>OX940879.1:31561493-36561493 GCA_954870665.1 Stratiomys singularior
TTCAATTCAATTTTATTGTCGAAATACTCTCCCATCTAAACGACAAGTTCGATTTGCCATGAAAATCGCATCCATCCAGATGCGACATTGAATCCATTCGAAAACTGGGATGGACAACTGAGTCCATTCAACATCGCGCTAAGCTGCTAAACCTGTACCCATCCACATTATGGAAGATTTTATGAAATATTCTTGGTTTGTGGGCTTACAAATTCAAACTCGTGTTGAATTTAAACCCCACCAGGCATTGGGCACGGCATAGATTCAGTGTGTGGGCCAAAGAGTAAATTGCTGATGATCCCGAATTCTATAAGAAAATTTTGTTTGGCAATGAGGTTCATTTCTAGTTGAATTGGTAGGATAATAATCAAAACTTTCGCATTTGGAGTTACGAACAACCACCGATGATAGTCCGAACTCCAGAACGTGCGGAATTGGCTTGCAGTAGTGAAGGGGCCCTCTTTCATCAGGATGTGGTGACATGCTATACAATTCTTGCATTCAACAAATTATTGACAAAAGCGTTTGATGAGCTTATAATTTCTCGTTTTGGACCTCTTAACTGGCTTGCAGTATCCTCTGAATCAACATCGCTGGACTATTTCTTCTAGGAATGCGTCAAATTAGTAATCTACATTAACTAACCTGAGTCGCTTAACCATTTGGTCGGCAAGATTCGCCGAGTTATTGGCGCAATCCAGCTCCATTTATTGGTTAGAATAGTTCAAAATTGGATCCCTGATTTGGACTTTCTCCGTAACAGTCGTGGAGCTCACATGCTTAAAGTCGTTTTCAAATTAACAAATTGTAGAGAATTTTCTTTCTACTAAAATAAATTCTATTGCAGTCATAACAATTTATCTCTTTCAAAACAAAACTCATTTCAAAGTTTCATACGCTTTAAAAAAATCTGTTACACATGGTATGAAAGACTTCTGCAATAATTAATTTCCAATCTTCTAGTGGAAAATTAAATTTTACATAAATTTGTGTAATGGTTATGAAATGAAGTCAAAGTGGTTAACATTCCGGTTTAACCATTAGGCCTTACCTCACGGTCTAAAAGACTGGGTGTATTTTACTCGTCAACCAACGCCCCTCATTAAAAAAAAATGAGGTCCCAGTACACAAAATCTAGGAAACCCAAGATACACTGGTTGGTACTCAAAAACTACTTTCTAGCCACATCGCAAACCACCTCGTTTCAGCCAGGGTAGGCTCCTCACCGTGTAGGGGGATGATTGTAACCTGTCATGGGCCTCCCCTAACCCTTGGTACAGATCAAACCTCTGCTCAGGTTTTTGTAGAACATAGACTTGTTCCACTACCAATTTACGTTCCTATATCGAAGGGTTGGTGACCCCGGAGCCCCCAGGACAGCACAGTAATAACACTGCGCTTAGGACACATATCGATGACACCATTTAGGGACTAGTAGACAGCAACAGTCTGCATTTCCCCGCGTAGCAGAGTGCTGCAGTCGAATTCCGAAGGTTTCACGCGCGAACCCGGTGATCCTTTGAAAGGCCTCTTCGTCCAGCAATGCATCCCCAACATCTTCTGGGTTCTCAAAGCGTCAATACCCCATGCAATACGTGAGCCAGCATATGCCTCACATTGGAACAACACATTCTGCCAAGTCACACTCTCCGCACCACATAACAAACATCCACGTTGGATACCAATTCCACGACTACGCAACCATTCATTTAAACTACCATGCCCGGTTAGTAAATACTCTAACTCCAAACAGAAATCACAACTCAACATCTTTATCGCAGTCATCACATCCGGTAGGAACTGATACGTGGTACACCCCTCCGCACATTCGCCCCACCTGGATTGCCATTCAGCAACCAATTCCTCTTCCATAATTACCCGAATGGTGGCCCGACTTAGTACATTATGATCCGAACCACGTAGGCATTGATGTTCCCCTACGGGGAAGCCCTTCCAAAATTTATAAATCAATCCTCTGCGGATGATTTCCAGATCCAGTGGCAGGACCCCAATGAGGACCTGCAAAGCACTAGTGGAGACTGTGCGACATACCCGCAGGGATGCAATAAGCACCGCTCGCCAACCATGCGCAATAAGTGTCCTGCCAGTAGCACTCATGGCACGCTCAAGAAGTATAGGAGAGCCATATTTCGCTACTGCGACAAATAACCCATAATACACTTTCTTGAGAGCTTCCCGTCGCAAACCCAGTCCCTCTTACAAATAAATGGCCTAAAAAATACCTTCCTACAACCTAAAATGGTGCCAGAAGGTCAGCCTCTCGCCCACACGAATTCCCAAGTATGACTGAAGTCGCATACTTGAGAGCACGTCCCTCATATCTTACCCATGGAGGGCGACTCGGATTGAGTACTCCTTTTAGGAGCATTATTGACGATTTTTCAACTGAGATGGTCAATCCTACACCCCACAACTTCCCTCTACCATAGCCATGCATTGCATAGCAGCATCCTCTAACTGCCTACGACTATTACCCTCCACCAACACAAGAAAATCATCCGCATACGCATACACATAACAAACATTCATTAACTCCCTCAGCAGGTCATCCATTACTAGGTTTCAAATAAATGGTCCAACAATGGGTTCCTGTGGGCAACCCTTCTCAACTGGCATATTGACACTATCACAGACTCCCTGAACAAACGCCGATCTGCCAGAAAAATAGCTTTTCCAGAGGCCCAACTCTTTGCACCCAGCCGACACCAGTTTCGCCAAAATTGCAGGCCAGCTAAAGTTGTGTTGGATCCTTTTCTGGCGATTTAAGCAGTATAACTACTTGCGCACGCTTATAGTCTATCGGGAAAGAGCCTAGTTGAAAACATCTACTGAAGAGACACTGGATATAGTCTGGTATGGCTCGCCAGATGCTTTTAGACACCTCGCCAATCATACCATCCCATCCAGGCGATTTCCAACAGCGTAGTCTACCCACACACTCATCTATCCCCCAGCGCTGAAGGGGGTGAGATGCCTTCTGCCCTTCGGCACTGTCAACATGAGGTGTCTCAGTTTCCGCTGCCGGAAATAAACTCCTCAGCAGATGCTCAACACAGTTCATCCATGTGGGCGCCGGGTTGCCATCAATTCGTACTCCATGGAATTCCCGCTGGTCACTACCTCCACGACAGAACCTATACGCCTTCCCCCAGGGATCATGAGCATTTTCACTAACAAAGCATTGCCAGTGCTTCTGTTTGGTTAGAGCAAGCATTTTGTGGTATTCTTTAACCAATATCTTATAACCCGACTTTAACTGATTCACCAACTCTGACTTACGATATCTAGCCTTCTGAAATTGCCTTCGAGCCCGCATTACTTCTGCACTTTTGTTAGAGAGATCCACCGACCACCAAGCCAATCGTACTTTTGCTGGTTTACTCTTTTTTCGAAGCAGCATGTTGTTTGCTCTCACATAGCACCCACGAATATGTGCTAACATTTCACTAATCTGAAAGTACTGAAGTCAGTGATGGACACTGCTTCAGTGTATTCCTGCACCAGAGCTTCATTACGAACCCTATTGGGCTTGGACCCATAGCTCCAGGAAAACCTAGCTGGTCACCCTCTCATTAGAAGTCATACTGATCTCAATGACGTTGTGGTCACTCGTCCCCCAACCAGGTACCAGTCGCCAGTCAAACTGCAAAGCACTCATGGCTTCACTGTTAGTACATGTAACGTCCAGATTTGATACCACTGATCTTAATGCTATCTCCAAATATTCGTTCGTCAAAACTCTTCGTAATTCATTCATAAACCTTTAGTGTCAGTTTATTTGGGTTTAATACTGTTTAGCCTAGACGACTCTGTGCGTATCTATTGGTGTCGCAAGTATATAATCGCCGGCACGCAAGTAGGACGGCCTGGTTCATTTGGAGCCTTGTTAAACTGTTATGTTGTTTTCAGTTAATTTTAACGGGCCATCAGGATCCTTTGATGGTAGACGTAGACGATCAACACTTTGTAACTAATTATTGAAGATCACTGCCCCACCACTACGCTAATAATTATTGTTTTCCCTATCGGCAACATAAATCTCTTTGAGTCCCTATTTTTGTAACTTATTTGGATTTTACATTAAGTAGTTGTCGTTTACCTGGTAGTACAAAGTACAAGCATGAATCATTGACATATTATACATTTATGTTCCACTTGTGCAAAGTTACAACGCACCAGGGTACTAACATTAGGAATCTGAGGAACTTGGAACATCTAGACAAAGTTGTTACTATAAGGAAGAACGAATGAAACACATTTTGATATGCAATCAGTTTTGTTAGGTATGAACGAACAAAGATGTTCTTTGTATCTGATAGTCGTTTTCTTTGCCGTTTTTCCTGTGAGTATTATGTTACAATCCTTACATGAAAGTTGTATGCCACTGTTTGTGTGCTCCTCGAGATCCTTATGAGGAAAAGAACACGTAAAGAACCAGATCCTGACATGTTGATCACTCCAACCAACGAAAACCCAACCTTCAGCAACGATTTATTACATCGGACTACCAGTTTCCGCATCCCTGTAAAAAGGAGCCTAATAAAAATTCTCAGCGACAGATAAATTGGAGCAAGTTGACGATGTTTATGAATAGTCGCAACGCTTCCTCACCAAGAGCACATGGTCACATGGTCCGGCCGACATAGTACACAATATGATAAGCGAAGAATTTCAAATTTTGAAGTCCGCGGCACCGGAGCATATCCTGGAAAGACACCCGCTTAGTCTTATGGAAATAATGGTCACCATGGATTTAAGAGTCACACTGCAATAAGATATAATCGTAAGCTTCCAAGAGAGAGCAGAAAACTGACCAGATGACAAGTTAAAATAGAAGCGCATCCTGCATGACCCGGCAAATGTTAAACAGAATATAAAATATTTTGACCTAAGCAATACGATTGTGTTACCCAAAAATTGTTAGATGTTTTTCTATTTTCTTCGATATGAGGATTATATTCCTTTCAACCTAGTATTTGAGCTGTGCCAACCCTAGGCGATTGCTAAAAATCTTGGTTAAGACAATGTACACACCCAGAACGCACAAATCCAACTAAGTTGAGCGTTCCGAGCTATTAGTGGTAAAATGCGCCTTCGTAAGACGTCTTGGATGTTAATGCTCGCACCGCGGGATTTCCTCAGCCATACAATGCGCATCTATTAACTTCAATAGATCCTATAGTCGTGACTTTTCATACTAGTTCAACCCAGTATGTCTTGGACCTGTTATTCAATTATTGCATAACTTCAGAGTGCCTGCAAAGATCAGGAACCATTGTCAACTTTCAGTTCCGTTCTGATGTTGAATTACATTTCATTCGAGTGAAATTGGCATACTATGTAACGCGATGTTGCTGGGATTGAATACAATGGGTGACATGGATGGTTAGTTCCATGATTTTATCACCTTACTTCATTCTTCCTAAACATTAAGCTCTTTTGGAAGTGGTAAGGTACTCAGTGGGTAGCTGATGAGGTAAGAAATGTAAGAAATTAAACTTATTGAAATATAACTGAGAATCAGTCTAAAGCGGAGACATTCTATGTTTTTTCAAATGATTCAAAATCTTGTCTTAATCGTGATATGCACTGTACTGAATTTAATGACGAGTGTCTAAGAAATACGTAATATCTTTAAAGTGAATACGCCAACGTTACTTCCTTTCCCATGCAAGTCTGTCAGCAAGTATTTAGCAGATACGAAAGTATCCCAAGCTGGTTCGGTATCTTGCAGATACCTCTCTATCTTTTACCTACGCTTAATGCGAGCGTAGAAGTATTGTGGGGCTCAAATCAACTCAAGCCGCTCAAGAACCATTCCTCGACTCACAATCATTGCACCGCTATCGTTGCCGCCTTATCTTGTAAGAAATGATGTAAGTCTGGTTGCCATTCCTTTGTGGAAAACGCCTGTCAAACGGTCTAGTTGCCTCCATTGCCTGTTAACACGCCGCCGACGGCAAACTTTGGATGCATGCGCTTACATACTTTATGTAAGTTTTCTTATCGGAGCAGAAAATGTAGAAAATATATTTTTCACTTCCTCAATAATTAATAAACTGATTGCTGGTTGCAGAAAGAGGGTAACGCGGAAAAAAATGCGCAAAATGTTGCGGTGTGGTAAGAAAAGAATCGGTCAGTTAACGCCTGGATAATTCATGCAGTTCCGTTTCTCGTAGCATTTACGTATCCGCGCCACAAGCTTAAGATGATACTTTTAAAAATTGTTGCAGTTGCTCAAAATGATAATTTAATAATTTATTAAGAACTTAGAAATAAATCAGAAACTCGAGGGCTGTAGATCCTTTTTAGTGTTAATAAAATTGTTGAAGGACAGTACCAGTGACCATAACAAAACGTTCGGATCGGCTGCACTATCCAGATTATGAATGTCAAGGCTAGAGAGCTCATTCAAGTGAGACAATCTCCTGTTGTCAAACCATTCAACAGGCCCTTTTTCATGAGATCAGTACAACATGGTTCCCCTAAGGACATCCCTGTGTCCACGTAAATCCACGCACTTAAAAACAAAATAATTCCTTAATTAGCCACTAAAACTCCCCCAACAACTCAGGAGCAACATGAATTACAGATAAGTTTGAAATGCTATCAATTTGGATTTAACAAGCATCAATAACCGAATCAAATGCTTATATGTTTCTCAGAGAAAACGAGCATTGATTTCTGAAGAAAAATTGGCTACACTGACATGTACTAGGGAACTGTAGACGGTCTACCATATGTTCGAGATAGAAGTACTTTTGCGTAGATTAGCGCTGTTAAATTTTCCCTAAATCTTCTCTCATCTTATGGTTAAATAATAGAAAAGCCGCAATAAAATAATTGAAAAGCTCAATGCCTTTTTCTCAGATGGTATAGAAATTATGCAGGTGTCCCACAGGGTTCCCTATTCGGACTCATAATATTCGGTCTACCGTAAGTATTGTCCGATAGTATCATTTCAAGTTTGTATTGCCCGATAGTATCATTTCAAGTTTCAAATTCATACGCACATGGTGGTTTGAGACATGTATGACTATCTCCCTTAATCGTTGCATTTGCACACATGTATGTAAATATGAAACAAAAATGACTCCTGTCATTATTAAATGATACGTGATCGTGAAAACATAGGTACCGATAAAGTTAATTTAAAGCATTGTATTTTGTACGAATTATAAGAAGGAAAAAATGTTAGAGAAGTGTGTCGAAATTTATGGAAGGTTTTTGGTGCACAAATTTGAAACAAGTGATTTCGATCGACCACAAGCCACGATAAAGACGGCCATCTTTTGATCCATGAAGACATTATCAGGACAATGACAGAGCGAGTTCCCTTTTTCACAACGTAGGAGATTAAAGAGAAGCTGAGTTCAACTCTACAAACCATTTCCGACCATATTGGGAAGCTAGGATTGGTCTATAAATATTCAAGATGGGTGCCTCATCAGTTAAGTGAAAACATTTCAATGATCGAGTCGTAATATGCATACGAGGTCTGGCTATTAAATAACGAGGCTGGTTACGAAAAAGGGTTTTATTATAAAAATTATTCTACATTCGAATGCTTCCCTTCAATGTACTCCCCTTTCCTAACCGTACACGTTTCCATACGGTTTTTCCATTGGTCGAAGCAGTGCTAGAAGTCTTCTTTGGTGAGGGCCTTTAGAAGCCCTGCCGTTCTTTGCTTTACCGCTTCCATCGACTCGAATCGGGTCCCTTTCAAAGCAGATTTTATCTTCGGAAACAAAAAAAAGTCGCACGGTGCCAAATCTGGCGAGAACGGTACGTGTTCGAGCACTGGAGTGCACTTACCGGCCAAATACTGTTTCACAGATAGCGCGTTATGGGCAGGTGCGTTGTCCTGGTGCAAAATCCACAAGTTGTTCTTCCACAACTCGGGCCGTTTCTTACGAACTCGTTCTCGCAGTGTTGCCAAAACTGACAAATAGTAAATCTGGTTGACAGTCTGACCCTCTGAAACCCTTTCAGTCATCACGATTGTCGAAAAAATGATCAACATTGCCTTGAATTTTGATTGGACATCCTTGGTTTTTTTGATTCTGGGCAATTCAGGCGTCTTCCAATGCATCGATTGCCGCTTTGTTCATCATCGTATTGAAAAATCCACGTTTCGTCGCAAGTAATAATGTTTTTCATCAGTCCGGAATCTTTTTTTAACTTTACAAGGAAATCTGAGCAGACCTGTTTACGCCAGAGCTTTTGGTCAGGAGTCAGGTTTTTTGGCACCAACTTCGCACAGACTTTTGTCATGTGTAATTCCTCGTGTAAAATTTGTCTAACCATTTCTTTATCGGCTTTTACAGCCTCGACAATTATCCGGGTGCTCATTCGACGATCTGCACGCACAATTTGGTTGATTTTGGTCACTGTTTCCGGAGTTGAAACAGTGGCAGGGCGACCTGGGCGTTGGTCATCTTCAGTGCTCTCTTGGCCCTCACTGAAGCGCTTATACCACTCAAAAACACGCGCACGAGATAGAGAATTGTCCCCATAGGCCTCTTGCAACAATTTATAGCACTCAGTCGGAGTTTTTTTTCAATTTAACGAGAAATTTGAGATTGATACGTTGCTCCTGTTTTTCGTCACACATGGTTTTCGGCACGAGAGAAAAACACGTTTGTTTCAAACCACATATACAATACACAAATACTGCACGAATACAATAATAGTGACGAGAACGTGTTTTGGTACGTGCATAGACAAGATATCTAGATGTCCAACGCACTACTCGTTTTTTTTCCCACCCCTCTACGGCGCCATCTAGACGCGCAGTCTCGTTATTTAATAGCCAGACCTCGTATCTCTACTTGCGCGGCAGAAAAACAAAACTTTCTGGGACCTTATGGTAACTGATGATAAAAACGGATTGCATACGAAAAAATGGAGAGAGAAAGAGCATATTGAAAGCCAGGACAGCCTACTCTCTCCACTTCTAAGATTAGCTTGAAGCTGAAAAAAACAGTGCGTCGTGTATATGGTGGGATATCCAAGGATCTACACATTAGGAGCTTTTTAAACCTAATTAAAAGCCAATTTCGGAGAGCTACAGGATCCAATGAATTACAAGACACACACATTACGAACTTTTGAAACTTTAAAAAAAGCTAAATTTGGAGAAATATTATAAGTAAATGGATGATATAGATGAAGAAATAAGAGAAAACAAACCGGCAATGTTTAGTACAAAGCACGTTGTACTGCATCATGATAATTCCAGATCACATGCTTTTTTGGTGACTCATCAGAAAATCGTGGAACTAGGCTGAGAAAATCTGTCACGTTCACCATACTCGACAGTCCTCGCACGCTCCGGTTTTCACTTGTTTCTCTCTCTGCAGAATTTTTTACAGGGAAAATTATTCAAAACCGATATTAGCGAATGAGTTGAGTTCTTTGCCTCTCTTTTTTTTAAAATGGTATTTACAAGTTACCATCACGCTGCCAATAATTCATAAGAAACGATGGAATCTATACTAAACAAAAAATATTATTAAATGTATGAAAATTGAGTTATTTTCTTTCAATTCAAAAACGGACAGATCTTTCCTGTAGACGCAATCTATAAAGGTGACTTTCCACATTTTCCAAGTGGCCACTACTACAACGTTTACTCAATTTATATGCAAACGAAACGATTTGGTATTGCAATGGTTAGAATGTGGGATGAATATAATATAAATTTTAATACGTCTGTTGTCCTGAAGAAACCAATAAAGTAGTTCCCAAATACACTCTATGAAAGCAGGGTATGCATTTGACAATCGACTTAAACAAAAATAACCAGCAGCGTGTGGTTACTGCATCCATCCTTAGCAGAAGGGAACATCAGCCAGGTTCCTGAATTCAAAACCCTGAATAAAGTCCAAGCGAGAAGAGAGGGCTTAGGAAAATGGATCTTATCGAATCCGGGACTTGAGAAACCCTTGATAATCAACAAAGGGAAACCAGAGGCAGCGGCCAACCGTTGAGAAGAGTGAGACCCCAAACACTGGTACGGGGAAAGGGTACTGGTTACTGCGAATGGAGAATGGAAAATGACTTGTAGCTCCTCTTTTAGAACGTTTCTTACTATTTTGACAGTCATATTCAAATATCTCAAAGACTTTTGGTAATTCCAGTTCACAATCCAAACACATGTTGTCTGGTTCACCTCCCTGAATGTTGGTTTATGCTTTTTTTATACCAAACAGATCATCTATTCAGAATCGTTTGCAGCATCCTCAAATGGATCTTCTGGTTCTTACTGGTGACACAGTCACTGTTTATTAGACCTACCGTAATTTTGTCAAGCGTGGTTTCCTGGCAAGACTTTCTTTTTTATTTTTCGGTTCCGCGATTAATTTTGTTCTCCAATCCTTACCAGTTTCCTCTATATTCTTCTCTATCAGGCGAAACATCCATTTGGGCCTCCGTTGGACTTCCATTTGGAGTCATCTTAAAAATTTTGTTCTCATTATTAATATTAATGGAATGACTTTTAAATGCTATTATTATTATTATTCTGAATAGGGTAGACGTAAAACAGGAATGGCGCAAGGATCCATTCTCAGATCTGTTGAATGTCTCGTACGACGAGCTCTTGAGGTTGCTGTTATCAGATGCGGAGCATTTGGTTGGCTATACTGAGGGGGTAGCGACATTATTCACTGGATACACAGATGGGGAAGCGATGCAATGCTGTTGTAATGCGCAAAGGTGCGAGTGGATACCAGACTCTTGGTTCAGCATACCGGTAGCATGTCGCTGAGGGAGACATTCTGACTAAAAAGCAGATCTTGAGACTAAAATTCGTCCAGATTGGTAGTAAGGCCAACGACTCCAAGAAGACGATAAGATACCTCAGTTTCATGGAAAACTCGAATGTCCAAGCGTCGATAATGTGGCTGTAGTATCGGCACTCATACTACAACTATCACTACTCATACTGCAACTATCCTGTCTTATGACCAAAACCAGAATAGTTGCCATGAGAAGCCTACTGAAAAGCGCAGTAGAATTGATGATACTATACGGCTACTTTGTTTGAACTGAAGCTCTTGGTGGTGATTCGTATCGGGTGCATGTGCAGAAACGAAGAGTTCTTCGGATTCTCACCTACGTTTATTTACTGTCTCTGAATTGGCAGTGCTGATGAAGACCGGTACGATTCGGCAAGGGTACTACTTGCTACGGAACTGAGGAGGTTCTACACATACAGAGGGAATGAAGGTAGAAAGGCTACCTCACGCGAGAAATTGGCAAGCACTTCTGCACTGTGGTACGAAGGATGGGCAAAGGAAACTAATATCTCCCCTAATTAGGGAGCTGGAACCGTAGCTCCACCGGAAGCACGGCGAGACTGATTAGGCGTTTCAAGCTTTCTTCATGTGTGAAAATACAGCCAGACATCGTTTAAATCTTGTCCAGAGAATAGGTTAGTCCGTTCAAGATAACTTGGTGCAGAGGTTGCTAGTATCAAAACAAACGTTGAGCTTTGTGTCGCACTAATGTAGAACGTTCTTTCTTGTAATAAAAGATGGCATCTTCAATCGCTTGTTGGTGCAGCGGCAGACGATTCACACGCTCAGTAAGCCCTCTCCCTTTTGTTCAAAGAAGGATCTCTCGAACTGAAAGGTACCGCTAGGCAAGACTAAAGAGGTCTACCTCATATGAATGTGTCAATTGTTCCAGGATTATATTCTCGGTGTAAGAATGGACGTGTTTGGCCATCAATTTAATCGCTATAATCTACTGGAACTCCGAGGATCAGGTTATCAACCGCCTTTACTTTCCCGCCAACACACAAATTATTACTATTCTTATTATTATTATTATTATTGTTACTATTATTATTTTGTTCTTTTAGATTAAACTCGGTAAACTAGTGGGTTTCGAGCATTGAAGGGTACTACTTAGCGAGCAATCACAAGAACATTTCATTCGAAATTCGCGAGCGTGCTGCTTGGCTTACAGACCCAAACTTTAGCCGTTGGGGTCGGGGTAGCCGACCATGGGGTCCCAACGGGGATTAGAAAAGCTTCAGCTGAAAACATAGTGAACTCGACCTTGAGTCTTACCAACATCTAGGGGACGGCCACGACATAAGCTTGCTGTGCACTGGATGTGAGCAGAAGTCGCTGAAAAGCGAAGAGTGTATCAGAAACATTACAGTGAACCCCATCTTTCAAGGGATTCCCGAACGCTAGAAGACGGGCCGGCTAGAAAATTCCTCTGTAGGTTGATCAATGAGAACAAGGTTCGCTGCTGGGAAAACTTCGTTGAGAACATCAAAAGGGGCCGAAAGGGTCTATGCTATAAGTATGTCATGTGGAAGCTCGGAGCCTCACGGACACCCTGTGTGCTTGAAGCGTAAAACATGGGTGAGGTACATCGGTCATTTTTTCCTGTACCAATTCGTTTCGATGCTTCTTACGAAGAATGTCCTGTTGAGTGCCCAACAGTACTATCGAGTACTATCGATCTTAAGTACTATCGAGCTAAACAAAGCCATGAAATCTCTAAAAACGAAAAATGTCCCAAGACCAGCAATATTCCGTTGGAAGTGTTACAGCTAATCAGCCAACTTTCCTCTGACATGGGTACATAGATACAGAGGCAAGGAGCTTCAAGGATACGTGCCGCACTGTCCCCCGATCGGCAGTGCAGATTTTCGCAAGGGTGGTTCCACTAGTGCTACTTACGTAGAGTAAGTCAGGGAGAGACGTTCTTGAAGAACTGAAAAAATGAAAGAACTTTGCTTTTTGGCAAGAAATAGTGGAATACGAAGCGCAAGTTAGGTGAACCACATGGTTCATCAGTGACTTGGGGTCGTCATTCTACAGAACGCATGGTCGAGACCAATTATTACCTGACGCAACTACCCAGTGGAACGAGTATTTTCGGTCTTAACCTGTATAAGATGGGAAAAGCTCTGTCTCCTGTTTACTTGTTTCGCATGCAGAAGAAGAACTTTCTCCAGAAAACATAATAGAAAAGATGTTGACATTAAAAGCCAATTGTTTCTGCGTGTCATATTTCGTGCTGAGACACCATGGATCATTTGACGGTGCAGAGAGAAGGGGATACCGCCGACCGCAATCTATCCTACTTCCACCATCCCTTGCGTATAGGAAAGCGCTACTGAACGAGACCAAAGAGGCCTAGTCCAAAGTAATCTGACAAACAGTTCAGGATAAGTGCTTTGTGTTACAGGGAAGGTTTTAATTTGGTAATACCGTTGCCACATATAGTGCGACACTGAGGGCGTAAGTAGCTTTTAACTTCCAACCAGACTTTATTATCAACAATTATCAAAAGTGGTTTTCAAAATAACTATTTATATTTTGGTATTATTAAACTTTCAAACTTCAAGATTCTTTAATATCTGGCTATTGAAAATGTTTCCGGTGGAAGAAAAGGATATTCAAATAAAACTCAAAAAATTTCCTTACATTAACTATTTTGACACTCTGGTAGTCGTTAATAGTAAATGTATTTTAGACGCACAATAATACTCTCAACTTCACCCTATCTCTAATAAGATCTCCTCATATCCTTTTTAAACATACCAACGTCTATTTAAAAATGCTTCCTGTTCTACGTTAAAAGGACAACTTCAACTTCCTAACAATAATATGATTTCATTGCATCTCCCTGACTATGAACACGAATATATGAGCATACAGCGACTATAAAAGCGGTTGACTTCCTTTTCAGCCCGGAAAGATGTCTACAAATCATCGTCAAAAGCTTTAGAAAGTTGCTTCTTGAAAATGTTCATCTTCCTGCTTCCGGGATATAATGTTCATGTTCGAAGACATTTCCCGGAAATAAAATACGAAGCCTTCCCAACTTCCTGTGTCTGTGGCGTTCAATGTATTCATATATAATTCAGTAGATGGTTGTTGATATTTAGTTGTTGCTAAGTCGTCATCGTTGTCCTAGGGATATCTCAATGTTATCCTATATGAAGTGTTGCCAGCCAGCTTCTATATGTGGAGTATTTGATTATAGATCAGCGTGCTTGCGTTTCAATCCAAAAAAATCAGTTAAAGGATGAAATTACAATAAAAATAATTTTTTTAAATCAAAAATCCTTAAAATCAAATATAGCCTCAGATGCGTTCTGAAAGCGAGAAAGTACATTTTTTCCCTAATTTCACTCAAAAAAGAAATATTAAATTCAATCTTTTCTACACACTATTCCGGTGTACAGAATACTCACCAAAGTTTATGAGAAACTTTCATTTTGAATTTTTTGAATTTTGAATAAAACAAGGATTTACCCGTCATAAAAACTTAAACCGGTTATTATTTCACATGCTTTTAACTCTGTACGGAACTAGAATTATACAATTTTTTGAAAACCCCAAATTCCAAAATATGAAATTTTTCTTATCAAAGCTGGTTAACAAAGAAAGTCATTATTAAAAATGAATGATAGTCTAGTTTTTTATAAAAAAACCTAAGCCTAAATAAACACGCCATTGAAGTTCAATTTTGTAGTTTTCAAATGAAAAACATATACTTACATTAATAGGCGATGCGTAGTACATTCAATAATCCTTCCTCTTCCTCGTATGCACCTTTTTCCTTTTTTCCTTATGCCCAGCGATTTAGCTTGGCCTTTTTTGATGCGTTGTCTGTTGTACTTGTGTGCGTATTTCATTAATTTGTGATCAATTTGAACGCCAAAAGCTTCTATTATTTTAAAAAAGGAATATTTCCTGAATTGAATATCCCACCAGCAGTTAAAGTTGCTATCGCCAATGTTACTATGTTTGGTTGCGAAATTACATACGCAGTGGTTATGACTCTCATTGGGTTTTTAGGTATTTTTCCCAAGACATCGTTGAAGTAGACTAGCTGCGGATAATGCTATATCTTTATCAAATTCATCAGTTTATTATTGATTGATTGAAACACTAAACCCGAAATTTTCATCGTAACCCACTTCAAAATCAGTTGAACCTTTAAGTTTTCTTGTCGAACTGCTAACGAATTCATTATTCTTTTTTGTTTGTGCGTCGTTTACCTTGAAATTTTCTCCTTATACATCCGAAACTTGGTCGCTAATTTATACTTTTAGATTGTTTTTTATCCATTTTCCTATTTGACTCGAGGTTCTCTCACCAAACAACAAGGCTCGACTAATGTAATTGTTCGACATACCCCTGTTCTTCTAAAACTAATTTTACCTCTTTTTCTTATACAGTTAAACAATGTCAAAACCTGTATGTATTTATAAAAGAGAACGTGGTTTGATACTTACAGTCTAACGGTAGAAAGAAAACTCACTCAGAGCAACTCGACGTGCATTCGTGTAATATGCGCTATAACTTGCCAAATTTTAAAGCTTGTTACGTATTCCGAGGTGTAGGCGACATTAAACAAACATTTAAATAACAATTGAATAAATTAAACACATTAGATTAAACACAGGACATTAAATAAATGAATGAATAAATAAAATAACAATTAATTTTGAATATAACAATTAATTGTTTTGGTAAAGTTTTTTATATCTTCCAATATTTTTAAGTGAAAAAAATCATACGAGATGAAATAGAAGTAAGAATAAAATTAAAATAGAAACATTTATATTTTGATTTCGGTATTAAGTTAAATTATATTGATAACAAACAAACAAAAAAACAAAAAAAAGTCTCAGTAAAATTAAATGTCACAAAAAAGTCTCAATACAAAAAAAAAATATTCTCAGTCGCAAAAAAAAATTCTTGGAAGTAATTTGCGATGAGTTTTTCTATGGATATGATTCACTAACCACAAACCAGCTGAGGTGTTCAGAGTCAGCGCAGCACAATTGACAGGTCGTCAGAATCAGCGCAGCACAATTCACAGGTGCACAATTATCAATTAACATCTTTTGATTTTTGATCCATTTATTTTAAACTAATATGAAGGAGTAAGCTTTTCCTCTGTGTGTGTGTGTATGTAATATGGAAGGATCAGGGCTTAAGCAAAGTCCTAACCCCCACACCCACGCGGTGATCTAGTCGGTTTAAAGTTAATTTCTTCGATCGCCATAATGCGGCCTTTGTATTTTCAAATAACCCTTTCTTTCGCTGCAGGTGCGACCGATCGGTTGCCTTACTTTATTTATTGATTTAGGTTATATTTATTATTTTATTTTTTTTTGAAAATACATAACAAGCTGGAGATCTGAAATTGTCACATGATATTTCCGATGCATTTGTTTAAATTTGGAAAAACAAAAATTAGTTTAGTTTTAAATTAGTTTGAAATTAGTTTTGAAGTTTGAAAATGAGACTAATACCATAACGTTCCAATCTACGACATTTCTTTGGTGGTTTGCCCGCTGGTGAAGCTCCTTCTAAGTTTCGCAATTTTCTCTTCAATGACAAAGACTTCCAATAAACAAACAAACTAAGGATCGAGCCTCTTTCAATGCCGTTCATTTGTAACTAAAACATCAAAAAAACATATTGCAGCATTTCCAGGGTACACCGATCAGGAGAGTATTTATTATACTTGGGCAGTTAGTATGACAACAGTGAAACTATGATTAATCGTTACAGAAAAAAACAGTGAAAAGTATAAAGATATTTTATATTTATTTTATATACTTCAATTATTTTATATACTTTCAAAAAATATACGGCCATTAACACAGGTCATAGGCAATCCTAAGGCTCCTGGGAAGATAGGTGGAATTTCTTTCATTCAATATTTTAAAAGAATGATATTCTAAATTTTCAAGTTGTGAAAAAATTGGAAAGCTAAGCTGAAGAGTTGTGTGCCCTCAAAAACTACAACTACGACTGGAAACTATATGCTCGACTCTCAGGAGTCAATACTTCAAGGATATACTATGGAAAGCCAATGATTTTGATTATTCACCAATTTTAAGGAGGCTTCATTGCATGGATATTTTCGCGATAAAAGATCTTGGCGTAGAGATAATTTCTTCGTAGTTAGATGATCAGATTAGGATACTTCGTTTTCTGGGTTGAAAGATGAGTAAAGCGAGGTTAGAAATTCCAACATCCATTGCTGGAGTCTAGTTTGGTGTGGCCTAGAATATCTGTTTTTAAATAGCACGAAAAATTTTCTGGCTTTTTACATCCCAATATTGAGGGAACATGCGCTAAACTAAAACCAATAAGATTTGCGTCCAGTGATAGAAATGACATTTAAAACATGCCCCTACCGAAGTACGAAGTATCCTATGTCAACCATCGGGAATGAATGACATTCGGGTAACTCGCCGTTGCTATTGTACATCGTTGTAATATTGATGAGCAATATTGAACTGAAACCGTACATATTTTATGTAGTTTGTTACTCTAAAACTCGGTGCAGACAGCTATGAGGAGGATTTATTGTTTCAGAGAAATGATTCCTCCTGAAGTTAGGAAAGAATTTAGGAAGAAGTTAAAAATGATAGGAAGTTTTCAAAAAATTTGGAATTATACCGGGTAGCAGTCGGACAACGACGAGCTAATGCTGATACGTCGCCAATCGTAAGGAAGTGAATGGAACAAATGACTCTTTAGGTGAAATCCTTTTTGACCCAAATCAAATTATTTAAGTAAGTAAGTCACATTCAGAAGGCTTAAACCACTAAATTCTAAAGTGTTTTATGTTAATGCCCGCTAATTTATAAAAATTTCGTTGATATCTCCTTTTCCACGATCGCTTCATCGTCTAATAGATATATCGTTGAAATATCATTGCGTATCTTGAGCAAAGGGAAGATGGCACATCGAATATCATGGTCGATGATGAATTTTGACAACTTTAATTCCATCATCTAATTTCAATAAATGACACAAGCGAATATGTTCGCGTGCAAAAATTTTGAAGTTGATGTGATGATTTGGTCACGCCTACTTGATGACACTGGCGCAAAGACAAAAAAATTTCTTTGTCATTACCATGCTGTTTATTAAAAATTGTCTTTCTCCCTAGTGTACCCTAGTTATACCTAGTGTTGTTTCTACACCAGAATTAGGGTTTTTTGGAACATCAAAGTATGTGATCCCTCGACTTGTCATGTTATTGAGGATCATCTAAATCAGAGCCGTTTTAAATGACTGAGGTCTAATCAAACAACGCTGTTGAAATATCTGATACAGGCTGAATCCTCTGGGTTTCTCTATGCCGATCGGAAGTACCCTCTGTAAAAAAAACCATCTGTGGCGAGCTGCAGTTCAAAGCTCACCTATGGTTGAACAAATGGTAGATTCAAAAAACAGTCCATCTCCCTCAGCTGTTCTCTAATTTGGTGCACTATTGTATCACTTTATTATTTTTACTTTTTTCACTTTTATATTATTTTTTTGTTTAGGGACGCATTTCGGTCGTCAAACTGGTGTTATTGTTTTGAAATTGCTGGCATTAATTTCCAACTATAACATGTAAATAAATGGAAATTTTGGAAAACAAGTAGGGTCAAATCAACTACGCCTCTGTTCCAAACGTGCTTCGAAGCTTTTTCAGTACCTACAGAAAACAGTCTTCAAGAATTATTCCATAAGTGCCTTCTTATGTCCTTGGTGACACGGCATAGTTATAGCTCAGTGGAATATCTATGGCTGAAATCGGATTGATAGTTAGTAAGGACGCTGTGATTTGAAGGCCTCTGCATAGTACTCGTACACATAAATTTAAAAATTATATGGGCTTAATTTTACCAGGAAACTCAAAACTATTTCATTAGTAGCAATCATTGAACGCATCGCATATGATGACATAGGGAACATCAACTGTCATCATTCTTAGTGTTCAAAAAAGCAATGACATGTAAACGACGCAACAAGCATGCACGCAAAGGTAAGTAAATAGGTAATCATCTGTTGAATTATTTAGTGATCACGTGTGTTTACGTGATAAATAGCGTGATAAGTGTTGTGTAGTGAAAACTCTGTGTAGCATTTTCTTGAAAAACTATTTGATATTAGCTTGATATCCTTTCATGTGTCCATTGCAAAGTACAACAGCACGTCATTAATATTTGTGTTCCCTGTGTTTCCATGTCCTATGTAAAGTGCATAGAGGAATTTTTATTTGCGTTTTATGTTGTTGCCGGTTTGACAGATAAGTAAATTGCTGAAGCTTTCAATGATTCCGAATTTGACTTTTAATCGGAAGATTCGGATGAAGATCCGGAGTTTTTCCCTTCAGAATTTCAACAAAAAACGTTTCACTGTAGCAGCGAATCTAGTAGCTCAAAAAAACGTTGGGCAATCACTCTGACAATTCATATTTGGAATCAACCACTTCGTCATAAGTACGACCAGCAAGATAACAAGCCAGCAGTACTTCCCGTGCGCGGATAGGTACTCATTGCCATGGCTGAAGTGAAAGTTCGGAATCATTATCCACCCGATAGATCGCTTTCAGAAATAGGCAAAAGAACGCTAACGTTCAAGATAGTTGGATCCGTACAACCCTCAAGTTGGAAATAAATGATTTATTACAACCAGCATACATTGAAAAAATACAGAGGAATGGGAGTGGCACAAATACCTAGATGACAACAATCTTACTAATACGGTTGATTGTGCAAATAGAAGCCATGTTTTAGAAACTGGTAAATCCATGGGGCTTATTTTCAAGGATCTTAGTCTGTATTGGAACTACCATGGCCGTGTACGCATAACGGATCCGCAGATATCAATAGATTGCTCCGAAAAATAGAGGGTACCAATGATAGTAATGGTCTTCATCCAAAATAGATTTTTTTTCAAGATTGAGGCTTAAATGTGTTCATGATCCTGAGGTGACAATTAATCAAAAGCATCAAAAAATTTGGAAAATCCAGGCTTTATTTCAATGCATCCTAGCTTGATGTCTAGAGAAATCCTCAAAAGAAAATGTGTCTTGATGAGATTGTCATCCCTATTACTGAAAAGTGTCGGATGCGACAGTACTGTCTCAACAAACCAAATCCAGTCGGTCTATGAGTTTTCCTCTTAGCCTTATCAAAAAGTGTTGTTAGTGACATGATATGTAGCGAATCCGTATGGCGACCCCAAATAACACTAAGTTTGAGAGCTCGCCACCGCTGCGCTTAAATCGCAATAAAGACGTTGCGATTCCTTCTTCTTCCTCCAACCATCGTCGAGATCAGTCCTCCAGTTGTCAATCTCTAACAAATTTGTGTTTGACATTGCTTTCATATACAGTTGTAATAAATTAGTGGTTTACGTTAATTTGTGTGTATTATTTAAATATAACAAGTTACCCCACAGACAGTGTGTCAGGGAGACACAACATTTTCTCATTTAATCAACTAAGGATTCAATTTGGGAGTGGTTGTTATTATTCATTTGACTAGAACTTTGGTACCTAGACATTTATTATTTTTTGACCGCTTTTTCACCACTGATAACCTTTTCACCAAACTCTTTAAGCTTGGCTTCCACGGTCCCGAAACTATTATGAAGAATAGAATTCCGAAAAACTTCGCATAAACCGAAGACAAATGCTTCAAAAGCAAGCAAGAGGTACGTGCGAAATGGAAATAAGCGAAGATTGTAAACACGCTGTGACTGTACCGTTTGACAATAAACCTGTACTGATGATTCCTACGTGCTTTTTGCCCAGAATCCCTAATGAGTGTCAGCGCTGGTCTAAGAAAGACAAAAGATACGTTATAGCGAGGCGGCCAGATGTTATTAAAAAGTACAACGAAAACATGGGTGGCGCTGATCTCGCTGATCGAATGCTTTTGGTTTGTGCCTCTTGCAATCATACAAAAACGAGGACAATTCCCGTTATTTCTCACCTTTTGGATTTGTGTGTGGTGAATTCGTAGCTACAATGCAGGGCTATAGAAGCTGAAAAGGACAAACCATAGAAAAATTTTGTGCAGATGTGAGAATTTAAACTGAATTTGGGCACTAAACTCATCGATCAAAGTGATAACGAGTGTCAGAATGACGATCAAATAGACTATGATGAACTCGAGCAACAACAAAAAAAGCAACATTCTAATAAGGATTCCTTCTAAAGAAAGTCGAACTAAAGTGCTACATATCTACTAGAATAGGGGGCGAAACAATGTCGCTGCAGAAAAAGTGGCTGTGATAAAAAAAAACCACAGTTTTATGCAAAAATGCTGGATTTATTAATGTTTTACTACCAATCGCAATTGATTTATAATTTTTCATGAAGACTCTTCCATATCTACCGAAGAGACTTCAATACAGGTTCTGAGGTTGACAGAAGTCGATTCGTTGAACCTTAAGACGATAAATCGATAACTCAAGATCTAGAAGTCCAAGGATTCTTATAGAACTATTATTGCTACATCCACCTGAAGCTTGGCCTTCACAGCAATGTGATTCTGCACAACTTTGCTGAAGGAAACCCGTAAGTTATATGCGAGGGGGTTTGCTGGATAAAAGAAAATGGTTTGTTGGATCAGTATAGTGGTGAATTTACTCAACAGGGGCAATTGAGAGCAAACAGTCTGAATCCGTTTTTCTTAATTTTCATACAGAGCAATCCTTATTTGACGTCATAGAGGACGAGTTTCTCAATTCTATTGCTCAGAACAAGTTGAAATGAAAATGAAAATGAAAACTACAACCCTTACCATCGATTGTTATTCCTGATAGAAAATCAAGAAATTCTCAATGTAGGTCTGTCGCGGTTAGCCCTCATCTCTTCGCCAGGACTCGTCTGATGCTTTCTACGAGATGACATTGCATTGGAAGAGTAGGATGTACACAACGATGATGAGATGAAACCGTTTCACCGGGAAAAGCACAGCAGACAAGGTATAATGGCGACAAGGAGACAAGGGAAAAGGAAGCATCCATGAATGCCTGTTGTATGTGCGCCTTTATACGAAGGAAAGCGGATGAACGGAAATGGGCTGGCTGTCTTGTGGGTGTATCCGTCATATAAGAGCAATGAGTATACCACTCATTCTCAATGTGTGATGGCATCGTCTTTGAGCCTTCTAACCTTGTAGAAACGGGAAAATGAAGGAATTGACTTGTGAAAGAGGAAATTATAAAACGGAGGGAACTTCAAGCATATGTGATGTTCTATATGTGGAGGTGAATAGATGCTTTTCCAAGTTAAATGAATGTGATAATGAAAGGACGATAGTTTGTTGGTATTTTTACCTGAAAAGTCTCAAGAGGAATTTAAAGACTCTAAAGTGAGTAAAATTTCTTTTAAAAACTGAAGAGTCATTAAATCAATGATAGGATTAATTTGCAAGTAGTGACTTAAACGTCCTTTTACCGATATACTTTAATAGAGATTCCGTTAGCGTCAACAAAAACGTGGAAAACCCATTAGATGATAAAAATTTCGAAAAAATTGACGGAATATAATAAATGGGCGTCGTTATTTTTTTTAAATAGTTTTGATGCTGGCTGATGACGGTAGTTCTTTTTTATTCTGTCAGAATCAAGAAGAGCGACAATATGGTTTGGTTTAGTTGAAACGAAAAATTTGAGGAGTAAGTGGAGACATTAAATTCTTGAGAACGTATAAAAAATATTAAATCTTGCCAAAAGTCTCAAAGTGGAATTGAAATCGGGTTTACTCTGGTTGGAGAAACGTAAGCATGACTTACTGCAAAAATCAATTACAGGTTGTAATAACCGAGTTTACGGAAAACGTAAGAATTCACCTCTGAAATCATCATCTCTACTTCAGCATGGAACACGTAAATTCTAGGATTCTAGGAAACTAGAACAAGCGGAGAATGGCTAGATAAAATACAGAGGGCGTTTGAATGTAAGCAGATAGGAAAAGGAAAATTTTGAATATAAAACTTGCTTACTAAAAAAGCGAGGCAATACACCTCGGAGAAGACGAGAAACGATCGATGACTTTTTGTGAATCAGTCATCAGAAACGTTTGTGGACGGTCAAAAAAAATTTTTGAACCAGGGCTTAAAGTATGGAAATAGATACCAGTATCTACCGAAGGAAGACATTGTAATGAGCCATTAAACATCAGCTCATTGTAAGTCAAGAAGTCATCAGGGAAGAAACAATAAAAGTCGTGAAAACTGGGAACTTGACAGGAACAACGAAAGGATGAGCCAAAGAAGTAAAGGAGCCAAAGAAGAAACCAGCATTCTACCTGAAAGCCAACTAAGGGTACAAGATTGTTATAATGGATTAAATGAAACATGACGAATTGGTTTCAGAGATATTAAATAATTTTAGAGAAGAGAAACTAAATAATGTAGTAAGCATTAGAGAAACTAAATAATTTAAACTTATAATTCAGGTTACCATGAACTAAGGAAGAACTCCTTAACGGAATCTATAAAAAGGGTGGAGAAGGCTCTGACTGACTACCAATAAGCAATCCAAGCAAAACCGTGCTTGAGGTGACTTATTCACTAATTCCTGGAATCAAGTTCCATCCAAAATTCTGTGTTGATTGAGTCCGCCGGGCCTTGCTTGGTTGGTTTCGAGGACGCGTTTCGGCTGTATACAGCCATCTTCAGCTCGAGCTGAAGAGCCCGGCGGACCCAAGCAACACAGAATTAATTTTGGCCTGCGGCAACAACCAAACGAACTTCCATCCAAAAATTTACAAAGCAGGCAATGGCATGCGTGAAATTATAGCCTCAAATGATGTCCTAACAAGTAAGCTTGCTAAAAAGCAGGTGGAAGAATGTAAAAAGTATAATCTACCTTTAAGCAGTCGCACAGTAAAGGCACGAGAGAAT
Organism: Stratiomys singularior; assembly: GCA_954870665.1. Classification (NCBI taxonomy): domain Eukaryota; kingdom Metazoa; phylum Arthropoda; class Insecta; order Diptera; family Stratiomyidae; genus Stratiomys; species Stratiomys singularior. Next base: position 31,585,213 of record OX940879.1, read on the forward strand.
TATTAAACAACATATTCAGCAAAGTAAACGATGTTGAAGTTAATTAAATATTTATATCTTTCGACGTAAAGGACTCTTTTTCAAGCGTTCCAGTAAATCAATCATGGGCCTTGTTCAAGGACTGGCTGATGAGCCAGAGGACAACCAAAGATCCACGGGAACAGATTCAAAGACTCTTTGTTTGTCTGAAACATACATCACCTTCAGATGAAGGTTCTTCAAACAAAAATCTGGTGTAGCCCTGGGTTATCCACAGTTTCCCTCTTAAGTGAAAGTTGTATGGGATGGGTGGGAAAAGAGATTGCAAAGGAGGCCGCTCTGAAGTTGAGAGTATAAATACGATATGTCCATATTGTCTTCACTATAGTTAAAAAAAGGTAGAGTGGCAGAGACTCTAAGGAAGATAAACAGTGAACATAAGAATATCAACTTCACATTGAAACTGGAGAGGGAGAATAAGATACTGTTTGTAGACCTATAATTTATCAGGAAAAAAATTAGAATTCGATATCTTCAGGAAACCCACGAACTCACGAAGAACGATACCAGCGCCATCCCACCACTCGCATCGAACAAAGATGGCAATGATCAATAGCTTGACATAAAGGATGCAGACCATCCCGATAATGAGGCAACGGTAAAAGCAGGAGAAAACCTTTATGTTGGATAAAGAGAAAATGAACGGCTATAGCGAAGATAAGATTTTATCGACATCAAAGAAGACGGAGAGGAGACTCAAAGCGGAATCCTTAATCACTCTCCACGAGCAGAACAAGGGCATTGGGCAAAGAGACAAAGGTCTCTACCAAGATAACGAAGCTGAACCCACTAGCCAGAATTTTAAAATGAAATCCAGATTAAGCACACCCAAAAATAAGAAGCAGAAGGACGAAAAATGTGGAATTTATACAATCATATGTCAAGCATGCCGATAAAAATACGTGATAGATTGGAAGGAGCTGGCGGAAATACAACAAGTAACAGATACAAGGAAACTGGGCGTTTACGAAGGCCTGTAGATGATTCCATAACCGAAGAACTCAAGGCTCGACGAAGGTGTCGGCAGTGATTACCCTTATTTATTACAGATAATTAGACATAAATAGCTGGGGGAGTGTAATTAGAAATTATAATTACCAGTAATTTTAATTCTATTTATAATATATATTTATATTCAATATTTAAAAAAAGGTTTAAATTAAGGCATGTAAGCAATACTCTTACTTGTATTTAAAAGGATGTTAACCAACCAAAGGAATTGTGGTGATTTGGGAATAAAAAGTAGAAGGATGAAGGAACCCAACCGTATATAAAACACTGAAGAAGGGAGCACTAGTACTCCTGAGATAAATGTATGCTGAAACATAAACAGATTTTTTTTCATGGAAAATTTTAAAAATGGTAAACGAAATTAAATGACGTTGGGCCCGATGGATGGAGCAACAGGACAATCGGCGAATGACGCTACTATTCTGCTTCGCAAGATTTCGAAAACGAAAAATCGTATGCATAAACGATTTTACGGTTTCAATCATGCAATTCAAAATCGAATTTAATATAATTCTCAAAGGTCAATTTTTTAAATTTATAATTAATTCGCAGCAGTTAACAGACCAGGCAAAAATCATTTCGCCTTTGGTTTTTTATATCAAATAATCAAACCTTTACCGGCTCGCTTCACCTATCAAATATCAGCCAAAAACTCTATCTTCGGATTTTGAATAGGATCAAACTAGAAATCGTCATTTCGAATGGTCAAATTTATAAACAATTTATTTTCTTTAGGATTTACTTTACTGACAAAAAAGTAGTTTTTTGGTCCTTCTTTTGTGCCCTACTTTCGAAAATTCCGATAAATTCTATAAGCTTGAGTTGCTTTCAGATCCACTCATTGTAAATTAAAGTTTTATTCCATTACAATTAGTTCTTTACATTTTATATAGTCTATAATAGTTTTTTATAATTTAAATAGTTCAGTTTCCTTGAAAACAATTGTATATTATTCTTGACTTGCTTGGTTACAATCAAGCCTGAGTTGATGTAAGGGATCGGAGTGTAGCTTATTATATCCTTAATTCAGAGGTCGACGTTTACCAGCCGTAGCGTGCAGACGTGTTTTGTTCGTTCGTGCCAAAAACTTGTCATATTACATGACAGCTCAGTAGTGCCAAAACGTGACGAAGTGTCAAAACAAACAGTAAATCTAAAAAGGCGAAAAGACAGAAGAAGAGCCTGATTAACCTAAAAGTGAAATAAGTGAGAAGAGACTGGCGGAACCCGAACAAAGCGAGCCCCCAACTAAACAAAGATGGTCGGAAGGAGCGAATGACGAAACAGTAAGACCACCCCAAACGAAAGCCGCCCGCAAGGAAATCGAAGTTGCATCATCAATGGAAATGGAGCAAGGACCAACAACTACAGTCGACCGCACCGAAGTGGAGCTTATGAACAAGGAGGTAGAAAAATTTAAAACAGTGACGGGGAAACTTCTTCTTAAACGTAAGTTGTCCGCTTCTAGTGTAGAGCCCCTAAAACATAGTGAGAATCCTTTTTCGCCTCTCTCAAAGAGCCCACCAGAAGACACATCAATAACAAACATTCCCCAAAAAAAATCGTCATGGTGTCCTCCAATATTTATAGAGGGTATTTCGGCCATGACGATCAAAACGATCATGGAAAAAACCCTACAACTAAATACAGAGTCACGCGTTTAAGCGTAAAAAAAACTGAAAATTATAGTGGACGAAGTTGCCACCCATGAAAAATTGCTTGAGACGATACGGAACTCAAACGCAGAAGGTTACTCCTTCACCCCAAAAGAACGTAGAAGATACTCTGCTTCGGTGAAAAGGAGGTAAAAGAGGATATAGAGGATCAATGCCTCGGCATAAAAGCATGCACCGTTTCGCCACTGACAACCGGTTGGTCCAAAGCAAACGGAGTGAGCTTAGACCTCTATAGAGTGACCGTAGAACAGGAAGATGATCTCCATCGTCTTGTTAAGGTACGGTACAAACTCAATCAAAAGGCAATCTGGGAGAAGAATAGGAGTGAAATGCTCCAATGTTTTAGGTGCCAGAGGTTTGGCCACGTATCGACAAACTGCGCCTTTCACTCAAGATGTGTCGCTTGTGGAGAAAGGACTTTTTTTTTTAGAAGGACATAGCAATGCGGCGTGTCCAAGACGGCAAACAGACAAGCAAAATGAGCCACCTTTCTGCGTCCATTGCAAAGAGAAAGGCCATCCTGCAAACTACTCTGAAACACCCCGAAAGGAAAAGGCTTAAGAAAAAATGGTGTCTGTAAAAACAAAACAAGCAGATTTCCCCACCCCAGCCCCCGTCTACAGACCCAGCCCTTCGCAAAACACAACAACCGCGACTCCAACAAAAATCCAATCAAGCGTATCTTACGCTGAAATCACGAAAGGATTCTGTGCTGAAACGCCGCGGAGCGTGTCAGTACAGGGAAATCCCTTTCAATGCCTACAACAAGAAACCTTGCTTGTATTAGGAATGTCACCAGGCGACCTACTTAAAAAAAATTGCAGAATTTTGGAAAACAAACCAATTGCACTGATAGAGCTATACCTTAACATATATGGGTGCAAATAAGCTGATATTGTGTGTCCCATGAAAAAAGAATATTCATTTCTAATTTAACAAAATCAGTGCAACCAGACATAGTACTTCTAAACGAAACTGTACTGAAATCGGTCCACAAGATCCGTGTGGGCAGTTACCAAATTCTCAGGAATGACTGGGGCAGAGGAACCGTACTTCTACACCGCGATAACCATTGACCACACAGACATTTCTTGCACGCTAGCCACCCTTTATACAAAGAGAACCAATGGAAATCGTGGGAAAATACTCATTGGTTCAGTATATATTCCAGGGAACCTTGGAAATCCTATACAAATATTTCTCGATAGGATCTTGAATATAGCTTCTGACTATGACATCATCCTGGGGGGGGACCTGAACGCGCGACACGATCAGTGGGGGGACTCTAGCCGGAACTTAAACGGCAAAAGTACAACAAAAGTTCAGTATTGATAGAGATCCTGTCAATAGTGAAGGGCAATCTTTTTCTACTGTAAATCAAAAACTCCAAGCAAATTCCTCCTTTTACAGTAACCTATACCGAGAACGTAGCCCCGAGGACGTAAAAACACCGGAGATAGTTGCCTCTGTTAAGGCCAGAAACATCGGATACCAGGGCTCATATTTAACTATCTTCTCCAATACCAACAAGGCAGTGTCACCAAGACGTAATATCTTTGGCAACTTTTTCACTAATGAGGCTGAAGTTTAAGAGATCCTAGCCAGCATGAATAGCAAGGCAGTTTTGAGGAAGTGTGGACCAGATGGTGCGAAAACATTGACGATCCTCTGTAATAACTGCATCAATAATGGCTACTTTCCTCGGTCCTAGAAATTGGGCAAGCTTGTTCTCATTCCAAAGCCACACTGTGATGGTAGCATTAAAAACTTCAGACCTAATTCGCTACTATCTAACATAAGTAAAGTTCTAGAAGGAATCATCCTACGTAGCTTTAAAGTGTTCTCAAAAACCTGATCCCAGTGTTTCAGTTTGGATTCCAACATAGGAAGTCCACAGAACAAGTAATAATGCTGATGCACGACACGGTCACTCAGAATTTGCGCAAGAAAAAATGCACGATCGCTTGCGCACTGGATCTACAAAAGGCATTTGACTCCGTCTGGACTGACGGTCTCAGATCCAAACGCATCCCACCAATTGCCCGTTTCCCCTTACAAGAATCATAGATCACTTTCTATAAAAAGGACCTTAATTTTTAATATCGCTCATCAAACTTCAACACCAATACCCATCCTATCAAGGGTGCCACAAGGATCCATACTCAGGCCATACCTTTTTAATTTTTTCCTTCACGATGTGCCGAATCCCACCAACCTTAAAAGTGGAAAACAAAGCCCGTCTTGCAACATGAAGGTTATTATGTTTGCAGACGACGTACTAGTACTAGCCAGTCACGCCCTGCCCATATTCGCTGTAGAAAAGGTGCAAAGAGCAGTTGACGAAATAGCAAGCTATTTGAAAAATTGGGAGCTCACAATAAATGCCTCGAAATCCGAGTTAATATGCTTCCGTAATGCTAGCGGGAAAGGAAACAGACTAGCAGTCCAACAAAGCCAGGCGATACGACTGAACATTGAGGGCAAGGTAGTATCGCTTAAGGACACTTTTAAGTATTTAGGCGTGAATTTCACTAATCGGTTCAAAATGAACCCCCAAGCATAGAAAGCTGTACACAGAGCTAAAGGAGCAGAAGCATTAATTTCACCTCTACTCTCCTCCAGATCCGTTTTGCCAAACGTAAAGCTCCTTATGTATAAAACGTTAATCCGGCCAATCATCACCTACTCCTTCCCAGCTTGGATGACTATTTCACCGACAGTGGCAGAAGAAATAGAAATATTCGAAAGAAGGATACTTCGAAAATGTGTACCGAAATACCGACGCCTCAACAAAAAATACTATAAAAATCAATCACTCCATAAAGAGACCAACATTATTCCCATTTTGCAATATATGATCGAAACAAGCAAGACAAGATTAGTCAAATGGCGGACACATGACTCAGCACTAATTCGAAGCCTATGTAATAACAGTCCTTGCCCCGAACACCCTTATTACATCCCACCATTCAGAATTCCAGAAGAATATCAATCCAATGCCGACCCTCTACATAGTCCCTTAAAACCGGATTTTTACTAAATAGCCGCGGTCAATACCTATAGGGGTTAAAATGAATTAATTCCTACACTAGAAGTTTCCCAAATACCTCTGCATACCCTGGAGATCAGGTCGGATGGAAATATGCCCTCTTTAGAAAGTTTGGTTGTTTTAGCGCTGGGAAGAGAGCATCCGGCCTGCCAGAACAAACGAGAAGGTTTGACCGTAAATAAATATAAGTACATAAGTTTTTAGATTTAGGATAGGTTAAGTGTTGTTAGTTTTAAGTTTTACGTTGTTATCCACTAACGAACCAAACCGTATGAGCAAACGGTAGAAGAATGTATATATTTGAAATAAATAAAAACTTGCAAGAATGGACTTCGGTCGCGTATAAATCAAAAATGACATTTGACTACAGAGTCACTGTCAAATGAAATGTAAATAAATATAGTAGGTTAAGTCATATATGTAAAAAGAAAGTCTCAATAAAGTACTACTACTACTACTACTACTACTACTACTACTACTACTACTACTACTACTACTACTACTACTACTACTACTATCCTTAATTCATTTTATTTGGCCAAGATATTTTCATTTTGTCAGAGAAATGTCATGAAAAGTCATGTCATAGAAATGTATTCCCAAGGAAAAATTATCAAAAAATCCTTATTTAAACTTCTTTCTAAACAAAACCTGCTTTAACTTCTTTTAATTATGGATCATTTTGAGGCAGATCGTTTTGCAGAACTGAGGACGTTTCCATCTAGCAGGGGCTCCATTAGAGGTAGGATTCTCACTTCCTAGCATATGTCGGATTGTTTCTTGCATCAAGCTTAGATAAGCGGTTTAGCAAGGGATGTAATTATGGCAGTTTCCAGGATAGTTTGTTACATGTTGCGTCAATATGACCTTTGAAAGTGAATTTATTGCCCAATGGAAGTCCTAGATTAGGTATTTCATTGTACTAGGGAATTTCATGAATTGGCGAAATCGCTCCTCGAGAAGGTAACAATTGGTCCTTCCTTTTCTTAGTGCAGAATATCGCCTGACTTTTAAAGACGTTTATTTGAAGGAAGTAAAATTAGCAAAAGGAAGTTTACCACTGAATGAAGTATTGATACAACTTACAAGATGTTTTTCCAGGTTTGCAATTATCTTACTTGCTATAAATTACCAGTAAATGCAGATAATGTACAACAATCATGCAAAGATATGACTGCCGCCTCTATATTGAAAAGAAGCGGACATAAACAAGACCTCTGGGGTACTTCTGCTGTTAGATTTCGGGCATCGTATATTTGGACGAATATTTTCGATCATGCAAAAAGGAGTGAGGAATATTTATTGAGAAATTCGGGAATTCGATTTAGGTGAGTTTAAAGACTTGGTAATTGTGCCAAGCCAAGTCAAATGTCAGTTAATTTCTATTGATGTCAACCGAAAACGATTTGTTTCCTTAAGTGCGCTACTTATATCCTTGGCAACTCCACATAGTTGGTACTCAGCAAAATATCCATGCCTAACTCAAATTTTGTAGTTAGAAATGATGCTGTGATCATCTATGTGCAGAAGCAGACTTGTTCGTCTCTTGTTGAAAATCAAAAGAAAGGCCTCTCAGTTATTTTGCATGATAACATCTTATTTTTGGCCGTTAGCGTTCGGTCTTCCTCATCGGTCTATTATTGCTAGGGAGTTGTGCATGTGTACCCGGGTTGTGAAGAAATAAGGATAGTGCATGTTTCCATGAGCTGGAGATGTAAGAAACTTTTGAGGTAGGTATTGAAGATATGAGTGAGAAAACCAACAGCATTTATGGAAAGGTTTTTAAATATGTTAGGGAAATTAACTTGGCCAATTGTTTTATTGTTTTTCAGTTTTCCCAGCAACTTGATTAGCTGTCGATTTAATTCTTCCATTGACAAGATAAGAATAGTTGCTTATGTTATGTTAAATTACTTTACCAAGGTAATATCTCAGCAGTAAATCAAGTCACACAGAGGTAAAACGAGGATTACAGCAGGAGGAGAATTTGCAGACATATATCAAACAGTTTGCTGGCCTTATATATACAGATTAGTCTATGATTACGGTACTGAAACGCTCTTAAGGAGCATCACCTTCAAGAGCATGAGAAGAACCATATATAAACGGAAACTTGGATATTTCCTTTTTCCATGTTTAATTTTATATTCGAGTTGGTTATAATAATTTCCTTACATCGTTTTCACCTTGTTTTTCTTGACGATGGTAAAACAATGTTCTATACTCTTTCATCAAGCTTATGGGTATATCATATATAAACAGCAAGTATTTGACATTTGACTGTATTCCACTCGAATTTTGAACTTTTTTAGAATCCATACGTCTGTATTTTATTCCTGTTTGACCGAACTGTTGTGATTTCCTGCTGTTATGAAACATATCGGTGCCATTTCTAGCGACGCAAGTTAACAAGTAATCATTTATTTACCAAATTATGAATATGAACACATAGGACGCAGGACTTGAACGCACAGGACTCATTTTGAATTAATTACTATAGCCTAAAGTGGCCACTAGACTCAAGGCGAAGTACAATCTTTGACAAAACGCAGACATTATGTGCTGATGAAAGTTGCAAGGCAGACGAAACCCAAATATTGAAGACGACCCGCGTCCTTTCAACTAGCCGCATTTACGCATGGTAACTTGATATTTATGAAGGATTGCTAGACATTAAACTATATTTAGACATTCTGACTCTTTTGGAGATGAAAGACAAGGATTTCGAAGAGTTTTATGAATTATACTTGTATTCCTACGGAAAATCTTTTAACGCAAATTATTTATCCACTGAATATAATCGTGTCCGTCAATATTGTAAGAGATAATATTTACAAATATGGGACTTCAGTATTACAACTTCTGGACCTAGTTTCAACAAGGAGCCAAACTCTTTAGTACCAAAACACATTGCTTTCAACATAATTACATACGTTTTAAACAGGATAAATGTTCTTACTCACACCACTCGATTTTCACAAGAGCCAGCCGTCAGGTCCTTGGACAAAATTTATACAGTCTTAATTGTTGTCTCAACATTTTTCACAGAAACCGCAAAAGTTACTCTCTTCAAAGCAAGTTATGAGCTGAACCCGATAATTTCCACATGCATGCATCCACGTGAATAGCAACAATTTTCATTTTTTCATGCCCGAAACGAGTACTTTGTCCTTTCCTCGATCGCCAAGAACAAAAGTTAATGGCCAACAAGATCAGTTTCATTTGAAAATTTGATACTTTTCAGAAAACGATTGAAGTGGCAACAGATTGTCTTGGAAATGTTTAGTGTTTCGTCTAGTGATGCATACTCACATGAACTCGTTTATGTAATTGATTCTTTTCTGTGGTAAATTTACGCCACTTCCTTTTTTGGTCGCAAGGATCAATTGAATAATTTGAGTTTAAGTGAAAAAAAGGTCAAGTGTACATGTTGTTTTTGTTTAAAACCGGACTTCATGTAATATTGGCTCAAGGTGGATTTTTTATGATCAGAATCGCTTTGGCGTTGGCGTTTAAACGTTGACTTTTTTGAACAACCTGCAAGATACCTTACAAAAAAGATTTTATACAGTTGAGTGATCAGTCAGTGTTCAAGAGAGGAATTGTCAGAAAAAAAGACGTGAAGATACTATGACGAATTTTCACAATGGACATTAATTCCCTTTAAAAGGTTTTGGATAAAAAGATTATATTTTGGAATGCGGCAGCATCATGACGTTCAATGAAACTCCTTGTTGCAATAATTTCCCCGCAACACAAAGCCACATTTCATATGATTGTGCAAACGAGATTTAAAGATCATAAAAGAAAATTCATCTCTTCAAATAGATGTCGAGAATCTATTCGTAATGATACTCACGTTAGAAGCTTTTCTTTCATTAATTAGTTCATACAAGTCCTTCGTCAAATAACATCAACCGAATTGCAATATTAACAATTACTATCGCAAATGAAATGACAACTTTAAGGCCCAATGCGCAGATAGACGTGAAGATAGAGATTTAATTTCTTAGTTAAGCCTTGGGAGAATTACCCCGTGACGTTCTGGAACTTCCTCCCCAATTTTTCCCCGCCGAAATTTCCCATTTGTCGATTTAACAGAAATAGATGCCTTATGATCTCCATCTTGTTGGCAGTACAGGATTATCGTCGTAAACGTTATTGTACTCATTATGCATTGCAGACGTCACATTTTTAATCCTGAGAAATTCCCGATTATAGATGTTGAATACCCCTTCGCAGAGAAACCAGTGCGAACGGAAGTTTTACCAGGAATTTTATTTATTAAAATACTTCCAATTCGATTTTCATACTACATGATGAAGTGTTGCGCCGTAGGCCTATCCACGGTTGTCGTCTCTCCTGATTCTCTACTAGGCAAGTGACATCAAGATCCTGATTCAATATTAGGATTTCGATTGAACATGACTATGTTGCTTATGAATAAGCCCTTGTTTAATATCAAGGCTTACAACAAGCCTTCTAAGGAGTCCAATAATCTAGTGCAGTACCACACTCTTGGCTTTCAAACGAACCAAACAAATGAATGAATTTGGATGATTTATTGCTAAAATATTTTTATTATTAATATTTTTCATGCATTTTGCAGGCAATGTCTTGTGGTCAACTTATTCATGGATCCAAAATGATTTTTTACCATATCAACTGGCTTTGAAACAAAAGTTATACTAAGAGCAGATTTTCCTGCGGCGAAGTAAATGCATACTTCATGCTCAACAGGCACCAAACCGAACCATCCTTTAGTATCACCTATCTTAGGAACAAATGAAAACAATATCATTGCTAACATTAACAATTCTTTTTGTATTATTTGATATTTGCATTATTATTCATATCTTTATTTTTATTATTTGCTTTTATGGCAGGAAGATTAGACTATCATCAAATATGTAACAGACGCATCAATAGGATATATTACCTGACCCAAACAATGGCTTCAACAATGATAAACCAACATGCGTGAGAGAGAATAAATCAGTTGTATACATATCCTGATGAGAATATCCTGAGCAGAATCGAGCTTCAAACATGCCCATCAGCCAAGGACCATATCATGACTGATAAGAGCAGGATGCTGAGAAAACGGACAAAGTATTTCAAGTAATCTCCCAATCTAATCAATAACTTTATAGCTTATGATACCGTCAATGCGTCCTATTACCCTCCTTTTGCAATTCTACCTTTGCAGAAAATAAATTTCACAATCAAAATTTGGAAAATTAACAAAGCACCGTGCAATATGTTACCCGAAATTCAAAAAGGCGCAGGCCCAATGACGAGGGGTTTTGTCATTTTAGATCAAAATTGACACAACGGGCTGTACGAGCGGAGGCGTTATCGTGGTAGAGAAACCAATCGCCTGACACGGCCACAAATCACGGCTTCTCCGCTGCACAACTTTTGCGCATTCTTTTCCAAACGTTCAAGTACAAAGTCAGGTTGACTTTCTATCCTTTCAAATAAAATCGGAATGGACGACTCCGCTCACATTGAAGAAAACGAGTCAAAATTGTTTTTTATGTTTGTTCTCATTTGTTGAGATTTATTGGGGGCGAGTAGAATATGAAGTCTTCCGCTGGCTTGATTGTCGCGTCGTTTAAGGGTTATGACCCTTAAACATGATCACCTGTGATGACCTCGGAAAAAGAATTTGGATCATTTCCGATCTCTTCTTTCAAAATAAAACATACTTCCACGAGATCTTATTTTTGTTCAGCAGCCAGCAGTTGAAGCAAGGTCTCTGCATCCTCAAGTTAACCTATTCATCCGTAATTCTTCCGTTTTAAGTCGATAAACTGAACTCTAAGTTACAGCTACAAAATTTCTTTAATAGTCCGTCGGCAATCCAGAATGATTTCGTGTTTTTGTTTTCAACATTTTCTTTGCTTCAGGCCGTGAACGGATGACCAGAACGATGTTATCGTAAATAGTCATTTCACCATTTTTGAAAAGGGGAAAACATGCAAACAATTGAGTTTTCCCAATAGCATGATTCTTGTAAGCCGTTTTTAACATTTCAAGAGTTTTTGCGCCAGTTTTTGCGAACAAGACGTATAATTTGACGGATGTTCCCTGTGCACGAGAGTCACTGATTGCAAAAATGCCCAGAACCTAAAACAACCGTCAATTAAAAAATTGACCACACAAGCCGAACGGAACCTTCTTCGCAGACGAAAATTAGCTAACTGATGCAGAATTGTGGATTTCACGCTCCTAGCGTCAGAACATCACTTCGTTATCTTTTGTGTACTGCCTCGTATTCTAGGTAAGTGAGAAATATTTATGCAAGAAGTATTCTGTATATTAATTGGAATTTTCTTCTACCCTGTATTTACCGAATATAAATATATTTAACCTGTATTACTAACCGAATTTTCTTAAACGTCGAGATGACTACGAAAAACATAATCTGCCCAGCTAAAATCCTATCTTTATTCTTATGTCCGGCGTAACTGATTACCTATAATATGGATGCTAGGTTTGAATCATATGTTAAGGTAGCAAGTGTGGTATCTCACTAGAAGACCGTCTTAAATTAAAAACCAAATGGTTTAGAATTGGATACAGGTTTAAAAAACTTCTGCGATGACAGAACTTGCATTGTCTCGGGAATCAGTCCTTTCAGGAGCGATCCTCACACAAATCTGACAAATTGTGTGCTTAGCTTTGAAAAGATTCAGTGTACTATTGTTACCGGGGAATGTTTCCTTGCTGTCGTGTACTGTTTTGAGATCAACATAGAAGTTAATTCTATGAATGTTGCTCTTAGACCTTGAAGTGTGGCCTCTATTTCTTCTGCGGATCTGAATTCGAAAATCAGAGTGTGGGTCTCAAACCTGTTTCTGAATACTTTTATTGGTTCAACGGTTTATGGTTCGTAGAATTGGCCATGTGAGTGATAGGGATATGTTATAAACTTAACTCTGCTATATTCAGGGCATAGTGTAGTGAGAAGTGATTAATCGCTCCGTCACATGAGTTTTGATAGTAAAAACATATATCGTGATTTAAGTCAAGGATAATATCCTATAATAACATAATATATTTCCTATGAGGTTTCTGAATATTTGAATATTTCATAAAAGTGTTATGGAACCAGTATGAACGCCACGCGTCAAAATCTTTAAAATGTTTATTTAGGTTGGCTAGCTCCATTTTTGGAATATCAGCGAGTCAAGATTAGACTTCATGGTAAACTTTAAGTTTAAATGAAAAGTGAATAAGTGTAATCTAAACATATATAAAATATAATATAATAAGTAATATCCATAATCCCTATTACAAGATTTATCAGCCACAATTTCACTTTTCCTTAGGAATAACGTTTAGTAATTCATTTAACAATTCGGTCACCACTTCAAACTTGCGTGCAAAGCGAAACAATTCCGTCTTGACAACACGGTCAGGAAGAAAAACAAAGCCCTGGTGTCCATGAAAATTCAACATACCCAACAACTGGAGAATATCTTGTCTGATAAAACAACAAGGATAACGTCAATGTATACGTAATAAATGTCCAAATCCCTAATCACTTCGCCGAAAAATATTTTGAAATTTTAGGCCGCTATTTATAGTCCGAATGTCATGAAAGGAATTGACATAACTCAAACAATTCGAAAAGCGTCGTAATATTGATCCTACAAATATTCCCTAGTGCCGCGGATTTGCCACAAAAAAATAATCCTCACACGGTTTTCTTCATTTTCCTGAGGGACCATACGTAATGGTGAAGATCAGCAGCTCTCTGATAGTCTAGTGACACCGAATCTCACCGAAACGTCAAACTCTTTTCTCGCTTCCTTAAAACGGTCTGAATGGAGCTTCCGTAGTTTATGAGCCACTTGCAGACCTGGAGCAATATAATGTTGTGGTATAATGTTGTGGTATAATATCATGGAATGGTAACGAGCCGGCTAACACCTTGATAGACATTATCTTTTCACCTATAATTATAGCTGGTGTAGTTAGATGCGTTGTCAGATCAGTGATACCAACATAAGCCTTCACCTTGAAAGCTACTTCTTGACCGCGATATCGATTACGTTGAGTATTACCTCGGTAAATATTTCGAAGAAATTCATCATCGTCAATTATTGACGAACTGATGAAATTGCTGTTGGACCCTGACAAACACTTGAGCTGATGTGCCTGCAATCGAAGGACGTAAGTAGCTAGCTTATAAATGGAGTCTGTGATTACTGTGAGGTTCAAGTCCTTATGTCACACCAGGAATCGGGGAACTCCAGCTCATTGTGGCATATGCCTGCATGCATAGGTCAGTATAAAGGATGAAACGGATTCATATGCAATTAGGTGTAGTGGTACTCGCGGGTTTTGTTAATCAATTTCCGGTTTGCAAGGGCATGATTAATTGATTATAAATAACACACAAACAAAGATGTAACAATCGTTTCAAATATTGCGATAACTTCGGGGTCACCACTTTAACTGACACTCATCCCTTCAGTTATGTGGGCGTAGCCATAAGGGAAGAGATGTATTACTGTATGTAATGTAGCGTAAGGAAGGAGAGAAGGGGGGTTATGAAGTCCTTGTGCGTTAACCATTTTCGTGGCAAGTTTTCTTGGTTTTTCAAAAACAGTGTACATGAACAGACGATCTCGTAAGAATTTCATCCACAATTTAAAACAATAAGTAATAAAGGAAAAAACCTACAAAGATCCAACCAGTGTCAATTTTATTAATTGTTCGTGTTCTTTTATGGGAGGATTTGAAAATTCCGTTTAAGAAAAACTTAAGGGAGTGAGTTAGGAGTTAAGGGAAGTGAAACATGTCAATATGGTGAAGAACTAGCTAATTGAATATTTCACACAATTACAATAAAGTAAATGTGCGCGTGTTTGTGATTCTTGCAGATGGATATTTGGTATGAGTCGGTAAGGTGCATTCAAAGATAGTGACATCCTTCTACTTCCTTAAGTAACAAATACGAAAAAACCAATAAAATACAGAAAAGTCGAGCATTCGAGTCAATAACATCTCAAAAATTTTTTCTCTGAGCTAGCTACGATTAGAAAAGTGCGTGGTGTTTCACCAATCGAGATTCATCGCCAATTACGTATGACATTTGATGACGGTGACATGGATGCGTCTTATAGCTCCTACCGAGCTTTTAGCTTTTTGCAACGATGAAAGAGATTCTTTGTGGTCGCACACCAACCGCACTGCAGCTGCATCAACGGGTTTCCAGTCGTCAAAGCAGATTTCTTGCGATGTTTCCGAAGCGACCATAAAATTCTAGCATCCTTTTTCTACCAAAAAGATATAATGCTTCCTTTTGATTTTGACTTTTTTATTTACGAAATCGAGTTTCGGTCTTTTTTAATGGTATTTAGAATGATTAGGGCCGAAAATCGATTTCGTAAACAGAAAATTCGCAAAATTAAAAGGAAGGATTCGGTCTTTTTGATCCGATTGACCATTATGTGAAATGACAACTATTAAAAATATCGTTTTTTTAAGCATTAGCTACTGCATGGAATTAAGCAGAAAAAGGGACACAAGTTTCGCAGTTTGCGTGGGACTAGTTTGTGAAAAAAAACGACGAAAGTATTGGTTACAACTTTGAATCCTCCATAGTCCAAAATGCTACTAGGAAAGGTAACCAAATTCTTTCGCAATTTATTTAATGCATTGCAAATTATTTCTATGCTACCCTCTCCTTTTTCTGTTTATCTTGGTCTTTTCATAGAGCTCTAGCTCTTTGAAACTCCTGTTAGCAGGTAAAGTTTTATTAGCTTGGTTTCATTCAGTAAGGTTTGTATTCAATTGGTATAATTTAACACGAGGGCTGTTCAATAAGTAACAGTGTCTGACAATAGAGGGCATTATGCTCGGAAGTTGGTATTATCGATATGTGCTGCCAGCTACCAAACGAAGATAAAACAAATTTTACACAGATTGATAGGTTAGTTTGGATTTGGCGGCCATACGAGTAAGATGTATTTCGTGATTTGCGCTCAGATGTAAAAAGAGCATTATCATTCGGCTATTCGCTTTTGTTTTTGGATGGAAAAAAATGCAACGAGATAAAAGCAAAGTTGGATGCTGTTTGTGAGGATACTTCGTCATCTATCTCTACAGTAAGATATTAGTACAACGAATTTAAACGTCGGCGAACATCCGCTTTTGATGAGAAGCGATCAGGGTGCCCGGAAGACGTTGTTACAGAGGAAATCATTTGAAAAGTCTAACATATGATTCTCGCTCTGCGACAAAATAAAGTGTGTCAAGAAGAAGAGGCCGTAGGTGTGTCGACCGGAACGAAAATTGATATTTTACATGATAAGTTAGCGATGAGAAAATGTCCGCCCGATGGGTGTCCCGATTGCTCACTGTGGACAACAAGCGAATGTGGCTGTTGACTTCGAAGTAGTGTTTGGAGCAATTTAAGAGAGATCCGAAAGAGTTTTGCGTGGAGTTGTCACCGTTGATGAAACGTGGATACATCATTACACACCAGAAATTAAACAACAATCAAAACAATGGATTTCTCCCGGTCAGTCTGCTCCAAAGAAGGCGAAGATGCAGCCTTCGGTCATGGTGTGTATTTTTTAATCGTATCATTGGTATTTGAGGAAATGTAATAACGATGACTGGGGAATGCTTAAGGGGAGAATAGGGTTAATTCGTGTGAAAAAAGGCACATTTCTGTGATTTTTTTATGGAACGGTTGAAATTTATTTATTAAAACGAATGGTATATTATATGTAGCATGACATTTGAAGAATATTGTGTGAAATTTTTATGGAGAAATATTGAAAAATACAGCAATGGCGGCAATTATTCTGGAGCGCCTTGAAAAAAAGTTGAATGGCGGTGACACTCCGAACTCGGTACTGGATCATCTAAAATTAAAAAGCTAAAATTATATCGTTAGGTAATTGCTTTAGCCAGGTAACCCTGGAAGGGGTTTTCCAAAAATTTAATTTTTCATTTTTTGCGAACACTTTGAAGATAAAAACACGATTTTTTGCGAAAAAAATCGGTTAATTCGTTATTTAAAATGAAAAATATTAATAAATTTGAAAAAAATTCTCCAGCGTTACCTCGCATAGAAACAGTGTTCAAGATTTGAAAACGATCGGTGCAGTAGTTTATAAGTTATGAGTGGCACCGACTTTGAAAATATGAGTTGTGGGAAAAACGCTTTAAAGTTTTGAACACTAAAAAATTAAGGATCAAACGTTCATGAGCGAGTTCTATCGACTTACCTCACACTGAATCATCGATGCCAGGTCCATAAAGAATGTTGCAATTATCCAGGATGTCTAAAGCATTTTTTTGCTCCTATCTACGACGAATTCTGCCTTCTTTTGTTCGTTTTCCAGCTTCATGCTCTGCTCGACCTATACGCATGGAGTCAGTTGATCGCACCCATGAAAATAGTCATACCTTCGTCAATTTTGCTCCGATTGACTTGCAATTTGGACACAACATTCTTGAGATGTTATGCATTCATCCAAAATATAAAACAAAAAATCTGGGGAAAAAAATGTTAAAACCCTATTCCCCCCTTAAGTGAGTTATTCGACCGCTCTGAGGAAAACTTGAAGGAGATACGACCGCATTTGGCGAAAAAAGTGCGGTTTCACCATGAAACGCACCAGATCATTTACCCGGAGTTGTCGTCGCCAAACTGCCTAAAATGGCGTTGCGAATTGCTGCTGCACCCTGTATTCACCCGACCTCACTCCCTGGTTCATTTTCCTGTTCCATAACATGGGGAAATGGCTTGCGGGGGAAAAATTGCCCAAACGAGGAAGTAATCGCCGTGACCAAGCCTTATTTTGGAGTGCTCGACAAATCCAATTTTTTGGAGGGGGTCAAACCAATGGCAAGAACGTTGGGAAAAATGTATCTTTCTACAAGGGGCTATGTTGAAAAATAAAAAAAAAATGTGTATTCATTTCTAACACGGTATCTCATTGAACCGCCCTCGTATTTGTTGACTTCGTAATTTTTCTTCGTAATTTTTTTCGAATATCGGAACTGAGAATCACATCATTTAACTAATAAGGTTATTTTGTTAATAGAAAGACATCATCGATCGGTGATAATCGCCCAAAGCGCGCTTTTGATTGAAAAACATGAAACAATAATTTTCATTTGTGAAAAAAACACGTTCTATATTTCATTCATTTTAATCGTTTCAGCAATATTCGTCAACCAATATCAAGTTGCACTTAAATGCCTACTCCATTTCAACTCCCAAACATTCATCTCGATTAAAGCCCGATCTTAAGATATTTGACTATTAAAAATTTATAATTTATAACCCGATATCTGCCTTTACAACAAATATTAATGATTTTTTTGTTAATCTGGCCCACGTTTAAACTTTAATGTTTATTTACCATTCAAAAATGTTTTAGTCCCTGTTTATAACGACAGTCAACATGCTTGTGGGAAAACAAACAAAATCACCGCAAGATCTGTTACATTTCGATTGAGATTAACATATGAGATCTTTCGATTTCCTGCGGAAATATAATTGAAATTGATGAAGATCTTGAATAACAGCTGGATATTTTTCGTGTATTCAACGAATCGACCATATGACGATCAAAAAGACCAAAATCCTCCTTCAAAATATCGAAATACCGGAAAACCTCTCATGAAAAACATTCGTTATTTCGGTTTCCTTGGCAGTATCTTTTCGTGTTTCTTTCTGAATGAAGATTTCGGCTGATATATTTTTGATTTGCTTAATCCGGTCGCATCTATGTTACATAGGAATAGTTGAGTTCGCTTTTTCTTGCTCCGTCATCTCCAACATGAATTTTAACAAACTCTTTTATGTTTGTTTGGTCTGAGCTGAAAGAACGTTTGTCATCAAATTACGTCGAAATTTTTGGAGAAATGCGGACAGAATGCGTTTTTATCCTTAATGGAACTTGCATAGTTATCATAATTGGGAAATCCACGCACTATGGTGAAATAAGTTATTTGTGTTTTTTTTCCTGGTGATACTTTGCGTTACAGCTTCAATGAAATGAGTTCAGATTTGGATATTGCAGAATGAGCTCCTTGTCGTCTTGACTAGTTTTAGTTTCAATAGCATGAATTTGATTTTGCACGTGAGACTTTAAAGACATTTAGTTTTAATTGAATGTGGTGAATTAAATTTGAATAAATTAAAAGTACAAGAAACATAAGTGAGTTTCGTAAGGAATATGAGCGATTGATTTAGAGACCAGAATTTCTTAGACAATAACCAATCATCCAGTAGCGATACGGCAGAATGTTAATTTCTCAATCTAATCTAAAGTTCAAACAACTTTTCGTTCTCAGTAAAATGGAAATTATTACCCGTGGATATTTTCAATCGCAGCTTCTTGTCGCCTTTAACATTTTGAATTCTAATCAAACACCCACCGCAGTTACAAGCTGAACAATAAATTATTGCTAAACTCTCGGTATCTTTGGCTCTATAATGGTTGCGCACACATGCACAATATGGCGCACGTCCTTGCTTACCTACAATGAATATACGTTCGCTAATTAAAAGTGCAGTTCACATTTAAAAAGCAGGGAACAAGTCAGGCGCAGCTTAGATCCGGGTTTGATGTTCCACGTTCCTCCCATTTTCCCATTACACACCGTCTCGCGTCTTCCACAGCAATTGAGTCATTTGCTTAATCTTAAGGTAAACAAAAGCCTCCAACAGGAGAACCAGAAGAAGAAGAAAACGACGACGAGCAAGTCGAAGAAAGATATTTTCTGTTGGAGGTAAAGGCTTGGCGGTACAATGACACATACGGCAAGCTTGCTAACGTAACGTCCTCAGCTATACAACACCGGAGCATTGGTTAGAGGCATTTGACGTGCCTTCACGTATGTGACATGCACCCGTGCATATGCATGCGTTCATGTTGATTTCAACTAAAAGATCCGAACGTGGTCACCTGTGGTGGATCACTCGCTGAGCCAGGTTCATCAGGTACAGCAAGCCACAAGAATCCCATCATACTCGTGGATCTACGTAATACTAAAACAATGGAGAATGAACGTAGAAACCAGAAGTCGAAAGTCAGGCAAGTGCACGCAGCTCGAGAATGCAGGATTTACTTAGAACCTTTCTACGTGAGAGGTGTTCTCTATTTGGAAGGTCCACTTTAGTCATCTATCCAACCATTCAAGTCAGTATCTACATTACAGCCAAGAAGTCTTCTCTCATGGTATAGAAAATGGTTGCAATGATTGAGTACCTTTTCGAAATTGATAAGAATGCTTTGAAACGCATAGAGGATGTGAAAATCCTTCAATGTTTAAAGAAAAGGTAAATATCATCGATAGCAATTTCAAAAAATTTGAACATTGCTCAAAGATATCAAGAACTTACGTTTAATACTACTCGAATGAAGCTATATCAGACTCTATTTTAAACTTTTGTTAAAAAAGCAAATAAGCAAATATAATTTTTATGTAATTGTTGATTTTATAACTTTATTATTTATAATTTTTTTATATATAATTTTATTATTGTTGTAATATGATATTTCGAAATGGATGTATGTCTAACTATTTAAACATGCCAGGAAATGAAAAAACGTAATTTCGTAGAGAAGTACAAGAAATCTTAAAATTTTTTTCTGAGTTCATTAAGGAGCAAATTTACAATTCTAGTATAGAAATAATTTTATCTAGTCCCTGGTATACTGGCCCCCTTGCAAATTTATAACTTGGGAACCCATTCTAGTATAATTTGCGTGCAATAAGGAACTATTGTTATAGCCATCGAACTAGTCACAACAAAACCATGGGATAATGAAAACTTCAAACTTTTCGAATCAATTCGAATTCAAATTCATGTTTTCTGGAAAAACTATGTTTCCAGTTTTGTGATTTGGACATTCTGTTTGAAAAACGTTTTCCTACTGTATTTCGGAAGTAATTATGCACAAATATGTGCTAAGTTTTTACATTATGGGTTGCTAAAACTAAAGAAAAACCTTCCTTTTAATTTTATGTTTTTTTTTATTTACCTTGCGGAATCGATTTTCGACCGTGATCGTTCGGTCTTCATCAGCGATTATGGCTTTATTATACATTCTTCAATAGTTGCAACTTGGCCCCTCACATTGCTCCTTTTGTAGTCTCGGGGGCTTTACTATATATATGACCAATAAACCATTTCTTTATATTTTAAATTTCATTTTCAGATGCCAAGAGTAATTCTGTAATCTCGTCCTTCAAGGAAAAAGAAAACGTGGGATCCTAATCAAATGAGAAAGGCAGTTGAAGCTGCAACGACATACGTCATATGTTATAGAAAGGCTGTTATTATGTTTTCTGTACCAAGGTCCACGCTTAAACGACTAGTGAGGGACATTCGAGAATCTATTGAGGTACTTGTGCATAAATTCCTTGGTAGAGAACCAGTTTTTCCACCTGTCCTGGGAAAAAGTTAGTGAAGTCTAATTTATTTTTGTAGTCTAGATCTTATGTACTTACTATAATATATGTTAGAAGATTGGGTTATCAGTAGGCTTTCAAAGCAACACCGACAATACATTTAGAAATTCAGTAGCAAAATGTGCTTGGTTGGGTTACTTTGAAGCGACGTAAAGACAATTTATCCCTATGCAGACCAAAGGGAGCATTGTATGCTCGTACTCATGGCTTTAGCCATGAATAACACAGTCAAAATATGTTTTAATATTTTGAAAGCTAAAATGAATAAAAGAAATACCCTTCTGACAGGGTGTTCAATGCAAATAAGAGTGGTGTCACAATTGTGCAGTCAAAAAAACCACAGGTGGAGGGGAAAAACGGAAGAAACAGTGAGAGCTTTGACTGCTGCAGAACGAGTTTCACGATCTACTTTGGTTTCTTGCATGAGTGCCTCGGATACCTTTGTTTCGATGAAAAGTACACCAGCTGTAGCAATATGTTGCGTTTATTCATCTGGTTGAATTCGATCGAATTTGTTTACCGAATGGGTCAGGCATTGTATTGAAAAAACTAACCCAGATGAGGCCTCTTCGGTGTAAGTAATTTTTGACGGACATTACAGTCACACCCGTTATTTAGAAAAAATAGCGCTGGCCAGCAAACATCATGTCACCACTATCAGTCTCCCATCTCATACAACGCATAAATTCCAGCTTTAAAATAAGGACTACAGACAGCGCACTTAAGGGACTTTACAGCGATGAAATTTGCGTGTTGTTTTCTTATTCTGATTGAGTGCTTGAGCCTTACGATATTGCGGAGATTTTTGGTAGAGTGAATCTAAAGTCCACCTTGGGGGAATTTATAGTCAATGGTTTTTGTGCCACAGGCATTTACCTATTCCATCCGCGGGTTTTTACAGACGTGGATTTTATAACGAACAATGAACATGAAGTCGACAGGTTTAACGCGGATACTTGCCTTGTTGGCTTTATTCCAATCATGTGGTTGGAAAAATGTGTCAAACATTCCTAAATCTGAAAAAAGTTTCAGTCCCAGGTCCCAATTTTCTTAAAGCTTTCTGGATTCCCGAATACAACTGTAAAATGCTCAGCGTACTCTCCAGGCTTCGAAACCACAACCACCACGTTTCAGCCAAGGATAGGCTCGTCACCGTATGTGAGCTGACAGTAACCTGTCATGAGCGTCCCCCAAGCCATACCTCATATAAACCTCTAATACACACGGGATTGACAGCCCTTCCTCAATACCTCGGGTACTTGGGGACGGTACTCCCCAAAGACTGAATAAAATAAGGTGAAGTCTAGAACATTAGTCCCCTCGCATCAACGGAGTACAATAGTACAAGTCTCTATGGTCCGGGTTAACAACCGTTACAACATAGTACTCCAACATAAAATGCAGATTTCATTCAAACATTTCAACTTCACATTTAGCACGAGTACTAACCTCAGATCTACCACATCAACAAAATTGGTGTTGCAATGCGAGCTTTTCGTCCTTTCATCAACATTCAACGTTACTTTGTCCACATGCAGCAGAACCCTCAGTTCATCACACTCAGTTTCATTAATCGTTTGTCAGTTTGCAACACTACACTACAGATATCGGCAATTTAGCATCCATTTCAACAGTTTTTATTTTTGCAGCTTTGCATCAATTCACTTACAAATCTGCCTACATAAAGTTGGTCAATTTTTCCGTCCACTCCTTACATCTTGTCAAGTCTAGTCATCAGTCAACTTTAACCATCGGATCGGCTTTCTTCAACTTTCTCACCGTACGCCCCAGGTTCTCAGCCATTTAGAACATTTTTTTGGTGACGTCAACAGTACTCGTTTCAGTCCGTCCACTCCTCGGCGAGAAAGACTACTTTAATTCACCTTTCGTCCGTCATCTTCAATACTTCAGTACATCAGTCCAACAGTTCAACATAAAGTTGAAAGGTTACATTAGCTTTCTCTCAGTATGCCAGTAAAAGTCGCAAAGGCGACTTTTTCGATACCTGCTTCGGTCAATTGTTTTCAACTACGTTCCATCGCTGTCACTTCAATCCGCAATACTCCTTGTTTCTCCACTAGACGACTTCTCCGTCGATACATCATTTTCAACGTTTTTTAATTCGGCGGTCGTCTAACACCATTTGATTAACTTAAACAATTTTATCATCAGTAGTGGCAGTTTTGGGCTGTCTCGAACGTTCATTATCTCCCAAGCTCTTACTGCCGCGTTTAAATTCAACTGCCCAAAATTTTCTGATGCTGCAGAGTCCTAAAACACAAAATCCAACTAATCTTTGATTTGCGTACGCGTATTGCCTTTCAAAACCAAAAAATTAATAACTATACTCAATTTTGTCAATTTTCACAAAAATACTCAAATCGACTTACTCAAATGAGTATCAACTAAAAACTGTTCGTCAAAAAAAGCTTGCTGGTGGTCAAAAGATGCACAACTACATCCAGTGTCTTTAGTTGACGAATACCACCATCTTTATGATGTGATCACAAGCTTTTCAGACCGCCCTCGTATTGCACTCCCATAAGAAAACACATGTCTTAAAGATTTGTAAACTTGGGATGGTATCAAAGTTATTGCATCTTCAAAGATGAAATATTGAATAGATAACTCGATAGTTTCCTTTTTATTCACATACGTGGTTAAATACACTACATAGCACTACATAGGATGATGTAACATAGCAACTATGTGACATCATCCTTGACTGGTCATGGGGCTTGTTTTTATTAAATATGACGAGCATTAGCGTTAAGTTATGGAGAGGAGAATGCGAAGAGGAGAATGCGCTTCCATTTAAACGAGCTATCATGAAACCAACACAAATTATAATATTTTGTAAAGTTTTGAAACTCCATGCAGATTTCTACATAGATATTGTGATAAATGATTATTTGATAGCTCAGTGATAAGCTTGAACCTTGGCGCAGATTAGAGGCGGTTCAATCCAAGACCAAACATACATGAAAGGGTGTGTCCTTGGTTAAAATCACATTGGTCAATAATAATTTTCCAAAGGTATCTATTAGCGCTGGGTAGAGTATGCCTCTCGGGATCAGAAACACAAATTCAAATATAGATGAAGGTGAGATGTGGAGTGTCTGAATAGCCACAAAGGCAACACAAACTTAATCCTGTTTCTGAACGAACCACGTAAGGCGACAGTAAGGGTTCTTTTCACCGATTTTGAACTGAGTGCTAGTAGGATGCAGGCAGCAGGTCTCCGAATGCAGTAAGATTGAAAAAAGGACGAAACCTGGTGATCTGTCATGGATAAATTATATATGTTGCTTACTTCTCTCATTATCTTCATAGTCGTTCTCCATTGGTTCTTGATTATTTTTACAACTGTTGTAAAAATTCCAAGGATAGTCCAAGGATACTCTCGATTTTTCATAAATAAATCAACCGAATAGTTCACTGCACCACTGTAAATTAGATACACAAAACTCGTCATCTTTAGGATATCCATTTGCTGGATGATTGTTCAAACGTTCCATCAAACACAATAAAAACAATAGACAGCAACAATTGGATTGTACAATGAACAACATGATTCAGGCAAAACGTTATACAAGTTTTCGAGTGATGTACCATAGGCCTCAAGGGTTCAATAAAATTTCGATAAGTTTCCGGATGTGAAAAGAACGTAGAACCAGCCGTAATGACTTTCTTAGGAATGCGATCGTCACTTCGTACATTGAATAGTAATCACCGGTGTAACCTGCGAAGTACTTTATTCGATGGATGTACACATATGACGATATATGCCATCAACATGTTGTGCTGATGATCAGTATTCGGTACTCAACCTCTGGAAAGGCCATTTTGTGATTTATCTACCATTAGAATGGGTAGGCGGCTTCGTAAAGACACATCAGTTCCTTCCACGAAGCGATTCCCGGATAAAATGTGCAGTTAATGACATCGAATTGAATATGAGTTATTAAAGTTATGAAAACATACGTGCCCAAGAACTTCCTTGACATAATTTAAATGAAAACGGTTTTCGCGTCCTGTTTTTGGACACCTTATGACAACCATGCCGCCTTCATTCTTATTCGTTTATTGTCTTTAAAATAAATTTGAGAAATATTTTATCAGTGCTAGACAGTCAAGATTGCAATTAAGGATGTTTAAAAGAATGATATGAATATGAATGTTACATGAACATTAAATATTCTTTAGATATTATTGGAAAGATTGAAATAAGATTTAATGCCAAACTTTACAATTCTTTTGTTTTGATTTTCTCTCGATTTATTTCAAGACAATTTCGAAAAATAACTTCATTTTCGGTGATTTTTTATGCCTACATGGGTGAATCCTTAATTTTTGTTGAAGTATAAGATCCAGTTTATTTAGTTGCCTTGAGTCGTCTTGTTTCTTAAGGATGTTGGTCTGAAGGGTTATTCTTTTTATAGCCTGGATAAAAGGACTTTTTCAAGACAAGTGACACAATGTTCGTTAAAAAATTTGAAAAAACATTTGAAGAAAGACGATCGAGTAGTTCTTTTTCGATTTCTGCCAGGTTTTTTTGAGACTTTTGTTGCGATTTGTTTCATACCTACGTCGAAAAAAATCTTAAGCGTAAGCTAGAATTTTTGGTTTATAGTCTGTTAGATTCCCCGTTGTGTAGGCGACATAAAGAAATAAAACAAACAAAAAAATAAATAAAATAATACAGAAGATAATAATAAAAAAGAACAAGCCGCATTAGATGACGATTATTTATTTGGATCGAATGAAGTTTTGGTTAAATTTTAATTTGTGCTTATATTTTCAAGTTTAAAGAAAATCATATATAATAAAATAGAACTAAGACTAGAATTAAAATGATATTTGTTGAATCAGATTAAGGTATGAACCAGTATTTAATTAAATAATATAAGAAGAAAATCAAAAGTCTCATTAATAATAAGAGAGAAAGAAAAAGTCGCAAAAAAATCCCTTATTAAATTCTGGGAACTCTAAATGGAAAGAAATTTTCCATTGTTATAATTCGGGTGTTGGTAGTGAACCACCACCTATAAGAAGATGAAGTTTATTGCGTCAACTGATCAAGTTGGAGGAAAGAGTTTATTTAATTTCAGTCGTTGCTTTTTGTATTTGATTTATTTGAATTTCGATAAGCGAAACGCGGTAACGAAGTGTTATTTAATAGAGAGAAGAAGCACAAAAAAACAGTAAAATTTATTAGGTGCGCAAATAAGTTCCCGCTGTGTTTTAATTGATGGCTCCAGTAGTAAGTGCTGGTCGATTGTGACATAACCAAATCATCATGGACCAAGGTTAGACATATGGTAAACAAACCGCTTCGACACATAAGTGCTTTTGTTTTTGTTTCATATACTTTTGGTTGTGTAAAAATGTCAAATTTGGTTCCAAATAATGGTCATTTGCTGGAAGTGATGTTCATTTTCTTTCATGCAAAGAAAACGGCGGCTGAAGCTATTCGAGAGCTGCAAAAAGTTTATGAACATACTGCTGTAAGTGAGACAACGTGCCGTGATTGGTTCCGTCGCTTCAAAGACGGTGGTTTTGGTGTTGAAGACCGTTCGCGTGAAGGAAGACCAAAAACCTTCAAAGATGCTGAATTGGAGGCATTGCTCGAGGAAGATCCTCGCCAAATGCAACAGGAGCTTGCTTCAGTGTTAGCAATTACCCGCTAAGCAATTTCCAAGTGCTATCATGGGTTGGGAATGATTGAGAAACAAGGAACTTACGTTCCTTATGAATTGAAGCCAATAGACGTTGAGCGTCGTTTTTTCGCCTGTGAACAACTGTTCAGCGGCAAAAAAGGAAGAGTTTTCTCCATTGCAACGTTACGGGTGATGAAAAATGGATTCATCACAGCCACAGAGAAGAAAATTATGGGGACTACCCGGTCTTGCTTTTACATCGTCGGCTCGACCGAATATTCACGCTGCGAAGGTTTTGCTGTGTACTTAGTGGTGCCAGGGTGGTGTTATTTATTATGAGCTATTGAAACCGAACGAGACCACCACTGGGGAACGATATTGAACTCAATTCATGCGATTGAGCGGAGTACTGCGCGAAAAGCGTCCACAATATGAGCAGAGACAGGAAAAAGTCATTCTACAGCATGACAACGCTCGGCCTCATGTTGCCAAACCCGTTCATACCTACTTAGAAACGCTCAAATGGGAAGTCCTATCCCACCCGCCATATTCCCCAGATGTTGCGCAGTCCGATTATCACTTATTCCATTCGATGGCACACAGTCTAGCGAATCAGCAGTTCTATTCATATGAAGACATCTCAGAATGGCTTGATTCGTGGATAGCCTCAAAAGACGAACACTTCTACCGTGACGGTATTTGGGCTCTGCCAGAAAGATGAGAAAAAGTTGTCACTAGCGATGGGCAATATTTTCAATGATTCATTTTTAT
Organism: Stratiomys singularior; assembly: GCA_954870665.1. Lineage (NCBI taxonomy): Eukaryota > Metazoa > Arthropoda > Insecta > Diptera > Stratiomyidae > Stratiomys > Stratiomys singularior. Next base: position 31,612,878 of record OX940879.1, read on the forward strand.
CCATTTTTTCACAATAAAGTGGCAATTTCATGAAAAAAGCTGCACACCTAATAATATTTAAGTAGAAAAAACAAAATACAGTGAAATTAAATATGTTGAAGTAGAGAAGAAAAGTGTAATTAAACTTATAAAATATTATTAATATAAAGAAGAACAAGTGAAAAAGTTGAAGTATAGTTTCCAATACATGACGAAAAAAAAACTTATCCTTACGTAACGGAAGAGTGCATCGTAGACAACCGAGTAGCGCGACGATTTTGGATTACAGGTGAAGAATGCATGCACCGGGTGGAATGCAGACGTCTGTGGAAAAGTTAGCATCAACCAAGTCACAACACTAGAAGACGTTAAATGTGCAAAATTGCATCGCTTCTCTGAACGTGATCGACAAATGGGCCGTAGAAGTTGTCTCATCTCACTCGATTTGGTGTCTTTGAGTAAAAAGGTTGGTAACATCCCTAAATTGCAATATATAACAACAATACGAAACTTAGAAAGTAGAAAAAAACGATTTTTGTTTGTATTGTTTATATTTGCCTGTATTTTTTTGCTTTTTTATATAAAAAACATATGAAAAAATAAGTTTCTTTTATCTGGGTGTGTGTGTGTACATTTCCTTACAGGGTCAGGCCGTTCAGAATGTCTCCCATTCCCACGGGATGAGCTAGCCGTAATTAACTTCCCTCGGCCGCCATTATGTAGCCTTTGTATTTTCAATAATAAGCTTATCTATTTTTGCTGCAGGTGCGAACTATCGGTCGCTCCCATTGATTATTTACTTATTTATTTTGCTAACTACATTGTTTTTTGGCTCTATTATTTTGAAAATACCCAACATGGTGCTCAACGTGGGGCTATGTTTTAACTGCATTATTAATTTTTTTACTATTATTTTGAAAAATACTCAACAAGTCTAATAGAAGGTCTCATGACCTTCTCTTACGTTAATCCTGAAGAACGTTCAAATTGTCCATCTTTCCAATGTGACCCTTTTTTGAGGTGCTCCTTTGTTCCGTGGTGTCTTTTAAATTGAGTCCATGTCTGTCACTTCCACGACTTGCAGAATTGCAAGATAACCATGATTTGAACTTTTTTATAAAAAACACTTAGTTTGCTGTTATGAGAACAATATATTTATCTTATTTATCGCACGATGCGTTTCACTGAACTAGTCAGCATTATCAAGTGCATTAACAATTTTGGACTTAAGCCTACTTTCTATATCCTATAAAATTATGAATGAAAAAAGTAATTATGCTAATGCATCAAAGAGGGTAGATTTAATTGTCTTGGTCAGGCCATTAAGGACAGTAAAATCATTGATCTTAAGGTGTTTTTGAATTTCTAATGTTTCTAAAATAGTGATTTTATGGGACTTGGATAAATAATGGAAATTTTTGGCTACGTTTGAAGGCAATATGAATATTATCATAAGCTAAAATTCGAGAAATATTATAGGATATTGGACTAAAATATGAAAGGAGTATAAATTTTCTATGAGTTATTGCTTCTATCTTTGGATAAATTTTATAAATTGTTTCTTCCTTATGCTTTTTATTAATAAGATGATCAATTAGCTGATTCGAAAAGCCGTAATTATTTGCTATTTCTTTGATGGTTGAAGTTTCGGTATTCAGAAGTTCCTTCGAAAGAGTTATGGAACAAGCATGATCAACCATCGATCTATAAGCCGATATCTTGTGGGACCAAAGATGGCGTGAATTCACTGGAATAGTTGCGACCGAGAAGGTGGGCTTTTTAAAAATGTTAAATTCTAGGCTGTTGAAAATATTCCTGGTGATGGTCAAATCCAGAAAATTAATTTTCCGATTATTTTCCTGTTCAACTGTGAAGGAGATGGAGGGATGTATATTGTTGCAGAAATTTAGAAGTTGGGAGAGTTGGTAATTGTGTCCTGTACAGCCAATAAGGATGTCATCAACGTATCTATACCAAAAAATAACATGGTTTGCGAATTCAGATTGTGAGACAGCTGCCTCAACATTATCCATAAAAAAGTCTGCCATAAGCGGACTCAGAGGGGAACCTATAGCTAGCCCTTTTTTCTGTCTATAAAAAAGTGTTTTCAAACTGAAAATAGTTTAGTTACATCGAATTTGTAGAGATGATTTATTTAGTTATTACTTTCTTTATTCGATTCAACACATGTTTTTAAGTATATCATCTCCAATTACCTCCCTATTAAAGGGTACTGTCTGTTCAAGCGTCTTGCCATCAAATACGGTAGGATTTTCATGTGTACTTTCGTTTGCCGGAGTTGTTCTAAGCGCAAAAAGAGCAATGTAGAGTATCACAATACTAGTACTACCGGTTTGAAACCCGTCAGTTTTTCATGTTTTCCAATGATATCAGGGCATCTTATAATTACAGGGTAACTAATTACAGGCACTAACATGGCAAACAAATGCGTATGGAGACAGGATATACAGACGAAGGTGCTGGAAGATGCACATTAAAATTCTCTTGAATTAAAAATGTAAAAATGTTCGTAAATGATCTTCATTTTACTGAACACAATGGTTCCCATGTACTTCTACAACAAAAAATATCCTTACATTGATTTCAGCAGAGAAATCTATCAATTGCAATCTTTCGACTCGCCTTCGTTGGTTAATTTCTAAGCTCTCTATCTTGCAAAGCTCGCTTTACTTCCTACATGATGTATTCATATGTCTTTCTTTGTTATGGATCTCCAGACTTTAAGGGATTTTGATTTATAGTCGATCATTAAAAAATCGCTAACTTCTTTATTACTCTATGAGTACGCTTTTGTAAGTTGTGGATGAGCTTTGCAAATAGATTTTCCCGATCATGTGATTCTTGCTTCTTCTCAGGTGGTTTTCGGTGATACATTCTATTTTATGGCAATTTTGACGTGATCTCTCTTCAAAAGCTTTGCTTTTGTCAAAATTCCTGAACATTTTAAAGTCTCTGTCACCTATGTGGAAAGCATACTTTGTATCATACAAATTTCATCTCATAAGTATCAACTCAGTCTTTATATCTCCGTGTCAGAAAGTCATATTCCATCGGATATTAATAAACTACAACTTTTCTTGAAACCTCTCGATGCCGGAGGTTTTCTAAAAACGACTCATTTTGCTTACATCATGTACTTTAGGTAGACTTTTTCGGCTTTATCGGATTTTTTTATTGTTAAATGGGACAGGACAAGTAAGTCAACGAGTTTGCATTGAGTTTCATTCTAGTTCATGACATTCTATGACAGGTTCAGAAACAATTGATATTATGAATAAGGCATTTGGAGACGACTATATGAGCAAGATAAATATAAAGAATGGTACCACACCTGAAAAACGAATAATGAATGATGAAAACATACGAAGAAGAAGAAAATTATTATTAGTTTAAGAAGAATATTACTGTTGATGAATCATGTGTGTAATCAATGGTGACTGTTTTCTTTGATTACGAATGTATTTTGCATAATGAATACGCTCCAATATGTCAAACAATGACTAAAGAATGCTTAGCTGAAGTATTGATGTAGTGAAGATTAGGAGATGCAGTAAGAAGTAAATGGTCATATTTTTGGTCAAGCGGTGATTGGTTGCTTCACCACAAAAAAACGCCAATACATTCTAAGAACCTAAACTCAAAAACCTATGCTCAAAAACATTCAAAGTGTTTCTTTTCTCAAACAATCCCCTAAGTGGCAATGGGAACCCTTGTTAATCTACTTGGCATTTGATTTGTACCAGGTTAAACAAGATTGAAGGATTATTTTAGCCACAAAAAGTTCTCTGGAAAATGTCAATTCTTCGAAAATCGCTAAGGTCTGAGAAATTAGGAAGCGTGCTGATCGTAACGTGGACATAGTCCTTAGTGATGAAACGGTGAATTTCTCTCATATTAGTGTCCCTCATGTTGCTTTCCATTCTACTTAGCACTGTTTTTTGCTCTTGTCGGTCTATTTAGCCTGAGTATAGAGAAAAGATAAACGATAAACTAAGAGCCTATGGTAACCAATTACTATCGGTAATACTTAGATCAAACTTCCAATTGTACGATGTTCGACCGAAATTTCTCATGAAGACAGTAAGATTGGCATGACATAAGAATGAAGACAAAGGCGCTAAGAGATTCGCATTTGTGTATCATACAGAACTACTTACTTATATTATTTCAACGGAAAAATTATTCTCACTTACATTTGTCCGAAACCTACCGATCGCGATATTTCGACTCATCTACGCCATTTAAATTCAAAGCTCTCTACTTGCGAAAGCTCATTTTAATTGCAACATAAGGTATTCTAATCTGTTTCTTTTTGATGCCCTTCCAACTGTTTGCGCATTTAAGTAGTTAAGCCAAGCTAATGATAAGCATAATGACTATAGAATTTGGATCTCGATTAGAGAGATTCATGCAAAAATCAACGAAAAAACCAGAAAATTAGTTCAGCACTCGATTTTAGTCCGGTAAGTTTAATTTATTATAAATATTTTGTAGGTTTTGAGCCTTCGGGTTAGCTAGGATACAGTTTAAGCTCATCAGATATAACTTTATTCAATTTTTTTAAATACTTTAAATTTAAAATAGAAAACGCAATCGAAAACAATGCCGTATTATTAAGACCACATTCTTTGCTGTTGTGCAGTTAACACTTGTGATGCAACGCGACTGTTTTTTTTCTTTTATTGAGTGTTGTATATTTGTATCGTAATCAAGATCAGTCTTGCTGTTCTTCCAAAATCAATGTGCAGAAACAAAAGTTTCATTCAACAGTGAAAACTTATTGTTCTAAGTCACTTCTAAAAAGGTTATTACGCAGGAAAAATTGGTGAGGTAATAGACGTAAGTGGCAATACGGTGCAGGTCATCATAAGCGAATTCCTCCACAAAAAAAGAACACACGATAAGTATAGGACTCATCCCATCAAGATTTCAAACACGATTGAGAGCCCAATATTTTCGGAAAATCCTTGGAGGATCTGTGATTATCGGCTCGAAAAATCACCAGTACAGTGGAAGCTGAGTTGGGTGTGTCATGCCACACGGAACTCTTCACTGGGTGGTGCGACTGCATCGTTTAACCGAAAGAATACCACGCAAGAAGCCTTTCATAAACGCAAAAAATCAAATGTGTCGTCTAAAAATTTGCCGAGAAACATTTGAACACCGATTCTGGGTTTTTGAATAAGGTTATATTCTCCAAAAAAAATCCAAATTTAATGATTTTGGCTCTGATCGTGCGTCACACGTTTGGCGTATGTGAAATTTGGGCTGCAAGCAAAAAAAAGGCCACAGTCAAACGAAATCTTCACTTCATATAGACAACAATGGATAAGTCGCATTATCTTCAAATTTTGAAATCAGACTTGCTTAAAAGCCCACAAAACCTGGGAATTCGCGATTTTTCCGATTCTGCCAAAATAATGATCCGAAAAATAAATCGGGTATTATACAAACATGGCTGCTTTGGAATTCCGCATATCATGCAACCATCGGCACAGTTGCCCGACTTGAACGTCATTGCAAATTTGTGGGCCATTTCGGAAATGAAGAATTTCAAGTAAAAATGAACTCAAAACTGCTTTTGTGAGGAATGGGCTAAAGTGACCCTAGAAATTACACAAAAACTGGTCGATTGCATGCCAAAGAGCCTAAAAATGATTGTTGATCAGAAGGGTAGTCATACCAAATATTGTTTTTTTTTGTGTCTTAAAATTGAATGAAAATTATAAATTCGTGAATCGGACGAAATAAGCTGTGGCATTTTCAGTTAGTTTGCTCATTTTTGATTGCTAAGAAATAATAAAAATATTTATGAATAGAAATAAAGTGAATAAGTGATAATTATGAACATTATACTAACAATCTGCGTATAAAATTTTAGTTCTGCTTAAATATATAATATTGGGTTGGGGAAAAAAAATTTCGCTTCTCCCTAATAGATGGTGATAGAGTTGTATGTAGCGACCTTTTTATGGCAGTATTACAGTCAAAATATATGGCAGTACACATTGCAGCAAAAATAAATATATGGCAGTCCTCATAGGGACTAGTGCTCGCGAGCGACACGATTCGACACAGCGGTAGACCTCGGAACAAGAAGGACGCAAAACGATCCTCGCGAATATAGTTGTACGCGCGAAATTAGTAAAATAGCTTTTGCTAATTATTGTATTAGTTAAAAAATAAATATTGTGTTGAAGTTAAACCCCCACATGTGTCTAGTAATGATTATTCAGTGAAGTCATACTATAGCATTTTTAGAAGTTTCGAGTCTGTATAACATTTAAGAGTGCGAATTACCGTCATTTGTTTACTCATTTAAAAATTATTGCGCATTGATTATGGAGATTCCAGAAGGCCACTTTCGTCACATTTTGTTTTTTTAATTCCGGAAAGGAATAACTGCAGCCCAGGCTTATAGAAAATTGTGTTATGTTCATGGTGATGACTGCTTAAGTAAACGCCAGTGTCAAAATTGGTTTGCTCGATTTCGTTCCGGAAACTTCGATCTTAATGATGAAGCTCACCCTACTCGGTCAACCGTTGAAAAATTCGATCAAATTCTTAATGAAATCGAGGTAGACTGACATATAACATCTCGTGACATTGCTGTGAAACTAAACATCGACCATAAAACAGTTTTGAACCATTTTCATAAGCTTGGATAACAAAAGAAGCTCGATATTTGGGTTCCACATGAATTAACATTGAACAATTTTATGATCCGAGTTTCCATTCGTGAATCCCTGCTGAAACGAAACGAAACCAAGCTAGAAAAAAATAGATCACGTACGACAATAATGTGCGAAAGAGATCATGGTTGAAGCCAGGAGAAATTTCACAAACAGTAACAAAGCCTGGGTTGACGCCACGGAAATGGATGCTGAGTGTTTGGTGGGATTGGAAGGGTATTGTGCATCATGAGCTGCTCGAACCTGGCGAAACTATTAATTCAACTGTCTGCTGTCAACAATTAATGCGATTGAAAAAAATCGGATTGATCAATAGGAAAGGCGTTATCTTCCATCACGATAATGCTAGACCGCACATATCTTTAGTGACTCGTCAAATGCTGAGAGAGTTTCGCTGGGAAGTTCTGATGCATCCACCATATAGCTCTGACCTTGCCCCGTCGGACTATCATTTGTTCCGGTGTCTGCAAAATTCTCTCAATGATGTAAAGCTGGTTTCAAAAGAGGCTTGTGAAGATCACTTAGTTCAGCTCTTTGCCCAAAGCCCTCAGAAATTCTACTTTGGCGGGATTATGGTTTCACCAGAAAAGTGGCAAAAGGTCATCGATCTAAAGGGCACATGTATCATTGATAAGTCTTATTTCTATAATTAAGTCTATAATTTATATTAATAAATTAAAACATACAAAAGAACGAAATTATTTTTTCCCCAACCCAATATATATAGTTTGGAACCGTATGTAAAAACACTGAAGAAGGGAGCACTATTGCCCCCGAAATATATATCTGTTCAAACATAAACTTCTTTTGATTTGCTTTATTTCCGGGGAAATTAAAAATACGGAAAGGAACTTATAAAGGCGCAAAAACACCGAAGAAATAAATATCATGTTTAGATAAGGTTTTATTGGTATTTCAAGTTTTCGAACTCATCCTCTCATTGTTTATTTTTAACACGTTGAGTGCCACGTCAGTCACCGGTGACTGACACCGACCTTTCCGTTCAGGCCGCGTCAGTCATCGGTGACTGACAGTATACCTAATACTGATACGCTACCCGCGCGCGTGGCCTGACGGGGAAGTCGCTATAAAACCGGGTGGCACTCAACGTGTTAAAGGTAGTCCACGACATTGCGTTCAAATCATTTCGTTATAGGGTTATAGGGTTAATGGCTTCTTGGAGTAAATCTCGCTCAGAATCTAACATTGATCTAAGTCCTAGAAGAATAAATTTAAGTCAGTTCAACAAAACCGTGAGCCGTGCTATAAACGAAAGAATTCAGAACTTACTGTGTGGCATCATTATACTAAAATATTAATGAAGATTCTATACACAAGTACAAACTAAAATTGAATCAGGAAAGGATTTTGAATGTGCTTGGCCCACGATAATCTTTAATATCGATTATGTGTGTCACAATTTAAATTTGATTGCGCCGCGACAACAAATCGATGTCCTTTAAAATCAAATCAAATTTAATAGTGGGTGTGGCTTTGATTGATTGAGTTTGAATTGATTATTCAATTAACTTGCATCGACTTAGAACAATCAAAACGTTGCTTAAGACGTTTTCTGATCTTTTCCCAGAACTACCCTTATTTCGAATACGTACTATAATCTTCAGAAACGCTAGAAAATGATGCGTCCCTGGAAAATCACTGGACTCTAGAAGACAAGATCAAAAAAAAACATTCTTATTGACAAGTGAATCCAATAGGCACTGTCATATGAAACGCCGGTAAAATGGGTTTAAAGACCCGCGATGTGCTTCAGTCCTCTTCCAAAGAATTCTACACAATAAATGAACAAGATCTTTGCAAACCGCAAAGGCTGGAACCGATGACTGGTTTTCACAAGCACTCAGCCGGTCAAAGAATCTTCTTTCCACAGCATTGACCAGAAAAAGGAAGTGAAGCTAACGGAGCGTGATCATTTCCTCCTCGGATGAAATAAGAAACTGAGGAAGACGTTCCGCTGGGAACAACGACATTTACCGGGGGGTGCCACCAATACACCAACACACGATCTTAATAAATTCTTTGGTGCGTAAAGAAAACTCCTGGATTTCTATGTGAAATCATTGTGGATGGCACCTCCGTTCACCTGCACACTGCAATATATTGACAAGGTATTCATTCATTTGATTTACATTCTGGAGATAATAAGCAAAAGGAAGAAGAGTTCTAGCGAAATAGTTTCACATTTGTTGAAAAAATTGACGTTCCGCTGAAGTGAGCTGAGAAATCAACAAAGTGGATCACTGACTTCGGCCTTGTTTGGGGAGCATCTTTGGAACGTTGTCATTATTCTTTGACTGGCTACCTATGAGATGGAGCTGACCAAGTGCGGAACATGAGGATAATTCCGGTGTTCATTGGCCGTATGCGTGTACTAAACACTTAATTGCCTTGCACATATCATTGTCTACGATTTTTAAGGTGTGCTCAGATGTTGTTGCTCTGATTTGGTGTGGTCGAGTTGCGAGTCCAAGACAATCCCGTCTGGTGTACGTATGAGTGTTGGTGGTAGGGAAATCAGAGAAGAAATTAGCAATGGATATTTTCCCATGATTTCCATTCGATTTTTCATGGTATGTTCTTGTCATGGGACGACGATTTTCAATTCAAGAAGATTCACAAGATAGGTTCGTTTCGAGTGGATGCGTCTAATATGGTGATCATTAAATGTGATTTGCTCATGTGTACGCTTATTTACTAATGTCCCATTCGTTTCTTGATTTATAGACCTTGTATTATGGTATAATTTCCCCATTGAAATCAGCCGTGAATGCGTAGTAGGCTGCATTGAATTCAGGTCGTGATATTTTCCGTCATAATTTTTAAGGAGACAACTTGCTGATAAATGATACTAGCATGAAATCAATATCGAGCGTTCCCAGAAGTGCAAATAGAATCTATCTTTTATTGTTTACTTTCTCTTCTCATTTTCCCAAAATCTACATACGAACTTTACATACATGGTTTTGGAGAAAGGTAAGCAATCAAACCGATACCAAAATAAGTTCCCAATCATCAATTGTTTACAATTGAACAAAAATAAAGCATGACTATAAGCTTTAACCTCTTCAGCGACAAATTTTTTTAAGTGAAAAAACATTGTTTTTATTTTTCAGTTTATTACGAGTGATTCACCTTACATTTATAACAATTCAGTACAATAAGACAAAAATAAAAGAATTTTATCATTCCCTGGTCCATAGGTTGCAATACACAGGTTACATGGTGGGGTAAAAACACAAGATATATGCATGTTAAATTGGAGACAAAAGGTTGAGCAGGAAAATTGTCTACTAGCAGAAGAACTTTGTCTCCTCCAGATTTGAATTCTACATCTCATTTTCCAAAAACAAGCGATGCTATCCAGGATCTTGGGTTGGTTTTATAAGTTAAAGGCAACGAGGGTATATTCTTAAGCAACGCGGTTTTTCAACGTTTTCCTATGACTAAAAGACAACTTCCCATCCTTGCATTGCTCGCCTTTGACCTTAAGTGTTTTGTCAGTCAATTTTAAAAACAATCTAGTTTCATCCTCATTAAAGCTTTGAATTTGAATTTGAATGAGCAGAAAGCTTTGAATTTGAGTAGAAAGCTATATGATGAGCACGGGAACGTTGCCACCAAGATGATGTTCACTCAAAATTTTGCTTCCCCATAAGGCAGGCAAAGACGTTGGCTTTTGTTGCAGGATCGGGCCACTTGTTGTTCACGTTGTTTGCCCTCTGATGCTTTTCCTTAATTTTATCTTAAGATGTTCTCGAGAATTTAGTTTTCAAAACATTTTCCTAGAAAAGCGCTTTTATTTTATTACTTTTCTTCCAAACCGTTGATATTGTAGAATATGAGTTTCCACATTTCTTTGCAATTTCACTATTTGACTCAACGTTTTGTAATCTCCATATAATTTGTGATTTTTCTTCAATATTAAACACTTTCCGCCTTTTTGTGACATGGTAAAGTGAAAACACAGAATCAAAACCAAAACTTATCAACTCAACCTATCATTCACGCAGTCAACTATTGCACTAAATAAGTCGTGAAATCTGCAAGATCAAATGGCACAAAGCGCGCACGAGCTTCTGAGGGGGTGGGAGAAAGTGCGTTAGTGGTAAAAATGTGTCAAAACATTCCTTCATAGATTAGAATAAGTTTGCTAATTCAAGCACAACCGTTGATCATTATAACCGATGAATATCAATTAAATTTCGTCATTCAAAGAAATATGTCGCTGTATATTGTTATAGGCGATATGTTTACTTTACTGTTTATAAGGAATCCGCCCAGCACCTTGCAATTCGGTGGTGATAACCGACCCGTCGTTATAAACGATGTCGTTATATGCGATTTCGACTGCATAAAGTAGTTTAAATCTATCAAACAACTAATTATAATATGTCATGAAGTCTTCGTATAACTAAATCGCTCGTTTGAAGTCAAAGTCGAGATTAGAAGGATTTAGATGTGCATTAAGATAGCGGCAAATGGGAATTTAATGTCAAAGAGTCATCCATCGGACTACAACGGGCATTCTACGTAAGTCAGTACTATCGAAACACCGATTCTTCGACTCGAGCGAAACGAAATATTGCGTAGTTATAAGTTTAAAAATTTCACTTCTTCAAACTCATTAAAAATAATTTTTGTTCTTTCCCTTTTTTATTTCATATTGGTTTGTTAACAGATGGTTAATAACCAACTCTTAATTATCCTAAAATCCTTAAATAAAATGTCAAAAGATGATTGAACGTCAAAAAGATGTCAAAAATATTGAACATCTGATATATCAAAGAAAGCTAACTGCTCTCATTACAGCATACAGAATAAAAAGCTCCACTGATTCAACCGATTAAAACTGGGTGCAAAAGTTCGAGGAGACAGGTTCACCAATAAATTTACCGCGATCCGGGCATCCATCAAAGGATCCCAAAATCGTAGATTGTGTAAGAGCGTCTGATCGCGAATAACCTGGACTCTCGTCTCGAAAGCGGTCTAGTGTTTTGTTAATTTTTCCAGAACATCTTTAACTTGAATTCTTCACAAAAAACTTACGTAACCATCCGTATAATAATAAAATTGTGCAGGAATAAAAGCCTCAACATCATGCTCACAGGTTGGAGTTTACTAATGAAGTTTTAAAGCAGTTCACCAGTTTCATCAACAATATTTTCTTAGACGAGGCACACTTCAACTTAACCTAACAGGCAAAATTACAGGTACTGGAGTGACGCAAATCGCAGTTGAAGCATCAAAATCCCCTGCATTCACTCAAAGTTACTATCAAAGTATGATTAGTCCATACTTTTATGAAGACCAAATAGGAAATCCTGTTACAGTGAATACAGAGCGGTATATTGCAATGCTGCAGAATTTTCAACTTCAACGCTACATGTTTTCACTGGTTTCAACCAACGTATGTGGTTTCAACAAGATAGAGTAACATGTCACACTTCCGAAAAAGTTGTATTCAAATGAGATGACACCAACTGGGCAACTCTCAGCTCAGAATTATCCCCGATGGACTATTTCTATGGATACCTGAAAAGTAAAGTTTATAACAACAAACCAGGGTTTCTTGAACAATTGAAATCAAAAAAAAATTTCACAAAACACTTGTGAGGCAATCATCGAAAATTTCTGGTGCAGGTTGCAGCAGTGTCCAAAAAAATTAAGGGTCACATCGGGATGATATTATTTTGAATTAATAACTTCCCATTTTGTGCACTTTTATCATACACTTGGGTGGAAAAAAAAGCAAAATCCATTTATCTTTTGGTTCATCATATTCTCTGTCAAAAATGTAATAGGTATTATATATTGTAATAGATATTGTTAATATAAGTTTAAATGCTATTCCAATCAAGTAAAATCACTCACCTTTAGTGTTTCAAATAATTTTATTTGAGCAAGATAGTTATTTTTGAGTAACTCAGCGTTTTGTACTGAAGCATTAATGCTGAAAAGTAGGGATAAGAACACCGTTATATAGAATAATCAATTTTCTTTATTTTTTTATTTTTTTCAACAATTATCTTACAGTACTTATTATCTAGAAGCTTACAGTACTTATTAGTGACGTGTGTGACCACCGTGTGCCTTCACATAATTCTGTTTTCGTAAGACATGCTCTCATACAGTTTTCTTATAAGTTCTGGTGATCACTCAATGTACGATGTGTCCTTAATCATTTTCCTTAATTTCCACTTGTCGTTGTGTTTGCGAATTCGTATTTTTCACTTCATAACGCCCCAAACGTTCTCAGTTAGGTTGAAGTCGGGGCTATTTGCTGGCCTTGGTAAGTATTCAATCCCTAAAACATTTTTATTAGTAGAAACCTATTTAAAAACATTCTTGAAAGAAAACACGTTTAAAAAATTGAAATAAATACTTTATTTAAAAAAATGTCTACGCTGTTGTAGACGCTTGCCCATTTTGATTGATGGCGCGGTGGGGAATCGTCTTTAAATATCACTGCCTCCATGTAATCTATTAAAGCTTCGTTGGTAATAAAGCGCTCTTTTCAATGATGTTCATGTAAGCTCCTAAGTTCACATTACCTTCCAGGAATATGATTTGTCCAACACCTAGACTTGTTATCGCTCCCCAGACTATAACATACGGTGAATGCTTAACGCTGGACAGATTCATCACTGTATCTTTCATTCCTCCTCGCACGATGACACCCGAGTTCGAACCGATGAGATTGGTACTGCTTTCATCAAAGAAAACAATACTATTCCAATCATTTGCTGAACAATTTTCCCTCTCTTTACACCATTTTAGCTAGGCACAACGCATTTTCGCTGTTCGTCGGGCATTCAAATTATTGTCTTTCAGACGTCACTTTACTGTTAAGGTGCTTAATTCGAAGTTATAAACCTCCCTGAATTCTGCAATGATTTCTGTGGCAGTTTTGCAACGGTTCTGGATTCACGCAATGAACTTCCAGTTCTCAAATACTTTGCCAAAATCGTCTCACCGATGACTCGTTGCACATGATTTTTTTAGATACAGCAAGATTCGACATATTTTCCTTTTTATAGACAATCAAATCAATTTTCTGTTTTTCCGTCAACACCATCGTTTACACTGCATGTTCACTTCACTGAACGATCTGCATAGAATGATGCAATCGATTTCATTCGAGTCCTTTTCGTAGATAAATACAAAACTAACTTAACAAATTCTGTTAGATAACGGTTCTTATCGGCAAACAAGAGAGAAACACTGAAATGCGAAAATTATCGTTCTGTTTTTGTCTCATGTGAAGAATTTTTTCGTTTGATATATATAAAGACTTTTGGTCCATCTTCTATAAGCCCTGACCAAAATATCTAGTTTCCTAAAGTCCCAGTCCCATTCGTATATTGAGTAAAGTCAATATTATAAAGATGTGCAGATTTAAACAGATTAGAGGTACAAGCTAAACAAACATAAAAACCAATGTTTAATCTTCCATATCACATAAACGCTATCTAAAAGGACAATGCATCAGTATCAAAGTATTCAGGTTTTTTCTGTTTCCGAAAAAAACCTCAGTTTGTAAGTAAGGTCTTTTATAATAAAACTTATCGCGTGTCCTTAAATCGTGCCAGGTTGTATTTGTCATGAAATTTATTAGAAAAGAATAATTCGACATGAAGGATACATTGTGCTGCTCTAGTTGTTCGTTTGATTTCCATTAAATGGATGAATTCCCATTCTTTATTTTCGTGTGAGTGCGATCAAATATTCTTAAGCTATTCGTTGCAGAAGATGACATCTTGTAAACCTATTGTTCATTTTGCTGAATTTGCTTGGATTAATTTATTTTCCAGCATATATTAAAAATATTAATTAATTCATAAGATCGAACAGTAACATTCGTGTTATCAATAATGCGTTTCCTTTAGCTCCTCAATCGTTATCTTGAGTGGAAATATTTTTTTCTGTATCATTTAATAATGACTTTGCACATATATCCTTGACCGTCAACGAAATCCAAATATCCTAACAAGATCATTAAAAACAGGAAATGGCAAATAATTTACAACAGGTACGACCGTACCTACAAAAGGATAATTCCTGAATTCCATTGAAGTTCAAGAGGCTGGTAGTTTTCATCTTTGTCCTCTTCATTTTTCACTCTTGAAAATTTCTTTGGTCTATTCATCTTTCATTTTCGACAAATGGCCAAATCATGTATGTAAATCTCTAGTGCACAATGAGCCAGCATGACTTCGAGTAGGATCATCATGCGCCCAGACACACCGGCCTCACGAAGATGCCCACCTGAAAAGATCCCTTTTGAGACGTTTTCTTTTCATCGTGCGCGATCCTTTTCGGGCCGGACAAAGGCGCAGATTTCTCCGTAAACGATTGAGGAGTACCACAACGAATATTTGAATGTACCAGCAGAGTTTCAGGACTTTTTTTTCCTATCTTCGTTGTCGTGTTTCGGGCATCGGTCATCATATAGTTGCAAAGACCATTCATATCCTGTCTATCAGTCATTTTGCGCCTTAAGTTCTTCGACACTTTTGGTCATTGTTTTCGGAGTTTATAGATTTTATTGTGATGAGGGAATGATAGTCCTTCGGTTTCACAAAAGTGAGATTGTCTGATGGTTATCAAATAGAAAAGGTGATTATGGATTTTGAAAAATGTTCAGTGCAGGAATGCAGAATTTTTAGGCAAGAAAAAGTCCTATCACGGATCATACTTGTCAAACTACAAATATCTCTTCGATGATTGGTTTTTTTTTGGAAAAAGATTGACCAGTTGGACTTTATCATCAATTCAATGAGAATAACAACATCAACTTAGCCAGGAAAGAATCATGAACCAACTTCTTACAACCCATTGGACACTTGTTTCTAGGAAAGGCCAAACAATGGCCTTCAATTGAATTCAAGTCATTCCTAATCGCTTACTTTACTGCTTTCTTCACCTCACCGTCAACCACAAGTGGGTAGTTTTCTTGATGAAAATATCCCGCGTCAATTCAAAAGGCAAAGAAGGCTTCGTAACAAGTGTGTATACATTGAACATATTCGTAAGGAAAAGAATTTAGAATTGCAAGCGCAAATCACGTACGGAACGTGGAAATACAATAAATAAAAACGGCCGTTGCATACTAAACGTCTTTTAGCAGCGATTGCGTCGCTTTTATTGTCTTTGTTGTCTTTTTGATCTTTGCTATTATTATTTTTTAATTCCAAGAAATAAACATATGTTTAGGTGCCTGATTGGACTGAGCTGTTCAATATACATGGAAGGTAGCTGGATCGGAGGATGAGGTAGAATGGTGTGGGGTTTTATTGTCTTGAGTGGAAAACCCAGAACGATTTAAAATTTTCAATTGATGATACGCACGCCTTTGTTTATATATTCAAAATATTGCAATGTAAAAGTTTAAATTTAAGGTGTAACCGGAAATTTGGTTGTTTACCGCTCGAAACCCGTGAGAAAATCTCCTGGTTGTCCTAACTACGGCTTGCATGCAAACAGAAACGTTTGTTTAAATCTTAAACTTATGACTAATCGCGTCTAATTGTCATTTGAAAATCAATACAAATTAGATATCATAAGTATTGATCATGTAACGAGTGTTGGATTTTTCACATCCGCGAATAAGAATATTCAGCTCAAATATTCGCGAATGCCAATGATGTCTTTTAAATGAAACGCACGCCAAATATTAGACAGGTTTGACATTTCGTGACGTCTCTGCGTAAGTCGAACATAGAGAAACTAATACAGGTTGAATGAACAAAGTAAAGGTGAATTTGGATCTGGCAGGCTGATATCAACTGATAATTGCAAATACATCAAAAGCTAAATAGGCTTTGCAAAAACAAAAAGTACAGCTGACATCATCGATGAAACGTAGATCGATGAAAGTCACCCTTAGTCAGATTTGAGGTTAGTTATGTGTTATTGTGCTTGTCAAATTTACTTTATATTATGTCAAATTGAATTTGCATGTCAGTTTTTAATAGACAAATGAGAAAAATTTAACGAATAAAGCACTTGTTAGCAAAGTCTCGACATATTTCATAACCTATAGCACTGAAAATGCCCAATGCAAGTTGTGCAACGGAAGAAACACTAGTGCTATGCGAAACACCTAGAAGCTAAACATAAACATGAATATGAGGGATTAAGGAGAGAAGAAAATGGAAAGCAGGGTGCTGCTAAGATAAATTCTTTGCCGTTCTCTTTACGAGAATGTACAAAAAGCAACTTAAAGCAAATATTCTAAAGAGGTTGTGTTAAAAAAAGCAATAAAAATGGGAAGATAATAAGTCCAAGACTTTGGAGATAGATAATTTAATTGGCAAATGGTCACACTTAATTTTGTGGAATGCGTCGGATTTTTCAGATCGATCAACCAAAAAGGCTCCCTCGAAACTTTATTATATCGTATATCGTATTATATAACATTCTGGAATTAATTAAATCATTTAAAAAGTCAGCGTTAACAACAGATATCTATTTGGTCTGATTTTTGCTTTGAAGTACGAACACTTTTGAAGGAAAAATTATTGTTTTGATTATTCATACAGAAGAAAATAAGACCGTAAACCTAAAACAATTTTGTCATCATGGGAAATTCCCAAAGAAAACGTTTTATTTATTGTTAGGGATGGCGGCACGTGTAGCACAACGTGAAGAAACGCATTTCTTTGCTAAACATTAAATACATTGGTTTATTACTGCACGAATTCAACTACTGGTTAAGGAAGGGCTGAAATTAGAAGATTTACCATGACAATCATCAATGTAATAACATCAAATTTTCTCCACTCGAATCTAGATCAAGATGAAGCATAATA
This sequence comes from Stratiomys singularior, assembly GCA_954870665.1. Taxonomy (NCBI): domain Eukaryota; kingdom Metazoa; phylum Arthropoda; class Insecta; order Diptera; family Stratiomyidae; genus Stratiomys; species Stratiomys singularior. Next base: position 31,630,402 of record OX940879.1, read on the forward strand.
AAAGAAAATGGCCTAAAATTACAATTTTATTTAATCTGATTATATAATTAGAAATCTAATTCTAGTACATAGTTATTATCAAAACGCATTAAAATTTATTTTGTGAAAAAGGACTTGCGAATTAGCTCGTAGTTGGCTTCTGTAACAGAAATCTCTTATCGGAAGCCAAACACGAGTTCGTGCGCACGCAAACACGATTCGACCTGTCACTTCACTAAAGCTGAATCATAGACATGCATCCATATTCGTCAGTAGTCTCTAAGAAATCGAACATGAAGGATGTCGAGTGCATCACTTCTACGTCTTTCTTGAGTGTTTAACAAGAACCCAATATGAATAAGAAAAGACCACTGACTCAAAATTAACTTGAGTACTATGCAAATTTAAGCGATTTAGAATACGATGGGATTTATGGCGAGTATTATAACGACCATTACGATTTAAGCGATGAAGAAGATGAAGTTGTCTCCAAACCTGAAGTTAATACCGAATCTGAAGATAGTAACGAAAATTTCCTAGCAACAAAATCAAATGCGGATAAAATATGGACAGAAATTGAATAAAATCCTGAATTATATATTTTCCAAGAAAATATTGGTGTAAAATTGAATACGACAAATATTACAGTACAAACGCTGGCAGAATTTTTCGGGATGAATTTCTTGCATTACTGGTGGAACAAACTAATTTGTATGCTGCGCAATAAATTGATAAACGCAAAGGAATAAAAAAACTAAAAGCTTATCACTGTGGGAAGACGTCAGTACTGCAGAGATGAATGTTTTTTCGCCAATGCAGAAAAAGATAATAAACGCAAATTTGGTACCAAATTGTATGAAATAAGTGAGCTTGACGGTTGTGTAATGAAAATAAAGATTTACAGAAGAAAATCTGATGAAACTGACACTACTGACGTTGTGGGGTAAGACCCGGACGTTAAGGGAAATGTTAAATGAAAGAAATATTTCGTAAAATATCAGTCAACTTTATTGAAGTTATGTTATCTCACTATATGTACAGAAAATTTTGTCAAACAGATCACTGCTTACATTAAATTAAATAACACAAAATAATAGTTTTCCAAAAGTTTACATTTTACGGTTGTGCCCCACGTCTGGTCCAAAATCGTGTATACCAAATTCTCATACCCGGCATTACCCCTTAACAACGTGAGCTTTTGAAATTGTCAAGATCTTCTGCTTGCCAATCAGTACAGCCTTCATGTGCCCATTTCCTGCATTGCAGACATTGCACCCACCCATCGTTTGTTCGCGTATTTCCATAAATTTCATTGCAATAAATACTCATATCATCGGAAGTAGTTTAACTTTGAGAACTTTCTATTGTCTCAATTCTTCTCGGGACGCCTACCTTCCTTATTTTTTTCTCGTTATTTGCTTCAAGTTTCAATTTATATGGCGAAGAAGTAATGACAGAACTTTTTCCTCGACGAGAATTCGATGTTGGTTTTCTTAAAACATGAGGTTTAGGCATAATATCAGCCGGAGAGAATGCTAAAGGAAACGACGCTGATTCTCGTGAAGTGCTTGGCAGTGGGCTACTTGGTGTGCCTGAAGTGATTTGCTCTGAATTAATTGGTGATGTTATTGCTATTTTTTGCTGCAATTCGAGCATTGGAGTTTTGGAGTTTCATTATGAACTTAGTTTGTTGTAGGATCTGTCAACGTAATTTCGTTATCTGTCGTGCTCACAGATGCGAAATCAAAATCAGAGAAAATATTTTAGTTTAGTGGATAAATTCCAGTTTTTATGAAGCCACTCATAGCGTTCTGCAGTGTTGCTGCTTTAGCGTACGCAATCCCAAAAAGCTTCCCAAGTTGAAATTGGGTTACAATACGACCTAGATTATTTCACAGCCATGTCAATTCTTCTTAGCTGTAATACGTACCCAACGGGCCCATGATGCTCACGTCGAGGGGTTGTAAACGATGTGTGCAGTGAGGAGGAAAACTGACGATGATGACTCCGTTCTCTCGTGCTTTCTCTATTAGGGGAAGATTTTTAGTGTGCGTTGCGTGTCCGTCTAATAAAAGTAACACAGGGTCGGTCTTAGTGGGTTTGACGTTTGCAATAAAGTGAGTTAACCATTGCACAAATATATCACTTTGTATCCAACCACTGGTATGGCATGCTGCAATAGTTCCAGGAGGTGCTCCATCTAGCAATTCAGCCTTAATTTGGACTCTGGGGAGAGGGGCGGAACATAAGCACCTGCAGCTGATACACACAAGACGGCCGTAGTCAATTGTCCTCTTTCAGCAGAAGATATCAGACCGACTTGCTTCTTGCCTTTTAAAGAAAGAATTTTCGATGTTTTTTAGGCACAGTCGTAATGTGAAAAATCTTTGTTGGCCCAAATTTATGTTTGTCGTGCAACTCTTCTAACAAAGAAAAAAATTTAGCGACGTTTACTTTGTTGAACAGAAATATGTTCCGGAAGGTGGCGACGTAAAAATCCGTACAGCCAGTTCATTCCTGCCAATTTGTTGTCCTTATTAAAATTGTGAAGTATGCCATTTTTTCCGCCATTTGAAAAGCAAGACGTCGTAAATCTCTGTAAGTTAGCCCGAATAATTGAGCTTCAAGGTTTTTTATGTGCTGACATATTAAACCTTCTTGATCCGGTGTAAAAACGGCTTTAAATCGACCAAGACCTTTTTTCGATGCAGCTTCAATGTTTTCGAACTTTTCGATACTTTTTATAGGATTTTTTTTTAAATCCTATCTTCGTAGATTTTGGTACCGAAAATTTTCGAGATGCGACACGATATCAACTCTTGCCCTCTATCAGTTCTAAAATGGCATTTTTCATTGATTCTTTGCTCCACGATTGTCGCTTCGTTACTTTTTTGTAATTGCGAGGCATTTTGTGGTTGACTATAACAATAAACCAACTAAAACCATATTTAGAGCAAGAACGGATTAACACTTCCTAATTATTTGTAATTGCTTCCATCTTCATAAAATTTTTGTGCTAGAAATAAAGAAACGATCTTTCGATCACGGTCGAAAATCGATTCCGCAAGGTAAATAAAAAAAAAAAACATAAAATTAAAAGGAAGGTTTCTTTATTTCTAGCACTTCCTAATTGTACAAAATCGGGTACCACCCGGTATTACCCCATACGGTTTTACCCTAAATACAGGCATGAGAAATAATTAAACCAAATAACCTCAAAACACAATGCAATACAGATTTTGACCAATGCTCGTTTAAAATTATCTCATACTCCATCTTTACATAAAATAGATATTCAGCTTACCTTTATCTTCGAAACAAAGACACACAAATCAAATCTGTCCAGTAATCTTGCAAAACACTATTCAAACTTTTTTTTAATTATTTGTAGAACGCACACACAAATGTCAATCAACTTTTGTTGGCAGCGCACTCTCGATTACTGAACACAGTAAACAAAGCACACAGGAATTTGAAAAGCGCTCTTAATAAATAACGCCATGTACCGATTTTACCCCCATACCCGGTTTTGGACCCGGTTTTGGACAAACCTTCCCTACTTGGGGACTATCTCGATAAAGATACACGACTTACATGGATAATTTTTATAATGCTGTTACCCTTACAATATTGCTAAATATACGAAAAACTGTGTTTTTAAACGAACGCTACGAAATAACAGAAAAGAAAACGCCAGAAATGTGGTAAATTGTAAACCCAAAAATGAGAGTGTATATGCTAGCAAAACGGTCCTGTTTGTGTATGCAAATGGAGAGACAAGCAAGATGTCATAAGCATATCAAACATGCATGCTGTTGAAGTGGTGGAAGTGCCCAATCGCAATCGAAAGATTTCTAAGAAACCGAATATAATTTGAGATTACTTTAATTACTATAATAGTAAAATAAAGTTTCTTTATTTGGAACTAAATTTTATAAATTATGCAAATCCAATTCTAGGATAAAATATTTAAAATATGTACTTCAAAACGAACAGAACAGAACGAACTTCAAAGAAGCAATAAACCTGTATCAGCGAGTAGTGTCATTCAATCAGCCGAACCCGTTTTAGGAAAAGGATACACCTTGCTCCTAGACAATTGATATTCCCCTCCTTATTTATACAAATATCCAGCGAAGAGAAAAAAGAACGGTAAGCAAAAATCAGAAAAATATGTCAAAGGAGTTGGCATCGTGCAAGCTTAAAAGATAAGATGAAAGAACACAGTCCTGCAGAGGTATCCAGGCCTTACACTGGCATGACAGACCTGTATTTTGGAGTACAATCGTGGAGTGAAACGTGTCGACAAGCAGGACCAACGTCTTGCATGTTTCCCTCTCATGCGAAAGTGCTTAAAAGGATACAGAAATTTTTTTTATATGTTTGATATTGCTATCTATAATGCTTTTTTATTATATTCCAAGTTGCCTACGTTACAAAAGCAATCGATTGTAAATTTTCGATCGAATCTTGCAGAAGATATGCTGTGTAATTTGCCACTCAGCAGACTGATACAAAGTGAATGCCCGACCTTTAATCATCAAGATGTTTTAAATGATTTAAATTTCAAATTACAACGCCCTGTTTCTGAGCTTGTAACTTCTGTCAAAAAAGTACTGTCATACATTATTGTGCCAAATTTGGGTGCGATTTGTCAGTCAGTTTGTTTACAGCAGCTGGTTAAGTCAGTAAACACCGTTAGTGCGTGCCGATTTTACACATAAACGAAATTATTGAACAAAGAGCTTGCCCTAAATTTTGTGTTGCAAACGAAATTTCTTGTAATAATGCATTGAAAATGTTGGAAAAGGCTTGTAGTGATTCAATGTTATCCAAACCCTGTGCATATGAATGGTACCAAGTGTTCAAAGAGGACCGTGAAATCATCGAAGGCATGCATCGTTCTGGAAGGTCTTCCTAACCGAAATTAACGTTGATGTAGCGAAGGAAATTGTAGTCGAAACTCGTCGTGCCCTTTTAAAAGAGATAGCTACCCTCCCTCACATCTTTCACGAGACTGTTCGTGCCATTTTGATTGAACATTTGGGCATGCGGTGCGTTGCTGCAGGGCTTGTTCCAAAAGAGCCCGATTTTCTTCTAAAACAGTAATGTGAACAAGTACCTTTGGACATGCTTGAACTCTCGAAGTGCGACCCGACATCCATGAAGTGGATCATAACTAGTGATGAGACATGGGTGTATGAATTTGACACAATCACTAGTCAACAGGCTTCTCAATGGCACAATAGAAATGTGTCGAATCCGAGAAAAAGCACGTCAAAGTCGGCCAAAAATCAAGGAGATGCCCATTGTTTTCTTCGATATTTGTGGTCTAGTTTACAATGAGTTTATTCCACGGTGTCAAACGGTGAATAGAGAGTTGAGTTTTTTTTTAGCGTACTAAGGCGTTCACGTGAACGAATTCGGAAGAAACAGCCGGAATCATGGACAAACAACTCGTGGGTTTTTCGTGACAATAACGCGCCGTCGCACCGAACTACAATTTCGAACGAATACCAGCCAAAAAACACGGTAAACAACATCGATCCATCACCGTTTTCAACTGATTTAGCTCCATTCGACTTTTTTTCTATTACCTAAAATGTAATTTAGGTAATTCGACTTTTTTTCTATAAATTTTGATGATTAAATGTAAAATGTGTGTTTTATTTACAAACTCCCGGTAGTTTTTTGACAGAAAGTATATGAGTGTTTCTTATTGGCCTTATCGGTGTCCCTTATGTATACATTTTTTGCGAGAAACTTTCTTATTTCGCATGTTGGGTGATTAAGTAGCCTCGTAAACCGTTACAATAAGATTGAGGGATGTTTAGCCCAAATTTTCATTATTGAACGATCCGGTGCCAAAAAGAAGTCGTGCCGCTCGAAGCGAAAGAAATATCGCAGCCGTAAGTGCATCGATTCAAAACGAGCCAAATCAGTCGATTCCGCGTCGTCCTCAAGAATAGGGCATCGCTCAAACGACAACATCGACATTTTCTGAAAAGATCTTGGCCTACATGCTTAGTAGATTCAGTTGACTCAGGAACTAAGGCCTCTTGATCATTCGAAACGCCCAAGCTTCTCTAATTGTGTTCTGGTATAGCATAAAGAAAATGAAGAATTACATCGAAAAATCATCTTCATCGATAAAGCTCATTTCCGACTCAATTGCCTTGATGATATGGAAACTCCATATGTCCTTCTTAAGATAACAAGGCATTCGCAAAAAAATATTGTTTGGTGCCGTTTTGATGCTGGAGGTGTAATTTAGCCGCATTTTTTCGTGGATGAAAACGACTAGCGTGTTATGATTACTTGTGGCCGGATTTGGATGAACTTGACATCAACGATATGTGGTTTATACAAAAGGGTGCCAGTAGCCACGCAGTATGCCTCACAATCGATTTATTGAAAGGCAAGTTTGGTGCACGTGTTATCTCGAGAAATTATCTAGTTAAATGGCCGCCTTGTATATGCGATTTAACGCCATTGGATTTTTTTATGGGGCTATATCAATTCATTAGTCTATGCCACCAAGCCAGAAACTTTAGACGAGCTCAAAGACAACACCCAACGCGAAATTGCCAACGTTCCGGTCGAAATGTGTGCCAGACTTGTGGAAAATTGTGTCCAAAGAAAAACCGTAGTAGACCACCACGTTGCGTTGTAACGCAATCGTGGTGGTCATTTGAACGAATCCGATTTCATAAAATGTAATGCTTGCACTACACCCGAAATAAATTTGAACTCAATATTTCAAATATTTCTGTGTTTTGTAAATGGATAAAATTGTTACGTCCGTCATGGAAAACCAATTAAAATCCCAGAGTCAATTAAAATCCATTTAAACCCGTTTGTTTGTCAAATACATTCGCCATACATTGACATTATTTCTTGCGAATGTCAAAAAATCTGCGAATATTCGCGAATACGAATGCAATCACGAATATTCGTATATCATCAAGTAGTACCATTATATTTTGTCATCGAAACTGATATATTGTAACTATTATATCTGAGATTCTTTCTGCCAGGATTTAAGAGTTGTTATACAAGATGGTTTATAGATGATGGATTAGATATATATAGATGGTATTGCCAATTTGGAAAGTTTCGACCAAAACTCCTGACGCGTTTAAGATACTGAATACAATGCCGCAAGCTTCTACTAAATTTGAGAACTTTCTCACGGCTTGGCTCAATCTCACATTGAACTGAATATCTCCCGCAATCATATCGTGAACATTTCGTCCTTAAAATGTTCAATCATTACCCAACAAATAAATTTAAACCAGAAGAATTCAACCGAAATTTTTGGAAAACAAAAAAAAACGAAAGCATCAACCTGTTGACGCCAAACTGAAATCAGCAGCTAATTTGAAAGTGATTTCCTTAACCTCAGTCTCAATCCACTTGAACTGCTGCTTTTCCGACGTCTTCTCAGTGGAGGGAAATCGCTTGATGTTTTAGTTTTTTATGGATGTCCGCATTTTGTTATGTACGTTTATGAACATGAAAGACGGGGATCCATATGTGCTTACTCACTCGAATGATTTTAAAAATAATAAATATGCACTTTAAGGGGTTGCGCAAGGATCTTGTCAAGCAAAGGTTTTTATTGAAGTCTGATTTGTAGGTCTGATTAACCCAACCAATTTAATTTTACAAGCTTTGTCAATTTTAAATTATATTTCATGTTCAGATGACTGAATATTTGTTGAAAATGGAGGCTATGAACCTGCCTTTCCAAACAAATTGTTGAGTTACACGCTTTTTTTTCGAAATTTATATATGAATCAAATGCGATTTTAAAATTAAAGCTAAACTATGAGATTTGATAAAAAGTGGTCCTTTAATCGCCATTATTTTCCATTTTCCGGCGATGTGCAAAGAAAAATTTTCCCTTTTAGCCGCGAATAACTGTCTAACCAGAAATCAAATCTCCGTAATAATCCACAATTTTCGTTTTTGCATTCTATTATTGCTTCTGAAATTGTTTTATTGAACAGAATACTGTACCTCTCAACTTATTTGATGCACTTCAATAGTGCAACCATTCCCTATTTCGCACGTTTTATAAAATTCAACTTTTTAATCCTCTGTGGTCAGATGTCTCTCTCAGGGGACATCCGACTAGCCATCAGGCTACGATTTTGTTCGGATCAAGAAGGCAAAACAGTTTCAGTCTTGCGTTAGGGCGTGCGTCAACGGGTTATGTTTTGCTGATTCGTTGTTTAAGTATAAATACTTCGCTCTTATAATTTAATTACCATGAGTCAGAAACGGAAAAACTGCAAGGTCGATACAAAAAAAAAAAATTAATGACTAATAAACTTCATACGATCGAGATAAAGATAGAAATTATTAAAAGTTCCGAAAACGGTGAATCTTTTGTTTCAATCGGACGTTTGTACAGTGTCAACAGATCTACATTTTGTTTAATTTTGAAAATAAGAGTAAAACTAAGGAAAACTTTGAAAATTGTGGAAATACATCTTCAAAGATTGTTTCTTAAAAAACACGTCATAGTGATGAATGAAATGGAAAGATCTTTGTCATCATGGATTGATGATCAACACGAAAGTAATGTTCCTCTGAGTTTTTCAATTTTTCAAGCTGAGGCTCTTAGTTTGTATGTAAATTGAAAGACTAGATTAAATGAAAATTCTAACACGGCATCTCAAGCAAGCTATGGCTGGTTCGACAAATTCAAAATACGATATTCTTTACATAATATTAAATTCACTGGAAAATCAGAGGATGCTGATAAAGATGCTGCGAAAGAATTTATTTTCTTATTGTCCAAAATTTTTGAACACATAAAATACTATCCTAGCTAAATATTCAACGCAGATGAGACGGTTTTTTTTTTTTTTTTGAAGAAAAAATACCCAATCGTACATTTTCATCGAAGGGAGAACCAGTTTTCACTGGACATAAACCTTACGAAAATCGATTGACATACCTTTTTGATGGAAACTTAGCTGGTGATTTAAAATTGAAGCCATTGTTAGTTTACCAAGTAGAAAATCCGAGGGCATTGGAAGGGAACGATAAAGAATTGCTTCCGGTCATTTGGAAATCAAATGAAAATGCCTTGGTTATTACGGTACTATTTAAAGATTGGTTCACTCATCATTTCGTGTCGACACTTAAAAAATATTATAAATTACAATTTTAAGAATTATATTTATTAGACAATGCTCTAAGACACCAAAAAGCTCTGCAGAATTTCTACCCGAAAATCTATGTTGTATTTCTTCCTCCCAATACTACCTGCATCATACAGCGATAGTTCGTTTAAACGATATCACATGAGGACAATAATGACTAAGGCCATCGAAGCAACTGACAGAGATTTTTGAAGAACTATAATATTCGGAACCTAAAAAATAATATTAGAGGCTCATGGGGTGAAATAAAAGAATCGAGAATGAAACGTTCCTGGAACTAATTATACCCAGAAATGATGAACGATCTTATAAATTTTGAAGAAACACGGGAGACTCTCGCAGAATGAATAGTTAGCGGATTGTATGAACTAAACATGAACGTCAATAAAGAAGATGTTAATGAGTTGATTGAATCTCACTCAGCACCGCTGTCAAATGAATACTTAAGTGAGCAACAATTGAGTAACAGTGAAATACACAATGAAAGTAAGGAAGGGGAAGCTATTATAAACGTCTAGACTTTGACAGTTAAAACTATGAGTGAAGCCTAAAGGCATCTTGACAAATATTTTACCATCAGGGAAGAATGTGATCCCACTGAAGAACGTATATCTCATTTACATAGGGCAATTAAGAAACCTTTAACAAGAAAGGAAAAAAGGGTGGTATTCAACTAAATCTTGACAAATTTATAAAGGGAACACCCGAAAGCACTTAACACGCCTCTTCAACACGGTTTTTGGTTAAAAATAAAAGAATCAATGAATTTAAATAATAGAATTTGGTTTAAAAAAAGTAAAAAATCATAGTCTTAGCAGCTGTGAGTGTCAGATAGTGAGGCTCTCCATTGCATACAATTCTCTCGGACCTCTTGCCACTCCTTTTGATGTTATGTCTTCCATTGTGATTTGATGACCATTAGTTATGATCTACTACTATGATTGCTGCTGCTGATCTACTATTGTTCTTCTTTCCTTTTGTTGTCGCTGTGCTTGATTCGCTTAAATGCTTTAGCCTGGTATTGACTGCTCTCTTGTTTGTCCAATGTCAACTTCGTCACTGTTAACAAAAATTAAGCGAGGTTACGGTAACTTATTTGGATTTCCGGAAATAACTCCAGGTAAATTCCCTACGCAGAAATAACCGTCGTTACGAACGGATGAAGGTAACACCAATCATCGGTGTTAAGAACTTTATTGCATCCGCTGAACTACAATCGCAGGCATATAGCACATTTCTGGCATCGATACGAGGAGCCATATATACCACAAAAATATTTTTTTAAAATCTGGCAAATAATATCTTCTTAACGAAGTTATATCGAAAAGAACGACAAAATAAGTCACGGTCGCAAGATGTAAGGTATTGCATCGGCAATGATTGATTGTTATCTTTTTGATCCTTGTCTAAAAAATAGTGGAATTTTATTTCTTTACCTACAAGTATTAGAGAGAGAGAGAGAGTATCGAATATTCAGCACGTATTTCTTATCATTATGTCCAATATACTGAGTTTCAAAAAAAATTTCTAGTGAGAACAAAAATTAGATAAGTGACGTTTGACATTTGAAGCTGTGAGAAGTTCTTCGTATGAGATAGCAAGGAGGATGAGCTGCAACCAATTCACTGCGCTAAGAATGATAAATAAACCTCATTTTCAGGAATCTACAGAGGATGGATGACCAGGGTGGATGATGGATGACAGAGTGGATGACCACCCGCGGGTTCAGTCTGATACTAGAAAAAACCGAGTTGGTCATTATCACGAAGAAAGGAATTCCCACGGTAATTCCTATGCAGATCAGAGATGCGACTGTCGAGTCAAAACTTGCGATAAATTATTTGGGACTACTGATCGATTCGAAAATGAGATTTTCGGAACAGATCAGGGCAACGGTGGAAAAGGTCGCGATAGGTGTTTCGGCTCTAAATCGACTCATGTGCAACATCGGTGGGCCCACACCGAGAAAACGCCGACTCCTCATGAGTGCTGTACAGTCAGTGCTAGTGTATGGTTCTGAGGATTGGGCCGGAACTCTCAGCAAGGAGCTGTTACGAAAGTGCTTGGCCCAAGTACAGACACGAGGAGCTTTGTGGGTTGCGTCTGCATACCGCACTGTCTCTGAGTCGGCGGTGTTGGTAACCGCAGAAACGATACGCATCGTCTTCCTTGCTAAAGAGCGACGGAGAATTTACGATAGAAAAGGACTTGGTTCTAGATATGCTGTAAGCCGTGAGGTGAGGCAGCGCACAATAATTGAGTCGCAACCGTCCTGGGAAGTCGAACTTAATGGCCGCTTGACTGTCCACCTTATAGGGAACGGGGCATCGTGGCTGATTCGAAGGCACGGTGAGACTTATTATTACCTTACTTCTTAGCGGGCATGGGTATTTACAGTCTTACCTGCACAAGATTGGTAAATCACAGTCCCCAGACTGCATTTTCTGCCCAGGGGAAAGAGACGACGCATGCCACACCTTCTTCAACTGTAGAAGGTGGATAGGATCCGGCAGGACTTGTGGGAGTTAATGGGAGTGCTTTCTTCAGATAATCTGGTCGGAGCAATGCTGAAAACTTTTGACAAATGGACCTGTGTGGCACATTAATCTCGGGCAATACTTACAGCGAAAAAGGTATCATGGATTACCTTGGGGCACGGGATCAGTTGGGGTCTCCTTTCCAGCAGTCCTACTCCATCCTTCCTCCTCCCGCTGGGGAGGGAGATTTCTCTAGCCTGACGGTGCCCTAGGGTGTAGTAAAAAGAGGCCTTGCCCGAAGTAATGTGTCAAACAGTTCCAGGCTAGGGTCTGTTGACAGGGGGGTGTTTAGTGGGTAGTCTGGTAGCATGCGCTACTAGGAGTCCCACACTTCAAGCGTAAATGGCTTCCCCCCCCCCATACTTAAAAAAAACTTTTCAAATAACAATAAATTCAACATCTTCTGCGCTGACGGTACTCCATATGTCAGACGTCGGCCATATGAAACATTTGACGAATCCTGTATGATAAAACAAATCAAACATTTGGCAAGTGTGATAGTCTGGGGATGTTTTTCCTGCTTTGAAATTAAATAGATGATCGACAGATGGGATGGATTGATAGGATGATGCATGCAAAAAAATATTAAAGAATTTGAAAGATAGCTTAACTCACTTAATGACCCATCATTTCTACTCAATGCCATAGAGCCAAACCGCTTAATTAATTATTTATTTATTTGAAAAAATGTATTAGTTTTAAGATACACTACAGAAAACGAGTTCCCCACGCTTGGCCAGACAATAGTCCTGATTTAAACCCTATAGAAAACGTGATAGAAACAAATTGATGTTGCAAATCCTAAGAATAAGGATGAGCTGCAGCAGGCAATCGAAAAGCTGTAGAATGAGGTGATAAGTAACGAAATCCTTAAAAAAACTGATTGACTTAATGCCAAACAGGATCGCCACAGCTATGAAAGCTAATGGCAGTTGGACAAAATTCTAACTCATGTTTTATAGAATTTTAGCAAGCATGTTGTTTTTGCAAGCAATTTTTTTTAAGCATGTTTTAAAAAAAATTTCCAAATGATAAAACAAAATACAAATTTTCTCTTGAATTCCTCGATAACACTGAAAAATTTATTTATCGTTTGATTTTTAATGAATTTATCATTGAATATTTTTTAATATTTTACTTGGGTTTTCATCGATTTTCATCGCTCATGACATACTCTCTTCCTTTGCAAATCATTTGAATATTATCAAAAGGTAAGAACAACATTGGTTTAAGGAGACCCTTCACTATTCTTAAGCGATGCTATCTCTATGACCACGACTATAAGTTTCAGTGTCCGACAAAACACAGAAACTAAACGAAATTATATTTTAGAAAGGTGGAAAGAGCTCAAGCTGGTTTAGAACAAACAATTTTGAAAATGGGTAAATTGATCTACCAAAAACTTCTAGAATTGAGCCAAATTAAAAATCAAAAGCAAAAGATTAGAAGAATAATGGAATCATAGAAACTTCTATAATGGAAAGAAAGTCACCAAACTGGGCCAGAAATAAAAAAACTATGACATTAAACAAACAATTGTTTAATCAGTGTTATCAAGGACTCTCACTAAATGCCCTAGAATTGCTTGAAATGCAAGAAAGGTTTCTGGTTCTGACTGGAGGATTTCTTGTATCATTCACTTAGTAGAGGGCAGTTCCACTTGGGTTTATGTTTACTGTGTTGGGCCACCAGTAATCTTCGCTTTGGTAGATATTTCCGGAATAATATGCAGGGTCGGATGTGATTCTGCTTGACCAATATATGAGGGTTGCATGTCGGTTTTGAACAGTTCTTGCCGTCAAATCGGCTGTTGTACTGCTGAGACCCAACATCAGTCCACCAAAAAATTGTCAGGGTTTCTGGGGATAGAAAAAGGACCCACTGATAAATGTGGGCCTCTTAATTGCAATTCGTCATTATTATCCCAAATTTTGTATATTATGCGTATCTCTTTGAATCAAGAATTCCCCTAGTCTTTATTCCCTAGTTCCAGACAAACTTTTCCAGAAGACAGCAAACCTGAAATGGGACACTATGCATACTCTGTGAAGACAAACTATTCCAACGTGTATTCAAATTCCTTCATGATGAAATTCTAGGACTCCTTCCGAGAAACTTCGGGCGAACCAGAGAATATCAGAGCACATTCTCCACGTTTTCCTTAAGAGGAATCTATGCGTCTCCTTAAATCAGACTAGGTCAAACGAAATGCAATGGAATCATGACGAAGACGACTGGCGTATCGACGACGGCGGCGTCGCGTTTTTCTACCATTTCATCTTCTCAGAATGTGCACTATATGCACTGGCACAGAACTGTTGCAACAGCAACAGCTCCCATTCCAATCCTGCATCCAGAATGCAGTCCACACTATCTGACTTATCCGACTATCTAGATACATATTGAACTGTACCGCTCGCTACCGCATTTTTAACAACACACATCTTCGGCTCCGTTAAATGATTCCAGATGTGTTTTTATGATGACATGCCATCTCATTGGTCTCTCTGCATGGGATGTCTTTAATTTGACTTCTTGGTGACATGACGTCCAGAGTTGGTTTTTTACGCGTTTGTTCTTCTTTTCCCGTGCTGTGGTTTTTCCTTTTTTGTGAGGGAGTTGCACTTTTCACGGCTCCCATTAAGATTTTCTGGGATGAGTTCAACTTTGTTAATAGCCACTTTGTTGAATGTTATGTGCATTTGTCACGTATTCTGGGAAACAAGTGTTCAAAGATTTAAATGTTTGAAAACATTAACGAAATACAAGAAGTCAATGACGATTGGATGTGAAGTCGTCTGTCAGGATAACCTAATATTGATTTGATTATTATTATGCATACTGAAGTGAAAATTTCGGGGCGTGAATTCATGTAGGAAGGAAATCTTCAATTCTTTTAACATACGCTAGTACATCCTTGTCTAGTGCATACGACTATGAACATTTAAACTGATAGTTGTAGCTCCTTACAAAAAGTATAGAAAAAAAATGATTTCCTACCGACATAACTTTTTATTTTTGAATGTAATCCATCAAATTTTTGAAATTTAATAATAATAATAATAATAATAATAATAATAATAATCTATATTCAAATGTAATATTTGACAAAAGTAGTGGAGTCTTAAATAGGAGATATTTGAATTCATAATACATAGTTAAGCAGATCTAAAGTAAAGTTAAACATAATTTGAAAAGCGTAATTCTAAGGATAAATTCAAACAAGCAAAACAAAGCCTTTTTAACTTAAAATATACTTATGCTACACTAAAATAACCTAAACCTACTTTTAATTAGCAGAGACCGTGCTGATAAGAATAAGAAGGTCCTAAAACGATAAAGAACTGGAATTGCTCAATGCTGCAACTAAAGGATTGGAGGATGCACGAGCTTTTAATAGAAGTTTTACTCTTCTTTTAAGTGAAAGTTCTCCTATAGGACGACCATCAGTCAACGCATGCATCGCATCTGGGAAGAGAAATAAAACGGTTTGTTTTGAGCCATTTTGAGACATCTGATTTCCAATATCCATATCTTGCTTATCAAGTAAGCTGCATAAGATCACAATGCTGAGACTCCGTTCAACATTTTAAGCTCAATGATAGTTTTGGCCAACGAAATTCCGTTTTTATGACTCAATAGAGATTTCGGGATCAACAGAGGGTATAAACCTCGAATGAGCTGCATATTGGTCCCCATGAATGCTGAACGCTGCCGGGATAATGCTCGAGAAGCTCATCAGAGAGAGACTCGAGGAAGCCATCCGAGCCGCAGGGGGGCTGGCTCCTCAGCAATACGGCTTCAGAGCTGGGCGATCCACGATTGGCGCGATTATAGAAATGGTGAATGCGGTCCAGCGGGCAGAAGCCCACAATCACTACCCAAAGCGCATACTTTTACTCGTAACGCTTGACTTAAGGAACGCCTTCAATTCAGCTAGGTGCATAGATATTCTCAGTGCTCTGCAATCATTCCAAATGCCGAGGTATCTAACGCGGACATTGAGGGACTACTTAAAAAACCGCAAGCTCGTCTATGACACATTGGGGGGTCGGCGAAGAATGGACGTAACATCCGGGTTGGCGTGAGGCTCCATTCTTGGCCCAGACTTATGAAATGTCTTGTACGACAAGCTATTGAGGCTGCCCTTACCGGAGGAGTCGCATTTGATCAGGTATGCGGACGACGTAATGGCATTAGTCGCCAGACGCACTGTCGAGCAAGCGCAACTCAGACTAGGTATGATAATGCGTCGAGTGAGCGAGTGGATGACAAACCGTGTGTTCAGCTTAGCGCAAGAAAAAACCGAGGTCGTCATTCTGACCAAGAAGCAGATCCCCAGAGTTACACCCATCCGGATTGGTGAAGAGACCATCGAGTCCAAGAAGACGATCAAATACCTTGGCATGATGATTGACTCAAAGATGAGCTTCTTCAATCAAATCAGAGCGTCAGTGGACAAAGCCGCAGATGGAGTATCGGCGCTCAGCCGTCTAATAGCCAATAATGGGGGTCCCACCGCGACCAGAAGACGCCTGCTGATGAGCGCAATGCAGTCGATGCTGCTATAAGGCTCCGTAGTTTGGGCTAAAGGTCTCAGTGAGATGTCACCGGGAGCGACTGATGCAGGTGCAAAGACGAGGCGCTCTGCGGGTTGCGTCTGCATATCGCACTGTCTCTGAGCCGGCAGTGCTGGTCATCGCGGGTACGGCACCTATTATGCTCCTTGCTAAGTAAGGGAAAAGGCCTGTGACGGGTGAAGGTTGAGAGGTTGCTTCACGCGAGGAGAGAAGAAGGACTCTTGCTCTGTGGTAGGAAGGGTGGATGAATGAAACATGGGGTAGGTGTATCGCTCGCCTAATCCGAGCTTCTCCGCTGGACACGGGTATTTTCAGTCTTACCTGTACAAAATGGGAAAGTCATGGTCTCCTGACTGCCTCTTTTGCCCTGGGATTGCATATGATGCATGCCACACCTTCTTCACATACGAACGGTGGGTGAGACAGCGTTTACATCTCAGGGAGAGAATAAGGGAAATCTCTCCAGATACCCTGGTGGAAAAGATGCTGGTGTCTAAGGACAAATGGAACTGTGTGTCTCACTACGCCCGGGCGGTTCTCACTATGAAGAAGGGCATCGTCAATCGCTTGTCGGCGCAGAGAGAAAATAGCACCATCTCTCAGTTATCCCTCTCCTTTCTGTCCATCCCTGCTGAGGTAGGAATTTCTCTAATCCGAAGGCGCCGCTAGGCGAGACTTAAGAGGCCTAGTCCGAAGTAATGTGACAAACAGTTCCAGGCTAGGTTCTCGGTGATAGGGCAGGTGTTAATCGGTAGTTCAGTTGCTGTGTCCCATTGAGAGTCCAACCCTCAGGGCGCAAATAGCCTTCACTTTCCAACCACAAAAAAAATTCTCGAATGATGTTCGAAATCTTAACATGGATGGAATTGATGTGGTCGCTGAATGTTAACTTTTTTTCTAGGACAAATCCTAAATATGTAATATTATGGCACCATGGAATTTCTTTGCCTAAAAAGTTAACGCATCGGTCAGGAAGCTTGTTGACGCTTCTTTTCTAAGTGAAGTACATCGTTTTGATTTTAATCAATATTGTATTGCTTTTCGATCGATGAAAATATTGAAAGACTTTCTCGAGCATTCATTCGAGAATTCCAACGATCTCACCCGGATTCGATGATGCTGCATATAGGCAGGTATCGTCAGCAAAAGTGGCTATTGAGCAGCTGGTTACCAATGACATGTCTGCCTTGAAAATGTGGAATAACGTTGGACTGAGACATGAACCTTGAGGAAATGCTGGTACTCTATAACGATTAGTTTCGGACTCTCGTATTTTTACGTGGAATGGTCTCTCGTTAAGAGAGATATCAATCAGATTGATCAAATAAGGTAGAAACTGAAGAGTAACAAGGTTGTATAGAAGATCCTGATACCAAACAGTATCGAAGGCTTTTACAATTTCTAACATAACCGTACCAACAGAGAGTTCGTGCATCTGTGCTGATATTATTTCACCCTATATACGACAAAGCCGGAGGTCTGAAGAATATTTGTTCCGAAAGCCAAATTAAAATTCGGGAAGAGATTAGGTCAGGGATTAGGTATGCACTACCTCTTCATTTTGTGTCTATTTCTCTGGACTGTTGCCAATTGCTAAGAGAGCGTCGACTCTCTTCTTCACTGTTGTCTTTGCTTCTGCGTAGGTAAATGTTTCTAAGATCTCTCACAAAGAGGGCGGTCACAAGAAGGTTTCATCACTTTGATCATCGGCACTGCCGTATCGAATTCTGTTTGATATGCGCATGCAATTCGTAGTGCTGCTTGCCTCTGAATCAGTGCAAACCGCTTTCAGTGTACCTCCTTACCGAGAGCATCACCCCATTGTGCTGAGAAATAGAGTAGAACCAACTTCGCAGATCTGATTACCAGTCGTCTCCTTGATTTGATCGGCCCCTATGTTGGCAATTATCCGAGTGAGTGCCGTTACATGCGCTGCAACATTGTTAGCTTTTTTCCTGATTTTTTGGCAAAATTTCACTGCTGATTTAGAGTCAACCAGCGCGTCCACAACACTGATAGGCCTATCTCTGAGAATTCTCTTCTTTGTCAGGATGACATCGTAGGTTTCTTCCACGGCCCAGATTTTCCACTGATCTGGATCAAGGATGGTGGCCTGAGTGACAGCTGGAATAAGTATCGTCTTTTCGGTACCTTCCATCGAGTCGTAGAGTAGTCTATAGGCCCTCAGAATGCGCATCAGATATTCTGGCATTGAAAAACCGTTTTCAAGCGCTTCAAAAATATTTGGAAGTGTGAAGAAAAGTCTTCTTTGAAGAAAGGTCTCCGACAACACGATTCAAGTCGGCGAGAAAAACTTATCCCCCCATATTTTTCGAAAAGTTGTCTGTCGGTGTCTAGCATATATAGTGGGCGGTATGCAGCTGGCGACTCGGGATTCCTTTTCCACTTCCTAATCAGTCAAGTTTCTCCACCTTTCAGCACTCTAGGAAACCTCCGTTGCGCAGACATGCGTTGAACGTACTGAAGAGGACAAAATTGATATACCATCAGCTTGAATTCCCACCTGGTCCTAGAGCCTTTCTTGCCTTCAAGACTGACTCAAGACTCCTTTCTCCAATTGCTTTTTTGTTAAGAGTATAAGTCTATTTGCATTTCATTGTTAAGCTTTTGCACTACTGTTTTGTAGTCGAGGCACCATGGACCTCTGTTTTGCAAACGACTGGCTTCGGTGCTTTTGATGAGTCTATGGACACATTTAACTAGCTGACTTATAAGCTGCTATTTGGGTACATACCGACCTTGCACATACTTGCCAGGTCTGTGCTCCCTGGCCCTTATACC
Source organism: Stratiomys singularior (assembly GCA_954870665.1). Taxonomy (NCBI): domain Eukaryota; kingdom Metazoa; phylum Arthropoda; class Insecta; order Diptera; family Stratiomyidae; genus Stratiomys; species Stratiomys singularior. Next base: position 31,649,476 of record OX940879.1, read on the forward strand.
GCAGTTTATGACGAAAGGCGTTTTTATAGGGACATGAAAAACTTGCTGGTTGACGAATTCTCATAGTTGAGTTCACTACATCTTTTGAATCAGATCCACCGCTCCCCAAAGTAGCTTCCGTCAGCGGTAATCGTGACATAAATATTTCAATACACTTCTCAGCACTCGCTCTCCCAGTACTTCAGTCTTCTGCGTAGCGAAGAAAACTATGCGTGCGCTCTTCGGCAAGCACCTTCATGGATCCCCAGTGTTATGTATTGGTAATCGCTGAGCGATTAACTTTCTAGAACTCTCCAATTTTTATCCCTTTGTATCAGGCACTTCGAAACGAATGTCAAATCAAGTATGGTTCCGACTCAATTACATTGACGGAAAGTCAATGTCAATAGGCGTGTGGACTGTGTTCAACGAGCCCGGTTCTGACTGCTATATCCAGGATCCGTTTGCCAAAAGCCCGTACTCGAATGCAATGAGGCTCGCCCCACTTGGTTCCTTTAACGTTGAAGTCATTTCCAACGAAAAAGGGACCTTCTGTACTCGAAACAAAGTCCTCCAACGATCGAAGGGATGTCAACTATTCGTTCGGCGTTAGGTTTACACTAAAGAGTGTGGTTCCCGAACACCGAACCCAAACAAAAGCTTTTCTGCGACGCTTCACTTACAAGAGAGAATTGTTCCGAACCCGAAAACGAAGATGGCAGCCGGCACGGATTTGTTGGGACACCATGTAAGCTTCTGATGTGATTGTTGCTACCTAAGCAGCGGTTAGTCGGCTTCCTACGCAAACTTTTCGAACAGTTCTTGGGCGATTATGCTTCGAGCTTATTAATTTGAAGGATGCAGCAGGGATGGACCCATCTCTCTGCGCTACAGGCGGTGCATGATGCTTTTCTTTATAAGGCGAGCCCTCCGCATGAAATGTGACACGTATTACCAAGTTCAGTTTAGTTCAGTTTTCGGTTCCACTGAAAATACTCGTGCCCGTTGAATAGTTGGAGTGTGTAGAGAGTGGTTCTGCACACTAGCATATCACTGATGAATCTATCGCTTCGTCTCCCCACGTGGCTTGCCACCAAAACCCAGGATCCTTCTTCTTTCCTCTCGGCTAACTATTACTCTGTCCAAATCCTCCCTACGTAACTATACCTGCTGGCGATCTTCAGTAAGTAGCAAAAGTAGGACCACCCTCGCAATGATCGGCACTGCCAGCTCACTGAAAGTACGGTCTGCAAAACTCTTTCCCTCTGTAACTGAGCGAGACACTCGCGGTGTGTCTCCTTACTTAGAGCGGTAGCCCAGACTTTGAAGCCTTACAAGAGCACTAACTTGACTGCAGTCATGAGGTTTTGTTCGATGATGGGACCGGTGAGCTGGAAATTCCACTGCAGCCTTATACACTTACGCTCAGATCTGATCAAGGAAGCTCATCCTCGAGTCAATCATCAAGCTAAGGTATTTTATTGATTCCTTTGACTCGAGGTTCGTTTCTCAAACGGACGATGCCGCGGTACGCACCCCGGATGTTACATTTTCATTTCAACGACCACCCAATATCTAACAGATAAGCTTCCGTTCCTTGAGGTAGTCCCTCAATTTCCACATTAATTGTCATGTACTTTGTCATTCCGAAGTATTCCAAAGCACCAAGAATACCTAGCTGAATTCTATTCCTCATATAGAGGGTTATTATCGTTACTTTTCGGCTCAAGTGATCTCTTGGTTGCTTTCACGACTTCTGATAGTGCATCGATATTAGATCCTCCAGCCCTGAAACCGTACTGTAGAGGATATAGACACTCAGCAGCTTGGGTGGCCTCCCCGAGTCTATCTCTGATGAGTGCTTGATCACATTGTCCGGGCCGTCCAGCAAACATAGTGGCCGATATATAGATTGTTCCTCCGAATTTACCTTTCCCATGCTGATCAGCACAAGCCTCGCCTCATTGCTGTATTTTGGAAGAACGCCCTCCTGCTGGCAGGCGTCGAATTTGCTGAGCAACATGTTAGGGCGAAGTTGGTAAACTGAATCACTTCCGCTGGAGTGTGTTCGGTTCTGTGTACTAAGAGATTTTGTTCTGTTGCACCTGTAGTCATAACAGCATTTTTTGGGTTATAACGTTGTTGCAACAAGTGCGAGGTTTGTCTAATGGAACGAGGTACAGTTTGAATTACTTTCAGCCATTTTGCATCATGAAAAAGTCCCAAAGATGAACTAGATATAATAAAATGAGAATTTCTGTTTGCATATTTCGTATTATGTTAAAATTATTTATCTAAATTCATCCGTAATTATAGGAAGAAAATAGTTGTACATTATAAAATATCCTTTTATATTTGACTAGAATTATTTTCCTATAAAAGTTGAATTAAATGTTAGAAATAGTTTCAAGACTTCCAAACGTACATATGTATTTGCATACATTGAGGCTATGAAAATATTTCATTGATTTCAGCTCATACAGCAATCATTTAGCAAGAGCATTTGCAATTCAGTAATGTATTGAACCGCCTTCCGAAGCGTTTTCACCTTAGACACACGCTTGCTTCTATTCGCCGTGTATGGTATTGCCTTACGCAAGCGTGCAAATGCTTCATTCACTGCTCGAACCCTGTTCCGTTCACGAGCGTTCCGTATCTGAATTGTTCCACGGGTGATGTCTTTACTAGGGCAATCAATGTGTCCAGAATTATCGTTGACAAAAATCTCTCTCGTTTTCAGTTTTCGTTCACATCGTGCTGAAAGATAAATCGATTGAATTGGAAAACTTCAAGTCTGCGAAATATGAGGAATTTTATTATAAACTAAATTAGAAAGTAGAAAAACTTGGAGGAACTGTCGTAAATTCTAAACAGACACAAAAATGTGTTACTTTGCTTTGGGAAATTGTGCATGGCGTTATTTGAAAACTTTTCATTCGCCTGCTGAATTTGAATCACTCGTGGAAAGCGTTCAAAGTCTCCACTTTAAAGAGCAGACTTGTACACTATTAAAAGTTAAAGTAAGTGTACAGATTGTCTAACAATTGAATAACAATTTGTGTGGCATAAAGACGCAGTGATCCACCCACAAGCTGTAAATGTGTTCAACATTAAGGTATAGACAGGAGGCGGTAAGTTTTCATTTCACAAGAAAACCGGTGAAACTCCTTAATACTTCCAACTAAACTGGTAGAAAATAAGAAGGCTACCTATAACTCAGTTGTGGTGGTTGTAATTAAAAATAAATACAGTGGAAACATTTTTATTATCAATTGTTAATTAATTGTTAATCAAAAGAATACATTACGAAATCAACCAACTTTACCTTTTTACCAAAACACAAGTAAGCTGAAAAAAGAAAGATAATATATAAAAAGAAAATATATTCCAGCTGATGTTTAACCTTCTTCAGTCAGAGGAGTCATCTTCTTGCTTTGGTAACAATTTACACTCTTCTATTCATGGATTCTACCAACTCTTTGATGGTAGACTGGGGTATGTTTTCCCATTTCTCCACTAAAGCAGTTTAGAGCTTTTGCAGGCTCTCGGGAGCCAGTTCGCATTTTCTTACTCGACATATTAGCTCGTCTAAAAAGTGTTCAGATGGGGACACTTTGAAGTACTTTAGGGATGATTAACTTGTTATATTTTCATTAATACACACAAATTAACGTAAACCACTAATTTATTAAAACAGTATATACAAATAACGTCAAACATAAATTTGTTAGAGATCGAAAACGCGAGGACTGATCTCGATGATGTTTGGAGGAAGAAGAACGAATTTCAACGTCTTTATTGCGATTTTAGCGCAGCGGTGGCGAACTCTTGAACTTACTGTTATTTGGGGTCGCCATACGGACTCGCTACAGTACAATTTGTGTCTAAGATAACTTATATGGTATTTTTGAGGGTAAACATCAATCATTAATACTCATCAGTCATTGAGCGAAATTGCGTAAACAACAAAGTTTTTTTGTTTCGAAAATCTCGAATTTTGTGCTTGAAAGAGTTGTTTGCGGAGAAGTTTAGTAGCCTTCTTCCATTAGAATAAAATCCCTAGAAGTTTACAGTGAACATGCTTCAATTCAAATAAACTTATGAACGATGGTTTGCATGCTTCCGAAGTGATGATTTTGACTTAGAAGACTAAGAACGGCCAGAAAAGAAATTTAGAGATGTGGAATTGCAAGATTATTGGATGAGAATTTGTGTCGAATGCAAGAAGAAAATGCTTTGGAGTTGGGTGCCGCTCGATCAAAAATTTCTGAACGTTTACATGCGATGAGAAAGATTCGAACACTTGGAAAATGGGTCACACATCAACTGAACGAAAATCAAATCAGTGCCCGAATCGCAGTATGCAAAAACATCTCGAAGAACACAAAAAACACAGTTTTCTGAGTTGAATTGTTACTTGCGATATAAAATGGGTTTATTACGAAAACCTTAAATGTAAAGCATCGTATCTTGATTCCAGCCAACCACCAAACTTCACAATCAAAACGCGATATTCATTGCCAAAAGCTTATGCTGTGTATTTGTCTTTGTATCACCCACTAGAAGGGTGTTGTGTATTATGAGCTACTAAAACCGAATGAAACAGTCACAACTGATCGCTACCAATGTCAACTGACCGATTTGGAATACGTACTGAACGAAAACAACCATTGACAGCTCGAAATCACCACAAAGTTTTGTTCTACAATGAAAATGCCAGACCTCATCGGGCAAACATCGTTGAAGAAAAATTAGAAAGGCTCGGTTGGGAACACCTTGATCAACCCCCGGATTCTCCAGGCCTTGTTCCTTCTAACTACTATTTATTCCGATCGATGCAGATCAGCGTGGCCAACGTACGCTTTCGAAATGCTGAACAAGTGCAAAAATGGGTCGATGAATGGACTGTCGCGAAAGATGAGGACTTCTTCAAACGTGGAATCAACCAACTTCCCAAAAAATGGGAGTAAGTCATAGCTAACCATGGGAAATATACTGGTTAATGTATTCATTCATTTAATTATTGAAATAAAAGCTTTTTCAAGCCAAAAAATCGACATTATTAATCGACCCTCCCAATACCTCGATCCCCACTTCTGGCAAGTAATCTCTAACGCAGTATCGGGACACGCATTATCGTGCATTAATTGAAATCCTTGGCTGATCAATCCTGAAGATGGCACTACATGCTCTTTTACAATGACAATGGTGTGCGATTGAGTGGTCACAGTTGCTTAATCTATGAAGCCAGCTTTGCACAACTGATATCTCCCCAAAACATAACCAAGCCAACTCCAAAACCCACCTTTTCAGATATGAACCAATATATTAGAATATATCAAAGTATATCAGAACGATATACTCTTTTACGACCACCAGCATCATAAAGACACATACGAGATTCATCAGAAAAGAGTACCTGCCCCCATTGTGCCAAAGTCCAATTGCGGTTTTCGTGTGCAAAATTTAATCTTGCTACTTTTGAACTGTGGTGAGTTCAGGTCCTGTTGCGGTTCTGTATTATTTATTGGGTATGGGAATTAGTTTTCGCTGTTTTTTCGACAGAGTTTTTAATTTGTTTCAACATTCTGTTCTTTACAGTCACGTCATTCAAAGTATGCACCATTAAAAGCTATGACCTTCTCCTATCTTTCTGGTAGTAGATGAATTCCTCGGCGGAAATAATCCCCATCCTTTGATTCGATTCCGATATCGAGCCCTTGTTGATGCCTTCATAAGAAGTAAATCGTTCTCCATTGAGGGCCAATTGCATAGAGCGGAAAAAAATCAAAATCTGAAGTAACAATGTCTGTGGAATACGGCGGGTGTTGCGAAATTTCCCAATTCACAACTTCGGTCCGGTATTTTGATCGTACCAAGCCGGTCGAAATATTTTTTGACCGGCTTGGCTACGTGTGGTCTGGCATTTTCATGCAGCAAAATTAACTTGTCATATCTGTTATTCCATTCTGGCCGTTTTTTCTCCAGAGCTCGATTCAGACGGATGAGTTGCCGTCGGTACCCATATCCAATGAGTCAGATGGTTTCAGGAGCTCGTAATAGATGACGCTACTGTGATTCTACCAGATGAACAACATGACCTTGGGAGCGTTATCGTTCGGCGTCGATGGCCCTGGATCAAGTGGGATTACCCAATATTTTGATCGCTTAGGGTTGTCGTAGTACAAACATTTCTCATCTCCTGTCACGATTCGATGCATGAAACCCTTTCTTTTTGTCATTGAAGAAGCGTTTCGCGCGTCTTCGAACATCGTTCGATGTCCCCCTCTCTCAGTTGATGTGGCACCCAAGTCCCAGGTTTTGGATCATTCCTATAGCGTACAAGCGCTTGCCGACGATAGATCTATCAACATTAAGGCCTGCGACAATTATTCTAGGCTCTGACCTGAACTTTCATTCATTAATTCCCGTAGTTATGATTCTTCAAACTTTTTCGGTACCCCTTCACGATTTTTATCAGCCATGTCAAAATCATCATTTTCAAAACGCTGAAACCACTCTCTGCAAGTCTCAGATAAAACATGATCACCGTAAACAAGGAGCATTATACGATATGTTTCCGCAGCACTCTTCTTGAGAATGAAATGATGAATTGAGACTTCCCGCAAATGCAGCTTTTGCAGAAAAAACGATGTTCACGCTTTGAATGAACGTCGACTACTGCGTTCGTAAGCCGACACATAAAACTCTAATTCCACGAAAACTACCGCAACAGACACTAAAATAGTCTCTGTAAGGACATCTGTCAAATAACTTATTTTCATACCCAATAAATCACGTTCTTTAAGACGTTTTCTTACTGATAAATCGTAAAAAACAACACCTAGAACATCTCTGAACAGGTGCTGAAATTCTATTCCGGAACGATTTCTAAGACTTGCTGACACTATAAATCGAGCATCCCGTTCAGATGTCTTCCTCCTCCGACCCGACCCAGGTCTTTTAATATAATCAGCAGTTTCCAAGGATCTTTTGTAGACGTATTAAACCGTTAAACGACTTGCTTGATATGCACGAGCAACATTTCGCTGGCTCATACCAGTTTGTAAGAATGTAACAATTCGAGCAGCTGTCGTTTCGCGAAGATCCAAATTTATCAGTAAATAAGAAGTAAAAAGCACAGAGCTTCAATCACCGATTTGAATTTTTCGATAGTTTCATAAAGCGGTAAAGCGACACGACTTTAAACATGAAACAATAAAACAAAGACTACCAGCAAAACTGATGATCCGACATTAAACACAATTTCTTTTAAAGAATGTGTCAAATTACCCACATTTTAGAATTTCGATAAGCGTCCAGAAAGGTTCAATATAACTGGAACAATGGAGCATGAATCTTAAAAGTAAGGGTGGTCAAAATTTTTTGTCCACTAGTTTATTTCGTAAACGGTTAAGATTGTAAGAAATGATTCCTAGCATTAATACTTTTCATCTTTAAATTGTCACATTACAAAGTTATTATTGACTTGCGATTAAAAGTAATGTTAATGAGTTTACGACCAAACCATTTAGAGATTGATTACTATTAAACATGAAATCAAAACAAGTGACAACATTGCACAAATCTCACCAAAGTGGAAATGCATCAGATTTTACGCATAAACAAAAAGTAAACAGTGGTAACACTTACTTCGCTTCTTTTATATTTCGGGGAAGAACCTCAACTTTTGGTGACAAATTTGTGCTGTTCGCGTGCTTTACTTCACCAAAAGTCGTTTCAAGTGCATTTGTTCTAATTAATATTAAAAATAAAGACGTAAGAGAAAATAGTTTCACTATGGGAAAGCAAACATCGCCTGATACTCGGAAAATTACAATAGACTTAAAAGAAAAAGGTAAATCCTTGCGTGAAATTGGCTAAATCGTGGGCAGAAACCACTGCACAGTAAAAAAATTATTGGTAATGCCAAACAACATCTCGTTGAAGATTTACCGAGATCTGGACGCCCAAAGCGGCTTAGTGGTACTGAAGTTAGAGCTCTAGTAAGAGAAGTAAGGGCATATCCAGCCTCAAGTGCAGTTAAATTGTCAGAAGACATAACACAGGCATCCCGCAAACCAGTAAGTGCGAGTACAGTCAGGAGAGCGCTTCATAAAAATGGTCTACATGGAAGAATACCACGGAAAAAGCCATACATATCCAAAGCGAATCAGATCAAGCGTATGGACTTCGCTAAAAAATACAAAAACGAGGCTCCATCTTTTTGGGAAATCGTTTTATATACAGATGAGAGCAAATTCGAAATTTTCGGCGTGAAAAGGCCGTCAAAAATAAGAATGAATGTAAAGAATGTGCTAAGAATGAAGCCCTCAAAGAAAAGTGTGTTACCAACACTGTTAAGCACGGGGGCGGTTCAGTTATGGTATGGGGGTGTATGGCAACTGGTGTTGGTAATCTTGTTTTTATTGACTCCACAATGGACAAAATGGATTATTTAGTCATTTTGAGGGACAATGTTGCCCCAAATTAGGCTTGTCTAGAAATTGGATCTTTCAACAGGACAACGATCCAAAGCATACGTCCAAAATTGTGAAAGTGGCTACTGTACCGGACTCCTAAGACACTTGATCATCCGCCGCAGTCCCCAGATCCTTGACAGAAAAGTGAGACAAAGGGTCATTTCAAGCAAAGCCGACTTAAAGAAAGTAATAAAGGAAAAATGGAGCCAAATCTCTCCCGATGTTACAAAAAAACTTGTCGCGTCGATGCCTAGAAGACTAAATGAGGTGCTTAAGTCCAAAGGAAAAAAAAACGAAATATTGAAAAATTAAAAAAAAAATCGACTTTTTCTAATGAAGTTCTGTTATGTTTTCTTTGCTGTTTACTTTTTTTTTGACGCGTAAAATTTGGTCTTTTTTGATTAAAGTGAATTTATCTTTGTTTTGTATTACTTTTGTTTAATGCTTATGTTGTGTTCAGCTTTTATTAAATAATTCTTTAATTCATTATACTTATTTTTAATTTTGTGTTAATTACTTTGTTTTAATAAAATTCTTAATACAAGTATCTAAGGTGTTTACTTTCTTTTGACGTTCACAGTATACCATTTCTACCTTCGTAACATATTTACAAGTATTAATAAACTAAGTGCCAACGTTTTCAATGCCTCCAAATGCTTTCGGTTGCGATTCTCCACTTAAAATTAACACCCCTGTTTCCGCAAGTTTATCAATCAAAACTAAACTGTCTCACGTTTCGTGATTTTTCAAGCCATCTTAGTGGCTCAACTGTCAGTGTGTTGTAAGTGTGAAACGAAATTTTCAATTCGAAGGGCAGGTTTTACATTTCAGATAAAATTTCTTCTATGGATAATAGCCCGCTATCATTGATGAGAAAATGAAGCATTCATGTTGTTTTTTTAGTGTATTTGTTATATTTTATATTGTGAGTTGGCTAAGATGGATCCTGAATCTGAGTGTGGTATTTGCGTCAAATATTTGGATTGAATCATCCTTTTGAATTTTTTGATTTGTCATTTGGATGTCAAATTATATGGACGGATCCGGACGGACCGTCAGTGAACACCCGTTAAGGTATTTGTTTGTAGAACTGAATGGCGAAGGCCAATAGGGAAACTGAGGAAATGAGCTGACTTTTGATGAAGACATGAACTGTCTTCGTCATTGCTCGGATTTCGAAATTGGAGGACGCTGTTAATGGGCCGAGAGAGTTGGAGGCACTTGTTGCAAGAAACAAAGGCTCGAGAGGGGCAGTAGCGCTAAGAAGAAGAAGAAGAAGAAGGAGACAAAACCATCCTGCAAGAGGTCGTAACAGCCTGGAATCATAGGAACGACGGCTGGATTAGCCAGGCAGTCTGGCCTCAAATAGAACCGGAACAAAGAGCCTTTGGAAGAAAATAGAAAGGATGAGACCCTAATTAACGAACCGAATTTTCTTGGATAAACACGCCAAACGAAAAGGAATCCAAACGTGTGGTACATCGCAAGCTTGTGTCGAGGAAGAGGAAAGCACCGAAGATTTTCCCTCAGGTTGTCCAACGCTGACTAACACATGACATGTTTATCTGATACATTTGTTGGTGAGAAAATGGCGATCGCAGAATCGAAGGATTTACTTGTTGATGAGCATGATGGACAAATGTTGATTTGGAGTATCATTCGCAGGGAGAGGGGCAGCGGATAGGGTCAATATTTTGCATCCAACGGCAGACCCCGGTATAAATAATTCAACAAAGTGATCCGGATAAACTGTGAGTAATAGCAATCTTTTAAAGGACAGAAATTAAATTCGTCAAAATTCCAAACTGCTGGTGTACGAAGCTAATGCACGATGTTGTCAAGTCAATCGATATCAAGGTTGAATTTTTATATGCTCCACTGTGAAGATCAGCAACAATTTGCGCGGCTTATTTACTGTGGTAATAATATTGCTGTGCCTGGAAATTTGTATAAAGTCCTACGAAATGAAGTACTGACTTCAGGATCACATCAAAAGGTATAATTGAGTTAATTTGCACGGAACATATGTAATGAAATAAATGTAAACCTCATCTGTTATTGAAAGACTTTCCAGGCAAAAACTGTAGTCCAACAGGATACTATTCAAAATCTAAATTTTTTTAGCAGTTTCGCTGTTTTTTATTTTTTGTTCCGTCCTTTTTGAAAACCTTTTGTCAAACGAATCAGCTAGTATGATAGAATGGCTGGCAATCTCACCTTGAATCCCAACAAAGAAGCAAATTTTCATACGGGGGTGGGTCTCGTCCACCATTAAACTTAGAAACAAATATTATTTACCAATGGCTGGTTATTGAAATGCATCACTTGTATGAATTCAAGGAAATCAAATAATTTTTGGTATTAACGATTCAACAGGAACATTAAGCATAACCAAAACAATTTTGAAAAAAAATTCTAATAGCAACACAGATCACTTCAGTAACGGGCCAAGCAATTTGCCATCAATTTTAAAATTTCACTAATAATTTTTTCTTTTTTCTAAGCAAATACTTTAAAAAATTTTAGGAAATTCAGTTTCCAACTTATTGACTTGCACTAAACTTATCAAAGAAAAAACAAATTCAAACAGAATTTGTCAATTTAATTAATTGGAGCTAAACAAACACTTAAAATTTTAAACCTAACTTCAATTTGTTGTTTCTTGGGTCTGCCGCGCCATTTCCGCACGAGCTAAAGATGGGTTCATACAACGCGAAACGCGTCTTCGCCACCAACAGAAGATCAAATCCCGGCGGACCCAAGCAACAACAAAGAAATTTTAGTCTGCGGCAACAATACAAAACGAAATCTTTGATTACTTCCTTTATCATGGTCTTCAAATTCCTCCGCGAATTTATCCTTTCCTTGGTCCCGACTCAAACAAATTTTACACTTTTCTTTCACTTTCCGCGAGTCCTTCACATTCCATTTTGATTCCATTTCGGTTTATTCCTATTGAAGCGTATGAGCTCGTACATCTGCAATAGAGCAAGAAGTTCAGTCCAATTAGCTTGGACACGTGTTAACCGCGGAAGAGTCAATGATTAACTGTTAAGAACACCTTTAACTTTTGATTGTTTACCATTGAGAAGAACTAAATCGACCCCTAGGATATGGATACAAAAAAAATTGAAATGATGATGCGGGTGGACTAGGACCGATGAACGATTATCAGTCGTCATGGGTGCTATATCGTGAATAAAAACACAAAGAAAATTGTATGCGATTAATTGGGCTCAAATATTAACAAGTAACTGATGTTTCACACACATGATAGAATTGCCTTTATTACATAATTTGATGATAGTGGATTCTTGCATTGGTAATTAGATATAAACATGCACATTTAAGATAAAATGAATGAAATTTGAACTTTGTTTCAGGTTGTAGTTGTAAGCATTCGCTTGATCATTTCAGCAGTAAGAAATCGATAAATTATGAAACTCTGAGGTATAAATTTTGATAATTCATAAAATGTTATATAAATTATGATCAAGTGGATGTTGGCCAAAGTGCCAATTAAAATCATTCCTTCCTAACTCACAGTACTCGATTTTATTGGTCTTTCACAGATCGGAAGTGTAGTTTAGTTTCTCAGCCTAGTTGATCCTTGTTGGATCATCACCATCCGGGGAGCGACGAGCAGCCTTGGTTTGGATGAAGGCTCGGTGAGACCGATTACTACCTATCTGTGGTATGAAATGGGCACGAGTATTTCCTGCCTTACCTGCACGTGGTGGAAAAGACGCTGTCCGCGGACTGCTTGTTCTGTTAGGAGGGCGTGGAGGATGCCTACCATACCATTTTTAAGTGCAGACCGTGGGTGAACGAGCGCTGTTAAGCCTCCAATAGAATTGGTGAACTTTCTTCGGAAAGCCTGGAGGATCTAATGATATTGGCAGTTGACATATGGAACTGTGTGGCTTATTATGCTCGGGCAGTTCTACTCAAGAGAAAAGGATTCCTGGACCCATGGTTGACGCGGGGCGAAGAGGGGTATAATTTGCAGTAACCCCCCATCCACTTCTGCTGGCTGAAAAGAGAACTTACCTAATCGAATGTGCCATCCGATGTTGGAGAAGAGGACTGGCCCGATTTAATGTGACAAACTGTTTCAGGTTCAGTTCTCAGGGTGACATAGAGGGATTTGATTGGAGGGAATGCAGTTGAGTGTTGCAGCTGGGCGTCCTTCATTAAGAGAGAAAACAGCTTCCATCTCCAAACTAAAAGAAAAATATAAGGAATGGACAGATGGACAGTATCAGTTCTGAATAGCCTATTGCATATATAGTCATTTCTTGCAAAGGATGGAGCTCTGGTAACAATATACGATTTTAAAGTCATGTAGAGCTTACCTGTTGGATACGTTCGATTTCAGTCTTTCAGCAATGTAGTCACCAGTATACGAGGGCGGTTCAATAAGTACCCATGTTTGACGACAGAGGGCGCTCCTGACGGAAGTTAATATCATCATGTTGACCTGCATGCAAACATATTTCAGACTTATTGATAGGTTAGTTTGGATTTGACAGCCATTTGAGTAAGACGAGTTTCGTAATTTTGATGGAAAAAGAGCAGTATATTCTTTTTGTTTTTGGATGGAAGAAACTGCAAAGAGATAAAAACAATGTTGGATGCGACACTTCGTTACTTATGACTACAGTTCGATATTGTTTCAATGAATTTAAACGTGGGCGAACATCCGTTTTTGAGGAGGAACGACCAGGACGCCTGGCAGACGTGGTTACTGAGGAAATCATTCAATAAGTCTTTGACATGATTCTCGCTCATCGACGAACGAAAGTGTGCGAAGTAGTAGAGGCCGCAGGTGTGTCGACCGGAACGACAATAAATATTTTATGTGATAAGTTTAATTAATATGATTTAATGGTGCCATGATTGCTCGTGGTGGACAACAAGCGGAGCGGCTGTTAACTTCCAAGTAATGTTAATTTAAGCGAGGTCCGTAGGAAGAATACGCGGTGAATCTGCTCCAAAGAAGGTGTAGACGACGTCATCGGCCGGAAAGGTCATGGTGACGATTTTTTGGGATGCAAACGGCGTCATCCCCATGGGTTTCTTAGAAAAAAAAAGAACGATCACTGGACAATGTCACAATGAGTTATTGGACAGCTTCGATAAAAAATTGAAGTCATTTGGTGAGAAAGAATGTTCTGTTGCACCATGATAACGCACTAACACATTCATCGGGAGTTTTCACCGCCAAACTGCATGAATCGCTGCCGCACCCCCGTATTCATCTGATCTGGCTTCCTGCAACTTTTCTTTGTTCCCTAACATGAAGGAAAGGCTTGCGGGAAAAAATTAAGCTCAAATGAGGAAGTCGTCGCCGACACAGAGGCCTATTTCGGAGAGTTCGACAAATCCTTCTTTTTGGAGGGGTTAGAAAAATAGCAGTAACGTTAGGAGAAGTGTATCTTTCTAAAAGGCGACTTTGCTGAAGTATAAAAACAATGATGAAAAAAGGGGTGTGTTATTTGGTACTTGTTGAACCGGCCTCATATATATGTAGCAAATAGAAACGTTCCGGGCAAAAAGAGCCAAGTAATGTTTGCTGACGTTTTATCCGCATAATTGACGAATGAAAGTGGATACAGTTTCATTTCGAATTCATTTCGAATATATAAAGCTGAGTATGGACAGTCGCGATTCAAAAACAGATTGCAGCAATTCCCCTATTATGGCTAATGTGTGTATATCAGAACGAGAATACTTTGGCTAAAAATTATTTTCTTTTTTGATTTGGTAAACTACGACTGCCAATACACAAGCAGATTTTAACCTTCGCCATACAACGTGGGGTTATTGTTTCCCCCAGACCTTTAAATCCGTCAAAATTTCTTTGAATTTTTTCCTAAGTTTATAAAAAGAGAGAACAAATACAAACTATGGTTGAGCATGTTCTATTCAATACATGCACAGAACAGAAACAATATTTTATGGGCTAAATCTGATCCCACGTTGTAAGGGTGTGGAGTTTCTTTCACGTTGTATGCCGATGGTTAATTTTTCTATTACAAATTAAAACAGTGCGAACTTTTATGTATTAAAGTTTATTGTACATTACCGAATTTCATGACTAATTTGTAACCGATTGCTTTAGTAGGGCATACGACTGTCTGCTTCGAAGGGTCCAGTCCATATTTTGATATGGCCCTTTATTTTGTACATGAAACCATGGCTGTTCTCGACCACCATTTGAATAATCAATCGAATATCGTTGTTGCTTTTCGGTTGATTGTAAGGTCACATCCTTGACATAATTGTCATTTTCCTAAAAAAAAAACAAATTAATCGATGAGCAGTTTTATAAACGAGGTATAGGACTTGCATGTGTTACTAAACTAGTTGAGTTTTCTATAGCAATGAAAAATAGGAAGGAACAAAATCGAAGGAAGTTTCATCAAAGTCCTGCTGTTAATTGCACGTTAAAATGTAACTCAGCTCACCGCTTTAATCCCTCCTTCTTTCAAATTTAATCGCATCTCATAAAGATCCAAGTTACTTCTATCACCTTTAACATTGAGAAATACGCACATCAAAACAGGAAAAAATCCTTTTAGTATGTTTCACATGTCAACCATGTATCTAATCCGCGTTGTTACCATCAACGATCACAACTAACAGTCAAATGGAAACATTGTAGTTTTTGTGGATATTATTACAACAACCGCAAAAACTAATGAATAATAAAAGGTTGTAAAAGTCGAACTCAATTCACTTATGATTATTACGAAACAGAAAATGCAAAATATAATTTAAATGACATACTCACATATGCACTTCGCAAAAACTAACGATGTCAGTGAGTATCGTTTGTGCGATATCAGGGTAAATGCAAAATTTCCCCATGTTAATGTGAGTAATTCGTTGTAGTTACACATTCATCAAAGGAAGAATGAACCAAACGGAAGTTCTGGATACAATGGTCTACTCTTTCATAATGATTACCTGAAGTGTCGAAACAGATTAATTTGTAGAAAACTTATAAAAATCGGGGCCTTAAATCAGGAGAAGTAAAATGAGAGAAAAAAATTGAGTATGCTGTTTCTCACTTAGTAAACATTCTACGAATTTGCAAGGCCGGTAGACAATAAAATCAGATTAACAATCTGCAAACGTATCCAAACTGCTTTCGAAATATACCAACCTTCAAAGGAATGACAATGAGACTGAAAATTAAACCAATAGGGCTCCTTGCGCGGCGAATAGCAATGCCTTCCTTCACAAATAGTGAATCGTCCGGCTGATCCTTTCGTTCTGATGAGCCCCTCACAGTCTAATGTGGAGTCTCTCAAAACTTGCCGACATTAATTCCCAAACGCGAATTCTTTACCAAAGATGAGATTTCACAGCACATGAGAGATAAATTAAAAAATAAAAACAAACAAGAAATGAAAAGGGAACTTATCTTTTTTCATTCAAGCATGTCATGTACGTATTATTAATCGAAGCCTGCATAAGGACCATATGAGCGACCAAAACAGGTGGCCGTCTCATGGAACTCGTTGTGAAGTGCACAGACAAGTGAGTGAGTTATCAAGGACCACCTACTTGACTCTAAAGCTGTACAGCTGTTATCTCTAAATTACAAACCTCATCACATTCAGCTTGTTCAACCCTATTTCTAAGCTATGGTGGAGCCTCCCTCATATACTGACTCCTCATTCCTTCCAAACTCTGCCTGTTTTCAACTTTTCTCATCCAAGATGTACCGGCTACTTTCATCATGTCATATTCCCATCGAAACCTTGGCGTCTTCTCGGTCGTTTGATTTCTCTTAGGTACCACTGCGTTATTCTTGTGGTCCGGCCGTCATTCTCTTCAAGTGACCGGCCAACCGCCATTTCAAGGCTTTGGCTCTATGTATCACGTCTGTTACTTGGGTCCTTCCTCGTATCCACGATAGTCTCTTGCGATCCCTTCGTGTTATGACCACCATCCATCTCTCCATGGCTCTTTGGGCAACCTGGAGTTTCCTCGTAATCCGTATTGTTAGCGCCCATGTTTCATTACCGTATAGCAGGACTGCTAGGATACATTCGTCGAAGGTTTTCTTTTTCAAGTACATCTTCATTGCAGACTTGAATATAATCGAATTCTTCCCGAAAGCACTCCATGCCATCTTGATTCGTCGATTGATTTCTGGTAGTAGTGAACATGATTTGTGTATAAGCTGACCAAGTATACATATTATAAGTATATCGGTATAAGTATATCGGTACTATGTCCTCTGCGAGTCTCAAATTGTTGAGGTTGAGGTTCAATCCGTTATTTTCCGTATTTAGAGTTCTGAAGATGCCCTCTAATGTGGCGTTGAAGAGCCATAAAGATATGGTGTCCCCTGTCTTACCCCTTTATGTGTGGGAAACTTTGAAGTGTCTTCTAGTACAGGTCTCGGTAGAAGTTGGTGATTGCTTCAATTATTTCCTGTCTATCAGTGAGTCGGGTGTTGTCATGGGCTATCACTTGTTGTTTGGCAATGAAGAGTGCTCTTTTTGCCTTGTTGAGGCTTCTGTTGTTTGTCATGGCATCTTCCACCAGTCTTTGGTCATACTTCTTGATATCTTCAAAGATCATCTTTCTTACTGTTTCGATGTTTGACGTTCCTTTCGATATTTGACGATGCTTTCATTTCCCTTCAGTTTCTGAGTAGCGTCTTGGTCTCATTTGATAGTTTGCGGTGTCGACTACTTCTGGTCCACTTACTTCTTCGGTATATTTCAGAATGGTTTCAGATTATGTGGTTTGCGTGCCGGTTTCGGTCATTTATTTCTTCGTTTTTTTAGGGCTTGGTACCTCTCTATATTACACTTGATGTTTTCGTTTCAGAGTTAAGGCCGGGTTTTATGGACTTCCTGACAAGTTTGCGTCTTTCTGCTTCCAAGTCAAGGGTGATTCTTGCTCTGATCAGGTGATGATCGCTTCCCGTCTCAAATGTGTTAATTACAGAAACGACTTTGACCGTTCTTTGGTGTATCAATAAGTATAAATTCAATTTCGTTTCTTGTTACCCCATTGGGTGCTTGCCGCGTCCATTTCCTGTTTTTTTTTCTTCTTTAAAAAGGCATTTGTTATGGAAAGACCGTGGTGGTGGGTGAACTGTGCTAGTCGTTTTCCTCTTTCATTTCTTTGTCCTTGTCCACATTTTTCTACCAGCACTTCTTGGTCTTGCTTTTCCCCTATTATGGAGTTGAAGTGACCCATCTATACTTCAAGTGGCAGGTGCTATTGTTTCATGGTTGGTTGACGTTGGTGTAGAATTTCTCAATTTCTTCTTCAGTGTGGCTAGCTGTAGGTGCTTAGACTTGAATAATTTGAGAAGTGTATCTCTGTGAGATTCTGAGTTTCAGGCTGGCTACTCGATCAGGGACGCTTGTTACACTGACGATTTTCTTCCGCCACTTATTGCTTATTAGGGATCCTACTCCGCTAGTTCTACCTGATTGTGTGCACTGGTGGTATAAGAGATTGCCCGAACTAAGTATTACTAGACTTTCATTCTTTGGTCTGGTTTCGCTCAATCCGATGACGTTCCAGTTGATTTTTACTGCTTCTTCCTCTAGCTGGATCAGTCCTGCTTGATTTAATAGCGTCCGGCAATTGTAAGTCGCTATGTTTATGGAAGTTAGATGTTTCTGGTAGTAGTTTAATCTCCGCGGATTCTTGACACCCTCTACGTACAGAGAATGAGGGCTGTTGATTTATATGTACTATCATGTTGTCGGTGAGGGGGGTGAGACGATACCATACCGGGCTGTCTCTTTTGCGTTTCACACGTTTCTCAAATCAACAAGGGACCTGATTGAAGCAATCTATTTCAAAGTGTTCAATATTTTTCCCATTCAGCGAAAGAGGGCCAAAATATAGAAATACGTGTCTTGTACGAATTCAAAGGCCTGAATACACGATAAACGGCTCATTTCCAATAAGGCAGAAAGGAGTTCAAGGGGGCACTAAGCCACAGAAAAGGTAAACTATGAATCGAATTCTTCAGACCAACATGCATTGTAGCGCGCCTCCATAGAACTTGCCATTGAATTTAGAGCCGTTTTATTCTTAGTATCTGAACAGCATTGTAAAAGGGAGGAGGTTGGGTGGTTCCTATCCTAGAACCCTATCCCGCCATTATCTGAGGGCAGGATAGGGTTCTGCTTCAGCGGGGTGACTTTGTGCCTATTAGGTGGGGAGATCTGACATTTATCAGTGCCCGTTTGATTACTGAAGCTGTCTCAAACACGGAAGTTCAAATCATTGTTGGTGATGACTTCAATGTCAAGGTGATTGCATGGAAAATGGGAGGGGAGTGGAGAGGACGGTTCTTGGCATCAGGAACGGTTGCAACATAACAGTCTTTCCCCAGAGCGGCTTCTTGAGAATCATGCCTGCGGTAGTTTGTGACATCGCCGTAATGAATGTCGAGACATCGAAATTCTCATGGAGAGTGAAGCTATGACGTAAAACCACGAAAGGGACTAGAAAATTTTCAGTCAGAATCGTGGTGACGGCAGAAATCGCTGAAATTTGCACAGAATGTCACTGACTTTGCATTAAAGCCCATCGTTCATGGAATTTATTTTAGACACCCTCCCAAATCCTCATATACAAAAGAGGGGCTACAAAACTCCAAAGGTTCATCAGCGAAAGAATGGCCTGCCGCTGGCAAAGTGCCATTGAGGTTATCAAAAGAGACACGTAGGGCATGGGTCATATGCTTTTCACGCGGAAGTTGAGGAAATTTTAGCCTGTGCATTTTATATGATTCGATGCTTCATCCGAGGAATATCCTGTTGTGTGCCAGTTTTTTAAGCAAGCGAACTGGTTAAAGCAACGCACATGTTCAACATGAGAAAGGCTTCGGGACGAGATGATATCCTAGTCGCCAATCCTTGAGGACACCCTCGAACAAAAGAAGCCTTTATATCTTTGCGTTTAGTGACTGTTTACTACTGTTTCTAAAACGGCGGTGCTAATTTTCGCGAAAATCCTGGTAACCTGGTAACAAACGGAGTCACGCATACTTTCGTACAAAGGAGTTGGAAAAAGGTTCATTTACTCTAGAAGTCCTTGAAATTGTGGAGAGAAAACTTTTTTTATGGTACGGAGATATTTTCTATAAGCTCATTGATTTTGTACAAAGTTATCTAAAGAAAAGGAATTTAGATACCGATAGGCTCAAAAAGACCTTTAAATTTTGTAGAACTACTGGATAAAAATAAGCTGGCAATTTTCATGAATAATGGCAATGAAATTTAACATCAAATACTTAACTGGATTGAAAGTTTTAGATATTAAGAAGAGCATCCAAAATGCATTGAATGGCTTGATTAACAAGATGTTAAAAAGTCGGGAGACACAAAATGGATGGTAATTGTGGAATATGTCCATATCCAAGGATGAATATTAGTAACTATGACTGAAAGTACCTTCACCTTTGTTTTATTTTGAATAAAAAATATTTAAAAAAGGATGGAAATTGCCTAGTCAGTATGTTCGCACGAAAAAACCCCTTAACTTTGGTGCAATACACTACGCGAACAGCGCTTTAAGTTGCAAGTACTAAGTACGTGATCTTCAATTTCCGCCTTGTTGAGTAAAATTAGGTCAAAAATGTCAATCATTTTAATACTAGAATCCCATTGTATCACTGCCTAATGAGCCTTCAATAAATTTTGAACTTTTTGTATCTGCCCACCTCGGTAGCTCGCAACATTTTTTTGCGCGTGTAACAATATTTAGACTTTCTCTCAAAATCACTAGATCTAAGCTCAACATGTTGCAACAAGCCCTTTTATTGTTCATTTCGCGAAATTAACAATAAATATATCCTTCATTCATTCGTTCTTCCTTTCTTGCGTTAATTTGTACAAATATATTTTTCACGGCGTTTGAGTTCTTTGTATCATGTCCGGAATTGATGACTGAATACGCTTGTATAGAAATGGAATTCCATTCCATTTCTCACATGTTATGAAGGCACTCTACTATAAGTTTGCAAATAAACGTGTTTTGAGAGACATAGAACTTTAAGTTGGTAACACTTTTTAATGCTACGTATCGTGTGACAGCTGTCATGCGTGTTAAAGTTAATTTGATTTAATTTATCATGAATAGGTGACGCCTGAGCGTCGTCTCTAATTTTTGCAGAATTATTTCGAAACCAACGATTCTCTTATGTAACTCATCAGGCACTCTGTCAACTTTATATCCGACACCATGGACCGTTTCCACACCACTTTTACTCTCACCGATAATATGCATCCATCCGGATAGTTCGTATCAAAGAAACTATAGCAGCTATAGAGGTTAGTAGCGATGAAGACCTAAATGCGTCCGTTCTACATCGTGGTCAACCTATCTCAAAATAAAGCTTGTCCATCCTAATTATGTCAAGGACATGATGGGGACAAAGGTCTTATGAAAGATTTGTATTAGGAACGTCTAAGAGTTCGCGGATATTCCGGAGTGGGTGATCTCTTCACATTTCTATAGGGTTCTTACTCGTAGTTAACATATAAGGTAGTATCGGTGCAACCCCTGTTTCTTTATTCACTACTTTATTCTTCAAGTATTTTTGTACAGTCATCGATACTTCGAGAGGCATGTCCTTAGAAATTTTTCCACAATTACTTGGAGTTCTTGGATTGCCGTTGTTTATATTGTTAGCCAGGTTGGGAATGGTTAGGTGATGATCGGTCTAACAAGTGTTTGTAAATTTCACACTTTTAAATTCGAAACTATAGTTTTCGAGGAGAGTAGGAAGGAGATAAGAGCAACCACTGCTTCCGCTTTGTTTAGCGTTTTTTTGTCATGGGTGTTTCATGTCAGCCTGTTATGGATCTGAATTCGAAGATATCTACAAACCGTTTCCTGTCTCCTGTTTTTTAAATGCAAGGCTATGTTGTTCATAGCACACTGCAGCTGTGTTTGAGCTAGGTTTAGGGGGGTTTGGGTAGCGGTGCGAAAAATGTCGTCTACGTTCATGATTAAGTCCGAGTCACAGGTCTTTTGCCTTGGGTTTCATAGAGGGAGAAATTGAATAGTGAGGGACCAAGGATATAACTTTGAGGAACCTCAGAGTGTACTGGGATTGCATTTGAAATGAGATTCGCTATTATTCTTTGCGAGGTCTTCTTTGATAGGAAACCATGAAGGATTCTAAGGACAAGGACTGGACTTGGAAACATTTTCAATTTGAACTTGAGCCCGGTAATCAGATCATAGTTGAATGCTTTTTAAGGTCAAATCGCATGCCACTGTGCGCTCTTTTCGTTGTCGATTTTTAGTAACTTTGACTTGCCGTTCCACATTTGGACCGTTCCCAATCAAATCCGAACTGAAAACTTAGAGTTGAGGGAAAGTGAAAGTTATTGGCTTTGGAGCTTCAGAGAATTATCTTTTTTAAGATTTTATCCAGATAAGTTTATAAAGAAATAGACAGGAAGTTGGATAGCTGACCTCGCAGTTAATCTTTGGTATGGGAGTCAGTTTGTTATCATTTCAGTTGTTGTACATTATAGTCAGGAAAGTTTAGGATTCCTTCGGGACCATGAGACAGCTTGCTATTTAGTGTACTTAAGATATCTTCAATTTCCTTTTTTTGCTATTTTTATTTTGAGACAGCTTGCTATTTAGTGTACTTAAGATATCTTCAACTTCCTTTTTTAGAGAGGTCAAAAACTGGAAGTGACGCGACATCACTTTATTTGAGGTATTGAATATGGTAAAGAAGGAACCCTCATATCCTTCGATTGCATGCTGTACGACGGTATTTTTCTTATTATGCAGAGATACGTAAGATGACTCACGGCACCGGTGTAGGTGCCTGAAGTATGTCTCGCAAACGCGTATTTTGTCCAAAAGAGCATTGAAAACTTCATTGTCATGCAGTATGGAATCTTTATCAGGATTGCATTTGGAACCCTTTCGCTCCGTGAATTATCCTATGGTTTTAAGCACGCATGACGACGGTCGTATGTGTGGTAACCAGTGCTTTTAGTAATTATTTACATCGTACTTGATGTATTTGTCAGTTTCACAGGACATTGAAGTGATCTGCGTCTAAGTGTTAAATACTCGTCTTTTGTCTGGTTGTATCATCCATAATATAGCCAGCCACGGGGTTGCTGGAAGGGGCTAAGTCTAAACACTAGATCTATATGGATGTATGCCTGATTGCCGATATATGCCTCTCTATTTCAGCGTTTGATAGGACTTCATTTTCCAGCGGCAGATTTGGAATCAGGCCATAGAGATCGTTTTGGAAGCGTAACCAATATATTGATTTGTAGTAAAGAGGGCTAGTGGGTACTGGAATATGCTTATGTAAGATGGCAGTATCAACTTTTCAGACAAAAGGCATCCCCAATTTCGACAACTCCAATTTTGACGTCATAGCTACATTTGACGTCGTATGGCTACTGTATGACAATTGCTTTTAGAGTGAATTTCGTTGGAAGTTATACAATTACTTTCTGTTCTCCACCGTTGACGGCCATCATCTCTACATGCTGCGTTTCTTCGTGGAATTATATGTATGTTTAGTGTAGTATTTTTGGTGTTCGCTTTTGGATACAACATAAACCAGCGGCAGAGAGCCGTCAGCGCAACTTCTGTAGTAGTCAGGTGATTAAACTAGGCAACTGGATTCCCTCCCAGCCATGTCAATTGCTTGTCCAGCAGGGTTGAATAGTCTACAAGAAAGTAGGGTAAGCCTTCGTGATTCCTTGGAACGAGCTCATCTGTGCCATGTGTCTTTGAAGAGGAATCTTGTCCATGATGACTGATGTTAATTTCGGTCACGAAATTTATGGCCTCTTAGTCCATTCCTACACTATTGAAATCGGCTTATCCTGTGATCAATCATTTGCATGAATCGGCTCAAAAGAAACCAGTAGGAACTCAGAAGTATGATTAGGTCCCGTATATCCACATTTTTTGATATACGGTGAAGTCGGAAACTCTTACGATTCTGTAGAACTTTCTATATAGTTTAGCCTATCTTTGTCTTCGTTAAATCTGCGAATTTATCATTTGTTTGGTATTGATTCTGATTTATATGCATGTATGTATGTATGTATGTATGTATGTATGTATGTATGTATGTATGTATGTATGTATGTATGTATGTATGTATGTATGTATGTATGTATGTATGTATGTATGTATGTATGTATGTATGTACGTATGTATGTATGTATGTATGTATGTATGTATGTATGTATGTATGTATGTATGTATGTATGTATGTATGTATGTATGTATGTATGTATGTATGTATGTATGTATGTATGTATGTATGTATGTATGTATGTATGTATGAATAGTTGGTTGAAGTAAGTGATTGATATAAGCTGGATTATGAGCTTATACGTTAGTGCAATTGTATTTTAGTTTATATTAAAAGCAAATTTTGTTGAGTTTACTTTTGTTTTTCATAATTCTATGAAAAATTATATCAACAAAGTGCTATCTCACAAATCACCCTACGTTTGATTATGACGAAGTTCATTGAAAGTGTTGAAAACTTTCTGGTTTTATATTATATATTGTTCACAGAAATAAACCATTCACATTAAATAAATGGATCTTAATCCTATCGTCACGACAATCAGGTTCGAAATTCGAGTTTAAATCACCAAATTTCACGACAAATTCCTAATCTATCACTTCGGTAGCCTGGAGGACAGTTTCCTTCAAAATCTCTTTCAGGATATATTTCTCGATAGCGTCTTCCATTTGGAACTCGAAAGCTGGGTTGTTGTCGGGCACGATCTAAATATTCAATTAAAGATCTCTCTGGCTTTTCAACTGAACGCAAGTCCATGTCCTTCACATAGCTGTCATAATCCTATAAATTATAGCAAGAGATTGGACATTACTGTTTGTAATTGTCAATTAATATATTGATTTGGGGAAAATAGAAGAAAAAAGGAAATGTAGCACTCACAGCTTCACTTTCCACGCCTTTCAAATATTCCCACATTTCATCACGATCAAAGTTACTGCTATCACTTTTAACAGTCAAAAAGCCACACAGTAACACAAGAACAAATACAATTCGTTTTTCGCACATCCTAACTATAATCTTATCCGCGTTCTTACCACCTACAATTACAGAACTCAACTAACAGTCAAATGGAAACCCAATGTACGATATTTATAGGTAATATTTTGTCGATAGGAAATACGGAAATACTATAACCGCAAAAACCACTAAACTCCACTAAATAATCAAAATTGATAAAATTCGTACTCAATTTATTTTCGCTACACAGAAATTTGGATAGTACTATTTGGATAACATACTCACATACGTCATCTTAGCTGATGACGTCGAAAAGGGTGTTTGTATCCTGATAAGCCAAAAGATTTCCCCATGTTAATGTTAGTCACAACGTTGGGTCGGACGATTCTTGAAAGAAGAACTAGTCCAACAGATAGCCCGATCGATCACCTGAGGTATCCAAACATATTCACTAGAGTAAATATTTACGATAAAATATTACCGAATGTAGTCACTTTCTCGGTGTAGGATGCAGAAACATTACTTGCAGTCAAACTCGATGTTTATTTACCATAGAAAACCCGTACATGACTCCTTTGGTTACAAGAAAAAGTATAAATAAATCGTGAATAACAAAATCTAACCGGTGGTGGTAATTTAAATGGAAGATTTGTAAATATTTTACCTTAATGTATGTAATTGCATCACTTTTATCAAATTTTAGGTATTTCTTAGTCCTTAGGTTGAAAAAAAAATTTACATTAAATGATTAGCCTTTTGACAAGATTCATTACAAATTGCTGACTTCTTGGAAACACTGATTTTAATATTAATTTCGGTTTAACCTACGTGTATTCATGCGTCCTCTTTTGACTATTACTGGGATATTAAAAACCTCATCTTAACATTTTGTTGATAAGCAAACATCTGAAATCTTCCCTCATTTAATCAAAGGTCTTACACAGTGTTGGCTCCTGGTATTTCATTTCAAAGACATTCCACGAAAGGCAAAAAAAGGGCCGTTCTACGTCCTGCATATGATTAAAGCTATCCTTAAAGTTTGCTGATATGTAGTGGTTTATTTTATTTTAAAAGAGATTTGTGATTCCGTTCCGCGGTTCTTCCTTGGAGTAGTTGGTCCCTCGGAGACAGTGCGATTGAGCGCTCTTACCCCAATCTGGTCTGCAATCGTTTCTGCACTCACTGTAACCTAAGGAGTTTTACTAGTTTCTGTCTGTAATTGATCTTATAGTTGAATAAGTTATTTTTCGTATTTTTCAGGGATTTTGAGGAATTTCATGGTTTTTTAGAGCGTCTGTCTATTTTTTCGAAAAGGTTTAGTGCTAGTGTTTTAGTGTTTTAGTGCGGAACCATCTCAGAGCCTTATTCTGTATTGTCTGAAGTGCTGTTTTATTTCCCTTCGATACCTGGTAGAATACAATGCTACCGTAAAGTTGGTAATGTTATTTTTGTGTATATTAGTCTTATTTTGGTCATGTTCAGGCGGCCGGATTTGAGGATTGGTTGTAAGGATGCAAGGATTTGTATAATATGTAGTCATTTTTGTCTTATGTGATCATTCCATGTAATTCGTTGGTCTATTGTTAGTCCTGAGTATTTTCCTGTCCTGTTTCATGTTACCTGTTCATCATCAATTTGGACTAAGTAAGGGTGTTGCTGTTTCTTTTTGTGATGAAAAGTGGCTAGGTATTGTCTTCACTAAGTTTTATTTTCCATTTGCGGAAGTATTCCGGGAGAATATCGATGGAGCTTTGCAGTTTCGACGTGATGACATTTGCTTGTCGATGTTTGTAAAATACACACATATCATCTGCGTATGAGAGAATATGCGTAAATTTTTTGGCAGACTGGGCAAAACCGCTGTGTAGAGATTCTAAAGAATTGGTGAGATAGGTGATCCTTGCGGTACTCCAACTTCTATTGATCGCACGCTAGAGAGGTGATTGTCGTCCCTGGCATGAAAGGTTCTGACTTTGAGAAACGAGTGAATAATTTGTATCAATGGCAGTGGAATATAAAGTTCTTGCATATTGAAGATTAGTCTTGCATGCCAGGGTTTGTCGAAGGCTTTTGCTGTGTCAAACAGAACAAGACCTATCGATTTGGCGCGATTCATCCCGTTGCGTATATGTTGGTCCACCCTGATGAACTGGAGTTCAGTGGAATGTTCGGTGCGGAAACCAAATTGTTTATCAGGGATAATATTTTTTATCGTCAACCGTCGTTTGTAGTCTATATAGAATCGAAGAGCCTTTTGGCTTTTTTATCCTGACGGGGTACGTAGGGACGATGTTTCCATGCTGAAGTTTTGGCTGGGGGGCTCTCCTTTACCAGTTTGATCTTCTCTATTACTTCTTTTGTTGTATTGTCGAGATCATTAGCTAATTTCAACTCTTGAGTAAAATTTTCATTTATGCAACTTTTATTCATTTAGAGTGTCTTGGAAAGTCTTCCAATTTGTTGTTTTCTTTACTTTCAGCCGTACATCGATGAAGATTTCCTATCTCCCCCAGTTGATAATCAGAGGAGATCGATGAAGACCTCCTATAAAAGAAAATGGTTCGGTTGATAATCAGAGGAGATGTGGGTCTGATGTGTGTGGTGGAATTCTCGTCCGTGGTGTGTTGGCTCGTTAGGGATGTACATGCTGCCTTGTGCTCTAGTGTTGAACCTGTTTAGCTCAGCTCCAGCTCGGTTACTTTTCATTGCTCCCCAGTCGCGGTAGTATGCGTTGAAGGCGCCTATGATTAATAGTGGACCTTCAAAGGTGAAGAAAGCTTCTTGGTTTGTGCAAATTTCTTGTTATTTGAGGGGCGTTGTACAGAGAAATCACGGCGAACACAAAAGAGATCGATTGCACTTTTATTGCTATGACATCTGATTTTGCTAACTGGGGTGTAATGATCTGGTGATGGCACATATTTGGCCTCATTAAAATGGCTATCCTCTGATCGACAATCTATCATTTTCGTATAGATTGTACTTAGGGAAACTGAGACGGATTCCTAGTTTAGATTGCTCAAATGTGATCAAATAACAGACAGTTATGGCACATTGGCAAGCCATTCCGCGGCTTCAGGGCCTCAACTTGTCATCTTACGTGGTCGACAACCGTTATTTTGTTGAAGGCTCTTGACCCTGGAGACTCTTCCTTGGAGACCTCTCCTGCTTTCCATTATTTATTTGTAAAGATATTCAGTGGCTTAAGGATTATGCCTCAAAATGAGTGTGCCTGTTCGTGTATGACCCGTCCTTTGAATTTTGACTTTTTGTATATTTTCATGTACTTGACAACGTAATAGGACTATTCTTTTGCTTTAACTTGATATTATCACGTTTTGATTCGTGATTTATTTTCTTGGGCGGGATACTGAGAGATAGTTCCATAGGAAAATTTTTAACAAAAATGTCTGCTAGGCTAACATCCAAGTTAAAAAATTTTTCTTATATTTAGCCATTCCAATTTGCAAGATAAATTTTGATCATGGCATTCAATATGCTGAAAGTGATCAGCATATTGAACCAAATTAAATTTTCCTTTCAATTTTTTTACTCTTATTTTAGTCGTTATTTTGTTACCCCAATTTCAAAAATTTGCCATTTAGTTATGGAAATAAAATATTATCTTTATTTATTTGAATGACAAAAATAGCGACAATCATTAAGAATAATAATATATTTTTTTGCAAACGACTGACTGAACTGAAATCATCAACGGCTCCAAGTCAATTTTCAATTGAATTGACTGCAGCATGCAAATTTTTTTATTTATTGCACCTTCGAGAAAAGCCTGAAAAGCCCTAGATTTACACGCGCTTAACAACTGGTTTTCATTAAGGATGGCAATCCACTGCAATCCGAGTCCCGAAGTACGAGGGTGCTTAGGCCAATACTTGCCTGCAAAACAAAAACGAAAATTCTCTTAGGTGAATACATTTGACCCAGCGATGCTGAAACTTCTTAAACTCGTCTGAAAAATAAGTTTTCTCGATGTCTGCAAAGGAAACCTCCGTGGCGGCGACAACCTCTTCATGCAACTCAAATTTATGCCAGGCAAGAGACTATTTCAAGATTGGAAACGAAAAGAAACCGAACGGACTTTTTTCTTTGCCAAATTAGGCATTTTTTATGGTTCGGGATCAAATCGGTCGAGTGATTGGGCATAGTAGAGCGCTGTGACCATTTTGCTCATATCCAGGTAATCAATGCAGATCACACCTTGTGAATCCTAGAAAACTGTCACTATTACCTTTCCGGCGAACAGGTTAGTCTTCAACATCTTTGGAGCAGGTCCGCTAGATGAAGTCCACTATTTCGTCAATTGCTTGGTCTTTGATGTGTACCAGTGGAACCATATTTTGTCAGCGCAGAAACTCCTTCGGATTGTGCTTAAACAGAGTAAGACTCTTCTCTGAAGTGGTATCCCGGTTACGCTTGTTGCGCGGAGTGAGCAAACGTGGCATCAGTCGCGCAGCCGGTTTTCTCATGCCCGAAATTCCATACAGGATATGACCCACGCGTTCCTTGCAGATACCCACTGAATCAAGAATCTCGCGCTCTTTAAACCAGCGGTTTGCCAATATGATATCGACATATGTGACGTTATCCTGCGTGGCAGCCGTTTTTGGGGCACCTAAGTGTGGCTCATCAAAATCCGATGTGCGACCAAGTTAAAACCCGCTAAACTAATTTTTTAAGGTCACTCTCTCAGGAAAACAGTCACCGTAAACAGCATATAAGCGCTCTTTGATTTCATTACGCGTTTGCCCTTCCCAAATCAAGAATCGCATCACTGACCGATACCGTTATTTTTTAATTTTTCGCAAAACCGTTGTTACGTCCGAATCCAATCGTGGTCAAAACATTAGTAAGTACTTTAGTGCGAACTCGATTCGGTTGAAATTTGGACAGAAGCCGCCTACGAGAATGTACTATACAAAAATTCTTGCGATAGTGGCACCATCGGGTAGCAAAGCTAAGAACTTATCGGACCGCCCTCTCATGTGTCGGAGATTGGATATGAGCCTCATTTGCGAGAATATGTGGGCCACAGAGTAATCTCTCGCTGCGTTGGATACCACTGAAAAAACTCGTGTGAGTATGGCAAATTATCAACTCTGGTTGTCATATTTCCTGTGTTGTTATGTCCCCATAACCGATATTTTGTCCCTTGGCATCTTTTCCTGATATCTATGTACAAGTATCAGTGAAAAAGATGAATGGATTTAATATAGTTTTCGATTTATTATTTTTTTCTGTCCTGCTACCCCGCTAAAGAAAACTCAGTTAAAAGTCAGAAAATGTGTCCTGCTTTTTTTCATTTATCCTGGTAGATTGAAGAAAATCTACACTTCATGTCGCTACTAGAACTCTTCCGATAAAAATCTTTACATAACAGATGTTCAGTAACATATATTTGGCAGTTTTCGTCAAGTATTGCTTTCTATATCAAATAGGAAATGAAATGAAACACAGTTTCTCCTTTATTCCAACGTGTATTTTGAAGGTAGTGTAGTGTAGATTTATCCATTGATATTTATATAATCTTATGGACTCAATAATTTTGAAGTAAAACGATGAGCTTTTCTGTAATTGTCCATCATTGTCTAGAATTCTTCTATGTTTGCGTTTGAAGTCACTCATTATAGCATTGAATGATTTTCACTAATTGATACGTATTGTTCACTTGGACTCGTTCCACTTTGAACTTCGAGCTGCTGGGAAACTGTCGGAAATATTTAACATCACCTGCCCTGCCCTGCGAGGTGATCGTTTATTCCAAAACTCAATTGCTTTGTTTTGTGTTTGTTTGTGTGGTTGTGTCCTTTCCAGTTATCTTATCTGTGGAGTAGCCAACGCTACCGGACGGGTTGTAAGCCAGGACCGATCGAACGGTCTCTCCAAATTGACTGCTTCAACCTTTATCAATAGAAACTCTTTCGATTATCCGCGGTCACCAAGTTGAGGTTGTTCGTAGATTTCGGTAGCCAACGTCTTAATGTTACTTGACGAAAAAGATATTCTCGGTATCTAGTACTTGTCTAGTGCTTGTTGGTAACCAGTAACCAATGTTGCTCTGAAACTTATACTGCAATTGACTATGCTGAGTATTAACGAATATGAATTTGTTTAAGATTACTTTCTATTGAACACACTCAAATAAACTTTGAAGAAAACAATCTTATTTTCAAACGTTTATAATATTTTTTAATCAAATTTGAAGGTACTATTAAAAGGCATAGATCCAATTACAAATGAAAACATATTGCAAAATCTTCCTCTAAGTACTAACCTCATCCGCACTCATTACCAAAGTATATCCTACATCTTTTATCTTACATATATATTAAATGAGAAAGATCTAAATTCATATTTAACACATACAAGGCAAAAGGGAAAACTATAATACGATTAATAATTTGAAGAATTTATCACACAGACATATCTCCTTTGAAGCGTAGCTTCAAACTTAGGCCAAATTCTTCGTGTATCCATAGCTGTTTGCCACTGTGAAAAGAAAAAAACATAGTTTTAAAGTGCGTTCGTTTCGACAAAACTCGATAATTACTTTCAAAGTCTTTCTTGTAGGCTTCGAAGAGATCAGCAACAACGTATCCAGGTGGTAATTCGCATTCTAAAGTGCCGCCATATTTCTCAGGCAAGCAATTTTTATCGATGTGTTGATGAAGTGAATCCATATTCTTTCCATGGAAGAAGATCTGTAATAATTAAAAAAAAAAACAAGAATGAGTATTGAATTGTTCGCGTATTTAAGTCCTGTAAATATTGCTCACCCTCTTCCTAAGCTTATCCTTAATGAAAGGTTTGAAAATTGCAAACAGCATATTGAACACATAGGAATTATTAACAATGTGCACCGCTTTCAAACGAATACACAAACAGTCTTGTACGTAGTCGAGTAACATATTGGCAAAGGATGGCGTAAATTGCATAACATTATTCAGTGGGAGGCCTTCCATATCGAAAATAACTACATTTCCATTTATTTGTGACGCAGGCTCAGCCATTGCGGACAACACTGCCAACTGCACTGCACGGAATGTATCGTTGAGAGGACACTTCGATGGTTTCCATTTCTCTGAAATAAGTCGGAATATGAAATCAATTCAATTTCCTGGAGCTCAAATCTTACTTCCGACATCCAAGATGATCATACGGCGACCTTCCTGATCTCTTACTGGCAATAATGTGAAAACTTCTTGCTCGAACACATGTCGCAAAGTCGAAGGAACAACATTTTCACAAACGGGACCATATTTGATACTCAAATTGTAGAATTTTTTGATCTGTTGTATATAAACTTTAGATTAACAGCCTTTCGGAGATAATCATTTTCAAAAATTCTTACCCTTCCCATTGCACTTTCAGCGTAATATTTACATGGTCTGAGGAACATTCGCATGTACTCATCTTCGGTTGGTAAATGTAAGTGCTTTTCTTCTGCAAAAGAAAAAAAGAAGTTTATATCTGTTTCCTTTTCAAATAATTTCTGTGCATGACTCTGTAGAATAAATTTTATTTAATACTTGTTGTAACCTCAGTCTATCCGTTTGAGTTGCAAGGTGTTTAGCAGGTAGTGGCAGATCCTCGTGAGAAAATCTATCACACTTATTGGAATCGTAAACATATACATTTAACAAGGACAACAGAAAACTTCTCATTCACACAAGTCGTGCAGTAAAGCCACAATTATTAATTATCCATTTTTAACAACACCTAGTGACAAGTCACAAACAAATGGTCGTCAATTTTACAAGCACAAGAAGGAAGAAAGCACAATAAGGTTTATATTTTAATTGCCTTTTTAAGCAAAAGTTTTTGGAAGGTATGCATGTTTTGCACAAAAACGAGATGACATCTGCCCATCTAAATAATATTCCAATTATTTTGATTGATACCGTTGGAATGGAAATTTGTTCGAAGTGTTGACGCTGCATTACTTACGCAATGATAAAACCATAGTCGAACCACTAAAATGCGCACAAAGAAAGAAATAAAAATACTCCATCAAGGAAGTAAAACGAGCTTTGTAAGGGAGAGAGCTTTACAAATTAAATTCGTAGGTGACTGGATATTTCGCCCATCTCTCAGGTATTTTATGAATGCAATGCCGGAAAAACTGCTTGTCTTTTGCGGTTTGCCGCAAAAGACAATTCGTCGGGCCACATTCCAACTTTCTCGAAATCGATGAAATGCTGTTTTGCGAGCGCAAGCGAGGTTGTGGAAAAGATGTCACATCCAAGCTTTCTATGTCTTTCACTGGTTTTGGTGTGTGCGACGGTACGTTGTCATGTATGATGTATCTTTGCCATGTCTACTGGCTCCTTCCGGTTGTTTTTCGATTAACGCACGGTTTAAATTTATCATTTGTATATGATAGGGTTGTTTATTAACGGTTTTGCCGGGCTTCAAGGGTTCATAATACAAAATATTACTCTCGCCGTACCAAAAAGAACGTAGCGTCTTCTTGCCGCAGAGATTTGGGCAGCGTCTGCTTGCCAAAGGGATTTGGCATTTGTGTTGAAGGAAAGGCTTCGCCAGGAAAAAGCCACGATTTTGTTCGTTACGAAATTTCAAAGTAAATCCATTTTTCGTCACTCATCACTATTCTATGAAAAAATAATTTCCTTTTTTGGCGCCGAAGCAGCACTTCACAAGTGACTATGATTTCCATTCCATTAGAATCGTGTGAATTAGAATCCTTTTATCAAGTTTACAAATCTTACTCATTGCTCGTAAAAGTCTATTGATCGTTTCCTGCGACACATTTAATGCTTCTGCTAATTACTGTTGACTTTGAAGTGTGTCGACATAATATAACTCCTGCAATATCTCCTCTCCGCATTTTTGTTGTCCACCAAAGCGTTCACTGTTTTTAACATTGAAATTACTACTTTTGAATTGTGGAAACCATGCCTCACATGCACTAATTGATGGAGCGTGTCCCTTATAGGTTTTTACCAGCGAACTTTGACTTTCAACAGCCTTTTCCTTTTGGTTAAATGAGAGAAACAATACATGCTGACTATGCTCTTTTTCAGACACAAAATTCAACATGATGATCAACACGATAAAACAAACACGCTCTTTTTGGCAGAATCAACATGTGTGTTTGTATCTAAATTTCAGACAATTGAAATGACGTATGTGTCAAATTAAAACGTTGTGTACGTTTCGCTGATGCCATCTCTTAGTAAAACCGGAGAAAACTTTTTGATACACCTGATAAATCCTAAAACTTTTGGCATCCGTTAAAGGTTTAACATTGATCTGCTCGTACTAGCTATGTAAGTTCAACAGACTTGTAAATTTTAAAAATTGCAACCTCTCAATTACCGCGCCCAAATATATTGAAACAAAAAAAAATGGTAGCAAATATTGAAGTTTTTTTTCAGGAAACATCTTAATTGATCTTATACATGTTAAGGACTTTTGGTTTATTAGAATGTATACAATATTCCTTGTTCAGAATCCATTTAAATTTTTTGAAGCGAATTCGGAGCGCTGCAAGTGATTTTGTGTGTCTCTTTCTTCAGAAGTCGTTAAATATCCGGCAATTCGCATGCTTATTTCATGCCAGTAGATCAACTGTTGCAGTTTCCAGTTGTAAACGTTGTAAGTTTGCTTCTCTCTATGTTAGTAATCCATTTCCGCATTCAAATGTTTGCTGAATTTTTAAAGGCCCTAGAAATATTTTTCTCGTTTCTGGTTTATTGTCTCTATTTGGTGAAATGCAAAGAGGAGTCCAGCTCGATTTCCATATGGGTACCGAGAATCTTTTCTCTTCGTCTTAAGTGTGGAGAGACTTTTAGAAATTCAGGTTGATGGTAAGTTTTTCTGGAAGTCAAGTAAAGATCATGTTCGTCACAATTATCCTATTGTTTTTGCACCAAGCGAAATTTCTGCTTCACGAGTTACTCAGGACTAGCAGCGCAAGTGAATGATGGCTGCTGGCGATAAAGGCTTCGTGTCCAACAGTTCCTCAAGAAAACACCCTCAGATAGATAAGAGATAAGGGACCTGTAACCAGTAATGTGGTTTATAATATATATTGCGAAGTTTGCGAAGGTGCGGTTTTGTGGACAAGAAAAATCACCCGAGCCTTTTAAACTTTACACTCTGCTACGTACGTTCCGCTGATGGAAACTTATAGTATAAATCTTCCAACCCTGTTATGAAAATATCATAAATTCCAAATCGACATTTATAAAGGTATACCTCAGCGTGCTATCAATGCAATGGAGCAAGGCCCTAAAAAGATACAAGGTGAAATTAAACTTTCATATCACAAGCCGAATTTTTTGATATCGTGCGAAAACATATACAAATTACTGTGATTAAGTATATTGGGCTTAATGCAAAGCTCAACTATATTTTTTAAATGGTTATTGTCTGTGTTGTGCACGCATTACTTAAAATTTTCATGGAAAAGCAAAATTTCTCATTGAAAAATGTTCTATAAACTGAAAAGTTGAAACCTAGCTGAAAAGCAACTAACAAACAATTTACAGAAAACTCATGTTGTTTACAGGACCTTGTAAGATGGTTCCATCCAATCCAGACGTTCATTACATTATGCTCTAAGCATACATGGAATGTCTTAAGGTGCACACCATCTTTATTACACTCTTTACATTCCAAAGCTAGTGCATTAATCAAGCAAAAGGCGAACACATGACTTTACTATGTTAGATGTCGCATAATATCAAGTTCCTAGCAAAGCTTTTAATTCAATTAATATTAACATAATTCATTTGTACTCAAGAGTTTACCATACTATTTACTTCACATGAAGAGCTTACATTGTATGAATTTTCACATGTAAACATGGTTTAGTTGATGAGAAGAAATGAAATTCGTAACGTACTCACTAATTTGCACCCCACGTTGTGGTGCGAAAACCCAAAAAATAAGAAAATTTAAGCTCTCAATCATCATAATCCCTATAAACTACCACAGTTTCATAAAACATAACCTTTAGACTTAGAAACGTGCGAAACCATGTATGGCTGCGTTAAAGGAAGTATAGTATAGTCATTCAAAATACAGAGAAACAAACTCACCACACGCAAATGACCTAAATTGGAAAAGTGTGATGAGGTGAATAAACTTCATCAACGTGTTGTTAGTAAGTTTGTAGCTCCTGTTCTGTTTTCACGCGACAAATAGAATTAAATAATTATTTAATATAATAGATACGATAATGAAGTAATGATAAAACAAAGTAAAAAGTTGAGGGATCACCGAGAAAATAAGCAAGCCAGGGATTACATACTTGAAAAATAGTCCTCCAATAATACAATTTATAGCTTATATTATATTACTGTATTAGGCCTTATTTGAATTATTGAGTTGACCGGTTGGTGATAATATTCGAGGATGTGGCATGAACTTGATTGCCGGTAACCGATAGAGGGCAAAATATGAAAAGAGTATCTACAGCTAAGCATCCAAATCTTACCGAATCCTTTCTACCGTGTAGCGACTACCCAGGATCGTGGGATCTACTTGTGAAGAAGCATATAATGATAATTCTTCCGATCTTTAACCAGAAACATAATCGCTCTGGTCCTCTAAGTTGGGATCTGCCTCCGTATAGAGCCTTGAATCTAGAGCAACAGGAAGTAATTCGTCGGAATGAACTGCTCATATGAAAATTAATCTTCAATCGAACACAGGACCATGGGAGCTTGGAATTTCCGATCAATTGTAAGGATCACCAAACCCATCAAACCGGCCGTTACAAATTGAACATCTATGCAAACGAATGAATAATTGTTCTACTAATGACCAACTATTGACAGTAAAACAAGTACTAAAAGAATGTTTGGACTTCAACATTGACATTCACACAATAATTTTTGGATTCAAGCCATCGTGGGACAAAATGCATGGAAACATACTGTGTAAAATTATGCTTAGCTATGAGATTCCATCAAGGCTTTTCCGACTCACAAGAATGGCGTTTTGAACCAAGAGCAGAATTTACGGAAAACATGCTTACAGAACGATAATGTCAACAGTGGTTTCAGCGCTTTTTTCATAGGGAACGATAGTTTGAACATCAGTCACGATCAGAACAACATATTCAAAATCATACAAGCGGGTGATGGGATGGTCATCGCATATAAGAAAGGTTCCAGGTCCTCAGAAGCACTACAAACAGACGGACCCATGTACTAGGATATGTACATAGAGTTGTATGATTAGTAAGACCGAATGACCTGCTGTGTTCCCTTTTGTTCGTAAAACTAATGATGAATTTCTCTGATGGATGGTTATTGGAGATGAAAAGTGGGTCATATACCCTGATGCTAAGCGATGCCGTGCTGTTTGCCAACAAGATGATTCACCAGCAAAACCAGCCTTGCATCCACGGAAGTTCTTATTATCACTTTTGTCGAATCCTTGAGAAGCCATTTATTGGGAGGTTCTGCAATGAAATAAAACGATGAATGTGGGCATGGACTGCCAAGTATTGAAGGGACTTAAACATGCAGTGAGCGATATGCGTCATTCATTATTCGATCGTCGCGAAGTCATCTCTCACCTCGACATTGGAAGACCGCTTTTGGCCAATGAGTTTTGCCCCTACCAACATATTCTCCCAATCTTGTTCCAACGGATTATCTCTTTTTCGGGTCTCTGGACAACTATCTGCAGAGAAAGGAGTACAACAACACTAAAGATGACCTTCGTTCTTGGGAAATTTTTCAAGACCAAGTGGAAAGATTTCTACCAAAGAGGGATAGATCAACCTCCAGGACGTTGGAGATGCGTCATCAATAATAATAGTGGTTGATTAAGCTTAAATAAATTAGTGATTAAAAAAATTATTCAATTCGAACCCGAAAAACTTTCCTAGACACCCAATATATCTATGAAACTTAAACGTGTCTGCAGTGGGGGTTACATATTGTCAAAAGCATTCTTGAATTAAGATATATATAGATGGATATAAGGGCAAGTGAAAAAAGTACATATTCGCCTTTTTTTTGTTCGAGAAACTGTTCCCAGTATTTAGATTAAAGAATGAATTGGACACGTAGGAAATTCGTTCATTGAGCAAAATACTGAGATGTTGGTGGTCCATTCTTTTAAGAGAATATTTTTGATTATCCTTTTTGGGACTCAAGGATCATAGCTAATCTTTCCATCGCATATTGTTTCGTTTTGTTTCCGAGAATATTAACAGAATACCCTAAGCTCTACTATTTTTAACAACAGTTCTCCCCCTTCCAAGGGTATCAAAATGAGACTGAGCTTCTTTCTCAACACATAAACTAACCTTAATTACCCTTCATTACTTCCACCCATTCTTTGAATCATTTTGGCATGTTATCGCGATGACAAAACTCATTCAAAAAGATTTGTACTCACTGGCATGTAGTGATGCTATCGCTTCAATTTCTAGACTTACTAGATATGGTATAGATATGTAGCAGAACTTGCTTTTGGTCTCTTTGGTTCATGAATGATAAAGATAAAAATTAGATATAAAAAGCGTTGGAATAAAAAAAAGAATTCTTTATAATCACTTTGTGCAGTGACTAGATCTAACTGGTAGTCAAAGAGCAACAGGCAAAAATGTTAAAAATATTGTTTTTAAAGGTGATGGTGATAGTGTTGGTGAGTAAAGCAGATTGCAACTTTTTTTAAGAATTTGTGAAATTAGTTTAGTTTGTGATCGGTGCAAAACATAAAACATTGTGGTGTTTGCAGTGTTATGCAAAAATGGATTATTTTACGAGAAATGAGTCATACTCTATTGAGACCTGGAATTTTGCTATGAACCAGGACCTCCTTGCTATCACGTTTGGTTTTCATTGTTTACAAAGTGCCCAAGATGTGCTTGTCCTTCACACCTTCCTATACAAATTTAAAAGTTTTCTCACTCACTCACAAAAATTACTCACGTAATACTTTAACGTCCTCATTACGAAATATGAGTAATACCCTTTGTATTAAGTCATTTAAATAGAATCCGATTCACCTTATCAATGCATATCAAGGTTCCAGTTTATATTAGCAGTATATTAGATTATTCAAAATGAAGTCATAATTTGTGAAAATTTTGTTTATTTTCTCAATATTTTTAGTGCTTTCACCAGATCGTGCACGTCCGTACCCAATACACCCCCAAGCCAACAGGGGTAGCAGCTGTAGTTCAAAGCATTGTAACAACTGCGGCAGACATGGTAGAGAATGCCTTTACAACTGCCGAAGACGCAACAGATGCATTAGATCGTCTACTGAAGAATGCTTTGTACACAATGGTCAATAATCCTTTTACCCGACTAACAGCTGGTTTTCGTAACAGAGCAGTAGGCTCTTCTTTGATAATGTTACGGGACGTATACGTAGATGCCCTTGAAATGGTAATTGAGCTCCTGGATCAACGAATGGATCGGTTGAACGAGGTTCGTGATCAAGTCAAACGTGCTGCAACGCTCTTTGAGAGCCCAATCAGAGAGTTGAAAGAGAACGCGAGGTGCTTAACAACAATAACCGCGACAGAGGTTACGGACGAACTCCTTAAGTGTGCAGTTGAGGCAGTGCAAAATACTGTAACAGAAATCGCTATCACACAACAAGATGTAAGCCGAATATTTGAAAAGCTTCGTACACATTTGGAGCTGAGGAGTTTTTGCCTGACAAAACATCCGCATGAAGCCGTGCCTTGTCTTCAGGACATCATCAGCGACACGCCCAGTTTTCTTGAAATGATCCAAACAAGCTTCACCGCTCCACCCCCTCTCTATAATCAAATGCAAATTATTAATGAATGTGCAAGCGAATTGAGACAAATAGTAAAACAACTTTGCCCAGCTTATTATAGAATGCAAACAGGAACCACTCAATGAAACAGTCTTCACAAGCTCAATAAGGATATTTCACTAACACTCGAAAGTGATCTACTTATATTGACAAAAAAGTACAAAGAAATTTTATGTCTAATTTATTTTAAGTACCAAGTGCTGTAATAAAGTATATTAGCATTTAATTTTTAGACAAATTAAAAATTAATTTAATATTTAAGTTATCAATATAAAAATCAAAAATGAAAATTTGTTTACTTTTATTCTTTTCATTTGTTTTTTTTTTTTTTTAAACCGAAATGCTTTGTGTCATAAATTTCGGACATAATTGTTCTATATTTTTGACATGCATGTAGTATGTCATACATAAGTTTCATATATACATAAATACATTATTTTTCGGGATCACGCGAGAACGCGTTCGGATTCAAAGCGTACAGCCGAAACGCGTCCTCGAAAACGAGAAGAAAGCAACGCCTGGTGGACCCAAGTTACAACGAGAAAAGAGCTGGCAGTTGAGATCTACATAAAATATCATCTAAATCAGCTTTTCTTGATTGGCTCACTATATAAAGTTTATTGACAAAGATTTTCCTCGACATGGTCTTAATAACGAGATGGTTAATTTTTATTATTTTCACTAACGTATCTCGTGTTAGTTGGAATAAGGTGGTCTGAAAAATCGGAAGTTCTGCAGAATGTAAGCAAACAATATTTTCATTGTTTTGATTCTTTCTTTTATACACTTAATTTATCCATCCACTCATCCATCTTCCACTAGTAGTTCTTCTATTTAATTTATTTTTATGCATTGGACTACAACCAACTCAATTCATTACTTCTACTGATTTAAATTTAAATTTCGGATGCTTAAAAGGTGCTGCCAGCTGAATCTGTAATTGTGAAATCCTTACTTTTGATCCTATTCTCGTCCTTATGTTGTTCTTACATTAGTCAGGTATCCAATAATAAAATAAACAAGGATATTAATTTATGGACTCCTTTAGCAAAACTATATGTAGGTATTTTACTGTTTTAATTTTCAACTTGACATGTCACGGACGTTAATATAACACCATCTTGGATACTTCATTTGATTTG
The DNA here is from genome assembly GCA_954870665.1 of Stratiomys singularior. NCBI lineage: Eukaryota > Metazoa > Arthropoda > Insecta > Diptera > Stratiomyidae > Stratiomys > Stratiomys singularior. The sequence goes on from OX940879.1 coordinate 31,689,927, forward strand.
ATGAAGATAAGAGATTTTAACTTGTTTTGATAATCCTACAACTACTGGAGGTTTTCTGTTCAGAGCAAAGCATTAAAAACACACAAAAAATTATAAAAAGGGATAAAGTGATTTAAACAAAACGCATTCTAATGTCACACGTCTATATAAAGTTAAAACTCACTAACATGTACTGTCCGACGGGATCTCTTCCAGGAATAATGACTGCACTGCTTAGACAACACGTTAATTTCGTCGTTGGCATCGGTAATATTTATTCTTATTATCCGCGTAAAAGCGATGTAATGTTGTTAACAATTTAATGTTGTGAACAATTTAATGACACGGACATTAGGAAGTCATACACAAGCTTAGAAATTTGCAAAACGAAAAATTCACAGTGTGAAATTCGAAATGCATCCCAAAAGGGCCAAGTTGCAGTAAATATTCACTGACAAATTTAAGAATTTGAATATTTTTGACAACATCAACGGCAAAAAGCGTCCCAAAAAGCTAAGTGAAACCGATATCAGGACTGTCGCAACACAAATACGTAAGTGTAAGTGCGGATTAAGCTTAAAAACTGCGTCAGTTAAAGGGAGAAACTTTAAGTGTTGGAACGGCTCTCAGTGGACTTGATGCTACGGAGTATTTTGGCAGGCTTCTTTGGAGGAAGCCATTATTATCGAAAATCAAAAATAAAGAAGTGTTTATAATTTAATCTAGTCCATGAAAAATCTCACCCAGTCCATGAAAGAAGGAAGTAGCTGTGACCTCCGCAATCCTCCGCAGACCTCCGCAATCAACTTTGAAAAAGTACTCAACCTCACGCGGGTAAAAGGACTCTTGTACAAACTTCAGCCCGACCCCGTTGACATGCATTACTAGCCACTATTTAGGAACATTGCCAATTCCTACTCCAGTACTTTAAAAATTCGCTATAGTGTTCCACAAGGATCAATAATTGGCCCCTACTTCTTCAATCGACAAGCAGTATACAACACTCTGCTTGAAACTATGTCACCGACCCCCTTCTCCACACAATTCTATACACGGATTTTACTATTTATCGCTACTCACACGTCCCTTCTCAAATCCCTGCAAGCCATCGCACCACACATGCAATTCCTACAAGAGTATTTGTCAAAATTCGCCCTCTCAATCAATCCAGAAAAATCCGGTCTCAATAAAATTAAAATATCGCTTTGTAAAAACGCTCCTCAATTCTATTAAACAACAAGCCCAATATTTACCCCCCTTAAGATAAATAATGAATAGTTAAAAAATTGAAAGCGAACACCTACTTATAAGTACGGTAAATTTATGTAGATTTTAGAAATTTACAAGGACTTCATAGGTGACAGACGCAACTTTAAATTCACTGTATAAAATGTAGCAAGCCTTCGCTTTTCCATTAAAGTCAAATTTACTTATAGTAATAGTTACTTATAGTATAGTATAGTATAGTAATCCACCTATATGTCACATGTCATGAATTGTCTTAAAGTTGCTGGTGCAGACCAGGAAGACTTGACCATGTGTTATTCATATTCTTAAGGCTGGGCTCAAACATATATTTGACTACTATACTATAATATACACACTATAATCACAAGCACAAGCACACTATAATCCATTTCTTTTAAATGCGATATATTGCTGATTAATGACATATGGTATTATTTTAGCTCCTGTAGAAAATGGCGTTCTATTTTGAGTGAGTTTGTTTTGTTTTCGTACATTTTTAGCTCAAAGAATTGTAAAGTAAATTGTTCGGAATGAGAAGTTCATGTGATGGGTTGTTATTTCTGTCTAACGAAACTAAAGGAATATAAATCACCGGGAGTAGGTGGGGTGTATCCAGTCCTTATTCAGAAGGGTAAAAATCTGCTTATATCTCACCTGATGCGCCTCTTTAGAAGTAGCCTGGCATTGGGATGTATACCAAAGCCGTGGAGGCAGGCGAAAGCAGTATTTATATCCAAAGTGGGCAGAAATGATAAAACTAATCAAAAGGCGTGCCGGCTGATTAGTTTAATGTCGTTTATTTTCAAAACGATGGAGAAAGTGGGAGATAATTATATTAGGGCAACTCACCTAATAAAATATCCACTACATTCAAATCAACACGCATACGGGACGGGAAAATCAACAAACACCGCACTGTACAAATTGACTCGCAGATTCAAAGAATCCTAAGAATATAAAGAGGTAGCACTAGGTGCATTTCTTGATATTGAAGGGGCCTTTGACAATACCAGCCACGAGGCGGTAAAGAGGGCGCTGATGAAAAGGGAGGTTAATCCTACCTTTATTCGCTGGCTGTCTCAGTCACTGGCGGGGTGAACCGTCGTATGTAAAGTGGGAATCAAGCACCATCAACGTACGTAATGACCGGGGATGCCCACAAGGAGGTGTTCTTTCACCACTACTTTAGCCCATGGGGAAGCCCATGACAGGTTAATGTCATCCCCCTACACGGTTGAGGAGCCTATTCTTGGCTGAAACGTGGTGGTTGTGGTTTCGAAGGCTAGAGAGTGGCGATGAGCACACACCAGTTGTGTTCGGGAATCCAGGTAGCTTAAATAAATTGGAACCTAGGACTGGGACTTCTCTCAGATTCTAGGGGTGGTGGTTGACACATTGTTTCAACCCCGTCTGTAGAGACCGTGGAATCAAGCCGTACAAGGCAGGTGTCCACGTTAAACACTTTGACTTCACCGCTACTTTGGTCTCTTGTGGGAGATGAAGTCTTAGGCAGACTGTCAGAAGCTAGGGTGATATATCACGCGTATGCGGATGATATTGCAATTCTAACCAGAGGAAAATACGAAGGGGAACTGTGTGATATAATGCAGGGGGAACTTTGAATTGTGAACAGCTGGTGCCAGGAGATAGATCTAAGGCTTAACCCCGATAAAAGCACACTGGTGCCGTTCACAAGCAGAAGAAATATGGACCAGCTCCGCTACATATACCTAAATGGGACGGAGATTGGAAATCAAATATCTCGGATTGCTGTTGAACGGCAAACTCAGGTGGAATGGACACATTAAGGCAGTGTCTGCAAAGGCTGTCAGAGTTCTGATGGTGTGCAGGAACATCACAGACAAGTCCTTTGGTAACCCGGGAATTCTGCGGTGGATGTACTCCATTGTGGTGAAACCAATCATCACCTATGGAACGGTGGCCTGGGCAGACAAAATCCAGGAATCCAAGACGAGGCTTGCACTCCATCGAGTTCAGCGTTCGATATGTGTCTGTATAACTGTAGCCATAAAGTCATGTCGCACGGCAGCTCTCCAGAAAATCCTAAGCCTATTTGGCTCATTTGGTGATAGAAACAGCAGCGACATCTACAATGTCAAGAATCTTCCATGAAGGAAGAGAAAATGGCCTCAGAATTGGACGCAAGGACCAAGCTAAACTAATGAAGGTGACCCCATTCATATATGCAACGTCGGTTTGCATGGCGTCGGCGTTCAGCTTTCACAACAACTTTTGTTTAGTGCAGAGTGACAAGAGGGAATGGAGCGTTGAACCAAAAATGCAACCCATAAGACGGAATACAATCAGGTGAAATACGGATGGCTCAAAGACATCCGAGGGAACAGGAATTGGAGTATTTGGACCTGGTACCAAGTACTACCAATCGATGGGAAGTATGCCAATGGTTTTTCTGGCTGAGGTCTATACCATCGCTGTGAGCACCGAACTCAGCATAGACAGAGGATACAAAGGCAAAACTACAGCCATAATATCCTATAGCCAAGCAGACTTAAAAGCACTAGAATCCCCGGTGATTGGCAATATACTCAACAAATTGAATGCGGACAAAAGGGTTACCCTAAACTGGGTGTCGGCGCACACAGGTATCGAGGGCAATGAGCAGGCGGACCAACTGGCGAGGAAAGGAGTATCGACAGCATTCATCGCTCCTGAATCCTTTAGCGCAACTGGGCGCTGGACAACAGGGCCCTAAAGGAAACTGAGGATAGAGAATACAATAGGCTCCGGAATGGACTTCCAGGGCTTGGCAGCGAATGATGAGTGCAGATATTGTAACCTTGCGGAGGAGACACCAGTGCATCTGCTGGCACACTGCGACGCTCTGTTGCTTCCCTGTCGAGGAGAAATTGGGACGCTTGAGGCCGAAGCAGATCATTGACTATCTCAGAAAGATCTATCTGCTTGAGGCACTCTAGGTGCACTGGAAGCGGGGGCACAATAAACCTGTAAGGGTCGACGTGCACCATCCCCGACAGCAAACCACAGGTAAAACCATCAATCCTGATGTGGAATCAGCAAATATGTGGAATCAGCAACAACAGCCCTTCCTTATACTGGAGAATGCCCATCACAACAACCTCCAATGAAGAAATAGATGGCAAGTAGAAGGAAAGTGACATTGAAGCAGATTGTTCAAATCGGACCACCTCTCCGTCATAAGATTTGGTTGTGGATGAAAACGAACTACAAGGAACTACGTCAAGGTGAACTAAATGATTGATTCAGAGACCTTAAAATAAAAGCATAGAGAAAATAAATAAATATATAAAATAAAAATACGTGGCTTCCTATTGGTGAAGATGCGAACATTTTCTGAGAAAACAGCGAGCCTGCAAACTATGTGGAGATAGTTTCCAGATTTTCACAGCCCTAAGAATGTAATATGTCCTTGACTTTCCCAGGAAACTAAGGTGTGGTGAGCGACGAACACGGGAAATGACTCCAAACGTTTGCAGATTTTTGCTCGACACTAAAACGAGATCTCCTATCGTGTAGTTACAAGAAACAAACAAAACTTCCAAAACATTTTCAGAATAACTTTTACAAAGATAATTTCCGTGAAAAGTAAATTACATTTCATTTTTTTCATAAATATTTTTTCAACCGTAAGTGGATATTTGAATTTTTTTCTGACTCTCATATCCTTACTAAACTTTGGCTAAAGTATCAAAAAACCAGTTGCGTGCGACGGAAAAACAACGTTATTTGTTTGCGGTCAAGGATAATGAAGCAATGAATAGTTTTTCGGTTGAACAATTTCTTTCCAGAGGACCACACTCAATCGAAATTCAGCTTTTTTCATTATTTTCGCTCATTAATATGAAGCATAGGAGATTGAAAGAAATTATCGCCAGGTCGATAATTGAAAACATTTAAACCTTCAGTGTTACCTCAGCGTAGAAAAGCTTACATATATGTTCATGAACACCAATGACTATCATAACCAGGCGATTCCTAGACTTTCATATGTTCGAAATATTCCTTCAATTGTGTAAGATAGCTTTAAATTGTATTTCACCCAATCAATGAGCATTATTTATCCTCAAGGACGAAGTACGTCTTTTTAAGTATATTTCAAGTAGCAAAATCATCACAAACATTTAATTAAAAGTTCTAATTTCCATTTCGTATACTATACCACCTATTAACCTTTTTAATGACATTCTGACAAGATCTAATTCCATTTTTTACTTCAATGTGCATAACGAATTAAATTATAAAAAATGTCATCGCAAAAAAGAAATCCCCTTACAACAATATAAATATTATTCGCTAAGAGTCATACAAATAAACATGAATTCAACAGTCACCTTCTTTACTTACGTTTTATCAGTTCGCGTAATTCTTCGAAAGCTTCTTCTACCACTTCAGGTGTTTCGCGTAGTTCTCGTCGCGCCTTCTCTAACATTTCATTTGTTGGCTCCTCACGTTCTAAACGCATTGCAAATTTTCCAAGATCAATGTATGGAATGTTATTTTCGTCATATTTCAATGACTTCCGTGTCGTACTATCATCACTCATTTTTATTGTACTGATTTGCGCTTTTTTCAGATGTTTTAATTGATTTTCTGAAAATGAAAATGAAACGTTTATTGAATGCACATATGTATGTCGTAAGCTTGCATTTGAATTAAAAACTAAGCATTCTGAGCTAGTCTCTATCGTTAAAAATTAAAAGAAATACAAAACATTCTCAATTAATTTGGATAAAAATATTTTTAGAATAAAAGTTATCTCATCGTTGGGTTGCATCTAAAAATAAAATTAAAAATAAAAATAAAACTCATGTTGGGGTGAAGAATGGTATCGTGAAATTTTGGTCGACAAAATGCAATTCAATTTATTGTTCCAGTAAACAGGTAGCAACAGCTATCAGGTAGTAATTCAAATATCCTGGACTCTGCGTTTGACAGAGTACAATCTTACCCCAAAATTTTATCCTACGACCCTACATGGTACAGCCTGCCAAAAAGTGTATCTGACTATGCATATTAAAGCAGTTTTCGAATTAAAACGGATCTTGATGAAAACATGATGCGCTTCCTTATACGAAGGATATATTTCTTTTGACTGGAGAGTGGCTAAAATAGTGTTTATACCAAAGCCAGCACAAATCAGCTGCCGCAAAATACAAGTCCACAGGCCTATCAGCTTGATATATTTTGAGTAGGGTAACTTGAAACGACAAGAGGATGCGTACAGGGAAATGAAAACGTGCACCGTAAAGGACATGGATTAGATAAGCGCAAAGAGAGGAACGTCTTCATCAAAGATTACACATGGGCTTCAATCGATATCGAGGGAGCCTTCAATAACGTAAAAACGCAAACAGGTGTCATTCGAAAATATGGAATGTATCCAAATCTAGAAAATGGACGACCAAAATAACATTACGGTGAAGATAAAGACAAATAAGGTCACACTACAGAGTAGTATTGTACCGCCACTAGCTTGGGTACTCACAGTTCAGCAAATAGTTGAAAAACTAATCAGTGAAGGTTTCAGGACGATCACATACATTGAGGTTCATACTGAGCAGTTGAAAGTTTTCTGGAACTAGATCAGGCCTGATCTAGACTACTTTTCAGTTGGGCGAAGTTAAATTGACTGAAAAAGTGCCTACAACCGCACAAACTTGCAACTTCGACTGTCTACCGGTCAGGGTAGCAAGAATCATTGAGGAAGAGCATATAATTCCTGTCAATTAATTTGACTTAAGAACATCATCTTCAGCAGTATTAATTAGACCCTTGAAAAAGGGAAAAATAGCAGATGATTCCCTGGCTGGACTATGTCTGATGAGAGCACGAATGTTTTTCGTACCAGATTCATAATATAACTTGTCGTCTTCAAAATAAGACGTTTGATGATACTCACATCAGATCTTCCTGTGTTAAATTATTCCTGTGTTAAACTTATCATTCAAAAGGCACAAATTCAAACTAAAGGAATGAATTTAACCCTGATTCGAACGAGGTGCAACCATTTCTCTACTCATATTGGTACAGCACATTAATTTCATCATTACAGGATAATGACTCAACTGTACAGAAGATATCACGACAAACAAACAAATTACGCCAAAACGGTAGCAACCTTTTGACATTTCTAAGATGCAAGATCTAAATCAACAGTAACAAGTCCTTATGATATTCACTACAAGACACAGAGAAGAATAGCTCTTTAGATTACAAATAGAACAGAAAAGCAAAGTGCTTAGAAAATCTTCCTTTGATACAAAAATAAAACTTCATCATCCTGTATCCTCCCCTGTTATGACCCATTGGTAAAACCAAGCTGCTAATTTACACTTGGATAATATGAGCAACATTCTATGGCAGAATAGTTTGTTTGTCGGAACAAGCAAAAAATCGGAAGGAACCCTGCCAAATTCAGCAATATTGTCCACTTCAATGATACGTTAGGAAAGAGAACCCAAAGCAAGGACAATCAGCTAAGCATACACGATAAAGCTCTCCAATAAAATATTTCGATACTCTTATAGTATCTTGGAGTTCATCAAAGTTCCAGACGATGGGAACACCTTAACTATCAAAGCCTTAAAAACAATTGCTGGTAAAAAAAGGAAGACATTGCCATAGCTGAGAGGGAAATGACGTTCTCGTTTAAGAATGGAGCGAAATTTATCCATCGCAGTAGCCCCACGCTATCGACTCCTCCGGATTAAAACTCCTGTCATAAGACTAGAAAAACATCGATTGTGGTAAATTGAGGCAAAGTTTTTATTTTTTTAATCAAATTCGTAAAAACAAAGTCAGAAAAACATATGTTTGAGAGTATTTAACATAAAAATATGAAGGATGCATCTAGTGATGCGACAAAAGAACGGCTCACCACGCATCGTTTTTGTTATAGCTTAGACATAAAAAAAAGTTCTGGATGATAGAGCTAAAGTGTAGACTTGAGGCAACCTTAGTTCTGCAATCAAGCTACTCCTACTGTAACTAGAAGAAGTAGTTTTTGAAGAGAAACTCCAGTTGACAGGCTAAAGCCACTCATTTTTTTAAGGTTGGTTTGGACCCAATGCGCAGCAAAGCGGATTCTTTATGGATGTCAATGAGCAAACGTAAGAACTAAGTTGTTCGGTGAGTAAACAACCTTCCTAATAATATATAAATATAAAGTATTTTATAATTTTATTTTAAATGCATCCTGAATAAAATATTACCACACTTTCGGACAAGCCACTGTCCTGGAACGGGCAGATTGGCTAAGGTTGCATGTTAATTCGTGATATGCCTTAGAATTTAAGGTTTTTTCTTTCATGGAAACCATGAAAAATTGACCATCAATAAAAATTGTATCGCCATATATAAGAAAACACTTTGTATCGAATACTTCCGGAAATTTGATTCTGTAAACTCATGACATGAGTTGTGATACGTAAACTCATAAGACTCAACGAAGATCAACGAAAATGTAATAATTTTGAATAGATTTGCGTCTATTCAACAGAAAGTTTCACCTTCTTACCTGAATTTCAATCCATAACTCTGTATGGTATGCTCATTACACTAATTTTGATAGAATTTTTGTATCATTGTCATTTAATGGGTTTTGTGTTGAGCATTTGTAATATAAAGTTTATTTAACTTCTCACGGTTTTTTCAAATCTTCAACTTATTAACTTTTCAACTTCAAGTTCAACTTTTCAAGCCAGCTTTTGGTCGTACGGTTTCTAATCCTCTACTTGATTTGTTATTCAAATCTTAAAGTAGGATTTCAAGTCAAAAGCGGGCCGTATATAATAGTTGGTCTGGAAGTCTCCATTCGTACCCATACACATAAGTTCAGCAGTAGATTGACTCGTTGCGGAAATTTGTGTGAGATCTTATTGGTTTAATTGTCTGTGCATGGACCATTTCGAGACTAAGTAAAGATTTTAACGGTCGGCCATCTCATATGTCATTTGTCATATATTTCGTAAAAGGTTAACTTTCAGATCCGAAGAACATTTGTGCAAGTGCCCCGAAGAAAATGCGAAATGTTTAATGGAAACTGAGACCATGAAAAGTGTTAGAAGTGTTTCGTTTACGCTTAGCTCGAACTTACGGACGAAACGTCAAAATAACTGCCAATTTCGTGTGGGTAATGTTACGAATAACATCGAAATTTCGCTGAAGCCGGTGCCAAGCTTGATTGAAAAAAGAGGAACTTGTTCAGGTAAGATGTTTAATGGTCCAAGTTACAAAAAAAAAAAACAAAAAAAAAAACAGAAAATCGCAATTTTCGGTCATGACACTTACATGATGGAGATCTCGTGAGCGCTGCCATTTTGTCGCCCGTTTAACATAAATATCCCACTATTACCATCAAAGGTAGAGGATGTCAGTATGCCAACTATTTCGGACAGTCCCGGTTAAAAGTGATCCACAGTGCGGCATGTGGGTAATTGTCACGATCCTTCTTCAAATCGATTAAAATAGTTTGTTTCTTTATTTTTTGCGCGTGGTAAGTATGGAAAAAAACATCTGAATCGCTGATGAAGCAATTTAAGCTTATTTGAGATTTAAAACTTCAGTGAAAGACGTTTAAATGATTCCAGGTAGTGCCATATCGATCGTTTCAATTAATCGGCACGTTTTGTATTCATATGTCGATAGTTATGCATATGCAAACATTAATACCGTGCGTGCTTTAACTGTGATATACAGCAAGGTTAATGCAATATGTTAACTAAGCTCAAACGATGAAATATGCCTGATACATCCAGTCAATTTTGTTGAACAACATTACCGGCATTTTCTCGATATTATCGACGAATGATGCATGACTTATTCATTGCTGAGCTCTACTTGGAAAAATATTTGTCAACCTTCATCTGAAGCCTCTGAAGATGGTTAAGAACTGATTTCTGTCGGGAACGTGAAGGACAATATAAATCTACTTCTTGAGCTGTTTTACTTGTTTGTATAAAAATCTTCATTACATATCTTTGTCGCCACGAAACGACAAATAATTGCTTTATTTTGTCACGCTGAAGGAATCTATAAGGTTCCATAGCAACCAAATACTTGTACTTATATCTGCAGGATCAACGTGTCGCTAATTTAATACCTTGATTGACCAGTTATAATTTAAAATTAAATATTCGCAATGAGCTTGAAAGAAGAAACAGAAAAGTTACATCGAATCAGTCGAAAAAAAAACGAAACAACAATTCAATCAACTTCTTCAGATATGTAGGAACATATTTACAACAAGTTTTGTTATGTAATGCACATTGGTATGAATAATTTTTATTTATTGAACAACTGCGCAAGTTCGCATGAGTTGCATGAGTTGCATTTAATAAAATAGAATCCTGGTTGCATTCTTTACCGCCAAACTTATGAAACCAAATAATGGGCTCAGTCTATTTCAGCGTTTTCTAATAAGAAACATTTAAGCCAATAAATCAAAATGTATTTGTAATTTTCCTTTGTGTTAATCTACTCATGGCTGGCCAGGCAGCTGGTTCGATGGAATCTTTTTATTTTCTTGATCGTTTTTTTCCAAAGTTGGCCCGATCAAATCCATTAAATGAGCTCAAAGTCAACGTGTGGCATTGGCACAGGTATTCAGTCAGCTCAAGCTGTTGTCTACCACAAAAGAGTAAGTCATACATATAAGGCTAAATTTTCAAATATTTTTTTTTCAACCGAAATTATACTATGAATGACTTTTCGGAATGCATTTGAAAGGTGGTAACTGATATTTCCACTTGCTAAAATATGATTGGGAGATATAACATTCGGAAGACGCCTATAAAAATAGTAATTGTTTGGCCACTTTCTTTTGTTACATATAAAATATGTTTTTAACCAAAGGATTTTAGCTTTAAATTGTAGTGTGAGTTGCGTATAATAATAATGTGCGCATATATTTACAGAGGCTCTAACAATGATGTGTTCGTTCACAGGCAATTTTTACAACATGGAAAGTTGTCTGAAGGTAATGATGGCGTTAATTTTATCTTAAATTTACCATGACCCACATTCGTGATTTCCTGCATTAGTTTGAATTGAAATAATAGGCAGAAACCAACAAGCTTACTGCAATAGATAAAATCATTTGTAAACTTTTTTCTGGAAGCGTAAATGAAGCAATAAAATGATAGCATGGTCCAAACATTCTTTGAATGCTTTAAATCCATAATTAAAAAAATTGGCAACAAAAATTATAAGAATAGGAAATTATGAATCCCCAAAGACACCGCCATAACATACATATATAACCAATAATCGAAAGAATGCAGTAGGATAGGATGCAGTATTTTTAGAATTGTAGTCGCACATAGTTTTGACGTCTTTTCTCTGGAAGTCTTATTCTAAGAAAATAACTGAGTGATGTTCTAAACAAGCCATCGTTGAGATATGCTATACTAAAAAAGGCCCATTAATCCTTAAAAGTCATATTTCCTACGCTTAATTATCTTCTTTAGCGTCCTGCTCTGGAAAATACCAGGTATTAAGAAAACAACAGTGATTGAAGGACTCATGACATATAACAATTCAGAACCGCGTAAAAGAAAGTTACGCTTAGCAATCTCTGGTCAACTTAATTTTTGTCTCATTTTGAATATGATTAATGATGATTATGACGCTACTTTGCAAATAAATTTTCATTTCAGATGATTCATACCAATTGTTTTCTAATTATAAGGATATATACGGATTATTTGCTCATTATTTTTACCTCGTCAAATTTCTTTAAAGCACTCTGTTAAGGGTCAAAGGCTAGTGTCGTTCCTTTGCTTTTATTATGTTTCTTGATTATTGATCACTTTACTTTATTTCAAATAGTAGTGTATTCTTCATATGTTGCTTCTTCTTCTCAGTCATATACACAGTATGTCGGATAAGTTCCCGAACTTATTTTGCAGCGCTTATACGAGTGGCGCCACCTCTTGGACGACACCGGTACTATGTTGCTACATCCCCCTGGAGTGTCTGAGAATTTTTTTACCAGTATCTGTTCATTAGTTGCCGAGATAAACGTGCTTGAGTGAACGTGTGTTTAGTACTTAAAAAAACTTTCGCGGAAACGAAAAAAATGATCGATTCGGCTTACGGTGAAGGTGTAGTGTCGCGTACAACTGTTAACACGTGGTTCAGTCGGTTCAAGAAGGGTAGAGAGTCGTTAGAAGATGACGAGAGAAGCGGCCGGCCGTACACAAAGAATTTGTGCCCCCAAACACCACCGTGAATGCTGCGTATTACGTAGAAGTGTTAAAATGTCTCAAACGCCGGATTAATCGCATCAGACCCGAGAACAAGGAACCGGGATCGTGGAGTTTGCTGGATGACAATGCGCCTGCTCATTCTTCGAACATTCTGAAGCGTTATCTCGACAAAAATCAGATCCCACGCATCAATCACGCCCCATACTCACCAGATCTGGCTCCAGCCGACTCCTATTTCCTATTTCCCAAGCTAAAAATGGCCTTGAAAGGACGATTTTTTTAAGAAGTACCGAGCATTCAAGCGGCTTGCATCGAGGGTCTCACAGCGATAACTTCAGAGGAGTACCAGAGAACCTTCGAATCACTCATGGAGCGCTCAAATGAGTGTATATCTAGGGAAGGGGACTATTTTGAAAGTTAACTGGCATAAATTTCTATAGGTGTAATTTTCGATTTTTTATTTCAAAAGTTCGGGAACTTTTTCGTCATACTGTGTATTTGTTCTTCTCCCGTTGTACCTTCAGCTTAAACGTTGAAGAAATTATTGCTCCTCTTCTATTTTGTTCATACTCCATATTCTATTTATTTTATTTTATATAAATATAAATAAAAAATAAAATAAAACTAAAGTGCCAAATTTTGAAAATCTATGGTGCACTTCGTTATAAGATATAATACCTTATATAGATACATAGTCACCGTAATATGATCAGCACGTATGGTAAAGCAAACGGAAGAACAGTCATATTTTGCTAAAGTATGAGTTTTGTAGTCCACAACTAATTTCGTTAAAGTGAAGTGCGAGTGAGACGATAGTGAAAAACAGTTTCCTCAGATACTGCTAAAGCAAACCTCAATGCTTCACGTGCTTTTCTTTTCCTGGTGCTATCGTTGTGCACTAGCTATTTTTGTATGCTCTTCTTTACTCGCCAGGGATAAATAAATCGAGGCTCGACAAAATAGCACTGATTCCCTCATTGTCAAGAAATGCCTTTTTTGTTTCCCAGAAGTCTGCTTAGTAACTTGACTACTGTGACGGTTTTATAGCATATCCTGCGAACATGTTTGAATCTGACGTGACATCTAAATTTCAGACTGATTCTTTAATTTGTAGAAGTTATAATCTAAGAAGATTTTAATTCAGGAGTCCTTTATTCTAAATCGATAGTCCACAACATACATTTTGCTCATTCTTTAAAGTAAGAGTGGTCAATTATGGTCAAGGCAGTCACTCCGTGTGTTATGTTGAAAAAATAGGTATAGGGTTAACTCCATACCTGTGCTGAAAGAGCTTCAAATATGATTTTCTTATACTCAAAGTCAAAGAAAAGTTACAGCCGTTACAAGACGAGCTGTTCGGAGCGTTTAACTAACTACACAGTGAAAAAGGTTACAATACTATTCTGCTGGTTCTGATTGTAATCTGAAACTTTGCAATGTACATGTCGGTTTAGACAGACAGGTAGAGATTTATAAATTTAGAAGCTAACGAGTATAAACCGTTAAATACATATCGGTTACATACCTAATAGTGTCACGGATACGATAAATTTGTTCGATTTCAATCATGGGTTTGTTCGTTATATGTTTGTTTTTCGTAAAATATGGTAGTATAAAAAGAAGTAAGTCCGGTAACATTCATCCAGGTCGGTCAAAAAAAGAAAGCTTCGTGAAAACCGAAACAAAGTGACCCAATTACACCGGTCCAGTGATATCCTTTTTATGCCTTCAATTCGTCTACCGCATGAGGTGTCGACTCCTGGTAAAATGTTACTTACTACTTACTTGGTACTTTTTTCGTAAGTCTGTTGGTTTGAAGATAGCTTTCTTGTAATTCCTATGAATGCATTCAGCCCAGCAAAATCAAGAAGTATCCGAAGCGTGGATGCATCAGACATTCAGCTCAGAAAATCATGAAGGTATTGGAAGAATCGATACATGACATATTTGGCTAAGTATCTGGTATATGGATGAAAAAGTCTCTAAAAGTCTCCTCGATGGCGATATTCAGGTCAGCTTTCTTAAAACATAGCTTACCGGTAAAGACAAAAAAATTCAACCACAGAAACTAAATGTCTGCAAAAACGTGATCTTCAATATTAGACCCATTCTCTCTTTGACATTTTGTTTCCCGCTTAGGCCAGTTTTGACTGAACTTTCTGAAGCCCGGGTTAAATCTACGAAATTTGAGCAGTCAAAAGAACTGCACGTGTACCATTTCAAGGTGTATTGAGCGCTGTTGTCCTTGTACCTAAAGTTTTAAGCAGATCTATGTTCCTAAAAAAAATTTATATATTTGGTTTCAGCGGTCCCAATTCCTCTGTGATGACTAATTGGCTTTATTTGTCGTTTATTCTTCTATGAGGCATAGCACACTATGTGGAAACAGCTGGTGTCACCCTAGTAAAATTCCTGACGCCAAACTTTCTGTCAAACTCTGTCAAACTCATATGGCGTAATAACCATACCATAAACCAAAAAAACCTAAACCATATTTTAGTTGAACTTTCATACATCTGGAGTTTGCTCCGCTCATTATCGCTGTTTATTTTAACGAAACGAGAGGAGAATCCTCAAGAACAAGATATAAACAGCCCATGTTGCAAATAATATGCAGCTGATAGACAGCGTTAAAATCAAACGACGTAGATGGGTGGAAAGGTCAGAGTGGTTTGTTATAAGCTTTACCAAACAAGAGTACCAAGCAATACAAAAGTATCATCCTTGAATTTCTGAAAGCCAATATATATATTAAGCCAACTGGTGAGGAAAGGTACGAGACCGTCTCAAGCTAAAAACGACTGTGACAAAATCACTAGGAAACTATAGCAGGATATCTGTGAAAATGACCTAATCAAATAAAAAAATGGATGCGGATTTACACACAATGCCGCACAACTAAGTCTTATCAACAAGGGTATTGACCAAAATAAACAAGCACTTTACTAAGAATTCCTACACAATCTGAACATATTTAAGTAAAATGGTCCTAAGTATGAAGGACTTGATTTCTCGCTTGCACAGTGGCTCTAACAAAGAGTACCCTTAGCCATGGTACTCATTCTAATGTCTCCAAGGTTTACGCAAATATCTTAATTGCATGATTTAATACTAAGTTAGAAATTGTCAATGTGGTCACGGTAGATTGGGAACTGTTTGTTGCGAAGTATTAGCAATGGCGTAGTGTAGCTACTAACTAGTGCGAATACTTTATCTACATCTTGAAATCTAATGATCTAAAGATATTCAACCCAAACAAATGGAATTATCTTTGTATAGGTAAATTTTCTCGCTCATGCTTAAGACAAGAATACCACCCTCAAAGCTTTTGCGTCTAAAACACAAATCTACTAGTGTTTTGTCTATCTTTGTCTGGAAGAAGCCACCCGAGAGTGTTATTGCTTTGCGTACTTTTGGCATGACGCTGGGTAGTAGTTACGCTGCGGTATGTACGTTCTGTATGATAAAATTTATTTTTAATTAATTTGTGTAAACCTGAGAGGCATTAGAGTGAATAGCTTGGCCAAGGGTACTCTTGATGAGAGCCATTAGGACGACGAGAAATGAAGTTCTTTTCTCTTGGGACCCATTATCAACCGAAATTTTGTTGGAATTTATCGTATGTTTTTGATTATTTTTAATTTATGTTCCATATTGCTGAGATTCAATTGTGCGACATCGTAGGTGAATTTTCATCCATTTTTTGTGATTTGATGGTCCGATTGTAACAGAGATTTTGTTTCATAGTGACTAGGTCTTAGTCGTTCTTAGCTTCGGAGGGTCTCGTCCCTTTCTGTGCCATTTGGCTTCTTTTGGTTTTCAGAAGTTCAAGGATGTTACTTTTGCATTGCTTGGTACATCTGTTGGAGCAGTATTACAGGCTTGAGTTACTGACAGCACAAATTTGTATCCGCAATGCAGATTATCTCTATTATCAGATTATTATAAGCTTAGATTTTTTCTAATGGCTTGTTTGCCTGATGATTGTGATTGCGTATTTTAAAGTATTGGCAGAGGAAAGTGGGGTGGAATATGCTCGTGTACGACGTAACATATTGATAATATGGTTGAATTCAAACTAAATAAAGGGGTTACTGAATATAATTACAGTAGGAGTCACCTTTAACGTGGAACGTAATCGAAGAAAACAATATATTCAGCGGGGAAATTTTGCTGATACTCGACTTCACGTACAGAGAGACCTCCTAATAAATATATTCAAATGTTTTAACTAAATATCAAATCGTTTGGGACTTATGACTTCTTCACGTAGGTACAAGCATGTTCCCAGCTTTTGCTTTTTCAACTTCCTGTGGCATAAGATTTACAAACTACGGATAAGATGGAAAGAAAAGATGTATCTTAGCTAGTTTTGTGTTAACCAAGCACTTTAATACATATTTCGAAATAGGGTTCCATTCTTTTCATAATGAGTTCCGACTGAAAATCAAAGTGAAAACAGATAACAGTATGTCTTCCAACATCTGACTACTGACACTTAAGCATATTACAACATAGAGGAAGCTCATCATAAATAACCCTGTTTATATAGGTCTTCGCCTAGATTTTCCACATACTAATCCATTGTTTAACCTTTGTTCGCGGTTTCATTACCAAGGACTGCAAAAACTCCTTCACATTTATTGCTAACATATTAATATGTACTCATAGTCTGCACCATTCAAGTGAATATCATCATCGTACAATCAATTTCCACTAGCGTTACCAGCATAATGTGAGTATAAGATTAGGGTGAATGACGAAGAGATAGCCTCCAACATTTTTTTTTTCAGTTCATCAAGACAACAAATAATAGTCAAGGCCAACTATTATAAAACTCCAAAGTGAAAGCTGAGATTTTGATTTTCTTAAAGGTAATCGGCCCCAAGTCTCACAGTTCACACGTGAATACACGTTGTTCGTCGAATATCAAATAAGTGATATGTAAATAGATCTTTCGTGTTGACGAAGCGGAATCAAATCGTTTAACATATTAACAAATGCATGAAATTTTGAGCGTGACGAAAATCTGCACCTCCGGCTGTTTAAACAATATTTAACTCACATATGACAATGATTTCCGTTTTTATTTTTTATTTATTTGCTAATATGTACCCGTAGGCGTTTTGTAAATTGCGAGCTGTTTTAGTGCGTTTCACCAATGGAAGCAGCTTTGCTGTAATTTGGTGAAAAATTAGTAGTAATTTAGCTTTTGATATTGAGTTCATGGTTACAGAATACAAAAGGTGGTCGAGAGAGCTGAGTATATATTCAAATAAAGTAAAATACTCAGCTCGAGACTAAAAAAAAAACAAAAAATTCGATACAAAGTGATGTAGGGTAGGGTAGTAGGGTAAATATTTTTTAAACTAAAACCTTCATTTGATCTACAAAACAAAGTAGTTGGTACAGGAAATGGACGCTCAGATATTTAAATATAGTAGAAATGTTAATTTCTCTTTCAAGTTGAATCATTTATTCTTCTACTGAACACTTAACTAAGTCCGCGTCTGCTGATTTGGCCTTGATTGAAGCCAGTTTGTATCAGGTTTAAGCCAAAAGGTTGTCAGGGAACACGTTCCTGAGAATCATTCTTGCTTTCAACCAGGGTGGAAAAAGTTTCCATTCATTTATCGTATAATTTATTCCGATACAAGCAAGTTCCATGAAGTTGATAATGTAATGGGCGACACAAGATTTTTCAGAAAACGACATAAAACAGCTCAAACAAAAAAGGCAAAATGTATCTATAAATAACAAAAGATATTTTTTCATATATATGAGCGAAGCTCAAAGTCGCACATGAAACAAGAAACGTGAGTTTGTCAGGGTTAATTCAATCCAATTCCAATGATAAATACTTATTTTGTTGGTTGTTAATTTAACTCATTTACAACCATTTTCCGTATTTGCCTTCAGTATTTTCCGCAAAAAACAAAGCTACTACCAAAAATCTGTGCAGTCCATCTCAGACAAAAGGTTGATACCAATTATAGTAACAAGATCAATGTTGATAATGAAATTTTTAATAAACTCTTAATCGTAAGATTTATTTTTTTCAAGTGTAACAAAACAGCTCATTGCAGTCTGATACATAACTTATAATTAACATTTTATTGTATCAATCAGTGAAAATTATAGAAATTAAAACAAAAGATGAAATGTTTGCTAATGAAATTTCCTTCTTCTTCATTCGTTGTATCATGGAATACGTTAATTGAAAACTATTATTCTGGAAACCTTCTGAGCTGAATGCTTTAAATGTATTCTTTCATAACGGGTCGTTTTAAAATTATGTGAAAAATGAAGTTATGCAATGGCGTACTCTCCTTAAAATATTTAAAACAGTGCCACCGAAAGGCTTGATCAGAAATCATCCCCCGTCACAATGAAATTTGTAAATAACACTTTTGGCTTTCTAGATTTCATTTGAATTCTTGCAGTATTTTCGAAACATACTTCTTGTTAAAAATTAATGTGGCCAAAGGTACTCGTATATGTTTTTTTGAATTTTGCATGTTAAGTCGAAATTTTGGTACTGTCATGAAGAATTTGACAATTCTATTTTCAAAAAATTTGAAAAAATTAACAACGGTAGCCGTATCCCATAATGTTATTATTATACCATTATCATGAGAATATTGGAAGCTTTAATGACTTTAATGAATTTTTAATAATCCCTGAGATGATTTTCAAAACGGCATTTCCTTCGTTGGAAGTTCTCAATAGTCAGATATAATTTGCTTTTACCAACAGCTATTATAACCTACATTCAGTAACCTTAAAGGACTCCTGAGTTCACCCGACTGTCAAAAACAATAAAGCATTTTTGTTGTTCATGTAAAGCAATGTTCAATTCTCGTATCCCACAAGAATATTCAGGGTGCAGCAGAACCTAGTGAGAAGCTTGCTGCACAAATAGTCCTTTTTTCTATCGGCATCCTCATTTTAGTACCTAAGGTGGTTTGGACTGCAGTAAGTCCTAGCTCTGCCTTACGTGTGTTTTGTGAAAACAATTGCTCTGTGATTGTGACAAAATATTTTCGATGATGGTTCAATATTCTGCCCAAAATGCTGTTCCTACTGAGACCAAAATTCGGTCCTGGATTCAGTAGTTGAACAAAACTGATAGCACAGTAAAAATAAATACACATAATCAACAAAAATCCATCAGACAAGAGGAAATGTGGAGCTAGTGAGAGCAGCAGTCGAGCAATCGTCAAACACTCTCGTCAAAGGCACAGTTTATCAAGGAAGGTTTCAGACCCCTCATTGCGGAGAATGCTGTGTTCAGATTTGAATGTCCATCCCTGCAAAATAATGGTGAGTCAAAAATAAACCCAGCAGATTACGACAACCGCCAAAGTTAGTGCGACGAAATCCTTGCAGCGATCTCTCATAAGACAACATTTTCCAGAAACGACAAGGCACATTTTTATTAAGCGGGATTGTGAATAAATAAAAAATTCCCAATTCGGCTTTAAAAAATTATTTCCCTGTTGGCAAAAATGTATTCCCCATTGGGCTGTATTCTACTAAGCTGATGGTATGCCATATCACAATTTAAGGTAACAGACTCGTACTTCTTTGAAGAAGAAAGCGTGACCGTATCCGTAAATTCCTGGCGTTATATTTCAAACTTGAAAATTTTCTGCAGCCTTGTTTGGAAGTGGTTGTTGAAGAAGAAGAATTAGGAGACTTCAGGGTTCCAACAAGATGGGGCTGCAAACCATATAGCCTTAAACTCTCAAAATGCTTTATGGGAAATAATTACTCGAGGTCTAGTGCCTTTGACAGGAGAACAGGGGCGGCCTGCGCTGTCACCCGGTTAAGGCATATGCAACGTCGATCTTTGGGAGTATCTAAAAATAAGGTGTTCAAACATCACCCCCAAAGTGTGCTAGAGCTAAAGAAGTGGATGGTTGAAGAAATAAACGCGACAACCTACGATATGTATTAATATCGTATTAGCTGTTCAAACCTTCAGAAGTAGGCTCTAGCAAAGTATTGCTCAAGTTAAAGGACTTGAGCAGGACTGCTTGTGCCGCCGCCCAGACGCTGATTTATTCGGTATCGAACAACTTTTAAACCGGAATATAAGAGCGAACCTTAAGTATGAATATAACCTTACCACCTTTACCTTACCTCGTAACCAACCTAATCAATCTAAATTCACTTTGGGATGTGTTCACTACTATCGAACATATAAACCTGTTACAAATTCAGCTCACCAAAAAAAGGAAACCAAAGTCAAAAAATGTTCATTGATTTTCAAATAAACGCATTTTAAATACCAGGAACCATAGTCAGATAACCAAATTACCACAATTATAGGAAGGACATTGGTTATTAAAATAAGAAATCTAAGTCTTTCCTTTTTTTTATAACTTATCACTAAGTATCAACAAAATCACTTTGGGGTCAACGTCGAACTTACTCCATCCTACGTTGCATCCTTTTATTGCATAATCATCTGTTTCTATCTGATTCATTTTCTTTTTATTTTCTGACTTTCTATGTCAAAATCACACGATTGCACAGTCACTGAATAGGTCCAAACTTCGCACAAACGAGCACTGTTGTTATGAATGTAAGGTATCCTTTATTGTTGACATGTAAGAATCACGGTCAGCTCAAATATTATCCTTCAACTAATATGGGAAGAATGACAAAAGTTGATCATGCGCATTAACTGACAATCATTGGATTTATAAATTTAAGGACTTATTAATATGGAATAGAAGCACATTGAAGGCGTCAAAGGCAATATGCTTGCATGATTTGGATCATAGCTTGAGTGAAGTTTTTATCAGAGTCAAAATTTCGCTTAAATGCAGAGAGTTGCTATCCACTCAAGTTTATGTTAGATAAGTTAAAAATGCTAATCAGGACAGCGTTCAACGCACTATAAAACTTTTCGAAGCTCAAAAAAAAGGTTCAGTTAGGACTCTTCTATAAAATGACTTTGATTCACTTTGAAGAAACAAAGAGTCCTTTTGAGACGTGACAGCATGGTAATGCTCAATATCATGAGGAGTTTCGGTGAAGAATATCAAAAATTTGTTGATAGTTTAGAAATATCTAGAAAAAAAGTGTTAAGAAAAGAACAAAGACGGGTACCTTGAGGTACATCAATAGAAACATTTGTTTTTGTTTATTTATGTAACACATATCTTTGAGATTTAAAGTTTGGAATCTCATTTTGGCAGTATTGATCAAGCCATTCTCGCAAAGGATTGCCAAAAACGAACTTACGAATTGGTAAATGTTGTTCCAAGCTTCATAATTGTATGACTCCATTACTCCAAAACATTCACTACTCCAAACTGACTCCAAATAATTTCAGAAATTAAATAATTGAATTTCAGTTTTATCCGGCAATTATTTTTATAAGCACTTTCTTTCTCTTTCCTTTTTTTTATGAATACTGTCTCCTGATTAAATTCAAAATACTAAGCATTATAAATATATTTCCATAGGCAAATATTATAAAATAAAATAGTATTCCAGGGTTTTAATTACCGTCAGGATAGCGCAGCTGGGAAATTTTTAAATATCATGATATATTGGGAAAACAGACATTCATAAGGACCTGAATGTAAACAAGTCAAGATATACATAACAAAGCATGAAAACAGCGCTTGAATTTCGTGAGACCGCTTACCAGGACATCATTCGTGCTATTAGGAGCAATCTAATAACCAAGATATAGATAATGTTCAGCTAGATTCTCCTTAGCTGACATATTATAAGAGTGTCATCCCCTTAAAAATTATATTAAAAATTTACAAAAAATAGCCAACCATCCACGAGGCAGCCGCCTCAAGATTCTTAACCCCATGAACCCATGGCTATGGGAAGCAGGAGGTTATTAAGTAGTATCAAACCCATCGTCAATGCAGAGATCCCTAACGAAGTAATTCTATTGACTAGTGCAGAAAAAAATTACAATTTGCACCAATTACGAGGCAGACAAAAATGATTTTTTGACTGTCATTTGTATTTTACATTATTTGTATTTTACTGTCATTTGTATTGTATTGTCATTTGTAATTTACATTAAAGTGCGTTGGTCTTGCTCTGGATTTCGAAATAGGAGGACGCTGTCAATGGATCGAGACAATTGTAGGCGCTTGTTTCAGGATGCGTAGGCCCGAACGGAGCTGTAGTGCTAAGAACAAGAAAACGTTTTATTATAAAAGATTAAAGCTGTGCTAGATAGCAACTGGAATATTGGCAATAAGGACCAGCTTCCTTCGTTGTGAACATTTAGTCTTGAAATAATGCAACTCTAGCCCACGTCAATGTCCAAACCTTGTAGTAAATTCTTTCGCTACAACTGCAACAGAGGCCGGTTCAAGCAGAAAGGAGCTGGATGAAATCTGAGTAAAAGTGGACTGATATATTCTCTACGACTAAAGACTTGTGGAAAATGTTACTGGATTTCACGTTAGCAGAGAGTGAAAGGGAAAGATGAGGGAATTAAAAGCGACTTGCAGGATTACCTACAAATCATACGATGGTTTGAAAGTTGGAAATTTTTGCAAAAATGCGGCCACATCAAAGGCAATAAGAAACATCAGTGCAAGGCTATCAATTACTGTACACGCTTTGTTCCAGCCGTCAATTTTCAAAGGTAGATGCAGGACTAAAGGCAAACACTTGAAACTGTGACTAACATAGTTTGTGTTTGTATGGACCAGTCCATTTTTTTGGACCTCTGGATATACAGGAAAAGAAGTAAACATAATCAGACTCAACGAATGAGCTGACAAAATAACCTGAAACCTAGTTTTGCTCATCAAAATAGGTGGTATGAAGTTAATTAAAAAACACATAGGAATAATTGAAAGATCAACCAAGAAACGATCAAAACAACAAATAATACACTGAAGTGTCTGGAAGGAGATAAACGCAGCTTAACGTCACAAAACTATAAGTCGAATCATAATTAACAATTAAAAACAGTTCAAAGGAAAGAATGAGAGTGACATAAATGGTATTTTTATCAGGTCATAATCCTTTGAATTTTATATACCGAACGGATAGGTGCTCAAATGGACGACACTTACCAGAGGGATGGCGGAAAACTACTAAGAATTTGAAAAATTTTCAGCAATCCTTTCTACAGGTTGTTCGAGCGTGACAGATGTAAATTTCAAAGGATTGGGTTTAAATTGAAACAGTTGAAACATCTGATGACCATGAAAATCGGGGCTTACTTTGATTGCTGTCTGGTTACCAAATGTTAAGTTTGATACTGGACTTGGTTGTTTTCAACGGTGGACTGGAGAATACAAAAATTTAACAATCAGTAGAAAAGTTATAAGCGGAGTTGATACTTTTTCAAACTTTTTTCTTTTCAAAACTTTTTCCCTGTACGCATCACATATTTTTGTTTCTTTGAAAATAGTTGAGAAATGTTCCCACGAAAAAAGAGCAAGTATAGTAACTTTGGAAAGAAAAAGAAGAAGAAAGAAGAACCATAAACATACAAGACGCCAAAAAATAACAATTACTGACTCTTTGGTTGGCTATTAAAAGTTAAATCTCTTTGTTGATTTCAAATACTCCCAAAGTATCTATGCCTGTGTATCGAGAAGTTCGCAAGTATTCCTTAACAAAATTTGATGAGTTTAAGAATTGTATGGACATGGTTCAGGCAGTACGACCCCAGCTGATTTTTTTGTATTCCTAAGATTTATTCGAATAAATTTCCTCAAATAAAATTTGTGATGTAAAGATGTTTCTTAATATTTTCAAAATTTGGTTTTATTTTTTTTCAATGTCGTAGAGAACTGTTGCATGTAAGGATCGAAACGAATGTTATCCATTAACTCCTTTTGATAATGTAGCACTCCTGGACCTTTCTAACTTTTTGGCTCGCCAATCTGGTTTCAATCAACAAATGCGTTTTAATTTGTGCGAAGTCTTTTAATACTCTTTTAACAAGTCTCTTCTTCCTAAAATTTGCTTAATATTCACTGCAATTATTTATTTATAGCTCATCTTTAAAAGCTATCCGAGTGGAAAGTGAAAAAAAAGTCTATACGTCTGCGCTCTTTACACCATTAAAGTCCGCGGTGTTGATGTTAAAAGTAAACAATTATAGATTGCAAAGCTTTCCAAGTAGCATTCGCCGAATCATCAAGCATCTGAAATGGTCAACGACTTAGAGAAAACCAGCTAAAAAACAAAATCAAACAAAATCACTTAGGCAAAAGAGAACAACACGATCGCAACTTCGAGAAAGTAACGAATCCCTACCAAATCTCAGCACCACTCCCAAGAGAGAATGAAGTTCGGAGTAGAACTAAGTTTACAGATAATCCTAGAATAAAAGGGAAAGCCACCCGACTAACAAATGAAATACATTACAAGATAAAAGAGTTTAGAAATTACCAATGGGAGAGCTTGTTTATAAAGTTTTGACCCAGGTTGCGATGCCTTTTGGGAACTGTCGATATACTTTCAGCTACAAGACAAAGTGCAACCTCCACCAATCCAAGGGCCAAACGGGAGGCAATACGACATTATAGGTAAAGCTGAAGCATTTGCGAACTCTCGAAATGCAATTCAGGGAAAAGTCATATGATGAGCAGAACTATGAATCTGCGGATAGCGTCCTGTGCTCAGCAGGCAGGCTCCTAGAGTACCTCAAGGATCGCCCATCTCACCGGTCCTCTATAACACATACAAAGCTGCCCTTCTCAAACTGCCCCCAGCAGTAAATATGTCACTGTATGCTGATGACACCTGTATTTTCACTACAAGTCGACAAGCAAAAGTCATATCTTCAAAATTGCGAAGCTCAACAAACATTATCTTGGAATATTTTCGCAGATGAAAAATCAACATGAACCCGGAAAAGACACAAATCATATTCATAGCCTGGCAGATACGACAAACACCACAGACAATCACAATCAATAACGAACCCATGCAATGGAAAAGTACGGCTAAATAACTTAAACTTACTCAGGACAATAGACTTACCTGGAGACAACACATCCAAAGCAAACGAGGACACCGCATAGGCTTCCTATCCAAACTCTACCCGCTTCTTAAATCCAATTAACTCAGCTTAAAAAACCGGATGCTCATTTTAAAAACAGATCATACGACCGACAATGCTATACGGTGTTCCCGCTTTCTACCAGACGACAACGACAACAAAATAGCGTTCCAGTCCTTTCAGAACCCAGTAGTAAGAAGAATCTTGAGAACTCCATGGTACATCGGACACACTACTATAGACAATTACGTCAAAATAGAAAAAATCGCACGGGAAAAGGCTCTAAAGCTTTTCGACCCAATTGACAACCACAAAAACAGTACCCTGGTGTTCATCAGACACCTTCGAAATAAAGATAATTCCTGATACTCAAATATCGGTAAAATAACACAGTAGAATTTAGAGTGCGCAACAATATCAAAGAGGCCGCGATGTCGCGAAGAGGGAGTCAAGGTACTAAATCCATCTGATGTAACACATATCGATCTCTTTACCAGTCCAGTCACGAAAGAATGACTTTGATGGAGGGACGAGTGCTTACAAGGAGAGATAGCACACAGGAACTGACGAGAGCCATTCGGTGGATGAAAAGTATGAGCGTTTCTTGGCACGGCTTATCAAAGACCTGAGATTGTATCTCAATCGAAAGCGAGATTTCTATCTTTGACAGCTTTTGACAGGGCATAAATGTATTCAGTCATTCCTGCACAAGATTATTCAAGCAATGTCTCTTAATGATATGGTTGTGTAAGAGAGAAATGATAGTTCTCGTAGTGGACAAGGATAAGGCCTGATATAAGTTGTTCTCATGCAAAGATCGGATGGGCAAGGTGGTGAAGCTTGTCAAGGCTGTTGGACCGAAAAAGATCTTATCGATTAACATATGGGACTTTATGGAACACTAAATCTGCACAGTCCTGTTAATAAAAAAGGATATACATGTTTGATGACTTGGTGACATCGAGAGCAGTAAGGTATTTGCTCTAGCATTTCCTTTCCGCTCCTGAATTTCTGCAGCAAGTGGAATCCTTGTGGTCCATAAGTGTTATCAACACCTACAGTATCTTTTTGCCAAGGTTCGAAAACATATGCGTGGATGTCTGGCTCCAGGATTAGTAGCTTGAATTGCATAATTTTCATGATAATTCCCAATGGTTTCATCTTTTCGAAAATTGATCTAAATTAGCTATGTTCGTGTCGACATTGATCAAATTTTATCCAATTCCATACTAAAATTACGTCGCCTATAATCAAAAGAAAACTACCTATGATATGATGTGTACCGCTCTAATGATAATAATGGAATTACCAGCATTTATTATAACAATTTTGTCAATTGCGACCTAATCTCCTAGTAACGACCGTAACTTGCAACATGCTTGAATGCAATGTAAATTATCTAGGTATGCATTATAAGGCACCTGTTCAGGTAATTTTCAAGTAAAAGCATTGAACTTGAAAAAATAAGCAATTAACAACCAGTAGTGAAGTTGGTAATTTCTTCTATCAGGTTATGTGAGTGTGTAAATAATGTTGGTTATATTTAACATGTGGCTTACAGGAGATTTGCGCAATTTTAATGACGATGACTTGCATCAGGTTATTCATGCAAACCGTGGATAGTAAAAAGATATAGTCAGTTGAGTGTGGATCAATTGGTTGCTAAAAACCTTTCGATTAGATATTTTTGGATGTGTATCAAAAGGAGAATAAATAATCCACCAAAAATTTTTTGGTTGCTAAATGGAAAATGACTAGCAGTATGAGAAGTTTATATTCGCTGATGTGTATATTTACTTTTTATGAAGACACGGGTCTCAGATTGTGGTTTGAGCCAAAAACAGGATTTGTGGGTTTCGCCATTCATGTTTATCATAAACAAATGACTCATTGATTCATGAAATTATTTAACTACGATGATTATAGGTGAAAATTTAAAATGCTCAGTAATGATTATGTATGCAGATATTATTCATAAATTTCATAACTTTTGCTCAAACTAGAACTAACTAACCTTCAGAACTAAGGACCTGTTATCCTATGATTTAATATTGAACAGAAAATAATCAAACTGTCATTTCACCACTCAGTTTGGTACAAGATCTCAGCGATAAATACTTGCTTTCATTGTGCATCAAAATGTTCAATTTCGAAAATTTTCTTTTCAAAGTTCGTCACTAGAATTAAACTGCAAATTAACCATTCTTGTCCATTAAAACTGCATAGTTGCAATCGAATTTGCCTGTAAATAAACTCCACAGGTAACATTTCTTGTTTCTACCATTCTAGCCAGTGATGACCTTGAATGATTTCAACTTAATGCTAACCTTGCGCAAGAATCTTAACTTTTGAACAAAATTATCTAAAATGTTTATTGCGTTCTTGAAATTTATTATAAGCAAAAACTTAATGTATAGTACAGATGAGAACAAGAGAAACATCAGAGACGTAATAAATTTTCGAACAAAACTTAAAAGCCTTTGACACTGTGATAAAACTGCTTCACATCCTCAATTTTTGGCGACAGAACTTTACATGCGTGTAACATTGTTGATCAAACTACGCATGAACGTTAAAATTTAATTCAACATATTTTTGATTTTTATGGATTTAAAGTAAATTTAAAGTAAAGAGTAAGTCAGAGTAAAGTGGAACTAATAGCAGGATTTAACCGACAAGCAATGGCATGACAACAAGCGAAACTCCAAGGAGTCAGTAAAACAGCCGAAATTACCAGTTTACAATTTGAATCAAAATATCAATTTGAATGCAAGAAACATTCATGAAAACTAGCTGCGTCATTTATTTATGAGGCAACGTATAAATCCATTTGATTGGTTGATGAATGATTTGATTTTTTATCAGGAGTAAGCGTCGACCCTCAATGGTCAAACCCTCAAGCGAATCGATATGCTTTTTTGAATTCATTTGTTCCTTTTCGACAATGAAACTTCCCTGGTTAGCACTTCTTCTGTGAGTCGGAGCTGCATATAACGGCTTACATTGCCATGCAGCTTTGTGGTACACTATCAGATGCACGGGTGTCTCCTTTGTAAAATTGCAGAATGCACAATCGCTTAAATCCCGATTTTTTAATGATGTCTTCCGAGTGTTTGCTGCCCGTGGAAACAATACTGAGGAACTTCAGTTTCCGTTTATCCGTTCAAATCCAAGCTCAAGACTTACTTTCGCCACAGGGGTTAGGGAGAGCTATAATAATTCCAACCCTCGGACTAATAATTCCATATAATAAATAATAACCTTCTCTATACTCGTTTCCTTTAAAGTACCTAAAATTCCTCCGAATATACTTATTTACTACACTTCAAAATTGTCACACTCAATTTCCGCTCCTGTGAATACTTAGATTCCTGGAAAACTTACCACAGGCAGATGTGTGATCCGTTCCCTTACCTTGTAGTCTCCTCTGAACCCCTATCCCAGATGTGGTCTTATCCCAACTGGACGCAGTTACAAATCCTCCCTTCTTTCCAATGCTGTTCCAGTAAAGTTATATGGTCACTAGGTACGAAGTCCTGCTTGACAAGTTGCTTGCACATTTCCACTTAATTAACTTACCGTTCAAATTGGACTTCAATAATTGAAGTAGAATAATAGTAATGATAATAATATGAATTTAAGGACCCGAAAATACAATTCAATTACTTTGGTATCACGATAGCTGGGGAACTTTATGCCCCATACGCAAGTCCGACCAAACCGGATAAACTGACAAAACTGACGGTAACACTCGCTGGTTCCAGAATATTGTCTAACTTTTATGTTCTCAGAAGCGTTGACGATGGTAATCTAATCTTTGTGTGACCAGTTGTACATGAATCACAGTATGTCTGACTGATTGCAATTTGTCCCAAAATCGCCGTTGATTATCGTTGGAATCAATATCAACATTGAGACCTTTGCCGAAGGAGAAAATATTCCCGAGAAAAACATTGAATTCCTTTCCAAAAAACTCCGAGACAACAGAGAAATAAACTGAAAAGCCTGAAAACGCATTGAAAAAAGGAGCCGCAAATGAAAAAAACACATGGTCCCGCCTATATTATGAGCCATGGGTTTGATTTATTTTTTGACAACCGTTTTTTGGATTAGGATCACTGATCTTGGATTTTATGACACTAACACTGTAACAAACCCTAGATCACTACACTGATAATGCGAAGAGTTACGGCATTTGCTACACTATATCACAGATTTCACTCTAGATGGTATGTTCCGTGATCTGGTTGAGAGTGACAATACTTTTTTTGGTTTCTGTCTTTGCTTTACGTTGTCAAAAGGCCCTTATAAACGCGGGAATACTGTAATTGGTTGGTTTTACGATTTCCATAAACATACTGAACCCATAAACATACTGAACGATTTTGAGAGACGGATTCTAACCCGGCTAGCTGGAGCAAAACCAGAAATAGACCAGTAATAAATCTTTTGTTACAAAAAGCTGTAGCAAATACGTGACGATCCAGAGGTCTTAAAGGTTAAAAGACGGTGGAAGTTGCATTGGGATAGCAATGTGAGTCACATGGATCGACAACGGATACCTCAAAAATTTATTACCAAAAAGAATTGAAGGATGAGACCACTGGTGCCACCAAGATGACGCTTCTCAAACTCTGCCAACAATAATAGTTCATCACTGCTCGAGTTTCAAAACTCAATGACGTGGTCAATATATTAGCGAAATTGAAGGTTGTGACTGGTTGTGGTAAGCGAAGTTCCGAGAGGGGCTATAGTACCCCAAAAAAGAATAAAAAGCATATCCTACTTAATTCTACAGAGAAAATTCGCCTAATCATAATCACATTATAACTACCCCGAGATATCTGTTCTAAAAGTGACGATATACGAGGATTATTATTTTTATTTCAAGCCTAAGGCAATACTAGTGAGAACCATAGCAAATCATTGTCAAATTCGAAAAATTTGAAATTTTTTATCATATATGTTGAACGTTTTGACGTACGAGTGCTATTTGTTTTGTAACTTGAAAAAGTGATTTCGCTCAGAAAATGGAATTAAATCGTGGGCATCTTCGTGCGGTGATTTCCTATGATTTTTGGCATGGATTTTCAAGACAAGAGTATATTGATGAGCTTAGATTGACTTTTAATTATGAAGTTCTATCTTTTGCCACTGTAAAAACTGGTTTAAGACTTCAATAGTTGTCACCGTTCATAGTTGTCATCGTTTGGCCGATATGTTTCGTGCAGGTCGTCTAAAATCTGACATTTGGCCAGAAAGCATCGATGCAGTCAGAAGATTGACAATAAAAGTATGCAATTCAACGTAGTGTGAGATTGAGACACCTGCGCACATAAGATATTACATGAACATTTGGCTGGTCGTTCAAAAAATGTTTACTTCGGATCTAACATAATTCAACAATTGCTTTAAAAAATTGATTGAGTATTTTTGGTATCCATTAAACTCATATCAATTTGTGTAAAGAAATGCTCAATCGCGGTTTTTCAAAACACTCTTATATAATCTTGGCAGGTGAAGAATCTGGGATTTATTCGTATAGGCTTCAAAAAAACAGCAGTCAAATGTGTGGATCTTTCAAGACGAGAAACCCTACAATAGTTGTTCGTGCAAGAAGTACCGCGAAACCAATAGTCGTCTTTTTTTGGCCTAACTTGTCATGTGACATCAGTTCTCGTAGAGTAATGGTCAATTTTGAATACTACAATACCATTTGTTTACCTGAACTTTTCGATGAAATGACCAAATAAAATGCAAACAACATCAAATCGTTCTTCACCATGATGATGCGAGCTGTCACTCATCGGTTCAAGGAACTGACTTTTTGATCCGTTAAAACATCGAATTAATGGGTCATCCGTTGTACAGTCCGGCCTTAGAACCCAACGACGTCTTTTTTTCCCCTTACATCAAAAGTAAACTGCGACAACGGGTTTCGCTGCTCGAAGAAGCTGTTGGAGAGCTCGAAAACCATGTTTTGGAGAGATTCTCAATCGGAGTAAAAAATATGTTTTGTTTTAACGCTTGGTTCAAAGGCATGCAAAAGTGTATTCATCTTCAAGACGAGTATTTTGAAATATACTTAAGCGGTTTTATTGATAAATTTTCATTAAACAAGGAATATTTCTATGGTAAACAATTTCACGTGGGTGTAGAGTTGAGAGTACTATTTGAAGGTGTCCAAAAACGAGCTGGAATATTACGACAGCCGTGTCTTATTCATATGAGATGAATTCTTTGCTTTCCAGGGATACCCAGAGTATGATTAATGCAGACTAGACTTCTAGATTTTCTGAAAGCAAGTCTAACTAAGATTTAAAGACATAGTTCAGAGACTCAGTACATTAGACCATTCAATTTTTCCAAGGGAGATTTTCAAACCATTCTCTTGAGGTCATTATTTGAAACCTAATAATTTTTAACCAATGATTTGACATGATATCTCAAGGTGCTCGAATAATATCTTGGCAGGAATGAGATGAATGGAAACCAAAATCTATTTTTTTTCGATAAAATCGAAATAAAAGTCCTAATGAATCTTATATCTTATGTTAATACCCTTTCTAAAAGCTGCCCTCCCAAAACATGATTCTGCAAAAAGAAGTAAAGCACCATTGACGATTTGCACAGAATCTCTTTCTGATGGATATCGATCTTTCCCACTTGCTTAAATTATTCAGGTATAGGTTGGGACTTTGTTCCGAGTTTCTTTGCGTTATCATACCTTATTCAAGGAAGATTGTCAACATGGTTATTTTGAATTTTGGATTTTCCCTATTCGTTTGACCGTTCGACACTA
This sequence comes from Stratiomys singularior, assembly GCA_954870665.1. Taxonomy (NCBI): domain Eukaryota; kingdom Metazoa; phylum Arthropoda; class Insecta; order Diptera; family Stratiomyidae; genus Stratiomys; species Stratiomys singularior. Next base: position 31,722,199 of record OX940879.1, read on the forward strand.
CTTGACCACAGTGACCACCTATGTACTTCCAATTTCGGCAGCTCACAGAGAAAAGGTATGGAGTAAAGCTCATCTACAATTAGATGTTCGAAAACTGGGTCATATTGTTATATTTGCGCTGAAGGATCTCTATCTGGTTTTGGTATCTGACGACTTCAATAGTCTCAGTCCATGGGACACTTTTTCCAAATGGACCTTATCTTAGATTTAAGTGTATGAGCCGGATTACCTAGATCTTTTTCCTTCAAATAGGCAAGATTGTGAAAAACGTCGTATCGTATGAACACAATTGAATTTTCATTTGGTTCAGCGTTTTTCATGGCTTTTCTCATAATTTTCTTTCGTTTTCGTGTCATTGACTTTTGAAGGTGCTCCAATTTGCCAAAATCTGGAACGAACTGACTTCATGCAATGATAATTTGATGTCCAGAACATTATCCTGTGTTAATCGTAAAAGTCATGTGCGCAGGTGCAGGTAGTCGAGAATTGAAAAGACAGCATTGGTTACATAATTTTGAGATAAAGTCTCACAATGATTACGTGGTTTCAGTATTTTAATTTCATAATAGGCTGTTGAAATCGATTTTTCTTTAGTGGAACAAATGAAACTCTAATGCAAATTTCTTTTAGTCAAATGCTTGTTGTGCCTAAACATTTTTTCCCGACATTAAACTCCTATGAAACATGGTCAACCAGCCTACCACCAACTGGTTCCATAGGTTTCAATTATTTAGTTGAAAGACTTATAATGAGCCGAAAATGATAATTAGGTGATTTTAATGAAGTCATTGTCCGGACTCGACTGATTCGATTTGAAAGCCTATCAGACGCATTCCTTTCGTCCAAGAGTGCAGACAAAACAAAGCCTAAGGCCAATATTCATTATGGCATAGTATTTGCAATTTGATTACAAGATTGACCTAAGATTTATTGTTTGCAAATGTCTGTCTTGAATTAACACTAAATATCATTGATAAGATTACATGTTTACGCGTATAATTTCAAATAATTTTTATTTATTGACATTAGAATGTTGGTTCCTGCAGGGCAGAACTTGGTCAAAGACAAGCTTTTGATAATTTTCATGTGAAAACTTTGGAAAAAATCAACAATAAAATTCATATCAATAATATACAACTCATGCATGTAGGCCTATTGAGTTTTCAGTCAAAATATGGGTTAATGGGCTCATAAAAAATTTGTTAGAATTGCTTGCATTATCATTTAATTATTAATATATATATATATTTATATATATTTCTTGTTTTGATAAGGAAGCAGGAAACCGCCAATTTTTCTCAAGTGAACGACATGATTATTTGAACATTCAAAAATAATAATTAATTCAACAATTAGGTAGTCATTCCCTCTTTGAGACAATGAATGAATCAAATCAGAGAATCCTTAGATACAAGAAGGACTAAACTACATATTTTATTCACAGTAAAATCACAGCTGACCCTACTCTCAGTAGAGTGAGATGGATCTATTCTTATTCTCAGTACTTTGCCTTGTTTCGGTAGAGCAGGATAGACCTCAATACTAAGAATTGTAGCCACCGCAACATGCATCGTGTGACAAGGGCATTGTCTTGGAATAATCGTTCTCCTTTGTTCAGTTTTCTTGCAGCAGTGTCCCTTAGGAAAAGGGAAAATAGCTGCTGATTTTCCGTCTTTTTGGGATCTTTTATAAGCTTTAGAAGGATAAAATATCAAAATTTGCTTTGACTCAAGTTGGTCTTGTAAACTAAACTTTCATCTCTGGTAATATTTTGCGCCTTGGCTTCCTACTTTTTGCCCTCCCCAGTTCTCAACTGACGAGAGACGAACATACGACGCGTTCGATCTTTGGGAGGAACTTTAAGGCACATCCCGAGCAGGCTTTTGTTACAACAAGAATTTGTAACAAAAGCTGCCGCTGTGCTGAAGCTGCCTCTTTTTCAGATCTGTGTGTTCTAATACACGTTGTTCTGCTTTCATAATGATATGGGTCATATAGCCCTATATCGAGCGTCTACTGTTTACTACTTCCTTGCTTGCAAGGAACACTCCACTTTTACATCATGGTTTTGCTCGGGGCAGAGTTTCAGTGAAGGGTTAAAAACTATAAATTATCTTAAGTCAATATTTCTTTGACATATATATTTCAGGATAAAGTTCCTCCCTTATTCATCGTCAATTCAATACCTAAAATTAGTGTAAGTATCTTAAATTTGAGCGTGATTGTAATTGTAACCTTCTCATTTGTTTATTTAGTGTCATAAAGCTGTCTTGTTTTTTCTTTCTCGAATCCGATTTTCAATCACGATTATCTGTTCTGCGGAGTCCTTATTCCTCGCAGAATTGAAAATAATGCTCTCTTTCTTTTTGCGACTATGACAACTCAAAAGTATTGATAAGATTTTTGGATACATTGACTCAAAGGTATGAATACCTTTCTTAAGATGATATTCCAAACGCATGAACTTTACCTGCTACTGCAAATCAGCCAAGTCATTAACACTTTTCTCGAAGACACGAAATATTGCTTCAAAACCAGCACATAACTTTTAATTCTACGATATATTTAAGCTGGAGTTCCTCATCAATGAGTCATCTTATCGGCCCTTTCAAATATATACAGCACAAATCCTACCAATCTGCCTCTAGCATGAAAAATGTCATTGTACGCTGATCACACTGCAGGATGACAAGCAAGAGTCATACCGCAAAGTCTTAATGCTCAAGTCTTTCCCCATCACTCTTCAAATACTTTCGCAGATGGAAGGTTAAGACCAAGCCAGAGAAGCCAAAATTCATTTTTGTTCCCGGGGATGGCAAACAATCACAATCGATAATGAACCAATAGAATGAAAAATAACGTATATCTTTGATGTATTTTCGAATAAAGACTGTGCTGGAACCAGCACATACAAGCCAAACGGAGCCATTAAAAAGAATTCATATCACATGTAACGCTCTTCTTAGAAACACAGCTTGGAAAAGATAGTATTCAAATACATGCTATGGTGATTCAGTTATTTACAAGACGATAAAGACAACCCAAAAAGTTCTCCACTCCTTCTAAAGCCGAAGGACCTCAAAAGTCTTAAGAACTCCATGATACATTAGAAATTTGGACATGCATAAAAATATCAAAACAGCATCAGTCGGAACAGACTTAGGCTCCTAAACACATTCAACACGTTAGACAACCGCGAAAACAGTACCTTAGCGTTCCTAAAAACCCTACGGAACAAACCGAGTCGCGCCTTACCCAATATCCGTCAAATCAAAGAGAAAAGATTAAACTTCGAAATTGGACTAGACAAACCCTGTTAATGTGAGTGTGCGGAAAATACTCATAGAAAAGAGGACACCCCATACTCTACAGCTTCGTGCTAATTGGACAAATCTTTCAAACGTATATAGATAGGATGTATAAATGCAAAACCTCGCTTTACATTTAATATTTGGTGGGATGAACCTTAAAAAACCCGCTGAAGATTAAGTGCATCATTCAAAATCTAAACTCAAATTTTGGAAAAAAAACTATACAGAAAAACGTCTCCATTGACCAGGTAAATTTCATTTTTGAGTATCTTGTGGGAGCTTTTATTCTTTTCATAATTAAAGTAGTTTTCAAAACTATATGTAGAAAACGTATTACAAATTGTTAGAAAACACATTATCCTAATACGAAAGTTTATGTTTAATCGCAATGATTCAATGAGAGAAAGTCGTTAACATTTTTGATGGTTTATGTACCTTCTGAGACTTTTTATACATTATATATTAAAACAGTTTCATAAACCTAGTTAATAGAACGCCTTTTGTGTACCAACAGTAGTTTCAATTTCAACCGTAAATACCAATACTGTCGTAAGGTATGCACAAACCAGCGTTAGCACACTTGACATGCTACTGACAGAAAGAGACAGCAAAAGAAATATTAAGTAGGGAAAATTAAAAAAGTCATTCATATGTTATTATAGTCAGTTGTATTACGTTTCTAGTCAAGCATTACGAGAGTGTAACTTTTTTTAATCCAAGAAATGATACAATGAATTTATTAAATAGTTATTTTTGGTTGTACCTGGAATCGGCAGATTGTTCAAAATTTCTCGCTGTTTTCCGATCATCTGGATTCACCGCCTTGTTAAGATCGTCAGTCCATATTTAAATAGAAAATCCATGAAGGGTACCATGGACTCGAAAATCGCAATCGGAAGACAACGGCGAGCACCATAGTCTATCTCACATAATCTTGGCATATATTTATCTTGAAAGAGTTTTTTTTTGAAAACAAAATCGTCTCTTTTGATAAATCTCATTATAGTATAAGCGATTACGGCAAGGAGCAAAATTGTGATATTTAGGGATTTGGAAACTTGTAAGTGATTCAAAGGATGGCAATGAACTCAAAGCCGTCACAATTTCATAGAGGGATTCTCTTTTGAAAATTGTAATGAAAGAGCAGTTACGCTGAATATAATAGAATAGAATTGTGAAAGAGGATAAACAGACGAATGAACGACAATTGATTATGGTTTACTGATACCCTGTCTTAAATGTTCTGCTAACTGCGAAACAATTGCTTTCATGCGCATGAATAATTTAGATCCTTGGACTCGTAATTTCATATTTTATAAACACTAGTTAGCCATCTTAATCGCGCTATCCAACTTCTTGGGCCTGTTCCGCCTGCACTGAGTTACGTAGGCGTCTTAGCTCACAGTCTGCAAAGGATTCTAATTTTTCAAATTTAATATTGAAGTTATCATCGTCGAAATAGACTCCAAGTATTGCTCAAGAGTAAAATATATTCCAAAGAAAGTCTATCGCCTAAGTCACTGCGATAATTCGCAAGGGTTTTGCCTTTGGAATCATTAATAAAAAATGGATTAACATCCAAGCAATTGTTTGTTTTACTATTAGGTGTATAAATATGAACTGCGGATTTTACTAACAGATAGCATAACCATTACATATGGTTTGTGTCGGGGATAACTAATAAGGCATTTTGGAGGGTAGACATCTGTCAACATACTCCAGTATGTCTTAGGTTTTGATTGTACAAACAACATAGTTTCTGTCCGCTTCAAAAATGTCGAATTACTTGCCAGAAAAAGAGGTTTTGTGGGGAAGTCTAATAACCTTCTTTCATTTGAAGAAAACGGCAGCAAAACCTCATCGATTTTTATTAAAAGCATATGGTGAACATGCCCCAAGCCAAGACACTTGTGAACGATGGTTTAAAAAATTTCAAAGTGGCGATTTCGATGTCAGCAACAAAGACCGTGGAAACTCCAAAAAAACTTGGAAGATACAGATTTGCAAGCATTATTGGATGAAGACAACACACAAACTGAAAAACAGTTGACAGAAGCCATTTCACAATGTTAAAAAGCCATTGGAAACATCCAAATAGCTGGAAATGGGTGCCGTATCATTTGAAAGAAAGAGACATCGAAAGGCGAAAAACCATTTGTGAAATTTTGCTTGCCAGACAGAAAAAAAAGGTTTTTTGCATCGGATTGTTACTGGCAATGAAAAGTGGATTTATTTCGACAATCTCAAGCGGAAAAAATCATGGGTAGACCCAGGCCAGCTATCAACATTACAACCAGTCTGAAATATTCATGGAAAGAAGACTTTGTTGTGTGTTTGGTGGGATAGTAAGGGACCTTTGTATTACGAACTGCTGAAACCTGGTGAGACTATTACTGGCGAACGTTACCGACAACAACTGATCAAATTGAACCGCGCACTTAAGGAAAAACGACCAGAATTCCACCGAAGACATGATATGTTTGTTGCAATACCTGTTCGCATGTAGCAATACCCATCCAGAACTAAACTTTGGGAAACATTAATTGGGAAGTTCTACCCCACCCGCCGTTTTCGCCAGACTTGGCTCCTTCTAACTACTACTTGTTTCGATCGATGCAGCACGGACTTTCGGAACAGCACTTCCATTCTTACGCAGAAGTTAAAAATTGGCTTGATGAGTGGTTAGCCTCAAAAAATGAGAAGTGGTACTGGGACGGAATCCATCACTTGACAGAAAGATGGGAAAAAGTCGTAGCTAACGATGGCCAATACTTTGATTACTGAATTCATTCGTTCTGTTATTCAAATAGATGCATATTTTGAGCAGAAAAAATCCGCATTTCATATTTATACACCTATTACAATTCTGAATTCAGCATGAACCACAGCCAAGACGACATACCGCCAAAATGCGACTATAGACAAAAAACAAATCGTTAAGGGATGGAAAATCGGTCCAAAACCGACTATTAAAATCTCAATCCTTGTCGGAAAAGCTATAATATATAGCGAAATAGGTCCACTATATGGGGCCACATTTATTAATAAAGTTCTAAAGCTAGCTCAGAGCCTTAAACATTTTAGTATTTAATGATTAGTCAAATCAATTTCACTCTTCAAAATTTATTTGAACAATTAAGGAGATTAACTTGACTGAATTGAAAAACGACCCAGCTATGTTAATAAGTAGCTCTCAAGGATATGCTTATACCAGTTCAACCCGTTTTGCAAAATTTAACAACGAATATCGAAGTTGTTGCTTGTATTATTTATGGCCCGCAGTGCAAAGAAATGTTTTCATCTTTGCCTACTTGTTATTTGTTCAGTTCGATTCGAATTTTATAATTTTGAAAGTATGCGATTTCATTAGACTACTTCTAAATACATATAGAAATAGAGCGCTCAAACTAAAAGTAAAAGTGTTTCATCTGCTGGAAAAATCCAATCTTGTCCCCACCTTGGCTTAAAGAGCATTAATAAATTTCAGTTGTAAATATTTTTGGACAACTATACGACACCTTAGTGAAGTAATAAATAATGAAACAGGAAATTCTCATAAGGAAAAAACAATGAATCGGATGACATTGAAATTTTAAAAAGTCTACAAATTTAACACGCTTCCACGTCCATGTCGATTGTAAATTTAAAATGGAAAGAACTTGTAAGATTCGAATTTAAATGTCAGGAAGTGAGTGTACCCAACTCAGGCAATAGTGATTCGATAAATTTTCCACTTTATATGATACCTTCAAACTAGCAAATTAGGTATTTGTATTGCAAATAGCTTTTTTCTAATAAATTTGATTGTTTTCAGAAAAGTTAACAATTTTACATAAATACCAGCGCAGATATCCTCGCTCTTTCCAATTGCTTTTCTGTCACGATTTCGCTAGACTTCCCTATATAGCTAGGAAGGATAAGTACCATTGTTAACTATCAAGTTCATTAGGTGGTCAAATGAACAATGATTGGATCACAATTTTCTGATGCATGAAATCATTTTGGTTGTATTTCTAACACATGTCTAATATCATTCTAAATACTTTATCATAAACTCACAATTGATCGTTGATGATTTATCTGAAATGATTAACTTTGTCCAAGTAGTTACTCACACGCCAAATAGACACTTCCCGATAGGCACAAGTCAAGAACTGATTATATTCATTCTAAAGATACTATCAGAAGTTGTTGGGAATACTAAGTTTGTCTAAAAGCACGTACTGATCACTGCTTCGCTACTTTCTTTGTGCAGATTCCAAAGCCATGCCTACATGGTTCGCCTACAACATTGCGCGGAAATGATAATTCTTGTCATATTTATTTTTAATTGTTTTTTGTTTATAAATGTTCATATGCCCGTACAGATATGAGTTTAATTGAAGGGAAGGAAAACCAGAAGTGAAGACAATGCAGAATCGTGTCGCAAGTCTTGATGCAACAGTCGTTTTTTTCAAGAACACTTTGAATCCATAAGAATGCATTACTGCTGATGCATTGAAAATGCATTCGTGCATCTCAACCCTAACATCAGTAAAAAAAGATATTCGCGAAGGTGAAGTGGGTCTCAGATGCCAAAAAGATGTTCACAGCAACAACACAACAGAACCCTTGCATTGGAAGGACACATGGTCCTCAAAAGTGCTAACATTATATGTACAAAATCCCATTTCAGGGACAATTACACTTTGTTTCATACTTCAGTTAAAAACACAACTCGAAGGTTGATTAACTTTAATTCAAAAATAATACGTACCATTAACCACTGCAACTGCTCACTGGAAAATTCAGCCTTATGGAAATCCAAATAGAAATTGCTGAAATCGCGATGGGGTTGTTGTTTGCCTGCTTAACCAAAGGTGTCGAAATGTCCAACAAAAAATATATTTATTTATAAAATACACAAAACTAACTAAATTTACATTCGTCACGGCGTCAATTAACGCCGGCGCGGCTCAAAGTTGAAGTTCACACACGTAAAACGGCTGAAGCACCAAATTTCGCGACTCACTTTAAGCTCGCATAAGACTTGAATGCGTCCACGATTGAGTGAGGTAACCCGCGAAACACCAACTGACTATGTAACAGTGGATGCACGGGGCTTTTCATGCAGAGGCCCAACAAGGCTAGAGACAAAAGTTTGCTGTTGAGTGGCCGAAAAGAGCCTACGGAGAGGTACTATGGTGGCTTGTAATTGTTGTTACTGCTTTTGCTTTTGTTGTTGGGCGGCAAATAAGAATGCTTTTGGCAGCAATAAATTTATTGTGTTTTTGAAAGTCGGCGCTTTTGGTCAGACCATCAAATTCAGTTACCATATTCGAATGTAGAAATGAGAGTGTGTACACTATCTGCTGATGAGTCTTGTACTCTGTACAAAAGCTGAGCCACCTTAAAATTTCACGCTAACAATTAGACACGCCACATAAATCTAAAAATATGTGAAGTCCGACTAGCCAGGAGTTAAGTTCTGCGTAATAGAGCTTGGGTAGTTTGAATACTTGGACTGGACCACTGATGCAGCGAACTTATCTTGGATTAAGTGTCTTCTTTCTAAATCTCAAATTAATTAGTGTCCCAGACGTCTAAACAATACGATCCTTCATACTGGAACTTCTGATTTGAAAATCTTCCTTGTATGTTCGGGAGGATCTTCATCAAAACATTCTCATTATCGAAAAAACGTCGAAGCTGAGGACAAAATTAAACATTAAACTGTGGCATGATTTTGAAAATATTTGAGTTTTCGGAAACTTTTCATAATTTCTGTCCAATACTAATACAGAAACATAACCCATTAAAACATGCGTAATGCCCATATTGATTTACGTCAGAAGTCCAGATGACATTTGCGAGCCACAAGCATAATTATGTGCCATAATGAGACTGACTTTTCATTTACAAAAGTTTTGTTTTTTTTTTTCTTGAAAAAACTATGTTTTTCCTTTCAAAGTACTTCGCACGGGCAGCTATACATTGGCTTAAAGGTTTTTCTTACTCTTGGTTGTAGCTGCTATGACTTTTAGGTCCGTGGTCGCAGTCTTTTTAATGCTCCAAAGAGTACCAAAATGACCTCTTATTAAGACATGTTTGGATCGCGGGAAACGGACAAAGTCACAAGGACTCAAAGAAGAGGTGGTGAAGAAGTGGGTTGACGAACAATAGCGATGCGTTTCGAGTTCGAAAATCCATTGATTGTATCACGAAGCATTGTCATAATGAAGCGTTGATTTGTCTACAATGTCTGCTCACATACGAATCCGTCTTTTTCTGAGCGTTCAAAGGACACTTTTATAAAATACTATGTTGAAAATTTGTCATAGTTGAAAAAATTCTTTGTTTGCGATACGCCTACTTTGCTCATTTGACTTTTTTATCGAGCTAATGACGGTGACGACCACTTTTTTCCTTACCGCTTTGTTTCCGAATGAAACCCAAATAATCAGGATTCATCAAATGTGATCACACAATTGAAGAATTATTGATAATTGCAAATTCTTTCAAGAACATCGACGCACACGTTTCTCAGTTCGCTCCTATTCAGTTGGGTGGTTTTTCGGCACCATTTTGGCATAAAGCTTTCGCATCCCTAATTGTGTAAATTTGCTGTACGGTAAAATCGATTAGTTTAAAGTCACAAGAGCCCTCACGTGTAGAAAATTTCAGTTCAGTTTTAGTTGAACGTGAGTGTGTTCTCGGCCTTCCAAAATTTATTCTTGCAAGCTAAATGTACTCTAGATAAGCAATATTCTCCATCGGCCTGTTTCAACTTTCCAAAAATCACACTGGCAATTTTACCAAGTATTATATTGAACAAGACTGCAAAACGTTACTCCAAAAATCGATGCTCCATTTTCGTTACATACAGCAAAAAGCAAGTTTACAGATGGCACTGTCGAAAATAATGTGACAGCTGTATGGTGTTGCAGATCGAGAAAATAGAGGGGATAAACAAACCGGTCTAACACAGGCCAATAAACATAACTTCGCAAGATCACCAATAGTGTTGCCAGTATCATTACTTTTCTCACACACCTTGTAGAGTTCCTGCTCCAAAAATTCAGATCTCGAAGTTTTTTTGAAAGTATTCAAACTCTTTTTAAAACGACGCCAAAAGTGTAATTAGTAGAGGCATAAGCTTCGCATTTGAAGAAGCTCCAGATGTTTTCAAACTGGGAACGACAGCAATACTTGCGTCAATAAATATATTTTGCTCGTACTGGACACAATGACATAGAACACCATCATGCATAAATATGGTGCAGGTACCAATACATCCCAAAAAAATATGGAATCAATATGACTTCCATGACCACACGAGTGTATTAATTGTTCCGTTGACAGAAATACAGTCGTCCATATCCATCTGCTGAAATGAAAAACCATATTATAAGGACTAGTGGATGCTTGACGATCCTTACAACACATCTTATTATTTCACTCATATGGTCTTCTTCAAATAAACTGGTGACTTTCTTTTTCAGTTTCTAACTTGCATTTGTCGCTAAACACCTTAAGAAATAAAACAAATAGAAATTGAAAAAAATTGCCTTAAACCGAGGTAATCAGGTGGAACCTAAATAATATCAATTACCTTTCCAAAATCTTCAATGGAATTCTTTTCTATTACTATTCAAGGCGTATCTGAACTATTCTTGCAGATTCCAATATAGCTTCTCGCGTTTTCCGATAATTTCAGTTTTTTGTTGGTCATCTGGCATGGAAGGTAATTTCTTTAAATCGTTTCTTGATTGTCCTTCGCAATTTAAATATTCCTTCGGCGACCAGATCCTGATGCAAACTCAGTACGGGTGAAATCGATTGTTGGATTCATTCTTGGATCTCTTCGAATCATTATAGTCCTTTTCCGACCATAATCATTTCGTTTACTGGTCGTTTGCAAAGGCGTCTCAAACAGGATCCCAGTTGCAGACGCATCTCAGTTTAAAGGGAAACCTTCTCCGTTCGTTCAAAAATAAGTTCGTCTTTATTAACGCAATAATGGACGCTTTTATAAATAAGAAGATTAATCTTTACTATTTCCCATGTTGTTGTAATAACCGATTTAATAATATATGACACGGAACTAATTCGGTATTCAATTGACTATGGAAATTGTTTAAAACTTTTGCTTTCCGAATGCAAGTGGAAATCTACCGACCTTTTAGTTTTCTATCAGATTTACATCAGGATAACTTTTGGTCTGATAATAATAACTACGATATACAAGTGAAAAACAACTTCTTAAAGGAACTCAAATTATGCGGTTTTTCCGTACTGCGTAAAATGCATTCTGGATACTTACAGACAATGTTCTAAAATCGAAATACTTATGTAATCCTAATTTTTAGGACACCGTAAACGAAAATTCTGGAAAAGTACCTTATGATCGAAAAAGAATTTGAATTTTGAGATGCAGCGCTTATCCGTTGGTAAATCTTTATTTTCTCAACGTTGGCAATACTTTTATTAGTGTTCTGCCAATTTGTTGGCGAATGTCGTACGATTAGTATTTGATCGGTGTCTATACGAAGAAGTTGGAAAATTGTTGCGTGGGGATTTTTATAATGTATAAAACGAGAACTATACGCGTGCCTAAAATTTTGTGTTGGTTCAAAGGTTTAAAGGCGACTGAGAGAGTTGAGATCACGATGAGATCTCTGGACAACCAAAGTCGGTCCTAAACCAAAGTTTTGCTGACGGTTTTCTGCGATATTCGTGGTATGTTGCAAAACGAATACGGTCAATAAAGAATACTTTTTAAATGTTATGCGTCGTTTGCGTGAAGCTATTTGCAAAAAAAGGCTTGGTTTGTGGAAGAAAAACTCATTGATTTGGCCAAAAATTTGACCAATTTCACCAGACAAGCACCGTGCAGTCCAGACATGCCCTCGTGTGACTTTTTCTATTTCCCAAACACCAATTGACATTGTGGGGAACGCGTATTGAGACCATAGAGGCCATAAGAATTGGCCAAGAATTCGCTTCGTAGACTGAAGGCCATACGAAATGTTGGAAGCAAAATTAACTGCTTGGCACTTTTAGGCATGAGAACTTCAACGAGACCATGTTCATCAGCCGAAGAGGGATTTCCTTGAAAGACACTTTGAATCGAATAATGAATTATAGTGCCAGCACAAAGAAGTAAGTGCTAAAGTTCGTTTTGGATTTGCCGCAGACCAAAATTAACTCTGGGTAGCTTGGGTCCGCCGGGCCTTGCTTCGTGGGTCTCGAGGACGCGTTTCGGCTGCATACAGCCATCTTCAGCTCGTTCGGATCCGAACAAGGCCCGGCGGACCCAAGCTACCCAGAAGTAGTAAGTGCTAGTTGGATACTTATAAGTAACTGTCTCGTACGCCTTCGGGAAACGAAACGATGGAGTCTTTCATGCAAAGATCTGAATTAAATAACAAGGAAAATTAAATTTTCCATGCATAATAGTAATATTTCAATCACAGCCTTTCACTTTGCTTTTATATAAGCCTGAATTCTCCTTTTTTAAGAACTCGTTTTGTTGTAACTAATAAGGACAGGAGTCCTTATGAATTAGGACTCCTGTGTAGGACTCCTTATAGCATAAGGCTTTTAAACAAAGAATTAATCTTCTCCTCAGTTACATCAAAAATCCAGCCTGGAACTTGTTTTGATATAAATCAAGTTAAGCCTCCTTTTCTGGCCGGACGACTCGTAAAGACTAGGGAAATGTATTTTTCTGCTGGAAGGAAAGGGGTTCAAGTGACAGTGAAATACCATTTCCATGTTCTAACACCATATCGAAAATATCCTTCTTTATGACTCGAAATCGCTCAAATGTAAGGTGCTTAGTGCAAAGTGTTGCCACAGTGTAGGTTCAAAACATCGGGATGGCCCCAACAGCCTTCAGCCCCAACAGCCTCCAGCCAAGAATCTTCCAAATATGCAATCCCCGCATTAATAAAACAGCCAATTTCCGATCTAATCACCAATCTTGATTGTGGTATCATGTTCTTGGACTTTAAATTCAACTCTCGAGGGATGTGTTCATTATTTAGTAGAACCACTTTCTGCTTTGCCAGCCAACAGTCTTCAAGTAAGTCGACTGATTGCGTTTCCTAGTTTCTGTTCGATGAAAATTATAATACGCGTAGAGTGGCATTTTTGTACCTCCGCTCGCCAAACTACGTCAAAAACTTCCATGATAGCAATAAAGGAATCCAGTACTAAGGTGAGACAGCACTCCTCCGGAACAAAGTTCCTTTACAAACTTCCAGATAAGAACGTTTTCGAATACCTTCCCAGGAAAAACCAGCATGCATAGAGCCAGTATACAAGACGTTTACGACCAGCTACGACGTATTTTGTCTTATTTTCATCAGCCCCCTCTTCCTTTTTTAACACTTCAGGTATAATTAGAGCAAAAAATCGCGGCTCCTAGGCAAGTTGTCAGTCAAAGACGCTTATGCTTAGGGAAAAATAATGTTGTGAATAAAACAAAGAATAAAATTGTCACAATCAGCAAAAAATCTTTTCCTCGCTTTCATATCAAGTTTGGTATCATAAAACATTCATTCATTTAACATTCATTCTTTTAAGGCAAATGTTTCTATGCCTTTCAAAACCGAAATCCGAAAGTTGGACCAGTCATTGGAAGGTTTTTAATGGAACACAAAGACATGAGTCCAGTTGCGAGATTTTTTGGCAACTAAAAATAAAAATATTGCTTTTAAAAACTTTTGCTTAGTAACACTAAAATAAAACCAACCAATTTTCCTGATAATTATTTTTAATTACAATCCGGAAACAATAACATGACTTTAAGGCTTTCAGAATACATTTACGGGACTAAAGATAGATTAAAATTATTGAATATTTTCGTGAAATCTTTGTTTTCACAGAATCTCCGATTGTGAGATTTTTGCTTGAATTTCCGACTTGGATTATCTCGCTTTAACAGCCAACGCCATCGCCAAGTCGGCCATCATTACTTTATCCCACTTTCCCTGATAGCGATGATCCACCTACTGGAAACCCTGATGAAATCTTTCGCCTTGTCACTTCCATCTTCCGAGTTATCAGGAAAGAAGTCCAAATGCGAAGTAAGAAAGTGTAGTTTAATGCTCAGCAAACATACCTTCTCTCCGAAATTTCGAATCATTTACCTTGCAACTTTCTCCTAATTTGGACTTATATGGCTCCCTAGAAAATATGTCACTATTTCCTTAAAAGATTTCCTGATTTCTTATTCAATTTCACTCAATATTTAATCGAAAGTTGTATCATCTTAATCTCAATTAATCGCTTTAATCAATTTTCTTATGTCCTGAGCACCGAAAATTCCATCTTACCGTTTAGCTTGAGACAAAGGTGAATAAATTTGGGCTCCTTCTTTGTTCAGCGCTTTGGCAAATTGTTCATATCCAATCATATCCAGCTTTATCTGTATTTCAGGTAACAAAACATTTTCTCGGAAAACTAAATTATCTTATTATTAATTTTCAGTTCCAGGGACTACTTTAATCTGCGGTGGCCACTCTTGCTTCGTCCAGAAAACAAGGGTGCTTCGTACAGCAAACTAGTAGACCGAGCAGCATGCTTAAAACTTTCAGATCTCAATCCAACCATGTTTTAAGTGCTTTATTTTCACATTTTTAATTTCAAGACGTTTTTCAAATTCACGTAGCATTCTTTCAAACGTACAAAATAGAACTAAAACGTACTTAATGCCATTATGCAAAAGATTGCTTTCACACTTCTTTTTGATGAATTGATGAAAAATCTCCATTCATTCGCGTCATATTCGGTGTTGAACATTTTTACTAAGCCAGAAATATCTTTGCAACACTATCTTCAGCAAAATGTGGCACAGAGCCTGTGTGGAGGTGCAAACATGTTCATTTCCGACGGTCTTGATCCGAAGAACTCAGCTGCATCTTTTGGTAGGCTTGGATCCCTCGTTAAGTCCCTCGTCAACATGTGTTCGCGTGTACTTGTCTCAAATTCAGCATCATGTTGAGGTATCTCTTCAACATTACTGTCTCTGTCATCACTTTGCGGTGATACCAAGTATGGCGGTCATGACCATATAACGTTCTGTCTTCGTGTGCAGTATAATTCTGAGATTCTCTCAATAACATCAGCATTAGGAGATTTATGTTTTCGTTCATCCCTTTTGACCACTAAAGAAATTCACGAACGTGTGTCCTACAAACATTTTGTGGGACCCTCTGTTTATCTGTGCTGTTCTCAGTACTAACTATCCACAGATGCAGCAGAAATTATCCGGAGAGCTTAAATACTTTTGACATCTGTGTGAGCGTTACGGAAACAGTAACTTTGCGTCGCTTATAACCGCCAAATCCTATACATGATGGGGTTGATGTGAATGAAAATCACGCGAAGCGAAACTGGTACGGCCACAAAGAACAAAGCTCATGACGCAGTCGATAAAAAACACCTCAGATACCCAAAATCTCAAAGTTGGTGAATACAGTATTGAAAATGCGAGAGAATTTGTGCGTCTAGGCGCCAAAATAACAAAATAACAAACAAAGACGAAATACGCCATAAAGTACAGTTTGCAAATAAAATTTTTTATTTAGTTCTGACAATTATAAAGATCAGCTGCATACATAGAAAAATAAAGCTCCAAGTATATAAATCTTTGATTAGACACGTTTTATGCTATGGGTGTGAAACATTCACCCTAACCCAATCATTTCCAAATATATTGAACGCCTTTTAGCGACAGATCGTAAGACGGATAGTGAATTCGATCGAACCAAGAGCTGTATGAATATTTGACAAACCGGAGGTCTTGAGTATTGTAAGACTTCAGAGGCTGCAATAGACAGGGTGAATTTCATGGACGAACAACGGATACACAAAAAGGTTTTCGTTGGGAGAACCGAAGGGTGGAGATCAATGGGGAAACCGAGGAAACGCTGGTCTGACTCGGTTGACGAAGGCAGATCATCGCTGCCCAGATTTCAAAGTTGGAGGACCCACAGTTAGAGACACTTGTCCAGGAAGCGAAGACCCGAGAGGAGCTGTCGTGCTAAATAGGAGAAGAAGACTAACTTTTTAAAAACAATGATAATTCTGTTTATGTGAAGCATTATTTTAAAATCAAAAAATAAAAAAATTCTAGAATAAAAAAGTTCTTCACAAAATGACAGGAAAATCGACCGTTTGTTTAAAAACAAGGGTGTGTGACGAAGTCAACACGTGTGCTTGTAGATACACACAACGTTTATAGCAGTCTTATATACTTATTAATAAAGAACTATGAATAAATGTTGATCACTGCTGAATTAACTTTTTCTTGAACACTTGAACCTTCCTTTAATAATAAATGATGTTATTAGTTTTTTGGTAATTTATATAGTTATTTTATTTCAATTAACCTTAATATTAGAATTGAATTGCAGAAAAAGTGTTTGTCAAATTTGACGACGTGAAATGCTGCCAATATTTCATGCATTCTGTTTAAGTCTCTTTCATATGTTTCACTGAAATAATTGCTGTTGTTATTTCAATTACTGCTGTTATTATTACCAAAAGGCAAGCAAGGCATTTCGCATTTGAAAATAGCCGTGTTGGCGTTGTGCAGTGCAATATACAATAAATCGATTCAAAGAGACCGGACCCCTTGAAAATAGACCAAGAACAGGCAGCGAAAGAGTCACTACCGATCGTCTCTATCGATCAGTCTCTATACCGATCAGTCTCTACAGGATCGCAAAAAACAGCTGTTAACATCGCTGCAAGCATTTCTGAAGAAAAAAGCAAGTCTGTGAGTACGCATACTGTCAGAAGAAGGCTTCTTGAAGCTGGATTTTTTTTTGGGTTGGGGGGTGAAGGCAATTTACACCCGGAGTGTGGGACTCCTAGCAGCGCATGCTACCAGACTACCCACTAAACACCCCCCCCCCCCCCTGTCAAGAGATCCTAGCCTGGAACCGTTTGACACATTACTTCGGGCTAGGCCTCTTTTTACTTCGCCCTAGGGCGCCGTCAGCCTAGAGAAATCTCCCCCCAGCGGGAGGGGGCAGGATGGAGGAGGACTGCTGGAAAGGAGACCCCCCTAGACCATTGTTATCCATTGTACATTTTTTGGCAGTAAGTATTGCCCGAGAGTAATGTGCCACTCAGGTCCATTTGTCGAAACTTTTCAGCATTTCTCCGACCAGATTGTCTGGAGAAAGGTCTCCCATCACCTCCCACAAGTCCTGTTGTGTCCTGTTCCACCTTCTACAATTGAAGAACGTGTGACATGCGTCGTCCCTTTCCCCGGGGCAGAAAATGCAGTCTGGGGACCATGATTTACCAATCTTGTGCAAGTAAGACTGAAAATACCCATGCCCGCTAAGAAGCTGGGTAAGGTAATAATCAGTCTCACCGTGCCTTCGATTTAGCCACGATCCCACGTCCCCTATAAGACGGGCAGTCCAGCGGCCATTAGAGTTGCCTTCCCAGGACTTTTGCCACTCGAGTATTGTGCGCTGCCTATCCTCTCGGTTGACAGCATATCTTGAGCCCTCCACTTTACGGTCATAAATTCTCCGTCGTTCTCTAGCAAGGAGGGCGATGGGTATCACTCCTGCGATCACCAGCACCGCCGACTCAGAGACAGTGCGGTATGCAGATGCAACCCGCAAAGCTCCTTGTCTCTGTACCTGGGCCAAGCGCTTTCGGTACAGCTCCTTACAGAGAGCTGTGGCCCAGACCTCAGAGCCGTACAGTAGCACTGACTGTACAGCACTCATGAGAAGTCGGCGTTTGCTCGGTGTAGGCCCACCGATGTTGCACATTAGCCGACTTAGAGCTGAGACGCCTATCGCGGCCTTTTTCGCCGTTGCTCTGATCTGTTCCGAAAAGCTCATTTTAGAATCGATCAATAGTCCCAAATATTTTATTGCAAGTTTAGACTCAACAGTCGCATCTCCGATCTGCAAAGCAATTACCGTGGGAATTCTTTTCTTCGTGAGAATGACCACCTCGGTTTTCTCTAGTGCCAAACTGAACCCGCGGGTGGTCATCGATTCCCTCCCTTGACGCATTAGCATTCCCAGTCTGCGCTGCGCATGTTTGACTGTGCGTCCGGCGACCAGTGCTGCTATATCATCTGCATAGCCGACTAAGCTCAAGCCTCAATAGTCCGTCGTATGAGGCGTTGCACAAGTCTGGTTCAAGTATGGAGCCTTGCGCTACACCAGACGTTATCTCCATACTGCGCCGTCCATCTTGCGTGAAGCTGGATTAAAAGGTTGCAGGTTAACAGTGAAAAATGCACCGAATTCCTAGAGTCAACTCTAGCTACGTTGGTGACGAAAATTTTCGGTGCCACGAAAAGTGATGAAATAAAATTTCAACAAGAAAACGCCACATGCCACAAATTTGTTCACTCTAATGCATGGATAGCTCAAAACGGCATATAACTCTTCGACTGGCCACCACAATCACTGGACCTCAATCCAATTGAGCATATTTGGAGTGTTTTGAAGAAAATAATGAAGAGACATTTAATCAGTGATAAGAACTCCTTAACTGCTTTACTGAACTGCTTTAAAACATGAGTGGGGACAAATCACAAACGAAGAGTGCTTTAATTTGGTAGGGTCAATGCAAAAAGGAGTGGCTGCAAATTCAAATCAAAAGGTGGACCGATCAAATCTTAATTATTTTATTTTAATAAGCAATACAACTTACAAAACAGGTTTTTTTACACCACCTATGTGAAATTATCCTTAAACTGGCAGTTCAGTAGGGTGCCTAATACTTTAACTCGTGGCTGTACTATTTGCGAAGCCTCGAAGGTTTTGCTGGGAATACTAACTGTAATATTTTCAAGCTAGCTGTACTTCGTTTTCAGTTCTAAACATTATGCTTCAGTCTCGTTTTATGTGTTACGGTGAACATTGCACAAATTTTAACAAAAGTTGTATACTCATAATTTGGTTATTTCGTTTTTTGATGTACCGTCGGGAGAAATAGATTTTCGTCGTAAGATTTATTTGAACGTGAAAAGCTTTCTTCTTCAGGTGGTGTTAAAACTCACCATCGAGGCGTAATTCGTATAGTTGATACTTACGAAAGTGAAGTAACTTATAACAATGATAGACATAATGGTATTCATAAAACAGAATGGCGCGAGGGTACAGCCGTTATTACAGAATTTGACTTTGCCATTCGCTACAAAATATAGATCCTGTTCTTCAGCATTTTGCATATGAAAAACTGATCTACGTTTAATTGAAAAAATTCCGACACAAGAGAATAACAAACGAAATAAAGCATACTGTCATTGTGGAAATTCATCAAAAATAAAGTCCGAAAAGCATTTTTTGCAGGTGTAAAACTTGTCCTGAAAACCCAGCTTCATGTCCAAAATATTTTGAGTCTTATCATTCGTATCAAGCTGCAAATGTTTTCAAAAATTAAATTTTTAATCTCTATTTGATTTGAATTTTTCTTAGGGTATAACAAATTTCTGTTCGTTGAATTTGGGGATGAAATTGAATTTATATGAAAATATTGTACCAAATAAAGTTTTGTTTTAATAATATACTTTCCTCATTTTTCGTTAAACTTTTTCCAAAAAAATTGCTAGCTATTCATTTGATATCAATTATGAAGTTATGAAGAACAAATGACGGCTAAAGACGTTTCCTGTTTCTAGGGTAACATGTTGAAAAATGTTATAGTTTTCATCTCTATGTAAGAAATCTTTATTAGATTTCCCAAGTGCTACATAATCATCAAAAACAAAACAAAAATTGTGTAATTTTGAAAACACCTTTTGATTCCTAAGTGAGCGTTAATTAATACATTTATAATTATGTAATTATTGTTGTAAGCTTATTCATTTTTGCCTACTGCAACCATTCAGTGATAAGGAACGGTTCAAATAAAAGATATATCAGCAACTAGGAAGATCAAGCTAATATTGGCGAAAAATTATGCCAAATAGCTAAAAATCCTGATGTTCTAATCAATCATAAAAA
Organism: Stratiomys singularior; assembly: GCA_954870665.1. NCBI lineage: Eukaryota > Metazoa > Arthropoda > Insecta > Diptera > Stratiomyidae > Stratiomys > Stratiomys singularior. The sequence goes on from OX940879.1 coordinate 31,742,489, forward strand.
CGCAATGGGTAAAATCATGGCACACATATGCCATCGAAAATGCTAAAAAAAACTCCCTTTATCTAATAAATGGGGCAGTATGGAATCTCAATTCTTATCAAAAGCTCATTGATGAAATTCGTATTTGAATTTACCACCTCAAATAAAATACATATCAATTGGAAATATCAAAGCAGTATCTGCGGAAAGTAAACCGGTCAATGCATCCGTCTACGAACTAGATTCATATTGATAAAGAAAGCCATAAATTCAGTTACTCTCAGACGCAAAAAGTTGATTTTTCCCCGGTTTTCGAGGCTTTAACACTGATACCTTTCCTAAATGTCAGCCAATCAAATGATTCGTCCTTGTATAGGATGATAAAGTCAAGCACAAGTTGCGAAGATGGGTGAAACCCATGTCATGGGCTTAGAAGATTAAGACTTCTTCACTCAATTATTCTTCCTCACTTCCAATATCGATATTTGGATCTTAAGGATGTGTCACGAGAGAAGAATACCAAAAATGAAAATAAGTCTTAATCTCTTAATGCCAATCATCTTGATTGTTTTTGCTAACTATCTACGAATGTTGCGATCAAAACTCCAAAAACTGGGCGTAGTGTGCATCTGAGACGGGTGAGCAAGTTGAATAAATTCTCGAAAATAATGATAGTGAAAGTCTTGCTTCGAAACGATGATTTTACTGCTGACAAAAAATACTTTAAGTGCATTGAATGACCAGTTAAACCAAATTATCCGCGGTCAATCAAACCTGCATGTAGGAGAACAGACATGGATGCACGGAGAGTCTTCTAGATGCTGGGATTTACTTATATTTAGTCAAGGAGCCGGATTTCATGACCACTGTTCAGGAAAGTTGTCACTCGATTCTTCGATCCAATTGCACAAAAACTCAAGGTGTAAAGTACTGACCATTGAACTTGTCTTCTACTTACCATTTTGTAGAGTCTAAAAAACAAAGTGGATCATGGTTCTGCCGCAAATTTGTCGGCACTGAATCATATGGTCATGCATTATAACAAAAAACATCGATTTTAGTGTTGCGCAAGCCTGAATTACTCTCACCATTCCGCCAATATGGACGAGACCTACTAACATTGGCCGTGGGACTTACGCTTTGTTTATCTTTTTCGATTTCGTTCGCGATTCCAACTTTAGTTTGAAAGATAAAGTTATTGAACTTTAAGTGAATTGCTTTTATAAGATGAAGGTTGCTGAGATGTGGCTTCAACAACGTGGAAGTTAACTATAGCGCGTTGAACAAGAAATGCAAGTGTACGTACGTAGCACGTAGGTGACCCGGTTACTGCAGTCTGAGCTTTAATTCATTGCTACTGAAGTTGATGTTCAATCAAGGAGATTTGATTTCCTTGATAGCGAAATAGATAAGTGGAACAGCTTGAGATGGAGTTGGAGACAATCGGTTAGAAATACCTTTGAAATTCCCCTGAATAAAATTTGCAGAGCTTTTTCAACAGATTATTACACATCGCAGAGGTTTTACTGAACATAATCCTCTTTTCTGTTTGAGTCCGACATTCCAACATTGATTTCCCACAAATTTTTTACAAATTTTTAAAAATTTTTGAATACTTATCGCTTAAATTCCATTCTCATCACCTTAAAATTAATATTCCTATGCAGGCTCTTAGCTGAACCTCTTTTAGATCACCACCCCAAGCTCCTTCCATGCCATCCTTATCGTTGCTTTTCTGTTTCATTGAATTTTATATAGTCACAAAGTGAAATATGCATAAAACTTTACAGATTCTGAGAAGCACAATCTTATCTTTGCAATAATGTTACTTTCGTATTTACGCCTGTTGCGCCAATGCTGAAGTCAATGCTTGCATATTTCTAGGCGAGATCATGGTGAATTGGTGTACAATATAGAGTTTTATTTATTTGGTCGCACGTTCTTTCAATATTAATTGAATTTATATGAGAAAATTAATAACAAGAAGTAAATATCGTTAATAAATAAAAGTAAAGTAATTTTGGTATCCGTTCGCGATAAATCAAAAGGATTACAATTGGGCATATAAATTGACAATCTCCTTTTAAATACCTATTTGTTTTCTATCAGATTCGATGCTTGGCCTATCAAAAGTCTAATATTGTGGAAAACACAAAAATTCCGACAGTGCGCTCTCCTTTAAATATTACAAAATATGAATTAAAATTGTGCATAAAACAACTCGATGGAAAAATTCTATTAACTATTGTTATTGCTCTGATGGAGTTTTACAAAAGTTCTAACGCATACTTACAAATAAGGTGCTCAATTCCCATTTCAGAGTCTAGAAAGTGTGCGCTCACTTAATGTTGACACTCAATGTTTTTAAACAGAACAGAGTAACAACAGTACTTTCTTTCCACGAAATTGAAAAGGGTTTGTGAGAAGCAATCGTTGTGATGCATTTCAGTCTAATAATAATTTTTGACAAGGGCGCTGGACTGTAATAATTTAAGTTGTTTTGAAAAATGGCTCGTGAACGGAATGAAACTAGTGAGGACGAAAGGAAAGTTATAATAAGTATGGGTAAAATGAACAAATCAATTCGGAACATTGGAAAATTTTTGCAAAGGCCTTATTCTACTGTAAAAGGTGTTCTGGACAGATTTTTAAGAAGAAATAGACTGAAAAGGACTGATCTGTCGGTCTGCCCTTGGAAGCTAACAAACACTAAGAAACGATCCTTCGTAATAAAATTGAAAACAAACTCCAAAACAACTACCAAAAAACTTCAACTTGCACTAAATATAGATTTTTAACTTCGTAACGTATTAACGGCAACAGTTTTGTTAAAAAGTGTTTTTGTCGATTCGGATGCCTTTACGATGCCGGATATCATGACAGAGTTGCAAGAAAAAAACCACTTATCAGTAAAGTCAACAGAAAAACTGTTTACTCATGCTAAGAAATCATTAAACAAAGGGAAGCAGTTTTGGAATAAGGACATTTTTAGCGATGAAAGTAAATTTAATATGAACAGTTCAATTTGGAGATGTATGGTGTACAGGAAAATAAAGAGTTGGATGAGAAATAAAATTATATCTTACCCTCAAAAACGGTGGGGGTTGTATGAATGCCCATGGTGTTAGGAATTTGCACTTATAAGATGGCATTATGGATCACAAAGTAGCGCTGAAAAGATGGGACTTCATAATTATTATATATTCACATAAGTTCATGACGCAAAGCGTACAGCTTTGAATACAGGATCTTGGTTCTCCAGAATGGGTAGAAACATCTGCTCAGTCAATGAATTAATGCGATATATTGGAGAAATGAATTTGTAAGTGGAAAGTTTCTACTAAGGATAACCCAAAAGAAGCTCTGAAGACGGAATGGGCAAAAATCGCAAATCAAATCACACAAAATTTGGTCAACTTCATACCAAGGAGACTATAAAGTGATGAAAGGAATATATGGGAACCAACAAAATGTCAAATATTCTTTTTTGATTGTTATTTTTAACAAAAATAGTTTGAGTGCGCGCATTCTTTTGGACTCTGAAATTAGAATTAAAATTAAACAAATTCAATCATTGACACTGAAGAGCGCAGCAACTTACTCCCGAAATATTTATCTGTCAAAATGAAAAACAAAGCGTTTTGGAATGGAAAATCAAAAATGAAATCTAAGAGAATTAATTGTTTTTTTTTTTCGTTACTACCAATACAAACAGCATATTTACATATTTTTTTATATATTATTTCTACATATTTTTGTAAAACTCCATTAGGGCAAAAACAATTGCGAAGTTGATTTTTTCATATAGAGTTCACGGGTTAGCTTACAATTTTTGGGGCCAATTTATAAATTCCAGAAATTTTTAGGACCTACGCCTCCGAGGCAATATCTAGTAAAATCGACCTTGTTATTGAAGGAGTCGCACATACACTTTGACGGTTTAGAAATAAATATCTTATATCATTTTGGTCCTTTAGCGTCGATACTTCCGTGTTTGTACTTTTTAGCTTTTCTTTTGTCTTGGCAGCAATGGCATAAACTAAAATTAACGATTTTCTGCCCACATTTTCGATTACAACTTCGAACAAGCCACAGAATGATTTTGACTCCTTTTAATTCTTAAAAGTCGTCCTACCAATACTTATTTGCTTGCGTTCATAAATTATATCACTTAAGCGTTGGAAGTGTAGTTCCAAGGCATTGTAATTTTCACGGATTTGTTCAACGCATTTGAAACTATCAATCACTACCTGCTTAGTCTGAAATTAGGGGCTGTTTGTACCTAGGGATAATTCCTGTCTTGGTTATAGTTTCATCATTTCTATTACGTAAATCTCTCCTGCTTAACTTCCACTCCTTTTTGTCTTTGATTTGATTCCCCGCAAGGTTCTATTCTTTGCGACGGAAGGGGAATCCTCTTTCTCTCCTCAAAACGGAGAACGGGACTTCACATCGAAGACAGCGCCCCGCCAAAACGCGTCTGTGAACGTAACAAAGTGACGGAGAGCGACGGAGTGTTCCGAGGACAAGAAAAACAGTTCTATACTTTGACCACTTCTCTTTCTTGTGTTTATAAAACACCCTCCCTTTTCGACTTCCTCTCCTTGCCTCCTGTATAACGATGATTCTAAAACTAATTGGCAGGAGTCGTTTCAGGATTATCAGCATTTTCAAGATGACTTTTACACTCTATGCAACTGTCATTCATCCAACTTTTCATATTTTAATATTTCTAATATTTTATGCCTATATTTATAAAATTGAACAGTTTTTCTGTTACCGCTTGCATTTCAATTTCTCGGCTGTCAAAAATTCAAAAACCTCTGTTTACGTAAAGCTTAGGAAAGTGTAATGGCCAGGACATTGATACAGGATATTCATTACATGGATCCTAGGACATTTTCGGTAAGGGGTAACCCTCAAGGGAAACCATGGAATCGATTAGAAGATTTCGTTGACATAACATAAAGCTTTTCATTCTCAACATTCCATTGAAACCTGTACAGGAAAACTCCTAATGATGTGTTTAGGGATCTACTTTGGTGTCCTACCGAACTTTATTCTGTGTTATAGAGTAGGGCCTTGGACTAATCATAAAACTGTCAGATGTACCCTACTTCAGGATAACTAACTGTGGAATTCAATAATGATCTCTAAGCAAGTTGACCCTGTGAAACGAAGCCATGGACGACTTATGCTCCTTTATTTCGCCTCTTATTATATGTAATAATTGTTATCAATTGCAGGAGTTAGCCTCGATTTACCTACTACGTGCCATATTGAATTGCTAGGAATTCCAAACGTTCTATTTCTTAAATTTTGACTCCGATTTGTGTAATTTTTTTAACGCCACTAAATGGAGATGTATCTCGGCGCCCCATTTATGACTGTTCTAAGCAAGCGCAAAGGATGAGAGTCTATCTCGCAATGTTGGTAACGCTTCATTAACTACCGACTGTCATAGAACCAGAACAACAGGAACTGATCATATTGGAAAACAACAGTGACCCTCGCACCGGAAAATGAAGTTTTCACTTTGAAAATGAAACGAGCAGACCAGTTGAACTGCGAAAACTTCTTGATGAAGTTAGCAATACCAAGTTAACATTGTTACAGAACCAGAGGCCAGATGGCACGGCAGAGCGACGTTCGATATGCGAACGCTCACTGTTTTTAAAAGCACTGAACAGCAAGGAAGTTATGAGCTTGGAGTAGACAACATTTAGAAAAACAAATTCGCCAATTTTGACCCGCTCTTCCCGCAATTCGAATTAAAACAAAGTTCTTTTATGCCTGGCTAGTCAACTTTCTTGTGCCTACCGAGGACAAGAGGACGGAATCAATGACGATTTTTCCAGAAACCAGACCAGCATTGATTTAATGACCGAAATCAATGGACAACACCTGATAGACTTCGCTATCTTCGTCTGATAGACTTCGCTAGCAGAAGCTTTACAATAAATTCGAAAAATTTCCAACACCAAAATATTTGAAAAAGAACGTGGGCACCCTAGATTGACACATCAACAAACAAGAAGGGTAGAGTTTCTCGAAATATGGTCGTTTCGCGGCGCTGCCTGCGCCATAAGAAGAGAACTGTTAAGGTTATCATGATAACCTTAGGACGAGGTAGGATGGTGGAGGGCTTTTACTTTGAATACTAAGATAACTTTGTATATCCTGGCGCCAAACTTGATACAAAGGCACTGAAAGGATAAAATTGAACCCCGGAATAGTGTGTATTACACTTACCACATGGAGCCTATCACTTTGCGTATACAACTCATTGGTCCAGTCCCTGCTGCTGCATGAAAGTGAAGCATGAATCCTGATGAGCAAGTCCGAAAAGTTGGTTTGCTTCGGAAAATCTACGGTCCAGTGGTATTTTCAATTGGCCGCAAATACCAGTATAGAGTGGAGACAACGTTGCCACTGAATTATCTGAATTATTTAATTTTGAGTTTGCTTTATCGGTTTGCGTAAAGCTGCGCCAACTGCAATAGGCCCATACAGAGAGGATATAAGAAAACCGGCTGCCCAAAAGGACTTTGAAGAGCAGAGCGTAAATCAAAATTTCATCAGGAATACCAAAGATTAACTGCGAAAAAAACGATAAACACTGACAGCCGATGGTTATTGCGAAAGAAGGAACTCCTTCTAAAGGAACTGGAGAACCAAGTCCCAGAACCGTGTTGACTGGAGATGGTTAATCCTGGAGATCAAGAACCGACATTGGCTGACGTTCCATGGATGATGATGATTTAAAATTAAGGGATAATATTGTAGACATATTGTGTTGCGTTATGTTAAATGTTCAGAGCCACTTAAGGAACTATCAGTGGTAAGTAATCACTTCCCATTCCAAAACCAAAAAAGCGACACATCTGACACATCTCAATCCAACTGATCAACATTCCAAAGAATATACTGGGGGCATGTTCTGTAAAATGATTCTTAGAAAACATTCATAATGGCTTACACTAAACGCTTTTCATGGGAAGAATAGCAAGAACATCTTCCTGGAACGAAAATCAAGCATGAAATGTTAGAAAGATCCCTTCGGCTAAGGTCTTCTCCCCGGAATCAGTTTGAATGGTTGAAACTTTTGGAGACAATTAAAGAGATATTTACCGCTGGTACTACTTTATTTACGAATTGACGACTTCTAATCCTGCTTAGCGACTGCATGAAATCTTTCCTTTCAATTTGAATCTGAGCTAGTAACTGAAAAAACACAGCAAATAAAAAAAGAATCAAATAAATAAAGCAACAACGCTAACTTTTATTAGATTAAATAATGAAAGTGTAGTCCTCATTGATCGTGTTTGATCAGCACAATAAATAAAATCTGAGAGTAGGTGGAGGTGTTTTAGTTACTTGCGATAAGAATTATTACATACCTCGATAATACTATCCAGATGCTTAAAACTTACCGAAGAATATCTTATCAGTTCAAAGTCTACCGTTGATGTCAGAGTGACTAAAATGGTAGCAAATTTTTCAGTGTTCTGATTAACTTTGAAAATAAGTTTACCTTGAAATTAGGCAGCAGGTGAAAGATTAGTAATATTATGAATAATAAATATTGATATAAAACATGATTTCGTATTACGCAACATTGATTTAAAGACTAAATCGATTTAAAAGTGAAATTTGATCGGAGTTTGCATCGACGCTTTTCAGGAATTTTATCTGGAACTTTCTGACGACATAAATGGGGAATTGTATGAAAATTTTCATCTATTTCGATTATGCCAATTTCACATGATTCAGTGATACCCAAAACGCAACAAAATTTCCAGTACTATAAGAAATTATTCTTAACTTTGAATCAGTTGAAAACAATCTCAGTATCACACTAACTCCTATGGATGACTTCAACTAAACTTCTGGGTATTTTCACGAACCACAAGGATATTATTTCTCTTTCTAAATATGATTGTGAAGAAATTCTGCAGATAAATGTTCGTTTATATTTTAGCACAACTAAATACACAATCCTCTCAGAGCCTGAACAAAGTATTAGGTTCCTATAGTCTTTATTTTATTTCGTGATATGTCATATCTTCAAAGAAGAAGTCTAGCGGTCTCAAAGCAAAAGATATTGATGGCCAGTACACAGGCCCAAAACTAGAAATTATGGGTCCATCAAACGATTTCTTTCGATAATTCGACGGTTGCAGAAGCCGTATGGTATGTCACACCATCCTATTGGTGCCAGAGGTCCTTGGCATTATGGTCACCATTGACTGTATTGTTATTGTCAGCAGCATATGCATCAATAATCTCACCGGCTCATATAGCAGTGGCTTTCTTCGGGTGTAATAGTATTGCGAGAACAATCTGTAGTTGTAAATCACTTCAAATGCGACAGTTTTGTTTATTATCATGGCCGTTCAACGAGAAACGAGCGACTCTACGCCATTTGAGTTGGATTCTGTGCGCAAACAAACCAAAATTCTTCCTTAAAATTTTCCGTAATGCACGCTAAGCACGATATCAAACGGACTCACTTGGGTCTTCATCAATACTACGCCCTTCAACTGCTATAGTTTCTTCATTTTGCTCTGTAAACCGTCTGGATGGATGCGTGTTATCAGTGACAGTAAACATCGTGCGGTAACGATCAATGCTTAAGTGAATTCATTGTTCTGATGGACGATGATGTTGGCCATAAAATTGAACACAATATTTACCTTCAAATGAAATCTGCACGATCTGCATACGTTGTTCAGACGTCAACTTATTCATGATAAATTGGCAAATCAAACTAACCGCAAGATGCATGCCAGCTGACTCACCATACGTGGCATTCAAAAGTGTTGCCAATTCAAAGGTTAAAAATTATTGCTCTTAGAATAGCCGCGTTCCTGGAAACAAATGACAAAAAGATTCTTCAATATTTTGTAAAATTTTTGTGAATTCGGAATACGGTTATATGGCGAGGCAGGTTTTTGATTCACACCAACTTTTCAAGTCCTTCTTCTCTTGTTCTCATTTCCCCTCAATCTCAGTCCTTCTTCTTATTTGTTTTTTAATTTATTTTTGTTTTTCTTCGATCAGAGATTAATTTTTACTTTCGGTTTCGATTATTTGCCAGTTAGTATTACCTTAATGATAAGTTTATGGCATACCATAAAGGACACTAGGACTTTCAACTGCCGCAAGTGTACCAAATGTCTGAAAAGAAAGTCAAACTTTAACCGCTGTTCTCAACATGAAAATATGGAGTTCGTGAAGTGGATTGTTTAGTGTGTTATCCTTAAAAAGTTGACGATTTCACAACGAGGAGAGTTCAGTGTAGAAAAAAACAGATCTTTTTATAATGTGGTAAAATTCTCACAACGAGATGTTTCAATAAAGCATTATGTCAACCGTCAGACGTTTTTATTTAGATATTTTCGAAATGGTTGCTTACGAAAACAAGCTAAGATAAATATGAAATCTGAAAGGGAACGTTTAAAGCATTGAATATTTGCTACGTGACATGTGAAGAATATTTGTAGATGTAGCATGGGTACCAAGCCTTTAGTCAGTTCAAGAAAGGCAACGAGAGCATATGAACGATCTTATTTTGATAGTAAAATGTTACCGCTGGTTCATTAAAAATTAAGTCCATTCATATCACTGACACTATAGACTTGTTTTAACACACAAGATTTCTAATGTAATTATTGGCGAGTCCTTATTGATTGTCCTTATCCAAAAGGATTGTTTTCAAAAAGAGTAGCTCAACAAGTTTGCGATTACCCTGCTGGTTTCTCCGGTAAAAAATAAGATGCAAGCGAAAAGTAACAGGAAAGAAGAACTAAGTTAAAATTAAGAGAAGGAAAACATTCTTAAATAGAATAGAAAATCTATATCCCTTGCAAAATATACGATAAATATAGTACATGTATGTTTATGAATACAGTTAACCGCGGTTATAACGAACTTTTAGGGACCGTTGAAATTGGCTTGTTGTGAACCGGAGTTTAATATATTCAAACCAAAAATCACGAAATTTTCTTTCCGTAAGTTTATTTATAGGAAGATAATAATATTTTCATTAATGAAAAAAGTAAATACATGTGTATGTAGGGTAGGGCGGGGCTAGTTGAGCAATTTTTCACTTGAGCGGATATAGCTCCTCAATAATAAGTCTCAAAGAGTTGTTATGCGGCTTGATGGATTAGTAATTTATCCCTTAGCAAAAGTTTCCAAATTAATTTTTTTGTAACAAGTCGAATTTAAGAGACACAGCTGTTTAAATGCAGAAAGTCAAGTACGCTCAATGTACCCCATAGGTGAGGTAAATTGAGCAAGGGTGCGGGGCAAGTTGAGCACTAAGAATGTATAACCAAACCATGGGTTCAATGTTGACTAGAGATGAAGTAAAATATGTGTTTGACAATCAGCTCTTTACTTATAGTCTTTTAGTGACAGAACAACAATACTTAAATTTATTTTCTTTGATTAATTAATTAAAACTAGAATCAACAAAACATTAACGTATCTTAAGGCTAACTTCAGGATTAGATTCAGTCTTTCTGTTTAAAATCAGACTCAAATATCTTAAAAAATATATTAATAAGATCTTAGCAACTAAATCGTCGTTGTCACTATTGCAATTGACACAAACAAAAGTAAGACCAGTACCTGGAACACATTTTGTATGTGCCCATTCCCTGCAAGCTTGACACTGGATCCAATTTTCTCCTGGTAAACTTTCAGCATAGCCTTCGCAACAAATCAGACAGGAATAATCATCATCATCACTTTCCTCACTTGACTGGAGTATTTTTTTATAGACACCCTTCTTCCTTTTCTTATCCATGTTCTTCTTTGGCTCCTTAACTTTTTTTGTGGTTTTATTTTGCTGTTCTTCTAAAGCGTTCTTTTCAGGAGTGTCTGTTAGTATTGCAGCTTTCCTCTTTCTTCTGTTAGTTTTAGCTGCTTTTCTAGGGCCAGCCTTTGGGTATGGTCGTACAATTTCCTGGGAAAATACTTGTATTAGGTCGATCGCCTCGTTTTCTTTGTTGCTTGGACCAGGTTCGGGTTCAGCTTGGCTAGTGGAGGCAGAAGGAGCAGGATTAGTTTCAGTGCTGGACATCACAGCTTGCTCTGGATGATCTTTTTCCGGCTTGATAGTTTCTGGTTCAGAACGATCGGTTACAAATGATGGTGAAAACTCAGCCTCAGCAAAAATGTTTGCATTATACGGTAAGATGCCTGTTTTTCGGAAACCGTTAACAATATTTATACTTGTCTGAGCAAACGGCAACGAATCAGCGACTATTTTTGGTATACCATAAAAAGTCAGGATTTTCCCCGAATTGTTTCGTAGTCATGCATCTTGAGCAGCAGCGCAATACTTTTTGAACGGTCCAAAGACTGACACATCCATCGATTGTAATTTATGGCTACAATGCGGTGGAAAAGACAACATTACAACTCCGTTCTCTTTGGCCAAAGTTAGTGTCTTCACGTTAAAGTGAGAGGAGTGATTATCCAACACTAACAAAACAGGACGCTCTATGGACGGTTTCACATGTTTGATAAAATGTTGCATAAACAGATAGAATTCTTCGTCTGTAACCCATCCACTGGCATTGCCTGCTCCTATACATTCAGGGGGACCACCGTTAAGAAAGTTTGTCTTAAACTGTTTTCTTGGAAATACAAACATAGGAGGTACAGCATTTCCAAGAGCAGATACAGCAGTTACTACTGTAATGTTAGTCCCTCGTTCCCCAGATGTCATTGCGCCGACGTTGCGCTTACCTTTGGCAGCTACAACTTTTTTTGGCTTCAGCACAGTGGATACTTCTGTCTCATCTATATTCCAAATGTCTGCCGCAGTAAATCCATATCTATCCATTATTTCCGCTAATTTCTCAAAAAAAACTTTAACATTCTGCTCATTAAATGATGTTGCCCTACCAAGGCTGGTGGGTTCTGGTTTTCGTATGGATAGCTTCGGATTTCGTTTTAAAAACATCGTAAGCCATTCTTTTCCGGCCATCTTATTTACAGTCCAGCTGGGTGGAATTTTAATGCCAAATTTAACATCACATTCGTAGGCAAGGCGACGGACGTCTTTTGGAGAATATCCATAGAAGATTCATGCCATTTGTAGCAAGTATTTTTTCAGAGAGTCCTCCTGTGTGCCCATGGATGAATCACCATCTTCATTTAATTTCTTCAAAAATCTTGTCAAAGTCATCCGTTTGATATCAAACAAAAAGTGAGGTTATAAAAAAATCGTAAGAATTATACCCAGAACCTCTCTACATATCAAAAGTACAATAATGCTGTGGAAGATTAACACTTACCTGATTGAAAACAGATAACAATTGACTAATACAGACGAAAACTTGCGATAAACGACGTTTTTACTTATTGGTCACAAAATAAACAAAACGCACGCGTGTTTCACTCGTTCGTCTAGCCGCCACTAGCGACCGCGTGGTGATTACCCCTCCCGCAACTCTTTCTTTCCGCCATACGATGCCTATGCGTACGGTAAATAGTTTGCGAGATATTTCGATTGCCAAACTTGCCCCTATGCTCAACTAGCCCCGCCCTACCCTACTTCAAAATAATATCAAAATGCATAATCGATTTCCCATCAATATAACAAAATATGATAAATAATACATAGAATATCAAATGTCCATGAATACGTTAGTTCGTTACTGAAAATAGTTAGAAGCTCTAGAATTTCCAGCTTGTCTGTATAAGCTACAATTTCTACAAAATTATTCGAAATATTTTGTGGTACACTATGAGACTGAAAAAATCAACGAACTTCTGTTGGTTTTTGCACTATTTATGTGGTAGTTGCAACTGAATCTTTAGTTACCTCGTCCTCATCTTCATTATATGAGCTCCCATTTTCTCCATCACTTGATAATCAACAACTTACTTGTCATCTGTCAAAAATGTCGATGTGAAAAAGCTATCGGAGGGGTAATCCAATAAGACATAGGAAGTCATGGAACATTAAGTGGTAACGAATCCTCCTGATCAAATTCATCGTTACCCTTGGTTGCCAATAGTCCTGCATGTTAATATGCATGTTTTAAATGTGCAGATTGCCGTCAATGTTGAGAAAATTCAAATAGTTCTTCTGACGCTGATGTCATTATAACGTCATGAACTAGTTCAAATGGCGTCATCTGTCACAGGAATGATTCAGTACCGTATTATGGAAGAACACATTTTAACAATTTAACAGTGGAAATGCGAAGTGATAATTCCTACAACGTCCGAGCTTAATCCCTCAAATCCTTTTGATCCATTCGCAATCGCTTGCATGTCTACTTGGTGATAGAGGACGTATCTGAAGATGAACCGTTTTAAACAAATGAAACAATCAATTGTCATTTTTTCGATGGTGCGCCATCAATCGCACGTTCCTTAAAATAAAAGTGATTTTTGACTCAAGAAGTCCAAAGTGAATAATATAAAGAATGGTGCATAATATACAGTGGCGAGCAAAACTGGATAAATGATATTCGAAATCTATTATATCTACCTATATATTTCTTATTACAAATAATTGTAGAATAAAATCTTCATAGTTATTAGCAATTGCAGTTTATCAATATAATTCAACAAAAATATAGGAAGTATTAAGATGCGGTAACACAGTAGTTGTCAATATAACTCCACTTCTCAATGTATCCAGTTTTGCACGTTTTTGTTATCTTTTGTTTACAGTTAGTTTTTTTGTGTTTTCGCTAGAATTTGACATTTTCATTGTTCTAGTTTGTTAGTTTCATCAGATCTGCTTAGATGGTAAGTGAATTTTGGTCAGATTATTCTATTATTAACCTATTTTGAACGTATAGTCACAATGAGGAAAATTTTACGGGATTTGGAAAACAGTATCGTTTCTTTGACTTGCAAAAAAAGAGTAGTTGCTAGGAACTTGAAAATCTGTCACAGAACGGTACTGTTAGTAAGAAAAAGGAAGAATATTTCATCCGCTAGAAATCTTGGAGGGCGTCCAAAACTCCTATCGGATGCCGACGCGCGATTAATGGACAGACTACTAAGGAGTGGAGATACCAAGGAAGCAAGGACACCAAAAACAGCAGCGCAACTTATAAACAAGACTGTTAGCGAGCGGACTGCCAGGAGAGCACTAAGAAGAGTTGGCTTTATAGCATCTATTAAGCCTAAAAAACTATTGCTATCCGAGAAAAACATTAAAGAGAGGCTAAAATTTGCCAAATACCATAAAGACTGGACCGTGGAAGATTGGAAAAGAGTAATTTGGTCTGATGAAACCAAAATTAATCGATTCCAGTCTGATGGCAAAGAATATTATTGGCGTCGACCAAATGAGAGCCTTCAAAAACATCAAGTGAAACAAACATTAAAACATGGAGGTGGTAGTTTAATGGTGTGGGGCTGCTTCACATGGTGGCATCTGGGTCCAATGGTAAAAATAAATGGGATAATGAAAAAAGAACATTATCTTGATATTTTGAAAACATTTACCAGATTTACAATTTACCAGATTTCATCGATGAGTGCGCCTATCCTATTGAAGAGATCGTTTTCCAACAGGATGGTGATCCGAAGCACACCGCTAAAATTGTGCAAAATTGGCTTGGTGAGCAACCATTCTTGAAAATAAAATGGCCAGTGCAAAGTCCGGATTTAAATCCGATTGAAAATTTGTGGGCTATTTTAAAAAGGAGGCTGGCACAATATGATAACCCTCCAAAAAATGTGATGGAACTCTGGAGTCGAGTGCAAGCTGAATGGGAAAAAATTCCACATGACACCATTCTGAGACTAGTTGAAAACATGCCAACACTCATGCAGAGTGTCTTGAAAAACAAGGGACTATGGACAAAGTATTAAAAATCTCCTTAAAATGTCTTTAATTGAAAACGTGCAAAACTGGATAAATGAAAAAAATTTTGTTTTATTTTCATTATTTTTTTTTTGTAGGAAGCTCATGTATTTTTATTTTTCTGTAATAAAGTGAATTATTCTTGTATTATGGTATACTGTCACTGTTATTTGAAAATTACTGAAATTCAGCAAAATAGCAGCCTTTCATTAAAATTTTCAAATCATGTATCCACTTTTGCTCGCCATTGTAACTTAATCCAACTAGAGATATTGTTAAAGTTAGGTGCCGCTCACTCTTCAGGCTCAGAGCCAAACTTATCTATTGAATTCTTTGGTCACAGTGAAAAACTGACTACTGACTGGAAAGAATAAACACGAAAAAAACGATATCACCCCATAGGCATCCACAAATTCTAATACATTGTTCCGAAACCTGCTAAACTAAACATTAAGAACGAACTGTTTATATTCAAATGGGTAACACAATTAATGCAACTCTATAGCAATATCGCCTGGACAACAAAGCAAAACAAAAGAACACTACACGCAATGCAAACCAGGGTCTCAGGATTAGTTATACAAATAAATGGAAGTGTTATACAAATAGGAACATTTACAAAAACCTTCGGGCTAGCATAATGCTGAAATATGATTGTGGCAGAGTTTTAAAACTTTTCGACAAACTTGCCGAACACAACGATATTACCGAGGTCCTTTTCATCAGTAGCAAAAAGAAAGGTAAGACTCATGTAGGTAAACCTCGAATCAACGACTAACTTGAGAACTAGATCGATCTAGGTTAGTGCAACCCGTTTGTTTACCGTTTCCGAGAAATCGATTGTTTTTTTTCAAAATTTGAAAATTATAGAATTTTGAGGATATACTGTCTAATATTCATGGTGATATTGATGGTATTTCAAGGTTTTTGGGCTTTTTTGGCAGGTAGTTGTGAGTGGATTTTCCGCCTCAACCATAAACCCAAAAATTTAGCTGCTCCAACAAAAAGTTAAAAATATTAAGTTGACCCTGAACTATGAATGATGCATTAGAAGATGGATTAAGATGAACTCGTTTAAAATTTTTACCAAAATAAAAGAAGAGTTTGATTTAGCCTACATACATCAACAGTTAGAAGGATCCACTTGTGAAATACTACAAATACTAAGCAACGAAATGTTCCTTTTTTAATATGAATCTGGTATTACTTTTCACAAATTACTGATGCTATTTCTTACGAAAATAGATGTATGTGCGCTTGAAATCTTTTCTAAAATATACTAAAAATCTATACTTAAACTTTAATCTTACCAATGTTCAATAAAACTTTAATTAGTCTTCTTTGTAAAGACCCTTTTCTTGGGATTTGTTACTTCCTAGCATTCCAGGAATTTACAATACTTGATTAAATACAAAATTTATTGGGGAAGCAACTTTTAATTGGAAAAATCGTTTGAAAATGAATATCAATCATTAGTTTTTCGGCTATAGGTATGACATCACGTGATGGAGCCTGCAAGTTATATGAAAATGCCAAAATGACAATAGTCAATTCGAATATGCCCTTGTTAATGGCCTTAAAAGTTCTTAATGTAAAAACTTTGCTTGAATCTTTTTGCTAAGAGTACGAAGTCGGATTAGAAATTTTCAAAAATCGTTTTTTTGTACTTCCAAAAATCACCTTATATAATATTTCAGTGAAAGTATAAAATGTTGTACTCTGTAACGGTAAGAAGTGTTAACTCCACTTTGGGTTCTCCCAGAGTTCTCGCAGCTACCGTTCAAACAACGTTCGATACATCATGAAGGCAGTTCCAGTATAATGGAGTTATAATGTGTTCAAAAATGTTGATAGGCTTCACAATTCCAAATATTTGTTCCATATTGACGATGGCGATTTGCCCATATATCCTAGTAGCAAGTACCTGGAGGCTTAACCTGAAAACAAAGAGTTCAAACACAATTTTGCTCTAAATCCAGAAATACAAGAGTATATGAAACTAGCGTTTGAAAAACTAGCCATCAAGGAACATGCATCAAGAGAAAAAAAACACACACACAACAACAATGAGTGTTACACCAGGACTCTTTAGGCCACCGTGCCAACACTTTGGTGGCAAGGGTGTTATGATATTTGCTGTACAAATTGCATTATCAATATTCAACGAGGCCGTGTACCTCTTTTGAAAATTTTGCAGATCAAAGGTTGCGAAAACAATTTGGTTGGTTTACAATTATGAGCTGCATAAGGACGAGGTGAGGAACTCGAGGGCTGAAGGATGGCACAGATAGCTTCAAGTGAAGGCTAGTGAAGAGCTAGCATATATTGATTTAAAAGTACTTTTATATGATCCAGGAATAGTAGAAAAGGAAGGTGTAATCGAAAAATATCATTTGTCATTAAAAATTCGGTAATAATAACGAAAAAACTCCAAATAGGTTTTGCTCAAAGTATAATTTTTCCACGTGGCGGACGGTTGACAGACCAGGATCACAGAACACAGAAATCCACCAAAATTTTGTCAAAAAATGGGGACAAAAATTTGGTATACTTAAATTGACAAAATAAAAAAATTGAATTTTTATTTTAACCCTTGCGTGACACACGCCCTAAAAATTACATAGTTGGCACACGGGGTCCATTGGACCCCAGCGTAAAAAATTTTTATAACTTTGTTAATTGTTTATATAGAGTTTCGGAAAAAATCACACATATAGTTTAAACCTTTCCAAAGTTTATTGTGTCATTGTTGAAGTCAATTTTTATTGTTAAATTATCTAAAAAAAGTAAGCAAAAATGTGCATTTTTTATTTAAAAATTCATATCTTTTTTAATTTTCAATATTTTTTCATGAAAATTTGAATGTTAACGTAGCAATAGCTGTAGCAATATGATGGAAAAAGTGGTACTTCTAAAAAAGGTATTTATTTTGCAAAATGAATGCAGAAAAAAGAAGGTACAAATAAGACAGCATTTTTTCATATTTTTTTCAATATAATCGTATTAAAAAGTCAATTTACATTATAAATACATGTTCTTACTTAAAATTAATGATATTTACTTAAAGTAATTGGAAAAACTCCAGCTAAAATTAGCTTTCTCCGGCACATTCGACGCATAAGTACATACGATGATTTTCGCACATCGGTCTCTAGCATGAAGGGCATTGCATTATCGTCTTTTTATCTTTGTGACGACTACAGACAGTGCATCTCATTTTCGTTGAAAGACGTGGTCGTTCATTTTCGATGACAGAGGGTTCATCTAAGCCCAAGATGCCTTTCATGCACACCTTTGTGGTAATTCGTACTGACGGATAACCAAGCCTTGTCATCATAAATGACCTCGCAAGATGTACTGCTAGTCGATTTAAAAAGTTACTTGCTCTTACTTTTTCGGTATTTTGTATATTTATGTACGCACATTTTAACAAAATCCTGGCATTGACAGCTGCCTGGTCCAAAATACCGAAAAAGAACCGCAAGGGCCAACGATTTGTTCTCCTAGAGACCGTGTACGCGTAACACAGTTGATCAAATCTATCTGTACCACCTTTGGTATCGTTATAGTGCAAAACAACGTTCGGCTTTCCGTCTGTTATTCCTGTCGATTGTGAATAAGTAGACGCGGTAGCCATTTTTACCGCGAAGAATCTTGCTTGGTCGACCTCGAGCTCTTGCTGCCAGACGTTGCTCCAGTGGACGATCATCATCACTTTCGAGGTCTACCTCCATAGCATCCTGTTCACGAGCCATGCGTAGCCGTTCTTGAAGCGGTACATTTTCCAGATCACTGTCGGCGTCGGAACCGTCTTCGGACGATTGATATTCGTCCGTATCGGTGCCCTCCTCTTCCACAGAGAGTCGATCTTCCTCCCCAGAAGAGGCTTCATCGAGACATGTGTCATCCACGTCATCTTCATGCAATAAATCGACCACGTTGCGATGCCTTAGATTATACCGCGCCATAGTACTAGAAACGTGATTTTAAAAATTATTATAATTCTTATTATTATTAATTTAAAAATTTTATTTTGACTTCAGTCAATTACTTACTTTATAAATTGTTCACAAATCACTCAAAACAGCACAAAAAAATTTGCTCCGAATTTCACTTGAAACGACATTACTGACACACGGGGTCTGAGGGATCCCAACCGAACTTCGAACCGCTCGCGTTGGCAGGTAAGCGATGAATGCCTACCTTTACCTGCGTGGAATGTTAGTTCAAACCCTCCTCTAAATGTAGGTGACGCGACAGGCCCTAAACCTAACGATTTCTATGTGAAAAATCGCTTTGAAGAGAGCGTGGGGTCCTTTAGACCCCATGTGCCAACTAAGGGTTAAGCAGCCGTCATTTTGGTTTTTTGGACCAAGCAGTGGTGGCCAGGGTGGACAATTCTCAACTTATTAAAGGAAAGATCAAATATTCGAATGTCAAATTTTATTTGATTCGAATTTATTTTCTTTTTTTCGAATATTTCCCCATGGGTATCGTCATTCATTCATAATTGCATACAAATAAAAGCAAAACATTTTCCTTTGAAACGCATTCCAACGCATACGAATTACACATCACACATCAAAGTTAAATTTATTCGTAAACGATGGGACTCGGCGAGCCCGCCCTCTTCGTTAGCCAAAGCAGAGTCCAAAGTGTGAACAAAACCTTATGCATCCGAGTGGAACGAAGTGCACCCCGGTTCTAGGGTGGGCAAATTTTCGCTGATCCATTGCGCCAGAGACTTCAGCATACACGTTTTGCTTTGTGTGAGAAAGAAATTTAGAAACTTCGATTGTTTTTCTCCCTTTTTTTTTGTTTTGCTCTGATGGGCCAGCCCAACATCAGAAAATTTCAAGGAAATTGTTTCGAAGACATTTGTGGCTCGTTTCTCAAAAGGAATCTATGGGGGATATAAAATCACACAAGGATCAGCATTGTACCATTTGTGTAAAAGAAGACTTTTCACAATTTTTACAATTACAATAGAGCATTTTTCAATTTTACTTGCCAAATTCACCGGTTTCAGGCAAGCCGGTGAAAACATTGATGTTTCCAACTTTCCGCAACTATCTGTGATTTTGCGATATGTTACAAAGGAGGTGCATTTGTTGATCGATTTATGGGACTTGTTGATTTTCCCGCGGGCAGAACTGCACACGATTTGAAGTTCGTTTTAGTGTTGCCGCAGGCCAAAATTAATTCTGGGTAGCTTGGGTCCGCCGGGCCTTGCTTCGTGGGTCTCGAGGCCACACGATTTATTTCAAGTTTTAAATGATGTGTTTACTTGCATCAATATAAGTAAAAAGTTAGATGCCCAAATGTACGATGGAGCAGCTGTAACGTCAGGTGACTTAAATGGTTTCAAAAATAGTCAAAGAAACTGCTCCACAAGCATTTTTTATCTTTTGTTTTGCTCAAAGATGATGCAAGATCCTGCTTGCAAAGTGAATGAATGTCGTATTTTTTGGCTGATTTATGCGTTTATCTACTTTTTCGGAAACTCTAGCAAACGGACGCATTTATTACATAATATTTGTGAAAAACGACAACCAAGCAGTAGTAATACTCTTTAGAACTTTAAAATGCGTATTAATGATATTTTGCTACATAACCGATGTGATCTGTTGGAAGTCTTTGAAGAAAGTCAAGAGAGCGACAGTTTTGTCCACGGTCGAGAAACTTTGCAAGAATCTATAGGGCTCAAAAGTATTTTGAAGAATTTTCCAATTAATTTTTAATAAAAGCATTTCATTTTTTCTATCAGCAAACGGATTTAATTTTCAATGTGTTACAGTCAAGGTTTTCAGTTTTTTTATTGCAAAAGGAGATTTTAGAAAAGAGATTTTAGAAAAGAGATTTTAGAAAAGATTTTAGAAAATTAGAGAAAAGGAGGAGTATTGAGAGCAGGATGCATACTTTGAAAATATTTTCGATGATGTTTTCACCTTAGTGGGCGAACAACTAAAGAAAAGAAATTAAATCATGATGGTATTTCTGAAAAAACATTATATTTCAAGCATCTTTATGCTGAAATAATAAATTAGGCGAATAAATAAAATTTGTTAAGCCTAATAAGCCGTGAAAAATCTCAGAGTATAAAAAAATTCCAAGAGTGTCTGTGTCTACCTTGTCCGAAAATTTTTGAAAATTACAAGCTTCATAATGAATTTCCAGTTTCTTACTCTGGTCCTAGGATTATTGGTCATTCAACAGATAACGTTGAAACTTCAAAATTTATTTCACAAAATAATTAAAAACATGATGTTTTTGAGATTTATAAGCTCTCTTGCTTGGCAGTGTCTTCAGCACCAGTTGAGCGAAGTTTTTCTGGTCTTAAATGTATCAAAAGTTATTCCAGAAACGCTATGAGTCAAATGCGTTGTAGCAAACTTTCTTTAATTACTATCGATAAGGAACTGATGAAACAAGTGAAAAAAAATCCAGACACTAAATTTTATGATAAGGTTATTGATCATTTTGCTGAATTAAGAGATCGTAGAATTGACTTAAATATAAAAATTGATAAATTCATCATTTTTAATTGAATATCTACCCTGTTCTTTACTTCATCCTTTCCATGGCGAGGAAGCTATAGCCCTTCACATTGATTCTTGCTGTTGAATAGAATGCTTAACTTGAGTACACTTACCGACATAGAATGCTCCTTAAATCGTGCACACCCAATATAAAAAGACACAAGCCGCCCCTGAGACCGAGTATTTATTATCGGTGGTGGATTCTTGGGTGAGAAACCTCCCTCCTTAAAAGTCATTGGAATTTTTGATTTCAAATGTGCCAATCCGGAAAATATTTCGACTTTTGCAAAATAATAAAAAAAAAATTGATGATTAGTATAAATAAAATTAAAAATACTTTTAGTCATACAATTAATTAAATAATTTTTGAAAAATTTTTTTTTGGACTTCTTACGATTAAAAAAATGTTTCGTATTAATATGTAAAAAGGTAACGAGAAAAACATTCCCTTACGTCATTGCTTTTTTGGATTAGTAAACCAAACAAGCGCCTTAAGATAAAACAAACACCCTTGGAAGGATTTAATTTTCATTGTAAATATTGTGCAGTCCAGGAAGGAGCAACTTACAATTTTATTCACAATATTTTCTCACGTATAATGTGATTAATTTGTTTTATATTTAAAAACGGACCAGAGTAATATGTGGTTATTTTATCATTATACTTGGCTTATTCGTTATTCGTCAGAATACATTGTCATAGGCGAGCTATACCAAGTTGTTAACACATGTTCAAGATGCGGACATGCATAGTATACAGGTTTATGCATACATTTTCTTTGTTATTAAATAACTTCGCAGTAATTTTCTACGTCTTCTATTTTCCGAATGAATTGTCACAGATATCATTCAATACAGGTGCGATTCCATTGATAATGAAAAAAATGTTTACTTCACAAACATGTACACCTTTGTACGGTTATTTATTGTTTATATGTGATGTCGGCTATTCAACTGAAAGATTAGCGTATTTCTCAGTATGTCAGACGCTTTGCTTATTGTTTTTAAAATCATTTTGATACACTAAATTACATGTGCTGATCACTTTTATTTAGACCCAAATCATCTTACAATTAAACCATTTTACAATTAGTCATGTACACGTAATTAACTCCTGGACATTGGACTTTGTATCATGTGTAATTAAATTTGATCAATCATACAAGCATACATGTCGGATCAAGCATTGTTTCGTCAATATGTGAAAAATGTGACGTATCTTTGTGTCCACATACTGTCTTTTCAGTTTCTTATCAGATAATGTAATCGGAAATAAATTTCGATATTATACGAATTTTTCAATTAACCCTAGAAAGTATCTTGGGCAGCAGATACAAACAGGCTAACTTAAAAATTTATTTATTTAGTATTTATGTGTATCTTTTAGTGTTTAATGGCAATAATATTGCGTGAAGCTCAACGATAATAAGGCATTTTGTTGTTGTCGAATAAAATCGGTTTCGCCCCATCGTATATTCCTAGTTATAGATTTTGTACTTTCGATATGTCAAGAATAATATAATATCCACTATGTACTAAAAACAACTGAGAACAAATCCTGGAATAACACTCTCCTCTTTTGCGGACCCTACAGAAATGTTGAAAAACTCGAGCAACTTCTTTACACCTAGTGCAAAGCAACAAAAACATTTTCACTTCGTACTCTTTTATGGAGTTGAGGTGTTTAACGTGGACACCTGCCGTGTTGTCCTCATTCCACAGTATCTATAGACGGCGTTGAAACAATGTGTCAACCGCAACCCCCAAGATCTGAAACAAGTTTCAATCCTAGGTCCCAATTTTGTTTAAGCTTTCTGAATTAACGAACACAACTGATGAATGCTCATCGTACTCTCTAGTCTTCAAAACCACAAGCACCACATTTCAGTCAAGGAAAGGCTTATAACCATTTTGAGAACAGTAAACTGTCATGGACGTCACCCCAACCCGTAGTTCAGATAAACCTCTAATCTGGATGCGCTCCCTACAGACCGGAAAAAGCACTCCGTTTTTGTTCCAGACACACGGGACTGATAGCCCTTCCTCTCTTCTCTGGTAGGTGGGACCGGCCCCAAAGGCTTATTGGAATAAGTCGAAGCCTGGACCATCATCCGGAGACCTATGGCACAAGTCTCTAAGGTCTGGACTAACAACTGTCTCAACATAATATTTATAAAGAATTCTGGAAAGAGCTCAAGCTGGTTTCGAACACGCGTCCCTGCCGCTTCTTATCATGGGACGCGTCCCAGCCTGTGAGTTGGCACAATAGATATTGGAAGTGAAACAACTCCCTATGACATCAGTCAAGTTTCTCTCTATTTTCAGACTGTTATTCAACAGATGTCACTCAGCTTGACATTTTCTGCATTGATGAGTTCTAGCTGTTTTTAAAAATTAAAAGTGTATAACGCTCGGCTGATTTCTTTTCAAATCAAGGAACAATCCTATGAATATTTGAATTTATGTGAGGATGTATTAAATATTGAAAGGATTTTTATTCTTGAGTGAAGATAGTGGATATGAGTGGGTCCGAACTTCTGGCAGACTTAGATCAGGTCATTAAAATTGAGATTAACTGAAGTACTGACCTTTCCTACTAACTTTTTCGGTAACACAATATCTGAGCAACTTCAAGAGATTCACTGCATAATTGCTCACGAATTATCATGCACCCTTGTTTCGCATTGTTATGAATGGTTTCACAAAGACCAAGGACGTGCTATAAATCTGTGTCCGAATCGCCGTCCTCTGACGAGTGTTGCAAGCGATTGTATCAGGTACAGGTATTCGTAAATATTAAATTAACTACTGAATACCAAACTAAACTGCAAAATACAGTTCCAAGGGCATCACACGGAAAAAGATACGAATACCTCGTGACGCATATAAGGCAAGCTTTGCAAGATAGAGAGCTTTGAAATTAAAGAACGATCGAAAGAAATTAAAGAACTTCGAATTTAAATGTGAGTGGAGTGACCGATATGGCCATCATTCTGACCCTAAACGCATATTAAAATAATTTTACAGTGAAAAAGAGTACGTGAGGCATTGTGGATGTATATAAAATCGAAACGAATATCGATGCGCATCTCTCCGCACCTTTGTCTTTATGCATAGTCCAAAAACGTTGCATTTGTAAAGTTGGAGGTGAGTACTATTAGATTGCAGCAATTTTGGGACTTTAAGCTCTCCTTTCAACTCCTTTCTTCAGGAGTTGTAGAGTAGGGTTAAATAAGTGAAAGAAGGTATTAAGCAAGCATTCTTGTAATTTAATGTCAGATGAATCTAACTCACACGACCGGAAAGAAGAAGCTGTCATAGACTTGAAGATGGATGAGAGGCTTACAACAAGGAGGACGTCAGGAACGACTATAACGTGTTGTGTTTTTTGAGGAATATGGCCAAATATTGTCACCTGTAATGGTAAAAGGAACCACCACTAAAGCACCGAATCTAAAAAAAGGAGAATGGAGTAAAGAGTAATTCAAGGTAAGACTCACTGAAAGCAAAGATTTAGAAAATTTTCTTACACGTGATTTTTTTACCTTCGTGACTTATTGAAAGGTTGCGTCTTTAGATTAGAGTTGCACAAAATATCCTGTTTACGACAACGGGCTCCAGAACGAGGACGAGAATATTTACCAGTGGCAAAAACGAGACAAGCTGTTTCACGACATAGTTTCTGAACTCCAAGTACTGCTTTGTATTCATCTGATATGCTTCGATCATCCTTCAAACCGCAAATACTAATCTACCTTTCATTTGATTTGTTCTTGCAGCTCCAGGAGAGTGTTGAACGACCGAAATTACAGCTTTTTGCGACATGAAGAAGCATCCTTTAGAAATGCTTTTGGAAATGCTAAGTACATTCAATGAAAAGTGAAAAATCTAGAAATTTTGAAAAGCAGACATACGTTGCATCACCAAAATTTTGGTACTTGCATATGAAGTTCACATAGGAGCTCATATCACAAACAAAGAGTTCGTTTTGAAACGTGGCTGGGTAAAATTAGAAAACTTAGAAATATCGAAGAATGTGACATTGGTTTTTGGTAAGCGTATAGAAGCGTATAGAAGCGTATATCGATTCAACATTTAAATCATTTGAGTCCGATCAGTGCTTTCATTGTCTTTCCAGTTCTCTTCATCCTCAGCCTTACCTTCGAATACCTTCCTAGGCATCATATTCTTCCACCTTATATGGGCGGCTCGAGCTTTTTGGCAATATGTTGATCCTTTGAATCGAAAATTCGTGTACATAGTTGTACCTCATTCTATCGAATTATGCTCCTAAATATTTCCCAGTATCCGTATTTCGAGCACGTTTATAATATTTGTTAATTTGGCTGGGTTAGAGTCCATATCGTTCACCTTTGCCATAAAACGGACCAAATGGCCAACTTTAATCTTTGGAACTATATCCTTGACTGAAAAATTGGCAATCTGAGAATAAGATCATATGGGCAGGGCATCTCGTGTCAAAATTTTTTACACTTCAACCATTCATTATAATGTTAGGCCGGTTCGGTGTCCTTATTTTACACCTTATGTATGGATTTTGAAGCTTTTGGGTGGTTACGTTGAAACTGTCGGTTTTAGATACAGTAAAAAATAAAAATTTTTTAAAGAAAAGGTTATATATTGAATCCTGAAAATAGTTACCATTGGCATATGACTCGTTGCCAACGTGATGGTAAACAATATATTACTGTTTGATAAAAGTCTCTGTCTTGCCCATTGTCCTCCCTGTTGGTGAATTGTCGTCCACACATGAAGTTATCCATCGTCCGAAAAATGTGAAAATCTAATTGCGAAATCTCTGGAGAATATGCTGGATGTGGTAAAGTTTCTCAGCCAATTTCCTTTATGGTGTCCCTGGTGAATGCCATTGAATGTGGTCGTACGTTTTCCTGGAGGAACAAGACGCCCCTCCTATTCACGAGCGTTGCATGCGTACGTTGCAATTCCTGATGAACTTCTCTTGATTGCTGACTGTACACTTCAGCTGTAATGCTTTGGCCAGGTTCCAACAGTTGATACCACACGATTCTTGTGTGATGCCAGCATACACACAACAAGGTCTTCCGCTGATGAAGGCTTGGCCTTAGGATAGGGTCGTCTGACGATAACCACTGATACGTGCGTAGGCTATTGTCATACATAATCGATTCTTCATCGCACGTAATCACTCGATTCAAAAACGCCTCCCGTTCATTCTACAACAACAGCGAAGTACAGATCCGTATACACTGCCTTTTGTTGTTGTCGGTAAGTTGATGAGGAACCCACTGATCAAGCTGGCGCTTCTTTCCCAGACGTCGAAGGTGGCAACTAATGGTGCGTTTGTCAACTTCGAATGCTTAATTCGTGCAAAATTGGCGGGGATTCTCCTCTTAGTTAGCAAGAAGCTACGTCTCATTTATCCGAAACGTCGCTCCAGGATGACCGTCGTCTCCAAGGCTGTCATTCCAGGGGCGGAATCGGCCAAACCATCTTTGAGCTGTAAGTTCTGGCACAATATCGTCTCCGAATGCGCCACATATGCTGTGTGGGCAGCCGTTGCTGCATTTTTCATCAATTTGAACACGTAGCAGAGAGCACGACTTACTTTTACAGTTTCACCGACCATTTTTCCACTTCAATATTTTACAAAAACACTTAATACATTGGCATCACACTCGACTTTTTATAATGGCCACTGACATCCCTTTACATGTAGGTATACGGATTCCGGAAAAATGACCTAACGATCTGGAACACAGAGGTATACAGATGTGTCATCCCCAAACCGACACATTCAATGCAACCACCCAAAACAATGTGCAAAAAAATGCGATGGAAAACGCGATTTTGAAACAGTTGAAGATTCGAAAAATGATAACAATCAACGCGATATAGAATTGCTTAACTGGGTGGAGCAACTAGTTTTGCATACAAAGTGGTTATAAAAATTCTGTGAGTTCAATAATTAAACCACCATGAATAGTCTAATTGACATAATTCGCAAGAACAAAAATCGAACCACCATGAACTGGCAATTTGACAGAGGGCGAGGGGTAGATGACTCAAACACCACCAACAGACTACTTGACTTATTTTAAATAGTCAATCGCCTGAGTTCTTCATCCCCCCGCTGGAATTGAACCAGCCATTGTAAACTTTCAGCGGTAGGCTAACAACCTCTGTTACGAGTTTTGGGCAGTTAACTTGCCTCCCCAGGTATCGTATACAATAATCTCTTATCCCAGCCAGTGCGCACCTGTCAAGTAACCTGTCAAGTAAGAAGAGAATCAGAAACTGAGGTTCACGGTAAAGGGTCATGATTTTGGTCTTCCCGTGACATCTACCAGCTTTGCTCCTTCGAAGCCAGCTCATTGGTTCATAGCTAAACTTACATACGCCCTGAATATTTGGTGGAGTATCGGGAACGTATACCTTAAGCACCAACAGCAAAAAAACTCTCGAGGAACTTCTCACAGAGAGAGATAGAAAAAACATCATTTATATTGTGTTTGGACAAATGTTTTGAGAGGGGTGTTCTTGTTTATTGCAAAAACTAAAGAAAAATTACCTAACCACATGAAGTCTCACGTATTATGTTTGAATACCGCTGGATGTAGAGTTTTACGGAAGTGTCTGCTTTGGATAGTAGTTTTGCTACTTCGCTGGTAAGCCTTTTTGTAGCAGTGACAGATAATCTTGGATGAGCAGTGGAAGGAGAGAAACTGATTGAAAACAAATATTTGTGGGGAAAAAAATCACGCCTCAGACAGTGGCTGCTCTAAATATGGACGAAATCACCGAACGATATCGTTCTCAAACTGTACAACTAAGTATTAGTCGCATTATGTTCCGAAATTTTTGCTAGTATCCGCGTTTAAATTGTAACATTTAATTAATCACTTATAAATTGGTCCTTTACCTCTTCAGAAAAGGTGTTGGTGACGTTTGTTGTGCTGGAATAATGGAGCGCACGAAGGATGCTTTATCTCCTGCCCGGATAGCAGCGCCACAAGTGTGACTATCTGAATGAACAAGAGCGCCAAGGAATTCCTGGGCTGTATTCTACGATACAATCGTTGAAAATCGTATGAGTAGTAATTCGTCAGAAAAAATGTATTCCCAATTGGAAGGGCTGAGACGGAAACGGATGGATGGGCCTTTACCCGTGAGGCATTTCCTTCATAAGACTAATGTTTCAACCCATCGTGAAAGCTAAATTAATATTTTGATTTAATTTTTAATAACGATAATATTGGACTTATAACTTTTTGCGGGAAAATTTTTGTCGAATTCGCGTAAAAATAAATTATAAGAAGCTTTCGCTGCTCAACACAATCGAAGTTTCAAATTAATTCAGGGGTGAAGAAAAATTAGATATTATTATTCGTATTCAGGACAACTAGCAACATTAGGGAGCAAAACTCAATGTGAAAGGTTCCTCGTTATGCATTCTGTGATTTGTATCTCTTGAAATTTTCCTATCTTTTCTGTTTCTATTCCTGTTTGGAGCGTAAAGACTGTGCCTTTAATTCGTTGCATTCAAAGATAATTTGATTATGTAATGTAAAAATTTTGAAAAATTTTCCACAACTCCAGACGCATGACAAAAACCCATTTCCATAAAGTAGAAAGCATGGAACTACTAAACCGATTTAGTATGAATAAGATAAAGCATCATGACCAAGGGTCACTTTTCGATTTGGAAAGGAAACTTATCATACTTATCGCTCGCGTCATTTTCTCCTATTTCTTCTTAATTACATTGAAATTTCTAAGATTAAAAGTCCTAAGCACTCCTCCTCCTTCACATATGAGATTCAAACAAAGAGAAAAGTAATTGGAACTGATAAACTCAGATACTCTAATACATTCTTCTGATAAATGTCGGATGCCTTATTGAACATGCTCGAACCGCGTTTATTTTTTTCCACGCTAATCGCTAATACTCTAATCACTTGCATGCATGTTCGAGTGTGTGCGTTATGGACAGTAACACATACGCCATATCAAAGAACCAATGTCCAATCAGTATATAGAGTAGCGAACTCTCAGATTTTAAAAAATTAATGATTACAGAAAATTAAAAGTATCTTGGACCTCGGCACTGTACTCTAGTACTCTTATTATGTTACTATTTATGTCGTCTTTATCTCAGAGGTCCTACCAAGAAGCCAAGAAAAACGTCTTTGTGTTAATGCCGTTTTGTTGAACTCTCGTCGCTCAACAGTAACTGAAAATAAATTACATATGATTGAAAATCGTAATCATATTGAAATTGTTTAAGAAACCTTTCAGTTGTTGTCGGGACGTCGATTTAAACAGTTGATCAAGTTCAATTCAGCATTATTCAAAACTGACCACAGAAACGCTGGAATATATTTGATTAAAAATTTAATCTTAAAATTAAATTTTGCGGAAACTTCTTTTGGTTACTTCTCTGCCAAACTGCTCGAATTAACAGACACGTAAGTGGACTATTTTCTGCATAAATGGAATAAGTTTGTTGGGTCGAAAGGAGGTGATCGAGTTAACATTAACATTTATTGAAAGTGATAGTACAATATCATACTGCGCGATTAACATTGCATTAATAATTAAGTGAGAAAAGTAATTACTGGATTGAGGTAAAGCGAAAGTGCGTGGCATTAACCCAGAAATCAATTTGCAAATATATTTTGTTTCATTTTTTACGAAATTCGTTCATTCGAGTGGAATTAAATTATTTCCATACTTAAAAATAATAAGTGCATATGCGGATAATTTTGATTCGTGATCTTGACCTTAGTCTATCTCATTTGAGTTGTATATGACCATGATTTCAGTCGAAGGACGCTGCAATTTAGCATAAAAAATGAATAGGCAAGCACTTTCTTCGTCTTCGTTGTTATGTTTCTTTTCCCTTGTTTGAGACTAGAGAGTTTCGTACGAAGTTCAACATTTGTGAACATTTTGAACTCATTTTATCATTCCATTGATTATTTCCTATCTGAACTGAACAAAAACCGTCTTAGTAAATGTTTTCGTCATATGTAATGTAATGAGATACAAAATATTTACGGATGCTTTATAAATATATCGAAAAAAAATAAGTGAAAAAAAGTGATTGTTTTGTCTGCCTGATGGTGATTGCTAACATCGATATCGTTACATTCAGATAACATTAGCTTTGTATCTCGATGTAGATGTATATATATTCCTCATATATATCCTCAGCCAAACTCAGAAAAATGTTTACTTATGAAATTTATTCCAAAACTATCATTCAATGAGTTGAAAAGTGACTTCTATTTAAAATGATGCAAAGGATATGAAAATACTCTGATATTTCAAGAAAAAATACTATCGATATTTTATTTTCTGGTTTTAATATGGGAGAAAGTTTTTGTTTTGAGTTATAAATGGCAGCATTATACAAACATGGTTGCCATTTACAAGGTAACATACGAAAAAAACCCGGCCAAGGGTAGACTTTTTCCTACTTCTACTTTCTTACTAGATATTAAAAAAAACATGATCACCAAAGTTTGGATTCTGCATTTTGCTATGCCCGAATCAGTTGATTTTTATTACTGCATTTCAAAATTTGTTTTATTATTATCCCCTTGGTAATTGCATGATTCTAAATACCATAAATCTTCTTTGATGGCCTTTAAAAATGCATGACCCAAAACCATGTACGAGATTGGGGCCCACTCTAATGATAAGACGTCGTCTTTAGTGGGTGGTAATCCTTATCCTCTGTACATAAGTAATAAGTGATAACGTAGTAGTCCTTATCATGTATCTTATATCTTTAGTTGATGCATGTCAAATTAAGATCTGATCTTTGTAGGACCGTATAACGATGTGAATACAAAGAATGTTCACGTGCGTCCTCGTGAGAGATAAGTAATTCTCGCAAGCTTTTAGGATACATTACGTTATTACACACATATTAAGACATTAGTCTTTGGGAAGTGGCAATGAACTGAACCCTTCAGGTATCTTTCGGTCAACTGAAAAACTACTAACGTCGGGGACAATATGCGGACTAACTTAGTTCGGGCTTGGACCTTTGTCATAGGTTGGACTGCTAATAGAATTCCGCTCCGGCTTCATAACAGAAACCACCAAAGACCCGATTTCTTCACCTGTAATGCAACTATTTGAAAGACCTCGTTCAAGAGTATAAATTCAAGATTCACCGCTTTTCTTTGCCGGTATCGGTGATTGAAATATTCATAATATTTACACAAACTATTCTATAATAACGCTCAACCAAACTATTAATCCAAGAACGAAACTTTAAAGCCGGGACTGAAACTATAAGGGCTCGAATGAAACTACAAAACCACCCTGAATCGATTCAGACCATGTACTCTCCCTTTTTCGTATATGATGTATTTCGCAGTTTTACTTATGGAGAACTATATGATCACCACTATTCCATTAAAAATATTGTTATATATATCCCCTGAGTGAGGATTTCGAAAGGAAGAACCTCATCCTTGGATTAATTTTCTTTTATTTGTACCTGAAATTTTAGGCACGTATGCATTCAAACACAAAACATTCGTACATGCAAACGTTTTGTGTAATGTTTTGCTGACTATTCCCAACTTATACTTAGATTGTGAGTCCTTTTAAATATCAAAACTATTTCGAACCTTTGTCGGTTACTTTAAAATGCTACATGGTAAATTTTGAAATTAAATACAAATATCCTACGCCCAATATGGGGAGAACAACGAATTTTCAAGGGAATCCAAAAATAGTTATGTTAGCACTTCGAATCTCCATCGTTAGTATACAGTTAGAAGCAACCATTTTGTATCCTTACTTTGGGAAAAGAAATTGATTTCTGTTTCGAAAATAACCTGCTTTTCGTTTTAAAGCAGAACACTCATGTTTGACTTTTTTGTTGTTTGAGGTCTTAGCGACTCCAGAATTTCTGAGTTGCAGGTTGTTT
This sequence comes from Stratiomys singularior, assembly GCA_954870665.1. Lineage (NCBI taxonomy): Eukaryota > Metazoa > Arthropoda > Insecta > Diptera > Stratiomyidae > Stratiomys > Stratiomys singularior. The sequence continues at coordinate 31,774,808 of OX940879.1, forward strand.
TTCTTGCTAGTATCCATGTATAAAAGTCTATCTTAATCCCGACAAACCCTGGTCGTAATCCTGCCAGGAGTACGGATAAATCAGAGCTGATGCGATTGCTCTATATATATCCGTCATAACTTAAAAAGGAACTTTGCTGCTCAGGTATGTAGTTGTATATCGGAGGCAAGGGTACAACTGCCATGTCTCGATGGCCAGGATTTTCAGGAATTCCATGTACCATTTGGAATCTCATCTATCTTGTCGAATAGTTTGAGTGCTTTGTCTCGTATGCAGTTTCAAGTCGGAGGTCCTTGTGTACGTCCGTGTTCATAATGTACGATGAGATTCTAAATGTCCATCGTAAGGCTCTATTGTGCCTTATTGTGGTTGGAGTGTTTTAATGTGTTTCTAGGCTCCTTTCCAAATGCGGCACTGCCGTAATACCTACATTTCCTTTGCCTTTGTTTAGTAGATACAAACAATTCACTGCAAAACTTCATTGTTACTTACTACAAACGATATGTGGACGACGGCGTTATGATAGCCGAATCAAAAACCAATATGGTAAAGATCACTACTCTCAATATTTTGTCCGACAGGAATGGGAAATCAGATTTTTTGTTCTCCAGACGAAACATCGTCTTTCCCCATCCGTTTCTTTGTATCGTTCACATTCGCGTTTCGGTAGTGTGCCATCTTCTGTATGTTGCTTCATTCTGAACAAAGTCAAAAGTAAATCAATCACATGGTCGAATTGAAAGACACAGACCTTGGTATGATCATTACCCTGGGGTTCCTTTATACAGGAACACCAGTGCAGTGGTCATGAGATCAGTTCTTATGGCTGGCATACATACTCTGTTGAATGTTCACTCGTTGTGTCATGCAAAAGGATCATAACCAGGAACATGAAACTTCTGGCAGAAAGATTCCTGGACATCAAACCAAACGCGCAACCAATGTTATCGATAGAAATATTGAATTTGCCAAGAAATTTGGCTACTGTTCTGTTTTCAACGGCCAGGTCACCTTTTTTAGAATTAAGAAAGTGAGATCAGCTTAAGATAATCTAAAATGGCTGTTTAAAAATTAAAATAAACATAAGTAAGCAGCTTGTGTTCAGTATGTGCAACCATCCATTCATTGACGGTGTTCTTGACACATTTTTCTTTCTCTATATGCAATAGTCAAAAAAATTTTCTGTGAAGGCCCCAGATCTAAATATGAATAAAATAAGCCCATTAATAGTCACATTTGCCTCACCACAATAAACTATGGTGAAATCACCTAACCTTACTGATTGCGCATTGAACAACAAGTGTAGTATACTCTCCATAAGTTTGGTGTCTTTGAAAATGTGAGTTGACAGAAATCCGGTAAACGATTAGCACAGTTTAAACTCGCCCATTTACCCTAATACTATCTAGTACTACTATCTACTAATAGTGCTACCCCTACAACTATTACTATCGCTACTAGTTCTACTGATACAACTACTAAAAATAATACTACTACCACTGCTAGTTCTACTACTGCAATTAAAAATACTACTGTTTCTACTTCTACTTCTACTCTTTTACTACTGCTTCTACTTCTATTACTATGAATACTACTACTACTGGTACTACTGCTGCTACTACTACTACTCATTGCTTCTTCATTACTGCCAAAGAATGCTGCGTTTCGGATGTTGATTCGGCTTGAGCACTGGCCTTCTTTGATAAAGGTTCCTGGTTCAAGGACAGTAGACAGCTGCTCTATGTAGGTTGGTGCTTCACGTAACTCCCAAATAAACCATCTGTGAAGGTATCTGTCAGGTACTAGTCAGACTAAATTTAGTCTTTTTTACATTCGATTTGAAAAAGAAATGAGTCTAAAATCTATTAAAATTCAGTTCCCTGAATTACGCCTCAGAGCCATAGCGTAAATTTTCGCTAGAAGAAGATAAAATGAATACCGTGAAAACCCAGACGAGTCCTAGTGGACATGGCGGAGTTCTATAGGACACTGTAGGTAAACTGTTGAGCATAGTAGCGACATGATGTAATTGCTCACGGCACTAACTCTTTCGAAGGGTATTTATAATATTATAAAGCAAGCAATACCTGAACCAATAATCTTGATTGTTGATTTGGTTGATTGAATGATTTTTAAGAAAATGAAATAATTAAAATTACGTATTTAAAATTTGCTACTATCAGGTTGGGTCCCATTAGATTGAGAATTCGTTCAAAATGTCATTTATCGCTACGTTAAGGTAAGGATTTGATCGGAGCTTTGTTTAACTTTTTCCAAGATTTTTCACCGGTATATTTATTTCCCATGTTCTAATTTCCACATATTTTCGTTCTCCTTAGGCCTCGTTTGACTCCGAAATAACTAACTGAAATTTACCCATCTGAGAACAGTTGGTGAAAAATATGACATTTAAAAAGCGTAAAACAAAAGACTCAAAAATTACCTCAAAAATTTAACCTGTGAGTCATATTTAAGTATTTAGGGTCTATACATACAAAATGGTGGATTTTAAAATTTGTTAGTCCTTTGTTTTTGGCAAATCTATCTATTTGACTATCATTATCCTTCTCAGATAACAACTAAAGCCCCCGTCTAAATTAAAGCTATCACTTTTTAATAACAACTTAAACCTCAAAAACTACAAAGCACCAATACGTAGTAATTTTCATTTAATAAAAGTAGCAAATCAAATTAAACAAAAACTACTCCAAAGTCAAATACTACCATACAGCCACCTATACTTAGATCTCTGCGTTTCAACCAATCGACTTCAACATACCTTGCTCTTGAGTATTTACATCGCCATTGTTATATCCTCACACTAAAATTCGGAGGACGCTCTTTTTTCTTTTTGGTTGCTTGCTTTTATTCATGGTATGTAATCGGAACGTATTGAGTATCAAAAATATCTGATTTATGTCAAAATACTGGAATGCTTCGGGAGATGTCAGGACAACGGTGAGACAAACTTCAATGTACCCATTTTATGGGGTGGCTTGGTAGCGAAATCCATGAATTCTCGCTTGTAGTAACAGAATCCCCGATTTAATTTCGGGTCAGCTTTAACATGAAAACATCGATACACGTCACTTTGACAGTTTGATATATAATGTTTCTAATCCGTCTCAGGAGTTCTCTACAGATCAGTACATTCGCGAAAATATTTCCACTAGAAAACTAGTAACCTTTCCAACTGTAGTTCTGTAAGCATTTCCAAATCGCATCGAAACTCTACGGATTAGCAGAGACATATTTTTAACTTAATTCAAAAGAATTGCTCTCTTTTTCAAATCAAAATTCATTTGGAGTTGACATTGTTTTTTTTTTAATAACAAAAAGAACAAAAAGTCTCAAAATTGCTGCTTTTTTTTGTTGCCAATTTTAGTTTATATTGCTCTAGCTTCTTTAAGGCCATCCCTGATTTTGATCTTGCTTTCTTTTGGATTTATTTGATACACAAAAAAGACGCTAACGTTAACACCTAATATCCAATGCCATAAAACATGGCAGAACATAAAATCAAGTTTATCGCATTTTGCTATGTCGTCTTAGATTTTCCCAAGAGACCAGTACATTTGCGAAAGCATTTCCGATAGAAAGCTTGTCACTTTCTCCCATATCAGCACTCTGTATATACCAGATTTGTCATCTCTGATCCCGGAGATCTTGGCATCTTGAACTGTAGTCCTTATCTGACCGCATCTGACTCAGATTTGTTCTCCAAGCCAAGCGCTTTCCTGGAAAGTTGCACCTAAAAAAAGACAACGATCCAAATGACAGAAAGAAAAAGACATCTCCAATGAATGTTTGTTTTTCATTGCTATTAATGCCCCCCCCCCCCGTCTAAAGAGGAGACTCATCTAACGGAAGTTGACAGGAAACAGAGGCCTAACCCAACGTAATGTAACAAGCACTCGTTGGATGGGTCTCAGTGTGACAGTGGAGGTGTTTAGAAAGCAATCTAGTAGTCTACTGCTGTCAAGCCTCTCATATTCAGAGCGTAGAAGGCCTTAACTTCCCCACAAAAAAGTCTATGTATTCGTATAGACTTTGCAAAAATATCCCTCTTTATTTTTACCAAAATGCATTGGTTCCATCTTAAGATCAAGGTCAATATTTTCATGGTCACGTTTTGAATCGTAAAATCTGCAAACGTTTCATCGTATTACTCGTCTAATCGCAATCAAGAAAATGACATTCAATTTACTACGTACTATTTTTCTTTAGCATGGCTCGTGTGTATGCCATGCATAAATTACAAACGATTGTCCCTTTATTTTAAAATATTTAAACGCAACTCAGAAACAATAAAAATTATCTGCATGGCAAATAACTATTAAGTAATTCGAGAACAATTTGACGTTTTTATTAGACATGGTAGATGAATCAAAGGATAAATTGGTTGACAAACATGTTGTTGTTTTTTTCACTCAAACTCTTATCACATGATTACAAATTTAATCTTGAGTAGTTAACTTGGATTTTGAAAATTCGAACGCAAAAAATATAGAAGACTTGTGACTTTGGAATTCGGAAAAATTAATTGTATCGCTCAACTACTTAAATGCCTCCTGTGAACGTTGAATTCGTTTGATAAGATTTCATAAGCCGTGAATTGAAATGTAGTGCGAGTATTAAATTTCAATCTTCGAATTTTATTTATGTACTTACATAAATTTGCACAATGGATGCAAACATGGTCTGATCCGGCATAGTGTACCGATTAGCATTCGAATCTTAGTTCGCCTAAAATTACGTTAAGGCTAGACTCTAAACAAAGAATAAAGCCTTTTGCCAAGTTTTCAGGGACGATTTACGCCATGAGCCATATATCGAACTATTATTCTCGGAAATTTATCTATGATAACAAGCATTCAATTGGACAAGGTTATTGAGTGAAAGTAGGAAGGTTATTTAAAGAAAAAAGACTATGAGCGACTGTGACTTAAGAAATAGGGCTATAGCATTGGATCTTGGAATGTCAGATCACTGAATATCCCTGACAATGTTAAGGACCTTTCAAAACAATATAATTTGAACATACTGGCAGGTATAACGAACAGGAACAACTAATTGCTTACAAACGACACAACTGGCACTGAGCTATCATCTAATCAGGAACCTACTTATCTCCAGCCTCCAGGATGAATCAAACGGCAACGACCAATGTCTGGTTGACTTTATATGTAGCAGAAATCCAGGCATGCCATCGACTAGCTGTCCACATCATCGCACGCATAAAATGACAACACATGCAAAGTCAAATGGATCACGTCATGGTCGTATAACGTTAGGCCTTTAACATACTTGATGTTCTTACGTACCAAGGACCGAATTTCAATTCAGATCACTACTCGATTAAAGGCCGAAATACAATACTGCGAGCCGACGATGCGAGAGCGCGACGAGAGTCTCGCAGCAAATGTCAGGCAGTTTTCGTAACATGCATTTGTATACGACATCGTACAATGATTGCGATGCGTTGATGCGAGACGAGAAATATTCGGAAAATCGAAAACTCCTCGCAACGAGGTGCGTGACGTTTGTCAGATGCTTGATGGTGGTTAAATGAAATTTGAAATTCAAATGCCTTTTTAAGAACTACGATTATTCTGAATGAGTTTTGAATGAAAATTTCGTGCATCCATGTTGAGGCTATTATTTTCCAAACGAAGGAAAATTCCAAATCCAAAAATTTTGAAAAATCAAAAATAATTTTAATCAAAGTTCATTCAAAACGTCACCAATTAGACATTTGTCATATGAACATTATTCTTCCTCGAATCGCGTTCATTGTAAATTGAATGCGTTGCGCGACGACGAGCGAGAATCGCATCGCCGTCACGCAGTATTGTATCTGGGCCTTAAAGATATATACACGCATCGCATGTCAAAGGCGTAGTCGACAAAGACGAGCCCTCTGAAATAATTCGGAATTGAAAGGTTCAAAACAGCGTCTGTACTGAAAAATTTCACGGCAACGCTGGAGAATCAGCTGGCTCCCATCCTAATAGACACCCCGCTCTTAACAAGCACCGAGTTATGAGCAGGAATGACAACGACAATTAAGACCGTGACCAAAAAGACGATCGGACAACAAGCCCAGCGCAATAGAAATTACTTGTTCGGTTACAAATGTCAGGATGTGAATTTGGATACGAAAATTAGTACGAGGTGCGAAGAGTATGAATGTAGAGTAGCATATAAGAAAATTATAATTAAAAAAGGAAAATAATATGACTAGCAAACAAAAATACAAGACAAGCATACAAAGCAGTGGAACATATAAAGCTTGGTTATCATCCAAAGACCATACTCTGCTGTGATGACATTGGTAACATCATCGCTGGTGAAAAAAGGGTCAAAAAGTGATGAATTTCATGTTTCAAGTAACTTCTTAACCTTCCGCACAGCCCCAGAACATTGGAGTTTTTATATATAAGTATTCCTGGAGAGCCCACCGACTCTAAAATTAAGTTCCAAATTCGCTTTGGTATTCCAACCAAATAAGTCCGGCTCATCAAAATGACAATGACGGCGACAATCTCCCAAGTCAGTATCTATAACCAACACACCGACCTTTGACACAAATACTGGACCAAAGCATGGGGTTGGGCTTGCCACTTTGCTATTCAATTCGCCTCTTGAAAAAAAGCTACCTGTCGATACAAGAGGCACACTATTCTCCCATTCAAGCCAATGGGTAGCATCTGCGGATGACATTAATATTATGTCACGGTCGCTAATAACTGCCAAAGAACTCATCATGAAACGCGACCGCGAAGCAAAACTATTCTCAATGAGAATAATACACAGCTCATTACGCAGCCGAGAAAAAACTCGTCAAATCCCTAGCTATCACAATTGGCGAACACAGTATTGAAAATGTGTGTACCTTGGCTCAAAAATAACAAGAACGGCGAGTGAAAGAGACGAAACACGCTCGGAAATGAAAGATTTTATTCAGTTCTGACAATTATAAAGGTCATAATGCATACATCGGAAACAAGGCTCCAAGTGTACAAATCCATGGTTAGAACTGTGTTATCCTATGGATATGAAACATGAACCCAAGCCCAAGCATTCGTGAATATATTCAACGTCATCTGAACGGCCAACGGGGCCTAATATTACCATGAGCTTGATGAAATTTTTGACGAGTCAGAGGTTTCTTCGGGAGCTGCAAATGCCATGCCAATCGTATGAGCGAACAATGAATACCCAACAAGTTATTCGTTGGAAGAACTGAAGGGCGCAGTCCAGTAGGGAAACCGAGAAAATGCTAGTCTGATTCTGATGAGGGCATTGTTTCATTGCTGCTTGGATTTCAAAATCGGAGGTCACCGTGAAAGGACAAATCGAGGCGCTTGTCACAGGAAGCGAAGGCCTCAGAGAGACTGTAAAAAAACATTTCAAAATTCAAAATATGTTTTCTTCTTCAGCTGTCGTATGTTCTTTTGGAGTATCTTAAACCATAAAAAATATATGTATATATTGCATCGATAGCTATTTAACCGCTTTGACTCTAGATTATGTCGACTGTAGATTACCATACTGATATCGTTAGTGTATAATAAGTACTATCCGAACTCCCTAGGACAGATTGTTTTTTTTTTTTGAATATTTGAGGCAGGTTATGGTATAAGTCTGTGTTTGGTAAAGTATGATAAAAGAACACTTCCTTAAATGGGTTCATTGAAGACCACTAATCTGAGTGTTAAACCTAGTGCATAGCAATAGTCTAGAGCCCTAGGGATCATTCGTACCTCAAAAATCAGATGAAAAGTTGAATAGAAGTGGAAAATCACTTTAAGCCATTTCTTATTCCTCTCTTTCTAATCTGTTTAACATATCCACGACTGTCTTTATTTTAAGTGGTAGCACCATATGCACACACATTAAAACGCTTCAATGTGAACCCTCTTCAATGTTAATTTATTTTGCATCTAATCAAATCCGGGTGTAACCGTTTACCTAGTAAATAAACAAAATACTCTCAACGATAAAATTTGCATTCTTATTAAGTCACTTGCGTGCCTTTGCTCAATTTACTTGTACTTATTCATTGAAAATCACATTTAATGGAAAGAATGCAAAATTTTCAATTCAATTTATTAATTTTCTAAGATATTTGATATTCAATTTCATATGCGGTTATTTAAATTTAATTTTTATTCGCAGAATGACAGACGATCGTTTCCGTCTACGTGTGGACTATATTGCACCTGAAACAATAGAATTAGCCCGGGAGGAATTGCGTGAAACTCCAGAGGTTACCGAGAAAGCTTTAGTTGAATTAAGGAATCTATTGCATGAAGCAACCGACCTGCATTATCGGGACGATGATGACTTTTTGACAATTTGGCTCAGAGCGTGCCATTGGTATCCAAAGAGTGCCCTCGAAAAGGTAAGGACAACAATTTATCGGATAATTTGAAGCATAGTTTACGGGTGTCTATCCATCGATGAAACATACTCAAAAGGTAGCTCACCTTTCCTTGATAAACTTGACATTTACAATGCTGATTGTTATTCGAATACCATATGAGATGGGAGTAAAATTCTTGACTTCTACTAGTTCAAATAGTCCTTTCACTGAAAGGAAATTTCAGATCAAAAATACTTCAGGAATACATATTTTTTACATATTCTGCCTTTAGAATTGGTTGAAAATAATCAAATAATCTCTTAGTATATATAGAATATTTAAGGAATATATGTTCATAAAATATTCTGTAATAAATTTTTAGTACGTAGATCGGTAGTACTCAAGTTTTGCTTGAGTAACGTTCGTTAATCTTGTGTTTTTTTATCGCTATTTTTGCTTGTTAATACGATTTCCCTTCTTATTTTACTGTTATTTATGAGGAAGTCTATTGAAATGTTTAGTCCTTTATTTCTCCCATAAATAAAAAAATTGCGAAGAAGAGCTCAATCATTTAAGTGACCTGCATTGAGTCATATTTTGAATAATTCCAAATGATCGCTATGCATATCCTTACTCAAATCAAAGACAACCCGTAAAAATAATCCAATCGTGTGATTTTATTTTGATAGTCTATTACTTCTGGCAATACCAACTTGACATAATTCTACAAAAAAAATTCTCTTGTAGTACTTAAGTGAATATAAGTGATCAGATAAGGATAGATCAGGATAAATAACTGCAGTGTAAAGAAGAATCGAAGAACGAATTTCCAGGATTCAATATACTTTGGGATAATATACTTACTACAATTACATTATATTCACTTTTTCTTCGCTGGAATTGAATACTGATTCGCTATGCCCGCCTTCGCTTCCCTAGTGAAGAAATATATCTGGCCAGTCAAATTCCTGTCAATTTGCTCAAAACCGACAGTACTCCTTTTCACCTTTGTGTGAAAGTAGCAGATCGTAATATTTAATCAATGGGCGTGATATTCTTAGTCATTACATATGCAAACGGCTATGATTCATAAAAGACTTTATTGCTTAAGTGGGATGCTACTATTATTAATGTTTTCCGGGGTTGGATAAAGCAAGGACCAGCGTTAATTTTTAGTTCCCGTGGTTGGCTCCGAATTCACAGATATTCATATAGATAGTACAGATAGATAGATAGATAGATAATTTACCGTACAAAAGCCCAAAATACTGGCCGTGCTCGAGGTGTTCGTTGATGCCATTCCGGCAATTTGAAGTCCTTTTGTGTTAGACATGAAGAACCTCAAAGTAATTTCTGCACCTTATCTATCAACCCTAACCAATTAGCTGTTTTTGTGGTAGGTAGGTGAAGGCTGTCTACGCCCTATGTTTGTCACTCCCAGATTGGCAAGGCTTCTAGACTACCAACTGAACACCTCCCCTATCAACTTGGCTTCGTGTACATACGCCTAATCTGAAGGTGCTTTCCCCAGCTTAAAGCAAGTTTGGAAAGAATATTCCACCATCTCCGACGCTCCGATATGGCTTTTTAAGTGTTAGGACTGCCCGAGCATATTGTGCCATGTGATTCCATTTGTCAACCTTTCCAAGTTTGGCATGTTGACTTCGAATGTTTCTACGTATCTAAAATACCATTATGTTTCTTACAACGATCTCGTTCTTATTAAGGAGTTATTATGTCTGTTTTTTCATTGCAAGAATTTGATTAAAATGCTTGACTTACCTTGGTTTTGTTTTTGCCATTCCAAATTAAGGTTATTAAATGCTAGAAACTAACGTCGAACTTCTTTTTCAACTGTTGCTTTCTATAAAAGCATAACCACTAACAAGCGCTAACACAACCAATAAACATCCAATCTCACGCTATTCAACGACAATTTTCCAATTGCAACGATATTCGAATGAATACCTCTTGAAGAACATTCTTTTTATTCACAAGAACGGGTGAACTTTCTTTTATACATACACAATAACTCTCACGTACTATTAAAACGGAAAAATTATACCCACATTCGTTTAAGCTCAGTTAGCTAGCCATCATGATTTCTCCACTCACAAACGTCGTTTAATTTAAAAGCTCTCTATCTTGTGAAGCTCACCTTTGATATGGATATTGTTATTTCATTCTCTGTGATACCCTTCGGCCCTGTGGGTGCTTTCTCTTTCCGTCTACACTTTTGTCGTCAGACATTTACGATGGTTTGACATAATATACCGCTGGTATTGTGTTCCCCTTACGGTCTTGCATGAACTGTTAAACTGTTCAATGTGAAGCAAGCACCAGTGGTTCTACTTGCTTATGCTAATGCGCTTATTGTTTGCCGTTAAATTGCACATGTAATTTCTGTGAACGTTATGATTGCAAGTAAAATCAAGTTGACAAATCCTGGTAAGACTGCTACTTAGGAGCTTCGGTGGAGATGAAGGATAATTACAGAAGAAAGTTGCGGCTCTGATAAATTCATCTGTTTGAGAATCATTTGGGTAGATTGTTATTCTACTTCTTTGTAATCGGCACCTGTTACAAAATTTGTCAAAGAAACTTTGATAGCGTTTGAATGCAAACTTCAACCCCACCCGCCGCAATCACTAGAAATTGTTTATTTCGAGATCTGGTTGTTATTTTCGATGACATGTGGCCTAGCCAAATAGCTCTTCAGTCCTCCGGACGAAGTCAAAAATTGGATTGATTCATGGATCTCCTCAAAACACAAGTAACTTTTTCAAACGCGAAAACTTTATGATTCCCGTAAGACATGGAAGGAATGGTAGTAAATAATACACTACATTGCTAGAAGCTAAGGAAACTTCATAAATTAAATATATTTTGCTACTTGAGCTGAACAAAGACTCAACATTAAAAAAAAAAAAACAATCGGAAAACTTTTTAGCGAAACAAAAATTAAAAAAAAAATTAAAAAAACTCATATGCGAAACCAAGATATCTTCAGCAAAGTTGGCAAAAATTAAAAGAAAAGAAAGAGTTCAAGAAGTCTTATGTTATCCGAGCTAATTATTAAGTATGATTTTCTTTTGACGTTTCTGAATCCCAGCCAAATATTTACTGCCCCAAGGTGTCACAATTGTCTTGATTGTGGTTTCAATCGTCTTCTGGCATAAATCACGATCTGTGATCTTGAAATCTGAGCAACAAAGACTGACTACTATCTGAAGAGTTGAAACGGAAATCCTTTCTTTTCTTAATCAATCAGTTTATGAGTAGGATAAAGATGTACGTCGAATCAATATAATATAAGACTTTAGCTATTACCTATATATAATGAAACATTTTGCCGACTTTTTAAATTAAGTTTTTTAAATGGACTTTTTAAATAAAAATTTGCATCCTGGGATGTAATTATTTTGTTTTCTTACTACCTTACCTGAGGAGTTCCAATGTTCGTCTTTTTTGTTGGACAGTCAAAATACTAAGTCTTGTTTCCAAGACTATTGTCTCTATCCTACGATCCTTACATTTTGACAATCCCTAATAGGTAGAATTGAGCAAACTGGTCATACAGCACTGTTTAGCAAGGTTTGAGGTGCCTGCTTCTTAGTCCTTGTTGTTTAGTCCTTCAACCTCTTCGATGATGGTTTAAGCGGAGACAGGAACACGATGAACGTTTGATGCTTCACTTGCATGAATTGCCCAAAGCCATGCATCTGTTGGTATTGCATTTTTGCCTGTACACTACGCCGGAAGATACGATTTGCAGGAATTACATTTGACCAAATGCCACATTTCGTGTAATCTGTAGTAATTATCTCAGTGTTTTTGTTACTTTTCCTACTAGTATTAATAGGATTATAGGATAGGAGATATAGAATCTATACTAGGTAGCATATATAACCTAAATGGATAAACTAGGATAGGATTAATATCACTTACAGACTGAACGCCAAATTCTTCCTTTTTTTTTGACCCAGCCGGAGGGGAATGCCCTATTTTGTATCGAAATTTGTCAATACAGACTAGACGCTTGTCGAATTTTTAATCCTCAATATTTGGTGGCTTTAACATATTGCGTCAGAGTTGACATATGATGTTTAAGGCTGTTGTTGTTTTCGTTTTGTAATAACTATCGTCCTTTTTCAGTCTAGACCTTTCCTTCGCGAAAGTATGCTGATATAACATTGATAGATGATACAGTTTGGCGGTGATAACTTATATGTCATGTATGTTTTATCTGCATATAAAAGATATATTTCCCGACAGCCAAGGTTATTCAGTTGTGTATGAAGTATACAGTATTGGAGAAATATCTGACCCTAGTGGAACTCTTTATTAAATTGGTCTTTGGTTGGTCATCGAGATTGACTCAAAACAATCCGCTTTTCAGAAATGATTCAATGACCTGTAGCGTTGGAAATTAAATTTCAAATTTTATAACATATGTCCTGCATAGGAGACTTTATGGAATGCTACAACGAATAAAACTAGACTTGTTTGATTGTCTCGTTTTACCCCTTATCAAATATGTGGAACAACTCTAGCAAACAAGGATTTCGTTCTGAAACTGATTTGTGCAAAACCAAATTATTCATCTAAAAGAATCTATTTTTCCTTCTATTTTAGCTTTAGAACGGGAGGACTTATAGGTTTTCTCTTTAAGACAATGTCTTTTTTTTTTCTGGTTTTAGGTTCCTTAGATAGTAAAAGAAAGCGTTGATTTTGTGCTGTAATAGTCTTTTTTAGGTTTTTTATAACCAGAATAGCATTGCGTGTGGTGCAGAATGCGTTTGTCAATGAGTAATAACTGGTATTATGCTTTGAGTATTGTCATCTGATCCTGTGTTTTTTGAGTCTCAAAGGATAGTATAACACTGGTTTTCTGATTTTCGGATCCCACGAACATGTTTGCAAAAGATTTGATCCTACTTAATATCCCCAGTATCTCTTGTGTCCTTAACTTATCCTATTTTAGCCAAGCCAATGAGTGTTACCAGCGCAAACCTTTGAAATCCCCATTCTTCTTTCTACCATTGTAGATATGGCCAGTCTAATTGTTGAAAGCTAGTTCAGTGTGCTTGAGTGAACGTCAATGTCTGAAGTCCTTAGCATAGAAAAACTTTTGTGGACATTGATTAGTGTTCTTGATTTTAAAGGTTAGTGGAACTGGCCATCAACACTGTAAAATTTAAGAGAAATTCATTTCTTCTTAGCCGCCGTCCTAGGCTGTTTTCGAAATCCAGAATTTTTCAATTTTTTTCAAAGTTTTTCCGACCCAAATTCAAGCACAATCTACATAAAAATATAATATAAAAATCATCAAATTAATCTATATAAAGAGAAGTCTTCGTTGGATCATATATAAATAAATTCTAAAGTAAAATGCTCTCCAAAATAGTGGCAAGAATATTGAAACCGTACCGTGAAGATATTATGGGAGAGTAACTAGGAGTCAAAAGTCTGCGACCTCTGGGCGGTCTACAGTTTATCAAATATTCTCAGTTAAGCAAGTGATTGCAATAGTCCTGGTAATATAGCATCTACGTGCACCATCTCTTTGTAGAATTTAAGCAAGCATACGACAGTATCGATGGAAATGCGCTGTACAAAATTATGCTTCACATTGGTATAGCTTTAAAATAGAATCAGACTTAAAACAAGGAGATGAACTTAACCCAATGTTCTTAATATTGCGCGTGTTCCAGCCTATAGCAGACCTTCAAAAGCAGAGGTTTCAGGTTTAGGTTAGTGTACTTCAGAGGTACGAAAATATTCAAGTCCATCTAATTAGTAGCGTTGACTGATTGTTGATAAAATCTGATCGAAAGAGACTTAAACTTTGAAAATCTCGGTAACTTTGTATATCATGCCAATCTGAATTAAAGAGGAGGCCGAAAGACCAAGATTGCACAACGCATAAACGCCGCAAATGAACCTTTTTTGTGCACAGGCAAAACCAAAACCTTATTCGATCCTATAATGCTGCATGGAAGCATACCATGGACCTTAAAGAGCGAATCTGAAAACGCAGTGGGCATATTTGAAGGCAAAGTTCTCAGGAAAATCTACGGCCAAATGAAAGAAGGTTAAAAGTTGAGACTATGTTTCAACGTTGAATTGTATACATTATTGGACGACCAACCAGTATCGGTTTGCGTACAGCTACGCAAACGGCAATGGGTGGGTCAATCGACTGTCCAAAAGGATATTGAAGGATAGAGCGCAAAGGAGACGACCACCAAGGAGACTGAACAGCCTGTGTTTGGTGGGAGGAAGGAATTCCATCTGGAGGAGTTGTTCCCAGAACCGTGATGATGGGAGAATATTAACTTTTCAACAACTTTTTGCTTGCACATCAAAAATCGTATAACAAGACAAAAAAATAGAAAAATGTTTGAGAAATATGACTTTTTAATCATTTCTACATTTTATTATTATTATTTTTGTACTGGGGTCCACTTGTTGGAATTTAGCATAGACCAGACTCGGCCCTTAGCTCCCCATGTGTAGTTCAATTGTTTACAGATGATCCATCCTGTCGACCTACAGAAGCCAAGGAGTTCTGCCAGCTCTGTGGTTGCCAAGTGTTCCCATTCTGTTGCGCCAGTACACCTCAGCCAAGTAAGGCGTTTGTTGGCCAGACTCGGGCAGTCTAGGAGGAAGTGTTCTGTACTTTCTTCTTCCTCGCCGCAAGCTCGGCAGGTGTCATCCGTTCGGATTCCTATTCGTTTGGCATGTTGACCTAGAAGCCAAGGAGTTCCCCCAGCTCTGTGGTCGCCAAGTGTTCCAATTCTGTTGCGCCAGTACACCTCAGCCAAGTAAGGCGTTTGTTGACCAGACTCGGGCAGTCTAGGAGGAAGTATTCTGTACTTTCTTCTTCCTCGCCGCAAGCTCGGCAGGTGTCAGCCGTTCGGATTCCTATTCGTTTGGCGTGTTGATCTAGAAGATTATGGCCCGTTAATACTGCCACCAATTTTCTAATGCCATTTCGGTTTTTCCTTAGGAGTTGTTTTGTCCTCATTTGATTAGGGTGAGGCTAAAGAGCTCGGCATACCCTGCAGTCGTTCCTGTTATTCCAAGCTGTATCTGTCTATCTTTCTGTGTATCTTTTTACCGTTGCTAGTGCCACTTTAATTGTGTCTATTCTAGTGGCATTTTGGTCGGCTGATCCAGCTCTCACTAGTTCATCGGCTCTTTCGTTTCCCTCTACACCGCTGTTTGCAGGGACCCATGTAAATTTTACATTTACTCGATTTGTTGCAGTTTTGAGAGCCTGCCTACAATCCTGCACCAGTTGTGAAGCTACGCGGTTAGAGGCAAGCGCCTGCAGTGCCGACTTACTGTCCGAGAGTATTTGTATACTTCCATCAAGGTTGTTTGTTGCCGCTTCTATAGACGCTTTTATTGCAAACACTTCCGACTGGAAAGCAGTGGTGTAGCTCTCCAGTCTATAACTTCGGTTGAGTTGCGGGTGATCTGAGAAAAAGATTCCAGCACCGCTTCCCTTATCCGTTTTGGAACCATCGGTGTAGATCATGATCTCACTTCCAGATGTGAAATCCTGCCCCATTTTCCACGCTTCTCTGGTCGGAATGTTGATTTTGTATGGAATTGTTGTGTCCAATATTGGTTGAATTCAATCCAGCTTTCTTTTATTTGACGGGGCCATTCTCTACATTCTTTTCAAAATGCATACGTGCCCCGTTTAAGTGTGGTTAGATAACCCATATGTGGATTTTAATCTGATGCACGGAAGTGATGCCTCTCTGAAGATGAATTTGTCGAGTGGCATGAGATTAAGCATTTTCTCCATTGCAGCAGTTGGCGTAGTCCTAATGGCACCTGTGATGCCAAAGCAGGCCATTCTCTGGATCTTCTCTAACTCTTTTGCAATGGTTTTCTTTTGTAGTGCCTGCCACGAAACCAATGCCCCGTAGGTGGTTATAGGCCTCACTACTGTTGTGTAGATCCAGTGGGCAATTTTGGGTTTTATTCCGCAGGTTTTCCCCACTAGTCTTTTCCTTGTGAAGAGCGCCGCTGTAGCTCTCCGTCTGACTGCTCCTATGTGCGGAGTCCAAGTTAGTTTACTGTCCAAGGTTACTCCTAAGTATTTCACCTTGTTTACTAAACTGATATGTTTTCCGTCAATGTAACAAGGTCGGGGGTGTAAATGTCTCCGGTTTACGGCACTTTGTGTAAAGCATAAGCTCCGTTTTGTCGGCATTGATGCGCAGTCCGTTTAGTTTCGCCCACTCGAAAAGATGTGACAGTGCGGTCTGCATCAATTCCGACATGGTTTCCGGGAACTTTCCACTTATCAGTATAATGATATCGTCAGCGTGCGCTATCGTTTTGAAACCCTTCCCGTTGAGGTCTTCCACTATTTGGTTAACTGTGAGTACCCAGGCAAGTCATTTCTACTTATTTCACGGCCAAGGGAAAATCCAACTGGTCTGTTATTTTTAAACACAAAGATCCACTTTCTGTGAATACATATAAATGAGCTTAGCAAAACATACAGGTGATAACGATTATTGAATTCTAGAAAAGGTAAATTCTACATTCAAATATGATATCATGGGGAAAACCAAAGAATATTTAAATAATGATTAGTTTATTGACATTTTCACCGGACTAATTCTTTGCTGTCAGCAAATATGATCGATGAACAATTTAAACAATTTAACTAATTTTGAAAAAATAACATTCAGATAGTGTTATCATAAATTTTCTCTTCGTGTGCGTTTTTTGGAGTCTGATATCTTATTTACCCCTTCACAGCTGTTTCTTTTTTTCTACGCATGAAACGCGTAAGGCCGTTGGTCTGCCTTGACTATCTCTACTCGATCGAATGTCTACTAAACAACTTATACGCATGTTTAAAACGCTCCGACCTATCCTAACAACAATGGCGGATATTTTTTCCAGAATTAAACCCTTAAACATTTTACCAGCACAGCCACCATTTTTTATACCAAATAATTCCACTAGGCAACAAATCGGTGAAAATATCAGACATAAATATGTTATCAGCAAGTGAATAATTAAAGATATCAATTGCTTGCGCGGTTTTATCAATTTGAACTTTGGCCAGAGCTAGAATCTTAAGTTGATAAAGAAAATCTAAACGGTTAGTATGTGTCATTCCACTCTTTTGTCTCATAAATGAAAAGATATTACTTATTCGTGCTCATATGTTTGTGAATATGCAAGCAAAAAAAAATGTTTTATTTATTCATGGGTAGTAACAGTTGGATAAGGAAGAATCAGTCTTTGTCAGGATGATATTTTCAAATCGGTGTTTTGGACGCTTTAATTATCAGTCACCAGTAAAGTGCCATTTGAAGTTAAGTTAAGACTAATCTTTTGGGCCGTTTTTTGCTTTATTTTTGTTAGCTTTCCTATTTAATTTACTCGAAAAACACTTGCGTACATGTATGGTAATAAATTTTCCATAATTGAAAATACTGATAAGAAAATTAAATAATGCGGCGCTGACAGAACAAAAAAAAAAGCAAAAGAAAGTGATCAACTTGACCTTTTCGAGCATGGGGGCATCATTGATAACTCTTATAACTTTTAGTGAATGGTTGTAAGATTGTTTTGAAGAATGACTCAAATACCGTCTTATATTGTTTTGCGATAAGTTCACTCTAGAGTTCAAGCGACATAAACAAATTCCCCTTTGATAGAATTTTCATTTAAATTGCAAAATTTTGCATGCCTACAAATCGAAGACCCCCGGTGCAAATCTGTTTGTTCTAAATGCTTTTTATCTGTAATGTAGAATTTTTTACGACACATCTATGATTAAAACTAGGCCTATGAATATAATATTCTGTTCTTGTTAGTAATTTGAAGGAAATTCAAAAGAACTTGCTCTGGTCAATGAGAAAACTTCTAATATCCTCCGAACCGGTGTCTATGAGTCCATATACTGTGACCAGTATCAGAGATTACTTCAAAGGCTCATAACTTTGATCAGGCTGCAAATTAGATCTTCCTTCTCAACATGAAAAATACTGAGTGCCAGAGAGATATGTATCCTAAGAATATATTTCGATTGACTGCTCAACCCTTGGACCACTTCGACCAACCAAACTTATATATCCCATTTCCTAGGGTTCAATTAAATAAATAGAAATAGAAAACTGTCATAAAAACCATCCTTGAGGCCGTAGTACTAAGAATTCAGCCCCCCCATAGTTTATATGTTATATATTTAGAAACTGAGGAACGCTGGTCTAACATTGCTGACGAAGACAGTTCATCACTGCTCGGATTGTTGGAGGTTGGAAAATTGAATTGGAAAATTGGAGGACATGGTCAATGGAAGAAGACAGTTGGAGGCGCGTTTTGCAAGAAACGAAGGCCCAAGAGGGGTTTTAGTACCAAGAAAAAGAAAAATAATTTTATTGATTATTTTACTTAGCTATTCTTACAAATTTCTAATAATGTTTCATTTTTCTAAAACTTTTTCCATTTTTGACATTATGTCGTTCCTACTGCCTGTCCGCCACCTTCACTTACTCTGTTTTGCCGATCGTACAAGCTCGTTCAGATCTTATTGTGTGCGTTTCTTCGACTTCTTGAACAATTTATTCACGACACATGCTCTTGGTTTGTTTTTTTTTTCTCCTGCGTACAGCAGGATATTTTGACAACGTCGTCCATATCGGTCTACAAAATATGCCCGTGGAAGGTCGTAGTATGCGTTGCTAAAATACGTACAGTCTGTTCAAATTTGAGGTATTATCATTTGTCAGATTTAAACTCCATACAGCAATATGGTAGCCGTATCAGGTTCATTGAACTTCGTATGCAGGGTCCGATAATTGACCCTTGAGTGACACCAGAATTGACTAAAACTCTTTCAGAGTTTACCCTGTCGTGGCCTATGCACGCATACCTCTACCTAAAGAAACCAAAAAGAATTTCGACAAGATGATCAGATATCCCGATTTAAATATATTTCTAAAAACAGGCCATCAATACACGCGTGATCAATGGCTTTGCTCACATGTACCAACCAAACACGTTCCCAGCGCTTGGTTGCAGGCTCAGACTTTTTTTGTTGCCACATATAAAGCTTAGAGTGCTTAGTATTTGACTAATACTCAAACTTTTTAAATTTTAAGATTTTTTCGCACAATAATTCGGGGTGGCTCCGGTTGAATAGTCGGCTACATTTTTTGAAATTTAATAAATTGACATTTATTCGAATAAATTGATTTAGAGATGTTAAGTTGTTTAAAGATGAAGGTGTTAAAACAGTCCAGATTCCTTTCTCGTCTTGATTGCTCATTGGAATGGCCCATCCTGGTCCTGTTTAAGCACTGGACTATCCACTTACATTTTTTCATCTCATTTCATTGACCAGGTTGGCGAATTGAAAACTACCACTGTTCTCTTATCGGGTCGGAAGGACTCTGAAAACACTCCGACAGCATTGGCAATTCGTTTGTATATTTCATTTTATTTTCGAACCACCACTTGACGTTTCTCGTCATAATGTTCATATAAAACCACTACTGCAACTTTGTTTGAATTCATTTTAAGCAACATAGTGGCTTTACTTAGAATTTGTAAGCCCATGAATTCTGCACAGCTATGATTACAGTCATGATTTTGGTCATCGAAATTCCCAAGGGCGAAATCAGCAACGTGGTCGTCCTTAACATATATACGACATTTATACTTCGATGATACCTAAGGACGCGTATTATTAGTTTGAACCAGCATTACCAAAATTTCAGTGTTCTTCGAACCTCGATGAATGAACTCCACGTCACCCAGAACCTTAATAACGACACTTCTTTTTGAATCGTGTAGTCAACATTAATAACCCCACTATTCGCAGATCTTTCTTTTGACAGCTCATTCTTATGGTCTATGGTCTAAACTGCAGAGCAGTGGAGCAGAGCAAAATTAATATTCCCAATCCTTTCTGGCATTTTGACGCTTGATTGAATGACCACATGGCATTCAAATTTCCATTCGTTTCAAATAATATTACATATGATACTATCCATCTATATATACTATATATACTACCTATATATACTATCCATACTATCCATAATTGTTGCTCCATCAGATTCCTCCACCAGATTCACTTTTCATCATTTCTCGCAAATTTTGACGAAACGAAACCGATACCTAACGGTAAATAAGGGTTCTCATGGAATGTGGCCTGATCCTCAAATTATCGGAATCAGTTCATAAACGTAAAGTGCGCGCAACATTTGAGAAAACTAAAGTGAAAGGATATTCACCCTCGTCGAAAATGTATCGGATAGGTTACATGCAGAGTTATTGAAGTCAGCTACTAGATGACCGAAATGAATCATGTGGTTCTGGCAGGCCTAAAATCAAGAAACGTATATTATTGGTTGGAAAATGTAACGTTACCAGCAACTTTTCTATCTAGAACAAGTTCCTTGGGAAAAACATTCCTGCAAATAAATGACAACTAAGAGGATAGATCGACCGATATTCTTAATGCCCTGGAAAACTATTCAAACTACCAATATTTGACATGCGAAAAGTTCGCAATTAACTAAAGAATTACAGTCTGATTGTAACACCGGGTAAGCGCAAGGCTCTATCTTTGGTCCATTCTTGGACTTGTGCTCTCTATGTTTGATCCAGAATCTCCCACATCGGAGTGCTCAGACTTAAATTGCCGAAGGATTCGCGACCGTTCATGCAGATGCTGTTGCGGCACTGGTCGCAATCAAGCGCAGTTAAGGCGACACGTCCTAATACACAGGGCACGGGGCTGTAGGACAACTCACTGCTATCATCAACCAATAGAGAAAACTGCCAAAGAAAAGGATTTCAAGAGTAAAACCGAAAGTAATTACCACTGGTAGTTTCAACTCAACTAATTTATTCCCAGTAGCAGGACTTTGCTTACAGACTGTAGGTTAGTTTTTCGAGTCACATATGGGCAAAATGTGATAAGGCCTCCAAAGGAGTCTCGGAAGTCAGCCGGCTAATAGCCAATGCTGTTGACCAAGTACAACAGAAAGGCAACACTTGAAGAGTTTAGTACAAACTTTGCATCTGTGAAGAGCGGAGGAATGCACCTAAGCTCTCAATTAAGAGAGCCCTGCACGGCTTGCGCACGTGCAAAGACGACTAATCCTGCGGATTCCATCAGCATCGTCAGCGGTGTTGGTTTATGCAAGGGTCATACTTATCGCACTCCTATCAAGGGAGAGAAACAGAAAAAAGAACCAAAATATTTCACCAGACGCACCATGGATTAGTGGCAACAATCTTGGGAGTATGAATCTTGGGAGTAAGGAGAATAATCATGATCAATGATTTGAGGTCCTGGTTCAGTTGAAAGCTTAGTGAAATCATGGACTGACTTCTGCCTGATCCAACGACAAAGCGGATATTGTTGTTTTTAAGTCTTATCTGCATAAGGTTGATAAGTCATGGTCTCCAGATTACATATTCTGCATAGGAGAGGAAGACCGCAACTGTCATACATGGTTTTCATACAGAAGATACAATAGGCTATATGGTAATTTAGTCTGTCGTCGAATAACCAAATCGAAGTGATCTTGAAATCGGCTGACAAATTTAACCAGGTGGTACATTTAGCTCATGTAATCCTAACAATACAAAAGCGCATATTTAATCAGCCGCAAAAGTTAGGGATGGAGAGTTTCTTTCTCCAGCAATCCTCCTCTTTCTTACACCCTCCCCCTTCGACGGAGAAGGAGTTCCAGTAACGATCAGGAGTCATACGGCGCAAATACGGAGGTCTGAAAAGTCCCTTGTGACCTCACAATATTAAAGAAAATATCGCGCTTCTTGTACCTTCAACGTTGCTAGCTCTTTGGTTTACATTAAAAAGCCTGACATTGCTTCAATCGATTCACCAAGAACCAGTTCAAGGATCATGTTCACGCATCATTTGATTGTACTATAAATTGGCTTTAATCAATTGTTATCATGTTCTCATTACTAAAATGACTTCTGAATCAAAGTAATAGAATCCTATTAAGACGTGCAACTTAATGTTGGAACAATAGGACTCATTTTATAAAACGTAACAAATCAAAACAATCAAAATTTATAACTTGAAAATATTTTCGCATGTTCGTCAGGATACACATTTTATTTAGCAATCTTTAAATTTTTCAAATAATAATCAAATCAATTTGAATCATTTCAGATGCGAACAACAGCCAAATTCCGCAAGGAGTACAAACATTTAGTTTGGCATCTAACCCCACAACAAGAAGAGAACTCCTTCACTAAGTACAATGTTGTTAACGTTCTTGCCAATTGCGATCAAAAAGGACGACGTGTTCTTGTGGTTAAGGTTGGCGGTTCGTGGGACACAAGTGCTGTAACATCAGACTCACTCTTCAGAATGTTCTATTTAATTCATATTGGTGCTCAACTTGAACCAGAAAGTCAAGTCCGGGGAGTAGTTGTTGTCATGGACTTCGATGGACTCTCGATGAAACAAGTCCGAGCTCTTACACCGTCCTTTTCCAAGCTGCTGTTAACTTTCATCCAAGATGCAATGCCTATTAGACTCAAAGAAGTTCATATTGTGAAACAACCATTCATTTTCAAAATGGTCTGGTCTTTGTTCAAACCTTTCATCAGAGAGAAGTTAGGCAAAAGGGTAAGATTTATCTAGTCCGTTTTAGTTTCAAATCGTATTGAAATTTTTTATTTTTTAAATTCAGACACATTTCCATGGCCATGATATGAAATCATTCCATAAGTTCTTGAGCCCTGAAGTCCTTCCTGAGGAATATGGCGGAACACTTGGTAAACCTGATTATTCAGCCAAAGATTGGTATCCAACTATCGTTGACCATCAGAAGTACGTGGAGGAGTGGGGCGAATTTGGTTTTGCTAATCAATCTTAAAGTAGAATACTGTTATCTTTATAAAATTTATTTATAGATATAAGTGTGAATAATTTCATCTCTATCCTCTTTCCATCTTTGATAATAATATAAAGTCACTGTCAATATGAATCGGGCATGAGTTCACGAAGATCCTTGATTCGCCTTGAACTTATGCCCGGTTGAAACAACTTAATAATATCCAATCATATCGTCACACATGTTATAACACTTTCTCAGTGTTATATTATACATTGTAATCTAAGTTTGGTGTATTTAGTTTGAGCATAGTCTAGTAGACTTTTGTTCTAACAGACAGAATTAAAAATATTCGTAATTTATTGATATTGTTAGGAAATATCCTGCTAGCCATGTAGCTTACATGATTTTAATATTGATTTTCTATTAGTTAAGATAGTTATGTAATAACGACATAAAAGATATATGTTTTAGAATTAATGCAAAATATTTCATTTAATAAATTTTATAGTAAAACTAGGATATTATCGGTTTCCTTTTTTGAAGTATTAAGCCACTACGACCTTACACAGCACTGTAGTCACGTGAGTCCTTTATCATTGATCTGTGGCTTGAAGATGTATTTAGATTTTCTCCATTTGAGATTTTCAGGATTTCCATTTCAGTTCGAGTTCAAAATCTCGTCTATATTGTCAAACAGTTAACTGCGATATCCTTAATGTGTTCATCAGAGGTATCAATACATAAATCTTTATGTCTGTCCGGTTTATTAAAACACCATGGAACTCAGCAAATCCACCGTAAAGCACTTGTTTGCAGAAACAGGAGCACATTTTTCTATGTCTTTCCTGTTTGACAGAAAGGGGTACTGCCGTACAGGGCTGTCCTTCTGTTTATCTGCTTGGAGAAAAGAACCTTATATTTCCAGTATAAACGACCAGATACGAGGCCAAGGTGAAGGGAGGAGAGTATGTCAAGAAAGTGTGTTCTTGAATTTTATATATGGTCTTTCTGATCCTATGGTCGAATATGCGTCCTAAGGATTCAGCTGTTCTGTTCCAGGTAATTGTATCAGAGTCTATGTGTAGACTTGTTGGTTGCTGTACTCTGCGTCTTGTGGAGAATATAGCTTCAGTCTTGTTTTTGTTTAACTTAAGTTTCCATATACGGAAGCATTTTCCAATCTTTCCATGAGGGATGCAGTTTTGAAGTAATGACGTCTTCTGAGCTTGATGTATAGTATATGCAAGTTATTTGGTAAAGTTGGAATTTCTGCACTGTACAGATTGTAGAGTATTGATGAAATGGATGATCCTCGTGGAATCCCAACTTGAATAGTTCGCAGGCTCAAAAAATTATCTTTAGCCCAACTTTCAAATAAAGGCCATTCAGAATATTGTGTATAAGTTGAATGTGTGTTAGTGGGATAGAAACTCCATGCATTTTGAAAAAAATCCTGCATGTCAGATTTTGCCAAAGGTTTTTGGTATGTCAAACATACCGAAATCTTTGAATTTGATTCATTTCATGCCGATTCTAATGTTCGGGGGAAGTGAACACGGATCCATAGTTGCCACACTCATACGAGGCAGAAAATATTTTCACTATGCACCCTACCATCGTTGAGGCCTTCACGATGAAGTTCTAATGGAATTCGCATTTTTCACCAAGATGGAATTGAAGAAAGCAGTCTTGTCTATTAAGGCAAAAAAGGCTCTAGGTGGGATTCCAGCTGAGGTGCTACAGTAGTCCTTTTCTTTTGCCAGATCTACTCCTCAGCATGTTCAGCACATGTCTATGCGATGGGGTGTTTCTCTAAGTACTGGAAAGTCGCGAGACTTGTGCTAATTAGTAACGGGAAAGGTAATCTCGAATCGACATCGACTTATGGGTCGTGTATGTCGTGTATGCTGGACACGGCCGGAAAAGTTCTCGAAAAACTTATCAGGGAAGCCTCCCTGGCGTGATTTAGGGAGATAGGGACCTATCTCTACGGCAGTATGGCTTCAGCCCAGAGCACCAATGATGCAAACGGAGAACTACTCTGTTGTGGTCCATCGTTCGGAGCATAGCATTTTCACACGACGGGCCGTCCTGATGGTAACTTTGCACATGTGAAAAGCACATTGTCAAGTACCAGCATATCTGACGCAGATTCTGTGGAACTATCTGAAACACCGAACCCTACTGTATGACTCGAAGAAAGGTAGCCGCAAGACAATTCTTACTTCAGGTGTCACTCAGGACTACATTCTTGGCCCGGGCCTGTGGAACGTGTCCTTCGACGGACTGCTGCGGCCAGAGCTACCGGATGAGTCGCATTTTACCGGCTTTTTTAACGATGTCGCGGTGCTAGTCACTGGGCACACAGTCGGCCATGCCATGCCATCGCAACTTAGACTAAAAACGTTAATACGGTGAGTAATGGTCTGGGTGACCACTCCAGGTTTCAGGCGGGCACTGGAAAACACCAAAGTGTTCATCCTGACATAGAAGAGAATTCCCAGAGTAAGGTCGATTAGTGTTGAGGAAGCGCTGGTTGAATCGAAATTAGCAGTGAAATACCTAGGCGTCCAGGTAGACTCGAAGATGAAGTTTTCTCAGAAAATCTGGGACGCAACGCATGTAACGGCACTCACTCGATTAATGGCCGACATAGGGGGACATTTTAATGATCACTGTGAAGTTGGTTTTACTCTTAGTGTCAGAACTGATGACACATAGAATAATGCTCTCAGTAAGGAGTTACACAAAAGACACAAGTGCAAAGACTATGAGCGCTGCCAATTGCATGCATCGAAAAGTCTCCAGGACAGCAGTGCTGGTAATCGCAGGGGCAATATCTATCGCCCACCCCGCGAGAGACAGCAACAATATATGTCTGCGCAGAAGCGAATACAATACAGAAGAGCCCACCAGCGAAAAAAGCAAATCAATTTTTCAGCGGTGCACTTCTTAAGGCAAGACTAGGGAAGGTGGACTGCACGTCTGATCCCTGGTTAGACCGATATCTACTTGACCCAGCTCGGACATGGATTCATCCGGTCACACCTTCAAGATTGACAGGTCACGATCTTCTAGCTGCATATAATGTGCAGTTCAGAAGGATGACGCCTGTCACACATTCTTCTCTTGCAAAAATGAAGTAACCAGCTCGGGGACTTCATAAACGAAATTGATGAACTCTGTTAGGAACCTGCGGTCAGAGAAATGTTTAAAATGGTTGGAAAACGGATTCGCGTGGCACAATATGCTCGCAATATGCAATATGCAGGCTAGGTTCCCAGGATGATAGGGGAGTTGTTTAATGGGAAGAACAGAAGCATTGCACGTGTGGGAGTCCCACACACAGGGCGTAAACGGTCTTCACCTCCCTAGCATACAAAAAATTTGGGGGATTACTCTTAATAATTGGCGTTCGCTCAAATGTGCTCCTCTGAATCCATATTGTTTGTATAGGATAATGTACTCTGCCGCTTAGACTTCATTCAATTTTATAAGTAATACCTTTTCAGCTATTTGATGAGCAACGAGAAAAGACTTATGGGTCTCTAGTTTTGAGGAAACGCATGGCGTTTTCCAGGCTTTGTATCCATTAAGACGTTTAAGACCTTGTTCTGGACCCGCTTCAGGATTGTGTTAGTTATTATGTCGGGTCCTGGTGCTTTTCGATTGTCTAGTTCTAAGATTACGTCTTTGTTTTATCACCTCCTCCGTTAATGGAACATATTTTAGGAGCTTTCCTGCTTTATTAAATATTACCACTTTTTTCAGTCAGCATTCTAATAATTTTCGGCGATCGTGAGATGTTTTAAAGATAAACCCTTTATGCTGAAACTATCTTCGTTTTGTTCTGTAGGATAATCACTACTGTAAATGGTAATTTTGCAAGTGGTATTGATAATTTCGCGGAATGATTTGGAAGTACAGGGGATAAGTTTTGGAATGATTTTCAGTTTTTGGGATGTTTTTGGCGGTGATTGTCTTGTCCTTTTCAGGGTCCTTATCTTGCCGATATACCCTCAGTTTTTTTTCTTGGTTTTTTTTCAAGATGGGTTATTTTGTTTGTTTGAAGCTTGCTTGAATCCGGACCTTCCATTTTTGTTGTCGCGGATGCGTTTCGCCTGTTTTGGCTGCAGCCATCTTTAGCTCATTTTGAAGTCCTTGTGGCGATGTGGATCTTTTTGCTGTGCGGAGGGGTGGGTCGGCTTTATTTCCCTGTTATTGAAAAATATTATGATCGGATCTTTCCACATTCGAGGGGTTGTCATTACTGGGCTCGTCTCGTTGACTTTTTCTGATAAGGATTGGGATTGGGAATATTACGTTCGAGTTGATCACTAGTTGGTTATTGTGTTTGTAGATTTCCAGTTTTTCTAATGTGTATAGTCTTGGTCCTTTCTTTTGTTTGTATAATGGCGTCATTGTATTTGCCATGGATTCGTGGAGACTGTTTTGTTATGTGCAAACGAATGCAGATATACCATGTATTTAGTTCATAGTTTGCGTGTCGCAGTCGCTGTATGCCAGTTTATATATGTTTTTAGCTCATCTAAATTGAATAAAATCAAATTGTTATTGTTGTTTATGTATGGTTTAAAGACGCGGCGAGCTGAAAATACTGACTAGGCTAACATTCAAGGCTGTCGTGACGGGGGAAGACTTACATAGTTTTTGGTTTTGTAAGATAAAGCCCATTACGACTTGATGCGTTGCGACGTTCTTTTTGTCCTTTTCCGCTGTACCATTACACCACCCGTAGACTTGTTATAAACAGCGTCTCTGAGACCAACAATTCAAGTTCTAAATAGCTCACAATGTGGAAACAACAATCACAGTTATTTTATTTTATACAATTTTAACATTTAATTTTATTTTCTCATGGGTCTCTAACAACAAATGAAATAAATCTTCAACGCTAAAATCAACATTTACCAGGCCCTTGGCAACATGTTTTTTTTTTCTTTTGTTAAATATACAAAATAACAAACCAAAACTACACACTATTTACATAATAATAGAACATAAACATCTTAGGACTAAATTACTGCCCTGTAATTAGATTATCAATTACTTATGACTACTCAAACATATCTATTAAATCTATTCGAAGGGAAACATCTCATCATATGTCGCCGTCTGCAGAATATTATCAGCGATTTCAATAAATTTCTTTGACAATCCTTTTTCTAAGCCCGGAATAACTTCAGCCAGAAACAATTTATGATTCTCATTGATAATAGAATTTCCGACCTGTCCTAACACTGGATCACCATTGAAAAGATTCTCCAAATGCAGTTTAGCATCATCGACTTTAATTTTGAGCGGTAATTCTTTAAATTTCACGAATACATTTCCATCTCTATGAATTTTCACACCACGCATTTTGACAAAAGCACGCGCATTTCCTGGAATCAGTGACAGTTATTTATTTGATAAGTGAAAAATTTTTGCTACTTACTAAAACTTCCTTTCATATCTCCTTTTCCATTAATATTGAGCAATAGCAGACGAATTTTCAATGAATATTTCCCGACAAAATCGATTTTTGGAAGTAGGATGGAAACGTCGAATGAAAGAGTCGTTATGTTCGCTCTGAAATATAATACATAAGTCAACAATAGATAAATAAAATTTTTTTATAAATAATTTCGCTTAATACTGATTTTTAACTAAGATTCATCAAGATAAAACTTAGTTGCAACGTCCTAAATTTATATCAATTAGGACTTAGAGGTGAGTATTAAATTAAAATTAAAATAATTTTGAAAATAAAAAAAAATAAAATTAAACAAAAAAAAACAAAATAAAAATGAAACTCATTAAAATAAATAAGGTTCGCATAATATTTAAAATCGAGGAACATGAATAACCTGAATTTATGTACCTTCCTTAGTTAATACAAAAAATTGGCTCTAGTTTCCACGAAAAAGAAACAAATAGTTGGGCTTTTGTTTTTTTAGACCAATACCAATCAGCATAGTAAACATTTCTGAAAATCTAATATTTTAACATCTGAATGATAGAACTTCCAGTAGAGTGAATACCAGGAGCTATTTGCTAAAGATCTCTCCTGTCAACTAGAATGGACGTACTAGGTATTTAGTAAATAAAGCATCCTCCGCCAAAATCCCTTGAATGCATTACTTCAGACAAGGCGTCAATGTTTTGCTATATGCTTGCGCGGTGTTAAGATACATGGATCTCATTTCTTGTGCGGAGTTATTGAGTGCGGAGTACAGTTACTCGCCAAAGTATCAGCCATTTTGGACGAACAGTTTTTTGTTCATAGTCTTTTGAGTAAGTCGATGAGAGTATTTTTTATGAAAATGGGAAAATTGAGTATAGAGCTGTTACTAAATTTTTGTTTTTGAAAGGCACAATAACTACTCAAACCAAAGACGAGTTGCACTCTGTGTATGGCAATTCCGCATCATCATTTACCACGGCGAAATTTTGGGCAGCTGAATTTAAACGCGGTCGTAAGAGCTCGCGAGATGATGAACGTTCGGGACATCGAAAAACTGCGACTAATGACGATTAAAGTGAGAGAGATAGCAAAGGTTATGAAAATGTCTAAAGAACGTGTTTGTCACATATTAAATTAAGATTTAAGTATGAGAAAGCTGATTTCTCGTTGGGTGCCGCGTTTGCTCAAGCTAGACCAAAAACGTGTTCGAATTAACATTCCCACTGTTTAACTGCTCTGTCCGCGCAGTTTAGGCGCCATAAATCCGAAATTTTATTAAACCCCCAAAACAAAAATACAGTCAAAACAGTTGACTGTAAAAGGGGAACCGGCTCCGAGAAAAGCAAAAACAGTTTTTTTCGGCTGGAAATGTAATGGCGATTGTTTTTTGGATGGTCATGGAGTTATCTTAATCGATTATCTTTAGAAAGAAAAAAACATTACACGAGCTTACTACGCATCATTATTTGTCAAGCTGAGGGCAGAAATTGCCTGAAAACGACCACATTTGCAGAAAAAGAAAATCCTGTTTCACCAAGACAGCGCGCCGTCTCACACCTCAGCGGCTGCCATGGATCCATGAATTCCGGTTTGAACTGCTTCACCATCCCTCTTACTCACAAAATCTAGCCCCAAGTGACTTGTTTTGTTCCCTCATCTAAAAGCCACTGACAGAGATTTTCGCCAAATGAGGAGGCAATCAATCTCGTGAACAATTATTTTGCAGCGAAAAACACCCAGTAGTCTTAGTATGAGTTGAAGAGATGGGAGCATCGCTATGGCAAGTGTCTAGAGTTATGGAGACTTTGTAGAAATATAAAAAAAAAATTTGAGAAAAAATGTCTTGTTTTAATGTTAGGTCGGAAACTTTTCAGACCACCCGCGTATAGTGCTTCCAGACAATGTTTCTACGCAATGGAGTTGAACGAGGCTCTTAAATTAAATGTCATTAGCAAGACTACACGTCTAAGTGCTAATTTGTGAGCACTTATGCGATAGCATGAGTTGTTGCTCTGAATCCATAGTGTGAAGCAGCCTTCTTTACAAGCCATGTTAACAGATTCCTCTATCACGTCCAGCATACATAACAGAAGGTATGTAGTTCACAATTTCGGGTTTTCATTTACCTGGTTGATCAATATAACCCTCATTTGATTCCAGATCCCTTCTTTCTGGTGGTTATTGAGCACTTCTAACAACAGTTTAGGCTAAAGCTCTGGTTTCTCTCAGTTCTGGTCATTCAATACACAAATTATCGTAGATGATCTCGACACGAACTCGATTTCTAGAAACAAGAGCATGCGCTAAGTCGTCAACTTTGTCAGCTTGAGGAAAAAGGGCATCCGTTTGTATCTAAGCCAAGTGTTGTGGAAAAGGACCCACCGTTTCCACCGCCTATACCGTTTTCGTGACAATATGCCCTTCTACTGTTGCCAAGCAGCTTCTTACAGACTCGTAGACTGGTAACTCACCTCATATCAAATCATATCTTTCAAACTTCTTGCAAGAGCTAATGACATTTAGCTTGCTGCTTAGTACTTCCACTTGTATTCTTGCACTAGTATACTGAATGCTTGTCGTTTAAGGTTTCTGGAAGCGTATACAAGCATGCACAGTTAAACTTATGTATGAGTTCACAAAGATGCGTACTATTTTGTATCCAGATAGTTGAGGTAAATATTTCGTAATTTTTCATATTTCTTTTTTAAAACAAACTTTCCTTCTCATTTGAAAGTTGCTCAATCGTGTGCATTCTACCCGCGATTTAAAGTAATCTGCCGGCACGGACTCATTGTAATAGAGCTTTGCCGTTTGCTAGGAATCCTACTAAACCTGACTTTTGTGCCCCGTTTTGCCATATTTTTAGCAAAAGTGGGCTTTTATCAAAACCCTTTACGATACGTCGGAACCAAGGCAATGAGACCACTCGAGGGAAACTACTTGTCATGGTACCTTGTAAATTTCCCAGCCTTTTCTTATTTTTCTCTTATTAAAGGGTTGCTCGATCTCTCTCTCTCTCCCACGAATGACGATCATATCCATCCGTAGTACCTGCTTAAACTTAATCCAAAATGTGAAGCACTCAACATTTCTAACATTTATGATAGATAATTGAAGCTTTGCTTCTAGTTCCTTCAGTGGTAAGGCTTTCTAGCTTGTTCTTTTGACAGGATGCAGTCAAATTAGACCTTGATAGAGACCAAAGTAGAAGTTGATTACTGACACAAGAAGCCTTTGTTATACAGTTCATGAATGTATAATTTTTCACGCTTCTATAACAATCTTTTATTTTTCATCGATTTAATCTAAAATATATTTAAATTTGTCCTCGACTGAATCCAAAATAACTTTAAACACTTGCATAATAGATTAAATTTCGAATATTGCAATTACGTGGCATTGTATTGATATTTTTTGAAAAGCAAGAATCCTTTTTTAATGTTCAGGTGTAGTAGTGGAGGATGATTTGGCGCATTATTATTGAGTAAAACAGCATCGTATTTGAGGCCATGTTGTTCCAAATACTGTTCGACTTAAAGAACAAAGCATTCGTAAAACCATTTTCTGCGGATCAGCCGCCATCCATCCATTTTTGGTGGCCTTTCAATATATAGAAACTTTTTCAACGTTGTGGCGCTTTAAATTTCTTGGTTCAAATCATCGTTTTATTACCAAAGGCTTTAGAATTCGGCCTACTATAAAATGTACCACGATCTTCACGTTGTTTGAATCCACATTTTGCTAGCTTATGATGCATAGGTTCTAGAAGGTATTTCCAGCACGATTCCTTTTAGCCGGTGGCGAAGATTTGACCTGTAGAGTGACCACAATCCCCAACAAGTCTTCTAAAATCTCTTTGGTCCTTTGATGCTGATTCAAACTTTAGCTGTACATTTTGGCGTATCGCTAAATATAAATATAAATATAAATCCCGCAAACTATTCTCCACGTGCTTTGAATCATAATTTTTTAATTAAATCAAGGATTTTTTTTTGGTTCCTGTTATCATTCCTGTATCCTAAGCGGTTTTCCTTTGATCAAGTTGCCAACACTCAGAAATTTTTTTTTGTTACATATCCTTAATCCCACTCATTTTTTTTTCTCTAATATTCCCAACAAGTGGTTTCGTCTGCGTGATATTATATTGGAGCTAATGTTTGTTCCAGACATCAACGTCTTTCGGATGGCAGCCTCAATTTTCGAATTACGCATACTGTGACTTCACATAAAACAAATCGATTTTGCAACGAACGTTGCACTCTCGCTTTCCAAAGGTTCAAAAATTAGTTTCGAAAGAAGTCGCCTGTTGCCTCAGAATATTTTGTTTTGGTTTAGGCATCCTTTATTAACGTTAAAACTCTAGCACCAACACAATTTATGTATGAACACAACACGATTATTATTACATTGTATTATTACAATTGTCAATAATTTATTATAATTAAATTCAAATCATAGTGCAAAACTAAATATTGAACGAATTCTCAATTGAAACCCCAGAGGAAACGTAACTAAAATAAATACTGCCAATCCTGCCTTGAAACTGCCGTTCAACTTCTATATGAATGATTGTCTACAAAACCCTGGGACTCCACTACAGCATTTTACAATGGTTAAAAAATTTATTTCTAAAGCATTCTACATAAGCCTGTTTTAGAATTGGTATCAGAGTAAAACGTTCGTATATAAAGGATTTTTTATTGTTTTCGAGGTGTATTATTTCGCATTGGTCTGAAAAATGAATCCGATCGGATCGAACGAGTAATAAATGTAATGAACTGACGCTTATTTAATTCCTGTTTTTTCCTTTATCCATATCTCTTTACACTGTATTGAAGGCGATTTTTGAATGAAAAACACTTTATCAACACTGAAGACGTTGCTCAAAGAAACCTGCATAGCAAAACGGCCAAATGGAAAAGTACGTTTCGTTTCATTGGAAAAGCTGTCTAGTCTGTTTCCTTCTTTACTTTTACAAGTGATGGTAAACGCCTTATCCGACTAAACACGTTTCTATTGAATAAGTTAAATCCTCGGGATGGCTCCCTTTGCATGCTACTTACTTCAACTTTTCAATAATAAAATTGCTTCCGCCATTAGCTTGAATATCACTGAAAACAGCTCGAAACTCATTGCCACGTCCCATTTCGATGTTATCTAGGTGCAATGGCTCGAGCGGTGGCGTTTGGAAGCCATCGCCTAAATCACCCTTAGCTAGCAACGGTCGAACAGCATTCACAGCCTCGATAATGCACTTATCCGGATCTGGATGATTCCTTGGACATGTCTTGATAGAGGAAGCTGCAATTAACAAAGAATCATTGTAATCATACCATTGTAATACAAATTCGTTTTTCTCATTTTTCTTACAAAGCCGAATGTAGAATTATTTCGACATAAAAAACAAAAGATTTAAGCGAGTAACTTGATATTGATTTTTACTGTATTTTCTTGTACATATTGTTTTCTTTTCAAATGAGACTTATTATATATCATGTTGCATGAATATAAGGGTAATTTAAGGTGCAATAATTATGTTAATCATGCATATTATATGAGTTGTTTTTAGATAGGTTTCTATTTAGTTTTTGCAATAAATGTAATTAAGACAGTGGGAAACTATAGTGGGACCTCTCATAACGAGAAAAGTCCGTTCCAGAATCCTAAACGTTTAGTGAAACACTCTTTAAGCGAAATAATTAACACCAAATAACGCGTTTCATGCTGAAAAATTTCTTATTTACATTTAACAACAACAAACACAACTGGAACACAATTCAGACTTGAAACAAAAAAACGCAAACAAAATTATGAATTTATGACAAATAACACAGGCTTACATTTTTTTTCCTGAAAAAGTGTTTCAAGTTTAATAGATGTCCTATAGTAAATGGCGTGTGCTGATCACGAATCTGTGCTTATTTTTTTTCCAGCACGTCATATTTTCAAGATGTTTGTTTGAAATTTTTTAGGGAAACTGCCAAAAATGCTGAGATAATATCTATTGAAATATATTTAATACAAAATTACACCGCGAAAGTGAGTTGTTCATAAAAAAAATGCAGTATAATCTAGGTTAGACAATTTTTGTTTTTTTTTATCATTTTTTTTTAATAAAATCGTTCTCTTTTCCCCTGAAAACTGCGTTTTGTAGTTTTCTTTTCGTGGATTTTTGTGAGCGAGTCCCACTTCAAGGTCTACCAGTAATCAGCCATCATTATAATATCCCATCTTCGTCGGTAACGTATCTCCATCTCCTTTAAGTCTTGATTGAACCTTCCTCCCTGTTCCTCGCTGACAGCTTCAAGAGCTTCGGCAAAAAGAGTCAACGTAGGAATGCAGAAAAT
This sequence comes from Stratiomys singularior, assembly GCA_954870665.1. Lineage (NCBI taxonomy): Eukaryota > Metazoa > Arthropoda > Insecta > Diptera > Stratiomyidae > Stratiomys > Stratiomys singularior. The sequence continues at coordinate 31,809,866 of OX940879.1, forward strand.
TAAGTTTGACGCTTATATTGCATCCCAATTTTTTTCTTAATTTTTTGACCATGTTGGCTACAACTTGTTTGTAGTTTGTTTGTGTTTGGAGAATTATTGTTTCCAAGGGAACCGTCTATGATTTCTGCGAAAGAACTCCATGCTTCAGATTCATCCTGGGTCATTGTATTCTGGAACAATCTCCGATTTTAAGGTTCGAATTTGTGGGCTTACGAAAATTCCTTCTTTAAGTTTAACTTCAGATATTGTAGGAAATTTGTCGTTGTTATTTAAAGCTTTGACAAACTGCTTCATCAATCTTAACTTTATATGAAGAGAAGGCAAAAGAACTAATTTCGGGTCAACTAATGCATCACGCTGCACATTTTTTTGTGCCGGTACAAGTCATTCTCTGAGTGGCCATTCTTTCTTAACGTAATGTAAATTTCGTGCTCGACGGTACCACTCGCACCAAAAGCACGGATCGTTTGTGAATCCAAACTGCTGAACCAAAAGCATGGATATTATTTTGAGGTCTCCACAGAGTCGCCAACAATATCCGCTGTACTTTACTTTATTTAGCAACAGCTACAGATTCTCATACATTTCTTTGAGATACATGGAGAGAGCACCAGGCACCGAGGCATAAGTATTATAATTGTGCAACAAGACACCCTTCAGACTTCTTTTAGAAGAATCAATAAGTATCCTCCATGATGTGGAATCGAATATTCAGCTTCCAGTATTATGACTGCTTATCAGGATTGATATCAGGATTGAATTAGTCTTCATCGGTTTTCTCGTTTGAATTTCCATCGATTGGATGGTGTGAAGGAAAGGTGGAGGAAGGCGAATTCCTGTTCCATGATATACAGGTCGTTTAGCAGACCTTAAATCAGGATACTGAATAGTATGTTTATTTTTCTAATTGAAACCCTAAACATCGCAGGATCAAAAGTATCAGTCGTCTGCATGGTTTTTTTTCCCTTCATACCATGCCATATGCCCAAGAGTTAAAGAGCTACGTGTAATGTTCGTCTATTTTTTCAGAAGCTCGATACTCTGAAAGCACACTTTGTGTGGAGCCCAAGGTTTGTCCTGATCGCCAAGCCTTACTCCGAAGTAAGCGTGATAAGCTTTCATGATAAATTTTGTTATGTTTCGATGATGATTGGCTATTGTTAAGTCACCTCACACGTAACAAAATATATCAGGACTGTTTTTATACTTTCTTGATGACATTTTAACGCACTAAACACTAAGAAAACAAAACACAACTCGATGCTACAAATGACTGAACACCTAACTATTTCGTAAACAATTGCCGATGCTGTCAAGTTGACTTTGACAGAAGCGAAAATGAAAAAATGTTTCCATGGAAATGAAATAAACATAATATTATACTAAAATATTTTCTATCGATCTACCAAGCATTTTGAACAAATAACGTTAATGCAATTTAGAAAATATCAATAAGGTACTTCTTTACTCTAGTACACAATATCTGCCAAGGTTTTTTTTTTTTGATTTTCTGAAAAATCACGACATAATGGGCTCAAACCAAATTCACATTCAAAATCAAGGTACCCGTATTAGCTGAGGGCACTAATCAAATTCAAAACACCAAAAATCATGTCGGTAATCAATCAATCCTGTGTAATCCTTTTTACTGGAAAATTGCCTAAAGACAGCTTTTTTGCTGACGCTTCAAAATTTACTGAAAATGCGTGATTCGCACTTCAGTGGTCAACTTTTGACTATAGTTTTTGAAAAACTCTCTACTATCGTGGTAACAACAAAGATTCCCTAATATTGGCCAATTACAGAATCTGTACTGTTATCTGTCCACTCCGCAGATAATGCTTCAAAATTTTAAGTTTTCAGAATACTAGTGTTTTTTCCAAGCAGAAGTGAAAGTAATTCTTGGATCCTTCCCAATCCTTGTCAATCGTGTTGATGCAAGCAACAAAGTGAAAACGCTCCTTCCTAAACTCTCATTGATTGAGAGAAATTTGTCCCTTCGGTAAATTCGCTCGAAGATACAACTCATCGAGTTCGGAGTTTTTTAAAGTAAGAAATGGCCCATTGACTGGAGTAACAGAGTGGTGTTGGAAGGCAGAAACTGGATATTGATGATATTAAATTCTTCATGAACATGATCGTGTAGGCCTGGAGGATGAGCGAGCGCCTTGTCCATAACAAGGAACACATTGAAGCACAAGATTCATTTCAAGCGAATATTTTTTGCTGATTGACAAAACTCTTCATTAATTCAATCGGTGAAGATGTCAAAACGTGTCACTCAGGCCTACTTGTTGGATCTCCACATCACATTTAGTGTTCTCTTCTGGACATTACACTTTGCAAAAGCCCGGTGACGTTTCTGAATGGTAAACAAGCAGCCGTTTAATTTTAGAAGCGGTGCTGGCATTGGTGAGGGTGAGGCGGTCTTTCATTGGCTTGTGGCCTAGCAATTTTATAAAAGTTATGTTATATCTATCTGCTGTAACATAGGTTTGCCTTGAAATTTTTTCCAGAAGTGACCCGTTTCGTCACATTTAATAGCTTATTGCAGAAGGTAACCCTCAAGAACTCTACAAACTACTTGAAGTCACTGATGAAGTTCTCTGCTGGTTTAGTGTCAGGGCTTGCTGTTTCACCTCATAACGCTGTGGATTCGCATACCGGTTCTTCTCTTAAACTTCTCGAACCACCTATGACTTCCCTTGAATAGTAATTGTTTTCTTGCAGAAGCTGACCCTGATATTTTCTTAACGGGGTCACGAAAATAAATTTCACGTTCTCACGAAGAATGTTCTCTTGCAATAGCTTGTCATTTATCCATATAAGAAACATCCGCGCAACAGCATCAAAAAAATGTTACCCATTCGTAGACACTATGGACACCCCTCTGAAGCATCCACCTCCTTAATTTCATCTTTATTCTTGAGAACAGCGCAGATCGTTGATGTTGACCGATTGTATGTGATGTTGACCGATTGTATGTGCGCGCTAGATTAGCCCCGCTAAAATTTTGTTCTTGCTTTTCAAAGGAATTTCATCTTTCTTATAATTGTCTTTTTGTAGTTTTTTTCAGACATTTTAGCACAGGTTATAACACCATGCACGCAAAAAAATGATGAATACAGCCTTAATGCAAAATTTGTAAGAGTGGGTGATCACACACGAAAACAATACGTTTAAACCGGGTGCAAAACTCAGACTAATGCATGGGCGCGGAAGTACCGGAAAATAAATGAATGTCGGGAGAAAGGGACTTACCATTTCCGCGTAACCCGTTATGCGAAACGTCGCTCGTGAAGGGAGCAACTTCTTTATATTTTGTGGTGATTATGAGAGGGTCCTTTGCACTTAATGAGAGTTTATGGGTTGAAAACCTTGCTAATAAAATACACATGAAATCTCTCAAATAAAAACAGAATTGACTACGAAACGGCTTATACAAGTGTTAAAAATAATCTGATATTCATGTCGTATCATAAAATTTATTAATCGATATTTGCAGTATCATAAACTGCACACATAAATGCACGCAAATAAAATTAAATTTGTGGTGTAGTATTGTAATATTTTATTACATCGAATCATTTGTATCATACTCAATACAAACTCTCGATAGATCTTTTTATTATTTATCCACATATTTATTATATAAATATTTAAATGATTGTTTTGTCACAAACAACACATCGTATTAAAATTATGAGTAGAATGACCTGCTAATGGTCATTAACCACAGATAATAGAGTATTCCTTTTAACAACGATACACTGCTAATATGTTACGATGGAAATGCAACGAAACTAATTTAATTGTTCTTCTGGCCTAGGTGGTTGAGATGCTATTTGCATATTTTAACATCTACCTGTCCTATGTTTACATTACTAGTGCCTAGCAATGCACATAAAAGCTTGAAGGCCACTCATCCATGCGTTAGCAATTTTTACTAGATAACATGCTCTTGGGATAATATTGTGCAACGTTGACTAGACGTTAAGGAGCCTTGAACTTGTTAAGCTTTAGAATTCGCTTGGTTACAAAACATGAGGTAACTTGGTCTGCACAGCGAATACAAAACACAAACGGATGTTATTACATGTTCTAACCCAAATTTCAAATGACACATTCTTTGATAGCTTCACCAATGCCGTTTTTATTTATTTGCGCTGGACATTTTAGAATTCAAAGTGTATAGAAAACAAAATTGATTTCAATTTGTGAATGCTAATAAGTAAATATACTCGAAACTTTTCAAAGTTCTTTTCACAAACTGATCATTTCTGTAGTTAGTGTAGTCTTCTACACCGGATTTCCAAAATTTTTTGCATTACACAGAACTTTTTTTGAATAGAAAAGCAAATATTCTATTCACCTTTTTTAAGTGATTGATAGAACTCAGTGACATAATCGGAAATTCTCAAAATAATATTTGCAGATAATTTTTAACCAATACAAATTGTTTAGCGTGCATACAAATGAGTTTCTTAATTTTTAGTTCAAGCATAGTATGGACACATATGATTGAACACCGCATTGATGTCTAGAATTCGACGATAGTCAGAGTACACTCCCAAAAAAGTTTCGCTGAAATTTGAAATGAACTATTGTTTTATATTCATAAAAAAACTGAATGATTTTTTTTCGATTTAATAGGATTGCTGTCTATACGTTACAGGAACTAAGGCGCCTTCGATTTCGTTGTACCTAGCCGTTCTAGCTCTGCTGCGTGGTCCAACCCCTACTATACGAAAGCTTTGATAGCCAAACTCGTAATAACTAGGCAAACATGTTCTAAGCACTTTTTGCTGGGAAAAACTCCGCAAGTGATTTTCCTTATCCAGGAAAAAGTCGTTTGTTAACAATGTTTTTCTTCGGGAATAGTTCAGCGAGCACCAAAAGAGTGATTCTGCAGTAATATCAATTTGTGCCAACTTTTTACCAGCTGCTCCAGGCTCCTCCAAGTTCCCATTTGAAATAGTTCTTCAGTTCTAGCCATTCTTTTTTGTGATTTGACATGCAACCAAACTTTTGCTAGTTTATTTTTTGCCCACTTCTACTCAGCTGCATTTGGGAAGCCACGTTAATTTTACATCCTTTGGTATGTTTGCCAACTTTAAATTCCCGACTGTACTGCAAAAAAAGTAACTTACTGCACTACACTGCAAAAGGAAGACAGTCAAAAACATTTGCTTCTCAAGTATTGCTGGGTTATCATTACTACAATAGGTGTCTACCTATTGTACCAACAAAAGACTCAAAAGGATGTCTTATTTATTGTTTGTACTGATCAGTGACTTTTCTATGTTTAAATTGCAGATACCTTTATATGAAAATCCGAGGTACGATTCTTAAGCTTGGCTTCAATTGAGTTCTAGATCGTCCTGGAACGTATTTATGAATTCGGTTTCCGCATGTTTCACCCGTTTGCGAGCTATCACACAAAGCAAACTTTGTATTCCCATTGTTCCATCGTTCCCTAATCCGCAAATTAACCCTATCAGACATCCTTCTTTAACTTTTGCTAGCAGATTTTCTTTTTGAAGATCGTTGATTAACCAAATGTGAGTGATTGACGTATAGCTACAACTGATACCACTCTCGCAAAACCTATTAATCGTTGAGTATTACGCTCATTATTATCCCTGTCGTAGCTATTGTAGCAATCAGAGTTCTATAAGCAATTGATGAATAGATTAAAACGAAGTTAAACAATTGATTTTATCATTTTCGCCCAGTATCGTTTCAATGAAATTGATTACCATCTTTGTTATATCCGTTCCACCCAATAGTCCAAAAAGTTACTTTCGTTTTGAATTGAATATCTTATTTATATCAAATAAATAAACCAATTATTAATTCAAAGGTAATCTAATATACCAGGTGTATGCATAAGTTTTTTCCAGTTTTACTAAGAGATGGCGCTACGAAAAAGTACGTAGCATATTGATTTGACACATATGTCATTTCGATTGTCTGACATTTAGCTACAAGCAGTCTACCAAATCATGTGGAATTTTGAATATCGAATCATGTCGAAATCTTGAATTTCATCTGGCAAAGACGGTCCTTCAACACCAAGGTCCAATCGCTTCGGCAAGAAGACAATCAGTCTGGTAGGACCAGATTGTTATTGTGTATTATGAAGCCCGGCAAAACCATTGTTACAAAAACCTTTTGTCGACAAATAATAAATTTAATTCATACATCAATCGAAAAACGACCGGAACGGACCAGAGGACTGGACAATATGCCCGGATTTTGGTACACGATAACGAGCCGACGCACACAGCAAAACCAGTGAAAGACGCAGTAAAATCGCTCCGATTTTTTTTTTCTGCACCCGCCGTACATCCCAGACTTGGCGCCATCTGACTATCGCCACTTCGCATCAATGGGGTACGCGCCCGCAGAGTAGCTCTTGGGCGACTTCAAGCAAGTTGAAAACTGGCTCGACGAATGGTTTGCCACAAATAAGCAGTTTTTCTAGCATGGAATTCATGAATTACCTGAAAGATGGGCAAAATGTGTACAAGCCGATGGCCAGTATTTTGAATATAAGAAATTTTTCGCCCCTAGAAAATTACGTATTTGTTCACCAAAAAACAGGAAAGTCCTCTGTATAGTCCTGGTATACTTACCATTGTTATTGGTGATTTGTCTCCAGCATTCTGCAAATTGCTGAACTTCTCTCCTATAGAAATGTCTTCCCTCAGCCCCGAAAAAGCATACTAGTCCGGAACAAGGATTCTCTTCAGCGCTGTATACCTTTTATTGTCCTCGGACATTCCGTCGTTCCCCGTCTACACACGCGTTTCGGCGGTGCACAATCTTCAGTGTGATATTCCGGTCGGTTATACATCCTTTCCAGCAGGTCGTTGTCCTGAGGTCCAAACAAGTGATAATCCATTGGAACAAGATCCGCTGAATATGATGGTCGAATTAAAATATCCTAGACAATCTCCGTTAGTTTGCACTGAGTAATTGGAGCTATGCGTGATCCCGCATTATGGTGATGAAAAAAGACTCCGATAGGATTGACTCATGCAGAACGCTGATTACGCATTGCTTGTCAAAGCCGCTCCAATTGCTGATAGTGCAAACCCATATTTTACGTTTGAGAAGCTGCCAATAAATGACTCCCCAAGAAACCCATCCATCAGACGATAAGACCTATGAAGATACAAGTCCCGTTTTGAAGTGGATGCCAGTGATTCATCTCTTGCGTAAACTGTCCGGTGCCGTTTCACGTTTTGGAGAGGGCTCACTTTAAACCTCTAGGGGACATGTATCAGAAAAATTCTTCCTTAGCTTGAAGAGCAAGTTGGGAAACACCACCATATTATCTACTTGCTTTTTTTGTAAAAGTTGGTGGGGTATCAAAGCATCCAGTCGATCTAGATATCCTATTACATCTAATTTTCTCTCTAAAGTAATTCTGTCGATCTGACACCTCTCCGATGATTCTGAGATGGTCATCATTTCACATCCTTGTATGAGTTTTATTTGATCACCATGTGTCAACCCCCTAGGATGTCCTCTGATCTTCGTATCTGATCTTGAAAGTCATCGACACCACCTTTGACTTTGTTCGCTCAGTTAGCACCATTTTGCCTAAAATTCAGCTTACATTTACAAATCAAAACTTTGCATCCACCCGATACAATAGCGTTTGGAAAGTGCTCTTCGCAGTTTTAGGCAAGGTATGAAGATTCCTGGACTAAATATACTATTTCTTCATTCTCATTATGTTGTCACACTCTCTGTTTTAGGGATTCAATTTGATTGTTTGCGGGCTTGTGGGCTTTTTCGGGGTACAATGGACTTCCAAATACGGTAGTAAGTCCTCCGGAAAATATCTTCAATCATTCCAGAAATTTTCATGGACATGTATTGTGAACTGGTTGAAAATTATTACTATCCCAGTAAATCATTCTTTCTTTCACTCAAAACCGAATAATAAATCGAATGTATCAGGAAAATGCATAACATTAACGCCTTATGTAATATTTATCACTAAGCAATTACATTTCTTAAGAGTATTTTCTTGAACGAAGTAGGTTACATTCAAGTCGTAAACGAAACTTTTTAAATATTTTTTAAGACTTTTTTATTGGTTGTTAACTCTAGTATAGGGTTGTCTGTAGTTAGCCGACGAATAACCAAAGCCAAATTCGTTGCAGTTTCTATTAAGTTTAATGGGAATGAAATGAAAGCAATTTGAAATCTATTCATACTTGATGTATAATTATATAATTTATACTTCGTAAAATTTGCAGTAAGTTTATAAAAATACAGGGTGGACCAAAAAGCTTCTTATATTTCAAACGATGATGGAAAAAATTAATCACATGAGATAATAACGACTTATTTATTATGAAAGTTCACACAAACATGGGAATTAATTTTTTTTAAATAATATCTCCCAGATGTGACCTTTGATTATTTCGACACTGTTGCAACCTGGCATAGAAATTTTCTGTTCCTGCCTTACCAATGTTTTGTCAAATGTTTTGAATTTCCCCTCTCGAATTTTTGACTTAGATTCGGCAAGAGATACCTTGGGTTGTTGTTTTAAACATCACATTTAACGTATCTCTAAAGGAAATAGTCCATTGGTGTTGTAGGCTATGAGCTGGCCAGCCAATGTCACCACTTTTGGATACAACTTTTTTCCCGAAAATTTTTGACAACTGTATTCAATGAGTTGATGGAAGTGTGACATGTTGCTCCATCTTGTTGCAACCACGTACGTTGATTGAAATTATTGAAATCCTATAGCGCTGGGAAAAAGAAGTTCTTTAACATTGCAATCTACCGATCTGTATTCACTGGAACAGGATTTAGTTTTTGGACCTCATAAAAGTATGGACCAATAATTCCACTTGCATGCCCATACAGTAACTCTGAGTGAATGCAGGGGTTTTTGATGCTTCAACGGGGGATTAGCGTCACTCCAGTCATTCACTCCGTCACTCCTTGCATTATTGCCTGTTTACATACCGATTTACGAGGAAGTGCACATCGTCTGAGAATATAATGTTGGTTAAGCTGGTAAACATTTCATTAGCAAACTGCTACATGTGAGCATGATCCTGAGGCTTTATTCCTGCACAATTTGAATTTCGTATGGATGTAAATCTATGTCTTTTTGAAAGATGCGTCTTAAAGATGTCCTAGACAAAATTAAGACACTAGACCACAATTGAAAAGAGGCACCAGATTGTTCGCGAACAAACACACTCTACAGAATTCCAGAATGTCCGGATTTCCGGACATTCAGAATTCCTTAATGTCCTAGGTCGGCCGGATTGTGGTAAATTTATTGTTGAACCCGTCTCCTCGAACTTCTGCACTCCTTTTTTTGTCAGTTGAATCGATGGAGCTTCATTTTTATGCCATATGTTGTAATGAACACAATTTTTTCGTTCCGTTAGAGTCAAAGAATCGTTGAGTAGATAGTACTCATGTACGCAGAACGCACATTGCGCTCCAAGCAACGATGCCTTGGCACTAAGTTCCCATTGACCGCTCTTTCGGCGAGTTAAGACCCACATACAATACTGCGAGACTGTGATACGAGAGCACGACGAGAGTCTCGCAGGAAATGTCAAGCAGTTAAAGTAACATGTGTTTGTATACGGCATCGTACAATAATTGCGATGCGTCAATGCGAGGCGAGAAATATTCGGAAAATCGGAAATTCCTTGCAACAAGGTGTTTTGTCGTTTGTCAGATGCTTTATGGTGCTTATATGAAATTTGAAATTCAAACGCCTTAATTACTTTTAAACGCCTTAATTTACTTAATTATTTTGAGGGATCATTTCGTGCATCCTTGTTGAGGCTATTACTTGCCAAACGAAGGAAAATTCTAAAATCAAAACTTTTAAAAAATCAAAAACAATTGCAAGCGAATTTCATTTATAAACGTCACCATTTGACATTGGTCATATGAACATTATTCTTCCTCGCATCGCGTGTATTGTAAATTGAATGCGTTGCGCGACGACGAGCGAGAAACATATCGCGCTCACGCATCGCCGCCACGCAGTATCATATCTGGGCCTTAACCCTCTTTCTCCTCACCGACATTGCTATGCGACGCAGCTACCGATTTAAATGTTAGAAGTCTTTTTGATCATCCTGTATCAAACTTCAAATCATACACATGATACCGTCGCCCAGCCCTCGCCAAAAGTGTGGAAACACCTTTCATTTAATTTTGCCCTGTTTTATTATTTATTTATTTAGTTTTCATTGATGTATTTATCCTTTATCGTTGCTCTCTATTAATCATATTTAACTGGATCACCGAAAGAGAATTTCGCAAGTAAATTCAAAATTAAGTAACACAAAAACAAACAAAGATTATTTCAAAAATTATAAACATAATGAATCTTAAATAGATACTTTATTTATCTACAAAAATATTTACTACTACAAAAATATTTATAAAGACAGACTTAAAAATCCTTTAGATGTATCTCGATTCTTCATACCCTAATTAATTTATCCTCTTCGTTGAATATTTGTTATTTCAAATTGAATTCATTTTGATCAGTGCTGCTCGAATTTTCTATTTTAAAATCAATAGAGATTTGACGTTAGCAGAAATATACATGAGTGACAGGGAACTGAGAAACAGTTCCCAAATATTAGAGGTGTTACATAAAACTCAGGTTCTTGTGGGTTGATTGGGTCCGCTGAGCCTTGCTTTCCTGGTCCTTGCTAACATTGCAATCTTCAGCTTGTTCTCTGAGAACGAGTAAAGAGACCGAGAACGAGGACGCGTTTCAGTTGCAAACAGCCAAAACGCGTCCTCGACAAAAATAGGAAAGCAAGACCCGACAAACACAATCAACCATGAAGAAAATGATGATGAAAAATTGAGTTTTGCCGAAGTTGATCAGGATGTAAAGTAAATAGCGATAAGTCAATTTTGAAAGCTCTTCAAAAACAATATGAGCAAGATTTTAACATTGGACTGTTCCAAGGAGGAAAAACATTCAATTTGGGAATCCAAAGCGTAAAAATGTTTGAGCACATCTGAAGGATCAGTACGATCTCTTTGAAAAGGGTCTATACATTCAAACAAGAGTATGCCATAGCGTAAGTAGATACAGCTCGAACACTTTTGAGCGTCTTCTCCAAAAAAAGAGATAGAAGAAGCATAATTTTATATCGGTATTGCATGGTTGTTACTCGGAATACAAGGAAACGTCTACTAGTCTTACGTAAAACAGAGAATAAAAAGGAACAAACAGAGTGAAAATATAAAAAACCCAAATAAAGTTTCACTTATTTTGTTTGAATACCGTAGGAATGGAAATTTGTTTGAAGAGTTAGGGCCGGTTCGTATCTATACCATACACACAAGGCATTGTTTGATCAGACTTTCACATACTTCAGTTGATGTAGTTACTGTAAAAAAGAATCCTTTCCCTCTAGAGAATCTTCGAAATTTTCTCGTAATTTGATTCACTCTTAGTTCCAAGACTAAGTTTAAAACTTTTTATGGTCATTATAGTAATGGTAGACAAATTTTAAAGACAGGTTTTTATTCTAGTGATAAATATAATATATGCTTTACAAAATGAGCGTGTAGATCCTTCAAAGTGACGTTAAATTAACATGTCAAATCCTACGTTCATTGAAGAACCAATCCTAACGCAGCTAACCGTTTTCTACCCACCCTCCATTAATATCCTTCAATTAAAATTCGAAAATTCTCTCCATCATTGGTCAAATGGTATTTTTACCCTTAACGATCCTACCAAATTTTCTTAAATCGAAATTATCTGCCACATAAGCTCGAATAATAAAACCAATAATAATTTTAATCCTTTATTAAATACAGAAAGTTTTTAGTGCTATGTTTATTATATAGTGCCAAAGTATACAATCCTGTACTGCACATTCCCTTCACTTGATAGTGCAAAATACCATTAAATATAAAAAAATTGATACCAATTTATAAATTTCTTGCAACACACAAAGTTATCTATTATTGTAGCCTAAATATATTCTTTTTAATTATTATTATTTAATTTTTATATCTGATTTTTAGCATATATACTTTTTGATTTAAGTTTAATTTGAGTAGCTTTAAAAATACCGAAGTCGTTATACTGACCAAGAAACGGATCCCTCGTTCTATTCCCGTTTGGGTTGGAGACACGATAATCGAGTCCAAGGAATCAATAAAATATATTGGCTTGATGATTGACTCGAAGATGAGCTTCTTTGATTAGGTCCGAGCGACAACGTATAAGGCTGCTGTGAGAGTGTCGACTCTCAGTCACCTTACGACCAACACTAGGGGACCAACCTCGAACAAAAAACGTCTAGTCATGAGTAAAGTGTACTCTTGTACGGCTCCGAAGTCTTGGCTGATTCTCTGACCAGAGGGTAGTATCGAGGGCGCTACAGACACGTACAAAGGCAAAAGACAGCAGCTGTATGCCACACTGTCTTTGAATGGTCCTCCCGGTACTACTTGCTGAACAAAGAAGGCAAGTCTACTTACGTAGCGAGCAGTCGGAGAGAGAAATTGTTAGTCGAGAGCAAAGAAGAAGAACCTTAGCTCTCTGGCAAGAAACAAGGGCACACAAAGCGCGACTCAGGTGGACCATATGACAGAGACAGTGACTTAGGGCCGTGGATCATGGCTCATCAGCTCATCAGTGATTGAGGGTAAGAAACATGCAACTAATCAGTGTGCACGGATATTTTCAGTCTCACCTGTATAAGATGGAAAAGTTACCGACTCCCGTTTCTAGTTCTGCTGGGGATTCACAGATGACACCTGTCATACTCTCTTTGCATTCGGAAGATGGACCAGGCTCCGTTTCTATCCCTCCAAGAAAACAGGCGTGTTCTATTCAAAATTAACATAAAAATGTTAAAATTTTTTGACATATGGGATTCCGTGTCAAATTACGTACGGATGGAAAATAATGGTATCAGGGGTCGCCTGCTGTCGCAAATAGAAGGGAGTTTCTGTGACAGCAATCCTCTTTCTTCCCATCTATCCCTGCTGAAAAAAAGGATTTTCCCCTAACCTAAAGGTGCCGCTAGGTGAGGCTAATCAAATCATCACCGAAGTAATATGACATACAGTTCCAGACTATGTTCTCGATGTGACAGGTGAGGTGTTTAGTCGGTAGTCCAGTAAGTCCATTGTGCTACTGGGAGTCCGACGCTCAGGGCGTAAATAGCCTTCACCTCCCTACCCAAAAAAAAGCCAGCCCGTGTGATAGTTCGTCCAAACGCTTTTCTCGGATTTGTCTTTGATGAAAAGTGAAAAAATTTCAAAGTATGACAGGCGTCATCCTTCACACCAATGCAGAATATGCAAACTGGAGACCGTGACTTACAAATCTTGTACAGGTAAGACTGAAAACAACCGTGTCCGCTCAGTAGCAGGGTCGGGTAGAAGTCAGTCTCACCATGCGTTCGATAGAGCTACGATCTCAAATCGTTGATGAGCCGCGTAGTCCATCTTCCTTTTAACTCACGTTCCCATGATTGTTGCCATTCGTCGAGAGTGCATCGTCTTTCATCGAGAGCAACTTTTTCTTTAATACCCTCGTGTCTACCCTCTCCCTGCCACACACCGTGCCATTCGTTTTTTCCATTGTTCAAAGCAATGCAAGAAGTCTTCTTTTTTCAGAGCATTTAGGAGCTTCGCCGATTTTCCCTTAACCTCTTCCATCCGCTCTAAACGGGTTCCGTTTGAGGCAGACTTGATTTGCGGAAACAAGAAAAAGTCACAAGGCGCTAAATCAGGCGAGCACCGGAGTTCCTCTAGCCGATTCCTCACGCTTCACAGACAGGACGTCATGGGTACGCGCGTTGTCCTGGTGAAAGATCCACGACTTGTTTTTCCACAACTCCGCCCGTTTCTTACGAATTCGTCCTCGCAGTGTTTCATTATATCAGTATATTTCAAATAATAAGTTTCTTTACATTTTTTTTAGCACCCATTCAATTACCACGATACATCGCGCACTATTTCATTGATTTTGGTCACATTTTGCGAAGTTGAAAAAGATTCCGGTTGAGCTGGACATTGGTTATCTTCGTTGCTCATTCAGCGGTCAGAAAACCTTTTATGTCATTAGAAAACTCGTGCATGAGAAAGAGACCTTTCACCGTAGACCTCTTTCAAAGTTTGCTTGCAATTTTAATATCTTGGATAACACGTAGGAAACGCTCAATCCTAAGATAGAATCATCTACGACAAGCGGACTTACATGATAAGCGACCACTAAAAAATGAGATTAACGGCTAAAGTACGCAAACGTTTTCTTTAGATTACAGCAATATTTTCGAAGATTATTTCAGATTGAATATTATTTAATATATACGAAAATATTTTCAGATTATTTCTCTTATTCTTTAAGATTGTATTCAGCGAACTTAGTAGCGGTAACAGAATTCCCCACATGAGCTATAAAAAGGAGCTTGTGTTGTGAGATTTTAATTTTAACAGATGGATGAGGCTCACTGAATTTTTTCAGCGTGACAAATAAACCCTCCAGTACTTTGAAGTCATGGTAATTCCTCAATTCATTATTTTTTTTGAGATGTAGCAGAATACGCATCATCTTCATGCATTATAGTGCTCCATAAAATCATGCCCAGTACACGTGATATATATTTAATGGCGTCAATACCCCTGCTCTTCCATGCCCTGTCAATCCCTCCGACTTGAGCCCTATTAAAATATATGGAGCCTCTTGAAATCCCATGCTTATGTCTTCAATAATCTAATTGAAGATTTACTAATGGAACTTTGGTGTCAAAATTTTTGACAGTGAGAAAAGTTTTATAACAGTGACCCGTTATTAAGTCTAAAAAAGTGGTCGAAACGAAACATCTGGGACTTTAGATTTTTTGTAAAAAGCTAGTACAAAATATTAAGACTAAAGCCACTTCTACTACAAGGACACATCTGAACTTTCGTTTAATGTATGGTGTCAAAATGTTTGACAATGAGAAAATTTTTTTAACAGTGACCTGTTAAAAAAAGACCATTAAGTCTAGGAAAGTGGTCTTACTAAATATTTAGACACAGGTATTTATATATTTAGACACAGGTTAAAATAATAAATATTGAAATACTAATATTTAGATACAGGTTGTATTTGATTTGTTGTTGATTTGATGAATCATTGAATATTCAAAGTATGTCAAATAAATTTTTCGACATTCTTTCGTCGCTTTGAAAAAACGTTCAGAATCAAGAGTCTAAATTTTCCAAAGCACCTTAGTGTTCTTTCTTTTTAATTCGGTGACTGTGGATCATTTGTTTCCTTTTTATTTCGAAATATAATCCAGTCACTTCGAAAAGTTCGAAAAATTCAAAATTCAAAAATTTCGAAAAATTCAAAAAATCAATCGATAATCGATATTGTCTCCTAAAACTAAATGTTGATTGGTTTCAAATTAAATTTCACTACTTGGTAAAAACATCAGCGGTTAATTAAAAACAGCACTCACGAATAGCTCCATAGCATCCTGGAAATGCGCCAAGTACACAAACAAAGAATATCAGAATTGCTGAACACATCGATTGCATCTTGCAGTTCTCAGTTTGATGATAAATTAACGCACAAAAAGAACAAATTAACAATATGTTAACCAAAACTTTTGCCGTGCTAGCGAAAAACGTTCTCGAATGACCTACTGCAAAATTCACAATTCACTGCTTAAAACCTATAACAAACTCGACTATTCGCGAACCACGCACTTTTGGCCAAGCGCCACCCAACCACCTGTCAGCTAGCACCTCAAGAAACTTTCTGATATGGGCCAAGAAACATTTATAGAGTTAGCTTCATGTTTGGTACCCACTACCACTAATTTCCCATATGATATTCAAATCAGCTCCTCGATCGCTGCCTACCGCCGTTGGCAATTATAGGGGTTAAGTTATAGAAGCGCAAGTACGAGTATCTTCCACCTGAGTCATAGTTAACACTCGCACCCACTTTCATGGTCGGACCTTGGTCAAAGAAAGTGTTCTTGGAGTCTGCTCCCTTCACAAGCACACTTAGGTCAGATCCATCGGTGTTGCGTGCTCCGATAATTAATCGTACGTGGACTTAACTGAAATGTTAATGCTACATCTTGCATTCTTCCATCAAGTTGACCCCGAGTACTATCAATCGTGGTGCTGACAATTGCTTTAGTTAGGTGTTGTCTTTGGGCTCGACTACATACTGGAAGTTCGAATGTCACATGTTAGCACGTGAATTGCATTCTTGATAGCGTTAAAAACCACTCATCGACCAGAATACCAAACACCCTCCTAACTTTGTAATTGAATATTTTTAGGCTTCTTGCTGGGGGAATAATATCTTTGGCACACGCATCGTTAGCAATGTACTAATATTTGGGCAAATGACACCGGAAGATATTTGAATTTGTTGGTGGTCAAAAATTGTTTATCGACAATTTCGTTTACTTTGCACTGATGGTGATTAGCAACTTCAAGGACGTTTATCGAATGGAATCAGTTGATGTTTATTTTAGTCGCTAATTTGTTTGAATACACTCAGCTTGAATTCGTAACTTCAGAAGTTTTTTTACGAATGTAGTGGCAAAATAGGTGCCTAAAAAGACTAACAAGCCAATTTTCATTTTCAAATATATACGAATTAAAATGTTGATACAGTTCTAACACTAGTAAGGACATTATATAAAGCATGAGATAAACATGAATTGACGATTTCAAAACGTTAAATGAAATGAGTGAATGCAATGAATGACTCTCACAATTTCTGTGTTTCGCTTCGTTGTTTTCAAGGCTCTGCCATCCTCCTTGAACCTCCAATCTTTACACTACGTCCTCCAATCGGGGAAACCAAAAGGTTTCAACTATAGCGGCCAACCAAAACTCACCAGTTGAAGTTGAAAAGCTGTTCGAAAACTGCTCAACAAAGTCAATTCTGGAAAGGATAGAGGCAATGTAATAAACACATTACGGTCGAATCTAAAACGACTAATTGACCTCGCACCGGCATAAGGACGTGAAGTCAGAAGAGGATGGCAATGAACAGTACCCTAAGGGTCAACTGTTATACCACTACAAAATATATGGCTGCTAACGGACAAGTTCTGTTCGGAGAGGTGTGCGGAAATTGTTAGGATCCCTAGTGGACTTCCGCTCCGGCTTCATTATTGAAGCATTTAGAGGGAAACAGGTGCACGATAGATTTTCCTTTTTTAAGAACAAGCATTCCTATAAAATTGCACTCGTACAACGGTTCACGGACTCCATTGCAGTTGCTGAGAACTCGCTTAGTCGATTGATTTTGTGCATGTAATCTGGCGAAATCGCGTCGGAAAAATTTCGATTTATTTATGATTTGGGTATACTGAGCACATCCTTCTTTCACAATTTACTTTCGATCAGATCAGATTAAATAAGACAAGATAACCAGACACTCGGCCATCACTCCGTGTCAAATGTCATAACGCATCCATACAGGTTTAAAATATAGAAAGGCTTAATCCGTGTACATGAGCGTACGTGAGCGTCCGAAGTTTTAAACTAATCTTGTCTCCCCCCTCATCAGCTGTTCAAATGTTCGACTCCATCCGTTCCCCCTATTGATTGATTATGCAAAATGTCATATGTCATATGCAAAATGATATTCGAAATTTCAAAGTTTTTCGCGGAGTTAGAAGAACATATAATCAACATTCACATTGTACAATCCAATCATAGGCAAAAATACGAAAGCAACATTTATAAATCACTAATAAAAGCTGAAAAATGCATTAATTTTACATGTTTTGTTGGTGCGCATATATCTGCCTTGAAAATGGAAATTAACCATCAATATCATTACCGACACTTGCACATGAAAGTTAAGTAACCATTCAGAGCATGTAAATTCCAAATTGAGTACATTTCCAAACATTAAATTTAAAAATAATGCAATATTTACATTTTTCAAAATCTTCGGCTACCTTCGGTTTTTAATTTGACAGTGGAGTGAACATTACAGTTATAAAAGCAATTTCTATAAAGGAATTCTATAAATGTTGAAATTATTATCGAATCAGTCGCTGAATCGTTTACTTTAATCAGTCAACGTGAAATAAAAATGTGTAAACGTTTATATTGAACAATACTAATCATTAAGCATAAGGATATGTTCATGAACTACACATAATAACACATTAGCTTAGTGTTGCCCTGATACCAGCTTCACATTGCAATTTCCCCATGCTCATTCGGCTAGAGCAAGTCGACTCGACAATTTCAAGGCCGAAATACAATACTGCGAGACGGCGATGTGAGAGCGCGACGAGAGTCTTGCAGCAAAAGTCAAGCAGTTTTCGTAACATGCATTTATATACGACAACGTACAATGATTGCGATGCGTCGATGCGAGGCGAGAAATATTCGGGAAAACGAAAATTTCTCGTAACGAGGTGCGTGACGTTTGTCAGATGCTCTATGGCGCGTAAATGAAATTTAAAATTCAAATGCCTTAAGGGGTTGTACCTATGTGAATTTTTTTTTCTCGATTTTTTTTTATTGGCTAAAAGTATGCTAACCCTTCCCTAGAATTGAAATCAATAAGGTCCAAATATTAATATACTTCAGAAAATTTTTGAGAATTAATTTTCTGAAGCAACTCCAATGCCCGAAGAACTTAAAATTTGCTCGCTTTATACTATATAGTAATTAATATACACTGTATAGGGCACGTTCCTTCGTAAACGACGCTAGGAGAGCTTCTGTTTACTCGATCGACTACACGCTGCATTTGAGGTTAAAGTACTGTGTTTTTTGATATTTTTACTGTTGTTTTGTATAAAAAAGTGTTAGAAATGAGTAGTAAACTGTACAGTGGCCGTAACGGCAGTTAAGCAAGTATTTCATCGCAGAAGCGTGGCAAGATCAGCAACAGGTGTACGCCTAATCGCCATTCGTTTGAGAACGATACGGAGTATGTGAGCGCGTCATCAAGGAAATTAAAATTGAGCGATTTGAATAATGAAAGAGATGTAAATAGTCATTTTCCCTACAGACTTATTAACTTTTTTACTGTTTTAACCGCTCTGTCTGACGCAGTTTCACGTAAACAGTGACATGGTGAAGTGCGATTTTCGGAGGGAAGCAGACGCGGACCTGGCTCAAAAATTATTGTTAGCTGCTCGAATTGCGGTGATGTCTCAATCAATAGCTTCCCAGTAATAAACGATCGAGTTTATGAGATCAACACTCACATTACTTTAGCCATGCGAATGTTAGGCATAGGGATCAATGGCATTAAAAAGTTCTGCGCGTTTATGGATCTCTCGAAGCTAGTCTTTCAAGCGACGTATTATAATATTATTTCAAATATTTCAATAGCTACTGCACGTGTACGAGAACTCTGCATAAAAAAAGCAGCTGCAGAGGAGAAGCGGAAATCTATGAATCACAATGAAGTTGATTGGCTTACAGTTTCTGGCGACGGTTCATGGAGAAAGTGAGGCTTTTCATCGCTGTTCGGCTTAATGACTTTGATCGACTGGTATACTGGCAAGGTACTAGATGTCTGTGTTAAATCTAAGTATTGCAAAGTGTGTGAGTACTGGAAGAAAAAAGAGGGTACCGCCGAATACGAGGAAGGATATGCTGCTCACGAGCCATCAAGGATCTGCCGGTAAGATGGAAGTCGATGCAGTAGTTGAAATATTTCGCCGCTTCGAAAAATTGCATAATATTAAATACATCAATTATATTGGCGATGGAGATTCGAAAACAATCGTTTTCGAATCAAATATGGAGTAACAAATACAAAGGTATTGTTAACGCAAAGCCCTATGGAGATTGTACGGTTGCAAAAAAAGAGGGTATTGGACACGCGCAAAAAAGGATAAGCAGTCGTTTGCGCAATTTAAAAAAAAATACGAAATGTCTCGGCGATCGCGGTAAATTAACAGGTAAGCTTATTGATGAGCTCACTATTTATAACGGACTAGCAATCAGGAGAAACACAGGATTTGTAGAAAAACTGATAGATGAAATTCGAGCCACCTTATTTCATGAAATTTCTAGGGACAAAAAGCCGCAACACGAGAAGTGCCCGGCCGGAGCAGCGTCTTGGTGCTCTTGGCAGCGCAGTAAAGCGCTGGGTTCCCTGGCAACTTACCAACACAAGCCTGCCATGCATGAGGATGTTTTCAAGGCCGTAAAACCAATTTACGCAGAGCTCGGCTCCGATGACCTTCTTTGGCGCTGCTTGGGTGGATACACACAAAATACAAATGAATCGTTCAATGCAGTCGTGTGGTCCATCGCGCCGAAACATGTGTCGAGCGGCAAGGCGGTGCTCGATATCGCGATGGACATCGCAGTTATCTTATTTAATGATGGACTGTCGGGCCTTCTCACCATCTACGACTCATTAGGATTGACTGCAGGACCTTATTTTTACAATTTCTGCTTAGAAACAGACGCCGACCGAATAAAGGCTGCTGAGCGCTCAATTTCCGACGTTGTAAAAACGGCGAGACGTGGCCTTTTAGCATCAAGAAAGAACGAGGAGGAGAAATCCACGGTCTTGGAAAGCCAACTGTATGGTGCTGGGATAGCAGAGTAAAGGTAAAAAAATTTGTATATAGTAAAATTATGAAAATTCACAACTTTATAAGGTTTTGAAACCTTAAACGCGTTTATCTCGAAAGTGTATTTTTGAAATTTGCTGGAAACGAAACTCTTTCAGTTTTCCTCCGATTGACTTAATTTTTTTGGGTCGAAAATGCAATTTTTTTTTTGTTAAATGGTCGCCATTTTGCGAAAAATCAATATTAAACTATTATCGTGTTTACTTCACTAGCAAAACTCATGGAGATTATGAAAAAAAAATTTTATTGTTCCGAATACAGATTAGGCTGAGAAACTGGTCCGGCCGCGGAACGTCTTTTGTAAATACTAGTGGCTTTGACGTGCACTACAGCCGCCATTTTGTATTGAATTTAAAATAAAAAAAAATTTTTTACACTCCCGGGAAGTTGCCCTTTATATTGATATATTATTTATAAAAGCTTTTTTCAAAATCCTTGAAAAAAAATCCTGAAAAAACGCTTGTTTTTTAGCCTTCACATAGGTATAACCCCTTAATTACTTTTTAAGTAGGAGGGTTATTCAGAATGAATTCTGAATGAAAATTTCGTGCAGCCTTGTTGAGGCTATTATTTGCCAAGCGAACGAAATTCCAAGTTCAAATTAAAAAAAAATCAAAAACAATTTTAATCAAATTTCATTTGAAACGTCACCAATTTGACATTTGTCAGATGAACATTATTCTTCCTCGCATCGCGTGCATTGTAAATTGAATGTGTTGCGCGACGACGAGCGAGAATCGCATCGCGCTATCGCGTCGTCACGCAGTATTGCATCTGGGCCTTCAGCTCGACAATTCGAAGTCGAGAATCTGTTAAAATCGAATGTAATGGGCGGGGCTTAATTGTTCGATCAATGATGTTCGTGTGGAGTTAACATTCCTGTTGAGTCGATTCGCCTGTGTCCATGGGCAGCACGAATTTGTTGATGATGGTGCAGTGAATCAATGCGAGGATATTTTTCGTAATTTTTTTGATTAAATGATAAACATGGCGTAGCAACTTCACTAATAACTGGACCAAGAAACGAGTTATTAATAGAAAAACATCCAAGATGAGTTACCTCAAGAAAAAGTAAAGTCCTTTAGTGGCCATGGTGTCAGACTTTTCGCTTTTTCCAAGAATGATTCGCTCCATGCTCCAATGAAAATTTACCACCGAAATATGCGAGAGAGTAGTGCAAAATTGATATAAGGCCTGTGTTTAGTTTAAGTCCCGTGTATAAAAATTTCGCATGAAAATGAAAAGATATAAAGAATTTTGGGACATGCTACAATCAAGGAATGGGTATCGACCAACAAGTAAGCAATTAATGTAATCGAATTTAATTTTTTCCTAATTAATCGGTACACCAAATATTCGGGACTTTAAAAATCGAGTAATCAACAATTTCAAAATGGTTAGGAAGATAAATAAAGATCGGATACAATGAAAACGATGAATTCCAAGTTAAAAAAAGAAGCAAGGCCCGGCGGACCCAAGCTACCCAGAGTTAAAAAAAGATCCTTATTTATTCAGAAGAAAACGGAAAAAGAAAATCAAACAGAGAAATAATTATTACACTTACTGGAAGCAGATGGCTGAGATGTTCCCTGAAAATGCAGATATAATATTGTATTGTATAATATTGAGATACAAGAAGTGTTTCGCTTATTTATCATTCTCAATATTTATCATCAATGTCCTTAAGTTATATATAAGATTATTGGCCATTTCGGTGGTCAGCCGACTTCTCTGTTCCCTTGGATTTTGACCGGCTTGAGATTAACTTTTTGAAGGAACTGACGTCGCCACAACTGGCATATTCGTTAAGGCGATCTTCGAAACTGCTGGGAACGTCTCAGACATCTGTTTACAGAATAAGACCGATTTTTTTTCGAATCCTCTCCTGTGACCTTTTCAGATACAGACTGAATCCTTCATTCATGCCACCTGCAGTATCTACGGATTCCATACGACTTGGAGACAACATTTTCTGAATACTTTTGTTGTGCAAAAGACAAAGATGGTGCACCTGAAACAAAGAAATATATTACGTTGCAAAATTCGTCAATTTTTGATGCATTCTATGATCTAAATTTACTCCTCATCAACTTCCAAAAGGTGTGCCGACTTTAACTATGTGAGCTAGTTGCTCTCCGACATATAAAGTATTACCATGATTATTATTTTTGCTATAGTAATCGAGATCGAAGAGTCCGAGTCTGAAGAGGTATCTGTTGAGAAACGAGTAGGAGATACACTCTGATTTTGCCGTTTTAGTTTTGAAACTATATCGATGGTCCTGGCAAAACTGAGCTTAGCTTTGAAATACATCCTCTTGAACCTGGAAGAAGCGAAGATTGTTCTATCCTGCCAAAACGTTTTTGTGTTGAGTCCGCCGAAGCCGAAGTGCTTTACTTGAGTACCTGCCATCATTAGGCTTTACCTCACGGTCCCCACGGACGGGGTTGAAATAATGTGCCAACCGACACGCTCAACATCTGCGACAAGCAACAGTCCTGAGTCCCACTTTGTTAAAGCTATCTGGATTCCCGAACGCAAAGGGTGTATGCTCACCCTACTTTCTAACCACCACGTTTCAGCCAAGAAATAGGCTCCTCAACCGTGTAGAAGGATGACAGTAACCTGTAATGGGCTTCGCCTAACCCGTAATCCAGATAAGCCTCTGATTAGGTTGCGTTTCTCTACAGTCCGAGAAAGACTATACGTTTTTGCTCCAGGCACAAGGGACTGACGACCCTTCTTCACACCTTGGATACGTAGGGGCGGTCCTCCCAAGGACTAAATGAAACAAACCAAAGCTTAGACCACCAGTCCCCCTGTGCCTCCCGGAGTCCTATAGCACTAGTCTATAGGGCCCGGGTTAACAGACTGTCACAACATGTATGCATCACATAAATCACGTTTTCACTACATCCAGACTTCTGATCTTAGCAAGTGTACTAGTTTCGCATCCACCCATTAACGAGTTGATGTGGCAATGCGAGCCTTTCGAATTGCTAAATACATTCAACGCCACTGTGTTTACATGCAATAAGACACTTAGTCCGTCACATTCGGTATGATACGTTATCTGTCAGTTCTGCAACGGTACACAACAGATAATCAACTTTACATAACATCCATATCCAAAATTTCATCTTTGCAATCAATAAATCAGGTACACTCAGTCCGTCTACTTAATCTTCATCATTTTACATGTCCATCTAGTCCACTGTTAATCATTACTACATGCATCAAGTCGTCCCAGTAGCTATCACTCATCCGGTTCAGCTTTCCTTCACTTTCCCTCGGAACGCCCCAGATTCTCAGCGTTAAGGACCCCTTTTGGTGACGTCATCAGTACTCATTTTGGTCCGACTTTCCCATCTGTGATCCAGTCACTTTGATTCATCATGCCCTCATCTTGATTTCGTCCATCATCAATTCTTCAGGTCATCAGTTCTTCATGTCATCAATTCTTCAGTCAACGCACATCCGTAAGGCTTCTCTCGGTTCACTCAGGCCACAGGAGCCAGAAATAGCCCAAAATGACGTCTTAGGTACTAGCTCCACTCCATCTTTCTTCAAATGCGATCTTTCATCCATCTTCTCCAGCTTTCAACAGTTCTTCAAACCTCTAGACGTCTAAATAGTTCGGCAGTACGTCAAGTGACGATTTCATCAATTTCACTCCACCAAAGACTAAACAAAGACAACGTCTTATTCCGCGTCGATTCCATCTTTCGGTTTCCCTACTTGGCTTCACTTCAACTTCATAGGACACATGCACCTTCACCACCTTCACCACCACCATTCCCCATTTACACGAGCTTGCGACCGTCATGAGGTAGTACCCAAGTTCTGACCTCAAGGCTGGGTTCAAGTCAAGACTGCGTTGAGTCAGCACCGACCATCGCAAAGCCTTCCCAACTTGACGTTTTGGATGTAAACCTGGACTAATTCCTTAAGTATGGCTGCCACTGGAATCGCCATGCTGCTTGTGAGATGTTGTGCGAAGCTTATGTCCTCGGCAGCTATTGCCAATGGGTCTAGAATTTCGCACACTTATTGTAAGATTTCCATTTCCATTGCCGAGACCATTGGTGAGGCAGCAGTGTTCCTGTTTACAATTTCATTTGTGAACAGTCGCATCTCTCCGAATCTGGAGAGCATATTTCATAGGTGAAGTTGCACCCGATCAAAACATCCTGGATTACTGTTTTTCAATGGCTAGTTTTCTTAATTCATCGCATGCTAGTTTTCTTAATTCATCGCATGCGAAAATCGATTGAGTCGAGAAAGATTGAGGGTATTTGCAAAACAAGGGATGTGGTTGCTCTAACCAAACATTATCTCCGCTACCCTTGTAACGGTTGCTGCATTGTCAGTGATGATGGGAAGGGTTTTGTCAGTTGAAACATCCCATTCTTCAAAAATATTTTGGATTTCCTGCCAATAAACTCAGCAGTATGTCGTTATAAACACAACATTTGCCAGTATGAAGGTAATGTACTGTTAAACTGAAAAAGCTCCGATTTTGCGGATCGGTCGAAACATCAGTGGTATAGATACTCCGCAACAGATTCCAACCCAGCTTTTAAATGAACCGAATACAAGATAATATTTATCAAAAGTTGCTGTGCGGATAGTTTTGGGAGTAGGGACAGTGTACAATTGATCAGCCGTCTTAAGAGGTAATGATAGTCGTCAACTATCGATAAACGATCCATATCTTTACAATCATATATAGAACAGTTTTGAGTGATTTGAAGGTCTTTCTCTTTGTGAAAAACTAGCTTGTCTAGAGGTGTGCAAATTGGTGCTTAACTCACTGAAGCTGACATAGAAGAACTGGTAGATGATTATTGTTTTTTGGATACACCGGTCCCGGCTCGTTCGCTGCTGGTCTCTTCAAAACAATTTTCAAATTGGTCGTATTCTCAGACATTTTTATTTTTTGTCCACAATATCGGCAGTGAACGTATTTATGCTTCACTTTTTCATGAGAAAATTGTTAACGTCCAAACGATAAAAACAACAGATTTCCGTAGAAAACACTATGTCATATATAGACATGCGAAAATCTATAAAACAATGACCTTATTAGGCTGTTGGGAAGGGATTTACTAGTTTTTGCAGATAAAGTTACGAAATAACTTGTATAACAATAATTTAACAATACTCAAAAACTGAACTGACTGAAAAAATCGAAATGTTAAACAATGATTATAAAAGTTCATTTTTTTTTCTACTTTTTTTTATTGTAACTTTAAAACAATTGACTATGGAGCAAAACCGTCGCAAAGTAAGAGTTTCGTAAATAAATTTTCTATTTGATATGTTTGGTATATTTTTTAAAATCATTACCCTTTCTGGAAAACAGCGATAAATATAAAAAAGGGAAGGGTAGTACAAATCACATACTAAAAAAATTATATGTGCTTACTTTTCATCTAATTGTATCAGTGATTTCCCTTTATGCATTAATAAAGTGATTTGTTTATTGTTTAATTTACCCCCCCGAGTCATATTTACTTGCTCACCCGGCGCGAAGTACCACACATGCGAAAAAATGACTCTTGACAAGTAAGTTACTCAGCTGCAAGCTGACTTTCAATAAAAAAATTAATTGTAACATATTAGGGGTAAACAGTAGGGAGCAGTGGTATCCATTATAAGTCGAAATGGAGTTGGAAGAATGGAAGAACAGAGCGCTGGACTCGGAGGAGTCCACCCCATGGATAAAATGGCAATTCAAAAGAAAAAGAAACTTGGGAACATGACCATCAAGAACAAAGCTGAAAGGAAAAGCTTCTCGTCACAAGAAATGCAAAAAGGCACAATTGAGAACGCAACTCAGCAAGAACTTGGTAATGCAAGCAACAACCAACACATGGGAATAACTGAAATCCCCGCAAACAGCACAAACCTCGCCACAACACGTGCACCAAATTTATACCCGGAGGAAGATTCTGCGGAAAACAGTTTCCCAGTATTGATGGACGGGTTGATCAAGGACAATACGAGATTGAGAATCACTCCAATGAAGTTTTTCTTATTAAACAAGAATATTCGACTAAATGGAATCAGCGATGTAAAACAAGTCGGTTTCAACAGAATTAAAGTCATCTTCAAGAATCCGAGATCAGCCAACGAAAGCATTAACAACGGAATGATTAATCAACACGACATTAAGGCATTCATTCCGTGCAATTACTTGTTCAGATACGGCGTCATTAGAGACATCCCAACAGACATGTCAATGGAAGAGTTTCTAATGTTATCAAAATCGTGTAATAGACGAGGCGATATCCTAGAACAGTGGTGTCCAAACTAGATGGGACCCAGGGCCAATAAAAATGACTAAATACATTGGTGGGCCGCAAAATATTTATAAAAATAAAATACTGGTAATAATAATATCGTTATTTATTATCTACTTTTTCATTAATTTGTCTTTTACAATTCTGTCAACATCAACCTCAATATTAGTAGTAGCTAGGCGCAGTGCATGTTTAAGTGAAGTATCTGTCAATGAAGACCTGTATTTCGATTTAATAAGCTTCATTGTTGAATATGCACTCTCACAAAGGTAGGTACTGCCCATCATCGAGCCCATTTTTTGCCCGAAATTCGCCAGTTTCAGGAAACGTTCAGCAAGGAGCTTAAAAAAATCAAGTCCTGTTTCAGTTCTGCCCTTGTAAAAGGGGTCTGATTGCAGATCACACAGTTCCAGTTAATGGATGAGTGAAGAGTGCTATATCACTCTCAATTTTTTTTTAAATCTGCAAAACGCCGTTCAAATTCGACAATTATTTCGTCCATGTATTTGAGGTGCTCCAAAAAATTACATTCTTCAAAATTTTTCATCTCTAAATAATGTTCTTTACAACTTGGAAAAAAGAAAAATCATTTTGTTGTAGAGACGTTTTGAACAATTTTAGTTTATTTCTGAATCCATTCACATTTCCGTACATGTTGGCTATATTGTGGTTTTTGCCTTGCAATTTTAAATTTAATTCATTCAAGTGTTGCGTCATATCAGTTAAAAACGCAAGATCAGCCAGAAACTGAGGATCTTGCATTTTATCTTGTAGTTCGGAAGTGTCAGATGATATTTCATTTTTTAGAAATAAAGGTATTTCTTTTCGTAAGGCGAAAAAGCGTTGCAAGCACTGTCCAGCACTTAGCCATCTGATTTCTGAATGCAATAGTAAATCTCCATAGGTTGCATCGATTTCACTTAAAAAGGCCCTAAATTTTCTATGTGTCGATGCCCTGTTTCCACCTCTAATCAAATTGGTTATCCTTATAACAAGTTTCATAGCATTCATTTGACGCAAAGATTTTCCACACAAGGCTTCTTGATGTATGATAAAATGCAACAACGGGCAATCAATGTCATTTTGTATTAGAAGTCCCGCGAACCTGTCACTGTCTCGGTCATAGCTTTTGCCCCATCGGTCACAATACAAGAACACTTACGAAATTCTCCATATTCTACTACAGTTTTGTTAACTGCTTCAAATATATCACTGCCTTTAGTTGTTCCATGAAATGGTATTAAATCCAGCATTTCTTCCGTGATTGTAAAATCTTTCTAAATGCAACGTATGAAGATTATTAATTGACTGACATCGGTCTGGTCGGTACTTTCATCCAAACATATTGAATAGTACTCGCAATCTACAAAGCAATCACATAAACTTTTCGAAATATAATTACCCATGTCTTCTATTCGTCGCGCCACCGTTTGATGAGATAATGCAACAGATTCAAACTTTTCCGCTAATTTCGGCTGCATGAAGCGTTTAGCCATTTCAACTGCGCATTTTTTTATTAAAACTCCATCACTAAATGGTTTTTTAGCTCTGGCTAATTGTAATGAAACTTCATATAAGGCAGCCAAGCTTTGTTCATTCTCAGTACTTACTTTTGAAAACATACTTGTTTGCTGTACTAGTTTTTTTTTGTGCTTAGCCACCATAACTTTTCTTGCTTCACCGACATGTTTTTATACTTTTCTTCATGTAAAGAAGTATAGTGTCGTTTAACATTATATTCTTTACTTACAGATAAAACTTGCATACAAATCAAACACTGAATTTTATTGTTATTGTTGGAGATAAAGTAGTCTAACTCCCATTTCGCATTGAATGTACGGTTTTCTTCACTTAACTTCCTCTTCTTTGCAGACATGATGAGATTAAAATTTCAATATACTTAAACACAAAGCGAACAACGTAATAACAAACTTTAAAATAACGTCAAAGTCTTTAATAACTTGAGAGTAACCTTGCGTAATCAAAACTTTCGTCGCGTTGAATGACAAGTAACTAACAATATCCAATGAACGATGCGCGGTAGGTACCTATTTTGCGTTCGGGAAATTCCCCGAATTCTCGAGTGAATAGTGATGTGTGCGACGTGATCGAATATACCCAAAAAATTTGAATTTCGTCGCGATAAAAATAATTTGCTCATTAATGTATTTAAACAAAGAAGATAAAAAAGATTCTACGGGCCGCAATAATCCAAACCAAACCATGGCCCGTGGGCCGCGTGGGGCCATGGTTTGGACAGCCCTGTCCTAGAAGATATCAAAATAGTTGATGCGCAACGAATGTCGACAAGGGACAGAACAGATCCGACAAAATTCTTACCGACAACAACTATTGACAGTGTGAAAACGGCATACATCATCAACAAAGTTGATTACTTTAAATTTAGACCACGTCAATGCCAATGAACTGTGGTAGGCTTGGTCACTCCACCCTCTTGTGTAAAGACAAAAGTAAGACATGCCTCAAATGCGGGGAATTAGACTGCAACAGTAATTGCAACATCCTGAAGCGCTTATTGTGCAAGGGTACGGATCATGACGCGACCAACCGTAAATGCACTAAATGCCCACAATACTTAAGCGAGGTTGAAATTAGCTCTATTTTAAATGTATCCAATAGGGAAGCGAGAGCAATTATTAACAAGAACAAATATGCCGGTTTGGATCTCCAAGACACCGCGGATATGGACTTCCCACAATTAGTTAAAAATTGCAACAACAATCAGAGAAATCCGTTAAGAGATGTGCAAAAAAAAAACTAATGAAAGTCACTTATGCTCAAGTTGCGGCTATCACTACAAAGAATGTAAGACATACTAATATTAATATTAGACAACAGACAATAAATCCGTTACCAGAAGTAACTACATTGTGACAAAAAAGTATCCAGAAATTGTAATTTAACTTCCCCGGGTGAATGATATTTCAAACAAATGTGTTTTGCTAAGTTGGTACGACTGTCCTTCATTAACTATGACAATATGAGCGCGATCTGTCAACCAGTTCGTTTACAGCAGCTGTTAAGTCGATACACCACAGTAGTGCGTTGCGATTTTCAGTATGGATAAAAATATTGAACAAAGAATTTGCCTGAAATTTTGTGTTTCTAACCAAATTTCGTGTGCGGAATCGTTGCGAATGTTAGAAAAAGCTTACGGTGATTCAGTTTTATCAAAAATACAAGCCTACGAGTGGTACAAAGCCTTCAAAGATGGTTGAGAGATCGTTGAAGATATGCCTCGTTCTGGACGACCTTCGACCTCTTCAACTGAGGAAAACATTAGAAAAATTAAGGATATGGTGCTTGAAAATCGTCATACAAGTGTAAGAGAGCTAGACATCTCTCGCCAGTCCGTTCGAATGATTTTGGTGGTTTTTTGGGTATGAAACGCGTTCTTGCTCGAGTCGTCCCGATAAAGATGAATTTTCTTCAAAAAGAGTGAAGTAAACAGGTCTCTTTGGACTTGCTTCATCTTGCGAATTCCGATCCCACATTCATGTAGAGCATTATAACTGGCGATGAGACATGGTTGTATGAGTTTGACATGCAAACAAGTCAACAATCATCGGAAAGGAGGGGAAAAAACGAGCCGAAACCGAAAAAACCACGCCAAAGCCGCGCAAAAATCAAAGTGATCCTCATTGTTGTGTTTTTTTTTCGATATTCGTGGTTTGGTGCATTATGAATTTGTTCCGGAGGGACAGACGGTGAATAAGGAGTTCTATTTGGCCGTATTGAGGCGTTTGTGTGAGAACATCCGTCAAAAACGGCCAGAACTGTGGAAGAATAATTCATGGATTTTACACGATGATAATGCACCATCGCATCGAGCCACGATCGTGACCGAATTTAAAGCCAAAACCACAATAAACACCATCGATCAACCACCGTATTCACCGGATTTAGCTCCGAGTGACTTTTTCTTGTTCCCCAAACTGAAATGGCCGGTCCATGGAACCCGTTTTCAGTCGATGGAAGAGATAAAACAAAATTCGCTGAAGGAGCTGCAGGCCATCCCAAAAAGTGCTTACGAAAAGTGTTTCGAGGACTGGACTAATCGTTGGCATAGGTGTATTGCATCTGATGGAGATTACTTTGAAGGCGATAAAATAATTATTGATGAATTATTACATATTTTGCGTTTTATTTACAATTTCCGGGTACTTTTGTGTCACAATGTAAGCACACAGTCCAAGCCATAACGCAAAATCCACACAAAACAAACGAGTTGGAAAGAATGCTAGCCATACTTGTAGATGGCATTAAAACTTTTTTAGAAGACAACAAGGAAACAAATACTTTAAACACCGGAAACTTAATTAAATCAAAAGAATATGCAACAAACAAAACAAAAGAGAAAGATAAACCCAGTTAATTATTATAAGAAACTCATTACAAATCATATAATTTATGGAAATTCTGCAACTTAACATACAAAGTTTAACTTAACTCAAAGACAATCTTGAGCATAGTCTATAGAAGAACAATATTACAGCGGCCCTACTGCAAGAGATTCTAGGAAATTACAAGTACCTCAATAAATTCTCTAATTACAATGTTATTTATCAACTCAGAAGGGACAGTATAGGAGGCGGAGTTGCAATCTTATTGAAGAAAAATATAAAAATTCAGGCAGATAAACCATCACAGCAAATTAGAAGCAGTTATCATCACCACGACAAACCCGAAGAAAAATATCACACTGGCCTCACTTTATGCGCCACCGTCTTTAAATTTTCTAAATTCAAAACAGAACTCGTAAAACTGGACGGCGCACTTAGTAAACATACACCAGTTTTAGTTGGTGGTGACCTGAATGCTAAGAACAAAGCATGGGGTGATAATATCGACAATGCCAAAGGAAGGATAGCACTAGACTGGATTAGCTACAATAACTTCAACATACTTAACACAGGAATTCTCACTTATAGGAGAACTACAAGTGAAGGTACAATCAAACAACCAGCCTTAGATATCTCTTTCATCAACCTTAAAAATTCGAATATTATCTGGAAAGAACTGAAAGAAGACATTTGCAACAGTAACCATATACCTATACTTATCGCCATACCTGTATCAGCGGATACTTTCTTTAGCAGGATAGATGAACATAAAATAAAGCAACAAATCCAAAACAATAGTCTGGGCAAAATTGACATCTAGATAAACTTACAGGACATTATTAACGATAGCACGGAGAAAAGGAAATTTAAATACCCTCCAACTACTGGTGGAACAGCTCGTTGAAAATATTATGGAATAATAAGAATAAGGCTTTAAAATTTTTTAACAGGATCAAAAGTCTTAAAAACTGGTCTGAGCTACAGGAGAGAAGGCATGAATGGAAGAGTAAAGTCCAAGAAGCGAAGAAATTAAGCTGGGAGGCGAAAATAATGGACATATGCAAAAGGAACAACTCAAATGAACTGTGGAAATTCATAAACCAGTTCAAGGGAACAAACAATGTAAAGGAATACACACCACTCGATGACACACAGATGAGGAACTTTCTGTAGGGATTAAAAACAAAGGTCATCATACAACTCATCTGTCCCCCATGGAAACCCTCCCCACTGAAGACACCATTACTTTTACACATAATGAACTAGAGGACGTACTAACGAGACACAAGAAATCTACTTCACCAGGAGTTGACAAGATTACATACGACAACATGAGGACTGTGTTCAACTATCACCCGGACAAACTTTTTAACGCATACAACAATACAATCAACAACTGCCAGATCCCTGAACCTGCTAGACACATCAGAATTGTAGCTATACTAAAACCTCACAACCGCAAACGAGACATTTTTGCCTACATCCAGAACAAATCGGCAACTACCTGCCTTAACACACTCATGTACAAGATATCGAAAATTAACTCCCCGAAATATAAAATAGCCACAATAATTGACATAACCAACGGGTACGAAAAAGTAGACCTCTCAATTCTGGCAACAACACTTACCAGACTTATCATACCCACTGCACTTAGAAATTGGATCATACAGCTGTACAAGAACAGAAAAATTCACGTAGACAAACACGAAACTAGACTCACAAATGGACTCCCACAAGGCGATATACTTAGCCCTATACTTTTTAACGTTTACACACTTACGCTACATGACATCTCGAAACCTGACACCACATTATTGCAATATACCGATGATTTCCTTATACTCCAGGAAGGCAACAATCTGGAAGAAACCATAGACGAAATGCAGAGAAATATCACAAGGTTTGTTGAAAATGCAGCTCTGAAATTACCAATTAATCCAGAAAAAGTACAAGCCATACTCTTCAGTAAGAAGACAAATCCAGACATCTGTATTAAACTGTACAAGAATGCGTTAGCCTGGAAGAACAGTATAAAATACCTCGGCAGAGTCATCAATAAATCAGGCAGCTTTACAGACATCAATCAACACTACAACACCTTTCGCAATGTAATCAAAATGTTATGCAAACCCGCTTACCTCTTCAATCCAGCTACAGCACTAAATATTTACAGATCAGTAGTTAGACCGAAAATAGAATATGCTTTAACTACCATGGCCCATGCCCCGAGATACGTATTCCATAACATAGACAGACTTAAAGCAGACATCCTCAAACAATGCCTCGGTTTACCACCAAGTACCCCTAACTTATACGCGTTTGATATAGCGAGGGAACTTACTACAAAACAAAATGCCGAGTACCTGAGGGCCAAGGAATTAGGCAAGCAAATTCACTTAAACGGACTCAGAGCAGCGGACATTTACGACAACACGCCCTCTAAAAATAGCTACAACCATATACTTGCAAAGTATCCCACTCTCTTAACATATCTAGGTCCACCACTAAACATAATATAAACCCACAAACATGAGAATAAGATGCGCCTCCTCAGAGACCCCTTTCTGCAATTACAAAAACGCAGAAGAGATAGAACTTAGCAGTATTTTCAACAGCTTAACTCGTGAATTAAAAAAAACAAACACAAAAATAATTGTAACAGATGCGGCTAAGAATACATTCGGGACTGGTATAGCGTCTAAAGAAATTACCAGCAACATCAGCAACTCGTACAATCTAAGAAATTCAGTCACAGTCGTCAATGCAGACTTAGCTGCAATTTACGCGGCTCTCACAGAAATAGATTTCTCTTCGACTACGAACTGCCATCTCTTTACGGACTTCTATACCGCATTAACAAATATCAAGTTCAACAAAGACAGCAAAAAAGCGGTTGAAGATATCTGGAATTTCATGAACGAACATGCAAGTGTATCTTTCAATTTAATCTGGGCTCCAGGACACAGAGGTATCACAGCACTCCAAGAGGTGGACAAGATAGCCAAAGAAGGAATCCTGAAACAGACTCAGCTACATACTCACCATGAATTGGATGATATCCTGAGTGACATTTACTCCGAGATTCACACAACATGGCAGCAAAAAGTCTCTCACATAATTGGTAATTTCAAAGCCAGTCCTTGGACAAATGCCCCACACCTAAGAAATTCAAACAGACCGTGGTTTCATAAAAGAGCAATTAACCCGATCTCATGTAAAAGCATAAATAGACTACTTGTAAACAGATCCTACAATAAAGAGAGGTTATTTAAAATAAAGAAATCAACGACGGATAAATGTCAACATTGCCAAGAATCAGACACCCCTAGTCACAAAATCATTTATTGCTCTGAATACAACACGCACAGGAATAAGTTTGAATTTTACAACAGAT
Source organism: Stratiomys singularior (assembly GCA_954870665.1). Classification (NCBI taxonomy): domain Eukaryota; kingdom Metazoa; phylum Arthropoda; class Insecta; order Diptera; family Stratiomyidae; genus Stratiomys; species Stratiomys singularior. Next base: position 31,844,568 of record OX940879.1, read on the forward strand.
ACAACAACATAAAGGAGTTGCTAACAAAAAATGATAATAATCTCCTTGATACACTCGGCAGTTTCCTTGAACAATCAAAGATCTTTATATGAAACACTCCAACCCTCAAATCCCTAATATCCTAACCTGAAACAGGAATGATCTAAAACACATTTATTTATGATCTTTTCCCCGAAAACAACATTTTAACGAAAACAACATTTTATTCATCGGCAGATATTACATAATTTATCTTAATCCTAACAAGAATAGTTCTTAAAATATCTTAACTCTAACAGTCTTTACTTATTCTAGAGTTTCATTTGTTGGTTGTGTATTTATTAAAGTTTGCAGTTTATGATTAATTATCTGAAATTGGAAGGAAAGCCAAACAAAACCTCCCCAAACTGGTGTCTGTGGTGAAGAAATAAATAAATAAATAAATTCTATCTACAAAACAATTTGCCTTCAATGAGGACTTAGTGGATGGGTGTTTGGTGTGTATTGAGATGTGGAGTAAGATTTGTTGTACCAGGATATTCGTTTCGCTTGATCAAAGATTCTTCCTTGATCAGCGAGTAGGCGGAGGGATTGAGGTATTTGGTGGCGAACAGTCAACTGGAGTGTGAGGTCAGGGTCTGTGTTCATGATTTGTGTAATGAGAGGGTTTGGATGATAGGTCGCTTTTTCAAGAAACCGTAGGAGTTGGTCCATGAGGATTGCGTCTATTCTACGAAGTTGCGCGGTTTCATACAGGGTTTGGTTTGATATGTGTTTCTGGGGGTCATCTTCCTGTTTGAAAATTCCGCAGCAGTGGCTGAGAATTTGTCTCTCTTTGCGGCGAATCCTTTCCATCTGAGATGGGGGTAGATCACACCAGAAGGCAAAACCGAAGGTGATTAGTGGTCGGATGAGGGATTTATAGCATAGGAGCTTCACCTTTTTGGGGAGCGCGGTGTGTACGTGCATGAGCGTGGACAGGGCTTTAAATGCGTACGTGGCTTTTTGTAGGACCGTTGTGATGTGGGTGTTTGGGGAGAGTTTTTGATTGATAAGGATGCCCAGGTAGGTTACTTGTGGTTTGGTTGGGATTTCCTCTCCGTTTAGAAGTAATTGGACTTTGGTTGAGTCCGATCGGGCTTTCTTGGTTAGTCGAGCCTTGCCATATATGACTATAGTCTCGCACTTGGAGGGATTAGGGATCAGCTTCCATTTAATGAAATAATTGTAGAGGGTGTTGAGGTAGTGATTGAGGCGTTGCTGGCATTGAGGAATGCTCAATGCTGAGTGATATATAATTATATCATCGGCATATTGTAGAATGTGGATAGGTGATAGCGACTGTGGGGGAGTTGGAATATCGGCAGTATAAATGGAAAAGAGGGTGGCTGAGATGACTGAACCTTGTGGGATTCCTGCTGGCATTGATAACCAGGAAGAGCGAGCGTTCGGGAGTTTTACTTGGAATTTCCTGTCAGTGAGGAAGGACGAAAATTAGTTTGCTGAGGTGCGGGTGGAAGTTGAAGATGCTGACAAGTTTGGAGACGAGACCTTTTTGCCAGACGGAGTCGAAGGCTTTCTGAATGTCTAGGAGGCAGGCAACTGTAGGGAGGTTTTTATTTGCACTAATCTGGATGTGCGTTTTCAGGGTAAGTAGAGCATGATCTACTGAATGTGCGGGTCGGTTGGCGAACTGAAAGTTTGGGATTATGTTGAAATAAGACCAGTGTTGATCAATGTACGTTTTGATAACGGTTTCAAAGATCTTGCTTGTTGTGGAGAGCAATGAAATGGGTCGGAAGCTGGATGTCTCTAGTGGATTTTTGCCCTTTTTAAGGATCGGTGTAATTGTGGCGTTTCGCCAAGCAAGCGGGAAGTATGCATTGAGGATGCAGTGGTTGAATAGTCTGGAGATAAAAGGGCTTATTGATTTAGCGGACTTTTTGAGGAAAATGATTGAGATTTGGTCGTGACCTGTTGATTTTTTGTTTTTGCGAGAGCGGGTAATGTTATGGATTTGTGTGGGTGTGGTGAAGTGTATGGGTTCACAGTCAGGTATGAAGTTAATGGGTTTTGCGAGGGGGTGGTTGAAAAGGGAGATGTGAGGGTTCGTGCGTTGATGAAAAGTGGGGTTGGATTGTAGGGAGTCAATGGTGGCCTTGATTGCACAGTCCATGTTAGGATCTGATAAGTGATCAGAGGTGAGATGTGTGGTGAGGAAATGATCGGCTAGCATTTCGGCCTTTCGTGCGGGCGATACGTTTTGGGGGAGTATATGTGTATGGTGGTGGGAGGGTTTAGAGAGTTGGGGGCATGATTTTCGGAGTTCTTGAAAGGTGTTTTGATTAAGTTGTATGTTAGATAGGCGTAAAGTGAGATGTTGATGGAAGAGGTCCTGGATACTGGAACGGATATGGTAGTCTAACTGTCGGATTTGGTCGCGAGTATAGGTATTGTTGGGGTTAAATGGGTTGCGGAACAGACGTCTTCGAAGGGTTCTCTTGAGTCGAATATCGTCGATGAGTTCAGGGGGTAGTGTTAGTAGGGAATTGTAATTGAGGATTATTTTTGGAATGAATTTCTCAGTGATTTCGTAGATAAGGGTAGTGTATACGGATATAGTTTCGTCTATTGATTGGTTCGAGATGGAATTGTTATCAGGTGGGATGATGGGTTTAAGTTTGTTCGAGAGGTGTCGGTTTAGTTTCTTCCATTTAACATTGTGGAAGTCGAGGACATAAGGAGGGTTTTCTGTAAGTGGATGTTCGTGGAGTTTGATTTCTAGGACTACGGCATCGTGGTCGCTAATGCCCGATATCGTGGGAAGGAAGGGATGTGTGGTTGGATGGGGTTTGATTGGGAGATCGTCGCTTACTAAGAACAGGTCAAGGTATGATGCTCCTTGTGGATAGGTTGGGCTGATAGGTGTTTGTAGGGAGACTTGAAGAGGTATTGAGTTCCTGGAATACCAGCGGTGAAGTGTGGTACCGTTGGGGTTGGTGCTGTGATTTAGCCATAAGGGATGTCTCGCGTTGAAGTCGCCTCCTATAATAATGTGAGATTTCTTATTCTCAGTCATGGGGTGGTTCTTTATGAAAGTTAAAAGGTGATTGAGGTCAGCTTCGTCGAGTTGTGACTCGGGACAGTAAATTGATGAACAGAAGAGTACGGTGTTTCGGGTTTCGATGGCAATTGTGGTGGATTCGAAGGTAGATTCGTCCCGGCAGGGTGGGAAGAGCTGGGTGGATTTAAATTTCGAGTGGACGAGGATTGCAGTGCCGCCTGCACCGTGAGAGTCTCGGCGATCAATTCGAAAGAGGTTGAATGAGGGGAAGTGTGGTCTGTGCCGTGGTGAGGTTTTGGTTTCACATAGGAGGACGATATGTGGTTGGTGGGATTGAAGGAAGATTTCGAGTTCATGACGGCGTGCTCTACCGACAATTGAGTTGATGTTGAGCTCCATTATCTTAACATCCATCAAGGGACGCGATAAATGAGCACATCAATATTTTCTTTTCGAGTGGATTGGTGGTTGAGTTGTAGGCGGGGAGGAATTGATGCATTTTCGCAGCAAGTCCAGTAATGTTCATCCCGAAAAGGGAAGATATTTCTGTTTGAAATAATGAAGTTGGCGAAGTTTTGGATGGGAGGTTAGTTTTGAGAGCTGCTGCGTAAGGGACTCCTGATTGGGTGGGGTTGTTAGTGATTGAGGGTTTCATGTGGGTTTGTGAGGTATTTTTCGGGATGGCTACAGGATGGGACTGTCTGAATTTGACAAAAGCGGGGCAGTTGCGGTAGTTGGCAGGGTGTTCATCGGAGCGGCAGTTAGCGCATTTTGGCTTCTGTTCGGGGAATTTCTGACAGTTGCCGGGCCCGTGGGACAGGCTGCATTTGACGCATCTGAAGGTTAGATGGCAGTTGTTAGCAGCATGGTGAATTCGCTGGCAGTTTTTACACTGCAGAATCGACTTGTTCTTAATGGCTTCGAACTTTACGATTGTGTGTAGGATGGCTCTAACCTTGCTGAGTGTAATTCGGACTGAAAGTGATTAGCCAGAGGTCTAATATTCTGTTTTGGCGTTTATCCGTAGCCGTTTGAAAGGGTTTGATTGAGACGATGTCTTGAATTCCTTGATTATTGAGGTCTTTACGGATTTCGTCTTCCGTGTAGGAACTGATCTTTTCCCCGTTAAGAAACAAATTAATAAATAGTGTTGTATATATCCATATATATATATGTATATATAAGAGACCAGAACAAGCGAAAACGCTGGCCTGTGCCAAGAGTGCCAGGGCCAATTTCTTCTTCGGACTCCGGACCGAAGAACAACGAGAATAAAAAAAACGACGTTACCCTGCACAGCGACCATGAAACATCCGAAATCGTGTCTGAAATTGTGCAAAATCCGCCAGCTGCAAACAAATACGAAGTAAAAAAAATAAATCGTACACCTTATCTCGGAAACAAATGAGTCGAAACTCAGAAAATTATTGCACGGAGTTGTTGTGACAAATAATGAACCTCCAAGTCCTCCTAGCGGTCAAAATCGTGGAAGTGACGCAACCTAACATTTCGCAAATCGCCGCAATCAACAAAAACGTCAATTCGAATGATTTGTCGCAATCTATAACCGTGTCAACACAAAAAATTGAGCACCTCCCATTCTATTAATCCTCCTAATTCTAGGAATAGATCCCAGAGTCGAGACCGTTACACATGCATCGCTGAAGCCGATCGTTACACACAGTTTTTTCGAAGTATCTGTTAAAAGTGTTCTAAATTACAGCGAAAATTCAACCGATGACACGAACCGACATCAATCCTGGATTATTTTTAGTACTACACAACCAAAAACTATGTCGGTACAACAGTTCACTTCCGCCCTACGCTACCCACACAGTCTAAGCCTTATAAACATTTGCTTGTCAGGCTGCGTCAAATAATTGTCAAAACGATATCAGTTCGGTCGTGTCTGGGTTGTTGGACTGTTCGTAGTGCACCGAATTCTGCGAGTTTTTCGCAAATTTTCAATTATCGACTACACTCAAGCCACTAATTATTGTGAAAACGTTATCTGCACGTTCGTTGCTCGTAGAGCTATTGACTATTCCGCACGGAATAATCATGTTCGATATTTTGGCCTAGTTTGCAATCGGATAGTTCGCGTCCGCAACAACGACGTCGAAATTATGTGCTAAGCCACAATTGTTAGCAGTCATATTTTCCGTTTGCAAGTGGGAAAATGTACGCCGTGTGTGAGTCCGGTCGCGGTCAATGAGCTCCGTGACGTTACTGCATCTTTTCGCATCCCGTTGATTTGAGTTCACTGAAGAAAAAGGAGTCAATCTTTGACTTTTCCCCCTTCCAGTATAAATTGTTTGCCGTTGACATCTTTTTAACCATTCCTCGAATGGTTTCTCGCTTTTCATTATCCCAGATTTTATTGACGCGTGTTTGAAACTGCGTCTGTGAATATTTCACGCCACATCTTGAACGCCAACACTCGACCCGAAGGTCATTTCGTGCCTTGTTCAATGAAAATTGCGAACTAGAAAGTCGCCACGAGTTTTATTTTCTGCCCGGAAAATTGTCAAATCAGCAAAAAATTGGCCTGCTTTGTTGGCCCAATAATTGCATGCATCCAGAGTCAGCGCATTGAACTTAGGCTTTTCTTTGTGCTTGTGGTATTGAGTTGGGACAACTCAAAAATCCGTCAACCAATTTCACCACTGCCTGCAAGCCAAACTGGAAAGTTACGCTAAAATTTCAGTAGCGAAAATCCAAGTCCATTCACCTTAATTTATTTACGAACGCGGGAATCAACTTTAATTATCCCAAAAAGATTTGGGCGAAGCAGGCTCAACTCTACCAAGGATCTAGCAGATAACAACCAAAAGGTGAGTCTTTCCACAGAATATTAAATCAACTTTCTGACTGATTGCATACGACACACATTCCTAGAATGCTTCTATTGGCGTCAGAAAAGAGCGTTCACGTGCCGCGAAAAACTCATTTTCCTAATAATAAAAATTTTCTATTTGTAAAAGCTCAGCGGACGGGAATCGCGCTTTGTTCACTCTCAGTCAGCAGCTGTCGAGGTCAGTTGCGTTCAACTCGCGTGTAGATTTGTTATTTTTGATGGACAGGGAGGTGAAGAAAAGTGTGAGGTCCAAGTCTTATCCACGGAAGCTCTTGTCTGCCTGGGAGAGCAACCACCTCTCAGAATTCCTCACAAGAGTACAGTCAAGCAAATTTGGACACCTTTGCAGTGGCGTAGCGTCTTTATCTTATAATTAAAATCTTAACACTATTCATTGAAACTTTGGCTCATCTGTTCGTAGATGCCTTATGTTTGTCAACCAAATTACCAACATAAAGTTTGCAAAAAATATTAGAAACGCTATTGCGGCTGTAAATGTACCAACTAATTTCATTATGTTTATATATTGTCGAGTTGGAATACAAGTTCCTAGCAGTTGGCGCATACAACGCCTTTACTCCAATTCTATCTGTGAATATTGAGCAGTCTCAATTCTTCCCTAGCCCAAATTCGTTCGTATTCCCTTACATGTCGAATCTTAGATAGAGTTTACTGAATTTCCCACCAAGGAACTTAAAGATTTGGAGAGAGACTTTCTTTCATGACAACGTATTTCAGTGCGTTCTTGCTAAAGTACTTGCTTCAACGTTTCACAGTTTCAACGTTCAAGAAACAGTAAAACCTTATTCACGCTTCCCTACTATAGTATCTGTAATAATTCTGTCTACTTGAATGACTGCAGCATAATAAATGGCATTGTTTTAAGATGTATAGAACTTTACGTTGGAAAACATTTTTAAGGCTACGTATTGGGTGACATCTATCATGCTTTGATTGGTTAGTTTGCTTTGCTATTTTATCATAAATAGGTTGACGCAGAAGCAACAATTTATAACAAATAACAATTCATTAACTCGTTTTTGTTTACTCTCACTGACAAAAAAATCCATCCAGACGTCGCACAGTGCGTAATAAGGGAACCATAGCAGTTGTAATGCATAGTATCAATCAGTAACCCAGTGCCCGTCCACATTATGGAAAATTTTACGGAAGCATCATGGTTTGCGATCTTAGAAAATCCAACTCGTGCAGGAATTGAAGCTGAACAACCAATTGACATGGTGTAGATTAACTGAATGGGACCAAGAACAAATTACTGCGGATGCCGAATTTCATAAGAAAATTTTCTTTAGTAATGAGGCTCATTTCTGGTTGAATGATTGCGTCAATAAACAAAGCAGCCGCATTTGGAGTGATGAGGACCCACAGGCAGTTGTTCAGATACCGCTAAATAAAGAGGAAGTCTCTGCTTGATGTGCTTTATAGGCATTAGACTTAAAAACAAACCATTGCCTAACGCCAATGATAATAATTAATAAATTAGATCAAAAACTTCAATGATAATCGATTTTTTTTTTACATTTTTGTTTTTTACTCTTATCACCTAAGCACGTAATCCCAGGCCCCCTGTAATCCCATATAAATTACAATTCTCAAACAAACATATGCCTTACAATAAAACATATACCTCTCGAATAAAGAGCTTGCACTGAATCTGTATTCCTAGCATACGAAAAAACTTAAAAATTCTTCTGATCTTTCGGATCTTTTCGGCACTTCAACAACCAGGAACTACTATAAAGTAATGTCAGGCGTGTAATCTTTTAGAATCCAAGCTACCTAGACTGGTTGTGACAGATCGCTCAGAAACATGAGCTGTGAGACATTTTGAAGCCTCCTTTTTCGAAGACATGTAAACGGGAACAAGAGCAGATTTGGGTCTGAAAGAATAATTACCCCCAAAGTATGAATCACAGCAGAGTGATCTGATACTCCGCAAACAGAAACATATTCCTATATCGCTTTCAGAAGCTCTTCGCAGCAAAGACTCCGTAAATACTCTCTAAATACCTTCCCCTGTCAATCAGAGCATCGATTGAATCAAGCCTCTAATTGTTTGGCAAATTGCATCAGAGAAAGCCTCTGTTTTTTCTATGCCGGAAAGCACCATCAAACTGCAGCTATTCTAGCCTCTCTATCCTAAGGGAAAGCGGGGCACCATCATCTGATCCAATATAATTTCCTTTATAAATAGTACAGTCCGGATTCAACGCGCTTCAAGGTTCTGTTTGCCGAAGTAAGCATCCCTCCGATCAGACTGTCCGGAGAGTCACCCATTTATTTAATTATGTAACTTTTAATCTCTTGTATGAAGAGAATGCATGATAGGCATTCTCATTCTCAAATATGCAATCGAGAATTGAATACGTTCAATACAGTCTTACTCGCTTCATATTCTGTAATCATAACGTACCTTATCAACCTTCAAATTATCATTTAAGTTTTCTTCATATCTCTTCTTCGGAGTTTCGTCGTACTTTCCTAGATCTGTGCTTTCTGTATCAACTTTGTCAGCAGATTGCTTTCAGGCTCTACGCTGATTTATGCTTTAGCCTAGATCTGTATCCACTTAATTTTAGTTCTCATTTCTACTTGTTTAGTTATATTTTTTATTGGATAATTGGCCTGGATAGAATATAAATATATAAAAAATTCCAGTCAGGTAGATCTCCCAATCAGGTAGACTTATTATGGATACGCTTAATCGCAAGCCTGTTGAGGTCTGTCAGAACTCGTGGAGACTTTTTTAGGCGTACACAAAGATGTCATCATTGACGAATCTGTTATATAAGGAATGGAACGAGCAAGAAAATGAGTGACAATGCAGACAAGACGAACCTCGAGTTGAGGACCCTGACCCGGTCAAACTCTGCATATCCAAATTCAGAAAAATGGGCTGCTACACAGACTGTATCGAATCCTCGAAACAAATATCGATCAGAATTAGAGGATATCATCAAGCAAGAGTGAAAAGACAAGATTGACTTGTTGTTCGAAACATCTCAGTAAGTTGCTCCACAAGTGAATTTCGAGATTTTTGAAACTCTGAAACTAGAATGACTAATGAACTGAACCTTGCGACGTTGCTACGACTACAACAAGAAGACTCAAAAGTTCATTGAATTTTTCCATGAGAGTAACGTCAAATTGAACGAAACCTTCTGGAAGGAGATAGACTTGGCTCGTAATGAAACCTTTGACTGCATCCTAACAAAACGAAGATCAAGTAACATCCACGGAGGAACAGAAATGTCGTAAGAACCTCAGTGACATAAATTGCAGGGCACAACCTTTCTTCTTGACTATTGCCCTTAGGACTTTATGAGGCTGGGCAGCATCATTGGAACATCTAGCAAACGAAGCACTCGAGACTCTCTTTGGCTGGTTAGGACGACAGGATTAACTATTTACATAGACTGAACCTTATGCGGGAGGTTCGTGGCTAACCACAAGCCTATGCTCAATTTAACAGTAAATTGGAGAAACATAATAGTAATAAACTAATTTTTTTATCCTTGCAACGCTCACTTTTGCAACGATATAATGAAGGACCTTTCTACATGATTGACAGAAGACAGGTGGACCATCGCGATCTGTATATTTGACATGTATGTTATCGAATGAGCGAACCATTGTTCGTGGGCTATAATTTCTGACACACCGTCAAAAGCACAACTCATTGTCGTCATATGCTGACCTCATTTCTCCCTCTTTTGAAATAGAATTTTAAAATGTAATAAATTTTTTGGTTGCGCTCATTTTAAACCATTCGAAATTGGCACTTGATTCTCCGTTGACAAAGCTTTCTGTGCATAAAAAACCTGCAGATATTAGCCGTCAAATCTTAAATTGTTCTGATACGATTTGCGTTACCAGAGTTAGATGACATTGAAGTTGGACCTGATTGTAAAAATCGAGGAGAATTTTTCCTACAACCAATGGATATTTATTATTATTCAACCTAGCGCTGGAAAAAATCCGCTGGTCATATTAAATAATAGCGGGTCCTTACAATTCTTTCCACCTAGTTAAGTCCAAGTCTAACGAAGATGAAACACAAGGTAATTTTTTTTTTCGAAGATGAGCGTTTTGTATCAGATCCGTCCCCAGATAACGTCGGAGCTGGAGCATTAGATCAAGCATTAGATCGATCAACATACGCCTACTGTTGAGTGCACTGGAATGGGTGCTTCAATACTGATATTCTACAGTTCCAGGCTAGGTTCTCGGTGTGACAGGGGAGGTGTTTAGTCGGTAGTCCGGTAGCGGGGGAGTCCGACACTCAGGGCGTAAATAGCCTTCACCTCCCAAGCAAAAAAAAAAAATACTGATATTCTAGACTGTGTGTGTTGTCCCGTGTTTAGCACTTCTAGATTAGATCCTGTTTTTTGTAATTTTAAAAATGCTATGTTTTTTAATTTTTGACAAATATATATTTCGGGAGAGAGTTGCTCCCTTCTTCAGTGTCAGTTATTTTAAAATAAAATAAGAAAATAACTGACACTGAAGAAGGGAGCAACTCACTCCCGAAATATATATTTGTCAAAAATTAAAAAACATAGCATTTTTAAAATGGAAAAGCTACAAAAAAAAACAGGATCTGATACGGATAGTTCGGATTCAATTTAAAGATCAATTAAGTGCCAAGGTCCAATCTTTTGATAGACTCAGACTTAAACGGCTAGGGAAGTTGGGACCGACCATTCGGATGATCATTGATCGCTGGGCGAACAGTCAATCGCGCTTTTCGCGTGTAATGCACTTATGCACTGGGTGGGGAAATTGATGAGCATTCACTGTTTTCGCCTAGTGCTAGTGAAAACTGAAGTGATCATACTGACAAAGAAAACAATCCTTAGAATAAGAACGATCAATGTCGGGGTCACACTCTACATTCGAAGAGTCGAAACTATCAGTTAAGAACCTGGTGTGGTTGATATACTCCAAGCTGAGTTTTCAAACTAAATTTGGCAACGCCCAATGAGGCTGCGATAGGGTTCTCCGCAATCAGGCGATTAATAGCCGATGTCGAGGACCAAGTACAACAAAAAGGCGACTCTTGATAGATGGTTTGTAGAAATCATAGTAGCATAAGGTGAAAGAGAGGCCAATTAAGAACTTTTCCGTCCTAATTTTCTAAATCTACGAATATTTACGTAAATTTATTATCACGAACAAAATATGCAGATGCCAAAAATACGTTACTAGTACAATGATAACAAATATTAAATAATCGATGGATTCTATCGGTTGTTCATTCGGTTATTGCAGAACACTGAAAAGAAGAAAACTGACCCTCAGGAGTATTAACTCTTTTCCTTTTTAAGACAAGGAACAATAAATGAGCCCCTCATAGTAATTGTTTTTGAATATCAATAGATGCATTGAAACAAACTTGACGAGAATGCAAACCCCCACGCTGTTTGCTGCACGAAAAATGGCTTTTATGGGGCTCCAATTTAAAACCAATTAATATTACCACCTTCAGATAACGAACAAAATCGATTTGTGATCATACTTAATCAAAACCTGAATGAGCTGTTTGGCAAGGGTTTGAGATGAACCCGCGAAATAAATTTGATACTACTTGTACTTGGCTATTTAAGTGTATTAAGATTGTTATTAACAATCTTAAAGTAAAGTTAATCGCAAGCTTTAATGCAAAATAGATAATATTGAGTAAAAGCGTGAATTTGTCCTTAAGTGCAATACAACTACCAATAGAATCCCATTCTATCAGTCTAAATTTTCAGTACATTTTCATTTGCTCGGGCTTCTATTTCGTCAATACAAACTTCGATTTCATGTTCGAAGCGTCAATCGTTTCTGGATATATGGTTGTCAACGGCTTCCCACAAAAAGAAGTCCAACTAAGTCGAATTGAAACTTCATGGTGGCCAATAAGCATCAGCGTTTCGGCTGATTGTGCGATTCTGGAAAATATTGTTGAATTGATCGATTGTTACATTCGATGCGTGGCACGTTGTGCAGTTATGTTAAAACCAAATATCGTCTCTGTCAACATCTTCCATTTTAAGAGAAAGAAAATCACGTGATATAGCGCGGTATTGATCGTTATTAACTGCAACGATGATCGTGCGGATTAAGGCCGAAATACAATACCGCGAGACGACGATACGTGAGCGTGACGAGAGTTTCGCAGCAAATGTCAAGCACTTTTCGTAACATGCATTTGTATGCGACATCGTACAATGATTGCAATGCGTCGATGCGAGACGGGAAATATTCGGAAAAACGAAAATTCCTCGCAACGAAGTGCGTGACGTTTGTCAGATGCAAAATGGCGCTTGAATAAAATTTGAAATTCAACGCGTTAATTAGTTTTTAAGTACTAGCGTTATTCTAAAAGAATTTTCAATGAAAATTTCGTGAATCCTTGTAGGAGCTATTATTTGCTAGACGAAGGAAAAATCCAAATTCAAAACTTTTAAAAAATCAAAAACAATTTCATTTGAAACGTCACCTATTTGACATTTGTCATATGAACATTATTGTTCCTCGCATCGCGTGCATTGTATATTGAATGCGTTGCGTGACAACGAGCGAAAATCTCGTCGCGCTCACGTACCGTCGTCTCGCGGTATTGTATTTCGGCCTTTATCGAAGAATAATGCTGTCATATCAAAATTCCCATCAGACTCGTTGTAGATGCATTGGTTTCTCCACGACGAATTGTTGAATTTCTAAGCCCCAGATACGGCAATTTCGCTTATTTACGTATTCTCCGAGGTGAAAATTAGCTTCATCTGCAAAGATGTTCGGTAAAATTGCTCATCTCAGATCTAGCAATCTTCGGCTCATTGGCCGAACGCATCGGATTGTCATGAAGCTCTAGCTCTTGCACTAATACAACTTAATACGCATTTATATCGAAATCTTTATGCAAAATCATGCTCAAAGAAGTGCATGAAATTGCGTGGAATCTTGAGAACGATGACGATTTGATGTTGATATTTGTTCACACGTACTTTCTGTTTTCGGTTTAGCTACTAAAGCGCACGTACACGGATTGTTTTATCGGACAACGATCCAGATTCACAAATTTGCTTCACCCATTCGCTACGGGAGTGTGCTCTAGTTGAGTGACACTGCTGTACGGGCCACTGTGCCGCCGGAATAGCGGCACTGTACGGAGTACTTAACAGAAAAGTGTGTATCGTGCTTATGTAAATTAGTATTAGAACTTACATCGTTCGATGCATCGTCGTCTTTCTTTTGACCATACGATTCTTTAAGTGATATGCAAAAGCACTTGGAGATAATTCAATTGTTATCAGTAAAAATGTACTTATAAATTAAAAATTACACTTGGCACAGGCCGTTACGCGGATGTCGTCTATAGACAACGCTCGTAGCGAAAGGGTTAACAAATGATTCGCACACTGCATTTTCAATTCATTTTTCGTAAATTTCTGACGGTTCGAGTATAAGACTCACTACTTTGGAAACTAGTTTTTAAGATTCCCCAACTTTGTTTCAGCGAAAGGTATTCCATTTCAGAAATGTCAAAAATAAAACTAACTTTCTGTCACATAGGAAATGTCATCAAACGTTCGAACCTCAAAATAATCTAACGCAGGATAATAATAATTCATAATTCTAAACGTTAGATGGTCCACTCTTTGATAAGAACTTCACGCAATCTCAATTTTATTATGTCAGCTAGCATTAGCTTGAAAAAACGCATTTACCAGCTTTTTAAAATGATTTATGAACGAAGTTTTATGTCTACTTTAATTAAAACTATGGTACCAGGTTCAATTACGAATACGATATACTTTCGAAGTATGTTTCAGTTTTAAAACATTAATGACCTGAGTGTATATTGCCCATTGTTTAAATGCAGCCACAAAAAGAGCCGAACATATAAGCATCTGATAAGGAAAAACAAAGCTAAATGAAATTCTTTGGACGCTCTCGAACAGTCAGATACATGGTAAAAACCTCTCTATACTATCATATACCTCTATGGTACATACAAAGGGAATGTTTTACTCATAATGAACAGAATGTTTCTCTCAGTGGAAAATGCGTTCTAGCCAATGCTTATATGTGTCTAACTAAAATTCAACAGATTATTCTCAGAAACGTCGTGACTTTTTTTTTCACGGACGGAGTCTAGGCAAGGATTTTCCGGGTTAGATATGTTTTGACAGTGGAAGATACACGTTTATGAATGATTTATTTGATGCAACCACTTGATCTCAAGAGTTGAACTGATGACAAAATGGAGATTTAATACAATATTTGTAATTTGATATCGTGGCACACATTTGCGGGTCGTAATGCGATCTGAAATGCTCCACAGAGCGAAATTTTCTTTATTACATACCAAATATAAAAGTAGTAAATTGTCTTTTAAACAAATATCTGAAAAGTACATAATTTCAACCTGGCTGCATTTGTTCAAACAAATGAAGGAAAAATAAGAAACGATTCGCCAATTTCATTCGAAATGGTACTAACTCCATGGAAAAGCCGACAATGTACCATGGTAAAAAAGAACGCTTTTACGGAAAGAATTCGAAGATTTTTTTCTTTAAGCCTAGTAGAAATCTTCATTATCTGAAAGTCGATTCCTCTTCGTAATCTCTATTCATAATATACAATGAAACGAAACGTGCCCACTCGTACTTTGAACGCAAATAAAATCTAATAGTAGCTAAAGTACATCTGTATTGCACAATTTTTATCACTGAGTTGAGTTAGAAAATATGATCAACACATAAAATGTTGCAATCTGCAACACATAAAATGTTGCAAACTTCTACAGCATTCCGTTCATCTAGTTTATAATTTAATAAAGAAAATAATTAAGCCTTGATAGATATAAACAAAACACTACAGCTGGGCAAATAAATAAACCATTTACGATTCAGGCTCTGATTAATCTCTGTTTGTTTACATAAATATCACACACTGCTCGGTCGCGGCGAAAAAGAGACTCATTTACAACTTTACACATGTGTATCATGTGTGGGCTACGGTGAGAAACCAGATTAATAAATTTCTTTAAATAAAATATTCACATGTGACATTTTATTTTTTTGTTTTTAACCAAGAAGCAGAAATTGCTACTTCCTGAAACACGTTTAAACTAAGGAATGATTTATTTTAGAGCCAAGTCTACGAGAGGTCTATTCTTACTACTTGGGTTGCCAAAATCGTATTTGTGTTGATGGATCTTTGCAAGACAAGAATGTTTCGTCTTGTTTTACAACGTTTACCACGGAAATTGCATTGACTATAAAATAAGATTGTTGACATCGATGGCGTTGTTCAATTCTAGCAGCATCCGAAAGAAAGCAGGTTCCGAAAAGAAAAACCTTTGATATTTTCTTGAAAACCAGTTTTTCTTTTGTTGAAACTCGAAATTCAGTTTTGTTAAAAGAAATAAGTTTATCATTGTACGTTAAAAAATACGTCAGACAAGTTTGGTCCATAAGGACATCACAATGAATTTTTAAACGTTGTGGATGCAGTTTCAATCGAGAAAGTGCTGAGGAAACGAAGCATTTATAATCTCCGGACCCATACACAAAGTGAGCAAAACATTTGTATTCTTAGTTTTCCTCCTTTAGACGATAGTTGAAAAGAAATGCATTAGTCTCGAAGGAGGCCTAAAACAGGATTTTTTTGAGAATTTGTTTAAGGCAGAAAAAAAGCAACTTTAGCCAACTTTTCACATTTTATTCTGGTATATTTAAACTTCTTTAAAAAAAATTTTTCTTAACATTGATATACTGGATTACAGTCGAGTTTCATCTATTTTGCTGTAACGCCAATCGGCGGGAGAAATGCAACTCGCAATTTTCGTCAGAAATGAAAACTTCAATTTTGATATCCTTCTGTTCTATGTGAACCCCTCAAATCCCACATAAATTGTAAAATTCAAAATTTTCCTGAAGTTTGAAAAAAAAGTTTATTTTTCAAAAAAAAAAAAAAATCTTTTTCAATCTGCTGACAACATGGTTTAGAATTTTTTTTCGGGAACCTGAGAGGTTCAAATAGAAGAGGGAACGAAACAAAATTCGTTGTAAATTCCTGCAGCCAAGTGAGCTGCAATTTCAACGATTTTCCGGCCAGAAAGCAGATGTTTCGGGCACATGCTCCAGACAGTGGAGTTGAACGATTCGTTTGCATTTTGCGTGTGTCCACCTAAGCATCGCTTCAAAAGGGTATAATTTAAGAGCTCTTCGTAAAAAGGACGAATGTGCTTCTCTATATTTTGGTCAATCAATCGAGCAGGTTGCTTGGATAGATGCAAGAGAATTCGTGGCGTCAGCTTTGCGCTATTCATACCAGCTTTCGGCGCCTACTGTATGACCCCTCTCTTCAAATGTTCTGTCTTGCTTATAAGTTTTGCACATAACTACACTAGAAATTTCAAGGAACACTGTCAGAAAATCAATAATCCTGTAACAGTGGCTTAAATTTACAATTATACTATCGGTACTTGCACTGGCCAATTTTCCTGCACTACTGATTGTATTGAGCACTTCACGTTCTTCATTTAGGAATTGATTGCCGTGGAATCTTCGTTTTCGTGGCTTCGTAGCACGATCACTGTCCCATTTTTCACCTTTATGATAACTGCCCATGACCTCGTAGCGATGTAAACTCGACAAGACTTGAAGTAAAATTAGCGGCTCAGAAGCGGGTACACAGGCATGAAATATGCATACCCATATTATAGCTTGGCACGTGCCCTATGTAAATTTCAAATATTTTTTCAAAAGCCCATTGGACTTCTTCAGGTATATCTGAAACATGCACACTAATCTGGATTAAGTTGAGTAAAGAAAGTTGCACGCCGTCTACAGAACAGCTGCAGCTGTCCGACGTTCGTACACCTGCTAGAGGCCCTGCGCGCATAGTGCTGGAACTTCGAAAATATTGTGAGTTGAGGTCTAAAAGACACATTTTTAGATGTATTAGAAATCGATCTAAGCAATTAAAATTCTACCGATTTTATATGCCTCCTTCGGTAGGCCCTCTTCATTTGACTCAAAATTTTGGGTTTTTTATTTTTGGTAAATTTTGAAAGCATATTTGAATATTTTGTACAATAAATGGTTCCACCAAAATGTGACTAAAATCTACAGTGAAAAATTTGAAATTGAATACATTTCAAATACGCCTAAATATAGAGTGCTACTCTCCAAGGAGATCTCTCTATGAAGTGGTATAAATATGTACGCCACATTTATATGTTTGGGGAAAATTTTCAATATTTCTCAGATTTCCGTATGATACATTTCAAAGCAATAATGCATAGGTATACGTTGCACTTGATGCAAGTTGTTCAGCAGCAGGACGAGCCTGTTAAATGCCTGCATTTTGAAGCATAGCAATTGACAATGGATCAATAAATCTATAAAATGGCTGAAAGCCCAAACTGTCCGTCTCCACATTCGCATTGCACTGCGATAATAAGCGATCAGCGTTAGGTCATAGACTCAATTCTACCCAAGCATTTGTTCGAATTCCCAACTTGGACTGGCTAGTTCACTTCTTGAGGAAGCGTTCTCTTAGACAAGGCCCCGCTAGAAAACCTCCCGAGAAAAGCCTTGTAACGCCCTTATTGTCATCCCACTTCAAAGCAGACATTCGTATTGCTTCTCACCTTCTCATCCAATTCGCCCCTTCTGAGATATTTGTCATTTTTTGATTTTTTGGAAACATCACCAAGCCGGATACTCAGAACCTTCCCTGTGATAAACACATTCTTTTTGTTTGCGTTCAAATAGTCTATAAGTCTCAGACTTGTCAAAATCTATCCGTGTACAAAATCGTCCGTGTACAATATCTATCCGTGTACAATCTTGATATATCGTCAGACACAGCAGTGTGACGATGCATCCACCTAAGTCAATGTCATTCATGTCCTGTGATGGTACTGTGTAAGACACAACATAAATTGGAACGTCGAATGCTAGACCGTCCCACGCAGCAATAAAATTATCAGTCCTTAAGGATTAGGCTTCGACATATATTGACGACAGCCATACCTGTCTGAAAATGGTATCATCCGCCTGTCGATGGATTATAACTATTGGACTAACGGCCTGATTTTTAGGTATTTGTCTCCAACACCACAAAATTTTTCACGAGCATGCGATGCATTCTCATCTTGATCGTAGTGATATTGTAAATTAAAACGAATTTTTTCGGAAATTTCACTCATTTTTAAATGAATACAACTTTTGACACGAATGATGAAATACAAAACTGTCCATTTGATAATTGTAGACTGGAATGTCAACTGTCAAACGCATGTCAGTTTGACTCAATCTGATTAGTGTTGCCCGATATATGACAACAGACACCATCTAGTGACAAAAAAGGCTCAATAATTTTTAGACTATCCAATATAATTGAATTGACAAAAAAAGAGTAAAGCAAAGTAAAAAAAACTAATTGAATTGATGCCACACCGCCTTAGGGAGTAAGGCAACTAATTTTTTGTATTGTGCTCCTTAATCTTTCGACTGAATGCATGTTAGAAATTAAAAAATAATAAATGAAACCAGCAAAAACACAAAAATCTGTAGGCATTCCCTTGTACCGAAATAGAGTTGGAGTCTTGAATGCTTACTTAAATCATTCCATTAAATCAAATCAATTATTCGAAGAAAGAATTCGCACGTGATGAAATGAGCTTACTTAACATTGGTATAAGTTTCGAAATGATTATCTACTTCGACTTGAACGTGAAACAACTTATACAGAGTCCTCCACAATTACGTTAATAATGTTTCTAAGAAATTCTAGTTCCCCGAACGTGTCACATTTGTATCACTCTATACGTTTTGAGGTTAGTAGAGGAAAAAGCTGTTGTATTCTTATTTAAATGTATATGCCGTCAGACAATATCCCATGACTGAAACGAATCTTTTATTAGCAAACTATGCAACTTATTTTAGATGCACATTCTTGAACCCGACAATAAAATCTCTTTTTAATAGTCTTTAATACTTTAAAATCTTTTTTTAATAGTCTCACCTTGAAAGTTGTTTCCCCGCCGTACTATCACTACCATATAATACATCTGGTATACTAGTACCGATTGCTTTTGTTTTATTTATATTTTTTGTTTTTCGAAATCGACAGTCAGCAGTTTTGAATGTAGATGAACGCAATAAGAAAGAAACTGCCAAGAGTACTCAAGCGTGAAAAAATACTAACAAATCGGAACCAGCTAAAACTAAATCTAAATTTCACAGTAAATATTGCAAACACTGAAGAGCGAATAGAGAATATAAAATTAAATCCGTCTAACCATTCATTTCTGCATGCGTATGTGCGATCACATGATGTGTATGTTAACAGTTGAATTTTCTTATTTTTAGTTATTGCTTG
The DNA here is from genome assembly GCA_954870665.1 of Stratiomys singularior. Lineage (NCBI taxonomy): Eukaryota > Metazoa > Arthropoda > Insecta > Diptera > Stratiomyidae > Stratiomys > Stratiomys singularior. Next base: position 31,863,872 of record OX940879.1, read on the forward strand.
TACAGTTGGCATGCATTTTTCCTTTTCTTAAATAATTACTTGGTTATTTGGCAGATATAGTAAATGTTTATAGTAAATATTAAAAGCTGCGCGTGTGAGCACGTAGGAGTGAAATTAGTAAATTTTTTTCATTTCCGTAAATTGCAACTAATATCATGCATAGAAATCAATGTTCTTGAATTTCCATTGTCTCACAATTACTTCCGCATTAGCAAAAATTAAATTTAATACCTGAAATGTTAAATATAATTTATATACATTATATGAGGTATACAAGTTATACAATCAAAAATCTACCAGTAGGTCTTTCGATCTAAACATTCAGATTAATTCAGTGAAATCTAAACATGCCCCGATCCCTTTCACTTCCTCCTTCCTTCCTCTTCTACCGCCAGGCATGGTCATCGATTCCCTTCCTGCTTGAGTGCCTAGATTGGTTAAATACAAATAAATTTTTTCGTGTATTCTTATACTATACACTGAGAATATGTTTTACTCGAATTCGATTGAAAATTTTATGTTTTTCGACACACATTTGCGCAATAATACTCGCTGAGTAACCTTTGATATTAACAAATGTAAATCAGACATTTAAATTTTTAACAAATTGTATATTTCACACGCTAAGTTGATACAAGATTCGTCTTGATTTTTGATAATGAGCATAAACGACGGTATAAAATCATGCATAAGTACAAATTATACCCACACAATGAACCAATACTAGAAGTAATCTTTCTAGTTCGTGAAAATTCAAGAAAAACTCAACGCTGTATATGCGTCGTTTCGTGACCGTCGATCAAACATGTATCACTGGTACACACTAGGGACCGAAAAATAATCGAAACAGTGGACTTTACCCGACGAACGTGCTCCGAAGAAGCCAAAGACTGTTTTATTGGCCAGAAATGTGGTCACTTTCTATTTCTTGATTTTATAAGGTGTGATCTGCATCGACTACCTGAAGGAAGGGGAAAACGGTCAAAGGGATCTACGAGAGCGGCTCAATAAATACCTGTGTTAGAAATGAAGACATCATTATTTAAATAATTGTTTTTTTATTTTCCAACATAGTTCCCTTTAAGGAAGATACACTTCTTCCAACGTTCCTCCCATTTGTTTGAGTCATCCAAAAAATACAGCGTCTGTACTTTGAGTAATGAGAATAAATATAGAAAACAAAATTTATTGCGAATATAGCTACATTCCCCTAGTATTTTCCAATGTTCCTTGAGCATCTACACACTTTCGGAGGCGTGCCATCCATGCTTCGTACACTCTCTGGAAGTCCAAAACCGAAAGAGTGCAAGCCGCTTCAACTGCATCCAGAGTCCCGTAGTGGCGTCCTTTGAGAGCGGTTTTCACTTAGGGAAAGAAGAAAAAGTCACCTGGGGCAGTGTCGGGGCTGTAGGGAGGACCACTGTGATGCCATTATTCGTTAGATACGCGATAACCACGAAGCAAGTATGACTTGGCGCATTTCATAATGCAGTTTTCTATTAGCGGCAACTTCTGCTCGCACTCGGTTCAATCGTCTCTCCAATCTTTTCAACACTTCAACGTAGAGAGGGCCGCCCACAGACTGTCCTTCAGGCACAAATTCCGAATGCATTGCTCAGCATTGCTTTGATCCTGGACTTGGACTTGCGAGCCTTTTTCATTCGAGGTGATTGTGGAGTATGAATTTCGCAGCTCGGCCGCTCTGTTTCAGGGTCGTATTCGAAGAATCAACTTTCGTCCCCGGTAATGACGTTGTCGAAAAACTGAGGGTCCTCTTCAACGCGTTGCAAAAGATCTTTCGAAATGGCTTCACGGTTTTGCTTTTGCTCCTCCATCAAAACTTTCGGGACCAGCTTAGCGCATATCTTCCTCATCCCAAGATTCTTGCTGATAATTTTGTTCACCATCATTTTATCAATTTCAAGGTTATCCGTAATCATGCGAACACTTAAACGCCGGTCAGAGTTCAGTAGAACTCGCACACGTTGTTCGTTGTCTACAGTTCTTGAGGTCGACGGGCGACCTGCGCGTGGTTCGTCCTCGACACTTTCCCGGCCTTCTTCTAACATTTTGTGCCACCCATAAACTTGAGCTTGTAATAAGCTTTCACTGCCGTACACATGTCGAATCCTTTCCAGCGTCGATGCGCCCGATTTTCCAAGGCGAACACAAAATTTAATTGCGTAACGCTGTTCCGTAGTTTGCTGCATTTTGAGCTTGCACACACTTTTTTGAGGACGTCAATGTCAACCGATTGTACCGTGTTGAAAGTTGAACCCCTCCACTACTCACTCCGGCAGGTCCAATCGCGTTTTGATGCGGAATCGCGTCAGGACAAACATATTCTCATTACTTAAAATACAGACCCTGTAAAATTTGTCGATCACTCCAAAATACGCCTCTGTCTCGGCGATGAGTTGCTTAATTTTTCCCGCAAGCCATTACTTTTTGTTTTTGGAACTAGAAAATTCGCAGGGAGACGGATCGGGTGAATACTAGGAATGCGGAAGCAATTCGTAATGCATTTCATGCAGTTTGGCAGTGACAACTCCGAATAAATTTTCTGGTGCATTATCATGGAGAAACATCTCCTTCTTTTTTGCCAAATGCAGCCGTGTCTCCTTCTGTAGTACTGTCCAGTCCTTCCTGTTTCTAAAAAAAAAAAATCCATGAGAATGACGCCGTTCACATCCCAAATAATCGTCGCCATGACCTTAGGCCGATGGGACCGTCTCCGCCTTCTTTGGAGCAGATTCACCGAGAGAAATCGATTGTTTTGATTATTACTTAGTTTCTGGTGTGTAATTATGAATCCAGTGACAACTCATCGCAAAAACTCGAAACGATGAAGGGCTAGCATTTTTGAATACATCTTTCGAGAAAGGTTCTGTACATAAATATTTACAAATCCTTTCGAAACAAAGGCAAGGATATAAAAAAATTCTCAATGGAATTTTTAGTCCAAATAATATTCAATTTTATATTCACATGCCTACTATAAAACCAGGCAACCGACAACATACAATCGTCCTTGCAACAATTACTTCAAAAAGCATAGTGCTAGCCTACAATTATACTCGAAATGTCAAGGATACTCATTTATTTCATGGTCAGATTTCGAAATAACTCATGGCCTCGATTCACTTACATAGTCAAAAGCAATGGAATTACTTGAATACTTTATCCTTGCAAGCAACCCTCTGCCTGCCTTTGGAAACCGTCGTTCAGTATGGGTTTGTACGATGGCCATTGAAACTCACCTTCTGCAGTCAGGCACTTGGTTCTCATTCAATTTTTTTTATTTGATATGAAAACATTGCATTCAATGTGAAAATTCACTGTGTATTTGTTTACCACATCCAAAGGACCATTGTAAAGATTCATGATTTAAACAAAAGGGTTTTGTGTTATTAGAAAATAATTCATTAAGTTTTATGCTATTGCTTTCTGCAGCCAAAGACTTGATATTAGAACAATTATCTGAAAGTTGATATACGTTGCAAGGATATTTGTCGCTTTATGAATGAATATAAGTCCCAGACAATTCAACATTTTAATGAATTTCAACTGGTTCATATTTAAAAGCAATGTTGATTATTTTTTAACGAACCAGCGCAGGATTGAAGGCTGTTGATTTTCGGACGGTAACCGATTCAGCTCCCACAACTTGTGGATAGAATAATGAGAGAAAAATTGAGAATTGTGTAGAAGACGAAGCTGGATTCTCGAAATCAGGAGCTCAAAATCGGATTTGTCAGAAGTACTATATTATATCAGAACATGTAAAATATTAGAGCAGCAGTGCTCAAAACACCATTTATCTTAATTAATCCAATACATCTGGGATCTAAAACAAAAACCGCAGGAGTGGTTTCGATCTATTACAATTACTGCCCATTAAAAGAGACAAATCACTACCTTACAAAAGAAAAAGCATTTATTAAGTTGCTAGAACGGGGAATCTCGGTTTACGCCACTTTATATAATTGGCGAATATCAATGGGGTTTTAAGGCCTCATCCTGTTAAACTTCCTCTCTGTCAAGCAAATCTGGAGTAAATGCTGTATCCTCAACACTCAATTACATAAATTTTTAATATAATTGAGTGAACTTTGAAGAAACATACGCCAGTATCGACCTGAATATACTGTAATAATCTTCTGCTTGATTTAGGCAAAAAAAACCACCTGATAAACATGACAATAATGTCATAAGCCCCTACAAAAATAATTGCCTAATGCCTTTGACACAGAGGTTGAACTTAAGCAGAGGGGTGTGCGTTAGCCTCATTTTATTCAACCTTGCTCTTAAATATGATACATTTCCCATTGATAAAAGAGCTACATTGCCTTATCATTCGAACTAAATATAGCCCACGAAGATGATGTTTTGTTATGGCAAAATAAATTTGGGGATGTTTGTAAAGCATTATGAGAATATATTAAGGGTCAATTGCTAGGATTTCCAATGTCAAACGTTAGTTGTCTTTGATCTTTCGAAGCGTACAGTTGTGACTCGTTTGAGATTTTAAAAATGTTGAAACGTCGCAGTATAGATCGTAAAGGCTGTAAGAGTCAACAATCTTCACGTCCTAAAAAGCAGCTAGACAAGATGGAGAGTAAAACTAAATATACTAGTTCGGCTGCAAAAAAATTAGCGGGGAAATTACATGAGGTTTCATTCGCTGCTGTTTTCACAGCTATTTCGGAATGTGTGATATGTCGTACATGTGGTGGAAATGTGAAATTTTTGAATGCAAGTAGTCGGGGATTTGGTTTCAAGTTGAATTTTTTTTGTACAACGTGTGACGATAATATCCAGAGCGTTTTTTCATCTCCATTGAAAAGCTTTGTATATGTGATAAATCGACGCTTCACATTCGCCTTTCGACTGATAGGAGAAGGATTAAAGGCAATGCAGATTTAGCGATTTCGGATTTAGCGTCACGTATCGCACAAACAAGCTTTGATTTAATCGTAAAAATGTTGAAGAAGCTTCAACACTAAAGCAACAAAAGAGGCCAGAACAGCTCGTCGACTAGAAAAAAATAAACAAAAACAATTACCGACTAAGAAGGCATACAATACGAAGCCGAAACGGAGGATTAAACGTAAGTTTACAGAACAAATAAGAAATTCATAAAGTTCTTGCTTCAGCTGCTCGCGACTTCCAGCAAAAAACACTTGAAACTTCAAACGCACTTTTCTCGAAACTATTTTTTCCGCCACAGCTGGCTTAATAACTCATACAGTTTTCAATATTTTTTGATGCGATTGTTTTTTAAATATTCTAAATCGTTGTCTCTATAGTCTGTCGAACCAAAATTTTTTTATATTTTTATTCGAAAATTTTATGCAAATAATTGAAGTGTAAAACTTATGACGTAAAACGCATACTTTGTCTTAAGCTGCCATAAATTGATTAATTTTTCAAAATTCGATATTCCGGCTCGACATACTATAACAACAACTATATTTTACAAGAAGTTTTTTCAATTTCGCAAATCGATCGACATTTGCTGCAGATTTGATGCACACCGTGGAGGAACTTTTTTTTCTTAGTATTGGGGATCACATGATTTTTTATATAGTAATTTTTGTAAAAATAAAGTTAAAAAAAATTGTAAATCAAAACATCAAATCAAACATCAATAAACAATGTGTACTATTTATTTTTATTAGTTTTTTTTTGTTATCCCCACTAAAAAAATTTTCTTCCAGCGCATTTTAAAGGCCTTAAGATTTTTGAATGAGTAGTTTTATTAAACTAGTAGAAATTGAAAGCGAAAGCCCGAAAGGTGCTGTAGAACTAAAAAGTGGAAATTGGACAAGGATCCATACTGCTTACCCGATATGAATTTCAACGACTATTTGATTTAGTTTAGAAAGCATGAAAATTCTCAGATTACAATTTCATTCAAACCCTCTTCGTCAATTAAATAGATTTGATGAAAGGAGCACATTAATATTTTGGGCACGTTGTAACTAGACTGTCTTTTGACGATTGTTTTACCCATAAAATTTCTGTTCTTACATATCCGAATAATATTGCGAGTCACTGTGATTATGAAGAGACAAACTAATTATTCATGACATACGATACAATATGTAAATTAGATCCTCCCGGTACTTTATCGTGTTATCAATTAAAAACGGAGCAATGAAATAAAAAAGCAATAAAAGTAATTAAGTACACAACCAAATATTCAAGATTTCAAGAACGTTCTATAATATATGATTCCGAGGACTCTCGATTGGTGGATGTGTGATAAGAAAGATGTTTGATTCTCCGCGATAGTCAGTCAATGATAAGAAGAGCTTGTGTATTGTCCACGCTAACAATGAGAGGACTCAAAAAATGGACTCAACTAAACAATTTTGACTAAACTAAACAAGTTTTGGAACAGATTGGCCGCCATTTTTTTTCAGACAGTAGAATCTATTGAAAACGTAAAATAAGAAGCAACCATTTTGAAGAAAGCTTTCTTTGACTGTTCTGCTGAAAATCACAAAGCGCTCGATGTCTCTTGTTGATTGGGTTTTTCCTTATAATATTGGAGTAGACGAATGTTGCGCCATTATGGCAATTGTCAGATCTTGTCCATCTATGAACTATTTACTAATTATATGGGAAAGTAAGAATGCATTGAAAAAAATTTCTGAATACTTGCATTAAATATTCCGTCAAAAGATTCCAAACTTCTTATTATAAAATCTAGGTTAATGTGTCCAAGAAAGTACCAGACTAGAGAAAGAGAGAGAGAGAAATATGACAATGAAACAAAAATTATTCAGAAGAGATACGAAATTTGTCAGTAAATATTCGTTTAGTAATGCGTTAACATTGTGAGAGAAAGTCATCAAGAAGGGAGTTACAGAAAAACGAAAAACGAAACTATTGTGAAAAATGTACTATTGCCAGGTACAATTCTAATTAGATGGGATCAAAACAAGGGATTCTATGGGGATCCTATACTGAGAGCAAATGTGAATTTGATATAAGTAGGCTTGGTAATGGGATAGCCCAATTAAAAATTTTATTCAATCCTCTAGGCTAGCTCTGGGGGTAAAATAATAAGTACGCAATAAAAAAATATGCTTAAAGATAAGGAAGGACAGCCGCAATGAATTTCTGTTATTGACGGAATAATTAATATGGGAACCGGCTTATGTGCATAAAGCATTACTCGATTTTAAAATCTATTGTTATATAAGTCACCTATAAGAAATATCGCATGATAATAACGTTGTCACAAATTTAATAAGAAACAATTGAAGATAAGATTATAAAATCATATTATGTTCACATATGTACGCCACTTAACAGATTGAGAGATGTTTTTGCAAAGCACAAAGTGCAGTCAGCTAATATTTGTTATGATGGAAACAATCTCAAACAAGTGTAGTGATTGTGAACTAGCTTAATTGAATACAGTAAAGGTTAAGTGACACTATTTTTATATTAATCCTAAAAGGCCGCCATATTTTACGCATGGTTTACAAAAGTTTTCTTTTTTCGTTACAGACTTCTCTAAAACTTCTTCAAAATGCAGCGTTGGTACTTTATGGATGACAATGAAGCCGTTGAACCAGATGCCATCTCGCTCTCATCTTCAAGATCGAAAAAATCAGCGGAAAGCAGTGGTGAAGAGCGAGAATGGACATTCAAAGTAGTTATGAATCAGGCTCTGTATCAGTATGAACGGGTAGCAATCACAGGAAGTTGCCAATCTTTAGGAAATTGGGCTCCAGCTAATAGCATTCTCATGACAAATGAAGAAGGTAAGCAAATGCACATTATTGATCCTTTGGATGTTATTTTACGGCAACTGAATATTTTCCGGATCTATTCAAATGGAAGTATTGTGAGAATATGTTTTAGATGCTCTGTTCAAGAGGTTCACTGTTGAGAAACTTAATCTTGATTCGAAGCCGGAAGCCTAGCAATAATTTTTATTCTGATAATTTCAAAATTACATGTATCAGAAATGTATTCATGTTCATGGTTTAGATGTTTGAGTGGCCAAAGCGCTCATGTATTAATCAATAGTTTTATGGCTGTAGTATCTTTCAGAACAATCTAAAATGGGAATTAACTAAAAGTGCATGTCTGTGCAATCCATATCTCACAAGATTGATAGTACGTATTTATATACAATCATATCAAGAATGTGTCCAAAAAATCGGGTCTTAAGAGTACACTGAAATAAAGGATTTCAGTGGTCCCACGACATAACTATTGTCATATACATACGTGCTTTTTATCATATGGAATATGAATGGAACAACTGACTATGGGAGATAGTAGATTTTTTCAATTCAACGTTCAGAAAAACAAAAAAAAACATAATTACCTAAATATCTTTTTTTGTTGAGTGTTTACTTTGAGGCTTTCGTTTGGATAATCGCCTACTGTTGCTCAGAATATGCGAAACTGATATCCTACACAAATCGGGCAAAGCAAAGTTTGCATACTTATCGTTCTTACTTTTTTGTACACATGAGAAAGTCAAATAGAACTTTATCTTAACATTTCAACTTATTAATTTACAATATAGTGTATATTAATTATAATTTTCACTTTCATGCACGTTTAAGTTTATCCAAGATTATAGCATATCATTTGGGTTGGTACACGTTTGTTTGTATGCTCTACTATATAATACGTTCAATTATATTTACCTTATCTGTTTCTATCTGAATTGATAGCAATAATGCCGTTTTTTTCGCGGGTATAAAATCGAGAATTAACTTACTTTGCATTATTGTAACTTTGTGTTGAAGCAAATTATTATGACTTGGACTTCGCAAGCTTGCCAGACGTTATCCATACGCGTGACCAAGTCACTAAAAGTACCCATTAAACAAAATGATGAGTGAAGAGAAAAAGAATAAACTAGGATTGGGGACGTACATCCCAACGTTTGAGAAAGCCTCGACCTCTTGCGAGCTTCTGTCCAGCAATCTGACTGGGGATAAGTCGCCAAGACACTTTTCAGTGGTAGAACACTTGGCCATTTGAAAATCAAAAGCTGCAAGTACAAAAGGTCACCGAGGTAAGAATGTTCGCCCGGAGGCTAAAACTACTACGAACTCCGCCTCAAAAAGTATCCAAGACTACCCAAGCCAAAGAGAAAATATTGGGCAAGCAAACTTCCATCGACCGGTTCGTATTAGCGGAAAAGGTGCTTGTTCACACCACTATTCCTGCTCATGGCGACGGAGCGAATGATAACAGAAGCGTAGTGGATGCTCAGGTGACCGACGCCACCGATCCCAAGTGCCTTTCTCCGGGGGTTGCCGAATCTCACTAACCAAACATCGTGGGAAGCGAAAAAACGGATGCGCGGCAGCTTTGAGACCCGCTTGCTGACAGTACATCAAAAACATCACCTAAAAGATTTGAAACAGACGCCCGAAATGCACGAAGGCGCAAAACACAGCGCGTTGCCTAAAAACATCAGGCGCAAGCAACGTAGGGATGTTCTAGGAGATCAGGCAGGATCTTCTCTTAGGAGAAGGAGATCAGACAAAATATGGAACCCAAAAAAAATATGTCTGTATACGAACGGTAAGAGCGATCAAAACACTTTGCCTCCTCTTAGAACTCGGAGCGTCGGAGCAATCCACTGACAAGATCCTGTCTCTGAGCCGCCAGTACTGGTTATCTCGAGGGTGGTCCCTCTTATGCTTCATGCAGAAAAACGAAAACGCGTGTACTTACGTAGAAGGTAGTTGGCGAGAGAAGAAGGCTCTTCACTGACTTAAGGCCATGGTTCTGCAGAACGCATGGTGAGACTGACGCAACTACGCAATGGGTACGGAAGTTTTCAGTCTTACCTATATAACATGGAAAAGTTACCGTCTCTAGCTTACTTATTCTGCCCGGGCATGTCAAATGGTGCTTGTCACACGTTCTTTGCATGTGGGAGATAGATAAGACTCAGTCTGTATCTCTCGGAGAAAATGGGTGTGCTTTCTCCAGAAAACGTAATAGGAAATATGTTAAATCAAATGAAAATTAGAACTGCGCGCCGCATAACGTGCGGACGGCCCTTCTTATAGAAAACGGCATCATGGATCACTTGGCGGCGCACAGGAAAAGATGTCCGTGCTGAAAAACAAATTTCCCTTAACCTGAAGGCGTCACCAAGCGATGATTAATGAGGCCAAGTCCGAAGTAATGTTACCAACAGTTCCAGGTTAGGTTCTCGGTGTGACAGGGAAGATGTTAAGCCAGTAGTCCGGTTTCGACTGGGAGTCCGACACTCAGAGCGTAAAAAGCCTTCACCTCCAAACCATGAAAAAATTTTATTTTACCAATTGCTGACTGGTCGTCTGCAGAAACCGCTCCAAAGTGAAGAGGTAATAATAACGCCGCGAAACCCAATGTTTACGAGATTGAGTTGGTTAGAAAACTCCCCCGCAGGTTGATCAATGAAGTAAAGGCTCGTGGTTGGCAAACTCATTGAGGAAATCAAAAAACACCCGTGGGGGCTACGTTATAAGGTTGTAATCCGGTTTCTCCGAGCCTTACGTACACCCTGTTTGTTTGAAGCGAAGAAAATGAACAAACTTGTTAGGGCACATTTTTTCCGGTACACCCCGTTTTTCAGTGCTTCACGCTGGTAATGTCCTGTTGTGTGCCCACTTTCCTGTACTAAAGAGATGGACAAAGCGATGCACACGTTAAGAAAGAATAAGGCCAAGGCAGCAGATCAAATTCCAGCGGAAGTGATATATCTTGTCTACCAACTTTGTCTTGGCATATATTCAATACTTTCCTATAGGAGGGAAAATATTCAATACTTCCTCGGAGTTCTAGAAAGAAGCGAGGCTTGTGCCGATCACCAAAGAGAAGAGGGATCAGGAGCTACAATCTCCACATCGACCCCTAAGTATCCTGAAAGCCACTGGTATCGTGATCGAGAAGCTTATCACAGAAAGACTCCATCGGAAGCTGGTGGTTTTCTAATCAATAATGTGGATTCCAGGTGATATTTAAGGCTGAAAGATCAGTCACCGACGAACAATTCACGATCAAGCGAATCCTAGAGAAATGCAACATCGATGTTCAATAAATTTTTGTCGAGTTTCAACAAATGTACTACTGTATCGATTGGAAAATACTGTAAAAAATCATTTTAGACTTCTGAATTCTAGCAAAACTTATCCGCCTGATTAAAGTACCATTTACGCCAGCAAAACTACAAAGCCTAACAAAAAGCTAGCCGACTTATGCCTTTGACACAAAGGTTAGACTGAAGCAAGGGTTCGAGCTGGCGCCGCTGCTGTTTGGAATAGCAATGAAATCTGTGATAAGAACTTTACGATGCGCAAAAATTACGATGTATTATAAATTCAATTGAAATTCTACCCAGATAACAGATCTAAGTCTCAGTCTACGTAGATAACAGATAAAATTATATCAAGGTGCTTTATATCTGCTTATGAAACCCTCTTTACAATGCCCCATGAAACAAAGCAGATAAGGCTACAATCTGACGAGGCCAAAACAAAGGAAATGCTCAGAACAGGTAATACGATACCATATCGTCCTTTTGTACGGAATGGTTAGGGAGTATAACTTGGCGTCAAGCTGAAAGACGGTAAATTGGCTAAAAAGTTACTATTTCCGTTGCTGTTTTGCGCAGTGACATGTTCTAATTAAAAGAGAAATACAGCTCGCATATAAGAAGTTCTTTGTGTGTTACCGATTCTGAAGACTAGCTTCAAACTCAGGAGGAAAAACCTCTAAATGGGAGATGAGTTGATTAGCCTCATTTTGTATGCAACGTTTATGGGACATGGACCCTTTGACGCAAACATCTAAACGCAATGAAAGTATTTGAAAGATGGTTCCTATGCCACATGAAGGAAGAAAAACGTTAAAGTGGTCAATGGAAATGATGTAAAATGTTGTGGACTTTTTGACAAGCCTGATGTCTTTATGATTGTTGAACTGAGAAGCTTCAATGCGCTAACCTCGAAAAGCAGATAAATAACAAGCGGATCCCTAGGATGACGAAGGCTAAGGGATGAAGAACGTTTTAAAAATAAAGAAGCGCTATCGGATTGGATTATCGAAGATATTGGATGACAGCTCCATGGTTTTAGTTAGTGTACACTGTCGAAATAGCGAGTCTATTGGAGATGCCACATAAGGGTGAGACATTCAAAATTTAAACTAAATTTTGCATCTTTTGTAGTATGCATGTCTGAATCAAATATGTTGTTTTAATGTATGCATGCTCTTAAATTGTCTCTCACACATGCAATATTCTTCTAATCTTATTTGTCGTAGATGTCATTAAAATTTAACTCTAAACAATTCAATTGACAAACAAGATCTATCTGTTTAACAAGTTGATTGTTTTGCGTTTACAAACACAACTTAAATTCAAATAACCTCCAACCTCTGTGATTAAATTTTGCAGATTGAAATTTATTCGTTGATTCCAATTGGACAGGCATGTCATATTTAAATTGGCGGAGGAAATAATTTATTTGCATCAATAAATACATATCGCTTCATTGTAAATGCTTTGGTATTATGAATAAATCACGTGTGAAACAAATGGAAATCCTTGTACTTAATATACACGTATGTATGTAAAAGTACTTATAAAACAAATACACGTATGTAAAAGAACATACTGGAGAGATTATAAAATCGAAATTGCACTTGGAATTAACGAAGGAGTTGAGGAGCTACTATGGCTAATTTCGTTTCTTGGAGAAACGATTCGCAAGCGTATTAAAAAGTATTTCATTTTATCTTAAAAGCGATGAAATTAACATTGAGGATCTGAATTATTCTAATTCTCTTTCGTGTTTACCGTTTTGAGTATTTTTTTGTTGTTGACTTAAAGTAAAAAATTTTTAAAGACAAATTCCACCCAATTTTGAAGTGAAGTACTGCTCAGTAAGATGAAGGAGCAATGTCTGGCAAATCCGGCGAGTGAGGAAGGATATCCCGGTCCAAAGTTTTCTAAACAAAAAAGATTACGTTGTCATGTCTTTTGGCATATTAGGGGCGTTTGAACTTTAATATTCGACTCAATTGCATCAATTATCATTGATAACGTTCCACGATGATAGTTTCGATAGGCTGGAGTAGCTCATAGTAGATCACTCTGATTTGATCCTACCAGATGAACAGTATTGTCTTTTTCCCACGAAGACTAGGTTTAGTCATTGAAGCTAATGCATAGCTGGGCTAACCCCACGTTTTTCTACGCTTGTAGTGGATCCACTTTTTGTCTCTCGTCACTATACAATACTAAAAACTCTGCCGATTTTACCTTTGGAACAGATGTTCGTGTAAAAAAACTTCTTTTGGCTAGAGTTCTGTCGGAACCCAATGTGCTCTTTTCACACCATAGGCATGGGTTTGAAATGGTTTGAAATCGATCGTTGTGTCACTCCCAAGGCTGTCAGCAAACTGTTCTTTTGATTAGCATGAATGCTGGTCCAGTAATGCTTCCGACTAAGCGTCTTCAAATTCTACTGGCCGCCCTTAGCGTTCTTTGTCATGATGTCAAAGTCGCCACTTTTGAAACGACGGAACCTATTCTCACATGTTTTTTTTTTTTTGACAGAGTATGCTCTCCATATGCTTCCCATAGCAGTCAATTGATTTTAGCTTCACTATTTACTTTATTTACTTTAACTTAAAACTTAAAAAGCAGCGGTTCGCATAAATTTTGTTTTGTTCGCATATAATTTGACAAAGTTGAAGTACACAAATGCATGTTGTTCACATTTTAACGAAATGACCTATGACCCACTTGAGAGTAAAATTGTGACGTTTAAACATGAATACACGAGTTACAAGATAGTTCGAGGCGATGTAAAACTAGTTGTAACATCTTTTTCAAACCTCTCAAAACATATTTGTATACATGATAATATAGTACATGATTAGTGTGAAGTCTGTCGTCCTTAGTTTTCTATACACTCTAAAAATCGTTTTTTCAAACTTTTACATAAATTGTTAAGGTAGTCTCTACAATTCGCACCTCACTTACCTTGTACAAGTTATATCAGCTAATGCCTATTTGTTGGTCTGGGATCTCAAAAGAAACTCTCATTTACTATGGACCACCAATTTTCGATGGTTTTAAATCAGGGGAATTACCAGGCCAAATAATCAACACATTGTTCAAAAATCGCCTCATTAGTTTTCAAAGCGTGCAAGCACCTTAGTGCCATCTTGCATCAATGTCACTTCCTTTTCGTCTCTGAAATATTGGCGATTAATACCTAAGCCATTTCACAAACCAGGGGAATTATTTTCCCTATAGTATCCTTCGTTAGCAGATACTCCCTAATAAACATAGTTAGCTTTTTCCTTAAAGATGTTAGCTAGCAATTTCCTAATTATTAAGTCAAATTTCAGATATCACGGGAATGCTTACGCAATCACTTATTCTCACCATCCTATTCTGTCAATTGGGTATTAAATACGGAAGCTACGACTCGCCCGTAAAAAGGATGTTTGCACGCAGTTTCTCCACGAGCTTTTTGAAATTTTGGCAGAAATTCAGCCCAATCTCGAATTATTTTCTCAGATAGTAAAAGTTTCTTGCGTTGTCTGCAGGCTTCCTGGCACCAGTTTTTGGACCAAATGTATGAATAAATGATTCAATTTGCAAGCTTTTAATAACGTCTAGAAAATAGTTAAGCCTCTTCGCCAATGTTCGCGTTCCCACCCCTTGTCTATTTTGAGCCAATATTCGGATTTTCCTTATTGCTTTTGCTTAAAATATCGGCGATCGACCACATTTTTGCATAGCCTCCACGTTTCCTTCATCGTCATTGCACCATTTTTTCATGGTATTCTTCCTGACACTAAGTATTCTGCACATATAGCTGCAGCTTTGTTCCAATCGATACGTGCGATACGTTTGCTCCCTTACCATTATTGTCATGAAAGATTCCAATTCAATTCGTTGCAGATTCACGAAGTTTTTAGGGGTTTGTTCAACAGATCATTAAAATGTAGGTCTTTCGATAAATTTGGTACTTTCGCTTCAAGTAACTCAATTTGAATGAATAAATTCATGTTTTCAAATACTTTTGAACGTACAGAAGTTAAAATTTAAAGCTTTTTTTAAAAAAATTAAGAAAATAAGTAAGTAATAATGAAGTTCGTTTGGATGTTGCCGCAGGCCAAAATTATTTCTGTGATGCTTGGGTCCGCCGGGCCTTGCTCGATTGGTTTCGAGGACGCGTTTCGGCTGTATACAGCCATCTTTAGCTCAGAACGAGCTGGAAGATGATTCTGACCCAAGCAACACAGAAGTAATAATGAACCTACGTATTTTACTTGTAATTAGGTGACGTACAAATCCTCTTCCAATTTTTGTACCTGTTTTTGCTGACGCTTGAAGAAAAGTCCTTATTTTCACATTCTTGTTGGAATTGCTGTTTTCCCTCTTAACGTAAATTAATTAAAGCTACTATCCTACATTCTACCCTCATATAGCTACGCTATAAGACGAATTTAAAGTAGTTGTCAAAATTTTTGAAGATCGTTTTTGCCGACGAGTTTATTCGGGGTAGTTTTTCATGTCCAAGGGTCAGAACTTTGCGCCATCCTTTGTTTTATTTTTTGATTAAATGTATCTGTGTTTTATGTAGATAAAAGAATGGGAGCCCTTAACCATCTTTTGATAGACTTCTCTTTTGAACATATCGTTTTTATTCTTATAAATGCTGTTCAGTATTCCATCAAGTTTTCACTTCTTGCTTTTCTGACGGAAAGTCGACGTGCCTAGTTTTTCTTTGTTTGATTTTACTGTTGCGTTCCGTTTTCCTTCCTTTGTAGCATCGTAATCGATAAGGCTATCTTCTGGGAGTGCAAATGTTAAAATGGAGCTTGGACGTCAAAATATAACATTTCATCCTCGTTTCCTTTCCAAGCTGCCTCTCAATTTTTGAATGAATACTCTCTACTTATATCGCCGTTTTCTGAGGTGTCTGAAGTTTGCATCGTTGCAAACGCAACGGTCTCCAATTTTTTCACTTTTTGAATGTTTTTTTTTGGATAATTTGACTTGAAATTTTTGAAAATTTAATTCGCCTTTGTTATTTCATTGCACTCTACTAGGTTTTCATTACAGTTCAATCATCTACCAGCAACAAATTTTGAAAATTTTTGACAGCGTTGCGTTTGCAACGATGCAAACTTCAAGCACCTGTTTTCTGGTACTTGTTGCGTTCGTTATGTTATATAATAATTTATTGCATGATATTTTGGTTTGATAAATTAGGGCTGGGTAAATTACGCTCAAATCTTGTATTGTTCAAACCACCTCTCATTTTTGAAATTATCTTTCACTCATACTCATAGAAAACCTAGATAGCGGCAAAACATAATGTTCGTGCTGAAGTCCCTCGTGGAGCAGACTGGTAGCTTTCAGGCGCGACGATTACCACAGCCCTGTAAACAGTGCAGGGTGAGTTAGGAAGAATCTGAAAGTCAGTACAGACTGCTCCGATTCTTAGGCATTCAGTGCTTTTGTCGCCTCTTAAAAATGCTGAACTAGGCAAATCATCTAGTACCTTTCGGTTCTTTCAGAGTAAAACGCTTGGTTTTGTGTTCTAGAAGTGACTGCCACTTTTCTTGTAATTATATTTCTTTTATACAAATTTTACCAAATTTAATTTAGTTTATCCTTAATAAATGTTACAGCTCTTCATTTCTAAATCGATTTCGGTAAAATGGCTATTAAGTTATTACCTTTATTTACTTTCCCATCCTAAATGACAAACCTATCTTCAAAAGGTGCCGCCTGTATGTATATCCATATACGTATATCCTTCGCCTGTAGGTATAGCCATAAATTCCAACTTAGTGGGTCCCACATGTGCATCTTGGATAAACATCCTAATAAATATTTTAAAGTTTGTATTTTTCTTATGGGTTTCACATTTGGACTATTTAATATAGTCCAGCGCACATCTAGATTTTGGATATTATAATTTTATAATATTCAATTTTTTAAAGAGAAATTACTACTGTAAAAAATTTTTCAATAGAATATTAAAGCTTATAAACAAACGTTATCAATACGAATCTTTGTATAATTCTTCTTGTAAACGTTCCTATACAAAAATTTTTGAACCCGTGTTCAAACAAAAATATTGAAGGTTTCACTCAACCTTGAAGCAAATTTTTCAAAAGAGAATATGTAGCCAAGTTATATATTTCAGATCTTTCATTCTGTATCAAATAATATTGTGCGCATAACAATATCTTAATAACATATTCAGGTTACAGTTACGTCTGACATCTAAGGTAACAATATTAATGAAATAAATAACACACATAGTATGAATAATTAAAACACGTGGCTGGGGATGGGTTTTTTACAATTATTTGCATAACACGTAATTTGCAACCATGTAAACAATTTGAATTCTTGTCAACATGCCAGCTCATGTCGTTACGAAGTGAAAAACGTAAAATAAAGATGGAAAACGATTGTAAAACCACATATGACGTAAAGAAGGCATTTATGTTTCAGTTTTCCGTGGGCAGTGAAAAGAGTAGTCCTTGAGGCCCGAGGAGTAGACCATTGGAGCAACTGCTGCTCTTTGAATGCTCTTTTGATTAGCGCCGATATAAGCTCTCATGGTACCTCATATTTTCTTCTTAACGGACTCATGCAGTACTTTTCTTGTCAGGAAAAGTCTGTTTCTATTTAATGGCTCGAAACATACCATTGATCGAAACTTTTTCGAAACATACCATTAATCAAAACATACCATCATTAAAACTCCCTCAGGAAACAAAAAAAAGAAAGGCCATAATCTTCCCCACAGAATTGATTTACTTGGATATTGAAAGTTTGCAAGTAATTTGCAAGTCAATGATTTTTTTTTTCGGTCGCGGTGACAAACCAGACTGACAAATCTTCCTAATAAGACTGACAATTTCTAGAATTGGGCCTAGAAACGTTAACTCGTCTCCTCTTCACCGACTCGCCAAACTAGAATATAATGGAAAAGAATCACCTCAAGTCTATGTTAAGGATATGTGTCTTTAGTAGAACTTTCTTCTCAAAAACACATAAATAATTGTGATCCAGTTCACATTCGCAAAATCGGTTTACATTAGAA
Organism: Stratiomys singularior; assembly: GCA_954870665.1. NCBI lineage: Eukaryota > Metazoa > Arthropoda > Insecta > Diptera > Stratiomyidae > Stratiomys > Stratiomys singularior. Next base: position 31,882,000 of record OX940879.1, read on the forward strand.
AACGCCAAAAAATTGTCTTTTATTTTTGAATTTTTATTTTTAACATAATCGTTGAAATGACATTAAAAATTAAAAACGCAAAATTGACATTTCGCATTTTTCATTATATTAAATAACTTTTGTTTGAAATCCGCATAAATATAAAAGTTTACGTCAATAAATGTTTACGTACCGAGAAAATCACAATTGAAATGACGCATTATAATATTCGTAAACTTAAATATACTTCGCTCTTTACTTTTCATACAAATACAGTGAGTGAAAAAAGTGTACGTACGACTAGATATTTTCAATAAAAATCAATGTTTCACCCAAAACGTTATAAGTTTTTTAGGATATAATTACACGATATGATCATCTTAAGTCTAAGGAACAAAAATCAATTAAAAGAAAATAACTTCGAAAACTCAAAAATGGAGAAAAGCGCCTCGAACGGCGATTCCTCCCTTTAACACAAAAAAAGTCTTCGTACGATCGCTCCTAGAGTGTTATAACTTACACTCAATATTTCGTAGGACATCCTCTCGCTTTAATTATTAACTTAAGTTTCCTCGACATTGATTTGACAAGGTTCCTGGTCACATTCTCCAATATCAAGTTCCACTCTTCCTGTAGTACTGATTTTAGAGCTGCCTTGCTTGTGACATTCCTTTTCCAAGATTAATATCTGAGGACTGTAGGGGTTTTTTCAACACACTGTGTGTATTATATAAGAGCCAAAGAAGAGTATTCTCTGCAGTATGTGTTGGGTCATTATCGTGTATGAAGATAACATTTTTCAATATCCCCATTTTCTCAGCACTTGGACTCAAATTATCCTTCAGGATATTAATATAGTGTTGCTGGTCAATGATGCCTTCAATAATTACTAAATTTCATGCACCACCTTACTAAAACAGAACCTCCTCCATGTTTTACTTTTGGACATAAATTTTCCTTTTGCAGCTGTGTGTTTGATTTTCTCCACATCAAACATTTTCCGTCGGAGTTAAAAATATTGTATTTACTTCCATCTGTGAAAATCACTCGTTTCTAGAATTCTACGGGCTCATTTATGTACATTTTAGCGAATTCCAAGCGCTTCCTTCGATTGGCCTCACTAATGAAATATTTTCACCTAACTGTACCTGGATACCAATCCAGCCGATCACAAGACATTCCTTACGGTACCCGCCGACACATCAATGCTTAAAGTTTCTAGAAGCTGAGAAGAAATTCGTGGTGAACTTATTTTCGGGTTATTCCTGATTTTTCGAACGATTTCACGCTAGTTGTGATCATTTAGAATACGAGGACGGCCACTCCAACGCTTGTTTTCAGCTGTTTTTCGTTCTGCAAACCTATCAACAATGCCTTGTATGCTAGATTTAGGTCTTCCAGTAATACGAGCAATATCTCCCAATGATTTGCGTTGATTATGCAGCTGGATGATGAGCTCTTTCTCCTCTCGGCTAGCTTCTTTCCGGTTCGGACTAATTTTCATTAACTTTCACTAATTTTTCACTTAAAAAACGAGACACTGGCACTGAAAACAACTAAATCAGGTCGGACCTCGCTGCTGACTAACCAGCTATTGATATTTCCGATAGAAGTTAATTAAATAAAGGGTCTCCTAGAACATACGTTAGTAAGTTTGTGAGGATGAATTCGAGTTGCTTCCATAATTTAGAACACAAAAACAACAATGAATAATATTTATTAACGTCAAAATAATAACCGACGCGTATCGAATGGCGGCACAAAATACAAGAAAAAGTTTTTGACAGATTGAACGTAGACATTATTTATTGGACTCACTGTAGATCTTTGTAGCGTGTTGTTTGAACTTCCGCTAGTGGATCCCATCATACTTCTCGTTTGTCCTTTTTTGGCCCCGACGAGCGATTCATGAAGTGGTGCTTGAATATACGCTGCATTTTTCAACAATTTTGAGAGCTTCTAGAGCATAATCTATATACTACCGGAATGCCTGCGCTTCGTTGCAAAGGCCAAATGTCCCAAATGTCATCACGTTGAACTTGAACCGCCCAATTGGTGTGCCTAAATGAAAATAATCATGGGAAACGGCTGTAAGTTCTTTCTGACATATAACAAAAGTACTCCGAATCTTTTCAATGGGCATTTTCAACATAGTCATGAATAATATTTCAAAGTAAAACGACGATTAATCTCTAATAAAAGTTAAAAATAACATGAACAGACTTCAAATACGCTTTCCCGATCATTATCTACTGCTTTTCACATGAAAAGTTTATCAATGCTGAAAATGATTAGCGCGTGACAATCATATCAGAAGATAAATTTAAATTCAACTTACCTCTAATATGCTTTGAAAGTGAGTTTCAATTCGTAGAAGAATTTCAGAATGAGCCAAGCCGCAGTTGGTTCAATAATATCAAAACTTCTACAAAAACTTCTTCTTTCCACGTTTTTAATTTTATTCGAATAAAATGCATACGAAAAGCTAATGATGAACTATTGAAAATGAATTGCTTTCAATTATTCATTACTCACGCATGAAAGATTAACATTTCCGACTCGTAGATATGAATATTTATCTGACCTCCAGTCTATTTCGCAAACATATTCGCGACTTGGAGCACACATGATTCAAGTGAAAGCGTGTATAGGAATCTATTGAAATCGAAAGTACACAGATGTACTGAATGCCTTATTGTTATCCCTGGAATCCATTTTCCGGTAAGCAAGCAAGCCCAGGCTGTTTTGAATTCAATATTTATTTATAAACATATCTTTCTGTTATGAATAAGCAATCTGTAAACATCTTAAAATAATGATGCAAATAAACAATTTTCATTTAATTTCTAACAGGGTAACATTAAATTTAACATCAATCTATTAATTAAATTATTAACTAAACGAGCCTCCTGAAATTCATTTTCCGACCAACGACCTTCGTGTTCATTGAGAAAATCGGTCTCTAAATAACTGTAATTCAGCGCATAAATTAACACATTTATATGTACAGTACAGGTGTGTAACTACAGTGCTCCATCATGGCGAATGTGGAGCAGTAAAAACTAGTTTGAACGGTTGATTCACATGAGTGCGAAAGTTTTCTTAATAGTTCATGTGAGGTTGCCAATCGATTATAATGCCCTTGAATAGACTGCATACAGTATCGAACAAAATGTTGAATACATTTCTTGTGCTCTCCTATATCTATCATCGCGTTAATGATAAACAGCAGATCCTGAAATATCTTTTCGCAAAACTGGGTTTTGTCGTGATTGTCCAAAACGTCCACAGGTTTTTTGGAAGTCGGAAGTTTTGAAAGAGTTTGGAAAATTTTGGAAGAAATGCATCTTGTTTTCGGTAGATGACTGTAGTGATCAACATTTCGTAAAGTACAGATGAAACAACTTCATATCTGTCACTTTCGTTGTCAAAGTGACATTTCGCACTTAAATTATTGAAAAGTTAATTCAAACTTTCAAAAAAATTTTTCCTTATGAACTTCCATTCAGTTGTAAGTTACAGATCATTTAAATATGTCTTCGAAAAAGGCGAATATGCAAACCAAGTGCTTATAGTCCCGATACTGTGACAGCGAATTTCGTGCAATTTAGTTTTTTCTGTTGCCGGTGAGTTATTTTCAATGTTAGATATACACTCCACACAGGTAGGCCGGTCGTCAAAAATGACGATAAGATGTCAATAGCCGTAACATCGCCCAGCAGCTAAATATCGATCATAAAACAGTTTAAAGGTTGTACCTTAAACGTTGTGAAAGAAATGTTATCTTGGCGAATTTTTCCTGAAGAAACTATAAAATATATCGATACAATTTTTTTTATTCACATTTTGTCATTGGTTACAAAAAATATTGGCATATACTCGTAACATCTCAAAAAACACATTGTTGATGACATCGCCAAGACGTCTCATTTCAAATGAGACGTCTTGGTTTTACATAAAGTATTATGATGGCTATCGCACATACTAGGATTTCGACCATAATTGTTAAAAATGAAACTTGGCGCTGGGTTTTCAAGAATAATACGAAAAGATCACTTTTTCACTAAAAAATAGTTAAAATCAAAATATTGGCAAGGTTCTAGTTGGCGCGAAAACTACACATGGTTTCAACAAGTGCTTAAGGATTCATATGAAAAGTTGCTACACCTGACGCCTGGTCCATGGTTTTTTTTATTGTGGCAGGAAGATGAAAGCTGTTTACGCCTTGAGTGTGCGCAATGCTTATAGACTACCCACTAAACACCTCCCCTGTCAACCTGAGAACCTTGCCTGGAACCGTTTGACACATTACTTCGGAAAATACTTCAAAAAATGAATAAAATAAATGACGATGTTTCTATCTGTGATCTGTGAAGCCTTAACAAAATGGACTGAAATCGACTCTTAAGCGGATGGTTAGAGGGGATGTAGAATGGATCACATAAGATAAAATTATGCGAGCACGATCGTGATCAAAGCTCGATGAAGCAGCTCAAATGGTGACCAAACATCTGCATTTGCTGAGCCTAAAAAAGAATCATCTTTTATAAGTTGCTTCCATATAGGCAAACACTAAAATGGGATCTCTCGGAGTTGAATTGCTTCCGTAAAGACAAACACTAAATTTCTACTGTCAACAACTAACAAGTTTGGAGCTAGGGACTGACCAGAAACGACCAGAATAGGTCAACATAAGAGGTGTTGTGTTTCACCAGAACATTGCCAAGCCAAAAATGTCTATAGTTACTCGCCAGAAACTCCAAGAGCGTGGTTTGAAAGATTTGATTCTTCGGCCGTATAGTTCTGGCCTGGCAAGAAGCGATTACCATCTTTTTCTGGCATTGCAAAACTTTCTTCGTAAATAAAAAATAATTGGTATCAAGTGAAGATTGTGGACATCAATTGTTATAGTTTTTCGCTAATAGGGAACATTACTTCTGTGAGACAATCATTATGAGCTACCCTTGAACAGGCAGTAAATTTTAGAATCAAACAGTGTATGAAACATATCAGAATAGAACATATTTGACCCGAATTGGAAAACCTGAAACAATTACATAAAGCCGTGAAGTTCACTGAAAAATTGTGGATACTGAATACTGAAAAATAATGAATTTCTTTTTTCCCAATTTTATATTCGTTGCGTCCAAAAGTTTTTTCAGGTTTTCAATGTTGATTTTCATTGTCCTGTAAATCATGAATCCGTGATCCCATTTCGGCAACAGGTAGCATTTCTGTAAAACTCATTTTCGCGAGTTTAAAAAGAAATAGTCGTTGCATTGATATTTTAGTTTACCAACAGTGGTAAGGTGAACATGAAAGCTGTTAAAGTGCATATTAAACATTGTTTACTATAAGAGCTTGTTCTTGCACAACTTGCACCAGAATTGATATGGAATATATGCTAACCAAACGATCATGTCGATCGTGATTTCAGCGCTTACGTAATGGTGAACGAAAGTTTCAAGAATCTATTGGATTATGATTCGAAGATGAACATCGGATAGGTTTCAATTCCACAGAATCACTATAGATAGTACTCGACATTTCGCAAAGAAACAAGGACGACAGGGTCGCATGTTGTTTTTCCTATCTCGAATGTTAAACTAATGAAAGATTTCCCGACGGATGGTTACTAGAGATGAAAAGAGGGTCCTGTGCAATAACGTGAAACGGCGTCGAACAGTTTGCAAAAAAAAAAAATTCTTCACCAGCATTCACTTCACAAAATTGCAAGCAATGCGTGATATACGTCCTGCGTTAGCCAATCGTCGCCTGTTCATCTTTCACTACGACACTACGAGATCGCACACAGCTGCAGTTACGTAGCGCAAATTCACGAAGATTAGCTCTGAATATTCACCTCAACCACTATATCCTTCCGAATTAGCTCCAACAGACTGGATTATCAATTGCTTCGGCCCCAGGACAACTGCCAGCAGGAACGGGAATACAACACTGAAGATGATCTTCGTACAGCAATAGCAAACTTTTTCGAGGGTAAGGAAAAAATTTCTGCAGGCGAGAAATACTGTAACTTCAAGAACGTTGGAGACATGTCAAAGATAATGATATTGATTATTATTAGATTAAATAAATATACAATAAGTACAGAGTTAAGTTAAAGGAATAAAAATACTCACATCGACTCACTCAAACGACTATCAACTAAAAACTGTTCATCCAAGATGGCTGAAACTTTGGTGAGTAACTGTTAAAAGATGCGCAACTACATTCACTAGCGTTTATTTACGAGTGCCGCCATCTTTACGTTTTGATCGGAAACTTTTCAGACCACCATCGTAAATCCGCAAGCAATGCGTGATAAGCGTCCCGAGTTCAATCGTCGCTTCACCACGACGATTCGAGACCGCACACAGCTGCACTTACTCAGCGCAAATTCACGAAAATTAGCTTGGAATGTGCTGGATTTTCAATCGCTTCGGTCCCTGCACTGAAGATAACACACAACACTCAAGAGGGTCTTCGTAAAAGACTAGCAAACTTCTTCGAGGGTAAGGAGGTATACAGCATCTTAAAAAAGGTTGAAGGGACATCAAAGATAATAATATTGCTTTTATATTAGCCCAAATTAAAATAAATTAGTAATTTAAAAAAGATATTCAAATCGAAATTGGAAAAACGTTTGCACACACCCAATATATTACAATAAATAGCATATAAGTACATAGTTGAGTTAAAGGAATAATATAGCATAAGCGAAAGAGACTTACCTTTGTCTTATAAACCAGACAATTTTTTTCGGGTAGTTCCGAAGTATTCACATAGGAAATTCCAGTATTAAGTAAAGAGTTTTCAATGGCTTCCAGAATATCCGTCCATATAACTTGTTTGAATACGTCCTGAAAGTTCAGCGTTATAAAGAGGACTGCCTTCTTTTTCATGATCGAGACGAGTATTGCCATCTTTCTTAACTCAGCGTAAGATCCATCTCGAAAGCAGGTGTTAAATGTATACTGTCAACAGGAAGTTGAAGCAAAAATGACAGAGAAATTGTTATTTCTCGGCTGGAATACCGTCTGAGCTTAGGAATTTCTTTGGGTTAATTGCAAGAACTTCTAGTTACAGTTCGTGAAGAGTAAATTGTCTTCTGATGTTTACCCTTAGTCGGCTTTAGTCAGATCGACAGAATACGATTGACGGAATACAATTTGTGTAAGCAATACGTTTTGAGAGCAACCAGCTTATAGCCTAGTTCTCACAGGATTCTGTTCACATCTTTTACGAGATTTTGCGGATAGCGAGCCGTATTTATCTCGCTTTGTTCTATGCGATATTCAATGGCCAACGTATGAATAAAGTCATTCTGGTTTATGCCTCGACCTTGCACCTTGTCCGTTGCGCTTCTTGTCGCACCTACTGACGTTGCTATCGTTGCTAGGGTATTTCATTGTCCATAAGTACATATAGATATCGTCTCTTCTCTGAAAATAAATGTGTGCCGACGTGCCTCATACAGTGACAATTGATTTATTTCGTGATTTTTGAATAGCAAAACTCTTGTACAAACATTTATTTTGAGATAAATCTTGATGTTAGCTGAACGTTTCTAATGCATCCCAAAATTCCCATATTTTAATTCTTTGTTGTTTTCAGTTTTATTACAATACAGGACGACATTTCCACGTCTAAATATTCCTTTCCTTGATGACGGTCATTTATAGCGCGATTCGGCCCATTTGCCCCAACCATTACTGTCCGTACGATATAGTTAGACTTTTCGTATCCAGTTGTAATGTTTGATATGAAGTGTTGTGACAAGAAACTTCACACATTGCGTGACCAACGACAAACAGAACATGATGGCGGAAAAGCAAGCAGTCAGTCAATCCAGGGAAGCCGTCAGGGAATCCGCACCAGATTATCTAAAGTTATTTATCATTAGAAAAGCGCAAAATTATTTATAAATAAAATGTACCAACTAGTTTATCAATAAAACGTGTTCAATTATTTATCCACCAAACCTATTGTCCGCAAGGTGAGACTGTACGCTCCATCGAGCAAGCCTAGACATGCCCTACAAGTCACAATAGAGTTCACCATGTCTCCAACACCCAGCCCAGTCCCCAAGCTGTGGGGCTCCAATATTCTACACAAAGGCGGAACGCTAGTGGGCGTCCATTATTGGCCCCGCGGAACTCAAATGCTATGTATGGATAATCACTGGCCACGTTGTCCTCTAGAACTCGCCAATTGTATATCTTGGAGGCGCAGGACTTCGTGGTAAATACTACACGCAGAATGGTACACGGTCCAATCAACAGAAACTGGATGTATTAGCAATCTTCCCTATGACTAGTCCTACACGGCTATCATCAGGGTTTACTTTCCTTTACCATCCGGCTGGGGCACACCGCAATTAATTGTTTTAGCATCAAAGTCCCCTTGCCGACAAGAACATGATCCTCTATGCTCGAGACTTCATCCCCAAAAAAGTTGAGCTTCGCTTGAAAAGATGTTAGTTGTTCAGTGTCAAGTAAGGATTAGCTCGTTTTCCTGAATCAAGGACTAGATCAATGGTCGAAAAGTTTTAAATAACTAGCAAAATTACAGCCGCTGTAGAAGTATTTTGGGAGAGTCAGGATAATGTTTTTTTCGAAAGCAATTGGCACACTAGACACTAAATGAATTAAAGTAAATTGTTTTTGAATTGAATTGAATTTTAAGTAGATTATGTATAGAATACAATTAAAATTTAATATAATAAATGTATTCTTCTGTATCAATCATCATTACTTTAAGATCACGTTCTAATGTATTAAATCGGAATAATACATGTTGTAAGCAAATAACAAGGATACATTTCAGGTGTAAATGAAATAAAAGTCAAATAATTACCATTAAATTAAAAACTAGTAGCTCACTATTGCAAAAAGGATGCTTCTTCAGACACGCTTGGCAAAATATGTATCATACACATAACATTGAACCATTCAACAATACTTTTGTTGATTAATGGCCTCGTACGTAATATTTGCATCCTTTTAATTCAATTCATCTTTTAAAGTGTAAAAATTCACAGAAAGCAACACGTTCTTATGTTCGGGTGACAATCCCTCGTTTATATATGACCTCTATTGCCGTATGAATCAAATCGCTCTGATAAGAATGTTGTCTCATAATCTTAACTACGATTTCATTTGAATTGATAGTTTGCGTGTGTAGTTGATATACCTTTGATACCTTTCTCTGTGAGATAAGAAAACATTTTGGTTTTTGGAAGCAACTTTAGTCATTTCATAGATCCCACTGAATCCTTAGACGGTATTACTCAATAAAGAACGCTTGAGGCTAATAACTTTTCAATATATTTAACGTGGGAGGAAAAGTGGAGGCACACACATTTAAACATAAAACTCAATTTATGAATTGACAAGAATTAAAATAAATTTAACGTTTTAATTTTTTCCTCGAAAAATTTTATAATGCTGAATTGTTGGCAATGGTGTAAACTAATTTGCGTGAATTCTTTGGCTTCATTCCAGGTAGTAGCAATTGGTCTACAACCGTCAACATTCCACGTGACCGTCGTGTTCACTATCGCTTCTTCGTATGTTCTATTGATCCAACAACTGAAAATAGACATGTTCGACGCTGGGAAACTCATTTACCACCACGCTATATTCCTGAATTGGACGAGAAGGCTGAATCGAATGACATCTTTGGCGATATTGATGGCGTAGAAAAAGTTGACCGGGGCTGGCTCACCACAGAAAAAATACTAGAATTGAAATTTTTTAACACCCCATTTAGCTTAAAGCAAAGAATAAAATCACGCCTGCTGTACATTAAGGTAAGGATAATAAATGAAGAAGGCGTTTCGTGTGGAGAGACTTCTTCCGTTTTGATCTTCTTAAGCATCTGAAATGATCTTTAGTTTGCCAACGACATCTCATCAATTGCAGGTTACACCAATGAATTTGCGGATTCATGGAGGCGATCAAAATGTTGTGTCACCATGCGAGGACTCTTGGTCGAATGATACTCGCGAGAATGGTGTCGAACAAGCGCCATATGGAATGGTGGAAGTTTGTCGTTACCATTATGAAGATTGTGAAATTAAACAGCAACCGCAATTTGGCGTTCCATGTGGACCCAACGATGTTGTAATCTTTCATATAACCGTCGGTGATCTCGATTCGGTTGCATATTTAGTCGATCTATACACCTACAGTTCAAAGGCTTCAATCGAAGAACCACCCTACCATTTAGGCTATCATTATATCTTGCCAAATGTCTTGAAGCGATCTGATGGCAAGCTAGAAATGCCAATAACATGCGCAACAAAACACCGTCCACTTGGAATGATGCGGTTGGAATATTTATTGGTAAGTGATAATTTCAGATTTAATATTTTGATTTTCATTCCTTCACGTTAGTTAACTTATCTGAAAATCCGAATTTACTCAGCTGAAAGCGCAAGTCTACCGGCACTATCGCTTCAAGCAGAGAAGTAGAACTCAGAGAAGGAGAAGTGAACACTAATTGTCCTTTTTTATATATATCACTAAATACCAGCGTAAAATATTAGTTGTGATCACCTTTTGAAGGAACAATAAATTTATTAAAATTGATAAAGCCTGTAACTATTAAATGGTGACACAGTCATTATGCAAGATAATCTCTGCACTAAAACAGTATAATAACAGATGAAAAAATATAATAAAACAAATCAATAAACCCTGATTGTAATTTTTCATGAAGAACATGCTGCCACAATGCATGGAGTATCTGAAATAAAGTAGGGATGAGATCAATAACCACAAAAAAAGTAAACTATCTTCAGTTACAAACTGAGCGTCATTAGTGAACAACAAGTTGGCTAACCTTCGGCATAAAACGTGAAAACAACTCCCACTCCATACAACATAGGATTTGATTTACCCCATCAAAAATTGTTTTTGTTTAACCGATAAAATATCTGTTTCTATTCAATACATGTACAGAATCTCAGTTAAAGTAAAATTCAATACATTTGGTTGTAATTTAAATAAAATTTGACGCATTTTAAATGTCTTGGGGTTAATATAACCCCAAAGAGAGCATTATCGGCATATTTTATTGTTAAACGTCCAAAAGATCAAAAAGGTGACAGAAGCTCGAAAGAAATTATGTGAAGTTTATGATGAGGACTGCCTTACTGATCGCCAGTGCCAGCGTTAGTTTACTCGCTTTCGTTCTAGAAATTTAAATGAGCAAGATGCACAACATACTTGCTAAATAATCACAACCGATGACGGCAAAATAAAGGCGCTAGTCGTCATGACAACTCGAGCGATAGCAGAGAAGCTCGACAAATCGAATTTAACCGTCTACTTGCAATTATAAAAAAATATATATAAAATAAATAATAACCAAGCTGTTGGTTATATAAAACCAAAAGCTAAAAAGCTTAATCGTAACCAAAACGGGCGATAAAAAAGGATTGCGAACGATAACGCAATCCGAAAACGATCATGGACCAAGCAAGAATCGACATCCAAAGCCAATATTGACAAAAAAAAAAAAAGATTTTGCTCTGTTTGTGGTGGGATTACAAGGGTATTGTTTACTTTGAGCTATTTCCAAGAAGCCGAACTATTGATTTGAGTGTCTACTGTCAACTATAGAAATTGAACGAAGAAATCAAGAAAAAAGCCCAGAACTGGCTAAACGCGAAGGTATGAGGTTCCTTAATGATACCGCCAAGCCCCTCTTTGACAACCCTGAGCAAATCAATGGAAAACCGGAAAGGAGTTAAATACCGTGTATCTAGCCAGTATTTTTATAGATTGTCCTCGATCAATAGTACTAGCACCATCAGCTCGATATAAAACAAGTGCGTTCACTGTTCTTTTATCCAAACTTTCGATAAAATATCACCAATAACTTCAGGTTTGTCTGTATTTTCATCAGTAGCATCACAATGATGCATTTAACAAACTACCAGGTGTATAAGTTTTTCTGGTTTTATTGAAAGATGGCGCCAGCGAAAAGTATGAAGCGTATCAATTTGACACAAACGCCATTTCGACCGTCTCGTTTTCGACAATTTAAAAAAAAAGTAATTTCAAGGTGAAACACAGTGAGAGCTCTGGAAGACCACAAAAATGCGAAGAAAAGGAGTTGGATTATTGGTTGGTGATGTAACTCAAACTCAACAGCAATTAGTAGAAACATTAATATCTCACAGGAAACAATCAGCAGAAGCTTACGAGCAATGGGTAACATGAATAAACTCGGTAAATGGGTCCTACACGATTTGAATGAACGTCAAATAGAAAATCGCAAAGGCACTTATGAAATGCTGCATCGGCATCGCAAAAGGAAATTATTTAAAATCATCTCGTTCACCTGGCGAAGCTGGTCCTTAAACATACCAAGGCCAAATCGCTTCGGTTGGCAAACCAAGCTTTGTGTCTGGTGGGGCCAGAGAGGTATTGTGTATTGTGAAATCTTGAAGCCCGAAGCAAAACCGTCAATACACAACGCTATTGTTAACAAATGATAAGTTCAAATCGCGCACTAATCGAAAAATGACCGGAATAGACTAGGAGACATGGCCAAGTGATTTTATTACCCGAAAACGTGTTGTCGCACACAGCGAACCAGTGAAATCGCTTGGATGGGGCATCCTTCTGCATGCGCCCTACTCCACAGACTTGACGCCATATGCTATGATCTATTCGCATCAATGGGGCACGCGTTCGCAGAGTAGCACTTCAGCGATTTCAATGAAATTTGGAAAGTAACTCGACAAATGGTGGACGCATAAAACAAGTAGTTTTTCGTATTCATAAATTACTTGAAAAATGGTCGAAATGTGTACAAGCCGAGGGCCAGTATTTAAAATACAATATTCCGAATATGTTGAAAATCGTAGATAACTTATCGTTCTGTTTTCTTTCCTTTCGAACTGCTCTTTTATCTAACCGTTAGGATAACAACAGATCCAGAAATCTTTTCTGTGACACGACACTTCTAAACATGTCTCCACCTGTTCCATCGTGGTTAGACTTGAACACAGCTGTATCCTCGCGAAGACCAAGGAACGCATGCAATTCGATAATACCTAAATATAGTAGTTCAGGACGATTTCCTCTTCTGTAATTCGATTTGAGCTCGCAAATTTTCACATTCGTTCACTTCAATATTTCTTCTAAGAATTATTTTTCTTATTTTCTTCCACAAAGAATCAGGACCTCTTTCATTATGTACATTTAACCTTAACTCGGGCATACGAGCTATAATGTTATGTTGGCCCTATGTACAGCTCGGTTTGATGAATCTTTTGTCCACTTGAACCGCTTTTTCGAGTTGAGGAACCCGTCGAACCCGAGTTAAAGAACCCGTCGAACCCGAGTTAAAGAACCCGTCGAACCCGAGTTAAAGAACCCGTCGGGTACGCAGGATTTGTTACAATTACAAAAATGTTTAACAAGAAAATGTTCAAATAATCATGATAAAGGCTTATCATCATTGTCACTTTCTGACTGTGTGTTCTCCTGAAATGGAACCTCATCTTCAGAAGCACTTTCCTCGGTTGCTGAGTTACGATCACTTTAAAGTAATGTTAAAAGTTTACCTTCAAATTGATTTTACAATGTTTACTAAACAGAAATTCTAACAATTCATAGCAGCAGACTACCCACTTAATGTATTGTTATCCAATTACTTAATGTATTGTTATCCTTATCCAATTTCCAAATCCAAACTTGACACTCGACGCAAGGCTTATCTAACACTAATCTTAAAACATCTTTACATGTTTCTTTTTAACAAAAACAAGGAGCGCAGGCGCACTCCTTTTGGGAACAATTGACATGACCACTATTTTTACCATTTCAGATCAAACCATTCGTCGGGCACAATCTCGATATGAGAGTATCATTCACTCGGTACTGGAATAAAAAATGGTCCGGCTTAGATGTTGGACACCGTGGTTCAGGAACTAGTTTTAAAACCAAAGACGCTGTGATTCGTGAAAATACAATTGCTTCATTGAAAAATGCCGTGCAGCACGGCGCCGATATGGTAGAATTCGATGTTCAATTGAGCAAAGATTTGGTACCAGTTATATATCATGATTTCCATGTTTACGTCTCCCTTAAATCCAAAAAACTGATTGATGCTCACGATTTGTTGGAACTGCCAATGCGAGAATTAACGCTAGAACAATTGAAAAACTTGAAGGTAAACAACTATCGAAAGGATGTTAACAATAAATTTATAACTTTTCCAACGTACAGGTCTATCATCTCATCGAGGGCCGAACTCGCGAACCACGAAATTTCGACAATGATAACATGGAAGATCATCAACCATTTCCTACTTTAGCCGACGCGCTTGACGCTATTGATCCTCATGTCGGCTTTAATGTTGAAATTAAATGGTCACAACAACTTGAAGATGGCTCGATGGAGTTGGAGCAAAATCTTGATAGAAATTTGTACCTTGACTGTATTTTGGATGTTGTTTTCGCGAAAGCCGCATCAAGACGTATTGTGTTCTCTTGTTTCGATCCTGATATTTGTACAATGCTCCGATTTAAACAAAACTTATATCCAGTGATGTTTTTAACTCTTGGACAAACAACACGTTATCCAATGTACTCTGATCCTAGATGTAATTCAATTGAAAGGGCTTCATGCCACGCTCGATGTATGGAATTGCTCGGCATTGTCGCTCACACTGAAGATTTGCTAAGAGATCCCACTCAGGTAAGGCATAGAATTAAAGTTTTTCGATATTTGTGTCTTTTTATTTGGAAAATCTAAATCAGATGTTTTGGGAATTTCATTCGTCTATGCTCGGACAAGAAGTTCATTGTGTTAAGCGCGTAACATATAATTATCGTTGACATTTTCGTTTAAATGGGCTAGCTTGAGTTAACTCGTCCAGGTGTTAATTAGAGCCACATGTTTCAGGAGCGAACAAAGACCTGACTGGTATTGTTTGCATTTAATCTCGTGAAGCTTCAACTCAACTAAAATATACACGCAAATCTTGCATGTAGTTTACATTATAAATTAACATCAGTACATTAATATGACAACTATTAGCATTTAAGACACTATTTTACTTTTATAGTAAGATGTAGTAGAATTTACTATAGAATTGTACAAAATGGTTAATCTGGGCCCTAATTTGCAAGAATTAAAATGTTTTAGGTTCGTTTTTGATGTCTAACAAAAAGTGATAACGCCGCACAGTATTGCTGATAATTGGCTTAGAAGTAACTTTTTTGGTTAGATGTTATAAGTTATACTAGGTATGCTAGGTAGCAAAAGTATGAAACCGTATTTTTTTGGAATATTACACGCCTGTTATTTCAAAATTATAAAAAATACTTTATTCAAATTAGTCTTAATTGGAATTTATACATTTTTCCCAGCTCTGTGACAGGCTGCGAATGCTACGCCAAAAAACAATTCCTCCTCTGAAGCAAACCAGTTGTCGAACCATTCTTCTGCATTTTCATGTCCCAATGATACGAATTTAAGTCCCAATGATGCGAACAGATGGTTATCGAGCGGAGCTGCATGGAGAATAAGCCCCGTACGCTAGTATTTCCCGATTGAATGCATCGATCGTATTCCATAACCCGTATTGTTGTGTGTGAAACATAATGGAGCAAAATGGCTTTATGGTGCCTTTTTACATATTCTGGTCATTTTTCACATATTGCTCGATTCAATTCGATAATTTGTCGTTAGTAACGATGAATGTTAACAGCTTCACCAGGTTTAGTAGCTTATAATATATTACACCCTTGGGCTCATCAAGCGCAGAGCATTGTCTCCTTCAAACGATTTAGTCTTGCAGCTGACGTTGAAGGTTAGGGCTACGACGCTTAGGATTGTGAAAAATATCCACTTTTTCACTTTTCCCACGTATCACTTTCGGTGAAGAATTGATTTTCTTTTATATCTGGCGAAAATCATTTGAAAATTATTTTATTTTGCGATTTTCTTACTGTCCTTCATTCAGTTCATGTGGGATCCATTTTCCCAATTTCTGTTTAATTTTCAAACGAAGAGATACTGCGTTTTGTGTCACAGTTAATTATTTTTGTTGAGTCTTTGAGTATCGTCTTTATCCAATAAGGCTTGCAAGTCTTTGTCTTCAAACTTTTTTGGTGGTTATTCACAAAAAAAAACCACCAAACTTCAACTTTTTTTTTCTCTTCGTTTCTCACGTCAAAATCGCCATTTTTAAATATTTTTAACCACTTAAAGCATTGACTTTTGCCAAAAGCTTGTGACGATTCTGCTATTCTGCTCCAACTTTCTTCAAATGATAGCAAAAAACCAAGTCTGCCCGCAAATGATAGTTTGTAGGCACTAAACTCAATATGTTTGAGGTTATAGAAGAATATACTGGTGTATGAAACTTAGGTTATTGCGTGTTGACAAACTTAGTCAATACAATATGGCGCTGCAGAACCGGTAATCCGGTCGTTAAACTGCTAACGAGCATCATCTTTAGGGGAATTTCGATTTAATACTTCTGCACCTGATATACACCAAATATTGTAATCAAAGCGTTGCGGCTTTTGGTACCAATTACACCGAATTCAAGGTATCAAATTTTTACGTCTCACAATAAGAAACTTGCATTGAATTTTTTCTCTGGTTGCAAAATTAAAAACAAAACTCAGACGCTTAAGAATATCCAATGTGTCTTCTTTAATTATGATTAATTTTCGACCATACAGCTAGCGCCTTTCCTCGACGTGGCTGTAAGTGGTGATGTGCCTTACAACATCTCTATGATCTTGAGCTGGTTTTATCTCCGTCGACTTGTGACCACGTGGCATACAAAGTATGTCCTAACATCGCCGAATATGCTAACTTTCTCCGATTCCGATTTCCTTTCTTCTGATTGGGCGAGCTCTAGAAATAATGCGCGTTTGCGCTAAAACGCTGTGTAGCAAGAAAGGTAGATTAATCTTTACTACATTGAAGCCTGAATATGTTGAATCGAGAGGGAGGTCTACTTCAATTAGAGCTTGGTGGTTTAGTTGCCAAAAAGTGGAGTCGCTCGGGAAATTAGGGTGAGGTATTATTTCTGTGTACAAAATGATTTCATCTAGATTCTAGTCCCAGTCGGTTCCTTCATTCCAGCCCAGTTATCTAGTGATTTTTTTTTGCTCTCCATGAAGTAACGTTTAATGGAAACTTTTTCCTCCTCCCTTCAGAGGACTTCTTTCCAAGAATGATTCTTAGTTGGCCTCTTTCATTTCGAGGGGCACTTCCTAAAAATATTTCTCAATAACTTATAGTCCCTCAGCTGCTGAAAACAGAAAACAAGAACTTGATTGATCATATCAAAGTTTCGTTCATATGTAGCCTTGTATCAGAATCTAGGCAATTCTTGGAGGTGAAGGATTCTAACAACGCTGTAACTGCTTTTGCTTCCTGGAGAATCATGCGGACGTGCGGGTTAAATTTTAAACGATGATGGAAATGATTTGCTAGGTAATGGCCACCGCCAGTTCCTAATTTTCAGATAGGGTGTCCTATTCTGTTATTCGCTTCCATTCATTCTTAAGACCCACGTTTCTAGTTATTGCAGCGTACTCACGTGTTCCTGTATAACAATAAAGGTTTGCTTTGTCTGAAAAAGTCTTATAAACAGTAAGACATCAGCTGTATAGAGAAGCGTTCTGGTGTAATCGGGATTGACACTATGAGCCAACGGCATCTCGTCAATGAAGAAATGGAAGAGAATCGGGCTTACGGTGACTCCTTGAGAGACTCCGTGGAGTACTATGTTATTGCTTGAAATATCGTGGGCTATTTTAAATGAAGAGTAATCTCTTGCTTAAGAAAAATTTCATAATATCCAGTTTTGTGCAATTAGGCAACGGTGGTGTATCAGTTTGAAAAGAAGTCCTTTAGTCTAAGCGGTGACACAGGGTGTACTTGAGTGAATTTAGCTGGCTACAGTATTTTTGTTTTTATTGAATAATCCAAAATAGCGTCGTGAAAGAATAGTGCAGCTTGATCTGTTAGTTCTCTGAGTGAAGGAAGAAGGACTTTTTCTTGAATTTCGCGCAAATGCAAGAGAAACTTCGAAACTTCTCCGTTTCGGAATGGGAATAAGAATTGCCTGCAGATCAAGCAGAAGATGCAAGATCAAGCAGTAGTTTTTCACTGAATTGCTTGTGAGAAGTGTTTTTGATGGTAAAAGGAGGAATTTCCCTAATTACTTTCATGCATATCTTCGATAATTTTTAAATGTCGGCTTCGTCTGAACGTAATCACGTCCTTTGACTCATCAAAACTTTCCATTTCAGATGCATACAATCTTTAAAATTATTCTTCCATACCGCCAGAAAATCTATCATCACTTTGTTATCACACACTGTACGTTGACTTTGTCGTTTAGCGATCTCCTTTGCACAAAAAAACTTATGTGGCGACCGGTCTCATGCCATCATCATATATTGTATACCTTTCAGCTACCAATCGAACATCTTTCATACAAATGTGTTAGCAGACCATTTTGAACACTGTCCGAAATCTCCATATTTGCTTCTGCTGTAGTTTCGTTTTATATTTCAGCTTAGGTTCACATTTCCAGGACGGGATATTTCTCTCCTTTATAACAGTCATTTATAGACGTTGCTGTCTGTCTGTCTGTCTAATAAGTGATATTGTTGTGCGGTGCAAAGAAATTCCACACATGTCACAAAAGATAGAGTTTGTCAGTCGTGTAGGCATCGCCGCATTAAATCGTGTAAGGAACACCCAAATTGGATAGAGACTTAACATAACAAGACTGCAAACTCCGCCCATGCAGTCGCTGAACTTGTATTATTGAAAACAAATTTGATAACAAAAGTTGTGGCAGGACTATAAACTGAATGCAATCGTGAGTTAAAGAAAACTGAACGCTGAAATTGAAGATACATTATCTATCTCAGATTTATCACACTTTAGCTCATACCTCATTTCGGGTAAGATTCAGAAAGAGCCGAGTGAAATTTAATAAGGAAATGCTAGAATACAAAGCGATATCGAGTCAAACTCGACATAGGACTGCAAAAGGTTTTAGAGACATTAAACGATGTTTTCATGGTCAAGAGGCTACGTTTGAAATGTGTGTTGTACTTTGTAGTTTTTTTCGGATAGAAGTGTTACGCAAAATAACTTAGACTTGGAGTAATAACATATTTGGTGGTTATACGATTCGACTTCGGTGGGCGATACTCTTGAGCTTCTGTAGCTACCGAGCTGATGGGGCATTAACCTGAAGTTCCCATCAGGTGGACCCACACGTCTCAAAGGAGCTTGTCTATTTGCGCATAAATGTTCATGCATTTAATCATCCTCGAGATGGTTTCGACCTTTCGATTTAATTTTTAAGTAGATGACGTCCAAAGCGAAGCGACGCTACTTCCGAAGAAGAGGCAGAGGTAAGCGAAAATTCTCCGGATACAGCAACACATCGTCCTTCAACTTCGATGTCAGATCGAACAATCGTTTTACCGCAAAAATCCATATAGGCAAAAAACAAACACAGCTGCTCTACAGTAAAGGGGCACAATCAGTCAAGAACTTCCGTTATAAATATTGTACGAACATCAAGAGGGCCAACAATAATTTGTAGAAATCTATCGGAATCACTGCCCTGTTTTGATGCATTTTTTACGTCGTGAATAATAGAGAAATGAATTGGAAATTGTAACGTGGACTAATGTTGAGATTTGTCAGAAACGAAACAATTTATCTGCTACCATCAGAGAAACTAATTTTGACGAAATTAGAGCATTTATTTTTTTGAATTTTAACATTGATAGCTTTGCAGCTATCAATCAAGGACAATCATCTCACGGCTCTTGAATTGTTTAGCATTTCGTTTTCTGGGACACGCTACGTATCGATAATGAGTAGAGATAGATTCGTGTTTCTCTTAGAATTGCAGCGATTTGATGACAAATCACTACGTCCTACTTATCGTCGTACAAATGTTTTTGCGCCCATCAAAAGATATGGTATTTGTTTATTCTATTTGTTCACATGCGACCGTCGATGAGCAATTATTGGGATTGAAGGGTCGATGTCCCTTTTGCATGTACATGCCAAATAAATCCAACAAATATGGCGTAAAAATTCCAATGAACTGTGATAGTTCGAAAAAATACATGTTCGATGCCATTCCTTGTTTCGGTAAGGGAACAGAAATAAATGGACTTGAAATGCCACTTGGAGAATATTATATGTAGGAGCTATCCAGAACCATCCATGGGTCATGTAGGCATATAATCTCCAATAATTGTTTACTTCCGTTCCTACGGTGATATCTTTGCTGCAGGAGCCATAAAAATTAACTATATTTAGTACAATGCACTCAAATAAAAGGAAAATACCGGAAGAGCTAAAAAAGGTCTAGAGCTGTCGGAACCTCCATGTTTTGCTACGATGGCTCACTAACTTTATTGTCATATAAACCAAAACCTACAAAGATGATGCACGTACTGTCATCCTGTGGCGAGGACGGTGTCGTAACATCTAGGAAAACTCGATATGATTGTATTCTACAATCAGACAAAGGGAGGTATCTGAGTATCGGGAGTATCTGTAATACTAGTAACCCTGCTATTAGTGGGGCAAATTGCTCTATTCTTCCTCGAATCAGCTCAACACATATTTGCTCACATAGACCCACAAGGGACCCCTGCCGTGTTCATACCATTTATGGTATGCATTGAAACAATCAGAAGATGTCATGCTGTAGAGGGCGATTTTAGCCGATATGCCATAGGCGATAGCCTATGGCATTATTCTACGGCATGCTGAATATGGTTTTTGTCAACAGCCACGTCATTTACTGCTACAAGATTATTTTAAATAAGAATAACTCCCTCAATAGGCATGCGTTCATGAAACAATTGAGTGCTGACTTGGCAACGCCATGGATGGAGAAATGGCTTCAAGTTTCTAATCCGAGTCGCAGATTACGTGAAAACATATAAAATGTTCTACCAAGTATTTCTGCCGCAAGCTCAGCTCAAGACGAATGTGAACCAGCTGAAAAGAAAACGAAATATTGCACCTTCTGTCCGTGGAAGCTAAAAAGAAAGACTCAAACAGAGTGCAATAAATGTAGAAAGCCTGTTTGTGTAGAGTATAAAGTATTGACTTGTTTAGACAGTTCTTAGTTCCTATTTTGAGACTGTTATTTTATTATTGTATGTTTTGCTTATGAAATTTAAATATGTTACTAGATAAGTAGATTTCATTCAGAGACACCAATATAGTTTTGTTATATGTGATTTGACCAGTGTTGTAGTTTTTGTTTGTTTTCAAGCTAAATGAAAATAATGCAAACCCATAAATTTCTTGATTTCATTTCTTAGGCAGGCCTTAAAATATGAGTTCATAAATCAAATTAAAATATGAAATAACAATAGTGCAAATGGGTTGAAATCAGGTGTGAGTCATATCGACCTGACGTTATGCTCTCAGGAGGATCAAAGAATGGATAAGAATGGAGCAACAGTGCTCAGTGCTACTAGCTCCACGTAACCCTTACTTCAAGCAGAGGCGAGGCTAGCTTCGGATTTTTTATACTTATCATGAGTTAGGCATTAGCCTGATCTCTCTTTTTTCCAGGAAACTATTGATCAATTAGGAAAAATTAGGGACATGAAAAATATGATCGTTTCCTTAACTGTAGGCGATGATTTCCATTCAATTACGAGACATTATCTGATTTACTTTCACGAGCAAAATTTTTGCCTGCTATGCCTACCTTGCCTGCTATGCTCCCGATCTTCGTCTTTTCCCTGAAATTTACTGCAATCTATCAAAATAAATACTTTAATGCTCAGAAAAAGTGGAACATTGCAAAGATGATGTTTTTTTATAAAAAGATAATTTCAAACGCGCATAACTCATTTTATAATAACGCACAACGTATTTTTTAAGTTTTCAATTCGGTGATATTCTGAGTTAGCATGTAAAATATTGAAAAGAAATATTTTAGCCATTATTTTGAAAAAATTTTTAAACTTTTGTATAATCTCGTTGCTATTGTATTTGAATTTCAGGTCAGTCTAACGAAAGAATTGGGTCTGATC
Organism: Stratiomys singularior; assembly: GCA_954870665.1. Lineage (NCBI taxonomy): Eukaryota > Metazoa > Arthropoda > Insecta > Diptera > Stratiomyidae > Stratiomys > Stratiomys singularior. The sequence goes on from OX940879.1 coordinate 31,904,069, forward strand.
ATGTTTTGCTGGGGTGATGACAACAATTGCAAAGAAACAATTCAACATCTTAAAAATCTAGGATTACATGCAATTATCTATGACAAAATGGACGTATTAACAACAAAAGAAGTGAAGGTAGGTAGTGTCAATTATCGTTAGAAATTATTATATACAGTGACTAATTGAATTAATTAATGTAAATACTTTTAATCATTCAAAACCACTTTTTCCAACTACAATGCGGAACATATGTGAAAATTATGCATTTGTTACATTTTTACTACTAACGCTGCTGCAAGGCGGGTTACTCGTTAGTATATTTTCTTTGAATGTATTCTAATATGCTTCCATATTTTATACAAAACTTGCATACAATAACAATGCCATGACATTTACAATAATTCAGATCAGTCAAATACATTCATACTGAACTCTCGTAACATTATGAAGGAAAAAAACAATTATCCTGACCAATCATGACCACATTTTAACAATACCTTTTGATATATAAATTGCAAGTTTTAATGAACTTTTTCATGCAATTTGATAGTCTCTTCGAATTTGATATATTTGTGCAAAGCATTATGATTTAGTCAATCTGAAACGTTGATTGCGATGCTATTCGCGAAAATTGGTCATAATATTTCACAACGATAAGTTGAATTACAATTTTTTGCATGCGTCAAAGTACGTATTGTATTCTTCTAAGCCTTTATGCCATTGCATTTTTATTGATACAATAGACAAGCTTAGTTGCACCGTTTTGAGAAATTAAATCCAATAAAATGTAGCACAAAACTCTTTGATTTTTTTTTTCTAAAGTGAAACGCTTTGCGCAAATATTCACTCTTATATTTATTGCTATTTTAATACTCTACAACGTCTTACTATCTGTCGCATTATTGTATATTTTCCATTTCTTTGAATCTGATTTCCCCTTTTTTGTACAAATTTGCTAACAGGAAAGCGTCTTCTTAATTGGATCGAAAGGCAATCAGTCAGATTTCTTCAAATTGCAAGCTCTTGAACGTGAACGTCGACCAGCTGAAGAATGTATTTTTGTTAAGCACAATTCCGAAAAGATGCTCGAGTTGAATGAAGAGCGGCATAAAATTGCAATGTCGGGAGCAACATCGTATGAATCGTTAATCGAAGAAGGCAACGAGTGATTAGCTTCAATAGAAATTATTTGCAAACTTGTAATAATACACTGTTCATGGTTTTTAATTTTCCGCTGCAGTTTGAATTGTTGTTTTGATAATCTTTCTTTCCATGTTCACAGTTTTGTGTTTCGTATTTTTCGACGAAAGTCAGCCTAATTTAAATTATTTAATTTCAAATCAATTTTCTTCCATGTGATGATATTAAGATGTGTAACTTTTAAAAACATATTAAAGCAATGGTATTGGCTTGTAACAGATGAGACTACCTAGAAAAAAATGTAAAATTAAAAAAAAAAACAAATAGTAAAAAATATCCTTTTCTCTTTTATGCTTTCTTCGAGGCCATGAAAATTGCATCTCTGTTGTTAAATTAATTATATAGTGGCAGTATGATTTTAAAAGACAATAAATGTTATTACAGGAACATTCACACAAATTGGAACTTTTTTTTCACATTATCCTTTGCAGCAAAATACAACAAGTCTGTTTGCAAAATATGCGGACTGTTTGAATCGTCACAAGGTTTGTACAGATTTGCTACTAGCAACTCCTATTTGGTCTAGATATGCGCCGAGCTAATTTTCCAATAATATTACCTGTATAAAAAAGTTTTAAAGGATTTTAAAATGATGGCGTCACTGACATTAAATTGAATCGGACAATATTGTGACCAACTTCATTTGCAAGCCTCATCATTAGGATTTCTTTTTCAGTCCGTGTAATTTCTCTGAAGTGTAAACAACATAGTTTTTCTGTGCTCCGAATATGTCAACATTTGTGCCAACAAAACACAATTTGCGGGAAGGATTTCTTCTTTGCTTTCCTTTGAAGAAACCTTCAGCTGAAAGCCGTCGTGTCCTGCAAGAATGCTTTGGAGATCATGCTTCATCGAATTCTACTTATGAGTACTAGTTTCGACGTTTTAGAAGTGATGATTTTAATACCGATGACAAAGAGCGCGAAGGACGACCAGAAAAGTTTGAGAATGCCAAATTGGAGGCATCCTCTACGCTCTGCAAACGCAAGAGCAACTCGAAGAAGCATTGGAAGTAAATCGACAAGCCATATCTGTTCACTTAAAAGCCATGGAAATGATCTAGAAGATACGATATTGGGTGCCGTATGAATTGAAGCCGAGAGATGTCGAACGACGTCTTCTCACTTCTGAACAGCTGCTCTAACGGCAACAAAGAAAGGGATTTTTGCATCGTGTTGTAAGTGGTGATGAAAAATGGGTTCATTACGACAAACCCAAGCACAAGAAATCTTACAGGCCGCCCGGTCATACGCCAAAGCCGAATATTCACAGTGGCACGGGCATGCTCTGTTATTGGTGGGACCAACTGGGCGTGGTGTACGATAAGCTATTAAAACCAGGTGAAGCCATCACAGGGCAACTCTACCGACAACAATTGATGCGTTTCAGCCGATCATTGAAACAAAAACGGCCACTATAAGAGCAAAAACACGATAAAGTTATTCTTCTGCATGACAATTCTCGACCACATGTTGCAAGGCAAGTCAAAACATACCTTGAAACGCTTAAATGGGAAGTCCTACCCCATTTAATGCCCGCCGTATAGCCCGGGCATTGTCCCTTCTGACTACTATTTGTTTCCATCAATGACGCATACCCTTGAGAAACCGCACTTTCGCCATTTTGAAGATCTCCAAAATTTGATCGATTCATGGATAACCTTAAAAAGATGAGTCGTTCTTTCAACGAGGAATCCGTATGTTACCAGAAAGATGGGAAAAAAGTAGTGGCTCGCGATGACCACTACTTTGAAAAATGAATTTGTACCAAATTTTAACACAAAAAAGCGTTAAACTTGAAAAAATTGCTTTTAAACTTTTTTGTACAGGTAATAGTAAAATATTTATTAAGGTTTTTAGTCAAGATGCACGCTGGAGTCTTTTTTATCGCTATATTTACAAACGCACGATACATCGGAACGAAAAATCAATGCGCTGGCTAGTTTCCTCGTATCGACAGGAATACCGATCTCGGCGCTGACAAAGATGCCGGTTATCAGCATCGGAATCAGCTTCACCCCATGAGTAATTACGTTAGTTCGAGGAAAAAAACCGCGAGCTGAGGAAAACATCGATCTTACTCTTGAGAACATTTGCAAAAGGACTGTGCCGCTCAACTATATAATAATGAAACAACTAGCTATGCAAGTTTGTGCGAGAAAAACTCCCAATGTGAGAACAACCATACGAAGGTCACCAACAACGAACAAAACCAATCAAAAGAAGTGTTATCAATCGCCAACACCGCAACATAAACTAACAGAAGGTAAGTCAAACAATACTACTACTACTACTACTACTACTACTAATACTAGGAATTCTACTACCACTAACCGCTACTACTATTTTTGAAATAAAGCCCTCCAAGACCCCCACGGCTGACGACCGAAAAAGGAAATTGGATCTCCGCCTCATCACCTTTGGTCAAAATTTCAATCCTACAACTCTTATCAATATCATCGCCATCATTCATAGCATTGTGAAAAGCGAAGGCAGAGAAAATAGATGTTTTCTGCAGGGCAAAACCTACCAGTGGATTAGCCATTCGTCGATCAATGGCTGATAACGTACCTACTGAAACACATGTGTCAAAAGCAACTTATCTCACGGACCTGGCAGCTGTAGGAAACTAGCTGACTCACTATTACTCGTGTGAAACGACCCAAACCGGCGAGAAAATGTGCCAATTGCAGTGTCAACTAGCAATTGGCCAAATACAGGAGCTTTCATGCACTCAAAAAATTCAGGGAGTCCCATACAGTTGTTATACGACACAGCTCTACACGAATCCACTGAAAACCTGTGACACTTAGCAAATTAATTCAAGGAGTATGTCCAATTGCAGCAGCCTTAACACGCAACCTGCCAAAGAACACACCACCAGAATCTTCAGTTCAAAAGGAATTTACCTCCCTGTTTTTGGCGTGGGTATCTCAGGTCTTGCAACGAAACTACAGCAATTCCATCCCGTTTAAGACTCCACCGCCAACGCCCTAGAAAAATATATCGTGATAGACTCCTTTAGCACGTCATTTGATAGGTGTTAATCTAATGGGGACTAACATGAACTCAATCGTGGTAACTCCACCGTAAAGCGTCCCCCCACTACTTTGAGACAGGGAGTAATGGAACTTCGATCGTACGACAAGAAGATATCTTCCTCCAATCAAACCCGGAAATACTACAGATATCGCTAGGGATGAGCAAAGTTATGTGTATTGGGGATAAATGAAATAAGCAGAATTTGTATAAAAAGGAGAAAAATATAAGTAAATAGATCGCATCAACCCTAAACGGTCATTATAAGCGAAACCAAAACTCCCCTTCCCGTCGCTCATTCTCTTTCGGATTAATCGCGGAGATTCTCACACTGGAAGTCGCATAGTGATACTTGTCCACTTCCAAATTCGCCCAACCCAAACTCCATCCAATTCACCGGCTTCCGGAACACTGCATCTTCCACTAATCGATTAATTGCCCCGCGTGAATGAAGCAAATGTCATTCTCCTGACACGATTCCTAACAAATCATCCCGTTGCAATAAAAAAAAATTAATCCCCCATAGTAATAGGAGGCGACATCAACGCAAGGCACTATTTAAAGCTTGACCGTGGCACCAAACCCTATGGCACTACAACTCTGCATCACTGCTATGCTAATAGGTCCATTCCCTACTAAATCTCCCCATTAATCCTAATCAACTTCACCTACCCAGGAGGAGCATTATGCCTTGACTTATTTATAGTCAACGATACCCCCAATAAGCCCCTCCCAACTATTCATCCCTTTTTTCCACCTATCTCTGGTACCAGTTACAACGATATCATAGTCCTCCATATCTATTTAAGAAAGCCCACTAACACAAGACTATCCGCCTGTGCTTGACTTCCGTAAGATCAAACAGAAAGAAGTATCGTTATCTATCCAAAAAATTAAAAATTATCACCCTATACACTTCAATCCAATCACCAACTAAGCAACCAACGGTTCTGTTCTGTACATGATTCTTATCCACAAAACCACCGAGAAGTTCATACCTTACAATGTCCATAAATGCAATAGCCTACGAACACTTCGTGGACATCTATTCCGCAAACAAATTAAATCCAAACAACTCCCACATACGCCAGTAAATCCAACAATAAGATTCCTACATCCGCTCGAATATGCAACACCCTTATCAGCAACACATCGCTCTAGACCTGTCTAACATGGAACTGAATCAAAATAACAGATTCCACCGCATGGAGAACGTAATCAACGTAAGTCAACGGGAGTCTATAGTAATAGACTCCCTATGAACCAACACAACTCTCCATCCACCTACGAACCCATACCCTGCCTTATTCATTCATCTTCTTTGAAAACCAGTAAACTTTCAATTATCAATTATAAACTTTAAATCCATTCGCTTTACTATGACCAATTAATTTAAGAACATTATTCAATCAAGAAGAAAATAGGCGGGCTCGACCAGATTTTCATTATTTCCTTAAAAAATATCTGCTAAAACAGTCAGCACGTTCTTTTTTAGACTATTCACTGGATCCGCAATGTATATTTCTCCCTAGTCGGTTGAACCTTCCATCAACCTTGTTCAACATCATTCCTTGCTTCCACACAAATCCTCCCTACAGTCTCCTGCCTCATTGATATCCAAAATGTTTTTCGATTTCTTCTGGAAAAATGGTCTGGAAATCAATGCCAGTGATATCCCACAAAGCTCAGTCATATCCACCACTCTTTTTTACATCGACACAGCAGATATCTAATCCCATTCGCAATCATTCTTACATCCCCACATACTTCAATATACTGATATATACTATATGTATATACTGATATATACTATATACTTCAATATACTGATATATACTATACTTCAATATACTATGATATATACTTCAATATACTAACCTTCAGCGCTAAGCATCCCAAAAGGCCAATTACTACCCTGACACCCTTTTTAAATTTTTGACTCAATAGAAACCGCAGAGTAAGCAATCGAAGAAGAAAAACGTGAAAATCAAATAAGAGAAATACCCATTCCATCGAACGTATTTGGCGATGGTTCATTGAAAATAATAATTTTGAAGTCTTTGTGTGGAGTTATAATCATCATTTGCTGCAATCAGGAGAAGCTGAGGACTTTGTTGTCCAGAGCAATTATTGCCAAACATGTTTAGTTTGGATGAGCAAACTCATACAAAAACGAATGGGCACGCGAAACAGCCCCCATTAATACGCTCTCGAAGTCTTACAATTTGACCATCAGAAGGAATGCTAACAGTTTCGCTGATATAAAAAAAGCTCATTTCCAGATATGCTCTACGAAAGAGAATTCTCAGCACGACATCTGTCCTGTGGGTGAAGAAAGCTGATGCTTCTTTCAGGATTCAATAGATTCTAATCCAAATGTCAAGATTGTTCCTCATCCCTACCCAATAAACTCTAACTTCGCTAAACATATTTTGCCGAACTCTCAAGCACTGTAGTGTTAGTAGTAGCAGTGGCAGAAGTACTTTATTGAGACTTTAATTTTATTTAACCTACTATATTTATTTACAATTCATTTGATAGTGACTCTGTAGTCAAATGCCATTTTTGATGGATATGCGACCGAAGTCCATACATGCAAGTATCTTTTATTCCGAATGGACTGTTGCGCTTATCCAGGTACGCGGCCTTTAGCTTAGTAAACTCGAGATTTCTTGCAAGTGAAACACAAACTTAATAAAAATTGTCTTTCAATCTTATTATAATTAATAATTATTTATTTATTATTAAAACACTTCACTAAATTACTGCCAATTTACCACATCATCTCCTTTGCATCTCCACTTCACGTACAACTTGACTTCACTTTGACAGAAATCAATTATCGCATAATTGTTGAACTATCGCACACTTTTCGCTTTTTCATCAATACTACCCCTCGTCACCGCCTGTTGTAGTCGCTTCCATGCTTGACTATTCCATACCAACCAATCCGGGACTTTTTCATACCTTCTACGTAGATCATTCTCGAGTTCAAGCGCTAAATCATTTGTATTTGCATTGAATATTGTCGTATTCCGTATCGCAATGCATTTACAGAATGCTTTTTTTCCCGTTCGAGAAAGATCCATGTATTTTTTTATTGTTTTGCAGTTTCGCGTGACAAAACACAACATGTCGTAACAGTACATTTTTCTACCGTTTGCTTATACGGTTTTGTTCTTTAGTGTTTAACAAAGTAAAACTTAAAACTAACAACACTTTACTTATTCTAGACTTTTGAACTTATGTAGTTATTTTTATTCAGGGTTCAACCTTCCCGTTTTATCTGGATGACCGTAGACTCTCTTCTCAGTGTGAAAACCCATCCAACTTTTTGAAGAGGGCATATTTCCATCCGACCTGATCTCCAGGGTGTAAAGAGGGATTTGGGAAAGTTCTTGTTTAAGAATTGGCGCTATGTATTGGGTCTATAATTTAATTCGTGCGGTTATTTTTTCAAAATTTGAACGTTTATTTAAGAAGAACATATACAATAGTATTATTCAAAGTATTGCCCATCTGAAGCTATGACCTTTTCCCATCTTTCTGACAATTTTTGGATCCCATCCCAAAAGAACTGCGCCGGCTTGGCAGACAAGAATGAATCAAGCCAATTTTTGATATCCTGCTCTGATGTGAACCGTATTCCAGTGAGGGCGTTCTGCGTCGATCGGAACAAATTGTAGTCAGAAGGGGCAAAATCTGGGCTATAAGGCGGGTGGGGTAAAACTTCCCATCCACTGTTTTCCAAATAGTTCTTAACCGGAAAAGCAACGTGCGTTGTCATCATGGAAAATTATTGCCTCCTGTCTGGTCGCATATTCCGGGCGTTTTTCGGCTACTGCTCTCTTCAAACGGATAAATTGTGTTCGGTAGCGTGCTCCATTGATGGTTTCACCCGATTTTAGCAGCTCATAATACAGCACACCCTTCTGATCCCACCAAATACAGAGCATTACCTTCGCGCCATGGATATTCGGCTTTGCCGTTGATTTGGCTGGTTGGCCGGATTTCACATATGATTTTTTGCGCTTTGGGTTGTTAATGGATCCACTTTTCATTACCAGTAACTATCCGATGCAAAAATGACTTCCTTTTGTGGCGTTCCAGCAGCATTTCGGACATGCAAAACCGCCTTTCGACGTCTCTCGGCTTGAGTTCATGTGGAACCCAATTTCCTTGCTTTTGAATATATTCAGCTGCTTTTAAACGTTTGAAATGTCTGCTTGAGTGACACCCAGATTTTTCGAGCTCTTCTTGTGTTTGGCAACAATTTTCATCGAGTAACGCTTCCAGTTCTTCATCTTCAAACTTTTTTAGCTGCCCAGGAAGTTCACCGTCTTCCGAGCTAAAATCACCACTTTTAAATCGTGCAAACCACTTTTGGCAGGTTCGCTCACCTAGAGCATGTTCATCATAAACTTCCACCAAAATACGATGACTTTCGGCAGCAATTTTCTTCATATTAAAGTAATGAAGAAGAACTCTCCGCAAAAACACTTTTTCAGAAACAAAGTTCGACATATTTGAGTGAAAAAAAAATTATTGTTGTTAACGCTTCAAATGAATGACATATACTGAAAAGACGTACAATGACAATAGCTTTCCAACGCAGGTTCGGAATATTGGAACGATGTAATATTATACAAGTTACGCCATCTCTTAGCAAACCGCACGAATTAATTATAGACCCAATAATAAAAATCCGGTTTTAAGGGAATATGTAGGGATTCGGCGTTGGGTTGATATTCTTCTAGAATTCTGAGTAGTAAAACGTAGTAAGTGAGTCATTTGTCCGCCATTTGGTTAATCTTAGCTTGCTTTTTCATATATTGCAAAATGGGAATATCATTTGTTTCTTTGAAGTATTTGATTTTTATAATATTTTTTGTTGGGGCGACGATACTTCGTAACACATTGCCGAAGTATCCTTCTTTCAAAAATTTCTATCTCATCTGCCGCTCTCGGTGAAAATGTCATCAAAGCTGGGAAAGAGTAGGTGATAATTGGCCGGATTAGCGTTTTATACATGAGGAGTTTTACTTTTGGGAAACCGGGTCTGGAAGAGGAAAGGTGAAATTAATGCAGTTACTCCTATTTACTCCGGTTCGATTTAAACCTTTTGGTATAATTCACGCCTAAATACTGAATGGTGTCCTTAAGCAGTACTATCTCGCTATCAATGCTCTTTCGCATCGACTTGCTGTTTTTGACTGCTAGTCTGTGCCCTGTTCCGCCAGCTTTGCGGAAGCATATTAACTCCGATTCCGAGGCATTTATTTTGAGCCTTCAACCTTTTTAGTAGCTTGCTATTTCGTCTACAGCTCTTTGCATCTTTTGTACAGAGAAAATGTGAAGAGTGGTAAGTATTAGTATGTTGTCTGCTAACAAAATAACCTTCGGAGGACAAGACGGGCTTTGGTGTCTACTTGTAGAGTTGCTAGGGCTCGGAACGTCGAAAGAGAAAAAATTAAAAAGGTAGGGCCTATGATTGGAACCCTATGCTACCCCTGATAGGTGGGTACTGGTGTTGAAGTTTGAAGTTAAGGTTCTGTTTAGTAGAAAGTTATCGATTATCCTTGTAAGGGGGAGAGGGCAATTCGAAAGGATGAGCTTGAATTTGAGATCGTCAGTCCAAACGAAGTCAAAGGTCTATTGTGGATTCAGTGCCCAAACAATCGTGCATTGTTCCTTGCGCAAGTTTGTAGTCACTGTTTCATACATAAGCATTATTGCTTGCTCTGTTGACTTCTTATGTTGGAACCCAAACTGAAACTATGGGATCAGGTGTTGAAAGAACAATATAAGGCTACGTAGGAGTGTTAATTCCAGTACTCTAATTATATCACCAGTTTGAGGAAAGGCTTGAGGAAAGTAACAATTATTGATGCAATTGTTACAGAGGATAGTCAATGTTTTCGCAACAACTGTTCCACACTTCCTCAGAACTTTGTTGGGTTCACTGCCAACCAGGCCAGCGGAGTGCTTGCTACTCATGCTGGCTAGGATCTCATCAACTTCGTCGTCACAAGTGAAAAGGATACCAAACATATCCTATCTTGGTGGCACTGCCTTGTAAGTGTTGGAGAAAATAGTTAAGTATGAGCCCTGGTAGTCGATGTTTGTGGCTTCTATAATGGAAATTATCCCACGTGTTTTCACGTTTTCCGGGCTCTGTTCGTGGTATAGGTTACTTTCAAAGGAGGAAATAAATTGGAGTTTATCATAAACTTAAAAAAAAATTGCTCCCACTTTTGACAGAAACTCTATCGATATTGAAGTTTTGTTCCTGTCGTCCTGTTTGATGTTTGTTTCTTTAGAGACATCCGAAGATCGCTTTAGACTACTCAGTCTACTTTTGTAGTTTTCGTTAATTTCCTTTATCATTTCCTCCTTTATTTTCCCAGACATGGCATTGATGTGGGAGATATTCCTCAATATCTCGGTAATAGTGCCTAGGAAATATACCTTTCAGCCTCTGGGGTTTCCTTTTTTTAATAATAAGGGCTAATGTATCGTCCGTAAGTCACTTGTACAGCATTTGCTTTGGTGGTTTTTAGGGGTATGATAGTCCATACAGCCTTGTATCGATTCAGAGAGGTTTTTGATGTGGAGTTCTATTTGCAACTAGTTAATAAAACTACAGAAAAGAAACAGAAAAGAACGCAATAAAAAACCGAAACTTAGGTTGAACAAAGCTATGTTGCAATGATACTGCATGGGAAAGGTAACTACCAGGCAACCACAAAAGTTCTTTCGGTTTTTATCTATCAAAATAAAAAGTTCGCCAATTTCAAATCATACATTTTTATTCCGGGAAGTAGTCACCATTTGCTTCAGTGACCTTCTGCCAACGCTGTACAATATCATAAATGCCACTTGTATAAAAGTTCACATTCTTTGACGCAAAAAACAACTTTATTTCGTTTTCGACATCCTCTCCAGTTCGGAACTGCCGATTTCGCATATGGTTGTCCATTTCTTGGAACAAGTGGTAGTTCGATGGAGCGATGTCAGGGGAGTACGGTGGATGTGCAAGAATTTCCCAACCAAGCGAGTTGATCATTTCCACAGTCATCTTTGCTATATGCGGCCTGGCGTTGTCCTGATGGAACAGACCACCTTTCCCGTTCACCAAAGACGGTTGTTTTTTTGCAAGTGCCGTTGCAACCCTACGTAGCTGGGCCGAGCACACATATTTATTGATGTTTTGGCCGCTCGGGAGGAACTCAAAGTGAACGAAATCGGCCGTGGTCCACCATAAGCTCAACATGACCTTCCTTTAGTGAAGATTGGGATTGGCGGTCAGGTGGGCAGGGTCATTTGGTGATAACTAATAGTACGTTCGCTTCCTGTTATCATAAAGAACCTATTTTTTATCACACGTAACAGTGCAGTCGAGAAACGGTTCCTTCTTGAGACGAGAGAGCAGCGATGGGCATATGGTAAGCCTCTGCTGTTTGTGCGTGGCGGACAGTTGGTGGGGAACCCAATTACTGAGCCGCCACGTTTTTCCAAGTTGATGCAGGTGTCGACCGATGGTTTCATCGGATACCTTGAACCTTTCCGCTTATTCCTGGCATGTTAAACTTGAATTCACTTCAATTGCGCCTGGACCGAGCGAGCGACCGGAACGAGGCTGGTCTTCTAAGGTCGTATCACCACTTCTGAACGTTTTGTACCAGATTTGTGCAGTACGCTCTGTCACTGTATTCTGCCCAAAAGCACTAAAAAGTTTTTTGGTCGCTTCGGCAGTGTTTGTGCCCAATTTAAACTCATACAGTAAACAGATCTTAATAACCGCGTTTGGCACCGACATCTTCACTGCGACCAAACACCAATTCTGTCGACTAGATGTATTCGACTAGTAATGTAAACAAAGCAATACTGGATGAGCTTTCAGGAAACCATAAACACGCTCTCTTTCGGCAAATGGTCGTGGCTCGCTGGAGATTCGAATGTGTCGCCTAGCGTAAACTGAAAGAACTTTTGTGGTTACCTGGTAATATATTGAATATCCCATTTGTTTTCAGTCTACTCAGTCTACTTCAGTCTAAAACAGTTTTTGTCAAGGGTAAAATTTCCGAAGACACTAAAATGTTGCAGAAAACGTTGAATTTTAGACATTTGGAAGGACATAGTTGAAAAGCTTGATGTAAGCTTCTAAACGTTCCATTCCTACGAATTTTCGAAAAAAATTGAGAAGCGTTGAATCCACCAACTGTGCAGCAGCTTTACTTTGAGCAGGGCGTCTTTGCTAAATACTGGGAAAATTTATCTACTATCCTTATTACAAAAGGTAATATTTATTTCGAAGTATTTTGTATGTTCTCCACAAGTTCGAGTAAAAGTTCGGATATATCGTGGTATAGAATTTTAACGTAGCCCAATTTTTTTGGATTAATTGGAGAGCCGAATATTTATAATATTTATTTTTTGAGCTATAACAAAAATTAATTAGATACATCAAAATTTGTATTCGTCGGCAACGGAATGTGCCTCCAACTTTCGTGTTACTTCCTGGATAAAAGGCGCAAGACAAAAGAAACTTAAAGGCAAAGTTAAGCAGGGATAAAGTTAGATGGGAATGAACATAAGTGATATGAGAAATGCGTGGTTAGGGGTGGGATGTTTGGAAAAATAAAAAAAAATATACTTGGAGAATGTGGGATGTGTTTGTAGGTGGTTGTTACATATCGGTTTTTTGGCTTGGCTGCAGATGATTTAAGGAGTTGATGGTCGAGTTGTTTGAACAGGTTGGTTTATGAGCCACGTGGTTGAGTATGTTGGTGATTCGCTGAATGAATTCAATTTGGTTTGAAGTTTTATGATGAATAGTCTCACCGAGAAACGTTACCAAATTATTTAAATCAAATTCACAACTCCAAGTGCCCATGTTAAATGTTCAGCCATAAAGCTAACCTCGTATTTGTTTCGAAATTTCGTTTCTGTGTCGAAAATCAGAATTATGACACTTGAAGTCAGTATACACCGACAATCATTGTTCAAAAATCATTATAAAATAAAATATCCCTTCCGTCTTGTCTGACATATGGGTTTAAGAAACAAGATCCTAGACATTCGCCAACGCAGACCAATATGGAGCCATGACTATTGTTATTTCAGCGTCCATCAGGTGACAGTAAAATCAGTCATGTGTTGTCAACAGGGTCTGGCTTCATGTCATGCCCCGGCATATTACGGTATATCGTAACGTCTTCATTGAAGAAACATTTGATCACCGCTTAATATTTTGGAATATATCCGACAATTAGTCTTAGTGACCGTGTGATTTGATACTGCTGGACCATTTTGACTGGGCCTTTGTGAGTATCAGATGGAATTTGTCTATATTAATAAAAAAATGATAATTGGACACTTGGACGTAACTGTTTTTGTTCTCTGAACGAAATTCCTTCGTTCTTCATCTGTCTTTTTGTATCGTCTACAAACGCAATTCGACAGTGTGCCATATTGGGCTTCTGGTTTCGCCATCGTTTATAGGGCCTACGCCTCCCTATTTATAAGTGCGTCGTTTACACAAGTAAGTAGAGTTGATTTTGAAAGTCTGCAAAATGTAAATGTTCTCCTTCGGAGAACTCCCTTCATTTGCTCCCGCGCTCCTTTTTCTGCTGGCAATGCCTCGTACGGCCTTTGATTTTTGTAAGTTTGTTTCATCTACTCGAAGATTATGTCCGAATAGAGCTTGTCTGCTCGTTTATGATTTGTCCCTCGATTGTTTTTTTGTTTGTTTGTATATTTCTATGTTTTCAAGTCAATGTAGTAGTAGTAGTAGTAGTAGTAGCAGTAGTAGTAGTAGTAGTAGTAGTAGTAGTAGTAGTTTTCAATTTTGTACTTCCACTGTCTCCCTAATCTCACTTGGTATACAATTGTTGTTAACTTTGTTGTTAGCAAAGTTGGATTCAATTGTTGCCTCGGGCTTTCCTATATTTCTGTTGTAGTTCCTTTTGTTTTTGCACAATCGCGTTCTTTTTCTACGTTCTCATTCACCGATACCCTGTGTGTCAAGTAGCTCGTTTGCTTGCGCGTAGTATTTGCCCTAAAACGTTCTGTTTGAGAAGGGTGCGTTTATGTATGTTGAGTTCCCGGTGTATGTCAATGGTGTCCATATTTTCTTTTTTGTTGTTTTTTCTGTTGCCATGTTTACACGCCAATGTATTTAGAGGTATAATCCACACGTGTACAACAATAGAACATGGCTTCGAAGGATAAACCAACACGGCTTATCAATTAAAATTTAGATCCTTATATAGGATAGTTTTACTACATATATCTGCATTGCATTGGCAAAGTAATGAAGACTTAAGGAGAAAAGTATATTATCAATTAAAATTTAGATCCTTATATAGGATAGTTTTACTACATATATCCGCATTGCATTGGCAAACTAATGAAGACTTAAGGAGAAAAGTATATTGTTTCAATTATCCAGATGTGTGCTCATACACTTAGTAAACTGACTTAAATGTCAATCGCTTCTGTCTTCCTTTTTTTTGGTCGATCAAATCATTTGCTTTCCGTGGCTTTTAAATTCTAAATTTAACTTAAATCAATCACTTCTACTCGTGGACAATTAAATTTCACTGCAACACTTTTTAATTCGGCACATTCGTCGACGTGCACTGTCGTTTATCACTACTTAATCATTACTCTCGTCTCCGTCAACTGCAGCCGCTTTTATACTTCTTTCTAGGCAATTTGGAACCTCTCAGACTTTCTTTGTAGATCATTCTTGAGTTTATGCGCTCAATCACTTGCATTTGAATTCCATTGTTGTTATGCTAATTCCAATGCAATTACATACTTGCTTTTCCCCTTCGAGAATGTTCTACGTATTTGTTGTTGTTGTGGCAGAACATACAATGAAGATGTTCTGCTATTTTGACAACTGTAGTGGCGAACGAAAATATTCGAAAGCGTGTCAATATTATTATGGTAGGGTGAAAATTGTTGGATTGGTAACCGGGGATAGCCGATTTGCAAAAAGTGATAATTTGAGTCCGATCTATTCTTATTATTAGTTGCCTTATTGCTACGTTTTTATGTTGTTGGAGGTGGTTTAACGAGTTGTTTTGGCTTTTGATGATCCTAGCTTCCGCATTCTTCTCGATTTCCGGACCTGTGGAAATAGTCATCCAATTTATTTATGCCATTCAGGTTGGCACTGGAAAACACCGAAGTGTTCATCCTGACAAAGAAGCGGATACCCCTACCACATCAAGGAGACGACTCCTAATGAGCGCTGCGCAGTCGGTTCTGCTCTATCGGAACTAGTCGGAACTGTGGGACGAGGCTCTCAGCAAGGAGTTACAACGAAGACGGTTGCGTCAAGTGCAGAGAAAAGGAACGTTGTGAAATGTATGCGCGTATCGAATAGTTTTTGGAGTGGCAGTGCTGGTAATCGAAGGGTTGATATCATCGTCCTCCTTGCGATAGAGCGCAGAAATATTCACCTGCGCAGAAGCAAAGACAGGAGAGAAGAAGTCACCAGTGAAGAGACAAAACGCTCATTCAGCGATTTGCAACAGTCCTGTGAGCAAGACGCTGAGGAAGATGGACTGTACGTTTGATCCCTGACTGAGTCAGTCGAGTGCATGGTGAGACCGATTTCTTCTTGATCTAGCTCTTAAGCGGGCATGGATGTTTTCGGCCTTTTCTGCACAAGATAGACTGCTCACGGTCAATTGTCTATGTGCTTTATGCATGAGAGGTGGATGAACCTTGTCACACATTCTTCTCTTCAAAAAGATACAGTAAGCAGCGCGAGAACCTCTTCAGCGAAAGTGCAGAGCTCTGTCCGAAGAAATACAGAAAACTGTTGAAAAATGGAATTACGTGGCACCATATGCTCGGGCAGTGCTAACACTCAAAAAAGACATACTGGAGCGTTGGGAGGTAACGAGGATGGAGGTATCTCTTTTCTTTTCTCTATCTTTTTCCCCTTCCTCGCCCTGGCTGCCGGTGGAGAAGAGATTTCCATAATCTGAAGGCACATCTAGGCGTAAAAACACTTGGCCTAGTCCGAAGTAATGTGTCAAGCGGATTCAGGCTAGGTTGTCAATTTGACAGGGGAGGTGTTTAGTATCGGTTGACCAGAAGCATTGCGCGTCTTGGAGTCCCATACTCAGGGCGTAAACAGGTGAAGGATGTGTACCATAAGAAAATAATAGCCATTGATCGGCACAATGCACAATACCTGGCAAGAAAGCCTACGTTTTATTTTGAAAACGAACTAGAAGCTTCTTCTCTACTTCAGCATTTTTGTGTTCATGGTGGTCTCAGATGATGTAGTGTATACATCCAACACTGATTCCCGCTTCCTTATCGATTCCTACAGTTGCACGACGATTTCTATAATAGGTTCAAAAACAGGGAGCTGCGGCGTCTTCGGTGATTCACTTTTGCACTTTTTCAAGCCCTTCTTTATAAGGGCGCAACAGGCCATCATTCATGGCCGTGAAAGTACATGCTCCCCAAACTGTGCCCGCAATCAATCCCGAATTTGAGCTGTTTTGTTATGAAGTGTTGAGCAGCCGACTAATGAGTTGCTTTTTAGCTGATTTTGAGAACAACTAAAGAAACCGGCTGATCTGTGGTTTAAGGAGGATTCCTTCAATCCTTCCCGATGCTTCTCCGATCTCCATTACGCTTTTTAAGCCCTCAGAAGCAAAAGGCTCCTTTATATTTGAATACCCCGTCGTATTTCATCACATCACCTTTCATATCAGTGACATGCAGGAGTTTGAAGATCGGTAGGTATTAGCCTACCTTAAAGACCCTTATAACTTCTTTTGCGACATTTGTCACTTTTTGATCAGCTAGTTAAGTACTTATCAGAATCGTCGGGATACCCAACGTTATGTTATTAAGATGGTGGATTTTGTCAAATAGTGCGATACAGTTCCACTCCACAAATACATTTTCATCTGATAATATTAATTTTCTGAGAATCTTCTCTTGAAAATATTCAAAACCCGCTTTTGAAGGTGAGCGTTAAGAATTCAAAAACAGAAGCCACGAATATGCCACGAATATGAAGATGATTTTATTAGGGTTTTCGCGGAATATCCTTCGAAAAAAGGTAAACCTAATGAAGGAGTTGCGCCGGAAAAAAAACCTCAAAATTCCTCAGATTCTAGCCTCGTTTGCCTTTGCTTTTACATCTCAACCTCTATCAATTTAAATGTAACATAATCAACTGAACATTAAATATTTACGCAAATCAAAAACAACATTAAAGGGAACTCAGCAAAACACAACATTTTTGGGTGATTTTAATCCGTACTTGTGCCATTTACAGCCTTTTTCGGCTTCCGCGTAAATCACATTTCACCGCGAGATTTATGATAGTCAGTTCCTTCCCGCGACAAGTAATTTATTTTTTATGATGAGCGAAATAAAGTGATAAAAGCATCTTCACCGCATCTTTATGAACAAAGTCATGTTGGAAACAATGTTGACTGTGTCGTTTTATTACTAACAAAATACACAACAACAATCGGTATATATGGTTATAATTACAATTTCAAAAATTAATAAAATTCGCTCTCGTAAATCCTGTGAATGAATATCTAAAGCTCGTGCTCGTATACAGGAGCCGGAACGTCTTCTGCGAAAATGAGATTGCTTCGAGGATATTAGACAGGAAGTCGTGAAAGGATGTTGCGTGCGGCTGATGATAGCACTAACAGCCAACCAAGACGAAGACCGAGTGCAGACGACAGCCAAGACGCGTTGGTATGTTAAACGTGGAATGGTTGAAACACCTCTGAAAGGTCCGGGAAAATCTTAGCAATGCTGAATATGTGAAGACAAAACACGAAAAGTCATAATAATTTTATGTCGTCGAAACTCTTTTAGGAGCTTGGCACGAATCACGTTCCTATGTGGAACTTTGAAGGGAGCGTGTAATAATTAATTTGTCAACGGTTTAAAGTGTACATATTGTTATAAGATTTTCATGGTAATGGGATCATATCGGTTTATTTGCTTTGGAATTGCTAAATTTTCAAGTACGCGAGGTTTTAATGTTTTTAAAATACAATCATAAAGGACGAAACATTGTTGGTGTCTGTCTTAAAAGATTACGTGGAAAAGTTTGAGTTATAAATTTCATAATTTGTGAGTCGAATGAGTTGAAGCTAGGAATAATATTTTGTTTTCTGTTTCATCTAGGCAGCATACAGGGGCTCATCCTTGGGAAGGGGGTACATCACGGTTCATTCCGATAAATGTGACATGTTTGTCACTTGAAAGAGCTGAAATCCATCCTTTAAAACAAACATTTAAAAACAAAGTGAAAAGTCTGTCTTAATAAATAGTAAATCGTTTAAAAGTCAATTTAAGTACTGTTGTGAGAGTTAGATTCATCTGGATTTTTAATGGGAAAGTGGAACACTCCGGAAAATTAACCATTTCAGTGCTAAGGATTTCGGTTAGATTTAATTAAAATTGCGGTAATAAAATCCGATTAATTTATTACATATTACATATTAACGATAAAAAACAAGACTGTACGCACGAACAACCCTCCCCCGGGCGCTTAACGCAGACTGACGCAATCGTCGACATAGCGACGAACCGCGCTCTCAAGGTCAAGCGCGCTCGTCGCTATGTCGACGAATCGCACCGCAACGGTTAATAATTGATTTAACGTTCAACTGGTGAGGTGCTGTTAATTAGACGTCGTCATATTGAACATATTAACAAAGTTCTTCTCAGAAATGCCTTGCAGCATGCAGTGACGCATCTTAGGAGTTGCCTAAATGTCAGTTGCATGGCGACCGCAGAATAAGTCGGACACTGCAAGTTAGTGTTTGCTACGATATGTGGTATTTAACGTCATTTTGTCGGCGCCTGACCAATAGTGCGTTTGTATTTTCAAAGACTTTAATCAGTTATTGTTGTTCAAAATGAACGTGAACGAT
The DNA here is from genome assembly GCA_954870665.1 of Stratiomys singularior. NCBI lineage: Eukaryota > Metazoa > Arthropoda > Insecta > Diptera > Stratiomyidae > Stratiomys > Stratiomys singularior. Next base: position 31,923,237 of record OX940879.1, read on the forward strand.
CCAGATTTTGAGCGTTTTGTTTTGGATCAATTAGAAAATGAGAATAGTGATATAAGTGATATAGACGATCAAGATTTAGATGAAAATGTCTGTTAACAGTCAGACTGCAGTACATTGACTGCCGTTTCAAACAGTGAAGAACAGATTTCAGATGTCGATGAACAGTCTAACGAGAAGCCCTCAGGCAACCATGCCTACTATTTAGGGTTAAAAGGTGGAAATAGGGAGCAATTTAAGTGCTGTAGAAACCCTCAGAGGACCAGCTCGAAAAATGCTTACCATAACATCGTTCGATTTCGGAGTTTGACCAGAACACCTCATTGAAACACTGAAGTCGATTTCTGGAATATTCTGTTCACAGAAGAAACTCTGAAAATAACGGTCGAAAAAACTTATAGAAAGTTGCAAGAACTTAGGCAGAAATACAGGTCAGAATCGAAAGATATTGACATGACAGAACTACGAGCACTGATTGGATACTTGAATTTTACTGCCATATTCAAAAGTAACAAAGAAGATATTACATCCTTGTTTTCGACATATGGGAGGGGAGGAGACACCAGAGAAGAGAGAAAGAAGATGTATTCCGAAATGCAGCTATATGAGAGTTGTATGATATTTTTATATCAAACTTTCAAAAATGGTTTACTTTAGGCACCGATACGTACATTAATAAAATGTCATAAAGTGTCGCTGCAAGTTTTTAATGTATATGCCAAAGAAACAAGGAGAATTTGGGTTGATATTCATGTGTTTGACTGACGCTTCGACATATTTTTTTATAATGGTTATATATATTGTGGAAAAGACAGCGATGGGCAAGTACTGAGAAATGTTGAGAAGGAATTATCAAATCCGACCCAAAGTGTTATATGGCTGACAAAACCTATTAACCATTCAAACCGCAATGTGATCGGAGATAAATGGTTCACATCAATTGAAGCACTCAAAATTTTAAAAGAAAAAAAGGTCACATATGTCGGTAACATGAATGCAGCAAAAACTGAAATTCCACCTGAATTGAAACCTTCGAGATGAAGACTAGTTAAACAAACTACGGCTTTACAAAGGAAATCACTATGATATCCTTTGTATCAAAACGCAGCAGTTGTTCTTGTATCATTGGTTCATCATGACAGACGTAAAAACGAAGAAGTTGAAAAACCAGAATTAATATTATATTACAGTTCCACTTAAAACCGTGTGGATGTTATTGACAAAATGTGCAGCAACTACTCCCGTATTCGGAGGACGAGAAGATGGCCAATGATTTTTTTAACCGGCTGATTGATCTTTGTGCGGTGAACTCTTATAAGTCTACCCTTCAAATCTCGAAGTCCTGAAACTCTGCGTAGAATTGATAGGTATACAAAGATTCAAAAATGCTTTCATAATAAAACCATATAAATTTTAATTACGTCTACATTCTTGGGTACAGTTGCCGACAAGCTTTGTAAACCATATATGTTGCGCCGGTATACTAATCAGAGAATTTCTCGAGACGTTGGCACTTCCATCGAACGAAGTTTGCAGATTGAAGGCGAAGAACCTGAACCTTCAACATCTCTTAGACTTGAGAAACGAGGTAAATGTAAAGAAAAGAAAAATATGTCACATTTTTGCAAAAATTCCAGGAAACCAGGTTGCCTTGATTGCCTTGAAAAAGTTTATGTGGTCTGTTCCCGGATTTAATCACTTCATATTTTTGAGTTCCATACCAGAAATTTTCTTTCTATATTTTTATTCATTTCATGTTCCGTACATCCGTAAAAGTTGTTGATTTTACGCTATAAGCACGAAAAACTAAAATTTAAGTTTTCCTTAACAAATAAAATAAAAAAAGGAATAAAACCCCTTTTTATGTTAAAAAATATATTCTAGTTTTTTTTTGAATCACAAGATAAAAAACGAAGTTTAAACATAACATAATTGATCCACCCATACTTGATTGTTTCTATGAAAAGTGTAAATTTATCCCAGGACATCAGAATGACGTCAGCTCTCCAATACTGAGATGATATTCACCTCACCAGTTGAAGGTTAATCTAACGGGACTTTGTGCCTTAAAATTGAGTTTATTTTGTTTACTTATAACATTTCTTCTCTTTGAAAGAACAACACATTATTTCGAACAGTTGACATACCGTAAACTCGGACTGTGCGGCACAATTTGAGGTTTTCTTCAAACCGTGACAATCAATATAAAATGTGATTGGTTTTCTCCGATTTTATTTTGTGTATTTTGTAGGTTATTTATTTCTACTTTAAAGAAGGGTTTGGAATTGGTAGCAACTTCTTTGAATTTACTTTTACTAACCGTTTGCTCTTGAGGGGCGCAGATAGGGTGGCCGGTTTGAAGTGTCAACTCGAGCGGCGCCGATACGGCACCATGGTCCGTTGCAAAGGCCGAAATACAATAGTGCGAGACTGCGATACGTGAGCGCGACGAGAGTTTCGCAGCAAATGTCAAGCACATTTCGTAACATGCATTTATATGCGACATCGTACAATGATTGCGATGCGTCAATGTGAGGCGGGAAATATTCGGAAAAACGAAAATTCCTCGCAACGTGGTGCGTGAAGTTTGTCAGATGCAATATGGCGCTTAAATAAAATTTGAAATTCAAACGCGTTAGTTAGTTTTTAAGTACAAGGGTTATTCTGAATGAATTTTGAATGAAAATTTCGTGAATCCTTGTAGGGGCTATTATTTTCTAGAAATATTTATTTTATTATTTATTTATTTATTTTATATTTTATTTATTTTATTGTTTTTGATTTAAAAAAATCAAAAACAAGTTCATCTGAAACGTCACCTATTCAACATTTTTCATATGAACATTATTGTTCCTCGCATCCCGTGCATTGTAAATTGAATGTGTTGCGTGACGACGAGCGAAAATCGCATCACACTCACGCATCGCCGTCAGGCAGTATTGTATTTCGGCCTTCATTCGATCTCTTTATTCACAATGTGCGATGAGTTATTTTTCTCCGAAGTACTTTCGTGGGCTAGGCTCGGCTGATATTGTAGCCTAATCTTAGCTCAGTTCAGTTAGTCTCAGCGTAGAGTTCACTTGAAACAGTCATAAACTAACTAAAAATGTTTGAGCACTAAAATATAGAGAAAAATCAAATCTGCTCGAGTGTAGACGAAGTCGATTTTGCCGCTTTGGATGATGAACTTACATTGATTACCGACGGATTATGTCGCTAAACGAACGAATCCATTGGAGACTGAACTCATTTTTCATTGGAATGCTGCTCGGTCTTTGCAGAAACCAATTAGTTGTTCCGCTAGACTCACCAAAGATGCAATTAAGGTAGTTTTCTTTGGTAGGCGACAAATTACGTATTACTGTTATACGTGTCCTGTAACATTAAATATCACACCAAAACGAATTACATTGTTTAATATTTATCAAAGTTTGCTGTACCTGCATTGACTTCGATTATGTTTTGTTGGTCTGGAAGGTTTGAATTTTCGTTGGGTCACATACCACTGATTGAAATTTCATCTAATCGTGGAGAAGACTGGGTACTTTCATCGGTGTCTGCATTAAAAAAAAACATGCGTCGTTCGCTTTCACGATCGCTGTCTCACAAATCTGATATCTCACAAATGGAACTGGAGGAGTTCTTGATCGGCCTTATTGAACTACCCTTGTCGTAAAAGAAGGCTGCGCAGAATTATCTTTAAATCATCAAATCTGATACTTTTTCTTGCTTGAGATCGAAAAGATCTTTTAGATGACATTTCCTGCCTTTTTTACCAGAGATTTTGAATAAAGCTCGATGAGGGTTGCTTTATTGCGTAGTAGTTCTTGGTATACAATCAACGGGTTGGCAACTGCGGACATCAAACATTTTTTGAAACACTTTTTCCCACCATTTGTTTGACTTTCTGTCTGGATCAATAAATGCTCAAGATTGATCCACAAGGTCAACTTTGCCTATATGTCCGTTATAACACGCATTAGCTTCTGGGAAGGGTACAGCTTCTCTGGAACCATCTTTTGCATTCCTTTTTACTCCAGCGATTGTATTTTTGTGGCAATTACTTACAACTTAATTTTCCTTCGTGTCCCCGAATGATTACCAATAATCTCAAATTGTTGTACAGCACTTTCGAATCTCCGTCCTGAGACAAATTTCGCTTAACTTTGCGTATTATCTTCTATTCGTCATGCAGGTTCCCAGACAAGAGAAATTCAAACAATTGACCAATTCAACAGACGTGAAAAATCTGTCGCAGGATATGGCAACATCTTTCTCTCTTATTTATTCACAAAGATTTTTAACCAATCTTTCACCACGAATGCCAATCTGTAGTCCTTCCTCCTTTCCTGCGTACACGTTCACAACAATTATATTTCGCGTTTTGAGTCACAGCGCAGCCATAACTTTATTCTTAGCTTTATGAGTTTCAAAGGCAGATATTGTCTTAGGGATGACATACCTTTGTAGTTTGCCATCACTTCATCAATACTTTAGAATGGTGAATTTGAGCGTACACGCTGGCAAGTCATTGGGAGACACGCAATTAGCTCATCTATATAGTAAGTCTTTGGTGCATTTTCTGATGGCATCATTTAGATCGGTCATGTATAGTTTTGAAGACAAAAGAAGAAGTCGGTGTCGGCTCATGGCTTTCTTTATTGTTGTCTTTCCCAAAGATGCACTTTGGGACCAATACATATGGACTTTTGGTCCACGATAGTAGGACATTACCATCATGGTACCCAGAGCCATCATAACTTCAAAAGGACATGTTTTGGTTTGTTGCTTATTATATGTTTGGGATAAAATTTCTATCCTGTTGTCAGTGCAATCTGATATTATTATAAAAAGGCTTTTGGGCAAAAGTTTGAAAAATTCTTCTAATGATGAAGCTCGTTCTGCTGGTACATTTTATATTGTCAAGAAAGTATCATTAGTTTCGGTCCACATTTTAGGTGTATTTGGAATAACACTTTCATATGCTTGTTTCTGCGCAAAATTTCCCATTTCCTGCAGCTCACCGTCACTTTCATCAACAATATCGCTATCTGGTAGAAATTCAGAATCGTTATCAATGCAAAATGTGTCGTCGAGGTCTGATTCAAGTTCAGGCATGTGTTCGATTAAAAATTCTAATTTTATTTGCGATAATGCACGTTTGTTATTATAGAAAGTTTCAAATTATTAGAGCTACATTTATTTCTGATATGACTGGGACAGATTTTGGAAAAAAATGCAATTTATTTTTCAATATTGTCTCCTTCTAGTATTAAGCCTCCGTGGCGGCGATTACTTCCTTATTCCAGTGAAAATTCTGCTCGGCGAGTAATTTTTCAAGTTGGGAAACAAAAAAAAGTCTCACGGGGCCAAATCTGGAGAATACGGTGGATGGTGGAGCAGTTTGCTGCCGGATTTGTGCGAAGGTGTGAGCCGGTGCATTGTCGTGGTGGAAGAGCAGTGGAAGGGTAAAGTTCAATGATTTGACTGTTTCTTGGTCTCTGGTGTATACCAGTGAATCCTTGTTTTGTCGATGGTCACGTAACGGCGCAAAAACTACTTCGGATTGCTCTTAAACAGCCCCAAACACTGCTCCGAAGTGGTCGCGCTTGTAGTCCGGAGTGAGCAAACGGGGCACTCATTTTGCCAACAGCTTTCTCATACCCGAAATTTCATGTAGTATATGCGCCACGTAGTCTGTTGAGATGCCTACTATCTCAGCTATCTCGCGCACCTTCAGTCGGCGGTCTGCCAAACGAAATCGTGGATTTTCGTGACGTTATCCTCCGTGGTTGCTGTTTTCGGGGTCGCCATCGACGCCATAATGGTCGGCATGATGGTCGCCATATAAGTTGAAGCGTCAACACACATTGCATCCAAGCGGTCTTTGATTTCACTGCGCGATTTCTCTTCCGAAAACAAGAATCGAATCACCGACCGATATTGTTCCTTTTCCATTTTTTGGAAATCAATGGACACGCTCCCTTTCACACGCTCTCAAAACTGAACTATAAGTCCAATCGGGTTGGAATTTCGTCAGTAGCCATCTACAGGGATGTACTATACTCATTCTCTTGTGATAGTGGACCGCCTTCATATTTCTCCCAAACATTGTAGAAAACTCTTGAAAAGAATGTTCTATAACTAAATTTTCGTAGAATTTTTGATTTTAGTAATGAATAGCGAAACACACATGCTAATATTTTGGTTGTTAATGTTAATTGATTAAAACGCAAAAACACGTTACCACTGTCACACAAATTAAGTTGTAAATACTCATCTGCTGATCATATTTTATTGATCAGCTGACAATATGTCAAAAAGACCTCATATTACGGCTGGGACAGAAGTGAACGTAAAAAAAATAGCTCCCAAGCCCAACAATAATTTTTAAGCAAGCTGTAGGACATACATGTCCCATCAGTACCGAAAGTACCGTCAGTGCCTTTTCACTGGAATCCGGGTAATTTAGATATATCTAAGGCCGAAATTGATATAAAAAAAAATATTTTGTGCATTTAATATTCACGGCACGATCTTATAAAAATACTCAGTTCCATATAATAACGTTGAAAACCCCAAATTTATTTGAACAAGATAAAATGACTATTATAAAATGTGAAATTAGGGATATATAATGATAAAATAATGTTTAAATTTACAATATGTTAAAACAATATGTATTTATTCAAAAGAAATACATTCCAAAACATATACAATAGAACATTGTTAGAATAGAATATTTTTTATAAAAAATTCTTATTTGGTAGTTAGTTAAGTTATTTTCAAGTCAACGCATGAATTCTGTGCACATTGTTCCCAGCGTGCTCGCAGAAAGAGCAACACCAAACTGTCCTATTTCTGTTCTCGGCCGGGCATACTGAACAAAATTTTCTTTTTACATTTTCAAATTTTATTTCATGATTTGATTACATAATTGGTCAAAAGTATCTGTGCCATGTTTGGTCTAGTTACAAATGTGAATGATTTCTCGCCTTTCAATTTCATCCAATATTTTTCCGTAATTCTTCCACCGTATTTCGCTTCGGGCAATGAGATGTCAGCGTCATGAAGTAGGTATACGCAAATCAATTTTTTAAAAAATTGTTTGGAATTCCTGGCTTATTTTTCAATGTGCCAACTATCTATTGCAGGTAATATTTGGTGATGTATGAAGAATTTTCTTTGTCAGTTCAGTTACATAGTGACTTTTGGAGTTATCGAGACTAACAGGTCCTTTGACTACGTACGGCTCAGCAACTAACATATATAAGGAATGCATACATGACGAGCAGCATTTTGAAAGTTTCCAAGAAATAAACCCCACACTTCTTTAATTCCATTTAAGCTCAATGTAATCATATTACAATGTGTTTATTTTCCAATGAAATATAGCAACCCAAGCAAGGCTTTTAGTTCGACTAAGCTCATGTCATTCGTAAAATTTTGATCAGAACTTGCTCTGGCTTCACGTTTTTCTGTACTTGTATTTCCAACAATGTGATTCAGGATTGGGTTAACCTTGAGTGATCTCCACACTGCTGCGAAGAGTACCTGAGCCTCGCGGCCAAACCTCCTTCCCTTAAGGGAGCAGCTAAAATTTACCACCCGAAATGTCAGCTTTTTCTCCTCCGGGAATACTTTCCTTCGGAACACTGCTACGGGCTGTGACTCTAGCGGTCGCCTTAAATAAATACCACAACCACCTCGAGTCAAGGGCAAAATACAATAGTGCAAGACTGCGATGCGAGAGCGCCACGAGAGTCTGGCATCAAATATCAAGCAGTTTTCGTAACATTTATTTGTATGCGACATCGTACAATGATTGCGATGTGTCAATGCGAAGCGAGAAATATTCGGAAAACCGAAAAATCCTCGCAACTATATGCGTTGACGCTTGTCAGATGCTTGATGGCGCTTAAATGAAATTTGAAATTCAAACGACTTAATTACTTTTTAAATACTACGGTTATTCTGAATGAATTTTGAATGAAAATTTCGTGCAGCCTTGTTGAGGCTATTATTTGCCAAACGAAGGAAAATTCCATATGGAAAAATTTTCAAAAATCAAAAACAATTGCAATGCAAATTTCATTTAAAACGTCACCAATTTGACATTTGTCTTATGAGCATTATTCTTCCTCGCATCGCATGCATTGTAATTTGAATGCGTTGCGCCGCGGCGTGCAAGAATCGTATCGCGCTCTCGCATCGCAGTCTCGCAGTATTGTATTTCGGCCTTCAAACGGCAAATATGGGCGTAGTGATTTCAACCGCGACGGGCAGCTCATCCCCAAGGAACTTTGGATGGACTTTGGAAAGTCCGAATCGAATCACAAGACATTGATCCCCCCATTTTATTGCTTTTCCTTTTAGATGATTCCTTGTGGATAATTGCTTACATTTATTTTGGTTTTGCCTTTATAATTTAGATAATTTAAGATAATTTCCTTGCACTGTTGTGTAATCTAGCTTTCGTGTACTCAGGTGTTTTAGCATATTATTCCTCCAGATTTGACTCAAGATGCCGATTATAAGTTCCCCCGTCTGTTTTTTCGTTGCTCCCTCCCTTTTTCAGAAGCACTTTCCCAACGAATGCTGTTTCTCCATAGATATTCTCGGTGACTAGTATCATTATGCATAATAAGGCCATGTCTCTGTCGTTCGTGAAGTCGTAAAGTCCATTTTCTATAAACTGTGCTTAAAATCCCCATGTCCAGTAAGAAGTTGAGAGACGTAGTGGTTAGGCTGGATCCTGCTCATTTTGTGTCGATCTTTTCAGAGCTCCTGAGTGATTCTACCTTTAGTACTGTTGTTCCACCGAAGCTGTCATACTCATAGGATTATTACCTGAAGTCGTCTTATCGCGGTGCGTTGAATTCTATACCAAGATTGTGAAAATGAGACCTTTTTTCATGGTTTATATTGGTAGAGACGTTATGTGGCTGCCGGCTGTTCGGTAGGGAGTTGTGCTACAACGACGCAAGGGGCTAGTGTGGATGTGGTCCTATAAACTCTTAAGAGCAAAAGAAGGGCAAGCGTCTGTTCCTCTCCTCCCACGCATCCGAGGTGCATTTAAATACTATTTGAATTTGTGAGACATACTTTTTTTACCTCTTCCTAATATGATTTATCTTGGACGGCTTCGGTTCATTGGAGATGGCCCTGCAACTGCTTCTCTGTCAGCGTCAGTATCTTCAGAAAATATTTCTTCACTCCAAGAGTTTCCCTTACTATCTTTTCCGCGAACGACTGTACTTCGAATTCGTAGTTTTACCCTTTAAAATTCCACCAGGCTATCCTCATTGAAATTTGCTTCATCACTTGAAAAATCCTTATCGACAAGATGGAAACCTTCTTGCTGCTCTTCTTCTTCAAGGACATCCTCAATCGCCTCATCATAGCACACTGGAGCAGCCGCACACAAAAGGTGTGGCAGGTTTTCATCCATTTTAATTATTTGTCAGGAGTTTTTTACTGTAAATAATTGTTAATTCGTAAGTGTAAAATAAAAGATTAAAAACAACTTATTAATAAAGAAAAAATTCCAATATCTCATTTGGCTCAAATTCGCAAATAGTAACAGCGTCCGTCATCTATGACGAATTTGTACAGGATCAAATTTCGATGGACTCGTATGCAGTGACAATTCAAAATGCTCGATGAAACTCAGGATTTACGCTCCAAGGCCTCGCCAACTTTTACTTATCGAGATAATGAACATTGGAAGAGTAATTATTGACGAAATCGTCATAGATGTATGACGAAGGGTTAAGAACACCCAATTTTTGGTGAAAAATAAAGCAGACATTTTATGCTAACCTCGCTGATTGACTTCTACTTCCGAAGCTGAAGATTGTCATGCCACATTTCGCCCCTCAGGAATAATTAATTAGATAGTTATGCAAAGAATTGAAACCTATATTGAATACAGAGATCAAGGATTGTTCAAAGTGTACTAGGGTAGTGTTGTTTTGGAGATGTCAAAAATGATGCTAGTTGATGAAGATTATTTACAAAAAGCGAAGTACATTTGTTATTCCTGTTGCGAGTCCTTTGTGGAAAACAAATTCATTTTATTTGATTTCACGATTTTTTGATCATTTTGTTACATGCACACGGAGACAGTGGCCCCGAAACATCAACTAAAATAACCTTAAAATTCTCAACACATTTCTGTGTCACCTTAAAGCCTTAAAGCTTATCCTATATTGCAATACAGTATTTTTCATGCTCATATATAACCTCGTTTTTAATTCGATGGGACTCGTTTGCTTTTACCCAAAAAGTAAATTCAACGACACTTTTATAAAAGCTTCTGCTTGATAATATTTTTAATGAATCTAATTTTCTGTATTCGACGGGGAAAAAAGTAAAGTGAAAGACATAATCAAGCTGATTTATGGAAAGAGGAAAGGAGCAGGCTGGGTGGCAGATAAGCACGTCGGCAAGGCTCTAATACTAATGTTAACACATCTGCTATTCAATTAGACTGCTTGTAATTCTCACAACATGAATATTTCATTCAAGATAAATAGAGCGGTTTGCGTAAAATTCATATTGCGCACTTTAAGGTCCTTTTTCACCGTGCTCAACAAGCACCGTTCTTTATAAAAAATTCACTGTTGGCTTTTTGTGTTCACTGTTTCAATGTTAATGCTTTCAAAAATATACGAGCCAACCGTACATACTCGTAGATCCACTTTCATAGGCCCTTTATAGCTTTCATGTCTTAGTTTAATTAACGCAAAGGATAAGAAGTGACAACATGGTAGCATGATGAAAATGTTGGAAGGAAAGTAAATTTCCGATAAAAGGATTTTCACAATCTACCTAATTCTAAAGTAATTCGAGGGAATTTTATGCTCGAGTTAGCTTTTGCTTAGTGGTTAGCCAGGAAATTACAATTGGGACGGCGACCATTAGGTTTAACGTTATTACAATTTATATTGTTGATAGTTGAATGGGATGGGGGTCGAAGGATCAGATTTAAGTATCCAAGGTTTGTTAATTGCCATTTTATTGCTTACTATTTGGATTATTGTTGCACGGTCCGAGGGGTTAGAGAAATGATGGAAGTTGCGGTTAATCAGGCTCATTTTTCGGAGTTACATGCAGGATAATTCAATTAAACCATATGGTCCTTTGAATATCAAAGAAGAAACCAAAAATATTGTGGGAACTTCATTTTCTAATTGATATTGCGTTTCTCCATTATGGAATATTGAGTAATATTGAATACCACAGAAATCATGCTAAAAATAAACCAAACCTTTTTACTTTATTTAAACCTTTTGAATTATTATTTAAACGCAATGAATTCGATCCGTTTTGACAACGAATCTTCCCTGAACACAAAAAGCTGATTATGTATAATATATGAGTCTTAATGAATCGTAGCAAATCACTTCAAAGGCATATATCAGACAAAAAAGATTTTGCTGTTCTTGGGATTGGGTTTGGAGAGTCCAGTGTATATTGAGCTGCTTCCAAGTAACCAAACCATGAATTCGGAGGGCTGCTTTCGGCACCTGTACAATTTGAATGCAGCGGTCAAGGAAAAGCAACCAGAACTCGTCAATCGTAAAAGTGTCATTTTTCAACAGGATAATGCTAGGCCACCCACGGCTTTGGCCCCTCGGCAAAAGTTGATGGTTATTGGTTGGGAGTTGATGCTGCACTCAACATATAGGGTCTGTATTTTAAGTAATAAGAATATTTTTGTACTCACGCGATTTTGCATTAAAACGCGATTGGACCGGCCAGAGCGAGGAGTGGAGGGTTTAAACTTCAACACGGTATGAGCGGTAGTCGCCTGCTGGCTTACGTTGAAGGATGATTGCTCGCGACGTAGACGTCTTCAAAAAAGTGTATGCAAGCTCAAAACGCAGCAAACTACGGAACAGCGGTACGCAATTAGATTTTGTGTTCGCCTTGGAAAGTCAGGGGCATCGACGCTGGAAATGATTCGACATGCTTATCACAACTTCAAGTTTATAGGTGGCACAAAATGTTTGAAGAAGGCCGGGAAAGTGTCGAGGACGAACCGCGCGCGGGTCGCCCGTCGACCCCACGAACTGGAGACCACAAGCAACGTGTGCGAGTTCTATTGAACTCTGAACGGCGTTTAAGTATTCGCATGATTGCGAATAACATTAGAATTGATAATATGGTGGTGCCCGAAATTAGACATTATGCGATGATCTTGGCATGAGGAAGATTTCGCCAAGCCCGTCCCGAAAGTCCCGAAAGAGGAGCAAAAACCAAACCGTGAGGCCATTTCGAAAGATCTTTTGGGACGTGTTGAAGAGGACCCTTAGTTTACCGACAACGTCATTACCGGGGACGAAAATTGGTTCATCGAAAACTACCCCGGAATAAAGCGGCAGAGCTCCGAATGGCACACTCCTCAACCACCTCGACAAAAAAACTCGCATGTCTAATTCCAGGATCAAAGCAATGCTGATTGTTTCTTTTGGTGTGTAGCAAGAAGGGTTTAGCCCACTCGGAATTCGTGCCTGAAGGACAGTCTGTCAACGGCCCTATCTACGTTGAATTGTTGAAAAGATTAAAGAGACGAGTGAACCGAGTACGACCAGAAATTGCCGCCAATTGGAAACTGCATTACGACAATGCGCCAAGTCATATCTGCTTCGTGGTTACCGAGTATCTACCGAAAAATGGCATTGCCCCGGTTTCTCAACCTCTCTACAGCCTCGACATCGCCCCAGCATACTTTTTCCTCTTTCCCAAAGTGAAAGCCGCTCTCAAAAGACGCCACCACGGGACTCTGGATGCTGTTAAAGCGGCTTGCACCCATGCTCTGAAGGATGTTTCGGTTTCGGACTTCCAGAGAGCGTACAAAGCATGAATGGCACGCCTCCGAAAGTGTGTAGATGCTGAAGGAGCATACTTTGAAGAATACTAGGGAAATGTAGCGACATCTGCAATAAATTTCGTTCTCTGGTTTCATTCTCATTACTTAAAATACAGACCCTGTATATCGACAACAGCATTCGATGCAATATCTTAAATGAAATTATAAGTCCTTTTGCTTAAATCGAATGTTAAATCCATAAGAGCAGAAAACAATTCAAATCCATTGCGATCAGCACCGGTCAGCGGCATGAAAGCCGTTTATAAAATCGTGCGAATTAAACTATCTTTCACGACACTCAGACGCAATATGGGTTTCGAAACCAAATCCACGAATACTTGTGCTGTTAAACTTGGTCTTGAAGAGAAATAATAGGAAATATAATTACAAACCATGGGATAAGTTTGCTCCTTAGTAAATAATTTAATTGCATGAAAAAAGGCTGCGGAACCCTCGCGAATCCGACTTTATTGAGCCCCATACCCCATGAAAAAAGCAACTCAACTAATAATAAAACATAATCAAAAGTAAACTACCAATTACCCTCAAAATCAAATTTTTATAATCATTTACTTGAAATCTTTGTCATACGTCTTACAGGACAGTGTGGTAAAAATAGTTAAAATAGGTAAAAATAACTTTGAAATAGATATAAGTTAACTTTTTCACAGATGAACTTGTGAATGAAGTAAACAGTTCAGTAGTATCCGGATTAATGGAATGGGACACTCCGTAATAACCTCGACGAAAAAAAGCTCGTATGTCCAAGTCCAGGATCAAAGCAATGCTGATTGTTTGTTTTTTGACAAGAACAGAATAGGGCATAGAAGAAAATTTTAGCGTAAAGTTGATGCCATGGAAGCAATACTTTAGACTCGCAAAAATTTGAGTTTATGATTTAAAACTGAGACCAAAATGAATTTCAAGAAGACTCGTTCAAGTTTCCTTAGATGTCCTTGTTGACTTGCAAGCAGTTTCCAGTCCGCTTTACGGTTTCTGTTTTGTTTAATCTTGAATCTCTATATTGCCTCTCTTGGGGATAGATCTTCACTCTATTTTCTCATTATCACTCATATTTTCATTCTAATTTTTTTTGTGGAATCCAATGAACCAAGCATATGAGTAAATCAACGATATTAATCCACTATAAACCAAACTAAGCACGTCGTTATCGAGTTCAGCCATGCATGCAATAGATATTGCGCCAAAGGAGATAGAAAAAAATGAACACATCACAAAAATCTTATCTGCAATTGAATTAATATTTGAAAATCCGTAAAACAGAAATCTACAGATTTTCTAAACCGCACAATGGTTATCCCTGAACATCCAATATTGTAGCATGTTCATCCCCGAAAAACCAAATAACTCTTCATACAGGAAAATCTATTTGAAACCGACCCAAATCCACTATATAAGGATATAAAAACTCGACAACGGGATAACAGGGCAGTATGGCACTCTCCATATGTAGGTATGTACACAAGCGATGCTTCCGTCAACGTTCCATCTCTATCCCAACAAATATTCCACTTAATTGAATCAAGCGAGCTCTTTGCATACATACTAAAGTAGAATAATCCTAGAAACATTTTCAACTTTTCAAGAGTTTCTCCAGCAGCTCTGGGTACCAACTACGTACACTTTGCCTTCCGTAAGTGCCACTGGCAATAGCTACGCCGAGTGTTGTCCCCCTCATCGCAGCTAGCTAAGTTCAAAAGAAGCAGCCGAAAGGAGCACTCATCTATCCTGGAACGGTGCCGTATATATCTTCGGGATAAGACATTTCTGGAAATGGATGTGGGTGGAAATAGTCAATAAACATAGCAACGCCATCCTTCTACCTCGTCCTAATGAGATACTGTTCAACCGTGCTTCTCGACTTTGCTCGGTTCTAATAGGATGCGAAGGATAACGCTAGTAGTCCCATTTATTACCCATTTGGCGATATCATTCCACCATTATCACATCCAATGCAAGATGCTATACATCAACAATGTAAATACTCAACATTCGGATTATCTTCATTTCATAATAAAATGAAAGACCCCCAGATTACCGGCACGCACACATACATCGAACCACATACAAAGTGCCCAAAGGACTCGTCATCGTCCCGAAGTTGAGCCTTTTTGCGAAATAGTGTCGTTTGCATGCAAACGCACAAAACAAAAGTAGAAATTTTTCGCAAGTTGTCTTTCGAAATGGCAATAACGTGGCCAAGGAGATGAGAAAATGGTGTGCGATATGACACCACCAACTAGGATAACGGTCTACGCTGAAATGTTTTAATTAAAAACCTTAGCACGTGCTGCATGTGAGGGATGGAGCATGCGCCATATTTAGATAAAGAGAATTTGTATGCAGTGAAAGAACTTTAAAATAAGAGTAAATATGATGGGGGTAACAATTCCTACAATTCCCCTTGGCTTTTTGGTACAATTATACAACTTCGTATCGTCAAAATATTGCGTAAGAAACTATTCTTGACAGCAACTGTTATGCTCCAGAAACTAACCGAAATCAGTCTCAAACTATCATGACAGAAAATGTAACACCAGGAGAGGTATAAGAAAATGAGAAATAATTATTCGTCATCTCAAGGTTGAACGTGCTAGTACAAAACGTTCAAGTATACAAGATAGAGCTCATTACAACATAGCTGAGACCAGTTCTAAAGAAATTACTAGTAAACTAGAATCAAATAAGAAAACACATAGAAGGAGACTCACTCTGGAGTAATGCCTTTTTCTACAATCCTGGTTGAAGCAGGAATCTCTCCAACTCCAACACGCCGCTTTAGCCGCCAAATGAGACTAAAGAGGCCTAATCCAAAGTAATGTGACAAACAGTTCCAGGCTAAGTTATTGGTGTAACAGGAGGTCTTTAGTTGGTACTAAAATTACTGAGTGCTATTGGCAGTCCAACATTCAGGACGTAAAGGACAACCTCATCAAATTCATATTATTATATGGCACAATGTGATGCAACCAACTCTTCGAGGATTTTAGGCTTGGTGTGTTGAAAAATGGGGAATATGTTTTTCAAATTAAACATTTTTGAAACTATTCTTCTATCTAGAAACTATAATCCGTTCGTAGTATTTGTTCTGTCCGATGTATATCACTTGTCTAGCGTAAGACCACCAAAGTTCCACCGAGTAGATCTTAAGTAGTAGGGGCGGCAATGGTGATCCTTGTGGGACTCCAGCTTCAATTGTATAATAGCAAGGAAATTCCGTTGCTTTTTCGAACATTGCAGCCGTTGGGGCTATTTTCTAAGTGTTCCAATTGTTTTGTCAGATGGACCTGTCTGGAGTGCTTTCATATGAAGAGAATTTGTTCCTCAGGAATAATTATGATTTTAAAACAAATTCTGATAATGCTTGGAGTATTGTCTTTTCCACAATTTTGTCTAGCCAGGAGAAAAACTTATGGGTCGCCTCTTTTGGGGAAAGGTGTTTTTTCTTGTTTTGGCACAACTGTGACGATTGCTGTTTTCCATGCTTTTGAGATACCTCCTCGTAGACGGTAGATAGACGGATCCGTCGGTTTTTGAATAGTATTGTAAGGGAAGAGAGAGTGCTGGGAAGTTTGTGAAAGTGTTATATCCGGGTAATTTTCAGGTGTCTGTATTATTTTTTTAAAGTCCATTGGCATCATACCATACCCGGAGAGACTTGTGTTTGCAGGATTCGCGCCTCCGAAGAAGCGTTCTGGTGGGATTCCATATCAAGAGTGTCTGCGAAAAGCATTATCTCCCCAACATTTTTGGAAATTATGCCATTTCGACCACCTTTTGGAGGGTCTAGGAACTTGTTTTTATTGTGAAAGTACTTGGCCACTCTGCAGAATCGGTCTTCGTCAGGTTCGTCGGATTCTTCTTCGAGATGTCGCTAATATCTCTCTTAATGCTCGCATCGAAATATGAAGATCTTAGCTCGCCTCTGGGCTTGATGAGCAGCCCTTCTCCTCCGTATTAGACTATGAATTTGCTGTAAGAGTTCAAATAGCTTGTTTTTTCTTGCAGGAGTTCTAATTATGTGGTCCTTTCTTGAATAATTTTCCTTGCAATTTTGAGTTTGCGTGAAATTTCCAGTGGCCAGTGCATTTTTAAAGGCTTCCTAGTTTGTTTTCTTTGTTAACTGTAGAGGAACACATATCTAAATATGTTCTATTAAAAGGCCGGTTTATGATCTCATGACAGGTCGTCATGTCATATGATGCGGGTCAAAAGATAGCATCAAGAAATACCGCAAGATATGGAGCGTAGCTGTTTCTTGGACCAAAATGTGTGACTTTTCACAGCTCCTCTTTTGTGGTGATATGCATTCATATCACCTTCCTGGTATTTGATGGTCCAATGTCATTTTTCCGATGCAGCAGTCATTCTTTCGTTCTGGTACAGAATGCAGTCAGGGAACTTGAGTTGAGTCCTTGACTTTAGGAATATTTCTTGGAGAAGCAGAATATTAAATATGTGATCCAGCATAAATTATTTCAGTTCTGCAGTTTTCGAAAGCTGGGATTTCGCATTCCACGAAAGAATACAAATGTGATTCATGTGCCTTATTATTGGGCTTATGTTGAGTGAGAGTGTAATTTTGTGAGAAAGTTTCCTGGATCGTTTGTACCATCATGTTTTGCATTGTTCTTTGAAATATTTTTTGCATCGATTCAAAGAGTGGGTCCATCGGAAATTGATGATTGGACTAATTAGGCGAATTTCACGCTCGGGAGGTGTTTACTGTGATGTGGGTTGTTTTTGGGTTCGGCTGCAGCTTTTTTCGGGGTTTTTGGAAAACCGACGTAGCTAGCCCTCCCTTTTACACATTTCGGGGTTTCTTTCTGCGGTTTTTGGTGAAATTCCTCCAATCCAGCACATTTGATTTGCGCATGGCAGTTTCAGACAGATTAATCAGATTCTTGGATTTTTGCGTTTTTTGGTCGATGGGTTTCATCCTTGTAGAAAAGATTGCAGATTGCTTGGATAGCATTAAAAAGTTTAGTGTTACTATAGCTAAGCATGAGGTGAATTACCTCTGCTGGGTGGAAGTTCTGGTCCTACAGGTCCTTTTGTATTTCAGTAACATAAAGGCCATGTAGACCTGTGTCTAAGAGTGAGCAAAAGTTGTCAGATTTGTGATGGTTGGAAAAATGTGCTTATGGTGTTGAGCTCAGGACGTTTATCGCTAAAATGGCTCCAAGACTTTGATTTGAAAAGTTCTTTTGAACGTTGAAACTCAATTGTATCAATATATAGGCTGTTTTTCAGAAGAATATAACTTGACGAATTTTTTCGAATGCAATGAAGATGCAATGAAGAATGCAGATTTTGCTTTCATTATTTGAATATTACTTTGGGCATGTAAGCTTCACGACTGTGGCGGAGTAAGTAGAGGCCCAATTTAAAACGACTGTAATCGAAAATTGGGGTCGCTTCTTGCCAATAATGTGACCATTGTTGTTTCCCAAATGGTGAATCGCCTTGATTTTACGCATCCCCATAAGAAGTAGTACAGTGGTGATAAATCGCAAAATATTTCAGGGGAATTCAAAAGTCCAAAACAAGAAATTATGCACTCATCAAATGCTTTCTTGATTACGTCGATGGTTATACGAGCCGAAAACCATAATATTTGATGGGCAGAGGTTTAATTTTTGAGGAAGGCGTCAAGTAATATAGACTGAATCAAATTTTCATCGAAACTACGCTCTGCAACTGCTATGGTTTCTGAATTACACACTTTACGACGTCTGGGTTGGTGCGTAGTACCGTTGAGAATAAACATGGTGCGGAAACAATCCATGGTTTGTCGCATTATTTGTTCTGATGGACGATTATAGAGGCCATAAAATTGGCGAAATTGGTCTAAAAAATAACCATGTAAACATATGTAAATATTATTCTGGATTTGAATCAACAGATTCTCAGAAAGTAAACTTGTCAAAAAACGGGCACTATAATTTTATTTTAATTTGAATCTCATTTTCATTTTCTGGAATTATATTTCATATAAAAACACAACAAAAATAAGAATAAACAATCAAATTAGATACTTTAAACGAGATAAACGAGAAGAATCGTTCAAGCAACAATGCACAGTGGTGTCAGCAGAACAGAAATTACAACAAATTTGCATTCACAATTAAGCGATCGTCAATCAATCAATCAATTTTTTTATCAAAATAATTGGCAGCAGCAGCCAAAGTTCTGACATCGCTTTTTATGATCGACCGAATTAATTCACTTTATATAGAAAAATGTAAATTAAATCTGTTCGGAAGCGTCCGAAAAATTCAATTACCTACTTTGTACGTTTATCCTACAATTAACGTTTCTTGAAAGAAAAACAGAAAAATTGATTCAATTCATTCAACTTTTGCCTTTTGAGCAACAACAAAATCCTATTAAACAATGCAAACTGCTCCACAAAAAGACTCCAAAAGAGCGGGCGTCCGATGTTGCTCATGGCTTTCACCTGATGGCAACTGAAGAGAAAGCATGGGACAACGCGTCCCAATCGTAGGGGAGCGAAAAACGTTTTAGCTTCAAGTATCACTCAGAGTCCTTATTCAGCCAAGAGTGCTTTCCACAATATTATATATCAGGTGTTGTTAAAGTGAGCTTCCCCATTAGAAGGATATTCACTTCTTACGACTCACTGAGTAAGTGTTTACCTCTTCAGAGCTCATCTACCTTTGAAATCTTTTGAAGGATTCCTTGCGGTTTAGTTCGAATGTGACCTCAGTCCGATACTGACGGAGTTCTTCCGAGTCCGCGTTTCCTTTTCAGCATTCGTCTAAGTGACTGAGTGTGCTACTGATAGTGATGTTAAATCTCTCCGCAGTGTACTAAACACAAATGCAAGTAATTGTGTAGTAAAGTTATCGTTAAAAGTGTCCACCAATTAAACTAAAATCCATGTAATTAATCCCCTAAGGAGTGTGTGCACATAAATTCCACAAGTGCAGTGAACCTTTCAGAATAAACAAAAGAGGCTTCCGACTAAGAAGTCAGAATCAACAGCCAACATTTAACTGGTACCATGAAAGCCCTTTGACGAGGATTTAGAAAGAAGGACTTCGTTAACAAAAGCACATGCGTTATTTATATACTTCTTTAGTCATCTGTCTCGGAACAAGCAAATATTTACAGGAAACTTAGGTAAGAGCATCTTTACTTGCCCTCATCGCGACGTTTGAATTCAAATCATCCTTTTTGACCCATTGTGTACAGGTCGTTGATATGCATAAATTTTTTATTAGGCTCTTCCATTTATTCATTAGTTGAGGAATCATAGGATAGACGGTCTGGCTTAAGTGGGAGTTTGCATGCTCTTGAAATTTTCTAGTAAATATGTAAGACGTTCGGGATCGGGTGATTCGTACCAGACCCAAACTCACCGGGTGGGCGTAGCTAACTTTGGGGCTCATAAATAAAAGAGATAGCGGAGCCTGGCTGCTGCAGGACTACGTAGGAGTGCAAAGATTTGACTGGATAGTCCAAATATAGCTTAGCACACAATTAGCAGCTCCAAATTATATCCTTATTCCATGTAGATACACATCCAGAGGAAACAATATTTAAATGCCGAATAGCGCTCAAACGACACAGTGTGGGATATTAAAAGCTTCAGTTACAGTACCAATGATAACATCTTTAATTACGAGGCAACAATAATAATCAGATTAAATGATTGCAATGACATTTTACCTATAACGTGAGTGCCTCATTTTTCTTTACAAACGAAGCGTACGGAAAATATGCATCGCAACAGAGAGCTCAAAAGTTGAATAAAATTTTCAACACGAGAAGACTTCAAAGCGATTAAGTTAATTAAGTCTGTATTTAAGTTGGATGAAACATGACCTGGTGGAAGGATCAGCGTTGTGGACAGTAGTGGAAGTGGCTTGCGAGCGCAAAGAAATGGGGATTTATATAATCTTCGGGTAAAATTACATCAGAGTTATCTCCTGCAGCAAAAAGATTACGAAGTCATCGTTATTAGATTTTCCTGGTGAAGTAAGTTTCCAGCTAAGATTTGATTGGGGAAAGCAGACTTCTTCATAATTGTCTTTGACTTTCAATGTCGAGGATTTAATACCTATTATACAAAGTACGAGTTGTTCATTAATATTTATACTGTCGTTTGGTATCAATATTGTCATATTCAAAGAAAATATCAGTTTCGGACTTAGCGAAAGCAAATTTTGCCAACTATCCTGCTTATAGATCAGCTGTTTTTGTAATGGCAAGTGCAAGACATTTTCATATTCTTTTGTGCTTTTCACAAGAGCTGAAAGTATTACGGATCGTTCCAAGTCAGCTCTTTTGATTAAAAATATTGAGAACTGAAATTTTCTTCAAACATTTACATAACTTTTCATATCGTTTACGCTTTGATGCCAACATATTGGAACTTCATTGACGGAGATTTGAAGATATTTTTTTTAAACAATTGTTGAACTGGGAAAAGTTTAAATAGTTTAAATGGACAAAAAGTACCGAAGTATTCTGACGTGTCTTGATGAACAAAAATAATCGAAGTATGGAAAGAAATGAGCCAACCTGTTCAGATAATCTAATGACAATTCATCAAAAGAAGGATTGATAGAGCAACGAATTAATATACGGAATGTTATATTTCCGCATACGTTTCTTTCCAGTCTGAAAGGTGATTACAATATCTTTCCTGTTCAATTGGAATAGCGCTAAAAAGACTAGAACCTTAAGAAGGAGGAATTTTATACGATAACTTAAAAGTTGGCTAGTTGGAGAAAAATCAAATAGCTTTCTCCTAGGCGTAGAATTTCCTCACTAAAATTCCTCACAAATTTTCGCTAGGGTTCAGGTCGGTACTTAACGCTATTTATGGTAGCAATTCGATTTCGGAGTCCTGAAACCAATTTTTGATGGCGGTTGCCGTGTGGATGGGTACGTTATCTGGCAGGAGGATAATGTTTCATCTTCTCCAAGTACCACAAAAGGAAATAAATGTTCCTCTAGTAACACCTGGTGACCAACAGCGTTATTTCTTCTATTTTATTGTGAAAGTTATTTCACCCGAGAATTTTTTTAACAATGCTCGAACCATAACAGATGCGCCTCCATGTGCTCATCTTGAGATGATCTCCCTTCCTTCCATTGTATCAGTAATAATTAAAACCATCTGATCCATCATGATTAAATTTTCTTATAGCTGAAGAACACATGCACCCAAATGTTTGGTTTCTGCATAAAAGTTCCGGCGAAATTCAGTCTTGCATCAATGTCTCGTTTCGTCAATTTTGGCTTTGAAAAATATTTTTGGTACTTGAATGTCCAAGTATCCAAGTAGAAGAAATCCAAGAAAATGGAAAGAATTTTCTCACTAAACTAAGATCAGAGTTGAACTTCTAAAATCCAGCAATTTGTTATGATGTAGCTCCTGTGCTCGATAATTCCATTGAAACGGATCGTATGACAGCAGGCGAATAGTTTAGCGGACGTCTAGATGACTTCTTTCTACTATGATTTTTGATTTCCAACTTAAAAATTTTTTTAACTAAACTTCACTACCTTTTAATTTCACTCGTAATTTCTAAATTTCTCTTTGGATTTTTCCACAGTTTTTCAAGTCAATAATTTTTTGTTTTTCAACGTTACGTAACAAACAAGGAATTAACAAACATTCAAAACTTTCTACAAAACCAGACTTTATTCAAAATTTCTATAACAACACTTCTTCCAAGTACAAAAACTCCCAAATACGATTAAGTTTATAATTATTCACAGCTGCAAAACTCGTTCTCAGCGATTTTAAATCTGCAATTTAGTATGGTTGAAAGAACAAGTCAAGTAGATAATTGAAACGGTTTCCTGAGATAACCGAAATGACATGTTCGGGCATGATAATTAATTTGCTAGAACCGCTTTGGAAATGTGAAAAAAATTGTTCACAATACTGTATATCAGACTTGTATTGCGAGTGTCCCTTGTTGACACCCATTTTTTTTTAAATATTTCTGTTTAGTTAAAGAACGGCCCGGACCCGTTGCGACTTTAAAGGAAAATAAAGTGAGAATTTTGTGGCAAAAATTACTTTTGTGAGTGTTGTCTTCTTCAGGTAGTTTCCTCACCGAAACGAATTCGATATTTCCAGATGTTCGTTCTTCATTGATTTGCAAAATGATTGATTCGATTGTTCAGCTAAAATCTTCATTATCTCATGATTTCTTCATTGTCAAAATATTTAAAATCATAATAGGAAAGGTTCCAGTCGTACTTTGTCCGTTCAAACAGGACATAATCAAATTGTGGCAAAGTAGTTTCAAGCGCGACTGGGCATACTAGATTTTCAGCATAAAGTATTTCATTTATCTTAGATGACTGTTTACAGCGATCATCTCCTTAAGTCAAACTGAAATTCGCCCTTGTCCGTGGGTGACGTTGTCAGTCAAATAATTATTATATATCAAAATAATTGTTTTTGTAAAAGTTTTTTTTATTCAATATTACAATAAACTAACTATTCCTTAAGTCCTTTGCTGTAGTCTTCCATGTTGTTTTTGAGAAGGAGTCATTTCTCGGTCGCGGTACTATTTTTGGCACACGGTAACCACAATTTTATTGTTTTTGAGAGGATTTTCAGTAATTTCATAATTATTAATATTAAAGACAGGGAACAAAAGGGACAATAAAGGGACAAAATATATTGTATAATAAATGTAATATAACATTGAAACTACAAATGGAAAAGAAAAAAATTATTTCATATTGAATAGTCGAAATAAAAATAATGTAAAAAATTAATATCAAATGAAAATTAAACCGAATCTTTCGCTGAAGTTTTGACGAAGGGATGGATTTCGGGTAAAAATTTAAACAGCAGTCATTACGAATCGTCGTCATTCTTTTTGTGGTATTTCGCACGATTTTACTACCAAGATTTTTGACATCTTTTGCATCGTATGACTTGCAGCGGTACCTTTTTGCTGGTCTGTCAGTAACATTTTGAAGTTCTTGGCGTTTTCTACAAGGTGAGGCCGGGTCATCTTCTTCAATAGAGTTATCATTATTTGGATAACGGCCAATCCCATCAGAAAACAATAAATTTTGCGTTTAGTGCTATTTTAAAGTATCGATTTTGTCTAATTTGAAGCTTATTCTTTAAGCATTTGACACATTGGTCCCAGCTAGGAGCTCGGTAAAAAATGTTGGGTTAGTTCACCATTTTGATAACGTGGATCTTGTTCTTTATGCTATACAGAGATTTTCTAACAGAGGGTATGGTGATAGTACCGTATTCGATTTGGATCTTGGAAGTTAACTTCTTGTCTGATAGCAGTCCGTGGTATTATAGTTCTTGAGACGACGAGACGTTTGTCCAATGAATTTTAATGGTCAACTTGGAAGCAGTGTAGGTTTTCATGAAAAACATGCGTTTGGTTTTTGTTAGAGACGTTAGTTCTACGTTTCGTATAATGTTGTTAGATTGGTTTAAAAGATTAAAGATTTTAATTAATTAATATAATTATAATTAAAGAAAAAAAGAATAAAAAATAAAATTAAATTAATAAAAAGATAATTAAAGAAGATTAAAACTTCGGCAAGACTTCTATCGAAAAAAAAACAAGGCCAATATTTTTATTCTCATTCCCCTGTCCATTTTTTGTCCATTCTTTGTAATTGAAGGCGCAATTAAACCAAATTTTCGTCTTGTTCTTGCACAGCTACGACTTTCTCCTCGTTTAATAATTTTTCAACAAGCAAAATAAGGCAAATTAAATTCAAGTTAATCAACTTTAGAAAACTTCTGTATCATAAGTACAAAACGATCATTAGAAACCCCCACTGAACTACCTCTCAATTACAACTAAAGCGAGGTCCGCAGCGCTTGATTTTTTTCAACTCGGTTTAAAGGTATGGTGAATGCGACAAACGTTAGTTTTATATCCATATTCGAGTCTCAAGGTGACATATTTCCGACGGTTAAAAAAGGATACTTATGGAGTCGAATTCGGGATGTGGAATGACTTCATAAATAATAATCATTTTAACAA
The DNA here is from genome assembly GCA_954870665.1 of Stratiomys singularior. Taxonomy (NCBI): domain Eukaryota; kingdom Metazoa; phylum Arthropoda; class Insecta; order Diptera; family Stratiomyidae; genus Stratiomys; species Stratiomys singularior. The sequence continues at coordinate 31,948,155 of OX940879.1, forward strand.
CATTTATGGAGACAGGACATTGACGTTCATAGTTCCTCAGAACTCAAGAGTATTCCAATAAACTCAAAAATATTCCAGAAGAGATTTTGAGTGGAAAGAGAAAAACTTAGAAAACTTTCTTTTTTAAAAGTTAATCCAAGCTTCGTCCCTTGAACTCCAGTATTTAAATTGTATCGACACAAATTCTCCCGTAAATTGCCGGCTTCCTCAGCGTGTGTTCGATTAAGCAAAGATGTATGTATCTTCCTTTTTGTGTCCGTACGTCTTCGAAACCGATTGATTCGAAAATGTTTTTCCATGTTATAGGAAGTGCGGCTCTTCATTCATCAAATTTATTGAACTGATGAGTTTCAGGTAGTAGAAACGTAGTTGTCCTTGGCGATTGCTAAGTTTTCCGAAACCAGTATCGGATTTGTCCCTACAAACCTTCAAAGAGAACAAAAACCACTGCCTAGATCCTTACTAAGAAGAGAGTCTCTTTAAGAATTTGCAAATTTTTAGGCTTTTGCAAGTACCTAAAGTTCGTTGCTAACGAAACGGTCTCGAATTTTTCACCGATGGACTGTTATTTTTTGACGTCTGCATAGATATTATCAGTGAGGGTAAATGTGGTGCGGAAACGATGCATGGCTAATCGAATGAACAGTTATCATACGTAGCATTAAAAAATGTTGTCAACTTAAAGTTCTATAAACTTTAAGTTGACAACAAACACGCTTCTTAGTGAGGATATCGGTAGAGAAGTGTAAGGTCGTACACGTCACTGGTCACCCAGAACACGTGCACTACTCTCAATAGGGAAATGATACTGATTCCTTCCGCGTGATCTTTCTTATTACAAAATATACGTCCCGCGCGTTTCAGGGTACGCCATATATTTCAAGGATGTATTCATATGTACTGCCCGTAACTGATATTGTTTAAATTTGATGTATTTATACTTCCCGTTCGGTTAACATGTTGGGGCGTATGTCCCTACTTCTCTTTGTTTGTTCAATTCAATGTCTTTTGACAATGGGACGAGCACAAATCATTTCTCTCAAGTCCACGGAAAGTCACTTTCCAGAACATAGAAATCCGGTTTCGAATCAACAGGATGCAAACACCTACGGGCATAAAAAGGACGATACGTGATTTCGTTGCTCAATCAAGCATATACTGAGGAGGCCGGCAAATATCAGGTGACATTCGAATTTGAGGCAACACCAAATAAATAGTGAAATTCAAGGGAAACACGACGCAATTCAACGTTCAATTAAATAAAAAAAATTTTTTTCATCATTTTTGATTTGAAGCATAAATTATATCAATATAAAATTTTCATTTTGCGCTTAATTCGACAGATTTCCAGCAAGTATGCTTGGAAGAACTCACGTCAGAGTAAATTTAATTATTCCATTTTTCGAATTTTATCAAAAAAAAAAAAAAAAATAAGAAAACCAAGGGAAAAATCCAAATTAGATCCTTCGAGGCAATTTATATAAGTACTCCTATTCAATTACACTTCAAACGAGAGAAATCGTTCAGGCAACAATGTCAAATGGTGTCAACAGAACACAAATTCCGACAAAATATGTATAAATTTGTGTTCATAATCAAATGATATTTTAAGTGATATTGACAATTGCGTCTTGAAAAAAGATTTAGTTTTTCAGTCGAAAAACGTTGTCCTAGAACATTTTCCATAATATCTAAATTTTTCGGTCCGGGCAACAGATTTGCAACAATTACTTCCGAACTTACAAAGAAAACTTTTCCAGGAATCGTGGACATACAAGTATGTGTAATATGCTTCATAAGTGACATAATGTCGGTATAGATTCAACTGGTTTTATTTGTTATGATTGTAAAACGTGGTACTTATTTTTCATGCGGAACGAAATACATTTTTACAATTGGATAGCCAGTAAACAAAAGTATCTTCTTTGACTGAGTACTTCATATTGGCCACACGATGTCCGACGGATGAAAGAAATGGAAAAATATCCTGGGAAAGCTTAATGTCATACTACATAACGACTTCTAGTTAGATTGTTCGTAAAATCTTTGCATCAGTATGAGAACGAGATGACATGGTATTCAAGCTGGATTTCTATATTGTTGTAAATTTCATAATTGTGGTCTTATGTTCGTTGAGCGAAGGAAATTGACCTTTTAGTGCTAAAGTGGATCTTGAAATTAGAATAGCTTTACATTGAATGTATCCTAGAAAGTATGAGGGTATTTAGTTATATCGTTTTCCACCCCGTGAAGTCCTGAACTACCAAAAAAGATAATAGGCTTGACCTTAATAACCATCTCAGTATATTGATTTCATCCTTTATCATTTTTATCCAAACGTAATTTAATCAGCTATAGACGCAAACGGATGTTGAGGAATTATCAGAGGAAATGCTTAGTTCTAACAATAAGTTCACTTACCAGTTCATTCCACAACTTAGAACAACACTTCCAGGAATTTTCACGGATTTATTTTACAAATAAGGAATATTGTAATTTGTTGAAGCTCTCAGAACATTATCAATGATCACACTGGTCTGCAAAAAAAATTTTTTTTGTCTCCTTTACATAACTATGAATTATTATTATTGATTCAATAGTACTAAATAGAAATATGGTATCAAAAATTTTCTATCACGTATATTATTTTTACAATGGAATTTTTAAATAAAATTTCAATATAGCATTATATTTTAATCATTTATTTATTATCATAATTTTGGATACAGACCATGAAAAAACATTAAGACGTATATTACAATATGTTTTTTTACTTATTAATAGTATTTTACTTTGTGATTTTCTTTCTTTTCATATTTTCAAGTGGAGTTTCGCGCCGAATAAACCAGCAAAAATCTGCAAGCATTCCTTCTGACCATTTTCCGTTGTTGCGCCTCTCTATGTGCATAATATCTTGATGAAACCTCTCACCATGTTCATCTGATACTGCTCCAAGGTTAGGTGGGAAGAAATCCAAGTGAGAGTCCAAAAAATGAATTTTTAAAGACATGTTATACCCTAGGTCTTTATACGAAGAAATAAGTTCTGTGACAGTATCCTGGTAGTTTTCACTTTTTTTTGTTTCCTAGAAAATTATGGCACACTTCGACGAAAGCAGTCCATGCCCTTTTTTCGGGTTCGTTCAGGTTTATTGTAAAATTTGTGTCCTTCATGAGCTCGCGTATTTGGGGACCCACAAAGATTCCTTCTTTTAATTTTGCATTGCTGATTCGGGGGAATTTCGTCTTTATATACTGAAAGCCTTCACCATCCTTATTCATGGCTTTAACAAAATTCTTTATAAGACCCAGCTTTATATGGAGTGGAGGAAGAAAAATTTTTTCACTTGGAACTAAAGGTTCTTCATTAACGTTCTTGAAACCAGGCATCATATTCGTTCTTCGTGGCCAGCTTTTTACTACGTAGTGTTTATCTCTCGCCCGACTATCCCACTCACAGAAAAAACAACAATATTTTGTATATCCTCCTTGTAGACCAGTCAACATTGCTTCAACTTTAAGATCAGCGCAAATGTTCCACATATACTGTGAATATTTAATTTTTTCCAATAGCAACTTCATATTTATATAATTCTCTTTCATATTTGTTGTATGTGCGAGAGGAACTGAAGGATATTTATTGCCATTGTGAAGTACGACAGCTTTTAAACCTATTTTAGATGAATCAATGAAAAGTCGCCACTCTTTGGGTTCATCAGGAAAACCTAGTTCTTGTAGAAGACCGTTAGCATTTTGACAAAATACCAAATCATTCTCTTTGGTTAAGTATCTAACAAATTCTTCATGTCTGTTTGGAAAATATGAGACCCTTGTATTTTCCTCTAACAAATTCCATTGTTTAAGTCGTGATCCGAGAAGTTGAGCATTTGATTTTGACAGTCCTAAATCTCGAACAAGATCATTCAAATCTGACTGAGTTAGTAGATGAGGTTTTTCTAAGTTTATAGATGACGCTGAAGAAATAAATATGGTACTTGATTGAGTTAGTTAAGGAGAAAATTTTCATCAATCGGAGTTTCATCGCTGTTATTACGCATTGGAGGCAAAACACCTTTTCTTCGAGGAACTGGTTTTTGTGCAGATAGTATTTCTGGATATTGAATCATATTTTTATTTTTTTTCCGTATATCCCTTTGTTTTGGTCATACAAAAATAACAATCATTTTCATGGTTTTGTGGTTCACTCCGAATCATAGGCGTTGCGAAGGGCATGGTCTTATGACTTCCTCTAAGCCAACCACGTAAGGTTCTTGAGCAACTGCTCCAGCACATTTTCGAGAGCCAACTTGTATCTCTGTTATCAACCGAAAACCTAAAATAACGCTGATAGGCACTGTTAACGAGACTAGACAAACCATTTTTCTGAGCTTTTATAGTAAATTCACCACAAATGTAGCAAAACACATCTGGAGAATTTTTGCAATTCCTTGGCATTATGTACCTGCAATATAATAAAAATTGCTATAAAATCAAAGCAATATTCCTATCGTGTGACTTTATTTTGCACTGTAACTGAGATTATTATGTAATTTTCATCACACGTATCAATATTGTTCGAAACTTACCAAAATATTCCGTGTAAATCCAAAACAATCCCTATACAACTTTTTAACGTACTGAGCGCCACGAAGTCACAGCGAAAACTGCGCAGGCACATGTATTCGTATAAAAATGACTCAGTCGGTATCGATCTCTCTCTTTCTATCAGTACGAGTCGTTTTTCTGTGCATAACCACGATCTCAACTAAATGAAGTTGCGCTAACGCACGAACAACAGTAAAAAATATAGAATTTTAAGCTATTAAAAAAATTAGGCAACAGTGGTTTCAGCGGTTTCGTAGGAGGAAACGATAGTTAGAAGATCAGACACGATCAGGACGGCCCATGGAGGTTAAAGGTGGTGATTTATTGGAAGTCATACAAGGAGTTGCTAGAGGAGGTGCTGTATCATCATGCTGCGTCATCAGCATCCATTTCAAAACCAGACTGCATTAACGTAAGGTTTTGTTGAGATCAGTAACCAATGGGCAAAGAAGCTAAGGTGTTTTCACAAAAGCGAACAACTTTTTTTGGAAAAAGTCTCGAGTGAATGTCTCCAATCTCAAAGTCACTTGCAGTGAGATAGATATCCCTGACAAGGCAGGTAAATACGACGACTCCGGATAAGGATGGAAGTAGGATTGTAAGCGATGAAATAGATAAATTTTCTCTGATCGGGACGTATTTTCCGTCTGACTATCTACCAAACCCTGAGAGAGGGACTCAAATGCTCGCTAAGATCGTTGAAGCGAAAGTTCCCAACTTCAAATCTAGTCTGAACGACGAACTATAAGGACTAGTGTCTCATAATATGTGTATAAATATGAAATGCAGATTTTTCTGCTTGAAATATGCATTTATTTGAATAACAGAACGAATGGATTCAATAATGAAAGTGTTGGCCATCGTTAGCTACGACTTTTTCCCATCCTTCTGTCAATTGATGGATTCCGTCCCAGTACCACTTCTCATTTTTTGAGGCTAACCACTCATCAAGCCAATTTTTAACTTTTTCGTAAGAATGCAAGTGCTGTTCCGAAAGTCCGTGCTGCATCGATCGAAACAAGTAGTAGTCAGAAGGAGCCAAGTTTGGTGAATACGGCGGGTGGGGCAGAACTTCCCAATTAATGTTTTCCAAGTAGTTTTGGACAGGTATTGCAACATGTGGCCGAGCATTGTCATGTTGAAAAATGACTATCATGTCTTTGGTGAAATTCTGGTCGTTTTTCCTTAAGTGCGCGGTTCAATTTGATCAGTTGTTGTCGGTAACGTTTGCCAGTAATAGTCTCACCAGGTTTCAGCAGTCCGTAATACAAAGGTCCCTTACTATCCCACCAAATACACAGCAAAGTCTTCTTTCCGTGAATATTTCGGACTGGTTGTGATGTTGATGGCTGGCCTGGGTCTACCCATGATTTTTTCCACTTGAGATTGTCGAAATAAATCCACATTTCATCGCCAGTAACAATCCGATGCAAGAAACCTTTTCTTTTCTATCTGGCAAGCAAAATTTCATAAATGGTTTTTCGCCTTTCGATGTCTCTTTCTTTCAATTGATACGTCACCCATTTTCCAGCTTGTTGGATCTTTCCCATGGCTTTTAAACATTGTGAAATGGCTGCCTGAGTAACTTCTAACGCCTTTGCCAACTGTTTTTCAGTTTGTGTGTTGCTTTCATCCAATAATGCTTGCAAATCTGTATCTTCGAATTTGTTTGGTGGTTTTCCACGGTCCTTGTTGCTGGCATCGAAATCGCCACTTTGAAATCTTTGTAACCGTCGTTCACAGGTGTCTGGGCTTGGGGCATGTTCACCATATGCTTCCAATAAAAATCGATAAGGTTTTGCTGCCGTTTTCTTCAAATGAAAGAAGTTTATAAGACTTCCGCGCAAAACCTCTTTTTCTGGCAAGTAATTCGACATTTTTGAAGCGGACAGGAACTATGTTGTTTGTACAATCAAAACCTGTGACATACTGGAATTTGTTGACAGATGTTGACCCTTCAAAATGCCATATTAGTTATCCCCGACACAAACCACATGTAATGGTTATGCCATCTGTTAGTAAAATCCGCATTTCATATTTGGCATAGTAAACAATAAGGGATCAAGAGGTATTGACGGTATTCCAAATATAGTACTTCGTCATTTGCCTGGGGTGGCTGTTAGAAATTATTGCATATTGTTGAATAATATGTTAAACAATTCGTATTTCGCAAACCGGTAGAAAAAGGCCAAAGTGTTCCCGATTTTAAAGAAAGGGAAGGAAGAGTTATCGCCCAATTAGCTTGTTGCCTAGCATGTGCAAGGTATTCGAAGTAATACTCAATCAAGCACTAAACGTCCACATCGAGAAATATGAATTGATGGCGAATTGTCAGTTTGGATTCCGAGCCAGGCATTCGACTATACATGCAATAACGAAAGTAAACTCAGACATTTGTTGGAAACTAAACAACAATGAATGCGTTGGAGCGTGTCTCATTGATATGGAGAAAGCCTTCGAAACGGTGTGGTTAGATGGACTAATTTTTAAGCTCCTTCAGGACAAGGTTCTCAGAAACCTCGTCGCCATGATGTGTAATATTCTGTACGGGAAAACGTTTCTCGTTACTGATGGATATCTGACAACGATGCACGATTTCAAACTCTTGAATGGTATACAGCAAGGAACAGTAACTGCGCCAAAACTCTTCTGTGTATTCATTCATAATCTCTTGAACAGCTTTGATTTCAACGTGTTGCCAGCACGATCATTAGCAGCGTTTGCTGATGACTTAATTATCTGTACGGCTGATCGACAAGCTTCAGTTGTTCAGGAGAACCTTCAAAAAATGTATAACGACGTACAGTTCTTCACGGACAATTGGCAAATGAAAGTGAATGCACAAAAATGTGAAACGATTTTGTTTCGAACATTGCTACTGTCAGCCAGTTGAGACATAAGACGTAATTGGAGAGATTTCCATATTATGGCAAGCGAGGGAAGTTCTGAACGGGTTCCGCATAAATCCTGAGAAGATATAGACAAGTACTATAATCAACATGTTAAAATCATACACAGTAAGGTGCTCAAGCGCTCCTTTCGACAACTCCTTCATTCCAGATACATTGATTGAAACGTCAAAGTTATCTGCTATAAGACTTTGGTGCGACCAGTCTTGACATACGGATGTCAGATCTGGTACAACCAGAGTGCTAGTATGATGGAAAAGAGTTTTCGAAAGGAAATGTCTTCGCGCATGTACTGGTCTGTGCAGAAAACCTGAGACATATTGGTTTTTTTTTAATTTTTTTGAGCTTTCTAGCTAATGTTATTAGAATTAATAGAAAACCCGTTGAATATTTTTCTATTAGCTAGTATTTTTTATTTTACTACAAATATATATTTCGGCTACTACTTGCAGCCTTGCTCAGTGCATATCCAGTATAGTATAGTATAGTTGGATACGCACTGAGGAAGGCTGCAAGTAGTAGCCGAAATATATATTTGTAGTAAAATAAAAAATACTAGCTAATAGAAAAATATTCAACGGGTTTTCTATTAATTCTAATAACATTAGCTAGAAAGCTCAAAAAAATTAAAAAAAAAGTTAACACAATTATAGCTTCCATAAATCTTAATAAGTCAAACGCAATGGTCTCGAATTTTCTTCTTTTTAATATTTGATGACAATTTGAGTCAAGTGAAAAACTAGTACAGTGCCAGTAGGGTCCAAATTATGAAAAGAAATTAGAAAACTTGAGAAAAAGTTGAAAAAAAAAACGAGGCAAATAAAAGATTATGTCAACTATACACCTTGCGAATTGCGGTATATTATTAAGTAATCTGGTTTGACGGTATAGTAAAAATATGCCTAGTTTAGCGAGTCATATCCATACGCTTTGCTTCTCCCAAGTGGTTGCATAATAGTTTTTATTTCCAGTGAGTCGATTTGCCTGATTGGTCATGCTTGGCCATCCGAGAGCGCTCACTGAAAACTGCTGGATGCTCAAAAATTGTCTTTTTTTTGCAAGATTCTCCTGATCGGAAAAGTTCTTCATAAATTCCAGTCCCAGCTATAGCTCTATTCGCACTGTCAAAAATCTTTATATTAGGACTTTGCGTCAAAAGTACTATAATACGATTTGTTAGGCAGAAGTATTTGGAGACGCGTCAGGAAACAAAGCGTCGAAGCTTTAGAAGAAGCTCTCCCACTGTTCGTTTTTTCAGAATATACTCATCCTTTTCCAGTTTCATACCATTTTTTAAATCTCTCATCTGTGTTTCTGGACATTTTCCATACTTTACCCTTCTCCTTTACCAGGTGTTTAATACTTAATACTTTCTTTCAGATTTTCTTTTTTGAAAAGAGAACCAGTTTATGATCTTATGAAAGGACATTTGTTGAAAGTTAAATCACGTGGAATTTCGTTATCACATTCGAAATCAGTCCGTATACTACGATGTGTTGGCTCATTGGGAATGAGTGGTAACAGTTGATTTATGAATCTATTTAGCTCGGTTTCAGTATAATTATTGAATAAAACTGTTTAGAGGTTCTTTTTGACGATGTGTCACCTGCAATTAAAATAGAACCCTCAATTTTTAGGGGAAGCTGAGGGTTTGAATGGCCGGAATTTGTTCAACATCAAATTTGTATGATTGCCATATTTTGAAAAGTAGGTTGACCGACTGAATTCTCTTCGTTAGTGTCCTTCAGAACTTCCAATTGGCCCTATAGGTCACTGTGGTACACACAACTACTTAAAAAGCCAAACTAAAACTTTGATAACTGTGCTCAACATTTTTGGACTAATAAAGCGACAATGAAATATGTTGGTAAAATCCGATAGTACTGTCGTAACCAACAACCTCCTTTCCTACAGTCCTGATTGAATTATACTCAGCGCCTGACTAGCAGCCAAACAAAACGGGACAGCAGTAGCCAAACTCATTATCGATACCGCTAGATGATACATTCAATAGAAAGTAATGTAAACACTTCTGCTCGTCACTATTGTTAAAGATTTAAGTTAAAATGGCTCAGAAACGTAAAAGGTCTTCCTTATCGGTCGCAGAAAAGCGAAACATCATTAATTATGTTGACAAGAATCCTATGACGAACAAATTAGACATAGCTAATAAGTTCGGGATTCCCGCAAGTACATTAGCTACAATTTTAAAATTTAAAGATAAGTTTTCAGAAGAAAGTGGTTTGAATATAAACAGTAAAAGATTAAAATCATGCGAATTCAAAGACGTAGAGGAGTCTGTGTTAAAGTGGTTAAAACAGTGCCGAGACAAAAAAATCCCAATCGGAGGCCCTATCCTTCAGGCTCAGCGGTTTGCAGTAGAATTGGGACATGAAGAGTTCCGTGCTAGCAACGGGTGGCTTCAAAATTTCAAAAAACCAAACGAGATTGTTTTTCGAAAAATATGCGGTAAAAGTGGTAGTGTTAATGAAAAATTATGTGATGATTGGAAAGACAAACTGGCAGAGCTGACCACCGGATACGATCCCGAAGACATCTTTAACGCCGATGAAACTGGACTATTCTATAAATGTTTACCTGACAAAACCTTATCATTCAAAGGCGATGGATGTGATGGTGGAAAAAACAGCAAACTTCGCTTAACAGTACTGCTGGGAACAAATTGTACTGGGACTTACAAACTTAAGCCACTCATCATCGGAAAATATCAAAAACCGCGATGTTTAAAAAATGTCAATAATCTGCCAACAGATTACACGTCCAACCATAAGGCTTGGATGACCAGTGATGCTTTTTGCAATTGGCTTACAAGTCTGGATAAAGAGATGAAGAAAAAAAATAAGAAAATTCTAATTTTCATCGATAATTGTACTGCACACGAAGAAATTCCTAACCTGAAAAATATAAAAATAAAGTACTTGCTTCCAAATACCACTTCAAAACTACAACCACTGGATCAAGGCATCATCCAAGGCTTCAAAATGCATTGTAGGAAGGAAGTTGTCAGACGATTTCTTGCTGATGATGAACTTCAAACACCAACTACAATTGACGTTTTACAAGCCATGTGGATGATCGCCAAAGCTTGGAATCTAGTCACTGAAAAGACCATTGCAAACTGCTTCAAGAAAAGTGGGTTTAAAGTAACATGCGAAGATGAGGAGGACGATTTACCAGTCGCAGAACTTGCTAGGACCTGGCAAAGAGTTCAAGAAGAATTACATCTTCAAGAAACTGAGTTCGAAGACTTCGTTACCTTCGATAATGATTTAGCCATCTGTGGAGAACTGTGTCGCCAGTTATTAATGCAGAAGCGGATGAAGACGAGGAAGAAGGGGGTGAAATTGATGAGCATAACTTCACAATAAAATATGGTTATAATGCTTTAAATATTGTAAAATCTGTGTTTCTCAAAAAGGGAGGTTTGAGGGACGATGTAGTGCAATCCATCACGAAATTAGATTGCACTTTGGATGTGATAACTGTTACCGGTGGTAAACAGACAACTATTTATGACTTTTTTACTAATCGAGATGAACAAAATTGAGATTAAGCTACTATAACCACATTGTTAATTCTTTACCTTTAATTCGTGAGTTTTGTTGTGCGAATCTTTGGAATTAACATTAAATTACCTACATAATGTATGTACCCACCTAGATATGTACTTACTTTTACGGACTTTACTGCATTTAATTTTGATTATTAATGTAAGAAAAAAATTTATTATCTATCTAATTGTTTTTAAATACATAGAAAATACATATATGTAGTAATTTGATAAAAATGTGTTATCATTTATTAGTAGAAGTTGTTCGCTATAACAAGATAAGTACGTAATGTTGAGGTGAATAAAACTATTCTTTTACCTCGTTATAACGAATTTTAGACCAACCTAACCTCAACATTACAAACCTCAGTTCAACGAATTACTTGATACAACGAATATTTTCTTGTTCCCCTCCGATTTGTTAAATCGAGGTTGCCCTGTATTTTGCTTCTAATAAGGAAAAATCATTTAAAAAAAGGCTTTGTTTTAAAAAATTGTAACTTAAACGGCACCTTAAATTCACAAAAGTCAAATAAATTTAACCAAACGTAGTTTGCTGGTGAGTTGAATACTGCTGGTACCGCTGTTAGTCGAATTTTTCCTGGTATAGCAATAACTTCTCAACCATACTGTAACACACTAAGAAAACTCAAACGGGCGTGTCCAAACCAAAGATGAAGAAGACTTTCCAGAGGGGCAAGACCATGACGACTCTTGAATTTACACCACAACTGAAGCGCAGGAGCTACTAACAGACTTCGTTTGGACGATCGTAGCGTAATATCGTTCCTGACCTAACCCCAAGTGATTAATACTTACCTGTTAAATTAAAAGAATAATTGGACATACAAAGAAGTCGAGGTAGAGGTTGTTCGAGCTTTTAGAGGATTGATGTCAGAGTTTTTAGAATTGGGAATTCCGACACAAAAGTGGGAACATAGTATGCAAAAAGGCTTGGAAAGAAACGGCGATTATGAAGGAAAATAGCTTAAGTTTTATGCCTCTCAATGATTCAAAACGCTAAGATGTGGTGAATAAACGAAGTCTTCGTGAAACTATCGGAAGCTGGGCTTAGGTAAGACCCTCGTAGAAATTATGACAATTAATCAGCTCGTAGACATTATGTGAATTTACAGTATGGAAATGATTGTTCAGTTCATTAGACGTCTCGCAAATTGAAAGAACGCTTTATTGATTGTCTCATCAAAAGATTCGCGAGAAATATCAACTCAGTGGTACTGAGTCTGAGTCTACTGAGTCTACTGAGTTCGACTCAGTGTGTCAAACTGTTCGTACAGAAGAGCCTAAAGATTGGAAGTGTAAACCGTCCCCCCTTACGTCGTTGACCAGAACTCGGATTTTTGCAGGAGACGATCTAGAGAATCTTACGTGGAGATTTCCTTTTTTCAGTGTCTATAAAAGTCAAGCTTATCACCGATGAGCTTCAGCCTGTTGACAAAACTTTGCGTCAAATTTGTTCGAATTGGCAAAAATTTCGGAGGAGCAAATATCTATTTTGACTCGAGTTTTAAGAAAAATTGCATTATCTGGGTCGAATGAAACCCTCAAGTGAAAATTTCCAACTCGGCTTTTAACGTTCAGAAAATCAATGTTTGGAGTTGTATTTAAGGTCAAGTTAAGATCGGATTCTACTATTTAAGGAGTATGAGTAAGTAGTACTTAGGAGTCATTAAATACGAGTCTAATGGAAATAGAAATCACATAACTGAAATTGCCTAACTCTTGACTAAGCTGGACAATTTTGACATTTTGACATTTTCAACAAGAAGGTGTGGCTTGTTACATGTCTCGCCAGATATGAATTTGCTGCGAGAAATTCCTGGAATGAGGTCTTCCAAGAAATGTTCCTATCAACTGCTTGCCGGGATTCCGCCATGTGACAACCTGAGCAACGCGTAAATATGTACGGCACTAACAACTCGAACCACCTCCAGATCTAACGGTATTCGACTAAAATAATTAAAATTTTATTAGGATTGGTAAATTTCTTCTTAGTTTTGCACACAACGAGCATCACCCTCCAAAAGTGTTTTGCATAGAAGCGCAATACAAATTTAAATCTTCTCGCGCTATAGCTTTCTCTGTCTGAGGGAAGTGAACCGAAAGTCTTAGCGCTGTGTGTAGCCAAGCTGAGCCTTCAGTCCTAATTTTGGGCGTTTTTCACTACATTGGCTTACGAGAATAAGCTAAGAACGATTTGCGATCTTGGAGGAAACATCGAAAGGCCTATTGAAAATTTACCATGCGATATCTGTGAAACGGTATGGGAGAATCGGCCGTGCAGGCCAACGAGTCCAGGCCAACCAGTTCAGTCCAACGAAGTGCAAAAGGACATTAAATTATTTTTTTTTTTTTAAAAACCACCCGAATATCAATAAAAATTTAAATTTTATTTCAGTTTAATTATAATAAGTTACATTCTGTTAAACTCTCTTTATGTTGAATGGAAACATCGTTCAGAAATAATATTCTGTTGTGAGTTTTTATAAAAGTCAATTAAATGGTTTGTTATTGTTCATTTCTTTCTATATTTAGTGCAGGATACAGGATGCGCAGGATACATTTTGCCTCTATTCGGTTGAGGTTTTGCGAGCTATGTTCATACGTTAAAGAATCTCATTCATATTTTTCAACGTATTCCTTAGTCTTTCCGTATGCATTTACATGATAAAGAACAATTTTCCTGTTTTCAGAATATCAACCCAAAGCATATGGTCTTGGTTGATTATTCTTTCAGTATATATCAAGGGGTGAAAGCGTTCGGTATTTAGGTGAGCTCATAAAGAATTTTAATCTTTCATATACTGTGGGATAATACATTTCTCATTTCTCTCCCAGTCAAACTTTTTTTGCCACGAACAACTCTTTTTAATTTTTGAATTTTCTGATGGTTGAAATTGAAGGAATAGGTACATTAAAGGATCATGCAATCAATCATGCAATCATGCAATTCAAATTTAGGGTGGGTTTCCTGAGAAAAATGCTCTGTAATACTCTTTATCGCTGATTTTTTGCCGGGATGTTCTCCTCGATATTAAAATCCGTACTATTTATTGAAAACTTTTTTCCTATGAATTTTGCATGTACGTATGGATAAAAAATTCAGCAAATTCTCTTAATTGGATAGGAACATTTAAGAATCATGCAATCCGAGTTATACTTTGAACCAATAATGTGTCGTTGGTGTTTGTTTTACTTAACTGAGGAAGATAAAAACTTGTTTTTAGTGGAGGACAAATAAGAACGATACAATTTTTCAAGACGGTGCTTGAATGATTAAAATTCGTTCTAGCATTTATTGGTAAATAAAAAGCAATATATGTACACATGTGTAGTGAAATGAAATGTAGGACAGTAACGTCTGCTTTCGCAACTTCGAAGAACCAACAGCACAAATCCAAGAAAAGCATTAACAATATAAAAAAAAAAGTCCAAAGAGAAGCAATAGCGTTTTCGTGAACGAATTGGCAATATAAGGTAAAGAAAACAAAAAAGATAAGCCTGAAGACTTACAAAAAACTCAAGGGCTGCAATGATGATAACAAGTTACTAAAATAATAAAAATTCAAATGAAATTGCATGAAAATTAAATGAAAATTAACATAACAAAAATTGACAAAACGACCCATGGATGTCCTTTACGGCATTCTCGAACAAGCTTTCGTCTAAGGGCTCCGCAACGAGTTTGACTAGAAGGAGACCTGACCCAAAAAGTTCCCTTATTTCTTTAAGGACTTTGTCGTAAAACCTCCCTTTTGTCGGTTTAATTAGTAGAGCAACTTTATGTTAGCACGTAGTCTTTTTAGGCATCGCGCTGAGTTAAGATTCGAGCGTTTCGGGCATGTTTGGTCGTTTTTTCGGCTCTCGCACGCTGCGCCTTCTTCGCATGCTCTTCGCTTTGAAGCGTACCAGTTGGAAGTCAACGTGTCATCCATATCGACCCTTGACTGAGGTCCTCTTTTTCTGTGGGCTGCATGCCAACATTTTAACATCCACGAGTGGAGTAATAAGTTCAAATAGTAACATTGAGGATGACTGTTTTTTTTTAGGTATTTCAGCTCATTCTCTGCCCTTAGCCACTTGTGGTGGTATCCTGCCAACCAGGTCCTCGAGTTTATGATCTAGTTTTTCATGCCTATGTTGACATTCTTTTCGACAATGGAGACATTTGTCATAATTCTTGGTACTGCGTTTATATTTTGTGTTGACTATAGCTTTCCACTTTTGTCAACGGCTATTCCCGCCCTTAGGTGAAGTTTTTGGCCCGCTGTCAGCTGGAAGGTATAATGGCTGTTGAGCCTGTTGACTCTGCTCCGCCATACCTGAGTTTCATATAGGTTTCGCCACGTTGAGTTGACCAGGAGGAATTTTTCGTAAATGTAAAACGTTCAACAGAAGGCAGCATCCACAGCACCTGAGCCTGCTTCCCGCGATGGATTGATCACTTATAATGGTTCCTTCTTCAGTGACCAAGTTTCCTTCCACTGGAAAATGCCCTGGCGAAATTTTCCCAGCTTCTTTGCTGTAGAAAAGTGCACATGGAGTCACAGCTCCCTCAAACGTCGGGGTGTATATCCCCCGATAGCAAAAAGTCACTGATGAGTAGCGCTATTCACCTGGTGTACTCAAACTTTCTGCAACAAAACTATAGTCATTCTTTCCGCTCGGCTAAGGATTTCTTTCTCAGACTGCCTTCTACATAAATAGACCAGCCTTGGGTCTTTAGCAATAAGCATTATTGGGACCATCCCCGCAATAACCAGCAAAGCTGGCTTAGATACGGCGTGATCTGGTCCTGTAACCCGCAAAGATCCTTGCCTCGTACTTGGTAGAGACACCATCGTTACGACTCCTTACTAAGAGCATCAACCCAGACTTAGGAGCCGTATAAGAGCACTGACTCCATTGCACTTATAAGAAGACTTATTTTTAGTAGGGCCGAGATAATTTAACTTTTTTTAAGTATTCGGTGCAAATCCTTGGCTGTCGCCTCAAAAGAATCCTTGTACTTTGACTCTATTCGTGCCACTGCGCCTACTCCTAATGGATTTAGCTCTCTGTAGTCCTCTTCTTCTGTAGTAACGGCTCCTTGAACGTCTTTTATGGAGCTGTATGGTTTTTCCCGTATGTTGCTTGCATGCTGTATGTTGCGTTGAACGTCATTAATGGAGCTGTATCGTTTTCCCTGTATGTTGCTTGCATATTTCTTTGGATTTCATATATTGCAAATTCATAATCTAAGCATGGTGAACTTCTTTCTGAATTTCTGAATACGATATTTTTCTTAGTGGTATTTGCCCTTTTAATTCAATTTCATCAGAACTAAGGAACCATCCTTTGTTCTGGTGAATATTTCTTTTGGTCCATGTAATCTTTGGTTCTGGTGAATATATCCTTTGGTCTTGTCAAATTTATTCGTTAAATTTCAATAATTCTTACCCAGGGTATGGGTCATATTGCCGTTCATGTGTAGAAAATGCGTATCTAAAAATGCACTCCACAGTAATACGGCTGCGACGATATGAGCATAATGATATTTTTGGGAGGACTAATCTGTTTCATCGGTTTTGGCAGTGATTTTTATTTGATCCGGCTGTTTTATTCGATTTGATTCGCTTGACAGCTATGACGCGGATTTGTTATTGAAAATTATCCTGATTCAATACTTCAAGTTATTTCAAAGACTTCTCCGACAGCTCTATTTTGAAATATCTATACAGATTTTGTATTTGTTAATTATATGAAAGAAGCAGGAAAAGATTCTTTGCATTCCAACATATCCAAAAAAAATGTACAAGATCTCCTAAATGCTTTCAAGCTTCCTATTAAGCTTCAAGAATTGTCTCCATACTCTCAAACTACTTTAACGAGCTACCTCCGTGAGCAGAAAGGACTAAAAAAAGTTTTTATGGGGTCGATCTATCGATCAGGAAAGGATAGGACGAAGGAAAGAGAGGCTTAAAAATATAATTCTAGGCCAGGCATTCTAAAATGAATGAGAAATTGAGAACCCTGATTCCCATCTACGACTGTCCAAAAATTAACTAAATCTATAAGTTAGAAAGTTATACCATACTTACAGTCGGCCATTTTTGCTAAAAAGCCGTCCACGGATACTGCAATAGGTAGCCTAAATGCAAAACTAAATATTCTCTTGGAAAGGGATTCCGGCGTTTGGTTCGAACACGGTAGATTTCCATATAATGTACGATTTTGAATGAGCACTTATAACAATATCTTGCCATCAGAAGGAACTTATAACTACACCTTGCCATCCAGCAACAGCTGGATCAACAGGTCTTAGCTCAAATTATCAATCATATCAATTAAAGTGCCATTAGTAACTATGAAAAGGACCATGTCGTGAGCTTTTTGACATCGATATATAAGGTTTGAAATGGCAGCTCAAACCTATGAGCTAAATAGTTGGTCCCTTTGGTTTTTTTCAACGAGGTTTTAAAGCGATTTTTCGACCAGGTTTTAACGATTAGGTCTTCAGACTGACGACAACGCTGAGCTTTGACTGAATTGTTTGAACCTGATTCACAAGGAACCCAAGAAAAAATAGTTGTGCTGGAATCACGCAAAGCAGTCGAAATACCTGGCGTCTACAAGATTTAGGGGCCCTCCTTGGCTTCTGTTGGAAAACAGGTTAGGTTACGTTTAAATTTAAAAACAAAGTTTTATGTAAGGAGGGAGGGACCCATGCTATGGGGCCTAGGAAGAGAGGGATTCATGGGCTGTTTTGCATATAAAAGACTCAGAAAAAATCACGAAAAATTGTGATCCTTGCTTGGCGTCTGTTGGAAGTGGGCGCATGCCTAGAGATGTTGATTGTTTTTTTAAAATGCTTTGCCCTTAAAAAGAACCAATAATCTCGGTAAGTTGTAGTGATTTTAGGATTTTTTTTCCTTTCAGGTACCTGCGCTTTAAACTTCAGTGAAGGTATATACTTTTTTGAACATTATTAAGCCCGTTGGTTGCCCGTACTTTCAATCTGTTACAATTTTTAATTTATTGATTGGCTCTAGTTGTGTGGCTCTAAGTATAAAGTTGTCTTTTCGAAGGTTATATATCTCTTAGTCCTTCTATACTGCAAAAATTTCGATGTTAATGATACTTATTGAATAAAAGTCCATATTTATGGGAAAGTAAGGCTGTTTCCAGGTTTCGGAATAACATTTGCATTCATCAAGTTGATCCTTTAAAAAATATGAAGCGGGCATGTCTTTCAGCAATGAGAGTGCAGTATTGGCACTCATTTTTCATATTCCAGTTTAATAAAACCTTCATCATTGATTTTCGTTCTTTTTCGGCAGATTTACTTTGCTGTTGATTGGTTTGTAAATCCTTAGAAACACTCTCAGTATCTATTTTCTTCTACTTCACAGTCCAACTTCCATTAGGAGAAGGACTTATCTGGGGAGTAATTTTTGTTCAATACAGGAAAGGCTACACTAACCAACGACTCAATTTGAACTGACTTTAAACGAGATAGATATCTCAGAAAGATATATCATATGAGATATATGACAACAAAAAATTGGTATTTCAGTGGTTGGGGATCAATTGTTAACAGATTACAGCGTGATGTACGGCTGCGTCAAATTTTGAATTTTCAAATTATAAGAGATCATCTTTCAAGGCCTAAGTCGTCAAAAAATGATAAATGCAAAAAATTCAGTCCATACAATACATATAAGTTTTTTCATTTTGTCTGTCTTTCTCTTCAACTTACTAAAATCTCTATGCTCTCTTTTAGCTTCGTCGGGATATCCTCCTATTTATTTGAAATTCTTTCTTGTACGTGAATTAGCCAAGGATGACTGACCCGATTGAGTCAGATAATTCTGACGATGATCTTAGCGCACGTGTTGTCCATACATCCCTAGTTAAAATGACGACTATTTACCTATTTAAGTCATAGTCCATCTATAAAAAAGGCGTCACTGCCACTCACCTCCAACAAGAATTCATATGGCTCAAAAAATCGATGCGAATCTTTCAATATCATCTGAAGGTCTGATAGCCGAAAAAATCATTAGCTGAAAAATAATCGACTTCACTGTGGCTACAAATCAATCAAGGAAAAATTCATTAAATTCATTAAAATAATGAATAATGGTCGAGCAATTACCAGGTATGCGCCTATGAAACCGGTAATTATTTTTTAAAAAAACACGTTTATTGTGAGGAAATGATTACAATTTTATTCTTCAAAGTAATGGCCATCGCTAGCTACACATTTTTCCCATCTCTCAGGCAATTTATGGATGCCTCGCCAAAAATATGTTTCGTCTTTTGCCTGAAACCAATCATCGATCCATTTTTTGGCTTCTGCGTGAGAATTGAAGCGCCGTTCCGTTAATGCGTGGCCCATCGATGCGAACATGTGATAATCCGAAGGCACCAAGTCTGGTGAGTAAGCCGCATGAGCAAGAGCTTCCCAGTTGTACGATGTAACCAATTCTTTGGTGGCTCTAGTGCGGTGTGGTGGTGCGTTGTCATCGAGGAAAATCACTTTGTGTTGCCTGGCTTCATATTCTGGGCGTTTTTGGCGTATAGCATGGTTCAAATCGGCCAATTGTTGTTGGTAACGTTCACCGTTAACCGTTTCACCAGGTTTTAGAAGGTCATACCATATGACACCACGCTGGTCCCAGAAAACACATAGCATGGCCTTCTTTCCAAAGCGATCTGGCCTTGCGGTCGATTGCGCACTTTTGCCGCGGTTAATATACGACCTTTTTCGTTTGGGATTCTTGAAATAGACCAACTTTTCATCACCAGTTACGATTCTATGCAAAAACGACTTTCTTTTGTACCGGGCGAGCAGCGTTTCACAAGTGGTTTTTCGATTTTCTTGCTGCCTTTCAGTCAGTTCATGTGGCACCCATCTACCGACCTTTAAAATTTTTCCCATTGCTTTTAAACGTTTTCCGCCGGTCAACACCCAATTGTTCTGCGAGCTGTTCTTGCGTTTGGCCATCATCTTCATCGAGCAATGCTTGCAATTCGGCGTCTTCAAACTTTTTTGGTGGCCGGCCACGCACCTTATTTTTCACATCAAAATCACCACTTTTAAATTTATTGAACCACTCGTTACACTGTTTGCGACCAAGAGCATGCTCGCCGTAAGCTTCCACAAGCATTCGATGCGATTCAGAAGCGTTTTTCTTCAAATAGTAACACAAAATTAACTGTGTCCGCAAATCGTAATTTGTAGGCACGCAATCCGACATTTTCCGGAGCGTCAAACAATGCGTTGTTGGATGAAACTTGACAAATTGTGAACTGAATATTGTTGACATATGACAGAAGAAGTAAACATGACATTTGGTACGGTTCCGAAGTTTATAAATATTCGGCTATTTACCGCTAGATGTCGTTACCGGTTTCATAGGCGCATACCTGGTAAACAAAAAACACGAGAACAACGAAAGATTCGAAACACAGAAGTCGAATCTGTACAGATATAACAATCCTATTAAATAGATCCATAATACTATTCAATTTTAGTATTAAATACTGTTTTTTAGATAAACTATACATTCCAGCATCCCACCCTGAAGTTTACACATATGTTACTGTACATATTCAATTCTTTGCTTAACAATTGATACTGTGATTTGAGTTAACCTGCCAAATTCAAGTATTACCTTCCCTTTGCCATATTTGTTAAAAGTGCTTTAATTTAACTCCTCTAGTAAATACAATAGCTAATGCAATCAGGAAATCAATTATATCTTTACAAGCTCTTTGTTTATTGTGTCAACTTGAAATGCGCCGTCCTTTGAATTTATTTGAAATAGAACAAACAATAAAATGATTCATCAACACAATGAACAGATTCATTTTCATCGCATCAACAACCTCAGATAAAATATTGTTTCATTTCACAAGTTAACTTCCAATAAAACTCGGTAATTGTTTTCATCAAGTGAACAATAGAATATGCATATATTGAAAATTAAATTAATTATAGTGAAACAATTCTTCTATTCCAGGAAGTTACGTTATATCCTGTCAAGACAACTTCCGGTTTGTTCTACTGTACCAAGTGTATGCATAAGTTGCCTCTACGATTTCCCATTTGACGTTTATTCAAATTGTGTTCTACCCAATTTCCGAGTTTATTGATCTTACCCATTGCTTCTAAACGTCTGTTGGCCGTTTCTTGGACACATTCAATGCTTCTGTTTCTATTTTTACCAGCAAATGATTACTTTCAACGCCCTTTATCTTTTGATTAAGCAAAACAAGCAATGCGTACTGCAAATATCCTTTTTCACGCACAACGTGATTGATCAACACAATACGATCAAACGAACGAAATGGCGTGTGTGTCAAATTAATACGCTGCATACTTTTCGCTGGTGGTAAACTAGAAGAAACGTTTGCAAACACCTGGTATACACATTTTTTAACAGAATTTGAAGTTCTCCATGCAGCCCAAAATTGGTAACTAGGTTATGGTGACACAATCGAGATAATGCTCAACCTTCTGCCGTCGTGAGACGACATTTGCAAGCATACGAAAAAAAAAACAAAAACTAAAAAGTTACCTGAGTAACCGAAATGGTGAGGATGGTTCGGATAAGTAGAAGTGAAATAGAACTCCATCAGAGGTAGATGAAACGATTCCACACAGGATTAACATACCGAAAACATAGGTATAGGAAACGGAGGAATACTTTATATTTGGATGTTGAACCGTGGTTTGTAACAATAATTCTGAAACGGATTATGCAAAGGGTGCCGGAATCTTCGAGATCGTTTGCAAACTTAACTGAAGATACAAACATGGGAACTAGACCACAATTTCGAGCCGACAGAATTTGTAATAAAACCGACCATAGATTCTGTAACAAACCAAATTAACAGAGAAGCACTAACATCGACACTGCAGAAGCTTGCCTTTAACCACGTAGTTTCACATTTTGTAAACTTGGCAGGACTTCAATTCCGCAACAGTCCGATCGATATGATAGCCTGACATAAGTTTGTTGGACACAACGGTGTAGAGAGAAATGATAGAAGGGATGATTTAGCAAGGGCTCAATCAGCTCACTAGAATGCGATTACAATAGGTAGGATCAAAGTGCCTATAGCAACAGTTAAAAAGGAAATAGATGAAATCCTCTGGAAAGAGATGAACTGGTGGACAAAAAATTAGGCCAACCACTAAACCGGTTGTGGTGGCTGTGTTTGAAAATAAATGTAGTGAAGCATTTTCCTCTTTAATTGATTTAATTAATTATTGATCGAATTGAATTATTAATTAATTATTGATCGAGGAAATGCATTACGAAATCAACCAATTTAATTTTTTTTACCAATACACAGCAAAATCGGAATAGTCAAGACAATCATAAAAATTTTAGTCTGGTTAAAAATAATAAAATTGTATAGCCTTCTTCAGTAAGTAGAATTGCCTCCTCTTGTCTTGATCTCACATATCACTCTTCCATTCATGGATTCTATCAACTTTTTGATGGTTGATTGCGGTTTTTTCTCCTTTTCATTCACCAAAGCAATTATCAGCTGTTCAAGGTTCTCTGGAGCCGGTTCTCGTTGTCTGATTTGATGTTTTAGCTCGCCTGATGAGTTCAATTGGATTAAGGTCCGGACTTCCTGCTCCCCGAAACATAACTGAGCCACCTCCAAAACTCACTCACGATATGGCATCATTCTTTTGATCGACGTTATACTCTTTTACGACCATTATTTTGATAAAGACACATAAGAGACTCGTCAGAAAAGAGTACCGGCTCCCATTGTGCCATATTTCCAAGTACCTTTTGCAAATGTATTGAACCCTTGAACGGCTTACTTTACATGTACGAGCAATATTTCGCTAGCTCATACCAGTTTGCAATAATGTAACAATTCTAGCAACTTCCGTTCCGCAAAAATCCATATATATCAGTAAAAAAAGGAAAAAACACAAAACTTCAATCACTGATATGAATTTAACGATAGTTTCAAAATGCGGAGTAGCGACAGGGCATTAAACGTGAAACAATAAAACTGTGGGTACCTAGCAAAACTGATTATCTGACATTTAACAGAATTTCTTTTAAAAAATGTGTCAAATTACCCTCTACTAAAAATGTTAATAAATATCCAGAAAAGTTCAACATGATTGGATGTTTGAAAAGTGCGTTATGAATTCATAAATCATAAAAATAGGGATGGCCCATTTTTTTTTCCATTAGTGCATATACGGCTTTGAATCACAGACAGATAAAAAGGACATTGTGATGAGTTAAATTCTGTGGCCTCACCGTAACAAAACGAAAATGAAACGACTGCTACGGAAAATTAGAAATGGCCTCATGACGGTCTGACGAGGTCTCCTAATGAGGACTCTTAGCGATAAGCAAAGTAAACGGATGATACCTACCACCGAGTGAGGAGGAAGAACGTACAGAACATTTTTTTCTAAATATTCCGATTCTGGCCCACAGGCTCTTTACATGGCTTATCACAATGGGAGCACTTGGAGAGGATGGACCACTGTAAACACTTCCACTATACGTTGGGAAGTTTTTACCGATTAATACGTTTATACCGAAACGTACTTCTTTCTATTTCTTTCTGTTTTCATCTTTGACTCTTTTTTTAACATTCTCACTTGTGTGAAGATTTTCTTGGAATCTTTTAAGCATAGCTTGCTTATAAGTGTAGACTATCCACTGATTCTTCTTAGCACTGATTGACTCTAAACTTTGCTTTCAGTCATTCGTTATATAAAAGGTGTTGTTTTATATGTATAGAACTATAAAATGAAGTGAACTACCGATAAACTATTCTGACTTTCATAAAATTGGTTTTATTTAAAATGTATTTCTCTGCAATTTTCATTTGAATGTAATTTCGGGCACGTGAGCGCCAAGACTGCCGCGGAAGAAGTCCAAACTAGAGGTCCAATCTTCAACTACTGTAACCAATAATTTAGTTCATATCTTACCAATAACGCCGCAAAAGTTGTCTTGCAAATGGTCAAGTGTCACAGCTTTTCAGCGTGGATGTATGGTTTAACATATTCCAATAGCCAATAATTCAGGGGATTACATCCAAAGATGTTGCAGGATCAACAAAATAAAAATTACGCGCACACCAAATGCTTCCTTAAAGAGATCGATTGTCGCACGTGCTGTATTGCATGTCACGCAATCCTGTTGTGTCCAGAGCTCCCCTGCATTACGGCAAGTCAGTTCCGGAAAGAAACAGTCATTGATCACATTTCTATAGTGGTCACATATGGACCCATGATCACATCTCGCCCATGGTTTATGGGTGTAAACCTCTTTTGGTCAACCGTTTGTGTTTGCTCAATACTCCAACTGTGGCATTTTTTTTGACTTTTGTTCGACGTCACCATTCAACAAGAAATGAGCCTCAACGCCTATGAAATTCGGGATCTACAGCGATTTGTTATTGGGCACATGCACCGAATCTACGCTGTGTCCGGTGGTTATTCAGCTTCAATTCCTATAAGAATTAGGTTTTGCAAGCCCACAAACCAAGATCCTTCCGTGAAAGCTTTTGATAATTTAGATGAAAAAATACTCAGTTCTTTGGCACGATGTCGTGATGTATCACTTGGGTCTTCATTGATACTACGCTCGACAGCTGCTATGGTTTCTTCATTACGCACTGTACCACGTGTTGATGGTTGCATATTATCAGTAAGAGTAAACTTGGTGCGGAAATTATTTAGGATTAATCGAATTAACTGTTCTGATGTTAGATTATACCGGCCATAAAATTGACAGAATCACGATGAGTTTCTCGAACAGAACCGTTTTTTTTTCGAAATAAATATGCACAATTTATAGATGTTGCTCAGGTGTTAATCTTTTCACGATAAAATGCCAAGCCAAATTAGCCATAAAACGCATGACAGCCGTCATACTATACGTAGAATCAAACGTGTTGCCAATTTAAAAGATCTATACCTTTAGAAAACACTTTACTACCTCCAGCAATCGACACATTTTTTAATCTTGGTTGTTTAATTGTTAAATTGAAGGTTGTTTGGGATGGGTCAATTTTTTTCGCATAATTGTTTTTATTGCTGTTTTCTTTCAATAGTCAACGTGAGCAGAAACAAATCTAATCAGCCTATTTCTTTATTTATGAAGTTGTGGATAATGTCAATCAGGAAAATAACTAAACGAAATAATTTATAACAACTCTAAACTGAGGGAGCTCTTTGGTTCCGTGGTTGAGAACGTTTATCTCACAGGTTAAAGTAGTATTTATAGTAGTATAAAACCTTCAGTTTTCCTCTTCTTCTATAAAATCCATTCAATGGTCTCTTTCCATGCAGAAGTCTAATCATTGTCTTACTCAGAGTTATTTATTATACTGACAATTGTGTATTTCATGCTGTTTTACTTCCTTTGCAACATGATTATATCTATTTTTAGGTTTACTTCCTAACAAAGAAGTTTACATTTTCACTAAAACAAATGATTGCCTTTGAGAAGATATTGTATTCGAAGAAGAAAATAAATTCTTCTGACGAATAAAAAACAAACAAAAAAAACAAGAACTTTCTAGTACATATTATCTGAAAGGGGTATTTCTTCACTTGTCGAGCTCGTCACAAGAAAGGAGCGTGGAGAGAAACTTCTTATAAAGATTTAACGGAGACTTTTTATAAAAAATCCTTGAAGGGAAAAGCTAGTACGATAGTCATGTTGTAAAAAGTCGATTATAAGTGCAAGATAAAAGAAGTTCTTGCAAAAGTTTTCCTAGACACGGCCGGATTATAGGAAAACCATCTGCAATAACGATAGAGTTGAACTTATTCATTCATTTAGGAAGCGTTTAAATCAGGACACGAACGATACAGCGGAAATGTTTTCTCAGAAAAAAATCTTTCTAATGAATGAAAATGGAAAAT
This sequence comes from Stratiomys singularior, assembly GCA_954870665.1. Taxonomy (NCBI): domain Eukaryota; kingdom Metazoa; phylum Arthropoda; class Insecta; order Diptera; family Stratiomyidae; genus Stratiomys; species Stratiomys singularior. The sequence goes on from OX940879.1 coordinate 31,974,177, forward strand.
GAATTGGAAATAATGTAGATTATGCAATAAATTTCTTTTAAAGTTTTATAATTAAAAGGATGTATAGTTTTTGGTTGAATTGCTCGAGTTTTCTTCCAAGTGCACCTAGAAAGCATTTGATTTAATTTAATTTAACTCACATACCCGTGTATCCTTTAAACGCCTCGGAGGCTCTTTCACACGTACCGGATACAGTATTCTTCTTTCCACACATACCATAAAGCTTAAAGTCTTCCTAAGAAAGGACATGTGTCACCGAAGTAGCTCCATGCACTCCGAAAATACGCTCATATATGGTTGGCGTAGCAATGGTCATAAAAATAGCTTCGGGAAATTAAGTTGCGTTTAACTGTACATATACGTATTTTGTACGCCATCAAGAAGTATTTTGCGCGTCACTTGACTTCTTCTCGTGTGTGGTTTAGCTGGAATTATCCATGCTTGCTTGTGCAGCTTTAAGAATCCTCAAGTACGTACAAATTGATTGACACGGAAACTGTGCTTCGTCGAAAATATCCAATAAACTTCACTTTGAGATCAATCATTCGTCACTGATACGTTGTCAAGAAACACTCACAAGGACCAGTACTTCCTTGAACAAATTCTTTTGGGATGTGTGCATCGGTGTGTAATTTTCATAAAGAATTCCGGAAACATTTGAGGCAGGACAATCCGTTTAAGGTGTGAACCATTTATATATGGTATACTATAATAGGCTTTATCTAAGGACGTAAGTAATTTCCTCTACTGAACTCCATGCAATGTCCTTCGTTATAAATTACGACATCATAAATCAAGTTTAATTTGGAAAATGTTCAAGTATTTATTTCGTGTGTTTGATCTTCCAGAGCCGTGTCCTAATTAAAAGCAATATTAAAGTACTCGGTGTTCACGCTGACAGCGTGAGTGTATCACGTTAGAGAGATGCTCTCACTTACACGAGGTTGAATCTAACAGGCGTGAAATTGCAAATATCTATGGTGGTTTTCAATCCCAAAATTCAATATATTTCAGTGCTACAGCGCAGCATATGCTTTCCGACAAAAAGGTCCCGACTCCTTAGCACTGGTTGACTATAAGTAATCCACCATCACTTACGTCTCGTTCAAAAGAAATAGAAGTGCGGAAAATCTAATTGATGTTACTTAGAGTTGGTTTGAAAATGTTTGAACGAGGTAAATGCCTTATTTTTGTGAATATAGGCCAAATTTTGAGTGTTTCATTTCCGTTTGTACAATCTCCATTTTGTGAAACTAGGTAAGATTTTCAGGTATTCAAAATATTAGAATACTTAAAGTGAGTAATGGGGTCACCACTTAGAACAATATTATAATCGCATCTATATGAAACTGCACCACAGTTTTTGATGCTTAGAAATTTTTCTTTAAGGGGTAGTTGACTCTGGGGGCCGGAAAACAGGCATTTTGATGAATCTTTATCCAGGGTAAATATGAAATAGATCGAGCTTACAAAGAAAGAAGTTTATTTTAGACACCACAGACAGTAATATATAATTTTGATAGAATAATTTTATTAGGAAACGCGATTTTTCAGCGTTTATAAGGTAACCACTGTTTTCACTCTGCAGGCTCACGGCCGTCCCGATAGCTGCTATTAATTTTGATTAACAGCAGCACCAAAAAAATATTGAATGAAAAATCACTAAATATTGTTTTATTTTATATAACAACAGATATGAACAAAACGCATCAAACAAAATGCATAGGCATTTTTTGTAATATTGACTTTTGCGGAATGGTGCGCACCCAAAGTCAAACTTAGCAAATTCCCAGAAAAGCCGCCAGAAACTTTTTAATAATATGAACTATGCAAAAACAAATATATACCAATTCTTCATACTAAATTAGACCATTTATTGTTAAAAATTTAGTTAAAATTTGTAGCATGTCCTTTGGAAATTTCTCGAGCAATGGATGCCGTCAAATTGGAAAGAAGGCTGTTTTTTAACACATCACTAAGTAAAAGATTTGTAAAAGTTCAACTTAACTTAACTTATGTGCTTAAAAAATGCAAATTTAAGTTTTAAGTAAAGCTACTATACTTTTTACTTACAATGGATTCATGTCCTTGTGTTCTTTTTCATTTCTATTAGATTTTAAAGTGATTCTCCGTTGTTTCGCAGCTTCAAACTACTCTAAAAGCTAAATGCATTCTTTATCGTCCTTCAAATACACTTCTTACCTGTTCAGCACGAGTTCTAAGTCCTTCTCTTCAATTATGGGCGAAATTAAAACAAAACCATCCTGGATATTGCAATTTACAATGTCTACGACGGATTTGTTTCACTCTAAATCCAAAACAGTTTTAGGAATTGATTTTCGGGCCAATGCGCACACAGTCAAATTTAAACTATCATTGCCGTTTTGAGTAGATTCGCCGATGCATCGAGTAAAAAGACAGCCTCCGGTCAGTTTTCCGTAGTCTGGTTCGATTGCCTTGTTAATTCTTGTTAATTGCCTGCGAACATGGCCTTTTGCCATGAACACCGTAAATCCTTTCTGAGCGAACATTTATCGGACTGCGGTTATGATAAATTGATTTTTTCTAGAAGTATACAATTTTAAATTGGCAACACTTTTTGGTGTCACAGCTGTCATTCATCTTATAATAAACTTGATTTACCATTTCATCAAAAATAGATTGGCTCTTGAGCAATGTTTGCGAATTTTGCAGATTTATACCGTAAAAAACGGGTCTCTTCGAAAAATTCATTGCACACTCCCTTAATTGTATGGCCGGTATAATCGTCCATCAGAACAGTCAATTCAATTAAACATGGATCATTTCCGCACCACGTTTACTCTCATTGATAATACGTATCCATCCAAATGTCTTACAGTTCGTAGTGATGAAACTATGGCGGCTGTAGAGCATAGTATCAGTGAAGATCCAAGTAAGTTCATTCGACAATGAGTTCAGCAATTAAACCTGTACCCATCCTAATTATGGAAGATTATACGAAAGGATCTTGGTACCATGGACACCTAGTACGGTGTATGGGCCTGAGAAAAAATTGCTGTGAACTCGGAATTGTATAAGAAAATTTTGTTCAGCGATGCGGTTCATTTCTGGTTGAATGGGTATGTCAATGAACAAGACTGCCACATTTGGAGTGATGGGCAACTACAGACGATTGTCCAAACACCATGAAATTCAGAGAAAGTCACTATTTGGTGTGCTTTATGGACTGTTGGAATCATTGGTCCATATGTCTCCGAAAATGCTGCTGGCAAAAACATCACAGTTGGTGGTGGCCGCTATAGAGGCATGCTCAATGACTTTCTCGCTCCGACTGGCTGTAATACAAGGGACCTCAGATTTCAAGAAAATGACGCAACAAGGCATACAGCTCGCGCAGTCATTGATTTATTGAAGGAAGCACTGGCGAGCGCATAATTTCTAGTTTCGGACGTGCGACCTGGCCTGTGAGATCTTGTGATTTAATCCCGCTAGACTATTTCTTGAAGGGATATGTCAAATCATTCGTTCGCATCTAAAAACCCGAAACGGCTGACTATTTGGCAGACAACATTTGGGGCGTTAATGGGGAGATACGGCCCCAATGATTGCGCCTCTGCGTTAATCGTATTTAATCATATTTAAGTAAAAATGGTAATAAATTATCTCTCCTATAAAACCAACTTCATGACAATCAAACAATAAACCTGTTTTTTATTTCTCTTTTTCACTTATTTTCATCATTTTCAGTTATAATCACTTAAAAAAAACCTTTTAAGATGTAGGATCGAATGTTACCATATACTGTTTCTCATGTTTTGAACGGAAATGAATTACTTGTCCTTAATGAGTACTTTCCATAATAAGTTTTACAGTCAATCTGGTACGTATTTACTTTTTTTATTTTGTAAGGTAGTTTGGTACCTCTTAGGTATGTTGGTTATCTCTTTCAAACGTGATATTTGAATGCATTCTTTCTTGAGCTCAGTAATAATATTAACAAGACTTAGGACCAGTAATGCTTTTAAAACTCTAAGAATCATTGTTATGAACATAATAGGTGTATTTCACCTGGTACATGGCTTCAGACAGCTGAAACAACTCAAAAACTGAATGGATCTCCATGTTTCCTGCTGATTCTTTGAGATTCTGCATTTTTTTTGTGGTCGTTTTTATGCTTCCAGTACTCACACCACGTTACAGTATTTTGCTTTCAATGACACTTCCAAGATTTTAAAACTGTCATTTTGCCAATCAGAGTCACTGAGGCAAACAAGTACATAAACCTACGTTTTCTCTTTGAATAATCGCCTGATACCAGTTTCTCGACAGAAACTTTTTCTTACCTTTCGCACCTTTCACTGTCAGTGACAGTTGAAATTCTTTTGAAAACCTGTTTATAGGAAAACAAACCTTAAAGCATTTGTACTGGTTACAATTGCAGCCTCGGTGTTGGTTTCGGTGTAAGCAATGGTCAGTCTTCACATTTTGAGAATAAGTGAGGTTAGACCAACAGTCAATTCTGACACATAAACAAGAATAGTAGGGAGATAGAGATTTTTTTTTCATAGGGCCAGGGCATCAGTTTGAAGCATTCAATACACAGAAATGGTTTTATAAATGAAATGTTTTAGGAGTATATTCTTTGATGTTGCGTTTGTGGGGTTGAACCAATTGTATCTCAGGCGTTAAGGCAAGTTCTCGAGAGCTTTTGCCTACACTAAAATAAGTATTTTTATCATGGTCTAACTTTTATCCACATAATATTGTGTGGTGATTAGACGACGATTCGGCACTATTATCAAGAATTGAAAACTCACCCTACAAGTTATTGTACCCACCATCCTAGAATTGTTTGCAGTGGGAATTTTCCAAATACAGTGTCTAGTCTGGAAACTAGTTCAGCTAGTTTGACGCTGAGGTCAAGTACTACTATCCGCTCATCGATGTTCAGTATTTTTCTGTTCTTTGAAGTCGTCTCAAGGCGGGCCTTGTCCTGATTAACCCCTTATAATTGTCACCGTTGTGTGCCCTCGTTCTCTATCAGTGTCTCGCAGTCAGGTAAATCGTATCCTCCCATAGAGTCCTTGGTTTTGTGGTGGATGTTTGCCTTTCACTTTACCCTTTAAGGTCCTTTTGCTCAGCCGGTTTTCTTCCGTTCCTTCTACATGACCCGCCGATTGCAGTTTCCACAGCTTCACGCAAGAAGATAGGCTGGTTCGTCAAATAGTTCATAAAACTTTTCGTTGTAACGGAGTCCCCACTCTGATCTTTCTTTCACTGACCCATAGAATGGGATGAACTGAGTAAAAGGTTTCATTTAAGGCGTTCGTGTGATAACTAAACTCATCATTTTGGCTTTCGTCATTTTGGCTTTCGTATTCAAGCGCAAATATAAAAGAGCATCGGAGCAAGTCCATTCCCTTATTACAAACTTAATTTTATTTTGCGTTTCGCCATTAGTTCTTCGTTTACCTTGACCTGGACTCTGCAGAGACAAGTGTGGCATTCACCATGCGGACGAGACTTTTTGGCACGCCAAAGTGAAACATAATTTTGTACAGCGTATTTCAGTTGATATGTTCGTATACTTGCTTGAAAAGAATACTTTTTTATTGTCCCCGACACTTCGAGACCCTCTCTGATACTCTCCTGTAGTACTTTCATATTATGGCTTCAATTTTCTTTCTATAATTCAGGAAAGTACTTTATATGACCTGAACAATACCTCGATGCCTTTATAATTTACGCACATTCATTTGTTTTCCTTTTTTGCACAAGATAAATATTTTTTTTTCCTGTCCTCTGGTAATAATAATATTCCTTCGCTTTGGAGTAGTTCTGCTGGAATTCCATCTTTACCAGGAAGCTTATGTTTTCTGGTCAAGTACTGCTGTGTCTTATTTTCGAGTAGGTTACCTATGATTGATCCTTGTGCAGAGACCGAAGGAGTCCATGTAATCCATGTCATGTTTTCGTTTAGCAGTTGGATCTTGGCAGAGACTGATCTGAGACCATGCAGTGTCATGTTTTCGTTTAACAGCTGGATCTTGGCGTACTTTTGGCACACTTTCTTAGCTTGTTTAGCTTTCGTAGGTTGTTATAATGGTCTAAGTCCGATGGACTCAAGACCAAAGAATGTACTTTTTGTACGCCTGGTTCATTTTAAATAACGCTTCGATATATTCAGCGTCAAAGCAGTTGTTCTGAATTTTATCTGATGAGGCTCTAAGACTTCTTTTTTTAAGGCCTTCATTAGCTTGCATTAGAACTATACTACTGACGTGTATGTCGATGTTACTGAGATTTCGTTTAGCCTGTTGATCTGTTATCATTGGGTAACTATTCCTACATGTTTGCAGCTCTTGGATACGGTATTGGAACTTGAGCCTTACAAGGTAGTGGTTCAAGTTGCAGAGAGTGCAGCGGAAAGAATGTATATTGAGATTCGTCCTGTTGTGTAAGAATGTTGTCAATTTGATTGAATGTGTGAACACGTTCTCTTTCGGGTGTCTTAGTGCAACTATTGCTGGTAGCGAAATATATCAGGTGTTGTTCATTATCGTTGGTCTTTTCATGAAGGCTGTGTCCAACAGTTATCAGTCTTTGCGACTAATAAAAATCGTTCTTGATCGTCTTTACCTTGTCTTCAGTAGGCGCATGCCAAGTGACCAGCATGACATAAATGAATTTTGTCCTAATACAAATCGCACGGATCGATTCCTTGACGGACTTCAAATCTGTGATGATTTCAAGTCATCTCAACAAATCGTCAACTTTTGCTTCACGGATATTGATTTTAAAGTGTATACTTCACGGATACACGGATCGGTGCAAGATTGGTTTTTAAGATTTGAGATTTATTTCATGTAAACAATTCTTTTAAATTTAAGCTTAAACATTTATAGCTAATACAAATAACTTTTTTTGATTTCGACTGAAAAAACTAATATTGAGTCTAGCAAATTTTCCTCACAGAAATAATATATAAAATTTATAAATTTTTTTTTGAAAGTTCCTCATAATATTTACCACCATAGTTTCATTGTATGAAGTTTGAACAGGGAATTTCTAGGAAAGTAGTGAAGTTTTTCAATATTTTTTATGGGAAGACGAGATTTTTTTTCTCTTTAAAGTCAGGCTACATCTGGAATCTCAAATACCCGGACAGAATTTACGGAGATAAACTTGATTACAACTCATTTTTTCAGTGTTACGAAGGACCATTTCCGGCAGGACAATTTAATATCGTTGTAACTTTCCAAGCTGATGCTGTTTTAAGAAAAGCCTAGAAGCTACCTCAAACTCCGACTGCTTCGATACAGAGAGTCATTCGCAGTGTTCTCTCGAAAATGTGATGCCCATGGCAATTTCGCACGACTGATGTTTGCGACGGTAAATGCGTATTATTATTGGTGCCATACAAGCCTTAAGAAGTTTATGAAACTGTTCATTGCAATGGTATTCAGTCTAATTTGGGTGTTTGGTTGATATAGACGCGTTTTCGTAAGAAAGTTTTTATAACAGAAGACAGCAAAATCTCAAAGATCAATAATTTTCTTTTATGTGGGAAGGACATGTGAAAACATTAAAATGTATTCAGCGTCTGCAAGGAGTATTTGGGAATGTGAAAAATTCAAAAGTACCGTTTATCGGGTAATCGTTCGTTTTAAAACTGGTGGCACATCACTAGACGACTTCCATGCAGTAGGCAGCCAAGCACAACGGTAAATGAAAGAAGTATTACTGCCGTCGAAGACCTACTGAAAAAGGATGATGAAGGAAAATGGACAAATAACTATTCGTCAGATTAGTTTGTATCTATGGATAGATACACGACAAGTTCATGACATCTTCCATGATGGCTTGGAATCGTGTAGGTTTCAATGCGCTGACTGTCAAGGCTGTAGGGATCAAAACAGAAACTCAATATGTCTGATACTAGTCGTCAACTATAAGACCAGTTTGCCTGTTGCGGTGATGAATTTCAGCAGCGAATAATTACCGCTGCGAAACATCAATTCGGTATTTCCATTCAATAGGCAATTGTTAAAAAACAGCCTGGAAAGTTACTTAAGCGTCTGTTATTGCAACAGGATAACGCAAGACCACACATCGCAAGAAAAACGAAGGATGTTTCGAATTGAATTGAATTTGTTTGGGAATTGCTTCCACTTTATGTGTCGGTTATTGTCATCTGTTCCCAGATTTGAAAAAACCTTCACGGGTATACGGTTTGACAGTTAAACTGACGTAAACTGTGCCACAATTAAGTGGATTGAGGGGACACCGAAAACGTTCTTTGATTACAGCGTCAAAAAATTACTTTATCGTTGTGATAAATTTATTCAATCAAGTGGAGAGTATGTTGAAAATCTACATTGTAATATTGTTTATATTAAAGCTTTATTCAGAGAATTTCGGAAACGTGCATCGTACAAGGAAACTGATACGTTTATTTGAAAAGTGAAGGTAAAATGCTAAATTTAATTGGAAATTTGCATGTTTGAATAATGAACCTGTTGTACGAACGTTGGAACTCATTTTCTTCTCAATATCTAATTTGATCCCAACATGTAAGTCCTGTAGATTCCAAACGCTGGCATTTATCAGCCCTGTTTGTATTTGTACCCTTATTCCAACCTAAATGAACTGGAATCATGTAAATTACATGGTTGGAACATCTTAATGCCATATTTGCCATTTTAGAGTCGCTTTGCCCAACTCCAACTGCCTACTCCGTAGCCAGACAATTTATTTGAAATATGAGAATTTTTATGAGGATCTCCCAGTTCTACAAGGAGTTTCCGCTGCTCTTGGAAATCTGCGGATTGCCTGCTGCCCTCTCTGCTCCTTTCAGAAACAATGTATAGTACATGCAGGAGCCGATTAAGCGTCATAAATCTCAAGTGGGTTTCTTTGTCTTACAACCCCCATACTCCTTAGTATGCTGGGATATTTTAAAATATTTAATTAAAATCGCTGCCAACGCGCGAACAGTCACGAAAACTGCTCAATGGCTGGCTAGCCTGTGGGATGGCGTGACAATCATTCATTTGGAATTTCGGACGTTTTCCTCTTCTTTTAACATATTATGACTCGGTTTATTGCCATTCGCCATACTCTTTGTCTTCGGTGCCACCTGAGCTGCTTCGCATTATTCTGAGCTATGACTTGGCTTTGATATTTGAACAAGCGCCGCAGTTATTCTTGCATATTATCTGGCCTCAACTGTGAACATATTGAGCCACTTGTCGTTGTCTTTCACTAGGGAGGCGAAAGTAACAACTATAGCATGATACACCTGGCGCGAATTTAAGTGTATGGAAAGTATTACGAGCTACGACGGCATGCTGAGGCATAAGGATAATGGAAAGGACGTTTGTTCGTCTACCAAGCGACCGACCATATGCCGAGCCCAAGAGCGCCACACACTTTCGGCCGCAGAGCCAGGCTCCCGCAATGGGATGAGAGGGTCCTGCTCACTAGTGTTTTTCCTCCATTCATATTGTATCTTTGCAGCCAGTTCGTGTCTTGTTGCCCGAAATGTATATTGCCATGATTAACTCCATCCTTCCTTCCACCTCGGCGTTTTTTCCTGTTCCAGGAAATCAGTGTACAATGTACAGTGATGGAAATACAGGCTAATCCCTTCGGATTATTGTGTTTTTATGCTTTGCACTTGAGCTTTTGTAAGCATTGTACTTCACATGTGATGGATACTATTTCTCCAGGGATTAAGTGGGTTTCGAACAAATCGCAATCCACTTGAAATTAATATTCTCGCCTTTTGTGATATGGTCGAGTGTGGCGAGGAGCTTGCGTGTGTGCTTGTGTGCGAATAAGGCTTCTCCACTGACCCTGAATGTTGGTGTAGAGCGGACGGAAGATTGCGGCCTGGATTACATGGAAATGAATACGTTCTTTGACACAGAGATGGAAATACCAAATTTCATATTCGATTGCGAATGACAGAAAATCCCTCAGGAAACGTTCGCCTGATCTGATCATCGGAGGTATAGGTGAAGCCTCATATCATGTGCCTTGCTAATCCTTCCGACTAATGCATAGCTGAAGTAAAATATTCATTTCTTTTCAGTTTCGCAGCAATAATTTTCGATAAGTTGTGCTTCGGGCACTCCCGGGTCTTCAAGGATGCGTTGAATACCTTCAGCAGAAAGCTTGCCACTCGATTTTCTCGGCTGGTTCATTAGGTATTGATGGCAGGGCCCGAACTGATGGGTCTGGATACGAAGCCTGCTTAACAAACACAAATTTCCATCCACCCCACCTACCTCCCTTCTTCTGTACGTGTTAAACGAAAAGGATAAATGCTGAATGTGGGCTGATCCTCTTCTGGATAAATGGATTCAAATCGATATTAGTGTCAGTGGCTATATATCTCGGTATATCGCTGGTACCAAATCCGAATTATAATCAAAAGATGAACCTCCCAAAATTTTCTGCTCTTTTGATTTAACAGCTGCTACTCCGAGTGTATGAAATATATTCCCACGCAAGCTTTTGTGCGCTAACAAATTTTAGCAATATCCTTCCCCAAGACACCAAGCAGCCAAGCAAGCAGACAAACTCCCAAACAAACAATCCAGCAAACAATTGAATCTCCCTGGTGGCGTGGCATGTACGAATTATGAACGATTTATAAAAATTTTCCATTCCGTTTCGAAATTCACATTCATGACAAGGAGCAAGACGCTACTACATTATATTGGCTTGTAAATATGTTTTCATGTGTCTGTTTGTTTGCCAGCTTGTGTGTACATGTGCATTGTAAACCAGTCTCGTCCTTAAAATGACTGCAGATTTTCGTAACAATATTAAATTGTTGTGTGGAGCTATTTGCTTGAGCGATACAACCGATTTAAGGAAATTTAATTTCGCATATGTTTCATTTCATATTTCACCGCCTCTGGATTCCAACAGTTTTTCACATTTCCCGCCAGTGTGTGAACTCTCTGCTCGCTTCATGTCGGTTCGTTGATGATGTCATGCAATGTGGAATTTTATCTTGTTTAAATGTATAATTAAATAATAATAGTCGTAATAAGATAGACGAAATAAAAGTCGTGAATAAAATGAATTACGGCTTGATAGAGATATAATTGGGAAAAAATAATTTCCTGGGGAAAAACCATTTTAATTATGTATGTTTGCTCGTGTGTTACTTGTGTCAATTTTTTTTAAATTGAATTTAGTTGAAAGCGGGTATGGTATGTTCGTGGTAAGCCTGGGATTTTAAGTACTTATGTATATTCTTGAAATTTCACTTAACTAATCGTCCTTACAGTGGGAGCGAGTCGTTGAAAATGTTCTAATTGCTCCAACATATTCAATTTAAATTACTTAATTAGAAAATAGATGTCTTGACAATCCTACTGTTCCACTTATAAAAGCAACCGATAATCAGTGCCTAAAAATGTCAGTTAAAATTGGGTTTGATTAACATACTTGCATAAGGATAAAGCTACTGGTCAACAGCCAGACGTTATCAAGCACTATTTGATGAAATATTCATCAAGGATCAAATTTCGTTGGTAGCATGGCGCATTGATTCGAATTTTATTTCTGGAGAAGACATGAAATTATGAAGTTTCGCCACTTGCTGGATGGGGTATCCTTACATGTAGGTAATCAGTATTTACCCTTGGGAAATATCCAGGATAAAGATATTGATATGATATCTGATATTTGAATATTTTTGGTAAAGAGGGTAGTGCTGACTCGAGCAAAAATTAAGCAGAAATTCACTCTAGTCAAATTATGTGGCTCTTTGGGTCCAATTCTAAGGACACAAGTTAATAGTGTAGTCGAGACGAATGTCTTTCGAAAAATTGTCATCTGAAGATTTTATGACGGCTTCGCCCAGTTGATTCCCGGGCACGAATTTAAGAAATATTGAGCAAAGTTCTGGATCGCTACAAAAATCTCTGATAAAACGTTTCCTTTTTTGCGTATATTTGGTTCCCATTTTGGCGTTCGATTCGAAGCATGACGAAACAGTTCATTCCGTCGCAACAATCGTTTGCCATTACCTTTTAAGGTACTAGCACGGTCTAGCAATCTCAAATAATCGTTTTTTTAATCTCTCATTTTTCCATTCTCTTAAGTATCAAGAATCATCTCCTTAGATTTTATAGAGAAAATCCAAAAAGAAAAAAGTTAAAACGTTATAAATCTGACTACCTTCGCACGCGTTGCGTTGACTATAGCAGCTGCCAAGCTCACCTAACGGTATTATCCCCAATATTTCGGTTTCGATTACGCTTTTATTTTCATTTCAACTTATTGTCTACGTGCTCAGTCGTCTCTTGGTTGAAGTCGAAAATGTTTGTGCCAAAATGAGAACGAAATCGTACAGATAAGGTGAAAAAAAATGTAAGATTTCGCGATTTTCATGGAAACCAGCATACTGTCGAGCAAAGTACCCGTTTTTCGAGTACTTCTAATCAAACATTATCAACAAAAACCGATTTCGCGTGAAAGTTAATGATAAGTTAATCGTTTCCTCTGGTGTTCCTGGCGTGACAAAATGTATAACATGTGACAAAGATTTCGAGTATACTAAAACTGGCAGTCTCGGCTCAGGATTTAACATAAATATTTCATTTGATTGTAAGATTGTAAATTCTTGTAAGTTTGTGGATAAAGGATTTGAAATTAATCGACGAATAGTGTGTGTATTGCGATTACTTGGGGTTAGTTGAAACGGTTTAAACCTTTTCTGTTTTCTTGCAGCAAAAGCAGTCACTGATATCTGCTTGACAAAATTTGGTAAAGAAGAAAGGGAGAAAACAAGAGAAAAGAATTTATTGGACGACAAGGTAGCAGTTTTGCAAGAAGGCACTTGGTCTAAGCGTATTAGCTCATTAATCGGTGTTTCAACAGTATTTAAATAAAATGTTAGATTCCTTCGAATTCTTCTTTGAAAACCTGCAAAACGTGCGAAGTTTTGAAAAAATATTCAATCTTGCTGGTTTCGGTACTTTATACAAAAGCGAACATAAGGAACACTGTTCAGACAATTATGGAGTTAGCTTCGGAGGGATGGAGGTTCAAGGGATAGAAAATATATTTAAAAATTCTACCAGTTAGCTCAATGCAAAGTATGCATATTATATTTGTGACGGAGATTCTAAGATCTTTACCAATCTCTTAGAGTCCAAACCGTATGAAGACTTGCATGTAATATACCTCGAGTGTATTTTGCATGTCAATGGGCGTACGTTTAATGTCAGTAAGGTCAAAAAGACACCGAATAAAAGAAAAAATTGCAAAAGGGCTGAAAAAAAAGAAAGAACAAAAGTCAAAGAATGTTGAATTGGATAAAAAAAAACGGTCAAAACACCACGAGAAAAGAGAAAGACCAACGAGCCACCACCACTAAAACCTCTTGATTTGGCTGGTGGTGTAGTTTAAAAATGTCCTAAATTATAGCTTAGCAAAGCAAAGACATCTAGATTTTCTCGAAAATGAAATTTGGTATCATCACTACATATCAACTGGTGATACACCACCACACAGTGTTGAAGCGAATAATGGTTTAAATATCTCAAGACTCAAATGGGCATGCCCCTTATAAGCACAAACTTGCTCTAATTTCGAAGTTCAAGAACTTATTAAAACAGTTTTGGAACATTTAACTAATAAGGAATTATTAACTCGTTGCCTATGAAAAAACATTCAGAACAATTATGAGTGTCTTTGTATCTTTTAAGAAGTCTTTTTATTAAAGACTCTGGGCAATGGTTTCCAAGCATACCTTTATGGGCTAAAATGTAAGTGAAATAGGTTTTCAAATTTCATTATCAATATTCAATGAAGATTGTGTGATATTTCTAAAGATTTTAAAAGGTATGGACTACACTATAGGGGTGTCTGTTTACGAATACGCCGAAAAAAGATCATAAGAGCATCGTGATGACTGAGAAGGCTACTTAGAGTTCCACGAAAAGTGGACGCTCAGTCAGAAAATAAGCCCAGCAAAATGTACTGGAGAGAAGGACTCCGGAAACTTATTATACTATCCGTGGATGTTAGATTAACTATTGGGAAGTAGTAAAACTTGTTTTTTATTTTAATGTAAAATGAATATTAAGTACCAAAATTTTAGAATTTTATTAAAGTCTTCTGTACGGCAATTTGGAATAAAAAAGCCGTACAACAAACTCGCCAAAAGAAAAATGGGAACAAGGGGCATTTCGCAATTTTTTCGATTATTTTCCAGTTTTATTGTAATTTTTGACTAATGGTGGTAAGTTCTCACGTAAGACTTCAACCTTTTTCCGAGATTAACCTCAGCCCAAACTCTGATTTTGGTTTTGTACCATGTGGGGATAAATTTATGTTGCTTCTATAAATCAGAACACAAAAAAACCATGAAGAATATTTATTAACGTCAACAAAATGACCGACGTGTATCGAATAGACGCAAAAAGTACAAGAAGAAGTTTACGGATTCAACGTAACAATTTTATATTGGAGTCGCTGTCGATCTATTTAGCCTGTTGTTTGAAGGCTGAAATGTTGCTAGAACCACTTGACACCAGCGCCATCTATAAAAAAACAATAAATGTTATAACATGTCCTAAAAATTTGTTTTGTACTTTGAACATATGACAATATGATAATAAAAGTTTTTTTTTTCGATGTATCGAATAAAGGTGTTGAGAAACAAATCTTTATAAGGATAGCTTTTGTTTTTGTAGATCATACTAGTAGGTACCCAAACACGAGCTAGTGGTGGCTCAAATGATTAGAATCGCGTTCAAATTGTCTTTTACCTTTCTTATAGCTTTAACATTTCTTGAATTGAATATTGAATGGGACATATCAACTCCATTTAGAAAAAAAATTGATATTCAATAAATTGAAAGTAATTGAAAAGGATGGACCCCATAATCTGATTTTTTACGAAGTCTCCTGAAAAATCATTATATCGTGTAAAATATTAAATTTACCCTGCGAAATTCATAATTTATGTTATGGGGGTAACCTAGAAAATAACGAAATGCGTTGAGCATCAGAATAGCAAAGTTGAGTATATATTTCTCATGACAATGTCTCCTTGCTGCTGACTCTTGTGTCGAATTCTTTCCGAAATAAAAAGTGAATTTTTCATACTTTGCTATCCGTAAAATTTCCAAAGTAATTATTTCCACAGAGCAATTATCTCATCATTTAATATTTAAATTTCACGCATCATTATCCTGCCAGGTCAGAAGACAGTGGGTTGCATGGAGCCCATATTGCATTACGAATCCTACTGTTTTCGCGTAGGTATGAACCCATTGGTAATTTGCTCAAAATATTATTTTATTTTCAAAAAGTACAATGACTGCTTAAATCATCCATTTAGAGACAATGGCATGCAATTAACGGAAGCAGGAAAAAAAATTGCTGGAAACTTTTATTTGCTATTTTCGGGGAATAAATTTTCGTTCTATGTTGATGTGGTTCCAGTCTGTTGCGAACGAGATAACAAATATTGCTCAGGAAATGTGATTTTATTTTCCGTTTACATGTTTGTTGGAAAGGAACCACAACTAGCTATTCTCATTTTGCATTTGTGGAATTCTGAATATGTATGAAACCACCCCCACTCGCTCCAGGAATTGTTATTCTTTTCTGAGAAATAATTTGCAAATTTAAGAGAATTAAACTTTCATTAGAGAATTTTTGTCGGGATTGTTTTTAAATAAATAAAGAGTGTTTTATTTGTCTATTTGCTTTTTGAAAAACATGCAATCGTAATAAAGCACTGAAGTACAACATATAACAATCGACGAGGTGGGAACTTTAATTTAAGCAAAGGTATTTTATACAAGTTCTTTTCAACCAAATTCACGCTACTTACCAATGGATCCTCTAAATTATATTGTTGGCAGAAACAGAGTCCAGAAGCTTCATAATGGCGCATTTTCATTGAAAAGCATATTCAAACATTCTCAAAAAACAAACTTCTGGTCCAATTGCAATGGTTCCAGTAAGTGAGTTTTAACAGAATACACCAAGCATGCCCTTCTTTGCAAACATATTAACACAATTAAAATTATAACAAGAGATGAAACTATTTTATTGAGGAAATGAAAAATAAAAAAGCAGGTAGCTCACAAAAACGTGAAACGACTGCCATGCGTCAAATTGAAGACATTTTTTGCCTTATGGAAACAGTGAGATCAGTACATCTTCATCCTCTTTCGTTTTTGCCAGTTCAACTGTCATATTTGTCTGTTCTCTAAATAACATTGCTACTCCTTTTGATCTTCGGCATAAGACACAAGGCCCGATGCATCAGATGTCCCTTCTTTTTGCAATGTTTAGTATAATTGAAACGCAAACAGCAATATCACTCCCGGATGGCTTCTAGTAGAAAGAGACAGAACAAATAAGTTTACTGTTTCAATTATTTCGTTTTTAGGCGATAGTTTTGAAAGGAGTGTTCTATTTTAGCGCAAAGATAAGAGAAAATTTATCAGTTCCGATAAAGTTCCACCTATTTTAGTGAACTTCGTTATGTATTTGAAAGAATATAAATATATATTTTTATGTATATACTTCCATTATCTTCATTATGTGTGTATAATGTATCTTCGCTGTTTTTCAAACGTTCACCATTCTACAAAATCGCACCTTAAATTAAAAAACAGATGCACATTTGCCGGAAGGACAAACCCAACAGGATAAAATCTAATTATTTTCATAGTAACTCTTCCTGCGAATCATGGTTTCTTATCATTTTGTGCAATTGAAGTACGTTCGTTGCGATTATTTGTTGTTTACTTGTTTTCTTTGGGCTTATCATTTTTCACTGAATTTTTCCACTATCTTCACTATTATTTTTCATTCTCCTCATCCCAAATATCTCCTCGGAAATCGAGGTCATTATGTCTTATAATTGTTCAGTCAGAAAAAATGCTCAATTGCAACAACTACTGCTTCATTCAAGTAAAAAAAAATTGGCGCTGCAAACAAGCGCTAACATTCTGAGGCGGCTTCACTTAGAAAGAGAAAGAACAGCATAGATATGAGTTATGCTTATATTGCTTTTCTAACCATGAACATTGAAATGGGTGATGTTCATAGCGTAACCACTAAAGAGCTCAAACACTGCTGACAAATTCCCAATCCCATGAGATCCGCTCTCAATTACTCACAAACAGTCAGGGTCAGAAAGCTAGCCACCGCTATCATTCCAGTCATCTACGTCGTTTAATTTATAAGCTCTCGATCTTGCAAAGCTCGCTTTGTAAGCTTCATGTAGTGGTCATATCTCTTTCTTTGGGACGTCTATCCAGACGCTTTTTAGTGATCACTCTATAAATATCATTGTTTGACGAAAATATTAGAGAAAATTGACTATCGAAAATTAATTATCGAATTAAATTTCCACCTATTTTGGTTGAATACCCATTTAATCGGGAGTTCGTTCATAGTGTCGGCGCAGTATGTTCTAACACTGGTAGGATTTCAAAAAATTTCTAGTTAATTTTACATTTATAACCATAAATTTTAAAATAATTATTATAATTTCAACAAAATTATAATTATAATAATCATCATCTTCTTTAAACAAAAAATTAAAGAAATATTAGAATAAAAAGAAAACTCTGCTTCCTCAAATAGTAGTCAAAGTTATTCGAATCCGAGGTGTGCGGTTGGGTACTCTGTACTTCAGTAATAAATTTAACTGGCATAGATGGATTGATATTCTGGGAGAGCTTGAGAAAAGTTTTCAAGCTCCAGAATATTCTGAGGGACTATCCAAAGGATCCCAACCTACTCAACTACTCGACTACTTGGTGTAGTAGCCAAGGAAGGTAGCCAAAGAAAGTTAGTTAAATCAAGTCTCATACAGGGCTTCATTTTCGGCTCCTCCTTGCGGAACTTATTCTATGACTTACTGCTGAGGCTTGAGCTGCCAAATGAGTAACGCTTGAAAATATATGCGAACGATATTGCGGAGTTAGTCGTAGGACGCTTAGTCAAGCAACTCAGACTAAAAATGGTTATACAGCGAGTTACTGAATGGATGGATGCCTATTGGCAGGTTCAGGCTGGCACTGAAAAAACTGAAGTTGTCATCTTGACAAGAATTATCAGAGTGAGGCCTAAAAAATTTGGGGAAGCCGAAAACCAAAACCGGCAGTGAAATATCTGGTCAGATTGATATAGTCGAAGATGAGTTTTTCAGAGGAAATCAGGGTGATCATTGACAATGCTGCAAAGCGTTTAATGGTACATACTCTATTCGCGGTGAACATGCGGGAACGGTGAAAAAACAATAATATTTCTTTCATGGTTTTCAGGACGGTTTAATGTTGTTCGACGGGAACGGCTTGGTCTATATGAATGCTCAGATGAGGTCGCACGGCTTACTCACATGCTCCGTTAACGCTTGGCCCACTTCTTTCGAACGAAAATGGCTTCCGCAATGTCAGAAGCCCGTCAGGTACTGTTCCAACTTGAAGATTTTGCCTTTGGTTCACACGGATTCCTATATGCTTTATTTGAATAATAGCCATGGCTGTGAGACGGTTTGAAATCGCTTGTTGCGTCATTTCCAAGGTTCCATCAAGCTCTTCTTGAGTTTGACCTGAATCAAAGAATGAATTTGCTTGAATCTTGGAACAGTAATGCTTCCAACTTAGCGTCTTCAAACTTTACTGGTATGCCTTCAAGTTCGTTGTCACTAGTATCATTGTCACCACTTTTAATACGCCGGAACCTATACCTACTCACATGTTTTTATTGGCATAGTATGCTGTCTTAGTGCTTCATATCGCAGGTGAAGTTCTTCAGCTATACTTTTCGTCAAGTTGAAGCGAAAAAACAACGCTAGCTGCAAAGGTAGTTCGTTCGCACAAAAGATATAGTTGGAGCACAAAAAGTTGGAGCACAAGCACAAAAACGTTTTACAAATTCCATTCGATCAGTCAAATTTTTTACTACTTTTTCCAATAAATCCGGAAATATCGTGTCAATTGTGGCTTGAATATTATTATAAATCAAAAAACCAGTCCGAATGTCTCCATTACGCACACTATTCACGGGAACGGCAGCTCCTTCTTCGTTTCGAAAGAAATAAGGACCGATGATGCCATCAGCGTCTAAATCGCACCAAATAGTCAATATCTAGGGCATCACTATGTTTACCGTACAGTTGACGGGGTTGCTCTATGAACTTCACGAAAATATTTATTTTTTTTTAAGGAAATTTCCACAATTAGGCGTTAGACGCTTCACGATGAATTTCCAAACGAAACAACAACCAGCGAAACTTCTCATGCAGCTAACAAAAACACCCATTACATTATTATATTTTGCTCACCAAATGTGTCATCTCTTCTGGGTTCTTCTTCTGGGATACTTCTTGATCTGATGAAATTCCCTCTTTGTAAGATTCCTGAAACTTTGAAAACTTTCTGCACCCGTTCGGTTGGACGCTTGCAAAGAAGTTTATTGTACCAAAACTCTAAGGTCTTCGCGGATGTGTTCAAGGATTGAAGTAGAGCTCAGTAAATACTCGTAGTACTTTTGGCTCCGATTTTTCGGTTCTTCCCTGAAAACATGTTATAGAAATGTCTACGAAAGTGGTGCAACATAAGTAATAATGGATTTAATCAGTATTTTACAGAGAATCGACTTAGTTTTGGTGGCTAACCCTACTTACTCACGGACTAGAAACTGACTGCCTGAGAAGGCGCTGCAAGCTTTCGTGGTGCTATTTGAATTGAAGAGAATTCAATATGAAGAGCAGAGAAGAGAAAAGAGGAGAAGAATCGAATATAAAGCGAAGAGAATTGAATCTGGTTGCTTTGTTAATGGTCACTCATAGATACTTTAGTTGCCTTTTCTATTTTTATTTAAAGCGACTTCATTGCACTTTTTTTTAACGAATTTACAACTTAAATGCTTGTAAGAATTTTTGTATAAAGTTTTGTATATAGTTTATTGGGTTTTCCGAGCTTTATATATACACTCCATCTAAGTAAGAATTTCTTAGGGCCAAAATACAATTTTCAACTCACTTGACGGCTTTTGCTGGTCCATTTTTGTGTAACTCACGAATTATGTTTCGGCCGAAAATTTGAAAATTTTGATTTTTCCTTCTATTCTATGTGCTCTGTATATGTCAAACAATACTGGACCTGCCAAAGAGCCTTGTAGCACACCAGATGGTACAGCTGGTTTTGGAAAAATTTTCCCTGAACAATGTCATAGAATCTCCGATTTCAGAAGAAGCAAATCGCAGTTCTAATCACTTTATAATTCAATTTGGTGCTCTTAAATCAATTGATCTTGCTCCCAGCCTACCGATCATATTTAGAAGCATACTTTTCCAACGATTTTTCTGAAATGGAAAAGCGTGGAGATGAGTCAGATCCTTGAAGGGAAGAATATTCTGTCAATCTTGTGCCTTAAAATGAAATGAAGTCTAAGCATTATTAATGCAGCTGCTGCAATTTAAAGTAAAGGGAATGGAAAGGCTACCATTCGGTAAACAAGCCATGCACTTCCAACCCGAAGGAAAAATAGAAAAAACTATTTTTCATCCCGATATCCATTGTGCAGAGCGTTACCAGCATATCGTTCAGATGGACTCCATCCATCTGTTGATTGCGCTATACGAGGAGGTAAGGCCTCGGCACTTTCAAGTACTTTTTTCAGAAACTGTCAAGGGCTGTGTAGTTTTTTAGAACTCTAGTGCCACAAATAAAGATATCGGGTGGAGAGGCTTGTTATTAAAATACTTCACGGCCAGTATATGATTTCTTGTGGCTATTCTGGAATGTAATGATTCTCATCCGTTCTTTTTTCATTTTTTCATTCGTGAATTGACATTCTGGTAGACGATTTGAACGAACAATTCCTACCGTGACCATCCGCTCGTTTTCAAGGCGCATACAAAATCGCGCGAAGAGAACCAGTAGTCAGTTTAAATCTATTTTTTTTTATCAATCGTTAGGTCTTCGCAAAGAAGCAAAACAACTTTTACTCACACCGAGATCTGATACTAGTACCACATTCGATCTCAAAATCGTATATGAAGGATGTAGAACTGCAACGAGCAAACATTTTAATGTCTCATATGTGGGCTTTGCTCTTAATGTACTGCACCATTGCTTTGTGATTCTTGCAGCTTATTAGAACTTCATTCACCGAATTGTGTTCTGCTGAAGGATGTTCTCATTAACATTTTCCAAAGATGGCTTAAGCATAAAAAATTTGCCGAAATTAGTATCAAGATTATCGTCAAGATCAAGTTTGGATGTCATTGTTGGTTCCTTGGCATAGCCTCGTGGTGTTAGCCACTAGTAGGGCCTGTAACTAGGGATCTTAATGATGCTACTCGAGATGTAAATGCCACGAAATACCCGTACTTTACCGAAGGTGAAATTAGCATGCATGCATAGTTATATAAACATAACACATATTTCTAAATATTAAAACAGCATAGGGAAATTTTCCACAAAAAGTTCAAAATCTCATCAATCCTACCCTGAAGTTCATTGAAAAATTTTACCGAATTGTACCATTTGTCATCAGTTCTTCAAATAACCTGAAAAATAATGAATATATTAGGCTACTTGGTTTGCAACATCGATAAACAGGCATAAGGCTACCTGGAAATGCATTCGGCTTTTGAAACATGGTGTTTCACAGAAAATTTGTTTCATGAAAGAAAGAGGCAATTTTTTACTTTAAAAAGTGACGCTTTGCAATATTAACTACAATATAATTACTATCATCGACCAAAATAACAGTAAACGAGAAACTTATTGGAAAAAATCAAAGGAAAGCCGAAGTTGTACATCAATTTTGGACAGCCCTCACGGTCAAGCAAGACTTACTAGAGTGTCAGAAGGCGTCAAGAATGAGGAGGTTGATTTTCTATCACTCGTCTTTCTTTCCCGCTAGAAAAAGGGCTTCTGAGATTTAAAGCCGCCTGTAGGGAGTATCCGAGCTCGTTAAAATTGTTAAAAAGGTTCCAGACTAAGTTATCAGGTTACTTGCAAAGGTGACTGGGTAGCGTTCTTGTCCAAGCGCTCTGGGAGTCCCAACATAGGGACTCAGATACCCCAGCTCAGTGAGTAGTCTTCATCTCTTTACCATAAAGAACGGCATTGGAAAATCCCATACTGTCATGTCTTGTTAACTGTCAGTTTCTGTAACTCTTAGACTAGGCAAAAAAAGTGTTTGTCCACCTGCGTGCAATCAAATTATGTTTTTAAAATCGAACCAAAATAAAATAATTCCACGTTTGATTTAATACATTTATTAGTTGCCTAAAGGACTTTCTTCAAGCGGAATTCCATTAGTTTTACTCTATTACTTTTTAAGCAAATACTTATTTTCACAAAAACATCCAAAATCATGGCAGGAATAGTTTTCAAATAACTGATAATTACAGCTTTGAAGCCAATCAATAAGTTGTAGGACATCCTCGATTCTATGTGACTTCTAGAAGTCTTTTCGGCATCGAATTGATGAGCTTCGCCATTTCTTCTAGTGACGTTTTCTCCAACCCTTCTCTGAGAACATTTTTGAGGATTTTTTTGCTCGTTATCGTATGCTGTCGCATTCTTCACTCGAGCGCCTCCCATAAATGCTTAATGGGGTTACTGGCTGAAGATTTCGGTGGCGTATATAGCAGTTTTGAAGGTATTATAAAGTACCCAGAGCCTCATAATTTCGGCTGTATGTTTAAGGTCATTATCATGCTGGAAGTGGTAATCATTACCCAAGGCGAGGTTTCTTGCACTTTGCTCCAAATGGTTTTTTAATATTTTAAGGTTACTGAATTGATTCAGTGTCAACTCAATGAAATCTATGTTATTAATGCCAGCAGCCACCATGCTACCCCAAACCATTACTCCGCCACCACCATATTTTACAGTGAGTAGCAAATGTCCTTTTTGTAGTGCTGTACCTGATTTTTTCGATGTTTGCAATTTTTTATTTTTATACTGAAAATGCAGAATTTGTTCTCGTCCAAAAAAGCACATTATTCCAAAATTCTTGAGGTTAACAAGTACTCCTTAACAAAGCCAACGCGCATTTGCCGATTAATAGGGAAAATTAAGGGTTTTATCTTTTTAGAATTGTCCTAATGGTTTCAAGACAAATTTGTTTCCAGAACTGTTGCTTCATTTCTGCTGCTATTTCCTTGCAGTCAGTCGCGGATTTTAACGGTTTTTTTTACCATTGTGAAAATATTTCGCTATTCTTTCAGGGACAGCTTTGATGGACGATTAGAACGGGATATTGAGGAGAGTTCTTGTTTTTCAATTTCAAATTGTTTACAACTCTTTGAATTGTCGAATACTGTCTTCCAACGACTTTTCCTATATTTCGAAAGCTTATTCCCTCCTTCCATAATTTCGCAATGATATTGTTTTTGTTCTCATTAATTTCTTTTTTTTGTCATTGTAAAAAAAAACGTTATACATTATGCAAACTTTACAATATCTTATTAAACACTTGCCCGAATAAAACTCAATAAATTACTGATGCAAGACAACATTCGAAAAGTGCGCTTGAAAAGTTGGTTTAGTTTGATGACTGGACACAGACTGAAATCCAATTTTCTGCCTCAGTTTTGTATGTTTCCGCGAAAAGTACAGTTATCTCAAAAATCATTCGGAGGAAATTAATTGAAGTCTGGATGGAGAAATCGTTGATCGATATGCGAAACAAAATTTAGAAAATGTTAGATACGTTTCGTTTTGTGAATGTTGGCAACTAAATTGCATCAGGTGAACAGACTTTTTCTGCCTATTGTATACGTATCAGCCAGATGCTAAAGAATCTTGATCGTAGATCCGTTTGCTTATCCTTTTGAAGTTGGTCATATTAAACAATAACTTCACTATGAACGCGGTTTAAAACTCACAAAGGGACGATGGCCTTTCACTTTTGACAGCTGCCTGCTATCAAATTTCCCTGATCTTGCAATAATTCCATTTTGTTTCTCGGACTACTGGCATTTTCAGCTTATAACTGCGGACCTGTTGGCGAAAGCTGAAGTGATCTAGCTTTGCAAGATTTAATGGCGTCTGATTGCAGACTCAATCCAGACTAATCTTTGTTTAATTTGCGTAATATGTTTTTTTGTTTTTGGTCTTCTTTGGGCCACTCAAATTTCAATCTGGCATGAGGTATTTCACTATGCACCATATGTAAGGCTGTTTGCTTTGTATTGACCGCATTCAACGCTCCATAAGCCGCAGCACAGATGTAACTTCATGCATCACATGTTCAACAACAACGAAGTTTTCTTGAGTACTGAGCCGAAAATTGCATTTCTAATTATTCGTAACCAACAGAATCGAATGCTAATTAGTTTGCGCCCTTTGCATTATGCAACCTTGCTCAATCATGAAATCAAATTCTCAATCTGAACTTCATCAATTATTTTGCACATGCATAGATGCAGTCTTTTCAGACCAATTGTGAAATCTGTCCAAATAGAGTTGCATGCGTTGCGTCCTGATGTGTCATCGAATTTACTTTCATACTCGCTTGGTATGTTTTACATGTATGCACTACCCCCCGAGTTTAATGTGGGATACATAATTCTCTTTTAATACAGCAACCACATCACCTGAAACGATTTCAATTTAATTAGTGTAAATTTTAATGAAATGCTATTGGTTTTAGCATGTGCTACATTGCCTCGACGTTATGATTGAATATCCTTTCAGAATGACAGCGAGCAAATTGGAAATCAATGTATCTGAATATTATATCATACAAAGGGCTCGTAATTATCGCAGGTTTCTGTTTTATGAGGTAAACATAGCCTGGAGCGGATTAGGGTTGATTCGGTCCTAGGTGGCATTGACGCGCTGCAGGGGCGAGCTCATGTTACTGGCAAATATTTCTAATCATAATCCAAGTTTCAAAAACCTTCCTCAAAGGAGTGAACCGCGCGTTCCATGATGAGATAAGTATGTTAATACGCCCACTATCCTGTTCCTGTTCGGATATAATTCACTCAGCCTCGGGCAAGAAATGATTCATCATGCAAATACTCAAAACCCCAAATAGTTCATTATGAAGAGGCGCCAAGTAAAGATATAAAACTTAATTTCCGAAACCCAGCTCTCGCCCACAACAAGCAGCCCCGAGAAAAACTTTGAGTTCACAATGACAGGGTTTAATTACAGAAGGTAATTTTTAATTAGAAAAAACTCCGAAAAAAACCCGAAGCATTAAGCGACATTAAATGCTAATGTTTTCCTTCTTGCAAGCCTGGTTAGGACTTTTCAACTTTGCCTTGAGGTTGGCGCCGTTGCGACGTATAGTGAACTCGTACTGTCTCGGTCCCAGTGGCACTTCCACGAAAGCCAACGGCCATTGCCTACAACTGCTCCTGGCACTTATGGCACTTATTTCTGTTTTCGCTTTTATTTTTGTTTCTTCGTAAATTTAAAACTTACTTTGCCACTGTGTCCAGCGCACGCTTCTCATATCCTGGCTGTTGCGGACGAAAAGGACAACGGCAGCGAAACGGCGGGGACGGCGAGGGCATTGCCAAGTTGATGTTGCGTTCGAGCTCCCAAACTAATAAACTCGTCCCAATGAAATTACGAATGTCGGCCTCCAGCGAAAATCATCTCCTGCCGCAATTTTGTGCCGGGGCTCCTTGTTTTTGAATAGGGCAGTTTGGTGGGGCGGGAACGGTTGGATAGAGATTGCCAAAGTTTTTCTGGTTATGGCATTAGAGGAGCTAAAGGACCACCCGGCTATGTGTTCTCGAGGTTGGCATGGGAAAATTTTGATGGCTATCAAATGGAACCATAGAAAGTATTTTGTTCACGGTTTTTCCTTTGTAGTACTTGAGTTTTTCGCTTCTCTTCTTCATAAGATAATAATAGCGTAAAAGCTTTTTCTGTGTACGTACGGGCTTAGTTTGCGGAGGTTAGGATTTATGTTATGGGTTGGCCAGGTTGATTTTATGATAAAAACTGACATTCTAATTATCATTATCGCTAAAGGGTGGATTGGGCGAATAAACAGGATTATTCGGAAATGATTAAATGATAACTTTAATGCGAAAATGAGTGACAGTACACAAACATTATCAACAAACAGTATCAGCGGCCGCAGACGAGGTTTTATCGGTAATAAATGGTTGGTAATATTCTTGACCTATTTTCCGAAGCAAAAGATGAAAATGCGCTACATCATAGCGAAATGAAAATCGGACTGATGGGGTTCCACGTTTCGATTTCGAATAAAACAAATCGAATGCAATATCATGAAATGTAGCCTTTACCGTCCCAGTGAATGTTCATTCATCATGAAAAAAAATCTGGGCTTCGCTTTTCCGAAATCTCAGTAAGGACTTCATTAAATTCGAAAATGTTTACATGGAATTATGAAATATTCGTGAAACAGTAAATCTTTCCTCGGCTGCATAAACGTCAATTGGGATACCCTCGTCTGAAAGATTTTATTCATGTCATTAATTTAACGAATCCGATAAATGGACTTGTGACTTTGCCGACTGTCGGAATGCTTCAGAAGTAAGTGGTTTGCGAATGCGAAAATATTCTTCAAAAAATTCTTGGTAAATGCATTATGCGACTAAGTACGAGCCCAAGATAAAATCTACACATTTGTGAATGAGTTATTCAAAACCCATGCATAGACTTTCATTAGACGAATCAATACATTTAATTCCATTTTATGGGCTTTGATCTTATTTTAATGAAATTTGCTCTACCTTCTTGATGTCTTAATGGAACCTGCTATCCAGCCACATCTTTTTTGACCTTCTCACATGAGCGATTCTTTGTTTCATTACACAATTATCCTATTTTGAGACTGATTGAATGTAATTGCATTTCTCTGAAATAATAGTCATGAACTACTATACCGCCCGGTGCTTCGGTTGGTGTACAACTTGGAATACTTATCGTCAACGCAACAGACTCGAGGCTCGACAGTGACAGTGATAGTTCCATATATAATCACGGTGTCACAGTAATAATTTACCATCTGTCAGTCATCTGTCCACCTACCTGTGATAAGTGTCATTTGGAAAACTATAAAGGTCAAGCGTGATTCTCACCAGATCATTTTCTCGTGTTCTTTTGGTCTTGAGATGAGTTGGGTCTGACACGCCCAACAGCTCAAGCTCTGTGGTGAAATGTTGTGACGCAACAACAGTAACAACTGATTGCGATTGGAGTGAAAGCCTGAAGCGTTCCTTGGTCTCTAGACATCATTTTAAGTTTTGTGCTGTTACTACTAAAATTTACACCTGAATTGCGATTTAAGGAATATTTTGGATAATTAAAAAAAGTGTTGCGCCAAAAGCAATGCAGACTCTTGTTAAAGTATACATAAAGTGTGTTTTTTTGGTGATGTAGAACTCTGAAAGGCGGATGAATTGTTTTTTTTCCATTGGGTAAATGCCATTATTGTTTGAATATGATATCAGTAATGCGAGCAACACGAGGAGCAGGTCCAAACCTGAGGTCCAATTTTTGACTACTCTAACCAATAATTCGGAGCGTAAGCCACCATTCGTGCAGCAAATGTTGTCTTCCAGATGGCAAAGCGTCTCGATCTCTCGATCTCGCCGTAGCCCTACAACAGATAGGCCACTTGTATTTAAACATAAGATTTTGCAGGCCAGTTCACAGGTCCGTAACGAGAAATAACGCGTTTATAATATGCTTCCATTGATAAGTCGATGTTAACATTAGCTGTATGGCATATTGCGCCATTCTGTTGAAACTATTACGCATTATCCATTTCGTTGAGTCATTCCCGCAACGAGAAAGTAATTGATGATGGCTCAAAAGTGGACACCATTAACCATTGGCTGTAATATTATTGTCGGCAGCATTTTCGAAGACGTTCGGGCCGATGATTGCACCGGCCCATAATGCAAACCAAACAGCGATGGGTGTAACGATAACTAACGGTGTATGACTGCATGATTCATGAATGACCTGTGGTGGCTAATCATTCCAAATGCATCAGTTTAGTTTATTGATTTGGTCATTCAACCAGGAATCTACAGCAAATTGTTCTTGGACCCATACAAGGAATCGATGCCATTCCCAGTGGTCGTTCGGCTTCAACTCCTCCAAGAGCTGGATTTTGTAAGCCTGAAAACCAAAATCCGTACGTAAATTTTTCCACGCTCTATGATTTCTTCATCAAGCACTGCGTGACGTCTGGATGGATGGGTATTATCAGTGAAAGTAAATGTGATTCGAAAAGAAGCCCAGGATAATCAAATCAAACTGGCGGACGGTTAGATCGAACGGTTATTAAATTGACGGAGTGCCAGATGCGGTTTTCGAACAGAACAGTTTTTTTTTTGTGAATAAATCTGGACAGTTAGCAGACATTGCTCAGGCTTCAACGTATTTATGATAATATGGCAGTTCAAAGTAACAACACAATGCATAATAGCTATCGCGTATACGAGCACTCATTATGAAAATAAGTGACTTGTAGTTGGTGCGCTCTTCGAAGCTAAACCAAGACTAAAATAAGTTCGATAAAATGTTTAAGAACTATAGAAATCCCTTCTTGTATCTGTAGAAACTTTTTTAAGCTTGTACTTACGTATATATGTGTTGTAAAGTCTCAGATATCAAGCGTTGTACACAAAAGGCCCGGGCCCCGAATTCCGACTCAGCGCTTCCAATAGTTGCTTCTGATAAGTTCTTTGTCTTTAAAACGACCAGGAATTTTCAAAAACCACTTACCTACCGTACTCTAGACATGTCTATAAAGCAATTTATTGAACCCATCACATGGGAAGACCCCCTTAAAGATGAGATGTTACAAATTTTAAATTTACTTTTTCATCTCTTCTCTTATATCACTAAATGCTAGCATGCCACAAGAAGGTGGTTAAATCCTATCCTACGCCTCGTTGCGACAATATTTCAATCGCACAGGCCAGTACTCTTCGTGTATTTTCCAGAGTTGGGAAGAGCACCGTGAAACGATCCGATTAGCTGTCAGAGGAAAACAGATCATGATGGGCTCAGATCGAAACTGGACCCATCGAAACAACGCTTTGAAATTGGATTTTGATTTCGAAGGTACGTATAAATGGTTCACAGAATATAGTGATAAATTATTCATCACATTTTGTAATGTCCAAGTACTATTCACCAAATTTCCAAACGGATTCCGTCTCCTTCATCGAAATTCAACCCGTGTGGAAGTTTTGTTGAGTTTTTATTACTTTTTTGGGGTTAGGGTCATGAAAACAAACCTATTCGGCCCTATGTGTAAAGCGCACGATGCCCGCTCGTCTCAGATTGTTGTGTTAACATTGATTTGTCTTATCCTGAAAATATCGAACAATATTTCAATGACTCAAGCATTTGTGTTATTAGCTGTCATAGCCAAAAGATATCACGGATCTTCAGAAACATAACGTCACCAAAATACTGGGCAGGAATCAAAATCAAGCCTTCCTGACATTCCTTACATTGAACTAAGATATTTGGGCCCTGCTTAACTCCGCCCTGTTTTGCTGCGAACACTACTCAAATAGGACCAGGTGGGCTGCTCTCATTGCCTTTTCGAGGTTTTTGACGTTTGTGTTTCTGCTATAAGCATATTTTAAAACTCAGACATTGTCAATTTTATTTTACTTTGGTGGCTTTACATACGAAAAAACGACACAAGGAGGCAAAGTTTTTCCCGAAGTTCATATAAAAACTAGAACAGTAACAGCTTCCTTTTCATTGCATTTTACGATTTTGCATCCTTTGGGTATAATAACTTTTCCTGATTTGAGGCAAATATAAAAACTGGTTTCGTAAGCGTCAAATATTCGGTCAGACATAGTCAAAATTTGTTTCGCGTTTCTTTCTTTAAATGATTATCAGTTCGGCAAACACCTTCCTTATAGCTTAGCCTATTAGCCTAGTTGGCCGCTTAAGGCTGAGTGGTGGATCCACCTTAAAAGTTCAAACTCCATTTTTCGGCCCTTTAAATTAAGACGTAATAAATAATTTCTGTTTTAGCTTATATTATCACTTAATAAACATTTTAAAGTTACACTAGTAAACAATCCACCATAAATGAACATGTTTCCTTCCGAAAAGAAACATATCAGCTACCCGCAAAAACTCCGTCGTTCCCCGTCGCTTTCGTTGTTTCGTCCACAGACGCGTTTAGGCGTTGCGCCATCTTTGGTGTGATGTTCTGAGTTTTGTCGGTTTCAAGGTTCCTCGTTTACGCATGCAGGTAGGTGTACCTGCATAAAAGGGCGCCTACCTTCTTGCGTAAACGACGGAACCGACGGTATTTTCAAGGGTGAAAAAACATCTAAAAGGCTATGGCTTGCTACCCTCACATACTTCAAGTCTGCAGATGTGCGTATTCATCAACAAGAATATATGCGAATGCGATCAGATCCCAGCAAACAATATAATCATTATATAAGGCTTAGTTTGGCGTGGTTTATACCTTAGTGCATAAGCCCTATCACCAATCTGCATAAATTTTACTTTATTTTATCCCTGATTTTAACATGGACCATGTCATAGGCGATAAGGTTTACAACTTTTATCGTTATCTATACCTTATGATAAGGCATAAACAATAATATAATAGAAGTGGTGATTGCACTGCGCAAACTGCACTTACCCAAGAATTATCGCTCACACGAGATAATTAAATAATAAAACTAGTGTAATCATTAGAATAAGGCTTAGCTAAGGCTTATACAAATCATTAGTTAAGCATTAGCCTAATACGCCATTTCGTTCTTTTTGCTGGGATGATATTGTTGAAGTGTAAACAAATACCGAAACTATTTATACAGATATAATGTATGATAAGGCTGAGATCTGGAGTGGAGCTTACTACTGGGTAATTATCTTGCCACAACCAATATCTATAGCAGAACACATAATATTCATTCTGATATAAGAAAAACACGAAAAAATTGGAAAAACCTTTTGAAAACGAGAAACTCTCACAAGTCGAACTGCTCACACAAAGATTCCACGCTTAACTGAATAGAAAAGTACATCACCAAAAGTACAATTACGTTAACCGGTTATTTTTGACAGGTTAGATATTGGGCTACACATCTCAAAGGCCTCAACAGTCTTCGCAAATAAACGATTTCTTTAAATTTTTGCGAGTTTTTGGAATAAAGGACACATTTACTTTGTCAAAGACATCTATTCTGTTTGTGGTGGTAGCTTCCAACTTTCTCGCTTAGATCGCATTTCCTTTTAGGACGCGTTTCAGGATGATTTGTAATTATTAATATTGAGTGATATTTTCAGGCTTGCGCCATTTCTTTGCAATTGTTTTTACTTGTTTAGTAGGGCAGTCATTAAATATGCTACACGATTTCTTTAAACCAAATCAGCTACCTCGCCATCACCTACTGCGGAGAATTCCATCCAAAAATGAAGACCCATGTCAAAGCTTCTGGTTTGGCTTTGGATGATTAATTGATGCATCCGTGCATCGACGAAGGATAACTATACAATATTATCGTTATGTTTCTGCAAAAACTTTTTCATTTTGAACTCTGGGAAACATGAAGATATTAACAATGCTAAGTGGGAAATTTCTTGCTCCACTGAGGATTCGTTCCGACGCTGATTGTGTCGGAAAAAAAGTTTCGGCTTGTGTTCTTTGCTCGTTAAAATTTGCAAATTCAATCAATTTTTGTATATCGATTGGACAACGAGGACATGTTTTGCAATACCGTTCGCACATGTTAGCTAACTCCAGTGTTGGAGGAATTTGTTAGGAAACATTCATATTTGTGAATTAATTACAGAAACTTTCTACGAAAAAATAAACTTTGTAGGAACTCAGTCTCTAATGGTTTTTCCTTTTGTATCTTTTCAGCAACCAACCAACGTCTCATATCAGTTGCGAAAAGTTCGTTTCACATGTTTGTAGCTGCGGCGGTCGCCTAACAAAAGACAAATTAACCAACAGGACAAAGTTTTCAATCCCGAACCATTGACTCTTGGCCACAAACCGTGAACCGAAAATCCTTTTCGACTAGTGAAAATGTGAAAATGGTGAAAATGTGTATTACATAATAATTTTGGAAAATTCGTGTTCTTGCCAGACCCGGTTCTACCTACATCCGTTTCGTAGTTGTGCGAACATCGTCGGTGCCTGGAACGTTGAGACCATCAGAAAAATGAATTGTTTGGAATCGCAAAGTTCAGCTGTGGTCATAAATTGTACACCAGGTTCACCGGTCTTGTAAGAGGTGTGTGCAGGATACAAGGAACCAATGTATGCAT
The DNA here is from genome assembly GCA_954870665.1 of Stratiomys singularior. NCBI lineage: Eukaryota > Metazoa > Arthropoda > Insecta > Diptera > Stratiomyidae > Stratiomys > Stratiomys singularior. Next base: position 32,006,453 of record OX940879.1, read on the forward strand.
GCATTGGAGAAGTGATTCGGAAGTGCAGCGCGGATATATTTAATGGGAATTGTTGAAACGAACGAGCAAACAAGAGATCCAGCTGCTTGCATCCTGCAACCTGTTCACGTTCCATAATTGGAATCGCTGTTTGAGGTTTGGCAAATAGCGCTGGAATTGAGGGCGGATCCTACTTTATGTCTTGTTGTCGCGATCTCGTTCACTCGAACGAACATCACTTTGATGACAATAAAACTTAGTAAATGTTAATCCTAGCGCATTAGCCGATTTGCCGTTGCAACGTATGTGTGCTCCCTCTCTAATGAACCTTGCAGTGATTAAAGCTTAAAATGAATGTAAAGTATTATGTGAACCAGGCTCTTCATGCAACCATTTTCAGTTTGTTTTTCCACGTTTACGTTCTGCGGACCGTCTACAGTGAAGGTCGTATCGAAAGAGAAAGACAAGGTAAGTCGAAGGATTATTTGAATTTGATTTGCTCGTGCGAAATGTACTTACTTTCATTTGTAAAGTAGAACATCGGGGAGCAGCAAGAAACTTGTTTATTACATTTAAATTAACCGTTTTGTCGGAGGACTTTATTTGAAAGACATAAAAGGGGATTTAAAGAGACAAAAGATGTAGAATATTTGATTACTTTACTCGCTTTATGTGAAAATTTCAATGAGCTTGGCTGAAAATGATAACAACATATTATACACCCAGTCAAACGAATTCTAAGAACTTTCAAAATACCGAATCCTCTCTACGAAAGTGGTAAAAGTTTACGTTATCATTTTTCTTGGAACAGAGAGCTCCAAGATCTGCAATGACGTAGTGCGAATTAAAGGATTCAAATGTCGGCAAATATTATTTTGGTGTTTACCAAGTTTACATAGAAATCCCTCCCTTGAGTCTATCGTCAATATTTGAACAGTATTAAAAATGGTTTCTTGAGCGGAATAATAATTGCTGCATCATATGTTAATGCGTATACTGAAGAAAAAGCATTACATCATTTATAAATCTCCGAGAATCCTGAGGGCTTAATATTCGAATCCTTCATTTTATATTTCTACTCAATCATTGTTTGAGGTGTTTCTTTCTTAAAGGTTTGCCTTGAAGAATCCCGGCAAGACCAACCTCTCTTTTTGCTTATTCTAAAACAAATATTACTAATGTCCTTTCTATCTACTAGTTAAAGCAATGATATAATCTTAATTGTTCTCTAGAGGCTCTTTCGGTTTGCCCTGTTTTACCTTGATGAGGACGCGTTTCGGGAATGTGTAGAAATTATCAGCTCGATCAATGACGTTAACTTTTGCGCACCGACATGCGTCCTCTTTTACAATTCCTTGGTTATTTTCCAAGCTTTTATAACTTAACTATAACTTTATAACAAACTTTATCCTTATATCTATAAAAATGAGCAGAGAAAGGAAGAAACTAAATAAATGTATCTATCCTCTACCTACTAGTAGATATTTTAAAGTAGATAGAAGATAGATACATTTATTTAGTTTATTCTTTTCTCCTTTCATTTTTATAAAATTGGCTTCACTCCATTGAATCACTGCCTACGTATTTATTACAACAATCCAATGACTCCCCGAACATCCATTCGAGATAGTCAAAATAAAAGGTTCTTAAGGAACTCCACAACATTTTAAAAACTTTGTTTCAGTATATTCTATCATTATCTAGTTCCAATCGTTAGTTGGATGCTAAAAGCAGGAATACCGCTTAATACGAGGGGGACCCGAAACGACATCGAACAGGTGTTTAGATGAGCCGACTAGGCTAGGGACGTTTAGAGCCACTATTCCCTTGTCAGTTAGTCAAGCGTCGTCGCTACAAAAAGTTCCGTGCTTATGTGAATTCTCTAGTGACAGTTGTTTTGTTTGTTCCTCATTTTTGAACGTTCGTAAAGTTTTGCTTCTTGCTCGGAAAATATTTGAAATCCTTATAGGTCGGTTTTAGTATTAAAATAATGCTATTGGGGAAAACTCAAGAATTTGAGTGGTTTTCCCGCCTGAAAAATAGCGAAATGTCAAATAACAACAAATCTCGCTCTGGTCGTCCTACCACGCCCTGAACTGATGAAAATGTTGAAAAAATTCGAAAAATCATTCTGGAAGAATGACGAAACGCTATCGAAGAAATTGTGGAGCATATGATTTGAGATTGAAAAGGGTGTCTGCTAAATTCGTTCCTCAGATGCTGACTTCTGAACAAAAATAAAAAAAAAGGTGCGGAAGCATGTCTTGTTTGGTTTTAAAGAGAGTTCCCAATTTTTTTCTAGATCATCGCAGTTAGCAAATCATGGTATAAAGGGTAACGACCCTGACATGAAGCAATAATCAATCTAGTTGTATACTTCAGTTGCGCCTTGGCCTACATTATTTGTCAAGAAAGTCAAACGTCAAAATAATACTGATTTGTTTTTTCGGCGTGATACAAACTGTTTGTTCAGAGTTGGGCAGTTACCCAGGCTTTCTACTTGGAATGTTTATAAAGATTGTGCAACAGTTCACGGCTGTAGGGTTCGAATTTGTGGCAATCGGGCGACTTGTTTTTCACGACGTAAAGACCTTTGCTCACAAAAGCCCTGTCGGTATGTCAATTTTCGACGGAACATGGTATAAACATTATACACCATCTCCTTTGCTCAACCGACTTTGCCCCCTGCAATTTTGTTATTTCCCGAATGAAAAGGGAAGAGAACGCCGAATTAGGAGGTGTCGGGCATCACAGAAGACGAATAAAAAATGGTCTTCAAAAATGTCTTCAAAAATATCTTGAAATAAAAGATTGGAAAATGTTATTAGTGTTGGTGGAGAGTACTTTGAAGTAGACTGAAGATTTTTTTGCTTGAAAATAAATTACGTAAATTTAAAAACATGAGTTCGGTTTCTTTTGGGTGACCTCTCGTACTGAGACTTTCATCCTGATTTGGTGCTTTGTAACTTGCTCACTCAAGTTTTTCGGCTCCCATTTTTAAAAGATCCAAGAAAATCTTTAACACGTTCCCTGTTCTGAACAAACCAATGAAATAGCTCCCAAGTTCAAATTACTTTTTGATGAAAATTGGGTTTATTTGATTGTATAAAAACCCCAAGTATAGAAAAACATTGATATAAAAATAGAAGTAGGTTATATTTATATATATTTACCTGAACCACATATGGTCTATGAACGTAGTTGTGCAATCCATATGCAAGTTTCCTGAGCCACATGTGGTTCAGTGGACAGGGAACGTATTAAATAATGTATTGCTCAATTTATATGCTCAATTTCCTATGAGTTATGTGTCGTTTGTATATATCGATAAATCGTATCGTATTCATGTTTTATGATTTAAATGACTAATAAATACAATTATCACAGTTAGAAATTCAAAATGAATAAAAAATTAATTATTATTAAAATTGTAATTCTTTCACGTGTGGTCCTTCATGCTAATCCCTTTTATATACGGAAATAATGATATTTCTAGAGATAAACGTTTATAAAAAGCAACGAAAATTTAGTTTGATGGATGAGAATGATTCAAAACACTGAAACAATTAAACTCTGTCTCTGAAGGAATACTCAAGGATACTGAATAACACTGAAGGAAGGAATTCAATGCAACCTTAATACTAAAGGGTGTTTTTAGCTGCATGAAAGGTTTCGATGGTTCTTGTCTATGGTTTGACAGTTGAGAATGTCAAACTGTGTTGACAATTCTATTTAATGAGGTTTGAAATTCACAGTGAATCGTTGAAGGCCAGAACAACACTTCCAAATGAAGTGCATACAGCACTTCGTTCATTTTATGATCGACATAATCAGTCTAGTGAGCAAGCAATTCATGCAGTTATTGATCGTTATTGCACTAATTTTACTCTTCTCGATTCAAAACCATCAACAAGACAATGATATGTGCCTACCGAAGAGAATATTACTGTTGTAGCGGCAAGTGTTGAAGAAGACGCGGGAATGTCGATTCGTCGCCGTTCTCAGCTTGTTGGCCTTTGTCTTTCGACTTCGTGGCAAATTTTACGCTGGGCACTTGGCTTACATGCTTATAAGATACAGCTCGTCCAATTAATGCCAAATGAGCATTTTTAACGTCGCTAATTTGGATGAGCACTTTAACTGAAGAATTTTGTTTAGTGATGAAGCTCACTTCTGGTTAAATGACTTCGTTGAAATGCAAAATTACCATATATGGAGCGAACACAATCCTCAAGCCATTAATGAATTACCATTACATCCATTTAAATTGACTGGTTGGTGCGGTCTACACACTGGCGGCATCGTTGGTCCTTATTTCTTTCGAAATGATGAAGGAGCTGCCGTTATGGTGAATGGCGAGCACTATGGAGCCACAGTGACTGATTTATTGTTTCCAAAAATTAATCAGCTATACATCGAACACATTTGGTTCAAATAAAATGAAAAATTGGACTGATCCAATGGACTATGTAACTTGTAGCCGCGGCGGACTGATGATGCGTGAAATCAGTAGTAGTAGTACTAGTAGTAGTAGTAGTAGTAGTAGTAGTAGTAGTAGTAGTAGTAGTAGTAGTAGTAGTAGTAGTAGTAGTAGTAGTAATAGTAGTAGTAGTAGTAGCTATAGTGGTAGTAATAATACTAATAGTATAAGTTGTAGTAGTAGTACTTTGTTGAGACTTTTGTTTTACATATATGTCTTAACCTACTATATTTATTTACAATTTATTTGACAGTGACTTTGCAGTCAAATCCTTCTTTCGTATATTAATTCGAAAGTATCCTTCTTTCATATATTTCTATCTCTTCTGCCACTGAAATAGTCATCCAAGCTGGGAAAGAGTTATTGATGATGGGCGGGATTGACGTTTTATATAATACATAAGGAGCTTTATATTTGTAAAAACAGATCTAGTCAAATCAACGCTGCTGCTCCTTTATCTCCGTTTACATCTTTCTTTGCGTGGCGTTCATTTTGAATGTATTGGTGAAATTTATGCATAAATACTTAATGGTGTCCTTAAGCGGTACTATCTCACCATCAATGCTCATTCGTATTGACTTGCTTTGTTGGACTGCTAGTCTGTGTGTTTTCCTGTCAGCTTTGCGGAGACATGTTAACTCCGACTTCGAGGCATTTACTTTGAGCCTCAAACCTTTTAAGAAGCTTGCTATTTCGTCTACTGCTCTTTGTACCTTTTTTATGGCGGAAATGTGAAGAGCGGAAGTGGTTAGTACTAGTACGTCTTCTGCAAACATAATAACCTTCGGGTTAACATAATAACCTTCGGCTCTTTGGTTTTCACTTGTAGATATGGTGGGGTTCGGAACATCGTGAAGGAAAAAATTAAAAAGATAGGGCCCGAGTATGGAACCTTGTGGCATTCCTGATAGGATGGGTATTGGTGTTGAAGAGTTGAGTTAAGTTAAGGCTTTAAAAAGTTAAGGCTCTGCTTAACAGGAAGTTATCGATGCTCCTTGTAAGGGGGAGGGCAATTTGAAGCGATGAGCACGAATTTAAGACCGTCAATTCAAACGGAGTCCAAACAAATACCATCAATCATCAGGGTATTGGTTTCAATGGGTGCTAGATTGAGCATTTTCAGGAAGATTTGGGAGGATTATATTTCCTGCGAAGTCACGATACCACTGCCTTAAGTGTTTTATTGTAGATCAGTTCGATATATCTTAAAATTTCGATAGGTATCAAACGAATAAATTAGTTTAACAGTGAAACACAAGGCACGCAAAGCTATATGTTTGGAATAATCGATGAATTTTCAATTCAAGAAATGAGGACTACGTTAAGGTTCCACAACGGATTACAGGTGCGAAAAGGATACCAGCGACGATAGTTGGTGAAGTAGACGAGAGTACGGCCTGTTATTTTTCGAAGGGTGTTTAGAGCCGCAATCACGGAAGGTAATTTGGTTTCCGTAGTTGGTGGGATGTTCGGAGCATCCACAGTTGATACATTTGAGATTTGTGACCTAACAGCCTTCGCCAGGTTCGTGCGGCAGACTGAATTCACAATTCGGAGAGGGAGATGCCAGTTACTGGCAGCCTGACCGAATCTCTGATAGTTTTTACATTATTGAGTCATTTTGTATGGAAATGAAAAGAACGAATAAATTTTTAAAAGTTGGTGTCAAAACTCAATTTGAACACGTATAAGACGTTCTCTACACACGTATAGAAAGCGATAAGCTGTGGTCATTTTTCTACGAGTAGGGAGTTTGAGGGCGTCAATGATATCGGCCGGAAAGAAAGAGTAGTGGAGTTTTTCTTTCCTGACTCGATATTTCCTTTTGACTTTCAGAGAACTTGAGTTGACGTGGTGATTCTTTTTAGGAGGATTTGTTAGATAGGAGGTACAAAAGTAACGGTTGAATAAATTTTATGTTTTGCTTATCTCCATTGACGACGACGATCAGGGGTATTTATTGGCTCCCCTTCCTTCTGATTCACTATGGCTCCGCTGGACTGGGGAAGAGTGTGTCCTTTTATTGTTTCGTTGACGATGTTCACACGGATGTTATGTTCTTCGCTAGTAGTTGTATGAAAAGTTCGTTTAATCTTCTGTTTCCCCCTCTGATAATCGATTTACCTTTGTTACTAACCGGTTGATCATCCGAGACTAGTTAGAAGGGTTAGAAGAGAACGACAACCCATGAACACATGAACTGTTTTTGGATAATGTGTTGATGTGTTGAGCTGGCGGTTGGTAACGTTCAGGCATCCTGCCACCTGTATCGTTGTTTGCCCTCGCTTTATGTAATCATATTACCTCTGAAATGGTCACGCACTGACTGAATGGAGTTGTAAATAGTCGCTCTGCCTCTCCTACACTAATGTTAAATTGGTTGGTTGGTTGTAGAGCCACCCTGGCTGATAGTCTTTTTTTATGGTTCAGAGGTGTAGGCAATTTACGTCCTAAGTATCGGACTCCCGATGGCATCCAGACTTTCCCTTGCCACACCGAGAATATAGCCTGGAACTGTTTGTTACTTTACTTCGAACTCGGCTTCATTAATCGTCCACTAGCGGTGCCTTCTGGTTGAGGAAAATCCCTCTTTCGGCACAGATAGCTGGGAAGGAAAAGAATTGCAATCAGAGAGATCCTCCGCCAGTCTGCGCCACCAAGCGATCCATGATGTACTTCTTTTTAAGAACCGTCCGTACGTAATGCGAAACGCAGTTTCACTTGTCTTTTGACTTCCTCGTTACGTTTTCGGGAGAGAGCACGCCGTTTTTCTCCGAGAGATGCGAACGGAGTTTTATCCACCTTCCGTGTGAAAAGAATGTGTGGCAGGCGTCACCTGTCATCCCCGGGCAGAACAAGCAAGCTGGGGACGGTGATTTTCCAATCTTATGCAGGTAAGATTGAAAATATCCGTGCCAACTGAGCAGTTGCGTCAAATAATAATCAGTCTCACCATGCGTTCTGCAGAACCATGGCCCCAATTAGCTTACCCTTGAATGCTGCCACAAAGTTAGGTTCCTCCATCTTTCCTCTCGGCTGACGACTTCTCTCGGTGAATTCCCCGATGTAAATTCAGTCGCTTTCTTTCTTCCGCAAGAAGCAGAACAGGGACCACCCTCGACATAACCAGCACTGCTGGGTCAGAGACAATGGGATATGCAGCTATAATCTGCAAAGCTCCTCGCCTTTGGACCTGTGCGAGACGTCTTCGGTACGACTCCTTGCTTAGGGAGTCAGCCCAGACTTCAGAGCCGTACAATAGCACTGATTCCATTGCACTCATAAGTAGCCTTCTCTTACTCGAAGTAAGTTCCCCCATGTTGGCCATAAGGCTACTGTGAGCTGATACTCCCGCAGCAACCTTATCTGCTGTCGCTTGAACCTATTCGAAGAAGCTCATTTTCGAGTCAATCATCAAGCCAAGCTCTGTCTGATAGTACTTGCTTTGCAATCCCCGCTAATGGGGGTTGTAATTACACTTCCACTGGTGGCAAATTCTTATGTCATCCTCGATTGTGGTCTATAAGATTCCTAGCAAATTTTGTTTATTTCTTTTCTTATGGATGCGACTCTGCGTTTATAAAATTAACAATCGGTTGATAGTTGAAGGATTTTAAAGCTCATAGATATTTGCTAAAAATACATTTCCAAAGGTTCAAGGATTGAACAGTTAGTTTTTCAATCGTACCACGGAAGGGAACAAAGGACTTTCTTAAATGTTCAATTAATTTCGTTGAAGCATATGATTCAATATGCGAACTGAATGACGCAAGATGCGAAGATGATTTCAAATCATATTTCGAAATCATGTTTCTATCTGTGGCGTCTCGGAACTTTCCGACGTTGGCGCCACCTTCCACCGGGAAGGTGGCGCCACCTTCACCGGTTCACGCTTGATAGCGTCGCTTTGGATTTCATCACTTTCGTCATTTTCGTCATTGCTGTCTCAAGGTTCATCCCGTGAAGACGTTCGTGTGGTTTCGACAGTTCTTTAAAAAGGAAAAATATAAGTACTGTTCGATACAACAAACAAAGACAAATTCGTAGAAAGGTGTTCATATTACGCGGGCTCAAGGAAAACCCCCGCGAAGTTATTTCGAACAATTACATATCTATCTAGAAACCGTTTTCTTCTTTGCCAATAAATTTATATGTATTAAATTTTGTGTGAAGAATTAAGAAATTACTGATCGCTCGCCAATACCTTTTCAGTGATAGCCACTCAGGGTATTTGCATAAAAATAAGCCCATACATTCTATATACGGAGCATTTTTATTTCCACAATATTTCAACCGAGCTAATAGTTCTTCCATAAGGTGAATCCATCGCAGGATATAATCGGACAAATATATGAATACAAATTGTAGGCTAATGCGAAACGTTTTAGATGATAGAATTCTCGATTTCAATTCAATCCCTCGAGCGATCTCACATTTCATCCTGTCAATCGTTCGGTTCGTATATACTTGTGTAAATAACTACTCTATGGGCAGGTAATATCGAATGATGTATTAATTTCGAAGGCTCAATTTCATTTCCACTTTTGACGAAATACAAAGCGCTTTGGAACTGACACGTGGATATCATCGACTACGTGTGGGTTTCTGTGGAAATGTGGGATTCTGCGGGAGGATTCTATCAAATAACATTAAATAATGTCTGAATTTTCACGTCCTTAAATGTAGTGAACGTGAAATCTTCGCAATGTAGGCATTTGTATAAAGCATGGCGGTTTGTTGCTTTGGATATACATAATTAAGAAACAAGAACAAGTTCCATAATTCATCAGCGTACTTCAGAGAACTTCAAAATAAAATAAACACATTTCGTCGGCACCAGTTGTTGGACGTAAGTTGAAATATTTCTGTTTAAATATGAAGTCGGTACATTTACCTATCTAAACGCGACAATGAATTCTCCTCACCTGTAGTTCTTTGCCTGCACAAACAACTTTTTCGAGTGTTCAAAAATTTGTTACAAACTCAATTTGCTTCCATCACCAACTAAACAAACAACAAACTTGTATAAAGTTGAAAACGGTCAGTGTTAAAATGTTGACGGGAAAAGTTTTACATTTTAATATATGCGAGCCTTAGAGTTTCCACTTTTCCTTTATGCGCCCGCAGTGTGGCATCTGAAGTGGAAAGACGAGTGCCAAAAACTCTCTCTTTGCCCGACTTCCCAATCCTTTCTATATTATAAATACCTAGTTAATGAAAAGTACACGCACCAACAGGATACGTATTCCATTACCTCCGGTTGCATCTTGTCTTGTGTTGGTTTGGTGTTAGTGTTTCATCCTGATGACGCAGATAAGTTTGTCAGTAGGGTTAATGAGATTAACAGTCAAGAGATAACGAACAGCATGACTTTCAAACTTATACGAATTTCACGCTACATCCTTTTCGTCAGCAACTTTTCCCAGTGAGTTCTCATGAATGTGATGGGCGAAATGATTTTAGCGTAATAATTTTTGGATATGTTGGCATTTACTTATGTTATTAGCAATTATATATGGTAGAGTGTTGGATTGATGGAACAACAGTCCAAAGAGAAAGAAGTCCCCACTCTTCTTTATTTAATGCGTATATGAAACTGACGTTCCTATCTCCTGTTACAGCCAGAAGCTCATGTAAAAATTAGTCACGTGTATTAAGAAAATCATCAACGGAAATTCATCAATACTCTGTCTCCTTTTTTTCCATATCACTAGCTATATCCGAGGAGTTATTGTAAAATCACTTCAATTATTCATCGCGATTCAGAGGATTTTCAGTCTTCCGTTTTTCTACCTCCTGTTCATATTCAGTAAATAATTAATTGAAAACTTAATAACGATTCCTGTGTGATCTGTTACTAAGTGAAATGTTGCCCCTTGGTAGTTATTAATTTTTCAAGCTTGTTATTCCTTGGACATATTTTCAAATCAAGTTGAAGTTTTTATATTTATTTATTAATGTGCTTATCATTCGACACAATCGTTAAATTGTCTTAAAAAACAAAATTTAACTTTTTCAACACTGAAAAACAAAATAATTTGTCAATAACAAAATAGGAGAACCTTCGACGCTGTCACGTTCTGCGTGTTGGAAAAAATCAACAAATTTTTTAAATGAAATTTATTGCTTTAAGGATATTGCAATATATTGTTAGCAATAATACCGATGTTGCTTGCAAAAAATGCAAACTTTTTGCGTATTTCTCACCATATAATGTGAGGAATTTACATGGTAAAGGACATACACCTGGAACTGAATTTAATGATTAACTGCACTGTGACAAAAGCATTGCAACATAATAACTAATTCGGAAAATGTTATCTCAGAAATAATTTAAAAAATCTAAATAATGGAAATATATTAAGAGAATGGTGTATTACTACTCGTTATTGCCTCCTTTTCCCTCAAAAGCTGTCGTCAACGTCTGGGGGATGGAGTCTACTTGTCGTTGTATGTAATCCAATGGCACCGACTTCCAAAGTCCTACAACCTTTTTAATTGTCTCTTCTTGCGTTCTTTTCATGTTGATTTTACGAGAACGTTGCAAGCAGGACCAAATGTACTCATATATGTTCAAGTCAGGACTTTTAGGTGGCCAGTTTAGATCGTTGATAATTGGTTTTCCGTAATAGCCATGAAACAGAAACGAGCTCTCATCTGTCCATAAAATATTCTTCCAGAGTTCCAATGGCTTATTTAAGTGCTCTTTAGCAAACTACATTGACAAATGTTTTTTTTTTTTTGGCATCAGAACTTAAAGCAGCTTTCCGCATGACATTTCACGACCAACGCATCTTCGTCCTAAAGTTCGATCACTAACCTTTTTTGCCGATTTCCTAGAAAAAAGCTTATAGGATAAATCTAGATGTTTTTTGACAATGCCAACAAGAATTCTGTCTTCTTTGTCAGCAGTCGCACGCTTTCATCCGCTCCTATTTTTGTTTTTTAGCATTCTCACCATTTTCTTTTTAGTATAGAGCCTTATTACAGTACGTCTGTTGATTTTAAAGGTTAGGGTGATACCAGCCACTGAAACACCCTTTCTGTATTTTTCACCGATTTCTGTTCGCTCTTTGATGCCCGATTCCCTTGTTTCAACTTTTTTGTTTTCTTTTTAAGTAAAAAAACTTTAATATTCATCGAAATTTAGCGACAACTTTTTCTAGAAATGACAACCTGTCAACAATGACAATTGATGTCACACGAACTGCCAAATATAAATTTGGGCGACAATATCCATGTTGCAATACTTTTGCCGAATGTTGCAATACTATTGACTCAGTGCAGTTAATCATTGATTGAATTTCTAAAGCAATTATTAGTTTTGGAGTTTTCAAAAGACATGAACTGTTATCCTTTTATACCAATGCAGTGATACCAGGACTAATAGTCGACGCAAATTAAAAGGGAAACCATATGTTTTAATCATTTAAATATTCATTTTGATTTTTTTTTTTCGTACTTTCTTTATTGTGTGGATTCATAGTGTCGTTTATTAAACACTCTAAAGGGACTTAAATGCCCGAAGACAGGGAAAAAATTACAGTTTAAATGATAGAAGACTACTTTCTTGTTCATTTGATAGTTTTTCTCTATATGGGGTATCAAGAAAGGAGCTGATCTGGACGGTTAACTCCTTTCGCATGGTTATTTTATTTATGGATTGGTTTTACGATGTTCGTCCCGTTTTTCTATTTGTTTTCAGTCGTCAAGACAGAATCTTCGTGAATGACAGAGCTCATTCTATGATCCTCTTGTCTTTCCATGGGAGGAGAGAGTAACATCGTTTCAATTCATGTGTGCTTTCTTCATAGTTAATATCTTTATTACTGAAGCTATAAAAATAATTACAAAAGTATTAAATTTATTCAGCTATATTTCAAGAGGATAATTTCATATTTTAAAAGGATATTACTTAATTGGTCGCAATAACAATGATTTACAGTTTCCTAGAGGTTCATCAGCTTTTTCTTTTTCCGGCTGATTGTAAGGCTTTCCATGACATCCAATTCACGAGAATCTAATTTCTTTGGTGATCATTGAATTCTCAATGATTGTCATCGTGATGATATGCTCGGCAACGGCCGACTTGAAATTTTGAAATTCTTCGCTTCTTCTTGCTGTGGCTGCTTCGCCTAGATCCTCCTTAAATCTTGTGCCAATGAGTTTCCTCGTTTGTCCAATGTACACTGCTTCGCAAGTAGAACATTCGAAACAATAAATGCCTAATTTTTGGTCTTACACGTTCGGCCTCGTTGATCTGACAATGTCAGTTGCACAGAATTATGCTGATTGATTTTCTTCTATATCTTGTTGCTGATACCTTCATGGTAAGTCAACGCCCTTCAGTATATGCTTTCAGTACCAGCATTTTCCAGCGTTGATCGCTTCTGTCGCTGTCTTGTCTATTGAATCTTCTGTGTCATTCTCCTAATCGTCAAGTGCTTGAATACGTTTAATCTGGCTGTTACGATGATATATTGCCATTCTTTTTCTTTGGCTTCTTCGCTTAGCCAGAAATCGAGCATCAGACATTTACGTCTATTGGAACAACTTTCAATAGACGGTTTGTTTACGTCCTCTTTACGATCGTGTCGCGCAAATATAGTTTTCCGTCTTTCTCTTCCTTCATTGTAAAAATAAAGTCCTGATATGCTTGTTTCTGACAGGCAAATACATTTCCAGCTCCGTCCTTTTCAATTATGCAAAAAAAAATCATCCTCATATCTAGTCCAGCATTTTGATAATAGCTTTTATCCTGTAGTCCCTCTTCTCATCGCGTCATGAATTTTTCGCCGAAGAATGGTGAAACACCGACTCTCCGAACGACTCTCCATTTTTATATTATTATAGAAGTGCCGAAATGCCCATATTTATTCAAATCTATGGTGGCTCGTTGATTGTGTCAATATAGGAATAAATCTATCTGTTGGCCATGTATCTGTTGTTAAATGTAAATGTATCTGTTGGCCAATAATATTTCCATCTCTCTTTTCTTGTTTGATCCATCAGGAGAATTATGTCAAGAAATTCCTGCATGTCCTTGCGTGTTACAAAAGGCCACTAGTGGTTTCTGGATGGTGTTTAGCGTTTCATTGCATGATAGCCGCAGAGACCCTTGCAAAACATTTCAAATAATTCATTATCTTCTTCTTCATTCTTGTTCATCAAAAAAAGATCGATCACAGAGGCTTCAGAGTCAAACTGAGATAGAAACGTAGTGATCCCAGGATACGTTTTTAAGCGTTGTGCTGTGTCGATTGCAGACCGAAAATTATAAGTACATTGCATAAGTTGAAAAAACTAGCACTTTACATATCTTCATACACATCATAGCTTCCTTACATTGGAATTGTCTTTGCAATCTTTAAACAAGGCATCTGCATCTTCGTTCGCACTAGAACGTTTAACAATTTATCATCAAAAACTTTCGAAAGCATTTCACCTTCATTTGTTTCTATCTCTTTTCCGAGAGAGGCCTTTGTTTAAAGGACAAGGAACATAGACATGAAGGCTATTCGTCTCAGGAAAACAAAATTCAACGTATCAAATTCTCTCTGAGACTAAGTTGTGTTTATTTTTAGTCGTCCTTTTAAACTGTTTTTCGTAGCAAGACCTTTTCGGCTTCCACCAAAGAGATCGTATCCTTCGGTGTGTATCAGACGAAGACCAATCGCATCTCTGCTATTTGTTAAAATTTGGAAAACTTAAGAAGGAAATATCTAGTTAAAACATTGTCCATTGATATAAATACTTAAAAGATTTCCACACCTTCAGTCCCGTCTTCTGCATGAAAAAAAGTATGACAGGCTCATCGTTGTCTCCAATGCACAATATGCCATCTGCAGAACGTGACTTAACAATCTCATACAAGTAAGACTGAAAATAATCGTTAAACCATGTTTAACCGTGGTTTCGACTGAGCCATGGTTTGAAAACGTTGATGCGCGGCGAGGTACTTTCGTTTTGAACCGTTCCAAAATTGGTTTCACTCGTCGAGAGTGCATCGTTATCAGCGACTGATTCTTTGCTATCCTTGCATCATCGGAGGCAAATTTTTTTACGCTCTCTGACAACGAGGACGATGGGTAACACCCTTAGGCTGTCCCTTAGGCTGATGCAATCCGCAGTGTTCTCGGTCTCTGCACCTTTGCTAGCCATTCTCGGTAAATCTCTTTATTGAGAGCTTCGCTCTATATTGGACGCTCAACGTTGGCCATTAGTCCAATGATTGCCGAGACTCCTTCAACGGCCGTACCTGCCGTTTCCCTGATTTTCTCCGTGGAACTCAGCTTGAATTCTATTAGCAAACCTAGATACTTTACGCGTTGGTTGCTCCCTACTTATCTATCTCCATAACAGATCTCAAAAAATTTCAGACTCGTACTGCCTCTCATAGAAATTTGAAGAAAAGCTATGAATGAGCAGAATAATTGGTCTGATAAGAATTTACGTCGATACATTTATTTTAAGACAAATTTCGAAGACAGCTGGGGGAATGTAAGCGTTGAGTTTGCTTAAGTTTGTGTGTTTATTTGCTCTAAACATGTTGTTAACATATGCCTTAAACCATATCATACCTTCTCTCTTATTCCATATTACAGCATCTCTACTCTGAGAGCTAAGCTATTAGCTCTGATTAGCAGGATTTGTCCTTCATTCTCCTATCTAATAGGTACTTAGCAATAACATCTATTGAGATTTTACGTTTGAAGGGTGGTGTGATTGGGAAGCTATATGTTCAGTGTGAAGGATGTGGTCTGCATCCATTGCTATACCCAAGCTCCCGCAAATTGGCCTTGGGGTGACTTCAATCTTCGACCAAAATGATTTTCTTCGGCTTCCTCAATACTCAACGTCACTCGATTTTTCCGATTTGTCAAAAGCAAAATTCAATTTCGCAAAAAATACTCATCCAATGCTTCCAGATAACTTTTAGAGAATAGGTATATTGGTATCAACGCAGGGACCCATTCAAAATAATGGTATTTTGGTGACCAGTATTTTATACTAAGCTGGGATCTTTAGTTTGGCAGGGAGTTGAATGAAAGAGCTGACTTGGAGGCCTATGAGCTGATGCGGTCAATATGTTTCTTGAAAGTTAACTTTTTGTCAAGCAACAGTAGTAGGAGGGTCTTCATATTAAGAAATGTTTAGTCCAATGATCTACTAATGCTCTTCTCGGGAGGAGTCTATATTTTCCCTAGATGATGAAGCACTTGCTTTCAGCTTTGCTACTTAATCTCCAATTATTTATTTAATTGATTTCACCACTTTTTCTTAGTATCGATGCATTCTAGGTGGTTTGCTAGTGTTTGCTCCAAATTTTCTGATCATTTTGTTGGGAACGATGCTCAAGTTATGTATACACTACCATCTTGTCATCACACGTGAACTTATTCGACACTACTATGTCATATCGTCAGCCAATATTGCAAGTTTGCTAATGGGTTAGTAGGGTTATCAAAGATGTAAATATTGAATAACATGGGACACAGAAAATTACCTTGAGGGACGTCAGCTGATGTACTGTGCTAGCAGAGATACATTGCCACACATCATCTTCGCATATCCTACTTTTCAGAGAACATTAGTTCCAATCATCCAGTCATGCGGAGTTTTGTATGTAGGCATTATACAGAGAAGCCAATCGTGCAATATGTCATCAACGCTTTTCTATCTATCTATGCGTTTTCTTTGTCTAGTGATCTTTCATTGAAGGAAATTTTGATATACTTGATATATGTCGGTATAAATGGCAAAGCAAGTATTCAATCAAATTTGTTCTTAAACTGGATTGGAAATTCAGCAGAATATTGTTACCTTTAACGAAGCTAGGTTGTCTCCAATGTATTAATTTTTGGAAGAGTGCAAACTGGATTGGGCAGATCGCAGACTGGGTTAGTCTAAAGTATTTGGCCAAGATGGGATCTTTACTAGATTTTAGAATCGGTTATACACCCATATTTTTCCATATATAAGAAGTATGCGAAAATTTGAAGCGCGCTTTTCATATGAGACATATGAAATCAACTCCTTTTATGCAAGTTCCTTAGAACTAGACTAAGGAGACCATGTATATCAGTTCGTTTTCCAATCTTAATTGTGGCCTTAAGAATATATTAAACTTCATGGACTTCGATTGAAGACTTCGGAGTAGAGCTTGAAACACTTGAGACAGTTCTCAGAGAGTTGTCTACTGCATTCTGTCTGATTTGCTATAGAATCTCTCATTTCAGCCAAAACTCCTGCTTTTTCTTCCTTCACGAAAAAACCTTCATCGTTGTTTTCAGATAGAAGGGTTGGGGATCATATTTTGTGGAAAGGAACCTGTTTTGGTTCCAATGTTCATGAGGGTTGAAATCAAATTCCAGCAACATTTTCTTAGTCTAGATATTTGGCTTTTGATTTTATAAGATAAAGTATAAGCAGTAGGGGACCGTTTTTATAGCACAGTCACGGATTTCCTACCATGAATATCGCAAAACTTACATTTATGATGATTTTTTCAATATTTCCAAATCAAATTAAAATCCTGTTAAGAAATGAGCGGATTTAAATACGCTACAGCCAATCAGCAGCCAGAATTTGTTAATGAACTTTGTCAATTCCTCAATTAAAGGATCAAAAGTTTTGACAGTTCTGAGGGTATCAATATCATTCAAAATTCTACGGTTGTGTGACCATTTTTCTTTTTTGCCGTTAGAATAGCGATTCCGATTATACCGATTCCAAAACCCAGTGAAGATCCTTTTTCACTGGAAACTACTGACAAATTCTGCCTGCTATCTAATCATTTCATTTTTTACTCTTCGAAAGATTTTCAAAAAAATTATTAAACAGAAGACTAGCTATATACCATCTGACCCAAAGAAAACAGAAATAATCCGTTCAAGAACTAGTTCAGGAATAGTAAGCCCTGCAATACAAAGATATCAGAGGGATTGACGGTTTCGTCGCCAATTAAAAAGGACTCCATCAATTGACTTGGTATTAGCCCAAACCTATAAAGTCTTAACGGTTACGTTGTCGATATTACCATAACTTGAGTAACCGATGATTGTCTGAAGTATTTTTATAATGTCAACTTATATCCTAGAAGCGAGATGGAATTTGTTTTTTCTTTTCGAGAATCCTTTCCCGACGGTTGCAATTTAAATTCTCCTGGCTATTGGAAGTGTGAGTAGTTCGTGAAGAACTTCGGAGGCCAGGGCGAAACAGGAAGCTAATGAATAAAAAACCAAGAAGAATACTTACTTACTTCACTTTCACATACTCTATCATCAAAAATGGTTTTTAAAGACTAGGAAACAGCCTCGCATTTTACCTAGTCTATTTGTTTTTCGTTCAGGAAAGAGTTTCAACGATATCGATTGATCTTTATCAGCATTAACTTACCTTTTTGAATTACTAAAAGGCAGGTGAATTACTACACAGCTTCAGCAAAGGTGCGGAAGCTTATTTCACACCTTGACATCCAAAAGAAGTGGATTTTTTTTTTTGGGAGGTGAAGGCTATTTACGCCCTGAGTGTCGGACCCCCCCCGCTACCGGACTACCGACTAAACACCTCCCCTGTCACACCGAGAACCTAGCCAGGAACTGTTTGTCACATTACTTCGGACCAGACCTCATTAATCATCGCTTAGCGGTGTCTTCAGGCTAAGAGAAATCTCTCTTTCTCCACGGATGGATAAGAAGGAATTGCAATAAGTTACTATAATATTGCGTTACAGAGATCCCCCCTCCCTCGCCAAGCGATCCATCATGTCCTTCTTTATGAGAAGAACTGTCCGTACATAATGCGACACTCAGTTCCAATTGTCTTTTGTTTCCTTCTTTTTCCCCCTACATTTTCTGAGGAGAGCACGCCTATTACTCCGAGAGATGCGAACGGAGTCTTGTCCATCTGGTACACGTGAAGAACGTTTGGCAGGCGTCATCCGTCATCGCCGGGCAGAACACGCAAGTTGGGGATGGTGACTTTCCCATCTTATACTGGTAAGACTGAAAATACCCGTGACCACTGAGTAGTTGCGTCAGGCCCAATAATCAGTCTCACCATGCATTCTGTAGAACCACGGCCCCAAGTCACTAACCAGTCGTGCGGTCCACCTGCTTGGCGTTTCATTTCCCCATATTTGCTGCCACAAGGTTAGGGTCTTTCTCTATTCCTCTCGGCTGACGGTTTCTCTCGCCGACTCTCCCCTACGTGAGTATACACGTTTCCGTTCGTCTGCAAGTAACTTAATTGGAACCACCCTCGAGATTACCAGCACTGCAGGTTCAGAGACAGTGCGGTATGCAGCGGCTATCCGCAAAGCTTCTTGCCTCTGCACCTGTGCCAGATGCCTTCGGTGCGTCTCTTTACGAAGAGCATCAGCCCAAACCTCGGAGCCATACAAGAGCACTGACTCCATTGCACTCATCAGTAGACGTCTTTTGCTCGAGGTTGGCCCCCGCGTGTTGGCCATAATGCGATTGAGCGCCGATACTCGCACGGAAGCCTTATCCGCTGACGCTCGAACCTGCTCGAAAAAACTCATCTTCGAGTCCATCATCAAGCCAAGGTAACTGATTGATTCTTTTGACTCGATGATCATTTCCCACCCGAACCGGGATAACACGAGGGATCCGCTTCTTGGTGAGGACGACAACCTCGGTCTTTTCCAGCGCTAGGCTAAGCCCACGGTCTGTCATCCACTCGCTCACTCGACGTATGACCGCACCCAGTTTGAGTTGCACTTTTCCGACAGTACGTCCGGCGATTAGTCCTGCTACGTCATCTGCGTAGCCAACTAGGCGCGACTCCCCCGGTAACTGCAGCCTCAAAAGCTCATCGTACGAAACATTCCAGAATTTTCCAATTCTTCGCCGGCCTCCCAATGTGTCATAGATGAGTTTCCGGTTTTTGAGGTAGTCCTTCAATATCCGCATGAGATACCTCGCCACCATGAAATATTCCAGAGCACCAAGAATATCTGTCCATCTAGCAGAATTGAAGGCATTTCTCACATCGAGTGTTATGAGCAGTACTATTCGTCTCGAGTAGTGATTGTGGGCTTCTGCCTGCTGGACCACGCTCACTACCTCTGCTATTGCACCGATCGTGGATCGACCAGCCCTGAAGCCATACTGCCGAGGAGACAGATCCCCGGCAGTTCGAATGGCTTCTCCGAGTCTTTCTCTACTGAGCCTCTCGAGCACCTTCCCAGCGGCGTTCAGCATACATAGGGGCCGATATGAAGATTGTTGCTCCGCGTTCCTCTTCCCCTTGTGGATCAGCACGAGCCTCACCTCTTTCCAGCAATTTCGAAACGCGCCCTGCTGCAAACAGGCATTGAAAGTGGTGAGTAGCTTGTCAGGACAAAGTTGATGTGCAAGTTGTATCACTTCCGCTGGTATACCGTCTCGCCCTGGGGCCTTTTTCGATTTTAAAGCTTTCACCACATCATCCAGCTCGATGGCGGTAAAAAGTGCATCTGCATCATCGGGACGAATAGGATGCATAGGGAAGAGCGCTCGAACAATCTCGTCCATTTTTTCCGTTTCAAGGACACAAGGCCTCCTTGCAGCTCCTAATTTCCGCATGACAAGCTTGTAACCCAGCCCCCACGGGTCTCTGTCGATGTCCTCAACTAGGTTGCGCCAGCAGCGAGCCTTGCTTTCGTTAATTAACCTACGGAGAACTTTTCTAGTCGACCTGTATGCCAGCGTTCGGGAGTGTGACTCGTCTCAATTTCTTAAACGCTGAGATTCGCGGTGGAGTTTGTGACATTCTCTCCGCTTTTCGACCACCAGTATACAGCAGGCTTATTGTGTCGAGGCCGTCGCCTGGGCAAAGAGCAGTCGCACGCATTCTTGCTGAACCTAATGGTGGAGTTCACCATGTTTTCAGCTGAGGCTCCCCCCTTTACCGTCATAGCGGCGAACGCGTCGACATCTATTTTAGATATATTCCAACGTACAGTTGAAAAGAATTGGTTTACCATGTCCTGATGTAGCAACATTGTTCTCCTGGCAATGGCGGCTATCAGGGCATATCTTTTTGATTATTCTCATAATGTCCTTGTAACAGTCGTTAGGATCCCTGCGAAAGCTTTCAATGAAATGTTATAAGAGTAGGCTCTTACTCATCCAAACGAATGCAATGAGTACACTGAACGCCATTTCAGGAATTGATCTCAAAAAGGCTTCAAGACGAAGAAATGTTGATATGAACGAGTTTTTCAACTAAATGCAAAAATTATTGAACGTTGGTTTTAGCCGGATGCCGAACAATAATGCTTGCTTGAAGTTTTGATCGCTGGTCAAGTATTTTGGGGAAGATATAAATGCAGGCCAAAGCACTTCTTTCGAGGGAAAAGGGCTAGGAATGTCGCTAATAGGAGAATAAACCTACAAAAAAGTCAGATCCAACATAGGGTGCATAATTTCCAAAACAACGGATGCTATTACATTTTGAAGGTTTGAACTTGCTGCCGTGCATCTTTCAGTTAGTTCTCTCTTTTAAAAGAACCTCAACAAGTTGTTGGCACTTGCCATATAGAGACGCTCGTAATTGTGATCATTCTTCCCTCATCCACTCAGCACTTGCAGTCGAAAGAAGTTATGAAACTCAAAGCGCATCAACGATTCCAATTATTTTAAGGAGCAAGTGTTTTCAAACTCTCTTAATCTTTATAATATTGCCCCCAAAAGTAATCTCCCAGTTCATTATCGAACTTTATGCCACTAAAGTTCGTGTACCCTACAATATCATCGTAATCCTGAATTTATTTTTATGAGTTATTCTCAAATAGATAAAATACTGTGCAAGAACTTTACGTATGTTAGATTGCAAATTTGACTCGTTTGCTTGCTTTACCGTCACAGGACGAAGTCATCCAGGATGGCAAATTATATAAGGCATGAGCCATAGCGTTCATTCCGATTTTCTTCGGTGCTATATTCCTCTCTAACGGCTTAACTTTAAACAAAGTTTATGTCGAATGAACTTTTACACGAAAATTGTTCACTCTTCTTCACTTTAACTCCATTGAAATTAAGAACGATAGCATAAGGGAAACGAAATGAACGGTATCACCGTGGGTCTTTCTTCTAAATACAGGCCATTGTTTGCAAAGTTTTCATTCTAATGGCTACTGGACTCAACTTCGTTTGTTTGCTGTAAGTTCAATTGAATTAAAAATAAAGTAAAGAACACGACACAGGATAGTATTGCAAATGAATCAGGATGTTAGACGGCAAGAGAAAGTTTTCAAAGCTGTTCTTTGAGTTTCTTAGTACGGTAAAAGTGAGTTAGTTTGGTTTTCAGTTAATTCATCATAATTTGCCGAGACTCGGTAGTCACTGTTTCAGCGAAGCACTTTCATTTGGAAATGTTTTATTTTTCAGCTTATAAGCATTTGATTAAAAAGTTTTCTCAACATATTCGGACAATCGTCCAAATGGACAGGAGCACAATGTTTTAATCTTTGAGAAATTTCGACGCAGACTTTACTTTGTTTCATCAATGTTTATTGGGAATGTGACCATATCTGGAAGAACTTGAAGTAACTTTGATTTTTTTCTAAAACCGAAATTATTGTGTTCGCAGGAGCCCAACACTTCAGTGGAAGGATAATAAAAGTGACCGAAACTTGGGAAATAAAGAAAGTTACATTTTCTTGGCATTCCTATGCTGTTTCAAACACTGTCAAATCCTTTTCATGCAGGTTAGTCTCATAGTAGTTGTCGGCTACCAATCACATTATGGAATAAGAAAAATGAATTTATCCTTTTCTTGAAGGCTGAGATAATAGTTTCTCAGATTATTCGCATGAGCAAGAGTGGCTTGTCTTTTTCAAAGAATAACACAAGCCGAAAATAAGTTGAGTAATGTTAGGGAATTTGTATCGACCAAACTCTCGTACCGACTCCGAATTTATTAACACCACGTTATCATTGTTTGCTATAACAGCCCAGCTGGAACGTAGCTTCGAATATACTCCGCCTCTTATTTGAGCTGGGTAATAATAGGAAGTGCTCTTAAATCTTCCTTGACTCTGCTTTCCCGCTTTTTTTGGCGAATTCCCAATCAACAGGCAAACGCAGCGATGAACCGATTGTGCAAATTCTTATCACTTGCACATGAACCGATCAGTGTAACTTCTTAAGCCTAAACTTTTTTGAAGCCGGAGTTTAAAGCTTTATAACTTTCTAGCCGAAGTTAATAAAACGCTTCTAATTCATGGTACATCTACAATTGATACCTGCTTCAGACACCACTGTCTTTTCGAATCCTTGTCCATTCTTTTATTTTGCAGGTCACATGCTCAGTCTCGGAAGCACTTGGTTATCTTTCTGTTCTAACAGATACTCTGAAAATCCTTTCGATGAAAAAGATATTAACTCGAAAAGTTCAGTATGATCATCTTTATCTTCTTCAATATAAGTTATCTCTACATCAGTCATGGAGAATCGTGCCAGCCATGAAATACTGTTTAAACCAGCATGTATTAGTTGGTTTATGATTTTAGTCCTGAACGAGCATTTATGAAATAGGAAGTTTTGTGAAAAACCAGTTTAAAGTCTCGCAAAAAATAAAATCTTACATAATTTCTAGTTCCCTATAATTTGCGGTGCTTGCGAAATACGTTTGTCCATGCAAATCGATATTTTACTTATACAGACTGGCGCACTCCAATAACCACTTTTTTAGCACACCGTTTTTAGCAGTATCCTCACTGTTGACACCGTAAATGTCATATGTGTGCTGAACAACAACAAACTTCACTGTTCACCAGCATGCGAACGATTTGCATCTCAACTGATTCGAAATAAAATTTTTCCGCGATGGAATCAAAGCGTGATAGTGTGATTACGTTGTATTTGGCCGGAAAGTCGCAAGTGTATATCGTGAGAGTTCTTGAAGCTCCAAGTAAGGCCCTACAAATTCAATTCAACACAAATTCGATACAAAGAAAGGAAAAAATCTCACTGATGCTCAGAAAAAAGTTCGCCTTGATCACGCGAAGGAGGTGTTGTCAAACATCGTTTTTTCTACTGAGAAAAATTGAGCAGTTGAGCAATGCGTGAACAAGCATAAAGGCCGAAATACAATACTGCGTGACGACGATTAGTGAGCTCGATGCGATTCTCCTTCCTCATCGCGCAACGCATTCAATTTATAATGTACGCGATCCGGGGAACATTAATGTTCATATGACAAATGTCAAATAGGTGACGTTTTAAATAAAATTGTTTTTGATTTTTGTAAATTTTTGAATTTGGAATGTTCCTTTGTTTAGCAATTAAAAGCCTTAACTAGGATGCACGAAATTTTCATTCAAAATTTATCATAATAACCAAAGTACTTAAAATGTAATTAACGCGTTTGTATTTCAAATTCCATTTAAGCGCCATATTACATTTGACAAACGTCACGCACATCGTTGCGAGGAATTTTCGTTTTTCCGAATATTTCCCGCCTCGCATCGACGCATCATAATCATTGTACGATGTCGTATACAAATGCATGTCACGAAAACTGCTTGACATTTGCTCCGAGACTATCGTCGCGCTCTCGTATCGCAGTCTCCCACTATTGTATTTCGGCCTTAATGATCGTATTTACCTAGCAGATAGGTCATACGATAATTAGGACATTGCGATAGCTACCAGAAGTTAAACATCTCCGTTTGTGATAGTTGTGACTTCGATGACGCCTCATTGCCGATCTCTTCTGCTGTTTTTTGGCCGTGGCAGCCATGTGAATGCTAATAATTACCTCAAACAAGTTCTTAAAGGTGCTCTAAAGCCGTCGGCAACACAAGATCTGGGTAAACAACGCACGCGTTAACAAGGGATAGCTGCGTGAAAACATTCCATTCTTCATTTCAGCGATACAATGTCTTCCACGGTCGCCGGATGCAAATCCGCTAGACTTCTCCATTTTCGGTTTTTCGCCGAACAAGATCGGATCAAAAAGAAAAATACCGCCGTGTTGCCAATATTCCATCCGGTCACTTCGTGAAGCGTGCGAGCCTTTCTTCGAGCATTTGAGCGCCATAATCCGGGACAAAGACGGCCGCATAAAAAACTACGAAACGATTCACAAATTTTGGACATTCTTCAATATCGTTTCACTGAAATGTTGTGTTTCGACGGGGATGAAATTATTTTATCATCCTCGGAACAAACCGACGTTCCCCGTCATAGAAGTAGTAGTAATAGAAACTTCAGTAGTATATATATAGAAATGATATATATATGCTAAATATATAGATGGATATTGCAGTGAAAGTCCAAACTGGTGGTCAAAAAATGTAATACTCATCCCATTCCTTAAAGTTATTATTTGATAATGAATGAACATTTTGACAGCGAAAAGTTACAACGGCTTCACGTACGCTCTACAAGTATCCTTCGTGGATTGGCGGCCAATTAATTTCTTTTTTTGAATACACGGGACCCAGGACAAGCGTTGCTGTGAATGTTGTTGGGTCAAAAATCTAACATAATCTAATCTAATCCAAAATTTTATTTAACCCAAAAAAATATTTTTAATTTGTTGCAGATTCCTTCAAACCTCAGTTTATAGTTCCATTCCTCCACTGCGGTTTCGCACTACTGAACTGAGCAAATAATGAAACTCCCTTGTACACTGAGTAAATTCTTTTTTGATTTGTGACTTATTCTAAAGAAAACTTCTCATTATTTTCTAATTCACGCACTTTATAAATGTCTCAACAACATATTTAATATTGCCGTTATAAAAAACGGTATAAATTACCGTTTTCCAGGATATTTTATAAACGTTGTCTTGGAACTTCTAATTTCCCGAACATTTAGTAGTCTTCGGAAAAATTTTAGACGAATTACGTACGAAATATTTATTCAAAACCGTCATTTACAAACATCTCCGCGATTGTTTCTGCGCTTCGATATCTCTTTTTTGTAAATCCTTGTGTTTTCCTGTAACCTAACTCTGGCAATAATGATAAGGGAGCTTTCCATGGATGCATAACGTGCGATGCTATCTTAATGGAAGCAAAAAGCGCAGACAGTTGACACTGAAATCTTGTAATAGTCCTTCGCACCTATTGACGAAACTCAGTTAACCATGCTCCAAGCAACGGGAAGGCTCAATTGGTTCAATTCGATTTCGATTAATGAAGGCTCCGGATCACTTCGCAGGTGTTCAAATTTGAGGATGTGTTCGATAAACCGAGACTCCCTTTAGGTGAAATATGTAGTCAATGGCTCGGGAGCAGCTTTAGCGTCATGACGACGCCTAACAAAGCCTATCACTGAGCAAATCAAGTCATCACTTTTATTTTAAGGACCAAAAACGTCAACTATATGCTTAGCTGCTTCTGATGACAGCTGCGTGTTACTTCACGTAGATGTAGACCATTAAATGGAGTCTTCGTCCGTTGACGGTAAACACTCGCCCTCTACATCTTAAAATACCTTTTGGCTACCACTGAAAGCTAGAAAAATATCAAGCCACCGGGTATTGATGAAACTTCAGCAGAATAATTGAACAATGACGATATGGCCTGAATCAACACAGAAAGGAAAAAGACTTTTCTTAATGAAAATATACGTGAAGAGTTAGGTTCTGAAATGGCATACAAAAGAGAACTGTTGAAGCTGTAAACTTGATTAGTGCGTCAATAAGCAAAGTCGTAATATGGATTTCGATGGATAAATTCCAAGGGTTTATTAGACAAGACGCACTGAATTTAAACGCAATGCCTATTAATGAGATAGTTGGCATTAAGAAGATGTAAAACACTGAGTTTCAAAATTCCTAGTCATTTTTTCAATTAATATGGAAGTATTTACCGTATCAGTATAAGTCAGTATAAAATATAGAAATTTAAGGCCTTCAGAGTTTTGTTTAATCTCGTTGTACGCTGCAGTTGCTACCGGTTTTTAGAGACTCGATTAATCAATGGAGATTCTTGCATTGCAAAGGGAGCTTTTTAGAGGAAAAGAACTTTAAATTGATAAAATTTTTTAATCGAACGTATTGTGTGACACCTGTCATGCGTTTTACGGTGAGTTTGGTTCGCCAGTTTAGCATAAATAGGTTGACGCCTGGCCAATGACTGCGAACTGGGCAAACGGTTCTTTCCGAAACACTAATCGCGCACTGTGTCAATTTTATGGCCGGCATAATCGTCCATCAGAACAGTTGATTGGATTAACCATGGATCGTTTCCGCACCACGTTTATTCTCACTGATAATACGCACTCATCCAGACTCCGCACAATCCATAGCAGGTGTTGAGTGAAGTATTGATAAAGATCCATGTGAGTTCATTTGATGTTGCGCTCAACAATGCAGCCCACCACATTATGGACGAACTTACGGAAGGATCTTACGGAAGGGAATCCAACCCATGCAGAAACTGAAGCCAAACGACCACTGGCCACAGTGTAAATTCGATGTATAATTCCAACAGTTTTGTTTAGTGCAGAGGCTTATTTCTGGTTGAATGTTTACTTCAATAAACAAATCCCCCGTATGTGGAGTGGTGAGCAACTCCAGGCGTTTGTCCAACCACCATTAAACAGAAGAAAGTAGCTTGTGCTGTATGAGCCACTGGAATCTTTGGATCATATGTCTTCAAAAATTTTATTCAGTCCTGACGATTATGAAGACCAGCTGCATACACAGGAATACAAAGCTCCAAGTATAAAAATATCTGATTATACCTGGGTGTGAAACATGGACTCGAAGCCAAGCATCCTCCGTACATATACTGAATACTTTTGAGCGGGTCCCAAAGCGTTAATTGTAGTGAAGCTGGACGGGGACCAATCGCGAATTCGATACAACTATGAGCTGTCTGAATATTTTGACTAGCCTGGGGTTCTCAACGCATGAAAGACTGCGGAAGCTGCAATGGACGGGCCATATGAAGCTTCTGGACGAACAACGGATATCCAAAAAAGTATTCGTTGGGAGAATTGAAGGGCGGAGACCAGTGGGAAAACCGAGAAAATGCTGGTCTGAGTCTGTGGACACAGACAATTCATCGCTGCTTGGATTTCGAAATTGGAGGAGGAGACAATTGGAGGCGACCCAAGAGGGGCTGTAACGCTTAGAAGAAGAAGAAGAAGGATATCTTCCAAAATGCTGCTGGGAACAACATTGAAGTCATCGGTTACCGCTATAGAGCCATAGTCAGCGTTATAGGCGAGGTTCGGCCCCATTTATTGGTTAAAGTAGTCGAAACTGGATCTCTGCTTTGGAATTCCTTTCCGCCAGTTGAAGCGCTCACAGCCCGGAAATTTTATTCAAACAAAAATGGCAAGGAATTATTTTTAAAAATAAGTAAGTAAAATTGTATGGACATATCGATGGTGTTTCTTTCAGATATTGTATCACAAAAATCTAAGAAGACACTTTAATTGTGCATGTTTAAATCAATTCCCATGAGAAATGAGTTCAGATTTCACTTCATAGTTACTACTATGTACAACATTTTTCCTGTGGAATTAGATTTCGTAAATAACTTGCATTGTACCTCGGCTTCATACAAAACACATAGTTAAAGTCTGGTATTTATAGTTTGTGAAACAAACCACACAAAACTTTATTTCATCTGCACAATACCCAAACACCTTACAACTTTCACGTAACCTGGCAAAAACTTCGTATCAAGGGCCATGTCCTTACTCACAATCTGAATACCATTTTATGCAAAACATCACACCCAATGCAAGAAATATCGAAAACAATTAAAGTTTCGTCAACCAAATACAGCCATCAGATCCAGCCAAGGGACAGCAAGAAACCACTTCCCCATTTCCAAAAAAAAAACTTAAGCTGGGTTAATTGAAATTCTATCTTCCGTTCCAACAAACCTTGTTAAGAAGCAGACATAGGACAAGAGAGAACGAGCTGAATACCCTGGTCTGAAAGAATTTATTTCCCCGCACGAAAATCAAAAGGATTTCACGTTTCAAAGCAATTCAACAATCTTAGCAAGAAGTCCGGAGCGCTGATAGTCGTATTTAGCCGCAACACCATAAGTTTGTATTGGCGGGGATTTAAAACAAAATCGATACAAGTTTCTGGGTCAGTGCTATCATTAAACTTTTCTCAGCATTCATCTACTACTAAAGGATATCAATGCGATGGGTCTTTGAGTGTTCCGCGCGAATCGAGGACTATGCTAAATATTCGTCGAGTGCGGAAAGCCTAAATTTAGAAATCATCACCTTTCCATGTTGGCAGGCTTTATCAAATTTTTGTTTAATGATTAAACAATAATAGCGCTCAACATGTGGAGTTACCAGCTCCACATGTGAAGCGCTAAATTCCGTGAAGGGAAACTGGAAGATACAATAATTGTAATGTAATGGATTCAAGCGAAAAGGGAACTAAATTATTGAAGCAATCACCTGGCTAACTTTATTAATTATTCCAGGATTGTAAACCTCAAGAAGCTCAATCAACACACGTATTTGTAAGACGTAACTAACCCGAATCCTTGTTGAACAAGTATCCTTCTAAGTATCTATTCCATTTGCATCAACTAACTTTGTGATACTAAGAAATATGATGAGGGTGGTGTACTTGCAAAATGAATTGGGAATGAGGGAAACTTGGTTAGAAGTGAGAATAATGCCGACAGGATTAGCTGCTCATCTTACTACTAAAGTTAGTGCAGAATGTTATTTGTTATCACTTTCCCAAGCACTTGCAATATATAATAGGTCTTATCAATCTCAAAATTGAAATTGTAAGTTTAAGAACAATGAAATTTTAGGAAAATATTTCCTCGAAGCATCAATAGAAAATTTGAACTGTAGTACTAAGCGACGTACCTTATAGAGTTCTTTGAAAGGACAAATTCCCATTTGTTTTGATAAAGGAAAATATAAAGCTATATATATGTGTATATTGAAAACAGGAAATTAGATTGTATCGGATAATTATCCTCTTTTCTAGTTATCTGACCTATTTCAGCTATCTAAATAGAATATTGAATTGTTTCCTGCGAACTTAAACTTCTAGGATATGCAGAGTTTAAGCCAGAAACACTTAAATAATCACAGGAGTTTCCGGAAATACAAATGCCAAAACTGGATTTTAATTACTTAGGTTTTATTGAAATACTACTGGTCGAGCAATACATAGCAACACATAACACTATCGAAGTGCAAGGAAGGATAACGTCAAGAAGGACGTTGACGTTTTCAACGTCGGGTTTGAAAAAGAAGAAAGTCAAAAACAAGGGAAACAATGAATATTTATGCAATCACCTACGTGTCTCTAAGTTAAATTCAAAGAATATTCACTGCGGCGTCCTACAAATAATAAACTCCTGTCTTGCATCTCGCGCGCGATGCCTCAGAACAAGGTTGGATCCCGTCAGCACGTTTTCACTTGTATAGTTTTTGAGCACGCGGTAGTATTTTCTACAAATTAAAGGACACGATCAAATCAAAATAACTTAAAAGATAATAAAATATATTTGAGCCATTGCAAAAACAATTGAGTATTGACTTATGCAGATTGTTGATTCATGGAAACTTTTGCTCCTGGAAGGAGAAGGTCTTGGTATTCTGGTTACAAGTTTTGGGGCTTCAAAATGATAACTGGCGGACAATATTGTCCCTCAGCTGCACAGCAATTTTGTTAACTCACGGTTTCACATTTCTCGCCAGTTGTCACTTGTTGGGTTACCTTCGATCCTTTGGGAGCGATGACTTTGTCAATAAAATAAATGAGCTAAAGTACAGTCGCGTCGCAATTTGGGTATACTTACCGGAATATTCTGCAGGTTAGATTTTCTTATTTCAGCTTAGAGCATATCGTTAAACGTTTGAACCCTTATTGGACTCAAATCACAAACAAATGGCTGAATAGACTATAGAGTTTTGGGTTAGTTTATGCTGAGTGTTTTGCACTCACAGACAGGAATAGGGCAAGACTGCTTTGCCGCAACCACTCCACGTAACACATCTTCTCTTTCTTCGTAGCTCTGCGATCCCTCTCGGCACTTTGCTTCCTGCAGCAAGAACTCCAAACTCTTTTGGTCCACGGACTGCCGCCTTCAATTGTAAATCCAAACAGCGATGAACTGTCTTTGACAACAGAGTTTTCTCGGTTTTCCCACTGTTCTCCGTTCTTCAGTTCTACCAACGAATTCCTTTTCGAGTCTCTGTTGGTCGTTCATTCTTTGGCGATTATTAGTAGTCGTGGCGAAATGTTGATGTCATCCGCATCGGCTACTACTTGGCGTGACTTGCATAATAGACTGCCTCTTATATAGACAGGTAGCTTTCATATAACATATTGCAGAGACAAATTGAATAGTGAAGAGACCAGCACATCTCCCTCCTTTTGTCCGGTATTTATGTCAAAGGCATCGGTCAGTTGGTTATTGATACAACTTGGGAGATTGTCGACAGCATTGTCATTTTGGCAAGACAAACTAATTTGACATTAGGATACCATAGCGAAGCATTATTTGACGCAGTACGTCATGATTAATACTGTCGTATGCTTTTTTAAAGTCAAAGAAAATCTAGCAAACGTCTATGTCGGACTCACAGCATTCCTGAAGTTTCTGCTTGACAGTAAACAATCGGTCTATCATCGATCTTCCAGCTCTAAAGGTAACTTGATACGCCCCAAAAATAGTGTCGGGGTATGATCTGGTTTGATTTTATATGATTTTCGAAAATATTTAGTACGCCGTACAAAGTAGTGATATGCCTCTATGGTTTTCGCACTGAAGCTTGTTATGTGGATAGAAAATATATTTGATTTGCCCCAGTCGTTCGGCATATGTGCTGATGTGTTGATGTGTTGAAAAATTTTGGAGATGGCTTTCTGAACACTGCTACCACCATATTTAATGAACTCCATTAGAATCTCATCGATTCCCGGTGCTTTATTATTCTTTTAGGCGTTGAATTGACTTCATCCAGAGTTGATGGGGCCAATGGAAGCGATTCAGGAATATATATATCTATAGGTTCCAATGTTGTTGAGATCAGCGTAAGATCACAGAGTTTCTTGAAATATGAAGTCAATCTTTCTTTAATCGTGCCATGATGCCATGATGTTGCTGATTTCATCACGACAGATCGTGGTCTTCGTCTGATTACGTCGCTTCAAGCTTCTGTGTATACCTGTCCTGTGTTGTTGATCGCTAGACTTACATTGATGCTTCTGAATTGATCGTCATTGTATTACCTTTTCTTATTTCTAATTATCTTATTTTCGACTCTTTCAAGATCTTCATACTCTTTCCTCTTTCTTTTTTCTGACGCATCCTGGCATTCGTCATCGAACGAATCATTTCTTTTGCGCTTTCTTGAAAGCGCGTCTGAAAAGGATGGGTGCTAGAAAGTTGTCGAGGGCTTTTGAAAAGTTTTTGGCCACAAACTTCGTTTCCAGCATTTCGATGACGAATTTTTGTAGAGGGCTGGACTTCGTCGAATAGGCCTTGACATGCGGCATCGATTATTCGTTTAATCACGTAGTGATCCGAGTTAAAATTGGCTCCTCAGTATGTGTGAACGTCAAATCGAGGCCGGTCGATCTATGTGTTGCCATCCGGTGGTACCCAGGTATGGGTCGATGTGAGAAGAAAGTCGAATGTATGATTAGATTTCTGCTCTATGCAAAGTCAATCAGGCGCTGACCGTTGTCGTTTGTTTCATCGTAGAGGTGTTATCCTCCAGTCATTCCCCGATGAGAAAGTTCATTGCCAATTTCAGTGGGAAAATCAGCTGGAATTATTCTTGTGTCGTTTGTTGGTAATGATTTGACTAGTGTTTTCAAGCGATTATAGAACATTCCCTACGTTTCTTCGTCCTTTCCTTCGGTCGGGGTGTGTGCGCTTATCAGCCAAATTTTTAAGAATTTTCGAAACAATAAGCGATTTGAACTCCCTATCCGCAATGAAGGCAATTCCGAAAATCAGTTTGACAGCGGGCTTTGCTACGGTGTGGGTTCGCTGCCCTGAGGGGAAGCTTTCACCACGCAAGGAACCCGGCGAACGCGTCTTCCGGGAGTAGCGTAAGTGACGACGAAGCAATCAAATAAAACCACTACCCTCCGTAAATCCGCGAATTAGAAGTTGAATTTGTTGCCCGATACCGAGATGTGCGAAGAGGAACTCGTAGAAAGCTTAATTTTAGTTATTAAGCGATTAACCGAAATATTGTAAGAAGAATCATAGAAGCCAAGAAGGGAATTGTGGTTGAAATTAAAGAAAGTAATTGTATTCATAGAATGGTAGTTAGTTTGTAAGGGTAGCAGCGAATCATCGGTCTAGGCATACAAGATCATTTGTTGATGGAAGCCAGCGAGCAGCGCAAGAATCCACCGACACCAACTTCAAAATAACGAGCTACCGAAACGAGCTCAACCGGTTGTATGCCGGCTAAGGAAACCAAACCACACACTTAGCCGCGAATCTGGCTCACTTTTGCGATTCGCGATCTTTGTCTGCGCGTAAGGGGCCATGGACACATCACAAAACCGGTACTTACCTCCATAGGATAAACATTCGCGTCAATGAACGTTTAATAAACAATTAGACAAACTCAAACTCAAACTTAGAACACACACACAAACTTAAACATCACAAACTCCATATAACTCGCGCAAATCGCTCGGAATGTACCCCCAAATCACAAACGGCCGCGGCAATAATCGCTTAATAAATAAGTAAACAATAAACAAACACAAACGTAAACACAAATAAATAAACTAGATGTCATAGTTCATCTGTCAGCCGGTAGTTGCGGCGAAGTGTGATGCGATCCAATGTGGATGGTGGAACTCGCCGTACCATAGTAACAGCGGTTCCGGCGAATGGATCGTAGCTCGGGTGGGTCATCGCCCGAAGGAGTGAACGGCCGCAGCGGGAGGATCTCGAACCGCTAAAAGGGAAATCTTAAAAGGAAGTGAAAAAAGAACGGGGGGGGTTCTTTTTGGAGTCAGACGCGAGACGGTCCGGGAGTGCGCTTCCTGTGTGAATATAGCAATGTTAGTGCGGGAGAAGAAGTGAAATCTTGTGACTAAATAGAAGATATAAAAAAAAGATATAACAAAAAAAAGACTAAATAAGAAAAGACGAAATAAGATTAAATTGAGACTGAAGTGTTGACGCGGTGCAGCGCACGGCGATCGTTCGGGTTCCGGAGACTGGGTGCGGAACGCAGGCGAGGACAATTCGAGTTGGCGGAAGCACGGAATCGCGGGGGTGGCCACCGTCGCACAAGTGATAGGCTTGTAAATACTGTATTATACTATTAGAGATAAGTTATTACTATTATATTTTATCTAATATTGTAAGTACTATTTTATTACTATCATATAGGAATTATTACTATTATATATTATCAATTCTACTATATTAGCATTTCAATAGAGTCAAAAAAAAAACTAAACAACACGAGTTTCTCTTCCACGGGTGAGACGGTAGCAACGCGGACGGTAGTCGGTCCTTTGTTTTCAGGGTGTTTTCCTTTTCGGTTACTTTTTTTCTAGGATCGCACGGGTTTCGAGTGGTCGTGGAGCTTTCCTACGAGGAGAGTGGTCTCGTCGCATTCTCGTTTGGCGACGTTTCGGGGCTCGGTAAAGCGAGTGGCGCTCACGCCCGTCTCCGACGGACCTACCGGGACTGAGGGACCCGGCCGTTACCTCTCCGAATAGGAACGACCGTGGGGGTGCATCGAGCCCAGCACTTTCCCCAGCGATTTGGGTTGAACGCTGGGAGCTCAAGGCCCACCAACGGATTTAAAGTGTAACAGCTTCTCACTGTCGATACTAGTATGTTAGTTTATATTGGTTGCCCTGTTGTAAGACAAGACGTCCTCAACAGTGACAGGGTTATTCAGTGATCTGACATTCCAGATTCCAATACCATAGTCCTTTTTCCTGTTGCATTGTCGTTGCCGTGGGGCTTATCCATTCCGAGGCACTGCTGCTGTAGGTTTCGAAAAAATTAAGTGCTTTTACAGGATCAGAGAGTTGACAAGCCGCCAAACTTTCAATCTACCTGCATGGTTGTTACTTCGATTCCGTTACCAAGCGTGGAATACTCGCCTTCATCCTCTCATGACCCCATAATGATAGCGTTTGTAGGATTCGTAGCAGAGCTGTAGGTTTATTTACAGATATTGACGTTTCTCAACATTTATTGTCCCATCATTGGAGAACCGGTAAATACAATATGTCACCCCAAGACAATTTGCCACCATTTATTAGTGGTATTAGGGATGTGGAATCATGGAAACTGTGGGTTGGCAGACAGGGGGATCCCTCCTAATTCTCAACCAGGCTCTATGGTGGAGCTCCAATACTCCACGTAACCCATACTCTAGCAGTAATTTGAAGCTCATAAAATCTATTCTCTACTTATAGCTACAAAATTCTTAACAACATTTCATGTGGGAAGCATGTCGGTAATATCACATTACTGCTGCTGCACGCAAAAGAAATGATGTTTTGTCTGTCATCTCCATTTCACTTCTTTAACTGGTAGTACTTTCAATTGGTACCAGTTTGTTTCTATTGGGTATGGGAATAAGTTTCCGCCGTTGGTAGACAGATGTCCTTACAGAAACTTTTTTCGTGTCTGCTCTGGTAGTGTTCTTCGAATTAGAAGTTATATGTAGAGGCTCACGAACGCAGCAGTCCACAGTCCTTTAAAGCGTGAACAACGTTTTTTTTCTCGCGTTGAAAATATCAACCTTTAAACCAAAAAAACTGCATTTGCCGCTTTCCTAAGTCTTCCCAGTCTTATTCAGTTCATTATTTTGTTTTCAAGAAAAGTGCTGCGGAAGTTTATCGTAAAATGCTCGATGTTTACGGTGATCATGCTCCATCTGAGACGATTTGCAGAGAGTGGTTTCGGTTCTTTAGAAATGGTGATTTTGACGTGACTGATAAAGACCGTGAAGTTTGCACCGAAAAAGTTTGAAGATTCACAACTACGCAAATTGTTAAATGAAGATTCAAGTCGAAGCCTAAAGAATTGTCGCTGGAGTTAAATGTTGACAGATCTACCGTCAGTAAGTGCTTGCACGCCATGGAAATGATCCAAAAAGCTGAGACTTCGGTGCCGCATCAACTGAGGGAGAGGGACATCGAACAACGTTTGGTGAAGTGCGTGATGCTTCTTAAACGACAAAAAAAAAGGGTTTCATGCATCGAATTGTGACAGGAGATGAGAAATGGATGTACTACGACAACCCTAAGAGACCAAATCATTGGGTATTTGATTTACTGGGGATAGGTACCGGCGGTAACTCATCCGTCTGAATCGAGCTCTGAAGGAAACACGGCCAGAATGGAATGACGGACATTACAAGCTGATTTTGCTACACGACAATGCAAGGCCGCACGTAGCCAAGCCGGTCAAAAAATATTTGGAAAGTATAAATTGGGAAATCTTGCCCCACCCACTATTTTCCGCAGACATTGCTCCTTCGGATTTCCATTTGTTCCACTCCATTCAATCGGTCCTCACTGGAGAACGATTTACTTCTTACCAAGGCATCAAAACATGGCTCGATGACAGGATCGAGTCGAAGAATGGGGATTTTTTCCGCTGAGGAATTCATTTACTCCCAGAAAGATGGGAGAAAATCGTAGCTTCAAACGGTGTATACTTTGAATGACGTAACTGTATTCTTTAATGTTGAAATACACTAAGAACTTTGTCGAAGAAACGGGGGAAAACTATTCCCATACCCAACAGGAAGAAATTTTCAGGCTTTTTAACAGATCTAGAATGTCAAAATGCAATCGCGTAGGCCGTTGTTCGTAAGTGTGGTCGTGTTTGTTTGATCAGTCCGGTTATAGGCATTTCTTCCTGTTACCGTATAGGAGGAACAGGAACCCGTTGCCGGTCTTGTTCTTGTTACTCTTTTACCGATTGATTTTTATGACAACGTTGTATATTAGACATACATCGATAAGCACTCTAAACTTGGAGTACTAGTTCAATTATGTATGCAACTTGAGACATAGGAGACCTTCAAAGTACTTCATTTGATACTCTTCAGAATACCAGTGGTCTCCATGCATCGGCATGCGGTAGAATATGGCGGTAGAGCTGACTCAGGACTCGGAGTTCAATGCTCTAATGATAACCGACAATCTACTTCCAAACGAAGCCTATACTACCAGTGACTATCCTCATCATTCATTGTCGCCTTCATCAATTGAAGCATAACTAATGAATAAGAGTTAGTTAAAATAAGAGTTATCTAGTCATTCAACACTCACAAGAGTTACCACATTGTGAATGATTTGTTCAATTGTTGCTCTCTAAAAATCGATGCAGGACTCAAATATAACAAACGGAAGTGAGCCCCCAAATGCTTGTTTTTTTTGTCAGACACCCAAAGTATGCACACGGCTTTGGTAAAATAATTACTACAACTAAAGCTAAAGAACATGGGCTCAGGATAATCATTGCTCTAGGGACCCTTTGACGTCTGGTACGTCTGTACTGAAGATCTTTCACAAGAGTGAAATATCCAGTACATCGCCAAATGTAGCGGGTGATATCGAAATTGCAGCTCATGGGACATAATGGACAAAACTGAAACCAGGTGGATCTGAAGGTAGAAAGTCCATCCGTATAATTTTTAAGAATATCGGGGGCCCACTGCCCATGTGAAAAGAAATACTATGGTAGGTCGCATGCTTGACGCTATCCATCTAATAATTGACAAACATATAATGCAACACATAAAAGATTGCACTGAAACTGAGGCAGGTCACGTCTTGGAAACAGACTGGACAATCACAATGCTGGAATTACGAATTTTTAAAGGAGTTCTGTATGATCGGGGCGCATATGAAGCGAGATCCTTGAAAGCTTCCTATCAATAGTCGAAAATGGGACCTCCTTTTATTCAGGAACATAATTAGCAGAGATAAATTAACAGAAATTGCAAGATTCATAGGCTTCGATTTAAAAAAAATACCAACGATACGAAAGTTTACAAACAGATAAATTTGCGCTGATATCAGAAGTATGGAGAAAACTTAGAAGTACCAGCCAGACTGGTTACAAGTCACATGAAAACATCTCAATAGTTGAACAGTTATTGCCGACAAAAGCTCGATGCAGCCTTACGCAATATAAGCCGAATAAGCCTCATAAATTCGGCATCAAGTTTTGGTTAGCAGTTGCCGTCGAATCAAAATACATTGTGAACGGTTTTCCTTATTTGGGAAAAGATGAAAACCGAAGCTGACAATCGTGCGGTGAGTTTGTCATATTAGCATTAGCCGAGCTTTATTTAGAAGGAGGCAGAATTATAACAACAGATAATTTCCTTACAAGCATCCAGCTAGCTCAAAAATTACTTGCTCAAAAAACAACTTTGGTTGGAACCATCCGGCCAAACAAACGAGAACTGCCCAAACTCCTAAAGAAAAAAAAGAAGATAAGATGACTTTGTTTTCTTCATGTTTATATAAATCATAAAATGTCATCCTTATTGTAAATAAAAGTAAGCCGAACATAAAAGTTCTCCTTCTAAGCACAAGGCATACTGGTTTACAAATAGGAAACAAACGTCTTTCAGAATCTATTTCATATTATAATAAAACGAATTTCGGAGTGGACGTTGACACAATAGCACGCAAATATAGCGTAAAAGCGATCAAACGATCCAACTCTTCTTTATCATCGATAACACTAGTTTACAGTACATCTGTTGCCAAAGAAATTTTAGCTGTTGCTGAATACATATGATATGCTATTTTCAAAAATATAATTAGAAATTTTTTATCAGCTCTAGTTACTGAGTTTCAGCTACGTAGGTATAAAACAGAAAAAAACACGTATTTACTAAGAAAATTTTTATCAAAAAAAAAAAACTTAATCATTAACTTCCAAAAAACTTCGTTTCAAAGCTCTTCTCTGATGTGTAGACTTTGGAAAATGACGTATCAAAGACCAACAATAGTCAGACATCATATTCTTATCCCAGAAACCCTGATAGCGCTCTTCCATGACGCGTAAGTCCTGATGCATAAGCTCTCCCTGCTCTTCGCTCATATCTCCTAAATTTTCTGGAAACCTGTCCAGGTGTCTATGGAGGAAGTGGAGTTTTATGCTCATATTGCACCCCATATTTTTTAATTGTAGCAGAAGGTCTTCCACAAGTTCAATGTAATTTTTAGATTTTTTTTTTCCGAGAAAATTTTGCATCACAGAGACAAAAGCTGTCCAAGCCTTTAGTTCTAACTCAGTCATAGACTTTCTAAATTGAGTATCTTTCGTAAGTCGTCTAATTTGGGGGCCATCAAAAATACCAGCTTTAATCTTTTCCATAGTGAGCTGAGGAAATTTTTGGCAAATGTAAGAAAAACTTTTCCTAGTGATTTAACAAACTGTTTCATGATGCCCAGTTTTATATGTAATGGTGGAAGGATAATTTTGTCACGAGCTACTAATGAATTCTGGACTATATTTTGCTTTCCAGGCTCCATATTTTCTCTCAAGGGCCAGTTTCTTCTTACCCAATGCTCTTGTTTAGCTCTACTGTCCCAAAGACATATAAAACAGGGGAACTTAGTGTAACCACTTTGTTGACCAAGAAGAATGTTCATCATTTTTAAACCGACACAAATTTGCCACTTATGGTCATTGTATTTTATTTTATTGAGGGCTAGCAAAATGTTACAATATTCTTCCTTTAACTTTACACTGTGAGCAAAAGGTACCGCTGCGTATTTATTTCCATTATGTAATAGAATACAGTTTAGGCTCCGTTTTGAGCTGTCAATGAATAAACGCCAGTCGTTTGGTTCGTATTGTTTCAAGCCCATTTCATCAACAAGTTTTTGACATCTGAACAAAAGGTAATACCGTTTTCATCGGAAAAATAACACCGTAATTCTTTATCTCTTTCACGATAAAAAGCTATTTTAGTATCTGGGAAAAGCAATTTTTTTTCTTTCAGTCGTGATGCTAAAAATTCTGAAGCTTGTTTAGAAAGATTTAAATCTCTTACAAAATCATCCAACTCGTATTGGGAAAAGCATTTTGGCTCATTTGACATATCTTTAAAATCAGGATCATTTTGTGATGAGCTTGGTCCTTCAACTTGTTCTAAAGGTTCAGATATATTTTTAGGCACTGAAGAGTCAGGTGAACGCTGCACTGGACGTCAAACGCAACTAGTACTTGGGTACTGCCATTTAGCTCGATTTTTTGTGTTTCAACCGTTTACGTTCACACTACAAAAATAACAGTCTTCGAGATGATTTCGTGGTTCTTGCCAAATATTCGGTGTTTCAAATTTAAACGCACTTCTTTTACCACTTTTCCATAATCTTAAATATTCAACACACGATTTACAGACACAATTGGGAGCCCAAGGCTTCTCATTTTTATCCAAGAGCATCCCAAAATACTTAAAATAGGTTTTTTTCACCGACTCTGATATAACTTTTCTACAATCTTTAAACACATATTATCCGCAAATATAGCAAAAATGATCTGGATTGTTTAAACAACGTCTCCTTGAACTACTCATGACGCAAAAACTGTATATATTAATCTCAACACAGTAAAATACGCCTGTTATCGATTAATATATACACTTAAATGACAAAAATCAAAAACAAAGTAATCCGAGCTGCTCGAAAAATTTTGAGGGTAGATTTGACAAAAACTAGTTATAACTGAACGTTTCCAACGACAAAATTCGCGGCAACAGACAAAAAATTAAATTTTGTAAACTTGTGTAATATTACAACAGCTATAAATTTGCCAAGTGGAATGCTGCAACAAAAATACGAGCAAGAATTGTTGCATATCTTTCAAAAAAGTGGTATACGGGCAATGCACAGACAAAGGGGAATGTAACTGTGAAAATTTATTGAATCAGTAAGATTTCCCGTTAGTATCATTGTTATTATTTCCATGATATTTCTTAAAGGATTTTCTACTTCTTCATGCTCTATTTAAACGTGAAGGCAAATATCGTGCAATTTGAAGTTAACTTGAATTATGGGTTGTAAAAGAAAGCTCGTTCTTTTATTCACCCGTCAGTTTGACGCGTGGCGTAGAGATAGGTATATGTATAAGTAACGTTCGTAAACACGTAAGTGTCAAATATCTCGAGAGCATGTGGTCATAATATTTTACATAATCATTTGAGAATTATGTTGTCAAAAGTTTGTAACGTTACAAACGCAACAATTTTAAATTTGTCACATTTTGGTTATTCTCGACAATTTTGTGGAAATGAAAAAAACACGGAGTGCAAAAAAGTCGAAATTGCGAACAAAATTGACAACAATTTAGGTCTAACTACCGAAATAAAATCAAAAAGTGTACAACGATTAGCAACGATGCGTTAGCAACGATGCAAGCTTCTGGCGTCTTCCGCCTGTTGGCTTCCATAATGCTCACGGGCGCATTAATGCAAATGCGTCTAAATATTTTGAAGATAGGATTGTTTCAACAACATCCTGATCGCTTCACTGCTCGATTCAATGCCTGAATGATGAAGTACAGTGGCTTGGAGGAGGTATGTACACGAAACAAATAAAAGAATTACATAAAGAAATTTGTAGAAAAAAGCAAAGGAAAACTTACAAAACAAGTACTTTTCCATCACGGCAATGCACCAATGAACAAGTCTGCAGTTTCCATAATAGCAATCGCTGGCTTCAAATTCCTTGAAAATCCTCCATATTCACTAGGCTTAGCTCCTAGTGACTTTTATTTATTTTCTGTGGCAAAGAAATATTTCAGAGGCAAAAAAATTGGAGATAGTGAAGAAGTGACAGCAGCTATAAGGGATTTTGTAACCACCCAAGAAGAAAACTTATTTTTTGCAAAGCGAAGCTCTTGCTCTAGAAAAACGATATTCAAAATGTATTTTCAAAATTTCAAAACTACAAATTTTACTTTTGCCTTCAAGTACCGAAAGCAGAGCATGAACGTATGGTTCGTTACATAAATTGTATTAGTACGTTTTCGTTTCGGGCACGTTCCAAGTAGTGAAAAAAAAATGATATCAATAACGAGAACATATAATATCTAAATGCTAAAACAATTTCAATCTACACATCCTTGGGCTGCTTAACGCATTCTCATTGTCCTAATTGTGTGCCACGTAGCGATAGAATTTCCATCGTAACTTTAACTCACTTGCCATCCAACGCACCTGGCAACCCTTAATAACATAGCGTGAGGAATCGTATTCCGGCGGAACCCTAGCCAAGCATCTACGTAAAA
The DNA here is from genome assembly GCA_954870665.1 of Stratiomys singularior. Lineage (NCBI taxonomy): Eukaryota > Metazoa > Arthropoda > Insecta > Diptera > Stratiomyidae > Stratiomys > Stratiomys singularior. The sequence goes on from OX940879.1 coordinate 32,048,158, forward strand.
ACAGGATCCATAGACATCATATCATCACACATGTGAACACACACGGAGCACACATTCGCCTTGCTACCACACGTTATACTCAAGATGAAATGGTTTTTATTAAGTCCGCGGCCACACGCAGGAAAATTGAATTGTTCCCGAAACGACATAGGGGCGCGCTGAGCGTAAATTGATTGGATCAGAATGGGGTTGCAAAATGGAGACGAGTTGGTTGTATGGCGTACTATCGACGATTATGACCTTTTAGGATTCTATTTTCCCCAAAATTTATTCTTTGGATGTCTAATAAAATCTCCCGGCTGAGAGAAGATGCCCGCAGAAATATGTGTTCGTCCTAGGAGGAGCAGCAGGTGGGCGGCTAGATAGTAATGACGAGCGTAACGATAGTTGGAGCACTTCCCATTCTCGAGATAGAAAGGATAATGGGTGGCAGTATCCTAGCTGTGATGACGTTTGTGAGTTGTTGAAAAACAGATTCCCTGGCTTGTGTGAAAGTGATGTTTACAGTCGAAACGAGATATCGTTGAAAGTTAATGGAAACAAACATCAAAATGTTGGCGTTCCAGAGAAACGAGCCCCGAGCCAGAAAACCTTTTGCTCTCCGATACAGCTTGCCTACTTGAACATTTGATGGCAATATGGAATTTACTGACATTTTATGGCTGTATCGAAAACCATTTTCTAGAGATCGTAGAGACAGGAAATTAGTTGGGTATGCTCCACTCTCTATGCTAGCAATCGATTCCTGCCATTGATGTACCTCGAAATGTACAGAGAATGCAAAATTTATTTTCAGCCCCCGGCTACTAATGCAACTATCATTCCTACTTTCGAGCTGATAATGATTGCCGTAAAACGTTTCAAAGCTTGCTGTATCTGTTACGTTGTCAGTTACAGATACCTATATCGCATTTTTTCTTCCGTAGCGAAGGAGAATTTGGAAATGTAAACATGCTATAAAAAGTTGAAGTAAGTCCTCCGAAAGAGAATGCTTATCGATTTTGATGTGATGTACGGTGGCTGCTTTTTTCCCTTATAACATTTGTCTGAAATGTGTTAAGACATCGAATGGCTGCTTTAATACAAAATTCAAAAATAAATGTGACCTTTTAAGGTCCTATCCTTACCTATCGGAGTATGCAGCCTATTTGTCGTTATCATGGTCGCGAAGCTCCTATTGCGAGTTAGCTTCCCAAACGTAACGTAACGGGCGGTCTTGGCTTGTCGATTGCATCCTGTGATTGAACAATGTCAGTAGCAATTTAGTTCCACGAATCGAATCTTATTTTAACGGACCGTCGTCTTCCAGATTTACCTGCGAATATATTGTTGGGTATTCGTTCCTGATTCATCTACTGTACTTGTTCAGCCCCTAACCTCGAGGGCATCACAAGATTTGTAAGAATCTTGAGCGCATTCACTCCTCATAGACGTTATAAGTGAGTCGTTGCTATAATTCCTCTCAGGACTCATCTTTTGAATGCGTTTATTTTGTTTACAGAGTTTAAAGTTTCCAGTTGTTTACAGAGTTCTCGTCTCACTTCCGTAGCCTTGCACACATTTCACCAACTCTTTATTTTCTTTTTGTTGCATTACCTGTGTTTGCAGCTGGTCTTAAGAATTGGCAAAACTAAAACGTATGACTTGTCTGTGGAAGGTGATCCTCTAATGAGTTCGACCGATTCGTTGCCAGCTTTCACTGATTTTAGGGCAAATTAGATAGCGAAGATTGGTTAATGCTGTATACATTTACTAATTTTATGTGAAGGCGTGATCTTCGTCAGGGCTGATCAGCAAATCATAGGCATTGGCCTTAATGATATCTTGTCTCCAAATTTCGCATTCTTCTGATCCTCCCACTTCAGGTTTCGAGCAACTTTGAACTGATTTCGAAGATAAAACTCTCGCATTGATTTCAAGGTTTTCAAATGGGCTCCTTTGCTCCTCCTGTCAAGTACTTGTTTAGTGTCTCTTTGCCGTTCATTCTCTGCAACTGACTAGGTCTCTGGTGTTTTTGTTGCAACTTTTTTTGGAATTTAAGCTTGAAATATATTTCATATATCTCAGTATTATTTCCGACTCATTCAATCAATCCTACCATTAAATTTGTAGATTCTTTGTATTAGTATAGTAGTAGTTTAAACTTCTGAGTTTAGAATTCATATTTTCCATTGTTTGTTCAACAGATGTTTGTTTGAGGCTCACTGGCCTATATATTTCTCAGAGTAGATTCTTTATCTCGAACCTTCCCCTTAAAAGTTATGTAGGGAGGAAGCTTTCAAATTGAGAAAGTAACTTGGAGGTTTGAGCTCTTTGAGCTTATCAAGTAGACTTTGGTGCCATATTTTATCGAATGCTCTCTCCATATCAATTGAGATAATGTCAACTGATTGCTTTCGGATCAGAGCTTACTCTATTCCATGTTACGCTTCACGCCTCTTGGTTATTTTTCTACTTGACAATGTGCGGACGCTGAATTAATTTCTTGTTCGTATTTTATTTCTTTTCCACCTTTTTCACTACGGCACATATTTTCAATTATCCACCTCTAATAGTTGGTACACAATCCAATATATTTGCATTTCATATACTCATTCAAAAATGTTGAATTCTATCAACAACAATCCCCACTTTCAATGACAGTAAATTCTTTGTAGACTTTTGCAGACGAAGGTGCATGTGAAGATTGCGATTTGGTACGGAGATACTTTGTGTTTGATATAGCATAACACACTGCCAGCGGATCCGAAGAATAGTGGATCGGCGTCGACGTGTGGACTCTTAGGTGCTCAGTTTGAATTCGCTGTTGGTTTTAATCTTTCTTTCTTTAATCGACTAATCTTCTTCAAGTTGAGTATGGTCAATACGCTCTGTGAAAGTCAACTTTGGCCGAGGGAAGAACGGGTAGATCCAGCGGAACTAGACGTATTGCCAGCAGAGTGGTGAATACGAGGTATTGCCAGCAGTGTGTGGTGGATAGACGTATTGCCAGCAAATGGTTAATAGGGGTGATCGGGGCAAGTTGGTCAAGTCAAGTCAATCCAAGTTTGGGATATTTTCGACAAAAGGGAGGGATAAAAGTTTGTTTTCTGAGAGGAAAAAGTGGAATGTGGAAGGGAAAGGGATTTTCCAACAATTTTTAAGATCTGCAAAGAAAATATACTCTCAAAAATGTCGTTTAAAGCTAGTGAAGAAGAAAGCAAAGAACAATAGAAAAAAAAGTGTAATCCAATAAATACTGACAGCCTTAAGAAAGATAGAAATTAAATGTTGATTGTCGTAGAAAAAGAAATGAATTAGCATCAATTTTCCCAAGGACTACCAAAAGTCATAAATACTTTTCAGCAAAAAAGTGTAAGTTTAAACGTAAGTTGGTGTAAACCGAAACGGCAACGTTTCTCCGAAATAAATTTGCATAATTTACAGCTGCTGCTCAAGCGTCAACCTATTTGAGATGAAAATGGCAAATCAAACTAACTATAAAACGCATGACAGTTGTCACACCATACATAGAATTAAACGCTTTGCTGACTTAAAATTCTATGCCCCTAAAAAATACCCCATCGAATTTGCCATTCTTGGGCCTCTTTGCAGATAGAGCAAGTAATATACAGTGCCCGAAAAAAATATTCACATAGTTTGAAATTTGTAAAATCCTCTTATACAAAAATAAGAAAACATTTTTTACGAATTCAAAAATATGCATGGTGCGTACGATATTTGAGGACAACTTGAGGGTAAAATTAATTGGCTTGTATTTAATGTAACAAAATTTAATGAAATTTCAAGAATTTTTTATACAACGTTAAATTAATATACGGCTATAAAGTTATTCAATAAAATCGCCATCAGCAGCAATAACCTCTTTGATCCGATTCCGGAAACGAATACATGCCCGAATCAAATGCCCCTTGTTCATATTGACCATAACGGCATTAATAGCACTCTTCAGCGAAGAAGTGGTATTATGAGGACGCTTATTGGTCTCACGCTCAACAACGGCCCATACGTAATAATCCAAAGGATTAAGGTCTGGGGAACTAGGTGGCCATAGGTTCGGTGTTATGTGGTCATGAAAATTTTCGCCCATCCAATCTTGTGTCGCCATCGCTTTATGTGAAGGAGCAGAGTCTTGTTGAAAAATTTAGTGTCTACCTCCGCTTACATTGTCTATCCATGGTTTCACTACCGTCTCCAAAACCTCGATGTATGCAGCAGAGTTCACTCGAAGTCCTTGAGTAAAAAAGTGTGGTGGCATAACATGTCCTTCGTTGCTGACAACACCTAAAACCATAACAGTGGCTGGAAATTTTGTGTGCATAACAACAGGAACCTCCGTAGGATTTGAACATAGCCATCTGTCATTTCTGCGATTGGTCTTTTGATCTTGGTCAAAATTTTTTTCGTCGGAAAAAAAACCATAACATTTTGGGCACCTCAGGTTGTTTGATTTTGTTTAAAAGACGATTTGATCGGAGAACTCTCTGTTCCCGTGTTCGTTCCGACATTAACTGTCCTCTGCGCATCACATAAGACTTATACCGAAGGTCTTCGTGGACAACTCTACGAATAAGGCGCTCAGAAACATGAAGCTCACTCGCAAGGACCCTCATTGATTTTGAACGGTGCTCGTCTATGATCGCTTGCCCTTGCTCTAAAAATTCTGCAGATCGGACAGTTTCAGAACGTTGTTCGTGCTTTTTGCGTTTTGCAACCGATTCTGTATCGCCTCCTGATGCTTCCAATTCACGGCGAACCTTATGCACGAATAAACGGTCGCAATTAAGAAAATTAGAGATCTCTAAATCTGTATGGTTCGCACATATAGCGACGACGACAGCATGTCTCTTCATTTCATGAGTGATATTGTAGTCCGCCATATCTTATCTGAAAAGGAAAAAAAAAAAATAAAAAAAAAATTCGCGTAGTTATAGTCACATTTATGCATGTCCTCAAATACCGTACGCACCCTGTATTAATTTAAGGGTTTTCCATGCGGAAGTTCAAAGAAAAACAAGAATATTTCAATTAATTTAATTCAAATAACACTAAAAATGGCTCCTTTTTGGCGCTGAAATGGTGGCAGCATTAATACAATCCCCGGAAAATCATTCAGTGTGTGGGTCGAGGGTGTGACGGTGTATGCATGAGTTTCTTTCCGGTTTTTTGTTGGTAAAAAAATACGTTATTAACTAGACAAAAAATCATTCTTTTTATTGAAAATACTGGCCATCGGCTTCTACACGTATCGCCCATCTTTCAGGTAATTTATGAATACCATGCCAGATAAACTGCTTTCAATTTCCAACTTCTACAAACAGAGCGCTCACTGTCTTTCACATTGAAATTACCATTTATGAATTGTCGACGCCATACCTCATATATCCTAATAAGTGGTGCGAATTTTGTTTTTGGTTCAATACGAACTCAAAAGAAATTGCAATTATGGGCCTTTCGAATAAGTACAACTCTCGGATTATTAAAGGTATTATCATTTATTATATTAAGGATAATACACTTTATTCAACACACACGCGTTATTAATATATATCTTGTTAACCGGGTTTACTATTGAGTTATAATGTATGAACTGAACTATTTAATTTTGTTCCAGGTTTTTCATAATATTATTATGCTGATGTTGCAAAAGTTACAAGAATCAATGCAGTTGTTCAAACGTCATCAATATCTTCACTAGTCATCAATATCTTTTATAATTCATATTGAACATCTGCGAAAATGAAAGTATTAGATTACATCTCTTTGTTAATTTCCTTTGTGAGTCATATACATAGAGGTATATACAGGAGACGGCAAAAGAAGAATATGTTGAAGCCGGAAGCTTTACATTTTGCACTTGTGTGCTGCCACATAGGCACGAACTTATTTCGAAAACGGGGGCAAGATATTTCACTAAAAATAAATGCATATTAAGTTGCATATATATATGTATATATATATATATATATATATATATATATATATATATATATATATATATATATATATATATATACATATATATATCTTTATATGTGTGTGTATTGCATATTTGCATATATTGTATGCAAGCATGTATATATATATATATATATATATATATATATATATATATATAGTTTGAATATATAATATATATATGTATTGCATATATTATATGCAAGCATTTATAGATTTATATATATACATGCCAACATTTAATTGATAACAAATTTACGCTTATCTTCAACTTATCCCTTACATTGCAACATTTCCATGTAACCCAAGAGGTAGTTGCTTTACACGTTTTTTTAAAGAGGTGTCGCCGGTAGCCCTAATCCTCACCGCTGATCTACGTTAAAATACACATGCATTTAACAACTTACTTCACTCAAATAGCTCATATTTTCCGTTTTGGCTGGTAGCATTGCATTTTCCCCCATGGCAATCATCTGTAATAGAAAAACATAATTAATTCATATCATCACCATCAAAACAATCAATTTACCTTGTCAATAACTGGAACTGCGTTTGGGGATAATTTGGGTCTTTTCCCTGACCACTCAATATCCACGGCTTTAAAGTGAAGATCACAGATCTTTCACTTTTTGGTTTGGCTATATATCCGGTGGATTCTTTGATAAGCCTAGCTCATATTTCCTGACGGCGCCAATTTCTTGGAAACCTAAAAAACAAAATAATTTTCTAATTCAAATGTAACAGTCAACTTTCGAAATAAAATCAAGTGCCCCCCAAATCTTTGAATCCGACGGCTATGGCACAAAATCACAAAAACACGAACTATTTCCACATTTTATCTATGAAATTGTAGTAATTGAAACTTAAAATTTAGCTTCCGATATGAATAACTCATAAAGTTTTCATGGGGTAGTCTACCGAAACAATGGCACTCCAGGGCAATTTGAAAGAATTAAGCAAATTGGTGAATTCGAATATGGGACCCGGTCACAGAAATAAATATAATTTTCACTTAAAATGGTTGTATTTTGTAAGCATTACACTCAGAACCATTCTCTGCACACATTTTTATTAAGTCACAACAAAATAAAAGAGCTAAAAGCATTAATTTAAAAGAAAATGGAACAATTTTTTAAGCACAAACAGTGGCGGTTTATCGTCCATCGAATACATTTCACCCGAAAAATATCACTTGCACTCCGTATTGAAAATTCATTTTTTCACCAATAATTTATTGCTTCGTAGCGATCAATATTTTGCGAAAATTATATCTCCATTCAATGGAGCACCACCGAAAAATAGCAAAACACGAGATAATTTGTCTAATGATTACATAAACTTACCTGAAATATGACGTTGCCCGCTTTCCACTTTCCTGCAACTGAGTTTTCAAGCAAATCACGCACTGATACGGCATAAATAATTTTAATAAATTTTTTAATAAATTTTCCGCGATTAACGCGATTTGTTTATATATCAGACTAGAAACGTCAAATCACATCTTAACGTCAGCTGATCTATCAACTTTCGAAAGTAGGGATGTGCAAATTTGTTTTCGGTACTAAATGTTCTCAGAAGGCATTCAAATTGTGGCGCGAAACTAATATTTTATCAATCAAATTTAATTAAAGTGAAGACAGTTGCTTGCTATTTGAAAGTTCTATTTCTAGAGGAAAATGGTATCGCATTTATGTATCTAGAAAGGCAAAATTTGAAGTTGATTTCTGATTTCGAAAATGATTTCGAAGAGCTTTGACGTTTACACATTCCTTATAAAGCTATCAGCTAAAATGTGCAAAGGCTTTCGAAAATGATCGTATATGCATACGAAATATTTGGATGTATTAAGCGGCTTCACTGGCTTCATTGAGAAATAAAAGCTTGCCGTCTCCTGTATATACCTCTATGGTCATATATCTCATTTGCTGAAGTTTGAATGTTCGTTCTTTGTCTTCGATAACATGACTCGCGTATCCACCATTTGTTTTTACAAGCAAAAGATGACTTTCAACGGCAAACAGCTTTTCCTGTTGATTAAACAAGAATTGCTTGCATTGCTTGCTCGCCGCAAATGCCCTTTTTCATTAACAAAATTCGAAATGATTGATCAACACGATAGAGCAAACACGCTAGTTCCGGCGCACTCAACTTGTCTTTATTTTTAGCTAAATGTCAGACGATCGAAATGGCGTATGTGTCAAATTAATACGCTGCTTACTTTTTGCGGACGCCATCCCTTAGTAAAACCGAAAAAAAATATATGCATACATCTGATAAATTTTTTATCTCACAGGTAGCATATGGGTAATAAAGTGAATAAAGAAGTGTAAATAAAATCAAAAATCAGAAGAGACCGCTTCATCTGAACGTAAAGCTATTTTAAGGTTTCGTGCACGAAGTAAATTTGTTGGTTAGTTTGGAAAAATAATGACGAAAAGTCGATATACTGTTGATAATATTGTAAAGCTGTGTAAATACGAAGAAAATGATGAAAATAAAGCAAGAAGTGGACGACCCACAAAACTTTCCATTTAAAAGGAAAGGAGTAAAAAAACTATTAGAACTATTAAAAAGGACCTACAAACCACATCTCTAGATAGTGTCGAAGTTGCAGACTAACTTTCAAAAAAAGATGTTACCATACATTCAAATAAAATACCACGTTCTGGATACAGTACGAGAAGACCTAGGAAAAATCCCTTCATAAATAAAATTAATAAGCAGAAGGGGCACTTTGGTTTCAAAAGGACACAAAAACATAATAAGACATTAACATTTTTCGATGCTATGGACGAACGTTAGTGTTGTGAAGACCAAACATAGAAATAGATGTGAAAAATATGACATCTGGTGTAAAGTAAGTTGGCGAAGTGCAGTAATAGTTTGGGTATGGTATGGCGGTATTGTTGGGTATGACGATGGAGTAATGGTAGCTTCACTTATCGTTGTAGTAACTTGTTTATATTGGCAGGATAACGGATTAAATGAGATATTTAGATACCTTCCAAAAAACCTTACAATAATTGCCGAAAACATGGGTCTTGCAAACGATCCCTAACGACAAAACAACTACTCCAAACATATCCCGGAAGGATTTACTTGCTATAAATCCCACTATATCCTCAACACACCACCACAATTGACCTCAATCCGATCGAGCAATTGTGCAAATAACTCGATTGGCAAATCAGATACCATGGTTTCAACAGTAAGGTTCGATTTCAGGAAGTCATCCTAAAAGAATACCGAAAAATCCAACCCCCCACACCCTCTTGTGTGTCGCGTAACCGAGTGTCAACCACGCCAAAAAGGTTAGAATTAGCATTCAGAGGAAATGTGCTCCAAAATTTTATTGACGATCAGTTGAATGTTTCTTTGTATCAATTTTAGTTTCTTTTATATAAATATAATGTGGGTGAATTTTGAATTATGTGAATATATGTGCAGCTTGAAAAATTAAGTTGAGCTTATTCTGTACATTTTTCGATTAAGTTTTTCCAATAATTGTTATTTGTTAGCACTCCAATTATCGTTAATACTTTGATACGAAAATGAACATTTTTCGATGTTAAAATTATTATTGAATTTGAAAAAAAATGTTTCGAAACGTTGTATAATAGTGTTTTGATTGCAAAATTATCAACAGTGAGGATATATTTTTTAGGGCACTGGCCATATGTCTTAACTTTCTCGAATTTTTGGAGTAAACTATTTTATTTCAAAGGGGGTTACTTAATGAACGCTTTTCAGAATTTTTTTTCAGGTTTCTTAGCTTTCCGGTTTTCCCCCTGCTACGTTTTTTTTCGATTTCGGTCTTGGGACCCTTCTTTCGAAAATGCTCAGCATACTCCCGGAACAGTCCACGCGTAAGGATTCGTGCTTTGCATGCATAGTACAAGACAGCAGTATTCCAGATTTGGATAAAATGAGCTGCGCTTACCTGACCATATAGTAAAACCTCAAAATCACCAGGACTCAATAAAATGTTACATTTATCAGCTACTCTCATCGTTTGATCTAAAAGATAGTAGACCGCAATAAATATTCAATTTATATTGAAAATATTGGCGGAAGGGAGCGATGGAAAGGTTTTATCGAACGTTTTAGTGTGCTTTTAAATTTTCTATTATCCTGGAGTAGAATCCAATAAAAACTCTTGAATTCAAGTCTCAATTCGACCATCGTGAATTGGGAAGACTGATCCTCATCTTATGTATAGCATCCACCGCAGACATAAAGTACTGATAAATTAAACTTTTATGAAGTACCCACAACACAATTGCTTAATTTTAATACTCACGTGAAAACAAAATTCTTACGAAACAAACTTACTGGGAAACTTTTTTGAAACTTTTCTAAATGTCTTACGCAAAATAGCACTCAACCATTAAAATCTCATTCCAATCAATACTCTTTATCCTCCAGTGTCGAATTTATTGGAGCTTTTGTCTAAAATAATTTCAATAAACACCTCTAAAATTTCCTTTCTATTTTCGCGTAATATCTGCATTTACGTCGTCGCATAAAAAACTTTCCGGGCATTATATACAGCCATTGTAAATGTTTTAAAAGGCAGAAACAATTTATTAAGAGAACATAAACAAGAGCGGCAAAACCTATAAATTGGGCAACACAATGAGCTAGAACATCGACATCTTGTCACGCTATTCACGGCATTCTTTTCTTGGACCATGAAAATTTCAAAAAGAAAAGTTAACGCTCATCTCGACAAAATAGTATTTTCACTTTTCGGTGTTCGTTCGTTTTCTCGTTTTTTCTTTGCCTCCTTCAACTTTTTTAAGAGTGTTTTTCCTGAAAAGACGTGAAATTAATTCCACTCCTGGGAACCATAAAAACCACGAATTGACTTGGACACTTCTTATTTGTCTGTGGTTCGCCTTTTCGAGATCCATTCAGTTCAGTCAGCAGTTTATTAAGTGGATTTGGCAGCGTTCTCGGTGTTTTCCACGCGTTCATTGCGAGCAGCAAGGAACGCGCCTCGGTTTATGGAAAATCCTATTATCGCAATTTTTTGTGTTTATCCACGCATTTAAAACGTTTTCTGTTTACGCTATCTCCCGAGGGACAATTTATTTTACAGACATGACACACTGATAAAATGAAGTTTTTCAGGCGTGCGTTTCTGATTAAAACGGGTTAAAATTGCTTAAGAATAACCGACAGATAACCGCAGGATGTTAACGATCGACGACATCCTGTAGCCACTCAATAACATGCTGGCGCGCTATCGAAATCTCTTTCTCACTTCCCTGATTGCATTAGATCTGTTTCCCGAAACTTTCACATTTTTATCAAATGTCCTTTTGCCCGTCACATCAGCACTTTGCTTGTGTTTTTGATGTTGTCATCGTAAAGCAACGGTCAACTTAATTACGAAATTAAAGACCCCTATCTGAATGAAAGTGGTCACTATCTGTGCTTTGAGTCGACACTTTGTTATTGTTTCAACAGGACGTGGGACTGGAGTGGGGCGGAAGACTACGAAAAGGCATTCCAATTCGACCCTTATTTCGGCAAATCAGAAACGAAAAGGGTCATAGTTGAGAAATTGTTTTGCTGACCATTTCACAATGTCCCAAGATAAATGGCTTTACCGGGGACAAGATGAAAATAGCATTTTGGCTACATCCGTGGTTACAGCTCGGATCGTTTTGTTTTGAATTTTATAGTCGAGGAGGGCGTGCGAGGTGAGAGCGCCGAGTTTCCCATTAGAGTAATGTATAAACCACAGGCCAAGGAGTTGAAAGGCTAAGGTATTATGTGATAAAATTACTGTGGTTTATGTTTATTCGTATAGGAAGTGAACGGGCGTTAGCATTCGAAGGATTCAACAGCACTTTTCGCCTTATTAAATTCGCAGCTCGGGCCGGAACGGATGCGAAGGGACGTTGATAGTCGTTTGCCGTGAATCCAGATTTATGATTGTCTGTTGAATTGTTGTCATGGGAAATGTTTTCGAGCTGTCGTAAAGCCAAATTCGCTATCAACAAACACATTGGTCATGCATGAAAATCGGCCAACACACAATCCTTAATTTCGTTGATGTTTGGCAGGCGAAAACTCATGTTTGACTTCCGAATTGGAGAAAACTCCGAGTAGCAACCTTTTCAGGCTATCTCCTCATTATTAGATTTCCAACACGTGGATTAATTCAAATTTGAATAAAGTCCTTAAACTTTCTTCGAAATTTATTGATAATTTCTGTTACGACTTCTTCCAACTCATTTCCATTATACCCGTAAATAATTGAGTTTCCATTCCATCATAATGATCCAATTATGTTCACTTCATTACTCTTTCCCACTTCATCATTCAACAGATGAATTTTCATAAAACTTCTCGATAATCGTGAATACACAAGTGACATGAAAACTTGAAAATAAGAGTGTTGAGGCCAAAAAGCAATTTCACTGAAAATTTGAATCCGAAATGAGCTCCCATCAGGCAACTGGGTAATTTGGAAGTTTGATCGGATCAATTTACACAGATTGTGTTGTTGAATACAAATTATGAAAATTATTATTTAATTATTCCAGAGCTCATTGAGATGGAAGTGTCGACAGATTCAGAGCAAGATTAATGGAAGCAGCTCTTCGACTATGATTCTGTTTAATTATTTGGTATTGTAGAAATTTTTCTCTAATTAGTAGCCGGAGCTCACTTTGATTTTGACATAAAACTTAAAGTCGTAAGTTAAAACACTTAAAGTGTTCAATTGGGAAACAGATAAAGATACTGTAAACAGACATTAAAGTAAGTGATAGGAAATACTTAGAAATATTACATAAAGACACTATCAGATTGACACATCAGAAACATAGGGGTATCAATAAGGATGATATAATTAGAAATCGAAATAAAACACTGCATTCTAATCTTTTGATTGACTTTACTCATTATCATCACAATCAAACAAAACTCCTCTCGAATGTTCCTTTCCTTCTTTTCGTTCCTGCCGATTCTTGGTTCTCAAATACTCTATACATCATTTCGGACGGGAAGGGAGTACGGTAACAAGTATCAGGGTCTCCCAGAAGTTTCGTGTTTCCTTTTGTTGCGAAGTGAATATACGATATTTGGCATCAAAGATTGATTTATCTATCATCTTAAGTTGTTCGGAATACTTTGCTATGGTTACATTTAATTAAAGGTTAAGAACACACAATTTTCCTTTAAGATTTCCTTTTTGGATTTTATTTGTTTTTTTTTTTTGGCATATTCCAGAATTTCGAAAGCTAGTTGCTTCCTTCTTCAATGCTAACTAATTCATAAATTCATAAAACTTAGAAACAACTCTATATATATACTTATAATCATAAAGCTTAATTAGCCCCTAATTAAGGAGGTTATAAATAACTTACAGCGTACCAATATTGGCTTCATACAGCAGCTATTTGAAAATCAAGTGAGAAAACAACAAATTGCTGCAAGAAATTTAAAAAAGTTTTGATGCAAGCTTATTCATTAAAAATTGGCATTTAATTTAGAAACAAAAATTAATCCATTTAAATTATTCTATACCAAGTTATTAACGAAAAATAAAAAAAAGTTGACGATTGGCTCCAATAATGTCTTCGAACATTTAAGATTTTGTTCGCTCTTCGGTCTCTTTGCTCAAGTTATCGACCATAATCACATATTTTCCACTCATAACGGTGTGTAGTAGCGTATACAAAGGGAACCAAATGTAAACTTTGAGTTTCGCTCAGTGTAATTCCAATTAATGCCTGGTAAATACTAGTCACTGGAGGAGCGTAAGTTCATAGTAAATTTACACATAAAGGAACAAAAATCATACACGGAAATAGTCAAACTATTGTCCCGGAGCCGTTCTACTATCCATTCTGTAATCTGTCGTTTTAAACATGAGGGCCAGGTAAAAAATAAACCCAAATCAGGACACCCTGCAATTGTCACTGATAAAGATCGGTTACAAATCAAGCGTATGATTGCCAAGTATATATTCATAAGTGCACCAAAAATTAGTACACAGCTCCTTCAATCCAGCCAAAAAGAAGTCCACCAAGAAACAGTATGAAAAGCCGTGATTGATTCCGGATTTAAGTCTCTTACATCTCGCGGGAAGCCACTGGTAAGTTAAATAAATCGAAAAAAAAAACGTTTGGACTTCGCTCGGCAATACGAAAATGAATGTCTCGAGTTCTGGCGCAATATCATATTCTCTGATTAGTCCAAATACAATATTTTGGGGTCTGATGGGAGACGTAGAGTATAGAGAAAGCCAGGAGAAGCTTACAACCCAAAAAACACAATCAAAACTGTAAAGCACGTTGGTGGCGGCGTAATGGTATGGGGTTGTATGGCTGCCAGCGGGCAGTTGGAAATTTTTGAAGGAATAATGGGCCATCGTGTATATATTGAAGTTCTTAAAAAAATTAGAGCCAAGTGTAAAAGATTGGGCGTATCGGAGGATTATTATTTTCAACAAGACATCATATTTCAACATATTAGTTCCAAATCTAAGTTGAGACAGACTCTTCAGGAGGAATGGGCGAAAATAGAGCCTAGCTAGACAAAAAAACTAGTAGAATCTATGCCACACCACCTTAAAGCAGTGATTAAAAATAAAGGCTACCCAACTAAATATTAACAAAAAATGTACACCTATGTATCTTTAGTTTTTAAGATTTTTTATAAATTGTTTCGTTAGTGTACGAAGACATTATTGGAGGCAAATTGTCGACTTTGTTTTAATATTAGTTAATAAGTTTGTAATAAAGAAAAATTTTTGTTTCTAAATTAATTAAAAATGTTTGATGAATAAACCTGCATTGAAACTTTTTTCAATTTTCTCGGAAGAATTTTTTGTTTTTTATCCCTTGATTTTCAAATACCTGCTGTACGAAGACCAATGTTGCGTGGTCATACCTCTACCTATTTAACCAAAAGACTTAATTCCCTCATGAGATTATATTCACTATTGTAGGAATTAGAAGAAGGATGAATAGGCGATGAATGAATAGGATGAATTACCTTGATCTTGGTTCATCCTGTTGATTTTGGGTATTTTGAATAACTCCAGGCTTTCAATGACGTCTAATTTTTGCCAATTTTTTACCTGTTTGACCACATTTAGATCTTCCATCGTGATCTTGTATCTCGTTTCCACAATATGCTTTCCACCGTTCATTTCATATCCTGTGTGCTTCTAAATCTTTTAATTTAATTTAATTTTCTTTTAATGCATTCTCTGCGTTACTAAGGTAGCGTGCTCATTGTAGGGTGTGATGGCTAGACGTCGAGTTTGTCCTAGCTAACATTTGTTGCAACCGGGGCAGCAGATTTTGTACACCACTCTTTGTTCTTCTAGGCGAAGTGGATCCTTGACCGACTTGACCTCGGTTTTAAGTAGAAGTTTTCTGCTCGTGGGTATTAACTCTGTTTCTGTTGTCCTCACTAGTTTTTTGAGTACTCCTATTGCTGGAGTGTATCTGATCGTCGTTGCTCTTGTCTTTTTGCCTTGTGTATTTTTTCCGGAACAGGGTCGTCAAGCTGTGGAGCTCCATCTGCCTTTCCTTTTTCTGTATTATGTTCTTGATAGTGTTCCTGTTGTAGCCGTCGATTTGTTCTGTCTACATAATATATTCTCCTTTTTTACATTTTTTATTTGTTGAAAGCGGATTGTTGAGCATTCGATGGAACATCGCGCGGTAGGGGGCCATTCTTTGAGTAAATGAACGGAATGAAGTGGCCGAGATCCGTCTTTGTATTTGTGTTGGTTTCCTGTGTATTCCAAAGTTAAATACCCTGTTGTTTCTATGTATAATACATAAGTCCAGGAAAGCTATTTGATTTCGTTTCCATAGAAAAGACTTTGTTTTTATGTATTGAGTTTATATTCCTAACCGTCTCTCCGAGATTGTCCTTTTCCACAATTACCAACACATCATCAACGTAATGGATCTAATATCGAGGTAACATACTTAAGCCTTCCGGTATTATTTCCAGGTTGCATATGAACGCCTCGCTTATAAGATGGGAAAGGAGAATCCCCATTGCGATCCCGCCTGTGCTTTTGAAATATCTTCCTTGGAACACAAAATGTCAAAGAAACAAATAAAATGTATGGTCTAAAAGGAAAATTGTGTGTTCTTCGCTATTGATTATATACCATGTTAAATAAGAACTGGCCTTTTCTATAACCTTTTTCCATTTTCAGAAGTTTAAAAAAAAACTTACAGTTAGAATGCCAAGTTACTCTAACCCAGGCCAAGAAACTCTGAATGGACGACTCAAAAAATAAATCACAATTTTTTGACGTTCAATTTTAATTGATGAGCTTTTATGGGGCGACCTGGAATTTAAGTTTTACACTGGCTTGATTTCGGGTCGTAGCACCAAAATTCTTCTTCTGTGGTTATCTAGGGAAAAAACGACCATTTTGGAACTCTTCCTTAAGAGCAAAGCATACTTCAACCTTGATTTTGTTCAGCTGTCAATTGTCAAATTGGTGCCCGGTCGGCTAACACCCTTTTCATCCCGAAATCTTCCGTTAAAATTTGCCGCATTGCATGACATATCACTTCAGACAGCTCCACATTTTCTTTGATAGTCGTCGTCGGTCTTCCATGATGATATCGCGAATTTTTTTTAACTTTTTTGTCCATTTGGGCGAATGACAAGAGCGAAGTTTATCGTCAATTAATAGTTCACCATTGTCAAAATTGGGAAACTACTAAATCCTTTGAATTGAACCAAAAATGTTATCCATGTAAACTGTTCAATTTTCAGGATTACTGTGCCAGTTATTTCGAGGACCAAGCAAAAGGTAGGCAAGTGGCGAACGGTTGTACTGTATGGTATTTTTGACAAAATCTACGTTTATCCCTATGTAATAAATTGCCGCAACATTATTTCGAAAAACAAATAGCCACTGAGCCCAAATTTCAATTTTTTTATATAAAAGACTAATTTGGATTTGGAATTGGATTATGACCAACCATACTTCACCACATATGAGAATAGTGCTTAAATCTCTAACGTCGTAGAAGACTTTTCGAAGAAATTCATATAAAGTACTACCAACTACTGGAAACCAAACCAACCAAAAAATGCACAGAAGGATATGTCGTTATAATTAAGGATTATGTTCTGTAAGAAAGGATCTGTTGGAAAATAATTATATCTTACTCATAATGCCCATCAATAATACCAAGGATGCCTGTTTTGACTGTTTTGTACGAAGAGCTGCAATTATACACATTCCAAAGTTTTTTTAGTATTTATTCAGGCTGAGAGTAATTTATATAGTGTAATCAAAAATGTATACTTGGAAGTCCACAAAAAAGCCTATGATTAAAAATTTATTATCTTCAGCTGGGTTTCGAATTAAGAATTTTTTTTTTGTTTTGTTTTGTTTTGCAAAACTTTTGTTTGAAGTTTTATTTTATATTAGTTTATTTTACTAAAGAATGTTTACTTTTTCGTCACAAGTACCAAAATCTAATAGGAAATACAAGGATTCCTCCGAATACTCTGAGAAAGTACGGTACATCTCTGGGACTGTTTCTTATATTTAACGCCATTTTTCGTTGAGAGATAAAGGTTGTTTGCGCCCTTATTGAAAAATTCCCAGCAGCAGTAGCATTACTAGGCTGTCTTCCAAACATCTCTGCTGTCACCAGTGGCAAACCACCCTGGCACTATTTGTCGCATTACAGCGGCCTAAGCCTCTTTTTACCCAGTGGTTCGTATTTTCGATTAGAGGGCTCCCTTTTTTAGCCGGAGGGAAAGCGGTAGGGGAAAGTTTTCAAACCAAAACAGATTACTTTAAAAGCTATCCCTCTCCCTCTCCTTCGACGAGTGGTTTAAAAACCCTACCAGAAAAACTTCCCGAGCATATGCCACACGGTTAGGATTCCAACTCACATTTCTATATGATTGACACTTTTTTCCTTCACCTTTCTCCTTCTTTACTCTCTAGCAAAGAGATGCGTTCATGCGAAAATAGTAACCTTTCACCCGTTGACACCCCCCGGCGCCCATGTATTTCGTCGGCAACTGCCAAGAAAGCCCGAATATAATCTTCCACCTTTCTAAGCATCTTTTGGACAAACGTAGCTGGAGATCTCAGCTTGATCTTCCCTTGTTATGAAAAAAACTCTCATATGCATCCAGCTTGAATGTTTTGTCCGCGCTTAATGTTTTCATGTGTCCATCTCTAATTCTGTGATTTTCTTCAAAATGTGCGATTTCGAGTGCGCGTGACTCCTGTTATACCTCGTGAGGCGTAATATATGCCATCACCAGATCATTACATTCCAGTGATTAAAAACAGAAGCCACGGCGATGAAAGTACAATCGCACTTCTTTGAATTATCTGTGATTTCCCTTTACAACCTCCCAGATAACAAGGAATTTGCACAAGACCTAGAGCTTACTTCACCTTTGAAGGTCCACTAAAGCCGTCATAGCATAACACCGTGGCTTGGGAGCAGTGAGAAGTAACCAAGCTGTGTCTGAGTTAAACAGGTTCATCACTAGCACACAAGGCAGCTTACACACCCCAGACAAGCCAATCCACCTCGGACGAAACTCAGCACCCTTTAAGATCTTCCAGGGAATCTTCCGAGAATACCACTACAACATGAGAGTAAATGACCTCGACAAGCTTTCCTCTGATCATCAATCGCCCAATTTTCTTTTAGAGGACGTGTTCATAGATGTACCTCTAAAAGTAAAGAAATTAACAAGTTGGAAGGCTTTCTGACCCAATCTAGCAGATGAAAGTTTCACCCAAGTGTTCAAAACCTAGGGATCTCGACAATAGAGTAACAGAAGTAACAGAGAAGATCTGACAGGCAAAGGAGAGCAACAGAGCCACAATTCTGGGCATGGAACATTGTCCCTACGAACTTCCTCAGGACCTAAAAACCTGATAAGGAGGAAGAATCAAGCCCGGAAAAGAGCAAGGAGCACAAGTGATTGAAAACGAAAGATTGCCGGCTGACTAATAAAATCCAAAAACTAACACTTTTGTTCTCAAACGATTCATAGGAAGGATTCCTGCAAATGCCACCTGGAAAATACTTAAATATTTTCGAACGAGAAACAAGGCTGTTGTGCCAGCTATCCACGGAATGACCGGACTCTACGTAAGACAGAGGCGTTCGCGGACACTTTAGAACAACTATTTCGCGAAAACTCCTTTTGGGAGAAGGACGTTCGCGAAGATGAAGCAATCCTTCCATTAGCTAGAAAAATAATATCCTCGCGGCAACATGAGGAGTACGTAATACGAACAATGGACCTCCATGAGACAAACTACATTATACCGGGACTGCACAAACGAAAGACACCTGGTCCGGACATGATTACAAATACAATGCTTAAATGGCAAAATTGGAGACGTATTAGTCTCCGCTCCTCCATTTCCGAAATAGTTGAGAGGGCTATTCTATATAGACTACAAGACACGATCGACGATAAAAACGTCATCGTCCATGAGCGATTTGGTTTTTTTCAATCAACTCAATTCTATATCAGTATATTCCAACATATATGCAACGCGACAAATCGTGCCAAACCGACAGGCCTCGTTATGTTTGACATGGCAAAAACCTTCGATAAAGTCAGGCATGCAGAACTAATTTCCAAAATGAATAAACTTCACATTCCAGTCCCAATGATACAAATTTTTCACTCATTTTTCAAAGTCAGAACAGATTGTCAGGATTGATAATCAACTCTTAAGCATGCGATCAATCGAAGCTGCTATTCTGTATGGATCACCTATTTCGTTTATTCTCTATATTCTATGCACTGCGGATTTGCCCAGCCTGCCATCCTTATACGCAGATGAAATGTGTATATTTTACACACATCGACAAGCAGCATTCATCACGTCAAAACTGCAAAGCTCCATTGATATTCGCCAGGAATACTTTCGCAAATGGTAAAAAATAACAACGACAAAACCCAGGAACTGTTTGTCATCAGGAAGAAACAGCAAGGCTCCCGCTTACTACAAGTTGATGACAAACAGGTACATGGAACAGGACAGCAAAATACTAAGGAGTAACAATTGACCAACGCCTTACAGGGAATGGCCACAAATGACCAAAACGACTACGCTGTATACAAATCCTGGCATTCTTACAAACATTCTTCATATCCGGCCGCGTTAACATGACCATCAAAAGACTAATTTTACACAAATAATACGACCAAATAAAAAAGCACTCTAGAAAATACAGTATAAGGCTCTGAGATGGATCGGATCAATTCCATGGTATATTAGAAACGTGTACGCAAGGACTTCAGACTCGACACAAAAGAAAACTACATTTGCGACAGAGCACTTAAACTTTTCGACCAAAAAGACAGACACTCTAACAAAACCATGGAAATCCTCGATATTCCCAAAAAAGACCCAAAATAACTTATCCAACCATCAGATCAATTACAGACAAAAACTAGTAACTCACCTTACGTTACAGAGAGTTTGTGCACTCTCTGTAACCTAACAGACAAGATTTGAGCGAGAATGCTCCAACAAACTGCCTTCAAGGGACCGACTACTCCAAGAGAGCTTATTTAAGTTGCTCCTTCAGCCGCATCACTATCAGCTTTCCATTTGGCCACTAAAGGTTTTGAAGCACTGATGGCATGTTATTTTATACATGCCACAGACCTCGTTTTTGGTTCTCATATCTTTCTTTATTTCTAATATTGTTTTGAAATTATATATATATTTGCTTGATGTAATGGCCTCTATGTAAAGTTTCTTCAATATCTTTTTTATCTTTATTGTTAGTTCAGAAAAGTGACAAAATCGTCTAGTATTCTTTTCATTTATCTTGTTTTTTGCTTATAAATTTGATCGGTAGTGTTCCATATGGTTCGGTCTATAATCTAAGCTTCTGAATTTTGGATTAGGGCCTTCAGAATGTCTAAAGAGGGGTTTCATTGTTATTCTTGACTTCGCATTCGAAGTAAATGTTTTATGGATACTATTAATCTTATTTAACCTAACCATAATCGGCTATAACAGCTATAAACTCATACATGGGTATCTTTACCATAATCGTTGGTATCTATACCATAATTCATCGCAAGATCATCTATTTTTCGCTCGAAATTTACCAGAAAGACTCACATATGAAAGGTGAACGTTGATCCCTCATTTTCGTTTTGAAGAACATGTTGAAGTTCTTTCCGCTGAATGTGAAATAACTTTCACACCCTGCATAGCGAAGCTAATCCGTACTTTCTTGATTTTTCCATTCCAGGTTAAGATTATTTATTTCGATCCATTCGTCAATAACCTTATAGGTTCTTTCAGCAGTATTTTCAGTTTTCTAATAGTTAGATACATTGACCCCCTAGTAGGCTAATTTTTTTTTACCTGAAATTTTTTATCTGATGAACTTTGGGCCAAGAAAACCGAAAAAAGGATTATTTTTGGTCCAAGGTAAATTTTCACCTGTCAAGTACAGAGGAAATATAAAAGAAGAAAAGAAATAAGAGATTGGAGCATTTATAAAAGACCAATGAATTTCAGAAAAGAATACTTGATTTATTTGCATTGTGGATTGTCGCAGATTGACACAAATTCACATTGCACTTTAGGCAAATTACTTGAGTTTCTGATTAACAATCAAGCAACTTGCAAGTTTTTTTAGCACTTCGATCGAGATTTGCAGGCCATTATTCTTACTCGATCGAAACGAATATCATCTGGAGGCAGATATGCTTTACGGCCACGTTTAGACGCTGTTTCAACAATTTTCTAAAGCCGTCACACAGACCGCCTTTCAGTGGTTTGAAAATTACATAAAACGGCAGCAACAGCTTCTCGGAAATCAGGTAACTTCATTGTTTGACCATGGATAATACGATCCAAAAGCTAAGCATTTACCATGGTCATATCGATTAAATGATAATAAATCCGATGCGAGTAACTTTTCGTCCGCATTCGAATATGGTACCGCCCAATTAACCCATCCATGAGGTCGACTCCACCCATATGATGTTTATATTCTTTTAAAAACAAAATGTACGAAATGTGGTTTACACATCAAAAATGACTAGTTATAGCGACCTTTGGTTATATTCGGTAAATCCAATTCCAAGTATTGCTTTTTTTCCGGTCATGTCGATCGGCCTTCGGTGGTGAGAAACTTTCTGATGAAATGGTGGAAAACGGTAAAACTCAAACATACGTCGATAGCAAGCGCACGCTCTTCGTATTTTTCCATAGCACACTAGTTGTATCGATACCATATGCTCTGCTAACAAACTCCAAAGATTCACCACGATTTATTTTGGTGTCTTTGTCATTTGGAAATTTGCAATTTGGGATGCGTTCACGACGGACAGTATCGAGGGAAAATATTCCAAGCGACCTTAGAAGCATAATGAGTGGTAATGATGTATAAAAATTGTCGAAATAGACAATATGGTTCGCCATGTATGACACCGTGGAAGTCAAACGAACTATGACTATTGCACTCGCGCCTATGTTAGGATACCCATCAATGATAACGTTGTCGCCAGCCCCAGAATAAATTTCGAAGCGATAGGAATACCCAAAGGAATCGCATCATACGAAAAATTTAATGCCCGGTTTATGTGGCTTGTTTGGCATATCCTGTCGTAATTTCGACAGCATTTTGGTGGCACACATTTACTCATCCACACACAGCCTAGGTTGCTTCGGAACTAGATCGAACCGAATATTGAGATGGTCAATGACTGGGCGTATTCTGAAAAGAATGTCATATCCGGGCTCCCCCTTTTTCTTCATTTTAGAGAAGTCATTGAAACATAAATATCTCCGGATAAGGAAAAATCTTTTTGATGTCAATGCGGATGCGATAGGAGTGCTAGCTTGCCCCAGTAGTGTCGTGCCGTTGGGTAACGATACACCGACATATACAGCATAATACCAACGAATCTTTTTAGGTCAACAGCTGTAACGGTAAACTGCATGTTGATGTTTCCTACTCTGGCATTTAGGTTACTGAACTCCACAAGCTGTTCAAAAAATGCATCGGTGAACGAACAATTGAAGCATTCATATGGGGTTTTCAAATGCTTTATATCCTCCGGGAGATTAATAGTTCCACGAAATGCCACTTCATTTTCATGTAGCTGCATGTGCTTTTTTTCCACTTAATATTTGTAAATTCAGTAGACGTCCTGCTGATATCCATAACTGTTAACTATCTAATACTAACTAATAACTATCCATAACCACCATCATTCGGTTCGAAATTCGGGCCATATGGATCATATAATGGCAACGGAGAACCCAATCTTTTTTTTTGGTTTTTGGTTTTTTTTTTGACATTATTATCTCTTGACGATGTGTTGCTGTAGATGTTGATGCAACTGGAGACAGGCGAGAAGGCGAAGCAGGTTGTGTAATAGACTCTTTTGTACTGAGGTTGATGCTAAAACGAATGGCCTGAGATAAATATCCAGTGGATGTGTCTCTTGCCAACTGTAAAGAAGAACTCCCGTTCCCTTTCGAATCCGTGACAGAAGCTCCGCAGATGTCAGATAGTCGGGGGAGTGTAGAACTGTCCTTGTGATCTGAGTCATCCATATTGTTATCGCTGTCTCCATCGAAATCACCTCTCTGCTCATCATCAGGCTCCAACTCGATGTCAGATGGAACCGAAGTTAAAACTTTTTCGATTCATTCTGCTGTCATCCTGCTGATTTCGGATAACCGCAATAATTTTGGGGTTTCACCAGGTTTCACCATTTTCCTAAAACACACGGGGTTGCTTCGACACACTGCAGTTCTTATTGTAAATAACAAATTCTCGCCCAATTAAGATTACAGTATTCTAGATATGTATATTTACCACGAAATAATTTTTTCTGCCACAAAATCTGCACAAAACATAAGCTATAAACTCACAAAAAATTAGATAAAGCACAAATAATTTTTCACGTCTAAAGTTGATGGCTCATGACATTTAAATGCAGATAAAAATAGAACAGCAACGCAAAATGACACAAAAGTTGCGCGGGTAGTTGAAGGCGATATGAGACTACCAGCTGTATTGCCGGCGAAGAAATATTAACGGTTCGCATATCATTTTTATTGTTTTAAAATGAAACCCGTCTTGCCTACTCGAGAGTTATTGTAGTTATCTGCTCTTGTGTGTTCTTGATCGATCTACCCTGCAATGTCCTTCTCAGATTATCTATTCCATCAATTAGTCATTGAGTATTAAGTCATTGCAGGTCAGTGAGTTCAAGTTCGTTCCGTAAGTTTGTTACCTTTCCTTTCGTTCGTTTCCGTTGTTCTTAACGATAAAATTCTCTTCTTTCAACACCTTATCAACTCTTTTTCATACTTTTTGAGCTGTCGCCTTAGCAATATGTCTTGCTTTAATTCCGAAAGCATTACATCACTGGTATGCGCTTTTTGATTCGTCATTTCAGAGATTAAAAAACAGTTTAACCTATCACACAAAACAGTTGACAAAAGACTAAAGGAAATCTCGTTCAAGTGGTGAAATCAAAAACTAGTTGTTATAGCAACTCATTGCGGGTAAAAACGAACAATAGACTCTACTTAGTTACTTGGAAAGGTACGAGTACTCGTAACACGACCTTATAAATAGCCATCCATGCTTTTTTATTTGTGAGTAGAAGCGATTGTAGATAAACTACAAATCCTTCCGAAATAAAATTTATTCAGACGCTTTAAATGGGCTACAAACTCAGAATAAAAATTATTTTACAATTGATTTTGGCAATCGGTGCTTATTGGCGTTTCCGAATAATGGATTGGCATTTCCAAATAGTGTAAATATTTAATTGAATAAGTAGCACAAATAGGTAAAATTCTACTTTACAAGCGCATTATTCATTCACCTCGCAAACATAAAGTGGAATTGTTGAAATTTTCGAAAATAAAATCCCTGCAGTTAATCTACATGCAATTCGCCGAACTTCCAAATCTGATTAAGATAACTTCAGTAAAAACGGCATTTTAACATGTTTAAAGGCATGCAGCATGCTCGTACCACTACATATGTAATTACAGCACCTGATAACCTAACTATAAAGTTACCTGATGACGTTTTTAATATCCCGTCGTGTCCTATCGTAGATATAAATTCATTGATTTTCATTCTTCTAATCGTATTTAATTTTTTTCACACTTGAAACTAGCTGTTATTTCAACACATGCACCAGCAAACAACATTCGTCCTATATCCTTGCACAATACACACATAGAGGTATGCAAGTTACTCATGCTCATAAATACCTATCAGTAGATACTTAGTTAGGATACTCACAATCCAATTCCCATCTCGGAATTGAGTTGATTACTATGTAGTGACGTAGAAACAGATGGGAAACACTCCAATCAGTTTCAAAATTTCCACATCATCATGGAGGATAATGCTCGGTAATCCCACATGACAACTTTTTTTCTACTCGGAGCGCTACTACGATGGGATCTATTCGAGTCCCGGACAAGGGAAATTTGGATAACTTTCTACGCCACACCAAATGGGACCACAATCGAATTAATAATTTTTATGAAATTAACGATTTTTAGGAAATTAGGCTCATATGCAAGTATTTGACTTTTGGGCTTGTGTAATTGAACAATAATTTATGACAAAATTGTGGCGAGCTATAAAATGGTAGTTAAGTTGCATAGTAATGGCTTTTCGTTGGTCTAATTATGGCTTCGCATTAAATGTAATTATCTTCCAGCTGGTAATGCATTATCTCCTCCCTTTGTTGATTGCTGTATAGTGGCTTCGTGGATGCGATTAACATTGTAATGAATGAATTTACGGAAAATGATTTCTCGGTTGATGAATTTATCATTAAAATCGTAGAATGCCATCAATGTGTAGCAGGAACCTTTCAATGATGAACACATGTCGAGCTTGTGTTCACCGGGTTAAGAAGTTTATGACAACGGTATATTACATACAGGACACCGATCACAGAGAGGGACGAAGAACGATTATTTGGATTAGATACTGCAGTAGCACTAAAAACACTTCAAATCGACAATAGGAGGTTTAGGAATATCATTGAAAAATCATCGGTTACTGACCACAATTCTAAAGACACTTCCATGTGGAGCTCGGAGATAAAAATACAGAGGACCACTGAGGACCAACTTTGGACATTCCCTCAGACACTTCTACAGACTTTTTACAGGATCTAGTTCAGGAGTATATGGGACGTCTCTGGGTTATTTTTATGGTAAAGGATACTGACAGGAAAATAGTTGGTGTATGGTATCCGGCGTATTTGAAGCCTGATCCTGATGAGAAAAGCTAGACAATAGTTCAATCAAGCTGTAGAAGAACAAGTTTAAGATAGAGATTGAGTTGAGTTGCCTAGACTAGCTAGCTTTAATGGTGGAGAGATAGTGGGAAACCTCTTCATCCATAATTTATCGTTGTGTTTATTTTGTTCCATTAGTTGGACCAGAACAAAAGGAGCTCGTGAGAATGAATGAAATAATAGGGATTCAAGAATGTTCCAATTGAGCAGTAAGTGGGATCAACGCTCGTATATAAGAGAATTTTCAATATTGATCACCCAGTTTTACGGAACTCTAAACGATTTTTGCCGACTCAAGAAGAAAACACTTCAGTCACTTTGTTCGGCGTTCTTTAACGCCTCTTATCGACCTTTAAAAACAATTCAGGCCATTATGCTTCTTGATAGATGTTTCGGTTTTTCATACTGAAAAACGATTGAGAGACAGAGGTTTTTTCGACAGTCTGTGGCAAAGCATAACCACTCTTTCTGCATGATTCAGAAGGATTATCACATGCAGCAAATGAAGTAAACTCGTGTAGTATAGAGAGAGTCAACATTAACCGGCGTACGCAAAGTGTAAGTTCTCGCAGAGCTGGCACTTTAAACCATAGCGCCCAATAAATACCCCCACAATCAAATGAAGCGAGCTTTGCAAGATAGAGAGCTTTGAAATAAATTGACGCTGGTAAGTGTTATGTATGAATACAAGATTCAAGAGAATATTACTACGTATCTGTCTTGCTTACAATGGCAAAACATAGGGAAGTTTGTACGCAATATTAGTGCTCATTAGTCGTCTCGCTATGCTTCGAGCTCACACTCAATATAACGGTATTCGACTAAATGTATCTCGAGGAACGATCCAAAATCACTAGATTCACCCCAAGATTCTTCAGACAACATAGATGATGCTAATGCGAAATTACTATCAGGTTGTGTAGCTCAAATATTTAAATAACAACAAACCTGTCAAGGACATTCAAAGGTTTGTGAAAAGAACAAGAAAAAGAGTTTTAGTTAGTTTTAAAATAAACATCAAGTGCCGGATATAGATTTCGAATCAATAGCTGTGAATTAAACATCATGAAAATCAAAAAATGTGAAAAACTCTTGAATTCGAAACCGAAGCACTCAATAAGAAGCTGCACCGGCTTGCATAGGTACAGCGTCAAGGATCTCTACGGATAGCAGTCTCAGCTGCATCAGATGGTTAAGTCACGGTCTCCAGATTGCACATTCTGCATTTGGGAGAAAGATTAGGCATGTCATGATTTCATTTCATGCAGAAGCTGGAACTGTAGAATAAGATTGGAGGCATAATCGGTGAATAGGTTACTTATCCATTCATCCTCATCTTTCATGTCATAAGACGTGGAAAAGGTAAAGCGTTCACAGGAGTATCTTTGTTTTCGTTCTTTATAATGCCCCTTAAAAGTGTGGTTGATTTTGAATAGTTGCAATATAGTTCAAAGTGCTAACTGAGTGTAAACTTACGCTTAGCCTATGCCATTTAATTTTCACGCTCTATATCTCTTACACAAATTCCCGAAAGGGTTGTCAAAGAGTTTGTCAAAAAGTTGAAAATTTTCAATATGCGAAGACAGAAATAGCTACCAGGAAGCAAAAGCGACTTGAAGTGAAATTAAAGTGAATGAAGCCCATGATTCAGCGACCGATTTCATAACATCTCAACATTCAAGTAATATGTGTGACTGTTCCTGAGCAGAAATTGCTTTTCAAACTGGAATGTTAACTGACTGACAAATTTAAAACCGAAGATAGCCGAAGATTTGGGAATATGCAGACTTTGGTATTATTTTTACATTTCATGAATGAAAATGTTTTCGATTGGCAAATTATATCATTAATTAGTTATTTAACTTTAATTTGAAATTGTTGGTAATTATATTGATGGCTAGTTTCCAATATCAAAGCCGATATTTACACTCTAACAAAACACGTGAAATTAATGCATTTTTCAGCTGTTAATAGTGATTTATAAATGTAGTTTTCGTATTTTCATATATTGTATGTGCTCCTAATCGTCCAAAAACATTGAAATTTAGATAGAATTTCAGATATCACGTTGCTTATGGTACGAATGGCTGGCACGAACGGAGCTGAACTTTTTAACAGCTAATGAGCGGAAAAATGATAAATATAAATCTTCGGACGCTCACGAACACTCATGTACATGGATAGTGTCTCTCTATTTCTTACAACTATATGGACTTGCCAAACTAACTGACATCGAATAATACCGTACAGCGGTGTTTGGTTCAAATTTTTAGCAAGCATTTAGTCTGTCGCTATCACTGCATGTAATTGAAACAGAAATAATTATTTGTAGATTTCAACATTGTCATAAGTTAAGTGTAATTCAATTGTAAACGGGAAACGTTCAGAGAATTTTCGGATGAGTATTGGAGAGAAAAGCATGAAGAGAAAGTAACAGGTGAGATAAATAAGTGACAATGGATTGAATGAACTAGAAATGACTACCTTAAAAAACAGAGTCTTAACACTACAGAGTCGATTTATAACACTTATTAGCGTAAATTTTACGTATATATGGCTGTCGTAGGAAAGCTTTGCTTGAAGCACGACTTTGTTGAAAGAGATACTTCAAAATTCTGATGAGAAACGATGTACAAATCCATAACCCCTTGTATTATTTCACATTAAGACAGATAAAGGAAGAAGGCTAAAAAAAGGAACTTTTAATATATTGCCATTCTTGCATTCCATTAAACTGGTGAAAATCTTGCAAGATTGAAACTGTCAAATATTTTGGGAGAATTTTCAAAAAAGTGATTTACTTGATCCAGATTGTGGGAGACGGACTTTTATTAACAAAGATTTCAAAATACAATCGCTTATTTAGGGCTTATATTAACAATGAATTAATGGCGTTGAATTCACACAACCCGATACTGTATAATACTTGCAATGATGTCGTATAAATTACCTCACTTTCTAAAGGAGATGATAGTTTTGGTGTTGGTGATAAGCAGAACCGTGAAGTTGATAGTTATAGAGCTGCATTACGAAATTGATTAAGCTTCTGGACTAATTCTCTTTAAGTTTAACTGCAAACTAAAAGTTTTCAGCTTAAATTTTCCGCAACAGAATCTGCTTAATTTTCCATCGTCAACCACACAAACATGAGTAATTGCAGCATAGAAAGGATTTAACGTTAATTGCATAGCGAACATGAAGTTAGCTTTCATTAAAATTTCAATTGTAATCTGAATGTATTTTTTACGTATATATGACAATATTGAAACTGTTTCAAATAATTCATAAGCATTTAATATTGTTGAAGTTTTATTTTATGAACGAGAAAAAATAACGTCTGAGTACTATCAGCATCGTTTCACCACAAAATTAGTAGCCATTCAAGTTCGTAAAATATGCAAGTTTTTAAGCTATACAATTGTAATGCTCAGTATTATTTATAAATAAACCTGAATGAATATTTTTGTAAAATCAATAGTCCTTGAACAATCAAATTCCACAAAACCACACAAAAATATTTTTTCAACTTATTCCCGCAGTGAAATCGTTTGTATCTGTTAACAAACAAAACATAAGAAGTTAGGACTTAAACTTTATTTAAACAATTACATTTAACTTTCGCAACTTTTCTGATATTCTGATGTACAAATGAACAAAAGTTCCATCAGCATAAAAACGATTTCTCAGAAGATTAAAAAGTTTTCGTTTCAAAATACTTATAAAGGGTTGGGGTTCTTGGATGCGAAGAAGCATTAAAAATAAATTTGGCAGGAGCAGATTTATAAATAGATATAATGTAAACGTTCTTCGAGTTTAAAATATCGATTCACGAGTAATCTACTTTACAAATCAGTCATTCAAGATAGTATGTATTTTGATACTCAACTGTATATCCCCGGAAAACTAGGGCTGAAAAACCAAAAGGTTGACAACCACGACCACACTTTGCCTACGCTACACTCTTAGCTCACAGCCTAATAAATTGTAAAATTCAAAAAGGATATGAAAACTTCATAAAGTAAAGACAAAGATTAATGAAGTATACCAGTATTAAGTAATAAATATGCTTTTCAATTTAAATGACCAGATAAAAAATTTTTTATGATAAATAATCATTATAAAAATTTTGCGCCTTCTTGATGCGAACATCGCCGAATTTAGGCTTTAATTTCGTGAAATCTCGCTGGCACATTGTACGATTGTCAGTGGTAATTTCCTCGCGGACATTCGAATTCAACTGGGCAATCGTTTTGTTTTATCGGTTTACATCTTCTTGTTGCTCAGAAGAAAGAATTACAGGAGTCATTCCTGGATTTCTTAGGGTGCTATGGAATATTCTGTCCGCGAAATAGCGGTTTTCCTTAAATCACTTCGTTTATGACAGTCAAATAAAGTTGAAATCAAGTTTACTTATTAACCATTTCCGGTCGTATATCAGACCACTAAAGTCTTTCTACTGTTCCGGTCGTCTGTTTTCCCTTAGCCAACATAATAAGAAACTGTGTCAATCTTATACTGAATTCACCAATGTATCAGTTTTTACTTTATCTGCTCAATTAAAATATCAGTTGGACCTATTCACGACATCATATGGCGCTCCTCTAAATTGGCGATAACCAAATGCAGTGCTAACAAAAGCTGTTATCTCCCGCTCGTCGTGCAAAACGCCAAGGAATGCCAGTCGCCTCTTGTGCATGATGAAATCAACACGGCTCGAATATACGTGTAATTTTTCACAAATTGTATTTAACTGTAATGACGCATTCACGTTTCTTAAAATATTAAAACAAAAAATAATCCCAAATTTTATAGAACGAATATTCCGTGAAACTGAAAACAACCGTGAAGTCTTTTATTTTGACACACTGGATCGTATATAAAGTGGTAAGGATTGTAGTTTAGTGGTGTTAATTCTGGTAGCGGTACATATATAAGGAGGTCATTAGTAATTTGTGTGACAGTGAAGTGAAAAAGAGAAAATGAATATAAAGAAAATGCGATGTAATTGCAAAGGAGTTACTCGTAGGGATACGCCACTATCAGAGACAAATTTTTCAACCAAATCTAAGATTTATGGACTTAATATAATCCTTTATCGCAAAAAAAACCTATCGATTGTTCCAGACTCTTTTTAACAGGTATAGTGCATGAAAAAATTTTACTGGAGGCAAGTTAATATGCCAAATACAAAATACAACAAAAGAGCTTTTCCGGTCAATCAACATGGAACAAATTGATCGATGAGACGAAAGAAGCGTTATATTTAACATGGGTTATATATCGGTTCCATGGGTTCTATACCAATTCGGTGTAATCCTTAACATGAGTTCTATACCAGTTCCTGATTTGACGTAGGAACATTTGTTGTTGGATAAAGAATAATGTCAAATACATGCCATTTTTAACAACACATTTTACACTTTGAAAGAATACATTTTTTCATTGAAATATTGCTCCAAATATTTTGCATGCCACATTTGGATAAAAATGTTCCCAGAAGTATAACAACAAGAATCCAAAAAGTGAACTATTTAGTCAATTGTATTGATGGTTAATACTAAGAGCATTTTACACCCACTAGCGGAAAATCAGTCGCTAAATCTATTGTCAACTTTAAAGGCAAAGTTTGTCCTATGTCTATGCCTATGTTCGTTCTATGACATATAATCCTAAAACCTTATCAAATGGGGAGTCCGTGCTTATGTGTACTTAGACGCACAGACTGGATAGATATATGACAAACTTCCCAAATACGGAAGCGCTAGTACAAAATATATTGTCCGCCTGGACTTCCCTATCACTGCAAGATGGTTTTACAATTATATCGCAATCTCTCAACTGCATATCCTCACCTCAAGTAAAGGTATAACATATTTTCACCGACAGGTACTTTAGAGGAACCCCATTACCGCAGGAGCTTCTCAAACTTGCATGTTTTCTAGCTGATGTATTAAACACCAAAATATTAATCTCTAGTAACAAAATTTAAACTATTTCTGTTGATCAGTTGATATTCTATGATTGGCGTGGATAGTTAAGAGAAACGTCACCATGTTAAGCAGCTTCTATAGCTCTGGCACGACAACTAAGAAAGTTGACTCAAGATGGCACCCTCACATGAAGAAACGTCAACATAAATTAATATGGCAGGTGTTGACCAATAAGCAAGTTCATATTGTTTTACGAGAAAATCTTGGTAATGGTGGAGAAAGATTTTTGATGGGGATGAGAGATTCAGGCAATCAATAGTTACATATTACATACGATAGTAAATAGAAGAGGCAGCAAGAGGCTCATGCCTCAATTCAGGTTCATCCAATAACTTATGAAGCAAGTTCAGGTCGTTTTCGTAATGGAGCTTCATTGAAACCAGAAAGACCACCTCAGGCAAAGACAAAAATCTAAAGGGAAAACTGCAGATATTGCGCCGTTGTGAAGTCGTTAAATTTAAAGATTATTTGGTATGTTCCAATAGATAGACTATTAGCGGAAAACGCTAAGAAATTATTTTTTTCCATACGTGCAGTCGAAAACCAGTCATATGCTCCAACTTTCTTATCCATGATGGAAGCACATTTTCTCCGACAGCACACTGGTCATTGGCGAAACCCTAGCGCAAGCAATAAAAAGCACAAGCAGTCCGAGGTGCATCACAAGAAAACAGAAACGAATGCGCCGTGTTTGCATGTAGGAAATAATATGAGCTTTGCAGGATAGAGAGCTTAAAAATTATGTGACGTAGGTGAATGCACTGATCGCAATGGCCAGCTTTCTGGATCTAAATGGACCTGAGAATAATTTTTTTATCATGATATTTACGTTTTTTAATCATAATAATTTTGAATTGCTGTGTTTGAAAATTATCTATTTATTAGAATGTTAATGTTCATCCTTCCGCGACTTAATCTCTGTCACCTAACTCTTACGAGGTTTTCTTATGAATAACAATGCACCTGGAAAGTTAAAGTCGACAACCGCCACTCAGATTTTTATCGAAGTTTAAGGACTATATAGGCATTACGCTATGGGCAAAACGTTCTAATGTCTAAAAAGTCACGAAGACCGATGTATCTTCTATATTATTTTCTTGGATTAAGTCTGAATTCCGTGGATTCTATCATATATTTCCTACAATCAGCTGAAAAACAAATACTTTTTGGCAATTGTCCTGGGACCCATGCGTTGGCGGGAGGTTTGAAAAGATTTGTATTACATTTTTATAGTAGTATTATGATTGCTTACAGGTTTTCGAATGTCTCCAATCCTGCTTATGTAATCAGATGACAAAAAATTCAAAACCATTTGAATATGATTTGAACATAACATTAAAGCTGGAGTATTATTGACAGATTTTTCCTACACCCTAAACATAAAAGAATATCCTACACAAATGGATCTGACACTTTGGCACAGGAAGCCCTTCATACCAAATAAAAGATAAACTACAAATCAGTAAACGAATATCGACAGTTATTACATAATCCGAAAACTTACATAACTCACATTACACCTAGGGACTTGTCATGACAAACTTATTTTTCTCTAGAGCAAGATTAAACTCACGGATTTAGTCCTATTCAGTCCCTTCCTTGGTCCAGCCTCTAATCGCAGGATCAAGGAAGGGAGGACCTGAACTGGGCCAGGTTAATAGCCGATCAAGCTCGTATCCTTTGCAGCTCTACCATCATTGAGCAGATCTAGTGGGGGGATGGAATTTTTCAAGACACTTACTGTCTTCAATGCCTGATTACTACTCCGGTTGCAGAAATCTTCGATCCTTTAAGTAGTTTCTCAGAATCCTTGCATAACGGTCACAAATTCTTCCAGGATATTGAATGATCTAGCGGTGTGGAATATTTTGCTGACAGCGAATGTCGGATTAAAAACGACCACATGTCTCATATTAGTCCAAGTGAATGATATCCGTGCATCCGCGCTGCCCACTTCTGCGAATTTATCGAGAGTTTCTAGCTCTAAAGCTTATATCGATACACGTTGCTAGCAGTTTGTATAACGTCAGTGCGGGTTCCTCTTATTCGTCCATCCTTGGAATATTTATATACATATTAAACTTTTTTTAAGTGACTTCCGAATTTGCTTTGTCACGTATAGTTTACTAATCCGAATATAAGGAGGTTTTTATTTTTGAAGTTTCAAAAAAGTTTATATGTAGTTTTATATTTTATATTCAGCCTTTACGTATTATATTTTGTTGAACTGAACGGAAATTTAACCATTTCAGTGCAAAGGATTTCAAGCGTCAAGCGCGCTCGTCGCTATGTCGACGAATCGCACCGAAACGGTTAAAAGACTATAGTATGCAATCAAATAAATTTGGTAGTGCACGGCACTTATCAGTATTAAACCAGCAGTAATTTATGCAAGGGAACCCAAAACCTCTTTCCAAACTTTTATTCTCGCTGTTATAAATTAGAAGATCCTTTATTTTTCTTTGCATTTGTAAAATTTCACTAACTGTACTTTTTTGCGAAATTTAAATTTTCTACTTTACCGACAATTTCGACTATTGGCCTCGACTGATTTCCTGAATTCATTCATGATCCGTCATTCGGAAGCGATGATCTAATTTGAATCAAAATTTTTCGTATTTCGAATTCCGAACGAATAGAGAGCTTGCAACCGAAAGATCAACACTCACAATGGACTCGAACCCACCATACCGAACCTGCTTGACCATAATAATTTTAATGCAAATGTCAGTCTCCAACTCTTTCGTTGTTGCCACTCACAGTCTAGACATACATGTACGTCTGAGGAAATCATTTCAAGTAATCAGATGCAAAAGTTATTGTTGGTAGAATTAAATATATTTGATTTGATTCAAACAAATTGGACTCGCAACCAATTAGTTGAAGTGGAAGTTTGAGGGATTTGTGTTATAAGGAGGTATGTCAGCAGGCAGTGAGAGGCGAGAGAAACAGGTGAAGATGGGATGCATGAACAAGAATTGACGTCAACACTCATACTACATACAATAAACTACAAACAATCGAAACCTACCACCAAGGGCACTAAATTTGTCATTATATTTCATCTACTCCGTAGACTAGACTTCGAGAAATTCTTTATGGAAGTACATCCAAGTCTTCATTAGGCAGGGATTTGAAGGCAAATTTAGTACTCAACTTTGAATGCAAATTCAGTAACGTGTTGCTAACATTTTCGAGGGGTGGTGCCAGATAAAAAGAGTGACAATAATCTATTGATCTATATGATCTATCTACCGTTACAACAAGCAAGTTTTCAAAAAGCATAGTGGAAATGTTATACCAGCTACGTAGGCCTTTGAATTTCCAAACGTAGGATAATTTGTTCTCAACGCTAGACTTTGACTAACTTGATTCACCAAAATTTCTTTCAAATGTATACCACGAAGGATTTTTTTAAATTTCGGCCCTTAAATTTCCGAAAGCATGGCTTTGTCGGATTTTTTTTTTCATGTTAGCATATGGAATCCAAGGATAAATGACATGGTTGAATGAAAATTATGCCTGAATTTTCAAGGAGAGAGTTTAATGAATCCATGTATTTTGATTTGATATAATGACAACCCTCTTAGCTATTTGGCTAACGAATTTGTCTCGTTTTCTTTTCCGTCACTTGACCATACATGTTTTCAACGATGCTGTGTTAGGAAATATACTTCAACGCACAGGACCAAACTTGGTGTACGAGTATAGGTATGCAGAGTATCAGCCGACACATTATATTTCAATGGCAGGTAACCATTCATACAATACAACTCATGGTGTTTTCCAAATTTTCACTCCGTCCGCAAGAATCGATCGAATCGTAATTTTCCAAGATATACTAAGAAAAATCAGGAGAGTTCATTTCCTGCTCCATACGATTCCGGTAAAACCCTTAGTAAGGGTTAGTAAGGAGTAAAATTGCTTCAGAACGAACTAAATGGGTGACTGTTAATCTTTCATTCTCCAAAGGAAGCAAACAAATATGTGCTTAAATGAGAAGGTTTTAACAAGAACCTGGAACTGAAGAAAGAAGTTGTTTGGAAAATCGTTGCAATCGATTTACTAACGCTACAACCAACCATGCTGTGAAATAATAATAAAAATCTTTTTAAAAAACGATTATGTATGCACACGCATTGAATCTGAATGAATCAACAAATCTAGCACTCAAGAAAAGAATCCATTACGAAACTTTTCGGATTTCAACTACCCATGAAGCCGCGAATTTCGAAAATCAAATATGTTACAATCAACCAACTCAACTTAGGACTTATCAGCATGTAAGGATTAATGCAATTGGCATGTCTCAAACATAAAATTCAAATACGCGGATGGAAACTTTTTAAAATGAAAAATCACACGTTACTCGTTCATGGTGAAAGACTCCTTCGGAACTGCAGAAATGTTTTGAATTGGGTAATTTACATTCAAATCGCGATTGGGGACATGTTAAATCCACGTGCGTGGAGGGTGGGAAACAAAGGGCTAATATGAGGTACGAATTGGAAAAATCGATGGCTATTTGGATTTTAATGCAACGTTTCTGCATTCGAATTCAGGTTAAATAATCGAAATGTTCGTGCTGAAAAATGTTTTGCTTTTTTTTTACTTTGAAGTTAAATAAAAAACGTTGAATCCTAGAACGTGAAACTTTTGCAGCATAGCCAAACTCCTTCCCCGATATACTACATATCCCAAAACTTTAATTAAAATTTTTCGTAAGAAAAAAAGTCCTTAAAATAACGGTCCCATCGTTGCTATTTTCAACATGTCTCTCCAAAAAAATGAATCAAAACAGACGAATCAATGTTTACACACAACTCACAGTATTAAAAAACATTCACTTAGCTTTTTGCATTTACATAATCTGAATACGAATGATATTTTTATAAGTCTTCGATGGATAAATATGTGGGCAAAATTCAATATAGTAACAAATTTTGATGGAAGGATTTTCTCAGGATTTTTCTCTGTTGGAAAATATGTTCAGATCAATGTTTTTTTGCATAAATAATTTTTTGGCCTAGGTCTAGGTAACGTTACTCTGGACAATTTTTAAAATTTTTAATATTTAATGGCACGAAATCCGCAAAGTTTTTGTGAAAAAAACCGAAAATTTTTTCATTTACCAAAAAATTATTTATGAAGATATTAATATCTTTGATAATAATATGAATTAATGAATATTTTTGATAATAATATGATTTTTGATATTTTGATAATAATATCTTTGATAATAATATGAATAATGATTAAATATGAATTAATTTTTTTCTTATTTATTGCGTAGCAAACATAAAAACTCTAAGAGTTCCCTTTTTTTATTATTTAAATCATGATATGTCTGATCGGACACCCAATATACACTCAATATAACTCTCAATTAGGTTAAAATCATGTATGTAATCATGTATTCATGCGTGTATAAAAACATCAATTTATTTCAGCTTTCCATACCTTCTACGTTTAGCCAATCTATTAAAACGACACGTTGAAATGTGTAGAACATATTATTAGCAAAAAAAGCGTCTTACCTGTTCGGGATTCTAAAATATTCTGATTTGGATTCATTATCCTAATTATAGAGTGGACTAATAAATAAATATAGTATAAGAAATTTTATTGAAAAATTTAATACTTTTCAAGAGAAGTTTCCAGTTTTACTTTTTTTTTTGTATGCATCAACATTGCAATGTATGGCGTACATATTTATACTTATATATATTTATGGCATATAATTTATATGATCCTTATTTTAAGAATTTGTTTGAATCGAGCCGGCATAGAATTCACCAACTGTTCACAGATGAAATCACAATTTAACTCCACAGTCCACAATTTAAACTTAATCTTGGGATTTATGCACACAAACTCTATCCTTGACTTGCTTCCACAAGTTCTCAATAGGATGACAGTCTGGACAATAGGATGACAGCCAATCGAGAACCGACATTTTTTTTTGTGCCGCAACCAATGCTTCAATTTATCCGTAGAGGATTCCGGATCATTCTCATGTTGCAATGTCCATCGAAGCGGTATGTCTTCCTCTGCAAATGGCAGCACTATGTCCTTTAGTTTATCCAACTTTCTTTGATCATAGTCCCGTCAATCAACTGAATTGGAACTACACCATATCAAGAAAATACTGTCCACACCATTATGTTACCTCCTCAATGCGTACTTCATGATTGATTGTAAATCAAATAGTTTCTTCGGAGGACACCTAGCATATACTATATACTTTACAATATACTATACTTTTTCGTCCGATCGGAAGATATTAAACTTGCGTCATTCCAGAGAATATTTTGCCATTTTCTCATGCCTTCTTCTCCACTGCAATCTAAATGGGCCTTTGCAAAATTTAGTCAATTCCGTACGTTTTTTTTACTTACGTTAGGATAGGCACTTTTCATGTTGATCGGGCTGGCAAGTTTGCGTTCAATAATCTTCTACGAATTGTTCTAGCACTCACGTTAGCTTCTGTATCCCGCAAGTCAGGACCGAAGACACGAAAGGGTTTGTTTTACAGACAAGCACAATTTTTCGATCCAATCATGGAATGGGTATCTTCTGCTTCATGACGCCCTTTTGGAAATTTTTGCAATCTTTCGAAGAGAGTAGCCGTCGTCCCTTAGACGTTACACTTCGAACTCGTTTTCCGGAATACAGTAATTATTTCGGCCCATTTTCGATCTAAACAATTATTACGAAATATGATAATTTGAACTTATCAGAAAAGGTGTCACTAAACTTATTCAGAAGAAAATAAATTTGGAAAAAAAATTAACAAGTACTCCGAAACTACTTACTTGTAAACACTGTATTTATTATTTGCCCAATGTGAAAATGGTCCGTTGATAATCAACTTCAATTTGGCATGCACGAAGAAACCATATAAACGGGCCTGCTACAAGCAAAAATGTCCTCCCAATCCAATGCTTCATTGCCAATTGAAAAGCATTGCCAGCTGAAAAAATTTTGGTCTTGTAAGACATCTCTTAGTCTAAAATCATTTCTTTTACCGCTAGCTTACATTCTAGGATGGTTCGAACATGTTAGGCAAAAGTTCCCAAATTTGCGTCCTTGAAATTTTCGCGAGTTTTTGAGTACTGCACACAATGTATACTGGGTTTGCTTATCAAAGTATGCAATTTTTGATCATGATGATAAATTTGTAGACTTGCAACGAATATCTACATATTATTCGGCCGAATACCGAATATTTAAGTAATCAATTTTGTTATAGGGAGATAATTGGTTAAATGAAAAAAAAATCGATTCACTACGCATATTTTCAGAATTTAATCATCTTCTGTATTAGAAAAGTTAAGAATTTTTCTATGCATTTGAATAATTTTCATAATCAAAATTTAGAAGGGGAAGGTTATGGTGCAGAAAAACTAATTTTTCTGCATTTTTAGGAAGTAGTTTACTTCTTTTTCTCATGTAGACCATTAGTTTTGTAGAACTTCCCTTTGAACACGAAATAATTTTCTGTCATGCACAGTTGTATGTATTGTCTTGTCACAAAGATACCATCACCTCATCTTCTGCTGGTGGACCAAATGTCAGTAGTTTTTCTATGAATGCCTTGCTATTTTTAACTAAGTTGCTCTCTATTTGCTTCATCTGTTTAAACTCTTCCACTAACCATTTTGCTAGCTTCTGAGCGGGGGCATTCATGGCGGATATAATCTCTCTCATTTCACTTCCTTCTTTGTGGACTTTCGGCAACCATCTTGGTAGTGTGGGATTCGTGACTCTCACTTTTGATAACTCTCCGATTAGTGGCTCGCAGCTTTTCATCACTCTCTCGAATCGTTTGATGGACTCCTCCAATGGGTTTCGACGGAGTTCAAAGAAATTGTCCTTGTTTAATTTTTGCGTAACCGCTTCCTCATATTTTTCCTTGTCCATTATAACAACTGTGTTTCCTTTGTCTGCCTTAATGAAGTAAATCGGTTTTTTCTTCAATTCCAGTGCTATGGTTTCCTCTGTACTTTGTGTTGCCTTTTGTGCTCCAGATATTTCATCTGCTATATCTTTCCTCGCTGATACTTTATGCGCTTCTGGCAATTTACTTATGACTGCCTCCATTTCTACAACATTTCGAAGCAGCGAAGAAGAAAGGAAAGCAGAGCAATTTCAGGTCAGCAGTAGCGGAATACATCATCACGAAAGGGCACGAAATCACCATCGAAGACGTAACACCAGTTAGAGAAGCTAGAGACACGAGGGAACTGGGTGCCTTAGAAAGCCTAGCGATATTTAGGGAAAGGAATACCCTAATGAACAGTGATGCAGGCAACTGCAAATCTTGGCTTTTTAGGCTGATTGCCTAATTAAAATTTAATTACTTAATTACTTAGCTTAAGTGAGATTTCCCTTTGGAGTTAATTTTTATTCTATCTAAGATTAGTATATAAGCACCATGTCTAGGTTGAGAAAATCAATCGCCGATGAAGACCAAACGATCACGGTCGAAAATCATAAAAAAAAATAAATAAAAAATCATAAAAACATAAATTTAAAAAGAATATTTTTTCTTTTTTTTAAAAAGAAGATTCGGAGTGTTAGCGCTGTTTGTTGTTACGCTATGCTTCGGCATTTAAAAAGTATATTGTTTGCAGTTCACCTGGCGTTCCGACAGTTGGTCGAGAATCCGTGAATAGCGAAATGCTCATAACGGTTCGGAATTCAAAGAGTGGTAAAGTACCAGTCTTTCGAAACCTTAAACTAAATTGTACAAGGTAATGCGTGATCGAGAAACAAACAAATGATGAACAAAAATGTCACTTAGAAGATTGACAAGAGCAAACTGACCAACAACCCATAAAAACAAAATTGGATCCAGAAAATAGGAAAAAGAAATGATTTCTTGTTCGCTCAGTCCACAGCTTTACGCGACAAATATGTTATTTTCCGACTTTTGTTCGCTCTGGCGAAGAAAAGACGATTTTTCTATAGCATTACGTGCCGCATATGCTATTTTCCGACTTTTGTTCGTTCTGGCGAAAAATAAGTGATCCGAACTTAGTTCGCCTAAGCGAAATTCCGATAAAATGTTTGCTGGGATTTTTGACTATATCATTAGGTGTGATGAAAAGTTGATTTTGTATGATTACCGAGAACGATCAAGCAAATAAGTGGATAAGAGGACATCCCCAGGACACAGCCCGAAACCGTAGAAAAAAGAAATTATGGTCCCCATATAGTGGAATGCCCTAGGAGTGATCCCTTAAGACCGAAATACAATACTGCGAGACGACGATGCGAGAGCGCAACGAGAGTCTCGCAGCAAAAGTCAAATGCATTTGTATTCGACAACGTACAATGATTGTGATGCGTCGATGCGAGGCGAGAAATATTAGGAAAAACGAAAATTCCTCGCAGCGAGGTGCGTGACGTTTGTCAGATGCAATATGGCGCATAAATGAAATTTGAAATTCAAACGCCTTAATTACTTTTTAAGTACGAGTGTTATTCGGAAAGAATTTTGAATGAAAATTACGTGCATCCTTGTTGAGGCTATTATTTGCCAAACGAAGGAAAATTCCGCAATCAAATTTTTAAAAAATCAAAAACAATTTTAATCGAATTTCATTTGAAACGTCACCAATTTGACATTTGTCATATGAACATTATTCTTCCTCGCATCGCGTGCATTGTAAATTGAATGCGAACGAGAATCGCATTGCGCTCTCGCATCGCCGTCACGCAGTATTGTATCTGGGCCTTTATTCTTTTCTGCAACCAGGCGAAACTACAACAGTGATGTCATCTTGTCTTGAAATTGATGTCATGCATGAGAAACTTATGAAAAAACAACCAGCACTGTTGACAACTTAACTACTGTTGACAAATTAACTTCTCTACAATATGAAATTTTACCACATCCTCCATATTCACCCCATGTTTCACGGACCGATTATTACCTTTTGCGTAATTATGAATATTTTTAAAGAAGCGAAAAAAAATACGTTAACCGAAATTTTATTATAAAAGACTTTGAATTGCTTATTAAATATAAAAATAAAGATTTTATTCAAAAAGGCGTACATGATTTGCCCAATCGTTGGCGAAAAGTCGTAGATGCCAATGGAAATAATTTCAATTGAATATAACAAATTATGTGAAAAATTGCGATTTTCGTTTTGTATTTTCATTCAACGCCGTTCCACAATTTCCAAGCTAATATTTATTTTCCGATGAATGCTACGTCGACTGCTTCAAGGATTCTTTCTTCTGAAAAGCAAATGGCAAGCGGAATCATTGCCTTTTCATGAACGAAAAGTGTTGAGTTGGTCTGCAGCAACTGATTGGGTTAGATAAACGATCATATGAATGAGTCCTTTGAATATGTAATAGTTGAAAATTAATAATTATAATCATACAGATGATATAGAGATAATAAATATTAATTACGAAAATAAACAGTTCTGCATCGTGCAACCAGCTATCCCATATATTTATAAATAATTTACATGAATTTTATTGTCTTTTTTGAAAATTCAGTGTAACATATTTATTTTTGTCGAGTTCACAGCGCCTACTTCGTTCATATAGTCCTTCATGACCATTCTCCCACTTTTGGTGGTTACTTAGTAATGTTTTATTCAAACTTTTTGTTGATTTAGGCACGCCTCTCACTAAGTTGAAAATATTACGTTCCGAAGAGAGATGTAAATAATTCAAATCAATTTAATA
Source organism: Stratiomys singularior (assembly GCA_954870665.1). Classification (NCBI taxonomy): domain Eukaryota; kingdom Metazoa; phylum Arthropoda; class Insecta; order Diptera; family Stratiomyidae; genus Stratiomys; species Stratiomys singularior. Next base: position 32,091,141 of record OX940879.1, read on the forward strand.
TCACATTAGCTTACAAACAGTAAAAGCCGTAACTCCTCATAATAACAAACCATCATTCTACTAAATGAACTTTTGCACCGTCATCAGGACAACGAACAACTCTTACACTGCTACAACCAAACTATAATTAAAACGGCGGACGGAGAAGAACCAGATTCAAGTTCTTTTGACATGAGCGTGCACAAATTTTACTCCAAGGATACTTTCAGGCATGGAAACAAGTGACGGCCATAAAGCAATTCGTCCTCGTAAATCATTTTATGCCTTCCGACTAGGCATTACCAAAAGCTATATCAAGAAACAACTGCTAAATACTAAATTAAATCGCTCGTAAAAGCGCGAAACTACCAACTTAGTATTCGCAAAACTATTCTAAAACAAGTAAACCACCTCCCCGAATCGAATTTATTGATATTGCTCATGCTGGCAAGCAATAAAGAGTCATGAAGAAATACCATTAAGGCCTAAACAGCAACTTGTTGGAGTTCTTTGCTCGTGTACTCAACGAAAATAACGTGCAGGCAAAACATTTTCAGACGCACTCTATTTAAGCATTTAAGACGCTTTTCAAAAACAACAAATTTAGTCAGTTGACATAGAGTCAATCAACCCAAACTAGATAAATGTATTTTGTCGCAAGATTGAAAGGTCAACAAAAGGAATTAAATCCGGAAAAGACAAAAATGCGAATGAGTGTGAACCGAAACGAAACCTTTTCAGTCAGCCAAAGTCCTTCGACTTTGTTTCCCGCACAAACTTTCTCTGCTCTTTGCCATGAAATAATGGTCTGAATGAAAATCATAACAAATGCATTGGGTAATTATATTGGCTATATATCAATTCAATGGAGGTTGATATAGATATGACAGTCATGTTACTTTGTATACACCTACCCAGTAATGGTAGGTACTAGGACATTGAATATTGAAAACCTTTTAGCTGAAAAAACGATAGAAAGATAACATTGGAACGGGAAATGAACAATAATGAAATTAATGGAATATTCCTCATTAAAGGAAACCCGCACGTTCGTTACATTGTGGCCAGAGACAGTATCGTGATACGGATTTTTCACTCAATTCCAAAAACGAGCAACCTTGTCTACATCCTTCTCCCGTATGCCCCATTTAATACGTGAAAACTTTCCATAAGCAAATATTGACTGACTTAATGTCAAGTTGATTGAAGTGGAAAACCTAATAACCTCATTCATCGATCCCAACGGCAACAGAATCAAATCAAAGGGGAAGTTCTGATGAATAACCCCATCCTAGTAAGATTTCTTTGATCCTGACTTGGCCAGAACAACAAAAGTCCATTCCTACCCTATTTACTGAGTACAATGCAAAACGCATTTGCTTACGATAAGGACCAAAGCCCACAATGGAATGAACCAACAATTTATTTGAGGTTCGGTTTTCTTCCTTTCCGGAAAATTGTGTTTTGTTTGGTTGTTTTCTTGTTCACCGCACTTGAAAATAAAAAAGAGATATTCAATAAAAGATAAATTATTCGAAGGAATCGAGATATTTTATTAGGGGTTGATGCATACCACCATGGGGCATGACCTAATTTGATACAACACATTCCTAGGTTAGCAGGATTTAATTAATGAATCGGGTCATGAGCATGATGTTCCAATGGAAAACATGTGGTTTGAGATGATATGAAAATGTTTAGGCCACCTGAAATACAGTGCTGAGAAAAAGTAATGCAAAAACAAATATTTGAGAAATTTTTGTATAAAGCTTTTCATATTGGCAAAACTAAACCTTTGGTTTTTATTTTTACCATTTATTTATTTCTAAGAATTCATGGAACAAAAAAAACAACGCAAAAAATAACTATTTTATAAGAAAAAAGTAAAAAAATAAATCAATTAGCTTCTGGCTACCGAGAAAAAGTGATGCAAAAAATCAAATCATGATCATCTTCTTTCAACTGTGGTAGGTATCCTAGTAAAATCAATGGTTTTTAATATTTGGTAGGATTTCCTTTCTATGACCACTTGCAGCCTTCTTGGCAATGAAGAAACCACATTCGCACAATATTCTTGAGTGATGTTGCTCCATTCTTCTATCATTCTTTCCTTAAGCACGGACTTACTGCGAATATTATGTACTGCTAGTCGACGTGACAGTTCTTCCCAAACTCTATTGGGTTGAGATCATGTGATTGTGGAGGCCATTTTAAACAATTCGGAATATTGTAAAGCATCCACATTCGAGTTTGGTGGGTGGTGTGTTTTGGATCGTTGTCCTGCATAAATATGTAGTCCGTTCCTAAGTTCAGCTTTTGCACACTAGGAATAAGTCTATTTTTTAAAATGTCGATTTAGACTTTGTGATCCATCGTTTTTTGTTCTATAATATGAAATTCACCAAGGCAATTGTACCCCATACATCCCCACACCAAAATAGAGCCACCACCATGCTTAACTGTTCCTATCATATTTTTCGTGTCTCATTCCGTACGCGGCTTTCTACGCACTTTTGCTCGTCCATCGTGAGAAATCACATTAAATTTACTTTCGTCCATAAATAAGACGCGTTTCCAAAAGTCGAGATCCTTATTTATATGTTCTTCGGCGAAATTCAATCTTTTTTACGATTTATCTCGCTAACAAACAATTTTTTTCGCGGAACACAACACCGGTAACCTGATTTTCTCAAGTAGTTTCGCACTGTATGAACGCTAAAATCTTTTTTATATACTGATTTTAATGTTGAGGTTATTTTCGTTGCTGGTATAAAAGGATCCCTCTTAACTTCACGTTCAATTATTCGCATATCACGTTCAGATAGCACTTTTTCCCTTCCGGAGCGCTTTTTGTTATCCAAAGTTTTGGTCTTGCAGAACCTGTCTACAATCCTCCAAACTGTTGAAATGGGTCTGTTGGCAATAGACGCAATCTCCTTGTATGGTACGGTCTGATAATGGAGCCGCAAAATAATTTTCCTTTCTTCTAATGTGGTTTCTTTCCTCATCTTGAAGGGCTGGAAATTGATTAAACAATTATATTCATGGAACACTTTACCTAAATATTTATAAATAACTTTTCTTCACGAGTGTTTTTCTCTAACTAGCTCAAAAAATGTATTTCTAATGACGAAAACTTCTGAAGACAGACTGCAATTGCCAGGCAAATGACGCATTTACATTAAAAAGCAATAATTGCATCACTTTTTCTCGGTTTACTTCGCGTCAAAATTTCATTTGGCAGTGCATACAAACTTTTAAAAACAGGTTTTTGGGGAAACCATGCTTAAATATCGTCTTGAATACATAGAACAATGTTATGAACCATCAATTTTGCGGATATTGCTTTTGAGAAGCTGGAAATTGGTTATCAAAGTTGAAATTCAGTGTATTTGCACATTTTTGCATCACTTTTTCTCGGCACTGTATATTATTTTAAATGTCTGGCAAAAATATGTTTCAAATTAAACGGAGAATTAGATGGAGCTTAAAAATGTTTTATTTTTTGCTTTTGTGCATAGAATTGCTCTCCATTACCTAAATCCATTACTTCATCGAGAGTTTTTGAACAGTATGACTTAAATCGAACATTCGCAAAAATTTACTAATTTCACGAGTACTGGGTGCACGGCATTTAATATCCTTCTTATTAAGTCGAAAACAAAGTTCCATACTTCAATCAATAAGACTTCGCCATTTGTTTTCAACATTGCTTCTCTCCAAGATGACTTATTGTGGAATAATCATGTCTTCTTCGCATATAATTTCACGTTTCAATTTGACTAATTGTCACTTTATCGAGACTTTATTCGTTTATTTGTCCGCAGTGTTTGATTCGCGCACTGACTGACCAACTCGCGGAATGTAAATCGGGTCTGATTCGTAATGATTCCCCTTGTTAATACTTCCATACTTATACTCGCAATCGTGGAAGTTCCCGTCGCTCATTCGAGGTTCCCGTAATTTTCAGTAAAAATATATTGTTTACGTATGAAAATTGTTCTTTTCAAGACTAGAAATTTTCCACAAAATCCAATTCGCTTGTTTTCAATTATCATTGCGTAACTGTCGTGACTTACTTCTATTGTTAATTGTTTGATCGCGCGAAATATTACTTTTTTTCCTTTTGACTGCTTGGTGGTTTCCTCGTCCATGCTGGAAGTTTGTAAATTTTTTTTGGTCGTTGACATAAGAGACACTACATGTCAAAAAATATTGGGATCGCTTAAGTTAAATGAAATAAAAAAGTTTATTTCGGCTTCCAAAGTGTTTATTTTTTGGCATTGGACCATTGGTTTACAAATTTATGAACAAATTAGTCTGTAATGTCGTTTCATCGAAGCAGTTTGGAAGACGCTATTAATTACAGCCGTGGCCAAATTATTTCTTGCAGTCGACAGACAATACTGCAGCGTCTCCATCACGTAAATGTCATTACCAAAAAGTGCAGTTTTCTGCATTTTTCAGTAACTACCATACCACAAAACGTGTTAACCAAAACAAACCGTCTTTCTTACCAACCGGGTGTGGGGCAAACTTTGATGGAATTTATGTGCTTTTCATGCTATGATTCACACGTTTTTCTTGGTGTTGTGATTAATTATTTTCCGTCCATCAACCTCAAATTCTAGGACTGTCAAAACTTAGTAATGAGGAGAAACTTGAAAGAGTGAAAGAGTAAAAGAGAAAGAAAGCAATTGTATTGTAGAAAGGTTACGCCGTTCCCGAACTGTCGAGAACAGGCTATTCGCGTTTGATTATCCAAAACTGTGAAATAAAGAAACGTCTGCAAAATACAAAACTGACTTATTTGATAAACTATTTGGCATTAAGAAAAAACAGGTTATGGGCCCAGTTCATGCCCAAAAGTCAGACACGCCAAATTATCAAAAAAAGTCAAGTCAGTCTGGAAAATTATCATTGTCAAGTCGCAGTGAGCAGCCCACGTAAAAACCAAAGTCAGAGCAGTCGCAGTGAGCAGAACCAGCCTAGTCAAGTCGCAGCCAAAACGCCAGCCAAACCGAATACAACTCAGCCAGTTCAGACATGTGTCCAGCCAAGTGGTCGTCATCGGAGCACCAAGTTGTGAGCAGCATCAACATAACATCGAAACGTCAAAGCGCAAGTAAAATTGAGTAAATGAAGATAAACTGCGACAAACAAACAGACATTGTAAAATCTTGCGAAAACAATTTTGTAAAGTATCTTTTGAGGTTACGTTGTCAAAATTTTGATTTGATTTGAAATGGAGTCATCAACAAAGTCGAATATTGAGATGTTGTCAGAAGATAAAGACGGTGAAGTAGATTTCGAAGCTTGGCAATTTAAAATTGATTCAACATTAAAATCAAAGAAAATCTATGAGTATGTAACTGGCGCGAAACCAAAACCTGCGGGTTATAATGATGAAAAGTATGTGATTGAATGGGTTGAAAACGATATTGACGCAAAAACCGTCATTGGCATAAATGTTAGTGAAGCTTTTCGAAAAACATTTTGAGTTGTAAAACGGCACTTGAAATGTATGAAAAATGCAAAACTTGTATAGTAAAAAGTCAGACTATGAAATCGAAGGTCTGCAACGAAAATTTTTTAGCTACACATTTGACAAATCCAAATCAGCTGTTGCAAATTGCAACGACATTCTACAACTCGCCGAAGATTTAACTTCTCTGGATGGAAACAACTATGAACAATAGGCAATGACTCGTATGCTATCAATTCTGCCACCTCATCTGTACCATTTTCGCACATCTTGGGACAACGTAACAGGAAATCAACGAACCATACCCAACCTCCTGGAGAAGCTGAGACTTGAAGAAGACAGAATCAAGGCACAAGAAGGGTCAAGTGAGTCAACATCAAATAATGCCTTGGTGATGAAGCAACGAAAGAAGACGAAACAGCAAAACAACCAGAAGCCACACAAACCAAGTGGGGGCGCTGCAATCACTTGTTTTAAATGTGGACTGAAAGGGCACATGAAAAAACAATGCAGAGGAAAACCGTGTGCAAAGTATTTGGCCTACTGCAAAGAAAACTATCCTTGTCATGTTTGCTTGTAAAATACCCTAAGAGCGTCAAACCGTTGACTTGTAGATGGGTATTACGTGAAAATGCCGATGGAAGATTGAAAGCACGTCTGGTAGCAAGAGGTTTTGAACAGGAAGAAGGAATCAACTACACTGAAACATTCAGTCCAGTCGCTCGTCATGCCTCAATTCGTTTGATGCTAAGTCATGCAGCCAACGAGAAGATGATGCTCGTAGCTTTTGACGGCAAGACAGCCTTCTTGCATGGGAAGCTGGAGGAGGTAATCTATATGCGACAACCGGAAGGGTTTGATGATGGCACTAACTACGTCTGCGAACTTGAGTAAAAGACTCTATGGACTGAAGCAAGCACCAAGAAATTGGCACGCCACAGTTTCAACATTTTTTGAGAAGAAAGTTGGACTTGTAAGCAGTGATGACGATCCTTGTCTATTCTACAACAGAGACAAGTAGATTATGATGACCTTATTCGTGGATGACGGACTCATTGCAGGTCGTGATGAAGCTGAAATCTATCGGATGTTGGACATCATAAACAAGAAGTTCTAAAGCACTTTCAACAAGAAGGCTCAATAAAAGTTTGCATATCTCGGAATGGAAATTCAAGTTGGAAAAGAAGGTATCTTTGTCGGCCAAGCAAAGTACACAAACAAGATCATCAAACGGTTCAAGTCAGACATTTGCAACCCCAGCCCCACTCCCATGGAGAAAGGAATGATGACAGAAGGAGGGAGACAAACAGAATGATCAACCTATATCACCAACCATCCCGTACAGAGAAGCAATTGGAAGTCTGCTCTACTTGGCCACCATCTCTCGACCTGAAATCTGCTTCGCTGTCAACTGCCTGAGTCGCTTCAATGGAAAGGCAAAGATGAGTCACTGGAAAATGGTGAAGAGAATTTTTCAGTACCTCAAAGGGACACCAAACCTTGGCATCTCCTTTGATAGAGGAGATGAACTCATTGCTTACTCAGACTCTGATTATGGCGGAGATCCTGAGACGAAACACTCAACCACCGGAGTACTTGTCATGAGAGGAGGACCAATAGTTTGATACACACAGAAACAACGACTAGTGGCAACGTCTACAGCTGAAGCAGAGTATTGCGCTGCAGTTGCAGCGATTGATGAAGTCTGCTGGGTCAAGAGAATCGGACTCGAATTGGAAATTCTGAAGAAAGACAAACATGTAAAACGTCTGATCGACAATCAGGCAGCAATCCAGATGATGTTGAATGCACATGAAGGTTAAAGTACGAAAGGAAAGAAACACATAGGAATTCCGAGAAGGTTCATACAAGAACATGTCAACAAGACGGTTGCACTTGAACACGTTGAAAGTGCCAACCAGCTTGCCGATATGTTTACAAAACCATTGCCAAGAAAACTGTTTGAAAGTCAACGTTGTAAAATAATTAAGGAGGAGTGTTGTGATTAATTATTTTCCATCCATCAACCTCAAATTCTAGGACTGTCAAAACTTAGTAATGAGGAGAAACTTGAAAGAGTGAAAGAGTAAAAGAGAATGAAAACAATTGTATTGTAGAAAGGTTACGCCGTTCCCGAACTGTCGAGAACAGGCTATTCGCTTTTGATTATCCAAAACTGTGAAATAAAGAAACGTCTGCAAAATACAAAACTGACTTATTTGATAAACTGTTTGGCATTAAAGAAAAACACTCGGCCACTTAATAATTATAAACATATTATTATACATGTAAACATAATTATAAACAAAACAGTGAACTTTTACATCAACTACTTGCCACGCTCCCATTTTCGTGAAAATTACACATCTCACAAATCTCGGTACACTGTCTGCAAGTATTATAAGTGCGCGGTTGGCAATTTTTTCCAAAAAAAATTATGACAACCCAACGATATGCCGAATTTTTCCGTAAACTATGCCCGGGTGCTAGATGAAATCCCTAACTCCCACAGAAATTTTATGTGATGAGACATTGTACTTATGACCTTCTTTTTATTAGCGCGAGTAGACATTTTCGGCCTTATTTTTACGTTCAGCCGCGACAGCATAACTCTATGAAAATGAAATTGTGAAAATGTGTTCGGGTTCAAACTTTAACATCGTGTCTGGCTCCCGCTAATCATTAGAAAATTTGGGTGTCAGATTCTTAAAAATGAGCAATGAAGATTTACGTAAGTTTCGACGATCTTCACTTTCGGATTTAATTTGGTACACCCTCTCCGCAGTCAGAAATTGTATTTCCGTGGCAAATTCCCGAAACGCAACTGGGTCACGCTCAATCCAATTTTCCTTCAGGGCTTTTCTTTCGAAGCCTTGGAAACATATTCTACTACTTGATTTATATATATAGAATACTACTAGATTTGATAGTTGTGTTGTCGCCGTATGGGCGTAAACATTATACTAACAGAGGCCCTCTTCTGAACAGTTCTTCACAGAAGAACAAAAGTTTCGCCTTAAATATCCAACTTAAACTTTTTCTTAGTCGAATTTACTTGTTCTAGTCTACCTAGCAGACTTCCAGCAAGAAAAACTCTCACCGGCTTTCTCTAAACTTAAATCAAAAACCATAACTCCAAAATGTTACGATTTTAACATTAACCGCCAATATGTCAACAATTAATTTCCAATTTTAGGTTTAGCTCAGCACTTCATACGATCTATTATCGAAGTAACGAGGGTTGACTTACTGAGTAATCATATCAGGATAGGTCAACTACTGGGTTTTAGACATCTCTTATGTTTCCCTCCTCTACATAAGACTTTTCATTAAACCTAAAGTTCGAAATTTATAGAATCAGTGATACGGGTGCTTAGTGACTCGAGGTCTGCCCTACAAAACATGCCAAGGATTAGTCGCCAGCAAGGGTTTGTTCAGGCTGAATCTAGCTTTCAATGGATCCCTAACAAGTGACTCAGTCAAAGTCCAAAACGTAGCGAACGATTGAACTGGGATAGGCCTTCAAATTTTGTATAGGACTGGGGATATTAGGTACAGAGACGATGGGCATGATTGCGTAACTGTTTGAGGACGAAATCATGCCACACATTGTAGTTTTAAAGTCAGTCTTCAAAAATGACCGAGAAAGTGCAGAATACAAGCCCCCGCGGGACACGTCTATGTCAAGGACCACGAAGGCCTGTTCGAATTCACTGCGTACAAGAGGGATAGACAGTAAATGGTCCTTTTGACCTAGAATTGCATAGGAGACTGACGAAAATAGTCAACCGGGTCAGACCAGCTTTGCTTAGAAATTTGAAGCCGTACTTTATCTAAGGCGATCGATTACCTGGCACAAAACAACGATTCCAAAACTTCCTTACATTCCCGATTTGGACACAGCAGACTAGTTCTTACCCAATAATGGAATTCTCCCTCAAAGGACACCAGCATAGAACCCCAGTGCCGTCAAAAAGCACATGTACCCCTACGATGCTTCCAAAATCCGTCTCGAGCTTTTGAATCGTGGAAAAGCCAGCAGGGAAAGTATGTTGACACTCAAAGGGTGTTCTTTGAACATAATAAGGTTTTGTACCACTGCATGAAATAAATTAATAAATAAATACTTGACGAATAAATATTTTTTCCGAAATATGGACGTTAGCTCTCACTTCCCAAGCATCCCTAAACACACATGCCATGTTTTTCTAGTCCTCGTGATCAGATTCTGATAGATTGAGAAGAAAACACCATAAAATTGCAGAAGGAAGTTTCTGATATTTTCTTTTCACAATCTGTTTCTTACCAATCCAGACCCCTAAATCGTTATCATCGGACTCGTCTAAGAATTTGAGTCTCAAAATTTTTGAGTTTTGAATTTGAATTTGAATTATGATCTAGCTTCTGCGGACGTCCATTCCATCAACTAAGTCCGAATCGTCTTAGTAGATGTCTAGACACAAAGCTAATTGTTTCAATCGATTTTAAGACCGTTGAAATGTAGAGTTTCCTTTGTTCACAGTGTGGGTTTTCTCCTAGATTGTCACAATATCAAAAAGGTGAGAGTTTTCAGTTTTTCTGTAATGTGTTCATGTGTTTGACAGATACTTCATCTAAGTTGTAAATGTCCTAAATTTTAAATTTAATTTACCTATAATTTCCTGGGAAAAATCAAGTGAAATAAAATGTTTGCGGTAGCAAGATGCCTGGCCGTTTTGTTCTCTTTGCTTTCTTTAGCCTTTCAGATTAAAGTTTATGATGGAGCCCAATGCGCTCATGATTTCTTTGGACGTAATGTCCGCCGTAAGCAAATTGTTAAGCATCGAAGCTAGGAGCTTTCCCATGCTAAGAAGGTTGTGTATTCCTTCCATTCGTTTCGAAGATTTTGAAACAGAAAGTCATAAAAGCTTTTTCATATTTCTTTAAAACACGTCATTTTAGTAGGATTTTTACTCTCACGGCGTTGAATTGACAACAGCATTCCTAATAATAATGAAAACAATATTACAGTAGGCTCATCTAGATTTCCAACCCTGAGAGAAGTCATGATTGAAAGTAAGTACATAATAGACATCTTGATCAAACAACCTAGATTCTTGGAATACAGATGGGCGAGGATACCCAAAATACAGGGGTTTGAATAGGCATTGAAATGCCTCAGCATTCAGGTATACGCCCCGCTCATTGTATTTGCTGTCACTTTGATTGCATCTCTCGCATTTGCAAAAATTAGACACAATTACTCCATTTACTGATATTCATTTTTCATCCATGCAGCTAAGTAATGATGTTTTTGTCCTGGAATAGCAGGTGACCTGAAGCAAAAATTTGATATATCCACATTACTGGTCAAATGAAAATGTGCTTCATAGCTTAAAATCAAATATTTGTCAAGACTTGAACCCCTAAAAAAATCAAAAGTTTCGTTAATTTACTTAAAGATGCTTAAAGTTTTAATGAAAGTTGGTGAAGAAACCCTTATTTGTCTGACTCACTTTGTGAATGAAAAAAATGGAGCACTGTTTAGAAGTCAGCATACCGACGTTTGTGCACTTTGCTTAAATAGGGAACGTCTGTTTTTGATACCACGCTGCCAAGATCTAAAGGAAAGATAAAGTGTTAAAAGCGAACCCTGGGTCAGTCCGCTTTTGTAGCTAATACGATCTGTTCATAACAAACAAAAGCTAATCACAAATGTATTATTGTTTGCTAACGTAATTATTTCAACATCGTCTGCTGTCAGTTCTATTTATTAGTTTATGTTATCTTATCTATCTGATAACCTTAGCTAATCTCAAGAGAGGCGTTTCGGCTTTCCATGCGGAACGCCTCCAGCGACATCCTGCAATAACCTTATCTTAGAATTGATACTTTTAAATTCAACAGTCACTTCCTTTGTTTTGCCATCGTTGAACTCCACATATTTACCTGCGAATATCTTCCTTAATATCCGCTTCAATCAAACTTATCGCTTAGGATGGTTCACGGTTTGCACAGTGGTAGTTATAAAAATTGTCGAAGATAATTATCATTTAATTATAGACTTTTTATTGAAGCATACCCGTTACTGGTAGCTCTTTCCTCAAAATTCATTGAAATTTCTTGCTAAATTTTTCTGCGTATTTTTATAATTTCCCAGCGGCTCTTTTAAAATTACCAAAAACATGTCACAGCTCAGGTAAATAAAATGGATTTCGGTGAGGAAGTAAGTTCAGGTTTTTCGGAGATGACTCAGCGAAGCTTTTGGCAGTAACGCTTAAGGTAATGGCAGGTCTTGAAGTGACAAGGTCTTGCTGGAAGCAACGGCAGTTAGGACCACCGCTTCACTACAACTGTATTTGAAAGTGGGGTTAGAAGAGCGAATTATTTTTCAATCTTACAAGTGACAGTTTAAAGAATTGCATTTCAACGGTCATTCAATTTTCACATCGTAAAAGTTATTCTAGCATGTATCCGTTAACATGCAGCATGGTTTTATTCTTCTCAGTCTAAGCCATTGTGAGAATGTCATCAACACATATCAAGTCACAGGTCTTTGATAAAATTCCCTTTTTCACTCTTTTGGTCACCAGCCAATCAAAAAGCGTCACTGTTGAGAAACGGTAACTGCTCCTACCACTCATTTATTTACCATACCCCTAAATATGCTATACGTTCCATCACTTGATACAGGTTTTAGAGTTGGTATCCACATTCTACCTCGCCCTTCGCTACTTCTACATATTTTAATGGATTTCCTAGTCTGTTGAAAAAATCCCGGCAGAAAGTTGGCTCTCAATTAATAGCAAAACTGATCCTCCCCATTAAAACTGCTGAGTAAACTTTGCTCATTCTAAAATCGAGAGATCCAATATGTCGATAATCACAGTGCAACCACTTAAAAGCGTTATCAGCCCAGAGAGGCATCACAAAGAAAGTGATACAAATACTCCATAAAGCAATTAAAATAAGTTTTGCGAAATAGAGAGCGTAGAAACTATACACCATAGTTGAGTGGAGAGATCTCGATGACTAGCTTTCTAAATGTGGGAATATCTTTTTAGCGATTACAAGGATTCGTGAGTTATAGTGCATAAATACAAAACATAAGTGAACGTCAATGCGTATCTCTCCACACCTTCGTTTCAATGAGCTATCTCCAACAAGTTTTGCTTGCAAATGTCAATGCTTCTGGAAAATACTGTGTAATACCGTTTGCTTTTGGGTTTGTTGTTAGTGTCAGCGGTCTTCAGTGGTAACGCTGTTGTTGAGACGATGTCTGAGTCTTAATTCCAGTTAAAAAAAACGTAGCCAGGATATACCGTCAAAATAAAGGCCCGGATGAGTTACCACTAACACTAACACGATTTGTGTTACACAGTGACACAAAACAAATTGTGCCACGCAACAAATAATGAGGTTTTTCTAGAATCTATAACGGATTTAGATCGGCAAAAGAACAACCAATCTGCTTGTTTACATAATCATCAAGCTGGATATTAGCTTCCATCTCCACTGGCTACTACTTTGAACATCTTTGATGCAAATATATTTGCTTATACGGATGAAATGGCAAATTATGAGGGTGGTCTGAAAAGTTTCCGACCACATCGTATGGATGGCAGCACTCATCATTAAAAGCTAGTGAATGCTGTTGTGCACACATTTTCACAGTTAGTCACCAAATTTTCAGCCACTTTGGACTAGCAGTTTTTAGTTGACAGTCGTTTGAGGGAGCCGATGTAAGTATTTTTGTGAAAATAGGAAAAATTGAGTACAGAGCTGTTATTAAATTGTTGTTTTTGAAAGGCAATATGCCCACACAAACCAAAGATGAGTTAAACTCTGTATATGGGGACTCTGCACGATCATTTATTATGGTGAAATTTTGGGCAGCTGAATTTAAACGTGGCCGTAAAAGCATGGGAAATGATGAACGTTCGGGACGTCCTAAAATTGTGGCTACTGACGATAGAATTGCTCAAGTTCGCCAAGTGGTGTTAGACGACCGCGTAATTAAAATTAGAGGGAAAACAGAGATTATGAAAATGTCCAAAGAACGTGTTTGTCATATTTTAAATCAAAATTTAGGCATAAGATAGCTGTCCACACGTTGGGTGTCGCATTTGCTCACGTTACAGCAAACACTTGTTCAAACGAACAATTCCAACGTTTTCTGAGTGCGATTTAGGCGCAATAAATATGAGTTTTTCTGTCGATTCATTATTGTAGATGAAACTTTGATAGACCGTTATACCCCGGGGCAAACGCACAGTCAAAACAGTGGATTGCAAAAGGGGAACCGACTCTGAAAGAAGCAAAAACTGTTTTTGGGCTGGAAAAGTGATGGTGACTGTCTTTTGGGATAGCCATGAAGTTATCTTAATCGATTATCTTCAGAAAGGAAAAACCATTACAAGAGTATACTATGCATAATCCCTTGCCAAGCTGAAGGCAGAAATTGCGGAAAACCACATTTGCAGAAAAAGAAGATCCTGTTTCACCAAGACAATGCGCCGTTTCACACCTCAGCGGTCGCCATGACGAATCCACGAATTCTGACATACTTACCAGATCTAGCAACCAAGCAACTTTAATAATTGGGGGAATAGGACTTATTCCGTGGAATAGCGGTTGCGATTTTGTCCAATATGTTGAGGTTGGCAAAATTGGGATTTGCGTGGCCGATGCACTTTGCCAACGTTTTGAGAAGGTTTTTATGAGGATATGGTCAATTTGAAGAATCATCACTTGGTTGTAGAGGAATTGATTGTTGATGAAGTGAGAGGAGTCTTCATGTCTGAAAACGTTGACATAGTGGTGGAGCATCGAACGTTCCTTTGAACGGAGGCGTTCCATTCGTGCTGACGATAGGTCAAAGCAGGAAGGGAAGCCGAAGCTGAGGATAGAGCGGATGAGTGTGAGGTAACACGCTATTTTGAGCTTAGTGGCGAGGGACGAACTTCTGCGCATTAGTGGGAAAAATGCTCTGAATGCGTTGTTTGCATTTTTAATGGATTTTTTGAGGTGAGGTACGTGGGACAGTCGATCATTGATGGCGACAACTAGGTAGGTTACTTCTTTTTAAAGTGAAACTGTGTGGTCATTTAGGTTTAGAGATTGTATGGATTGGGTTGTGGTTAGGGGTAGGCTTAGGCATGCCGGCAGTATCAATTGAGAAGAAGAGAGAAAAGAGGACAGATTCTTATGGAATGCCGGATGAGTTTGAAAAGCAGCTAGCAGCTGGAAATGGAAGGTTACGATCATTTTTTGAATAAGGCGCTTTTGCCATATTGTGTTCAAAGCCTTACAGAGGTTTAAACAGAAGGCGGTAGTTTATTTTGAGGATTTTGTTTATTTTGAGGATCAGGCGGGCTTGATCTTTTGAGTGGAGGGGACGGCTCGGAATTGGTAATCAGAGATGTTTTCTTAAGTGACTATTAATACAGTATTTGATGAAAATTGTGAAGATGTTGCCAAGGCAACACAGAAGGAAGATCGGCCGGTTTCGACGACTAAACAAGTTTTATTGGATTTCCTTCATTTTCCAGTGTTTCGCGGAGGTACCGATTCATTCAGATTTAAGTAGACATTTTTCTGACGTTTTCGATTGGTTTCGTCCAAATTGACTTTGTCACCGTGCGTATGAAAAAATTCTGTATTACAATTTCCACCAAAGTCCCTTTAAAAAACCAACAATCGGGGCCATTTCTTAGCTTAAACTTTTTTCTCAGTTTTTTTTTCATCGTTCCGTCTGAACGACCTAATTTTTCCTATAAAAGTCCTTCGATTCCTATCTTGATAAGCCAACAAAGAGAAAAGTTCGGAAATATTTATCCAGAAACTTTAATTAGCCCATTCAACGGAAACTTTTCCATTACGCAAATAGTTCGAATCTTGTAATCATCTGATGCTTGCCCATCAATTTTCCTTCTCGCTTGCAATCCTTTCCCATTAAACTTGCAAAAACGAATCAATAATTGTCTTGTTTCATCATACCCTGCAGCCATTTTCGTCAGCACAAATCTCCAGTATTTCTTGGATCATTAAAGAATAGTTACAGCGTTGTATTGACTCTGTTTACACAGGAGTAGCTTAAAATGAATTCAATTGGTAAACATTTCCGCTGTACTGAGGAATGTTGGTAGTTAAAATGCATGTCGATGCATACAAATTTCCTGTAGCTATAAAATATCCTTCCATATAAATACATGCCTTCCTTTTATCCATTACGACATAATAGCGTAGTGCTCCTCGTCCTACAACAGCCGAGTACCGTCTTCGCGAATTCTCCTCTTAACTTAAGTTCGATTGGTGGTTGGCAGTAAGGGATCCAAAGACGCTTTCTGACTTTAAACCCATTAAGCTTCTGGGTACGGCACGGAGGTCCTTGTGAATGCAACGTCGGTTACACTAAACTGTAGGTTGCATGTAGATGACTGACTGACTGTTCGTCGTCTGCTATTACGCGAAATTTGTAGCAATTGCAGTCGATAAATTTCGAGTCTTTATGTTTTTGGAGAAAGGATGTGAACTGAAAATGCAGAAGGTGTGTAGTCTAAGAAAATTTTATTGGTATTGCTTGTATTAGAGTAGCGTCGTCAAAGTTTTCATTCCAATTTATTGCATAAAGACAGACTGACAATTCAATTTATTTAAGATGTTTCAATCTTGAGCAAATTCGAATTTAGAGAATTTTTACCTTTGAAACAATCGAATCGAATGCAATATAATACCGGGAAATTTTAACGGAAAACCCGCTCACTAAGCACCGCATGAATATTTGATTAAGGCGAATTCCAAACGAAGATTTTAGATGCTAGGAGAATTGTGTAGAGCTATGGACTCGAACAACAAGGGTTGTTACACTATCTAAATGCCTGGTAATACACAAGTATACATGCAAGTAATTCAAGTGCTCTCCCAGCTCAGCGTCTTCAATTTCGAAGTGCTAGAACGTGCAATAGTTTATTATTCATATGAAAGTAACGTGAAAAATGAGTTGGTCGTTGTGCAAGAACTACACATCCTGGGAAAGATGCAGAGTAGCTACGTTCAAGCCATTTCATGTTTGTTTTTTCATCAAACCCTGGAGGCCAATACACAGCGTAAGTATATTTCCCTCACTCTGCTTAAAATCTAAGACAAAACATACCTCGTATAAGAAAATGATAAAGGACATTTTTAAAATGCGTGACTTACGCTTGCTCTTCTCTTCAAGTTGCCAAGTATTCTCATGAATTGTTTTCAGCCTTTTGTTTATTTTAGGCCTTTATTGTCATTATTTTACATGTATTCTATCATTGTTTTCTTCATGTTTTCCTAAAATGTCCTACGTTCTTTTTCAAAGGCTACTAAGAAACTGACTACGCATGAAACTTGAGTAGAAATTTTACGGGGCAAAAAGTGCCTAGAAACAAAACAGCAATATTGAATATCACTAAAGTTATTCTCATCGTACATTTACTTCACATAAACCAAATAATTAACCAGGTACATGCACTTCTAGCTTAGGAACAACCGCAAAAACAAATTTTTTTTGAAAATCACATTTTATTATGGAAAAAAAATAATGTCAGGATCCGTTGGCGAAAACTTCAACAAGAATTTGCTACTCGCAATATATTTGAACAAACCTGCCATTGCATTTTCTAGACTTATCTACGTTCTTTAGTTCTCACCCGCACTTATCCTATTGGTACAATAATTGGGTACAAAAACTTCGAATTCTTCAATATCTTTCGAGAGCATCAGCGCTTGCCAATAGTTAAGTCCAAGATACAATACTGCGAAATTGCGATGCAAACCTCGCTTCACATTCCAATTTACAATGCATTTCAAGTAGAAAAATTTTACTGTGTCAAACGTCAAACTGATTATGTTGATTTGCATTTTAAATTAGTTCAGACAAGCAAGCTCAACGTTTTAAAATAAGAAATATTAACGATTACAGCAATCATTAAATTTTTTGAGGCTGGAAGATGAAAGCTGTTTGTGCCCTAATAATAGAGGCCTCAGAGGCACAAACCAACTAGCCTACTGATAAAACACTTTCCTTGGAATCCTGAGCACGTGTACTTAAAGTGTCTGTGCCAAGAAGCACGTTCGTAGCTTCTGCCTAGACCCCAGGGACCTTCTTCTTTCTTCTCAGCTAACAAATTCTCTTTCCAGATCCCCTTCCCTAAATCGGCGTAAATCAACTGTGATGGTTACTCTCGCAATAAAAAGTGAAGCCTTTTCAAATACTGAGTGGCATGCCACTTGTCTCTGTACATGAGTATGGCACTTCCAGGAAGATCCCCTACTTAAACCTCCGACCTACACCTTGAAGTCTCAAAATAAGACCCACTCCACTGCATTTATCAGTAGGTTTTTTTACTGGCAGTTGGTCCTCCAGAGTTGACCATGTCACGGCCGAGAGCTGTCACTTCAACGGTAGCCTTGTTCATGGACGCCTGGATTTGATTAAAGAAGTCCAACTTCGTGTTAATCATTAAGCCAGAGTATTTGGTTGATCCCTTCAATTCGAAGATATGTTCTCCAAATTGAAACTAAACCTACGATTGGGTATCCACTGGCCCAGCCAAAGCAGTACCATACTATTTTTGATTTCCTCTTCTCGACGATGAATTTTACCACTGTTACTACCACGCAATTAACATAACCCATCAGATGCGAATCTTCCGATAACTGGCACCTGAAAATATCGTTATATGAGACATTCCATAGGCTTGCGCCAAGGATGGACATTATCGCCACTCCTGATGTCATACCCCGATAACTAGATGAACTTCCAGTCTATGAGGCAGTTCCTAAATATCCGCATTAGATATAACGGCACCCTGGAAGACTCCACAGCACTGAAAATATCTCGTCACATAGTAGAATTTTGGTAATCAGTATTCTTCGCACCTAGTTGTAATTATCTTGAATACGCCGCCTTCACGACTTCTGTCACTGCATAGATCGTAGATTGGTCAGCCCTGAATGTTATCTATACAATCTCTGAGTGCATCGCTTTGTTTAGCTCAATGGCACTGAAAAATTTGGCGCACAATATGACTTTCACCTTATGATGTTCTTAACGAAGTTTTGCTAGCAGCGAGCCTTGCTTTCGTTGATTATTCTGCTGAGCAGTTTTCTGGCTGACCTGTTTGCCTAAATTCGGTAGGGTTACTCTTCCCGATCCCTTGAACGTTGCACTTCATGGTGAAATCTGTGACATCCTCATCGCTTTTCAGCGATTTTTGGTGCCTATCTGTATACAACAAGCTTAGAATGCCGTGGCCATGGCCTGGGCAAAAGAAGTCACACACAGACATAATGAGACTCCCGGAGAATTTCACAACGTTTACGCATGAGACTCCCTAGTCCATGTCGTTGAATTTCGGCTAACGTGTCGACATATCTTTTAGTTAAGCTTCACGCTACTGATTTAGGTCGGGTTGCTCCCAAGTTTTGAGTACAATGTACTGGTGATCACTCGCCGAGTAGCCATTAGATGCCCTCCATTTTTGTATCATAGACACTATGGACTCCGACGTGAACTACACGTGAAGATGATTCCCAAGTAGCCTTTCTGGGGAAAGGTTGTTGTCATACCATCGTTAATTATGACAAGTTACGTCATACCAAACATTTCTAGAGTTCATTGTCCTTTGGAATCTTTGAATCACTTCCCATTCTATTGCCTTAGTATTTACGTCTCCACGAACAAGGATTCGACCTTGTTTCTTTTGGCGTGATTGGTTCATTTCGCGTGATGTATTTTAGACACTGTTAAACGTCATATCCGTACACCTGATCAGCACAAAGCCATCCCTACTAAAACAACTCTGAACTGGGAGCAGAGTGCTTTCCCACACCTAGATGGCGCCTGCGGTGCTAGAGGCTGGATAGAGGCTGTGCGGTTGTGATGCTTTGTTCTCCCTTGCAATTTCATCGAACCAGTTCTGTGCGGCTGCGCCGCGATGCAAGATAGTTGAAAGGACTTGAATCATAGTTTCGATTGTCGAGGGTGTCTTTGAACTATAAGCCAGATCTTAAGATTTCATTAGATCTTAAAGCGAATTTGTCCTTAGCCAGAAGTTGCGCTGTGTCTTTCTCTGCGGTTTGCGTTAGCGGGATGCTCAAATTAAAAACGGACAATACCTTGTGAATGAATATTGAGAAAGGCAGGGGGGCAGTAACTGTACACCTGCTATAAGCTATTGAAAACCTTGAAATCGTGCAGAAGGAAATTTGACGATATCCTTCAGATAGAACATACAATTTCTCGAATAACATATTGCCAATATAAGTTGTCAGGGAAATGTGTCCTGAAGGAGTTTAAAAATGAGTCTACCTAACCTCCATAGTAAGTCTACCTAAGTCTCCATACCAATGAGATCTGATCCTACACATTCCTACCATTTAGATTGCAACAGATGTAAAACACCTTGCTGGTTTTAGGCAGTAAACTCATTGGGCGCTAGCTTTAAGGACACGACAAATCTTTTGTTTTCTACAAGATTGGAAATATCTCACCCTTTTTTAACATGTTGTTGAACATTATGCAATAATTTCTAAAAGCAACCCTAGGCAAATGTCGGAGACCTACGTTTTACTGTCAACACCACAAGATTTCTTGTTGGTTATCCTGCCAAATATGAAACATAAGTCTTCATTGGTCACAAAATAATCAATGAGATTCAAGCTCGGTATGAGGTAAAATGTTAATTTTTCGTTGAAATGAAGAACAGTTTCGTCGTTTAAGCTTGATTCAAAGTCGGAAACTTTTGCTTTAACCATCTCTGAAAATATTTGATTCCCTCTCTCAGAGTTTTATAGATGAATCAATCCAAAATGTGTTCCAATCAGGTAAGCTTCTGCAAGCCATCACATATAATCCTGTTTCCATTTCTATCCAGAGTCGTAATATCAATTCCGATACTATTTCAATGGTGAAAATTTAACAAATCACTAGCGAATCCAAAAATCCATACCTTCAGTCAAGACCTATAAAAGCTTTTCACTTTGGTGAAAACTCTATATGGGTCCTGGAGGCCCGAACCCCTAAGTTTTTTCACCGATTGCTTACTGATCTCACTCCAGAAGTATGAACGGATAAAGTTCCATACATTCCTCGTGTATAATTTCAGCAAAGCCAACGAGGGATGGTTGTAGTTAAAAAAAAATCACCGATAAATACTGTTGACGCGTGTGAGAAGAAGGCTTTTCAATGATTTTAACTTTGCGATGGTTGTTGTTTTATATCCTCACATACGGTTTCGATGTTTAATCTTGGGACTCACATTCTACTTCGACAAATAGACACCCATTTCGGTGTTTGTTAGATTTTTGTGACTAGGAACCATTCAGCAAGCGTTGCCATCATCAGAAAGAGGACATTGCTGCTGGTAATCCTGATTAAAGTTCTTTTGAAACTTTTACGAATCGGTATTTTTGTTTTTTGAAATTGGACCTGATGATTTTCATGTTGAACTGGAATGAGGAAACATCATCCCTTTGATGATCGATTTATGTTACGATTGCGTTCACCATAAGTCCCTCGTAATGGTTTTATTACATCTAATGAATAATTTTGGCAAAGGAAACATTGAATGCTAAGAACTAACAACTAACTCGCACTTGATGTATGAAGATAAAGTGTTATAAATTTAAAATTTATGGGGGATTTCACTCTGAAAGTAGCCCAAACGGTTTGAATAATACGTATTGTAATGTGTGTATCCTTTATAGCTCTTTCATTCTTACATGTAGCAATTCACAATGGGAGCCATCGTAAGAAAAATGCACATGCTTAGAGACATCGGAAGAGCGTGAGAGCTTCAGTTTAGTAAATTAAGAAAAGCAAGACCAATGCACATAAAGCCACGTATGATCCTATAGAGGTATAAGGATAATATTAATAATATTATTCCTCTATTTATGATCCCCAATATCACTCATACGAAGCGAAACACGGAAATTCCTAAGGAAGCTCCAAAAACAACGGCATAAAAACGCACACATAGTAAATCTGTAATATACTTTCGAACACACGAATATAGCGTTACAAAATTCTTATTTTTCCAACTTACTTTGTTTTTGTATCCTTTCCACTTACAACGTTATCATTAATTGATTGCAATTAACGATTGAAATCTCTCTGCCAAATTTCGTATAACTTGACAGCGCGCACCGATAACTGTTAATAAAAACAATTAGCTGATATACAAATAAGAATAAATTTCGAATGCAACTTAATTTGCGAAAATACGATGAATTATGTCCAAGGACATTCGTACAGGCACTGCATACGATAAGAGGTTAATGAAATTAAGCTTTTGTAAAAGAATATTCATATTTAAATCAATTTGTCGATAAACAAACTCAACCAGTTACATTCCTTGATATTGTTCATTTCTAGCAATAAATGATTTTCAGAAGTTTGCCATCTTCATTTGTAACTAATCCCGCCATAACGTACATCCAGCATTTTCCTCAGACTCGAGACTCCGTACACACTTTTCTTCGTCTACTGCTGACAAGAAGAAGATCAAACGTCAAATTTTGTTTGTATACATTTTGCTTGCCGGTGAACATCAGACTGGAAGTGAATAAGAAACTCAACGCAATAGAACATTGTACACACGATGGCAATGAACAAATTCATGCATCCTGATAACATTTACAAAACTCCGCCGGATTATACTCAATTGGCAATAAAATTCCCTGAATTTCGCAAAGTTTCACGACTTGTAAGTTATCAGTGGTGTAACGAAGTTTCCACAATGATTACTAATTGCCCATTTGCAGGAGCTTGATGGAACTGTAAGTGTCGACCTGAGATCTGAAAATGCTCTTCGAGTATTGACAAAGTGTTTATTGTCTCGAGATTTTGGTTTGGAAATCGATTTGCCCGATGAACACCTTGTTCCAACAGTGCCACTTAGACTAAATTACATTTTGTGGCTGCAGGACATCATTAATATTCTTCATATTTCCGGCTCAACACCTTGTGGTATTGATATTGGTAGGTTGATGGAAATGTTCTTTGAATAGTCGTTGGCTGCAGAATGTTATTGAAATGAGAGTGTTCAGGGAAGGATCTTACTGAAAGCAAATCCCAAATCGAAGAAGCGTTTACATGGTCCCTACCACATTTTACGTGATTCTTTGTAGATGCCTTAAAGTATTATGTTTCCAGCTCCAATGATCAAAACGTTAACTAAATGAAAGTTATTTATAAGTCAAAACTTCACCCAGGACCCAGTCTAACTACTCAGCGATAAAAGTATTGCAACGTAAGAAATTCTGCTTGAATTTTTCTAAAGATTGAAGTATATCCTTTCCCTTTTGCTACTTATTCGTCCTGTTACCAGTGCATTATTATAAAAGGATTTTAGTACATGTCTTTTGAAGACTCCAAAACCAGTGTTTGCTTTAGGAATTCAATTTCATGATTAACTGCACTGTGACAAAAGTATTGCAACATTTAAAAAATATAAATAATGAAAATATGTAAAGATCATTGTAAAAGAACTCGGTATTGCCTTATTTTGCATCAATATCTCTTGCAACCTGCCTTGGATGGAGTCGTTGTATGAAATCCGATGGCAACCACTTGCAAAGTCCTTCAATTTCTTTAATTGTCTCTTTTCGTGTCCTTTTCATGTTAATTTTACGAGAACGCTTCAAGCAGCAGCAAATATGTTCAAATCGGGACTTTGAGGTTTAGAAAATTGATACCTACGCCATTGCGAAAATTTGCCGCATATCTTCGCTTATGACATGCTGCATTGGTTCGAGTCGAGACTTCAACCGAGTCGGTTGTCAATAGATTTAGTTTGTTGCTTGTTCCCCGATACATGTCGGATTGCAACTGCGTATTGTCAAAATAACGGTTCTATTGTATCAATTCAAAATAACTTCAGTGCGTAAGTGCAGATAAAATAAAAGAGAGACTAAAAGGACGTAGATTGACGGACAGAAAAGCCTAATAAAAAACTAGTGAATGGACGAGTGGGGTGGGCCGCGAAAGAACGCTGAAGTGCGCCATTTTTATATTTGTTGACGCGATGTCCAACCTTCAAGAATCCGTGAAATCTAAGGAACAGGTACCGAAACCCAGGTTGAAATCGTAAAGACATCCGAAGAATGCGCTCTTATCGCCGCAAGTAAAGGAAGTTAATTCAAATGAACTTCAAGTCAGCCGATCAACCGGCCGGATGCTCGTCAAAAATGGACTTTGTAACGATCAGCACCACCAGAGCAGACATTGAAATGTCTGACGACAGCTCTTCCACGACCGAAGACAAGATTCAAGCAGCGATCAACAACGACGCGGCACATTGCAAGCTGGCGACGGGTAGATTAGTGTTTAAGGTTAATTTGATTCAAAATACTGTTAATACTAACAAAATTAGTCCTAATAGATTTGAAAATATTTCTCTCCCCCACTAACACTTCGTATTGCTGGAAGCACTATACAAACTAATCCTAATCCAAACTAATAGGGAATCCCTATTGAATCCAGACTCAGCCAAATAACAAACATTGGACAGAGCTGCGACGTAATATTTATAGGCGGCGATCTCAACGCCAGACACCCTTCGTGGGGCGATAGTGCAACTTACATAAATGGCTAAATACTTTTCAACTGGCTTCACTATATTAACCAAACATCCCGTTCCTGGACAATTTCCTGGTGTCCGCCTCACTCCTCACCCCAAACCACTCAAATTTCAAGTGCACTACCACGCCGGCACCTTCAGACCACTTTGCGCTACTGCTCGACATACACCTACCCAGGATCCCCCCTCAGAGACTCAACCCATGTTTCGCAGGCCTTGACTGGTCAGCATTCACCGCCGAACTTTCAGATCAACTCTCAACTCAAGGGAAAATATCCGGACCATACTCAGCTACGAACTACGATACTCAGCTTCTCCCCCACCAATCGAGCCACATGCCCATCAAGCGAAACCTTCAAATGCTTCTTTGCAACGCCCGACCAAGTCCTTTCCACAATAATTAAACCACAAAAAGCCAGCTAGGTCAGACGAAATCTCAAACTACGTGCTAAAGAAATTTTCATCCACCATCACCTTAATCATAAACCACTGCTGTTCTTGCCAATACTCTTCAGCAGATCCGTCAGCATCCGTATAAATCTGCTCATGTACAAAACCGTGATCAGGCTCAAAATCAAACACAATCTGAATTATACGATTGAATCAAGTGCCAAGAGACTGAGTTGATGGTCAAGTCACCCCGAAGCTATCGTACGCGACTTGTTTTATCAGAACATGTCGCTTAACGCCTCCTCAGCTTACCTAGCCCGCATCAAAGTCCTCAGCTTTAATCTGTCAACAAAGACATGATTCTATGCGTCTTCGAATTATAGGCCACCATTTGATGTCCAAACTGGACCAGGAGACTGCAGATGATTACACGGCACTCATTGTGCCAACTTCAAAAATTTGGGTCGGCACATGTCACCGGAAAATAGAGAGAGCCCAAGTCAGCTGAAGAGCCTCTGCTTCACGATCCCTTCAAACTTACCAACCCTGTTTCATCAGACCACTATCCCTAATTGCAAATAAAATTAACTAGGATAAGCTGGATATAAGTTAGGATAAGAACATTGTAATCAACACAAATAAAAGCTTGACAAGCAAAAGAAAAATAAAACTACCACTCAAATCTAGTATAAGAATCGGTTACGACCAGATTTTCCCTTTCCAAAAGCCAAACAAGTTTGGCCGTCAATATTCATGTTGCAATACTTTTGCCGCATGTTGCAATACTTTCGTCACAGTGCAGGTAATCATTGAATTGCATTTCTGAAGCAAAGACCGATTTTCAAGTTTTCTAAAGACATGCACTATCATCCTTTTATACTATTATCCTTTTATAATAATGCAGTCGTAACAGGACCAACAGTCAACCCAAAGTAAACGGGAAAGGATATATTTTAATTTAAAACAAAAATTAATGTTGAAATTTTTTACGTTGTGATATTTTTGCCGCTGGGTGGAGTGTACATTTTATTTAAAAATCAATTTCACCGAAGTTTCTAGTACTTTTAATTTGCGACCATTTCGATCGCACCCTTTTTGCTTCTGTTACTGACTTCAGCTTAGTGAGCTGTCACTCGACTCGTGACTTCCTGACTTGCAAAAAGCGCAGTAAAGTCGACAGCAGCTAAATCCACCTCCGATCATCTTTGTATCATCTCAGTGAAAAAGCGCGTGAAGAGTTTCAATTTCGCGCCTGCATTGTTCTCATCACAAGCAATTTAATTGCGATCCTTTCATTCCTGCTCTTCTAAATCTGCCAACACTATCCAAGCTTTCCCCTTTCTTGTCCTGCATCGAGTCGACTCGCCGTGGACGCCGCCAATAGCGAACGGTATGTCCCTTCAATTAACTCGTCGGTGACAGTGCAAACCCTGTCGATTCGTAAAGCTATTTCGCACTTTCAAATTCTTTATAAAAATGTGATATAGAATAAATTTTCTCTATGAAGAGACGTGAGATTCAAATTATTTGTACTGATTTTTGTGTGGCTCATTATATAACAAGTTTCTTCAAACTATGGCTGAGTCCTGCCAAAGAGTAAAAGGGACTTTTGTGTAAGCCAATAATAACTTCTGGCTATAATTGAAGCAACAAAGCAGTTCCACAGGTACCTATATGGTACCTTCGAACAGATCATGCTTCGCTAAGATGTCTGCTTCATTTCGAAAACCCCTAGTTGCTAGGTTATCGAAAGACTGAAGTCATATGACTACGAAATCGTCCTTCGGAAAGGTGGAGTAGATGCGAATGCCGGCGCTTTATCCCGTGACCCTTGTCCAGCTCAATGTAAAAAATTTCCAACGATCTGAGGAAAAGGAACTAGGCGTGGATGTGCTTGTAATAAACACTGAAGTCGACAAGGGTTGGAGGCAGCATGAACTCTGGAACGCTCAGCTGGTCGACGATGATAGTGGAGCTTTGTTGATATGGAAAGAGACAACAGGACGTCCCGAGATTGATGTGATTGATGTGACAATGTGATTGACAATTTAGTGAGACCTTAGTTAGAGTTAGTAACATGTTCAAATAAAATTAAAAGAGAATTTTAATCAAATTTAAAAAGTGTAGTTTCACTTGCAAGAAGTGAAACCACATTAAAAGTAAATTAAGGGCCGCGCACTTGGCAAAGCGCAACAATATTGTGAGTTTTCTTCAGAATTAAAACAGTTCAAATACTTTAAGGTGCACCTTCTTCGGCCAAGCAAAAAGAATGCGCATTATTCGCTTCGAAGCTACGCCTCATAGTAATTTTTTGAGGCCCGCGTTATGAAAGAGTTCCTAAATATTTTACCCCCAAATAGGGTAGCGGTACTATTGCACGATCTTGATTGAATAACTTCGTATTAACTCCACAACAACAGTCCCTTAATTCCGAATTTTAAACTATTAAATAAACACGTTTAAAAAAATTCTTCCTTGATAGGGAAAATTGAAATGAGATCTAGATTCAGCATGTTAAACTCTCTACACTGATCTTGTTCTTACTGAATAGTCTTTCTCTGCAGACCAGTGTTATAAGCCGTCCGTTCCCTGTTCAAATGTTTCCTCTGCTGTAGCAGTCGCGCTCCAAATTCTTGAGGAAGTGGCAATCGAAATATAAAAGGCAAAAACGTTTCACACAAAGAAGTGATCAACTCATATCGAAACTACAATAATGGTTTTGGTTTGCCGGAACATCGCTAGCCTTCGACTTCTTCATACCAATAACTCGATCAACTGCTTAGCTTCAATTCAACGACCTTAACCCTTAGCCACTTACCACTTGTTTTGCTTCCGTAACTACTTACCACCCGTCAGGGAGAACGCGCGCATTAAGTGGCTTATTTATTATAAATAAAGGATTTATTGTAATAAAATAGACATTTCTAAAGTATAAACTATTGTGACGTTAGTTATTGAAAAATACGCAATTTTCCTTTAAACCATAGAATTTATTTAATAAGTTTTTTTAAACAAATACCGATATTTCGGAAGACAGTTGCTTCCTTCCTCAGTGCTAACTGTTAGCAGTTAGCACTAGCTAACTAACAACGCTGATATCCCGTTGAAGATTGATATTTTTTTCTCTTCGCTCCATATTTGATATTGTGAGTTATTCTGCGAGCTTCTTAATGAAGTGGAATCGAGTTTCTTTCTTTTGTGGGTTGATTGATAAGCTAACGACATAAGCATTCGAAATTGACACGTCAAGTATTCTATAGAATTAGAATCGGCGTGTACGACGGGCCGTAGAATAGTTCGAGCATCTCTGATCCAGTGAATCTACACCAAATTTAGTATTAAAATAAAATAATCTCTGGCTTCTTTGTACATTCATCGACCTCTGGAGAGTAGCGCATACTTGAGAGCATAATGACTGCTTTGTTTGGCTTCGGAACAAACGGTGCTATTGTTACATCTTTTGTAAATCCAAACTCATATGTGTCAGGTTTTCGGTGACGATTGGGCAAGAACTCTGGGGGTATGTCACGCTGATTTTTTCTGAGAGTACCCACTAATGTAAGATGTTTCTTTTTTAGTGAATTCACGAGTTCTAGAGACGTAAACCAGTTATCTATGGGTACATTCCTGTTAGACCCTTCTATTGGAGAAACAAGTCTCACTACTGCCTGTGTGGGGGTTTTTTCAGTTGACTGTATTGTGTAGGCAAATTTACCCCATCAGAGTTTTTACCTAAGTAAATATAGGCATTGAGAAGGTAGCCAGACCTTGCATCTGTAATGCATAATATTTTTATGCCGTATTTGGCTGGTTTGTTTGGCATATACATTTGATCTGATCTGACGCATCTCTGACAGCAACATATCCTCATCTGATGAAGATTGAACAGACGATATAGGAGACGAATTTCTATTTTGAAGATTAGTGGTTCCGCTTGCACATGTAGATTCCTCCTTGCATTCAATTTCAGAATCGGATCCACTAGCTTCTTCTAGGACGTGGTCGTCATTAATATCGACTTCAACATCACTAAAATCTCCATCTATCCTTTGACAGGTGTTCTTCTAACCATCTAGCATTAAGTTCGTTATTAGCAGCCGTTATTCACTGCAAACGAAACAAAAATAACGCAACCACTTACCATCGGTATCACTGACCGCTGACGATGTTTGGGACCTTACCGTGGACAAACGCGGGAACGTACGACTTCGTTGGTGGCTCGCGCGACACTGACAAGAGCGGGGGGAAGGTACACGGACGCACGAAACTCAACGATGCGCTGACGCCGAAATATAAACAAAAAACACTTCGAGAGGTGTCTGAGAGACCGGTGGTAAGTGGTTGAGGGTTAATTTAAGACCCTTAACCAATCACACGCCCCCGTTCTATGCACAGGCGGAACAAGCTGACCGTCGTTAACCAACTATTGCAAGCGAAACTCTCTTTTAATGAATCTTTAGGGATGAGTATTGTTTCTCGTACCATCCAATATGTTTTGCCAAGCTCTGTATAAACTTATTATCACCCACAGGATCTGCTTGTCTGTGCTTCACCCATATCAGAAAGGTTTGTTATGAAGAATAATAACAGTATCGAATTTGCAAAAAATTGTTTTGCTTGTGAATATGAATAAATATGCTGCAAAAAAAATTATCAAATGCGTACGAGATAAATTTTATGTTGGATAAATATGCCCCCAGGATATTATGAGCCGCACTTGGGTTGGGGATATGGCTTTGTCGAATAATCCCTGAGAAGAGAATTGTTTAGTGAAACATGATCCATATACTAATATGTTCACGATATGCTTCTTTGTATCCGGATGAAGCGAAAAATAGCTTCGTCAAAACATTGATACCAGTCTTGTTTTCCAGCATTTCTTCAACACTTGCTTGCCTATGAGCAACTCGTCGAAGGAAGCGAGTTTAAAGCAACATTGCCTACGTTTGCCCACGTTAGTAAAGATTCATTAGCTTTTCAAAGTCGTTGCTATATCAACAGCAAATCGTATCACGTTACCAAAATCCTTAGGTTTGGGATGAATGCTTTCAAGACGATCCAATATTCCCGCACTCACTCACGCATTGTTCTCATTTGCGTTCACTTAAATATAAATCTGCCTTTAATTCATGCAGGATGTGGCGCTTCGTGTATTTATTCTCTGCTGGCAGCCAAAAAGAATAACTGGCGTATGACAGGACTCGAAATAAATCCCACAAATGTTCATTACGCCCGTGAAAATATCAAACGAAATGATTTAACTAATTTGGTGAGTGTCTTCCATCAAACCGATCCGAGAGTAATCTTCAAAGATTTCCTATCAACCGTTGATACGAACCATCAATTTGATTTCTGTTTGTGTAATCCGCCATTCTTTGAGGCAGACTCACGAAATCAGGGCGCACCAGATGAAAGCGAAGCGCGAAAACCTCCAGCGAATTTATCCACTGGCATCAAGGACGAGGTGGAATGTGTGGGAGGTGAGGTTGCCTTCGTACGACGAATTGTAGAAGAAAGTTTATTATACCGAAATCGTATTAGGTGAAATTTATTTCTAGCCGCGAAAGAATGTTTCACAAGGAAGTATTTAAAGCTGGATCAGAACTTTTTGTGTTAACACCTCATTTTTTAGCGACATCAGCAGACTTAATTATCTTTGATGAGCAGAACAATACGATGTAAATGATTATTTATGTCGATGATCTGACTAATGAAGCTGCTTTGAGCGAAGAATGTTTAAATGAAGATAATCTCGTTGGTTAATTTATTACTTTCTTTTGAAGCATACTTTCTTTCCTTACAGTTAAACCTTTGTAAACACTCTGTACCTTACAGAATATACACCACCATGTTGGGACACAAAACCTCGTCGATAGCCATAGTCAAGTTTCTAAAGGACAATCATATCACCAACTTCACCCGAACGGAATTCTGTCAAGGCAACACAACACGCTGGGGATTAGCGTGGACGTTTGATCCAAATATTATTCTTCGGGCTGTCCCATCACCAACTGCTGGCTTCCTGCACAAACCACTCAAATCATTCACTTACACTTTTCGTACTTTAAAAACTTTCGTAGTTTGTACAACGTTCCTTGATAACATTTTCTCGCAGTTACGTTTAAGTTTAGAGAAGACAACACCATCAACAGTTCCAAGTGCAGAGACGGTGGGTTCATCGTTATCCTTTTTGGCGAAAGCGTATGCCGACCATTGGACAAATATGCGACGAAAACGTCGAGCCGGAGCAGAAAGTGCAAAGGGCATTGCTGAGTCCAATCAACAAACGACAAGTGGTCAGCAATCTTCCAATAGTGAAGCCATTTTAACTTTTGAACTTCACTTGCTGTACAAAGAGAATACGAAAAAGTTTACTATACGATTAGTATACTTAGATGGCAACGCTGGTGTAAATGCTTTGTATCAGTTGCTTCAATATCTGAAAAACAACGTTAAATCGCTTGAAGATGCTGAATAAAGTTGAAGTCGGACATTGTTGTTTCCTTATGAAAATTAGTGCAAAAGTTTTGTTAGTATGAAACTGTCTAAGTAGTATAAACAACGTAATATTCCTCGTTATTTTACCACAAATTATGCAATCGGAGGACTTCAGTTTTGAGTACTTTTTTTTATTTCTGTTACTTTCAACGATGCTATTTTTAAGGGAAACCATTTGTGTGACCCTGAAAAAGGTGTTTTTTGGGAAATTTCTGAAGGGCGTCTACTGTATGCACATGCATTTGCGGATATTCACTAAAAACATAATTTTTGGACAACGAAACTAAGATTCAGCATGTTATTAGCAATCTGTCAACGCTCCATAAAAAATCCCCGCGCTACTGCATTGATAACGATCTACACCAAGCAAGAAGATTGTTTAAAAAGAAGGTATTTGCTGTTCAATAATCCTGAAATGAGAAGAAAATGAAATTAAATCCTTTACGGTCGGAAGGCGATTCGCGCCACAGGTTGGATGTCGTTTGAGTGGCGACAATCGTTCATGTTTGATTTCGTTATCTTCAAGCGATGGGAACGCAGTATTGGTTGGTGAAAAGTTTCGTCTTCGTCGCACGTCTTAACGGAGATAAGATAAAATTATTAAAAGATCCTTTTAAGACTGTCGGTCTGAAAATGTTCAAAACCTCAGTTGAAACTCGACGATCGCGGCAAAAAGTATCTGGAAAATAAGTAAAGTGTAGTTTTGTTTGATATTAGAAAAATGGATATTAGAAGTGAAATCAGTTCTAGTGACGATGAATTCTGTTTTGAAGCAATCCGGGACGAAATCTATTGCAATTATAGAAAAACTAGTGATAAGGAATGCGAAGGTAGTGATGAACGTGGTATTGGGTGTAAGGAAGCGAAGATCAGAATAATAGACAATGATTCCGATAGTTGCAGTGATATCCCACATCCCTTTGTTCAATTGGAATTGACACTTTGTGACGAATCAATGGAAATACTACTCAAGATAAATTTCATTCCCGGCGAAAGACATGCAGGGTTACGGGTATCCTTACATGTCGTAGAGCCTCTGGATTTATTGACGTTGCTTATAACTGAGGAGCTTTTGGATAAGGTAGTACCAGGTACGAACTGCTATGCTTCAAGAAAGTCTGAGGTAATGGTGCTTGTAAATTACCATACGAATGTAAATACAGAGATTAGGTGTGCGAAATTATATACTTCAAGGTGTACATATAGATAGGTTGTCAAAATATAACGTTTTTGAAGAATAATGTGACATGTTTGGAAAAAAAGGTTACTCGCCACTGTAGTCGTCTTAAGAGAAAAGTTGGAAACAAGTTTACAACTACCAATACATCGATAATTCTCGAAAGCGTAAGCATAAACACGTTGCGTGCATTGGGTACAACAAATCCCGGTGCAAGCGACTCAGCGCGTAAACACGAGAACAATCCACATGGAAGATTCTTTGGGTTGATTTTTGCGGTTGATTGGTAGTTGTATAAAAGCGACTACGGCGAGCGACGAGGGAGTCTTGTGAATGAAACGAAGCAGCGAACGACAGTGCGCGTTGAGAATAGTGCGGTCAAGTAATTAAATAACAATTAAAAGTGATTACGTTTAATAAGTGCTTATGAAAGTGATTGATTAATTAATTTAAAGGTGTACTTAGAAAAGTGAAGTAGTGATTCAGTGAAATAATTGTAAAGTGTAAAATGATTTATCAGAATAAAATTTTAAGCGTCTAATTTTAAACTATTCGAGTGTGTTTCATTCACTATTGCAAATATTTGCGAAGAGCAAACAGGTCGCGCACCTGGCAAAGCGCAACAATAATTTATCTATAAGATTATTTTGTTGTACCTATAAGGCGCTCGACACATTCGCGAAAATCACGTCAACCTGCCATCTCTCCGGCCAAAAAAGACTTAACGAAATGGTGGAGAATTTGTTTTAAGAAAAACTTTCAAATTTTCCACGTTATTCTCGTGATTGATGATCTGCCAACATTTCATTTTATTTACGGAAATACCATATTGAAAAGCTACTACAAAAATCTCGGATGGTTTGACTTCGAGTTATAATTGGAGCAAATTTCAAAACTGTAGTTTCGAGAAAAGCGCGTTTAAAGTTTAATCTACGATTTCGAGAAAAAAACATCAAATGGATTCCAATCCAACAATCCTTTGTAAAGGGACTGTTAACATGACCAATGTATAGCGTATATTTGTCATTTGATTATAATGTGCTCAGCTATGGCTGATTTGAAATTGCTTAGCATTCTTTCTTGTTTCCTGCTGTTGCCTCATTTGCATTCTCTTATGTTATGGCCTCATTTGCGCTATATAGGAGTCATTGAAGTTCGAGCATCCAATTCGGTACAATCCCGATCATTCATGCGTGTGAGTCTTGCCTTTTTTTTGGATTCTGTGTTTTAATTGGCATTTTCTGTTGGAACCTGTAAGACGTAACATTTATATAGTGAGAGGGTCATTTTCAGTTGGTTTTTATTATCCAAGCTTGAGAGTCGTCCCATGTTACTAACTAGTCGTCGATGGAAGCTAATTTGCTATAAATTCGAAACGCAGTTTGCCATCTCTCCCAGGAACTCTTTCTAATTAGAAAACTAAAAAAAGTCACTAAGAGTAAAATGTGGTGAACACATGGGAAACAGTCCAATCTACGATTCTGAATTCCTGAATCGCCATCGGGGCTACACATTTGAGAGTTCCTTCTT
This sequence comes from Stratiomys singularior, assembly GCA_954870665.1. Taxonomy (NCBI): domain Eukaryota; kingdom Metazoa; phylum Arthropoda; class Insecta; order Diptera; family Stratiomyidae; genus Stratiomys; species Stratiomys singularior. The sequence goes on from OX940879.1 coordinate 32,124,796, forward strand.
TAAAGCCAGATGAGTGCATTTTTTCATTGTGTTGTACTTTATTTGATCGACGAGAGTCTCGCAGCAAATGTCAAGCAGTTTTCGTAACATGCGTTTGTATACGACATCGTACAATGATTGCGATGCGTTGATGCGAGACGAGAAATATTCGGACAAACGAAAATTCCTCGTAACGAAGTGCATGACGTTTGTCATTCGTTCTTAATTTCACGAGCCTTTTCCTCTTTCAGAGTAAGGGAGATGATCGTGTAATAATCTGTTATTGTCATCGTTGACAGGATACGTCATCTGTCAACCTTGGACATGCGCGAGGGGTTATATAGGGGTGGGAATGACTTGAAATTTTGTATAGTTCAAAGTATTATCGTTTAATTGCAGATTACGACTCTCTTCTTCTTTATTAGAAACCAAGTCAATAATCCCAGAAACGTTTCAAATGATTCTTGTACCTGTAAGAAATCATGATTGGTGTCAGATTACATCGGTGATTGGCAAGCAAACAACAGCTGATACGGAATAAAATTGAAATCAATTCCGAGAGAACGAAAAGTCTGAGATAAATGCTTCGGTGGTGAATACAATATTATCCACAACGAAATTGTTTGGTTGTGTTGGAACGATGTCGCCATTTTTATAACTAAAGATACCAAATAAATAATACATAATATTAATTTTAACTGTTTTTATTTATGAACGTCCAATATAATTTTGAAATAAAAGCCTCGAAAAATAGAAACCTTATTATACAAAAGTAACGACGGCTGCGATTTTAACGAACTGGAAGATACATTAGACGATTTTAAACGACATTTTACCGGAAGAAGTCCGTGATATTTGGATCGAAAAGGGCCAGAGTTTTTCCAAAATAAAAAAAGTGACTTCTCTGAAACTTCTACAAGTTTTCCAGATGCAAATGGTAAAACGGAAACTAGATACTTGACTAAAAATATTTTTATCCGTAAATTGACGAACGGTGAGTCTTTAGAAAGAAAATGGCTCCTTTATTCACCAGCAAAGAAATCTGTATACTGTTATTGCTGCCGTCTATTTAATACCACTACTGGTACTGGACATAACTTAAGTTCTCCTGATGGATATAAAGATTGGAAGCATATAAGTAAGTTATTGATAGAGCATGAGAACAGTTTACAGCACAGGGAATTTATGATGAATTATGTTGCAAGAATGAAAACTACTGGACGAATTGATACTGAGTTGCTGTCCCAATATAATACAGAAATTAACTTTTGGAATTGTTGCAGTCGTGAAATTTTTGGCTTCAAGAGGTCTTGCTTTTCGTGGTGATAATGAGACATTAAGATCGCAAAATAATGGGAATTATTTGGGATGCTTAGAACTGATTAGTGAATTTGATCCTTTTCTTGCTGATCACATACAAAACTACGGAAATCGTGGAAAAGGAAGTACATCATATTTATCGGCAAATATTTGTTATGATATTATTAATTTAATGGGACAGCAAGTTTTGAAAACCATTGTCAAAGAACTTAAATCAGCAAAGTACTACTCTATTAGCGTCGATTCTACGCCCGATCTGTCCCACGTTGACCAACTGACTTTCATAGTTAAATACGTAAAAGACGGACAGCCTATTGAGAGATTTTTGCAATTTTTGCCTATGGATGAACATAATGCGCAACATATAGCAGATACAATTTTAAACTTTTTTGAAAGCCTTGATATTCCTATAAAAGATTGTCGCGGACAGAGCTACGACAATGCATCAAATATGTCTGGAAAGTACTCTGGTGTTCAGTCAAGAATAAAAGAAGTTTGCGAATTTGCGATTTACGTTCCATGTGCAGCACATTCGCTAAATTTAGTGGGTGTTCAGGCTGTTGAGTGTGTTACTGAAGCAGTAACATTTTTTCAACTTGTACAAAAATTGTTCAATTTTTTCTCGGCTTCGACAAAACGATAGAAAATTTTGACAGATCATTTAGGTGCAAATAGAGTCCTGAAGTCTCTTTCGGAAACTAGGTGGTCTGCACGCGCTAATGCTATTAATGCTTTGCACAATGGTAATTTAAATATTTCTGAAGCATTGTCTTCTATCGCGAGTGACATCAATTAACCAGGAGACACTAGAAAGGAAGCCCAAAGCCCAGCAAAAAAAAATGGGAAAATTCGAGACTGCTCTTCTAACGGAAATATGGAATGATCTTTTGGGAGTTATGAATATAACAAGTCTAAGTTTACAGAATAGCACTATGACCATGGACGTTATAACGAAACTTTACGAATTTTTAATCAGTTATGTCAATACCGCACGCAATAATTTTGATCAGTACGAAACGGCTGCTAAAGAAAAAAATCCATATGCTGACTACAAGGATACATTTGAAAAAAAAAAATTTCGCAGCACACGCATCACTTTTTTTGAAGGATCATCAGAGACTGTACAGTTGAGAGGCAAGGAAAAGTTTCGTGTAGATACTTTCATTCCCATAATTGACACATTAAATACGCTTTTAAAAAAACTTTCGGTAGCATACCAAGAAATTGATAGTCGATTTAGTTTTCTTTGTCAGTTAACAACAAACGAATCTGATGAGTTGACCAAAAAATGCAAAGAATTTGCAGAATTTTATCATGAAGACATTAATGCAGATGAGCTCAAAACAGAATGTTTTGATTTAAGCCAATATTTAAAAAACATAGCAAAGCAATCAGTGGATTTAAATATCTCAACCTTACATAACCTAATAAAATCAGATAAATTGGAAGAAACTTTCCCAAACGTAGAAATTGCTACAAGAATATTCCTTTGCCTAATGGTTACCAATTGTAGTGGAGAGCGGTCATTTTCGCAGCTTAAGAGAATAAAAAATGAATTGCGAACAACAATGTTACAAGAACGACTGAATAATTTGTCAATTATTTGCATAGAAAGTGATATCCTTCAAAAAATTGACTTTAAGGATATAATAGAAGATTTTGCTCAACAGGAATCCCGAAAGAAACCGTTATCGTAATCGTCGCCAAAAAACCAGCAGCATTCCAATATCATTAATGACATATTATATCATACTATATTTGATTACCTGTAATAAATGGCCATACTCATACTTATTAGTAAAAAAATGTTATTATAATTTTTTACTTTCCAAAAGGGCTTCAAATTCTTGTGTGCCCCAGGGCCCCAGCCTAGTTTAAGACGGCCCTGACAAAGAGTGACTGTTTGATGCGGTTTATGAACTGGCGTGTCATCGGATCGTACTTCCTCGAAAATGAGTTCGGCCAAGCAGTTACAGTGAATGGTGTTCGCTATCGCGAGATGATAACAGCCATTTTGTCGCCAGAAATTGAGGATATGGACCTGGACAATATGTGGTTCCAACAGGATAGCGCCACCCTTCCTTGAGAAAGTTAATGGCCGTGTACTTCATGTCGTGGCGATATTAGTTGACCGCTACGATCATGTGATTTGATACCGTTGGACTTCTTTCTTTGGGGATTTTTTTTTTGAAAAAAAAATGTATGTCAATAAGTCAAAAACAATTCAAGAGCTAAAGGATTAAATAATTCGGCACATTAACGACATTGAACCTCAATTATGTCTCAGTGCCATTAAAAATATGGACCTTCGGATGTAGGTATCCCACCGAAGCCTTGGCGAGCATTTGGCCAATATTTTGTTTCACACATAATTTTCATGGATCGTTCTATCATCATAAAAAATATTAAGATAATTCTCTGAAAACTTTTTAATTTATGTGCAATTAACATTGTGCATTCTGATTGGAACACTTTTTATATCCTAAATACGAAGCATTCTTATTTCAATAAGATAAACCCGGGTAAAAAAGATATAAGAAAAATCATGGTTTGAAATGCTGTAAATCCTGAATGTGTTAATGAATCCAATAAAGAAATGGGAGTCGTGGATAAACAAGCCCAAGTGTCATTATGTTTTCCCGGCATGCGAAAGTTATGAAAGGATATAAAAAGGTATTTTTCTACATGGTGGATATCGCGTTTTATAATGCTTTTGTTTTGCATTCTAAAATCCATGGCCGAAAGCAAAACATTACGAATTTTGGTCTTGTTATTGCTGAGCAATTAATTTCACAAATAGTCTTAACTAATTATAATACTAAAGGACAACCTTCACAAGCCAATAAGCCGCTATGGTTACAGACTAAGAATTTGAGTCATCTTCCGGAGCACGTTGCATAAACGAATAAATATACTCATTGCAATTAAAAAAATTCAGTTTAAAGTTCTGATAACACCACCACAGAGTTGCATCAAAATTTATTACTCTGCACACGTTTCTATGAAATTAAATCGTAAGGCAAGGTGTTAAAAGGACCCAGAAAGAGACTGCCACGCTCTTTTGAGACACATGTACCAACTTTCTCAGAGCACCCTCAATTATCAACTTAAACAGTTTTATTTGTTTTTTATTGAATCGGCTTCGTTCGACCACTAAAATTCGCGTTTTCATTGAAAAAAGACAAGGATGTCCTCCAGCATGAGATTGCATGGATACACATTTGAGTTGTTTCCAATTATGGGAAGTTGAATTGTTTATGTGAATAACTTAATTTGTCTTGTATCTAATTTCGGTGGTTATTTTTATTTTGATTGCGAAACGGAATAAATCTGATGTTTTTCACAAGGCCGATGTTTTGCAGTTTTAATGAATTGGAAGGAGTTCAAAAAAATATATACAAAAATATACTTAAATATCGAAAAAAAACTAAGTAGGGTATTAGCATAAGTAAATTATTTTCCCTAATAAGTTGCACGTAATTTCTTTTCACTGCGACATTTCCTTCCTTATGGTTACGACGCTATTATGAGTTCTATCAACTAGGCTCATGTCTTGTTTTTAACAATCTCGTTATATCACTTATTTGAAATGTGAAGCAATTTTGCTTGCACCGCTGATGTATGTTCATTTAAACAAGAAGACATCTCAAAATTCCCATTACCCTCAGGGCCTCCAAAAGGAAAAGAGGAAGAAAAGGAAGTGAGTAAAATATTCGAAGCATTTTCCCAGAAACCAGTTACACAACCGTCTTACATACAAAGACAAACTAAATTGTTTTCCAACGAAAACAAATTTTATTTATTTAATTGAGTCGAAATTTAATTAAAATAAACAAGCATTGGATTCTCATTTATCTTAGCTGCTACTATTGCTGGCTCCCTTTTGCTACATCCTTTCTACATCTGTTGCTGCCACTATCGCTGTTTCTTGTTGCTCCTGCTGTTCTTTTTATACGACCTCAATTAAAAGTTTTCCATGTCAATACCATCATCATCATCACCTGTCTTCTTTCCAATTACAGTTCGTACGATAGACATCGAAGCAGTCGAAGGAAAGAAAATCTCATTACCGTGCCCGTTGGTTGCACCGTCGCGAGATAAGGTCTACATGGTACTTTGGTTTCGTGACGACGCTGGCATACCACTCTACAGGTGACTGTTAATTTAATATTTTCTCCTCTTTACGTTCTCTACTTTCTTTTATTCCTTAAACAAAATGAAGTTCTTGAATCCTTTGGCTTTTGCTACTTGATATCCTCTCATATTTTGCTGGTAATCAAGATTAATGTTTTATTATCCGGGGAGGAGATTAGTTTCATTGTTTTGCACTTTGTTCTTATTTTACAGTTTCGATGTCAGAGGCAAGCCTTTGTCGCAAGGACGACATTGGTCAGCTCCAGAGATTTTCGGAAATCGTGCAAGTTTCAATGCAGATATGGATCCAGCGGCACTGGAATTGAATGTAAGTACATGTCAGGGTAACAATCGTTAGTAGTAATGGTTCGTTGCCATACAAAACATATTTATTATATTTAAACGCATGCTAGGATTGAATAATTTCTGTAAAAATCACGCAAAACTTTATCGACATCCATTTGATGTTTGCTATGTCTTACTCCTTTGCATTCCAGAAAAATACTCACTGACATGAACCCGTCTCTCTGAGTTTTTCGTTGCTAATGTAAATGCCTTAGACGTTTTCTCGAGAAGTTTTCTCGATTGTTATAACTGATGCACAATTAGATGTTAATGTTGCGGTGTCAGGACTAATTGCTGACACACTTTTCGAGGATGGAAGGAATGACAATAACACTGCAATTGTGTAGTTGTTTCTATTAGGGAAGTAGTTTCTATTCTTCTCGGCTCTTGAATGTTTCATGAATTGGTTCTTGGAACAATCAAGGTGAACTTTAAATTGTGGAGATTACTACACGATAGGCGTTTCACAATGATGTTAAGGTAGGGGAATCCCTGAAGAAAGATGAACAAGACTCCTGTTCGAAGTTGTTATCATTTCAATTGCGGCGAAGTGACCAATTGTTGCAGCCATAAAATGAAAATAAATGTAATACTTACATCTAAATACGCATCGGATGAAGAATGCTGACTGACGAGAGTATTTGTGGAAGCTAAAGCTCTGAGGGAGTGCGGCCCCGACGCATCTAGAGGGAACCCATTAGCCATGTTTTCAAATCATATTCAAAAGAGAAGGTAACAATCGAGCAGAGCCTATTGAAACCGCACATGTGCCTGTAGTAACCAGACATTCGTTATTAATTTAAGAACTTGAGCAACCACTAGAAGGAAAGCAGGGACTTCTGCAATCTCTGCCAGAAGAACTTACTGACGGAAAAAGCAAAAGGGCCAAGAAACCAACAGTTGCTGCCATAACCACCAAAGTAACTGAATCACTTGACCTATACAAATAAGTAGTTTCTGTAGATGAGCAATTCGAGAGTCCTGGGTCTTTTGAAATATAGCGGAAAAGTGTTCTACAACTTGCGCGATATTCATAAGGTGCAAAAATCAGCTAACAATATGCGCGAAATAATTGCAGACTGAAACTCACTAACTTATTACAGAGCGAAGTGGCTGGTCGAGCAGTGTGGACACTTAAACTCGGGAGCTTAATCAATTAATCAATTCGTAACAACCGAAAATAAACCCACTAGTTAAAAAAAAGAAAAAATAATACAAGGTGTCTCAAAAGAAATTTTATATTTATTTCGTTTACTGCGTGAACGCAACGTATCCGAGGGGCGTGGGGGTTATGTCAATCGGTAGCCTTGCTCTTGGGAATTCAGTCGCTATGGAGCGTTTCTCGGGAGCAGACCGCGCGTTGTGCGTGCGAGAGTTTTATAAAAACGGCGATTCGGCAACTTTAGCGCGTAGAAAATTCTGCAGTATTCGAGGTTTTCGCACTTAAATGATGCGCCAAGCATTCCTCTCATTCGACATTGGGTTAAAAAGTTTAAAGAGACTGGTACAACGCTGGATAAATCAAAATCCGGGCGACCTAGGTCATCAAGAACGGTAGAAAACGTGACGAATGTTAATCAGTCTGTTCGTGACGAACCTTTCAATTCGGAAGCGCGCAAGTGCTTTAAATGTGCATAGATCATCATTACATCGCATTATGCACAAAAACCTAAAGCTGCACCCCTACAAAATTCAATTGGTGCAAGAATTAAAGCCCCAAGATGCCAGTCAGAGGCTTAATTTTGTAAATCAGGTGATTGAGCAATTTTCAACGTTTACCAACATTTTATTTTCGGATGAAGCTCATTTTCATCTTAATGGCCACGTAAATAAGCAGAACTGCCGCTACTGGAGTGCAACAAATCCGAAACGCAAACATTAGAAACCCTACATTCGCCTAAAGTGACCGTATGGGCTGCGATATCGGCGCGAGGAATTATCGGCCCTTACTTTTTTGAAGACGAAAGGTGGCGTGCAGTTACAGTGAATTCAGAGCGTTATGTGGAGATGTTAGACAACTTCTTGGTACCTGAACTGCAAAACTTTCCTAGCTATAACCAAAGAACATGGTTCCAACAGGACGGAGCAACTTCACACACGTCCAATATGTCTCTGCCACGTGTTCGTGAAATTTTCTCAGGCAAATTGATCTCCCGGAGAGGTGACATAAATTGGCCTCCACGCAGTCCAGATTTAACCCCTATGGACTTTTTCCTATGGGGTTATCTTAAATCTAAAGTTTACGCCAATAAACCGACTCCACTGGTGCATTTGAAAGAAAATATCCGTCATGAAGTGGCAGCCATCCCTGAGTCCACCTGCCGAGACGTCATAAGTAATTTTACTGTTCGATTAAATGAGTGCCGAGAACGCGAGGGTCTACATTTAGACGGTATTATTTTTAAGAAATAAATCCCCAAAAAGTGTATTTTTTTAATTAATAAACATTTTTTCTATATACGGCTTACTTTTTTTTAATCGATCCACTAAATATATAATTTCTTTTAAGACACCTTGTACTTTTGTTCGAGGTTTGAGTTCTCTTTTCCAGTTATTTTAAAAGAAGACAAGCTACTGAAGACAAGTTTCTTATGATACTTAGAAGACAACCTACAACCTACAACTACTTACAACGATTTTGGAAAGAAGAGTGAAATTCTACATAAACTTGGCAGCCCTCTGCATGAAAGAGAACTACCTCACTTTCAGAGGTAAATTTTATAAATCGACTTCAGGAACAGCGATATCCCTATCGCCCATTGTCAACGCCATTATGTGACATTTTCATGGAAGCATAGGAAATTAAGCTGTTTGCATTAATTAGGAGATCTCGTATTCCGGTAAGATTCGGAATGATCCAGCAGGATGAGTTAAACACACACTCATAAAGATAAAAAGTGTCCACCCTAAAAACCATATCAACGATGGAGGCAGAAGCAAATAACCAACTCTCTTTCCTAGACATAGTGATCCATAGGTCATATAATGGGTTTGAATTTGGTGTTTGTAGGAAACCTTCTCAGAAGACCACCCAAGCTAAATCAAAACATTGCCAGTAGCGTATCGCAGCCATGGTTCATTAAGGGGAAAGCATGCATCGGGTTTTCAGAAGTATCGACCAAACTATGTTTAGCAATGAAATCGGTAGCAATACAATAACAACAAGTAGGCGTATACAACTCAAGAATATTCTGCAGTCAATAAAAGTAATACAAAATTTCATGCCCTCACTGTCCAAAAATTTTTATCGACCAAATGAAGAACTAGTGACAACACGGTTCAAAGATTATAAAAAAGAAGCAGAAACATAACAATAAAAAGCACACGAGTTCAAAAACGAGTATCCGATCCATGGTCATGCGGCTCATCATTGAAGAGTCTCATCCGTTATTCATCAATAATGTAGGACATTAAAGGATTAAAAGTCAGATTTAAGTTAGACTCATATGAAAGTATGAATATCTGCAAACTACCCAGGGATAAACGATTAAAGACTGATGCGGGAAATAAAGCTTGTAAGGCAATTATTTTGATTACTTGGATTTTAGTAAATAACAAGACAAGATATATTTTGGGAAATCTTCAAGAGAAGATTCGGTAAAAACTGACAAAGAGAACAAGTAGTTCCCGATATTCACGTATTAACCAGTTAAATGAGTTTTTTTATGAGTTTTTATGAAAACCAGTTTTTAAATGAAATAAAGGAAAAAAGATTTTAATTGGCACAACTCCGCATAACTCCTTGTTGAAAACGCATTACTGGAGTAAGTTTCCAGTCTACAGACGTAAGGTGGTTAAAAGCAGAGAAGCAGCAAAAGGCTCGTGGTAGCTTGGTTACTAATAAATTGGTTCCTATTATCCGCAGCAGATGCAATCTACAACGCAATCAAAAGGAATCGGCAAAAAGGGAGGAAAGGCAAGGGCGAGGGATTCAAAGGAAATTATGTCGGAGTAAGTTTTTCATGCGGAACTGTCTAAGGCAGCCAAGATCGTATTCATACCGTAGCCACGAATTTCAAAAAGGATGAATTATTCCACACGAACCAAAATATAACAGACCATCAAATATAACTAAAGAAATAGAGCATAGGAAGTCCATTGAATCGCTGGAGAACAACTCACTTACCATATTTACTCGAGATCGTAGGAATACCGACGGGAATAAAAGTGAAGACACCAGAGAAGTTGTCACTGTCTGCGAATTGTAATTTAATCGCAATCTTATAACTATGACATAAAAGGAAGTTCGCTTAATCGAGTACATGGTAAGACTGATTTCTACTTCACCTAGCTTTTATCGGACTTCTGATGTGTTGCTTCTCACCTGCCCAAGATTGGTATACGGATATGCTTTGTCAACTGCATGTTTTGCACAAGAGTGGAGGATGACACTTGCCACAATGTTAAGCTGCAAACATTTTCAACTTAATCAAAAAGCTCTCCAGAATTTTATTTGCGGCGTCTTAAAATTTACAAAAGTCTTCAAAAGGATATATAAGGAATAAGGAATAAGGATTTTTTTTAAATCATGCTTTTCCGTGCCTACCTGCTTGAGAATAGAAGAAATCGTGAAACTTAAATGCACCTCTAGGCATAGTAGTAGAAGTCGCGTAGCACAAAGAAATGGGCCAAACGATTTCAGGGAAATTTTTCCGCTTTCCAAAAAGCTGTTCAATGAGAAGACCAGAATTTTCACGCTACTTGAGGTCCAAGACTCAAGGTGTAAAAGACCTTCTCTTCCGTATCAAAAAATATTGAACGAACAGAATTCAATTCAGTTTTTCGATACAAGAAAAAATTTACTCACCTACAATATTTTTAATTTACTTATTGAGTTCGAGCTAAAAGGACTTAAGAAATAGGAACAAATATTAATAGTAAAGTTAAATGCATGACTTAGGTTAGTTGGATTTTTTTCTGAGCTATATGGGATTGTTTTGAAGTTAATTCTGATTTTGATGGATCAAAAGGGGAGATTTCTGGAGTGCTCCTCTAGTTCTGTGAAGACTGGGCCGAATCTGTGTAGTTTCGGTCAGAGTTGATTTTGAGGAGTCATTTCTATAGCTTACGAAATATTTTCATCATTTTTTGATCTTTGAGGTAATCAACTAGAGTAGCAACTCAACTTATGATGATTCAAGGAATATCTTTAACACTTTTCGGGGTTAATACAATCGACTTATTCTGAATTCGCCTGCCTGAGCTCAAGGTGTAGTATAGTCTTCAAGATACATTTGATTCTGTGGTTTCTGTAATTGCTTTACGTTGTTAAAACGCGGAAAAAATGATTGTGTTGATTCCTTGACAACCCAGAGAACTGAAACAATATTCACTTATGATGGGGGTAAATGACAAAGATCATGCAATTTTCTATGCGCAAATGAACTACGTGTGATGAATAGAGAGGTTTCCTATCCATCGCTCATGAGTGAGATGCTTGCTAACCGTCACGAAACGTTTCATGTATTTACAATTTGACGATCACTGGACTCCGATTACTTTGCTCCTGTGACTGTAACGAAACTTACTAGATGTTTTGAGAAAATATTAGGTGACAACCAAAGGATAAAATCTGATAAAAATAGTACAGATTGCGATCCACCGTTCGCAGTAATTTGCTATCAGTTCTCGATAAGAGCCTTGTGTAGACTCCATTTGTGTAAGCACTGAAATGGTTTTATACGTGTATCGAAATCAACAAGCTAAGATTATTGGACTTGAGTTTTACATGTCCCAAACATTTCCAAAACATTTCCCATCCCTATACCTTTATCCTGTCTGATTTTCTCAATGTTTCTAAAATGAACCCGCTGCAGAATCTTTCTCTCTCTTCTTCTTCTTAGCTCTACAGCTCCTCTCGGGCCTTCGCTTCCTCCTCCAACTTTCTCGGTCCATTGACCGGGTCCTACAATTTTGAAATCCGAGCTGCGATGAGCTGTCACCGCGAATAGAATCAGACCAGCGTTTCCTCGGTTTCCTCACCGGTTTCCGTCCTTCAGTTCTCCTAAGGAATGCCTTTTTGCATATATGTTGCTCATCCATAGGATTCACATGGCCGACCCATTGCAGCTTGCGCAGTCTTACAAGCGTTGAGACCTCTGGCTCGTCAAAAATTTCATACAGCTCATGGTTGCATCAGATTCGCCATTGGTCTCCGTCTAGCTTCGCTCCAATCAGCTGCCTCAAGATCCGTCGCTCAAAGGCGTTCAAAATATTTGCAGATGCTTGGGTTAGGGTCCATGTCTCATACCCATAGTATACACAGGTCTTATTACAGATTGGCATACTTGAAGCTTTCCTGTGTATGCAGTATATAAAAAGTGAGTATTATTGTGTAATTTTGCACAATTTTATGATTAAGTAATTTTATGGTTTTTGGAACCCGGATTCAAAAAATAAATTGTCCGACTATTTTTGTACAGTACTGTATGTTCAATATATATTGAACGTTCAGAACAAGGTTCATCCTTCACGAATACCCAGTATCGTTCGAGACTATTTCAATATAACTGAAAACATTTTCAGGCAACGGAATATCCTTGCTGGGAATGTCGTACAACATTGCCTCAAACCAATTTCCAAAATTGAAACCAAAGTGTTTAATCATACTTTGAAACCAGTTTTCTTAAGGGGGTTATATGCTTTATGCACCCAAAAAGTGACCTTTTTTTGAAAATTTATCGCAAGGCTCCTAGAATAGATATTGGTGCAATTTTTAGGGTTTAATAAATATACTATCAAAATATTTGAGAATTTTTTTATCGAATTAATATTGTATTTTAAATAATGGCGGCTTCTCATAGCCGTCAAAAAAATTCATATAAAATGGCGACAATGATACTGAAGCGAGAAACGGTCTGAAATAAAGTTACAAAATTGTTTTATTAAGTAGACCAGTGGCTGTCGTGTGGATCAAAATTATAAACATATGTAGAATAATAACAAAATGGCGAATGTTTAAGGATGACTTTCAAAATTCGAGGTTTTTTTGTGATATTCGGGTTTACAAATGCAGAAAAAATGAAAATTATACTATACGTGTGTCGATATAACTGTTCGTGTGTACTGTAAGAGGTAAATTGTAAGAAAATTATTGTCAAGAAATGAAAAAAATTTTTAACCCATTTTTGAGTTTAAAAACCAAAAAGAAAGGTATCTAGGGCTGCCCAGCTATGCCGGCTGCATACAAAATGCCTTCATTTTCTTCAAAAAGCTCATTCTCATTTATTCTTTCACTTCTCCGCTTCATCCTTCAGCTTCACGACTGTTACGGTACATTATGTACATATGTGTGAAGGTTATCGCGATTGTGGGCGTATTTAAGGCTTGTGAGACTAAGATGCCTGTCCATGGTGTTAATTATTTTGAAAATTGTGCCAAATCCTTCGTCAAACTGTCAAAACTTTTTTAATTACTGTGAGGCCACCTACACATCTTTTCTTGACACCCAACATGAGCATTCTCTTTTAGAATTCAATAGTACAGTTTATTATATATTTTCATGTATGCCTCGAACTTCTGCTTGCTTATATAGAGTTAAATACTATACAGAAGGGCGGAGCTCAACAAAGCCGTATGTGTCTACGAGCTAACGCACGGAGCGTGCGCATTAAAATAAGCATAGCTATTATAATAATTCTTGGACCTTTCTAAAATTTTACTTTTCAAGATGTTGCTGAGGGTATTTACTTTGGAAACAAGTAAAAATAAAATTTATTTGCGGAATAAATATATGAAATATATGTTTAATAAAATTTATTAAACATATATTTCATTTAAATTATCCTAATGAGTACGTGTTCTGTCTCAAAGTAAAGTTGAATGCATTCAGGCAATAAGTTTACTGCAGAAACGGATACAAGTGCTTGAATTTTTCGAAATACTCTGAGCACACCGGCATTAACGTCCCTCCCATTCGTAATAAATATTTTCAAGTTCGTCAACGGGGAATAACTTCTAAATGATTGAGTTCAGGGAATAAATTTACTGCAGATGTGACTACTAGTTCTTAAAATTCTTCGAAATAGGCTCACAATACTCGTGTTCCTGCCACTCGTAATACACGTTTTGGAAGGTATCGAAGGGGGCTTCCTTCAAGCACCGGGTCGTGGACCGATTCTAAAACGGGAAAGGATGGCTCTTGAGATGTCGCTTAATCCTCCTGGATGAGCCAAGCTGGGGCTAGTACTGTTGGCACATTTCGTTTGGCCAGGATGTCAACAATAATTGTCGAGTGCCACAGGGCGTTGTCATAGTGAATACTCCTGTTTTTATTAATCTCATTCCTTACGTGGTTTATTCTGCTATACAGCCTTTCAACGACTTCTCAAAAAATCAGTTTGTCATCCTTTATCCTGGTGGCATGAATTCCGAGCGAACAATGAGACTTTTGAGTCGAAAAAAATGCGTTATTTGTTCATTCGCGCCTGTTTGAAGTGCTGGAAAGCGAGCGTGTCCCACTCGGGCCTTTGGCATTTCGATTCCGGCCTGGTATTGAAAAATCCACATTTTGTCGCCAGTTGCCTTTTTTTTACTGAGTATCACTGTGTTGCCAAGCACGTTGACCGCAGTCACTGATATTTTTGTCATAGTGTTCTGGTCCTCTAGGTGGCACCTCTAGGTGTACAACTATTTGGTAGTAGCTACCAAAACACATCATGTATTGATATATACCAAAATATATAATGTATTTTGGTAGCTACTATTACGAAAAACTATTAAGTAAAAACAACTTTATGCTCATTCAATTCATAATAAAAACTTATTTATTTCGGCTCGATATCTCTCTCTCAGCTACTCGGTTAAGGTATTTGATTTGCGGTCCCAAACGTTGAAAAGGACGAGTTACGAATTGTCACCTTATATAGATATCGCATATAGCAAATGATTCCTTACGACTTGACTGCTTTGTTTTATCTGTCAATTACATGCCTAAAACGCTCATCGTTCAAACTTGAATGTGTTCAAAAATTGTCTTATTTATTTATCCTGCCCGAGTATTATATGTTAACATTTCCGACATAGATACACGCCTCCGGTGCAACCGGAAATGCTGTTGCGATTCACTGCTTTTACATTTATTCAAACATTATACTTTACTATAATATACTTTTTAAAATGATTTCTGGACTTGACGCCAGTCCAGCACAAAATTATTAGAATCTCACGCGCAGAGATTAAAATCGATGACCGTAAGTGTCTATACTTTGACGAAAATGGTAGTTTTACAAGCTGTCCTGCATAAGATTTTCGAAATTGATCAATCATTATTGTCCAGCAATGATTTTCCAGCCATTTGGGGCTTGAAATTTCGCTGAGAATTTCCACAAAGACTCAACAGGCCAAACAAACGTATTCCCATGCAGTTTGCTCTTCGCATTCTTCATATATCCATCGATTCCGACGTTTGGCACTCAACTTCCCTTTATCCATTCACGGGTCCAGTTATTTTTCTGATTTGCCGTCAACTTCATACCGCCAACGTCACGTTCCCTTCCGGACAACAGTTCTCTCCTGCTCACGGGTATTACCTTTTAAAGAAACGAGGTCTCTTCAAAATTCGACGTGTTAAATCAACAAAGGTGACAAAAAATGGTCCTATTCATTCTACGACAACTCGCAGGTGACTGACGAGGATATTTGCTTCATTTGTTCGCTTCATTAGTCCCCGGCAAAAATTTCCGCCACTGGGCGTGTTTCAGTAGCGCCTTGAGTTGGAGAGGAGAATCTGTTTAACTTTATTTTATTAGGTGTATAAATATCAAATGCGGATTTTACTAACAGATGTCATAACCATTACAAATGGTTTGTGTCGGGGATAAATAATATGACATTTTGGAGGGTAAACATCTGTCAACAAATTCCAGCATGTCATAGGTTTTGATTGTACAAACAACATAGTTTCTGTCCGCTTCAAAAACGTCGAATTACGTGCCAGAAAAAGAGGTTTTGTGGGGAACTCTAATAACCTTCTTTCGTTTGAAGAAGACGGCAGCAAAACCTTATCGATTTTTATTGGAAGCATATGGTGAATATGCTCCAAGCGAAGACACTTGTGAACGATGGTTTAAAAGATTTAAAAGTGGCGATTTCGATGTCAGCAACAAAGACCGTGGAAAACCACAAAAAAGATTCAAAGATACAGATTTGCAAGCATTATTGGATGAAGACAACACACAAACTGAAAAACAGTTGGCAGAAGTGTTAGAAGTTACTCAGGCAGCCATTTCACAACGTTTAAAAGTCATGGGAAAGATCCAAAAAGCTGGAAAATGGGTGCCGTATCAATTGAAAGAAAGAGACATCGAAAGGCGAAAAACCATTTGTGAAATTTTGCTTGCCAGACAGAAAAGAAAAGGTTTCTTGCATCGGATTGTTACTGGCGATGCAAAGTGGATTTATTTCGACAACCCCAAGCGGAAAAAAATCATCGGTAGACCCAGGCCAGCCATCAACACCATCACCAGTCCGAAATATTCATGGAAAGAAGACTTTGCTGTGTATTTGGTGGGATAGTAAGGGACCTTTGTATTACGAACTGCTGAAACCTGGTGAGACTATTACTGGCAAACGTTACCGACAATAACTGATCAAATTGAACCGCGCACTTAAGGAAAAACGACCAGAATTTGACCAAAGACATGATAAAGTCATTTTTCAAGATGACAATGCTCGGCCGCATGTTACAATACCTGATGTGTGGTTAGCCTCAAAAAATGAGAAGTGGTACTGGGACGGAATCCATCAATTGACAGAAAGATGGGAAAAAGTCGTAGCTAACGATGGCCAATACTTTCATTATTGAATTCATTCGTTCTGTTATTCAAATAAATGCATATTCCAAGCAGGAAAATCCGAAAAAAAATTTCATATTTATACACCTATTACTATTATATTGTTTAACCTGATTATCTTTCCAGTTTTATCTGCAACTTAAAATTATTTTTTCTTTTTATTATTATTCTTTGATGGTTTTATTCAATATTATTTGTAACTAGCTGTCTTATGAGTCGTGGAAAGTCAGCTTAAACATGATTTCCTTGAACTTTTTGAGCAATCTACCTTCCGAACCCCTTAATTTTGAAACAAATTCTGATGGAATAGTCACTGAAACGGATAAGAAGGATTGCAGAAGATACTTTTGAAGAATGAAATACAACATAACATTATTTTGCTCTAATTCTTCAATGATCTTCATTGTAAATTAAGGTTATAGTTTTAAGTTTTAAGTCTTATGCTTAAACAATAGATTTTCAGAATAAGAATGCAAATTGATTGGAGATCTTTCTTGATTAATTTACAAGTAAAATACTTTTTTCTTTCGACAGAATATCAAGCGACACGACCAAGGAATCTACAGGTGTCGAGTGGATTTCAGAACGAGCCAAACTCAAAGCTTTCGCTATAATGTGACCGTAATAAGTGAGTATTTGATCCATTTGAAATTCATAAAATCCCACCAAACTACTCGCCGAAAGCCTGCGATTTACTTGACCTTCCGAATTAATTTCAATCTGCTCACTGACATTCAAACCGAAATATAATCTAACTTCCTTAATCTGCTCCTGGCTACGGGTTTGTAATAATCTCGCCCGTCTGAACTGAACATCGCGTTAAATTACTGCAATGAGTCATAAACGAATTTCCAGAGCTGCAAATTGAATTCAACCCCCATTCAGTACCAAGTCATTGTTTCTAATTTCTTCTCGTATAAATTAATTTGCAGAAACATTCACATCCACTGCAATTGCCCGGCAAGCAAATAAAATTACGCAATGTGAGTTTGATTTGTGTACTCCAAACGTCCCGAGTACTGAGTTTGTGGAACAATACTCAAGAGCTCCACACTTCAGCCACGAGTCGAAGGACTTCTTGGGAAAGGCCGGGTGGAACTTGCAGCCGGGCTGCGATGGCTGGCATTCTGCGGTCGTAAATTTGTTTTAAATGCCAGGCAATTTCAACTGTGCTCAAATCGAGTCAACTCAACTCACCACGACCTCGAGCATTTGGAGCAGGCATAGCGCGGACAACCAAAATATGCCTCCGGCACCGGCTCTCGGCCTGGTTAAGCAAGGAGAATGTCCTGATTCATCCCATTCATCTCCGGCTGATGAACGAGGAATGCGAGTCCATTTAGATGGTATCGGAGCCAATAGAAATGGCCAGAAATATTTTTATGCTCCATTATAGTTCGAGGTGAAGTTAATCGCGAACAAAGAGCAGATCCATGTCAGATACCACATGGTAGCTAATTGCAGGGCCAGCACTCAGTGCGTGATTGTTGTCCTTAATTAAATAAACCATTTGCCCGCAGCATTGTCCTTGAGAGCTTCGTTACTAACCCGTTCATAAGCAATTACTAGCGAGATCCAAACCATTCGAAGTCGATGGTGCGATACTGAACAAGCATTGTTCGATATCTCGCCCCATCGCGTCTTTCCACCCCAAAATATGCTCGGCATTGAATTCCTGATTTATTAGCCACGCAAAGTAACCCATCTAGCATTGGATACGAACTACGGCAAGCTGGCAGCTTGCTTGAAGCTGCGCCACATTAACTTTATGACAACTTAATTACAGTTCCGCCGGAGCACCCCATCGTCCTGGATCGCTGGGGCCGTCAGTTGAACGAGACTGTGCTGGGGCCGCTCGAAGAAGGGGATGATCTAATGCTTACGTGTCGTGTAATTGGAGGTAAGTTTTTGCACTTGCACCACTCACTTATACTTGTAATTATTGTGCTATAATTCGTATTGTTATGTGACTGCATGGGCTTGTCCTGTTTGTTGGAGCTTTCAGCTTTTAGCAGAACATGTTGTTTCATTGTGCATTCATTTGTTTTGTTTGGGAAATGACGGGGGAAATTTGTATTTTATCGCTAAATTAAAAGTCAGTCATGTGAATAATGCAATAATATTATGTTCTTTTGCCTACGAACCATTAATTACAAGCGGATCTGATATTTCACACATGTTTAACTTGATTGTTAAGACTCCCACAATGATTGTGTTTGTTTTTTTCTATGAAGAATAAGGATTTATTGTTTGATGATACGTACGTTATTGTTGCACAGCAGTTGTGTTGGAATAATCAAATTAATTAAACGTCCTGAAGCTGTTTCATTGTTACGCATCCAACGGCTTCTTAGGCCATGAGGTGACGATTTGTTACTTTTACTATTTAGCGTTACTTGAATAGAATACACTGCAATGGTTACAGAATTTCAAACAATGTCTAAACTAAACCAACGAAAAAAAGGACATGCTTGAACCCATCTAGCCTAAGAAAACCCGATGTTCTTTGAAATTATTACAATAGTTAACTTAACATGCTGTCTTTAGGTGTTCACCTGCTTTGATTTTTTAGAGTACAAAAGAATTGTGTATTTTTTTTGTTTCCCTACGTCATTTACTTTCATGAAGAACATAAATTAATGAAGTGTTTCCTTTTGCGCTTCTTATCTTTTCCGTATCCAGTGATCATTTTGATAACTTACCAACGTAGAAGCTTCGGTCTTATATTGAGTAGTCTTCTTTGCACTGATTGACTTTTTGGTACCCATTGGTCTCATATCATCGTAGAAGTTCCCGTCTTCATGAACAAAAAAATTAACAAGCTGCTGAATCAACATCTCATTTAAATAAAACCTTAACCCTGGCAGCAGGTTTTGAAGAGTGCGAGACAGATGGAAGCCTGCGGAGTTAAATTAGACGCATATTCTCATCGAGGTAACATATCCAATCTAAGTCCTAACGATTGTTGACGGTTTACCTCTGATGATTACAAAAGAATGATACGTAGAACTATCATCAACAGGAGCCCTTGTTCCTTAGTAGAATCTGAAAAAGCAACAGCCTTACAACCCTACCATCTTGAGATCCTATCCTTCCATTGGGAAAGTTATGATCTCGACGACCATTGCGTTATTGTAAACAATTCAAAATAGAATAATTTACATGAAATTTCAGCAGCTTATCGCTGATATTTATAGGCACGGTCAAAGTTTACTTTTTTAAGTTTATAAGGAAAATTATCATCAAGCTGATCTTCGCTGATGCTGCGTCTTTTGTAACGAAAGGACGAATTGATTGATGCCACCATTCTATCGTTTTCAAAAAGTTCCTAGGCTTTTTCCCCATCACAGAAGTAAATCATTAAAATATGGCAAGTGCTTACTCTTTTGTGTTCCAATTTCATTGTGTTGTTATAACTCCAAAACACAACTTCATTGGTATACCATTTTTCTGTTATCAAAATGTTCACAGGCTGTTCTCTCCTTTACGGAAGTTGAGCATTAAAATATGGCAAGATTTTACATTTAGTTTTCCGTTTTCATCATGTTGTGGCCCAAAACACAACAAGCCAAAAAAACACAACTATATCGGTCAGTTTTCTGATAAGAAAAAGCCTTTAGCAATCAGCTGTCAAACAACATGAAAAGCTATGTTAAATGAAATAAAGGAGCAACCAAGAAAGGAAATTGACAAAAACACAAAGAGGAACGCAAGTTTCTCAAGCTTTTTTAATTTCTTCAAAGAACTAAATGTTTGGAACAAATTTCGCCAAATTTCGCTGTTGATAGAAATTCTATTAACAAATCAGGGCAGTCCTTCTCTACGCATGAAGAGAACCTCCAAGCTATTCCCTCGGCTTACAGCAACCGAATGTTGAGAAACGGGGAAGCATCCGCGTTAACTTCTTTTTTTAAGAGCTGAAAACATCAGGTACCAGGGCTAATATTTAACAATCTCCTCTTAAAACGTTGATCTAGGTTGGTTTTTTGGTTCTTTACTCACTTAGTGTAATTTTCGATGGCTGATTGGTGGAGCTGAAGGAAACGGTTCAATATCGCATTTCCCGAACTTCACGTCCAGGAATAAAAGAAGAGTTTTACTTTTCCCAAAGAGTCCCTATGGTTATATCATCCAGCTAAAACACTCTGCACTACATTAACGATCATCTGCAGTACTTTTATCAATAATATAGTATTTCCAAAAAATGTACTATAAAGTCTCCAGGATATTCGAAATTTCAGAACGATTTCCGAACCATTTCAATATGAGTAGGTGTAATTTTGTGGAAGCAATCGTCTTTGGCAGCCTTTAGGTGTAAACCATGTAAAGGCTAGACTCTGATTCCGGAGCTTCACCATGGATTGTAACAAAGGAAAGCAATAGCAGAAGCAATGATGTTAAAGCACGATATCGTCGCTTCCGCATTAAATGTACTCAAAAGCGTTTTAAATGAAAGAAAACATTAAACTACATGGATTATATACTATCATCAAATCATTGCTAGCCTAGAAAATATTGTATTACAAAGAGAGGAATTTTATCTAAAATTAAGTCGACCGTAAAAGTTGACTTTTGACTAACGATACTGAAGGCTGGCCTGTACATAAGAAGATTCAGTTACCGCTTTTTTTCACTTGTGATTCCTCGTTGGGGATTGAGGACCGTTGACGCTGTTTAGAATCTACCACAGTTTACTTTGAGACGGTATTTTTCTTCCCTATCGAAAAATAAAAATGTTTTATACCCATAAATGACAAAAACTACCCAAAAATGACAAGGTCAATTGCTTTTTTCTATGGTACTTTTGAGAATCTTCCTTTGACAGACGACCGATCGTTCAACTATATTTAAAAGCTTTACTTTGATTCCACTGACCCACAAATCATTCCAAACAGTGATTTTCTTTGAAAAAAAACTGTGTTTAGACTACTGCCTGTAATTGCTCATCACTGCCAACGCGACAGTTTTTTTATTAATGTTTCCATTCAACTAGAAATGGGCCTCATCGCTAAACGAAATGTTCTTTGAAAACGAAATTCGTGATCTACAGCAATTTGTTCTTGAGCTCGTAAACCGAATATTAGCGATAACCCGTGGTCAGTCGGTTTCAATTTCTGCACCAGTTGAATTTTGTAAGCCCGTCAACCAAAATCCTACCGTAAAATCCTGCGTAATCTGGATGGGCACAGGTTTAATTGTTGAGCACGATGTCGAATGGAATCATTTGGGTCTCGATATTGAATCGATTCAACGCTCCACAGCTGCGATGGTTTCTTCATTACGCACTGCACGACATCTGGATTCAAAAAAAATCAGCAAAAGTAAATGTGGTGCGGAAACGATTCATGATTAATGGAATCAATTCTTCCAAAACGAAACTGTTTATTTTTCGGAATTAATCTACACAATTTGCAAATGTTGCTCAGGCGTCAACATATTCATGATAAAATGGCACAGCAAATTAACCATAAAATGTATGACAGCTGTCACACCATATAGAACATGATAAAGTGTTCTAACTTAAGGCTTTATACCTTTATGAAAACAACCGTTAGTTTGGTGAAATTAAAGAAATGTGTTAAGCTAACATTTCACAAATTGCAGATGACTTTATTTTATCGTTTCAATCGGTCGCATAGTCGGTATGCCAAAACACTTTGAGCACCTGGTTTGGTTGAAACACAGAACAGACTATACTTCATGCTAATACAAGCTTTATTTCGAGTTAATTACATTTCAACCTCAGTGAATTATTTTTCATCAATGAACAGTCATTTCGTAACACAAAGTCTTCTCATGGAATTTACTTTCGGTGGATATTTTGACAGTGACAGTGCAGCTAGCATTAGACAAAAACTTGCGTCATTTCAACGGTTAACCCTAATGTGATGTCGTTACAATTTAAAAAAATTCAGCGAAGGCCAACAGAAAACTTAACCTATACCGTTATTTTCCCGTTGATTTAACATATATCTTTGAAGCGAATATTGTGACATAGGTCGCGCGGCTATTGGACTTGTACCATCATGACGTCATTAATCAGTATAATAAATAAAGTTATCTTCTAGATGCCTCAAGTCATTTTAAATGTCATTGTGGTTTATTTTGGGTTCGTAAAAAAGGACAATTAAATCGCTCCCTTAATTATGCAGCTGAGACACTACAATTTTCCCCCCGATGTAGACAATCATTGTAGAGTCCTTCCATTTAAGGTAAATGAGTTAATTCCTTTTGATTTTCAGCAAATAAATGGAGTTAGATACTTCAGACTTTTATTTTGATTCCTGCTAATTTCGGGAGATTTAAATATCGCCGAACGAAGATGTGCAACAGAAGGATTCCGTGAAATTTACTGTCACAGTACTTTTCAGTTTTTTCAAGTGTTAGCTTTGTTTCAATGATGTATTGCATCAAGCGAATTATTGACTTATGCATACCCACTTTGCATTTCTACACATTTGTATTTCATTTTCTGAAATACAGTCTTCAAAACATAAATTAACATTTGGGGACAATAGAAAATTTTCAGATAAATTAGCGTCCTTATGTTACCTCCATAGAACTAAACTCCCTGACGATTTCTGTGATCTGTGAGGATTGTAATGTAATTCAATAAAAACTTTATTGCCGTGAAACAGCTTCGCAAAATTTTAAAAATGTTTTTTGAAGTATCATATTAACACTCTGATAAATATATTTGCGAGAATTTACACTTGGATTCTAACCAGGATAATTTCTTTCTGTCACATATAGTTCTATATAGTCTATAAATTATAATATTCTCGGAAGATGCAATAACGTCGAAATTTCCAATTCATCATATCATATGGTGACCATAATTACCATACCGAATATTCTCTTTTCCTCTCCCTCTTTCTCTCTTTCTCTCTCTGTCATTCATGCCATTATTAACGTATCACTCCTTCCTCCGAAATGCTCTATTTATTATGACGTATACCTAATATTACTTCATTTCCTCTTTTCCGACAATTTGGTGATTTTCCGACATTAAAATTGAAATATTTTCCTAAAAGAAAATGAAATATTAACAATTAGTACATTGTTCGGGTTCCTGAGGTTTCGTGTATTGCAATGATTTGAAGTAAATTAATAAATCACATTTTTATCAACCAATTCAGTTATTTGTATGCTTGCATGTTACACTAAAATTATAAAAATAAGTAGTCAAGATATAATCTCAGGATTCATTATTATGGTTTTCATTCATTACCCATTACTGCTCCTTCCAAAATCTTAAGGGTGAATTTGTTAATGTGAGTTTTTGTAGAAAGGAAATTATGCTAGTTATGAAGATATGTAAAACGTACATATGCGTTGTTTACTTATACGTTGTTTAGTCTTCAAACGTTATAGATAAATATTAGCTTTAACATTTGAGTAAATAACCTTTGGAAAATAGCTGTTGCATTTTTCTGGCATCGAATCAATTGACGAGTAGAGTGCAAAAATGATTTTGAAAATTCAAAGATCAGGAGAACAACAAAATTATCACTACAAAATGTCTCCTGTCGAATGCTAAGCATATAAAATCCTCGACCTCGACCTAGGGAAGACTAAATTCGAAGGAAGATGCTTACTCGATAGCGTTACCCCAAAAAGCTAGGTGGTTACAAGGCCTAAAGAGAATTTGTCATAAGAACTTTAATCCCATTATGGCAGAATACACTTTAATGAAATCTCAAATAACCTGGGATAAACCCATTATAAGAGAGAGCATGAGCGCAGACACAAACACAAAGTTTAAAGATCGTATCAACGTTCTCAAATCCTCTGAAAATTTTTATTAAGAAAACCAATCCTTTTTCGGGCTGCGGGCCGCAAACTTCAACTGAAAAAATGACCAGAGCCCTTAAAAGGAAAGTCGACCAAGAAGCAACAGCAATCTGCTTGCTTTAATTACTGGAAACATTTGTATGGACAGAAGCACTCTATCAATCGAAACATCAAATCTCTGCTTCTTTGCTGAGCTTTTTTGCATCGCCTGACCAAGTTCTTCCCATGTTAAGCTGGTTGAAACATAAAACGGCTGCTGGGTGAGATGAAATCTGAAACTACGTACTAAAGAAATGTACCTGCATTATACTTGGACTTGCCACCAGAGTCATAAACCATTACTTAAGAAATGGATGCTTCTTTCGAGGCTCTAAAACTGCAGTGCGAACCGTTTTCCCGACATAAATAAATTCAGACGACATGAGTAAATTCAAAGCTATATTCATGCTTTGGAACCCAGAGATGATACTAGGGAAGGACGCATTCCTGATGTTCAAGCCTCTGCCAATCCCTGGTTGTCGGTCCAGCAATTCAGGTTATAAGAGAAGGTATCAACGGTCTGAATTCGGAAGTTCTTCAGGGATCGATTCTTGGTCCGCATCTCTTCAACTTATTCCTTCATGATATGGTTTGACACATTATTTCGGGCTAGGCCTCGTGTTCCTACGCCTATAGGCGCCTTTGGATCATGGGAATCTCTTCTTTAAAGGGAAGGAAGGGGAAGAAGGAAGTGCTACAATAGAGATCCATCCATCCATCCCCGATGCCTCCCAGCGCTCCAATAAAGCTTTTGACAGTATCAGTACTGCCCGAGCATATTGCGCCACGCGATTCCAATTGTCAAATGTTTTCATCATTACTCCGACCATAGTTTCCGGACAGAGCTCTCTAATTTCGCTGAGAAGGTCTCCTCGCTGCTGGCTTTTACAGTAGAAGAATGTGTGACAGGCGTCATCCAACTCTCCTGCACAAAACACACAGTTGGAAGACCGTGCTCTTTCAATTTTGTACAGGTAGGACCGAAAACAACCCTGTGCACTTAAGAGCTGGGTCAAGTAGAAATCGGTCTCACCATGCACTCGACTGAACCACGGCCTCAGGTCAGGGATCAGACGTACAGTCCACCTTCCCCTTGTTTCTTGGTTTCAGGACTGTTGCCAATCGCTAAAAGAACGACGTCTTTCTTCCATGGTGATCTATTCTCTTCGGACTTCACCTCTGCGCAGGTAAACACTTCTGCCCTCCCTCGCAAGGAAGATAATGGGTATCACCCCTGCGATTATCAGCACTGCCACCCCGGATACCGTTTGATATGCGCATGAGATTCGAAATGCTCCTTGTCTCTGCACCTGTGCCAACCGCTCCCGATGTAACTCCTTGCTGAGAGCGTCGCCTCACAGTTCTGATCCGTAGCGTAGAAGCGACTGCACAATGCTCATTAAGAGTCATATCCTTGATGTAGTGGGCACCATGGGCCATTAATCGGGTGAGTGCCATCACACGCACTGCACCCTTGTCAGCTGCTGTCCTGATTTGTTGGGAAAAACTCATCTTCAAGTCTATCAGAACGCCCAGACACTTTACAGCTGATTTCGATTCAAGCAGCTCATCCCCAATACTGATAGGCCTTACTCTGGGGATTCTCTTCTTCATTAGGATGACCACTTCGGTTGTTTCCAGTTCCATGGTTTTTTTCCGAGATACCCAATAGTGAGCCAGAAATTAAACCCATTGTCGATTATGTGAGTGCCGAGAAATTAAGTAAATATCTACTCCCGAAGCTATCTAACTTTACTTGCTTTATCGGAACACGTCATTTTTGGCTACATTCTTCAATGCGTCATCAAATTATAAGCGACCATTCTATGTTTAGGCTGGACCAGTTGACCGCAGATGATTACGCTGTACTCATTGCGCCAACCACAACGTTTAGGGACCAGAGAATTAAGAATTCTCACCAGAGAATTAAGTCAGCCGAAGAGTCCCTGCTTCCAGAATTCCTGCGGACTGACCACCTCTTTCTTCAACAGACCATTTAACCTAATTGAAGATAAAATTAATTAGGAGAATTTTGGTATAAGTTAGGATAAGAACATTGTAATCAACAAAAGTAAAAGGCTTACGAGTGAAACATTGATGAAACTGCAACTCGTATCTAACATAAGAATCGGTTACAAGCAGATTTTCATTTAACAACATAATTTGCTGCTGTCAAATATTTACTTCAAACTTAGCTCAGAATGACATGTATTTATAAAGCCTCAATAAATACATCTACTTCTGAAAGATCTTTAACAAAGCAAAACAAACCAGCTAAAATCTAAACTTTCGGGTGCACTACTAGCAGAACTACTTGATTTGACTGTACAGTAAACAATGCCGAAACGGTAAGTCTACGTAGCTGCAAACTATTTTTGAGAGACCGCGTCGTGTCATCAAGAGGATGATTGATGCAGTATATCGAGAATATCCTATACATTAACATTAAACGCCAAGCGTTAAAATTTTCTTGCTTTGTCCCTGGCGTAAGCACATACAGATTTAATATTACGAACAATCTCATATCTAACGGTATTAAATTAGAATAAGTGGAATTTTTGATCTCATTTTGCGTACACCAGGAGTATTGCTCTCAAATCTTTTATGTGAAAACGCAGTCCTACTGACGCTTTTTCTATCTCTGTCTTCGACAAGCCACTCGGGAGTGTTAACGCTGTATGTAATTATGTAATGCGTTGTTTAATTAACATGAATAATGCTGAGCCTGCTGAAGCGATGTATTTTCTTTGCGAAAATCCGAAAAGATTATTGTTTCAAGGGGTTGGCCGAGCTAATAATTATGATGTAAGAAGATTGCAATTAATCATGATGGAGGTACAACTACTTAGCGGAACTTTCCCTTCAATTCGGCCAAGAAACATTTGGTATGAGTAAATAATGACAAGTGACCAACAAATTGTTCATTTGAGTAAAGAAGAGAGAATAGTTCAAGAGAAAAACTCTATATTGATATTCGGGTAGTTTCTCAATTTTTCGGAAGAAAAAAATTGCCGAGATGAAACGCAATAAATGTCACTGCACTAAAGTCAAGCCGAAAAAGACGTGACGAACGATCGAGTTGAAATGTAACGAGTATTATCAGCGGTAATGTGAGTTTTATCAAGAAACATTTGAATTTTACAGTCACTGAACTGAATTCGACGAGTGATACGTCAAAATATCTGTTAAGAGTGAATGTGCAAGTACATACTTAAAGCAAGCATGAAAAATTGGGTTATGTAAACTTAAACAAAATATTTGAGTTATTATTATCGAACTTTGAGTTTCACATAACAAGAAGAAAATTACAAATGTTAAGCGCACAACAGTATGATTGATCACGATTGTCCTTTTAACTTCAACTTAATCTCATTCCTTTCTTCAAAACTAATCTGCAGTACACGTTCGTGGCCGTGTTCCCTTTTAAAAGTATTCATGATTATCTACCAATTATTCCCTTCAGAATTTCATTGGAAACTTTACCTTTTAATTTTCAATTCTTGTTTGTCCAATCCTGTCCGAATTCATTTAATTCGTATGGTTATGTAAAGGGTTATTGAATGTGATGCCTTAGTTTGTAAAATTGAATTTCTTAATCAAAAATGGAACAGAGTCCTTATGTTGTCCGAGTTGTTTCACAAGTATTGGCTGTAGGAATCGCACCCGAATCTGTGGGGATTCTTTAGCACAAATGGTTTCAATTGAAAGAAAATGCCTCAACAGGAATCTTATGGTTTCCTTAGTCTTGGCTTCCTATTGTTGATATCGGGTAGCAGGTTCGTACTATGTCTTCTTTGTTTCCGCTTGCGATAGCTCGCTCTGATTTTTTTTCTTTTCAGTCTCCTTGGCTCGGATTCTGTTTTGCAATAAAAGCTGCTTTTGCAACAATGAGTCCAGCTGGGCTGTTTGCTTACCTCAGGTTTCTCTCAATAATACGAATTCAGCTCAATTACAACCAAACCAGACATTAAACACTCGTAACTGAAGGAATCGCCCATTGTAATTATTCTACGAGAGAAATGCTTTCACTCTAATCAGTTCGTGCGAAACGAATTTCGTTGGACAAATAGGATTATGGTGTTTACGCGTGTCTCCTGAGCGATTTTTTTTTTCGTTGCTTAAAGAAAATATGTCTAAGGTTTCTAATGGAAGCTATCATTTGTGAGGTCAGTCAACACATGTACCTTTGTAGTATCATTTTACCTTTTTGGTCATTGCGAGAAGGAACATCAGTACGAATTTCAAAAAGGATAGTAGAGTTGACGAAACCAAGTATACTTGTTTTATTTTGATGCCGAAATGATGGTGACATCACTCTAAAACTAAGCATACCACAATCTAAAAGTAAATTGTTGAGCCAGCTCAAATACATGAAACCTCCCCATGAATCCATTCGTCATATTTAATATTTATTTGCCGGTATTGACTGAAATCCAGCAAAGCTTAATGATATCCTCATGAAATCCTAGAGTACTCAAATACATATGTCATCATATCAATTATTTATCTTTTCCCCGCATTCGCCACGCACAGAGTCACACATCCTCGCAGCACGCACACACATTCGCATCGGCTCATGTAGAAACATACAGGATCGACACATGCACCAATGCATAAAGCATGGAACGGAAATGGATCAGAAGACCTGAATCAGACTTTCTGTAATTTAGTGCGAAAATTCAAACATGCCTAGAATGATCACAAAGCAGAAATGCTGGCGAGGATAATCACAAAGGCGAGGCGAAGGGAGATGATGATTACAGCTTGTGGCCACAACTGACATAAAATATATATACCAGCAATTCAGTCAACCTCCTTCTTTACAGGAACTTGAAATATAGGCCTTGCATAGATAATTGATGTCCAGAGAATTATTATATGTTTGTGCAGCGGCATGAATGCTGGCGCAAGGACCTACCTTGAAACAAAGGCTGCTGGCTCCGTTTGAGTAGGACTCGACTGTGTGTGTGCACTTTGTTGAATTGTAAATGGGAATTTGTGGAATTCTCCGAGTTCTAGTCCATTCATGGAATGCCTTCGCCAGCAAAGTTACTCGAGGCTTTGTCGAGATGCATGGAGCCCATCTATGTATATGTCGGCCGAGCATTGATTTATGGAGTTATTTAATTCAATTCCTGTCGATTGTAATGATTGCATTGTAAAACATCGAGTGGAAATTGTTGTGAAGCTTTAAATTAAATTTTTGCCCAACCAAAATTATTAAAGATCACACAAAAAACGCGTTCACACGTAATGTATTTGTTTCTGTAGGCATAATAACACCAACCTGCAACACGATTTCAACTGAATAAGTATTGTGGAAAATCATGAAAATTTCCAAATAATGTCCTGTTTATCATTGTGACTTTCGATTAATTAATTCAATGAAAATATTGAGTTATGGTACCTTGAAATTTAATCAAAATTATTTACATGGAATTATGCAATTGCATGAAATGATTACCACTTCATATATAAATAACTACCAAAAAAGCGGAGCTTATTATTGTTATTAGCATGCAAGGTTGACGGAAATAATTTCGATTTGAAATTATTGAACATGTTAAAGCAAGAAGAATATTGCTATTAAAGTCATTAAAGACCCACAATGCAATTTAATTCCCCAAAACATAACCAACTGCGGAAGCTGGGACTTGTTTTCATTGAAGACCAAAGAATTTTTCGCCTACTGAGCAACCTATTTATGAGTTTTAAGAGTTGTTAGAGAGCTTAAAGATAATATTTACTGACACAATCTGATTTTTCTAACTCAGATTGTCTTGGTTCAACGCGCACATTATTTATTTGTCTTACTTAGTTTGCTGGGCTGTGTTTTATCTGGTTGAAGCTATCTTACAGCCTATGTATCAAACCAAAAATAGAACCAACTGAATTATCGACGAAACACCCCCTGTCAACCGGAAACCAAAACCATTGACACGTTACTTCTAACAAGACCTCGACTTTCGAGCCACATGAATCCTTTCTCCAACGGACAAGATAAATGGAGAAGGAATGCACCCCCGACGCACGCAGTCGGCCAACTTTACCCATCATTTTTCATTACGATAAAAGCATAATGTAACACGTGCCTGCATTTGTCAACAGATTGCAGCACCTCTCTGGTTATGCTATCCGTACGGGGCCCGCCCACCTTTTTGACAAGACTACCTGGCCCATCTTCTCTATAAAATGAAGGTATGACAGACATTACTCTTCCCTCTAATGCAAAATATGTCATCGATACTTAGGGCAATCAAAAGTCAATATCACCATGCTTTTGCCTAGCACATGGTCTCAAATAATTATTGAGCAGCGCAATCTATGTTCTTCTTATAGAGCAACTACTCTCGTTACTAACCTTATCTCTTTAGAAGTAGAAGGTAGAAGGTATGAAGAAGGTATGCAGATGCAATCCACAGTGCTCCTAGTCGCGTACATGTACCACTCCCACTCACTCGCCCCTCGTTTTCATTGCAGCTCTTTACTGATAGTTTCTCCTCTTGCCTCTGCCCACTATATAACCTTAAGTTACGTGCAAGTTATCAAATTTATTTTTTTGGACTTGTTGCCCATAATTTTTCGCTACAGACCCAAAATTCCTGCTGCAGTTTTTCCAGTCATTACTCTCAGCTATTTGGGAAAATTCAGCTCAGAGTCCATGAACTATCCCTCTCTGAGTGTTTTACCCTGGCTCACCTTGTATAGTGTGAAGTGGCAGATTACTTCTACGAGTTTGTGACCATCCAGCATTGTACCCTTTAATTTAGCCTAAACTTCGCCTGATTGACTATAGCTGCCAGCATGACTCAGCGTTCGGTCTCGTAACAACTGCATCGCTGATTACTCGCGGTTCCTTCAGCAGTTGGAAGTCTTGATCAAGATTGGAGTTCTGGGTGGCACAAGATTCGAATCATTTCCCTTCGACTTTCTTTCGTAATACTGTAGATAGTCCCTGAATATTCCCATCCTATATTCTGTTGCTTGAAATGCGTTTTATGTTTTCCTTCCAAAGGTATTTACTAATGTAGTGGAGGTCATTTTTTCTTATGCCGCGTGTAACCAGAGAGCGCCCTACTGCTTGAATTTAGAGGTTGTCAACGAATACTAAAATACAAAGTGTATGATTTCGTTGTATGATTTTAGCATACAACGTCATCTGTATAATTACGTTCATCGGTAGTAAACGCTTTACTATGAAACCATATCCCTAGCAGTTTTAAAAGCGTCAATGAGTCTTCCGATTAAAAATTATTCGAGCATTTCCCGCCTCCACATAGAGACCCAGAATTCCCTTTCACCTAGCTGATAAGTACAAGTTTCTTTTGACATAAGAAAGCTTCCCCTGTATAGTAACAAACCCTTGCTCTTGTCATGAGTTTTCGATGACTTTTTGACAAGGTATGGGTTTCATCTCACTAGTGACACGTTGGTGGTCGGCCTTGGGCTCAAAAGGATTTGCTTTTTTATTGGGTAGTATAGCTCTAAGTTTTAGCAACAAACCAAAAAAAATTGCATGATGTTAGAATAAACAGTCCGGTGCAATAAATTGACCGGTGAACATCGCAGTTCCAGTGTGGGCTGAGTGGATGAGTTTATACCTCGAAATTCGTAGTGCTGTGCTTCGTAAAAGTTAAAGCTTTTGTGAAGGATGCTGAATTTATATTCTCGGAGTTCCCACGGCGAGCATCTTCACCGCGCACAGAAGACTTCCTTGTTTTTCGTTGTTTGCTGATCACTCTTCAAGTTTTTGACACTGGTGTTCCTTCAAACCGGATTTCGCGAATCTTTCGTGTGGTATCAATGTCACTTTGCCCGTAACTATGATGCCTTTGGATTATGAAAATCTACAGGCTCAGGTACTAGGCCAACACAGTGACAGTCGTGTAAAAGAGGGGATAGCAAATACTCAGAAGGTCGAAACTATTTTTGACGAACGATAAGTGTGATCGATACACTGCATCAATATATTTTACTGGTTGTCCCGTTGCCTGTTTGTATTTAGTGCCGCCGATCTGGACAGAGTGATGCAGACTTTAAAAGTGAAAAAGGCTGCGGGACCAGACCGTATCGCAGCGGAAGTGATACACCTTGTATACTGTCTTTACACTGACAGTGAAGGTGAAAGTGCTTGAGAAGAGAGAGGGAGAGAAATTCAGGAGGCCATCCGAGCCGCAGGTGATTTATTTCTTCAGTAGTACGGCTTCAAGGCTGGCCAATTGGTGCTACAGGAGAAGTGTTAAACGTGATTCAACGGGCAGAAACCCACAATCACTACTCGAGGCCTAGATTTTTTTAAGCACTCGCTGTTAGGAGTATTCTGGAGTATTTCAGGGTAATGAACTACCTAATGTGGATATGGAAGGACTGCCTCAAGGACTGGAAGCTCAACGACGAGTTTGTAATGCTGCAGCACCCGAAAAAGTCACGCTTACCGGCAAACCTAATGACGAAGCAGTATTGGTCGCCGATCGCACCCATAGTGTTTCTTGTTGAAGAGAAAACGTGAAGTTCTCGTAAGGATAGACGTAAAGACAAATTGCTAGCCGAGCGAAAATAAGAAGGAACCAAGCTTATTGACAAGAAAGGTGGGAAAGGATCTGGAGCCGTGCTTCTGTTGGAAGCATAGTGAGACTGTTAATTATTTGACGCAACTACTCAGTGGCCACGTATATTTTCAGTCTTATCTGTATGATACGGGAAACCCACCACTCCCTGATTGCTTGTTCTGCCTGGGGACCAACAGATTACGGCTATTACACCTGCTTCGTATGCGATAGATGAATCAGACTCCGTTTGCATCTCTCCAAGAGAAAAGGCGTGCTCTCCACTGAATACATAACGGGACTGTTGTTGAGTCACGGTTCTTCTTATAAACAAGGCCATCATGGATCGCCTGGTGGCGCAGAATGAAGTGGGACTCTCTGACAGCAACCATCTTCCTTCCCGTTCCTACAGAACGAGGGATTTTTCCCTAGTCTGAAGGTGCCGATAGGCGAGACCAATGACGCGTAGTCCGAAGTATTTAATAGGTTCTCCGGTTGCCACTCGGAGTCCGACACTCAGGGCGTAAATACCCTTCACGTCCAAACCACGAAAAATAAATAAAAAAGAATTATTATTATTCGTTTTAATTATTAAAATTTATTAGTCTGATTATTTGTGTTGCTTTTGGGGGTCACTAATGGGATTCAAAGGTAAAGGCCAAACTTTCCGCATCTGGTTCTTTTTTTGCATTTTTGTCGCCCAGCACAAATCGAGGAGGAGAGCTCGTAATTCCTTTGTTATTATTTTGCACTAAAGTTCACTAAAGTACGTTGCCCCTAGGCCGTGTTAGACCCGCCTAATTCAATTACAAATGATGACGATTAGATTAGAGGTATTTGCTGACTTTGGATCGCTTATTTACAATGGATCTAGAAGTCTCTCTTCTAATTTCCTACTAGATTTGGTAGTTTTCTTGCACCTTAAACCATAGGAGCAAGGACACTTAGTTCAAAATAATAATTCAAACGGTTCTGGGCTCGACGCTCACGTTAACAGGTAGTAGGATCCAGCTGTACACGCTAGGGGTCCTACTCTCCATGGCAAAAAAGTCCTCAGCTTCGTACAGCAAAAAATTAGCTGCCGGTTGCCATATTCAGCCGGTTTTCCCTCTAATAATTAAAATGTTACAGTAAGACTATTTGCTTAATTTAAAAAGTTAAAGTTTCCTCAAAAGTTTAAAATTTGTAAATGTACGAAATTCTTACACTAATGGAGATTTGAGTTTATATATTTCTTATTTATATTTTTATATTTTATTTTTTTATATTTTTATATATACGCATTTTTATATATAGTTTACATATTTTGTTTTCCTAGTTCTTTTGAACCTTTTCGATGCTTTGGAATTCCTTAACTTCCGATAAATGGAAAGGATATTTTCATCCTCTATGTTTAATGCCTTTGATGTTGCGATATGTTCCCTACGGTCAGAAAAGTAATAATTATCGTTAAACTTATAACTGAGAACTAGCAATTCAATTCAATTTGTTCAGCACTTTATGAGTTTAATCAATAAATAACGACCCCTTTGCAGTTGTTAAGTGAAAATAAACAAAAAAATAGTCAACATGACCTGACAAAGTGTTGAAGTAAGCCATAAGCACCAGAACTAATAATCAGCGGGACAAAAGGTTTTCGTTCAGAAAGATATTCAGGACTGAAGCAAACTTAACCTGGACTAGTACACCAAAAGTACTTGTAATACCTGTCATACATACAGTACACTGTCACCAAAAATTGTTGCACCTAAGACCTGCAGCTTTGAATGTCAGCGATCTAACAACTTCGCTGTTATGGTTTGAAGGGGTCATTTATAGCCATTTCCATAAGATGACACAAAGTTTTTTCTGCAATTACGTATAAATAATTTCATCTAAATTGCATAAACTATTATAAATGGGTAATTCTACTTAGTAATTGAAGAAAAATCTGGTATGAAATACAATAATAGCACGAAAAATAAATGCACAAAAAGTTGGTTTTTGTCGTTATGCCAGTCAGTGTAGAAGACGTCCTTTGATGATCCTTTTTATTTCATTTCTTGCCGCTTGTTCCTTTATGTGATTTTTCACTTAGAACTTAAAAGTTTAACAATTTTTATAATTTTCAGGCCGGCCTCAACCAGAAGTTCGGTGGCTCGTCAATGGACTCATTGTGGACAATCAATGTGAATATAATTCGGAAAATATTCTAGAAAATCGTTTATTATGGCCAGCTGTACAAAGAACTGATTTAAACTCTGTGCTCACGTGTCAAGTAACAAATACGCAGCTCATTGCGCCGAAGGAAACAAATCTAGTCCTAGACTTGCATTGTAAGTATAAACTGAAATATTTGCTCTAACATTTCTTTTAGTCTTCTAATGTATGGATCTAATCAGAACCATTATCGCGATCATAATGGGTAATCATCTGCTAACATATATTCCATTTAATAAATAAAAGGATTTTTTTCGAAATTCATCAAGTGTGACAAAGTTTTTCAACCTCCTGCCTTGAATTTTGTGAACAAGTTTTTCTGGACAAATTCAAATTTTAAGAAACGTTTCTTCTTTCAAAATGAAGAACTTTCTGTGAGCCTCAATTCTTTTGGCTAACCAAAAACCACTGATTTAGATTAAGGACTCATTGAGAATTATTTTCTGTAATTTTTTTTTTGGTCAAAAAATATATTTCGACGATTTGAATAAACGCCACGTTATTAAATATTTGTAATTTGACCTTTTTTTGTGGCAGGGAGGTGAAGGCTGTTTACGCCCTGAAGGAATTTGATCCTTAGATTTTAATTTAGTAATTATGGTTGAGAAAATTGTTCGGGTTTCGAATTTATGGAGCAAAGCATGACGACAAAATATACGACTTGTTGGTACAAGAAACAATGTACTACCAATACTCTTACGAGCAAAAAAGTTTGAAATAAAATGAAACATATTTGCATATGAAATTCATGCATGTTCTTTTTATACTGCCTAAAAATAAAACAGAATTAAAAATAATTTCAAGAAAACAAAAGGATAACTATTCTAAAAAATCTAGTTCTTTATATATCCTGTGGATAAAATTGATCGGACCGCAATTCTAAATTTTTATCTCAAAAATTCCAATCAGAAATACACATTAGCTCCTACTTGCATACCGTTTTTGTTTTGCGACTTCTGCACATCTGTAGGGCAAAGACTGTAGGAATCTACGGATGACGTGCAGAGTGATGTTGTTCCAATCTTCTAATAACACATTCATCAGCTGACTTTTACGGGTAATATGGTGCTTCCTGATTTTTTGATCAAGTTCATTCCAAATATATTCTATGGGATATAGGTCTGGTGATTGGGACAACGTTTTTAACTAACCGGGCATGTTAAATACGAGCCACAAGCAAATTTTTTGGGCAGCATGAATTTGCGTCATTATCTTCCTGGAACAAATATTGAAAATCAATTGCCTAATTTCGTGTACTTTTTTCGAAATTTTACTTCGAAATTGAGAGGTAGCCTAGTTTGTCCATAGGTTCGTCAATAAAACCAAATTCTCCAACACCGTTGACCACACATCCCCAGACCATGACATTTCTACCACCGAACATTACGGTATGTTCAACGTTTTTGGAATGAAGTTTAGTAGTTTTTGTTTTCCACACTAATGCACGGCCGTTGCAGTGACAAATGTCACATTTACTCTAATCTGAGAATATTATACAATTCCGATAGTCTAGTTTTTAATTTCTAAATTGTTTTGCGAAACACAATCTTTTCTTCTTATTACTTATGCCAATCAGAGGTTTTTCTCTGTGTACTCTTGCGTGATACTCTGCAGGAGGATCGTTTTTGACGGTTCTTGGCATTAATCGTTTGGATTTTTCTGTTAATTTACGTGGCTGGCCACTCCGAAACCTATTCTCGACTCGATTTTTTTCTCTAAGCCGTTTTTCAATATCGAAAACTAACGAGTGTCGTCTTCCAATGACTTCCAAAGCAAAGGATTTATTATCTTTGTATAGCTTTGGGATAACATTTCTTTCATTGACAGACATTTCTTTGTGATTTAGCGCAATGTTGGATCCTCTCCAGTTGAACTGACAAATAGTCACTGACAGCACAGAAACATATGTTTTGATTTATTAAAGCTTAACAATGCAAACAAAAGAATTACTCAAAATTTCACATAATTATTTTCATTCTCTTCAAAATGTCCGATTAGTTTTATCCACTTCATGAACTGTGAATATTCTTTCAACGTCCGATCAATTTTGGCCACTTCTTATAATGTAAAGAGTCTTTATCTAGGAAACGTCACCGGTTTCTTGATTCGTGTGGTAATTCGTAAACTTTACGAACACCGTACTGTACGTCATTAAGCGAGATTACAGCTACTTATTCCCATGGCAAACACTGGACTCTGACCAGTCGTCGTGACATCCTTGATGGTCGCCATTGTTGTTTTTTAACAAATTTAGCCTCAAAAAGGGGTGGTTCCTCGACAAAAAAATAATTGGCGGATCATTTCCACTCTATGGAATAAAAATTCCGGATAGCCATGACCTGAATACAAAAGGAATGTTGTCACTGATAACGTTTTCCAGCTCATGCCAACGACTGGAACGGCTCCTACGTTTGAAACCACCATTACTGATCATTTATTAGTTGAAAGCTCGTTTGAACCTTACCTCAACCATTGTATGGTACAGGTTACTTGAGACTATTCCTCTTAAAAATTTATATTTTATTTAAAATCGGTGCAGACTGTAGGATAACGCATAGTCCAGCATTGGCATGGTCCAGCATTGGTATAGTCTACGGTTCAAGAGCACTTTTCACATTGTCTTTCCTGTCGTCTTACAGAAATTTATGCCGTAATTCTGTGGTCACTATGTCTGCCAGATTTGCTACGTCAGTACGTCCCAACCACGTTAGGTGTTTCATGATCGGGCTGAGATTATTTCGAAAAAGAAGCCCCACATACCTTCTCCAGGATTCCTATTATTGTGGTTTACGCTTTCATTGACATTATTAAATACACTTTTTTAAGGAAATTTAAATGGCTTAAAAGAGTTACAGCCTACAGAATACCTTTTCTATTTACAACAGCTTTCAGTAAAGGCCCCACCAAGAGTTGCCTTGGTCCATCCCTTTCGTACATTGTGCTCGGAACGTGATATTTTTAACAAGCTCCAGCAGTTCTTTAGATGCCGATCTTGTCCACGTATGATTCCCTCCCTAGGGCTGCATTCACTCTAGACGTCATATTGACTCCCCGAACGTTGCAAACAAGAGATTTTAGGATCTCGTTTGTTCCCTTCTCACATCACTTTGAATTTTAGTCCTTTCAGTCCGAATATCTGAGACAAAGTTTCCAGAATAAATTTTCAGTATTGTTCATGATCTCTACAAGTTCTCTGTGCCGCCAGCGTTTCTTCTTTTCTTTAATGGATGTTTGGTTGTGGTGGTAACTCAGTCAAATAGTCATCCATTATTCTCGTAGTGTCCTTTACTTCTGTAATGATAGTTTTACAACATTTTGGTTGTAGCTCAGATATGAACCTGGAATTTGTCAGGTGGTGTTAGTAAAGCTGTTCAGTTCAAATTCGCTTTGCTGGTTTCACGGTAAATCAACGACATCTCTTAATCTCTTCTTCCTTCAAAGATGGTCCACTACTGCCCTGACCCTGCTTTTCGGTCTTTAAGTCCTCGAGTACCTCGTTTCTGTTCAGTGTGATAATTACGCCCTGTCCTACGCTCGTTCTTTGTCAATAAATACAAATGAAAACGCTTGATTTCCTCAATTGAGGTCCCAGGATCAGTGCTTTGACAGTTCCCAATTTGCTTAATGTTTATGCAGGATTGTTTTTGGCACTGTGCTGTGGAGAAGAATTGCTTTGTTCACTTACATTAGTTTGTTTGCTCTTTCTAAGGGTTTGATTGTTCCAGTTTTGGCAGTAACCTGGTCAATGCCAAAAGTACGTTCACCCGTTCACGATGACCAATCCTTTATCGTTGGCTTCATTCTTCCACAAAGCCGCTGTACCTATTTCGTGGAGATAACCCACAACTCTAAGGGCGGTTTGGGTTCTTACGTGTTGACATTTCCCAAAGAAATCTCGCACACCCTGGTTCCTTTCAGATGACGAGCTCTTGGTTCCTCCCCATAAAGGTTAGGTTTTATCAGATTTACTCTACAGATCCCTGGGAAAGTCATTCTTCCGCTGATTTTCTTGGATCTGACCAGTCTCGTGGAGACACTCCACCATTATTATTACTGGTTCTTGGTGCTTCAGTAAAGCTAATTTCTTTGACTTTAAGGTCTGTTGTCTAGCCTCCTCCTACCTGTACCCAGGAGCCTGTGATTCGTATTAGTGCATTTATACCGTTTGCCAATGCTTTTACAATTTTACTTCCTTTCATCTGTACCCAGGACATTGTCATTCGCGTAAGTGGAGTTTCACCCTTCGCCTTGGCCTTTTCAGGTACAATTTCCTTAATATTGGCAGCAAGGATGGAAGGGGTTCCTTTGAATGGTTATTACTTTTTGATCTAAACTGAGTTTACTGGGAACCTCCTTAGTGTAGTTTTTAGGGTCGAGTTATTTCTGCGTCTCTTAACTTAGTCTCCGGTTGTATGTTTCTGTGTTTTCTGAGAGTGTCACGCGCTTGTATTATCTGTTTCTTAATGAAAACATTAAAATTCATAGTCTTTATACAATCAAACCCACAAGATTAAAACACAATAACTATGTAATTTTATTGCACATTCGGTACGATAATCTGTACGTTCAAAGTTCATTCCAAAATGTGCTACCCATCGCCATCTTCGACTATTGGGGCAGGATAAATGTTCATTCGGAACAAATTGTTTCAACGGTTAGCGAGCGTCGTCCTTAGTAATGCTACTTCCTTTAATGTTTTACTACATCCTTAATATCCAACTCATTGGTCGCATTTGTTTTATATGTTTTTTTCAATTCATAAATTGCTATCTAAAG
The DNA here is from genome assembly GCA_954870665.1 of Stratiomys singularior. Taxonomy (NCBI): domain Eukaryota; kingdom Metazoa; phylum Arthropoda; class Insecta; order Diptera; family Stratiomyidae; genus Stratiomys; species Stratiomys singularior. Next base: position 32,164,721 of record OX940879.1, read on the forward strand.
GTCATTAATTTTCTGCTCTAACAGATAGGTTTATGCCTTAAGTTAGTGATCAATAACTACCACATTTACTTTGGAAATGGATTTTCACCCACATTTGCAATTTTCTTTAGTGGATGCCTTTCTATTACTTTACTTTTAATTTCATACTTTTTATAATATTTCAAGAACATTCTTCAGGATCTTTTGTGTGGGTACTCTGGCTCGCATTTTATTGAACTTCCCTTTTCCTGGGATGTGTTTCAAGGCAGTATTGGATCTGGCTCTTGAGTGCCCTCCTTCCTTTTATACCTTGTCTTGTCGCAATTGTAGCACAATGAGCTCCGGTGTCTCCTAAAATTCCTGTGCGTGAAGCCCATATCCAAGGCAATTCAAACGCCGGAAAGGAAAACTCTTCGCCGTATTCAAGAAATGATCTACCTTATTTTGATTTTACGGTTCCTGATTAGCAGTTCGGATTTTTCTGTCTGGGAGCCATTGCGATGCTAACTTTAGTCTCGCTTGATGCTGGGAAGTCGAATTTTCAGTCGTCTTCTAATTTACGTAGAGTCGTAGCACAGTTAGTGTTCCTAATTTTGAGAGATAGGCTCAAGTGAAGTTACGTTGCTTTTTCTCTCAGGCCCTTTTTTGGCTGCGTCACAGAAAGCGTCTTCCTTTGTTGTATTTGGTCTGAGCTCATAAGGAAGTCACTTGAGTAAATAGGGCGTACAGCTATGATTGTAGCATGAATGTCTCCAGGTCTAAACGCTCCTTTAATGTTTGTAAGACATCAGGAATCTGACGCATATGTCGATGTAACGTCAATGAGTTTGACTAGGCCTTACCCGATACATTTGCGACACTTCTTAGTCTTTGGTTCTTACTACTCAGTTGGCCTTTTACATTTAGTGTCATGTGGAGTACTTTCTCTTGAAGAGGGTGCCGCATTCTTGACTGCCTTGGACAGTGCCGTCTACAACCCTTCCCACGACACAATTCGATCCAACCAAACTTTTGTTGATATTACAATTTGGAAGTTATCCCAAATTTTACTGGCTGTCAAAGGTCTTTAACTTTTGCTCCTCTTTTGTTTCAAGCTGCCTTCGTTTGTGATGTCCTCTTGAGATGAGGAGATTTTTTTTAGAAAACCAGAAATTTTAACCTCTTTGCTGAGTGTTGTTTGAGCTTCAAAAATGGTGGAAATGCTACATTTTGGAGCATTTTCCGCTGTATCGATGATGCATGATCGAGTTATTCGGAGTCTATTCTGCATATATTTCCGGGAAGATTTATTTACGTCCCATGATTTACTCGTTAGTGTGGTAACGGAAGCAATTACAGTTCTCTCAAGCCTTTTGCTTTCCTCCAACGTTTCCTAATTGTCCCAATTACACACATCCCTGCTTTTTTTTTCTAGTTGCTCGGTTTTCGCAGGGTTTTACGATAGAAGGAAGATAAGAGGTAAGAATTTTTCGTTACATCAGATTTTCTGGTTTTCACCTTCCCGCCCTCAAATGTTTTTACTCCAACGTTTTCTTATCACCTCCTGCCCAACTAATCTCAAGACGAATTTTAAACATATTATACTTTGACATTAAACCTACAACAAAAGTATCATAAATGCAAGCTTTGAGCTACCAGATTTAAAAACTAATTTTGCTTATAAGTAAACGTACAACAAAATGTTATTTACTGGGATGTATTATGATCCTGACATATACTCGTCTAATGATTTCTTTCAATGAAAAGAGTCTGATGAAATTTCGCTTGCTTAGCTGCATTAGGAATCTTATGGGTGTTTGATAATCCTCAGCTTGATAACATATTATCATAATGCAATCAATCAATTCATCAATGGTTTTAGCATACACTTTTTACCTATCATCACATATGTCAGAGTGATACAACCAAGATGACTTCTAATACTTACCAGTTGTTACCTTCATCCCTAAGAAAATCTCTGTAAATTTGGCACACAGGTATCAGCTCTAAGGATTTAGTGTTCATGTGGAATACATACGACTTTTGCAGTTGTCTCTCACTGTCGTGCCATACATCAGCTCTCTGGAGTGCTGTTGAGCAGCAAGTCTTGTTAATCAATTTAAAGAATGAACGCTCCAATGCATATTGAAAGCTCTTGTTTGAATTTTGAGCTCATATTTGATTCACGACACATAGATCTAATTCATGGCAGCTTTTACTAGTTTTTTGTACACTGACCTAGGAAGTCCAGTCACGACCTTACACTGCTATTACCAATGAATACTACTCCTGAACTTATTGTGCTTATAATTGAAAAAAAATAAAGTAAATGATGCTACTTGCCAAGGTATCTTAGAATCTCACTAGCAAAATTTAACATTGTTTAAATTGGCTTACAAGTTAACATTATAAACCTTGTATTCAACTTCACAAACAGACGGGGATCTAATGAATCCTATAATGTTCAGAATAAATTCCCTCCTTCCCCCATGATAAGCGGATATTTATTTCGGAACTTATGCATGGTGGGACCATCATTAATATCAATAAAGTCACCGGTCTCAAAAAGCAAGTCACTATCGCTAGAGATATTCTGTTATTATAATTTTTGCATCGTCCTTATACTTCCGAATAAGCGACAGCGTTCGTAGAGAGACTCGAGAGAAATTCTACTTTTTTCTGTATTCATGGAAAGGTATCTGATTGTGAAAAAACATTGAATCATTTTAAAATTTCGAATAACAACTGGTCTTGATTTCTTTACGACAGCATTTTTATGTCATTCTTGTTCGAATTCGGAAAATCAATTACCCGCATTTACCTTGAGGGTAACGCATAAACTCATAATTTTGTTTTTCATATAACAAATTTGATAACTACAACTGAGTAATGCACTCTGTCCTTTCCACAGTTACTAGACAAATACCATACCAATACGTCTCAACAATCAAGCGAAAATTATTCGTCTCAACAAACAAGCGAAAATTAAAATAATTAATATATATTAACTATAACATAACACATCGTTCAATAAGTCCCGAGACTAACCCAGAGATGGTGCTAGTAGAACCAAACTGGCCACGTTTTCATAGAGTGCGAACCTTTACGTGAAACGTGCAAGAATTTCACGTCAAACGGATCACAGACAGCAGAGTTATCGAGGTTAGAGTAAAGTCACTTTGTAATTTGTTTGAAAAATGGCAAAAAGCGAGTTTTGCGTGTTGATAAAACATTGTTTTTTAATGGGTAAAAACACCGTAGAAGCCCAGAAATGGCTTGAAAAACATTACCCGGACTCCTCTCCCTCCAAACCAACGATTTTTCGTTGGTATGATGAGTTTAAACGTGGTCCTACGGACATTAGGCCATTATAGGTAGGCATTGTAGTAGGCCATTGGAAGATGTTACACAGGAAAATGTGAGTGAAGTGTTAAAAATTGTAATGAAAAATCACAAAGTGAAGGTCCGTGAGATTGCAGAAATGACACAGATATCATCTAGAAGCGTATTTACAATCCTTCATGAAAAAGGTTTTTTCCAAGTGGGTGCCGCGATTGCTTTCAGTGGAACAAAAACAGCAACGAGTCGACGATTAACTGAGCTGTTTATCGCTCTTTACTCGCAATAAAAAAGATTTCCTGCGTCGATACGTGACCATGGATGAAACATGGACACATCATTTCACTCCGGAGTCGAATCGGCAATCATTTGAGTGACGCATGGCTGGCGAAAGCCGCCCAAAGCGTCCAAAAACGCAGCAGTCTGCTGGCAAAATCATGACGTCTCTTTTTTGGGATACACATGGCGTGATTTTCATTGACTACCTGGAAAAAGGTAAATCGATCAACAGTGATTATTATATTGACTTGTTGGTACGTTTGAAGGAGGAGATCGCAGCAAAACGACCGCACATGAAGAAGAAAAAATCCTTCTTCACCAAGACAATGCACCACGCCACAAGTCCATGTAAAAAATGGCAAAATTGAACGAACTGGGCTTTGATTTGCTTCCCCACCCCCCGTATTCGCCAGATTTAGCGCCCAGCGACTACCGGATCTTTGCTGATCTCAAAAAAATGCTCCAGGAAAAAAATTTGGCTCGAATGAGGAGGTCATTCCCAAAACTGTAGCCTATTTTGAAGCAAAGGATAAATCCTTCTATAAACATGGTATAGAAATGTTGGAAAGGCGTTGGAAAGATTGTATCACTCTAAAAGGAGATTATATTGATGAGTAAAAATAATTTTTGAAAAAAAAATGTTGTTTTCGTTGTTAGTCTCGGGACTTATTGAACGATGTGTTAAATTTAGAAAAACTTCAAAAATTGTTACGCAAACCATTAAATATGAACAATGAACAGATTTGAACAGACCAAAAAAAAAACAGATTTTAAAATTGTTGCACTCGTTTTTAGAAATGCCGAAAACAATTCGTTAGTCAAAAATGAGTTTAGGGCTGTGATTTCCGCTGCTGAGAAGCTGGGCTCGTGTCCTGCCAAAAATATGCCACATCCTTTACATGCCCTATAATAAAGTCCTATCCTCAATAACGTCTGGTAAACCTCCTAGAATATTAAAACAGTAAACTTGTAGGACATTAAAAACTATCATGAAGGGAACGGTAATCAATGCGAAAAGTTCCACAGAGTCCTGAATAGAGGCTAACATGACATCAATGCTTCGGTTGAATTAAAACAAAATGTTCATTTTGTTTTTCATTTCATTTTTTTGAACTTCTCTCACTTCCTTCAACATATTGCAAATTATCCTTCGCCTACGAGCGATTAATACAACCAACAAACACCGATAGAAACTAGATCAAGACGGTTTTGATCCTCTAAGTTCAACATGAACGAACGTTAGTCGCCCCTTGTAATTATCTAAAAATTCAATAGCCTTTGACTAGAAGAACGTATAAGAGTTCAGCTGTCCTTTGAAATCGGAAACTTATTCCCATTAAAAAAATTCCCGGTGAGAAATTAAACGATACTAATCTGTCTTCAAACCTCCTTAGATTTTCCCAGAAAAACTGTTCAAACTCAACAAAGTCGCCTAGGCCTCCTGCGAGATGGATGCTATATTTCGTTGAAATTTTATCTCCATCAGCACTAATGAGCATCCGTTTCCTCAATGTACAAACGCCTCTGAAAACTTCATCAAAGACACACAAAAGCCTCTCAATATCCTGAACAAGAAGAATTTTAAAATATTTTATTTCATTAATCTCAAACCGAAAAGTTTCTAGTCGAAAGTTTCCTAGCGTTCTTGAACATCTTCATAACGACTGAGGCATTAAAAAGGATATTCAATGCTTCATCACAGATTCGAATTTTTCTCGTATCATTTCATTTTTTATTTTTTTTATTTTCTTGCCTATATTTTTCATCCACCATAAAAAGTTTGTGTTCTATCAAATAAAGCAGGGGGGAAAATCTTTACACATTTTTTTTTGTCCCCCCCCCCCCCGAAAAAAGAAAAACACAAATCATTATTTTCCCAACCACAATGGCATTCCTTACAAATCCAAGTGGTAATGGCCATGGTGTTACAGGACATAGAAATTCTAACTGACATGACACTCTACGTTACTCGATTTCCGTTGTTGATGCCTCGACTTTCGGTTTATGCATTCATATGTTGTTAATACATGCTCGTCTCATATGTTCCCGTATGTTGTTGTTTGTTCTTTTCAGTGAAACCACTCACGGCTGAAATAATGAACCCGCCATCGTCGTTAGTAGCTGATCGGAGATATGAGGTTTCTTGTGAAAGCACCGGGTCCAGACCCAACGCTATTATAACCTGGTACAAGGGAAAGAGACAATTACGAAGGACAAAGGTTAGTAGCATGTATAGTAAAGCACGCAAGAGTGAAGTGTTTGTAAGTGTATGGATAACGTGTGGGGCGAGTGATAGTCATAAATGTTCTAAGAGGAATTTATAATTTAGCAGTGGCGAAGTGGATGGGACTCTTTCGAGTCAGAATCCGGGTCCTTTCGGTGTTGTTGCGAGGACCGCAATATGTAATAATTGGAAAGGACGGATGGTGGATCTTCGTGGGCTTAAAGTGGCAACGAGAAAACAGTTGAGGGCAAAATAGGGACCGAAATTCATTTAACAAATGGACAATGAAGGAATTACGCAAACGAGCGCCCAAATCTTTCGAAAAACACGCAAACTCAATTCTGTTCTAGCTCGAATTTCTACAATGGAAATACCATCCCGAAACCAAACGGTAAAAAAGGATAGAATTGACGAGAATCATATTTGCTTGACACAAAAGTTCCCGCGCTTTTCACACACCTAAGACCAATTGAAAATAAATACTTTAGTATGCCGGATCAAAAGTTTAATTTTGATTAGAATTGTAACTGGATCATTGCGGAGCCCATCTTGGCGTGTCCTGGACCGGTGGCCGAAATAGGGGATAAAGTCCCAGTTTATCTTCAATTTTCAAGTTTCATCTCCGAATGTTATTTCTTAACGCTTGACCATTTCGGCGAATATCACGTTAAAACAGTCGTTTAGATCCTTTTTGTACAGGAGCCACCCGGAGCATTCCGCCCCACACTGTAGCAATTCGAACAATGCTTGAATGATATCCTTGAAGTTGGCTTCTATACGAAAATTATATAGTCTGAGTTGGAATTCACCACAAATGGTCACGCTCGTGTATTGTGTACACGTTAGATGATAGGAAAAGCCATTATGCAGCAAGCAGGGCTTTAGATTAAAGAATAACTTGACGCTCTTACAGAACCATTTCCATTCTAATTTGGCCAGAAAAACACTTAGCAGGTTCATGACGGTAGCCATAAAAGCGCCCATATTCTGGCATTCAGTTCCGTAGCTGAGGCGATAATTACACATTCATGTGATGTGAAGAAAGAATAGCAAATGCTAATTTCTGTTTTGCCGCCATCAACAGCAGATCTTATCTCTTAATGACTTGGCCCACATTCACCTACCAAGAAGAAGCTCTCAGTGCTGCCGCAAAAGAAAAACTCCATGCACTTTTTCGCTTCTGGCTTCGACCGAAAGGACGCACCAGACCGCACGTTAGAAGTTCAGAAGGAAGCCATGAAGATATGGATAAGTTTGCAGAGGAAGCGTCTTAGTTTGACTGCCGGCTACTTAAACTTTCATGTATTTGAATTTTCCAAACCGAAGTCAGACAAGCTCGTTTCTCCTTGGAATTGTTGTTTCTGCAGTAAACTCAACCAATTCATTCGATATACGTACGATGTTCATTGCTGTTTCATTTCTCTCTTTCCTTTTTTCTTGACTTTTCTTTTTTGCTATTCTTCCGCAGGACGATACTTTCTACAACACAACTGTGTCGAAATTAAGCTTCGTACCATCCATCGAGGACAATGGAAAATCGATTACGTGTCGTGCTGAAAATCCTAATGTAACAGGACTTTTTCTGGAGACTGTATGGAAATTGAATGTCGTTTGTAAGTATCACAAAGTTACATTTCGTTTTAAAGATCAGATATGTTTGTTACCTTTAATACACAAGGTCACGCTAATAGAAAACTTGATAGAGTCCTTGCTTTACAAACTGTACACCGTGCCGGGCCATTTCAAAAGCTTTATTATGATGTTCGTGATAAGGAAAATTTAAGGAAAAACTTGTGCATGTTGAGCAATTCAAGACATTGCTCAGTTCAAATTGCTTTAGTTCTTAATCCAAGGTAAGAAACTGGCAGCGTGCTATTGAGATTCTATTTACTGAATGGGAAAAAAAGGAAGTAACTGGTTGATGAAATTTGGCAAAGGGAGCTAAATAATACGCAAGAAGGAAAGTAAGGCAAAGAAACTGAAGCAGAATATACATCTCTCTTTATTTTTCGGAAATTTAAAAACTTATAAAATCGAGCAAAGTAGAAATTTGGCATTTAAAGGTCCAGTTCATATGTTGGGAAATAAATTGAATTTATGGAGGAGTTATTATTGTGTAAGCTCTTCGATCAAATACTGCAAATTTAACTGAATGTAAAGGGTTTACTACAGTTTACTACTTTACATGAAGTGACTTCGTGAACAAATGACATTTCTACTACTTTTTTTTCAATAAAAAACAAAAGATTATATTTTTTATTAGCACTTTCTTCTTAATTAAGTTAAACGGACCCACTTTGAAATTTATATGCATGACCGTCCAAACAACATTGGCGGAGACGTGGCAATAGCCATCAAAAAATTCATTGCACATTCCCTCATCCTTCAAAACCAACTCTATTGAAAAAATAGGGGTAAAATTAACTGAATCCAACATAAAATTATACGCAGCGTATTTTCTCGGGACGAAACTCTCGAAGAGAAACATAACTAATCTCAGGAGAGATCTAGTGCATTCCAGTAGGGCGCATAACAAGCTCCTGCTATGCGGTGAACGCTCGGCATACGCATTGGAATTGCACACGCAATAACCAAGCGGGCAAAATAGTTTGTAACTTAATACAAGACAACAATGGTCCACACCAATCCCAAGAACCTACCTTCAACTTATCGGATGTACACTCGACTTTGCCTTAGTTGATGAATGCGTCAATCGCTCGGAACCCATTGTACTGCAGGCGCAATCTCCCCTGCTGGAACAACCACTGGAACAATTTTATCACCAACCTTGCCTACAACGCACGAAAAGTCAAGGAACTGACAAAAAATCTGAAACGAAAACATATCTTCCACATGCTCTGATCGGCGATATTGGAATCCAGAACCATGATAGTGAAGGGAGAGCAATGTTACTTCCTGATAAATTACACGAACACAACAATATCTCCCATAGAATGAGCTGCGACATAGCAGAAATAAGTGTAGCTAAGTCACTGCTATCCGACACAAACGCCGCTATTTTGTCTTCCGGAGCCCTTCTAAAAACAGAACATATAATCGAGCAAATAAAGAAGCTAAAGAATTGCAAAGCCGCTACATTCGACGGAATAACCAATATAGTGATCAAAAACCTTCCAAAGAAGCCTGGTTAAAATCCGCTTGACCCTAACAATAAATAAGCTTACTGCCGGCGCATGGTAAACTTTTTGAGAAGCTTATCTTGAAAAGGCTCACCGATTTTGTTGAAAACAATAACATCCTCCCTGACTTTCAATTTTGCTTCAGACATGGATTCTCACCAGAGTACCAGCTACTCCGTGTCTCCAAACACATAAAAGCAGCACTTAACACAAAAAAAGTCGATGGGCCTACTGATCATCGATATTGAAAAATCCTTCGATACCGTCTGGCATGATGGCCGAATTCACCCCACCATACCTGCTCAAATTAATTTCATCCTTCTCGAGAGATAGAAAATACCATGTGAAAGCTCGGGGATCAACATTCACTATAAAAATCGTTCCTGCTGGTGTCCCACAAGGTTCATGTCTGCGCCCAACACTTTTCAATGAATACAAGTCAGACTTACCAACAAGCCAAAACTGCTAACTCGCTGCTTTTGTGGACGACATTTGTTCCATACCTCTGGCAACAATCCTAACCAGATCTTCTACAATCTGGAGGAAATGCTGGAAAAAATCTACCAATACGTCTACAGGTGGAAAATTAAAATCAATGTTAAGCAAACCATGACATTATTCCTTGGTAGAAAACATAAGTATGCCATGTTACTGGACATAACCATAAACTTTCTAGACTAAATGATTCGCTGCTCTGAAAAACTGACCTATTTGGCTCTAAAACTGATCGAAAACTAACGTTTAAATCCACATTGAGGACATAATTTCTAAGTCATTCAAGTCAGTTCTGTCTCTGCACCCATCACTCAATCGAAAGTCGCCCATGCGTCTTTGTAATTAAATTCTCAATAAAATGAGCATTCAAGTAATAATAATCTTCGGCGCTCCCACATGGAACGTTAAATACTTTAAAACTAAGCTTCAAGTCACCCAAAATCGTTATTTAAAAATGGCCCCAAACAAACCTGACTACTTTACCTTATCTTTACCTATTTACCAATCAACAATGATATATAATATTATGTACACGAACATGTCATAAAGTTATTTCTAAGATCTCTAGAGATAAGCAATCAACTGTCAGGAAGTGCATAAACTATTAACTATTAAAATTTTTAATAGTTAAAAACGCATATTGGGTGGACATTACCGAAAACTTTTGTTAAAATATTTGAAACTCTTTGAGTACTAAAAATATAAATAAACAAATAAGGCTTATTTGTTCAGGTGTGCCTTCTTATGAAACTTATCTTGTTTTGTCAATATACCCTGCATAATCACATACTTTTCTAGATCGCCTTTCAAAATTCGTATTCTCCACTTTTCTCCATTTACCTTTACATGTTCTTGCTTTAGTTCTTGAGAGGGAGATAATTCTCGAGTACAATATTGGAGGAACCAAAAATTTCCCCCATATTTCCGAAAATATTCTTGATATCCTTCTTCAATAAGTGGAAGTTTATCGGAAGGATTGAGTTGAAAAGTAAGCTTTCAATTCTTCGAAATCAAACTATATGTTAGAGTTGCGCAGAAGAACTCAAATTAGAAAGTTCCTTTGGTCAACATTATTTATCAAAAGTTTTGATTTTAGAATCTTCCAATTTCCTGGTTAAATCTCATCTGCCGCTACTTAAACATCAGGCCATTTTTTCATTCTGATATTACCGAACGTCCTTGCTTTTTTTCGGCAGCTAGGTGAAGGCTATTCACGCCCTGAATATCGGACTTTTAATGTCACAAACATTACTCCCTCCTGTGTTATTGTATTACTCTACTGTAAGCCTAATAGTGCCTGCGAGTCATAGGAATTTCTTCTTTACTGCGTAGAAAGGAGAGGGAGGGAGGCTTGATTCGATACCTCGAGCCGACAAAGTATGCCTTTTTTGAGTATAAGGCTTGCCCTAGCGTAATTTACTACTTGATTCAATTAACAGTCGATTTTCCATACCCGTGACTTTGGCATGGAAAACAATTTTTATGATAAAAATTGAAGTATTTTATGTCCCGTTGTTGTATGTGTTTATTATAACGGTACTCAGTCGCTTACACCTAAACCCCTCCCCCCCCCACGGGAAAAAAAGGTTTTTGTCTATCTCCTCCTTATTGGCCGTAGCAATGGTCTCATCATTCCAACCTTCAAAATAAAAATAATTATACGGGGCAAGCTTTACGAAATTAGAAAAATAAAGAAGCTTACAACGTGAACTGAAGTATTTTGGACGTTGCCAAAACATCGTCACCAAAACTCCTTTCTATTACGCTGAAACCTGCCAATCGGCTATTGGCCTGGTAATTGCCTATCAGTGAATCCAGCTTCTATCTTGCAGAAAACTTGCTTATGCCTAAACATCCCTGCAGCATGTGCCATGTGTGCTACTGAAATATTTGGAAACTCTCTAACCTCACGTTTTGTTGATTTCGTTGAGTACCTTATAAGTCACCCCTTTTGGACGCCCAGGATTACTTTGCTTATACGAGCGAAATTCAGTGCGCCGCTTATGAATCAATGCATACGATGTAACAGACTCCTTAGAATACTTTGGCAGCTTCTCTTATGTTTCCTTCCTTGATTTCTATCTTAAAAAATTAAAGTTTAATATGCACGCGAAACTTAATTTTTTTCTATTCTTTTGTATGAACAATGAAAAACCATTTCAAATCCCCGTAAAAATTCTTCTCGCTTTAAAATTCCGATATTAGATTATATTCTAACTCTCCCATCTTGACTCTCTGTTTTGTCATCTGTTGAGTCATCTCTCTGATGACTCTCTCATCTTCCGGGAAATAATGGGTTCATTGAACAGCAGTCATATTTCTGAATAGAACCGGAGAATTTTAGGAATGTTACTCAAACATAAATGACAGGTGAATAAGGCTACTGAAATCAAGATATCCTTTTCAATTGTTATCAACTACACACAGAATAGTCGGGTGTTTTATTGAACACAACAATGCGTATAAATATAAACGACTTAACCCTACTCTATAAATTAGACTAGGCTCTGGGACATCAGCAAAACTGGTCTTAATCACGAGAAAGACAATGTCGAACTCAACCGTGCAAATCAGAATCCGGTCTTTCCTCCACATAGTTTTGCACTAGAGGATCTCATTTGACGCCAGTCTAACTGCTATAAAGACCTTTAAAACAGTATGCAAATAACATAAACAGTTGATGCAAGTGACATAAACATCGTGCTTTATTACTTTTCCCTAAATGTCAAATCAGCAAAAAACGAAGTTGGTCTGAAAATTTCTCAAATCGATACAAACAAATATTGATGACTAAAATAAGAAAAATTGACGACCTCGAAAAAGAAGTTCTTGAAGGATAAGAACGAGTGCACAGCTGCATATGCAACGTCACACATTTGGAAGGGAACAGGAAGGAAACTGTCGAGATTAAACGAAAAATCTAGTTCAACTCTATATGACGGCATATCAAGTATAGGTCCTTGTGCATACATCGAAAAAAATGCTTAATGACTTCCTAAACGCGCAAAACCGGCACTTGAAAACCGTTATTCGATGGGAAACCCGGACAATAAGGGCTAATAGAGGACCTGGAAAACCCTGGGTTGATTCATGCGATGAAGAGTCATTGGCAAATGATCACTAAAGAGACGAGACATCCTGAAGACATATGCCTGCAATAAGCTCTAGAATCTTGAAGACGATAGTGCCGAAACCAGAGTATAACAAACATGAACCACATACACCATTGCTTCGTAAACATTTCTTATTTATTACTCTTGGTTTCATCTTTGCTTTTCGAGCGCATCCAATGCCAAATCGTTTGGGCATGTTTATTTTAATGCATAATTCAATGTTTAATCAATAATCTGCTCTGAAAAGTTTGAAAAAATTTTCAAATCTTCGTTTTTCAAAAAACTTTGAAAAACAAATCTTCATTGTGGGCGTTAAACTCTGCATCGTGACGTTCATTCAAGTAATTAATAAAGAGAGTACCAAACACATTGAAAAATTAATTTTAGTTTTATTCTGCTCCGGAGTTTTCTATTTACTTTTTGAACTTTGTTAAGTCAGGCAAACACAATTTTATTTTCTTGCTGTAGATTCCAATTAATTAATTAGCTCCAATTTTCTGGCTATCGAATTTTAAATAAATCGATGCCTTTGATGGTGAGCTAAAGCTCGAATTAAGTTTTGTAGAGTGATTTGACATCCTTAGCGTTGCAGTTGGTGAATAGATACAAAACACCATTCACTAACCAAACTTCAACCGTAATTGGTTGAAACTGATAGAAACTAATGTATCGAAATCAATGTCCTTGATGACCAACGCCCGTGATGATACGCTTTGAGAACTTTTATGATTATTTTAATAAGTTTCTTATGCAAAACCATGAGAATTGACATGTCATTTTCATAACTGAAAAATAATTATAATTAGAATTAAAAAATAAATTTGCTGTTAAAGGGTGAAAAAATATAAGTTAAGTGTATATATAAGTTAAGTATAATATATAAGTTTTATAAGTGACCTGAATAAACTCTGTTTCTACTTTCAATTGATAAATTGAAAAGCAACAAATTTATCAACAAATTGAAAAAAAGTATGATTTATATGGTAAAATTTGGAAAATTATTGTAACAATTTTAACAAAGCAGATTGCTTTTAAAACAGAGTTTTACTTTGTACGATTTGAAATACATACCGTACAGATTTGTACGGTACAAACCCAAAACGTGTTTTTTTAGAAGTACAGAACTTTATATTGGCAACACTTTTAAATGACACCCATGATGTTTCCAGAGTCATACGTTTAACGGTCGGTTTAAGTTGTCATTTTTTCATTTTATCATCACCGGGTTTACTCCCACTGATCGAACACACACATCCAGACGCCGTAAATTGCGTAGTGAAGAAATCATAGCAGACATAGAGCGTAGTATCAATGATGACCCAAGTGAGTTCATTCGACATCGTCATTCTCCTTACGGAAGATTTCACGGAAGGATCTTGGTTTGCCGGTCTACAAAATCCAATGATAATGGCTGATTTCTGTTTAAACGGCTACGTCTATGAACAAAACTGCCGCATTTGGATCGATGCGCACAGTAGTTGTTGATTGTGAAAACATCGTTCCATCAGGAGAAAGTCAATGTTTGGTGTAGAATTTTCATAAATGCTGCTAGCAATGATATTACAGTCAATGAGGATGCATGATCAATTTCCCGCTTTGGAATTGACTTGTCGCAAGGCGAGGGACATCTGATTTCAACAGGATGGCGCAACATGTGATACACCCCGGGCAACAATCGACTATGAGAAAGAAACATTTGATGAGCGTAGAATTTCTTGTTTTTGATCTTGTGACTAGCGTGTACAATCTTTTGATGTAACACCGCTGGACATTGATTGTGTATATATGATACGTTAAATTACTCGGCTACGACGACAAGCTCCAAACGCTTGACCATTTCGATGACAACATTCGCCACGATATTGGCGAATGACGGTCCCTGTTATTGGTTTGAGCAGTCGGAAATTAGACGTATTGTTTCGACTTCCTCTAGGACGGTCGTGGCACTCATATGCCCAGAATTAAATTCAAATGAAAATGGCAGAGACTAATCTTTCTAATAAAACAGTTGCCAACTTCATGCCAATCAAATCATATAATAATTATTTTTTTAATTATTCCAATTTAACATATTATATTTCATTTAAAAGTTCTATACCTCTATATTATACACAAAAAACTCTCTTAACAACAATAATATAACCCAAAGCTTAAGTTTGCTTACTGATAAGTAAAACGTTATTACCGGAAAAGGAAAAAAAACATCCTGGAAATCAAATTTGTCATTCGCATTATTACCAGAAGATAAGGGTCCTCAACACTCCACATCTCTGGCAATGCTTTCAGGACGTTTTTGATGTTACATATGTCATGTTATACCTCAATCCACACATTCCACACTAAATCCACTCTGATTTCGATATTGAAAATGTGGGCAAAATTATGTATCTAGGCTCCAAAATAACGAGAACCGCTAATAAAGGAGAGGAAATGCGCCAAAGAGTACACCTCGCAAATAAAACCTTTTATACAGTTCTGACGATTATGAAGACCAGCTGCATAGACAGGAAAACAAAACTCCAAGTATACAAATCTGTGATAAGTCCTGTGTTATACTATGGGTATGAAACATGGACCCTAAAGCAAACAACCGGAAATATATTGAACGCCTTTGAGCAACGGGTCCTGGTTCGAACGAAATTGGAGCGAAGCTGGACGAGAACGAAAGCAAACTCTATACAACCTTTAGGTGTATGAAATTTTTGACGAGACAGAGGTCTTCACTTTTGGAAGACGGCCGAAACTGCAATGGGCTGACCACATAAATTGTATGGATGAGCAACGAATAACCCAAAGGTATTCGTTCGGAGAACTGAAGGGCGGATATCAGTGGGGAAACCGAGAAAACGTTGGTGTGACTGTTTTGACAAAGACAGTTCATCGCTGCTCGGATTTCGAAACTGGAGGACGCAGTCAATGGGTCAACAGTTGGGATAGAGAGGGGCTATAGTTCAAAGAAAAAGAAGAAAATCATGATCATCTATTTAAGCTTTCTTTTTCACGGTCCTAGCATGTTTTCTATTCGATGGTGAATTTTTGGATTCCGATAATTTGTTGGTTTTCTTTATTTCTTCTTCATTTTACTTCTGCGAGTCACAACGCGGAAGCTCCTCGTTGGATTTGAGTATTTCTTTTACAGGCTATATAATGATTAAATTTTCCGATAGCGTCACAACAACCAAAGACAGTAATTATTTCTCCATTTTTATCGGAAGTAAATGCTATAACTACTCTAGCATCTTTCCTAGCTAGCACTTTGGTAGAATTGTTATTACGTTGCAAACATCCATTTTACATAACCTATGCGTTATATCCAGCAAATTATTTTCAGTTAAAAAGTTGTGAGCGGATGAAAAAACTTGGCAGTCACTGGCCTGTTGAAAATCTTTTATCTTGTAATTGATACAGTTTCTAATTGAACAATTTCTTTCAAAAAGACTTTGAAAGCCCAAGACAGGAAATCTACCTAAAAGTTCCACAAAATGTCAATGTTTGAGAAGTACATCATTAAGTTGCCGCCATACCTTGAGGTATTCCTCTTTGGACACTTGTAGTGTCTTCTGAATAATCAACAAAATATTCCGTAAATTCGCGATAGTTCATTAATGCCTTTTGCCTTTTGACCCAGTTCTTTGAATGAAAGTGTCAAGTTATTTTCTGTCCAGGTAATGTAGCACGGGACCACACCTGGTTTGCGTTTATACTTGCAAAGAATTTCGTCACCTACGAGGGTATGTTTTTAAGTAACGGAATGGAGGGGTGAGTCTTCAGTAAATGTAACGATAACGCGTCCAGTAACTTATTATCAGTACAACCAGCAGGTTCTATGTCAATCATGCCAGTAACTCTTGGACTAATAGGTGTATAAATATAAAATGTGGATTTTTTCTGCTTGAAATATGCATTTATTTGAATAACAGAACGAATGAATTCAATAATCAAAGTGTTGGCCATCGTCAGCTACGACTTTTTACCATCTTTCTGTCAATTGATAGATTCCGTCCCAGTACCACTTCTCATTTTTTGAGGCTAACAACTCAGCAAGCCAATTTTTAACTTCTTCGTAAGAATGCAAGTGCTGTTCCGAAAGTCCGTGCTGCATCGATCGAAACAAGTAGTCGTCAGAAGGAGCCAAGTCTGGTGAATACGGCGGGTGGGGCAGAACTTCCCAATTAATATTTCCCAAGTAGTTCTGGACAGGTATTGCAACATGTGGCCGAGCATTGTCATGTTGAAAAATGACTATCATGTCTTTGGTGAAATTCTGGTCGTTTTTCCTTAAGTGCGCGGTTCAATTTGATCAGTTGTTGTCAGTAACGTTCGCCAGTAATAGTCTCACCAGGTTTCAGCAGTTCATAATACAAAGGTCCTTTACTATCCCACCAAATACACAGCAAAGTCTTCTTTCTATGAATATTTCGGACTAGTTGTGATGTTGATGGCTGTCCTGGGTCTACCCATGATTTTCTTCGCTTGGGATTGTCGAAATAACTCCACTTTTCATCGCCAGTAACAATCCGATGCAAGAAACCTTTTATTTTCTGTCTGGCAAGCAAAATTTCACAAATGGTTTTTCGCCTTTCGATGTCTCTTTCTTTCAATTGATACGGCACCCATTTTCCAGCTTTTTGGATCTTTACCATGACTTTTAAACGGTGTGAAATGGCTGCCTGAGTAACTTTCAACGCCTCTGCCAACTGTTTTTCAGTTTGTGTGTCATCCAATAATGCTTGCAAATCTGTATCTTCGAAGTTTTTTGGTGGCTTTCCACGGTCTTTGTTGCTGACATCGAAATCGCCACTTTTAAATCTTTTAAACCATCGTTCACAAGTGTCTTGGCTTGAGGCATATTCACCATATGCTTCCACTAACAATCGATTATTTTCTGCTGCCATCTTCTTTAATGAAAGAAGGTTATTAGACTTCCCCGAAAAACCGCTTTTTCTGGCACGTAATTCGACATTTTTGAAGCGCAAAAAAACTATGTTATTTGTACAATCAAAACCTGTGACATACTGAAATTTGTTGACAGATGTTTACCTTCCAAAGCGCCATAATAGTTATCCCCGACACAAACCATATGTGTAATGTATTAATTTATTTAATTACAATTTGTTGAGTATAATAACTTTCTACTTTACGTCAGTTGTCAAGCGTCTATATAAGTTGAATTGAAAGTGAGAGAAATCAATTTCTCGCTGTCGCTATTTATACCTCCATCATCTAGCGGTGAAACCTGACACTAGGTTGTCATCTGGCAATCGCTACAGTACTCCCCCTCGAGTGACATTGTCACGATGATGTTTTGCAGGAGGATACGTCTTAATAATTCGTGGTCCTGATGTGACGGGTTGCCATGAAATTGATTTCGGCTGACAAGGAACAGAAGCATTTTGATTTAATATGAAGTATGACGGATTTTCGACGTGCTGGGTAGCGGCGACGGCAACGAAAGCTGGTTTCAAACGTTCAGTAGACACATTGATTTGTCTACCCTCGACATCAACGGTAAACAAAACATCCGAAATCCGGTTGATCACTTTGTGAGGTCCTGTGTACGGTTGGCAGAGTGATCTCTTGACGGCGTCAACCCTCAAGAAGACGTGTGAACAGGAATGTAACTGCGGATGCACGAAGGTTGTTCGTTCAATGCGACGGTTGACTGGAACTGGTCGTAATTCACGCATGTGTTGCTTCAGCATCGATCCGAATGCGTGCGGATCGAACTGTTTGTCATCGCTCACGAAAAACTCGCCAGGAAGTGTTAATGTAGTTCCATAAACCAGCTCAGCGCAACTTGCTCCTAAATCCTCCTTAAATGCATTTCGGAGTCCTAGTAAAACGGTTGGTAGGATATGGGGCCAGTTAGAATTCCGCTCGTGGCACATGATGGCAGCTTTTAATGTGCGATGCCATCGCTCGACCAACCCATTCGATGCTGGGTGATATGGCGAAGTTCGCGTTCGTTTACATCCCAAGAGTTTAGAGAGTGAAGAGAAAAGCGCGGACTCAAATTGAGTTCCTTGATCAGTCGTTACGATCTGTGGCGCTCCAAATCTCGATACCCAGCTTGCGTAAAATGCGAAGGCAACGGTTTCAGCTGTTTGGTCGCAAACAGGAACTGCCTCTGGCCAGCGTGAAAATCGGTCAACCATGGTTACGCAATAGCGATAACCGTTGGCTGTTATTAGTGGTCCGATTATATCCAGATGAACCTGCTGGAAGCGTTTGTCCGGTATCGAAAACTCTTGAATGGTGTTTTTCGTATGTCTGCCAACCTTGGATTTCTGACATGGTATACAAGAGCGTGTATACGCCCGAATGTCTTTCTTCATGTCAGGCCAAACAAATTTCCGTTGAATTGCTCGAATCATTGCGCGGGCTCCAGGATGCGAGCATCTATGGAAGGTCTCCATCACTCGATTTCGTAGAGTTGATGGAACGTATGGTCGTATATTGCTCGTCGATGTATCACAATATAAATTTCCTTGTTCTTCCATAGGGAGTGGGTGCAGCTTGAGCGAAGTACTGTTTCCAGATAGGAGTGTTTGAAGTGCGGTGTCGTCGCGTTGTTCATCGATCAGTTCACAGGTGGTTATTGACGATGGCAGGTTGATTGCTTCCACTCGTGATAATGTGTCTGCTACGATGTTTTCCTCTCCACTTACATGCACGATTCGGGTGCAAAATTGAGATATAAAACTTAAGTGCCTTATCTGTCTCGGCGAAGATTTTTCTGTTTTCTGGCTGAACGCATATATTAATGGTTTGTGATCCGTCTTGATAACGAATTGCGTGCCTTCCAGCCAGTGTCGGAAGTGTTTTACACTGCTGTAAATAGCTAATAGCTCTCGGTCGTAAACGCTGTACTTGACTTCGGCGTTGCTGTCGCCAAGTTCCATGCCTGTGAGTAGTGTCCGTACCTGAGCTTCTTCGGACGGCGCGTACACGTTGATCAGCCTTGCCTTAATTGACTCGTACTTTCCGGTTGGTGGTGGATTCTCCACGATGTCTGATACGGCGTCCAAAATGGTGCAATCCAGTTCGCTGATGATACGATCGAACATGGCGGTGTCGGAGAAAGCTTTGCACACCCGAAATTGTGCTTCGACGCGGGCGAACCATAGCGTTGGTCGAGTCGTCCAAAATGGCGGAAGGCGCACATTTGCGATGTCGCTGGTGCTGGATGATGTGTGTGAAGCTTCGGTGTCAGCTACGGCTCCTGTGCTGGTTTCAGCTTTAGCGGCGGCTTCGGCTTTAGCAATCTTCGTCTTCTCCACTTCTGGCTTTTCAGCTGCGTCTCGCACCGTTTTTCCTTTTGAAGACATATTTGTTAGCGTCGGCTTCGAGTTACGTCCGGGTCACCAATGTAATGTATTAATTTATTTAATTACAATTTGTTGAGTATAATAACTTTCTACTTTACGTCAGTTGTCAAGCGTCTATATAAGTTGAATTGAAAGTGAGAGAAATCAATTTCTCGCTGTCGCTATTTATACCTCCATCATCTAGCGGTGAAACCTGACACTAGGTTGTCATCTGGCAATCGCTACATATGTAATGGTTATACCATCTGTTAATAAAATCCGCATTTCATGTTTATACACCTAATATATTTGATCAAATATCTCCAACTGGAAGTAACAATGAACAATGGTAAAAGTGAGTACCGTTTCGTCATTAAGTTCCTCACAAAGCAAGGAAAGTTAGTTGAAACCATACTGAAAAAACGACGTCCGTTTACGTGGCCTCTTGTCCGAGTAAAGCCGTGGTTTGCAAGCGGCAAATTCTCATTAAACAAGTCAGTAACTCTCTTGAAGACAGTCCGAACGGCCAATCAGAGTTCACATTTCGGAAATGATTTAAAAAGTCGAAAAATTAATACTGGACGATGCTGCCCTAAAAATCTTTGAAATGGTTGGAATTTCGGGTACGACAGTTTTTAAAATTCTTTACGATCATCTTGGCATGATAAAGATCAGCGTTAAATGGGTGCCAAGAATGCTAACACCTCCTCATAAACAACACTGCATGGAGTGTTCCCACGCATTTCTAGACCTCTATAATGAAAGCAAGGATACACTTTTGAATCGAATTGTTACTGGAAACCTTGGGTTCATCATAAGAAACTTGAGTCCAAACAGGACTATGTCCAGTGGCGCACAAAGGGCAATTCCCCGCTCAAGAAATTTAAAGTGTCATGGTCGGCGACAGTCATTTGGGAATCAGAAGAGATCCAGAAGAGAAGAGAGAGAAAGAGACAAATTACATATATAAAGTTATCTCCATTACCAGAGAAGACTACTTCAATCATAGAGAGGTTGAAAAATATACTAAAGAAAATAAGAACGGGAAAATTGACCAAAGATGTCCTCTTTCTACAAGACAACGTGCTGTTCACAAGTGCCGTTGGCTGCCTTGATGTAGAAAAGATGGGCTTCAATGTTTTGAGTTACCAACCCTACAGTCCTAACTTGGCCCCGAATAACTATTCTCTCCCTCCCAAAGCTTGAAAAGAATTTCGTGGGAAGAAGTTTTCAACCGAAGAAGAAGTGAAGTATCAGTAACGCAGTTTCAGTTCGGAAAAAGACTAAACTTTTTTATGATGGTACTCATAAGCTAATTCAAATATCTCAAAAATGTTTTAGAGTAGTAAGTTAACATAGAATAAGAAAAAGAATTCCGTACTTTCATTCTCACTACCTACCTTCCATTCCGCGAACTTCAAAATGTCCCTCGTAGAGTGATTGCATGAAACACTGAAACATTGATTTTATTCAAAATTTAAAGTCACAATGATTTGGAAAACATTGAAGCAATAATTTGATTTTAATTGCTAAGGAATTTATAGTTTGGGTTACTTGCGACTATCCATAAAAATAGCTTATACGACTAGGAGGGCGGTCCGACAAGTACTTTGCCTTACTGCCAAATGTTGCCATTATCGTAAGAGAAATACACTATAGTGTAGTACCTTACTGTAGACGACTACTGACGAAATTTCAGCCGGATCGGGCTTGTACTTCTGTGTTGAGAGTGTGTGATTTAAAAAAAAAATGAAAAAGGACCAATATGGTTTTTGGCAAGGAAATCACATAATGAAGTCAATAAGCGCTTGAGTGCAGTGTATGGATACGCTTCTCCTTCGATGGTGACCGCCAAGAATTGGTTCAACGAATTTCAGCGCTTTCGCACGTCGGTTTTTCATGAGCCACGACCAAGTGCCCCAAACAGCACCCACGGAGGATAGCGTCACGAAAATCCACGATCTTTTTGACAGACAGCCGGTTTGAAGGTGAGCGAAATAGATCTCAGCTATTTCGCTCACCTTCAAACCTTAAGGTATAGTAAACACCGCGCAACGCATATCCTACATGAAATTTTCGATATGAGAAAGCTGTCGGCAATATGGGTGTCGCGTTTGCTCACTCCGGATAACAAGCGCAACCGTGTGACCACTATAGAGCAGACTATAGTGACACTATAGAGAGTTTCGCGCAGTTCAAGCGCAATCTGAAGGAGTTTTTGTTTCGTTACATGACCGTCGACAAAAAATGGATCCACTGGTATACACCAGATACCAAGGAACAGTCGAAACTGTGGACTTTAACCTGCTCTAAAGAATGCGAAGACTGTCCCATCCGTCGGAAAGGTGATGGCCACCGTTTTCCGGGACTCGCAACTTGTGATATACATTGACTACCTGGTGAAGGGCAAAACGGTTACAGGGCAATACAATGTCGAATTATAGGGCCGAATTAAAAAAAAATAATTTGGCAAAGAAAACAGTGAGATGAAAAATGTGCTCTTTCACAACGACAATGACCGGCTCAAACCTCCGCACTTGACACGGCTAAATTGATCAAATTGGGCTACGAACTGCTGCCCCATCCGCCGTTTTCTCCAAATTTGGTTCCGTGCGACTTTTTTTGTTCCCAACTTGAAAATGTCACTCACCGGGCAGAAATTTTACTGGAATGAGGAAGTTATCGCCACCACGGAGGCCTACTTTGAGATCTCGAGAAACCTTTTTTTCAGACGGGTTAAAGAAGTTAGAGCATCGCTAGGTCAACTGAATCGAACTAAAAGGAGATTTTATTGAAAAATAAATTGCATTTTGCCAAAATTTTTGCTTTTTCATTTGTAGGCTAAATACTTATGGGACCACCCTCGTACAATTTGCTATGCAGATACTTGCCCTTATTATTTGTTACAAAAAAAACTCGAATTTCAACAATGAAACTCAACAGGCACTGTCATTTATACTCCAAGCCATGCAAAGAAAGAAAATGTTAACTGGAATCGCAATCAAGAATACTCAAAAGAAAATATTTCACAGTGCAATTTCGCCAACCGTCAAAATGGAGAATTTGAGTTGCGGTAGGAAACGCGTGCGCATAATATATATATAATAATATATTACTAACGTATGCGGGAAATGCACTTCGATTGCATCCAAATGTATCGTATAATATTATACTTCATTAAAAGAAAGCGCTCCATAACTCCATTAGCCTGACAGGAGGCGCTTCTGTTTATAACTCGTATACACACCATAAATTTATGTCCACAAAACCATATTTATTAATTTAAGTTAAACATAAAAGTGATGTTATCCTTTGCAACAAATTCACAGCTATCCAAAAATCAAATACCAAAGTGTCTTGTAATTTAACATAAATTCCTATTCATTGCAGATCCACCACTTGTCGTCCTTCGGCTAGGATCCACTCTGTCTGCGGACGACATCAAGGAAGGCGACGACGTCTATTTCGAGTGCCAAGTTCAGGCTAATCCTCAGTGGAGGAAACTTAATTGGTTACACGATGTAAGTAGTGTGGCATTAGATAACTTTTGTCTTAACTCCCTCGCACTAATCCGCTTTAGCAGTCCGCAAATATAACGATACCACTCCACATTATTACATGTTGTATGTGGAATCGTCGGAATGTATTGTGTTCACATTATTTTCTAGAGCAGATCTAGATCCTCTAGAGCAAATATTATAGTTGTTTCTCTCAATCATGAATTGCTGCTTCAAGTGTCTAAACGTAATTTGCTATTGTTAATTCCGCAGGGGGTTGTGCTCACACATAACACATCAGCCCGGATTATACGTTCGAATCAAAGCCTCGTCTTACAAAGAGTTACCCGAGAGTCATCTGGGAATTACTCGTGTAGTGCAATTAATGCTGAGGGTGAAACTGTAAGCAACCAATTTGTACTGAAAGTCAAATGTAAGATGCTCATTTCCCTCTCTAACAAACCAGTCTTAATCTATACATTTACAATTTACAATATTATTACATATATGTTGTTTTGGATATCATATCATTCGTCTTCCATTTGTCCTTGCCGACTCACTTTGAATGATGAAATCCTCAATCTTGTCTTACAGATATTCCGTACTGTAGGACCGACAGCGTTATAGTTGTCGGAGCATTGCATGGCGAACGGATACGGGTAGGATGCTCCGTCGAGGCGTATCCGCATCCTAGGTATGTAAGAGTAATTTTATACCACTCTAATTTGACACACACATCAACACGTCACTAAGTTATGTTACTTAGCAGGAAAACACTGATAGAATTTCATTAGGCGAATAGATAATAGATATGTTACATGGAGAGGAGCCCGACAGCAGCCACGTGGCTCCCGGAATTTTTCCTTAACATGTGGAAGAAAGGGCACGAGATTAGCGTCTTTGTACGAGTATGTTGTGCAATCGTTGAGTGCGTCATAAAGTTTTCAGCATTGTGTTATATAATACCTTTCATGAAGTTATTGCAGAGTTGTTCGTGAAAACTGGGTTAGATAAGTAATCAAACTAAAGGAGGTGTTCATCATCTCGCTGTTTATATCTTGTTTTGGGTATTTTTTCAAAAAAAACTCGGTTCGGATTGTTGAGATTGTAAGACTGCCAGGATTTAAGCTAATTAGTTGCACGGATTGCAATGAATGAGCTTTATTAGACCCCGGCACGTACAGGTTATTATTATAGTTACTTCTTTAAAATTTTACTGAATTTGATTCTTCCTTATCCTTTTGTTATTCTCCCGTTAGACTTTCCGATGAAACCTTCAGCAAAAGATATAAATCATTTGCAGGTGAATAGTATGGCAGTATCATTATGGTTATTGATCGTTAATCCTTGTACTTATTACTCATATATTATGAATTAATTGATAGTTATGAATTAATAATTATGCTCCTCACGTCAAACCTATATTTCCGTCCGTGTATGGGTGTATAGCTTCGGAATCGGTTCACAATGACTTGATTTATATGCAAATGATGTGCTACAAAATTTCTAAATAACTTTCCGAATGAATATTGAATGATAACTATATGAATCACAGACCTCCTCCCCCCACCAAATGAAGTAAAATTAGATGTTAATTAGGGTGCTTGTCGTGTTTTGAATGTATTACTCGTTTGAATGCATAATCCCGTGTCCCCGGTCTAAAATTGATTACAAATATCAAATGTTGGAAAACTTCTCTGCTCTCCGTCTAAACGTATTCTTGCATGTCCTTAAATCTATCCAAGCATCAGTTTGGTGGCTTTCAAAATTAGTTCTAATGATGCAACATCAACAGGAGTTGTATGAAAACAGGACTCAATCAGTTGAGAGTGATACCCATGTAAACTTACAAATCATTACTGAGCACACGCCATCGAGTTTTTGTTAAACCAGGCTGGATGGTGTTGAATTACTGGCTGAACTTTGACAGAATATGTTAGCAATGTGTGACGAGTTTTCAATGAATTATTGTCGGATGAGTCTTATCTTTTATTTAAGCTTAATAAAACTTGTGGATAAATGGAGTGCAGGTTACTCGGAGGCTCAGGTCAAACAACAAGTTTTACTGATTCCAAGCCCAAGAGCCAAGATTCCAATTATTTTTCAACCTTAGTAACGTCCTTTTTAACCTTCAGTTACCGACCCTCATTTTCAGTACATAGTTGCCGAGGTTAGGTCATGGTGACACCCTATTTGAAGTCACGCTTTTAATCAAATGTATATTAAAAATATGTTAAAATTATATATATTCTGAATGATTATTTGATAAATATTGAGGTGAAATCATAAAAACAATAAAAATAAATTTTATAAACTTTTAATAGCAATAATAAAAAAAGCACATTTTTAGGAACCTAGTTATGAGTCTTTGGAAATGAGTCATAATAATGAGTCACTCATTATGACTTTCTCATGGTCTTCTGGTTCTTTAGTTGTCAAATCTTTGCCAAGAATACGTATTATTGTAAGTGTCAGCTCCCTTGTCAGCCGACTATTATAAGCACGTCGATTCAAATGCGGCACAACCAACTCTCTGGCAAGACTTTGCAAGAATGTCCCTCGTTCCATCGTTTTTGCATTTTTACAAGATGTATAGATTACATATGTATTTATACCACTCAAATCCAGAATGCGGTAAAATATGGCCATCGGCCATCTCTGGGTACGGCGACTGCTAGAATAATTTGAGCATTTTTTATCGACCTCATCGACGCCACCTTTAGTCATATTATAATCCATGATAATTTGTTGTGGTTTTTTGGTTTCTGGATCTATTTGTGCCGAGTGGTGCATAGATGAAATCAATAAAACTGGTTTATACTTCTTTGACACATTCGATACGAGTGTAAAATCTTTGATAAAACCACGTAGACTTGTTTCAGGTGTTCGTATTTTTGATCCCTGAAATGAGGATTCTTTTTTAGGGTACCAATATATGTAAGCCCACGTTCCAATAATTCTTCCATGAGTTCAATATAGCTGAACCAATTATCAGCCGTTACATTACGGTGTGTATTTTCAAAACCTTTACACAGTGGTAGAACTAATTGTGTTGGTATAGCCACGTTCCTCGTTGGAAAGGCCAACACCATCTGATTTCTTACCATAGTAAATGTAAGCATTGTATACATAAAACGACTTAGCGTCACATACTAGTACGATTTTTAGGCCATATTTGGCTGGTTTATTTGGCATGTACATAATGAATTGGCACCTACCTCTGTACGGCACGAGCATTTCATCAACGCACAGATAAGCGCCAGCAACATATGCTGCTTTGCATTTTTCTATGAACTTGCCAAATAATTCATAAATAGCTGCTAGGCTATCTTCCTGAATTCGTACCGATCTAGTTTCGACATCATCAAGCCGAAGAGCAGAGAGCAAATTCAAAAATCTGTTTTTAAGATAGTACACTTCTAAAAATCTCACGTCCCGTACCATCAGTTGCAAATAGGAAGTTCATATTTTCACGATTAGATTTAAATACTGCTGAATAAAACAAAAGCCCAAAGAGTGCCTTCATTTCCACCAGATCTGTGTCACGCAGTTCTATCCGTTCAGTCTCTTTGTATTTTGCTCTCAAAACTCTAAGCTTCTTGTTGGTAAATATGACAATTTTTTCTAGCATTTCAGAATCAATAAACTCCGACCCCAAAGTAGCATAAGCACATTCTCTTCGCCTCTGAGGTATATTTCGGACTATATTATGACTCATAGATCTACAAGACCTTGGTACAGGCTCAGAAGAACTCCACTTGAATTCATTTTTACCATAATATGATTTTGCTGTTTATGTCGTGGTTCATTATCCGAAGAAGAGCCTTGCGACGATATCTCGCCAATACCTGAAGTTTCCGTATGTATTTCCGGTTGATTTTGCTACTCACGCAATGGCTCTTCTTCCTCAGATTGCTCTGAATCTGTATCATGCTCGCTGAGTAGGTGAAAATCCGGTTCAACCAACTCATCATCACAATCACTTAAATCTTTTAACTCTTCGTCTAACGAGCTCTCTAGAATATTTTGATCCCTAGGACTATTTATATTCAGTTGTCTTTTTCTCTCACGTCCGATTCCTGATGTACTTGCTTGCGCCATCTAAAAAATTAAGACAAAATTAGCATATATCTTCATATATTAGCATAAAATAGTACATTAACACCGACCTTACGTCACGTTGACACCAGAGGTCCGATTACGGGCACACCTTTGAACATGCCGTGTGTTCACGACTGACTAACAAAAGATCGAGTCAAAACAAGCAGCTACTGAAAGAGACAGATATATAACCCTATTGATTGTTGAAATATTCCTGTTTCAACTTGCGCGGTGTCACGGTGACACCACCTCGGCAATTAAAGGTTAAAGCTAGGTCAAATGATTCATAATAGTCAAATCATTGTGAGTCCAAAAATTAACAAGAAGGTGGTTGCAACAGAAAAGATATTCGATATAAAGCACCTAAAACTGCTAACTGAACGCTAATAACACTGAAAACAAATGAAAAAATTCCTATTGATTTCCACTTTCAGGTTGTGGTTTTTTATTTTGGAATAGACAGCTGTTTCGAGGCCGATATAGTTCCTTCTTCAGTGTTATGTCTATTAAAGTACAAGCAAGCGAATTATCTTTTTTCAACCTTAGACATTTATCATACAATAAGTTACCATTCATTATCCTTAAAATATTTTTCTATTATGTTTATGGCATCGAATCGTAAAGACCATGTTTAAGCCTACTTATTATGATTATTTATGGTGATTAGCTTAAGTGTCTACCATAATATTTTTGTTGTTATTTTTTGATGCGGCTAGCTGTTGCACTTACCCAAATCGATCCCATACAAATCACACGCATTGAATTAATACAAATAAGTAGGCATTAATATTTTGAATTGAACTAAAGTAAACAAAGTAGGCACTAATATTTTTGAATCGAATTAAATTAAACCAAGTAGGCGATGAATGATATAAATAGTAGTGAAATCGTCCTGAAGAGGAAGGGTTAATTCTTCGCGTCAAAAGGTACGGACAAGCCTCTGTTTCTTATCACCCAATGTGAGGCTGCATTGGGGTGCCTTTTTGAATACCGGTTCATGTATACAATAGAAAGGGTATACTGGGAATATAATAAATAAAGTTGGTGTTATTAAGTGGAACAAGAGTTTTATTTATCTTCTCATCATCAGTTTGGTGTCACAATTTCCTGTGCCTGTGTTTAGCCGATTTTGCTCTTTTGTTGTCAGGATGAAAATCGTTTCATATCCGTCCAATTTTTCGTTGGTTTTTGGACCCTCCACTGCATGTTATGCTTTCATTCTACTATATATTTTGTGACAACCGACTTATCTGCGATGATTTTTTGAAGTTTCTTTCTCATTTCAGCTTCTCGCAGATGTTCCTGAACGCTCGTTGTGATCAGCCTCTTTGTTTGTCCTTTGTAGGTTTTTGGGCAGTCTTTCTGTACAATCTCATACATGCCGCTTTTTTCGTTCTCCGTTTTTTGTCCTTTGATATTCCCTGTTGCGAACCCAGTTTTTTGTTACTAATTGTTGGCGCTATTGATATGTCCCACGATTTTAGGATTTTTCCAAATTTTCTGTTCAACTTTGTGTACGTAATGGCCAGTCATTTCTTCTCTCATTTGATTTCGCCGTTCTTTTTGAAGAATGATATTAGGTTACGTAGCCTATGTATCTATGCGTTGAATATTGCTATTTTATATGGCTAGGTGTGTTTGGAACATGCTGGTATTGGTCAATGCGTTTGTGTTTGTTTCTTGTACGTTAAGGATTACAAAGTTTTCGCTCCATTTGAGATCTTGATATCTAAAAAGCTTCATTTTCTATTTTTTTCATCTTTTTTAAATACAATTTTGAGTGAATCTTTTTTATACTGTTAAAAATAACATCCAATTAGTCTTTTTTTTTCTATTGCCAAGGTATCATCTTAATTTTTTTCCGATTGCCAGGGTATCTGATGCGGATTTTGAGGGGTTACTTAAAGGACCGCAGTCTGCTCTATGACACACAAGATGGGCGGCGCAGTATGAAGATAACGTCTGGTGTAGCGCAAGGCTCCATACTGGGACCAGACTTGTGGAACGCCTCATACGACGGACTATTGAGGCTTGAGCTACCAGATGAGTCGCGCTTGGTCGGCTATGCAGATGATATAGCAGCACTGGTCGCCGGGCGCATTAGCGGGCATGGGTATTTTCAATCTTACTTGCACAAGATTGGTAAATCACGGTCCCCAGACTGCATTTTCTGCCCCGGGGAAAGGTACAACGCATGTCACACCTTCTTCAACTGTAGAAGGTGGAACAGGATGCGGCAGGACTTGTGGGAGGTGATGGGAGAGCTTTCTTCAGACAATCTGGTCGGAGAAATGCTGAAAAGTTTCGACAAATGGGCCTGTGTGGCACATTACTCTCGGGCAATACTTACTGCCAAAAAATGTACCATGGATAACCTTGGGCGCGGGGTCTAGGGGGTGTCTCCTTTCCAGCAGTCCTCCTCCATCCTGCCCCCTCCCGCTGGGGGGAGATTTCTCTAGACTGACGGCGCCCCAGGGCGAAGTAAAAAGAGGCCTAGCCCGAAGTAATGTGTCAAACGGTTCCAGGCTAGGGTCTCTTGACAGGGGGGGTGTTTAGTGGGTAGTCTGGTAGCATGCGCTGCTAGGAGTCCCACACTCCGGGCGTAAATTGCCTTCACCCCCCAACCCAAAAAAAACGCTTGGAAGGAGTCCCCATTTTTTATATCATCTTCTAATGTGTCCATAAAGAGGTCACTAAGAAGAGGGGATAACCCATTACTACTCCCGACATTACTTTGAAGAATACCCTCCTGAACGTGAAGTATGTTTCGGTCATACATAGTCTAGCTAGTTTAGTATATAATTTAGCTTTCCGTCGCCATTCTGAGGATTCTTCATACCCTGCAATCCATTCCTCAAATATATATAGCGCTTCTTCAATTGGGATGCTTGGGAATAGTGATTCTACGTCGGATAAAACCAATATTTCATCCTCCTTGATTTTCCTTTGTTTATTTAGGCGTTCTACAACTCCTGAAGTGTTTTTGACTGTATGTGTCCCTCTTTTTAGTCCAAGTCTTCTTATTTTTGTGTTGGCCCATTAGGAGTTGCGATGATTTCTCTCTTTTCTTGTCCTTCTTTGTGGATTTTTGGGAGGCGCTTAATCCACGGTAGAGAAAGATCTGGGATCCTCATATCCGTCTTATGTTTAATTACTAATTCGCACTCTTTCATTTCAGGTAGTAGATTGTTACGTAGTTCTAGAAAATTTCCATTTTTGAGTTTATTATTGACTTGATCATAATAGTCTTCCTTGTCCATGATCACTACTGAAATTCCCATATCCGCTTTAAGATAGTAAACTATACTTAAGTTCTTTAACAAGTTTTTCTTGATTATTATTTTTTAGAGTTAGTAGTGTTTTAATTTTATTATTTGTAATTGCTTCCATCTTCATAACATTTTTTTGTGCTAGAAATAAAGAAACCTTCCTTTTAATTTTATGTTTTTTTATTTACCTTGCGGAATCGATTTTCGACCGTGATCGTTCGGTCTATCTGCAAACTCGACTTTTTTATTAACGCCTTTAATTATTAATACGGGAGGTAAAAAGACAACTTCGGCATTAAAGCAAGCAATCAGAGAAACAGTTTCTCCCTTCTCACGTGGTGGGATCACGTGAACGTTTTTGGCACCTTTCGCAGTTAAAACTTTTCCCGGCTTATTTATTAACTGAATTCCACTCTCGTCAACATTGAAAATGTTTTGAGGTTTATTAGTCAAATTATTTTTAACCATTTCTTCTTCTAACAGCTTAAAAAACGCATTAACTTCTTTCCTATTCATACCTTGCGCTCTTGCCACCGAAAGACCTTCTGCTTGCCGTACAGAGATATCTTTATTTCTTTCGAGAAACGACATAAGCCAATGTTGTCCTGCTTTCTCCTTTTCGTTGGAAAATTTGTATGGAATACCAACCTTCTCAGCAAATTGATAAGCAAGGCAACGAATAGTATTCCTATCAGGTGCAAAGCCAGCACTAGCTAAACGTTTAACATACGATGCTAAACGTTTTTCATTCTCTAGTCCAAGTGATGCTGCAACAATATAAAAAATGTGTAAATGACTGGACTACCACTCACTATTACCCTTGATACCTATTGCCACGTTTTATCTTAAACTCATCAAAAGCATACCTTGAGGTCCAGATTAATCCAGATTTGATCGTATTGCCAGTATGAAGTCGTCTAGATAAGGTACGAATCGGGATTCCATAACGTCGTTGAGCTTCATTTTTGGATATTTCGCCTTTTTTCACTTTTTCTATAGCCAACTTTAAATTTTTTTCAGTCCACAGACCTCTGGCTATATTATGCTTCCTTAGATATTTTCTAGGCATTCTAAAATAGTAAATACCTTCTTACAATTAAACAGTAAAACACACATTATATAAACCGTGGCGCCTCTCCTCATTTTGGGGGATAGACGCCATACAGTTAAAATATCACTCAGTATGAATAATGATTCAAGAACACATTTTTATAATGTTAAAAACAAACTGAACAAAACATTAAAACAGGTACTCACTTTAACTTATCTTTGCTGTACCTATGGCATTCACTAAAACACAACGTACTGAAAATTTTCACGGAATAAATTACGCAGAAAAAAATATTTCTTGACAATACGTAACGCACTCAAGGGCAGCCGAACAGGCACTGACTCGTTAAGGCGACAGCGTCGATGAGTAGTTGTTGTCAGTATAAAGTATAGGGCTATCTTTTTCACATCGCGAGATAACGAATGTATGGCGTCTCTCCCACTTTTACCCTAAACGAAATGTCATCTACTATGAGCGAAAAATGGTGACGTTTTAACATGAACATACAAAGTACAGGATCGTCCGATGCGATGTAATGTAAGTTATGGCATCTTTTGACAATCGCTCGAAACTTATTTGTATTCCTTATATTATCCTTTAGGATAATATCACCGAATACTTTAGAATAATATAGTCTGAAAATAATTTATGAATGATATTGATTCGAAAATTTCGATACCTGCTTTATGGTTACTTTAAATCAGTCATTAATGAAATGTGAGTCATAAATATTTTACAGTGAAGCTTCATTCTAAAGTTTCCAAATTGATTTGTAATGTTTAAGGCTATCATCGTTTGTCTGTCTTGTTAAAATAACAGATTTAATCTTTTCCTCATGTGACTTAATCTTCAATTTATAGATTTATCCCAATAAGGTGTTGTTACAATTAATTTTTGTAGTTTTTAGGTGATCGTTCTCGCTGGTCGTGAGAAATAAGAAGACATTTGACATTTCTTGGCAACCGAGGCATTCGAGTAATGCATGGATGTAAAGTGTTCAAAAGATGATTGGTCGTTGTATAATATTTCTTTCCTTGTTGTTTTGTGTAAATCCGCCAAAACAACCTTCCAAATGATCTTCATTTCTCAAATCATTGTACACAGGCCGCATGGCTTCCAAAATATCAGCTGGCAGTGGACTATAACCTTGCTGAAAAGATCCAAGTTTATCAGAGGCCGCAAGCACACCGTGAGTCTTCACCCCTATGATATGTTGATGGTGGCTGTTATCTGATCCCATAATTACAAATTTTACATAAGGTTTGGCCATCTCATCATAATTTTAGCAGTATCGATGTCATGTCTACTAGATTTAACTTCCAAGACAGTTGCAAATCTGACTATTAAGTTTTACATATATATTAAAGTTAATTGTAAATAAATTTATTAAAAATTATTTACTTTTATTCTTTTATATATTATTCTTCTTCTTTTTATTTTAGTTTTTCGAGTTTTGAAAGTACATTGCAAAAATTAAGTATTGTATTTGAAATAATTTATATCCTCATAACCATATCCTTGTTTTCGAGTATGAATTTTATTCCCCTTGGTCTACAAAAATTCAGAGTTAAGTGTGTGGGTTTTTGGCAAATGAGTTCTCAACTAGTATCACACAGAAAAAGAAGAAGAACGAAGAGCGACTGGAAGATGAGTCCGCACTATTTTCAATTTTTTTTTTTGTATTGGGCTTCCTGTCCCTCGCAGCCCGCTTTGTGAATTTACTCAACGTACCGAGAAGTAAGTTTTGTCCAGGTAGATTTTTGGTGACTTCATCCAAGTTTAATAATAATTTCCTTCCTGAGCGATTAACCAAAGCCTGATGTTCAATCTCTGCGCAAGTAGCAAGTATCACTCAAAACGAATCTTGGCTGGGCAACACTCCTTTTTAAGCCCTTTACACGAAACTATAACAAAAATGTAATCTTTTATCACTTGGCTTAGGCTTTGGTAGCTTAGATAACGTTCCAGGCATATTACTTTCTTGAAATGCTATTCTGCATTTAGCACCTTTTTACGGGGATGTGATTGACGGAATATCATCCAGGCAGCATATAAAAGTTCCGAGGTTGCTATTCCCATTCTTAAATACCCTGTTTTCCGATGGTCACTGCGTTCCGACCAGCATTTAATATTTGTGTTTTTGATTTAGTTATTCTCGCCTGTAACCAATCACGATTGATGTCCAAAAATTTGTGCTTACTTCTTATTGCAGCTAGCCATAGTGACTTCATTTCCCACATTAGTTGTGAAAATTTACGAATTAATTCATTATTTTCCTCTTTTGTAAAATTTTTATAGTTTTAAAATTGTCTTCTCGACATTTTTTTTTTCATTGAAACTTTTCTAAGTTTAATCTTTAGTCATATTTAAAATCTTGTATCGTGTCCAAATTGGAAGCCCGGATTGAAATCACAACCATATCATACAGCAAACAATATAAAGAGTGCGCTGGAAGTATTGAACTACAAATTAGCAACACATTTTAATGCTGCAATTAGTTTGACAGCTGTCATACGTTTAATGGTTAATTTGGTTTGCTTTCGGTGTCTGAGCAACGTCTGTAAATTGTGCAGATTGATTTACAAAAAAATATTCTGTTCAAGAAACTCATCGCGTACTCCGTCAATTTCATGACCGACATACTAGTCCATCAGAACAATTAATTCGATTAACCATGGATCGTTGAATTGCGTAATGCACAAACCATTGTAACTGTAAAGCGTAGTATCAATGGACACCCAAGTGAGTCCATTCGACATTGTGGTCAACAATTAAACCTGTGGCCATTTGCATCATGGAAGATTCTACGGAAGTATCTTGGATTTTGGGCTTACAAAATCTAACTCGTGCAGTAATTGAAGCCGAACGACCACCAGGAAAAGCGAAGATACGGAGTATACACGCAAAAACACTGCTGCAATGTGGTTTTTGCGTCTATCTTCAATTTCATAAGAAACTCTGTATAGCAATGAGGTTGATTTTTGCTTGAGTGGTTATGCCAATAAACAAATTATCGCATTTGGAGTCATGGGCAGATGTCCAAACACTGTCACTGTTCAGTGGACCTTATGGGCCGGTTGAATACTTGGCACATATGTCTTCAAAAATACTGCTTGGAATAACAATAATAACACTAGAGTCAATAGTGATCACTACAGAGCCATGATCAATGAATTTCTCGTCCCAAAACTGACTCGCTGTAGTCAGGGGACCTCTGGTTTCAAGAGGATGGCATAAAATTCCATACAGCTCGTTCGAGCACCGACTTTTTGAAGGAACCATTTGATGAGTGCATTATTTCTCGTTTCGGATCTGAAATCGGACTGCAAGTTTTAACACTACTGGACAATTTCTTGCGAATATACATATGTCGCATCACTGATCTACGCTGGCAAACACGAAACGCTGAATACATGGAAAACGACATTCGCCACGTTATTCGCGAGAAACGGCCCAAATCATTGGTTATGGTGCTCACGTCCGAAATCATATACAAATAGAAAAGCGATCTTTCCAATGAAATCATTACCAATTTCAAGGCAATCAAAAAAATACATCCGTATTTAATTTCATTTTAATATTAATAATGAATATCTGAATAGTTCTGATTATCAAAAAAGCACCTTTTATTTTCCCTAGACCGCATATACAACTTTGTTTTGTCAAAGAAGATAATTTGCTTATAGAATTCTCATTAACTAAGTGCCGCCTAAATTCTTTTATCAAATAATGAGGCTAATAGTTTTTCAACTAAAGAACGCTTGAATTCGTTAGGAAATATAACAAATATACTTGTTATATTATAACAAAGTCAAAATTTGAACAAAAAAAGTTGTTCAGAGGAAAATAGTTTCTAGAGGTACTAACTACTATCAAAATTCCAAACAAGTAAACAATATTGATTGTTTATGCATTCCTGAATCACGTCCATTGCGAATAAGATAAGGATTCAGTTTTCCGCAAAAGAAGTACCAGAAATCCGGAACATCTATTTCGCACCATCTTCGTTAAACAAATCACTGACTCATCAACGTATTCAAATGACAACTCACAGATAATCTTTGTCGAGGCAGATATTCTTTGAATCGGGATTGAAAACTGCAGAATAATACTCATTCGATGCTTAACTACGACCGGATAGTAAAATTTTCAAGCGATATTTAATTTTGGACTACCGAGTTTTGACCAGCTATTTGAGTCTAATACCTGTCTCTGCGTCTATGTTGACAACAAAACGTAGCATAACTCTTTAGAAGAAAAATCGGACTTATTCCCATACCAAATGTGTTCTAATCAAAAATTTGTAAGTCTGTGCAGAAGTATTGCCATTAAGGTAACATGCAGCTTGCTCCAGCAATTTCATAAGACATAAAATGTCGGTTTCTCCCAATTTGCGAATGTCTTCAAGCATCAATCGGAATCAACCAATAAAGTTTTGACGCATAAATTTAACTCCGTTTAAGCTTTACCTTATTGAAAACATTCCTAATTCCCTGGGGAAGCATGTTAACAGGATTCAAATAAATGAAAATTAAATTTCCTAGTAAAAAAGATTATTTTGGTTTTATAACGTTATACATTTTTTGCATAGTCACACATTAACATTAACATTAGTAATGAGTAATTGCGGTACGATGAAAGTGATTTGTGTTGAAAGACCGCCAAGGCTTCTTGGTGTTGAAGATTATATTTGGTGTTGAAACCTGGCAATCTCGTGTGATTAGCAAGTTCCTGTTCATTTAACCCTTTCCACAGCTTAGGGCGATACGCATCTTTTGCGCATATGCATTACCTAGTATCCTTGTGATTAACGATTAGAAGTATCTTTCTTACAACATGCTTTTCAATTATTTTGAGATGCTTCGACTATCTTGGCAGCAAATAACTGCGATCTCTAGTGAAGCATTTTGCAAACTTAAACACTCAAGGACAGTTAGCATAGTTCCTAACTCACTCTCTTGAGAAAGCAAATATAATCCTTGACCATTCCGCTCCATCTGCTACTTTTCGTACTTTCTTCTATCTAGATATGCAACGCGAATAACACGTGCGTACGAAAAAACAATTTCCGTAAACGTGTTGCCCGTTGGGTTCGCAAGCATGAAGGATTAACGTATGTCTTTCTATCTGCCATTCATGTTGAGTGCCTAACAGGGAAAGTAGTCGCCTCCCACACGTGCTGGTTCATTCATAAATCCTTCAATCCATCAATCAATCCACTCTCATTTCTCGGGGCTCATGCTAGATCCTCCAATCCTGCAACAACTCAAGATACCTCGCACGTATACTCGAATCAAATTGTTGGCAAGGCTACTAGAGTTTTCATAAAGTATAACATGAAAAAGAAAACTTTGAAATATCTTTAATATTGTTTATGTGACCTTGCTAGTGATTAGGTTAAAGGCTCAACTACCCTAATAAATAACAAGTTTCTAAATTTAAGCTTTTCCACGGAAAAAATCGCATACTCCCGAGTGTAACTGATATGTGCTTCGAGATAACATTCTATTATCTTCGCCACTCGTTTCCAAAGATCCTGGAAACATCGGCACATCCTCGATTCATCACAAATCGCCAATGGCAAACATCACATATTCACAGACACACACATACACACACATGAACATTCAATATGAACCTGGTGGTAAGTTTATTAATTGAATTTGCAGGAGTTTTCGTTGGAAGTTTAACAACTCGGGCGAAACAATGGACGTGTCCATGGAGAAGTTATATAAAAATGGTTCACTTAGTATCCTGGAGTTTGCTCCAGTTAAACATGAGGCAAGTATCGATTTCATTTGCGCCCCGCACTTCAGCTCCACTGGATTGACTTGGAGTTGGGTTGAGCTCGTTGGTGTTGGTCGCAAAATCACTTCAATACAAATATATGTGAAATAAATTATATAGTGTACACATAAAATCTGACAAAATACGTTACACCAACGGCTTAACCCACCCCCGGCCTATAGCCGTCGTGGTAGCCTTCCGCAACTGACTTATGCCAGAATTGTGTGTTTTACAGGATTATGGAACTTTATCATGTTGGGCGCAAAATTCTGTTGGCATTCAACAAAAACCGTGCCTTTTCCAGATCATACTTGCAGGTATGTTGGCATAACAAATAAATCATTCTTCTTCATTATGTTTTCTGTTTGCAATATTATTCGTAGTATGTAGTACGACGACAAGAAAGAGCGGGCGCATGGTATCCATCCAAAGTCGATATTGTTTTTGTATCACTTTACTTTCCTTTGTGACTACATAAGTCATTCTTTTATGATAAATTACGATACACTTATTTAAGACAGCTAGGGGCGTCTCGAAGGAAACGGAGCTGTTGAGTTCAAATTGCGGAACAGGTAGAAAATTATTTTTCCAGCTGATGACATGGGTGGTGAAAATGGGACAATGAATTGTTTCGATGGTTGCTTTCATCATTTGTATGGAATCGATAAAGTGAAGTTAGTGTTGGAATATTCAATCCTTAACACAAGCCAAACATGAAAACGTCTATTCATTTCTATTATAGATAACTAGGTCAATGATTCAAAGCATCCTTACGAATATACAGCTTAATATCCTAAATCAATATCTTGATTGTGGCATATAAGTTCTGTGAAAATTTAATCGTTTCGTTTTTGCTTGCTTGGAAGTAACTCTCCCAACTTTGAGCTTTATTTCCGTCAGAGGATTATACATTCAATTTTATATGTTTTCAATAACGTGGTGTCAGAAGTGGGCTTAGCAATTATGGTTTCCCATCAAACTCACTATTTATTAAAACTGCTTCAATTTCAGAAATGAGATCTATCCTAACGTGGTAGTTATAATAACGCATAACTGTACTTTACTGGAAAAAACTATCCAAACAGGCTAAGGCGTAACCGAAAATGCAAGAAAGAAAGGACCAAAAGTAGAAAATAACAACGTACTTAACGTACTTTCCATTTTTTTTAAAATTCAATGACTTGTCTATTTGTTTGAGAACAATTATTGTCACAGAAATTCCAGAAAGAATGTATTGTAATATAAAAGGGATACATTCTATGAATTAGCTTTTTAATACAGGTTGATTGACTTAAAGCTAATGTGGTTGGGATGTATTGGAAAATGAGTTCTGTGACATTGTCATTAATTTATTTCTTATATTCTTTGACGTTCAATCATGAAAAGAGTCAGCGTGGCCAACGCCAACGAATTATAAGCCTGTAATACAAAAAATTTTCGAAAGTATTCTATACCGAAAATGAGTTGAAGAAACTGAGAATATTCTCCACACAATAAATCTATTAAACGCGCCATTCGTGATCCAATGAAATAGTCTGCA
This sequence comes from Stratiomys singularior, assembly GCA_954870665.1. NCBI lineage: Eukaryota > Metazoa > Arthropoda > Insecta > Diptera > Stratiomyidae > Stratiomys > Stratiomys singularior. Next base: position 32,203,821 of record OX940879.1, read on the forward strand.
ACCCGATTTACCTATTCGTCGTACCTATACGCGCCAAAAAACACGTTAAACATGTGGTAGTGAAAAAATATATTGAGTTTTTCGATAATTAATGTCACTTTATCAAGTTTTTTAAAGTAAATTTATTTATTTAATTTAGATTGATCAGTGATCTTACGCCCATTTCGTTGGATGACCTTTTGCCTTCTTCCGGTAAATTAAAAAAATTCCTCGTCCAATTAAGCCTTGGTTTTAAAAAGCGAGGAACTGGTCCAACTCATTTTTAACAGCCTCAACGGATTCGAGTATTGGATTTGGATGGCAATTGCAAAGGCTCATTTTGTTTGGTCTTTGATCGTTTTCGGACAACATTATAGAAAAAATCAATTTTTCATCACCCGTTTTGATCCCTTTTAAAAATGGGTCGTTCTGTGTACGATTCAACAAATAGTCGCATATGTTAATGCGTGGGATGAGTTAGATTCCCTTTAATTCGTGAGGGCCGAAAAATCCAGTTTGTTTTTTTAACAAACCTGATGTTAGTGTAAATAAATGTTTTAATTCGATATGTCAAGCTTCTCGGCTGTCTCGAGTTTTCATACGCCAGATATTTTCAATTGACGCTTTGATTTTGTCGTCATCGGTAGTGGTTAAACGACCAGTATGTGAGGCATCTTGCACATTAAAATTTCCAGAAAGAAAGCGATCGAGCCAACGCTGGTACTGGCGTTCGCTAAGACTGTCCTCATCATAAACTTCACCCAATTTCTTTCGGGCTTTCAGGCAAAATATGCCGATGATACTCTCTTTCATTGTCAATTTTCAATTCTATTTCATCCAACTTATTTTTTACTTATGACGGTCAATTATTTAACTAAAGATGATCTAAAGTCTTATCTTTAAAATAGACGCACGTAACAAAAGGCCTTGTATTTCCTACCATGGATGGCACTGCTGGGTTACTTATGTTGCACGGGAGACAAAATGTCAGCATCTATCAAATCTCCATCGCTCTTTGGGATTTTCTCTACTTTTCGGCAACTTACCTGAACAAAATATCTTACCTGAATACATCCCCCATTCTTTTCAACCGAGCTGATTACTGATGGCAGAAAGCAATCGCATTGGCTGACAAAAAGAGGTTTCTAATAAATAAATAAATAAATAAATAAATTTAAAATTAATAATTTCATCACTTGTTACTTATTCACTTTCTTGTCAGTCGCTTCACTTTCTTGACGATGCAATCCGCACAACTGGTCTACACGCGCAACAGCCATTTTTTTTTCTTTTTGCACAATTTCGCAACGAGACGGCCTGCAAATGGCCATGTGTTTATTGATATGAGTGAACACTTCCAGACCTTTCATTATGTACAACCCCGCCACAGAGCAGGCGCGACAACCGTGGAAAGACTAGTTATCGCCATTTTTAAGAACTTGGATTTTTGTCTGCAACAGTTTGACAAATTTTATAAGCAAATCTAAGTTCAAAAGCTCTTCCGAAGAAATTCGAGAGCTGCCATGAAGAATAGACGAAACAACGTTATGTTATTGTTTATAGATCAGTGGCATAATCAGTCCATTTTTCATTCAAATGCTAGCCGATGGGAACATAACTGTAAATTGCATTCATTATGGTGCCATATTTAATAAGCGAACATGGGCGGGCTACTTACCATACCGTCACCACAAATCCAAAACGCCGAACTTAAGCGTTACCAATAAAGGCCCTATATCTTCGAAGCTTTGCGTAACCACTGCTTAAAAACCCAACTTTTCGAGAGAAAAAATCCCGATCTAACGATATTTGACTCAGGCTTCTAAAATGTAATCGTACTGGGAACCAAACTGTTTTCTGACATAGAAGATAGAGACGAAGATGCGGCGAGGTGCGCATTAAAATTCATATAAACTTTGAATTCATACACAATGTCACAATAACATATACTCCATACTGGAATTAAATATAAATACTGGAGGAAGGAAAATAAAAACATATAAATAAGTATATATTTACTGGGATAATTATACTTACATTTCTTTAAGCTCAGAAAGCTAGCCATCGAAATTTCTTCATTCTCATACGTCATTTGATTTTGAAGCTCTCTGTCATACAAAGCTCACTTTACTTCCTATATAGAATCAGATGTCCCTCCGGACTGTTGAGGTTTTTTAGTGGTTACGTTATTCCATTTATTGACTGCATTTGAAGGCTAAAGTAGTCTTGAAAATCTTCACCTCCCAAAAAAAGCACCACTTACACTACAGCCCGGGTAACTTCATACAACCCGGGTAACCTTCTAACAAATAAATTTGCCACCTAGATGACATTAACTTCCTAAAATTTTTCCTTATAAGCCATGTAAAATTAAAAGATGATATGCAAAGCTGGCTACGATTGAGGCATTGTTGGTTAACATCACTCAAATCAAGGGCCAAGTAACACTATAAATATTTCAACGCACCGTCAATGATTGGAATTTCAGAATGAAGAATGTAAATCGCTGTTACATCCAACAATTGAAGGGAATAATTTTGAAAAATAATCGTAAATCAGGATTTTTTGTACCATAATAAATATTACTCGATTCAATTGTTTAATTGTTTTGTATTCTTTAAAAAAGAGCATCTCAATAAATCGTGAAATGAATTTAGTTTTCAAGTTGAAGTAGAACTACCATTTAGATACCCCATACTTTGTACAAAGAAGCTTTTGCCTATTATGACGTTCTTTCGTGCGACTAGATATACCTCCTCCTGCAACACTTCTCATTTAGTATTAACTAGTTCAGAATGTTACATGTAAGTGATTGTCTCTTTGGTGATTATGGTTGCTTTTGTTTTCAGTGTTAGAATGAGCACAGGCCTGTCTCTACCATCATATTGCCCGACAGTAGCCAAAGAGAGCATCTAGTCCTCCGGTCTTCAGATGTTCAAACACCATTTCTTCCTTTCATTCAAGCCATAATGCAAACTTTCTTACAATTTTTCCCAGAAATGACATTTGCCGACCGAAGCTGTAGCGGTTTGACGTCTTGACGACTTGACCGCCAAAATTATGGCCTGCAAGCAACCCAACTTAAGGTCTCACGCTTTTTCGCTTGTCCTTACATTTTGCTGTGTTTCGATTGTAATAGTTAGTGTAATAGTTAGTTAGAATAGTTAGATTGTAATAGTTAATAGTGAGACCAACGATCTCAGTATATCCTGAAGTCATGCCTCATAACCCGAAACAAGTTTATCTCCTCCCAGAGATTTCATCAAGGTTCCTTTTCATTGTTACCTTTCGCACTTTAGTCACCTCTTGCTGCTTTTTGACCAGCTGAATTAGCTCCTCCCAGTCCATTCACTGATTGCTTGCCTTCCTTTCCTCGGGAGTTTCAGTTCCATTCAACATTCCCGACAACAAAAGCTGCACCTAACCAGATTTGGTTGTTTGCTCACAAGCCCGTGCCGTGCTGACATTCTGCATAAGGATATGGAGTTAGATTTCAAGGTTTTTCTATTATCGTTTCTTTTCCAAGAATATTTGGAAGAACTGATAACTGAGAAACAATTTATTGATTCTCTAGCTTCAGTGGCGTTACGTGTTGTCATAGAAATTAATTCCTATTCCAATGCCCTCATTCATTTTAGAGCCACTGAAGATTGAGTTTTCATTCTTGGAGGATGAGGTCGGTAACAATTGTTTTGTTTTTTTTCTAATTTTTCTCGTTCCATATAGCGTGGTTGTTCCCTATAGGTCTGTTCCCCATAGATTGTCCCAAATTGGGCTTTTAATCTGATGCTCACAAAGGATGCTCTTCGTATAGTCGTTAAGGGACCAGTAATACTCAAATATGCTATTAGTCAAAGCTTTTCCAATTCCCTATGAGCTTATAGCTAGCTATTGCTCTATCTGCTATTGAACTAGTGTAAAACATTGGATTTCAATGGCCACAGGCTATGCCCTGAGTGTGGAACTCCCAGACGCGAAATGCTTTTGGACTACCCACTAAACACCTCCCCTGTCAACCTGAGAACCTAGCCTGGAACCGTTTGACACATTACTTCGGGCTAGACCTCGTGTTCCTACGCCTAGAGGTGCCTTCGGATTATGGGAATCTCTTCTCTAACGGGACGGAAGGGGGAGGAAGTAAGTACTAGAAAAGAGATCCATCCATCCATCCCCGATGCCTCCCAGCGCTCCAATAAAGCTTTTTACAGTATCAGTACTGCCCGAGCATATTGCGCCACGTGATTCCAATTGTCAACTATTTTCAGCATTACTCCGACCATAGTTTCCGAACAGAGCTCTCTAATTTCGCTTAGGAGGTCCCGTCGTTGCTGGCTCCACCTTTTACAGCAGAAGAATGTGTGACAGGCGTCATCAAATTCTCCTGCACAAATCACACAGTTACGAGACCGTGCTCTGTCAATTTTGTACAGGTAGGACCGAAATCAACCGTGTCCGCTTAAGAGCTGGGTCAAGAAGAAATCGGTCTCACCATGCACTCGACTGAACCACGGCCTCAGGTCAGGGATCAGATGTGCAGTCCACCTTCCCCTTGTTTCAAGACTGTTGCCAATCGCTGAGAGAGCGACGTCCCTCTTCCCTGGTGATCTCTTCTCTCCGGTCTTCGCCTCTGCGCAAGAAAATACTTCTACGCTCTCTCGCAAGAAGGGTGATGGGTATCACTCCTGCGATTATCAGCACTACCACCCCGGAGACCGTTTGATATGCGCATGAGATTCGCAATACTCCTTGTCTCTGCACCTGTGCCAACCGCTCCCGGTGTAACTCCATGCTGAGAGAGTCGCCCCACAGTTCTGAACCAGTTTTCTATTGATAAAAGTGATACCTCACCTCTGATACTAGCACCACCAATTTGACAGGAATGGATTTACTTTACGGTCAAAGTAGAAACGACGAGTGGATCTTGCACCAGCATAAGAACATTGTACCCTTAAGCTCAACTATTGGACCTAAGTTTGGGGCTGCCAGCGAACATTCTCTGTTTGGCAAGGCATGTGGACATGGGATGGACCAATGACCGGATCTAGTAATTTACGCTCTAGTGGACGCCGGACCATAGGACCTTTATTTTCTGTTCACTTATCCCGTGAATTCTTCTTTCATATTCAATACAATTTCAAGCCACAATCCAATTCTTATAGACTCCTATATACTCCTCGTATCGCAATGCAATTAGCCTTATTTGTTCTGATATCAAGAGAGTTGAAAAAAGAATTTTAAGCTTTCCGATATGTCCTTTAACGTCAAAAATATATTTGCGCATAAAAATGTGAATGCTGTTGGGTATTTCATTATTTAATTTATATATTTCCCTTTTTCTCCTTTTGTTTGTAATGAAGTTTGCTCTTCTTTTTCTTTCTTAACGGTATTTTGATAAAAGTTTCAAAAATCTTTGTATTACTTAAATTGTGTTTGCGTTTTATTGTACACAATGGAACGCTCCATTTATCCTTGTTTTACTAGTGGATATAGTATTGTGGTAGTTTTTCTTATTTTTCTTTTTTCGATTCAAGTGCGGAATGGCGACCTGAATTCATTGTTTTGGAGACCATGGTGCAATCTCTGCTGTGGAGACAATCTCCACAGGGAGAAAGAGGTGCAACACAGATTTTTCTTTTTTCAGATTGGACTGCAAAACTGTCCTGTAAGAAGCAAGTATCCCTATAAAATGGTGCTTGTTCAACCGAACTCCGTTTCAGTTTTTAATCGCTTACTAATTAGAATGAATTTTTGCACGTATACTTGCGGAATCGCATCATAACAATTTCGTTTTCATTATCACTTGAATGTCCCGGATCAGCATTTGGCTTTCTTTTTGTCTCTCATTCACAATTTACTTTCGGTCATATCAGATTAAATGAGACAATATTTTATATTTTCAAAGCAAATAGAGTATAATTTGATAGGCAACACTACAATTTCAGCGTTTATATAAGGTTCCTGACGTACTGATATCCACGACTTGTACTTTATCCATCTTGAAGACCACTTTGAAACTGATATTCACCCTTCATTTTTCTTTGGTTTCTTATATACATATGGCTCATTGTTTGACATCAACCAAAATGAATAATTTAATTTTAATAGTACTAAGGCAATCTTTTTAATTCTCTTCGAAGGATAGGTTTACCTTCAATACTCAAAAATTGCACGGTTACAAACAATACACAATTTTTCTTGGAAGTTCACTGTAATCCAGGCAATGACGGTGGCCTCCCACAAATATTTGTTATGAGATTAGTCTCAGCAATAACTGGAAAATTATTGTGAGTATTTGTTGAATCAATTGTTATAAATACAAATAAACAAATATTTATTTTCCTTAGGTACAATCTAACAAACATCGATGAGCCTTACTTCATGATTGACTCAGCAGAGAGCATAACGACAACAGATCTCATGTCAGAGAGCTTTAAAATCATAGTATTTGGTGTCAATCAAAAAGGAAAAGGTCCGGAGACTGTTCTTCAGAATATACGTTTTCATGAACGTACACAAAATTATGCTGGTATAAACTTGTGTCAGTTCTAAAGTACGCTTAAATTCAAAATGGACTTTTCAGAACCCAGCGTATCACACTTTGAAATATCTCCAATTGTATCTGGGGCTGTGTTAGTTTTAATAATTCTCTTGTGCCTTACTTTGGGACAAATCTTTGTTCGACGAAGGCGACATCGCGCGAAACATAATCAAAATTGTACGAATCTTCAATCGAATAATAGTTTACTATGTAATCAAGATTCAACAAACAAACACAATAATAGTCCACGATGGCAGCACAGTGAAACAAATACAGTGAAACAGTTGGTGCCAGGACGTGAAAGTTTCGATGATGAATGTGATCCTGATGTGATACCAGCACAGTTTGGTAAGATACTTTCAAATATACTCTATGAGGATTGCACTTCATTAATATTTGCCTTTTATTGCAATAAGTATTCTGCATAAATCGATTGTAATAAGAATTCTGTATAATCTATCTACAATTCACTTTATTTATTTTTTATTGACACGTTTGTTTAGAAATGATTTGATATCTCCGGAAATGCATTTCCTGCAAAAAATTAGTTAGTTTTTACTTCAGTTTCATAAAATGAATAGAACCTAATTTACGACATCGCACAGCAAACTTTTGTTAGATCCTTCTTCAAGAAGTTTGAAGTGGTTTTCATCTCTTTGCGATGCCGAGAGGATTTATCTCACGCAAAAAACGTCCAGCCACGTCAAGTTCTGTATTCAAATCACTTATAATTATTAAACTCCCAAATGCGGTCCATCAAGTTTACACTGACGAAGTCAGGGGAAGGTTTTGTGGCACTCAACCTCTTCGGAGAAACTCCCACTCCAGCTACGCGCTCCCTTTCGAACTATCGGTTGATTTTTACTATCTTATCCCGACAAGATTTTGCGATTTCTGTAGTGTGGATGGATGATTTCTACACTTTGGATGGAAATTGCATGATAAAGCAAAGGGTGTTTTGTAGAGGTATAGAATTATTAGCTGGCAACACTCTTTAATGCTACGTATGATGTGGCGCCTGTCATGCGTTTTATGGTTAGGTTGGTTTGCCATGTTATTATGAACAGGTTGACGCCTGCACGATGGCAGCCAATTCTGCAGATTAATTTTGAATCAAAACGGTTCTCTTTGAGAAACTCGTCGGACACCCTGTCAATTTTATAGCTGACATAATCGTCCATCAGAACAATTAACTTTATTAGCCATGGATCGTTTCCGCATCATGTTTACTCTCAATGATAATACGCATCCTGTCAAACGCACAGTGTGTAATGAAGACAAAATAGCAGTTGTGAGGCATAGTAAATATGAAGACGCAAGTGAGTCCACTTGACATCGTGCTCAACCTACCTCAAATTAAATCTGTGCCTATCCGAATTATGGAAGATTTTACAGAAAGATCTTGGTTTGTGGGGTTACAAGATCTAACACTTGTAGGAATTGAATCTTAATGGCCACCAAGCACGGTATATATTCAGTGTATGGGCTAAAGAGTAGAATATGAACATTTTTTTTAGCGATAAAACATATATCTGAATGAATGGCAACGCCAATAAACAAAACTTTTACATGAGCAGTAATGAGCAATTACAGGCGAATGTCCAAACACTGGTTCATCCCGATAAAGTCATTGATTGGTGTGTGGAATCATGGTCCATATATCTTCAAAAATGCTGCTTGGAATAACATTAAAATCAAATCTCCTATGGAGCCCTGATCAATGACAGTATGGTTCTGGAATCTACTCTCTGTAATGCAGGGGACCTCGAGTTCAAAAAGCTAACTTGACATGCTATACAGCTTGTCGACATGCCACCGCCTTATTGAAAGTAAAATTTTATGAGCGCATAATTTTCGGTTTTTGATCTGTGAACTTTCCTGCAAGATCTTGTGATTTAATACCGCTGGACTTTTCTTGTGGGGGTACGACAAATCACTCGCCTACTTCGACAAGCCCGAGAAGCTTCACTATTTAGAAGACCAGATTCACCGCGTTATTATCGATATATGGCCCGGACATAATACAGTAGTCGAAAATTGGACCTCTTGTTTGGACTTCTTCCATTCCAGTCGTCAAAGCTCATACTCCATTTCAAAGCTCTAAACCTCTAAAAGTACCAAACATTTTTGGGAAGCAGAGCAGAATCACTACTCGCGTGAAATCAGCTCTTCTCGACACGGTCCTACAAGCTCAGATAATATGATTGGATATTTAACGTAAGAGCTCTAATAAAAACATTTCTGTACCACCAAATTGGAACGTTCTCCCTTTTTATGACTAAAAGATCATTCCGTTTATGGTATATTGTTGAGTAAACCAGAGTGCAGGGTGACCAAGTCAGGGAGGCAAAAAGTTTTGTGACATTCAACGTCTTCGTTGAAAGGCTTTCTATCCAAATGCGTGGGTTCTTTTCGCAGCATCAATTTAAATTTACTATCTGAATCCGATCTCCAATCTATGCAGTCTGTTATGGATAGAAAGTTCATGACAAAGTACATGCTAATACTGAATATAGGAGTCACCGCTACCATCGGAACCACTAAATTTGGTAAGGATTCTATGATGATGCTTCGACCTTATAGGTAGGCTAGGCAGCATTTGGTGTGTCTCAGCCTGAGTACACTTTTCGACGCAATGTTTTTTATGAAAATTTTAACTGGAAGGACATTTAAAGGAACGATTAGAGCATCCACAGTGTTGTGTATCTTTTTATTTCTTCCGTTTCGATCTGTAGATTGTGTACATTTTTTCGAGGTTAACAATTTTACACTTTGACAATTATGACTGCTTATTTATGGCAGCGCCTCTAGTGGTGGTTATTACAAGGGTTCGACGGATCAATATATAATACACAGTATTTGAGAGCATTTCAGATAGCAAGGCTGTTTGTTATTAGCTCCTCTCTACAGCAGGTCACCAAGGATCAGACACTCTACCGCTGTGTTCATCCCGGTTGTTGATCCCACTTTCTGCCAAAACTTTATTGCATGCGTAGATGAGCTTTTTGATGAGTAATAAAGATCCAATTGAAATTAGCATCTATTGCCAATTACGTGATATCTGAAGTAATACTACAACTAACACAACAACTAAAAAAAGTACAACACTAAAAGTACAACTAATATCATAGATTTCGCCCTTTAGTGAAAATATAAGATTTTACATCACAAACTCACCACACACCAGCCCATGTCGTTATAAGTATTCCAAGAAGTAAAAACACCTTCCGTCAGTATCATAATTTTTCTTAAAAATTGAGAGATTCTGTTTGTGGGTTACCATCTGGTACTCGCAAGTTATGCGTCTTTAGTGACATAAGGTTGAGTAGTTCTAATGTCCTTTGGGATGTTCTAAAGGTTGCCTACTAACGCATCCTTGATGGCGTACAAGGAAATTTACTAGACTGATGTTAGTTTTTCTAAATAGAAACTTTTAAGAGCTGCTAAGTAGAAGTGCTGACTGTTCCGTTGGTTGATATGAATCTCAATATTATACATAAATCCAGTTAAAGGAACTCGTGTAGCCTTAGAAGATCCTTTTACCTCTGCAATTCGTTAGAAGTTCCTTTAGTCCCGAAATAAATTCTAAATACGTATAGCAAGAGTTTTGTAACTATATTGCTGATATGGAAACTCATTTGTACGAGTTTAAAAGGTTTATGCCAATTCCCTTCAATCTTTTGGCCTCTGAAGTATAAAATGAAAAGCAACGTCTTTCTTACTCTGAAAAAGAAAGCTAGAAGAGTTTGGATGCAAGGATTATCAAAAAGATCAATACGTTATCAATACGAAAGCAACAAAGACCTTCGTGCCGATGGATTTAATCGAGCTGTTGGAAATATTTTTAACTTCTTCGGCATCATTTATGGTGAACACAAATTTCTACCTAATTCAGTATATATATTGGATCAGGAGGTTCAGTGGCATCTACAACAAGGTCAAAAATAATTGCAGAAAAAGGTAGAAAACAAGTGGCATCCACAATTTCTGCGGAGAGAGGAACCCCAATAACCATAGAATTACAATACAGCTCTAGTGGCCAACATATGCCTCAATGATGGTGTGATACTACTGCTGGTGTGTTAGCTGTCATGCGTTTTATGGCTAGTATAATTTGCCATTTTATCATGAATACGTTGATGTCTGCGCAATTTCTGAAAATTGATAAAAAACGGTTCGGTTCCAGAAACACATGGTGCATTTCGTCAATTTTATGACCTACATAATCGTCCATCAGCACAACGAATTCGATTTTTTAGGATCATTTCTGCACTACGTTTACTCTCACTGATAATTCGCATACAATCAGACATCGTCCAGTGAATAATGAAGGCACTATAGCATCAACAGAGCCTAGCATCGATGGAGACCCAAATGATTCAACATATTTTTCAACAATTAAACCTGTGCCCGTTAACATTATGGAAGATTTTACGGAAAGGTGTTGGCTTGCGGTTTACAAAATCCAACTCATGCAATAATCGAAACCGAATGGCCATTGGGCACGGCAGAAAAAGAAAAAATTGCTGTAGATCCTGAATTTCACAATAAATTTTGTTTAGCGATGAGACTCATTTCTGATTGAACAGCTACGTTGATAAACCAGCAACCACTAGCAGGGCATTGCACCATATATCTTCAAAAATGCTCCTGGGAATGATCATTATAGAACCATGATCAATGACTTTCTCGTTCCATAGTTGACTCGCCGTAATGCAGAGAACCTCTGGTTGCAATAGAATGGTGCAACATGCCATACAGCTCGCACAACCATGGACTTATTGAAAGAAAAAAATTGGTGAGCGCATAATTTCATGTTTTTGACCTGTGAACTGACCTCTGAGACCTTGTGATTTAACATTGCAAGACTATTTCTCATGGGGATACAACAAATCACTTGTTTATAACGACATGCCTCAGACTCTTGAGCATTTGGAAACATTCGCGGTATTATTGGCCAGATACAGCCCCTAGTATTAGTTAGTCTAGTCGAAAACTGAATCTCTGGTTTTGACTTCCACCGCGGCAGTAATGGCGCTCATTTGTCCGAAATCAGATTCAAATAAAAGACAAAGAATCAACTCTCCACCAGAACCAATTTCATGGCAATCAAAACAATTTCTCTGAACTTTGTGTAATTATGAACTGGTATGCCTCTTACAAACCACCCTTTTTGATGTTTCCCACCAAATGCCATAATTCGACTTCAAGTCGCCGGTGGATCATACATGAAGCCCTTGAGTACATATAATGACCATAAAATTACAGCCTGGCTTGGCAACAATTCCCTGATCCATTACTGAAGCATTAGCAGAAATCATTATGTCAGACAACGGAGCAACAACGCCAAACAGACCATTCGCATCAACTGATGCTTCAAGTATTCCTAAAATTATAACTTCAGTTTCGGCAGTTGCATATTCTGACAAACTGACAATAGGCAACACAATCTGAGATTGAAGTTGAGCCTTAGTCCGAATGCTACACTTGGATGAGCAATATAGAAGTATATCAAAGGGCAACTACAACCATCAGTATCTTCTATTGTTAGCCCTGAACAACGGATGCCTCATCCTGCAACTCGAAAAATTACACGTGTGTTATTACTCATACAAAAAGGAATTGGAAGAAATTATTCAAAAAAGAATTGGAAGAAACAAAAAAAAGGAAAAAAGGGCGGGTAAATAACAAAAAAAGGAGAGACCAATTTAGTTTTTTGAAGTTTATTTTAAAACTATCAAAAATAATAAGAAGAAAACCAACAATTATCTAAATATGCCACCAAAAATTAATAACGCTGAAAAACAATATCCCTTGCTCTTACTGCCAAGCAAAATGCATGAATTCAGGTGAAGGATGAACCGCATGTCCCCTCTATGGAAAGTGGGCACACTGTATCTGTACTGTGATAGACGTGGAGTACGACGAGGCAATTATTCAATATTTCCCATTCCATAGCTTGCCCCATAGAGAACCTCGTCTCAGTCTTTTGGAGGGGTACAAGATGCGGTTTAAACCATTTTGACAAAATTCAAATTGTTGCCATTTTAATGAGTCTTAAGTTTCTAAAGTTCCTTATTTCTACAGGCTGATTATGTCAGAGTGATTATAAATAAAAAAGTATTCAAAATAAGTTAAAATTACTGTTCGATTACGCTTCACACGTCAAGGACCCAGTCTAGCCCCTCTTCTCCTACCTATGACAGTTAGTCAGGCTGAAAAACCGAGCGCAGAAACACGTTTTCTAATCTCACTGTCTGACATCTGTTGCACGGACGGTGGCAATTCTAAATACTACAGCACAAAACTATAAATATTCAATCCCTACATCAGTTAAAGGTGAACCCAGACTATATGTTTACGCTTTCCATATTTAAGTTTCATTATTGGTTTTCGCTAGTCATCAACGATTTCGATTCAATGTGAAAATTACTTAATTTTCTTACTGAGCGAGAGGATATCGAGGATACTTTTACGACAAATCTTGCACACTATAATAAATCTACTAGACTTATGTCTGTCTGCTCATCATTCTAATTTATTTGTCAATTCAACATGAATTTCGTCTTTGAAATACCATCGACTTTCTTCAAAAAAATGTTAAAACCACCAAAAATCGCAGTTCTCTAAGTTTCAATTAGGTCCTGTTGTCCGTCGTTGTTGTCGTGTTCATGTATTGCTTTTTCCTGTATAAGTCACATTAGCCTGCGTTTGCTTTAAAGGAAATTTACAGGTCTACTCTTTATTGTCAACTTCTATCAAAAGAACTTGTGGACTCTGTTTTATGTAAAGTCCTTCGCCGCATTAGATCCAACTAGGCTATTTTAATCGACGTTAGAGTATTTTCATTTGTAAGCATGGACAATTTACGGATATCGACTTGTTTGCACTAGGCAATGGATCCCACTAACCAGTCATCTCTTTTCAGCTCTCGAAGAAGCTGTAGCACCATTCAAGGAGGATTGGTGTAATAATCCTTTGGTAAGTTTGTTTGTCCTAGCAAAGTAACAATCATACATTACATTTGAGACTTGATTGCAGTTCAACAAATTCAATAGCCATCACAATCGACCCACTAACTTGCTTCTGAAATCAATTACTCATGAAAATCCTGAACGTGATCGCCTATTCGAAACGTACCTTCAATCAACAGTGAATTTATCAACAAATAATGGCAAGGAACTAGACGTGCATGCAATTAAGACAATGCTCATGACAACACGAGTTCCTGAAAGTTGTGTATAAGAATCAATTGTATAAAAGTATTTCCATAAGTATTCCTAATTAAAAAGTATTTTCAATTTATAAATAGGAAAAAAAACCAACAAAAAATCTTCAACTTATGTATGAAACTTTATATAGTGTTAATTATAAAAATGCTTATCGGCAGTACAATCGGATTAGATTATTAAACCGAGATTAACCAAATCACATATTTGTACTGTAAATACGCACGTACATGTTTTTTTTTCCAAAAATGCAACTGAATTTATTTTATTTAGAAAACGAATATTAGATGCCAACGTCTCGTTGTAAAGTTAAAATTTTATCTGCCGTTGAAAACTGAAAAAAAAAAATTCAAAAGACAAAAAATATACGCCTGAAGACAAATCCGGAACCTGACATCCTTCTTAATATGTCGATTTAATATTTTTGTACATCCTTCAAGTTATTTTCATCCGAAGTAAAAAATAACACAAAAGACAAAAGAAATCATTAAATATTAACATTTATCGATTTCATCAAATCAAAAATGTGGCCACATATAGAATCCATACGTGTATATATAGTTAATCAGAAAAAATTTAGAATAGGAATTATAAATAAAGTTGAAAGATGATTAAAAAAAATAATTTTTTTAATTATCATGCAAGATTGAATTCGATGTTTTGAAAAATTTCCTTTTTTAGCAACCAAATATTTCTACATATCAAAAATCTTATCAAGTCGGAAGGAAATAATTCCCAAAACAAGTTTAAATCGTTCACAAAAGGTCGAACATAATTGCGGCCAAAATTTTTTTTGACTATAGTGAAGGGACAAGGAGAAAAATATGAACTTTGTTTCGGAGCAAATAGAGAACGGATGTTTGTGAACAATTAAATTTGTAAAGTAAACAAATTATACAAGTAAACAAATTATACAAGTAAACAAATGAACTAATCAAATTTTGTGACGCATTCTCAGTGGCCTGCACTTGTATCTATCAATTTTTACTTCTGAAACATCTTTTTTCGATATTGCTAAAGATGATTTTGTTCCTTTTCACTGTGGCCACTGACCCTCATGCGAACTGCATACAAATAATACGAAAGGCTAACCAAATAACAAGAAACACATATGATTGGCAAGAACCAAAAAGACGCCATGTTTTGTGATAATATGTCATTAAGGCATGAAATTTTAGGTAATGAAGACATGTGATACACTTGGTAACGACTTCCCTGCCTTACCACCATCCAAACCTAACATTACATTCCATTAATTCAGACAATTCACACAAATTCATACAAAAGCACAAAAGCACAAAAGCCGATCCAAACTAACAAAAACACTACGACGACACATCCCTCAACTTACACCACCACTGAACAGAAAATTATGACGGTCATTTTGAGGGTAGCCTCGAAATGGTCGCACACATCCGCGAAACACGTCTATTTAGGTACACAAATCATCCCCACTACCCATGAGACCCCCGAAAATTCACCGAAACTCTGCTGGAAAACAACATTCAATAGCACACCAACATCCTAGCTGATGAGAGACAGTTGAATGTGGTAATCAGGGGCCTGCATGGTCTATCAGTCAAAGATCAGGAGATCAAGGAAGACCCTGAATCTCAGGGGTTTCATCCCATCCAGGTTTACTTTCTAAAAATGTTGGATGGTCTTTTGAAGGTGGTAAAGGTCCTCTCCCTGAAAACAGTTTATATATAATATCAAATCTGTCTGCTATCTTATCTGCACGGTGGAAGCGCAGCGTCCTCGTACTAGGCAAGGTGTGTGCCACGATTGTCAGCCAAATTGACACGATTGTCAATTTGGCAACTCAGTCAGAAACTGCCTCGATGTATTAAAAGCGATGCCCCTCACTCAACTGCGGCGAAGAACACTCAGCTAGTTACGGTGGATACCCTCGAAATGCCAAAAATAATAGAAGACCTTTCGTGCAGGTTGCAGTGGCCCAGTCAACATGACTAACCCAAAAGCAACCTACATCAACACATAAAACTACTCCAATTTCCAAGCAATCATATAACACCCAACCACACGACATGGCCCATATATTCACCAAAATACAAACGCAAATCCAAAATATGATGCAGGATATCATGGCGAATATGATCGAAACCATGTTCGATGCATCACAAAAAGTAATAAAAACTTTACGATACTTTACGTCACTTTACGATCCTGACTCTTCAATTCAGCAGACTGCTGAATTAAATTAATTTACATCTGAAGATTCTGAGATTATATTGATACAAGAAACCTTTCTGAAGCCTGACAGCCACTTCCGCATCCCCAAATACATTATGTAGTTGAGTGACAGGATGACAGGTAGTCACTTTCTCATTATTTCACCTACAGTCCAACATTTCAAGGCCACTGGAATGAAAGTACAAAGGGACTACCTTGAATTCATGGTGGTTTCCGTGTACAACGCCCCAAGAAATAGATCCTTCATGAACGACCTTGATGCACTTGCTGTATTTGAAGGTCCAATGTTCATACCTGGATACATGAATGCAGTTCACCGCCAATGGGGAGTTGTGCAAACCAATAAAGCTCGGATCGAGCTCAATACATTCATTACAGCCAACCACTGCAGCCTGAACATCCCCAATGAACCAACACACTCCCGTACACACAATTCCTTTGCACTGAACATCGAAAGGCAGGAAATATCACACAAAATCCTCGACAAACTGTCATCTATTATAAGCTAGTACTTTTCCTCATGGAAAACACTTATTCAAGATAAGTTCCTTGCAACAAGCGACAATCTTCAGCAGTATATTTCTTTTGAACAATAAAATAATATTTCGCGTTAATGTTGTTTTGTTTGAACATAATTCGAGATTATAAACTTAAAAAATATGTTCTGTACACTCTAACTAAATGACTCATGTTGAATGTAACAGTATTTTTACAATACTTCGGCACTTTGATGGAAACAGTCTGACCAGATGCGACTTACTAATTGTATCATCTAGCAATAAACACACCACAATACATCTCTTATCCACTTAAACACAACTGATGTAATATTTATGATCTACAATGATTTCTTCACAGCATCCGCTGCTGTGATCCTAGCGAACAAACAGCGGGAACACCTCGGACAAACTCCCGATCTAATGTGACTCCACCCATGGTTGTATTTAAAAAAATTTTCTCATTATTTTGTTTAACAATAGTAAAAATAATTAAAAAAAAAACTTTTAGTAAAATCACAATAAAAATATCAATTGATCAATTTATAGACACATACAGCGTTTACACTTCAAACATATACGCAATTAAAGGGTATTCTGTTGATGTTAGTCGAATCATATTTGTACTTTTCATTTCTGCGTAAAACATTATTAGCCCCCTCAAAGCTCTTGCGTAAATTTTTAAAACAAATATAGATTTAGTTGTGCTTGTTCTATCTTTTTTGAAAGGAGTCCCTCGAGCGTTTTAGCGCTGTTTTGTCGTTATTCTATGAAAAATCCATGGTGTAAGCATAAACAGCAATAAGACTCCCTAACGGTTTCTCTCAGACTGAGATAGAAAAACATCGAGTAGACTTGTATTTGTATTAGGTTGCTGCAGATGAATTGGCCGATTAAGCAATGACATAAAGTTAACTGCAATTTTAGTGTTTTATGTTGGCACAATGCGACACAAATGATATGACATATTGAAGTTTAAATACTGTTACCTTGGTTTATGGTGTCATTTCTGTTTTGCACTTCATAATGATCGGAAAAACAAAAAGAAAAAGTGAAAATGGAAGTGAATCAAAAACGACTTCTTTTACTATACGAATTTAAATTAGAGTACAACGCAACGGAAGCAACGAGGAATATCAACAGCGCATTTGGGCCTGATACAGTTAGCTAACGAACCACTCGACGATGGTTCGAAAAATTTCAATCCTTAGATATGGATCTTGGAAGTGAGCCACATGGAAACCCAGTACAATCGATCGATAGCGACGAGCTGCGTGCATTAGTGGAGTCTGAACCCCGCCAAACCATAAAGGATCTTGCCGAGAAATTAGGCGTTCACAATTCGGCAGTTTGCCGCCACTTGTAACAATTTGGAATAGTGAAAAAGCTTGACAAATCGGTTCCGATTTTACCGAGCAAAACATGACGTGTCGAATAGAGATTTGAAGTTCTTTCCCTCCTGTAACAAAAAGGAACCGTTCTTGCACCAAATTGTGACCTGCGATGAAAAGTGGATTTTATACGATAATCACCGCCGTCCTGATGGCGCTGAAGCGTCAAGAAACATGCCGAAATCAAGCCTTCTGGACTGTAGCTGAATTTATCTACTATTCTAATGCAACCTGGTGAAACCATCAATGCTGAGAAAAACTGTGCTCAACTGGATGAAATAAATCAGAAATTGATAGTTTAACGACCTAGGCTTGTCAGCAAGGATGTAGTGATACTGCTTCATGATAACGCACGACCTCATGTATCGAGAATAACGTTCCAAAATTTAAATGAGTTGTGCTATGAGACTCTTCCTCACCCTCCATATTCACCAGACCTCTCACCAACAGATTACCGTTTCTTTAAAGATTTGGATGACTTTTTGACAGCAAAAAGATTTAATAATGAAGCTGCTGTCAAAAATACCGGCGCGCAGTTTCTTCGAACCAAAAATTCGGACTTCTACAAACCTGCAATAAATGTACTTGTATCTCGTTGGGAAAAGTGTGTTGCATCTATTGATACCTATATTGATTAAATTGTTTTTATAAAAAGTTACAGCTGTTTAAAAATTTATTACTAAACCGGCCATTCCATCTGCAGCAACCTAATATTACCATTTCATGCAAAAACATTAAAGCGCAAAAGCTTTCTTGTTTGACCCAAAATTAGACAAAATTGACAAGGCCAGGTCAAATTTACTTCATTTTGGTTGAATTAGATCGAGATCTTTAGATTGGAAGTTTGTGTGAAGTGTTTGAACTTCTTGGTAGCTACGATATGTACAAAAAACTCTATTTATAGGTTCTTCATAAAATTCGAGACAGCTAGTTTAGCTGCAAATGTGTGCCACTTGTGCCACTTTCTATACCACTGAATTGCTCGAACCTGATTGTATTGCAATTGGGTAGTTCCGTGGAAAATCGACCAATTTTTTAATAATTTTTGAACTCATCTTCTTGAAATTTGTAAATATTTTGGCATTCAACAGGGTTAGTAGGCTTACTGACGAAAATGTAATATTTTTTTAAATTCAAGCACATTTGAAGAAATATTTTCTATTCGATGTTTTCGGGAAAACTTTATTCGTTCTGTTCAGCCTTCACATATAGCTTGTTGGAGAAAAGAAAAGCACAGGACATCTAAAATATCAACATCTAAAGGATCGATACAGTGTCCTTTATTCGTGAATATTTCAAAATGTAAAATGTTCGATTTTGTCGACATCTTTTATATATTTTACACAGTTATGTAAGCTACGAGGGTGGTCTGAAAAGTTTTCGACCACAACGCAAAGATGACAAACGTCCATTAAAGCTAGTGAATGTAGTTGTGCAAAACATGCACTACGACGGTTAGTCACCAAAGATTCAGCCATTTTGGACATGCAGTTTTTAGTTGATTGTCGTATAAGTGAGTCGATGTCAGTATTTTTGTGAAAATGGGAAAACAAGAGTATAGAGCTGATATTAAATTTATATTTTACAATAGCGAAACGCCTACGCAAATCTAAGATGACTTGGACTCTGCACCATCTTTTACCACTGTGAAATTTTAGGCAGCTGATTTTAATTCAAGCTGATTTACGTGGCCGCAAGAGCTTGAAAGATGTAAATGTTCGAGACTTCCAAAAACTGCGACTACTTACGATAACATTGCTAAAGTTTACGATAATGGTGTTGAACTAAAGTGAGAGAGATAGCAAAAGTTATGAAAATGTCCGGAGAACGTGTTTGTCACATATGAAGTCAAGATCTAGGCATTTTAGGACGCGAAGCAGACTGTTTAGAAAAGACGTGCTAGCACACCACATCAACTGATAAGCTAAAATTGGCAAAAACTTTGAATATAGAAGTTCGATACAACTTTGAAATTGTTTCATGGGCTTTCGAAAGGGATCATCTATATTTTGGTTGACACTGGAAAATCTTATATTGTTGCCCCATTTCCATGGGTGTTTGACAATGTTTCTGGCATTTTTGGTGATCCCGGTAATTAGCAAAGGATGAATAGTGCTTTTGACTGACACTCTAGTTCTATAAATTTTATAGAAAATATCATATAATACTTTTGAAATTAATAAAGGAAGCTTAAGGCGTTTTATAAATACCTCAGTTTTAATACGGTCTTTTTCATAACGTTGAAAAGAAGGAATACAAAACTGCATCTATTTAAAATAATTGATGATATAGGATACAGTGCCTAATCGCTTGTAATCTAATCCAAGTTCATGTTAGTGCTACATGTTAATAACATGCCATCATCAAGACTTTCAATCTATAGAACTATTCCTATTAGCATATCTCAAACACTATAAAGCCTAATACAACCGCAACATGACTTAATTTGCATAATAATAGTGTGGCTTCCATGACAATTACTTGAACAACTATTCGAACGAGTCACCCATACTTGTGCTTAGTCCTTTAAAGTACTTGGAACTTAGTTGACATCATGACAAATAATTTATTTTATTTACCCTTCCCCTTCAAGAAATCGAAAGTTAATTAAGCACTTGGTCAATGCGAGTAAATGTTCACATGTAATAAGGTCAATTAAGAGGCTTATTTGAACGTGAGAAGCAGGACAATAAGGATTTAAATAGTAATGTCATCTGATATGAGTCACATCAGGATATGAGCTGTTCGAAGATTCAATGCAAAATGAATTCGTTGGTACCTGCTTCTGTTAATATTCCATAGATCCGTTCATAGTAATAAAAAAAGAAAAATCGTCGTTACTGTCAACGGATATTAGGCAACAATTTGTGATTTAAAGGATTCAAGTTATTTTGAAAACACTGTCCACAAATAACACTGGTTAACAAAGTTTTAAACTTTATTTATCACATGGAACTTAATCTCAAATTTGAATCTTTTAGGGTCATTAAAGAATAATATACCATTGAATAAATATTAACACATCAGGTTTCAGTACAGTATAACATATTTTTTCCGTAAAAAGTACAAATATCATATACACTTAGAGGAATCCTTGGACATATTACACCACAAGCGTTGTATGATTTTATAAGTTCATTTATCAAGTCTTTGTGATCTCTCAGCTGCATGGTTTTCTAAAAAAAAACTTTAGATAACATTCACAAAACATTTCCAGGCGAGTTTTTCCAAATAATTCTGCTTTCCATTCAAGCTCTTACTCTTTATTAGTTACCGTATATGGGGACCTACACTTTCTCCTTCTTTAATTTTTACCTCGTTTTCTGACATACAAGCCCACTGTGATTTTTAGGAATCATATTTTATATTATTTTTATTTTAGTAGGAATTTTTTAAGGGCGAGCTTTATGTACAACAGTGGTAAAAGTATTTCATCAGGATTCCCTACAAGATCATTTGTAACATTATTATGGCCTAGAGTGGGTCATTCACGCTTGGGTCATACTTACTAAGGATCGTGACTTTTTCTCTCTTTATTTTCTCCTTTTCTTCAAATCTGCTGGAGCAGTTTACAAGAGGTAGACAAGATCGAGGTAGAAGGAAAACGGAAGCTACGCTGGGGAGTTGAGTACCTGCGGCAAAAGATGTGGTGGACTCAACAATGAGAATTATTACGTCCGCCAGCAAGTCTTTCACATCCCTACCAAGATCGTGTCACAACAAGCCTCCAGTACACTGGTGATCACTTGAAATTCCCGGAGAAGGAAGGAAGCGTCACTAAGCAATCATGGACCTGGGAAGAGACATGTATCCGATCAGCAGCTTATTAGTGAGTTAGAAAAAGTCTCCGCAGACTCATCAACAGCAACAAGGCGAACTGTTGGCAAATCCTGAAGGACGACAAAAACAGAGATGCATGGGGCCTGAGCAACAAAAAAGTGATGCGGAAGCTTTGGTGCCCAAAGAACGCCTGACTCATGCATGGCAGAAAAGAAAAGAATCGCAGAAATGCGGAAGAGCGCCATCGGGCTCCTTACATGAGAGCGCAGAAATGTGAAACTGCGTTGAAGCGAAGACAATAGAGAAGGCTCACCAAGGAAGAGAGACAATGCTATCTCAGCGATTGGCAACAGTCCTTTGCGACCCTTTCTTATTGACTCCCAAGATTGCTGAATCCTGTTGATTTCTACTTGATTCAGCTCTTAAGCGAGCATGAATGCTTTCACGTCCCCCCCCCGCATATGATTGATGGATCACGGTCTCCTAACTGCGTGTTTTGTACGGGAGAGGTGGATGACGCCTGTCACACATTTTTTTCTTACAAAAGATGAAGTAAGCTGCGCGGTGACCACTTCAGTGAAATCGGAGAGCTGTACCCAGAGACTATGGTCGGAGAAATTATTAGAATGGTTGACAAATCGAATCGATCGACAAAACACTTTCGGTCAGTCCTGACACTTAAAAAGGCATAATGGAGTGTCAGGAGGCCTCGAGGATGGAAGGGTCTCTTTTCTACCAGTTTTTTTTATCAGGTATCATCTCAGGTTGACAAGAGATGTGTTTAGTGGTTAGTCCAGAAGCATTGCACGTCTAGGTGTCCTTTACTTATTGTGTAAACAGCCTGCATCTGCCTACCACAAAAAATTTTCACCTTCACATTAAAGACATATAGGAGGTCAGGTATTTGTGGCTTTCAGAAAAATCTGAATGTGAATGAAACAACATTGATATATTTTACGAATAAAACATAAAACAAAAGTATAAAGTTCGTGTGAAAGAAAACAGTGTTTACCAGTGTTAATAATACAAACTACAAAGGTTAAAACGGCGTATAATCTCCGAATGCTTTGAACTTCCATCGACTTTCATGAAAATTAGGATGCTTCAAATATCAAAAATGACATAGTGTCGTCTTATGGTTTCAACTTGGAAGGGGATGCCACACCTCCTCCGGGACGGTCATTTTTTTTGTTTTTTTTTTTTTGTTAGAAAGAACACCAGGAATCGATAAACAGGAAATTTCTGAGAATTGTTTCTTCAATAAAATTTTTTGATAACGATTTGTTTTTGAATTATAATTGGTCCATCTAATGAAAAATAGCGATGTTTAGCTAGGAACTTTGTTGACTAAATATTTGGCTCATCTTCAGTAGAGTTTTCAAAATGATTAAAATAATCTTTCAAGTGAGCTCCAGATGGAGTCTATAGCAGTAACTTTAAATAAGTTATGCAGGAAATTAGATCAGACTACAGGATACTCAATATCAGAACAATCGAATCCAAGTATTTGCAGAACTGTCAAATGGACTCCTTATGGGTACTTTAGCATTAAAACTAAGAGAGTCATTTTCAAGACCTATTATTATCAAAATGTTAAATGATTAAAGTGCTCGGGTCACATGATCCTCGCAATGTACTTGACACATTTTGCATAGATTCTTGTCTTGGGTTTTTAATTAAAAAAGGAAAAAGGGGTAGGATTAGTTAAATTTATTAAATTATTAGGTTTTATAAAAGCCTTACAAAAATCAGAACCATTTTTTACTGCTGTGGAGGTCAATAGAAGAAATCTTAAGAGAAAATTAAGATTTTTGTACAGATATCGTACTTTTTTTTCAAATACAAGCATTTAAGACCACTCAAACTCCAATCATATTTATAATTCTATAGACTACATCTGGTGCTCATTTGAAAGAATTTTTAAAGTACTCTTAAAGGTGTTTTAAGTGTATTTGAAATTTTTTTTTTATCATTCCGTTTCACAAAAGGAAAACTTCCAAAACTCTTCGCTAATAACACAATTAGATTATAAATTGGCTATCTGCCTGAAGCAGCTCGAGGTTTCCTGTTGTCATACCGTAGATATGTACAATATAAGTATGCATAACCACTAACAAGGGAAAACACAACGAACAAACTTCTAATTAGATAGTTTTTCACATACATTGGTATAATACATAAAATTCTCTTAAATGTTATACTCATTTAAAATGACTCACAAGTACTGCACCAGAAAAATTATTCCCGCTTAAATTTAGACTCGGACAGCTTGCCATCGCGGTCTCTCCACTCGCTTACTCCGCTAAATTTCTAAGCTCTCTATATTGCGAAGCTCGCTTTATGTGCTACATTGGTGTTTTGCATCATTTTCTTCGTGATGTTCCTCTGGATGGTTCGCGCTTTTGGGTTACTACTCTTTGCTATGATCAAGCGGTATTCCACCCGATCTCATGTTATTCCACCCAGGTACGTAAAGTTTTGTGTGGAGATCCTAATTTTAGCGTAAAACAAGATAAAACCCTGTTCATGATCTCGTAAAGTTGTAATATTAACATAAATTTTATGTGCATTTTCCATCTGTTTTTGTGATAAGATAACAAAAGTGCTACAGCTGTATATAGTTACGCTTTTCCGCTGTTTTGTGCTTTTGCCATGAAAAACCGTAGTATAAGAAAAGTGTGTTTTTATAAGGTATAAAACTATAAAATGGAATCAAATATAAATATTTTTTTTTTTGAAATTGTTTTCAAATAGTTTTATTGGCAAGACGATTATTTGCCAATTTTTATAACTATATAATTATTATAATATTTTTATAACTTTTAAACTTATAACTTGCTTATACCTTGTCTAAAACGAGAAATCTCATGGAATCAAATAATCCTTCAATAAGTCGATAGTTGTATGAGCTGTATGGTATGTCACGCCATCCCGGTGAAACCAGAGGTCCCAAATATTACGGCGAGTCAATTCCAAAACGGGAAAATCATTGATCATGGCTCTGGAGCGGTCAACATTTAGTATTTCATATGAACCAATGATTTCACCAGCCCATAAAGCACACCAAGCAGTGACTTACTCCGGAAGTGATGATGTCGAATGGCCTCACTTGGCTTATGTCGATACTAAACTCTACAGCTGGTATGAATTATTCATGACGCTCTGTATGACGTCATAACGGATGCGTATTTTCAGTGAGAGTAAGCGTTGTACGAAAACGGTCCCTTGTTTATCGAATTGCCACAATTGTTCTGATAAACGATCATAACGGCCATAAAATTGACGAGGTGCGCGATGGTTTCCTCGAACATTTATTTCCTCAAAATTAATGTGCACAATTTGCAGACGTTGCTCAGATGCCAACCTATTTCTGGTAAAATGGCAAACTGCACTAACCACAAAACGCATGACAGCTGTCATAATATACGTAGCATTAAAAACAAAACCACTACAAGAACACCCTTTTCAAACAAAGATAGCACCTTCAGACGGCTTCTCTTAGACAGAGATAAAAAAGCTAAAGTAAATTCATCTTTGCATTACCTTTACATACAAAAGGTTCGAAAGTATTAAATTTTGTATTACCCCAAAATTAGAAGAAATTTACTAGGTCAAATCAACTTCACCTTGAGTGACGATTCACCAAGAGTGAATTGTCATCTCTAACAAGTCACTCTCTAACAACTCATCAATTTCCATTTGAATCGATGAAGTTTGAAAAATGGTGAGGAGGCGGTAATCCTTAACCGAATGGACTATAAATTCATAAGTTAATTCAAATAATATTTAAGTTATTCTTTGAAAATGTATTCTTGATTGTATTGTTCTTTATTCGTGCACAGGCTTTACTGTTAAAAGCGTAAGAGTAAGGGATTCTATTGCATTATCTGAGACTATCCCTGATGCCTCACGTTGCATCGTCTAGTATGAATATCAATTGATTAAAAAACATGTTGTATGGCATTGGAAAAACCATTGCTAGTACTATTCCTACTACTGCTACTACGACTACTACTGCTGCTACTACCACTACAAATACTACTACTCGTACTACTACTACAACTACAAATACTACTACTACTACTACTATTACTACTACTACTACCACTACTACTACTACCACTACTACTACTACTACTACTACTACTACCACTACTACTACTACTACTACTACTACTACTACTATTACTACTACTACTACTACTACTACTACTACTACTACTACTACTACTACTACTACTACTACTACTACTACTACTACTACTACTACTACTACTACTACTACTACTACTACTACTACTACTACTACTACTACTACTACTACTATTACTACCACACTTCTACTGATTTTGAGTTTCTTAAGTGGATGCATATGAAATAGATATGGACATGAAACGTACATTGCCCCTATCCGGTCCCGATCATAATTTGATGATCTTTTAAACTTTTAAAATCCCTTTTAGCTGGGTCTAAATTCAATAAAAATAATTGAATCAACAGTTCAGTATTCTGGAATGAATCTGTTAGAGATACATACTCCAAGCAATAATTTAATAGCTTCCCCCTAGATAAGAACGCAATCGGTCTAAGCGGAGAAAATTAATGTCGCCAGAGAATAATTTTCACACACCAAATATTATTACAACATCGTTTGAAAATATAAGATAAGACCACGACACTCGGTACCACGGCGTAACAGCTTGACGAACTGCTCAGTTCAGCTTTTCAAGTGCCGGCAAAAGATACATTCCTAACATTGTGCAGTGAAAGTAAGATTTAGATGTGAATATTGTAAACATTTCCGTACCGTAATTGTACTCTACAAAATTGATTATTTCATAGTTAAGTGTTATAAACTCATTGAATTTATCAAAGTCAGGAGCTTAACGATACTAAATAAGTGTTTTAAAGCCATGTTGTCCAAACAAATATTTCGTCACAACATTTTGTCCGAACATAAATAATATATTCACAATATTAATTCGTTGCGCTCATGTGCGTAAAGCTTTTCGCGCTCCCAAACTTAAAATTCTATAAAAATAGACGAACAGAATTGAGCAGTGTGAGATGACGACAATTTATTACTGGACAGTCCCTCACTTTTCTCTTTAAAAGTTTTTTGAATACATGATTGTACTGCCAACATTTAGACGTTTTTAATAAGAAGTTACAGGTAATTGCTTCTAAAAACAACGCAAATCTCAATCGAGTATCAACACGTTTGATTTGAAAGTATAACATATGAAGATCTGGGAAAAAAAGGTTGCGAAATACTTCCTCAGCGATAAAAGTCTCTTTATGTTATAAGTTGGCGATTTTTGTATTTTTAATTGATTCATGACCTCATTTGAAACAATACCAACGATATTAATGCAAAAATCTTCCTGTAACTCCTGTGAACTAATCCCTGAGGGATACGTTAGAAAATTTGAAATTGAACAACATTTTTACTTATAAAAAGCATTGTCGGGGACTAAGTACAGATTTTTTTAGATTTTTCTCTTTGCGTTAGTTCCTAGGACCTCATAGTTTACAATTAATTTTTTGTCACGCCACCTTCGACTCATTGACTTTGATAATTCTTTCCACGGTTATAGTCTTACCTCAATCGGAGTTGATTGCTAAGCTTCTATTATAAAATTTTTCGTCGTTTCAATTGATTTCAGGCACTTTCTCACGACTTCAAACTTTATGATGGGCCAAACATTTTCGATTCGACTTAAGTCGAGGCATTACGGGGATGAATCTTAACTTTGCATTTTCATTCCTGGAAGTACCTCTTCAACTCTTCAACAATAAAAATAAAAATACTGCTTGACCATCCACTCGTTGGTTTTATTGCTGTAGCTCTTCCAATGCAAGGATAACCTAGCCTTTTTACGATCGTCGCCGAATCCCTTTTCCCACACTGGAGAAACTGTGTCTGTCGCTTAAAAACGATAGCTCTCCTGGACAAATGGTTTGAAGAGAATGATTAATCCTAGGTCATTTAGTTTTCGAACTTAATTTACAAAGTCTTTGAGTGGTCTTGTGTTACATATTGTACGGTATTAGCAGCTGACTGACCAAAATATCACTTAATGAAATATTCTCTTGCAGCCTAGAACATTTACTTTAAGGATACGTAATTGAGCCTTTCTGACTTTAGTCATTTTCTCTGAATTCTATTACAAAATCTACTGACTTTTCTATTCAAATTTTTTGAAATCTCAACCATGGGTTCAACACGAAATTCTTACAATATAAAGTGAAACAAAGGATCTTGTTTCGATTCTTTCCCGTTAGCAAGTCAAATATCAAAAACTTGAACGGAGTGAAATTTGGAAATCATTTCGGAAATCAAGTAAACCAATGTAGGGAAACAACAATGTAGGGAAACAACAACCAACTGTCTAAATGAAAGAAATAATGAATTATATACAATTTATGAAGCACCCTAGCCACTAATGAAATTCTAACTTGTACTAGCATCACAGCAGTATATTACAAAAACTTTATTCAGAATTTATTCTGCATTAGTATTCTTGAATAAGCAAGTTAATCTACAGCCAGTAAATCAAATGAAGGTAGTCTAAAAAGTTTCCGATCTAACAATGATACAAGACATTTTTTCTCAAATTTTTTACTTTTCTTCATAGTTTCCTTGAAACTCAACACACTTCTCCCATCTGTTTAACCGGTCCAGCTAGTACTCGGCATTTTTCTCTGCAGAATAATTGTTCACGCAGGTGATTGCCTCTTCATTTGACGAACATGTCTTTCCTCCGAGCGCATGTTTTAGATGAGAGCACGAAAAAGAAGTCGCTTGTGGCTAGTTCTGATGACTAAGGTCAATGGTCAAACAGTTCAGACCTGAATAACGGTTCCCCTTTGCAGTCCACTGTTTTGACTGTATGTGTGCTCCCGGGGTATAACGGTATATCAAAGTTCCATTCACGGTACCTAATGAGCGCAAAACCTCGGAATTATTGTGCCTAAAGTGCACCAACAGAGCGTTGGACATGCACATTCGAACACATTTTTGGTCTAACGTTAGCAATCGCGGCACCCAACTCGCAGACCACTTTCTCATGCCTAAATCTTGACTTTACATGTGACTAACATGTTTTTTGGACATTATCATAACCTACAGGGTCTGTATAATAAGTAAACGGACTGACCTCATGAAATTTTTTATTGGCAAAATATGTACAATTTTTCTTTAAAAATCTTCAAAGTAGTCCCCATTGGAGTCGATAACACGCTGATACCGGATTTTCCAATCCCCGAACGCTCCCTGGAAGTCGGCAACCTCGATGCTGTCTAGAGCCCTTGTCGTAGCACGTTGAACGTTTTCCAGAGTCCCGAATATCAATATCAATTCCAACCTCATCTGCGATAGCCCGAATGCTCAGACGACGATCACTGTTCAACACATCACGCACTTTTTGCACATTTGTGTCCGTGTGACTCGTTGATGGAGGACCGACGCGCTGTTTGTCATGGACGTCATCGCGGCCCTCCCGGAAATTTCTGTGCCACTGAAACACTTGAGTTCTGGACAGAGCATCCTCACCGTAAGCCTCTTGAATCATTTGAAGAGTTTCCGTGGCCGTTTTCTTGAGTTTGACACAAAATTTGATGCTAACACGGTGCTCGATCGTACGCCCCATTTTCACTCCGACGACGTAACTGAACACTCACTCCGCTCTCGCTCGATGCTATCTCTCCAAGCGCTTGGAGGCAACTGCTGTAGCCCGGTTCCCTTTCCCTAGACCCCCACCACCACTACAGCAGCAGATACCGGTTAGTAGACGCTTTGACGGCGCGGGGCAGGCTCAGTTCGGTTACTTAGTATACAGACCCTGTATGCCATATCTCTTACTTTAGTTCAACGGTCATCTAACACCATTTGATGGACTTTAGCCATTTTATCGTCAGCAGTCACAGTTTTTGGACGTCCAGTACGTTAATCATCTCCCAAGCTGTTACGGCCACATTTGAATTCAGCTGCCCAAAAGTTCACTGTACTAAATGATGGTGCAGTCCTTTTACACAGAGTCCAACACATCTTTCATTTGCATACGCATATTGCCTTTCAAAACAAAAATTATTAACGGTTCTATCTATGCTCAATTTATTCCATTTTGACAAAAATACTCATATCGACTCAATCAAAGCACTATCAACTCAAAACTGCTCGTCCAAAAAGGCTGAAATTTGGTTGAGTTACCGTCAAGAGATGCATAACTACATTCACTAGATTTTATTTCATGATAGGTGCTTTACGTTGTGTTCGGAAACTTTTCAGACCACCCCGTCCTTATGCAATAATATGAACCTACGCGTAGGACTCTAAAAGTTTTCTATCCTTCAGAAATCATTTCTACAAAATATGTGATTTAGTGAAAGTTTTGTTACGATCATATAAAAAAAGTTCAACTAAGCTACCTCCTATTCAATCAAGAACCTTTATGAACCAAGGCTATTGTTAGCTGCAGAAGCAACGAAATTTGCATTTGCATTTGTACTGTATTTCTAAATTATTGCCTTTCTAGTAACTACGCCTCTGAGGTGTTGTTATGCTGTTTCTGGTAGCCCCTAATTTTCCGTCCAGTAAGAAAGCAAGGCTTCAATAGCACTCTGCCCTTCCCGAGAAGGTCACCAATGCTGAGCACCAGCAAATCTTGGCCAATCTGTGGAACAGAGTCAATGAGGAATAAATTTGAAGACCTTCCCGGATATTTTAGAGTACGCTTGCAGGAAAACAACTTTTCAGAAGTTGGCGCAGACAAAAAAGGAGAAACAATATATTTGAAAAAAAAACAGATTTCTATGGTCTATAAGTGCCGATTATCTTGAGCAATGACCATTTTAACACAGAAAATGTGGAATATGATTCGAGGATTAAACAAACAGAACTCATTCAGTCCACTCTTTACTCACTATCTTGTAGCCTCAGTCAAAGTATCATGATAGTTACACTGCTTTCTGCTTGAAGAAATATTCCAAATATCAAAGTCACGGGTGTGATGTCAAGTAACAAGGATGCTCCAACACATCAGATCATGCAAAATCGATTGGCTTAGGCATATGTTATACATCTTTTGACAAGTCATAGTAAGACATTTGACAAATTCTATCACTCGCAACTTTTCATGCAGATGAAATAAATGCATTTGAGTTCAAAACGCCACATCCATTTATTATAACAATACAAACGTTTGCTTCAAAATTTGCTTCTCTCACAAGTGATCAATTGTGGCTTGAATTCCATAAAGATCAATAAGGATAAGATTGCACATAGCACATTTAGCTATCCATAAGTTTCTTGTCTTTAATTTGTTATGGTTACTATTTGATGCATTCTAATTCACCACTGTCACTGACTGCTCTTTGTCTGTTCTATTAAATACTATGGACCCTGTCTATTTCACACAAATTTCGCGTTTCAACTCGTCAAACTATCAATCTCCACGCCATATCGTAACCCCCAAAAAGTTCTAAAAGACCGGAGACGCATCACAAGTAAGAAGAAATGAATATATCATACAACCAACAAGGCGAGCTTTGCAAGATAGAAAGCTTGTATATCAAATGGCGTAGATGAGCTTTTTGGTCGTCAATGTATACGGGAATAATTTTTCAGGTGTATAATTTTTCCTTGCAAATTTATAATTTTTCCAGTATGTCTACGAATACAAATTTTGAAAGAATGTCAATATTCATCCCTCCACACCTTCCTTTTCATGTCTTATCAACAACAAATTTTGCAAAGCCTGTTATATTGAGAGTTTCTTGAAGTTTCAGCGCTTCTTCGCAGCTACGTTATGGCTTGATACTGTGAAAGTTCCGGGGCCTATTGCGTTCTCTACCCTCATTTTCTGTTAGGCCCCCCAGTAAATGGAACATGTTTAAATGTCATGTTTGCACTTCAAATGTCAATTGCACTTGTAGAATCATGTAGGATCGATGATTGCTGTTGAAACCCGTTCAATATCCTCGGTTCCTACCCGCTCCACGGTCTTGTATAAGGCAGCCAAACTGTCATCATTCAACTTAGAAGCTGTTTGGTAGTTTAACCTCAATATCCTCTGTCTATACCGTCTTGTGCGCTCATAGAGATGGGTTGGAATTCTGCCATAATACTTGATATATTCGTCAACGATTGAGAATTTTTGGCGAAAATACCCATTTTCTGTTCCCTCATCTGTCTTAAAATCATCCGTATACTAAGAGTTGCAATGAGCACTATTCAAAATGTATTGTGGAATCCTGTAGATCCGCCGGATCTGCCTGAGTTTTGTACGAGTGTAGGTAGGAGTGTAGATTTGGGCTTCCACCCACGTTTAGATCATTTTGATGGGTAAACGCCTCTGCATGAGAGTTTTTTTTTTGTATAATTGAGAAGTGATAATACACTGTATTGAAAAGACTCAAACTTAGAAGAGAATATATATTAACCTTGCTTCTGTTCTTCTTTGTCCTGAAAATGAATCTAATTTATGGAATAAACAATCATTAAAATGGGTTTCATTAGTGTGGAGTTATTAGGAAAAAACTAATATAAATTTTAGTAAAATTTAAAATTAAAAAACTTTAAATTTAAAACTTTAAATTTAAAACTTCAGGGTTCCAACTAAACAACTTCCAATATGGCACGTTTATTACTTTACCACTTTCCACCAAGCGCTCCATCAAGGGCAGCCCTTCTAGCTATTCGAAACCTTAAACTTGATGTTGAGGTAAGATATTTATAAATTCTAAAATGTCCTAAGCCCATTTGACAATATTGCCAGATCAAACATGTCAATCTTTTCCGCAAAGAACAACTCAACCCAGATTATATCAAAGTCAACCCGCAGCACTGTGTACCAACTTTAAATGATAACGGCTTCGTTCTTTGGGAATCACGTGCTATCAGTCAGTACCTAGTTGAATCTAAGGCTCCAGACAGTTCGTTATATCCCAAAGATGTAAAACAACGTGCCATCACTAACCAACGATTATACTTCGATCTTGGAACACTCTATACCCGTATAAGAGCAATATGTGTAAGATTTATTTCAAGGATTAGTTTAGCAAGAAAATTTACATTTTGACATCACAGTTTCCAGTTTTATGGCTAGGTGAAACCACCATTCCCGGCGATAAACGGCAGCAAGTGAGCGAAGCCTTTCAATGGATAGACGGATTCTTAGATGGTAATAAATGGATTGCTGGCAATAACTTAACGATTGCCGATTTCAGTTTCCTAGCATCTATTGCAACGATTTTAGTAAGTCTCACGAACATAAAATATAAGACAGATAGTAACGTCAAAAGATTATTTTTCCAGCATGTTGGGGCTAAAATAGATGCATATCCAAATTTATCGGCATGGTTTGAGCGCTGCAAAGAGCTTCCAGGCTTTGAGGAAAACGATGCTGGAGCTAAATTATTTGGCGAAGCGATCAAAAGCAAATTAAATGAGAAATATTAAATTAATGTCAAATGAGCAACGTAAAGCAATCTTTGTTGGTGTCGTAAACTTTTACCAAAATCTTTTTTTTTTACAAAACATGTTTGCATTTTTTAATACTATGAAGTCAATAAACTATTTCCTAGCCTACCTCAACGATGCTTTCAGAATATATAAACCTTTCGCTACGACCGTCCTCTATAGACGACATCCGCAGGACGATCTGTGTGTACAAGCGTCGTCTATAAACGTCACACACGCGACGATCTCTATGTACGAGTGTCGCCTAGAGACAACATCTGCGTAACGGCCTGTGTCAAGTTTACTTTTTAACTTATAAGTACATTTTTATTGTTAGCAATTTAAATATCTCCAAGCGCTTTTGCATAATACTTAAAGAATCGTATAATCAAGAGAAAGAGGAAAATGCACCGAACGACGTAAGTTAGAACATTAGTTTACCAAAGCACGATACTAACTTTTACTAACTCCATGCGATGCAGCTACTACAGCGGCACGGTGGCCCGTTCAGCAGTATCACTCCGACAAAGCATGCTGCCGTAGCGAAAGGGATAATTGATCTCAAATGCAAAACGGCCCTTTTTTAACCTGAAAATGATTGACAACGAAGTAGAGACGAGTTATTCAACCTATAGGAATTCAACTGAAGGAGTTCGCTTCGACTGAATAGTGAAATGTTAAGGTACTGTTACCTTTTAGAGTTTTGAAAAAATCGTGTAAAGCATAGCTATACACTTAAAAACACATTTTCTTATCCGATTTTGTTCTATGCCATTTTGGATATCCTTCTTCGAAGAGATTTGAATTCTTGACAATATTCGTTATGTCATATTATGTTTATATTATGCATTATGACTATCATTGATAAATATACATACAGTGACTTGATTCAGTAATCGGACAAACCTACGAGACGAAGAGTAACTCTTCTTCTCAAAGAGTAACAGTAACTCTTTGTAAACCCCATTTAGGAGGAACTGGGATGCATATACACTCATTTGTTAACACTACTTTATAATCAAAAAAAAAACAAAAAGCTTTTTATTATATAAACAAAAAAGTTATAAATCAAAATTCTAAATATGTGATTGTTAAATTCCAATTAAATATTCGCACACCTGGCAGCGCTTTTTTTATTTTGACATTTGAGATGAAATTTCCGAAATATAACAGATAAAGTGTGAATAACAGTAGTCAAAGTGTAAACGAAAAGAATATATCACTTGTTGCGAAATTTTTATACAAAACTACCATGGGTCGTCTAGGTAAACAAACTACTAACGAAGTTCGCAAATTGGTCATCAAATATCACAAAAACGGATTGTTTGTGCGAGAAATTGGGCAAATCATCGGTAGAAGCCATTCGACAGTTCATGGCTGTTCATTAAACGGGCTGAAATTAATGAAATGAATGAAAGTATTGATCCGGACGGCCGAGAAAATTTTCAGATGCAGATGAACGGTGGATCGTTCAGCAAGTAAGGAAAAATCCCAAGCATAGTACGACAAAATTGACATCAGAAGTGTCTAACTACCTCCACATTACTGCAAGTACGTACTACGAAGTGACGATTTTTACAGCAGAGTTTCACGCAAAAAAACCTGTTGTATATAAGAAAAATTAGCTAAAGCGACTTAAGTTCGCTAAACAGTATATATCGTGTGACTTTTCCTATTGGAGCACAGTGTTCTTTACCGGCGAGAGCAAATTTAATGTTTTCCGGTTTAATGGACAAAAATATGTGTGGAGACGCCCAAATGAGGAATTCAAACCTGTTAACCTTTAACCGACCGTAAGACATGGCGCTGGATCATTGATGGTTTGGGACTGTATGGGTGCCTCTGGACCAGGAAAGCTAGTTTTTATTAATGACATAATGGCCCAAACAAGTACACATCCATGTTGACAGAAAATCTTAAAATTAGTGTTGATAATTTGGGCATTTCTGTGACATTTTCATTCTATCGAGACAATGACCGAAAACACAAAACTAACAATTCGCGTATGCTGTTGTTGTATAATTGTCTTCACATGATGGACACGCCCTCACAATCTCCAGATATTTATGTTACCGAACATTTGTCGGCCTATTTATGAAAATAAATTGAAATCGCGGCTAATTTCTTCAAAGGCCGAACTTGACGTGGCTCCGTAGGATGAATGGAAAACAATCGATTCCTCTTATTGCATGTCGTTGGTGGAATCTATTCCAAGAAGACTGGAAGCCATTCGGAAAGGCAAAGTTTTTTCAACAAAATACTAAGATAAGAAAAAAAAGCTTTTTTATACTTAGTTTACTATTATTATTTAAAGTTTCCGAATATTGAATTTGAATTTAACAATACTTTATTTTGAATTTCGGCTTACAATTTTTTATAAACGAAATAAAAAGTTTTATTTTTTTCTTATTTAGTAAAGTATTGTCACCTTGTAAATATATATGCATTTCATATTTACCTAAATTGATTTTTCATACAGTTACCGACAAAAATCTTCACACAACGGTACTGTCCGATTACTTAATTGAGCCACTGTACAAATGTTATCAAATCAAATGTTATCAAGTGCCTACATTATTTTCGCTTTGAAAAGAAAGGCTTCAAACGTTCTGCAACGAACGAACCTGACTCCCGAGCGGATTGTGAATGTGAACCGACGGTCCACTGTATACATATTAGGGAATCTTGCATGCTCCGCAAGTAGTATATTGGGCAGATATGGCGATCGTTATTTCGCTCTATTTCATTGACTGAAATCACACATCAAAAGGAGAAGATTCAGTAGCTCCTTTCAAGGCTGAACCGAAAAATGGGAATGATAAGTGCTACGAAGTCACAAGGAAATGTTGAAAAATGTATTCAAGGGACAAAGGGTTTGGAGGCGTAATCATTAATTTGGATGTATAGAATTTTTTTTATCGGCAGGAATATATCGATAGATTAGGTAAGATTCAGGAAAACAAAGAGCGATTCGTCCCACCGGAAATGAAATAAATTGCACCTGATTTCGCTGCCTCAATACTGACATCACATTATTTAATAATTTAATACTGATAGTTTTTCCTTCAAAGGGTTCTACGTCTCAGGTAGTTGGTTGCGGCAACTCATGTGTGGAACAATAATCCTCATATCTTCATTTTAGAAATGTTCCACAATATTTATGCACATATGTATGGCATGTATTGATGTACTGGCCAACGCTTTCAGTGAAGATAATTTTTATACGGTTTTTTTTTATATTAATTGTTCTGGTTACGACTACTCACTGGGTCGGAATTTCATCTTTTCGCCGCCAATTGTTCGTCACAGCGAAAATCGATCCGCATTATTACGTTCCATGAATTAGAACTTCCTTACATGAAGGTTGTCGACCTGTAACCGGCTTTTGAACTAACTTTACATCTACGCCCCACCGACCTCAACACCTACCGCCATCGGCCTCCAATCTGCTTTCTTATTTGTTCCATCGTCATTGCAAGTTCCCCGTCATTTCCTCACATGTTATTCTCTTGAAAACTTTTACTGAAAATATCTTTCAGTTTAGCTTTTAACGCGCCGGCATTAATACGTTCTAAACTGATTCTCGGCTGAAAGTAAGTTTTCTTAGAATCAAAGATACATGTTAAGTGTATTTGTAGCGATAGTCTGATCTGTTCGTATCGGGCGAATTTTACTCTATATGTTGTTAGCCTGAAGTTTTCTTAATATTAACTGAATTATTATTTTCCCAGCCGATAACGAGATTTAGTGCTCACAGTTTTTGATAATGTTGCATAGATAAAAGCTTTCATGGATCCGATTTTGTGCGAAAGATAATTTCCCATCAACAGATACTTCGGCGGACTTTTAATTAAATTCGGTGGTTGTAGCTATACAAGATTTAGGTTTAGTCACATTAAAGTTTATCTACGTTGTTGATTTTTGTTCTATATAATTCATTTCATGGAGTCATAAATGCTTGACCGGGAGATTTGGAGTGGGAATTCAGTGCTGCCATTGAAAAACAAATACAACAATCAGATTGCTCATAAAAACAACAATGCGATTCTTTCTGATAACCAAGTGAAATAAAACTGCTAACTATTGGATATTTAGTCATAACATATAGAATCATATGGTTTGTGACCGGCAATATTCAGTGTCGTGAAAATTATGAAATTTTCGTGGAAGAATATGTTTGCCCACAAGTGCAAACATATTGATTCCTTTGGAAAATTTGCGTTTGTTTATTTTGATGACATTAGATAAAAGACGCCCGATAGAGTATAAAATTCAACCAATGGCGTTGATGATAAATCAATTCTCGTGAAAAGTATTCTCTCATAAATACCTCATAGAAACAGTTCATCGATATTCACAAAACAGAGATTCTCAACACGGGTTTAAAAGTCTCTGGTCGGTAGAAGACCAGTGTTCTTGCCATCAACCCAGATTTCATATTATTGAATTGTTGAAACAAATAGTGAAGTGCGAATTGGTTATAAAAATACCCAGAATTACCCGCTTCAGTCAAGAACCAACCGCACCATTACTTATCTGAAATAAAATCAAACTACCGGAATTTTCTTTTAACTACCCCTTTCGTCCATTTTATCTTTCCATTTTCTTTCCACTTAGTTCTGGAGGTATTTGTTGATATTCTGAACAACTTCTGCACATACATGGTTTTATACAGTTCTAGTTTATTTTACCCTAAATTATAGAAGTAAAAATTTTTCTACTACATATTTGAAAATTAGCCACAGGAATACTTCCCACTTAAAAACATTCCAACAAACCAATACATTAAAAATAATTTCTCTTCTGATCTTTTCAGATGACCATATTTATACCACCGTCCGATTTTCGTCTTTTTCCACCCAACTTTTTGTCTGTCTAGTTATCCAACACCCTCTCCAAACAGAGAAGCAAACAGCTCAAGCTCTCTTTCATATCCTTATTCACCATCATTATGTCTACGATGGCGCCAGGATGTGGCATACCGATCATAGACTTGAGCGTAATCAATCATACGGAATCTTTACTTAAGGACTTCAAAATCCAGCGTCATTAGAAAGACTATGGATCATTCTGCGTACAATAATTTCTTGACCCGTGCTGAAGCGCCTTCACTTTCTAAAGTGGCGTCGATGGTTTTATAATCTTTCCTGGAGCCATGTTGCTAGCAACATGGGCCTTTTACATTTCTGATGTATAACAAAAAACGATTAAAGGCTCGTTTTTCATACGAAATTTTATTATAACCATTATTGCCTTGGGTACCCCGGTTAGGATAGTAGTTCGTACGTTTATTGACAATGTTAACAACGCATAGAGTTATTAACCTAGCAGCTTACTTTTTGAAATGCACCGGCAGCAACTTTGTGATCTCCGGTACAGAAATTTTCTTCAGCACAACGTGTAATTTTCTACACATGTTTTGCTATCAGCAAACAACTACCTGAGCAACCTGTCTTTCTTCAGAAGGGATCTTGGGACTGGCTTTGTCGAAATTAAATTGCTATTGATAGCCGAAAGCACACAAATTTTGCGACCAGTTTCGCAAATCACTCAGGAACTTGAGCAAAATGTTGCAAAATCACTAAACTTGCACTTTTACCACTTTCAAATCAGTAAATATTCCAGTTCTGCATGAGATCCTCCACGCAAGTATCCCATGCAACTTTTATTGCGAAAAAAGATGTTTCGAAGTAACTGCTCATTTTCTCTATCGTGGCCATATAAAATCAGAATAATTCAAATAAATTATCGTGGTAAATTAGCCTCCTACGACCCTTACGGTCATGTATGAGTGGGGACAAGTGGAGATTAATAGACCTACTGTCTACATGCAACGGCACTGAGATCACATTAGAAACAAGTACCTTGCGGTAATTCATAATGCGCATAACTTCAGGAAAAACAAGAGTTATCCGTGCTCACTATGATTTTTATTCCACTTTTGTCACCCTCTCTTGTTAGGTCTTCGCTGACACTTGCCATTATAGTCGGGTCCGTTTCGCATTGTACTGGTCGACGAGTGACTAGATGATATCCTTTCATCAAATGTTAATCTCCTCGCAGAGAGTATTTAAATTTAAACCCTGCGTGCAGGATACTGAACGCACATTTTGACAGATATGTATATGGTATGTGTTAATGCAGTCACTCCTGGCCATAGCCTAAGCAATAAAAGCAAGAACACTCCCGTTCGGCTTCTGGTAGACAGAGATAGTAAAAGCGCCCGTAGATTTACATATGTATTGCATTTTTACTCAAAGCTTTCATAAGGCTGGTCTTGCTGAACTCAATAATTAACAAAAATTTACCAATAAAAATTAAACTCTGCTGATTTCTGAAGATCGGGAGATTGTTCGAAATTTCTCGCTGTTTTGTGATGATGCCATGTTTCGCGCCTTCTTCAAAGACTCTCAGGAGCTATCCTGTCCCAATTTCAGAAGCTGTAAAGAAAAACTTTCGCACTCACATTTTCCAATTTCTTTGGTCCCAGAAGTGAGCGGAGATTTCATTGACTTATTTTTATATCGCATTGTTTGGAGTCATAAAGTTTGATTTTGTGGAGGTGACGAAAAATTCTGAAATCTTAAATTTTATGAAAAATGTGCTTTTGTTACGCATTTGTCCTTAAGCGAGAAGTACGTTTGAATTCACATATATGCAAACAAATAAATTTGAATATAAAACTAAACCTATCCGTAAATAATTTGGGGAGATAACTTAAGTTTATTATTAGCGAAACCCTCAACTTTTTCTGTGATCACACCCTCTATACATCATTAAATTCATTTTTTCTCAGAAATATAACGATTTAAAAGCAATACTTCGATTGGAAAGCGATAAATGTTGTGTGTTTAAAAGCAGTAAGATTTTGAAATTATATTTTACAGAAGTAACAGTTCTAACTTTTAGAACTTCATAACAGAATAATTTTTTTACATCTAATGAAGTTGAAAATTAAAAAAAAATACAATTTTCTACTACTCATATAAATTTATTATATCCTTCTTGAAGAAAGTTTACCTCCTTTAGCTGCAGTAACCGTGTCAATTTAGCTAGGCTAATTGGGCAATTTCGCTAATTAAAATATTCTTTAAAATAACCTCCAACTACATTTGTTTATCAAATCTTTCAAGGAGATAGTTGGAGAAGCCTTGTTGTCCACAACTTTTTTTCCCATATGAGTCCAAACATTTTCAAAAGGAGTAACGTAACGTGACCAAGACAATAATGTTCCTAATTTACATGTATTTTACCCTCATATTGCTATTTTCTAGTCAGGATGGAGTCTTTTTTGTCACAGGAGTCCTCAGCACTAATAGCTTTTGCACAAAAGTTTGTCAACAGCCATTTATATTTATTCTATTAAGTCCTCTTCAGAGAAAAACTCGTCGTTCGTTAAGGCAGTTTATTGTCTTACCGTTATCTTTACGATGCAAGAGGGATAATGAAAGATCGGGTACCAGTCTATGCAGCGACAGTGTTCAAAGTTGAACTAGTGCTAATCTACGTCCTTCTCAACTGTACAGACACAACCTAGCTTTGACCGCACAATCTTCACTCCCTAACGAAATCCACCCACATTGTTTGTATCCTTAAACTTGGTTACCACTTTCACAATACTTTCGTTTGTCGGCTTTCTCTTTCATTGGTAGCTTCTCGAAAATCCTAGAATTATTCTCCTAGGTTCCTAGCATTAGAAATTATTGAACAAGGGGCATGGTCACCGGTGAACATTACTCTTTGTAATCGGGATTGAGCTTTCTTTGAAGCCTGGCATAACCCATTTTTTGGCATTCAAATGATGATTTTCAGATATGAGGACGAAACATGGACTCTAATACAAATATCCGCCTTTGAGCGACGGGTCCTGTGGCATATAATCGGAGCGAAGCTAGACGGAGACAATGGCAAATCTGATAAAACGATGAGCTGTATGAAATTTTTGACGAACCGAAGGTCTCAACGATTGTAAAACTGCGGAAGCGGAAATTGTGAATCGTTTGGACAAACAACGCATACGCAAATGAAATTCGTTGGGAGAACTGAAGGGTGGAGATCAGTGGAGAAACCGAAGAAACGCTGTTTCGACTCTGTTGGCGAAGACAGTTTATCGCTACTCGGATTTCAAAATTGGAGGGCGCGATCAATGGTATGAAACAGTT
This sequence comes from Stratiomys singularior, assembly GCA_954870665.1. Lineage (NCBI taxonomy): Eukaryota > Metazoa > Arthropoda > Insecta > Diptera > Stratiomyidae > Stratiomys > Stratiomys singularior. The sequence continues at coordinate 32,245,072 of OX940879.1, forward strand.
GGAGGCGCTTGTTGCAGAAAGCTTAGACCTGAGGAGGGTTGCAGTGTTACGAAGAAGAAGAAGAGAGATAAAGCAGAAAACTTCAACTCATGTACGAGTACTACACATTGGACTTCATTTGGGTTTCCATGAGTTCAGGGGTACACCTCTCGGATTATTGTTCTAATTCAGCTTTGATAAGCCAACGCAGCCTAATAAACTGGAGTAGATTCGAGTCGATAAAAAAGTAAAGAGTCGAGTTTCTTCTTGAATTTATGATCGTTGTATTTTTCAATTTCATAGCTCGAGGTAATGAATATATTGTTTCTGGGAAATTTTGACAACCAGTGCATTGGAAAATTGAAGTTTTTTGAATACACCTTTATCAATGTTTAGGAAATGATAGGGTGGGGCCTAATCAATAGCAAAGGGAAATTTCCCCTACCACACCCTTCTGTCACGAACATCTCCGTCTCCAATTACATCTTTAGATGTAATTGAATACTATGAATTGAGATGGCTTTCAGTGAGAAGAGCAATAAAAGCAAAATCTGATATTGTTCGTATTTAGAGAGGATCAATAGCAGAAATAGGCGTACGAAAAATTTGAGCAGCTTCGCACGACGATGGACTGCTGAATTGACTGTGATCAAGATAAGACGAACCCCTTCATTGGGAATATGGCCGATAGGCAAATTATTTCTATTCATTTTCTTAGTCTAAACCATGGAAAATAAAATAAATTCTCGAATCTCATTACCCTAACCATTTAGTAAGGGTAAATTTTGAACAGTGGTAATAAATGGCCTATTTCTGTTAATTATAATTAATATTTCCTATTGGTCCTCTCCCAACTGTAGCCAATGATACCAAGCTTCATGGTTTATTCTACAGTGTGGGTGCGTTGACTTTGAGGTATGATTTTGACTTTTGCAGCTTGATGTCAGAAACATTCTAAACCTGATGCTGGATGACTTAAAAACACGATAATGTTCACAAACCACTTGTTATTTTGGATTATTACATTTAACGCAACGGTACTGAAACGGGCAGATGACAGCCGAGTGTGCAAAACGCGCTCACTAGTTAATTCTGTTTTGCTGGAGCACTCTCACCTCACGTTTCTCAAATTCAAGTAGCTTCTATGTTGCAAAGTACTTAAGCTCCATCATATGGATCTTCACCAACTAATATGAAATTATCTTTTCAACTACTGTTCATCTCCTTGTGGCAAAAGTCTTCACTGCTATGAAATGTCATTCACTGGTACTGTTTCTTTTGAGATTTCAAGGAGCTCAACAGTAGTCTCCTCGCAGTCCAGCCCCAACCATAGAAAGGTCTGATTTTCGTCTACCTTTAGCATGTATTGGAACTGCAAGACTTTATTGCCCTCCAGACCATGTTTTAGGGACTTGAAACCAACCAGTAACATTTTTTCGATAGATATTCTTTTGGAAAGAATTCTTTTGACTTCATAGTTTTCAATTTGGGATTCAACTAAAACGCTTAAATCAACCCAACGTCTGCAATATTTTCATACCGCGCAGTCGGGAAACATTTATGGACGGAATTTTCTTAGTTTTTGTCCCAATCAATGTATACATTATTTGGTTTTTCGTTTTCCACTTATCCACGCGATTCCAGGACTCCAACGAGCAGCGTTTAGTAATTCAGGCTTTTATTGGTACCATTTATATCAGTCTGCCCACAGTCTTCTTCTTCCTCTTGCTAAAAATTGTCAGTTCTGCTTCCTTGCTTAGAAAAGTTTCAATGTTTCAAAATGATTGTTGTTTCGTTATTTAATTTTGATTTTATTATTTTATGTTAAATTTATTCAACAGTTTCATGTCTTCAATTTTTTTACTGTTTTTGTTTTCGATAAAATTGATAGGAAAGAATTTCTTTACCTTTCATTCTAAGCAATAAAGCGTGTATTTAAGTTTATCATTTTTTAAAGCTTTTCAAATGCTTTGCTAGAAACGATGTAACTTTCTTTGGTCATTTATAAAAGTTGCGATTTTTCGCTTAGGATCCTTTACTGCTATCAGTGCTTTATATGCGTCTAGGACATTCTATCGTTGGTAAAAGTCGTCAGGCTCCTCCATCCTGCTTTAACAGCAAAATTGGTAGGAACTTCGGCTCTTATTTTTTGGGTTTGATTCAAATTTATTGAATTTATGTTAGCTCGTTTTATTGTGCTTCATGTCAACCGAGCCATGATGTGCAGTTAGTGAGGACGAGTTCCGTGTTTAAAATACCTGAAACGCGTCCTCATCAACAACACAGCGTTGCCTGGCGGACATAAAACACAATAAAATGTCGCCGTGCGGTAACAACAAAAAGAATTTCGGCAGATTTCTTCAATATTTGAATTTATGGACAGGAGCAAATGAAAACACGTATGAAGGCTTTGAATGCTGAATATTCTAGCCATCCGATTTACATTACTCTTCTAATTAAAGTGAAAAAAAGAGTTTTTTACGGCAAGAATCCATTTTGCTACACCTTGGCAAAAGCTGGAGTGAGCGTAGGAAACTGTAGTATAGATATAGTCATATCAGGATTGTATAAGGTCCTAGAGATAAGCTACGATATGGACATAGTATTCAATATCTGAGACAAAAGTGTGGGACCCCATCGATATTAAAGAAAACCTTGAGAAATTTAAGAGTAATGAGTCTACTTTTATTGCTTCTATATTATATAAAACGACAAAACTTTATCTTTTTTCGTTAACATTTAATTAACTCATGAAATTTATTCTCCTTTGATGAAGGTTTATGCAATTCTTGGGATTTACAGAAGCGCAAAACTGCTTACATGTCATTTAATCGATAATCATTGAAGCTCATCTATTCTAACAATGTCAGTCGTCTTTTGTTACTAAACTTGTTTCTTATTTCCAATAGCTCAGAATGTGCTCGCTGTTTTGTCAAATCATTCTAACATGAGGTCACTATCAAGATCTCAAGATTAGAAATAAAAGAAACAAAAAATGTATGCTCACTTTGTATGGCATCGGGAAATCCCCACTAAAAATAATAAGAATTATCTAAAGATGTTCTCTCGTCACATTTCAATCGAAAATTATGAGCAAACACCTAAAAATTTACTTCATGATGACTTAAAGCACTTACGAAATACGTTTACGTACATAGCAATTCTGAGAATTTTTTACTGAAATTTCCAGGAAATATTTTAGCAACTAGATTCATATTAACAACGTAACATTGGTTAGCACGATTTCACGATTATATGGGAACACATTTAGTATAATTAGATCTTGCATGCACGTCCAATTAGAATATTTTCAATAATTACGAATGACTGGAATGAATTGGAGAGTTCAATTAAATTTTTCTTTGAATTAAAGATATTTGATTGCTTTCAGCTTTTAAAATATGGCTCCATTAGTACTGTATCATTTTCCACCAAGCGCGCCGTCACGTGCAGCTTTGCTTGCTATTCGAAATCTTAATCTCGATGCAGAGGTAAGTCAGGATCAAATCAAAGTCAATAGAACTTACTTACGCTCCAATTTTTAGATAAAGGAAGTTAATCTATTCCAAAAAGAACAACTCAATGCAGATTTCATCAAAATCAATCCACAACATTGCATCCCCACTTTAGATGATAACGGATTTATAATTTGGGAATCGCGCGCCATTGCTCAATATTTAGTAGAGTCTAAAGCGTCCGATAGCAGCTTATATCCAAAGGATGTACAACAGCGTGCTATTGCAAATCAACGTTTATACTTTGATCTAGGCACATTATATGCCCGCATTCGAGCAATTTGTGTAAATAATTATTATTAACTTAAATATAACTCCAACGTAAATGGAATTGACAAACTGTAATTGCAGTTCCCTATACTATTCCTGGGTGAAACCACTGTCCCTGAAGACAAGAAGAAACAAATCAACGAAGCTTTTGAATGGCTTGATGGATTTTTGGAAGGGCAAAAATGGTTTGCTGGTGATAATTTGACGATTGCTGATTTGAGTATCCTAGCATCACTTGCGTCGATCATTGTAAGTATTAAACTCAGTTAAAGTTTCTAACTCCGCGCTGAAATAATTCTTTATCCGGCTTAAGACTTCCTATGGAGTATTTTGACTACTAAATATGCTCTAATTGATTTTCCACACCCTGAAGTCATTTCTGTGAGTCTCTCTACAGAATGGTATTGAGTATACTGGTAGCCTATGGAAACAATTTTAGGCACTTCTGTGCAGGCATAACAGAGATGAAATGCAAGGATCTGTGTCTTGTCTGACATGAAAGGTTCGAATTTGGAAATTTGCTTTCTTTCATTATGTAATGTAATGAATTTAGCTTATATTTCACCGTGATTTGCTGCGAAAACTAGTCCCGACAAAAGTAGCACTATAAAATCGCACTGTAAATTATACTCCAAATAGAGCTTCCATGACAGCTGGCATGTTCGTGGTGAGTGACAGTTTACACCCGTTCTCCACTGCAGTTAGTCGAATATTCTGATGCCAGTTACGGTTTGCCCAGCAGGCTGATGAAGCGCGCGCCTAGAGTGTCAGATGTTGGTCAAATTTTGTGGCAAATCTTTTATACGATTTGCTGAAATTAAAAAGAATCATATGAACCTTAATACTATTAGGTAGAAACAAACTATTCAAAGCACTTCAGCTTTTCAGCTAGGATTTTTTTCTGTAACTCGCGTAATCACATTTGATATCAGGTTGTGAAAAAATGACATGATCGATAGCTTAGTAATTAAGACAGAACTGACTACTCTTGCACCGTTGCGTACATAGATACTGTCTTAAAACTTCGATTCCAATACAGAATAAGTGAAATATTTTGGAATCGGTACTTTTCTTGTCATTTATGCATGAAACACAATTACCTATTTCAATACATTTTGGTAAAAACGCAATACAAATATAAACTCACCCGTGCCTTTTTTCTCTCTGCCTGAGAGGGGTCGCCCAAGAGTATTACCGCTGTATGTAACTGTGCTAGCGCAAGAAATCCGAGTAATGTAAAAGACATACCGTCAGTTAACAAAATTCTGCGGTATGCACCCATCTGCTGAAATACAAGGCCATACAATAGCGATTGGCGGATGTTTGACGACCCACCGAACATAATCTTCATTGTATTGGTCTTCTGCGAATCTTTAAATAAAATCTGGACATTTTTTCGCGAATTCCAAATTTGCTTTGCGAATTTGGCCGTTCACTCCGTTATTTTTTAAACTTTAATCCAGACATTTAATGCCTCTTCTCTTAATCGTCTCCTCGTGTACTCGGTTGCCACCTATCTCCGTCTCTTCCGCGATAGAAATATTACATCAGCGACTAGATCTTGATGGTTTTAAAAGATTTTAAAAGTTTCTGTTTCCGTTTCGGACTGTTCGACTCGTTGAACACTTTCCTTTAATATTAGTTTCCAAAGGACTTCCAAAGGTGTTCTTATTGCATCTCATAACCGTTTGAGGAGCAAACTACTCCATTCGAGTTCACGAAAAGAAAAGTTGTTTGTCCTTGATAACGCAGCTATGGACGCTTTTCATTGCAATTTTTTTATTAATCGACTCAGATGAATAAAGCGATCGCGATGTCTAGCTGTCGGAGCTTAAATGAATGTGATAATAAATTTTCCACTGAAATAGTATATAAGAGCCATTATGTTTGTTACAAAATACAAGTGAATGTTAGTGTGCGTCTCTCCGCGACTTCTTGTTTCGAAGGTTTTTCGAATCTCCAACAAGTTTTGTCTACAGATACTACTGCATCTAGAAAATTGGCGTCATATATCGTTACACCAGTAGTTTGATCTTTGTGGCAGCGCTTGTTATCGATTACCAAAAAACAGAGCCGTCTTTTCATCTGAAAGAAGAGTCCAGAATCCAGCATTTTCTAGCCTTCTAGCATTTTCTATATTTTCCTAGCTTTATTCTTTGCTAGATAAATATTGAAGCTAAGGCTGAGTTCGTTGTTATAATTTAGCGCATACAGATTTTTTAAAAGCTCGGGTTTAATAAAAAGCTTGGTTTAAATAAAATAAATGCTATTTAGAATTTGAAAATGATTTCTAGTAAATGGCTTACACCTCGAAACTCGTTGCACAAAGCATCGGCTTGACATATCCCCAAAGAAAATAATCTGGAAATGTCAAATTGATTGACTTTAGATTCAAATTGACCAGACCGTTGAGTGAAAATTTCGTTGGCTAAAAACTTCAACTTTAATATTGACATATCCCCAAAGAAAATAATCTGGAAGAGTCAAGGCGCATGACTTTAGACGCAAATTGACCAGGGCGATCAGTGAAAATTTCGGGATTTTCAGGCATGTAGTGCCATCCTGTTCGGACCAAATGATGTTGATGCTCGTTTCATTGGCATTAAAAACAAAAATACATTGCGCAGGGTTGGCAAAATTGACGTTGGCTAGTTTAAAGTAGGTGATCCGTATACTGCGGAGACTTCTTTGCATTTGACCCGTTAAAAGACTAAGGATTTAATTGTAAACAAACAACTTAATGATTGGAACATAGCAGAACAAGGTGAGGTCCAGCATCAAAACTGTGCATTGGTAATCGAATTTCCTTAGCTTGTAAGCTAGAAGTGAGAATGAACGATGGTATGCCTATTTACGGCTCGATTATTGGGGAAACGTTCGGAAGACGGTTGTCGGTGCAGTTAAGCTACTTTCTTCAAGAAATCTCGCTTTTTGATGTTTGCAAAATGAAGAGAGTATGATTTTCGAACTGTCGGTTAGATTCGGTCCTTTTTATGCAAGTAATATTGAAAGTTTTATGAATGACGGATGCTCAAGTACAAGTTACTTATAAAGGACGAAAAATTGATTGCCTTCATAGTTCTAAATCGGAATATAGGACGGCGAAAAGCCGTTTGTGGTCAGCAGATAAGGATGTAGTAGATTCCGATATTTTTCGCACGAAATCTTTAAATCTTTGAAATTGATTAACAATGATTGTTCCGAAAGTCCGTGAGGCAAAATAAAACGATTCGTATACTTTTGGTGGTTAATAGAAGAAAATAAACAAGGTTTATGTCCAAATACTGAGTTCTTTCCTAAAATTCAATCAGTGTTTCAGATTTTCAAAAATCCCTTGGCATGCTTTTGGCTGTGTAAAAGAGTTTTAAGTATTTCAAATAAATGGTGATAAACTTAAGTGTTTCGAAACCATATTAGCGTGTGGAAAGACAACAGAAGACGAAAAATATTTAATAATGAAATACTCGATGAATATATGAGAATATATTCTGAATAATATATTCAATCTGCTATAATTTGTTCGCAAAAACACCTCAAGCAACAAAAAATCACGGTGTACTCGATGTGCGGATAGTCTGAGAAAAAAAGGTTAAAATAGCATTTAAATTGCCGCAGAATGAACGAAAAATTGAGTGCAAAATAGCAACATGGCGGTGGCTTTGTCAAAAATCGACGTTATTAGCCACCGATAACATGCTGCAACTCACCCAAATGCTTACAAATTTTTTAACCGCATCCTTAGCTCATTTTGCATAATTAATGTCTTAATTAACGTGTAAATTTTTATATCGTGCAAATCAACTTGGCAAAATGTAGTTTTTGGAAAATCGCACTTTAATTTATAATACATTTTTAAAAAAAACCTTACCTAAAGTCAGCAATGGCTACGCCACACAGTGTCCACTTTACTCGCTCGAATTTCACCTCTGAATGGGATTTCTGTTCATTACGAGTAGTTCTGGCCTCTTCTGGCTCGCCCCAATGCTACATCCATCTGCTAATTTGATTCTTGCAGCATCCCGCTTCTTTACATGTTGCATTGCACTTGGCTTACAGTCAACTCAAAAACCTACATTTTCTTTAGGCAAACTTTGAATCCTTAATAGCAAATATCATGCATAAGTTTTGGCGATAAATTCTGATGCTTTCTCCAACAAACGTATGCTTAGGGGACATATTCCGAACGCATGAATTGAAGCTTTCATTGCTGTTTCGAGTGAAACTACCTAAACAGCGATTCAATAAATATTTTGAACAGAATTGGTGATTTGGTAGAAAACTGTACTATAATAATCAAAAAGTGAGATTGAAAAAAAAATAATTCCAACTTTTGTCAAACTAGGTAAATTATCCCTTTAGTATACTCGTATATGTTGGTTCTCAACTCAAGAATTTGCAAAATGTTTAAACAATACTTTTAGAATTCCTCTCCATACACTAGCGACACTTCAGGTGACCGAAGATTTTCTTGATAGATATATCTTATATGGTTTTTCATTGAGAAATGCAAGCCGCCTTAGCTCTTCTGTGCATATATTTCGAACTACTAACGAAGATTTTATTTTTCTGCCATAATGATAAGACGACGCAGGTTTTTCATGAAATCGTAATATGATTAAACGTTTTCGAGACGCTGTTTTTATATTAAATTTAAATAAAAAAAACTGTTAACAAGGTTTTAGTATTTTATTGAGATTCCTTTCTTTTTTATAATTTGTAAGTTTTATCTTTATCTCACACTTACATAATCGGTAGACTATTGAATAACTTGCGAACATTCTACTTCGAAATCTGGGACCGAGCCGAGATGAATATTTTTTTGGTTCTTTATTTCCTGAAATTGTTCCCATTCTACGCAAACTAGTGGCGCTAGCTGGCCCCAACAATTTTCTTTGAAATTTATTCTGGAGACCTGTTGAGAATACTGTTTCATGACGTTTGCAATGTGAATCGCAGCATTATCTTGTTAAATATTAAATAGCTGGTCCGCAATATCCATCAAACGTTAGCAAACTCCTCACGCAACATTTCCACATATCGCAACCCTTCTATGTTCCCACTGATAACCCGAACCCGCTGTATCTTGCTCAAAACTCGCGTTTCTTTCCTTAGGTGGTGGAATTGATAACTTAAGCCGTCAAGTCCTTGATCAATTTTTTTGTTTTTCATCTGTAAAATAACACGACGCCATTTTTTCTTGCAGTGTTTCGGCAAAGAACAGGCTCGTTGCCTTATGCTCTTCTGTAAGAGGCGGCTGCAATTTCTAACAGTTGAAATGGTTTGCTAATTCGATGTTTCGAAAATTTCCGCACCCGCCCTTGCCGTGATTTGCGGCACTGTTAATTTAGAATTAGACGCTAACCGAATAATTTTCCATTTAGACTGACGATTTACAACTTTTGGTTGACCTTTTCACTCCTTCTTTTCATAAATATCAGGGTTCCCAACAGTCTTGCGAACCCCACACCTGCTCCGCATTACTATCCGAGCAATGTCTATTATAGATTTCTGTAATAATTCGATATGTTATACGGAAGGCCCACAATTAATTACACAGATACATGTAATGTAATGCAATCTCGAATACAGACACAGTTTCTTGAAATTGTTTCATCAATTTACAATTTCTTGACAAACATGGTGTGCCCTATAATTTTGCTTGGCACTCTAATTTATTGAAAAATGTTATTGTGAAACTTCCATAACATAATTTCCTCGACAATATGATCCGAATAATCACCAGATATTTAAATTTATTGGTTTCAAGCTCTAAACTAGGTAAATAAAAACATACCCAAAAGCTGTTTCTTGTGCAATCTGTACACAAAAGTCCAAGGAGTTTAAAATGGTTCTAATTACAGCTGGTGTATACAGGATGGTATTGCATAACTCAAAAAGTCAAAACTTCATTTAAAAATTAAAAATAACAATATTTCTGTGAACGATGGATTGAATTTCTTCTGGACGGTAGCGGCGGCTAAATTCAAATAGTCTACCGGCAGCAAATATGTTATTCTGCCCAAGTCTGATATGGAGTTATGAGCTCAGCTAATTTTCAAAAACCACTTTTATATTTATTCATAACTTCACTATCTGTGAACACTTAACTAATCGAAATTGTAAACAAACCTTTCCAGCATGTTGGCGCTGACATAAGTGGATACCCTAATTTATCCGCATGGTATGAACGCTGTAAAGAACTTCCAGGTTTCGAAGAGAACGATGCTGGTGCCAAAATGTTCGGAGGTGCTGTCAAAAGTAAACTAAAGGAACCATACTAAATTGAAAAGCACTATTTTGAAGATATTTTTATATCAGTTCTTTTTTATTTTATATATAAAAAAACGTTCACAACAGTTTATACAGTTAAAATATAAATAAATTGTTTGATTGATTTTCTTTCAAAAACCAAAACATGGTTTTTTTCTTTAATGATTCATTATTAAAGGAAAATAATTCTTACTTAAAACATATTTTTGCGATGGATACGACGAAGCACGGAATTTTTTTGCTTTTTTTATTTCATTTTAATTTGTGCGATATATGACCTGCTTATGCTATTATAAATAATAAACAAAATTATAAATAGAACAGCTGTACATGTTGAAACAAAGTTTTAATAAACATTTATAACATTTTCGTTTCCGTACTCATAAAACTGTTAACCATACAATCTAGGCTTTTTAGATTTGCGTCGACATTACTTTTAAATACAATAAATACACCGCAATAAGACAAATATTGCAGCCATTAATCCATTCGCCTTTTTTCATTATTATTATCTTATTTATTAATAAAATAGTTTTTTTGTTTATCTATTTAATTTACATTGATCTATCTTAAAACCTTAAAAATACATTCATTCCTTCCCCGGTTTGCTAACAAATAAACACGAAGCGAGTCCCGTATACCAATGTTTAATTTACAACTTTGATCTATATTTCTCAGTCGATTTCAACGACATCTGTTACTTTTCCTGCAAAGCAAATTCAGTCGTGTCAATATCTTTTTGGAAATTTATACAGCCAGTTAATAAAAATTGTAGTTTGCATTTTTTTTTTGTTTTGTTTTCTAAACCTTAAATCAAACAAAGTTTTAAGTTATTAATTTTTGGGAAGAATAATACTTTTACTTATACAATACCTAAATGAAGTTATATGATCTCTAAGCTTGGCAAGTAAATAGCAAATAACTAAAAAGGCTTGAATATGAAATCATAAGTTATAAACAGGTTTGAATAAAAGTTTTATTGAAATGTCCAAAATTACGAAATCTGTAAGTTGAACGATATAATTAATTGAAAAGAAATTACATTTTGATAGTAGGTACGCAAGTGCTGGTATCCACATAAAATGCGGCAACCCCAGCAATCTCCAATCACCCGCGTAGCTCAGTAGAGGAGAAATATGGGCTTATCTCAGCAAGAATTCCGATGACAGGCGATTTTCGATGGTGAGTTGTGTATAGAGGTTCGGATCGAGAAGCTATTCGAGACTAAGACGAGCACATGGCGTTTTGTGGGTTTGTTAAAAAAAGTTATGAAATATAATAATGTAAATAAGTAGCAATGTGATGTGGCACGAGATGATTATTATCCTTGCTATTGAAAAATGATAAGCAAAAAGATGTCAATACAATATTCTAATCCATTAAGGGGATCTTCTACCTTGTTGGTTCAAAAAATTAGATTTTTTTTTAAATTTTCCAACCCTTATTATTATCTTATTATTTCGAGTTTTTCCGAGCCGTCGCAGACAGTTACACGTGCTCTTATCGCAGCGCTCTTCGCGACCACCTAAAAGCTGGCCCATCAAGTTTTTCTAAAGTTATCTAACGTTCTATTGAATACCTGATGTATCTGTATCTATGTTATCTCTGTTATGCATGTTAAATTTTTCGGTCCATTCAGTTCGAAAGAAAATTTAACGTCGGAAACATCTCGCTTGTTACAAAACTGTAAAACCGTCGAAAATTCAGTTCGTGTTTATTATTTGTATCAATTATTTTTCCATGATGGACCGAAAATCTGCTAAAGGAAAAAAACACTCACCCCGATCGAAAAAAAAAACGTATAGGTCCTTCTTCCTATCGTTGGAAACGCGCTGCATCGTTCGCAAGCACGTCAGCGCAGAAACTGAAGAAAAAACGGTGCGCGGGAGTTCCGATAAATCCGAATTTCGCGTATTGCATTCTGGAATTTGTTTCAATTTTTACAGCGATTTCGAACATTGAGATTTGCAAAGACTGTCGTGAAACAATTCGGTTTTCTCAAAGTTATAAAAGCGGTGCGGGATTTACAATTGTTATGAGATGCAAGTGCAGTGAGAAGTCTATTGATTCATGTCCGAAGATCAATAATAAGCCAATTAATTTTTGTGCTACGGTTACTTGGTGTCGGTCTCGAAGGATTGATGGACATTAGCTGTGGAATCGCGAACAAAACGTACTATGCATGTCTCGAAAGTTTAAGCAACGCCGCTAACGCCGTTTTCGAAAGTGTTCTGAAAAAGCTGTAGAGGATGAAAAAGATTTGAATGTGCAGCATAACAATGTGGAAAATCATTTAACAGTTTCGGGGGACGGAACATGGAAAAAAAGAGGATTCTCTTCTTTGTTCGGGATTTCTACTTTGATCGGAAATTACAGCCACAAAGTTTTAGATGCGATCGTTAAATCCAGTTTGTGCCAAGCATGTAAAAATCAAGAAAAATTGAAAGAAACAAATATTGATGAATTTAATTTGTGGTACGAGAATCATAAAGAAGACTGCACTGCAAATCACTTAGGAAGTGCAGGGAAAATGGAGATAGACGGAATTACCGAAATGTTCATGCGATCATTAGAAAAATACCGCGTAAAATATGTTCGATACGTGGGTGATGGAGATAATAAAACTTTCAAAGGAATTCTCTCTGTAAATCCCTATGGTGATGAGAATATTGTGGAAAAAAAAGAATGTGTTGGCCACGTTGAAAAACGAATGGGATCAAGGCTCAGGAATGTTAAAAAAGATTACAAAGGTATTGGAGGCAAAGGTAAAGGAAAACTCACAGATAAAGTTATCGGGGAGTTGACGGGTCAGCTATGCGGCAAAAAAGGCTCGGATCGAACAACGCGAACAACAAATTGCTGAACGGGAATCTTTTTCGAACAAGAAGATTGATTGTATGTAACTTTTCGTCCAAGATTAATACATGAATATCGTTCAATGCGATTTCCCAAAAGTTGCGTTTTTTTAACTGGTTGACATGATATTTCGAAAACTAATTGATTGATTAATTGAAGTTATATATCAAAATTTGTGAAAAACATGTGGCTGTCTGAAAAAAAAATCTGACAGATGCTTTTTAGATTTTTTTAATTTAATTTTTTGCAAGGAACACTTCAAGGTCAAGTCACGGTCAAATCGAAGACGGCAAATTTTCAGTAAAATTAGTGTTAAATGTATTTAAATAAACAAGTTGAATGCAACAAACCGCATCTCGATTGCGATTTTAGTTTTCCCTTAACTAATATTCAAAAAACAGTGTCAAAAATGAAGCCACAAGGTAGAAGACCCCCTTAAGAGAGTATTTCTAGTTTAGAATATTCAGAGAATTCAGAAAACGTCAATTTTCTATAAATACGTTTCAAAAATTCAAAATATGTGTACAATAATTTGTTTAGGCCCGAACGACCTTAAAAATGTGCGTGTTAGAAACTCGTATTATGAGAGTCTGCGAAACTGAGGTTTGTGAACGGTTCAAAAGCTGTTCGAAGGAACCGCACGCTAAACTTTTAAAAGCGCATACCCGCATTTTTCGATTTGTCTCTTATATGTTTCAAACGTTATTGTGTCTTTGTCTGTGTTACACGTTAAACGTTAAACGTTATTTGTGCCTTATATGTTTCAAACGTCATTTTGAAGCAGTAGAAGAATAAATTACGGTAAGAAAGGCTCTGTTTCAACACCCTTTCATTATTATATTTGCAAAACCTAAAGTGCAGTAAGATGAATAAAAAAAAGCCACAGGGGGAGCACTTTGAGACCATTTGAGATCACTTTATGATCTTGACAAAAAAAGAAGTTTACGTGGTAAGAAATTGTCGAATGAGAATGATAAAATAAAAATAAATATCCAAATTTTCAAGTAAATGTTTATCAATTTTTGCAATGTGCCATCAATTTCGCCATGAATTTCGTGCCATTTCTTAGTTTAAAAGATATCACGATTTTTTAAATTTGTAAAGGCAATATGAATCCCTCCAAACCTATAAAAGGGTTGAGTTTACAATTAGTAGTTTCATGTAAATGTGCAAAAGATTCTTATCTTTCAAGCAGTCCAACAATTGAAAGCTCGTTTAATACAAATAGGCTTTGAGTTTGCGATGCGTCTACTCGGCGTTGACTCAAACAGTATAAATAAATTTTGTGAAATAATTATTATTGGCCACCGAAACTCTTACACGGCTTCAAAAGTGATTGTTTCATTAATTTTTGCAAAAACCGAACAAACGCCGAAAAACATCAAAATTAACCTGCTGGCTTTAGGCGCCCACTCTTGGGCTCGTAGAGACTTTTCTTTTCTTATCGGAATAGTAACATTATTTGAAAACTTTAAAAGAAAAGATTCTCGAAAATACCACAAAAAAACACGTAACGATAAAACGGTTCCAATTTTTTAAATAGATCAAATTAATGCAATTTATATGAAATTTAGCGAGGTTCTTTATCGGACAGGTTATAATCCTGTAATCGTGAATATTTGAAATCATTTTACTAATTTTTTTAAACGACGTAACTTTCCAAAAATTAGAAGACGCCAAAAATTTCAAAGCCCTCTATTTATTTCTCCTTTAAAACACTTGACTCTAGTACATGGTATAGCGAGTTGCTATCATTTTGTTGGAAATGATAGCAACCTGTAGGAAACCTGATTCCTGTAGGAAATTTTTGTTTCAGGTTTCACTGAGCCCAGGAACCATGTCAAACTAAAATATCCCCAAAGTAGTGTATTGAAAATTGTGATCATAGGTAACCACGCTTTAGTGTGAGTTCGCTTTGCGACTCCATCATGACAGTCCCAAGCCTGTGGAAAGTGAGAGGGAAGATGGGAAGGAGTCTGATGTCCAGCAAATATTGAACGAAACCGAAAGGCGAATTTGAAGCGGAGTTGAGACGATGTATTCGTTTGGTCTCTTGTTGTGTGAACTCGTAGAAAAGAAGAAAAGAAGATGACGTACTGCTGAACGAAATTAATGTTCTGCATGTTGTTTAAAAACAAAGCATTTATTATGTTTAGTATTATGTATCACAAAAATAACTCACCCTGCATTTATTAAGTAAAGTATTATGTACAAAAAAAATATCTCATCTTGAAGCGCATCGTGAATTCTTCAACAAGTCATAACATTGTCAGGTTCACTTTCCTGTGATGTGAAACGAATTTTATCTGAGGAATCCACGAAGTACATGCGTGCACTTGTGCATCGTTAACAATATGCAACATGCATGTTCCCATGGAAGATGTTAGATCATGCGAGCGTGCTGATATTGTTGACGAATCAGTAAAATTTACTATAGAATGGACTTGTTGGAAAAATAAATTGTCACTTGCTCATTAGAATTGAGGGAGTTGACCATTTCTTCATGAAGATCGGTATTGAACCGAAATATATTAGAACATAAATAGACAGATTTTGAATCTTGCTTTTAAATTAAAATCGATTCAAGCGGCTAATGAAAAGACTTTAGTCGCTATATAAACACATGTATTGCAGAAATTTGAAAAAATCAAAGCATTGAGGGGAAGTAATTGATGCTGTGAAGTGGGGCAATGTGGATTGATGTGGAGAGTGATGTGACGGTTGGGAGGCAGTTGAAAAGGAATGAATGAAGCAAGTACCGAAGACGTCGCCTAACGGGCTATTGTCGGCTCCTCCGACCCAGGGTGTACCGAAGAATAGTGAATGAAACCAGACCGATGTATGATGGACGAGCTGGACTGTGGAACTGATGACTAGATGAAGTTATGATAGACGAATTGTGATTTGAAGTAGTATATATCGCAGTTGGAGAGGTCAGACCGAAACGAGTACTGTTGACATCGTCAAATGGGTTTCTTAATGGTTGGCAACCTGGGGCGTACCAAGGTAAAGCTGAAGAAAGCCGAACCGTTTGGTGATAGCTGCTAAGATGATTCGTAGATAAACTTTTGACCGAGGACTAGACTTGACAAGAAGTAAAGAGTTGACTACGAGATTTACGGACTGGATATAGACAGATGTGTAAGTGAATAGAAGCAAAGATGGAAAGTTGTTTAAACAATGATGCGTAAAAGTCGATATCTGCAGTGTATTGGTTCAACCTTGACCGATGACGTATGAAACTAAATGCGACGAACTGAATGTTTTGTTACATGTGGACGAAGTGATATCGAATGTTGTTAGCAGGTCGAAAGGCTCGCATTGCATCATCAACTATGTGATGGGGTGCATGCGAGACTAGTTCACCTGCTAAAAGTGAAGTTGCTATTGCTGGAATAAAATATGCATTAAATGTAGAACTATGTTGTGACTGTTGTTAACTCGAACCCTATAGACTTGTGCTATAGGACTCCGACTGACGCAGGGAGCTGATAGTCTGAGTTTCGGCTTATATCACAAGGTCTTTAGGGCGTGCCGTCCCCATGTACCTGAGGTAGTGAGTAAGAGCTATCAGTCCCGTGTGTCTGGAGCAAAAACTGAGAGATTTTCTCGCACTGTAGTAAAGCGCAACCTGATCAGAGATTTATCTGAATCATGGGTTGTGGGGACGCCCAAGACAGGTTACTGTCAGTGTGGCATACCCCGTCAGTGTGGCATATCTCATCCTCGGTCAAGCTTTTAAAGCAATCGCATCAAATGTTTTCACTCAAGCTCTTGAAGCAATCGCATGAAATATATTTTTCAGAAGGTAACCATCGTCTTTGAATCATCACGACTCGGTATCTGGACTCAGCTCCCCACACGGTGAGGAGCCTATGCTTCGCTGAAATGTGGTGGTTGTGGTTTCGAAGGCTAGAAAGTACGGTGAGCATTCACGAGTAGTGTTGGGGAATCGAGATTTAAATAAAATTAGGACCTGGGACTGAAACTTATTTCAGATCTCGGGGGTGGTAGTTGACACAATATTTCAAACCCATCTATAGAGACTGTGGAATCAGGCCAACAAGGCAGGTGTTTACATTAAACACTTCGACTTCATGTAACCATAGGTAATAAGAGCATATACGTACAAAAAATTGCATAAGTAGGCCGCTAATACAATCAAAGATAAGGACTACCAAACCTTTAGTGTTTTGGATTTTGTATGTGTTTTGAACGTACAAAACCTACGATTGACTGTTGTTTGAATTTCTATTTTATTTCATTTTGCAGAAAAACTGCTCGATATTTCTTGGCCATATTTTTCCTAACTTAAATTTAAAATTTCGGTAAGAAAGGTTCTGTTTTAACGCTCGTTTAACGCAAAATATAAAGTTCAGTAAGATATATAAAAAAAATACCACAAAGTAAGCACTTTTAGACCATAAAATGTTATCTTGGCATCTTGTTATCATAAAATGTTATCTTGGCAAAATAAGAAGTTTTCGTGGTAATAGATTGCCGAATGAGAATGACACGAGTTTCATGGGGCTTCAACTGAAAGTTTCAAAAAGTATATCCTAATTTTCAAGTGAACGTTGACCAATCTTTGCAATACGCCGTGGTGAATTTTGTGCCATTTCTTAGTTTGCAAGATATTATGATATGTGAAACTTGTAACGGCAATATCAAGCTTTCTAAACGTAGGAAAGGATTGGGTTTTCAATCAGTAGTTTCACGTGGATATGGAAATACTTACATTTCAAGCCGTTCAACAGTTCAGCAGACTTCGAGAGTTCTTGTCCAAATTTATCGTGACTAAAATATAATCTTCTCACCTTTAACAGAAAACGGCAATGTTTATTGAGTAAGTTCCAATGGAATTAGAAAATTTAATTTTTTCGTTTGTAAGTAGCTCACCCCATAATGGTCGCAGTCGATTAAGGCGAAATTAAGTCGCAAAGGTCGAAAATTCAAGTCGCGAAATCAGGTCTTTAATGTTTAATGTTAATAAAAACCGTAAATATACATGTATATAACAGTGTATACAAGAAAAAAGAAGCGATTCATTCTTTACAACAAATCAAGGAAAATTTTTAAAGTGATTCGTTACATGAAAACTTCCACCCAAACAGGAGATATTTAGATATGTGGCTCCTGCGCCAGCCCCCCTCCCCACGCAGCGCTCTCGGCGCAAGCAGTCGTTGATGCCACGCCAAGTTTTCGTACGAAATATCGGTTTTCATCGTGGCTAGCCGCTCTCGGCAGCAAACAGACGTTTCTCATTTTTGTGATAAAGCAACACAGTGGTGATCCCATTTTAATTAATTTGTGCAGTATTTACGCGGTGTTTTTCGCTTTACAGAATCATTTTGCAAAAAAGAAAGACTGAGTGAACAGTCAGCATCTTGCACGCATAACCTGAATGTGCACTTTACTCTTTGCACAGGGGGCAGAACATGAACGCCTGAACGGAGAGCGCAATGGCGAGCTGTAACAGCAACATCAACAAGTGTTTCAACAGCATGTCGATGCTATGAGCACATGTAGGTTACCTCCCTTTTGACGCACGAGTCCAGAGCTATGGTCCTTTTAAATCGAGTCGCACTTTCACGTGCACAGAGTGACGTCTGATGCACGCTTTTTGCAGTCTTCAACAGCGCTCCTCAAATTCCGTGACCCAAGGAGGTACCAACCGTACTCTTGGGGTTACGGACTACCTTCAAGACCGTTTGTGCCGCGCCAGGTTTTCGGGTGAAATATCGGTCTCAGCCCAACAGCATACAGACGTTTTTTCTTCTTCGTGGCAAAGCAGCACAGTAAAGCAGCCCAGACCAATAGGTTTATAAGCAAAGAAAAAATGCAAAATATGTGAGTGACAAGTGTCGTTTCGTTTGTGCTCATGAGTGAAACGTCAAAGTACCCGCGAAATATGTTTGGCTGTTGACGCGGATAGCACCTTAGTTTCGCAAAAGCCGCTCCTAAGTCCAATTGTAAAGAAGAGCGTGCCCGAGAACTTGGGTAAGTTGTTTAGCAAATTGAATTGCTGGGAAGTGCCGAAGAGCGAACTTTCCGGTAATCAAATTTGGGTCATGAAGACTTCATTGGCGCAGCCATATTATCATCCGTATACTCGAAGAAAGGGGCACCAGGCCTATAACACGTACGTCTTCGTACCGAGGCGATACATTATAAAAGGTCTAGAAGCTTAACCGTACGAAAAACAGGCCTGCAGTGGAGACTGACTTGCGTACAAGGCTACAAGTAGGCTTACTCATTGTGAAAGTTTTATGAAAATTCGGGATTTTTATGGCCGCGTGGGGGTAGTGTCCGAGAAAAACCGGCGGATTGTCATAGGTATTTCAGGCAAAAAGCGCGGTGAGTGCAATTATTGAACTCTGCACCTAGGTAATTTTTGCTTGCATGTACAATTCAGATGTTATAAATTAAGGAAATTAGATTAAGTAAATGCTTTTTGTCTGCAAAACTGGCGTCTGTCAGTTGTAATAAACGTGTGAAAAAGTTTAACCCAGTGTTTATTTGTTTCGCCGTCGCGGTACAAGAAGTCATAACTTGCATGTGCAAATGACTAAGCACGTAAGCGCGAGAATGATCCACGTAGAAGATTCCGGAGTGGTTGAATCGTGTATATAAGCGACTACAGCAGGCGGCAAAAAAAGTCTTGTTGATTAAGCGAAGAAGGGCAATGCGCGTTCATATGAGTGCGATAGCGAAATATTGAGTACAATTGTACGCGGATTTAAAAACGCGAGTGAAAGTGGTTTATATGAAAGCAATTAATTTATTAAAATAAAAGGGAATAAGTAATATTGAAATTGGTGAAGTAGTAATTAAGTGAAAATAATTAAGTGTGAAGTGTAAGTGAAATTTATTGGAGGAATAAATTATTAGACAATTTTAACTTTAATTCACTAGCAGGAACATTTGCAAAGCAAAATGGTCGCGCTCCTGAAAAAGCACAACATTTTTATTATGAATATGAGTTAAAAGTTGAAAGTCAACGAACAATAAGTTGCGAATACAGACTCTATTTACTCCCCAATAGGCAATGGCTGTTAAATTCGTCGAATGACCATATCATCAAAATAACGAATTGGGGAGCCAGTTTAGGTTAATGCTCACGAACAGATTACAACATTAGCTGATAAATATGAATAGAATTTGTGGGCTAAGGTCTTTTGCAAGTTGCCAAGTTGACCACGATTCCTCTGTCGGGGAGTCAGTTGATGACAAAAGTCGAAACAGTGATTTTTTTCAATAAAGTATGTCAAATTTACAACAAATCAGTTGACATGTGACTACATCATGTTTAGCTTAATGGAGTATACATTACATTAAATAATCCAGACTTTGTCAGCAACAGCAAAGGCTTCAGGTGAAGTTTTGCATCACATACCTAGTAAAACTCAAAAACAAAAAAAAGTTCCCAAGCAAACCCTCAGCAGAATAGACTTAATAGAGAAAGTTTTTTACAGAAATTTGAATGAAAGGAATATATGATGCCACATTTGAGAAATATACTTTGAATGCAAACCAGTAATCCAGCAGTCTATTTCCAGAATCTTACAATTTCACCAACATTGAATGGCAAGATACTTTTTAATTTTTTGACAAACGAAATGCCTAATTTATTTGTCGCTAAGAAAGAAAGACTGGAAAGGGATAGAAAGTCTGTAATAAGACGTTTTCGTCGACTTCCTAGAAGAATTTAGAAGATACCACATTTACCCTCTAAAGTATCGGCTATAGAAGTGGTTGGACAATCCAACACAAACTTCTGATGTGTTCGTTTTTTCGCTATTAGACAAGGTCTTATGATGTACCAATAAGATCTGATAAGATATCGTACTATGTATTACAAGATAGCATTTGAGTACAATAAAGTATCTAAAATGAAAGACCAGCTATAAATGAGGGTGATGGGTGAATAGCTCCACACAAAAAAAAATCACCGAAAGTTTGGTCAAAAACATTAAAGTGGGTCATAAACTATTAAAAATTGGTACAGAAAATTAATTAAATAATAAAGTGACCCACACATATTTCAAATAAATTAACTAAATACAAAAAAAGTGATTTAAAAAGAAAAAAAAAGAAAACACAGTGGATAGAGGAAGAAGCTAGTGACAAAAAAATAAAAAAAAATATATATAAAAAAAAATATTGGATACTGTTCCAGCTACGGTGAGTACTCAGCTTGTTTTTTGGTGTACGTACGACAATCTACGAACAGACCCGACAATAAATTTTTACACTTGAAACTAAATAAATATACTAGAGGAGAATTCTGGTCCGGCTGAGTATGGAAGAGTCAGAGAAAGACAGACGTATAGATTTGCTAATTCAGCAACTCCAAAAGGTAGTTGCTGAGTTGGCAAGTCAGCGACGACGAAACGACGAGTTTATGAGGGAGCTCGAACAGCTGAAAAACAAATGTAATAAAAAGAAGAAAAATAAGAAAAAATCAAATAAGAAAAAACGGCGGATGGAGACCTCTTCGTCCTCCTCCATTAAAACTGCCTCGTCTGAGGAAGAAATAGAAGAAGATGCAATACAAGAAGAAGAGGTTGTGGAAGAAGAAGAAGAACCGGTTTCTCAGGAGATGGAAGGAGACGAAGAGTTCCCAGCACTCCCGCCTCCAAAACCTACAGCTACTTTGTCGCACTTGTCCACCGCTAACTCTCCGAAAGCCCAGACCTCCAAACCCAAACCCACCAGCTCAACCCCCGCAGAAACGACAGAACCAACAGACAAGGCTCCACGCACGGTACCGATCATACTTCGAGAGCCCGAAAAATGGACGAGCCTCGCAAAAGAAATGAGACGACTAGGGATAAATTTCGAGTCAGCGAAACGAGTATACCTTGGAATCCAAATTATACCGAAGACAACAACGGACCACCGACAAACCACTAAACTGTTTACAGAATGTAAGGTACAATACCATACGTACTATCTTCCGGAGGAGAAAAACCTCAACATAATTATTAGAGGCCTACATGGTCTCTCAGTCGAGGAGATTAAAGAAGACCTGGAGGCCCAAGGCTTCCACCCAATTGAGGTTTTCTATCTCAAACTTTCCTGTGGCCCCTCTAAACTCGTCAAAGTCCTCCTCCCGAGGACAGAAACGGAAATATATAACGTGCACGACATCTGCAATCTTGTCTGCAAGGTCGAGGCACAACGACCTAGAAACGGACAAGCCCAATGCCATAACTGTCAACAGTTTGGTCATTCTGCAGGAAACTGTCACGCACAACCCCGGTGCGTTAAATGCGATCAACTCCACCACTTTTCAGCCTGCAAAAAGCCGCAAGAAGATAAGCCCAAGTGTGTGAACTGCATTGGAGAGCACCCGGCTAGCTACGGTGGCTGTCCAAAGAACCCGAACAATATGAAGAAGACGTTCGCACAAATAGCTGCAGCGAAAACCCAAAGCAAACCTACCACACAACAAACATCTCCCAAACCTCAAACTCCTTCGAATAGTCCCCATCATCTTCCCATGGAACAACTCTTTGCTTCAATGCAAGCACAATTTCAAACCATGATGCAAAATATGATGGCGCAGATGGTTCAAGGAATCTTCTCCCAAACCCTCTCTCCAACTAAACCCCAATAATGCGTAACATGAATCACATCTCTCTTCTTACATGGAATGCAAACTCCCTGCTTCCGAAGACTGGAGAGCTGAATCAATTTATGCTGGATCATAAATTAGATATTCTGCTTCTCCAAGAAACATTTCTGAAGCCAGGACTGAACTACATTCTGTATCGTAATGACAGGATGACTGGTAGGGGCGGAGGAACAGCCATTCTTGTGAAGAGAGGTGTGAATCATCACGTGATAAAAACCCCAAACCTTCATTCCTTAGAAGCTACAGTTATTAAAGTTCAAACGACTTCATTCGAATTTGTTCTGGCGTCTGTGTACAAACCACCGCTGCTGCATAATATCTCCCAAGACCTTCGTGCTCTACTAGAATTCGATGGTCCAATTCTAATCGCAGGAGATATGAATGCATATCACCGCAGTTGGGGAGCTGTGAGAAGCAATCAAGCTGGGATTGAGCTCGATCGATTTATCACAGAAACTAATGGAAGCCTGCATATCCCCGACGAGCCCACACATTTTGGCCCAAAAAACAGCTACGCTTTAGATATTGCGATATCTTTCGCATTCAACCACAACATCAAGTTGAACATCCTCGACGAGCTGTCGTCTGATCACAAGCCGGTACTCCTTTTAATAGAGGACATCCATATACATGGTCAATCCCAAAAGAAATGAGCCTTTTTCAAAAAAAAATAGATTTATTGAGCAGATCGCTACAATACCTCAAAATTCTTCAAAATAGGATCCTCCTGCATCAATGCACTTTTGGAGACGGGTCTTCCAAGTCCGGAAGGCTTCCTGGTAGGCCTCCTTAGGGATGTCCTTGAGGGCTGCTGTGACATTCTCTTGGATGTCCTCAACCGAGTCCCAGTGCTTGCCCTTTAGCACTCTTTTCAACCGCGGAAACAAAAAGAAGTCCGGGGGAGACAAGTCCGGGCTGTAGGGAGGCTGGGGAACCACGCCGAGTTGAATCCGGGCCAGGTACTTGGTCACGATGAACGCGGTGTGGCTCGGCGCGTTGTCGTGGTGCAAACTCCAGTCGTTTTTGATCGCGCTCCGCTTGCTTGTGACCTTTCTTTTGAGTCTTTTGAGGACTTCCAGGTAGAAGGCGGCATTCACTGTGCGTCCGGGTGGTACGAACTCGTAGTGCACAATCCCCCTGGCGTCGAAGAAGGCGACGAGCATTGTCTTGGTCCTGGATTTGCTCATCCGAGCTTTCTTCGGCCGGGGTGACGCGGTGGTGTGCCACTCAGCGCTCTGCCTTTTCGTCTCCGGATCGTACTGGAAACACCATGTTTCGTCGCCTGTTACCACTTTGTTTAAAAACTCCGGGTCATCTTCGCACATTTGCAAGAGTTCTTCACACCGAACCACCCGGAGCTGTTTTTGTTCGTCAGTCAACACCCGCGGCACAAGTTTGGCGCACACCTTCCGCATCGATAAATCCTCGGAAATGACTCGATGTACTGTCGATTTCGGAATGTTTAGGGCATCTGCTACTTGATAAACACTGAACCGACGATCGGCATTCAAAAAATCGCGCACTCGCTGCACGTTCTCGTCGGTTCGGGAGGTTGACGGTCGTCCAGACCGAGGTTCGTCGGCCACCTCTTCCCGGCCCTCCTTAAATGCTTTGTGCCACTTTTTAACTTGCGAGTACGATAAACAATCATCCTTGAAGGCCTCCTGAAGCATTCCAAACGTTTCGGTAGCATTCTTGCCGAGTTTGAAGCAGAATTTAATTGCGTAGCGTTGATCGATTTTTGACTCCATCGCGCCGTGTCGAAAATTGAAAATAGACGTTCACGGAAACACCCGTCCTGCCGCTCCGAGAGGTCAGAGCCGACTGGCACCGGCCGCGTATGGAAGCTAAGACCCCCCACCACCTGCCCCAAGCGTCAGAGCACGCCGGAATGTACACTCGCGTCCGGAAAAAAATAAGGCTCATTTCTTTTGGGATGGACCTTGTAGATGTTCCTCTAAAACTAAAAAGGAAAACTAATTGGAAAGCCTTCAAAGACGCACTGGCCAATGAAAACTTGACGCAAACACCTGATACGGCCAGCAACCTAGAAAAAGTAATTGAAGAAATTACTAAGAAAATTATCCAGGCTAAAGAGGACAACACAATCACAACTCCGGCAAGGGAAAACAATCCCTATGAGCTCCCTCAGCAAATTAAAAGACTGATACGGAGGAGGAATCATGCTCGGAGACGAGCTAGGAACACAGGTGATCCTAGCTTTAGAAGGCTAACCAACCGGCTCACAAACACCATTCGTGATCAGATCAACACTTTTCGCAACGAACAGTGGGAGAATTTTTTGCAAAGCTTCGAACCGGGCGAGGAGAGATTCTGCAGAGTGACCAAATACTTCCGCACTTAAAACAAGACCTTAATCCCTCCTATCCATGGTCCCAACGGCATGGTGTTCGAAAAGGTTGGCAAGGCTGAGGCTTTTGCAGACACGCTTGAGATCCAATTTCGCGAGAACTCTTTCTCGGAGGAAGACATTGACGATGACGAGGAAATATTACGGGGAAGCGCGAGAATATTACGAACGCAAGTCCCTCCGGAGGATGGTATACGACCAGCAGACTTTGACGAAATTAAACATCTTGAACGGACATTAAATATTAGAAAATCACCCGGCTACGACACCCTTACAAACATGACCTTACAGAAACTCCCCGACAATTTCATACAAAAACTGACGGACATAACAAACTCTATCTTCCACTTGCGAAGATTTCCATAGGTATGGAAAACAGCAATCGCCACAGTTCTTCCGAAACCACATAAAATCCTCACATTCCCCCAGAACTGGCGACCTATTAGTCTTTTATCTTCCCTTGGTAAAATTGTGGAAAAGGCAATACTTCAAAGATTGTCAGAAGTCGTTCTGCAGAACAAAATTATCCCTAAGGAACAATTTGGCTTTATGCCCCAACACTCCACAGAACTCCAGCTATCCAAGCTAATACAACACATTCAAAATGGCCTCAATAGAAGGAAATCCACCGGCCTTGTTATGTTTGACGTGGAAAAGGCATTCGACAAAGTCTGGCATGCGGGACTAATATTCAAAATGCATGAACTCCTTATACCCCTCCCTATCATTCAAATGATAGGCTCTTTTCTTCAAGGCAGAGCATTTCGCGTCATAATTGACAACCACCTCTCAAATCTGAGGCCATTAGAAGC
This sequence comes from Stratiomys singularior, assembly GCA_954870665.1. NCBI lineage: Eukaryota > Metazoa > Arthropoda > Insecta > Diptera > Stratiomyidae > Stratiomys > Stratiomys singularior. The sequence continues at coordinate 32,270,785 of OX940879.1, forward strand.
TGGAGTTCCACAAGGATCGCCACTGTCACCTATACTCTATAACATTTACACGACAGATCTTCCACAATTACCCACGAATGTCAAACTCTCTCTCTCTATGCCGACGATACTTGTATATATTATACATCCAGACAAGCAGAAGTCATCACTTTAAAACTGCAACAGTCCACCAACATGCTTTTAAGGTACTTTCGCAAATGGAAGATAAGAATCAACACAGATAAAACACAAAACATATTTATAACACGACGCCCACACCAAAGACCACCACTCTTAACAATACAAGACGAAGACATCAAATGGAAAATGACTGCTAAATACCTTGGACTAACGTTGGACAGCAGACTTTCCTAGACGGAACACATAAAAACAAAACGAAGACTAGATACTGGCATCCTCACATTCCTACTCCCCCTAATCAAGTCTAAAAACTTAAATATTAAAAACAGGCTCCTCATATTCAAACAAATAATACGACCGACGCTACTCTACGGCAGTACTGCTTTCTGTCAGACGCAGTACTGCTTTCTGTCAGACGACGAATACAAACAAAAAAGCACTTCAGTCGTGCCAGAACCTTGCTCTTAGAAGAATCTTCGGATATCCATGGTATGTAAGAAATGTAGACATTCATAACGAACTGCGACTAGAGACAGTTGACAAATACATACGGGACAAAGCTCTTAAGCTCTTCGACAAAATTGACAATCACGACAATACTACCTTGGATATCCTACGATTCTCGACAATCCAAACCAGACAGACTTACAAATCACTACGACAAATTACTGAATAGACAGAACACCAAACAAACTGAGTATTGAATCTGGGCAATAATAGCCCCAGAAAATATAATTGAAGCAAGAGTGGAAATACTAGCTTCAAGCAACCCATATCTCCTGGAATAGCTCCACACAGTGTTATCAATGAACGTGGAGCATAATGGCAGAGAACGTTCTTTCAAACTAAAAAATATTCTTGAAAACTGTTGGTTATTATAAGTTATAATTGTTATAATAACTTTGTCCGTCAGTTAAATATTTTTCATAAAACTTAATCCCAAACTAAGAATAGTTGCTTTCATAGAAATGGAAATATGAAATTATTAATTGCAGAAAGATCCAAAATAACTTTAAAAGTGAAAGCTAATAACAAGTCTACACTAAGCTAATGAGATGTGCTTAAATAATAAATGCTAAACATTGTCCAATATGCTTAAGCTGAATTGGAAATGCTACATGTAAGCATTTTTCTCAAACTTCTATCTATGATTTACTAAATTAATTGTAAAATTCACGGATAAACTAAAGGGAATATTAATTTAAATTTTTGGATTTCGTGATTAAAAAAGTTAATACTTTGAAAATTGTATGTGTTCATTAGTTATTGTATATGTGAAAAATGGGGAACTGATGTTCATAGATTATATTGAATTGCTAAGCAGATGTAAGTTAACGTCATTCACACTCTCACTTATACGCGTATTACGCGACTCCCTTATCTAAATGTATCGAGTTCGTCGAAGCTATGAGAACGTGCATTTTCTCAACATATACTTTCCTCACCTTTATGCGACAGATTGATTGGTCCAAATAGTTGATGTCAAAGCTATTGTCTACAGTCGTTGTGCACATGTTGCTGAGTGCATTAGGTAATTTTTGCTTGCATGTACAATTTAACTGTTATAGTTGCAAGAAATTAGATTAAATATGTTAGCCTCAAAGGGAAAGTAAACATGGCAGTTCTAGGTTAGCCATAATCAAATGGAAATCACATGGCAGCACTGTTTGTAGTGACAGGATAGATTTGCTCATCAGGTGCCCTGTCAAATAAAGTCCATTCGTAAGTTGGACTTCGAGTTAGCAGGAAGGTGGGTAAATTGAGTTGGTTTGTGTATGTGTGTAGTGTAGTGTAAATGGCCCCATGAGCCTTTTACATCATAGTCCTGGAAGTCCGAGTTTGTCTCGTGACGGGATCTCTGTGTTTTGTACCAGAGGGGCTGGTAGGCCTCATGGGTAAAAGGTTTCGACATGAGTGTGTGGCTTGACTTTCCCACTGAGTTTTTCGCGCTCACCTCCTTTTTATTTTACTATTACAAACAGCATCGTGCAGGAGGCGTAAGCTTAGGTTGGCGAATAAAATTAACATAAAAAGTGAATAATCAGTCAAGCTATCTCTAAAATTTAAAGACTGTGTTGTGTTGTCAATGTTCAATAAAAACTGTGTAATTGAAAGATTAGTTTATTAACTAGTACTTTTATTAAGTAAATGCTTTTAGTCCGCGAAACTGAAGATAGTCAGATCAATTATATTTTTTGTCCGTTGCGGTACAATAAGTCATAATTAGCGCCCGAGCATTTTTTTTTTTTAAATTAACCGTTCCATAAGAACACGGTAGTTGTGAACCCAAAAAGCGCTTATATACTGGTTAATAAGAAACGACTCGGAATAAATAACGCGTTTCATATATTTAATCGTTCAATAAAAACGCGGTTCTAAAGTAGTAATTGTGGAATGTGATGGACTAGTGAAAAGTAATTATGGAGTTCATCGGATGCTGGTAGCAGTTTGAGTTCCTGAGTGAAGCTGTGAGCGAAAAAGCGGTTCTAAAATTTCCTGGTGACGCAACCGTACCGCAAAGCGCCTACTTTGCAACCTTCAACGGATTGCGATAAAAAGGAGTAATATGGACTGTCCGAGCAGCGAGATAATCAATGATAATTAATTGCCTTAATGTAATGTCGTCTTTCGCTGTCACTATATCAGGCACTTACCCAAGCCCCGACATTACGAATAAGCTTCCGACTTTCGGTAGCTCAAAGTATTTTACCACTCTCGATTTGACATTCGGCTTTCGTCAGATCAGGATGCTTGACAGTGATATTCCGAAAGCAGCCTTCTCTACAGAAAATGCGAAATTTGAGTTCACTAGGTTACCGTTTGGTATGTAGTTCACGCCCACCATTTTTCAAATGAACTTCGGACGACTGTGTTTTGTTTACACAGACTACACACACGGCATTTACAACCTGGGGAACACTGAGGATGAGCACTTACCAAACTTGGAAACAATACTCTCCAAACTTGAGCGAGCAAACTTAAAAATTAACCTAGATGAGTCCTCATTTCTGAGGACTCGGGTTGAATATTTGGGTTACATCATCTCACAAGAGGGCATTCTTCCAGATCAAAAAAAATAGCCGCTATCAACGAAGTCAGACCATCGCAAATTTGAAGGACTTAAGAGCTTTTCTTGGCTTGACGTCCTAATATAGGAAATTCATAGAGAATTCGCAAAAATAGTGTGACATGCTCGAATAATGTCACGCGCCACTGTAGTCGTCTTATGAGAAAAGGCGTAAACAAGTTTCAATTACCGATACATCGATAATTATCGAAGAGGAAAAAAAGACATAACATAAACCCATTGCGTGCATTGAGTACAACACATACGTGTGTAAGTGACTTAGCGCGTAAACTCGAGAACGATCCACATGGAAGATTCGCGATTGATTGGTACATGTATAAAAGCGACTACAGTGGGCGGCGAAGAGTCTCGTGGATTAAGTGAAGAAGTGAGTTACAAAAGCGACAGTACGCGTTAAAAGTAGTGCGATAATCGAAAAGTGTGGTAAAATTAAATCGCATGCGAAATTTAAATAGCGAGTAAAAGTGATTGTTATAATTAATTTTTTATTAATTAATGTAAAAGTGATAACTCACTAAAGTGAAATAGTGATTAAGTGAAAATGGTTGTAAAGTGTTAGTGATTTTTAAGAATAAAATTTCAAACATCTAATTTTAAATTATTCGGGTTTGTTTCATTCACTTTTGCGAACATTTGCGAAGCAAACAGGTCGCGCACCTGACAAAGCACAACAACAGCAAAACCCTTAACGAATTTCACTAGAAGGGAAAACGCTCAAGTTAAAGCAAATAGGTCAAAGAAAAGACAAATTTCGCTGATGCTTCCTCAGATGCTTCCAAATACGCTATACTTTCGCAAGATGATTCCAGAAAATACGGACCCATTACTTATATTTGGAGATCTCTAAATACAACTGAGAAGTGTGCCATAAACAAGCGAGAATATTTGCCATCGTGTGGGCGTTGGATAATTTAAGAATTTACTTGTACGGGGCGAAAAAGGTGAGGATTCTAACAGATCATCAACCACTTACCTTCGCGCTAAGCAACGGTAATCATAATACAAAACTCAAACGCTGGATGGCAAGGATAGAAGAATTCAACTAGAAGCTCATAACCCTAGTAAAACTAATCTGTGTTCGAATTTCGATGATGTAGAAGTACCCCAACGTCTACAAATTATACAGCTGTATTACGAAAATTGGCATTCTAGAAGGAATGTGTTTCGTGCTCCTTCAGCATCCAAATTGGATACCTTGAACAGCTATATGCTTGTAGCTCGTAGTGAAGAAAACAAAGCAGCGATAGTGCAGTGTGTGCGCAGCAACCGCGAAGAATCGTTAAACCCCGACAGTAACTTGGCGTTTTTTACGTGTAAAGATCTGGGTTTAAAAGCATACAAAATTCAATTCGTACAAGAACGGAAGCCGAGCGATCTGCCGAATAATCACCGTTTCAATAGTCCTGCATAAACACTCTCTCACAAAAAATTTGTTAGAAATGGGTAGACGGCAAAAATTTAAAAAAAAAAATATATATATATATATATATATGCAAGCACCCCAAACCACCGTCTCTCGTAATTATAACTGTAAACGGCGGTCGTTTAATACCGTAAAGAATGCATAAACATGAACACAATATTTGCTGCCTGATATCTATACATTTGGTTCCAACAAGACGGCACAGATGGCTTTATAGCGAGAAATATGTGAACTGTACATGTTACGTTTAGAAACGGTTATTTGGCTGCCTAGATCATGTGACATTACATCTCTAGATGTTTTTCTTTACAGCCTTGTGCATAAAATCAAAAGTCTATATACGTAAGCCCGGTGCGCATTAACGCATTTCAGGCCAACATTATTCGAATCATTGGCCGAGCAACACTTTAAATGCTTCAATACGTCTTTGAAAGTTTAAATGTCACAATGGATCATGTTAATTGTGACTTTTTAACTGATAACTAAGAGAACTAATGATAGACGAATTGTGATTTGAAGTAGTCTATATCGCAGTTGGAGAGGTCGGACTGAAACGAGTACTGTTAACGTCGCCAAATGGTGTTCTTCATGGTTGGGAACCTGGGACGTACCGAGGGAAAGTTGAAGAAAGCCGAACCGATAGGTGATGGCTGCTAAGATGTGTAAGTGAATTGAAGCAAAGATGGAAAATTTATAGAAAAATTATGCGTATATTATTTAATAAACTTCCTCCCAAACTTTGTCAATCTTTGCTTTCATAGAAAGGGTGAAAAGGAAGAATAAACTGCAGTGAGAATCCAAATAACTTTTTGGGAAAGCTGATATCAAATCTACACTAAGCTAATGAGATGCACTTCAATAATAAATGTTAAATAATTTTGCTAAAAATAAAATAATTAACTATATAAACTTTATAGGAATTCAATAATCGAATGAAGAATTTACCCATTCCATTACAAATAAAGATTTTCTAACGGAAATTTTTAACAGGCTATCTAATATAATAGCGATTGCTACCGTACATGAAATCCATAATGCAAAAGGGGAATGTTAATTTAAATTTTTGGATCTCTTAAATAAAAAAGTTGTTGGAAGGTGTTTGAAAAAAGTTTGAAGATTGTGTGTGTTAATTAGTTAGAGAACATATACGTCAAAAAGGGGAATCGACGTTCATTAATTATATTGAACTCCTAAGCAGATGTATTTCTTCCAACGTAACATTGAAAAATAAAACACATTTCTTCTGTTAGATTCCCACATAGGAAACTTGAAAGGGAACGGAAACTTCCTGTGTAATCTGATGTATACAGTGGAACATGTTTTTGTTTGAATTCCATGGCTTTTTTCCTTCTTCCAGTTTCCGACAATTTTTAATTATCTGAGTGCATTGATAATAATAACACCACTCTGGCACTCTTTTTAAATGTCCATTTTGCTAGTGTCATAGTTTTTCCAAAGGTTTTGGGATAAATTTTGTGAGGAGTAAGTTGTTTTTTACAGCTCCGGTTTGCCTTCCTTATCAAGAAAGGATGTTTTGTATAACGGTGAAAATGTATTTCAACATTACCTTTGCACAATTAAAAAGTGTAATCCTTTTATTTGTGGTGAGGTGTTACAATGCATAAATTTAATTGGTTACCTCTAAAATTCTCACACGCGAATATTTTTAATAATTTCGCTTTACCATTAAACATATTCAATAGCGGCGAATTCATATTCGTCACGCGCAACATCTTCAGCATCGTATGATGGGAATGTTGCTATCTTCAACGTATTAAATTCGAAGAAGTCGACAGTATTGAGCGCGAGTTTCTTCTCAACTAGGCCTCGGAACTAAAACCTTCACGACATTTGTCTAATTGACACAGGCTCGACTATGAGCATAATTAACTCTAGCAAGGTATATGTGACTATTAAAATTGTGGAACGTATTATGACAAGTATACTAGTGTTATTCTAATTATTCTTCAAAGAGTGCAACAAGATGGTATAAGCGCAACTAGGGTAATAAACCATGCAAAATCCTTATTGGATTTTTAAGGTAAAATTTGTAAAAAAACATAGACTTTACAAATAAATGCTAGATCCTAAACAATGGTAGTCAGATTCCTATTTTCTTGTCTGAAAGCTATACGAATTTGGATTGTTTTGAACTTCAATCTGACAACAAGAAAATAAATTTAAGCCACATGGATTTGGAGGAGAAAAAACTCCCTTATTGTTGTTGTGGCTAAAAAAAACTTGACAAATCGGGACGGTTTGTCAAGTTCGTCGTTGTGTAGGTTATCGGAGGTTAAACGAAATAACAATAGAAGATAAGCATCCTCTGCCAAACATAGAAAGTGGATACTGGATATACTCGGAAGAGCACCATACTTCACTTCTATTGATCCGAATGCTGTTCCGAATTCGCGAGCAAATAAATGTAGGATTTTAATTGATTAAAAATTAAAAAATTAAAATAAAAATAAAAAAGTTCACTTCTAAGATAGGAGGAAGTGATCAGATATATTACTTGCTCTATCTGCAAAGAGGGACAAAAATGGCAGATCTAAGGAAAATTAAAACAATTCTTCACACAATTGTACGTTGGAACTACTACTCTACTTTACTACTAACAATCGTAAAAGCCCGACGCAATACCGAAATTGCCAAATGTATAGGCATAGCTCCTCACATTGTCATTTACCCACTAAATGTGCCATCTGTAGCGGCCCTAATGAACACTCTAAATGTACACTACGAAAATAGCAGAGTAATAGAATAGTATGCTGCAATTGTAATGGTCCACACTTCTCCAATGCTCCCAAATGCAAGAACAGAACAGAATAAATCGCGCTTAAAGAAAAGCTACAAAAAAGAAAAAACAACCCAAAACTTCAGAGGAGCTCCAACACGTTTGTACTTTCGGAGAAAAATTTCCCAAGTCTTCCCATAATTCAATGTGAGACACAAAGCTGTATTGAAAATATTCCAAACTTGCCGACAAACTTAGTGCAACGAACGCAATTGGAATTAAACCTCAACCTCAACTATCATACAGTGCGGCGACCAAAAACATTCCAACACTCTCTGGTAAAACTAGTAACGAAGAACTTTTTTCACCAAAGGATTTATTAAAGCTCTCTCATGAACTGATTATGAACTTATCTAATTGTAATAATAAACAAAAACAATTCAATGCAATAGTTAGCATTTCAGTTAAGTTTCTATATGGCTAAAGTAATGAAAATTCTAATCTTGAATGCGCAAAGCATTAAAAATAAGAAAATTGAATTCCTTGACTTTATTACTAAAATTAAGGTTGATATTTTGGTGCCGGATCTACCCTTGATATTATATTAGGTGATGATTATATTGGCCCTTCAGATATTTGTGTATTACAAGCGCTTTCATCTCCTCATTTACCAGTGCTTTTCACACTAGACTCAAAGGGAGTTTATCACTTTAAACCCAATCAAGCCTTCCTCTTCAAAAAAGCTGACTGGGGGAAATTTCGAAGACATATTAACAACAATATATCGATTTCGCAAAACACGTTAAATCCTTTGAACACAGCGCATGCAGTCGATTAAAAAAATCAACGAATTTAAGAACACTATTTGGAGGGGTATAGAATGCAGTGTACCAATTAGATCAGGAAGCTCTGAAGCTTATTCGGACCCAAAATAACATAAGAAGACGGAAGCAAAGATCTGGGGATCTAGCCTTGAAGTTACGTGTGAACACACTCACTACAGCAATCCGGAATAAAATCTCAAACCTACGGAATCAGTACTGGAATCAAATGCTTCAGAGCTTAGATTATAACTCAAGGGGACTTTGGCGCTTAAAAAAATATTCAAAAGAAAATTTCACAACCTCCCCTACCCACTTAAAGACGCAAGTGGCCAGCAGACTTACTCATGTGAAGAAAAAGCAGAAATTCTTGCTGATAAATTCCATAATTACTACAACATCTCAAACGATGACAGATAACTCTCTGCGAGGTATATCTAACCAATCTGACTTGCCCCCTGGTGCCCCTTGCCCCCTTGCCCATCAAACTATCTTATTTTCCACTCGCCTAGAAATAAGCTGTTGCAGTACCACTTCTAAAGCCTGGGAAGGATCTACATAAGCCAGATAGCTACAGGCCAATAAGCCTATTGCCAGCTGTTGGTAAACTCTTCGAAAAGTTAATTCTCAAAAGACTTAGAGACTTTGTGGAAAATGCCAACACTTCCTAACTTTCAGTTTGGTTTCAGACACGGCTATTCAACGGAGCACCAGCTGTATCGCGTCTCAAAGGACATTAAGACAGCTCTAATAGGAAAACAATCAGTTGGAATCGTCAACATTGATATTGAGAAAGCATTCGATAGAGTCTGGCACGAAGGTTTACTTTATAAGCTCCAAGATTACAAAACTCCAACATACATACGTAATTTCATAGCTTCCTACCTCAAAGATAGATCATTTAAGGTAAAGGTCTAAGATAGCACCTCTACTGTGAGAAACATCCCTGCTGGTGTTCCCCAAGGCTCTATCTGAGCCCTACCCTTTTCAATATCTACACCTCCGATCTCCCTACAAGCGAGCACTGTCAAAAAACTGCCTTTGCGGACGATACCTGTTTTTATACTTAAGGAACTCACCCAAGTACCATAACAGCTAACTTAGAGAAAATGCTTGAAAAAGTATATCAGTTTTGTATGTTTTTTGTTTTTTATATCAGTTTTGTTGAATATTCCTCTACTATTATAAATATACCATATGAACAAGAAACATTTGTGGTACAAACAAAAGAAAAACTTTAGAAACAATGAATACCAAATTCAGAACTCTCACTTTAAGTTATAAGCTTAGTCCTGTAAATGTTTAGAAACAATAAAGAACTTGAATTTTTTATAAAAAAAATTAGCTGTAATTAGATCAATATATTTATCTCTTTTTTTATCGCACGACGCGGTTTCACTGAACAAGTCAGCATTATCAAATGCACTTGATAATGCTGACTACTTCAGTGAAACGCGTCGTGCGATAAAAAACACAAATATATTGATCTAATATCAGCTATCTAACAGCAAACTAATAGTTTTTTATAAAAATTTCGTATCTAGGAATGGATCAAAAAGTAAATAAACGTTACATCGATCTCTTAATAAAGAAATTATTATTATTATTAAAGTGCTATTGAACGGCAAGACACTATGGGGATATTCTAAGGAATAGCAGGCTACTGTGAGTTTTCTGCCAACTAAAGACGCGAGGATTGATTGCATTTAAACGATGTATGAGTTTAATATGGAAGTTGGCCCCGTGATCCAATTTTTGTGATCTAACTTGTCCGATGCGTCGCAGTGCACACACTAATATCAAAAATTTCATCCCGATATTGTTGTAAATACCTGTTCTTGCCTATTGAACAAATAGGCATATCATAGGCATCCATATCACAAGTTAATTTAACAATATTTTTAGTATTAAGTCATGTTTGTGCTCATTAGCTTTTGCCGTTTATAAAAAGTTCAAACAGCAAATAAAATTCTTTGCCTACGCCTGGAGGAGATTCAGAGCATCTGCACATGTGCAAATGTGCAGAGTGCCTAGAAAAGGTACTTTTGTACAGGACTTCAACTGTGACTTTCCATTCCTTATTATTAACGTTGGAATCTGGACGAACCAATTTTAAATTTTCTGGATAATAAACTAATATATTTTTGCGCGCTTTCGTCAGGACATTTACTTGATAAAAGGACGAATATTCGACCATTCCACTGTCAAGACAACTATTTGTTAAAGAAATTTTATTATTTTGAAGAGTTTGCATCGGACACAATCGCCTTTAAAAAAACCCCAGCTATATATTATAAAGCCAGCTGTTAAAGTTGGCATTATTAATTGCAAATATTATTGCCGAATTATTTATATAATTTAAAAAATCGAGAGAAAATAGTGAAACCATGTTTACTTTTCACGTTATTTGCGCATTTACTTGCCAATATAGAACACTTGGTACGACGAATTAAATACTTAAAAGTATCATCTTTTAAAAACATTTCCAATTTACTGCTACTATACAAATTCAAAATTTTAAATGGCTATTCGATGAATTAATTCCTCATGCTTTTGCTACTAGTGCCTTAAACTTAACTCAAAACATAATTCTAACAATAATTTAACTTATAAACTAATAATTTATAAAAATATAATTTCTTTACCATCTTTGTTGGTCTTCTGACTTGATCCTTGAGGATTTTTCAGCATAATAGTTAGGCCTTGACTTGATCGTGCACGCAATAAAGATTCAGCAACATTCTGAAAGCATATCAACAAAATCGTTGGTAATATTTAACCACGTAATCGAAATCCTTTAAAAATCGCTTGTTAAACAATTTAATTTCAAAAAGAAATATTGCAGAAATATTTATTCACATTCACGAAAGTTATTATTGAGGCCACTTTGGTATACAATTGGAGATGAATATTATGAACCTATGTAAACTTTGATGACCTTGCATCGAAAGTTTTTCTTGAATGCTCAAAATTAATAAAATATTGATAAGATTATAATATGTATTAAATTTTTTTTTTGTTGTTGTATCGCTGAAGCTTAAGCAATGATATTTCCTTAGTTCAATAAAGAACGGTCCCATCAATATCTTGAAATATTAGTAATTTTGAACCAAAATTTTGAGTTTGGAATCCAATCAGCGTCATTTGCGGAGACGTTTTATTTGCATATTTAAGTTGAAAAAATCTGCATCCGAGGGTCATTGATTTCATGTTGTAAAGCTTCTTTCGATGAGAGTAGTTGTCGTGAATGACTTAAAAATTTCAAGAAATAGCGTCTAGCGTTGAATACAAAAAAGTGTGGAAAGGTGGACTATGACGCGGAATTTCTTTTAAATGATTTCTTTTAAATGAAACGATGGAATTGGATTACATATGAAAGGAAACGAGAAACATTGTACGCTAATTTCGCAAATGCAAAATTCTACTTGCTAACTAAGGAAGAGGAAATTTTGAAGATCATGTGGACGACTGTGCTCTACGTCGAAAGCCAGATCCAATATTCAGAGAGAAACTTACTCTATGTATAAATTGGAATGGGCTTGGTGTGATGTATTAACATTTGCTCAAATCAAACAACAGCATCACTGTGCCAACAACAACATGCTCACAAGTATCCGAGACGGTACAAAATTTTTCTACAATTCTATCATGAAAACGTAAATATCCAATGATTCATGAAAACCTGCTGGGATATAAATTTCCATAACCATATTGACCAGACATGGCCTCTTCCAATCATCTTTCAAACTTATTTTCTTCTTCCGTTCGAAGGCGCATGGTCTGCCTGAGTAATTCTTCACATCATTTGAAAATATCAAACGTTAGTTCAATTAATGAATCGCCTGAAAAGGTGTATCATTCAGAAGATACAGTATACCTATTCTATCAGAAAGCGGGGAAAAGAACACTGCCAGCGATAGACAATATTTTGAATAAAACATAATTCAACGTTCTTTCATAACAAATGCTGTTTCTGGTAAAACACGGTGGAGTAGTTATGTTCCTCCTGATAGTTCCATTATTAAATTGCGATAGTGTCTCCTTTGAGTTTAAATCTTTATATGTATATTAAACCAGACCTAAAAACTGCCTTTCATTAAAAAATAAGGCAGAATAAGCGAACGGAAAGTGGGCTACAAAGTCGTGAAATGCACTGAGACTCGCTGAGACTCACTGCACAAAAATTTTGCGGATGGTTTCACAACATATCTTGGTTCAATATCACAAATCATATCAAATCTTTTCTGCTTACGAAAAACATATAATACATGATATTACATCCCTTTCACACCCTAATCGATGAGTACTTAAAATCTGAACAGACGCCTCAAAGAGTTCAGTACATTTAATAAGATCGCTCATCTCGGTCCTCCAGCATCCTTCATATAAGATACTACAAAAAAGCAACGATCATTACGTGATAATGACCGTCTTTATATATTTAATAATAAGGATATATGAATTTAAGCGTGACTTCTAGATTTATAAATTTCTAAATGAGAAAGAAGCCATGTCTACGGATACAAACTGGAAGAACAATTGAGATCGTTACTACAGAACACTTCGGACACCCAAAGGCGAGACCTGCAGTGAACTGAAACATGGAATGAAGTGGGTAGCCGCGGTAATCGTTGATTACGGAACCCAACAAAAAAGAAACGACCCGTTCAAAGGAAGTAGGAAATCTGACGCATATCGAAAATCTACGGAACCAAATACAAGGGAGAAATGACTAATTGACAACCTCTAATGAGCAGCGAACAGAACTTAAAGACATAAAAAAGAAATGTTACGACTACGAATTGAGAAATGCCGACGAAAATCAAGCGAGTAACAATACAAACATGACACTGCCATACCGTCCTATAACGATGACATCATAATCAACTAATCGCGCTTATTTTCATCGACAAAGAAGTTGGACTACATATCGATAAAGATAAAAAAAAAGTTCTTACTCGAGCAACTGACGTGAATAGACGTTTTGAAATAGTTTTAACATTTGGGAATAGCCGAGATAAAGTCCAGGCGTTTTATTTACCCTAGGCATCTTAAATATCAGCTGCCCATGCTAGAAAACAAAGCTGCTCGCATACAAGTCCACATACGTAGTCTCTTATGTTGCGAATGCACCCTTACATAACAACCCCCCCCCCCTTCCCAAAAAAAAAATGCAGAACACTTTCGAAAGAAGCATCCTGTGAAAAATCATCGGAGCGAAATCGATGTGGAGATTAATGGCGAATCAGAAACAAAAACGAGATTTAAAGAATTAACGATAAAGCTACAGAAACTCCACTGGGCTTGCCTCTTGCATAGACGACTGTCGGATGTCGGAAATTCGACGAGGCCGAAGGAAAACAGGCAATAGGCAAGCCTCGAAAGCACTGAGCTGAATTGACGAAGACAGTATGTTTCGGTTTCCAGAATTTATCGACACTATCAAAGGATCAAAAGTATTGGAGAAGCGGAGTCCTGAATCCCGAGACCCGTAGTGGGGTCCAGAGCCTTGACGAAAGCAAATGAACGTCTCTTTATTGGACAGTATTTCCCATAGTAAAGTCCCACAATGACAACAATTATTTATTTTGTCTTTGCAAAGTTATCTGAAAGCGAGAGGATATCACAGCGAGAGGATGCGATGAAGGTTATGGTTTGAATATCCAAGTCGTTTAATTTATACCCTTATAAGCTACTATGGAGAACATTAGACAGATAAGTCAAGAAATAAGATCAAATCTCTGTATCAAAAATGTATAGTTAGTGCTGGCAAAGCGCGAAAAAAACCGATCACATCGTTAATAACCACACAGGATACTAAACCTATGTGCAGCTGTTGAAGTGATGTCAAGTAAAATCTGATGCAATTCACGATCATTTCACTTGAGTTATGAATTCATAGGCAATACAAATAAAATTTATTTTGATTTCCGCATAAACATCCTTTTTGAACACAACTTTACTTTCGAGCGGTAACGCCTACATGTTATGAATCTGATCGAAAATTTCAAATTCCTAGTTACTACTTACCCGATCAGTAACGGGTTGTGTTATCCGCGGCTTCTTAGCTTGATTGATGGCTGCAGAATTGCTTCCAAGTGAATTTGTTGAAGGTCGCTTTCGTGCCGTTGGGCCTACGACTTTGGATAGCGTTATAGAATTACTGTAATCATCAAATTCCTAAGTTAGGACATGTTATCTAATCTGACAATATTGCAGCCAACTCACCTTAAATTACCTAACTTAACATTAGTATTTCCTTGATTCATCACATTTCCCAATACATTCTGATTAGAATTGGTTTTACTTTTGCCCGGAGATATGGTTATGCCAGCATTTGCAAATTTATTAATAGTATCTATCGATCGTATACTCAACGACCCTTTTGACGAATTGACTCCACCTAAAACACTACTGCTACTCGACGAAAGAGAACTCGTACTTGAAGGCGAATTTTGAAGCTTCCCCGGCACTATGTTTGTTGTTCTTTGGTGCTGATGACCACTTAGCATCGGCGATTGCTGTCGACTTACCTGTGAACTTGTCACAGTAGGTCTTGTTTGTTTGGCAGTGGGTAAGTTAGTTAGCGAAATTGATCTTTTCACAGATGCATTTCCTGGTATGGTTGTTGCTGCTGGTTGCGATTGAGCCGGCTTGGCCATCGGAGACCCAACGCGTGTGACATTGCTTAGCGATTTCTTTAGTAAAGCTGTTGGAGAGTTGGTCCCTCGTGCTGATTGTAATTTTAAATGATTGGGTCCGGTGCTTGAAACAGACACGTTTGTAGGAATTGTTACGGGAATTTTTCCAGTGGTCATCATAGTCGGTCGAGTAGAAGCAGGAATATTCACCTTCGAATTAAAAGGCACCAAGGTGGGCACAACATTAACGCCTTGTAGCATCTTTCCACTGGTTGAGGAGTTTCCGCTGTTTGCGCTACTACCGCTGTGCACAGGAAGCACTGTCACCCCGGAGTTCGGTCGAACTTTTGTTATTACCGAGTTTGGGGAACTCGACGGTATCTGCCCCTGCGATGATTTGCTTCTAGATGCAGTTGACTGCGTTGCTGATGCCGAATTGGCGCTCAAGCTCTTTTGGGACTTGGAAAGAACAGACCGTTTGTTCGGCAATTTAGTCAACTGCACATTGTTCGTGCCTAAAATTTGCATTGCCGCTTTATCTACAGTTGCCCCAGGTGATACACCTACACCAACTCTGTCTTTGGGTGGCAAAGGTGTCTGTTGTCGAAGATGCGCCAGCAGTGAGTTTCCCGGTGCATTGGGAGATGATTGTTGCTTATCCAAGGAACTTGTTGATTTTCCTAAACTCATTTGTGGTTTCCCTACGGGTGAAACAGTCACAGACGTGTTTGTTGATATTGCACTGTTCGGTATCACATTGCTTTGTTTCAAAAGACTCGAAATGTTTGCCGGTATGGTTGCTCCTGGCTTTGGAATTATGGTCGCCGGAATGGTATTTTTCGAGCTAGAAGCATTATTTATTGACGAAACCGATCGGACGGATATAGTGTTCGATGTGGGTCCTGCTGCAGATACTGAAGGTGATATTGGCGTTATTGTCGCAGAATTATTATCAGGAGGATACACTATTCCCATGTTGGTTGCCCTCTGGGTATTTACCGCTGATGAATTCTTCACTTGAGGATTTTTTTCTTGTGGAACAGTGACAGGGCTGCTATTACGATTTACAGATGTCGTGCTCAATGATGCCATTATTGACGGCACGGCACTTGCCACTGTCGTCGTTGTACTGTGTGCTTTTGTCGTACTAACACTTTCCGATTTCGAAAACGGCACTTCCGAATGTCGAGGATTAGTTATATGATTTGGCAACAGCGTTGGCAACCCAGGCGGTGGGAGCCTTGACTGTGCCAACAACTGTTGCTGAAGTGATGGTACATCAGCGCTTCCTGTATTCGTTGGCTTAGCCAATTGTATTGGCATCAGCTGGCTGGACAATTGTTGAGACAGTGATGGTGTTGGTAAAGAATGGCGTGAGTTAGAAGCGCTGTGGGCTTGCGGAGGCTTTATTACGCTTGTTGGTATACTTTCACTCATAGTGCTCGGTGGCATCAAACCCGTTGGAAATGGAGAATTTCTCTTGTCTGCTTGATTAGTTGCCGAGGAATTAGAACCATGTGCTACCGCCGATGCTGATCTACTATCCAGAGGCGATAAACTACTGCTACTACTACTAGGCCCACCCAAACTCGACGCATACATTTGCGAAAGTCGTAAAAATGCCGGATCCGTAGAGAGGCTATACGAGTTTGCCATTGTCGAGTATGGTGATGTGAATGATGGTATAGAATTTATTCCCGTACTCGCAACCATACTTTGAAACGAACTGAAAGGCGGCAAATTTACTGGGTGTGGGGAAGATGTCGGAACGTTTGGTGGAGGCAATCCTGGCCCATATGGATGTAATAAGCTTCCCTGGCTGCTTCCAGGAGCGCCTGGATTCAATGAACCTGGCATTGCGGGAGGAGTCGGGTACATTTTAAGCATATCCAGAAGAGAACTGTTGCTACTGTATCCGAGAGATGAAAGATATCCTTGCGGTAAACCAGCACCGTATCCAATAGGATAATTTCGATCCGGATGAAACTGAAATTCGTAAAAACGTAAATTTGTTAACATCTATATATATGTTTAGGATAGGTTCTTAATTTACCCCATATCCTAATCCTGGTGGCATAAACGCTGCATTCGGATACAATGATGGCATGCTGAACGAAAAAATTATATTCAGGTTTTATTTGATATCCGTTCTTGGTTGATTAAATAAAAAAAATTATATTAACACTATGCCGTCCCGCGACCGATGGTGTTGTACCTCGGTTGTTTCATACGCAAAGTATCGCTCAACGATCAGCTGCACTACTAAACTATCGTCGTAAGTAAAGTAAAGCTTCACGACAAGCGAAATAATCTTAATTGGTGCTGTTTGCAGCAAGAAAATTGCGGACAAAGGGTTAATAATTAGAAATTATACTACACCATCGGTCAAAATTAATTGATATTTAAGATTGGCATTCAGTTAAAAAATATTAAGAAATATTTTTGTGCTTACCTATTTAAGCCGGTTAAGAAATCAGGATCTGAAATAAACAATGATACAGTTAAACGTCAACATTTTGCAAACAATTTCTTACTCTGACTACTTTGAAGATCCCTTTCGTAAGCATCCCATGCGTCTGCCTTTTCTTGCTCACTTAATTCTTGTTCAAGTTTATTCTCCAATAAACTATCGTGCTCATGATACTTGTATACCAAATGTGGACTGTTTCGCAGTAAACTGGCTAAAATACTGTCTTGAGGTAATAATGGGACGGGACGATTTTGAAAATCTGGTTTGGTTAATCTATAAATATCAAGTTCAACAGAAATACTTCTAATATGAATCATTCAATTATTACGTATATAATTCGGTTAGTTCAGCCATACTGTAATGTCTGTCTATCTGCTGCTCATCTACAACTCGGAAACTCATTGCCTGCTTCGTAACCGATCTTGAGTAAACTTTTTCCTCCATGGTACCCTAGAATTAGTCAACCAGTCAACCCGACACATTCTCAGCCACACATTATGCTTCTCACCATTGCCAAAAGCCGATAAATATAACACTGACGCTTTTGACCAAGTCGAAAAACTCGAAAAATGTTTTGTTGGTCATTTGACGGATTCCAAGAGGTATCCAAAATTATTACACGATTTGCACCAATCAAGTTAATGCCTTGACCACCAGCTTTTGCCGAAATCAGAAATACTCGTGCACGCGTTACTTTCGGATCATTGAATCTTTTTACCATCTCATGACGAATGCTCTTAGGCGTTTTCCCGTCCAATCTGTAGTAATCTTTCCCGCTCTCCCATGGCCCGCGGTATTTCGCGAGTCCTGCACAATGGACGCACACATTATTCGCATCAAGAAATTAATCTTCCTTAAGGCTTACCATATTCTCTTGCAGATTCCGATTGCTTCGTTATTTCATTCATAAAATATTCTACGCAATCTAACACAGCCACAAAAGCGGAAAATATCAGACATTTTTCGCCATTATCACTACACATTCGCAATATTTCGAACATTACTTGAAGTTTGCCACTTGTTAAAATTGACGAAAGATTGTCGGGAGTCAAAAGAGATCGCCACCAATCGTCCGTAACCGATAATGCACCAGTTTGTTGATCGTATACATCATCGGGAACTTCATCATCTGAATTGGGATCGCGAACTGGTGATTTTTTCGTATCACGCTTTTTAGACTGGAATGAACCGATTTAGTTGAAGATGACTAGACTTTTCAATTATTCAAATTACCATTGCATTTTTCCAAGCGTTTTCTAAAACACGCGGATGGGTCCAAATCTACGAAAGATCATTAAATGTTAGTTCAGTCCTTTAAGAGATCAATTTTAAACAGCTTACTTTCCGCAAACACGTATAATCTGGTATAAGAGTCTTCCCTTTAGATCCCTCACGCTTTGAGCTCACCTCCAGGAAGAATTCATACAGTTTGGACTGGAAAAAACAATCTGTCAAGTCGTTATTGCATTATTCAAATCGGACATACCTGAACATCTGTCATAGGTATAAATAGCACATATTCAAACTTCATAGGCAAGAATGTTTTCAGCAGCGCCGCTTCTCTCCTTTGTACAAACTTAGATAATTTCTTGTGCAACACAAATGACCTTTGCTTCATTATTTTAATATCGCGCTTATTTGAGTCCTTATGTTGTCCGTTTCTTATCGGATTTTCATATAAATTCGCAAATTCTTTCTCCGTACCCAAAAATTTAGGTTTTATAAAATTCACCATTGCATAATCTGCGAAAATTTTATTGTTTAAGCAAATATGTATTTTGTAATGCAAACTTCGTTGACAATACAGTACTCACATTCCTTGAGATTATTTTGAATTGGTGTCCCTGTAAGAATTATTCTGCGTGGCGTGCTTACTTCCGAAACAGCCGAGCTCGTTGCAGATTTTCTATTTTTAATAATATGACCCTCATCACAGATAACTAAATCGGCTCCTAACCGAAAATACAAACGTAAATACTCATTTTGCTTTTCAGGCGATCAATTAAAACGTACCGGGTTCAAGGAGATTTTCCCGAATAACTTTTTTAATTTTATCAGTCTGGGCTTGTGAAACTATCCTTTTCTTATGCAGCGGATTAAAGACTAACATTCTAAATGCTTCATATCCTAATAAAAGGACACCAGCTTTACGGAATCCCGGCTTGCCCGATGACGCCCATTCACGCAATATTTTTATCTTGTCCTCAATTGAACTAAATACCACAAATTATTACCAAAACTTCTTCAGCAACAAAATTTGAATATTACCTTGTAACATCACTGAAACTAAAAATTTTTATGTTTGTACACTTTATCGGTCCCAACCATCTCCGGATTTCATCAGCCCAATTCATAACTGTACTTTTGGGACACAAAACTAAAATCTTAGATGTATCTAGTTCCTTGTAATTTATCACAGTATGAAGTAATGCTACAATCTGAAAGAAAAATACAAGATAAGAATATGCACTTCGACGATTCACCAAAACTATTGGAAATAAAAACATTTTAGTGTCACATATTAGGAGTCACTTCAAATCGAACTACGTGGTCCAGTTTTTTTTATATTTTCTCCATAAATTCAAGAAAAGGAATTGTATCCTTCAACGGCTGCACGTATGACAACTCTCTTCTTTGATGAGTAGTAAAATAAAAAAAAAAATTCTTCATGTTTTAGAGGTAAAATTTTCTGTTTGTTTGGTAAACTGGACTCTTCCCTTTAGTGAGAAAGCTGCTAAATGACCCCTAGTTATAGTGACACTACTTATGCCTAAGGCTGCCTAGCCAAGGGATGCCTTAACTCTTAATACGAAAGCCTCGGATGCCGAGCCCACCTCCGGGTTTAACTAACATCTAATCTCTGTATGTCGGGTTCCGCCATGGTGAACGAAACAGAACAAAAAATCTGGAAATTTAATAAGGATTGTAGACGTGGTTGGGGGCCTTCTTAACGTGTCCCTACCCTATTAACAAACCAAGGACACGAAGCTTGTGACGACTATACAAATATTGTGTATAATTTTTCTTTACAAGAAAGCCCCAAGATAGAGAGGATACCTCTGCCAAGAGAAAACTGGAAGAATAAGACAAGAAAGTGAAGAACAAAAGAGCTTTTTTAGCTGATAGTATGAGACACCTAGGGAAATAGGAATTTATTAGCTGATAGCATGAGACAACCTAGGGAAATAGGAATAATAGATGTTGGGATAATTTAGCAACACAGTAATGGGTCCCCAGTACAGCATCCGGTGAGGTCTAAAATACCTTGATAAAAGATAATCCGATTTGCTCTTATGAAGATGAAAACTAGAAACCCTTCAACAGTCTATGCCCAGCAGTTTTCATGTTGTAACGGAACGGGGAGGAGAAAACTGAGAACACTCACTGAGACCTTCGCGTGGGTTTCGTAATATAGGAAAGCAGTTGAAATAAGCGGAGGATGATAAGTTCGCGGCTTAAGGTACTTAATGAATTGCAATGTAACCCTCCTTAATTGAAATACACTTTTCACGTCGTAAACAAAATGCGTTTATATCTCTGAAAAGATTTTTGTTATAAATATGAGAAGAAGGAAAGTGACATTAGGCGTAAATGAAGGTATGTTGCCTAATATCTGTTAGAGATTTCCGATGAACAATTTCTGTGCCTACAATGTGAGGCAATGAGAGCTTTCAAGCATTCCTTGTAAACAGAGTGGTGTCCACAGAAACGCTGTCTTATAGAAACTGTTCCAATTTGCCTCGGTTCTTGTTCACCATTGCCTCGCGTACCTAACCCAGAGTTAATTATTTTTTTACTTTTATTAAATTAGTTCACTGTAAGACTTTTTGGCATGTACTGTGAAATCCCAATATATGAACTGTCTATCAATATTAATCCCCGCAACCCCAAGAAACAATGGTTTCCACATTAAGTTTACCGACTCATGCTTGAATGCGGGATCGGGCTAGTAAATCAAATTATAATCAAAGGTCTCAACATGGTTACATTTTTGTAACCAATACATTCGTCTTGTAACCACTTCAAACACTCTTTACATCTCTCCAAACCTCGTTGTTTCTCGCGTAGTGGAAGCTTAGTTATTTCAGTCTTTGTTGAAAAAGCTGAGCCCCTATATTTTTATAACATATGTGCAGTAGGTTCAGAATCCTGAAAGCCGATAACATCTTTGTATCTCTCATACAAAGTTGCAATCAGTTACCGGATAGCTGCTCTATAAACATGGCGGCCAAAGCCTGATAGGGCTGTTGCAGAACGACGAGGACATATAGCCTAAATACTATGAAATAAGTGCAGAAAAGACGTCACATTTGCCCTTTTATCTTACATTAAAGCTAATATTCAATGTCTTAATCTAGCATAAGTTTAAGATCGATATACGTTCTGTTTGAGAGAATTACTTATAATGTGTTATAATCATTTACCAGATTTTCAAATAATTCTTACTAACGCAAGATAATCTTTTGAAAATTGTAAAAAAAGTGGTACCAACATGAATTTAAAACAGAAGGTTAATATCCAACTAAAAAATTATATTCCATTAATATGCAATGCTGATAAAGGCATAATACATACTTTATTATATTAGAAAGAAAGATGGGAAAAGCTCAAGCTGGTTTCGAACACGCGTCCCTGCTGCTTCTCGTCAGGTGCCAACTCACAGGCTGAGCAGCTATGAGGTACGTATAAGGTAGGTATGAGCTCTTCCCACCTTTCTTTCTAATATAAGTTCACTTTAGAGGAATTCGACAAATGAATCGAAAACTTCCGCACGTATGAGCCTTCGCTAAGTCAGCATAGCAATGATATAAATCACTTACAAGTTGTAAGTGAGAATGGATAAGATGATCTACCAAAATAAAGCTTCTAGAACACATTTTATGCCTGTCTTATCCAAACATTTCAATCAAAGAAATAACTTCAACTGGAATAAACGTTAGCAGATTGGCGACACTTTTTTATTAAATACTACTTATATTTTTCTTTACATACGTGTTTTAATTTTCATGAAAAAATATTTACTTACCTGTAAAGTCTTTCCTAATCCCATACAATGGGCCAATATACAGCCAGATCCTGGATGTTTTTTCAAATTATCAACCGATCCGTATGTATTGTCATACATAAACTTAATACCATCAATTTGATGTGGCTTTAAATATTTCACCAGGTCAGAATGAACTTTAATAAAGTTTTTCGTTTCGCTATGATAATCAAGTATTAATTCATCATCTTGAGTTTCTTCACTATTCGTATTAATTGTTCTCTTGTGCTCATCTATCATTTTAGTTAACATGTCGTTTTTCCTTTCTAGCCGCTTAAGGCGCTCGTTTTCTTTGCGTTGTGCTACTCTTGTTTCACCCGCTAACTGATCTTTTCGGAGCATTGGCTTGATAGAGCGTTTTCGAACATCAGCTTCATTTGATATCTCTTCCAAATCAGAATCAGTATCTACTGTAACAACAGCAGTGCTGTCTGCAGCTTTAGCATTTTGTCGGCGATGCGTTTCTTCCATAAGGGTTTCCAGCGACTTTGTCGCTGTTGGTTTTCTCGATAACGATTTGTCCAATATCACATCGTCTTCATCTCGCATCGTTTTGACAGGATCTTTTTCTAATGCATCAAGATCGATTTCTTTTGCACCCGACAGGAGATTTCTGATGGTACGAGATAATCCACTTGTTGACATCGCTTTTGGTGCAGAAATACCAGACTTTTCTGAACTTGATGTTGATTTGTCATTATCAGCATTTGTTTTAGTTTTGCTTACTTCACTCATGTCGTCGTTTAATTCAACAACGTCATCGCTGGATTCATCATTCGAATCGTCACTAGATTCGTTAAGATGGAAATCTTCACTAGGAACACTTGTCGGTTCTTTCTCAATATCAACATCATTCTTCTTGTCTATTTTCGGGGTTTCTTGTGTTTCCTTTTCAACTTCAGACTGTCCATCTTTCGCCATAGCAACATTCTCATCTAAGTCATTCACTAAAGGTTCCTCGGGGTTCTCCTCAATCGTTGTAAACTTTTCTAAGAACTTGTCTACGATTGACGGTCCTTCCTCATCTTCCTCATCGTCCATATCTTCTGAATCAGAAATTTTATTTTCCGATTCTGAATCACTACTAGACGATTTTAAAAGATCATCCTTTGCCTTTACATTGCAATCTTTCAGAAAATGACGCTCAGTTTGCTTTTCTTCTTCCACCTGGAATAAAATTAAGATTATTATTATCTTAAAGTTTACAATCAATAAATCTTACATCCGAAGTACTCTCATCGCTGCATATATCATTTTCGGTTTCATTCAAAATTTCCAACAGTTTCTTTGTTTTCTTGCTTCTTACAGATACAATCATTTTATCCCCAGATGCCTGTGCGATGTCTGCTGTTCTCTTCTTAATGATTCCTGAATAAGTTAACATCCTGCAACGATATAAAGGATATTTCATTAAAAAAACAGTGGTATCATTAAGATAGTATGATATATATTAACATATGCGCATACCTTCTTATTTCTTTATCCCCTAAATCGACATAATATTCTTCTAGGTCATCATCACTTAATTTATTGACAACAACAACAGCTTCAGATTTTAACTTTTCATCATTCTCAATCAAATGTCGCATCAGCTTTCCATCCTCATCCGCAATATTTTCTTCCATGTCTGCAGGATCATCGAAACCACTGATTTCGACGTCGCTTGCAATTTCTACAGCTTCATTTTCTTTATCGACAGTATCAGGATCTTTATTCCTTTCTATCATTTCTTCATCATCGTCATAATTTTCACCTGGTGAATCGTTTAGCAAAACATTTTCATCTAAACGAATTTGGTCACTCATTCTGTTCTTTTCCGAATTACTTTCACTTGTTTCCTCAACAGTTTCACCCTTTTCTGTACCTACACTTTCCTTATTCGAAAGTGATTCCTCTGTCGATTTGCTCTCAACTTTTGAACTCTCAGCATCATCACTCTTGACTTCATATTTAGACAAATCCAAATCGTCACTTTCTTGGGTTGATGGCTTCTCCGATGGTGGTACATATTTAGAAGATTCGACGTCACTGCAGTTTGATTGTACTTCGTGCTCATCCATTTCTGTATTTAAAAATTCTTCCGAGCTTGCTCGTCCTGATAAATCCGAATAACTAGGAGACTTTTCTAATTTTTCTTCATCGCAATTAATCTCATCAGCTTCCTCCTCCAAATCACCAACATCGTTGCCAGTATCCATTTGGTTCGCATAAGGAGTTTCATTCTCCTCATCTTCACTGCTGCTGGCACTGCTATCCGAGGATGATGAAGAGGCATTAAGTAGCCTCCTCTTGGCTTTTTCATTCATTTTTGTTCGCTTTTCTTTAGAATACATTTTTTCGGTCTGCATCGATTTATCTACGCACGATCGTCTGCCAACTATTTCACGAAAATCACATAAAAGTTCTTCTAAAATTCCGTTCAAATTATCTTCAGCACAAGGGTTTTTACAAAATTTATATATGCGAGTAGCAAATGTTTTTAATTCATTTAGTTTTGGATTATCTAATGGATTGTCATCCTGTTCATCTTCATCCTTTTTCGATTCTGTCTTATCGGTTAGTATTGCACTTACATTGTTTGTAACTTTCAAGTTACTTGAACTATGAGGTTCAGACATTTTATCATTTGAATTTCTCTCCTGATTTATTTCTGAATCAACTTCCCTCGTTGTAGATTCCTTAGGCTCTTCTTTTACGACTGTCCTCTCCGTGGGAACACTACTTTTTTGAGTGTCGTTTGATAACGTGGAAGAAGTTTCTTCTGTATCTAAAAATTCATTATGTTCCGACCGGTTTTCAGAAAAATAAACAGAAACGGAGGATGCTCCTCCCGAAGAGGACTTACGCAGCAAATCAACATTTTCTAGGAGTGGATCCTTCAATGGAGTTTTCAAGGAATTTTCTCCTTCATTGTCATTACTTTCAATGCTTTTTGCATGACCTTTATTCAAAGCATTTTCTTCATTTAGGCGAATTTCTTCTTCAACATTTGGTTCCGTCGTAATCTCGTTTTCATTCACTGGTAATCTGTCCTCTGTAGTACTTTTTGTTGCACTCAAACCTTTTGCTTGTTCAGCTATCGAGTGTTGACTGTCTTCAATATCGGACAAATCCTTTTCAACTTTCACATTCATCATAGCTTTTTCTGGTGCGTTTTCTGTGGGCATGGCGTCCTCATCATTTTCTGAATCATCTTCATCTCTATATTCATACGTTTCTGGTGGAGAAAACAAATATTTACATAACATATAATTTGGAGTTAGAGATATTTAAAGAAATATTTAAAAAAAACATTATTAAGGTAAGACATAAAAAGGTTTCGGCTTCTAGAAAAACTATGACCTTCCTATCTCTTCTGTTTTTATGGCAAACTGTCAATTATTTTGGGGATGTTGGCGCAAAAGCGCAAGAGGATATCAACTCCGATCATTGCGCAATCGGTACAATTTCCACACCAGAAGACTCGACTGCATGTCATTAAGCCCATCATTGATTACAGCAATGCCGAATTTAGAAGTGCACTAACATGATCACCTTATACTGAATCATTTGCCAGGTTGTTCAAACGCTCAAAGGAGAAACACCATTTTGATTCACGGCTAAGATAGTTTTAAAATTCAGAATTAAGCATTTTGAGAATTGTGTTAGACTTAAAAAACACACAATCCTGCGAATCCAAAGGTTGAGCAGTGACCAAGTTAACAAGCTAAGCAAAATTGTAACGCGTGTGAGAAGTCGAACTGCACTACGAATACAATTAACAAAATGTTGTGAAGTTTGGATAGTTGGCTGTCAAGTAGCTAAAGAAGGAACTCTGGCTACTTGATATGCCAACCACAGAAACGAAAACGGAACTTCAACATCTATTACATGTGTCGTTTAAATCAAACCAATCAAATTAAGGTTCATCACACGAGTTTGAAAAAAACATTAGAAAAGATTAAAGAATCAGCCGATTCGGAACTCGAGGGAAATTAACTAGAATTTTTATAGTATTTCGAGAATTGTTCACTCATGTCCATACTAAAACGAAGCAACGATAGTATCTACGCTGGATCACTGGTAATACTCGTTGTTAGATATCTACAATGGTTGCCTACAATGAAATGGCTAGTCTTCCTGCATGTAATTGTAAGTGGTCGAGTCGAGCCCTCTCTATCTGAATGATTACCTACAACGCCGGGGAATGATATACTTTTCCCGATTGAATAAGATAAAAACACAAAACATTTCGTAATGAACATTAAAAGATAAAAATTCTTTCGTCAACATAGCGGGTTTCAAAATAACGAATGTCAAAATATGGGTTTAGTTTTAATTCATTAATCTCCATTCAACGGAAGGGGTCCTGAAGGGGTTCTGAAAATCAATTAGTGAATTAGAGAACCTTCGATTAATCTGTTGCATTTAGTGAACACCCTTTGTGGAATGTTGCAAAAATACCATTAGCAATAGCCAAATGATGGATGCCCATTACACTCGTACCCCACACAGATTGTTTGATCATCCACAACATAAACATTTCAAACAGGTGACAAGTTGATACGGTGAAATTTGATTCCAGATGCGGTGAAAAAACTTTTCCCAGGGAAGAAATTTTGTGGGACCGAAAGTACAAAACTAATTCAACTTCAATGAAATATGTTCAAAAGCTCACCATCACTTTCAGCTAAGGACTCCATAGATTGGTTTCGTTTCTTTTGTTGAATTGATGGCTCTACTTCCTCATTCAAAATTAATTCCTCCTTGCATATTTTCATCTCTGATCTTAAACTGGATGATTTTTCGTAATCTTCCATGTCTTGATCATCACTTGCCCCATCTTCATCGGATCCATCTTTACTGTTATTGTCCTCTTCTTCGTCGGAGCGATAGAAACTTTCGGTCGTAGCAAGTGAGGCATCATCATTTGAAGCTTCTAGATCAGCATCTTTTGGTTCAAGTTTGGCGACAAGCGCGCCATTGTCGACCTTTTTAACAGTCAGCAAATCAAGTAAACGTACTCTTTCTGCTGCCGTCATATTGTGACGAACATATTGCAACACCGAACCAAAACTCGTAAAGCTAATGTAATTGTGATCATTTAAAGCAAGCAAATATTTGTCATCCCCTTCATTGTCTGGGTCCTTAGTCGAATGATTGTCATCTTCAAAATCCATACAGTTGTCCACTTCTTCGATCACACCGTATTCTTCATTCTTTTCAGAATTTGTAGGATATGTTGTTACCTCACAAAACACGCCACAATCACTATCTTCTCCTTCTGATTCCTCAGATAAACCATTTTCCACAGCATTTTCCTTACTTGTTAACTTTTTGCTCTCCAAACTTCCGTTTCCAACATCCTTCGAAAAATCTTCCTTTGAAAATTCATCTATTCCTGATGATGCAGCTGGCGGCGCTGGTTCAAAATTCACTAGATCCAGCCCTAGATCCGGTTCTTTTTTAATCAAATCGTCAGTATTGAAATCGTTATCCCATGCTGGTTTTTCGAAATTCCTGTCCGATTTTTTCAAACGTTGAAGCCCGTACTCGTCATCATCGCTAAATATATTTTTTTCAATTGCGGCTGAAGATAAGAAATTATCAGGAGCCTCATCATTCAACATATTGGAAATGGTACGGGAATTAGATGGCGGCGGCGGTGGTGGCGCATCTTGATACGTCGCTTTCTGACTGCAAACCTCGTGCATGATGTTAGCGTTTGGAGGGTTATCCGCAAAACTTATACAATATAGATCATCTTCAGAGAGGTTGAAGTCCATAATTGAACATGTTATTATTGATTTTTTCCTGCAATAATAAAGAAAAACGTTTATTAGATAAAAATTATTTAAACAAATTTTATGTATAGTGGTGAACACATAAATAAACCACTTTAACGCAAGCCACTTTAAAACCCCAAATACAGCCCTGATAATATTCCATCAAAAGATTGTAAGTTGGCATTTATTCGTTTTATTCCTAGAATTTTACTGTAATATTACAGTTCTCTTGAAACAGCTTTGCTTATTTGCTGTTAGCAAGTTTGTGAGTAGAGTAATTTGCAGTTGGACAATTAATTGGGCTCGTGCTATTATTTTTGTTAACACCTATTTACTATTACCCAACTGGTTAGGTATATGGAATTTAATGCCGAATTGTAAAATAATATTGATTCTAGCCTTTTTAAAACATGTGAAAAGCGCACACTATTCTAAATCTGAACGTACAAATATGTGGAGATGAAAAACAATGGTTTTAATATTACAGGCAACGTCTAGGCATATGGCAGGCACTTGAGACGTTTTAACACTTAAGAGTTAAATATCTCGATAGGAAGGGCACATAATATTTAACATGTCAATCTGGGAATGAGGAAAGTATCCACGCGTTGGGTTCCCAGAATTATTACGGACAGACAAAAGCAAATGTTACTCAAGATTTCGAATAACTCATTGAAATTGTTTTAACAGGATCCAAATCGCTTTTTAGCCCGATGAATAACGGTAGATGAAACATGGCTTCACCATTACCAACCGCAAAGAAGGCAACATTATGGCCGTGTTTTATATTTGTTGACAGCCAAGACGTTGTAATGATTGAATACCAAGATCAAGAAGCCACTGTAACAGGATGAGTGACAAAGAACAAATATAATAACGTCAGCAAATTAAAGAAAAAAAACGCAGATGAAACTCACAAAAAAGTTCTTCTCTATTAAGACAGCATGCCAGCACACTAGTGTGCACTTGGCAAGGTAGCAACCCAGGATGCTGGCTGAAGTCCTCCTAGCGTTTTTTTTTATTTTATTGGGTAAAAAAATATATAAGGAAAAATTGAAAAAAAAATTGGGAAATGATAGCAGCTGTAAGAGATTTTGTAAGTTGCCAAGCAGATGATTTTTTGAAAAAAGTGTTTCATTTTATGTAAGTACGAGGGACATTCAAATGTAAACGGGCCTTTTCCAAAACTGATTTTATATTAAATTTAAGAAGAAAATACGCTTTATAGTTATTTTCCTACATAGTTTGCCACCTTAGTAATGCATTGTTAAGAATGACTTCGGGCAATTTTTGGTTTGTTGGTGCTGCAGATGCGGTCTCGCTTAATCATGCAGAGCAAGACGTATCGGATGGGCTGACGGCGTTTTTTTGTCAGATATGCGACTCGAACCTGGCCTCGAAGACTACAATAGTAAACAGCGTTTATTTAGCAACGATTATGAAGAAAATCAATGAGTCAAACTACCAAAAAAAAACGTTGACATAGCCTTCCCGGCTGACAGGTGCGTTTGCGATTTTGATGGTGCTTGCTCCACCTTTCTTCTCCACAGTGCGTTGCAGAAAGCCTGCCGTTTGTCTTGCAACCGAGCAAAAAGCCTCTGAAAAACTTCAATTTTCGCATTTTTGTGTTTTTGGGCAAGCAGACGTGAAATCGAAATTTCGAAATATTTTCAAAATTCAAGTTGAACTATAGTGTGTGCTCTATAGAACCATAGTGTGTGCTCTTCCAGCACTGACTCCCGTTTCCTTATTGGTTCTTGCTTCACGATCTCTTTCAATAATCTGAAAAGCTTCGGTGAATCAAATTTACGACTTTTCACGTGCTTCTTTATAAATATTCAGTACACCAGGATTTAATTCGTGGCCATGAAAGCGATGCAATGCTACATTCTTATAGATCGGCTAGGAGTACGAGATGATGGCCACTTCATTTTTGCTATAGGTGTCTGAAGTTTGCATCGTCGTGTCAAATTTTTTCACTACTTCTTTCTAGTTGATGATTTAACTGACACAAAAACATAGTCGATTGCAAAAATTTCAATTATGCGACTGTAATTTTCCAAAATTTTTAGTCAAATTATTTATAGAAAAAAATCGGTCGAAAGTGAATAAATTTCAATAAAATTAACATTGAAAACAAAAGAAATTGCATTACATAAGAAAACATAGCACTCCAGCCTCAAAGTTATAATGGAACACTCTTTAAAATTATGCGAAGCTCACTGTTGCAACTTCGGCCAACTTCATTTCATTTCAGTCTCATTTACAAGCTTAATTTGTTTTCTCATCGTTAGCAAGTACAATGGCACCGCGCGGTAAGCAGACAGAAACTTTGAGGACTACCGGAAAGATTTGTCCGTTTTGATTTGAAAGAAAATTACATAATTTTCATATATTTAAAAATATTTCTTGTAGAGTATACTTTCCATAATTTCTTCTGACTTATTGCACGTGTGATGCACAACTTGTAAATACCATTTTTAATAAATGATTTATTTTTACAAGTGAAGAACTTAACTAGTTCTTGGTTTATATCGGCTCAGTTTTGAATTTGGTCCAGTGCTAGGTCTGAGGAGTATAATGGATGTGACAGAATTTCTCGGCTTAGCTCCTCTGTTTTCTGACGAATCGCCAAAGCCCTATGTGGTCAGATATTATCATGGTGCTGTATGACCTGCTGCCTATTAAACATCGCCGGCCTCTTTTCTCCTATTGGTTTATTTAAATCATCCACTTGCTTACAGTGTCTCTCCGAATTTGTCTTTTCATGAAGTTTCAACAGCTCGTAGTGTATTGGTCCTTGTATGTCCCACCACATATACAACATTCTCTTCTTCGGGTTCAAGCTTGACTTGGAAGTAGAGAAGGCATTTTTTATCCCCAGTTATCATCCGGTCCAAGTAAGGTTCGTTGTTATACCATTCAAGCAGAGACATGCATATGACGACTCGATCATTCCAATTTTTCTCTATCTAGAATATTTATAAACCAATTTTAGGTTCCGAATATGGTCGGAAATGATTTGTTGAGTTTAACTCAGCTTCTCTGCAATCTCCGATGTGGTTAAAAAAGGGATCTTGCTCTATCAGAGTCTTGACAATATCGACAACCATCAAAAATGGCCGTCCTGAACGTGGCAAACGAATTGACTTGGTGTAGGAAAATTTATATTTACAGATGAAAGTAAATTCAACGTTTTCCGATTAGATGTGCAAATATTTTGGCGTAAAGCTAATGAAGAGCTCAAGAAGGCCACCCTTAGTTCCACAATTAAGCAGGACTTGGGTTTCATAATGGTATGGGGTGAAATATACGCTGCTGGACTTGGTAATTTGCATATAAACGAGAAAAATATGGACAAAATATATTACTTGGATCTCTTGAAAGTAAATGTAAAAAAGATGGTTCGGGAACCTTGAAATTGAAGGTTTCATTTTTTATCAGGATGAGGAACCGAAGCACAAAGCTCACGTTGCTCGCAGTTGGTTGCCCTATCATTGTCCTCATGTGCTTCAAATGCCACTGCAATCGCCTGATTTGAATGCTATCCAGCACGTGTGGAGTTACTTGATGGCAAAAATTAAAAAAATCATCACATAAATAATAGAATTCAGTTGGTAGCAGTCTTAAAAGAAGGATGGAACATAACTCCAGCATCTTTCTGTCGAAAATTGGTTGAGTCGATGCCGAGTCGCATGAAATCGGTCATAAAGGGCTCACAACTTAATATTCAAACTCAATTCACTTTTTCTAACCTTTGAATTTTAATGAATTGATATTGTGTTCTATTATTATTTTGAGGATGAATACTATGTTTTGAATATTGAAAAATTTTGTTTGTTTGAATTTGAGAAAGTTTAAATGTATATCAATTAGACGACATAGAAAACAAAATAATTTCAGTAACCGATTAGTAGTTGATTCGTTATTAAGGTATAAACTTATATATTCATGCTGTTCATCTGAATTTAAAAATTATATGGGATTAATTTTTCCAGGTAACATAAAACTTTCTCACTAGTGGCAATCATTGAACGCATGGCCATAAGATAACTGATAGGAAACATCAACTGTCATCTTTCATAGTGTTCATAGTAGCAGTGACATATAAACGTCGTAAAATGCATCCGTGCAAACATAAGTAAATCCATAATCATCTGTTGATTTATTTAGTGATCATATGTCTTTTGATGATTAATAGATTTATATTATTGAGAAAGATGGAAAGAGCTCAAGCTGGTTTCCAACACGCGTCCCTGCCGCTTCTCGTCAGGTGCCAACTCACAGGCCGGGACGCATTGATTGGCACTACCAGCTTAGGTGGATGTCGACTGGTTATTTTTACTAGTTATGAATATTGCTCTCAGCTTGAACTTGTCCTATTTTTCCAAATTGCCTTTGGTCTGGCTTTATCAATTTCAGAAGTTGCGTTCCGGCCTGTGAGTTGGCACCTGACGAGAAGCGGCAGGGACGCGTGTTCGAAACCAGCTTGAGCTCTTTCCATCTTTCTCAATATTAATTCACTTTCGAGATATTCGACAAATTTGATCAGAACTTCCGCACCCATGAGTCTTCGCTGAGTTAGCTTAGCAAGGGTATAAATCACTTACAATGTTGTAAGTGAAAATGGAAAAATTGATCTACCAAAAACTTCTGAAATAGATTTATATTGTTGTGTTGCGAACTGAAAACTCGATGTAGCATTTTTTTCATATTCTTTCATATGTTTTTTGCAAAGCACAACAGCACGAAATGAATACATGTGTTCGCATGTCCTTTGCAAAGTACATAGACACATAAGGAAATTGCAGAAGATTGCAGAATGTCTCCGAACCTGATTTTTCTGTGGACAATTGGGATGAAGATCTGGATCTGGAATCTTCCTTGAGAATTTCAATAAAAAACGCGTCACCGTAATAGCGAATCTAGTAGCTCAAATGAGGAAACGCTAGACACTCACTCAGACAATTCGCATTTGGAATCAAAAACTACGTCAAATGTATTACCAGCAAGAGGACAAGCAAGTGAAAAAAATACATAGGAATGTCAATGGCACCAATTCTGTGACCAATACATAGATGACAACATTTTTACTAATATGGTTGACTGTACCAACGAACAAAATCCTCCAAGGGAAATGAGTATGGATGAGTTGATCATCCCTTTTACTGGAAAGTGTCGCATGTGGCAGTAGTGTCCTAACCAGCCAAATTCAGGCGGCCTTGAAGTTTAAAAATGCGCATGAACTGAAGAAAAATGCTTAAAAATAAGCAAATGGTAGCTCCGAAGTAAAAATAAGGGAAGATTGTAAACTTAAGTTTTACGTTTTAAGATTAAGTTTACGACTTAATCGGGAAAACCCTTTGAATCTTTGACTGATTCTCAAGTCCAGGACAGTCCAAAAACAGTCGAACAAAAACGGTCTTTCCGAACAAAATTCTTATTATAAATGTCAGATCCCGATCATTCCCGTAAATTTATTTTAGTGGCACTCGTCACACTTGGAATCAGTTTACAACTTGAACCAGCATGCCCTCAAATATTCACCCATGCTGTTTAATTACAAAACCCCGCTAACTAGATATGTGACGTGAACCAAAAAAGCGCGGGAACGTCTAATTAAAGCAAATGGCAATTCGCGGAAACCGTATACACTAGCAATCCATTCCATTTTATTCGAGGTTTGTTTGCAATATTCTGACAATTTGACGTGGCGGTCTGGATCGAACTCTTCAATGAATGTCAATATAATATCCGAAAATTCTATTAAAATTTGAACAAATTCACTTACATGCGATACATGAAAACAATCAAAACAAAACCTTAACCTCACACAAACATTCCCGCTCTCCGTACAATCGTTCTAACGTGCGTCCAATCGGTTCAGTACCATTGCTACCATTCTCTCACCGTATAACACTTAATCTAATCTAATGCATCAACCTATTTCAGTGCAATTTTCAATTGTTCTCTCTCGTCTTACTCTCGCTAGCTATTCTTCCCACATTGTCTGTCAAACTTCGACTATTTGGTCTCAAAGCCGAAGACAGCACTACCTAACCCGAGCATTTTCCCTCTCGGTCGAGCTGCAGGAAAATTCATCAATGAGAAATGAACCGGATCGGACGGATGAGAAGCAAAAAAAGTTGGCTTACACGAAAAGCTCATTAAAATTAGAAGCAACTCACCGACGACGTATCCATGAAAACGTAACGCTACAAATTGCCTATTTCCTCTCGGATTCCAGCCCAACCGACCAACGTCGAATTCGGTCCGCGGATAGACCTCGCACCAATTCCCGATCCCAACTACCATTCACAAATATTCCACCTACAAATTACAACGCGCTACACACGAATTTCACTAAGGCCCCGCACGCGAACATTCACTTCGGCCACTTGTGCGAAGAAAGAAAATCCACTTCACTCACTTCGGTTTCCTTCAAGATCGCAAATAGGATTGCAGAACGGATGCGTAACACAAGTCTTATTCGCTCGGCACCAACTCGCACTCGCGAATTACTCAAATGGCGGCAGTCGAACGCGCTCAAAATGACTTCACACGACAAATGCGTCCCAAGCACACTATAAATCCAATACTGAAATTGCTCAGCAATCGCGGCAGTAAATGCACTACAAGGTACTACCCAAACGGGCACTCGTCTATCGTCTGGCTGGTGGCTACACGGCAATGTCGTCGAACGGAGCAAGTGACGAACACCACGGCACGCTACGAACGCTGCTAATGGATGGATGGCGAGGAAAGCCATCAAATCATAATAAACCCATGTAACCACTACAGCCCCACATCAATCGGCACATTTCACACACGGTGCCTCCGTCGCTCTTGTCACTGCAGTAACGCAGCCCATTATAATCTAATCGGCAAGAGAACTTTCTGATCACCCTTCAACATGTGGTAGCGGGTAGTACGATGTAGCTCAAACAACCAATAAAGTGCCGCTTAATGTTGTTTTGCACTTTTTATTTACATGCCATTCGAACCGATTCGCGCGCTTCGGTGAGTAATCGCTCGTTCAACTGTTATACGGTCATATGTTGGCCGAGTGTGAGGTGTTCGGTGCTTTCCCAGAGAAGTTAGATAGGAACGGCTTGTCAGCGGGGCAAAGAGAGAAAGTTCAGTAGTAGGTGGAATAGTAACCAATTTGTGCGCGGCAAGAGGAAGTGACATCGACGAATTAAAATTTCCATACGCGGCTCTAATTAGAATTCACTTTTTGGCGGGAAAGAAGGACGTAGCTGAAACAATTTTGCAAGACGAAAGCTCAGCTTATGTGACGTTTTGACATTTTTAGTTTTAAATGTGGCTATTTCAAGTAAAACCGAGCAAGCATTGTTTACCCACATTAGATCCTTTTAGTGACCATAATATACACTTCACACTTCAGATCAAATCCAGCGTTTAATATGTGCGTATGCAGTGCGGGATTAAACCAGCGCGGAGTCTGTAGTAAATTCTAGCAAGGGGCCCTCGCATAGTTCGAGTTAGGTTATCAAATTTATGATATTAAGGGGTAACACCACTGTAACAGCCTAAAAAAACGTGTTTTTTTGTCATTTTTTTGGGTAGAAGGAAAGGTAATAAAATTATAATATTGGAGGAAGTTATTTGGCGTATATTTGAGTAACAAAATAGAAAATTATTATAAAAAAATATTCAAAAATGACGGCACCACAGCCATTTTCGCGAGGCACGTAGAATTTGAGGCACTCTGCGGCACGCAGTGTAGCTGCTGCAAATTTTGATCTACCTAAAAAAAAACAGAAAACACTTATTGTACATGCTTATAGCTAGAGAAATACGTAGGGGATTTTTAAAATATTGATTTTTGTGTGATTGGCGAGTATTTGAATTAAATCGTTAAATTTTCAACAACAAAAGATAATCATTTGTTAATAAATAATGATTAAATTAACTTATCGAAAATCCCCTACGTATTTCTCTTCAAAATCTTATTTTCAAGAAATTGTAACAAATTCGAAGGAAAAGAATGGAAATTGTTGGAGTTATGCTGCGTGCCGTTTTGAAAAATCGTGTTTCGAGAAAAACGCGTTTAAAGTTTTGAAATGCATTATAGATATGAACAAATGAAAAATTCGACAGTTTAAATTTTTTTACCATTAATCTGCTATCCCAAGACCATACAGCTGCCCTTCTATATTTAAATTTTCTTCCTCATTCTCTTTCTTCGATGATTTTATATTAGAGCGTGCTTCTTTTGCCGCATCTGTCAAAGACCGCTCAGCGTGCTTAACCCGTTTAGCATCGGCTTCAAGACAAAAATTATATGATTGGACGCCAACATCAATCTCCAAAACTTTCATAATTTATAAAATATTACTCAGACCATCGTTGAAATTACACACAGCAATATCAGTCGCAATATTCAAGACTTTTTTGCCGCTTGAATAAGATTTCGGAGCCATATTCCAAACAGTAGCATTAAAACTTTCGTTGCTATTTTGCGTGTAGCCTCGTGTAGCAACTCGTCTCGGCTCAACTCTTCATAAATCGGTAAAACTTCCTCAGGAAGCGGCGGCTTATGATGGAAGGTGTCCAAGGAATTAGCTGCTTGCGCCTTCCTCCAGTTACACCAAGACTCTGAGCACTTCTCGTGCTGCGGATATTCACCGGTTAACAACTTACTCAGAAATAAAGTTGTCCAGATTTCATTTTTCATATTTTCTAAGGAATCCTGATTCCGACGTATAGCCAGGCCATAATAAATTGTTAATTGAACAATTAATTTGCCAGTTAATTTACTTTTTTCCTTTAATTCTATAGCTTAATTCATAATTAATATCAAAATCTTCATCACTAACTTTTAATTTCTTCGCAGAAGCATTGAATCCTTTCAAATCACTCTCAGTATCACATCACAACGGTCGTCTCGATGACGCGTTGCTCCGACGCCGCGTTGGATACGATTTTTTCGTACCTTTCTTGCCCTGATACACTTTTGCGTTACTCATTGTAACTTATAAGCACTCTGAGATTACAAATAAACTGTTAAAAATCAACACTACACAAAAAAATCGTGATTTCATGCGACGAAATTATGTCCTTTTTGTACACGTGTTGACTCTACACTGACGTACTATTGATTAGAAATGCTTCTACGTGAATATAAATGCTTTATAATGACATCTGCTAGTGTATTTGAGAAGATAGAAATCAAAAGGTAGGACATTAGGCTGTACCTTCCCAGCAGGTATTCATCTGACGCAGGTGTCGTTTCGGAGCAGTCCGACGCGCTTGGGGAAGAGCTCGAAATTACAAGAAAAAAAAAATACTTTGAAGTATGAAATATTTTTCCCCATATTCTAAAAGGTTCAAAGTATTTTTTAAGCCTAAAAAAATCGATTTTGTGAAAAAATTTACAGTGGTTTATTGTTACAGTTTATTGTTACCCCTTAAATAGAACAAAACTGAAGCAATTAGTTACAAACAAACTTTTCTGAATTTATTAGAAAAGAAAAGGAAGAAAAGGAGCAAACTTAAAAATACATCGATTTTTCTCTCGTATTCAATATTGATCTAAGTGAGTTTATTAAGTCGTTCTTGGGTCAACTCATTCTTAATACATTTTAATGTTGAAAGAACGTTCACTGCACATGCTGACGATTAGCGACTTTTACAGCCATGGACATACAAATAGCACAAATACGATCAAGAAATTTAATTTGAAATTTTATTTAATAAAACAATAAAGAGAGAATATTCTTTGTTTCATTTAATAACGTTATTATTAAGAAATCAAACTCATTTCGAAACTGTGCAAAATAATTCATAGAAATAATATATGAACGATGATGAAATATATGAAATATGAGAAAAACACAACTTTGAAAATATGTTGGGCACGTAAATAGCCCAATAAAATATTTCCTGAAATTAAATTATAATTTCGTTAGAATATTAACAATAAATTTTTAGTTTTATTTAGACCCTTCTTAGAATTCAGTACTGTAGCCGGAATTTTTGATTACAGCCCGACATCTACGCCCCATACTCTCGACAAGCTTCGGATATTGATCCGTTGGAATACTAAGCTTCCTTTACACCATTACAGAGTTCATTACGGAGTTTTTAAATTTTTAGGACCAATCCTGACCTTGACATCGTTGAGTATATTTTATATAGGATTGAGGTCAGTACTTTGGTCAATCTAAAACGCTAATTTTTTCTCTTGAAAACCAATCTTTTATTATGCGAGCTGAATGTTGAGGATTATTATCATGCCTAAATTTCCATTTTACTGGCATAAAGTCAAACGCATATGGTTTCATCGTAATTGTTAAAATGTCCAGATACTGAAATTTATCCATGTCTCCGTTTATTTTAACAAGAGGTTCTACTCGATGCCATGAGAAAGCTCCCCACACCATTATATTACGCCGCCGTGCCTTATGGTCTTCTGTGTGTATTTGGGATTCAATACTTGACCTTGCGGACGATGAACAATTTTTCTACCATCTGGCCCAATTCTGTTTACTTTGTTTTTCCAAAATTGGGAATGCTTATTGTTGTGATAGTTAGCGAAGCTCAAACGTTTTTTAATGTTTTTTTTGTTTTTGACAGAAGAGACTTTTTTCTAGTTATGCGTCCAAAGAGTTTACCTTCATTTAATCGCCTTCTCATTAATCTATCCGATACATTTATGTCACATTCTTCAGTTATTTCACGCATACTCTGCCTTTATGACTTAAAAGGTTCTTTTTTGCACTTTTGAACTATGGCTGTTTCTATGGAACCTGACGTTTTCTGTGCTTTTGATTCTCGTTTTTTATTTGCCTTTAAATAAATACAATTTGTCTTTTCTAAACGAATCGCACACTATGGCTGTTTCTATGGAACCTGACGTTTTCTGTGCTTTTGATTCTCGTTTTTTATTTGCCTTTAAATAAATACAATTTGTCTTTTCTAAACGAATCGCATTGTAGACCATTTTCCTGGAACATTTCATTATTTCGGCTATCTCAGCAGACTTTTTATCACTATTGTTCATTTCATAAATTATTTTTCCACTGTACAATGCATCCCTCTACCCACTTTGACACTGAACTAAACTCACTTAAAAAAATAACACAATAATAATACACACCAATTGCGATGCTAAACTAATTCGCGAACAAATATACCGTCTACTGCGATTTGTGCAACTTCAATGTTCACGCAACATACTCTCGAAACTTACTAAAAGTAACACGTATAAAAACTTCTTAGAATTGTACTGCATGCTCGCGGTAAACAGTAGCGTTCATAAAAATTGGAACATTAGTGATTGTTTTTAAAATATTGTGTATTTAATCTTCTAACGAATTAGTACTATTTGTATGTCCATGGATGTCAAAGGGTCAAAAGGTCATGAGTAAATCCTATTATCAAGAAAATCAATTAATATACACGGACAATATGAACCCAATATTTCCAACATTCACCTTCATCTAACGTAAACAAGCTCACGCGCAGTCATTTGAACAATATCATAAATGCAAGAAACTCGTAACTCATATTTTTCTTGGAATTTGCTATGGAAATATTCGGCTGTACGCTTTGTTCTTCTTTCTTGGAATTTGCTATGGAAATATTCGGCTGTACGCTTTGTTCTTCACTTTTCTAGTAATTCAGTAAGCGCGTGATTGTGTTTTACCTAATTTTTATTATAAAAATGTCCAAAAAAGTCAAGGGTTTGACGCCAGCAGAGAAGAGCCGTCTTCTTGACGATTTCGCTGCTGGAGCTCGAGTTACACATCTAGCATAGCCAAAGGGAGTAAAAAGGAAAACATCTTGAAAACGGTAAGAAATATTTATTCAGGACTAAGAAAAAGGAAAAATTTTAAAAAGCTGAGTTACCGATTATGTGAAAACAGTTGTATCATTGGTTTTTGGAACAGCGTAATAAAAATTGCCTTATAAACAGTGATATCATGAAAAAAAAGGCCAGGCTTTGAAATTGACACCTACTTCAATGCAAGTGAGGGTTGGTTACAAGGATTATAAACACAATATGGCATAAGTTTTTGAAAACCACAGGAGAAGAACTATCAGCTACACCTGAGTTACTTGGACCGCTCAAACGAAGCTTGCATACGGAAATGCTAGATATGGAGCTTTTGCCGGAACAAACATGCAATACAGATGACAGTATTGTATATTTGGTATTTGAATACTTTGCTTCATTTGGAAAAACTGCATGTGGAGGAAAAGTGAGAAGCAGCGGCTAACTTTGGGCATTTGGCATGGAAAAACCTTTTGTCCACAATATTGGCAATAATATAATAACATTGAAGAGGATTTGAAAAATCTGACTTCTAAGGATGCTTTTTTGAACCTCGTCCATGCATGGAATCAGGTTGACATGGAGACTTTTGCTAAATGCTGGAATCCGTTACTCAGACATTTAAAAGATGCAGCCTAAGGGATCGTATGTTGGTTAATATTGGTAATTAACAGCGCCCGTAACAAAACCTATTCAGCTACTTGAAGTTCTATATCCAACAGTATGCTGAATTAGTCACTTCATATTATGCCATTGAATTGAATCATAATATATATGCATAATTAATTTTAATGAATTATTTAATTCATGCATTAATGCAATTCATGCAACTGCATTAAAAGTTGACGATAATAAGGATTGGAACACTAATGTACAAATCAAACAGAAATTTGCGAAGAAAATGATTCAGAACCCCAAATAATATTAGGAGAAATGACACTAAATATTAATGCAAAGGAAGCGATTGAAATTTTCAACAAAGTTGTCGGTTGGGAAGAAAGTGTCTCAGTTTGTTTTAACCGGATATCAGTATTAAAAACATTTAGAGAAATAGCGGTTGTTAAAAGTTTGGAGAACAGACAGCGGCAAACTAAAATTTTGAGCTTTTTTACTTAAATAATATATATAATAATGAATCCATATTACACAACAGATCGCTTTATATGAAATAAAAATTTAATGTGGAATAAAGTTTGATTTTCAAATGATTTGACCCTTTTGTACTGCAGTATGAATAAATACAATATATATAATTGTCAATCTGGGACCCCCGAGAATGTAAACAACCCCGTAAGCGTGAGCTGTCTACGATAACCATCGATAATATTGCTACAAAATTATGTTATGTTCAATTTTCAAAAGATCATTATTTAACACTCCGTCGGGCGCCATATGTTTTGAAACGGCGTCGGGCGCATTGAGCCTGTCACGCAATGCTAACCTATTTGTCTAATACCTAATGTGTCTAATAGATGTTTCTGCTTGTCAACCAACTCTGATAATTAATAATCACCAACTGTACTTGCCACTGTCAGAAGCACTGCTAGAGAGGTCGCTACTGACCGGAAGAACCAAAGGCGACTTATGGACCAGGCGCAAGGCAATGACCTCGCGCTAGTGACGTCATTGCCCAAGTATTAATCAATAATAATGACTTAGTCTGAAAATCCAATCGATACTGATTCATCGAACAAGATTAGATATGATAATATCAAAGAATAAAGAAATATGTAGATTATGCATTTCAATATAGAATAAAGAAGTATGCAATATAAGCATGACTCATAACACCAAAAAGAGATATGTAGTTTGTTATGCAAATTTAGCATAAGATAAAGAAATATTGTAAATAGATTTAGAGAAAGCTAATAGATAGAAGAAGTTTAAGATGTTCAGTTGTAAATTAGAATTCAAATCGAAAAGTTCATATTCGGACTCAAAAATTAAATAGTTGATTGTTGTGAACAAAATAAGTGTTGTTTAATAAAGTTCATTTTTGTTAGAATTAAAAATACGTTTTTTTATTTTTGTTCCAACGCTCGGGTCAGGACAAAATTCGCTTTGCCTAGCAGATCAGTTGCGTCCGACGGAGAGTTAAAGCGTTATTTTTATTTAAAGTGTTATTTTAATAAAAATTTTAAAGTATTTTTTCAAGTTATTTCCATGTAACTGTTAATATTTGTGATCGTTCTAATTCAAATACCTGTAAATTATAAACTAATGAGGTCGTATATACCCGTCCTTGAGAGCCAATGGCTTTACAAAAGTTTGTAAAATTGCAGTTCCAGGGTCTCATGGACAGCAAACTGCTGTCAATTCTTGACACGCCAGATTTTAGCAATACAGCAAACTGCATTAATTCGTCCCCTAGGATGTCTTCCAAATCATCTGTGTAAGCACTGCCAATGATTTAAGATTTTTTCATAATTTCTTCTGTTGGAAGGAATTTTAAATGTCGAAATAATCCAAACATGCCAATAATTTTATTATATGGCAGCAATAAGTAAGTTCAAAACATGGCAGTAATTTCATGATATCCTTTCTTACGTTGAGCTAAAGCAGTCAGTACGTTAACAATTTTGACAATAAACACTTCAATTTCATAACGTTGTCTGAGTTTTTGATTTTCTGCAATATCGTCGAGTGTAGTTGAGCGACTATAATGGAAATATATCGCTTGCTTCGTCTTGAAGTCTCTTGCACACATTCCTCACAGCCAGGCAAATTATTTGGCATTTTCCTCAATATCTGAAAATGTGAATCGCATTGCTTGAAGGC
Organism: Stratiomys singularior; assembly: GCA_954870665.1. Classification (NCBI taxonomy): domain Eukaryota; kingdom Metazoa; phylum Arthropoda; class Insecta; order Diptera; family Stratiomyidae; genus Stratiomys; species Stratiomys singularior. Next base: position 32,313,475 of record OX940879.1, read on the forward strand.
ACCCATGTAATGATTCATAAAGGGCGTATCCAGTGGTCACGTCTTGATCAGTCGACTGCAGCGAAGCATTAATCGCTTGCAAACGTTCTACAATTCTGTTCCGCTCAACTGTCATTATTTCCCTTTCCACTTTACCCATCTCTGAAATTAGTCCGTAAGCTTGATCATGCCACTCTACCTTTTGATCTACGGTATTAGGAATGTCTTCCAAAAATTTTTTAAAAATAAAACCAAGTAAAAGTGTCTCGTTGCATCAGCTCGGGCTGACCACCTAGGGTCCGACAACATTTTCAAAATAGGCATTTTTGACGTACTATCTTTAAGTGCATTCGTATGACCAACCCATGGAAAAGTAGAAGCGGAAAAAATGTACATTTGTTTTCAAAAAAAAAAAAAATACTGCAACGCTCTTAACAACCAAATTGTTTTGAGTGTGCAAAAAAGAGAATGTATTCTTCATACTTAATTATTTGCTTAATACGTGCTTGTAAGCCTCTGTATTGCATGCTCATATTTCCGGTGTTGTCATAGCTTTGCCCGCGAAAATATTTGCTATCGTGGCCATTTTCACGTATTACATTCAATAAACTTTGTGTAAGTTGTTCAAAAAAATTAAAAAGAATGTCCACTGGTCCAGATGGTAAAACCTAACGAACTATTAACGGGAATTGATCTACATGATATACATCTGGAGTAGAATTCAATGAAACTGAGCAGTATTTGTAGCTCTTAGTATCACAAATAAGTTGATCTAGTATGCTCGATACAATTATATGGATAAACTCTTCACATGTTATTTATGATAATTATGACGTTTGTCCTTTTCCTTTATTGGCTTACTTTGAATTTGTTGGGCAATAAAAGCATCGAATTCGGCGATTAACTCTGAAAAGCCTAAATCATTGCCATTGTGAGGTAAACCAACAATTTCATTAGTAACCCGAAAAGCAAGACCTCGAGTAGCTAAAAACTGGAAACTTTAAATAAATTGGGACCTGAGACTGAAACTTCTTTCAGATCTTAGGGGGTGGTTTTTGACACATTGTTTCTATCCCGTCTATGGGGTTGAAACAATGTGTGAAACAATGTGGGGATTGAAACAACAAACCTCACGACTTCATTCATATGTTGCACTTGGCTGTTTCATTTTGCAATTCAATAATCTCTATCAAAGATTATTGGCCACTCACCAATATCGCTAGAGTCGTTTTGTTTTTGGCTTAAAAATTTAGTAACATTAGAATCATGAAATCATGTGCTTTCGACTGTTTTTTGACGTAAAGATGTCAACTCTAGATCATGAGGACTTGCTGTCTATTTTTACTGAGCGGATAAAATCCAATGTGGTTTAAGAAAGAATTGCTATCTCTTGAAATACAGTATCATTTATAGATGAAACTACAACTTTTGGTATAACTTCTATATTTTCAGCCTATTCAGATAACAAGATTCCTTCCTTCCGACCAATTTTCCACAGCGTTCATCCATGCCATGGATTCCTTAATCCTGAAACCACTTTTAGTTGGAAGTTATCGTGTTGAAGGGCGCATTATCCTGCATTAAGATGAAGTATGTGCCATAAAAGGTAATAGATGTTCCCCTAGTATTACTTGGTAATGAGCAGCACGCATTCCTCCATTCATTAAAGCTATTTCGCTCCGAGAACTTCTTTTGATCGATGCCTCAACTATAACATACCCGTCTCCATATTCTCTCTTTACGGGAATTTCTCTTTATTCCGCAAATCGTGCCAGTAATAATTAAAACCATCTGATTCATTAAAATTAACTTCTTTTCAGCGTTGAAGATCACATGATCTCAAATGTATAGTTTCTGTTTACAAAATTTTGGTGAATTCCATTGAATTGCATTCATGTGTAGTTTTGTCAATTTTGGCTTTTGTAAATATTTTCGATACTTGAATGATTTCGAAGACCAAATAAATGTTCTCACTCAACGAGGATCGCAGTCCAAGCTTAAACGTCTAGCGATTTGTGATGATGAAACTCCTGTGTTCGATGATTTCCTTCAGACCAATTAAAATGTCTGTTTCATTGCAGAATGATTGCACTGCAGATTGCAGAATGGCAGTCGCCATTCGGTTAATGATTATCCTGAATTAAATCGATGATTGATGGGTTCAAAATGTTTTGTGAAATTCATGTCGAACAGCTTGTCTTGGTGAAAGATAATCATGTATTTATGTTTTTCGTAAAGTATTATATGGAGGGTATTTTATTTTCTTAACAATTTGCTAATTTATTTACTAACCTCAACTGTCACTTGTTCTTTGATGTGTGTACAATATGGCATCCCACATTTTTTAAGCAAGGGATTGTTTTTTCTGTTTGGTCAATGTTCAGCGGCAAAGCGGCAAGGGCATCAAAAAAGGGATGATCACGCACAAATTCAGTCAACGCCAAATCAATTCACATTAAATTTTAGTTACGTATCCAGTCTGTCCAAAACGGAAAACAAAATCATTGATATGTTCATGAAATTGAAACGGAATTCAACTGAAAAACATAATTTTTCACACAATCAGAACAAAACAATTTAATTTAAGGCATAGGCCGAAGGATGAAGAAATCAGAATTATTTGCAACCAAACATGCTGTTTTCTGCTGCAAAGTTGAGTGAGTGCAAAGAGCACGCCGTTTTTCTCGAAGAGATGCAAACGGCGACTGGTGCATTTTCCATATGCGAAGAAAGTGAAGGCGTCACCTGTGGTGGCGGGTAGAATAAGCAGACTGGAGACGGTGAATTTCTCATCTAATAAAACTAGGTCTGAAAATACGCGTGCCCACTGAAAAGTTGCGTCAGGAAAGAAATAGTCTCACGATGATTTTTGCAGAGCCACGGCGCCAGGTCGCTGATAAGTCGTGCGATCCTCCTTCCTCACTTTTCTTGCCACAAAGCAATGGTCTTTCTTTTTTCCTCTCGGTTAAAAATTTTCCTTTCCGACTCCACCCTGCGTAAGTAGTCTCACCTGCACTCTGCAGCAAGTAGCACTAGAAGGACCCCTCTCACGGAAACCAGCATCGATGGTTCGGAGACAGTGCGTTATGCAGCCGCCATCCGCGAAGCTCCTTGCCTCTGTACCACTCCCTACTAAGAGTGTCAACCCAGATACTGACTCTATTGCACTCATGAGTAGGCGTCTTTTGCTCGAGGTTGGTCCTCCAGTGTTGGCCAGAAGGCAACTGAGAGCTGAAATTTCTCCAGCAGCTATTGTGCGGACTTGATCAAAGAACTTAATTTTCGAGTCGATCATCAACCCAAGGTATTTTATTGATTCCTTCGACTCGATGATCGTTTCTCGAATCAGAACGGGAATAACACAAGGGATCCGCTTCTTCCATAAAAATTTTTTATAATAATAATATCAAATATAACAATGATAACAAGGCTGCCAGAAAAATGAGGAACCATGCTGCAGTTATAAATATTTCTGAATGAAGGGCATATAGAGAAACTCCACCCCAACCCATAATGTGAGAGATGCCAGAGTAGAAGCGGTCTGGTACGGAATATAGGCATGCTTTTGGAAGTTGTTAGAGTCACACATCATTTCGGTAACGACGAAATTTAAGGTATGATAGATACATTGATACTTGCACGAAAAAATGATGTAACATTAATGAACAATTTGAAATATATTACTTATTTTGTTTATAGAATATTATGTTTTATATTATTTTATTTATGCTAATTGATGGAAAATACTAGCCTTTACAATAATAATTTTCAAACGAGTACGCTACACAATAACAATAATTCTAACGTGAATTAAAGGTAAATTTAAATATCTGAAGAGTTAGAATTACTGATAACAAATAAATTTCCAATGATTTAATAGTATGTAAGATTATATATATTATCATTGTCAAAAGCCGCAGAATGTTCTTGCTCACTGTTGTGAATGTTAATGGAATGGCCGTAATGTCGTATGTAGACACAATCATATGAGATAAAAAATGTCATATACCAAATCAAAATTTAAAAGTTAGAAAATGTTATGCTGCAATTGTAACATAGTTATTGAATTTAGCTGAACATTATACAAATGAAGATTAGTTTTCAAATGTAATAAATAATGTAAACGCGGCTTAAAAAATTATCAAAGCATTTTTTCAGCAGGCTTCAACTCAGTGCTTAGGTATAGGTATGGGCTAATTTGTTCATTTCTATTTGTTGTTAATAGATTTCGTCATCGCAAAATTATTCTGAAAAATAAACGAAAGACCTTTCCTTTTAATTTTGCTTGTTTAAAGTTTGTTTTTTCGCATTCGATTTTCAACCATTATTGTTCCGTCTTCCTCAGCGAATCGAACGATAACGCGGAAAATTTAAAGGAAGGTAATATAAGGAAATATAAAAGAAATATATTTCTATTCAATTGTTTATTTTTGTTTTTAAATAACATATGAAGATTTTATAATTTTTTTCTCAAATGTCTGTTTATGAATATGATATTAATTCATGAGTTTTATATTACATGTGCCATTCATATAGTAACGGTTGAAAATTTCAACTCATTTTATGATAGTTAAGTTAAAAAAAATTTTACGACTTACTTTCGGTTGGACAGGTATTGAACATCTATTGTGATTGACACTTTTGACAGAGATGTTCTTATAAAAATTCTAGGGCATTCTCTTACTCACCACTCTAACTTCAAACGCCAGACAGACAACAGACAGCATTTATACCAAACCGAATTCCCGATCACATTTACCAGGTGTCGGGTGTGGTGAATAGTTGTTTTCTAGTCGACGACAACTTCAGCGACTAGTGGGTTTTGTCTAAAAATTGAATGTCATCGAGAGATCGTCAACCGCATTCAGGTTTCTGCACGAATATCGTCAACCCTGACTGGCTCGTTTGTTAGATAGATATCTGTATTAAATAGTGACTTCTGTGATCAGTAGTATATTTAATTTAAAAAATGCCTGTATTTAAAGGTAATTGTCATTGGTGGTGCAAAAACGATTGAAAGTCAATGATTAAACGCCACAAGACGAATCATTGTTTTCATTGAGAATGAAACGTAATTTGAACAAAGAATATTGATAATGACGCATTGTGTTTTTGTAGTTAAAGTAAAATGGGGACGCGAAACTTTCCCCGATATTGAGGCAAATACGGACGAGGAGCCACTTTTGTTCAAAGCGCAACTCTACGCATTGACCGGGGTGCAACCCGAACGTCAGAAGGTTATGTGTCGCGGTACTCAGTTGAAAGACACCGAATGGAATATGCAATTGAAAGATGTAGGCGAGAATTATTAATTATTTTGTGAATTGAAGTCTAAATGCTGTTTTTAATAATTAAATTCAGGGAGCGACGGTGCTGCTGCTAGGTACAAAGGAGGAGGTGCCACAGGAGCCCGTGGATAGGCCAAAATTCATAGAGGATATGAACGAGACAGAACTTGCAACAGCGGTAAGTATTCGTTTGTTTGCTGTGTAATTTCGATCATATCATCATAAGAAACGGATGATTTTGGCCTAAATTTTGTCGAAAGCAAAGCTCCAAATAAAATGTCGAAAAGACACTTGTCCTAAGCGACAATTGTTAATTGTGACGCACACGTTGGTAGTTGAAAAGCATGTTAGAATATTCCCAATCTGTTAAAAATCTTAATCTATGAAGAAGGAAAACGATTGAATGGCGATAAAAAGTTTCAGTTAATACAACCATTCATATTAATAGGGACGTAACTCTGAAAACCCATTTTAGTAAAGCTCTTATCAGCTTCAAAATCATTGCACAAAGACGACCCGATCGATCATTTGCTGAGCGCCATGAAAGAAAATTATGTATACAAAGCGTTTCATAGAAATCATATAAAAAAACCTTGGTATGCTTGAATTCAAATTAATATGTATTATTTCGAGCGATATCATCTATGATAAATATAGACCATTGAATGAAATCATTAAATATATGCAGAAAGAGAACAATGAGTGAATCACTTTGAACGCGCCTCAACGTTCGACGTAAAATATGAGGTGCATGTGCTTTCTGTTGTTAATTTTTCATGGATTGATTCATATCTGATTCAGCCATAATGAGAATATTACGAGTGTTTACATCCAAATTAAAGTGAAATGAATTACCGTGGATAAGCCTTGAAGAAGATCAACTGGCATAAAAATGCCAATAAAATATCATCGATAAATGTTGTTAAAATCAAAAACTCATCGACGTTTGCTATGAAACTTCAAATTCGACTATCCAACCCAATTTAGGACTACATACCAAAATTATAACGTATGAAAACGGTTCAAATCTTTGTAATTTGTTTCTATTTTCCTCATATTCTTCATTGTCTACAATTTTTTTCTAAATTCATTTAACTTCATTTATAAACTCTGGAAAAATAAAACAAAAATTAACGAGCGTACTAGGAACGTGGATTTGCATTTTTTCCCTCTCTAGTGAGACTTGAAAGTTTAATAGTAGTTTATTTTTGGCACCATTTGTTCAGAAAGTTAAATGCATAACTGTGTAATAGAATAACCGTTCGCACTACAAACGACTTCGATTATCGCCGGTAGCACTATATAACATTACTTCGCCTTTCGTTTAGCGGTAGGTACGGTAGGTTTTTTTTTATTACCATTGCCTCTAGGTCAGTAGTCCGACCAACCGAAATCACTCTTCTGTTCGGCAGAAAATTCGCTTTGGGTCAAACTATTAAAATACTTTCAATCCTGCTTAGTTACAAAACCTAATCTGGAATACCAAGTTTTCATTTACGCGTACGTCTACATACCTTCGTTTTTCTGGTATTCCTTTTCGAACAGTACTAATAAAATAGTACCCGATAGGACATCCGTTGCGGGGCCCCAAAGAAACTGTTTATTTTTTCTCTGTTCATCTGTTTCTTTAACTGTTTCATTTTGTTTCGAAAAACTATTTCTGCCTTCCTAATCATTTTGCAGCGATGTCGAGTTTACTCGAAGAAAACTGATTAAATCCCTTTTGCTTTAAAATTAACTAATTGTGACAAAAAATCCAGCGTAGCCTGTTGGTTGTTTGGAAAATCTTAATGTTTATTCTAGTTTAATAACACATTCATTAATTAAAAAATATACATTATAAAGATAAAATAAAACCAAATGAATTTCAAGAAATTTAATTTAAACAATAAAGAATTTCAATGAAGAACAATGATACTTTTTAAAGCAAGGTAGAACACATAATGCTACCTTGCGTGTTGGGCACCAATATTTGGAGCCTCTTTTAATATTATTTTTCGGACAGTACGGACATCAACACGTACGATTTGATTTTGATTTTGAAGTTCGTGAAAATTTTATTGAAGCAGGGCGGCCTTATTGAGACGCATTAGATGAATCATCTGAATATCGTTCAAATCAATACGTTTTAATTTTCCATTACTTTTTTTATATAACAAATAAGAGGTTATACAAATACAGTAGAAGCCGCTTAATATGATTTCACGCTTTAAACAACACTTTACGTCCGTCCCTGCAATTTGTGACATATTTTCATAAATTTCTTAACGCTTAATGCAATTCGTTACGCCGTTGATTACGCCAACAACACGTACCTATTTTCTTTTGTGGCAGCGGGTAGCGGCACTAACCGAACACTTTAACCCAAGCCTTCAACGTTCACCGATCGTCATTTGTTGACTTTCGTGTTATGCCGCCGCCGGTTATTATAAAGCGATTACAATTAAGCGAAAGGCATTCTCACTTCAAGAAAAAATTTAAAGTAATTGAAAGTTCTCGATGAAGAATCATAAATAATAAATCAAAGTCAGTTAAAAGAAAAAAAAAGAGAGCTTTTGAAAAGAGAGCATCAGTTACCAGTTTCTACGTTAAGAACCATTTTTAAGAAAAGAGAAAAAATCAAAGAAAAATGCAAATTGAGGGTAGCGCAGAGAAAAAAGCAAAATGTAGGAGAGTTTGACAAATTAGAAAACGTTTCAGTGGAATGGCTTCATCAAGCACGAGCTTTAAAACTGCCCATTGGTTGCCCCATTATATGCGAAAAAGCGCTTAAGTTGAAGTGGAGGTGAAGTTTATTTACGCCCTGAGTGTCGGACTACCGACTAAACACTTCTCCTGTCACGCCGAGACCTAGCCTGGAACTGTTTTTCACATTACTTCGGACTAGGCCTCATTAATCTTCGCTTAGCGGTGCCTTCAGGTTAAGGGAAATCCCTTTTTTGCACGGATGGATTGCTGTTACAGAGATCCCCCCCCTCCCTCACCAAGCGATCCATCATGCCTTTCTTTATGAGAAGAACTGTCCGTACGTAATCCGACACACAGTTCCAATTGTCTTTTGATTGCATCATTTTTCCCGTTACATTTTCTGGGGAGAGCACGCCTATTTTCTCCGAGAGATGCGAACGGAGTCTTGTCCATCTGGTACACGCAAAGAACGTATGGCAGGCGTCATCCGTCATCCCGGGCAGAACACGCAAGTTGGGGATGGTGACTTTCCCATCTTATACAGGTAAGACTGAAAATACCCGTGACCACTGAGTAGTTGCGTCAGGTAATAATCAGTCTCACCATGCATTCTGTAGACCCACGGCCCCAAGTCACTAATCAGCCGTGCGGTCCACCTGCCTCGCGTTTCGTTTTCCCATATTTGCTGTCACAAAGTTAGGGTCATTCTCCTTTCGTCTTGGCTGACGGCTTCTCTCACTGATTCCCCCCTAGGTAAGTTCATACGTTTCCGTTCTTTAGCAAGTGCTTAATAGGGACCACCCTCGAGATAACCAGCACCGCAGATTTCGAGAAAGTGCGATATACAGCCGCTATCCGCAAAGCTCCTTGCCTCTGCACCTGTGCCAGACGCCTTCGGTGCGTCTCTTTACTAAGAGCGTCAGCGCAAATCTCGGAGCCATACAAGAGCACTGACTCCATTGCACTCATCAGTAAACGTCTTTTGCTCAAGGTTGGTCCCCGCGTGTTGGCCATAAGGCGACTGAGAGCCGATACTCGCACAGAAGCCTTATCCGCTAGGGCTTAAAGATCACCGATTTTAACGCTTCAAATGATTGCATAGATAGTTTAAAAAATCTCAATGGCATCGTGTACCGTCAAATCAAGACAGTGGTACACAGGATGTTGCTATATGTTGCGAATTCTCCAAATTTTCCCGATTGTTTCAAAATTACGAATCGCAAGACATTTTTAACGCGGACGAATTCGGTTTATTTTTATAATAATTCCACAAAAAATAATTCCAAGCCTGGGCCAATTCTGATGGATCGGAAAAGTTACGTTTGCTAGTGAATGGTAAGGCAAAAAGTCCACGTTGTTTCGAATACGTAAGATCGCTTTTTGATGAACAATCTCGAGCTTGGATGACGAGCATTCGTTTCATTGACTGCTTGAAGTCGTTGATGATGACTTCCAGATTAAAATTAGACGCATAATTCTATTTAATGACAACTATCCCGCTCACCCTAAAGGTGTTGAACTAAAGAATATCAAGCTTGTTTATTTTCCTCCAAATGTGACAAGCAAATTACGACCGATGGAGCCGGGAATCTAAACGTCTATAAAAAAGGTTACGGGACAAAACTAATACATCGCTATATTAAAAAAATGGAAGGCCCTGATAGCAAACGACCCTTGACGACGGTGCATTATACGATTCTTAATATTGCAGCGGCATGGGAAGCAATTAAGTCTGATACAACTCAAAATTGTTTCAAGAAAGCACGTTTCAGAAATGACGGGGTTGACGTCGTGTTGGAAGAAGAAGAAGCCGTAATACTGGATGGTTTTCCTGTATATTCTTCCATTGATGACAATATGGCATCATACGAAATTCAATCAATTGAAGATCTTATTGAGAATATTTTGAATAACACACACATAAGAAGGCCCTAAGTGATAATTATGAAGACGAAGTTGAGTCAACTCCGATTTTGTCAAACGCCCAGGCATTATCAGCTGTTAATGATTTAAGACGCTTTTAAACTTCTTTGAAAACACACTGCAAAAGCTAAATTCTGTTGAAAATCTTGTAATTGCTCATGTATCAAAAACTTTCTGTCAAAGAACAACATAAGTGATTACTTTAAATAACATAATTATAATTACGCGACGTATTCTAAGGTCTAAAAGTTCATGGGTGAACTCAAAGACAAAACGTTATGAGGTCTGATATTCTGAATAATGAGGACTATACTTAGTGTCCTTTCCAGTATAAAAGAGCAAATTCCATATGTATCCGGTGTAGCCTTCGCATAAGACTAAAAATTTCATCCGAAAGCGATATCTTTTGGAAGGTATATATTGCTTCCAAGATAATCGTCCTTTCAATAATAGGAAAGATTTAAAGTAAACAATCAAAACGTTTATTATTTTCAAATTGAATAAATTTACAAAATAGTATAAATCTATTGACATTCAATACTCTCGTGAAAAAAGACCTGGAAAAAGTTTCTCTTTTTAAAAAATATGTTTGTAGGGTTGGTTTCGAAATTGTTCCCGTTCTCACGAATGAATATTTTTTCGTTATTTTTAATAAACTGTCTTTTGAATTCTCGTCGGAAAAATTTGGGGAAAATATGATAGGCTTGTTTCCATGTATGTCATAATTTTTCTCGTCCATTGTTTGTTGGTCAATAATGCTTGAAAGTATGGGAAGACACTTGTAATTCCTTATGTTTTTACTTTGTTGCCCGACCATCTTAGCGGGACCACCCCGTTTTATCGCTTCAAATGGGGTTATTATCGTAGCCTTTTGCTTTTTTGTCAGCCGCTGAGGTTTCTTATAATAGTACATAAAACTTTATGCCAGTCAACCTTTTTGAAAAAAATTATTACAATTTTGTTTATAAACATATTTAGTCCATAATTATTAAATATAAATTAAAAAAAAGAAAAATTTTCCGCTGCGGCTGGCCCGTGTATGAAGGTCAGATTTTTTATCACTCCGCAGCATTTTTCGCCTGGCTTCATAGTATTCAATAAGTTCTGGCTCATCAGCGTAAAAAAATCAGATCAGATACGTCAAAAGAAGAAATCGAACTACGTTCCTCATCAGACTTTTCGTGCAGTAAAGTAATTGTACCCGGCGCTATACACAATGTGGCCCGTCTTGTTGGAATCACATGTCTCTGATGTTAATACTTTCATCAACCTATAATACAAATCTCTTTTGACTAAAGTTTTCTCTAGCATCATTTCACACAAAATGGTTTGTTCATACCTCGTGGCATGATTTAAATAATACACTGAGTTTGTGTGTATTTTAAGTCATTTGAGCAATGGATTGTTGGTTCATATCTGCTTCAAATGCATTGATTCTGTCTGTTGTTATAACCATTCAAGCAGAAATGAGCTAAACCACACGATATTAGAATGTTTGCATCCGTTTTAACACCGTTTTTTTTACCAGAACAAATTTGTCGTGTACTATTTTCAAATTGTTCTTAGTAGGTGAATTTCAAAGTCTAATGATTCAGATGATTTTAGTTGTAATGATATGTTTCTTAAATCAATCGAATTCCCATTGACATATTCCTATTCCATTGACTTATCATTGACTTGTGGATTGCCCTCGGCGTCTGTTTTGCGTTAAGTAACGTTTCAATTCAACTAGTTATCGCTGTCGATTTAATTATTTTTTCACACAAAACAAGTTCTCGGAATGACAGGGTTGGTGTTTAGTCGGTAATCCAATTCCTATGTGTCATTGAGAGTCCAACTTACAGGGTGTAAACAACTTTCACCTCATCCGCCAAAAAAAAATTATGAAACGAGTGAAAGAACGTTGGCTGTCATTCAGGACTTTCGCTGGCTCTGCCTCTCTTTGCTTGTTTGTTTGGACCCGAGAGCCAAATGGTTGACATACTTTTCCTCGTTTTCGTCGAAATTTTCCACAAGGAAACTTTCGTGTCCTCGTAAAAAGCTTATTGACACATCTGGCACACTTATGCAGTTGCAGATAGTCTGTAATGATTGCGTCATGATTCTCAATCGTTTTTGCTAATTTGTTCTGAAATTTCTTACGTTGTCACGCGTTAATTGTTAAAATTGTGTCGCATCCTATTAGTGTTTCCATTGGTAACGTTTTTCCAGGGGTGGATGATCGTGTTCCAAATTTTCAAAATTTTTTTCACGTTTGAACTCTATGCCGGGTTAATATAGGAATCCGTGACAATGTTTGATCCGCAAATTCCTTAAAAGTTTTCACTGAAGTAAGGATGAAGGAGAAGTTCCACGAATGCAGGGAACCAATCACATTTCAGCGAAACGAAATTGGGCGTTTCAGAAAAATCGTTGACTCCCAAAGTATGCGCTATTCTTAGTAGATTTTTTATGAAGTGTGATGTATCCACCTGTCCCTTCACTTCGAAATAGAAATTCTATCTATATGTGTGTTAAGAGACGGTTATCATGTCTCATAAAGTTAACGCTTTATGAACTCGATATGGATTTTTCCGTAGAGCTTTAAATAAATGAGTATTAATGGTATTAAGCTATGGTTATCGCGTAAGTGGTCCATATAGTGCTATTTTCTGAAGAGCAAAGGCGAGTCTACTTGCTTTGGGGGAAACAGACACCCTAGGTTTTTGGGGTTCCTTATGTACCCAGGAAATGTGGTAAAATTGCGATAAACCCTTAATACATGATCTTCTTTGTGTCACACAGGAAAGATCGATTGAAAAACATTTTTCCGTCACGGGGAAAGGAGCAGAAGACTTTGAAGACTCAAGCTTTTTAACCACTCCGACTAGAGCGTGAGTTCTGGTACATCATTAGCTGTACTTTCTGCCATTTAACAAAAAATCACTCATTATTTTTATGGCAAACGAACAACAAAAACAAAATAAAAACAAAAAGGCATCTGCATGATATTACTTCCGTTTAAAGTCAACTCAGTGAACTTTCCGAAATTTCACATATACAATAACATCAAGACAAAAGAAATTAATTTACAAAAAGATAATTACTGAAGCTATAACAGATTCGAAAAGGGAATACGTTTTTCCAACGTTTCGAAGAGATTTTACACCTTAATTAGTTTGAATAAATACGAAATACAATTTCTACCACACGGATACGTTTTACACACGTTTACCGGGTTATTGAAAAACTTTCCATAACATATATATGATAAGTTCCTTAGATTTAATCATGATCATTTAAATCCCCCATCTCGGGTTCTTTCATTTTTATAGCTACGCTACTGGCGACTTGAATTTTGAAGATCTTTCCTTCTCTGTTGCCCGTGCTGCATCCCCTTCCTTGATCCTTTATTATCTGGTCATCTGGTTTTCCCTATATACTCGTTCTATGTAGATCAACGTCTTTCAATCTATCCTTTCAGTTCATGCATTTGATACTGTTGATAACATCTATCGCTGTCTGGTAGTTTGAATTGAAACCGTTTAATTTGGTTGTTTCAAACGAAGAAAAGCTATTTTTTTGCGGTCGTAGGAAGGACAAAAACAAATCTATCGCCAATTATATTACCATCAAACTTTTCGCAACATCTCAAGATTTCCCCGCACAGAGATTGAACTCGTTGAAATTAGATGAAACGGTTACAGACTATCGATAATCAGGAGAATGACTCTGCAAACCAAAAATATTAGATCTCGATGGAAGATATTGCGAGGACAGTAGTACTGACAGGATTTATTGAATGATATTATCCTATCACGGATGAAGGTCTTAAAATCAATCGCCAGATCGTCATAACGCAAAAGCGAATCAACAAAAGGGAAATGTAATGGGAAATCCCTCACATCTGGCATTTATTGCATCGTAAGTTCTGTTGCGGAGAATCGTACATCGCGTAAACGAGGAGTGTAAGTGATTCAAGTAACAAGGAGCATCTAGACGAAGCACCAACAGCAAGGAAGTGGTGGACAGCAAGGTGGAAGTGGAACTTTAAAATGCCAAGCGCCAACCAAAGGAAGAATGTTGACATAAAGTAAGCTAGGGACATATTCGAATTCGATATTATGGCAAACTTCGCAACAAGCAAGGGGAAAAAATAACTTGATGAATAAGGATTAGGAAAATTGGATGTCATGGTTATTCGAACTAATTCAGACGCAATATCTTTTTGAAACTTTGGGCAAAGTAACACGTTATTAATATCTTGTACAGGTTCAGCAATTATCTTTTTGCAAAAGGAGTACGTTTCATTCCTTGTTAATACGTTAAAGTGGTAAAAATGCTAAACTTAATCGGTGGAAAAAACCAACCGATTACATCGAACATCGATTTCGATGATGAAAAGAATCACTAAATTAAATGATGAAGCTTTCGGATTTTTGTTCTCAGATTGAGTATTTAGTGAGGATGAGATCTATTACAACTAGATACTCTCCTTCTCTGTGAAACTAGTTGGAAAGATCCCTGGGGCATGGATGATCCCCACTAAGCAAAATGTTCTATTGCCATCATTGTGCTTGTGTTTTAATATATTTCGCAGTTTTTTGTTACTATAACGTTTTTCACGAAATTATATTGCATGATGGCAGCAAAAGGGTTCAAATGCGACCTTCTTTGCTTATCGCGAATCGCTTGCTTGCCTTTATCTGTGCAATGGCTCATAATACTTTAGTCATTTTAGCAAAGACAGTGTTGACAGTGTAGACTTGATTTTGAATATTGGAATACATATGACGGCCAGAATATTAGCCAAGGTAATGCATCACCATTATAGCACCTAAGTTATGTTTATTTGCTTTATTTGGAAATACATAGCAGTAAAATTGATTATAAAAATTTCAGGTGGAGGTACTTAAACTCTCCCTCAAGTTTTAGATTATCTGGAATAAACGAAGAAGATTTAGTAGCAGGAGAGTTTTAAAGTATATTTGGCCTCAAGAATGTGAGCCGTGCCGGCAATGTCAACCACCTGTACCTCATGCTACCTATCTTCCTTAAAAGGACATATCATAAAATAAATATTGTACATACGACAGCATAATTTAAATTTGTATTAATATAAGTAGCGTGTAATATAAATAAATAGTACCTAAATAAAACGAGTGCAAAGTCAGAACAGCAAGCAGTTTCATATTGATTATCTCTTGCAATTGAAAGGGTAAACTGATCAACTATAAATCCGCTAAATTCAACAGACATGTATGAACAGTAAGCAAATGTTTCAGTTTGCTAACATGCTTTTTCAAACTAACCCTATTATTTTTCGGTTTCCGTTTAAGCTTTTTTTACAATTTTAAAAGAACTTGTGTTGAATGTATTTCTTATGAAAATTATTCTTTCAATTCTCATTCTAGCTGGAAGTGCCTGCAGGTCTGACCAATTTAGGCAACACATGCTATATGAATGCTACGGTGCAATGCTTAAAGTCTGTTCCCGAACTGCGTGATGCATTGGCCTTATACAAAGATGATTTCTCGGGAAGTTCTTTAGCTGGGGCACAATCCATTACCACAGCAATGAAAAATCTCTTTGGGCAAATGGAGAAAAGCAATACAGTGACACCCATTCTTTTATTGCAAACACTTCATATGGCATTTCCGCAATTCGCCCAAACTGGCGAGAATGGCACGTATAGGCAGCAGGATGCAAATGAATGCTGGTCGGAAATGTTGAAGATGTTGCAGCAAAAGTTGCCGTCGCAAGACAAAGAAGGTGCCAGCAAGGGCAAATACAAGTGAGATTCGATTTGTTTGTGGAGGAAACTAAATACTTACCAATTTAAATTCTACCTTGCAGCTCGTTCATTGAACAATTTTTCGGAGGAACATTTGAGTCTGAAATGAAATGCACTGAAGCACCGGACGAACCGTCTACGAAATCAACTGAAAATTTTTTGCAGCTTAGTTGCTTCATTTCAGCCGAAGTGAAGTACATGCACAGTGGATTAAAATCGGTTTGTTGACATTATCTGTCCTTGAATAAGTATTGAAATAAATATTTTCCATCAACAGAAGCTGCAAGAACAAATTACCAAGAAGTCATCAACACTAGGAAGAGACGCAGTCTATACAAAAACAGTAGGCAATAACTCGTTGTCTAGTTAAAATAAATCTCAATGTAAAATTTCCTTTGCAGTCGCTTATAAGTCGTTTGCCTGCCTATCTTACTGTGCAGTTCGTTCGGTTTCAATATAAAGGAAAGGAAGGAATCAATGCAAAAGTTCTCAAAGACATTAAGTTTCCTATCGATTTCGATGCTTTCGAACTCTGTACTCCAGAGCTACAAAACAAATTAACTCCAATGCGTGGAAAATTTAAGGAAATAGAAGATGCTAATATGGAGAAACAACTGAAAGAGAAGGATAAAGTTGTTAGAGGGAAAAACGCAGATGAGATCAAAGTGAAAGCTGAGCCATATTGGTTTGAAAATGATTTGGGCAGCAATAATTCCGGCTACTATACACTACAGGCTGTTTTAACTCATAAGGGTCGTTCAAGCTCGTCGGGACATTATGTAGCGTGGGTTAGACAAAAAGGTGATACTTGGATGAAATTTGATGATGACGTCGTGTCGCCTGTTCAGACTGATGATATTTTAAGATTATCTGGAGGAGGTAATTTACACTAAAATTCTAAACTAAGCTTCATTAAAGCATTTGAATTTTAATGATTCTCGATAAAGGTGATTGGCATTGCGCGTATGTGTTACTCTATGGACCAAAAATCTTAGAAATTCCCATAGATGGAGAAGGATCGGAAAGTAAAGCGGAAACATCAATGATAACCGAATGAAACTGAATACACTAACTCTTTAATTAGAATGTGCAGTTGTTAATTTAAACTTGTGAAAATCTATCTGAAGGCTCAACATTTAAGCAATGTTAATGTGGAACACTATAGCTGTGCTGATAAAAGATTTAAAAAAAGAGCAAAGAAAAACCAAACGAAAATCTATCCATGTTTTTTATTTGTTTTTATATTAATAAAAATCAATCATTGTCATTTTCGCTGGAGGATGTCTTTCAATTATGCGCGCTTGTGACCACTTGACACTGATTAAACGTATGCAATTATTGCAATGGAAATTGAACTTACAGTTGGTGTGGAATGAACGTTTGCTGATAAACCTAGACACATACATGCATATTTGTGTGGTTACCAGTTAGTTACGATCGGTAATGGGTAGCTTTCGAACTAGTTACTAGTAACCAAGTTGAGGGTGCTATTTTGGGTATAACGATTTTTTTCGTAGATATCCAATTGATTGGCTTACATGGGATTAAGTATGAAACGTCCGATTCTATGGGACTTTATGTTAGCGTTTATTTGATCTCTGGCAAGTAATAATATAATACGTCAAAATATACGTCTACCCTCAAAAAAACGAGAGCACCTTTTAATGAAATCGTAAAGGCAGTTTTGTCTGCAAATTGGGGGAGAGGTAGTTTTCGTCGCAAAGAATCGCCAATAGTTTAGAAAATTGATCAATTGACGTGAAATCTGGTGAATACGGTAGGTTATAATGTGTTCTTAGGCCAAGCTGCGATAGTTCTCGGTATCGTGGGCCTTACTACGTGAGATCAAGAGTAGTCCTGTAGGGGGATTGGTGTCTGCCTGTTCTCTAACCTCGTTTGTTTGATCTGCATTTGTCTTGTCATTTTAAGTGATTGAAGCAGTGGTTCGCCGTTTTTATACGTCCAGTTCTGATGTATTTTTTTGCGCATAACAATCGCGCTAGACTGCCGAATGTACAACATTGGTTGATTTGGCTGTATCTTCAGATTTGAGATATGTTTTTGCGTTTGATATTTGTCCAATCATTGTGCCGAATTCTTACAATTATTGAAAAGTTGCCATCGTTCTCATTTGTTGGGCGCAAAACTGAACTGCAAAGCATGCATTGAAGCGATTCCATTGCCGACGTTCATGGAAAATCCACCTGTCCGCCTTCTATTCCACTCAATTGCTTTCAAATCGCCTAGAATTGTCACAACGGTAGCTGCTGAGCTGTTGCGCCGCGTCGTTTCATGACGATTTGTTTCCACATGAAGCTTTCGTTTCAGATTAATTTGCTTTTTCTATAGCCTTCAATTGATGGAAATTTTACGTCCAACCTCCTGAAGTATTTTAATTCGCTCCTGTCAAAATTAATCATCGGCATACAGGATGAAGTTATTTTAACACCAAGACTTAAAATGCGTCGAATTTTATGTAAAACACAACCAAAAGTATTGAATTTTACATTAGCTGGAGGTTCTGTGCATGTATTCTATTCAATACATGCGCAGAACAGAAACAATATCTTATGGGGTAAATCGAACCCCACGTTGTATGGGTGAGTAGTTGTTTTCACGTTGTATGCCGAAGGTTAAATTAAAATAAAGAAAAACCTTCCTTTTAATTTTATGTATTTATTTAAATATTTAAATAAATACATAAAATTAAAAGGAAGGTTTTTCTTTATTTTTTAGCAAAACGATTTTATGAAGATGGAAGCAATTACAAATGTTAAATGAAGTTTGCACACCTCATTACACTTACACTAATATTTGTTTTGTAAAGTGTCGATTTGTCGCTAAAATTATTTTCATCACAACAAGAAGTACAGAAAATGAGGAGACCGATAACTTTCACCACTAATGGGACGAAGGTGATCCATCAAAAAATTTATTCGGAACGAAAACCCTTGAGGGACGTGTAAGAGAGAAGCACCGATCGATTGGTTAAGAAAATTACATAGCATCACAACGAATGACTACCTACAAGTGCTTCTAAGAGAAAATGAGGAGCTAAAACAAAAATTAATTTATTTTGAAGAATTCAAACATGAAGGAAAATTTAAAAAACAAGCCTGAAGACTTTTTCTAGCAATGAGTGGATCTCTTTCTTTTTTTCAGACAAAATGCAGATATCGGTGATGATATCGGATGGGCTAAACTTCCATGGAAGATTTGAGGTTGGGGTATTGATTACAAGGTCTAATCCCTTCCAGAGTATTAATAAAATACAATTCGAATCTTAATGTTTTGGATTGATGCTACTCAGAGTACCGCTACTCTCGATACGATGAACTCGATTATGTAAGTGAAAAACATTTGCTCAAATTTAAAAACGGAGCTCGATCCCTTATTTAAAAAGCTCTAGCTAAATAAGATGTATATTTATTATTATATATTCTAGTAGGCGATTTCAATTTTGTGTCCCTGTAACGATTCAAGATTTGGACCGTGGTGAAATAATGAATACTAGAGAATGAAGATGAATTCAACTATTCGATCGCTCCAAATGACGGAAATCTAACTCACAAGGAAATAGATCTCTATTTGTCGTAGTGGGAGAAGTTGAAGTCATCGAAATATCGAAACAGTATATTTCTATTACGTGTCAACAAGATTCATCGACTATATTAGAATTATGACTATCCCACTTAGGGTTGGTCGAAATTCCCCTTTATGAGTGGAGTGGAAAAAGTCAACAAACTGAGAAGTATATGGCCACAGGATGTATTTTGTTAAAACTCAGTGCGATAGATATTCGAGATAAAACAGATATCGATTTTACCACAATGTCGCCAGACAAAGACGAAATTAGAAATATATACAATGAGTTGCAAAAGTTTGTCCGTATTTGAAATCATTGTTAATGGCTGAACTAAACCCTAAGAAAGGGACTCAAATTCCTGTTAAGATTTCCTATTTCAGATAAAGTCTGAACAACCAATGCATTCTTCGGTGTAATGGAACATTGGCTTCCGTTCTCAAACCTCACGTCAAAATTTTTTTGGATTATTTTATTAAATATAACTGCATTCATTTCATATTTAAAAGAAATGAATAACAAGAAGAAATCCTGTTGTTCACGGTATTCCCAATATAGTACTTCGGTATTTGCCTGAGGCTACTACCACAAATCATTGTACATTGTTGAACATTTCAAATTTTCCAAACCCTTCCTTTTCCCCATTATTTATTTCCAGAGGATAGTGAATGAAACATACGTAAATTTTCGCGATGGTCGTGAATTCGAATATTCGATTATATTCGAATAAACTCGCGAACTAACTAACCAGATACATACTAAATAAGGAAAATTTTACTTGTATTAATTATTTTTCTCTCATAATTTCGCTTAACAAGACTAGCACTCTCAAAGATTTTTAAATAAACGCAATACAATCTACAATTAATCCACTGTTGTCTATCTCTTTCTGTCTCGCTGGGAGTGTTCTCGCTGTTTTAAGCTTACGTTATTATCGTTGTTCAAGTTTTTTGAACATCCCGAATAATGGTAATATAATGAAATGGGTGGTAAATTGATGATCTCTGAATCAAGAACACAAGAAATCGAAGATGAATGGTATCCTAAGAAAAAAATTACCACCCAAGAAAAAAATTAGAAGGGACTTCAACATAAATAAATTCGATCAGTTTTTGAAAATTGAAATAAAAAAAAACATTATATGTCAAAGTTTATATGTTCTTGCTTTGACAGTGAAGTTTTTAAAGTGAGTTAATTTATTCAAAATTGTGCAAAGCTTCTTCTAAAACAAAGTGCTTATGTTCTTGCAGGTGGTTCGGCGTATAGCAAGTTAAAACATAAAAACAAAAAATAAAACATAAAACAAAACTCAAAAAGGATGAATACCAAAATGAATCCAAATTATGTGATTTATAACGGTTCGCCAAAAACCTGTGGTTGTTCAGAAAACATGAAAGATGTGGGGTCTCTCGATCCTCGTATAAATCCTCGAAGCATAGAATCAAATGGAAGTAACATAACATCGTTTCCAATACCATATCCAAAATCACTGATTGGTACGTACAAACTCTCTGAACAACATTTTACCTGTATTAAAATTGGTAGCAGATATGGTATCTAATAGCTAACACCAGTCGGAGTGGCATTTCCGTGGAACAGGTATGATGAAGCACTTTTGGTCCAAATATATTTGTGGGCATTTCTCGCACTCAATCAGGAGATGACGCTGAATATAGAGATGATTTCTCTAAATTGAGAGGGAATTGGTTAATTTCGCATCTTTCATAGATTGGAGACCTAACCTATAGAGTTACTGAGGACATTCCCAGCACCATCATATAATGTATATAAATGGGAAGTGTATATGAAATTAAAGTATATTGAATATTATTTTTGGTATTGTTTCCAATTTATATTCGATTTCAATTATTTGGTCCGCATGACAGACTTCATTAAAATCTTTCATTGCGTCAAAATAAAGTCAGTTGATTGCGTTTTATGCATTTCAGCACAGATATTCAGTAAGATATTCTGGCAAACTACAAATTACATTTATACCACCCGTTACTATTTGAAGTAGGTAAAGTGAAAGCTAGAACGGTATTATAAGTGTAAGTTTCCCCTAGGTAGGTCCTTAAGGTTTTTCAAGTCTTTATATAATGCTCCTTGTTTGGTGTTTAAGGCCCTATTTGAGAATCTCATCCCGAATACCTGATTTTTCTAACTTTTCCATTTCAAACAGGGTTTCCTTTTCAGCAGCATGATCTTCTTCCCTAGCATGATATTCCTTCTCATCGTTTTTCTGAAATTAGAGTTCTCTTGGTGAAAAACTTTCTGCTCTCCTTATATTATCTCATAAGTTATCGGTACAACTACATTAATTTTCCATCGAGAATACTTGTTTGTCCTCCAAGAGTCATCGAGAATCTTATTTGCCCTCCTAGAGTTATTCTCGTCTGAATCCAACTTATATAAAAAAAATTCTTCAATTAGTGTCATCGTCGTTATAGATTTCTCTTTTTTTGTTGAAATAAAAGTATCTGATCACGTATCTTGTTTTTCGTCTTTAAATTTTCTAGTGAACTTGCCGAGAATTATTTCCGACATTATGGTGGAAGAATCGGCTTGGACTCAAATTGATTACTCCTCTGGTGCAAGCAACCAATTTCCATTCCATATGTAGCCCGCGAAAAACTATAGAGTATGAAAATAAGACTGAAACATCTGTGCTTATAATTCAATTTCTATATAAGGTTGGATATTTCGTACATAAAAATGCTTATAATATAGAATATAACAAGAATCTGAACATAAATGTCAACTCAAGAAATTTGAAAAAAAGACAAAATTTAGTTACTAGGCGACGCGGCAAACTATATGTCACCCTATGCGTATCATAGAACACCTCGTAGGTCCTGTTTGGCAAAGAAGAATATAATTTTCTTATATAGTTTTGGCGATTCGTGCCCTTGTTTCCGTGATGACACTTTTCAGCTTGTCTACTGATGTACTCTGCTCTCCATGAGCGCTGACTCTGCCAATTACCGTACAAGTTTTCGATGATATTGACGTTTGGAGAACGTGCTCAGTGATATATCCACTAACGAAATATCACAGAGCACGTGATATATCGGCCCAAGGCGTTGTGAACTGGCGCATTAACCAGTTGAAAATGTAATTTCCGCTGAACATTTTCGCAGGGTGGCGCGTTTGCAGCTTGTGAATTAGTGTAACTTAGAATCATAGTACAAGGTAATTGTTTGAAGATTTGATGAAATTATGGAGGAAAAAGTGAAATTAAAACTCCCGCCTGACCCGGGTGCGTGAATACGGACGAAATGACAGAATGGACAAGAATTAAACGGAAAAGACAGCAACTGGAGGTAACAAACACAGCAAAAAATAAGCAGGACCTAGAAAACGCAGCGGACAAACACAAGAAAGACAATAATCCCAAAGCTAACTCTGGTAGGATAACCCTGAGCACAAAGTCAACCCCCAACAGTTTTGAATTTAATCTGGCCGCATGTTCGCAATCGACGAACAATGACAGCATCACGGTGTCAAGTGACGAGATAGAAAAATTTATCACAGATAACTGTGAAATGAGTGATGAAACTCTCAACAACGAACGGTGTACCAACAACCAGGCCCTAGACACCCCAAAGGTACAAAATCTAATGCAAACCACGGACCCCTCCCCCCAAAACAAAACTGTCAACAGATATGCTGCAGAAGACCCCAGGAAAACCTTCCCAGTCATCTGTGAGAGGCTAAGTGAAGGGAATGAAAGAAAAAGGCTCAATGCATTAATTTTCTATTCACTTAATAAACGTATAGGAATCAAGAACATCATCAACGTGAATAATTTAGGTTATAATAAGATAAAACTTAACTTTCAGACTGCCAAAGATGCTAACGACGCCATAGAAAACAATCAAGCTAAGAATGTAAACATTGAGCTATTTATTTCCAATAATTTTCTAGTTAGGTACGGCATCATTAGAAACATTCCCTACGAAATCACAGAAGATGAGATAAAAAAGGAAGCTTTTGCGTGCAATAAGATTGGGAACAGATTGGATAAAATTCAAATCCTGGAAGTCAACAGACTAAAACGAAAGGACACGGAACAACCGGAAAAGCTAATTCCCACAAAATTAATGAAAGGAACATTCTCGGGTGAGGAGCTTCCTGATGCTATCTGGTTCGGATACACGTCCATTAATGTAGAATATTATCTATTTAGACCAAGACAATGTAGTAATTGTCTCAGATTGGGTCACACAAAAAATTACTGCAGAGACAACGCACCTAGGTGCATAAGATGTGCAAAAACAGAGTGCAATGAAACATGCACGGAAACGATCTGTTTCCTATGTGGATCCAACGAACATACTGCGATAGACAAAAGCTGCCCAAAATGGTCAAGATATGAGGACGAACTCAAAGTCAGTGCGATAAGAAATATTTCTCTCTCAAACTTCCACATCTTGAAAGACAATGAGTCAATGGACGAAGCATTCCCATTACTAAATCGCAAACAAAACGTCAATTTCAAAAACAATAATGCTGAAATAAACAAGAGAGTGCTCAGGAACACGTATGCGCAAGCAGTGATGTCCACTCCCAATAATAAGAAAAGCAATCACAACCCCTGGCTAACAGAAAAAATCCAAACTAAAACCCCACAAGAACAAGCGGTAAAAAACTATAATACTACCCCAGTGTATAACCACCATTCAGCCCACAAAACCAACGAAGTGGAAAAACTAATTAATCAATTACACCAATTAATAAATGTTATAAAGAACACCACGTCACAGAATATAGTACCAACTTACCAATTCACATCCCTCGCAGAAATGCTCCATCAAGTTTTAAACTCATTAATACCACAAATAGACCGAACTAAAGCCGAAATCGAACAGGCCAACCAACTCAAGTAGACAGGCAGCCAAATCTTAATCTAAATCTAAATATGAACAAACTAAACTTTCTCCAACTAAACATACAAAGCCTTATCAAGAACAAAGATAACCTGGAATTAGCTCTAAGCCAACTAAAAATAGATATAGCAATTTTACAGGAAACATGGACCGCAGAGGACAGGAACATCAGAAGCCTTAACAATTACAATATAGAATGCAAACACAGACCTGATAGAACTGGAGGAGGAGTGGCCATAGCTGTAAAAAAATCCATCAAATATAAAAGTATCCCTACCAACAACAAATCAGAAATATTAGCTATAGAAACTACAAATATCACCCCGAACCTTATTATAGCCTCTATTTACATCCCACCGGATACAGATAAAAATACCTTCAACCAACAACTGGAACAATTCATCAGGATGAATAGTAGCAACAAACCAATGATCATCGGTGGCGACCTGAATGCTAGGCATAAAATGTGGGGAGACACTCTCTGCTGCCCAAAAGGAAAAATTCTAAAGAACATCATCAACACACATAAATTCTACCTGTTCAATTCGGGAACTCCGACATTTCACAGACTACTTGCCAACGGAAAAACTCACAGATCCAATATAGATATCACTCTCTTAAACTTCCAAATCGAAAGTAGTCAATGGAAAGATGCGAGAATAAAAATCTCAAAAAGTGAACACAGCACCATCACCTTCCAAATAGATATCAACAGCATCAACACTAATAGACTCATTACATATAATAGAAATAGAATTCAAAAACAACTGGAAGACTCTATACTTCCCAAAGACTTAGAAAAAGCCCTGCAACTTATCAACCGTACCATCATAGAAAATTCAAACGCAAACGCTGACTTCAAATACTCTCCGAAATCATGGTGGACCAAACACATCAAGAAATTATGGAAACACAAACAAAAGTGCTGGAAAAACTTCACAAAACTTAAGAATTCCTGGAACTACCAAAGGCTATGGAGAGCAGAAACTGAATGGAAAGAGGCTGTGAAATCAGAAAAAAGGAAAACCTGGGAAACTAAATTCAACGAACTCAACCAAAACCCCAATAACAAAGAGTTCTGGAGACTAGTGAGCAACTTCAAAAATAACACGATAGACAAAACAAAAACACAATGGGATCCCACCAACAACCAAGAATTCTTAAAGATGATCAAAAGGAAACACACAGCAACATCATACCCAATCACCCACAACTCGGCCACAACCTCACCCCCTACAAAGGACTTCACGTTGCAGGAACTGGAAGACGTTCTCAATGCACACAACACAAAGACATCACCAGGTCCTGACAAAATAGAAGATAACACCATAAAAACCTTAACTAAGAACAACAAGGAAAATTTTTTAGAAGCAATAAACAGTAGTTTCAAAAACATCAACATTCCACAGTCCATAAGAAAGATAAGAGTCGTGCCAATTCCTAAGAAAGACAAACCACCATACCTTATGGAAAGCTACCGGCCGATTTCCCTCCTGAGTGTACCCCTGAAGATCATTAACAACCTCGTCAAGACCAGGATCAACAAACACATTGAGGAAAGGAATTTACTAAGCGATAACAGTTTTGCATACAGACATGGGAGATCAATAAATCTGTGCATCAACAAGCTTCTCCACAAAACAGCTAGAAGTAAACAGTTTAAATACATGGCCATCATCTGTGACATTTCTAACGCATACGAGAGAGTAGACATCAGAACCCTAATGCAAGCACTTAAGGAGTTTAACATCTCAACACCGTATATTGACTGGATTGTAAATTTTCTGAAACTAATCCTCACCCTAGACGATAATTCAATAGAAATAGATAATGGTCTGACCCAAGGAGATGTTCTCAGCCCCCTTCTATTTAACATTTACACCCACAAACTCCACAACATCACCAACTCAAATATCACCCTCATACAATACGCGGATGATTTCATCATTTTAAGCAAAGGACGGAACCTTTCACAGACTCTCCTCAACCTACAAAGCGGTTTCAAATATTTCCAGAACATAGCGAAAAATTTTAACCTAGAACTTAATGAAAACAAAACTTCAGCGATCCAGTTCTATCACAACAGACCACCACAACAACATGTGTACCTGAACGGTTAAACTATCAGATGGGTCAAAAACTTCACCTTCTTAGGCAGAGCTCTGAACTACAAAGGCAGGGTCAGGGATCAACTAGCGAACACAAACAAGAAAGCTGAGTTATACAACAGAATTATCAAAAAGTTGTCAAGTCCCAAGCTTGGCCTAAGGCCCTCAAAAGCAATCAACACATTCAGGGCGATAATACGACCCCAACTAGAATCAAATATTGCAAACATGTCAGATGCGCTACAATACCTGTTTCAGAAGATAGATGCACATAAAGCCACCACACTGAAAAGGTGTCTAGGAATCCCACAAACAGCGTCAAATACGATCACACTAGCCATGGCCAAAGAACTCCCTTCCAGTTATAGATCATACCTATTTACAGCGAAAGAAATTCTAAAGAACCTACATAATGGTGAATTCAGAAAACTCCTCACAGAGAAAATCAATTCCAACTACACCTCAATATACAGAAAATTCTGTGAGATGTTTGACAGTACCTGCTGGGGTGAGATCAACACATCACCAAAGAACCTCTTCTTTCAACTAAACAACTCAGAAAACGACTTAGTTGATAACATGCCCCCTCTAGACCACAATGACCTCATAAACTCCATTTCGACAGTGGTAAACACTTACATTCAAACCCATGAGATTTTCTGCACAGATGCAGCTAAAAACTCCATGGATACAGGGTGCGCTATATATCACCTCAACTCAGAAACAACAAAACTATACAAAGTCAATAATAACGCCTCAGCCAACAACGCCGAAATCATGGCAACATTCCTTGCCATCTTAGAACCCCCTATCAACAGTAGTAGAAATGTCATTGTGTTCACAGACTCGCAACATTGCATTCGCGAACTAGCGTCCAACAAAAACATCAAATACGTCCCCTCAAGAATGAGGAGGTACTTCAATGAAAATGACAACAGGATTTTCACCTTCTACTGGATCCCTAGAAACTGTGGATGGATCCCCCTTGAAATGACGGACTCTGCGGCCAAGAGAGCGATTGAGGAGGGAAATGATGCACCCAATTACACTGAATGGGACGATACCCTAAAACTAATTCTAGAGAAAATTAAGGAAGAAGAAATCGCAGATTGCAAAGATAAAGCAAAGAATCTCAAGGACTGCCCATGGCTCAAAAGCGACCTCCTGTTTGACAAAAAACCCTGGTTCCACTACATACAACTGGACAGTAATACTACCAAACAGATGAACCGAATACTCACGAACAGAGCGTACAACAAAACAAGACTACTGAAGGCAAAAATAGTTTCATCTGACCATTGCAGTTAGTGCAATGGTCGAGATGATCTAGAACATCAAATCTTCTAATGTGCCAACTTTGAGAATTTGAGAAACAAATTCTCACTATTCAAAGAAATTTCGTCTTTAAATAAAATATGCAAATCAAACAAAAAAAAACCACATATGGCTACTGGGCAAATTTCTTGAGGAAGCCAAGGCAGAGCTGTGACCATCCAATTCTCTCCCCCTAACATCATCATTTTAAACATTTTACATTATCTCCATTAGATACATCATACTAACCTACCAAACACAAATTACTAACAAACTAACCAAGTCTAACAAGCTACAACAACGTAAACCAGAACGACCCCAAAAGGGGCACAGTCAATAATCTGCCACAAGGCACTAAGATCGAAAACCCTGGCTAATGTGCACGGCACCATAGCCAATACCACCTACCATAGTGTAGGACGAGAAAAAAAAATTAAATCAAATGCCGTGCTATATCATGACTCCAGAGGCAGCTTCCGCGAATTGTAGAAATAATACCATAAACAATCACGCCCGTCTACATCGAACCATTTTTCGTCAAAAAAAAGGACTCTACCATATGTTTGTCCAGTGGACGTGATCTCGTGCAAATTGTAATCGAGCGACCTTGTGTGCCTGCGTCAGTGGTGTCTTACATTTCGAATTCTTCCATTGTGAATGCTCAGCTTGCTGTAAAATACGTTGAAAATTTAGTAAATTAGTTTGTACATTCCCCTGTGCGCTGATCGCCCGGGCCTTTGCAATTAATTTTGATGCGACTTGCAGAATGGCCCGCTTTTCTCATGCGGTAACTGCTGGGGTCGACCTACTGGGCGCTTCTCGTCATATGAAAAAAAAGGACATTTTCAGCGGTTGTTGTTGAGGAAGATCAAACGATGACGGTTGAAAATCGATTACGGTATAATTATAAATTTAACTTGCAAAATTTAAATTGTGGTCTTTTTTTCATTTGCCAGGTATATTTGAGGATAGAATCCGTTACGAATATTTTCGTTATACTTAAAGGAACGCTATTTATAATATGAGATCGCTATTTGACTCATCTTCAGTATTCGCGCAATTTCCAGAATATTTGTTTCCATGTTTTTAATTGGGTTACCAGTTTTGATTCGGTTTCATTCATGATTTTGTCTTCCGTTATATTTTATAAAAAAAATGCGTTACCATTTTATATATATATAAAAAAAAACTTTAAAAGGGGCTAACTTACTCTCAGAAAAGTCAACAAACTTTCAAATTAATTAACAACAGTGTACAAAGGTTAATGTCTTATAATTTTAAATCCCTACATGTGTATGTGAAATGCGCTATCTCAGATAGCGGATAGTAACTATTGTTTGGCTAGTGATTGAGCAGCAAATAAATATTGTATGTTATTCGCTATCATGCATAATTGACTGAATTTGTGATTTCCAAAAATTGAGTGGTAAAAATGTCTCTGCATTTCTTCCACAAGTATGACAGGTGACATTTAAGGATTAAGGATCATTCTCGACTTGATCTTCTCCCTTTTTCGCCTAAGCATATTTTAAATATCTTGAACATCCTTGATTTCGTCTTCTGAAGTAAAAACGAATTATTGTTGCGGATGGCGAAAAGTTGCCCGATTGCCTAATCATTTGAGTTCAGATTTAACGTTTAGGGACTTACTAAGTTTCAGGATTTTAGGTTTTGTTGTTCAGGTGCCACTTTTCAGAAGGACATTGAGTTTGTCCTACATTATTTTTTTATATTTCCATGAAATGAATCCCTTCAACGTTTGAGGATGTGATGCTTTTTCCTAGTAACGTACCATAAATATTCAACTTAAAAATATTCGGGATTGATTCCGTGATAAATTAAAATTTTTAAAGAGTCTTAAAATATGCTTTATGATAAAACTATAGCGGAAATTAAACATCAACCTTCGTTCTTTTGATTTTTTGCAGACAAACAAGACTAGCTCAGTCGTACTTCGGCCGGAGGATGTACAGAATATCGTTTTTGAGCAGGACATTTACAACATCATTAGGGATTTTTGTTTCAGCGAAATGGGGACTCAAATCGATGTTGCAGCCAATTTTCTAGCCCACAAAAAATGGAACACTGGACATTTACAACATCATTAGGGATTTTTGTCTTCAGCGAAATGGGGACTCAAATCGATGTTGTAGCCAATTTTCTAGCCCACAAAAAATGGAACACTGGACGTTTACATAAAATGAATAGTTCCAACACATGCAATAATCTAAACATGAATAAAATAGAAAAAATTGTAGATGATGAAATTGACTTTTCTAAGACGGCGAATGTGAAGGGTACAGAAACATTCTTTGCTTTGAATTCCCGTAACAGCTACCGAGACGGCAAAATTGACTGAGAGTTTCGTTGTATACTGAAAAAATACTGCAAAAGGAAGCTTTTATTTAAATAAACTAACCCAATATGAATAGTTAAGAGACATCAATAAATACAAAGGAGTATTTCCTGAAAGAAAACATTAATTGTCGTCTTATACACCCCCATGACAATCGTAGAAAAAAAAATCACGAAATTAAATGCAAATAAACATTATGCTCAAGACTAACACAAATAATCTTAACTTTAAAAAAAAATTTATAAAACATAAATCTATCAAGTGAACAGACGTGATAAGTAATAATAAACTGCAAATACAATATTCTTATACTTGTGCAGTTTATGCTTAATTTAATATCACAATATAAAGAGCATGAAAAATTCTTTACAGCTTTCAAATTCAAATACCCCAAGGGTTGTAAATTATCGAATTTCAGTAGACAATGGTTCTAGGTAGATTGAAAACAAAAATACTTTTAAGTTTTGTTGCCAGCACACACTTTAACTATCAGGCAATCTTCAAAGTTTAAGCAAGGCGAAAATACTTTTTACACTTCAATCTTAAAAAGTGGAATTTTATACCTTTTAATAACTTTTTTCATATTTCATTTTCATTATGTCGTTTTGTAAAGGTTAAGCTCTCAAAATTGTTGGGAAAAATTACAATTTCCTGCTTAACAACCATTAATTTAATATCGGTTGCTCTACCTCTTTCTTTGTGATGTTCCCTAAAAGTCCTATGCTTATTTTTAACTGAGCTATAGCTTAATTCAAATCGATTGTTTGATTTGCAGTTTTCGTAATCATATGGGGATCGTTAGATTTCAGGACAATTTAACTTTTATTGCTATTTGGCCGGGCAGTAAAAACTTAGATATTTTAGACAGAGACAAGACAACGAAACTGGTTTATAGAATGATATAGATGAAACCAATTTTTTTTTTGTTTGAAAAAAATTTAAAATTTAACCCTCTTTGAACATATTTCACGCTGAATACGAACTCCTCCATCTACACTTACCAGAAAAAGTATTCGTACCAAATCAAAAGAAAGCAACATATTAGGAACTTCATGCTAAAGAAAGCTGCTACATTTAAATATTGAAGCAACAATGTTTATTCATTAATGAAATTATCTTTTCTACTAATTTTTCCTGTGGTATTGCTTTAAAAACTAGATTTTACAAAATAAAAACCAATTTGGCCTATTCATCGACGATGACGTTTTTTAGCGTTTCCGTCGATGTTATGCTGTGCTGACGGATCCTGTGCTCCAACAAGTCCCACAAATTCTCAATGGGATTAAGGTCTGGGGATTGGAGCGGTGTTTGCAGTTCATGTTTTGTGTTGTAGACCAACGAAAGCTTCAAATTGTGTGCTGTGTGCTTGGGATCATTATCTTGCTTGGTTTAACTAGAAATCGTCACCAAGCCTCAACTATTGAACGCTCTGCTTCAAATTCGTTTTCAAAACATTAAGGTAACCGCATTGATCCAAAGCTGGTTTTATAACCACAAGTTGGCCAACTCCTTCTGCCACCAAACATCCCCAGACCATCACACTAACTCCACCATGTATCACAGTTGGTACGAGATTTTCAAGGGAGATTTTTCAAGGGTAGCACCACTGTTCTGCAACACTAACTTTCTTCCCTTAATACCAAATATGCAAAATTTGCTTTCGTCGGAGAATAGGACCTATTCCCAAAACTCTGGTGGCTTTTTAATATATTTTTTCGCGAAACACACACGTTCTTCCTGTTATGTTCCGGAATGTATGGCTTCTTACGTGCTGTGCGTTAGCGATACCCATCTCTCTTTAGTATTTTTCGTATGGTATCTTCGTGGAAACCTTGCCAAAAGAATCTTTTATATTGGTAACAATTTGGGAATTCTTTATAACTGCCTAGAAAAGTGTTTCCTTTTTCGCGTTCAATCAGTGTGGAGGAAGTTGACCAAAAATAGGCTTTGACATAATCGAACCAGTTGTATTAAACGTTTTCAGCACACACTGGACAGTGGAATGAGTTCTGTCTACTATTTGACCAATTTTGCGATTTTCTCTTCACTCTTAAGTTCCAGTATAATTTTCCTCTCCTTAGCACGGATGTACCTCATTTTGGGGGCACAAAAATTTAAAAAAATTGCACTCACTTTTAAACAAATCCCAACTTAAAGTAGAATTATTATCGGACCTGAAAAAATTAATATGCATCTGCATATGTCGTCGCGTAACATGGGGAATCCCCCGGTTTGTTCTGTACGGAAACTTTTTCTCGTCTATTGTGTTGCCATTAATTGACTTTGATTGTGTTTCAAGTTTTTTTTAAATACTAAGTACTAGGAATCATGCAAAAGTGTAGATTTTATGATATTATAAAAGAAAGCATTCAAACTAAGTGCACATATCCTTTTTAATGCAACGATAACTTTGTTATCTTGCATGTGTGGATACGTTTTTGGCACATGTATCTTGCACTCTCCCTCTCAGCCGTGAATATATAGAAAAGTCTGCTTAGATCGCTCTGTCTCGATTCCTGTTTATCCATTAAAATCAATCTTATCACTGTCTTCCATAGAACTGGGGAAGCTACTACTTTTGAACTTTCTTAGGAAAATAATTCGCACTGAGCATCTTAAAAGTAGGTGCCTACATTTTCCAGAGGCTGCTTCTTTCTGAAAAATGTCGTTATGTCAGTATGACGTTTAAACTTTGATTATTGTAGCATCTACTGTATAACGACTCCTATGTGGAACGTGATAGTGGAAGGACGTATTCAGATCAGTGAAGTGAAGGGTTTTCCCCGAGCATCTATTGTTTTTCTCAGAATCCTACGAAAGCCATACCTTGATTCCTGGCGTAATTACGATCTTTAGACTTTGGCTGACATACTGGAATACTTTTACAAAGGAAAAGAACAGTGAGTACCCTTTTACTTTCTTAAGTGAAGTGAACAATTGGTGAACATAATATAGCATACATCTAGCACCTTAATATTTCATTCTGTGAATGAGGATAGACCCAAACACCAAAACTCTCAAAAAAAGAAGATTAGTTGAAAACAACGGTAATACAAAAAGCAAGGGAGAGTTGAAAAGCTTTGTACCAAATAACGCATCCTTGTACTCAAACCCCTCTGAAGACATACCACGTGCCACACCATCTCAAGCCCCGCTAGCCAACATGAAAGTCAATAAATATCAACCCGATGCGAAAGGTAAATCCTTTGCAATCCTCATCGATAGTGTTGATACAAATGGTGACAGGGTTAGACTAACCCCAATGAAGATATTCGTATACAACAAAAGCTTAAACATCCAAGGCATCAATGATGTTAAGCAAGCTGGGTTCAATAGACTCAGGGTAATCTTTGAAACTGCTACAGAAGCAAACAATGCAGTCGACAACACCAAGTTGAAAGAATTCAACCTCAGGGCCTTTATCCCCGGCAATTTTGTTTATAGATATGGAGTCATCAGAGACATCCCGCACGAAATTACCACAGAAGAGATAGTCAACTCAGCTAAGCCTTGCAATAGAATGGGAATTCTATTAGAAAACATAAAGATACTACAAGCACAAAGGTTGAATACCAGTGATCGAAACGACCCTAACAAATTCATACCAACCACAACACTCAAGCTAACCTTCGCAGGAACTGACCTCCCGGACTCTCTGAAATTTGAATACATAATAAGCAAAGTTAGCTACTTTAAATTTAGACCAAGACAATGCACAAACTGCGGCCTCCTAGGTTTTGCAAAAACAGGAAGAAAACCTGCCTTAAATGTGGTGCGGACGACTGCGACAATAAATGCACAAAAACCATGTGTGTATTATGTAAGAGCGAGGAGCACGAGGCAACACATCGAAGATGCCCCAAATGGGTAGCATATAAACAAGAGGTAGATGTTAGCTCTATCCTGAACATCACAAACAGAGAAGCAAGAGTTATTATCACCAGAAACAAATTTGCGGGTTTAGATGTAGTGGACCTTAACGAAGCCAACTTAACCAGCCTGACGAACGCGGAAAGACACAATACCAGAAACCCCCAACAGGACACGCAAAAGGTACTATTCAAAAGCTCCTTTTCTCAAATCGCTGGCATGAACAATAAACCCAACACATCAAGAAACATCGTTAAAAATAGTTTCCCCTCTACTGAAACTCTCACCATACCAAGTAAACCCATTACATATAACTCACACAAAACCACTGAATTGGAAAAACTCCTAGGAAAATGGTAGATGAAATCAACAGAAATACCGGAGACAACAAGGAAAACGAGGACTTACTTATAACTAGTGTTCAAGCATGGGCAAAAACACTAAAGAAATACCACATCAACTCTGGTAATGAGAACAGTTACACAAGAAAGAGTAACAACAACATTATCATCCAACACATGAACATTTTACAACTAAACATCCAAAGTATCAACAAGCACAAGGACAATCTAGAATACTACTTATACAAGAATAACATAGCCTTCGCACTCCTACAAGAAAAAATACTCAGTAATTTCAATATTAATATGAAGTTTACTAACTACAATATAATCTTCAAAACCAGAAACAACAACATAGGAGGAGGAGTTGCAATATTAATCAGAAAGGACATTAAATTTAGACAGATCCACACGAACAGTCGTATAGAAAATGTAGTAATCCAGACCCTAAACCTTAAACACAACATAATTTTAGCATCCCTATATGCTCCCCCCACCATTAATATCCAATTTTTCAAAGAAGAATTAGACAAACTTTCCAACATCTTAGACTACACTAAAGCATACTCATTGGAGGAGATCTAAACGCAATTAAAAATAAGGCACTACTTAATTACAACAGACTCAAATCAAATGCCAACTGGGCAATTCTCCACGAGGCAAAAACAAACTGGAGGCAAAGATCCAAAGAGGCCAAGCAGAGAAGCTAGACAGACAAACTAGAACAAATCAGAGGCAGTGGAAACATAAATAACTTCTGGAGATTTATCAACAGTATCAGGAATAATAAAGAACCCCCCTCACGATACAACCTTCATGAGGACCAGACCCAAACCTACCTCAACATGATTAAATCCAAGCACCATCCTGATAACACCTTAAACATGATGCCACACAATCCACTGGAACACCCACCAGACTTCGAACAGGAAGAATTCAATAATGTTATAAATGAGAAACGTAAATCCACAACCCCTGGTCTTGATAACATTAATTACAATCTAATTAAAGCCTTACTCACACATCACCCGAATAATCTTTTACAGGCTATTAATGATGCAGTTAATAGATGTGACATACCCACATCTGGAAGGCATATCAGAATCGTTCCCGTTCCCAAACCCAATAGAAATCTAGAAGACCTCAACAACTATAGACCCATATCCCTCCTCAGTGTTCCCATTAAAATCATAAATAAACTTATAAAACAAAGAATCGAAACACACCTAATAAACACAAATCCAATACCAACCCTCACTTTTGCTTACACAAAAAACAAATCCTCGATAGCATGCTTTAACACCCTTTTACAAAAACTTGAAAACAAATCAACTTTCCCCTTCAAAACTGCCTGTGTTATAGA
Organism: Stratiomys singularior; assembly: GCA_954870665.1. Lineage (NCBI taxonomy): Eukaryota > Metazoa > Arthropoda > Insecta > Diptera > Stratiomyidae > Stratiomys > Stratiomys singularior. The sequence continues at coordinate 32,348,950 of OX940879.1, forward strand.
TTTTTCAAATGCATATGAGAAAGTCGACCTACAGATCCTGAACAAACTTCTTTCAGACCTCAACATCCCAAAAACCTACACCTCATGGATCATAAATCTATATAAAGAAAGAATACTCCACCTCAACCAACAACACATGACAATCTCCAATGGTCTGCCACAAGGTGACGTCTTGAGCCCACTTCTTTTCAATATATACACTTCCAAAATACACAATATCTCTGACAGCAACACAACTCTTCTACAATACGCTGATGACTTCCTCATTTTAACTGAGGGAACTAATTTAAAGAACACGATTAACCTACTTCAACTCAAAATAAATCTCTTCTCCACAATGACTGACAACCTCAAGCTACCCTTCAACCCGGACAAAATACAAGCCATTAATTTCCACTATAGTAGGAACACAGATATAATTCTCAAGCACAATAACACCCAAATCAAATGGAGCAATAGCATAAAATACCTAGGCATCAATCTAAATAAAAATCTAACCTTTAGAACACAGGAAGAACACATCCAAACCTTTAACAACATAGGCAACATCATAAAATATCTGAACAGACCCACAAATCCCTTTAGCCCCACCTTGGCTCTAAATCTTTTCAAATCATTAGTCAGGCCCAAAATAGAATTCGGACTAACTACAATGGCACATGCACCAGCATACTTATTCAATACCATGGACAGGCTAATAGCAAAAATTCTCAAGCAATGCCTAGGTTTACCCCCTAGCACACCCAACCTATATGCTTTTAACATGGCATCCGAACATCAATCTATAGATAGAGCAGCTCTACTAACGGCGAAAGAATTAGGTAAACAAATTGTCAACAACACTTTCAGACCAACATGGACTGAACAGGATCCAGTCCACAAAAGCAGCTACAATTACATCCTCCACAAATTTAATCACCACCTGAGAAAGCTCAACCCAACTCACCGGACTATAAGACCAGCTAACCTGTTCACCACACCTTTCTCAACAACGTCCTCTTTCCTCCATACCCACAACCAAACAAAACCCAACCTTACCTTCAAGAAGTATACAGATAACCTTATAAAACAAAATGCCCTGATAATGGTGACCGATGCAGCCAAAAATCTCTTTGGCACAGGGGTAGGATTCCTGAGCCTTAACAACAACATCACCTACAATTCTAGCCTCCGCAAGAGCGTAACAACTACAGCAGCGGAACTACACGCCATCCTGTCGGCCCTAAATAGGAACAACATACAGAACCACCATAAGATTTTTGTCTTCGCTGATTCCAATAATGCTATCAAAAGTCTAAAGGATAATCAAGAATACAGAAAGACCACACAAGATATAGAAGTATGGAAGTTCATTGAAAATTACCCAGAGAAGATCTTCAATTTCATCTGGATCCCGGGACACGCGGGCATCATGCCGTTAGAAACAGCCGAAAAACAAGCCAAAATAGGTGTTTTAAGCCATAGTGTCATGGACACACAATATGAACTGGACGAAATAATAAACTTAATAAAAGAAGAAATAGACGATAAGTGGAAGGGCAGAATTAGAGCTCAAACCACCAACTACGCACCCTGCATATGGAAAGAGGCACACTATCTCAACAACAAAGGAAAACCATGGTTTGATAAAAGCAACATCACCCCCAAACATATCAAAACCATCAACAGAATCCTCACAAACAGAGCCTACAATAAACTTCGTCTCTTTCAAATTAAAAAAAAGCAATCAATGCACACAATGCGACAAAACTGACACAATAGATCACCAATTGTTTCACTGCACTAAATACGAAAGGATCAGGGCAAATCGCAATCTTTTTCTTATTTACAATAATATTAAAGACCTAATTCTCAAAAACGACAGTAACTTACTTGACAGCTTTGGAGCGTTCTTAGCAGAAGCGAACCCTAACATATAACACCCAACGACATATCACTCATTACCACACAATCAATATATAACTAAGCCACAGACTAACTATGAACAAGTAATAATGATATAATACACAAGATCGACAACGCTGGCCAGTGCCATAGCAGCCCGGGCCAATTTTAGCTGGTATCCTCCCAGTGTGAACTTAAAAAAAAAATCTACTGTATAAGTATGTCGGCTCCCTCCAAACACAATCCGCACTTATACTCAGTATACGTTAAAGTATACTTTGTAGGCTTCGTAGGCGATGTATTTAATTTGCAAATTGTATGAAGAATTCTCCTCAACATTTCCAAGATTTTCACTTTTTTACTAGACACTTCATCTCAAAGTTGAATATAAACATAAACCCTACAAAAGTGAAACACAATGCTGCATGGAATTGCTTTGTTCAGGGAATTGATATTCGTTCGTACTCGCAGAGGTTCAGATCGATGTCCTCTATTTTGTAATACTAAAATGCCCGTACAGTGGTGTCACTACGACGGGCACACTGCCGTAGCGAAAGGCTTAATCGTTCAAGCACAATGAATTCCAATATCGTGTGTAACGAAGAATTCACTGTTTAGCAAAGGTGGCTAAATTGAAATCGAAGCTAATAAAGTGCTTATTTCGCATTCTGTGTTTCACGAGTTTGGTCTTAAAACAGCGCACTTTGACGATGCATCCAGGTATAAGCAGAGAAAAAAATGTATCTAAACATAAGCAGGGTAAAAAGGAGTATGTCTATAGTACAAAGCCCACCCACTATAAATCAATAACAGTCCGGATGTGCATCACAAAGTAAGAGATACAAATAACCCATGTAGCAAATGAAGTGAGCTTTGTAAGATAGAGAGCTTAGAAAGCAAACGACCGAGGTGTTGTCTTAAATCGTACTTTCACATTTTACTTTTTTTGTTTGCAAAACAGAATGCATACATGCAAGCATTTGTCAGTCGATCATTAAAAAAAATGAATATGACGTACAATAGGGAAACTAATATATTGTTAGTACGAAAAAAGCCGTATCTCAGTGAAAGTTCTTATATATACTCTACAAAATGTTAATATCTTGTTCAACGAACGAAGTTTCCTTGTGTTGTTCGCATACGCTTTTCAATGGGATGCGATATTCGGTGTGTTGTTTCATCTTGTGCTTGTTGGTGTTACGTGTTCTTATTTCAAGATATGCCGTTTACGCATGCAAGCAGGCGTCCTTTTATGGAGGTGTTAGGGATCCGGAGGATGAGAGCTCAGTAGCTAGTAAAAAGCACAGTAAAATGAATTATATGACACTTTTAGTTTGAATCTTAACTATAAGGTCCTGGCGGTTGTTGGTCAAGGTGAGACAACGAAATCCTGGTTCCTTTGAATGCTTGAAATTTCTCTGCAAGATAAAAAAAGATTAATCAAGTGAGGGGATAGACTTACATCGAACGAACGTGACACACACGGTGTGTCCTTTCAACAATTACGCGGTTTCGTTCAATCACTTATGAACGGAACGCTGACACACACGGTGTGTCCTTTCGACAAGTACGCGGTTCCGTTCAATCACTTATGAACGGAACGCTGACCCACACGGTATGTCCTTTCAATAATTATGCGGTTCCGTTCAATGACTTATGAACGGAACGCTGACGCACACGGTGTGTCCTTTCAACAGTTATGCGATTCCGCTCAATCACTTATGAACGGAACGCTGACACACACGGTGTCTCCTTTCAACACTTACGCGGTTCCGTGCACCCAACTGACCGTGTCAGTAAAGACCAAACGTTTAGGCGAAACGCAGCCTACGCTAACGATGTCGACCGTCTTGGAAACTCAAAAATGCCGAAGCGCTGCAGACGCTAACTAAAACTACCGTGTCGGAATACCGTGAAAGGAGAAGAGTGAACACCGCCAAAAGAATTGTGTTGACGCGCAGCTGACGCTATCTAAAACGACCATGTCGGAAAATTTGAAAGGAATCCTTTTATTTGTTTGGAAAAGCGAAGGGTTTTTTTCACATCTGGTGGAAGGAATTTTAGTTGTTTAGTTTGGAGATGGTGAAAAATTCCACTCGTTGGTGCACACGTGTTTGCAGGATGGACCGTAATAAAATTACTATGGATAAAACACCGTAAAAAAACGATGTAGATAATTGAGTGCGTGGAAACACATGAGCGCGTTCATGTTTCTTAATTATTTTATTTGAAGAGAGGAAAAATATTTGTTTCTTTTTTGAACATGCAAATTATAGTTTTCTTATCAATCCAGGCAGGCAAGAAACTTTAGACAGGAGGTAGGGGTCCTCTTAATGAGGGTAGGAAAAAGTTCCTCATTTTTTCTATTTTGATGTAGTCCTTTATTTCTGAGTTCGTATGTATAAAAAAACAGAGTCATGTCAGAAATGTATGTGTTTAAATTGAAATAAATTAAAATCAATTGTCATTGACGGACCTAAACGCTTATCAAAAAAGTATCAAATCAATTTTAATTACCATCTCGATAATATCTTATTTGTTCACTACAGTGATGGCTAACGTCCTGAATCTAGATATAAGTAAGAATAATCTTTCCAGCCCAATTGTGTATAACCACAAAATTTATGGAAATGTTTATGCGCATTTTTCCGCATCGTCCTGACCATTCCTATCTCCAAAAAGTTTTCCTTATAAATACCAACGCATCTAGAAAATTGTCGTTTCTAAGTGTTAGCGTTCTCTAGCATTTACACTCCCGGGTAGATATAAACAGCAAAAGTGGATTTATATTTGTATTTACGTAAAAAGCTCTGAGAGGTTTTGTTGTTTTATGCAAAATTTAGAGAAAATTAGCCAAGCCCAGCCAGGTTCCACTTATTTTCGTCGGACACCCTGAGTTCGAAAGTTTGTTCCAATTGATAGCGTTAATTATAGCTAGGAAGTGACAGAAAAACGGATAGGAGCAATATTTTGGCTGGAATGACAAAGTAACTGGGACGAAAATTTCAATAAAAATATTATGAGAACGTGATTTGGCCTCTGACAGTTTATAAGAGTAAACCCATAAACTTCCGCTTCAAAAATGGCTCAGTGTATTTCAGTGTATCGTCCGGTACGAAGACAGCGACTTTTGGAAGTCATCTCAAAGTGTAGAGGCAAATCTGTATTGCCAGCAAGAAATCAACATGCTAAGCGTTCTACATTAGTCAGTCATCATGGAGTCATCTTTCATTAATGTAATACGAGATCATACACTAACTTAGAATTAAACGAATGGAGAATTTTTAACCGTTCGTTTATTTTTTTTCTTTTTATTTTTTTTTTTAAGTTTTTAACCCCAATATTTTCCCAATTTGACTTCTATTATCATTTTGTTGAACGGGTGGCTGCCGAAGAAGTTCTACATTGAAAAGGATCAAGGTAAATCTTCGAGGGCTTATGGGATGATTTAATTAGTAGAGGATCTTAAATAAAAGTTATTATTGTTGTTTTAAAAATTAATTATTCTATAGAAAGCCTTAAAAAGCTTTTCTACTAACCTCTTACGTTAAATAACATGCCAGTCCTTAGGGACCGGTGTCAGATTATTCGTTCTTGGTCGTCAGCCGGTCACGGACTTTGAGTTTATCTGCCAGCACCAAGAGATACTAAATTTTAAATCACCAACACGTTTGTGTCCGTTCGGGTGTATCAGTTCGATGAACTGCATTAATTGCCTTCTTAGTAACTCGAAAAAAAGTGTAACATGTTTATATTTCTAACATTTAGCTTATACATATGGTTGAGGATGTGGCTATTGTTTATTCAGACTGGACAATATACTGTAGTTTGATAGTCGACTTGGTTTTAAAAACTTACCATCGCATACACTCAGTGATAATAGGAATAACTGAACCTTACCAGTTTCAATTTTAGTTTCTATATGACTGATTGGCTCCCTGACAAATGGTTACTATGCCGAATGTCCAAACATTTTTTTGTTTGTATAAACTGGTAGTTACAATTATGCCGAGTGCAAAGCGACTATCTACCATTAATAATTAGAAACTCTAGAAGAAATAAAGTTAATTATAGAAACGAAACTTCAAAAAAAATTATTTTAATTTATTCATACAATTGGTTTTCAAAAACATTTAACATCAATCTTCATTCGTTGAGACATTCAGGTTAAATTTCATTGCAAAACCGAAGAGATAAGACCTTTTATATAAGTAATATATATGTGTTGAGCCCAATGAGTATATAACCAGTTTTATATGTATTTATATTAACCATTAAAACTAAAGATCAATATGGAAGTTCAATGTTTCAGCCGATGTCGCTTAGAAATTTGTTAGCAGAACGTATATTGTATACAATGCATTGTATAGAATGAGTCTAGTGTTTGTGTGTCGTTAATCAATCAACAAGATCAGTGAGTTCATCAGATTATGATCGTTTGACTTAAATTCCACTTCTCACTTAAAGTTGTTCTTCATTTAGCATGAGATTCTTCATTATCAAATAAAATGCACTATCAGCTGCTTTGCGTTCGTCCTCCTCGCTCCATTCGTCACATGATGTCAGCACATCAGGTTCGTCTCCATGAATGTTTTTTTTCTGGGTTGGTTCATCGTGTTAATTTAGGCGAATTTTAGATGCATAAATATATACATATATATGCACGTATTCACACATTTACAAATAACATGAATATAATGCTACATAATATACAAGTACAATCGTTATCATATTCAGATATTGTTTTGCTTTTGTTGTATTGTTTTATCTAAATCAAAACAATCAATATTAATCGAATATGAATTCACATGATAAAGATTGCTGGTGTAGAGGTCCATCTCCATTTGAAAACAAAATATTTATCCCATAAAAGCTGTGAAAAGCTCGAAATGAGAGTGATCAGCGCGAAGTATATTCTATTCTTATTATTATTAGCGCGGTGATACTTTTGTTGATCTAAGATCACGTCAAATAAGATCTAAATATCAATCTATTGCTAATAATGCTTTAAATCTAATACTAATGCGATATGGAAAAATTATGCCATATTCTATATTGGACTCTTTTATCGTTTCCACTCATCTCAATTTCTTTTTTAACAGCTTTTACGAACCCAAAATAATCTACACAGAAGCATCTATGTATAGCAATACCCATAAGAAATCAATTTTCTGACAGTTATTTATTCTATTTATTTATTTATACAAACGAACATTTTTTAAATAGCTCAATCAATCTGTAGAGTGCAGCCTTTTTAGATACTTTTTACATACTCTTTTAATAACATAACAATTAAAGGTCCTAATTAGGATTTGAAGTCTCATATCATCGGGTGAAATTATTGTTTATTGAACGAAAAATCTTTTGTTTATTTGCCAATGATGCTTTAATTTGAGAATAAACGAGATCGTGCAATCGACTCAAAAGATATTCTGAGACATTTTTTCATAGCATTTTAATCCTGAAATGTTTATAATATACAAAGATACTCGGATGTACAGATAAGTCCTAGGCCTCATAATGCCAAATTCTATTTCTAAAATTAATCCCAGAATGCTTAATATATCTTTCATATAGGTGCTATAATTTATTAATATGTTTAAAACGCAAAGTCGAGATCTTCAAGATATGTAGCAAGAATTTACAGCAAGAATAGCTACTTATTTGCTCTCAAAACTTGAGCCACAAAGCCAACTTCTCGAGTTATGGAACAGAATGTGGTGCCTTAGTCGCTAACTCGAGCGAATTTTCGTTGCCGTTGAAATATTTGGGATAGATTTCACGATGTTTTCAGTTTTTCTGCATTTAATCCTTCAAATGCTTGAAGGTCAAAGTGTAGAAAATTATTGAATAAATGCGCACAGAATCCATCAACGATGATTTCACCCACTGCAAGGCAATCAATGAAATTAAGACAAAATTGGATCAACGTCTCATCCACGATGGAAGTTTAATTCAAAAATTTGATCAGCATTTCGTTCGTGGACTAGTGAAATCTAACTTGAAACAAATTCTCTTTCCAACTTTCACATCATTTTTAGGAAGCGTTGCACTCGTCTTACGCAGAGTTTACTCATGTTCTAAATATCACGTAAAATGTTGTCAATGCATTTCTTTTTATGTTTTTCGGTTGTTGCCATCTTAGACTTCTTTAATATTCGTTTTTGAATCATTGACTTTTTTTTAATTGACGTACCTAATCGTAAGTGCAAGGGTTCAGGTATAGTACATAAGGTAACTCCTACCGTTTAAACATTGAATATTACGAAGAAGAGCTTTTAAGTGTGTTATCCATTTCCCCTTGAATTCCGGGAGGCTTTAAAACTTTCGGAAGGAAAACATTTGATTTTTTTTAAATCCTCCATGTTTGAAAAAAAATCCATTGTGTTTTAATTAAAAGACTCGCCAATGAAGAAGAACTAATACAATAAGTTGAGAATAAATATTTAAGCTAGCTAAGCATAGCTCCACAGAATGGTTATGAAAAAAATTTTATGCAGTCGCCATTTCTACGTCAGGCATGGGGTGTATCATCCTGCATGCGTTTTAGAATACATTAAATACGCAAATATAGCCGAAACAGTAGGTCTGTCAAAGAGAATGTACTCCGAAGGAATTGCAGTTTATAAAATTTACCGAATAGTTTACTGCGCCGTATGTTTTCTTTTTCTTTAGTTCCCGTCTCCAAAGAGTCATTCGGCGGGCAATGACTATTGCGGAGGTTACCACTCTATGAAATGCCGATTTTAAAGACCTTTCTACCACCTTCTTGATGTCCTAGAATGTTGGGAAATGAATGAAACTCTGTCTGTGAATATTTCGTGAAGACATTTTTAAAGGAGTCTTAATGTTCTCATGTTGTTTGTGCAATCAAGAGAATTCAAGCATACGGGATGAAACGCAGAGCCTAACAATATTAGCATAGACGACAAGTTTCTTTGACTAAATAAGTGGAGACTGTTTAAGTAACAACAAACCTAATTACGTTATCGTCGTGGTACTGCAGCCCCTCATGGGTCTTGGCATATAAAACGCCTCCAATCGTCATGGTAATCGACTGCGTACTCTTATCTATTCTAATTGGCGATTCACCATCCTCATGAACTCATCAATTGTACCCGTATAGCGCTTGATAATTGCTCATCGTTTCTCAGCATTTCGTGCGCATCCCTGAAGCCTCGGCAATTTTATAATCGTAAAGACTAAAAACGCCTTATACGCGATCTTTTTTTCTCTGTTTACTTCAGCAGATTCATGGGCGTCTTTCACGATGGCGTAAAACTACGCCAAGCCAGACAAAATCGTCCCTGTTTACTTTTCGTTCACCATTCAGCATTATATTAGGACTGTTCGTTGATGTTTAGTTTGAAACATGCATTACCTATGCCCGGTGCTTCCGGCTTTTGATGTCCTAATTTACTCCTTTCAGCGTATGCAATTCCAAACGAGACTCAAAACACATTAACGATAGGATAGGTAGGATTACGGAATTATCAAAATAGTCAGCTCATCTCTTTTTGGTCCTTTGGTTCCTTGGATGAGCTGATATATATGCCCCAAGTTTTTCATCAATGTCGTCAATTATCTTTTGTTTACGCCATGAACTATGTATTTTTTGTACTTAATTATTTTATTCGCTAAATTTTCCTTTCTGTCTTGCTATTTCCATTTATCTCTTTGATATATGTCTGATTTTTTATCTCTTACGCATCCTTGTATTCATTTTTAAACCAATCGTTCTGATTGAACTGGACAATATATTATTCTATTGTTTTTCATGCCACATGTGTAATGGTTTAATTCATTTTCAATCATTTTACTTTCATTATCGAGAATGAACGCCAAATATGTTGGTGGGTCGCATCCATGTCTTTGGCAAAAGAGGCTTTTTCTTGTATTAAATGCATTTGATAAACAAAATGGAACGATTGATTTCTCCAATTGGCGTCATGCAGTTCTGGAGTCTCTGCAGATTGTCCAATCCAACCCGATGCGTTTCATTTCAATCTTCTGTTTTGCAGATGTCCTTCATATCTGCGAAGATTTACTACAGGCTCTAACGAGTGGTAGTCGTTAATTTTTCGAGGAGACTAACATTTGCATATAATATGATGAGCAAATTGCCAGTGGTAACATTCGATAAACTGAGTACTACATAACGAAATTTTCTAAAGAATTCAACAGTTCTGGTTCTGCAGTATGTTGGCCATATTGTTCTGATACAGCGCAAATGGTAAGATTAAGTCATCATCATTGATAACTTCAGAAAAGCTATGCGAGTGATTTGCTTTGAAAAGTTGTGTGATTGCTTTGTTTATAACCCTTAACGGTATTAAGGGTTTATGTATTCCTATGTACAGGAACCAAGCGAGCAGGTATCATCTCAGTGGGAGATAACTGCTCTCGAGGAGCGACGAGAAGGTGTGAGCACTCATCTAATGCTCCAACCCACTCCTCGATTATTCATAGGTTTGGCAAAAGGAATAGACAAACTTAGAGCATTGATAGAAAAATTTGAGAAATATTAAAACGAATGGCAAAGATTAAAACGTTGCATTAAGCAAATTCCATGTTGGCTGCAGGTCAAACTAATTGATTTCTTTTGGGGATTTTCATTGCATATTATACACCAACGTTGTATACTTCACATCACAAACATTTCCAAATATAAGTACCTGTTTGTCAACTGCGGCAAATTTCGAAAACATATTCGCATAGATTTTTTTCTCCTTATCATGAAATGTTCGCATGTTTTGTTTACAAATTGCAATTTGATTTATAGCAGCTTTGTTTTGCGGATCGAGTTCGAGTACCTAGAGGAAAGTTATAATTAAGAAAGTTTAGTTTCAAGAGCACCAGATAAGCTTCTTACCCTCTGAAAGTCTTTTAATGCCTTATCCAAATCAGATAATCTAACATAACTTTGTCCTCTACGATATAAGCCTTTAATACTTTTCGGATCGATGCTTAACGCTGTGTTGCACTATCATAAAAAAAAAACACAATTACGCTACGGCAAAACAAACGCTATTATTTTACAACCCACCGCATTCTTAGCTTTGAAGTGATCATTTAGCTTCTGTTGACATAAAGCTATATTTAAATGAATAGCAATTTTCGTTTGTTTCCCTTCTTCTTCGTCTAAAGTAAATCCGGAAAAATAGTCGGATTGAAATTTTTATTCGATGCAAATATAATTCAAATTTTCGATGATGGATAAGTGTCTGCTGTATATGAAAGGAACTTACCAGAACACGACGACAGATAAAAGTCACTTTGATTGTACATCTTTATTGCTGATTTATAATTTTCTTTCTTCAGGTATTTGTTACCCTTTTCTTTGTATATTTTTGCCTGTGTTAAACTTTCGGCTTTATCTAGCGTGCAACTGTAGGGTACCTTGGAGAAAGAAAATCATTAGTTTTTAAGCATATTAGAACAAGTCTTCGCCATACCCTTTCGCACTCCTTTAATGTTACTACGTATTCGACAACTGCATTGGGTGGAATGTTAAACGTACTATTGCCTTCGGAGCCAAAAGCATATTTTGGTTTTATTACAAGTCTACAAAGAACAGGATAAATTGTATTTTTTTGTTTACTTATGAATCATCATCATACTTGCTAGTCTCCCCAGGAGACATTTTAAAAAGGGCTTGTTCAACACCATCTACAATTCCAACATTGCGACCTTCTCCAGCGTTAAACACTACTTCCCGATCTTCAAACACTCTCCCTTGGTGATTTCCAATTAAATGAACTACAAAAGGAACACCAATAAGAATTCAACTAAAATGGTGTCAACACAATTTCATTTAAATGAGATAATTTTAAAATCTATATTAAAATCCTCTCCAAAATCTAAAGGGTATAATTTATAAATATAATTTATATAAAAGTATATATAATATAATAATTTACTAAAATATATAATTTACTAAAAGTTAACACTTTCATTGATGTTGTTGTTTGACTGTCTGCCAGGACTATGCCAGGAGAAATTCACTTCTGTTTTCACACTGTTTCCTGCTAACGTACACGTCGTTAACACTTTAACTCCTAAGGAAAAGGATATATTACTATTGGGGCTAGAGCTCATGCACCTACACGGTCAGCCACTCATTAAATAAACGTCAGCACTTCTAATGATGATGAATATAGGCTTCGAAAGGCATCAATATAAGAACTCACCTACAAGCGCTTTGTTGTTATCTGTTACGCGTCATCCATTTTAACCTACCATAAAAAACAAGCTATCGTTTTTCAAGCTACAAGGATCAAAGTGAAAGAAACTTGAAAAAGATGAGAACAGATGTAACTGATGAAGAACTATTAAAAACGTTCTGCCAATAAAAACTGGTTTTGTAAAAACTGAGATTTCGAGAATGTTTTTGCATTATATTTATGCCTTTAAGCATTCTGAAGGGTTTTCATGTACTATGGATAGAAAATTTTCTTATGATATTCGGGATCTGCAGCTATTTGGGCTTGGGTTTATACATCGAATCTACGCCGTGCCCGGTGGCCTGTCGACTTCAATTCCGGCACGATTTGGATGCTATAAGCCAGCAAGCAAGGATCCTTGCGTAAAAATTTCCCTAATGTAGATAGGCACTGGTTTAATCATTGAGATGACGGATGAATTTACTTGGGGCGTCATCGAGACTATGTGCAATGGCTACTATAATGTCTTCATTACGCACTGTACGACGTTTGGATGGATGCATATTATCAATGAGAGTAAACGTGGTGCGATTGATTCTGTCCGAGAATTACGATTATAACGACATTACTTTCAGAGTTTAGCGTCAATCATTGTACTTTGAAATAAACGAAAATTCACAGCGATATCAATGCTAGCTAACATATAGTTTTAATGTCATTTCTAAAGTTCGGCATAGCACAATCTTTAAACATTGAATACATTATTATAGGAACATGTAGTTATTAAACATTCGGTATAATGGGTATTGCTGTTTGTTAAACGATTAACTTTTAATATCTTGCTAGCAAATCAGTGTCAACTTTGATGGCCCATTGCTGCACATGTCTGCTTACATTTATACAAACAAAAAGCGTTATGGCAAAATTTGGCCATTAAAGGGACATGTACGTGAAATTTCCCAAAATAAGTCTATTTCTACCTGTTATATCTCAGCATCTTTCTGTAATTGTGTTTTAAAACTAATCTGCAGTAAAAGGAAGGAACAAGGATAGCATACAAGGTTTTATTTTTAACTAAATTGGACTTTTAAATATATTTTTTTTTTCTATTTAAAAAAAAACGATTGTGGATGAAATGCAGATTTCCCGTTCCAACTATACTAAATTTTGGACCTGAAACACAAGGAAAAACACAACAGATGGAGAAAGTGAGGTTGCGGGCAACGATGGGAATAGGTGTCTGACGGGTTCAAAATTCTCGAGAGCCATAATCCAGATCATTTTCAGCATCTGTTTTGAAACAAATTACTGCATCCAAAACTCCAATTTGAAGTGTTTATAGCCCAACATACACTGACTTGGGAATTCTTTCCCACACTATAATGTTAAAACTTTCATTGGGGTTTTGGGTACCACCATGGAAGCACTTTTTGAGGAGATCATTTCTGTCAAGTCCCTGTACACACTCTCTATAGCTAATAGCACTGGTTCTGGGAGACTGCTTTTATAACCGTAAGGTTCCATTGCTGTACCCACACCATGACTCTTTTCCTGGAGAACACATATTGTGTTGCGGTTTGTCATTGGTTGATAGCTTGTGAAAGCAACTAGCATAAACTGCTTTTTTCATTTCTGTTCATTTCTGTTAGACTGTGGGTGTTTCTCCTAATAGCCAATATAAAATAGAGCTATAATTTGTCAATTATAGCTGTATGGCCTGTTAACCTGTTTTTTCCTTTTATCCCTTTCCCATTTTAAAGTTTCTTATTTCCTATTGTTTGCTTGAGTTTCCTCAATCTAGTTCCAAGTCTCTTTTGTACATGTCCAGCACACTCCACTTTCTGAATTTTCACAGTCTCACCGTAAGGGTTACTTTCTCTTACTTTTGAAAATGCTTTAGAGTCACCACGACTAAGATATTTCGCATACCTAACACCACCCCGAGGTGCTTCAGACCTTTGAAATATTTTCAGTGCACCCTCCACTTACATTTCCCCACTGTAACCGTCATAGTTCTTGTTGCACTCGTGTGGTTCCATTTTCATAGCACATTTGTGGCAATGTACATTTAACACTTTTCCGATGTTCGAAAACTTTGACACAATCTTCAACTTCGCAGTGCTTGCACTTGACACTATTTTGGACGATGTAGTGACTACCGACCTGAAGATGGTGCCACCATCTTTTCCCGCAGTCGGAAGTTCGGCGGACAGGTCGAAAGTCAGCTGACCTACGACCTGGCGACCACTTCAGAGCAGAAGGGAGTGATGGCATTTCCGGAACGGGGATTTGGTCGCGAGTAAGTGAAGCACGCGCTTGAAAAAAAAAAAAAAAACATTAATTAAGATTTTCGGCGGACTTAAACTCAGATCAGATTAGAAGTGGGACTGCCGAGCAAATGATCCTTTCGTCACAAGATCGGTTGCATCGATCGGTCGTTGATAATATACAAATTTCGTGTGTGATATGGAATTAAGCTTTTGAATGAAACTCTTCATATATCAGTGCTACGCTTGCTTTAAGGACAAAATTTCCTTAGATCTTATTAAACTTAAGACTACCGTGTGAAATAAAAAAAAAAAAAAATAAAAATTTAGCTAATTAATAACAGTAAAACTAAAATAAAGTTAGAACTTAAAACAAAAGCTACGGTGTGATTCTGCAAGTGTGCATGTGTAACAGTGAAATAAAGGTGTTCATCTATATCATGTAGCGGGTGAAGTATACGCAGAGTGTTTATCAGACTCTGCTATCTTTGTGCAGTCTCGCAATTGTAATTATCATCACGGCTTCCACCCATCGACAGTGTGTAAAATTCCACCAGGTTGTTCTCTAAAAATTTTCAACAATCAAGAATTTGCTCAGTTATTATCGCAGTCTGTTAATCATGGATTTGAAGCTGTTTTTGAGCTGACACGTATGTGCACAATACGTATGAGTTTTGTCAAAGGTTGGGGTGCTGAATACCATCGTCAAGATGTAACCTCGACACCATGCTGGATCGAAATTCATTTACACGGACCACTTCAATGGCTTGACAAGGTGCTCACGCAAATGGGCTCTCCCCATAATGCTATTAGGTCGGTATCCTAAGAATTTAATAATTCTCGTTCATAGATTTTTTTAGTTTTTTGTTCTAAGCATAAGCGTAATAAAATATTAAAAGAGATTTTATTTTAGATCAACTGCATGCCATATAAAACTGTATTGAAAAAAATAATGAAGAAAAAAACACATTTAGAAAAATTTTGATCTCATTTTACAAATGAAAAAAAAAAAAAAAAAAATAAAATTATGACGATCATTCATTTTAACATCATCAGAATAAGCACTTTCGTAAAAGAGAGAAAAAAAAATATTGGAAAAAGTAGAGTTAAGCAGTTAAAAATATATTTGATTGTAAAATATTTTAAATTTAAAATGGATCGCTTCCTCTTTGATTTGAACTCATTAGAGATTTCGACACATCAATGAGAATCAATTTAAGAAATTGTATAAAAAAAAAAAAAAAACCTCGTACAAAATTAAGCCTTTTTGAATACTTATATTGATAGTGGAAAAGAAATATTCATTTGTGTAAGAATAATGTGCAATTCAAAAGTTTGTTATAAACCCAATGAATGATTAAGAATAATTTTTTTGAAGTAGGTTAAGCAAGTATGTGTACACATATAATAGTATTTCGATGTTTCTGCTTCACTATCGTGCTTTCTTTTAATTTGATTTAATCAACAGTGGACTTAATATAGCGCGATTCTGGTACGTTTGTCTGACTTGTGTGATTTGACCTATAAAGCGTTAAAATTTTTCATAAATTTTTAAGAACCAGAATTAAAATGAAGTGCTAAAAGAAAAACCACATTCTTTCCTTCCAACAACCTTTTCTTTCAGGTGGAAATGGCGCGAAGGTAAGTGCAGGATGATGTAGGGTCAACAATGTGTTTCGTCGCTCGGGTTCCGCGGTGCTGTAATTTTGTTCCGGTAATAATTTGTAGTCGTGTCGCGGACTACTAGTTCGGTATTTTCGGGTTCGCGTGTTTTACGGTCGCAAAATTAAAGTAGTTTGTTTTTAGGCACCGCGGTATATCGGTTCGCGAATGCGCGTTAGTCGGGGAGTTTGATTCTTTGATTGTATCTTGATGGTAAAAAAATTCGAGTAAAGTAACGTAATTTGTTTAGAAACGTCGCGTAGTAAATCGGGCTTTTCGGTGGCTGGTTCAAATGGAACCAAGAGCGGAAGTTCACTTGGGTCCGACCCACGTCTGCAATCCTCGCCGCACTGAGCTAGCTAGCCAGCAGCCACCACGCGAGGGAACTTCCGAGTGGCCGAGTTGTTGACCCACGGGGTACGACTCGTTGCCACGTCTCCAGGACTGCACGTCCAATTGTCGGTGCGAGGCCGACTTTCATCCCGAGTCGTCGCCGTGACGACCTGGGATGCTAAATCCATTACAATGGCGCCCAACGTGGGGCCCTCTAACCGTTAGTTTTCGGTCAGTTTCTGACCTAGCATGATCAATTCGATCCGGATGTACTCCGAATGAGGACGCCCACACACGGAGTTGTGAAAATTTGTGGCTAACACCAATGAGTCGCTTCACGCGAGCCGTATCGTTCACTCTCCGCTCTATTTTTTTTTTTGATTTGATTGATACGCGATAGAGTTTCTCCGACGTGTTGTCCTAGGTTGAATGACCTGTAAGGACGGTTGGGCTTTTGATGAGAACGGCTACTAGTGGTGTCGTACGCCGCTAGATAGACTCTCAAAAGTACCAACCTCCCTCCTTACTTTTATGTATCGGAGGAACTCTCGTTTTTTTTATGCGTGATAAGGGGTGGGTCGATTCGTCGTGACAGCCGGCCATCGCTGGAATTACGCGGCGCTGAATGCCTTGTGCATCGCGGATGCGTCCGCTTGGTCGTTGTCATTGACGGGTTTACTCACTTGCCTCGGTTCGTAGAGTAAAGTAAAATTCATAAAACGCGAAAACTTTTGTGATGGTACGAGACGAAACACCTGCTGGTCCTGTGTTAGGTATTGCACCCCTGAGCGCTTACTTTCCGACTGAGGAATTTGGTTTGTTGGAAGGGAAGAAGAAAATCATTGTACCCGCTTCTCTCTAACGTTCTAAATATGTTAAATTTTACTTATTTCAACTTTAATCTTAACTATAAATTCAAATCAAATATTGTTTTGTTTGTCAGTAACGAACGCGTCCCCCTGTCTTACTTTGAATTGGAAAGTTTTCTTTCATCTTTATCTCAAATTTATCTCCGCATACATTCCGCACGAATAACAGCGGCAGACCTTCAGTCTCTCCATGCTGTAAACAGCATCGTAGAGACTGCCCTGTAGTGACTACCGACCTGAAGATGGTGCCACCATCTTTTCCCGCAGTCGGAAGTTCGGCGGACAGGTCGAAAGTCAGCTGACCTACGACCTGGCGACCACTTCAGAGCAGAAGGGAGTGATGGCATTTCCGGAACGGGGATTTGGTCGCGAGTAAGTGAAGCACGCGCTTGAAAAAAAAAAAAAAAAACATTAATTAAGATTTTCGGCGGACTTAAACTCAGATCAGATTAGAAGTGGGACTGCCGAGCAAATGATCCTTTCGTCACAAGATCGGTTGCATCGATCGGTCGTTGATAATATACAAATTTCGTGTGTGATATGGAATTAAGCTTTTGAATGAAACTCTTCATATATCAGTGCTACGCTTGCTTTAAGGACAAAATTTCCTTAGATCTTATTAAACTTAAGACTACCGTGTGAAATAAAAAAAAAAAAAAAATAAAAATAAATATTTAGCTAATTAATAACAGTAAAACTAAAATAAAGTTAGAACTTAAAACAAAAGCTACGGTGTGATTCTGCAAGTGTGCATGTGTAACAGTGAAATAAAGGTGTTCATCTATATCATGTAGCGGGTGAAGTATACGCAGAGTGTTTATCAGACTCTGCTATCTTTGTGCAGTCTCGCAATTGTAATTATCATCACGGCTTCCACCCATCGACAGTGTGTAAAATTCCACCAGGTTGTTCTCTAAAAATTTTCAACAATCAAGAATTTGCTCAGTTATTATCGCAGTCTGTTAATCATGGATTTGAAGCTGTTTTTGAGCTGACACGTATGTGCACAATACGTATGAGTTTTGTCAAAGGTTGGGGTGCTGAATACCATCGTCAAGATGTAACCTCGACACCATGCTGGATCGAAATTCATTTACACGGACCACTTCAATGGCTTGACAAGGTGCTCACGCAAATGGGCTCTCCCCATAATGCTATTAGGTCGGTATCCTAAGAATTTAATAATTCTCGTTCATAGATTTTTTTAGTTTTTTGTTCTAAGCATAAGCGTAATAAAATATTAAAAGAGATTTTATTTTAGATCAACTGCATGCCATATAAAACTGTATTGAAAAAAATAATGAAGAAAAAAACACATTTAGAAAAATTTTGATCTCATTTTACAAATGAAAAAAAAAAAAAAAAAAATAAAATTATGACGATCATTCATTTTAACATCATCAGAATAAGCACTTTCGTAAAAGAGAGAAAAAAAAATATTGGAAAAAGTAGAGTTAAGCAGTTAAAAATATATTTGATTGTAAAATATTTTAAATTTAAAATGGATCGCTTCCTCTTTGATTTGAACTCATTAGAGATTTCGACACATCAATGAGAATCAATTTAAGAAATTGTATAAAAAAAAAAAAAAAACCTCGTACAAAATTAAGCCTTTTTGAATACTTATATTGATAGTGGAAAAGAAATATTCATTTGTGTAAGAATAATGTGCAATTCAAAAGTTTGTTATAAACCCAATGAATGATTAAGAATAATTTTTTTGAAGTAGGTTAAGCAAGTATGTGTACACATATAATAGTATTTCGATGTTTCTGCTTCACTATCGTGCTTTCTTTTAATTTGATTTAATCAACAGTGGACTTAATATAGCGCGATTCTGGTACGTTTGTCTGACTTGTGTGATTTGACCTATAAAGCGTTAAAATTTTTCATAAATTTTTAAGAACCAGAATTAAAATGAAGTGCTAAAAGAAAAACCACATTCTTTCCTTCCAACAACCTTTTCTTTCAGGTGGAAATGGCGCGAAGGTAAGTGCAGTATGATGTAGGGTCAACAATGTGTTTCGTCACTCGGGTTCCGCGGTGCTGTAGTTTTGTTCCGGTCATAATTTGTAGTCGTGTCGCGGACTACTAGTTCGGTTTTTCGGGTTCGCGTGTTTTACGGTCGCAAAATTAAAGTAGTTTGTTTTTAGGCACCGCGGTATATCGGTTCGCGAATGCGCGTTAGTCGGGGAGTTTGATTCTTTGATTGTATCTTGATGGTAAAAATTAGAGTAAAGTAACGTAATTTGTTTAGAAACGTCGCATAGTAAATCGGGCTTTTCGGTGGCTGGTTCAAATGGAACCAAGAGCGGAAGTTCACTTGGGTCCGACCCACGTCCGCAATCCTCGCCGCACTGAGCTAGCTAGCCAGCAGCCACCACGCGAGGGAACTTCCGAGTGGCCGAGTTGTTGACCCACGGGGTACGACTTGTTGCCACGTCTCCAGGACTGCACGTCCAATTGTCGGTGCGAGGCCGACTTTCATCCCGAGTCGTCGCCGTGACGACCTGGGATTCTAAACCCATTACAACGAGGTCAGGGAGTAAATTTTATTGCACAATCACACTCCTTTCTCAAATTTGCAGCTTGTTTCGGGATTTTCACAATTGAGGTACAGGAGTTTCTTTTTTGACGAACTTGAAGGTTTGGTTGCACCAGACTGGGTAAGGATCGGATCGCGGATCGAGACGACATTCACCTTGTTCACTCACTACTTTTTTACTCTTACTGTCTTTACTTTTTTACTCTTTTTTTTCCTCGTCTTTGCAAGGGTTAAATTTCCCCAATATAGGATTTCTATTCTGTTAAACTTTAAAACTTTGAACAAAAATGCTAAAGAAACTACGAAACTGTACTGATAGGCAGCTGTTTACAAACAAAGCAAAGTTGTTTGCTTCACGTAATAAGGACAACTTAAAATGGCTGTCTCACAGCTTTCTAAAAACCCATGGAGTAAGAGCGACAATGCAGGTAGGTGCTGAGAATGATGCCAACATACGTATAAGTATAAAAATACATTTCAAACAAGAAAAGTAAGTGTCGGTGTCTTAACATAGACAGCTTGCGGTCAGTACGAAGCCGCGCGTGAGACATGCTCAATTTACCACGGGCCGCCTTACACAAAACTCCAAATTTTTGACCGTCAAATTCGTCGGAAATATATCAACCCTTTCATTTTTATAATCAGGAAAGTGCGGGCTTTCAAATGAGCCATAAAACAAAAAAGTCGATTTTAAGCTGATTTTCATGTACATGTGCCCTCAAGAATATTCGACAAATTACGCTTGCATCAAGGATTGAAGAGATTTACCTCTGCTTTTTTTCGATTGGTTTTTGCAAAACAGATCCTTCATACGATTGACATATTTTTCGACTAATTGTTAAACATTTCAAATCGCGATTTGCTGGTTTGCTTCAAAATCAACGTCTTTGCGTGGATTGGCAATTTGTGCAATCATCGTGTCGTTATTTTCCTATCAAAGGCTCTCAAAGGGTTCCATGATTCTCATCTAATTTCATATGAATTTTAAATTTAAACAGGACAGCAAATAAAAATCATCATGAATTGACTTGAAGGGATTATTTATAAGCATTGCTAGCTTTGTCAATCACAGTTTTACTGCTATAACTTCTACACTAATTTAGGCATATTTATTCACCATCCATATTGCCTTTATTCACCTTCCAGATTGCCTTAGGAGCTGTGGGTAATCGAGTGCATTATTGTATTTGTTATAAATTAGGCTCGCCGTGGTTAACAGAAAGTCAACTTTCAACAACTTTCCTGTTGAAACAACAGGAAGGTGGAGCATTAAGATTTCAATTGTTCCCAAACATTAGAAGAATTAACATATTGAAGGTTCACCTCTCTCTGTTGTACATTAAGAGCGGTTCCTAATGCATAAGAGATCATGAAAGTGGCCAAAAATACATAATGTAATAACATTCATAACCGGAAACAAATAAATGCTAAAGAATACACTGGTTTAGCATTCTACAGGAGTGATGTTACCCACGCCGCGATTTGGATATCCAGGACAGTGGTTTTCATACAATTCTTATTCCAGCAAACTAATCTTTAATTATTCTTTCAAATGAAAGTTGATGCATTTTGAAGTTAATCTTCTTTCATCTCATTTCAAACATACATACCTTTCACATGTGCTCCCTTTTTTGGTGATTCCAATATCTTACTCTTCGTTAAAATGCACCTTCGGATTCCGCCATCCTTTTCCGAACTCAAATCTACACCTTTCCAGCCAAGCAATTCTATCTGGAAATGTACAGATCATGCATCCATTTATTTGCAATTAATACTACACACAGGAATGCTAATACCAAAAATTGTATTCACCTCAAAAATCAATGTTGGCTTTTTTGGAAAATCAGAGTTTTTTAAATTATTCGGTATTGTAGCATAGTAACGCGGTGCACATGTTAGAATACATTTTTCTCTTAGTTTCATTGTAGACACTCCTATATCGAATGCCTCGATAATGGTAACTGCAAATATCGTTCCATTTAGCAACTATAAATATATTTGGCTAAAAGTCCTACACCAGTCAGATCTACCCAACTCGAATCCAAACGGTTCATATCTATTAAGGGTTGACTCAATAATAGTACCATCTGTTAGTTTTGCAATACAATTCACTGAAACTAGACAATTTTGCGGCGGAGTATCAACCCCAACACCTTCTCTAGTAATTTTTTTCATCAGTCCTCCATCGCCGGTTAAGTCAACTTCTATAGTTTTGGACATTGTTTTGCAGCTTGCAGTGTCGATGACCGATTTCAAAAATTCAAATAGACTAACGTGTCTTATTGGAACCAAAAATATTTTAATGAGGTCAGTACCATGGATAAAATCACCAAAAATCACAAATTCCTCACACTGATACCCCAAAAATGTTCTGAAAAAATCTCCTGCCTTATTCTTGTTCTTCTTTTCCCGCAGATGTCAAATTGTGCATGACTGAAAAGAACTCAAAAAATGACTCAAAACAGAAACCACTCATTTGGCATTCGTTTCGCGTGCAGTCAAGGCCGAAATAGTGCGTGACAGCGACGCGAGACAATATAACACGATAGTATCGCAGCAAATGTCAAGCAGTTTTCGCAAAAGGCGTTTGTATGCGACCTCATACAATGATTGCGATGTGTCAATGCGAGGCGGGAAATATTCGGAAAAACGAAAATTCCTCGCAACGAGATGCGTTGACATTTGTCAAATGCAATCTGGCGCTTAAATGAAATTTGAAATTCAAACGCCGTAATTACTTTTTAAGTACTATGGTTATTACGAATGAATTTTGAATGAAAATTTCGTGCATCCTAGTTAAGGCTTTTATTTATTTTATTTTATTTGGCTAAACGGAGGAACATTCCGAATTCAATAGTTTCAAAAAATCAAAAACAATTTCATTTGAAGCGTCACCTATTTGTCATATGAACATTAATGTTCCCCGCATCGCGTGCATTGTAAATTGAATGCGTTGTGCGACGTATCACGTATCGCCGTCACACAGTATTGCATTTCGGCCTTCATGCGGTCGAGGTTCTGTCAGCGTAAAGGCCGAAATACAATAGTGCGTGACAGCGACCCGAGAGCGCGATGCGATTTTCCCTCGTCGTCGCACAACGCATTCAATTTACAATGCACGCGATGCGGGGAACAATAATGTTTATATGACAAATGTCAAAAAGGTGACGTTTCAAGTGAAATTGTTTCTGTTTTTTTTTCGTTTTTCCGAATATTTCCCGCCTCGCATTGACACATCGCAATCATTGTACGTTGTCGCATACAAATGCATGTTACGAAAACTGCTTGACATTTGCTGCGAAACTGTCGTCGCGCTCTCGTGTCGCTGTCACGCACTATTGTATTTCGGCCTTAAATCTATTGACATTCAATACTATCGTGAAAAAAGGCGAGGAAATTGTTTCTCTTTTCAAAAAATATGTTTTTTCATGGTTGGTTTCGAAATTATTTCCGTTCTCACGACTGAATTTGCTTTGTTGGTCCTCACCTCAGTGACTGCTTCTTGTTGGCTTCAATTGGGGTTATTATCGTGGCCATTTGATTTCTTTTGTGCCACTGAGGTTTCTTATAATTGTTCATGTACAATGAAAATTTATACCAACCTTTAACCTTTTTGTAAACAAGTTATTACAATTGATATTACAATTGTTTATATACATTTTAAGTCCATTTAAATGATTAAATGAAATAGAAAAAATTTCCGCTCCAGTCAGAGTTTCTATCACTCTGCAGCATTTTTCGCCTATTTGTTTATTGACACATGAAATGTTGGCTCCCTAGTATTCAATTAGCTCTGCTTCAGCAGCGTAAACGAGTCAAATCTCATATCTCAAGAGAAGAATCTGAACGAGTTTCCTCATCGGGCTTTTCATGCAGTATAGTAATTTCTCAGCACTATACACAATGTGGCCCGTCTTGTTGGAACCACATGTCTCTGATGTTAATTCTGTCCACCTACGGCACAGATCTCCTTTGACTAACGTTTTCTCCAACATCATTTCACACAAATTGGTTTGTTCATACCTCAAGGCATGTTTAAAACACTACACTTAGTTTGTGTGTATTTTAAGTCATTTGAGCGATGGCTTGTTTGTTCATATGTGCTTCAAATGCGTTGATTCTGTCTGTTAATCATTAAAGCAAAAATGAGGTAAACTATACAATATTAGGATGTTTGCATCCGTGTTAACTCTTTACCGACCGGTAGCGGTTCAACATCATACGCACCTTCGACCGGTCGCTCAGTCGCAGATTCCCCAGGCGCCGGCTGTTTTTCGCTCTAGACCATCGCACGGAATCATTTGAACGTTTCACATCCTCAGGTAGAATTCTTCGTTTTTTATTATCATAGGATAATTAGATTTAATTATATAGAAAAATTTTCCTAACGCGAAGGCGCGCTAGGTGGGACCAAAGAGGCAAAGTTCGAAGTAATGTGACAATTCCAGGCTAGATTCTCAGCGTGACAAGGTAGCTGTTTTTTTTTTTGGTGTCTAGTTCGATCGAAAATCGGGAGCCCGATTTTCAGTCCAGAAATAGCTTTGTTCTCACAAACACCAAAAATTCCTAATTCATGTATACCAATTGTTAGCATAATAAGTCTGATCCTTGGTTAGTATCCAGTTGCATAAAGGTATTTAAATTTTAGCAGAAGTAAAAAGTGGGTTGGTTCTGAAGTTTTATTTTATATTTAAAGTGCTTATGGTTTAATTATTGAAAAATTATCCGCTGCTGAAAGAGCGCTAAGGATTCGTCAATACCATAGTCTTAAGAGTTTCATTCTATTTTTGGAAGATATTATTATGTCAATTGAAAAAAAATTTTTTTACCTCTATCGCTCTTATACACCTATTTCTTCATTGAAATAAAAAAATTGCAGCAGCATTTTGAAGTGATTTTTAAAATTGCCTAAGCAAATTCATGTGAAACCAATTTTATAAGTTGTCTGAAATGTTATTTTATATTTTGTTTCAAATATAATGTTTCATTGAATGATTATTAAACCCGAAGCAATTCTACCAACGACTACTCGCTTGCCGATTTACCATTTCAATCATTTGATCTGTTATACTTTAAAATGTATAATGAAATGTATGTATTTTTCATTATACATTATATAATGTATAATGAAAATGTTCGATGGCAGGTCATTCGGAGCGCGACGAATTTTTAACGTTAATTGAAATAAAACAAAATTGCCTGTACCATCGTAATATTACTCGAATTGATACAGCATTAGATTCATAAACATCACAACTTTTTCAGAAGTTTTTGGTAGATCAATTTTCCCATTGTCACTTACAACTTATAAGTGATTTATACCGTTGCTAAGCTAACTCAGCGAAGACTCATGGGTGCGGAAGTTCTGATCAAATGTTTCGAGTACCTCGATAGTGAATTTAATATTTATAAAGAATTGTGGAAAGAGTTCAAGCTGGTTTCGAACACGCGTCCCTGCCGCTTCTCATCAGGTGCCAACTCACAGGCTGGGACGCGTGTTCGAAACCAGCTTGAGCTCTTTCCACAATTCTTTATATACTTCCGCACCCATGAGTCTTCGAACAACTTCAAAAAATCAACCGTTTAACATTAGGAGAATTTTGACATGAAGCTAGCAACGGAAATATACGAATTCGATCTCATGGGAAACATCGCAATAAGCCGCAAAAAGAATAACTTGATGAATAAGTGGTTATTCCAAGTAATTCAGAGGCAATATCTTTTTGAAACTTTGGACAATATAAGACATTTTAACCTTATATAGCTTCAGTAATAATAGTTCTGTAAAAGGATTACGTTTCATTCTTTGCTATTACGTTACAGTGGTAACAAAGCGAAATTTAATCGGTAGAGAAAACTAACCATTTACATAGAACATTGATTTCAATAATGAAAAGACAATGACTAAATTAAAATTACGAAGCTTTCGGATTTTTGTTCTCAGATTGAGTATTTAGTGAGCATGAAGTCCATTACATCTAGATTCTCTCCCTCTGTATGACACTAGTTGGAAAGATTCTTGGGTTTTGGGTGATCCCCACTTAGGAAAATGTTCTACTAGCAACATTGTGCTGGTTTTTTAATATCTTTAGCAGTAATTTATTACTACAACGTTTCTTATATAATTATATTGCATGGCAGCAAAAGGGTTCAAATGCGACCTTCTTTGCTTATCGCGAATCGCTTGCTTGCCTTTATCTGTGCAATGGCTCATAATACTTTAGTCATTTTAGCAAAGACAGTGTTGACAGTGTAGACTTGATTTTGAATATTGGAATACATATGATGGCCAGAATATTAGCCAAGGTAATGCATCACCATTATAGCACCTAAGTTATGTTCAGTGGCGGATTTACACATTACCCAAGTATAGGCTGTTGCATTTTTGCCGCCCTTACCTCTACAATTGTGAATTGTCAGTTCCTAGATTATCTTTACAATTCAACAATTCGGTTCAAATTGCACAAGAAATAGTTATATAGAAATAATGTACGTTCGGTAAACGTAGTTAAATAATCTTGATTGCACTTACAATCATCGATAATGTCGTCGTAAGTGATCTTGTTCATTAATTCTGACTCAATACACAAAATAGCTAAAGCGTTTAATTTTTCTTGACTTAAGGTCGATCTCAGATAATTTTTTACCCTTTTTAGACAAGAAAAGCTTCTCTCACCCGAACAATTTGTCGCTGGAGTACATAATGCCATACGAAGAGCTCTGTCCAAGTTAGGATAAACGTTCTGCAAATTCTGTTTTCGCAGAAACGAAGGTAGACTTTCCAATGATTCAGAATTTGGTTTTACTGAAATTCCTTCCGTAGAAATGTGGATTTGAAAATGAATGCATTCTTGAACTAAGTCAGTCTCTAAATCATTAGAATATATTTCTGTCAAGGCGAGAGCTTTTTTTGTAAGGGTTGGTGATAACAATTCACTCATTTTGGTCAAAAACAAAAACTTTTCGTTGAACTTGTTGTAGGCCTTCTGTCTTTTTTCTAATTCAGATACGAGTCTATCAATGATGACGAGAAATGTGTCAAATGTGAAAGTATCACTCGCGGTCATTTTTATTTTTTCATCAGGCGTTTCATCATATTTTTTTTCGGTTGTCTTTTTTCCAATTCTTTTGTATACTGCTTCGACACGCTTAACTCCATCGCCTTTTCTTCGAAATACTTAAAATTTCCTCGTTGATCTACGAAAAATTTGCGAAGAGATTCATAAAGATCGGCTACAGTAATCAAATCTGTGTTAGAAGCCTGAATTTGTACATTCACTTTGTTTATTCTTTCCAAAACAACATTCCACACAACAACCATCAACGCCGTTTCCAGCTGTTCTAATTTTAGAAGAATTCCTGTAGCTTCGTTTCGTGTAACAGGCTTTTCGGTACAATCATCCCTGATTGTTCCCAAAGCCTTAAGGATTTCGTGCCAACAATCTCTCAAACTTCTGCATGCATCCTCTCTAGCTGACCACCGTGTGAGGTTTACTCTTTTCACCGTTTTCCCTTCTCCGACTTCAGTTACTTCAACTTACAAAAATAACGTAAATTTTCACGACAGTCTTCAATATCTATTCCTAAGGTTTTTAGTTCCGAAGTAATGGCAGAAAACATATCTTCAGCTTTATGTCCCACTGAGGGCAAAAACTTGAGAAATCTTTTACATGGTTCTCCCGTTTCCAAAACGTATCGAATCACGAGAGTGACTTGGTCCACATGTGCGATGTCTGGTGTTGAATCGATGATTAGGGAAAAGTATTTCACCGTTCGTATCTCGTCTCCAATTTGCTTCGAGACTTTATGACCCATCAAGAGAATAAACTCATCCCAAACGGTCTTTGATAAGTAACTGGTACTACCAGATCCTTGAATCCCAAAGCGTTCAATATGACTGGCTACAAAAGGATCAAACTCAGCTAACAGTTCCAACATCATAAAATAATTTCCGTTGTGTGGATCACCGAACTTTTCACTTTTTCCTCTAAAAGCGAGACCTCTTGAACATATCCGCTTCACTACAGCAACGACCCTTTTCAGAAAGTTTCTCCAATAAGCAATTTCTTCATCAATTTGGAGATAGAGTAAATTGTTGATTTGACCATGAATCTTACTTCTAGCTTTCAAACTAAGCATACTAGATTTATGACGCGCCGAGTTTTCATGTTGAGCTACTCGGTATTCTGCATTTTTCCAATCATTAAATACTTGGTTCTCAAACTGAGTTGTATTCTGTAATGGACCGAATGCCAAACAGGGTCCGCAATATACGGAACTCTTACTTTCAGAATAAACCAGCCAATTTCGGTCTTTCACTTCATTATTTTTCATTTTTCTTTGGAAGATACTCACTGGCAGGAAACGACGCTGATTAGCATATAGTTTTTCACTTTTAGAGACGTCACAAGTCTTGTTTTGATCGAAGCCACATCTTGCGATAATCTCCCTTAAGGTATCGTTAATTTCCCATAAAGCTGGATCTTTGTTTATATTTACTGTTGTTTGTACTTGGTCATCATTTAACCCCTGAGTCTGAGACGTATTTTCAATTTTCAAGCTGCTATCACTTATTGATGATTTCTCTTCGCCAAGAACATAATTATCATTGTTATTTAAAGTGGATTGTTCAACAGATGATTGGGCTGCAGAGTTAAAATCCGTTACATCTTTTCCAGATCGAATTGTCACAGTGCACGTTGTTGAAGTTTCTGATATTTCGTCACTACTTTCACTTTTGAAAAAACTGTCAATTTTTATTGTTTTACGGATAATCTGCTCTTGTTCTCCTTTTTTCATTTTGGCTTTCTTTTTATACTCAGCTCCACTAAATTGCTTTCCTCCATCACTCATTGTAAACATTTTTTCCCAAGAACTTAAATGAAAAAGATAAAATTATGAGGGTTATTTCTCGTACGCAATTAGTAGTATCCTTTGTTTAGACCTCAGACAATAAATAATTAATGTACAACGGTAATTTTTTTAAGCTTTCACAAAAAAATCTAAACTTCTTTGCATAGCTTTCGAAATAGCTATTTCAACTTTAGGGAAAAGAAGAATTCTTTCGAAATTTCTAATATATTTTTCCCACAACTGGGATTGTTGAATTTTTGCCGATGAATTGCTTATTCCCAATTATTATTCCGACATTTGCTTTATTAAAAAAAGACAAAATAACAATAGAAGCATGGGAAATCTTTTGGAATACTATTAAAGGTTGACGTAAAAACATTCAACGGTTCAACGTAACTGTGTTTCAAGCATCGAATTGAAAAATATTTTGCAGGACTTTTTCAAAAAACTGATTCGTTGTGGATGATTATCTATATTGTATAATGATTATTATAATTTTTTACTCACCGGTGCTATGGAAATATTCATACAATCGACGAACACTTTGAAAAATCATAGCGCACAACGCACACCAGAAAGAAGTGTGAATTCGTTATGCAATTATTGCGGGAAGCTATTAATCGAGGCTTTGTTTATTGAAGTACGGGACTTCCCCGTTTGCCCTTGTTGCAGCTTTACACTGTTGCCAGATTGGGCTACATGTCGTCAATCGGGCTATCTCAGAGCCCCTTGCGGCGACTTAAAAATCCGTTTGGCGACTTGAATAGTATTACAATTTACATTACATCTTCTTTGCTGCCGCCCACACAGATTACTTACTCTAATTTCTGCCGCCGTTTACGTTGTTTACTCAGTTATTTATACTAAATCGTGCATTTTATTTCGTACATTATTGTGTTTTAAATCCGAATAAATGGGGAAGTGGGGAAAACATGAAAACCATTGGTATATCAATGAAAAAAAAAATTAAACATTTGACTTCGTTTACTTTTTAATAACCCTTCCACTAACGTGGTAACTAACCATAAACCAAACCACTTTACATAAAAAACAAAAACAAGTCTAACTGGACCGAGGAGGTAGAGGTAGTGATGGGTAAACTAAGACAGAAAGTAAGCAGATACACTACTCAAGGTGTAATTCTAAGGAAATTTAAGGAGCTTTTTCAGACGCCCCCTTATTTGGGCGTTTTCGGCTACCTCAGATTCCGAATCTGGCGACTTGGGCCTGCCAGCAACTTGCAACCCTGCAGCTTTATTTTGAAAGTGTCGTTAAAAATGACGACACTCCTACTCGAAATATTAGTATGGGAAATTTGCATATATAGATGCTTTTGTTCCGTAAATTTCGGTTCACTTACTCCACACAACAGAGCTTCTCAAATCACGACCTAATATTTTTTGCAAGCGTAAAACTTGTTGTCTCGTGCCTTGTTATATGGGTGTTTTACTGTAAAATATAGGAATTTGCGAAACCCGTTGAAAGTAAAATGAAAGAGAAGAGGGAAAAGTCATCGGAAAGGTGTCTTGTGGACTTCTAGAGAGATATCTACACATCAGAAAATCGTCTGACGAAAATCTAACAAAAATCGGATTTCAAATTTGCCGCCCTAGGCTCAAGCCTACTTAGCCTGCTGGTAAATCCGCCACTGGTTATGTTTATTTGCTTTATTTGGAAATACATAGCAGTAAAATTGATTATAAAAATTTCAGGTGGAAGTACTTAAACTCTCCCTCAAGTTTTAGATTATCTGGAATAAACGAAGAAGATTTAGTAGCAGGAGAGTTTTAAAGTATATTTGGCCTCAAGAATGTGAGCCGTGCCGGCAATGTCAACCACCTGTACCTCATGCTACCTATCTTCCTTAAAAGGACATATCATAAAATAAATATTGTACATACGACAACATAATTTAAATTTGTATTAATTAAAGTAGCGTGTAATATAAATAAATAGTACCTAAATAAAACGAGTGCAAAGTCAGAACAGCAAGCAGTTTCATATTGATTATCTCTTGCAATTGAAAGGGTAAACTGATCAACTATAAATCCGCTAAATTCAACAGACATGTATGAACAGTAAGCAAATGTTTCAGTTTGCTAACATGCTTTTTCAAACTAACCCTATTATTTTTCGGTTTACGTTTAAGCTTTTTTTACAATTTTAAAAGAACTTGTGTTGAATGTATTTCTTATGAAAATTATTCTTTCAATTCTCATTCTAGCTGGAAGTGCCTGCAGGTCTGACCAATTTAGGCAACACATGCTATATGAAATAAAATTTCCTTTGCAGTCACTTATAAGTCGTTTGCCTGCCTATCTTACTGTGCAGTTCGTTCGGTTTCAATATAAAGGAAAGAAAGGAATCAATGCAAATTTCTCAAAGACATTAAGTTTCCTATCGATTTCGATGCTTTCGAGCTTTGTACTCCAGAGCTACAAAACAAATTAACTCCAATGCGTGGAAAATTTTAGGAAATAGAAGATGCTAATTTGCCTTAAAAGCAAAATTAGGAGACCGAAAACTTCAGCACTAAAGAATGTACGAAGATCCAAACGATGACGAAGGTGATCCATCCAAAAATTTTATTCGGAACGAAAATCCCTTAGGGGCATGTCGAAGAGCAGCATCGATCGATCAGCAAAGAAAACTACATAGCATCACAACGAATACAAGCGTACAAGCGATTCTTAGAGAAAATGAAGAGTTAAACAAAAATAAATTTTACTTTGAAAAATTCAGACCCGAAGGATAATTGAAAAATAAAACCTGATGAATTTTTGTACCAATCAATGGATCTCCTCCTTTTTCTGTTCAGACAAAATGCCAATATCGATCATGCTATCGGATGGGCTAAACTTCGATGTTTTGAAATATCTGCTATTTAGAGTACCGTTATTCTTGTTATTATAAACTCGATTATGCTCGCCTATATAAATGAGAAACATGTGCGGAAATTCAAAAAGAGAGTTGGATTCCTTGTTCGAAAAGCTCTAGCTAAAAAGGATGTGTATTTACAATTATATATATTCGAGCAGACGATCTCAATTTACAATTCAAGATTTGGACCGTAGTAAAGCCGTGTCAACAAGATTCATAGACGATATTAGAATTAAGACTATCCCACTTAGGCTTGATTGAAATCGCGCTTGATGAGTGGGGTGGAGAACGAGTGGAGTAAAAACTCAGTGGCATAATATCGAGATAAAACAGACATCAATTCTACAACTATGTCGCCAGACAAAGATGAAATTGGAATAATACGCTATGAGTTGCAAAAGCTTGTCCGTAGTTGAAATCATTTTGAATGGGTAAACTGAACCGTATGAAAAGGACTCAAATTCATGCTGGGTCATTGCAGCAAAGATTTCCTATTTCAATTAAAGTCTTGATAACCATTTCATTCTTCAGTGTAATTGAACATTGGCTTCCATTCTCAGACCTCACGTTAAACTCTTTTCATTATTTTATTAAATACAAGTGCGTTTATCTCATATTATTGAGAGAAAAAAAAAACAAAATAAATAACAAGAAGAAATTCCGCTGTTCATAGTATTTCCAATATATTACTTCGACATTTTCCTCCATTTTCCATCGTTGATCAATGCGAAGTTTTTTGAACTTCCCGAACAATGCTAATGTATTGAAATGGGCAGTGTCATATTTGAATTAGGATTAGGATTCAGAGGAAAAATCAACAAAGAGACAAGATTCGGGGCTAAATGGTATCAGTACCTTGCCACATATGATTCCACGCATTCAGAAATTACATATGATAAAAATTAGAAGGGACGTCAACATAAAAAAAATTCGATCAGCTTTTGAAATTTGAAATGAAAAAATAATTATATGTCAACGTTTATATGTTATTCCTTTGACTTCGAAGTTTTTTTAGTGCGTTAATTTATTTAAAATTATGCAACACTTCTTCTAAAACGAAGTGTTCAAGTTCTTGCTTATGGTTCGGCGTATAGCAAGTTAAATCATTAAAAAAGTTTCAAAAAGTATAAAATAAACTCAAGAAGGATGAATACAAAAACGAATCAAAATGGTGTCATTTATACCGGTTCACCAGAAACCTGTAGTTGTTCAGAAAATATGAAAGATGTGGGGTCTCACGATCCTTATATAAATCTTCGAAGCAAAGAATTACATGGAAGTAAAATATCATCGTTTCCCAAATCATATCCAATATCACTGACTGGTACGTATCAACTCTTTGAAAAACATTTTCCTTGTATTAAAATTTGGTAGCAGAGATCTGTCACCTTAGATAGTACCCGTGAAACAGGGGCGATCAACCACATTTAGTCAAATTATATCCGTGAACATTTACTGCATTGTCACCAGGTAGCACTGAATATAGAGATAATTTATCTAGATTGAAAGAGAATTGATCAATATCACATCTCTAATAGATGGAAGGGTTCACCTACAGAGTTTCTGAGGACTTTTCCAGCCCTATCATTCATATTTTTTGATTACAGAATGCAATTTTCGTTCCCGATCTCTTTTGTCTTATAGACATGTAATGTTATAATATATATAATAAATATATATAATATATTTATAATGTTTATAAATGGAGAGTGTATGTGAAGTGAATGCATTTTGAATATTATTTTTGGTATTGATTACGATTTATGTTCGATTTTAAATATGTGGTCGTCAAAATTAAATCAGTTGATTGTTTTTTATGCACTGCAGCGCAGATATCCGGTATGATATTCTGGAACATTACAAATTACATTTATACTGCCCGTTACTGGTTGAATTATGTTAAGTGAAAACCACAACGGTATTATAACCTGGAATGTCTCCTAGACAGGTCCTTAACCTTTGTTAAGTAAGTTTGTTGGTTAAGTTCGTTATGTTTGCTTAAGGCCCTATTTGAGAATTTCATCCCGCATTACTGATTTTTCCAACTTTTGCATAGCAGCATGATCTTCCCATCTATCATGATATTCGATCTCATCGTTTTTCTGAAATTGAAGTTCTGTTGGTGAAAAAGTTTGTGCTCTCCATATATTATCAGACTTAAGGTTATCTGTACAACTACCTTAATTTTCTATCGAGGGTACTTTTGTTATAACTATCGTTGTCGAGATAGATTTCTCCTCTTTTGTTGAATTAAAAAAATTTCATCCTTAAAATATCTGTGTTTCTAGCTGTTCTGCGGATTTGAGTAGTGACTAATACAGAACTCGTCGAAGATTAATTCCTAAATTTTGGTGGAGCAATTGGCTTGGACTTAAATTGATTACTCCTCTGGTGCAACTAAGTTACATTCGATATATAGTCTGTGAAAAACTATATGAAAATAAGTTTGGCCATGAAAATTAGTTTGAAAAATCTGTGCCTATAATAATTATTATATTTAATTTCTTTATTAAATTAGATATTTCATACATCAAAATGCTCATAATATAAAATATAACAAGATCCTGAACACAAATGTAAACTCGAGAAGTTTGAAAAAAGGTTAAAGTTCGTGATTAATCGAATCGGCAAACTATATGCCACCCTATGCGTATCACCGAACACCTCGTACGTCCTGTTTGGCAAAGAAGAATTTAAATTTCTTATATACTTTTGACACTTTTCAGCTTGTCTACTATTGTAAAGTGCTCTCCATGAGCACTGAAGCTGCCAATTTCCCTCTCACGTTTTCGATGATGTTCACGTTCGAAGAACGTGCTCTTTGATATTTCGCAAGTCGATGATGAAGACGTGATATGCTGTTCACGGTGTTGTGAACTGGTGCATTATCCAGTTGGAAAATGTAATTTCCACGGAACATTTTCGCAGGGTGGCGTGTTTGCGGCTCGTCAATTAGTATAATATAATTGTGACTGATCATTCGATTGTCGACGAGCGATATCTGTGAAATATCTAAAAAATTTAATTCGCAAAATTAAAATGGTCGCCTTTGTTTCATTTGCTAGAAATATTTTCAGGATGGAACCAGTTACGAACATTCTCGTTATGTTTAACGGAACTCTGTAAACAATATGAAATCGCTATTCGACTCCTCTTCAGTATTCGCGAGATTTCCAGAATATTTTTTTCCATCTTTTTTCAATTGGGTCACAAGTTTTGATTTGGTTTAATTTATATTTTTGCCTCGCGGTATATTTTATTATTTTTCAAAATCAAAAAAACCTTCACAAAGTTTATTTTTCTCTCTGATCTTCTTTCTAAAGTCAACTAACTTTCAACTTAACTAAGAACATTTTAAAAGGTCAATGTCTTATAGTTTTGAGTCCCTTCATATGAATGTGAAATGCGCTATCTCGGAGGAACTATTGTTTGGCTAGTGATTGAGCAGCAAATATATCTTGTATCGTGTGCACTATCATGTATAATTGGCTGAATTTGTGATTACATGCTCGCCAAAAAATCGAGTGGTACAAAAATGTCCCCGTGCATTTCTTCCATAAATATGACAAATGCCATTCAAGGCTTGAGGAGATGGCAACTGCCAATCATTCTAGACATGGTCTTCTCCGTTTTTCGAGTAAGCATACTTAGAATATCTTGAACATTTTTGATTTCTTCTTCTGAAGTATAAACGAATTATTGTTGAGGATAGCGAAGAGCTTCCGAAGAGCGAAGAGTTTTGTTTTTCAGGTACCACTTTTCAAAGTGACATTGAGTTCGTCTTAGATTATTTTGTATATTTCCATGAAATGAATCCCTTAAACGTTTGGGGATATGATGTTTTTTCCTTGCAACTCAACATAAAAAATTCAACTTTAAAATCTTCGGGATGGACAGCTACATTAATTAAAAATGTTAAGAGTTTTACCTTATCATACCTTATGATCAAAATAGAACGGGAATTTAAAAAAAATGCAATATTCCAATTAGTAATAAATTTCTTTATTATCCTCCTCAAAATTTTCCTCCTGCAGCAATACATACATGTCAACGTTTGATCCAATTTTCCATACACTTCTTATAGGCCGCCAAATGTATGGCCTTCAGCTCACGCAGCGAATTCCCTTTTCTCTATGGTTCCCTCGCGTTCCCCGCAATGGCAATTTGAGTATGAGGAATAAAAAGTCACACGTGGTCATGTCTAGACTGTACGGTCATGGCTGATGACATTGGTGGAATTTTCGGCCAAAATTCCGAAATAATCAAGGCCGTACGAGAAGGCGCATCATCGTGGGTATAAAATCCATGAATTGTTGTTCCACAAATCGGGTATTTCATTGCGAATCGCTCCGGAACGAATTAGTACTGCAGCACACCACGAGAATCGAAGAAAACTTCGAGCAAAACTTTAATTTTGGACCGACTTTAGCGCTCTCTCTTCGGTTTCGGCTCATTTTCGAAGTACCATTCAGACGATTGTTTTTCGGTCGGCATATCAAATTCATAAACCTATGTTTCGTCCTCAGTAATGATGCGTTCGATGAATTTTGGGTCACTGTGTGCATAAGAAATCATCTTTTTGGCCAATCAATACAATTCGGTCAATCAATACAACGGTATTTTTGAATGAAATTCAGCCTTTTTGATACCAGCCGAGAAGCGACGCGTTTCATGCCGAAAATATTATTTAAAATGTTCTTGCCTGATCCATATGAGATGCTCAACCACGCAGCAATCTCTCTAATCGATACATAACGATTTTTCAGCACGATTCGATTTTTTCTTCGGAAACAGACGTTGATGGCCGTCCTCAAAACTTCTCATGCTCTAGGCTCTCTCGGCCACTTTTGAACCTTTTATGCCATTTATATGCTCGTATTTTCAACATACACGCTTCACCACACGCCTGTTGAAACATTCTCAACGAATTGGCACACGAAATTTCATTTTTAACACGAAATTTTAGGCACACGCGTTGATTTAATTTTCATCCGTTATAAAAATCGCCACCGACAATTTTTCGATTTTTTCCTACAGACGCTAATTGAATACTAATCGTACGAATTTGTCAGAACACCAATAAGAGTATTGCGAACGTTGAATTTGCCTATTGGATAGGCGCGGTAATTCAAAATTCCCGTTCTTTTTTTCTTCATAAGGTATGCTTGATGATAAAACTATATCGTAAATTAAACATCAAACTTCGTCTTTTAATTTTTATTGCAGACAAACAAGACGAGCTCAGTCGTATTTCGGCCGGAAGAAATACAGAAAATGTACAGAATATTGTTTTTGAGCAGGAGATTTACATTATTATCGACGAGATAAACCAACAAATGTGCTTATTGAAAAAACTTGTTGGAATGATGTTTCAGCATCAGAAGGAAAAGTGCAATCACTATCAATTATACTCGGAATGTATTGGCCAAACAGACTATACTTCGAAAGAAAATACTGAAGATGATAGGTCACGAGGTGGAGAAACTCATACAAAGGTTGTTGGCTCTTCAGTAGATGATCCACTTGAATGTAACTTTTATCGGCAACACCTTACATCTGGTGAAGTATATGAACAGAAACTCTACACAAACACCATCAAGGATTTCTGTCTTCAGCGAAATGGGGAATCAAATCGATGCTGTGGCCAATTTTCTAGCCCACAAAAATTGAAAGCTGGACGTTTACATAAAATGAATAGTTCCAACACATACAATCATCTAAACAATATTAATAAAATAGAAAAAATTGTAGGGGATGAAATTGACTTTTATAAGATGGCGAATGGGAAGGGCACTGAATTTCCTCAGGAGGAACAGCGTTTTATCGGTGGTGGATTAGCATTCAAACAGCTAAACAACAATAAGGACGATTTGATTTATGTTTCAAAATCATTTGTAGAGGGAATGAAAAAAATTCAAGAGGATATTTCTGATTTGAAAAATGACGTTACCGAATTGAAACAGCGCAAATTCTTTTGCCTTGATTCTTACATAGAAGACCAACTTAAAAATCCAACGAGCAAAAATGACTTAAATTTAAGCGCTATATCCATACACGAACAATCTCTGCCTTGAATTCATCATTTCCGTAACAGCTATCAAGACACCAACATTGACCGGGAATTTAATGCGGTGTTTCACCATATTGTAGTAGTCATTGGTAAAAAAAATACTGCATAAGGAAGCTATTCTTTAAGTAAATTAACACGATAAAAACAGTCACGAATAAATACAAAGTGGTATTCCCTGAAAGAAGGTTTTATTTGTAGTCTTATACACTCTCATGACAATCACAGAAGAAATTAGCGAAATTAAATGCAAATGAACATTATG
Source organism: Stratiomys singularior (assembly GCA_954870665.1). NCBI lineage: Eukaryota > Metazoa > Arthropoda > Insecta > Diptera > Stratiomyidae > Stratiomys > Stratiomys singularior. The sequence continues at coordinate 32,386,738 of OX940879.1, forward strand.
CTCAAGACTAACACAAGTAATGTTAAATTTCAGTATAATTTATGAAAAATAAATCTATAAAGTGAACAGACGTGATAAGTTATAATAAACTGCAAATGCAATATTCTTATACTTGTGCAGTTTCTGCTAAATTAAGCATCACAATATACGGAGCACGTAGAATTCTTTACAGCTTTCAAATTCGAATGCCCCCGAAGGACTGTAAATCATCCAAATCAGTAGAAAATGGTTCTAGGTAAATTGAAAACCCTAGTCACTATTAAGTTATGTTGCCAGCAGAACCTCAAATTTAACCTGAAAATTTAAGAAAATTTAATGCGCATTTATCCGCACCTTCCTGTCTATTCCTATCTCCAAAAAGTTTTCCTTACAAATAACAATGCATCTGGAAAATTGGCGTTGAATACCGTTAGATTGGGAGTTTGGTCATAGTGTTCGCGCTCTCCAGCATTAACGCTACGATTTCAACATGAACATAGAGTAGGAAAGTAGCACAGAGTAAGTACATACAGCACTCGCACACTCGAGTGGCTTCTCTCAGACTGAGATATAAACAGCACAAGTAGATTCAGACACAAATAGATAGATTTTCTTGTTTTATGCAAAAATTAGAGAAAATTAGCCAAGTCCAAAGAAGTTCAACTTATTTTCGTCGAATACCGTGGGGTCGGAAGTCAGTGATTTAACACAGCCAGAATGAGAAAAGCGAAGGAGCAGCGAGAAAAGCGAAACAGAATAACGGATGGGAGCAATATTTTGCCCGGACTGAAAAAGTAACTGGGACGAAAAGTTCAACAAAAATACTATGAGAACGTTATTTGGCGTCTGATTATCAATAAGAGTAAAACCATGAAGTTCCGCTTCAAACCAGCTCGATTCCAGGGTAATTTCAATGTATCGTTCGGTAGGAAGACAGCGACCTTCGGAAGACAACTCAAACTGCAGAGGCAAATCTGTATGGCCAGTAAGTAGGGTGGTATCAAAATGGTAAGCGTCCTACATTAGTCTATCATCATGGAGTCATCTTTCATTAAGGTTATATGAGATCATACTCTAACTTAGTACCAAACGAACCGAGATTTTTGGACAATTTTCAACGTTCAATATTCCCCCGACCTGACTTCGCCATTTTTTCCGACTGTTGAACGGGTAGCTGCCGGAGAAGTGCTTCAATACTGAAAAGGATCAAGGAAATCTTCGAGGGAATATGGGATGATTTAATTAGTAGAGGACCATAAATAAAAGTTATTATTGTTGTAAAAATGTATTATTCGATTATTCGTTCTGGGTCGTCAGCCGATCACAGACTCTGACTTTATCTGCCAGCACCACGAGATACTATATTTTACGTCACCAATACATTTGTTTTGCAATTTTTCAATGAACACTTTTTAAATATTTTATCCGATTTATAATTGATAAAAAGGTAGGTTTATAATTTTAATATTGAACTTATATGTAATGTTTGAGAACGCGGCTATTGTTTATTCAGGCTGAACCATATAATGTAGTTTGATATTTGTAACTGCTTCCACCTTCATAAAAATTTTGTGCTAGAAATAAAGAAACCTTCTAGTTTTGTGTTTTTTTATTTACCTTGTGGAATCGATTTTCGACCGTGATCGTTCGAAATTCATCGCTGATGAAGACCGAACCGAATAAAAAAACATAAAATTAAAAGGTAGTTTGATAGTCGAGTTGGTCTTAATAACTTACCATTGCATACACTCAGTGGTAATAGAAATAAGACCTTTACAGTTTCAATCTTATTTTCTTTATGATTGAAATCGTAATCAAGACCAGACAGACAACTGCTTTATGGTTCCTCGATAAATAGCTATTATGCCGAATGTTCAAAAAATTGTTTGTTTGCATAAACTGTTAGTTACAATTATGACGAGTGCTAAGCGGCTACCTACCAATCACAATAAGAAAGTTTAGAAGCAATAAAGACGATTAAAGAAACGAAAGTTTAAAAAAAATTTATTTAAATCTATTCATACAATGGGTTTTCAAAAACATTAAACATCAATCTTCATTCGTTGAGATATTCAGGTTAAATTTCATTGCAAAAACGAAGAGATAACACCTTTTATATAAGAAATATATCTGTGTTGAGCTCAATATGTATATAACCAGTTTTATATGTATCTATAATAAACATTAAAAATAAAGATCAATATGGAAGTTCAATGTTTCAGCTGGTGTCGCTTAGAAACTTGATACGAGGACGTATATTTCATGCGATGCACGATGCACTGTATATAATGAGTTTAGTCTAGAGTCGGGTTCATCAGGTTATGATCGTTTGGCTTAAATTCCATTTCTCACTTAAAGTTGTTCTTCATTTATCATGAATATGTTGTTATCGCGTTCAAATGCACGATCAACTTCTTTGCGAGCCTCCTCCTCGCTCCATTCGCCACACGATGTCAGCACATCAGGTTCGTCTCCATGAATGTTTTCTTTCTGGGTTGGTTCATGTTGTTAATTTAGGCTAATTTCAGATGCATACATATATACATATATATGCATGTATTCACACATTTACAAATAACAAGAAGATAGTACTACATTATATACAAGGACAATCGTTATCATATTCAGGTATTGTTTTGTTTTTGCTGTACTGTTTCATTTAAATCAGTAAGTGGCAATTGCTTAATAGAATATGAATTCACATGATAAAGATTGCTGAAGTGTAATGGTGTCTATAATTTGAGAAAAAAATCATTCCGTAAAAGCTGTGTATCGAAATGAGAGTAATTAGCGCTATGTATGTAAAATATGTTGATCTAAGATCACGTCAAATAAGATCCAAGTTTAACACTAGAACTACCAAGACCGTCATTTTGACGGTTTTCAAATTTCATGCTTAAAATTTTGATATAATTTATGTAATTGTTCTAGACTTTTATTACGGCTTTTAATAAAATATAAGAACAGTTAATTATTACTATTCAATTTCCCCTCACCGACTTAAATACCTATACCTATTTATACCAAGACCCGTCAAAATGACGGCTTTAACAGTTTCAAAGTTTATAATAATTTATGTATCATCTATGCAATGATGGACATCAATACATATTTACATTCATTACATCGCTTCCAGACATTTGTATTGAATGATCCAAAGTGTTCGGAAGCCGTTATAACGCCGTTAGTTTAGAACTGAACGCTCTAACTGGTGAATATGTGGCGGCATCGCTACACAAATTACCGGCCATAAACAACAATTAAAACTACGCGTCGTTATCCCAGGCAAAACCCTTATCACCTTTCACAACAAACCAAAATCCGATTTTCCCCGAAAGTGCAATAAAATATCCTTCGCACATCTCGAACTAACGACGCAACGCTGTGTGCATTAGTTCCGAAAGTGCAATAAACAATCCTTCGCACGTCTCGAACTAATTACACAACGATGGGTGCAATTAGTTCGGGAAAACCGCGGAAATCCCGAATTTCTCTATCTTACCTTGCCTGGGGTATATAAACGATGGGAAACCGGCAGGACGCAATCATTATCAGTTGTACTTCTAATGTGATAAAGTTCTTGGCGAAAAGCGCAATCTATGTGTAATCTGTGGAAAACTCATTCTCGGAAAAAAGTATGAACATGTTTTTATAAAAAATTGAAATTAATTTTTTTGTAATCCCGAGGCAACAATGAAACGATTTCCAGGAAGCAAAAAGTTGTTTGAAGAATTCAAAGAACTGACTAATATAAATGAGGACTGTTCGGACACTAATTCAGGTAATAGTGATTTGGACATATCTTGCGTGGAAAATAAAACTGACTTTTTAGATTCTGAAGAATCTTCAGATGAAATTGAAGCGCAAGATATTGAACAAAGTGAAGAAGATGAATATCAAAGTGAAGCTTCAGGGAGTGAAGATGAAATTCCTCAAAGGAGCCAGAAACGCAGAAAGCGATTGAGAATTTGTTCAGATACTGAATCGGATAGCCAAACAGAAACCGAAAAAAAACCACAGAAGGACATTGCTGCCGACGGTACTGAATGGGAAGAATTAGGGAATGGTTGTGTTGGTAGATTGCCATCACATACTGTATTCAAGGATACTTCGGGCCCAACTGGTTATGCGAAGAGAAAAATTATGCTTGGTAATGTTAGTAGTGCATTTCGACTTATAATTGATAATCGAATGATGAGTCACATAAAAGCTTGCACTGAGCTACATGCCAAAACCATTTTACATAAGGACTGGGAAATTACTATAGACGAATTATATGCTTTTATAGCCATTTTATATGCTCGAGGAGCCTACGAAGCAAGAAACATGAAGTTATCATATTTGTGGTCCAAAAAATGGGGACCTTCTTTCTTTCACGAAACTATGAGTAGAAACAGATTTTCAGAAATTATGAAATTCATTCGTTTCGACAAAAAAAGCGAGAGGAGTGTTCGTTTACGAACTGACAAATTTGGATTAGTTTCCGAAATGTGGAAGTCCTTCATTGATAATAGCCAAGCTTGTTATAATCCAGATCAGAATATAAGCGTAGATGAACAACTGTTTCCCACAAAGGCAAGATGCAGATGTCTGCAGTATATGCCCAATAAACCGGACAAATTCGGAATTAAGTTTTGGTTAGCTGCAGACGTGCGAAGTAAATATCTTTTAAATGGCTTTCCCTACTTAGGCAAAGATGAAATTAGACCATCAGGAGTACCTTTGAATGAATTTGTAGTTTTGAATCTTGTGGACAACTATGTAAATTGTGGGAGAAACATAACAACAGACAATTTTTTTACAAGTGTACAACTTGCAAAGAAGCTACTGGCCAAAAAAACAAGTCTTGTTGGAACTATGCGGGCAAACAAAAGAGAATTGCCGAAAATAGCTAAAGTTAGAAAAGATAACATGCCTCTTTTCTCCACAAAGCTCTACAAATCAAATGATATTGTTCTAACAATTTACAAAAGTAAGTCTCGCAAAAAAGTACTACTTCTTAGCACTAAACATAAATCGGTAAAAATGGCTTCTAATCGAAAACAAATTCCTGAAACTGTATCTTTTTACAATAAAACTAAGTTTGGAGTAGATGTAGTTGACCAAATGGCCCGCAAATATAGCGTAAAAGCAGGCTCACGTAGATGGCCTTTGCAGGTATTTTATAATATTTTGGACTTGGCAGGAATCAATGCGTGGATTTTATATAAAGAGACTTGTGATGAAAACATAACTAGAAAACAATTTTTGTTTCAATTATCCGAAGAACTCGCCAGTGAATATAGTCGTTGCAGAAAAGAAGCGTCCTCCCAAAAACAAAAACAGGCAATGGATTGTACTCCAGAAAACTCAAAAAAAAGTCCTTATGAACGCAAATCTTGCCAAATTCGATTGTGCAACAAAAACAGAGCGATTTATACTTGCAATACATGCAACAAATATGTTTGTGGCAAGTGTTCATCTAAGATAACATGTACATGTAAAATATGTGCCTCATAGTTATTTCATACATGTCAAATTTGCTATAATATAAACTCAAATAGAAACTGTTTTTGTTTGTTTTTTTTATTAATAATTAATGAATTATTATATTAAATGTTGTTATTGCTAAATTGTGTTCTTTTATTTACTGAAACTAAGTCAAAAGTTACAATGAAAGCCATAATCAAAAATCCGTCAATTTGACGGGTGCGGTAAAACTAGGTATATATTTAACATCGGTAGTTCTAGTGTTAAACCTATTGCTAATAATGCTTTAAATCGAATACTAATGCGTTGAGGAATAATTATACCATAGTCTTTAATGGACTCTTTTATCATTTCCGCCTATCTCAATTTCTTTTTTAACAGCCTTTACGAATCATCCATTCAAAATAATCTACACAGAACATCAATTATATATTAGCGATACCCATAAGAAATCAATCTTCAATCTGACAGTTATTTATTCTATTTATTTATGCGTCTGAACGAACGTTCTAAATAGCTCAGACAATCTGGAGAGTGCAGCCTAATTTACTAATTATTTTTAGAAGCTATCTTTTAATAACATAAGAATTATAGGTCCTATTTAGGATTTGAAGTCTCATGTCATCAGGTGTAATTATTAGTAAGTACAGTAAGAAACGCTACTTCGTTGCTCTCAAATCTTGATCCACAAATCCACCTTTTCGGGTTATGGAACAGAACGTAGTGGCCAGGTTGCTGACTCAGGCGAATTTTCCTATTTCCTATATTTTATCCTTCAAATGATTGGCCAGTGCTAACATTCGATAAACTGAGGACTACTATACAACACTTTCTAAGGGATTCAATTGTCCTGGTTCTGCAGTAATTTGGCTATATTGTTCTGATACAGCACAAATAGTAAGATTGACTCATGGTCACCGATGACTTTAGAAAAGCTACGTTAGATTGCTCCCTTTATGACCATTAACGGTATACTAACCACTTCCGCACAGAAGCATCAAAGCCTGAGCTCCGCCTGATAACTAACTCAGTCCGATTATTTCACTCTGTGTTCCTTTGTTCCGGAACTCAGAGAGCAATTATTACTTATCTACTGATCAAACTAACTCCTCGATTCTTCGTAGGTTTGGGAGAAGGAACAAACTAAGAGCATTGATAGAACAAATATATAAATAATATTAAAGCAAATAGTAAAGATTGAAACGTGGCATTCAGCAAATTCCAAGTTGGCTGCAGGTCAAACTAATTGATTTCTTATGCGCATTTTCTTTACATATTATACATCAACGTTCTGAATATGAGAAACATATTATATATATATAACCAATTATAAATACCTGCTTGTCAACAGCGGCGAATTTCGAAAACATATTCGCATAGACTTTTTTCTCCTTTTCATGAAATGTTCGCATCTTTTGTTTACAAATTGCGATTTGATTCATGGCAGCTTTGTTTTGCGGATCGAGTTCGAGTACCTAGAGGAAAGTTATAATTAAGAAAGTTTAGTTTCAAGAGCACCAGATAAGCTTCTTACCCTCTGAAAGTCTTCTAATGCCTTATCCAAATCAGATAATCTAGCATAACTTTGTCCTCTACGATATAAACCTTTAATACTATTCGGATCGATGCTTAACACTGTATTGCACTATCATAAAAAAAACACAATTACGCTACGGCAAAACAAACGCTATTATTTTACAACCCACCGCATTCTTAGCTTCGAAGTGATCATTTAGCTTCTGTTGACATAAAGCTATATTTAAATGAATAGCAATTTTCGTTTGTTTCCCTTCTTCTTCGTCTAAAGTAAAACCGGAAAAATAGTCGGATTGAAATTTTCTTTTATATTCGATTCAAATATAATTCAAATTTTCGATGAGGGGTATGTGTCTGCTGTATATGAACTTATAAGGAACTTACCAGAACAAGATGAAAGATAATAGTTACTTCTATTGTACATCTTTATTGCTAATTTATAATTTTCTTTCTTCAGGTATTTGTTACCCTTTTCTTTGTATATTTTTGCCTGTGTCATACTTTCGGCTCTGTCTAGCGTCCAACCGTTGGGGAGCTTTTAACGAAAATCATTAGTTTCAAGCATATTAGAACATGTCTTCCCCATACTCTTTCGCACTCCTTTAATGTTACTATGTATTCGACAACTGCATTGGGTGGAATGTTAAACGTACTATTGCCTTCGGAGCCAAAAGCATATTTTGGTTTTATTACAAGTCTACGAAGAACAGGATAAATTGTATTTTTTTGTTTAAATATGAATCATCATCATACTTGCTAGTCTCCCCAAGAGACATTTTAAAAAGGGCTTGTTCAACACCATCTACAATTCCAACATTGAGACCTTCCCCAGCGTCAAACTCTACTTCCCGATCTTCAAACACTCTTCCTTCGTGCTTTCCAATTAAATGAACTAGAAAATCAACACCAATAAGAATTCAACTAAAATGGTGTAAGCACAACTTAATTTAAGTAAAATAATCTTATAATCTATATTAGAGCTCCAAAATCTGAAGGATATGATTGTAATTTACCAAAAGTTAATATTTTTATGATGTTGTTTGACTTTCAAGGACTATGCATGGAGAACTTCAACTTTTAATACAGCCAATCGAATGGCAAAGATGGAATACAAGAAGGAGCTAGTAGAAAAAATAGTGGCTAGTGGCGAAGAGTCAATGGAAATTACGAAAGTCAATTACACTACAAGATAGCTGCGATATGCTAATTAGTGCTTGACAGAAACTTAGTTCCGACATAATAAAAAAAATGCTGGACTAAATTACTTCCTCGATTGTGGGATGAGGATGACAACTTTCCACTCGGTACATGGATAGCAAAAGAGATGCAACCTAGTGAAACTTATACGGACAGTAGGCAATCAATTCAGGGTGCCTTAAACAATTTTTTTTCCGTCGATGTTTCGCAAAGTGATATCGAAGACAGGATAGACGAAAATCTCAGTGATCCGCAGTCAATATCCTCACAACTTTCCAGCCATGATCCAACTGAAAGTAGCGTCACTGATTCTCAGAAAGTAGGTCATTTCGAAGCCTTCCAGAGCATCGAGAAAGCCGTCCAATGGGCACAGGAAAACGATATTTGCATCGAAAAAATTACAAATTTTAAAGATTTAAAAGGTGTGGCTCTTGCTAAAGCATTCTCCAAAACAGCGAAGCAAACAAATACTAGTAATTTTTTTATTTGTGAATAAGATAAACTTTTGGTTTTTTTATATTTATCATGTTATTTTTGATAATTTTTTTTTAATGTTTTTAAATAATTCTTATATTCTAGTTCGAAATAAATACGGTGTAATTGAAAATCAAATTTCTAGCGTTTGTATTGCTGATACGGAAAGATTCGTTTATCCGACAAACCCCTACAATCAATTATTCGGCTTACCGAAACATTACTGTATTAGACATTACGTAGAATGTTAAATGATGAACTTTTCTGTCAACTTTTCATATCTTGCCAGTAAATCATTGTCAATTTTCCGGAGCCTTTGCTGCACATGTCTGCTTACACTAACCCACAAACAAAAAACGTTATGGAGAAAGCTGGCCCTTAAGACTATTCGACAAGTAACGCTTGCATCAAGGATTGAAGAGATTTACTCTTTAATGGGAATTTCTTGACAGATCCAAAACAGAATCCTTCATATGATTGACTTCATATTGTTCGACAAATTGTTAAACATTTCAAATGGCGATTGGCTTCAATGCCAATTGGAATGATTTTGTTCAATATTAACGTATTTGCATGGATTCGCAAATGTATGCAACCATTATGTCGTTATTTATCAATCAAACGCTTTAAGTTGGGTTCCATAATTCTCATCGATTTTCACATGAATTTGAAATTTGAACGGGAGAGCAAATAAAAATCATTATGAATTTTCCTAAAAGGATTATAAGCATTTCTAGCTTTGTCAATCACAATTTTACTACTAACCCAATTTAGCAACTTCTACCCCAATTTAAGCATATTTATCAGGTGCCTGAAGTTTGCATCGTTGTTCACGCTACGTTCTTAAATTTTTTCACTTTTTGAACGTTTTTCGTATAAATCAACTCACAATTTTGGGAAATTTTATTTGAATTTGAATTTTCTGCACTCTGTTAAGTTTTCAACTATTAAAAACAAATAATGAAAAAAATTGACGCCGTTGCGTTTACAACGATGTAAGCTTCAGACACCTTATTTATTCACCTTGCTAGTAGGTGCACATGTTGTCTTAAGAGCTGTGGGTCATCGAAGTCATTATTGTATTTGTTAAAAATAAGGCACGCCGTGGTTAACAAAAAGACTTTGAGCCAAAAGGAAGGTGGAGCACCAAGATTCCAATTGTTTACAAATATCAGAAGAATGCATCTAACACATTAGAGGTTCGGCTCTCGTGCTTGGACTTTCAGGACGGTTCCATATGTAGAAGGAAACATGAAAATGGTCAAAAAAACAAATCCTTGTGTTTCATAACATTCATAACCGGAAACAAATTAATTCTAAAGAATACACTGGTTTATAGTTCTGCACTGCCCACTAACGCCAATAGGATGGATCTTGCCTACACCGCGATTTGGATACCCAGGACAGTGGTTTTCATACAATTCTTATTTCAGCAAATTAATCCTCAATTATTCTTTCATATCAAAGGTCATGCATTTTGGTGTTAATCTTCTTTCGTCTGATTTCAAACATACCTTTCACATGTGCTCCCTCTTTGGGTGATTCCAATTTCTCACTCTTAGCTAAAATATACCTTTGGATTCCGCCATCCTTTTCCGAACTCAAATCTACACCTTTCCAGCCAAGCATTTCTATCTGGAAATGTACACATCATGCATCCATTATTTGCAATTAATACTACACACAGGAATGCTAATATCGAAAATTGTATTCACCTCAAAAATCAATGTTGCGTTTTCTGGAATATCAGGGTTTTTTAAATTATTCGCTATGCCACTACAGTAACGCGGGGCACAGGTAAGAATACATTGTTCTCTGAGTTTCATTGTAGGCACTCCTATATCGAATGCCTCGATAACGATACCTGCAAATATCGTTCCAATTAGCAACTATAAATATATTTAACAAAAACTATATCAGGCACGCACCTTTACCCAACTCGAATTCAAACGGTTCATATCTATTTTGGGTTGAATCAACAATAGTACCATCTGTTAGTTTTGCAGTATAATTCAATGAAACTAGACAACCGTGCAGCGGAGTGTCAACCCCGACACCTTCTACAGTAATTTTTTTCGTCAGTCCTCCATCGCCGGTTAAATCAACTTCTGTTGTTTCGGACATCGTTTATGCAGCTTGCAGTGTCGATGATCGATTTCAAGATGCAAATAGACGAACGTGTCTTACTGTAACCGAAAATATTTTAAAGAGTTCAATACCATGGATGAAATCACCAAAAACCACAACTTCCTCGCAGTGATAGAGTTAGCTGAATACCCTAAAAACGTTCTGCAAAAATCTCCTGCCTTCCTCTTGTTCTTCCTTTCCCGCGGATGTCAAATTGTGCTTGACTGAAAAGAACTCAAAAAAAATGACTCAGAACAGAAACCACTCGTTTCTTGTTTTGGCATTCGTTTCGCGTGCAGTCATGCGGTCGAGATTATGTGAACGTAAATAAAAAGTATCTTTCATAGTAAGGTATGATGTTGAATTGGAACATCTCTAAACAAACAGCTGTCAAATGATACCGTCTATATAAAGTTTTGCATCGATAAAAACGCAATAACAGAGAACAAATCAAAATAATGGTTTGTGAGAAATGCGAAAAGAAATTATCACGAATTGTGACGCCAGATCCTTGGAAAGCAGGCGCTCGAAATGTTACGGAGCCCGGAGGTCGTAAAGTAAATGAAAATAAAGCACTATCAAGTGCAAAAGATCGTTTTAATCCGATTGGAAGGAATTTCGCTCCTTGCAGGTAAGCTAAGAAGTATATAAACTAAGAATGTAGAAGCTTTGCAATTATATTTGTTACGCCTGCGATGATTCAGCGGCAAATCAATGCTCAACTACTGACACAAAAAGGCGCACTTTAAGACTAAACAGCTGTTCACTTCTATTGACTGTAGTTCATTCAACGGTTTGATAAATTGTAGCCTATTAACAGTGCTTGAAATATTTTGAATATCCCTCAAACGTTTCGCTCAAATATTTCAATAATTCCAGACAGCTACTACTTGCCTTCTACTCAATCAATTTCAAAAAGCTCCGATGATATTCCAATTTATTTTGCTAAGCTAAGGAAATTCTTCAACGCCATCGGCATTCATAGGACTTCCACCGTTGTTATACATTACTGCATAAACAATTTCAAACCTAAAATTTTAGTGAAAATCATTCTACTTTCCTTGAATGTCCTCGCAAAACTCTGGTATTCGAAGTTTGAATACCATATGAATAACAATTTGAGTTCAAGGAAAATCTTTCAACAGAACAAGCGTTCTTCGTAATGCAATGAATAGTTCTTCCTTTATGATTATGTTTCATCCGGTCGACCGAAAAAAGAAGGAACTGTGGCTTGACCAATTAACCTAGAGAAAGCGTTCGACTCCATATTAGCTGAGGGCCTATACCCCGCTGACACGTATCTATACTATTATACCTTTCTACTAACATGTGAGTCCAAGTAAATAATAAAGATTCTAAGCAGAAAACAGGCCTATTGCTAGTTAATGCATTGCTGTCTGGCTTACGATTTCATCTACGTTGAGTGAAGAGCTGCAAATTTTCAAGATAAAATATTGAAAAGAGGTGTGTCCCAATATAGAATGCCAAACAAAAACCACCATCGAAACCCCGTCCTGTGCAGCGGAACAACAATTATACCCATCCTACAATATATTATCGTGACCAACTCAAAACCCTGAATACAACTCATCCCGAAACAGCTATTATTGGATTGATATCTCGGATTGTCGTTGTGAATGCCGCTAGTCGTCGTGAGACCCCTCGGACTCCTCATATCTGACATCAGTCAGGACTTTCCGTTTCCATCCGATCACTTACTCGACATGAAAATCTTCCAGATTGTAAACTACATAAAAATAAGTTAGGATGCAATAGGATATCCGCTTGATACCATCTAATGCCAGAAAACATATTTTCCTCTGGAGAGGCCATTTTATTTATTGCCAACAACCTGTTCTTATTGATTACTGACGAAATTCATATAGAAGTTATGTAAATCTTTGAATCTGTTTTCAATCTTCAGTTGCTTGTAGGTTGTCCAGAACACCCTTGTTTTTTTTTTAAAGAGTATCGCAGCGAAGACGCCGAGCTTGATCATTGTTGTTTTTTGTACAATCACGATTTGAGGGCTTTCCATGTTGTGACTGTTGTTAACCCGCACGCTAAAGACTTGTGCTATAGGCCTCCGAGGGACGCGGGGGGGGGGGGGGTGTAGCTGAGTAGGTCTGGGCTATAGGCGCCGACTACTTAGTCTTCGGGGAGTGCCGTCCCACATACCCGAGGTTTGAGGAAGGGTTATTGATGAGACCTGTGTAGAAGCGCTGTGTAAATACTTGTGTAAATACGGCGAGCATTCACCTGTTGTGTTCGGAAATTCAGACATCTTAAATAAAATTTGGATCTGGGGCCGAAACTTGTTTCAGATCTTGAGGGTGGTGGTTGACAAATTGTTTCTACCCGTCTATGGAGACCGTGAAATAAGGCTAACAACCCAGATGTCCACGTTAAACACTTCGACTTCATGACTGTCAATTTTAAAACTGAAGGTGGTCGAAGATAAATATTGAAGGAAAACGTAAATATTGATATGATTTTGCATTTCATTAATGGAAATGTTTCCGTTCTGCAGATTATATGCTTTGACTAGTAAGGGAACTTTTATCTTAAATTATCAGAAATGATATTGATGTATTATTTCCAATTGCAAAACAGATATACACCAGGCCATATAATTCTTCGTACGATATTAATTTAACGCATTGTATAACTATTACAATTTTAATCATACGATATTTATTTGGTTATAAATGTTACAAGCATACCTAAATACATTTTTTGTCTGGCACTCATTTGCCGATATAGTAAAAAATACAAATATAATCGTACAAATACTTTCATCACTATGCCTTCGCAACATTTCAAGCTTCGCTTTTGTTTCGGGGCTTCAAAGTTGCTCAAGATTAATCATGTAAACTACAGGTCCGTTGTATGCCTCAGTGCATACAACGGTCTGGGTGCGAAGGTGAATACTTTATGTCAAGGGGGTTTGTATGCGCAGTTAAGGTTGAATTTAGATTTTAACGTGAGTTTTTTGGCGGTTCTATTTTGGAGTTTAACACGCTTGGGAAAATTTGAATATTATAATGATGTTTCGTGGCACGTGTTTTGATATTTTGCAAAACATTAGATGCCCCAGCTGCAGTCTCAAGGTTTTCGTGTGCCTTCCTCTCCATGTCGATGTCTTGCCGGGCAAAGCTGGGGACTTCTTCGTCGTCTGACTTGATTGGTGTCTTTCGGTGATTTTTGAAATCTGGGCCGTGTTCTGTGCCCTCGTTGTGTATTCTGTGGTCTTCAGCAATATCTGTAAGTTTGCTTTTATTAATTTCCTGATGTTTAAGAGGACATTCATTGGTTGAGGTTTGACTGAAACATTTTCTTGAAGTATGCTTCTGTCTGTGCCGGCTGTGGCTGTAGCGTATCTGCTGCTTTTTTGGTTATCTTCTGCAGTTTTAATTTGGCAAGAGTCTTTATATGTTAGAAAGGATATTGTGGCCGTGAATAGTGTGTTATGATATTTCATTTATTTTTGCATACAATGGCGTCGTAATGGTGGTGTGACATTCGAATTATTAAAATGAATCTGTCGGTTACAACAATCCGCAAAACTGCAACTCAGAATGTTCTTAGCTATCAAACAATAACTCCGCACGATATGATTTAACGAATGAGACTCCGTCCTCCACTGAATATGCGCAACAATATGGAACAGTGTTTGGATCCTGCTTGATTGTAAGATCTCATTCAATCTAGTATTATTGAGCACTAAAGACGTGCTTTGCTAATGCCTGAACAGCGCTTATCGCTCAAAAACTTTGCATTCCTCAAACCTTGTACATGAAGATTTAGGATATTTAATACATTTGGCAGATGTTTTTTCATCGGTAACCATTCTGGGACGTTGCCCAGTTAAATTCAGTAGGATCAGTTGATCATACCTCCTTTGTATATTGAAATTAGAGCTAATAACCATCAATGCGCTCCAAATATTGCTCAATCTTAATTCCCTTCTCATATTCATTTAATTAAAGTCAATAGTAAATCATGAACTATTAAAAATAGTAGAAAAATTACAAGCATTTTTGTTTTTTAATTTCAGAATATGCCGTCAAAAGGTGCACCAAGTTGGATCTCATTATTGCCAATCATGCGCTTATCAAAAGGGTATATGTGCAATGTGTGGGAAAAAGTTATTGGACACTAGAAATTATAAACAAAGTTCTGCGTAAAAAAATTTCCTTTTTTGTAACTAATAATTTACACATTATTCCTATTAAGTCTACATGCATTGTATAATCCTACAGTTTACTATACAAATATAGTTCAATTTGTTTTTTCTAACGCTTGATTCTTTTCTTTGTCTTTTTCTTTACGTTTTTTCGAATAGCTTAATCCGTCCTTATCGAATTCTAATGGCATAATGCCGAGATCACCGCTATAGCGATTTTTCGCTACCTGTAAGATAGAATTTCTGTGATTTAGAAATGATTTATGCAAAACGTATAATTCATAGAATTTAATTCGGGCTTGCCTGCAAAAACTTCTTTCCTCTGAGTGATGTGAGTCGACGATCTTGGATAATTAAAACATTATCCGCTTCTTGGGTGGCCTTTGCGCTACCGAAAATCGAGCTTGTCGTCAAATCTTCACTTTCTCTCTCCTTGCGCGGGTGCATGACCAGTGTAACATGAACATTACGTTTTGTAGCGAACGCTCGGAAAGATGCAATTATCACATCCTGCTCCCAAAACTTATCCGCTACCTTGGAGGCTGTCGTATGTATCCCCATCATGAATTGCACGTTGTCAATGATAACATGCTGAATGTCATGAACGTATTGAGCATGTTCGATTGCTTCCATCACAACTTTAATACTTTGTTGTCCATGAAAGGTCATGAAGTAAATCGGAAGTTTCTCCAATTGCCCCGCCCAACCCTCGAACTCGTCCAGCTTGTCTTCTAGTGGATAGCCCACATATTGTCGAAGCAAAGTCGACGCCAAACGAGTATTTCGAATTTCAAATGAACCCCATAGAGTTGTAACACCTTGCATGGCTAAATCTAGCGAATACTCAGACATGAATGTCGTCTTACCACATCCGGTTGGTCCTGTAAGAACCGACAATTCACCCTTCCTATGACCCTTCAACAGTTTGTTCAGTGTGGGAAATCGTTTCCATTTGACTCCATGCACTTTGTCGATATTTTGCAATTCGCTTAGAATGTCTTGTTTGAGGGAACTAAATGTCGTGATGGATTTGTGCAGGATGGGGAGCGCATTCTGGAGGATCATATTTAGGTTTAGACCTTGTTTCAAAGCTTCATGTGGTGTTGGCTGGCTCATAGTGGGACGAATGAACTGGCATCGTTTTTCGTCCAACTTTTTGGAGAAGTTTCGTGCAATATCCCATCCTGTTGTATCAAAATCGAACCAAAGCGTAAGCTCTTTGTATGCTTCCAAGCCTGGTAAACATTCCGGCGGCAAAGATTTCAAACCGTATGGCAAACAAATGATTGTCACTGTAAACGAAACACTAGTTAGAAACGTTTCTTTTATCACTTAACTTAATTGTACCTCCAGCAATTTTTTGTGAAACTAAAGCAAGAAAGTCCACAACACTTAATACTAGAACAGCCTTATTTATTTCCTTTGGCGTAGGCGGTGAATAAACTAACAACCCAGCACAGCCGGATGTTGGCAGCGTTAAATCCTCAGCGACGCTATCGTCAGCAAGTATTTTTTCTCCAACTGTAATCCCCTCAGAATTGATAATATCAAAATGCAATGTCTTGTCCTGTGGATTCCATTTGGCGCCTAATTGATCTAGTTGGCTAATTGATATCTGGAGTGCGAATCGTTTGAAGTCTTGTGCACTTATTTGAGAAATAGGAACAAGTTTGCTGCAATTTAGGTTTTTGTAAACGGGTGTTGCTTTCTTCAAGGATAAGAACGTTTTTCGTAGCTTTTCAAGCTCCGATGTATTTTTAACGCAGTATGGCTTGTCGTAAAATTTCGAAACATTTGACCAGGACTCTGTATGTTGACACTTTGGGCAGAGAAATGAACCTGAAAAACCAATATGAGATAAGGTTGAAATGTCCAACAGGATAACGGAGGATGGTACGATATCCAAAAGGGTTCATACCTGTTGTTTTGTTCACGTAGACAGTTGCTCTTTCTGAACCCGATTCCACAGGACATACTGGACATTCGGTTTTAATAGATGTAAATCCATCTTTAAATTGATATCCAGAGTTTTTAATCGACCGCTTCAAGTTCGGTAAAAATTTCGGATCAAAATTTTCAGAGGACGAGTTATTAGATGAGTCGGAGGTAATTCTTCGAGTCCTTATTGAGTTACATTTTAATAAATTCTGATTGGATCCTAGCACTTCACTAAGAAATCGAAACCTCGATAAGAGCATAACAAGAACGTATTCGAAACTAACGAAAGCATATAAAATGTTTGTATGAAATTAAGGTAGACACTATTTACAAAAGCGTGAGATTACGTTAACCTAATATTAGAATCTACTTTGAATGAGTAATTTCTCGCGCCAATTGTCAGTTGCAATGCAACAAGTAAACAAAACCATAATCACTTCGATAATTTTATTTTAGGAAAAACAGAATCCAACAACGTGCCATTTGGTGTTTGTGAAATAGACGAACTCAAATAAGTCGAAACAAAGAAAATGTTCATTGAATATTTTCGAATTTTGCGTTTCAGCATTTTGAAATCATTTGATTTTTCTGCCGACTGGGGAAGGTTGGAACCGATGGCATTGGAACGACAACAAAACAGACTGCGATTGAAACGTCAGTAGAAATGTCAAAATGTGGAATATATAAAATTGCTACCAATAGTTTGGGAGGAATTGATCTGAAAGTTGTTTAGGATGGCGAGTACCGAGCAACCTCGACGCAGGACTTCTTCGGGTGGCTCCAAGAAGAGGAACCTGAGGTAATAAATAGAAAGTTTGTATAAATAATGCAATTATCATAACGATCTCAGTAAGGAGCAACTACTCAAGGCCATGGAAAAGAAGAGACAGTGTGATGCTAAAGCACAGGCGATAGTTGTCGAGATGTTAGAACCAGTAACGGATTTGTCAGGATTTCTATCAAAAGTACGTATATTGTCTTTAATAAAGAAAAAAAAATATTTTATAAGTTAGACATCGATAAGAATGTGTTTTCGGATAATCGCTCTTGAGACATTATGTAACAGGTTAAACAAAAATGTAATTTTCGACGCTTAGTTGGTATCGTTTACATATGAAATTACTTTTCCTTTTACATTTATATGATTGTTTAGGGTGCCAATAAATTTTTGATATCGTCTGAGATTCAAATTGGCTCTTTGCCCTTATGTACAGTATGTTAAATTTGTAATGAAGTGCCCTTTAAAATCGGCTATAAACAGGTACATTCACTAAGATATTTCCTATCAAAGACTCAACATTTCCAATGTACTGACTACAGAGGGAAAAACATAGAAGTATTCGATGTAGAGTGATCCTAAGCTCAAGTTTTTGGCCGCAATCTCCAAAATTTACGCTTTTTGACAAAAGCATACTATACTAATATAAACATACCAAAATATCTGAACTATGGTAACGAACATATCAGTATTTGCTTGCTATGATTCAAGCACATGTTTTGCTTTGATTCGTATTTTAGTATTCAAATAATCATCTATATAATTTCGTCCTTAAACCATTAAACTTTTGAGAAAAACCCATTACACGATGTGTCCCATCTTCAACAAATTTGTGCTGTGCATGAATACTATGAATAACCCCTCCCCATGCACAAAACTCCGCCTATTACATACTATCTTGATTCGACGTCGGTTGAATTTGCAATTTACTGGGTCAAATGAACATGGGGATACGACAGTGCTCAGCTGATATCAGCTGTCTACCCTAAGCAAATATGTTCAAATCAATAATGCCGTTGTTGAAGTCATTAATAAGAATGTCCTTATACTGAATGAGAATTGGCAATGGTACATTTAAGCGTGTTTCACACTTTTAATTAACGTTGGCTAAGTAAAGTGAAAGAGTCAGCAACCACTTTCATGATAAGTTCAACATTCAAATGATTTCAGAAGTTTTTTGGTAGATCAATTTTTCCATTTTCACTTACAACATTGTAAGTGATTTATACCCTTGCTAAGCTAACTCAGCGAAGACTCATGGGTGCGGAAGTTCTGATCAAATTTGTCGAATATCTCGAAAGTGAATTAATATTGAGAAAGGTGGAAAGAGCTCAAGCTGGTTTCAAACACGAAACACGAACATTTCGAAAACTTCTGAAATGGATAAAGCCAGACCAAAGGCAATTTCGAATATAGGAGAAGTTCAAAGCTGTAGAGCAATATTCATAACTAGTAAATAACCAGTCAACATCCACCTAAGCTGGTAGTGCCAATCGATGCGTCCCGGCCTGTGAGTTGGAACCTGACGAGAAGCGGCAGGGGCACGTGTTCGAAACCAGCTTGAGCTCTTTCCACCTTTCTCAATATTAATTCAAATGATGTTTGTGACCATGCCTTTAAAGGAACTTCTCTTCTGATTGTAATGTTAATTGACAGTCAATTGAAAAAAGAACCACGCCTTGGTGTGAGTTCGCCCAAGCCTGTGTAAAGTCGGAGGGAAGAAAGGAGGAAGCTTGTTCACCAACTAGTCGAAATCAGGCCAAGTAGGATAACCAAAAGGTGGATTTGAACCTGAATTGAGACGTTGTATTCGTTGAGTCTTTTGTTGAGTAAACACGATGAAATGAAGACAGACGAACTGATGAACTGATATCATCTTGTAAACTGTCTCGCTGAATATGATGAAAATCGCTGTAAACAAGAAGAATTGATGTGTGAAGGAGAGTGATGTAACGACTTGGCATTATGAAGGATATGCTGAGGTCAGTACCTGTAACGTCGCTGATGCGGGCTATTTTGGTTATTGGAGTCTGTGGTGTACCGAGGGAAGGTGGCAGGAAGCCTGACTGATGTGCGTCGGACGAGTAAATAGAAGTATTACTGGACCGTTGGACTAAATGATGATGATGACAAAATGATGAAGGAACGCTACAGATGCGAAAAAGCATCGACTGTTGCTACGAATAACCGAAAAAATGAAGGAAGGCATGCAGAGTTTAAGCAGCATAGGTCGCAGTTGAGATGGTCGGACTGAAATGAGTACCTTTGACGTCGCCAAAAGGGGTTCTATAATGTTGAGAACCTGGGGTGTATCGAGGGAAAATTGAAGAAAGCCGAACCGGTAGGTGACAGTTGCTAAGATAATTTGATTTTAATCGCGAGGGAATTTTCGAGATTTCGATGCAATGTCGACTATCATGTTGCATATTACTCTACTTCAAACACGAATAGGAGCGGAAATAAAGAAGAGATTATTTCTTCGGACGCTCATGTACACGGATAGGACTCTCTATTTCTCATACCTCTGTGGATTATGCTTTCAAGGCTTATTTAATAAACGGAACAACCTGAAAAACCTACACATATTTTCTTCTTAGAATGTAGACCCAAATAATTAGGATTCCACTTTCCTGATATTTCTAATTGTTAACAATCTAACAGTCCCCTTTTAAAAAATTATTATTTTCTACTCTCCAAATATTTCATCTCAGATAAAGGACATTAATCAATGTCATTATGAAGACATCATTGAAGAACGAGCAATAACAAAACTATGCGGATATCCGTTATGCAGTGAAAAGTTGTCTGTGTAAGTGATCACATGGAATTTTCATATCTACTTACTTACATTAACAGTAACTTTTTTTAAATTTCAGAATTCCGTCCAAGCAATACCACATTTCAATAAGAACAAATCGTGTTTATGACATTACCGAACGAAAAAAGTTCTGTTCAAACTCATGCTTTAAGGCATCGAATTATATTAAAGAGCAATTGTTGACCAGTCCACTATGGTTGCGCGATGCTGAAATTATACCAGAATTTGAACTACTAAATTTAAATGATAAGTGACATACAATGTGGAATTGTAGATTTATATTAAATCCTATTTATTTTTAACTGTCAGTCTTTATAGAAACTTCCGTTCAAGGTTGTATTGAATCTTTGAATCAATCAAATAAATAAAATATACTTAAGCATTTGTTTGATTTCTTCTGGAAGTTGAATAACAGTTAAGAGCCGAAAATTGTAGTCCTGATCTATCTAGATTTAGTTCATCTTGAACATTTCCACTACATATCCACACAGTCTCCCGAAATTGTGTGAATGAAGGTACTGTGAATGATTATAGACTAAAATTATTTTCGGTTTACTCATGAAAACAGGAATTGCAATTATTCTGGTATAGTCTGGCTAAAATGAAAATTTGCAATGATTAAAGGGTGATCATAATTCGCTCCAACAATCTGATATATCGTTCAATGCGACTATTATTCTTTCTTTCAGTTTAGCAATATTATCAATGGATGGCTTGCTCTGGTCGTAGATATTCATCGCTAAGATTCCCCACAAATTTTCTAATGGGTTCAGATCAATACAGATCTCTATTGGATTCAACGCTGATCATGATCATCAGAGGCAGTCGTTGGGATTGGAACAGTATCCTGCTGAAAGATGGTGTTTTCATCATAGCTAGTGTAGCAGAAGGCAGCAAATGTTCTAGTAGCGACAGCATTAATTCTACTGTTGACAGTGGTTGATTCATGTCTTAGCATCTTTTGTGAAAGCTGCCCAAACCATTACATAGCCATCATGAAAAGCTCTTCTGGGAATGATTTCTCCTTCCTTCTGTAAATCGTACTAGTAGTAATCGGTGTCATGGAAATTTAAATTTTCATATTAAATTTCCGTCGAATTCAAGTCTAAAACTGATGTGACTTCAAATTGACCATACCCAAAATAAATTTGGTTGTAA
Organism: Stratiomys singularior; assembly: GCA_954870665.1. Classification (NCBI taxonomy): domain Eukaryota; kingdom Metazoa; phylum Arthropoda; class Insecta; order Diptera; family Stratiomyidae; genus Stratiomys; species Stratiomys singularior. The sequence continues at coordinate 32,408,398 of OX940879.1, forward strand.
CTGGTGATATAGGTAGCACGGGCAACGCACTGAAGTGAATTTCCGATATGCGCGCGATGTGGACGCAAATGTTTCATCAATCAGTTGCATATGCGTGTGGGGTAACTCCTATGGTTTTCATCTGCTAGATGTGACTTTTTGAATCTGTGTTGAAGCAAACTTAAAAGTCAAAATACTGGTAAATACATATGTTGGATTTGTGGAAAGGAATTGGTATATTTTTACTTGGGGTTCTCCTCACGAGTTATCACAAACGCCGTTCTTTCAAACTCTAACACTAATGAGAAAGAAGAAAGAGTTAACCCCTAACAAGATTAGTGGAGAGTAAGTCTTGTTGAAAGAAAACCGCTATTCACAAAGAGATATACAAGCTACAGTGCATATTTAGCAAAAATCGGTTACTCGTATAATCAAATTCACAGGGTCACAACAGCTATAATGAATCTCGTGTGGGAAAATGTGGTCTGAAAATAAAAATGACAAAGGCTGAAGAAAAACTAGTAAACTTAACCTTATGTAATAGAAAAGCCACATCTGTGGAATCAAGAAACGCCATAAGTTAAGTGAAAGCGGCAATTAAGACCGAGGCGGAACAGACGATCGGACATCAAGCTCGGCGCAAAAGAAATTGTTGGTTCAGTGACAAATGACCATGATGCGCTAGATAAGAAGAATGAGGGGTACAAAAAATATTTCGGTAGGAAAATCAGGACGAATAGAGAAGACCATAAAAATCTCAGAACAGTAGCGATTAAAATCATTACAATTAAGCAGGGAAAATTTTATGATGCAGAATTCAGGAGAACCGATGTAAATCTAGCGAGCAACAACATAAGACAAGCATACAAAGCAGTGAAAAACTTAAAGCGAAATACGCTCTGCCGTGATGACATCGGCGATATCATCGCTGATGAAAGCAGGATTAAGAAAAGATAGGCTTCATACTTCAACAAATTCCTTAATTCTACGCACAGCTATAGAATGTTGGAGCCTATAGATAAAAATTTCATTGGCCCCACCAACTCTGGCTGAAGTCGGTTACGCCATCAAAGCCCAAAAGATCATCCAACATATTTGGCAACAAGAACAAGAAAACGAACAAGAAAACAAGATGCCGAACGAGTGAAGCCAACCAAATGTATTTCCTACCAACAACAGTGGTGACAAGCTACAGGGCTAACTACTGAAACTACTTTGAGAGATTACAAAGGCATATAACTACTTCGTATGCCGTACAAATTATTTTCGAAGATCTTAGAAAATAAAATCAGACCATAAGCCAATATTATTATTACGCAGTATCAAGGTACAGCTACTATATCGACGGTAGACCGATTGGTCACTGGCAAGCAGGAACTTGAAAATGCTGGGAGTTCAACATACACGTTTGCTAGATTTTCGTTGACTTTATGCAAGGATATGGGAGTATTGATCCTAACGTACTGCGTCAAATAATGCTTCGCTTTCGTATTTTTCCGTCGTACCAAAATGAAAATGACGCTGACAATCCCTCAAGTACATATCAATAACCAACTCATCAACGCTATTGACACAAATACCGGACTAAAACAAAGTGATAGGCTGACCCCTTTGGTATTCAATTGGGCTCTGGAATATATAATTAAAACGCTACAAGTTGATGCAAGAGACACAATTACTATACAAGTCAAGCCACGTGGTAGCCTATGCGGATGACATCAACATTTTGACGTGGTCGCTAATAACCGCGAAATAACTAATATAATAACTAATAAATCTCGATAGCGAAGCAAAACTAGTAGGGCTACAAACCAATGAGAAGAAAACAAAGCCAATTACGCAATAGAGAAAAAATAGTATAAAAGGTAGGTGAATTTTTCTAATTAGGCTCCAAAGTAACGGGAACCGCTAATTAAAGAGACGAAATACAGGGAAGAGTTTAGGTCGTAAGTTTTATTCAGTTCTTACTGTTACGAAGACCAGCTGCATACACAGGCACACAAAGCACCAAGTATAGAAATCTCTTACAATACCTGTGCTATGCTTTGGGTGTGAAACGTGGACCCTAACCCAAGCATCCGCAAATGTTCTGCACACTTTGAGCGACGGGTCCAGAGGCGGATAATTGGAACGAAGCTGCACGGGGACCAATGGCGAACTCGATACATGCATGAGCTGGTTGAAATTTTTGACGAGCCGGAGGTCTCAATGATTGTAAGACTGCGGAAGCTGCAATGAGCTGCCCATAAAAATTGTATGGACAAATGACAAATCCCCGGCAAGGTATTCGTTGGGAGAACTCAAGAGCGGAGACCAGTGGATAAACCGAGGAAACGCTAGTCTGACTCTGTTGAGGAAGATTGTTCAGCCCTGCTCAGATTTCATAATTGGAGGACGCGGTCAGGAGACTGAGACAGTCGGAGAAGCTTGCTGCAGGAAGCGAAGTCCTGAGAGGCGAGAATGCTCGCAGGCATAAGAAGAAGTCACAAATATGCGAAAAAAGCCTTCGTGGGCTGAGGAGCACCTAAATAAATCTGTCGAAGAATGGAGTAAAGTAAGTAATAGAATTTAACTTTACAAATATCGGTCTATTCTAAATCATAAATTATTCAACCAACAATCACACGAGTGGTAAAACTATAACGTCTAATCTAAAACGTGTACAGCTTGTACGAAGGAACACCTGTGAACCCTCAAATCTAAAATGCATTCAACTAACTGTTAAGCACCTTCCATCGGTCATGATCTAGAGTAGAGAATCTATTCACTGTTCTGAAAAAGGGTGTTTGTTTAGAGGTATAGAAATTTATGTTGGCAACACTTTGTAATGCTAAATTTGGTGTGAGAGCTATCATGCGTTTTATGGTTAGTTTTATGCCAGTTAGCATAACACGTGCAAGATTTGCATATGAACGTTATCGGTCACGGCGTAGATTCGGTGGATGGGTCCAAGAACAAATTGCCGCAGATTCCGAATTTCATAAGAATATTTGTTAAGCGATGAGACTAATTTCTGGTTGATTGACTACGTCAATAAACAAAACTTCCGCATTTGTACTAATGGCCAACTACAAGCAGTTGTCCAAACACCGTTACATCCGGTGAAGTGTTTGGTGTGCGATATGGGCCTGTGGAATCATTGATCCATATATCTTCAAGAATGCTCCTGGGAATAACATAACAGTCAATGGTGACCGCTGTGGAGCTATGACTTTCTCGATCTACTATTGACTCGGCGTGATGTAGCGGACCTCTCGTTTCAAAAGGATCACGACTCGTGCAACTATCGACATATTGAAAGGAGTCTGGATGAGCGCATAATTGCTATGCGATGAGCGATGGACTATTTTTTGTGCGGATGCGTCAAATTACTCGTCATTGTCGACAAGTCCGAGACGATTGCCACTTTGGAAGACACCATTCACCGTGTTTTTGACGACATACACCCCCAATTATCGGTTAAGGGAGTCGAAAATTGGACCTCTTATTTGGAATTCCTTCGCACCAGTCGTAGCTAGTAGTTAGATGCTCAAAATAATTAAATTCAAAATGGCAGCGAGTTATATATTTTAATCTATCTATTTTTATTTACTAAGCCAATTTCATGGCAATCAAAACAATGTATCCGTATTTAATTTATATTAATTTTTCATACATCAAACAAGTACATTGACAAACACATTAAACTTCTTTAAAAAAAAACATTTTATTTCATAAAGTAAATGGCATCTTACAACAAGTTTAGTAGTTAATATTTTTCCTCATTCAGCGAATTCGAGACTGGCATGCATCCGTATGCCAGAAAACTGTATTTTTTATGCAGAATGGTGAATGTTGTCACAATGTCAAAAAAGTTATCGATTTCTTAGCCAAAAATACTATAAAATTACTTTCCTGGCTAGAATACGGTCGTGATATGAGCCCCACAGATAATTTATGGCCATTCGTGCATCACAAGGAGAAATTCCTTAACAGAGAACTTAAATCAAATTTGATATAAGGATCAGCAGGTCAAAAGGATGTTTAAGACTCTCATTGAGGGTGTTCCAGATACGGTAAAGGAGTTGAAGTTCATTAGAAGACTGCAAACCAATATTAAAATTTGATTTCCTAGTTTTATTATATCATTTTTTATCATATCACTAAATATTAGGTGATTTCAAAGCAACATCTGTTTGAGTCTAATAATTTTTAATGTCCTAAATTTGCATGGCAGATATCTGACCGAGTAAGCCTTAAAATAGTCTCGATAACATATCTTTTTTTATTCAAGTTTGAGATTTAAGGATTTTTTTGGTAAGCTAAAAAGTCAAAACAGGAAAAATAAATCCAGAGTCAGCTTACCGAGATATTTTAGGATGAAGACACACTTAGATATTCTTTGAATTCACTTGGTTTAGAGATCCTTTGTGATATTTTAAATGTTAGGCTGGAATTTGTCCTTTAAAGGTACAAGTTGTGTACAAGGTACAAGGGTGCAAATTATTGAACTATAAATTTTATCAAAATGTTGAAGTGTTTGCAACCCTCCAATTTAGTACGATAACTTACTTTGGCAAAATATTACACCTGAGTAATACTACCTGGGAGTACATCTGAAACGGTGGAGGTCAGTTTCCAAATCTTGGTCGACATTTCGTATAATGTCCAAACACTTTTATTTTAAACAACTTATTCTGTTCAGTCCTTTCGTCAAAGCTTAGTAAAAGAAATTCGTTAACTTTGTATCGCTCTGTAAGAAATAGAAAAAATAAACTGGATTAAAACTTAAACATCCGCTGCCAATAATTAACCGAGACAATTTTATAACTTTTTATAGACTTAAATGTTACATTTATTCATATGATTCCATTTAAGACGCCCATTCAAGTGGTTTGCATACTCGAGTTTTTGCCCACCGTGAAATCGTATGCAACTAACTGTATGTGGTACACACATTACATGTGTGTTCGCTTGTACGCCGTCGTATGATGATGATTGTAAATTGCATAAGGATAAAATTGTCGCCAGAATCCTTTTCACATCATCCGCACATTTGGTTTCAAGTGTTTTGACCGTCGAGAGTCGACAACAATACAACAGAATTCCCGACGACAGACTGGACTGTCTGCAGAAGGAGCAAAAAATCAGCTGCTGATATATGAGGACAATTTATTAAAAAGGAAAGTCATGATTTTGTTTTGACGCGAGCATTAACCTGTCGTATCTGGTGATAAATCTTGTTAATAATTTTATCATGTTTGATGATTCAAATGAAATAATATAATGAATTTTTCGATGAAATATCAGCGGCGTTATTATACCATCTGAGGCTCGTGGCAATGCCGTTGAATGAGCTCTCTCGTTAAAATTGTCACGTTGTTATTTATATTTAATAACCATCTAAGAACATTATTTATTTAGTTAGCCTACACTATAAATAACTTTTTGGGCATTTTAGTCAAACATCTGATAAATTCTTTTCAAAAGCTTAAGTTTTTGATGGCTGGGAGGTGAAGACTATTTACGCCTTGAGTGTCGGACTCCCAGTTGTAACCTTCTGTCACACGGAGAACCTTGCCTGGAACTTTTTGCCGATTAGGCCTTTATATTAGGCCTCATTTATCATTGCCTAGCGGGACCTTCTGGTATTAGGGATATCCCTATTTCTCCACGGATGGATTGTAGGTAAGAGGTTTACTGTCACAGAGATCCCCCTTGCCTTTACGCCGCCAAGCGATCCATGAAACCCATCCACTAACTGTCCGTACGTAATGCGATACGCACTTCCGATTGGCTTTTTGCCCGTTACGCTTTCTGGAGAGAACACACCGTTTTTCAGAGAGTTGCGAACGGAGTCTTATCCAACTTGCACAGGCAAAGAACGAGTGGCAGGCGTCATCTGTCAGTCTCGACTATTATTTTCAGGGGTAAGTCTTATTTTCACCCACTAACGGGGTGTATACCAATAGAGCGGGGAAAAAATACATTCTTTGCAAGTGTTAGTATGTTGAAGTACAATGTCGACGTTGGAAGATTTATTTTACATGCTCATCAGATTGGGAAATCTTCTTTCTTGTGTCGGCTCTGTTTTCTTAACATTATAAATTGTTAATATTGCTGTATTTCTGTCAACATCCATTTTCAAAGGAAAGCGATACCACATTATTACAAGCTATAAATATCGGTTGGATCGAAAGTGCACTTGTACGCTGCGCAAGAAGACGAAACCTGCCTAGCGAAAACTAAGCTACAAGCGTAAGAACAGACGGAGGTCTCATAAGGTGCCGAAAACAGAATTCAGATGCTATGAATATTCCCTTAATCGCAGGTGACCTCCACTACTGGCCTTGTATTGATGATTCCAATGAGAAGTGAACAAATATGATTTATGTTAAATTTATTTATTTTATAAAGATTTATTTAACCAAAATTTCTCGAAAACAAATGATGCAATCGCCTTGAAATTTTTCATGGATATTCAATACAGAATTTTTTAGTAGGAATTAAATAAGAGTCTTAGTATTTTTTTCGTTACTGATATTTTGTATCATTGGTCACATTATATCTAATTTTCTGTGTGAAAATTACTATGTATGTTCAAACGTCAGCTATTTAGGGTACACAAATTCCCGGCCATAAAACAATAAAGAGGCAGACAGCAACACACATGCGTCACTGCATGTAATTTTCCCCGGGCAAATCCTTCTCAACTTTCGCAATAAAAATCCAATCATATTTCCCCGAAAATACCATAAAAACTGATGAAATTGATAAAAGTATACCAAAAAACTTGTCATCAAATGCGTCAGAGCGGCTCTGGTGCAGCCGTAGAAAATGCATTAGATATAAACAATATATACCTATATTTGCTCTACGACTAAGGACCATTCTTTGATCCGAAATTCATCAAATTATCCTACACACATCAAGAGGACCGAGTCGTTCATGTAAGGACCTGACTAGTGAAGAACTTTGCTTTCAACAATCCTTCTTTTAAAATTCAAATGTATGTAGTAATTCTCAAATGGACAAATCATGAAATTCCAGTAAAGAGAGCTTTGTATAAAACCAAAGAATATAAAGCATATGTTCTATATTCTTAGATAAAACTTTATCCGCTAAACAAAGCGATACAAGCATTTTGAAAGTCAAAACCTTAGTTGGTGTTATCATTTTGGCCGCAGCCCTGAAAGATAATCATTTAACTTCGGAAGAGGTATATGATTCAAATTATTGTGGAGATAGATATGTAGCTGCATTCAGCCTTGAAAGATTTGACGTCCTTTTTAGACTTTTACGGTTTGACGTTAACGATTTACGGTTGCAAAGTAATCACAAATATATATTCAAACCAGTAAGAAAAATTTGGGATATGCTTGCTGTACAATGTCGGAATTATTGATATCCTCGTACAAACGTCACGATAGACAAACACTTGCTTGGCTTTCATGGCAGATGAAAATTCTGTATGTACATTCCAAATAAACTGGTAAAATATGGAATCAAACTGCAAATGATGTCCGGGGCGGGAGGTACTAAATGATTGATGCCATGCCTTACCTGGGAAAAGGCATAAGCGCCTGCGGCTTGCCGGAAAATTCGGAAGACGGAAAATTCATGGCACAAACAGAATTTTCACCAACGAAGATTGGTTAGCGCATTAGTACATTTTGCCTTAATTGCGCTTGATCGACTGCGCGCCCAGCCACTAGTGCCGCAACATCATCTGCATAGCCGATCATTTGCGACTCCTCTGGCAGTTTAAGTCTGAGCACTCCGTCGTAGGAGACGTTGCACCAGTCCGGACCGAGGATGGAGCCTTGGGCCACACGTGATGTGACTAGCATCCTCCGTCGACGTTGCGCCGTGTTATAAATCAGGCTGCCATGCTTTAGGTAATTTCGAACTATCCGCATCCGCATCACTGGTACTTGGTATCTATCGGAGTTGAAATCATTCCTTATGTCCAGCGTCACTAGAAGGACTACCCGACAGTTGGACCGACTGCATGCTTCCCCCTGTTGGACCACACTCACCACCTCCGCGAATGCATCTGTAGTGGAACGTCCCCAGCGGCGTGGATAACATCAGCGAGTCTTCTCTTTATCAGTTTCTCGAGCGCTTTCCCGGCCGAATGTAGCATGCATAACGGTCGGTATGCTGACGTTGACGCGGGGTTCCCTTCCCCTTGCTGATCATTACGAGTATTGCCGTCTTCCAACGTTCAGAGAAAACGCCTTCCCTTAAGCAGATATTAAACTCACTGAGCAGGAAATCAGGTTAAGAGTCATAGACCAGTTGCTTCTCCTCGGATGGAATACGGAATACGGTTTGGTCTGGTTCTTTGCCTTCATAGAAAGAATTGCTAGTTCCAGCTCGTTCCTCATGAAGAGTGGATAGTCTGATGTTTTCTTCCTGTGGGCGGCATCATCCCGGACGGGATGTTGAGGAAAAAGTGCCCGTACTATCTCCTCATCATGTCCGCTTCAAGTACACAGGGCACCCGTAGAGCACCGAGCTTCCGCATAAATAGTTTATAGTCCAGGCCTCACGGGTCCCTGTTCACGTCTTCGACAAGGTTCTATTAGCAGCGGGTCTTACTCCTGTTAATCAGTCCATGAACGCATGTCCTGGCTGACCGATATACTGCCATTCTGGTGCTTGCCTCGTCCTGGCTTCGTGCTCGTTGAGCTTCTCGTCGGAGTTTGTGACACTGTCTTCGATGTTGAGGTATTTCAGTGGACCATCAGTACATCCGAGGCTTCCCGTGTCTAGGTCTCCGGCAGCGTATAGATGACTTGCAAGCAGACTTGATGGTACTCATTGTGTAGTTCACTATTTCTTCGGGAGTCAGTACTCTGGACCCCGGCGATGAGCCAAACGGTGGTGAGCATCTCATGAGCGTGTCGAAAGACCTCCCAACATTCATCCTCTCAGTATTCCACACGAAGGCGGAGCACTGAGTGTCTGGGAGTGTAGGAACATTGTCGCGGATCTCGAATGCTATGTACTGGTGATCACTGGCCGAGTAGTCCTCTAGAATTCTCCAATTGTGTGTCATAGAGGTGAGGGACTCTGAGGCGAATGTCACGTCCGGAATGGCCCCCACCCAAACGAAGCGGCGGATAGTTGGAGTGTTACCAGTTTTCACCACGGCTAGCCCTACTCTGGATGCCATATCCAGGATTCAATTCCGCCTAGGATCTGACAAGCATCCCCCGATAAGAATATGTCCCTCTGTGCTCAAGACGGCGTCCTCCAAAGAGTTCAGCTTAGCCTGGAAAAATGCTATTGGTTCGTTCGATGTCAAGTACACACTAAAGAATTTTATTCTTGGGCACCGGACCCACACGAAACCATGTTTTCGCCCACAGCCCTGAACTCTCAGTTGGGTGCCGTTTTGAAATCATCGGAACAAGTATCAGATTCATCAGGGTACCATGCTGATGAATTTCTATCTCTGTGTTATTCGCTAAGCAGCAATAGGTCGGCTTTCATATCCTTCGCGAACTGATCAAGCAGGTTTTGGACGTTTGAGCTCCGATGTAAGTTTCTCTGCAGGACACGGGTCATTGCAGAGCTGCTTTGGCTTTGGTTAGGGTTTCTTTTTTGCATACCCGCTATCTCTGGAATATGTCTCAGGTCATCAGGTCTGGGGTCAGCTCGCAGAGGATAAAATCCCCGTGCATTCTGTTCTCTTGTGTCTTGCGTTGGCGCTCTTATAGCATTAGGAGCTCCTATCAGGCCCTTTGCAGCCTTGTGCTGTTTGGTTGTAGCTTAGACATCTGAAACAGCGGAGAGGAACTGCTCTTCGCCATATCCTGCAGACCACCCAACCTAGTTTTATTTTGCTCATGCAGAGGATTTTTTCGGCTTATTTCTTGGTTAATTTGAGCCCACTTAATTCAGATGAAACCCTTTTGAGGCACTCTTCCACCTCCATCATGTGCGTAACGCAGTCAATGTCCCTGATTTCGAGGGTCACCATTGTTTCAAGTGAGGCCACTGTTGTCTTTTCCACAAGAGCATTTTCAACTGCGTCACGGAATGAGTCGTTATTTGTCGTGACAGGTCCAAATTCTACAAGGAGGCCACTAGACCTGGTTGGCCGGACTGTTCTGATGGCAGCTTGAGTGTTATCGGGTCTCACAGCTCCCTTGACTTCCCGCAAAACGTCTGCGTAAGTTCTCCCATCTGTTGGTTTGACCAGCAGTGCATGCCTTACGGCTTTGCGGCGTGGCTTGGTTCGTGGTTCTTGTTTCTTGTTTGGGATTTCTTTGCCTTTGTCCCCGGAAAGGAGCTCATCATTGGTCACTTTTTGGAGGAGAAGCTTTTTGGACGCCTTTTTGGTGGCCTTGGTTGCAACCACCTGGAATCCATCATTCGACGTAACTTGTCTGTTCGCTGCTTCGTCCTTCCTCCTCTTGTCTCAATCTCCTTGGATTGGGCTGCTGGCAACTCTTTTGGTAGCGCTATGCGCGGGAATCACTTGCGTTTCGATCGAGGTTTTATGGGGACGGAAACGGTACGACACTTATATTGGAGTTGTTCGCACACGAGTTTCACCTCGGTTGTACTTGGTCCAAAATATCGTGTCCGCCAGCTCAAATGCGCCAATTGGAATTCGTTGGTCGGTTCGTTTTCCAGAGTCGTTGCAGGCAATCTAGGGTTAAACCTTAGATACTTATCATACAATAAGTTTCTCTTCATTACTGATTATCCGAATTCTCTTCATTATCCGAAAATAAAAAATTCAACCTAAAAATGGAAAGTATTAAGAATTTTTTTAATTTCTTAGGAGGTTGCAAACACCCGAAACAACAATTTGCAAACCATAATTTTCTCCTTACTTTTAGATAATTGAACGAAATTGCTTCAAAAGATCCAAACATATTGTTTGATATGAAACTCTTTCAATCCTGATTTGAATTCTACTGAAAGCCATTGTGATATCTTTTACTGATAAGTGTGAGATTGAAGGTAAATAATCGTCAGATTTTGCAGTTTTTATCAACATCAAAAAAGTTCCTATGAAATAGTAAACAATATTGTTTACACAGATCCAACTTAAACGATTACTTATTTCGATTACTTTGAACGTTTGTTTACAATTAACACCGAATTAATTGGCTAAATAATTAGCTCCCTCGTGGGAATTACTTAAAACATTTTTAAGCATGTTATTGTTCGTATGTTCATAATCTTTGAACGTTTTATAACCACAGGTATCAATGCTTATGGAAAAGTGTAACAGCAATTAATTAGAACATTTAAATTTATAAACGTACAGTTATTTCTCATTAGGCTGCTGCTCCAATTTCCTTGTAATAATTTTTTTACCAACTCAAGCCCCTTTTCATCCCATTGATTTATCACCTTCATTTTGGAATTCAATTATGACGGAAATACCTACACAATTTCTCTCGTTCTTATCAACTCCATCAGAAACCATTTCTAAGGGGCGTAGCTTAAGAAAACAATCCGCCCATTGAAGATTGAGTAACGTTATGTAAATAAGACGAAACTATACCGGTCATGCGCATTGCACGGTCTGAGTGTTAAACTTGTGGTAGAGCGAAGGAAGTAGAATTTAATGACAGGATGACAACGTAGCGCGAAAGAAATAAACAGCTTCGGATGGGATGTGAAAAGAGATAGAGTGTGTTGCAATCTATTTGTACTGTAGGAGAACTTGGGCGCCAGTCTAGTTGCTATCGATTAATTACATTTATTTCGGTTTTATGTTGAATAGTTAATTAAAACTAAATTGTAGCAGGTTTTTACGATGCTATGTTTTGCATAGTAGTAAATTTCTTAGAAGCTTCACGTTTGTTTATTTTATTTTCTTACATAATTCTCAAGTCTCGAAAATTTCGTAATTTATTTACAACTTTGATTCCACTCATTATTGGTTATCAAGATAATTTCTATGAATAGAAGATTTGCATTTAACATATTATGACTTTGTAACTTGATTTATATCAGATTTATTCTAACCCATAAACGATCATGATTATTATCAATGATTAAATTTTATTTGAATAAATAAATAAAAATTACGACATCACAAGGAAGTTTATTATATATTTATACATTTGAAAGAGCATTTTATATGATAGAGAAAAATTGTGAACGTAATATGCATGACAATTTTACATAAAAAATATCGGTATTATGTTTAATGAAAGGTTTACGCGTCAAAATGAAAAGTATTTCCTCTGTGGTGATCGTAACGCGCGTCATAGGCTTTTGATATGTGTTCGAGCTAAAAAAAATAGGTCAATGTTTGTATGACATGTTGAGTGAAAGGAATATGTTTATTCACTTCCCGGCCGAACCCACATTCTATTCACCTCGAGGTGCCGGATCTACCCTTGATATTATATTAGGTGATGATAATATTGGCCCTTCAGACATTAGAGTTTTGCAAGCGCTATCATCTCCCTATTTACCAGTGCTTTTCACACTAGACTCAAAGGGAGTTTATCGCATTGAACCCAATTAAGCCTTCCTCTTCAAAAAAGCTGACTGGAGGAAATTTCAAAGATATATTACCGACAATATATCGATTTCGCAAAACACGTTTAATTATTTGAACACAGCGCATGCGGTCGATGAAAAAATCAACGAATTTAAGAACGCTATTTAGGGGGGGGGGGGTATAAAATTTAGGGAATGAACGGAATAGGAAGTTGACCCTGACCGAAGGGTGAAAGGTTAACATCCGCGAGCCGGTGAGGGACAGTTGTCGACAGCGGGATGATGTACCGGTGACGACAGCGGGTTGGCGGTGATGGGGATTTGCTGGATGATGAGGGAGTTGCTGGATGGTGCTGATTGAGGGTGGTCGAGAAGTTTTTTTTGTTCGGTAAGAGGAGAGAGTTGGTCGACAAGTTGGCGGTGTTACATATAGAATTCTGAAAATTGTTATTCTAAATTTTTAGGTGAATTTATGCGATTTTATTAACGTTGTGTTACCCCACGGCTCAGTACTTTCAATTTATATTTCACACGTTGTTTTACGGAGATACAATTCATCGTGCGCCGGGAGAAATTAGTGAAATTGTTGAAATCGGTTTTTGGCTAGGAATCGTTACAAAAAAATAACATTTTTGTTCTTTAAGGGCAAGACTTAAGCAAGTGAATTTTCCAACAAAAATACCAAACGTGCGCATTGTTTTTGAATAAAGCTTAAAAAAAAAATATTCTGTACATTTTATTGGAAGAAAATCTCTGTGCCCAAGAGTACGATTTGAAAAATTGTGTGAAAGTGAAATATGAATTCGTTGCTTCCATTAGAATCAAATTAAACATTTGGTGAAGTGCTACCACCGTTTGTTAATCGACAAAAAAAAAAAAAAAATTGCCTGTTTGCAAGTGACTAAATGCCTTAAAGAGAGCGAGAGTTTTGCGATATGCTTAAAGTGAAAATCCAGCGAAAATATACTCGGTACGATTAAACTTTTATTTTGAATTGCACTCATCGTGGAAGGCTTTCGCTGAACGAGGAATAGATGGTAATCATCAAAAACATCATAATAGCGAAAAAATAGAATAGTCGATATATTATATTTATCTTAAAATTGCATTTTTTTGTCTGTAAACCGTACCCGATCGGGTTTGGTGGTGGTTTTCTTTTTATTGGTATAGGATTTTTTTTTTAATTTTTCTTTATTTTTTTTTTATTTTATAGATTTAAATTTAAAAATTCTGTTTAAGTTTCCTTTTTTTCATTATATTTATATATTTTTTTCTTTTTTTTTGTTTGTTATTTTAATAAAAATGAAGTAAAGTAAAAATTTTTTTTCATTTCTCCAAGCCATCTCTCCTTCGTCCTTATCCCTTATTCCCCTCCAATTTGTAATGTTGTGTTTCTGAATTAGGTGGCCCAGCACGGGCAGTGATCTTCCCCGAACGACCCCGACCAGCTGAGCCTAGCCGGCCTCAGTATGCCACCTGGGGGAACATGAGATCACTGCCATATAAATGTCTGCGACCGCGGCAGCGTGATCGCAACAGGGTATAGAATGCAGTGTACTCACGTCTAATGCCAAATAGACAAGCTTCGAATTAGATTAGGAAGCTCTGAAGCTTATTCGGATCCGAAATATCCTTAGAAGACAGTGGCAAAGATCTAGGGATCCGGCCTTGAAGTTAGGCGTGAACTCACTCACTACAGCAATCCGGAACTAAATCTCAACCCTGCGACATTAGTACTGGAATCAAATGCTCAGATTAAGGGGACTATGACGCTTAACAAAATATTCAATATTCGCACAACCTACCCTACCCACTTCAAGACGCAAGTGGCCAGCACACTTACTCTTGTGAAGAATAAGCAGAAATTCTTGCTGATAATTTTCATAATTACCACAAAATCTCAAACAAAAGGCCCAATGATATCATAGAAACGATGATAGATAACTCTGTGCAAAGTATATCTCACACATCTAACTTGCCCCCTGGCGCTTACATCAAGACCACAGAAATAGTTAGGCAACTAAAAAAACTTAAGAATTGCACAGCTTCCGGGACCGATGGAATTCTTTATTCTGTGATGAAAACTCTGCCAAAGAAAGGGATTGTGCTCACTTGTCTCTTATTTAATGCGTGTCTTAAACTATCTTATTTTCCGCTCGCTTGGAAACAAGCTGCTGTAGTACCACTGTTAAGGACTGGGAAGGATCCACATGAGCAAGAAAGCTACAGGCAAATAAGCCTATTGCCACCCTTTGGTAAACTTTTCCAAAAGTTAATTCTCAAAAGACTCATAGACTTCGTGGAAAATGCCAACATACTTCCTAACGGCTATTCAACGGAGCATCAGATATATCGCGTCTCAAAGGACATTAAGACAGCTCTAATAGGAAAGTAATCAGTTGGAATGATCACCATCGATATTGAGAAAGCTTTCGATAGAGTCTGGCACAAAGGTTTACTTTATAAGCTCCAAGAGTACAAAACTCCAGCATACATACGTAATTTGATAGCTTCCTACCTCAAAGACAGATCATTTAAGGTAAAGGTCCGAGATAGCACCTCTACTGTGAGAAGCATCCCGGCTGGTGTTCCCCAAGGCTCATGTCTGAGCCCTACACTTTTCAATATCTATACCTCCGATCTCCCTACCCTCCTTTGCAGACGATACCTGTTTTTATACTTCAGGAACTCATTCAGGAACTCAAGATCCATACCAGGTAACTTAGAAAAAATGCTTCAAAATGTATATCAGTTCTTCTACAGGTGGAAAATAAGTATCAATATTGACAAAACTAAGGCAATATTTTGCACTAATAAACGTAAACGTTCCTTGACGCCTTATCGACAGATTAAATTTTTAGGTCCGAAAATCTGCAGTACCTTGGGCTAACGTTGGACAAGAAACTCATGTTCACAGACCACATTGAATGAAAAAGCATTAAAGCATCTAATTGAATTAAACATTAAAGCATTTAATTCTGTACTTCAATTGTATCCACTAAGTCGGCGAAAAAGACCTGATTGTTAAGGAAGTTATCGCGGAGAACCGTTCCGAGGAAGAACGGTTGACTAAAAAATGTTATGCGATACTCAAACGTATGCAAGGAGCGTGCATAAACCAAAAAACAATCAGTAAAGATGTAAAAAATGGAGTGTTTGAGCTCGAAGACCTCTTGGATCGGGTTTGCCACTACAGGAGACTTTGGAAAAAGTTGGAAGAAGAACATCCAGATCAAACGGTGCCCGTTAAAGTCACCCAACCTTTCCTTCCCAGTATCAAGAGGACTGCTGCTAGCCCTCTTGAGAGCGAACAGGAGAAAAGGCGTAAAGATAACGTTGAGCCAGAAACAGAAACGCCACAAAGAAAAGACGCTTTCCAACTCGTGATATCTAAGGCGGCAAAAAAATCTGCAAAACGCGAACATAGGCTTAGCCAAAAAACAGTGCCTGTTCAAACAACGACAAAGACCGTGGATAAACCAGCAAGAAAAAAGCGAAGAGCCCTCGGGAACGCCATTCTTGTGAAGCCCACCGACGGAAGGAGCTATTCCGACGTTCTACGCGATATCCGCAAGAACGTCAAGCCGGAGGAAACAGGGACGATTATTAAAACTCTACGATCGACGAGGTCCGGAGGGCTACTCGTCGAGTTTGGAGCGGACTCCTCCGATAAATCGATATTCCGCGACAAAATAAAGGACGTCCTTGGGGCAAAAGCCACCGTCTCTACCTTGGAGCCAAGAGCTTCATTGGAAGTAAGGGACCTGGACTGCATCGCCGATCCGGCTGAGGTCGAAGAAGCCATTCAAAAAGAGTTCCCTGGAATAACTGTATTAAAAGTAAAGCTTTCTCCAGAGAATCGCCGAGGGCAAAGGCTGGCCATACTCGAAGTAACGGAGAAAGATGCTACACAACTCCTGGCCAAAGGAAAAATAAAAATCGGCTGGGTGGTGTGCAGAATTCGCCGCCGCGCCATCCCAGTACGATGCTACAGGTGCCTTGGATACGGGCACACCACTTCGAACTGCAAGGGCCCTGACCGTAGTATGCTTTGCTTTAAGTGTGGAGCGCCTGGGCATAAGAAAAAAGAGTGCGTTGAGACTCCGCGCTGTTTGCTATGTAATCATCTTAACTCTCAACCGACAGAGCACCTTCACGTTGCAGGAACAGGCGCGTGCCCAATCTTTAGAGAGGCACTAGCAAAAGTAAAAGCAGCTCTAAGGTGATGATCAGGACCCTTCAAATTAACTTGCACCGTAGCGTCAATGCACAAGATCTGTTAGAGCAGTTCGCCAGAGAAAAGGGAGCTGATCTGCTGCTGCTGAGCGAACAACATCGAAATAAGGCCTCACCAGCCTGGTTCTCCGATGACTCTCATACTGCTGCCGTTTGGGTTCGTGGCAGCATGCGACTCCAGATCCAAGGTCACGGCCGAGGAGACGGTTTCGTGTGGATTCGGTGCTCGGGTATAACGATTTTCAGCGTATACCTGACGCCGAATGAGTCAATGCCATCTTTTCAAAATAGACTGGACGCGCTAGAGGATGCTGTTCTGAACACAGATGGCAAAGTACTCGTAGCAGGAGACTTCAACGCCAGAGCCATTGAGTGGGGCATGTCTCAAACCGATTCCAGAGGGCAACGCATTCTGGACATGTCGGCGAGGACTGGGTTGGTGATTTCAAATACCAGTAATGTACCGACCTTCCGGCGCTGGGGCTGCGAAGGAACAATCCCAGATGTGACATTCGCCTCCGAGTCCCTCGCTTCGACGACGTTGAACTGGAGAGTACTCGAGGATTACTCAGCGAGTGACCACCAATACATCGCGTTTGAGATCGGCGATACCACTCCTCGCTCGTCTCAACGATCTTTCACTCCCGGGTGGAATATCGGAAAAATGGACGTGGAGACTTTCGCCAATGTGATTCTAAAAGGCGGAACGACATCGGGATGCCCTTCGGGGAACGGAAGGGCTGGAGTCGAGGGAATGGCGGAGTCAACGATGAACCTTATCACTTCTGCCTGTTGCTCATCTATGCCTCGACGGAGGCCTCGACACGACAGGCCTGCTGTACATTGGTGGTCAAAAGATATCGCAGACAAACGAGGCGAGTGTCACAGACTTCGACGTGCAGCTCAGCGGTCGAGAAACGTAGAGGATGCATCCGATAGGACAGCAGCATACAGATCAGCAAGGAAAGAACTCCGAAGACTCATCAACGAGAGCAAGGCACGCTGCTGGCGAGAACTTGTGGACGATGTGAACAGGAATCCATGGGGGCTCTGCTACAAGGTAGTGTGGCGCAAGCTCGGTACCTCATGGAAGCCGTATTTACTTCAAGCAGATAAGATGGACGGCATAGTGCAGGCGATTTTTCCAACTCACCCTGTCCGTGTTGATGCTGCCCACGAGGTTGACTCAGGCGAATGTCCATCGTTCACTAAAAATGAGCTGGGGGAAGCGGTGCTTTCTATGAAAGCTCGAAAGGCACCAGGACCAGATGGCATTCCATCCGAGGTGCTACAAATGGTCTTCCACGTTTGTCCTGACTTGCTGCTCAAAGTGTGCAACGCTTGCCTGAGAGAAGGTGTGTTCCCATCTCGCTGGAAAGTGGCGAGGCTCACATTGATCAGCAAGGGAAAAGGGGACCCCGGGCTGCCATCTACATACCGGCCGCTTTGTATGCTGGACACAGCCGGGAAAGTGTTCGAAAAGCTCATCAAGAGAAGACTCACAGACGCAATTCGTGCAGCAGGGGACCTATCTCCTCGGCAGTATGGCTTTATAGCAGGGCGATCTACTTCCGATGCCATCATGGAAGTGGTGAATGCAGTCCGTCGAGCCGAAGCGCACAGAAAAACGAGTTGTCTTGCTAGTGACGCTTGACGTCAGAAATGCCTTCAACTCCGCCAGATGGTCGGATATTCTTGGCACATTGGAAAATTTTTTCCGATTGCCAGGGTATCTGATGCGGATTTTGAGGGATTATTTAAAGGACCGCAGACTGCTCTATGACACACAAGATGGGCGACGCAGTATGGAGATAACGTCTGGTGTAGCGCAAGGCTCCATACTGGGACCAGACTTGTGGAACGCCACATATGACGAACTATTGAGGCTTGAGCTGCCAGATGAGTCGCGCTTAGTCGGCTATGCAGATGATATAGCAGCACTGGTCGCCGGACGTACAGTCGAACATGCGCAGCGCAGACTGGGAGTGCTAATGCGTCAAGTGAGGGAATGGATGACCACCCGTGGGTTCAGTTTGGCACTAGAGAAAACCGAGGTGGTCATTCTCACGAAGAAAAGAATTCCCACTGTAATTCCTTTGCAGATCGGAGATGCGACTGTTGAGTCTAAAGTCGCAATAAAATATTTGGGACTATTGATCGATTCCAAAATGAGCTTTTCGGAACAGATCAGGGCAACGGCGAAAAAGGCCGCGATGGGCGTCTCAGCTTTGAGTCGACTAATGTGCAACATCGGTGGGCCCACACCGAGCAAACGCCGACTTCTCATGAGTGCTGTACAGTCAGTGCTACTGCACGGCTCTGAGGTTTTGGCCGGAGCTCTCAGTAAGGAGCTGTACCGAAAGCGCTTGGCCCAGGTACAGAGACGAGGAGCTTTGCGGGTTGCGTCTGCATACCGCACTGTCTCTGAGTCGGCGGTGTTGGTGATCGCAGGAGTGATACCCATCGCCCTCCTTGCTAGAGAACGACGGAGAATTTATGACCGTAAAGTGGAGGGCTCAAGATATGCTGTCAACCGAGAAGAGAGGCAGCGCACAATACTCGAGTGGCAACAGTCATGGGAAGGCGACTCCTATGGCCGCTGGACTGCCCGCCTTATAGGGGACGTGGGATCGTGGCTAAATCGAAGGCACGGTGAGACTGATTATTACCTTACCCAGATTCTTAGCGGGCATGGGTATTTTCAGTCTTACTTGCACAAGATTGGTAAATCACGGTCCCCAGACTGCATTTTCTGCCCAGGGGAAAGGGATGACGCATGTCACACCTTCTTCAACTGTAGAAGGTGGAACAGGATGCGGCAGGACTTGTGGGAGGTGATGGGAGAGCTTTCTCCAGACAATCTGGTCGAAGAAACGCTGAAAAGTTTCGACAAATGGACCTGCGTGGCACATTACTGTCGGGCAATACTTATTGCCAAAACATGTACTATGTATAACTTGGGCGCGGGGTCTAGGGGGGTCTCCTTTCCAGCAGTCCTCCTCCATCCTGCCCCCTCCCGCTGGAGGGAGATTTCTCTAGACTGACGGCGCCCTAGCGCGAAGTAAAAAAGAGGCCTAGCCCGAAGTAATGTGTCAAACGGTTCCAGGCTTGGATCTCTTGACAGGGGGGGTGTTCAGTGGGTAGTCTGGTAGCATGCGCTGCTAGGAGTCCCACACTCCGGGCGTAAATTGCCTTCACCCCCCAACCCAAACAAAAAAAAAAACTACTGAACAGATGGTCCCAATTGAACATAAAGAATAAGATGATAATTTTAGAGAAGGCAATTAAGCCTTTAATATTTTTCGGAGCACCTACTTGGAGCCATTGCGCAAAATATTTGAAATCAAAGCTTCAAGTCACTCAAAACAGGTACTGAAAAATGGTGCTAAATAAGCCTTTTTATTTCTCATCACGCAAATTACATGAGCTTGCTAATATTAGCCCTATCAATAAACTCGCGCTCTAATGCAGAGATAATCTACTAGGTAAGGTAGAACACGCGTCGAATCCATACATTCTAAGCACTCAGGATTTAAATTAATAGATAAACCTTAGAGATCATGCGTCCTCAACCGAGTATTCATAGTTATTACTAAGATTCAAAATAGTATGTAAATTGGTTTTAACATGGGTAGTAGAAGTTTAAGTTAGAGTTAAGTTTAAAAGACTTTTTGTTGAATTTTCCTATACTATTATAATCATATCATATGAATAAGAAACATTTGTGGTACAGACAGAAAAATTACTGTAGATGCAATGAACACCAAATTCAGAACTCTCACTTTAGGTTATAAGCTTAGTCCTGCAAATTTTTAAAAACAATAAAGAGCTTATTAAATAATAAATAAATATGTTTAAGGAATACATTGGGTTTCTTGGCACGTTGAGCATTACCATTTATTGCGAGCGTGACACAAAACACATCTGAACTACTTCGAAATGTTCGACTGATTTTACCATTTGGGTTAGATACGCAAGAATATTGACTATATACGCGAGAATTGATGAAATATCTCTTACTGACCTACTCTTATAAGCACTTAGGGTAGGAAATGCTGTAATAACTCAACAGAAAAATGAGTATAGCGATTCTAGTCCATCAGCCTCTTTTTTGACCAGTCTTTCGTTACTACGAAGGAGAGGAGGCTTCGAACCACACCAACATTCGGCAGTTCGAGGGTGGTAAGTGACGAGTCCAGATCAGAATTCTAAATCAGATCAGACGTTCTTATCCTACTAAAAAAAAAAAACTTAATGAAGTTGTTATAATTATGATGTTAGTATCTATTTATGGTACTTGTCGTTTTATAATTCCAATGCGTAATTGCATTATATTATTTATTCATTTATACATTATATATTTCAAGGACCCCTGAGTCAAAAATTCGTTGCTAATCATGGGATTATAATGGTTTTTCCTTTTTATTTAGGAGGGTTAGAAGATACCCGGTAAGGAACTGTAGAGTTATGTGTTCAAGAAGAATTTTTAAGCAGAAACGCTGGAGGAATTCGCTGAATTCCCGTACAATGGCACAGGATCCATCACTCTTAGTCACTCTGTTTGGGTAGCAGACAAATTATAACAGCAGAGAAAGTCGCAAACAAGGACAAGGCGAATCAATGTCACGTATAATATGATTTTGATTGAGGTGGGCAATGGAGAGTTTCAGAGGAAAATCTGTTCTGGACATAGTGGATTACGATATGGCACGCTACTTCCACCAGAAGTAAGGACAAAATCTACTTCAAGCGGCACAATCTGGCAATTAGAAATTACAGCACAATCTGGCTGGATTTGAAAAATTAAACCAATTGTTGCTTATTTCATTTTAAAATTTAATACTTTAGAGTGGTTCCTGGATACATTGCCCACCGTAGTAGACGGAGCATTGGAATATTTAGCTAATCAATCACAAGAGTGCTTTAATCGTCATATGGTTGCATGCATTTTGAGCAGACAGAACGCAGCCTAGTTTTTCTCTCGAATTAGTTTTTTTTTTCGGTGAACGACACATTTTTTCGTTTTAGTGAGATGAAAAACATTTAACAGTGGATTTCTCAGTTATGTGTTTAATACAATTTAAGTAATTTTGGCTTTCTGCCTTCCTTGACCGTAATTCTAAACTTTCTATTCGGCAAGCAGAAGGAGTATCAGTTGCAAGAGCAAGCAGGCTTAAACAAACAAGACGTGAAAGAATACTTCGACCTTTTGAAAAAAGTCTTGGTGGAGAATGACCTAATAGGAAAACCAGGCAAGATTGTAAATATGGAGAGAAAGGCTTACAATCAAACAATAAACCTGAGAAAGTAGTGGCTGAGAAAGGTTCGAAAAAATGTGACTTGCAGAAAAGGCTGAGACTATATCTATATTGGCATGTGTTAATGGAGAGGGTATATTCTTACAACCTTACTACATAATGAAAGGTAAGAACGTAAAGCAGGAATTTTGTGACGGTTTGCCTCCTTGGCCTGAAGTAAAAATGTCTCCCAAATCCGGCTATGTAAATAGTGATCTATTTTACGAGGGATTGAAAACCCATTTCATATTTATATTAGATATTTATTTGATGAGTATTCCTCTCCATACCAGTCATTGGCTTAAGCCGTTGGATCGTGCCTTTTTTTAAATCCCTAAAATCAAACGACTATGCTGATTGCTCTAACTACGTGACCAGCTATCCTTCAAGAAAGATAACCCGGCTGCAGTTTGGAGCTCTTCTCAACTTAGCTTTGCGTAAGTCAGCAAACGTAGACAATAGAACAAGTACTTTTAGAACATGTGAAATCGATCCTTTTTATGCTGATGCGATACCAGACTATGGTTTTCTGTCAGAATCCGCAGAATCCAGCTGCCTAGATAAATCCAATCCATAAATCCATTCTGACCCAACATGATACGAGGTCTGTTCAAAAACTACCCGGAATTTTCGTTTTAAAAAAAAAATATTTATTTATTCGTCTACATCAATGTGGTCCCCTTCAAAGTAGTCCGCCCCCAGATATAATACACTTATGCCAGCGTTTTTTCCAATCTTCGAAGCACTTTTGATATTAACTTTTTGGTATGTCCTTGAGCACTCTCAGCGATTCGGTCTTTATTTCTTCAATCGAGGAAAAACGCCGTCCTTTCATGGGTCTCTTCAACTTTGGGAACAGGAAAAAGTCATACGGAGCCATATCTGGTGAATATGGAGGTTGAGGCATGACTACGGTATTGTTATTGGCGAAAAAATTACGAACAAGCAACGACGAGTGAGCAGGTGCGTTATCGTGGTGCAAAAGCCATGAATTCTTTTTCCATAAATCGGGGCGTTTTTTTCGGATTGCTTCACGCAAACGTCGCATAACTTCAAGGTAATACTCCTTATTAACCGTACGACCTTGTGGTAGGAACTCTTGATGTATTATGCCATTATAATCGATGAAAACAGTAAGTAAAACCTTGACATTTGATCGAACTTGACGTGCTTTTTTCGCTCTTGGTGACGTTGAATGATTCTAGGTGAACGATTGTGCTTTGGTTTCGACATAATAACCGTACATCCATGTTTTATCACTAGTTATGACCCTTTTAAGCAAACTTGGATCGTCGTTGACGTCATTTAACAGCTCCTGAGCGACGTTCATGCGATTGTTTTTTTGGTCAAAATTCAGCAGTTTTGGAATGAATTTTGCGGCCACTCGTTTCATGCCCAAAACTTTTGAAAAAATTTTATGACATGAGCCAATTCTTCTCTAATTTTTATTCGGCGATCATTTATAACCATTTTTTCCACATTTTCATCGATTATTGACGTGCTGGGTCGACTGGAGCGTTCGTCATCTTCAACGTCTTCGCGGCCATCTTGGAAACGCTTATACCACTCGTAAACATTTGTTTTTTTTTTCATAGTAGACTCACCATAAGCTTTTTGTAACATTTCACACACTTTGTTACACTTTATTTCATGTTTTACGCAAAATTTAATACAAATTCTTTGACTCTTCAATTCTTCCATTGTTTAAACAAGCAAAAATCGCCGAGCTCATAAAAACACGTCGAACCTTAGCGACTACCACAGACAAAGTAAACAGTGAATATGGCTGAAAATTTTATTATACTTTAGGGGCATGTATACCAACACAATAAAAAAAATTTTGACAATCGGACTCTCCAGACCCGCGAAATTTAAAAATTCCGGGTACTTTTAGAACAGACCTCGTACAACCAATATTATTTCTCCTAGTTCAAGTTGTTCAAGAAACGATGACACTCTGGCTCTTGCTCGTTGCTTTAGAAGGGATATTAGTCCTGTTGCTTAAACAAGCTATAGCAATACTTCTGTACTTGAATCATCTGAAAATCAATTAGACAAAATATCTGCAAATGTAACCCATACAAATTTATTGGATGAAATGCATCCAGTTCCTTCTGTCAACAAAATTCAGACTCTGAAAAGAAAGGTTCGAAGCATATCAACAGTTTTAGGCTCGCCAGAGGCTGTACAAGATTCGAAAATAAATGCGATCACTGCGGGAAGCGAGATTCTCGAATGATGATGATTGTAGAGAATTAAATATTTTGAAGCACCTGCAAATTAACTTCATTGAGATCATTTATTAATTTTTAATCCTCTTTATTTTTGAATTCATTTTAAATTTTTATGTATTTTAATAAAAAGCATTCATATTTTTTATAGCTTATTTGCTTTTGTATAACATAGTAGTTAGTAAGATTTTTCAAAAGTCCATCTATCCCTACGATGGTCCCTGGGATGGTCCATCTTACCCGTGTCTACCTGGGATAGATGGACCACCGAATCATAAATACAAACAATTATGTGTCTAAGTGGGCTTAGTTTTACACCGGGATATATATTCCCAAATGATGATTATCAGATATAAATATTATAAAATTGTATATTGAGTTTAAAACAATACAAAGCTTCGAGATATATGGCTTTAAAAAAACATGGTCCAACCATCCCGGACTTACCCTATATGTGCCAGAGAACGAATTATCTTTGAATCAAAGCATCATTCCTTGGAGGGAAAGACTCGTTTTTAAAACATAAAATACAAATAAACTAACAAAATCTGGGATCCTTATATGGATTTTTTGCGAAGATGAAACACAATATACCTGTAAACTTTGAGATATATAGCGCCCAAGGACAAAAACTGCAAGAGACAACTCTACAACGTGCTACAACCTTTAAGAAATTTATGGTACAATCGCTATCAGGATAATTTTTTTAATAGTGTTAAGCTAACTAAATTACTTTACGTTTGCTAACTAAATTACTACTTACACAAAAAAAAATGTTTAGAGTATGCGGCACCATAAGACAAAATAGGGGCCCGCTTTAGAATTTAAACACAACGAAACTAAAAGCAATCGAAACCTTTTTTAAACGCAAAAATGATATATTATCACAAGTATGGAATAATGGAAAGAAGAATGTAAATATGATATCATGCATTCATAGTACGAAAATGTTGGATAGTACAGCCAAACGGAAAAATTCTCTGCAGACCACCAAGTTGCTATTGCCTGGTTATCCAATCACGAGGAGTCCTAGCCGGAAAATGACCAAACCACATCTACTCCAATCCCGAGCAATTCTTCTGCAATACCCACAAACCATTCTACAACATTACGATCAGAAGCGATTTCCTGAAAACCACCAAAGCGTATACAACAAATTCGACCCACGTGGAAGACTAAATCATTATTTACGTAAACATGAATGTGTTACAATAGTTACTGCAGAAAAGACAAAACATCCTTTAAAATATGTAACGTTTGTAAAGTCAACAACAAAAATAGTTGAACTAGCTACGTACGAGGTATGATCACAAAATACGATAAATGAATTTCAATACCGACAACTGCTGACGCTTCTTCCATATACTGTAATTTGTCCAGTAGCGTGATCAGCTGAGACAGGCAGGGACAAGTTGTAACACGTTCGAACTTATCAGTCACCTGCCAGAGCCGCTAGAGTGAGGTTGAGTTTATCATGTCTGTCGCGCAACATGGATTTCGAACAACGCATTAACATTAAGTTTTGTTTTAAGTTGCAAAAGAATGCCACAGAAGCTGATGAAATGTTGATAAAAGTTGGGTCTATGGCTGTGACGCTGAGACCAAAATGCAGAGTTTCCAATGGAAAACCAGTGGATCTCTTCGTCCTAAAAAGACACGTCAGTCAAAATCCAACATCAAGGTCATGCTCATTGTATTCTTGGATAGTGAGGGCGTAGTGCGATTAGAGTTCATTCCAAGGGGCACAACTGTAAACTCTGAATTTTATAAGGGCGTACTCCAATGTTTGCGAAACGACATACGAAGAAAGCGGTCAGAAAAATGGGCCAATGGCTTCCTACTTCACCACGACAATGCACCGTGTCATATCTCGCGTCTCATTCGTGAGTTTCTCGCAGAAAAAAATGTTTCTTTCTGCCCACATTCGCAATACTCACCGGATTTAGCACCATGCGACTTCTGGACCTTCCCAAAAATTAAAACTGTGCTTAAAGGAAAACGTTTTGACACCATTGCTCACATTGAGAGTGGCACGACCGAGCAGCTGAAAGCGCTTCCGAAAGATGCCTTCCAGAAATGCTTTCTGTCATAGAGTCAACGTTGGGATAAGTGCTTCGCTAGCCAAGGACAATACTTTGAAGGAGATTAAATCAGATTCTATGTAAGCGTATTACTTGTCTAATAAAAAATTATTCACCGTATTTTTTGATCACACCCCGTATGTGACTTTTGCAATATTCTTCTGCGTACTGGCACATGCCTTGAGCGGTACCGTACACTGAAGAATTATTAATTATTTATAAAATTAAAAATTCAAAAATTATGTGCGTTATTTAAAGTAAAGTGAATAATTACTTTGCATTTTGAAGAATCCATTTAAACTTTGTATGGATTTAATGTTTTTATTTCTGGAAAGCAAAAAATAAAATTCAAAATTTGTACATAAAGATAAATTTGTTTTATATCATTTTCCAAGAAAAATATATGATTTCCAACAAGTTACACTGGATTTGTATAGACCATATAATTTATTCTGATAGTGTCAAAAATTGCCGGCATTTGGTGAGTGGCGGTGCAAAAAATTACCGGACGAATGTGTGTTAAGAACAGAATTTATGAGTGAATGTTGAATAATAAACTACTACCTCACATAGTTTTGGGTACATGGAGAAAAAATCTACTACCATTTGCCAAAACACGCTATTCTTCAAGTTATCTCAGAAAAGATTACGCTCCCCATCGAGGTAGCTGACAAAATAATCATATCCAATGCCAAGAGGAGGTTGACCTAACAATCCTCTCATATACTCTCAAAAAGCTCGTTATAAACTGTTATATAAAGTCGTTATATACTGGTTTATTATCCTTAACAACAAAAGATTTGTGCAGCTCAACAACAATTGAAGCAAACGTTGACGATGCGTTTCATACATGCCTGTAAAAGATAGAACAAACGATGTGGTGACCTCCTGAACAAAATTTTAGAGCTCTTCCTGGAAACTTTAGTCGGAGAAAAGCTTAAAAATTGCACGTCATGTACGTCAGGAGGCTTTTAGGATGGAAGAATTTCTTTTTAAGCATTGATTTGCCTCGCTTCCTTCCCGCTAAAGAAGAGGTTCCCGTAATTTGCAGGCATCTGTAGGTGTAGGAACCCGAGGCCAAATCTGAAATAATGTGTATTGAAGAAGCGAATAAATTACTTCTGTAGAGAAGTGAGTGAAAGTGAGTGAAAGCCCGTCCGAGCTATCATTTAAACCTGGTGCTTTCCGAATGACAACATTAGATGCTCGTTTTGACAACGTCACCCACATCCCAATTTACGCCAAAAACGATACAAGCATTGTAAGGGTATGATTTCATTTAGATTAAATTTACGGAGAACAAGAAAAAAAAATTGGTCTTACAAGTATTATTCTAAATAAGTTAGATTAGTGCACCTTAAAATTTCTTTTCAAATGTCTTTCCAGGTCGAATCGAAATCCGCATTTTTAATATACCTCTATTATATGTTGTGACCTCTCACCCTTTCAATTGATAAACCTTCAGCTTGTCTTAAAACGTTTGTGGGATTCCTCTCAAGAAAGCTTTTTAACCACTGCGGTCCAACTATTTTGGTTTCATTGTGCCGTGAAGTTGTGCTTCAATCATATCTTTCGGATCGGTAGCTTTCTAGATCGGTAAGCTATGATGCAAATGGTACTTCTTCCAGGAGTAAATCCTACATCGCCGAGCTTCAATATATGAGCTATCAATCTTTTTTCATTGTCAAAGCCCAAGACAGGAAATTTGCCTAGAAGTTCTGAAAAATTTCAATTAAGTCCGAGAAGTAGAGCATCAAGTTGCCGCCATACCTTGAGGTAGTCCTCTTTGGATTCTATTAGCGTCTTCTCAAAATTCAACAAGAAACACCGTACTTCCGAGAAAGTTTATAAATTCCTTTTTGCTTTTCCTTAGTATTCTTTGGGGAGTGCCTTCCCACGTTCCTGAGGAACCAGAGGACTTCACGGATTGTGACCCTGAACCAAACATGGGTTACGATTCGATTGATTACCCCAAATTGACGCTATAAGCTGGCGGATATGATATTTTGAAATATTTTGAAGATTTTCGCTTCGCACGGTAGCACAGAGTTGACACTCTAGTATGACCGGCTCCAATCTAACGATTATACAGTCTCCTCCTGCTAAAACCTTGGCAGGCTTTGAAGTTCGCACCGTTGAATTGGTGGTGTTGGTTCGGTTGCGACGAACTCCCGATTAGCACTGGTCTGGCTCTGAACGAACACCTGTTCCCATAAGGGCTAGTGCCATCCTCGCATGGCTTCCCTGCTTAGCAAAGACAGCCATGAGACCATTAAGGCGGCTACACAAACGAGCGGAAATAGCGGCTCAGAGGGGTTACTCATAGGTAATGATATCGTACAAATTATATGCAAAAGAAAAGACTTCGAAGGAGGAGAAAACATTCGAAAACGGAAGGACGAAAACAAGAAAATCCAGTATAAGCACAAATTCTTGCTACATTCAGGCGCAGCCGATAAACCATGCGCATACCGGAGTGAGCAACAAAGGAAGAGCAAATACTCTTGCAACCTGGGAGAGATGAGCACATGTTAGAGGCAAGCGAAACGGTTGAGACACCTATGATTGTTGCCACCACCACCGAATTGACTGGAGCATGGGAAATGAGGAAATCCCTACACAGCAGACATAGAGCAGTTCGATTAACCTGGATCGTGCATAGGAAGACTTTTGCATAGACTCGTGCATAGGAAGTACAGTCTTTTTTACGGCAGACAGCTTTAGGGTAAGGCTGTCGCCTACCAATCCTAGAGGGCAAATAATAGACATCCCAGAGAAAGACGCTGTGCAACTCCTGGCCAAGGAGAAATTTAAAATCGGCTGGGTTGTGTGCAGGATACGTCAGAGGGTAGTCCTAACTCGATGCTATAAGTGCTTTAGCTTCGGACACATCTCCATGAACTGCAAGGAGCTATACCGAAGCAAACTGTGCTACAAGTGTGGCACTTCCGGCCATAAGGCGAAAGAATTCCCAAACGAACCCAGTTGCATCTTGTGCAAAGATAAGGGACGGAAGTCTGAAGATCTGGCTCACATTCCAGGAAGTAGTAGGTGCCAGGAGTTCAAAGAGGCACTCAGCAAGAGAAGACCAAAGACATGATCCAAGTTCTGCAGATCAACCTCCATCGTAGCTCAACCGCACAAGATTTACTCGACCAGGTTGCGAGGGAGAAAAAAGTCGACTTATTGGTTATATCTGAGCAACACCACAACAAGGAGGAGGCTGGATGGTATTGTGATCGATCCGGCACCGCCGTCATCTCTACGCACAGTTCGGACTTGCTCCATCGGAAATGGCTTTGTGCTCATTGGGTGTGCGGATTTGACATTCATAAGCGTCTATTTCACGCCGAATGAGTCAATTTCATGTTTTCAGAGCAGACTTTATTGCCAAGGCGATAGAATGGGGAATGCCTCATCCAGACCCAAGAGGAAAAAGAATCCTAGAAATGGTGGCTAGGAGGGAACTTGTCATCATGAACGTTGGGAACACACCAACTTTTCATCGGGGAGGCTGCTTGGGAACTATTCCGGATGTGACATTTGCTTCGGAGTCCTTAGTGCGTAGGATACACAGATGGAGGGTACTGGAGGACTACTCGGCGAGCGACCAACAGTACATTGCTTTCGAAATTGGCGAGCGTGCTATTCGACGCCTAGCAACCCAACCTTCAACTGTAGGTTGGAATATTTCTAAATTAGATGTCGACGCGTTGTCGCAGTTCTTATGAGCGGTGAAACTATGACGGCGACGGGCGGAGTCTCAGCTGAAAACACGGTGAACTCCACCATGAGGCTCATCAAGAATGCGTGCGACTGCTCTATGCCCAGGCGACGGCCTCGACACGAAAAGCCTGCTGTGTACTGGTGGTCCGTAGAAATCGCTGAAAACGAAACGACTCCGCCACGAAGCTCAACGTGGAACAAATCAAAACGAGTCACATTCCTGAACGCTGGCATACAGGTCGGATAGAAAACTCCTCCGTAGGTTGATTAACGAAAGCAAGGCTCGCTGCTGGCACAACCTCGTTGAGGACATCGATAGGGACCCGTGGAGTCTAGGTTACAAGCTTGTCATGCGGAAACTAGAAGCTGCAAGGAGGCCCTGGGCCCATGAAGTAGAAAAAATGGACGAGATTGTTTTTCTCTATGCATCCTGTTCGTCCCAATGATGCAGATCTTGAATGTCCTGGAGAATGCCCACTTTTTAGCGTTATCGAGCTGGATGATGCGGTGACAGCTTTAAAACCGAAAAAGACCACAGTGCCAGACGGTATACCAGCGGAAGTGATACAGCTTGCACATCAACTCTGCCCTGACAAGTTGCTCACCACTTTCAACGCCTGTTTGCAGAAGGGCGCGTTTCCAAATTGCTGGAAAGATGCGAGGCTTGTGCTGATCCACAAAGGTAGGGGAACGTGGAGCAATCATCTTCATATCGGCCTCTATGTATGTTGAACGCCGCTGGGAAGGTGCTCGAGAGGCTCATTTGAGAGAGACTTCGAGAGGCCATCCGAACTGTTGGGGATCTATCTCCTCAGCAGTACGATGCTCGCCGATTCACGATCGGTGTGATAGCAGAGGTGGTGAATGCGGTTCAGCGGACAGAATCCCACAATCACCACTCGAGGCGAATAGTACTGCTCATGACACTCGATGTGAGGATTGTCTTCAATTCTGCTAGATGGACATATATTCTTCGTGCTCTAGAATATTTCAGGGTGTCGAGGAATCTAACGCGGATATTGAAGGACTGTCTATTGATGAATGCAATGTAGTCAGTGTTCTTGTACGGCTCCGAACTTTGGGCTGATGCTCTTAGTAAAGAGTCGCACCGAGGACGTCTGGCACAGGTGCAGAGACAAGGAGCTTTGCAGATAGCGGCTGTATATCGCACTGTCTGAACCTGCGGTGCTGGTTATCTCGAGGGTGGTCCCTATTAAGCTACTTGCAGAAGAATGGAAACGTATGTACTTTCGTAGGGGTGAGTCGGTGAGAGAAGCCGTCAGCCAAGAGGAAAGGAGAAGGACCCTACCTTTGTGGCAGCAAATATGGGAAAACGAAACGCGAGGCAGGTGGACCGCACGGCTGATTAGACACTTGGGGCCGTGGTTCTACAGAATGCATTGTGAGATTGACTATTACCTGACGCAACTACTCAGTGGGCACGGGTATTTTCAGTCTTACCTGTATAAGAAGAGAAAGTCGCCATCCTCAGCTTGCGTGTTCTGCCCGGAGATGACAGATGAAGCCTGTCACACGTTCTTTGCGTGTGCAAGATGGACAAGACTCCGTTCGCATCTCTCGGAGAAAATATGCGTGCTCTCCCCAGAAAATATAACGGGAAAAATGATGCAATCAAAGACAATTGGAATTGTGTGTCGCATTACGTACGGACAGTTCTTCTTATAAAGAAGGACATGATGGATCGCTTGGCGGTGCAGAGGGAGGGGCGATGTCTCTGACAGAAATCCTCTTCCTTCCTATCCTTCCGTGCAGAAAGAGGGATTTCCCTTAACCTGAAGGTGCCGCTAGGCGATGATTATTGAGGCATTTACAATAGTGAAATTTATACTTTATTTTACAATAGTAATCCATGTTTGGTAAGTATTGGTTGAATAGTTCCATTAAATTATCATTACTGAATACATGAGCTGTTGTGGATTTTAACTATTTTAAAAATCATTGTGAGGCGTCTATCACCACAAAATTTTTATTATTAGGGTACTTTCCATTACAGTAGGAATCATTCCCTTTTTAGTTGTCAAATAAACAGGAAATACTCAAAACCGATACTTGTTATATTGACAAAATTGATGAATATAAAAGATCAAAAATCTATATTTTGATATACATGTTGATATCTTTTATGTTATCATGGTAATGTTGATACCATGTTATCCTTTTTGAAAAAAGGGGCAACTATCCGGCTTTTACCCTATTTCTAATGCTTCCATGTTGCAATTTCTTAAAGTTTTTCCATTGCGACTGCACAAGTAATTATTTTCGGGTACACTTGGTTTCTATAATATTTATCTATTCATAGTATAGCCTTTGGACATCCCAAGACTTACAAATTCTGAGAAAAACGAGCAGATTTGGTAGCAACGTTGTTCGAAGTTGAAGTTCAAAATATCAATCAAAGCTGCCTGATGACTGCAACTAATTCAAATTAGAACTTCTTTGTTACCCATTAAAGAAAATTTCGTTAAATTTAATTATCCTATTAGTATTTATTTGTGCTGCGTCCATTTCCCTTGGCCATCTACAAATATTCTAGCCAAATGAAATTCATCAGTCATCCTCTCACGATCATGCCAATACTCCATTAATCCATTAATTTATCCATATCATACGATCCATGCATGCCCATTAGTTGTTCTGGATAAATAAACACAAAACCCAGAAACGAAACAAAATTGTTAAAACTATGTGTTCGCTATTGTTATCCACTATGAAATCAGTATAGCGTAAAAATAAAAACTAAATTAAATCTTCTCAAGCATGCAATACATATCCATTGTTACTGGTTGCTATGAGATAGCGAACATCTCTCTTTGAATCCACCCCCTATTTGTTGCTACCATGTGAGTGTTGCGAGACGATTACGTCTAAGGAATTTTGGAAAAAACTTTGTGGGCGGGTCTATTTCAACACTGTGCATTTCAAATACTTGCGAAACATGGTTGCTGGCAGTGTCTGAAGGAAATTCGGTTTGAACGGAATCGTTTCGTTTTGGTGAAAAGGGATTTCAGAAATTAGTGAAAATTCAAAATTTCTTACAAAGAGAAAGTTCAAATTTCGAAATTGTGATACCAGTGATCAAAGTTGAGTTAGTGTTCTAACATTATTTGAAGTGAAGAAACAATCAAACAGCAGGGTAATGTCTGCTGCATATAGTGTGGTGCGTGAGAATTACGGTCCCCGTGTGTGTCATCCAATGGAGTCATTCTATGAGCCATCATCAGGCTACTATACACATATGTATCCGGCAGATTCCCAGCATTCGGAAGGTGAGAGTCATGTTTTGATTCCCAGTGTACATAATATTCAAATACAACAACAATTAATTATAAGCATGGAATAAACATTACTAGGAACTATTTAATGAGTCAAATAATTGAAATTGTGAGCCTTACGTCCGGTGGCTTTGCAAAAATTGTTGCAGCCATTCGTGTTTTACTACAGGTTTTGGTTAAACTTTCCATGATAAGGATTTCAAACTACGATTTCGAAAATTTTTAAGGATTTTCAGAGCAGAATACCGCAGAAAAATGACATATTGGATAATTAGTCGAACTAATTCCTTTTGAAGACCCTTCAAGATTATGGTGAAAAAGTAAAGATCAAATTTGTGCATAACTGATTGTCCGGCTTGATCTACTTCTACTTCTAATACGGCGCGCTACTTCGCTTTCGACAATTAAAATTCCTACAAATTGATATTAGTTCGGGCCGTTTTTGATATTTCTGGTCCTTAGGACAGATCTTATTAGTGATGTTGTATCATAATTTCTGTCATCCTGACTCTTACCGGATGTCAGGGAAATTGTAAGATGATTCCTTGAAGCATTCCGTGAGTATAAATCACAATTAACTATGCCATCGGGTCGTGACTCACGACAATTTCGGCTGGTCCTAAAATCGATCTTTGTGCAAAAAGGGTTTTAATTTACAATCAATATTCAAGCTAGCGCATTAATCGTCTTCACAGGAGTCAAATGTTGTAAACATATCGTTTAAAAAAAATAATTCACTACTGAAAGCATTCTTTTTGTAATATTATTAATTATTTAGAACAACGCAGTGAAGAATAAGTTTCAATGAAATTTTAAATTTTGATGGAATAAACTGAAATAATTGTTGTGAGATCTGTTTAATTGCTGTTGAAGAAGTTTGCCTAGAATCAATCAACGAGTTCAGGATTTGTCGAAGTTTCAAACTATCCAGAATGTGGCCGAACATGAGGACCAAAATGCAAAAAATGCGTATCCAAGTGAAATTTGGATGTTATGTATAGAAAAATTTTATATATAATATGATAAAAATATTCAATCTTTTAAATATTTTTATTAGATAGCGAACACATGTTTTGAATCTTGGAAACTGAATTTCATGTTTTATTTTAAATGCTGAATTTTTTGTTTTGAGTTTGCCCTCCGGGTTTCGAAAAGTTTTCCCTCAGTATCGTCGATTTCATTCTTGTCTTTCTTCATGCACCTATTCAAAACGAACGGTCCTTTGAACGGAGTCTGCGGTTGTTGTAATAACTTAAAGAATAACTCGAAGAATACTGCAAGAACGACTACATGAAAGGGTCCCAGAAATGCCGAAAGAAGAGACTGCCCTCGAAGATTGGTACATAGCCTTATTCTGTGGATTCCCTCTAGAACCTTATGATCTTCTTAATACCGCCCATCGGTACCACCTAAACATTTGCAAGTACCGGCCTGGAAAAGAATGGTACAAGCCATTTCTGAGACGAAATCCTGAACTGAGCGAAAGAATGCCCGAAAATATATCTAAGGGTCGAGCTGCTGTAACTGAAGAAGCTATAAGGAAGTGGTTTGCTGAATTGCTAAAAGACTTAGAAGAAAGAAATGCGAATGGCACTTTAACTGTGCCAGATCGAATATTCAATGGAGATGAAACCAGCTTTTATATTTGCTCCAGAGGATACTGAAACGTCTATAAAATCGTAAAAGGCAAAGTAAAGGAAGCTGTTACTATTCTGGTGTTTATATCAGCTTCGGGAATCATTTTGACTCCTTGTGCCGGTTTTCCCTCACCAAAAGAAGTTGTCAAGAAGTTGTTGAAGATCAAAGCATACCAAAACCAGTTTTTTTTGATGGTCATAAGAGTCACTTAGTGCTGTGTCTAAGCGAATACTGCAATGGAAATGATATTATCCTTTACGTCCTTCCACCAAACGTGACACAGTTGATTCAGCTTGTGGTTGTAAGTGTATCTAAGCCTTTGAAATCGAATTGGGAAAATACTGTGCACGACTGGGCAACTCAACCTGAAACTGCCACCAATATATTGACTAAGTCAACATTTTCTCTTAAATAAGTCTTAGAAAAAGAAAATTTGCTTGTAACGATCGGGAACAGTTTTCCGGAAATGTGGATTGTGTTCATGCAATCCAAACTCATAATCCTATTCGGATGTGTAAAAAATAATCTTGAGAGATAATACCACCAAGAATGTAAAATTTCCAGATACCAAAGTTAAGAAAAGCGATTTGGGTGGACTTACCTAAGGAACGATTAAGAAATGGCAGAGTTGACGTCCACACCGTTAGTCTAACAAAAAACTCAACAGGTGACCAAATCGAAATTGACAACGTAAGTTACATCAGTCATACAGATAGAAACCCACCACTAATAGCTTCAGAATCAGTTGGGATTACAGATATAAGTTTGCCAATTATAGGTGATCATACACAGGTGATAAAATAACATAGGCCGTCATGGTCTTTGGTGTTTTGAACTTGATAAGTGTCCTTAGCTAATACGGGTACGTTCATTCTGAATTGGTTTGAGCCCATCACGTCGAGACTTTTTACAAAATTTAAAAAAAAACCTTGTGATATATTGTGTAATAGTGCAAAGAAGTACCTTATTGATATTTCTTAGATTGCATTAAAATTATTTCTTTAAAATACTTGATACATCGATAGAAAATATTTTAGTCATATTATGCTCATTTCATTCCAATGGCAAAATTTTTTCATTTTCGCATCTGTCAAAGTCAACGTGACGGCATTGGCATTTGTTTACGAAATAGTTAGAAAGCGTCAGTTGTTTGTAGCATCCAGTTGTGTTTATTTTCTGAGTGTTTAGTGCGTCATAATGTCATCAAGAAAGTGTAAGAACAGACCTGATATATTTTGTTACGTGTTTGCTGATTTAACAATAGCAATGCATCATCGAAACATAATAGAATTTATCAAGAAATCTTATCACGCTTACTTCGGTGTAAAGCTTGGTTATCAGGATTGTTTATCACACAAAGTGTGCTTGCAGTGTGTCAAGCTACTGAGAATATGGATAAAAGGTATACACAGCTCTTTACCCTTGCTTTTCTTTACCCGTAGCTCATTCCTATGGTAAAGAGAGAACCAAAAAATTATGGAGACGACTGCTACTTTTGCTCCTCCGGTGTCAAGGGTTTCTTTTCGGAAAATAAACATACTACTCAGTACCCAGATTTATCGTCTGCTAAACGACCTGTACCTCATGGATCAGGGATTCCCACTCCTCCTAACAGCAATCCTCCATAAAACAGCAATCATCAGATGAAAGTTCGCACCAAAACACCGATGAAGATGAATTCAATCCTGTTATAGACCAACCTCAACAGTTTATCCAAGCTGAAATAAATGACTTAGTGAGAGACTTGGGCTTATCGAAGGATGCAAAAAATTTGGGATCACGACTGAAAGACAAAAATCAGTTGGCTCCAGGAACCAAATTTTCCTTGGTATAGACGTTAGGAAGGTTATTTATTGATTCTTCTAAGATAAGTCTGAAGGATGTCTTGTTGCAGGATGGTAATGCTTTTGGGTGAGCACAGTCTTGATTCACAAAGCATCCATGTTTTCTGTGCGAGTGGGATAGTCTAGCACGAAATTTATATTGTGTTAAGAAATAATGGCCGCTCAGTGAACTACGTGTACCGGGACCAAAAATGTACAGCGTGATGCATTCGTTGACCCAAAATGAGTTCTTTTGCCTCCCCTTCACAGAAAGTTCGGATTGATGTAGCAGTTTGTCAAAGCTTGAAATAAACAAAGTGACTGCTTAAAATGTCTGTGTGACAAATTTCCTGCACTTTCTGAGGCTAAACTTAAATAAGGAATTTACGTAGGCCGTCAAATTCGAACCTTTTAATCGGACAGATTGTTCCAGAATACCATGACCCAGGATGAATCTGAAGCATGAAGCGGAGTTCTTTCGTAGAAGTCATATATTGTTGCCTAGGAAACAGCAAGTCTCTACTACTGCAACTACAAAGAAATTGTAGCCAGCATGGTCGGAAATTATAAATAACTGGAGTGCAATATGAGCGTCAAACATCATTTTCTGGATTCTCACGTTGACGCTTTTCCCGAAATGATGAAGCTGTTAGGGAGGTACAGGGAGCAGAGGTTCTATCAAGACTTAACGGAGATGCAGAGACGTTACCAAGGAAGATGGGATATCATAACGATGACATATCATAAATGATTACTGCTGGACCTTGGTGAGGGACTAGCACACAAAAATCCACAAAAGGAAAACTAACGCAGTTTTCAGGGAAACAGAGAACGATTTTATTCAAAAAAATAAAAACATCCCACGATTGTCTAACGTTGAACATAATCAAGAACATGGGATGTAACAATTGGCCTTGATTGGGTACCATTTGAAGCGTACTCGATTTGGTGAAGATCTTTATTTTTTTCATTTTCATTTTGCTTTCTTTGTATGAGTTTGCTTGCATGGCTTACATACATTTCAATATCTTAACCTAAAGTAGAATTTTATTGCTAGGCTCTTTGATAAGAGAATTGTTTTGCTGTAAGACTCGTATGCTATCCATACTGTCCGGTCTTCTTGCAGGTCGTCTCTGTCCTGGATGGTATAGTTGCTGAGACGTGGCCGAGTTGTTGCAGTATTTCTGCTTGAGTCCTAATTCAATCGTCGATATGTTAACGATGAGCTCTGTGTTTTCTCATTTGATGTCCTTTGGGTTGATGGTGATGGTATTCACTTTTTTCCCGGTGTGGTCCACTTTTTTTGGTTGGTTGTTTTTATCTTGGCTGCTAGCTGTCTGTAGGCTTGTTTTACGTCTTGTTACATACATGTGCCAGTAATTGACTTGGTGAGAATGTACGGGTGTAACACATCAATGATATGTACTATGCTTAAACAGAAGGAATTGATAAAGGGAATAACGCTAGCTAAGGGCGTTACAATCATTTTTAGGCTCCGGACCTCTCTCCATGAAAGTATACCGAAACTAATGATGGTGTGGGTGACAGAGAAGAACTTCCAGGAGGAACCTTAACACAAAGCATCATATGTGAGAAGGCACGAAAGATTTACGGTGATTTGCTAAAGTAGATCCCACACACTTCCACATACGAGGTTTGTTCAAAAAGTATCGCGAATTTCATGTTTTTCAAGAATTATTTATTTATTCATGAATATCTATTTTGTCCCCTTCAAAGTAATCCCCGTCAGACATTATACACTTGTGAGAAAGTTTTTTCCAATCCTCAAAGCATTTTGAAAAATCATTTTTTGTGATCTTGTTCAGCTCCTTCTTCGATGCCGTCTGTATCTCCTCAATCGTGGCGTAGCGTCGTCCTTTTATGGGCCTCTTCAGTTTCGGGAACAAGAAAAAGTCACAGGGGGCCAGGTCTCGGGAATACGGTGGCTGCGGCATTATTAGAGTGTTGTTTTTTTCGGCCAAAAATTCGCGCACAAGTAACGATGTGTGAGCAAGAGCGTTATCATGGTGCAAAAGCCAATTTTTGTTCTTCCACAAATCCGTGCGTTTCTGGCGGATTACTTCTCGCAAATTGCGCATTACTTGAAGGAAATATTCCTTATTGACCGTTTTACCCTGCGGCAAGAACTCATAATGCACCACGCCCCTGCAATCGAAGAAAACTGTCAGCAAAACCTTCACATTCGACCGAACTTGGCGTGCTTTTTTCGGTCCTTCTGAGATCATTTTATACCACCGATAAACGTTGCTTTTGTCGAAAGTAGCTTCGTCGTATTCAACAGTCAACATTCTGAATGCATCCGCGCACTTTAAGTTGTTCTTCACACAAAATTTAATACAATTTCTTTGATCCATTTTTGGGATAGACGAAAATCGAAGACAAGCTAAAACACGACCACGCACAATAACTGTCAAAAATTCAAATTCAAAAGACATTCAAAATGGCCAGAATTGTCAACATAAGTGAGGGTCATAAGTACCAACATAACGCCACCAAAAGATCAAAAATCGAACATACGTAGCCCGCGAAAATTCAAAATTCGCGATACTTTTTGAACAAACCTCGTACGATGAATCGCATGAATCATTTAACGCCAGTCGGGATTGGTTTGACAACTTTGGGAAAAGGACCGGCACTCACTCCGTCGTCAGGCATGATTAGGCAGCAAGTTCGAATGTAAAGATCGCTGAGACTTACATCAAAACGTTTTCTAAACTGATAGGAGCCAAAGGATACATCCCCCCCAAGACTTCAACTGTGATGAAACAGGGATTTTCTGGAAAAGGATGCCGAATAGGACTTACATAACGGCAGAGGATAAGACGATGCCAGGTCACAAACCCATGAAGAATAGAATAACTCTATAAATTTGCGCCAATGCGAGTGACGACTGCAGAATCAAGCCTCTGCTAGTATACCATTCGGAAAAAAGACCCTTCAAGTCACATAAGATTTAAAAGAAAACTGCAAGTTATGTGGAGGGCAAATCCGAAGGTGTTGGTTATCAGGAAATTCCTGGTGTTTGGCCCTAGTATCAAAAAATATCTACAGGAAAGCCCCTACCCATGCAAGCGCTTCTGATTCTCGACAATGCCCCTACTCACCCACCAAATCTCCAAGATGATTCACTCGAAGAGTTCAACTTTATAAAGGTTCTCTATGTACCACCCAATACCACTCCTATCCTGCAGCCCATGGATCAGCAGTTGATTTCTAATTTCAAGAAGTTGTACATCAAGCACATTTTTCGGCTCTGCTTTGAGGTGACGTGAGCACACAAACCATACTCTTCGAGCGTTCTGGAAGGACCGCTTTAACATTGTGATATGCCTAAGAATTACTGATCAGGCCTGGCTGAGTGTTACAACGAGGACCTTAACATCTGCATGGAAGAAGCTGTGGCCTGAAGCTTAAGCTGAAAGGTCCTTCGAAGGATTGGAACCCGAAGTGTCAGTGGTAGAGGAGATTGTTTCTCTGGGAAAATCCATGGAGGTGGATTAGAGAGATGCGAACGAACTCGTCGAGGAACAGTCTTAGGAGCTGACAATCGAGGAGTTACACTATCTACATTCACTGCAGTATAGCCAGAGATGGAGGAGGTTATCTCTACAAGAGACATGAAGGAGATCTTGGGAATGTGGGAGAAAGTTGTAGAGTTCGTGGATAAAATAAAAATAAAATAAAAACTCAATCCGGAAAAGTTGCAGCTGGTCGTGCAACGGAGATGTTCAACGAAAGTTGCCTAACACATTTCTGCAATGTCTTGAAACCTCCTTGGACAGTTTTTAAACGATTTGCAGGTGAAAACGAACAAAGCGTAACGCAAAAAAGGGAAGACCAGCGACGAAAATGAAGTGCTTCCGTAAGCTTTTCATTTTTTCTTTTATTATTTTAGATTTTATTTTATTCTTTTATTTTACAGAAAATGTATTTGTTATTTATTAATAAATGTTTCTTCTTGTAAAGACATTTTTCTCATTCAAAAACACTTAACAAAAACGACTCAGGTGATTTTTTGGGAGCTGGAACGGATGAATGGCATTTCAATTAGTTTCAATGGGCAAAATTGCTTTGAAATATGAACAATTTGACATACGAGAAAGGTTACGGAACGAATTAAACTCGTATGTGGAGGTACTACTGCACTGCTATTTACGTGTCTAGGTTTAGTTTTGCCTTTTTATTAAGTAGCCAGGACATTTTTTTAAAGATTTTGTTTAGTTGCTCTTTCTTTGCGTTTTCCAAGTTAACCTGAGGAACGGGTGCATGCCCAGATATTTAACTGTGTTGACGAGTTTATCCTTTTTGCCATTTATTTCGACAGGTTTGCCGGTGTTTTTCATAAGAGTGAACGTAGTTTGGTGTCTTGTTTTCATTGAGGGTGATGCGCTCCCTAGACTAGTTGGTCCAGTCTATAATTTTATTCGTGTGTTCTAGTAAAACTCTGGTTGTTGTTGGTTTTTTTTGGGTGAGCAAATATTAGCGCTGTGTGGTCTGCAAATGTTGTGGTCATGACTTTTCTGTCCACCGGTAGATCTTCCGTGTATATTAGGTAGAGTACTGGTCCCAGGACACTTCCTTGGGGGACTCATGCTCCTATTTGGCGCGTTTTACTAGTGTAATTGTTGTAGAATACTTGAAATTTCCTATTCGTTAGAAAGTTATGTATAATCTTGTGGAATATTCTAGGGAGTAAACTCTGAATTTTGGTTAAAAGGACATCGTGGTTTGATGAGCTTGAGCAATGTTTAGGAATAAGCTGACACAGTATTGTTTGTTTTCCATAGCGTATTTTATCATATTGTGAATCTTGTACACTTTTTCAATGGTGCTGACCCCCAAATCCTAATTGGTGAGGGTGAATGATTTTGTTTTTATCTAGATGGTATTGGAGTTTGTCTAGGAGCATCTTTTCAAATAGCTTGGAGAGTATTGGAAGTAGACTAATAGGTCTGTATGAATCTACCTTAATTATATCTTTTCCCACTTTCGGTATGAAGAATATTTTTGCTAGCTTTCATTGGGCTGGGAAGTGGTTGAGGCGAAGGATAGCATTGAAGATGTGCAGTATCCCAATTATCCCATTTACTGGTAAGGCTATTATTAGCTGCCCAATGATGCTCTCGTGACCTAGAGCTTTCTTTGGGTTCAGTTCGTGTATTTTGTATAGAATTGATGCAAAGCTATAACGAATTTGCTTTTCTCATGATGTTTTTGTTGGGCTTGCAATAGTTGTTATGTTGGGTTTGGATACTTTTTCCAAGTATTCCGTGAACGCCTTCGCTTTGGCTTCATCCTCGCTGATCCAGACGTTATTTTCTCGGTTATTTTCCTATTGTTACTTTCCAGATAGCATAGCCTGTGTCTTGGTACTGGTTCAGCCCTGCGGTAAAATTACCGATACTTTGGCTCCGCTCCTATTCCAGGTGTGTTCTTAGGTTTTAAGTGGCCTGGTATAGTTCAGCCTGTGCTTGTGGATATCTTGTTAGTTGCCAAAGTCTTTTTGCTTGCCTTTTTTTTCTGAGGAGGTCCTGAGTGATGGAGGTGTTTGCTTCTGGTATTCTGGCAGTTATTTGGGTAGGTGGCGTGGTAGCCTGGACACATTCCTTGATCGAGTCGTTGACGTGCTCTAGGGCGGTTTCGATATCTTCTTCGGCTTTGCGTTGGATATGTGCGTAATAGTTCCTTTTAAATAGTCGGCGAAATTTTGCGCCAGTT
This sequence comes from Stratiomys singularior, assembly GCA_954870665.1. Taxonomy (NCBI): domain Eukaryota; kingdom Metazoa; phylum Arthropoda; class Insecta; order Diptera; family Stratiomyidae; genus Stratiomys; species Stratiomys singularior. Next base: position 32,450,903 of record OX940879.1, read on the forward strand.
GGTCTGTGTGTTTGTAAGCCAGTGGGGTGTTTCTGTGAGCGTTGGAGGGCTTGTTAGTTTAATGGCAGTTGGTGTGTGGTCTGCAGAGAGGTCCGCAGTTGTTGCGACATTAAGTAGGTTTTCAAGTCTTTGGTGAGTCCGAAATCTATGATATCTAGCCTTTTCTTTCTGTCAGATGACCAATGTGTTGGCTTTTTTGTCAGAGCGCAGTTAAGGTTGTTTGAAAGTATTGATTTTGCCAGATGTTTGCCTGTCGCCGTTGTAATCCTTGATCCTCGCAGTGAAGATTTTGCATTGTAGTTCCTAGCCGCGAGAAATTTATTTCCTAGTTGTTTGAAGAATTCGCCGAATTGTTCTGTTCCCAGATTGTATTTTGGGGGGCAGTAAACCGCTGCATTGTTGATGGGTCCTCCCGCTTCTGTAATAAATATCCCTCTGTGCTGGACCTCATTCGTTTGGGTGGTGCTTGAGCCTGTTTATGATGAATATTGCTTTGCCTTCGCAGGCATTGATGTTTGGGTGGTCGTTTCAGTATGTTGTATATCCGAAAGTTTTGAAGTTGTTTTTATCTATGAAGTGGGTCTCGGCAACTAGCATCACTTCGATTTGGTTGAGGTTTCGGTTTTTACTATTTTTAGTTTGTGTTTGGATAGACCGTTGATATTCCAGCGCACTATTTTGATTTCATTATTTTTACTAGTTTACTTAGTATTTCCGTATACCTGCTAAGCATCGTCTGTATTTGTTGGATGGTTTGCCTGAGCTGGTTGAAGTTGTTTGTCAATGTTATCAATATTTGCATGAAGCCTTCGTTTGGATTATTCGCGGTTGTTTGCAGGTTGTTCCGTGCATATGTGGGTCCTTCTCTGTTGTGCTCGTGGGATGACGTTTGCCGTATTTGTTGGACGCTAGCTGGGGTGTGGCGTATTTGTGATTGATGGGAACTAGGATTAGAGTTAAGCCTGTTACTAAATAGTTGCTGCCTTTGGTTATTGTGAATAGCCATGTCTACTGGGCGCCGCTTAGAGTTGGCTGATTGGTTACCATTGTTCTTGGCAATTTTTTACTGTCAAGGAGTTTTTCTCTTAAATGGTTCCTCAATCGTAACCTTTCTGTTTAAGATGTAAAGTATTTCAAAGATTGGATGGATCTTGCCTTTCGGGGTCTTGCTACACTCGTTCTCTAGTTATACTCGAAACATTGGCTGATGGAATCGATTAAAAATGTTAGGTACGTATTTTGTGTCGAAACATAGGTCTTTTAATTCTTGTTTTATGTCTTCTGTGGGGACTGAATGATCGATCCCAACCTTAAGGTCGATCTACCCTTAGCCTTGTTACACTTTTATGTCGCTGCAGTTAACGATTTGGCAGTAATTTACCTCTTTCGTTGTTTGGACTTTATTTTCCCTTAGACGGCCTTTTTTCGTTTTCGGTCTTTTTTTTTTACTATTTTAGACTTTTTATTAGTTCGTTTTACTTTCAGTTTTAACGCAATTTGTGGTGTCGTTGTGGTGTCTAATCTGATCTAAGATCTTAGAGCTGCAAAGGGATTGCTACTTCCAGAGCTTAAGGGGCCTGCGTTTTAGGGATGAGCACGTACCGCATCTTCGGTGTTTATTTGGCCACATTTGCCGAAAACCTTGAATGCCAAACGTCTTAAAGAAAAGAGGCTGAGTAAAGGGTAGAATAAGGCTGACTTGTTGAGAAGAGCGGCTGACTATTGGTGAAAAGTGCAAATTTTGTTTAGTGTTGATTTTTTATTTGATTATAGAAGAGTTATAATGTTTTGTTGGTTTTACTGGAAATTTGAATTTCCTTTTTGTTAATGACATGTGAGTTTTTTCATGAAATTTATTCATGAAACAGTCGAATAAAGTTTCTGTTCTTATTAAGGGGCGTTTTACCCAACCAATTAGTCTTTACTTGAAAAAAAAATATATGTTTTCCTCTAGAGAGGCGGAAATGTGATGTAATTTATCATGTAACAATTTGAAATGTACATTTCTTAAGAAAAATGGAGGCGTTTTTTTTGGCAACTACTGGACCCACATCAGACTGAAATGCGTAATTTAAAATTGAAGAATTTCTGATTTACGCCGCCAATTCTAGCTATTCATATTGATTAATTATCGAGATTAAGTCGTAAAACATTAATCCATTAGAACAGTCGATCAGAATTGATCAAAATAGAGAAAAATTCCACGAATATCTCTCATAAATACGAAATTCATCGCCTTCAATTACAATCCTTTCTTCACACATACACGCATGCACATGTGTACAGAAGGTAAGAGTAAAATCATAAAAAAGCGTTTGTAATTTTTAACGCGTTACAAAAGTATACAAGTCGTTAAAATTCGAAACTATGAACGGTTTTGTTTATAAACAAATCGGACGATTAGACTGATATTATTGTGCGGTACCGAGAGTTCATTATTTCATCGTTCGTACTTGGAGCACTAGAGACGCGCTCCTTGAAACGGAGTGAAAAGTCGTAAAGTGTGCCATAAACACCGAAAACAAACAAACAAATTTTCTGATGTCAGTATTAAACATGGCTCGAGGAATAGTTCGTTCTATTTCCGTTTTATTTGTTAATTCTACGACATCGGGATTGCGGCGAAAGGAGGAAACTGATTAAAATTAATTACATAGTATTCGAAGGTAGGATAGCGTGAATAGCGAGACAAATGTTTGCTTTGTGGATTTCACAGGAATGGGAAATGGAGGCAAAATACTTAGAAGCGACAAAATTGTTGCGTTAAAAATTTGTTTATTTGGTTGCTTTACGAGTGCCAATCAATGAATTGAGTAACATGAGGTTGAAAATCAAGGACATGAAGGTGATGTGAGGAATCGTTAACAATTTTAACAGTGGTTGCTACGCTATGTGGCATGGGGAATTTTTATATTTTACACGCCTAAAATTATCTTGGTATGTTGCGGAAGGTCCGTAACCTTTAACCTTCGACATAAAACGAAGGGTTACGTTTAATCTCACAACTTTCAAATTAAGTTAAAGGTTACATTTAACCCAAATGCGTTAAATTTTATGTCAAACACAACCAAATGTTGAAATTCGTTTTGGTGTTGCCGCAGGCCAAAATTAACTTTGGGTAGCTTGATTGGGCACTTGGTTGGCACACCGCGACAAAGACATCAGATCGAGCTGAAGATGGCTGTATGCAGCCGAAACGCGTCCTCGAGACCAACGAAGCAAGGCCCGGCGGACCCAAGCTACCCAAAGACAACCAAATGTATTGAATTTTACATTAGCTAGATGGTAGCGATAATATCGGCGCTATTAGCGGTCAATGGTAGCGATAATATCGGCGCTGAACTGGGTTTACTGGTTCCCCATGGGATGCACTAAAACCAAAACTGAAATAGGCAACTCCAACAGCCCTGCTACCGAATCCTACTTGCAACCTCCACGTTGGTGGCCGCTGGACTTCTTATGAAGACTGATGCAAGAGGGTGAGAGCGACTTCCTGCGCGTGATAACAGGAATATGATAACTACGCCTTCGGAACGAAGGTTGGGCGATGGGCTAACAACCGGTCCCTGTAAAATCGAATATTGTTTTGGAACCTGTAAGGGAGCCTCGGATTGGATTGGAACAACGGAAACGACCCCGCAAACGAAATAAGGACTACGCAATTGGATCCTGGAATGTCAGATCACTCAACAAACCTGGCGCTGTTAAAGCATTATTACAACAGGCCAGTGAATACAAACTAAATGTGCTGGCAATCCAGGAAACGAAATGGATTGGTACTGAGATACAGGACATGAGATCGCACACACTATTTAAAAGTGGGAAGACTGGAGGAAACCGAGAATTCGGAGTAGCATTTATTGTGGATAGGGAATTCAAGTCACACGTTATCGACTTCAAAGCAATAAACGAGAGAATGTGTGCGATCCGCATCAAAACTAAAATTTTCAAGATATGGCTGATTAATGTCCACGCCCCGACAGAAGATAAGGACGAGGAAGTGAAGGACGCCTTCTACAATCACCTAGAACGCCTCTTTGACTCATTGCCCACAAACGACATCAAAATAATTCTAGGTGATCTCAATGCAAAAATTGGCAATGAACATATTCATCGGGGAACTACAGGAGGCCACAGCCTTCACGATAGCAGTAACGACAACGGCCAGCGCCTGATTGACTTTGCCTGTAGCAGAAATATGATTATTAGTTCAACGTACTTCCCACACCGACGCATTCATAAAATAACTTGGGCATCTCCAGATGGCAACACCTTCAACCAAATCGACCATGTGCTCGTTCAACAGAGGTGGGCATCTAGCATAATGGACGTCCGAACATTCCGTGGAGCAAACTGCGACTCGGACCACTACCTGGTCAAATCAACGTTTCGATGTCGCCTGTCAAAGGCATTTAATACGAAAACCAGCCCACTACAAAAGTTTGACATCGAAAAGCTCAAAACGGAGTCAATTGCTAAAGATTTTCATGACTCCCTCGAAAACAAACTAGCTCCTATACTCCGAGATATTATGTCTGAAAAGACAAGTAACGAGCTATGGATGGAGGTGAAACGAGCAATTAAAAGCACAGCAGAACGGTCGATTGGGTATATAGCCCGGCACAGAAGAAATGACTGGTTTGATGATGAATGCCAGAATGCGTTAGAAAAGAAAAACCAGGCGTATAAAGAATATGTTAACAGAAATACCGGGACGAAGAGGGAAACTTACGAGAATCTCCGACGAGTAGCCAATAAGAATATTAGAAATAAGAAAAGAAAATATTTTGATGACCAATTAAGGTCAATAGATGCAAATTTAGCGAGCAATAGATCGAGAAACGCTTACAAAGTAGTGAAAAGCTTAAGACGAGGATATCAGCCCAAGACATCACTCTGTAAAGATGAAAGCGGTAACATCATTGCTGACGACGATAGGATCAAGGAAAGATGGGCTGCCTATTTCATGCAGCTCCTTAATCCTACACACGGCTCAAGAACAGCAGAGTCGTCAAACATCTCTGAACCGTCCCCTTTGGCCCCTCCAACTCTGGAAGAAGTCAAGTATGCCATCAAAAGCCAGAAAAACAGTAAAGCACCGGGCATTGATGAAATCCCAGCAGAACTGATAAAGAACGGCGGTGTTGCGGCACAGAAAATCATCCACAAGCTGATCCAACACGTCTGGGATCAAGAGCAGATGCCGCAAGAGTGGTGCCAATCCATCATCATCCCTATCCACAAAAAAGGAGACAAACTACAGTGCGAAAATTACAGAGGTATATCACTACTCTGTACATCTTACAAAATCCTCACAAAAATACTTGAAGGTAGATTTACACCATATGCTGAAAAAATAATTGGGGAGTATCAAGGTGGTTTTAGAGCCGGACGATCAACTACTGACCAACTGTTTACAGTTAGGCAGATCCTTGAAAAGTGCTGGGAATTTAACATCGACGTCCACCAAATTTTCGTGGACTTTAAGCAAGCATACGACAGTATTGATCGAGAAGTACTATACCAAATAATGCTTGTACCAAATAATGCAGCGAAGCTAGCCCGCCTGACAAGAATGACAATGAGAGACAAAGGTAGGATTGAAGCAGGGCGATGGACTGGCTCCACTGCTATTCAACATAGCTCTAGAATACGTCGTACGGAAACTACCTGTGGATACGAAAGGAACACTACTATACAAATCGAGCCAACTTGTAGCCTATGCGGATGACATCAGTTTCCTGTCAAGATCCTTTTCATCTGCCAAGGAACTCCTGCTCAAACTAGACCAAGAAGCGAAGCGGGTGGGGCTGCAAATCCACGAGTCCAAAACAAAAGTTATGATACAAACCAGGAGAAACACCCCCAACCGGCAAAACATAACAATCAACGAATTCAACCTGGAAAATGTGGACGAATTTACATACCTTGGCTCCAAGCTAGTGAAGGATGGTAATGAAACGGCGGAAATAAAGCGTAGAATTCAGCTCGCCTATAAAGCGTTCTACTCAGTTTTGGGTATTCTGAAGGCCAGCTTCATACATAGGAAAACAAAGCTGCAAGTATACAAATCTGTGATAAGACCTGTGTTGTGCTACGGATGTGAGACATGGAGCCTCACTCAAGCTTCCGCAAACATACTAAACACTTTCGAAAGGAGGGTCCTAAGACGAATCGTGGGAGCAACGCAGGAAGGAGGTCAATGGCGAATTAGGTACAACCATGAGTTGTACGAACTTTTCGACGAGCCAGAAGTCTCCACTGTGATAAAACTGCGGAAGCTACAATGGGCTGGCCATGTGCAGCGAATGAATGAAGGTCGGATACCTAGAAAGGTATTTGTCGGAAAAACTGAGGGACGCAGGCCAGTGGGAAAGCCAAGAAAGCGCTGGTCCGACTCGGTAGACGAAGATAGCAGCACGCTACTCGGATTCCGAAATTGGAGGACGTGGTCGATGGACCGACACAACTGGAGGCGACACCTGCGGGAAGCCAAGGCCCGAAATGGGCTGTAGTGCTACAACGACGACGACGTTGAATGTTGGTGCACCAATTGACAGTACATCAATTGACAATAGGCACTCGCAATAATTAGTTTGTGGGTATTTTTGATCACACGTTGTACGGGACGTGCCAAAAAAGGGTTCATTAGAGACGGATACTGAGGCAATGAAATTGCTTGGGTTCTTCACCCACATCTATTATCCTTTTTATATAGCATCGTATTTTTCAAGAATGTTCTCATGGATAGCGCAATGACATATCCTTTTTTATTGCTTTATGAGGTTGTTTGTATCTCAAAAGTCCTGTAGAGATGTGGACTAAGGGCTTCACTAACTACTTTATAGCACCCAGGATTATAACATATAAAGTATTTTGTAGGGTGTAATGTTTCAGAAGAAGTATTTAGGGGATAAGAAAAAGCCTACAATATAAAAGTTTATCGATTCTGTAAAATTATTCAGTAAGTCTTTGAGGTTGGGCAAAGGATTTCAAAGTATTATTTGAAAGACGTAGTTCTTTTGTGTTGATTTACTGTTGATGTGTTGATAGACACTATTATCGTCATTTTCAGTCAATATTTTATTTTAAACAAAGGTGTATTGTATTGAAAATGGCCAGGAACTTATCGGCTGAGCATTTTTGGCGGTTTTGTTGGAGGAAACTGATTTTTATCAGATAAAAAACTGTTTCGAACCGGGAGTGATCACGAAATAGATCACACTAGTGAGGCATCTAACGCACTCACTGATACAGACGTGAAAAATAACGAAACTTCTCAACCATTTTTTTTGGTGGGGCTGGGAAAACAAAATGGTTTAAGTAGCAACCATGGACCAATGTACGGACAAGAAGGTAAAACAAATTAATACATTTGCCTGGATCTAACAATATTGCTCGTGACAAGGAAACCAAGTGGAATGGTTCGAGATTCTTTTTTAACAGAAGAAATTGTGGATATGGTTTTGTAATTCACAAACTAGAATATTTCTTTGAGATTCGCTAACAATTCCTTATGACAAAAAAGAATTGAAAGCGGTTTTTGGAATTTTGTTTTAGGGAGGCTTATGGTTGGTTTGCTTTTTTGCAGGTCCAACAGACAAAGTGTAGTCAATTTGTGGAGTACACACTGGTGTCGAAATATTTAGACAAACGATGTCTAAAAAAATTTTCATTCTTGGAAAACAATTTGAGATCAACTCGAACGGCAAGAGCTGGTATTGATCACTTGGGACCAATTCGAGATATTTTTGAGATGTTCGTTGAAACCTTATAGTAACTTTTCGAGGAAAATGCTCTTTTCGGCAATATATTCCTTGCAAACTGGCCACATATGATTTAAATTTATGCTCGCGTCGATGCCAAAACATATTATACGTTGAATTTGGAAATTTTTTGGAGGAAACAGCCTGACCATAGCCCATATGCAGTTAGTAGTTAGCCCTTTGATGGCGTGGATCATTTGCTGAGATGTTTATCAGGATCAGGAAGGAACATCACAATGGATAACTTCTTCACGAGGTACGAAGTTGCTGAAAACTTGCTCTAGAGCCACAAATTGAAAGCTGTTGGTAGAGTAAGATCAAACAAAACGTGCCTTCCACCTCAATTCAAGACTAAACGTGAAGAAAAATCTTCTCTTTTTGTATTTCAAAAAGATATTAGCATTGTTTCTTACGTAACAAAACCACGGAAGAGCTTAAATATGATGTCTTCCTTACACCATGATAACGAGGTAGATCTAGAAAGCGGTGACTAAAGGAAATTGGCTATTATAACATTTTATGACTCGAGGGAAAGCGGCGCTTATTTCGTCGATAAATTGGTTCGAACTTATGATTATTCCCATAGCAGTGAACGCTGGCCTCTAACAGTGTTTTTCTCAATGCTAAGCCATGCTGGTATAAACTCCTTCATCGTGTATCAAACAAACAACGGAGAAGAAAGTCCTGGTCCTGGGAAGAAGTCCCAGGACCAGCACCGAAGCAACCAAGAAGATCATAAAGAAGTTCATTCTGTCCAAGGAGCAACGACAATAAGACTGTCAATGGCTGCTTCTGCTGAAAACACTCCTATATGTAAAGAGCATGCGAAATTGTTGTGCCAAAATTTTATAGATTTAAGGAGCGAGTTGTCTTAGTTTTATTGACTTAAAGATCTGGTAGTACTTTTTTCAATAAAGACAAATATGTTTAATTTTATAAAAAGAAATGAAGATTATATATTCTTACATAAAAAAATATTTGATTTTTCCGAGACAAGAAAATCAAATTGATTTTTTCCAAGAGTTATGAAAGTTTAATGTTTTTTTCCAATTATTGTTGATTAATACCAATTTTTTTGAGTTTTTTTCATTAGTTTATAAATACAGAGAACAGAAAAACTTTTGTTGAGCACATTCTATTCAGAAATTCATAGAACTGAAACAGAAATCTAACCCCACATTGTATAGGTGAGGAGTTTTTCCATGTTCTTTGCCTATTCTATTCCTTTGTTTCGAGACATTATTAAGTGGAAGTGGCAGGAAAATTCTTTCATTTGTGTTCTATAGAAATTCGCATTCTATAGAAGAAGAAAAAAACCATTATAACAATTTTGAGAATAAATAAATACGAATGTTTTTGAAATACGAATACGTACAAAATACGAATGTATATTAAAAAACTCGATTTCTTCCCATATAGGGTTATTACAATTGCCTGGAAGTGAAATAGCTAACTGGTGAAATAACTCTCTGGAGTAAGGATTCACACAATTTCTACAAATATGCTCTCAAACTACAATCAAATTCATCATTAAATCAGTTATAGTGGGCTTAATTCTTCATTATACTAGGTCACCATTATACTAGGTGAATGCTTCACTATGGGAACCATATTCTAGATTTTCGGTCAGGAACCATCATGTTAAAATTGGTCTCATTTGAAAAGGCAACTCTTTTGCAATCCTCAACTCTCCAATTATTATTTTCCATAGCCCATTCTAGACGCTGCGAAAACATTTTTTTGTGAAAAAAAGGTTTTTTTGGTTGGTTTTCGTGATAAAATGCCCATTTCGTTAAACTATCGCTGAACAGAAAGTACACTGGTTTCACTTAGCTCTTCTCTAATTGTTGACGTTGGTGTTAGCCTGTCACATAACGCTAAAAATCCTCTGTCGTGATATTTATTCAAAAATCTTCTCACTATTGTTTCACTGCAATGCCATTTGCATTTTTTATTTTTGAACTCACATCTTACAAACATTTTTAGGTACGAACTTGAAGTTGGTAACTCTTTTTAATGCTTCGTATGATATGACAGCTATTGTGTGTTTTGTAGCGAGTTTGGTTTGCTATTTTATCATGAATAGGTTGACGCATGTGCAATGTCTGCAAATTGTGCAGATTTGTTTCGAATAAAACGGTACAGTTCGAGAAACTCATCGCGCACTTCGTCAATTTAAAAGCTGATATAATCGTCTACCAGATTTATTAATTTGATTATCAATGGATTGTTTCCACACCACTTTATTGAAGATTTTGGTCTACGGACTTACAAATCCGACTTGTGCAGGAATTGAAGACGAACGACCACCGTGTTCGGCGTAAGTTCGTTGTATGAGCCTTAAGAAAATCTATTTCGCTATGAGGCTCATTTCTGGTTGAATGACTGTGTCAATAAACAAAACTGCCGCATTCAGAGCGATGAGCAACGACATGCAGTTGTCCAAACTCCGTTAAATCCGCAAAAAGTCACAGTTTGGTGTTCTATTCGGGCCGGTGCAATGATTGGTCCATATGTATCAAAAAATTCTACTGGGTGTAATATTACAGTTAATGGTTACAGTAACCTCTACAGTTACCTATACACATAATACTTCTATAACGGAAACTGTTACTGGCTGGCGGAACTTACAATCTGAATTGACATCTGAAGAAAAGCCTGGGAATCTCAGAAACTTTCAACCTTACCAGCGCAGTTTCTTATGTGGAGGAGCTGGAACGGGGCTTTCCTTATAAAGATCGAGATCAGTGAACTTCCGATGAGGTAAACGATTGCCGGTTAAGGAAAAGATCTTTTAAAAGTAAGCGAGTCCGTCCTTGTTTATGTATGTATATTTCGAAAGAGATGTTGATGTATTTTTGTGAGCATAAATTCTGTATCGGAATTAGAATTGTGAGAAAATCAAACGATTGTTAAAACAGACCAAGAATGAAACCTGAAATGAAAAATGAAAGGGGATGCAAGAAGGAGATGGAAAAGTCGTGGCAAGTCGGTACTTATTATATAGCTGAAGCATAAGTTATATTCAAAAATGCTGCTATTTAAATCTATACCCAAGTGTAGACATAAATAACGAGTTATTGCCATTAGGACCGCAAAAAAAAGGGATTTTTTTGAAGAACTGAACCTTAACTTAACTGAAGTATCCTTTTATTGTTGTTTTTTGTTTTAAATGTTACCGAAATTATTGTTGTAGCGTGAAAGTTATGGATTTTCTAGTACTGAACATTTTCGAATACGAGTTTCTGCCTTTGAGCGTCGGAGTTTCAATGAAAAGGAACCGATTTTTAGGCTATTATTTCAACAAAGCTATTTTATTGCACAATTTTGTTTTGGATGGTATGAATTAGGACTATGAGTAACTTATCAAGTACGAGGGTTGCGGTTTGGCATGATGGGAATTAATTCTTTTTTTTTTTTATTCAATATCAAGCCTTGGGTCTTGGTTATGGGGTAGTGTTCGTGATGCATACTGTAACAGGAATTTTGGCTTTTCTTTTCATGGTTAGCAAGGATACCCTATTTATGCGTACGGCCAATTGCATCTAGCTTATAAAGTTAGTGCTAAGCGTCCGAAAGTAAATCGAGCGTAGCAATGCTTAGATCGAGAAAAAGTGGTTGGAAGATTTCAGAAAATTCGCTGTTTTTTAATATCAGAATGTATCATGAGGTAGCTATCCTTGTGAAAATATTAATAGAGACTTTAACACAGTATTGACCCTTTTGTTTTGGTTATCACATTGGTGGCCGCTTTGAAAGTAATAAAGTATATTAGATCCTTTGATTGAATTTTGGTTTACCTATTCGATTTAACGATGTTTAATAATTTTTTATATAAAAGAAACAATTTTTCCTTACTACAATTGTCATTTATTTATGCATATGCGCATTTAGGGAGCTCCTTATTCCCTTCTTCAGTGCTTTTGATTGGAGTAAGCACTGAAGAAGGGAATATTTAGCTCCCGAAATGCGCATATCCATAAATAAATCACAATTGTAGTAAGGAAAAATTGTTTCTTTTATATAAAAAATTTTTAAAAGCAACTACGAACAACGGAAATATTTAACATAAGATAGATGTTTAATAAGTTTCCATAAAATAAGTCCCTGTTTTTTTTGTTTAAGTGAGTTTCTAGTGCCTCCTAAATTTGCTAAGTGAAAACTAGTCATCTAGTTACTTATATTAATTTAATTTTTATATTAAGTTATGAATAACATTTACGTATTATTCTGAGTAGAAAATGAACATTTTAATAAGTCAATTTGAATGAGATAAATATAAGCCACAAATTCAAATGAGTAACTTCCGTTTAATATAAATTACGAAACATGTTTTATTTATTACAATACTTGTTTCTCATAGTTCCTACATCTTCAAATATTGTCGTAAACTAAAATCCTAATGATCTTGAATTTAAAACAGTCAATATTTATGTTTGGAGTCAATTAGTGAGCAACTTCCGCACTGCACGCCCCTAAATATGATACTTTACCACTTGAAATCGGAAGATTAGTATGCATACGATTTTCGACTGTTAAGAGAATACTTAAGAAGAAAAGCAAAAAGGAATAAAAGATATTTGAGGTTTGTTTACGATAATTTTCAGGAAACGCTCATAAGTAATGGGTGAACTGCGTGTTCCTGTCGTAACCAAATATAATTTGCTTTTATCAATACAGATACCATTTTGACCGAGGTAACTTAAAAACTACTGGATATAACTCTTTCGTTGTTAAACACATGTAAAATGTTTGTATGATGTTAAATATGATTGAATGAACCTTCAAAGGCACTTCATTTGCAAAAGCAAAATAGGATAAATACTTGACAATTTGTTTTGTTTTAATTTTTCGTAAACAATAATTTGAATATGGGCGTTTTTCCAACGAAAAAGGGCGTTTTTCCTACGTTCTGAAGTCCAAAATAGCAGCGGTTGTATCTTTTGCATGCTCATTACATTAAATTCAGTCCAACGTTAAAAATCAGTGAAATAATGGATGGAAGAGTTGACATTGGGATACGTTGCTTATTCGATTTTCTATTTTAAGGATCTTTTCTTATAAATAGTATCCAAATAGTTACATTTAATGTAATATAAAGTATATGTAGTATATATAGTATATGTAATAAAGTATAGTTTGTATAGTATATGCAACAAAGCAAGTTTACAAGGTCCCATATTTAGTAACAATGAGAATTTTGATTCATTCGCACCTATTTTCCGGTCGCTGTTTATTGCCAATGCTGGAAAAGTCTGGAATATGTACGACATGTGATTGGAACGTAATGATGGCGAAAAAAGAGCATTCTAAGTATTGTTTGAAGCAACGTTTTATTTCTGTAAACAGAGTCAATATGCTTACCATCATACTATACGTCTTTCATTCCAATAATTCGTTATATTTAGTCCGTCTTTTTTCTTATGATTGCCCTGGGAAAAAACGTTGTCTTGACTCTACCAAAATACTTTCCATAATGGCAATCGATTCCCTATCATATACAAATTCTTGTGTAGAAGAAGTTTTCCGAACTCAGAAAGGTGGTGGGTATCGATAGAATAAGAATATGACGCACAAAGTGGATTTCTCAGGAATCCGAAATCGGTTTTCTGAATGGTAGCCAGGATAAGTGCGGATTTGTAGGCAAAATGCGTTGTCCTAGTGATAGACCACTCTAGCTCCCAGTTCCTAGCATCTTTCAGCTTAATGGCTTCTGAAAATTTTTTAATTGATCCGCTTACTAAAAGCGGAATGTATGCTCTCATAAGGCTCCGAGTTTTGGTCTAAAGCTCTTAATAAGGAGCCTTTCAAGAAGCAATTGATGACTTTGCAGAGATGAGGTCTACTTACTGTACTATCTCTGAGCCCACAGCATTGGTTAGTGTGAAGACGATACTTGTTATGTTTTTTTTAAGAAACAAGGGCGTACCTAGCCATTCAAGAGGAGAAAGAGAGGAAAGTGGAACAAGTCTTGCTCCATAAAACGAACTACGAACCGCTCCGCGTTTTATCAGGGAACTAGGGATAAGGCTCAATGGAAAGCACGGAGCAATACATTTTTCCCTGACGCAACTTTCAAATCAAAAAGAGTGCTTCGAGTCCCACCTACAAAAAAATGGTCAAGTCACTGTCTCCAAGCAACCTGTTTTGTCCGGGGATCACATATGACGTTTATTATGCTTTCTTCACATTTAAAATTTGTCTTCATTTCTATTCAGACAGCTTAATGAGACAGAGTTTTATATCAAAGGGTAACTGAAACGATTTCTCGCACTACGTTTGGGCAGTTTTCATTACAAAGAATTGTATCTTTGGTCACTTGTCGATGGATAGAGAAAAAAAGGTTGATAATCTCATCAATCTCACTGCAACCTACTGAAATAGTGATTTCCGGAAAGATTAAGAAACCAAGTCCGGAGTAATGCGACCAACAATTTCAGGCTAGTTTCTCGGCGTGACAGGGGAAGTATTGAGTCGGTAGTTTAGTTATTGTGTGCCACTGGAAGTCCTACACCCAGTTAAGGACTTATACTAGAAAAGTTCATTAAAAATAAATTATTAATTTGCTTAATAAATTTAACCTACTGCATGAAAAGTTTTCTGATATCAATTGATATTTATGTAATTAATCTATGCTTATTACCTTTTCCCTTGCTTATTACCCTTACCCTGCTTATTACCCAAAATTTCATCAAAATGGTTTTTTCACCTTTAGTTTTTGAGTTAAGTTTTGAGCTAGTTAAGTCTTTAACGAGAATTAAGTTAATGAAACATTGATAAAAATAATTCTTCTAAACACTGAAACATTTCTTTTCAAAGTATTGTGATTTCAAAATTTTGCTTTTAAGCCCGTGAAGTAGTTGATCAACAGGCGCAGGCAACGCATTTAGTGCAGAGGGTTCATTAAATACTTATTGATTTTTAGTAGTTGGGAGGTGAAGGATATGTACACCCTGAGTGTTGGACTCCAGCGGCAACTAGCCTACCAACTAATCTCTCCCCCTCATCCTCATCTAAGAAACTTAGCCTGGAACTGTTTATCACGTTACTTCTGGTTACTGGTTTCGCCTAGCCACGTCTACAGTTTAGAGAAATCCCGTATTCAGCAGGGATGGATGGGAAATAGGGGGAATGCTGTCAAGGACTCCCTTTCCTCTGCGCCACCAAGCGATCTATGATGTCCTCCTTTGTTTAAGAAAATCACTCGCAATGTGGCAGTTGCAATTGCTTTAAGAAGTCAATGTGTTTCCTGTAATATTTTCCATAGAAAGCATGCCTATTAACTTTCGCATGCGAAAAAGGTGTGGCAGGCGCCATAATCGGTCCCCATGTAGAACAAGCAAACAAGGAACGGTGACATTGCCCTCGTATGCAGATAGGACTCATAATAATCGCGGCCGAGTAGTTGTACAGATAATAATCAGTCCTTTCATGTTCCATGGCCATGGCCCCAGATCCAAGTCCCAAGCCTCAAGTCACTAATGAGGCGTGTGATCTACCTGTCTCTTGGGGCGTCTACGTATCCTACCACAATGCATGGGTAGTTTTTTACGTCATCTAGTGGCTACAATCTCAACAGCTTGTCGTACGTTCCATAAGTCCTGGGAAAGAAATGAGCCTTTGGAACGCCCATGGAATAGCCATGGAACAGCCGTGCTTTGAGACACATTGTTCTCCAGTCCTACAATGGGTCATAGACGAGCTTTTGGTTCTGGAGGTATTCCTTCCATATTCGCATCAGTTATTTCGTACTCTGAAGTATTCCAGAGCTCAAAGAATATCTATCCACCTAGCGAATTTGAAGGCATTTCTCACATCGAGTGTTTTGAAGAATAATATACGCCTCGAGTAATGATTGTAGTCTACTGCCCGCGTGACCGCGGTCATTACTTATGTTATCGCACTCCTTGTAGATTCTTCACCGGTTGAGACGTCCTGCTGAAGAGATAGACCCCCAATAGGATAGACTTCCAAGGCTCTCTCTGTTGAGCTTCTCGAGAACTTTCCCAGCGTTCTTCACCATATGGGAGGACCGATATATAGATGGCAGTTCTGGATCTTCTGCCTTTTGCTGATCAGCTCACGCCTCGTTTCCTTCCGGCATTTTAGAAACATACACTGCCACAGGCAGGCGTAGAATATGCACACAATAGAATTTTTTTCACATTGAGCATCGGAACGAACGGGATGCGCAGGAGAAGTGCCTGGAAAATCTCGTCCATTTTTCCGCCTGAAGCCCATACGGAGGCTCCCAGATTCCGAATACGAGCTTATGCCCCAAGATTCTCTGTTGATGAAGTCACCGAGGCAGCAACGCCAGGAGCGAGGCTTGCTACGATTGATCAACTTTTGGAGAAGTTTTCTAGTCAACCTGTGTGTGACCGATCTCGATACCTAGAATGTTGGCATGAGGAAGTCTGTTACATTCTCTTCACTTTTCAGCAATTTCTACTGAACATAAGCGCACAGGAGGCTTATCACTTCCAAGCCATCGACAGGGCACAGAAAAGTGGAGAAAGACTTTCCTAATGCCCGTCGTGATCCATGCCTTGGTTTCAGCCTCCATTGGTGGCAGGTGAACCGATTCCGAAGCGAGTAGTCCTGAAGTATCCTCCATTTCTGTATTGTAGCCACTAAGGATTCCGAAGCGAACGTCACGTCCGGGATGGTTCTCTAGCAGCCTCTTCCACGAAAGGTTGGTGTGTTGCCAAAGTTGTTGACGACGAGTTCCGTCCTAGTCGCCATTTTTAGGGTTCGTTTTCCTCTGGAGATCAAGATGAGGCATACCCCATTGTAAATAGTAAGGCTTAGTAAATAATCGAAATGGGTAATTTTTATTTACTGATTTGGACAATATTTACTTGTATTATGATCTGTCATTATTATTCTGTTAAGAAAGTGAAAAAAAAAAACATTTTCTAATCAAATCAGTATTTTTTTGGTTCAAATCATATAACCTATATTTCGCTTGGCTAAAAAAATATATGTTATAATCTTAGCTACAATATAATTATTTGGACGTTATTTGGCAAATTTCTTATATTTATAATATCAGTCTAAATTAAAGTTTTGCTTAGGTAACAATTACTTCTCAAATCACATTAATATTTTGGGACAAATTACTTGTTGTCTGCACAGTCCACGCGTATCGTTTTTGAACATCCAAGACAAATAGGCTTGCGGCATTCGATGCAATTGTACTTAGTACGCCTTTTAAGTCTTGATGGGCATATTTGACACGTTTTTCTCGTTGCTTCTGCACTTTCAGGGGGTATTGTTTCAGGTTCCGGAGGCTTATTTGGACCTAGTACGCATGCAGTTGTCAGTCGCAATTCTCTCGGCAATCTATTATTGTATACGCGGCATTTCAGGTGCGGTAAAACTAAACTATAAGCAAGATTCTGAAGAAATTGTGCTCTAGGAATATCAGAAACAGCAGTGCAGGTCTTGTACAGAGCATAGGCGTTGACTCCACTCATATCCAAGACTCTGAAAAAAATCGCGAGAGGCCAACGTCTGGTTCTACGATTTGACGAATAATTGGAACACTTTTTATCGATTTCATCAACACCCCCTTTTGTTTTATTATAATCTATTATGATTTCCGGCTTTTTTGATAGTGGATCCAATTGCTTTGTGTGGTGCATTGAAGAAATCAATATTACTGCTTTTGCCTTTTTAGGAACATATGAAACAATAGTGAAGTCTTTGGTAAAACCGTGTAAAGATGATTCAGGCTGGTGAGTTTTAGATGCTTGAAATTCAGGTGGGATGTGCCTTTTATTTTTTTTTCAAGGTTCCAAGATACGTCAGACCTCTATCTTTCAACTGCTCCATCAATTCTATGGAGCTAAACAAATTGTCGGCTTTAATATTGCGATTAGTTTTTTCAAAATCCTTACACAACCGTAATACAGACTGAGTTGGTATGGCGAGCTTTCTCTCAGTTCCGGTTAGTCCCAGCCCATCGGAGTCTTTTCCATGGTTAATGTATGCATTATACACATAAAAAGATTCTGCATCACATACTACTAAAATCTTCAGACCATACTTGGCCGGCTTCTTCGGCATATAAATAATAAATTTGCATCTGCCTCTAAATGGAACTGCACAAAAATAAGCTCCGCGAGTATATACCTTCTTGCAATTGGCAATGAACAGTTGAAAGATTTCTGAAATTGCAGCCAATGGGTCCATTTCAAGGCGTTGCGATCTAGTGTTACTGTCATCAAAACGAATGTAGTTCAAGAGGGTGAGAAATCTGAACTGAGACATCACGCAACGAAAAATTTCACGTCCAGAACCATCAGTAGCAAAAATGTATTTGGTGTTTTCGTGATTCGATTTGAAGACTGAGGTATAAGATAATAATCCCACGAAAGCTTTCATTTCCTCACGATCGGTCGGTCTTAGTTCAATTTTATTTGGGTTTTTATACTTCGTGCGGATTTCTGATAATTTTTGATTAGTATAAGTAACAATCGTATCAATCATAGTAGTGTCGAATAACTCAAGCCATAAAGATTCCGAATCAATAAATGTTTTGGGCTGCTGTCAAGGAATATCAACAATATTATGACTTGCTGTACGACTCGATCTGATAACAGGTTCTTCAAATGACCACTTGAAACCATTTTTCCCATAATAATACTGATTACTAGAAGAAACTGGAATAGAACTTACAGTTGAAGGTCCTGGAACTTGATTGGCTCTCCTGACTGTTCAGATTCCGTATCATCATCAGATGGTAAGAAGAAATCTGGGTCTGCCTGATCATCGTCAACATCGCTAAAGTCGCCCTCAATTTCCGTTTCTAACCAACATTGTAGAGTTTTTTCGAAGTCTTGACTAGTAGAAGCAACCACTCTCTTTCTTTTTCGGCTATTTTCCGAAGTACTCGGTTGGTCCATCTAAAATAATACGATAAATAATGAGGTGACGTCTTGTAGACACTTAGAAAGATACACACTAATAATGATCTGACGTCTAACAGACTGACCTTACGTCTGAGAGACATCGTGCAGCTCCACAACCAAACGTGTTATCGCGCCGCCAGCGAGCGCTCGACTGAATGATCGACGGGTTTAATATTTTTATTATCCGCAGGATCAAGTGAGAAAAAAAACACACGATTAATTTTTAGATTTTAATTTTTATTTTGAACACTAACTTGGATATTAACTTAACTTTATTTAATTTACAGAAATAAACCCGCACGGTATCTTTACCGTGTACCCGAACCGAAAGAGTACCCCAATGCAGTCTCACATTGGGTCGACAGGGATTAAGACTTTCCCGTACTCTGTTTTTAAGAAAAACTGACTGACCCGAGTTTCCTCAATCGATAGAATTTATATTTTCCTTTCTGCTGATTGCAGCAATTAGGTCTTGCAATAAAATATTTAGAAGGTGTCATATCACCTGTGCAAAGTTATAATTCTATATTGAAAAAAAATGCGCGTGGCGGATATGCGATTGCATATTTCTTAAGCGAAATTTATGTTAGTAGCAAAAATGCATTGAATGCAATTGAATTTGTAATATATAAAAAATGCGCGTGTGGAATGGAATTTATGGGTCATTGCTACATTTAGAATTGAAGAATTTTGGTGTAAGCATTTTAGCGTAGTTCGAATAAAGGGAGATTCATGGGATGTATCGTAACACCCCCACCGTTGGATTGAGGCTCCGACGAAATGGTAAATTTACGTTTATGACGGTTCAGGTATACGATAATTACAATCAATATTATCATAATTACAATTATGAAATCTGTCCCCAAACTTACAATGTTATCTGTTTTAGTTTTAAGTAAAATAGTGTCGATAGTATTTTCATTTTCAATCTGTTTTACGTATAAATCTTCGATTTTAAAGTCGGGGATGGTATTGTTTTCTTTAATAGATTTTATAAATTGCGGGAGTACAATTTCGTCATAAACTTTGAAGAAGTAATTAGAATAGGTGTTATTTTGGATTCTTATTTGACAATTCTCGTATTTTATTATAAAAGTTCCTTTTATTTTTACTATGTCTTTATTACAATTATGCTCTATTTCCCTGTGAAAATGTTTAAAAATTATAATTCCAGGTGTGATTTCTTTGATTTCTTCTTGATCAAATTTTTCTGTTTTGCAAGTAGTTTCTCCTGGTTCAAGGATACTCTTAATACATACGTCTTTTATTTCTTTTAAATTATTTCTTAAATCATTCTCAATGTTTACATCATAGATCTTATTATTAATATCTATTAGGATTGCATTGTATTTTGTTGACAAGGACCTATTCTGGAAGGTTGGAATTGGTTCTAAGGCAATTTTTGTCAAGGTTTCATGAGAATATTTCGGAATAGCCAAAATTATAGTAATAATTTTATCGTTCGACGAAACAACCGTTTTTATATTTAGATATTGGTCGAAATCATCTATTAAGTCAAGTTCTGTCTTCGTGAGTATGTTCCGCGTGATCAGACCTAATTTACTTGATAATATTATCTGTTCGATGTCCGTTAAGTGGTTTCGTAACAAGGATATATCGTTGTCGATTTGATGTACTTGCTGAAGGAAATTAATTTCATCTCTAAGGGTTGCTATGCCGTTTTGGTTGAAATCTCGGAATTTATTTAGATAGTTCGTTATTAATGATTGTTGAGTATTTATGTGTAGGGTTATATTTTTTATTTGAGCAGAAAGAAAGTTATTAGTAGTTAAAGTTCTTTTAAATTGATTAACAAGTTGCTCTTCATTGCCAGAAATATTTCTTATTGAGGTTTCAACGTTTGTCCTGTCGTCATCGTCCATAGTTCCAGTAACATATTTTAGTCCTTTGCCTAAAATGTTCATTAGTCCGCGTCTATGCCTTGGGTGAGGAGTTAAATTATTTATTTTTGTTTCTACTAATTCGAGATTTTTATTAATAGTTTGTAAAATAGATTTTGACTCGGTTGTAGACACTGATAGCGTATTGATATTTTGTCGAATAAGTTCTAATGTTCGTTCATATTCTGAGGTGTTGATGATGTGTAGCACGTTGTTGTAGTACTCAATGGGTCTTACGTCGCCTAAGTTGATTGGTATATATCCATTGTTATTGTTAAGGTCTTGGAAGTCTATTTTCTGTGCATTTGTTATGGTCAAGATGGTTATTGTCAGTAGTAGTAACATTTTCCTGAAAGAATGATGAAGTATGAGCTTTAATTACTAGAAGAGGCTTGGGGTATTAAAGGGGATTTTTCCTTCTTTTTCTTTTTTTGTTTTGATTTTATTGTTGGGTGGTCTAAATTTTGATATTTCTTCTTGGTTTTCACGTGAGTGCGGAAATATTTGTTTTGATTGTCTTTATCAATAATGTGGTCTTCATCTACTTTTTCAGAATTAATTTTCCTGAATTTTGAATGATTTTTACCTCCTCTGGTTTCTTTAATAAAGTTCGGTCCTGTCTCAATTTCAATGTCCTTTCGATTTTGGTTAAGTTTGTTTATAGTTTTGAGTTTCTTTTGTAAGATGGTCTCGTATATAGAAGTATATTCGTCTTGGTGGATTTTGCCATTGATAAAGTCGATAGGTTTTCTATTTGTAGAGGAATGTATGGTGTTGTTATAGAAGGAAATAATTTTGAAGATCTTTTCATCTACTGTTCCCTGATTATTTACGGGATCATGTTTTAAAAGACGAATGTGTTCATTGATGGTGTTATGGAGTCTTTCCACATCTGCGTTGGATGTATGATTACTGCTAGATGTGTAATGGATTTCTATATTTTCGTTTGAGAGGTAGTCTCTTAAGGGGATTGCCTTGAACCCTAATTCATTATCGACTATAATTTTCTTCACCGTGCCAAACTGGCTGAAATAGTACGCGAGTCCTCTTTTAAACTCTGTCCATGTTCTTCCAAGGATTTTTATTGCGCATGCGTGCTTAGAGAATTTGTCGATTATTGTAAGGAACAGAAACTTTTCTAGAGTGTAAAACACGTCTTCGTGGATTATTTCTTTAGGCTTTTGTGGGGTTTCAGTAATTTTTAATAAAGGTTTAGGAGGATTTCGAACATATTTTTCGCAATTGCAGATCTCGCAATTATTAATGAAGGTTGTAACTCTGTCGTTTAATTTCGGGCAGTAATACTTTAATTTTATTTCTTTTGTGACTTCTTCGATTCCTCGGTGGTTATTTTTCAGATGTTCTTGCTCGATGATTCTAGCTAATTTCTCTTCGTCTGTAACATCTTCCAGAAGAACGTTACATCTAATGATTCTGAATTTACCAGTAGTGTTGAAATTATTATTAAATGCAGAATTGATGGTTTGAAAGAAGTCTTCGTTTTCGATGAGTACAGCATTTAAACC
The DNA here is from genome assembly GCA_954870665.1 of Stratiomys singularior. Lineage (NCBI taxonomy): Eukaryota > Metazoa > Arthropoda > Insecta > Diptera > Stratiomyidae > Stratiomys > Stratiomys singularior. Next base: position 32,473,012 of record OX940879.1, read on the forward strand.
ATTAGGATTAAAGTAGTTTTTCAGAAGTGTTATTGCATCCTGATTGTCTAGTTGTTTGGCGTTGATTGTAGTCCTGTTTTTGTCGAAAACTTTTTCTTTCTTTATCCTTAGCGATCCGGAATTTGATTTATTGATAATGATCTGATACTTGAACACATTGATACAAGAATTACTCGTTGGAATATTGTTGTGATCTTCTACTAGATTTATATCAGGCTTGGGTATCCTGGATAACGTGTCGGCATTTACATTTTTCGCACCTTCTTTGTATCTTATCGTGTAGTCAAATTCGGAGAGCCTTAGTCTCCATCTGACAAGTTTAGAATTTGGTTCTTTAACTGAGAAAAGCCAGGTTAAGGGTCTATGGTCCGTTTCTATAATGAATTTCCTTCCAAATAGATAGGGCCGAAAGTATTTTGTAGCCCATACAATTGCTAATAGCTCCTTTTCGATGGTGCTGTAGTTGATCTCATGCTCATTCAAGGTACAGCTAGCGTAGCTGAGTGGTCGTCCTTCTTGTGATAGCACGGCACCGAGAGCATAATTGCTTGCATCCGTTGTTAATACAAATGTTTTATTGAAGTCAGGATAAGCTAGAATTGGTTCGTTAACAAGAAGAGTCTTTATGGTTTCAAAGGCATGAATATATTCGGGATCGTGAGTATTCAGTTGAGCGTCTTTCTTTAAAACTTTTGTCATAGGTTTTATTATTTTTGAATAATCTTTAATAAATTTTCTGTAATACCCAGCAAGACCAAGGAATTGCCTTATTTGTTTTTGGGTCTTTGGGATTGGGAATTTTTGGACACACTCCACTTTTTGTGGATTAGGTTTGATACCATCTTGTGTGACTAAGTGTCCAAGGAAAGCAGTTTCTCGCTTGAAGAACTCAGATTTATCTAGCTGAACTTTTAAATTGGTTTCTCTGAATCTTCTAAAAATCTTTTTCAAGGATTCTATATGCTCCTGTAAAGAAGTGGAAAAGATTATAACGTCATCTAGGTATACTAGACATATTTTATTTATGTAGTCTGAGAGTACGTTATTCATCAGGCGCTGGAAAGTTGCAGGAGCTGTCTTAAGACCAAATGGCATTCGCAAGAATTCGTAATGCCCTCCTTCTACACTGAAGGCTGTTTTATGGATATCTTTTTCCATTATCTCTATTTGATAGAAGCCTTTCGCTAAATCTAGCGTTGTGAAGTATTGGCATCTTCCAAGTTTCTCCAATATTTCATTGATGTTCGGGATTGGATATTTGTCATCGATCGTAACTTCGTTTAGTTTACGATAATCAATGACAAGTCTCCATTTCGGTTTTCCACTTGCATCCATTTTCTTTGGCACTATCCACACTGGTGCCGAATAAGGAGATTGGCTTGGTCTTATTATATTTTTTTGCAACATTTCCTCGATTTGTCGACGCACTTCATCCTTATGAACGTACGGATATCTGTAGGTTTTTGCAACAATAGGGATATTATTTGTGGTTCGTATTTCGTGCTTGATAGCATTGGTAAACGTTAAGTCAGAATTTTCATCATAAAATACATCTGAAAAATGATTTATAATTGGCATCAGTTTTTGTCTTTCCTCCTCGTTAAGGTGGTCTTTTCTTATTTGGCTAGAAATGTGAAAACGTTCTCTTGGTTCACTTTCAATTATATTAAAATTTTCGGTGGTAACGGGAATGGTTTCTTGGGTTGCGAACTTAACCCTCACGGGGCGGTCATCTAGTATCTTTACTAGGGCCAGCATTTTTGAGTCTTCTACATTATAAATACCTTCTTCCAGTTTGACCATCTCATCTTTGGAGGTCTTTCCGGGGAAGTGTACTAGGCCATTTTTCTGGTTTGTGGGCACGGGTACTTCATAGTATCCAGCTTTATTGAAGAGACAGTATTGTTTTTCCTCTTCAAGTTCAAAGACGATTGGGATAATTCTTTCACCGGCATGTAAAATTTGTTTCTTATAATCGATAATTATGCCTAGTTGTTGCAGTATGTTATTTCCTAAAATACCATCATATAAATCGTGAAATTTACATACAAAAAATTCAATTTGTTGGGATGTATCTCCTAATTCTTCAAAGAGGGGGATTCTTACTTTCTCGTGAATATCAATTGTATGTTGTAGAGTTTTGAGATTAGTGCTTGGGATTTCAATTCGCCATTTCGGGTGACAAAGACCGGGATTGATAATTGAATGGGTGGCTCCTGTGTCAATGATAAATTTCAAGGGTTTAATTTTTGTTTTCAGGGTTATATATGGTAATCTCCGTCCGAGGCCTGTAGTGGAAAATTTTCTGCTACTTCTGTTGTATTGATGTCCATCGGTTCTGGTGTCGGTTGTTGCTCGGAATATCGGGATTGTCCAAAGTCGTTGGGGTTATAAAAATTTTGGGCTTCGTTTAGATTTTGTCTATAATTAGGATCCTGAGGTCGATTCCGTCGTATATTCTGTTGGTTGTTGCTATGATTATTATTAAATCTATTATTATTGTTATTGTTATAAGGAGCTCTATTATTATTGTAATTATTATAGTTGTTGCTAAACCTATTATGGTTGTTGTTGTTGTTGTAACTGAATCTATTGCTATCATTATTATTAATGTTATGACTATTATTATGATTATTATTATAAGGTCTATTATTGTTTGACCTATTGTTAATGTTGTTACTACTATTTTTATTATTGTTACTATTATAAGGTCTATTGTAGTTATTATTGTTGTTGCGATTATTATGATTGTTAGCTTTATTATTATTGCTATTACTTTGATTATTTTTCGTGTGGTAGATTTGACCATTTGAGCCATAATAAGCATATCCTGCAGTAAACAGTATATCCATGGCTGATTCGAGGGATTCAGGATTCCTACAGAATAAAATAGTTTTCATGGGCTCTGGGAGTTTGTTTTTGAATAAATTGAGGGCAGTCCGCATGTTATTGCGGGCACATTCGTTGGTGGCATTTCCAGTACCTAGTACTACTAAAGTTTTATTGTTCAGTCTCCTTAGTTTACTTTTAATTTCATGGTAAAATTCAAGGGTGTTAGTTTTAAATGTCACGCCGCGTAAATTGTCGTAGAGTTCGTCCACGTTTAGTCGGTCACCAAAGTTGTTCTGAAGGATTTGTTTTATGTCTTGCCATAGGGTAGCATGGCAGTTAATGTCTATTGTCTCTTTGGCTCGACCCTTCAATTTGCTCTTAATAATGTCGCTGAAAAGGAGTTGTGACGCTTCATTATAGGCTTGTAATATGGGTATAACCCTATCTACGAGGTTTATGAAATTTTGCAGGTCTTCGTTCCTACCGTCAAATTCAGGGAGACCATGTAAATATTTTATGGGATCAATTCGAATAGCGGGGGCTGTTTCGTCGTTCGCCATTTTTGAAAAAAAAAGGATGAATTTCGAAGTTTCCGCAATTCCACACCAACCTTACAAATTTAGTATTCTTCACAATCACACACTAACCTTACAAAGGTTTATCACAATTTTAGTATTGTTTTGCAATTGATTTTGGGGCAGATATTATTTTCGTGCGAGTCAATATACATGTACAAATCTGTGAATACCCAAACATACACATAAATTTATTCGCATATATACCTTTAAATGAAAAAAAATTAAATTCTTGGGAAAGGACCAGATTACTGTTAATCAAGTGAATATATATGTAAAAGTATGTTCGGCTATTTAAACATATACATGGGTAATCATATATGATAGTTCATAAAAATATAGTATAAAGTTCTTATAAAAATTAAATGATTAATTAATGGTTGTCTACTTGCTATTCTGTTTGTTATTGATCATAGATTTCCTTGTTCGTTGTAATGGTTTCCACTGCTTGCTACACTTGTGCACCTTTGCTGTTAATAATTTTTTTTTGTTATGCTATCTTATTATATTTCTTCCACTTTCTTCTCTTTTAATATGTTTTGCACTGTTTGTTACACTTATGCACTATTACTGGTTTTTATTATTTTTATTATACTTTTATTATATTTATTTCCTCCTCATACGTTTTGCACTGTTTCTTGCACTTGTTCTCTTTAACTTTTGGATGTGAAATATATATACATATATATTTTTTTATAAAAAATTTCCACTTTTTAGGCAATTTTTCCCAGTTAGTTGCGTTAATATCACTAAATAATCCACTTTAAATCGCACTTAAGTTGTTTTTTTTTTCTCAAATGCACTCTTTGCACTTACTTTTGTCCTGAAGGATTCGCATCGGCGAATAACTCTTTCCTCCTCTTGGGGAATAGTTACGTTAACGCGCGGATACGACGTGATACGCTTTTCGATTTTTAACAAAATCAAGTGAACTTTCACTTAGCGCATCCTACCGACTGCGCCATTTTTATTATCCGCAGGATCAAGTGAGAAAAAAAACACACGATTAATTTTTAGATTTTAATTTTTATTTTGAACACTAACTTGGATATTAACTTAACTTTATTTAATTTACAGAAATAAACCCGCACGGTATCTTTACCGTGTACCCGAACCGAAAGAGTACCCCAATGCAGTCTCACATTGGGTCGACAGGGATTAAGACTTTCCCGTACTCTGTTTTTAAGAAAAACTGACTGACCCGAGTTTCCTCAATCGATAGAATTTATATTTTCCTTTCTGCTGATTGCAGCAATTAGGTCTTGCAATAAAATATTTAGAAGGTGTCATATCACCTGTGCAAAGTTATAATTCTATATTGAAAAAAAATGCGCGTGGCGGATATGCGATTGCATATTTCTTAAGCGAAATTTATGTTAGTAGCAAAAATGCATTGAATGCAATTGAATTTGTAATATATAAAAAATGCGCGTGTGGAATGGAATTTATGGGTCATTGCTACATTTAGAATTGAAGAATTTTGGTGTAAGCATTTTAGCGTAGTTCGAATAAAGGGAGATTCATGGGATGTATCGTAACATTTAATCCCGGAGCTACAGGAAAGGGCGCGAGTGTATCTTTAAAGGCTTTGAAATACGGCTTATATTCGTCTATGAGACACCCACGTCAGTAGTTAAAGGTTAAAACAAAATGTCGTTAGTAGTCTTTTGTTATGTGAGTTAGTTTAGTCTTTTAGTTTGTCTTTGTATGCGTGATGTTGCACGTTATTTTGCGACTTATTATAAACATATTAAACTAATTAAACATAATTGAAAGTTGAATCAGTCTTCAAAATTTCGACTTTGTTGAAGGATAATTTGTTAGCTAAGGAACCGAATCTGGCATCTGGATAATTTCTAGTAAATAGCGTTTGAGCGGGAAATTTGGTTTTTATTTCCTTCTTTGTATGATTTAAAGCACTTTTATCTCAAAAGTTAGAATTATATCAAATTGAATAGAAGGTATTTCAATTAAACGGAAAAAGTGTCTGAGTCCAAAGTATCTGAAAGTTGAACAAAAATGGACAATTATTTGAGATAAAATCAAATTTTTTATGTAAGATATTCCATAATTCTCCTTGATTCAGGGATACGATATCCTGGAACAGCAAAAAATTTAACAAGGAAACCCACAAAGCTGCCCTCACGCTGAATTGTTTTTCTTGGCAACTAAACGATCAAAGTTCACAAAATAAATTCTTCAGTGTATGAAGAAATATTTTACAGCAGAAATGATTTTGAAAAAGATAAAATCAAAGCGAAATTGCAAGTAATAAACAGTTAATTGCGAAAACGTGAATCTTTAGATGTGTATGCATGTAAGTTGATCATTTACAGAAGCTTTAATGTATTTTATCGTTTTTACTCTAGCAGTCAATTTCAATTCATAGAAATCACATAAACATGAGAATTGTAAAAAAACAGTCATAAAATTTGATAAACTAAATATTTAGAATTATGGAATTGTGATAGAAGATCAAAGGAATTTGAATCGGGAGTTTTGTTGATGGTTTATCTCTCATTCGGTATTTAAGAACAACGATTTGGTTAGTAAAGAAAATCCTTGTTAGATTCATGCCTTTTGTGAACTATTTGAGGAAAGTTGTAATTTTACATAGTTTAAGAGCTTTAATAAACTGTTCTTCGATTTATTTGATATCTGGACGCTGTTTCACAAAATCCTTCTCTGATTCTTGCAGGGAATAATGTCTCAAACGATGACTGGAGTTCGTTGTGCAGTCCGGAATCGACGGGACGAGAATGTTCGCCCACAAACCTTTCATATGTTTCATCAGCACCAGCCTTTCATCAGTATGCGCCCGTGTATTACCCGCCTCCTAGTGATAAAGATGGTGAGATATGAATAATTCTCTAAATTATTTGAAGCTTCATGACATGACTAGAGGCCATAAATTTTCAAAAACGTAAATAAAAAAACGTTTTGTAACCCACATGAAAGTCACTTGAAGTGAATTAAATAAAATATTCAAGTTCATATTTCTATACATTTTCTCTGTTTTTCTTTATTCTGTGATTGCATATCGTGATTAAAAAAAATGAAGAACACATTTATGAAGAAGTTTATGAGACACCAACAACTAATACGATGTCATCTCATTCTACAGTAGTTAGAATTGTAAAACGACGAAATACAGCGAATAAGAAAGAACGACGACGAACCCAAAGCATTAACACAGCGTTTTCAAGTCTACGAAATAAAATTCCAAACGTTCCTGCCGATACCAAACTATCAAAGGTAATTTAAACTACAGTTTCATGAATACTTTCGATTGCTTAATTTTCAGAACGTTTTTGTCCTTTATCATCATCAGAAGTATACAAGTGGTTTTTGAACTTCCTTTCGTGTTCTCAGCGGTTTCGTTCAGGAGAAACCAGAACTTTTGAGATGCAATAATAGTGTATACAGGGAACAGCTTCCTTAAAAGTGAAATATCGTAGGGCAAGCCAGACTTAAATAGAAGGCTATAATAATAATTCTGCAGGATAATTCTGCAATATGAGTATCTTAGATCACATGTTGCAGAATTGGTAGCTACTTAAAAAGAACCGAACCGGGATGTTTCGAAGCACACCCTTTGTTCATCACACATCACTTTATCTGATTAATCTCTGCTCAGGTATACTCCTGAACTATTCACTTCTTCGATGATATCCAAAATTGATTTCACAATCAGATCGTGCAGAGTGCGTAACTTAGTTTCAGGATTGGTCTCAGAACAAACTTGTAATTAAAACTCTCATATATGAGACTAAAGTTCTTCAAAATAGTTACCTGGCAAATCCATTCTCCGTTGCCAAGGACATTTCCACCGCTGGTTAGCTCCCTTGTTTCGATCAACTGTTATGCTGTCCAAAATACTCATCGTAGCCTTTTCCACTGCTGAGACCTTGTCAAACCGTTTTCGTTTCAGTCCCCTTTCGTCCGGAGGAAGAAAAAAAGAGTCACTGGTCACGATATAGGGGATGTTGCAGCGTTGAACGTATACGAAACGGGTACTACCTTTCACATAGTTAGGTTGCACCCAGTCGTCCATCTTCTCCAAACGAATTCGATCCTTTAAAAAGTTGACCACTCCAGTGTAATACTAATCACAAATAATTTATACGCCTGATTCAAACTCTTTAATCATTACTGTCATGTTAGAAAAACCAATGAAAATATCTTTTATCCGTAAATTGGTCATGCGAGGTTTCTGTCAATTTGTTGATCTTGAGGTGGTGCGTTCATTGAATCTTCCGAGATACTGTTTGGTGGTTCAACCCCACCTAATGTACAATCATTTGAATGCTTATGATTTGGTCACCACTGAAGTTGATGTACTTTGGTCAGTTTTTTTTCAAATTTGCTCGTTGAAGGCATTGAAGAGCGTTAATCGTCCTCTATGTCTATGTCCTATTGAGTCATGTTGAACGTTTTCGCACCGGTCTTCATCAGTTCAACACAAAATTTGATTGACCAACGGAACTCTAAAAAGACCTTTCGAATTTTTGGCAATGTTTTGAAGCTGAGGTCGAGTTGTCCTCGTTAGAGCCTCTTGCCAGCGACTACCAATGCTTGGGCCACGACGAAGCTACATACAGTGCTGATATTCTCGCTCGGCATCTTTCAGACAGAGATAGAAAAAGCATAACTAGATTTACGTTTGTATTGCGTGTTTAAGACGTGTAAGACTGTGGGAGATTTTTCCTTGTTTCACGCAACAATAAAGATAATTTTAAAATAAAATTCCATTTATTTTTGATGGATAGCGTTCGATTGCGAGTTTGTTCGAAGTGTTGTACTTACGCTATGACTACAGCGCTTTTGTAGTAACATTATGACCACCACTCGACACCACTCCATTATGACCACCACCTATGACGGCCACTCATGATGTTCTTGCAATCGATGCGAACTGTTAGCAAACTGTTAGCACATTCAGACGAACTTGAAGTATTTTTTTCGTTGTTTGCTCATGCGGCAGTTTTCATTGGGATGATTGAGCATTGGTCTTGCATCCCATGATTTGTCACAAGTTATGACCCTCTAGAGCAAGTTTGGGTCGTCAATGGGTCGAGGTAGTCAATAAAAATATTTTCGTCCTCAACAACTTCTCTAACGATGATTCGACAATTGGCGAATGCAATTTCCTTCATTTTATCAATATTTTGGTCTGTTAAGGTGCTCAAGCATCAGGATGTCGTTTACACCTTTTTGATCTTCTTAAAACATTTTGTACCACCAATAAACGCTGCGTCGGTCGAAGGTCCATCACCACATGCCACAGTCAACATTGTGCCCACGTACTTAAAGTTTCCTCGCAAAAATTTGGATACAGATTCTTTGATCCGTTTTTTGGAATATAAAAAATCAAAGACAAGTCAAAACACGTCCAAGCAAAATAGCTGTCAAAAATTAACTGAAGATTCAAAATGGCCGAACTTGACAACATAAGTGACGGACAGGAATATCTACATTATGCTATAATAATACCAAAAATGAATTATCCGTAGCCCGCGAAAATTCAAAATTCACAATAATTTTTGAACAGACATCGTACGTCTACTTGATCTCTACTGGATGATGTAACTGATGATGACGGGGCGAGGAAAAGGCTTGTAATACTTATTGTTTAAAAATCAATTTGATTTGACTCTCCATAATCATGTTTTAATAAATTGCTGGTATCAATTCAATAATTCATTTCTTTCAGATAAAAACGCTTAGGTTAGCCACATCGTATATATCATATTTAACCAGAGTTTTAGAAGGCGATCAGGATCCATCAAGTGGTTTTCGTGCGGAATTAGTTCCTTCGTCGCGTAAGATCAATGCAGAGCGAAGAGCAAACTATAAAAATGAAATACAGGTACTTAGAATGCTTCACACTAGATTAAACCTTGTTGATCAAGGGACAAGTATGATATAAATCAAATTATGACATCATTTAGACGTAAAGTTACCACATTAGCCAAATTACTTCATTTCCCATATTGCGAACCGGGAGTTGATGATTCAATTTATGTTTATTGCTTGCATTTGATGATACGCAGAGAACATCAAAATGTAATTTAGGAATCATTTTTGACGCCACAAATCGAATTAACTTTTATTTTTGGTTTTTGTATTGTTTGTGTATCCGAAGAAATACATTGGTAAGCATTACGCAACACTTATTCAATTATCAATTTATTTACTTCTTAGAATGGGACTGTGTTTGGTAAATGGTGCAAGGAAGGGGTAGATTAGCAAGCGGCACCAACAAAGGGTGTGAAAGTAATGATGAAAACTTCTCATGGTATTAAGGCAAAGATGCTTTGGTATATACACTGAGGGTGAAAGAATTGAAGTGGCTACAGACAATTACCTTTTGTTATTAGGGCAAGTGTTTTGTATTATTCTTTGGGTTGTAATAGCCATTTAAATTTTCCCGAAAATGAATGAACCCGGAAAATTCTGAATGGGAATTGATACGATGCTGTCCTTAATTTACTGGTAGACCTAGGTGCAAAATAGCATATGATTTTTGGAGTCATGTTTTTATTTTTAAATCATTAGTTTGCATTAAATAAGAAAGAATAGAAAATAGACATTCTTCGTTGCATTAGCAACTCAATCATAATTAAGTTAGTCCGTATGCTATGGACAGGATGACACATAGCAAGTGGACTAAATGACACACTCTGCCGTTCAAAATTTGTAGTTATTTGCATAAAAAGAAGAAAAAAGCACACAAGTCATGGTCAAACGTTAGATTGCCATTTAATAAGATATATTCAGTGCAAATAAAATAAATAAATAATAAAATTTTCATTCAATTTTGACTTCATCGAAATTGCCATCCTGTTTTTAATTATTTTTTCATAAAATTTACTCATATTTTGATTAATTAACAGAATTATTCGGGGTTCAATACTTCCATTCAAATTGTGAATGTTACCACAACTGCGGGGATCTCGGTGAGCAAAGAACTCTTCTATCATGTTCATTCCAGAATAATTCTATAGGAGAGAATAACTGGCGATTGTGACGGCCATTTCACAAATTAAAAAATCTTTTCGTTTTGCTTTTGCTGTAGACATAATTTTAGCTTGCTGGAAAATAAAGATTTTGATTAATCAGATTAATTTCAGAAGAAATTGCATAATCCTGCAGTCTTTTCAGAGAGCCTCCATCGATTTGATTCAGATTTCCAGGCTTATTATCACCAAAGTATTCCCAAACCATTATCATACCACTAAGCTTAACGGTTTGCACAGTACACGTCGTGGTTGTGACTTCCCGGAATCGTTAATGAAGAAGAATTTCTGACAGAATCTGCTTCTGTTGACGTCAAAGTTGTAGTATTATTTCCAATTTTTCGCAGACGAATTGTTGCTAGAAGAAATTGAATTTTGAGAACAACAATGAGAAGAACATAAATTGTTAAAGGTGCCTGCCCTGTGAAAAATTTCTCAATGATTATTCCCAATTCTCAAATATTATGAATGCTTATAAATATTAGTTGAATCAAAGCATGGAGACTCCGTTTGAATTATATGAAGTCAAAGTTTAATTTTGAAAAACCGATTATTGATAATAAGGATTCTATTATCTTTATACTACGAGTGTTGCGGGAGTCTGGGTAAACAATGAAAGTGATGATTTAGAAAAAGAGGCTGTACAAAAACGCAATAGTATTGATAATGAACGTTAGCAGATTTTTTTTTTGTTTATGTGAACGTTTTGTTACTTTTGATGCTTGGGGTTTCGTCTATAGTTTGCAGGTTTCATTTATTTTTACTACCATTTACATATATACCGATACGGGTGGGTCATTCGAGGAATGGGAAATAAATGGTGGCAAGAAAAGTTCATTTTTTCCTGCGAGGTCGTGAGATGCGTTGATTGTATGAATGATGAAAATGGCATAAAACCAAGTCGCTTATCATTAAGAAATTATTCAAGAAATAGGCTAACTTGGAAGGAATTTCGAAGCTTCGAGTAAATTGGCTTTCTTGCGACCATCAAGTTCCTTAAAATGCTAAAAATATACTTTAAATACATTTTTCCTCTTTTTGGAGGCTCAGCTTGATGAATCCAAACGCAATAGCTTCAAGATATTAGGTTGCTGCAAATGAAATGGCAGATTTAGCAATAAATTTTTAAAGAGCTGTAACTTTTTTTTATGAACAATTTATTTAATCAAAATAGGTATCAATAGACGCAACACACTTTTTCCAACGAGATACAAGTACATTTATTCCAGTTTTTAGAAGTCCGAGTTTCTGCTTCAAAGAAACTTCTCGAAGGCTTTTTTGACAGCAGCTTCATTATTAAATCTTTTTCAATGTTTAAAGAAATGTTAATGTGTTGGTGAGAGGTCTGGTGAATATGGAGGGTAAGGAAGCGTCTCATAGCACAACTCGTTTAATTTTCGGGCCTATGTTCTCGAAACAGAAGGTCGTGCGTTATCAAGAAGCAGTGTCACTCCATCTTTGTTGACAAGCCTAGGCCGTTGGACTATCAGTTTCTGTTGCATTTCATCCAGTTGAGCACAGTATTTCTCAGCATTGATGGTTTCACCAGGTGGCATTAGAATAGTGGATAAATTCAGGTACAGACCACAAGGCTTGGTTTCGGCATGTGTCTTGGCACTTCATCGGCATCTAGCCATTGTGTCGATCGACGACGATTATCGTATAAAATCCACTTTTCATCGCAGGTCACAATTCGGTGCAAGAACGGTTACTTTTTGTTGCGGGAGTTATTTGCTTCAAGAGAACTTGAAAACTGCATTCGACACGTCATGGTTTGCTTTGTAAGATCATGCGGAACCCACTTGTCAAGCTTTTTGACTTTTCCAAGTTGTTGCAAGTGGCGGCAAACTGTCGAATTATGATCGCATAATTTTTCGGCAAGATCCCTTATGGTTTGGTGCGGGGATCAGCCTTAACTTATGCACGCATCTCGTCGTTATCGATCGATTGTCCTGAGTGGCTCACTTCCAAGGTTCATATCTCCGGATCGACATATTTCGAACCACCGCCGACTGGTTCGTTCGCTAACTGCATCAGGCCCAAATGCGCTGTCGATATTCCTCGTTGCTTCCGCGGCGTTGTGCTCGAATTTATATTCGTATAATAAAAGTAACCGTTTTTGATTCACTTCCATGTTCACTTTCTCTTTTTGTTTTTACGATCACTATGAAGCGCAAAATAGAAATGATTCCATAAACTGAGGTAGCAGGATTTGTACTTCAATATGTTGTATCATGTACGCCGTCTTGTGCCAAACTAATATTGCAGCCAACTTTATGTCATTGCTAAATCAGCCATTTCATCTGCAGCAACCTTATAGTTCGGACTGTCAACGCAAACAAAGGAGGTGTTATTCTGGGGATGATTCGAGGCTTCGGCATCCTGTTAATGCGATAAGCGCAAAAACATCTGCAACCTTGAAATATCACAAAAACATATTCAAAGGGGACGTAGAATACAGAAATGATCACAGTGCCGCCTTAAAAAATTTTAAGTATACTATATGTCAGCGATGTCAAGACTACCAAGTCATTCACGAGCCGTGGTTAATGGGGTTAACTTTTGTTAAGGGTTTTGGGCTCTCTGTTGTCAATAGAAGGAACCAATTTTGACCGGGTTCGGAATCGCAACTAACCATAGGTTCATACTGTGGGGTTTGAAGCTAAGCAAGATTCATGCAATTCATGGCGTAAAGAGGGTCCGAAATAATCTGCGTCAGCTGGGAAACTCATGGACACGGTTCCCTGGCATACAAAAGGAAAATGGATGTTTTGTCCAAATGCAATGTAGACAATCAGTTCTTAGGCGAAAGCTGCGGACGGTCTCCTGGTTGATTGTGAACAATAAAAAAGTGAAGAAGGATGTCGATGAACACTCATTTGAGTTTTTCACACCATTCACGATTTTCAAATTAAACTTTGCGGTGGAATTTCCGAATGAATTTCAAGAAGTGGGGCATTTGAAAGGAACCCGTCTTATTGTTTATAAACAAATTGTTTTCTCTACAATTGCCAATTCATACAATGCAATTGTAGTGAAAGAAATCCTAGAAGAATTAATAGGAGAAGTGCAGGTTTTGTGCGACTGTGCAATCCGGCGCAAGGTACAAGTAGCGGCTACTGATGTATAAAGAGACGACGTATAAAGTTTGTGCATTGTCCTTCTTATGTCCAGTATTTAGTCCTAAGCAAGTCCTATCTGTTATATGAAATAAAAATGAAACGGAAACTTTCTTGGGAATAACAAATTTTCTAACCGATGAGAGCAATTCCAGTCTTTTTGAAGGACATAGAAATAACAATTGTTTTGTCTTGAAATCGAAGTTTTTATACAATACCTTCTGAATTCTTGACACTCCCTCACATATATAGGAATGAATACATAAAAAGAAATCTAATAAAATTAAAGTGGGCTTGGGAAAATACTTTTTTTTATGAGAAAATTTGTCTCCTTTTCATTTTGGGTCAATTGCTTTCATCAATTAAAACTTTCTATTACTTACTTGGTTGCACGACGATCTCGAGGAATGTTTATAGCAGCAATTAGTCAAAGTATGAGAAAGATGCAACTGCATTACTGCATACGCGCATGCATGAGCATTCTCACATTCATATTAGTGTCGGTCTTTTCAAAAACCCTTTTAACCAAAGATCATAAGCTCATGCGTGTACGAAGCGGCAGATTTGAGTTTGCATTACAACTCGGACGTATGTCTAATCCATACTCCAGACAAAAGTACCGAAATCTTAAGTGGTTTCCGATTCGGATGAGATAAAACCTATAAGAAAAGATGAAAGTGTACATTCGTCCATAGATACTTTGAGAACTACTTGTATTGAGGAAGATGTTCTCATTGCAATGTATTTTTAATTTCAATCGAGATAAGTTGTTTTCTAAATCGTTGAAATAGTTTTGTTACCGTTTAGAGAATAAGGATACGTTTCATATACATTTCATATTTGTTTCATAATTTCATGTTTACTCATACATTTTTTCGGGATTTATATTTTTAGGCTCTAGTCAATGGAATTGAAGCAGTTGATACGAGAAAGTGCAAGGGACGAACGGGTTGGCCGCAACATGTCTGGGCGTCGGAACTAAAGCAAGAATGAATGAAGGAGGAATTAAAGTCTTATTGAATGCAATTTATCTATCATCTGTACTATTTCAAATAGGAGAATTAAAATGTTATTTAAACGAATCATTTGGAATTTGATTGAATCAATGATTTTCTTCGTAATAATTTATGATGTTGCCCATGAGCACGCGAAGATATTTTCAAAAAACTGAAAAAGGAATTCGGAATGGTTGATTTGAAGGATTAGTAACTAATTAAGCAATTGTGCGAAGGAATTGTGGATTAGAAAGCGCTGAGAAATTTTTAAGTACTAGAAATGATATGTCCTTTGATTGAAATTGAATTCATCTTTTGTTTTTATATCATATTTTTATGGAGATATATATTCGTAGCCAAGGTATAAACGCACAATAAATAAAAAGTCGAAGCTAGCTCTTGTTGTTTTTTAATAACTACATTCATGATTCTTAGCAAAGACAATGAATTATAATATTTACAATGGTTTAAAAGATTCCAATCGCTTAGATCTTTTGGCTTTTCTGATGTAGGACGACTCTGGCGTTTCTCTAACGATACATCAACGATAATCGGCAAGCATAGAGGGTTCCCATTTGTCTTGGTAGCGTTCACCAAATGACGCGATGTCTTGGTGGAATCGCTCTCCGTACCCGTCACTTACGGCTCCCAAATTTTATGGAAACACATTAAGATGTGATTGCAAAAAGTGTTTTTTTAAGGACATTTTGCATCCCATTTTTTGATAAGCTTTTAACATCGTTTTGACAATATTAAGATATTGCGGAGATTTGTGATTACCAAGAAAATTTTTGATCACTTCTACAAAGTGCAACCACGCTTCTTCTTCAACGTCATATAATTTAGCCAGAAACTTTCCTTACGTCAGGTCCAACAAATATGCCTTCTTGGCATCGCTAAGAGAAGAAAATTTATTTTTCAAGTATTGAAACCCGGGACCATTTTGTCCATCGCGTTAATGAAGTTTTTTTTTAACGTTTTTTTGAACACAAGAAACAGTAGAATTTGGCAAAGCCATTTTGGTGTCCTAAAATTAATTTTACTGCCTTTAAATCAGCACAGATGGTCCACTGGAAGTCTTTGCAGTTTATTTCGTCTAAAACAAGTCTCATAACTTCATACGTTTCTTTTAAAATAGCACTGTGCGCTACAGGAAAGGATGGAACTTTGTCAGCATTATTTAGATGCACAGCTTTTCAACTAATTTAGAGAAGTCGATGAAAAGCAGTCATTCTAGAAGAACATGCTTATAAACTAATTTAACCAACAGGCCGTGAACATAATTACAAAACACTAGGCTTTCCTCTTTCGAAAAAAACTTCAAGAACAAAACTGTGACGTTTGTGATATTGACATATGGCGACTTCGCCTTTGAGCAAATTCGTCTGTTTAAGTCGTGATCCTAAAAGTTCGGTGTTTTCTTTCGATAGATTCAGATCCCTGGATAGATCATCGGAGTCGTTCTTGGCTCATTCGCACTGGAGCATTGCAAGTCGAAGGGTCATGAAACTCTTCATCAGTGGACAAATCTTGATGATGTCTCATTGTCTAGTGATGAATGCGCTGGCAAATCCTCATAACAGTAAACAGGTTTGTCTGGATTGGCAACTCTAGTTTTAATACAGCTAAAGTAACACTCTTCGGTACGCACAGTGATAGACTTTTTTTGGCCATCTGTTGTGAAGTTTCCACACACGTAACAAAACTGATCGGGAGAATTTATGCAACTGCGTTGCTGCGGTGCTTACTGTCTTACGGTTCGAACACGACTAAACTTGTTTCAATAGTTTGCTTATGCTATAAAGTATTATAAAGAACAAAAATGTGAACATGGTGAATTCATGCAAGTTATTTATTTTGATAACGGAAGCTAAACAAACGTAAGTATTAAAATTTTTGTGGAAAAGTGAAGGATACCTAACAAAAACAATATAAATCGCTTAGGTGGGAGAACCATTGTTGAATAGCGATATTATACAAGAATTCATTTACCTCATGCTCACCTTATTCGAAATATAGGGGGTATTGATTCATGATTCTGATGCCAATCTATAAGCGCATTAAGTCTTATTAAATATGTTCAGTGTAATAATCAAAGTTAATCGAAGTTTTTGTGGGGAAAGACACTGCTCCGATTGATAACTTAATACATAGATGCTTCACATCACATTTGTAGTCAAATTTTTTATGCAGAACGTTTTGTTTTCATGATACCGTTACCTATGTGCAAGTAGTAAAACCCGCACTTGTTTAAAAAGAATTTTAATTCGACAATTATTCCGAGTCACAACCAAAAAATCACAAACGCGATCGAGTTTCATTCTTCACCCAAGCAAACGCCGAAAGGCAGTCATGGGAAGTGAGTAGCTAAGCTGTCGTCTAGTGCAGTAGCAGTCTATTGTTGTTGAGATTGCCGTCGAGGAGCTGTCATCGCCGAAAAGACCTCCCGTGGGACCAACAGTTGTTTGCGCAGACTTTTCTGCGTGCTGTGGTGGGAAGACGGACGAGACAAGACCACAACTACTTAAGAAGAATTCCTAATCTAGCTAGCTTAATCCAGTTACAAAGCTCTGTGAATCGCATCAACATTTCACAATGCCTTGGTTGGTCTTAGTTCGTCCAGCTATAGGGTTGGGCGATCACCTCCGTGGTACCTAAATAAACCTCCAGAGTTAAGGCTTGTGGAACGACTAGCAAGGATAGAGCATACGGTAGTATTGAGAAAAAGTTTTCTGGACCACTGCATTGATTCAGAAAAAGAAGAGGCAACTTTTACATTAACTTTTATTACCTCGGTTACCTCCGGTTTTAAAATGTAGTCTTCTAGCGGAAAGCTCTAAGTTGCAAGTAAAGAGAGACCTGATCATATTTTATGTGAGGAACAGTTCCTAATTGGGTTCTCAGAGTGACCCGTTTCGAAGTTAGTCTAGAAGATTTCTGTTGCTATGAAGCATTCTGTGATGCAGTCAAGAAAGTTCTTGGAAAAGCACCACTAATACCTCGCTCGGTCGATGGCAATGATTAGGTACTTTGACTGTGTTACGGATCTGCCCAAGGGAGAAGATGCCATTGAAGGAGAGCTCCCTACGGTGAGAAGTATCAAGGCGAGGCTGACACAAAAAAACAATAGGGGACAACGTATGCCTATCATTGACCTAAGCGAAAAGGACACCGAACAGAATTGTTAGTAAGGAAAAAATTAGAATAGGGTGGGTAACCTGCAGGATACGGTGAACAGTAGCAACTTTTCAATACTTTAAATGACTCGGCTACGGTCATATCACACAGAGATGCAAAGGACTCGACAGTAGTTCCCTATGCTACAAATATGCAGAAATGGGATAGCAACGAAAAGAGGATACGAAGATACTCGGCCTTCCTAGAAGACGGCTGAGTCAAGACAAAAGCAGGACTACGATGATCCGTATTCTGTAGGTAAGCCTTCAACGTAGTTCAACCGTCAAAAACATACTTGAGCAGTTTGCAAGGGGCAGGAAAGCCGATGTTTTACTGCTGAGCGTATAATGCAACGGTAGGCGCCCTTTAGCGCAGCACGCTTATGAAACTGGTGCTGCTACCAGCTGGGTTTAAGACCTTGATTTTCGGGCGCAGGACTATGGACGGTTTTGTTTGAGTTCGATGCTCAGGAAACACCTTCTTTAGTGTAGACCTAACGTCGGAAGAACCGATAGCGCCTTTACAAGTTTAGCTATGAGGACCGTTGTCTGGAGCGCAGATGGCATCGTGTTCATTGGGGGACCTTCAACGTTAAGGGAAGCGAAGGCATTCCTCATTCGGAGCAAATGGATCTGCACGGAAAATTAGATCTAGAAATAGTGGTTAGAACCTTCTTTGTCGAGCTTACCACTGATATAACATACGGTTAAAATAAACACCGATATATTAGACGGAAAATACGCCAGATTTCGTTCGTATGCGCTGTGAAAAAATTATACCGTAAGTGATATTCACCCTGGAGTCCTTTGTATGACAGTTGCACAATTGGAGAGTATTAGAGGACTATCTAGGCAGCTATCACCAGCACATACTGCGTGAGAGCCGTGATAATTTCTTCTAAAGTTCGTGTTCTCGACTTTCTACAAATGGATGGAACATTGTGATGGAAGTGGAGAGTTTCGTCGGGGTGCTCATGGCAGGCACGCCGCTGCTGGAGGGATCAAAGAGCTAGAAGCTCAAGACGTGGTGAACTCAACTAGGAGCATCATTTAAACCTAGGCATGTAAAGCCCTCAATGTACCGATAGGAATATGAAATTGCTGCAAAGGTAAGAGACTGTCTCATGCTTCGGTGTGAACTTCAACCGGTTTGGAACCGGGTAGAAGCATATAAGTATAAATTTCCACGTCCTTTAGTTCCACTCCGTATAGGAGCACTGGCTCTATGGCACTCATATGGCACCTCTTCTTGATGCACTTCGTCTCCCTACATTGGCCTTAAGATTCAGAGCCAAAAAATCTGAAGCAGTCTTCTCTGCTCGAGTCGATATGTAGCCCGAGTTACTTAACTGTGGGCTTCAAATCGGTTATTTTGTCGCTAATACTAACCATACTTGCTCTAGAGATTCTCTTCTTTGTCAAAATGACCAGTCAAGTTTTTTAATCACCAGTTTTTTGTTCAGCGCTAAATTGAACCCGCGATTACTCATCCAGTCCTTCACTCGACGCATTATCGTACCTGGTTTATGCTGCGTTGTTCGACCGTGCATCCAAGGATTCGATCCGCAATATCAACTGAAGAGTCGATCAAGCGTGACTCATATGGCACCTGAATCTAAGTTGTCTATTATAAGACACGTTCCACAAGTCTCTACCAATGATAGATCCCTGGGCTATGACCGATGTAAACTTCCATCCTGCGAGGCCTGTCTCGTGTAATAAAGTAGTTTTCGGTACTCGAGGTATTCTTTCAGAAGTAGTTTAAGATATTCTGAAACTAGAAAAGGGATTCTCAACGTTCACAAAATATCCAACCATCTAGCGGAGTTGAAGGCCTTCCTGACTTGGTACACCAGCAAAAAAACGATGCGTCATTTGGACTTTTTTCTGCGTTTTGGACCACGCTCACCACCGCTGCAGTCTCATCGATAGTGGAACGACCTTCTCTTGAACCGTGCTGCCAATAAGAAAGGTCCCCAGCAGCACAAATTGCGTCAGTGAGTCTTTCCTTGATAAGTTTGTCATACATATTCCCAGCCATATGCGGACGGCGATACGGGATTTCTCCTCCCCTTGCTTATAAGTACGAGCCTCGCTACTCTCCATCGTTCCGAGTAAACCCCTTCCTGTTAGCAGGCATTTAACGTGCTGAGCAGCAAGCCAAAACAATTGTGACAGACGAGTTGCAATACCTCAGCTGGAATACCTCTGCACCTGGGGCCTTCCTTGATTCCAAGAAAAGGATTGTGAGGGATGGGAATCAATGGCTGTTTTGTCGTTGATAGCATCAAAATGGACAGGGTGGGTGGGGGAGAGGATTCGTGCTATCTTATGGCTGCATGCCAGGAACCCTGGCAGCTAGGAACCAAGCTTCCGCATAACTAGCTTATAGCCGAGGCCTTATGGATTCTTGTTCACATTGTCCACTACATCTTGCAAGCAGAGAGCCTTGGTGTTATGAATGTTGTGCAAATATTTAAAAAAAAGCTGTATGCCCTTCAGCGCAATAATGAATAGCTTGTCAATTTAGTCAAGTTGTGTGCTAGGCGGATACATTGACAACGTATACTGAAGCAATGTAAGTCCACTACACCAAGGAGTCCACTGCGGTAGGTTCCAAACAAAAATCAAAAAAAAGGAAGTCTAGATCAATTTGATCAGCTCAACTCTCGAATTTAAATTCTGAAATTCGATAAAATCAAATTTATTTCGACAAAACTTTAAATAATAATAAATTTATTTCGGCGAAGTAAATATACAATTATTTTGTTAAATTATTTAAATAACAAAGTAAGTTTTTATTTTCAATGCAATTTAGAAAAATATAAAGAAAAATATTGATCAAATCGAGGAGTGATGGGACAGAACGAATTAAAAACAGACACCACAAAAGATTTTCTCAGAGCAGTATCACACACCAAATGTATGAATGCCACCCTCTCCTGCTTCATCCCCTTCATTCACTTTTACTGTTAATCGATACACCTCCTGATTATGACATAATAAAAGCCAACTCCAACTATTTGATCTTCCTACTTTGAAAAAGAAAGACATGTCTTTATCTGAACCACTTTTTTACTTAGAATCCAAACAAAACAATTCAAGACGATCGTGCGCCGTGCGTTTATTTTTAGGATAAAGGAAGAAGGTAAGTAAGTGAGACTGGAATGGATTGCGCCAAGATACTAAACACATGGCTCCCGCGAGTAAGCAAATCCACTGGGATTCCGATCATCCAGAAAAAAAATAAAAATTGGTGCACAGAACAACAGGATCAAGTCCCATTTGTTTCCATGCGAAAAATAAGTATCTGAACTCGGCGTAATACATGGCGATCAATAAGATAAATGTCTTGATATCGATAATTGACTTTGTTAATTACTCGCCTTGTCCCGAACGTATTTGTTTAATTATGCCACAATTACTTCAACATCCTGTGTTTGTATCCAGCTCGTTAATAATGTGTAATTTATATTTATTTGTGAATCGTAGACGTTGAATGTAAACAAAAATCATGCTTTTGTTCAATTAATCCTACAGTGTAAAGTGGGCAACACATATTTGTTCAATAATCAGGAAAACATTGATTCATCTAATTTGAGTTGCCACGGAAATGAGCCGTTGAGGGTAGAAATTCAGAAGGACACACAATTTATTTGATTAGACTGGGCGCTCGGTATGTTATATGTGAGGACTACATATAGTCAAACAAATAAAGTAGAGAATAGCACAACGATTGTTAGCCCAGAACGTGTGTGCTCATATTTTATCAATTTTTAATCCCCACCTCTCTCTCTCTCTCTTTCAAGGATAAAGGATAGTTATTTAATATAATTTTTTATGGTTGGGGGTTGTAGGCTATTTACGCCTTAGTGTCGAACTCCTAGGCGCTACCGGACTACAGACTAAACCATCCCTTGTCACTCTGAGAACCTAGCCCAGTTCCAGGCTAAGTTCTCAGAGTGACAATATCACATTACCACATTACTTCGGACTAGGCCACATTAATACCGACTAGAGGCGCCTTCAGTTTAAGAGAAATCCCTCTTTCTGTATGGATGGATTGGAGGGATGAGGATTGCTTTCAGAGAGATCTCCCTTCCCTCTGCGCCGCCCTTCATGCCCTTCTTTATAGCAGGAACTATCCGCACGTAATGCTACACGCAGATCCAATTGTCTGTTGATTTCATCTTCTTTCCCGTTACGTTTTCTGGAAAGAGCACGCCTATTTTCACCGAGAGGTACGAACGTCACAAACAAACGGTTAGAACGTGTAATTTATTATTTAATTACAAGTTGTTGATTAAAATAACATTTCTAGTTTACATCAGTTGACAAGCGTCTAAATAGTTTCTATGGAAACTCAGAGAGAGAGATCAGTTTCTCGTCGCCGCTTTTATAGCTCCATCACCTAGTGGTGAAATCGAACACTAAGTTGTCATCTGGCACTCACTCTCCCTTGAGTCACATTGTTACGATGGGGTTTTCCAGGAGGATACGTGCTAATAATTCGTGGTCGTGATGTGACGGGTTGCCATGAAATTGATCTTGGTTGATGAGCAGAAGCGTTTAGATTTAATATGAAGATGACGGATTTTCGACAAGCTGGTTAGTGGCAACGGCAACGAAAGCTTGTTTTAAACGTTCGGTGGAAACGTTGATTTGTCTTCTCTCAACATCAATGGTGAACAATACACCCGAAATCCTGTTAATCACTCTGTGAGGTCATGTGTACGGTTAACAGAGCAATTTCTTGACGGTGTCAACTCTCAAGAAGACGTGTGAACAGGAATGTAACGAAGATTGTTCGTCCGATGCGATGGCTGAGTGGAACTGGTCGTAATTGACGCATATGTAGTTTCAGCATCGATCCGAATGCGTGCGGATCCAACAGTTTGTCATCGCTCACGAAAAACTCGCAAGGAAGTGTTAATTTGGTACCATAAACCAGCTCGGCGCAACTTGCTCCTAGATCCTCCTTAAATGTATTCCCGAGTTCTAGTAGAACGGTCGGTACGACATGAGGCCTGTTAGAATTTTGTTCATGGCACATGATGGCAGCTTTTAATGTGCGATGCCATCGATCGACCAATCCATTTGATATTGGGTGATATGGGGAAGTTCGCGTTCCTTTGGCATGGATGTTTAGAGAGGGAAGAGAGAAGCGCTGATTCAAATTGAGTTCCTTGGTCAGTTGTTACGATCTGCGGTGCTCCAAATCTCGATACCCAGCTAAAATGCAAAGGCAAAGATTTCAGCTGTTCGGTTGCATACAGGATCTGCTTCTGGCCAGCGTGAAAGTCGGTCAATCATAGTTACTCAATGGCGATTACCATTGTTCATTGTTAGGGGTCCGATTACATCCAAATGAACTTGCTGGAAGCAGTTGTCCGGTATCGAAAAATTCTGATTACTGTTTTTCGTATGTATTCCAACTTTGAATCTCTGACATAGTATACAAGAACGTGTGTACGCCCGAATGTCTTTCTTCATGTAAGGCCAAACAAACTTCCGTTGAATTACCCGAATCAAGGCGCGAGCTCCAGGATGCGAGCATCTATGGGAGATGCTCGCTGACCATTCAGCTGACTTTGGATGATGTTTTTGATCCTTGCTTTACGTTGCGGAGATATTGATGGAGATGTGCTTGGAGGTTAGCATAAATCTTCGGTAATAGTTTAACGTGCCGAGGAAACAATGCAGTTGCTTTTACCATTGTTGGCAATTTTAAATCTCGTTTGGCTTTCACTCAAGAATCAGGTGGAGAAATGCCATGCATTGGTGGAGAAATGCCATCCATTATGCCTAATTTACATTTGGCGATGTTGATGACTATTCAGTATGATTTTAACCGTTCGAAACATACGCGAAGATGATGCATGTGTTCTACGTTGGATCTAGATGCTACCAGGATGTCATCTAGATAACATACACAAAAGTCCAAACCACGTAAGACCTCGTCTGCGAACTGCTGAAAGGTTTCTGCAGCATTTCGAAGGCAAAATGGCATAACCTTGAATTCAAACGACCCGAAAGTTGTGACGACTGCAGTTTTCGGGACATCTTCGTCGACAACAGGTATTTGGAAATATGCACAAACCATCCTTCTTGGGCACTAGATGTAAAGGGCTGACTCATGGGCAGACGGCAGCAACCCTTGTCCATCATAAACTGGAATTCAGCTTTGGCGATTTTCAGCTTGTTTGGTGGTAATCGTCTGGAGCGCTCCGCTACAAGTGGACCAGCGGTGACGATGTGTTAAATTGACACGGCTTAGTGCAACGACGGGCAGCTACTGCAAATTTCCGAAGAAAGTAGCAAATTTTGCTTTTGATTCTTCGATTGCGAGAACGGCTTTGTCGTCTGAAGTGTTGTGTTGATGTTGCTCTTCGAAAAGTGGACATACGTAGTTCTTCGATTGATGCCTTTAATTCTGATATTTGCGCACCTAAGTCTACCGGTTTGGGCGAACTTCCTTTTTGGAATTTGATATTTCGCATATCTGACTTGACTGTTTAATTTCTATAATTGTGTCAGCTATGTCAGCGAGGCGGGTGAGATCGTTTGTTTCCGCCATGGCGAGTATTGGGGCAGTCGTTGTAACTACAAAGATTTAAAAAAATCGCATTATTTTTAGTAAATGTAACAGCTTGCTATCGCCAAGTTCCATGCCTGTTGGGATTGTCCGTGCCTGAGCTACTTCGGACGGCGCGTACACGTTGATCAGCCTTGCCTTGATTTGTGCTTCGATGCGGGCGAACCATAGCGCTGGTCGAGTCGTCCAAAATGACGGAAGGAGCTCATTTGCGATGTCGCTGGTGCTGGATGGTGAGGTGTGTGCAGCTCCGGTGTCAGCTACGGCTCCTGTGCTTTAGAGATCTTTATCTTCTCCGCTTCTGGTTTTTCACCTGCGTCTCCCATCGTCTTTCCTTTTGAAGACATCTTTTGTTTCGCATCGGCTTTTGATCATTTCGGCTTCAAATCACGTTGGCTTCAAACCACGTTGGCTTCAAGTCACGTCGGTTTCAAATCACGTCCGGGTCACCAATGATTTCAATAACGTTTCTACTTTACATCAGTTGACAAGCGTCTAGATAGTTTCTATGGAAAGTCAGAGAGAGATCAATTTCCCGCTGCCGCTTTTATACTTCCATCACCTAGTGGTGAATTCGAAATCTAAACTGTCATCTGGCAATCGCTACAAACGTCTAGCAGGCGTCATCTGTCGTCCCCGGGCAGAACAAGCAAGGCGTTGACGGTTAATTTCCCAACTTCTACGGGTAAGACTGAAAATTCTAATGCCTACTGAGTAGTTGCTTCAGATAATAGTCCCTTTAGAACCTTGCTCAAAATATTTAAAATAACTTTTAAATGACACCTGGGACTTTATGCAGGATAATCATGATATAGTCTATATCATCCATATGATACCCGTGCAACCTAGCATGCAGGCAGGCAGATTAAGTCGAGACGATGGTAAAGGAACACACAGGAAGATGAGGAAGTAAGAGGTGATTGTCTAGAGACCTGCATGTGGAACTAGATGAAATTTATACCAAAATATATGCTAATAACAATGGGTAACCTGCAGGCGATAATACATGATGCTTCCCAATCCTTCGAATCATTATTTTGAAAGAAGCTCTCAGAAACGACAATAGAACTTAGTTTCATATCAAGAAACTTCATCCCAAAGGTATCAAGATCATTAACACCTTTTTAACAAACTGTGTCAACCTCGCATTTCATAAAGATCGCTAGATATTTCAATGTACGAAATCCTATGAAAGCAGGGATAACTATGTTATTTTTCTACAAATACAGTAACATAAGACTTACTCACAGCAACTTCTTGGAACGTTTTTGTGCTTTTCTTGATGCAACGAGAATTTTCATTCATTCATTTAGATTTTTCACCACACCCAACACAAAGTCCTTTTCCACCCAAGACTCAATAAATTCAACACGATATGAACTGACAGTGGCAGCAAAACATACAATACAACTATGATGATACAAGATCCTCTAACAATGATCCAATTCTCCTGTTCTTCGGAGCAACATACGAGACTTAAAAAAAATAATTATTCATCCTTGATTGTGATTATTTAGCAATGTAATCATGAATGTTTCCTAGTATGGCTTTGAAAACGCGAATGCGTTACATGTGCAGAGACAGAACTTGGAAGAGAATAAAAAGGGAAACGCCCACATATGATAAAACTAAAACTAAAAAAGGTGAAATCAATTCTTGTTATTCCTTCTCCGTAATTTGTATCTTTGTTTTCCACTTTACCGAGAAGAATCCAAAGCATCTACGCCTGATTTAATTGTGAATAATACAAATTCAGAAAACTTACTATCAGACCATGGTAGCGATATTTTCAAATGAACATTTTATTGGGAAACGTTTTTGTCCTATTATCTCGCACTATGTGCTGCTTCGTCTAAGAACTTGATCGAAAATTCCCTCGTCAATTTTCCGGAAATTCGGTTCATTTCTGTTTGTTTCCCTTTAATCGTCCCAGGAACCGGAATTACCACACGACAAACTGTTGTTGCTTCCTAGGATAAACAGATGTAGAAGCATAAGTTGGATAAAATAATGTTCCTAGCCTGCAACCAATTTCATCACAAAGTTCGTTTCGTTTAAAAATTCCAAATAGTTGATAAGTTCAACAATAGGTGACGCAGTACTTACTAACGGGAATGGTTTCGGTAATGGCTTGAATGGGGCTTGAGTATTCGAAACATTTTCCGGGAAATTGTTGTAATGTCGTCCTAAGACCGGATGTGTAAATTAGGCAATTTTAACCAAGTTCCATTCAAATTTCTGATAAGCTGAGCAATGGGACACGGAATTTAATGTCTATTGAGTAAGATATGAATTAAATCTTACACAAATATCTATTTCGGTATCAGATATTAAAGTTCCAGACAAAACTAACGAATTTCCGTATCAATTAAAACTTATAAGTAAAGCAATTTATTTTGACTTTTTTAAATTAGTCATTAAACAGACATGGAAGGATTTGTTAAGGCTCTATGTAGAATTGAAATAAAATAAATGTTAAAATACTACAACTCTACAGAAGTTAAGGCTTTATAGACAGATAATCTACATTCAGATTGATTTTATCCTTTTCATCGACTATGGCTGTTAGTTCACACATTTATGGAATGAAGTGCTTATTGTGTAAGGAACCGAAGTCTCACCGTGCTAAATAACCGAAAATGATGCGAAATCATTCCTTTTTTAAGTGTTTAGAAAAACCTGCAACCGTTTTGATATTCAGGCGAAATTCCGGAGGAACTTCAATAGAAGATGCGACAATTGCTGTCTGGTTGTAATCGCAGACACGATCTGTCTGCCTTAGCATCTAACAAATGTTTGTTGGTGGGGTTTGAAATTAGATTGTGTTTTCTGAACCAATTAAGTGTGTTTGACGACTATATCCGTCATGGAGATTTGAAAATTGTTATTTTGGTGAAAACTATTTAAATAAATTAAAATTAAATTTTATTCGTAAATTTTAATACATTTAAAATGTTTAAGGGTCAAGACGAAATAAAACGTGCAAATTAAAAATTATGAATAATTTGTGTTGAACTCATAACTTCCAGAGAGCTAACTCGTAAATAGTGCAGTAACACCGGATCTTTGATTATCCTGATTTTTATCTTGATGTATCAAAACAAAAAAAGAGAATATATTAGATTCTCTCTCTGCGGTGATTCCGGGAAAGAGCTCAGGTGCGCGCTATTTTACTCCTGTTTTTACTGATCTTTTGTATAAACAGTCACAAAGCATGTTTGCTTCGGAGCAGGCAATTTTATCCGTTCATTATGTAAAAACATAAGTTGATATTAAGCGACTCTGTAAATATTACTAATAAAATTGTTCATTTTCTGAAACTAAGTCGTCTTTTTGATCCAATATTTCAACAGCGCCACTTGCTCTGTGTTTGATGACTATATCCCTCGCGACACACATTGGTGCGTGCTTTGCCAGAAGGTCGCCACGCTCAACTGGTTAATGTACAAGTGTGGTGGGAGAAGTACCAAGCCTACATAAGAAAAACTGGCTATTTATTTCTCAACAAAGTTAATTTTTAGCGCGAAACACTAGACCTAACGATGCTCCAACATCTCTGACCCGTCTGTAAAAAACTTATTTTCAAGTTCTATAAAATATGCCTCGATGGCGGTGATGACCCTCATTCGACTCAAATTTCTGCCCAGTGAGTGATATTTTGTGGTATAGATACAAAAACGTGGATCAATTTTCACGGGAAATTTAACTTTGGCGACGATAGATGTGCGGGTCTGTAAATTGTCATGGTACATATTTCGTAGCCAAATGGGGTCTTTTTCTCCGCGATTCGGCGTCAAATCGGCTCGATAATTCGGCATAGAACAGTCCTGTGACAGTTTTGCCTTTCTCCAAGTAGTCGATACAGGTCACACCTTGAGATTCCCAGCAAACGGTGTCCATCACCTTTCACTGTCCTATCTGTGTTCAACTTTGTGATGTATTTTCAAAAAGATAATAATAAATATATAATTAATAATTAATAACAATAAAATAAATATTGGAATCAAAAAAAATATATATATATAAAAAATAATTAATAATAATGAAATAATTGAATGATATATTGGGGCAACCGATAGGTCGCACCTGCAGCGAAAGAAAATAACAAGGTTAGATAGACAGGGTTATTTGAAAATACAAAGGCCGCATAATGGCGGCCGAAGGAATATATTTTTAACCGATTAGCTCATCGCGCGGTCGTGGGGGTTGTAGGACATTATTTAAGCCCTGATCTTCGCATGTCACATACACACACACACACACACACACACACACACACACACACACACAGAGAAAGAGCTTGCTCCTTCATATTAGATAAAATTAAAAACTAAATAGAAATTATCAAATAAATATTTAATATACGTGAATTGTGCTGCGTTGATTCTGACTACCTCTGCTTGGTTTCGGGACTTCACTTGCTTCTGCTGCGCTGATGCTGACCACCTCTGCTTCCTCTAGCACGAATCTCCACCTCAGCTTGGTTTCGGGACTTCACTTGCTTCTGCTGCACTGCGTTCTGAACATATCAGCTACCTGCTTACTATCTTCTTGATATCAATCTTAATGTTCTCTTGAGCTTTGTGATTTTGCGATTCGAGGACTTCTGGCACTTAACACTTCAAACAGCTCCCAGTACTTCCTGATTCTCTTTACCCTCTTCAATAATGAACTTCACAATTTATATCCTTTATTTTCCATCACTTGATACTGGATTTCTATACTTTATTTTCCATCTTCCATCTTTGATTCACAATTTCTATTCTTCTTATAGTGATATGTAGGGGAAGGTGTTATACCTGTGGACATTCGCCGGATTTTGAATGAAAATATTTTTTTATGACTTAATTATAATTTAATAGCCATAAAGTATCACAAATATTATTACAGTAATAGTTAATGCTTAACAATTAGCAGTCCTTAGTTTTGTACAAATTATAATTATTAGAATAAATGACTTTTTTTAAAAACACTAAATTTGTCCACAGGTACATCTCATGATTGTACCTATGGACAGCTATACTTGTACCTATGGACGGCAATGTACGTATGGACTGGTCAATTTTCCTTATATAATAATTCTATAAAAATCAACAAAACTAAACAGAAACTCTTTATAAAGTAGCGAAGCCGGGACGGGCCGCTAGTAATTCTATAAAAATCAACAAAACTAAACAGAAACTCTTTATAAAGTAACTAATAACATTAAATAATCAGTTAAATTTATTTTTGGCTTCGCAATACTGTTTATATAATGCTAAGGCAGTGTCATCAGAGGTATCTGAATCATCATCATCATCATCTAAAATATAACACTTCTCACATAAAAAGTCCGACTCATCATCTGATTCAAAAATATCTCTGTGTGATCTTGATACACATTTCTTGTGATATTTTAATTCACATTGAGAACAATCGAGCATTTTGTTAACACTGTCATGTCTTCTACATCCTATACACATGGCATAAGGTAACACCTCGTCATCCAGAATTGTGACTTTTTTTTCTGCAGATGAGATGTTCTTTTCGCTAACGCCGACCTTTGGTAGCCCTTTTGAGGATTTTTTTGTCTTTTTCGGTATATCTTTTTTCTTATTTTTTTTCTTTTCTTCTATTTTTCTTTTTTTTTCTGCTTTATTAATTGCTTCGTTCTTTATTTCATTTATTTCAGGTGTATCAGTTAAAATTCTGCTCTTTCCAGGTTTCCTTCCTCGTCTAGCTGCTTTTCGAGGGTCTGCTTTTAGAAACGGGCATACCGATTCCGGCGTTATTTTGTGAAGCTCTTTTTTCGGAGTGATTGGTGCATTTTCCATATCTTCACGAGTCTCATCCAGAGAGAACTGACAAACAGCAGTAGACTGAGTTTCTGTATCCTGATTTGTATGCCGAATTTCAGATGGTCCAGCAATATGCATTACCTCTTCTACACTATCATTGGGTTGTTGTATCTCCGAGTAGACATTAAGATTTTCATCATGATTGCAGTTGAAGATGATTTTCGACCCTTCCGTGAGAGATTGACTTTGAGTACAATTATCTGAAACTGTGGTCAATGGCTCGGGTCGATCAGTAACAAATGAGCATAAAAAATCTTCTTCACTGAATATATCTCTATTAAATGGGCAAATGCCTGTTACTTCGAAACTTTTAATAATATTTTTGGGTGTGAAAGCAAGAGGATATGCATCATCACCGACAATTTCTGAAATGTCGTAAATTGTGATAGGTTTTCCAGGGTGATTTAGCATCCATTTATCGGCTGCTTTGTTGTATTGCGCCTTAAATGGTCCAAAAACGCAACGATCTAAAGGTTGTAAATTATCTGATGTGTGTGGAGGCAACGTGAGCAGAACTATACCATTATCGACGGCTTTTTGATATCTTTGAATGATATCAATTGAGATATGTGTTTCATGGTTGTCCATTAACAAGAGGACCGGACATTCTTTCGTAGGTTTTGCAAACTTTATGAAATGATCCAGATATTTCCTGAAGATCAATTCAGTTGACCATCCGGATTGGTTAGCTGCACCAATCGTACCTGGAGGAGCACCTTTTAACATATTGTCTTTAAAGAAAACTCTAGGAAATATTATCAAAGGGGGAACTGAATTTCCAACAGCATTTATACAGGCAATCATGGTGTTATTTACTCCTCTTTCTCCTGATGTTAATTTACCTAGCTGTTTTATTTTCTTTGGAGCCAGCACTTTTCTCGGATTATGAACTGTGGATATCCCAGTCTCATCCAGATTATATATGTTTTCGGGGGTAAATTGGTGTTTTTCAATTACTTTTTGGAGGTTGTCAAAGAACTTAGAAACATTAGGTCTGTTAAAACTACTTGCTCGCGCCAAACTGGTTGCTTCAGGCTTCCGTAGAGACAAATGTGAATGAAGTTGACGATAGAATCTTAGCCAGCCTATGCCAGCCATTTTGTGTTGGTGCCAGCTATTTGGGATATTTTGTTTTTGCTTCATCACCGCAAACTGGTATGCCAGTTCTCTGACTTGCTTAACATTTAATAAGCTGCTTTTTCTAAATATTCTTCTAGCTGTTTCTCTTCATCCTCATTGAATACTTTCTTTACGTCATTTCTCAAAATATCTACACTGTTACGATCCAGATCCTTGTCCTTATTCATGCGAAGGTATTTAAATATCGTAGATTTTGGTATTTCATATTTTTCTGCAACTTTTCGTAAAGAACATCCATTTCTTGCCTCTTTAACTGCCTCAGACAATGTCTCTGGACACAGCTTACGTCGCGTTTTTCCATCCTTACTACGAGGCACTGAAAAAACAGGACAAAATTACTTCTAATTATGAATTTACTAATAAAGTAATAAATTAAATCCAAAGTTTGTACCTGTGGACAGTCCACAGGTACATACTCTTTGATGTCCATAGGTGCGAATCTGACATTATAACCTAAAAACATAGTACCGCCATAGTTGGTACTACTTTACACTGTTATACCACTGAAAATAGATGTTTAACAATATACACTACATTCTGACCCAAGATAATGATATATACTCTGCATATATTCACAAAAATATAGAACGAAAATGATATAAATACTTACTTTTTTTGTAGAAAACCTTTAACAGTCCGTTACCAGCTACACAATAACAAACACAAAATGGCTACTAGTCAGTGTTGCCATACATCAAAAATACTTTACGGATGCGTTCAATTCATTCAATTCCTGTATACATTTTTTAAGATATCGGAGGTGTCCACAGGTAAAACCGTCCACAGGTACAACATCTTCCCCTACACAACAAAAAAGTTAATCATATCAATGGAAAATTTCTTCCCAAATAACTTCCAAGAAATTATTTTGTTTTTTTTTTCGGCTAAGAATATTTGTTTTGCTGAGACTTTTTTTTACTTATTTTTTTGTTTGATACTAATTTTATTTAACTTAATATTACTTAATACATGAACCTAACTATAAGTGTTTTTATTTTAATTTTATTCTTAGTTCTACTTTATTTATATATTCTACTTTATTTATATTATATATATTTTATATATACTTTTATATATTCTTTAACTATTTTTTTTTTGTTTATTTTTATGTCGCCTACACATCGAAATACGTAACAACTTTCTCGGAGCACGTACGCCACGTGAAGTCCTCCGTTCCAACTGTTCCTTGGTCTGTAATGGATTTCTTTTCTGAATCCTGAGGGCGTCGACGACTCTATGACGAGTCAGCATTGCACCAAGATCAGGACGTGAACTCCTAGGAGCAAACCTTTCGGGTTAACTATTCGGCCACTCGAAAGTTCATTTATTTGGTGACTGCTAGTGGACTAGCTTGTTCGGCAAAGTTTGCGGACGTGGCTCGGACCACTAGTGAACTTTCACTCCAGTTCCATTATTGTGCCAGCCACCGTAAAGCCCGATTTTCCGAAAGCAACAGTTCCAATAATAACTTTACTTTACTTCTACTACGCATTAAATTTCACTAAATTGAAATCATTAGCATGATAAGCAAAACAGACTTCTTTAATAGAATGATAGAGAAAACTATTCCACGAAAAAAAAAACACTAAGCAATACACAAACTACGGCACTGCGGACTTAACCTGATGAAAAACGTTATGCCTTAAGTCCCGATACACTCACCAAAGTTCCGCCACATTCTCCCTGAAAACTTATCGGCAAGTGGAAGGAATATTCGTGGCTGCTTTTTAGTAATTCATTTTTTTAACTACAAAAAAAATAATGAACAATCAAAACTTTTCCCACCACAATCTCAGCAATTCAATCACAACAATTCTTCACACGTCTTTTTTCCTTAACACCTTTTTTGCAACGGCGTTTTTCTGTCTTACTTGAGAGCCCTCTTTCCAGCCTCTTTTTCTCCCTTTTTCTTGTCACGTCTCCTTCTAACTTCGTTTTTTTTCTCCAGTGTGCAATCTTGTTGGGATTGTCACATCTGCAAGGTGAATTCAACGCACTTGGTCTTTCAAGTGTGCAATCTAGCAGGGATTTTCACAGTTGAGAGGTGCATTACAACAGGACTCTGGTGTGTATCTACGTAAAAACTGGACCCATGTTTGATCGATGGTCACGAAGCGATGCAAAAACTGCTTCGGACTTACTACGGATTTTACGAATTTACAAATACTGCTCTGAAGTGGTCTCATGGTTGCGCTTGTTGTCCGGAATGAGTAAAGGCGGCACCCATCGCGCCGACAGCTTGCTCATGCTTAAAATTTTATGCAACCGTATGCATCACATCTAAGCGATCTTTGAATTCGCTACGCGATTTTTCACAATGACACCGATGCAGTCCTAAGAAACAGCAGACAACACGTTAGGCTAGTAAGAGTTCTACTCATGGCACATATTTGCAGTTTTTATGGTACGATGCTAGCGTTTGATCGTGTTGTTACCATGAGGGAGATAGGGCAATGTTCTGGTTCTTCCACAACCGAAGCGAACTGCCAATAAATCGAACAATGCAGACTCGAATGGCGTGCCCTGATCTGTAGTGATCATACGTGGTAAGTTGAACCCAGAAACCCAGTTATTGTAAAAACCTTGAGCCACTGTCTTTGCCGTTTGATCAACAAGCGGAATCAACTCGAGCCATCATGAGAATTGGTCAATTATTTTGAGCTTATATTTATATCCTGGCGATAAAATCAATTGGCCGACAATGTCCAGATGCACGTGTTGGAATCGCTCCTCGGACATATGGAAAGGTTGGATTGAGTTTGCTTTGTTGCTTGCCTACCTAAGAGCGCAGACATGGGA
Source organism: Stratiomys singularior (assembly GCA_954870665.1). Classification (NCBI taxonomy): domain Eukaryota; kingdom Metazoa; phylum Arthropoda; class Insecta; order Diptera; family Stratiomyidae; genus Stratiomys; species Stratiomys singularior. The sequence goes on from OX940879.1 coordinate 32,507,099, forward strand.
TACGACCTCGAGCTTGATTTGAGTTAGCTCATCAAATTGAGTAAATTTCAACTAGCATCTCACGGTCGTACCCACAGTACCTGGTTTCCATATCAAACAGCTTTCTTTGGAAGAATGCGAGTGGTTTTGTGTGGATAAATATGAGTTGCTTCTATAAATCAGAACACAAAAACAGAAATGAAAATTAAAGAAGAAAAAATAATTAACGTCAACAAAATAACCAATGCGTATTGGTGGTGGCTAAAAGTACAAGAAGAAGTTTTTGACAGATTGAGAAGTTTTTGACAGATTGAACATGGACATTTTATATTGAAGTCGCTGTTGATCTTGGTAGCGTGTTGTTTGAAGCATGTAATGTCGCTACTGCCTCTACTGCCACATCCGGCGTTTTCCCACTTGCAGACACAAGCTGTTCCCTATCCAGCTAGTGTCGTGATAAAGTTCCCGACTCTGCTTCACGGTACTAGCATGCAGGACAGAAGCGATTGGTATCAAGTCCGATGCCCTTATGGTAGAAGCAGACGTTACCCGGCAATTCCTTTTATGTCGATGCCCTCCTCCACGATGGGTGCCATATTTTCTAAACCTACAGGCTCCATTACAACTAGGATGGCTCGACTTCTCGCAGGTAAGCCCTGCAGCTATAAGGACTTAATAATCGTTCTCGCAATTCGCCACTTGCAATGGACTTCATTTTCCGTAGGAGCTTTCACTGGCGCTGGGCCTCCAAATTGAGATGAAGCAAATGTTGTTGTTGCTGTTCATTTACCTAAATCCGGTAGACCGAAAGGAGCCTTGCTTCAAGTACGTTGTACTCATTTATTACCAGACACGCCTTGACAATGTCTGCCTCTTGGGTGATAAATTCCACCTCCGATTCCGACACGGTTTGGTTGAAGTTGCAATGTCGGTAGCCTTGTTCCTTCAGAACTGTGCCTCGAAACGGACAAGCCACAGTTCTGGGTTGTTTTTATAGAATGGGGGTAGTTTGAACGTCTTTCCCTTCTAAGTGGGCTTGCTCGTAGTATGACATTTTGTAGGATATACGAGGAATGGCTTATAAGTCCGCGGCTTAAGGTACTTAATGAAAGTAAATATATGGTTTCTATTTTTTATTTTTCAATGTAATCTCCCTCAAGTGAAATCCTTTTCCCCTATCTCGCATGCAATGCCTTTTATCCACCCAAAAAATATTCTGTATCCTTCTCTTCAAAATGACGATCTACCGCAGCTTTCATTTCGTTGTCATCTACAAATGTCCAGCCCCGTAAGTCCTTTTTCAAATTGGAAAACAGGAAAAAATCGCTAGGTGCTAGGTCTCGGCTATATGGAGAGTGGTCGATCTCGTAGAACCCGTGTCTTTCAGGGCTTGCTTCGCAATATGTATGGTGTGAATGGATGTGTTGTTGAGTCATTGAATTGGCGTAATATTGGCCATTCATCGTAGTTCCCCTGGGTAGGTAGTCGATAAGCAGAATTTCCTCACTATCCAAGAAAACATTCGCCTTTTGCTTGGACGTCGACTTTTCCACCTTGAACTTCTTTGGCGGCCTTTCTCCTTTTGTATCCATTGAATAGAGTCTTGTTTGGACTCCGGATCATATTGGCGAACCCATATTTCATCTACGGTGACTATCCGTTGCCAAATGTCTTCCTTGTTATTACCGACTAGCTCCGAAAAAATCTTTGCATAATGTGAGTCGACGTTGTTTGTGGAGCGGTGTGAGCATTTTCGGTACCCATCGCGTGCTAATTTTTCTCATATTTAAACGTTCATGTAAAATTTCTCCAACTCGTTCTCTGCTGATCTGTAATTCTTCAGCAATCTGCCAGAATTTAATTTTTTGGTCGGCCAGAACTTTGATCTTTTCGACTTTTCGTACGTTTTCTTGGGTCAGTACCGGCGACAGAGTGGCCCGGGAGAGGGTCTTCTTAACAGCTGTTTCGTTCTTGTTGAAATAGGTGGGCCCATTTTTTCACCATCGTATATGAAGATGCAGAATCCTGAAGAGCCGATGACATCTCCTCAAAAGTGTCTGGCGGTGTATTTCCGTTCTTTACGAAGAATTTTATCACCACGCGGTGCTGGAAATTCTGAGAATTTCCAGATTCGGCTGACATGGTGATGTTTGTTGTTCGATAAATAATTGAGGTATGAGTGCAAACTTTATTAGTGATTATTTTTATAATACTACTGAGTGTCGTAACTAGTGACATAAGTAACAAGCTAATTACTCATCGTTAAGTACCCTAGGCCGCGAACTTTTCAGCTGCCCCTCGGTTATATTTAATTTTTATCTTGAAATCTGAGTCAACAATTGAGCGTCTATTTTCGCTATATATTTAAACGCTCTCAGCGTCTATTTTCGCTTTATATTTAAACACTCACAAAACAAGAAAAAGTTCACGTACAAAATAAGGATCAAAGTTGTTTGCTAGCCGCTAGTCGAAACTTCTATGTTCGTCATATGACTATGTTTTTCTTCCCTGACTTTCTTTGTTGTCTTCTTCGTGCTGGTTCGCCGCCATCTCTACGTCAGGCTTTCATGAACTCTACAAATTTCTCTTGCAATAGTGGCATCATCAGGCGGTGAGGTTAAGCACTGACCAGGTAGCCTTTGTATGTCTGAAGGATAGTATTGTCTCAAAATTTCAAGACAATCCGAGTGAAATTTTAGAAAATATATAGTTTTGAATTTCCCGCTAATTTGCGTGAACTAGCCGAAAAAGACAGCGCGTAAGCCACTGCGCTCATCGGCTTCTTTCTCTTTTTCGTTGCGAAAGTTTACGTTTGCATTATATCGCCGCTTCTTTTACTTTGAAGCTTATAAAATGGCTTGCAATAAAAGAAAGAGAGAGGATCAATTGATTGGCGAATGGAAAAGTTGACTCAAATAAAGGCGATCATACAAGCCAAAAGGACATGCTGCTGATAGAAGAACATTGTCTCAATTGGAAACCAAAAGGAAAGTGAAGTGCCGGAGAAATCTACTTCGCAGGACACAACCAAAAATTTTTGACACAACCACTCTTGAATTTTATGAAGAACTCAGTTACCATAAATGAAAATGGCGAGGAAAAAGTGTGTAACGCCTAGCAAAAGACGCAGCATGTTGTGTCCGGAGCCCTACATTAGCCAGCACAGACTACTTTGGCCTGTCCCATTGCAGTTCACTGCTATGAAGCCAAAAGCAAGGCGTTTAAAGGATTTGCTAAAGGCCGAAATACAATACTGCGAGACTGCGATACGAGAGCGCGACGAGAGTCTGGCAGCAAATGTCAACCCGTTTTCGTAACATGCGTTTGTATACGACATCGTACAATGATTGCGATGCGTTGATGCGAGACAAAGAATATTCGGAAAAACGAAAATTCCTCACAACAAGGTGCGTGACGTTTGTCAGATGCTCTATGGCGCTTAAATGAAATTTGAAATTCAGACGCCTTAATTACTTTTTAAGTAGGAGGGTTATTCGGAATGAATCTTGAATGAAAATTTCGTGCATCCTTATTGAGACTTTTATTTGCCAAAAGAGGGAAAATTCCAAATTCAAAATTTTTGAAAAATCAAAAATAATTTTAATCAAAGTTCATTCAAAACGTCACCAATTTGACATTTGCCATATGAACATTATTCTACCTCGCATCGCGTGCATTGTAAATTGAATGCGTTTCGCGACGACGAACGAGAATCGCATCGCGCTCTCGCGTCGCCGTCACGCAGTATTGTACCTGGGCCTTAAGGGTCAGCTTCCAGCAGATTCTTTAGCTAATCCCGGCAATTTTGCCCGATTCTGTCGCTCAGAGTTGTGTTGCTGCCTTTTCTTTGAGGCCTAAAACTGCCACCTTCTGTCCTCTCGGTTTTAATGGTGTAAATCACATCCTGAAGCTACTTATATCCTTCAGAGCCAAGAGAAACTGAAAACCAAGGAGAGTGCTTTGTGGAAGCTGTCAGAAAACGAGTGCATGGGAACGGAAGGATTGGAAAAGACTTCTTCTGCAAGTTATGGCCCAACTGGGGTTGATGTATTTTATTGATTATCAGCACAATTATGATGACTGTCCACAAAAATCTACACAAAGTTCTTATCATATTTTATTCAATGAATAACATAATAACATTCCCCGCTCGTAAGTTGTCATGATATGTATTAATATCTACTATTTCAATCCATCAATTTCGAAGGCTGGAAGTCAAAATCAGGTGGTGTTTCATGTTTCCTATCGTGGGATTATTTGTTTAAATATAAATGATTGAGGTAATGTTATCACATGGGAAATATATGCGTAGTTTTTCCACCTTGACCACATGGAGTTGAACCAGCAATCGGTTAATACACTTTTTAGATTAATTTCTATGCAGATACAGCCTTGAAAGGATTCCACGTAGATACCCCTAGAACATATACTTATCTTATCAAGTATAAAGAAAATATTTAGTTCATGAGGCAGCAAATCAAATTAGTCAGGATCAATTGTTCAACTGCTTGGTATTCCGTATATGATAGTGAATATTTGCTTGTTATCCAACTAACATTGTAAATATTCCATAGAGTCTATAATGACTTTATTTAGTATTAATAAATGCATTGATTTCCTAAAATAGCTGTCATCGTCTCCAAACACGTCCAAATGCAATATGAATTGCAAATTCAGATGCATCCAAAAAGTGTTGCAGCATGAATACTATCGCATTATACCCTCGATAAAATCTTCAATCAACACTTTGCAGAAATGTTGAAAGTCAAGTGCTAGGACAACTATCTTCATTTTCCTAGAGCACTATGTCCTTGGCAACCTTCAAAAACTGAAGGTTCAACGATTCCTCATATCGTCAACAGTCCAAATTGCGAGTTGACTTGTACGAATGGCTAAGGGTTATTGCATCTAAGGATGCGAGAAGGAATCGATTCGATGAATCTGCAATTTTATTTGCAATACTTATCTTTCCTAGAAAGCTTAGAGGTAGTCGAATCTATGCAGGAGGAATGAGGATAGTAGGAAAAGTAATAGAGTGGGATTTCTCCAACTGTCGACAGAGAATACGTTTGAATATGGTCAAATGAAAAACTTTTCAAGTTCACTTCCCTAATTGAATAGGAAGCGATTCGTGTGCACTCGCCGGGCAGGGCATTCAATTGTTGAATGGAATGAGTTGAGTGTTTGAGTAACATTTTTACTGCATTTATTGATTTTCCATTATGAACGTGAGGACTTCCATACACGTATCCTTATAGCTCGATTTGAATATAATTCGTATTGTGTACTACTGATAAGCATTCAATGATTCCAGGCTTCGCTGGGATCTTGTCACTGTGGATGAAAAACTATGTGAAGCCTTTGAGCTTATTTCGCAATTAATTAATAATGTTGCTACATTTTTGCTGTTTTATTCAGACCTCAATACTGATTCCACTCATTCGGTACAAGTTAGAACTCGCACTAATGGAATGTACCAATTATAACACCTCTTTTTGTAAAATTGATGACATTTATTTAATTCTAATTATATTTTATAGAATACACCCCGATAATAACAAATTCGCGTCCCAACAAATATCTCGACCGTTTATTTTACTTATTTAAATTAGATCGACTTCTGCACAATTCAAGTGACCAAATATAATTGTCAACTATTCGTCAAACACGCCACTATTCATTTATTTTACTGGTTTCCTGGAAATACCGTTAATTGCCGTTCACGAAGTATCAGTTCTCCAGGCAATTATTAGACTTCGGAAAATAGCAATTATAATTCCGATTTTGACGTCTTTGAATCAACTGACATCTATACAGTCGTATTCAACAATTTATTAATTTTTTAATATTTTTGCTTACGACATGTTTCTATTCCTCAACTATTTTGTTTATTTCGTGCGACTAAAAATCTTTTTTTGAGGTGCTTGGTTTTTGAGCGAGCGAGCGAAAAAATTGAAAAGCAGTTGGCACAAAGTCCGGAGAGTATGGCCGACGCTGAAGAACTCCCAAATCATTGGAGTGCGGCTTAAGTGACTTTTAAGACATGTGACCGGGTGTGGTAGTGAAGGATCATAATTAATCCTTAGCATAAGCATATAATAAGTACATATAGGGGGAAAAAAATCGAGTAAGCCCCCAATCTAACGGTATTAAAATAAGTGAAACTTTCTTTGGATTGGTAAATTGTTTCTCATTATTGCGGTAAAAAAGATTAACCCTTTTTGTTTAGCTTTCTCGATCGGGTCATTTCAAACGGTGCAATTGTTGTTGACCGTGGTGTTCTTTTCACTAGCAAACGCACACCATTTTTTTAGTTTTTTATGTTGACGTTCTTATTGAATCTTGGCTTGGGCGTATGCCTTGGTACTCATTCTTCACTTTCGGTGACACTTCAGTACGAACACCAATGCTTGTGCCAATCGTTGGCGAGTGAGATTTTGTGATCCCATTTGAAGGCAAGGGAGATCTTATGAATCTATTTGACGACAACTTTAATATTTTTGAAATGCCCCGTTGAATAAGGATGGTGAGAACGGCTTTCGATCCTAGTCTATTCATTTATTCAACACCTTTTGCGACCGATTGCTTACAAAACTTCTGTTGGACTTTTAGGGCTTTCTATAAATGATTACGTCAATTATTTATTACTTTAACTCTTTCTTTATTTCTCTCTATAATATAAAAACTCCTTGATACACTCTACGTTGCTATTAATAATTATTTATTGAACACACAGAAGCTTGGTTTAAGTAAGCGATATTTTCACCACGACAGTGACCAACAGACTGACTAAAGCGTCGTCGCTTTCGCGCAGCTTCATACATAGAGAGGGGAAGAACATAAGTCCTCCAAGCCACCACAAGATAACGAGGCCAACAAAGTCCTGTTTTCCTCTCAACTTCCTTAAAGGTTTTTTTTTACGTTTGAAAAATCGTGTAAAGACTGTTATAAATAACTATGTAAAAGGCTTTCAACTAAAAATCATATATACTTGTTTATAACGTGCTAAAAGAGATTCCTGAGGACTTGAAAAATAGTCGATATCGGCCTTTCTTCGCTTTAATTTTTTGCTATGACGAATGTTATAGCAAAAGAATTCAAACGTCATATACTGCCATAATGTTTTATCAGAAGATAAAAAGCCCTTAAACACTCAGTGCTCAGCTTACTTTAATCTGGATAAAGCAAAGGCTGGAAGCTTCTATTTTGCCTAGGCATGTACGGAGCCATATTGAAATTTTTCTTCCAGAAAAAAGCTCAGAAGCTTTAACCAAAGACGGAGAGATGCCACCATCCAAACAAAGGCGTTGCTGTTGTAACTGCAACTCAAAAAAAAAAATTTAAAGGGGCTGGCGTTTGGTGCTAAAATACTGAGCACAAAAGTGACATCTGTCATGGCTGCCTACAAAATAAGCGATAAAGAATGAACTTGTTACTTGAGTGTGTGAATTATGTATTCAACTGTGAAAACAACACTGATTTTGTAATTTTTACAATATTTATGACATTTAGCAGACACCTGTTGATTTTTGTTAATGTTTTTCCCAAAATTTCTTTTTCAAAGATTAATGTGATTTTTGTTTTCAACCATTTTGTAGAAACGAATTTAACATAAAATTGCATTTTGTGGTTAAAAAACATTTCCATTTCAAAACGTTTCGCAATTCCATGAGTAATTTACATTAAAATCATTTTGCTTTCAAAATAGGAAATATTTTTGTTCCCCAAAAATTTTTGAAAGTGTCGCATGACCCTTATAATAGCTTAAAGATCCTTTCAAATGCTGTGTGGTCATTGTAATCCATCTCAGGATAACTATAAACGATTCACCGCATGACGATTGCAGAGAAATGAACTTTTTTCTGTTTTGTTTTTTCGTTTTATTTTGACTGGTTCAATGAAGATAAAATGGTTTGAGATTTTGTTACCTAATTGAATCTTAAGAGTGGTTTCATCTACACATTAGTTTGGCAACAAAGGATATTTTCAATGAATCGCGAGTGGCAAAAACTATTATTGCGTGCATTGCCTTAAAAGCTTGTTTTCACCATAATCATCAATGTCGACAATTTGCTATTCATATCAGGGTTCATGGTGGTGAGTCAGTTTGGCATAAATCCAAAAATAATTTGCTGAAATAGTTCATATGTAGAAATCAGCAAATTATTTTCGATACATAAAGGATATTGAAACGTTAGGGGGATGAAAGTATCAGTTTATTTTAATGAAAACGTCACCTTAAAAATCAAAAGTACTAAAGGACATTCAAATATATGGAAATATTGTATGACGCATGCATTGAGCTCAGATTTCTTGGAATTGGAAACATTTTTATAATAGTAATATAAATTAGTAAAAAAAATCAGTAAATCAACGACAAATGTTTTCGGTTCTTTCTGTGCAACTTGTAAACTCATCTGAAATTTATCTATTTTATACAATAAAATATCTTTTTGTCGCCGGGAGGAGATGGTTATTTATATCCTGATTGTAGGTCTCTGAGAGCGAAATTGGGAATCCAATGGTAGTATAAGCCCGGAGTGACTTCTATATTTTGACTTTATCCTGTGTTAAACCACTTGGAACATCCACCGTTTTCCGACTAAATTCTATGTTCGCTAACAAGAAGACATGTTGCGTCGGATAAGCCTTGGGAGCCTTCTCCGAAGCTGCAGACTTTAGAGGCTAAATATGAGCTTTCTATGCTTTAAAACGGATAAAATTTTCCCAACATGGTCCAGCAGGCTACAAATAGAGCTACAGGTTAACAATCGATACCCTGACAATCTATTAAACCGGCAACGATCTCGAGTTTGGAATTTTCGCTCCTTGTTCAAATCAGTGGTCAACAGAGCCCTAATCGGAGAATTAAAAAATACAACGGAAGAAACAAAATTTATTTATAGGAAGCAAATTTTCTGAGGCAATATGTTACTTAATTTCAGGTACATCAATTTCGATAAATTGAATAGGTACTACATTTGGTTAAAACTACGAAATTACTGACGAAAACGAAGATTGTAGCTCTGGAAGCGTAATGTTGAATACGACTTATAAGGTTTCGCCAAAGGGTGGGATGTTACCACCAATTCTCTGGAGACTCTCTTTTAACCAAAGATTTGAACACCTAAGCAAGTGGAGTTTCTGAGCAATACCATATGATGATAATTCAGTTATCCTGATCGTTGCAAGGATCGCGGAAACTTATTCAGGACTAGTTCTGATCGCACTCTCACATGTATTTGAGTTAAAGTTAAACAAAATGCGTATCAATGGACAAAAACTGGAGAATAAAACAACAAAATCGATCGTATGCGTTACACGAAGTAATAGGGACGGATAACTGGGAATATCCTAGGACAGTAAACCCACTTAGACTCAACACAATGGAAAAGTTAGACTGAATGTCACAGTTTCACTTATCATAATGAAGCGCTAGTTGGGGATAACTTGAGAGTTTATCCAAAGATCATCCACTTGATATGTACAATGTTAGTAAGATTACTTTCCGAGCACTGGTATGTTGGCGAGCCCATAAAAAGGAAGTCAATTCAATAGAACTAGAGAAGACCCAGTGAATGGCTTGGGTTAACTTCACAGGTGTCATTAAGACTGCATCAACTGCTACAACAAAGGTCATGCTCAAACTGATGCCACTCGACAAGATCGTTTTTGGAAGGTATTGCTTGCGAGCATCATATTTAAATCCACAAGGAAATAATCTACGAACCCTCAAAAGTGAAGCCTATCTCTTACAAAACGTAATCATTATCCCAATCTGTATCAAAATGTAGAAGTGTTTCCGGGGTGTCAACAGTAGTGAATGCCAACGGTACACTTCCACATTTTGAAACAGAGAGGGGATGACCCTTTTAACGAAAAGGGAATTCGATAGTATTTAACCCGCTGTGTACTCTAAAACTTCCTAACAGGATTAACATATCAGAAACGAATGGGAAACAGTGCAGAGCTTCACATCTGGACGTGAAGTCGTTATCAATACTGATGTCTCCAAATATATGAGGGAAACTATTATATATTACATCCACAAACAAATATATATTACATCCTTGAGAGCTATGCCACGGTTTTCAGGGCGTAAGTTCACTCACAAACACAATTAACTGACGGCTTACAATTTTTGTCACCCTGTTTGTTTGCATTAAGTTAAGCTCAATATGGGCTTTGTTTTGTATCGATTGGGCACTTAGGAAGAAAAAAAAACAGTTAGACAATCGCGTTGACTCTCTAATTTGTGTCGAAGTAGCTTTTGTCAGAGTTAGCCGTCGTTTGACATTATTACCGTGACGTTGCCGAGATTAAATTATTTGTTCTCTTTTAACGTTGTGTTTGAAAGTTCTTTGATTTGTGTTTTTAAGATTATTCTTAGTGTTTGAAAACATAAACACGCTAATAGATGCGATTTGGTACAGCTAGAGCTGCCGCTTTAGTACGATGCTCAGTACAGTAATCGTCGAGCGCTCGAACGCTCCGTGGACCTCGGTGGTACGGGATGCCATTATACGGTATCAGGAGGCACCTGGTGACCAGATCACGGGAGAAATCGTTGAACTGCCTTCCGATACAAACGGTTTATTGTCACCAGCGTGTTGCGAAATCACTTTTGCACTCCTACTGAAGTTTTAAGTGTAAGTGAATGTATGATAGGAAGAAGACTGGGAAAAAGTAATTTATGGAGTTTTCGTGCAGCTCGCGCCCAAAATTACCGTAGATCCACACTTGGTTTGTTGCACAATGGAGTAGAGGAAGGATGTACTGTTTTCAGATGAGAGCAGCATAGCATTCAGTGGTCCAAATGGGTGTGTTCGTGCATACAAATGTTAAAATTAGACCTTTGCTCCCTGCACTATACTCCCTGGCTTATCAGGGCGGATCAATAAAGATTGAAAGAGCTATATATTGTAAGGCCCGTGCCGATTTTGTCGCCGTTGGTAGGGGTAATGTGAACGTTCAGAAGTGCGTGGAATAAGTTCTAAAAGACCATGTTTTAACGTTAGGTCCTTAGACTCAGCGGAGCAGTGGAAAATCGCATAGCGGATGATCAAAGACAAACTATGCAAAATGGACGAGCGCTTCAGAAGATCCAACTTACGATCGCATTTAAAATATATTAAAAGGCTTCAAAGGAGGATTTAACCGAAAATGCATCGTTGCAAGAACGCAACCGGTGTCAGATTATTTAGTAGTAGAATTGTGAAAAGACGTTGCGCCAAATACTTTGAAACGCTATCCAATCATACTGTCCCCATCTTCGCGAGTATCACAACCACCAACGAACCAGGATGCAATGAAGATACTAAAGACTAATGCAACCACGTGACTAGATTGCATTCCGGCAGAGTGTCGTAAAGATAAATTGGATGCAATTCTAACCCTTTTGCTGGAGAAAGTCCGGAGAGAAAAATGTATCTTAGAATATAAGCAAAATATATGATCTTATGATATATAAAAGGAGACAAGCTAAGCTACTAAAATTATAAAAGGATCTCTATTCTATGTAGGGCATACAAAGTCTAGACAAAAAGTTTAGAAAATCGGTAGAGTCGTTTTGCGGATAGATGTGTAGGCATATATTAAAGTGGACTTCAGCGCGGGTAACGAAAAATGGAATAACTTTTCTATGTTGAGAAAATCCTGGAAAATGCCGAAAGATCAATATAGGCGTCCATGAATCTTTTTTGATTTTGAACGTTTTTGATGAACTATTCAACATAGAGTGTTGAACCGTACGAGGGCGGTCCGAAAGGTGCTTAGCATACAACCGAAACCGGAAATTTTGGCAAAATAGTGGTTTATTTCTCAACATATTCTCCTACTAGCTCGCTTGACCTAGCGATCCTTCGACTTCTCGTCTGAAGTATAAGTTTTCTCGAGGTCTACAAAGTAGGTCTGAGTGACGTTAAAGACCCCCTCATTTACCTCAAGTAAATGTTTCAAATTTGGAAACACAAAGAAGTCGCATCGGGCGAAACCTGGAGAATACGGTGGATGGGGTCGCAGTTGGTAGCCCAATTCGAATAACTTTACTAAGTCGAGGGCGGTGGTGTGAGCCGGTGCATTGTCATGGTGGAAGAGCCGTTTTGTCTTCACCAAATGAGGCCTTTTTTGTTGGAAGTCGGCGTTGAATTCGCCCAATAATTGAGCATAGAACAGCCCTGCTACCGTTTTGCTCGTGTCCAGATGTTTGACGCATGTAGATTACATCTTGTTAATCTCAGAAAACGATGGCCATCACATTTCCGGGGATGAAATATCCTTCGCCTTCTTCGTAGCATGTTCGCCGTGTGTCTTTGCTTCGGTGTGTACTAGTGGACCAATATTATGTTTAAAATCAGGAAACGACGTAGAAACACCTTAAAATTACGCTTAAATAGCGTAAAACACTGTTCTGAATCCATCATACTGTTACGCTTGCTATCCGGAGCAAGCAAACGCGGCACCCATCAATCAGAGAGCGCAATATTTTATGCAGGATATGACCTATGCGGTTTTTTCAGATACCTGTCTTAGCTAGTCTTTATGAATAAAAAATGGTGGATTGTAGTCACGTAATCCTCCTCAGTCACAGGTCACCTGTCCGTGGTTCCGTAGTCACCGCGTACAGCATCCATTCTTTGATTTCGCTGTCTAATTTCCCTTCCAAAAACACGAATAAATTTACCGGCCGATACTCCTTTTCCTGGATTTTTCGAAAATACACAGACACGCTCGCTTTCACACGCGGGCAAAAGAAGCTACGAGCGCGAATGGGCTGAAATTTTGACAGCTGCTTCCTAGGAGATTGTACAACTTAGTGGCGCCGTCAGGTGGTGAGGCTACGTACTTACCGACCCGTCCTCCTGTATGAAAAAGGAGAAATTTGACTGCCTTCTTCGATGCCTACAATTAAACGATTTAAAAATGTCGTCTATAACGACAAAAAGACGAACCCTTCAAACCTATAATTAATATGGGAAATGCGGTTTGTTACAAAATTAAACAAAGCGATATTCTTCCCTGCTGACACTGGATCTGAATATATTAAACAGTAAATTTTGCGTCTTTGATGCTTTTCAAAAATTTGATTCATAATTTCTATATTTGTGGTCCACTTTTCGGGTTTTATATTTAAAAGATTTATCAAAAGAATTAAAAAAATGAATTATTTCGAATTTCAAGTGTAAAATTTGTTGCTAAATGTTATCCTTGCGAAAATTCTAATTCTTTTCCGTTGTATGAACATTTAAAACTTACAATAGTTTCCATAAGCACATTCATATGAGCGTTGACATTGGCATCAACTATAGAACATGAGTCCTTGCAGAGACCATTTGGACGAATTACAATGTTTCACTGCAGGATCAAAGCGTTCTCTTGTAAACAAACCAGCCCCATTCGGTTGTTTTCCACTTGAATCCTAGCTCCGGTTCTAAAAATTTATTAGAACATTACCCTCATCTCTGGCCAAACTTAGTTTATGGTATTCAACGATTTAATAAAAAGGCCCTCATTGCTAATCGTTTCGTCCTTGGTTAAATACTCCTAGGAGAAATTTTCATTATTCCATTCTCTCAACGAATTTCACAGTTTATTCTTTCCTTGTTCATTTCAGCGACTCGCATTCTCCGAGGACTCTAATCTTTCGCAGCCGCTCACATTTTCCACATGTTATGAAGTTATGGAATTACACATTTTTTCACATAACTGAAATTACATCAGAAGGAATTTAAAGTCAACACATTATGGTCTCCTCATTGACGACGACAACCGAGCAAGAGTCAAGAGCTGTTGCTCTGAATAGTGGTTAGGAGCAGTTCCAGCACCAGTGGCATTGTCAGGACACAGGCAAGCCGGATTTCGACGATAATGTTCTGTATGAAATGACGACGATATAGGAATATGATGGAGAAAATTTAGGTTAATGATTTTCTATGTTCCACAACTTCCTGATTTTTTTCGCACATGCTATGACGGATGCGTATGTGTTTGTGTGGATTTGTGTATGCAGCAAGAGAAAATTGCAGATGATTGCTCCATTTTGCAATCCCAAAGCGAAATATAAATGACTTTAAATGAAATATATAGTAGGAAACTAGGAAATACTTTAGCACAAATATTTTTCCCTTGGAACTAAACGTCGTGGAAGAGTTTCGAGCGAATTCTTGGGGTTACTGGGGCATAATGCGAATGAAATATGATTGTGGCTTCGGAATTTTCTAATCAAGTGCGCATCGACTTATCTGGCTTCAAGTGGGAAAATTTTAATTACTCTTCGATTGTTCAAAGAACAAAAAGTTAAATTACCCAAATGAATTTTCTGCTCAAGAAAACTTCCTGCTCAGCACGATCTTATGTACCTTCTTTCTCGCAATGATTGAAAAGAACTAGATATTGAGGGCTGCAATGGAAAGTTTTGCACCACATACTATTTCTAATAAAAAATACAGGAAATAAAATTTTAAATACCATCTTACGTATGAAATTGGAACTGTAGGTTATTTTGAGGTTAGAATGTTTGATGACATTTTCTTTATAACACAAAGTTAGTTTCATGTTTGACATCCACAAAATGAGTTGTTTTTCGCTTGGGCAATGTTGGAAAGCATTAAAAACTGTACATTGAAAACATCTACTCAAATTGTAAGAAATTTAAGCAAAAAGTTAACAAAGCGGACGTGGAACAAGTTCGTGTAACTCGATCAATGTTGGATAAAACAACCCGCGTACATACTCGTCTATTGCCCGCAACCAAATGAGTTGCTGCTGTTGCTCAGAGCATGCGCAAACTACCATTAATCTTTGGTTTGCTCAAAGGACCGAAGAACACTTGATTGAAGATGAACATTTTTATCGAAAAATCGTCATTTCGGGTGAAGGTCATTTCCATCTCAGAGGAAACGTCAATAGGAAAGATTGTCGTATCTAGGGCTTAGAAAATCCATGGGTCATCGTAGAGAAACCAAATCATCCACATAAAATGACTGGGTGGTGGAGATTTTAGCCTGACGGTATTATTGGACCATTTTTCTTCGAAAATAAGCAGCGATATACCATTACAGTGAATGGTGAATCCTATCGCGCCTTGGTAAGCGATTTTTGTTTCTTGAAATTGAAAAGGATAATATAGATAACATTGGTTTTCGGCAGGATGGTGGAAAGTGCCAAACAGCGAACGAAACCATCGATCCTTCGTGCACTGTTTTCCAAAATCGCATAATTAGCCGAAACGCTGATGTCGATTGGGCTTTTTGATTGGCGATTAGAATTTTTTGTATTTTTTTGTGTGGAGAGCTGTTAAGGACAATCGTTACGCTAACCAGCCAGAGACAACTGACGACTTGAAACATGAAATGATTTACGGAAGCAAAGAAAAGCCAAAAAATTGAATAACAAGAACTAAAAAAAACTTGTCCTAATCCTCAAAACGAAGGCTGTTGGTGAGCTTGTGTTAGGATGTAACGTCTTTCTCTCATTCTTTCTGTTAATTTAGACTATATTATTTATTGACTATAGTCATCAGTTACATTTAATCATAACTGTTTATGCCAGAATACGTACTATTGCAAACCACGTCTGCTTCTTGGCTAAGGCATACCGTAAGTAGAAATGGCCAACATGCTCTAGAACGGCTTCTGGCAAAACAAATACAGTAAGCAATAGTAGATTGATAGTTTATGTAGTAGAGTTCTTGTAATAGATAATAGATAGACTGACAAAGTCTTATGAGGAAAAAAAAGTAAGAATATTAAAAAAACAAAAGGCAGATGAGCATTAAGATCGCATGACGATGAGATTATCCTTAGAAAATCGCTTCAAAACTGCTAAAGAAATATCTTTAGATAGCAACTCAGCAGAAATGAGTCGAAAAACAGTTGGCAGAGGGAGGCCTGAGTGAAGAAGGCCAATGTATGACAAAACCAGCGTTAAAATCATTTCTTAACAAAAAAATGAAACAATCTCACCTAAATTGGGCACAGAGTTTTAAAAATTGGAAGAAAGTTATGTTTTCAGATGCGAGTAAATATAATATTTAATTCTAGAAGCTTTATTTGGTAGGTCAACTTATCCAATCTCACTTACAAGTTATAAGTGAGTAATATAAGTTCAAGCTGGAAGCAATATTAAAAAGTAAAAATAACCAGACGGCATCCATCTAACTGTTAGTATCTATCGATGCGTCCCAACCTGTCAGTTGGCAACTGACAAGATACGGCAGGGCCGCGTCTTCAAACCCAACTTGAGCTCTTACCTCTCTTTCTAATAAAATATAATATCTTCAGTTTTATTCAATGTCTTACGAGTCTTAAGAGGGTCTGTTAATTTTTACCAGGCCTCCCATTATGAAACATAGAATTCGTCGGATCGATTTCGGGTGATTTGTTTATGTCAAAAGTATTGATGGCCTCTAAAATCGTTTCTTAGTTTACGAATTTCTTTAGAGGAGGCGCTCGGTTAGGAGGCGGGTTTGGTTCTCTTTCGAAGAAAAGAATTTTTTTCCAGTAGTCGTTGGGGATATTCTTTCATGTTGCTATCGACGATAAATTAGCTCTTTGAAAAATCGTTTCTACGTGTGCTTCCTGTTTCAGGGCTCTATTTAGAATTTTGAGTCCTTTGATATCATTGCATAAGGAACTCCAGGACTTCCAATACTCTCTTGTTGCATCTGACTTAAATGTTTTTGAAATCGCATCTCATTACCTACTATGACTACTCTAAACTGCCTATGTGTGTTGCTTCTTATCTCATTGTTCAGATCATTGTTCAGTAGCTTACCTTCTTGTGTTTGCAGGTCTAGATTCGGCACACTTCCTGAAAGCTATTGATTAGAGTTATTGTCTAACATTTGACTTCCTTGGCTTATATTGAGTTAACGACTCTGCTCGCTTCAGAATAGATATAGATATTCGGAAAGCTGTGTATATTAAAAACTTTCCAAACCATTAAACATTTTCCGGGTTTGTAACCCCGCAGTCAATATCCTCTGCTCTATTCTATAATAGGAGGTGACTACACATTTGACATTTACACATGGTGAGACTGATTTCCACTGAGAACCGGTTGTTTTCGGTCTAATCTAGACAAGGTTGATATTCCACAGTCCCCTAACTGTATGCTCTGCGTAGGAACGCGTGTGGCGCATTTTATGCTTGCAAAACATATTTAAGTAAGTAACATGGTGAAAATTGGAGGGCGCTTCCAGAAAACTGTGTTCGGTCTTGAAGTCGAAGTGTTTAACCAGCCGTGTTAACCTAATTCCACGGTCTCCACACATGGGGTTACAAACAATGTGTAAACCATCAACCCCTCAAGCTGAAACAAGTTTCAGTCCCAGGCCCCAATTTATTTAAAGCTTCCTACTTGACGTCTTCCCCAACCATATAGCATTATCATCTTTCATCAGCTTAGACGTTTACAACATTCAGTGCTCTTGTACGTCGCCGATGTCTGGGTGATGCTCTTGGTAAGCATATGTCCCGCAAGGTACAGAAGCCGCTCTGTCACTGACACAGCGATGTTAGTTATCGCGAGAGTGTTACTTACTGAAGATCGGAGACGAGTCTTCTCACGTGAGGAATCGCAGAGAGATATTGTTAGTCAAGAGATAAGAAGAAAGATTTATTCTGAGACCGGAAATTTTGGTACAAGAAGCAAAAAGATGGACTGCACGAATCATCAGAGACTTGGGCAGTGATTCTGCGAGACTCGTGCTTTTGATGAGACTGATTATTTTTTGATGCAATTACTCAGTGGGCACGGGTGTCTGTCCCTTGTGTGCTTGCCCAGGGGTGCTAGATGATGCCTGCCACACGGTTCCAATCGCATCTCTCCGAGATATGAGGTCTGCTCTTCCAGAGAATTTCACCGACAAAATGTTGACTTCTAAAGACAATAGGAGTTGTGTGTGACATAATGTGCAGCACGTTTCTTCTCATCATAGAAGAAGGGCATCATAGATTACTTAACAGCGTAGAGGGATCGTCGATCTATCTGATAGCAATCCTTCCTCCCCATTCATTCCTGCTGGAAGAGGGATTTCCCTAACCAGAAGGCGCAATCGGGTGAGTACAAAGATACATTCTAGATAAGGTTCCAGTGTGCCAGAGCAATTTTTAATCGGTAGTCCGGTTGCCTCAGGGAGTGCTACACTCAGGGCGTAAATGGCCTCCACCTCTCAACCACAAAAAAAAACACTGGAATATCTGATGCCGATAACTTGCACGTAATTTCCGTCCTGATTAGGTGACGTTTTGGGCCAAGTTTCCCTAAATTTTTACAATTTAAGGAAATTCTCAGGGTTAGCGGAAGAAGAATCGCAGTCTGATCTCCAAGAAGACTCAAGACCGAAGGACAATCCTAGTCGCATATGACTGTACGCATAGTCGATACAACTTCACCAAGGTGATATTCGCTTATGTACCGGATAGGGAGCTGAATTGTTACTCATGAATTTAACCAACTCCTAGAGGAAGGGGAAGTGCTCATCCTGGCAAAGAAGAAGTATTCAAGACCAAGTGTCACCGTCAGAGCTGGCGTAGAGTCGGAAATACGAGTTAAGTTTTTAGTACCTGAACTTTGTGTTAGACTTTAGGCTGGATTTGCGGACTAGAACCAAAGCGATGGTTGATAAAGCCACAGAACGGATCTCAGGTATTTTTTCAACGCACAGTCAATGTTATAGAACCAAGTTCAACGAAAATGTAACCCCAAATGAACATCCTACAATGTTAGTTTTTCTACGGACACTGGTAAGTTAAGCTCTCAACAATGAGTTGAGTTGTATCGTTTTACCAGAAAGTCTCCCCTGCCAACCTCTCTGCAAAACTTTGTGGAAAAATCTCCTTCTGACATGAGGGCGCATATGCTGGTGGAGATGGGTGGGGATGGTCTCTAGATAAAAGAAAACAGTCCAGCGAAGGCGAGCTGAAAGGGAGATGGTTTCCATCAACGTTTTGAGACGGAGGATTCTTGGAACCGTAGGTGACACTGATTTCAAACTGGCACATATATTGATCGGACATGCACGCTTTCAGTCTTAATTTAAGACAGGTAAATTGTGCTCTTCTGGTTGCATATTCAATCTTGAAACTAAGAATTAGGCCTATAACATCTTTTCTTTTCACGCAAGGTTTCTGCAACATGAGTGGGATATTGAATTTTCCGAACAAAATGGGAGAGGTCCGGCCGAGCAGCTTGATTAGAAAATAACTTAAATGGCTTGACAAAAGGAACCAGGTGGTTACGGATTAGCCTATCAAGTAAGAAGTAATCAACTATTACATCTTAGTAAGAAGTTTTTTTTTAAATTAATATGCGAGAAATGTTCACCGTCGAACGATCTCTTCTCCAGCAAATCCTTCTCCTTTCTTCCTATTGAAAATGGGTTAATTGAAAGCGCCATAAAGTGCAGAATATGTGTACAAGACCAGGTTCTCCGGTCGACAGGAGAGAGTTCAGTTTAGTTATTTACCAGCTGATGGTAGCCCAATACGTTGAACGTCATTATGATGACACTACTAACGTTTTCTACCGTATCAAAGACTGAAACCTGAGACTTAAACTGAGGACAAAACTGAGACCAACAACCAAGAACATTTTAGATTTTATTACAGAACGTCTACAATAAAATCAGCTCGTTCTAAAGTTATTTAAATTGCTCCTTGGGATTGTTATTATTAAACCTAAATTCCTTTACGGCTGTCTTAAACTCCAAGTACAGCGAACCGTAGCCGTAAAAAATTGCAAATTCTTATGAGCCCTTGCTGACCGATTAGATCATAAAAGTGACCCCACAGGATCTTGAACTGCACATCGTTCCCTTCAATCCTCCATTTAATTTAAAACAATAAAATTTCAATATTATGTGATATGAAATTAAAACATGTATTTATCCATCCCACCCACCCCCCATCCAAATAAAATATGAGTAGACTGAATCATTTCATGTGGCCACTACTAAAGCAATTCTTTAATCATCTCAAGGACATGTACACATGCATGTATAAGTATAATTTATAAGAAAATCGTTTGCGGTGGGTTTATGCTTCGTACGCATCATTATAATGCACTATAGGGGAAAGGATGGTGACATTGTTGAGGGCAGCGAATGTCAGTAAATAATATTCTTTTCCTAGAAAACTTGAAATTCCTTAGAAATTTTTAAAGCCTGGTAAGATATTCAACAAATATTTCACAAATTTGAATATTCACGGATGATAATTAAAATCTTTTTCAAGATTTATGGAACATGCCACAGTACTTCACCAGCATGAATTAAACACCCCCTCCCCTCACAAACATCGGATTTATGATATCCTTCATAAACCTAAACATTGTACAAGGAATAAAACATACTCTACTGTATGTATTTCATTTTATGGATTTCTGTGTGTAATGGAGATAGAGAGGACATTTTCAGTATTTGTAGAAAATGAATTTTCACATTTCTGCACGCAACAAGGAAGCACTTTACATTATTAAGATGATAAAAAAGTATTTGACTCCTTTCCTTTTGCTGAGAATAAACGGTTTTTACAAAGAACTCAAATGGAATTTAAATGCTTGATAATACAGATAACAATTTTCTGTATAAGGATTTTTTATACTGAACACTAGACATGGAAATTTAAATTAAAAGTTTACGCACACATTTTCAGCGAAAGACGTTTTCCACCTCACGTTTGTAAAGTAGAAAAATGTAATAGTCGGTTTGAATGGGGGAGGGGTCGTTGAAACGACAATGATATGCGCTGAATCGGTCCTCTGAATGGGACCTTATTTTCTTATATTAAGTATATTTTTTCACCCTCCGTGGCTTATTCTGGTGTGAGTTTCATAAAGTATACTAAACAATTCTTCTAAACTAAAATATAAACTAAACTATACTGAATATTCCTATCTCCTGAGATTAATGGTACAATTAACTTCATTTCACCATTAATTTTTTAAACGTCAAAATGTTGTATGTTATCCGAAGGTGTGTTGCACTTCGTCTTTGCGGAGACCACTTTTTAAAGTATTTTAGAGAGCTTTTCTTGAGAAAAATTAAAAAAATTGTCTTCGTGTTGACTCGAAATTAATGCATTTAAATTATCATATCACGATTTAATACAGTTTCCGTTCAGTATAAATTACGGTTCTTGAAAAATTTAAGAAAATGTTGCTCGCATCCTCATCCTTGCATAAAATTGACAAAGCTATAGAGCATATCTGTCATTGACAGATGACGTCAACTTACGCCGATGAGGGTCCGAATGTATAAGAATTTAATGAAATATTCGAAATTTAACCGACGTATTCGGCATGTTTTGACATTCGCCGATATTTTGACATTCGTCGATATTTTTACATTCCTTGGATTTCGGTCTTTTACATAATGCCATGGACATACAAATAGCACAATTACGATCAAAAAATTAAATGTCAATTTTTATTTAGTAATACAATAAAAATGAGCATATTCTTTCTTTCGTTTAATAACGTGATTATCAACAAATCAAACTCAATTCGAAACTGATTAAAACAATTCATAGAAATATGAATGAAATAAGAACTGAGAAACGATACCAACTTCGAAAATGTGTTGGACACTTAAATAGCATAAAATATTTCCTGAAATTTAATTAAAAATTCGTTAGAACATTAACAATAAATTTTTAGTTTAATTTTTACTCTTCTTAGTATTCAGTACTGTAACCAGAATTTTTGATTACAGGCTGACAGGTTCGCCCCATACTCTTGACAAGCTGCTGACATTGATCCTTTGGAATAGAATACCAAGCTACCTTTACACCATTCGAGAGTTCATCAACGTTTTTTGAATTTTTTCGGACTAATCCTGACATTAAAATCGTTCCGTATATTTTCTATTGGATTCCATTCTAAAACGCTAATTTTTTCTTTTGAAAACCAATCTTTTATTATGCGAACTGAATGTTTGGGATCATTATCATGCATAAATTTCAATTTTACTGGCATAAAGTCAAACGCATATGGTTTCATCGTATTTTTAAAATGTCCAGATACTGAAATTTATCCATGTTTCCGTCTATTTTGACAAGAGGTCCTACTCCATGCCACGAGAAAGCTACCCACACCATTATATTACCCCAGTCGTGCTTTACGGTCTTCTGTGTGTATTTGGAATTCAATGCTTGATCTGTCGGACGATGGACAATTGTTCCACCATCTGGCCCAATTCTGTTTATTTTAGGTTCATCCCTCCAAAGTACGTTTTTCCAAAATTGGGAATCCTTATTGTTCTGATATTTAGCAAAGCTCAAAAGTTTTTTATGTTGTTTTTTTGTTGACAGAAGCAGTTTTTTCTACTTATGGTTCCAAATAGTTTAGCTTCATTTATTCGGCTTTCTCACTAATATATCCGATATGCTCATGTCACATTCTTCATTTGCAAAATCTTCACGCAAAATTTGCCTTGATGACTTAAAAGGATCTGTGGCACTATGGGCACTGTATGTGTGAGTGGGTTTTTATAAAGTAATTTAGTACAAATTATTGTTAACAAAAACGTTATTGCCTACGAAAGTCGACAGTCTAAAAAGTCGTACAATTAATGATTTATGGTGGCCTCGGCCGTTGATCGCACCGAGCAGGCAAATTGTGTGTGTCGCAGATAAAGTGTATCCCGTTAGACGGTTGCCGTCGTACTGCTCTTTTTGGCTCCTGGCGTCCAAACACGGAAAAACCAAATCGTTCGCATCTGGGCGAATGCGGGAATGGGTTCTTTGAAAACACTCAATTTGGGTGATTCTAACTACTATTACTCGCGATGCGGGGGCTGCGACATCTCCGCTTTGAGAGCGCGTTGGAAGCGGATAGAGCGTGAGAAATAGTAAGAAAACGGAGTATTGTTTCAATACAGAAGTCTTGTGCCTTGTATATTGAAAATATCCGTATTTCGAATGTATGTTCGCTATAAGTATTTTCAAAGAATTTTATTTGCACCTCATTCATAGGCGAGGTGGATGTGGCGTGGCCGCCACAGAACTTTTTTGCACTATTGAACTATGGCTGTATCTATAGTAGCTGCAGTTTTCCTTGCTATTAGTCCTCGTTTTATAATTTGCTTTAAATGAATCGCATTGTAGACCATTTTCCTGGAATATTTAAATATTTCGGCTATCTCAGCAAGCTTTTCGCCACTGTTGTTCATTTCATACATTATTTGTTTCCCTATTGTATAATGTATTCCTCTCCCCATTATGACATTGAACCATAGCGTAATAACATACAGCGATAATACTCCGACCATCGTCCGATCTAAAAAATTCTGCAAAATTGTATTGGTGTTAATAAAAATTTTTATTTTTTGCTCGTATTTTGATCTTCTTGTTTACAAGCTAAACGAAAATAGATAGAGAAAATACAGAAAAATAAACTTTTTTGCTAACATCAATGGAATTCTGCAGAATTCGTTGAAAACCGTTAGATCAGTCGTTTGTTCGGAGTGTTATCGATGTATTTTGTTACGCTATGACTGAACTAAACTCACTTAAAAAAGAACTCAAAAATAGAACACGCCAGTTGTAATGCTAAACTAATTTGCGAACAAATATACCGTCTACTGCAATTTGTGCTCGTTCAATGTCCACGCAACATACTCTCGAAACTTACTAGAACTAACGCGTATAAAAACTTCTGAATGATAACGGTTAACATTTTTCTTAGAATTCTACTACATGCTCGTGGTAAACAGTAGCGTTCATAAAAGTTGGAATATTTGTAATTATTTTTTTGTGTATTTAATTTTCTTATGAATTTCTGCTATTCGTACGTCCATGACTTAATATATATATGTATATATATATAAGACAATTAAGACGCAGGTTGATTCAGCGAACAAAATTTGTTTCTATAAATAATGTTTTATTATATTTACAATAGTCACAATAGTTATTTACAACCTTACCTATAAATAATGAAACGACAATCAATGTTCGATGTTTTCACTGCGCTTTTTTATTAATATTTCTTTAATATTCAATATTAATTTTTTTCTCTATTCACGAATTTAATATTTCTCTACTTTGGCTATTACGATTCTGACGTTTCTACAATTATATTTAATTTTTATTAATCTTTGAGTTAGAATGATAGGTGAGCGGAGCATGCGAAGCGCGGCAGATTCAAATTTAAAGAAAGATACTTTCTTTACATATATATGTTGATACCGGGTATAAAAGCCTTTATTTATGTTTTCCTTTATTTGTATGAATTTGTTCAAGTCTACCTTCATATCTCCGCATGGCGTTATTCATCCTCGTTACATCGTTCAAAGTAGTCCCCATTTGATTGAACAACGTACTGAACAGCGGTGTTGTTTTTTTACTTCCCGAGGCTCCTTTTACTTCCCTGAATGGCAGTTTGTGGAATTGCCATTAGTGAATTCTTCATATTAGTTCCAACCGTCTCTTTGTACTCTGAATGATTTTTAAATGGGGGTAATGCCTAAAGACGCAACAAGCCTAAATACTCGCTGGCGAAGTTTTAAAAATTGATGCTTTGTCAAATATTGTTGGACAAGGTTCGATGAATGTATTCGCTCTTTTTCGTGCTGAAGCGGGCAATCATCGCTTGACCAAAAATAAGGACATTTTCATCATACTACATCACGCTATTTTTTCAATAATTTGACATAGTATTCAAGTTCAATGTAGTACTCTTAAATGTTCGTTTTGTCTCCTCATGGTTTTCCAGAACACCATCATAATTAAAGTAATCAGTTTAGATTGTCTGTACTTTGCTCCGGGTGTGAAGTGATTTGTTTTTCGGTAATTCAGAATGCTTTCACTGTGAAGACTGTCGCCTTATTTCTGAATGACATGATTCATCAAATGTAATTATTTGCTTAAGTACATTTTGATCATTAGAAACCAATTTGTTCTGAGCGATTATTTTTAACAATTCCCAAATTAATTTTGTACACATGTTAGTCACTCCGAATATTCTCTGTTACAAACTTGGAAACGGTAATTGTTGGATTTTCAAGATCACTTTCTAGTTCGCGTACAATCAACCAACGATCACTTTCAACCAAAAAACGTAAACGCTCGAGGGTTTGCTGATGTTATTGCACCCGAAGGTTGCCCAAAGCGAGAATTAATGCACACTGACGAGCGGCCATTTCGGAACCGTTTGTACCATTCTTTTACTCCTGCTTTGCTCATACACTCGCTTTCTAATTCCTTGTTCATCATCACAATTGTTTGTTGACGTGTTGTTTACATTTAGAACCGGTACAGAACGCTCGAATATTGTAGTCCGGATTAATAAGATTAGGGGGCAAAAATCCAAAATTGTTTCGTTAACTTCAAGACATTGCTTGTGCATGTGTGATAACGGTCAAATACACACAGCTTTGTCTTATAATTACTAGTCATTTTGGTGGAAAATTCTGGTAGTGAGTTACATAATCTTCGCTTGATGTTTATTTCTTATTGCTCCGAAATTTAGTAAACGTTTGATGTCACGCCCGCGCTATATAGAGGACATATCAAACCTTCTCAACCAAACCCTAGAAATTTCAGGCTTGTTACTAGTTTCAAAAAAAGGAGCACATTTTTTCGGTTTGTTGGATTACCATTGAAACTTCTTGATACCAGATAAAATAAAAGGAAAAGATGGAATGTTTTGCTGCGGTGAAAATATTTTTGAAGAAATGTTGAACTAGCTGATGACAATTTGAAGTAAAACGTCAAAAATACAAGTCAAAATGGCCGCTATAAACTCTCTAAAACATATCACTACTGGGAAAAGTTTTAATAATGGACGCTGTTGAAGGAATTTCTTTCGAAAAAAAAGTTTCTGATTGCTCGAATCGAATTCTAAGCATAGACTACAATATACAGACTTCAGCCTCTTCTATTAAAACAATTTAAGTGAAACCACGATGGTAAAATCTCCGTAAAGGCCTGTTAAAAGTGGGAGGAATACTTAAAATTTGTGAA
Source organism: Stratiomys singularior (assembly GCA_954870665.1). Lineage (NCBI taxonomy): Eukaryota > Metazoa > Arthropoda > Insecta > Diptera > Stratiomyidae > Stratiomys > Stratiomys singularior. Next base: position 32,533,042 of record OX940879.1, read on the forward strand.
AATCTGCATAATCTGAAGTTAATGAAGTATTCATCATTATCACCATCATCACTGTTTCGCATTACATTATTCCTTCTGCATGTAACCCTACCTATATCCTAATAAATATTAACTATTCTCAATGGGAGACCACTTTGTAAATCGAATAGGAAATCCTTCAATTCGAATCTAATCGATATTCGTCTCACTGTCATCATTTTTCCATTTGCTGAAATAATATTTATGTATGAAGATAAAGTAATCATTTTAATAGCAAACCTCATAAAAATCGAAAAGTTGGATATAAACACCCGAAGTTATACTCCCCCTCCGCTCCATACGAGTGACGAACTATTACGAAGCTTCGCTCAAGGAGGGTGAAGTATTTAGGGAAGCTAATACACTTAAATTAGGTTAAGCCATCATAAATATTTTTTCGAACTACTTTTAGACGAACCAAACATACTTCATTGAAGTATTCCCATAAATAAATAACACGGCCCATAAGGTCTGAGGGGTTTGTTGACTCAGACTTGTCTAGAAGGGATGCGTGGAGAGCTGAATCCAAGGAAAGCATGCATGCACACATGTACACGTGTATTTAAACTTTACAAGCAATTTAATTTTAATGGCTCTTGAAATGTTTACGCTAAAATGCCTTCATCATTCTTCCAATTTCAATTGTATAATTTACCCTATTGTTAACAAGCTGTAAAAGTGGATAAACTATCTATCTAAGACCCCATCGAATTTATGTGTGTGCAATCGTTCGTGCAGTATTTGTACTACCAAGCTCAATTTCGACGTTCCAGACATGTTAATTCTTCTCATATGATACGATTGCAAAATTTTCAGACATATCCAAACATCTCCCATATTACACACGAATACCATAAAACTGATTTGCTTTTGTTTCGACTCCTTTTTTTTATCGGATACATCAAATTGCTGGAAGACGGAAATATTCAAATGAGGCAAGTAAACATTATCCTTTACAGTTTAAAGAGCATTCATACATTCATATACACAATATGTCTGTGCATAACACACAAACTTATAATGGCTGTTGTTTTAGAAGAAATTTTACTTTTGGATGCTACTCCATTATGCTGAAGTTGGAATTTCCATATATGCATTTGTATCTAGTTGTATAAACGACTGTAGTTAGTAAGTTCACTGCTAAGGACAGCAAATGGATATGTTGTAAGATATATGGCACAGAGGACCTTGTGGTTGGACTTGAACCACTCCACCCATTTGAAAGGTTTTGAAAAATCGGGATGGCCTTGAACTTTTGCCAGACATATTTATCAGAGACTCACGATTGTTAGTATTTCGAATTGAGTCACAATCCTAAGGAGCATATAGTAGCTAAAAAAATTCCAAGGAACTGATTTCACATAAATTTCAAATCGCATGAAAGTACGGCTTTCTTTAATCCCTGCAATCAATTTTCATTTGTTTTTTACGCCAGGAAGCTCACCTACTTAGTGAAAGGCTACCGGGTTCAATGTTGTTAGACTGGTTACTCGTCCTCTAGAATATGCCCAGAGAGAAACGATGAATAAGAACGCGGTTTGAACACAGGTATATAAATGTGGGGTCACATTACGTAGGAAGATGCCTTGAAAAGTTTTCAAGGAGCCATATGGTATTGTAACATTAGTAACAGTGGAAGTTTAAAGGTTTTATGCTCAAAAAATTTAGTACTTCGCCCTCGTTACTTCGTTTTTAATAAATTTGTTAATCAAAACAATACAACTATGGAAGATTCATTGTCCTTACACGGTTATTTACTGTGACGATATTAGAAAACATATTAGTTGCAACAAATCGAGCACCTGTTACAGGAGACCTATTCAATGGACTCTTTAAATCTGACATGGTAGATATGCAAACTATTAGTAGGAAAGCTGTAACCGAAACAAACTATTCAAAGCTGCCTGATTAAGGACACAACTGGAAGTAAAATAACTGCAGGTTATGACAACAAAACATACTTTACTGCAAGAAATATCAATTGAAAATAAATCAATTGAAGTCAGTCATTATTGTTGAAATCTGACAAGTTCCCTGCATTTACTTTTCGGTGAACAATCATCATTGTTAAGCCAATTTTTTTCAGGCCAGGAACCAAGTTTTAAACTCCTAAAGCTGGTGAAGGAGCGTTCTACGGTACAAGTGGCGTACAGTAAAGCTATCAAGATTTTAAGAGCTCTAGCGATTTCCGGGAAAATGGCTTCGTACCTTCCAGCACTTCAACAACTGCCAAATCAGTGGCATAAGGTTGGTTTTCCCTCAATTCCTGCTACAACTCGATTTCATTTTTTATAGTTTGCAAATTATAAAATTCGCTGAAGGTTTCGCAAGCTTCACTTAAATTTTTTAGGGACATGGTTTGCATTTTGGCTGTGTGCACCCTTGATAATGCGAAAGCTGAAGTGTTGTCTTCAGCAAAACGTTCTTATAGGGACCTAATAACGGAATCGAACTACTACATTAAGCAGCAAACCAGACAAAATTCCAACATTCAGAGGAATGAAACCGACAGCAGGCCATCTGGTTGTAACCTGTAGTGACGAGCAGTCTCTAGAATATCTAAAGACTGCAGTTGCCAAGGTTAACACCACCCTGAACGAGGAGTTTAGAGTCGTCCATATAAAGGAGGTACCGCGGTTATGCACCGTCAAGGTATTTGTACCTGAAACGGAGCAGACACCACAGGAAGCCTTCGGGGTATGAAACGGAAAGGTGGCATCTCTTCGCTGAGAAAGAAGTCGCCAACAAAGGCATGGTCCTGGTATTGGGCATGCGAAAGGAAGACGTCAGCACTATGAAGGACTAAAACGGACGACTGAGTTTTGGCTTCACGCAGGTAACTGCCAGAGCTAAGGCGACCGCACCCTTAAAGCAAAAGCAAAAAAGTGATACGGGTGACCCAAGCAAATCTGCACCACAGCAGGGGGGCAACAGCCAACGTGCTTAAGCATCTAGCAAATGGGAACACCGATATAGCACTGATACAAAAGCCTTACCAACTTGGTGGGATGATACTTGGAATCAGTGCAAAACAATTTAAAATCTTTGCGACAAGGGGGGTAAATAAAATTCATAGCTGCATTATATGTCGGAAGAAAATTCATTTAATTTTTCTACCGCAGTTCAGCAACATGGACCTAACATCAGTGGTGTTTGACGGAAGGGACGGGCAGGTAACGCTGGCCCCAGCATACCTACCGTTTGACGCTCCGATGTCGACCACCTAACTCTGAGGAAACACCAAGTGCAACAAATGAGGTGAGTAGTTAGTCAATTAGTTAATAACTAATAACCTCAACTTAGCAAATAAGGGTAACACACCGACTTTTATAACAAAAAATAGAGCGGAAGTGATTGACGTCACGCTAAACACAGCAGAGGCATTGGAAGACCTGCACGGCTGGAGAGTATGTGACTCACCTAGCCTGTCGGATCAACAATGGATCACCTTTCAAGTGAGAAGAGGCGAGAAGACACCATTGGTCTACTGCAATCCTATAAAAGCGGATTGGGATAGCTACATCAACGCTACTAAAAGAAATATAGGTTCACACCAGGTGAATCCATTAAGAAGTTGTAACGACATCGACAATGAAGTGAGATACACCACAAGTCGATAGTTTCAGTGAAATTTGTTCAACCACTACCGTCAAACAAAAAAAGGTAAGTTGGTGGAACAAAGAACTGGAAGAGATCAGGAAAAAACTCAAAGACTATTCAGAATAGCTCACCTCACAAACCGAGATACGGGTTGGCAGGACTCGAAGGGAAATCTGAAAATTTTTCAAATAGCTGTAAGAAGAGAGAAAAGGAAATCCTGGAATCTTTTTTGCAGTAATATTAAGGAAGGAAACGAGACATCTAGGCTAAGCAGGGCTCTGAAAAGAGAACCACATGTGGACACGATGCTTCGAAAGGAGGACTGATCGTGGACAACAAATAGCATAGAACATCTCAAGCTCCTACTAAACCAACACTTTCCGGGCTCAACGGATGAAAAGCCAGAACAAGTAAGCAACCCTAAAAGAAATGGTAAGCGAAGAAAAGGTCCTTTTGGCCATTAATACCTTCGAACTTTACAAATAACCAGGAACCGACAAAGTGTATCCGATCATGCTTTTGAGAGCGGATATCATGTAGAGCCTCCATATCCAAAGACTATATTCCTTTGGACTGGAGAGAAGCTAAAGTAGTTTTATACCGAAGCCGGCAAAAGCCAGCAACTGCAAAGCAACGGATCACTGACCTATCAGCTTAACATCTCTTAACCTGGAACGCCTGTTGGATGGGTATATAAAAAGCACCGTGAACATAACGGAGCTTTGTCCCAACCAACATACATACCTCCCAGGGCGCTCAAAAGAGACGGCACTACACGAAGTGGTAAGCAGAATAGAGAGGAACCTTGCCATCAAAGATTACACTTTGGCGGCCTTCATTGATATCGAGGGAGCCTTCAATAATATAAAAACTAAGAGCATAGTAGCAGCTATTCAAAGATATTCAATAGACCCATATCTTACTAAATGGCCGAAGAAAACGTCGTAACCTTGAATAAATGGACTAACAGGCCCAACAGACTAACACTTGCCTGGGTACTCACAATTAACCAAATAGTGGAAGACCTCAACGGGAAGGGTTTCAAAACGATAGAGTACGCTGACGATATCCCTATGCTGATAAGTGGAAAGTTCCCGGAAACCATGTCGGAATTGATGCAGACTGCACTCTCAAATCTTTTTGAGTGGGCGAAGCTAAACGGATTGCGCATCAATGCCGACAAAATGGAGCTTATGATTTAAACTAAGTGCCGTAAACCGGAGACATTTTCATCCCCGTCCATTGACGGAAAACATATCAGTTTAGTAAACAAGGTGAAATACTTAGGAGTAACCTTGGATAGTAAGCTAACTTCGACTCCACACATAGGAGAAGTCAGACGGAGAGCTACAGCGGTGCTCTTCACAATGAAAAGACTAGTGCGGAAAACCTGGGGAATAAAACCCAAAATTGCCCAATGGATCTACACAACAGTAGTGAGGCCTATAACCACCTACGGGGCATTGGTTTGGTGGAAGGCATTACAAAAGAAAACCACTGCAAAAGAGCTAGAGAAGATCAAGCGAATGGCCTGCCTTGGCATCACAGGTGCCATTAGGACTACGCCAACTGCTGCAATGGAGATAATGCTTAATCTTATGCCACTCGACAAATTCATCTTCAGAGAGGCATCACATGCAAGCATCAGATTAAAATCCACATATGGGTTATCTAACCATACAAAAACGGGGCACGTATGCCTTTTCGAAAAATGGAGAGAATGGCCCCGTCAAGTAAAAGGGAGCTGGATAGAATTCAACCAATAGTGGACACAACAATTCCATACAAGATCAGAATTCCGACCAGAGAAGCGTGGAAAACGGTGCAGGATTTCACATCTGCTAGTGAGATTATAATCTACACCGATGGTTCCAAAACGGATGAGGGAAGCGGCGCCAGAATCTTTTTCCCAGATCACCCGCAACTCAGACGAAGTTATAAACTGGAGAGCCACACCACAGTTTTCCAGTCGAAAGTGTTTGCAATAAAAGGGGCTATAGAAGCGGCAATAAACAACCTTAATGAAAGAATACAAATACTCTCGGACAGTAAGTCGGCACTGCAGGCATTTGCCTCTAACCGTGTAGTTTCACAACTGGTGCAGGATTCTAGGCAGGCTCTCAAAGCCGCAACTACCCGAGTAAATGTACAACTGACATGAGTCCCTGGACACAGTCGTGTAGATGGAAACGAAAGAACGGATGAGCTAGCGAGAGCTGGATCAGCCGACCAAAACGCCACTAGAGTAGACACAATTAAAGTGCCACTAACAACGGTAAAATGGGAACTAGACGAAATCCTCTGGAAAGAGACAGATACGGCTTGGAATGACAGGAACGACTGCAAGATAAGCCGAGCTCCTTGGCCTCACCCTAATCAAACCAGGACAAAACAACTCCTGGGGAAAACCCGAAAAGACGTTTGAACATTGGTGGCCGTATTATCGGGCCATAATCTTCTAGATCAACACGCCAAACGAATAGGAATCCAAACGGATGACACCTGCCGAGCTTGCGGCGAGGAGGAAGAAAGTACAGAACACTTCCTCCTAGATTGCCCGAGTCTGGGAAACAAACGCCTTACTTGGCTGAGGTGTACTGGCGTAATAGAATTGGAACACTTGGCGACCACAGAACAGGGGGAACACATTGGCTTCTGTAGGACGACAAGATGGACCATCTGTAAACAATAGTACTACACATGGGGAGCTAGGGGCCGATTTTGGCCTGTGCTATTTTCCAGCTAATGGACCCCAGTACAAATAATAATAATAATAATAATAATAATAATAATAAGTACTAGATTACAAAAGACTACCTCCAAAACTTTGATGGACTGTCTGCTGGATAGTTGCTCCGATAACGCTTTCGTCCAACAATCCAACAATCTTGTTGGAATCATTATGAATTATTATGATGATGAAAATATTTCGAACGCCGAAATATTTTCATTCAATCCGATTTTTTCTATTATGGCGGTAGCGTCTTTCAAAATTTCATTTCTGACTTGATCTGGATTATCACGGTGCATTTTGAAAGGTTGTAAAAGACGCTTGTGCTGCAAAGCCTTGATCGTGTCCAAAGCTACTGCCTGAAGTCCATTCACCACCGGTTCCATCAAAGCTGAGTATTTGGCTATCAACAACAATTTGGCTATAGAAGCATTGGAAAAGAGTTGAAAAGCGTGCTTCTGAGTTGCTCTATTGCCTTCGACTGATAAGGTTTCTAATGCCTCCATTATTGCACAGGAGTGTTCTTTAAAAACTCTGAGGTTTTTGTGTTTCTCGCTCCACCGTGTTTCACAGAGCCGCGAAATATCGGGTATTAATTATCTTCTAAAAATGAACTCCCGCACATATTCAATGATATCTGTGGTGGTTCCCAAGGGTTTAGGAATTTATGGCAAAGCATTGAGATCATTAATAATTAAATTCAATTTGTGTGACGAACAATGAAAGAACAAAGCTTTGGTGTATTTTTGTCGCAAGATCGCTTGTACACCATCGTCTTTCTCAGCCATGATTGATCAACCATCGAATCCTAATCCAATGTCTTTTGCTAGGTCAATCCCTTCGATTGCTAGAAAATCATCAATTGCCTGTGCAATCCAATGAATACTTCTTCAACTGCATTGGTTTCTTCACAAAAATAGCGCAGACCAATGGATAATTGTTCTTTCCCAGGTATGTTAGCTGCCTCGCCTGTCAATACACTGTAACCGTCTCCTGATTCACTTTGACAATAAGATCCGTCTTCAGCACGTTGACATAATTCTCAACTATTTGATTTTGAATGTCAGCAAAACGATAACTTAACTCTCCCCCCCTGTTCAATGTGTGCCTTTAAAACCGCATCCCCTGAATCAATTCCAAGCTTGAACAAATCCTCCAGTATTCCTTCGCCATAATTTTGCCTCGCAGGGCTAAGTCGTGCGCCCCAGAAAATGTAATGCAAGAAAAAATTGATGTTCTAAATGAGTTGCAAATCCACAGCTAAACGTCGAATAAATGACCTAGCACTTTCGATCGCTGCCTTATGAATGTGTGTTTCCGCATGCCTTTTGCACTGTTCGTGAATTTGCAAAATGGCTTAGCAAAAAACGACCCCAGGACACCACGGAAAGAATTAGTATTTGCGGGAAACTAATCGCAATATTCCCAAAAAGTTACTTTCCGGCGGCGGGAAAAAACAAGCCATGACAAGGACGTCTCCAACCACGAAAAATTAAATTTCAGAGCACAGCATTGCTCGGGCTCGGCTTGTATTCCGGTAACAAAGCCACAATTTTGTGTGACGGTCGACCCTTTTTCTTTTTAGATTTATTGGAAAATGGAACACGGAAAATCGTGAAAAAAATATCTCAAAAAGTAGTGGCAATTGATCTTGTGCCTATTTGCAAAATGCTCACCGCAAAACTTTCTTATGTGTATATGTAGGGAAAACGAAAAAAAAATGGGAGTATGGGAGAGAAAGAGAACATAATTGAACCGTTGACTGGGCGCTGCTTTTCACTTGAAATTTTTTGTTTAACGCTTTTTCTCGAATTGTCGACAAAAAATCTTAGAAGTGGCCACGTGCCACCACTCAACTTTGTGTTGTGTCTGAATTCTTGGTGAGTATGCTCGTCACGTGGAAGGGTTTGTTCCCCCAAACCTTCTCAAACCAAAATACTTATCGGTCAATTTGTCTTCAGGGGCAGGAAGCAGCTGTCCCCTCTGGTGACGCCTTTGTATCGAACCCCTTCACAACAAACACTGCGTACACCAGTTTGGGGGAATGTGACTGACCATAGACCATCTGTAAACTGTACTGGTGAACAGTCTTTGGCACATCTAAAGTCATCTTTTGCTGAGTAAAGATTATTTAAGTACTAAGTATGGGACTCCCAGAGGCTCAATACTCTTAAACCAGCCATCTTCCGTCAACCGGAGCATATAGAACTTTGGGGAAAGCGCCTTCAGATTGTGGTAATTCCTGCTCTAGCAAGAAAGAAAGGAGGCAAATGGAGTGATAAAAATATGATTCCACCATTGCGGATACGGAGTGACGCTTACTTTAGCTTTTTAACTGTCAGAAAAGCCAAATCATGCCTTAGTGTCAGTTCACTTTGTGGCTCTATCATGACAGTCCCAAGCCTGTGGAAAGTTGCAGGGAATATGGGATGGAATCTGTGTTGTCCAACAACGTCAAAATGAATTGATTCCACCCGTAGGGTTGAGACGTTGGGACGGTGTACACGTTTTGTATACAATGCGGGGTGGAGAGCGAGTAAAGGATGGCAGTTGGGAACGATTTACAGAAGCAAGTACCAAATACGTCACCGAGTCACCCCCCGCATGGGGGGTGTACCGAGGGAAAGCGGATGTAATCTGACCTCTATAAGGTGTACTGATGAACTAATTGACTGATGGACTGAGAAGAATAAAAGATTACCGACGAAAGAAGCATCGATGTAGTCTATATTGCTGAGGGGAGCACGGATTGAGACAAGTACCCCTAATGACGCCAAAAGGGGTTCTCTCTGTTTGAGCACCAGAGGCGTAACGAAAGAATATTGACGAAAGCGGAACCGATGGATAATAGCTGCGGAGATTATTGAAGTTTAAACTTGACTGAGGACTAGACCTGACAAGAAGTAAGGAGTGAACTGAAAAAGTGACGAACTGAATGTAGACTGTTGAAAATGGTGCAGTAATTGTCGATTCTGTAGTGTATTGTTGCAACTGAGAGACGACTAGTTAAACTGAATGTGTCAAACTGAATGTTCTGTTGCATGTTAACGAAGTAGTGTTGAATGTTGATAGCAGGTCGAAAAGCTCGCATTGCAACATAAACTATGTTGATGGAATCCAGGAGGCTTTAAATAAATTGCGACCTGGAACTGAAACTTGTTTCAGATCTTAGGAGTGGTTGGATACATTGCTTCAACCCCGTCTATGGAGACCGAGGAATCAAGCCCAAACTACAGGTGTCCACGTAAAACTTCTCGACTTCATGTCACCAATTCAACTAATGCGTCTATAGTAGAATTTGCTGCTCCAAAATTATTCTTTTGTACACTAAAAATTTCCAAGCAGGTTGGATATTAGTGAACCTTCCCGTTTCGAGATTCTTAATTCACTTTCTCGTCCGTATATATATAATGCACAATGATGGATATTCCGGATTCCTCTTCTCTGGCTAATGAGCACTGGTTTTGACATTTTCCAATGTTCAGAGAACATTCTTTCCTTTATTGAAAAGCATGTCATAATAAAATTCTTGAACCAATTGTAATATATCGGCAGCTATACTAAATTTTTTTTCGAGTCAGGTTCACATGTATTTCAACGTCGAAAACTTTACCATGGACTGAAATGTGTTGAGAAGAAAAGATCTTGTACTTTTTCTTCTTTCCTTGTGCCTTCTTAGAAGCCTGAGTAACGAACAACCTCCTAACTAGCTTATAAAACAGATCCTGCAGGGCCCTGTGCCTGCCTTCCACGAGATCCTGGCAAGTCAGGCCTTGCTTCTGTTGTTCAGCTCGGACAGAGATTTTCTATCTAACCCACAATGCTTGCAATGTGGTGTATGCTTCGTTCTGGCTTCGCCCTGGTTAAACTTTCACCAGAAATTGAGACACTCTTTTAATGTTCACCTACTTCACGTTTACCATCTAAGCCTGGTGTACTGGAGGCTGGCCTAGCGATGGTCCCGGTGAGGTATAGATCACTTACAAGTAGACGTGATTGTAGATTTTGATTTTCCCAACTGTTTAGTAGCCAGTTCTTTGATTTAGGTGAATGACAAAACGCGGGTGTTTGCCTCGCGAGTACGCCGGTGAAGTTCTATATAGGAATCTATCTTCCGAGTATTTTAAACTTTGGTAGGAGTTTGAGTATCTTGAAGAAGAGAAACAATGAGAAACTCAGGTGCTGTATTCTATGATCATAGGCTGTGTGGACTTTAAAGTTTGCCCAATTGTACATCCTCGACACGAAAGTCATGTTTGAAATAATATGATCGAAACCAAAGTGGTAGAAAATGTGGGTCTTACCAATGTTCAAAATGCATAATCTACAAAAACCATTATCAATAATTTGACTTTGGCTACCATTAAGCTACATTCACATTGAGCTTTACGGTGTATACTTTCCTGAAACGAAACTCTCCACGGAAAAAATCACTAATCTGAAAAGTATGCAAAAGAAAAGTCCACGCAATTGACATCGATGAGGAAGCTTACAAGCTGATCCGAGCACGTAATTCTCTACGGCGCCAGTGGCAGGGAAATCGTGACGCCTCCTTTAAAACTGACGTAATCCTTCTAACGAGAGCTATCAAGGCCAAAATCAAGCTCCTCCGAAACAACCGCTGGAATAACCCCCTCACCAACCCTGACTTCAATGCATAAAAAGTCTGTAAGTTCACTAAAATCTTAAAACGTAAACATCATGATCTTCCATATGCTCTGAACGAGGAAAATGGTAGCCAGATACATTCTAACGAAGAGAAGCAGAGTTACTTGCTGATAAGTACCACGAACACCACAATATCTCCCATAGAATGAGCAACAACATGGCAGAAGTGATAATAACTAAGTCACTACTACCCGTCGAAAATACCGCCATTTTACCTTCCGGTGCTCTAATAAAACCGAAACATTTAATAGAGCAAATAAAGAGGCTAAAGAACGGTAAAGCCCTTGGGATTGACGGAATATCCAATACGGTCATCAAAAACCTTCCCAAGAAAGCGATAGTACTAACTTGCCATATCTTCAACACCTGCCTGAAAATGTCATACTTCCCAAGCTGCTGGAAACACGCTAGCATAATACCAGTCCTGACGCCTAATAAAAACCCGCATGACCCTAACAACTACCGGCCAATAAACTTACTGCTGGCGCTTGGCAAACTATTCGAGAAACTTATCCTGAAAAGGTTGTCAGATTACATTGAAAACAATGACATCCTCCCTCACTTCCAGTTTGGCTTCAGACATGGATACTCCACAGAGCAACAATTGCTACGTGTCTCCAAAGACATGAAAGCAGCACTTACTAGAAAACGGTCGGTTGCCCTACTGATCATTGACATTGAAAAAGCATTCAATACCGTTTGGCATGATGGCCTAACTCATAAACTTAAAGAGTGTAGTACTTCTCCTTATCTGCTGAAACTTATCGCATCCTTCTTGAGTGACAGAACATACCACGTGAAAATCCGCGGTGCAACATCCGCTCCCAGAACCGCCCCTGCTGGTGTCCCACAAGGCTCTTGTCTGAGTCCGACACTTTTCAAATATATACGTCTGACATTCCTATAAGTCAAAATTGCCAATTAGCGGCATTTGCTGACGACATTTGTCTCTACACCTCAAGCAACAATCCTAACCAGATCATCTCCAATGTAGCAAAAATGCTAGAAAAAATTTACCAATTCTTCTACAGGTGGAAAATCAAAATTAATGTCAACAAGGCCGCAGCAACATATTTCAGTAGAAAGCGCAAGCAAACCATGCTGTCAAACAGACCCATCAACTTTTAAGGCCAAATGATTCCCTGGCCCAAAGAACTGACTTATTTGGGTCTAAAACTAGATCAGAAACTTACATTTAAAAGCCAAATCGGGCACATCAGTTCTAAGGCATTCACGTCGGTTCTGTCCCTATATCCATTGCTCAACCGAAAGTCGCACATGAGTTTGCGTAGTAAAATCTTTATCCTCAAAATGTGCATACAACCCATAATAACCTGCGGAGCTCCCACTTGGTACCAATGCCCTAAATTCCTTAAAGCTAAGCTTCAAATCACTAAAATCGTTATTTGAAAATGGCCCTAAACAAACCTTACTATTACTCCTCTAGATTACTACACCAAATATCTAATATTACTCCTATCAGCAAGTTCGCGGAATCACATAGCACTAATCTACTCAAAAAAACCGAATTATCTCCGAATCCCCTCATCCAATCTCTTAGCGATATTTAAAAACCAAGACCAAGTGTCCTCAACCATGGATCTGCTTAGAATAATTAGTTTAGAATAATAAGTTTATATTTTAGGTTATAATTATTGTAAGATAAAATTAGTTATAAGTTAGATGTAAGCCTAGTAGGGGTTTTTGTTAAATTTTCCACTCGAACTAATTACTAGTACCACTCCGATAAATTTTCATGAACTTAGTATAAATTTTATATTAAAATAGCTGTAATGAAGTTTCCTTCAAATCTCTAGACATAAGAAATCAACATTTAGAACTCTGAGCACAAGGAAAATCAATAAGGAATTATTATATATATATATATATATATATAAGCTACGTTCAATTGCCTGAATAACTAAGTCCCCTAACAAGAATGTGACCTTTTGTGGTAGAGACTCTAGAGAGCCAAGGTTGGTTTGAAAAGATGTTATTGCTTTGCTCGGTGTCATGTACAAATTAAGAATGATAAACTTGGTCGCCAAATTCATACGAATTCATTTCTTTGAACGTTATTTCCCGTCCAAGTGGCGCAAGAACCTGATACATCGCAATATCACGCTGATGAATCTGTGCATCGGTTATGTTTACTTACACCAATAAGTCAGGTCTCATATCCCAAGCAAACTGCTCAAGGGGTCGAGTCTTAGTGCCCAGAAGTAAAGGAAAGTAACCAAATATGGAATAGTATCCTTTAAATGGAATACCGTCATTTCCCAGAAACGTATACTCCTAGTTGCAAAAGACAATGATCTTCTGTCTTTTTCTATCATAATACTTGCGTACAGGTTACGATCTGTCAGTCGGGCGAACGTTCTGCCCACGGTGAGAGGGATTTATTTTGGCGTTGTGAAAAAAAGTTTTTAAGGTACGTCAAAACGAAGTATTTCTCTATTTCCAACGTGATTGGAAATAATATTGTTTTATATATAATTATGTCTATGCATTGATTACATTGATCGTCTTAGAGTTTTCTTGTCTGGCTATGTTTAGTAAAAAATCTGATGTACGTTGTGATTAGTTTGAAATTTCCGAAGATGGACAATACTTGGGGTCTAAATATGTAGGGTTAAATTTGAATACCAAAATATCGTCAGGCTAGATTTAAAATTTTATATTTTGGTTCTAGAATGGCGTCTTCGGATTCAAACGGAAAACGAAAAAAATTGCAGAAGCTACACGAACGAAGCTACAGCTTGTGTCAGAAAAATAAGCTATCTCCAGAAGAAGCCGCAGCCACAAAAGTAGGAAGAAAATCTGTTTCAGGTGATCAGCTCGAAAATCTACCGGTAGAATATATTTTAAAGATGGAGAGCAAGCAAGTTCATGGTTTGACGGGGAATGGCGTGCATGTGTCAAACGCAATCATTTGGAGAATTCGTTTTGCGAATCCGGAATAGCTGAAAAAAAGTGGCTAAAGCTATTTTTAAACCGTCATATGCAAAAACTTTCGGTGAGAAGATCCACAGACACGACTTTTGCCAGCGCTGTTGGTTTAAGTAAAGATAAAGTAGACAGTTTTTTTTACTTTCTTGAAGAAATCTACACTTAGGGTAACTATACTCCGAATCGCATATATAATGTGACGAATCCGAGCTCACAGTGGTTCAAACCAAGATACCTCAAGTTATCGGTCACAACGAAAACGAAAAATGGCTTCACTTATTTCAGATGAAAGAGGCTCATTAATGACATTAGTTATTGCTATCAATGTTACTGGCCAATTTGTGCCTCCTTTGATCATTTTTCCCAGGAAAAATATGAGCGAACAGCTAATAAGAGGCAGTCCTCAAGGTGCGGTAGGCGTTGGACATCAATTTGGACGGATCCAAATGCAAATATTTACAGATTGGCTTAAGCATTACATCAAACACACCAACCCGCTCCGCGAATCGAAAGTTTATTGACTTTAGATGGGTATGTTCTCAAACTCGAAACATCGACGCGGAGAAAAATGTTGAAATTATTTTCATAACTCCACACAAAACCCACAAACTTTAACCTTCAAATAAAACTTACATAGAACCACTAAAAACCTATTAAAGCGAAGAAATATGAGTATGTATGAGAAACAATAACAGGCCACTAAGTCCTGATGACATTGTTGAAATATTTGGCAGATCTTTGTTGAAAGTGCAAACAGGGGAAATTCCAGCGAATGGCTTTCGCGTTACAGGCCTATGAAAATCGAATAAAAACATATTCAGCGAAATCGACTAACTTGCAGCCCAACAAGATGCAGTTAAAGATGGTGTAAATCAATGCCACTCCAACAAAATCAAGTTCATAGTCCAAAGAATCATGAATAAACGATGAAAGACCACCTGATAATTGTTTGGTTTTAACTGAAACTTCTTTGACACCAAGACAAGACACAAAATTTGATCGAGCCTTCAACTTCCAAGCTTGCTCACAGTACTCTAAATCTGGTGTTGGTCTTTGACATCAGCCCAGTGCCACTTAAGGAAAAATTTCTAATGGAGGAAGCTGTAATAATACCATCATCTGCATAAAAAAATCAACTCATTGACTCATTGTAGTAAAAAAAGAGAAGAAATCAAGGCCAAAAAATAAAATATAGAAAGTAAATATAACTAAATGAAAAGAGCAAAAACAGAAAATCAAGTCTCAAAATAGTCCCGTTGATTCAGACAATGAAGAAGAAATAGGTTTTGACACAGACAGTGAGCGAGGTGCTGTCATAGGACTGAAAGCTCCTAACTCAGAAGATGCAGTGTGTATGTTCTGTAACAGCCTGTTTTCTTAAGACACTCGAGGAGAGACATGGATTTTATGCCTCATATGTGGCACCATCATAGTGTCCAGGCTACATCGGGGAGAGGCAGACTTATGTGTTCGTGGACAAGACGACGGTGAATATTGTACCTTCACTATTGATACTGGGGCAACAAGGTCAATATCACGACCTGATCTGGTGAGCGGACGTTTACTCTCCAAAGGCAAACCACTATTGCTACGAACAGCAACGGGGGAAACAGCGCACGTATACGGCGAGATCAGAGTCCAACTAAAAGTAGGGGATTTAATGTGTTGATATGAGTTCCTCATTGCCAATATAATCGACGACTGCATCCTGGGAATGGATGTCTTACAACCACATGGGTTCACGTTGGATTTGGGCAAACGGGTCTTGAAATGACGGCATGTCGAGATCCTTATGGAAGATCACTACAACAACATCTCAACGCAGAAAGTGGTCGTAAGTGTTGACACTGACATACCAAAATTACCCGAGAGCATTGTATGGGCTGGATTTGCAGGTGGTCCTGTAGACCAAAGATCTTACGTAATTGCGCCAACTAAAACACCGGCACTGCGTAATCTAATTTTGACGGACACTAGTAAGAACAAATAAGAGTGGATGTGTGCCGGTTAGAGTCCTTAACACCTCGGACTCAGTTACACACATCAAAGCTGGAGATATTATCGGGAGCTGTTAGCTTGTCTCTACAGTAACTTCTTTGGAAGTCGGAGATAGCCAATATCCAGCTAGGAAACAAAAGACCAGGGAAGCATGTGAGTCAGTTTCGACCTTATGGGAGCCAACCCAGTTATCACCAGAGCAGTTAAAGCAAGCCTCTGAATTGGTGAACAAATATCGCGATATTTTCTCGACAGGTCAAGAAGATCAAGGGCATACGAGTATGGTAGCCCATGTTATAGACACGCAAGACGCTAAACTAATTCGACCAGCACCAAGACGACTTCCATTAGCGAAGCAGGGAGAAGTAAGCGCAATGATCTCAGAAAATCAGTCCGTGGGCCTAACCTGTAGTCTTGGCAAAAGGATGGAAGTATTCGTGTTTGTGCCGACTACAGCCAGCTCAATGATGTTACGAAAAAAGACAGCTATTCGCTCCCACGCATCGACGACATTATGGATACAATAGCAGATTGGAAGTGGTTCTATTCTCTTGACCCAAAGAGTCGGTACTGGCAGTTTGAAATCGACATGGAAGACAGAGAGAAAACTGCATTTTGAATTGATACTGTATTGTGGCAATTTGTGGTGATGACGTTTGGGCTTCGCAATGCTCCAGCAACATTCGAACGCCTCATGGCGAACGCGAGTGAAAGTGACTTTTGCAAAAGTGATAATTAATCAAAGTAAAAATGATAACTAATTAAAGTTAATAAGTAATAGTGAAATTGGTGAAGTAGAAATTAAGTGGAAATAATTAAGTGAAGTGTTTGTAAAATTAATTAGAGGACATCAATAGATTATTAGACAATTTTAAATTAATTCGTGGGTGTTTACTTCACTTGCAAAGCCAGTTTGCATAGCAAACATACCGCACACCTGAACAAGCGCAACACGAATCTTTCTCGAGTTTACGCACTTAGTCATTTGCACATACATTATCGTACTCAATGCACGAAATGTATGTACGTCATGGCTATTTCCCCTTCGAGAATGATCCGTGTATTTGTTACTGATATTTATTTCAAAATTGCTTTTTGTGCGACTACAGTGGCGCGTAACATTATTCGAACATGTCAAAATATGTAAAACGAAACTGTCAATAAGTTAAGGACAACTGTATGACTGATAATAAATAAGAATAAAAGTATTTGATTTACAATATTTTTTTTTATAACACAAAAACAAAATGGTATTCCCTATTTGGTTACTTTCCTCTAACATTATTTGCAGGACTCGACTCATTGCAATAATGTTTTGGCATTGCAAGCACACTTTCAAGTTCGGACTCTTCCTTATTATTCATTTTCAAATTTTCAAATCTAAAGGAAGCATTCTTTCAGGGGATATGATATGCCTTATACGTTTCGGTCTTTTGTAATCTGCTTTATTTAGCTATGGTGTAAGGAGCTCCTTTTCGTTTTTTTTCGATTTCTTGAGGTTTGGCTACACCCTAGGCATTTGAAACAATGGCGAGGAACTGCTTCCAGTCGTATATTACAGCTCAAAAAGTCAGTTTTAATTTAAAGTCTACTTTTGGTCTTATCCAAAAATGGGGAAATCTCATATGAGCTATTCTTGCACATCAACCATATGAGGAAATCAGTCGATTTTTCTTATTTCGTGGGGAGACGGTTTTTTGACGTGAGACGTCAAAACGTGTGTTCATTTAGCAGCGGATAAATTAATAATAATTTGTTTAAAAAAATCGAACAAATCTCGATTTCGTTCAATATCAACACCACAGCATTTGCCTGTATCCAACCATGATTGAAGAAATCTTCACCCGCTGCGCAAGTAGTAGCAGCAGAGGTGAACGAGCACAACTTTCCCGATACAACTAAATTGTATGACGCAGCTGTAAAGGAAGTAAACAAACTCCCGAAAATGAAGGCGGCTCTTAAGAAAATAAGCGGCGTAGCAGCGATGGAGACACAGCAACATCCTTCAAGTTTCGAAGCGGATATTGTGCTATTCAACAAGGAAGCTACCGAACCTTGGTATTAAAGAGGAAAGCCCCTGAGAATTCCCCCAATGTGGCCCCAATTAACCCCCATCCTTTCCACGTCTTGTCGTCAAGTGACGCGCCGAAAACCTCCCATGAATCACAAAAAAACTATTTTATCCCCCTAGTTTTATTGAAGGTCTTGCACCCTCTGTAGTTAAGGGAATCATCGATAAAAATATTCACGAAAAAATCCGGGCACACGGTATAGGGTGACCCGGATTGGTGAAAAAAAATTCAAAGTCATAACGGACAACATAAATGTTTATGACTACATAATGAATCTCATAAAGTCTTCCTCGGTAACGGGATATTCATTTACACCAAAGAAAAGGAAGAAGTAAGTAGCCATGCTCCGTGGTGTCGGAGCGGATTTTGGCTCTGAGGCCGTTGAGGTGGACATTAGGTCTGAGTAACCAGAAATAAAACTCAAATCAGTGAAGGCCCTTAGCACTGCATGGTCGAGGGTCAACAAAGTCTCTTTAGACTTGTACAAAGTTGCACTTTGCTCTGACGAGGACTTATTCCGTCTGATGAAAGTACGCTACGTGCTCCATCAGAGAGTTATTTGGGAAAAGCTCAGAAAGGGCGACCTAATGCAATGCTATAAGTGCCAAAGGTTTGGCCATGTATCTGCCAACTGTGGATTTTCCGACCGCTGCGTCGCCAGTGGGAAGAAGCATGGCTCTCATGTTTGCCCGAGGAAGACAAGGGAGCTATCCAGCTCTCCCCCCATTTTGTGTCATGTGCCAAACAGAAGGGCATCCAGCGATTTTTTTCCGGGTGTCCAGAGCGGCAAAAAATTTTAAGGAGAATTAATGAAGCAAGAGAGAACCACTCCACACCCATGGCTTCCTACTCCAGAATCCGTCCAAGCCTCTTCCCATCTGCTCCAGTACCCTCCACTCTGGTCTCCAATATATCATTCGCCGACATTGTAAAACAAGGTCAACCTATGTCATCAGGAACAACGCGTAACTCCATACAGTGCCTGCAGCAAGCAACGCAAGACTTGCTCGGTATGTCAACCTTGGCGTTATCAAAAAAATTCAAGACTTCTGGCCCATTTTTGAGTCCACCACTAGTAAAAATTCTTGAATTCTACTTGAAATCTCTATGGTGGTAAATAATCTAAGTATCGCCAGCCTTAACATCAATTCCCTTATCCACCATGACAAAAGAAAATATCTATATGATCTATCCAAAGCTCTCAGACCTGACATAATCCTCCTAAACGAAACCATATTGAGAGCGAGGCACATGGTCCAGGTGAATGATTACCAGATGCTTTGCAATGATGAAGGCAGGGGCACCGCTATCCTTTTCCGAGACAACCTTTCAGTACACCAAATCAGCTTCGAACACCAAGAGGTATCTTGTACCCTAACTTCCTTCCAAACTAAATGCCAAAATGCATCCCCTGCTGAAATCCTAGTTGGCTCTTTGTATTTACCTGGCATCTTGGTCACTTAGTGTCCCACGTACTGAATAGAATCATCACCATTGCTTTGATCGATTGACACTTTTCTCCGAAAGTGAACTTCGAAATACCGTTGGCCGAATAAAAAATATTATTATTATAGTTCGATATGTAAAGAGACCGGAATAGCTCTCCTCCTGCACTATCTAATGTGCACTTCAAAAAAACGGCTGGATAAATGGCGTTATCACCCATCAACCACTATCACAACACTCCTGGAACATTCGTTTCAAGATAGCCCCTACTACCTATTACCATCTAATATACAGGCCAACTACAATCCCGATGAAATAAACTCCACCCTAAAACCCCGTTTCTACACAATGACTCTACTACCACTGCTACTACTACTACTACTACTACTGCTACTACTTCTACTACTTCCTTATTTGGTATATTTCTTATTTCGCTACCAGTTCAATTGGTGACCATTACACCTCCCCAAGAGCCCTAACGCATTCAGTCCTGGAATAAGTCTTTATGCTCAAATAAAGACTCATTTCGAATACGAGATTACTAGTGCGGTCCACTACGAGAGTGGATCGCACTAGTCCACATGATACTCCAGGACTCACAGTCAACTGCAATTATGCTATTTGCACTAAGCAAAATTATGTACATATTATTAATAATTTATTTAATAACGCAGCAATCGGCCCGTAGGTTGCAAACATTATTCGCGAAATATTCTTGGTAATAAATATTAGTACAATGATCAACTTAATTAAATAGATAACATCATAACATAGTTCGCCATTAAAAAAAATCCTCTATTTTTCCTTTAGTTTCGTCGAAAACTAAGCAATTAAAAGAATTGAATAAGTAGTCCAACGGAATTGAGGTAATCCTCTTAGAAAACATAAAATTCCCATTAAATACATAATACAGTGTAGCATGGAGAATAATACTTATGAGCCTGCAAACACCCAAAAAGATGTAGGAGTAAGGTAATGTCTAGTGTAATTAATTACTAGTGCAAATGCTAATTGGGGTAGTTTTATAGGTCAAATTATAAAGAATTCACAGGCGAAATTGTAGGTTTATACGACTCTTGATAGTAATTAGGATTGTTTTAGACTATCTTCATTAGGATTAGTGAATTTTAGCACATTAAAAATTGTTTTTCCGAGTATTTGTGTATAGTTTGTGTTTAATAAGAAATTGAGATGTAGCGAAGCGAAATACTGACGCGAAGATTGTTAAAAGTTACCAGAAGAAAGGCTATGTGTAGCCTACAAGGATAAAGACAAAATAAAGTTCAATGGAATATCTACACAATATATTTACATAATATATACGTAATATAGTTATAGATAGTGAAAGTAGGAAGGCAAAAAGACGCTTATAAAAATCCTTCTTCACTGATTTCTTAATCATTGGGTTGTCCTAATTTAGGGAGCCTGGTCTATGAGAACGTACTTAATGTTCAAACTGATGCAAAATAAAGATCCACAGCTCTAGGTACCCAGCTTACCCTTTATTTCGTCGCAAATTATCACATTATCAAGAAAATAATATTATGTTGGGGAAAAAATAATTTCGCTTCTTCCTAATAGATGGTGTTAGAGTTGTTTGTCTCTAGTAATGATTATTCAGTGAAGTCATCGTCGTTGTAGCGCTACAGCCCATTTCGGGCCTTGGCTTCCCGTAGGTGTCGCCTCCAGTTGTCTCGGTCCATCGACCGCGTCCTCCAATTTCGGGATCCGAGTAGCGTGCTGCTATCTTCGTCTACCGAGTCGGACCAGCGCTTTCTTGGCTTTTCCACTGGCCTGCGTCCCTCAGTTTTTCCGACAAATACCTTTCATTCATTCGCTTCATTCATTCCAACCCATTGTAGCTTCCGCAGTTTTATCACAGTGGAGACTTCTGGCTCGTCGAAGAGTTCGTACAACTCATGGTTGTACCTAATTCGCCATTGTCTTCCTTCCTGCGTTGCTCCCACGATTCGTCTTAGGACCCTCCTTTCGAAAGTGTTTAGTATGTTTGCGGAAGCTTAAGTGAGGGTCCATGTCTCACATCCGTAGCACAACACAGGTCTTACCACAGATTTGTATACTTGCAGCTTTGTTTTCCTATGTATGAAGCTGGCCTTGAGAATACCCAAAACTGAGTAGAACGCTTTATAGGCGAGCTGAATTCTACGCTTTATTTCCGCCGTTTCATTACCATCCTTCACTAGCTTGGAGCCAAGATATGTAAATTCGTCCACATTTTCCAGGTTGACTTCGTTGAGTGTTATGTTTTGCCGGTTGGGGGTGTTTCTCCTGGTTTGTATCATAACTTTTGTTTTGGACTCGTTGATTTGCAGCCCCACCTGCTTCGCTTCTTGGTCTAGTTTGAGCAGGAGTTCCTTAGCAGATGAAAAGGATCTTGACAGGATATTGATGTCATCCGCTGCCAGTTGGCTCGATTTGTAGAGTAGTGTGAAGTCATACCATGTTTAAAAGTTTCGAGTCTGTATGACATTTTATAGTGCGAATTACCACCATTTTTTTACTCATTTAAAAATTATTTCGTATTGATTATGGAGATTCCAGGAGGCCACTTTCGTCACATTTTGCTTTTTTACTTCCGGAAAGGAATAGCTGCAGCCCAGGCTTATCGAAAATTGTGTTATGTTTATGGTGATGACTGCTGAAGTAAACGCCACTGTCAGAATTGGTTTGCTCGATTTCGTTCCGGAAACTTCGATCTTAAAGATGAAGCTCGCCCTGGTCGGCCAACCGTTGAAAAAGTCGATCAAATTCTTAATGAAATCGCGGTAGACCGACATATTTCAGCTCGTGACATTGCTGTGAAACTAAACATCGACCATAAAATAGTTTTGAATCATTTACATAAGCTTTGATACCAAAAGAAGCTCGATACTTGAATTCCACATGAATTAACGTTGAAAAATTTAATGGTCCGAGTTTCCATTTGTGAATCCCTGCTGAAACGAAACGAAATCAAGCCATTTTTGAAACAAATGATTACGGGTGATGAAAAGTGGATCCCGTACGACAATAATGTGCGAAAGAGATCGTGGTTGAAGCCCGGAGAAACTTCACAAACAGTAGCGAAGCCCGTATTGACGCCACAGAAGGTGATGCGGTGAGTGTTTGGTGGGATTGGAACTGTATTGTGCATCATGAGCTGCTCGAACCTGGCCAAACTATTAATTCAATTGTCTACTGTTAACAATCAATGCAATTGAAGCAGGCGATTGAAAAAAATTGGGCAGAATTGATCAATAGGAAAGGCGTTATCTTCCATCACGACCGCACATATCTTTACTGACTCGTCAAAAGCTGAGAGAGTTTGGCTGGGAAGTTTTGATACATTCACCGTGTAGCACTGACCTTGCTCCGTCGGACTATCATTTGTTCCGGTCTCTGCAAAACTCTCTTAATGGTGTAAAGCTGGTTTCAAAAGAGGCTTGTGAAAATCACTTAGTTCAGTTTTTCGTCCAAAAACTCAGAAATTCTACTGTGAAGAAATTATGGTTTTCCCAGAAAAGTGGCAAAAGGTCATAAATCAAAACGGCACATATATCATTGACTTTTTCCCCTACCCAATATTAAGCGCAACGAATTTATTCCATTTTTTGCCAAAAAAATTACGCATGTGAGAATCACAAACTCTAACAGGAGCTGTACAGAAAAGTTCGCATATGAGTTGGTAAGTGTGCGCGAGAAAAGTTGGAGGATACATTAGTTGCAGTGATCACAAATAACATCATCTACACTGTCATAGAGGCGCGTGCTTAATGTCACGTCTCCGCGTTTGGTACATCCAATCGGATCTTCCTATACCTGTACCGTATCGAAGACATGTTGACCTTTATTTATCGGGATTCTTCTTTCGGCACTTGAAAAACTTTCTGGCCTCAATTTGGTCTGGTCTCTATTTTCCCGCTTTCCTTTGGCATTTGTCTTGAAGGAAAATCCTTTTCGAGAGCAAACAGGTAAACATTTCTACTTAGTATATCCGATTGTCTTCTTATACGATTACATCTTGTGATTACTTCTGCTCGTGGTAGTGGGGCTGCATCTGAAAGTAACACATGGGGAGGTTAATTTGATTTCAGCAAGGGATGTTGAGGGAGAAAGGGATGAGGGAGGTCGGTTAGAAAGAAATCAAGTGTCTCTGAGGTGCAGTGCAAAATTTGTTATCTCATGTCATTGGCACCGGATTCTCTTGGCTACCCTTGCGTGGTTTTTGAAATCAACCAGTCCGCAAACAAAGCACTACGAATGTAGCTCGCGTCTGATATCATTCCTATAGAATAGGGTGAAACCATAACGAAAAATTCATCCTTGATACGTTTGCGTGGAAATATGAATGCTGGCGGAAGAAAGTTTCCAGAACAATTGACCGCATGTGCAAGTGTTACTACGTTCAGCACTAGCAATCTTGTTTACGCTTCCCTATTGTCGAGGTGTTTCCTGACCGATTAGTTGGTCCCGTGCATATCTCTAGCACTTCCATTTTATTAATTGCGTAAAGAGAGATCGCTCTCAAAATAGCGAACACATGAAGGCTGGTTAGTGTCAATTACTTGGGCCACAGTCTTTGAGTTTGGCGTACTCAATGACAGTTTTTGGTGCCCTTTCAAACATTTCAAAAGCATTTCCGTGTCAGCAATCAGTTTCTCTTTATCGAAGCAATGCTCGTTATTTTGACACAACACATTATCCACTTTCCTAATATACTCGCACAGCTCTTTTATCATTTCAGGACAAAGATTTTGGAGTCTCTACCCACGTTGCTGGCTGGAGAGATTTCGACAGATTTTGCGAACGCTCTTATTAACGTCTTGACATTCTGTTGGTACACAGAAAGTAGAAGACTACTCACACAGTAAACCAATTATAAGGACATTGCGACTAAGCATACGCACATACTCTTGAAATACAGTTAAGTGCGTATTCTTACAAACATGTATAATTATCTAACTTACTGGAGAGAAACGCCACGTATTGGAAATCACTCAACTCACTTTCGCTATGACATTTCGTTTTTTTTTCTTCTTTTTTTTGAAGACCAAATCATATAGAATCTGTTTTGAACGATCCTTATCTGTTTAAACGATTGTGCTTGAAACACAGAAATAATTTCGAATGCTTTAAAATAATTAAGAAAATAGGAAGAAAAACTATTGCAGTTTCAGTGTTTTTGTTAACTTGTGTATCACTTTCGCACAGTACTACTCACTCGCTGGCACTTCAAGATACACTGAGGCCACACATCGATCGTGAACAACGTCATGACTTTTATGAGTGCATCCTCTTATCGTATCCGTACTCTAAACCAGCCGACCCTATATGAAAAATTTCAAGTGCATCAAAAACGCATTCCAATACTATAAAATGAATCAGGATTTCTTTTTTAACTTATGAAAAATGTAATACGTTTCATGACATTTCGTTTGATTGCAGTTCATTGTGAAGTGCAGTTGGCTCGAATTCAAAGAACATTTATTGAGAAATAGCACAAGTGTTTACTAGCTTAATATTTAATCCTTCCTCATATTTATCAACAAATGCCTTGTAGCACCATAGAAGTTTACGGATTCCCTTACAACTTTCCTCTAATTGTCCGAATCTTTTCACTCATTTCCCTTCGGAAGCCATGAATAGTCGGAAAACACGACATCTAATGGGGCTCATTCAGCTTTAGTAACTTTGATCAGGATTTCAGCGTAACATCTAACCAGCGCTTGCACTGCGAACCATAGTAACACTATAAACAAGGCGCCTGGTCCGGACATGATCACAAACACAATGCTTGAATGGCTTCCCGACAACATACCAACGACAACAACGAACATCATCAACAAAGTTTTCCAATTGCAAAAATATCCACACGTGTAGAAACTAGCTAACGGCATAGACATCCCCAAACCAGGCAAAGATTATAGGTTCCCTCAAAATCGGATACCTATTAGCCTTCTCTCTTCCATTTCTAACATAGTCGAAAGGGATATTCTGTATATACTACAAGAAACTGTCAACGATAAAAATATCATCCCCAACGAACAATTTGGTTTCCGTACCGAACATTCCACTGGACTCCACCTCATCAGGGTGGTCCAACATATCCGCAACCGAATGAATCGCACCAAATCGACAGGCCTTGTTATGTTTGAAATAGCACAAACCTTCGATAAAGTCTGGGATGCAGGACTAATTTTCAAAATTAATGAACTTCCCATATCCCACATATCCCACTCCCAGTGATACAAATTTTTTATTCATTTCTCAAAGACAGAACCTTTCATGTCAGAATTCACAATCACCTCTCAAACAGGCGATCAATTGAAGCTGGAGTTCCGCAAGGATCACGCATCTTACCAATTTTCTATAGTCTATACAAAGAAGACTTGCCTAGTCTGACAAAAGGCGTGCGTTTATACTTATACGCAGATGATACGTTTGTATTCTAAACAGATCGACAAGCAGAAGTCATAACATCAAAACTGCAAAGCTCCATCGATATCCACCTGGAATACTCCTGCAAATGAAAAATTAAACTTAACAAAGTCCAAACCAAGGAATTAGTCTTCACTAGAAAGCAACACTAGAAGGCACTAGTCGTCACTAGAAACAAAAAGATACGCCCTCGGTTGCTACGAGTCGACGACGAACACATAACATAACACATAACAAGACAGCAAAATACTTAGGACTGACAATTCACCAACGCCTTACATGGCATGGCCCCATATGATAAAAACGACTACACTGTCTGCAATCCCTTGCATCTTTACAACCATTCCTCAGGTCCGGTCGTTTGCACATGACCAACAAGAGACTAATATACACACAAATAATACGACCAAGTTAACTCTACCGCAGCGTTGTATTTATTAAGACTTCGAAGACAAATAAAAAAGCACTCCAGACAATACAGAATAAGGCCCTGAGATGGATCGGATCAATTCCATGGTGTATTAGAAACGTGTAAATACACAAGGACTTAAGACTTGATATAATTGAAAAGTACATATGTGACAGAGCACTAAAAATTTTCGACCAAATAGACCGACACTCTAATAAGACCATGAAATTCCTGAAGATCCCTGAAAAAGGACGAAAAAATTAATTCCCCCATCAGTTCAATTCCTGGCAGAAACTAGTATAACAACTTAGGTTACAGCGATTGCAAAGATGCTCACAGACAAGATTGGAGCAAGCGTGCTCAATCGCACTGGCTCCAAAGGACCAACTACTCCAAGAGACTTTGAACAAGGTCGAATAAAAATTTGGAGATAGAACATAATGATGGAGAGATGCACGTTGACGTAAGCTTTAATTTTGTATTCAGATACAATGATTCACATATCCTATCAAATCAGAAAAATTATCGTTTGATTAAAACTATTAAGAAGTTTAATTTTCAAGCTCTCTATCTGGGAAAGCTCGCTTTATTAACTGCATGAGCTATTCGTATCTTTCGTATCTCTATCTTCATGACACCACTCCAGACTGTGTACGCTTTTAAGTACTTACGCCTTTGTTTGAATAATATCCGGATCTAAGGGTATTCAACTATTAAAAGCCGAACTTAATTTGAATTTAGAAAATCTCTTATTTTTGGGTATACCTAATTCTTTTCAATCGAAAATTTCAAATTTCTACATTTGTCTGTGAAACATTTCAATCAAATCCTTTTTTTCCTTTTCAAAATTTTCGCATAAAAGCGCGTTGCAATGTATCTCCACAGAAGCTTTTCCTATCTCTGTCTGAGAGGACGTTATCAGGAGTAGAACCTCAGTGGGGGTCTGTTTCTTGCCTATGTTGCCGATTAACTACATGGTTTCCTGGGACTTTTAAACTTGAGATAAATTCTTTGTTCTGTTCCGGATTTATGATTAATAATCAGCTATTCAAAGTGCACAAATTTCTTATTGTTAAAAAACTTAAAACAGATAGCCATGGATAACAGTCCAATGATAGATTTAATGAGTTAATTTTAAAAAAAAAACTTACCTCCATATGTTACATCACTTGCTTGACAAAGTTGTACTACGGATCGAGTTTATAGAGTTCTCTAAAAAAATACTGAAATTCTGTCGGATTCCCTGGCAGTCCTGCAGCAGCGCTGGAGGCATGCAGATGGTGCTGTAACCCAAGGTGTATCACCTTATGGAGCTCTATTTCGTCAACTGTTACTGTTTGGTCACAATTTGAGGAGCTGTTGCTCCATCTCCATTCGGCGGCATGGTTACCATGTGCCCGGTATCAGTCGCGGAAAAAAAGCTTTCATTCTCTTCAGATCGTCTTTCGAAGAAGTCAGGGAACACAAGGAGGAGATGTAGGACTGAGTAACAGAGCTGTGTGTTTCCGTTGAAATGTCTCATATTTCATACCTTACTCGTGTATTCAGCGATCCTAGTTCTATGCACTATGAACTTTTTTTAGTTCTAGAAATTCATTTACTACCAGTTGGCTGCAGGAATGATTCTGATTGATTTCGAATCCTTTAAGCGTGACATCTTCCTACCAATAACATAAGGCGTTCGATTCGATCGCACCAACTTATTATTCCAGGTCAAATTTTCCTGCGTCTATAATTTCTGAGCCCTTTTTAAGAAAGCATACAGAGTTTCGTTGAACTTCAACCCGCTCAGGTATGTTGTGTTCCTTCCAATTCGTTCCTAGTTATATTTTGGGTGTTGAGCATCTTGCGTATTTTATGTTTGATGAGAGATCATTCACAGAGTTCTTCCTTTCTAGAGTTTACCCCATCTTCCTCCGTTGTTATTCTTTGTCTACTTCTTCGTAGCACTTCAGTCCATCTCGAGCCTTCCCTTCCTTCAGCTAGCGGTTCGGACTGTCTGGGTCCACTGACCGAGCTCTCCAATTTTGAAACGCGAGCGGTCTTGAACTATTTTGGTTTTATCAATTTCAGAAGCCAATCGTTGCGTCCCGGCCTGTGAGTTGGCACCTGATGAGAAGCGGCAGGGACGCGTGTTCGAAACCAGCTTGAGCTCTTTCCACCTTTGTTAATATTTTGGTTAAAAAGACAGACAAACTTTTACTCCGTAAACGGTCTCCGCCCTTCAGTTCTCCCAACGATTACCTTTTTGGATATCCGTTGTTCGACAAAACGAACAACTCCATTGCAGCTTCCGCAGTCTTACAATCGTTAAGATCTCCGGCTCGTCAAAAATTTCATACCATTAATGGTAGTATCGAATTCGCCATTGGTCCCCATCTAGCTTCATTCCAATTTTCCGTGTCAGGACTCGTCGCTCAAAAGCCTTCATTAGATTTTCGGATGCTTGGTTAAGTGTCCATGTTTCACAGCAACATCAAAGCACAGGTCTTATAACAGATTTAGATGCTTGCACCTTTGTTTTCGTGTGTATGAAGCTGGTCTTCATAGACGTCAGAACTGAATCAAAGGTTTATTTGCGAACTGTACTCTTCGACGTATTTCGTCTCTCTTATTAGCGGTTCTTGCTACTTTTGTGGTTAGGAGCATAAACTCGCCCATTACTGTATTCGTCAAATGTGATATTTTGAGTATTTTGCGAATTTTTTCTCGGCTGTGTCATGAGCTTTGTTTTATATCATGCTCGCAGGTTACCACTTGGGTTGACTTGTGTAATAATGCGCCTCTTGTTTCGACAGGTAGCTTCCTTCTGACATATTCCAGAGTCAATTTGGTTGGTGAAGGGGCCAGCCCATCTCCCTGCTTTAGTCCGGTATTTGTGTCAAAGGTGTCGGTGAGTTGGTTATTGCTGCGGACATGGGAGATTGTTGACGTCACTG
Source organism: Stratiomys singularior (assembly GCA_954870665.1). Taxonomy (NCBI): domain Eukaryota; kingdom Metazoa; phylum Arthropoda; class Insecta; order Diptera; family Stratiomyidae; genus Stratiomys; species Stratiomys singularior. The sequence goes on from OX940879.1 coordinate 32,562,310, forward strand.
TTATTGTGGTTAGACGGACTAATATGGCTGGGATACCAAAGTGAAGTATCCTAGCCACATGAGTCCGTCAGTTTCTCAAGCAATCGTACAATAAAAAATTGGTCTTTCATCGATCTACCAGCTCTAAAGTCAACTTGACACTCCCCAATAATGGTGCAAACGTATGAACTCATTTGATTTTCTAAGATCTTTGAAAATATTTTGTGGGTCGTACAAAGTAGTGATAGAGTAGTGTTTTTGCGCTGTAGCATGTCACCTTTCTTGTGGAGAAGTAATATAGTTCTTGCTGCCAGTTTTGTTGGGTAATTTTGTGGGGGGCTTTCCGTACACTGATGCCATCATATTTAACGAAGTCCACTGGAATCTCATCGATGCCCGGCGCTTTATTATTCTTTTGAGCTTTCATGGCGGAACAGACTTCATCCAGAGTTGTTGGGGACAATGGAAGCTCTCCAGGAATATTTGTATCTAAAGGCTCGAATGTGCTAGAGTTGTGCGGAGGGTTAATGAGTTTCTCTTAATATGAAGTCCTGCTTTCTTGTGTTTAATACTGTTTCATTAGCGATCATGTTGCCGATATCATTTTCGATTTTCATTCAAGATTTTCACTACTTTGTACTCCCGCGAGACATTGCTATCGCTTTTGAGCGGGCTTCCCAATTTGGATCGTTGGGTAATTTCATATCTTAAATATCACTTCCTGCCCAGTTCGTTTCAAGGATTGTCCGTATGCTGAATTTATATTGGCTGGTATGCTACTCTTACGTAACTAACTCTGAAGACTCTTACGTCCCCACAAAGAAGTCTGAGTTGGATTAAGTAGCGGAGCTGTAGATGTATTAACGAGTATAGGTATTTCTCTGCATTTTTCGGCATTTATTGTCAAATCATTGGGGAAACAGTATACCCAGTATACCGTCCGGAGTCAGTTTACTGTCGTTAATTCGTGGGATTTGGAATAAGGAATCACCGAAGCTGTGGGTTGGGGGAAAATGTGATCCCTCCGCTTTTCTCAACCGAGTTTAGAGCCGCCAATGCCGGTGTTCCCCCGTTATTACAGCAGCACATCACAAGACTATTAACATGTGCCGTCACATCAGCGCCAACTCTTTCATGCCCATTTATCCTTTTGACTTTTTATACTCCATGTTATCCTATTGGAATCCTGGAATCTTTTTTGTAGCAATATTGAGGGAAGAAATGAGACGTCTAGGCTAAGCAGGGCTCTGAAAAGAGAATCACATGTGGACACGACGCTTCAAAAGTAGGACGGATCGTGGACAACAAATAGCATAGAATGTACAGCTCCTACTAAACGAACACTTTCCTGACTCAACGGATGAAGAGACAGAACAAGTAAACAACGTGACTCCTTACCGTGGGCACCCTAAAAGAAATAGTAGCGAAGAAAAGATCATTTGGGCCATTAATACCTTCGAACCTTACAAATCACCAGGAACCGACAAAGTGTATCCAATCATGCTTATGATATCCGCTATCACAATAATACGAATTTCGGTGAAAATATATAGAGCCTCCATTTACAAAGGCTATATTTCTTTGGACTGGAGAGAAGCCAAAGTAGTTTTTATACCCAAGCCGGCAAAAGCCAGGCACTATAAAGCAACAGATCACTGACCTATCAACTTAACATCTCTTAACCTGGAACGCCTGTTGGATGGGTATATAAAAAGCACCGTGAACATAACGGAGCTTTGTCCCAACCAACATACATACCTCCCAGGGCGCTCAAAAGAGATGGCACTATACGAAGTGGTAAGCAGAATAGAGAGGAACCTTGCCATCAAAGATTACACTTTGGCGGCCTTCATTGATATCGAGGGAGCCTTCAATAATATAAAAACTGAGAGCATAGTAGCAGCTATTCAAAGGTATTCAATAGACCCATATCTAACTAAATGGATGACGGAACTACTAGCTATAAGAAAGATTACAGCTGAAGAAAACGGCGTAACCTTGAACAAATGGACTAACAGGACCAACAGACTAACACTTGCCTGGGTACTCACAATTAACCAAATAGTGGAAGACCTCGACGGGAAGGGTTTCAAAACGATAGAGTACGCTGACGATATCGTTTTACTGATGCGTGGCAAGTTTCCGGAAACCATGTCGGAATTGATGCAGACCGCACTCTCACATAATTTTTGAATGGGCGAAGCTGAAGGAACTGCGCATCAAGGCCGACAAAACGGAGCTTATGCTTTACACAAAACGCCGTAAACCGGAGACATTTTCACCCCCGACCATTGATGGAAAACATATCAGTTTAGTAAACAATGTGAACATATGAAAACAATGTGATACAATGTGATACATAGGAAAACAAAGCTGCAAGTATACAAATCTGTGATAAGACCTGTGTTGTGCTACGGATGTAAGACATGGACCCTCACTCAAGCTTCCGCAAACATACTAAACACTTTCGAAAGGAGGGTCCTAAGACGAATCGTGGGAGCAACGCAGGAAGGAGGTCAATGGCGAATTAGGTACAACCATGAGTTGTACGAACTTTTCGACGAGCCAGAAGTCTCCACTGTGATAAAACTGCGGATGCTACAATGGGCTGGCCATGTGCAGTGAATGAATGAAGGTCGGATACCTAGAAAGGTATTTGTCGGAAAAACTGAGGGACGCAGGCCAGTGGGAAAGCCAAGAAAGCGCTGGTCCGACTCGGTAGACGAAGATAGCAGCACGCTACTCAGATTCCGAAATTGGAGGACGCGGTCGATGGACCGAGACAACTGGAGGCGACACCTGCGGGAAGCCAAGGCCCGAAATGGGCTGTAGTGCTACAACGACGACGACGACAATGTGAAATACTTAGGAGTAACCTTGGATAGTAAGCTAACTTGGACTCCACACATAGGAGCAGTCAGACGGAGAGCTACAGCGGCGCTCTTCACAATGAAAAGACTAGTGCGGAAACCATGGGGAATAAAACCCAAAATTGCCCAATGGATCTACACAACAGTAGTGAGGCCTATAACCACTTACGGGGCATTGGTTTGGTGGCAGGCATTACAAAAGAAAACCATTGCAAAAGAGCTAGAGAAGATCCAGCGAATGGCCTGCCTTGGCATCACAGGTGCCATTAGGACTACGCCAATTGCTGCAATGCAGATAAAACTTACTCTTATGGCACTCGATAAATTCATCTTCAGGGAGGCATCACTTGCAAGCATCAGATTAAAATTCACATATGGGTTATCTAACCACACTCAAACCGGGCTCGTATGCGTTTTCGAAAAATGGAGAGAATGGCCCCGTCAAGTAAAAGGGAGCTGGATAGAATTCAACCAATAGTGGATACAACAATTTCATACAAGATCAGCATTCCGACCAGAGAAGCGTGGAAAACGGTGCAGGATTTCACATCTGGTAGTGAGATCATGATCTACACCATGAAGGAAGCGGCGCCTGAATCTTTTTCCCAGATCACCCGCAACTCAGCCGAAGTTATAAACTGGAAAGCCACACCACAGTTTTCCAGTCGGAAGTGTTTGCAATAAAAGGGGCTATAGAAGCGGCAATAAACAACCTTAATGGAAGGATACAAATACTCTCGGACAGTAAGTCGGCACTGCAGGTGATTGCCTCTAACCGCGTAGTTTCACAGCTGGTGCAGGATTCTAGGCAGGCTCTCAAAACCGCGACTACCCGAGTAAATGTAAAACTGACATGGGTCCCTGCACACAGCGGTGTAGAGGGAAACGAAAGAGCGTATTAGCTAGCGAGAGCTGGATCAGCCGACCAAAATGCCACTAGAATAGACACAATTAAAGTGCCACTAGCAACGGCCAAAAGGGAACTAGACGAAATTCCCCCGAAAGAGACAGATACGGCTTGGAATGACAGGACCGTCTGCAGGATAAGCCGAGCTCTTTGGCCTCACCCTAATCAAACCAGGACAAAACAACTCCTGGGGAAAAACCGAAATGGCGTTAGAACATTGGTGGCAGAATTAACGGGCCATAATCTTCTAGGTCAACACGCCAAACGAATAGGAATCCAAACGGACGACACCTGCCGAGCTTGCGGCGAGGAGGAAGAAAGTACAGAACACTTCCTCCTAGATTGCCCGAGTTTGGCCAACAAACGCCTTACTTGGCTGAGCTGTACTGGCGTAATAGAATTGGAACACTTGGCGCCCACAGAACTGGGGGAACTCCTTGGCTTCTGTAGGACGACAGGATGGACCATCTGTAAACAATAGTACTACACATGGGGAGCTAAGGGCCGATTTCTGGCCTATGCTATTTTCAAGCAAGTGGACCCAAGTACAATAATAAAAATAATAATATCCTATTCTATCTGATTTTTATCGCTGTCGGTAGAGATTTTCCGAACCTATTGAATGGTTTTCATACTATACCTCCTCCTTGTTGATCTGATCTTGAATGAAGGGACGAGGAATTTTAAGTGATAGAATTGAGAACATTTAAACCATAGAGCATTCAGAAACATTGAACGGAAAGGAAATAATTAGAAAATGTTCATTAAGGTAATAGTAGATGAAGAACGATGTCAAATTATTTGTAAAGATATAATCCATTCTTCAATCCTTTATAGCTTTAGAAACTATTCTCCAGCACAGAATCGATTTAGCTTCGAAAACTGTATTCGGTTTACATATAATCCGCTCGCGTTGTCCTTTCGTGTGGATGTTTCTTCAAAAAAGGATACAGCGCATCTTAACTGGATCAAAATAAAGAATGGGCACAAAGCAGATACAAATGACTAGAAATACTCACAGGTGGAAACAAAAGATGGATTCACTTTCGACAGGTATTCTACGCATCAGTAAATATCACAAATATGTGAAAGCCTCGTCATGTTAAAAACAGCTTGTAATTACGTTGAGTCTCCAATTAAAAGATACTCACTCACCCACACTTCGTCATGATATCCTCATCTCCAACTCATCAAACCACAGGAGACCGACTGCCTTCAACGTGCAATAAATGCATACCAGATTTCACTTTCAAATTCACGATAATGTTTCGAAATTTACGCACCGACGTAGCTGCTTCGCAACAAATTTCACACTTCACGACAATGTAAATTCACACTTGGCGAAATATTGCAATTACAGAAATGTTTAAACGAGGATACCTCCTTTTCTCCCATCATAACCACTGATATCTTAAAATTTCACTGGTTCAATAAATTTGTGGGGAGAATTGTACTGAATTGCTCGTTGCGAGGGTGCTACGTTCACAAACAAGAGTCGCAGAATCGCATAATGGGGAGGGGGTGTGAGGCCAGGAGTTCGTCGGGAGGACATGGTAGGTATTTTCTCCATTTACTGTCCGTCTCGTCGGAGCAATTTACAATTTTTAATTAAAAAATCTATTAGAGTTACGAACAGCTTTTCAATTGATGGCGTCAGGATGAGGCCTCTTGCAGCCATCAAGTGGCTCCTCTTGGTAAGTATTTCATCAATATTTGTTTTATTGAATAACTTGTTAAATTTGATGATATAAGACGCACCCTACTCCTCAGATAGTATTATCCTGATCCCCATCTCCGATGCCAACACTCAAATCACCTGTGGCATGGGTCGTGACATACATTCATTTGACTACTGAGTAGAGTAAGTGCTTTCACGTATCTTTTCCATTTGCTTCTACATATTTGCCTTTTTGATAATTGGTAAAGTGTAACGCGCGCTACTATTTGAGCGTGGTAAATAACAAAACATCGCATGAGTGGGAATATCATCCCCATGCACAGGTACTCGTATATCATATCCATTGTATTTTTGGACAAATGATTGTATCGGGGGATTGCAATCTAATTAGTGATAAAAACATGTAATGTGGTAGGTGTAGTGTTGTTTTTCATTGGGTATGATTCAAATGAAGGTAGTCTGGTTAGTTTTCAAATTAAACTAGGTCATCTATGCGCGACATTTGATACAGAACTCTAATGAGGGAATCCAATAAATATTTTCGAATGAAACGTACAAAACTTTACTCAACTGCGTGCTCTGTTTGTTCACAATAAAGCATAAAATTACGGTACTTCAAAGGTAGTAATCGTTACATTCAGCGTAGGGACTTTCACATTGTAACCCATATGTTGGGGCTACTACAGGTATAGTCAATGGATAAACATTATTAACAACATCAAAAAGAAAATTCGAAAAGTTCAAGTTGGTTTCTAACATACGTAAATGCTTTTAGGGTTTTTTGCTTTTATCTAAGTCAAAATGGATAACGTTCAGCTTAAAAAGCTTCTGCAATAATAAACGTGACGGGCCCATCTCTCGTTAAAGATAGAAACTTACGGTTCCGGTAACTGCCAACGGACATACTCGCAACTCGTAAGTACTGTAAACCTCAAAGAAGTTGCACAGGGCTAAACCGGCTAGCTGAATTTATTATTATTAATGTTATCCACTTAGAAAACGGGAGAGTGAAATCAATTCGGCCACTTATCTGTCTCTCATTGCCAAAGAGCTGCTTCTAATCACACCAGTTCCGTTATAACCGTTATGCTTGCGTTGCCTCATAATGACTTCTTCTGAACGTCGTAATAACAAACGTAAAAAGAACAATCATCAACAGAACGTTAATGTCAATATAACGTCAAAATAACGTTAATAACTAGTTCAAATGCTGTAGTCAGTCCGTTATGTATTTTCGATATGACCTGAAATGTGCTGGTCGACTTTTGCTTCAAACCATGATATTCCTCGATGTAGTTCAGGAGGTGGTGTCCTTCTGATCTCCTCTGGAAAGTACTCAACTCTGCATCATGAAGGGACCTACCGAAAGCACTGGGGAAACTCATGCCAAACACCAGAACATCTTATTTTTATAGATTCTGTAATTACCTGTAACACTGAAGTCTAATCTACTACCCCAACAAAGTCAGTGGAAAATGCTAATCAGATCAAATGTGACCCAGGACATAATTCACTGTTCAAAACTTTAATCCATCTCCTACATCCAGAAGACTTATGGCTGATTGCCTTACATATGATATTAACGCACCATTGAGCACCATTGAGGCTTAATGTGCTAAAACGGCGGGAGGAAAACTGAAAGGCTCGTATAATTGGCCTAAGGTTGGAGAAAACTTGAGAGGTCATCTTGACAAAGAAGAGAATCCTTAGACTACGATATGTGGCAAGAAGGCATAACAAAAGTCAAAACTATCTGTTATGCATGCAGAAAAGCACTGTTGAGTGCAGTAGCCTGCCTGGAAATAAATATGGTGTTTCTGATACCTTTTGTTGTTGCAGGAGATGAGCGGACAATGTAGTGATTTTGCCAAAAAAAACTAAAAGAACTCAGCCAAGGTAACTTAAATAAAGAGATGTGGAAAATGGCTAGCAAATGGAATTCAGTAGTATATAACGCTCAAACTTTATTCAAAAAGGTGTACTTGATTAGATGAAACCAATCGCAAAGCAACCCGCCCACTTTTTCTTTTGCGATATCTATTGAAAGTTATCGTTGTTGCTGAAGACTAAGTTCAAATATGTTCGCAGTGATTCTTATTTATATATCCATCTCAGGGATATTGTGATATTCGTTTTCATAAGTATCATTAGACAAACAGTGTCGATTCCGGATGAATGCGATGTTTTGAGAATTTGAATTACCCATTGTATCCTTGATTTAAAATTTCTCGTAGGGGGGGGGGGGCAGGGATTACAGTTAAAAATTTGCATTTATAACAGATTCAATCTATTCATCCCTTGAATGTATCGTATCTTGATCAAAAAGTTCCCGGAATCACCACCGTGTCGCGCTCTCAGTCGTCCGATTTAAGTTCTTTTTTAGGTTGCAACATCTGTCATTGACATTCTATGAAATTTTGAGCTTGATAGCTTGACATTTTTAAAAACCGCGCAGTATTGACTGATTTTCGATTTTGTACGATTTTGAAAATGGAGTTGAATTTGCACCAACGAGTTTGTATGGAATTTTGTGTTAATAAGGGTTCAATGGTACGATGACATTGGAAATGTTAGGTAAGTGTTTCGGCAACGATACTCTGAATAAAGCAGGCAGGACGAACGTTTCAGAAGTAGCCGTGAGTCTGTGAACGATGATGAACGCAATGGCAGGCCATCGACATCGAATACTGACGAAAATATTAACAAAATCAAAGAATGGATGACGTAGACCACAAATTTACCATAAGAGCGATGGCAGAAGAGATAGACCTTGCTTTTTGATCCGTTCAAGACATTTTGGTTCATGATTTGGGCTTCAGACGTGCAGCTGCAAAGCTGTGCCAAAAAACCTGAATTTCATGTAAAAAAGGGACCACGTTGACGTCCAAAAGACATGATTTCCCAGGCCAAATCCGACCAAACATTCATCAATCGGATCATTACCGGAGACGAGGCGTGGATTTATGAATATGACACGCAATCCAGACATCAAGCGAGTGAATGGCGTGCACCAAATGAGGCGCGACCGAAGAAACCGCGTCGTTTTCAGTCGAAAAAGATGACGATGTTTTCATGTTTCAACTGTGTTTTCAGATCACAGTTTTCATGGCTTACTTAGGTATTGTGTATCGCTAATTCCTTGCACAAGGCCAGATCGTTAACGAGGAGTATTGTTTTGACATCTTTAGAAGTTTCCGTGAAGCAATGAACCAAAAAGGACCGGAATTCTGGGCAAAAAAACTCTTGGATTTTGCACCACGGTTTCGCACCGTTGTACAATGCTATCGTTATCCGTGAAAAATTGGTTAAAAACGAAACCAAGTCACGTGATTTGGCTCCCTGTGGCTTTTTCCTATTCGGTCGACTCAAGCAATCACTCATTTCGCACGCTCTTCGGAACGCATTGCAGCAACCGAGATGAGATCATGGAGAAATCGAAGATGGCTCTGATGGCCATATAGCAAACCGAATATAAAAAATGTTTCGAGGATTGGATTGTGCACTGCCATAAGTGCGTTGCAGTCGATGGGATGTACTTTGAAGGAGACTATATCGATTTTGATGTATAATCTTGTATTTTGAATTTCCTGAATTAATTCCGGGAAATTTTTGATTGTTGTTGATTTTATATGATATGTTGATTTATCAGGAGTTCGATGCTTCCCATGATTTATTTTATACCCGACCTGAACCTCCCCTAGAAGCATTGTTTCCATATGTGGTTTCCTTTTTAGAGCAAAACGTAAAGTTACCAAGCCTGAATCTTTCGCTCACCTCCTCGACGTTGCGGGAGATCAGATTCTAAGATTTCGATTTGTCCTTTCTCAGAAATTTTTTGAAGATTTTCAAATTTTACTACGTCTGTTCTGTTTCGCAATCAATTCGCAGCATATGTACCAATATTTCAATCAATAGCGTTTATATAGCCAATCGAACTCGCTTTTCTCAGATTGCGGTAAAGCGGTTCTTCCTTCATTTTAAAAGCAATCGATTCATGGTCCAACAGGCAAGGTGGGTTGGATATCACTCCGAAGTTCAAATCTTCTAATGCCACGTTGTTGTAAAACGTGGAGTCAATCCCTTCCGCTTTGTTTTTTAAGGAAAAGCTAAGGTATTATTTGCAAACATGTAAACATGCTAGATGCTTGAACCAGTTCCGGAGTTATTCTCCTGCTAACATTTTCATTGTAGGTATTTTTTGCTCTAAGGGTTTTTTTAGCCTTAGTATTCGCGGTCTATGATTTAAAGTCAAAAGTGAGTCAACCGATTACGCCCTTGAGCACACTAACGTCATCACGTTGTATAATGCCACGCTCCAGGACATAGCGTTTGTTTGTGTCTTCGTTCTCCTTAAGGAAGTGTCAGCTTTGTGCCTCGCAGCGCATATTTTGTGATCGTAGCATCTCATACACTTCTGAGCCGTCTGATCCATTTGAGATATGAATTTTTCTGGTATCTCCTTCATGGGAACGACTTTAAACTCCTTGTCAGGGGAGGTGTTTACCTGAGCGCTTGCAATCCACAGATATTCCAAAAACTGCTCTTTGTTACAACGAAGAGATAGAAGAGAAGCTCGAAGAAAACTTTAATCAGGGCTTTTAATGGCTTAATAAGTTTATCCTCCTGGATCTTATCTGTTTCACATACATAACTATCAGCGTTACCAATAATTGTCGGGTCTCGATGAGAATTTCCCTCTTGTATGGGGTGTTCTATCGAAACCTTCGTCTGACCTCACTCGCTTAAGTGCAGTTACAGTTTCTTTGTCAATGACAGCCCATTTTCCTAGGTGTCCTAAAGTCAACAGCCTACTTTGGCTAATTCCAGGGTTTGTTGGGAAGGTTATTTTCCCAAGCTTTATTTTTAAGGCTTCAATTTTTACCCCCTTTTTGTGTGCTGGTTGGTACTCCCGTTTTATTAGGAGCTGTGACAGCAACCATTGCGCCTATTTTATTGTCATTAAATAAACGCCTTGCTCTCTCGGCTTCCTACACTGATACTGGGAACCATTGTACAAGATGCCTCGTACGCCAAATATTGAGAGCTTTTCGTACTTTCGAACCCCATATTTATTTTATCTATCAGAGGGCTAGAAGTGAACCGTTCCCGCCCTTTTGTCTATTTAATAGATGAACCGTAGTAGTCAAAAGATCAGATAAGGTGCTCTGCGTTATAGCCATGGAGTTTATTGGAGTTATTAAACCTTCCTGCTGCGCTAAGTTGAGAAACATGAGGACATAGCAAATCATTAACAAAAGTACCCTCTATTCACAACTACAAATAAAAAATTATTCTGTTTGGAATTTTGCAGCTATAAAGACTTTTAGAAACTGAATATGTTAATAAAAGTAGTCGGGATGTTTGTAGTCGGAACATATTTATTTACTTAGAAGTGCCTGAAATATTAATTTCTGGACGAAATTTACTTGAGATATAAAGTTATAGGAAGAAGTTTTATTAGTAGTAACAGTTTAGTAGTTTCAGAAGTCTTAAGAATAGTTATTATAATTTGTGAGATTGCAATATGCCCGAGCATACTGTTCCACGCGATTCCATTTGTCAACCGTTCTTAGCATTTCCTCGACTAAAGTTTCCGGACAAAGCTCTCCAACTTCGCTGGCTCCATCTTTTACAAGAGAAGAATGTGTGACAGTTGTCATCCACCTCTCCTGCACCAAACACGCAGTTAGGTGACCGTGAACTGCCAATCTTTTGCAGGTAACACTGAAAACATCCATGCCCGCTTCAGAGGTGAATCAAGTAGAAATTGATCTCACCATGCACTCGATCGAGCCAGGGCCTCAGGTTAGTGATCAGACGTGCAGTCCACCTTAACTTTGTGTCTTGCTCCAAGGACTTTTGCCAGTCCCTAAGAGAGCGCCGTCTCTCTTCACTAGTGACCTCTTCTCTGCTGTCTTCGCAACTGCGCAGGTAAATATTTCTGTGCTCTCTCGTAAAGACAGCGATGGGTATCACCTCTCCGATTATCAGCCCTGCCATCCCGAGGACTGATATGATATAAGACTGGAATGCGCATGCAATTCTCAGCGCTTCATTTCTTTGCACCTGTGCCAATGAGAGCGTCGCCCCACAGTTCTGACCCATAGAGTAGAACTGACTGCACCGCCTATGGGGCCTATGGTGACCACTTATCGAGTGAGTGCCATTACACGCGCTGCAGCCCTGTGAGCCGTTGCCAGTATTTGTTAGGAAAAACTCAGCGTCGAGTCTTTAAGGTCGCCGTTATTTCACTGCTGATTTCGATTAACCCAGTGCCTCCTCAACGTACTCTCGGCAACACGAAAACGTGCGCGGTCATCTAGTCTCTTACTCACTGCGTTAAGGTATTTAGTCTAAGTTACTTGATATTAAAATTCTGGGTCTTGATATTAAAATTCTTAATGGGCAATGCATTTCCTGCTTATGTAAGGTATCGAAACATTTCCGCGCCTGATAACGAAAACAGAAAAAGCATCCCGCCGGATGAAGGTTCGCCGATGGACTTACTACTCATTTCAGTGAAAACAAAAACTGCTTTGAAACATACAATAGTGTCTCGGATCGAATTATGTCCGAAGGCCGGGAAAGGCTGTAGCGCCATGATGAAGACGAAAATATTCTCTATGAAATTCGATAACAATTCAACAGAATTAACTGAAACCTATCTTTCTATTAATCTAATCAAATAGAGATATGTTCCATAAGTTCTTTTGCGGCACATTTTGTGAAAAGTTGTCACGAAAGGACCAGAAATTCCTTCAAAATGAATCCATCGACGCGATAGAGCTTTCAGTCATACTATAGTTTTGGTTGCACACATGGAAAATGAGCACAAATAAAGAACTGATCATTTCAACTTTTACCTTATGTCTACAGTTACGCAAAAAAATGTCCAGCCTTTCAGCGAATTACATTCATCCTTGCCGCAGGATGTACCATGTTTAATTGAACTTACGTTCACACAGCATTTAAATTCCTTTTTACCATTGCAATTAAATCTCGAAAATTACAAAATATTTCACATTACATCCATATCCAAAGAGTATTAAAAGGATCAAGTCGTCGTTACTAGAAAACCACTCGCTAATGGACACTTCCGGAAAAACACTGCTTAAAACTTGTTAACATGCAAATATTATTCACCTTCACCCTACAGGCGGAAAGCCCTATAAATAATACCAACGCATCCATGTAAAGGCGCACTGATGAAATTCATAGGTGAGCTGCCATTTCGTCCCTTCGCCTAGCCACAATGTAAATTCCATTCAATGATTGTGTCACGTATGGTAACGTGTCAAGGTATCGACAGCGTTTTTAACAAGAAGGATGAATTCAAATAGGCAGGGGCACGTGGCTAACACTTTGTTTATGTTTACTTACCCGCCCATTGCATTGACTTTTAGCGTCGGTTCAAGCAGCGTAGCATATCCTCGAACTGGCGATGGGGATTCCCCTAACCGAATTCAATCTGGATATGGTGTTACGTGTAACGTGTGCGGATAAAATCGATCACACCTTGTTAACTGTGCTTAAAGGAGTTGAGAATTTCACTAATGTCAATACATTTTCCGCACTGTAAATGGTTTGATCTATCCTTTTCACATTGATAAAGTCACGTTTTTGTTCTTAGCACAAGGGATATTGTCTACGGGTTTGATTGTTTCGTTGTTGGTAGGAGAAATATGTCAAGTATTTCGTATGTTCACGTTGATTTAGTAAACATTGTTGCAAAAATGGAGTCACAGTGAATTTGAGAAAGACCCAAACGGGGTGAGTTGAATTCCTTGCTGTAATGGCGTAAATTAAATTTGTAATTCGAGATTCGCTATGCTATCACTAATACTAGAATTAATTGCAAGCCACACATCGCTTTCTGTTTTTGTGTATCCTTGTGAATTAAGTGGTAACTAAAAGGTCTAGCAACGGTACCACACTTAAAGAAATTTTTTGGCCCAACTGATTTACCTAAGATTTAGGCTGATTTCTACTGAGCACTGGACTTTTTCGTTGAAAACTGTCATTATGGCTACATCGTAACGAGAGAACTAATAATGCTCAATTTTTTCGGAAAAACCCTAAAGAAGTAACCAGAATGAAACTACTTTACCAGGACCCCTGTCCAATGTTTCACATATGATACAAGACGAATTTAGAAGAATATCTTTTCTAGTATTAGGTGTATAAATATGAAATGCGGATTTTACTAACAGATGGCATAACCATTACATATGGTTTGTGTCGGGGATACCTAATATGGTATTTTGGAGGGTAAACAACTGTCAACAAGTTCCAGTATGTCATAGGTTTTGATTGTACAAACAATATAGTTTTTTCGCTTCAAATATGTCGAATTACGTGCCAGAAAAAGAGGTATCGCGGGAAAGTCTAACCTTGCTTCATTTGAAGAAAACGGCAGTAGATACTTATCGATTGTTAGTAGAAGCGAATGGTGAACATGCCCTAAGCCTAGACACTTGTGAATGATGGTTTAAGAAATTTAAAAGTGGCGATTTCGATGTCAGCAACAAAGACCGTGGAAAAACACCAAAAAAATTCGAAGATACAGATTTGCAAGCATTATTCAATGAAGACAACACACAAACTGAAAAACAGTTCGCAGAAGCGTTGGAAGGTACTCAGGCAGCCATTCCACAACGTTTAAAGGCCATGAGAAAGATCCAAAAAGCTGGAAAATGGGTGCCGTATCAATTGAAAGCAAGAGACTTCGAAAGGCGAAACAACATTTGTGAAATTTTGCTTGCCAGACAGAAAAGAAAAGGTTTTGGAAGGAGAAATGGTTTGTTACTGTCGATAAAAAGTGGATTTATTTCGGCATCGAAGGAGGAGCTGAACAAGATCACAAAAAATGATTTTTCAAAATGCTTTGAGGATTGGAAAAAACTTTTACACAAGTGTATAATGTCTGACGGGGATTACTTTGAAGGGGACAAAATAGATATTCATGAATAAATAAATAATTCTTGAAAAAACATGAGATTCGCGATAATTTTTGTACAAACCTCGTATGTGTCAAATGCCAAAAAGCATTCTGACATTAATCGTCAAACAAATTCCCATGGTAGGCATATGGCTACCAATTCTTAAAATAACGTACCATGTATGTCAGAACTTATCAAGAAAAAAATTATAATCTTTTACTTTAACATCAACAAAAAATACTTCCAGGTTTTTTCAACAACTTGGAATAGAATGCGTTAATTATAGCGGTAAGGTCTACAGGAAAGACCTGTCCGTTTTTGAATTGAAAGCAAATAACATAATTTTCATACATTTTATAATATTTATTGTAGGATATACATTCAATCGTTTCTTGTGGCTTCTTCCCAACGTGATAGATGATGCATGACTCTTAAAGACCATTTTAAAAATGATTTATTTTTAGGGACGAAGAACTTAACTAGTGCTTGGTTGACATTGGTTTTAGTTTTTAATTTTTTATTTCTTTAAAAAGTTATAAAACAAGTGATAACAGAAGGATGCTGGGTCTGGAGAATATTGTGTATGTGACTGAATTTGCCAACCTAGCTCTGCGATTTTCTGATCAGTCGGTAAAGCAGCATATATGCAGGCATTATCATGATGCAGTGTGAAGTGCTTCTTATTGTACATCGCCGGGCCCTTTTCTCTTATTGCTTTAATTACATCCTTTTGCTTATAATATCTCTCCGAATATGGCTTTGAAAAGCTCGTCGTGTATTAGTCCTTGGATGTCCTACCATACATACAACATTCTATTCCTAAAGTTCAAGCTCGGCTTGGAAGTGGAGGTGAACCGTTGTCCGGGCTCGTAATATGCTCTTTCCCTCACGATGTATTCGCACGTAATCCATTTTTCATCACCAGTTATCATCCGGTCCAAAAAAGGTTCGTTGGTGAACCAAGCAAGCCGAGATATACATATGGTGCCACGATCATTCAAATTTTTTTTTTTTAAATAATGATGCACCCACTTAGAATGTTTATAGACCAATCATAGCTTCCAAATATGGTCAGAAGTAGTTTGTTCAGTTGAACTCAGCTTCTCTGCAAACTCCGATGGAGCAGCGATCTTGCTCCATCAAAGTCTTGAAAGAGGGCCTTCGCCCCTACATTTGACCGGAATCACCGAAATTTACGCATATTAGCACAAATTCAACAATACTTCCTTTAAAATGAGTGGGTGAAAATTTCATGATGAACTATGGTCACAAATATTTGCTTGCTATAATTCAAGCACATGTTTTGTTTTCATTCGTATTTTATTATCTAAATATTCAGAAACAATATTTTGTCCTTAAATCAATAAAATTACGAAAAATATCCCCATCATTAAAAAATTTGTGATACCCATGGAAACAGGAGAATAGACTACACGGGAATGTGAACTGCACTCGAACATCATTTCCCGATGAATAAAGCCCCCCCGTTTCATACAGTTGTGAAAGATGCTCGACTTCGTATTTAATTTGCTCGAGCTAAATGAACATGCGAAAATTGCAACCTGTCATTAATGAGCACATTATCGTCAATGCTTATTTTCACACTTTTAATTAACTTTGACTGATTAAAGTGCATGAGTCAGTACCGGTTTGATAATGTTTTCAACATTAAAGTAATATGTATGACCGCTCCTTAACGGAAATTACTTTTCAGATTGCGATGTTAACTCACTGTCAAACTTAAAACCGAAGGTAGCCGAAGATTTTTTAAAATGTAATGTAAGCATATTATACTATTTTTGCATATCATAAATGAATTTACTAGTTATATGCTCTAATTGGTTGGTTAACTTTTTGTGAAATTGTCGGTAGTGATATTGATGGATAATTAACAATTCCTAGGCACATATATGTCCTCTAAACAAAATATATAAAATGAATGCATTTTTCAGCTGTTATTAGTGATTTATGAATATTGTTTTCATATTTTTGCCAATCATTGGATAGTACATTGTGAATGCTAAGTATATTTTTTTCTAATCGTGCGAAAAACTTTAAAATTTCGACAGTATTTCGGATATCATGTTGACACAAATGGCAGGTTCAAATAGAGCCGAACATTTGAACAGCTTATGAGAGGAAAAAAGCTAAGTTTTGGGCACACATCTACACAGATACGGCTTTTCTATATTTCATACTTGTATGGTCGTGGCTAGTTACTTAGGTCGAAATCACTTGCTTGAAAATTGTGCACGTTCTATCGCATACTGCATCTGCACTAAGAACTTCCACTAAATTTCGACATGCTTTTATTGCATTTCTTCCTTGTTGGAATTCGTACAATATACAAAGGTTTAAATGAACTTTTTCGATACCAATCGCGTCTAGCGTCATAATGACATGACACATCTTTATCATCATTTTTTAGGAGAGTACTGTTACGTATTCCGATGTGTAGGCGACATTAAACAAACAAAACAATATATAGATAAATAAATGAAAAGATAAATGAATAAATAACAATAATTAATTTTGAATATAACAATTAATTGTTTTGGTTAAGTTTTTTATATGTACCCATATTTTTAAGTTAAAAGAAAATCATACGACATGAAATACAAGTACGAATAAAATTAAAATAAAAACATTTATACTCAGATTTAGGTGTTTAGTAATATTTATTCAAATAATATTAGTAACAAACAAAACAAAAAAATAAATGAAAAAAGTCTCAGTAAAAATAAAATGCAAGAAAAAAAAGTCTCACAAAAAATATTCCCAGTAGCCAAAACAAAATAACAAAAAAATTTCTTGGAAGTTATTTGCGATAAAATTTTCTATAGATATGATTCACTGGGTTGTTGTGTACATATCACTATAAAAAGAATAGAAATTGTGAGGTATGGGACACTCAATCAATAAGAAGTATTGATACTTCTATCAATCAACAGAAGTATCAACCAATATGCGGTCAATGGATAGAAGTATCAATAAAATCTCAATCAATCGAATAATCAACCAATAGAAGCATCAAAAGAGGATCAATCGGAGTATCAATTGACTATCAATCAATTGAAGAATCAATCAATGATCAATAGAAGAATCAATCAATAGGACTATCACTCAATACAAGAAGCACGATCCAAAGTAGCACAGCAGAACAAGTGAAGTCCCGAAACCAGCTGAGGTGGAGATTCGTGCTAAAGGAAGCACAATCCGAGGTAGCGCAGTGGACTTCATCCAAGTCCTGAAACCAAGTTGAGGTGGAGATTCGTGCTACAGGAAGCAGAAGTGTTCAGAGTCAGCGCAGCACAATTGACCGGTGGTCAGAATCAGCGCAACGAAATAGACACGTGGTCAGAACCAGCGCAGCACAATTCACAGGTGGTTTGATCCTTTGATTTTTGATCCTCATTATTTATTTATTAATCTAATATGAAGGAGTAAGCTCTTTCTTTGTGTGTGTGTATGTGACATGGAAGGATCAGGACTAAAATAATGTTCTAACCCTACTAATCGGTTAAAAGTAACTTTCTTCGGCCACCATTATGCGGTCTTTGTATTTTCAAATAACTATGTCTCTATAACCTTGTTCCTTTCTTTCGCTGCAGGTGCGAACTCTCGGTTGTCCGAGTATTATTTAATTCATTATTCTTAAGTATATATAATTATTTTTTTGAAAATACATCACAGTACATGCAATGATAAAGAGAGATATTAATATATGTCTGAGACCAACATGTGCACATGAATTGAAACTTGAAGTGACACTATCGGAGAGAACTTTCTGGTTGACCTAATATTTGAAGGTGGATAATAGAATAGAATTCTAATAGAAGGTGGTACAAATTCTTACCTTCAGATAGCAAAAGGGTAAAAGTCGCTTGATCTCCCGTCCATCCCTGATACCAGGATCCGGCATTTGCACATTAAACGTATTTTAACCACCCCTCTTTCATAATTTGGCTCGTTAATTGGGTTTCTTTCGATATAATTTTACCTACCGATAGGATATATGGCTACATGATGATAACACATAGAATATGTATAACGGAAAAACATTATTTCATAGGTATGTACAATGAAAGCCACCACAGGCCTCCTCTGACCCAAGGTAGGTTTCAGCTCCGAAACTTGGAGACACTTTCGACTCTCCGGTCTAAGTTCACTGGTTAACTGAAATTTGTATTTATTCCATAAATCCTATCCACTTGTCTTCTCGCGCTACATTGGAATCGTCGATTTCCTTTTACATTAATAAAATGAATTATACCCATTTCCTAGGGCATACAAGTAGGAGGGAGCATATTTACTAACTTCGAAACTCACAAAATAATATTTAGCAGGAACTTTTTTGTAACTCAAAATTTTGAGCGCGAATTCAATTCATAATCTCATTAATTTCCCTCGCAATTCAATTATTCAAGCAGCAAAAACGAATGAATATCGAATTATCCTTATGAGTATGATGCACGCATCGAACAAATAAGAATTTATCAAAATCTGATAATCCTTCGATTAGTTCGCTAGTAAAATTACGGAATCCTATGCATGTACGTGTATCCTCATCAAACACTTGTTGCCGCCTTTTTGTGTGGTACTCCAACAGCACGACAGACAGCTTTTACTTTCTGTCTACGCTATCCTTCGTGGCCTTCCCCTCGGTTTACCGTCCCGCCATTTGTAACACTGTTTTATCTGCCATTTCCATTAAAATCGCCGGCAACATGAAAAACGCTCATGTAAAGCTTCTCGCGTGGAGACGACCACGGCAAGGAAATTTCACTCTCCTGCCGCCATAGCTTTACGCGTTACACCCCACATGCCACCCTCCCCAGCACCGCCGCGACCACCAACCCCCACAATAACTGCGTGAAATTGTTCTACACACTATCATTACTGTGGACTCGTGGATTCTGGAATGATTGTTGGGACGTTGCAATCTATCCTGCCGCTAGTCATCCTGTGGCCAAACCAGCCAACGTTCGTTCTAGCCACCCAGTGGGTGGAAGCTAGAGTGGCGGCCGTTGGAAGTCGCAGCCACCCCTCGTTGGACTTAAGGGCACGTAGTAATTGCGGTAACGACGATCGTCATATCCAGCACAGGTCCATAGAGTGGTGCTTATAGCAATTTCAAAAGCGTTTCACAAGCCCGACAGCAAGGACGTGTGGATTCCTTGCGAACAGTTGTTCAGTCGTCATTTGGATTTCGACACTTAAACGCATCATACGGAAATGGACTCGGTCGCGACTTGAGTGATGAGTTAACGGATCATCCGCGAGTCTGTGGTTTTGTTGATTTTCACTAGATCTGTTGGAAGTTGAAGTGATCGATTCGGTTTCAAAGTGTGCGGACTTTGTGCTTTCTAAGTGATAACGGAAATTTCATGTGTGAATAACAAACGATAACAATCAAGGGTAACGGTCCCTTTGTTGATTTCATTTTGAATGTATGAATCATTAAATATTGAAAAGTGAAATGTAATACCATACCACAAAGAAATTGAAATAAATTCAGAGGTTTGTGTTTAGAACGAAACAAAAAAAAAATTGCAAGGATTATCAAAAAATCAACCCTCACAATGAAGCGCCATCGTCAGTCATACGACACCACCCTCACTCACTTTGTTCCGGCCACATGTCATGGATTAAGGCTTTTAATTATCCTATCGGTCATCATCACCTGCACAGGTAAGAAACTCAAATAGGACTAGGGCGTGCAAGGGGGCTCGTTAACACGAAAACTGCAGTCAATGTCCTGTTTCCTTTCAGCATTCTCTGACTCTGTAAATAAACCTCGCGGTTTCAGTGTCGCGGATGAGACAGGGTGTTAGTCCTGTTGTCAGTTTGATGATCCCTCGAAAATTCGGTAATTTCAAGGTGTGTTCGAGATTTCAACCGCATAGGCTGGAAGGAATTTTCTATTAATTTTTTTTCTTCTTCTGTTCTCTCCGTCTCCGCGGTACCCAACGCCCGTGACAATGGTCATAAGTAAATTTTGTGCAATGAGGTAGGGAGTAGCCGTTTATTTATGATGATGAAATGTGAAATTATTTATGCTCCCTGTTTCCTTTTCGCTTGATAGGAAAGTTCAATTAACGCGAGTAAATTACATAAATTAAATTTTCATAGCTTCGGAATTTAATTATATGGGATTTATAAGAATAAGTTTGTGTCCTTGCTGTTTACTTTTACTTTACAATTTCTCTTTAACTGGTAAATATTATGTTACTGAGTTCTTATTTTCTTGGGAACTGTATACGAGGTTCCTTGCTTATGAATGGTTGAAATAAATGAATATGGAAGATTTCTTAATTGATCTGGTATTAATTTTTTGCCATTTCATAGCAAATACTATCAAATTTGAGCTATGAATGAATCATTCAAGGAAAAGCGAGAATAAACAGCATCTTCAGCTCATCTAGATGAGTCATGGAGTTGGAAAAGTGTCTCCAAGATTCAATATAATCAATGTTTGCCGTTGATAATGAGTCATTTCATTTCGATATTTTTTAAATATCGAAAATCCACGTTTGTGTATTCAGTGGAGTTTTATTAAAAAATTTTTAAGTGGAATCATGTAATATGATATCGGTGGTGCTAGTAGGTGTATTGAAATTTCACTTGCAATTTATGTGATAATTATTGTCCAGCACGCAACAACTCCACGAAGGTGTTGCACATGTCGTGTAGGCACTAAAACGTTTTCGGGTTTTCTAACTTATCATTCCATATAAAAGGTTTTACCAAATACTGAGTGTGCATTCTAAACATTAACAAGAATTAGCTTCAGAGTAATTTTTTAAGGACTTTATTTAGAAAAATATGGTGGGCTTCCACTGAATTTAAGTATGAATTGTTTATTGAAATTTCTACCTTTAAAAAATTTTTCGAATGAAAATTCTTATCAATTGCTAGCCTTAATTGGTTTGAGATTAATATGAACGACATGAGATGTGATAATCGATTTTTGAATATCTGCTTTTTTATAAAAGACAATGGAAGTTTTTTTATCCTCTTTAAAATTGTCAGTATTCTCCATACGAATGAGTAATATTGCGAAACGGGCACTTAATACGTTAGGTAAAGAATCTACAGTATTGGACAAAACTAAAGCACCCCTTTGCGAAATATCAGTTATCCTCTGATATTATCCGGAAAACTTGGTGAAAAAAATTTGTTCTTCGTTTTTATTATTTATTTACATGTGTATTATAAAAAAACATAACAATGACAATTCAGTCTTTTCAACAACAAAAAATAAAACAAAAATATTTCTCAGTACTCAAAAGTTGCCTGGACAAAACTAAAGCACCCTCTAGCTGACGATCAGAATTTATACCAAATGATGGGTAGTTTCAGCAATTCGTCGCCAGTCCTTTATTTGCAATAACAGCAGCACATCTTTTTGGCATAGAAGATATTATATTATCAATGAACTCTTCAGGAATATTTTCCCACGTCTTAATAGCTTCGAAAAGTAACGGTTTCTCCTGCAGTTTTCTCTGTTGATCCTCCTTTTGGCAATTTCATACAAGTTCTCAATCGGGTTGAGATCAGGAGATTACGCAGGCCAATCCAAAACCTCTAATTTATTCGTTTGTGGCCAAGTCTTGCACAGCTTAGAGGTATGCTTAGGATCATTGTCCCGCTGAAATCTCCATTTTAGGGGCATCTCCTCTTCAGCGTACGGCAGCATTATGTTTTTTAAAATGTCAACGTACGCGAAATGATCCATAATACCACAATACCTTGTCCAGAAAAGCAACCCCAGACTAGGACATTACCTCCTCCATGTTTGGTTGTTGGGATGTAGTACTTAGGGTTAAATCTTTCACCTTTTGGTCATCGTACATGTATTATGCCATCAGAATATTTCAAATTAAATTTCGATTTGTCGGAAAATAATACAGTTCTCCACTTTTGAAGAGTCCAGTCTAAATGGTCCTTGGCAAACTTTAACCTGACCCTCCTGTTCTTTTCTGAGATGAAAGGCTTTTTTGCAGGCTGGTAAGCCGGCAAACCAGCTTCTTTAGCTCTTCTCTTAATTGTCCTTGCACATACTGGTAACTTCAAATCAATTTGAATTTGATTAGAAGAGACCGTAGGTTCAACTACAATCCTTTTTTTAATCAAAGAATCATCTCTTCGTGTTGTTTTTCGAGGTCTTCCTCTAATGTACAGGAGATATGCGACCCGTGAACTCATATTTTTTGATTAGTCGCGATATAATTGACCGATTTATCGAATATCTTTTACTAATATTATGTCGAGATATTCCACTTTTATAATCAAATATAATGTTTTTTAAATTTCACTACAGTACGTGTTTCTTGCCATTTTTAGTCTCTTAATGTCTTAATACAAAGAACAGAATGCGCACCACTGTTCACGACAGAAATTTTGCACAAATGCTGAAGTAATGATGAAATTTTAATGATTCATATCAGACAAATGCATTTCTGATGCAATAACTATTTGCCGCTAACTGTTCGGCAGTAGCGGTACGAAAAAAGTGTGTATAGAAGAGGGGTGCTTTAGTTTTGTCCAGGCAAATTTTGAGTACTGAGAAATATTTTTGTTTTATTTTTTGTTGTTGAAAAGACTGAATTGTCATTGTTATGTTATTTTATAATAAACATGTAAATAAATAATTAAAACTAAGAACAAATTTTTTTCACCAAGTTTTCCGGATAATATCAGAGGATAACTGATATTTCGCAAAGGGGTGTTTTAGTTTTGTCCAATACTGTATATACACTTTTAGACTTCTTCAATTTGTCTGTACTTTTCCAAGATCGAGTGCCCTTGAATTATCCGAAAACAAATAATCGCGAAAATGTCGAAAATCTAGTACATTTTTCTATGAAATCAAATTTAAGCGCAGGTTGATGTTCGTATTCAAAATATTTAATGATGATAATAACATGAAAAACCGATTAAAGGGTGTTTTAATCCTAAAAATAAATCTTGAACATTTATTATTACAAATATTATTTTTGAGTTCTTATTAAAAGTTCGTATTTCCTTACCGTCCTATGGAAAAGTTTAGAAAAAAATATAAAAAATTTAAAGTTTAAAAATTCAACTAAATAAATTCTCCAAATTATTCGCATTATGCATCGTTCAGGGGAGAAAATCAAAATTTCTAGTTTTTTTCAAATAAATTATTTTTCATAGGATATTTTATAATAGTCTCTAAACTACCGTTTAATATAGTTATTACATTGTTTACAGTTATTTGTGAGTCAATATAGTAGTGAAAGCTTAGGAATTCATTCTCTTTGATGCAATTGCTTTGTCAGTTTCACTTTACTTCTCGTTATGAGTGTGTTATTTTACTGTTTAGAAAAGAATTTATCAAGGCTGGAATTTATTGGCCAAGGTACGTTGTTTAGCATTTTAAACTCGAATTGTAAATATTTAACCGTTGTATCATTTCGCGCGGATCTTAAGTGTGCTCTTTTGATTTTATTTAAAGTTACAACTTTGAGGATGCTTCTATAAGAATCTTCAAATATCTTTCCATACTTTTTTTATTTTGTAATTGCCTCTTAACTTAATTAACTTTAATTTGCAATATAGTTTAGCTGCGTCTGAGTGCAACTTTGACAGTTAAATGACTTTATCTGTAGGAAGCGCGACCATAACAAACGGACAGCTTGCTGAGATATGTTTTTTGAATAAGAAAGTTGACCGGATCGCTATTGTTTTCGATAAATTGTGTTCGCTTTTACATATTGAAAAATCAAATGAGCATCAACGAAGACAACTTTCGAACACAAGCAGACTATTTTGCCTTTCCTTCAATAAAAAATTGGACAGTGTTTTGAGGAATCGTCGAAAATTTCATGAGCGCTACGCTTCTTGGCTTCAACAGAATATTAAACTAGAAGATGCTCCTTCCACTTCAAATTATGCAGCCCAGCCTGGACTAAGTGGTCTACGAGGAAGGCCACAAATATCTTTTGACGAAGCATCATTAAAATCCAAAACACAGTCAAGTACAGGAACTTATGGCTCATAGAACATCCACAGAGTTGATCCACGTCTGCCAGTGTCAAGCACTGGCTTTATAAATAGACGTTGACATATTGGACAAGTTCAAGCTGAGAGCAACAATCATAACACGTTAAAAATAGCCAGACGACATCCACCTAGCTGTTAGTACCAATCGATGCGTCCCAGCCTGTGAGTAGGCACCTGATGAGAAGCGGCAGGGACGCGTGTTCGAAACCAGCTTGAACTCTTTCCACCTTTCTTTGTAAATATTAAATTCACTTTCGAGGAATTCGAAAAATTTGATCAGAACTTCCGCACCCATGAGTCTTCATTGAGTTAGCTAGCAAGGGTATAAATCACTTATAAGTTCTAAGTGAAAATGGATAAATTTATCTACCAAACATTTCTAGAATTGATAAATTATTAAGATCTGTGGCAAATGGGTTGCACAAGAACTGCTTTCCAAGCCTTTATTCATTGGTTTTGACCAGCAATTTCCTCCTACTGACGAAAATTACTGCAGATGATATTTCTGCAAGTGTAGATTTAAAGGAACTTCTGGAATATACATTTGAAAGCATAATGGAAATTGTAGGTTTGGTAGAGAGCAACAAATTGAAACTGGTCTACAAATGGGGCTTCGACGGCAGTTCCGGTCATTTCCAGTATAAACAAACCGTTACCAATGCGAATAGCACCGATGAATATTTGTTTTTAATTCCTATGGTGCCGTAGAAATTCATAAATATGGATACAGGAAAAGAAGTGTGGATTAATCCACGCCAATCGTCCACCAATTACTGCAGACCCTTAAAATTAGTATTCCACAAAGAAACTGCTGATCGTATTCGCTACGAAGAAAAAGTGATGAGCGATGCCATTAGCCAACTTAAGTCAAATAAAATTGATTTGGGGAATCTAAAAAAAATGTGAAGTGAATTTTGACATACTATTCACAATGTTAGATGGCAGTGCTAGCAATATTTTGTCGAACACAAATTCAACATCCAAGTGTTTCATTTTCGGGGCTAGTCCAAACAAAATGAAAACAGAAAATGCGATTAACCGTTCACCTGCTAAAGAACAATATGGCGTTGGCTTGTCAAACCTTCACTGCTCGATACGATTTTTTGAATGTCTCCTGCATATAGCCTACCGACTACCAGTTAAAAAAAGTCAAGAGAACTGAGGACTCCCTCTTTTTTGAAACCGGGCTTGGGACCAACTTTGGCAAGATTAACGTGCTTTTAGTTCCTAGCAACGCACGAATCTCGTTGCCGCGGCCACATTAAAGTGAATGCACTTTAACTTTGCCGGCCAGTGTCGTCATCATGCATCACAATTCTAGATGCTCCTGAGTTTTCAGTTTAAAAACCGTTTAACGTTTTTTTGCTTTGGTCTGCCTTGATTTGAAATACTTTGGTTAAAATTCTCTTTCCATTTATGTGGAATATATTGCTTTAGTAAGGAGGCGCTCTCGAAATATTTAATACGATTCGTATAATTGCAGTATCAACTGACAACAGCTTGATTGGGTGTGTAGTATACTTGTAAGATATGTATGCTGCACCGAAAGCGCTTGGCGCAGGTACAGAGACGAGGAGCTTTGCGGGTGGCGTCTGCATACCGCACTGTCTCTGAGTTGGCGATGCAGGTGATCGCAGGAGTGATACCCATCGCCCTCCTTGCTAGGGAGCGACGGAGAATTTATGACCGAAAAGTGGAGGGTTCAAGATATGCTGTCAACCGAGAGGAGAGGCAGCGCACAATACTCGAGTGGCAACAGTCCTGGGAAGGCGGTTCTAATGGCCGCTGGACTGCCCGCCTTATAGGGGATGTGGAATCGTGGCTAAATCGAAGGCACGGTGGGACTGATTATTACCTTACCCAGCTTCTTAGCGGGCACGGGTGTTTTCAGTCTTACCTACACAAGATTGGTAAGTCACGGTCCCCAGACTGCATTTTCTGCCCAGGGGAAAGGGACGACGCATGTCACACCTTCTTCAACTGTAGAAGGTGGAACAGGATGCGGCAGGACTTGTGGGAGGTAATGGGAGAGCTATCTCCAGACAATCTGGTCGGAGAAATGCTGAAAACTTTCGACAAATAGACCTGTGTGGCACATTACTCTCGGGCAATACTAAAAGCAAAAAAGTGACCATGGATAACCTTGCGTCTAGAGGGTTCTCCTTTCCAGGAGTCCTCCACCATCCTGCCCCCTCCCGCTGGAGAGAGATTTCTCTACGCTGACGGCGCCCTAGGGCGAAGTAAAAAAGAGTCCTAGCCCGATGTAATGTGTCAAACAGTTCCAGGCTAGGGTCTCTTGACAGAGGGGGGTAGTTTGGTAGCATGCGCTCCTAGGAGTCCCACACTCCTAAAATAAACGATATGTATGATAAGAGTGCATCTAAATTATTTAATAATTTAAATTGCAGATTTTATACTTGGAAGTCAAACATATATTTTCAAGCGATTTTTGCTATTATTATTACTCTATAAAGCAAACTTCTTATAATTATATATGAGTAAAATATAAGTTTGACAAATGCCTTCTGCCTTTCTTGAGGCCTATGAGACATTGATTAAATTTTTTAAACTTGATTGATTTATATTGCTTTATTTCTTTGATAAATGTAATGATAATTTCTTCGAAATCATGTTGGATTCCGTTCTTGGAATCATATGTGACATATCTGAATATAACGAAAATTCTACAAGCCCTCAAAGAAAGAAACTAGGCCATCTTGATGGCCAGAATCAGAACTTAGGGGAGTGATTTGGTGTCGAAGTCGTCAATTCAATAAATTCATTGTTTCAAATACGATATCGCTGATTGCGCTGCTTTGCAAAACCATATAACGTCCTGATCGCTGCCATCCACCTCACGTTATTGAATTTTCGGTATCATACTCTGTCGATGCAAGTCATTCGACATCTAACTCACTGACGCTTTACTTCCAATCTCATGATAAAAGAAGTGAAGTCGAAAGACCATTCTTGACTAAAACTCACATTAGGCAGTTCCTTAATGTGGATGGATTTGTTTCTCATAGGTATCGCATGAATATTTTGGGTCATCAATATGTCAACCTTAATTTAAACATACACAGGAATCTACGTCTATTTTTAAGGCCACATGCAGCCAGGGATACAATCACGAAACAAAAGGTGTCTGAAGTCTGCAAACGCAACTCTGCCAAACTTTTTCAGTATTTCTTACCAGGTAGATAATTAAACTGGATGAAAACCTAGCAGATTGCAAAACATTCAAATGTGTGAATAAAATTTTCCACAATTTTGAGTCCAATCATTCAAAAAACATTCAGAAGCTGAAAAAATGGATACCAATGCGTTTGCAATGATACAAACTTCTGACACCTAGTTTTTGACGAATACACCAAGATTCGAAAGGGCCTTATTTAGCAAGTGAGAATGAGATACTTGTAAATTGGAGGGCCTCCATAAAATTTTGTCACGTAGTATTTTCCGAATTTTGAAATTGTTGAGAACGATGCCGAATTGATTTTTTTGGTTTTTAGAGACACTATCATAAGCAGTAGAAAATTGGGAATGTTCTTCAATTTTGCTATCTCTACCTTTGAATTGTTGACACATTGATTGACTGTAAACGGTTTTTGAACGTCTTAGCGGAACTTTATCATATTTGCATTGCCTAATAGGTCATCATTTATAATTCTTTAAAGGTTTCACAATGAGAGTACAATTTCCCTTTACGTGATGCCTAATTATGCTTAATTGGAGCAACTGTTGACAACAGCTGTCAAACTTCAAAACTGCCACTTGTACGGGAAAGAAATGCTAGAAAATAAAAATCGTGCACCCTTATCAGGACTTGATTTATACCTACTAGGCGTACGGAAGATTTGTGTAGCTGCAAGGTTTTCACAGGTCATGGCATGCTTTGTATGCCATTTTATTCCTTCAACAGATAAATAAAAAGCCTACGCAGCTCAGAGAGTATTAATCCAGTACATGCATTCTCACTGGATCCGTTCCCCGCAGTGTTTTGCCCACACCAGTTCTCCTTTTTGACGCATCATGTCAATCGTGCCCCTTCCATGATCGACAACATAAGTCAGTAGTTCTGTTTATAGAACTGTAGGAGCCTGATAGTGAAATTATGCAAAAGACTAAACAAAATAGGACAAAATGGTTAGTACTATTACGTAGAACTAGACTTTCTAAAATTCAACCTTGTTCGGTTCCTGGAAATGACACTAGAAGGCATAGTGGTGAGATGATCATAAGAGGGTCGGGAAGATAGGCTCGTACAAGAACATTCTGGTGGATACAACGAAACGATGTAAATTATACAGACGATGAATACAATACGATATGTTTGGCAATATGTTGCGCATTCGCTAGAAAATGCCATGTCAAAAATGTCATCCAGCATGTCAAAATATGATTAAAAAAGTCAGCAGGTCTCTTTGGTATACAAAAAGCTTCCGCACAAAAAAAAAATACAAAAAATCCCGTACGCAAAATTGGTAACCAAAAGGTTGAGTTCCAAACACCATTGCGTATTAAGGCGGCTCAATTTTCTAGAAATGAATACAAGTCTGTCCGGTTCGAAAATAGACACAGCTAATGCTCCTACAAAAAAGAGCCTATTTTTGAAATGAGGAAATATTTGCTGAGTAAAACTGCATATTTTCCACGGAGAATATTTCCAAACCACAATTGTGATTTCTACCAGAAATGATTTTGGTTGACATGTCATTTATACCACAAACGAAGACACTGTCACGGTCGCTCTCATTCCGTTATTCCCGCCTTATATCCAGGCAACATGGCTTGAAACCAAGAAAGGAACCACAATCCTTAATAGTTCTCTTCTAAATGGTCAGGCGAGTGGTGTTAAATCACAAGATCTTGCAGGGCAGTGCACAGCTCCAAAAAGAGAAATTATGCATTCA
Organism: Stratiomys singularior; assembly: GCA_954870665.1. Taxonomy (NCBI): domain Eukaryota; kingdom Metazoa; phylum Arthropoda; class Insecta; order Diptera; family Stratiomyidae; genus Stratiomys; species Stratiomys singularior. The sequence goes on from OX940879.1 coordinate 32,591,625, forward strand.
ACAGATGCTTCTTTCATTAAGTCGATATGATGGTTACACGAGCTTAATCGCGTACTGTTGAAAGCAGAGGTCCACGGCGTTACGAGAAAACGAGAGAAAGTCAACGAACATGGCTCTGTAGCGATCACCACTGACTGTAATGTAACATATGGACGAATACTTCCACCAGGCCATAAACCACACTAAACAGTGACTTCCTTCGTATGTATGTAACGGTATTCGAACAACGAGATGCGGTTGTTTATTGTCGGAGCCATGCAACTAGATATTTTTGAGTTCGGGACCTGCAGCAATTTGTTCCTGGACCCGCACACCGAACTTACGCTGGCCCGGTGGTAATCCAGCTTCAACACGTGGATGAGTTTGATTGGCCGTAAATCAAGATCAGTCTGTAAAATATTCAATATTGTGTCGATGTCCAACGGATATAGATAGATCATCATCGATACTATGCTCTACAGATGTAAGGATTTCTTTATTGTGCACTGTTAGACATCGGGGTGGATAGTTTTATCAATGACAATAAACTAGGTGCGGAAACGATCCATAGTTTGCACAATTTGCAGATGTTGCTCAGATGACAACCTTTTCATGCTAAGGCAAACGATACTAATCATGAAACGCATGGCAATTGCCACACCATCTGTCGCATTAAAAAGTATTGCCAATACCAATGCAATTGCCTCAATATACTATACCTCCAAAAAAACATTCTTAGAAAGGTCTGTCAAATACGTACATTGATTCCAAAAAGTATTCCGTGACCTGTGAATTTTATAAATTGACTAATGCAAAATACTAACCGTTAGCACTAAAAGATATTCAGGAAAAGTATAGATACTATTGTACTCTAATGAATTTAATAAAGGAAATGTATCTGAACGTTTTGCATAAACTATAAAGACAAAACCCATTCCAGTCCATAATTAGTCAACCAGAAAGTTTTCGCTCACTTTATGGAACAACTAAAATTATAATGATATAAATGTTTTTTAACATTCAAGGTGTTTAATATTTGGTCGGTCCCCCTGATATCTGATGATTTGTTTGTGTCTTGTTCATACAGAATATACTAAATTTTGCGTTGCCTCACTGTTTATATTTCGTCATCCAGAACCTAAAGCTGCTTCTGAGTTCGTTTAATTTCAAAAAATGTAATTACGTATTTTTCAAATTTCCCACAAACAATTGTAATGTCAACCAGTTTTGAATGTTTACCTTTTGGGCCATAATTCCATCCACAAAATGTAATATACTTATACGGAGTCACCTTCGTGCTAAAAACAGGCTTTAAGATTTTCTCTTCCGTCTGACCCATAAATATCAAGCTTTCTTTCTTCAGCATATATAACTTTGTTCCAAAACTCTTTTTGACAATTTTTATAAGTTTAAGCAAATAAGATTATTTTTGTTTTTGTTACTAATAAAGAATTTACTCCTGGCACTCTCCTATGATGTCTAGCACCATAAAGTCCTTTTCAAACTGCATAAACACACAAAATCTTCTTGAAATCAGTTTGAACTTCACTTATTATTTTAGGGTCCTTTTGATTTTGCGCAAAATATCGAATTTTTTTGTCGTGGTAAACTTGTCCAGTCAGGCCCGATCTAGAGGCCTTTATTTAAACTCCTTTATTTTAATCGCCTTCGCTGCGAAGATCCACAATAATTTTTTCTTTCTTATACCGTTATTTCGTCTTGTTTGCGGCCCATTTTTAGTTTAAGATTAGAATAAAATCACTCTCTAGCACGGAAGTTAACATTCGAATGACAAAGCGAAAGCGACAAAGCTTGTTAGTAAATTTCGTATATTTTCAGTATTCATTATTCACCTAAAAAGTACCGTTATCTTCTGTAGAGTGAAACATACCCTTAAGTGAGCGACTACTTTTCGAGTGCGTAAATGCAAACTAGAATCGTTCATTTTTTCTTATTGTTTATGTATTACGTTGTATATTCCTGTATATAATTCGTTGGAGTACATTAACGTCCATAAGCGCCCATAATAAAAGACTTTAGGTCCCATAATAAAGCACTTTAGGTGCTTATAATTTGGGTCTTGTAGTAGTACATTCATAAAAGTCACATGGGAGCGAATACTTTTTGGGGTCACTGTATATGGAAATATACGACAATTTTGAACTCTTTCCAATAAAATTTTAATATAAAGACATGTAGATGAATTGTAAAGAGGTAAATCTGAGAATTCTCATGAGGAAAATTGTGAGTATTCAAAGTACTCAAAGCACACAACAACAAATAACAACGTTTATTCCAGGATCAAATTACAATCAACTCGGTTAACGTCATAGTGTTCGCACACACAAACATCATACCTGATGTCTTTTAATTTAATTTAAGGAATAAAACAAAAAAAGGAATAAAACAAACAAAATTAATTGTTAATTAATTAACTAAAATAACTTGGTTCGCCTAACCGAACGCCAGCTTTCTGAACATGAGAAAGTTTCGTCCTTGCAAAAAAAAACACAAATGTTTAACTACACACTTGACCATCCCAAAAAGTTTAGTAGGGAAATCAATACAGGAACTTTTTTTTGTTACAATGAAGGGGTGAGATAAGTTAACGTTTTCGGCCTATCGCAATTTTCACCGCAAGAGGGATGATTCAAAAAATGTGTCTGGTATACACAATGATGTTATTTTTAAAGTCCATTCTTGAATTAATACTTAAATTCAGCAGTTGAAAGTCATTTGCCGAGTGTTGACGATGGATAATGGACCCTTTTTCTTTGAACGTAAAAAAGTTTTCGAAATTTATTATCAATTTTTATTTCGTTGCCATTTTAACTTATCAACTTTATTTATGTTCTTCTGCAATATAATTTATATTTGGTCAGCATCAAGCATCAATTTGTAAGAATGTTAGTAAGCTTGGGATGATGAAGTTATTTGTTTAAAATTACAAATAAAGTTGAATTTTCGTACAAATTGATGATAACATTCGTGTTATCATCAATTCTCGTGTGAAGGGAAATAAATTGTCATGATTGATCAGTTTATGGTATGATATGGTGATTTATGTGAGAATATTTATGATAATAACAAAAATTCAGTTTATAGACTTTCCATATAAATAAACGAAATCTTTCAAATTGAATGCTTTCGAATGTTTTGTCAATTCACTTAAAACACATCATGAGAACCGATATGAAAATTTTAGAGATATGTTGTGAGTCTTCGTCCTTGGAACTCAACTAAACTCTTTGACTCCCTGAGTGACGGCTATTTATGCTCTTAGTGATGGACTCCAAATGACTAAACACGTAGCCTGGAACTTTCACTTCGGACTAGTTCTCATTGGTCTCACCTAGTGGATCCTTCAGCTTAAGGGAAATGTCTCTTTTAACAAGGATAGATAAGAAAGAAGAGGATTGCTGTGTCAAGAAGAGACCATTTGCCTTCTGTGCCGCCATGCTGTGTCCTTTTTGAAAAGAAGAATTATCCGGACGTAATGATAAACGAACCAAATATTATGCGTAGTTCCAATTGTCTTTAGAAGTCACATATTTCCCGTTCCGTTTTCTGGAGAGAGCACGCATATTTTCTCGCAGAAATGCAAGCGAACCCTAGACCATCTATTGCATGTGACGAAGTGTTGCAAGCGTCGCCTTTGATCCCCAGGCAAAACAAGCAAACAGGAGACGGCGACTTTCCCATCTTATGCAAGCAAGACTGAAAATGCCCGTGCCTGCTAAGCAGCGTCAGCTTATTAGCAGTCTCACCATTGTTTCGCAAAACTATGGCCACAAGATTTGCGAAACCATGGTGGAACAGGTTTTGTAAAACCTGGTCCAAGAAAAAGCCATATTCTACATTACTCAGCGACAGAAGGGAGCATAACAATAATAAAATGAGAATGAGCATTCCTATGTCAACTAAGTTCAAAAGGTTCGAAAACTGTTTGAAAAAGTACAACATAGAACTTGCCGGGACCAGTTACAACTCCTGCCGTAAACTCAACGGCCTAGGGAAAAAGACCTACTGAAAAGGAGGAAAATAGTGGCATCTACAGGGTAAAGTTCCTAGAATGCAAAAAAGATAAAAAAGAAGAACAAATCAATAGACTAAGGAAGGTGCGATTCAAGGAACACATCAGAGAAGCTCAAAATGAAACAAGAAAGCGGAATTTAACAATGAGATCATCAATCAGGGCCCATGTCGTCGAGATAGAAAACAATATCGAATGGTTCAGCGTAGAAACTGTGAAGCAGATGAGAAGGATCTCGAAGCTAGATGCATGGGAAAGTTCGCAGATCATGAGAGTTCCCGATAATCACCGCCTAAACGAAGATACAGGGAACTGCCCATCGAAACTGATAAGAAGGTCTTGCAGGTAATAATATGAATTATCTGAGTTTTTAGCGTTGACCAGTAGTTTAGAAGTAGTTGACTTGTAATAATTGTAAAGATGTTATGTTAGTATATAAATTCGATTGTTACCCATAACATCTTCAGAAATATATGCACTGAAGATGGGATTAAGTAGCTCCCGAAATGCTCCCAAAAAAAAGTAAGGTAGTAAGGAAAAATTGTTTCTTTTAGAAAAATTCTAGTCTACAAGCTGTCTAGTCTATTTCCTGTCACAAAGCTAGGGTCCTTTTTCTTTCCTCACGACTAATAATTTCTATTTGTGACTCCCCCCTACATTAGTAGATTTGTCCTCGCTCTTCAGCAAGTAAGTTACTAGTTTAAGTTAGTATTTCAGCAACGATCCCAGTGATAACCAGTACCGCCGGTTCAGAGGCAGTTCGGTATGCAGCTTGTATCAACGAACCTCCTTGCCTTTGTATCTTTGTATCCTTTTTATCGATCAGGCGCGATTCCTGCGGTAGGTGCTCGTCGTATTCGTCGTTTGAGACATTTCATGGGTATCGAGCCAATAACCGAAGGCCGGATACTTATGGTGGTAAAGCAATCTTATAACTCAATGCAAAAAATGTATTGTTAAATGCTACCACATATTAGACGTTCGGTCCTTTGATAAAAGCTGCATTGCGAGTTTAATTGTCTCCTCTTTTCATTCGTTACAAAAATTGTGATCGCGTAAGCAGTCTCTTCGCTGTCTTCATAATTAATATTGTCAACTGAAGTAGGGAAAGATTAATTCTGACGCGAAAAAAAATCAGCGTTAGGACTTTAAGTGAAACTAGGAATGCTTGATCATTTGCGTCTTAGAGAGTCATTTGCATCCATATCATGCTCATTCAATGTCAACGAATCCACTGTACGACAGATAAAAAAATCAGAAGATAAAAAAAGTTCACCTGTAGCGTCAGCTTGACTGACAGAGAAAATTGTTGGTGATCCAGAAAAAGAAAAAATGGAAGTGGCGCTGTCATGATGGATCAAGGACCGCAACCAAAACAGGGTGTCCATGAGTGGTCCTATGGTCCGAGGGAAGGTAAGGCATCTTTAAGCACATTTTAAAGAGCCAGGTGGTGGTGAATGTACATATGGAAGATATCAAGCATCAGAAGGTTGGTTCAATAAATTTAAGGTGGGGCATTCACTGCAAACCACTAACATCGTTGGTTCAGCTGCACACTGCTGCAGCTGAACAAAATCCAGAAGAATTTGCAAGCCTAGTAGCTGATTGAGGATGCAAACCTGAGTAAAATGAAACTTAACTGTTTTCAAAGAGGATGCGAAGATTTTGTCAGTAAAGAAAGGACAACCTGTCAATGTTTTGGCGTGCCAAGAAAAAAGCTTGTGTTACAAGCGCTATTTTTTGTGACTGGTTCCGGAATTGTTTTGCTTCTAAAGTTGTACCTAATTTTTAAAAAAATTTAGACTTCAAAGCTTGTTTTAGTTTGACAATGCGCCACGTCATGCTCGCAAACTGAAAACTCTGCATCCAAATATAAAAGTCAAATTTCCGCCTCTCAACACAATGGCTTTACTTCAAGCTATGGACACAGAAACAAGCCAGGTCTTTCTCAATCATACTGAACAGTATGGAGTGCAAATCTGATATATATATTATACTGGGAGAAAGTAGAATACAAATCAAAATCCATCGTAAACCTAAAAGAATCATTGGAAGAACAGAAGCAATGCACATTGAAACCATGCTGGGAAAAATTGTGGCCTGTTCTGACTGTGGAAAATGACGAAGAATCTGTACGATTTCCAAATTTAACTGCAAAATAGGTTATTATGAGTTATGTTCGAACAGATACAATCAAGTGACATCCTGGTGTTGCTTGAATCGCAAGATGAAGATTTGGCTGAAACAGACTTGGAGGAAATGTTAAATCCGCAGCCCATTAAAGAAGCGGCTTCAGAAAGCACTGGAAATGAGACATTTAATTCGAACATTTTTAATGATGTAGCTTCACTCGGTGATTTCTTTATAAAAATTGATCCGTCTATGGAATGAAGTTTTGTTGTTAAGAGACAAATTGCTAATGCCACTGCTGAATATCCGTCTGGATTGAAGGAGCCTTTGAAAATTGCCATGCAGGAATAAATTACGAAGTTCTTTAAACCATTTCCTAAGCCTGACGATAATAACTGATTAATATGGTCACAAACTTAAATTTTTTACATTGATTTCAAAATATAAATGTCTTTTGAGTTTGCCACTTACGAACGTATCTTTTATAATCCCTTTTCAATTACCATTCCATATTCACGGTTTCTGTTTTTGAGGCATATTTATGGAACATATATCCCGCGAATAAGAGCGTTTAAAGTATAAAATAAAACATATCCTTAATACTAGCCAAAGTTGCTGGAACTCCGCAAGTATATCGTTCATGCGAATACTATCCTCCGTCGCGAAAAGGCACTTCAATGGGGATTAGGCAGATGAGTAGTGCGGGAACTATCATAACATTCTTCGCTCCTTTTCCATAAACCACCGCCGTTACTGTTAACACATTAGTATTAATATTTGTTATATTCCTTCTAAATTGAACTTATTCGTGCGAAAACCCTGTCTCGAAGGATTCGCATGTAATTGATCGAACTAAAATACTTAAAACTTTTTTGGTATAACCCAACCAAATAATACAATTTATCAACGAAAGGATCGAAAAATTACCCATTTTACCCATTTGTTATCTTCCATTCCAAACCGATTGACTGACATCCCTAATTAATATTTTTCCTTAGTCTAGTCTGTCCACAAACAAACCATATTTGTACCCAGTAGCCAAATAAGAATTAGCTTTCAGGCTAGAAAAATAAAACACATTGACTCATCTTTTCTGATTTCTAAGCCCGATGAGGAATAACAATAACTTCGTTACGGTACCGGAAAATATCCTTCCATTCTGAATTGTAAGATTATCAAGATTTGAATGATTCATAGAACACAGGCAAGTTTGCTTTTAGTTCGCACTCGTTGTGAAATCTACAAATGAGCAATGCAAATAAAATAATCAAAGAAAGATCCCTTCTTGGAGATGAACAAAGAAATTATAACTGCCAGAAAAGTCATTAACAAAGTCGAAGGTTGAATGCAGCCCTTCTTATCTGAACGTGCGTTAAGCCTAGGATTATCGAAATGTGCTGTTGTGTCATCTTATTGATAATCCACATACGCTTATATGCTCGTCAAATTTATTATGACAGTGTAAATTCAATATTATCACCTAGACATTACACATCAAATCCCCGTAAACAAAAGCCCGAATATACTTTGCATAAATACCATAATCTGTTTTAATCCGAAACGCAAGACGAAAGATACATTTTAAGAATTTTGTCTGCTGTCTTGCCATTAAATTTAATATAAACATCTCAAAGATACCTCGTACAATAGATCTAGCTTACTGGTCTCATCCTTCTTACTCATCGCCGTCCTCATTCGAGGCTGGAAACATGCGAATGTGTGTGAGGTTGTCTACAAGGAAGGTGTTTCCAAGGGGAAATTTTTAATTACACTTTAGATGCACGGACGAGGCCTAAGTTAAGATAATTGTAAGAAAAAATTGAAGTGTGCCATTGTTTATATTCGCGACCACAATATCGTGGTTACTTTTACGCCATCAGCCTTGCATGGTTTCTCCGTAAAGTAGATGATGGAAGTATGCTTTTAGGGTTTATGTAAGTGAATAGGTTCGTTAAAATTAAGAGTGTACTGAATCGAAAGTAAAATTAATGGAAATTGAATGAGCTGGATCGTTTCGATGCTGTTTGATAGTATTGCAATTTTGTGAATGTTCGTCGGAAAAATTTCGAAGAACCAATTTTGTTTTTGTGGATCAAAATAAAATTTTGTATAGTAACCAGATATGTTATACGACAGGACGCGGTGAATGGGGAACGTTTGCCGTTTTTTATGATTATTGATCTTATTTTAAGGTCATAAAGCGAGCCACTGCATCAAAGAAAGGTTCTTAGTTGAAAATTATTTCTTTGTATGGTTCTAGACATGGACAGCATCATTGTCCTGTTATAAAATTAAATGCCTTTCATCAATATCATTAATATAAGGTGTCAAAGCGGAGGTAGGCATCTCATTATACTTTTGTGAATTCATTTTTGCAGTGTTGTCCCTGCAAAAATGAATAAGAAAAGTGTAGATATAGTAATCCCCTATAAGAAAAGTGTCCAAATCATGAGGCTCCCACCGCCAAATTTTCATCTCATCTTCGTTTGCATTAACCGTCAGATTCTGACAATAATTGCTGAAACCAACCATCTAAGCCCATCTAAGTTGAATTTCTTGTCGTCCGAAAATACGACATTTCCCTATTGGCTTTTTCTATTTATGTATTCCTGCGCGAAGTCAAGACAGGCCTGTTTATGTGTCACATACAATCAAGCTGATTTTTTCGGTTTCTTATAAGCAATTACTGGAGATGACTATAAAATCTGTTGAACGCTCCTTTTTTTAACAGGTAAGCCCAATTTAGAAACGATTTGGGATGCGCTCAAGCGAGTTTTTGTTGCTTGAGTAAGCAAGTATTGTAAATACTTGCTTATAAGATAATTTAAAATTTTGTTTAGATTTATAACTGCATCTATAAGATAGGCCTTTTTGAAAAATACCCTCACAACCTTTTCAGATTTTGATATTTTAAGGGCGATTTCCACGAAATATGGTCTGGTCGTGATAAGTACTCTTTCTTCAGCTGTCCGATACTTCCCTTTACTAATTTATATACATTATTATATATCCTCAAACCTTTCCTTTCAATTCTTTCAATTTTATTGAAATTTATTTTATTTTCAATTTTATTATTTTATTTTATTATTTTATTAAAAATTCGAATTAAATTCCCAAAATTTCAAGTCAAATTAAAAAGAATTAATTAAAAAAAAACAATTTAATAAGCTAACAATCGGAAGAATCGGAAGAAACAAATGGTCTGTTCTCTCGTACAAGTTTTGTGACCACTATGCACTATTATACAGGGTTGTTCAATTGACCCGCAACTTTCCAAAACGTTTCGGGTTTTTTATTTTTCAACAAATTTTATTGAATCAAAGCAAAAAATGTCGAAGAACGTGCGAAATTTGTGATCCAATTTAATTTTGCAATGTGGCTCGGCTCGTACTCGTGTACGAATGTGATCAACTGGAATCTTGGCCCATTCACGACGAAGCACCGCCTTAAGTTCGTCAACACGTTGGATCCACACGTCCAATCGGTAAACGTTGCCCTTGATGCCACTGTCCAAAAACAGCAGAGGAGACCATCCCTCGGCCGTTATCGCAGCCCAAATCAGTGCAAACGGTGTTGTTTGATTTCTGGTGGCCATCCGAATTTCCAAATTATCGTACGACCTTTCCGTTAGATAAACGTGATCATTCTACTTTTTCACGAATTACTCGGTTGGAAATTTTTTTCATCAAAAAAGAAGATTTTGGGCAATTCACCAGCTCTGTGCAAATGTAACAGCTCCGTAGCTGGATCGGACCTAACTTTTTGTCCTTTTTGGAAACTTTTTGGGAAATTCGATTTTTTTTTTTAATTACACTATCAAGCTTCAATTGCACCGCGAAAAAAATTATTTTCGAATCAGTTGACATGCAAATCTTTTGATGTCCTTGTAAACAAAGAAATTTGCTGTGGTTCAGCACTCATATGACATTAGTGGTGCCACCAGTGTTGAAGCTATAGCAGTGCTTAAGAAGATACAGTTCAATTGGGCCAACCTATAAAGTTATTGTGATTAATCGATTATCGAATTCGTTTTAAGATAACTGCGTGTGCTCCGTCATTTTGACAAATTTTGACCTAATGTGTAACTTTTAATGTGTAATGTGAAAAATTGAAAAAAAAGAGAAAAATTAGGATTAGGATTAAATTTCATCTTCAAATTATGCTCGCATTTGTGAAAAAATATGTGTTCGAAAGTTCAAAAGGGTGCAAAGACTAGTTTTGGTGAAATAATCGGGAAATTATCCAAAAAAGAGATCAGGAAAATTTTCGTACAGAAAAATCATAAAGAGATTATTTGTAACGCCCTCAGATTGATAAGAGTATAAGAGCTACGGCGCTTGGCTGTTCTTAAGCGGTGATCGTCGCGCTCCTTTTGCCATTTTTCCTTCTCGTCCTGGCATTTACTAGTTATTGTAGCTCTCGTTGTTGTTTTGCGTACGAGCGTCAAGGTATCTTTCCAACAATTAATGCTCTGTCACCTCCTCAAATATGGGCTCCATTAATCTCTTGAACTTTGTCGGAAGTGGTGGTTGATGCTTGAATCTTCTTAGGCAAGTGGTGACTTCAGGTCTTTGATATTCGAAAGCAGAAATTGGCACCCGCGGGACAGCGTGTAATCTGCGGCGCGCGGTCCATCAATATTTTGTGGTAACAATTGGCCCAAATTGCTAAATCGTTTCTTCTTGATAGAGTTCTTATTTGATGAACTTGTTTTGTTTCGAGGAATTTTTACTGACTTAATCCTTAATTATTTAGTAAGCAAGACTATTGTGCACATGTGGCTCGTTTTCAACCTTTCTATAATCATTAAGCATCTTTATTACTGAATAATGGAAAAAGAACAAACCTGAATAAATTTGTTTAATCCGCAGATTGTGTTGCTTCAAAATTCAGAGTGAGACTGTCGCCGAAATATAACAGCCAGGCCAAAAATCATCACAAAGGAAAACCCTCTTCTCGTACTATAGTAGTAAATATCGTTCAGACCTTCTTGTTCAACGAAAAACATAATAAAACCCTTATATTTTTTTTCATTTCTCTACGTCGAATGAAATTTGTGAAGAAATTTCGAAGCGGACTCCTACATAAATATTTAAACAAACAAACAAAAATATTAAACTATCACTTCAGTCCAAATGGATTTATGTTAAGACCATCCACAGTGGTCGTCCTGATAATAAAGCGAATCCCCAAAGTAATGGTGCGCAATCGTTCGGCTAATGACCAAAATTGAAAGGGGTCCACCACATCAAGGTAACGACTTCTACTGAGCGCTGTGCATCCTACTCTATTCGATGGGGCAGACATATAGGGCAAGAAGTTACACCGAATGTGGTTGGAACAGGCAAAGAAACAACAAAGCCACGACACAAAATGGTTGCACTGTTCGTCTGATCCCTGACCCAAAACTGGATCATTCGAATGCATGGTCAACTTCGATGTCCAATTTGATTTCTACATGATCCAGCTCTTGAGCGAGCATGGATGCTTGCGGTCTCAAATGCATAAGATTGGTAGATCATAGTGTATAGGTGCAGTGAATGACGCATGTCAAACAGTTTTTTGGTTGTTTATGCAAGCAGAGTGAGCTCTTCAGTGAAGAGAGCACTTGAAGAAATCCCAGAAACTGTAGTGGGAGAAATGCTTTCAACGAATGAGAAGTGGAACCGAGAGAAACATTATCCTCAGGCAGTCCTTTCACTGCAAAAGGCAAACTGGAGCGTTGGTAGGTGACGGCGATAAAGGGTCTCTTTCCTATCACTATTTTTCTCTTCTTCCGGCTAGAGAGAGATAGGAATACGAGACCTAAGGGGAAGAAATTTGTCAAACGGTTCCAGGCTAGGTTCTCGGGCCGACAGTAGTGATGTTTAATGTCTGATGCAGCATCATTAGGCACCTGGGTGTCTCACACTGAATGCGTAAATAGCCTTCACCTTCGTATCACAAAAAAAACTAGACCGGGTCATGTATCCACTTTCACTACTACTACTACTACTACTACTACTACTACTACTACTACTACTACTACTACTACTACTACTACTACTACTACTACTACTACTACTACTGCTTTCATACCTGGAGTAACATAAAATTACATATCTGAAACAGGGGCACTCAGAACGGACGGAAATACCATGTCGAAGTTAAAATTTGAATATAACATTCTTTCATGAAATTTTCCAGTGAATTAACTTTCAGGATGATGCGAATTGATGTCTCCAGATTATGTACCTTGAGGGCATGTTAACCCCTTGGTTAACACTTATTAACCAACAATCCAAACATTGGAAGCACTGAGAAAAACCGTTTCAATGTTTGGTTTGGAAACATTAAAATTTCCATTGGCAAACTAAGACCAGATGTATTGGTAGTGTGGGCAACAATTTGAAAAATGCAATTTTTAATGCATTTTGTAACTCCTAATCATAGTGGTTTTAGATTTGCATAGTGGCTAAAATAAACCAATGCCATGGAATTTACTTTTAAGCAAAAATTATCAAGATAGTGCTGAAAGATTAAATTTAATACCGTCGAGATATAAACGACCTCTTCATTTTTTGAACATTGAAAAAAATGGTTTTTTTTTCAATGTTCAAAACTTAAGTCCAGCACATACATAACTTATTGTTTTCGTATAGAAACTGCTCGGTACGAACGTTCTTCTTGATGAAGTTTATGAATTATGAATTCCTTATGCTTTTATGATTGGAATCTTATTTTGTTTGTCACCGAATTAAAAACGTTGGAAGTGAAATTTTGGCTTGTAAAAGCTTGAGGCTTTCGAACGAATCTTTTGGAGCTACTTTAAATTTTTAAAAAGAAGGATGTCTTGAAGCAACTCATAAGAATACTTTAGAGAGCTGATGCAATCTCAGAATTTAATAAACGAGGATATAACCTTATTATCTAGACCTCACTTAGGAATCAAAAATTTTATTTTATTAAAATTTTCCAACATTCATAATTATTTGCAAAAAGTTGAGGTTTCTTGATTAGCAAGAAAATATGCTACTTCGAATATGTGACTGGAAGAGGATATCCAAACGTCCAATCTGAATTCTAAACATTTCTCCATTGCTAAAGTTAAAGCTTTTTTCTTATCCTTCATTGTCCTTCTTCTTCTTTCTGCTTAATGTCCCTTTTATTTTCTCTTCGAAGTCTACGATTTACCTTTGCATACCCCCCGATTCTATGTAACAATGTCTAACCCATAACGCTAAATTTGCCTGTCTAAACAAAGTCCCAAGTGTGTTTTATGTGTTTACGTCCCATGAAAAATTGACAAAAACCAATTCATTTGTCAAGTGTAATATTTTACGTCTTCATCAGCAAGGCTCGAGCTTTAGCCTCTTTCATGGCCTTCAACAGTTTTGGACCAATGACCCCGTCCTCCAATTAGAATATCCGTGTAGCAACTCCTCTTCTCTCAATCAAGATCAGTTCGTTTTCTATGAACCAACGAGTGCTTTTTAGATTTTCACATCGATTATTGTCCTTGAGTCTTCCCTCCGTGTACCTCCGAGATATCCGCCCGTCATCCATCCGCTTCACATGGCTAGCACATTACAGCGTTCGTAATTGAATAACCTTGGAGCTCTCTGGCTGGCCAAAAAAATTTTCCAACACTAGCTTGACGTGTTTGCTGGCATAAAGCACATTAGGACCCGGTTTTCAATCGTCTTATTAGCGCTTTGGTTTGCAGGGTATACAACTGGAGGTTAACAATCTGAATACGCAGAAGAACGCCTTATTAATGAAACTTATTTTGGCTGATTTGTTGCCTTTACCCACAAACTTTTTGCAAGGTCCTTAAAACGGTCCTTTCTACTTTTCGACCGCTCAACGTTGGTAAGATCAGTTTGGTATTGATGTTCTTGTTCAGACCATACACTTTTATTGAATTTCGTTGATTCACAGCCCCTGCTACTTTGCTTCTTGGTTATCGTAACGGCAATGGTAACGGGATATCCTCAGCAGTTGTCGAGGACCGTGATAGGATGTTATAAATAGGTAGGTGATAGGATAGGTAAATATATTTTTTTTTTGTCCTCTGAACATTCATTCGTTCCCTGTCACGTCCATTTTTTCGTTCACATGACGTGATGGGGAATGATGGAATGTTCCGAGGACAAAAAAAAATTTCACCCTCGTCGGAGGACAACATTTCACCGAAACATGTTAAAATACCCCGTGTTAACTGCAGTTGGGCTCTATTTGTACATATTAGTATCCTTTGTATTAATGAAGAGTGAAATTATCACATATCCTGGAGATAGGATTCAATAGCAGTGGGACTAGCCCAATCCGAAGGTTATTTTTCGGACTCGAGTTTTAAAAATATAGTGGTTTCATGGACCAGTTTAGCTGTGACACCAACATCGCCTATGATTTCGTTGATAATATTTCGATTGATACTGTGGTATATACGAGGTCTGGCTATTAAATAACGTAGCGCGTTGGGTATCTAGATATCTTGTCTATGCACGTACCAAAACACGTTCTCGTCTCTATTATTGTATTTGTGCAGTAGCGGTTTCAAACGAACTTGTTTTTTTCTCGTGCCGAAAACCATGTGTGACGAAAAACAGGAGCAACGTACCAATCTCAAATTTCTCGTTAAATTGAAAAAAACTCCGACTGAGTGCTATAAATTGTTGCAGGCCTATGGGAACAATTCTCTATCTCGTGCGCGTGTTTTTGAGTGGTGTAAGCGCTTCAGTGAGGGCCGAGAGAGCACTAAAGATGACCAACGCCCATATCGCCCTGTCACTGTTTCAACTCCGGAAGCAGTGACCGAAATCAACCAAACTGAGGGTGCAGATCGTCGAATGAGCATCCGGATTATTGCCGAGGCTGTAAACTCCGATAAAGAAACGACTAGACAAATTTTACACGAGGAATTACACATGACAAAAGTCTGTGCGAGGTTGGTGCCAAAAAATCTGACTCCTGACCAAAAGCTCTTGCGTCAACAGGTCTGCTCAGATTTCCTTGAAAGGTTAAAAAAAGATTCAGGACTGATGAAAAACATTATTACTTGCGACAAAACGTGGATTTTTCAATACGATGTTGAAACAAAGCGGCAATCGATGCATTGGAAGACACCTGAATCGCCCAGAATCAAAAAAGCAAGGATGTCCAAATCAAAATTCAAGGCAATGTTGATCGTTTTTTTCGACATTAACGGTATCGTGATGACTGAATGGGTTCCAGAGGATCAGACTGTCAACCAGACTTACTATTTGTCAGTTTTGGGAACACTGCGAGAACGAGTTCGTAAGAAACGGCCCGAGTTGTGGATGAATAACTCGTGGATTTTGCACCAGGACAACGCACCTGCCCATAACGCGCTATCTTAGAAGCAGTATTTGACCGGTAAGCGCACTCCAGTGTTCGAACACGCGCCGTACTCGCATGATTTGACACCGTGTAAATTTTTTTTTTGATTCCGAAGTTTCCATTTAAAATCTGCTTTGAGTTGATGGAAGCGGTAAAGCAAAAAAACGGCAGAGCTCCTAAATGCCCTCACTAAAGAAGACTTCCAGCACTGCTTCGATCAATGGAAAAAACGTATGAAAAGGTGTGTGGCAAGGAAAGGGGAGTATATTGAAGGCGAGGAAAGGGGAGTATATCGAAGGCGAGCATTGGAATGTAGAATAATTTTTAAAATAAAACCCTTTTTCGTAACCAGTCTCGTTATTTAATAGCCAGACCTCGTACCTTTGAAGTCAATCAAAAACAAATCAAAATCAAAAAATCAAAACTTAATCAAAAACAAATTTTATCAGTATTCACGTTAAAATTGAAATAGAATAGGATAGAAATTCAAATTTTATCCAAAAGTAGATCGTTTTAGTTTCTATACTACAAAACTGCACGAAATAATCAGGAAACGCAGAAAAATAAACACAAAATCTAGTACGAATTAAAACAATAACTTAAGCTGTCTCAACACTTTTAAAAAGATATTTAAGTCTGTTCTGGAAGTTTTTGTAATTTGCTTATTTTGCCTACATCGTCAATAGACCATCCTGTTTCTATCCTTTGTATTTCAAACTTGTAACTTAGGTTGCGCAAGAATGGATATATCTCATGCAATTTTTTATCAGTGAAAGTGTTCCAATAATTATTCCTTCTGCTGTTCTCGATTCGTGTCGCATTATGCAAGTTTGTTTGTATATCATAAAACATGCATATTGCAGATGAATTAACACCCGCCAAAGTTCATTATCATAACAGATGTGTGTGGTGGTTTTCGCCGGCTCAGAGTTTAATAAAAATTTTACTCCAATCCATTAGCGTTGTGTATCTTATTATAAAACAGGATTGTGGCAAAGTGTGTTTACTATTTGAACTGTTGCCAATATTTCACGGTATATTTAAGTCCTTGAGACCGTCGTGTAGCCTTAGCCTTTCCATTTCGCTAGACTATGATTAGGTTAGGTTAAAATGATGGATGACTATAAAGATTTGAAAAAAAAGCAACAAAAATATGGACAACGCACTCAAATGCATTGTACACATTTGCATAATACACTTTGAGGTAGATTTTGCGAAAGCTGTTGGAAATTGCCAAAGGAAAAATACAGACATAAAACTGAAATATTATTTCAGATAAATCCACATTCTCCTTAATTTTGAGCAGTCTAAAACTTTTCGCCAAGTGAACAACCTTGCCAACGGCAACATTTTACATGTCGCTCATAGTCTTGAAAACCATGGACTTACTCACTTCTCAGTCACTTCGTCCTGATCATGTGGATTTTATGTAAATTTATCGAAATATCTAAAAAGAAAGTTTGAATCAGCTTCCAACCCCTCTAGAGCCAATGCGAGCGAGTAATACAGTCTGGACGAAAGGCGGCAAGTGTTCTTGTATGACACATTTGCTAATGGTACTAGTATTTACTATACACTAGTTCATACGCTCATAGTCAACATTAGGATGTTTTTCTATACAGAATAAATTTATCGAGAAGAAGGAAGCGTATCGAATTTTTACTGTACATTCAAGCAACAAGGGTGAAAACGGAAAGCAACTTGAATTGGATGAAAGAAGTGAGTCATCATGCTAGCTAGGATAACTCATTCAATCCGCCTTTATTATCCTTCCGTATTTATTATAGAATTTCTTATGATGCATACCTTATGGTTATTGTGAATTGAAGAGTATCATCCTACGTAAATCTAATTATAGATTGAAATTATATGCTAGAAAGATAAGTGGAGGACAGCGAGAAGTGGTTGTTTGTTCGGAAGAGGATTTTACTTATATTCAAGGTCTCGTCTTTTGTGACTATTTGCAATTTCAGGAGATGACCAAACCTAATGGAACTTTATTTGTCTTTCATATTTAATGATACAATAAAAGAAGAGCAAACAAAAAACAAGATTTTAGCTCCCACAAACAATTCCTGTGAATTAGCTTCAGATTGTTTAGGGATCTCTCTTTTTTTCCTCTCAAGTTCCTCCTCGGATTTTTAAAGTCATTTATCATTTTCTAAATGCGCATTTCCAAATCAGGACTATTCATAAATGGTCGTAAACTTGAATATTTGTGTTTCAATAAGTTTTTCGATCAAAAAACATAAATATAATTATAATTTTACTATTAATTAATGTAAATGAAATAACGAATGTTCTTAGGTAAATTTTTCTACCCAGTTCAACAAATTAAATCCCCTACTCTGCTCACAAAACAAAAAGCTGGAAAACATTGAAAAGTTGGAAATCAAGTCGTCTCCGTTTAACTCTGATGAAACGACTGCTTCTTCTGAAGAAAGGGGAATAGAAAAGAATGGAGGAAGCCGACAGTGAGACGTGAAGTCGAAGACTTTAACGTGGGCACCTGCTCTTCCACGGTCCTTCTTCCACGGTCTCCATAGACGGGATTGAAAAAATGTGACCACCACTCCCATGATCTGAAACAAGTTTCCGGCTTGTCTTCCAGCTGTGTTTAAACTATTTGGATTCCCTTATACCACTATTTCATGCTCAATATGCCTTCAAGGATTTAAACTACGCCAAAGTATATCACTACGTTTCAGCCGAGATAGGCTTCTCACCCTGTGGGGGACTGACAGTTTTCTGTCTTAGGCATCCGCTCAACCCGTGGTTAAAACAACCCTCGGATCATGTTGCAGTCTAGAAAAACTTTCAGTTTTGCTCCAGACACACGGGACTAATTGCTCTCACTCAACCTGAGGTACGTGCGCAGGACACATCGAAAAACGGATAAGACTAAGCCGGAATCCGTTGGCACAAGTCTTTAGAATCCGGGTTAACAACTATCAGAACATGCTTTCTCCTTGCATTTTCACTTCAACAATGCAATTTCAAAACGACGTACACTTCACTCCTATTATTGAGTTAACTAGTCTCGCATCCCTCTTTCAATATATTTGTTGTTGCTTTGCAAGCTTTTCTATTCGCTAACTACATGGTCTATATGTAATAGACCACACTCAGTCAGTTACATTTAGTAAATCAAGTCAGTTGTCTGTCTTGGAAGAGCACACAACAAATAGCAATTCCACAATACTTCACATCGGTGCGGTTTTCTTCCATTTCCCTTGTTTGAGAATCCACATTTGCTACTTCATCAGGACTCGTATCAGTCCATCCTTCTCAACTCCAATCTTCTTTACTTCACTTCACCATTGTTCTTTCATCAGAGCCATCTTTAACCAGCTAAACATTTTCTTAATTCTACGTTTCCTTCTCAACATCACACATCGGTTCTGCGACCTTCATGACTTTAAATCAATTTTTCAAAACTTCTTCAGTTCATTCGTCATCGATTCAACATATTCACATTCTGCAGAAAGCCAAACCACCACAAGACTGCGCAACGTTGGAACGGCTTCAAGTCTACATTTTGGTTATCGTGCTTGGCTTCATTTTGACCTCATTCACAACAACGATGGAGCAGCAAACCGACCTTATACAAAGGCGTAGTTAGCCAGTGAGACATGAAGTCGAAGTGTTTAACGTGTGTACCTGGCATCATTAGGCCTTACCTCACGGTCTCAAAAGACTGGATTGATTTAATGCATCAACCAACGCCCCTCATAAATGAGGTCCCAGTACACAAAAATGTAGGAAACCCAAGTTACACTGGTTGGTACTCAAAAACTACTTTCTAGCCACATCGCAAACCACAAACCACCATGTTTCAGCAAGGATAGGCTCCTCACCGTGTAGGAGGGTGACAGTAACCTGTCATGGGCCTCCCCCTAACCCGTGGTACAGATCAAACCTCTGCTCAGGTTTTAGTAGAAGATAGACTTGTTCTACTACCAATTTACGTTCCTATTTCGAAGGGTTCGTGACCCAGTAGCCCCTAGGACAGCAGTACAATGACGACAGTAGATCCGGACAAGACATTAAAATAGTCATGACACTGGGGCTTAGAGCACATAACGGTGACAACATTTAAGAACTAGTAGACAGCAAACCCGCACTTCCCCGCGTAGCAGAGTGCTGCAGTCGCAATTGGAAGGCTTCACGCGCCAACCCGTTGTTCCTTCGAAAGGCCTCCTCGTCCAGCAATGCATCCCCAACATCTTCTGGGGTTCTCAAAGCTTCAACACTCTACGCAATATGTAAGCCGGCATATGCCTTGCATTAGAACAAAACATGTTGCCAAGTCTCACTCTCCGCACCACATATCAGACATCCACAACCATGACTACACAACCATTCATTAAAACTACCATGTCCATTTAGTAGATACCCTAACTCTAAAAAGAAATCACAACTCAACATCTTCATCGCAGTCATCACATCCGGTAGGAACTGATACGTGGTACGCCCCTGCGCACATTCGTTCCACCGGTATTGCCATTCAGCAATCAAGCCCTCTTGTATAATTCCACGAATGGTGGCCCGACTTAGTCCATTAGGATTCGTACCACGGATTCATACCAGCTATTGATGCTCTCCGACGGGAAAGCCCTCCCGCAATCTGTAAATCAATCCTCTACGGATAATTTCCAGATCCAGCGGCGGGACCCCCATACGGACCTCCAAAGCACTAGTCGAAACATTTACGCAGGGATGCAATTAGCACCGTTCGCTGACCACGCGCGATAAGCGTCCTGCCAGTAGTACTCACGGCACCCTCAAGAAGTACAGGAGAGCCGTATGTCGCTACTGCGACAAAAAACGCATAATACACTTTCTTGAGAGCTTCCCGGCGCAAACCCCAGTCATTCCTACTAATCCTCCGGAACATTGAGGCTAGCTGCCTGAGGCGTTCCCTCAGCCACCTAAAATGATGCCAAAAGGTCAGCCTCTCGCTCACATGAATTCCCAAGTATGTGACCAAAGTCGAGTGCTTGAGAGCACGTCCCTCATATTTCACCCACGGGTGGATTTAACCCTCAGGCTGAGTACTCCTTTTAAGGAGCATCATCGATGACTTTTCAATTGAGACGGTAGATAGTAGAGTAAGACAGTTCTTAGAACCCTTTTCAGTAAAATTATTGCAAAGGATCGTAGTAGACTTTGGCAAATGGCAAAGGGCAACATCTATTCAGAATCAGTCAGTCAAGGCCAGAAGTCAGAATACCGACGTTTATGTGAACTTTGGGAACCTGTCTCAACAGCGATACGGTTTTAAAGCAGGACTTCGTCCTATACCTGAGCTGTTGCCTTCAATTGACCAACTCAAGCAATGGGTGAGAAATTCCCTCAACTACGCTAGGAAGCTCTGAAAAAAGCACTCAAAGTAGTAGAATATCCTGTTGAGAAACTGAGGAATCTTCTGAATATAAGCAGCCTGCTCTATGGCATTAATCAAGCTCGGTCGAAAATGCAAGTCATATCACGAGAGGTTCAGGACTTGGAAAATATTTGACATTTGATATTGAAAATAGGTCTAGGGGATGATTCTCGGTTCATACTTATGGAATTTCGTCTACGACGGGTTACTGACACTCAAACTGCTGGAAGCGTCTAAACTGATTGGCTGCAGATGATGTTTTACACTAAGAAGTCAGCGAAAATGTAATGATTCATGTCACCTATCACTGAGAAAACTGAATTGATCGTCCTGACAATAAGGAGAGGAGGTCTAGCGTTAGAATGGTTAGTTACGGGAATACATTGGTAGAATCAACATGATTTGTTTGGTACTTTGGCTTGCTTTTAAATTTCTTGTAACTTTAAGTTTTGCTCTGTCTGAGAAAAGAGTTCGTTAAGGTCCTGGTTGGCATGCTCAGGTTATAAGTTTTTTAAGATCAAATCAGACTTGTTTGAATATTAAAACAACTTTGACGCTTAAAAATTCGTAAAGAAACCAATAGACTTCTTTTTCGTCTTCTCCTTCTTCTACTTCTTCTTCTTCTTCTTAGCACTAAAGCCCCTCTCGGGCTTCACTAACTACAACAAGCTTTCCTCCAACTGTCTCGGGCCATTCACCGCTCTCAGCGATTTTTAAATTCCGAGCAGCGATGAAGTCAACTGCAATCTTCTTGATTTGAATACGAAAAATTCAGACCAGCGATTAGGGGGAATAATTCAGACTTCGTCGACTAAGTCAGACCAGCGTGTCACCACTGCTCTCCGTCCTTCAGTTCTCCGAACGAATACCTCTTTTGGTATCTTTTGTTCGCCCATACTATTCATGTGGCCAGCCCATTGCAGCTGAACCAACAGACTCGCCATTGGGAAAGACTTCTTGGGGAAAAACAAGACTTCATAGAACCAAAACAACCGAAGTCTTGGATCTGTAGTTGGACAAATCACACAACTAAATTTCATAGTAATAAATTCTAGAAATTTGACCAATTAAGTAAAAAAAGGAAAGTAAACGATTAAGGATTAAAGGTATTTTTAAGTTCACGGAATGAAGGATAAGAATTGCGAATAAAAATACAGAATAATTTTTCCATTTGTTTTTTTGCAAGTGTCTTGTTACCAGACTCTTTGTCGTGTTAAGGAGGGCTATACTTTCTTTTATACATTCTTTCAACCCTTCAATGATTGAAGAGTAGTATTCTTCGGTTATGGGGATGCCTTTATCTTTGTATTCAATCAACAGGATCTCTTGTGAATCCCAGAAGAGTGTCACAATGTTTTTACCAGCCGACTATGACACCTTAAACTTTGTGGGTGCTGATATGCCTTTTTTGGGCCACTGAATAGAGTCCTGTTTGGACTCAAATTCATAATAATGAACACAAGCTTCGTCTGAAGTAACAGTTTGATTCGGTAGAACATTCTTTTCTTCACTACAGAGGTTTCCAACTTTGTCTTTTCTACAGGGACACACTACGCCATGTTGTTTCTGAAGTGGCATGAGCATTCTCGGCATCCATCTAGCGCTGCCTTTGTCATACCAGGACGATCGTGAACAATTTTATAAATCGTCGTATCTAAAACCTTTCCTACAAGCTGTTTTTTGTTTAATTTAGTTTTTTTCTAATATTAATTGTTCGCTTTTTCGAATCATTTCTGAAGTAGTTACTTCGATCGGCCGTCCGGAGCACGGGTCACCTTCAAGTTAGTTCCTGCCATATTTAAAAGACTGTGCCACTTGCTAACCACGGTTTTACTCGGACAAGATTCATCGTAAACGGACATTATCTCTTCCAGTAAAGTTTCAACTGATTTTCCTTGCTTGGTAAGGAACTTAATCACGGCGCGGTACTCTATATTATCCATTATTCACACTCACTTCCAGATTGAGATGTTTGATCGACGATATTTGAAAGACTACTGACTCTACTGAGATAAAACTTGCAATTCATCCTGACAACGAGCTACGGAATGCGTTATCACTCTGTTTTTACCATTTTCTATAGGCGTACTCTTAAAAACTTAACCTAAAATCACACATTCGATTTATCCTCAGTATCATTTTTATTTGAATTTTTTTGTTGCTACAGGCTGAAATTATATTGATTCTAATGTCTGCTAAGCTGCTCGTTCATCAAAATGAGCTGAACTTCGGTACACTTAGCCAAAAGGCTTCCTCACGAAAAGTATAGTAGGATCCCGTAGAGATAAGAACAATATAAGACCTTTTATACGACTTTTAAAGTGAAAACGAAAGCAATAAAACCTGGTTGAATCCGCGAGTTCGATCAGAACCCAAAGTGAATATTTTGATTCATATTCCTGAGTGGTATAACGAAAATCTGCTTTCAGTTTTAATATGTTTTTCAATCCTTTTTGATTATCGTTTCCAATAATGTTTATCGCATCTGAAAAGCCAAGAGTTGTCTTCAATATTGATTTCGTTCCTTGCTGTAAGTCTTTTGCTTGTTCATGACATATGTTGACCCTGTACAGACATTAAGGGAATGTACTCAAAAGTAAATACACATAACGTTCTTGTTTCCTAGCAAACATTCTAATTATTTGACAGGATTTGCATATTTGCTTTGGCACTGTAACAAATTAATGAGCATCACCAAAATGTGTGCAAACACTCATTGAAAATCTCCTTAACAAATAACCTAATGGGTTTTTGATTGTGGGCCGTTGTTTGCTTAACACATGTGTTCTACAATAGCTTAGAGTCCTTGATCCCATCCGAATTATATTACGCAATTAGAAACAAAACATATCCACTAAGATACAATACCAAATGCCCATTCTGATAAATTCAACCCATACACGATATAGAATTTGTATGCAGACAACATAGTAAACAACATTAACCCCTTTCAAAAGTACTGATATCTATCTACGTCATCATTACCCATAAACAATAACAGGATTCAAAAGATATGATAAGATAAACACATGCTAATCCTGATAAGGTTCGTGCACTATCAAATATTAGTGGTGCTACACTCTTAACCGCGTGTTCACAGTTGCCATTTGGATGCAAGAACCCTCGTCCATTGCACATGAAATCGATTGCATGTGATCCAAATAATCGTGATAAATTGATAAGCAGTATGTCAGCAGGTGTGGAAGTCTAGGACATCTAACTATAGAAAGCATTACCATCTGCTTGATAAGTGGTTCGGTGAATAGCATAGTTTGCAAGAGTTCTAAGAATTCAGAAAATATTGTTATTTGTGTTGCGATTTTATGGTCTTTCTATAGAAGCTTTGATTTATGTAGATTGCTACAAGGACAGCTGAACCAATCAACTGTTGAAGAGAGTTCTTATATGACGGAACGAGCGTAAGGAAGGTGACAACGTTATAATGTGATACCACCTGATATATCATACAAATGCCTGAGCGCAAAATGTAAAGCACTACGCTTGTATACAAAGAAACTAAACTGGCGTTTGCTGACCTTTTATAAGAAAAGGATATCTCAATTAATTTTAAACTATAAACGTTCCTTTCATCACAACTCAATGTGATTTTCGGAAATAGCGTAATCAAGTGAATACATAAACAAAAAGTAAAATATTTACATTATATTTGAGTTCGACACACATTAAAAATGTGGATCTTGCTTCACGTGGCTAAAGGAGAGGGTGAAACAATAGGATGAAGATTTATCATGAATCGTTTTTACATATAAATCATAATCAAATCAAAAACCCGAAAAACGTTAAGACGGCATTTGCAGAAAAAGCTGCACATAATCAAAAAAAACAACCCTTGAACAAACCACAAACACAATCTGCTCTCACGCTCACAACACCAGATAGGGAACAATTCTTCGCATCTATGCAGAATCAATTTCAACTGATGATGTTACAGCGGATGTTCCCAGCCACGAACATACACAAACACTAATGAACCTGGTTAATCGCATTTCTATACTCACATGGAATGCAAATTCCTTGTCTCAATTCTGATTATTCTCCACCTGGAAACATTTCTCAAACCAAGAATCCGTCTCCATTCCCTAACTGGACACAGTACAGAAACGACAGGCTGTCAGGTAGAGGAGGTGGAACCGCCATTCTCGTGAGGCGAAATGTGAGCCATCACCAGATCATTACACCCCAGTTAGCAAAAACAAAAGTCACAGCTAAAAAAATGCAATCGAGCTCCTTTGTGTCCTCCGTGATTTTATTTTACAACCTCCAAAAAAAACATGGAATTCGCACAAGACCTAGAATCTCTCTTCACCCTTGAAGGTCCACTTTTAATCATAGGCGGCTTCTTACCGCCGCGACTGAGAAGCAGTGAGAAGCAACCGAGCTGGGGCTGAGCTAAACAAAATCATCACTAAAGCACAATGAAGCTTAGTCATCCCAGACCAGCCAACACACCAAGAACGGAACTCAGCAA
Organism: Stratiomys singularior; assembly: GCA_954870665.1. NCBI lineage: Eukaryota > Metazoa > Arthropoda > Insecta > Diptera > Stratiomyidae > Stratiomys > Stratiomys singularior. The sequence continues at coordinate 32,616,984 of OX940879.1, forward strand.
CCATCATAGATTTAGGAATCTCCAAAGAATTCCGCCACACCATCAGAATCAGAGTTCTTAACGAGCTCTCCTCTGATCATAAACCAGTCCTTTTTTAGAGGAAGACTTTATAGATTTACCGTTTAAAAGAAAGAAAACAAAAAATTGGAAGGCTTTCCGTGACATTCTTGAGATCTCGACAATATAATAAAAGAAGTAACAGAGAAGATTCAACAGGCAAAGAAGAGACACATAGCCACTAGTCCGGCCTGGGAACATAGTCCTTTCGAGCTCTCTGAGGACCTAAAAAACCTAATAATGAGGAAGAATCAAGCCCAGAGAAGAACTAGGAGCACGGGTGAACCTAGATTTATAACGAAAGCCTGTTGGTTGACAATGATTACAAATGCAATGCTTAATGGTTTCTGTATAACATACTAACGACAATAACCAAAATTATAAACAAAGTTTACTAATTATGGAAGTATCCGCATGCGTGGAAACTAGGAAATGGCTTTTCTACAAAGAATACATCAGACGGTCAATAATGAGAACATCATTGTCGACGAACAATTTGATTTCCATACAGAACATTCCACTGAACTCCAACTCATCAGGGTGGTCTAACATATTCGCAACGGGATAAACCGCACCAAACCGACAGGCCTTGCTATGTTTGAGATAGAAAAAGCCTTCGATGAAGTCTGGCATGCAGGACTCTACTTCAAAATGCGTGAACTTCATTATTCACTCATATCTCAAAGGCAGAACCTTTCATGTCAGGATTGATCATCATCTGTCAAGCATACGATCAATCGAAGCTGAAGTTCCGCAAGGACCACTTGTCTCACCAATTCTCTTTAGCCTACACACTACGGATCGGCCTAGTCTGCTAAAAAAACGTATGCTTATTCTTATACGCAGTTCAAAAGTGTATATTCTACACAGATCGACGTCAAAACTGCAAAGTGTCATCGATATTCTCCTGAAATACTTCCGCAAATGGAAGATAAAATTTAGTAAGGACGAAACCCAGGTCTTGTTCGTGTCCAGAAAGAAACAGCTACTCCCTCGCTTAGTATAAATCGATGAAGAACAGATAACCCGGAACATAACAGCAAAATACTTAGGACTAACAATTGACCAACGTCTTACATGGCATGGCTTCATACGATTAAAACGACTACACTGTATGCAAATCCTCGCATCCTTACAACCAATCCTCAAATCCAGCCGCGTGGATATGACCAACAAAAGACATACGCGGCAGAGTATTAGAACTTTTCGGCCAAAAAGACAGACACTCTAATAAAACCATGAAATTCCTTGGGATCCCTGAAAAACGCAAAAATAACTTATCCAACCATCAGATCAACTACGGATAGAAACTAGAAAAACACCTTAGATTCCAATGAGTGCAGAAACGCTTACAGACAAGAATGGAGCAAGAGTTATCGCACTGGCTCCAAGGGACGAACTACTCAAAGCTATAATCAAATCCTCCACGTTGTTGAGGGAACAAATCAGAAAAGGGAACCCACAAAGTGCAAGCATTATATGGTTTCCTACCTGGTTGGAAGTTCACTGATTCTACTCTCATCAGCCTTAGAATTCGTATTCGGTATTAACTAAGCACTTTCGATGGCTACTGCCCCACATAAAAACCCAGAAACCCTTATGTAGAACTTCGCCTAGTAATTATTAGGTGCTTACAAAAGTTTTTTTCAGTTTGAATCAAATAATTTATTTTTCTTAACCACTGATTTATTTGAGCCTAACCTAGTCGTCATTATTGTCTATGACTTGTTTCCAATGTTTTCAAAGATTCGGTATCCTCCTCTTGTAAAAATCATCCCTCTGACCCTCGAAAAACTACCATAGTCCTTAACAAAGATCTCCTTTGGTGGTGCCTATTTTTTAACAAATTCTGCTGATTTACCTTATTTGCAAACTGTTCGGCGCCATTTTAGTGTTATTGTGCAGGACCCACTTTTCACCTCTGTCGGAGAAATCCTTCAGAATTTTAACGCGTTTTATGAGTTCTGTATGCACGTTTTCTGCATAAATTCAGCTCATATTCCAATGCCAACAATGCCTGATTTTCCCTTTGCACTGAAGTGTCAGGAGGCGTCGGCATTGGAGAGATTACTTCCTGCCTACTATAGAATGGATCCCCATAGTCTGAAGGCGTTTTTAGGCAATCTAAAGAACAGAGGACGTGCGTAGTCAATAAAAATTGTGCGTTTCGGGGCCTGACATTTTATTCGCACAGCGCGTAATAAAGAAACTGTAACGCGTTGTATCGAAGGAGACCCAAGTGAATCCATTCGACATCTTTTTGCTAACCAAACCTGCATTGAAAACCAGCGCATATGACGTGCAAGTATATAAGAACCAATGCTCTGAATAACAAACATATTCTTCACCAAGGCTTGAAAAATGCAATGAAATAAATGCGTGGATAGTTTTCCATGAACTCAATGCAAAGTTTTATACAGGATAAGCCATTTAAAGTGAAAGCATCGGGCAACCCAATAACTTTTGACAGAATTGTCAGATCGAGTAATGACATACCGAGTTGGAAGCGTCATTCCAAGACAATTTTATCATGGAACAGTACACACCAAAAGAACGCGCTGAAATTGTTCAGCTTTACATTCAAAATAACTTTTCAATTGTGAAAACCAATCGTGCGTTTCGTTCGAAAAATAAAGGTCAAAGTGCTCCCGGTGATAACACTATACAACGTTTATACGCAAAATTTGTGAATTGTGGTAATATTAGTAATGCCAGTCATGCATCCAGACAACGAACAAGACGTTCCGATGAAAATATTGAAGCCGTACGAGCCAGTGTTGAGGAGGAGCCGACAACATCGTCTCGTCGTCGTTCTCAGGAGTTGGGCATCGCTCGGCCCACTCTCCGACGCATAATTCGTGTCGATTTGAAGATGTTCCCGTACAAAATTCAAATGGCACATAAATTGAACCCAGGTGATTATCTGCGTCGCGTCGATTATGCCAAATGGATCATCGAAATGGCCGAAAACGAGGCCAACTTTTAGCGAAAAATCATCATGTCAGACGAGGTACATTTCACGTTAAATGGAAGCGTTACTAAGCAAAATTGTCGGTTCTATGCCTCTGAAAACCCTCAATTAATTGAGGAACAGCCTCTATACGACCAATCAGTTACAGTTTGGTGTGGTGTTTGTGCGGATATGGTCATTGGTCCCAATTTTTTTGAAGACGATGATGGAGCAACGAAAAATGTTAATGGCGAACGTTATCGAGCAATGAGAAATGATTTTGTGATGCCCATTGTTCGAGAAAATGGTTTGAATGGCTTCTGGTTTCAACAGAACGGTGCAACATGCCATACAGGTCGACTAACAATCGATTTGTTACGACCATTGTTCCCCGGACGAGTTATATCGAAAAACGGTGATTTTGACTGGCCCCCGAGATCACCCGATTTGACGCCACCAGACTTTTTTGTGGGGCTATTTGAAATCCAAGGTATACGCTGATAAGCCAAGGCCCAAAGCTCAACTTAAAGACAACATACGACGTGAAATCGCCGCCATATCGACCGATACATTGGCCAAAACGATGGAAAACGCCGAAAAAAGGGCACATTTTGTACTCAAGGCCAAAGGTGGCCATTTACGCAATATCATTTTCAACAAATAGCTGTAACATATCTCCTTGAACCGAAATAAATCATAATTGAAATAAAAATAAATAATATATTCATATATTTTTTTCAGAAACAAATGCTTCCACTTTAAATGGCCCACCCTGTACAAGTAAATGACTTATATCTGGACTATATCTCTCGGAGAAAACAGGCACGCCCTCTAGAGAAAATGTAACGGAGAAGATGATGAAGTGAAAAGGCAATTGGAACTGCGGATCGCATTACATGCGGACGGTTCTTCTTATGAAGAAAGGTATCATGGATCGCTTGGCCGCGCTGACGAAAGGGGGATCTCTCTGACGGCAATCCTCTTCCTTCCCATCCATCCGTGCTGAAAGAGGGATTTCCCTTAACCAGAAAGCGCCGCTAGGCGATGATTAATAAGGCCTAGTCCGAAGTAATGTGACAAACAGTTCCGGGCTAGGTTCTCGGTGTAACAGGAGAGGTGTTTAGCCGGTAGTCCGGTTGCCACTGGAAGTTCGACACTCAGAACGTTAAAAGCCTTCACTTCCCAACCATTAGAAAATATCTTGACTATGATAAAACGTAGCAGTACCATAATTTGCTGCAAGAAATTTGGACAAAAAATAAATATTTCTTTAAAATTAAAAAATAATATTTATTTATTAGCGTCTGGAAAACCCCATCATTTATAATACGTTTTATGCGGATTATAGAAAGAAATAAGCATATAAAAACATACAAAACCATATTTTATTTTCGTTCAACTTGAACAATAAATAATACACATTCCTTGCGGTTCATAGTCAATGAGCAACAATAATTCACTCAAAAGCTTTACCAAGTGCACAAAATTGTAATTTAACTCTTTCATCATAAATTCTCTACCATGTGAGTATATTTACATATATTACAGCCACTCAAAACATCCTTAAATTTAATTGAACATGAAACGAGTAATCAAGGCGATCTAGATAACTTAATGTGTTTACTTATTAATCCAATTTATTAGAAATCGTTGACCAACATACGTCAAATATAAATACATACGTTACGTATAGTGGAACGAAGCTATTGCAAGCAACCAAGCTGTATGATGCACTTTCCTAGTCCTCGAATGTTTTGAAATTCACTGTCGGCTATAATCTATAAATATACTTAATGCTGTGGTGTTGTGTCATTCAACAAGACATTTATAGGTTCCCATAGATATCCTCGTCGTATATCATATAACGATTGTTGGCTTTTAATCACATTCTATGTGTTGCCTTGTACATCCTGTGATATACTTTCTTTTATTAAAGGATATCGGATGGCAAATCCTACTTATTTGTGTGTGACAGTCTTGTTGTTGAATTGGAATCGATGAGCAGAAAAGATTTCATCGGAAAGAGCTAAATTACCCGGAAATAAAATCAGGGATAAGGAATTATTGATAAAATTACCCCGTTACCTTTGCGCCAAAAGGCGAGTGAAGATACTCTTCTTTACAAAGGCTCGAGTCTAGCGAAACACACAGCTCTATTTTTCCTTTGATCATAAAATCCGAGTATTTTTGAATAGACGCGCGAAACAGACAGCTGGCACTGCATAACCTCACTTTTTAGTGCAGTTATAGCCATGAGCGAAAAGGATGTCCCATTGTCTATTGCGCGATGTATTATTCGTTTTTTGTTAAAAGATAATCTTAAATTAGCGGAAATGAGTCAAAAATTACTCGAGCTGTTTGGAGATGAGTGTCTCTCTATAACCCAAATGTATGAATGGTGTACCGCTCTCCTAAAAAGACGAATAGTTGTGGCGATCTTGCCAAATGACCGACGCCCTAGAACCCGTGTCACCGATGAGAACGTAAGAGCTGTTGAAAAAATCATTTTGGGTGACCGACACAGTAATGTTCGCGATATGACTCAGGAATTGGACATTAAGGTAGGTAGCAAAATCTCATCCAGATGAGGACCAAAGCTACTTAATTATGAGCAGAAATTGGGAAGTTCTGCGTCCGTTTGAAGACAAAGGGGAGAATTTGTTGCGCGGAATATTAACCACAGACGAGACAAGGCTACACCACTTTGCGTCGGAGAGTAAACGCGCATCTGTCAAATGGAGGAAGAAAGACGAGGGAGCGCCAGTTAGAGCGATGGTCACGGTGTCAGCAGGAAGATCGTAATCGCGCTTGATTTTTTCACTGAACAACAAACTGTGAACACGCAATATTATAGTAGCCTTCTAAAAAAAAACACTAAAAAGTCTGTCTTCAGATCGGGACAACGTGATATTCCTATCCGTAGTGCGATATTCTTGCAAAACAACGGCCGACCGCATACAGCTCGGTTTGTAATAAAACATTGAACGAATTGGGATGTGAACCACTGACACACAACGTCTTCAATAAACATCTGGTCCATAAGGTAGTCTCTCAATATCCACACTAGATTCTTCGGGATCCTGCAAGATTCCAGAGTCCCACAAACGAATCAGAGGCACTTCTAAAACCAACTGTCATAAGAAGTATTATACATCTTTAGCGGAGATTGTGCCCCGTGGTCGAATCATTGAACCATCGCAAGTTGAATGAATTGAAGCACGTTCATATCTTCTGTAACCGAATCAATGCTGTAATCCAACTAATACTGTAGCTATATTGTTGGATATATGTACCATGAGACTCTGGTGACCCCGCCGATTTTTTCTTTGAAAAAGCTGTACAGCATACACTGGCATATCTGCTGACGTGGAGGTGGTAGCTCCGGATTCTATTTCGCAATCAGCACAAGACTCGCTTCCTTCCAGCATTTCAAGATGACACTTGAAATGATGACACATTTCAAGATGACACATAATTATTTTGAATTAAAGATTGTAAACAAAGTAGGCATTGATATTTTGAATTGAATTAAATTAAACCAAGTAGGCAATGAGTGATATAAATAGTAGTGAAATTGTCTTAAAGAGGGAGAGTTTTTCTTCGCGTCAAAAGGTATGGACAAGCCTCTGTTTCCTATCCAATTTCCATTTACCAATGTGAGGCTGCATTCGGGTGCCTTTTTGAATATCGGTCCACGTATACAATATAAATTGTATACCGGGAATATAATAAATATAAATTAATAAAGTTGGTGTCATTAAATGAAACAAGAGTTTAATTTATCTCTCCGTCTAAGAAACATAAGTATAAGACTCTCGACTCAATAGTGGATTTCATCACGTTTTGAGCTGAGGCTCACCTAGTCTCCGTCGTAGCCTAAGTTAATTTCTCATTATCGATTTTGGTAGTCTTTCTGTGTGTCTTCTTCTTCATGTGCATCGAGAAGCACGCTCAACAGTTTCATTTGCAAATAATAATAGTAAAACTTGTTTTAAATTGAGAGGTAAAGAACATCCTGCATGACACGACATCCATACTACTCACTAAATACATATTTACTACATTACTTCGAGCAAGGAATCCATTTTCTCGTCGCACTCAACGTTTTTGGGTTAGAGAAGAGCACTTTCTACCTGGCGAGGGGATGACTAAAATATGTGTTACGATGAAAGTACCCTCTCATGTTTCTTCGCAGGAAAATTATCAATCATATCCTTTTTATGCCAAAAACCATCCTAACGTAGTGTGACTCATGATTTCGTTTGTCTTTCCATGTTTAAATGTAACCTTACGATCGTTTTGGTTGCGCATACCACGCTTGGTTCTATTTCTGGAGGTTGTTTTGGCGAGAATAGTTTGTGGCGGTTTTCGCGACCTATTTTATACTCATGAATGTGCCGAACTTCATTATCCTAACTGCCAAGACATTCAACTGTCAAACTATCTGTACTATCATTTCGGTTGGTTACACTTCATTTATGTATCTTAAAAAGTTTTACTCCATATCCGGATACAGAGGATTCCTTTGAACTCCCGCTTTCTTCTTCGAAGCACTGGCCAAAGACTTCTGTGGCCTTTGGCTCTTGAAAGCAAGGTTTGATGATTATACTTTCTGTGGAAGAACCTAGTCTGAGGAATCTTGGACAGCGAACGAACTATCGACCTCTACATTGGTCTCACTTGTAGGAGTACAAAGTACGAATGCCCCTCCAGTAAATAACGTCTTAAAACTTCTCCCAAGCCTGGGTGTTAGCCTGAAGAAGACATAGCATCTTCACAACTCAGAGAGTTTATTTCACCCTTAGTTTTTCGTTTTGATGTATGTCCAACTATTTTTTTACCTTAAATACTTTGTTTAGCCACAGCAAACCACCTAAATGATAGAAAATTATTGAAACTGATTTGAAAATTGTTTCTGGTTAACACGGTTTTCAAAAACGTCATTCAAAGACCAGAGCTGGAGTCAAACTCAGTTTAACAGATTCTAGGCTAATACCACACCGCAACACTAAACGGCCTAATACATTGTAAAAGCCCTAAAAATGATTCATAATTCAGAAGTTGAGAATCGAAAATCGATATCATTCAAATTTGAGTAGATATCCTTGAAAATATTATTCAGAATCAAAACGAACACAGTAAGATAGTTCATGGGTTTTTGATCCAATACAAAAGTGCCCTGACAACTCATTCTACAAAAATGACACTCATTATGCAGCAAAGGATGGTAAGCTAACATTTCCTTTATTAATCTTTTTAGTCTTTGCTCGATTCTATAAAGACCACCTATCCATGTGCATGTCCTCATGAACTGTCTACATGACAGACAGTTTTTGTAGTCTTTAATTTTATTGTAATTTTAATTTTATTGTAATTTATAATAAGATCAAGTTCAAACTGAAAAGGTCTTTTTGGTATACTCGTAGCATGGATGGCACCAGAAAGTTTCACACGCTTTAAAAAAACCCTCAAAAGATTTTTTCTAGTTGTAATTTCTTAGACTTTTGTCTTATCGGTGTCTATTTATGATGACCAAAGGCCAACGTTTACGTTAGTCCTAAGGTATCTGCTGATTTCTCACGACATTTTAGGACAGAAACACATGGGTTGTGTTGTGCCTGTATGTCCCCATTGAGTCCAGATATTTAGGTGCAAGTAACAGCTACGCACCAGATTTTGCACCATTTTGCGCCTTTAACTATAAGCTCATGTTGAACGTCCTCGACAAGCTGTAATCTGATCAAAACCTGATACTCCTTTAAATTGAAGATATCTTCATGGATTCTCCTTTAAAATTAAACAGGCAAACAAGCTGGACGGCCTTCAAATATGCACTGTCCAATAGACATTGCGACGGAAACACGTCATAACGGCAGCAACGTTGAAAAGAAATTGAAGAATTTGCAAACTTTATCCTCCTAGCTAATGGCAAAAATGCAATATCAACTCCAGCGAGGGAAAACAACCCCTTTAACTCCCTTCGCAAATTCGAAGTCTGAAATGAGGAAGAATCAAGCTCCAAAACGTACCAGGAACACAGGTGACCCTAGCTTGAAAAGGCTAACCAATTGGTTCAAAAATTTAATTCGTGATCAGGTCAACATATTCCATAACAACACTTGGGAGAATATTTTGCAAGGTTTTCAACCGGGTGAAAACCGACTCTAGAGAATGACCAAGTATTTTCGCAACAATAACAAAATCTTACTAACTCCAATACAGGTTTTCTCGGTATGATGTTCGGAAAAGTCGAAAATGTAGAGGCTTTTGCAGAAACACTAAACACACAATTCCGCGAGAACACATCCCCAGAGGAGAACAAACCGCGTAGATGACGATAAATTGTCGAAATTATTTTGAAAATTTTGCAAATCATTTTGAGAAAATACGGTTTCCAAAACATTCAGGAATTACGGCTTGATTTGGATTTAACAGCCTCAGTTTTCAAATTGAAGACGGATGCCACGTTGATAGACTGATTGTCGCATTTAACTATGTAACAGGACCGAAAAAACATATACAAGGAGGAAATGATCATCACAAGAGAGCGAATACTGCGAATACCACGGAGGATGATATGAAAATGTATGAAATGGTATGAAAAATACACAGACAATGAACACACGAAAAACTACTCAGCCATAATATCGTTTTGAGAAACAACTTCATCCTTGAAGAACAATTTTGCTTCATGATCCAGCACTCCTAAGACCTCCAACTGAAAACGCAGCCCTAGATATTGTCCAAACGATATTCTGACATCTGCGTCAGAATTGACAACCAACTCTCCAACTTGCAGTTATTTGAAGCACTAGTCTCACAAAGATTATCACTGTTTCGTATATAATATATCATTTACACAGAGGGTCCACCACAACTATCTGCAAAAGTCAAAGTAACCTTATTGCATCGATGTTACCTGTACATGTTATTCATGTGGACAAGCAGAAGTTGTTACTTTAAAACTACAAGAGGTCATAAAATTGTTCTGACGTGCCTTCACAAATAGAAGATAAAAATTATTGGACATAAAAATCAGATCATTTTCCAAACCGTTCACTACAAATCCTTACATACAAATCGAACAGATTCAGTAGAAGGGAAGGCTAAATACCTGCGTGAAGCAATAGTCCATAAATTTTCCTGGATAGAACATATCCAAGCGTCTCAATTAGTTCCTGGAATCGTTACTTCCCTACCCCTTCTGGCAAAAGGTAAAAGTCTAAATATTAAAAATAAGCTCCTTATATTTTATCAGATTGAACCACCGACTCTTCTCTAGGGCAGTACCCTTCCCTGCCAGACAGCAAAAACCAACAAATGTGCCAGAACCTCGCTTCGAAGGCATGTCATTGGTATGTTAGAAACATTGACATGCTAAAGAAATACGACTTGAAAAACTTTCTGCTGAGGAATCTTTTTATTGCTACATATGATGTGACTGCTGACGAACCGTTTTATGAACAGTTTAGCTTTCCATTTTATCATGAATAAATTGACGCCTGAGCAACTCGCGTAAATTTATTTCGATAAAAAGGTTTTGTTGAAGAAACTAAACGCGCTCTCCGGTTACTTAATGGCCGACATAATCGTAAATCAGAACAATTAATTCGATTAATCATGAGTCGTTTACGCAACACATTTACTATTAATGATAATATGCATCCAACCAGACGTCGTACAGTGCGTAATGAAGAAACCATAGCAGATGTAGAGCAACCGCAGGCCGTTGTCATAAGACCGTTACATCCGGAGAAAGTCAATTTTTGTGTACTCTATGGGCCAGTGACATCATTGGTCCATCAACCGCAGGTGACCGCTATAGAACCATGATCAATGACTTTCTCGTTCCTGAATCGACTCATCGTAATGCAGGAGACATTTGGTTGCAACTGGATGGAATGACATGCCATTCAACATTTATTGAAAAAAGCATTTAATTTGATTGGCATTGATGGATTTCGTTTGGGACCTATTAACAGGACTGTGAGATCTTCTAATTTAATATCCCTAGACTAGAAAAACGTCAAATGAGTAGCTGGTAAGTCCGAGATGCTTGACATTTTGAGAAGGCAACATTCGTCACGTGATTTGCGAGATACGACCCCAACTTTTTGTTAGAGTAGTCGAAAATTGGAATCCTTATTTGGACTTCCTCCACGCCAGTCGTAATGCTTGCAAGCTCGACACCATATTCAAATAAAAAAAAGAGGATATATATCTTTTCAATAAAACCAATTTTACGGCAATCAAAACAATTTAACCTTTTTTAATTTATTTAAAAGTTTTATCCCTCTAAAAAAACAACCTTTACATACGAAAGAGAAACGTTAAGCTCTTCGACACAATAGACAATCACATCAACACTACCTTGAATATCCTGGGATTTTTGACGAATAAAATCAGGCAAACATATAAACCACTACAACAAATAATAGACTGAACAGAAAACCAATCCAACCATGCTAAATCAGCACAATAGTAGTCCCAGAAGCTACAAATGAAACAAAAGTGGCAACACTAGCTTCAAGTGACCCCCATAACTCACGTGAAAGAAGGTTATATTTAATACTCTCGCATTTAAAACAGCTAAGTTCGCTCTAACACTTTTTTAAGAGGAATCAACAATCAAAGAAACCAATAAAACACTTCACAATCCTCAACATTGTCCTACCTCGCTTATCCCTGCTCCTAATACTCTGCGTCTCTAACGGTCAGAAATGTTTTACTTTCGTCAAAAATGAATATTTTTTGTTCTCGGCACGGAATACTAAAATTTTTCAAAACTGCCTAAATTATCTTACAACCTTTTTATTTTCTTATCTGGATGTTCTAGAAATCAAATGAATTTTCAATGGAAGGAAATGAAAACTTCATAACATCATAATACAACGTTTAATCCGCAATTTAAACATTAATATATTCTTTGATGGCTATCTCATTGGTCTCATTGATATTCCCTTGCAATTTATTGACACGAGTTAGTACTCCGAAAAGGTCAACTCGACATACCATTACGAACACTAACAACTATGTCAAACGACAAATTAATGAATCCCAAAGTGAAAATGGTACCACATATGGCCACGTTGATGTGCGTTCAGCACATACGTGGCATCTCACAAATTAGCTTTGCTGCACGCTAACAGCCTAATGAGGTTTGAATAAGTCATCAACGTACGTTGCAGAGATGATATCACGCAAAGGATCGTCCTTAGCACACGAATTCGTCCACAACGTGCACGACGATAATTCCAATTCGGGATTAGTTAATGAGGGTCTGTATTAACTGTCTTCGGGATGAATGAAAAAATCCCTCTTTTATTTATATGCCTACATTGAATGAGTCCCCTTCTTCCTTAACCAATTATGTGTGTGTGTAAAATTAATCAAGTTTACTTTACAGGATTCGAAATATATTTTCCTGTGTCCACCATCAAAGTAGCCGTTCCTGCATCGGAAAAACTACTAAGCAGTCTCAGTAAATATCCAATTGCACATTTTCAAATAGAATATATTAACAAAAGTGCAGATACATCGAATTTTATATACGAACTTGATAATACGGATGGCATCCTTGAGCTGAATAATCGCACGGGGGATATTTTCGTCGGAAAAAATTTCTCTAAACTAAGTAAGCTCATCTTGCTTGAATCATTCATACGTTAATATCCTTTTCTGTTGACATTTTTTTTAACGTAATCTTATTTCTATAAATCCGCTTTTTATTTCCCAGACAAGTCAACGACATTCATAATAACCGCTCGAAATACACATAAATCAAAACTAACAACAACAGCGCGAACATCCTTAGAAATTGAACCAATTTCGGAGACAAGTCGGGAGAAATTTTGTTCACAATTGGACCGAATGTGCTTTTGGAATGCCGTGACGTACAGTATACCCGAGGACAAAAAGGAATTGCACTTCAGACCAAAGAAAATTGGAGAGCTTGGTCCTTATGGTTACAAATACCTTTGTCCTCGCTATGATATCTCGTATCAGTTGAAGAATAACTCCGCATATGTGATGGTCAAAGACAATATTTTATATACAACCGATCATTTCGACCATGATTCCTTTCGTCCTGGGCCGTCGCTGGATGTGAATGTTGCATGTTTGGTAAGGAAAAGTCCAAATGGTGTCCCGACAGAAGTAGAAAAAGCCATCAGAGTCACGATATTGGACAGAAATGATAACGGACCAACATTACAGGAGAATGAAGGTGAAAAGATGATGTTTTGGATGGATGATCCGCATTTAAATAAGGTAAGTTTTCATGACAGGACTATGAAATTTTATTGTTCGTGTCCTGACATAAACAACAATGATAAATGACGAATTCATGTTATAAATTCATCGAAAGATATACAGTTCGCTAGTTTTATTTGTGGTATTACTCGCAATTTCTGGGAAGATTTGGATTCGAGCCCAAAATCCGATTTTCATTATCCTTGAATGTTACATTGATGAAGTTGTTTAAGTGTAAGCCAATAATGTGATTCAAGAATATTTTTGGATTAGAATATTCGTGGATCCAAGGCTATTTTTCGGTTTGTTTTCTTTTTGGAATTCGTGGGTCGTATTGATTAGCCTTGGTGGCTTTCTACAATTGTTAAGTGACATCTTTATGGTGAGTGATTGACTTTAAAACGATTTTTCCCGAGTCTAAGTCAGCTTATGTTGATTTTTCTTTCTTCTGTTATGTTATTGTGAATGTCCTTAATTATTGATAATCCCTTAATTATGGACTCTAGAAAGCTCCAAATCTAATGTCCAAAATGACCAGACATAAGAAGCGTAGTGGTGTACTGCCTATACAAAGTACAGGACTCGTGTCAAAGTCTTTGAAGAAATGAAGAAAAACATAGAGCCCGAAAAAACAAGGGCCAGCATAAGAGTGAACCGGGGCATTAAGACAGATAAAATTCTTCTCATTGCAAGACCAAAGGTAGATGAAGGTAGAATGTAATCTGGTCTAAATCAGGCTTGATCTTTATAGTGTCTTTGAGAGCATGGGTCCCAGATAAGTCAGGCGATACCCCATATTCAAATATCACTCTCATTAGTGAGATTTTGATCCGGTATCGGTTGCATATGGGCCCAAGCTTAATAGCAACTGTTGCGTCACAACAACAAGAAGCATGTGAGACACCAATACTACTTAATTTAAATTGAAATTGGTCCCAAGGATCTGATAGGGTCAAAAACTGTAATATCGACTCGAGGTCTGTGAATTTGAGAATTTAGAGGCATTAATAGTGTCGCAGAAGCCGAAGATGTAGAAGAGGCCTTCAGCTAGGGAAAAATTGTTAAAAACTTTAGCTAACTATAGAGGTCAGAAAATGACACTGATAGAAAAGATTGAAGAATTGTTCTCGCTCGGTGGTATGTCTAACTTACTTTTAGGAACATTTTCATGGAGAGAAATCTATCCAGCCTTACTACAAGTGTAACGATCTTATTAACAAGGTACAAGAGTTCACCAAAGCCAGTACATTACCTTGGGCAAAATAAAGAAGCTGCAAACCTGGCTCGCGTCAAAGGTAACACGATAAAAGGCAAGTTATAATCCGCGCCCTACTTCGGCAAGTGTGGATTATATTGGAACCGTGCACGAATTCTTGGACCAGATAGGGAATCGAAACAAAAACCGACTGAGGTACCCGAATAGCATTGAAAAACTGTAGAGGCAAGTTGGATCTGTGACCAATATTTCACCTCCTTCATTTAAGCGCCAAGTAGCTTTCTGGTCTGGATTTGATGCTATATTAAAAAGGATAGTTTATCTACGGGTATGGTGTTAGAATATGGCATTCATCAATCTCAATAGGCAATACCTGATTTCAATTCCAGAGTAGGAAAGAGGCAAAAAGAATGGAAAATAGGACAGAATACATTTACCATTGGACTGTCCTTTTTTGAAGAATCCCTCAGCGAGTGACCATCAGCAAATAGCGCTCGTGTCGGCGGCTGCGTATCTCAATGTCCATATCTCAAAGGTGTCCAAATCTTCACATAGTTAAGCGGTTGGCATAGTTAAGCATCGTCAAGTAGTCGACGTTTGTTTTTTTTAGGGGTGGAACCATGTTGAAAATATTTCTGCCTTAATTAAGTGTCTCTTTATTTTTGCTTGTATCTTCTACAACATATCCTAGCGACGACCAGCACGACATAAAACTACCTCATACTGGTGTTCATCAAAAACAGAAAACTCAGGCGCTAACCCTACCCATCTATAAAGATTATAGAGAATCATAAACTCAACCGCAAGCGCAAAGTTTGACAAGGAAATTTCTTCACAGACTGATAACCTGAGCCAAATCGACTGTTGCGAAATTTTCTTTCAAAGTGTGAAGGAGCAGGTGAAGCTTGGTTATGAGCTGATCACACAGAAGTTCGGTAGTTTGAGGACAACTCGCACGTTCAAAGCAGTAGAGATGGGCGAAGTTACTCGAGTCCTTTTCCATACACCCACTATATATGTGGTTTTTCACATGAAGAATTTGTGCTTCGTTGGTGATTCTTCAGCGAAATAGAAATGCATAGAGCAAGGCAGCTCTGGAAATACTGAAGCCGTGTTACGGTATGGTTTCGCCACCCTCGGGGAGCTTCCACCACGAAAAGAGTCTGGCGAACACGTCATGAAAACGAAGTAAACAAGTTAATCACTACCCTCTGTTGATCCGCAGTAGTAGGAGTTCGATTTGTTGTTCGTTAACTAGCCAGGGAATTTTCACGGAGAGAAGCGCGTAGCGATCATTTTTTATTTGTATTAGTTGTTTTTGTAATTATAGCATTATAGTTAACATAGGAATGGTGACTTTAATCATAAGGATAACGAACTAGCCGTGGGAGAATTCGATCCACTTCCGCGGCTCGAACCAAAGCAAACACTGTCACCTCTTAGCGGTTAAGGGTTGAGGCGAAGTGTGGTTCAGGTCGCGAACCCTCACAATTGTCGTTACTGCGGAAATAAACGATTTCGAGGGTGTGGAAGTTCCTCCGAGGAAGGCGTATCGGCTTTGTCGCATTCTCACTTGGAGGCGTATCAGGGCTCGGTAAAAGCTAGTGGCGCCCACGCCCGTCTCCGGCGGACCTACCGGGACCGAAGGCCCCGGCCGGTTACTTTCTGGGCAGGAACTGCCGTGGATATACTGAGCAACACTCCCCCCAACAATTTGGGAAAAGGGCGGGGCCTAAGAACCAGGCGCAAGAAGAAAACGTCACTTTTGCTCAACAACTCCAACCCCTGACATGCTGCTTAACGCATACAATATTCGTCTACATGAGGATGTGCTCCCTTCGTTGAGCAACTGTACATTATCACCACTCAAAATGTATTGTGCTACCATCGACGTGCGGAACACCTTAAATTTTTTAATTCTTTTGGACATTTACTTCTGGCTCCTTGCAAAAACCTTTTAAGTTCCGTAGTGTTTAATACTATTTAATATTTTATTTATCAGTACTCAAGTCGTGTCTAATACTTTTAAGTTCTTTAGAATTTCAGGAGCTGATCTTCAACACATAAGAAAAAGTTCGAGGATCAGGCATCATATTAAAATTTAATTTTTGTCACGGTGTTGACCGTTTCGATGTAGGACACGGCGAGCTTGGTTGGTTGCTTAGATGTCGTAGTGGCTTTATTTGCTTCCTCATCCAATAGTCCTCATCCAATAAATGTATCTGAAACCAGGCATACGCCTGTGTCGAACTCATGACCGACTGTGGGTTTATCCCTGAATCTGAAAAATGTGATGAATTAATTGACAAAAAAGCAAATCTCCAGATTTAATCTAATCCATAGTGAAAATGAAATCGCTAAGACCAAAATGGGATCAAAAAATATTGATAAAAACATGGTTGACTCCACGATGAGCTTTTTCGACGGTCAGTCGCCTTATGGTCTCCATTGACGAACCCGCCTCGATTAAGACATGCCTTCTGATGAGAAGTCAGTGCTCGTATTCACAAGTGGTTGGTATCTTGCAGTACACCATTTGTGGTTTCTTTATCTAGCGACTTTCGACTTCACTGACATCCTTTAAAACAGTTTCAAATGCATACACAAGCTTACGCCATATTCTGAACTAAGCTAGAAATATGTGTGAATTTGTCATATACTTATAAGCAATTAATGATAGTTACAAATCGTAATTATTAACGGTTCTCTAGAACCTTGAAATTGTATTTATCAGTGGGGCTATGATCCAAGCGGACCTTTTGTCTCCATAATGGATCTCAGATTATATCGACAATTCGACTTTGATACCTAAATAACCACGAAGCTCTTAAAAAATCGATTCTCAAATGAATCCTCAAGTTCCCTGACAAACGTTCTATTGAACCCATGGCAAAAAATCTTTAGTATTTTTCACAGACACTATGAACTGAGATTAATACAGCACCTCGGATATTTTTTCACAATAAATATAAGTGTTTCCTACAATCACAATACCGTCATAGAAAAATCTGATTTTGCAGTACACTATATCCATTGAAGCCGGAGCCATTATAGTATTTTCATTTCAGATTCTTTTCACTTTCAACTTGATTGGGCAAAGAATTTTGTTTATTTAGGGTTAGTATTATTTATATAGGGGAAAATCCATGAAATGACTCCTCTGCAAAAACCCAAACGGTGAATGTTTACACCAGTTCAAAAATCAATATCAACATTCGACGAAAATGCTACAGACGCATTAGATCATCCTATATCCTTTATACACTATTATAGTCACAGTAAACCTGACGACAATAACAATGCTATCGACAATGAAAGGCATGTCCTTACACCATGTCCCACCATTAACACGAAGAATAATAAAATAATCCGCCAACATATTGTTATGGTCGCAATAACAATTAAAAGGATGTCAGCAAAGCTTTCTTTTCACATGAAAAAATCTTATCACATCCTCATTCACGGCTAGTTGTCCTGCCGGTTTCCAAGAAAACAAGAGAATATTTCAGGGTTAAACAATAAAAGGAACTCATAATGAAATAATGAAATGATTCCGCTAGCGAAATTAAACAGAATTTTCAGTGTCTAGTGACAATCGTTGAAACGCTTCTGCTGGCCGATACACTGTCTAGGTCGTGTCAGGGTGTGAGATCTAGAAAACGCCCCCTCTCGCAGTTCAGCAAGCCACCAAGGTTGGGTGGCGGGGCAAGAAATAGAATGAACAAGGCTAGAATTAATTACAGCCATAGAGCATTGTTTTATAATCGGAAACTTCCATACGTCGCGCTCTAATCCCAAAGGATGAGTAATGTAATTATTTCTCGGCGTAGAAACAGTTTCGTATACAGTCGTTCTTTCCATTATCCTTCATAGGAAAGTTAGCGAAAGAACAGACAGTGTGCTGTGGTATCCATATTTCGAGCAATTAATCAAAGCATTATACAGGATGTACCTTGAAGATTATACTACAATTCAGTGTTTCTGACAACTCATCCATACTCTTATATGTGCCCGAGCAGAAGAACTCAGCATGGAAAAACTAATATTAAATGAAATATTGCATTTAAAAAGAACTGTCTATATTTGCTGTAGGAACAAGGCTTTACGTCCTTAACGGAGGAAAATCAAATACGGAAATTTCAACAATCGCGGATAATTGCACCCATACAAACACGACTATTCAACACGTCCGTTTTTCTACACTATATCTGAGTACACACACTTACTCATGAAACATTCAATCAAATGGTAAACAACTAACCTCCGCCTCAAATTCATATAGAGAGCATTATCCTTTCGATTTGCTCCTTGGCCGTGAAAATAGATTCCAATAGATGTGCCGGTTCATCGTGCGTGTCTATCGATAGTTAACTTCCTGAATAGTGGAAGGAAAAAGTAATAAAAGGCCTGCTATGCAAATATAGACAAATATCGAACGAGGGAAAGTGATCAATTGTGTTATATTTAGTATTTGCAAACTTATACTAGGCGTCCTGTTTTTTGTTAGTTGAACTTGCACTTGGATGTTCTTCGTATAGAAACAGCAAAAAAATATTTATTTTTGTTTTAGAATCGCGTGAAAAATAATTTGGTCGTGAAAGTGAAAGAACCAAACCCAAAAAGTCTGGCCCTCCCTAGTTTTGTTAATTCACACTCTCCAAAAGTCTACGCAAAGATTCTATAAATTTGTTCTTAAAGGTACTATTACCTACTTAGAACTCAAAAAAAGATACATTGTTAATAATTTTCTTACACTTTATTTATAAGACTAAGTAATCAAACTTATTCAAAATGTTTAATCAAACTTTTTCGAAAAGTTCAAACTTTTTTTTAGTATTAAACAACTCTTGTAGAGTACATAGAACAATTTTTTATTTTATTTATTTTATTTTTTATTATTTTACTTTTTATTTATTTAATTTTTTATTTTCCACACTATAGGCAACTTATAGATGGCGCAAAAATCGACCCCTCAGTTAATTTCTGGAACGGCGATTCTGAAATAAAAAAAATAAAAATGGGTTTTAAAAAGGAAGCCGTCTTACACAAGAATTGACCAGAAAATTTGACAAGTTAAAAAAATGACGGACGTTCATAAAAAATAGTTCAAAAACTATCCCTTTCTCCGATATTTTTTTGATGTTAAAAATTTTTATCATATTTTTTTATCAAATTGTGGTCGATTTTTGAAGAGGAAGCTTAAACAATCAAAACTTTCATTTTCAGATTCATTTCTTTTGAGCAAGTAGATTCTGGGATTAACTGTCCGCCATTTCCAAAAAGCGATTGCAAGGAAAAACAAAACGCGTTTTTTAATTTAGTACATTTCTTTCAAAAAACCGATTTTTTGTGGCTTACTATTAGTTAATCTGCAAAGCCTGGAACGTGTAAAAGTAAACCTCCATTCTTAAGTGCCAGCTATTCTTGAAAAACGGCCTTTTTTATCCAAACGCGCTTCCTTCGTGGGCACTTTGCTGACTTTTTTAGACAGTGAATTTCTTTCTTCGTCTTTTTTCAATGCATACTCATAAGAGCAGTTTCCAATGGTGCAACTCAAGAGTTCCATGATTCGAGGAGTATCACACGTCCTTCATTGAAAATTGTATCTTCTACATCTTTTTTTCTCGGTTTTTTACTTTCGCTACCTTTTGTATGATTATTAGCTCTTTTAAGCAGCATTTTTCTATGAGAAAGTACTTCTGTAACGACTAAAATAGAACTAAGAACCCATGAGTGATCAAACAATATCAATGTGAATGCAGAACCGGTATTTTGGAGCAAGGGAAACAGTTTAAAGCGGCAGCGGCGTAAGGCACCTGCGGCGAGGTAATATTGTAATATTTTAGGAAGTTATTTTTGAAGGTCTAATGAATCGAAATCCGTATAAAAAATCGATTTTTTACAAATTTTATTAGGTACCTTAAATAGGTCAAATCGAATTCATAATATTTATAACGCAAGAACCATCGTTATATTTTTGTCTTGCTTCAGATAACTGAAAAACTTCAGATAAATTAATGTGCATCTTTACACAGGGTGAACAACCTGCGAAGCTGAACACCCAAAAGTCGAAGTTTCCGGTTCGGTTCTGCTGGTTTTTCTTCAGGAAATTCCAATCCGGAAATCACCACTGTCTGGAGATGGATAATAGCACTGCTATAGCTTTTGTCATTAGTGATAAATCAATGCCTTGTATGCCAATTATGCATGTGTCTTCACAGTCTCAGCATCGTTCCGATTCTCATCCACATTTCATTGAAAAATTTCCTTGAATGAAAATAAGGCTCATCAAAAACTTAATGTAACTTAACAAATACAAAGAGCACTCTCAGTTAAAGGTAGTCTTATTGATATAACTAAGGGGACAAAATACTAAGGACCAACTGCAACTCCCAACTAGACGCCGTGAAACATATCTAAATTTCAGCACTATTCATAGATATATTTAACCAAGTCCCAGAAGTGTTCATGGATAAATGAATCGAAACCTCATCTGAGTTCATAGGTGTTATGTGGTTTGCCAACGAAAGCCTTCGCTGTCAGCATCTGTGCATCATGTTTGATCACGATGGAACTCATCCACATGCACCCAAATCAAAATAAATTTTAATATTCTTGTTTTTGGCATTAACTATTGGATACATCATAAGTCAACGCAGCTACACGCAGCACTACGCGTCGTCCTACAAAAACTAAACAGTATCCTTAGTTCCATAGTCGCCAGAAGCTCCAACTATATCGAGAGGTTCCCGTCAAGCCATATGAAACGCTTCTGCGTCAGATTCGGAAACCTAAATGGAAGTGTTCTAAGATTTCCAGCTGATTTCGACAATGATACGAAAGATTATTCACTAAAAGGACTGTAGCCTATTATCAATGCCACTAGAATTCTTCCTTTCTACTTTCCTTTCCTGAAAGATGTTTGGTTCCTCTCATATCTTAGACCAAGCATACATACAGGATAAAGAAACTTGGTGCACCCTGTAAGTATACCGGTCATTCCCATCCGTCAGAAATCAAAATACTCTTTCTCATGTCGGTTAACCGATAGCCTGAGCAAACATCGAAAAATTTTATTGCTTGGGTCTTCTAATCTTCGCACATATAGAGATATCACGGCGCACTGCTATATGTTTAAAAAGAAATCTTTCGAACATCAGGCGCGTACATGACGAACACTCTGGGTTTTCCCGTACCTTTGTTTTATTACTCATCCTTTTTCTCTATCGTTTCCTCGCACAATTCTATTAACAAGTCAGAGTTGTTGATAAAAAACTACACTTTTTCGACTATCATCCTTGCGTCTTGTCTGTCTGTCTTCGGTCTTTTTTGGCACCTCTCAGAGTAAAAATCCAATTACAGAGAGTGAGTTCCTCAAAATATTTTTCATCAACTCAAATCGCTCAAGGAGGGACTTAAAGGCCCGGATACAATATTGTGTGATGGCGATGCGAGAGCGCGATGCAATTTTCGCTCGTCGTCGCGCAACGCATTCAATTTACAATGCACGCGATGCCAGGAAAATAATGTTCATATGACAAATGTCAAATTGGTGACGTTTTGAATGAACTTTGATTAAAATTATTTTTGATTTTTCAAAAGTTTTGAATTTGGAATTTTCCTTCGTTTGGCAAATAATAGCCTCAAAAAGCATTCATTCAATTTTCAATTCAAAATTCATTCAGAATAACCCTTGTACTTAAAAAGTAATTAAGGCATTTGAATTTCACATTTCATTTAAGCGCCATCAAGCATCTGACAAGCGTCAACGCATCTCGTTGCGAGGAAGTTTTGATTTTCCAAATATTCCTCACCTCGCATCGACACATCGCCATCATTGTACGATGGCTTATACAAATGCATGTTACGAAAACTGCTTGACATTTGCTGTGAGACTCTCGTCGCAGTCTCGCAGTATTGTATTTCGGCCTTAACTTAGGCCTTTGTCTGACAGTCAGATGGTTTCGGTTTCTCGGACCAAATCGCCACAGATTTGGTCCCATAAACTTGTATAATTGTCACGACAACCAACGAAAAACGTTTTAACTTCGATTGCTGTGAACAGTAAACATTGTAACAATCATTAACTTATGTCGTTTTAATAAATAAAAGGGAAAGAGTTCAACGTGAATTAAATCGAGTTAAAATTCATTTAATTAGTTTTAATTAATGAGCTCCCTATTGATCAATTCCTAATATCTTAACACCATCCACATTACTCCAGAGAGTTTTGTTTATCTCTTTTTCTATTGGGGGTAGTAACGTTTTCATTCGCTCTTTTTGCGCCTTTGCGTGCCCTTCTTCTGCGATGAGGCAAACCGGCTTCTTTGCAATTAGATGCCATTTTGAGGGCCTTTCCAGACTCTCAGCATGCTCGCCACCAATGCAGTTCAAGGCATGTTCTTGCAATGGTCTCTTGTCAAATTATATGTAGTTTGTCGTTGGAAGCGCTCATTTCTATTCCGATAACTACCTTATTTAATAATATTCTTCTGAAAATTTTTGGTTTGAGTATCTAGCCCTTAACTTCGGTTGAACTGTTGATGTCTTGGAAGAAAATTTCAGCTCCTGTAGTCATTGTAAACTTTGAATTTCAGGGTTGATTCTGCAAGCTACATTTCTACTACTTTTTCGGTGGGGAATCGACTCAGTAAAGGATCTTTTAAATCTTAGTGCTGGATGGCTTTTGTCAATATCAATTTTAATTGCTGTGCCTATTCTCTCCACGGGTTAGAAAACAAACGGATTGACCGTCTAAGGATTAATAGTTGACCCCTTCTTCAGTTTCAGTCTAATGCTCGCTAGTCATCCCTCCCCTAGGATTTGTCCGTCGAGTGCTTCCTGTTAAGCATTATTTCCATTGTATTTGGCGACAAAGTCATGAAGGCACCAGTGATGAGCTGTTCAATCACTTGTCATTTTTTTTTCTTTTTTACGAAGTTATTTTTTCTAGAACGGTACCAGCTGTTGATTCATCGTTACTGTTGCTAGTAACAATTATTGGCCCTATAAAAACAATACATATCCCATGTGGCCTCAAGTCCAAGTACTCCACCAGTCCCTTCATAGAGAAAAGCCGAAGTAAATAGTGTCATCGGTACCCATTTTTACTTGCGCATCCCACTTTAGTTTAGTTTACAAGGTTCATCCTAAATACGTCCCCAAGCTCAACTAAATATAAACTATTGAGAGCGGCGATTTCCTTTGGTTTTGCTAAGAATTCACCTTCGAACTGTCAGTTCTTATTTTACTCAACTAAACGCTTCTTCAATGATGCTGAGTAATTTTTCATGCACATATCGCTCTCTATCCTGCCCACTTCGTTGTATAGTACCGTCTCTATTGAATGCCATAAAAAGTAATCGTGAGTAATCTCTACCCTTCGCTTACGCCTAATTTTATATATCAATATAGTTAGTTATCCAATGTTTTCGACAGATACGACGTTCAGCTGAAACGTCCATAGTCCTTGACTTCTTACTTTGCCTTCGTAAATACAAAAGTTATCCTTACCTTTAGTCAACTGTAAGAATGTATTCTTCTGGTGGGGATGCTAAATATACTCTAAGTAGAATCAGTTGTATCGTGACATCTGCTATAATTAGCAATATACTACGTAACTCATCAATAAAGAGTCGCATTCCTATCCCTTTAAATCTGGTCGCGCTTTCGTCCTGAAAGTTCAATTCGTTTCTTGTGTGTAGCTTTTCAACGATCTATCGTCCCTGTTATAATATCCTGTTGATTCGCAGTCTGCTTTTTCAGACCCGCTTAGTCGGAGTGTGTGAGAAAATTCTCGATATTGCAGCTTAAGAGTAGGCCTGACTCCTTTTATTTCGATTTCTGACTTTTCCAATCTATATTTTCCAATCTATACGTCAGTTTATTATGCAATTCAATCTTTATAGCCTTTTCCAGTTCAGTGTGCCTTCAGCAGACCCTCCTGTGTTTGTTGGCAGCGGTTGAATCCACTAATATGTAATCGTCTTCCAGAGTTTTTCTGGTATATGTCACCTTTTTTTCGATGTCTTTCTGACTTTTTTGAACGTAGGATGATAATTTGCGTTTGATTTGAAACATCTGTCAATTCCAATCTGCTTTCAAGGATATTCCAATGAGGTCTTCTCGGTTATCCTCACTTCCAGTATCTTTGCAGGATAGCCTTATGTTATTGATAACCTCTACTTCTGTAGCTTCTCTACTATCTCTTTTGTGGAAATAGTAACGGGCAGCTGAATTCTACATCCTTTTACTTATGAAAAATGGATTTAATTAATGCTCTTCAGAGAGCTTGAGGAGTTATGGATGGGCATCAAAAAACTGAAATTTCTTAAAAAGTATTTCAACATGACACATTTCTATTTGGCCTATGAATTAATTCAATTTCAGTTGAGACTGATTTGACAGTTCCCATCACTTAATGCGAAATTCGGAGTCACACATTCTTAATTGCAGAAAACACTTTTATTTTGATAGCACTACCTTCCTACTATATTGGTTAATATATTGGGCCTTGAATAATGCGATTTTATTGCTCCTCTCCATCAGATTTTTTTACAGATTGACTGCTGCTCAGGTGTTTTGTAAGGTAAGGCACCCTAATCCCTTGTTTCGGTCTTGGTGGCCACCTAGAATAAGTACAAATTAAGACGCTCGTTTACTCTTTTCTTATTATTTTCTATTACAGTCTCATCCTCTATTGATTGTACTCCCTAAAAACGAGTACGATTCCCTAATGTGTTATTACTATTATTTGAAAAGATATGCTTTCACTTGATGTTCTTGTTTGTGGAGCTTGAACAGCTGGAGGGTGTCTTGTGATGGTCAGGGTTGATGTTTATCCTTCTAAATCTTCTGTTGTTTTTCGCGCTTCGAGTCTGGTCTTAATCTTTTTGTTATTTCTTGGTTTTCAGAGAAAACCCTTTATCATTATTTATTTTAGACATACATGTATGCAGTGGCTCACAGCTTATTCTGACTAGCAAGTAGAAAATACTTGAACTGCCTATAAAATTAAAATAATGTATCAAAATTATTGAAACCCATTGAAACAAGCCGTTTACACTAATCAGATATGACATTACATATGTTGGCACTTCTTTTTAAATTTTTTAAAACAAAATAAAATGGAAAATGCATTCGAACACAATGTCGCGCCTTATTTCGACTAAATTCTCTACTGCTGCGCATTGAAGCGTTATTTTGTAATCCAACCGTTATTTCTGTGTATTTTTCTGTGTGTTGATCGATATATTTTTAAGGTGACTCAGATCAGTCTTACTTGTTTTTCCAAGAGCATCGGACAGAAACGTAAGTTTTGGTAAATGGAACGACTAACGACAAGTCAACAGTGAGAATATGTTCTAACTCACTTCAAAAATTTGATGAGATGGTGAAACTTAGTGACGGTACAGTTCAAGTCATTATTAAAAGATTGATCCCCGAAAATACGATGCTTGATAGGAGTACAAAAGATTTTCATCGGAGAATCCGAAATTAACGGCTCGAAAAATCGCCAGGGAGTTGGGTAATTCATGCCACCCGGAAACTATTCGCTGTGTGCTGCGACAGCATGGCTTTAACGGAAGAATACCACGCAAGAAACTGTTCATGAACGCTAAGAATCAAATGTGTCGTTAAAAATTTGCCGAGAAACATTTGAACAAGAATTCACCCGACTTGAATACCATTGAAAATTTGTGTGCAATTTTGAACAAAAATATCCAAAAATGGAAAAATTCAGAGGATACTTGACCTCAACCGAATTTTTTGAGCAATGGGCGAAAGTTATCCCAGAAATTAGACACAAAAAAATGTTCTTAGATGCTTAAGAAACTGAAAATGTTTGCTGTGTTTAAAATATTTTAAAAAATCTTGTTTAGTTAAGTTATATTTTACGGTAGAAATTGCTCCCTCCTACAGTATCAATTATGAAGCCCTTGTTGGGATTTTGATTGTAGTCTGCCGCTGAAGTTTATATCTGAAGTCCAAGGTAAAGAGTTGGAAAATAAACCTATTGAACCTATTCCAACATTCAAATATTCAAAAAGATTTTAAATTTCAATTTTGGTAGTGAATCGTCATATATCACAATATATTGATTAAAAGCTAACTACGTTCAAGCGTTACTTGCTAATAAACTGGAAGGCCTTTTTTTCAATTTATTTTGAATAAAAAACCTCTCTTAACTGCTCAATTTGGACAAAGCAACCGTGACTAGCGCCTTATAACGAACAATCCACCCTTACAAAATTTGCGTTGCTGGATTGCATTACATAACTATGTTACAGCATAACTAGGACATATACATCCCACAAAAGCCTAGTAAATTCGATACGATTCGTACTGATATGATATACGTTGAGCCTTTTCTCCTGTAACCTATCTAACTTATGCAAGTGTCATAAAATTGAATAAAGTATACGCAGCATATCGCTAATGCTTTGGGGGCATCATCTTTATATGCATAGCCCTCAAGTGAAACGCAATCCATATTTTATTCGACGAACCATTAATAACGAACAACACAACAAAATGTTATTCCTGACTGGCTAAAGAAGCAGAGAGGAGCAGCAGGTCATAGAACCTGTAGGAAGCTCAGTGAATGTCTGTGCACAATGTAGATAGCAAATTAAGGCTTGGTCTTGTGACTGCTGCTGGCGACTAGGACGAAAGCAACAACGGCGACCACGATACCGACTTACAGCAAATTAAGTGATCCAAAATCATTCGGTGATTGTCGACGAGTTAATGGGCATCGCAGGACGTTGTTTTCTCTAAAACGAATCCTTTTCTAGGGTGTGCCACACTAAATGTTATGCTGTAATGTACACGTATCTAATTTTAGACCTTTTTGTTGCCTCAGAATGAAATCTATTTTTATAGCTTTTTCTGTTTTACGGGGAATCGCGATTGCTCTTTAAGGGGAAAAGCGGTGATAAAATGAGCAATGCAAGGACAAAATCAGAGAGTTTGTTGTTATTTCCGACTTGTACATCAATTTTCAAGTTTTAATCCTTGATATTTTCCAATTTCAGGGCGAACCAGTCGGATCAAAAATCATATTTTTGGATCAGGATTCATTACCAGTTAATAATCGGATTGTCTACGAAATACATAACGATACTCTTGAAATCCTTAAACCTGATTGCAATGCATACGTTGCGGATCATATGGGACTAAACTCTTCTGTTATCAGTTGTCGTAAGTAAAACATTCTCTAAAACACTAACGAAAAAATTAGCATATCCGAAGAGCGCTGGGCTATTTCTAGTTTAATCCTTTTTTCAGAACTTGTCATTGCCAGAGATGGTATCCTACGACGTAGTCCATATTGTGTTACTCTAGAAGCGCACGACATTACTGTCGAGTCATCAGATCTCAAGTCGGCTCACATAGAAATTTGCTTGGAGACCAATCTTAACCTGATTCATGAGTCCGATCGACCAACGGCATTAGCCTTACATTCAGGACCTCCAGTTGCTGAAAGTCGTCGATCCCGAAAAAAATCAAGGAAATTAATACTTAGCTCAGAGGAAGCTTTATCCTCAAGTGAATCGAGTCAAAGAAATATGAAACCGATACCAATTGTTTATCCTCGCGACGTGTATGTGTACAGGACAGCATCAAATTTATCACGCGTTGCACAGCCTGAACGTATGAATGAACTGATCAACAGGACCATCGTGAAATTTAAAATTGAAGAAGATCCAACAAACAGTTTTAATATAACACCAAGAGCAGGCATAGTGTATGTTGGTAACGTAACAGCGCTCAGGATGGCTCCAGAAACTATTTACTAGTAAGTACCCAATATTTTTAAGTTATCATGGCTTTAAATAGTACACTCTTAGTATCTTTTTTGATGTTATTTGTGGTTTTAATGTCTGCTATTATAGTCTGATGCAAGGACCAAAAAATTATCAAATTATAACCCACATGTCCATGCAATCGTTTAAGCATTATCAAAAGTTGGTCAATATCTCAAATGCTAATTTCAATGACACTGAGTTTGTCAACCAGAAAATATCTACGAAAAATCACCATTCTTCACATTTACTTCAGCTGTATACCTGTTCTATTTGGTAACACAGTGTAAATTCACATTGCTTCGATCTTTGGCATAGAATCGCATAACTATTGCCATTTCATGTTCTCGAATTCCATTTTGACCTATTGCTCTAACCTGCGATTTTGTGTTCACCGTTTTCCCCACAACGTTAACCCTAATATGAGGGTGACCTGAAAAATTTTCAACCACAATATAAAGATGGCGGCACTCGTCAATAAAAACTAGTGAATGTAGTTATGCATCTTTTGACAGTTTCTCACCAAAGCACCAGCCATTTTGCATGAGTAATTTTAATTCGATAGGCGTTTGAGTGAGTCGATGTGATTTTTTTTGCCAAAATGGAAAAAATCGAGTATAGTACTGTTATTATTTTTATTAAAAATACGCATACACAAATCAAACATGTGTTGTACTCTGTGTCTGGGGACTGTACCATCATTTACCACAGTGAAATTTTGGGCAGCTGAATTTAAGATGATGAACGTTCGGGACGTGCCAAAACTGCGACTGTCATGAAGTTGACTGCATAGTCATGGAGTTATCTTAATCGATTATCTTCAGAAAGGAAAAAACATTAAAGGAGCATACTACGCTTCATTACCTGCGACACTGAAAGCAAAAGTTGCGGAAAAACGACCACATTTGCAGAAAATAATCCTGTTTCAACAAGACAACACGCCGTCTCACAGCTCAGCGGTTGCCAAGGCAAAACCCACGACTTCTAGTTTGAACTGCTTGACCATCCGTCTCACTCACCAGATCTAGCCGCAAGCGACTTGTTTGCGCTCCTTTTCTGAAAGCTACGCTCGGAGGACTCACTTTTTCGTCAAATAAGGAGGCTACCACATTCGTGAAAAAAATCGAGTACTTTTTGGACGAGTTAAAAGATGAGAGCATCACTGGGAGAAGTGTGTAGAGCTACAAGAAAACTATGCAGAAATAGAAAGATTGAGAAAAAATGTTTTTTCGGAACTTTTCAGACCACCCTCGTTATTCTGAAAATTATGCATCAAATTGTGCTGTTATGCGCTAGCATAGCTCAGATATGATGAAATCCACCAGAAAAAATTCCTTCATTTAATTATATGGCCTGATTTCTATAGAAATACCTTCATGACAACATTTCAAATAAAGAATAAGATGCTTGCAGCTTGCAGGTCATTTAGGGCTTCCTACCATGAAATTTAAATAAAACAAAATGTGTGTGAGATATCATCAAATTTTTTTGTCTGTTTGGGAGACTTATCGAAGCCATTATGTGTGGAATATAAACATCGTTCAAATGTCCGCCGCG
The DNA here is from genome assembly GCA_954870665.1 of Stratiomys singularior. Classification (NCBI taxonomy): domain Eukaryota; kingdom Metazoa; phylum Arthropoda; class Insecta; order Diptera; family Stratiomyidae; genus Stratiomys; species Stratiomys singularior. The sequence goes on from OX940879.1 coordinate 32,646,823, forward strand.
GGTTCTCTGGGTGTCGCGCATCCCAAGCGTCCAATTTTCCATGACTCTGGCGCATAAATCAAGCTGAATTTGGCCGATGGCATGAGTTATTTTGGCTTTGATGGCCGCTATGGTTTGTCGCTTATGCGCAAAGACCTGCGTTTTAAGAAAATCCTACAAGAAAAAAAAGTTACGGGGTCAAATCACACGATCTGTGTGGCCAGTTCACATCACCTCCACGAGAGATGATCTTACCCTCAAATCGCTCGCGTAGAATGTGGAATGTGGCATGAGCTGTGTGGCACGTAGCTCTGTTCTGTGCAAACCACATGTCGTTGGTATCCATATCATCCAGTTCAGACCAAAAGAAGTTGGTAATCATTGACCTATAGCGCTCCTCGTTGACAGTGATGGCCTAGCGAACGTCGTTCTCACAGAAATTTGGACCAATGACGCCGCCAGCTCAAAATCCACTCCAGACACAATTTTTCGGAACGCTTGGATGGTCTTGGATCTCATGTGGATTGATAACGTCCCAAGTTCGACAATTTTGATTGTTCACGTTCCCATTCATCCGGAAGTAGGCCTCATCACTGAAGATGATTTTTCGATGAAAATTAGAGGTCAGTTGCTAACTCCCCCAGAGCACATTCAGCGAACACATGCCGTTGATTATGGTCGTTTTCCTTCAGCTCCAGAGTTAGTTTAATTTTGTATGGATGCAGGCTCAAGTCAAGACGCAAAATTCGCCAAGTTGTGGTTTATAAAAGGCCGAGCTCTTGTGAGCGACGCGAATTCGACTGGCTCGGATTTTCCTCTACAGTCTCCCGGACTGCGTTGATGTTTTGGCAGATCTTGCATTTCTTCAACAGATGTGTGTTGGCTGACCGTTTACTGAACCAGGGCACTCAAATTTATCCACCATACTGCGAATAATCCTCTCAGTAGGACGATTATGGCGACCGTAAGATGGGCGAAGCGCGCAGAACGTTGCCCGAACAGAACACCCATTTTTTTCAAAACAATCCTATCATTTGCACGTATTTTGGCCATAGTGATTTGGAAAAACAGACTGAATAAACGACAGCAATTTGACAAATTTAGCAACAGCATTATGGCCGCTATCAACTGTCATAGTTCGGAAGTCCCTATCGGAAAACCCTATATTAGAATCACTCAGCTCAAGCGACTGGCGGCAACTTCTGTACTCTGGGATCTAGGGTGCTAGTTCATCATTTTTTCGGTGTTTTTCCTGCAGGGCGATTGCCATTGCATCTGATGGCAATCAACTCTCAAGGTATCGGTCAGGAAGGAGGCGCTGAAAGTTAATATAAGCATGCAAGATAAAACTGTTGTCGGCAGTGGGATGTGCCAACAGTTATATTGGACGTAAGTGGAAGTTGACTCTCCAAGAAACCCATAGACAACTGATATTGCGATATGTGAACCAGGAGAAGAATACATTGGCTGGTAATATGTATACGTAAACAATATACTTCGAAACGAGATAATTTTTGGTTTTGAGCTCCGAATCGAAACTTAATGGTTCTTTTTTCGCTGAACATGTTTTTTAAAAGTTTTTTGAATCTGGAACCTAGTCACGACAGATCTCTATCGCAATAGTCGCAATTTGAGTGTTTTAAACATATGTTCGTTTGATTCAGCACAGGCAGTGATATTCCCTAAAAGAAGTCCTATGGACCGTACGTAGCCAAACTCAGTTACGCACCGATTGAAAACGAAAGATCTCTGCCATACAAATGTTTGCGGACGCGTTAATATATTTTTTTCTTGTGAACAGGACCAGTGTATTATTGACAGGATTGGGTATTAACCAGATTGATGTAGATTCAAATGCCTTTGAATTTTATTTTTGTCACACAATGTTCATTCGTACTCCTCTCTGATTAGAATCCTGATATCAGAAGTTACAGCCCTAATATACCAGAAGAGTTCCAAAAAGGGTGACAGAATACCACCTTGCAGATTATTGCGAATGGTAGGCAAATTGAATGCTTTTGGTCTCAGTTAACATACGATGATTCATTCTTGCAGATAAAGATCTTACCAGTAAATCAAGATAGGACATATCTTCCTTTTCACACCGCTGCATTAAGGCTGATGTATTGTCAGTTTCTCTTAATGTTATGCCCATGTTCTTTTTTCTACTTCCGCAGAGTTTTATATAGTTTGGATGCAATTTCTCAAGGATCTAAAACTCTAATGTTTCTCTCTTCAGATTTCTTTCCTATCATGTGTTAGAATCCTTTGGTATTGGTCCAAAATTCTGCTTTATTTAACGTTATTGGATTGTTTCCGAACCTCTACTGCAAGTTTCGCTTACCCCTATTTCAACAAATTGATTTAATTTTCGCGACCTTCTTGTGATGTGTTCAGGACAGTCTCGTTCACTCCTTGTTTTGGTAACCCGCTTGAAAGAGACAAGCCAGAGATTTTCCTGGAACCTGGTATTGTTCAATGCCCTGTTTGTATGGCTTAAATTTTTGATGGTCATGATCTCTATCATCAGCTCCTCTAGGTGACACCTCAGAATGTTACGGTCCGACATCGTGGTTACATCAGATACATATCATATTTTAACAAAAAAAAATTTGAGTGATACTGTCAACTATATAATATAATACCTTCTTTAGTATTCTAGTGACAAACGACGATTTTATTATAAGATAAATCACCACCACTTTAGTGGTTCTAAATATAGTCACTACCTCTTTGATTCGCCATGAAACTCGCAAAAATATAGGATTTGACATCGCATAGTATGTTATATTTTTGTATAGAAGGGACCAAGAAGCTCCCAAATCGTGCGTTTGCACTAATGAAACCATTTTGATACTAAGGATCGCTAATTCCTATTGCATTGATGTCACATAAATCTAGTTTATAAGTGGGGCATTCAAATGTGAACGAGCCTTTTCCAAAAATTAATTTATTTGACATTTGTGAAGAAAATACACTTGATAGTTATTTTTCTACATAGATCCCCTTCTCATCAATGGATCATCAATGGACGGCATGGCAAACCAACAAGTAGGTTTGCCATGCCGTCTTCCAAGAAGGACTTCAGACTTTAACCTCTCCAAGTACCTCCTTGAGAGGCCCAAACATATATCACATGTTAAAAGTTCGGGGCTGTAGAGTCTATTGCCATTCAGTAAATTTTTGAGTTGTTAAGACTGTAGAGTTCGGTCTCACAATGTAAGGTAAGACCTCTCGAATGGGTGTTTTTTGAACGATGTGCGACTGGATCCTCGTCAACAATGCCACGATAGTAGACAACGTTTACTGAGCAACGATGGAAGAAAATCAAACGGCTTAACTCCTTGAGACTCCCCAAAACCGTTCGCAGAACCTTTTCGGCTGAAAACTGTACTTTGTCTTCTGGTGATCCTGACTCCCCTTTCTTCTTCACACCATACTGGCCCTTGTCGATTCAGAAGTGGAGTGGTGAACCCAACTTTTTGTCACACCCCCCAATGCGTTACAAGAAAGCCAACACTTTAACTTGAAAACGAGCAAGAAGCCTCTGACAAACTGCAACTCTTCTCTTCACCCGAATCCACTTTACCAAGAACTCAAGCGGCCATCAGACGATAGTGTGTACACTTTCAACACTGATTCCTGTTTCTATATTGATTTCTGCTACAGTAACGCCACGTTTTTTTTTTTCAATAAATTCCCGAACAGCTGCATCGTTGTCAAGCGTAACGTTGGAGCTCGGGCTTCTTCGATAACTCACTCTCCATTTTTTCATGCCCTTTTGCAAATGCGGGACACCAGGCTCTCATTCGTGGCCATGAAATTGCATTCTTCCAAACTGAGCACGGAATTAATCCCGATTTCACCGGGCTTAACGCCTTCCTTCATTAAAAACATTGTAATGATGCGTTGCGCAACCAAAGTATAAACTTCTCTTTTGCTCATTTTGAGGACACCTGAAGAAACCGGTCGACCCATTGGTTTGACTTCGAGGGATCCTCCTATCCATCCCCCCATTCCTTTCAAACGCTTCACCCATCTCCACCACGCTTTTTAAACCCTTCGAAGCAAATGGTTCGGTTATATTTGAATACACTTCGTAGTACATCGTTGTAGCAATACAGCCCATTTCGGGCCTTGGCTTCCCGCAGGTGTCGCCTCCAGTTGTCTCGGTCCATCTACCGCGTCCTCCAATTTCGGAATCCGAGTAGCGTGCTGCTATCTTCGTCTACCGAGTCGGACCAGCGCTTTTTTGGCTTTCCCACTGGCCTGCGTCCCTCAGTTTTTCCGACAAATACCTTTCTAGGTATCCGACCTTCATTCATTCGCTGCACATGGCCAGCCCATTGCAGCTTCCGCAGTTTTATCACAGTGGAGACTTCTGGCTCGTCGAAAAGTTCGTACAACTCATGGTTGTACCTAATTCGCCATTGACCTCTGTTAAATTTTATAAGGAGATGGATCAATGAGAAACGATTGCACTCTTCACGGTGTCACAAACCGAATTGTAATTACGATTGCACTCTTCAAGGTGGCAAACAGAACTGTAATTACGATTGAGCTCTTCAAGGTGGTAAACAGAACTGTAATTACGATTGCACTCTTCAAGGTGGCAAACAGAATTGTAATTACGATTGCACTCTTCAAGGTGGCAAACAGAATTGTAATTACGATTGCACTCTTCAAGGTGGCAAAAACCGAACTGTAATTACGATTGCACTCTTCAAGGTGGCAAAAACCGAACTGTAATTACGATTGCACTCTTCAAGGTGGCAACCAGAACTGTAACTCTAGCACTGAATGGGAACTGGCCCAAATTATTTAACTGGCTTGAATTACAGAGCGGAACAAGGACTAAGCGTGACTGGGAGCAAATACGCACAAAACTATGTTAGTCAATTACTTTTACAAAGTTTATGAGTGAAAAGTCGCTTGAGTTTTTAAGCGTACGCGGGGCGAGCTAAGCGAAACGGTATCTTCGACTATACGAGATGGAATCACATAACTGACTGGGCGACAGGACGATGACGAACGATGGACCCGTCACTTCTCATTTTGTAACACCAAATCTGGTTTGTTGTTGATATTGTAGGAGGGATGATGTAGGAAAAAAAAAGGTTCGGGCAAAAACCTACGAGTTTAACATGTGTGCGCCTTATGGCAGTGCGCCGTGATAAGTTTGGATGCGGAAAGGATTAGAAAAACCCAAGCAATAAAATTTTGTAAGTTTGTTTAGGCTTTAGATTTTTTCAACAAGCAAAAAAATACATTAAATTCTAACATTTTCCGCCCGCCTTCGTTGCTCCCACGATTCGTCTTAGGACCCTCCTTTCGAAAGTGTTTAGTATGTTTGCGGAAGCTTGAGTGAGGGTCCATGTCTCACATCCGTAGCACAACACAGGTCTTATCACAGATTTGTATACTTGCAACTTTATTTCCTATGTATGAAGCTGGCCTTCAGAATACCCAAAACTGAGTAGAACGCTTTATAAGCGAGCTGAATTCTACGCTTTATTTCCGCCGTTTCATTACCATCCTTCACTAGCTTGGAGCCAAGATATGTAAATTCGTCCGCATTTTCCAGGTTGAATTCGTTGATTGTTATGTTTTGCCGGTTAGGGGTGTTTCTCCTGGTTTGTATCATAACTTTTGTTTTGGACTCGTTGATTTGCAGCCCCACCCGCTTCGCTTCTTGGTCTAGTTTGAGCAGGAGTTCCTTGGCAGATGAAAAGGATCTTGACAGGATACTGATGTCATCCGCATAGGCTACAAGTTGGCTCGATTTGTATAGTAGTGTTTCTTTCGTATCCACAGGTAGTTTCCGTATGACGTATTCTAGAGCTAGGTTAAATAGCAGTGGAGCCAGTCCATCGCCCTGCTTCAATCCTACCTTTGTCTCAAAGGCATTAGTGAGCTGGTTATTGATTCTGACTTGTGCTGTTGTTAATGCCATTGTCATTCTTGTCAGGCGGGCTAGCTTCGCTGGGATTCCAAGCTGAAGCATTATTTGGTACAGTACTTCTCGAACAATACTGTCGTATGCTTGCTTAAAGTCTACGAAAATTTGGTGGACGTCGATGTTAAATTCCCAGCACTTTTCAAGGATCTGCCTAGCTGTAAACAGTTGAGCTCTTGATCCCAGACGTGTTGGATCAGCTTGTGGATGTACTACTTCGTAGTACAGCAATGCATATTCTATTTGAATTTCATCTGTATTGAGAATAAAATCGCGAGTTTTATATGAGGCAATGCCGTACGTTGTTCTGCTTAGAATATTTATTGTTCCCTCTAATATCAATTTAAAAAAGTATTTTTTTTCACTTTTTCTCAAATAGCTTGTCGGTATCATGGGCCACTTCTTCTACCAACATCATAATACATTTAGAAGATCATCGTCCTGCAAATGCCACTTGCGAAGAGCTTCCCACAAATCGACCAATACCATCATGCTCCGAAGTTGGTTTGCGAAAGGATTGCACACACCTATGTGGAGTTGGAACGGACGGTGGAACTTGCCAATGGCGTGGAAATAATAATTCAGGATCGACAATACACTATGCAACATGTTCCCCCAATCTTACATACTGTCCCGACAACATATGTGATCCTTTGGAAGAACTAGGACAGAAAAACGATATGTTTATATGCCCGCAGGATTGTACTCCGTCGCAAGAAATATTTGGTATCCATACAGCAAACAGTATGGATCGAGGAATCTATTCAGCAGTTGGAATTTGTACTTGCGATGATTTCGGGAAATGTACTTGTGCTGAACACAATACTTTCACATCCATATTCAAAAAACCCAACAAGAGCAAAAAGTCAGATGTTGAAAAAATGGCAAATAAAACACAGCTGGGAAATCTACTGACTGTTAGATCGACAGGTGAGTGTGATTATTTTTTAAAATTAAATTTGAAATTAATTTTCAATTTATTAAAATTTGTATATAAAATAATAATAATATTGGAATATCCCAAATAATAATACGTTTTGTTCCTTAAGATAATGAAACAGCGTTCGTATGCGGTCCGTCCTGTATAATCCTTATAATCGGATGTCCTCTGATTCTTATGCTCCTGGTTCTGGGCTTATATATATCCCGGCGAAAATATATGAAACGCGCTAAACGGAAGGGTATTTCGGATGGTGGAAATGGCGAAAATGATGCCAGGAACGATATGCCCTTGGTTTCGTTAGATGGCGAATTCAAACTAGAAAATACGGTAAGGAAATCGGAGAAAATATTTTTCAAATTAAATAATGTTGTCATTCTATTCTGCTCAGATCGACTCTAAATGGGAATTCTCGCGAGATATGCTGCTACTAGATATCACTTTAGGTGAGGGTGAGTTTGGAAAAGTGGTGAAAGCATTTGCAACAAATATTGCAAATCGTCCTGGAATCACAACCGTCGCTGTAAAAATGTTGAAATCTGGAGCGAATTCTGTTGAGCATTTGGCTCTACTTTCGGAATTCAAATTGCTCCAAGAGGTCTCACATCCCAATGTGATTAAATTATTAGGAGCTTGCACTAAGGGCGAAGCACCCTTGTTAATAATTGAGTACGCTATGTATGGATCACTTCGCAATTATTTGCGACTGAGTCGAAAAATTGAATGCTCTGGATTTGAGTTCACAAACGGTGTCGAGCAAATAACTGTTAAGGATATTCTCTCTTTTGCATGGCAAATATGCAAGGGAATGGCTTATTTGACTGAAATTAAGGTATAAACAAATAAATTCCGGGTTTTTCCAAAAAGTTTATTTACTAATACAATCTTATAGCTGGTTCATCGCGATTTAGCGGCGAGAAATGTTCTTCTTGCTGAAGGCAAAATTTGTAAAATATCGGACTTTGGGCTAACAAGAGATGTCTATGAAGACGATGCATACCTGAAAAGAAGCAAAGATAGAGTTCCAGTCAAGGTATGTAAAATGGAATATATTTTTCCAATTGTTGGTTCGGATGTTTGCAACCTTCTAAAAAATTAAAAAAATTCTTGTTAGATTCCATTTTTAGGTTGATATTTTTATTTTGCAACAGACAGCTGTTTCGAGGCCAATATGGTTCCTTCTTCAGTGTTATGTCTATTAAAGTAAAAGTGGGCGAATTATCTTTTTTAAACCTACAACATTTATCATACAATAAGTTTCCCTTCATTATCCTCAAATATTTTTCTATCATATTTATGGCCTCAAATTGTAAAGATCATGTTTAAACCTACTAATTGTGATTATTTATGGTGTTTAGCTTAAATGTCTACCCTAATTCCTTTTTTTGTTTTTTTGATGTGTTTTTGATGCGGCTAGCCTAATCAGTTTGCTGTCACAATTTCCTGTGTCTGTGTTTAGCCGATTTTGTTCCTTTGTTGTCAGGATGAAAATCGTATGCATCCAATTTTTTATTTGTCGTGGCTTTTTTAACGTTCCATTGCACGTTATGCTGGCATTCTACTATGTGTTTTGCAACCACAGACTTATATGCGCTGATTTTTTGGCGTTTCTTTCTGATTTCAGCTTCTCGTAGATGCTCCTGAACTCTCGTTGTGACCAGCCTCTTTGTTTGTCCTATGTAGGTTTTTGGGCAGTCTTTGCATGCAATCTCATATATGCCGCTTTTTTCGTTTTCCGTTTTTTTGTCCTTTGAGGACAAAAAAACGTTTTTTTGAGGATAATGAAGGGAAACTTATTGTATGATAAATGTTGTAGGTTTAAAAAAGATAATTCGCCCACTTTTACTTTAATAGACATAACACTGAAGAAGGGACCATATCGGCCTCGAAACAGCTGTCTGTTGCAAAATAAAAATATCAACCTAAAAATGGAATATATTTATTTTCTGCAGGATATACGTTCAGATATTTCTGTCCCAGTATTTATAACTCCGCATTCACTTCATATTTGAACATCTGCCCCAAGACATCCTTGAAAGTTATCCTCATTCAACTGATGAAAACTATTAAATTTATGCTTCCTCGTGCCCGAACATTTCTCGGACTCAGTTTTCGAAATGGCTTGAATCATTGAATCCAAATTTTCAAACTTGGAAGCTGCCGAAACTCGCGAAGAGCTTTGTCAGACTGTAGGGATGCTGAAATACATCAGTTTCTTTCCGACGCAACATTTTGTGCGTAATCCGATACATAGTACTAGGGCATCATTGTTGTGAAAAAGTAACTCGCCTCAAAATCGCCTAACAACAACCAAACGTGGCAGCTCAGTGGGAGCCGTTGACCTTTTTCACTGATTATTGATACTCCTGCGCCCTACATCCATTAAGGTGCATCCAAAATTCTGACAGGTAGTGTGCCGTGAAACCTAGGCCACAACTAATCGTTTCAGTCACACCTCAAACTTCAATGTAATGGAATTTTAGTATACATCTTCAACAGCTAAACGAAGAAGTCTAAAGTCTTCCTAAAGACTTCTAATGAAGTCAAAAAATGTCCTCCCATATGTGTTTTTTCTTACAGTTAAATCGACCCAGAATTTATTAACAAAGTTAAAAAAACTTAATTTTGGTGTGCTGATACACACTCGAGAAGCCGAGCTAACAGACAATCTATCCGGCTAATTCTTCAACATGGTTTTGTTATGCTACTTTTTTGATAGATGTTAGACGAAGGAAACAATATTCAAAAGGAAACGCGATTGGCTCAAATTTATTTTTCCTGAAAATCAGTTTCACCAAACATAATACTTGATAACAGAGAAGACCAGAAAAAGAAAGGACCAAAAAAGACCGGAAAATTTGCAAAGAACAGAAAAGGCTTGAATCTAGTCATCTCATTCCGCATAAAAGGCCTAACCTCAACACGCCTAGGCTCGATTAACCTTCTTCACATTGGTTAATTTCTCTGAATACTTCCTTTTTTAAACTTGAAGCGAATGTCTGAGCGAATTAATGTGAGTTTTGATCTTGAAGTGCCACGATTGAGAAACGTAGGTAAGGGATGGGGGCCATTCTATATCACCAAAACAGTATATCATTTTCAGAAGTTTTGGTAGATCAATTTTTCCATTTTCACTTAGAACTTATAAGTGATTTATACCCTTCCTAAGCTTACTCAGCGAAGACTCATGAGTGCGGAAGTTCTGATCAAATATTTCGAGTACCTCGATAGTGAATTTAATATTTTATAAAGAAATGTGGAAAGAGCTCAAGCTGGTTTCGAACACGCGTCCCTGCCGCTTCTCATCAGGTGCCAACTCACAGGCTGGGACGCGTCGATTGGCACTACCAGCTTAGGTGGATGCCGACTGGTTATTTACTAGTTATGAATATTGCTCTACAGCTTTGAACTTCTCCTATGTTCCAAATTGCCTTTGGTCTGGCTTTATCAATTTCAGAAGTTTTGACTCAAACAATATAAGGAATCAGCTCCATTCTGTTGAAACTACGTTCATGAACTGTAAGCACGATGTTCTCAAAAGTTGTGTTTAACAAAACTAGATATCATTTAAAGATATGCGAAATAGGTACGTATTAGCGACACATTCATCTATTGTATTAAAAAAGAAGGCCCGTTTATTCCAATTGGTTGCCTTGGTTTGACAGATGACCAGAAAAGAAAATTTTGATAATTCACATTTTATTTAAATATAATTGTGCTTCGTCGCTCCGAAATTATGAAAACTATTTCGATATAAAACAGTATAAAATTGTATTTAAAATAAAACCTTTATTTCCTCGTATTGCGTGCATCACTTGGATTTTAAAAGGCTACAATTTTATGCTTCAAAATGGTTGATTTGATGACGTTTAGTGTTTCTTTTATTTTCGATGTTTATAAGACTGGATTGCTTAGAATTCTACCTAGAACTTCGTTCATTGTTTTTCCTGTTTCTGAGTCTTATTTGGACATGGATGTGACCAATTTTGAGCGGGCCAGCAGTATGAAGTATTTACTACTTATTTGCGAATTAAGATTTACCTTCTTCTTCTTCTTTTTCTTAGCCCTACAGCCCCTCTCGTACCTTCGCTTCCTGCAACAAGCGACTCAAATTGTCTCGCTCTACTGGCCGAGTTCTCCAACTTTGTAATCCGAGCAGCGATGAACTGTCTTCGTCCAGAGAGTCAGACTAGCGTTTCCTGGGCTTCCCCACAGGTCTCTACCCTTCAGTTCTCCCAACGCTTACCAATTTGGGTATCCGTTGTTCATACATACGATTTATAGAGCTAGCTCATTGCTGCTTCCGCAATCTAAGAGATTGAGAAGCGTTGAGATCTTCGGCTTGCCAAAAATTTTATACAGCTTACGGTCTTGCCGAATTCGCCATTAGTCACCGTCTAGCTTCGCTTCAATTATCCGACTTAGGACCCGTCGCTCAAAGGCGTTCAATATATTCACGAATGGTTGGGATAGAGCCCATGTTTAACAACCATAGCATAACACAGGTCTAATCACAGATTCGTATACGTGGAGCTTTGTTTTTTCTGAGTAATGCAGCTGGTCTTCATAATTATCAAAACTGAGAAAATGTTTTATTTTGGGGTTATACTCTTCGGCGTATTCCGTCTGTTTGATTAGCGGTTCACGTTATTTTGGCTCGTAGATACATAAATTCGCCCATATTTTCTGTACTGTACTCGTCAACTGTGATATTTTAGGTATTTGAGGTATTTTTCCTCGACTGCGTCTAGAACTTTGTTTACTTTTCATTGATTTGTAGCACTTCTAATGATGCTTCGCAGTCGAGTTTCATTCATAGTTTTTTAGCGGTTATTAGCGACCGTGGCAAAATATTGATGTCATCCGCATAGGCTTCCATTTGATTTATATAATTGTGTGCCCCTTTTACTGACAGGAAGCTTCCTTATAACATGCTCCAGAGCACGATTGCATAACAAGGGACCAGTCCTTCTCCCTGCTTTACTCTGGTATTTGTGTCTTAGTGCCCCTTATTGACATCTGATATAGAAATAGCAACAAAACTGCCTTAGAATTGTAAAATACAATTCTTCTTCCGTCAAAAACGCTTCGATAGCGTAGAAACACTGCGTCATTGAGTGTAATAATAATAAAACTTATTTTCAATTCCAATGAGCTGTATGTGCAGCTGATTGGAATTCAGAGCACATAAGACGTAACACATAGACGTTTAAATACGGAGCATTATTGCTCATTAATATTTGTTTGTCAGTGTGGTAGCAGACCTCCGAGGTCTTTCAAATTAATCCATATTTTATTCCCTATAGGGGTGCAATGGCGTAATCTATTCTACTGTTTCTCGTCAAGCAGTTGTCAAAGTCGGATAACCTCAACTCATATGACACAATTCCTTGAAACTTGCCCATAGCCTGAATTTCCTCGAATTATCGCCATAGCTTTACCATTACCTCGGAAGACATTAAATATTATCATTTATTTTTTTTGTATTTATTCTCAACACCAATCGTAAACATAAATCTTCCACCGCCATCCCAATCATGAACGTCGAAACTTTCGTTTTTGAAAACGATTTTTCATTAAAGGCATTCTCGTGTGAATATTCCGAGAGCAGCCGGTGTTCAACTTCTGTACAAAAAATCTTCTTAGAGTCCGTCATTGTTCATCTGCTTCCATAATTGTTTACGAGGTTTGTTCAAAAAGTATCGCGAATTTTGAATTTTCACGGGCTACGTATGTTCGATTTTTGATCTTTTGGTGGCGTTATGATGGTACTCATGACCCTCACTTATGTTGACAATTCCGGCCATTTTGAATGTCCAGTCAGTTTTTGACAGTTATAGTGCGTGGGCGTGTTTTAGCTTGTCTTCGATTTTCGTCTATCCAGAAAAATGGATGAAAGATGCATACTTTGGATAAAAGCAACGTTTATCGATGGTACAAAATGTTCTCAGAGGGCCGAGAAAATGTGAGCGACGAAGAGCGTTCCGGGCGCCCGAGCACGTCAACAACAAATGAAAACATTGATGAAGTAAAGAAACTAGTATTGGCCAATCGTCGAATCACCGTCAGAGAAGTTGCTGAGGACCTAAATATATCGATTGGCTCGTGCTATTCGATTATTACCAATAGTTTGGGCATGAGACGGGTCGCCGCAAAATTCGTACCAAAATTGCTCAATTTCTACCAAAAACAGCATCGCATTAACACTGCTCAGGAGCTGTTGGATTCTGTCCGAGATTCGGGAAGCAATCCGCCAGAAACGCACGGATTTGTGGAAGAACAAAAATTGGCTTTTGCACCATGATAACGCCCCTGCTCACACATCGTTACTTGTGCGCAAATTTTAGGCCAAAAACAACACTCTAATAATGCCGCAGCCACCGTATTCCCCTGGCCCCCTGTGACTTTTTCTTGTTCCCGAAACTGAAGAAGCCCATGAAAGGACGACGCTACGCTACGATTGAGGAGATAAAGACGGCATCTGAATAATCGGCAGGAGCTGAACAAGATCACAAAAAATGATGTTTTAAAATGTTCGAGGATTGGAAAAAACGTTATCACAAGTGTATAATGTCTGACGAGGATTCCTTTGAAGGGGACAAAATAGGTATTCATGAATAAATAAATAATTCTTGAAAAAACATGAAATTCGCGATACTTTTAGAACAAACCTCGTACTTCCATAGTTCTTGGCTTTGCCTACATACTTTGTATAGCATGTAAGTGACAGTTTTAAAGTAGCTATTTCTTCCTATCAAATAGAAAAAATAGAAATCAAATAGAACTAATTTTTTTTTGTGAATTAAGATACACTATAGACCTCTTGAGCTGTCCAACGGTTATGTTTCCCTAAAGCATACATGATAAGCTCTTAGTATGTTTGTATAGATTTTCTAGGTTAGATAGCAAGATCAACGCTACAACCTTCACTCTTGTACAAGTCATGGCCTTTAAGACATCATTCAAAGTAATCATTCTCGGACAAAACCCCTTCCCGTACTTCATCTGATATTCGTCCTAGCCAGCCTGCCTCCTATTTAATCAATGATTGATGTATTCACTGCTGGTATTCAAATATCTCAGTCATGAAATTGTTAGGACTCTCTTCACGTCTAGTAATACTGCCAATTTATAATCCTTATATGGACCGTATCTTTTTATGGTTTTCACAACTTTGTGTTTAGCCGTATCCTTATTCATACCATTTACTATTCTTCCTAAAACGTCGTTCATTACTGCAATAGAAATTCAAGTTTCTCAAACAATTGGTATTCTTCGAAAAAATCGAAATATTTCTTCAATTTCGACAAGCTGCATGTGACAGCTGATTCAACAGTTAAAATACATAGTCTCATTGTTATCCATTGAATTTTAATACCACACAAATATATGTTTCGCTGAAATGAGATCGGAACATCGCACCGAAGATGACGCACCGCCGAAACGCGTCGGTGAACGGGAACGACGAAATGTTCTGAAGACAAAAAAAAACACAAAATTCCTTTTTCATCCTACCAACAGAACGCAGACTAATTTCACGACAGATTTAATAATCAAGCTTTTGTCACTAACTACACGTCTCCATTCTTTTCTACGAATCCACCTTCGTTTTGCCCTGATAGTGCTGACACGTCAGGGCATGAAAGACTTACCTCTTGCAATTGATGCGCGAAATTTAAACGGATTTTACAGGATTTTACAGGGTTTTTTTTAAATTGAATTTGAAGTGCACGTTTTTATGATAAGAACTAACCGCAGCAAGCAGGACTAATTAGGACAGTTCAATCTCAAAACTATTGTTCCATATTAGGCACTTAATTTTCAAATGACAAAGATTTTACCTGAAGCAGAAAATGAAATGAGGCTGCGAAGACCAATAGGGATAAGGGATTGTTCGTCTAATAATTCTTTAATAGACATCAACAATAGGGAAAAACCAATGCAGCCACAATAAGCTGTTTACTTTTTCAGTTTATTTTATTCATATGTTACCATTTAAGAACTGATAGAATATCAACCTTAAAAAAGGAGTTACTTTGCCACATTTCCTTTTTGAATGTGGTAAACATTTGAAACGGCAAGGAAATATTATTTCATTTTCAATCATTTCAATCTTCTTGTCTTAACACAACTCGTCCTTAACAAACATAGATATCATACTGAAATTCTGGAATTTATGTAACAATTTCCTTCATTTTACAGTGGATGGCACCTGAATCACTTGCAGATCACGTTTACACAACCAAATCCGATGTGTGGGCATTCGGAGTTTTGGCATGGGAATTGATAACGCTAGGGGCATCCCCCTATCCTGGTGTCCCGCCGCAAAATTTGTATCATCTTTTGAAAACCGGCTATCGTATGGAACGTCCTGAAAACTGTTCCGAGGATATGTAAGCGAGCGAATATAAGTTTAAGTGGTTATTTTAGACATTCACACTTCAATCCTTTTCAGATATTCAATAATACGATCATGTTGGACAGACGATCCTTCGTCTCGCCCCTCGTTCAAATATTTAGCTTCGCAATGGGAAAAACTCCTTGGGAATAATGCGCGCTATTTGGAGCTTGAAGCAAACGCAATTTCAAACCCACTTTATTGCCAAGAGGAAACGCAACAGGAACAACCGTCCAAAGAAGATTTGGGGGAACCCGAGAGTTTAGATCATTTATGGCGATCACCGCAACCAAATGACATAATTGAACATTCCACAAGTATGGATCACTGTTCACAGAACACAGGTACGACTAACACAACAATGACAACCAACACGGAACCTGGCGTCCCACCAGGATATGATATGCCACGACCGTTAATAGAAACAAGGCACATAGAACAGGATTTACGATATCAGAACGATCTAAGATTTCCGCTGAATATTCGCGGATCGCGAGTCAGCCAGCAGCTGGATCCTAACCACTATTCGGTGCCAAAGAAAGGAATCTCCTACGTTGATATGTCAAATACAAAGAACCTGATCATCGATAACCTTGACAATGAGGATATTGAAAAGAAACTTTCCAAAGATATCTCATTCCGATTTTCAAGTTTGCTGAATTTGAGTGATCAGCAAACTAGCGTTGTGTAAATTAAGTTAGAAGATACTCGAAAGTATCATTTGTTTTATTCGAATAAGGAATGATGTGTTATACTGTGTAAACTAAAGTAAATGAATGCTTACCACTAGAATTTAAGATACGAAGTAGCATTGAACGTACAATCAACATGCTTAATCGCGTTGAAATCCTCTTCAAATAACTTCTAAACATCTGCCAACGATTTAGATACATTTTTTTTTTAACAATGCAGGATAGGAATTGCACTGTATGTAATTAAGGATTGAATGGGAGTGGGCGCAGAAGCAGAAAAAATACAATACAACAACCCATTGATTCGATTGGGCAAAGGCTAGACCAAAAGTACAGATAATGTAAGAAATTCATATGTGATTTTAATTAAGTACTGTAATTTTAGTTCTTTTACTCAAAATATTTCCTCTACTATATGTGTACTATATAACAGTAATCTATGCATATATTTATGTATGAAATTATTTTTCGAATAGGCCAACATTTTGTACAACTCTTTCGTTATATTTTAATTTATATTAGCTGTTAGCCAACGAAGAAGAAAATATGTTTAGAACGTTTTATTACCTATTTGGGATAAGTTACGAAAGTGAATAAACCAAAACTGTAATGTGGTGAATAAAATAACATTAATAACAAAAGTTGAATCCTTTTTATATGCTCTTACAATTAAATCTCATGTGCATAAAGTGTGCGAGGTTTCGAGGTTATTTGTTTTGAAAGAGCTCAATTGAACATTTTCTGCTACTCAATAATTTTGTTTTATATTTATAAGGAGGTGAAGAAAATTTACGGGCAATGCTCCTGGACTACCGACAAATAATTTATGCGCAATGCCACTGGACCACTAAACACCTTCCCTGCCAACTAAGAATCTCATCCGGAACCATTTGAAACATTACTTTAGGCTAGGCCTCGTGTTTCTATGCCTGCAAGTACCTTCAGGTTACAAAGATACTTCCTTTAGGGGAAAGGATAGAAGTGGTAGAAAATCGAATCGTTAATCCCGGAGTCCTTTTTACAATATGCTTTCTACCAACTTGAAATGCTCGAGGATAAGATGCCACGCAATATCAAAAGTTTCCTGTTTAAAGTCAATTCTGTGAACACCATTGCCAGTTGATCATCGTTGGCGTACACTGAATTAACCCTTGAATTCGCACCCAATACGTATACGTTGGTAAAACATTGTGTAAGAGTTCTCTTCAAAAATAGCCTTATTAATCATGCGTAGGGAGGAAAATAATTTCCTATATAAATATGCTTACTAGTCCTTGGGCATTGCAAGGCGTTGCAAGGCTTTCAACGTTGAAAAGAAAGTCAAGCCTTCAGACTATCTAATAATTCCCCGCTCCGTTTAATCGAATACTTGTCTGTCAAGATATGTCGTCTTAAAGTGAAGAACTTAATTTTAAAACAACACCCTTGAACATTTCTTCCACAAGATGAAGGACACACATTTATATTTAAAGAAATCTTGGGCAAGTTCATGCTCATATGGTCTGCCGAACGTGATTCTTAAATGCTGGATTGTATCTAGTCTAGTGTCTAACGTTCTGCTGGTTCTGCTTACCGGGGGAGTCGCGCCTGGTTGGCTACGCAGATGACGTAGCAGTACTAGTCGCCGGACGTACTGTCGGACAGACGCAGCTCAAACTGGGTGCGGTAATACGCCGAGTGAGTGAGTGGATGACAGACCGTGGGCTTAGCCTAGCGCTGGAAAAGACCGAGGTTGTCGTCCTCACCAAGAAGCGAGTCCCTCGTGTTATGCCGGTTCGGGTGGGGGAAATGATCATCGAGTCAAAAGAATCAATCAGATACCTTGGCTTGATGATTGACTCGAAGAAGAGTTTTCTCGAGCAGGTTCGAGTGACAGCGGATAAGGCCTCCGTGCGGGTATCGGCGCTAAACCGCATTATGGCCAACACGCAGTGGCCAACCTCGAGTAAAAGACGTTTACTGATGAGTGCAATGGAGTCAGTGCTCTTGTATGGCTCCGAGGTTTGGGCTAACGCTCTTAGTAAAGAGACGCACCGAAGGCGTCTGGCACAGGTGCAGGGACAAGGAGCTTTGCGGATAGCTGCTGCATACCGCACTGTCTCTAAACCTGCAGTGCTGGTAATCTCGAGGGTGGTTCTAATTAAATTACTTGCAGACGAACGGAAACGTGTATACTTACGTAGGCGGGAGTCGGCGAGAGAAACCGTCAGCCGAGAGGAACGGAGAAGAACCCTTATCTTATGGCAACAAACATGGGAAAACGAAACGCGAGGCAGGTGGCCGATAAGTGACTTGGGGCCGCGGTTCTACAGAATGCATGGTGAGACCGATTATTATCTGACGCAACTACTCGGTACTACTACTTAGTCGGTAGTCCTGTAGAGGGGGAGTCCGATACTCAGGGCCTAAATAGCCTTCACCTCCCAAACAAAAAAAAATTCTGCTGGAAAGGACTTTTAAGGTAATTATAGGCCTACCTCCTTCGAGTAATAGAATCATGTTTTAGAAGGAAAGGTTTGACCGTAATGGGAGTGACCGTAGAAACTTAATTAGAGCACCTCGTGGAATAAATTTTTGCATAAAAGTCTCCAATCTCTTGTAGGTTTCTTGGAGTCAAAAAACTCCGTTTGGCTTTCAAATATTTTGTCCAAATTTTTTGTGCATTTTGGTCAAAAAATGAATTGGGGTTGAATATATTGAACCACCAAATCAATGTACGCTTCCAAAGTATTCATCAAAGACATTCCAAGACGAAACTTTTAATTTTTGGACTTCAGACTTTTTGCAGTCTGAACTTAAACTTTTGCATAAAATTTTATATAAAACAAAAAGCAATCATACTATTAAAGAGCGAGCGCAGTACAAAGACAAAAATTCAACTAGTTCCTAGTCATGTCTGCGCTAATTCTTCGGATTTGATTCAGTTGAACATTGGTTCCATCGACTTCTTGATTAAATGGCGCCAGAGCGTTGTCATATCCATTTTCTCTACTGAATCGGTACATCTGGGAACCTATTTAATTTCTTCGCATGCGCTTTTAGTTTCTTCACTGATTTTTTATTTTTTCAGCAGTGGTTTTCTGGATTCTTCTCCGGCTTCATCAGCTTATGTTGTTTTTGTATTTAGGTCAGTAAGACTGGGTGACATTCTTTTTGATATGATTAACATTATTTTTTTCGTCGACTTCATGTCTTCGTGTAGGATCAACTACACGCAAAATTTTTCTAGCCTTAACCACCTACATAGAAGCCTTAATTTACACAATTTGATTATGCCTTATTTTTGAACATTTGAATCAGTCCATCCAATTTCTTGCACTGCTAATGTGATTGATGCTGCACTTGTCATTTTAAATTCATACCATCTGATGTAGTCTGCATTACCTTCTTGTCAGCTAACATATCACAACATTAAGAGACACTACTTTTTTAAGTAGCATCTAAACATTTGTCGCATAAATTACCAATCAGAGAAGTCAAACATACAACTCTCCACACAAGCAACCGAATTGGGGATGGAATTATATTACGACTGGTAAATTTCCTTTCATTATTAATTTGAATTGTTTCACCTGAAATTGAGAGAAGACCACGCTCATCAGTCACCAAACTTGTCCGCAAATAATTCTCATTTTGTATCATTTAGCGTCTTTCTAAAACATCATTCGTTTTTGTGGTGGACTTTCCATTTTCCCGGGTAACTAATGACCTTCGAAAAATTCGAGACATAACCTCAACTTTGACGTGCTTGAATCACCTAACAACATTTATAGTCTTAGTCGAAAATATTTTTTGTCGCTTCACTATTTAAATGTGGAGCGATTGTTACCAGCAACGGTTCGGCTGTAAATAACCGCACAGCTTTTACAAATCCGTTAAATATGTACTTTATATTTCATTTTTGAGTCTGCGACCGCCATGTCTCAAACATAATGTTTACATGTTTGGCACATGGCCAAAAAATAAATAAATATTGTCAGGTCTAGTTTTCTTGAATCATCATCAATCAGAATCAATTTCTTGAATCTTAAACCAGTTATTTGCAGATCAAAACCATGGCAATCAAAACCATCTCATCGAGAATGCAAAATCCTTTAATGACGCCGGAGTATTAAACTCTTAGATATAATAAGTTGAGTGGCAAATAAAGGTAGAACCAACTATTGGTGAACTACTAGTGGTGCAACTAGTGATGAAACATCGTATTCCAATATTATTCGAGCATATACAAGCCCAACTGGGATGAATGAAACCACTTTCGTTTTTGATGCTTGCCCACATCCAAAACCGACGAAATTTTCAAGGAGATTTCAAAATGAACCAACGCTGAAATTGAACAAAATTTGCGCAATCTAAAAAATTATGGCAATATGCCAATGTTGACATAAGTACATTGCAGGACAATATGTGATAAAAGATAAACAGCATCTTGATTTTCATGATCGATACCATTTTCGTATGTACAATCCCAATAAGTCCAATAAGTACCAGATAAAAATAGTAATAGAATGCGGCAACGCGACACGTTACATGATTGATGCAATTCCTAATATTCTATTCCTTGAGTTTTATGAGAAGGAACTCACAAAATCTTGTCAAGGGAGCAATAGAAATGTGACCTGCGACAACTAGTTCACGTCAGTTCCTTTAGGACCAGATCAAACAAGCGAGAAATACCAAAGGAGCTGAAAATCTTTCAATCAAACCGTGTAGGGATACCCATGTTCTGTTATGATGGACCATTGACTTTATTATTTATAATTGCTTTCATTTCTCAAAATACCCAACTTGAGCGAAAAAATAGAAGACTTTGTTTAAATTTTGTGATTCTTTTTATTCTCAAAATCGGCTTTCGACGGTAATCGTTCGGTCTTCTTCAGTGAACTAATTGATTTTTCTTACAATTCCTGCTTATGTACTTAGGTTTAAAGATACTTAAACTATAACATGCAATAAAACGTAATTTTGACGGGGAATTACTGAAGCTATTCAAAAAAATTACCATAATTATTACATTCAAAGGAAATTACTAAATAAGATGGAATAACCATGAACTACAGTTTACTTCATCCTGATTCATTCGCTTTTTCTTTCCTCGGTTTATTGCGAGTCTTTCCATGACATTCAATTCCCGAGTATCGCTAGTTTCGTTAATGATCGTTTCATTCCTTATTGTTATCTCATGTCCTTTGGTGGTTGTTCGGGCGCGACCTTTTTATCGAACGAGCCCTTTATCAAACGGGCCCTTTTTTCGTGTGTTGCTTACTTCGGTCGGGTTTTCTGATTATATTCGGTCACTTCCGTTTTCTATCTGTCGATCTGATCTCCTCGTGTTTATCAAAAATTATTATTGACTTTTGTCACGCAAAAGACTTGGTGGTCTCATCACGCTACACAACAGTGACTAAACAAGCTGTTTCCGTGTTAAACCTTACTGAAGGAAATATTCGACGTTGTAACAGTAGATCCAGCCGACGACAACAATCAACGGCAGCATAGCAAGGCGCTATCCTCATCATCTATCTCCAATCTCAAATACATCCCCTCTCATCTATATACCCCTTCCACACATTAAACGAAGTCGCCGTTCCAGCCACTGGACACGGTGAGTCGCAAGTACTTTTTTATCAATTTTTTTTGGTGACGCGAAGTGTTTATCGCCCCACTGCAGCCACACGTCG
Source organism: Stratiomys singularior (assembly GCA_954870665.1). Classification (NCBI taxonomy): domain Eukaryota; kingdom Metazoa; phylum Arthropoda; class Insecta; order Diptera; family Stratiomyidae; genus Stratiomys; species Stratiomys singularior. The sequence continues at coordinate 32,668,469 of OX940879.1, forward strand.
CGGATGCGTGGCTCGATCAATTCCGCGACATCGAGCGAAAATTTCGAGAGGCTAACGACGCCATAGTCAGCCTCAACGCCCAACTGCCGATGGAGGATCAAGCGGACTCTCCTTCGAAATTTACCGCTTTCTTCGAGATATGTCTCGAAATCAAACCGCTGATGCAGGGGTTCATCGAACGTATCTCGAAGCCTTCTTCAGCGTCATCTACTTCTTCCCTCAATTTGTCCCTCCCGAATGTTAGGATCCCCAAATTTACCGGGCAGATTGAGCAGTGGCCGGAGTTTATCGCTTTATATGACGCTCTAGTCCACAAAAATTCATCCTTGACGAATGTTCAGAAATTTCATTTTCTTCGATCTTCTATCTAGGGCGAAGCCGTTGCCATCGTGGCCAACCTCGACCTTACTGATTTTAATTACCCTCTCGCCTATAACGCTCTTCAGAAGAACACCGCCACCACCTCTGCTGTGCGCGCCCAATCACCCCCCGAATCGTCTGGTCGCATCGTGCGACGTCCATCGCCAAGCATCTCCCGCTCTGCTATTTCACCTGTTCATAGAAAGTCGCCCGCACCGCGTAAACCTAGCTACGCTACGACTAAATCGCGCTTGTCGGCATTGTCCAACCAGGACTCTCGTAGCATCTGCGTCTTCTGTTCTTCGCAGCACTCCAGTCGTCAGTGTTCCGAATTCAAATCCTTAACATGGCAGGAGCGCCAATTATTCACTGACAGAGTCAATCTTTGCCGCAACTGCCTTTCCAATCTTCATCGCACTGACGACTGCGGCTCAACTCACTCTTGTCACGCCTGTGGTAAGAGGCATCTTACACCCTAGATCGGACGCTTCGACAGCTGCAAAGTCACCCTCTTCTCCTCGACCCTCTTCTGTTAGGTCGTCTTCTTCATCTTCGTCGGCGAGCTCTCTAGTGACCGTTCTAGAACGACCACGCTCTCCGTCTCCTTTCGCTTTAGAGTTGGATCCATCTTCGTCGAAATCCGATGTCAATCCGAAAGACCATCACCGGGCAGCACATTCTTCTAAATCCCGTTCGGATTGACTGCCAGTAACATCAAGTCCGGCATGCCATCGTCTGTTCTCTTCTTCGTTTAGTGCTGCGTCTAATTCTCAGCGTTGTTCCATCCGTTCCCATACCTCTGATCCAGACCATCTCATGCCCACCGCATGAGTCAGACTCAACAACAGCCCTCTCAGTTACTTTACACACGCTCTGCTGGCCACAGGGAGTCAGCATACTCTCATCACCTCCAAATGTGTGGCTAGATTGAATCTTACCATCACACCTGACATCATTCATCTGCGGACTCTCAATAATTCGGGAACCTTAAGCGTCCTCGGATGCGTTCGTGTTACGCTTCATCATTCAGGGGATCCTCCCCTACTCCCCATTAAAGCGTACGTCATCAGTACCCTTATTGACCCCATGCCACCTACGCCGTTCGCCCGCCAGTGGCCTGAGATGCGCAGGTTGGGTTTAGCTGATCTCGCCTATAACTTGCCACGACCCATCAACTTATTGTTAGGTTTGGATGTCTTGCCATTGATAATGCTCCCTGGCGTCGTACGTCCTACTTCTCAACTTCCGCGTGCCATATCCACCACCCTTGGTTGGGTCCTTTACAGGCCGTATGCCCGATAACGCAATCACCTTTGCCGCTGACACCGTGGATGGGAGCACCCGACGTCCCCAGCGCAGACGGCGCTTAAACTGACACACGATCGGTGATTCTCCACATGTCGACAAACCATATGACTCTCCATCACACCTTCTCATCCCATCGCCATCCCCTCCTGCTACCCAGCCGATCTACATCCAGAGCTTTGTGAGGCTTATCATAGCTTCATGTGGGATTATCTAAACAGTGGCCATATGGAACTGGTGTTGGAATTCTTTTTCGCTCTGTTTGCCTCGCTGTTGTGTTCTTTCGCCCTAATCCTCACTGATCATTTTGTCTGCCCGATGTACTTTGTGTTGCAACCCTTGCAACTGATTTCGTATATTCCATATTTCTCCATTTGATTTATGATGTCCTTTGTTATTCCAAGCTTGTTTTTCAACAGGTTCTTTAGGATGCTAAATACAATTTCCGCCGTTTTAATCCACTTTTTAAGTTTTTTCGTCATTTCATTGCATCCTATTGGTATTCTTGCTAGGTTCGTATCTTTTTGTGTTAACCTCGACTGCTTTTTCCTGATTAATTAATCAATTTTTCTGTTTTCCTATCCGTTTACTTCCGCTAGTCCTTTATGTCCGCTAGTCCTTTATGTCCGCTATGTCCGCTATGTCCTTTATTGAGTGGCAGCGTAAACATCCTGTGAGCTAAGTGATTGATCGCTGCCATTTTGTGTTGATCGCTGTGATTTGATGTGTTAGCTATGATCCGCATTGTGTCTGTTGGTTTTCGGTATATTTTGACTTTACTGATGTCTTTCGCTCTGATTAATATATCCAGAAATGGTAGTTTCCGTTCCTTTTCCACTTCATATGGGAAATATATCTTCTTGTGCGCTACGTTCAGGCCTTGAAGTGTTCTGTGTATTTCATCCTTTTTGATAAACGCAAAGCAATCGTCTACGTATGATATTTGGATTCCCTTTCATCCTCGGGAGCGAAAGGTTGGACTCCTTCAGCTATCTAATTTCGTCACCTAACACATGCTTACACTCTTTGTTTTTTTTTTACTTTTTTTACAAGATCCTGAATTGCGTCGTGTCTGTTTCCTGTTTGGACCGTTGTTGATCTTCTTATATATATATATATATACTCTTTTATATTCGTTGGTTGTAGACTTCTCGCTCCTATCTTTTCTCTTTTTGCATTAGCACTTTAGATTGTGTGAACCTAAGTGAATTTCATTTAAATGAATAAATAGTTTTTTATAAAATCCGATATTAACGATGTTTACATGTTGAATGTATGAACTTTCTACATGTGAAAGCCGCTGATATCAATAGTAAAATATTATTTAAATCAAATAAAGGTATTGATACTTTGAAATCACAATATGGATAGGTGGATTATCGGTGCTCTACTGTAGGTGCATGTAATGAAGTGTACATTGGACAAAAAAAGGAAAAGCTGTTATGCTGATTAAGATACTGAATAAATTTTGAATCAGCATTACAACTGTTTCTGCTCTTTTTTCCAATTTTCGCCAATTACAATGCCAACCACACTTGACTTTACCACCATATGGCCTTTCCTACACTACAGTTTGATTGGATCTTGTTAAAATTTTCAGACTGTATGCTTTGAGATCTCATATATTTTTGGGATTGAAACGCAGAGTAAATGTTGAATCCCTTTATTTTAAACAAACTTATGCTTATTGGCATCTGGCAATGCCGGGATAAGAAGATAATCATACGTATAAAATATCCCCGGTATAAGCCTTCGTGAGAAGCGAGAAGAACGGCTTAAGGAAATTTTAGTAAATTTGCCGTGTTTTTGGTTGGCAAGTGAAGACTTGTCGCGGCATTAAATTTTGTTTCCGACGCGAAAAATGCGTCGGGACGTTTCGAGTTGCCACAGTCACTCCCTCCCCAATGACCTTCGTACGTGTTGAAGGGAGTGAAAATGTGACTCTCTTGTTGACGGTAGTAGGTGTTTGGTGCTGATGTTCCGGACTGCTGCGCTCTGGTTGAACAACTTGAGAGGACGGCGGAGGTAGAGGTGCAATCGACTGTCGGGGCGATTGGCAAAACTGAAGCGATTGAGGCTGTTGTCGGGGCAACTGGATCTCGGATTGTTCCAGATGAGCCGGTTTGAGATGATCGGTGGAGAGAGTTTTGGCCACACCGTTTACGTCTGCGACATAGGTGCGGTCGCTAACCCTTTCGATGACTCGGTGTGGTCCGGAGTACGGCTGGTCGAGCGGCTTTTTGATGGAGTCGATGCGGCGGAAAACATACTCGCAGGTAGCTATGTCCTTGAAGACAAAAGGACGGTGTGTGATGTGTCTGGCAGCCGGGACGGGGCAGATGGCTTTAAACAGGCGGCAGAGATCTGTCACGAAATCCTGAGGGCTGCTGGCTGCTGGAAATTGAGGAACGAAAAATTTGCCTGGGATCCTTAGTGACGTGCCGAAAACCATCTCGGCAGGGGAGGCTTGAAAGTCCTCCTTAAATGTTGTGCGCAAGCCTAACAAAATGGCCGGAAGTGCTTGCGGCCACGGTGTCTCGGGAACGCATTTTAAGGCGGCCTTGTGTGTGCGGTGCATACGTTCCACCATACCGTTGGCCTGTGGGTGGTACGGTGTGGTGTGCACGTGGTTGGTCCCCAAGAGGTGGCAGAGTTGACTTAAAAGGGCAGCTTCAAATTGGCGACCTTGGTCTGAGGTGATCTCCTTCGGTGTACCGAATATGCTCCAATATTTATCGATATATCGTATATCAACTTAAGCGCTACGCGCTTTGCGGTGGCACGGCCACTGGGGTGTGAAAGATGGTGGACTGCGTCGAAGGCTTGTAAGCGGAGCGTGACTGGCAAGTATGGTTTGAGAGCCCCGTTGAATTCAACATAGTATACGGGATTGTCGTCCAATTCCAATTGATGCAGCTTGAGTCGAGGGCTCAATAAGAGGTGTGTTAGTTGGTCGTCAACAGCTTGGGCTTGGGTGGTGATCGTCGCGGGTATTTCAACCGTTTCTACGCGTGAAAGTGCGTCAGCAACGATGTTGTTGTTACCTGGTGTAAACTTCAACTGAGTATTGAATTGGCCAATGAAGTCTAGCTGTCTGCTTTGGCGGGGCGAGGCTTTGTCCGATCGTTGCCCCAGGGCAAAAGTGAGCTGCCGATGGTCAGTGTAGGTGACAAAGTGCCTTCCCTCCAGGATGCGTTGAAAGAATTTGATGGAAGCGAAAATTGCCAGAAGCTCGCGGTCGTACGTTGAGTAGCGCTGCTCGGTTTCGGAGAGCTTCCTCGAGAAAAACCCCAGCGGTATCCAAGTTCCGTCATTCTGCTGCTGGTCCAAAGCTGCGCCGATTGGCATTGGATGCGTCAGTGCGGAGAGCCAAGGGATGTGAAGTCGAGAGAAAAGCTGACGTAGCTGCTGCGGTGATGCCTTGTTTGCGGCGTTCGAAAGCGGCTTCGGAGGTGGGTGTCCAAGTAATTGGCGCTTTCTTGGTGTTGCAACCTTTCAGCATTTCTGAAAGCGGTGCTTGTAGCTCGGCCGCATGTGGTATGCAGCGGCGATAGAAATTAAGCATCCCAAGGAAGCATCTCAGCTGTGAGGAGTCAGCCGGCTTGGGAAAATCTGTGATAGCCTGTGTTTTTGGAGCTGGTGGTCGGAATCCTGTTTTGCTTACTTGATAACCGGCAAAAACAACCTCGGGCAGGCCGATTTGACATTTGTCCCAATTAGCTTGGAGCTTGGCGGCTTGCAATATGGAGAGAAGCTGATCAAGGTGATTTTGGTGATGATCGTGACTGGCCGAGAACACCAAAATATCGTCCTGGTAGACACGTACGAAGTTAAGCTTTCTTAACAAGTGGTTAAGGGTCCGCTGCATCGTTTGGGCCGCATTCCGAAGCCCCAAAGGCATGCCTAGGAATTCAAAAAGCCCGAAGGGCGTAGTGACCGCCGTTTTTTCGATGTCTTCGGGAGCGACGGGGATTTGATAAAATGCACGTTGAAGGTCGATGACCGAAAATATCAAACCGTTGGCCTCTTGGATCAGATCCTCAATGATAGGTAATAGGTAGCGGTCGGGGCGAGTTTGGGCGTTGAGCTGGCGGTAGTCTCCAGTGGCACGCCAACGACCACCGTCCTTGGGTACCATGTGGAGAGGGCTAGCCCATTGGCTCGATGATGGTCGAATAACACCCCGCTCCAGAAGAAAATCAAATTCTGGTTTCGCAGCGGCGAGGCATTCTCCTGTAAGACGACGTGGTCTTGCGAAAACCGGTAGGCCGTGAGTGATGATCTGATGGTGAACTGGAAGGCCAGCAATCGAAGCCAATTCACCGGGTTTCAGAGGCTTCCTTGAGTATTTGGCGATGATCCTTTTGAATAAGTCTTCAACGCTGTTTGCAACGGTGAATGTGTTGGCGATGGTGCTAACACTGTGTACTGGTGGAGCTGGGCCAACGTCGCAGGCTGTGGAGAGATTTGTAAGGTCATCTAGAAGGCGTTGATTGCGCAGGTCAATAAGTAGACCATGATGTTTTAGAGAATCGGCTCCAAGGATAGCCGTCTGGACATCTGCAATCACAAACGTCCAGCAAAGTGGGCGGCGTAACCCAAAGTCCAGCGTGAGTTGTTGGGTGCCGAAGGTGGCGATAGGCGTGCCATTGGCTGCTTGTAACTCGAGGTTTTGCATGCGAAGAGGTCTGGTGATGTGGTGTCTCGGGATAATAGAGAGAGCGGATCCGAAGTCCTTAAGAAAACGAGTTTTGCTGGTGCGGTCGGAGACGTAGAGGCGTTTTTCCGAGGTGTTGCCAGCGGTGTCCGCCGAGTACAGCGCCGGTGATTCTAGTTTTCCAAGCGCCTAGTGGTGGCATCTGGAGCTAGGAACGAGCAGGGTTGTTTGCATCGCATCGCAAGGGTGCCGTGCTTGCTGTGGTACCAGCAATGTCCCGTACGACGATCTGGTCCAGGAGTGGTGGAGCGTGCTCGTCGTTGGTTCGCGTTACTTGATGATGAGTGCTCCCGCAACGCGTTGGCATTGGCCTGTGGTTGATGAAGCGCCTCGCGAGTCAGGGTGGTCAGTTGTGCGATCGCTAGACGCAGGGCAGCTAGTTCGACCGCAAAATGGTCCACGGAACTGCGTGGTGAGGAGATGCCGGATGATGGTGTTGTTGCTCGCGTTGATGATTGAACTGAAGTGGCCATCACTGTTGGGCCCATCTTGTGTGCTTCATCCGCAACAGTGGCAAGCTCCTCCAATGTTTAGTTTCTAATAAGCAAAAGCATGCGCTGCGTTTTCTGGGGCAGGAGATCGAACCACCTGACCCGAAGAACATCGTCGCTAACGCGCGTGCCAGCCAGAGAACGCATATGGCGCAGCAGCTGTGAAGGTCGCCTGTCCCCAAGCTGAACGCCTGTGAGCAGCTTATGCAGCTGTGCATCAGGCGAATCAGTGAGGCGGGACAGGATTTCAACGCCTCGTATCGGTTGCGCTCCGGTGGCGCACGGATGATGTCTGCTACCTCTGTGATGTGATGCTACCGTGAGATGGTATTTAGCTGCGTCGCTCATCACCTTATGGACCTGAAACTGTTACTCCACCTGAAAAAACCACAGTTCAGGGCTGGCGCGCCAAAAGGACGGCAGCCTGCATTGGCTGATGGCGTTGATCTCCTGAGCCTGTGGTAGGCCTTCGATAGGTGGCGCTGGAAGTGCCTGGTGAGGGAGAGGAAACTCGCTGCTCTCTTCGTTTTACCCGTGCACCATGTTGTTGCTTGCTGCTTGTCAAAGACAAAACAAAGTCCTTCTGACAGAAAAGTTGGGCTGTATACTCAACTTATTTATATCTTACTTAGAAGAACTCATAACTTCTGACTCGTTTGAAATATTTCATGATTGAAGCATCCACAGTTACTCAAAAAACATGAGAAACGAGTGGATAGACAGGAATGTTTACTGATGTTGTTTGAAGCAGAAGATGTTTTATTTTTTAAACGTTTTTGAACGGTTTTATGAACTTCTAAAAACGCTGTGTTTGAGCTTTCTCTAAATTTCAGCGAGCTTTGCGTTTATGCATATTGCAATTATCAGAGCTTTACTGTCTCACGATTCTATTGATAAGCTGCAGATTTTTAGAGCTCGTCAGTTTTCCTTTTCCTGTTATTATTAGGACGTGCAAGACGTGAAGTTTTTCCATAAGCTTGATTGTATTCTCCATGTTTCGATGGTTTACAGATTCTCTGTGACTTTATATAAATAGAATTAATAAAAGAAGATATACTTTAGAGCCTGTGTGGATTCCTATTTTGTTAACGTCGAGTCTCTAAGAATCTTATAGATTCGTTTTTAAAAAACAATAATCTAATGTAGCACTTATGAAAGCTCGAGACGATAATAATTATGTATAATCAATTATTTTTCTCTAAAATGTGTTTAAATCTACAATGTTTCTCATTTAGTTCAGACACGATTCCACCAGGGAAGCAAGTTCATATGAATGACAATGTCGCGAAAAAGAGTTAAAAAGAATCTTGTAATATTATGAATTATTTGACGATTGACTTCAGGTCCACTCCTTAAACTCCTTCCGATTCGACATTCCTTAATAGTTATGCCGACATTACGTACGATAACGTTTCATATATATATATATATATAAGTAGTAAAATATAAGTTGTACGGACTGAATAATATGTATTTCAGTCCCTTTAACTTATATGTTTAACCGTTTATATGTTTAACGTAATGTCGACAGTAAAATTAAAAATAATATTGTTTCCGAATTAGCAGAGTGAGCTGGAAAATATTTAGTAAACAATTCGACACTGAATTAAGTGTTAAAATTTCTAGGGCACTGCATTTAACACGTTCCAAGGTACTCACGTAGTTTAAATGGAACTCCCATTAATGTTACATCTCTTGATGCAGACGCAGAAAACTTAAACATAAAAATGACTGAAATCAGCAACAACTTCATCACATTATATTACGGTTAAAGTAAACAGCATAAATATCCTATCAGACTCAAATCGTACAACTGACTTTAAATGCGACTTTACTTTAAAAACAAAACCGCCTTTAAATGCCCTAAATATGATAAAACTAATTTTAAAAAATCAATGCCAAATTTGTTTTCCCAAATTTACTTACGATTGATTTTTAAGTTGGTACAAACAAAGTTACAAAACGGAGAAACTGATTTCGCAAAATTTATTTCATCGGTTTGGGTCATTTGCAAGTCAGTTTTTCTAATTTTTCTGATTATTATTTTATTTAATGGATTTTTCAGGTAATATTAACTTTCAGGAAATAACCTTGAAAACTTTTATTTCAGAAAATACGATTAAACAAAACGATTGCCGACGATGAGAATTTGTATCGGCATTTCAAATAATTTCAACAGCGATCTGAACTACTGCGGCACGGTTCGCTGGCGTATTCGCCGGCGAACTAATTTTCCGACACGGCGATACGAATTCGTATTTGAATATACAGTAGAAACTCGATTATCAGTTCTCAGTTCTACGGATTCGCGATTATCCGGACTATAAACTGCGACCAATTAAATAATTAAGTAATATTGAGCCAAGTTACAAAATGTTTAACATATGTACTAAAAGTCGAATTTATGCAAGCACGAATGAGTCGGAACTGGCATTACCCCGCCCGCGCCCCACGGGATCGGTGCCCCACGCGTTTCGTTATTGTTTTAGTTAGTTAGCAATTGTTACTCCGCTCTGATGTGCGTGTCGCGTCTAAATATTTGAAAATTTCAAAGCGTAAGAGAGTGGTGTTATCGCTTAAAGACAAAATAAATATTATTGATTCATTAAAAAAAGGAGAAACCGGTCGTAAGTTAGCTGATGAGTATGGTGTAGGTACATCCACGATAAGTGATATTAAGAAGCATGCCGATTCAATTTTGTTGTACACCTGCAAATTAGATAGTGAAGATGGGAGTAAACATCGGAAAATGATGAAGAAACCGAAAAACGAACTTTTAGAAGACGCTTTGTATTGTTGGTTTTTACAAAAACGAGCAACTGGGTAACCGATATCTGGCCCTTTACTCTGTGAAAAAGCATTACAGTTAAATAAAAAATTAGGTGGTGATGACTCGTTTGTCGCAAGTAACGGATGGTTATATAGATTTAAATCTCGTCATGGAATTCGTGAATTGGAAATACAAGGTGAAAAAATATCGGCTAATGTAGATGCAGCAAACTCTTTTAAAGATGATTTTAAGAAGAAATTGGATGAAAATAACTATGACTTGGATTTTGTTTATAATGCTGATGAAACCGGATTAAACTGGAAATCATTACCTTCAAAATCTTTAGTTTCTAGGCGAGAGAATTCAGCTCCAGGATATAAAACTAGCAAAGAGCGAGTAACTATATTAGTCTGTGCTAACGCTACCGGGACCCATAAAATACCTTTGCTCCTCATCGGAAAATCAAAAAAACCCAGATGTTTTAAAAATATCAGAGTGCCCTTAATTTATAAAAATCAAAAAATCGCATGAATGAACTCTGAAATATTCATTGACTGGTATGACAACACTTTTATCCCTGAAGTAAAAAAAAAAAACAAAACGAAATTGGCAAGCAAGGTAATGTACTACTTTTACTGGATAATGCGCCAACCCATCCTTCGGCTGAATTGTTAGAGAGAGAAAATGGAAAGTTTAAAGTAAAAATTTTGCCTCCTAATGTGACATCCTTGCTACAACCAATGGATCAAAGTATTATTGAAACATTGAAACGACTTTATAGAAAACAACTTTTACGTAGGTTGTTATCTGTTGATGAAGATGATGTATCGTTTTATCATTTTTTAAGGGAATGAATTTAAAGGAGTGTTGTTACATAGTTGTAGATGCGTGGGATTTGATTGAAAGGAAAACTTTAAACAAGGCTTGGAACAGAGTACTTAATCGGGAGAATGAAAATTCAATAACCAATACGGATGACTTTATTTTGAAGGATATTAATGAGCTAATGTTAAAGATACAAATATGCCAGGATTGTGATGATGATGATATCAAAGAGTGGGTCACTTGTGACAGTAATGATCAAGGTTTTCAGATTATGTCGGATGACGAAATCGTAGAAAACATATTGCAGATAAATGAACAGCAGGAAATGCAAGAAGATGAAACAGAAAAAAATCTAGACGTAGAAAATGATGTAGGACCATCTCATGATGAAGCACTTCAGGCTCTGGAAACAGCTCTCAAATGGTTTGAAAAACAAACAGAGAGTGATACTGTAAGCTTACTACAGCTGAAACGAATTCGTGATACAGCAGCAATGAAGAGAAAAAGTAGCTTACATCAAATGCCAATTACCAAATACATGTATTTTAAACCAAATTAAACTTATTATTAAATTATTATTATTTTTAATTAATAATATTATTATTTATTAATAAATATTACTATTATTAAACTTATTTTATTTCACAAAACCCGCTTTTCTTCATACATTCGATTATCCGGACTTTCGATTATCCGAATCCCTAACGACAACAATTAGTCCGGTTAATCGAGTTTCCACTGATACGTATTCGTTTTGTCTGCTGGGTTCTTTCAAATTAGAGCACGTCTAATACTGCATTAGTTTGTGTAAAGCGATGTTACCATTTATTCGTACGGAAACTTTTTTGATGCAGAATTTCGAATGATCTACTAAATCTTGTAAATTTAGATAAAAAAGCATAGTACGGAGACTTTATATGAATATATATAAATACATATATAAGCATACAAATTGTTTAATTTTGGGAACAAATCAAAATTTAACAACCCAAAATTCCTGGTTATAACCAGTAACTTACTGTTCATTGGTTCAACGTACAATCAAACAAAGTGATCTGTTCGGAGTTAAATAATCAAAAACCATTTATGCATTAATAAATACATATCTTTAATCAACTCATTCTTAACAACATCAGAACCTTTCAATGGAAAGTAAATTGCAAGACGGCTTGCAATTTGAAATGTCCACATTGAAAATCCTCACATAATAGTGAGACTTCCTTTTCCCTAAAATGTGAGCGCCACCTGCTATCGGGTATTACATATCAACTGACATATCGCACTGTCACTTCCAAGAACGGCTATCTTCATGCTTGTTGAAGTTCTTTCCGGTAAAGTTTTTGACAGGAGTACTAGTTAAAAATGGTACAGTAAAAATATCTTGAAATATTTAAGTCATCTTACTGATTAGCGTCAATTAAATTGACTGCAAATAATTCTCGCGTATCTCTGTTTCATCTGAATGTACATTTTCCTCGGTTCACATCAATTTTACCTTTTAAAATCGATTGTTTATATTCGGTGTTCCGTGCTATCTGTCAAAATGTCATGGCGGGCTAGCCAACATATTAATGTAATGCTTTTTGTTTTAGGCCAAGCGCACCAAGAAGGTTGGAATTGTAGGAAAATATGGTACCCGTTACGGTGCTTCACTACGTAAGATGGTGAAAAAGATTGAAATTACTCAACACTCCAAATACACCTGCACATTCTGTGGCAAGGTAAGAAGTCGTCACTATTTGTCTAGGCATTGCAAGTACAATAGTTTGTCTGGTAAGAATTTGAGTAGGACTGTGTCAGTGTTTTATGTTGATATATCAACAGTGACTATGTTCTACTTCAAGTTTGTAACAATAATTAGATTGTACCAGTAACTGCTACCACCTGTGTATTGTACTGCAAGACTTACATCCTTGCCTTACAATGAATATATTCTGGATGATTGTAAATTATAATGGGTAAATTTTTCTTTCAGGATGCCATGAAGCGTTCCTGCGTCGGCATTTGGTCGTGCAAGCGATGCAAACGTGTAGTCGCAGGTGGCGCTTGGGTCTATTCAACGACAGCTGCCGCTTCAGTTCGATCAGCTGTACGTCGTCTCCGTGAAACCAAGGAACAATAAATCATTGTTCGTTAGGTTATTTTTAATAAATTAAAAAAACAGACTTAAAGTGTTTAAATTTCTATTAGACGACAAGACAGGGTTTGGTATTAATTCTTTCAGATTCTCCATCAGTGGCAATGATTGTTTTTATTTTTGGAACTAAGAAATAGCTTGTTGTACTTCGTTGTGTATTCCCAATCTTCTTCTATGGCACACGTTACGTTTTCGATGCGGCAGTGTGCTTCGTTGGGGTGACACCGCTGAACGGAGCACTGTATGAGTATAGAGTGTCCATATGCGGGTTCCTAAGGGTTTCCACTATAGCTCCTCACATTCCAAATCTAGATTTTCAGTATACATCAAGTGGGATGACCGCGCATAAAAAATTATTTATACCCTGTCATCCCACTACTATTAAATCGTATACAGTCTCAGTCGTTTATAAACGATTTTATACCAAATCAGTTTGTCTTTGATGATATGCATTGTTTAAAAGAATGTTGCCCTTTATACAGAAGCGCATATTCGGCAATGCATAGCCGTTGGTAAATCTGAAGTGATCCATTTATTACTTTGCATATTTCAATGACGTTCTAAATTTTGCACAAACGTTCATTGGTACAAGCAACACCATCGATGAAATGTAGTAATTTGAAACACCAGTCTGGTCACTACATCTCCAAAAACATCGCTACGTAGAAGTTTGTCTTTACTTCAGTAATCTGCTAATGATAATTTCTTGATGCGTGATTTCTTTTTCATCTGACTTATTTACGTTATTCTTTCGAGACCAATATCGATTAAATTCCGTTGCAATCAACTCTTCAGGAAAAAAGAACTACCTATAGTCTAGGATTTGTCCTCATCTATTAATATTTCATTTGATCCGGAGTCCGCGCCTGCAAACATAAATTCGGGAAATGGATGTTTCGACGTCCATAATTCGCAATTAGCTTCATAGGCTTCAATCTCAGCTGTTTCTTATTTAGAAGTGCTACATATAGCTCTTCTATTTCAGTGTCGTATTACGTTAGTTTGATTATTATTAATTTTTTGAACGATTTCATTATCTGAATGACTGTCTTAATCAAATGAGCCATTAGAGAATGGAATTCTTCTAGCTTCTTTGCGACATTTTAATAAGGGAGATACTATATAGGCTGCAAAGTCCCGGGACTTTTAAATAGGTGGTATCACTAGTAAATAAACATAACTTATTTTGAGAGGATCATCCGTCACTAGTTAAGTATGAAGTTTTATGACATTTCGTTTATTCGTTTGCAAGCAATAGTCGTTTGAGCATTCGTGTGTGAACCACTAGTGGAACAACATCGATCAGGAATCTAAGAAGCACAAGGCGACGGCCATTTTACTTTCCTTTCCCAACACGTGCATAATCCCCTGTTCCTAGACAAGGACAAGCAAACAAAGTGTTAGAGTTGTGAGGCGATTAATTAGAGGGCTTCTGATAGCCATTCAGAAGAAACTTCAAGTGAGTACCCTGTTTTTGCTTAAACTTACATATATTTGGTGCAGTAGATCAGAATAAAAGTGAGGTGCGTTACTAATTAAAAATGGACGATGGCGGATCAGGACCGCCGGATCCCGGCGGATCGCTAAGTGAAAAAAAGGAAACTAACAGAGATTTCGAATAGACTCCCAAGCAAAGCCCAGCTTAAAAGCTTCACGCAGGAAAATAATGTGACAGGTATAACAGTGCTTTCTAGAGAACCGAGACCAAACGCGTTGACACAACACGTTGATTCAGGAAAAAACTTGTATCCCGAGGACGCCAAGATGAAAGCCTTCCCAGTTTTAGTGGATGGTGTAAATAAACAAAATGAAAAAATTAGGATTACGCCGATGAAATTTTTCATATTGAATAAGAAAATAGGGTTGAACGGAGTTAGGGACGTGAAGCAATGTGGATTCAATAGGATTAAAGTGATTTTTGATAGTGCAAAGTCTGCCAACGAAACGATTGGAAACGAAACCATGGAAAAGATGGACCTTAAAGCCTTCATACCCGGTAACTTTCTCTTCAGATATGGCGTAGTCAGGGACATTCCCTTTGAACTAAGCACTGAAGAGTTTGTCAAACTATCGGTACCTTGTAATAAAATGGGTGAAAACATAGATCAAATCAGGATCTTAGATGCCCAGAGACTAAGTACAAGAGATAGGAACGACCCTACCAAATTCGTACCTACTTACACGCTTAAAGTGAAATTTGCAGGAAATATCTTACCTGATGCCTTAAAAACGGAGTATGTTATAAATAGAGTAGATTATTTCAGATATAAACCTAGACAGTGTAAAAACTGTGGAAGACTTGGGCACTCAAACACTATATGTAAAGATAAAAGTAAAACGTGCCTTAAGTGCGGAGAGAAAGACTGCGATGACAAATGCAAAGAAATAAAATGCTTACTGTGTAAGAGTTCTGAGCATAACGCGTTAGATAACAAATGTCCAAAATGGAGTGAATATAAACAGGAAGTTGAAGTCAGCTCCATTCTCAACATCACAAATCGTGAAGCAAGACAGATTCTCAGGAGAAATAGGTATGCAGGTCTAGACCTTGAAGAGATTTCTAACATGGATTTCCCACAACTAACAATGAACAAAGGAAACAACAATAGAAATCCGTTGCAGGACGTGCACAGAAATATCAACAGACATTCGTATGCACAAGTGGCAGCCACCACGGGTAGTAACCAAAGATCACACACAACCAAGCAGGTACAGAAAAATCAATTCCCGTCTGTAGAAAATGTTATCAGTCTTCAGGAACCTATTAAGTACAACCCACATAAAACCTCAGACATTGAAAAACTTGTCTCTCGATTACTCAATCAACTGGTTGAACTTACTAATAATAACAAAGAAAACTTACACATAAACATGGAAACATTAAGTGATTGGTCCAGCAACCTGAATAATCTTAAAAGCAGTAAGGCTAGGAAAACGAAAGAATTAGATGAAAACACAACCAAGAACATCGTAATCTAGACTTGATCCTACAAACCTTCCATCTTGCATGACAAGCATAGTACAACTTAACATTCAAAGCTTACAAAAACATAAAACAAGTCTGGAATACTACCTAAACAAGAGCAACACAACGTTTGCACTTATACAAGAGATCTTAAGCAATTATAACACAAAAAAACAAGTTCATCAACTACAACATGGTTTGCCAACTGAGGGAAGGAAACATGGGCGGAGGAGTAGGCATCTTAATTAAAAAGAACATTAAATTCAAAAGAATCAAAATTAATAGTTACATAGAGGCAGTAGGTATAAGAACCTTGAATCTTGAGACAAACATCACCCTAATTTCACTATACGCCCCCCCAAATTTTAATGCAAAAGACCTTAAAACAGAACTAGGAAAAATAATTGAACAAATTCATTTTACAAACAACATTTTAATAGGAGGTGATTGCAATGCCAGGAGCCAGCTCTGGGGAGATCATGTGACGAATGCCAAAGGAAAAGTTCTTCAAGAATGGGCAACAAAAACTAATATGAAATTTTTGAACACGGGTGTTTACACGTACGGTCTAACAGATAAAAATGGATTATGGATAAGATCGGCACCAGACATTACCCTCAGTAACTTCCTATGGAACAACACTACGTGGCAAACCTTAAGCCAGGATATTTGTAACAGCAATCATACTCCTATTAGAATATCAATAGATTTCCCGTCCAAAATAACCCGGAAAACCATCAACAGGAAAAATCTGCTTCATGAAATAAAAAATGCAACCTACACAACTAATCTCACGGAAATTATCGAAGATATACAGAATAAGATCAACATGAATACCATTCTAGAAAATAATGATGTCACTCCTAAAGCCTGGTGGAATTCTGAAGTCAGAAAATTGTGGAACAAGAAGAATAGAGCGCTGAAAAAATATAACCAAACCAAAAGCGGAATTAATTGGTCCAAGCTTAATGAGCTCAGGTATCAATGGAGAGCCAAGGTCAGTATAGTCAAGAAAGAAAAATGGAAGGAAAAATGAAAAGATATTGCAGCTACAAGCAATAGTAAACAATTTTGGAATTTCATCAAGAATCTTAGAAATAAAAAAACATACAATCCGAATGATGAACTAGACGAACATCAAAGTAGACAATTACTTGAGAACATAAGACAAAAACAGTACATGGGTACAAGACAGATGAACCAAAACAGGAACGGGCTGGAGGAATTCTGTGAGTTCACCAGTAATGAACTACAAGACGTACTTGACAATAACAGAAAACGGACGGCACCTGGACCAGACAGAATAGACCATGAAATGATAAAAGTTCTAAATCAGGGAAACCACGAAACATTGCTGACGGCCATCAATAAAGCTGTAAAATATGGACAAATTCCGGAGGAAGCGTGTAAAATTAGAATCATGCCCATTCTTAAACCGCTGAAGAATCCTACTGACATCAACAACTATAGACCGATCTCCCTACCCATCAAAGTGTACCCATCAAAATCATTAACAGAATGATTAAAAACAGAATCAGCAGCATCGTCGAGGAAAAAAGATTCTTAAAGCCTTACTGCTTTGCATACAGGAAGAATAAGTCTACCATCATCTGCCTCAACACATTACTTCAAAAAATTTCAAACACTAACAGAAAGCCAACCAAAATAGCTATAATCATTGACCTTTCTAATGCATATGATAGTGTGGATCTGGACACACTTGAAGCTACACTAACAGAATTAAGCATACCCAAAGTTTATATTCAATGGATACAAACCCTTTACAAAAATAGACAGCTCATCCTTAACAATCAGAAAATACACATAAGCAATGGCCTACCTCAGGGTGATGTGCTCAGCCCATTATTGTTCAACATATACACCAGCAAGCTTCACAACATCAAGGATCAAAACACAACAGTCCTTCAGTATGCCGATGACTTTCTTATCCTGATGGAAGGAGAGAGTATCACGGACACGATTACAGCCCTACAAAATAAAATCAACAGATTTACACAGATTTGTCGGAACCTCAACCTCAGTATCAACCAAAGTAAGATACAAGCCATTCACTTCACGAACGGACAACAACCCCTCAATCAAATACATGTGAACAATGACACGATTAGATGGCAGAGTAATATCAAATATCTTGGAAAATACATCAGCAAAAACAAGTCAGTTAGAGAACTTGACTTTCAAGATGTAACACAACATAATTCTGTTAACATTATAAGCTTTCTAGTTAGACAACAGTTTTCATCCAGCACTAGCGCTCAACCTTTATAAAGCCCTCTTCAGACCACAACTGGAATATGGCATAACCACCTACGCGCATGCCCCTGCACATGTCTTCAAAAAAATAGACACAATTAAAGCCAAAATACTCAAGAAATGCCTTGGTTTACCTCCCAGCACACCTAACGCTTACACCTTCGAGATAGCTGCAGAATTAAACACAAAAGACAGAGCAGACCTGCTTACGGCAAAAGAGGTTGGTAAATTACTCAAAAACAACTACAATAACAGCAGGTTACTTGAGCAAAGTAATGCCAGAACCAACAGCTACAGCTACATTTATCATAAATTTAAACATTACCTGTCACAAATCACTGCATACAAGGAGATTAGAAAACCGACTAATGTTAAAATTGTTACCAAAACAAACTCGCTCTTCAAAAACTACAGAACAACAGGATCAGAAAATCTTAATACCAATTTTCACGGGTACATCACCAAATTGATCAAACAAAATGAAGCGGTTTATACAACAGACGCAGCCAAAAATGATTTTGGAGCAGGAATAGGATATCATAACCATAGTAATGAACAAACAACATCCTTTAGCTTAAGGAAAACTGTGACTACGCTTAATGCAGAGCTGTACGCTATTCTAACAGCACTAAGAGATAGCTCCCTCAGGACATCCAGTAAAGTCAACATTTTCACAGACTCAAATAATGCGCTAAGTAATTTACAGGAAAATCCAGAAGCTAAATGGGTGATTCATGATATTTGGAAAATTTTCAACAATAATCCTAACACAACATATACACTACAGTGGGTTCCAGGACACAAAGGCATAACCGATTTTGAGGTAGCAGACAGAGCAGCCAAGGAAGGCATACTGAGTGAACAACTATTAGAAACACATGTTGACCTAGATGAGGTCATTGGAAACATTCAAAGTGAAATACAAGAGGCATGGCGGTCCAAAATTAACAGCATCACTTCAATCTTTCAGAAGTCACCTTGGAAAGATGCACACCACCTCAAAAACAGTAGAACATGGTTCCACAATAGCACCCTCCCGGGCAAAACAATCAAGATAATCAATAGATTACTAACAAACAGAACGTACAACAAAGAAAGACTCTTCAAAACAAAGCAAACAAAAACGAATCAATGCGAGTACTGCAAGAACATAGACAGTATAGATCACCGAATATTCAACTGCACCAAATATATTAGCAACAGGGTAAATTATAAATTCTTCAATAAATACAAGAAAGTCTATGAGCTTTTGACAGCAAACAATAGTAAACTCCTTGAAGAACTCAGTTCCTTCCTCCTAGAAACGAATATAATCCTATAATAAACCTACTATCAAGCAGTCATCCCATTTTCCTAAGAAACCCCAGTAGGTGATACAACCACAATACAGACAACAAAAAGCAATACATCATAACACACAAGATCGATAAACGCTGGTCAGTGCTGATAGAGCCAGGGCCAAGAAAGAGTTTGGTTCGACCAAACACGAAGGAAAAAAAAAATAGTCGTATGAGTGACGCTTCTTTCACCTTCGTAAACAAAATAGAAAAACAGGAATACCGCGTCACAATCAAACATTGTTTCTCGGTAAAAATTTCTAAACAATCATTGTAATGGTTGCAGAAATATTATCCCATATCTTCTACTTCGAAAACAACAGTTTTTCGGTGGCTTCGTGAATTGAAAATGTGTCGTAGAAGTACCGAAGACGCACCTCGCTCCAGAAAGCCAAAAGTGGCTACGAATGCTTGAATCGTAAATAAGTGAACCAAATTGTCCCGAATGATCGTAACGTGAAATGGCCTGGGTTAGATGAGGTCTTGGGCATCTCAAAAGAATGGGCGGAATACATTTTGCACGAGTTGAAGTCGAAAAATCTTTCGGCGCGATGGGTGCCGCGTTCGCTGACAGTCGACCAAAAACAGCAGCACGTTGATGATTCAACAGCCGGTTTAGCGTTGTTGCAGAATAATCGAGCAGACTTTACGACGTTTTGTGACGATCGATGAAACAGATTTCCATTACTATAGGTTTGAGTCCAATAGGCAGTCTGCAGAGTGCCTGGAATGCTACGAAAACCGAACAATTCTCTAAAAAATGTATGTTTATGTTTTACTTGTTTATAACAATTGCGAACAACCCACAGAATGAGACATCTGTCCTCGATGTGCAACATGCCTAAAGACAAAAAAAATTCGGAGATCACGATCAAGTAGTATTACGCTGAAGTCGTCTATAGGCGACTTTCGTAGCGACAGGGTTAAGGAAAGTGTTCGTCGTCTTGGTCATGTATGATGGGAAATCAGCGTCTAAAAGCCTAGGGCAGTTTGGAAAGACTGATTTTTCTTATCCAACGACGTTGTGTTCTATTAGCGGAATATCGGCTCGAACAAAACATTAAAGCATGAGATAAAGACTCGAGTCTCCTTAGTGGTGCTGTCCGGCATGCCTAAGCAACAACGAATATGAGCACAAGTGGTCAGCAGGTGCACTGTCATTTAAAATACGTGATTTGTGTGAATGCGTTGTAGTTAGCGATTCTTTGTTTGTTTTAGAAGACTAGAGCATTAGAGACTTCCACTATTTCGCTCGTCAATCTCAAAAGCAGCCGAAAAGGCATTCCTGACTAGATTAAATGAAGTGATCGTCGAAAAACGTATAATACCAGACTTAGAAGACCAGACCAGAAAAATATGGATTCAGAGAAGCACTCGACGGAACTCCGACTAGTAAGGGTGACCTTGCACATCAGAAGCGGTTTATTTGCAGAAAGTCCACAGATCTAGTTATGCTTGACATAGCGAAAGCGTTCGACAAAGTTTAGCATGCAAGACTCATCGTCAAAACGTATGAGTTCTCTCATCACTCGAGCCTGCGAACTATTCAAGCTAGAGTTCCACAAGGATCACCCATTTCACCAATATTGTATAATCTGTAGATGCTGAAATCATTCAGGTATCATTTTAAGTGGATGACACCTGCATATACTATAAGTCAAGACAAGCAGAAATCATATCTACAAAACTGCATCATTCAATTGAAATAACCCGAGAATACTTCCGTAAATGGAAAATCAAGACAAACAAAGACAAGACTCAGGCAATATTCTTCACAAGGCGCAGAGCAACACAACCAATGACTCTAAAGGTAGACTCCGACATAATACCATGGAGCAGAACAGATAAATACTTAGGACTCATTCTGAACGAAAGGATGAGTCCTAAGGTTTCCTTTTACAAATAATGGTCGTTAAATTTTTGGGAAAGTTTCAGAAGTCAATTGATTCTTTGAATAAAGTTTATACTAACGAACAGTAATTGCAAACGATCGAATTGAAAAGAAAGAATCATGAAGTTCTGTTGGCAAAACTAGAAAGACATTTTATAAGAGGAAAGGCCGACTTTTTTGGTATGACTTTGAATCATCAAATGCCATCTGTTGAAGTGAAATAAAGTATTATTGAACACTAATAACAATCGAATAACAAGATTCAAGATAGTCGAAAATTTTCCAGATAATTTTGATTATAAACTCAGATAAAATCTTGTAGAAATATGTGTGAATTCAGTTGTTATAGTCCCAATAAGCCAATTAAATAATTCTGTCATGGACGGTCCCAAGTCCAGCTGAGAAAGGAGGAGGGATCCCCTTGCTTCCACGATTCCTCATCCCAAACCCCACAAATAAATGGTAGCAAATTGTCTTGGGGTCGTATATTGGGTTGACTGGTTCCGCAATTATGGGACATGGAACGCGTCAAAACGCCAGTAACGGTAAATACTCCTACAGCTATGATACTAAAACCAACTTACGCCCTTAAGATGTGAAGACGAGTATTCCACGCCTGACAACGGAATCAAAACAATTACCATGCCGTCGAAGTGGAGGTTAGGCGACGGGTTAACTCCCCGTCCCTGCAAAACATGCAGCAGAGCCTCAGAATGGATCGGACCGACGGCAATGAGTTCACAATCAAAAAAAGGACTATTGCACTGGATCCTGTAATGTCAAGTCGCTGAATAATCCGGTCACTATTAAGGACCTCTTACAACAGGCCTGCGAATATAAACTAAACATACTGGAGATCAAGGAAACGAACTGAACTGGAAGTGATATTAAAGACATGATATCGAACACAATATTCGAAAGTCGGAAGCCTGCTGGAAAGCGAGAATTTAGACTGGCTTTCATTGTGGAAAGGGAGTCTAAATCGCATGTTATTAACTTTAAGGCTGTCAATGAAAAGTTGTGTGCGCTTCATATTAAAGCAAAATTCTTCAATATTTGGCTGATAAACGTTAACGCCTCGACCGAAGGACGGAGAAACGAAGGAAACGTTCTACAATCACCTGGAAAGATTAGTCCACACTTTGCCTAGAAACGACACAAAAATAATTATGGGTGGCTTCAACGAAAAACTACAATGAGCTATTTCATCGGGTAACGACTGGAGGACATAGCCGCCGCGATGAAACAAAGGACATCGGCCAACGCCTGATCGACTTTGCATGTAGCAGAAATCCAGTCATACGATCTACTTGCTTCCATAAAATACACATAAAATAAGCTAGGTATCACCGGATGGTAATACACAAAGTCAGATGAACCGTGTTCTGATCCAAGAACGTTGGTTCTCGAGCATACTTGACGTTAACCCATACTGCGGAACCAATCTTGATGAAACTAATATATCGATGTCGCATGTCACTGGCGTATTCGGCAAATACCAGCCCTCTACAAAAATTTGACATCGACAGGCTCCCAATGACGTCTGTGCCCAACTGTTTCACGGAGACCCTTTACAACCAGCGAGCTACAATCCTATTAGATACCACGCTGAAAATAAGCATCGAACTAAGGCTAGAAGTGGAAGCGTCCATTAAACATCGCGAAAGAATAGTCGATCGGACATTAAACCCAGCACAACAGAAATCAATAATTCGACGACCAATGCCAGATTGCATTCTTAAAACTTAAAAAGCAACTTAAAAAGCATTTTTCCCGAAACACTATTTTAAAACTCGAGATTTCCCGAATCAACACCGATCGGGGCGAAATTTATATCATATCTTTGACATACTCTTGACAAGAAATTGGATGAAGGATTTTTTTTTACTGTAACTATTTCTAAGAAATCAAAATGTGTCAACATTTTACAGTAATCGGATTTTTTTTACAGAAATGGACTAATTCAAATTTTACTTCCCGCACCCCACTCCTCCGTTTCCGTCTAAGTTCTCGTTTTATAAATTGACTTAAACACGCAAATCGATATTTTATTTTTAAATGATCTTGTGATGAGTTCTGCTGTCAACGTGGAAGCAATTTTTTCGAAGTGGCCCTTGGTAACGGCATTACAACGGCTGAATTTCAAATATTTTTCAACAAAAGTTTGAACAATTCTGCACTGAACATGTTTTCTTAATTCGATAGAATTAAGATATAATAATAGAATTAATAGAAGAAGGATAGAATTAATATTCAATAGAATTAATCAATAGAAATTTCGAATAAAAAAAAATTTTTTTTGCATATAAAAATTTGTCGAAGATACATCATTTTTCTTTCGGATTCGGTGATTGTGCTGGAGTTTGCATAAGATCGGGAAATTGAAATGATACGTGTTTAGAAAAAATCTTTAATGATAACTTTGCCAGCTGTTAAAACCTTTCCATTGATGCATCAGTTCGGCAGCTGGTTGGCCAGAAATAATGTTCAGCAATATCATGTATACTCTCTTCGACATTTCTTCTCAATGTTTGTAATGTCTCCACCGTAGTATTATCAAAAGTAGATTGAAAATGATGTTTACAGTCACGTAATATTTTTGCGGTGAGTGAACATGGCACTCATTTTGAAAAGAGCCATGTCTGAACAATATGAGCCATGTGTGGTTTGTGTTTGGGGTCGTTATCGTGGTAACAATAAAAATTGAACTCCATGCCAAGTTTTGTAGAAATTTTTTTTCTCAATATATTGAGGTAAATTTTTATGTCCATGTTACCTTCTACGAACACCAAATGACCAACATCAGTAGCCGACATACAGGCCCAACTATGGCGTAGTCTCCACCATGTTTCGCGGTTGTTTTTCAACTCTGCATTTGGTTCACGCCCAACTTGAATAGGGCCATCGGAGCTTAAAAAGTTAAATTTTGTGTCATCCGCAAATAAAACCTAGTCCCAAGGATCTGATTTCTTTAGAAGGATGCTATTGATGCTCTTGATTGTTTATTTGAGTCTAATGAGAGGTTGCAAGTAACTTGATCTTTATAGTCCTCTCGAAAAACTCCGCGAACAGTTTCAGCACTGCGAGACTTGACAAACTCATGGTTCATCTCGATGGCCAACTTTGGTGCTAATAATTTCGAGTTTTCTTAAATTTTTTCGCACATGATATAGCGCTCATCAGAGAGGTCGAAAATTTTGTTTGATCTACTGTATACCTTGAAAATCACAAAAAACTTTCTATGGAAACCCTTTGCAATATTGTTCAAATCAGGGCAATCAAGGTAATCAGGGCAGTTGCTGACAAAGCTGCAGCGCGTGTGATGGCACTCACCCGATTAATGGCCAACATAGGAGGGCCCACCACATCATGGAGACGACTCTTAATGAGCGTTGTACAGTCGCTTCTACTCTACGGATCAGAACTGTGGGGCGACGCTCTCAGCAAGGAGTTACACCGGAAGCGGTTGGCACAGGTGCAGAGACAAGGAACATTGCGAATCGCATGCGCATACCGATCGGTCTCCGGGGCGGCAGTGCTGCTAATCGCACGGGTGATACCCATTACCCTACTTGTGAGAGAGCGCAGAAGTATTTACCTGCGCAGAGGCGAAGATCGAAGAGAAGAGATCACCAGGGAAGCGAGACGTCTCTCTCTCTCAGCGATTGGCAACAGTCCTGCGAGCAAGAAACAAGGGGAAGGTGGACTGCACGTCTGATCCCTGACCTGAGGCCTGATCCCTGACCTGGTTCAGTCGAGTGCATGGTGAGACCGATTTCTACTTACCCAACTCTTAAGCCGGCACGGTGGTTTTCGGTCCTACCTGTACAAAATTGACAGAGCACGGTCTCCTAACTGTGTGTTTTGTGCAGGAGAACTGGATGATGCCTGTCACACATTCTTCTACTGTAAAAGATGGAGCCAGCAGCGAGGGGTCCTACTCAGCGAAATGAGAGAGCTCTGTCCGGAAACTATCGTCGGAGTAATGCTGGAAACAGTTGACAATTCGAATCGCGTAGCGCAATATGCTCGGGCAATGCTCATATTGAAAAAAGTTTTATTGGAGCGCTGGGAGGCATCGGGGATGGATGGATCTCTTTTCTAGCACTTCCTTCCTCTCCCGTCCTTCCCGTTAGAGAAGAGATTTCCATAATCCGAAGGCGCCTCTAGGCGTAGGAACACGAGGCCTAGCCCGAAGTAATGTGTCAAACGGTTCCAGGCTGGGTTCTCAGGTTGACAGGGGAGGTGTTTAGTGGTTAGTCCAAAAGTATTTTGCGTCTGGAAGTCCCACACTCAGGGCGTAAACAGACTTCACCTCCCTACCACGAAAAAAAATATTGTTCAAAAGAAAAATATCCTAGAATTATTATATTAAAATCTTTTTTTTTTTATTATTTTTGTGACATTTTCATCGTTATAATATTTTATTTCTGGCAACTTGAAATAACATATTTCTGTTCCTCTTACTCTAAGCAGAACTTTCACATTTTTTCTTTCAAGTTGAATCAGTGTAAACCAATTTCTAGCTAATGATATTTCGTCTAGTTAAAGTAAAATAAACATTCATAATCGTACTTAGTTCTATTTTAATAATGATGCCTATCCTTATAGTAAGTGTTTAAATTTTAATTTCATTTCTATCTCAATATTTATTTTTTCCGTTTATGTAGAAAAAAGGACTTAGTCTTTATGATAAGTTTAGATGGGGGATATTTGTTTATTACAGTTTGTATCAGTTTTCATTAATATTTTCATGTAATATATTTACAGCAATAGTAATATTGTATGATTATAGTTTCCGTCATTTACTCCCGTGTATTATAGTTTCGCTTTACTTTGTGCTATGGTCCATATTTTATTTAGAAACAATGCGAGAAATTCTTCAGGAAAAATAAAAATTACATATTTACTGATCAGTGATGTCAATTGAGTTGTAATTGATGTTATGGGTTTTGCTTTTATGATCCCAGACATGCAGAATTGATTGGTGGATTTTTAATGTTGAAATATCTATTTGAAATTGACATGTTGTTTTGTACCAAATGTAATCCCATATTGAAAGTTCCATTTTCAATAGTTCAATGTTTAACTCTTTTGTTGCCGAAAAGGTGGGGTGGTTGTTTTTTTTTTGTTGAAACAAAACTAATACAGAAAAGCTTCACAGATAGAGTTTGAGACAACTCCAATATTCAGATCTTCAATGTTTAAACCTAACGCAATTCGTTACCCCATCAAGCATAATATCTTCAAAGAGTTCAGATAAGAATTTTCATAATGTAGATTAATTCTCACCATCGGCTTTATTCTGTGTTGAAAATTTAAATAGTGATTGATTGATTATTTAATACTTACTGAACATTTCTTACACGTTATTATTTACAATTTTTTTTTATAGTTTTTTACTTGTTGTAAACTTTAGCATAAACTTCATTGCACCAAAAAATTGATATGCACTTATGGAAACAGAAAATAGAGTTAATTTAAAATTATGTATATTTATATACTACGTCTCTCCTTGCAAGAACAACAAAACTCGGATAGTATATTCTTAATTACTTTCACTCAACATCTCCTGATTTGTCCTTAAACTATGATTTTCGGAAATAAATACTTTTCTTTCGTCTAAGCTAAATCTCACTTAAAATGTTGATGCATACAATACAAAAGTGTATGCGTGAACAGACATTTTCGCCATTGTTTTCAAACTTATTTTTTTTTAACTTTATGTATTTTTTTGATAGTGTCCTAACCTATATTTTATGATTGCATAGCTAGAGCAGCCGTAGAAAGTATTGAATATTATTTATGTAATTTGAACGGAAATGTGAAATTTGGCAAATTGAAACGGACAAATTAATACTGCAAACACTCAATCACTTAAAATATGTAGCACCAGTTCTATTTTGTTTTGCTGTGACATGTATCAGAAAATTTTGAATTAAACATAATATTCAATATGTTTCGTGGCTGCATTATTGATAAAACGCACGTTTTATTGGAGGGAAATATTACAACCTAGATTGAAAGTGCATTTTGATATAAGCATGATAATCTAATATTTTAATAGATAAGTCGGTGCTACGACTTGAAAATCAAGTCATCATTTTCAATTGTTTACAGTCAATGATTTAAGTTTCACATTCTTTCAGGCATTTAAGTTGAATTTAATTGGTTAGATTCTTGGTTGGGATTTAATTCTTTGTTGTATTGTTGCGCGGCTATTCCAAATCTGCGGGGAAGGCAATGTTCAAATTTGGAATGATGTGATATGCTCAACCAAGTTCGATAAAATGCATTACACAAGGGGCCTGATTTCTTTAAGGTTTTCCTGTTCTGTTCCGCATTCATCTAATGCTAATAAACAACTGTATCGCAAAAACGTGCAAGATCATGAAAACTTAAGGAAGTGGGTACCGCATTGCCACAAAAGAGTATAGAGCACGATTATACAAATTTACCAAGTATCAAAAATTGCAGACTACTTGCCCCTAGGATGCGATCGGCAAAACACTTCCATGCGCTGTAGGCTCAAAGCCAGGGAATTTGCAAGTAACGCAATATCAAGTAGCAAGATAACTTAAAGCATCCTTTAGCAATGGAAAAAGCTACATAGCTTTACTCGAAATACGTTTAAAAAACACAAAATGCATTTTACACGATAGTAGCCAAACATCTGTAAACGGTGGACATTTTAGTTAACGACTCACTCTATCATTAGATATCAAATGGTTCAGAAGCAAGTAAACGACTATTTTGTTTTTTGACATGAGTGAACTGCATCCACTAGCATCCCTGTCGAACGTGCAACGTTCGTCGCGCTGCTTTATCTTAGAAGAAAATCGCCTCTCATGTTCCCAGTTCGGTGACTTTCTTCTGAGCTTTAAAACGACTAGAAGGGATTTACTTTCAGTTTCCTTTGTATCTTTGGACCATCGCTCTCATGTTCCTATTTCTTTTCGCTTCTCATTGGATCATTCGTTTGAGATTTATCATGAAAGATTCACCCGTTTAATGGCTGCTCTTCAAGTCTTTTCAATGGCATTGTCATGCTATTCTTTCAGATATTCCCTTTTTGATATATAAAGTTTGTTGCAATTTCTGGAGTTTTTTGCATATAAGCGCAGGTGGTCTGTCAAAAATGTTCATTCTATTCATATTTGCGATGTATCCTTGTTATACTGAGTGCTTCATCATCAATCTCATCCTGAATAACTCGAAAAAAAGTATAATGTGCTCCAATGGATCTATTTATATAGACTATTTTTTCTTTCTCAATAATAAATTGAACAATTACCTACAGTGAGCGTCAAAAGAAAGTAAACACCAACTTTTCATCTTTAAATTGTTACGTTACAAAGCTATTCCTATTCTACTCCCGATGTTACAAAATAATTTTTCGCGTCGATGCCTAGAAGACTAAACGAGGTGCTTAAGTCCAAAGGAAAACAAACGAAATATTGAAAAATTAAAAAACGGCGATTTTCTATTTCTGTTATGTTTTGTTTGCTGTTTACTTTTTTTTGACGCGTGAAATTTGGTCTTTTTTTGATTAAAGTGAATTTATCTTTGTTTTGTATTACTTTTGTTTAATATTTATGTTGGGTTCAGTTTTTATTAAATAATTCTTTAATTCCTTATATTTATTTTCGATTTTATGTTAATTAGGGTCAAGTGGGGGACAGTGTAACAAGGGGCACAGTATAACATCAAGGTTAGCTCTGTCTTGTTCTTATTTGTCATGGCAACTCTTTCCGTGTTTTGACAACCTCATGTGCCGCCATCTTAATCAAGTGTCATCGGACTTCGAATTGCCGAGTTAACGGAATAGTCATAGAATTTATGTTTTGTGGAAAAAAAATGTGAAAAATTTAACTACTGAAGTTTTGTTCTTGTTGGAAAACTAATAATATCTGGTAAGTAAATAAATGTTTCATTTAATCTTTAATTACTTGGTGTTTAAATAAAAAACAAAGTGAATTGCAATTTCTAACCTATAAATTTTTATTCATTTTTACTTTTAAACAATAAGGTGTGGGGTACAGTGTAACATGTTATAGTGTGCCCCTTTTAACATCTTTTTTTTTTCGAGGTGTGCTCGGAGTAATAAGATGGTTCGGAATCGGAAAAGGAAGACGGAAATTGGTCTACACGATGCTAATGATATGAAAGAAGCAATAGAGTTGGTTGAAAATGGATTACCCTTGAGAAAAGCAGCCGAAAGAAAGAACGTAAATTATGGCACTTTATATCGTTATGTTAAAAAAAAAAGATCTGTTCAGCCGAGGAACCTGAAAATCTGCGGTTGACTCCTAATTACGCGGTTAATAAAGTTTTTTCAAATGATCAAGAATCAGCATTAAAAAAATATCTTATAACGTGCTCAAAAATGTGCTACGGTCTTGACACGACTGAAACTAGAAAACTAGCTTATGAAATGGGTACATACCACAAGCTAAAGATGCCAGCATCTTGGGAAGCTAAAAAAATCGCAGGAAAAGATTGGTTGGATGGGTTTCGAAAAAGGAACCCAGATTTAACTTTGCGCAAACCAGAAGCCTGTAGCCTTTCAAGAGCTACATCGTTTAACCGGTATAATGTTGAAATGTTTTATAACAATTTGGAAGAGGTAATGAAAAGGTGTCCTAGTTTTGGCGACGGTACTAGACTATTTTGTCTTGATGAAACTGGTACGACGACAGTACAAAAACCAAAAAGAGTTTTGGCATTAAAAGGATCAAAACAGCTCAATAAAGTAACAAGTAGTGAACGAGGAACCCTTGTGACAACATGCTGCGCAGTTTCTGCCACAGGCACTGCCCTGCCAACGGCGATGGTATTTCCTCGGAAAAATTTCAAATCTCCCATGTTGAAGGGCGCCCCTATTGGTACATTGGGCATAGCGCAACCTACGGGCTGGGTGAACACCGAGTTGTTCCCTCAGGTTATAAAGCATTTTGTAAAAGTAACTGGAAGCTCAAAAACAAACCCATCGCTTTTTATACTTGATAATCACGATAGTCACTTAGCTCTGGAGGCTTTGAACATAGCTAAAGAAAACGGCATGACTCTGCTTACCATTCCGCCTCATTCCAGCCATAAATTACAGCCACTCGATGTGTCAGTGTTTGGTCCTTTACAGAATTATTACAACGCCGCAATAGATTCATGGCTTTTGCGTCATCCGGGAGTACCTGTGACGATATACAATATTGCAGAACTACTCGGTGAAGCATTTGAAAAAGCAATGACACCCATAAACATAAAATCGGGTTTTAGGAAAACCGGCATATTTCCTTTTGACAGGAACATTTTCACCAGTGAAGATTTTATGCCAAGCGAGATTACAAACAGACCTTTATAATCTTCAGCTTCATTATTACTGCAACATGAACAGACAGCAAACCAGACTACGGCTTCCAAAATTTCCTTGATGCAGGAAAATGAGCAATCTCTAAACCGGCCTTCGACATCTAAAAACTCTGAAGAACAGAACGAACAGCTCTCAAATCAAAATACGGCGCCTGAAACTTTGTCATCGCTTCAACAAAATTTCGAAGAAACACAGAAAGTCAGTGATCCGATGAAGCAGCAAGAAAATTTAAGCTTAAGAATAAATGATGTTAATAGAATGGAAGACATTTTAGCCAGCCCAATTGAATGCAGAGAATATCCAAAGGCTGGTCCCAGACTCTCTAAAAAAGGAAGAAAAAGAGGGAAAAGTTGTATCGCTACCGATACACCAATTAAACAAGAATTCGAAGAAGCAGCCAAAGAAAGAGAAAACAAGAAGCGTAAAAAGAAAACTCCAAATGAGGGAAATATAAAAATAAAGAGAAAACCAAAGAGAGTCGAAAAAGTTACCAAGGTTTTATTTGCTAGTTCTGAGGAAGGCT
Organism: Stratiomys singularior; assembly: GCA_954870665.1. Classification (NCBI taxonomy): domain Eukaryota; kingdom Metazoa; phylum Arthropoda; class Insecta; order Diptera; family Stratiomyidae; genus Stratiomys; species Stratiomys singularior. The sequence goes on from OX940879.1 coordinate 32,699,434, forward strand.
CCGAAAATTTAGATGAAGATTCAGATATTGTATCTAGCGGTTCAGATGATATCCCTCTTTGTTTGTTGAAAACTCCAGAAAAAGATGATTTTGTAGTTGTAAAATTTATGGGAAAAAAGACAAAGCATTATATAGGAAAATTATTGACGAATAATGAGTTAGATGAATATGATGTCAGTTATCTACGCAAAAGTAGTAAAGTTGATAATGTCTTTTATTTTCCTTTAGAACCGGATCTTGCTATTGTCAAACAGGATGATATTGAGCTTATATTGCCATTACCTAAAATGAAAAAACAAACGAAACGTCAGGCAGACTTCTATTCATTCCCAGAAAAAATTCTAAGGCAGTTTAATCTATGTTAAGAAAAGATTTTTCATAATATTATATTTTTTTATGTTTGTTTTTGATTGCCAAAAATATGTTTAGATCATAATTGAAGTTAAAGGATGTTATATTTTTGTTGCTTTTTTTATTTGTATGTTTATTGATGTTGTTTAGTTCACTGTTATAGTGTACCCCATCTTGTTATACTGTACCCCTATAGCTGTTAAACTGTACCCCACCCCTGGGGCATACTATAACAAAATTGTGATCTCAGAAAACTAAAAAAAAATTGTTTCTATGTATAATTTTGATATTATTTCAAACCTAATATGGAGGTAAAGACTGTTGATTTCAAGGTAAAAAATAAGGAGACATTACAATAAACGGTTTTATTTCTAAAAAGAAAAATAACTTTTTTGTTACACTGTCCCCCACTTGACCCTACTTTGTTTTAATAAAATTCTTAATACAAGTATCTAAGGTGTTGACTTTTTTTTGACGCTCACAGTATGTCCAAAAACTATCATTTTTTACGAATTTTTGGTTTCTTTTTTTCTGGTTTGTAACTGTTTCTGCATTGTATGTTCCAGAGAAAGCCATAATTGATAGTTGCTGGGAAAAAGGGTTTGCACAAGTCGTCATGAATAGCTGCATGGGAAAAAGTGGACTATCTTACACTCGTAAATTTTCAATCCAAGGTTGTTAGACTGATTTGAGTGATGGTCGAATCTGGTCATTGGAAAAACAAAATATCCTAGAGCATTTAAAATCTGCACCGACCTTCAAGTTGAATACTACTCGACGATGGATAACTTCAACTCTTTTCGTAAAATTTTATTTGTAAACAATGCTCCATGCCACGCATCGGAAACGCAACTAAAAAGTGATGATGGTAAAATTTTGACATTGTTTCTTGCACCTAATTGCACCGCGCATATATAACCAATTGACCAAAACGCAATACGTTTAACCAAATTTCATTATCGAAAAAGCCTCTTCGTACACGTTCTGTCTTTGGAAGAAAATGACGTCTCGAAAGTCATTAAAAATCTCACCATTAAGGATGCTGCGTTCTTGCTTGCGAATTATATTATAAAATATTTTTTTGCTATTCAGTTGATAGCAACTCGGTTGACAATAGAAATAAATCCGATGCTGAAGAGGATTCAGATGACAACATCCTAGTGTTCTAAAGGATTGCTAAAGGAGAAATAGTTATCAGAGAAGATGCACAGGAATTAACTCAAATCGGAGTTTTGCTACAAAAAGTATATGAAAATAACCAACCGTCAATCGGAAATTTGTGAATGGCTCGTTGGAGATTGAAATAATTTACCCCTTGACAGTGACGACAGTTCCTCCGTTGGAGAAGTTAACAAAGATGAGCCAAAAGTTATACATGAAGACAACATTAAAAACTTAAGTACCTGCATATAATGGACGGAGGAAAATGCAGTTGAATTGGAGAGTTTGACTATTCTTAGAACGCTACGGCAGTGTGCAATGGAGGCTAAGCAAGGGTGCATTCGCCAAACAAAAGTTACAGATTTTTATAAATAAAATTTTAGTTGATAGATATTCCATTAGTTTATACTTAGTTCTAGGCTTTACGTTGAATGGATTGTTTTGTTTTTCTTTGTTATATTTTTATTATATGTTAAAATAAATAAATAATCAAGCATTTGTTAATGATTTTAATTAATAATTTTAATATGCCTTTGGTGATCCGGATTTGGCCAGTTTTAATTGATCCAAATTAGGGAGACTACACTGTAGTGAGAACGATATTTTTTATTTATAGAAGGCGTTTTCAATTCGGACATGATCATGTTTTAGACATAATTCTGCAATAGGTTCAAATTTACTATGTAACACAAGGGCTGTTTTTTTTAAAGATTAAAGATACTTGACTTAATTTAATTTAATTGATTAAAGATACTACTTGTATCCACAGAATCTTTATAGGGAATTAAACATGTTAGCTACATCAAAAGAGATAGAGCGACTATTTCGAATACAAAAAACACTCGAGTAAATTTGCAGTTACGAAAATTGTAAATATAAAAATTAAACAAAATTTAGGAGAACAAATAACTAATTTTCACAAACACATTTATTTTATGTTGTCAATATTTCATTCTCTAATTTGGGTCTATGCGCATACACTTGCATGTTGAGACTCATGGAAAGTAGGTTGCAAAGCGACTCACATACATATTGTGTGTTTTATAGAGAAATATTCACATCTCGAGCGTAGGCTACCTTGGGTAGGTTGTTAGTATAAAATCTGTTTATTGACCGCTTCAATGACAGCGAAGCGAAAAACCGAATTCGCTGATGGTAAACCAAAACAGGGTGCGATAACTTTAAAGAAAATTAAAAATCAGATGTAAATATGAGGGCCGAATGACGATTACAGAAATGGCTTGTGAAGTAAATTCTGTTTTAACTGTTAACACCATAGTAAAATTGAAAGTCAACAGTGCTGAAAGGATAAAACATGGTTTATCATTGAATGAGTCTTTACTCAGACTAGACTAGGTCATATATCAGAGATGGAGAAATTTTTGCAGCGTTGGGGCGAGGAGGCAACACTGAAGTGAGTTGTAGTAGATTTTTTCATAATCCGCGCAAAAACTAGGTCTCTGCAGGAGGATTTTCTTCCGAAGAATGCCATCACGTACATCGACCGCTTCCAAGTCGGTGCTGGATGGTTGAAGCGTTTTAAGAAACTGGTAAATCTTTACAACATTAAAGTTACCGGGGAGGTAAGAAGCACAGATGCAGTTAGTGAATTTCTAGAAGATTTTGTCGAAGTTATTGGAAATGGTGAATTTTCGCTTGAGTAAATATTTAATGTTGACGAAGCAGCTATATTTTAGAAGAGGATGCCAGCTCGAACATTTATTGCTAAAGAGGAATGAAGTATGCTTGGATTCAAGACCGCAAAACATCACAAAACATTTATATTTGTCTGAAACTTTTCAGGAACTTATTCGAAAAACCTCGTGCTTTAAACCCTTTCGCTAAGAGCGTCGTCCATAGGCGACATCAACGCGATGATCTGTAAGTTTTAAGTGTAATTTTTAATTTATAAATACATTTTTATTGTTAACAATTGAAATATCTCCAATTGCTTTTGCGGAACACTCAATGAATCGTATGATGAAGAGAAACACGAAGATGCACCGAACGATGCAAGTTCGAACACCAGTTTACCTAAGCGCGATAAACACTTTTTGGCGAAGTGCTTATAAGTGGTTTTTGTGTGTGGCACTTTGGGGTAACTATTGTTTTGTTTAGTTCGACTTGTTAGTTAGTTAGTATCTTATTTGTTTGGTTTGTTAATAGGGTAAATTGCTTGGGAGTATTGTATTGGCTAAAATGATTTGCTGTCTTGGATTGAGGTGTGGATGATCACAGTTCTGCCTTGGGCTACTCCGGCGGAACGGAGTCTCGTTCAGCGGTATCACTTCGACGGAGCACACTGCCGTAGCGAAAGGGTTAAGACTATTAATCTAAGTATGTGCTATAATATGAAAATGCAATACCAAGGCTTGAGTTATACGAATGATTTTCGGGACTGGTTCAATAACGCCTTTATTCCACAAATAAATGAATAATGTGATAGGAGAGCCATCTTACATCCGCATAATGCTCCCGGCTATTCAGCAGTGTTGAATGAGTTTTATGGTGACGCTATGTTGTCTGAAAACCATCACATTATTCCAACCAAAGGGCAAGAGATTATTAAGACTTTTAGATCATCTCTGCAATGAAGCATTTTCTCAAGCAATCAAGGCCATTGATAGCGGAGAGGAAATAACTCTCTCTGATTTATGGAAAAATTGTAACATCCTCAATTCTATCAAAAAAATTGGAGTGGCTTGCGATGAAGTCAAGCAAACAATGAATGATGTCTAGAATAAACTTTGAAAAAGAGTAACTGGTGCATGATTCTGTGGAAACTTATGTAAATTGTCCAACTATTGTCCAACGATGATCTGATCCAGTTAGAAGGGTTTCAAAATTACGATACGCGAGGAAGAGATACTTGTTTTATGTGGAGCAGCAAAAGATGAAAAAAATGTTGACCTGAGTGTGTTAAATTGAAAAAAAATTCTGGAGAAAAATTAAATACATTTTACACAAACAAAAATTTTCGTATCCATGTCCAGGTACTCATCATATAATCCTAATTAATTCATTCCAGGGTTTCCCATACTATCGGCGATATTAATTTGATAATTTTTTTGTTGTTTAGAATAATCAATCAAATTATGTTCTGAAGATAATATCTTCTAAATGGGCTCCTCAATTCTGCTGGAATATAAGCAGTCATTATACCCAATTTTTCGCTAATAACTCGAACCTATCGTGTCGTACATTTTCACGAATCCTTGTTGACTTACTCTCGTAGAACAACTATTTAAAAAATCACCAAAGAAATATGGCGGCAAGTTGACATGATTATTGGTTGACTAATTCTTTTTGGGGATTTATGTATGTGTTCCTTAGAACAAGTTTATTTCTGGCTAACCGCCCCTCTCGCCCCGAATAACTTTTCAAATAGTACTGAGCACTGTGGTTAAAATTTGAGTTTGTCTTTTTCATCAGTGCTATTAATGCGGCAGTTGAATGTTAAACGTCTGGTAAGCAAACCTAAATTAGAAAAAAAATTACCCGTTTTCAATTTTTTTAACTTCATTTCCCCAGCAACTCATAGCTATTCCCATTATTGCATGTTGTTTGATTTTTAAATTAATTTATCGTTACTCACCCAAAAGTTTCGTGGGCAAATTATATTTATTATTTCTTAAAGGAATACATTAAGTTGTTATGAATTGCTGTCGTACATTTTCTCTGAGCAAATGACCTTATTTACGTCTATACTAGGGGCCTCAACTATAGTGTAGCCACTAGTCAGCGCCAACACTTTACAACTACATCACAAAGGTACGAGTTCTTCAGCAAATAAGAATTCTTGCAAGATAGATAACGAGCAAATGAAACCACGCAGATGATTGGAGAGATCGCGATAGGTAGCTTTCCGTACTTGTGTGTAATGCGACTATAACTTTTCGGATGTAATTGTCGATATGTGATTCATTTTTTACGGATGTACATTCTATGAAAAACTTAATGCGTGCCTCACTCCACCATCGTCATTTTGTCCTATCAGTTTTATTCACAAGAATATGAGTAGAACGGATGAATCCTGTCAGATTGGGAATTTGTTCAGTGTTAGCGCTTTCCAGTTTTTACACTAAAGCTCAAGTTCCGCGGACAAATTGAAATCAAACGCTTGAAATTTTGAATTTTTAAGGAGAAAAGGTATTTGAACATTAATATTCATGCTACCTTCTATTAAAAAAAAAGTAAATACTCATGAAAACACAAAACAAGAAAAGCTGCCTTACTTGGGTTTTAGCCTTTAAAGACCTGTGTGATTCATGCTTCATCAGTTATCAACTGGAATATAAACGTCAAGCCAGTATTGTTTTTCCATTTTAGTAGTCGTGCCGTGTTATAATATTCGTGACAATGTGGACAGGTTTGTTATCATCACTACCTATTGCAAAATAGTATGGCAATAGTCGCGGCCGGTGCCTTTAATTTTGTCAACGCGATAACTAATCGTTACTTCTTCGCTCAGAATTCTTGCGGCATGCTAATTTTCTGTATGAAATTGATGCGTTTTTAAATATTCAACTCTCTAAGTTTCAATGCTTCAATGCATAACAACGTGGTCAACGCGCGTGATTTTCACCCGAGTGCAAAAGATGTAAAGCTGAATTAAATAAATTGAATTATGTTTACAACTAAGCATAAGATGTAAATGGACAAGCATCATCAAAATGAGCAAGTTTTATCGTTTGTTTAAAATGCTGGATAACAAGAACCAATAAATCGTAAAAAACCTCAGGATATGCTATGCATCACATTCGTTGTTTAGTGAAAAACGGAAAGGCTATTCGCAAAGAACAGAACTATAATGTATAACCATAATCATTGAATTGATTCAAAACATAATCACAGTATAATTAGAATATCAACCTCCTTTATCAGTTTTATCAATAGTTTAATTTATGACACGATAGCATATATTAGAGTTGTTTTTTTTTTTTTGATAGAATCTTTCTTTTTATATTTCATAAAGAAGGAGAAAAAAACATGAAAAATCAACAAAGTTATGGAACGTATTAATTTTACTATTTATCGATAAGAATTAGGAAGGAGGAAGACATTTGCTTAGATATTTCCATTTTCATTAACGTAACATTCTTTCTTTTTATATATATAGATGTACTTATAAATCATGTAATTATCTTCCCGTTCTTATAATACAAGAAAAAAAAATTTACTTATGACTTGGAATTTCATTCATTTTTATCAATTACGAAGTATCGTAAACATTCATATCAGGCTTTATAATATAGATTTAGTTGTTTTTTTGTTTTCATTAAAAATGTTGTTTAGAAGATAAATTTGTTGATATTTTTTTTTACCCGTTCGTCATAAAAACGTGTAGAAAGCGTTTTCAGTCGAAACGATTTTTGTTGCTAGGTTTCAGTGAAATAAACGGTGCTAGTTTGCTTGCCATTTAAATTTTGACTCCATTAGCCATTGTTGTCCCCGAGAATAGTCACATGCTCGCAACAGAGGTGTGGTAGGATCATCTCGTGACGGTCGTGTAAGGCAGTTGCCTGTATTCGTGTGACGAATGGTCTTGTCCTGGAAAAATCAAATGCAAAAAATGAAATTGTATTGTAACGAAAACTACTAAGCATTTTCTTATTGCCAGAATTACAACTTTTTAATACATTTTGCATTTCACCATACGAGAAATCAATTTCTTGAAAATATATACTTACTTCGCTATCGTACACCCATTCCTGATTGCCACCCATATTATGACACCGCACCATATTCACCGGACCATGAGAACTTGATGCGTCCAAACATAAATCATCGGACATGATTTGATGTCGTTTTGTGTAGGCAAACACTTGATTACCACCCAAACCATGGCAATAGCTAACGCCAATTTTTTCACCATATTTTCTGCCCATTGTATCCAAGCATGATTGTGTTTCGGAATTTCGAATCTGAATTATTCAAATATCGAATATTTTATGTTCTGTGATAGTTCTGTTAATCAGTAAACAAATATTTACCTCTCCCAAATAGAAATAATCTAATGGCATTAAACTTTCAGGATAAACATTTTCCAAGTACCAGCGGAAACTTTTACATTTCAGTCGTTCCCGTAATGCCCGTCTTTCACTAACATCGCCAGCCTGAGCTTTTCGCGCACCTATGGGTAAATTTAATATTTAAGTTTAGGATCTAATCTCGTCACATTGTAATCACTCAGCAAACAAACAAATCGATATTATGTCATTATTCTAACACTTGAAGAAACTCAGTATTCTTAGCAAACACCACGCACAAACTTTAAACAAAATATGTGTGGATACCAGAGATTGTGTGTCGAAATCAAAATTTTTGAACATTTTAAGCTAGTACTTTGTTTATAATACCTTAGCTACGAGCAATGTTTACTCCATTTTTTAAGTGGCATAAATACGGAAATACAATAGACTAGACCCTACACAAGACCCTTTTTTAAGCGAAAATTCATGGCAGTCAATAGAAAACAAAAGACTCGCATGAGAAAGTCTTCCTTCGACCCGACTCGAAAACTTATGGGAGAAAACATGGGAGTTCGGGAGCGGGAGTTCCTTCGGCTCGACTTGAAGATGGCGTCAGCACGTCTAATTTTGGGATTGCTTTCTACAATAGTATGTCTCACTTGTCTCACTCACTGAACAGGATCATAACCTATGCGCAAATCCTCAAAGGCCAGTTGGTAATATGAAATCTTATCAATCACTGCAATGTTTCAATTCTCTGTTGAAAAATACGGCGTTAGGTGCGCAAATAACATTAGCGACGAGGACTCCAAATCATTTCCCAGAATCCTCAAAACCACCCCTTATAGTGAATATTTTGTGTAAAACAAGAAAGAATGTAAACGACATTTACTTATGAGGATGGATGCTCGCTTATTTTCGATTCAGTCAGTGAAATCGTGGAAGAAATTCTAAATTAACTCGAAAAAATCTGTCCAGCAAGTGTGAAAACCTGTAGAATGATCGCATGATGAACAAACGATCGTTTACTCAAACGCGACGTTGACACTAGAATTCGATTGCAGGAATTCCCCATAGACAAGAGGAAAATGATATTGTCGCTGCAGCAGGTTCTGTATATTGTGGTGCCGGAATGGGCGATTCGATGCAAGTTAAAAAACATTTTTTTTCGGTGTATTTATTCGATCAAAATTTTTTAAATTTTTTTCAAAAGTTTCAATCGTTTTTTTTTCCTCAATTTCTTTTCGAGTCGATCGTGAAAATTTCGAAAAAGCTGATGAACCAATCTTGTTTTAATTTTGCATACTTCGTTAAAATGTTATTGAACCTTGCTTGAACATAGCATATTGTTTATTTTATCGTAACTTTTGTTAACCTCCGTCAAAATTTGAATTTATTATCTTTATTCGTTCAAACACGAGCTGGACGCATCTACTTACAGAAATTTTTGGATTTTAAGTTTTAGATGAATCTTTCATGGATTATCGTGACAACGTTGAGCGAACTTTGAGATTTGAAATTATTTTAGTTCATTAAGATACACAATTTCTATTGCCGCTAAATACTGAGAAGCAATACATTTTGGTTTGACTTTCTCGTAATGGTGGTTTCACTTCTCCGTTCATAAAGTAGGTATACCTCAAACCTTAAAATTAGTGGTCGTAATTTCTTTACCTTTATCATTACCATTGTATTTGAATATGAATACATTGTATTGATTAAAAAGTTGATCATTTTAATGACACATAAATAAATACCATACAGTTAGAATTCAAAATAAAATAAATCGAAGTCTGTGATTGACGAACACAATTAGCCATCTGAATGACTAACTAACGAAATAATGAGGAAATGTAGGAGCAATTTGATAAGATATCACCGTCAAAGTGTTCCTATTTCGCTATTATCCAGCCACAGAATAGGGAAGTGGCGTTTGAAGCGAACGTTCCTTACGTACAATTGGAGGGTCTTTGTCTTGGTTCACATTTATCCAGTATTCATTTATCGTTGATGATTTCAATGATATTGTGCAAAAATTAAAATTTGAATTTGACTCAAATAAAGTTTTCCCATAGGCAGTAGTAGATATATTTTAAACAATTTTGATAAAGTTTTATAGGTTAAATAAAATGAATATTATCGATTTGTTTGTTGCTACAAACTTCAACAAGTGCACACAACGTGCGTAAAAATCAAATCAAAACAGACAAAATAAAAAGAAAGCTTAGTGATAATGTGAATGTATCTATCTACTTGAAACTACAAACACCAACACCCACACCAAAGAAAATAGAATAAAATGAAGACTACAACTAACAACTTTAACATAACTATTGACTAGAACTGAAATGACAAAGCATATGATCGACTATATTCACAATAAATTGACTACAAACAAGCTACCAAACAAAGATAAGAAAGCTAAATGATAAATGATACCGCTAATGATTATTAAATTTTGTTAGAATAATTAAAAACCTGGATAAAAGCTGTAGTAAAATTCTTTCCAATCGTCGAGCCATACTTCAACCAGCCGTGCATTATTATGATTAACGATTTCAGTAGTGCCGCCTGGAAATGTGTATGGCGTTGACTTGCGAAACACATGACCGACACGCGAGCATGGATTTATTTCTAATGTACCGCCACACATCCATATCTAATGCAGCCGCCAATTTATGAGTTTATTGGAGATTATTAGTAACTTTTAGTTGTTAATATTTTAATGAAATAATCACAACAAAATATCAATTGGGTTAATTCTGACAAAGCGATGATGTTAAAAGTTGGAATTTTATGCAATGTACTCAGGAATAACGAAGGTCCATCATTCATACTTTAACAACTCTAAAGCAATTTTCGTTATGAATCTACGTAGGAATAAGCATTTGATTTTGCTATTTTCTAATATCGGATAAGCTAATGAGCCCGCTAAATTAAAAATAGGAGAATGTATCAGATCATGTTAAACGCCACAAATATCATAATGAGCGCAAAAAGAGTATTATACGAACGAAAGGAACACGAAATACTTAGTTTTGGATTCAAATACGCACAGTTAAGGTTTTATCGGATTATTAGTTTCAAATGAAGCATTCATTTTATAGTCTACTCTATCGATCAGCGATTTCTTCACAATGTGGAGGATTTGGCAGTTATTTCGTATGTTAGTCGAAGCAATAGGATCCCATAAATTATCATCGTTCATTTTTAGTATGTTAGTATGTCTTATTCTAAGCTAATTATTATCCTGGTCCGATGCAGTCACAATTGCAAATGAGCATACCCCATTTTCAAAACATATTAGATGATAAGGCACAAAAACTCGATAAGTATTAGTATGTAAAATTTTATTTTAAAATCATTGACCGCGAACCTGTGCTCATTGCATAGTAAAATTCTCTCCATTCGTCCAACCAAACTTCAGCAACACGAGCTGCATTATGTAAGACGATTTTCGCGACACCGCCCGGGAATGTGTATGGTGATTTGTCACGAAACACGTGACCCACATGGGAGCATGGTATTATTTCAAGTATACCACCGCATTGCCATATCTAAACTCAATTCAAAAATAATTTTCTTGTATTTAATTGCAACGAACATCAATATTTTATTAATGGTTGTCTATATAAAATGATACAGACCATTTGAAGGAAAAATTTTCACCGGTAATTAAAGTCTCTTCATCATCGTGCAGCAAAATCGAGCGAACATAACTATAAAAGTAAAACTCACCCTGAATGACATTTCTAAATTCTCACCACCCCAAATATCCATTCCTTCATCATAAGAACCGATTTCATAGAAATACTGTTTGTCTATTGAGAACAATCCTCCAGCCATTGTCGGTGTTCGAAGTGGGGCAGTTCGATCATGATTACGACGTTCCATTTCTCGTTGTGGTACTCGATACCTAAGTTGATATGATTTCAAACATTTGTTATTAACAAAAATAACACGTAGTCGAATTTGAATGAAATCCTACCATCTAAAGTTCAACTTCCAATTGAAACCGCCCCATGTTTGATCCGATGCCGTCACATATTCAAATGTTTCATCTGATATGACATCAATGATTGGGCAAACGACTGTTCGCCTGTCTTGTACAATTCTTGCTAAAAGAGGCTCAAGCCATCCTTCCGTGCATTCACAATGAGCATCTAAAAATGTTATCACTTCACCCTGAAACGAAATAATAATTAACATTATATGGAATATATGTGAATAGAAAAAGGATATTACATAGTGTTTGCTATGTTTATTGAAATTTTCAGTGTCTAGTCTATTTTCCAATCATATTTATGGTTTGCAACATGACTGCGCATGTTTGGAACATATTTTTTAAATTACATTTTCTCCTATTCAGTTATTCCTCAACTTAAATAACATAAAAAAGCTTTTTGGAACAACATACGTCATCTCTATGTTTTAATGTGTATATAATTTACGCAAACCTAATCTGATGCTTATTTCTTACCACTGAATGCAAGTAAAAGTGTTTTCGTAAACCTGAGTACCAGTATGCGGAATATGCTGGTTAAGCAATAAACATGCCATTCATATAGAATTTGGTACGCACTAAAAACTTTGTATGAATTTGTTAACGAAATAGCACCTTCATGTGAAATTTTAATCAACTACGACGTCTACCCTAAAAGGATTATACGTGCATTGACAACTCCATTTCAAAATATTGACCGATTTAAGTTGTATACGGGAATACGAGGCATCACAAACTCGTCGACCATCGCAGATATGCATTTGCAGCGGTAATTTCAAGGTCCGTAGGATATAGTCGTTGCTAAAAATGAATGATGTCATTTCACTATTAAATCCAATCAATTTTCACTTCAAATTCGTAAAACTCTATTGCCTATTAACCCATTCCGTCTCGCTGTCTTGTTTTTAAAACATTATATTCACATTTTTTTTCTGAGTTCGTCCTTTAATTTTTATTGTTTCTAATGAAATTTGTACATATATATGTTAAGGATCAGGAAGTTGTGAGTTGAATTGCTAGTCACACGCGAGGTGGTAGTTTTAATAAACTTTATTCACTTTATTAACAATCTCTGAAAAAGAATAGTTTTGTTTTGAATAGAATGATGAGCTTAGCTATGATTCGCTATGATGAGCAGATTATGAAGATGCGATGCTGGAGATGATGGATCCTGATCGCTTGGAAAGATCCTCTCGTCACTTTAGGAAGCTGGATCTGAAGATTTACTGCCAACCACAAGAGATACCAATGAAGTGAGAGAGGATGGACGTAGAGTTCCCTGAAAGTTGCTTATGATAAGAACTGTCCAAACGTCGTGAAACACGGGTTCACACTGGAAGTGGACAGACAACAGGACGAAATTCTGCAGCGTCCTCTCAGTAACCCCAGTCTCAGTAACTCTCAGAACGAACGGTGACACACACGGTGTGTCGCTAGGCCTACTATCAAGGACCACGTAATTGTATTCAATCAATATAAGGAAAACAGACTCGTGCAACGAACCATGACACACACAGCTTGTCCCTATGCCTTCCATAAAGGGCCACCTATTTGTACTCAATCACCGAGAAAGAATAGAGCATTAAAATGCTTAGATTCATTTTAGCATTTTTATTTTAAGCATTTTAATGCTTAGATTCTTCAAACTATGAGCGATTGAAAGAAAGGTTCCAGGAAACTCAGTCGAAAAATCCAGAAAACGAGTGGAAGTCGCGAAGCTCGGAAATCAGAAGACCCTCACCGAACCGACCGTGTAGGACAACTGTGGTTTTTTGGTGAAAAAAGAAAGTTCTGACACATCTGGCTGAAGAAATTTCAGGAAAAAAATGATGAAAAATCCCACTCGTTGGTGACCACATGTTTGAAGGATGTGAAAGGCTTCAGTGTAATCATGGATTAACCACCGTAATAAAGCGATTTAGGCGAATAGGTAAGGAAGCATGAGAGCATTTATGTTTTCTTTATTATTTTTTTTTGTGAAGAGAGGAGAAATATGTTTTGCCAAAAATACAAATGAGATTGTTTTTACCAATCCAGACAGACAAAAATTTTAAACAATACACGACTTTTAACCGTGAATGAGTTCATAGGAGTTTTGTTTATCTCGTCGTATCACTATTTGCCTCAAAGCAAATTTTATTGAAGTAGAAATGACAATGTACACATTCAATTTGTTGAACAACCAATGTCCCGTTATCTTTTTGATAAAATCCAAGCCTATTTGCATTTCCATGAAAATTCAAAAGTTGATAATACGGACAAAGCTTTCGAAAGACGTCCATTCCTCGATAAAGCAAATTAATCATTTTGAAAGTTTGGGATATTTGAATCCAATTTAGCTGGTGATGTAATGATCGTCAACTACTTTGATCATCATGGGATTAAACAATTTATAAAGGGCAAACCAGTGAGATTTGGGTTCAAGCTTTGGGCACTGTGTTGAGTCTAAGGATATTGTTACAATTTTTCGCTGTATACAGGCAACGACGCTCAAATGTCAGATGATACTGGCGACAGTTTGGGTTCAAGAGTGGTAAAAAAGTTACTTGAAGTATGTTCAGATCTCAGCGCACATGTATTCTACTTCGATTATTTTTTAGTAATATGCCATTTTTTGATTGATTTGGAATCTAAAGGATTCAGAGTTATGGATACAGTCAGAAACAATAGAGCTAAGAAATTTGCTATCAAGATTTGATACGATAACCGGGGTATATATTTATTTTATTTCGTTTGATCTTCTTATTTTTTGTTGTATGAGGACCCTAATTTCAAGATTTGATGGAAAAATCCAACGTTTTATTGCTTGGGAAGTAATGGGTTAAAACGGTTCGGAAGTTGTTTGGAGCTCATCAGCTCTCATCGAATAAAAACTAGCACTCGAGAATCCCGGCATGATGAAAAAGTAGCGGATAATTTCAAGGACAACAAACAGGATTTCATGGTAGTAATAATCCCGATAGATCAGACTAAGACAATCAGCAACTAATCGGTTATGAGAATTTCCCAAAGTTCTGCCCAGAAAGAACTCTTTGTATTAGAATTGGAGATTAGCCAACATTTACATTCGGTGGTATTGTACTTTCTTTTCGAGTAATCTTCTAATCAGCAATTAGTGATGGCACTTGAAAAAATGCACAAACGTAAAACGTTAACTAAAAACTTGGAGGTTGTCAAACGCATACAAAGTTATAAGAAATATGATTATTCACCAAGAAATGCAATTGAAGACGGTTGCGATCATTCTGTTAATAATTGTGAAATTTTTATGGGTAGTTTTGAACATACATACTTATTTGGAAGCCAAGAACGTTTACAAATTAGACGGACTGTATTTTAAGGAGAATGAATCAGTGTCCGAATTTCGAGGCAACGATCAATTTTTTAATTGAAGCTAGATTGAACATTTCAAAAAATTGTATAGCTAGATTGAAAATTCAATCGAAATAGTTCGTGGTAGGGTCTTAAGGCAGTTTGAATTCCATATAGATTATGTGGTCCGTAGATTGTCCATTGTGGCACCAATTCATTTCCAAATCCACCCTGAAATAATGTATGTACTTGATGGCGCAAAGATTTCCTCGCTTGGTTTGAAAATGACAGTTGTAATTGCGAACTTTAAAATTTAATTCATTCTACATTTAGAGACCAGGTACAAACGCACCGCGCCAAATGCGTTTCACTTTTCTGAATGAGAGCTGGAGATGCTTCATCATCTCTCTTCTCCCCTGTCGCCCACAATTTATGCATGAACCATTTGCTACAACTTGCAGTCTGTATTCATGTAGCACTAGACAATACCAGATAAAGATCCTTTCAAAACGTCAATTTGATTAGTTTAATAGGGTAAGACATTTTATTTCATTCGTTCTTTTTCTATAGGGTTTTGTACTTCTCGAGTTCGCCGGATACCTTCCTTTCATTCTGGGTTAACGCGGTTTTGATATGTCTAATACTATTACTTGCTTGGAGTTTACTCCTTTTGGCAAGCTCACTGACTCAATTCATTCCCTAGATTCAGTGGATCTGTACCCTTATATATTAACAGGAACTATGCGGTGATCTTTGATAACTTTGTATCATTTTTGGATTGATCATATATTAGAACAGTACATCAATTGAGGTTCGGCAATGTGAGTATATTGTGATTTCTGTATTCCCTCTTTCTGGTGTAAGTAATGGTTAGGCGTATAAGCCGTTCGTTACATTATGCCCCTATACTATATGCATTGCACATGAAATAGATATTATATAAGCGAATGTTCAGCATTAAATCCCTCAAAAGCTCAAGTGGAACGAAGGAACATAAATTTTGGTTTTCAAGGGTGACTATTCCATAGAGAATTGAAATGAAAAGGTGGAATTTGAACTAAGATTTTCGAAACCTTTTGATGTGATTTGGTTGAATATCGTGATGAAATTAATGATTATTATTGGTTGTTGCTTGGGTCCGCCGGGCCTTGCCTTTTTTGTTGTCGAGGACGGGTTTGGACTATATGCAGCCATTTTCATCTTATTCTGATGTGATTATTATTTGATCTTTGATGTGATAATTATTTGATCTTTAATGAATATTGTTTTGATCTTTCAAACATTGTTCAGGTTATTTATTTAGTCCGAAGTTCATTTTAAAAATTCGAACAAACCAGCTAGGATCAAACAATTCGCTCAAGAACAAGGAATTCATTCATAAAAATCACGAATAAATTTGATTGCATAGATATTGTGTCTAATGGAAATTTGCTTTACTGATTGTCTTTTGTCGAATCTAACGTGGCGAGTTTTGAATTTAAAATAAATTACGAACATATAGTTTGCTTAAATTAATTTCCTTGTAAAGAAATATAGTAACACCTTATTGAGTTCGCCTAATTTATTTCATTATCACTAAACTAACTATTCAAGACCAATTTAAACATAACAAGCCAACTTAAATGGTCATGAAATAATAATGTCTTGTAAATTATTTACTTACCGTCACGTGCTTAGCACCTAATAGTCGAGCCCGTATAAGTCCTGAACGTTTTTCGGTCCGTAAAACGAACGTTTTAACTGGTAGCGTTGCTACATAATCATCTAATTTTCTACCAAGGTGATCTGAAGTAGTGATTGTATAAATAATAGTTCAAATGATTATGATAGCTGTATAATTTTGCACCTTTTTCACTCGCATCGTCAACAAGAATGATTTCTTTTAACAGAGGCCGCGGCGAGCGATTAATTACACTCCAAACAGTGCGTAGAAGTGTTGTCCATGCTTCATTGTGAAATACTATAACAATTGATGTTGTTGGCAATTTCGCTGCATAGTGTTTAGATTTGCAGCTGAAATTTTAAGAGCAAGCAAAGAAAGAGATGAAAATGTGAATTAAATTAATATCAATTGAATTAATTTACATATTCATTTGTAAAATTGTCGATAAAATAGAGTGCTGCTAAAGTATTTTAGTATTATTGAGCTTAATAGATTTCAAATCCGATTCCGTAATTTCTATCTCTAACGTGAGACTCTAAATATCTAAATCTAAATATAAATATAATATAATATAATATATATTATATAATATAATATAATATCTAATATCTAAATATAAATTCCAATGAACTCATGCCGCGACACTTTAATGATAATTTTCTGTTTGATCAGGTTGAATTTTAATGAGCTAAATGAACTGTTGGCTATTATATCAATTCAAGAAACATGTTTGTCAAGACAAAATTATCCTATTTATTCCGACACACATTTTGCAAATCGATAAACATTACTTTGAACAATTGTTAAATTTTTCCACGAAGGAGTTTCCATATGAAATCAAACACAACTGAACAAACAAGCGCAATTTATCTTTAATGTAAGGATTCGATGAAAAACGTTTAATTTAACTTACTTTTCGTGTCGCACATCTACCAGCGACCTATTCAACGAGATCATATCACTAGCAAGTAGATTAAATTGATTTTCTTTGAATTTTTCTTTCATTAGGTCTTGCATTTCAGGAGGAATTTTTACGGGCTTGCCTGTAATCAAATGTTGATATGCATTTGTTTTGTACTGTTATCAATCTTATATTTGTTGAATACATACCCATTTCACCTGGTTTGCCGCGAGTTTCCCTCACTGTAGGGGCCGGTTCCCAATCTTTCAATAACACACTACGATATGTACGTGGCACTGTGATGCCACCGTCTAATGATTTCCCTGTATCTATTTCATTATCATCTACTATTGGATCTTCATCTTCCTTCACTAGTGGTTGCTTTTGAGGAGCCTAAATTAAAAAAAGAGAAACATCTTAGAATAGTGAAATAACAATTTTAAAGTAAAAATGTTCATTTTTTAAAAGCGTTAAAAAGAATTAAAGTGTAAAACATAATAAGCCTTTAATTCACAAACTATCGAGCCGCCCAGTTGTCTGTGCTAATTTGGAAAATATTTAATGAAGGAAGTTACAAGTGATCGCTATCAACTAACAAAACTTTCCTTATTTATGCACGCTTGTCAGCGGAGTCGAGGGTATTGGATCCAAGGCATTTCTTATCTCTTCCAGCACGCGATGGGAATAAATAAGTTTGTAAAGGTGGCCGAATTTAGGAAGGCTCCTATAAGTATTATAGACCGAGTGACCGAGACCGAGTGACGAAACCATTTTGAAGCGAATTTTTTGAACAGATCAGTGATCAATGCGCTGATTTGTGAACCCTCATTACCATGCAAATAAATGCATCACTTGGCAGCATTATTGGATGCTCATTAAGGATTTTAAGCATAAAATAAGCATAAAGTTAAGCATAAAATATTCATAGAAAGCCTCATTTATCATTGGGAAAGATAATCATTGCTCTCATTATTTGACTGGTGCAATCGACGAAGTTTTTATTTTTAAAGGGCTATGCTGAACCCACCTTCTGCGACTTCCTCAATCGAAACAATATTATACTCAGTTTGTGAAGCGTTTGATCAAAGTTGCGTCCGACGGCTTATGCACCCTCGTGATTAACACAGTAGATTAAACGCAATCCACTTAGTTGTTGGAGGCTTAAGCGCCCGTTATGGGAGAAATTCTACTCCCCTTTCATAGTTTCTTAGATAAACTACCGATCCTCAGATCATTTCGCAATATCTTACTTAGATATTCCTGCAACCTGAAAGATTCCATAAGGCATTCCTTACAAGTAGTGTCACAAACAATTCAACACACCATGAGTGGTGACTGTGCGCTTCTGCTGTTGGACCGCGTTCACCACTACTGTGATTGTCAGAATTGTGGAAATTCCGACCCTGAAACCCTACTCCTAGTGAGTCTGATTTCTTGGGGCTCGGACGGCCTGGCCGAATACATTGCTGATGAACTTCTCGATCAACTTCTTAGAGGCTTTTAGATGCAAAGACCAAAATGGTTCTGGTAGCTCCGGATTCCCTTTTTTCATGCTGATGTGCTCAAGTCTCATTCCTTTCTAGCTCTTGGAAAACATGCCCCTCCCTCCGCAGACAAACATTGAATATCAGCATGTCAAAGATGCTGTTTAGTCACGTCGTCTTTCACTCTTTTAATAACTTCATCGATCAAAATGGACGCAATGCTCAGGAAAATGTTTCAAAAGTAAACGGGGCGTCCGGGGCGCTCTAAGCTTCCGGCTGATCAGCTTAAAGCCTAAGCCCCACGGACCTGTGTTGATGTCATTAACGAGGATTTGCTAGCTGTATGACTTATTTTCATTGATCCACCCACGAAGGAGTTTACTTGTCTTTCGATTCGGGAACGTGGATGAACATTCTCTGTTAAATATTAGTTGCTACGGAGGAGTCTGTGATATTCACACAACATGATGGACGTTTTAAGCGGAGACTCTACCGATCCCCGTCGTGTAGGACAACTAATCGACCTTAATTTCAACATTTTGTAGCCTAAGATCGAGATGTTACGGGCTGAGAAACACGTTTGCCAGTTTTTTCCGCAATGCAACGAAGATCGCGCATAGGAAGACTCCAAAGCGAACGGTACGTCCACGATGATTGGCGAAAATTTGGCGTATTGTCTGGCCGGTAAACCTCCAACAATTTCTAGGGTTTGTTTTGTAACAAGCATTTTCCATTCGATGTTCGAGGTATCCTCGTGCTGTTCATCGAGCTGTATTTGAAAGAATGACATTTGCTCGTTCGGCGTATTGCATTGATGTGTCTCAGTTTATTCACAGGAATGCAATACGACTAGCGCAGGCTGCTTCGGTTTCGAATTTTATAGTTTGCGAAAATATGATCAAAAGCTTTTTTGAATTTTTTCCTTCTCCATCCTTCAGACTTCTATGATTGACAGATGTCAACCTTACCCTAGCTCAGTTTGCTGTAGGGAGAGTTTGTCTCTTGATTTCGGCGAATGGTTTGCTTTTGGCCTTGGCTCTGGATGCTAGTGCCTGCATAGTTCGACCATAGCAGACTCTAAGCTGAACTTTCAAACAGGCTATTTTCGCCTTTCCATGACTATATTTTCGAGTAGGTTCTTTTCCAAAGGAAAGCCACCTGCTTTCGCCATTGAGAAAAAAAATATTTCAATTTGTTTGATACAACGTTTTTCTAATTCCATGATAGTGGTAAATTATTGTCCCCTGTGACGATGGATTTAGTTCGGACTCAACATAAATATTTCAGAAATAATATTTGTGCCTCAGCGTTCTTGAGCATCAAATCTGTTTGTGTCTGTAAAAGTGAAATTTGTTAAATGTTGATGACATCAAAATTTGCAATTACAAATTCATTGTTACAAAATCGTATTTACTGGCGAAATTTCATTGCAGTGGTTCAGGAGTATTTTTACTGACGACAACTTCGTCAAAATCGAGTCACGCTTAGCTAAATGGTAGATAATTTATTTTGCAATTCTTCCAGTAAAAGCTTTATGCGAGCATGTTAGTGAAGTCAACAAGTCACAAGCGTCTTAACTCATTATGAACTTCTGCTTTCGACTGATGCAATTACCAAAAGGATGTGTCAGTGTGCATGCTACGTACATTAATTTATAGTGCTTAACTTTCATTTCGAATTTGGTAAAACCGAACCGTATGAAGTGATGTACAAAATACCCGTGCAAGAATTTCAGTGGAGAAAAATATTCTAATACTTCTCAAAGAACCTCCTGTGACTTATTGTTGTTGTGATTGTTCAAGGAACTTTGATTTTTTTTGTGTTTGGGAGGTGAAGGCTATTTACGCCCTGAGTGTCGGACTCCCCCGCTACCGGACTACCGACTAAACACCTCCCCTGTCACACCGGGAACCTAGCCTGGAACTGTTTGTCACATTACATCGGAACGGTGATGGTGAAAACAAATATGCAAGTCATTTTCCTTTTTATATTTTACATCAGTATTTAATAATTATATTAATATATTTGCTAATGATGAATTTTATTGAAAGTAATACAGAATTTTTCTTTGAATATATCACATGACAGGTTTGGTCTGACTATTCCGAATTTCCTTTATTGCTAAATATAAAAGTTCGAAATTGTTTCGGATGATTACGGTGGTAATACCAACCCCAAAATTACCGATAAATGCATGCATAATTAACAGTTGTTGTTCATTCGATCGTGTGCAAAGAAGTTTGTGCTTCAATAGTTAATTTTGTGTATTAGACATACATTTGCAAATTCTCTTACGTAAATATATTAAAATGCCACAAGAAATGAAGCCGAAAGGAAGGTTACTAAAGGAACAATATTGAAACTAAGCTGAAGCAGATCTGAAGCTATGGCAGATCTAGATCCGAACGCCGAATGCGACATTAAAGTACAAGCAAAATCAGTTGATGATGAAATTATATCTTCGGCAAGTCTCCATCTGACTCGGCAATTTCGGGTACATATGGAATTGACGTTTATATATTCATACAGTGGCTCAATGTTATAATATTACAAATATCGAAAATGTTGTTTATTCTCTAGGAACTTATAAATATGATATATGAAATAGATATAGAATTTGGATTTTCATACTATCAGCTTATTTAAAACCAAAAATTAAATACATTTATTGATTTAAATGTTAGTAAAATATTCCCAAATATAAAAAGTAATAGGCTATTTTTATATAACTTTAGATCAAAGTAATAATGGGACACACGGTAACCCTGATTCATTTTGCTGTAACTAACGGTAAATCTCAGGATTTTTTTTCTCACTTACACAGAATTTTACTGCTTCATTTGAAGTTGTTTTTTGATCAGTGATAGCACCATGCGGTCCTCAAACCTCAGCAAATATCAAGGAATTATCTTATTCCGAATCAGGAAAATCTGTTCGAAACATTGCAGGAATTGTGAATCAAGCTCGATCTCCAGTATTTAATAAAATCAATTGGTTCCAAGATGCGGATCATTTTCTTAATTAACCAAAACCGAGAGAATGCAAAATATTTTCGGATTGCGACTTTTAAGGCAAATCGACGGATGGCTTTTAAGGCAAATCAAGAATCGGTCACACCTTAGGGGATCAAAACTCGTTGCTGAAGCAGAAAAACGTCTTAGGAAAATCTATAACCCAGAAACAATTAGAAAAATATTGGGGAACCACAACTTCAATGACCGAGTTGCCAACAAGTACGGAAGCGAGTTTCATGGTTTCCGGTCAGATGGACGTTCATATGTGTGGAGAAAGTGTAATGAACATCTTCGGGAAAGAAATTTAAATTCGACTATAAGATGTAGCTTAGGGTCGGTGATGGTATAGGGAGT
The DNA here is from genome assembly GCA_954870665.1 of Stratiomys singularior. Lineage (NCBI taxonomy): Eukaryota > Metazoa > Arthropoda > Insecta > Diptera > Stratiomyidae > Stratiomys > Stratiomys singularior. The sequence goes on from OX940879.1 coordinate 32,721,649, forward strand.
AATATCGATAGCATGACCTGAGAATCTTGACATTATAAAAGAGATAAAAAAATAGCAAATACTGTTTGACCATTATGAGATTCAGTCTGACGGAAACTTAGGACTAACAGACGATTTTGACTTCTATCAGGATAACGATCCCAATCACACGGCCTATAATATTCTAAGGTAGCGCCTCTTTAATTATTTGTAATAGTTCTCATTTCACAAAATGCTCAAACTGATCATAAAGGTAGAATTTTTCCGTTTAATATAGTTAATTTTTTACTAACTAAATCGATTTCGCTCGAAAATAGATTTCGTAAATAAAAAATTCTCAATTCTCAGTCCTCCATAACTGCTCTCATGTGCTCGAAACGCCACCACAATCGCCTGATTTGAACGCGATACGGCACATATGGGGGATAATTTGTAGGATACTTGGAGGAGGATTTGGCGGATTTTTAAAATAAGCGAAGCAAAACCGATCTGAGTGAAGCCCTGAAGGATGTATAGGGAAGAATTCCACTGGATATTCCGACAGATTGGTTATTGCCTGAACTCTAGTCTAAATCCTGTCCAATCGCCTGAAAGTAGTAGTATAGCAGAAAAGGCTTCCCAACTTAATACATTGTCATAAGTGTTATGATGACAATTGTCATCATAAGACTGAATTTATTTAATTTTCTGTATTTATGTGGGGTATCCCACAACTTAGGCCCCAATATGTGACTTTTCAGTCTTTTATGATCTTTGTTACCTTTGGATAAATGTATTGTATATGTACGATTTTTGGATTTGAAATACGCTGAGTTTAATTTCGTATATGACATTATTTATAAAAGCTTAGAAAAATAAATAATATTTTTCATAATTGTAGGTGTCCCAATATAACTTTGAGTCGCCGTGCATAAAATAAAGCAATAAAAATAGCTCTTCCCTATGCCTTAATTTATAAAAATCTACAAAAAAAATACTACAAAAAAGAAAAAAAGAAAAAAAATCTTTATTAAACATTTTCAATCAAAAAATAAAACCTGTAACATCTGACATGTATTCGTAAACTTTTGTGATAACTTCATTTAAAATTCCAATTTAGTTTACGTTAATTTTTGCAATAATTGAAAAGGTGAACAAATTTTCTTGTCCTACTATTGTTTATATTTTGTGTTACTTGTAACGATATTATCAAAACGTTTTAATCTTTAGGTAACCGAAATGAAACATAATCACTGATATTTGATCTGAATCAATTATCAAAATAGTTTAAGGACAAATCAATTGCTGTTGTTGTAGCGCAACACTTCAATACAGAACCTGGACCTGAAGATATTCCTCATTTCATGACGAAAAGTAGACTGGAAGGTTTCCAGGTTAGAATTACCATTGACTATGATAATTTCGCCGAAGGTATCTATGACAGCTGTTTGTTAAAGTCAAAATTCACTTTATTGCTGCGAACATATCACAATAAGAGTATAAACCAAATTCAAACACTTTTTTGACAGGTACGAGGGTTCATACTCCGACCCTGGGGTCACAAGTTCAAATAGACTGTCACCTGCCAGAATTGAACCATTCATCTGTTGCCGAGAAGGTGAGTGCACTAACTATTACAATATTCAGAATACAGAATAAACCAATGGCGCTTGTCACTTTTTATATTACATACATTATATTTTACATTTTATTTTTGTTTTTATTAACTCCATCACATTTCTTATAGGAAATTCGAAATGAAATCAAGGACCAATCTAGAAAACTAACCAAGAATAATTTTAAGTCCGATTTGTAGCTGTGGACAATACATGGATCTATAGCTCAATAGTTGGTGGTTTGAAAAACGCCGTCCTTTCCAACGCCAAGATAATTTTCAAGTTTCAAGTTGTGCGGAGAATCGTATTAGGCCAGTTTTTCTTCGGATGGGGATATTAAATTGGTGGAAGACTTGAATGGGGAGCCAATATTACGGTTCTTTGCTATATGCTTATGATGAGGATGCTACATTAGTAGAAGAATTGTAAAAGGTAGCGAATATTATTGATGGAAAACTTTGAAAATGGAGCCAATATTAGGAGTCTTTGCTATATGGGCCGAATTTAAAAAAGGGTCAGGCGACTATAAAGAGCAAAAAATAAACAACAAACCGGATAACCTAAAAACAGAAGTTCTGTTCACAAAATTTTCCGTTTGGGTGCACAAAAACAGTGCACTCACACGGAAAAAAATCGAAAACATACCAACTTGATACGTTTTACGGTTTTATTAAGAGATGTCGCCAGCGAAAAGTACGCAGCGTACTAATCTGACACAAACGCCATTTTGATCGTCTGATATTTACCTACAAACACGCACAAGTTGAGTCAACCAAATAAAGAGTGTTTTTTTTTATGTTGAACAATCATGTCGAATTTGTGCCTGAAAAGGAGCATTTGTGGCACGCATTGCTTTTATTGTTCAACCAAAAGAAAAATGCGGTTGAAAGTCATCGTTTGTTGGTTAAAAAAAATGGTGGACACGCTCTATCAATTATGTGATCTGTAAATCATGTGGCACATGTTTTCGACAATTTAAAAGTGGATATTTCAAAGTGAAAGACAGTAAGAGCTCTGGTAGACGACAAAAATGCGAAAAGCAGGAATTGCAGGAGTTATTGGATGGTGGGCCAATTCAAGCTCAACAGCAATTAAATGTGTCACAGGAACCGATCAGCAGACGTTTACGAGCAATGGGTAAGAACCATAAACTCGGTAAATAGGTCTCACACGATTTTAATGGGCGTCAAATGGAAAATCGCAAAATTACTTTTGAAAACTGAAATCATTTTTTCATCGATTTGTGACGGGTGACGAAAAATGGGTTTATTTTTAAAATCCCTTAGCGGAAAAAGTCGTGGCTATCACATGGCGAGGCCGGTCCTTCGACATCGGCAAAAACACCATGCTCTGTGTCTGGTGGCAACAGAGTTGTATTGTGTATTATGAACTCTTGAAGTCCGGCGAAATGGTTAATACACAACGCTATCGTCAACAAATGATAAAGTTAAACCGCGAATCAATCGAAAAACGAACAGAATGGGCTAGAAGACTTGACAAAGTGATATTGTTACATGATAACGCGGCGTCGTACACAGCAAAACCAGTGAAAGATACCGTGGAATTGCTTGGATGTGACATCCTTTTGCACCCGTCGTACTCCCAAAACTTAGCACCATCTGACTATCACCTCATCACAACGCAGTAGTTTTTCAACGCAAGCATTAGTTTTGAGTTGTGATTTGCTATTTCCGTCGAAGTTTTGAGTGATGATAAAATCTTAGCTGAATTTATTTTTCTTTTCTTACTAAAACTATTCAGTTGAATAGTTTTCAATGATGCAGAGATTATTATGGTCAATAAAGAGCGACAAGTTATATCTGAGGTGAATTTTTTCATGAGCGTGTCAAATTTTCATCAGTCATAGTTAATTTGACCAGTAAACTAGGAATATAAATTCTGATACTTATGCAAAGTATTAACCAAATGTTTATATATAATATTAAAAGTGTAAACAAATGAAGTTATTGCAGTCATTAACTAATAAATTATATCGTTTCGACAGCAGAGTTTTTAGTCTTTACAACCCAGATTATTTGCAATGCAAATCAGAACGGCAACCCACCTTCACACATGCTTAAATATATGAACATGCATAATAATTTTGACTGGATGTGTTCTATGACCTACAGCAATTTCGAAAGCAATTTTCGAAGTATTACACTTATTGCTGAGGTGTGCGCGTCAGTTTTGGAGAAAACCCGTTTCTAGCTAGTAACTTTTCGCGAAGCTGTGAAAGCAAAATGAAAAATTTGATTTTTTCAATAGATAAATGTGCATGACTTAAACACGCTCATATGGACACATGGAAAGCTTTATGTGAAGACGTTATGAGCAACAACTGTGCTTTCACCTGTGGAATAGCCAGATATTCAAGATCCAAAATGTCGACTGTAATACAATGCCGCTAGGTCTGATTACAAATCTAAAACGTTGCATGTATGATCCAATAGATCGAAAATTTATTATCACCTATGCGATGTGATAATTAGACCGTTTTGCCACGTTTTCCACGTACAATTCGCTGCAATTACATGTTACTAAAGTAACAACCGGAACTTATTCCATTAACTCAATTCGTCTTTTTTTCAATGAAGATGGTAAATATGAACGCGATTGCGGGAAACATGACTCGTCTTATCGTCCTACCCCACTGAAATTGTAACAGAATACTTTCGTACTTTAGGCCCGTGCCAATGTTCGTTTGTAATGTTCCTTTATGCTTGTTTGCATCAGTACATGACGTCGATTTCATATGTGAAGTACAAAAGATATCGCGGGAAATGTTGAACAGAATTTCCGGTTGAAGAATTTATCTTATTTTATTTTTTCGTCATTTCTTTTCATTTTCTTTCACATACAATTTGCACAAGCTTAGATAAAGTGCTCTCCATACAAGTGTCGAAGACTGAAGGATTTTCTTTTAATGTTCATAATTCATTCACTAGAGGCTGTTTAGAAAAAATCTTTTAGAAGTGCGATGAACTGGCAAAGTTTAATGCATTTTAATTTATACTAAGTTCATTTTTTTTTAACTTCATGAATGAAAATTTTAGATATTTGAACAAGAATCTTTTCATATTTGTGTAAGAATGAGAATGTAGGACTGATTTTGCTGGATTTTTCAGGAATTAAAAATGAAAATTATTTACATATTTATTTGACTGCAAAGCACTCGCAACAATGGAATTATTTTTTATTTTGACCCATTTCATGGGGGTTTTTCGTCGTAAAAAATGTAGCACTTGCAGAGTGCAGACGTTGTAGAAGTATCTATGATGTAATATTTGCAAAGTAGTGAGAATTTCCGCTTCAATTACTTGAGAAATATTTTATTTACATGTTTAATCTTTATTATCCAGTCAGAAGTGTAGCATTTCACATTTCTGAAATCGACGTTAATTTAGTATAAAATCTGAGTATTTAACTATGTTACTTCAGTCAGTACATTAATTGTTGGGATTTCGTGTCACCGGTATTAACCTCTTTAAAACAATTTATTTTCTTTATCAATTTATTTTCAATTTTCATAAAAAAGTGTTTTTTGAGTGTCTTGTCTTTAAACTTAATAGGTGTCTTATAGACAAAGCTTTAAATGACATAATGTATTGGATTTTTCGGAAAGTAATTTAGTTTTTTCTCGACAGAGGATTAAATTGTATTTTTTTGACCCAACTTCACACTTAAGTCGCATTATCATTATATATTTATAGAGCTGATATAGCAGGATTATGTGTGAAAAATTCCAAATGATTGTACGCAGTAGCTTTCGGTTGATACCCTTTGAAATCTGGAGAGCAATAAGCAGCATTTTCGTCATATTTTACTCTTTTACAATAGAAAAGCTAAAAATCTTGTTCAAGCCAGAAAGAAATTATGCTATGTGTATGGAGAGGATGTGTTGACAGTACGCCAGTGCCTGAACTGGTTTACAAAATTCGATCCTGTAATTTTAATGTCGAAGTTGCACCAAGTTCTGGAAGGCCGGTTGAAGCTGATAAAGACACGATAAAGGCATTAGTTGATGAAAACTGGTGAACAAAAACACGTGGAATCGTTGCGAGGTTAAGTTTATCTAATTCAACTGTTTATGACCACTTGAAAGGCCTGTGTTAAACCTCGAAGTTCGATGTATGGGTTACTTATGTTCTCACGGAGAGAAATTTGTGTTGTCGCGTTGACGCCTGTGATTTGCTCTCAGACGTCATGAAAACGATCCATTTTTGAAGTGCATCATTACTGCGGACGAAAAATGGCTTGTATATAATAATGTCAAACGCAAGAGATCATGGAGCAAAAAAGATGAACCGGTTTAAAGCATTCCCAGAGCCGATATCCATCAAAGAAAGGTGATGCTGTCTGCTTGGGTGGGATTTTAAAGGAATCGTTTTTTGAGTTTTACCTTTTTACATCAGCTGGACAAACTGAATGATGTACTTCAACAGAAAAGGTCAGAATCAATCAACAGAAAAGGTGCAGTGTTCCACCAAGATAAGGTGAGACCTCATACAAGTTTGGTCACACGCCAAAAGCTTTTACAGCTTGAATGGGATACAATGCCACACCCACCATATTTTCCAGATCTGGCATTTTCGGATTATTATTTGTTCCGGTCACTACAAAATTTTTTTAAAGGTAAAACATTCACTTCAAATGAGGAGGTCAAAAACCATCTCGATGTTTTTTGGCAGCAAAGACCAAAAATTTTTTGAGCGTGGAATCATGCTACTACCAAAAAGATGGCAAAGGTAGTGGACCAGAATTAATATATAATTTAATAAAATATTTGTTCATTATACGAAAATTGTCTTTCACTTTCATCAACAAAAAAAAAACGAAATAACTTTCCGAACGCAATAGATGCATTCTTACCTTCCTTGTGCCCTTAACTTACTTATATTCATTTTTTGTACATTGAAGTTTTCAATTCTAGAATAAATTCGGTAGCTTAGGTTCCCACAACTTCTACCAAGGTGTACGAATTATCGTCCTCGACGAGTTTTCCTATAACCACAAATTGATCCACTTCATAGGAGAGCTCTTTTAGAGGACAGACGCAAAATAAGATGAATTCAGATTGATATCAGTCAAACTCTCATATAAGATATTCTCTTTGTCCGAGAGATTTGAAGCATCTTAAATTTTTAGGAAGTAAGCCTATACCTTCAGCTTATCGAAGGTAATTAATGGTTTAAATTCATAAAATCTCTAACGATGGTTCTATAAAAGGGCATGTACTGTTAAAGAGTGTACTTTTTTTTATTAAATGGTTGTGGATAGAAGGTTCTGCATGAGTTTAAAAATTAAAAAACAAAAACAAAATATATACAAATAATAAATCTCAAAATTAATCATACTGAGTGATGTACGACAGCAACAAATGTCAGCTTGCTATCGATCTGGTTGTAAAATTAGTTTTTTACAAAAAACTGTCAACGTAAGGTAAGGGAATAAAAACATAATAGGTCATAATAGGTCATAGGAATAGGTTAATGAGCCTCAACAGTATAAACATATGTCTAAGTCAACTTCTCCTGATACCGTGCCATCCATTTTATGTTTCCTATCCATTATCCTATCCGTTTCCTATGTTTCCTATCCATTCGTTGCTTATCAACTACGTTTTGCTGAAATTTATTCAAATAGAATCTCTTTGCGAAGTGTATGTTGTGCACTGCGAATCTGAAGTGGTTAAAGTACTCACTGACAATTTCTACCTTTTTTGGAAAATCCATGTCGTACTTCCCAACTGCTGAGAAATTCAGAAGTCATGTAAATTTTTGTATTGTCTAAAATTTGTAATTTTTACAGCACCAGGGCTTTAATTACAGACTTTTTTTGTTATATTGAGTATACATATCCAGAAAGTGTCATTCCAAGCTGCTTTTTTGTTAATTGCATTTAGACAATTTGCTGCTCCTTGCACTGGCAATGATGAGCTCACGTCTATTTTGGTTGGAACTCTGTATAGGTCTTTGAAGAAGTTAGTTATCAGTTTGATGACATACCTGTAAATCTGACACTGCTTTATCTAACTGCTAATAAAATGTTTCCGGCAAATAATAGCTATTTTTCAGTGCATTTTCCGGTCTCCCCTACTTGTTCCGAATAGTCTCAGACGATTTCCTTCTTGTTTCTATCAAGGTCGAGTATAATTTAGGTGTCCATCGAGAGTTTCTTGTGAGATTTTGGTCTAGCAGAGCTAAATTCAAACTTGAATCATTTAACTCAAATATTTTTTTTTTCACAACGATTACAGCAAGGTCTACTTGTCAAAAATCTTGCTTTTACGCAGAAATTTTTGGTTGGTGCCCTTTCAAATGCTGTTTAAACAACAAAATGTTAATTTGATGCCAGTAGATAGAGTATATGAATCGACAGAACTGCAGGTCCCAAGCATGTTTGCTTTCGATATGCAGTTTTGATGTTTGACATGCCCCACGTTCTAATAAAAGGGCATGCAACCAGTGTGGTATTGAATTTATCGAGAACGGCGGTTCATAATCATTTTAAACACCAAGATTTATTATTAAGCCTCAACATATGTAGGTGTAAGAGAAATTGTTGTGTTTTACATTAATTTTTTTATTATTACATGCGTGTCGGGAGCTGCTTGCTCTCTCCTTCAGTACTAGAAACAATAACAAAAAATCCTAGTAAAGCCAAACAGCTCTTTTTGTACCAATTTGTAAGCATCTACAAACAAGGTTAATCAATCGTCGAATATGTTAGTTTTGGTCTTTCAGAAAGTAATTTGTACTTCGCCTTGGCGATTGTGAATTGCTTCAAAAAATCTAGAAAATGTTCGATTTTTAAAGCGCCGTTTATCATTAGAGGCCAGAAATTTGTAATTGAAAGAGTAAACGAAAAGGAAGTATATAGAGTGATAGTAATAGCAGTGGAGAAATAGAGTAACATATGAGCAAGCTAAAAGTACATCGCAAAGGGATACTTATTAACAGTGTTATGCACTCGATGGGATTTAAAGAATTGGTTTTTTAAGTTTCTACAGGACAATACAATGTTTAATTTTGAAGTGTACTATCATCAACTCGAAATGAATGATTTATTTAATAAGAGGAAAAAATTGAACAATAGTAAAAATACATATTTGTTGATTCGCCAAAAACGTTAACAACTTGAATGGGATATACAAACACAACCACAATTATCTCCAGATATGACACCTTCTGATTATTTTTGCGGTTTTTTAGATGATAAAACCTTTACTTTCATATGTGGAGGACAAAATTCGCTTGGGTCCTGTTTTGTTCCAGCAAATAAAACAAATTCCATGAGCGTGGAAACTTGCTTTTGCCAGAAAGGTGACAAAAGGTATTGGACCCGAATGGACTATACTACATTCAATAACATGTTGTTCAGTGAAAGAAAATCCACTTAAAATCGAAATTATCGTATGCATTTAATGTTAAAAGCACTCGAAAAACATATACAATGTTTTGTAACTGGTTAGTAGAAGTTTGTTGAGTTTCAAATCTAAAATTAAATATCTATAATGTCAAACCTTGAACAAACAAATGACTGTATCTGTATCGTTCTATGTCATTTGAGACAGATGGCTTATGAAAAATCAACTTGCTTTATTCAATGATGGATGATTGCACGCTCTTAACTTTTTTGCTCCAATATTTTAAATCGCGGCTCTGCTGATTCATATTCAACTTCTTCCGTTCAGCACAACTTCCCCTTGAAAACAACTCAAATATGCATAATATATTTCGGCCAATCACACTACCATGAACTTGATTTTGAAAATACAATTTTTTTTTCAAAACCACTATTCAAATTATGTGTGAGTTCTACTTTTCTCTTTCTCGTCTCTTTCTTGATTCGTTATCATATTACTTATCTGATAAAGCTTAACCAGTTACTCCCCTTACCACATCACCCAAGCTGGTTTTTCTTTCTTAAGATTTTCTGTAGCGCGCGGAATACAAATATAAAATTTCAATGATTTGAAACCCAACAATGCATGAATATAATGAAATTGCGGAATGACGTCGTCCTTACTCACTTTACCAAGCTAACTCTTTGCTATATATGAGATACATGCGTGTAAAACAAGTTGACACGACGCTACTTATACGATAATGTCTATTTCAGTCCAGTGATTGTCGTAATTTTGTTTATTGGCACTTTTGGTTAGGAGCGCAGAACAGAATATCTAATTAAAATGATGATTGATTAGATACAAGATACTAAACGATGTGTTAAATTTACTGACAAAGTTACATTTCTTAAGGCATTACGGAGGATCGCTTTGAGTGTTAGATTGCAGAGCTAAGAATACAACGGAAAAGTTCTTGTTTCTTAGAAGCGTTGAAGTTAAGGTTTGACTGTACTTCAGTGTCGTCTTTGTAGCATTTTAAAGCCGTGTTCAGTATTAGTAGATCCATTAAAGTCAAATCGAATACTTGCTGCTCTGTTAATTATATCAAGTGCTTAGACGGAAATACTTCTACGTACAAGACGATATCGCAGAGGTAAATGCTCGAAAATAATTATAAATTAAAATGCAAAATTCATGTACGTAATTTTTAAACAACACGATTACAAGTGCGATTCGAAATTCATTAAGAAAATGTCAAAAATTAATTAAAAGTACAGACCGGCCATTTGGAAACTTGACTGCCTATAGTTACTAGTGGCTTCTACAGAAAATGTTTTATTAGTCGTTTTGTATCCTGCAATTCACTAACAACATTCATCTAAGTAACTAACATTCTATAGGATCAAATTCTACTTGTTGATTAAAGGCATATGCATTTTCAATTTCCAGGATTTGCAATTTCCGAACAACATTAATCTTCACAATGGATCAAATTCCACTTGTTGATTAAACGCATATGTATTTTCAATTTCAAGGACTTAAAGCGAATTGAATTGTCCAGGATATAATAACCCATGATGAGTACTCCAACCGAAAAAGCAACAGGAAGCTGGAGTTTTGAAATTATTTGGTTTATAATATTCTAAAATATTATATAAATATATCTAAATGAATATATATGTAGTTGTGTAGTTATTATGGTTTTAGTACGCGCGTATGTTGAACTGCATAAGGTGTCAGTGGTTGTTGAAACTTCCCCGTAGATATTCACGTTTTTAAATCAGGCTTCGATCATATGTATCTATAAATATTGGTAAGTCTAAAAAGTATTGAGCCTTTTTTTTGTCATTTATATTATTTCTATTCAATATTTCTTTTATTTAAAATGAATTTTATTTAAGTACATATTGTCCATTATTATCTTTGACCCTTAGCCATTTTTTGGGTAGAGTCATTATTCCATATGTGTAGAACTTCTGTGGTTTATAGGTTTTCACAGTCCCTTTTTGAAGTGAATTTCTTTTCATTAAGGAAGTTTTGCAGAGTCCGAAACAAATGGTAGTCTGATGGTGCAAGATCTGGACTATACGGTGGATGCATCAAAACTTCCCAGCCAAGCTTTGTCAATTTTTGCTGGGTCATCAAAGATGTGTGTGGTCTGGCATTGACATGATGGAACACAACGTCCTTTCTATTGATCAATTCTGGCCGGTTTTTTTTTTGAATGAATGAATGACGAAATACAAATCTTTACATATGAAAATTGTAGACTGCAATGCCACCTTTCAAACGCATGTCAGTTTGACTCAATCTGATTAGTATTACCCGATATATGGTAACGAACACCATCTAGTGACAAAAAAGGCTCAATACATTTTAGACTATCCAATACATTCACTATTATTCTTTTCACTTTCTTCCATTTTTCGCTCATGTTAACGCTCAGTGCGTAACAAATAGTAAATATATTAAAACAAGAAAATTGCATGAATTTCTCAGACCTCAACTCAACACATTCCTCATACGGTTCATGGTTTACTAGTGTCAACGGAGTGATTGTGACGATATTGTTATTGTATTGTTTCTTTCATTTTTTCCATATTGGCCAGGATAGTGAAATGCACCTTAAGTCAACCCGGTAGTCTAACATTTTTCGACAAATTGATCAGTCCTTTTTCAATATTTTGAAAGTACAGTGTTTAGAAAATCTCCTGTCAATTTTTTATGATAGCGATTATAAATCTTTTTAGATATTTCAAGGTTTGCAGATCTCTCAAGGGCGATTGGTTGCTCCACCTCATGTGGCAATCCATTGTTCACAGCAGTGTAGCTCCTCTGATTTTTCAATGAAATGAGATTGGATGAACAATTATCTTATATAAAAGTCCTCCTTCTATATCACCAAAAAATATATGAATCGCAGAGGAGACCGTCGCCAACGTCGTTTTTAAGTCACGGATGCAGTGACAGAAATACATCTCTCTAAGCACATCTTTTTTTTGAATAACTCTACCACCACGGGGCCACTAGCAGAATTAATCGCCCGAGATGGAAAGACGAATATATAAATGTGAGTGACCGTCCAAAAGTGATCCAATATAGGCCAGAAGTCTTCGTTAAGACGCATAAGCAGAGGAAGAAGAGGAACACGAGATTACAGAAATAGTATCGTATGCTATAGGGTTATACGAAAATATCCGTACGTAAAACTTTAAACTCTCAAAACTCATATAACTCTAAAATCTCAAAACTCATTTTCTGGTGGAAGAGCATGTTATTCAGTATTCCAGTGGTTGGAAATAAAAATAAATTTTCAATTTAGCATTATTTTGTGTTTGAAAGAAGTGAAGAAAACGACTCGTATGTTTGCTAATTTTAATAGCGCAACACTTTCCCATTTTTTTAAAAATTAGTCTGCTTTCAACGATAGCGACACTATTATAGATTAATAATCTGTTTCATTCTCTATTTCTCTGTCTGACAGAACTGAAATTTTCAACGCCACTCAGGTTTATTTTTTAAGAATACCATTTTTTGCAATTTTTTTTTTAATATTTAAAATTGTTTTATAACTGTTTTTTGTATGAGTACTTAATTCAATTTTTACTTACAGTGGCTCAATAAAGAAGTCGGACCCATACCCATTTACACTTGAAAAGGGAATAAACGACAAAAGAATGTATTTTAGAAAAAAAAACAAAATTTATTTTTTAGCTCTATATTATTAACTTACGAAAAATAAAAACATTGAAAACATAACTCAATTTTGTGATTATTAAAAAAATAAAAAGTTGAAATGCAGCCAAATTCACGTCAAAAAAGAACTCGGACAGCACTCTTCTTCTTTTTGAGTTTAAAAGGGGGATTCCCCGCATTTTGTGTAGTTGGCAGCTCTTAGCATCTGAGTGAAACAAATTGAAACTGTAAATTTTATACGTGGGTGAAATTGTGTGAATTGTGAACCTTCACGGGGGTGAAATTGTGTAAAATGGGAAAGAAACGTGGTCAAACTTCTTTAGAAGTAACAGAACTCATTTTGAAACATTATAAAGAAGGATTACCGGTCCGTACTATAGGGGAAATCGTAAATAGATCACACTCCACTGTTCACGATGTAATTAAACGATTTAAATCATGCAGATCAGTGGAAAATAAACAAAAAAGTGGTAGACCTAGAGTGTTTCGAAAAGTGTTAGACCTAGAGTTTCGAAGTCAGATGAGCGATGGATTGTACAACAAATTCATAAAAATTCGAAATTAAGTGCTCCAAAATTAGCTCAACAAGTATCAAAATATCTTAATAAAAGTATACATCCTGAAACGATAAGGTTAGTTTTGAGACGAAGAAATCTACATGGAAGAGTAGCCCGTAAAAAACCATTCGTTAGTAAGTGCAATAGGAAAAAGAGACTCAAGTTTGCCAAAACATATAAAAATAAAGACCTATCATTTTGGGAAACTGTGATATTCGCGGACGAAAGTAAATTTAATGTATTTCGCTCAGATGGTCAATGCTATGTTTGGCGAAAAGCTAATCAAGAGCTCAAAGAGTGCAATCTACGATCCACTGTGAAACATGGAGGTGGCTCGATAATGGTGTGGGGCTGCATGTCCACTGCTGGTCCAGGTAAACTTTCTGTAATCGATGGAATTATGGTCCAAACAAAGTATTTGACCATTCTGAAAGAAAATTTAGTGGAAAGTGCTGAAAAATTCGGAATAAAAGATAACTTGCAATATTACCAGGATAACGACCCAAAGCACAAAGCACTCAATGTGCGTTTATGGCTGCTGTACAATTGTCCACATGTACTGGAAACAGCTCCACAATCTCCTGACATTAATGTTATCGAGCATTAACTGTCCGAGTTCTTTTTTGACATGAATTTTGGCTGCATTTCGATTTTTTATTTTTTTAATAATCACAAAATCGAGTTATGTTTTCAATGTTCTTATTTTCGTAAGTTAATAATATAGAGCTAAAAAAATAAATTTTGTTTTTTTCTAAAATACATTCTTCTGTCGTTTATTCCCCTTTCAAATGTAAATGGGTATGTGTCCGACTTCTTTATTGAGCCACTGTACTTAGTTTAATTATCGTTTTTTCCTCGTTTAATTATAGTTTTTTTTTAAATCCTGAAAAGCCCGGGCAAGAATACCCGGTTACCTTACATATTAACGCGTTTTTCGTGAAATACCATTTTTAATTGTCGGACAGCTCCGACAAATAGGAAAACTTTGAAAAGTTTAAATAATTTTTTTTTATAATTTTACCAGATTTCTTTATAAGGCAAACTTTTTGCCGCGATTATATAACGAGGTTGACATTTTTTAATGTTTTTATTTCTTTTACCTCACCCGCATACTAGTCCTTCAATATTTCTGACATTTAAAAAAAAAATCAAATATCAAATCGGTGTCGCGAGGTCGTAGGGAACAAGCTAGCGAAAAATCAACAAAAATACACAATGCAAACGACTCTCAATGCAATGAACAACTTAAGATGGATATTATCGGCTAGACAAATAGGGCGCATGGAAACTAGCTTCCGTAAATCAAAATATCTATAACAGAATCTAAGAACAAAATTTCGATAGGATATGAGTTGCAACAAAAAAAGGAGAAGAATATTGTTTCAATTTTAACAACTCAACTCTTAGTTGCTTAGATGAAGCGAAAGGCGCTAAATGTTCAGCTCTGCACGAATGTCTTTGATAAGCAACTAGATATATGGGCTGTAATGATGTCATAATTAGACAATTATCCAGCGATGCGTTAACATGATATTACCGATGAATAATAGCGGGCTTTGCTGATGCAATCTTATATCCTGAAGGCAACTGACGGAAGATGTCAAATAGGATTAATTCAAAGACAGTGGATGTTACCTGCCAAAGTCCCATAACCGCTGTTGGTTTACTTTTCAGTTTTTCAGGATGCTTTTAATTGACTAGCTTGCGCACATCAAAACAGCTTGTACATGAATCTAAGAACAAGATTTTGAAAGAGTATGAGTTACTCCAACATAAGGATCCTAAGGCTAAACAAAGCAACAAAATTTAACTGAGTGAGCTACATTAACAACAATGTATACTTGTTCACATTAAAAAAAAACACTGCAGGCGTTTAATTTACAAAAGAATACGTTTGATAGTACAAAAGTGCAAAAGATGACATTTCAATGTACTAAAAATGGTAGGATAACAACAATATGCATTTGACGGAAGAATTAAAATTAATAAACAATAAGTTCGACGTAACACCCGAGCCTTTGCAAACGTCTTACATAAAAGGATCATTAGTCAACACGAATGAACTTCAGAAGAACTTATGACTTACAGACGAGAACTGAAAACCGGGTGTGTAGAATTTTCGATTCGATTTCGAATTAAATAATGTATGTTTCTTATGGACTAACCATTTAAATTTCATCTAACATATAATCACAATTATCTGTCTCCAAGGTCCTGGAAGTTATCCTACTCCTGTAGAAATCGATTCCTCACCCTAGAAAAAGTTTGCCTGCACGAAGATCCTCTTTAGCGTTGCAATCACTTTCGGGCAGGTAGTTGTCCAGGGACCAAAGCAAGTGATAACCCGTTGGAGTAAGATCGAGAGAATATTCTGGGTGGGGTGAAAGTTTCCAGCCAATCTCTGTTCATTTATGCTGGTTAACTGCAGCTGTGCGCGGTTTCGGATTGTCGTGATGAAAGGTGACTCCGCGACGATTAACTAACGTAGGACGCTTACCACATTGTGATCGTACAAGTCTGCATTTAAAGTTTGATTTCCACCGAACAGATATGAGCATCTTCCGTATATGAAAGCATGGTTTCGAAGTGGATGCTGGCGATTCACGATTTTTATAAGTTAACCGGCGCGGTTCACGCTATTGTACAGGACCTACTTTTCATCTCTAGTAACCAATCAGCAGAGAAATCTATCATCGGTATGACAAGCTGATGATTGGAAACTCGGCAAACTATTCTGTCTTCTTGTTTCTTTGCGAAAGTTCATGGAACACCCAATAATCTAATTTTACCACATTTCCTAGCGCATAAATTCTTCTTTTTAGAGTAGTTCTATGGACCTGGAACCTCTACGATGTGATGTCCATGTTATCGCTTAGTTTTATGACTTCTATGAGATCATCATCTGTCACCTCCTAGGGCTGTCCTGATTGCGACTGACCTGAAAATGTCGTTCTCCATTATGAAAGCGCTGAGATTACGGCTGAGATCTAACTTTGAACTAAAGGTGGTAAACATATTAACTCTATGATCTAGTAAACAATTGTCAACAATCAGAGCGACTTTTTTGGTTATGAAATAATGAAGGTATTTGATATTTGAAAACGTTGCCAAAATGTTATTTTGTCGAGTTAGGAGTTACTAAAATGCCGCGGAATCGTTAACGGTGAACGCTACAGGAAACAGCGGATAGGCTCATGACGGGTCACAAGAAGTAAATTTGATTCTGGTATGCAAGACAAACTAGGTAGTGCAATTTTATTTGGGAAATTATGTTACGTTTTCCGTTGTGTAGCCGACGTAGAGAAATAAAAAAAAAATTTTAAAATGAATAATTAAAAGATATCAAGGAAGATTATTTGTGCTTAAGTTGTGATTAAAATGTTAATTTGTAATCGCAATATTTTAGGTTATAAGAAAAATATCCGAGATAGAACTAAGACTAGAATTAAAATGAAAGCCTTTGTAATTAGATTTAGGTATTAAGCAATATTTAGTTGAATAGTAGAAAAAAGTCTAAGTAAAATTAAGAAAAGAATGCCTCAGTAAAAAATCAGAAAAAAATTCTCAGTAAAAAAAAACTCATTAAATTTTTGAAACGCTTTTGGGCATCATCATTTTCCATCAATATAATTCGGGTGTTAGTTGTGATCAACTACCTATAAGAAGGAGAAAATGTTAATGTAGAAGGAACAAAAAGTGGAAGTAAATATAGTAAAACAAGAATAGAATCCAGAAAAGTAAATCAAAGATTGAATCCAGAAAAGTGAATCAAGTATAAAGCTACAAAAGTGAATCAAGTATTAAGCCATATGATTGAATCAAGTATTGAAAGATATAGAATCCATAAAAGAATATAAGTAAATAAAGAAGCTAAACAGCGACCAGATTGCTCGGAATAATAAAGTTTTTCAATGGATGTCACGTGTATTGCAAGCTGTTGACTCAAAACATCAAGAGAAATACATTTGTGAAATTTATGACGGAGATCGTTTCTGGCGGATGCCATATATAGTGAAGGAAGACGCTCAAGTGAAGTCCCGAAATCAAGCTGAGGTGGAGATTCATGTTGGAGGCAGCAGAGGTGGTTAGAAGCAGCGCAGCAGAATTAATGTAAATTGAATATTTCTATTAAATTTTTTGAAATCAATCAGTAAGAATTTTCCATGTGTGTGTGATATGCAAGGATCAGGGCTTTCATAATACCGTAAGCCCCCCACCCCCGCGCGGTGAGCTATTTGGTTAAAAATAACTTCCTTCGACTGCCCTTATGCGCCCTTTGTATTTTCAATTAAATCTGTCTTGTTAACCTTGTCGTTTTTTCGCTGCAGGTGCGACTTATCGGTTGCCGCCCCAATTAATTATATTATTATTTATTAATATTTTATCCATACCGAATTTATGCCCTGTAATACATATCCCTATCAAGAAGTGGTTTCGTGAGTTCCCAAATTAGCGATTCTTTTTGTACAGAATCCATGATTTTCCCAATGTGGGGCGAAAGTTATAGCGACTGCCGAACACTATTTCAAATAAAACAAAGATTTTTTTTCTAAAAAGAATTGTGTACTATATTATTTAGTTCTTGTCTGATGGACTCTTTTTATGCTATTTACGCCTAACACATGCATCTGTTTTTCTTTGTCTTCGGGCGTTATCAATATTTGAATAGACTTATATCACCTTTAAATTTATGGTCTTAGTTATTAAAACGTGTGGAAAATTATCACAAGAAGACTGAGTTGCTTAATCCTAACCTTAACTAATGTTAGGTTATAGCCGTACGTATTCAGCAATTTTCAAAATAAACGGCTTAATTACATACATTTGATTATATAATTTTTAGCCATTTAATATGAAAAATTTGTGCGCGGCTACTAATTACAGGTCATTTGATTCAAGAAAAATATAAATTCAGAATTTTAATTTTAACAATTTATCATGAATGTTATTAAAGGAGAACATTTTTCTATACCGTAATTCTTTATCCAACGACAAAGAAAACTCATATTTGAAACTTTTCTGCCATATTCATTAAAAACTTTTGAATTCCCAAATTAATGTCCTATATTTTAAAACCGTTATCGTAAGAATTGGAAATGTAAAACGAAAGTTGCTACTTGCATAAGCCTCAAATAAAGGATATTTTGTTATACCATTCCCATGTTTCTTTTAAAAAGATTGTTACTGTTAAGAACAATCCTTTTCCAATAGCATATATGAAATATTAATACAGTTCAAAGAGGCACATGTTGGTACAAATGGAAATACGCTTTATTAAGCTATAGTTGCTCTGGGATTTGAAACAATAACGTTCCCAAGATTAAGACTACAATGAAAAACAACATTTATGTTTTGAAATTGGTTCAGGCTTGGCATAGGAGATCTGTTTTCCCTTTTGTTATTGCTTATAATTCTAGAGTTCAGTTAAAATTTCTTTGTAAATCCATACAAAATGTGGTTGTGACTGTAGGGGAGTGGAATACAAGACATAAAATAAGTATTTTACTTTCAAAAGAAAAATTGCATACATAGCAAACACCACATAAGGAAAAACGAGCCTGGCGACTAGCTTTTGTGAGTAGAGATATACATATAAAGAAAATGTTTCGCCTTATATGATTACTATCTATGTTAAACACGGGGTCTAAAATAAAATTAAGAAGAAAAAATTACATTTAAAACCTATAAATTATAAATTGAATTGGAAATAAAATAAAGAAGACATTTTCGACTCCCAAAAGTATGAAAGTGAATCTAAGTCGAGTTTGATATTAGAAGCTTTAATAAATAATTAGGCTTGATGTATGTGAGATTTTGAATTCGAAAAAATTTGCAATTGAGAATTTTTTCCATTAACGAAGAAATTTGGTCAAATATTCCCCCTTTTTGCGTTTCCAGCATATTTTATCACGAAGAGCGTACTGACTTTCCAATGACACTCCGTATTGTAAGTTCAGATACAGTGGAATGACTGAATCATTTTCTTCCCGAAATTTCCCTTGATTAGTTGGAACATTTCTCGACTCTTAATGACATAATTAGATGGTTATGAAACGTTGAAATTATGGAAGACAGCTGACAGCATATGTCAAATATTGTAATTCCAATATGGTCGATACAATTTGTTGAAAATTCAATTATCTTTGTTTGAGATCCTTTTCTGTATCTCAGAATATTTTTAATAAGCTCAATCAGGAAAACATAGTTAAAAATAATTGACCATGCCGATCAGGACAGTATCAGGGTGTATATTATTTAAAAAATTGAACAGTTCTCACACTAACGTTTTATCAATATACTGGCAACAGTTGTTATTAATACTTATTGCTATTAACGTTATTAAGAATTAAGGTGATTCTTATCCATCATGTACAATAGAATAAATGGTGTATTGAGCCATACGAGGTGTGTGGGAAAACACTGCGGGCGATCTGGCAGCACTGTGTCTATCTGCCTGTTCTAGACCGGTTAATGTATCTCTTCCACTTTCTCAGTCAAAGTTTTAACGCCGTGCAGCTTACACATTATTTTTGACAGCGCCATCAGTGAAATCAGCAAAATGGAACATCAGAATTAAGGGCAACGTTGTGCAAAAATGTATTGTGTTTTACTAGGTGAAATCACGAGTTTTATTTTTGAAAAGTTGAAATAGCCAAATGGAGAATATTCGTTACTAAAAGCAAAGTTTTCCGCTGGTACTATTTTTGACTTTCGGAAGGCCGAAGACACGCTGAAAATCAACTATGCTCAAGGAGACCTTTAGCTTTTATAATTGACGGTAACGTTGAACATTGTGAGATCATGATTGTTATGATGAGAGAATTGTCAAATTTACACATATTTATCCTACAGAACAAAGTTCAACAGACGATTTGGGCATGAGAAAAATATTTAAGAAAATAATGCAACGCAAAACATCACAACTGAACAGAAGAACAACAAAAGAAACATGTGTATTGATCATCTTGTAAGGATTTGTGATCACAATTGGTGATCATGATGTGATCACAAAGTTGGCGCAAAGAAAAATGCGGCAAAGTAGAAATAGACGCACTCCGTTCTCTCTTCCTTTCTGCTTTTTTTACAGTAAAGGTAATCATCATCACAAATCATCAACAAAAATCACAAATTGGCAAAAATGTCTTATGCAAAAGAGTTCTTAACCATTTCAGTGCTAAGGATTTTGGTTATATTTAATTAAAATTGCGGTAATAAAATCCGATTAATTTATTACATATTACAATGTTAATTTTTGACTAACGATAAAAAACAAGACTGAACGCACGAACAACCCTCCCCCACCGGGCGCATAACGCAGACTGACGCAATCGTCGACATAGCGACGAACCGCGCTCTCAAGGTCAAGCGCGCTCGTCGCTATGTCGACGAATCGCACCGAAACGGTTAAAAAGGCTCAGGAAATGTTGGATTCCGGTGACACTGTAGACCAATGGATGCAGTGAATCTTTGATGTCAAAACGCATTCCTGTTGTTCCTCAATCCCCCTTTTCCCGGGTATTAGTCGTTGTGACTATTTTTTTCCCGAAATTGAAAATGGACGTTGACGACTTTCAGCGCTGATACCAAGAGTGGAAATAACGTCTTCAGCCAAAGGAACTAACTTGAAGGGGAGAACATTGTTGTTTGATAAAAAGAACAAAAACCGAAATAAATGAAATATCAGTTTCATTTTCTCCAAATCCTCTTACATGAATAGATGTAATTCGAGATTTGCTCCTAGTTGCATGCTCTCTATCTACTAAGAACATTATTTCTTATGGTCATAAAGATTCGAAAGATCAAATAAAACATGCGCTTGTTATTTTATGATCGTCTTTAACGTTTGCAAAGGATTTGTATGGCTTTGTAACACTTTGCCGGGTAAATTGTAAATGAATCAATGAAGTATCAAATATTGGTTGGTTCCATTGCTACAAAATTCTAAACAGTGAATCCCTTTTGTGAACGCCGTATTGAATCAAATTAGAAACAGGCAATGAATAATGTGAGAGTTGAGAACTGGTAACGCTGATAAGAGAAGTAGATAGTAGAGAATTATCCGATGTATAACAATGAATAGTACATAGCGCTACTTGGAAGCTGGGTGCAGAGATGCTCACAATAAAGAAAAGAGCAAATGTGATATATCGTACCAGCTCAATTATTTTGAAGGATGATTTGAGACGAGCCACGAAGAAGGAATTCAGAATGCAAACAAGATATTGTGATCGGTTGGTATTTTGCCTGATTTATGTCAGATTCAAAAATTATTATAGTAGGGGAGAAGGCTGGGTTGTGAACCGGGCTGAGTAGTGAACCATCAGCACTTTTTTCCCCTAATTGACCGATATCGCCATCTGTCTCCGTAAGCTTGTATTTTATTATGAGCCAGTTTTTGCGCTAAAACAAAAGCATATAGTCAGATTGCTTGTGACAGCTGCAGACGTGGTATTGACGATTGATCGCGAAACGTTTTCTGATTGTTTGTAAAGTACTATTCAAGTGGCTGAACTTTCGTCGAAAAGGTAAGTGTAATGCATATTTGTTGAGTGTTTTGATTCTATTTTTCGATCCAATATTGGTTTATGTCGTATTGAGATTGTGAGTATTTTGTGTTTGACGTTTCCAAAATTGCGTTATGGCTGGGTTGTAAACTATCTCGATGGCTGGGTTATGAACCACCTGTATTTCATGCTACAGTTGTATCATAACTGTCAAATATCATTAGATACATTGAAACAAAGTGTATTTATGTAATTTTACTCTATTTGTGTTACGTTCATGTTTATTTATTTTTATTTTCAGGCATGTAAACCTTAAAAACAACCTCCGCAACACCAAAGAAGGGTGCCGTATCCAAAGAAATGAACTTTAATGCGTTGTTGGATGCCATTAAAGACAATTTGTTGAAGGAAAAAGCCATACGAGCGGCTGCCCGTGAATATGGAGTCGATAGGATCACGCTGACCCGTCACGTGAAAAAAGTTTCCGACCATTTCACGGATATTTCTACCGTCAGTGATGTTGATTTGTTTGAATTCATCCGCACTTCCAATACGCACATTCCGTCGAATATGGTTTTCTCTCCCTCGCAAGAAAGGGGCCTCGTTGAATATATCCTGAAGTGCGACAATCATTATTATGGCCTCAGCATTAATGAATTAAAGGAATTGGCGTATCAGTTTGCAGTCAAACTCAAAGTCGATTATCCTGAATGTTGGAATGAGAACTCGATGGCTGGTCGTATGTGGTACCGAGGCTTCATGAAGCGCAATAACAAGCTAACGTTGAGGACACCCGAGCAGACGTCAATGAACCGAGTCAAAGCTTTTTGCAAGACAAACGTAGATAATTTTTTTTTACATTTGGGTCGGTTGCTTGACGAACAACGCTTTGACAGCACTTCCATTTACAACATGGATGAAAGTGGATTCTCAACGGTGCCAACAAAAATCGGCAGTCATTGCCTTGAAAGAGGCGAGGCGCGTTGTGCAATTAGAAGCTGCTGAGAGAGGCACCATGATTACGATGGCTCTCACTGTGAGTGCGAGTGGGAATTCTATTCCTCCCTTGTTTTTGTTTCCGCGCAAGAATATGCAGGCGTGTTACATGGACAATGCTGCAAGTGGTGCAGCAGGACACGCCAATTCATCTGGATGGATTTGCCAAGAAGAGTTTGTGCGTTTTATCGAGCACTTCATCAAGTTAGTCAAGGCGACAGTTGCTTCGCAAGTTTTGTTGTTGTTGGACAACCATATGTCTCATCTATCGGTTCATGCCTTGGATTTGGCGGCTGCAAATAAGGTTCACATACTCTCGTTTTCCCCCCACTGCAGTCACAAATTGCAGCCACTCGACGTTTCCGTGTTTGGGCCAATAAAGAGTTACTACAAGACCCAATGTTCCGCTTGGCAAAAAAAAAAACAATGCTAATCAATGCTTGGAAATCCGGCACGTTGCTGGTAATGTTTGTAAGACATTGGACTTGGCTTTGACGCCCAAAACAATAAAATCAGGATTTTCGGCAACTGGTATTCAACCATTCAACCCTGACATTTTTAGCGATGCTGATTTTGTCCAGGCTGTAGAAGTGAATGCTCGTGAAGTTGAAGTCGATGCTGATCTCGGTAAAAACGAACAACGACGAATAATTTTCGATCCAGTGAACGTCGGGTGTGAAGAAACCGTTGACAGCACTCCATATACTTCTCGTGATTTATCTACTTCTCGCTCTGTAACAGTCTCGCTACTCAGCACCAGTGTTTCGTCGCTTCTGGACGAAATTGGGCCATTACAAGGAGCCACACCCCGCAATTCATCTTTTGAAGCAAAAGAAACAAGCAACAAAGTCACCAGGAAAGGCAGCGAAAAGGAAGGCACGACGTCTCAAGACAAAAAATCATCAACACCTTCAGAACCATCACCAGATAAAGACATCAATTTTTGCACCATTTGTTTGCGGTTTCTGCCAAAAGAGCTGACTCCTAACAACTCCATCAAATGCAACTCATGTGGCCGGCCTGTCAACTTGAAGTGCGCCAAAATGACGCGTTCGTATTTCACGTGCAGCCATTGCGATACTGATGTGGATGATGATGAATGAAATGGCGATAAAAAAATTCCATTCATTCCGATGGTTAATCCAAAGGAGAGTCATTGCTTTATTACTTTCACAACTTTTACTTTACTTGTTTTGCCTCTTAAAGTGTTGTAAATAAAAGCACTTATCGTTTTCCATACAATTATGAGTTTTTCACTTTGATTTTTCCAATTTTCATCAGGATTTGACCAGTGGTTCACAACCCAGCCAAAAATCACGTCCTTCGAAAATTGGCCGTAGAAATTAACCGAACGATCCAAACAGAAATTTGTCCAAACAAAAAAGTTGCGTGTTATATTCAGCTTTCAAAAAGTTATCTTGCATTCTTTGATATCTCCATTCTATAAAAAGTTACAGATCAAAAACAAAACCCGGTTCACAACCCAACCTTCTCCCCTACACGAAGTTTCAATTTTCCAAATATTTCAATTTTCTTGTTTTATTCACAACGAATCAGTTATATGATAAGTGTCACAATCAGAAGTAATCTATCATAGAAGATATTTCAACTTTCTTCATTCTACAAATCTATGGAATAATTCAAAACAACAAAAATGTTATCAGTTTATGAATTAATTTATCCAATCGATATTTATGGAGCATATGAGTTGCACTTGCGTGTTTGCCAGGTAAATAAATACCTTGCGAAATGTAAATTATTTCTAACATTAGTAAGGATTTTTTATACTGCTTGATATGGTAGTCAAAAAAAAAAGGAAAACTAATATTGCTTGAAGTTTACCTCTGCTTCATTCATTGGCTGCATTAGAATACTGATCAAAATTGCCATAATTATTATTATCCTGGTTTATTTAATTCAATAACTCACTATAACTTCTGCCATCCTGTTCATCTGCAAAATCCTGACCTGGTTCCCTTGGCTGAAGACGTTATTTCCACTCTTGGTAAGAATCTTCTCCCATTGTCCCATCAAGCGTTAATTCAGGGATTTGTAATAATGTTGATAAAAGTACATTTTATGAAAATGCGAGGAATCTTTGGTAAACTTAATTAGTATGCGGTACCTCAACACGTTAACAAATTACTAATCGATATTGGCGAGTCGTATTCAAGCTACACTTTTATCTGCAACAGAAATGAAGGCACGGAAGCAACTCGATAAAAAAGTGCTTAAACATTTATGAATTCGCTATAAAGATGCACGAACCTTTATCTTGATTTTAGAATGTTGATATTGTGACCATCAGACCTAATATCCTTCAAGTGGTGCGAGTGGATAACAATTTTAAGGACAAATTATACAAAATCTGTAAACTTTTCTCATGAAAAATATACTTTTTCCTTCTGTTCTTTGAATACTTTTTTGTATGTAAATGCATACAATTTATTTATGACATTCTACAGAGAATTGAAAATTTATTTTTTGAACATCTGTTCAATTTGTTCGACTTTGAATCTGACATGATGTGAAAAAAATACGGAGCATGTTAGTAAATTGATACACAGTCACTGTATGAATTTTCACAAAGCCGGAGAAGAGGAGTGTCGAGGGACAAATTTTCCATGGAATTTCATTTGAATGTATATTGATTCAGAATTTCGAAAATTGTTCATGCCATGCCCAAAATCATTAATATTCAATGCTCACTTTGCTATCGAAGCCTGCTCAATTCTTGCATTGAAACTACGCCAGATCGATCTGAAAAAATACATTGATGACCTGTTGAAGTGTGAGGAAGGCTATAAAATCTTCTCGAAAACAAAAATAAAGGTCTCAACACATCCACCGACCTGGAGTTCTTAGCTCTACTATGTAGGAAAATGTGTTTGAAAATGTCATTTTGCCTTACTGGATAAACTGTGGGGCATTTTACTTTCAGTGCTTATCTCAATCGTATTAATTGTGTTCAGCAAAGGGACCCTGTAAAAACTTTCTTTGATTCCCAGGCTGCACATAGCCAGCATCCATCTATGAATACCTGGTTTTGCGGTCTCGTTGAAGGATGAGCGCGTATCATGTGGTCCTTCTCTTTCAAGTATCACGCGCTGTCCATAGTGTTTGGCTCCTTTCGGGTACGCGTAGTAAATCCTCTCACAACTGTGGACTATGCAATGCAGAAAAACTTTTTATTTATGCCTGGTTTGCATAAATAAAAATGGTAGCATTTTTCACGCTACAAAATCGATGTTCCACGTATCTCAGTTTCAGTTCACAGGGAATCCAGTTCTTTGATTTACGAATCATTTCCCTCGATTTACAACCAGTTAAAATTGCTTGTTGAGTATCTTCTAACTTTAGTACAGGGTTCATCGCGTTTGTTACTCAATCTGTACTAACAATTCATGAGATTTGAGGTATTTGTACACTGTTGACTTTCCGTTGCGTTCTGTATCTTTAATGTCACTGTCGCCGTTTTGAAACTTTTGAAACAGCTCACTTTAGGTTCTTCCACTAAGAATATGTTCAAGACATTGCTGTCATAAACTATCGATGCTTCTTCGTCGCAGAATTTTTTATATCAGCGAAATACAGTCATTTTCAAAGTAGGGTACGCGTACCGTTTTGGGAATACCAGTTAAGGGGTACGAACCTGTAGAAAGTATTCGGAATGTTGAATATTGCATTAAAATTTACGGATACTGACCTAATTTGCAAGGTGGGCTATCTAACGTTTGAAATTGGAACTATAGGTTGTTTTGTGGTTGGAAGGTTTGATGACATTTCCGATGTGAAGGAAACTTAGTTATATGACATTCATGACATTTATGAAAGGGGTCATTGTTCACTTGAAAAAAGTTGGGAAATATTAAATACCGATGGTGAACTGTCTACTCAAACTGTAAGAAATTAACGAAAAAAATTGACAAATGAATGTGTCAGTGGATTAACTTGTAAAGCAAGTACGCGAAACTGGGTCGTTATTGGATGAAATTAACCGAGCACGTACTCGTCCAGTTCGCTAAACCGAAAACATCGCTGCTGTTGCTCAGAGTGTGAGTGCACAACAATCAAAATGAACTCCTCATCGTTCTCAAGAGTTGAACATTTTACACACTTATTTAAGAAGAATTTCGCATAAGGATGACAATATGAAAGCGTACAACGTTCAATTAGTGCAAGAACAGAAGTCGCATGACCATCCGATGCGTTTTCGGTTTGCTCAATAGGCAGAAGTGAAACACAAGAGGCACAACTTGAAACACGAAATCGAAATTGCCATTGGCGAAATATAGGCCCAAACAAACGAAAACGTACTGGAAAATTGGAGTGGCTAATTTTAAGGCTAGTGTGGGTAGTCATTTGAATGATGTTGTCTGCCATTTCTAAATGGAAAGGTTAATCTTTCTAATAAACTTATAACTTTGAAAAGCTTCATAAGTTATTTTTTTATTCATAGCTAATTTAAATTCCAAATCTTTGAAGGAACATCCTGTACTAACTCTGAATATATACTTTTAAAGTTTTATAATTCTGGTGAAAATACTAATTTTCCTGTAGCAAAATATATGGTCAGTCGCGTTTCAGATAAGATATTGCTGGAATCGCTGAATACTGAATACCCCTCTCAAAATGATACGATTGAATGACATGTTTGACACGGCAGGTGAAGTTGATATTCAATTTTTTTCTGAAAAGAAAACTTTTGTCTGTTTTTTTTTGAAATTCAAAGATTTTCTGTTTAACGAGACTACGAAGACTATCACAAGAGAATAAGACACTTTTAACGTGATCAATGTTATCACAATGCAGTACTGATTCAATGGCATGGGATCTACAAGTCAATAATGCTAAGTAATTTTGGAAATTTTAGGTAATTTTGGAGTTTACTTTTTGAACCCAAGGTAACAACCGAAATTAAATAAAAAAACAAAAGGATTTATAGTTTTCTAAATTACATAAAAGAAGGGTTTGTAGTTTTCCAAACGTTATTTAAAGTGCGCAGATGATTTGCTTTTCTTTATGAGTTTATGAGTTTTAAAAGACAAAATTATATCTAATACATAGCTTGTTATGGCACAAAAAATAATAAAATGGAAAATTTAACCCAAAAAATGAATACCAAGAAATAATAATATTAAACATAAAATAGTAAAACCTGTCAAAAAGAGTTTAGAAAAACGTTTTTGATGGGATTGGAATTGTGTTTTTAGCCTATCAAAAAGTTCGTTCTTATCGTTTCTTTACTGAGACCAGGAGATGATTGGCTTATGCATTTAAAGCAACCACTTTGTCAAAGCTTGAATAAACTGTTCTATTACCTATACTGTAATCTTTAATGACGGAAGCATAATTGTCACCAGTCTTCTCTATTGTAGTTATCGATTTTTGCAGGTTTTTTGCAGCAAAGAAATGGAAATTTCAGGGTTTACTAACAAAATAAATTATTTGGGATTTTAAAATCTACAAACACTGACCATTGCTGTTGATTATATAACACTTCTTTAAAAAAAATGAATAACGTCATATTCTTCTTCAAGGGGTGTTAAATGACCTATCAGAGTCGAATTTTTTACACACATTTTAAACAACATCGCGTTCATTTAGTTCCTTTCCAAACAAATAATGTTAGTTGAGTAAAACCATGGTCAAAAAATAGCACAGTCTCTTTAAACAAGGCAGGGACTCATGAAAAAAAGCTTGCAGAAATGGTTGGAGAATCTGACTATCAACTTGACACGACAAAGGTCCGCGCAAGTTGGGTGCCGAGAATGCTCACGTCGCCTCAGAGACAACATCGCGTAAGGTGTTCTCGTGCGTTTTTGGATCTCTACAAACAAAACAAAAGAAAGATAGGCTATTTTGGTATTATATTATCGAATTGTTACTGGAGACAAAACAGGACTCTATCCAGTAGCACAAATAGGGTCACCATCACCACCGAAGAAGTTTACAGTGTCGCAATCGGCTGGTAAAATCATGATGACAGTCTATTGGAACTTAATAGGGATCCTGACATTGACAGATAAGAAGGAAACAGACGTTTTCGTATCGAAGAATACAACGCCTCAATCGCAAAGAGGTTGAATGAATATACCGAAGAAAAAAGTCGAAAATTGAGCAAAGGTGGCCTCCTTCTACACGACAATGCGCCTGTAGAGCTCTTGGCTACAGATTAAAATGTCTCGCGGTTCGCATTTAAACGGCGTTTTCACAATTGCGTTCTGAGAAAGAGTAAGGTCACGATAGCGTTACAAGTACCAAGTGGAAAGCTTCATGACATCTAGATGTCGCTTCGATCGTTCGAGAATCGCTAGATACGCTCTCCCTTAAAAGTGTCAATTAGACAATTGAAACGTCACTTGCTTGCTGTTTGATTTTCCGGGCCCAGAATAAGTTTTAAGTACTGATAATCTTTTCTTGGTGTAGTTGACGAACGGTGACGGCGTCGTTTCATCGATTTCTGGATCTATCATGATTGCCGGTTTAAAGTCGATCAATTGAGATTGTCGTTTCTTTTTTAATGATCATTACGTTTGAATACCTTTGAATAGACCGTTATATGACAAGATAAGGTCCGACGTGAGGTTGTTGTAATTATTTTTTTAACTTATGCGACCGAATAAGTGACTGCATGTCTTCAGATCCTAGTAAATAAGAACACATTCTTGACGATGATGGTTCGCAGGTGTCGGCCGAAGGCTTTTCATATCTTTTCAAAATTTTTGTGCGAAGATAGATGCACTTCAGTTATAAATTCCCCTGGATGTTCGCAACGTGATTCCATATAGCATTTCCGCAGCGGAGCATTTGATGTCTTCTTTGTAGACAGAACGTAGACCCAGTAGAACAGTTGGTAACGCTTGTATCCATGAGGTATCTACGTGGCACATTAACATTAGCAAGGATCGATGAAATCGCTCGATCATGACGTCCGAGGCTGGATGATATGCTGTCGTCCGAATGTGTTTACCCTCGAGCAGCTTTGTCAATGCGTTACAACATGAATAAGAGCGTAAGAATTTATTTGTAGTTATTAACAAAAGGTCACGGCCCCACTGAGTCAATATGGACGTGGTCGAAGCGTTTATCAGGTGCCGCGAATTGAAGTGGGAGGATCGTAACGTGCCGACTAATATTTGATGTCCGGCATCGAATACAAGCTTTTGCCCCATTGGCTATGTCCTTTCTCATAATTGCCCAGACAAATTTTTTCCGTAGGAGACGGCTGGTTGTTTTTCCACTTGGATGCGATAGTCGATGTGCCGAATTAAATGCTTCATTTCGAACAACTTTCGGTGTATACGGTCGTGCGATTCCTGTTGAGGCATCGCAATAAAGCTGGCTTCCTTGTGTTCTTAGTGTTTTTAGGTCTAGTGAAGTTTATGTATTAAATAACGATTTAAGTTCCTCGTCTATATGATCGCTAGCTACCTTCGTTTAGTCTTTTGAGCTATTTTCACCAATTGCACCAAGTCGCGACAGTTCACGACTAATCGTCCATCAAATACGGAGACGCAGAAATAAGAAACAACACAGATCTGTTACTATCATCGAATTTTCGAAGAAAAAGCAATTCGCTGCCGAAAGCCTTCCCATTATCAGCGGCAGAGAAATTAACTGGGTCATCGTGAGAGAAGGTCAGCGGTGACGTCCACGAAAAAAATCGTTTTTCCATCACCGAGAAAAATACAGAAAAGTTATTCTTAGTGGACACAGGTGCGGAAGTTTCAGTAATATCGTGTCATGGAAAATTTCAAAAAACTGTATGCAGCAAGCGGGAAAACAATCGAAACTTACGGAAATAAAAGTGATTCGTTCGACTAAGGTCTCCTACGAAGTGTCAAATGCTCGTTTTGCATCGCTGCTGTAGAACAACCTAAGAAAATATCTAGGATTGTTAAACTTCTACCGGAAATTTTTGAAAGTGCTGCAGAAATTCTGGCGCCTCTAAACGAATTCTTATACGAGTCTCGTAAAGACGATAAGAGACCAGTAGCAGATGCAACAATTCTAAACATCCGGGAAAGGGTGCACCTTTGGCTATAACAAGACGCTTCAAATTTTGCGATGTGGGCAGTGTTCGAGCAGTTTTTAAACGATCAATGGCTGCGACTCAGTTTCTTCATCAAGAAGCCTCAAGGCATTTTTAAGTTTTTATTTTATCAAAGGCGGCCTCATAATGGCGTTCTAAGACAGAGTGAGGTCACAAATGCGTTACAAGTGCCAAGTTTAAAACTAATACCGACATCCAGATGTCGCCTTTTCACAGCACAAGTTGCGTTGGCTGCGCTGCATTAGATAGGCTTCGATATTTTGAATCACCCACCCTAAAGTCCTGCCTTGGCTCGCAGACATTTTGATCTGTTACCAATGGCTACAAAATAAGTTCATGGGAAGAAGTTTTCAAGCGATGAAGCAGTGTAGGACGCCGTTGCTGCTTATTTTTCGGACAATCACAAAGCACGTTTCTTATGAAGATACACATATGCTAATTGAAAGATTTGAAAAATGGATAAGAGTTTCAGGTGAATCAAAAGAAAAATAATTCTGTATTTTTTTTTACACTTCTAACGCTCCATTCACCGAACTTTATTCTATGCTAAATGCCAAAAATTTAATAACTCACTAATGGAGCTACATTTTATAAAACCAATGGAATTTATTTGCACTCTCAATACATTTTATAAATTATGAGAAAAGAATATGTATCGTTATCGTTTCCACGCTCTTTATTCGAACCACGTAGTCAAAAAGATATTTCCACCGAATAATTTTCCTACTACTATGGATGAAAATTATTTAAGAAATAAATAATTCTAACAGAGAATTCAATTTTAATTCAATAAACAACAAATCAAGATTCGTTAGTTAGAAAAGTTCAACAGAGAATAACTTAAATATTCAGAGTAGAGAAGATAAATACAGAAACGTAATTTTGTAGTAGATTTTCATTGATTGGAAAAGAATTCTATATTCGCTCTTTTTAGGAAATTTAGAAGTCTGCAGAATTTTTCTTATAACTGCTTTTTAATTAACGATGAATCGATAGCGCAAACTTATTTGAATTATATGTTAAATTTTCATTTGAAATGAATGAATTCTTCCAACCAGAAGCCTTAACACTAAAGTAGAAATTAATTAGATTTGGTCCGGAAAGCAGATATGAAGCTTTGCATTTTAATTGTTTTTGGATTGGATTCATCCGTCAGTTAGCAACATAACATCTACCAAAGTGCATTCACTTTGAGAATCAATTTTGCCAGTTGAATAATAAAAATAAATATATGTACCAGAAATTTTCCGCTAATTAAAAGTAAATCCACCTTCTACATGTGTGCCAACGCTTGTTGCTAGAGTTGGTACAAGTCACCATATAACTTTTGTTCTGAAATATTATAATTAACACATATGCGTATAAAATTCATTAAAAATTATTGAACAATTTCAAGGCAAAGCATCATACACCTCCCGTACTTCGTCGTTTTGCCTATCAATTACACTGCTCGTAACTCGAAGCTACATCCGTTCAACACAAACAATATTTACACGAATATTTAGGCATTAATAACATTTAATGGTCATAAACAAGAGCAAGATATTAAGGACTAAATTCCCAGTGGGACGGAAAGTTAGCATAGTAAATATTTGGCAAAAGCGTGACTGATCTGAATTTAGATAAGAAAAATATTACTTCCAATTTTTATACTGTATGAAGCCTGTTCTCGCTGTTGCCAACGTAGAAAAGCACTAAGCAAAAAGTGAAATGTATCGAAAACCCTCGAGTCTGTTTACACTCAATTAGGAAGACGAAAACAACTTTCTGTTGCTGGAAGAATAAAATTAGAAGAAAGTCGTGGAAGGAAACAGACAGGATGTTCGCACCGACGAATGGAAAAATATTAATTTGTTCAAGTATGGAAATATACGGTGGGGCACGATTTGGGTAGGTGAAAGGTAATCAATAATTTTGTAATATTTGACTTTAAATGAACGCTAGGATCGATTTTTTTTACCAAGATATTAGTTTATGTTAAATTCATTCTTAATATTGAAGCCTTCGAATGAGATTTACTACCACACACACTTGAATGATCATCAATTTATGCAGATTTGATAAAAAAAAACGCTACAAACTAGAACTACTAGTTCTCCAATCCGCCATTCTACACTCGTTTCATTTATATCCGTCTTAAGTTTAGATTAAATCAATAACGAATAAAATGGTACCTCCTCCGTACCTTTTTCCACACAATGAAAAATGAAAGTTATTCTTGTGTTCTTGTGTTGTGCAGTAATAAAAGTAAAAGTATCCAAATTAAAAGAAATGTTAATACAAACTGTTGGCCGTGCAGCTCTTCTGGTTTATTCCAGCGAATGAGTATAATAAAGAATTTGAATGAACTTTAATCGCCCACCATATGTTCGAATGATAATCGAAAGTATCCATAATGGAATTGATGATGAATGACATGCAAGAAATTTTATTTTGATTTTTTTGATTGCGTATGTGATGAAATGCGTACTTAGGAGCAATGGCTGAACATTTTTGAAGTGCAGCAGTTGATCGCAATGAAAGTGGTAGTTTGGCGATAGTTACGTGGTTTGTTATGTACATAAAAGCACCTTTCATAAAAAACAAATACGATTATTTAGTTGACTTCAAAGCAATGAACGTTCGAGCTTTCACAGCCCAAAATCACAGAGAAAATATTCAATGATACGTTTTTTGTGAGGGGTGTGTCCTCAGTGCAATTTGAAATGTTTGCCGTAAACGGCCGACATGTTTTTATTGCCTTTCTTTCATTTGCAAGTCAACCGCTGACAACGTTGATTACATTGAAAACTTTATGTACCCAGAAATTCAAATCAATTAAGAATTATTTGATTTATATTTTTAGGGGACTCGATAGTCTAGTGCGCGTAAGTTTCAGGCTTTTCCAGGATTATTTTTTTTGTGGAAGTGAGTTTAACGACAGAACGAACCAAACGGGTGTACCTTTAATGACCCGCTCAATACCCACCTTATGAAACATATACCACCTTGTAAAAAA
The DNA here is from genome assembly GCA_954870665.1 of Stratiomys singularior. Taxonomy (NCBI): domain Eukaryota; kingdom Metazoa; phylum Arthropoda; class Insecta; order Diptera; family Stratiomyidae; genus Stratiomys; species Stratiomys singularior. Next base: position 32,755,381 of record OX940879.1, read on the forward strand.
TGGCTAATGGTGATACCCTCAAAAATATAAGTCTGATTGCTTTGATGATTTCAGCTCTGCCAGTTATTGGTAAATAAAACCAAAATACAATATTGACCGGTATGAACTTCGCTATGGTTAGAATGAAAATAAATACTTAAAACTAATTTTTGTTTGGCAAGATTATATGCTTTCCAAATTAAAAAAAAATGAAATTTGAACTAAACAGCATATTCAAAATTTCTCTTAATCGGATGGACACTTTCTTTGCTGCACCAAAAAAATCGTATGTTTGCAAAAAATTTACCCCGTTGCACTCCAGACCATTCTGGATGTTAGTTACCAGCTACTCCGCGCCCTTTCGTGTCAGAATCGTGCATTTACAGATCCTTGTATTATTTAGTACAACTTTGGAACTAAGTAACTGATTCTAATGATATTGGACTTATATTAATTGGTTGACATCAAGAAATATATATTTGCAAAAAAAATCAATATTTTATTTATTGTAACTTTGTACAGTAAGATAGAGCTTAAAACACTCCCCAATATGGATTGCAGGCTGATTTGCGCACGTTTGACAATCATAAATGGATTGACGTCTGCAACCGGGTGTTTTCCGGTCAGAACAGTCAATGCAATCCCTTTTTTTGTCCCACATCGGGAATGTATAGTTTATTCTCTATTTCTCTATATCTAATCTATTTTCCACGAAAGATGTAGATGAACGCATTCTCAACTCACGAAAATCATATCGGAGCTGGTCAATGAGAGTCTTCACGAACTTGTAGTGCGTCATTGGCTTTTGATTATTTCTTTCTTCTGAGATGCGGTACATAATCTATGAATTAATCACACACATCTCTAACCCCCAAAAAAATAGTTTCCTCCACCATTTCAGAGACTTGCGTAGAAAACAATACGTCCACGCGTACTGATCCGCACGATCTACACCACCCATATTTGCTGTATATTGTAATACCATTTCAGTCTTATTTACTGTTACAACATCTCCACCCCGTAATATTCTGCGGATAGATTGCATATTTGTGCTGTAATAATTAGTCAGCATAGTGATGATAAGTGTAGTTCTATTCTTTCTATATGTAACTGTTTTTTCTTGTTAAAAACTTTGGTAATATCAGGCCGGAGAATATTGTCGGATGTTATGCTGCCATAATACGAAAGTATTGTAAATAAATATCCAGTTTTTGAATCCGCTAGCGCATATATGCGTATACCCCATTTCGATGGCTTGTTTGCATTATAAGTAATTAATGCTATGTTGCCTTTGCATTTACAACAAATTCGTTGACAGCAACGGTATGAAATACTGTCTAAACTTGGCATCGATGTATTCTAAATAATTGTTGACCTTTTGAATGTGAGTTCTAAGCTTCGCATTCCTTTGTGTGAGTTTCGCCGAATGTAGTATCCAGAATGTTTGCATAAATCTGGCCTTAGTGAATGTTTCCGGAAAGAAAGAAATTCTACTATTGGAAGCAGTAGAGCAGTACCAAGTTGAGTCCCGTGAATGTTGTTTATTTTTACTTTCTAATCTGTGAGATCTTTCACATTATTTAGCAGTTTTGGTCCGGCCATTTCGTTATGTAGGTCAAAATTTATCGTTTCTGGAGGAACGCTTAATTCCGTGACATCTTCCCATTCTTCATTCTTGTTCCGTATCACTTTCATCGCTATCGCTGTCTATGCGATTTCTTTGTCGCCTTGGTGGTTGGTCGAGGTCACTGCTATCATTTTCGTCTAGATTTAGTCTTTCTAACGTATCGCTGTAAACGTCTATCTGGAGCGTTTTGTCATTGATCTTATAAAAAAAATGAAAAAATATTATTATTTATTATTACTAAATCCGTTACAAAATGATATTTACCAAAAGAACATATTTTCCGATTTTCTAAGAAGAAACCTTCCGGTTTTTTCACTCGTTAGATTGATCTATACCGATCGACACTTCAAACCAGACTGAGCTCAGACTCAGACTGAGCTTTTCTTCCAATTTTAGACTTATTTATTTATATTTATAAATTTCACTATACAGTGTGCGAGGTCTGCTCGCATACCGACCGTTCTTCCACACCAACTCTCCTTATCGCTCTTTTCAAGTGGTGCCGAGAAGTGCTCGGACCGCCGTGAGCACGTTTCTCACGTTCTCTTCCAAAACAAAACTTGCTGACATTTCTTTTATGTATTTCAATAATTTTACTATATTTTGACTTGATGTTTTGTGCCATTTCAAGAGAAAACATCAGGGAAACATGCACGCCTCAAAAAGTTGCGCAGAAATAACTTGATTCCCCGTAAACAGTAATAAATTTTAATGTCCCCTCAGAGGGGACATCGGAGTTATAGGCTAGAATTACGATGTCCCAGGAAAGGGGACAACAGAGTGCAAAGGGTTAATAAAGTAATCTGCTAACGAATATTAATTGGCAATGCCAGCAAAACAATACAAATTTCTTCTACTTCCTCTGTTTTTGTTTTAGACGAACGAGTATTTTGAATGCACTAAAAAACTTATTCCGAGTACCAAAATAACCAGAAGAATCGCAGGATGATCTAGGACGCGACGCATGGTCAACGGAAAATGCTGGCCACATCAGGTGCGTCGCTAAGCTCCATTCTTGGTCCAGACTTGTAGAACATCTCCTGCAACGGATTGCTCGGACGCGATGTGCCGGACGAGTCACGAGTGATCGGTAATCCGGATGATGCCGCAGCACTGGTCGATCAAGGGATGACCACTCATGGATTTAGCCTGGAGCTAGAAAGAATCAGTGGTAATCTTGGCAGGGGAAAGGATCCTTAGAGTAAGAACGATCAATGTTGGGGATACATTAGTAGAGTTGAAACTATCCATTAAACTTGGACGATGCTGATAGGCTCTAAGCTGCGATTCGTAGAGCATATCAGGGCAACGGTTGGAACCTCGGCAATCAATCGACTCCTGGCCAATGTTGGGGAACCAAATCCAACAAAAAGGCAGCTCCTGATGAGTCTCGTACAGTCTGGTTTTATGTCGGGAGGTTGACAACGAATCAGTCGCTAGCAATGAAAGACGACGCATTTTCGACGAGGGGCAAGTGTTGGGAGGCGAGCCAAAAAAATGGACCGCTTGGTTAATCAAATAAATTAAGATCGTAGCTCAGTCGAAAGAATGGTGTGGCTGACTTCTACATGACCCAGATATTGAGCGGGTACTGTTGTTTTCAGTCTTACTTGCATAAGTCTGTAGATTGCATATTCTGCCTTGGACAGAAAAATGAAGAATGTCATACTTTCTTTTCCAGCGAAAGATAGAACACATTGCATGGAAAAGTTGGACGTTCGAAAGACGACGTGCGAAAGTTGGACGGTCATTTCATGTTCCTATTTTTCCTATACTTTTGAACTAGCAGTCTCCTTTATATATGCGCATTACGCGAGATTTTTAAAGCATATGGGTCCATAACAATGGTTAATTATTGAAACAACCCTCAAAAGAGATGAAAACCAACGTTTTCCCCCAACTTCATCACCTGACGCCAATGATTCATTAGATTCGTTTGGCAGACCCCTTTGCTCGATTTTTATATTATGTATGCTTTTTGTATTATATTTATGTATGAGCCTTTCTTCCTGCTTAAAGGGCTGTAAATCTTGATACCATTATTCTCTACAATATTTAAAATAATGCCCTAAAAATATTACAAATCGGTTTTTTGTGTTAGAAGACCATTTTGTCACCGGAAGTTTAGATAGATTCGCTGTTGGGTTTACAAAGTTTAAATAGTCATCGTGTAAATTTTCCTACTTTTTCGCTAATATTATCGACCAATCCGAAGAAATCCTACGAACTATGTAAATCCGGTTCACAGACTCTTTATATAACCCTGAAGAACACGATAAATTGGCTTCATGTTCTTTCGAACCCTTTTGCTCGAAGATGTCTGATATTTACATTGTTGCAAATGCAACGTTCCCATTATTCTTCATCTTGAATTTGTGATTAATTTGAATGGAATTTTTGTAACTTCTTACATGATTTGGGTTCTACTGATAATTTACTAGATTTTTGTTTCGGTAAAATCGTCGACAGGTAAGATAAAGTGAAGAAATTCGAGACAGTTGAATTATGCAACAATGCAAACTTTAGAGACAAACAATTTCTTAACATCTGTTTCAAAGAAAAGTCAACACCAAATTATCATAAAGTGCCAGTTAGGCTTTGCCAGAACACATGTCGAATGCATACTTTCAAGACTGGCGTCAAATTGTTTGACAGGCGTTCATTAGTTTAGTCTGAGGCTCTAACGTCATCGGTTAGCAACATTCTGAATAAATTGAGCTTCATCCATATACGAGAGTTCCTATTTTCTACTATTCTGACCAATAATTGTGGCAGTATCTCGCCAACAACACAACTAATGTTATCTTCGACCTGTTCAGACCGCTCGGGTTTGTCGGCGTAGACGCTTGATTTGACGTATCCTCACAATAAATAGTCCAGCTGTTTAAAATCGCATGATCTTAAAAGCCAGATCACATGTCCAAAACGAGAAATGGGCGCATAAAATGATTCTATCAATGAGTCGATGGTTGTACACGCCGTATGACATTTCGCGTATCCCGTTGAAACCACAGGTCCGCTACATTACGGCCAGCCAATTCTGGAACGAGAAAGTCATTGATCATAGCTCTTTGCTCCAGCAGCATTTTGGAAGACATATGGACCAATGATTCCACCGGCCCGTAGAGCACACCAAATAGTGACTTACTCCGGATGTAAAAGTGTTTCGACAACCGCTTGTGGTTGTTCATCCCTCCAAATGCATTGACGTAGCTATTCAATCAGAAATGAAACTCATCCATAAACAAAATTTTCTTATGAAATTCGGGAGCTGAAGCCATTTGTTCATGCGCCCGGTGATCATTTGGCATCAATTCCTGCAACTAATTGGGAATTGTAAGCCGGCAAAACAAGATCCTTCTAGCTGCTATGATTTCTAAATTACGCACTGTACAACATCTGGATGGATGTGTTTTATCAGTGAGAGTAAACATGGTGCGACCATGATCCATGGTTAATCGAATTCATTGTTCTGATGGACGATTGTGTCGGCCATAAAATTACCGGAGTGCGAACTAAACCGTTTTTTTGCTTCGAAATAGTTTTTCACAATCTGTAGACGTTAACTTATTGAATGTAAAATGGCGTACCAAGCTGACCATAAAAAGTTGACAGCTGTCACACCATATGTAGCATTAAAATGTGTTGCCAACTTAAAGCACTATACATCTAAAAAAACAAGCTTTTACAAACGCGAGATCCATAATTTGACTTACCCCATCCCACTGGCCAGTTAAAATAGAAACTGTTTGACCATACAGGAAAAAAGGAATTGCTCGATTGCTGTTCCAGACGTGCTTGATTCATAAGATGATCTTCGAGATCTAGAAATTTCGATAGGTTCACCCATAGTTCATACAGTAAGCCATAAACTTAAAGAAGTTCATGGATAATGAAGGTTAAGGTGAGTGACTATAACTGGCAACCAATAACATAAATTTTTTTTATTAAGTACTGACGATAGTTCTCTGTACATTATCTCAAAGAATGATGAGTTTCTGGAAGGTCGTCTCGTAGGACCTATCTAAAGCTACATATTTATACCCTAATACCAAGTTCTCAATATTAAAGACAAATGAGAGTTGCCATTGCTTATAGATCCAAAAATTAAAATAAAGACTACGCACGCTAGTTTGCATATACCAAAAGATTTATTGCGTGCTGTTAGGGTAGGGCTAGAGCAATTGATGATCAAATCTGTATAACTAATCGGGTGCGATTAATTAACCATGGGTGAGCGGGATCAACGAATGATCATCAAAGTATAGTTGTGGGTGTGAAACATGGACCCTAACCCAAGCATCTGCTAATAGATTTGACGCCGTTGAGCGACGGGTCTTGGGTCCGATAGTTGGACCAAAGTTAGACGGGGACCAATGGCTGCATGCAATTTTTGACGAGCCGGAGGTCTCAACGCTTGTAAGCCTGTGGAAACTGCAATGGGTTGGTCATGTGTATTGTATCGACGAACAAGGGATACCCATCAAGATATTCGTTAGGAGAACTAAAGAGACCAGTGGGGAATCTAGAGAGAACGCTGGTCAGACTCTGTTGATGAAGATAGTTCATCGCTGCTCGGATTTAAAAATTTGAAAACGCAGTTGATGGCCGGCGAAGGTTCGCGAGGGACTGCGGTGATACCAACAAGATTTATTACATTTTATCATTAAGTTTAATAAGTGAATCTATTCATTTCTGAACCAGCCTTATCAGATAACATCCTGAAACTTGCTTGTTCTAGTATTTCTGACCCGTTTAACCGAGTTTGAATAAGAAAACACCCATTTAAATTGCTTCAGATGATTAAGATGTAGAAACCGTGCGCTTTCGTTTGTTTTATTTGTTATTCCTACATTTCCTTATGGTTCCGTTTCAATAATCGATTGCGAGATGGTCTACTTTTGGGCTTGCTGGAGTTATTATATTTGAATTGAATTAATACCTCGAAGGTACCTGCCACAGCGAGGTGCAATTTGGTATTTGGGAAGCAGAAATATAAATCCAAGTACAACGAGCACCAGGACAATGTGAGACCAGAATCTTATGCAGAAAAGGGGAGTACTCTATTACCAACGAAATCTTGTTGGTACTTTTGTAAAGTGACAGTTCAGTACACAGATATGGATACCACCCTCGGATTTGAATTGCTGCGAAGGTACCGATAACAGTGAGGTGGGATGATATGACGCAATGTTAGAAACGCAATTTCGAATATCGCCAGCGGTATTCGAGTCGGTTAGGCGATAGTTAACTTTTTCTTTGCGTAGCTTCACTTCACATGGCAATATATATAATATTGTGGAATGCAACTCAAAATGCACCCAAAAAATTCTTGACTAATACGAAATGCATGTAACATCAATTTAATGTGAAAAAACCAGATCAAGGGTAGTAACTGACATGCAGTTTACATATAACCGAGCATTGCTACAACTCGAAATCGGAGGAAATAGGAGAGCTCATCCAACTTTACTGGAATTCATTCTGGTTACGTTTAAAAATTTCAAGCTATTTAACAGGAAATGAAAATTGTATGATTTATATAATTAATTCCAGGCAATTAGAGTTCAGATTAAATGTTTGGTTTCAGCCTAGCCACAAGCAGCTTTTGTCAACCTAAATCAATATAATCTTAAACCATAGAGAACTGGTAGGTATGGGGTCTAAGAATGGCTGCAACGTAACCTATGGCAACTAACAATAAATGAAATTTTCCAGTCTGCTAGGATCGTTAGATTCATTAATCATATGAAAATTACTAATAGTTATACTAGGTCCTTTGCTTTTACACAACGTTACACACTTGAAATGTTGGCAAGTGTGTAAGAAAACTAAATTCAGAGAATTCCCAAGGAATTGTTGAGATACTCAAAAGGTCTGAACAGCTGGAATCATAACTCTCTGCGTTTTCTAAACAAGAGGAGAGGCAATATTTGAAAGACATATGTACGCGACATGCGAAGAAATAAATTTCTGACTGATTAAATCTCACAGTTGCCTTGAGCACGATTGATTTTCCTTGTCACCAGTGGAGAAAGCTTTCACTATAGTAGCAATAAATTCATATTTGATTTATGTTTTATGTCTTTAACATATCAAAACCACTATGTTGTGATGTTCTTGTCACAAATGCGGAAAGTTTATCGTTATGATGATGGAATGCGAAACGGTTGACGAGCTTCAGGCTTCCTTGGGTAAATTTATGGCGATAAATAAAAAAATCGGCTTGGTAGTTCCACTGAATGCCTTATGATTAATAATAAAATCATTCGAGCTTTATAACGACTACTGCTGAAAATCCGTTCAATTTCCACGTTTTAACTTAAAATGAGAGACGTAGAAACATTTCGTATGAATTGGATTCTTAACACATTTCTAGAAATGCTTCAGCCTTGGCTCATCCATTTTTTTTAAACGTTCCTCATTCTAAACATCTTTTCTTCGTTATTTTTTCGAAATGGAAAACATATATATCACAGCTCAACATATAAGCTGGTGATTCTAGTACTGACGTGAGTTCCCAGAATGAAATTGATAACCAGGAAGGGTAACCTTTCTTGTATTCAAACAAAACTGAGTGTTATTTCCTTGCAACAACTATAATTTGTTGATAGTTTCATGTAACATATGATATGTCACCTTGCAAGCAATTTGACCATTCATTCATTTGTGTGTCTAAACATACAATTATTGACACATAATTTCATTACTTTGTCAACATTGGTAATTCATTGGAAACGTGTTGATTTGTTCATCTCATAACAAAATATGTGCTAACTAATGAGGAGATAATATTACGTGGAAAAATTTCAACGAGATATATGCACAGCTTAACAAGGCATTATACACGCATAATGTGAACATGAAAGCACGATAAAAGTTCTTTGCCACGTTGAAGGCCGATTCGAAGGATTCCGTATAATGTAAATGTAGGAGCATTTTATCGTGGATAGAACATGAAAACAGTCCATTGAATCATGCGGATTAAGTATATTAGTCAGCGTATATGCACATCAATATACTGTGGATCCCTAATTGCCTAACATAGCATTTCTTTTTCCATTTCAAGGGAGGATAAACAACTTAAGGATGTGATTCAGAGGAAAACAAATTATGTTTCTATATTCTATATAAAAATAGGAAAAAATATGAGTTTCGCTTTAAAAATAATTACCTGATGTCGAGTTGAAAGCTGTTTTATAAAAAAAATAAAAATATGATATCGATATAGCCTTGGTAGCAATGTTAAAAATACTGCTTATCTTAGAATATATGCTCGGCTCTCAGAAGGGCCTTTCGATTGTAATTCGTTTCAAGAATTTAATATGGCACTTGAATATGTTTGTGTTTCACTATTTTTTATAATTCAAAGAAGACTTTCTTGTGCAAGGATGAAAACATTCCCTTTTTTGATTTCGACCGTTCCACGATTTTTTCAGTTCTTAGAAAAACTCTGCTCCACACTAAGATACTGCTGCAAAGAATATTATTGATTATGTCATTTCTATGGCCCATAATCCTTGCATATGAGATGGTTACCATTGATCAGTATTCACAACAACCAAACAGTAAAATTATTCGCAAAAATCTAGTAAAATAATAATTGATAAATTTGCTACAAGGAGAACTCATGATTGAAATGAAATTGCTTCTTGATCATCTGGGGACTAACTTTGGAAATGGTAGACTATTAATTGTCACCTGTTTGATACATTTTCCATAAAGAGCTATGAAAAAATTATTCTCATAAGGGCAAATTGATTTCTTTCCATTGTTTATTTCGTCAGCATGAACGACTAGATAAGAACAAGCTAAATCTAGTGAATAACAATTAAGAATAAGGTCCTTCATTATTTCATAGAGACCACTAAAAAAACCGAGAATAAGGACGCAGCACTTTGAATGGGCATTGGAGCATCCAAGTTGAAGAGTAGTGGATTGGATAAAAGTCGTCTTTTCAGGTGCATATTTGACAAGTGTCAATCATGTCAGTCGTTCTAGGCAACTCTCCAACTAGTTCGTATTGAGACAGGCTACGACTTGCACTTTTTTAACAGATATACGAGTGGTCCGTCAAATACTTAGCCTACAAAAGAAAAATTAATATTTTGGGAAAGTGGCGATTTATTTATCAACGAAGTCTTCTATTAGTTCGATACACTTTACTCAGCGATGCTGCAACTTCTTTAACCCGTCTGCAAAACACGTTTTCTTGAGGTTTAAAATTTCTGCCTCTGCCGAGCGAATTTTTCAAGCTTTGAAGCAAAAAAAACTGGCACGGTGCAAAATTTGGAAAAAAAAACTTAGATGGGGCAGCATTTTTTACCCCAATTGGCCATGGCGACGGCGGGGGTATGAGCCGGTGAATTGTCATGGTGGAAGAGCACTTTTCATTTCGTTAAATGGGATTTTTCCCTTGTGCTAATTGGCATCGAATCGGCCCAATAATTCGGCATATTAGAGATCTGTAACAGTTTTGCCCTTCTCCGGATAGTTGATGCAGATTGCACCTAGCAAATCCCAGAAATTGGTGACAATCACTTTTCTGGCCATAGGTCAGTTTTCGTTCTTCGGAGCACGTTCGCCGAGTGAAAGCCACTGTTTCGATTCTTCCTTGGTCTCTGGTGCCCACCAGTGGATCCATATTTCGCCAACAGTCACAAAAAGATGCAGAAACTCCTTCTAATTGCGATTGAACAGCGTCAAATACTGCTTATGAATTGGTTTCACGGTTGAGCCTGTTGTGTAGATTGAACAAACGCGGCAATCATCCCGCTGACAGCTTTTTCATGCAGGATATGACACACGCGGTCATTTGAGATGTCTACTGTCTCAGTTTTCTCGCGCACCTTCAATCGGCGGTCTGGCAATACGAGATCATGGATTTTTGTCATGTTATTGTTATGTTATTGTCATTCTCCGTGGTAGACTTATTCGGGCAACCTGGATTCTTCAAACAAATTTTTGATAATCGCGATTAAAGGATATGAGTCACTGTACACAGAATTCAAGCGCTCTTTTATTTCGTTGCGACATTATCCTTCAAAAAGCACGAATAAATGCCGATCGCACACCCGCTTCCGCAAGTGGTCAAAACAAAACTACGAGTCCGATTCAACTGAAAGTTCGACACTAGCTGTTTAAAATACTGTATTTATGTAATCTATCTTGCGATAGTAATGCCATTGGGCGGTGAGGCTAAGTACTAATAGGACCGCCCTCGTATAACTTACGTTTGTGGGTAGCCCGATAAAGATGAAACACCAAATTTGTTGCATTGGAAGCAAAAATTTGTTGCAATTTGAAGCGAAACATATGAAAAAGAATTTTGTATTTGATATAAAAACACTGCCATCACAAATTATGTTAATTTGACCCTGAGAATATTTTTCTTCTTTAGTCGGAATAAAAATATGTTCAAGTATTTAAACCTTTAACCTTTCTAGAAATACTCACAGGGGTTAAATATATTCACTGTGACTTTAAATTTTACATAGTCAATATATAAATATATATATATTGACTTTGTAAAATTATATATATATATATATTCTAGCGTGAGATGATTGTTTCGTTGCTAATTGACTGAACTATGTTATGTAGGAGGCATATTAAAATTTCACCAATTTTACCAAACAGAAATATCCTTGTGAGCCCAGGCAATATTTCACTGCAACCCTTCTTGGAGTTTGTATCTTATACCACACTTTTTGCTTTCATTTTATTCATAAGCAACATTCCGCGTTATTGGGTGTTCACCATATCGTTACTTTTCATTATGAATATAAATTTTCGCGTATATGTTCATGGCCATTTCATTTGTATTAATTTGCGAAGAGATATGATAGCATTCAAGGAATTAGAATAATCAACCTTGCACACGGTTTCGGTGTATGGAGAGTATTTATTTCAATTTTCAAGGTGACAAAAGCCGTTTGAAAGCAGTAATGAAAAACTGAATGAAGTCAATTTTTTGAGAAAGGGATGAGGGTCGGGGTGTAGATTTCGGAAAGTCAAGCCAAGACCAACAGTATATTCCAAGCGAAGACCTACAGTATCGGAATCAAAGGGAATCAAACAATAAAATTTTAACTTGTGTTCTTTGTAATAAACTCAACTCAACTCAAGTCAACTTTGGTTCAGTCGATTTATGAGTCATCTTTTGAGAACTCGATCCTGTTGAAAGAATCGTATCCTTAGTTTTGCAGACGTTTACTCTTTTCATAGCGCTTTTCATTTCATTCATACTTCTTAAATATTGCCTCGTACGATTATTATCAAACAATGTTTAAGTGCCATCTTGGGAGCAGGATAAAAATAACATTCTATATTATTTTAAACTCCCATATTCTGTGTAAATATATGTTTAGTAAAATAAGGTAAAAGCCATTAATTTCACCAAGACTTCAAGACTTGAATATTTATCAGATTATCCGATTTGGGTCAAATATGTAACAAGCTCATTGCTCAGTTCCTGGTCTGGACTGTCTGGTGGATTCAACAAAACTTCCCAACAAAGCTCCTAGCTTTTTTGGCGAGCCAACATGGGCGTGTGTGGCATTGTCCTAAAGGAACACCGCATATTTTCTGTTGGCCAATTCTGGTCGTTTCGTTTCTTTCACTAGCTTCAAATGGCTAAGTTGTTGAGAGCAGAGATCCGAATTTAGTGTTTGACTACATGAAGCAACTCAGAATAAATGATTCCTTTCCAGTCCCACCAAAATCCTGGTTCGGCCCCTATTTGGACTACTTCACCACACTTCGAACACGATCGTATTCGCACAAGTTGTCGTATGTTGCGCATTTCTCATTCTGTCATCATCCGTTTATTTTTCATCCTGTCATCCATCAATTAAATTGATGTGACGCACAATTCTCAAGCTTCTTTTTCAATCCAGCTTAGTGTAAATGGTTTAAAGCTGTTGTTGGCCAATTTTTAGCTCCTGGGCAATGCTACGTCTACTAATATGTCGGTTAACTTCGGTTATCTCCGTTTTTGTCGACATTTTTAACGACAGGGCTACCTGTGCAGAGTGCATCTTCAGGATAAAATAAATAGGACCGAAAAAAAACTGCAATATCACGTATTACAGTGTCGAAATCATAAAATTTGTTGAGATTTATTTTAAACACCCTTTAACTAACAACTGAATGGATCAATCAAAAAATATTAGGATTTTTTTACGTGCGAAATGTCACCTTGACACCGTGCATAAATCTTGAATCGTTTGATCCATCCTTTACGGGTTATCGATCCCTACAGCCATCTATCGACAAAATAATGGATTTCTTTTTCTCCAACCTATTTAATTATTTAAGTTCAAACCACCTTGTAGTTGGTTTTAATCCAACAATTGTATTAGGAAAATGTGCCTTACTTTTTTTATTTATTATTTTTTAATGCAAAATTTGTATCTCCGAGTGGAGCCACTGTTTTTACCATGCACACTGTATTTAAAAGCGGGAAACGGAAAGCTCCCGACATGCTTCTCGCCTCTTCATGAAAATAAAATGACTGATGGAAGGACCTTCAAAAAATTTGATCACGTCCTGAGCGAAAAAGTGGCTTTGTTAAATACGAGAATTTAAAACTTTTCGTGATGACAATGGCGACATTTTTAAGTTTCTTGTAAGGACCAAATATAGATACCGGATTGCTATAGTTATATCCTCGACTCCAAAGCTCAATCTACAGAAGTTAAAAAAGGAATGTGCAGCCCGAAAATGGTTCCAAGATAAGACCTGCTCTAGACCAAAACATTGGATTAGTATAGCAATTAAACGATAGCCAAGAAATTGGGGAGGAAGATTTTGCACGCTAAGAGTCTGGAAGCAGGAACGATTTGTGCCATGATGGTGGTAGCGAGGCAATAGCTGGTGTTAAGGCTTTCAAGCTTTATATTCTATGCGTATCCTGGCCAGAGAAGAACAATATCATGAGCTAATAAGTATTACAAAGAGAGTCTGTAGATAAAACACCGTAAATCAAACAATTAAAGCCCTTCGAAACTTGATGCTTATATGAAATTTAGTACGTATCACATCAAAAATAGTCAAAAAAATCACAACATGTTACAAGCCTCAGACAACAATATCTGAAAAGAAAGGGTTCATCACAGCCAACAAAAATAACGATTCAACTAGGGTTCAACATATCATCAACTTTTTGAAACTGAATGATTCTGAACTCTGATGAAGGACTAAAATTCATTCCCTCCAGCTTCGTTGAAGGATCCAAATGAATAAGGCACGTCAATAACATCTTAATAAGGCATACAACATTGGGTTTCCATTTCAATAAACCAGTTATTATGGTATGGGGTGGCATTATAGTAGTGAAGTAGTGGAATAATGACAAAACCACTAGGGGTGGGGGTATTTACTTTTTCAGGTGCGCCCACGTAATAATTAAAAATTTGAAATAGGATAAACCTCCAGATGACGTAATTGAAAAAGATGCTATCGTATCAATATATCAAAAATTAATAGGCTTATTGTAAAAATTAAAGGAGAGTCCCCATGAAGTGCATGCCACAGAAAATTTATATCTAATTATCTAACACAGATAAAAAATTCTAGCTTCCTAAATTATCGGAGAAGCCTTACGTAATGAGTGCTGGGCAATCAATGGTTGTAGTTAGATCCATTTATTTATCAATATATTACAATTGAAAGGAGAATTACCCCTTATTGTGGATTTTTTTTGAAAATCGCGAACAGCATCGAATGAATTATTCTATTTGTCATTTGGAGAACTGCCACCATTATTTCGTCTTTTTACTACCACAGTAGATAGCACAAAGCGTTAAGTGAAGATCCGAAATGAGCTTATCAGAGCCTTACACATGGAGAGACTTATAAAAAGGGAGAACAGGGAGTCGGTTGTGCACCAACTCTCTCCAAATTGTTACTCCAGTACGTCGGGAGCAACATCTCGTTGATCGATATGAATAGAACGCAGATAGAGAAAACAGTGCAGTTGTTGCCATAAGAAGAGAATGTAGATATTATAAACAGATCAGCAACCTTGCTGAAGCAGGTTTTGTAGGAATTGAAGCAATTGGCAAACCTTGTTGGGTTGTGGGTGAATGAAAGTCATACTTAGCTTATGAAGCTGGAGTGAAGCCTAGATAAATTGTTCCAATATGTGGTTTCAATGCAGAGCCTATGGATTACTTTGTGAAACTTGTGCTTAAATATCGAAATGCAAGTGTTACGCAGGAACTGCGGTGGGGCAGATGAGGAGCAATCAAAATGTACATTGCATTCCTCTCATAAATGCGATCGAGCAAGATCAAAACTTTAAAAGGTTACAAACACCGTCTATACCACAGCGTAACAGGATTGATTTTTTCTTTAAATTTCTTTGGGGATATGTTTACAATTCCCTAATATGCTTCGAAATAGCACTCTTCGACAGCTTTATACTTTATACTAATAATGAACCTTTTCGATGTCAGCTTCGAGGATGCTGTTGAGAGCTCTCGACGAAGCTACCTCAACGTTCTGAATTCAAGCAAACCGATGTTTCAGATCTCTTTTCTCCCGTGAAAATATTAAGTCATTTCTCAAAGATGGACCGTAGGCGCGAAGCGGAAATGTGACAACGACGAATTCGAGAAATATTTGCCACACGGCGAGCGTGCCCTCGCAGATGCTTTGATATGGTGCAGGTTTCATATGACGATGATGGCTGATCAGACGTGATTGATTCGGTGTTGCAGGAAAGTTGGGAATTCTTTCAACAATTCTCTCACTTTTGACACATTGCTGTCAGTTCGAGCTGTCTGCTGGTCGTTACCTCTTCGACTTCTTTAAATATTATACTAAAATACTAGACCGGCTTATGGCAGTATCCTGATAAGCCTGCTTGGCGAAATGAATAATCTTGATTGCCGATATCCCGATTTTGACACAAAAAACTTTATTGAATATTGCCGCTCGAGATTTTGATACATTTTGTGCATAGTCGAAGTGAAACACACACTTCAGACATGTCTGACACATGTCAGACACAAGTCTGTAGGCGACGAATAACTAAATCTGTAGGCAACGGCGGCTGGTATGTTGTTAAGTGTCCCATTTCACCCGCCCAGGTAATCAAACATCCCCCCCTCCCCCTGTTCACAACATCGCTCACACTTTAGAAACTCAATCTTACAACTATTTTTTTAGGGTCTTAACTTAGATCCTGTAGAACTCATATTCCACTGAGATTCTTTATAAAACATGGGCATTTATGAAGGGATTGGACGATAAAAGGATCGCTTTTGAAGGACAAAATGAACGCATTTGATCGATTATCCCATCAAATTTTGAGAAGTATGGTAAATTCAGGATAAAGATTCGATTTTTTTATAATGGACAATTAATCAACCTATTACGTCTAGCGTTTGCCCAAATCAAGAGTCTTAAGAAGTGTACTAAAAACACAAATTGACAACTATCGCCTAAAAGAAAATTCATGGAAATTATAGGGTGGAGTCTATAGAAAAAGGCAGAAAAACGCATATTACTGTATCATAATTAAACGCGTGGACAAAATTGACCACCCTATTCTTATGATTTATGCATTCATTACGCACTTAACAAAACTCCAATTATGTTTAACATTTCTGGACGTTTATGAACATTCTTAGTGGAGGGCAATTTGACACATTCTTTAAGTGAAATTGTGTTGATGTCAGATAATCAGTTTTACTAGGTATCCACAGTTTTATTGCTTTATCTATAAAGCCCTGTCGCTACACGGTTTTTTGATTCTATTGTGGAATTTATATTCATGATAGAAGTTCTGTCCTTATTTTCTTCTTGTTTACTGATAAACATGGGTTTTCGCGAAACGGAAGAAGCTCGAATTATTACATTGTTACAAACTGATATGTATGACCCAGCGAAATGTTGCTCATTGATATGAAGAAAGTCGTTCAATACGTCTACAAAAGTTACTTGGAGACTGGTCGCTTCACCAGAAGACCGAGGTCGGATCGGAGGACGCAGATGATTTATAGCAAGTCTTAGAAATCGTCATCGTTTCAGTGAAGAATTGCCGCACCTGCTCAGAGATGTTC
Source organism: Stratiomys singularior (assembly GCA_954870665.1). Lineage (NCBI taxonomy): Eukaryota > Metazoa > Arthropoda > Insecta > Diptera > Stratiomyidae > Stratiomys > Stratiomys singularior. The sequence goes on from OX940879.1 coordinate 32,772,058, forward strand.
GAGGTGTAGTTGTTAGTGACAGAACAGTAAGAGGATGTCTTAAAGAATGCGATTTGAAACCATACAGCCCCGCAACAGGACCTAAACTGAACTGCAGCTCATAAGGTAGCAAGATTGAATTTTATAGGCCAACGGCGTGATTGGACTTGGGCATAATGGGGGCAGGTACTCTTTTCTGATGAGTTTCATATGTGTATTTATGACGCTGATGGTCGTAAAAGTGTATAATGTAGACTAGGAGAACGATATGTACAATGTGCCATATCCGAAAATGTAAGATTTGGAGGTAGCACAGTTATGTTTTAGGGAGATATCAGTTTAACCGCTCGTACAGAGCTGGTTATCGTAGGTAAAGGGACTGTGGCCCCTAAATCGTACATCAGTGACATTCTTGAAGAGCATGTGGTGCCATACTCAGGATTTAAATTAATGCACGATAATGCGCGCCCCCAATGCTGCGACTTGCGGGAAGTGGTGATAGAGATTCTGGACAAGTCAGCACGAAGTCCAGATCTTAATCCAATTGAACACTTATGGGACGAGCTTAAACGTCGAGTAAGACAAAGAAAAGCGGTTCCAGAGAACTTGCAACAGCTGAAAACTGCTTTGCTGGAAGAATCTGAAAATAACGCAGTAAACCACCAAAAATTTGATAGAATCCGTGAATAGAAGAATGGTATATGTTATCAAAGCGAGAGGAGGTAACGACGCTTTCTGAAGAAGGTTAGACATCAGCAAGAAAATATTATTTTCTATTTTATCGATGGTAAATTTTTGTGATTTTCTGATTTTTTTTCGATTTTCTTGTGTATTCTTTGATTAATAACTAATTAACAATGAATGAGAAAAATGTTTCCACTTTGTCTATCTTTAAAGCACACCCACCGCAACCGGTCTAGTAGGTGGTCTTATTTTTTTTCACTAGGATATATCAAACGGAATGACGGTATCTATTGACCGAGAAAATTGAGCGCGATGTTTTACAAAGGCTAGGATTCACTTCAATCTATAGAGCCTGTGGATGCAGAGGATGCAGAAACAATTTGAAACTTGGAAAAAGCCACACATAACATTTTCGTGATCGTTGAAATGCAGGTTTGTGACGAATATACGAGAAAATTTAATGACAACAATTTCCGCAGTCCCGGAAATAATTTTTGTAATTAAGAAAAACTATTGATTTAAAAAATTAATGACCTAAATTCCAAGTTAAACTCTATATTTCCATGAAATTATTGATGATATTTCGTTCATTAAGTAATGAAATCAATGTAATCTTGTTTTATTTTATTAAGCTTTTGTTTTTAATAATAGCTCTATTTTAAGCGTAGTAGTGGGTTGTTTCGTCCATGGGTACATTTTACTGATAAGCTTTTTATTTTTAGTTCAGATTGCATTCACTGATTCGTTTCATTTATTCAAAGAACGCTCGGATGTAATCAAATCGCGTATTTAATGTGCCCTTAAAAATTCGCTCAAACTCATTTCCTCTCTGATCATGAAATGAGCTTTTGACGAAATATCAAGATAATGTGTTTAGTGACCTAAATTTATGCAGGTGAGAAAGCAATTTTAAAAACAATAAAAAATGCATTACGCAATATATGCCTAAGTATTTGATTCTTTGTAGGATAAGTACGCCGAATGATGATAACAATAAATATAGTCGTAATTTGGTTTTAAACATTTCCTAATTCACATCTTCAAATAAGAGTTACAACGTCGAAATTATTCAAATTGTGATTTTGAAATAAATTTGTGTCCACCACTTACCTCAACATCATATTCTCCTGGTTTCTTGCATTTCCAGCCGTCTGGTCCAATGCATTCCGAATATCGGGCTATTAGAATTATATCAACAACGACCCAAACCAACGAGGTCAAAATAACAATACGACACGTATTTGAACGGACCTTACCGCGAAACATTCGCGAAAAACTTAACGAGCTCATTTTGATGATAGTTATCAAAAAAAATTAAAGTACACGAAAGCGCAACCGTATAGCAAATACTTTTATCTAATAGAATATATATAAAAAGAATATCTTAAATAAAAACTAAGTAAAAGTGCGCAACTTATGATGCAAGCAAAAATCAAATGCGAAACACGTAACGAAACACTACGAAATAAGCCAAAGGAAATCGAAGCTTTTTAATTGATTAATGTTGAAAATTCACTAATATCCTCTCGCGCGCTTGCATTCATACATGGGGGTCGTCGTATTCTGTTGTTTATTGGAAAATTATATTCTTAGCTAAAACTTTCCATTTATCGAATTTCTTTCTTGTCTGTGTGCATTGAACATCATGGAAAGATCTTTTCATTCTAAATTTAATATTATTCCACTATTGTCGGCAGGAGCGTATAAATGTCTCTATTATATTTCAATTCCACGTCAATTATCCATGAAAGCCGGCGGCGATTACGTTTCACAGACTACGAATTACGAATGGTCTTGGTCATGCGCGAATGCATTAGGAGTTGTTTTTGCTTCTAAGTATCTTAAGACGATGTCAATTTGTTAAATGTTCTCAATTCCATATTTCATACGACGAACGATGTATCCCAGCAATGGTCTCAGGTTTCACCTGATGTTCTTATGATCGATTGGAACTCGGCTCCACTTTACGAGTCGATGCGGTTTGAATATTTGATATTGATCCCTACTCCGATATTCCAGCATGTTGCTTTACAAGAACATTTCACATAAGTTTGCCATCTAACGAAAGTCTTCTGATATGGAAACTCCTTCAGCTACGATTGATGTGGTGCTGTGATGTTCAGTGATAAATCTGCAAGATAAGATAAATTTTATAAATACCCAAAAGTTACGCAAATAAGTTAAGCAGTCTTTTTTTTAGTTATTTATACTCATGAAATTTTTTAATTGTCCTTTTCAACTACAGTTTCATAATATTGCAGATAATGCCATATATCTTTAGATTTACTTTCTTGAGTACTTAATCCTAAAATTCAGTGATAAAAACTTGGCAATCCAGAAAGTTTTTGCTGAACACTGATTACTAAGTATACAAGTGCTGATTGTGACTTTGTCTGATTTGTCCATTGGTAAAAAAGCTGAGGCCTCGTTTGACAGGTAATTTCGTAATGAATTTAAAAAAATCGATAACATTCGAAAGTAAGCCAGTAAGCCAAGCTGTGATTTTGAAGAAAATATTCAAAGGAAATGTTTTCTTACTATTTTTTTATAGTCACTTATTTTAGTGGCAGTTATGTGTTAACTTAGATATGTAAGAGCTTATTTCCCAAGAAATAAAAAATGGGACTATTGAAATCGTACAATTTCATACAGAATTGGATAACAACTATTTTCATTCTTAATGGAAATAGTTAGGAAGTTCATCTGTTTCTCCGGCTGCACCAGGTTTTTTCACTCTCCTCCGGTGTTCTCTTCGCTTGTCTCATTTAAAAACGTTGACTTTGGTGTCCTTGTTTGAATCCACGTGCGGTCATTCTGCTCAATAAATTTAGTGTGTGTTTGCGAGGAGTTTTTCTTGAGAAGGATGACAAGTCTCGCGCTGATCAGCTAATGTAAATAGAATCTCTAAAAATCGTTAGCATATCATCCGTCAAGGATGTTAGGTAAAACCGGGAATGTTTTCGAGAAACTGACGTTATCCGTGCCGGTAGCGACCCATTACCTCTTTGGTGACGCTGAACATCGGGAATGCTCATAATATTAGCATTTGGAACGGATTTAATTTTTGGTTGCTGGAGTAGGATGTAAAAGCAGTACATTTTACAGAAGCACTCATTTATTTCTAAAATATTTTTGACATATTATTCAAACAATTTTAGACAATTAGAATTGTGAAAAAAAAAGAAATGAGATAAATTGAAGCTATAACAAACGAAAAAAAAAAAAACAAATATGAATAATTATGAATAGTTTGGTATATTTCAAAGCAAGTAGATAAATGCAGATGTGGCACGGCCACGAAGTCTCTTTCCTAATGTTATGCTTATAACAAACACGAGTTGTGTATTTTTAAATTATAAACTATAAATAAATAATAATAATAATATAATTTATTGGGGCAACCCATAGGTCGCACAGGTTAAACAGGTTTTTTTTTGAAAATACAAACGTCGCACAAAGGCGGCCGCAGTAAGTTACTTTTTAACCGATTAGCTCACCGCGCGGGTGTGGAGGGGGAGGGGTTTACGATATTATGAAAGCCCTGATCCGTGCATATCACACGCACTCATAGAAAATTCTTATTGATTTATTCAAAAAAATTTCAATAGAAATAAAGTTAATATATGTAAGGAAATACAAGCATGTAAACAAGATATTCAATTTATATGAATTCTGCTGCGCTGATTCTGATCACCTCTGCTGCCTCCAACACGAATCTCCATCTCAGCTTGATTTCGGGACTTCACTTGAGCGTCTTCCTTCACTATATCTGGCATCCGCCGTAAACGATCTCCGTCATGAATTACACAAATTTATTCCTCTTTATGTATTGAGTCAACAGCTTGCAAAACATGTGACGTCCAATGAACTACTCTCTTATTCCAAGCAATCTGGTCGCTGTTGAACTTCTATTTTTACTTATTCGCTTTTCTGGATTCTCTACTTAATATTTTATTCTCCTTCTTAAAGGTAGTTGATCACTTCTAACAGGCGAATTATATTGATTGAAAATTTCTTCTCAAAAGCGTTCCAAGAATTTAATGGATTTGTTTTAATGAGACTTTTTTTACTGAGACTTTTTCTTACTGACATGTTTTTTTTTGTTTAATATTATTTATCTAAATATTACTAAATACCTAAATCAAATTATAAATGTTTTCACTTAATAATCTTCATGCAATAGCACTTCCTCGCTCTTTATTATTATTTTATTTATTTAATAATTTTTTTGTTCGTTTTTATGCCACCTACAAAACGGAAAACGTAACATACGGCACCTTTTTCCAGTGTTTTTTCTTGGATTTAGTTGACGGAATGTTCTCAGGAAAGTGCGCCTAATTTTTCGCTTCCAAAACGAAATGGTGTAACGCTACTGGACGGACGTCCATGACATATGTAATTAGGGAATGAAAATTGCCCCCGCAATGGAAGTAAAGGAAGTAATGCCTGCCTTGGTTGTGCAGCTGATTTAGAACATAAAACGTGAGCATAATAAAAGGTCATTGCTATTAGATAAAAATAATTTTCTTATAACCATTTACTCATTTTCTCATAACTGGGAAGCACGTTGGTCCTGTTTAGAAACGCCTCCCATGCCTTTATTATATACAGGCACAAATGCCAGTCTTATAACATTTCCACTACCGCTACCTTTATTTTTTCTCCTTTTGCCTTTCTGTATCAAACAAACATTTGAATTCAACGTAATCTCGGTGTTTTTGCGCCATTACAAAAAATTCCACACATCAATATTTACCTAAAACGGCAAATATGTTTAGTTTTGACAAAACACATATATATATTTCGGAGGTTAAAGTTCCTCCTTGTTCAGTGGGTTATCGGTATGGTATGGTCGTATCAATATCCATATCAATAACAGACTGAAAAAGAGGAACTCTTACCTCCGAAATATATATATACCTTCTGTCAAAAAAGTAGCGGGAATTTGTAAATACCATTTTACACTTAATCACAATTTACAATTAATACAATAATATTTTACATTTTTGGGATGGCCTTCAATTCACGCGTCGAATTCTGTTTGATGGCTTCAAGGGTTTTGAAACGTGTTCTACGGAGGGGCAATTTTTGTTTCGGGAACAGAAAAAAGTCGTACGGAGCTAAATCAGGCGAATACGGTGATTGATCGATGGTGTTTTTCGAGTTGTTTTGCCTTGCATTCGTTCACAATTGTAGCTCGGTGCTACGGAAAATTCCACGAATTGTTTGCCCATAATTCCCATATGGAATGCCGTGAACAAGTCTCTTTGGACATGCTTGACCGCTCGAATTCCGACCCAACATTCATGACACGGATCATAACTATTAATGAGACATGGGTGTATGAATTTGACACTCACCAGTCAACAGGCTTCCGAATGGCGCGCTAAAATTGAGTCGAAACCGAAAAAAGCACGTCAAAGTCGGTCAAAACTCAAGGAAATGCTCATTGTTTTCTTCGATATTCGTGGTCTAGTTCACCATGAGTTCGTTCCAGATGGGCATAATGAGGTTGCACTGTTATTGAAGAAAATTGAGCTCTCTTGGAACAAGCCGTGCAGCGACGCGTCTCATGCCCAAATGATCAATCAAAATGGTACGAATTGACTCGTGAGAGATGTTGAGGATAGTGGCTACCTCTCTTAAGCTGGTATGACGATTTTCGACCCCAATTTCCTTCGTTACAACGACGTTAGTTTCGGTTAGAGATGTTGCAGGTCGTCCAGAAAGAGGCATTTCTTCGACAATTTCACGGCCCTCTTTGAACGCTTTGTACCAATCATATGCATGGGTTTTGGATAAAATTGAATCACCTTTAATTCAACTCAACTGAGTAAGCCTTTTCTAACATTTTAAATGCGTCAGCACAAGCAATTTTGTTTGTAACGCAAAATTTAAGCGCAAACCCTTTGTTCAATAATTTCGTTCATGTTAAAATTTGGCACGCACTAACGCGGTTGACTGACTTTATCAGCTGCTGTAAACAAACTGGTTGACCGATCGCGCTCTAACTTGGCATACTAATGAACGGTCGTCCTACCAACCTAAGAAAATTATTTTTCATTTTCAAATATCTTTGAATTTCAAAATCTATTTAGCGCGGGCATTTTAAATAACAAATTTGCGGTACTTTTTGACAGAAGGTATGTTTTTTTTTCAAAACTGAACTTATTTGCGTTTTGAGGGAAAATATTAAGTATGTGAACGTCTTTTTTATCTTTTCGTTTCAAAACCAATAAACCGTGTCTGGATGAAGTTTTGACTTCTCCTTTTTTCAACTTTATTGAAAATAACACCTTTGGCATATTCTTTCTGTTTTTCCGAACATTTCCAACTGCATTCGTATCATTTTTTAGGAAGGTCAGAAATAAATGCGATGATGAATAAAAATTATCCATATACAACGTGTAACCTTTTTTTAAAATAGGCTGTGCCATTCCCATGACTACACTCTCAGCTGCTGGTATATTACTTCCTGAATTTTATCCTTCCTTACATAAATTTTGAAATAAATACAATAACCTAATGTAGGTTCACAAAGTTTATAAAATTTTGTGCCAAAACGAGCATTTTTAGAGAAAATTAGTTTAAGAAAAGTCAATCGACCTATGAATTTCATTAACAATTCATCAATAGCTACTTAACTATCAGAAGTATAAAGGTTATTCTGTCTTTTCTATTTTCCTTTTCATTATCCGTTAAATGTAAAAGCCTTCAAATATCAAAAAAAGTATCGCGTTGCATAGTGCTGGCAAATATTGGGGTATTTATTACATATCTTTTTGACCGATACATATGTAATTTTGGCTTCTTGATTTGCGACATCAAAATGCATAATATGCAATATAAGCTTTCATTTCATCAGAACTTGCAGGAAACCACCTTTGTTTTTTTTTGTTACACAACCTTCTTTTTCTATTACTTGTCTGGCATATCTATTCGTCTCTTCTACTTTTGTGTCCCAAATATATTCATTCAAGACTTCTTTCAAAAAATCTCAAAGCGTAGGAATACCACCTACAGCCTCGGGAAATGTTCGGAAAAACGAAAATTTCTCGCAACGAGGTGCGTGACGTTTATCAGATGCAATATGGCGCTTGAATAAAATTTGAAATTCAAACGCGTTAATTAGTTTTTATGTACTAGGGTTATTCTGAAAGAATTTTCAGTGAAAATTTCGTGAATTCTTGTAGGGGCTATTATTTGCTATACGAAGGAAAAATCCAAATTCAAAACTTTAAAAAAATCAAAAACAATTTAATTTGAAACGTCACCTATTTGACATTTGTCATATGAACATTATTGTTCCTCGCATCGCGTGCATTGTAAATTGAATGCGTTGCGCGACGAGCGAAAATCTCGTCGCGCTCACGTATCGTCGTCTCGCGGTATTGTATTTCGGCCTTAAGGATGATAATGCTCGTATTCATAGTGTTTAATTTTCGGTCAATACCTGTGAAACGTCTCCTACTACAAGATATTACAACGGAAGTCGAAACTGATCAGTAATGCAAATAATGTTGTGCCACTATAAGCTGGCCGCACTTTCGATCAAGGGAAATTAATTAAGGAAAAAAATTAAAGCCAAATTACTAATGTTCTCAATTATGAAATTTGTGCTAACTCTTGGATTCAACAAAGCGTTTCTCGGCTGCTAAAGCCGTAGCCGCATTCACGGGCTGCATATTCTGCGTTAATTTATTTTCATACAGAAGAATGGATAACACAGTGTTCTAGCCGAAAGAATTGGAGACCTCCACCAAGATGGCCTTATCGAGCAGAAATTTGCATCGGTTGGTAAATGAACGTAGTCAGTATACTACGCACTGTCTTAACAATAAATAAATGTATACTTGATCGGCTGGAGGTGGTGAGGGCGGAGGGGTATTTTATCTAACAATTACCTCATCCCTTGTTTCCTTTTCAGTTGGTTGAAAGGTTCTGTTGATCTAAAGGTACCATAAGGCATACAATAAGGAGACTTAGTCGAGGTAATAAATCAAAAGTTCGAAACCAAGTTCTCTGGTTGACGACAAACATTTGGCCTGTATTTCAGTTGGTTTTTTCGATTTTTAATAAGGAACTCTAGGCATAAATGCATTTAATATTTCAAAGTATTTCCTTGACAGGGTTGAAAAATTTGCAATCCCTCTGGAAATAGCGTGATTGTACAATACTGTTAATGGGTAGTGTCTTTCGTTAGTTTTTCCGGTTCCTTAAAAAGTTTTAATATTCTTTTGAAAAGCTCGTGGTAGAGAAAAATCCTAGGTATATGTATACGCCACATCACGCATAAAATGAAACAAGTTTTGGAGCGCCTTATATAGATACAGTGTTGGCCAAAAGTAGAAGGCATCCCACAAAAGACCACACTGCATGTTGGATTATTGAACAACGACTAAAAACTTATCTTTGATGACATACTGGAGTCGCAAATCGTTGCCTAGACTGGTAAGCGACATACTGTTAATGTCATAAAGCACCTGATGCCCGTAAACAAAGAATTTGGTGTTTTTGTGGTCTTACCAGTCAACATTTGGGAATTTGTGTTTAGGACTCTAATGAGTAAACAAGCTATTATTTTCGTGAAGGATTTGAATTGACGCCAGTGAAAACAATTTTTTGTAGTGCTTCCTTCCCGCTGGAGAAGATATTTCTATATAGGTTTACTCTTGTAAAAAAAACTTTTAATTTTGGCCAAGGCAGAATGGGTTAGATAACACAATAGTTACTGTTTTCTTGGTAAGAGAAACATGGGTTGAACTTTCGTACGAATTCATTGAAAATTGAAATAATGGATTGCGGAAAAGGATATACGAGGTGTGGCTATAAAATAACGGGACTGACGTTGTAAAAAATTTTATTTTCATTGTATACATAATCACTTATTATCGCCTTCAATGTACACCCCTTCTCTATCCCTGCAACGCTCCATGCGAATTTTCCACTGTTTGAAACAGTGCTGGAAGTCATCTTCTGTCAACTCCTTCAGGACTCTTGCCGCTTTCTCTTTTACAGCTTCTACGGATTCAAATCTCGTGCCTTTCAATGCAGATTTCACCTTAGGGAAAAGATAGAAGTCACATGGTGCTAGGTCTGGTGAGTAAGGTGGATGTTCTAACACTGGGATGCTGTACTTGGCCAGGAACCGCTTAACAGATAACGCGGAATGAGCTGGCGCATTGTCTTGGTGCAAAACCCATGATTTGTCCTTCCACATTTCGGGTCGTTTTTTTCTTACTCTTTCACGTAGTTTACCAAGTACCTCAAGGTAGTAATATTGATTAATTGTTTGACCTTCAGGAACCCAGTGAAGGTACACAATCCCATGAATATCGAAAAAAACAATCATCATAGCTTTAAATTTTGACTTGCTCATTCTTGCTTTTTTGGCTCTCGGTGAAGTTGGGGTCTTCCAATGCATAGATTGGCGCTTCGTTTCCGGATCATAAGTAAAAAACCACGATTCATCACATGTTATTATCCTTTCCAATAAATTTGGGTCATTTTCAATGGCATTCCAAGTGTCAGTACAAACATTTTTGCGAGCTGCTTGTTGTTCAATCGTGAGAATTTTTGGTACCATTTTTGCACACACTTTTCGCATGTTCAAATTGTCACCTAAAATTTGCCGTACACATTCTTTATCAATGCCTACAGTTTCAGCAACTGCAGGAATACTTAATCGACGGTCAGACCGAATCAAATTAGCAACTTTTTCGACATTGTCATCCGTTTTTGATGTTGAAGGACGACCTGGCCGCGAATCATCTTCAACGTCTTGTCGACCATCTTGAAAACGCTTAAACCATTCAAAAACATGAGTCCGCGATAAACATTCACTGCCATACACTTCTTTTAGTAAATTATAAGTTTCGGTAGCGGTTTTTCCAAGTTTGAAGTGAAATTTAACAACAATTCGTTGCTCTATTATTACGCTAACCATTTTTCCGGCAAAACCAAATAACAACACTAACGTAAATGAAGGTTACGTCTCAACGTGTTGTTTACAGAAACGAGACTAACTGCATTCTGTAGAGGAAGACTCAAACTAAACAGCTGTTGTTCAATGCCGGTTGGCGCATGCGCACTCGTTCCACTGCAGCGTCAGTCCCGTTATTTAATAGCCACACCTCGTACAATGCCAGTTAAAAAAATACTCTAACAAGGAAATTCAAAGGCGATCAAGTTATTAGGTTGCTGGAAGGAATTCTCAATGACCTCAGTTATCGGCTAACAAAATTCAACAAAGCAAAGAACTGATACTACATCCTGTTAGTTCCAACAAATACGAAGTATTTTGTTTTAATTTGGTATTTTTTCGATTAATCTTCGAATCGATTAATTTTCGATTAAAGTCTTGAAACCGCTATATTTTTTTCCTTAACAAAACAATATAGATCTATTAATAATAATAAATATAAATAATTGATAAATATTCTTATTGGAGAATATTTATGGAATTTACACATTTCATGAATTTCATCAAATTTTTTGAAGACTGTTCTGTCAAACTCAACTGTTTGACAGAAACAAATGTTACGCTTGTGAACGGAGTGGCATGGTGAATTTATTAAATCAACGTTTTTATCTCAAGTACATAAATTGACGACAATAGACATCCAGTAGAAGCAACACTACGTTCTCTTCGGCCTTATGAGTTTTAAGAATAACTGTAAAAAATGTTGAAAAAAATCAATGCTCATTTCAGCTTACGCCCGCATTTTTGGCGCAGTATCAGCTATAAGTCGCTCCATGCTTTATTTAGGGAAGTAAAAATAGGAGAAATTAGTGCCTTGAATGAGCAATTACTGAACAGCTCTGTTAGAGCTTCTTCAGGAAGCTTTTCGTTTTAAAATTAACGTCCTCAAGTGCGTCTTCATTGGAAAAGTCGAAGTTAATACAATACCAGTTTCGACGCGGACAACTTTCATACGATCAAAAATAGATGCTTGATTGCAATAACTATGCACTCCAGCAATATGCCGTCTCCAAACTGGAAATTACTGAAGAATGAGTCTGAGATCCGTCTGCAAATCAAATAGTTAAAATATATTCTGCCTTGATGACAACATAAATAATTATACAGCCAATCAATATGAGATTTAACAGCGCTTGGCTTCAATATACTTAAAACGTGGGACAAGAAGCCGTTAGTGGTTAAAACCATAAAACCATTTTTGACTTGACTTGGCTGCTTTTGGAATAAGAAATTTTTAATGCTTGTCGATCCAGCGGACAACAATATCATTGCGTTAGTAGATATTAATTAAAAGGAACGAATTTTCGAAATTCTGTCAGTATTGCAAGATACTTATAGTTGAGATCCATCAGTGGTTTCTAACCTTGCAGCCTGGAAAACGCTGTTTCTGATGCGCTCAGCTGAATATTTTTGCGAAAAATCATAGTAAGTTGCTTCCCAACAGGATCATTAGCTTTTTTTCAGAGATGCGTTGAAAATCTTTCGGATTCAGAAAAGTTGAGAACTAAATTTTGAAAACTCGTGTTATAAGAGGACAAACCTTTCACTTCACCTTTTTCAATCGAAGTTATTAGAATTCAGATGAAAATTTCAGAGCAAGTCTTCCGGTCTTCCCGAAAATTTCCTGAAACAATTTTAGTAGCTTTCAAGGATTAATATCACGAAAAGTCAAATTTAAGTTTGAAGGCGCTGTATTAAATAAAATCAATTCGGAGTATCAATAATTTTTTTTTCGAGAAAATTCTCAGTGTATTCATTCTTTAAAGAATATCCTTGAAAAATGAACTCATGATTTATGGAGAGCCGTTTAGTTATTTTTATAACTATTTGGATCCTCGCTTCAGTAATACAAAATGTTCCCAGTCCGCATAATTAGAATATGTTTTTTTTTTGCTCTTGTCTTGTGTTGTTTTTTCTTTAACGAGCCAATGATTAAAGATAAATGGATGCCAGGGTAGCAGGAAATTATTCCAAGTGGTGAATACATATATAAATAAATGAAAGGTACAAAATTTCGGTGGAAACTTGAATGCAAAGTTTTCAATCTCAGGTATAAAAGGAATTCAAATGTGGCGTAAAATATACTAATTACTTTTAAAATCCGACTGGTGTATTTCACATCGCGTAAGTCCTTTATCAAAATCAAAAGAAAGCAAGTTAATTATATGGATCATGTAACGTTAAATTTAGCGCTCCTTTTGATGTATCTATTCTTAATTTTGCTTGCTTTAAATAAGTAACGTTTTCTCTAGCGACATTTATTAACCATGGATCAAAGTTATAAAAAGTTCTAAATGAGCATTTTTTTCGTCATTGGTCGGAGTTTTAATTAGTTTTATTTAAATATTTTCTTTAAGTTATTGTATAAGTAGAATATAATTGCATTCATTCCATTCGCAAACTGTTTCTTTTGTCAGACACAAGACGGCTCCTAAGCACAGGGAAAACGTCAATCATTAAAGTGCTGTCAAGACCGTGTGAAAACGTAGTAAACCTATACAGAGGCAAAGGCAATGCGCTCAAGATTTTGGGGTTTGTTGCGGCTCCTAAAACTAATCTTGAGGAAAAGTATACCCAGAGCCGCGGCGCTCCACTTGCGCAAAGGAAGGAAAACCACCGATCTTCTTATATTTGCCTAATAAACGACATTTGATAAAGTTTTGGCATTGACTTCTGACTTATATTCAAAATGTATGAGCCTTGCATCATTTCAACAATTGTGGAAGTATCGGGCTATTTCCCTAAGGCAGATGTTCAAAAGTGACTCTCATCTCTCCAACCTGCTTCTAACCGAAGCTACAATCTCACAAAGATTTCTATTATCAACCATAGTGGACAACATTTATGTTTTGTGAGAAAATGTGATCAGAATTTTTAAGTTAACTGATAAGTAAAGTTATTAAAAGTTTTAAACACTAGCTTCACGTGATATCCATCTGGTGACCAAGCATGTGATTTCTGAAAAAGCATTGGAATGCTTCTATTAAATTTTCGTTTTTTAACCATGTGATATGGCCGGATAATTTTTTAACTCTATTTTGGTTTTTTGTTCTTCATATAATCATGCATTGCACTTGACAAGTCACAATTGCTTTTTTCTGTAGTGGAACACTTTGTTGCTGCTGCAAATGATCAATCACGGGAGGTAGGCATGTCCCTCTGTAAACCAAAACTGCCACTGCCAGGAGAACCTCAATAAATGCTGCGAACAAACAGCGGTGATGGGCTCGATACCGCAAAGACACGCCTTCAATTCCGCTGACATTCTCAATACTCTTGAATCTTTCAACGTGCCGAAATAGGATTACCTCAGTAACCAAAAGATCTTCTTTATTATTTCTTGAGTCCACTGTAGAATTGATCATAGACCTGCGTTGATTTATTGCAAATGGTGCATTTTGTTACTCAACAGAAGCTATGAAAAGCTTCCAATTTGTGGGCATCAGGTATTTCTATTCTTCTGTTTAGTTTTGCCTCAGTCACTGAAACGTTCATGAATTTGAGTTAGTGTGGAACGCTTTCTTCCCAATATTTTTATTTCAATATTTGATATCAAGTAGAATTTCTTATTCATTCACTGCAGGTACGGAAACTTGTCAGGACCGTTTGAAGGCGTATGAAATGTCATAAAAGTGTTTTTTTTTTTGACGATCGAAATTCTGTCTACGACACACAAGAGAAGCGGCGGAAAATGAAGAATATCTATAGTTGCAAAAGGATTGCTTCTCGGCAGGGATCTCAGGAACGGCTCGTATGATCTTGTATGATGGTCTTGGAGGTTACGCCCGCTGACAGAATGTAGCTTGGCTCGCTAAACATGTAATTCGATGGCTGATACCCCGTTGAGCAGGCCCAAATCAAATAGTGTGTGTTGCTGAAAACATACGAGGCCGGTTCAATAAGTACCGGTTTTTGACGACAGAGGGCGTTCCTGAGGGAAGTGGTATTGTGATCGTGTATAGTAAACGATGACACGATCTATGAAACGACGCTAAGACACATTTCACACTGATTGATAGGTTGGTTTGGATTTGACAGCGAGTTGAGTAAAATGTGTTTCGTGATTTTCGCTCAGATGAAAGAAGAGCAGTATTGTTCGGTAATTTGAAAAAAAAATTCCAGGAGATAAGAGCAAAGTTAGATGATTTATAGGGACACTTCGCCATCTAAAACCAGTTAGATATTGGTTCAACGAATTCAAACGTGGGCGAACATTCGTTTTTGATGAGGAGCGACCAGGACGCCTGGCAGACGTAATTACAGAGGAAATTATTTAAAAAGTCTACGACATGATTCTCGCTGATCGACGAACGAAAGTGCGCTAAGTAGCAGAGGCACAATGAAAAATTGTCGGAACGATGGATGCCGCGATTAGTCGCGGTGGAAAACAAGCGTATGCGTCTGTTTTAAGCAAGATCCGAAGGAGTTTTTGCGTGAAGCTATCATCGTTGATTAAAACCTGGATTCATTATTACACTAGGAACTAAGCAGAAATCAAAACAATGGATTCCTCACGGTGCATCTGGTCTATGGAAGGCGAAGACGGTTCAATCGGCCGGAAAGGTTATAGCGATGATTTTTTGGGATGCGAACGGCTCATCGTTATGGATTAAAAAAAGGAAGAACGATCACTGGACAATGCTACATTGATTTATTGGACAGCTTTTACAAAAATGGAAGAAAAACAACCGCGCTTGGCGGAAAAGAAGATGCTGTTTCACCATGATAACGCACCAGCACCCGATCTTGGTCCCTGCGACTTCTCTTGTTTCCTAACACGAAGAAAAGGCTCCCTGAAAAAAAGGAGTCTCAAACGAGCAAGTTATTGCCGAGACAGAAGCGTATTTTCGAGAGTTTGACAATTCCTATTTTGTGTAGGGGTTGAAATGTATCTTTCTAGAAGGGAATTATGTTGAAAAATAAAAAACTATTTTTCCACGTTTTAAATATACCATGGAATTGATCCAATCCATCTCAGAGCCTTATTCTGTACTGCCTGGAGTGCTTTATTATTTGTCTTCGATGCCTGGTAAACTACAATGCTGCCGTAGAGTAACGTTGGTCTTATTATTTTTGTGTATGTAAGTCTTTTGTTTGTCATGTTCAGGCGGCAGGATTTGACGATTGGTTGTAAGGACACAAGGATTTGGATACATTGTATTCGTTTTTGTCGTATGTAGCAATTTCATGTAAGGTGTTGATCAATTGTTAGTCTTAAGTTTTTTGCTGTTCTGTACCATATTATGGAAAAGGACATCAAAAGGTTCGTCATCGACTTGTAGTAAGCGAAGGCGTTTATTTCTTTCTAGTGGCGGACAGGGCCTGGGTTTTGTTCTTGTTAAGGGGTTATATACACTTGCGTTGGTCAAAAAAATTATTGCATTTTCTGAAAGTACATATCTTAGAGAATATTTTCCCCAAAAATCATAAAGATCCGAGCATTAGAACCAGATTGGCAGCTATTGATAGCGCGATATCTGCAACTACGAGTCAACGGCGAGTCACGCTTCACGAGCGTTCCCGTCTCATTGTTTATCAGGTGAATTTTTCGGATACCTTTGAGATATAGAAAACTTGTTTTCACCAAATTTTGTCATTTTTAGATAATCTAATTATTTTTCGAAACCGCCGAAAAAAGTTTCAGTTCCTCCAGGAAAAAATTGAAATTCGGTGATGCGGTGAACGTGCCGGTTGATCATTCGGTCGAATATCGAATCCTGAATATTCTTTTCGTATTTACAACTCTTTTTCAGTACGTGAAGTGCAAATCATGTGATGGTGATATCAAATTTGCATCAACAGAATCGCGAGGACTTGGCTTCAAAATTGCAATAACTTGCGATAAGTGCGCGGTTCGAAAAATCAATTCGTGCTCCATGGTTCAACATTCATATGAAATAAACAGAAGATTTATTTTGACAATGAGATTACTTGGCTTGGGCGCAGCAGGTTGCGCAAAATTTTGTGGACTCATGGACATACCGCAATTTTTAGCCCAAAGTACTTACGATATTATCGTGAAACACATCTGTACTACTGTGAAACAAGTATTTGATCAATTTAGTAAATACGCTGTTCGTCAGGAAACTGAAAATATTACTGGGTCGAGTGCAAAACATCTTACAGTATCTGGTGACGGTACATGGAAAAAACGTGGATATACCTCATTGTATGGAGTGGCTTCTTTAATTGCATATCATACAGGCAAGATTGTAGATCTCATTGTCAAAAGTGCGTACTGCAAATTGTGCCAAATGTGGGAAAGTAAAAAAAAATCAAGCTGAATATGAGGAATGGAGAGAAGCCCATGAATCTGTTTGCACAGCCAACCATTTAAGATCAGCCGGTAAAATGGAGGTTGATTCTATGATCGAAATGTTCAAGCGCTCCGAAGATTTGCACGGCGTAAAATACGCGAATTACATCGGGGACGGCGACTCAAAAACATTCTCTGCCATCAAGAAATTACAGCCATACGAAGATCTGGAGGTGCAGAAAAAAGAGTGCATTGGACATGTACAAAAAAGAATGGGCACTCGGTTGCGTGACATTAAAAACAAAAATAAGGGACTCGGTGGCAAAGGAAAACTGACGGGTAAAATGATAGACAAATTGACAGTGTACTACGGCTTGGCGATTCGCCGTAATCCTCAATCAGCTGAAGCAATGGCAAATGATATTTGGGCGACGTTTTATCACTATAGTTCTACCGACAAACACCCACAACACGAAAAATGTCCTGGTGGCAAAGACTCATGGTGTGAGTGGCAGCGAGCTCTCGCGGAGCAGCCACCTCAAAAACGCGGAAAGAAAAAGATGCCTGAGTTTGTTCACAGTTACCAGCCTCTTCCAGAAAGTGTACTGACAGCCATAAAACCAATCTATGAAGATCTTTCCAAGAAAGAATTACTAGCACGATGTGTGGGTGGATTTACTCAGAATAATAATGAAAGTTATAATCAGCTCATCTGGAAAATCAGCCCCAAGCATCTTCCTGGAGGTGTTTTGCCTGTCGAGATTGCTGCTTACGCTTCTGCCTGTGTTTTTAATGAGGGAAATAGTGCGATTTTGAAGATTTTCAAAACATTGGGGAGAACTTGTGGCCCTCAAGCGCATACGTTTGTGGAGAAAGAGGACGAAAAGCGCGTTACGCTCGCCGAGAAGCGCGCTCAAGAGGCGACCAGAGAAGGAAGAATGGCTCGTCGACAACACCAAGTGGACGTCTTAGAGCCAGCTGCAGATGCAGAATCAACTCTTTACGGCCCCGGAATAGATGATTCTATGTAAGTCCACGAAAATTTATTTTAAACCCTTCATTTCATCTTCTCTATCTTCATTCTCTATCTACGCGCGATTATCTCGAAACTGTTTTTTTTTCAAAAAGTGTGGTTGCGGTGACCACGATTACTGAAGAACCGTTAACTCGATCAGTCTGAAATTTTCCAGGCTTATTAAAAACAATATTAGCCTGTTCGTGAACGAAGGATTTTCAATTTGAAGCAAAACTTTTTTTTCCTGATGTAAAAACCCGAATTTTATACGTTCAAAACTCGAACTTTTTAGAAAAACGATCATAATTTTCGAAAAAAATTTTATTTTGCAAAATCCTTCGTTCACGAACAGCGTATAGGTGTAAACTACATAAATACATCCTTCATTATCGTGGTCACCGCGGACGATGTTGGGAAAATTGTGTTTTGGCATAATGGCTACTGTGACTAGTATTATGAATATTTTCTTTTGAAAAAATTCATGAAGCATCTCTCGAAGTGTATAAATAAATATGCATTTAGTGTTTTAAGAAAAGTTGTGTTGTTTTTCCAAAAAAAAAATCGTAAAAATGCCTTATTTTTCTCGCACGCAAGTGTATATAACCCCTTAAGTTTTATCTTCCATTTGCGGAAATATTCCAAGAGAATATCGATGGAGCTTTGTAGTTTTGATGTAATGACTGCTGCTTGTCGATCTTTGTAGAATATGCATGTATCATATGCGTATAAGGATAAGCGCCCCTTTTTTGGAAGAATAGGCAGATCCGCATTGTATAGACTATAGAGAATTGGTGAGATAGGTGACCCTTGAGAAACTGCAGCTTCGACAGATCGCATGCTTGAGAGGTGATTGTCAATTCTAACACGAAGGGTTCTGCCTTTGAGAAATGTGTGATTAATTTGTATCGCTGGGAGTGGAATATGAAGTTCATGCATTTTGAAGATGAGCCCTGCATGCCAGACTTTATCCAAGGGTTTTTCTATGTCAGACATAACGAGGCCTCTTGATTTGGTGCGATTCATCCCGTTGCATATATGTTGGATCATCTTCAGCTAGAGTACCGAAGATCCCGAAGTCCAAAATGGCTGCTGAGTTTCTTCCGTAGTGTGTTGACTCGTGTGGGATGTGTAAGTTGTTGTGCGTGCTAGTGATGAATCTATTTACCTCAGCCCCGGCTCGGTTACTTCTCACTATTTCCCTATCAACATGCGAACATGAAATATGCAAGTCGATAAAATTAAAAGCGAACAGCTTCCAATATACTGAAGCGTTTTTAATTGTTTATTCTAATGCATAACATCGTGAAAAATGGTATAAAGAAACTTTTTACTCAATTTTATATCACCCTAATTACTTGATATGTAAAAAAACCGGCAATTTGAAGTCAAATGTTCGGGGTTTCAATTCATTTCTCTTAAAACAAAGCAAAAACAAAACATCTTGTAAATATCATTAACACGTTAAACAATATTAACTTTGAGTATGAACTTGAGATGTTCAACGTTGAAAACGAACAGGAACAACTTGGATATCATACAAATTTAATTAAGCAAATTGGTTTTTCTTTCGCTTTTCAAATTATAAAGACTTGGGGTGCAGTTTCTTGTTTGAACTGTAGTGTATGAAGTGAAACACGCAGGATAGTCGTAAATTTCATTTATTTTTCTTCTTTTTTAATAAACTAAACAACAATTTCATTCAAGTGCGAGCACGTATAAGCCTATCAAATAGACCGCCTTTACGCATTGAATACACGAAAATAAATGAGTGCAATCAAAGTAGTTGCTATTGAATAATTAACCACAAGCAAACATAAATACATTTACAAAAGAAAATTGATTTTAATTATCTGTTTTGATTTCATGTCGAAGAAAGTGAGCAAAAGATAATCAAAGGTCGAACGGACACGTTAGTATGTTGGCACGTTCTGTTTTTTCAGGATGGCCTTTAACGTGCAGGCCGATTTTCGCTCTTAATAAGAAAAATTGCTTAATATTAAAGCCCAGAAGCCAACAATGAGCACTTTATACTCATAGCTGCAACAATAAACAACGAAAGTACTCGTATCTACACATAAATATTTGATTTAGATTCGTGATTGTGCTACTGCTTATATGCTAATATGATGCAAACTCATCAAATTACTTTTTAAGACACTTTGCTTGTACTACCTTAGCCATTAATCTACTTTCAAACAGAGGTTGAGAGAAGAAAAACTAGCGACGTCTGTGAACTGGCTGATAAAGCTGCAAACATTACATACTATAACACTCCTCCTCATCGCTGTAATTGTTCTACGATGAAAAGTAGGTGAAATAACAAGAACCAACTGTATCACGCTATATTATCTTTATTTTATTAACTTTCTCGACATGAACGACATGAACATGAATGGTGGCAGTTCACACATGAAAATTATTATGAAGTATTGAAGTTTTTTTCCCGTTTCGAGGCATACATAATGATAGTTTTATGTGATGGAAACCGCTCTATATTTATTTGAATAAAGTGTCACGTTAAGACTTCAACACAAGAAGAAGTTCTAGTTTGTAATCATGAATTGAGCCTATTTGCATTTCGGCTTATTGTGTAGTCCTGGAGACTGTCAAATTAAAATATTTATAACCTGACCTTCAGACGAATCAGTTTTTGTTGATAGCGAAATTCATGCTATAGAAAATTACTCATAACCTTGAAAATGTTGTTAATGGGATATGTGTTGCGTCAAAGTTGCAGACATCGGCAGCCAAAACATAACGATTTCTTTGATTCAGATTGAGTTGTGTCATGCAACAAGTACACCAGAAAATACCATTAACAAGGCTAAAGTACATAAAACTCAAAGTGAGCGAGCCGAAATGCGTAGACTACGATTATAGTCACAAATTCTTAGAATTATTATACCTGGAAAACTTTTCGTTAAATAGAATTATTTCTAGACTGAGTGGTACCAGAGCAGCGACACAAACGAAAAAGTTGGAGGACAAGTTTCATGGCCGATTCCACAGAAATGCCTTACAAAAAGTTGCACACAAAATTAAAAATCAAAATAGTTAAAAAAGGCACGGACATTTTCATCCTCCTTGATTGCTACTACATAGAATAGCACAGATGAAATCCGAGCGTATGAAGATCAAAAGTCTGTCGCATTTTCCCGATAATGATGATTCTCCGTATTGCTTCCTCTAAGAAACCTAGAAGTAGCATTAGCCTGTGTTATGATCAAATGGTACTCCAGGAAGCATAACTTGAAGGAAGAAATCCAACTTTTATAATAGGTTAAATTGAATTTCCAGCTTTTTTCCCCCGATTCCGAATATACAAATAAGGAACATTATTAATACTGAATTTATTTGAATTTTTTATTGAACGAACTGGGAACCCTTTTGACATAACGCGTATAACGCGATTCTCTCTGAAAAGATGAACATCTTTTAGAACTAATTTATTTGGAGCTCCTTGAGAGATGCCATAATGATGGCTCCTTGGGCGCATTCCCCCTTGACGGGAGCCATATCTGGACTGCAAGGACAGGGGAAACGCAAATTTGTGCTTGCCCAGAAACTCCTTCACCACCAGCGTCGTATGACAGGGCACATTGTGTAGTGGAATTTCCAAGAATCGGCGATGCTTGGTCTCACGCAGAGGACGCGTTTTTGCAACTTGTCAAGCGCGTTCATGTAGGGGGTTAAACGCTTTATGCACCCAAAGAACTGACCGATTTTTGAGAATTGAGATTTTATCACAAGTCAACTGGTATATGTTAATGCAATTTTGATAAATACACTATCTAAATATAAAAAAAGGATTTATTGAATTATATTTTATAAAATGGCAGCTTTCAAATAGCAATCGAAAAAATTCCATATAAAACAAGGACAATGATCCTGAGGCGAGAAATGATCTGAAACAAAAAATTAACAATTTTTTTTAGTAGACTAGGGGCTATCGTGTGAATCAAAATTATGGAGTAATATATTGATAACAGAGGAGTGGAAGATGAAAAATAATTTTTCAAAATTTCAGTTTTTTTGTGATTTCTGGGTTCACAAAAATAGAAAAAATAATCTTTAGATATCCCCGTAAAAAATCAAATCGATATTTTGAAATTTACTAAGCATTTAACCCCCTTAAAAAATAGGAAACGAATTCTCTGTGAACCTCATCACAACTGTCAAAAAATGAATGAGCATCGATTTGATTATGACTTGGCAATTTTGGCTTTCTTGGGACCTGGGGTGACTTTGGTGTGGCGTTTGACCCCCGGATTGTACTTTAACGTTTCGAAATTTGGGTTTTCTTGGACATAGTTTAGAAATCGTTTGGAAGCGGACACAACTTTTTGTTCATCACTCAGGACTGTTGACAAAAACTAGACGCACACCATTCATATGACCAAAGCCTCGATAAATATTTTTTTGAACGCTACCGTACAAATTCCCATAATCACATCAGCGATCATGTTTAAGGATTAACCTTTTTTTTGTAGAACATTTGAAAAATATTAGGGTGACCCGAAAGTAATTACAATAAAAAATGTTGATGTTAATTTTATCTTATTGCAATGCTAGGCGAAATGGCAAGCCAAATACCAGAAGAGATTCACATCCATCTTTACCAACTATGCAAAGGTTGTTACGAAAAGAATTGGCGATATTTGTTCATGTTCAGGAGATTCGCAAGTCCTATTGGTGATTTTCCAAATTCGTAATTCGTAAAATTGGTTTTATGTTTTTAGGGCAGAGGTAGAAGCAAATTCGCATCAAATAACAGACAAACTGTCAAACCGTTTCAACCAATTATAGTTCTAGGTCAAAGAACATTTGGATCTGATTGGAAAAGTAAGGAGCCTTGATGATTTCCAACAAAAAACAGTTGAAAACAACAGAAGAACGTTAGCTGTTGGCTTAATTACTTGAGTTGAGAAAAAGGACTTGCATAGTAATAATAAACGACAGTTCTTTCGTCCCAAAGAACTGTTTAGCAAGACTTAGACCCCAAAAAGGGTCTTCATTGTTCGTTTTTCAGCCTCACATAGAACTAATTCGTGAATTATTCAATTTTGTAAACTATCTTAGAGAAGACTTACAGGTGTAGAGAATGTTGACCAAATGTTGATATTGAATTCACCAACAGCATCAAAATAGGAGTCTGAAGTCTGCCTCGTTGCAACAGCAACGGACTCTAGTTCTTCCATGTTTTCAATGTTTTTTTGGATAATCAAACTCAAGATATTGGTAAAATTTATGCAAAACATTGAATTTGTTTGCACCCTTCTAGGTTTTCATTTCGTTCAAAATAATACGAACAATCTTGGTGTCTGCAACACCTTATAAAATACTATCTCTGGGAATTTGCGGACCACACAACTGATTTTTGACTGATCTTCAAAATCTTCTCACTAGATGGCAAAATATTGTCGAAAATGACAGTTCTAAGGCTTCAAAATTAGTGTTGAAGTGTGCCAAATGCGAAAAACAGAAAACCGGTTAGAAATAAAAAAAGCCAACTCTACAATAGTTCGTATGACAACGGATACAAACGATCGAATCCGATCGAACTTCTTCTTCCATCGCCCCTCGCGAAATTGCGAGAGTGCAATGTCAGTCTCTACAACTCTTTTATATCGAGAAAAGCAGCTGAGTCCATAAGAAAAGTAGCTTTTGAAGTGATAACGGAGACGGAATTTACTAACATTGAAGCAGCCTTTGACGGCACTTGGTAACAATTTTGATATGCTCCACTTTGGAATCAACTAGAAATGAATTCTTTGAATGTATGTTTTCAGAAAGTTGAAGGTTCTTGTGGAGAACAGGAAGTCGCAAGTATGGTGTTGCAATTTAATGTTTGAATTCATCACTTTTGGTTAGAAAAGCATAGCTGGAGGATATGGGAGTGATGGTTAGCCTAAACTTGAATAAACGCTTTGATTTAAAGCTAACAGAGCAGTTTATTTTCACAGGTGATGACAGGTAAGACCTCCTCGTGCGACTGCGACCAAGAAAAAACGATATCCTTGGAGTTCTCTGAAATGCGGATGCGAACGAAGCAATGGGCACTTAACAATGTTATACCAATCTACGGTTCTCTACGAGTGGAATACTACGAATCGGCGATCATTCTGAAGAGCGTGCAGCACTCGAAGATCACAGAGAATGGGCCAATCCCTTAGGAAAACGGATGTCTCTTCGTTGCGATACCTCAGTCATCTGTTCAGTTTAGTTTCAGTTTAACTAACTAGCTACCCGGTTAAGGCCTATCAAGTTTCAAGCTCCACGTGCTATACAACGCAAGAGGGCAAACATTATTTTTATTATACACTGCTTACACGTGAGAAGTTTGCATCGTAGGAAATGCAATTGTCATTAATTTTGTTTCACTTTTTATCGATGATTGGAATGGATCCTGGATATGATTGGACGCCCGAACACTAGTTAGAAGCTAGTCTTCAGATAAAAGCAGATTTCAGATATAAGCAGCTGTTTTAGGGGCTGAAAAGAGAACAAAGTGGCTAAAATCCAACCACAACATGGTGAGGCGCCAAGTTCGAAATATTCTCACTGAAGACTAAAGTGCTCGCGGGAATGCCGTGGGAGTGACAACATTTATGAGAGCGTGGCAATAAATCATTGTGGAGAATATTACTCAAAAAGTTGTTACACATAACAAAAAGCGCCATCGTACGACAGATCACGACTGATAGTGACAGACGACTATAGTATCTGTAGTAATTTGAGTCCTTGAAGATGTCATACAATTTAGAGAATTCAAATGATGCGCAGGGGTACGTCGTACTTTGTCCAAAACGGTACAAATTAGAGAGGTTTTCGATATGTTATATTCTGTGGGGCAGGACATTATTATTGAGTAGATGATACCATGTTTTCGAAGAAAATGTCCTATCCGACAGTATATAAAATCAAATCCCGAAAAATAGGACATAAAACTGTATGCACTTGTAGACGCAGCTACGTTTTATGTCCTCAACATTGAAGTTTTTGTCGGCATTTAGCCTGTAAGCCCGTACCAATTGAATAATGCTGCAGCAGACGTTGTCAAGAGGTGTAAAGGAAACTTCAATCGACAATTGATACACCAGTGTGCCTTTAGTGGCCAATTTCGCCAAAAATCATAAGCATAATTTTCAACATGTGTCAGAACAAGAAAGAAATACATTATTGGCAACAATGACGCCAACGCGAGATAACGAAACCCTGGCAGGACATTATCGACCACCTCTGCTGAAACGCGAAACGATCCACAGCCGGAGCCTTTTACTGTCGGCTCACGTAGAGGCGTTGCAGAATTCCAAATGACCAGCATTTTGAAGAGAACGGCCGAAGCTATGATTGACCTACATCGAATCATCATTTTTTGTTTCAAGCCATTAAATCGTGAGATTGATATCAGATATTTCACGACGAATGGAATGGAAGTCAATGAAGTCAAAACGAAGGACCATGTTTCTATTGCAAGCGATACGGAAGGAAGCAACTGTGGCCAATCCTGCAACTTCGCAAAACTGTTAAAAAACGATTTCCCTTGTCGTCGTTGCAAAATATTGGCGGTGGTGAGGGCCTTAATAATCGATTGCAAATTCGGGATCGAATTAAAGGCTTCCTGTTTCTGGTGGAGAGTTGCGCCGACATATTAATATTTCCTGCTAATCGACATCGAACTACAGACTAAAGCGAAATGCAATAATATTCAGCCCAAGGATCGAAGATAGAAAGCTCCAGACAGCAGCTGGTGGTAGTAGACCTAGTGGACCTTGAAGAGAAAGTTCAAATGGATGTTTCGGGTGGCACTGGTCAATAGACTAATTTTCGGTGCGGATTTCCTGAAATATTATGGACTCATCGTTTGCGTATGCAACAAGCGGTTAATCGATTCCATCTGGTACAGATGGCTAATCAACCAGTGGAGACGAGGACAAGATTTCGAAAATCGACCCAACAAATCAATTCCACCGTTTGCTAGCAGCTTTTTCGGAACTAACGTAGCCTCGCTTTTCTATAAAAAAGCAAAACACTACATTGTCTCAAATGTACCGCCAGTAACCGAACGTCCCAGACGACTACCACCAGAAAAATACAAAGCAGCAAAAGAAGAGTTTGAATACATGCTTGAATAAGGGATTCATAGATCATCCAACAGTCCATGGGCAAGTTGTGACATCTGTCCTGTGACAGTTGCTGATATCACACACAACCTGAATGATCGTTGATTCTCTTCTTTTGTTTTCTGGATAATGCTGGAATAATTGCCATGCTGGTATGGAGAGCAAAAAATTCGGTCATAAGAAAAGGCATAACTATTTACGTGCATTAGGCATTCAATTGGCAAAAGAGAACGTCCAAAGAGTAGCAACAATAGTAAGCCTTCCAAGAAAACTGAAAACAAATATAAGAGAGAACAGGAATATAGATGTTGAAGATGCTGCTGGTAGTGAAACAAGAAGTAGTTCCAGTACAAGCAGAGGAAGTTGTAAAGTATGACCAACAGAAAAAGGGGACAATTGAAGACATACTGTAAATATCTTGCTGAAACCACCCTACATGCATTTGTACTTAATGCTATCTGTACAAAGAACTGATTATGAAGAAAACTAGATCCAAATTTAATAAGGTGTTGTTCATATTTTGGCATTCTTATTCCTTTTGTATGACAGAAGATCTTGTGTTCCTAAATTGTTTCTTGATTCAAAGATTATGTCAGTTATTATATTCTGCTTTTTTTTGAGTTTTAGTTACTGGCTTTTAACAATTTGAATTTAAACAAAATTGCTTTTAACAATTTGAATTTAAACAAAATTGTGATGTATCTGAATGCAAATAAACATGACGAAAGGTTAATTAGTGTTTTATTTTTTATAATATCTCATAGTGCTTTTCGGTTACGTGCGATCGTTGGAGTTACACATGACAGCGCGTCCGCTTTCTTCTAGGTTAAAATTCTTCCGAACTTCGAATGTGGCATGCCCCTAAGTTCCAAATTAAATTTTTCAATGCTGTTTTCTTAGGGTGTTAGAAGGAATTAATATTTTCATGGAAACCACATTTTCAGAAAATACAAAAATTAAATGACCCATATTACGACCTCCGTTGAACGAATTCTGCGATCGCGATGTAATTGAGTATAAATTCAGATTACTTACATCGCAACCAGCATATTTCAGTTTGCATTGGTCTCTTGGTTATTTTACAACAGTGACCCAATCCAACCACCAAGACCTCTGAACAAAACGTTGAGTTGATGAGAATCCTAATTTTCTTCTTGTGTAATTATTCATACAAAAAACAGTTTTGAATTGTTTTAGTAACTAATTCCACACACGTACCTAGCCATGTGTGTAAATTCGGCCCGCATGCTAGATCATGCCTTCTTTGAAATGCTTTTTCCAAGCATGACTTTGAAATTTCTTAAAAAGAGTAACCGGTCGCCGGCGTGCTGGTTTCTTTGGTACTTCTTTAAGTCACTGGATCGCATTAAATGGATGATACTTAGCCTGGCCAAGATTTTCGGGGTCAGGCTTTACAACGTTATGAATGAATGAGGGAAATCGGTCACTGCGCATTTGCTAGAATGTAAAAGACTTGGCGTGCGATTTTCGCCTGCATGATGAACCTCACAGATTTATAGACGAAATGTACAAAGACGAAGGAAGAAAACTAGAGATTTCTTGGAAAGTACAGTTTGGATCGTGACGATGAGGTGTAGACTTTAACAGGCCTAACTATCTGTTTTGATTCAGAGGAAGTATTAACGCTGATGAATGACTATTATAAATGATGATATGTATTGTATACTTCCCCTATTCAATATCGATGTATTAACGCCAAATTTCACTTGGGGTCTGATGTCGCGACTTTTAGTATTGGAATGGATAATTTTTGCGCATCCGGGATACCAGCACGATGACTTCATCGCACTATAGAGAAGTTGTACAGATAGTGGTCGTAATCGATTTCTTTCTGACATTCATTACATTCTCACCATACTCCCGCTAGAAATTCTTTTCTGGATGAATTTGATAAGAAAACAAAAACCATTCAAGTTTCCTTATCTGAATAGCAAATGTAATGAGTAGCAAATGTAATGTTTTCAGACAGTGTTAAGCTAAAATTATGCGCCGACCGCGAAAACGATCAAAAGAAAAGAGGGTATTTTTAAATGTTTATCAGTTTCATATCCTTAGCGGAAATGGAAAACAAATGCCAGTTCGATAACGACTGATTAAGAGCTGTTGGTAACGTTATCGCTTCTGATCGAACTCAAGTTTTTTTTTTATTTACTAGGGAAGACATTTATGTTGATCGGCGACAACTTCTCTCTTTAGATTTGCCACAAAATTCAGGACTTTTCTCCTCTCTTCGTGAGAAACACTCGTACAAGCAGGGTAACTCCGGTTCTTATATGCTTGCAATCAATGGAACCACGTCAAAATTCAGAAAAAAGACCATCACACGGATGACATCATGTTCATAGACAAGTGAAGTCAAAAATAGATTTATCAACGATATTTTGATGCGAAAGCTCAAGTCGGATCGCATACTACTATATCTAAATTATTCACACGTTTACGAAATCGCCGGGTATCTTGACTTTCTATCTAAAAATTGCATCCTTTTATAGAATCAGGCGATCACCGAATCAGCACATTTGAATGAAAAATATTAGTGCAATGACAGCAAGATATTGCATCAAACTTTGCAGCATTTGCTTCTGGTTCAGGCAATTTTGGGATTCGAATTCTAAAGAAATGCCCATCTTTAGTGCTTCAGATCAATAATGAAGTAATGATATTTCCATTAGAATTGCACCATTCCCCCACTAAAAGTCGATGAATACAGTGAGATGAACACTGTGTGGTGATATTATATATTATAAATTAAAAAGTTATATCAAAAAGTAATATTATAAATTAAAAAGTTTTTAACTGTCCTACAAAATGTAAAATAGATCATAAAGGATATTTTCTTAGGAGTATAGAACTTTGAAATAGAATAACATATGAACAAATTGCTATGGTGACCCATGAGATTGGGTTTCTCGGAAGGATTTAATTACACATGATTTCGGGCATGTGAATGCCATGACCGGTGCGGAGGAAGTCCTAACGAGAGGTTCAGTTTTCGACTACTCTAAACAATAATTAATTGCCAACCTTTGGTAAACTCTTCGAAAAGTTAATTCTCAAAAGACACAGACTTCGTGGAAAATGCCAACATTCTTCCTAACTTTCAGTTTGGTTTCAGACACGGCTATTCAACGGAGCATCGGGTCGCAAAGGACATTAAGACAGCTTTAAGAAGAAAACAATCAGTTGGAATGGTCACCATTGATATTGAGAAAGGATTCGAAAGAGTCGGGCACGAAGGTTTACTTTATAAGCTCCAAGAGTACAAAACTCCAACATACATACGTAATTTGATACCTTCCTAACTCAAAGATAGATCATTTAAGGAAAAGGTTCGAGATAGCATCTCTACTGTGAGAAGCATCCCTGCTGGTGTTCCCCAAGGCTCATGTCTGAGCCCTACCCTTTTCAATATCTATACCTCCGATCTCCCTACAAGCGAGCATTGTCAAATAGCTGCCTTTGCGGACGATATCTGTTTTTATACTTCAGGAACTCACCCAAGTACTATACCAGCTAACTTAGAGAAAATGCTTGAAAAAGTATATCAATTCTTCTGCAGGTGGAAAATAAACATGAATATTGACAAAACTAAGGTAATCTTTTTCAGTAAAAAACTTAAACGTTACTTGCTCCCTAATCGCCTGATTAACTTTTTAGGACAAACCATACCATGGTCCGAAAATCTGCAGTACCTTGGACTAATGTTGGACAAAAAACTCATGTTCAAAGACCACATTGAACGAAAAAGCATTAAAGCATCTAATTCTGTACTTCAACTGTATCCACTACTTAACAGAAGGTTCCAATTGAACATAAAGAGTAAGATATTAGTTTTAAAGATGGTCATTCAGCCTATAATATTATACGGAGCACATACTTGGAGCGCAAAATATTTAAAATCAAAGCTTCAAGTCACTCAAAACAGATACTTAAAAATGGCGCTAAATAAGCCTTTTTTATTTCTCATCACGCAAATTACATGAGCTAGCTAATATTAGCCCTATCAATAAACTCGCGCTCTCACGCAGAGATAATGTACTAGCTAAGGCAGAACACGCGTCGAATCCGTACATTTAAGCACTCACGATTTAGATTAATAGATCAACCTGAGTTGAGCGTCCTCAACCGAGTATTGATAGTTATTACTAACATCCAAAATAGTATGTAGTTAGGTTTTAACGTAGGTAGTAGTAGTTTAAGTTTAAGTTAGAGTTAAATTAAAAAAAGGTTTTTGTTGAATTTTCCTCTACCACTATAAATATACCATATGAACAAGAAACATTTGTGGTACAAAAAAAAAAAACTGTAGATCCAATGAATACCAAATTCAGAACTCTCACTTTATCAAGTTATTAGCTTAGTCCTGTAAATGTTTAGAAACAATAAAGAACTTATTAATAAATAAATAAACAATAATTAGGGCCGTAACTTGCCAATAACGCGGCGAACGTTGTTTTCCCACTGATCAAGCGTCTTTGGCTTGATTGATATCTCGTGGACAAGTGATTTGACGTATCCCCCACATGAAATAGTCTAGCCGTGTTAAATCACAAGAATCCAGTTCACAGGTAAATGTAAGCCAGTTCCCAGGTCCAAAACGTAAAATTATGCGCTCATCAAATGTTTCTATCAATAAATCGATAGTTGCACTAGCTGTATGGCATGTCGAGACATCCTGTTGCAACCAGAGACTCGCTGCGTTATGGCGAATCGATTCCAGAACGAGAAAGTTGTTGATTGTGGCTTTAAAGCGGTCACAATTGATTTTAATGTTCTGCCCATCAGCATTTTTGAAGACATATGTACAAATGACTCCACCGGACTATAAGAACACCAGAAATGTGGCAGTTTTGTTGATTGACGTGGCCATACAATCAGAAATGAGCCTCATCGCTAAAAAATATTTCCTTATTTAATTCGGGATTCGCAGGACTTTGATTGGGTAAACTCGCAAACTCTTTCGAAAAATAGTCCATAATATGGATGGGCACAGGCTTAATTTTTGAGCACGATGTTGAATGGACTCACTTGCGTCTACATTACGCACTTCACGAGAAATGACGTAGCATTAAAAGTGTTGCCAAGTTAAAGTTCCGTACCTCTAGAAAAAACACCCTTAGGAAAGTAATTGACATGATTGAAAAATATTTGTTGTTTTTAATGAGTGCAAATTTATTTTCGATCTGATCAAGTTGTCAAGTTTCCCGTCAAAATTGTAGAAATCTCTCCGTATGTCGGAATACGGTTTGGGGATCTGTCACAGCATTTAGATTTTACGAACCACCTCGTTAAGAAGATTACAAAGAGAACTCCGATATTGAATTGATGTCACTAAGCTCGCCATTTTTTTTTTTTTGTGCCATGTCACTAAGCTCGCCTGGTTCGCATTTTTAAAAACACATCTATTTTAGTATCAATACATTGTTTTTTTATTAGATGAAATCATATCAACAAACAGGAAAACAATCGTTGGACTGAACTGGGAACACTCCCAATCTGAATGCTATTGGAAAGTTCTGGCAGAGAATGAGCACAACAATGAGAGAATCCAAGCCTACAAGAGTGATAGCCTGAAAACTGATTTTATTGACATATTTTGGTTTAACAATTTCATTTAAAATTATTTGCAACAAATGTCCGTATCTATCACCGAAGTACGAGTCTATCATTGAGTCGAAAGTGTAATAAAACCGAAGAGAAGATCTATTGATTGAATTTCATCATCTATTGGTTATCTTTTAACGTTTTTTTTTAGAAGAACACTCATCAATATAGCTAAAAAAAAATGATGAATCGGAACAGTTTTTCAAAATTAAAGCTTATACACGCTTACAAACAATAAGTAAACGTCATTTCATATGAAAAAGAAATGTGACATCGAGTATGTCTTCAGGCTAAGTTATTTGTTTCGTAAATATATCCACTCTAAAGGAAATTTTTGAAATTTGAAATAACTTATTAATTCGGTGAAGCCGCGCCCCATTATGTATCACGCAGTCGCTACCGGGTAAAAGATTACATAATGGATTTGTTGAATCTTACCTCATAAAAATGAGGTACCTGAAGTTTGGATCGTTACAAACGCTGTCACATTTCGCCACTATTGTTTTTTAGTAGGTAGAACTGATATGAAGTGCAAAGAATGCAAAATACTCAAATGTGCGAATAAAACTGACGGAAATTTTACGTCAAATTGTCCAAAAAAATGTGAAAGTTTTTTTAAAAAAGGGCTGCCAAAAATCCAATTTTAACTTTTTTCTTGTTTCCTTCGTCCAACTTCTAGTTTATTGTCTTAACTAAAACACATATTTTCTTTCTTCACTTCAAATGATCCTGTAAGGATCCTATAGGCTTATATAGGATCCTATAGACGCTCCTATAGGTCATGGAAAACGGCACCACATTGGCGGAGCTTTGAATAATTTCTTTTTAAAAAAATTCAGAAATTCTTTGTCAAAAGTGTATCTTTAAGACAATGAGAAATTTGATTGAACTTTATTTTTTATATGAATAGTAAATTGTTGAAAATAGGCCGTTGTTCCCCCGAGGAAACCCATGTAATTTTCGCTATAAATGTATCTACATTCATATTGCTTGTTTTCATATTTGTATTGTTCTTACAGAAAATTTCTGTGCTGTATTTTAAATTAAAAAAGAGTCATTGTTTTTAACATTTATAGAAATCAGTGGACTTGAATTCGTATTTTATGGGTAAAAATCGCACTTAATGTCCGTCTAGGGGCACGAACACCAACGATACACACAGCGACGGTCGTAAAAGGAGATATGCCGGGATCGGACCTTGAATAACTGATTCTTGTTTTTCTTTTTGGACGCGTCGATTCCATTGTCAAAGAAATTCGGGCTTTTTTCGAAACAGTTCTCCAATTTCTGGGAAATTTTCACAAGACTAACTTTTTTACTCATCGCTCAAAATCCTTGACATAAATTTGGCACATAATTTTCGCATATCCAAATCCTCCGAGATGATATTTTGGTCGCTATCTTACGAAATCACTAATTTATAAACAATCACACAAATTTGTTTGAGTCGAGCGCATTTTAAGAGCGCGTTTGCTTTGGTCGCATATTCGTCAATCTTTGAAGTTGACGGGCGTCATGTCACGGGCAAGTCGTCTTCAACGAGCTGACTCAGTTTTTGCCACTCGAACACTATTCAACAATTCATGGTGGCATCTCCGTTGGCGTCGTTAATCGTGATGACAGCCTCTATCTGGGTTTTCCCAAGTTTGACACAGAGATTGGTGTCGTAGCACTGCTTGACATTTGTCAAAACTTGGATCCTGACGACACTTTTTAACTGAAGTGCCGTTTACTTGAAGATAACTGGAAAAAATTTCTACTTTGCGGAGGCTTCTACGTCTACCAGTTACAGGCGGTCCGGTATTCCTACGCAGAAGACACTCCAGAATCTCAATGCTACTACTTGTTGATTCAGCCATGTATATCAAATTTATCATCAGCCATCCTCAACTTTAAGCCATAACGGTTGGATTATTGTTATGTATAACAGCGAGCCCCCCAAAAAGCTCCTACATCATTTATATCTATTTTAATGCGGTGAACGTGTGCCCTACCTTAGAGCCACTGCGCAGGTGAAAAACGAGGATCACTTTGTATGGGGCTGATAGAATATATCGCAACTGTATTTTTCATTATGAGGCC
Organism: Stratiomys singularior; assembly: GCA_954870665.1. NCBI lineage: Eukaryota > Metazoa > Arthropoda > Insecta > Diptera > Stratiomyidae > Stratiomys > Stratiomys singularior. The sequence goes on from OX940879.1 coordinate 32,805,804, forward strand.
AGGGACTTACCAGCTTAGCCTCGGGGTGTTCTTTTACGCTTATTATCATGTAATCGTTTCAAATAAACGAACATTTTGATGTTTATTTTTGATTTTCAAGTATTTTCAGGCACATTCGGTGCATCCTTTAAATGACATAAATTTGACTATATTCGAACGATTTTGGATACACCCTATCCTGACGAACCGTGAAGTTGTCTAACAGTTTTCATTGGAACGAATAGGTACTCGTTTTACCGAATAATTAATCCATAACTAGATTGGAGAACTCAAAATTCAAACTTAATATGTAATATTTTGAAGCTCGAGCGTTGCTAACTAAAGCAAATGTTACTTCCTTAAAACAATCATTGTTCGTAAAAACATTTTAAATGCATATTAAAACAAAAGAATCATCATTAACTTTTCAGAGAGCAAGGAATTGACTTTAAGCATAGTTATTTAATTTTTCACATATTGCGGTCTGCAACTGCTCTTTTCTCTCATCCAAACTCATTAACGTAATCGATCAGACTACGCTAAAAGGAAATTAGAATAATATGCAAATTCATACATTATTTGCATATTAATGCAAAAATCTAAATTTATCATAGATTGCATCTCTCTAATGTTTATTTATGCTAGCGCATCTGTTTAGGTGTGTATTAAATATTCGCATGAATATTGAAATCAAACCTGCTAAAACACAAAAAAACTCCTCTTTTATATGACCAACAAATTTTACGATGTTTACATTTTCCTCCAACTTTTATATTCGTACCGCACGAGAATGAAAATGGAACATATGCAAGAATTTATTGGAGCTTTTCAGCATCGTATACATTTCGGCCGACTTAATTTAATGAATGTTTCGCCTCCCAGCGTTTTGGAATATATTTACAAAAGCAACAAATTTTCAATTGTAATTATTTTTATTGCAAGAGCTGAAAGCACATTGTTAACTATTATGTACTGAACTTGTAATAATTAATTAATTGAAAATTATACAGTTTAAGAAGAATCGTTTTGCAATTGGTGAAAGATAATTAAGTCGTTGCTTTTGATGTTGAGTGCTGTTGGAGAAGACTTTGAAGCTGTTTTAGGTAGAACTCTTGTAACAATAAGTGTTCAGACACCTCGTACCAGTGCAGCTAACTTGCTCACTTATTTGTTATTCTTCTTGGTATAAATACTCGAAAAATCTTGAACATCATCAGATGAGAAGGCAGTTTTTGGTAACCTAAATTTGAAATTATTTGGAGAAAGCCCAAGGAATAGTGATGAATATTGTTCGAGTGGATAACCCATTTTTGATTTTCTCGAGAGTTGTTTGCACATTTGCAATCTCATTTTAGAAATAATTCTGTTGAGCACGTCCAAAATTTAGCAGGTCCATTCCAAGATTAGTCTTTCCTCATTGTTGGTACTTGACAATTTTTGTGGACTCGAAAATTAGAAAAAGATACAAATTTTGGTTGAATTTTTCTACTAGTATTTATACAGCGGAACGAGGGTTGATTTGTTACATTCTTCGGGGTCCAATGAATGCAAAAAGTTGGTAATCTACCTTACGATCAAAAAAGATTAAAAAAGAACGCAAATTTCAAAAAAGAATTTCTTTCCTCAAAATTCTTTCCTCCTGCGGAAATACGTGCATGCCAATGTTCGATCCAATTTTCTATACATTTTTTATAGGCCGCCAAAGGTATGGTCTTCATATTCTTCATTCACGCAGCGTATTCTCCTTTATGGCCTCTATTGTCTCGAATCATGTTCCCCGCAAAGGCAATTTGAGTTCAGGAAATAGAAAAAAGTCACACGGAAACTTCACGAAAACGAAGCATAAAGCCTAAATAGTATCATTTATTGACCGTTTTTCCCTCCGGAAGGAATTGATAGTGCACCACAACAAGAATATCGAAGAAAACCGTCAGCAAAACTTTGGTTTTGGAGCGACTTAGGCGCCCTGTCTTCGGTTTTGGCTAATTTTCAAAGTACCATTCGGACGTTTATTGTTCGGTCGGCATATCGAATTCATAAACCCATGTTTCATCACCAGTTACAATCCGTTCAATGAATTTTGGGTTGCTGTCTGCGTTGGAATTCATCTCTTTGACCACATCAACACAATATTGTTTTTGAATGAAATTCAGATTTTTTGGCACCAGTCGAGAAGCGATGCGTTTCATGCATAAAATATCAGTTAAAATGTGTTCGTTGTATCGATAAACAAAAATTTTCCAATACGATTTGCTTCGCCGATTCGATTGTTTTTCGGTAACAGGCGTTGATGGGCGGCCAGGGGATCTCAGCGTGCTCAAGGCTCTTTCGGTTGCCATTCAACATTTTATCATTTGTATGCTCGTGTTTTTGGCATACACGTTTCACCATACGACTTTTGTAAAATTTTCAACATATAAGGACACGAAATTTCATTTTTAACGCATAATTTAAGGTACGCGCGTAGTTCAAATTTTTCATCCATTTTTCACTACTTCGTATAGAAGCCAATTAAATACATTCATGGCATTATGTTGCTATTTATGTCCCTCACTTATACTGACAAGATCGGCCATTTTGAACATTTAATTAATTTTTGACAGCTATTCTGATTGGACGAGTTTTTGCTTGTCTTCGATTTTATTCGACTACAAAAAAATTGATGGAAGAATTTAAATCAAATTTTACGTGAAAAACATCCTTAAGTGCGAATCCGAATGTTGAATGTGGCAGAGAATCTTCCTTGGACCAAAAGAACGTTTAACAAGGGACAAAATATTCTTAGAGGCCCGAGAAGATGTGAACGACGAACAGCGTGCCGGACGCTCGTACACGTCAACAAAAGACGTAAGCATTGATAAAGTGAAGAAAATGGTATTGCCCAATCATCGAACCACCGTTAGATAAGTTGCTGAGGACCTCAACATATCGTTTGACGCGTGCCATATGTCGTGGTACATGCCATTTATCAGCAACGTGCTACTGTATAATGTTGTTGTAGCTAAAACGTGCTACAACGAACAAATGTTATGTATAATAACCATTGAAATGATGCAAAAATACATACTACACACACGTCGTGATTTTTTTCGTCATACAAATCACCAAAATGAAACATTAATCGATGGTTTAATGTGTAAACTTCCGATCATCGAATCAGTTGGTGATTGGAAAAAAATGAGAGACAAAAGTGCCCGTAGAACTGAAAATGAAAACACACAAACTGAAAAACAGTTGGCAGAAGCGTTGGAAGTTACTCAGGCAGCCATTTAACATTTAAAAGCCATGGGAAAGATCCAAAAATCTGGAAAATGGGTGCCGTATCAATTGAAAGAAAGATACATCGAACGGCGAAAAACCATTTGTGAATTATTGCTTGCCAGACAGAAAAGAAAAGGTTTTTTTGCATCGGATTGTTACTGGCGATGAAATATTTTGACAATCACAAGCGGAAAAAATCATGGTTAGACCCAGGCCAGCCATCAACATCACAAGCAGTCCGAAATATTCATGGAAAGAAGATTTTGCTGTGTATTTGGTGGGATAGGAAGGGACCTTTGTATTACAAACTGGTGAGACTATTACTGGGAAACGTTACCGACAACAACTGATTAAATTGAACCGCGCACTTAAGTAAAAACGACCAGAATTTCACCAAAGACATGATAAAGTCATTTTTCAACATCACAATGCTCGGCCGCATGTTGCATTACCTGTCCAGCACTTCCATTCTTACGAAGAAGTTAAAAATTGGTTGATTATTGAATTAATTCGTTCTGTCATTCAAATAAATGCATATTGCAAGCAGAAAAAATCCGCATTTCATATTTATAAACCTATTACAAAGAGTGAAAAAATTTATAATTTAGTGTTACTTGGAGATAATTTTGATCTTCTTAATCTTTGCGTTTATCTGGGATTCCCACCCTATCAGATATCTCGCTGAAAACAAATAACGAGCTTTGGGTAGAAGTGAAAGCCGCAATAAAGACCGCTGCAGATCAGCATACAAAGTAATGAAAAGCTTGAAGCGAGGTTATCAACTCAAGACTACGCTTTGGTGTGATGAATCAGCAAAATCATCGCTAATGAAAGCAGGATTAAAGAAACATGTGCTTCATGGGCTTTTTCTTCAGTAAAAAAGGTTTCACTGAAGAGCTTCTATTGGCCCACCAACTCTGGATGCAGCGCATCGATGAGATTCCAGTGGAGCTCAATAAATATGGTGGCCCCAGTGTTCAGAGAGCCATCCAAAAAATCGTTTGGCATTTGGCTAATTAGGCAACAAGAACATGCAAAAACACTACTAAAGGCATAACACTACTAAAGGCATAACACTACTTTGTACAGCGTAGAAAATATTTCCAAAAATCTGAGAAAATACAATCATAAGCCAGAGCTATTGTTTGGGAGCATCACGTTTGCCAGATTTTCGTTGACTATAAGCAAGCATATGACAGTATTGCCCGTAACGTATTGTATAAAATAATGCTTCGCATTGCTATCCCAGCCAAAATAGTCCGTGTTACTAAAATAATTATGACGACGAGAACCTCCAAAATCCGTATCAATAACCAACTCACCGACGCCTTTGACCCAAATACCGGACTAAAAAAGGGAGATGGGCTCGCCCCTTTGCTATTCAATTTGTCTTTAAAATATGTCATAAGAAAGCAACCTGTCGATACAAGAAGAATATTATACAAGCCAAGCAATTGCCATACAGCATGCAATTGACAGAAACTTCAAAATCGTCCACCCATTTAAATTTAGATACAACGTCCTCCCTAAAGACATTCTCATACACTTAAAAGCTGGGTATCAATGGAGAGAACAATTAAAAAGAATATACCATAGATATGGGAACAGGACAAATGTCACTTATAAAAGCATTCTTCCGAGAATTAACAGCCTCAGTTTTGTGATTAGAGAACTGACTCATAACTATCGCAACAAACAACTCATAGAACGTCTATAAAACATAAAACCAGGCCCGACCATGTTTAAAGAAATCAATATTCTAGCTGGCAAATTCAATTGCTCTGCTGACAAAGTTATTGTTAATGAAAACCAAGTTTATACATCTCAAGCTAAGGCTGACATTTTCCATTGCTAATTAAACTTTCAGCCACCGGAACCCAACACTACTCACTCCAAATCTGTTCTGGAGTCTGTTTGCCAGTAGAAGCAAGACAATCCTACTTCCCTCACTGTATTCTCCGCAGACCATCTACAAGATCAATCACAATTCATCAGTTCAGAAATATTGACACAGCTAACTGTAACACTAATTACGAAATACTAAAAAGTCTAGTGGGCCTGGTAATATGTATACCAAATATTGTTTTAAAACACCTTCCCCCCTCCATGGTTAAGCTCTTGACCATAATTTTCAACAACTGCATAAACAATGGCTACCGTCCTGATCAATGGAAAATTGTAAAAATCATTCCAATACACAAAGTTGCCAAATATTTCTCTCGTTCGAGCTTTCGGCCCATTTCTCCAACTGCTCTCCAACTTTGAAAAATCTTTGAAAAAGTATGGCTCCAAATGTTAACTGGACACTGGGCGCAAGAACGATTAATTCCAGAGCACCAATTCGGATTTAAGGGCAAACACGGCAAGTTGAATGCAATTTCTTGCCTTCATGAGGATTTCGTGTCAGATATCAATTCTAGTAACGTTCCGACAGCTTCTTGTGCTCTCGACCGGGAACTTGTGCTTCGACAGTGGTTGGCATGACGGACTTATCTTTAAATTGATACAACTAGGGTTTCCCTATGAAGCGATTAGAATTGCCATTTGTTTATATCATTTGTTTGTATCATCTGGTGTACCGCAAGGTTCAGTGACAGGTCCTATATTGTATAATATATACACAGCGGATATTCCAAAGGTTTATGATTAGTAGGTTAATTATTTATTTAGGCTAAGACTAAATGAAGTCAAGACAGCGCGTGATGCAAGCGCATATGAATAATTACAATAACTTTTTAGCCATTAAAATGCGATCGAGCATATATTATGTATAATTAGATAAGAAAAAGTAGACCTAACTAGCATAGTTACTTTTGTTTTTTTTTTGTCCCAGACTTATTGTATCGACAGGTTGACACATAGGATTCCGCGGACAAAAGATTTCGCGCGGCTTGTCACCTGTTTAGAGGCCTCGATTATAAGTTTCCCATGCCCCAACGCTTCGCGGAACAAAACGAGTAAACCATTCTTTTCGGTCTTAACTTAGATGTTCCCTCATGGCTAATATTTTCTATGACATCACAACAGGAGGACGTTTCCCAATAAGCATTATGCTGTTTTCCATTGTTTTACTCGGAGATGCGATTTGGTCAGCAAATGAAGTTATAAGTTCTAAATATGTAACTCAGCCGACAGACAACGGATCCATAACATTCGCATCACATTCTCCTCGTCACCTAAATCTATTTATTTTCCCCATTAACTGAAATGATCCAGTCGTTCGCTATAACAAACACTCCATTGTATTCTAAACACCGCATTCAAGGAAACCTATCATTAGTGGAGGGTATCATGTATCAATTTGTTCGAGTAGCTTTTGGAGAACGTGAATGATACGTTTATGAATGTATCAGTCATCAGATTGGGGTCCAAGGCGTCAATTGTTGGCCATTGTGCAATACTGGGACCGGCTGTTCTCCCAAATTACGTTCATTTGATGACGCCGCTGTTTTCCGCAGCTTCTCCCACGATTTTCGTCCCTCGTCAATATGTTGTTGGCTAATGATGAAGTTGCTGCAAACAACTTCGAAGTAGCAGCCAAACACTTAATTAAATCAGCAAATCGTAGCAGAGCGATGCAGGTCGGTCCCGAGTGGAGTTGTTTAACATTCACCTATCGAATTCGCACTTGGTGTCTAATTACATCTGTTCATTGCCCCCGACACGGACGGGTCGACAAGGACTATTGCTCACATGTCTGTCAGGCAATTCTGCTGCAGTGGACTATCATCAGCCGACACACACCACCATTGATGACGTGTGGCTCTGGATAACTTTTGGATAGCGAGTGCATGATGACAGTCATTAAAGCAAGTTAATACGTTTGTGTCGTCATTAAACTACCATAAAGACGTCGCAGCAGGATAATTGCTGCTGAGTGAAATAAAGCCCGAACAAGGATTTCTTTCGCTTTGGATTTACAAGCGACAATTTTACAAGCTTTAGTCCCTTTTCTGGTACGAACGATAACGATAGGAGCCGGCTGGCATGTAAACGAATGTCATTGACCGTGATCTTCTCCAGGTTAGAGATCTTTCCATGTTAATCTTAAATTACATTTTGTGTGCCCGCTTCGGCGGGACATGCAAGTCGTGCACTGTGTCCCGGTTTCTAGAAGCATATCAAACCTGTTGTTTGCGTCCGAACCAAATGCATCGCGGCTGAGAATTGGGTTGTTGGCAGGAATGCATTGTACATTGGAAGTGGGGGAGCGAGGCACCATTCGAATGCAATCTTCAGCGCAAGAATTGTGATTCTGTGGTCGATGGCGATCCAGAAACGCTGACGAATCGCTGCAAGCCGGGACCCAGAAAAGCACAAAACAGAACGCCGGTAGACGCGCTGTTTGCGCTTGTGGTGCATTCACACCTGAGGAATGCACTTGGGTGTAGTGTGTGCGTTCTGATCGCAAGACCACTGTCTTATTTCTTGCGAAACCAGTTTGGATGGAAAACTAATCCGCGCCCGCTCGCAAATAACTTGGCAAGCGACCACTCGCTGCTAGTTCTTGGTTCGCCTCCAGGCCGCATTCAGAGCTAGTTTCCAGCGCCCATCGAGGCTCATTTCGCGGCTTAGGGGCGAACCTTAACACAGAAACTGCTATTAATAGGCCAATGATTCTTTCCGAAAATCGCAAAGTTCACATTAGCGCTGCCTTTGCGTATCCCTACTTCCGGGAAGTCAAGCACTCCTTCTGGCAGAACGCAATTAATTTGATGGACTAAAAAAAGAACATTTTGCCCATAGCGCACAACTTCTTATAAGACGCAGCTATCCGAAAGTCTAACGGGAATTGATAAATGAAATTCTTACCAGGTCATAACTGTGATTGCACATTAGCTCGCGAGATATTTATCCGAATCGTTGTTTGCTGTGTTGCACCATGAACCAATAGCACTTGTAAGTATAGCGCACGGAAATATCAGCCGAAGTTCAAGGAGATTAACGCCGTATACACATTAGCACTGTCACACAAACTTAGAACTATAGACGTCACAACTCATTAAAAACAACTAACACAAAATTTACACTATTCGAATGAGGACGGGTAAAAACAAGACACGAGTGGGCCGTTTTGACTCACAAAACGTCGCGTGAAATTAAAGAAATCTAGACCAGCTTCCATCAACTGTCTGTCCGAGAGGCAACACGGCTACTTCTCGCAGCAACACCTGGACAAAAGTTGACAACACATCGCCTGCCCGCAGTAATACCAACTGTTGGCGTGGAATTGCTTTCTAAGTAACTCCGGCGAGCTGGGCGAATTGATTATGAATGACATTCCAATTCGCCGCAAGTGGACATCTCGTGGCGGGTAAGATAACAAATTGAAATTTGTGGCAGTTTAGTGATGGTATTTCAAAAGTAATAAAAATAATACAATTTGCAAACCGACGACAGTTTAACAATAGTTGATAGTTTTGATAGCACTCTGTCCATTTTTCAGTTGTTCTTAGCTTTTAAGTTATTAGAGTTTAGCCGCTATTCCGATCAAAATCAGAATGTGGCATAACCACACCTGCACACACACCTGCTTATTTATTCAACAGCATGAAGAGCTGTAGTGGTTTCCCAGGGTGGGCGAGACCCACTATGCAAATCTCACTACAGGCAGTCCTCGACTTACGTCGTTTCGATTTACGTCGTTTCAAGTCACGTCTAACAATGTTTTGACACTATTCCTCAAGCATACGTCATTTGTTTCGATTTCCGGCATAGGAGAATTCACTTGACGCAATGTCAATGACTGTGTGGCACCGGGGCGCGGTGTCGGCGTACAAGGATTACCCCGCACATGCTGCCGATTTTGTTTAGTTACTTCAGGAAGAACGGACAATCAAGGCGTAATACATTAGTATTTTTTTGCATCTTTGACAGTTTTTGTTTTAACATACATATTTAAGTGAATTTTCAAATATGCCACCTAAACAAGACAGTAATATTAAAGTGATAAAGAGAGTAAGAAAGACAATTACAATGGAGGTTAAATCTAAGATTTTAAAACTCAAAGAACGCGGTTGTTCGACTTCATCTATTGGACGAGAACTTAATTTATCACGCAGGACGGTACAATCAATATTGAAAGATAACGAAAAACTCTTAACAGCTCTACCTTCCGTCTCTTCAAACAGCACGATTATACGAAAAAGGAATGCTTTAATTTATGAAATGGAAAAACTCTGGTAACTTGGATTCGAGATCAAACTCAGCGACGAGTTCCTCTAAGTTTGGCTATTATACAAAATAAGGCGCTGAGTATCATCAATACACTGCAAAACAAACGTGGCGAGAATAATAGTGAAAAAACAAAATGTTTTTCTGCCAGTCGCGGATGATTCATGCGCTTTAAAACGAGATATTCGTTACATAACATTCGAGTGCAAGGAGAAGCTGCTAATGCCGATCATGTGGCTGCTCAGAGTTTTCCTGGAATATTAAAGGAAATTATCGAAAGTGGATACTAGTCGCCTAAACAAATTTTTAACGTGGACGAAACTGGTTTATTTTGGAAAAAAATGCCTTCTCGTACTTTTATATCGCAGGAAGAAAAGTCTATGCCTGGGTTTAAAGCGGCTAAAGATCGTTTGACGTTGTTATTAGGTACGAATGTTGAAGGTGATCTTAAATTGAAACCCCTTTTGGTTTATACGTCTGAAAATCCTCGAGCTCTTAAAAATTACGTCAAGAATACTCTTCCAGTTATATGGAAGACTAATCCAAAGGCATGGGTTACATCAATACTTTTTTTTTATTTTGGGCAATGCTCCCGGCCATGCTGTGCGTATTGCCGATATCGATCCTCAAATCAAAGTTTTGTTCCTTCCTCCAAACACCACTTCGTTGTTACAGCCGATGGATCAAGAAGTTATAGCTTCTTTTAAGGCCTATTATCTCAGGAGAACTTTTTTGCAGGCTGTAAAGGCTAATGACAATGATGGCATGGAGCTGAGAGATTCTTGGAAAAGTTATAATATCTTGCAATGCGTAAAAAATATTGCTGCTTCATGGGATGAGGTGACATCCAACAATTTAAAAGGAGTCTGGAAAAAGTTATGCCCATTTTTTTAAGCCATCTGAAAGTTCTTCATCTACAGATCAACCAAATATCGATGCGATCACAACTGACATTGTTCATTTGGCTAACCATAGCCTGACATTGCGGTTACTGCTGGTGATATTGATGATCTGTTATGCGCACATTCGCAAGAACGGACTGATGAAGATCTTATTGAATTGGAGGCACAAGTACAAAAGGAAGCAATTGAGTCACAAGAAATAGCTTCTTCTATTAGTAACTCTGAAAAAGAATTAACACTGAAAAAACTTTCCGTAGACTTTCCAAATTTGGAGAATGCCATGAAAATTTTTGAAGAAAATGATCCTAATTTTGAGAGAAGTTTCAATGTTAATAACAAAATGTGTGCAGCCTATCAGTGTTACCAAGATCTGTATGATACCAAGGAGAAAGAAGCGAAGCAATCTAGAATTGATAGTTTCTATAAGCCAAAAGTTTAATTTATTATTTCTCATTACATATTTTGATTACATATTAAAGTTTTATAATTATTATTAAAATTAATAACACACAAATACCAAAAATAACTAGCAATTTCATAAGCGCATTTATAATTATTTTAAGAACTTACTTTTGATAATAAAGTATGTATATCCTTTGTTATAAATGCAGTTTTTTTTAATTTCGAGTCCGTGTGGATCCTAACCCTTGAGTTTTAATGTAAACATATGAAAAAATATGTCTCGACTTACGTCGTTTCGATTTACGTCGTGTATTTCGAGAACCTGACATGCCGTAAGTATGAGGACTGCCTGTATATTAAAGGAAAAATCAAATATACGCAAGTCAATATAACTGATTAATATCTATTTCCATGCGATGATCATGAAAGAAAATTGCAATACTTGAAAGTTTAGCTTAGACTTTCAATTAAAATTTAATCTCATTTAACTTTTCGAATAATTTCCTATGCATATCTTCATTTATTCATTATTGCATTTACAAATAAAAGCTAAGACATTCCTCCGAATAGCATTTGAAGAATTTCGCACACCAAAGTTAAATTGATTCATATACAGTGGCCCTGGGAGAGCTTGTCTTTAACGTTGGTCAATGCAGAGTCCGTAGTATAAATAAATCTTTACGCATTCGCCCAGAAGAATGTGCTCCTAGGTCCCAGGACCGGCAAATTTTCGCTGGTCGAAGGTGACAGAGACTTAAGCAGGCATGATATGCTTTGTATGCGCAAGAAAATTCTAAATTCTGATTGTTCTCCACACGTTTTTGTCGTTTCACTGAGGGGCAAGCCCAACCGTAGCTGATTATGAAGCAGAAGAAAATAAGAAAATTTTGACATTTGTGTCTCTTCTCTCGTGGGAATCGATGTAGAATATAAAATACCATAAGGATAAACATTGTTACGTTTTTGTATCTCATATTTAACATTTCCTAAGAGAAATTGAGGACTTTTTACAAATTTTCGGAAACTTTTCAGTAAAGCCCTAATCTTTCAGTAGCGTGCAATTGTCAATGTCTGGAGTAGCAGCACATCCGGGTAAAGTTAAAAATAAGGAAGGTAAAACACTTTACCTTTCTGGAAAAAATTCAGTTTTTTATCGTTAGACAGTAAATTAGTTAGTGTAAACTAACGACCATGTTTGAATATGAACAATTTAATCATTCGTAGGAACAATAAAAAATCGCGATTTTTAATTGTGATCGCGTACTTTTTATTTAGTACGCGAAATATGATTGGCTCACTCGTATTGAAATATTGAATAAAATATTTTGCTGGAATTTTCTTGTACGCAATGACAAATCAACAGCTCCATTGAATCCTACTGGATATGGTGATTTGAAACATATTAGTAAATCAATACAACACCACGGATATGCATCATAAAAATTTAAATTATTTGGGAAACAGCAAATTCCACAATTTTTTGATTCGGTTTATGGCAAAGTTATCATGAAACTCTATAAGCTCGTTGAAAAAAATCGGTCAATAATTACACGCTTAATCGAAATGGTAGTTTATAGATATAGTTTATTTTATTTGGTAATAAAAGTTTTTTGGCCATATGACACGTTTTTCATAGTTTCCGCAACTATCCAAAATGATTTAATTGGTCATATCAGCTCAGTAATTAAAAACTTCATATTGTGCGGTTTTCCAGATGCGCGGCCTTTAACTTACTAGACTCTGAACAACTTTTTGCAAGTAAAAGCGCACTTTTTAAAGAATGAAAATTCTGTTTGCATTTCATTTGAACACTCTTCACTAAATTCAACTAACACTACAATGAATTTTCAATCACTTCTATTTCCGTTTTAGATCTATCACTTCATTTTCTTTACACGGTCATTCACTCCTAAATTCGACTTAAATCGATCATTATTTCTCGCGTACAATTTAATTTCACTTTAACACTATTTAATTGGGATCTTTTTTCGACGCCCACTGTTGTTTATCACTTAATCATTAATTCTCAGCTCCACCTTCTGTAGCCGCTTATATAAAAGTTTCAGCATTAAAGATACAAAAATATTATCTACTTAGAAAACACAGATATATTTCGGATATTGAGTTCCCACATAAATATTTGAGATATTGAGTTTAAATTTCCTGTGAGTGTATTGCAAGTATTAGATCGATAAATCGATTCCGGTCATATGACCACCACGAGCGAGTTTACAGCTGTCGATTCATTGACATTTTCCACCACTCTGACTCACATTTCAACTGGAACATTGGCAATTTCGCGTTGGATGTTGGATGTTTTTAAGCTCGTATGTCCAAGATATCCAATGGTCGATCGCGTTAGATCGCATGAACGAGGCGGCCATTCGACCAGACCATTCCTAGAGATAACACGTTCACCAAATTTGCTTTTCAATAAATCGATTGTGAGGAATACTGTGTAGCCATTTGCACCGTCTTGCTGAAACCACATATCTTTGGTGTCAAGTTCATCTAATTTTGGTCACCAAAAGTTTTCCAACATAATACAATAGCGCTCTCTATTGACGGTAACATGACGATTGTATTTAATCACGAAAAAATACAGCCCAATCATACCTTCGGCATGTAAACCGCACCACACAGTATTTTTTTATTTTAGTTCGTGAGTCAATTTGATCTTGTTGCCATATATGCCAAGATTTTTTCACAAAATACGCCACAGTGTCATTTGAGCAATGCCCAATTCTCGAGAACGACGTGGAATCGACTTATGTATTTGGCTCATTTACGGTTTTTAAGGCTGCGATATTTCCTTCACTTCGAGCGATACGACGTGTTTTTGACCTCGGAATGTCCCTCTGTGAAAATTTGGATTCGAACTTATACACTATAATACACGAGTACCTGATGGGGGGGGGGAATGATTATTACAGCAGAAAATTGAAGTAAGCGCTCTTAAAGTTGTGACCACCAACTAACGTTTTGACACTGACAATTGATGAGAAAATATTAAGGATGCGTTCAGATAGAAATATGAAATTGTTATGTCCCTAATGGAAAATCCGATACTTTTATCCAGCCAATTCAGAACTTTCTCAGAATTTATATGCAGGTCATTTTCGAGATCACGCTCTAAATCGCTTGCATTTGCATCGTTGTTATTGCTAATCGAAAAGCATTTAATTGCTTTTTACCCATGTATTTGTTGTTGTTTGATCGTCATTGTTTGATTTGCTACTTTGGCAACAACAGTTGTGCGTAAAATTATTTGAACGCATATAATTTTCTTGAAGAAATAGAATTTTTCGAAGTGAATGAAACACCTTATTTTTCATGGCAAATAGATGAAACCACTGATGTTTTGAGTTTTTCGCAATTATCTATGATTTTCCGAAATGTTACAAAGGAAGGTACATTTGTTGAAAGATTTATGGGATATTTTTGTATGTTTCCGCGGACAAAATTGCACAAGATTTATTTCAAATTTAAAAGAAATTTTTACTTGCTTCAATATAATTGGAAAGTCAGTTGCCTCAACATACGATGACGAGGCTTTAATGTCAGGCGACTTACACTGTTTGCAAAAAGAGTTAAAGAAATTGCTCCACAAGCATTGTTTATTATTTATTAATTTGGTTCTGCTGGATGCTGCTTGCAAAGTAAAAGCATTTCCTATCTTTTTGTCAATTTATCTGGTTTTTGTACTTTTTTGGAAACTGTAGCAGACGGACGCATGTATTAGATAAAAATTAGCAAAAAACGACTACCAAGCAGTAGTAATACTCGTTGAAACTTTAATACGCGTATTATTGGTATTTTGTTATAAAACCGATGTGATTTGTTGGAAATTTTTGAAGACATGACACCGATGATATTGGAGGCGATCGGGAAGCTTTGCCCGAATCGATGGGACTTAAAGTATTTTTTACGATTTCTCATTGAATTTTTTACTTCAAAGTATTCCATCTGATCTATCAACAAACGGATGTAATTTTAAATGTTTTACATGCAACATTATTGGATTTTAATTAATCCAAAAATTGAATAATAATTTGATCACTACCCTTAAGCGGTATCGATATAACGGAATTTTCTACCGTTTTTACACGTCAGTTGGTCAACTGTCAAAGAGTAGATTACATTTCAAGCGTGTTTATGCTGAAATAATAGATTTGGAAAAATAAATTAAATTTTTAAAACATTACTAACCGCGAAAAATTTCAGAATATAAAAAGCAAATTTCCAATTGATTTACTAGATAGTCATTTTTCCATTATCCGGAAATATTTGAAAAGCAAGAGCTCCATAATGAACATTTATTTTGGTACTCTGATCCCAGTTTTAACAGATAACGTCGAAACTTCAGAAATTATTGTTATTGATTGTGTAAATTTATTTATTTATTATTGCTCTATGGCTTGACTGTATCTTTACCGGCTGTACTAGCCTCAATTGAGCGAAGTTTTTCTGCTGTTAAAGGTATCAAAAGTTACTCGAGAACCTCTGTGGGTCAAATGACTTTTATCTACAAAATTTATTTAATTAATTAATTGATGAAAGAATTAACAAAAAATTCAAAAAATTCTGCTGAATTAAAAGTTCGTATCATTGAATTAATGAAGAATAAAATAATCTTTTCTTTTTTGCTTCCTTAGTTTTTTGCTAGACCAAGCACTTATTTCTTGCGTTCCAAAGCCAACAATTAACTATTCCTTTTAACCTTTCCTTTCGATGCCGAGAGAGCTCTAGACTTTCACGTTGGCTCTTGCTGTTGAATAGAGTGCTTAACTTGAGTACTCTTGAGTACTCGTGCCCACCCAATACAGCCGCCCCTGCTGAACACACTAAAAGCCAATATCCTTAAAGAATATCTAGCCGCAGCACACCAAACCTTTGTGCGTTCAATATCGCGGCATTGCTGACAGCCAACGAAGAGGGGTAACAAGTAATCACAGTTAAAAAAACCTTTATGTTCTGACTACAAAATAGACTACAGAAGCGGCTATAACTATATACTTAACAATTAGAGACTCTAGCTGGGCAAACTTAACCTAATGCTTCCGACATGAAAACCGAGTAGCTTAGTAGCTATATTTCATTCAGAAAACTCTTCTTGCCTTCAAATTTGTAACGAAATTGAGCTCCACAGCATATTTACGAACCAAACTGATAATCTAATGTAGCATAAAACCAGGATCTTTTTGACAGACGCGACAAAAAACTGTGTTGGAACAGGTATTGGGTTCAATAACCTCAATAGTAACAGCACAGACAATTGCAATTTAAGAAATAGCGTAACAATCACCGAAACAGAACTATGTGTAATACTAGTAGCCCTTGGATATATGAAGTCGAAGTGTTTAACGTATGTTCCTGCCACCATTAGGCCTTACCTCACGGTCTCAAAGACTGGGTTGATTTAATGCGTCAACCAACGCCCCTCATTAAAAGAAATGAGGTCCCGGTACACAAAATCTAGGAAACCCAAGTTACACTGGTTAGTACTCAAAAAACTATTTCTAGTCACATCGCAAACCACAAACCACCATGTTTCAGCCAGGATAGGCTCCTCACCGTGTAGAAGGGTGACAGTAACCTGTCATGGGCCTCCCCCTAACCCGTGGTACAGCTCAAACCTCTGTTCAGGTTTTCGTAGAACGTAGACTTGTTCCACTACCAATGTACGTTCCTATATCGAAGGGTTGGTGACACCGTAGCCCCCAGGACAGCAGTACAATGATGACAGTAGGACTGGAATAGACATAGAACAGTAATAACACTGGGCTTAGGACGCATAACGATGACAACATTTAGGGACTAGTAGACAGCAACAGAGCCTGCATTTCTCCGCGTAGCAGAGTGCTGCAGTCGAATTTGGAAGGCTTCACGCGCAAACCCGTTGCACTTTGAAAGGCCTCTTCGTCCAGCAATGCATCCCCAACATCTTCTGGGGTCCTCCAAGCGTCAATACCCCGCGCAATACGTAAGGCAGCATATGCCTGACATTCGAACAAAACATGTTGCCAAGTCTCACTCTCCGCACCACATAACAGACATCCACGTTGGATACCAATACCATGACTACACAACCATTCATTTAAACTACCATGCCTAATTAGTAAATACCCTAAATCCAAACAGAAATCACAACTCAACATCTTCATCGCAGTCATCACATCCGATAGGAACTGATACGTGGTACGCCCCTCCGCACATTCGCTCCATTTGGATTGCCATTCAGCAATCAAGCCCTGTTCCATAATTTC
Organism: Stratiomys singularior; assembly: GCA_954870665.1. NCBI lineage: Eukaryota > Metazoa > Arthropoda > Insecta > Diptera > Stratiomyidae > Stratiomys > Stratiomys singularior. Next base: position 32,822,788 of record OX940879.1, read on the forward strand.
CCAAATGGCGGCCCGACTTATTCCTTTAGGATCCGTACCACGTAGCCATTGATGTTCCCCCATGGGGAAGCCCTTCCGCAATCTGTAAATCAATCCTCTGCGGATGATTTCCAGATCCATTGGCGGGACCCCCATGAGTACCTGCAAAGTGCTAGTGGAGACTGTGCGACATACTCGCAAGGATGCAATAAGCACCGGTCGCTGACCACGCGCAATAAGCGTCCTGCCAGTAGCACTCATGGCACCCTCAAGAAGTATAGGAGAGCCATATATCGCTTTTGTGGCAAATAACCAATAATACACTTTCCTGAGAGTTTCCCGGTGCAAACCCCAGTCAATCCTACAAATCCTCCGCAACATTGAGCTAGCTGCTTGAGTCGTTCCCTCAGCCACCTAAAATGGTGCCCAAGTATGTGACTGAAGTCGCATACTTGAGAGCACGTCCCTCATATCTTACCCATGGAGGGCGACTCGGATTGAGAATTCGATTCAGAAGCAGAAGCTGATCTCGGATTCAGAAGCATTGTTGACGATTTTTCAACTGAGACGGTCAGTCCTACACTCCCACACCATCCCTCTACCATAGCCATGCATTGCATAGCAACATCCTCTAACTGCCTACGACTATTGCCCTCCACCAACACAAGCAAATCGTCTGCATATGCAGACACATAACAAACATTCATTAATTCCCTCAGCAGGTCATCCATTACTAAGTTCCAAATAAACGGTCCAGCAATGGATCCTCGCGGGCAACCCTTCTCAACTGACACATTGACACTATCACAGACTCCCTGAACAAACGCTGATCTGCCAGAAAATAGCTTTTCCAGAGACCCAACTTTTTGCACCCAAACGATACCAGTATCACCAAGATGGCAGGCCAGCTAAGGTTTTCGAAAGCGCCTTTAAAATCAAGAAATAAGCCCAGTACATATTTATGTTGACTTGCTCGAACCTTTGAGAGGACATCAAGCCATGCGTCGCTAGTCCAACGCCTCTCGCGGAAGTCAAACTGCGTATCCGACAAGGAGTCGGAAACAAGCCTCTCGAGTCGCCGGACCATTACCCGCTCCATCACTTTACGAAGCGATAGAAGCAGAGAAATGCCCCGATACGATCCAGGAAGGGTTAGATCCTTTTCCGGCGATTTAAGCAGTATAACTACTTGGGCACGTTTATAGTCTATCGGGAAAGAGTCTAGTTGGAAACATATACTGAAAAGACACTGGCTATAGTCTGGTATGGCTCGCCAGATGCTTTTACACATCTCGCCAATCATACCATCCCATCCAGGTGATTTCCGACACCGTAGTCTACCCACACACTCATCTATCTCCCAGCGCTGAAGGGGGGGAGATGCCTCCTGCTCTTCAGCACTGTCAACATGAGGTGTCTCAGTTTCCACTGCCGGAAATAAACTCCTCAGCAGATGCTCAACACAGTTCATCCTTGTGGTCACCGGGTTGCCATCAATTCGTACTCCATGGAATTCCCGCTTGTCACTACCTCCACGACAGAACCTATACGCTTTCCCCCATGGATCATCTACATTTCAACTAACAAAGCATTGCCAGTGCCGCTCTTTGGTTAGAGCAAACATTTTGTGGTATTCTTTGACCAATATCTTATAAACCGACCTTAGCTGATTCACCAAACTCCGACTTACGATATCTGGCCTTCTGGAATTGCCTTCGAGCCCGCATTACTTCTGCACGTTTGTTAGAGAGTTCCACCGACCACCAAGCCACTCGTACTTTTGCTGGTTATACTTTTTGCGAAGCAGCTTGTTTTTTGCTCTCGCATAGCACCCATGAATATGTGCTATCATTTCACTGGTGCTGAAAGTACTGAAGTCAATGATGGACACTGCTTCAGTGTATTCCTGCACCATAGCTTCATAACGAACCCTATTGGGCTCGGACCCATGGCTCCAGGACCACGTAGCTGGTTGGCGAGTAATCATCCTCTCATTAGAGGTCATACTGATCTGAATGGGGTTGTGGTCACTCGTCCCCCAACCAGGTACCAGTCTCCAGTCAAACTGCAAAGCACTCATGGCTGCACTGTTAGTACATGTAACGTCTATGGCACTACACCCCATTGGCCCATCAAGCGTAGACAATTCACATAGTACATTCAAAACACATAAGTCACGCACAAATATTAAGTCTGGTAGCTTTTCCCCACGGCATATAGCTACCGAGCGAGTCTTCCGCGTGGAAGACTTGCTGTGCCACACCGGGGAATCAGCATTAGCATCCATTTCAAGGATACAGGGTTTGCCACCAATTAGTGGCAGAACTCGATCCAAGTATTCTAAGTAGGGCTCAATGGAACTACCATGCTCACAATAAAAACTCACATTGAACAATTCACCGAAACTACCATTCAGCCAAACACAAATGCCGTACCCATCTGTGAGGTCATGCATAAGCATGCTGGCGACATTATTACCAGACACAACTGCGGCAGACTTGGCACCGATTGATTTATATATATGCATGCCTGACTGCAGGCTCTTCACAAATCCAAAAAGAACCCACGGTTCCTGCAGTACGCCCGCGACTATATGGTTCTGAACCATGTAGGCTCCCAATTCATGCATAACTGCAGCAGTCCTCGCGCAGTTCAATTGCACAATTCTGTGTACTGTGATACCAATGTCTGGCATTCGACATCGCGACTAAACCCGCATAAACTGGGCACACCTCTGACTTAATAGAGTGCGCAGCAGGAAATCCGCGGAAGGCACAATTCTTGCAATGCGGCAGATTACTACAAAGCCCGGAACTGTGTACTGACTGCGAGCAGCGTCCACAGACAATGTCTTTAGCTCGACAAACAGCAATAACATGATCGAATCCCAGAAACCTGAAACACGCATTAACAGGATCACTGTGCCTTACACGATACGACATACAACGTACAAATAGTCTCTCAGGACTGAGGAGTGCATTTGCTACCTCCTTAGTGCATTCGAGCAAAACATTTGATTTCCCTTTGGGGCCTTCGCGGATTGGACGCGACACAATTCTCAGCCCTTTCTTGTACTTATCATTCGAGAGTACTGCTGCCAGGTTCTGCTCATAAATTTCAGCCAGTAGCTCATCATTGCTTAAAAAGCAGTCAACATCATAGACAATCACTTGGGCTCCAAGCTTGTCGTTTACAATAACCTCGAGGTCTTTCTTAGCGAAGATTTCATTATTCGCAGCAGTTTGCCTCTCCTTAACCGACGGTATCCTGATTGCAACTTCCCGATTTTTCAGGGAGTTGACCCCGTATACACGAACCCCGAGATTCGGCAGTACCTCGCTCTTCACCACTTCAGCCACCTCCTTGGGAGTTACGTCTGGCTTTTTAGTCCGGGCTACCACCGACCAGGTCCCCATCGGCTTTACCTTAGGCGGGCGTTCCACTAGCACCGGCAGCGTATTCATTTCAGCAGTAGACGCAGCAGCAGCAGCAACGTATTTTACTTGTCCTGTCACAACAGCTGAGGTTGGGTTATATGTAATCTGCGTCCTCCAACGTCGGTTCTCCTCAATTATACCATGACAACGAGCATTCTCCGCCATCAACTTGCTAATCATAGCATTCATTTCCCCTAAACCTCGGTATACTCCACCCATCGAAACCACTGGGCATTCCGCCTTCACTAGAATCGAGCCGATCTCCGCCGAAGTAGCCCTTGGATATAGCAAATATATCGTATATATATATTTCGTTGTGCCTTTACTCATTCTATTTTCAATTAGGATCATTCAAGCCATCAATCAAAGTCGCCATCATTGATAAATCATCGTTGATATACTCTTGAAACTCGTTGATATACTCTTGAAACCCCATATTTAGCTTGGATCTCATTCTTGTTTTTTCTAAATCCCAGTGTTATATATAAAATCCTTAGAATTGCTTCTGAAGTATGATATTGAATGAGCGAGCTTAAATCAAAACGTTTTCCAACTCCTATTACGGACTCGTGGCGTTGTCTGATGGTAATAGATCGTTTTTCAAACTCAAATGAACAAAAGGATACACTATAAGTAAACCATCAATTGAATGGCGTGCACATTCACGCTACGAGTAAAATACACAAATTTTCATTTTCGGAAATAATTTACAAGGATTATTGCAGTCCTTGCCAATAATCGTTACTGCGACCACCATAAAATGAGATTCAACCAAGAGTTATAATAACATAGAGTAGACACTCGCTAAACGAAAAAAACCCGTTCCCGAGTCACGTTCTTTATGCGAAACGTTCGTTATGCGAAACCATTCTTCCTCTGTAACTTCTTCGTCAGATTGTAACTTTGTGTGTTCTTCAGTCGTCAAACTGAGAAATATGGAAAAGAATAGTATAAAATCTGGAAACAACATATAATAAAAAGTAACTTACCTTCATCCAATAAATTGGTTTCCCATTGATTGATGTCAGGCTACACCGGTTCACAAAAAACAAAAAGCTCTCAATCACATCGAAAGGCAACGGTTTACCATTTTCAACTATCAGCATTCATAAAACGACTCGTAAACTAACACTTGAGATGTTAACCGCCTCCCTGTAGCAATGTGAGCAGAGGCATTAAAAAATAAAAGGTAATTACCTTGAACCTACCAAGAAGCAGCTGCTACTATAGAACAATTGTTCTATATTGTCATCTGAATGACATTGAAGTGACAGATGAAACATCTCATACCACGACAGGGAGCATTCGAATACTTCTTCAAGCCATTTTGAGCATGGAGTGTCAAACTAATAATCCTGACGACCTTTTTGAAAGGCACATTGAAGCTTTCTGGTACTTTCTCATCTCAAAACATACAAAAAGTTTTTCTCATCTCAAAACATACAAAAAAAATTTAAATAAATTACCAATTTACTTTGGAGACATGTAGTGAGTGACAGATTAGGAGGATTCTCTATTACTTGAGGTAGTAGTTCAGTAACGACCGCAGGAGTCGATAGGTCGGAATACCGACCGCACGGGCGGTTGGAGTTCCGCACTTATGACTGTAAAGTGAGATGCGCAGGTGTGTCAAGTTCCTGATTATGAAGTGAGTAAGTGATTGAAAGACAGTGAAACAAGTTATTTGACTTCATCGCAGCTTTGTTTTCCTGAAAAAAGACGTCAAGTGAAAGAAGGCCACCCAACATAAATACGCGACAGTATGTGTGGTTAACAGATGTTAACTGTAAACCTTTTTTATATTTGAAAGTATTTTGAGCACGAACTAGTGGTGTTTGGGAGTCAAAAAAGATTGAAAAATGCTTGAACCAGAGACTGAAACTTATTTAAGATGATGGAGGTGGTCGTTGACACATTGTTTCAACCCCGTCTGTGGAGACTGTAGAATTAGGCTTTCAAGTCAGAAGGTGTCCACACGTTAAGCCTAACTAAAAATACAAACACTGCTCGTCAGCAATCCTAAGACATTTATTTCAGTATTCGATAAAATCTATTCTCACAGCTTTCTTCACAGAGACAAATGTAATTCAATATACGTCGATTTCACTTCCAGGAATCTAAACATTTAATTTATTAATAAGAACACCTTTTGATAAATTATGCTATCAATTTATTTTTTGAACTTGAGCCGAGGCACTGATATTTTACTTGAAAATGATTCTCTTGTCCTTTTCCAATTTTCGCATTTATCTTCATATAATTTATCTAATATTTTGCTATTAGTAACATTGGAAAAAGCGTTGAATATTCTGGCAAGTTATGTAAAAGTTAGCAAACTATGTTTTAATTTTATATGTATGCGTTAAAAGATTTTCTGTTTTTATTTTCTGATTGAAAATATGAGTTTAGCTCTCTTTAAGTTAGTTTTCGTTGCATCTAATCATTGGTTTTTTGTAAGCAAATTTTTTATGATATAGTTCGATTTCTTTCCAGGCAAATTTGAATGCTATTCCGTAAAGTTTTAAGGTATAACTTTTCCCGATGAAAATATCGTTGCTGCATAAAATTTCGCTTATCTTCCTACATTGTAAATAAACTGAAAAGCGCCTTATGATCATAATGGACGTCTATCTTTCCTATTAGCAGATTTAAAAAATCCATAAATGCAGACATGTTTAGCTAAATTTAAACAATTTCAACATCCGTGACGATAACTGATAGAACTCAGTTTTGTTGATTGATTTAGCAAATATTGTAGACAATATGGTAGAATGCAGGTAACGCGTTTTGTTAATTTTTATCCATTAGATTGTTAAATGCTTTGACAACAACAATTTTTGTTAATAAAATGTAACAATTACAACCTTTTATTCATTTACTCACTGTGATTCCTGTGACACTGTGATTCAAAAACACAAATAAAATAAATAAATAAAGTGAAACAAAAATTTCATTAATAAATGTTTATAATAAATAAAAAAATGACAAAATATATTTAAATATATTTATTTTACAATGTAATTAAAATAATAAAAATATGTTGACATGTAAAAAGTGTTTGCCAAATGATGTAACGAGAATGTCTGAATTTTCGTAGACTCACGTTGAAATATTTCTTCAAAGATGGCTAAAACAGTTTAACATAATAATTAAAATTATTTGTATCGTATGCTTGTTTATTAAATTATGTATTGATAATCAAATAAATCCTCGCCTTCAATATAAATGTGTTATGTGTCAAGGCAGCTCCCTTAAAATTTTTGGGTTTTCTTTTCATCTTTTAACTACACAATTGCCCGTCGCAGGCCATAGAATAGCACAACTGCTAACTAGCTCCAACACTTGCAGTGAGCAGCATGTAGAAAGAGAAACAAAGATCCCAAACAACAAATAAACATGCGGTATGCATGGCACAGAGTTGGTCGACGTAAGTTAGTGGAATGGAGTAAGTCAGTGAAGAACGCAGTCGCTTTTTTATGATTTTGAATGTATTGAAAACAGAAATTCCCTCATAGTATCGTATAAGTATGTCATTATGTGAGGAAACATGGTTTTTGAGGGGTCTAAGGTGCATTTGACTTGAACTTCGTCCTTACATTCTATTTCCAGCAAATTAAATACATTTCCAAATTAAATACATTTTCCAGTTCTGTCGCAAATACTAATGTACCAAGAAGTTTATCAGCTGAATGCCAGTAAATTGGAAATTGTTAGTAGTTACACTTAGGCCATGGCTTGCAGATTGAGGACGAGCAATTTGCTAGACCCAGTCTAACACTTTCTTTGGAAAAACACTGCCAGAAAAAATTTAGTGGAAAGTTAATGATCTGCTTTGATTTCAAACGTTTCAATTCCTCTTTTACAAGACAGTAGCTTTCTAGGTGGTTTTTTTCCTACAGGACATTGCTCGCCTGCTAGCAGATGCACTAGTGTTGTATGTAGAATTGTAGAGTCTTGAATTATCGATCGCCCTCAAGTACATTTTATTGAATCGTCCTCTGAGTATGTATCACCTCATAAAAATCCAAGTAGGGATCATGAGCATTCGTTTGTTCATTTCGATACAAGATCGAAACTTCTTCTCGTCGTGGAGGTCGATCAAGAGTTTTGCCAACTCTGACCTGGAGTTCCTGGGGTACAAATGTCAAAGTCCAACTTTACTCTAAACCGACAAAAATGAACGTCATCGAAGTATTGTTCAGAATCCCATGTAGTTCCCATGTAATCGAATGACGATGTGACAGAACAATCTTAACCTTTAGTCAACAGAAAAACCTGCAAGCAATCAGGACCTGACAGGATTGCAGCAATGCCTGGGAAACAGGAGTGGAGAGTAAGCAAAATCTAGTAGTACATATCGTTAATAGTAAAAGTACATAAATCGTTACTAAAGACTCATATCCTGCTTTACATTAAGGACACACTGCTAGTTTATCGTCATAGCTACAGAAAAGCGTCTTTTAATCTTCTCCTCGATGTTGTCTATTACCTGAAGAGTCAGGGCAATAGGTAAGATCGAGATTTTAATGGTATTGCTTGGCGTACGGACATTTGGGACGCTCTTGAGAAAAGAGTCCGTATTTACGGATATTCTTCCACATAATTCAAGAATTTTTTAAGGAATTCGAAATTTTGGGTACGAGATTAGTGATGGGCTAAGAATCTGACTGATAACCATCCAGAAACCTGTTCTAGAGCCAGTCGGCTCAAATGCCCACTCAAATATAATTTGCTGTCTCCAAAAAATGTCGGTCAATATGATCCTGATAGACTACCTCGACGATGAAAAACTACTAAAGGGACTCGAAATTGTCCACCACACATCTCAGTTACGTCTCTCTCAAGTTATTTCACTCAGTATGGAGACTGGAAACCTTAGGTGTTAAGAAACCCATACGATAACAATAAGAACGAGTGGGTAAGGTTTACTTTGAATTGTAGCACAGAAGAGAAGAGTTCCGAAATGCTTCAAGAATATCGAAAAAGGCAATGGGCATGGTTGCCATCTTCCGTAACAGCTGGCACCACAATCGCTAAACTCATTGCAGCGCTATTTGACGAAGACAGTGGTGGTCCTGCCTGCGGAAAAAAAGAAATTCAAGTTTGCTTCCTGAAAGAAAAATTGAGGTGAAGGTAGGGAGCAGGAATGTGCGACCGTGATTTGTTGAGCACGAGCCTTGTTATCAGCTGATAATGATCCGAACAGAGTCAGTATTAAACACGGAATTTGTGGTAAGGAATTAAGGGGACAGAACTTTTCTTTCAAGATTGTATGATTCTAAGCTACTAAGCACCAACTTGGCTCACGTAAAACAAACGTAGCAGAACTGAATTACTAGGGGAGCACAGAAATAGTATTCTATCCTATATAAGTAGGGTTCTGTATGAAGACTGGATTCGCATCTGTAAATTATATTATAAATACAAATTTTTAAATTTATCAGTAAAATATAAAATAAACAGAAAACTAAAGGATTTTGGCGGGCCTCAGCTACATCGAACAGTTGATAATGAAATAAAAGCATGTTTAAAATGGCACAGGCAATGATTGCTCGTTGTAAATGGAGATAAAATCATCTTTTCGTTGAACAAAACATCCCACCGAATACATGGCGCACCGCCGAAACACGTCTATAGACAAAACGAAGAAAGTGAGGGGAACCACGGAACGTTCCGGGGACAAAAAATAATTCCATTTCCGTCGAAGGAAAACAGTTCAACGTAAGATCTTTCCCAGCCCAGCACAGGGCTGAAATGATGTCGCAACGCAAGTTTTTCGAAGCATCTGGATCCTTCGAAAAACTGTTTGCCGTAAGAACAAAAAGATCATTTCTCTATGTACACGGCTTACATTTATGAGCCCACTTTCCGGTGCGGCCAAAGAATATGTTTCGGGAAAGCAAGGTAAACATTTACAACAATTTGAAAAGACCGCCCATCAAAAAGAACGATCAGGCTAATGCTTAACTAATGATTAGTCTAAGCCTTAGCTAAGCATTATTCTAATGATTATACTAGTTTTGAACTGTTCCTTTAAAATATTCTGTCTTCATTGGCATTTGCATAAAATAGTCAGTTTCAAGTTGTGAAGGTCACTGTCAAAATGTGACAATAAGAATGTAAGTGTAGGCGCCACCAAGGATTATCAGTGTATGTGCGAATAGTAATGGGACAGTGAATGTGTAGCGTGTGATAGTGAAGCGTGAGTGACAATTATCTCGAGTGAGCGATAATTCTTGATTGTACTGCGCATAATGCACTTATTATGCGCAGTACAATCACCACTTATTTTATATCATTATTTATGCCTTATCATAAGGTATATTTAATAATAAAAGCTGTAAACATGATTGCCTATGACATGACCCATGTTAAAACCAGAGATAAAGTAAAATAAAGTATATGCAGCCTGTTTTCCCTTACAAGCGATAGGTTTTATGCACTAAGGAATAAACTACACCGAAATAAGCCTTATATAATGATCATATTGTTTGCTGGGCGTTTTTCTTGCATGGCTGTAAAACATGGAAAACTGCAAAGGCCTCAAAGATAAATATTGATCCCTTTCAACAACGAATACTCTTATAGATTTCTAGCTCGATTAAGTATGGAGAAGCATAGCGAATACAGAAAGACGGGTCAATGCGACTTAGAGCTTCCATCGTAGTCATGAAGATGAAATTACAATGATTCTACCAGGCCGAGCGTATATCCGAGCTGAGGCTACTAGAAAATTTTCAAAGGATACGTTAGAAGCGTTTGGCCGCGATCAAAGCTACGAAAATGATGAAAGGACTCTATTTACGCGGATATCAGCGCAACGCAACGCAGCATCCAAAACCAAAAAAAACTAAAAAAAGAGGCACACTGTATCCGGAAGGCCAGGATTCAATATGAATGGCAATGCTAAAGAGGTAACTAGAAAAGTGAGAAAGGGATACAGCTCCGTCTTAGATCGAAAATAATCCAATCAGAATATCCAATCCGACGAATGTATAACGAATGAAATTTATTTCTTTGACCGGAACTTACTTATATGTGACACAACCTAAGCTTCAAGCAAGACCCAAAACTCAACCGAAACTCAGAGACTTACCATGGATTTTCATGAGGTAATTTTCGTTATTGTAGAACTGGCAACTAGCAACCTTAGAGGTAAACTACACATCCTTTTTGTTACTTAAACAGCATTGCAGATACTGGTCTTCAACCATGTAGCCTCATTTATGATGTAGGGCTTCAAGCAAGGACTCAGCTGCAGCTTACCAGAGGTAAGAGAAACTATTGTGTCTCAGGATAAAAAGGTGTAGATTGAAACGATCGTTGCGGAGGCAATCAAAGTTAAGAGGGAGGAAGTTAAAACAGTAACGAGGGAATTGAATGGAACCCTCTCGGGAGGATTGCAAGTCTTTGTACCTCATCCTGACAAAACTTGGTCTGAACAACTCCTAAGGAGGAACAGAAATGGCATAAAAGTTCTCATGGAATTTCTTTTAGGTTACAACCTTTTGGGTTAACCTGCCAAACCAATGGGCATTCAAGCGGGTGACACATTCGTGCCGTTGTTGAAGAGGAAAGGAAGAACTGGCAGGTTGTCTTCTATATTGTTCCAGCCTGGTTCATAGGACTGGGCAGGCTTCAAGTAATTGAATTGGAACACCTGGCCACCACGGAGCTGGCGACTCTCCTTGGTTTCTTTAGGGCAATACGATGGACCATCTGCGAAGACTGACTCCGTTTCCGGGGGAAAAGGGCCCACGCAAACTTATACTAGACCCAACGGAAACAATATAACAATAGAAGAGGCGTTGATGATTTTTAAGTAATCGAGAAAATCGATCGTTGAATATGGGTTTGAGGTTGTGTAAATATTCAGTACAAGCTCGAGCTGCATGAGTATCATGACGATAATTTCGTGCTCTACTTATCATAATCAAATGAAATATTTGTGGTGAGTAAAATGTGTTAGACTGCTCTGTATATGTGATGTAAAAAATTCAGTCAAAATTATAATAAAACAATTTTCATGTTCATTAAAATAAAATATAATACATAATCAATTTTTACTTTCATTTATCACAATATCATACAGTGTTGAATATATTTTTAATTATAATTAATTGTTAAAAATAATCCAAACTGAAGAACTACATTCTAGAAAGAGAGAAATTATTATTTTCATCATAAATCCAATTCAAACTCAATTTACAATTATAATCTAATTCTATTCTATTGTATTCAATCTATCGTCGCATTTCCGTTTGTTTTGCTCTTGTTTTATAATTTGATTTCGAGAATCAAATAAAGAAACAAAAATTTCGATCTTTTCTTACTTCCGAAATACCGGAGGAAGATTAAAAGCCGAGATTGCTAACTTAAAAAAAATCACTATAAAACGAAAAATATAATATCTATATGAACTAATTAATGAAATTAACTCTTGCTGATTAATCATATTAATTAATTACTTGCACTCAAAGTTGTCTAAATGTTGTTTTGTTTTAAGCTCTTCAATTGTCTCATTCTATTCGCTTCTATTTAAGACTGTCTACAAATTGTTTGCATTTACGATGAGTCCTTGTAATCACAATTAACTGACTCATCGCCTTAAATATAGTCTTATGCAAAATTCGTCTAATAAACTGAGATGTGTACAATTTAATAAAAAGATAAAAGAATGATTTCATTATTCTGATCGTGTGTGTCTTTCATTAAATTTTTGTTTTTGTTTGAAATAGCTTCTCTACATTTCTGTTGATTTACTTTCTTGCAAATATAAACGTGCTCTACTTGGCTTGTCTTGCTTTACTGATATTATATTTTTCTTTTTCAGAAAATTCTAGGATACTCTCAATTGCATTTAAATGGCCTTGGGAGTTCTCTTTATCCGTCAAAAAGTAGTAAATGGCGCTTTTCAGAAACTGCAACGTGACTTCAGGATCGACACGAGTTTTATTTTGTTGTGCCTCCATCAGTCGGCGATAAATGGTCTAAAATAATAAAATGAGATAAATTAGTTATGTTTTTTGTGTAATTACAGTAGCACATGTGAAGAAAGTCTATGTACCATGGTCGCTTTTGATCCAAAAATAAAAATATCAACAAAGCCATGCAAATGCAAAAAAATAAGCTTTAAAAATTCACATAATAGTTTTCAAATTTATCAAATTTTTATACTATGCAACAGACGAACCTACTTACCAGAATCGTTCGATTTTGAAAATTTCTAGCAATAAATTAACATTTGACAGGATAATACTGCGTACAAAATGACATACACAATGGAAACTGTGTCTGGATGGCCCAGGAAATTGATGGCCTCGGGTCTCAACATCAATTTGTCAAAAATAACAATTTTTGAAATATTCAGATTTCGACAATTGAATTATTTACATATTATCCGCTGCAAGCAATTGCACAAGCAAAGGAAATTTTTCGACAATAGCAATTGGGATTAAAAAAAAGTTCATTTTTAACAAATAACGTTACGATTTTCACTAGGAACTGAAGAACAACCAGGACCGATCATTAAAGAGTCATAGAGTATCTGGCGTGCAAATAGTGCTATGAGAAATTTTTATTTTAAAACTTAACCAGAAATGCTTGGACTTTACTACATTCTGAGTTCGAATTAGTCATTGCATAATAACATTGCAGCCATAATACTTCGAACAAATTCCAGATCGAATGGTATTCAACCGAGAGTACTAAAACTTTATACGTACGAGTGATTTTTTCTCATTACATTCTTATTATTTCTTTTTATCAAGAAGAAAACAAGATTTTCTCCAAGATTTTTCTCCGCACCACAACGTTTGGTCGCTCTTGATCGAGTATCAATATAAACTACAATTCCTCAGAGAATCCTACAATGCGGCTTGTTTTTCTTAAGACGCCTTGGCATGTAATATCTTTGTAACATTTTGCATTAATTAACATTATATTTCCGTTAGATTTATTTATTGCTGGATATGATAGAAAATGTTGATCAAACGAATTTGCATCAAGTTTTGCTTTAATCACGGACAAACTAGCTCGGCAACAAGTGGTATGATGAAAGAGTCTTTGGAGAAGAGTGAATGAACGAAGCAAGAATAAGAAAATACAACAAGCGGTTGACAGATGGCCGCATGTCAGTTAGCTGTCACTTTGCTCTGCCCGACCTTTGACTGGCATAATGTCAGAAAACGTCGACGCACGAGCGTGTGCAATTTTCAATTGAAGGAGACTAACGGTTAACTATACCAAAACTAGAAAGTGATCTTTAAACACTGATAACTACGATTTGGACATTTTAACTGTGAATTTGGGAATGAAAATTGCTACGAGGCACAACATAAGAATCTTCGCTATTAAATCTCTCAGTACAACTTGCAAATGGTTTATAATGGCGCAAAAGTACTTGAGAAGATTATAACTAATGATGAATTAAGGCTTTGAAATTATGATTCTGAAATAAAGTGACATTCTTCATAGTGAAAGAATTAAGCTAAGGCCAAAACACATTTCGCCAAAGCCGTAGCAAAGTTAGGACGACTTTTGGCTGTTTGCTTTGATTATCATGTGGTTTTGTGCACCATATATATACTTTGAGGGGTACCTTGACCTAGTAAAAATACTACCTTGTATCATTGAAAATAAGAAAAAGAAGAAAATGACCACATTTTTAGTTATGCGGTGATTGGTTGAGCTTTGTAACGAGCTTTGTGCAGGAATATTTGACAAGGTTGCATACGTTTCACCAGCCTCCGTTTAGTCCTGACTAGCTTCTTTCGGTTTTTGGCTCTTCCCCAAACTAAAAATGCCACTCAAAGGACGATTTGATGACAAAAGATGGTTTTAACTACAGCGACGGACGTAATGAAGGCAATTCCGAAATTTGACTTCCTGGGCTGTATCAAGAAGAGTCAATGTTGCTAGGAGCATGTTTGTCAATGGAATCAGGACTACTTTGAAGGATGTTACTCACCGAATGGTAAGGAATAACATGAGTTGGGAAATGTTAAAGTAGGCGAAATACTTTTTGGACAAACTTCAGACGTTAAAAGCCTAAACTCCTTCACTCCTAAACTATCCTAAAATTGTTTAATTTCTTTGCTCGCTTCTATGCAAACGTTCAGGTTATTTTTCACATGTAGTATTCGCATCTCTTTCTTCTCGTTGTTCGTCGATAGTGTTAACGCTTTATAGTGATTACGCTACAACGTCTTTAACCTGCTCTCCTAAACTGAATGTAATCGTGTAAGCGAGAATTTTATATTGAGAATTGGAGTTAGGAAAAGTGATCACGATGGGCATGATGAGAAACGTTGAACTCAAGGGATTATTCTATCAAGAAAATCGAAATTGCTTAAAATTTCATGTTGATGAATTTCTTTATTACTATTTTGTAACGCTTTTGGCTTCCATCGCTTATCTTATTGTGATGTCTAAGCGCAAATAAAACCCCATGAGTATTGGATACTTTCCCAGGAGATGTATGCCACAAACCATATTCTAATATACAGCTCAGAATGTAACTTCCTCACTATGCATCTGGATTCCAATGTGTGAGGATCTTTGTAAATATCGAAAGCGGTTTAGTACCCAGAGGAAATGAAAATTCATAATCAATACAAGTGCTATGTAATATTTTATAAATTCTGTGTGATGGTGAACTGACAGGGATAAAAGTCTTCAGTGGGTATTGTTACGTATTCCGACGTGTAGGCGACATTAAACAAACAAAATAATATATGTATATAAATAAATAAAATAATAATTAATTTTGAATATAACAATTAATTGTTTTGGTTAAGTTTTTTTTACATATGTATCCATATTTTTAAGTTAAAATAAAATCATACGAGATGAAATAAAAGTAAGAATAAAATTAAAATAAAAACATTCATAGCTAGATTTAGGTATTAAGTAATATTTAGTTAAATAATATTAGTACCAAAGAAAACACAAAAATAAATAAATAAAAAAAAGTCTCAGTAAAAATAAAATGTCAGAAAAAAAATTCCCAGTAGCAAAAAAACCAAAAAATTTCTTTGAAGTTATTTGCGATAAAATTTTCTTTTGATATGATTCACTGGGTTGTTGTGTACATATCGCTATAAAAAGAATACAAATTGTGAAGTAAGGGACACACTATCAATAGAGGAATCAATCAATAGAAGTATCAACCAATAGACGGTCAATGGATAGACGTATCAATTGAAGTATCAATTGGAGTTGCAATAGAAGTATCAATCAATCGAAGTATCAATCAATAGAAGCATCAATAGAGGATCAATCGACTATCAATCAATAGAGGGATCAATAGAAGTATCAATTGAGGATCAATAGAAGAATCAATCAATAGAGGAAACACGATCCGAGGTAGCGCAGCAGAACAAGTCCCGAAACCAGCTGAGGTAGAGATTCGAAGCACTTGCAGTAGAATTCATACAAGCCCTGAAACCAAGCTGAGGAAGCAGAAGTGATCAGAAGCAGCGCAGTGGAGATTCGTGCTAGACGAAGAACAGGTAGTAAGAATCAGCGCAGCACAATTCATAGGTTGTTTGATCCTTTGGTATTTGATCCTTTTTATTTATTTGTTAATCTAATATGAAGGAGTAAGCTCTTTCTGTGTGTGTGTTTGTGTATGTGACATGGTAAGATGAGGGCTTAAATAATGTCCTAACCCCCGCCTGCCTGCGCGGTGAGCTAGTCGGTTAAAAATAACTTCTTTCGGCCGCCATTATGCGGCCCTTGTATTTTCAAATAACCCTGTCTCTATAACCTTGTTCCTTTCTTTCGCTGCTGGTGCGACCTATCGGTTGCCTAATATTTATTTTATTATTAATTTTATATTTATTATTATTTTTTTTGAAAATACATAACACGGCGCCCAAGGTGTGCCCCCAATATTTAATTTATTAATTCTTAATTATATATTTAGTATTATTTTTTATGAAATTACATCACAGTATGATGAGCAATCGTTAAAAGACAGCCCTAAAAGGGTTGGACAGGCCTTAAAAGGGTATTTTTAGAGATAAGCTGATCAAAAATTTTACCGACATTAACTTGTTAATAGACACTAATCATTTAGTAGTGAAGTTGTCACTTAAAACAAAGCATGCCTTTCATTGTTTAATTCTTCTGTATGCAATGGTGATATATTAGCCAGACATATTAGCGAATTATTTATGAATGTATTGATTTACGATATGGAAGAGTTTAAGTCAGAGTTAACAGTAGCAAAAGACAAGCATATTACTTCGACTTTATTAATAGAAAAATATGGAATAAGCAACCTGTTTTTTTGTGTGGTACCTGATGTTAAATACGTATAACTCGATAATCAGTTTGCAGACTGTCACATCACGCGTTGGAAACGTCAATGCAGTAAAATTTTTAACCATCAAACACTACATACCACGAAAACTTGCTGAATTTATGAAGTTTTATATAGGAAATATATAGGACTAAAAATAGGACTAAATATCGTGATTGAAATATGCGAATACGGAAGAAATTTCGACGTCTAGAGGCTTGATACAATAAGTGGCTCTCTGGCCACATCAAAATTATTGAAGCCCTGATGTTAACAAAAACCCAAGAGCTTCATATAGTCAACATGCTTTGCCATGCAGTCTTTCCAGACTCTTTGTGGAATTTATTAAAGATTTTTTTAAAAAATTTTCCTTTCAAAATGTGTCGAGTTGACTGATGGACCAAATGTTTCACTCCAAGTTTCAATACGCAAAATCTTCGTTATTTGGGCCCAACAAATCCTTAAATCATCGTTAAGGAACAGATTGGGGCGACGTTTGCTAATAAAGGGTCATTTGTGCATATTTTTTTAAATATGAAAATGCAACAGGGTCGGTGAATGCTATGCAATACCGGGAAGAGTCTATGATTTTTTGACAAAAAAGAACTGACTAAAAATGCTTCGGAATACTTCTGCTTCCAGCAAAGTTATGTTCTATGCTAAACACATGAAACAACGGATAAATTGCAACCATTCTTTCTCGGAAGGTTGATGTCAAAAAGTGGCGATTATGATTGGCAATCTCGATATTCCGACTTGACTGTATCAGACCTCTTTTTATGTTAAAATTTAATGGTTCAAATTCAGTTAAAGTTTATTCCAACAAGCTTGATACTCTATGACTCTGATAAGACAATTATTGCCAAGAAATTGCACCCGAAGTACTCCAGAAAGGCATTGAAAATGTAAGTATATTTGTGGGGGATGATGAGGAGCAATTGTCATATTTTATTTTCAAAAAGTGATTCATATTTTTTTTTTCAAAAATTGACTAAGAAAATTGTAGAAGTGCAAATTTCCTGAATTATTTTTCGTTTTTCCAAAAAATGAACTTCATTAACCTAAAAAAATCAGACCGCGATATTGAACAAGTTAGAATTTATACTTTAGGTTTATGTTTCAATACGAGTTTAAGGTTTGGTGGCACAATCCAAACATAGCTAGGAATCTTGGCATCTGCTGTTTTTATAGGAAACCTCTTTGAATTGTTTTTGTCTATACAAAACGGTCAAACTGCGTTCTGAATTTAAATAAACAATTTAAATTCATAAAGTTCTGAAATTTTCAGAATAAATGGATACAATTGAATTGGTCTGTAAGCCGACACTTCGAAAGAAATTTACTAAAACTGAAAACGATTTGCACCCTGCCTCGGTAACGCATATGTCATAACGACTAGGTCAATTGCATCAGATTTAAATCCCGAAACGGGCTATCTATTCGTAGCAAATGAGCATTTTACAGCAAATGGAGAGAATGATCCTGATTTTAATAAATGGGGACTGAATAGAGTTTATCCGATCCCATACAGAGATCCCATATAAACTGATCCCACACAGGGTTAATGTAGCGACCACAGAAGAGTGTGAAACGATGCAGGACTTTAAATGCTGAAGTAAACGTGTTCCAATCAGAAGTATCTGCTACAGAAGCGGAAACAAATAACATTGTCGAAAGACTACACATATTCTCAGAGAGAACGCCAACACTGCAGGCACTTGCCCTTCAACGAAGAGTTTCATAACTATTAGGAAGTAAGGATATTAGGAAGGACTTAAAAGCCGCAACAAGAGAAATAAACGTCAAATTTGCGTTAATCCCTAAGCAAAAGGTGTAGAAGGAAATGAAAAAATCGATGTCCTAGCAAAAGTAGAGACAATAGAATAGACACAGTCAAAGAGTCAGCAGCAACATTCAAAAAGGAATCACACGAAACGTCTTAAAAAAAGAGAAAACCGGATTAGGCTTATAGGAACGTGTTAACATGAGTGCGTTAATATCATCCGAACAAAGATTATTCTTGGGTTAAGCCACTCGTCACGAAGAAAATTCTTGGGTATACGAGGTTTATTCAAAAAGTATCGCGAATTCTGGATTTTCGCTGACTACGTATGTTCGATTTTTGATCTTTTGGTGGTGTTATGTTGGTACTCATGACCCTCACTTATGTTGACGATTCCGGCCATTTTGAATCTCCAGTCAGTTTTTGACAGTTGTTTTGCGTGGACGTGTTTTAGCTTGTCTTCGATTTTCGTCTATCCCGGGTCAAAGAATTTGTATTAAATTTTGTGTGAAGAACAACTTAAAGTGCGCGGATGCATTCAGAATGTTGACTGTTGAATACGGTGAAGTTACTTTGGACAAAAGCAACGTTTATCGGTGGTACAAAATGATCTCAGAAGGACCGAAAAAAGCACGCCAAGTTCGGTTGAATGTGAAGGTTTTACTGACAGTTTTCTTCGATTGCAGGGGCGTGGTGCATTATGAGTTCTTGCCGCAGGGTAGAACGGTCAGTAAGGAATATTTCCTTCAAGTAATGCGCAAGTTGCGAGAAGCAATCCACCAGAAACGCATGGGTTTGTGGAAGAACAAAAATTGGCTTTTGCACCATGATAAAACCCCTGCTCACACATCGTTACTTGTGCCTGAATTTTTGGCCAAAAACAATACTCGAATAATGCCGCAGCCACCGCATTCCCCAGACCTGGGCCCCTGTGACTTTTTCTTGTTCCCGAAACTGAAGAGGCCCATGAAGGGACGAAGCTACGCTACAATTGAGGAGATAAAGACGGCATCGAAGGAGGAGCTGAACAAGAACACAAAAAATGATTTTTCAAAATGCTTTGAGGATTGGAAAAAACGTTCTCACAAGTGTATAATGTCTGGCGGGGATTACTTTGAAGGGGACAAAATAGATATTCATGAATAAATAAATAATTCTTGAAAAAACATGAAATTCGAAATACTTTTTGAACAAACCTCGTATTACCCGGGCAAAGCATTTTGGGAAATAGAATTCCGAGCTTATGACTTTTGCTGAGCTTGGAGCGCGAAAAAGAGACAGAATACAAAATCGTACCTTTTATATACTGCGAATTAAGCCAAAAAAAGTCTCAAATGTCTATGCAGGCACAAACCAGCAGGGTAGAATTCGGCAAACACATAGTCAAGGGAACTCGTTGGTTTCTGTAGGACCACAGTATGGATCATGTGAAACCATTGCGAAACTACTCAAAATTGGACGAAGAAAGAGGTACGAATAACTTCAGAAACCTTGTAATTTAAACGATATGAGCGCGTGGGGAGATCGAGATGGCTTACTTTCTGAGCTTAAATGTACTTGAGTGTTTTTTTGCTAATCTAACTGGATACGTGATTCGTTCTGCATGATTACATAATATAAGAATATGTATTGCACATCTCTCCGATCTTTCGTCTTAATGTCCTTTTGCCTCCAAAAAGCATTACTCGGAGATACCAATGCATCCGGGAAATTGGACACGAATACTGTTAGATTGTGAGTTTGTTCGAAATGTTTATGCTCGTTAATAATTACAGTATGATACTACCTGAGTGCGAGGAGGTAAGTGTTGGTGTCGACCTAAGCTACATCGAAATGTGAATCTCAGTGAATATAATAACAATCACGGTGGATTAAAACTCGAAAAGAAATCAAGACAAAAGAAAAGAGCTGCCTATAATTATACATAATTATAGGCTTGCAACTTTCCACTCTCACCAATGCGGACATGATTATAAGCATATGAGCAGGCTGACACGTTGCAAAAATTTGTATGGAATTTCGGGATAGTATATGGTAGCACGTGCCAAAAGTGTCAATCGCGTGAGAAAGACACTTGTGTGAAGTGTAGGGTGTAAAAATTGATGTGGTTTGTGTGGAAGTGAGTTCGTAGCATCATTGAATTGAAAGTTTAGCGTTTTGTTTACGTTCCACCCGTACAAAAAACGTTACGGGACGTCAAAATGACAAAATTACTCGGCTTTAGGTGTGGTGTGTGGCATGAATAGTACCTTAATTTCGCAAAAATCTGTCCAAGTCCCGTTTAGATAGAATGAAATGCTCAGTTATGTGGTTTTCATAGAATAACCGGGAAGCTCAGAAAATGATACTTTTCAGTAGTGACATGTAGACGATGGAGATTCCATACGGGCTGCAATATTGTAAGTCCATCTGCTATAAGTGGGCAACTACTAGATGCAAATGTAGGGGCTAGCAGGCCTATTATTACGCATGGCCCGACAAGGGATATTGCTATAAAAAATATGGTTCGTTGTAAAACATTTAAACATGGGTTTCCTCCAGTTAAGCAAGGCAGTCCTAAATAGAGGGGATTCGCGAGGAGGAATCGGATTCAAGTAGAAAATTTTCCTCGAGTTAAGGCATAAAGAAAGAAAGTTACAGCAGTATGTAAAATAAAATATACGAGGGATTTATAAACAAGGGACTTTCTTCAAATTTTCAGACTTCAGACTTTTTTCAGAAGACAACAACTCGTTGGTAATGCGTGATATCGAAGTATTAAGTGCGAATGTAGTGAAGCAAGAAAAATCCAGCGATCCCGGACAATGACATAGGGTATTTAGTAAGTACTTTTTTCAAACGTGTCACAGTATCGTTCAGCAAAAATAGAATAATATCATTTAGGAGCAAGGAAACTATGCAATGATTGAATTTTGCAGCGATAAGATAGAGTCGGCAGTTGGATATTGTTAATTGTGCCTAAATCATGTGTGATGTTCTATCGCACAGTAAAGATATCTTGGGGTAGTTCCAAATAAAAACTTGCAACTGCGTTTCAATGAAGGAATCTCTCTGTTTAAGAGGCATTTGTGATCTTTTTTGTATACCCAACGAGCCACCATCTTGCTTGTGAACTAATGCAGACATCAGTGGCGAATACGCCCGCCTTCTGGAAATGTTCACTAGGTTTCATCTGGAGGACCGCTTGTTTCCGAAGGTAGGATTTACAGCGCTGAAATAATCGGAATGAGTTTGTTCATATTTTTAGCACTGCTAAAACTACGTAATCTATTTAGCGACCAGCTGACATGTCGAAGTAACCTCTGACATATCTCTCAGTGTTTAGGGGTATAATTCAGAATATAATTCAGTAATTGATGATATCATTTGTTTTTTGGAATAAATTTTGACTTCCTAGTTGGGGCCTGATATCAATCGTTGTTAAATTATGCAGGAGTATATTAGAAACCCGTCTTTTTCAGTATGTTTGGAATAAAATTTTGAAATTTAAATACAGGTTTTATGAAACTTACCCATTGTGCTCGTTTTTTAATTTTCATTATTGTCAAAATTCCAATATTTGTTCTCTTTGAAGAATTTGTTGTATGTGTTACAATAAACTATTTTTTAACACCACTATCCCATCAACAACTTAATAAGAACACCCAGAAACACTAAATACTATTAAGCTTGAACAAAACATGAATAAATATTTATACAAGTGCAGTGATGTATAATTTGCAAGTAGGGCGCCAGAAAACCAGCAACAATAAAGCATTTTGTTAAGTTGTGTAACTTCGAAATAATATTAAATACAAAACACATGTAAAACGCATTCTAAATGTGAGTGTTCATTGAATCCTTGGGCTTGGTTTAGCGTCAAATGAAAAACAAAGCAGTTGAGAAATCGAAAACTATTTTTGCGAGTGCAAGAGTGTATTATTCAACACAATTGTGTGAAATTTGTTGATTCAAGTGCAAAATGTTGAATGAAAAATAAACAAAACTAAACCAATTATAACACAAAAAGAAAATTCATTGCAAAACGTTAAACTGAATTTCTAGAATTTTAATTGAAATTTACAAGCATGAAAAATTATTCATTCAATTTGTTTTGCTTGTGTGAATACTTGCAAGAACTTTGTTGTTAATTTTTTTTGGTATTGTTGTTTAATGTGTACAAACCTTCCTTGCGCCAAGTACCCACAACGAAATTGCTTCTTTTGCGGTTAGAAGAGAGCTGCCACTATCTGATCTACAATTCGATGCCTAAAAGAGTTTCAGAATAGGAAAGGTTTTCATATTGTTTAAGAATTTGTCATAATTAGAAGTTGTTTTTTTTTTATGTTTCAAACAATAGAGAAAAATATCAAATAAACTATGGAACCACTACTCTAAGATCTGTTTTGTGAATCAACTGAAACTGTACAAGAAAAATTAAATTTCAACGATTTTCCGAATTGTATAATATTGCATGCAAAAGATGAAACGCTCAATTTGTATATTTCTAATTTTATTCGCTCGAATGTCGAACATGCTTCTTTTGATCTTCCAAGTACATGTCAGTGGTTTTCACGCTATTTGAAAAGCGTTTTTCTATGAACTCAAGCAAGGTTTGGTACTCGTTTTCTGCTGTAAAATTTTCCGCTTAATAAAATCAATGCTAAGCGTTTCATATCAACGAACCCTTGGTAAATGCATAATTAGATACAACATGATTACCATTTCTCTATTATCAGCAGTTTTAGCAATGATCACCACTTTTCTCATTGGTATTCATGCTTTTTCAATAACTTTCTATCGAGAGTTTATGAAATTTACTATGTTTGTACTTTTCGTTTCGGTGTCAGAAGTGGAATTTACACGAATATTTTGATCGTTTCATAAAGGCACAACACTTTGGTTGCATGGTGCATTAGAGATGAGTTTCAGCACACATTGCACACGTTTCTGCAACGCATGCAGAAACGGAATTACTTTTCTCCACAAGCTTATGGTTATCATAGTTTGATTTCATAGGTAGCCTGTCTAACATTTCTGGGCCCAAGGAAAGATCTGATAATTATAAATTACTGTCTAGAACGATCAATTTTATAGCGACATCTGGTAGCTGCTGAAGGAATAATTTCTTAGGAGTAAGAAAACTTCTTGAATAATTCTTTACTAATTAGTAAACTGGCACATTATTCTGTTTGAGTTATCGCAGTATTAGATGAAAATCGAAAACCGCGTTTGATAAAATTTTTCGTAAAATGGCAAAAACCTTAAACATTTTTGGGGAAAGAAATCAAACAGAATGTATTCACGAGGTAATTAGGTATCGTCTGTCATTTTAAAAAGTATGATGCGATTACTTCATTGAGCAAAGAAGTCAGAAGTGCGAAGCAGCCGAGAGCCACTCGGTACCCCCAAAAAACGATATGCTGATAGGCGAAATCGATAAAGATAAAAAAAATGGAACCCCGATTATGACGAAACAGAAAAGTTGATCATGCCGGTGATACAGCCCCTCTCGAGGCTTTACCTACCGTGAATAACGCCTCGAATACCCACGGCCCATTGAGCGAATCCTTTAAATGGAAAATTCAAACATTCGCAATAGTCAGTGTCTATGCCTCAAAATCCAACACCTTACAATGCTTAGATTGCATCACGAATTTCAAGATTTGTAGCTATGTCTTCCTCCCTGTGAAGCTGGCATTAAAATTGACAACATGACGAAGAACGCCTTATATGCGGCCTGATTTTTTATCAACTCTTTTGTACTCTTCTTATTATTAGATCAGTAGCGGTAACATTATTCTTTACCCTACGTCTTTTACAAATATTATTCATTACTAAACACAAGGATCAAGCGTGAGACCACTTTTTATATACATTCATCGGGAATTGCTTTCCCAGTGTTCCTTTCTATATTATCCGGGCCAATTGATATCCGCTGTCATGCTACGGATAGGCGCCACTTCTCCGGTGTCCGGAAGAAGTGGAACTAGTTCTATGAAATTCACTAGTCTGAACATATCTCTAAGTCAAAATATGCCGACGCAACATATACGCAAAAATTAGTTGGCAGTTCCACAAGGGAAGTGACGCCTAGTCATGCTTAATCATTAAGTCGCAAGTCTATGTCTACTAAAAGTCCCAGAGATCCGTCGAGTCCCCTACGGCCAAAAGCTTCCGAATCAGCTACCACAGCATCGGTGAAACTGAAAACTTTTTTCTGTCCAGAATGCAGAAAAGGTTCGTATGATCATTACAATCTAATTGGATACATGCCTGTCTGCACTGGGGCTCGACGTTTTCTTTCCAAGATCTGTGGTTAAAGATTCAGGCCAGCATTCACACTCTGTCCTAATAAAATTATTTATATCTCCGAAAAAAGGACACAAATGCCATATATGTGGCAAATCCTTCAATAGATCAATAGACACTTAATACCATATTGGCTACAAGCCTTTTGTATGCGAACATTGCGAAAAGGTATACGATTACTTAGTATGCTACACATCATTCCAGCAAATCAACAACATAAATGACAAGAATCCTTTTAATTGCAATGTTTTCGTAAACGCCTTCAGCAGGATTTTCGACTTGAAAAAGTATATGAGGAAGCTCCATGAAATCGCACAATCATCTCTTCACAAACAATACCAGGAATAGAGCTCTGCGAGATTTTCTGGCCGTGGCTCATATGGTGCTTGGCAGGGATCTTAGTACGTACTCGGCATCCTGGAGGCGCTGAAACATTGCGATCTCATTATCCCATCGCATTTATGTACCTCAGTGGAGGTGGTAGCCAAAGAACGGACGAAACCCTTTCATTGCCAAAGTCTTCGGACAGTGATATAACATGGACTCACTGGAACAACAGCCCTAAACAGATGCTAATGGCTTGAATTTAGCCTTGGTTTCAGCAAGGATCGGTATGACGTGCAATGGTCACGAAACAAAAGGACATTCAGCCATGTTTATTTGATTGTCAAAATAAATAGCGATAGACAAAAAGCTATGACACTCGAATGTATCAAACTATCACATTCAATAACCCAGGCTAGCAATGAGATAGCCCGTTGATAGAAACAAGTAATGAAAAACTGTCGTACTAGGTTACACTGAATTATTGGAATTTATACTTTCCAGATGTATAACTAGGTTTTGTCGGTTTTACTAAGAGATGGCGACAGCGAAAAGTACGCAGCATTTTAATTTGACATATACGCTGTTTTGATCGTCTAACATTAAGCTACAAACACTTAAAAGTTGAGTCCGTCAAAACTAGCGTGTTTGTTTTATCGTGTTGCTCAATCATTTCGAATTTTGTGCCTGAAAAAGAGCATTTGCGGCACGCAAGCAATGCAAGTAATTTTTGTTTAACCAAAAGACAAAGCTGTTGGCTGTTTAAAATCATTGTTTGCTGGTAAAAACATATGGTGGACACGCTCCATGAATTGGACATGTGAGATATAGTTTTGACAATTCAAAAGTGGTAATTTCAATGTGAAAGATAGTCAGCGCTCAGGTAGACCACAAAAATGCAAACAGGAGAAATTGCAGGAGTTATTGGATCATGACCCAACTCAAACACAACGGCAATTAGCAGTAGTATTAAATGTGTCACAGGAAACGACCAGCAGACGTTTCAGAGCAATAATCAAGATGAATAAACTCGGTAATTGGGTCCCACACGATTTGAATGAACATCAAATGGAAAATGACGAGTGACAAAAAATTGATTTATTCTGAAAACCCAAAGACGAAAAAATCGTGAATTTCCCCTGGCGAACCAGGCACTTCAACATCAAGGCCAAATTGCTTCGACAAGAAGACCGTGCTGTGACTAGTGGGACCAAAGTGGTATTGTGTATTATGAATTCTTAAAGCCCGGAGAAACTATTAATACACAACGCTATCGGCAATAAATGATAAACTTAAACCACGCATTAATCAAACAACGACCAGTATGCGCCAGAAGATATGGCAAAGTGATTTTTTACACGACAACGAGTCATGTAACAAATCAAGGCTGAAATACAATAGTGCGAGACAGCGATACGAGAGCGCGACGAGAGTCTCGCAGCAAATGTCAAGCAGTTTTCGTAACATGCATTTGTATGCAACATCGTACAATGATTGCGATGCGTCGATGCGAGGCGGGAAATATCCGGAGAAACGAAAATTCCTCGCAACAATGTGCGTGACGTTTGTCAAATGCACTATGGCGCTTAAATGAAATTTGAAATTCAAACGCCTTAATTACTTTTTAAGTGCATTGGTTATTATGGATGAATTTTGAATGAAAATTTCGTGCATCCTAGTTAAGGCTTTTATTTGCTAAACGAAGGAACATTCCAAATTCAAAACATTTAAAAAATCAAAAACAATTTCCTGCAAATTGCATTTAAAATGTCACCAATTTGACATTTGTCATATCAACATTAATGTTCCCCGCATCGCGTGCATTGTAAATTGAATGCGTTGCGTGACGACGAAGGAGAATCGCATTGCGCTGAGGTATCGCCATCACGCAGTATTGTATTTCGGCCTTCACTTTGCCATGTCCACGCGAAAACCAGTAAAAGAGACAGTGAAATCGCTTCACATCAATCGGGGTACGCACTCGCAGAGCAGCGATTTTGAGAAGTAAGTGACTCGACGAATGGTTTGCCACAAAAGACAAGCAGTTTTTCTGGCATGGTATTCATAAACTACCTGAAAGATTGGAGACATGTGTAGAGGCTGATGGCTAGTATTTCTAGTTGATGGTTAGGAATTAAAAATAAAAATTTCCCTAGAAAATTACGTATTTTCTTACCAAAAAACTTATGCATACACCTTGTACATAACCCAAGTTCTGTAGTGAATCATTGCGACTTAATATCAATAACATTGTTTTTCACCTTAGTCATTTGTGTCTTTCACAAGTTTTTCGCCAAGGACTACAATTGTATTCTATTTTTTTGACAATTCAAAATTATATTGTACTGATTTGCTGTTGTGTTTCTTGTTTACATCATGGACTTGTTTTGGCCTCGTGAGATTCTAGCTCCTTCCCACTGCTTTGCCTCTTGGGGCATGGTTGATAGGATTTTTGCATCAGGCTTAGAGAACCGTGATCATCTTCTATCAATGCAGAGTTTTCTGATCTAATCTAACAGTGGGGATGGCCCGGTTGACGTTTGGTCAAACTAGTCCAACTAATCCTAGATATTCCCGAATAATATTTTTGCCTTAAGGGACAATTTAAGGGACTTAAAGGACAAGGGAGAGAACATACCAACCTTTCATCAAGCTTAAGATTAAGCCCCAAAAGCTTACTAAAAATTTAGACCCAACCCAGAAAAACTGTATTTTGAATCTTTAAAAGTTCTATTACTTGAAACCCATACCAATAAAGCAAGCACTTTGCTCTTGATTCAAAACCTTATCCTCAAAAGCCTCAAACCTTCTTTCATCAAAACCTGAATTTTACTTTTTCGGAAAAGGCATCTTCGAAGTATTGTATTTTATTTTTCGTGAGTAATACACAATTAGCAGTTCGGAATTAAATGGTTTTAAATAGTATACCCGCTAACGGTGTGCCTTTACTACCTACCCCATCCTACAAACATATACTGATGTCTTTATACGCCCTTTGAAGTATTTTAATTGGTATTTCTTTGACTATAACCTCAATATTTTCCTGTAGGTTTTCGGGTTGTAAAAATGACTTGTAATAATTTTCGATTTCAAGCAAACTTAACGTAGTAAATCACAAAGGGCTTATGAAGTGAGGATGTGTGGTATTCACTGTGTGGCTATTCAACGACGGTTTTCCTGGAAAAAGTATAGGCTCACGAATGCTATCCTCCATGTCGGCCGGTATTCTGTTGATTTCAGCTTCTTAATATCAATATTCTATAGATATGCTAGGAAGTTATGGTGCTTGCGATTTTCTGTTTATCTGAGACAACTACAGGAATTCTATCACACGAATGTACATACCATGAAACTGAGAGAAATGCCCCATCCAGGACACGTTTTATTGAAAATATTGAAGATAATCTATCCTTTATAAGCTTGTTGAAATCAGAATAAATATTTGCCAATTGCTTTGCTCCAAGAGCAGGCTAAACAAAATCCTGCAGCATAATTCAGTAATCATCGGAAAGGATAGTTAACGTACACGAAATCCGCTAGAAAATTTCGTTGCCAATAGTTGCTATTCTATTATAGTTGCACCGAAATGAGAAGCAGTTTGAACTCGTTGATCCTGATGATGTTCCTTCATGTGGTTCTATTCCTACATAGTTTGTTTGTTTGCAACACACAAAGGTGACGTTCTCCGAGAAGGAGCTGAAGATCGATACATACAGCCAAAACGCGTCCTCGACATCGAAAAAGCAAGGCCCGGCGGACCCAAGCAACACTAAGCTAATTTTGGCCTTCGGCAACATTTAAACGAACTTGGTGATGATTGCAGAAACAATTATTATTAACCAGAAACAATCATTGCCTGAATTCTTTAACAACGAATATGTTACAGGACTACAAATTCATTTCACGTGGCACTATCTAAATGACAGAGTTTAGGGATATGCCAAGAGAAAGTGCTTGTCTGGGAAATTGCAGTACAGTTGGTTCCACTCTTTCGACGCTTCACGACGGTGTAACTGTTTTCTACTGTCATATTGAAATACCAACGCATCTTGAATACATTCCTGTATTTTCGAAGGCATTAATCCAGTTGGTAATTGATTGCCAATGACACGGCTACACTGATGGACCATTAGTGAGAATTATGACACTTCTCCACACAAATTTCATGCTCCTCGAGTGTCAACTTGATTGCTGATCCAGATCTTAGTACAAAACATACAGGGCTAGCACTAACAAACAAACCACCGGTATAACGGTATTCGACCAAAGTAAGTCAAATTATATTTGGATTGGTAAATTTTCTCTCATTCTTGCGTAAAACATGATAAAAATGAGACCAAGCTCGAACATATGAATCAGGGTTCCAGACTAGATTCTCTATGCGAGGAAACAGTTCAACAGCCTTGTGCTGATGGACGTTCCACACTCAGAACATGAATGGCTTCCTATTGGCTACAGTATCTCTTTTTGGTTGCTTCAAACCACAAGAGAACCCTGAAAAGGCGATTTATTTCGACGAAATCAAATATAAGCAGAGTCACTGAAAAACTGAATATTTTCCTGAAGTCTAAGCTCTAATATTGAGTATGGGAATAAGTTTCCTTCAAAGAGTGGACACTGTTTTTTTTTCTCGTGTTGAAAATGTCGACTTTCATACCGAAAAAGCTGCATACGCGGGAAGTTTTAATTCATTATTTCCTTCTCAAGAAAAGCGCTGCGGAAACTTAACGTTTAATGCTGATGTTTACGGCGATCATGCTCCAGTTGAGACGACTTGCAGAGAGTGGTTTCGTCGTTTTAAAAATGGTGATTTTGACGTGACTGATACAGATCGTGAAGGGGTAACTAAAAAGTTTTAAGATTCACAACTACGGAATTTGTTGGATGAGATTCAAGTGGAACCCTAGAAGAATTGTCCCAGCAGTTAAATGTTGACAGATTTACTATCGGTAAGCGCTTGCACGACATGGGAATGATACAAAAATCTGGGACTTGGGTGCCGCATCAACTGAGAGAGAGTGACATCGAACGGCGTTTGGTGACGTGCGAGATGCTTCTTCAACGACAAAAAGAAAGGGTTTCATGCATCGAATTGTGACAGGGAATGAGAAATGGATGTACTACGACAATCCAAAGCAAACAAAACATTGGGTAATGCCAAGTAAACCACGTCCATCGACGCCGAAACGGAATATTCACGCTTCCACGGTCATGTTGTACATCTGAGGACCACAGTAGCGTTATCTTTCACGAACTTCTGAAATCATCTGAAACAATCACTGGGGATATGTAAAGATGGCAACTCATCTGTTTGAATCGAACTCTTAAGGAAATGACAATGTAATGCCAATATGACAATGACTTGCATTGTCATACAACAAAATATGTAGCCAAGCCGGTCAAAAAATATTTAGAAGATGTGAATTGGGACATCTTGCCCCATCTGCCGTATTCCCAAGACATTGCTCCTTCGGATTTAGATTTGTTCCGCTCCATGCAATCGGTCCCCGCTGGGGAACGATTTACTTGTTATGAAAACATACAAAAATGGCTCGATGACTGGATCGAATCGCAGGATGGGGATATTTTCCGTCGAAGAATCCATCTACTACCAGAAAGATATGAGGAGGTCTTAGCTTCAAGCGATGCATACGTTGAATGACGTGACTGTATTCTTTAACGTTGTAATAAACTGAAAACTTGGTCAAAAAACGGCAGAAACTTATTCCCATACCCCAAAAAATTCCAATATTGGAAGTACATATGCCGTAATTGTTACATGGAAAACAAAACGTCATTCAGGTTACTAGCAATCCCCGTCAAGGATATGAGTGACAAATACCATTTTCCACGAATTTCTAAGTGATCTAGATCTAAGTGTGTTTCTTAAATCTTCAGAGAGATGCACGAAATTGTTTTCTGAAAGGATCTGAACGGGAAAAGGTGACTCACTTCCAGTAGATTCTACTTCTGACTGATAGACTGATTTCCTACCGACGAGATCCCCAAATCTGCAGATAGACGGCTCTATTAGACGGTATGAAAAGGATAATTCTTCACCAAATTAGCTTGAATCGATAAGGCAGTAATTAGTTGAACTGAATTTGGATTAACTGATCTGAGCAATAGTTATGATAAATGAGTTTTTTCATAGAAACAAGTTGAGTAAACTTCGTGTCTGCCTATATCCTGCTTTTCGACTCTAAGCAAACGAAGATCTCTAACTGAATTTAGAGATTTTCTGAACACACATTTATGTTCATTCGCTAAATTAAATATGAGTCAAATTATTTTCTTAATTGAAAAAGAGTTTCTAAGGCTAAATGCAATAGTTATACAAACATAATGATGCACAATACGAACGAACATAAATAGTATTTGGTTTTATCTGGAAGAGGAGCGTAACATGTTTACATAAAAACGTGTAGCACAATGAAAAATCATAATTAAAACATTAGAATCAAATGTGTACATTTAACATGGATAAATGTTGCAGCTTGATGTGATTTCACCGAAATTACTTAATTACCCATTACATGTGAGCAAACTAACATCACAGTGATTCCGACTAACATACTATCTAGCAAACAATGGTTACGTACGAAATGAAACAAAAAATGAATGAAAATAAAATCAATAAAAATCAAATGAAAAGAAAACACAAATAAAAAATGGTGCATTTATACGAATAATAAACCCATCTTACCCTAATATTTTCCAATTCATCCTGAGTACTTTGCAGTTGCTGTAGCAATTCTGGTACTGAAACTCGGCTTGGTGCTTTATGTGCAAACTCCAGGACCTAATCGGTCAACAATTATCCGTTTTGCCAACAAATTACCCGCCCGATCCGTGATCGAATGTGGATGGTAGAATGTATTGGTGGCGATGGATGGAATTACAATGGAAAAGCCATGCAGTAACGCAAAGTGATAGAGAGAGAGAGAAAGAGAAAAATATAATGTTCAATTAGTATCCACCTCATTCGCTACGGAATAGAAAGATCGAATAGTACTTGTTCGGCATGAGCGAGCCTCTCTGCTTCCTGTCCTTTCGTGTACATATGCAAATACATCTTCTTCTGTTTGTCCTCCTGTTCTTCCAGTCGTCTTTGTAAGTCCTCTAGCTGCTTCTCCAGCTCACGGATGCGCTCTTTGGCTTGTTCATAGTCAGGCACAATGTCAGCGTACCTGGTATTGCATTCGGCTAATTTTTGCAATAGAGCCTCCACCTTATCATTATGGGATCGTTTCAATTCAGTGGTGGTGACATCATGTGTTCGAATTAAATCCTCAATTCGCTTCTCGTAGATTTTGATCAACTCCTGACGTTGTTGATCATCGCTGGAAGTTGATTGAACATCACTACCACAGGCTTGATCCTGTGTTTGCACAAATGAGTCTTTTGAATGAACAGATGAGGTTGTGAGATCTTCGAAATGTCCTGAATCGGCGAATGAGCTTTGCATTTCTGATGTTGAAACCTTATCCATATATTGAACTTGATGGATTCCATGTTGATGGAGCGTATGCCGAGGACTCGATTTCAATTCATCATCCATCATATCGACAATTGGTGAAACATCCTGCGAGGTTTTGAGTTCGGTAGTTGCTTCACGAACAGTTACCGCATCACTTGAATTAGAACGCTCCTCAGGCGAACTGAGCGATGCTTTGAACAAACGCAGCTCAACAACTTCGCGAGTCAACCGAAGTATTTCGTTATCCTTCTGCTCCAAGTCATGTCGTGCCTGTGACAGAAGCTCTTTGAGGCGACGCAGTTGTCGTTGAGCTCGTTGTGTTGGTGTTAAATAATCTTCGCCAACTTGTCCAGCGTACGATGAACAATGTACGACATATTTCATTTTACGACCGCTAAACGTTGTGCCATTTCTGAAAAGCAAAATTTTACAATTAATCAATTAGTTTGATATTTAAGTAACACTAAACGTTTATTAAGAAATGGTTGAAACAATCATTTTATGGGGCCATGAATGGCGTTAGTGACCTAAAACTCGAGATAAGTCAGTTATCTAAATCCGGGGCCATAAATCCCGAAAAAAGTTTGTCTGCAAATAACATCGACTGCTCTCCTACCAAATCCTATCCTTCCAGATAAGCTGTGGTGACCCCGGGTCCTCACGAGCCATAAATATAGGAGGGCAAAGACAAGTCTTCAATCGCTCCAATCGAACTACTCTTCCAGGTTACGGGTTGTCGTAAGGTACAGAATCTACAGCAGCAGGACGAAACAAAACGACCTGGATAGACAAAACGAAATGACCCAATGACCACGCCAAGGGACATCAGACTCATCAAATGAAAAAAAAATCTAATTATTTTGACCTGATTGATGAGCAATATTATGCAATCTGAATTTGACCAAGATTTTTCAAAATTTAGCCTACTTATGACAATCCGACAGAAAAGGATTGTTGAGTTCCTACCTCCCAAATTATATTAAGGTCATCTTTGCTTATTGAGAGCGATTCTGGCATTGAAATCGGTGACATATGGAGAATCAATAACTAGTGAAATATTGGGTGGTTGCATTGAAAGTGTCGGTTTAGGGAGGACTCATCAGTATACCTCTTTATTCCAGAACGTCAGGTCATTTTCCCGGAGTCCACCTGAAAACGGATGTCGACGGCTATTATAAAAGGTCGAGTGTGATTCAAATGTATTAAGTCTTTTGCACCATTAATAGGAGGGGAGTCTTGTTCCTCCAGGATAACGCACGACCACAAACAGCGGCATTCACCACGGACACCATAAAGGCAGTCGGCTGGGAAACTTTAACGCATCTACCGTATTCTCTCGCCATCAGATTTTCACCTTTTTTGGGCGATGGATAACTTCATGCGAAGACGACAATTCACCAACCGAGAGGATATAGAAATAGCATTACGAAATTTCTTCGATGGGCGAGACAGAGACTTTTATCAAACAGGAATACATTACGAGTCATAGATAACAATGGTAACTATTTTCAAGATTAAATATATTAGCTTTTATTTAAAAACTTTACATATTTTACTATGTCCAAAACCGATAATTTCAATGCAACCATCCGATATATTTAGAATATAGTGACCAGGAGCATCAGGCGCTTCGCTGACTCTACTAGTTGCCGAAATCTGTTGATACCATTGACATGCTTCCATAATAAGCCCATCAAAACCAGATATGCACTTCCCCAAACAGAAAAAAAGTTAACAAAAAATGTTCTTCAGCATTCTTGATCATTCAGTCTTTAAGTTCGAGATGAATTTAAATTCAATTCGAGGGAAATTTAAAAAAACTTTAAAATTTTTTACTTTAAAAAAATTGTTAGCTGATATATACCAAGCCGACACAGAGTGCTAGAAAGTACTAAAAATGAATAAAATTGATAATTTCCTGAATCAAATACAGGAACGATAGAACTATATAATAACAGAATATCATAAGAAGACTCAACGAAATAAAGCTGAAAAATCGAGTCAAATTGAGGTTCTTTCCGCGTGAAACAATCAAAGACAAGCATAAAAGGCGTCCTCATGGCGAAGATTTCCTTCAAACGACTCGTTCCTGTAACATCATAGGAAAATAATATTCCTGTAACATCATATCACATGACAGAGAAATACACTAGCACTGGTCGTTTCACTTTAGACATCTTAAAAGGCCCTCACACGTACTTTGAACATGAAATACTTAAAATACATAACTAGCATTAACACTCCCTTGCGGCGACTGGTAAAAAGAGACAGAAAAGGCAGTAGTAGTTTTGTATTTGTATTGCGTTTTTAACTTACAAGCATTGAGTGTGTTATTCTTATTAAAATAAGTGATAAGACAATAATTACCAACAATCTATGACAAATTACTTTTTATGGTTGAATCTTGTTAGATTTGGAGATTTTGCAAAGTTGTTTTGCTGATTGAAAGTACGCTGTGCTAAAGATATCGGTCTTTTAGTTTAACGAGAAGATTTATTGATTGGGTTAATTTAATGCAAGCAAAAAAGCAACGGACATTGACAACATTACCGCAGAATTCATAAACCTGGAAGCAAATTGGACTCAAAGCTGTTTTTTAAGTTAGCTCACATTTGAAACCAAAAAATAGATGTCACAAAACGTGTAATCCACTATATCTAAATAATGAGGACACCATGCAATAGGATCACTGCAGAGGTATATCTATATATGTGGTATAAATATATGAAGGGATCCATTCAATCCGTCATAGTATCGACAAATTTCGGCCCTCGTAAATGTTATGCGCTTTTCAGGTAATTCTGGAAAAAGTCAATCCTGATAAGCCAGGAAAACTCCGTCTTAGAGTATCCCAATCCCTTTTGTTTCCCCAATCCACAGCTTCGTTGCTTCCGCATCCCAAATCCCATTACATTACATTGGGACCTTAAATGCCGAGAAATGTCAATAATTGTAAATACAGTTCTGCTACTAAATCTTACTAACACTTCTTTGTAAGGACGTAAGAGGGTGAAGGCGAGCATTTTGCGTCTGATAACAGAATCAAAGTAATTACCATGCCAGGGTTAACTCCCCGTATAACCCCTTAATAGTTTCGAAAACTGCAGCAGAGTCTCGGAATGGGTGGGACCTACGGTAATGATGTCGCAACCGAAAAAAAACAAGAAGGGAAGGCCAGAGAGGGGCTGTAATGCCAAGAAGTAGTAGAAGGTACTCCAGGAAAGCGAAACTCTTCATATGTAAGCGACAACTGACAAATGCAATGCTGCCTGGTTTTGAGAGTATCTCAACAACAGACCTCCGATAAACGTATGATGAGTTTTTCTATCGTATCATCAGGACTTCTTGGCGTTAATAAGGCATGATCCAGATGTGGTTTAAAATGATTTTAATACTTCAGTACGTGGTCTGTACTTCCAATGAACTTTCAAGCATTTTAAGCAATCGATGTTATCATATTCCAAAAGACTATCTGTCCAAAGGACTAAGGGTTGACATCACCAACAAGTATGACTCCAAAAATAACCTGTTCTAAAAGAAATTGCTTTGATTCCAAATGATTCCACACATAATCATACTCTAAAACTAATCGCCGAAAAGATTTTTTTTTGCCAGAAGCAAACAATGCTTGTAGGGCGAGAGCCTTAGCGAATGTCAAACTCTATGACAATATTGTCAAAGCATATTAAGTTGCCATCACATCCGATTCGATCATCGCAAACTGCTGGGTCACGCAACAATAATAAATCGTGTGGAAGCGGAGCAGTTGTAGAGGGTGGAAAAGACCCACGAAATGTATAACAAACAGTTCAAAAAGGAACCCAACGTGTTTTTTGTACATCTCAATGTACACTCGTTATTTGATCAGGGTATTGATAGCGTAACCACTAAATAGAGCTAGCAGTCTAGAGGGACATCACAAATTAATATGTACGATTACTCCATGTAGCAGTTTAAGAGAGCTTTGCATGATAGAGAGCTTCGAAATTAAATGACGTAGTTTAATGGAGGCATCACAGTGGCTAGCTTTATGAGCCTGGATGTGAGGGTAATTTTTCCGGTTGATTAGTATATGTGTGTCATTATCTATGTATAGACAATTTATGAATGAATAATAATGCACATCTCTCCGCACTATCATCTCTTTTTCTTATCCCAAAAAATTTATGCTTACAAATGCCAATGCATTTTGAAAATGTTCTTTGCCTTTGAAATTAACGGTATTAAATTTAAAGTACGTTCAAAGTGTCAGCACTAATTGTTGGTAACGCTATGACTAGGTCTAAGAGCCTAGCCAGACCAACCTAAATTTCAAGGTAAGGATTTTCTAATGCAGGGGTAGACAGAATTGAAAAAAATAACGGAATTGTGTATGTAGCAGCGCCTAAGAATTATCGGTTTACATTAATACGAGAATTCCAAAAGAAATAACCCGAGGAAACAACTTTCCAGTGAATAGGAACAGGAGGAAATAATTCTACAGATTGTGTAGATCGAGTCAGTCTCTACAGAACCACGAAAAACAACTGCCGTTTGAAAATATGCTGCAGCTTTATTTAAAGGAAGCGTGTATATTAAGAAGCGGAGTTTTATTAATAGCCCGTATAGCAAATAGTAAGCTATGGCCGGCATAACACAACAAAAAAATCCAGTTGGGTCCTTAATCACAAAAATTGGAAAGTTAAAAATTAAAGGTGGTCTGAAAAGTTTCTGATCTTCCCGTGAAGATAGTAGCGAACGTGAATGAAAGCTTGGGAATGCGTTTGAAAATTTTAACTGATATTCCAGCTATTGCCAAAATTACAGACAGTTTGGACAAGTAGTTTTTTGACAATGATTTGAATGAGTCGATGTGTGTGTTTTTGTGAAAATAGAAAAAAAGTTATTAAATTTTTGATTTAGACGTATTTAATAACTTATCAACGTTGGCTTGAGTGACGATAAACGTTAATGACGCTCAAAATCTGACACAATGGCGTTCAGTACGTCAAACAACAACTTAGGATAACATCTTGAAGTTCACCGTTGAATGGCACAGAAATGCGACCGTCAAAATAACGTCACGAACATAGCACAAACAATAAATGATTTAAAAAAACTAGATTTTTAACAGAGCCTAGATTTAAAAAATGTATGGGAGTCAGCATTTTGAGTAAAGATTTAAGACTGATCATGCTGTACATTTACCGAATGTCAAAGGTTGTCACATTATTTCAAGAACGGTTTTTTTAGAGTGTACATTTCTAACGCTAAGCTCGATTATGGTCACGATTAATTTCTGTAGATAAAACTTCTATATACCCTTGTATACCCAACTGAATGATACGGTGGAAACAGTGAATTATCAAAAGTGATTCGAGTCAAAAATGGTCAAAAATCATTTCCTACGAAATTCAGCAACTCAACCAGTTCGTTTCCTTTGATCACAATGCGATTGTTTCCAGCAATGTTTCAAAGTTGTGTAACTAACTGCACTTTTCGAGCTACTGAAACGACAGATAAATGGCAACTGATATTTGTACTGACAATGACTGAAATTTGAATAGCTATAACAGGAGCTGCGTAGTTGCGCGAGCAGATTGCTGCATGTTTTTGGTCTTGTGTCGATAATTAGTTTCAAAAATTTTGTTCAGCTATGTTGACCTGACACAAGAAATCGTCATGCGCTTGTTTTGAGTTTTGAGGACAGGACAGAGATTTTCGTGAAATGAAGAGACCCCTACCTTTGTTAGCAATTATTTTGCATGGGAAATAAACCGAAAAGCATTTGCACCGGTTAGAGAAATGAAAGTGTCACCGGGAAGCGTGTTGAGGAGTTAAGGCGGCGATGTTCGAAAAGATTAATAAGAAAAAAAACATGCCTAGTGTCTTTGCTAGGTTGAAAACTTTTAAGACTACTCTCTGATATTAGAAAAAGTCATCTTTTTCAAATCTTCTTTAGAATTCTGCGAGAAATATATTAAATTTTATAGTACAATTTTTTCGCTCAGGGGTTTTAACCACACGATGTGATTTATGACAGGGAAAATATGGACAAAGAAAACTCCTGGAAAAAATCATGCACTTCGGCTACATTGGCTGTTGGTTTTAATATTCATTCATAATGAATAGTGCAGTTTTTATTCATTCATAATGAATAATGTGAAAATATAAAAAAAATTTCTTTCTTATATTACTGTAGCTATACAAAGTTGAATTTCAAACTGCATTGCCGCACTTATACTTTTAAGCACGACTGTATGCAGTTTTGTAATATACTGAAACTCTGTAAAGATCGTTAATTGAGTGCAGTTCAGAGCCCAATACTGTCACACATGGCTGTCCAAAGTCTTATTCGGTCTCTAAACTAGAATTAAAGTACAGTAGTACAGTAAGTTATCTTCTGGATTGTTAGAGGTTGGTCAACAAATATCTCAGTTGGCTGTAGAGTACTGACGTAACAGAACTAGAACACTTGGCGCCAACACAGCTGGGAGACCTCCTTGGTTTCTCTATAAACGACAGGAGTAAGCCATACGCGCTTACCAGTTTGTAATAATAAACTCTAATTCTCCTGTCACAGTGGTGAATTTAGCTGAATTGTTGACAGGTTAGATCCGTGTCATTACTTTCGAGACAAAAATGGGAAATATATATATTCAATAATTAAAAAATAAAAATTTTAACCAAAACGACAAAGCGGAAGTACCTCGGTTTAAACAAACATATAAAAAATCGTTTTTAACTCACCTGGCCACATAAGGATGTTCGCATGACATTGTCGATCGTCCTGATGTCATAGAACTATAACTGTACAATGAATCTAGATCGTCATCTAGGAATATATGCGGCGAATCGGGTGTAACTGGTGGTGTTTTAGGCGTTAATTTATGTGCTGCAGGATTATTACTGGCTGAATTTGGCGTTTTAGGCGTACGAGATGCGGCAAGATTTGGCGAGGCTTGATTATTTGTTAATATTGTTGTCGTTGTTGCCGGTGATACTGTTGCGGTTGTTACAGGTCCGTTGAGACTTAGAGACTGCAAAGAAACAAAACAAAAGCCAACAGTCATCAAAACATCGCTCAACTACTATCTTGTTAAAATGCAAGACGGCGACTTTGAATTTTCACAGGCAATAATAATATTCTATTACTTCATTTTAGTATTATTTTATTTAAAAAGGAACAATTAAGATTAAGCTTCATTAAAGTTATACAATCGCCGCGGCGCCCCGTGATGCATTTACTTATTCATAGAATATCCGTTTTATTTGGGGAAAAAAAATTCAAGAGAGATGTGAATGAATGACTGAAACTTTTTAATAACAAAGGTGAGCATTTCAGCGGAAACTGCATAATGATGTATTTTTTCACTCTGGGAAACTAGAAAAAAATTCGCATCTTGAAAGCATTTGGTGCTATCAGCGGTTATTTACCTTTTTTACTGCCATCCTTTAGTGGCTACTTCTTGAAAAGTTGCCGAATACATTAAACACCTTAACACCAAGCCATTTGTTTTCGCATAAACTCATGCTTATAGGTCTCGGCATGCATAACTCTAATAAATAATTCTTTTGTTGGCTTCAGTGATGAAATCGTAAAAGATATGCATTTTCATCGTTAATTATTTTTTATTTTAGACTATATTTTGCAACTCATTGTACTTAAATTGATATATGAACGGATCTATGTAAGTGGGTACCGTTTGTGCTGAGTTGTGTTAAGCTATTAACCTATCCGGTCATTCGATTAAGGTTAGGTATTTATTATTTATTAGAACAATAGTTCCCATCGTACGATTCAATGTTCAAAACTTACGTAAGGTTCAATGAATTGAGTCCAGTGATTACGTCAAGTATTAGGTTTGTCCTAAATTTTTGAAAAAACATCTTCGTTATAGTTTCAGGTCAAAAAAGTATTAGACTATACGAAAAACTCTATTCCTTCTTTTAGTTCTTTAGAAATAAACAAACACATCCTAAATTTTTAGGAATTCCATGTTTCTAGAAAACTTAAGGCAAGGGTTAAGAAAGCGTTTTCGTACAGAATACAATATGCGTCTTCCATGCATTATATTCATTAATATTTATTTATAACACAAAACGGTTTGATCAGATTCTTTCTGACCTTGTGCGATATGGCAACAATTTACGCAAGAACCAAAAGGGCCGTACCTTACAGGCAGAGCATAACTACATATAGAACTAACACTCTCAAGTAGATTTATTTTTTGTCGCTCGTTGCGCTAAAACTTTCAAATGGATTAACGCTGTTGAAAGCAAAAATCTGGAAACATTCACAATCCAAACACAGTTCCATTGATTTTGTCGAATACCAGGTCGGAAGTTTGTTAAAGGAGTTTAAGCTACGCTGTGCTACCCATCAACCTGAACAACCCTTTCTGAAAAGCTTTCCGTCTTATTTTTGGTGAATTTGACACGCACTATGCTCTGTTGTCTATTTTTGTTAAGGAAATAGTATTATTTTAGTCCATCTCAAATCGAGAAGTTCTCTCCAGATACTTTGGAGGAAAAGATGCTAGGATCAAAGGACAAATGGAACTGTGTTTCATACTGCGTTAGGTACGCTCATAGTATAAAGGAGTGCATAATCAATTGCTTGCTGACGTTAAGGAGAGGGCGCTCACTCTCTCCGTAATCGCTCTCTTTTCTGCTGTGTCAGCTGGAATAGGAATCTCTCAGAATGCCACCAGGCGAGATCTTAGAGAGAGAAATATTTCCGCGTTAGCTTCTCGATGTGACAGGTGACGTGTTTATTCGGTAATCCAGTTTCTCTGTCCTATTTGGAATCTAACACTCAAGGCGTGAAAAGCCTTCATCTCCTGCCACACAAATAATCGAGGAAATCGCTTATAAGACGTAGTGTAAATTAAATTCTTGATAAGTTTGATAATTGGAAATAACATTTATATCGAACGTGCCCCCTTTTCAAAAACTCGTTGTTGCCTGATTTAATGAATGCTTTATCGCATTTTATTTACTATTCTTTTTCTTAACCTCTAAGAAGTAAATTGTATAAGTCAAGAATTTAGAGTCCCTAAAATCGTATTCTGTCTTTTATGCTCTGGTAATTTGCAAATACTGATACTTTCATATGCCTATAACATGAACGGGGTTTCTAATCTGTTTACTCTTCTTTTTCGTTGCACTACAGTCCTTCTCGGGCCTTCGTTTCCCGCAGCAAGTGCTCCGACTGTCTCGGCCCATTGACCGCATCCTCCAATCTTAAAAACCGAGCAGCGCTAAACTTTCTTCGTCAACAGAGTCAGACCAGCGTTTCCTCAGTTGCCCCAGTGGTTTTTGCCCTTTAGTTCTCCCGAAGAATACCTTTTTGGGTATCCGCTGTTCTTCCATACGATTCACATCCCCAGCCGATTGTAGCTTCCGCAGTCTTACAATTATTGAGACCTTCGGGTCGTCAAAAATTTCATATCATATTTGATTTGTTTAAAAGTGTGCCTTTTGTATCAACAGGTACTTTTCTTATAAAATATTCAAGAGCCAGATTGAATAGTGAAGGCGCCAGCCCACCTCCCTACTTTAGTCCGGTATTTGTGTCAATGACGTCGGTGAGTTAATTATTAATGTGGGCATGGAAGGTTGTCTACGTCATTTTTCTTTTGGCAAGACGAACTAGAAAGACACATTAGTCCGCCAGCTTCTCTATACTGGACGGACTAGTTCTGAGAACCACCTTAATATTCCTGAATAATAGCGTTGGCATATGATCTGATTTTCTAAGATTTTCGAAAATTTATTGTATGCCGTACAAAGAAGTGATATGTTTCTATAGTTTATCATTGTCGCGCGTCACCTTTTTTGTGGATAGGAAATTTAATTGATTGGCTCTAATCGTTCGGCATATGTTCTTGTTGAAAAATGTGCTGGATGACTTTTTAAATGGCTTTCACTGCCATCTATGATATTGTGAAATACTGCTCCACAGGAATCTCATCGATGCCTGGCGCAGTTTCTTCATTACTTTCACAAAATTCCTGGATAGTGGATGAGTTTCTTGAATGATTGGGCTCTAGCGATTCAATATAGGATCGATTTAGCTTCAAGTCTAAATTCTACAAAGACGTGACTCGATCAAATCAACTAGACTGCGCTACCAACAACTTAGATGTCATGGGATTTCAGAGCTCTCCTGATTCCTTTTTGTAAATTGGCCTGTGCATGCCTTAGTGACTTTTCATGTAGATTATTTCACAGATAGTGCTTCTTCAGAGGCAGTGCTTTGTCTTCAGTACCAGGAAGATGCTTATCATCTAACGCTTGTGACAAGGAGTCTTTCGATCGCTGTTTTTGGCTATTGTTGTTACCACCGTATGGCTCATTGTCCGCCGTAAACTGTTCGTTGATTCCCTTTTCCTTATTATCACGGCCTGTATAATGTTATTTGCTTGTCGATCCTTTGCTAGTATTAGCCTCAGAAACTGAGTTTACACCAGGAGGTGAGCTTACCTCTCTTTCTTTGATTTTAGCCACGTACGTCTTAAGAATCCCACTCGCTCGACTTACTCTTTCAAAACACTATTTCTAATGCCTTGCTTGTGTTTTATTTTGAACTCCCAGAAAGTTTAGGTCAACTTCACCATATTTCACATGCGTTGTTTTTTTTCAATAAAATTCTACTGCAATAATCGCCTTGCTTCTCAAGTTGTGGGGGACTTTTTAGGTTTGCGTTGAAATCCGAAGACTCGAGTAGATTCAGCATGGCGCAACATCATGCCTTGATTCTTTTCAGTGGTTTGCTGCACATTATGTAGGTTTCTGATCCATTATGTAAGTTCCTGCTAATTCTTCTTGGGGCCGAACGCCACAAGTATCTCTGTCTATAAAGGGGTAGTCGCCTGTTTGCAATGTTTGTCCCTTTGTTAACAGGGTTGTACATTCGTCGCTAGTATTGTTTTTGTGGTAGCTGCTCTTTTAAAGGCGAAGCCGCAAATTCTTTTCGAAGGATCGCATGTATATCTTCACAAAGCTCGAACAAACCGTAATAAAAAAGAGTATTGAAAACACTCTGAACATACTTCCGATCCCATGTAATTCAATCGAGAATTGTACAATTTTATTGGTCTGAGCAATTACTTGCTCACTGCGTTCTCATTATTTCGCTAATCCACAGCGCAACTAATAACTAACGCTGTCACTAAGCAAATTCCCAATCTAACGGTATTCGACACCAATTTTCCAGATGTATTTGTATTTGAATCCAAAACTTGTTGGATCTTTCCTCATGATGGCTCTGCTAAGTGTGAGCGCTTTATAATTGACACGCTATGGTCACAACGTGAAGGCCCAGATACAATACTGCGTGACGGCGATGCAAGAGCGCGATGCGATTCTCGCTCATCGTCGCGCACCGCATTCAATTCACAATGCACGCGATGCGAGGAACAATAATGTTCATATGACAAATTGGTGACGTTTTGAATGAACTTTGATTGAAATTATTTTTGATTTTCCAAAATTTTTGAATTTGGAATTTCCTTCATTTGACAAATAATAGCCTCAACAAGGATGCACGAAATTTTCATTTAAAATTCATTTCGAATAACCCTAGTGCTTAAAAAGTAATAAAGGCGCTTGAATTTCAAATTTCATTTAAGCGCCATAGAGCATTTAACAAACGTCACGCACATCGTTGCGAGGAATTTTCGTTTTTCCGAATATTTCTCGTCTCGCAGCAACGCATCGCAATCATTGTACGATGTCGTACAATGACAACTGTACAACTGACTGATCGCAGCAGTTTAAAATCGTATTAAGTAATGGATTTGATCACTTTTTTGGTGATCAGAAATTTATTTTATATGCTTAACTGGAGTCTTGCAGGCCTCAACGCTGATGGGTTCCATATGGTGCTACAACGTTTGATTTTTGCTTGACACCAATTTAAGGTATGACAGTTCTTCTGATCTACTCGGAAGCAGCGAATTTTCTGCTGAAAAACATGAATTTGGTCTTACAAACGGTTATTTTATACTTCCACTTATAGGAAAACTGGTATAGTTCTTGACACCAGAGAAGTATATGACTGTATCATGATCAAAGATTCTTATTTTACAGTTTGAATAAATAAGGACGTGAAGTGCGAATTTTAAATAATATGAGACGCAAATATGAACCTTGAGGGACGCCAGCAAATATATT
This sequence comes from Stratiomys singularior, assembly GCA_954870665.1. NCBI lineage: Eukaryota > Metazoa > Arthropoda > Insecta > Diptera > Stratiomyidae > Stratiomys > Stratiomys singularior. The sequence continues at coordinate 32,867,547 of OX940879.1, forward strand.
TTTTTAGTAGAAATGATGCTGTCTCGAACTATAATTGAATATTTAATATCTTTCAGAAATGATTTGATCAGATCGATGTGGTATAACACAGTGTTGGTTGAATTACATTGAAGAGAAGTCCTTTGTGACAAACGAGCGCTTTTTCTATGTTTAGTGTCATCAGCTGATGACTTTTCAGTGAGGAATGTATTTTGTCTCATTTTGAAGTTGTTGCTCAGTTCAATATTCATTTCGAGAACTAAATTGAAAGTTCGGCAGAATATTGTTACGTTCCACGGAGAAATTTATCGAAGATTTACAGAAGACTTGCTTAAAAATTTCAGAAATTTTCCCAGAATTAATCAAATAATGATTGGTCTATAGTGTACGGCTAAGATGAAATCTTTATTGGGTTTGATTAGAATTCGTAATATAACCTGATATTTCAAAATAGTAGGGAAATAGGAAAGTTTGATGCACGTATTAAACAAGAGGCATATGATAGCAACTGCTTGTTTCGGCAGGCTCTTTCAAACTATGCTAGGGAGTCCATCTACAACAGGTGCGTTTCCGTTTTGAATTTTCTTGAGAAATGTTTTAACTGGACAGGGTTTGAGGAAAGTCTTTTTTTTTGGGTTGGAGGGTGAAGGCAATTTACGCCCGGAGTGTGGGACTCCTAGCAGCGCATGCTACCAGACTACCCACTAAACACCCCCCCCTGTCAAGAGATCCTAGCCTGGAACCGTTTGACACATTACTTCGGGCTAGGTCTCTTTTTAATTCGCGCTAGGGCGCCGTCAGTCTAGAGAAATCTCCCTCCAGCGGGAGGGGGCAGGATGGAGGAGGGCTGCTGGAAAGGAGACCTCCCTAGACCCCGCGCCCAAGTTTATCTATCGAATATTTTTTGGCAATAAGTATTGCCCGAGAGCAATGTGCCACACAGGTCTATTTGTCGAAACTTTTCAGCATTTCTCCGACCAGATTGTCTGGAGAAAGCTCTCCCATCACCTCCCACAAGTCCTGCCGCATCCTGGAGGAAAGTTTTCGATGTCTATCCAGTCGTTTTGTTGCAATTAAAGCTTATAAATAGATTCTTTTTTTTTTAACCATGGAGTATATTTTATCACCCTGAAGAACAAGCAACTTATACAGGTTTTCAGTCTAACCTGTATAAGATGAGAAAAACACCATCCCCAACTTGCGTGTTCTGCTCGGGGATGACGGATGATGCATGCCATACGTTCTTAACGTGTAATAGATTCACAAGACTCCGTTCACATCTCTCGGAGAAAATTGGCGTAATTTCCCCAGAAAATGTAACGGGAAAAATGATGCAATCAAAGGACAATTAGAACTGTGTGTCGCATTACGTACGGACAGTACTTATTATAAAGAAGGGCATGATGGATCGCTTGGCGAGGGAGGAGAGATCTCTGTGACGCAATTCTCTCTAATCGCAATTCCTTCCTATCCATCCGTGGAGAAAGAGAGATTTCCCTTAGCCTGAAGGCACCGCTAAGCGATGATTAATGAGGCCTAGTCCGAAGTTCCAGGCTAGGTTCTGGGTGTGACAGGGGAGGTGTTTAGTCGGTAGTCCGGTAGTGGGGGAGTCCGACACTCAGGGCGTAAATAGCCTTCACCTCCCAAACAGAAAAAAAAAGAACAGGCAACTGACAAGGCAGACAGCAGTTTCGAGACTGATATGATCCTCGATAAGGTTTTCTCACTTAAGAAGTAATAACGTCTGTTTCGAACGAGCTGTAGATGTTTGAAATAGCAATTAAATGTTGTATATTTCTTATTTATTATTCTGTTGGTTATTTATTTATGTTTACAAAAATTGTAACTAAGTTGCATTTATTTAAATTAATGAATAGAATTTGTTGCAAAGTTTCACCGAATCAGGGAGCACCAAGGAAAATACCCAAGTCCTCTAATTATGTTCTTGATTCAGTAGCCGTTGCCTGTTATTGTTGGTTTCCTCATGAGGGCTATACGCTCCTGCAAGTCTATGGTAGATTTTTTTCCATCTAATGCACTAAAATTTTTCAGAACTATAATAAGGTCGTTTGGTGCCGCATGCGTTGTCAATTTTATGTCAGGTTTCAAATTAAAAAAAATATTAAAGTTATCTTATTTTAATTCGAATTCTTTGCACAATACGAAATAGCTCCTTAATAACTCGCGTTACAGTTATTTTTCATCTGAACTAAGGATGCAGATACGAAGGCACGACACCTTGCATGCCTGTTGATACATTAAACAGGCGATGGATAAATCTAAAATTAAGTTTTCGTAGCTATCTTCAGTTAATTCAATTCATTTAATGGATTCGTTTGATTAATTCTTTAAACCGATATAATTCCGTAAAACCGTGAAACGATACGAATTTCATGTAATGATATGTTCCTCTATTGTGTCACGATTCCTGCAGCTTTCATCAAGATTTTCTTCATTTGCATACAAATAAATTTGTGTCCGGATTAGTATTTTATCGCTTGTAGCCATTATTAACCCCTTAACCTACAATGACGGGCAGAGCCCGCGTACGATGGTCGGGCCAAACGTAAATATTACGGGCATAACCCGCGTACGATGGTCGGGCCAAACGTAAATATTACGGGCATAGCCCGCGTACGGTAATCGGGCCAGAAGTGAATATTACGGGCATAGCCCGCGTACGATGGTCGGACCAGAAGTGAATATTACGTGGAATATTTGATATGCAATTACAGCCTGATGCAATCATTGTTTATTACAAAATGTTTATTTATACAAAAATACAAAATTAGTAATCTGTAATTGTAAAGCAAATGTGAAGCAAAATTATCAGCACAATTCTCACTGCTTTCATCACGAAATCTCTTTCTTGAGAACATCTTCTGGGGTTCCTTGTTTAGAATTTACGAACGTAAATTTCGACGCGCAAATGTGACCAAGAACAACTTGACACTGATCACGATCCGAAGAGATAACAGAAATACATCACGAGCCTTGTCTGTGCTATTTACAAACCGCGATCGTCCTACCACGGGCGATGCCCATAATGTTTACGATTGGCCCGATCAGCGTGTTACACAAGTTGTGCGAATTACCCGAACGCTGTGCGAGCTTGTCTACGATTTCGACCCAACATCTTCGAATCTAAATCGTAGGTTAAGGGGTTAAAATTTAAATCAGCAGTAAGGACATTGTACACGGTTCTCATATACTTGTAAATGGCAGCATCTCTTAACCAAAGCCAGCAGTTCAAATTGAAATTTACTGCCCTCAATCGTTAAATTTCACTTAAATATAGCCTGGCACAAACTTCATTGAATTGAAATGGTTGTATCCCTTTTAGCAGAATCTTTTTGATTTGTATTCATGTCATGCACACACGCAAATATGCAGGAATCACGTGTAAACAAGATAATAGGATTTATCACACTTCGTGGAATGTGTGAAAAGTAAAATTCAATTGAACAATTGCAAAGGATAACATCCTTATAAGTTAATTAATGTTTAAAAGACAAGTGAATGTAATTTTTCCTTTAAGTTTCAACATGACACAATTTCAATGAAGCCAAAATAAAGTATGCAGGAAATTTCACCATGCACATATCGAATTTCAACGCATCCATCCTGTGGATGTCTCTAAGATATATCAAACATTCCTAAGCCATGTGTTCTAATTAATCCTGTTGTGTAACGAAAGCTAATTAGCATGCAGTGAGCAACTGGCGGCTAGTATCAACTTGACCTACCTAACATACCAACGTATGCAGACAATTCTCATTTCATTTAGTGTTTGGATCTTCCCACTACCTAACACTGAAATAAGATACACGAATACTTTAAGTCAAACATATTGCGGGACAATGGCGAAGCACCCGGAATGTCCTTAATTTCAGGAAAAATCGATAAAAAATTTCTTGCAGTCAGCACATTCCTTATGTCGGCACCTTTTCACACTGGGGGTATTTTTTGTTAAAACAAACATTTTTACCACATTACACAGCTCTGTTAGAACACATTTAAGGATATGTTATATTAATATTAATTATACTGAATTATGCACACTGAAAGTCTTCATGTTTCGAGGATGTCAGTTACGCTGCCATGTCACCAACTACTCTCTAAGTACTTTCGATTACATGACCCTCTGAACTAGACTGAATTGAACAAATTCATTTTATGGATTTCTCGTTGGAACGTGATGACTAAAGTAGAACATGGAATTTTCTGCAATCACAACATATAGCCTTTGCTTTGTTGAAAATGTGTTTTTCATGCGGCAATTATATAAATATCATAGCCATACTGAGCATAGTGGAAATCCAGCCAAATGATATTCAACCCAATTTCTTGGCAGGCATAGCCTATAAGGCAAGGGTTTTCATAAATTCAAAATGTGACGTTGTTTCTAGATTAGAGTAGGCTGAAAAATTGATAGTATACTGACTGAATCCTAGCGGGGCTACATATAATGTAAGGAGAATATGATTCTCTCTTTCTGAGAAAAATATTTGATTAATTAATGGTTCGCATAATTTATAAAAATTACTGAATTGAAGGAGGATATATCCTTAGTAGGATATATTTTCTATGTGTTGATTATGGGCAAAGTTGAATTTTATTTAGTGACGATTGTGTTTTTTCCTGCCCTCTGAAGAAATCAATTTTACAAAGAGGACTACGAAACTCACATTACGTTGCCCATATCTCCTTCTCACAAAATTCCTGGATAGCGACTTTCAGCTTTTTATCCTTATATGTACAGAAGATGTTTTTTCACTTCAAGTGCACAAGGAGACATTCTATTACATAAAATAATAGATTATTTTTAAAACGCGTTTGATGCCACTAATGTAATAAGAGTAGCAAAATACAATATTACAATTTAGTTTTTGATGATTTAAGTTTTTTTTGTTCGCTTTCTCTATCCTTGCACGATTGCGCTCATACATATTCTCGCATCTTATATTCGCCCTTGTGTTCTTTCATTAATTAAAAAAACCAACTCATCTTATGACACATTAAAACAAGAGTTGATTCTTACATTTAGTTTAACAGCACTTCGTCAAAACTGCACACTTCAGGAAGACCGAATCGAATCAATCATCAAGGTATAACAGAAGCTCTGGAAAATAAACGAAAATACTTTCTTGACAAACCTTGACAAACCTTGACTCTACTGAGCAATTTTCTTCAACGGGAACAATGGGCAGGAAAAAGTCGGTTCCATAGTTTTTATCCATATTTCCACTTGCACTACAAGCTTATATGTATACGTTGTTTTTTTTAAGGCATAGAACTTTAAATGGGCAACACTTTTTAATTCTATGTATAGTGTGACAGCTGTCATGCATTTTTTGGTTAGTTTAATTTGCCATTCCATCATAAATAGGTTGACATCCAAGCCACGTCTGCAAAGTGTGCAGATTTATTTCGAAAAAAAAGAAGTTCATTGAAGTATTCATCGTGGACTCCACCTAGTTAATAGCCGACATAATCGTCAATCAGACCTATTTAATTCGATTAACGAAGAATTGTTTGCACACCATTTTTACTCTCACTGATAATACGCGTCCAGCCGATTGTCGTACAGTCCATAATGACGAAACCATAGCAGCTGTAGCGCGTAGTAACGATGAAGACCCAAGTCAGCCCATTCGGTATCGTGCTCAACAATTAAACTTCAACACTTCCTCATTATGGAAGATTTTCCGGAAAGATCATGGAATTTTTCGACAATTGGTCGAGACTAAACTTTGTAAGAGCCAATGCTCGGTAATATGCTTGTTAATACTTTAGAAACTCTTCAGTAAAATTCAATGTTTCCATTGCAAGCTCATTCCCTTGAGGTTCTCTTTAAGTGTGCAATCTCGTCATATCATTGCAGAAAATCTACGATGATTAAAGCCCTTACAGGCTTCTCTGAAGTCTTTTATATACTTCATCCTGATTTTTTTTATCATTAGGATTCATCATGCTCATCTTAATTGCATTCAAAGATTCGGAACCGATGAGATTTCCTCGCTGATTGATCCTCCTGCTCATTACCGCCGAATCCTCCGTATTATACACCCCAGTAAAAGGTAACCTTTTTTTAGCACGTAACTTGTTTAGTGGGTTCCAAGAATTTTCCATTCTTGATGTGTTAGTTGTTGATAAAACAACTGTATTAAATTTAGCTTTCTTTATTTTAACACCGATTACCAGTATTGTACCTTAGGGCTAGGCGACAACTGAGAGTGAGGTTACTTCTCATAGCAAATTTATAGTTTCGTAATTGCTGACACCTGCGTCTGGCTTCTTAGTATTTCCTAGAAACGATTCTAATGTTTTCCAGCCGGTGTCAGTTTCACCTGAATCTGCATCTTGCAAATTAACTGCAGATGCATGGAAATGTTTTTTATATGTAACTAGCTATAGGTTTACCCTTTATGTTTTCTGTCAATGGTGAGAAAATTGTGCACTAACAGAGATTGCATAGACATAACATATATAGAAACGTGACACACCTCTTATCGATTAGAAATACATGGAATATCCTGTCATCCTATATTCAGAATCTCTTCATATACCATCTACTAAAATTTGGCCTTAACGAATACGGGTTTTGAATCGGGATGGAGCATCCTCTTATTAAAACCAAAATAACACGGGAAGGGGATCTGGCCAGACCCACGGTTAACCTTGATTGCCTTTAATGACTATGTCAACATTTTTTTTTTTTTTGATTTAGTTTCGTAGCAGATTCTTGACACTGTGAAATGTCTCTAGTTCTTACTGAAGTATGATGGATTTAAAATTCTCTCAATAACTGCTTTTCAACATGATTTTGAAGCTTTCGTTGTACAGACGCATGCCAAATGTTGAATTCAATCGTTTGTAAGCCTTATCTTGTATTCACGATTTTGCTTCAGACGACTGCTGTAACAATTTGTCTCTCTTATAAAGTGTACCTACACAGGAAGACTCCTTTTTTATCCACAATTTTCTTGTCATGTTAATACACAACATTTGAGCTACCGAATATTTCGTATGAATTATTTTAATATTTCATTTTTATTATTTATTTAAGAAGGGTCTGCTCTGCCTGTTCTGCCTGCTCTGCGGTTTTGGTTAGATGTGAGCAATGAGTTTTAATTTAAGTATAACTGCTTCCTTAACTACCTTGTTGTTATTTCCATTCAACTTCAATTCCATAGTTGATTATGGTACTTTCATGGAATCCAGTTTCAATTCATTTTTAATTCCTACATTCCTACTCATCCCTGTCCCATGAATCACATAGGTTTCACTTGATTCATTTAGCTGATCTAGAAAAGTTCAAGTTTTAGGTGCTTTCCCAAAGTCCTGCAATAGGAGTGTAGCTTTCAGAGGAAAGTGCGTATAGTGTTGACTTGCTGTCCCATAGGAGGTAGTAGTAATTTCCGCCAAATTTCCCTTTAGATTGCTCCCAGGCCAATTATCTCTAGTAAAAACAATCGTATCGAAACATTTGTGAAGGAATGTGACAGTCGACATTTCAAGTTTACTCATTTGAAGACAATGTTGTGATATGTCATTCGATTTGCAGAGTTAAAACGATTTGATTGAAAACTGTACATAAATTACTACTTCAGGATAAGAGTTCGTGAATAATTTGCTCATTAATGGTCAAAAAAATTGTTTGTCAAAATCTTATGCACTGATCGACCTATCATTGAAAAAAGTAGGTGCAATCGCAATTCTGGCATGTAAGCGTTTGTGACATGAGTATGGAAGATAACGCTAGTCTCTTAACAGTTTTGAATAATGAACATACGATAGGGTTTAAAGACTAACAAGTGTAAACAATACAATTGACAATTTAAAAATAAATTATGGTAGAAGATGAGGAAAGAATAATGCATGACAAGAATGCCTTAAAGAGATGTGATCAAAACTTAGTGTATCTCAAACGGTTACGGATTCCGGATTGAACCCAAGGAAAGTTATATCATATGCTTGCTAGGACTACAGAAGGATCATGTACTATGAGCTTTTATAACCTGCGCAAAGCATCGATCCAAAGCTGTACTGTGACCAGCTAGTCAGAATAGAATATAAAACTTCTAGAATTCGTCAACAGAAGGGACATTGTCTGCTACCTCAGTAATACCAGACCTCAAATTTTCGAGACTTCGAAGACAAAACCCTTGACTAGGAAATCCTGAAGAGCCTTCGTTTTAGTATGGATTTTGAGTCACTTCCTTTGGTCAGTGGAGAACTTGCTAGATGGTGTAAAGTTAGCTTTAAGAGAGGCCGCATGCTTTGATATCTCGATCAAAACTGGGACGTTGTGTGAAATTGTCATAGTTTTATCCAAAATAGACAAAAAGTAAGTCATCATAGCGACACATATTTACATTAATAAAAAACATAATAAAAATGTTTGTGAATGTTGGCTGAATAACGGCGGGAACTTTGACCCTAAACCAATATTTTTCCTTTCCTTTCCTAATTCCTTTGACAACAATAATGTTTTGTTTTCTGAAGGATCTTCGGTGGTCCACTTACGCGTTTTGCGCTGTTCAATGTTCGTTAAACGGGAAAATCCCAAAAAATTAATTCCTTTTAAAAAAAAAAAATTTAAGGCACGCTTTCAATGATTCAACGGTATGTATTTTAACCAAAGGTACTAAGTTATTTGTAGAATATAACCTGGAAACTTTTTAACTCAAAGAGGGGATACCTGGAGATGATTAAGTGGAGTGATATATCTCCAATTCTTTTTAACATTAAGGACAGAGCATTTTTATATGTGAAATGAGAGTTAGTATAGTATTTAGTTCTTAACAAATATTCAAAAAACAAGAAATGACTACATCGGACACTATTTTTCTTCGTTGAATTCAATTTTTTGAGGCATAGAGAACCCTTCATGATGTAATCGCAATCGCAATAATTGTTCAGGAAAGACGAAAAAAGAAATGGTAGAAATACTGACAGAAATACGAAAGAAATTATAGCCAAGGATGATGCATGGCCTTGATTAGATGGAAGAACATGGAAACACGACACGTTAGCATAATATCACAACTAGTATGTGTAACTACTAACTAATCAAATATTAGAAGTCTGAAACAGAACGTTCTCCAGAACGACGATTGTGTACGTTAACAATATTTCGGTACTGATAAGTGAAAACTTGATGAGAATCAAAGCTAATATAATCTACGGAACTAATGCGCTGAACACCTTAAAGATACGCTTCAAGTCACTCACAATCGATATTTTAAAATGGCCCTAAACAAACTCTGCTACTTCTCCTTCAGATTGTTACTCAAAATAGCTAATATTAGCATTTAATATTAGCTCGTAAAGAGTTAATATGCTCAAAAAGCTAAAAAAAAGCTCCTTCACTCCCCTCATCAAATCACATAGTGGTATGTAAATTCTACAAAACTCAAAACCAATTGTCCTCATCCATGGATTTGCTTAGCTTCATGTGCATCTAAATTAGTTCATAGTTAATATAAGAAAAATAGTTTCACGTTACATGTAAGCCTAGCCGAGGTTTTTGTCAAAATTGTCCACTCGATCTAGTTATTAGTGGACTGTCCAAGAAATTCAATCACGAATTAAGTCTAATTTATTGTGAACAGAGATGTAATGAAATTTCTTCTCAGACCCTTAATTGCTTATGTCTATCAACTGTCAGAAACTATGCTTATGGCAATGCCATAATATTTCCAATTACTCTCATTACTACATAAAAGGATGCGTACAACGTGGCCCATTATGAACTCCGACAAAACACGTCTAATATTGGGTATGGGAATAAGTTTCCGCCGTTGGTAGATAGATGTCCTTACAGGTAATACTTTAGTGTCTGGTGTGGTAGTGTTCTTGGAATTGGAAGTTGTATGCGTAGGCTCACAAACGCAGTAGTTGACGTTGCTTCAAAGCGTGAGCACCTTTTTTTTCTCGTGTTGAAAATGTCGACTTTCATACCGAAAAATCCAGCCTTAGTTCATTATTTCATTCTCAAGAAAAGTGCTGCGGAAACTTATCATAAAATGCTCGATGTTTACGGTGATCATGCTCCATCTGAGACGACTTGCAGAGAGTGGTTTCGTCGTTATAAAAATGGTGATTTCGACGTGACCGATAAAGATAGTGAAGGGGCCGTTGTTCGTGGGTTAAAGATTCACAACAACGGGAATTGTGGGATGAAGATTCAAGTCAAAGCCTATAAGAATTGGTGCAGGAGTTAAATGTTGACAGCTTAACTATCGGTGAATCGCAAAGCTGGGATTTGTGTGTCGCGTCAACTGAGAGAGAAGGACATCGAAGCCTCTTCAACGACAAAAAAGAAAGGGTTTCATACATCGAATTGTGACAGGGAATGAGAAATGGATGTACTACGACAACCCTAAATGACCAAAATATTTGGTAATGCCTGGTGAACCAGGTCCATCGACGTCAAAACGGAACATTCACGCTTCCACAGTCGTGTTGTGCATCTGATTGGACCACAGTAGCACCATCTATTACGAACTCCTGAAATCATCTGAAACAATCACTGGAGATGTGTACCGACGGCAATTCGTCCGTCTGAATCGAGCTCTGAAGAAAAAACGGTCAGATTGGAATGACACACATGCCAAACTGATTTTGCTGCATGCCAATGCAAGGCCACACGTAGCCAAACCGGTCAAAAAATATTTGGAAGGTGTAAATTGGGAAATCTTACTCCATCCGCCGTATTTTCCAGACATTGCTCCTTCGGATTTCCGTTTGTTCCGCTACATGCAAACGGCACTCACTGGAGAACGATTTACTTCTTGTGAAGGCATCAATAAATGGCTCGATGACTGGACCGAATGGGGATTTTTTCCACTGAGAAATCCATCTACTATCAGAAAGATGGTAGAATTTCATAGCTTCATATGGTGTATACTTTGAATAACGTGACTTTTTTTTAAATTTTGAAATAAACTACAAACTTGTCGAAAAAACGGCTGAAAATTATTCCCATACCCAATACTATATAAATTCTACAAGACAAATCAACCGAAACTATAAGCTGCTGATCCCTATGGCGAATTTGCAGCCGAAAAATATATTGGAAAATGGGAATGAAGAATTTTCAAAATAACAAATATCCCTTGTTGCTAGTGCAGTACTACAGGCAAGGGCTGCAGCAAGCCGAAGGAAAGCGACAAAAACAAGAATGCCAGCAGAAACAAAAAAAAGAGCAAGAGTGAATTAGCAAGAGTAGGCCCAGAATGCAGTAAATGGAACTGGTTTTAAAGTTCTCTAGCAACAACGAAATTGTAAGAAATTATGTACGTAAAATTCTAAAAGGAAATAAACTTGACACATAATGAAGACGATGACCGCAGGATATACATTGGCTTCTCCTTAACAAAACGAGGTCCAAACGACTAGTAGGGACGAACAGGAATAGCGAAACAATCTCAGTGGCAGTGCTGTCAGGCTAAAATCTTCAAGATCGAAACAATAAACCACGAATTTTAAGCCAATCCTACATGTTTATCTTGGGACAAAGTGCATAACGCATCTGGAACACGTTCTTCTATAATTTTTGAGCTTAAATCATAAGAAATTCAAATAGTTGGGCGAAGTATTAAGCAACAGGGTTGGAAAACTTGGTCATCTCGGAAGCGCATCTCGGAACTGCAGAAGACTTGGTCATCTCGGAACTACTGAGCTTACAACTCAACTAATTCTCTATTTGATATACTACCATTCTCTAACATAGTAAGAGCATCCTCTTAAAAGCATCGACATCATTACCATTACAACACAGTAACATACGTATGTAAAGCTCACCATGCCAATCTCTCTGCTCACCTTTATCCTTTATGCACATTCTCCATATTGCATGACTTCACCTTTTGTCTCTCTCTCTCCAAGAGAAAGAGGAAGGAAGAGGAAGAAGAGAAAGAGGAGTATCACGAAAAAACTCTTCATGATGCTTCCCGAGAGTCTGACTGCTTTTTAGCGGTCATTAGTACAGCGTAGCTATACTCCAGTGGTAACTCTTTGAACGATCTCTCAATCTAAGGGTATTCAACGAAAACAACAGTAATTTGATTTGAATTTGAAAGAAAACTCCTGTCAAATCTTTTGCGTGAAAACGTAATACAAATATAAATCCACAAGTTTTTATTTTTCTATATCTATCTGAGAGTAGCCGCAAGGAAGTCTTACCGCTGTTTCTAATAATAATATTTATTTCCTACAGGATTCTGTGAGACATGAAAGGGACCGTCTGTAAAGAATAACCTATATTACCCAATAATAATAATAATGCAGTTTGGGCTGAGGATTTCCAGCGTCGCTCTTTTTATGAGTACTTAAGGAAAATAAAACAAAGGGAGCTTTCATGGGGGCAGGGGTTAGATCAGAAAATAATTGAGCAAGAATCTCCTCTTCGCACACACATTGTTAGAAACCTTTAAGCATATGGTAATTGTATCATAGAAATTTTCAGTCTTCGGACCTTGATGAGTCCAACCATGGGACATTCTCATCTTAATTAGCTTGGAAAGAATAATTTCTTACCTCAATAACTCAATTTGATTTATCTATCACAAGAAAATTAAGCCTCAAAAAACTTTTCCGCAACGGTTGCTTGAATAATTCAAGGTAGTCTAAATCTTCCTTGAGCCGAGCAAATCCATTAAATTGTTAATGATGAATTTAAATTGTTGTCCATGTCAACATGATGCGTTTTTGATAAAAATACAATTTGAAAGGTGAGATCGAGATGAGGTCTTTCTGAGAATGAGATGATGATGGCGACAAGAAGCGGAAACACGAACCAACGGACATATTAGACGGTTTAATTTCTGCCTGCAGCATCCATGAAGCGAATAAATTTCAAACTTTATCCTGTGGCAGTATGTCCATAAAGGATAAGCGTCAAAGAAATGATCTGGAATACCAATAGTCTACGCGTAGCAACTTCAAAATTAACAACTTCCTTGTCGTGAGTGTTGAGATAAAATCTTATTAAATCCTTTTTAGTACATCAAGAAATAAATTTCTGTACGACGTTGTGTGTTACGCTTACAATTCAGTATGTATGACATTGCATAAGCAATAACAAAATGTAAAAAATACAACTGTTGTGGAAACAAAACAAACTTGGCAATTTTACAACTGCACCAACCACCCTACACATGATTCCTCCTTTTGCCGACACTCCGAGTGCCCTAGTACAAGTTCGGAAGAGTGTTCATTGTTGGTATAAATCGATACACCAGTAAACTATGTATTTGTGTCAAACCACCGAACATATAAACCCGCTCAGTCCTTTGTACAGGAAACTCAGGACGCAACTACTAACAAACATGTATCGACACTCACCATTCCATGCAGCTCACGTTTTTCCATTGCAATCCTATTTGCAGCTGTTGGGGGTGCTGGCTTTGCAATTGCTGCTGCATCCACTGCATCTTCGCCACTTCCGGCCTTCGAGGCCACTTTGATACCATTACTATTTCCCGTTGAATCCCCATTTGGAGGATTCTTTGGTGAACGAATACTATTCGGATCGGCCGTGATTACTGTTAAGGAACGAGAATTGCAAAGATCGCGTCTAGGACTAAGACCGGTGCTCAATGATGACAATCCATACGACGCAAGTTGACTGCTACTTTTCCAAGTGTCCTTCTTCGTGGTAATCAGACCATCACGGCGCGAGAACGGAGGGGAGCAACTGAGAGACTTGGCCGAAGTCGTTGTTGTTGGTGATGATTCGTTCACCCTTATTGTGGGGGTGGCATTGTTGTTGTGGTTCAGGCCGTTCTGGCTACCGCGCAATCTCAATGAGACCGAGCGTCGAAACGGGCCAGGAGATGGCAGTGGAATTTTCGAATGTGTTGCCATTGCCCCGCCATTGTTGTCGTCATTGTCATGCAAGAAGAGGTTACGGCGGCTAGCAGTGGGTGTGCTTGTTTTTGACGTCATCGTTTCCTTAACACCTATCGCATATGCACTTCGTTGCATACGCTCTTAAGGCAAGCGGTTGCTAGATACGAAGTTTGCCTGAAAGAAAAAGCGAAAAGAAAATGTTGAGAATGCTTTTGGAAAAGGTTTATCAATAGTCGACTTCCTAATGGGTTCGGAAGAATAAAGCGATTTTTTAAATCATATTAAACTAGGGCAAAAAATACTAAACTAGAGCTTCAAGACAGCGGATGACAACGTGAGTATGCACATTCCGATAAGATTAGGTAACTTCCTTAAGCTTTGGTATAAATGGGAGGAAGCAAACATTTGCTTTATTAATTCAGAAATTTGTTCAGAGTATTACCCACTTTCTATGATTTCCCAGAAACGATGACTGCTGAAATGTGCTCTGTAATAGTTTACGCAACAGAAGAGCGGAGGAAAATCAAATGAATAATATGATTTATACAATATAAAAAGAAAGAGAACAATGAACTAAATTCAATGGAGTAAAATGAAAAGGAGACTGTGTCAAAGTCTCATCTGATAAGTAAAAATGTTTGTTTATTTCATTTATTTATTTATATATTTCCGTCTTCCTTAAATAAATACCTGCGCCTTTAGTACCCGCATAGAAAATAACACAAAAAACCAACAAACTCATCTCAAAAATTAAATACTAGAAAGTTGAAAATATGAGCTGCTGAAATAATTCGTGAAATAATTCATGATTTGCGGTAGCATTGCTGAACTGCCTAACTGATGAATACATGTCATAGTCATTACAAAAAGGATACTTAAATAAAAGCGAAACTTACCCAAGGAATTATTTTTCTTACTAACTATTGTTTACGGTTCAAATTCAAATTCAAGCCGCAATATCGTTAAAATTCCCAATGTGGATCAAAGATCAACGATAGGATATAGATCACAGCCGTTAGACTGATAGGTTGTGTTAGCTAGGAAAATGTCGTCTAGGAAAGTGTTAGCTAGGAAAAATTTGTGTAGGAAATTTGTGCTGAGGCTGCCAAGAACCTGATAGCATCCATTTAATATTTATTTTAGTTTAGGTTATATAATTAATTCAAGGAATTCTTAGGTCAGTGGGCGAACCGAGGCCTAAGTCCTTAATTTCTTGCTGAAGCCGACACCTTGTTAAAACACATGAATATATACAGTTAGAATATTAGAAATAATTAAATTATCTGCAAAGTGTCCCTTTAATTTAACCCCGCATCTAAGCTCTGTCTTGGAAATAGTGGGAATGAGTAACGCAGAAGCGGAGGGGAGCTCTCCGTGGCAAAGGTTGCTTTCACGCGGAAAGCTAAGAAGAGGTTTTGCCAGAAATGTGGGGGAAACATCAAGGAGGAGTTCCATCTAGCACCTAGATGGGTTTCCCACTACAGGAGCAGACGCTCTGGCGGATTGTGACAGTTAGTCTGATCAGGAAGAGTCGACCGAAGTGGTCCAGGATGAGGGTGGTCGGAAAAGACCAATTGTGTCTCCAACGCCGCAGCCAACCTCAAAACCCTCACTAAACGTGAGCAAAACGAGTTTTCCAAAGTTGCATGCTGCGTGAAGTATTACCAAGGCTGAAGTCTCATCCGCCCCAGTGCGAACTAAGGGAAATCCGGTTAATATTGCTGCACCTAAGAAACCGACGGTTCCACCGATAGTGTGCCATAGACTTAATTTTAAGCCTTTTAAGGAGACAATACATCGAGTATGTGAGAATAATCAGCTCGATACCTCCAAGTTTAATGTTACGGTAACCAGTTCCAGGCGAACTACATTGCATCCGAAAACAATTGAAGATCATTAAAGTCTCTTTGACATTCTTAAATGGGACTAGGTGGCGTTCTACATCTATATACCCCCAACTGAGAAAAAGTTAATCCTGTTGCTAAAGGGTGTGCATACTTCCTACGAAGGCAATGGTGTCAAGAAAGAACTACAAGCGGGAGGATGTTTTGGGTGCCAAAAGGTTCTCAACTGTGTCCTCAGAAAGGAAAAGAAAACTCTTTCGCCGTTCCTCATTCAATTTAAGCCAGACTTCGACTTCAAAAAGGCTATGGAGGTTGAAACTCTCTTACATCAAAAGATACAATGAGAGTGTATGACAAAATCAAACACCTCGCAGTGTTTTAATTGCCAAAAATTTAGACATTTTGCCTCTAATTGTGGAATGAAACCCCAGTGTATTGAGTGTGACAAACATCACCAGTCGAACGACTGCCCCATTGAAAAGGAAGCGGAAAAAGATGCAATTTTCTGTGTAGATTACAGTAAAAGAACAGTTGAGAAGTAGAACAGTAAAAGCTATCTAGTAAGTTTCAGGGGGTGTCCTAAGGCCAAGGACACTGAAGAGAGGAGACGCCATCTCCAAAAGAAGAAGGATTAAAGGAGGGACTTCCTCACTGCTTCCTTAAAAACCCCATGGTGTCTCATTCGCTAATATAGGAAGGGATGCAGCCAAGCATACTCAGCCTCTACGGCAAGCTAAAGCAAACAGCGATTTACAGCAGCAAAAATACAGAAAAACTGTCATGTCCAATGACTGCAAGCAAGTTTTCGGGTGTGACTTGGGCAAAGTGGACCCATTCATTCCACAACACAAAAAACTAATCTGAGTCAGAAAAAGGCGGTGAACTTGGACTTCGCCTGAAAAATCTGTTGTCGCGATGAGCTCCATTAAACTCTCCATCGTTAACATTTGTTCGCTAGCTACACGTTCTAAACGGGAATCTGTCCAAGAATACTTGGATATGCATAGACCAGATTTCATGTTCACTTCAGAAACAAGACTTAAAAATAAACACAAAGTTCATTTGGTGAAATAGAAAGTCATAAGCGATAACGACCCAGATCCTTAGTGTAGGTATGGCTTTCCAGCATCTGACAATTCAAAGACACTGTCTTCCAAGACTGAAATGCGCTGAGGTCATAATATTGAGCTCATTCCTGGGGGTACACATTTGCATTTGTAGGAAAAAACGTTAAACACGGATATTCGGGTGGGAAATTCATTGAAGACTTGGAAACAGTTCTTGATTTGTGCAAAAAGTTTTATTTCTTTGCGATAGTAGATGATTTGTACGACAGACATCCTTCCTGGGGAAGTCCCGTAAAATATCTTGTAAATGTCTCTCACAGCTGGAGGAATTATGAATGTAGAGTTCTTGTCGATGCATCTGACTAACATTAGGTAGAACTCGCTTTAAGAATAAGAAAGGGTGTAAAGCTGGAGGTAGCAGACCCGCAGCTCTTTATCCCAAACAAGCGTATGGATTAGGAAGCTGTTAATGCTGACCTGAGAAGAAGGCTTGTGGATATCGCGATATCTCGCAACCAACGAAATCAAAATGGGCATCACTTTTTTGAAAACAACCCTTAGTACACTCATCTCAAAGACATTCATAAAAAAATTCGTCCAGAAATTATCTTTAGAAATTCTGAAGCTTCATCGCAGACCTAGCACCGTAAGTAAATTGCTTTCATGGATATATAATCGCAACTTGAATATGGTTAACTGGGTGTATCATCGAGTACACCGTCTTATAATGTCCCTTAATAGAACGATTTCGAGAAGAACATTTGACTTTGCCAATGAGCGATTCGAACTGACGCTAGCAAACATCAGGACATTTACCTGTATGTTCCTTTGAATTAACAAAATAACTGCCTGTCAGCGTCTGCCGGGAGTTCTCACCTAAACCGGTTCCATGTTCGTGGATGAAAGAGCTCTTTTTGACTCCATCGCAAATCATTTTGCAACTATTTTTCAAGGGGAGAAAGCAAGTGAGAACTCTGCTTTCAATTCATTAAATTAAATTCAATTAATTTGACTGTCAACTACTGGACATGTCAAATTCAAGGATTAGCGAAGAAAAGTCAGACCGGGCTCATTCCAACGATGTTGTTCTTCAGCGCAAATCTACGCACATCATTGACCACTCGCGAAAAATTTTTTGAGCTAGGTTAAGGGTATGCCTCGATCTTCCTCCATCAGAGGCTGATGTCAAAGCTGTCAACCGTGATTAAGCATTGACAAAAACCTTTCCGTAATAATTTAAATTTAAAGTGGAACTGAATGATGTGTATGTAATCATTAGTATCAAAACCTCTAAAAAATTATTTTAATTTATATTAATTTTTATTTATAATTTATTTTATTTCTGCATTGAAATGGAAAATGAAGATAAATTTACTTGACATTCAATAACAATGAAAAAACACTTCATTGTTAATAAAAATAATAACAAAATCGGCTGAATAATCCTGCAGAAGGGAAGTAGGAGTATAATAGCAACAAAAATTCTGCCTCGTGCATCAGTCCGTAGCGATTTTTCTATTGGTTGACCATGGTATAGGCAAAAAGTACAACTTATGCACTTTCCCAATGGCATCAAACCAGCCAACCGACTTCTATTCAAAGTAATTAAAACGTTCAAAGCAGAAAGAATGTGTGAGAAGTGAATTTCTAGTTTCACGTTCACGGTTGAATTATTTTTAGGACAGTGAAATCATCTTGCAGAATAAGTAGCAACTGAATAAGTACTTGTACCAGGGAAAACCCGAAGTTTTTCATTCTGTTTCCAATATTTTTTTCTTCAGCTTCCAACAAGAGTAACTTCTTACGGTTGATCGAGTTTACCTTCTGCAACAATCTTACATGTCGCGAAAGTATCAAATTTCCGATAAAAAACCATATTTTGCTCGATATGTTCGGAATTTTTTTATTTAATTAGGAAACTGTACTCGTTGTGATTGATTTTCTTGCTCATTGGATTACAATGATGGCATCGTAATGATCGATTTTTGCAAATTAGATTGTGTACATGCAGACGCGTATGTGGAAAATGGAAGTAACATTGAACTTATTTCATGCAATGTCTTCAAGCAAAATGATTAATAATATTCACAGTTCAACACCATTGAATGTGCAAAGAGCTGATTAATATATTAACTCTATTGAAATCGAAACGCCTTATACTATATATCCATGTGCAGTTTACATCAATCGACTTTCCGCTTTGTTTCACGCAAGTTTTCTTTAATATGTTATGCTAATTACCAATTATTTGCTCACACAATGCACTTAAAATATTTGGCAATAGTCGAATTTCATTAAAGAATTTGTAAACCATTTTAAAAATTGTGTCAGTAAATGAACAATGTCGTTAATGTTAAGAAATTTGAGTTATTTTCTGGGTCAGAATACTATTAAAAATTTGCGTAGGCTTTCAAAGAAATGCATTGATCTTTAGCAATAAGATTTGTACAAACTTGCCATCGAAAATCAATGCACAACATACAATAATTTGCTCATCAACCACGTTAAATTTTTAATCCTGACTCCTAAATCATTCAGCAGTTTATTACATATGATGATTACTGACGTAAATCATTGGTTTCTAGGACTTAATTCCGGAGTTGGAATTAAAAAAAAGCTGAATTATCCAAAAAGTTATAATGTATATATCCTAAAAAGTACGAGGGTGGTCCGATAAGTACTTAGTCTCACTATCGTGTAGTACTTTCCTGTTGACGGCTACTGACGAAATTTCAGCTGGATCGGACTTTTAGTTCTGTTTTGAGAGCGTGTGAAAGCAACTGTGTGCGCTTGTTTTGAAAAAATGATAAAGGTTTGGCAGTGTTTGGCGCTGGTTAAGCGCAAACCGAAGGAGTTTTTGCGTCGTTGTGTGACATTCGACGAAACACGGGTCCACTGGTACACACCAGAGACCAAGGAACAGTCGAAACAGTGGACTTTACCCGGTGAACCTGCTCCAAAGATGGCGAAGAAAGTCCCATTGGCCAGAAAGGTGATGGTCACCGTTTTTTGGGACTCGCAAGGTGTAATATACATTGACGACCTGGAGAAGGACAAAACGGGCACAGGGCAGTCATTAAGGGCAAGGCAGGGCATTAAAAAAACGGCTCCATTAGGTGAAGAAAAAGGTGCTCTTCCACCACAACAATGCAGCGGCACACACCTTCGCACTCACGATGGCTAAATTGATCAAATTTGGCTACGAACTGCCACCCACCGTATTCTCCAGATTAGGCCTTCTGTGACTTCTTTTTGTTTCCGAACTTGAAAAAGAAACTCGCTGGGTAGTAATTTCACTCGAATGGCAAAGTAATTGCCACCACAGAGGCCTACTTTTTGTGCCTACTAGTTTTATAGAGCTGAACTTTATTAAACTGAAAAATAAATTGCATTTTTTCGGGAAATTTTGATATTTTTTTGGTAGGCTGCCTAGGTACCCATTGCAACGCCCTCGTATGTTAATTTCCACGGCTTTCGTCCTTGAAACAGAAAGTTTCTCTTCTTTACAATTCAGCTGTGAGATTGAGAAAAAAGCTATGAAAAAACGCGTCAAAAGTATTACCCTATTTAGGAGGAAAAATTATTGAAAAAAAATAACCCTACTTTTCTTCAGCCCCTTTTTTTTTCTTTTTTTTTATGGTAGGAAGGTGAAGGCTGTTTACGCCCTGAGTGTGTCCCAGACGCAAAATGCTTTTGGACTACCCACCAAACACCTCCCCTGTCAACCTGAGAACCTATCCTGGAACCATTTGACACATTACTTCGGGCTAGGCCTCGTGTTCCTACGCCTAGAGGTGCCTTAGGATTATGGGAATCTCTTCTCTAACAGGAAGGACGGGAGAGAAAGAAAGTGCTAGAAAAGAGATCCATCCATCCCCGATGCCTCCCAGCGCTCCAAGAAAGCTTTTTTCAATATCAGCACTGCCCGAGCAAATTGCGCCACGCGATTCCAATTGTCAACTGTTGTCAGCATTACTCCGACGATAGTTTCCGGACAGAGCTCTCTCATTTCGCTGAGTAGGACCCCTCGCTGCTGGCTCCACCTATTGCAGTAAAAGAATGTGTGACAGGCGTCATCCGGTTCCCCTGCACAAAACACACAGTTAGGAGACCGTGCTCTGTCAATTTTGTACAGGTAGGACCGAAAACAACCGTGCCCGCTTAAGAGCTGGGTCAAGTAGAAATCGGTCTCACCATGCACTCGACTGAACCACGGCCTCAGGTCAGAGATCAGACGTGCAGTCCACCTTCCCCTTGTTTCTTGCTCCCAGGAATGTTGCCAATCGCTGAGAGAGCGACGTCTCTCTTCCCTAAATACTTCCTTAAATACTTCCGCGCTCTCTCGCAAGGAGGGTGATGGGCATCACCCCTGCGATTAACAGCACTGCCGCCCCGGAGACCGTTCGGTATGCGCATTCGATTTGCAATGCTCCTTGTCTCTGCACCTGTGCCAACCACTTCCAGTGTAACTCCTTGCTGAGAGCGCCGCCCCACAGTTCTGATCCGTAGAGTAGAAGCGACTGCACAACGCTCATTAAAAGACGTCTCCTTGATGAGGTGGACCCCCTATGTTGGCCATTAATCGGGTGAGTGCCGTCACACGCGCTGCAGCTTTGTCAACTGCTGCCCTGATTTGTTGGGAAAAACTCATCTACGAGTCTATCAGGACGCCCAGGTACTTTACTGCTGATTTCGATTCGACCAGCTCGTCCCCTATACTGATAGGCCGTATTCTGGGGATTCTCTTCTTCGTTAGGTTAACCACTTCGGTTTTTTTCAGTGCCAGCTTGAATCCGTGAGCGGTCATCAAGTCCATTAATACCATTAAGTCCAATAATTACCCTCCGCATTAACGTATTGAGTCTGAGTTGCGCATGGTCTACTGTGCGTCCAGCGACCAGCGCCGCGACATCATCTGCATAGCCGATCAAACGTGACTCATTCGGCAGTTCAAGCTGCAGGAGTCCATCGTAGGAGATGTTCCACAGGTCCGGGCCAAGAATAGAGCCCTGAGCGACACCTGAAGTAAGATTTGTACTTCGCCTACCCTCTTTCGAGTCGTAGAGTAGGCTGCGGTCCTTCAAATAGTTCCTGAGAATCCGCATCAGGTACACTGGTACTTGAAAACGATTTTCTAGCGCTTCCAGAATATCCACCCATCTAGCGCTGTTAAATGCATTTCGGACATCCAGAGTAACCAGCAGTTCGACTCGTCGTGTGGAAATACTGTGAGACTCCGCAAGTTGGACCGCGCTCACTACTTCTCCAATTGCATCGATGGTGAAGCGGTTTGCTCTGAAGCCATACTGCCGTGGAGATAGATCCCCGGCAATACGAATCACGTCAGCGAGTCTTCCCCTGATAAGTTTTTCAAAAACTTTTCCGACCGTGTCAAGCATACACAGTGGGCGGTATGCAGCTGGCGACTCGGGATCCTCTTTTGTGGTGGCACTCTGGGAACAGCCCTTCGCGATGGCATACGTTGAAAATGCGGAGAAACAGGTCAGGGGAAAAGTGGAAGACCATTACTTACTTACTTAAGACCTTACTTTCCTAGCCCTGTACTCCTTTCCCTTTAAATGAGAGCGAAAGATCGTGAAATAACAGAACGTCAAAAGGAAGTAATGAACCAGTCTCAGAACCAGCCGTGTCTAGTAAAATACACAGTATATTCCAGCAATGCATAGGACAACTTATCCCAGACGCGCATCCGAGTCAAAGCTATTTTAAAATAATAATTTGAGTGTTTTTGATCCTGAAAGTGAAAAAAAATTAACGATGTAGTACTCTGGATATGGCTAAAGAAGTGGCTCATACCGTAACTATTAACCAGCTCTAACACTTCAAACCATAGCGTAACCAATAACAAGCGCTCACACTACGAACAAACACCCATTCTAACGCTATTTAAGCGCAATTTGTTTTCCAACTTAAAACGGTATTCGAGTTCAGATGTATTCAGATGATATTCCCTTATACATTTAGTCTCATTAAACTAACCATCAGTATCTCTGCACTCACTTACGTTGTTTAATTTTTATTTTTTTTCCAAACGAATGCTAAAAGGCCTATAACTAGTTAGCAATAAGATAAAATCGTCAAAAGGCAGTTTGTGCATCTTGCTTCTTGACCTATAAAGGATTTTAACTAACAAACGCTTAAAACTCTTAAAATATTAGCCTGTGTAAAGCATGAATCGTATAACAAAACTGCTGGCCGTGTTCATGTTTTGAGCTGTCAAGAGTTTACAGTTGTTGCAGTTACAGTGAGAAAATATAATGAGGGCAAGGTTGGGTTCGCATTTTTACTCAATTGTCCATTGTATGATTTAATAATTTAGCAAAGCTTCAAGTAATTAACTAACAAAAATCCAATAAACATTGGTTATTTACTATTTCAATTCTCTGAAAGCATGCCAAGAATATTTAGTATCAGATTTATTACGAACGCTCACCTTAATATCCACCGTGTACGGGTTCTAAGTGGAATTTTAGAACTTGGCCAAGTCCTCATTCGGATCTTTAAAATATTACCTGAAGTCGAGTGTATGCCAAATCGACTACGCAGTGTTATAATACAAATAACATTTTCAATTTATTAATTTGGTGAAATTTTTCCTTTTAAATGAATTGTGATCGGGGCAGTACGGAATATGTACGGGGCAATACGGCTGCAGAGCTAAACGATCCTCGACAATAGCGCAATATAGAAGTAGTGAATGATGTCTTGACAGCAGAAGCTCACAATGTTTGTGATCACGAAGTACTCCTTGTGAAACTCGATGTGAGGATTGCCTTCAATGCCTCTAGGATTGATATTATAGGCGCAATTAAATCTTACATACCGCAAGGACCGAGGTCTCGTCTATAACACATGAGGAAGACGCGCGAAGAATGGACGTGACATCAGAGGTTGCGCTTATTTGCCCAAACATATGGAATGTCCCGTATCACGAGTCTTTGACTATGCAGTTATCTAATGGTTAGCGTTAGACCAGCTATTGACGTAACGGCATGAGTTGCCGGGCATACTGTCGATCAGGCGCAAGTCAGACTAGGTATGGAAATGGATCGAGCGAGCGAATGGATGACAGAATAAACAAAACTTGGCGACGTGAATAAGGATCCATGGAGCCTGGACTACAAAATATCTGCCGAAGGAAACACGGTCGATCGACTATGCGGACGATGTCGCATAGTTTACATTGATGTTTACATTGATATTAGCAGTGAAAACCAAAGCGTATCGATAGAATCGTAGATGACTTTTTCCCAGCAAATCAGGGCAACAGCTGACAAGGCTGCAGCAAGTTTAACGGAACTAACTCGATTAAAGGCCATCATAGGTAGATGCACTACATAAAGGAGTCCTACTGAGCGCTGTGCGGACGGTTCTACTCTATGGGTCAGAATTATTGGGCAACGCACTCGGCATGGAGTTACACCGAGATCGGTTGACACATTCAAGAGCGCAGCGCATGACACGAGCCTATCGAACAGTCTTGGCGACATCAGTGCTGGTGATCGCTGGCATGATACCTACCACCTATTTACCTGCACAGAAGTGAAGACAACAGAGAAGAAGTCACCAGCGAAGAGTCACAACGCTCGTACAGCAATTGACAACAGTACTGCGAGTACAATACAAAGGAAAGGTAGACTGCACGCCTGTTCCGTGACCTGAGATCGTGGCTCAATCGAATGCATGGTATGATTGATTTCTACTTGGACCAGCTCTTAAGCGAGCTTGGATGTTTTTGGTACACCTGCACAAGATTTACAGGTGATGGTCTCTTAATTGGGTGTTTTATACAGAGGAGGTAGGTAACGCGTGTCAAATATTCTGCATTTAGAAAAGATTAAGTATGCAGTGGAGTGACCTCTTCAACGAAATTAGAAAGCTTTGTCCTGAAATTATGGTCGAAGAAACCATAAGAAGGGTTAACAAATGAAATCATGTGGCACAATATGCTAAGGCATTCCTGACACTTAAAAAAGGCATATCGAAGCGTCGAACGGCATTGAGGATGAAGCGCTATCTTTTCTAGCGCTTTCTACCTACCCCTTACTCCTGCAGAAGGGATCGTCGTAATCCGAACGCTGCTCATGGCATAGGAACACGAGGTCTAGTCCGAAGTAATGTGTCAAACGGTTCCAGGCTAGGTTCTCAGGCTGGAAGGGGTCGTGTTCAGTGAACGATTCCAGGAGCATTGCGTGTCTGAGAGTCGACACACTCTGGGTGTAAACAGCCTTCACCTCCCAACCACACAAAAAGGATCCAAGTTTTTTCAAGAGTAAAACGATCATATTTCATGAAAAGCACAAAACTCAGTCTTTGAACATTATAGGCAACAATCACGCTTTCTTTTCTGATTGCCAACATACATGAAGGATTTTTTTACGTATGCCATTTCATTTCTCAAGAATTTTCTGAGTTATAAATAAAAAACGGAAATCTCCTTCCATGGAAGGAAGGGAAAGAAAGGAGATTGAGTCTATTTTTGCATGGCTTACTAATATTTATTTATTTATATGCTCTCATCGGTACATTTTTCCGCAACAATTCCGTCCTGTTAATGTTAAAAACTTGAAAAGGGCCTTGTACTTTGTTATAAATAAGGAAATGTCATCACTTTGTGTTGAAATAAAGTAAGTAATAAAGTAATAAGCATTTATAGTAGTGGGAAATCACACACATGTACCAGTACCGGCGCAAGCTGCTTCATTTTTTAACTTTACATGATAAAGGTTTTAGCGTACTTTAAATTCCTCGAACCAGCCTTAACTTAAAAACGTTGTTGCCTTTCATCGACATCCTCGTTCTCTATATCATTTTGCATTGATTTTTTTTCAATATTTTCCTATAATTTCTTTGCTTTTACCTCAATTATGCCCTCAGTTAGTGGAACATGGGCATATACTTGCTTTTCAATCCATACTGAAAAAAGGATTCCATTTTTGCTTGCAGAAAATATCTTGTACTGGTTATTTTTTGCGTCCAACACGGTAGCAGCTTTTCCAATTTCTTTCGTTTAACTGCCATCACAACATCTAATTGTTTTCACAGTTGATTCTTTTTGTCCAACTGCTTCAGCTTTTTCAACAGCTCGTTTTTCTGCCACAGCAATAAAAAAATTAATTTAGTTTCCAGTGTTATTGCCTCCCTCGATTTCTTCTTTTTTCAACTTTTCCACTCGTATTTATTATCCTTACGATTAAAAAGAAATTTTTCAGTTGCAGCTACAATAAATGATCACTATTTACGCAAACAAATTGCAAAATAATAGAAAATGTGTAAAAAACTTTATTTTTGAGTACGTTTCAATGAAAAACTAAAAAACAAGATTTTCGTTTGAGGAACCTTTATCAATCTGAAAATAAATTTAAATTTCTTACACAGAATGCTATACAAAAATCAAAATAAAGTGTAGCTGGGATTCCCATTTTTATAATTATGATGCCATGTGAAATGACGCAAATTTATTCGACAATTTTTTTCCGACGCAATTTTAAACGTCGCAAGGCGAGGTATTGGTGTATTTCAAATTATTAAGGTAAAATATTCGTTTGACAAAGTTCAGCTCATTCAAGTAAGTTCTTGGAATTATACTTACGTATAATTGAAGCTAATTAAGAATAAAAACAGGAAGTAAACCGAACTCTAAGTAGTGCCATAGTCAAAGCTCTTTCAAACCAGATCTCTATTCTGATCTCAAAGCAAATGTTCTAATTTGAAGGTTATCTCCAAACCAAGAATCACTTGTAGGATACAATATCTTCTAATAGAAATTCTTCATCCTCTAACGAGCTTGAGATGTTTATCTTCATCGAGAAACTAAAAGGAACCATTATGAAAGTGAAAGTAACCATCTAAACAATGTAATCCGGGATCATTAGCAATAAAACAAACTTTTTCATGATGGTTACTGATACCAAACGTTACCTCTTGTCATCAACTCCAAAAATCGATTATGTATGAAAAAAAAATTTGCTCATGCAACAGCAAAATAGCCCCAAGCTAAGTTATAAGCAGAAATCAAAAAATCACAAATCAAATGAGCTTTGTAGATACGAATGATACGAAGATGTAAAATCATTTCGCGTGCATTCAACTTAATTTAGGTACAAGAATGAAATACCGACGGCAAATACAGAAAAGCAAAATCAATAAAAATTAATGAAAAAAGGAAAAAATTAGCGATCTCACGTTTTAACTTTCAAAATCAATCTGCGCTAATCATTTTTCCCAACACTTTTTCGAGCTCTTCATCTGCGGCGAGTACCCAGAATTAGCCACATCACAAAACTTAATTACAGCGGCGATAAGGCAACTATTGCATAAGCTACCGT
Source organism: Stratiomys singularior (assembly GCA_954870665.1). Classification (NCBI taxonomy): domain Eukaryota; kingdom Metazoa; phylum Arthropoda; class Insecta; order Diptera; family Stratiomyidae; genus Stratiomys; species Stratiomys singularior. Next base: position 32,894,646 of record OX940879.1, read on the forward strand.
AGTAAAATAGGCATTCGGCACATGACATTCAGTTCCAGCAAAAGTTTCACCTTTCTTCGTCCGATTATGAACAATAATTTAAAAAATGCAATCTGAATACATGCATGCACATATGTAGATAGTTTGGTCTCGGTTTATCAAGTGTTTGTAGCATGTGAAATATATTGAAGTTTATATCCCATGTGATTCAAACCACTTGAGTATAAAATCTCACTCGTTGCGCTACTCATACCTAATCGATTTTGCATGTTTTGAAGCCATAAAAATTGCAATTGTAATTAGAACTTCCTAGATCGCGAAAAAAATAAACTGTAGCACGTGTCATGTGGTTAATAAACTCCATCGACCATAATAAGAGATATCCAACTGCTTGATAAAGCGAATAAAGAACAAGATAAAATTGATTCGTTCGAAATATTTCGAGTATTTTCAATTTTAACATATTTACTACATATGTTGAATCTCATCAACAATGGAAACTACATACTTGTGAAATACAAATAGCACATATGTCTGTTTGCATTCTCGATTATCCCAGCTTACGGTGAACGTTATCACACACCTTCACCTTAGCACTGCAGGTCTTTCTGTCGTTTATCCTTTCTTTCAACAATAGTACACACACCCACACTATGCACGCAACTGAACCGCAAAAGGACTTCACTTTTCAGAATACTTTCATCCAGTGGAAAAAACTTTGGGCACGCAATTTAACAATTTCAACGACGCGACTGAAATTTCTACAGACAGAGGAGCGAAAAATTATTAAAAATATTTTACAATTGCAAGACGTCGCTGATAACCTGCTTATCATTCCGCACAACAGCCGTTTAATTAAGGTGAGTAAATGGGAGAATCCGATGTAGCTACAACGATTTGACGGAATCTCATCTTGATAATTTCAGTCGAAGCGAGCGTTCGTTACTTTTAATAATATGTGAGGTGGCAGTCCCAAGACCGATTGAAATATACGAAGGTGGAAAGCACCACGTCAAGAGCTATTCCGATACAATAGAAACCCTCCCCTTGCCAGTGAACGGGTGCGAACCCTACCCGTGAAAACAACCATGAGTTTTAAGGAAAGGGTTGCAAAAACGTACTTCTAGCTAATGGCAACCATACTAACAACACAAACGCAATTCCAAATAGCAATAATTATATTAAGGTTAAAACACAGTTAAAGTCCTTGATCATTGATTTCCATTCTTATCGCTATTAACACAGTATAGATAAGAAAGTTGTTATGACTTATTCCCAAACGCTTTAATAAGCATTGAGCCAAATACATAACATTTATTCATACGCGATAGAAAGCCACAAAACACATTTGTTTATAAATTTTCAGGTTACATTTGGTTTGTTTAGTTTCGTTTTCAATTTATTTCAATGATTTCATAGAGGCTTTTCGATGGAGGAAACTGCCGTATTCCGGCATTACTCTGATCAGAGTTCAAGCACGATGTAGATATATTTATTTATTCGCAGGGTACGATCCTAAAGCTGAGCTCGTTCAAACAAGATGAAGAACAACAGAACAGAAATCAACGCACCGGTGAAACTTGTATATAAAATAGTATGAGGATGCCGTAAGGATCATACCAATTGAACTTGGATGAAAGGAAAACCGATAAAGTTCTACCGGAACCGAAATTCAGAGGACATACAGGTGTACCGTTTTTTTTTATTTGGGAGGTGAAGGCTATTTACGCCCTGAGTGTCTGACTCCCGCTACCGGACTACCGACTAAACACCTCCCCTGTCACGCCGAGAACCTAGCCTGGAACTGTTTGTCACATTACTTCGGGCTAGGCCTCATTAATCATCGTTTAGCGGTGCCTTCAGGTTAAGGGAAATCCCTCTTTCTGCACGGATGGATAGCAAGGAAGAAAAAGAATTGCTATTACTGAGATCTCCCCTCCCTGACCAAGCAATCCATCAAGCCCTTCTTTATAAGAAGAACTGTCCGTACGTAATGCGACACACAGTTCCAATTGTCTTTTGATTGCATCATTTTTCCCGTTACATTTTCTGGGGAACTCACGCCTATTTTATCCGAGAGATGCGAACGGAGTCTTGTCCGTCTGGTACACGCAAAGAACGTGTGGCAGGCGTCATCCGTCATCCCCGGGCAAAACACCCAAGTTGGGGATGGTGACTTTCCCATATTATACAGGTAAGACTGAAAAAAACCGTGACCACTGAGTAGTTGCGTCAGATAATAATCAGTCTCACCATGCATTCTGTAGAACCACGGCCCCAAGTCACTAATCAGCCGTGCGGTCCACCTGCCTCGGGTTTCGTTTTCCCATATTTGCTGCCACAAGGTTAGGGTCCTTTTCCGTTCCTCTCGGCTGACGGTTTCTCTCGCCGACAACCCCCCCCCCCCCCACCTAAGTATGTACGTTTCCGTTCGTCTGCAAGTAACTTAATACGGGTGTACCTTAGCAGATAAAGAATATGGGGCATCGTAAACCTATTGGGCAGGCGCTGACGACCAAACCCCATGCAGATATTTTGCAAGAAATCAAAAGCGTGGTTTAACCGGAAGACATTAAATCTGCAATCAAAGCTATAAGACCAACTCGTTCTATCCATATTCTAGTATCGATCAAACTGATGCAACAAACAAACGTTCCTTGAAGCAAGTCAAGAAGTCCCTCACTCAAGCTAAAGGTCACACTCAAACTCAGAATCACTCACTAAGTTCTAGATATGAGAACATGAGATGCTTCAAACATGATTTCCATGTTCTAAGTGAGTTGAAAGTTACGTTGACCAAACCAAATATTAGGGATCAACGCGTAGCAAAATGATTTTCCTATCCACCTTCACTCGTTGAACAGTTCTGTAATGGAATACCAGTGCAATGTCTACTTTCTACGAAAATGGAATTGAAAACAATGGATTAGTCTACGAAGCAAGAAAGGCTCCTGAATCAGATGGGTTTCCAGCCGCAGATTGTTTTCTACATTTTCCCTGACCTATTCTTCAGCATTTAGGCCCACGCTTGCGTGAGGAGGGTTTTTCCTGTGTGCTAGAAAGTGACGAGCCTCGTCTTAATCAGCATGGCAAAGAGTAACTCCAAGTCACCGTAAACTTACCATTCTTAGCATCCATAGGGGTGCCGGGAACGTTCTAGATAAATACATCAGGGCTTTAACGCCCTCTTACTGATGCGATTCATACTGCGGGAAACCTATTTCCACTGCAATATGACTTCAGAACAAGTTGCTGCAATTGGAAAACTGGTAAGTGTGATCGAATATACTAGACACACTACTATACGCAAATTATCCTGCACGTTACTCTATGGATCGAAACGTATTGAAAAACTCAGGAAGCGCTTTAATATCATTGTCGAGTACAAGATTGTCAAATGGGAATTCAGAGAGACAACTACCTAATGAGCCGCATCCTTCTCTAGTTATCTAGATAAAATAGTTACCGCACAATTACTGTCTTGTACCGCACAGGGCTCAATTCTTGGCCCTGGCCGACATTACATCTCCTTCACCTGAAACCACTGAGAATTGAGCTGCCGAATTATACTGCGGCGCTAGCTGTTCAATGAATAGTCTAGCATACGCAGACTGAAGGACTGAAGAGGATGCGTATCGAAAATTCTCCACGATGTCTGTGTTGGTAGTCGCAGATTGGTTTTTGCCCTTGTTTTCAACCAAAGAAGAAATATTGACCAATTTATTGATTGGAAACAAAGAAGAGAAGTGATCACGCTTATATAATCTGGGGAGTTCGACACAAAGAAATTTCCGACTGCTCACTTCATCCTTGAGCTGAGGCCGTGATCCAATCGGGCGTATAGAAGATCTGATTTAGTCTTGAAATACCTCTGGAGGAAGCTGTTGCGTTACCGGTTTTATCTGCACGAAATTCAGACCCAAATGCGTATTTGGTCACCCAAATGCGTATTTGGTCACCCAAATACGTATTTGGCATCGGCGAGATAGACAACGCCTGGCACACATTTCGAATTTGAACATATAGAATAAAAGATGTGGTAATTGTAGGTGGAGAACTCACTCTTCCTCCCTGGTGTAGAAGGGATATCCGTAATATATATCAATGGCGACTTTAGCCAAAGTAATGTGTCATACGGCTGGGTTTATATTCAGGTTGATAGGAGAGGTCAACAAACAGGAGAGAGGCCATAAACGGCTAATTCTGAAGAACTACTCGTTTAAGAGTCCAACAACAGAGAGTGCGTTAACACCCGTCACCTGCAACCACAAGAACAATGGTCACATTTTGAAACTTCAATTCTTCCTTGCCACTATACAAGTCATACAGGATTTTTTTTTCTCAATTTATTTGAAGTCACTATGTTATTTCTTGGTTGCCATGGAGTAAATTTAAACAACAATGTGAAGTGGTAAATTGTCAAGACGATGTTGAATCTTCATACATCAACCTGCGACAAATGCTGTGTCACAGGTTACCAAAACACATACGAGGTCTGGCTATTAAATAAAGAGACTGGTTACGAAAAAGGGTTTTAAATTAAAAATTATTCTACATTCGAATGCTCCCCTTCAATATACTCCCGTTTCCTCGCCACACACCTTTCCATACGTTTTTTCCATTGATCTAAGCAGTGCTGGAAGTCTTCTTTGGTGAGAGCCTTTAGGAGCTCTGCCGTTTTTTGCTTTACCGCTTCCATCGACTCAAATCGGGTCCCTTTCAATGCAGATTTTATCTTCGGAAATAAAGAAAAGGCGCACGGTGCCAAATCTGGTGAGTATGGCGCGTGTTCGAGCACTGGAGTGTGCTTACCGGCCACATACTGCTTCACAGATAGCGCGTTATGGGCAGGTGCGTTGTCCTGGTGCAAAATCCACGAGTTGTTCTTCCACAACTCGGGCCGCTTCTTACGAACTCGTTCTTGCAGTGTTGCCAAAACTGACAAATAGTAAGTCTGGTTGACAGTCTGACCCTCTGGAACCCATTCAGTCAACACGATCCTGTTAATGTTGAAAAAAACGATCAACATTGCCTTGAATTTTGATTTGGACATCCTTGCTTTTTTGATTCTGGGCGATTCAGGCGTCTTCCAATGCATCGATTGCCGCTTTGTTTCAACATCGTATTGAAAAATCCACGTTTTGTCGCAAGTAATAATGTTTTTCATCAGTCCGTAACCTTTTTTTAACCTTTCAAGGAAATCTGAGCAGATATGTTGACACAAGAGCTTTTGGTCAGGAGTCAGGTTTTTTGGCACCAACTTCGCGCAGACTTTTGTCATGTGTAATTCCTCGTGTAAAATTTGTCTAACCGTGTGTTTATCGGCGTTTACAGCCTCGGCAATCATCCGGATGCTCATTCGACGATCTGCACCCACAATTTGGTTGATTTTGGTCACTGTTTTCGGAGTTGAAACAGTGACAGGGCGACCTGGGCATTGGTCATCTTCAGTGCTCTCTCGGCCCTCACTGAAGCGCTTACACTGCTCAAAAACACGCGCACGAGATAGAGAATTGTCCCCATAGGCCTCTTACAACAATTTATAGCACTCAGTCAGGAGTTTTTTCAATTTAACGAGAAATTTGAGATTGATACGTTGCTCCAGTTTTTCGTCACACATGGTTTTCGGCACGAGAAAAAAACACGTTCGTTTCAAACCGCTACTGCACAAATACAATGATAGTGACGTGAATGTGTTTTGGTATGTACATAGACAAGATATCTAGATACCCAACGCACTACTCGTTTTTCTCCACCCCTCTACGGCGCCCTCTAGGCGCGCAGTCTCGTTATTTAATAGCCGGACCTCGTAGTCTCTTTAACGCTAGAAAACATTTTTAATGTCGACATTTTGAATAGTTCTACTAGCGGTGCAAGTCAGAACTGGCGGTAATTTATGAGTAAATAGGGGAAAAATCAATCTCACAAAACAAGAAACAACCTTTCTTTAATTTCATATTATTTTGTCAATGTTGCTTTCTCGTTCTCAATTCTCGATTTCAGAGGAAGACTAAACGATTACTAGGAGATTGTCTTTATATAAAAAAATATCATACTGTGGATTCCGGATGTTTTGTCTAGTGTTCCAATCGATGTTATGGCTATCTGATATTACGGCTGAAAATACAGTAGAAACCATTTGCACCAGTCAATCTCATTGCACTATGTCCTGACGGCAACGGTAAATAGAATCACCTCATTTGAACCTAACATTCTTCAAGCTGTCAGGAACTCCTCTAATCTGATCTTCTCGCAAGAACTTTTGGAGAAATAGTTTACCTGTTTGTACATCATTATATAAATTATCCATTGGGCTGTACTAAGTAAGGAAAACATATTATATATAAAGACCTCAAATAATTTTCAAATAAAAAAATAAAATAGCTGAACTCTTAAACGACTTTGGTTTTCTGCGATTGCGGATTTGTGTAGGGATATAGGCCTCGTACTGCGGCTGGTTTACTCTTGTTTTTCTTAACCATAAAATACGCATACGCAATACTAGCCGAAGAGGTTAAGCCCCCTATGAATAGGAGACGATCATCATGAAGCAGGACTAATAGCCAAAAGACCATTGTAGGGTCTGAATGAATTTTAGTTTAAAGAGTCAGTTTCTAAGTGTCATTAGCAAGAAAGCCAGCAAGTTTTCCGCATATTTTATGTTTTATAACATCCTACACACGATGGCGAAAAATCCCAATTGCTATAAATTCAATTGTGAGATTACTGAAGAGTTCTAGTTTGAATTTGACATCAGAGAAAATCACGTCATGGCTTCGTACAGGGGAAGTGAAATCCTTAGACTTTTCAATGTGGACAGTGCTTAGTTCTAATGAATATGAATGCTACTATGCTAATGGTATTTCAGTATGAAAGTGATAGCAATGGGGATAGCGAATGGGCAAAGGACACACATGATGATATAATTGCACAAAAACTACAATTCATATCTGAATCACGAACGCCTGGTTCATTCGCCTGGTATAACACATCGTTCAATAAATCCCGAGACTAACCCAGAGATGGTGCAAACTGCTACTGGTTCCATAATTTCCATAGAGAGCGAACCTTTACATGAAACGTGTAAAAATTTCACGTCAATCGGATCACAGACAGCAGAGTTATCGAGGTTAGAGTAAAGTCACTTTGTAATTTGTTTGAAAAATGGAAAAAGCGAGTTTCACGTGTTGATAAAACATTGTTTTTGAATGGGTAAAAACATCGTAGAAGCCCAGCAATGGCTTGAAAAACATTACCCGGACTCCTCTCCAGCCAAACTCACGATTTGTCGTTGATATGCTGAGTTTAAACTCTGGAGTCGAATCGGCAATCATCTGAGTGGCGCATGGCTGGCGAAAGCCGCCCAAAGCGTCCAAAAACGCAGCAGTTTGCTGGCAAAGTCATGACGTCTGTTTTTTGGGATACACATGGCGTGATTTTCATTGACTACCTGGAAAAAGGTAAATCGATCAACAGTGATTATTATATTGACTTGTTGGTCCGTTTGAAGAAGGAGATCGCAGCAAAACGACCGCACATGAAGAAGAAAAAAATCCTTCTTCACCAAGACAATGCACCATGCCACAAGTCCATGAAAACAATGACAAAATTGAACGAATTGAGCTTTGATTTGCTTCAACATCCCCCCCCCCCCGTATTCGCCAGATTTAGCCCCCAGCGACTACTGGCTCTTTGCTGATCTCGAAAAAATGCTCCAGGGAAAAAATTTGGCTAGAATGAGAAGGTCATTGCCGAAACTGAAGCCTATTTTGAAGCAAAGGATAAATCCTTCTATAAACATGGTATAGAAATGTTGGAAAGGTGTTGGGAAGATTGTATCACTCTAAAAGGAGATTATATTGATGAATAAAAATGATTTTTGAAAAAAATGATTTTTGAAAAAAATGTTGTTTTCGTTGTTAGTCTGGGGACTTATTGAACGATGTGTTAGCTGAGTTGATCAGGAATAGACTTGAGGAGATCTATGTACCCACATCACGCAATGCAAGGAAAACTTCTTCTCGAAAATTTGCCGCAAATGGAAGAAATGCTGAAACTTCTTGGCATAATATTGCAAATCAAACTATTAAAGATACGCAAATTATGGCAAAATTCGATATTTGATGTCAAAATTCAAATTTGGGAGAAATTCGTCAACGAACTTGATGTCGTTCAAGAAGTACTTTCTTGGAGCAACTTCTTTTGGAAGTTTCAGTACGCAAAAAATAAACAATTTTTTAGGTTTTATTGACTAAAAATGTCGTGAAACTCTTTGTATTCGCGGTAGAATTATCAGTTGATTAATCAATCGGTGAATTTAATAAGCGAATAAGTTTAATTACGTTCAACCCACGGAAGACAACAAAGAGGGGTACCCGTATTTATATTACTACAGACGCCAAAACCGGTCATACATAAACTATTTTAAATCAGAATAATAAGCTCAAGAATAGACAATCTTATTACTTTTCCATAATTTATTGCAATTTAATCTTGGCGCTGTAAGATAATTTTCAGCGATCTAAATTTCACAAATATTCCCTTACCAAATGCACTACTGAAAACGAAATATTATCTTACTGCCACTACCAGGACGAAAAGGAAATTTATTTGACATGAAATCAAGAATCCACAGATTGCAAAAATGAAATTCTTGCCCACAAACAAATTTACAAATTCGAGTAACTTTTTGGGATAGAACCTAAAAGAACGATTATTAATGTTATTGGATGTCCCGAACTCAGAGCTTCAATGTCTGTGTCGTGCATGTTGGCAGTACTGCTGTCTTAGAATGCCTGTCAGCTGACCAAATAGTATTAAACATCACTTGGACCTTGTTTTTATGCTGCAATTGTGCTTTGGGACGTTTGAATATGCAGAACGTCCATGGGTATTGTACGCTCGCAAAACATACAAAAATCATGGGAAATACACCCAAAGTTGCTTATATGCAGTATGTGCGAAATTTCTGTTGCAATCTTCTGGAGAGAACAAAAAACGTATGTCATTGATTACTATTTTTGCTCATTGAATGCCGTCGATTTAAATGCAAAGAAAAGTAGCACTGTATAAATATCCTGACGTATACGATTCTACGCACTGACAACGATTTATAATGAGTTTATGTAGGCATAAGTGCTAGAAATTTCCTAAGATTTTCGTCTCCATTACTGGCGAGCAATGAAAGCGATTTTGTTGTGGAAAGAATTTAACTTCGCAAAGTGAACTGAGTTGATTCGCAATCTGAATATATCGAAACAGAAAGCAGAGTTACCTGCGTCACGGCTGCAGGACATTGCTTGCATTGTTTTGCACATTGCTTGGTTAATCAAAAGATTGCAAATTTTCAGGATGCTGATCCTAAGCCTCCTTTGACTTTTAGAGCAGCAGAAAGGCTTACCTGGCTTCTGTATGGTTGCACAAAAGTTTCTGACCGTGAACATGGGAAATCAACCCGAATAAGTTTATTAGCGTACAACTATTACCTCCAATGTTGACACCTCCTTTAAATTTTCTCATAGCTATGTAGCGTCCAATAGTGAGTGTAAACATAAATTAAGACGATAATAACAAAAAAAAAATTAATTTTATTTAAGAGTCAGCAAAACTGATACGTAAGCTTGAAGAGGATTTATAGGTTAGGCATAATAACTAATAGGTGTATAAATATGAAATGCAGATTTTTTCTGCTTAATATATGCATTTATTTGAGTAACCGAACGAATGAATTCAATAATCAAAGTATTGGCCATCGTTAGCTACGACTTTTTCCCATCTTTCTCAATTGATGGATTCCGTCCCAGCACCACTTCTCATTTTTTGAGGCTAACCACTCATCAAGCCAATTTTTAACTTCTTCGTAAGAATGGAAGTGCTGTTCCGAAAGTCCGTGCTGCACCGATCGAAACAAGTAGGAGTCAGAAGGAGCCAAGTCTGGTGAACACGGCGGGTGGGGCAGAAATGTCCAATTAATGTTTCCCATGTAGTTCTGGACAGGTATTGCAACATGCGGCCGCGCATTGTCATGTTGGAAAATAACTTCATCATGTCTTTGGTGAAATTCTGGTAGTTTTTCCTTAAGTGCGTGGTTCAATTTGATCATTTGTTGTTGGTAACGTTCGCCAGTAATAGTCTCGCCAGGTTTCAGCAGTTCCTAATACAAAGGTCCCTTATTATCCCGCCAAATACACAACAAAGTCGTCTTTCCATGAATATTTCGGACTGGTTGTGATGTTGATGGCTAGCTTGGGTCTACCCATGATTTTTTCCGCTTGGGATTGTCGAAATAAATCCACTTTTCATCGCCAGTAACAATCCGATGCAAAAACCCTTTTCTTTTCTGTCTGGCAACCAAAATTTCACAAATAATTTTTCGCCTTTCGATGTATCTTTCTTTCAATTGATACGGCACCCATTTTCCAGCTTTTTTGAATCTTTCCCACGGCTTTTAAACGTTGTGAAATGGCTGCCTGAGTAACTTCCAACGCTTCTGCCAACTGTTTTTCAGTTTGCGAGTTGTCTTCATCCAATAATGCTTGCAAATCTGTATCTTTGAATTTTTTTGGTGGTTTTCCACGGTCTTTGTTGCTGACATCGAAATCGCCACCTTTAAATCTTTTAAACCAGCATTCACAAGTGTCTTGGCTTGGGGCATGTTCACCATATGTTTCCACTAACAATAAGTTTCCGCTGCCATTTTCTTCAAATGAAAGAAGGTTATTAGACTTCTCCGCAAAACTTCTTTTTCTGGCACGTAATTCGACATTTTTGAAGCGAAAAAAACTGTGTTGTTTGTACAATCAAAACCTATGACAAACTGGAATTTGTTGACAGATGTTTACCCTCCAAAATGTCATATTAGTTATCCCCGACACAAATCATATGTAATGGTTATGCCATCTGTTCGTAAAATCCGCATTTCAAATTTATACACCTAGTACTAAAACTTTCAGACCGGTAATGAATCGGATATTTTTTAAAAGCCTAAGATGTTAGTTACGTCCTTTACAGTAAATATGTATTTGTAAATATGAATTTGTTCATTCAGATTTGAATACTTGAAGGCGAAGTACTAGATTTATGGAAAGACATAAATTTTAAGAATCTTTTGATCTTAAATCTTTTCATTTAAAAAGAATTTTAAGATTGAATTGGATCGCTAAGGTAATTGCGAAAAAATTTCGCCACGATAATTGCAAGTAGTCGAATTCAAAAACGTTCAGCGCTTCAAAAGACGCTTCGATTGGTATGAAGCTACCAAAACATATGCGGAATACTAAAAGTCAGCTAGAAGACTATTAACAAATAGTGCAACGCTGACGAAGAAAACGCAAAGGAAATACAAAGAAGTGGTTTTTTGTCGATACTTTCAGCAGAAACAAGAAGGAAAATTCGAACATTGATTGAAAATAAACCAGGACTGAACGGTTTAAAGTGTGACTCCGGAGCCAACGGAGCCAACATTTTCAACGATACCTACGGCCGGCAAGCCTGTATACGGCGTACAACACCGTCGTGAAGATATTCAAGACCGACTGAATTTCTGCCAAAATCTAAAAAGCCTCGGATTAACGGATTACAATGGTATAGCGAAAGCTGCGTGCAAACATCCTTTTTATGGACGAGTCGTAAAAAACTCTGCATCCAATTTCCAATGGACCGAATCTGACTTGAAACTCATGGTAAGAGGCGGAGTGAGAAGTCGCGGAAGAAACTAACTTCACGCTGTTCGAAAAAGGGTATGTTAATTGAGAACATTATAGGGAAAATATTCTCTCTGCTTTTCTGCAACGTATTACTAAATGCCAGCACATCATTGGCGGAAAGGAAATGATTTTGATGCAAAATCGTCCCAAGGAGTATACTTTGAAAACGTGATTAATGAACATTTTTCTAATGTATGGATAAGTTGGCCTAGTCGTTCCCCTGATTTAAGGCCCATCGAATATGTGTACTCCAAATTAAAGGAGTGTGTTTAAGTCACTGTCTTTTAAGCAGACAAAAAAAAGGCAGCAGCTTATTCGACGTTTACAATTTAACTAGAACGCAATATCTATACATATAACTTTTGCGCCATCCTGCACATATTATTGAACGAGATACGACAGGAAGAAGTAAAGACCGTGTCGTATGCTTTAATGGGAAACTAAAACATTTGAGGATAGTTTTTCGTTTATATAATATTGGGAATACAAATTAGTTCGGTCCGTTTTCAAAAGATGGCTCTGGCTGTTATGAATATTGAATAGTAACAGCTGATGTCGATAGTTTTAGAAAGGTTAGACATCTGTCAATAATATTCAGTTCATATTGCTTCGAGTTTTTTAAAAAAAACCTTGTTTTTCACTGTGTTAATTATGAGCAATTTTGTGTTAACTAAGCAGCATTTGCGGGAGGTTTTAGTTTTCAGTTTTTATTGGAAGAAAAGTGCAGCTGAAGCGCATCGAATGCTTGTGGAAGTTTATGGTGACAATGCTCCAACTTATAAATCATGTAGGGAATGGTTTCGACGTTTCAAGAATGGAGATTTCAGCGTTGAAGACGAGCCTTGCTCTGGACAACCAAAAAAATTCGAAGACAAACAATTGGAGGCATTGCTCGATGAAGATCCGAGTCAAACGCAAGAGGAGCTTGCAGAATCTTTAGAAGTGACACAACAAGCAGTTTCTGTACGGTTAAAATCCATGGGAATGATTCAAAAGCAAGGCAATTGGGTTCCTTATGAACTGAAACTGAGAGATATTGAAAGGCGACTTTTCACTTGCGAGCAGCTGATTGATGATCAGCTGATTGATGATCAAAGGCAACAAAGAAAAGGTTTTTTATATCGAATTATTACGGGGGAGGAAAAATGGGTATTCTATGATAACCTCAAGAAGAAAAATACTACGTTATGCCTGGTCAATCGTTGCCATCGACCTCAACATCAACACCAAAGCCGAATATTCATGGTTCGAAGGTCTTGTTGTGTATCTGGTGGGACCAAAAGAGTGTTGTGTACTATGAGCTGCTACAACCTGGCGAGACCATAACGGGCGATTGGTATAGGCTTCAATTGATGCGTTTGAGCCGTGGATTATGAGAAAAACGGCCGGAATACATACAAAGACATGACAAAGTTATTCTCCTGCATGACAACGCTCGGCCTCATGTCGCAAAAGTCGTGAAAAATATTTGGAAACGCTCAAGTGGGATATTTTGCCGCACCCGCCGTATTCTCCGGACATTGCCCCTTCTGATTACTGGTTGTTCCGACGGATGCAGCACGATTTGGCAGGTCATCGGCTCACTTCTTTCACAGAAATCGAAAATTGGCTTCTAACTTGGATCACCTCAAAAGACGAGACATTTTTTCGAGAGGGAATTCAAAAATTGCCTGAGAGGTGGGAAAAAGTAGTAACTAGCGATGGACGATACTTTGATTAATCTTTTAATTCGTTTTATTTTGAAATAAATGCATTTTTGACCACAAAAAAACGGACCGAACTAATTTGTACTCCCAATACAAACATTCGAAGTGAACATTTCTTTAACTGCGCGCTTCAATACTTGTCGCTCGTCGCTCTGGTGGCTCCGACTCCAATTTAAACTTAAAATTCATTGATGCATATGCATTTCGGAATTGTATTTATTTTTGTGTAGGACGAAGAGCAAGACGGGATCTTCAGTATGTCAAAACACCCTGAAGGATGCTTACAAAGAGTGGTGCACACCAATATATTAATTAAATGAAAAAAATAACAACAACAAGCATTGGTATCTGCTTAACAAACGTCCGTTCTGTACAAAAGGTATTAATATCCTTCCCGCTGATAGTGTAGTTATTGAAGTTTCAGTAAGAGGATTGTGAAATCTTCCATTTTCAGCTACCTCTCTCTCTCTCATTTTCTTCGTATCTTTCTGCAATCGAAAAGCACCAATAATTGAACAGGTAAGTGCTACTTGCAACTTCGGTACCAATAACATATGCTGCACGACAACATTTCATTTACACTCACAACTTGTAGCAAGGAAAGACAATGTAAGTAATATTCGGCAAAGGTCAAGCTGGCTGAAGCTTCCTGCTATCTGACTGTCTGTCATAAAGAGTGGTTTCCATGCAGATATAATAAAAAATCAATAATAAATATTATTGAATTAAATATTATTTAAATTGGCATTTAAATTTAATTAGTCATTCCGATCAATAATGGAGTCGTTAGCAAAAGACTTTATCAATCAAAGTGCTACCGGGCGTCAGATACCAAACATTTTTATCAACTGATTAAATCATAGATAAGAAAGCCAAATTTATTATTGCTCAAATAATTTTTATTCAGTACTTTTACTGAATAATATAATTACGTAAATGCATTTATGCACACCTAATTTAAAGAAATAAACATGTAATGTGCATCCATTCAGAAATAAGTGAATGCTTGCTGAATTTATTCGGTAAAATTATACTTTTCCTGGGAGCAATAATTCATCCAAGTCTGGGCCGACAACGTTAATGTCCGATGAACATCATTTTGAAGCCATACCTAAGAAAATAAATTCTTCATGGATTCGTGACTTTCCATTCGATATTCTCTGCTAATTATATATTAGGTACAAATACCAAGACGTTTCAATTAGACAAATATAGATTTCAATCTGAGCAAAGCCATTACGTTTACCTTACACTTACCTTACACCTCAGTTTCTCACCTTCACAAGCATTAACTTTTTCTTTGAAGCTAAGCAATTACGAAAATCTCTCCTCATCTGCATGCAAACTTTACATTACTCTCCTGTATAACGACCATTTTCTTTTTTTTTTCATTCGTCCGCATATCATTATCTTGTTTAATAATCACAAAACACCTTATGCAGATCACCTTTTAAAAGGTTATCTATAAAAATACCAGTACAGTCTGCGGTTTTCTATATAGACTTACATAGATGAGATACTTCTGAGAAAGTATCTTCATAGGACAAATAGTGTTGTTTTTATTTTTTCGTGGCAGAAAACAGTGCAACTCTCAATTGTTGATATTCCTTAATGTTTCACGATGGGCAGCACAGTGGATATTCATTCAGTTCATGCTATGAGCTTGGTCAGCCAATAATGAAATTATGCTTTAATCATAATTAATTGCTAGCGATTTCGATTCACCACTGATAGATTGCGAAACGAAAAGTATACAATATATAATTTGAAATGAAACAACAATTATGAAATTTGCAAAATGGTTAAGAAAAATTTAATCGGATTCATTTTTGATGTTGTTGAAGCAGTCGCTAGTATCCATTGAATAATAAATATGACGGAAGTTTAAAAAATATCGCAAACTGATTCTTGTGGAAAGAAATATGCGTTGCTGCCAGCATGCTGGTAATTCGTTGAAAAGTATGGAATTGTCCAATGTTAGTTATAAATCTGGTTGGGTAACAACCCGTACAAGAAATCCGCATAAACGTCCGACCTGCCAAAAAAAAACCCATTTTGCTAGGTAGAGACATGATTTCTACGTCACTTCTTCTACGAATAAATTTAAACTTCTTTCCGAAACAATCATATACTAATTGCCCTCCAGAATACACATGAGACTTGCATAGAAATTCGGGGGGAATTTTCATCTTGATCGTAGCACTGGAGGCCTTTGTACTTTCGCTTTCGCCATTGTCTCGGTCGATAAACCGCGTCCTCTGATTTCCTCGTCCTCGAAAATCCCACAAGCAATCAACTGTCTTCTGAATGGAGACCATGAAACCATTTTTTGGCTTTCTCTCCGGTGTCAGCCGTTTGGATCTCCCTACGAACACGTTTTAAGAAACCCATTATTCCTCCATACAAGTTACATGGCCAGCCCAATACTGGATGTGTTTTCTTATAACTTTTGAGATCTTCTGCTAGTCGAATAAACTGGTGTAGCTTCCTATCTTCGCCTATTCAGACAGCTTATAGCTTCATAATAGCGTTACCTAACAAAGCGCTAACACTTCGAACAAACTTCTGGTCCACCCATATTCATCTCTATTTTTCAACATGCATTGATGATCGTGGACGAAATTTGTTGGAGAAAGCAAATAGAGACCAAGGTACGGAGCGCCCATGACCATGACCATTCGCATGACCATTCTCTTGAATTTTGTATAAATGACTGACATAATTCTCACATATTCAGACTCAAAAAGCGAACCATCACGCTCTTTCAAATCACCATATCCGTTAATTTGCAAGCTCTCTATCGAGCAAAGCTCGCCTGATTTATGGAGTTGTCATGGAATTTTCGTATAGCTTTCTTTATTATGCCCTTTTGATGTGTTTCTCCTTTTAGTAGTTGGGCTATGGTGGTATTGAATTTGCCATTGGTCCACTTCTCGTTTGTTTCCAGTAATCCACCCAAAAACCCGACACTCAAATGCATTAAGTAATTTTTGCATATTACTTAATAGCGATATCATAGCGCAGGTTTCATCACAGCCTTGTATACTTCAAACTATTCTTACCTGTGTATGCAGCGGATCTTCTATATCGTCAAAATTAAATAAAACATATTTTTTTTTGCAAGCTGTACTCTCCTTCGTATTTCGTCGATTTCATTGACGCTAGCTTTAAGCCTAGCTTTCTGCGTTAGCTTTAAGCGTAAAGTAACAAATTGCCTAAGTTTTTTGATATTGAATTCGAAAAGTGTGATGCTTTATATATTGAGTGCTTTTTTCATCGATCGAGTCATAATTTTGACTTTGTTTTCATTAGCTGCCGTCCTTTTTATTTTGCTTGATTGGCGAGCTTCAGGAATAGTTCATTCATGGTCAAAAACGAGTGTCAAAATGTTTATATCATCTGAATAGGTTACCAATTGTCTCTACTTGTATGGTAATGTACCTCTTGAATCGACAAACAGCTTTTTTATGATGTATCTTCGAGCCAGATTTAACAACATTGGAGGCAAACTATTTCCCTGTTTTATACAAAGGAAGTATAGAACTTTTAGCTAGCAACACTTTTTAATGCTAAGGACGGTGAGACAGCTGTCATGCGTTTGATTGTAAGTTTGGTTGGCCATTTTATCACAAAAAGTATAACTTGAGTAATGTCTGCAAATCATGTAGATTTATTTTTAAAAAAATGGCTCTGTTCGTGAAACTTATCGTGCATTCTGTCAATTTTATGGCCGACATTGTGCAGGAATTGAGGCAAGCGACCACCGGACATGGCCTAGATTCTGCGTATGGGTCCAAAAATTACTGCAAATACCGAATTCCATAAGAAAATTTAGTTTATAGATCAGGCTAGAGCCTGGTTGAATGACTCCGGAAGTAAACAAAACTGCCGGATTGGGAGGGATGAGCAACCAGAGTTGGTAGTCGAAACACCGTTAAATCCGTAGAAAATCAGTATTTGGTGTGCTGTATGGATAGGTGGAATCATTGGTACAGATGTCTTCGAAAATGCTGCTCGGAAGAGAAGTCCATGGTGACCACGTGATAACCATGATCAATCACTTTATCGTTTCGAAATTGACTCACCGTAATGCAAATGACATATGGTTTCAACATGATTCCTCGACATGCCATACAGTTCGTGCAACCATCGGCTTAGTGGAATAAGCACATGGTGAGGGCCTAATTTTTCGATTTGGACCATTGAACTGAGCTGTAAAATCTTGTGATTTAACACCGCTAGACTTTTTCTTGTAGGGATACGTCAAATTACTCGTCTACGCCAACAAGGTTGACGCTTGACGATTTGGAAGAAAAGATTTGCAGCGTTATTGGTGAGACACAGCCCTAATTATTAGTTACAGTAGTCAAAAATTGGAGATGCCAGTAATGGTCCTCACATATACCAAATCAAATTTAAAGTCAAAATCAAATTTCAAAAGCAGTAAAAACTTTCTTTCCAAAAACATCAATTTCATGGAATTTCATGTTCAATTTCAAATCAATTTTTCCGTAATTATTCCATTTGGAAATTTTATACCTTAAAAAAACACTTTTACATTTCCCTATCCCGATCGTTTTATCAAAGGTATGAGGACTTGTTTGTTAAAACAAATCTGGAAATTTGTCGGCGTCATTGACATTTTAGTTAGGCAAACGAATTCCGCCGAGATACCAAAGCCAAACATTATTCAGTACAGTTCATTAGGATCGATACTGACGTATGCTCGATTGGAAAAAGTTAGGCGTACGTCTATATTGAACTCCTGGCATTTCTAAAGTGCAACTTAATATTTCCAATAATACTGTTCAATCTGATCTAGTCTCTATTATTTGAAACAATATTTTATATGCCGTACAAAATAGTGATATTCCTTCGTAGTTTCGTGATTTGGCGGTGTCCAGAATAAAACCCGTCCCAGCTGTTCGAGATGTCAAAACTATTCAAAAGTCATTTGTCGATATCAATACACATATTACGTGAAAACCCTCTTCTTGTCACGCCATACACAGAAAAACACGAACATTTCCCGCCCGGAAAATACATTTTCTCAAAGGTTTGCAAAGTAGATTTTCGTGGCTGCCATAACCTCCTCATTTGTTTTTATTTAATTTGTCATTAAATTTGCCCAATAATTTGAAATAGAAGAGCCCTGTCCCCGTTCCCTTCTCCAGGTAGCCAATGCAGAACACACCTTGTGAATCTAAGAAAACGGTAGACATTACCTTTCCGGTCACTAGGACAGTCATTGTGATTTCATTGAAACACGTTCGCCGGGTGAAGTCCCCTGTTTCGACCATTGCTAGGTCTCTGGTATGTACCAGTGGATCCATTTTCTTCTAAGGTCACTAAACGACGTAGAAAAACTTCGGGTTGCGGTTAAAGGCAGTCAAACACTGCTCTGAAGAGGTTTCGGGTTTGCGCTTGTTGTCCGGAGTGAGCAAAAGCGCCAAACATTGCGCCAATGGTTTTCTCATACCAAAAATTTCATGCAGGATATACCCCACGTGGTCTTTTGGAGAAGGAGCCATCCCCAACCGATATTGCTCCTTCTTTATTTTCCTAAAACCCGGGACCGTGCCCGCTCATACACGCGGTCAAAACAAAACTACGAGTCCGATTCAGCTTAAATTTTGACCGTAGCCATTCACAGAAATGTACTATATGATAGTGAATTTATTTAGTCATAGTGGAGCCAGTGGGCGGTCAAGCTCAATACATCTCGGACGGATACTTCACCGTCCAATTCTCCTAAAGTAATAGTTATTAGTAACAGATTCAAAACATGGAAAAAAAAGATCTGTAACCAAAATCGAGCGTAGTGCGCAAGCTGCTCCTTCTATTACATTCTAAGTCCTGTTGATGTCATCTGTAGAATAGGTTCCTGCTCCGTTTCATTGATAAACTCAATAAAACTTGCATGTGTAAAGCATTTACCCATCAAATTTATCCTGATTTACCTAGTTTATTCTCAACATTTTCAACCAAATTCAACTCCCCATAAGCATTTTATATTGAGAGTTGAATTATGTGTTCTGCCCTTTTCTGTCTAAATACATCACTTGTCAAGAATTCTAACATAAGGTTACATTTTTATTGTAAAAATGCAGAGGATCCTCTCGGAAAGCTAGCCAATGCTGCAATTGTTCCTCCCTTCACTAAATGATTGTGTTTGCTTACCTGCGACACCATAGGCAGACACCAAACCTTGCAAACCCCTCGATTCCTGTACACAGAAGTATAAAGACAAACAAAAGAACGAACGAATTAGCCAGAACCGGTGGCTTTGCCGCTCAAAATGGGCTCAAACAAAATACTTCTAGCCGCGGTGTGAACGTGCTTAAATGAAATCCTTTCGGTAAGAACATCAATTTTGCTTGGAATAACAGGAATGACAGCAGGGTGACCCTTCGACTCCAGACTAATAAGAGATAGTGACAAGCTCTGACAACCGCTGAGGTAAGGACACCATTTGATTGGAATAGAACATGTGCAAGACCTCAAGCATATGTGGGCTACTAAGTGTTCACACTAGCTTATGTTTAAACCACAATAAAAGGACCCTAAAAACAATAGTAAAAAGAAAAAAACGGGAAGAAAAGGGGGGGCGAACGTGAAATGAACGTAAAATGAACGTGACCCTTTCTTTTTTTCGTATCGCTTAATTAGGCTTCTTTTTTGGGGAAAATCACTTCGGTGCCCGGCCCATTTTTTACTTTAAAAGTAGTTATGATCGGCGCTGTCCTTTTCCTAATTACAGATTATGCAATATTCTAAGATCGAAAAGTTTGTCGGTTTTTTTTTTAATTTTCGAAGGAAAATTCATAAATTTGTATAAACTTGTGGATACCAATCACAACTATTATGAGAATGAGTAATTTAACCCTACAACGGGAACGCGGTGTGAAAAAACACCCCAGACCGGTTTAAATCTCGCGGTGAAAAGAAACGACTTACGTTTTCGACCCCGGACCGTAACCATAATTCAGTTTCAACGTCTGAATGCAGAGGGAGCACACTTGCAGCGTCAGTAGCACGTGAAAGCTCGGCTAGTGAACGTTAGAAGTTCGTCTGGGGTGTTCTTTCACCCCTCCATCCCTTTTGTGTATAGTTTTCGTCATTTTAAAGCTTTTTTAATTTTCGTGTTTTTTGCACTGTTTGGGTAAGTAATTAGTGTATAGTGGCCCCGCTATTTATATATTCACATATATATACTCGCGCGTGTATAACATAACCTCACTTTTGCTTTCGTCGTGTAAAGATTCGAAAAATGGCTTTGACTCCACGTCAAAGACTGTCAGATAGAGGTGCCATAACCACGCACCTTCCCACTCCACTTGGACCTGCAAAAGACGTAAGATCTCCTTATGAAAGTTGGAGTTTATACTTCGACGGAGCTATGCTTTCAAAAATTTTCCTGAAAATTGTCTTAATGAAGAAATCGACCGTTGGACCGACAGTCGAAAAACAAACAGGCAGTTGGATAACATATATGAACATGTTGGCGTAATTGAATTGAAGACTTTCTGACAATTCGTTTATTGTATTTTCTGGTCTTTAAACACAAATACGACCTCTCTTGAGGTCATGGCATCTGAAAATTGGTTGGATAAGATACCATACCGTTATGGCCCAAAAAAGATTAAAAGCCATTTTACAATTCCTCTGCTTTGACGATAAGAACATCCGAGCAGTTCGTCGTGTTCAGGATAAATTCGAGTCAATAAGAGAAATTTGAGACTTTATACAGCCCCTCAAACTATTGTACTATTAACGAACAATTTTTATCGTTTCATGGACACTGCCCTTTTAAGGTTTATAATGCTTAAAACCAGATAAAATGGTGTAATGGAGAAAACTTTGAAAGGCGCTTTTATTTGGTGAACTCAATTCAATACGTTGCTAAAGTGATTTTGAAGGGCAAAACAGAAAAAGTTCCATCATATTATATTAGAAAATTGAGCCAGCCAATTCACGGAAGCTCCAGAAATAAAACCTGCGACAACTGGTTTTCTTCAACAGAAATTTTCTATACAATGTTGGAAAAGAACCTTACAATGGTTGGAACACTGAAAAAAACCTCAAATACCAATTTCAAGAATTCTGGCGAGTCACGAACTTCAAAATTTTCTTTTAGCTAGACTAAAACCCTAGTATTCTACACGTCAAAGGAAAATAAAGTGGTTCTTGTGTTATCAATCTTGCATCAGTTGCAAGAAATAAATGAGAGTACAAACAAACCAGAAATGGTCATGTTTTATTAAATGACAAAAGGAGGCTTTGATCAGACGTGTCATGAGTACACCATTTTTCAGAAAAACTGAAAAATGGCCAGTGAGCGTTTTCTGGGGATGCCGAACCAATCGAGGATCAACACCTCGACTATATAAAATTTTAATGCTGACAATCCAGTACTGAACAGGAGAGATTTTTTGAAAAGTTTGATCGAAGATCTCTCAAATCCTCATATTCAGAGAACGAAAAAATTAAAAAATCTACCACACCAAACAGTATTCTGTATGCAGGAGGCATTGGATGAAGGGTCGATAAGACGGGACGTAGGTGGAACAGGGAGACAGGGAAGATGCATTCCTTGTCCCCGCACGATAACCTGAAAACACGGTGTCAAATGATCCAGGTGTCAGGCCTTCATGTGCCATGAGCATAGAACTGTTGTCTGTCAGGTATGTGGTGAGGGAGAATGACAAAGGAAACATGATTAATGATTAATTTGATATTCCTTATAAATAATGGTACTTTATCGTTACAAATAAAAATATTTTTTACCAATTTGAACGAAATTCTTTATCATTATTACGACCTGTGCGGCAAAAATCGATTTTTTAAGTTTTTGCTATTTGTGCACATTGATTTCTCAAAATAAATACCGTTTTTGGAGAATTGACCAAAATTACTTAAACACCCCTAAAACATAGTACCTTTCCTTTAGAACCTCGTAAGAATCACTCAATTTGGTTATCAAATCACTGAAATATCGTTATTTTAACGAAAAATGTCATTTTTGCTAGTTTTTCACCCTTCTTGGTCGATGTTCTTGGACCCTTCAAACTTTTAGCCAAAACTATTTAGTTCCCTTGATTCGAAGAAAACGAAAAAAATAAGCTCTCATGGAACTCTCAAAGTCATACTGGGCCCTTGAAAATTGGAGTGTTTTTTCACCCCGCGATCCCCGAATAGGTAAAAAAATAGCGATACCTATCGAGGGTTAACTTTGTTACAGTTCTTAGTTTAAATTACTCATGGTTCTGTGTTCCTTATTCTCACCCTGAATTTTAAAATTTTAATTATATGGATGAATATAAATAAAGTGAAACTACTTTAAGTAGTTATGCGATGGATAGTTTGAAGAAACAACGAAGTCGTTAAATATTCCTTAATAATCCATTTCCTTTAATTCATTTCCCATAATGTGGATATGGTGCAGCACTTGCCTTCTCAGTGTCCAATCATTCGATCAAGTGGTGTTTTGTATGAACAATGAAATCTAGACTTAGGAGTTTACTCAATTTAACTGAGTACCAACGCCATAGCAGACTCAATCTCTCATGACCCAATTCACACTCCGCTCTTGTGTGTACTGGTTTAAGGCCTGTACTATAATGAGGCCCTCCTTAATTTGTTGACCCCAAGTTTTTACAGCGAAAAATCGATTTTTATTGCTTCCTAGGAATCAATCCACTCTCGAAATTACTGAAAGTAAGATTTTCTTGCATCAAACTAGACGCTAGTCATAAAAAGAACTCCAACCGTGAAAGGAACGGCTTTGCAAAGCTCTCGTCAATATTTTGACTATGAACATCTTAAGTAGTTTGAGTTTTGATGAAACGAGAGGCCTCAACAGGTTTTTAAACCAGACTCATAAAAACTAGAAAATTTAAAGGCAATCATTTGTACGTTTTTTGAAAGGCCTTAAACTGTGTTTTTCTTGAAGTTTTACTGATGATGTGAACGTGGAAGTGAACTTCTACCTTAAAAAGTTTTCCAATCCAGACACCTTTGTTTTCTATGTTTTCGTTTGAAAAATCTTCTATTTCCATACATGAGCTGATGGTAAACTTCCCTGAAGCAAAATACCATAGGGAATCGATGGCGCTTAAAATGTTTACTTACCAAAAAGAGTTACTTAGGTTCAACTCTGATTATCGAACTGGATTGCATTCATTCAATGCAAATCCACCAACTCAAAAGCGGATGAATCAGCTGAAAAGTTATAACTCTCGAGTAGCTCTCACCACCCGACTTTCATAACCCAGATCTTCAAACCTCCTACAATTCTACGTAAGGTGATTGCAATTGCATGCTTCAACCACAAACTTGAATAAGATATTTGTAAAGATCTCTGTAGAAGGTGATATTATGTAATTAACTCGAATTTAACATGCAAAATCGGAAGCTTGTTGCCAGCTGATTTCGAGTAGAAGAAATTTATTTTAGTTTTGTTTGATCTTCATGGATACAAATTTGCATCGTTACTAAGCCAAGGATGTTAAACTCGCAAGACTATTTGGAGAATTGAAGCGGATTGTTCTTGGACAGGAAACCTGTTCCCAATCAAATAAGCATAATTTACTTTGCCCAACAGCAAAATTTCTGCATAAATATGTTGGTATGGGAGTTCATTTAACATGAAAATACAGCAATAATAACATTATTTACGATTTCTAAAACAAATCTTATTCAAAATTACACAATTTCAACTGCAATTTTGGAGTTCCATAAAAGATGCTGAAGTCTTTATCTTTATCTATACTTTCCGTACCACATAAAGTAAGCACATGTGATAGCAAAAAAAGTGAATATACAATCCTCATCACGAATTGAATGCATAAACAAAGTTTACTCGTTTCTCTGTCAGGTATTTCGAGTTTTATCGACAAAACAATTGAATAAACGTTAAAAAATAAAAATTCAAATAAAACTTGTCGAAGTACTCTGACAATAAAGATTTACATGAAGATTTCATTCATTGCATGTACTTGGTCTAGTTAAAGCTCTTAAGCACAGATGGAAGCCAGCATATAAGGATGATACTTGCAATCTTTTCAGTAGATACAAAACTGTAATGAAGAAAATAAAAAAACACTGAATTATAACTAACTATTGTCATGGTTCGTGAAGTTTTTTTTTTTGGATTTTCTTTACTTTTCTCGATGTTATTTCTTTTTCTCTGTGTCTAATTCTCTTCAAAATAGTCGTACACTACCTTTGAGTAGCGTATTCGAGAAGGAAATTTGGAAAATCAACGTACACAGTTAGGTTGTTAAGCTTTCTTTATTTCGCTTCTTTGTTCTTAGCGGCGCTTTGATTTACCAATGTGCGATTCTTGATGTTAAGTTTTACTCATTTCATGTACAGAAGTTATGATGGTAATTTTTTCCGGGAAATCAACGAATTATGAACGCTATTTTACCATCGGAAGAAACATTTCCCAGAACCAACGCAATTTTTTTTTAATTTATTTTAATCGGACTTTAACAATAGTTATTACTGTAAAATCATATAATGATGCATGTGAATCACTATTTTTTAAACTTATATAAGAATGTGAAACCGTTCACAGTATAATTTAAAGGCTTTTTAAATTGAAAATTAAGTCAGTGTGAAGCTTCTGATTATATCTCAAAATCTTAATTATGTAAAAACCTTAATTATGAGTATTTTTTTCAATTATGAACATATTTAAGAGTGTTATACAAGTGCTGAATTGAAATTCTGTAAGATGGCCAACACTTTTATCGCAAGATTTTCGCATTTACTTCTTTATTATAGGAGCAAAACTATAAAATCAAAAACCCTAGCAAACTATCCAGGCACACACAAAACACATCTTGTTAACCTGTCAATCTTTCGTCAGGCAGAATCCCTGTCAAATAAAAGTTAATTACGTTCGAGACATTCCTGAGGAAGTTGGTATTATCATCATGTACTGCCATCTATCAAACGACGATACAACAAATTTCAGACTGATTGATAGGTTACTTTGGATTTGGCAGCCAGTCGAGTAAGACATGTGTCGTGATTTTCGCTAAGATGGAGAAAGAGCAGTATCGTTTGGTAATCCGCATTTTGTTTTTGGTTGGAAAAAATACGAGGAGATAAAAGCAAAGTTGGATGCAGTTTGTGAGGACACTTCGCCATCTATGACCACAGTTAGATATTGGTTCAAAGGAACGACCAGGACGCCCGGCAGACGAGATTACTAAATCATTCAAAAAGTCTACGACATGATTGTCGCTGATCGGCAAACGAAAGTTCGCGAAGTAGCAGAGGCCGTAGGTGTGTCGACCGGAACGGCAATTAATATTTTACATGACTTGTTGGCGATGAAAATATTGTCGGCCCGATGTGGACAATGCCGCAATAGCAAGCAGGTGCGGCAGTTAGTTTCGAAGCAGTGTTTGGAGCAATTTAAGTGAGGTCCGCAGGAGTTTATGCGTCAAGTTGCCACCGTTGATGAAACGTAGATTCATCATTACAGATCAGAAACTAAGCAACTATCAAGTCAATGAATTTCTCCTGGTGAATCTACTCCAAAGAAGGCGAAGACGGTCCCATCAATTTTTTGGGATGTCAACGCCGTCAGCCTCATCGATTTTTTCGAAAAAGAAAGAACGATCATTGAATAATGCTACAGTGAGTTATTGGAACGCTTTGACAAAAAATTGAAGGAGACATGGCCGCATCTCGCAAAAATCAACGTGCTGTTCCACCATGATAATGCACCAGTACATTCTTTCGGAGTAGGCGCCGCCAAACTGCATGAATTGCGTCACGAATTACTACCGCACCCCCTTTACTCACCCGATCTGGCACCCTGCGACGTTTCTTGTTCTTTGACATGAAGTTATGGCTCACGGGAAAAAAATTTAGCTCGAACGATGAAGTCATTGCCGAGACAGAGGCGTAATTTGGAGAGTTCGACAAATCCAATTTGTTCGAGCGGTTAAAAAATGGCAGGAACGTTGGGAGAAGTGTATTTTTCTAAAAGGGGAATATCATACATAACAATATCGAAAAATAAAAATGAATTTTTTGAAAAAATTGTGTCCTAATTTCTAAGACGGGTACTTATTGAACAACCCTCGTACTTGCTCCGGCTCTCGGAGCATAATGTGTTAATAACATACGTGCGGTGTTAACGTGAACCATATCACGTAGGCACAACTTAATTTCCCTTGTTGTCACATACCACAGCGTAGCTCATGTGCGCTGAAACTTTGTCAATTGTGTAGGGGCCTCAAAAAGTGTGGAGCGTCAAGAACTATGCTCTCCATACAAACCAAGCAAGTGATTGTAGAGTGGAAGAAGATAGCTGATATTGCGAGACAGCATGGCTTGAACAGGTCTACAGTATGCACAACCTTACCTAAATAAGATATAATCCAGAAGACTCAAGCAGCTCAAGGAGTAACGAAAACCACACCTGTAAGCAAGAAAGTGCAATCCATGAAAAAATGGAGACGTTAATTTTAGTTTGGATAAATGAACGGAAAATGAAAAGAGATATAACTAATATGGCTATCATTCAAGAGATGGCTAAAGAAATTTTTGAGAAATTGAAAGAACAAACTCCAGGTTCGTCATCCGAGGAATGAAAATTCAAGATTACCACTGGTTGGTTTGGAAAGTTTAAAAAGAGCGTAAGAAAAGCCTGTTAATGCAGAGAAAGAAGAAGCTGAGAGGTAACAATCTCAAATTTCAAGAATTCATTGAAACAGAGGGGTATTGCCCAAAAAAAATATTTAATTGTGTTGAAACTAGTTTGTTTTGGATGCACATACCGTACATCGCAAAAAATGAGAAAAGTGTTTCTGGGCATAAACCCATGAAAGACTGATTGTCGCTACCTTTGGGAGCTTAGAGATAAAAAACCTATACCGCTGCTTGTTTACCATTCTGAGAACCCAAGAGCACTCAAAAAAATCAAAAATGATTGCCAGTTATGTGGAGATCGAATCAGAGGGAATGAGTTACGCAGGCTCTTCACAAAAAATGGCTGTTTAAAGTTTGTGTTCGGAGCATCCAGGACTACCTTGATACGAATGACTTGCATTGAAAGCACTGCTGATATTGCAGAATACACGAAGACACTCAAAAGACTTTGAAGATGATTTGCTGACAGACATCTCCTGCGTAACAGTTCAATTTCTATCTTCGGATACGTCTTCTCTAATTCAGCTAATAGGTTAGGAGGTTATTGAAAGTTTCAAGAAATTGAGACTCACGTGCTGTTTTGTCGGTGTTTTGAAGCCTGTCAATTCTCCTCAGAAATTACTAGAATATCGTTTTGGAAAAAAAATTGGACATTCTGAAAGCTATTCGTATCATTCAAAAGGAGTAGTCAGAAGTCACGCAGCGCGTAGTTGATTAAGATGTATCTATCCTTCGTTCAAGAAAACGGAGGTGATCAGGGAGATATCCTTGAAATAATGCAGAAAATTTCGACAACAGCTAGAGATCTGTCTGCAGACATTTTTCACTTGTTTTATTTTTGAAAATCAAGTTAGGAAAAAATGCATATGCAATCAGTAAAAATTATTGGGAAAACTACCTCGCTCCAGTAGTATTGACAAAGCGAAACTGCTTAGAAGCTTTAGCACTTTAGAAAAAATTACCAAACCATCGGTATTCGACAAGCGTTTCTCTAGATTCGTTGATATTTGCAATATGTTGAATTAGTATTTCGATGCACCTCCCTGCATTTGGCCGTTTTGACATGTCGCATAAGTTTTGATGGTTTGAAATTGTTTTACATTTACAATAATGAGTTCTAGGTAGTTGGAGAGTGTCATTCACTCTTATGGCTAAGTCATTGAGAATTTTTTTCTTATTTTTAATATAAATAAAGTACTTTAAAACGGATGTAGAGACAGAACGATTAACTATCGCGACTACTTTCTGCTTTACGCCTCCACCTCACTTCTCGTTAAACAGATGGTAAGCGAAAAAAGGTTATCAGGGCCATTGCCACCTTCAAACAACTCGAATCATTGAAAGCATTGCCATTCATGCTTATGAATATAGAATTCCGTTGTCTCAATAATAAAAATCTTTTTAAAAATATACAGAGCCCCACTATCTCATCATGCTGAAGAGGCTAAAATAGTTTTGGCACCAAAGTCGGCAATGCTTTCATGCTGCAAACCCTGGAAGCCTAGTGAATGGGTACCATGAAATAGGACAATCACTGAGATATGGTGCTCTGCCATCACTGGATGTGGAAGCACCGTGAACATAACGCGGGTGTGACCCAACTAACACGCAAACCTTTCAGAACAATCAACAGAGGCGCACCAAAGGATAATGTATGCAGAATAGAAAAGTACCTTTCCGTCAAAGATTACATATTGGCATCCGTCTTCAGTATCGAAGAAGCCCCAAATAACATAAAATCGGAATACAAAGTATCAGCCGTTCGAAGATATGGAACGGATTTATATCTTATTAAATTATGACTTATTATGACGAATCTTCTAACTAAAAGAAATATTACAGCCGAAGAAAAAAGCGTTATCTTGAAGAAATGGACTAGCAAGGGTACATCAAACGCTGGCATAGAATCACAGAAGGGCTAAATAAAAAGGGTTTGTGAATGGTAGCATATGCTAATTATGATACAGACCACATCATAACTTTTTTTGAACGCGTGACGTTTGACGGTCTGCGTATCAATGCCGACAAACCGGTTGTTATACTCTATACAAAATGCCAATACCTGGAGACATTTTCATTCTCGACTATTAAAAAGCTATAAACTTGGTAAACAAGCCGAATACCTGGAGATAACTTTAATATAATCTAAGTGTATTTATATCTAATATAATAATGCATAGGAAAAGTGAGATATATAAATCGATATCACTATAACAGATATCAGTTGTGCTATCTGCAAACTCTGCACTGACATTTGTTGAAATCAAACACTAAAACACGCTCACACCCCGGAGCGGCAACACGGCAGAAGGAGATGTGAACAACCCATGCAGCAATAAAGCGTGCTTTGGAATATAGAGAGCTTGAAAATCAAATAACGACGGTTTGAGCATTATTTTTTTCGTATAAAATAATATATGTGAGCCATTGTGAATAAATACAAAATATAAGAGGATGTTAATGCACACCTTTCTCCAGTTTCTTCTTTATGTCCTGTCTCCAACATGTTTTGCTTACCAATGCTAAGATATCCGGAAAATTCATATCGAGTACCCTTAGATTGCGTGTTAGCGCTCTTTAGGGATGACACTATGGTATGTGTGAGCTACTGCGTTTAGCGGTGCTGAGGAGTTACGCTGTGGTGCAATGCTGTGGTGAATGAAGAACTGAGAGAAATGAGGATTCTTTCATTACTCTGTTGATAGATGCTCGACCATAGCTTAACTGCAAACTACAACAGCACTACCGGTAAGTTTCCGGCTGACAAAGTTAGAAAAAGCATAAATAGATTTATGTTTACATTGCGTTTTTACTGATTAAAGTTGTCAGGTATATACTTGTTAAACACAATAATGAGAAAAAATTTATCAATCCAAGTAATGCTACTTATTTTGGAGAATCCAGTTAGGTCCAGTGTTTGTTCGAAGCGTCATCTCTTTTTTGTGCTTACGCTGTCGATTCAACGAGGCAAAGAGATCGAGTCGTTGGCACCTATACTAATCCCCTCAAATTTTTCGTTAGGACGATATGTAATGGATTCAATTAGTCAATTATGTGGCTTAGACATTTCTTTCAATACAGGAAACACCCAACGAACCCAACATTCATTTCTGTGATAGATTCTAATATTTTTTATGTATTATTGACCAGCCAACAGTTTTATGACCATTTACAAAACACGACTGAGGACAGTAGGAGGAGAATGACAGTTTGACGGAAATATTTAGATTATTATTTCAAAACCGTCTCACATTCATACCAAGTGATGAGCATGCGAATAATGATTTAGGACATCCGCTGTCTACCACAACCTAGGCATGCGTATGAAGTCTACTTTCCTGAATATCGCTGGCATTTTAGAAGACATAAATAAATACCGATTACACGAAAAAGGAGTTAGCACTTTCGAAAATCTTAAGATAGCATACGTTCCTTCACTAATAATAAAATTTTTTAAAGACTGAGTACCTCTTTCTCCTTCTTCACGACGTGATAAAACCATTATATATTCTAGACTTGTTAAGCTAATTGATTTCAACGAAATTGAAATTGTGAGCATACAATTCAAGGATATCATTAAAATTCGTGGCATACTTTAAAAATAAGCACACAACTACCTTGAAATATGGTAGCAGATCCAAAAAAATTGTCTGAAACATATTTTGCAATGATTTCTATACTGGTTCATCGTTACTAAGAATATGTTCCTAGTATTATGTTTTATTGTAACCCCACAACCCGCCGGAATTCAATTCGAAATCCCAGGGCAACAAACTTTCAATTTTATCTGCAAAATCTAACTAAAAAACTTTATAATTCTCAAGTTTTTGCAAATCAAAACTATCCTACGTAGTAAATCTCTTCACTTTCGAAAGTTTTCGTCAGTAATCATCAAACTTGAATTTATTATCACTTTCGACAATACAAAAAGGCATTTCCAAATCTTTCACTTTGAGTGCAAGCGAATCTTAGGGTGTTTCATTGCGCACTTATCTTTTTTGCTTTATCAGACAAATACAAACTAATTCGAATTAAATGGAGCAATTCACAAGACCTCAAAGTAAAAAATAATTTCATTTGAATTTATTTTTTTTTTCAAATTCGCGCTGCTGCAATAAAAAACTAGATTGGAGATAATAACGAATAATATCGTCATTGTACACCACAGGAGTATGCAATAAAATAAATAAGATAAAAAACGTTTGACCGCCATTTTCATAGTCAAATGAAAACTATAAACGTAGAAGCAGAATTTATTTAAAACGTCGGTTCAAATACCCAATTCTAATAATTATTATAAATGCAATATAATGATACACTTGCTAGCAATCTCTTTGTTACTATTCAAGTGCTAACATCAAGCCACAAAGAAATAGATACTTTGAGTTGTTTCTTTTGATGCGAAAATTGTTTCTATGCAGAAATGTGGTTAATTTGCACCAATTTTCCATGAAAGTAATGGTTTCGCGTTTATTGTTGTTTACGTAAATGTTTTGAATGACTGAATAAACAGACGAATCCAACCACTCTTCGTCTTTTCTGTGCAAATATATCGAAAAAGAAAACTGCACTTGGAGTTGAAATCAAGCAAACATTTTAACTCGTGTTGCATTATTTCCCAAACAAAACCACTCGTGAAGGCTAGCAAATGGGAAAAGACCTGAATATAACTCGGCAAGGCCTCTAAATCTTACCAATTAACTTTCAATGCAACTATTAATTAAAAGTTTATTTACATTGTTGCAAAGTTTGGGATGGTAGTAACGTAAAAGAGAATTGGTACTAACCAGTTGGGTAATATCCGTCTTCTTTCGGTGAAGTAAAACTTTTTGCTGAAAGGCTCTTCTGTGTTGTAAAATCACTTTTCCTTAACAAACTTTTCAGCCGACTATTCTTATTTTCTGCGTTCGAATTGTGATGTGAAATAATAACAACAAATAAATAAACTTTCAAACTATAGTTAAGAATAGTCGTCGAATGCACGGTTGTTGTTCACTATCATGAGCGCGAGAGGATTTCGGCCGCGACGTTCGAATTTCCAAACGTAGTTCACTGCATCTAGATGTCTACCGTGTTAGCTTCACTCTACGAACTGAGTATCTACTATCTACGAGTCCAACTGACTCACCTGAGTTGCCGGGGCTTGCCACACATCGTACTGGTGGTCCCCCATCGGTCTCACGAATTCTGCGCCAGTATGGCAGCTGCTGCTGATGGTGTAATTTTTCGTTTTCCGCAAGAAAACACTCATCTTGGGGTTGGCTTCATTTGAGAAACCTTCACCATCGCAGAATGCAATCTAGGTGACTTGCTACCTATATCCATGCGGTTAAAGTGCACATAGGTGTTGCGCTTACTACGGTGAAGAATGAATATGCCGCGCAAACATGCAAAAGGTAAGCACACTAAAGATTGAAGAAAATCGCTTCTGAAAACGTTCCCTGAGTTATATTAAATTGTTAAAAACAATAAATATGTGAAAAAAACGAACAATCGATTGTATTCTGTTTTTTAAAGTGCACTAAATTCTTAAAACTATTTCACAAGAGATACAAGAGTATATCATTTGCAAAATAACTCTTATATGTTGACTGCACTCGCCATTTGAATATATCCTTGTAGACCTGCTGAATCAACCAACTTCTATATTTATGTGAGGATATCCACTGATTGATACTAAACAAATTTGGATCTTTGATCAAATCAATTTTGCTAATAGTACAGTCGGGTCCGACTATTTAAAACTAAAACGCAGTCAATAATAGTTATTTAAAAAAAACTCAAAATCCTGTGTCCTGTTAGCATTTCAACTGGTGTCCTTAAGGTGAAGGTTCAATGCGCATTTCCCTTCCACACTTTCTTGTAGTTGGCAGGTGGAAATATGTCTACGTGCTGAGTAAAGGATTTCCAGTAATAGAAGACTACTAGGCCACCATCCAAACACCTCCAAACGCCACATCGAGCTACACCTCTATTTCTTTACTAGACGGCGACTTCGATTAGAGGTGTCCCTACTTCAGCCAGAGACTGCGATGAAATTATCCCTCTTCCTTCTGTGTCGAACAGTGGTGCAAGAATCTTTTCTTCGTTATAAGAAACACGTTATAAGAATAAGAAGAATAAGAATTCGTTATAAGAACCACGATATTTTTGAAGGTTGATCAATTTTCTCGTTAAAGAAAAAGCGTTCATTTCCCATTGTGTTCATTTGATGGTTTCACTTGATGGTTTCACTTGATTTCACTTGTCTGTGAACTGTATTCTCCTTATCTTATATAGAGAAGACTGGAAATACCCATGACTGAGTAGTTTATTCAATCAGTAATTGGTTTCGTCGGACCCTCCAGTAAGCCATGGCCTCACATTGTTAGTGAGTTTCACCGTCCAACTATTCCGCGTCCTATTTTTTTAGGCGTTCTGCCACAGACAGATGGAAGAAACCATTCTTCTCGTGTGCGATAGCTTTCCTCTCCTGTTTACTTCGTCGAAGATAAATCTTCCTACACGGAGGGTGATAAATGTCAACTCAGCAACAACCACCAGCGCTAGTTCAGACACAGAGTGGTATGGCGATGCGATCTATAGGGCTCCCCGCTTATGTGCCTGAATTAAACGTTGCCTGTACTTATGCTTGTTGAGGACCAGACTTTGGGCCACTATCAAAGTATGAACTCGTTTTTGTTCATTGAGTCGTTTGAGTATGCTGCCTTTATCTAGGCCATAGGTGGGCTGCGTGCTGGGATTCTCGTTGTAGCTTTTCCTGCGGCCGCTTTTAATTTGTCCGTAGCTCACCTTAGATTCCATTAGCAACCCCAAGTAGGCGACTATATTCTTGGACTCAGTTGTCGTCTACGCTATTCGACCCTGCGGATTCGTTCTTTCGTCTTAATTACCATTTCAGTTTTTTCGTATTCCAGACTGAACTCAGGACTGATCGCTCAATCATCCACTTGTTGCATCACCGCACTTAGTCTGAGTTGCGTGTATTTGACCTACCGCCCAGATATCGAGGCCGCCACGTCACCTACGTAGAGAATCAGTGACAGCTCTTCCAGCAGTTACAGCCTCAAAAGCTCAGAAAATCAAAGGCAAGGTCAAGAATTGAACCTCGTATGACTCCTGTAATCACGTTCTTTACCTTTCGTCCCTCCTACATATCATAGAACACCCTGTAATCTCTCAGATAATTCCTTAAAATCCTCATCAGATATTCCGGTACTCTGTTTGGAGTTCAATGCGTTCGTTTAATATCTCGAGCAGCACAATTCTTTTTCAGCGTTAGTTTGAGCTCTCGATGTTCGAACCATATTCATAACCTCCATGATCGCGTCTCTGGTACTGGTATGGAAACAAATCTCCAGCGGCTCTTATTTGGTTGGTGACTTTTTCCTTAAGAAGTTCCTTCAGCAATTTCGCACCTATATCCATCATTCACAGCGGGCGATGGGAGGATCGTAACTCAGGATCTCGCTTCGTTTCAGGATACTGGTAAAGCACCCTCCTCCAAGCATGCGTTAAAAATGAGAAGCAGCAAATCGAGGACACGATAGAATACAAATTACAACACGTCTGACGGAACGCTGCAGTTTTGAATATAAGATTGCAAATCTGCACCAACTGTCAAACCAGTCTGCTAGACGCAAGCGCCTGCAGTGGTAACTTGACAAGGATGTCTTGTTTGAAGGAATATCGCGTCTTGATTAAATATTGTTTTTGATGGCAAAAACTTTTAAACAATCATTGCAGAGACAAGTTACAGAGATGTTATCTGAGATGTTAGTTACAGAGATGTTATCCCACATCTTTTCCATCGAGAACATCAGTTTATCGATAGTTTAGTGAATTTAAAACAAGTCGAAATAGCACTGATCGCGCATCCCACTCTGCAAGGCCAAAAGAGGCTGCGAATGCGGAAATCGAAAGCAGTTTTTTATTATGGTAAAGTGAAGTTGCGTGAGTTCCGTCAGGCCGTGGGCATCTCAAAAGAACGGGTAGGATACATTCTGCACGATGGTTTAGAGATGAAAAAGCAATCGGCGTGATGAGCGCCGCATTTGCTAACCGTCGACCAAACAGCAGCGAGTTGATGATTCAACAGCCGGTTTGGCATTATTGCAGCATAATCGAGCGGACTATGTTCGATATTTTGTGATGATGGATGAAACATGGGTCCATTCCTTTACGCCTGAGTCAAATAATCAGTCTGCAGAAGGGAAGTTAATGGACGTTAAGGCCCAGATACAATACTGCGTAACGGCGATGCGAGAGCGCGATGCGTTTCTCGCTCGTCGTCGCGCATCGCTTACAATGCACGCGATGCGAGGAAGAATAATGTTCATATGACAAGTGTCAAATTGGTGACGTTTCAAATGAAATTTGATTAAAATTGTTTTTGATTTTTTAAAAATTTGAATTTGAAATTTTCCTTCGTTTGGCGAATAATAGCCTCAACAAGGATGCACAAAATTTTCATTCAAAATTCATTCCAAATAACCCTCGTACTTAAAAAGTAATAAAGACGTTTAAATTTCAAATTTCATTCACGCGCCATATTGGATCTGACAAACGTCACGCACGACAAACGTCTTAATATTTCTCGCATCGACGCATCGCAATCATTGTACGTTGTCGTATACAAATGCATGTTACGAAAACTGCTTGACTTTTGCTGCGAGACTCTCGTCGCGCTCTCGCATCGTTGTCTCGCAGTATTTTACTTCGGCCTTTATTGGACAAACTGAACGACGAAATAAAGAAAAAACGGCCCCATATGTGAAAAGTTCTGTACCATCACGATAATGCACAGTCACGTGCGTCCTTGAAAGCGATGGTAAAATTTGACTAATTACGATTCGAATTGGTTGTTCATCCACCGTATTCTCCAGTCTTGACCTCCAGTGACTCAAGCGGTGGCTCCAGGGAAAGAGATTCAGATCGAATGAGGAAGTAATCATGTAAATCGAGGTGTTTTTCGAAGGCTTGAATGTTACGTTTTACAGAAAGGGCATTGAAAAGTTGGGAAATATTCGAAAGTGTTTCACTCTCGATCGTAAAAAAAAACTTTGCCCAAAAAAGGTTTTCATTAAAAATCCCGGGACTTTTCAGCCCGGCTAGTAAGCTCAGTCTCTAGCTCTCCCTCATCCGTATTAGAACCAATGAGTTTTCCCTCCTTCCTTAAGTGAAAACCCTCCGTCATATTGTAAAAACATACGTAGCTAATACTTCAAATACGAACAAACTCCCGATCAGACTGTATTTGTGTAAATCCTGAACTATCTCTGTCTGAACTAATCTATGTCTGAGAAAATTCGCCCGACAGTACTAGAGTTTTATGCAGCCATGCAACGCCTGCGCCGTTTTCTAGACTTTCCTGCTTAGTAGATTCAACCTTTGAGGGATCTCAGTGTACAGCACTACTTGAATTCCATACAAATCATTCCTGCTTGACGTACCCATTCTTTCCAAAGATTTGATGGATCGAATCAGAATGTCACCTGTTCAAGGATGGATCTTTAGCTCTGAGTGCATTTTAAACTGAAGCGAGCAAACAATGCTGTTTCAAAATTGTGCTTCTTGAGGGACATCAAATAACCAAATTTCTCCCTTCCTAATGATTGGATTGATCTTAAGGGCATCAGTGAGTTCTTGGCAGGCTATTCACAGCTGTTTAGTGATGAGTGTCATCGCTATCCTTTTCCAAACTTTCCCTTTGGAAGCCTGGATCGCTATCAAAGTTTCTCCTAAATATTCCACTTTGATGTCGAGGTGTAAATATTGGAAGCTTTCGGTGCTCAACACAGAACACCAATTCCGTCTTATAGACAATCTTACCGCAATAAGACGCGGTAGAAAAACCATGCCAAAACGGAAGTGACCAGCTAAAGAAGAGCAGAGACTCTTGCAACCCGTGAGAGACAAACACACGGTAGAGAAAAGCAAAATAGTTGAGAAAACTTTGATTGTTGCCCTCACCACCGAAATGACTGAAGCACAGGACACAAATAAAGAATTTCCAGCAGGCAGTCACCGAGCACTTCAATTATCCTCGGTCGTTCAGAGGAATATCGACTCTACGTTAAACTGGAAAAGACTATGAAACGCATCATTGCCACAAGGAGTTCCTTAGTTAAAAACAAAGATACAGCCAACTCGGTGGTACAAAGGTACAAGCAACTTAGGTGCCCTACTGGTTTGGTTCGGACCAGATGCAAAAAATAAAGATGCGTTTTGTTAAGTAATCAAAAGAGAAAAGCAACCGTAGCCTCACTTGAGCCTATGGCTATACTGGAAATTAGGGACATAGAATAGTATAATAAATAATAGAATACCCAAAATAGAATACGCATTAAAACGCGATTTTCCTGTACTAAGCAAGATGAACGTTAGGTTGACCAAACAAAATAATAGAGATCAATTCAAGGCCATTGTTGACTTCACAGAGAGGGCAGCAGAACGTCTGTTAAAGAAGGGCAAAATTAGAGTAGAGTTGGTTATTTGTCCGATACGCTGAAGAGCGATTCATTTCCGGTGTTCCACACCAAAATCTCGCCAACATTGTATCCTGACGAATCCGGAACAGCCGCCATGGGTTCGGAATATACACTCGCCAAGGACGAGGAGATTATTACGTTTGGACTCCTCGTTCGGGAACAACACTCTTTAGTGTAAACTTCATTCCGAAAGAATCATTATTATCCTTTCAACTTAGACACAATGCTGTGAAAGATGGTGTTTCATGTACAGAGGGCCATGTGTTCGTCAGAGGTGACTTTAATGCTAGATGAATTAAATAGGACATACATACATGACAGCTAGGACTGGCCTCGTCATAAGGACCGCAGCCCACACCTTTGCGCTGGGAATGGGGCTACATTGGAGTTCCCATCAATTGGGCTGCGTTGGAACCATAGTTTATGTGACATTTGCTCCGGAGTACCTAGTACAAAGGGTTAAAAATTGGAGAGTGCTAGAGGATTACTTGGCCAGCGATCACCAGCACATAGCACTAGACATGTATGAAGTTGCTTTCTGAAACATGACCTTAATCTTTGTTGGAATACTAGGAAAGCAAAAACTGAGAACGTTGTTACTCAGAACTGCATCCTCGGCCCAGACCTGTAAAACATCTACTACGACGGACTGCTGCAGCTTAAGCTGCTGCATGAATTAGGCTTGATCCACCATGCAGACGATGTCGCGGTGTTAGTTACTGAACGCACAGTCGACCATGCGCAATTTTGATTAAATATGCTAATATGGCGAATATTGAACTGGATGACCACTTGCAGTCTCAGGTTGGCACTGGAAAAAACTGAAGTTGCCATCCTGAAAAAGCAAAACCTCAAAGAAAGGAAAGGTTGGAGAAGCGCTGGTTGAGTCCATATCAGTGGTGAAATAGCTACGCATACTGATAGACTTTATGATGAGTTGTTTTTCCCAACAAATCACGGCAACATTTTACACATTTTACACATTTTACATTTTTAACTAAGTTCAAAGAGACAACTTCTAATGAAGGACTCATGCAGTCAGTTCTACACTATGGGTCAGAAATACTGAGCGACGCTCTCAGCAAGGTAGACCACAGGTGCAGAGATTAGAAGCGCAAGGGTGATACCAATCGCCTTCCTTGCGAGTGAATGAAGAAGGGAAGATAACAAAGAATAGGCTACCAGGGAATAGAGACAACGCTTTTTCAGGGATTGGCAACAGTTCTGGGAGCATGCCTCAAAGGAAAAGTGTACTGCACGCCTGATCCCTAATCCATCTGAGACCGTGGCTCAATCAAGAGCATGGTGAGACTGATTACTACTTGACCCAGCTCTTAAGTGGGTATGGATGTTTTCCGTCTTACCTACCACAAAAAACGAATACATTCGTCCTTTAAGCTGATTTTCAGATTACGATCATGTTTTTTCTAAATTTCTTTGCTTTAAAGAAGGCTGAAGTTATTACACTTTGAACTTTATTATAAAATTTATCAATGTCTTTAAGTGGTTGATGTTGTTGAGAAAATGTTAAGTTCAAAAAGGGTACACCCTTTGCAAAGATATTAAAACATCGCACAACTATGAAATTTTCGCTCTTGTAATTGCAAACGCGAGCAAACTGGAAACACTCTGAATTACTTGACGGCCCAAAAATAGTTGAGTAGGCATAATAAGAAGTCTGCAAAGCTCGTGGAGCCTTTTGATTGATTTGAAGTGATTTGGCGACAAAAATCTTATGACTCAGGGAGAAAAAAAAGCTACATAATTTTCATCCCGACTATTTTACATATATAAACAACAACGTACATTGAAAGAAAACTAAGCATATCGTAGCTACAAGATTCCAACCAAAAGGATTGATAACTCTAAGTTTTCATTACAACCAAACTCTTCCCTCGAAACTCCCAAACTTACAAAAGATGGCAAGATAATATATGTTTTTGACAAAATATATGTAGGAAATCTCCATATCCGCATTATTGTCACCTCCTTATTTTCTCCAATTTTTTCTTCTAACCCAAAAAACCTTAATATTCGCCCGTTTGCTATAATTTTCGCACATCTGAGCAAATAGAAACAGTAAACAATATTTTATATTAACAAAATATCCATCTAACTGAAAGATATTCATGACCACCATCCACTCCCCTGAAGCTAATAAAATTACGAAATTTTTTTGGTAGCAAAATCAGTTAATAAGTTCTACTGGTATCATTTTCATGCAACTTTTCTTGCGGTGCGAAAAAAACCTCAGCCATTTTGCTTCAGCGATCGCACAAGATGCAAAAACACAACATTTTGTTCCTAATTTATATTAGATAATCAGATCAGCTCGAATTTGTTGATACAACCAATGTTTGATTCAATTAATTAATATTATGTTACGTCTCGTTCAATTTTACTACCATGCAGTCTCACTTCAAAGTTCACATACGAAGCTCAATGAACTTTTCGATATTTCTGCCATGATTGTTGCCACTGGCTGGCTCGTGGTTCGTTGCGATAGACCTCATTTCTGCAATTTTTGCTATAATTCATTTCTTCATTACTCCATTACCATTGCCGACAGTGACTAATATTTTCTGCACTCATACTCGCTACATTCACAACAATAATTTTCTTATTTGTTTTTGTTTATCTAAATGGTTAAGATGATGCGCAAAAATTCTTTTTTGCTTAACAAAATTATTGACTCGAACGATCGTGCTTGATTTTAATTTTTGCAGCTTTTTAACGTTTGCCAGAATAATAAATTCAAAGAAGCCACGAGTATAAATGCCACAACGAATCGGAAATGATGCAATTCAGATTCGTTTACTAATAAACAAGAAAAAAACAAGAAAATCGAGCAGAAATGTTGCAACATTCAATTAAATAAATACTTAAAATGCTTCACAAGCGCGTTTTCACAAGGTTCAGGTGAAAGTCTTCAAGTTAAGAACTTTCCCTGGTAATAACACTTGTAATGATTACAATGGCTATGGCGGCACAATTGGAAAATGCGATATTTATGTCCAAATAGAAATAAGATAATAGTAGAATAATCCAGAATGAAATGATATATAGAACTGCCAAGAAT
This sequence comes from Stratiomys singularior, assembly GCA_954870665.1. Classification (NCBI taxonomy): domain Eukaryota; kingdom Metazoa; phylum Arthropoda; class Insecta; order Diptera; family Stratiomyidae; genus Stratiomys; species Stratiomys singularior. The sequence continues at coordinate 32,935,279 of OX940879.1, forward strand.
AATTACGCACTAGTTTTTCCTTGTTTCAGTGGACGAAAATTAAATTATTTTTAAAAATACTGCAACACTTTGTTCGGCCAAAATGGCAAGAATAGAGTTAAAAATTCATCGACAATAAGTGAAGCAAATTTTATTTCACCAAGTTACGGCACATCACAAAATTCAAGTTATCCCACTTTTTGATTTGGACGGTTCATAGTTAAAACAAATCCTCCTTGATCAAAGCTCAATATTTCATATGTCCTCCCTTGGCATATATGGGCGCTTGCAGACGCCGTGGCATACTTTGTACGAGGCCTTGCAACCAACGCTCATCAATAGATTCCCAGGCTATCTGCAAGACTTAAACAGTAGATGTTTACTTATCACGTCGGTTTTATCTATTTTTTTTTAAATCCAAAATCGACCACAAATTTTTGATTGGAACCAATTCCAGGGACTAGGGAGGCCACTCAAAGTGTTAAATGCGTCAATCGTGGAAAATGTTCGGGTATTGCGTGGCATAATTTCGAATTGATGTCAATTGTCAACAATGTCATGTCAACAGTCAACAAGGATGATTCCATGAACTTGTTCATTAGCCATTGTTGGTGCAATGGCCGACTAACAAATATTGTGGGTACCCTTAAGAACAAGCTATTGTTGTTAGCTCAGCCTGTTGTTAATTTTTTTTTTTAATTTTCTGTGCAATAAAATCATCCTGCCATCCTGTCTAAGTGTGGATTTGCGTATGCGTTCACTGCCATCTTTATCAACCAAGGAACTTCCTGATACTTTTGTCTGATTTTTCGAGCTGATGAAAAGCTTACTCCGTAATTCACAAACCAAACTTCAGAAAGCAATGCTAACGCTACTGGAAATGAATGACCTTTATTTTGTTTAAGTCTGGTTGACAAAGCTAAGCGCACTCTTAATCGATCAAGTGTTGTCTTTGAGTGCAACGATACGTGTTTCCATGTGCACACCGAAATGAACAAAGCGTTCAAAGACAGAGTAACCACTTTGTAACTATCTCTCTACGTGTCCTCGAAGATCAATGTCTTTACTGGCCGTCAGACGGCAAAGTTCTCAATAAATAGAGACCCCATTAAACTAAACAGAAAAGTGTTCACTACGACCGAACAATAAATAACTGCTTGCTTGCTACATTGCGCACACTTTAAGGGACTGCCGTCAGACCAAAGCACTAACACAATTGTGGCAAATATTCCTGAATATTCCTAATATTCCTAAATGGATGCCAGGACTCCTATCTCACTATCTCCTCAAGAACCAATAGAGCCTCTAGGCCCTCTAGGCCCTCAACCTTCAAGTCCAGAACAGGCACTATTTGCTATCCCGATGGTATCCCGAATTACATTCTAAGGAAATTCTCCAATGCCTCTCACTGTTATTACTAATGACTGCATTAATACTGGATAACGCTCTTTTCTCGAGTGTGAAAACGAGCTCTACTATCCCCCCATACCCAAAAAAGACCAATGGCGGCTTAGAAAAGTTAAGAGCAATATCTCTACTCACAAACGTAGGTACGATTCTGGAGAAGATCGCTCTTTCGCAAAACCACTAATACCAGCGCACTGTTTGGATTTAAACAAAAAATATCTACATTCGCATTGCTATTCCACAAGGATCAATACTCGGCACTCATATCCGCAATCTCTATCGTCACGATGTCCCAACTCTAACGCAATCGACAAACAGTATACAGCACTCTGCCCCTGCACTCTGAAGTATATCATCAACCCCACGCAGTCTTATACGCAGACGACATAATACGACATAATCGTTCTAGCTGCTCGCTGGTCCCCTCTCAACACCCTGCTAGACATGGCACCAAACTTGGAATCAAGATTGGCCCTCCCAATCAATGCAGAGGAGTGCGAACTCATATGCTTTAGAAACGTCTTCTTGTTTAGAAAGCAAAGACCACCGATCCGCGCAAGTTCAACGATCCGCGCAACGTTCGTGCGCCCCTAAGAAACTCTATAAAATACCTGAACGTACCGTTCCACCACCGTCTTAAATTTAATCCTCACGCCCGTAGAGCCATCGAAAGAGGCCATTGGACTTATGCAGCCCTAGACCCTCAGCTCTCTTACAAGTGAGTCCAAGTAAGCACAAAGGACCAAGTAAGCTTTATCAGAACCATTATTTGCTACTGCTTCCTTGTCTGGTTCACTATGTCCCCCGCCGTAGCGGACGAAAATCACTTTTCTTTCAAAACAATTCTAAAGTAAATAAATAACACAAATTTTACTTGAATTTATTCGGGCAATGAATTTAGCATATAAAACCGATCGCTTCGTTTGTATAAAGTAGTATTAAATATGATAATCCTGCGGAGAATTTGGTAGATTTCTCAATAACTTGATGCGTTGTACTTCATTTTATCCCGTACTGTATGTGAAACGCATACCTGTCAAAAGACTCGATTTGAGCCAAAAAGGAAATACGTGATTTGCAAATCATTATAAACCATTTGGAGCTGAAAATCATTTAGTTCAAATTCAAGATCAAACGAAAATGAAAATTGAAATGAAAACAATTCCATAATTTATTTAGAGCGCAGACGATTAACAAATATCATCCATTGGAAACAATGTGTCATTTGCCTGTATAATAATTTCAAATGAGAATTCGCCGAATTTGAAATCAATTAATCAATAAACACAATCCGTAAAGGTTATACACATTTATCCAATTGCCAATTTTTTTAAGTTATTTCTATTTATTTCTATTCTTTCAGGGTTACGTCTGAATAAAATCGCAGTTATATTTTCCCTAACCACACCAAGATAGTGTCTAATTTGTAATAGCTGGCAACTCCACTTCCACCGACATTCCCCATAGCTGTAATACGTCAACAGATGCATAGTGAGGACGAGATCGTACATAATTAACAAACCTGTAAATCCCACAAAGCAAGGCCCGGCGGACCCAAGCTACCCAGAGTTAAACCTGTAAATCATTCATTCCCACCCATCGATATCTGACAATTTCGAGGATGACTCGTAAAAGAAAGCCCAATGCACGTTTCACATTTCATAAAGCCACGTGCGATCAGTGTGAAAAAATTAAAAAGGAAGAAAGAATTAGTTCGACAAAATACTTTTCGTGGGTGTAAACACTTGGCAAAGTGTCATTTTATGCACAAGCAAGTGATTGGGAAGTGATTAAAGTGAAAAATTCGTATTTTTTTATTCCACCTACAAAAATAAACGATAAGTCGAAATGGTCGTCAAATTTGTATAGTTCCAGTTATCATAAGTACCTAAATTCTCCCAGAGCTGGTTGTGCAGAAATCGGACGCAGTCATGCAATCCTTTTTTAATGTTGCTTACCATGAACAGTGCAGAACATTGCACATTTTGATTAGGAGATATGTGCGATGGTGAGCACAACAGCGCATATTTACCACACGTATGGATAAGTATCATAAATGTCTAAATGTCTCATATAAAACCCACTTTCTGTCAAATCGGAAATGTCATCACACCTTCCAATTTTTAAATAACCTATAGTTCCAATTCCAAAAGATAGATATGCCCAATAAGTCCAACTTGTACATTCTTAACATCTCAAATGCCTTACTCATCGTTTGAATTGTTCCCGAATGAGCCTTTTGAAGTGATGTTTGAGGGACCAAGTTTTAAACCTAAGTAAAGTAAATTCACACATTTTCCATATGAAAAAGCACTGATAGACTTTTTGCAACATTGCCTGAACGTTAATGATCGTCAAGTTGGGGTTGATGTCGAAGTTGTAAAAGCAGGCGTCTCGAAGCACTGGGTTTTGATTGCAAGAAAGTAAGATGTGTATATTTAAAAAATGTGTGACTGAGGCACGTATCTTGTGGAATACCAGCAGGGACTGCTTGCTTCGTGGATGTTGGTACTCGAACTTAAAGCATATATGTATATCCTCAGGAAGGATGCAATCAGTAGTATGGTATATAGAAATATAGAAAACCCTTGAATTTCCTTTATGTTTATTTTTTCGAAGTATATCTACGATTTTAATGGCTCAGTCTTCACAAGGGATTGATTTTTCCCCTAATTTTCAATTCTCAATATTGATTAAAATTTAAGAAACTCCTTACTATGACTCCATGATGATTGAAGTATTAGGATTATGTTATGAACCCTATTGATGATAAGTTAATTCTTACTAAAACCAAGTAGATACTAGATGCATTGATGATTGGTCAGTTTTTTTCAACTGATGGTCTCATAGGGAAGTAAAGTGAATGATTACCAACATTTTTAAGGCAAGAATAGGTCAAAAGTTCTAGAGAAAATATGACTTAAAAAGAGTACACAGTTGTCGCTTGAAAATATCAAAGAATCGAAATAGTTGATAAAATTTTTAATGAGCTTATCCACATAACTACGGACAAATTATAATTTTTCTAAGAGTATTTATTTACAATTTTTCCTCTTGAAACACTTGGAACTTTATAAGTCTGTACAAACATAACGGTTTGTGTGAAAATAAAAGTAGGTAAATGTTACGAGTTCTTGATGTTAAGTGATTGGTTCACTTTTAGTGGTGCAATACGAAATAATCAATTAAATATAAAGGATATTTTTTGGAGGTATAGAACTTGAAGTTGGCATAACTTTTCAACGCTACTATGGTGTGACAGCTGTCATACGTTTTATAGTTAATTTGTCTACCAGAACAAATGATTTGATTAACCATGGGGCGTTTCCGCACCACGTTTACTCTCACTGATCATATGCATCCACTGTGACATTTTACAGTGCGTAATAAAGAAACCATTGCAGCTGTAGAGCGTAGTATCGATGAAGACCCAATTAACTTGAGGGAAACTGAAGTTGAAACTTGAACTGAAATGTTTCGCTCATATAAACCATCGAAATTATTTTTTCTTTTGCATTCTTTTTATTTTAAGAATACGTGTCACTGATGCAATGCGTACCTCGTAACTGACATAAGAAATATATTTGTTTGTTTGTTCTGCAGTGAAAAAATATACGAAAATCTGTCTGAATGGAGAAAGTCCGGATTTTGAAATATGCTAAAACAGATGTAATATAAGTGACGCAACATAAGTGACGCACGCAAATTATATTCATTATTTAAATGAACACCTTAATGTTAAAATCATGCACAATATGTTTAAGGAGAGGCATCCAGCACAGGCTAACAGAAAGTGCGGCTAATATCTGGAAATTTTTCATGAAGCCTTTTCACTGAATTTTTTTCACTGACTGAATGTCAAACGTTACAAGTTCTAATAACAGTAAATCACTGAATGAAAATGCAAAACGCGTTGAAGTGTCAGAAGAGATGGTGCACCTGAGAAAAGCCCGAAACTGGAGGACTTTACAAACTTAATGGACACGGATGACACCACTATAGGAATTTGTATTTATTATTGGCAAAATCAACATTGGCCTAGTATCCCTATCCAAGGAGAATTTTATGATTTTATTTGTGAATGTTTTCTGTGTACATAACTGAAAAGACACCACGCCGACATTTTATGTATATCATGAAGGAACTGCTGCAAATGGACGTAATGAAATTTGCTCTTTTCTTATTGACTATTTCAAAAACGTCCAAAAAGACGTTAGGCGCTTACATATTTTTCTGATGTAAGCATATCTGAGTATCCTCAAAAGAACAAGTTTGTTTTTAAGGTTCTAAAAACAGAAGATGTTTGAGATTATAAGCACTGGTGGTGTGACATGCCACACATTTCTATTGCCAATTTCAAAGGAAAGACGTATACCTTTACTAGAAATAAAAGCATATACAGATCCATTGCTCGTAAACAAAAAGAAGATGGACAATCTAAAGACATTCCAGCAATACTTGACAGATGATCCGGAGGTTCAACATTTTTGGAAAGAAACTCATGCATGGCATACTAATGAAAACGAAGATAATGATTAAAAATATATTTTAATTGAAAACCCCCTTTATTTATGTGAAATAAATAAGAGGTTTTTTCCATTTATAGTTTTTTCACTCCTGGTTTATTTGAGAACCCTATTAGTCAAACGTTTTGAAAAATATTGTGCATGGGAATATGTTTGCGCCGTTTTTTCAACAACGTTTTTAGTTTATTTCAACATTAAAGTCATTCAAAGTAGCGTTTGAAGCTATGATAACCTTCTTCCATCTTTGTGGTAGTAGGTAGAGTCCTCGGCGGAAAAAATCCCCATCTTTTGATTCGGTCCAATCATCGAGCCATTTTCTGATGCCTTCATAAGGAGTAAATCGTTTTCCAATGAGGGCCGATTGCATGAAGAGGAAAAAATGGAAATCCGAAGGAGCAATTTCAGGGGAATACGGCGTTTGGGGCAAAATTTCCTATTTCGCACCTTCCAAATATTTTTTAACCGGCTTGGCTACGTATGGCCTTGCATTGTCATGCAGCAAAAACAGCTTTTCATGTTTTTCATTCCATTCTGGCCGTTTTTGTTTCAGAGATCGATTCAAACGGATGAGTTGCCGTCGGTACAAATCCCGAGTGATTGTTTCAGATGGTTTCAGGAATTCGTAAAAGATGACGCCACCGCAGTCCTCAGATGTACAACATAACCGTGTAAGCGTGAATATTCCGTTTTGACGACGGTGAATCTGGTTCACCAGGCATTATCCAATGTTTTGGTCGTAGTGCATCCATTTCCCATCGTCTGTCACAATTTTAAGCATGAAACCCTTTCTTTTTTGATGTTGACGAAACATAAACATTCAACCAAACGCCGCTCGATGTCACTCTCTCTCAGTTGATGCGGCACCCAAGTCCCAGCTTTTTGGATCATTCCCATGGCGTGCAAGCGCATACCGACGGTAAACGGTAAGCTGCGACAATTCTTCTACGTTTCGACTTGAATCTCATCCAACAATTCCCATAACTGTCTTATCTTTATCAGTTGTATTATCGTCGTATCTTTATCAGTCACGTCAAAAACACCATTTTCAAAAACGCTGAAACCAGTCTCTGCAAGTCGTCTCATATGGAAGATAATCACCGTAAACATCGAACATTATACGATAAGTTTCCATAGCACCTGCTTGAGAATGAAATAATGAACTAAGACTACCCGCAAATGAAGCTTTTTCTGTATTAAAGTCGGCATTTTCGACACGAGAAAAAAAACGGCGTTCACGCTTTGAATGAATGTCGACTACTGCGCTCGTGAGACAACTTCCAATTCCAAGAACACTACCACAGCAGGCACTAAAATAGTATCTGTAAGGACATCTGTCTACCAACGGCGGAAACTTATTCCCATACCCAAAAGAAATCTGACAATTCCACTATTTAACATCAATAAATTTATCATAAATCTGTTGTATAAAAATAAAAAAATTATACAAAGACTATCATAGCTTTAAACCAGATTGTTCACTTTTTTTGAGTTTTTTCAAAACTGAATTCGCCTATGTTAAGGAATTTATCAAATAAGTGATTCAATTCGATGACAAAAGAGAGTTGTGACTTCTATGGAGAACTTAATGAGAGTCGCAAATCAATGCTGCGGAAATACTGAAATCTCGTTTTAGCCATCGGAAAAATGAAATTGCACAATCTTGTCTTGGAAGAAACGTGGACAAGAATCAAGTCTTGTACATTTCCAAACACCCACAATATATGTATAATATGTGTCCTGGGAAAATGAAAGTAATCTAAAAATTAAATAAGTTTCTTTCTAGACAATATAAAACATACCGAGCAATCAAAGAAAAGTGAAATATTCTAGCATGGAACAACTTCCAGTCTTAAAATCAGATTCGTTACGACCATTACAATGTAAACTATTATTTACGCAAAATCATGTGATAATCAAATAAACAAATGAATTTAGACGTTTTTAAGTTTGCAAAGAATTATAATATAGGAACTGTCAGATTTATAGAAGGTTTTTTTACGCGTGCTCCACGACATTGTCTTAAATAAGTGAAATCCTTTACATATGATTAAAGAGCTCTTTCTTCTTTAGAATGACACTTATTGGTATTTTTGATTTCCTGGAATCCTACGTTGTTCATTGAAAAACATGATTTCATATTTTGAAATTCTGTATAAATTTCCAAATACGTCTAATGCGTTGAATTTGGCCGAATCCAAATTTGATCCTGATTGATTGTTCCTGAATCCTGAATGATATAATTATGTATGAAAATCTCCACGTAACAATGCTCTATGTCATTTGAACAATAAAAATTGATGGTTGATTCTTATTAATTACTATAATCACAAGAAAAGCAACAAAAAACCTAATAAGGTTAGAACTGCATGAATAGATATTTTATGTGCTCAATTTTCCATTCACATCATTCAAACGTGAAATATTTGCTCATATCGTAGACAATGTTATATTCATATTATAAACAATGTCATGTTTTTTTCTTATTCTCAAGTTTACTGCTACACGACACCACTTATGACTTCTTTTCTTATAAAGTAAGATTTTCGAAACAATTAACTTGATCTTTCACGCGATACCGGTTAAAACAAAATGAATGGAAATTAGTTCATAGTGTTATTGAGTCAACTGAACACTGAAACAACCACTGTCGTGCAATGACTCTGTGGTCTTGGTGTGGAAATAGTGAAATGGTTCATTTGTCTGGTTTCCAAGACCTGCACTTTTATCTATCGCAAAGAAATGAGGATTTATAGGTTAGCAATAGAGAGTCAATTGGATTTGAGGTTACCAATGTGCTAGATTGTGTTTCTTTGACCATAATTTGTCTGCTCTGAATTTCGCTAATATTAACGTGATCTAATTAGTATTTAACTTCCCAGATCACGGCAAACCAATGTTGGACATATTTTTGATAATTTGTTGTAATATTGTACTGAACAGTACCTTTATTATAATCCTTGACTCCTTGTCATCCAGGATCATAAATTTTAAAACAAACAAACTTTGAGTTGTTCTAACTATAGTAAAAAATTACTTCTCTCTTAAGTCTTATATTTTTATTTATCAAAATTAGTTTCACAACCAAAGGCATATATGTTGCGTACACACAAATATAGAAAATCCAAAACTACAACTCTTTCGTTCAAATTAAAATCGATAATTCAATGTTGCATAATGAAGTCCATTTTTGGCCTCATTCGTACTTAAAATTGACAGCCAGTTAATATCCCCGTTAGAAAAGCACTATTTGTAAAGGAATGATCAAATTATGAGTTTGTTTCTTGCAATTTATTTAATACCCAATAATTAAAAACATCACAGTTGCTTATATTTTTAAAATTTCCGGTTCACATTAAAATGTATCAGGATATTGACTTCGTAATTTATTATTTCAACTTATATCGTTTGCGTTAATGATTTTAACGTTGAAGCTATTGGGCATGCGAAAGGAAGACGTCAGAACTCTAAGGGACAAAAACAAACGACTGAGTTTTGGTTTCACCCAGGTGACTGCCAGAGCTAAGGCGACCGAACGCTTAAAGCATAAAATGAAAAACAGATGTGGGGGACGAAAGCAAATCTGCACCACAGCAGAACGGCAACAGCCAACATGCTTCAGCATCTAGCAGATGGGAACATCGACAAAGAGAGAGAGCCTTAGAGAGAGCCTAAGAGAGCCTTACCAGGTGAATGGAAAGATACTTGGAATCAGTGCAAAATAATTTAAAATCATTGCTACACGCGGGGTAAATAAAATCCGTAGCTGCATTATATGTCGAAAAGTTAATTTAATATTTCTACCGCATTTCATCAACAAACCGACTTTCATAACAAAAAAAAGAGCGTAAGTGATTGACGACACTGCAATCACAACAGAGGCATTTGAGGACCGGCACGGCTGGAGAGGATGTAACTCACGTAGCCTGTCGGACCACCAATAAATCACCTTTCAAGTGAGAAGAGGTGAGAGGACCCCATTGGTCTACTGCAACCCTAGAAAAGCGGGTTGGGACGTCTACACGAACGCTACTGAAAAATATGTAAGTTAACATGAAGCGAATCCATTGAGAAGTGAAAAGGACATCGAGAATGAAATGAGATACATCAAATGTATACTGTTCAATAGTTTCAGTGAAATGTATCCAACCATCAAACAAAAAAAGGTTAGCTGGGGGAACAAAGAACTGGAAAAAATCAAACAATATACTCAAAGACTCAAAGATAAGCGAAATCTGAAAATTTTTAAAACAGCTGTAAGAAGAGAGAAAAGGAAATCCTGGAATCTTTTTGCAGCAATATTGAGGGAGGAAGCGAGACATCTAGGTAGCAGGGCTCTGAAAAGAGAACCGCATGTGGACACGATGCTTCAAAAGGAGGACGGATCGTGGACAACAAATAGCATAGAACGTCTTAAACTCTTACTAAGCCAACACTTTCCGGGCTCAACGGATGAAGAGACAGAACAAGTAAACAACATGACTCCTTACCGTGGCCCCTTAAAAAATAGTAAGCGAAGAAATGGTCCTTTGGGCCATTAATGCTTTCGAACTTCACAAATCACCAGGAACCGCCAAAGTGTATACGATCATGCTTATGAAAGCGGATATAACAATAATACGGAGTTTGGTGAAAATATATAGAGCCTCCATATCCAAAAGCTATATTCTTTTGGACTGGAGAGCAGCTAAAATAGTTTTTATACCGAAGCCGGCCAAAGCCAGCCACTACAAAGCAATGGATTACTGACGTTTCAGCTTAACGTTTTTGACCCTGGACTCTTTTGAAAACCCTGGAACGCCTGGTGGATGGGTACAGAAAAAGCATCGTGAACGTAACGGAGCTTTCTCCCAACGAACATGCATACATTCCAGGGCACTCAACAGAGACGGTACTACACGAAGTCGTAAGCAGAATAGAGAGGAACCTTGCCATCAAAGATTACACTTTGGCGGCTTTCATTGATATCGAGGGAGCCTTCAACAATGTAAAAAGTGAGAGCATAGTAGCAGCCATTGAAAGACATGCAATAGACCCATATCTAACTAAATGCATGACGGAACTACTAGCTAAAAGAAAGATTACAGCCGAAGAAAACGGCGTAACCTTGAATAAATGGACCAACAGGGGTATACCACAAGGCGGCATAGTATCACCACTTGCCTGGGTACTCACAGTTAACCAAATAGTGGAAGACCTCAAAGGGAAGGTTTTCAAAACAATAGCGTACGCTGTCGATATCGTTATACCGATAAGTGGAAAGTTCCCGGAAACCTTGTCGGACTTGATGCAGACCGAACTGTCACATCTTTTCGAGTGGGCGAAGCTAAACGGACCGCGCATCAATGCCGACAAAACGGAGCTTATCTTTACACAAAGCACCCTAAAGCGGAGACATTTTCACCCCCGACCATTGACGGAAAACATATAAGTTTAGTAAACAAGGTAAAATACTTAGGAGTAACTATGGATAGTAAGCTAACATGGACTCCACACATTGGAGAAGTGAGACGGAGAGCTACAGCGGCGCTCTTCACAATTAAAAGACCAGTGGGGAAAACCTGGAGAATAAAACATAAAATTGCCCACTGGATTGACACAACAGTAGTGAGATCACTAACCACTTACGGGGCATTGGTTTGGTGGCAGGCATTACAAAAGAAAACCATTTCAAAAGAGCTAGAGAAGATCCAGCGAATGGTCTGCCTTCACATCACAGGTGCCATTAGGACTACGCCAACTGCTGCAATGCAGGTAATGCTCAATCTCATGCCACTTGACAAATTCATCTTCAGAGAGGCATCACTTGCGAGCATCAGATCAAAATCCACATATGAGTTATCTAACCTGGATAGAATCCAACCGGTAGTTGACACAACGATTCAATACCAGATCAGCATACCGATCAGATAAGCGTGGGAAACGGTGCAGAATTTCACATCTGGAAGTGAAATTATGATCTACACCGATGAATGGGTGCGGGAAGCGGTGCCGGAATTTCTTTTCCAGATCACTCGCAAATCAATCGAAGTTATAAACCAGAGACCAGAGAGCCACACCACAGTTTTCCAGTCGGAAGTGTTTGCAATAAAAGCGGCTATAGAAGCGGCAACAAACAACCTTGATGGAAGTATACAAATACTCTCGGACAGTAAGTCGGCACTGTAGGCGTTTGCCTCTAACCGCGTAGTTTCACAACTAGTGCAGGATTGTAGGCAGGCTCTCAAAGCCGCAACAATTCGAGTAAATGTAAAACTGACATGGGTCCCTGGACACAGCTGTGTAGAAGGAAACGAAAGAGCGGATGATCTAGCGAGAGCTGGATCAGCCGACCAAAACGCCACTAGAATAGATGCAATTAAAGTGCCACTAGCAACGGTCAAAAGGGAACTAGCAAAATCCTCTGGAAAGAGACAGATTCGGCTTGGAATGACAGGAATGACTGCAGGATAAGCCGAGCTCTTTGGCCTCACCCTAATCAAATGAGGACAAAACAACTCCTAGGAAAAAACCGAAATGGCGTTAGAACATTGGTGGCAGTATTAACGGGCCACAATCTTCTATGTTAACACGCCAAACGAATGGGAATCCAAACGGATGACACCTGCCGAGCTTGCGGCGAGGAAGAAGAAAGAACAGAAGTCCATCTGGAGGATGGACAGAAGTCCAAGTCCATCCTCTAGTCGCGTCATAAAAATTTCACTTGAAAAATGGTGTTAGTGGAGTTCCCATAGCTGCTGCTGCTTTAGTTTTGTAGATTTTTCTGTAGCTTTCTGTCATACACAGCTTGGACAATAGTAGATACTGTTCGAGAAAAAATTCATTCTCGTTGGACTCCACATATTTTGACAATTGCTCAAAAAAAACGTGTGACGATTGGTGTGAAGAAATGCTGCAAATACTGAAAGTACTGAAAATCACTTCCATAGACTTACATAAGAATTTACAAGATTGTGACGGATGCCGAATCATTTTTTTTTTAACCAGCTGTGTTCGTTTTGAAACAGTTCCTTTTGAGCAACGTTAAACAGTCTATTCTGGAATAATTAAATAGTGCACAACTATTTGTTTGTCCGGAGTTTTTGGCAAACCAACTAAAATGTGCATTCATTCTTCGCCAGCATAATGCGAGTCAACAATTGACTTTTCCATCAGTCAAAACATTAAACAAATAAGTCGTCCGCCGTGCAATCCTAATTTGGCACTGATAGATTTCTTATGCCCTTACATCAAAAGAAAACTGCGTGGACAACGGTTTTTGACGCCCGAAGAAGCTGTCGAAGCGTTCGAACACCGTGGTTTGGAGATTCCTCAAACAGAGTGGAAAAAATGTTTTGACAATTAGTTTAAACGCACGCAAAAGTGTATCGATCGTCATGGAGAATACTTTGAACAACAATAAAGCGATTTTCTCTGAAAAATTAGTGTCTATTCCATTTTCGGGGAGAAATATAAATGCAACAGATGTGCAGTTATGATATAAAATGAAGGCGATTGTTGTCCTGTTCTTTTTTTATGTTGTAGCATGTACATCCTATGCTGAAACCTGACAATTTTTGATTTACAATCAATCAAATTTGACAAATTTTTAAACAAATAGCAAGATCATAAATTTAACCAACATTGTGATGAACTCCATTCCTAGGTTCCCGTCGTGTATAACTTATAAAAACACTTCATTGCCATGCGTTTGATTTTTTCCGATGTGAAATTTTGTAAATTGAAATTTCTTATATTGCTAATTTTTGCATATTTTTATATTCCAACAATTGTTGCCAAGCCTAGTTATCCCAGTATTTTATTGTTGCCGGCATTTTTCCCGCAAGTATACAATTGTCATCTCGATGTCATTGAACGTACTCATTCTCCGTGAATTTAGCCAAGTTGTTACTTGCACATTTGATTGGAATCACTCGAACTGTCATCCGCTTGGGATCTTGTGCGTTTCTTTCTTCGCTCATTTGTTTAGTGAAACTCCAAGGAAAATTAAATAGATAGTTCAGTGCAAAACCAGACAAACACTTCATCTATCTATTCGAAATCGAAAACTAGCTCTTTCGTTAAGGAAAACGAAAGGATAACAACATGGATCGTTTACTAAGATTGGGAGGTGCAATGCCACAAGCACCACCGCCAACAGATGCTCCAGTCGTTGACACTGCCGAACAAGTCTATATTTCATCTTTAGCCCTCTTGAAAATGTTAAAACACGGCCGAGCTGGCGTACCAATGGAAGTGATGGGTCTGATGCTGGGTGAGTTCGTAGACGACTACACTGTTCAGGTTATTGACGTGTTCGCTATGCCCCAGACCGGAACCGGTGTTTCTGTCGAGGCAGTTGATCCTGTCTTCCAAGCGAAAATGTTGGACATGCTGAAACAGACCGGACGGCCCGAGATGGTTGTGGGTTGGTATCACTCGCATCCTGGCTTCGGATGTTGGTTATCTGGAGTAGATATCAACACACAGCAGTCGTTTGAAGCGCTGAGCGAAAGAGCCGTCGCCGTAGTAGTGGATCCGATCCAGTCTGTGAAGGGCAAAGTCGTGATCGACGCATTCCGACTGATCAATCCCAATATGCTAGTGCTGGGCCAGGAGCCGCGGCAAACCACATCAAATCTGGGCCACTTGCAAAAACCGTCGGTGCAGGCTTTGATTCATGGATTAAATCGACACTATTATTCGATTAGCATAAATTATCGTAAGAATGAACTAGAACAGAAAATGCTTTTGAATTTGCACAAAAAGTCGTGGATGGACGGCCTGACGTTGGCCGACTACAATGAACATTGTTCGATCAATGAAACCACGGTGGCAGAAATGCTCGAGTTGGCGAAGAATTACAACAAAGTGAGTGAAACTTCCGTTAAAATTACATTCACATCTGCCTGAATCCTTATTAAATTTACTGCATTAACTAACATAAATTTCTCTTCATTTTCAGGCCCTCGAAGACGAAGAAAAGATGACACCCGAACAGTTAGCAATAAAGAATGTCGGCAAGCAGGATCCGAAGCGGCATTTGGAGGAGAAAGTGGACAAGGTCATGCAAAATAATATTGTACAAGCGTTAGGAGCAATGCTTGATTCTGTTGTATTTAAATGATTCATTTATTGCATTTGATGATTGTGAAAAAAACTTTAAATCCCTTTCCCGCCTCCCACATTCATTTTCATCGTTCATGTTAACGCTTGGACGAAAAATAATACTAAACAAATACCTATTTTAAAACACTAATGAAACAAATGAAAAACAAATTCGATTCGAGTACTTTGTATAAAAGGAGTAAGAAGTGGAAAAATATATAAAAAAAAATTATGGAATGTGTATTGGATTTACAATCGCTGAATTGCCTTTCAGGACAAGCCTGGTATACATATCAAAACGTCGCATTTGCACTCCCGGACATTCATTATCCACAATGTGGTAATCTTTGAACGTTTCAAATTCGACATATTTCAATTAAAAACAAAAGATTATCGAGGCTATGACTTAAAAAGTTTATTTTTGCTACTATTCCAACACAGGCCGTGAGATTATTTCATATTGATAACTCCACACGCCAAAGAAGCTTCGTCCTCGGAAGCCATAAATAAATCAACTCAATATCTGCTACTGTGTTGTGAAGTGTATTCAAATCAGAACGTTTAAATCGGGGTAAATCTCCTCGTCCATTTTATCCCAAATAGTTTTTGACCGGTAGAGCAGCATTTCTTTGAGCATTGTCATGCTAGAAAACTATGACATCGTGTCTAAGCTTAGATTCTGGGAATTTTTCGACCAATGATCTTTCCAGGCGAATCTCTGATTTTTTGGGCTGATTCTATTAGCTCATAGTAGATCACAGCATTCTGATGTAGTGAAATACAGACCATTACATTCACGCGGTGGATATCACTTCGCTGTTTATTTTGCTGGTCATCTGTTTGTCACTTTTCGGGTTGTAAGAAAACAGTTTTTTCACCATCAACAATGTGGCAATCAAAATTCACTTATTTTTATAGTGCTAAATTTTCTTCTCTGACTTACTAAAGCGCTTTTCGATATTTCTTGGCTCTTTTCATGTAGTACCCAATTGTCTCACTGTTGAATGAATCCTAATGCTGTAAGCCGCTTGAATGTTGTCCCTTGTGGCATGCTCAATTTTAATGCAGAATTTCTTGCGTTTGACACGAGTCCTCATTGAAAAATGTCTTTAATTCCTCATATACAAACAATTATCGCTGTTCAGTTCGATCCACATCTAATTCACTTCTTCTGTTAGAACATATTCAGGATAAGTTTCTTGCAAGCTAGAGTAACACAAAGAGGCACATTTCTTTTGATTAAAGAACATAAGAAATGGTTCCCGCAAACGTTGTTTCGTTGGAAATTAGTTTTATACACTCTTGTCAAATGACTGATGTCTTTTCTAAAAGATAGATAGATAGATATTTATTTATTGAGACTTTATACGTACATGATTTTCGTTATCTGATATGATTATGTCTAATGTTTGACAGCGACAGTTTGTCAAACAACTATTCTATAAATCTGGTAGTAACCGATTCTTGACATAGGCTTAGATTACATATTTATTTTAAAATTCATCCTTTGCTCATAAGGCTTTTTTTTCCTATGATTGGTAAACCTTAAACCTAACTTATTCTAACTTAATCCTACGTACTTTTTCTTATTTACAATTTAAGGGTTGATATGGAGGTAGTAATTGGATGGAGGTGCGAGTTCGGAATCTTGGCTCCGACCATGATGATGTTTGTGTATCCTGCTTCGATGGCGCGATTGACCTTGGTCAATTATGAAGTTCGCCCATTGCTGGCGTAAGTTGGTTAGCCGCGGTCTCCTTGTTCTGTCCGCACATAGAACGGAGGCTTGTGGTTCAATATTAGGCGTGGGTTTGTCAAGGTAGAAGAGTTGGAGCTAAGCAATTTGATGGGCGAGAGGTATGGGGAAGCGATGTTTTCAGCGATATTCCGGGAAACCAATTCACTAATTATAAATTCAGGGTGAGTTACCCATTTCTTTAGGCGTTTCGAGCTCGTCTCAATCATATACTGCATTATAGGCTTGATTTTTGTTTGACTGTATAGGAAGGTGCTCCGATAGTGCTTCTTGTTTGGTCTTCTATACCTGGACAAACACTTCCACAAAATTTTCCGTTCGAAAATTTGCAGCTCTTCTGCTACGGTAGGCGAAATAGTGAGCCAGACAGGGAAGCAGTAGCTAATAATGGGTCTGATGAGGGTTTTGTAGATTAGAAGTTTAGTACTTACTTGGACAGACTTTTTGGAGAGTAGGGGGGCTAGGGCTGCGGAAGCCCAAGTGGCTTTTTCGATGGCTCTGCGGGCGTGGGGATTGAACTTGAGGAGGTGATGGAAAAGCACCCCCAAGTATTTTATGCAGTTCCTAATGGGGACGGGGACGTTATCAATTCGTAGAGAGAGTTCTTTACTCTCGGCTGGCGCAGATCGGTGTCCTTTGCCGGAAGCGTTCCGGAAGCATATGAGTTCGCATTTTTCAGCGTTGATAGAGAGGGCCCATTTTGAAAGGTACTTTTGTAGGAATTCCACGTGTAGAGCGATGGCTTGCTGGGCTTTCAGGGGGGACGCGTGGGTAGCCAGAACAAGTATGTCGTCCGCGTATAGAATTGTGTGTGTGAGGGGGTTGGTGATATTTATTTGGGCAGCATACTGTGTATTGTGTATCGGTTGCACTTGTGTTGGAATGTCGTGAAGAAAAAAGTTAAAGAGGTGGGGGCCGAGTATTGATCCTTGCGGGACACCGGAGCGTACGTTGATAGCATCAGAGAAGGTATTGGAAATTTTTACTAGTAGGGTTCTTTGGTATAAAAAGTTGGCTATAATTCGAGTCAGTGGGGTGGGGCATTGTGTCTTAATTAGTTTGTACAAGAGACCCTTGTCCCACACGGAGTCGAACGCTTTCTCAAGGTCAATTGAGCAAGCCACAGTTGCCTCTTTCTTCCTCAAACCTGATGATATGTAGTCGTGTAGAAGGAGGACTGCTTGTTCGGTTGACACTTTTTCTTTAAAGCCAAATTGTTGTGCTGGTACAAGGGGCTTGGCGAAGACTTTAAAAGAGAGAAGGATGATTTTCTCCAAAATTTTTCCTAGGTTTGAGAGCAGGGATATTGGTCTAAGCTTTTTTAGGTCGCCGTTGGCCTCTTTCTTTGGTGTGGGGAGTAACAATGCCGTTTTCCGGGCGCGAGGGAAGTACCCATTGTTAATGCATTGATTGATAATGATGGTGAGTGGCCTATGAATGGCGTTGGAGCATTTTCTTAGTACGTAATTGGTGATATCATCGGGGCCGCTGGATTTTTTAGAATTGATTGAGCGGAGGGCGATTAATACCTGTTCGGTACTAGCAAAGAAACGTTTGAACGGCTCGCTTGAGGGGTTAGCGGCTCTGTTGGTTGACGAAAAGATGGTGAGGTAGGAGCCTTGGTATCCGTTTAGGAAGTCATTGACCGTTTTCTCTACAATTTTGTTGGTTCGTTGGTCTGAGGACGTCCTCTTCCTGTATAGATGGGCGTAGTGTAGTGCACAAGCGGCTAATTTCTGTTCCGTCGTGATAAACAGTTGTCCATTTAATTGGATAGGGTCTCTGTTTATTGAGAACTTGGCTTTTTCTAGTTAATTTGGGACTTTAGTGTGATATATTCCGAATTGATTCGATTTAAGTTTCGGTGGAAGATCCTTTTAAGGCGTTGCTGCCACCTAGCCCTAGTTCCTCCAAATATGGTAACATATCCCCTCAACCTAGTCCTAGTTTGAGGGGATATGTTACCATATTTGGAGGAGAGGGGTGGTTTAGCTGGTGCGTGTGTGTTCATCAACTCTAGAATATAGCTGGAAAGCGTTTGAATTGACTCATCTATTTCATTGTTGTTGTATATTCGATGATCGGGAAATTTTCCTTTTAGGTGGTCGGAGAGTTGTTCATCAAAGATCTGCCAATCTACGCCCCGGTATGATCGGGTGAGTGCTTGAGGTGGTGGCATCCTTGCACCGGGGAGAGCGACGTCAAGAAGTAAGGCATGCTGGTCAGATGGTGCCGGATGCTAGTGCAATTTAGGGGTAGACCGTTCAAGCCTAAAAGCGAAGCCGATAAGATGAAGTTGTCGAGGGAAGAGCTTCCTCGTGGGAATGTTGGCACTTCTGCATTGATGACGCTTAGAGACGTTTGGTGCCCGGACGATAGCCAGCTGAAGATGACTGAGCCGTTAGTGTTTATTGTGTGGTCGCCCCATGATGGATGTCTGGCGTTGAGATCACCCCCGATAATTATTTCATCATATCCCTGCCCTATGGTGATTATTTGGTTCAGCTTAGGTGCTATGGCATGTCCGCTGTCGCATGGGATGTAGAGTGACCCGAGCAAAACCTTGCGGATGTGGCCCCGTTGTCCCCGGAGTTGGAGCGTGGCTAGGGTACAGGATAATGGCATGACATGGCAATCGACTTGGTAGATGGTTTGATTGGTGCGTGCCAAAATGGCGGTACCTCTACCCTCATCGTTGCGGAAGATATTGTAGCGTGGGAAGTGTGGTTTATGCTTTTCTAGAAGGCGTGTCTCATTTAAGAACACTAAATCGGGCCTATATTCTTCTAAAATGTGCTCCAGTGCTATACGCTTTTCGTGCCTCTGGAGAGAGTTTATATTAATTGCCAGTGTTCTAAGCTTACTGTTCCCCGACCACATTCATGTAGAAGTTGAGTAAGGCTTCTGTTTTTTCCTCATTTGGGAGGTGTTTGTAGGTCAACCAAAATTCGCGAGCCTTTTTAATTAGTACTCCAAAGGAAACGCCTAAATGCTTTACAGTTTCCTGTGCGATTAAGTTTAGTACATTCTCGTTGCGAGGCTGGTCCAGATGTTCAGGCTCGAGGTGAGTTGCAGGTCTCTTTAAGACTTCGGAGTACTGCTGTCTAGGGAGAAGTCCTGTGGAAGGTTCTATATTGCGAGCGGGTGCTTGTGGGCTAAGCTGGTGGAAGCTGTTGGGGTTGAAGATAAACTGAGGTTGGTTTTTTGTTGCTCGTTTTTCGGCAATTTTGGCCCTGAGCTTCACCCGCTCGGGACAGTTATTATAGTTAGCTGGATGGCCCGTGCTTGAGCATAGGACGCAAAAAACAGGGGGGACGGTGGGGTCTGTTGCAGCTTGATCTCTTGGGTTTATAAGACTTTTTCTAGGACACAACTGACCTTCGTGCTCTTGACCGCACGCAACGCACCTTTGGGAGTAGCCGCAATTGGCGGCAACATGACCAAACCTCTGGCAGCGAAAGCATTGAGTTAGGTCACCTTTTCTAGGCTTTTCCCAGGTTGCCTTGCAATTAAGGATGAACTTGATTCTAATAAGTTTGCGGAGGTCTTCCTCTGACGCTAGTATAATTCTAAAGAGGTTGAGAGACACGTTGTTCTGTCTCGACCATGTAGTTGTCATCTGAGAGACGGAGAGGGGTTTGAGCTCGGGCATTTGCTCGTTGATATCCTCCAGGATCTCTTTCTCGGTGAAAAGAGAACTAACACCTTTTAATATAGCCACCGGTTTCCTGCGCGCGGCTGGGGTGAAAGAGTGGCCACCAAGTTTGTTTTCTCTCATTAAGCTCATCAGACCGTCGTAGGCTTTCGTGTCGTCGACCACTATCTTGTGGTACGAAGGCGACAACGATTTGATGCGATACTTAACATCAGGGAAGCTACGCATCATCACTCGGAGCGTGGGCGGCGACACATTGTTAATAAAGATAGGTGGCAACCAGGATGGCTTCGAAGTTACTGTGTTAGTACTTGGTTGGGCAGAGGAAATATTTTGGGGAGATATACTTTCGAATCTATTACTATTGCTTATGTTATTTTGGACTACGGCTACATTCTTATTCTTAACAACTAGCCTACCGGTTGCCAGCTTGAAGCGTTCAGCATCGTTTTTCAGTGCGGCTTGAACATCGTTGTTGGAGCAGATCGGGCCTTCACCTCCCATTTCAATGTCCAGACGAGCAGCGTTGGTCTCTTCCCTTCGTGGTGTTGTTGCTTTTGGGATTTTCGTCTTTTGAACCATAGCGTCCTCTATTGACTGATGGTCTCCACTTTTCATTAAGATTTTTAATTCTCTGCTTATCACTTCTTTAATTTGCGGTGATAGTAGGACATTTTTCACTTGAAGCTTACTCGGTGCTCCATTTTTCTTAGCCGCCTGCTCTTTAGGCAGTTGCTTGGGGGATCCGTGCGGCTGAGGCGTAATTTTTCACTCTTTTTTTTTAATTTTATTTTTATCACTTTCCACTATAAAATGGCGCTCGTTAGCGTCCTTTTTTGGCCCGGCGGGCGTTGCAGTTTGTGGGGAGCGGGGATTGTACCATATATTTTTTTTATTAATTATTAAGGATCACGTTCACTTGTTCACGTTCGCTTGTTCATAAATCACCGTCTTTTCTAAAACTACTTTGACAGTATGTTGACACTTGAATGAAAACAGTGTCGCCAGATGTGTACTAGATTTAGAAACGAAAATTGGTGTTGCGCTCTTAAAAACAATTTTAAATTCATAATTATTTTATCACTATCAAGTTTAAATTTTACCCCACATTTAGAAGGGTTTTTAGTGTAATTCACTTTTGCTAGCAGTAAAACGACTGAATTGAAAAATGTATACTGCACAATTACATGGAGTTAGATTACCCTGCGCTTAACATTCACAAGAGCATCCGAAGCAGGAGTCAAATTTATCCCAAAGTTTAATCTCAATTTAGCTTCGACTCTTTTCTTTATTTGGGTACTGGCCCGATAGTGTCCAATAGTTCATCAATTGGACACTATGGTATTTTTTGTTACAGACGCCTTATTTGCATTAACTTCCTTAAAGAGATAATTTGGTGAATTTAGCATTTTTAAGTGATTTCAATTGTATTTTTATTATAGCTTAAATGATAAAGAAGACACTTTAGGTTCTGAGCCCATGTTCGAGGCTGCTTAATTCTTTTAATTTTATTGCAGTACGAGTTTTTTCGATTTCGCAAACAACGAGCTAATGACTTAGGTGTTCTTTTGTTGTTCAAAATTTATCGAAAGAGTTCCATTAGAGCCCCATTTTACACGTGTTTGGCTCGGTTGCACCAGCGAAGAAGCGGAGCGAGCAGTAACTTTAAATACTGAGAGAGTTCGGTTAACTAACAGTATGCCAATAGTTAAAAATGAAAACATCATAATTATAAAAACCAGGCCACTACTTCACAATATAAAGAGCCTTTTCTTCTCTGCCAAAGTATCTAAGTATATAAAGCCGTTTCCGTTATTGAAAACAAACCAATCCGACGTAACCCAACCAACGACAACCGTCTGATATGAGCAGAATAATACTGCACTTAAATTATAAACAAGATTAAGCTATCCTCCAAAAATGATAAAGCCATATGATAAAGCTACGGTGTATCCTCCATTGTACAGCAACCTGAGGAATCCCTTGGAATGCTGATGACGCTGCCAACTTTGGGTACTCTCCTGGATTTGTAGCTTGAGGGCAGGAACGGCTGGAAACGAAGTCTCACGGGTAAAGCCTCGCCAATCACCGATCACAGACCCTTTAATTTCTCCAGTTCCCTGTCCTATGAACATTCCAAGATCATCTAGAAAATAAATAATACCCGGATCGGAAAGAATCCAACTAAGACGCTCAAGTCAAATAATACAAACACACTTAACACGAGAAACTTCTGCAGGCAAGATTCTCAATAAAACAACAGGGGTTAATCAAATTAACGAATTGAATTCCCTTTTCCTCAGCTTTGAAACAAACGAGGGCATTTTCCCTTAGCCGAATTCACCAAGCCACAGTATCGACTACAAATATTCTAAAACATAGTGGAGAGCAAATAATCGAGCAATTAGGGAGCACGTTCGTGACACTCTTGAAAAAAAACGGTGGATTTCGGGCCTGTATACCGAAATCTTCCTTAAAACGGAAGGAAGAGAAGAGGAAAGGGTGCGGCACTATATAATGCGCCGGCACTACATAATAAATTCTATATAATAGAATATATAGAATACTATGTTGTTCTTAGCAAGCAATATAAATACGCACTGCTTCCAGACAAAAGAAGTCCAACATTATCCTGAACGCAATTCTCCTGGCTTGGTATTTTGAACGAGGCCCGTTCCAATCGAAGCATAAGTGACACCTCTTAACCTACGCTTTGATTCGCAACGATGTCGAGCGAGGAAATAAAATCCTGGTAGTTCCATTCATCCTATTGAATGCAAAGTCTCAATCTTGCCTTTAACCTGTCTGTGACACCGACATGTCCACATGCGACACACATGGGAAGCCATATACAATTCGTGTGGGATCTGTCTACATACCCAACGAAGCAGGATCAACAAAAGCATCCTATCGCAATATTTTACACATTGGCATTCACCATGATAAATTGATTTTAGGCTTAAACCTGAACCAAGCATAAACGAAACACTAAAATACAAACTTTAACGGATCCTCGCCCATTGATTAGAATATATCTGGTATCCAAACCGCTCTGAATATCATGCTTCAATAGTTCCGAGAGGAAGGTCCTTCCTAGATAATCTTTGCAGGAGTTAGCAGCACCCATAAGCTCAAACACGAGGACATTAATTGCCTAAGAATGCCGGCTCATTCCGAGTATCATGTGCTCTTTCTTGATTTAATCATAAAACTGTTCCAATCACTCCCCGTGAAGCTGAAGAATTATAGTTCCAACAAGAGGCAAAGGTGACAGATAAACATGCCTGCAGAGACCAAGATGCAGGTAACACTATTCAAGTTTACATTCGCGTCTTCACAATTCAACCAAAGCACGTACCTCAAGAATTGTGCTCCAGTTCAGTGAAGTTTTGTAGAATCTCCCAATACACCCGATGTTTGGGATGCGCCAATGCTAGGTCACAGCAACTCCTAAACAGAACTGAAAATGTGTGAATAGCGAATATATAACCCTTAAATCGCAAATTTACAGCCCATACACCCCATGAAACCATGAAAAATACAACCCCATGAATTCCAATGACCGGACATTAACATGCATCTTTCTACAGTCAATGTTGCTGGGAAATAGTCCAGAAGACGAACAACTGCTGCCACTGAAATAATAGGGTGTTCCTTCCTCAACGGATAGTACGGCTCCTCTTTAACCATCTTTTCGCTTGATAACAACGGTTCTAACCATACTTCCATATAGCCCACTGACCACTATAATGAAAGATTATAAAACAACGGATGCTTGGTCAGCGCCTCGAAATCAGATGCACTTTTTTCTATTCCCAAGAAAGTGTGGAAATAGAAGCTAAACAAATTTAGCCTTATATCCTGACATTCTAACCTAAGTCAAATACTAGAAATAGTATTGATTCGACCCTTCAAGGTTTTCACAAAGCCTCTAGTCCTCTGCGAACGATATGGGTCCAAAGATAACGTTTCTGCGGGCTGAGATGCTTCCGATCTTACCATTATGAGAATCAATAGGACAGGGACCCCAGCTGGGTTTTGGAGGCAGGGAGGTGGAAAACGTGACATATATTTTTGATGGAAAAGTATGAAGTAAGCAGTGTGGTGACTTCTTAGGCGAAATCGGAAAACTCTTAAAAGAAACTGTATTCAGAGAAATGCTTTCAACGGAATGGATTGGGAATCGCATGGTACATTAGGTTCGCGTCCTGACAATGTCCTAGTCCTGACAATGAAAAAACAAAGCTGACTGTAGTGTCAGGAGGCGTATGGGATGGAGGGATCTCTTTTGAAGCACTCCATTTGTTCCCGCTAGCAGAGACATTCCCTTACACTGATGACGCCAGTTGACATAGGAACACAAAGGCTAGCCCAAGCTAACTTGGAAAGTATTTAGTGAGTAGTCCAAAAGCATTGCGTACTTCTGACAGTACCACAATCACGGCGTAAATATTATTCACCTCCCTACTATAAAATAAAAACAAAGCTCTATCGGACAAGCTATTGTTTTCCTGCTCAACTACATACCCACCGGACTAAGAAACAAAGCAGCCTCTGCAGCATCTTCAATTCACTTCGAAAAGACAGTTGACGTCAAACTGCTTAAGGCTTCAGGTGCCCAACCCTCATAGGACGTAAAATCCCCGATTTCCTTAATAAAAGTCATTAAAAGATTTTCAACTCTTTTTCAGAAGCAATCGGTGTTTGTTCCAGAGACCCACAGGTCTCAATCTTTAGATCTCACTTAGTTTATTTTTCCCTTTTCGAATAAATCTTATACCAAGAACTCATTAACTTGCTAGTAGGATCAGAGCAGGCCCTATATTGCGTAATCTTGTATCTCCCCTAGCGTTTCAATAACGACCATAGCGTTCTAGTACTCCCTAGGCACATAACCCCGAATGAAGCACGATGTAGGGTAGCCTACAATAGTAGGCTTGAGTCTTGAGTCGGGTAGCTTGAGTCTTTCTCAAAATTACATGAGAAGATGGGCCTTTATCATAAACGCAAAGAAAATGCGAATGAATACTTTCTTAACACCTATCGAAAAGGTCATAATGCTGCTTCAGTCCTGAGAAAAATAAGTTATATTTCTATCTATAAGCGGAATTTCTATCCATGAAAACTGAATGATTTTATTTATGGCTAGAAATACAATCACCACGCTCGCAATTGCTGGCAGTCAAATTCATCGACGTAGGTAAAAACGTCCTCATGTACAAGACTCTTATACGACCTATAATTACATACTGCTTCCCCCTGTGAATCACCCTCCTTTTACTGCGGAAGAAATACAAATCTGCAATGGAAAAATTATTCGAAAGTGACTTGAAATATAGACGATCGAACATGACAGATTTTAGGAGCATGATCAAAGGCAAAGGCAATGAAGTTATTGAATAAGTGACCCGTCCGTCTAGAATCATTAATCCGAGAAATATACATCCGGAACCTGCTTCGAAACAAATTGTAATATTATCAGTTTTCTGTTCTATTTCTGGTTCACTGCACACCAGCAAAGGCAGAATCTGAAACCATCGTTTTAAATCCATTCAAACCAGGTCAACCGAGATAATCATAAAGTGTAGTATATATGTGCCTGCATCTCTTATTCATTAAGTATCGCATCAAATCGCTGTCTCCTTCGTACCACAAGATAATCGCCGACGACACTAAAGCATACGACGGTTTAATGAGCCTAATGCGAGAGAACAAATTAGGTGGCCACTCCTTCACCCCAGCCGCGCACAGGAAACCGGTGGCAATATTAAAAGGTGTCAACTTCTTTTCACAGAGAAAGAGATCCTGGAGGATATCAACGAGCAAATACCACAGCTCAAACCCTTATCCGTCACCCAGATGACAACTACTTGGTCGAGGCAGAACAATGTGTCCCACAGAGGATGACCTCCGCAAAATCATTAAAATAAAATTCATCCTAAATTGCAAGGCAACATGGGAAAAGCCCAGAAAGGGAGACCTAACCCAATGCTTTCGCTGCCAGAGGTTTGGCCACGTTGCCGCCAATTGCGGCTATTTCCAAAGGTGCGTTGCTTGCGGACAAGAGCACGAAGGCCAGTTATGCCCCAGAAAAAGTCTAATAAACCCAAGAGAACAGGTTACAACAGACCCCACCATCCCCCCAGTTTTCTGCGTCCTATGCTCAAGCACGGGTCACCGAGCTAACTTTTCAAACTGCACCGAGCGGGTTAAACTCAGAGCCAAAATTGCCGAAAAACGAGCAGCAAAAAACCAACCTCAGTTCATCTTCAACCCTAATAGCTTTCACCAGCTGAGCCCACCAGCACCCGCTCTCAATATAGAATCTCCCACAGGACTTCTCCCTAGACAGCAGTACTCCGAAGTCTTAAAGAGACCTGCAACTCACCTCGAGCCTGAACATCACGATCAGCCCCGGAACGAGAACGTACTAAATTTGATTGCACAGGAAACTGTCAAGCATTTAGGCGTTTCTTTTGTAGTGCTAGTTAAAAAGGCTCGAGAATTTTGGTTGACCTACAGGCACCTCCCGAATGAGGAGACAACAGAAACCTTACTTAACTTCTACATGAATGTGGTCGGGGAACAGTAAGCTCAGAACACTGGCAATTAATATAAACTCTCTCCAGAGGCACGAAAAGCGTATATCACTAGAGCACATTTTAGAAGAATATAGGCCCGATTTAGTGTTCTTAAACGAAACACGCCTCCTAGAAAAGCATAAACCACACTTCCCACATTACAATATCTTCCGCAACGATGAGGGTAGAGGTGACGCCATTTTGACACGCACCAATCAAACAATCTACCATGTTGATTGCCATGTCATGCCATTATCCTGTACCCTTGCCACGCTCCACCTCCGGGGACAACGGGGCCACATCCGTAAAATCTTGCTTGGGTCACTCTACATCCCATGTGACAGCGGACATGACCTAGCACTTAAGCTGAACCAAATAATTACGTAATTAATTAATTACGATAGGGCAGGGATATGATGAAATAATTATCGGGGGTGATTTCAACGTCAGACATCCATCGTGGGGCGACCACACAATAAACACTAACGGCTCAGTCATCTTCAGCTGGCTATCGTCCGGGCACCAAACGTCTCTAAGCGTCATCAACGCAGGTGTGCCAACATTCCCACGAGGAAGCTCTTTCCTCGACAACTTCATCTTATCGGTCTTCGCTCTTAGGCTTGAACGGCCTACCCCTAAATTGCACTAGCATGCCTTACTTCTTGACGTCACTCTCCCCGGTGCAAGGATGCCACCACCTCAAGCACTCACCCGATCATACCGGGGCGTAGATTGGCAGATCTTTGATGAACAACTCTCCGACCACCTAGAAGAAAAATTTCCCGATCATCGAATATACAACAACAATGAAATAGATGACTCAATTCAAACGCTTTCCAGCTATATTCTAGAGATGATGAACACACACGCACCAGCTAAACCACCCCTCTCCTCCAAATATGGTAACATATCCCCTCAAACAAGGAACTTAATCCAAACTAGGGCTAAATGGCAGCAACGCCTAAAAAGAATCTTCCACCGAAACTTAAATCGATTCGGAATATATCACACTAAAGCCCCAAATTAACTGCCTGGAGACACTGATAAGGGAAAACGTGTACGCTGAAATGAACAAAGCGTTTAAAGAAAGGCTATCCGCTATGAAACCTTCTCCCAACGTATTCAAGGAGATTAATACCTTTACGGGCCGTCAAACTGCCAAGTTCTCAATAAACAGAAACCCTATCCAATTAAATGGACAACTTTTTATCACGACGGAACAGAAATTAGCCGCTTGTGCGCTACAATACGCACATGTATACAGGGAGAGGATGTCCTCGGACCAACGAACCAACGCAATTGTAGAAAAAATGGACAATGACTTCCTAAACGGATACCAAGAGCCGCTAACCCCTCAAGCGAGCCGTTCAAACGTTTCTTTGCAAGTACCGAACAGGTATTAATCGCCCTCCGCTCAATCAATTCTAAAAAATCCAGCGGTCTCGATGATATCCCAAATTACGTACTAAGGAAATGCTCCAACGCCATTCATAGGCCACTCACCATCATTATCAATCAATGCATTAACAATGGGTACTTCCCTCGCGCCTGGAAAACGGCATTGCTACTCCCCACACCGAAGAATGGGGCCAACGGTGACCTAAAAAAGCTTAGACCAATATCCCTGCTCTCAAACCTAGGAAAAATTTTGGAGAAAATCATCCTTCTCTCCTTTAAAGTCTTCGCCAAGCCCCTTGTACCAGCACAACAATTTGGTTTTAAAGAAGAGGTGTCAACCGAACAAGCAGTTCTCCTTCTACACGACTACATATCATCAGGTTTGAGGAAGAAAGAGGCAACTGTGGCTTGCTCAATTGACCTTGAGAAAGCGTTCGACTCCGTGTGGGACAAGGGTCTCTTGTACAAACTCCTTAAAACACAATGCCCCACCCCACTGACTCGAATTATAGCCAACTTTTTACACCAAAGAACCCTCCTAGTAAAAATTTCCAATACCTTCTCTGATTCTATCAACGTACGCTACGGCGTCCCCCAAGGATCAATACTCGGTCCCCACCTCTTTAACTTTTTTCTTCACGATATTCCAACACAAGCGCAACCGATATACAATACACAGTATGCTGCCCAAATAAATATCACCAACTCCCTACCACACACAATTCTATATGCGGACGACATACTTGTTCTTGCTACCCACGCGTCCCCCCTAAAAGCCCAGCAAGCCATCGCTCTACACGTGGAATCCCTACAAAAGTACCTTTCAAAATGGGCCCTCTCTATCAACGCTGAAAAATGCCAACTCATATGCTTCCGGAACGCTTCCGGCAAAGGACACCGATCTGCGCCAGCCGAGAGTAAAGAACTCTCTCTACAAATTGTTCCCTGAGGAACTGCATAAAATACTTGGGGGTGCTTTTCCATCCCCACGCCCGCAGAGCCATCGAAAAAGCCACTTGGGCTTCCGCAGCCCTAGCCCCCTTACTCTCCAAAAAGTCTGTCCAAGTAAGTACTAAACTTTTAATCTACAAAACCCTCATCAGACCCATGATTAGCTACTGCTTCCCGGTCTGCCTCACTATTTCACCTACCGTAGCAGAAGAGCTGCAAATTTTCGAACGGAAAATTTTGAGGAAGTGTTTGACCAAGTATAGAAGACCAAACAAGAAGCCCTATCGGAGCACCTTCCTATACAGTCAAACAAAAATCAAGCCTATCATGCAATATATGAAATGGGTAACTCACCCTGAATTTATTATAAGTGAATTGGTTTCCCGGAATATCACTGAAAACATCGCTTCCCCATACCTCTCGCCCATCAAGCTGCTTAGCTCTAATTCTTCTACCTTGACAAACCCACGCTTAATATTGAACCACAAGCCTCCGTTCTATGTACGGACAGAACAAGGCGATCGCGGCTAACCAACTTACGCCAGCAACGGGCCAACTTCATAATTGACCAAGGTCAATCGCGCCATCGAAAGCAGAATACATTAATAATTACAGAATACAGAATAATTCCCACCTCTATATCAAACACCTTTAGTCTGTAAATAAGGAAAAGTACGTAGAATTAAGTTAGAATAAGTTAGGTTTAAGGTTTACCAATCAAAGAAAAAAAAGCCTCATGAGCAAAGGATAAATTTTAAAATAAAAATGTAATCTAAGCCTGTCTTTTTTTCCCTTCTTTTCCTTTTTCAGGATGATTTATTGGTCATTCCTATAACAGCATTGACCAGTGTTTGTCGTTCAAGGCTAAGCCTCTGTCAAGAATCGGTTACGACCAGATCTATAGAATAGTTGTTTGAAAAACTGTCGCTGTAAAACATTAGACATAATCATATCAGATAACGAAAATCATGTACGAATAAAGTCTCAATAAATAAATACCTATATCTTATTCATTGATCCTTACGAGTTGAATACATTGCCTTAAGTATTTATTTTATAGTATTTATTGGGGTCCATTGCTGGGAAGATCTTAGGCCAGTATCGACCCCTAGCTCCCCGCTTATGGCGCTGTTGTTGAAAGATGGTTCTTCCTGTTGCCGTATAGAAACCAAGGAGTTGTCTTAGGTTTGTGATTGTAAATTGTTCAAGTTCTGTTAAGACCCCTCAGCCAAGTAAAGTATTTGTTGGCCAGGTTCGGATAATCATGAAGAAAGTACTGTCCTCCTTGGCGCCAAAAGCTCGGCAGGTGTAAACCGTTTAAATTCCTATTCTTTTGACGTGTTGGCCTAAGAGATCGAGACTTGTTAGTATTGCTACGAGGAGTTGTTTTGACCCCGTTTTCTTAAGTGTTCCACTCCGAAGGGTAGAAAGTATTCTTCGAAGATTTTCATAACTGTTGCAACCGAAACTTTAATCACATCTGTTTCAAGTTGTATTTTAGCCAGCTGATCTTGCTCTTGCTAGATATTCCGACCTTTCGTGGCCGTCGACAAGAAACCCCTATCAGTTCTACATTTACTCGTGTTATTGCAACTTTGCAGAGCTGCCTACAGTCCTGCACTTGTTATAAATTTACGCGGGTAGTCTGCAGTGCCAACTTGCTGCCCGTGAGCATTTGTATTCCTTCGTTAAGGTTGTATTTTGCCGCTTTCCTGGCCACTTTTGTTGATAATACTTCCGACTGGAAACGTATGGTATGCACCTCAAGTTTTTTACTTTGGTTAGTTGCAGATGATTTCGGAAGAAGATACCGACACAGCTTCCCTCATTCGTTTTGGAGCAATCACCGTCAATTAAGATCACGATTTCACTTCCAGATATGAAATCTTTCGCGGTTTCCAAACAATCTCTGGTCGGTACGTTAATGCCGGTATGGGAGCCTTGCGTATATAACAGCATCTTGTTTCTTCCGCCTGGCTTGAATTATTATTTGTATTTAACTCATAATGACAATAAAACTACAATATTTCGATATTTTCATGCTTTCCATGTGTATTTCAAAAAAATAATAATAAGTGTAATAGCAACATGACAATCACTGTTCAATCATCTCATACTTCTTACGATAAAATATAATAGTATATTTTCAATTCTCTAACCTTTGCTTATAAGAAGAATAACTCTTGGAATGATGCAGCAAAATAACGTTTTGCATATTTAAATTTCTTCAATACAGACGGCAATAATAGTTTGTTTTTTTTTTAAAAAAAAAAAGATCACAACATCTTAAAACATAACATTACATATCATATATTTATCTTGACGATATCCCGTGTTTATTTAAATGTTTTTCTCTTTTCCCGATTTCTACATGAATGAGGTTTTGATTTTTCATGAAAAATACAGTTTTATTTGTAAGATTTAATAGTTAATGTTTTTTTTTCTTTCTTTTTTGTGTGTTTTTTATGTCGAAAAGTTTTCAAATGTAACCTTTCATATTTATATAATGCCTGCGAAGCATTAATCGAACTGATGATTAATAGTAGAAATAGAACAGTACATAGTAAGAATACAATGTGAAAGGAATAGAAGCTGATGATTTTTTTCCGATTTTTTTTTCTGTGTAAGCTTAGCTTAGTAACTAATCTTTGTTTTCTAGGAGGTCTAATGATAATTTCGATTTAATACACGCATTATTGGTCGATAAATATACACAGTTTAGAAAATTTATAGAGATTTCGGGATCGCCTGCATAATCATTGCCGGCCATATCTCACGCAATCTCTTTCGCGGATGGTAGAAAACCTTCCCAGTATTTGATTAACTAAAACATTAAAATGTTCACGGTAACGTTTTCGTGTTATGTATGGTAGAAAACGGATCAAAACCTACCTGCTGCTGATGAGCCATTTGATCTTCAAGGTATTTAATAATTGTAGCCTTCAGATCTTTGACTCGATTGATCTCGAAACGCTCCATTTCTCGCTTGATTTCAGTGGAAATATCGTCGAATTCCTTCTGACACCGCTGGACTTTGGCC
This sequence comes from Stratiomys singularior, assembly GCA_954870665.1. Classification (NCBI taxonomy): domain Eukaryota; kingdom Metazoa; phylum Arthropoda; class Insecta; order Diptera; family Stratiomyidae; genus Stratiomys; species Stratiomys singularior. Next base: position 32,967,656 of record OX940879.1, read on the forward strand.
TCCCACTATGATAAGTAAAATTATGAATGGATGCGTGTTAGATAGAATTGCATTCAACATATTTACCTCCTCAACTTCTTTCTGTGCTTGATCAAGCTTCTCGTTACGACCAGACAATTCAATTTTAGCTTTATTTTCACGCCGCTTAGTTAGTTGTAGTTGAGCGTGTTGCCAATTTTGATACACCTTAAATTAAATACTAGCCTTAAGAACGCATTAGTTGAAGCATTTAAAAATTTTACTTTAACACGTTCGTGGAAAACGTCTTTGATAGCACCAAATAGTCCTATGTAGTCTTTAAGCGTTTCGGACAAAATGTACAAATCTGAGTTGGCTTGCTCAAAGCGTAGAATTTCAATTTTTTCCTGAAAACAAAAACCATGCACGCTATAGCATTTGCATCCTTTATTTACACTTCTAATAGTATCTCACTTCAACATCGGCCAACTGCGATAAGGCTCTAGATAGTCCCGTATGTTCTTCACATGTACTCAACATTGCTGCAGATTTGGCAACGCCTCCAGTTAACGCGGCTAATTCTTTACGATGATGCACTAAAGCTTTGATTGCAGAATGCAGTTTTTGTATATGCGCATCAATATTTTCTACTTCGGTAATTTTATCTTCAAACCACTACCATTAAAGTGTTGAATTCAATTAGGATGCGATCAACAGTTGATAGGCTTTACTTACTTGATCATTCTCCTCCATTTTATATGTAATCTTATTAACAGTTTCGCCAACTTTATTGAATAAACGCATTACACCAGCTCCGCTTAAGGCAGCTGTATTAACAGCACGTGGTAATTCCTGTGAGTATAATTGAAAAGAAGAAACTTTTACTGTGACAAAGAATGGAGGAAACAATGGACATACTTGATCGCTTTCTAAAAAATTTATAAAATCATTGTCTTGAGAAAGAATGGGATGTTGGGCTGTCCTATTTAAATAGCGTTCCAATGATGCTCGACGATTTTCAACCCATTCCATACTTAGACCCTGCCCCATCTCTGCGGGAGGTTGTGACATTTTCACTTTCGTACTTCCTGAAAAAATAAATAAATAGATTCAGCTATGCATTCTCGTTGAATGAGATGAGACTAAAATGAAATCACGCTATGACTAGTTTACATGTTCAGCACAGGAGACGTGACCCCTTTCTTGTGACTTAGCGGGGACAACAAGAAAGTCGGTATAAAAAATTGAAAGTTTTCATTTGCACAAATCGCACAAATCACAAATGTTTGAAAAACAGATAAAGAGGACCACCTATAGTGAACCTTATCATTGTAATTCCCTGAAAAGAAAAACCATGAAATGTCTACAGCAAATAAAATGTTGTCTTTCTATAAAAAAAAAATCAGCGAAAGATGTCGTTTAAGACATGCTACATGCATATTTTTATGGAGGTTTCTCATGGTTCACTGCCGTTCACTCGCTGAGCCCTGCGACCCGTCTGTTACTTTCTTCGGAATTTCCACAATTATTCCATAATTAGTTCCACATTTTTTGTAGTCAATTGAGTGAAAAGAAAACCATAAACGCCCTTTTCCTATGAGCATCGTTTCAATTTCCCGGTTGTTTTTTTTTTTGGAACTTTTTTTTTTCTCCTGGAACGAAAAGGCAAGAGAGTCTTTTTCAGACAGTGATCCGGCGAGTATGATCTCGCAATGCAAGTAAGGTGAGCTCTTGCATTGTGGATAAGTCCCCCCGCAGGGGGAATGCTGGTCAACAGGAGTACTCCTGGAAACCAGTATTCTTTGGGGAATGCCGCCTCCACGTACCCGACGACCTGGAGGCCCCTCCAGCGGATGACGACCCTATAAGGACGACAAACGAACCGACCAATGAATTCCAATTGGCGCATTTGGGTTGGCGGATAGGATATTTTGGACGAAGTACTACCGCAGTGAAATTTGCGCGCAAGCGGATCCAATGTAAGCATCGTACCGTCTCCCTCCCGGTAAAACCTTGACAGGCATCGGAGTACGTTCGAAGCTTGCACCATTAAGTTGGTGGTGTAGGTTCGGTTGAGGCGAACTTCCGATTAGCGCTGGTCTGGCTCTGACCACCCCCATAAGGGCTGGTGCCAAACCTCGCATGGCCTCCCTGCTTTGTACAGACACTCATGGGACCATTACGGCGACAACAAACACGAGTGGATATAGCAGCTCCGAGGTACAAAGCAGAGCAATGATGACTTGTAAATCAACATAAAGCACAGCAAAATCAAAAGCAACGAACAAACAACCAAACGCAGACGACAAACGGACGAATGAACACAAAAAGACAGAGAGCCTTTACCAACCAGAGATACTGGTGGGATTCGGGCGCAGCAAAATAACAATACGCAAGCCGGAAAGTCCCGTCAGACAAGAGGAAAAGTACAAATGCCTGAGAAACACACGGTGGGAGAAACCACCGATGATATTCGAACCATGATAAGACGCGATGCTGCTTCTGACACTGCTATTGATGCCATCAGAGCTCTAGATCCTGCCGCAAACAGAAAAAGCCCGCCTCAAAACGAGGCGCAGGACAATCTCATTGTACTGGACCGTAATGAAGAAGAACGCCTCATGCGTAAGACAGGAAACACAGTTAAAAAGTTTACAGCTTCCTACAATGTCCAGGAAAACATAAACAAGGTCATTAGGGATGGTATATTAGAGCTGGAAGAGCTTTTAGACCGAATCAGGCACTACAGACGCAAATGGCTTAAAGCGGAGGAAAAGCAAAAGGCCAAGACCTCGGTCGAAACGCAAGTGATTCCCGCGCATAGCGCTATGAAAAGATTTGCCAGCAGCCCAATCCAAGGAGACCGAGAGAAAAGGAGGAAAGACGAATTACAGACAGAACAGACAGGCTATGTCGAATGATGGATTCCAGGTGGTGGCAACTCCTCGAAAAAGTGTCTGATGATAAGCTTCTTCTTGTGGACAAAGGCAAAAAAAAACCCCAAAAAAGATACAAGAACCACGAAGTAAGCCACGCCGCAAATCCCTAAGGCATGCACTACGGGTTAAATCGACAGATGGGAGAACTTACGCAGACGTTTTGCGGGAAATCAAGGGAGCTGTGAAACCCGATGACACTCAAACTGCCACTAGAACAGTCCGGCCAACCCGATCTGGTGGCCTCCTTGTAGAATTTGGATTCGAGACAGCAAATAACGACCCATTTCGTGACGCAGTTAAAGAGGCTCCTGGAGTAAGGGCAACGGTGCCCTCACTTGAACCAATGGCCACCTTCGAAATCAGGGACATTGACTGCGTTACGGACATGGAAGAGTGCCTCGAAATGGTTTCCCACGAATTAAGTGGGATAAATTACGACTAACCCCTGAAAATAATAGAAAGCAGCGCATGGCCATAGTCAACAACCGAGAAACAAGCCGAAAAACTCCTCTCCATGGGCTAAATAAAAATAGGTTTGTTGGTCTGCAGGATACGGCGAAGAGCAGTTCCTCTCAGTTCCTATCTCTTTCAAATGCCTAAGGTATGGTCATAGTGCACAAGGCTGCAAACGGCCTGATATAAGCTTCTTGTCCTTTAAGTGCGGCAACGCAGGGCAAAAAAGAATAGAATACACGGGAGAGGCGCATTGTATCCTCTGCGAGAACACTGAACCCGGACCTGATGACCTGAGACATATTCCAGGAACAGGGAATCACAGACTAAACTTAAAAAATCGAAAACCAAAATATCATGCCAACTAACCCCGATCTCCCCCTCTTTTTGAGCCATGATACTTGTACACCCTTCGCCTCGAATTGAGAAGGCTCAAACTCTTAAGAGATCTTCGGTCCTTAGCGTAATTTTTTGCGCTTCCATCGATTCCATATGCGAAAGAGAAAGCAAATACCTAGTTACTATACATTGCATGAAGAAGGATTAATTTCGAACAGTGCTGAAGTTTTTCAGCATCATCGATAAAGTAATGCCCACAAATCTCCCGATGGTTCGATACAGATTTTCTATTTTAGATTTTTATAGAGAATCCAGGCAAGTTTTAGTGAATAAAGAAACATTGAAGGAATTAGCATACGAGAACTCTGAAATATTTATATATTGAAATTTTCCTATATTTATGCTCTGTTTGTTTCCACAAAAATGACTGACCAAAGCGCAATATCTATCAATCAAAAATAAGTTCACTCATAACTCATAAAGACAAGATATTTGATATTGTTTATTGCCCGCAATTTGTTTTGACTATTTTTGTAGTCAGTCCTGATCTGACCGATAAGAAAAGCGAATTCTTCATTCGTTTTTGAGTTGACGAAGCTTTATTTGGAAACTGTCGGATGATTCATTAACATAAGCGTTAACTCACTGATTGCCCAGCAAATGCCAATAAACTTTCCATCTTCCCAATTTTCTCTCAAATATGAAACAGTTGTTAATTTACTTCATCCATGACTCACATACCAAGCCATGCTTCACCTTCAACAGGTGATTCTGAGCTGATTGCTCAACCGGTGAACAGTGCAAGCTGCTAACGGAAGAGTACGCCATGCTCACTTACCTAAAATGTTCTTCTGTGGCGCAGGTGGTATTATCCTTCCACATCGTAAATATTTGCTGACAAGAATCTCATGCAAGCCCAGGAAATCGCTGAATCGGCGTGTTGTTGCGAATTGTCGCTTGGCGAACTTCGGGTTGTTGGTATTGGTCGTAACTCTGCAACAGATTGCCATCGTTAAATTTGATGCAGCAGTACATTGACGTTAACTTACTTGTAAGCAACATATGATCCAATTCCATCGCCAACTTTCTGCGGGTCCGAAACAGTAATTTCAATGAACTGTCCGCTGTTCGTGGTCTCGTCCGTTGCGATGTCTTCCATGACTGGTTGCAGCGGTTCCTGCATGAATGCAACATAAAGCCAAACAGTGAGCAAGCATTCAATACACATCTTATCAATATGTGAACGTTATCAGCGGCACCACAACTCAATCGAAGCGAAATAAAAGAAAAACTTTTCCGTTCGCGCCCCCATTTGTGTGAAATGGATGCGCTGCATGGCTAATTGGAACCTAATCCCTTGTTATTTAATTAACGGGCAACCGGTCATAATCTGATTCGGAAATGGTCGTCAATTAGGTTAGTTAAAACGAGCTCGGATTGGCCCCGCGCCGCATTGTCTACTCATCGCCATCTCGTTCTTATCAGAAATGTGGCGGTGAAAACGCCCATTACACCTCTGGCCAATGCAACCCCAACGGAACCGCCACGAATTGGTGAAACTTCCTTCTAACGGTTTGAAATTTCACAAATTACGGCCGCGCTGTTGCATTTTGTTGCCAACAAATACACTAATTTCGCCAACACACACAGTCCAATTGCAATGTCTGATAAATATTTACCTGTACGGCCGATTCAAAAATGTCATTCTCCTCTTCGGCGTTATTTATGTCGACATTATCGAACAGTGGAGGCTGTTGATGATTCTCTGTTTGCTCCATAATGGACGACGAGCTAGTGGAAATTTTGACTTAACTATTTACAAAGAAAAATGCAATCACAAGTCAATGCGAAAGTGGCGAGTTGTCACCGCAATGAGATCCACGAATTTTGACAGCTTTTTTCTGGTTCTCTTTCAACATGAATTACATTAGTGAACTCTGTTTCACATGACATTCGTTATCGATACTTGTTCTTCTGCTTTTTACCACTTAAAAATCGTTGGCAATCTTTCATTGCATTGAGCGATTACTTTTGAAATATTCAAAGCTAAATTGAAACTTTTTTGAAAGAGAAAATGATTGAAGTTCGTTTAGATGTTGCCGCAGGCCAAAATTAACTCTGGGTAGCTTGGGTCCGCCGGGCCTTGCTTCGTGGGTCTCGAGGACGCATCTCGGCTGCATACAGCCATCTTCAGCTCGTTCTGATCTCGTCAGAACGTCAGACCCACGAAGTAAGGCCCGGCGGACCCAAGCTACCCAGAAAAAATGATTGTTTGAAGTTTGGGCAGTAAAACTATAATTTGGCTTTCAATTAGACTCAAGAAAATGAACAGAAACTGGATGCAAAATACTCTTGAGTAATTCTTATTCTATCATTGATACAACTGTTAATAAAAGACTGCAATTATACTTTTATGAGCTAATAGAAATAGATTGACAAGTGTGTTGAACTTTCATATAAAAAAATGCACTTAGGCATAAATATTTTCTTGTGACTTGTACGGAGATTTACGTACGAATTACATAATGCAGCTGATACGTCAGACATATATCGCTACTCTTTACACAATAATACTAAATTGTTTTATTTAAAACTCGAATATATTCATTTGTCATTAATTTTAGCAACATTCATCAATTAACTGACTTTTTCAAAATTTTTGTTTACGGTAGCATACAAATTTAAAAACAAAAAAATAATGTAATATAATCGATAATCTTTTCATTTTATAACTATGCCTCTAAGCATTCTTAAATCAAATCTTTCATGCGCTATAGAAAATCTTGGTGGTTTTAAATTCTTCCAAGTAGTGGATTCTACCCGTCCTTAAAGTTGGCCTTATTGTCCCTAAATCGGGTGGAAAACCAAAAAGTCGTTTGCTTCAACGAGTAATTGGAAACCCGAAACATTTCATTTGTGAAAATGGTTAGAGGCAAAAGGGATTCCGAGGTGAAAAGATTTAAACTTTTTTCGTGTTCAATTGGATACCAGAATTGTTCCATGTGTTTTATTATAAATTCGGAAATTAAAACAAAATGGGAAAGTGTTAAGACACATCATTGCCAAGGAAAGCTTCTAATACTCGGTTGCTAAAGACAAACAACTTTCCTTTTCGTTAAAACTCACGAATGGAGAAGGTTTCTCGTTAATATAGATAAGATCGCGATTGAAGATCCTTTGCAAATTGCCAGCAAACGAAAAAACTCAAGCAGGGTAAAACGTAAAAGGATTTAAACATGACAAAGGGTTATACAGAAGGCCGGTGAAACCCATTTTTCCAAAACTTTCATTTCACCCAAATTCGCATCAGGATCTGATGGCCAAAACAATATTAATATTGCGGGTGACGCTAGCGAGATGAATTATAGAAATAATCTTATTTGCCAGGCGACAAGCACAAAACCAAAATCAAGGGCCAAAATGCAAGATGCTAGATTGAAATTTGGAAAAACACTGCAACATTATTTCGTTGAGAATTTTGGATAGATCTTTACCATTTTAACCACTTTCAATAATTTTCTATTGCTCTCCTGGCTTTAAAGCAAAATTGTTGACCCGCGAACCTGCTGACCAGTCAAGCATCCAACATTCGTTATTATATAGTCTTGGATTTCAGCAGATACATGTGGATCACTGTATCTTGACAACGGGCAATGAATACTCTATACTACGCCGAGATCATGGAAAACATATTAATTCCATATTTCAATTTTTTGAGATGCAGTGAAACCCGCTCCACGTAACGCATGATGGCGCTCCATACTATTGTGTCTTGTACATGCGAAATATATTTGGTGTGGCCCACTTATTCTTCCGTGATGGTGGTCTTTTTAAGTACTTGTATTTCTACACAGCTTGTATTAAATTGGTTGTTCAGAAAAAATCAAGCAATTAAAGACAAATTCGTTATTTTAAAAAAGAATTTTCTAGGGAAAAGTTGTAAACCTTTGTAACATTCACATGGTTCCTAATTTTTTGAATAAGTACAATTTATTTCGAGCTCAATAATCATTGAAATTGACTACACATTATTTATAAAATTATTTGTCCATAATATCGCCAGGAAACAGCTAAACTGCATGATTTGTCCCAAATTTCTTCCCTATTATTAATCTTTTGAGCACTTGAAATAGGAAAAGGTTGCAGGGTTTGTCTTTCTCGAGTAATTCAGCAAAACGCGTTACGTATTTTTTTTATTATTCACTAAGGCAATGCTGTGAGAAGCTAACATAATAATACATAATAATAAAATTTATTCTTTTATGAAAGTTCAAATAAACATTCAAAAATGTTTATTTGAGTTTACTGCTAAGTTTGCACTACTTTCAGAAATCACAAATTTTGAGTTCAAAGCATAAGTTTAGAATTAAAAAATAATCTTGAAGTGGCCATAATCTTTGTTACAATAGTGAAAGTACGATTATTATTTATTCTAACTTATAACATTGATATTTACTTAACATCTTACATTATTACAGCTGGAATATTTTTTGTGGCTTATGAAATAGAATTTTCAGTCATATCTACTCATATTAAATTTCTAGCGAGCTTTCACCAATAGCGAGCTTTCTCCTGTTTCCTCCAGTTTGCATGGAAGAGTGAATTTGTTGTTTACTCATGTTTCCCTCCAATTCAGCCCATACATAAATTTCAATAGGGAAATTTGATGATTTCAATAGGGATTAATGTCAGGGGAGTCGGGAAGGATTTAAACATATGAATATTTGCACGCTGCGGCCTATGTCATTGGCTTGATACCAATTTGGAAGTAGAACTTGTGATTTCGAATAATTTTTCAGCAATCTGTCGTAAATTAATGTTACTTAAGTAACCGTATTAGTCCATTATGGGTTTTTATAAACTGTAACCTCCTACACTTACTGCTGACATGCAATAGTCCAGGATGACTTCACCACCAAAATGCTTGATTGCTTACTTTTTTCTGTTTGAAATTTCCCATTTATCTTCGCCATACTAATTTCTGTTCATTTTTTCTAAAAACATTATCTTTATTTTATCGTAGTCGAAGACGAGAAGTCCATATTCTTAGGAAAGTATCGGTTTGCAATCGTTAAACAATCCTGTCGGTATTTTAAACATAGAGGTTCCACTTCGAGCAGCAGGATCGAGTTCAGCTGTATGTGGATTTCTTTATACTGTCAAATGATTCATTTTCTTTGAATGCTTATCCAGTTTGGAATAATTAAACCTCTAAATAAATAAACGTCTGTAAGATAATTGAATAAACCTCTGTTCTCTGTCCGTAATATTCGTACATGATCCCTTTTCCATCGATTTCACATCAGTTAATCCTCTTTCTTTGATTTTGAGGCGATGTTGTAGAGCATTGGAAAGTTGATTTGGTTTAAGCTCCCAAGTGTTCTTTTTACTAACATAATTTTTTAATTGTAAAGGTTTATCATTCCTTTCCCAACATATCCAATGGCCCTATAAAAGTCATTTTTATTGTGACTGGATTATTTCCCCTTTATAATACAATTAGCCCTTTATTATAGTATTCCTTTATTATTCAGTGCACACTTCAATGATAACAACTTCACAAGCAATGCGAAGTGCGCATTTCCCAATGATTTTCTGATTTTCTGACCAGCTTTTCCGGCAACTAACAAAAAATCCAAGATCTATGCTATGTAAATTAACTATTGCAACTAAGATTTATTATCGTTTTAAGAATTTTTTTATTTCAAGTATAAACTTCTTCATTAAATTCAATGTTTTTTAAAGAGATCTGAAAGTTTTCTTGGGCTGTTGTAATCTTGAATAATTCCGTTTATATAAGAAAATTAAGCAATGGTTGCAGAACAATGTAGTAAAGAGAGTTTGTTATTTTAGAGGCATTGCAAATAAATTTTTTTGATTGCCATGAAAATAAATTGTTTTGATTGCCATGAAATTGGTTTTATTGGAAAGATAGTTCTCATCGATTTTTAGTTGAATATGATTTCGGTCATGTGAGCACCATGACTGGTGCGAAGGAAGTCTAAACGAAAGGTCCAACTTCAGACTACTCAAACAAATAATTGGAACCGTCTCTCACCAATGACGTGGTGAATGTTGTATCCCGAATGCAGCGTTATCATTCCAGCGGTGTTAAATCACAAAATCTTGCAGCCCAGTTCACAAATCAAAAACGAGAAATTATTCGTCTATCAAATACTTACTTCAAGAACTCGATGGTTGCACGGGCTGTATGGCATGTCACGGCAGACAGTTGAAACCAAAGGCCCCCCTGCATTACATCGAGTCAATTCTGCAAAGAGAAAGTCATTGAACATGGTTCTATTGCGGTCAACATTGACTGTAATTTTATTTACAGCAGCATTTTCAAAGAAATATCGACCAATGATCCCAACGACCCATAAAGTGCACGAAATATTGACTTTTTCCGGATATAACGGTGTTTGAACAAACGCCAGTGGTTGACATTTTCCCCAATTTTTTGCCATTTTTCAAGAAGTCAAAATCCCAAAGTATTTATTTCAATGTTAAACATAACAAAAGTAGTGATATTGTGGACGTTAATAATTTTCAACAAATACAAATCGCATTCAGTATATTGGTCATTTAAGCCTTAAAGCAGGAGATTACCCCTATTTTTTAGCGTTTGTTAAATCACGACAATACAGGAAATATCAGGGAATGAAGTGCTTTCCACTATATTTAAAATCCCCGTATAAAATTTCATTAGCTAATGGTACTTTTATAAAGGGTGACATGCGGAAAACTTTTCAATACTTGTTATGTTGAATGTGTTAATTTTCGTCGTTCTTAGTCTCTTTTCTTGAAACGTCCACATACATGTTTCAGTGGTGTGCCTTCTTTGGTATGTGGTTTCGTTCATTGTGTATATTTGGATTGTAAAATAATATTTACAACCGCGGAATTTAATTTAAAAATGGGATATCACAACTCAGAATAAAACACATCTATAACATTCAAGAATTCTTCAATCTCAGATTTTCAAGTCCATCAAAGCATATACGATTCATTTTGTTTTATTTTGTAAACCAAAAAATCACAAAAAAACTCGAATTAAGAAAAATTATTAATATGCATCCGCCGGTTATTACTATATATTACTCGATTATTTCGGTTCACACAATACCCACTGCTCTAATAAATAAAATATTTTTTTTAACATTTTTGTTTCAGATCCTTTCTCGCTTTAGGATCATTGTCACCGTTTTTTGCGAGAAAGGGTTCATTGATCATTGTCAATCTACATCAGGAGCCTTCTGATATTCGTAAGAATAGGTAAGTTTTTTCGCTGCGTAAAGCAGATCATTCCTTTAATAACTGTTAATACACAACGCTATTGTCAACCAATGATAAATTTACACCACACATTAATCGAAAAACGACCGTAATGGGCAAGAAGACATGGCATAGTGATCTTGTTACACGACAACGCTCCGTCGCACTCAACAAAACCAGTGAAAGATACAATGAAATCGCTTGGGTATACCACCGTACTCCACCGACTTGGCGCCATCTCACTGCCAATCTTCGCATCAATGGGGCACGCGCTCACAGAGCAGCACTTCAGCGATTTCGAGAAAGTTGGAAAGTGGCTCGATAAATGGTTTGCCGCAAAAGACAAGTCGTTTTTCTGACATGGTATTCAGGCAAATAACCTAAATTATGGGCGAAATGTGTAGAAGTCGATGGTCAGTCTTCAATAAAAAAAAATATTTGCCCCTTGAACACGGAAAAAACTTATGTATACATCTGGTAGATTCAGATTATTTCTCAATGTCTAGCGTGATTCTGAACAGATCACCTTCTCTTTGGTGTATCTTTGCTTCTGAAACGAGGCTACTCTAGCTCGCCTCAAGACGCAAGTGCTGTGATAAACCGTTACACCACAACAACAGTTATGTAAAAAAATAACCAAATTAAAATTTTATGTAGATATATAACAAAAATAGGTTAATTTAAGGGGTTACGCCACTCTAGAGGCCGAATAAAAGGCTTTCTGGGGATTTTTTTTCTAGAAATACTACAAAAAAATCGAGATTTTAATTAAGGATATTTATTATGTATATAATCACCTGTATGCAAAAATTTTTTCAAGCAATTCATTTTAAAATGGCGGCTGTGAAGCATTTTTCCAATGGCGACTTCGGTTTTCAAGGCTCACGGCTAGACAAACAGTTCGTCTAATTTTTTGATTTCAATTAGCCAATTTGTTTTTTTATACACTTATTGTTAAGGAATTACGTATGTTTCAGATAATCATCAGATAATTGTTAATAAATAATGAACTGTGCAATTAAAAAAAATCCCACGTACTTCTATAAACAATATATTTTCCAAGATATTTTCAAAATTTAAAGTAAATTGGTTGAACTTTGTCTGAGTTATATTTCCAGCTAACTCAAAAAATATAGTTTTGAGATAGACGCGTTTAAAGTTTTAGGTAGTAGAATAACTTTAATGCCTTTAATCAGCGATGCTTGCACCATACAATTGGCCTTCCAGATTATCTTCCTACTCTTGGTTTTCTTTTCTGCTTGATCTTGAAGCGATCCTAGTCGCTTTCACTCGTTCAAACAGCGATCGCTCGGCATACTTCATACGCTCTTTGTCGATTTCCAGGCACATTTCGTAGCTTCTCTGTTCGATTTTCAGATCCATGGCCTTCGTTACGTGCAAAATTGAAGAAAATCCGGCATTGAACACAGAAATTGCAATATCTGCACCCACATTCTAGACAATATTACCAATTGCAGTGCATTTCGGGGCCAATACCCACATAGTCGAATTAAAGCTCTCGTTACTATTTTGTGTGTAACTGCCGATGCATTGAATTATAAGATTTCTATTGGTCGGTTTTCCATAGGCTGGTTTATAGTTTTCTCATACATATCTTTCGATAGTTTCATTTTTTTTGCCGTTGTACTTGCATTCAAGTCATTTGGCGCTTCTATTTCATGGCGATTCAATGGTCTTCTTTTGCTTTTGACTTTTTTTTTGCTTTTGCTTTGAGACGCTTTTGGTCTTTTGCTGTTGCCACATAACGTTTTTCTTCCTTTCTTTCCAGTGAACATCATTTTATCAATCATTGTAAAAATAAATTAATGAGACAGGTGAAAAAAATTATCTCATAGAAGTATCGATAAAAGTAAGCATGTATCACTACAAGCTTCTCAAATGCTTGGCTATGCCTAACTGACTAAAAAAGACGTTAGACAAGTTTAAACTAGTCTAGAATAGTCTATACACAAATTGTCTCAATAACATCTGCCGTATATCTGCTCCGATCCCCTAAAGTTCGTTTTCTCGAGCGGTCACAAAGAGTTTGAACAAAAATTCGAAAACCGCATGCTTAGACATTTTGCCCAAATATAATCTTTTGGCAACAATTTTTGAGGTCTTAAGGGGCAATTTAAAACAAAGGGAAAAAATTTATGCGTAGAAAATTCTAGTTAGAGAAAATTCTAGCCTAACGCCTTAACAAATTTAAATTTGATAGGATGAAATTATTATGATAGGATGTAACAATCCATTGTAAGTTTCCTGCAAACCTAGTTTAATTATGAATAACTTAATACCTCTTTATTTCATCCTCGAGTGTCTGCTAGGTGTTATTTAAAATTCAGTACAACATTTACCGACGTTACTGTCGTGGATTCCACTATCATGCAATTAATCAAAAACCCATATATACCTTGTCTTTGGCCAATCCGCGTTCCGTCACGTCGCCATCCGACAAAACGAATTTCTTAGAAAAACTGCCAAACAAAGAAATTGCGTTGGAGTGCGCTCTCCTCTCCAACTCTTCCCCGGCACGCTGCCTTCTGATAAGAAAGAAGTTTACGCTCCAGCGAACTTGCATGATAGATGAGTGCAGATAAACACTCAACACATGCACAAGTCGGGAAGATCGCGTTGCCAAGCATCTCTCGCCCAGCTTTAGTTTAACTGAGCGGGATTCGCAGCAACAACAAAGCGCGAAACGCGGCGGACATGAATTACGACCAGGTGTCCGTGATTGATGTCATGCAGTGTATCGTGATATCAGCTAAGGTAAATCTCACAGCGCAGGTAGCGCGGCCAGTGTAGCTCGACGCAAGATTGCGGAGCTCGCGAAGATACCACCAAAGTAACAGAACAACTCACGGCTGGCTGATTGTGTTGAAAGGATACCGAGCAACAGCAGAGCGGAGCAAGACGCGGATGAGAGATTATAGATAACAAATGACGACTGACAAGACACGATTTGTTGGTAGTGGTGTGAAGGCGAGGGGAAAACGACGTTAAGAAATAAAACACTTCTTGCAAGACGCGGCGGAGGGGCGACGGACGGCAGAACAAGAAGAAAAAACAAAGAAGTTGAGCAAGCTCGATGGTGTTTCTCGACGTCTCGTCTGATTCCATTCCATCTGCTCGCAATGACTCACCAGAAAATCTCAGCCGTGAAACGGCTTGGACTACAACAATAGCGGCGACTCGAAAATTGAACATTTGCCTTTCGACACATCGCACGTCGAAATGATAAGCAGATTTGGGAAAAGTGTTGTAACCTGTTGACGCCGTGCTGGTGGAGGGTGACCTTGTACGTGCGAGCGACTAAAGGATAACCGCCGCGGTTTATTATCAAGGGTCATTGTCTGGCGCGGGCATTTCATCAGTTTCCCGAAATGGAATGCTCTTCCCGCCTCTAAGCAAATTTGCCTAATCAATTCCTCCGATGAAGTTTCAAACTTTTCCGTCTAATTTGGAGTCTCGTTCTTTTTTCGGGAAGTTCCCAGAACGCGACGACCATTTATAGATTTTTATTTTCCCGTTATAGTGATTTTGTTCGAACAAGGCAAAGAAATTAACAACAATTGTAGGTTGCTATTATCGTTGGCTGTGGACTCGACTCTCGCTCGAATATTTCTTCTGAATTCGTGGATCGTTAATTGTGATGTCATTAATTTGTTTCGTTATTAGTATAATTATACTCATTAATTGCAAAAAAATCATGACAGATTGCTTAAACGAATATTGATAAAGTTTCTGAAAAGTAAAACACCACATGATGAGTATTGTTAGCCCAGTAACCTGAATCATGTGGAGAAAAATAACATTTGAAAGTTCTCACTTCTACGAAGGTTTCGATTATTTTGGACCGGAACGAATCAGACCAACAGCCATTATCTTCCTTTCAGTCCCAACATCTCAAAATTTTCAAAGCAAATACGATACATATATAACTAAGAACACCTTCTCGAGGTTGGCTGACTGGAATTGATGAGGGGGGGGGGGCACATTATTTTAACGCCCCCAATTTCTAAGCCACGTATCTCGAGCTGTCTCATCGCTTTTCCAGTTCAGTTTTACGTTTTTTTCTACATTTTCCAACAAGAACTAGAGTAACCGACCAATTTGCAACTAGAATGGCACTAAAAATAGTGGAAAACAAATCAATCGAAACACGTGGAAAGGAATAGGTTCGGCTTGGAATGACAGAACCGATTACACGATAAGCCCTGCATTTTGGTGTCATATTAACAAAACGAAGACAAAACAACACACTAACAAAAATAAAAACAGCGTTAGAAAATCGGTAGCAATACTAACAGGCCAGCAGCATTATTAGCGTCAACATGTCAAACGAATAGGAATCCCAACGTGTTTTTGTAGCAGAACATAAACATTTGTTGACAATAGAGCCTGGGGATGGCTGGATGGACCAAATAAAGGGATCATAAGTGGAGAGATTAGAGCGAATCCTCACATTCGCAATATTCAATAGTGCGCCCAGTATAAATAATCAAATATATCTCGAACCGAACCAAAATAAATATTAAGCATCCATTGGATGTGTAACAGAAGCTTTACATCATCAAGATTTACATATTTGCACATAAAGGTTCACATTTTTGCATTACATAAATTCTAAGTGGCTTTCTTGAGGCAGTGTACGCTTTTATTTTAAGTTAGTGACTTGATCCCTAGACTTCTGTCTTTCTTTCAAAAAGAAAACAAACAGGGGTTAGATTATGGAGTATGCTCTATTGATTGGATTTACATTGAAGGCTTCCACATATTGAGTGAACCGAAACGAATAATTTAATAAGAGATAAATGCAAGAAAAAAGGTAATGTCCATTTTTTTCATATCACGTTTTAAGAGTTTCAAATGCTAAATGTTAAGATCAGACAACCAGAACTTCTGAAAATAAACATCCTTCATGTTGTAATAAGCACCTACGAATTTTTAATAGAAAAGTCCAAATATTTGTCAATATAGCAAGGTGCAGTGACAAACCTTAAAGGATGGTTACGGTATAGAGGCGCTTTTTACTTTTATTTTCCACTTAGTCTCCATGTAACTCTACACATCTCTTCCAGCGATGCTCCCATCTCTTCAACCCACCTAAATAGTACTCGACATTTTCTCTGCGAAATAATAGTTTAAATGTCTGTTCTCCAAGCGTAGCTTTTTGCTGAGGGAACAAAGGGAAGTCGCTTGCGGCTAGATCTGTTGAGTAAGGCGCATGGTGAAGGAGGTCAAGCCAGAATCCGTGGATTTCCACCATGGCAACTTCCGAGCGCCTTGTCTTCGTGAAACAGGATTTTCTGCAAATGAGGTCGTTTTTCGCAAATTAATGCCTTCAGCTGGGCAAGTAATGATGCGTAGTTTGCTCCTCCAGCGCGTTTTGCTTTCTATTGATAATCGAATAAGATAACTGCATGACTATCCCAAATAACAGTTACCATCAGTTTTTGCTTTTTTCGGAGTCGGTTCCCCCTTTGCAGTTCTCTGTTTTGACTGTATTTTTGTTTCGAGGGTATAATGGTGTATCCAAGTTTCATCTATAGTAATTAATCGGCGAAAAACTCGGATGTATTACGGAAATTACAGTGGAAATGTTCATTTGAACACGTTTTTGATCTAACGTGAGCAAACGCGGCACCCAACGCGCAGACATGCCTGAATCTTAATTTGATATGTGACAAACACGCTCTTTGAACATTCTCATAACCTCTACTATCCCTTTCAATTTAATTCGGCGGTCATCTAACACCACTTGTTGGACTATAGCAATGTTATCGTCACTAGTTGCAGTTTTTGGAAGTCCCGAACATACATAATCTCCCAAGCTCTAACGGCCAGGTGCAAGCTCTAACGGCCAGGGGGGTGCAAAGTCCCCATACACCGAGTCCAATTCGAATTGCGTTTTCATTTTCTTTTCCATTTTGACAAAAGTACTCACATTGACTCACTCAAATGACTATCAACTAAAAACTGCTCATCCAAAATATTGGTGAGTAACTGTCAAAAGATGCACAACTGCGTTCATTAGCTTTTATTGACGAGTGCCGCCATGTTTACGTTGTGGTCGGAAACTTTTCAGACCATCCTCATATTTAATGATGTTGTTTCTATCAAAACATTATTTTTTATATCTTATATTGAATTTCCATCGTTGTCTGTAATTGCTTTCGAATTTTTGTAAAAGAAATGATTTTTCCCTACTAGAATTACTTATTATTAATGTATAAGCGAATTTCGGAAGCTACTTACTCCCTTCTTCAGTGATTTTATTTCTGAAGATGTATTGGCTTACAATTGAACTTATACAGTAACATAACTTCTGTACAATAATTACTCTCTAACTATTTCTCTAATATTTTCAATATTATTACTTGCTAGACTTACTTACCAGTTTTATCATACTTGATGGTTTGGTCAAATTAGGATTCCACAGACAGCTGGTTATCAAAAAATAATGAAGTACTGAGTACATTTTTGTGAACCGAGAAACTTAACTTATATCATTCTGGCTACTAATCTCATATAGAAGAAAAGTCTACTCTGAACAAGCTCTGCGACTTTTAATTGTTGAAGGGAGGATGAATTTCGCTAGAACTTGTATCAAGTTTTCAGAACAAATGAAATTGTGAAGACAAAAATGTAACGAGCGATATTAATATATAATATTAATATATATTTAACTGGTTTGTTTTGTCTAGACAACTATACCGACTTTTTCTTCGAAAAATCGGAGCCACTCAGCAATAGTCAGAGAAAATTTCTTCCACACGACAAGGCAGTATGTTCAAAGCCTTCTTTAGATCCATTAGGAGAGAAAGGTTTCCTTCAGAGTGGATCCTCTCAGAAAATCTGAGGTAGCATCATGAAAAAATTGCACCGTTTGCTTTGTTGAAATGTTTGTCCAAATATTTGGCCTATGTGAAGTTGTAAGTAAAATTCCTTAAATCATGAAAAAGAACTTTCGAACCTTTTATCAGTGACCGAATAATGATGTTTCTCTCGGAGATTGTCTTCAATTTAGGTTCAGTGGACTTGTACGTAGAATTTTGCAAGCCAAATGTCGAAGTCCATTTACGGTGTAAATCTAGAGCACGCAAGTCTCCTGGTGATGAAATTGGATAACATATATTCCTATGGGGCTTAGGGATGGCGCTATATACATATCATGCTGAATCGAGCACCTTGTACTGTGAAAATACAGGACTCATGTGGTAATGATCCCAATAGGAATGTTGTTGATCCGAGAATGATCATTGGCAAATTTTGTTGCCGTTTTATTTGATGGGATTCCAAGAGTATTGTCAAGTCACCACGATGATTATGTCTCCATAGAAGACAGTTTGGAGACTTAGCCACATGAAATGAAGAGAAACACGAAAGTCAATCGTTTGCAGTGCCACAAGGGTACAGTATAAATCGGCTGTAGGACGCTTTACCAAATAAACACTGTGGATAAATTCAGCAAGGATTACTATAAAGGCAGCATTCGCTAATCAAGATGAGGCTTGGGAGTGGATCCCTACATATATTGTATTGTTTATTGCTTGTTATTCTTTGTAAGCAACAATAATTGATTTTAACTAAAAGGCACATATGTATCTAAAGGAGTATTTTATTCATGCTATGGCTTTATCTTCGAGAGGGGATGACCGATACGTTGCGATGAATTCGCTGACATTTTTCATCATCATCCTTAAGACATGCGAAGTTGATATCCTTTGTGGTTTTTCAACAGATGTTTGTGGACGCTATATTACCATTAATGCATAACATGCAGGGAAATCGCCAGCTTTGTGAGTTTGAACTTATTCGAGCCCGAAAGTAGTGATGGGAAATCGCAAGGACATCCGCATGTTTCGGAATGTTAGCATGAACTGGGCGTGCCGAGTTGATCGCTTGTTACCTGTGACAAAATACAGATCATCCTTTGTTGATACGTGCTGATGGCGTCACTTTTGTTAGAAGATGCCTTGAAAGGCATTTGTCTAGAGAAATGGAAAGTGATTTAACAAGAGCTACGGGGGAAATAAAACGTTTTAATTATTATTAACACCAGTGATTGATATACATATTGAAGACAAGATATTGAATAATCTATGGTAACCACATATGATAAATTCCCCGTCCGACTTTGTTTCGTGTCCGAGACAAGCTCAAACTAAACAATTGACTGCAGCTTTAGCTGATACCTTTGCAATTAATAAATATTTTCTTAAATAAACATCTTCCTCGCTATGTAATATGTCGGTACATTTTGTACGTTTTACTAATAACTCTTTCACTTATGGTGATTTTAATGAGTTTACAATGTTGCGATGTTGCATTCACTCCGTAGATACAATACTGCTTGGCGGGAAAGTTAGCGTAAGATTCTGCGAATGTGGTTATTTATTTTTTGCGATTATCATTGATTTCAAGTCCATTTCATCTATGGCACCCTATCGGGACAAGATGGCCAGCAGAAGGGACTAAGTACGCAACGGTTTCAAAGGCAATCAAAACTTATGTACTCAACTCATAACCCAAATTTTGTATTGACGCTTGAGCATTTTTTCGATCGCGGACTGTAACTTAATTTCATTGGAACGAATCTAGTGCGAATCGTCGCCGCTATCGTCTCTGCTGGCCGCCGCGCTTGCTGTGATTACACGATACAAAACGATTGTATGGATTACGCCAGCGCTATGGCTTTTGCTTAGTGGATTTGCCTTTTGGCGAACTCTGGCCCCCGTCTCGCGTTTCGCGGGCGTTCAGGCCCGACTGCATCCAATCCCAGTCCCATTCAGCGTCGATTCCACCGACCTGGGTTCAATTCGTTTCGTATGTACATATGACCGTACATTTGTGTGTACATTTATCCGCACAATTCACAAGAAATTTGATTCGATTCGAATTTTCGTTAGCGGAGCTGGTCGTCCCTCGCAAGCGTCGTCAGTTCGACTTTTAGTTGGAGGGAGTGTAGATTTCTCGATATTCGCCCGCGTCTACAGCTACGGCGATATCCTTATCATTTTATCAATTGCCAATTTCGCAAGGATCTCGCGTGGGAAGGTTTCGCGCGAGTTTGGAAAGGGCTTCCACGTTATTAAGGGAAGTTTCGTTGGGTGTTCGGTCCAGGGAGAAGGACCAAGCTTCCCATCTGTCAACTGCACCCGCATTGGTATTGGAATGAATCCTTTTTGCAGCATCGAACGCGATAACGTGACGAGATAAACCGAGGAAGCGACGTGCGATACCTAAACGAAACTAGAGCTGTCGCGCGCGAGAGGGGAGGATAAACAAAGTGCAAAGAGAGGACGGTGCAAAAATAAGCGCCAGATGTCCTACACCGCTGACGGACGATAAAAACAACAAAAGAGAGCGAACGAGTGCATTTGCGACCGCCGAGTGGTATTGCATGAGTTGCAGCACCCGAACGCGACGACACGGGCAACGACGAAGTGGCGAAATTGTACGGGCGCGTCCGTCGTCTCCGCTCCAATTGGGCCCAATTAGAATCAGTCTGACGGCTGCAATTGCAATTGTGCATTATCTCTCACGGAGCGGCTGGTCGTCATCTCGTGCAAGTGAAGGTTCCCGGCCAAGGATGAACGTTGCCTAGTGAAGAGCGTGTTGTGGTCATTCCGTCCGTGACAAACAAACAGTTGGCAGCGTGATACAATAGTTTGTCGTCCAGAATTTCGTGCGCTTTCGCAATAATCAACAGAAATTCCGCAGCTCTCGGTGGACTTTGTTGCATGCTTTTTGTTAGAATTCGTCGCAGGGTGTCGCAGAGCACAGCGAGTGTGTCGCAAGTCCAAGGGAGACCCGTCGCGGTCCGATCGCGTGCGATCGTGCCGTTTAACCTCATTTTTGCGCGCCGTGAGCGCTAGAGTAGTGTTAGTTGTGTTGCGGCCAAATTTTAGATACAGATATACCGATACGAATGCATGGTCAAAGAGGAATGTGCAAATCGGGGACTCTGAGCAACAGAACAGTATCAGATATCAGTATTGGAACACGGCGACATTCTGGTCAAACGACCCGAGGCTGTTGATGAATAACAAGCTGACGAAGTAGAAAAGGGGGGTGAAGCGGGTAGGGCGAAGCTAGAAAAACATTTGCCAAAGTTGATGAATAGATAAGAGCGAGGGCATTAATCGCCGTCTTCGGAGTGAGTCGAATGAGCAGGAGAGAACGGAACGCCGAAAGCGGGCTGGGGAATGACGAACGGGTTTTGGAGTGAAGTAGAGCGTGTGCTTGTGAAGAAGCAAGCAAAGCGGAGAGCGAGAGGAGCATGTTGATAACAGATCAAGCAATAAGAGAAGTAAAACAAAGTGCAGGGGAAGCGTCGGCATCGACATTCAGATTTAGTCGCGATTTACGGCGGAACCGAATGGAGTCGCCGCATTGTGCTTGTAGAATGCAATCGAGATTTATCAGTTCCAAGCAGTTCCAATTAGATTTCGAAGCGTCCTGAGTAAAGTACGAAGTGAGTGGTGGATGTTGGAAATATTTGTAAACGCCTGTTACGGAAATCATTCAAGTTAGTCCTGCGGCCCGAGTGCAGTGCATAATGGCATGATAATAATGTAATTGTTTTGTGATGGTGTTGGTGACGTATTGTTCTTTTTGTCTATCGTTTAGTCCGTTTCGTGTCGTGCACATGTTCTCGGTGTATGGGTTAGAATCCCATTTTGATAATAACTGTCAGTCACACTGATTCCGTCCTGTTTTCGTGATAAATTGTTTGTTGGAGCGTTCGTCCGGTGCGTGACGTACGTCCTGAGTCATTATTCGAGCGAATTGTGGTGTTTTGCGTGAGAAAGGCACTGGGAAAAGTGGCGAGGCCATAGAAAACAGTGCGTGTTGACATAATTTCCTGAATCAGGAGGGCATGCATGTGCCAAGTGTGATGTAAACATCGTTCGTCCAATTGGCAGATATAGTAGAAGAGCGCATTCGCGTGCTCTTGACGGATTCCTGGCGTCGCAGCAGAACGTATAGGACGGCGCGTCGCTGCTATAGTGTCCTTTTATGTGTGGGAGGAATGTGCACTGGAGCCTGTCGCATTTGTCTCGTCGTTGTGCATCTTTTGTCTCGGTGTTTTGGATTTGCGTTTCTGCTGTGTGTTTTGTGACGTCTCTGCAATTCTCCCCACATCCTTTATTTCTGTTTTGTGTTTGTGTGCGTGTTTTGATTGTCAATTGTCATTTGTGAAAAGTCACAGCAAACGTCAGTTGCCGTCACTTTCGTCCTTTCCTTATCATTAACAGATTATTGTTCCAAGCGTGAAATTGATAGAATCCTTTATGCATACTTTTATCGAGTTGCTTGTGTTCTGTTCCGTTGCCGGATTGTTGTCGTCAACATTATTTGTGTTTCGTCCTTATTGTTGTATACCAAACACCATTCTCCAGCCGCAAGTCCTTCATTGTCGAAAATATGTGTAATGTACCGGAAAAATTCCATAGAATCTGTCGCCTGTGTCTGACGGTGGTGAACGAGCGGGACGTATGTAATTTGTCGATTTTCAATTCGCCTGCAGATTACTCGCAAAGTGCACGGGGTGGCGGAGATGCCGTCAAGGAGCATCCGCGGCCCCATCGTCCAGTACAGCGACATGACGATCCAAGCCGGCCCATTCTTATGGCCTCATCCGAAGCAGGAGCTGGTGCTGGTGGAGGAGGAGGGGGCGGAGCGTTGCACAATGTGGATAACAAACGTGCCGTGATTGTGGGCTCCAGTCACGCTGTCAGCGTCGTTAACATGGGCCGCGGCTGTATCAACACCAGCAATAGCAACACTAGCGCAAACAGTGACGAATTTAGTTTTGGGAATGCTGCCAGCAACTTGATTAAGCTGCGGATAAAACCCACCAGCACCGATTATCGCTACTCCTCAGCCTCAATCGCAACACCACCAACAACCGGCAGCGATTACGAAAATGCTGAAGAGGATGATGATTCATTGCTGTCGTCGTCGGATAACATATCCGGTCGAATTTATTCATGTCTTTCGATCAAGGTAAGCAATAGTTGGAATTTATCATCGATAAATCTAAATTAAGTTCGGCGGGTAACATTTTGATTCGCTTTGCGAGCGATTCGATGCGCTGGGGAGCGCGGCATGAATGAAAGAATGCCAGGCTCCCGGCTCGCGGCTCGACGGTGATGCAGTGAATGGCGATTGCAACATAATTGGATTTGTGCGTTTTACTCAACATTGCGTATGCCAAGTCCATATTGTCTTATGCACACACTCGCGATAGTAAACTCGCTCTCGCTTTGAAGGGATTGGGGCCATAAATGTTGCCGAGGGTAATGGGCGCACTTTGATGGTACCATCGCTTGGTTTGCACTTCCGCCTCGTTTCTTCGGATATGATGAAAATATTTCTCGTTAAAACTATTTTAAGACATACTCAACTGGAGTCCTCAACTCTAAGGTAGATTAGAGCAGACCATTTCCAGTTCTTCCCCACAATAATTCGTGTGACTCTGAGACGCAATTCACCTATTGTATTGCGTTGTCTGCATTGAATTCCGTCGGATTGCAGCACTACATCATCAGGCCATAAGGATAGTACATCAACAACGGAAAAAGGTATTCTTAAAATGAAGTTACGAGGACAGTCCGAATACTAACGCTAAGCGCGCTGCGGTGGACGTGGTAGGCAACGTTGTAGACAGCTGATTGCAATGTCAGTATGAAAAGTGAAGACAACAGAATACGTTTCTATCACAGCATCTGGATTTGTCTGAAGGGAAAATGCCATAAATTCAAAGTCAACGAGAGCAGTCCAGACAAGCGCAACAAGAACGTATTCGAATCGAAACAATGCTTGCTAAAAGATTCCAGGAATTTCCGCGTTAAAACAAGTGCGCTGAAGGCTTGACGACGAAATGTAGCTCTGTACAGAATATGGTACTGCATGTTCCAGAGGATCAAAAAAGTAGAAGATCGCCTGCGTGCGAAGCGGCCTTTCCCTGTTGTCTTGCTGCGTACTTGCTTCGTTGGATGGCAAAAATTTTCAGGATCTTTTGCGCCGAAAAAATATGTATCCTGCATCCGGGAGTCTTCTTGGAAAGTGATGTTTTGATTTGATTTCACTGATGAGTGCGTGACAATGTGCGCCCATCTATAAATGTGTAACGGCTGGAAACGAATAGGCCACTCTGTTTAAAGGACTGACCGAATTTCGATTTCTTCCTCAAGCTGAAGAGTTTTGATTAAGGATCGGACGCTGTGCAGGATCTTCTGCATCACAGCCAAGCGTTTATTTCCAAAACGTGTCTGAAGTAGCAGATGCTTACACTAAAATGAAAATCTAGTAAAGTGCAAAAAATTCAAATATGCGACTAAAATTTACCAAAAATCAAATTCAAGTCAAGTAATCAAATTCACATTCATAACATGAAAAAATTTACGACCTTTTCTGTTTCAATAGTGCAATC
The DNA here is from genome assembly GCA_954870665.1 of Stratiomys singularior. Lineage (NCBI taxonomy): Eukaryota > Metazoa > Arthropoda > Insecta > Diptera > Stratiomyidae > Stratiomys > Stratiomys singularior. Next base: position 32,992,070 of record OX940879.1, read on the forward strand.
TTCAGACATTAACACTGAATAGGATCCTGCCACTTCTTACCCGTTACCAAATGGGCATTGATTAGGGGAGAGGGAATATTGTAATGAAGAACTGTACCTGTGAAAACTGCCACTGCTATAGGTGTCTGAAGTTTGCATCGTTGCAAACGCAACGGTCTGCAAGTTTTCACTTTTTGAATGTTTTTTGGCTGAATTGTCTTGAACTTTTTGAAAGTTTCATTCGCCTTTATTACTTCTTTGCAATCTATTAGGGTTTCATTATAGTTCAATCATCTACCAACAATAAATTGTGAAAATTTTTGACAGCGTTGCGATTGCAACGATGCAAACTTCAGACACCTCACTGCTATGTGAAGCATATGAAGGGCATACTCTATTAATAAAAACATGTGAGAACTGGTTCCGACATTAAAACTGAAGACTTTGAACATGTCTGAAGTTTGCATCGTTGCAAGCGCAACGCTGTTTAATTTTTCTCTATATGTTTTTGATAAGAGGCTTAAATTGTAATGAATACTTCGTAGATTGCTCAAGACGTAAAACCGCGAATAAAATTGACCAAAATTCCAAGTATAATTATCCAAATTGAAGACCGTTGCGTTTATAACGATGCAAACTTCAGGTGACTGACTTTGACATCAGTAAGAAAGAATGCAAAGGGAGGCTAGTTAAGTATGAACACGCTGAATGTGAAGCATTACTTCAACACTCAATAGAAGCTTTCTGAAACCTCAGAAGTGACTCAAAAAGCAATTTCAAACTGTCTCAAGGCCGTGGGTAAGGTGCAAAAAAAGCACATTGAGTCCCACATGAACTCCAGCCAAGAGACGTCGAACGTCATTTTTTCTGTGCGAGGAACTGCTCCAAAGGCTAAATTGGAATAGTTTTTTTGTACCGAATAGTGGCGGGAGACGATAAGTGACACTACAGACAATCCAAAGCGTAGAAAAATGTGGGGTAAGCCCTGTCATGCATCATTTTAAACGGCCAAATGGAATATTCATGCCAAGAAGGTAATGCTGTGCATCTAGTGGGATCAACTCGGAGTGATGTACTATGAGCTACTCGAGCCTAACAAAACTATCACTGCAGAACGTTATCAACAACAATTCATGCAATTGTCGACCATTAAACCTTGACGGCCAGCTTTTAGGAATTTTCCAAGAATTTTTATTACGACCAGTAAAAAGATAAAGCTTTAAGTTTATTATCATTTATAATCATATATTTCAACAGTACGAATACCAATTTTCGGCTAAAAATAAAGAGTAGAACGTGAGTTATAGTGCTCTGAACATCGCCTCCTCGAAAAAATGGTCTCGCACTTCCGCCACGATTTCGACTGATTAGCTTATCTGAAAAGCCCAAATGCATCGAATGGATTTTTATCAAATAAATACCAAAAATTGGATTTCGCGTAAATCTTTGTTCTGAAGGAGGGAATTACAAATTTCAAGTCATTTGCTCAAGTCGCTTTTGAGATACGATGGAGGAAAGTTTAAAAAACACAATTTCGAGAAAGAACGTACTAAAGGTTTAAACTAAACTAAAGCAAGTTCGATAAAATATAAAATAAATATAGATATTTCATTTTATACCTGTAGAAACTTGTCTAAACTTGTAAAAACGTATTTATGTATAAAACGGTCTCAGGTATCTAGCTATAAAAAATAAACCCGACCCGGACTATCTACTCACTGCTCCGAACAGCTTCTAACTACTGTATCTTTAAAACGACTTCGAATTTTCAAGAGTCACTTTACTATTGTGTATTCTAAACATGTTAAGGAAAGAAAGAATGAAAATCCATTTTTTGAACCCATCACATGACTTGGATGACCCCGTTAAAACGGTGGCAATAATCCTGAAACGCGAAATGCTCTAAAACAAAAAATTGAAAAAGTGATTATTTAGTAGACGGGTGGCTATCGTTTGATTATCGACTTATATACAATAAAAACAAAATTACGGAAATTTAAAAACCATTTTTCAAAATTCGAGTTTTTTTTTTTGATATTTTTGGGTTTACAATAATAGAAAAAATGAATATTTCTATACGCTCGTTGTTCACATGATATGTATATATGAGTACAGTAAGTGGTAAATTTTTTTGAGCGATCAGTTATGTACACTGCCAGTCAAAAATTTAACACCACTAATAAAAAAGTTTTAGTTATTAGAAAATATTTTCAAAATATTTGTAGCAATCTGCAAACCTGCATATTCTATTGTTTATCAAGATTACCTAACAGCTTATTCTTTTGTATTTAAGATAAGGAAAGGGCAATAAAGAACAATTGTTTCCAAACTTCAATGTTAGCCGAAGAAAAGCTAGTCCGATAATTCATTGTGAAAATGTTATTACCTCATTCTCGCCACTGACAATTCTTTTATTTTACATCAACTTACAATGCGATTGTTCTAAATTCTTAAATGTTTATTTTAACCTGTTATTTTCACGGTTATCTACGAATACCCGCAGTTAGTCTTATTTTATGATTCCTACAGTCAAGACGTCTCTAAAATGGGAAACGTTCGCGCAATTAGTATTGAAACGCGATCTGCTATCGTTGTTCTCCATAAAGACGGCAAATCTGAACGTGAGATTGCATATCAACTCAAGTTATCAAAGAATTATATTCATCGCACTATTGTGCGTCACAAAGAAACTGGTAGTAATCAAGATCGTCCGCGCTCCGGAAGACGAAGAGCTACGGCTTCTAGTGAGGACAAGTTTATTGTGGTAACCAGCAAGCCAAATAGACGCCTAACAGCCCCAGAAATTCGTGTTGAATTCAACAAATCTCGGGGAAAACCCTGTGCCAGTGCCTACAGTGACAAAGACGATTGCGAGACGCTAAGTTGTTTGGTTGCGTTGCTGTTCGAAAACCTCTTCTAAAACCGCAGAATAAGAAAAAACGGATGCAATGGGACCTAGGACCATGGAGACTGGACCGAAGAAGGTATAAAAAAAGGACTTTGGAGTGACGAATCTAAATATGAAATATTCGGTTCAAGAGAATTTTTGTTTGTTCTTTTCTTCGAAACAGGAACAAAGAATCTTTGTTTCTGTTTCGCCGAAGAAAAGATGATGCCACAGTGTGTAGTCCCGACTGTCAAGCATGGTTGCGGATCTGTTATGGTCTGGGGTTGTTTCTCAGGAACTGGAAATCTGGTCCAAATTGAAAAAATTCTGAAAAAGGAACAGCATAAAAACATTTTTGAGAAAAATGCATTTCTCTCCGGGAAGTTAATCGGTAAAGAATTTATCTTCCAACAAAAATTCAACTTCAAAATTATGTAGGGGCTATTTAGACAAGAAACAGCCAGAAAACGTGTCGAAAAACATGATATGGCCACCCCTAAGCCCCGATCTTAACCCTATAGAGCTTTTGTGGGAAGAGCTTGACAGAAACGTTCGTAAACAATGCCCTTTTTCACAGCAGGCCATGTGGAATGCATCAGTGAGAAAGCTGGAGGAATATCTCGCAAGAGACCATAAATAAATTAATTGCTCGCGTGCCATGATTGGTTAAACAGGTCATAAAATGTAAAGGAGGCTATTTTGATGAAAAATGTGTATGAAATCTCTTGTGTATTTTTTTTAACATTGAATTCATCAAAACTTCATGTTTTGCAACATGAAATAAAAGCTGTTTTTCAAAAAGTTTTAAAAATATTCAGCTTTATTTTTTTCTCAATTTTTTTTTATAGTGGTCTCAAACTTTTAACCGGCAGTGTAGTTTCGGAGAAATTATTGTCACGCCATGAAAAAAGTGTTTTTTTTTCTTTTGTTGAAAAAGTATATTGAAAGTTACCATCGGCTACTTAGCAATGCCGGCTGCATACAATGTATTTTCTTTTCTTCGAAAGGCTCATTCTCATGCATTCTATCATCCCTCCGCTTCATCCTTCACCTTCAGAGTTGTCACAGTTCGCTTTGTATATGCTAAGGTTATCGCGATTGCGGGCGAAGTCAAGGGTTATGTGACCAATCTGGATGCCCATGGTCCACATTATTTTCAAAATTGGACTAAATCCTTCGTTAGAAATGAAAGCTGCAATATGTGCTGCACTTTCAATAATTTTCCCACCATTGAATATATGCTTAAGAGCGATTTGTTACACCCAACTGTTATATGTTTCATTATTATTTTGCGTGAGACCACCTAAGCATCTTTTCTCATCACCTAAATGAGCATTTCCCTTTAAAATTCAATATTATACTGTCATATAATGGTTTTCATGTATGTATAACTCGAACATCTGCTTGTTTATTGAGTTAAATAATACACAGGACGTCGGAGCCTTACAGAGCCGCATGTGTCTATGATTGTCCAAATAAAGAGCGCGCGCACTAAAACGAGCATAACTATAAAATAAATGACCGAACCTTTCAAAATTTTAACATGATATTCTTGAGAGTATTCACTATCGCAATAAGTCAAAAAATAGCAGCCAATTTTGAAATTTATAAAGCATATAACCTCCTTAATACATCAACAAATGGCTGAATCAACATTGAAGCAGTTGAAAAGGGACAGTGACGAATCCTCCCTGCGTTCGGCATAAATTTGTATACTATGATAAAGCATAGGCCAGCATCGGGCTATGGATCCCGACGTGTGATGCTACTAGTTCGCATGTTTCATCCTGTTACTCTAAAGAAAACAAAAAGCTATCCCAGCACTATTGAGGCCAAGTGTTGCAGTCCTGCTATTTAACAATGGCTCAGCCAAGATTCTTGACCAGAGATAGACAATTTAGAAAATGTTGTTCGTTTTTTTCCAATTCTTCGCCGCAAGCGAGGCAGGTGTCATCCAGTTTTAAGGCAGCTGGTTATATCATCAATCTTCTAATTCCATTTCTGTTTTTCCTTAGGAGTTTCTTTTTTCCTCGTCTTTGTCTTATGATAAAAACTGTTCGGCTTTTCCTGAAGTCGTGACCTGTCATTTCAAGCCGTGTCTAAGCTTTCTTGAGTGGTCTTCGAGCTCAATCTTGAACATCTATAGATTGTAGGATTTAAAATGCATCCATTCTTGTTGGAAGTTGGTCGGCAGATCTAGCTCGTATTGCTGGATCCTTGCTATGTCTAGCGAAACATGTCTATTTAACGTTTGTTTGCCCAGCTTGTTGTGGCTTTTAGGGCCTGCTGACTGCACTAGTTGTGAAGCCACAGGGGTAGAGGCAAGCGCCTGCATTGCCAGTTTGTTGTTCGAAAAGTTCCAAGGTTTCTAAAAAGGGCTCTGGAAAAAGTTTATTCGCTTGTGGCCGCTAGGTTTTGTTAAATTCTCTGGTGAGGAGCGGTAGATTTTTCTATGTTTCTATTTTTGCCTATATTTTGGTAATTTCACGTTTATCCAGTCAATGGACGAATGAATTTGGAGTCAAATTAAACGAGACGATCCAATCTTTTCGATTCGCCAAACTTGGACATCAAATTAATTTGAAGAGAACAATTTCGTGGAAGAGGAATTTTATTGGTATCAATAAATGGTTGAAGGTTCGCAGTATTGAGTTCATACAAAAATAACTTCTTCTTCCAAAGTTAAATAGAAAACGTCGTTGCCATTTCAATTCGTTCAAATAATCAATTTCCAACAAAAACATCCATCAAATCACTCTTCCTTATCGACAGCGCTTTAATGAAACCCACCCTCGCTCAATTATCAATTCAATAGCTGTTTTATGGAAATACCCAACAGTTTGTCCGTCTTTGATTAGCATGATGACAAAATCAAAACTAAAAGCCAATAAAAGAAAAATCATACATATTCACGAAAACTAGCGACGACATTGGTGATGACGCTGACCCAGCAAATCAGCATATTAACATTGGCCCCATACTAGCGATTCCACCAGCTGCTGTTCCTATATGAGCTGCGGCCACTACACCTATAGAATCACTCGGGCTGAACTATCGGAACAACAGGAAGGAATACACCAGCTTGCCATACACTCATCAAATCTATTATGCATGCAACTTATTTATTAGTCATATCAGTAGCTCGAAAGGAGAAAAAAATTAGATTTGTGACTTAATGAGATTCCTATAGGAAGATTCAAAGATTCAAACAATTGTTATGTCGGTTTGTGTGATAATTTTAGTGTGACTAGCTCATCACCTGTCCAGTCAGTTCACTAGTGATCCACATTGATTGGGGCATATGGGTCTGTAGAGCTTGGAGCAAGTTGCGGCAAGAATGGCGGAAACTTGGCAGAAAAATGGTGTTTTGTGATAGTTATTGCGATGAGTCAACCTGCTGGTAGAAGAAATTCATGTGATGATAACGAAATCAACGTATAATAGAATGGAAAGTAGTGGAAAAGACTGATAAATTAACACATTTCCATTAAAATGTTGCAAAACACGTTGTATTTTGAATGTCGTCGCATTTTTCGAAATGGCGGATTTCGGTGATTCATTGTTACGAAACAGTTGGGAAAGGGAAGTTACGAAATTGTGGTTGAAATGAAATCTTTGTGAACAAATGTTCAGCAAATTACTATTAGTATTGCCTTTTTTTAATCGATAGAAGTAAACATTCTACATTTTGTTAGCGTTTCCCATCCAACATATTCTTAACACTTGTTGAAATTTCTTATAATCGTGGTGAAAGTTCACGTCATAAAATAATCACTTTTACGTGCCGCTATTTGCATAGAATAAGGACAACTGTCCAAGTTGAATGTATCCCTGGATTTGATGTCATAAGTTATCCGTAAAATTATCTTAATGCCCTCACGGCTTGTGCCACATTTGTGGACACTAAGTTTATTATAGTCATCATTTTGGTTGATAATAAACAGAACAAACGTTTAATAACTTGCGACACAGTGGTGCAACAAGGAAAGTTTAAACACAGTTCGTCATCAGGTTTACTATCAAGACTACTTCTATCTGGGGCTCCACTTGTAAGGATTTCTAGTTCATCCGCTCCAATTTCAGTATCGTAGCAGCCTCTCACTACTTTCTTCGATAGAATTGGTCCCATGAAGGTCCGTGAAGGAGTTCGCTCCACCCGTCAAATGCCTGTTTTGATATTCGGCAGTCGTTTATGTGCTGCAAGTGGCCAGCCTACTGTATGTCCTACAAAGGGTTTTTTTTTGTTCGCGAGCAGGATTCTTTCTAGAAGTCAGTATTTTAAGGTCGTCAGAACAAATCGTCGAAATAAAATTTAAATAATATTAGATGCATCGACGTTTGTCATAGATATCCGAAGAAAGCGCGCTTATCGCCGCTGGTAGAAGAGGTAATTTCAAAGCAACTAGAACTCATCAGCAGAGCAGACATCGAAATGTCTGGCAACAGCTCCTCCACGACCCAAGAAAAGATTCGAGCAATGATCAACAACAATGCGGCACACAACACAATCAAGCTAGCAACGGGTAGATTAGTAAGCAAGGCCAATAAAATTCCAAATACTATTTATACCAACAAAATTAGTTCTAACAGGTTTGAAAATATTTTCCCCCCACTAAGACTTTATCTCCAGAGACAAGCAGCAGCTTGGCTACCACCTATCTTCATAAGTAATGCAACAGATGAAGAATTCCTCGCCTCACAGCAACTTGGAAGAACGGCGAGAACAATACTGGGGGAAAACTCCTGAATCTCATTGCCCAAGAAACTCAGAACATGTTTGGGATCTTACTCCCATCGCTACTCATAAAAGCCCGCGAATTCTGGGCAACCATTAAACACTTGCCTTAAGAACAGAAAGCAGATGCATTTTTCAACTTCCGCTAAACATAAATTACCTTCAGAGACACGACACCAAGACACAAACTGCACTTCCCACACTATAATATATTCCGGAATGACGAAGGGACGGGTACCCTATCCATGGTTCGAACGACCTATACCGCCTACTAGGTGGAATGCACTATCACTCGCCTATCGTGCACTTTAGCCTCTGCTCACCTGCGGGAGAACCAAAGCCTTCTAAACAAAGTATTTCTGGGAGCACTATACATACCATGCGAAACCAGAATCCCTATTGAGTCCAGATTCAGCCAAATAATAGACATTGGAAAGAGCTGCGACGAAATAATTATAGGAGGCAATCGCAACGCTAGAAATCCATCACGGGGCGATAGCACATCTAACACAAATGTCTCAACACTTTTCAAACAAACAACAAATATCCCTATGTATTGTAATTACAGGCGAACCAACATTTCCGAGAGGCAACTCGTTCCTTGACAATTTTCTTGTGTCCGCTTCACTTCTCACTCCAATTTACTCATATTTCAAGTGCGTAAAACTGCGCAATTGCTCGACATACACTTACCCGGGATCACCCGAATTATGTTTTGCGGCGAGCTTTCAGATCAACTCGTGTGAAACTACTGGATACTCAGCAATAAAAAAATAGACAACTCCTCCCAGGATTTCTCCGCCAGCATAGTAAACAAATACGCACTCGCCAAACCAACCACGTTTTTCAAATATTGGAAATCATCTTTTCGTTTTATTAATCTCATCCGAACCAAAGCTAGGTGGCAACAACAAGTGGAGAAATATTAACAACTACGGAGCAAAAGCTATTCGCGTTCTCTAATTACTTCCACCACCTATTTGCTAAGAAGTCCTCAACCCATCGGAACATCAACGCCATTGTAGAGCGGAAGGTCAATGAGTTCCTGCAACGATATCAGTGCCCATTTTTTTAAATTTTCTTCCCCACCAACAGCATCACATGCTCATCAAGCGAAACTTTCAAAGGCTTTTTTGCAACGCCCGATCAAGTCCTTTCCACACTAAGCTCATTAAACTAGTGAAGGTCATACTTCTCTCGTTCAAGCCATTTACCAAACCCGTCATGCCTGCTCAGCAATAATGATTTCAAGAGAATGTATCAACGGAGCAAGCAGCGCTACTGTGTCACGATCGCATTTCGACCAGGCTAAGCATGAAACAAACAACCATTGCATGCTCTATTGACCTCAAAAAAACATTCGACTCAGTTTGGTCAAATGGATCTATTTATAAACTCCTCTACAACGAATGCTCCATTCCAGTAGTATGCATCATAGCTGACTTTCTTCACGAAACGTTCTATTCAGTAAATATTCGCTATATTTATTATATTCCAACCTTATCAGTGTGAATTCGGGAGTTTCTCAGGGATCTATTCTCGGGCCGCATTTTTTTGAATTTCTTCCTCCACGATATTTCCAATGGCCCAGCCAGCAAGTATTTCATAACACCTAACGCAGAACGTGCCCCAATCACCCCACCCCAATATCCTCTATGCAGACGACATTATCGTCCTGGCCACCCACTCTTCCCCCCAAAAAGCCTTGACAGCTATTATACCGCGAATACCATCCCTCTAGAACAACTTCACTAAATGGTGAAGCCAATATGTTTTCTTGTAATGGTTTGGCAGCAGCATTTGGTAATGATTGGCAGCAGGTGGCGTTCTGTGGTGTTAGTAGGAATTTCTTGGTATATTGATGGCACGGGGAATGTCATGTATATAGAAATTGAACAGGGCAGGGCCAAGGATGGATCCTTGGGGAACTCAGGAGCGCACTTGCACTGGTGCTGATATTTCGTTAGCTTTTTTCACCACCAGTTGTCTGCCTTTTCTCTTGATGAAAATGTTGACTTTAGGTAACGTTTTGACATTGACAGTTCATTAAAAAAGTTTAAGTGTGCGTTTACTGAAAGATACGAATTATTATGTCCCTAATTGGGAGTTCAACTTGAGACCGCGACTGGTAAAGACGTGCCGATACTTATCCGTTACGACGCATGGTTTAGGAGAAAACCCAAAATGGACGCCTTCGCGCGTATACAGAGACGGTTAAATTTTAAACTCAAACTTGTGAGAAATTTTGTGGTTGAACTTTTTATCAAGTCAACAAAGAGTGTTTTCTGAGTGGTGCCCATTTTATCAAACATTAAAAATATAAATAGTTTCGAATCCTTAATATTTTACGCCTTAATAAAATCACAGATAGTGACGCTTTCCCTTACTGCCACCGGCGGCGAATACCCGCCAAAGAGTCTATAAACATTCCGTCGCAAAATATTAAGCGGCCAAGACCGCCAACTCACTTAGAAGGGACGAACAATGATAACGCATCAGCAGCTCCTCGAGAATTCAGCAAACTTTCAGAATCCAGGGTGGACATCGAAATGGTTACCGATAACAAAAAAAGGACGACTTAGAAGCTTTCAACGATTTCTTTTTAAAAACACTGAAGGACAACAACCTCGGTAGACATACCTTTACCCCCTCTCAACGGCGCCGGCCGGTTGTTGTACTTAAAGGCCTGAGTTCTCTATTTTCGCTTGCAAGCATACAAGAGGAAATTAAGCAGCAACTCCCTTCCATCAGTTTTACAATTGCTAACTTTTCGACCGCCTGGTCCACACGGAATAATGTGATCTTAAACCTATTCCGTATAACACTGCCATCAGACGAAGATCTGAATAAAATTATAAAACTCAGATATACTCTGAAACATAAAGTGATTTGGAAAAAGCCTAAGAAAAGCGATATTACTCAATGTTTCAGATGCCAACGGTTCGGACATGACGCTTCAAACTGCGGACATGCTTGTGGCATGTGGTGAAAACCATGACGGTGACACCTGCCCTAGGAAATCACTTGAAAATCCTTTGGAAGAGATTAATCCAAAAGATCAATCTATTCCAGTTGTTTTGTGCGTTCTTTGTGGATCCGGAGACCATCCTGCTAACTTTACCGGATGTCCCGAACGATTAAAATTGAAAAAAAAGTTGGCAAGAGTCAAATAGATAAGAGATGAAAGAGCCGCCAGGACAAACGGAGTGCAATTTCCAACACATATGCCATACCTTTTTGAACAAACCGATTTCCCTGCACTACCCACTAGACCGAACATTTACCAGCCTGCTCATTCTGAAGCCCCCCGTATCTCGTATTCTGCATTCATAAAGAATCCACCTTCCAGCAATAATATAGCAGCTTTCGGCTTCATCGTGCATGAGACAGTCCAACATCTCGGCATTTCGGCAAGCGCTCTTCTTAGCAAAGCGAGAGATTTCGGAGGAACATATAATAAACTCCACGCGTCACAGGAAAAATCAGTAGCACTTCTAAACTTTTTCTTGAATGCCCCGAGCATGCACTGAGCTCACCATCCTAGCGATCAACATAAACTGTCTTCAACCTCATGATAAGCGTCTGGAGCTCCAACATATGACGGAACGCCTTACTCCCGATTTCATACTAATCATCGAAACGTGCCTCCGAGAGTTTCACAAACCCAAATTCCCAAACTACACCTTTTTTCGCAACGACTACGGCCGAGGTACCGCGATTCTTGCGAAGGCGACGCACACCGTCCACGAAGTACCAAACTCACTAACCGGTCTCTCATGCACCCTACTGTCGTTACACATGCGAGCGGACGGCGGACACATTCGAAAGTTCCTCATCGGCTCCCTCTACATACCCTCCGGGACGGATCCCACCATGGTCAATAGCTTGTACCACATACTTGTGATCGCCAACGATTATGACGAGGTAATCTTGGGTGGTGACCTAAACGCACGGCACTACTCATGGGGCGACCGTTCAATAAACAGCAACGGCAGTACATTATTTCAATGGCTAAACTCAGGCAATCAAACATCACTCAAAATTGTGAACGCTGGAGTTCCAACACACCCCCGAGGAAGCTCTTTCATAGACAACTTTATTATTTCAGCCTCACTTTTCCATAATATTCCATCAGGCTTAGGCTGCCGCACACTTGCAGCGCTATCAGATCATCATGCGTTACTTCTAAACCTTCCGCTTCGAAACTTGCAATCCATAACACCAAAAAGCTCCAAAATCCGCTCATACTCTCGTGTAGACTGGAGCCTCTTTGAGGATGAACTTCGCGAGATGCTTCAAAATGCACGCACTGATAATCGTATTCTTTCTAATGAAGAAATCGAAACGGAAGTCCGCAAAATAACCTCCGCAACTATCCGCTGCATGGATACACATGCACCTGCCAGAATGAAGGTCACGTCAAAATACAGAGAAGTGTCCGATAATGCTCTGAGGCTCATTCGTACCAAAGCCCAGTGGCTGCAGAGGCTAAAAAGAATATTCCACCAATATCTAAACCGAATAACTGCGGGATACACAACCCTCCTAGCTCAAATATACCGCCTGGACACAATAATTTGCCAAAAAATAAGCATCGAACTAAATGCTTGTTTCAGACAACAACTTTCAGCTATGAAACCTTCTCCGAACGTTTTCAAAGAGATCAACAAGCTCACCGGGCGCCTGTGCGGCTCCTATAATTTAAATGTAGACCCAGTACGAAATGGAGGCGTAACTTTCACCACAACGGAACAATAACTCGCCGCTTGCGCAGAGTTTTATAGATCCGTTTGCAGTGCTAGGTATTCAAATGATGAGGCCAACAACACAACGGTACAGGGAAAAATCGAAGATTTCTTCAACGGATACACTGAGGGTCTTTCCTAACTATCTTTTCCCCTCAAAACCGCTCACCGAACGAGATCGAATTCCTTCTTCGCTCCCTTAACTGCAAGAAGTCCAGCCGGCCTGACGGCTGTCAAATGTGCCTCCGCCTTAGCCCTCCCGCTCACAATCGTAGTCAATAACTGCATCAACAACTGATACTTTCCCGAGACCTGGTGAAAGGCCAAACTAGTTCCCATTCCAAAAAAAGGTTTCAATGGATAACTAACCAAACTCAGGCCTATATCTCTCCTCCCACACCTAGGGAAAATCTTAGAAAAGGTAATCTTGCGCACACTTAGAAAATTCATCAACCGCCACATACCAGCTGAGCAATTTGGATTCAAGCAAAAATGTCCACTGAGGAAGCAGCGCTTTTTTCACGACTGCATATCCGAAGCTCTCAAAAGGAGAGAAGTCACTGTCGCTTGCGCAATTGACTTGAACAAGGCGTTCGACTCAGTCTAGCATGATGGCCTCCTTTTTAAGTTGATCGACCTCTAATGTCCAATATCTCTGAGCCGAATATTGGCTAGCTTTCTGGGAAAAAGACAACTGGTGGTGAAAATAGCTAACGAAACATCAACACCAGTGCAAGTGCGCTCCTGAGTTCCCCAAGGATCCATCCTTCGTCCTGCCCTGTTCAATTTCTTTATACATGACATTCCTCGTGCCATCAATATACCAAGAAATTCCTAATTACACCCAAGACCGCCACCTGCTGCCAATCCCATTCAAAAAGCACTTTCCTATGCGGACGACATAATACTAGCTACCAGCCACTCTCACCCCTCTGAAGCACTATCCTCAATTAAGGAACAGCTGAGACTCTTGCTCAAATACCTAGGAAAATGGGCTTTGGAAATGAATGCGGGTAAGTGTGAGCTCATATGGTTCCGTAATGCTATAGCGGTAAGGGACATTCCTTCCGAAAGCAAAGATCTCGTACTCTTAAGAAATGGGCAAACTATATCACTGAAACAATCAATCAAATACCTCGGGGTCCACTTTTATCATCGCCTCAAATTCAATCCCCATGTGCGAGAAATACTTAAAAAAGCAACAGTTGAATCAGCAACACTTACCCCGTTGCTCTCCAAGAGATACCTTGAGCCTAGGACGAAACTACTCATGTACAAATCGTTGACACGGCCCATCATATCGTATTGTTTTCCCGTCATATCCCCCACTACTGCGGAGGAATTACAAGTCTTTGAGCGAAAAATTCTGAGGAAATGCCACTATAAAAATCAGACACTATATACAGAGGCAAGAATAATCCCATTATTGCAATATCTCAAAGAGAGTAGCAGGAAACGTATTTCAGGCTGGGTCACGCACCCTGAACCCATTATAAACAACCTCTACCATCGAAATATAGCCCAAAACGAAAGCTGCTATGTATCGCATATCAAACTATTATCCTCCAGAAATCAGTCGCTTCACATACCAGCATCACATCCATTCAAAAAACCAGCCTTCTATAGAAACGCTGAAGACGGTACGGACCGGAGTAATAAGATCAGTATCAAAGAATTAAAAATAAGGAGAAAAAAATTTAGTTTTCTCTCCTTTTAGTCAACGGCGGCCAGGAGCTGTGTATCTACCTCTCCCAACCTTCCTCTGACTCCTTTCCTAATCCATAACACTTCCCCTCAAAAACCAAAATTGTACATTAAACTAGTTTTAAGATAGAATTAAGTAACGGAAAATAATGAAAAAAAAAATATGTAATGCCTCATGACCACAAAACCATTCGAGCAAATAGTATATTTTCTTACTTCATATAAATCATTACAAGAAAACGTATTGGCTTGTCCATGTTATTTGACAAAAGTGTCACTGTCAAATTAAGTTAAGCTACCATTGTTACATGTATACATTGTACGTTAAAAGTCTCAATAAAGATTATCTATCTAATTACCTAATTTTTACTATCCATAATCTATCGATTATCTACCTAATTGAAAATCTTTTACTTTGGTTACAAACGTTTGCGCTACTCTGTAATATATGGGAAAAAAGTGAAAAAATAAGGGATGGACATGATTTGACTATAAATAATGATGATGACGTTATCAATAAAGAAAGGACATGATAGTATGACCACAAGAATAAAAGCTGTTATTAAATCTAAGTTTTCAACTCTTTTTTTTTGTTAGGCAGAATTTGTATTTAATTTGTTATTAATAGTCAAGGAATGCCAAAATGTGTTTTCTGCATGTTTTCATGAAAGAGTTTTCAGGAGCAATAGTGTAAATTTTTCCGAAAATTTTAGTGATCAGAGACTACATAGTGCCTGAAATTCCATAATTGCATTTTGATTGTTTGATGTTGAAAGCTTTATATTGCTAGAAAGTTAAATTGTTTTGCGAGGAGATACCCAAAAACAAGTATTTATTGTTGCGTGAATATCCTTTTTTTTTTGTTACTTGTTCACAACAAACCCCCCACTAATGATAAACTAATGGGCAATATCATATTCATATGTTAGCATTTTGTTCCCAGGGTTTCGCGATACGTGTGCATTCGCAGGCATTTTCAATTAAATTTTCGCCATAATCATCTCGGAAAAACGACTCGAAGCCCTGCCCGCATTCAATCATGGTCGTTTCTCATGTAATCCAAATGAAATCTAACCGACTAACTGTTGTTTTTGCCACTTTAAGTTTTTTAACAAGCTGATAATGATGGAAAAAAGCGCTCGCTCTTCTATTATTGCGATTAAAACGATATCCATATGAATATGATTGATAATTCGAGATTAAAGAAAGTTAATGAGCCTCGATTGTTGCTTTTTATATTTCAGTATCGTTTCTGTCTTGTTTTTTTTTTTTGTTATTGTTATTTTTCATTTCATCTTTCTCTCCGCATCTTTTTGTTAGTGCCACACAGCACTAAGCAGACTATAATCATCTGCACATCTGTGTTTTAATAATTGCCGTGAAAATGATGATGCTCCGACATGGCAAACATTCTTTACGATTAGTTTAGTCGGTTTAATTCATTATCTAAATTCTCCAGTTTATTCACATGGTATATTTATTTGGTTGCACACAAAAAACCACAACAAAAAACAAAAAAACCAAAACAAAAAAGAAAACAGATACTCAACTAGCAGCGCATCATATATGGTATAATAATTTTTTGACTATGATTTTTTGCATTTGGGAAAGTTTCCGATACGATCGCACATATGGGAGCATTTCCAGGAGGCGGAGGAAAAAACTTAGAAATAACAGCATGCATCGGAGGAAGAAGGAGAGACGAGTGGAAAAAATCGCGCTTTGAAATAAATTGAGATTTCACTGTTTTAATTTTGTGAAATTTTTCAATATAACTAAGTATGAAGTGTATAATGAAGTGCATGCAGTTACAGTTTATATGTGGAGAAAAACACTTAATTCGATGTTCAAGCATTTATTCATATGAACACGTACGGGCACGTTGAATGTATGGTCGTAAGTAAAATCCATTAATGCGTCCCAATAAAATCATATAAATCGCTTTTAATCGCATTCGGCCGAAAGTTTTATGAATAAATGAAGTTTTATGATACCATGATGCATCATCATGTGTGCATGCATGTACACATGCATGATAACAACGAAGAGTGATTGCGCTGTGTTGATGGGAATGCGGGGCTTACGCCCAAATCGAGGGGGGAGGGGGACCTGCACGTATTGCAATTTGCAATTTTTTCATTTGCTTTGTGTTACGTTGGAAAATTAAGGCGCATGCAAATCTGCATTTGTTATAGCAACGGACTGGAGTGTGCTGAAATGTTTCTGGGTTAACTAGAATGAAGTTTGTTGATATTTGGCGAGTGGGTTATTGTTTGAAAATTAAGCCCGATATCCGAATTGGTGCAGTGGAGCAATTTTATTTTGGAAATTTTCATCACACGCTTCGGCAGATAGTGGAAAATTCGTGCATATTTCTGGCTGTTGCGCGAAGTAGAACATTTTCTATCGATGCAGCTAGAAAATACTTTTCTGCCGGAAGTGCACACGCGTGCAATATATTACAATTTTATACGGTTATTGATTATTCCAATGAAACATACTATCAACCCTTGGAATCCCATTTATGCGTGTGCTAAATGCTTCATGAATTTTTCACTTGTACTGACACCACCAAAATATTTGAGAGACGCTCGAGCATCATTTACATTATTTACTCGTCACATATTCAAAATTTGGGGTCATATTTGGTTAGTGGTTAGCATCCGAATTGTTCGGTGCTAAATGTAGATAAATTGTTCATATAGCATCATGATTCAGATCTAAAGTCATAAGTGTGAAAGCATAATTTTCAATTCATCACAACGTAGCTGACAGGGGAAGTCTTGACATGTGAATTTCTCGGAAACATTAGCAAATTTTCTAAAAGATATTTGAAATTCAGTGCTAATTGTAGGATGATTTGTTTTGAATCATTGAACTTCGAGCTTACTAAATATATTTGAAATAATTTTTTTTGGGTGTAATCATGAGAATTCATTTTTGGTAGTACGTTGTTTTGAACCAATATATGCAGGAATATCATGGCACTGCAGCCTAAACAAAAATTTCGCGCTTATTTTATGCTGAAATAATACCATAGCGTAATTATATAATGCGCTTACACCTCGAACAAACTCTTGATTTCCCGAAATGTTGTTTGAATTGATGAATTTTCTTGCTTTTTTGCATAAGATATCTGCATCGTTGCAAACGCAACGACCTCAAAATTTTTGAGGCTGGGAACGGAAATTATCGAGAAAGTAATCATCTAGACGTCCGCCTGATCTGAAACTATTCGCCTGATCTTAAACGTTTATTTTATAGGGAATTATCAAACACAGGAGCTTCATCATCACAAATTGTTAAAATTTTGATCTTTGACTCTGATCCTAAGTTAGTGAGAAAATGGACAGCGTCTTCGAAAACAGTCAAGTAACAAAATTTTTTGCAACAACCGAAATTGACGAAAACGACACATTGACGCAAAACTGAAATTCGTCAAAAATTTTATACAGAAACCGAACATTTGTGATGATGTAATCGACTCCTTTGACACAAACACCGGGCTAAAGCAGGGAGATAGGCTGGCCCCTTTGCTATTCAATCTGACTCTGGAATATGTTATAAGAAAGTTACCTGACGATACAAGAGGCTCACTATTATACAAATCAAGCCAAGTGGTACCGTACGCAGATGACATCAATATTTTATCACCTGTCGCTAATAACCGTGAAAGAACTGTTAATGAAACCTGACAGCGAAGTAAAACTAAAAGGGCTTCAAATCAATGAGAAAAAAAAAAAAAACAAAACTCATGACCCAGTCGAGAAAAAATATATCAGATACCGAAAATATCAGAGTTGAATTTTATTTTTTCGTTTTCCAGTTTAAAATGCTACTTTTTTTTTAAATTAAGAAATATATATTTCGGGAGTAAGTTGCTCCCTTCTTCAGTGTCAAATATTTTTTAAAATAATTCTTCAGTTATTTATTATCATTTTATATTATATCTATCAGTTATATATTCATAATTGACACTGAAGAAGGGAGCATCTTACTCCCAAAATAAATATTTCGAAATTAAAAAAAAACACTAAAATAAATATTTCGAAATAAATATTTCGAAATTAAAAAAAAACAAAACATTTAAAATGGAAAAGTAAACAGTAAAATCTAATCTAGAAGTGTTCAACGCGGGAAAAACACACTGTATTAGAGTTGGCGAATATCGAAAATGTATATCTAGGCAATAAAATAACAAGAACGGCGACTGAAAGAGACGAAGTACGCCGAAGAGTACAGCTCGCAAATAGAATGTTTTATAAAGTTGTGACGAATATGAAGCCCAGCTGCATCTACAGGAAAACAAAGTTCCAAGTATATAAATCTTTAATTAGACCTGTGTTATGCTACGGTTATGAAACATGGACCCTAACCCAAGCATCCGTAAATATATTGAGAACCTTTGAGCGACGGTACCTAACAACACAAACGTACAACCTAACAACAGTACCTAACGGTACCTAACAACACAAAACAAATTATCCATTGGAGTGAAGCTACGTGGGGACCAATGGTGAATTCGATTAAACCATGAGTTGTATAAAATTTTTGCTGAGCCAGAGGTCTCAACGATTGTAAAACTGCCGAAGCTGCAATGGGTTGGAATGAATCATATGGACAAACAACGGATACCCAAAAAGGCATTCGTTAAGCGAACTGAAGGGCGGAGACCTGTGGGACAACCGAGGAAACGCTGATCTGACTTTGTGGACGATGACAGTTCATCGCTGCTAGGATTTCAAAATTGGAGGATGCGGTTAATGAACCGAGACAGGCACCCTTTGCAGGAAGCGAAGGCCCGAGAGGGGCTGTTTTGCTTAGAAGAAGAAATCATTTAATCTTCAGCGATGAAAGAAAAATTTAATCTTCTTGGATCAGATGGTATCTGAATTACGTAAGGAAGAAAAAATCATTCAAAGAAGAGCACAAGGAAGCGGATCTGTTATAGTTCGGACAGCGTTCAAAAAAGTTCTCGGAGCGAAATAGCTTTCATAAATGGAAGAATTAGAGGTGCTGATTACCAGAGGTTACTAGAGGATCAGCTTTAACTTTTTGTGACACTTTTGATATGAAGTTGTAAACAGTAAAATCCAGTAGAAAAACGCACTCAGTTACACGGCAGTTACCAAACGTGGTTTCAAAATGACGAAATAGAATTGCTACCATGGCCAGCGTTCAAGCCCGACCTGAACTCTATAGAAAATGTTTGGGGGAATTCAAGTTAGGAAAGTTTATTCCTAGGATAAAATATCTATAAAAAATTGTGCAGAGCTGAAATAAAGAATAATTGTAGTATGGAATGAGATATCCGCCTTCCGACTCGATAATTAGACTTAATCAAAAACAAAGAAAAATTTACTAAATATTAAATAAAAAACATATCATGTTATGCTGAGTTTATAACTTTTTACGGAATTTAATCTGCATAATTATGATTTTTTTTATTTAACTAATTTTCGTAGCGCTGTATGTACATACGCTATGGTTATTGGAGTAAACTAGAGTGTTGTTTGTGGCGGTAGGTTTAAGTAGTTATGAAATTCATACCTGGATTTTTATCCTCTTTTTTATGGTTGTAATGTTCTTGTATATTTTTTTAAAGAATAGATAAAGAGATTGTTTAAACTTTAACTTTGAACGCCTGGGTCAAAGTCAAGTTTAAGCAGATATCATACGAAACGTAGATGTTCAAAATGAAAATTCGTTTAGAAAATGTAGGCAATCTGAGAAAGTGTCGTCGATAAGGAAATTCCTTTTCCCTTCCAACTTTCAGAAAATAATTTTGAAACATTTTTTTAACGTGACTTCGACAAAATTCTTTTTTAGTCGACAAGAATCCGGTGATAAAAGATTACTTCGAGTATGTGGTGTGATGTGGTATGTCGGAATATAATATTTATTTGTAGCAAAATTTTCAAATTTTTTTTTAAAACTCTATTTAAGAGAAAAGGAAGGGCAGAATAGTAAAGGAGTAAACAAGTATAGTTTAATCACTTTAATTACTGTCTCAATGGTACATTTGGCAAAATAAATTTGAAACACTCATAAGCCATTAAGGCTAAAAGTGTCTGAAGTTTGTATCGTTGCGAGCGAAACAGTGTCAGTTTTTTCACTTTTTTGCAGATGATTACACCGATAAACACTAAAAGAGTGCAAAAAATCAGGACTCCTGGAAAACGTGACGATTTTTCAGGTTGACTATCAAAATTAACATAAAAAACATATTTTGAACTTACTAAAAATTAACAGATTAGGTGTCTGAAGTTTTTATTTTGCAAAAGCTGTCAAATTTCGTTGCTGTTTTTTTTGATGATCAAATTCGAATAAAAATCTAGCAGCAAACTCAAAAACGCAAATAAAATTCACTAAAGTTTGATGTCAAATCATCCAAAAATATTCAAAAAGTGAAAAAATTGAAGACCGTTGGGGTTGCAGCGATGCCAACTTCAGACGTTTCTTAGTTTATACTAATGATTTGAAGAGTTTGGAATCTTTATCATCCGCATTAGCTTTATATGAGACGTAGTGGGTATCCTTTAATCTATCAAGGATTTCTATAATTCCGTATCCTTCCAATTTACCCTGAAAACCATTGCAATTGCTTTCGCATCGTTTTTCGCGTTCATTTAAAAAATGAAACCTTTTACCACAAGCTTTTCAAGTGTTTCCTTTATTATAATTACCATTGAAAAAAGTATATAACAAATGGAACTCTGCAAAACTCCTTAAGCTTACCAAATAATTTTTCAAAAAATCAAATGGCAAATCGCTAACTGCTTAGTGCATAAAGCAGAACTTTTGTCACTACTTTGTCATCACATTTTCATCAAATCAAATACAGTCCCTATATTTTTAGGAGTGGATTCAAGTAGTCCAATCTATTGAGGATATGTTGCAACAATTATTAATCAACGTTGAAATTGTTAGCTGTTTCACTTTCACTCATTCTCATATGCGTTTGGCCCTTGTAAGCAAAATACAACCTTTTATTGGCTATTTGATCACAAAGTATTTAACTAACATATCATAAACCGTCCTACTCATTCTCTCGAATGTTAATTCAACCTCGTTTGCTACCTCTTAGTTTAAGGAAATCTTTTAATTTTATCGGTGGTTATTATTGTTACTAATTGTCCACATTTGATATAGCCATGTTTAATCTCAACTGTCTAAGGTTTGATTACTGGAATTTGGGGCGCAAACTCTTGGTAAATAGTTTTGATGTTGCTCTCATGTTTTGATCTTTGTTAATGTTTGATTTGGAATGTGATACGTATTAACGATTTAACTTTCAAATTTGGCAATCAATTTGTGATTCGATATTTGTTTTTCGTAAACTTATTTTTGCTTCAATTAAAAACAAAACGTATGTATATGCACTCTTATCAATTTATTTGTTTCTGAAGTTTGTGTCATTCCAAACGCAATGTTGTCAATTTTTTCACTTTTTGTACATCTGTTTAAAAATATATATACACCAGGGACGTACGCAACGGTTTGGAGGATACATAAGGGGCCTCTGATCCTCCAGATTCCACCGTTGTACGCTTGGCCAAGAAGCCTAAGCTCGGCAGAACATCCACTGCCAATGGATATCACTAAGGACATCCATCAATGTACTGCGCTAATGATAACGTGAAAAGAGGCGAAGATGATGGCCATCGGGCAACGGAAGACTGGCCTTCAGGCATGTAGCTGGGGTTATAAGGATTTCGTATGGAAGCGTTCGAAAAATGCGAGCGTATGTAGATATGTAACAGGTTTGCGCACTGGATAACGAGAAAGTCAACGCACGGGCAAAAGATAAGCCGGGCCAATTCTTTCGGCTTAAGAAACATCTTCGAGACAAAGAATTTCAAAGTAGATCAATGATGGCCGGTGTTTAGGTGTTCAGGGACCATCGCAGGAACGCCTGAGTTTAGAAAAAAGATGCAGTAGATCTATTGGTTTTTTAGGGAGTTCGGCAGAAAAATGAAGTTTTTTCTTGCTATAATCACCGTGCCTTATTTCCATTATCCTTATCTTTTGATCAACCATCGTAGTGTAAACGATGAAAAGTTCAAACGATAATTTTATATGATTATAGAATCAATTCAGTTTCTTGAAGGCCAAGAAGTACGGTTTCGTAAGAATGTGCCGAAAGGTAACAGAATTTTTTTGAAATGCTCCTGCTAAGATAACAAGAAAAATAATTTGTTCACATAGCGTTCTTACAAGGGCGCATGAAATGGTTAAATCCTAGTAAATTTCATCCATTATAGCGAAAGGGGAATACTCCTTACGAAATTGTTTTCATATAGATTTGGTGTGATATAAGAGGTCTTTCTAGCTTAAAGATTACTAGAACCTTCGGAAAACAATACTGGCATTCCCTACAGATAATAAAACACTCTAAAGTGGGCTATTTCGTGAGAAGGCTTCAAATAGCAACATGATGATGAATTTGTTATATGTCATTACACCACATGTTGCAGAATCAAGGACTAACTACTAATACGGGCACAAGTGAGAAGTCTTACAACGCCTATCGTGCTTATCGGCCTTATATAGCTGGTTGTTTCCGCCGCTGCATTTTGATTTTTGCGAGGTAGATTTAGGTGATAATTGGTTCACTTCCAAAGAGGATGATTTTAAGAGATGGAATCCAGAAATTATCTGAAGTTAGGACAAGCATAGTACTTTGAGATGAAGCCTAGCTTGAGTAACGTGCATGCATGATATATTCGCCAAAATTCTCATTTGACAAGTTGTGCTCAAAGCAATGAAAAATCGAGATCATAGTTCATAGTGGAATCATAGTGGAATTTAACCTCACGTGGGGGAGGAAACCTTAGTTTGGTATTTAAAGGGCTATTTCTTTGAACAAGTGCTGCTAAAAAATGACTGGTTTCGATGTAAATTTCTTTATCAGGAAATCTTTGATAGTGTTCCGCTGTATCCATTTTTCGACCGTCGATTTGGATATTGAAATATTTTACATATTTATTTTGATTACGTACAAATTAATCATTAGAAAAACTACGATTTTGGAAATGAGTTTTACTCACATATAAAACGATATTTACCTTTTAACTCCCATATGAAACACAGAAAATTTTCTGCGTAATTTGTCTACATTTAAAAAAATGAAAAATTTAATAAGTTTTCCTTATTTATTAGAAATATGATTTAATATGAACTTGATTGATATGAAATATATTTTTCTTTTGCAGGTAAGATAATCATCCTTGTTGTGTACGAAGTGTTTTACGTAAGTCTTAAGTCTTTAATCGTAGAAGCATCTAGATTTGATAAGGTTATATTTAAAGTTTTCTTGAATTTTTGAATTAGTTTAGTATACTATCATAATTATTTTTGAAACCCTGGGTTCCATTCGCGCATACAAGTAGCAGATTTGACAAGGGCCAGACGCCGACAATTCTTTCGTTATAATGTTCGGCGAAATAAATTATCATTTTGAAATACACTGCCCATATTTTGCCCTTCAATTTCAGTTTGTCCTTCAATTTGATCCATACCTGTCTATTTGAATATTTTGCAGTAATCTCTCAAAATAAACAAGAGTAAGCATCGTATCCTATCTTATGTTTTCATCGTATTCCAACGATTTTGAAGTTTTCACGTGCTTTTGTCCGTCTTTTGCTCAAACAACTATTTTTTTTGGAGACTAGTTGACTGGAAAGCCTGGACAATTTTGACTTTTAGTGAACAAAGGATTAAGTGCAATTACATTGCACTTACTAAATTTTTTTTCTCTATGCACATAAGTTTGCTGGTGGGTAGGAGAAGGAAGGCATTTGTGACTTCGCTTGTGTTTCCCAGTAGTCATCATGACGATGTCTGAGAAAAATGTTCCTCCGTCAAGGAAGCTGTAAAGTCTGGAGAAACCAGAAAAACTTGACGGCAGATGAAAATCGGGCAGTTTCATGATTTTGAGTTTTTGCCTGACATACACAAGAGGAGGCTATTGGTTGAAAACATAAGTCAAGTCTGTCGAATCCGTACGAGCATCATCAAAAATAATACATCCGTGTTAAACAACTTTTGAGGGTGAACGACAGCTGATGAAGTTTGCATCAATGAAAAACGCAAAAATCTTGATTTTTTTTCACTTTTTGCGTATTTGCTGATGATTTGACTTAGTGAAATACTAGTATTGTGCCAGGAGGGTCAAAAGTATGGAAAGAAATTACAAAAATTTCGTCTAAATCATCCGAAAAAATTCAAAAAGTAGAAAAAAAAAACGAGGCCGTTGCGTTTGCTACGATACAAACTTCAGACACCTCTTACAGTAAAGATAGGTTTTCGTATGTTGTTCAAAAAGTGAGTTCTTCGATTCAGGACATCTGCCAGTTTTCGGTCTGTGTTCAGGTATGAGAGTATGAGTATGAGAGTTTCATAGCGAAAATTTCGCGAAGAGGGAGAGAATCGTTTCTCTCTCTCGTTTTCAGTTGCGATGTATCCTCTTTTGACTACTTTACCCCTGCAGCGAAACAAACGAGTTTGTAAGGTTTCGTTTAACGTACTTTTAAGGGATTTTAATACTGGGATATTTACGTGCTCGTTCAGGCGACCTTTTCCTGATACATGTTAAACGACTACCTTCGTTCAACCAAGTGAAACTTCTTCATGACAATGATCGCCTCTTTATATACATACGGTGCGATTTGAAGAAAGTTGAACATGATTAAAATTCCTACAACCCAGATTTGGTGCCACGCAATTCCTACTTTTGTGATCTTCTCAAGAAAGCCGTTTTTGAAAAGTGTCCGACAGGTGTGTGAGGCTTCTATCGTTACCAACATAAAGGTATCGATTTTTTAAAATCATATTTTGAATTTTGTAGATAATTGGACTGGAACTTTTGTAAATCTTTTGTCAGTATTTTGAGCCCACTGACACTACTTTCAGGTCACACCAATGATTGACAAAAACCAAAAAAAGTGACGAAATGTGAAACAAAGAAGTTTGTGACGATGGTTCATTTGTCTTAAGACTTAAGATTACAGAAACTTATTTTAGAAAAATCCCGCACAACCAAATTAACTGGAAATAGAATAAATCAGTTTCTATGATTTGTCAACAGGTGAAATCTAAAATATCCTTAAAAGGTAGTCGATTTGCTCATGGATCATTTTCGTGTAATGGTTATTCTGTTAATCATACAGAAGTGTGCAATTGAACAAAATTTGTTAAATACTTTGATATTTATGAATTTAAAATTTCTGAAGAATTTAGCGTTAAAACGTTAATTTTAAGCACAAACAATGGTTTAAAAATATAGAAAATAAATTAAAATATGGCCAGGAATGATTACAAATTATTCATGTAGATGAGAAGCCAATTCATTATCATTCCGAAACTAATAGAGTTAGGGAATGCAATTTAAAGATATGCAATCCGATATCGTTGCAAAATAAAAAGTTCTAACAAATAAAAAGGAATTATGAAATATTAAATAATGAATTAATCAAAAAACTAAATATATTCCAACTTTACTTGTACCTTGTCGATTGGCCACATTCAATTCGATAAATTTGTAATATTTGAATGTATACCAAATGCCAGGAATGCCAAAGTAATATACAAACTTGCTAAGTTGGAGGTGGAAGAATTTTTTAAGGAGAATCAATGGGATTTAGTTATTTCTTAATTTCTTGTCTTATTTTTGTAAATTTATGATCAGGTGTGCATACGTTAAATACTTTTCAGGATATTTCTGAGCGATTTTCAGTCATTGACTATGAATTTTTTTAAAGTATGTTTTAAAATTCCGTGATATCTACGAATTTATCCATTTAAAATTTTATTCCGATTTTAATAAGGTCAAAATTTATGATACCTCTAGGAACTGCTTCTTTTGTGTGCGCTCTCTCATATCTTTGATATTTCTAAACGAGAATGAATTTAAAAAAAATTTTATTGCTGAAGAAATACATTCATAAAATCTATACTTGGAACGCTATGCGTTTCCATTTCTAGATAACTTTATCACGAACATTAAAAACATGAAAGAATCCAAAGGGGGATTATTCCACTAATTGGTTTAAAGTCAGATGTTCGTTTGTCTTGCAAGCTTCCTTTTGTTGGGAGCGGGTCGATCTAGATGGACTCAATCTAATGTATGCGTCAAATTGTCGCGCATGTGAAAAGAGCAGATTCGTTTGTCTAAATTTTGGCTTTGCGTGTCGAGAAATGCGCTCGTAATTATTTGAAAACGTTCGAATACCAGATAGTGATGTATTTTATAGACACTTTATCAAATAAGTCAAAGACATATCATTTAAAAAGTTCAAAATACTGAAATTATGGCTCAAATAAATTGAACATGTAGGAGGCAACTTTTATGATAAAATCACATGCTTGCACGATGATTTTATATTCATCACCTTTCCTAGAAACACTTCACAACCCCCTAGCGCAGATAATCATCCCATAAATAAATTTTCCACATTGCTTGTGAAAATATTGACATTGATATTAAACGAAACTGTTTGGAATTTTCTTCGAGACGCTATCAACATTTGCCCCCGCCATTTGTATGCTGGGTCATAAAACGTGAAAGAAAATCTACTTTGGAATAATTTATTGGCGATTTCATAAGGCCCGATCTAGGCTAGAAATATTTAAAGAGCTTTTCAATAAAAATTAATACTCCATTAACACCAAACCTGCTAGGCAGATAGGGAACCGAAAAGCAGTTGCAGCACTTCATGAAAATTGAATCTCATGTCCTGGTTGATTAATCAACATGCTAATGTATTGCAGTATTCGATCTGTAGAAGGAAATGGACATAATTCTGCAAAAATACTTTCCTATCGGAACCAGCTGTCTGACTCAGACGTTACACTAGGATACGAGGTGGGAAGATGCGGATCTTATCATGGAATTTCTGCTCGCTGATGATAACAAACCATTTCAACAGAAAATACGTGCAAATAGTTGTGATAACTGATGCACTAATCATGCTAATAAGCAATTGCCATTGTATTGATTATTCCTTCTTTACCGCGCGTCCGCACTTGCTTGCTTCAAAGGGGGAACGCATATAGTAGCAGTCATGCCAGCTGAAGGCTTAAAAATGCTGATTAACGTGTAAACGCTTAACGCGTCGATTGTGAAAAAATGACATAGATGACCTGGAAAAATGTGTAGTTTTAGAATGTGTTCCGTTAACGTTAGCACATTCTAAAATGGAAATGTCGTTGATTAATCTTATAATGCAATTGTGGCCTACTCGACTACGTACGATGGTTTGGTAGTGGTAATCGATAAAAATTGCATTCTTCAACGGTAGTAGGCCATTACAAATGGTTCCTAGTGCAGTTGGAGCCGTGAATTATCACCATCATCATTCACGCGTGGCTAAGTGATAAAAGAAATTGCATATATGGCACGTTTTTATATTTTGTAATGGCTTTTATTTTAAGATCATTTGAAAAACATGCACAAGTCCGAGAATTACATGGCCTATGTAAGAAACGGGCTTTGAAGCAAAAGGCTTCAATTGATTGCATGGTGGAGTGTTGCCCCTAATTGAATATTTATTATAATACGGATTAAAGAGGAATCGCCCTCACCATTCTGTAGAGTATCATACATATTTTTAAGTTTAAGTTTCTGGCATGTTGTAGAAAGAAATAATTCACAGAGGTTGAAGAAATGAAATGCTCAGATAATTTCGAACGATATCATATAGTAGTTTCACTTTGATGTAGTAGAGGTGATTCTAATTATGTCCGTGAGTTTTTCAATAGATTATTGGATCTATGTATATCATAATACATAGTACAGATCACAACACGAAACTTACTTTACGAATAATTGTCTTTTGAAATGAGGAGCCCCTCGTTTCTTCGAATCCTCGTTTAAGGACAAAATAAGTCTAAAGAGAAATTTGTCTCGTTCGTCTGCCAAAATGCTAGTTGTCCCGACATTAGACGTTCTAACTCTATGAAAAGGTACAATGTTAATCAGATGCTGACATTCTAACTCAATGATTTGATTCCTTGTTATGTGATATTGACAGGTTTACATAATCTTTGGTAATTCATCTACCATCCTCTGTATCTCCGTGCAGTTTCCCAGATTAAGGATTGTGGTAGCAGTCTGAAGTTTGCAGCGTTGCAAAACCAACGATCTCCAATTTTTTCCCTTATTTTTGTGATAAATTGACTTCAAATTCTGGTAATTCTTATTTGTAATTTTTGAATTTTTTGCAGTCTACTAGGCTTCCATTTCAGTTTAATCATCTACATTCTACCAAGCGTTGCGCTTGCAGCGATAAAAACTTCAGACACCTAAGTGTGATTAGGTGTAAACTTCATTGCGTGCCTGAATTTCCAAATATTCTTTCTGAATTTTCTTGTTTTCACTTACTGTCAAGCTCAAGTCGAGCTGTTACCATTGATGTTGCTACTTGCTATTGTGTATGTATGGAAACCTTAGTTACAAACACTTCCAATTGGTAAACCATGGCATGATGGGTCTCTAGATTGTAGCTTCGATTAAGTTGTATTGAGCATAGGCACAAAATACAAACAAACAAAAAGTTCACACTGCGGTTCCCTCACACGACTTTAGAACCGTAGCCCATATTGGTTGGTTGACACTATTACAGATTTATGTGTCCACAATTGGTAAGACCACATTAATTTCGCAGATATTTCGATCTGCATCTTTGCAAATGCAAAGGTATAGCTCAATGTCCAAACTTAACCCTGTTGCGTTTGCAATGATGCAAACACAGAAGAATTTGCACCCGGCTTGTCGGGGCAATTCTCTGTTAATTTGAGAAATCGTAAATGGTTCGTCCGGGAATGCTTGTTCAGCCTCTGAGAAAAGTTTGGGTTTAATTTCCCGTATTCCCTACCCATCGGTTTCTTCGTAAGAAAGGGAATCCACGTTTTCGTTTTCATGAGAAGTCCACGATCGTTTTCTGTCAAGACTTGATTCAAAATATTCCGCCTGTTTCACTGAACTTCTTTGCTTTTCTTCGACTATGACAAGTAGAAATGATGACATTTATCAAAGGTTGTTGCTTATCATAATTTAGTTTCTCGTAATTTGTTTTGAGGTGCCAGAAATTTGCATCGTTTCAATCAACATTTGCAACATACCTCGCGTATGGTTTCATTAACGTTTTTTCATTTAAAAATCTTCTTCATAACTCTAAAATGTCGTTGCTTGTATATATTACTATATTTGTTTGATTTTTTGGTGTACAAAATTTGAAGGATTGAATTTCACGTAAACAGTACCAATTCTTTTCAATGCTGTACAAAGTGAGGCCTCTATTTTATCCTACCAGTATTTGAAGAATAGACTTACCCTCAGATTGAGTTCAATTCGCATCCATACTTACTTTGGATACAAATAGATAGTATAAAATCAATAGTGTGTTATGTTAACCGATTAGAATATTTAGCTTTGAGGGTATGATCCTTTTGATAGTGCCTTGCTTCTATTATGCAACGTTGGAATGTTTTTATTCTTATACTCGGTGATAACTGTGAACGATTCGTTATGATGGGAAAGGTACGTCCAAAAGATATTGTGTACTAGAAAGCAAGCTGCTAGCAAAACCATTAATTTGAAAGAATAACGGGCATATGGAAAATATGTGGCTGATACGCTGCATCTTTCGTATTTGAGAAGTGTTAATACTCATCATAAATGCACTGCATAGATTTGTGTATTGAATGCCGCAGCTATCAGTAAAACCTGTCGAAAAATAGTTTTCTAGTGCATAAATATCGGATAGGAAAAACTATCAAGTTCATTTGTCCCACTTCTGACTCCAATAAGAGGCGTTGTATTTCCGGTAGAAATTGCAAGAGACGTACGTAGAGTTGAATTCATGTAATTTTTTGTTAAAGCTTCGGTTCATTGTTAGAGCCTACAATGTTAGATTGTTATTCTTTCCACTTTAATCCATAAAAATTCAACCAATGCGCTTCAAACCGGAAATTTTAATTGCGAAGACAGTAATTAAATTGCGTACTCTCGGTTCGTTCTGCATTATCTTGATCTTTACTTAAAACTGTGTTAATTGCTGATTCCAGCTCGTTTAACATTTTTTAAGCAAATTTTTATTCCAGAAATGAATTGTTAATTTCTTTTACGATCCGAATAACAGAATCGTTTGGAAAAAATGTTCGCTATGAATATTTTGCAAAGTAAGGCTAATTAATCATTTGAAGCGTTTGCAAAAATTAGATGAAATTCTCTGGCTTCGCTTCTCAGCAAGGTTCGCCTTTCTGGTTAAATCACATCGTTCAAAGATATAATTCCTTAAACCTGAAAAGTGATTAATGATTCCCGCCAAGAAAGCGAAGCACCAACATAAAAAAAAACTATTTTATTCGCGCCCGATATCGTCAACTTTTCCACGAGCAAACAAAACAAAGAAATCCGAAAAAACCCATTATGATAATATCGTGGGCTCATACAGACAGATACTCACCTTCTTCGTACACATACTCGCGTCCACATATTAATAGCATCTCTTCTGATAACTCGACAAAGGAGTATGAATTCTGATACTTGAATTTCTTTGTTCCGTATCAAATCATTTTAGACGCTAGGAACATTTGATTTAATCAAAGATTTGATATTCAGATGCCAAGTCCCGCGCGGAGTATACTTATACGAGCTGCGAGTCTTAGATACGTTTTGAGTTTATCGGCCATTTATTGAGGGTAAGCCATAATATATTTGATTAATTGCTGTCTTTGTTGCCATACCGAATAACTTCATCTCAATCAAAAATCTCTCGACATACAACAACACCACAAAGAAATAAATCATATTCATTAATCTTACTTTTAAAATCTCTGAATCTGTATTTACCTTTTCGAAGAGATGATAGAGCAAAGTTTGAGCCATGGATCTTATTTGTTGGCGTCTTACCCTTCTGGCTTGCTTGCGGCCAATGATGGGTTGTTTCTTTTCCACTCGCGCCTACCTCGCGCATATTACAATTTTCAATTTTATTTTTCTTCTCCATCATTTCCGTTTTTTGTTTTCATTTGTCCGCCTGATACCAAATGACTTTTCGAGAGTGAACTGAATTGAACCTATTGGAGAAGTCTAATACAAAGCTGATTAGAGCTCTTTTGAAATTTCCAGTACACTCAATTTGGATATCACAAAAGTAAAGACCCCAACCAAACCGGGTAACAAACCATGACAGGCACACAGATAGCTATAATAGCACTTTCCTTCGTAAATATTATAACACACTACACATTGTTGATGAAATCTATAAGAGTACTCGCAATACTTTGTGGTGTGTTTGTGAACGCGATTTTAAATCTAAATCCAAAAAGCATATCGCTTTGGACTTGTATTCAAGATAAAATGAAGAAGGAAGAAATAAAGCGAAATCTTGATACCATTACGACTGTAATGGTAACTAAAATTGTAGAAAACTTCATAGAGGAGAGTGTTGTTCAGGGGACCTTTTTGCGTTTGTGCTGCTTACCACAATGATGCCACTTAATGTAGGTTAGTAACTTTGTTCAGGTGATAAGAAGATAAAACCAGGTTGACTTTTCTCACGTGTTGACAAATAGACACTAGATAACAAAAAACAGGTGATAAGATAAGATTCGACCTTTAATTGTTTAAACACACGCGAAAAGCAAACATAAATATTTGCAATGTGTATCCGTTTTTGCATTGAATTTCTTGTGCAGTTCTGGGAAAAAGCTTTTAACTTGATAATAGATGAAACAACACTCAAGCTTATCGTGTTTGATTAGTGTTGGATAATAGGGATTTTAGCATTTATTTGTTAAAACATTCGTGGGAGAATAAGTTATTGAGCAAATATTTAAATATTAATTTAATTGCATGAAAACTATATTAAAAGTCAAACTCATCTAAATCCGTTGTCACAACTTTTTGTTAGTTTGTTCATGAATAAAATATAATAAGATTTATAGCAAAACATCACGAGCACCTCACTAACAGCTGTAGTCCTAGCTTTACGTTTTTTGATCCCGGAAACATGGATCTTACATAAAAATGGGTTTGAAAAAAATTAATTTATTCGCATGAATTCTAAACATCAAAACACACTTTGAGATGCATACAATGTTTTTGAATTTGTTAACCTAATCCATTGATCCACACGACTTCTTCCGTTTGCGTCGTCCAGTGCAGGTTACCGATCCCGTCAAGATTGAACAGCCCACAAGGCCCTAGTCCTTTGATTATTGCTCCATTTCGAACCATATCAGCATACTACGGTCTACCTTGGTTGGAATCTCCTCGCATTTTCATGGTTTGTGTTCTGAGTTTCATCCTTCTGTTCTCCTTTCTCCATTTTTTCGGTAACTGAGGAGCCATACACAACATATGGCTATCACAATTGGACTGTATCATACAGCTCTATTAATTTACAGGTGTCTGGATCGTCGAATGTTTCGCAATTTGTTCTCAGATATGGTTTTTCCTTGTGATAAGTAGATGGAAAATTTTTCCGAAAAAATTTAGCACTGATTGCTAAACACTTTCGAGCTTCAAGGCTCGAGTTCAAGTACGGCTCGAGCTTAAGTAAGGCTCGACACTGAGTACGGCTCGAGCTTAAGTAAGGCTCGACACTGAGTACGAGAAGTTTTATTTTGTATTCATTGAGTATTCTTGCAAGCTTGCTTGCTTTCAAGACCTCCACCACTCAATAAAATGGGCTGTTACCGAGTTTGTTTCGTCGTTTGATCTGGGTAGTTTTATTCCCGTATCTCTTCAATTGTGTGCCGAAAGCAATTAAATGTTGTCTTTGTGCTCTGATTCGTCCTTAGATCCTCCCGCGAGCGTCCGTTTTCTTCTTTGTGTTAATATTCTTTTATAATTGTTAATAGTGTTAGTGTTAATATTCTCTTGTTTAATATTCTTTATTGAATTATAGACTGAACTCTTTACATGCAAAAACAAGACTAAGGAAAATTTTCTCCACCAATAAAAAGGAGCGAGACATGGCGTTAATGTCATTTGATTGGGATATTATTTGAGTGGAATTGTAGAACGCTGCAACTGTGATTTTAACCTTTAGTTTCCTGATGCTGAGTTCCAATTCCAATGTAAACAAAGAATGCACCCTCTCGTCATATTGTCTCAGTCCGACTTTCCTTTTAAACGTTTCTGAAAGGTTGTTTTTAACTTTGAATTAAGACAAAGTCTTTCTCGTAAATCGGACAAATTTTGCTGGAACCCTTAAATCGAGCATTATTTTATAAGCGTCTGACGTTTGCGCTCTTTATTTTCATTCACAATGTGATTTTTTTTTGATAATTGAATAAAATTTTGCCATTTCTTTTCATGACTTTTACTTTACTGATACTCCACTAGTTTTCTCTGCGAGTCGAATCCTCGGATAATATAAAAAATGGAATAAAGTCGAGACCGTTGCGGTTATTAGTATACAGCATGTTTTGATTCATACCATTGTATCCTTGCTTAAAGTCAATAGTTATTGAAAAAAAAAGTCTACGTTGATCTGCCGACTTCCTACCGAAACCTGCTCGATCGTAAATAGTTGGCCAATTGATGGTTGTCCAACTCTGAAGCTCTTTGGTTTTCTCAATCGTTATAGGAGCAAACAGTAAATCTTTCCTTCTAATAATTTTTGATATGAGTACTTAAAATGTATAAAATACCGATAAAACTATGGACTTTCATTTGTATTTCATTTTCGTGGATAAGATGAACTATTCTTTTTTGTGTCAACACAGAACATGCAGACATTAAATCATCTTTTGTTTTCTTGAGAAAATAAATGTTAAAACGATATGGTCGACTACGAATCCAGTGCATGTTTTTGTGGATCCTGTCAATTCCTAAGTCTTAATTTATTTAAAAATATATATAGACAACCACAGTAAAAAATAGTTTACTGATGGATACAAAAGGCCGAAGGAAGGTACAAAAAAACCACCGGCTGGGTGAGGCCAGTTTTTGGGATATTCGTTGAATCATTTACAATTGTGGTTGATTAATTGTGGTAGCGAATGATGCGAATCTGCAAGGTATGTACGACATGTTCTGGTACTCCAAAATGATGAATTTCGACAAGAAAACTTAATTCACAATTGTCGTACTAGAGTAAATTTAAAAAATCTTCATAATATGAAAACGAGAAAGATTGTCTTCGCTCACAAGAATGGATGGACGGTCGAATGTCTAGTCATTTTCGTTTGTGCACTTTTTAAAGGAAAATCAGAATACAAGTTCTATTTACTGGAATATTTTAGACGGTTTGACGTTTGCCGACTTCGAAAATGGAGAAATTTCTCTAGAAATTCTAAAATCAAACAATCAGTTGATCGTTCAACTTGTGATTTATTTTGGGGAATATCTCGTCCATCAGGGACGTCTTCGGCTGATTCGCTTTGGGTTTGCCACAATCTGTCCCCGAAACAATCAAGATAAGGTTTCCAAAATATAGAAGAATATATTAGGTGCGCAACTAAGTTCCCGCTGTTTTTCAAGAGATGGCTCCAGTAGTAAGTGCTGGTCGATTGTGACATAACCAAATCGCCATGGACCAAGCTTAGACTTATGGTAAAATAACCGCTTCGACATATAAGTGATTTAATTTTTGTGTCATATACTTATGGTTATGTAAAAATGTCGAATTTTGTGCCAAATAATCGTCATTTGCGGGAAGTGATGCTTTTTTCTTTCATTCAAAGAAAACGGCGGCTGAAGCTCATCGAGAGCTGCAAAAAGTTTATGGAGATATTGCTGTAAGTGAGACAACGTGTCGTGATTGATTCCGTCGCTTCAAAGACGGTGATCTTGGCGTTGAAAACCGTTGAAGGAACCGTGAAGGAAGATCAAAAACCTTCAAAGACACTGAATTGGAGGCATTGCTCGATGGAGATCCGTGCCAAACGCAACAGGAGCTTGCTTCAGGATTAGGAGTTACTCGCTTAGCAATTTCCAAGCGCTTGCATGCATTGGGAATGATTCAGAAACAAGGAACTTGGGTTCCTTATGAATTGAAGCCAAGAGACGTTGAGCGTCTTTTTTCGCCTGTGAACAACTGCTCCAGCGTTAAAAAAAGAAAGGGTTATCTTTATGGCGCCGTTACGGGTGATGAAAAATGGATTCATTATAGCAACCCAAAGAGAAGAAAATGGGGACTGCCCGGTCATGCTTCTACGTCGTCGGCTCAGCCGAATATTCACGCTGCGAAGGTTTTGCTGTGTATTTGGTGGGATCAGGGCTGTATTAATTATTATGAGCTATCAAAACCGAACGAAACCATCACTGGGGAACGGTATCGAACTCAATTGATGCGATTGAGTCGAGCACTGCGCGAACACCAGCCACAATACGAGCAGAGGCACGAAAAAGTCATTCTACAGCATGATAACGCGCGGTCAAACCCGTTAATACCTACTTAGAAACGCTCAAATGGGAAGTCCTACCCCATCCGTCATATTCCTCAGATATTGCGCCGTCCGATTATCACTTATTCCGTTCGATGGCACATGGTCTGGCTAATCATAAGTTCTACTCATATGAAGACATCTCAAAATGGCTTGATTCGTGGATAGCCTCAAAAGACGAACACTTCTACCGTGACGGTATTCGAGCTCTGCCAGAAAGATGGGAAAAAGTTGTCGCTAGCGATGGGTAATATTTTGAATGATTCATTTTTAACCATTTTTTCACAATAAAGTGGCAATTTCATAAAAAAAAAAACGGCGAGAACTTAGTTGCGCACCTAATAGGTTCGAGGTACAAAATGGTACAAAGGTACAAGAATAACCAATTGTGGAAACACCATTCTTTTACCATTTTCATTTTCATGTTTTAGAAATAGTTCTGACGGGTATAATAAAGTTAATCGACAAATATTTGTGAAATGATGGTGGATTTTGAATATTTGAAAAATCAATTATTGTTTTCTCAGAAGTATTTCATTTATGACAATGTAGTCACATAACCTTTGATTCGATAGGGATTAATTCGATCTATTCTTCACAGATATTGCTCAATAAATCGCCGTAATTTCTGAATGAATATTAAAGATAACCAACACTTGATATTCATTGATGCACATTATAAATTTCAAAAATTCTAAATTCTTCTTTTCCTTGATGAATTCTGTAAAAAATTTACGATTAATTCCTTGTTTTACTGCTTTTTACGTGTACTCTTCACATGCAAAAATGGAATCATTACCAGCAGCATTGAACCTTGAAATTATTTCTTTTTTCGCAGAAAGAAATAAAAATTACCCATGCATAATTTACATACAATTATTAAGTTAAATGGAATAAGCTCAAAGATTTCACCAGACAAAAGAAATGATGACGCAGATCGAATTTGATGTTGAAAAGTTGAGATGGAAAATTTAAATAAATTAAACAATTTTAACGTACAGTTTTTAAAAATCTTTGTCTTCAGGAATGTAGATTAAAAGATTTGGCTGTAATCGCGTTGCAGTTTATTTGATTATTGAGTATTATACGTGCTACATACTCGTGAATCAAATATTTTGATTTTTTTTTTTGACCAGTGTTATTAGTATGAAATAGAGAAGGAATGAAATAGGAAGCAATGTATCAGAGCTGTGGTATAGTAGGGACAAACGAAATTGAAATAAAGAATTGTCAAAAAGTTTCAACAGTTGGTTAAAATTTTGTTGTGTGTTGTATACATGGTCGTAAATTCTGCATTGTTCTCTAAATATATCTTTACGTATATAATATATTCTCACCTGACCCTTGGAAAAATGTAGAACTCGCTAATGCATTTCATTGCAAACATATTCTTTTAATCCTTGAATATGGATTTGGTTACCTATCTGAAGTTAGCTTTTAAAAACTCCTTAAAGCAAGGAGTCAATTGGAATCAAATCTGCGCTGAGCGATGGCTCAACTCGTCTGGACATCTACTGGATAAAAATTCGGTGTCTTAGGTTTTCATCGTTGGAAACGCAACGTTATCGGTTTACTTCTTATTTTTGAATTTTCTCGGTTATATTTTAATGAAATTTTCGTAATTTTGACTTTATTGACTCTCTCCTGGGTTTTAACTTCAGTCAAATCTTTGAAAAATTTCAAAAAGTGAAAAAAATTCTTAGACCATTGCTTCCTCAAACATTTCTACCAGAAGCCACTCATTAAACGATTCTAACAGTGGCAAGCTTGTCAATTGTCAAAATATAAACTATATTTTTGGTTGCGAGGTATTTCCGGCGATAGCATGGTGAGGAATGATCACATTTGAGAATGCACCAAGATCAGATTCGTTGGACAGTACCACATTTTCTGAATCAGTTCTTGTTTCGATTTTATACGCAAATCTAGCTACTCCATTGAGGACATAAATCTTACAGCCCCGTTTGTGAGGCTTTTTCGGGTTAAATCTTTTCAAACTATTTCATGCTATCGTAGAGGATATTTGCTCATTGACGCAAATATATTGCTCTGAAGGGATTTCAGCGCAATATATTGGTTTAATGTTTGTACAACTACAACAATCTGTCAAATTCTGCGTGTTCGAGAGGCAAGTTTTGGAAATTGTAATTCAATCGTGGAATCTTTTCAAATATCTTTACGGGTATTACTTCTTGAATCATAAGAGTTTGAGAATGGTGTTACTCCAATGATAGCTAACTCGAGGAAGATGGATCAACGACATTATATACACTATATCAATATATTGCTGGTTGTCTGTTGTGGAAACCCGAAAATTATTATTGGGACACTTTTGCACAATACATAAATAAGTTTGTTTTTCTATGAAATTAATCAAATCTTTTGAAAACAAAGAAAAAAAATGTGGATCGGCATGTCAAGCTCATGAATGTTTGTTGGTAAGTCTTCGTTTCCCAGATTGCTCCCAGATGCTCATTCAACAGCAGACTTTTAATTTTCCATAGCAGGTTGAGTTTTAGTGGCTTTGTAGGATTTACCACAGCTTGATTGTGTAACGATTCAGTTGGCAAAGCAGTAGACGATGGCGACGGATCAGATTGTCCTCTAAACTATAAGTAATCCCAACACGGTTCACTTCATCATCTTCATTTTCATCACCACAAAATTGCTTTTGTTCCATCTAATTCTCAACTTGATAACCTAGTTCTGCAACACTATAATCGTCATCGTACATATAATCTGTTCTGTCTTCATAATTATTCAAGATCATGGCTATTTCGCCATCCCAAACAGGTGGAAAAGTCATCCTAAAAAGAAAAAAAACAAATGAATAATGTTATAAGCCTATTCATAAACAAAAAATCACCCAAGTTAGGCAATGTGAAATTTCTGGTACTAACACGACAGAATGTCAAACTTATCGAAGGCCTTCAAATACATCCAAAACAGACACTACACCACGAATTGCATGCACTCACCTCGTATATTTTCGAAACGTACATAGTATTTATCATGTTTTTCTTTTCTTCACTGATTTTTAATTATTTTCCAAAACAAGTAGATAGTTTAAATCGAGCAGTCGACAAACACGTAGTGTCACGCGGTACTAACGTCATCTACATTCTTTTTTCTAAACTAAGTCGATACATCGATTTGGTGTAGGTATATTTTAGTGGCTCTACAGTGGCTTTTATTTTAAATGAGAATCAGAATCAGTTTGTGACAGAAATGTCACGGCGCTATAGAGGTCTAAGAGGTTATCCCTATTCTCAACGAATTCCTTAAACAAATGAAATAAAACAAGAGCAATGATTTCAGAAGAAATGGAGATTCAATTCAAATTCAAAATGAACAAAAACAGAAGAAATATTTAACGAAATATTTTTATTTTTAATCATTAAAGGAATATTTTCTAAGTATATCATGATATAATATAATTTCATAATGCTTCTAGTTGGTAAAAGTGATCAGGTATTTT
Organism: Stratiomys singularior; assembly: GCA_954870665.1. Classification (NCBI taxonomy): domain Eukaryota; kingdom Metazoa; phylum Arthropoda; class Insecta; order Diptera; family Stratiomyidae; genus Stratiomys; species Stratiomys singularior. Next base: position 33,031,000 of record OX940879.1, read on the forward strand.
GAAAGTATGAAAAAGTGAACTACTTCAGTTATAAAGTGATGTAAAAAGTTTTTTCTTTAAGTTTAAACGTGAATTCCTCTGATATGTAGTTGTGTCGTTTGTTGAAAAACAACATATGACAACACATACCAACAGTGTTGTCGTATGTTGTTTTTTTGACGTCAGTGATCGCTTGTTAATTTAGTTTTGTCAAGTGACGAGAATTAAAGCAGCAGAGTATTCTGCGTGAAAAACTACAAAATATTTATATAATTTTTGTTTATATATCATTTTTTTTAAATTCTTACGTGTTTTCAGGTTGAATTTTATTATTTTAGAACAGGCAATTGTATGGTTCCGATATGATCCTTCTTCAGTGATATTTCTATTCTAGTACTAATAATCTTGTCTATATCTCAGACATTTATCCCTGCGTTATCTTAAAATATTTCTGATATCTTGTTTGCTCATGGCCCAAAATCATGTTAATACTTCCTAATAAAAGTAATTTTTTGTATTAAGCTTAAGCTTCTATATTCTTGTTTCTTCAATGCCGCTAAGATTGTCAACTCTGCGTTAAAATTTCTTGTTATTGTGCTTAGCCGATTTTGAATCCTTTGTCGACAAGATAAAAATTCCGGATTCCGGGTTAATTCAATAGGTGGCACCACTAGAAAATGAACATGATTCATTTCGAGAGCCCATCTGTCACTAGTTTATGTATGAAGTTCCATGACATTTCGTTTACTCGTTTACAAGTTACATTCGTTTGAGTGGCGCTTCTATCGCGTCGTAGACAAAATGGAAAAACAGAAGTATCGCACCTTAATCAAATATTGATTTTTTTTGACGACCTTTTGCAGATGAAAAAGCTATCGGCGCGCTGAGTGCCGATGATTGCTAACCGTCGACAAAAACAGCAGCGCGTTAATGATTCAACAGCCGTTGATGATTCAAACAAAGCTAAACGACGGACTAAAGAGAAAACGGCACCTGCATATGGCGAAGTAAAAAGTTCTGTACCATCACGATAACGCCACGTCACAAACATCCTTGAAAGGGTTGACCAAATTGGACTAGCCACGATTCAAACTGGTTGCTCGGCAACCGTATTCTCCAGACTTGGCTCTCAGCGACTATTATCTGTTTCCAAACCTCAATCAGTGGCTCCAGGGTCAAAAATTTTAAATTAAAAATCCCTGGACTTTTCAGTCCATGCAGTATTTGCTGTTCCAATGTTCGCTTTTATCCGCTGTTTTTTATGATTTCATGATTTCAGCTTATCATAAATGCTTCTGACCTCTCGATGAAACGAGACTCGTTGTTTGTCCTATATAGACTCCTTTGCAACAAGTCTCTGTTATTTTATAAGATTATTTGGGATTGAGTAATTTATAAACTACTTGTGCAATTTTAAAATTCTGCTGAGTGTTTTCCTTAAAATTGAATTTCAAAAAAGAAGTGACGACACAGAATGTGTTTTTCGCTTATACTTGATGTGTGGTATATATGCGAATGAGGCTGGGGGCAGCGAGTTGTTGCACGAACATGACCCCTTTTTAAAGACTCTTTTGACGGTAGAAGATTAAAAAAAAACATGAATTATGAGATTGCAATAAACTTTCTAACTCCATTTCTCAAAATATTAAAACTTGCGCATTCATGTCTCTGAAATATGGGGGCGATATGTGACTTTTTTTTTGTTGTTGTGCTTAGGGTCCTATAAATATTGTTTAGCAAAACAGTGTCTCATGACTCTGGCTAAAAAAGATTGAACAAAAGCAGAAAATTCTTTATAACGCTCCGAAAAGAATAGATTTCTGATCCTACTGATAGTTTTTCGAATGGAATATTGATTAAAATGATCTCATATAACGTTGCGAGAATTTCGAATGCCACCTCTACGTTTGTAATCTGCTTAATTTAATTCTGACTACGTTACGAGTCTTCAAACCAATAAGTTCATCGAAATCATGTTGATACCATTAAAAATGTTGCTGTAAGCAGGCGATAGTATCCAAAAGGAAGAAACCGATTCCGAATAACTATGATGCTTTGACCGTAGCTCTTTTATCAATGTAATCACGACTTTACTACCACAACATTCACCGCAACATCTACCACCATAGCCATTAACCACCTCCAACAATTCCAGCATACTCTTATTATCATTATTGCCACAGTCATCACCATACCATCATCATCGTCCTCATCACACCGACACGATATAATCGCTCCCATTTAATTCAACCGCCAAACAACCCAACAACTTTTGAATTCGAATACACTCGGTACAAGTATACGAGCAAGTATTTATTTTTTTAAAGAGTCATTTATGGTCAAATAAGAAAACGCGTAAATACCCTCCTTTTGGCTGAGTTGGACCGTTGAACAAAGAAACGGCCAAGAGTGGCAGTTGTAGTAGGCAAAAAATGGTTACATGGATTTCATGTAGTTTAAGACGCAAGCGATGAGTAAAGCTACACCGAGCTATGCTAGATGGGGACCAGAAAACCAAGAGTCTCCCCAAGTTTGTAGTCTAAGTCTCGATCGATTTCTCTGATAATTCTTGGTTTTCTATGTGCCTTCCAGTCGATTTTTTCGTAATACTCCACTACTCTGAATATGTACGCGAGTTTATCTCCAAATGTAATGTACTGTGAAAGCCCACACTCTAGAATCATTAAAATATAAAATCATAGGTGTACCGAGTTAGTATGGCGTAGGTGAGACGGTTGTACCTTGGAATCAGTGTTGGATACATATGGGTACTATTTGTATTAACACGTGAGATTAATGGCCGTTTAGCTTAGTGCACCTTCGAGTCGCAGACTTTATGCATATTAAAGGAAGTTTAGCGTTGATGATGATGACGGTGATGCATGGCAAGCAATTGTGAAACAGTAAAGTGGGAAAAAGTTTAATTTATTCAATGTTTTGTATAAATACCCACATGCTTAAACTATTACACCTACTAACATGTTGAGGAAGTTGAATTATCGTTAAATTTGAGCCTATTGCAGAAATTATCAAATTAGTCATACGCGAAGAATTGAAAAAAAAAACATCAGCAAAGATGATTTGTCTTATAAACAAAATAAAAAAGCTCATACAATCCACTTACATAAACAAAACTCCTTTTATTTGCTGTTTTCGAAGAAAGACAAACAGGAAGCTGCCGAAGACTTTAAGCTTTAAGACTCAAAGATTATTGAAAACAAAAGATCATTAAAGGGCGGTGGTAAAACCGGGTTAAAAATTATAGAAGTTTTCATAGCTTTTGTAAAAATGATGAAATTGAACGCCTTCGCATCTGAAAGTTTTCACAATCTTTCAACAACACTTTGTAGAGAGTTCAGCTGGCCGTTATAAATACAATTAATGTTATCACTACACAAATAATGTTCCCTACATAATCCTGTGGCATTTGTGATAAAATAATCCTTGTAACATTTTTCAACAACACTTTCAAACTGATCGTTCTAAGTCACGCGTTATATTCGACGCCTTTGGCACTAACGAGATAAAATTCGAAAAAATATGAACGAATTAAAATTTTAAAATATCCTTCAAGTCTTTTTGTTCATGATGTTATTGTAAGATGTGTGATTAGCAATTTTCTATCCCTGAAATGCGTAAATATAAAATCAAGAAAATTACAAACTCTCAGTTCCACTAAACTGATCATAACTGAACTCATAAAATGAGACTTATAAACTCATGACCCTCTTCTCCAACTTTGTAACTTATTGTCAACAAAAGTGGCAAAGATGTCCTGATTCCAATGTTGTAAGTGCGCAAACGTGGACATGCTGTTTCATCACTGCCTTAAGGCAGTCACGACGTGTGTTAAAATCGAATTTTTATTTTTGGTATAAATTTATTTTCATGCCTGTGTAGAAAGTGCCCCTAAAATGATTTTCCACCAATATTCAAAGTCGGTGGAAAGTTTAGCCGCATAATGGTGAGGAAATTGTTCATACTTTAAACCATAGTTGAAGTTTTAAACGCGTCTTATTTAAAACGATGTTTTTCCAACTGGTCTCCGCAATATCTTAAAAACGGTTTGACTATAGTGCAAAAAGTGTGACTGGATTTTTTTAACTATCCAAACATGAAATTCGAACAACTATATTTAAAACTATGTCAATTATTCGGTTTTCAAGATTTTCAAATCATTCTGGTTCATTCGATAGCCACCGTTTTACAAACTGATATGCCTTTTGGTGTTTTGGATTCTGATAAGTTGAATGTGCTGGAATTGCGCAAACCCTTTTCAACTTTTTATGGACATAGGTCGTTTTGCATGCCTGTAACTCATATCGTGATAAGCATTTTAGTTGCAAAAAAATTTGGAATTATTGTTGGAATATTAATAAATATATATTAAAAATATCAAATTCAAATTTTTCCACTTTTCGTCAAAAATAAAAAATCGAAAAAAGCAGAATATACGGGCTATCACACGAGGTGACTGCCTTAAATTTAATCCTCCCGTAGGAAGATACATCGAAAATTTTCCTTGGGTGTCTGCAGCCTTAAATTCTTCCAAACTTCTCATGCATACATATCGTAGATGAGACTCGTTGTGAGCTACTGCTTCCCTGTCTGGTACATTATTTTCTCCATAGAAGCGAAAGCTGTGTAGCTCTATATTGTATTCTTTGAAAATCGTTCGTGCCAAAGTTAAATTTTAATGCTCCTGTCATTTTTACAGTACCTGAAGCATAAAAAATCTCAGGGTTTATACCCAGGTACGTAAATAAATTCACAAATATAAATGTAGAAGATAGTCTAATTATTATACCAGTTCGGCCAATTCCACATTACTGTTCTTTAGTTTAGTTTCTTCGATATCCGTATCTAGAGTCTTCCTTGGAAACTGTTCAACGAAGATTCACACAGTTTCCATTTCCTTAGTTTCATACATTGTAGTCAATCGCGGCGTAGAGCGGTGCATTTTTGACATCTTCAAAAAATGCATGCCAACCTTTTCGTGTCCACCGCATCGCAGAAAAAAACTCGTTTCACACTAAGAATCTGCTAAACCTTACTTTACACTTACATGCTTGTGTATGGTCCCGTCAGATAGAGCTCGCCTTCAGGACCAATGATATATTCTTTGGTTCATATGATTCCATAAGTATGGACAGAAGTGTATGTATTTTATTTATTACAGGGAAAAATAACACTCTAGGGTTTGGTCCTTTTTAAGGCTTTTTATGGTGTTTCCAAATTAAGCCCAGCAGAATTAATGTTTTAGAACTATTTCTACTAAAAAGTCAAAATGATTAAAATTTTGCAGCATCTATTCTTACATGGTTATTTGAATTCTCTAGTTTTATTTTTGCTTGTCAATTTTCAATTTTGTCTTTGAATAAACTGATCGCGCTTCATGTTTTTGGAACGCAAATATTAAGGAACTTTCTGTCCAAATCCAGAAGATCACAGAAAAAGACGCTATTAGAACGCCATCCTATATACTGAATGAAAAATTAAACCCATCCTATGATATACAATCGAGTCTTCTTCTTCGCCAAACAGATGGACAACTCACACCAAAACTATAAAAAAGCAATCGGTTTCCGGGGAAAAAAAACTATAACTATCGTTTGTTCAAACTTTTTTGAAATTCTTAACTTCCAGAGAATTGGAGCTCCTTAATTAATCCCCTCACCAAACTCAGCCACGAGCCTCCCTTGCTGCAAAGACAGAAAAAGATAAGCACATTTAATCAATTTGCTAATCAACAGGTGAACTTCAAAATTGATTACGAAGATCACTTGTACCATTGAAATCAGAATACAGAGGACTTCAAACCCCTCAAATCTCATATCAGCCAGTACCTTGACCCCCATCTCCATTCGATTACCAACTTCACAGCAAACGCCTCTAGATTCTGAATAAAAAATACTTAATTTAAAATAAGTAAGATGTAAGATTTTCCCGTTGAATTTTGTATATCTTCAAAGATATATCGGCTATATCACTGCGAAGTTACACATCCTTATGCTAAAGATATAAAAAAGGAAACTAATTTTAAGTAAATAATCGGTTACGACCTCATCCATAAAATAGCATCCACAATTTGACCCTGTCAAACAAAAGAACATGGTCATATCAGATACCTTCTTATCTTGCCACGTTTATAGGATTGTAGCAAGGATACCCAAGTACATGTGTTTTTTCGTGCAAGTGGTGCAATCAAGCCGGAATTAGTTTTACGGCTGGTAAAGATAACTTTAATTGTAATCCTCTACAGGATGTTGATCGAATATTTCAACGGTGTAGCAGTCTGCAAATGGTTTGGTATGTGGATGTATCACAGCTAATGGAGGTTGGGACTTCCGTAAGATGGCACTTCCTGTGTTGCCAATACCACAAAATACCATGATTTTCTAGAGAAGGATTTACTGCGAATTTTACTGCAATATAGTGAATATTACTAACATTAATTATTCATTCCATTCATTAAACTTTTGATATGGAAGTTTCCTAGAGCTATTTTCTGCCTTTATACATTAACTACGCCTCTTTATGTCATTACTTGATAAACAAAAAGTTTAAAAAAAAACTGGAAAGGGAGATTTTCAACAGTAGCACGTGCAACTAGTTCAATGTTCATAATAAAGGGTTGCTCATCATAAAGGAAATGATTTCAACTTGTGTTTATGAACAAAATGTCATAAAATTTTAGGGCCGTTGGCAAAGACACAACGGACTGATTTTATTCGACGGTAAGTGAAAAGTGAACTAAAATCAAGGCTCGGTGTAGACAGGACGATAATTTCAAATTGCCCAAATGACAATAACATTAAAAATGAATTGAAAATAAAATTATCTCTTTTCAAAATGACGAGCTACTATACAAGTCAGAATCTTATTTAAAAGATAGTTCAAACTTCTCAAACAAGCAGGCCCAATTTAAAAAAGATGAAACATGACACAATTGATGAGGTGTCTGAAGCTTGCATTGTTACAAAGGCAACGGTCTCGAATGTTCTCCCTTTGTGAATGTTTTCCAAGGGTATTTAATTTAATATTTTGGCAAATTTTAGTCGCATATTTGAATATTATGCACTCTTCTTAGTTTATTATTTCAGTTTAATCATCTAAAAAGAAACACTGAAAAAATTTGACAGCATTGCGTTTGCAAGGATTAAAACTTCAGATACCTCAAAAATTGTTCATTTAATATCAAAGAGCAAATTTATAGGTGATTTTAAACGAATGTTTTGAATGGACGCAGCAGTAGAAATCCAATTTCAAAAGGTCACCTAGAAATTCGCTCATATATGATCCATGGACTTGATATGCCTGGTACAAAAATAACGTCATGTATCATATATGATACATTGGACAGGTAACCTGTAAAAAAACTTCAAACGTTAGAATTACATGAATTGAATTATTTGAAATTCTAAAATTAAGTTTATGCCCATTAATAGTAGTCTTCTACAAAGAAATAACTTAATATTTCTTTATAATTATACCACTTCTAACACTTTTAAGCATCGTCAATTTAAATGCGAGTATGTTTTTCACCGATTGAACCGCTTCAATATCACTTCGTTCCCGAAATATGATACCAAAGCTGTTATCATGTTCTAAATTCCGCACTGCCATCCTAAATACAAACCACTCTACAGTATTTCGAGGAATACATGGTGAATCAATAACTAAACATCATCAGTCGCAACCAATAGCATCCCATTCCATCACATCTCATATCCTAGTCCAAATGGATAAAATAAAAATTTATCTAATCCCACAAAATAACAGTATACAGACTACACTAGTCATTTTACAGGCCAATACTCCTCATTTCTACACTCCTACGCTTGATTTTCGAGGCTGCTGTTGTGAAAACTTCATGTTAATTAAAATCACGACGCGCCATCCGCCATCATCATCTTCAGCACAGCACCATCTTCTCTTCGTTGTTGAATTACACATATTCAATATATGCGACTATTCATGTAAGACAGCGAGAGGGGCCTAAAAAAATTAAATGAAAAATGTCAGACTCATTGACAAGTAAGCTAAGAAAGCCCACGAAAAAAAGGAACAACAAAACTAAAATAGCGGCAAAATAAGATGAGGCAAAAAACAAAGTTTTGGAATAAGACGAGAATAAATACTGTTTACACAGATTAAAATTTTGTTTTGTTGTCATAATTAGGAATTGATTTGAAAAAAGGAAAATTGTTTTTGCACTTTTGTGCTGGAGGACGTCTGAGTTGGATGAAACGAAAGAAAGCTCTATTCTTGACCTGGTTCTTTTCATGTCACTTTGGTTGACAATGGTGAATTTCGATATGAGCATAATAGCGTAGAATCATTGTAAATTATAGAGAAAAAAAATTATTCCGTTTGGTAGATGATTAAGAATGCAAAGGTTTAATGGAATATACCCTCTGACAGTACATAATTGCATAAATCTTTTGAGGATTGCTAGCCAATGAAATCAGGCCAATCGATGAATAATGATTGTTAAAAAAACGCAAGTAGAACATGTTCCGAAATCTAACAAATATGTTTCAGAGGGTTGTTACGAGTAAAATCGCCCTTTGTTTTATTGAAAAATAAAGAAAAGGAAAAGAGAAAATGAAACGATCAACTTGTGATCAAACCACTGAAATCAACGAAAACCGCCTCCGAACTTGCAGGTCAACATCGTTACTTTGCTATTCAAAGCAATCAGAGTTGTCACTGACAGCGCAGTCCAAAATTCTTGCTTTTAATCAGATGTCGATACTATTTAAAACATCCATGTTATTTTGAAACTATTAACTTTGGACATTTTTGAGCATCCAGAGGAAACCAAAAATGTCCAAAGTTGTCAAATTGCTCGGAATTTCCAAGACGGATGATAATGGGTATCGATGAGTGCAGATAGAACACCTGTTCAAATTTTATGAAAAGGAACTTTAAATAAATGTTAACAACCCAGTGAGTTCTTTATCAGCATTCGCCGTAAGTAGCGAACGTTGAATCTTTGACTTACTTGAACAAAATTTTCTTTTCTCGCTGAGTTTGCTTCTCGCTGAGGGGTGGGATTATGATTTTGGGTTACAAAAAAAGCTTTTTTTGATGATTGTTTTTTCATAGAAGGAAAAAGATATAAGAATACAAGAAATGTTGAAATTTTGCAATCATTTTTGGCATACGCAAAAATTTCAGAATATTTCAAGCGGATATTTTAACCTTCACGAATTTTTCAAAAAATGCCCAAAATTGATGCCGATTTCTCAAGTTTCCAATATCTGAGAACAAAAAATAAATAAAAATTAATTCTTGTTCAACTGGCTATCGTGTGAATAACAAAATGGCCGCGTAATGAAATAAAAATATCTGAAAATTTATTATTATTAATTATTAATTAAGTAACACGTTCCTAGTTCACGCGATAGCCACATATGCCGCTCAATAACATAAAAAAATTCAGAGCCATCGGCCCACTGATTTTTTAAACATTGTGTCCGCCAACTTAAAAAACGTGATTTCGAAAAATTAACGTTTAAAACTTTTTCAAGTGATTTTGCAAAGTAAATGCTACGTATCTCTTTGCCATGCCTGCGCTAAATATTAGTCCTTTCTCTTCCTCGTACTTCTCCTGGAGCATCAATTATTCATCTCTCTTAGCTGGTCTAACCTGTTTGGAGGCCTCAATGCTGCGACGATTCGATTGTTTTGCGCTAGTGTCTTAAGGACGCATAGTTGTAAACGCAGCCATTATTTTTAACGTTTGTTTTTAATACATGACTCAAGTGCAATGAGAACCTAGTAAAGTGCAAAAGATTCTAAAATGTAAATCAAATTAACCAAAATTTTAAACCAAATACAAAAAAAAATTAGAAATTTGAACAATTAGAGATCGTTGCATCTGCAATGATGCAAATTTCAGACTGTTTGCATATTCTGAATTTCTGAAATTTCCAGCGATTTGAGTCTTATTTTGATCTATTCGTTCTTTAAGTTTTCAAATAAAAGGCTATTCTTCGTATTTTGACATTGATAAATTTCTCGGAAGTGAGTGGCCTCCATCCTCTTTGTCAATTGTCAAATTTTCGGAAATTAATTTCCGATTATGTAATTTAATGCCCTGAAACAACAGCGATTTCTTTAAAAAACTAAAACAAAAAACGAAAAGATTAAGATTATTGTATTATGGTTTAGATTTTCGGAACGATTTTCTGTTTATTCCTGTCCATTTTGTCCTCCACATACATGATTTGGCTGTAAGCCATTTTTGGTGTATTGCTTCCATGGCATTTTTGTGTTTCCTTTTTATTTTTAAAACAGAAAATTGGACATTGGTGAGGGAAACATTACACGGCTGGTTTTCAGGAAAATTCAAAAACATTTTTGAAATATCATAAACAAAGTTTATTGAAGCAACTATGAGTCATTTATATTGATCACTGGATACTATTTTTGGGTATATACTGCCATCGCTGTACACCTTCTTAGTTTTTTGAGCGTCAAAAAGAAAGGTTTCAAAGACTACGTGAAGCTCATTTTCACAAACTCCCACAAAGTAAGCTCTGCACCAATCGAACGGTCTAGGTCGATGCGACAGAACTTTTATTCGCGGTCTCTTAATTTGTCAAGGATATGTGATAATAATATCTATAGTTACGTTTTTAATTTTTTTTTATTATTATTTGCTTGCTGTGTCCTAACCAGTCGTCCCTTACTAGCTGCGACCATACTGGCCCGTCATAATACAACTTTGAATCGATACATTGACGATGCTGAGTGCATGTGCATGATTCCCTGGAGTCCCATCTTAGACATCGCATCGCCTTTGGTGGTAATCATAGCAACTGTTAACCAGGATTTCTTTCGCGTCAGCAACTATCTCTCTCGCACATTATTGTCGTAAATGACAGAACTGTCATTCCTGTTATTTTTTTATTGAATTTTGATGACATCACACCGCTTTCAAAAAATTTACCAGAGATAAGCGATCGCTAAGCCATTTGTAGGAAGGTTTCCGCAGTTTGAAGTTTGAAGAAAAATTCTTAAATGTGCAAAAAATTTTAAAAACTTCACACGCCTCTGCAGGCAGAGTTGGCAGCTTCTTCCCTAAATCAAAATGCATTTTTGATGTACGTTTTATTGAATTCGACTATCACGACAATACTATGTATTATGTAATATTTTTGATGCTATGTTTATTACTTTGCTTGTTGATTTATTTAACTATATTAATTATTTTTATTTAATTATTTTTAATGATTAATAATTATTTTATAAGTAAACGAACGAAACAAAAAAAAAAAACCGTTTTTCAGAGAAATCAAAAAGAGAAGATTGTATGCTGAATTTTGGAAGTATTTTAGAAGAACGGAGGTCACATGGGAAAAAAAGTAAGCGAGGCAGAGTAATGATAAGAAAAGGAGCCAGCGTTAATTAATTCATTTAGTTATGAGGAATGCGATTCGTCCGTTGCTAGTCCTTTAATTGCGTTACAAAATTTTCCTCCCAATAGCAAACACCTTACATTAGTAGAAACAGTCTCTCATGTAGAATATTTTCGTGTCATTTCTTTTATCACCTCAAATCTTTTAACACCTTTAATGTGTACTATCCTCTCGGACCATACATTGAGGAGACTTCGGCTTTTTTCCCTCTTCAACATGTTTTCTTAAATGTGGTAGGCTAGAAATGATTACTGTTTGCTGGTGCAAAATTACGGCATTAGTAGATATGGATTTAGGGCCATATTATTTGGCCTACGAACCACAGGATATGAAATGAAAATGATTTTCTTTGCGTGGGAGTAATGACTGTTTTCTATTCTGTTTCCTTTATCTATTTGTTAGCATTTAGTCTATCTTCTAGTCTCTGCATGCTTGATTAGTATGCATGCCTACATTTTTTCCATGAAAATAGAATATCGTGTTGCCCCTTAGTTTATGGGGGAAAACGTTTAACTTAATTCAGCAAATTTAGTATTGAAACACCTAAAAAAATTGTCTAGCGCAAACTAACTGTTACTACACCTTCACGAATGTCTTGAAGAAAACTAAATTAAGTTCAGAGTCTCTGACTTATCGCTATACAATACGTTGAAGAACACTCAATTTCTTTGCCCAGAGTCGAAAGCAAGAATACTTTTCATGCCGATTGAAATAAGAAAACAATTATTCATCGCATAATACGCGAAAATGTCGAACGGAAAGAAAGCACACAAAAAACGTATCATTACCAATTTCATTCTTGGAATATCTTATAGAGATATTTGAATAGTTTGTTGGGATGTCGGGATTTTGAACTTGGCGCGCTCTTGTCCTATTCCTCGCCTCCGTTGTCTTCGCGCAGCTCTTCCGCCAACCCGTCCTTCTCAAGCACCCAATGAATAATTTACTAAATGCGTTATGGGCTCTCAAAAAGACGCTTGGGTAATTTTTATTGTTGTCAGTGTCGTGTCTCTATTGTAGTTTTAGTGGCGTGTTATATTGTGAACTATAATCATCAAGCCTACAACCTTAGAGCCTAGCAAGCGTCTTGGGACCCTCTCTTCTTCGGCCAAGTTCACATTCGAGCCAGATATAACACATGAAAATGAAGAACTATACGGACCATCCTCCCCATCACATGCATGTGTGCCACGTAATTAGATTCAATATATATCTTTCTTTGCTTGCGTCCAAATACAATTAAGTGTGGCAATAAGCTGCGAGGTCTATAGGTATGAAGAAAAACAACATTAATTTTGTTGTACGTTATAGTTATGTATGGTGGATAGATTGAAGATAGATGGATGGATTCCTGGCTGGCTGACTGTTTGCCTGGATGGATAGATGGAAAGATAGATAGATAGATGAATTGGATAGGTAGATGAATGCTGAGATTGTTCGTCGGCCCGCTGGCTCACAATGAAATGAGAAATCCGAGTGGAGGCTTTGAAATGTTAGGGAGCTTAAAAACAGATTAGTCACCGCACAAAGACTCGATAATCTTGCTCACTACTATTCGGCTTACCCCCTCTCCCCACACACCGTTTGTGTGATAAAAATTTCGCGCTAATTTACAAACGTTCTTAGTTTGGGCTTTCAAGCTTGCTTATAAATTGTTTCTTGATTAGGAGGATGGGGGCAATGATTCCTACGGATAGGCAGATCGATGGACAACAGTAGTAAATTGGATAAGATTTATAGGGTGACATGGAAATTGTTTGGAGGTTATTCGCGGGACTCGATGGTATCATTCCGACGTGAATGATTTCTGATATGAGTGAATCATTTTCGTTTTGATGTGAGAAATTTTAAGCTTGCGGCCACCTTGAAATGTGAATATGCTCTTATTTGGACACTATGTTTGTTCAAAACCAGTATAACATTAAATACACACAAGCTTTAATACTGACCACTTTTGGTAAAAATGACCTTTACAACTTTCAGTACTTAATGCTCGAATTAAGAAACAACAATAAACTGGGTATTATTCTGGGTAAATAAAAATGAAGACCAAGTCTTTGCAATTTAATGGGTTAAGCAGCTTGTGGAAGTTATTCGGTTGATACTTCCATAGATTCACTAGATTTTGATAACATTTTGTTAACTGACGTGAGCTCCGAGGACACCACAAGTTCATTTTAATTTAAGTTTTGCCTCTTTACGGAAAACTTTAACTCAATATGGCATGCGTATTCTTCGTATTAATTCACGTTGAAATTATGAAGTATCAACGAAAGACATTTTCGAAAAATGAATTTAATCAGCTTATATGCAGTGGAGGTTCACGTCGGGCAGTCGGATTATTCTTGTGTTTAGCTTATTAAGGTGTTGTTTTGATTGAAAAATTCTAAAAGACCGTAAAATGCATCGCAAAAAGGATGTAGTGTACTGATAATCGAAAGTTATTGATGAACACCCATCGTAACCATTATCTCACATTTCTGAACCCATTACTTATATTTTTTATGTCGTTGGACAATTTTTTGTTTCGAAAACTAGACGGGATAATTATCGCCTGCCGTATGATTTCTAAGCTTTTAACTTTTCTATAACCATTATCTTTTTGAGTTACAAAAGGTGAAACAGGGAATCTTTCATGTGTAACCCTGTTTTTCGGTAAGAAACCAGATAAATAAAAAAAAACATTATACTTCATATCCTTAGGGTTACATATTTTTACTTAAAACAAAAAACAACTATATTTAGATACACATAATTAAGTTATTACATGTGAATATGTCGCATTTTTGCAAACCTGGCCAAAACATCATAATTTTTGATAGAATAAGATATATAAAAAAGTTGAATTCATGATTTAAAATAATTATTACCATTACCTCCTTTGACAAGATTTTAAAAATTAAAAAATTTTTTTTAACTGCATGATTTTTAAGGGTATATATAACCGTTTTTCAAAGGTAATACGGCCTTTATGAGAATGATTATTTTCATAAAAAACCGAAAGTTTAAGTTGATTTCCTTCACATTGAGGCATAAACTCAAATTAATTCTCAACGTAAAAAGTAATTTTTAATAGTTACAGGAATAGAATTTTGTTTTCATTTACTCTGGTCTGTCAAGAGCAACATCAGTTTCTATTCCCTCACATGTAAATAAAAAAAAGAATAAAACTATTACTTTGTTCTGTTTTGTGTTATATATCCTCAAAAATCGATGTGCGGTCGTGATCGTTCGATCTTCTTGGACGATCACTGCTTTTATAGACGTAAAATGATTTTGTAAGGCAAAAGTAACAAAATAATACAAAATTCAAAATGACGTTTCTCTGCGTTTACTAAAAAAATAAGAAATAATTAATAGCAAAAAGAATAATTAAAATATATTTTCTTTGATGTCGTCAGACGCTTGAGACGACGACACCTAGTTTAGAAAATATTGAACGGCTAAGAATTTTCAATGGGAAACGATATTTGACAAAAGCATCATTATTATTATTATTATTTAATTATTATTTATTATTTTAATTATTTAATTATTATTTATGTTATAATTATTATTACTATTTAGAACTACTTTTTTTACACATACAACTTAAGACTTATCTTTATTTGAAGAAAAACATTTTTGAAAAGATTCAAGAATCATAAATTCCTTTTGCCTTATGTGGTTATCGTATTGAAAGATAAAGTTTTTCAATATTCCTATTTTCTTGCAACCAAAAATTGAATTAAATTGTCCTGTTGGCTGTTTCTGTTTGATAAAGTTTTCCAACCCCAAAACTACCGATACAACATCCTGCACACTGAAACAGAGTCTCCTATATGATCGAATGTTGTGCATAAAATATGACTTTTCGAGCTCTGTCTTTGTTTCTCTCCGTATCGTACATTCTTGCCTCGAGTTGAAAAGATTGAATTTGCCATCAACAGTGAATACCATTCGTTCCATAAATGAGGCTTTTTTGATGCTATTGAACGAATTATAGACGCTTCCTTTGGCCAACCTTACTACCATTATAACCCGCCATTCATAATGTATTCGAGTAACAATTTCCGACGATACATCAACACCTGTATTTTCTGTCAGTATATTAAAAATTTGTATTGGATTCATTTTCAGTTTATTTAAGACTTTTCAGAGAATCGAATTCTGATTGTTATCATTTTCTCTTCATAATCACTCCAGCGATTTTCTTACACTGCTTTTCGTAATGAAAATCGATCAACAATGCTCTTAATGGGAGATTAAGGACTTGCAGTGATCTTAGCGAGTTTTCATCAATTCTATGCACTGATTATACTATCGAATGACGAAAAAAAGAGAACAAAGTAATCAAGCTACTGCTAATTTTATATCCGAAACGCGCACTCGCGAAAAGCGCAGAATTTTCCGGCGGGTATAAGATACTCTATAAATTGGTCCTGCGCAAACAATCAAATAAATAAACTACTGTGGGCAAAAAATAGTAAGACTTTGTTCATAATTTTAAAATTCTTTCTTGTTTTTCTTCCAAATTTATTTCGTCTCTTTCAAAATCCCTGGTAATCACGAAGAATCAATGCAGTATGCGACGGTGCATTGTCGTGGTGCAAAAACCAAGAGTTGTCGGCCCAAATTCCGGCGCATAACACTCAAATAGTATTCCTTGTTGACAATGTGGCCGGTCGGAAAGAATTCAGAGTGCATCACATCTCGATAATCAAAGAAAACTGTCACCATGACCTTGATTTTTGACTTGTTTTGACGTGTATTTTTTCGGTTTCGGCTCACTTTTGGCACGATATTCGGCCGATTGATCGTCTGTTTTCAGGTCGTAAGCATAGATCCAAGACTCATCGCCAGTTATAATACATTTCATGACATCCTGGTAGTCGGATAGCATTGTTTCACAGACGTCAACGCGTCGCTGTTGATCACTGATCCTTCCGATATTCAACGATGTCAGTAAGGTATCTGACTGTTAATTGTCGATTCTCGAATTAAAATTCCTTGATTTTATTTACGTATTGATCATCAGTTGATGTTGATGGCCGTCCTGACAGCGTCTTGATGACAGCATGTACATGATGATGACAGTGGAGATGGCAGCAATATATTGTAGGGCTCTCCCTAAACCCATAAATAGAAGACACGGTACGAGGGATTGACAGCCTTCTTCAAATTCTTGGCAGTGGTATTCCCCAAAAATGTTTATCCTTCGGCATTTAACGTTGGTTTATTTCAACCGGAAGAGTTTTAAGATGCGTCTTTTTTTTATGTAAAACACAACCGAATGTATTGAATTTTACATGAGCTGGAGGCTCTGTGCATGTATTCTATTACATGTATGCACAGTGCATGTATGCATAGAAGAGAAACAATATTTTATGAGGTAAATCTAACCCCACGTTGTATGGGTGAGGAGTTTTTTTTTCACGTTGTATGCCGAAGTTTAAGAACCCCGCCAACGCCAGGAATCTTCACTCTCTTGCCGTGCATTTCTAGGAGGTTTATGGGATCCTAATCAATCCTAGTTTGGTCAGCATTGTGAAAAATATACTGGACAACTGGCCTTATTGTATTTTTCTGTATCTGATGTTTTCAATTTCATCGTTTCTCCTTCTGAAAAATTTGACAGATGATATTGCCTAGCAGTTCTATCGAGTTATGCAGATTACATTTTCAGGAAGACCAAGAATGCAAAAGTTTCTCTTTTATTTTATTATGGACGTAACAAAATGCACGTAAATGAATATGTTAAAATTCAGAGCTTGTTTTTGAATTGTATTTCTCTTTAATTTCATGATTTATTCCATTTTCAATTTTTTCAATTTTAGACAGGTTTTGAAATTCCGTTTGACGACAATTTTTTGGATTATTCTTCTTATTATTAAACCGAGATGCAACGAAATTACATGTTATCTTTAAACGAGACTGTTTCAGGGAAAGTCTGTGAAATTGTAAAATCTTTTGAGTTTCACCTCAAGTCCTTCATTGTATTTTAATTTTCAATCTACGAAATTATTTTTATAGGCTGCAGCAAGCGCCTACTTTCATTGGTATTATAATCTTTTTCAATAAGAATGCTGTTAGATACCATTATTTAGTTGTTTTGATAATAATCTAAAGATGTACCATTCAGATACGGGCAGATTGTTTATAGAATTTTCTAATTTCAAACACGAGAATACCTTCAATGTGGACGGTTTAGAATGTTGTTTCATATCTTCAAATTACGTGAATTTTATCGGAGTAAATATTTTTTTCACAAGCTTTGATGTAAATTTTTTAGAACTAGTTGAACTTATGATTTACACACGGAAAATTTTCACGGTTTAATCCGCTAAGGTAATTTATTTGGGATTTTTCTTCTTTTTCTCTTCGCAATGAAATGTTGTTTCATTCATTTGCCTTTCGTATCCCGCAGAAACACAACGACCTTCAGCTTGGCATCTCTCCAAGTTTTTTTTTTAATTTAAAGAAATAACATACCTATATATTTTTTGAATTAGCTATTAATTATGTTTCCTTTAATCTATTGCCGTTTTTTTTATCTTGAAATTGAATATTTTGGTAAGTGATGAAAAAATTAATAATCAAATGAGATGCAAAAATCTTGACAGTATAAGACTTTTTTGACTTTTAAGATTTTGGATCATGATTAATGGTGGGACCTCGGAAATTTAAGCTTTTGCACTGTTACTCTAGGATAAGATCGTTTAGCTATGTTTAGCTATAAGATCGTTTTCCTGGTTGGTTCACTGCTTCAATTTTTCAATTTATGGAAATATTAATTGCTTTTTTTCTATGCACTATCAGTTGCAGTATCGTATTTCTTTTGCGTCAACTGCGCAGTTTTGCATATGATTCAGTATTTTTAAATGTAATTTGTTAAATATGAAGCAGCGAACATCAAAGAAGTTTTCTGTGGAAAACGTTGAAATTATTTACAACCAAATCGGACTATCTTGTTTTTAAAGGCTCCATTCCACTGCACTTCTATGGAAACCATGAAAGAAATTATTTTTCATACAATTATGCTGTTGCATTTGATTCCGAAAATGCTGAATGTGATAACATGAATAATGCCCTTTCCAATACTTACTGCTCTAAAGAATCATGCATAAGTAACGAATTGAAATACGCTTCAAAAATAGTTAAATCCTTTAAAAGATCCTTAAATGATGCCACTTGAAAAGGAAACAGAAATTTTTTTAGTTATAGTTTCCGAAAAAGCAAAAAAAAAAAAAAAATTAGAAAAAACCGGGTTTAAACTGAGCAATGAAGTCAAATTTATAACTAATGAGTAAATGAGCGATGAGCATTGCATTGCATTTTAAGGGTAAAAATCAAAGGTAAATACTTTTGGAAAAAGCGTAGTCCAACATCCGGAAAAGTTCTTTTTATTATAAATATCAATGATCGAAGCTCAAGATTCTCCTAAATCAATGCTTTTTCAAGTATCTTGCTTATGCTTACCAAGTGAAACCTGTGAAAGAAAATAGAGTTGTTTTAAAGCGTATTGATATCGGTTGAAAAAATTGCAAATACGAGGTTTGTTCAAAAAGTATCGCGAATTTCATGTTTTTCAAGAATTATTTATTTATTCATGAATATCTATTTTGTCTCCTTCAAAATAATCCCCGTCAGACATTATACACTTGTTTATAACGTTTTTTTCAATCCTCGAAGCATTTTGAAAAATCATTTTTTTGTGATCTTGTTCAGCTCCTCCTTTGATGCGGTCTTTATCTCCTCAATCGTGGCGTAGCGTCGTCTTTTCATGGGCATCTTCAGTTTCGGGAACAAGAAAAAGTCACAGGGGGCCAGGTCTGAGGAATACGGTGGCTCCGGCATTATTAGAGTGTTGTTTTTTTTGGTCAAAAATTCGCGCACAAGTAACACAAGCTCACAAGTGTGAGCAGGGGCGTTATCATGGTGCAAAAGCCAATTTTTGTTCTTCCACAAATCTGTGCGTTTCTGGCGGATTGCTTCTCGCAAATTGCGCATTACTTGAAGGTAATATTCCTTATTGACCGTTCTACGCTGCGGCAAGAACTCATAATGTACCACGCCCCTGCAATCGAAGAAAACTGTCAGCAAAACCTTCACGTTCGACCGAACTTGGCGTGCTTTTTTCGGTCCCTCTGAGGACATTTTGTACCACCGATAAACGTTGCTTTTGTTCAAAGTAGCTTCGCCGTATGCAACAGTCAACATTCTGAATGCATCCGCGCACTTTAAGTTGTTCTTCACACAAAATTTAATACAAAGTCTTTAATTCATTTTTTGGGCTAGACGAAAATCGAAGACAAGCTAAAACACGTCCACGCACAATAACTGTCAAAAACTGACTGACGTTCAAAATGGCCGGAATTGTCAACATAAGTGAGGGTCATGAGTACTAACATAACGCCACCAAAAGATCAAAAATCGAACATACGTAGCCCCGGAAAATTCAAAATTCGCGATACTTTTTGAAAAAACCTCGTATAATAGTTATTTGTCTTTATATTATAACACTTGTATTAAGTGTTATTTTGCCCTTTATAATATCTTCCTAAGATCCGAGGTTGTCATGGTTGGTTTCGCCAAAAACTATAGTTATTGATTCGAAAAGTGCGTTTTAAAGTAGTTCTAAAGTATTTCGATTAGTCGAAACACATGTGATTTTCACACACATGTGATTGTCCGAATCCATAAGAAACCATGCAAACCCCAAACCATTATGCTGCCCCTTCCGTGTTTGACAGCTCTCATTACTCACGTTAGTTGGTTTGTTTCGCCAATACTGCATTGTACAAATGTTGCGTCAGGTTTGTCAAAAATCTGACAAATTTACAAAAAACAACCATATTTATCAAAATATCACGTAAAAAAGATGTAGCCTCACTGAATTGGTAGAGTGCTTGATATGAAAAAATACGTTAAAAATACGTAAGATTACTAAAAATTAGTTCATAGTGTGATTCGTCCGATAAGACAATATGCAACCAATCTTTTTCGGCGAGATTTAAGTGCATTGGAACTCCTTCTAACCAGATTTTCGGATTTCTATCAGGCAACCAGGGTTTTTTCTCGCCCTACAGCCTCTGACGCTGAATTTGTACTGACATTTCCTTATTGTTTTGGAGGACAATTTCCTTTATAAAGTCTTCTGACAACACAGCAACTAACATGGTCGATGTTTTTTTCTGATCCTAAAGCGAAACACGGATGATCAGTATATAACATTGTACCGTTGTTACTTTTCATCAGTCGCTGCTTAGTTAATTCAGATGGAAACTGGTCTCCTTAAATAACTTATTGTCCGAAACATCTAATGATAACAAATTAAAACTTTGGATTTTTCTGTGCTAAGAACATTTGCGTGTATCTGGCAGTTTTAAATTTGTGTTCCTTAATTTATATCTTTAGGTTTGGATCTGTTTTTTGAAAACTGGTAATATTATCAATTTCAGAAGTTTTTGGTAGATCAATTTTTCCATTTTCACTTACAACATTGTAAGTGATTTATACCTGGTATAAGCTGGTAGTACCAATCGATGCGTCCCGGCCTGTGAGTTGGCACCTGACGAGAAGCGGCAGGGATGCGTGTTCGAAACAAGCTTGAGCTCTTTCCATCTTTCTAAAATAGTAATATTATATCACACATTAAATCAATTGTGCCTTTTAAAGCAGCGTAAGTGAACTGTAATAGATTGTTACATTTACAAAGCTTACACGCACATATACATATCTGAACAAAATAAAAGGTAAACACTTACATCTCCACAAAAAGCAGATTTCTTTGACCGCAACCCTACCATCTATTTCAAGTCCTTACGAAAAGAAGGCATCTTGGTAACCCTTATGAGAAAAAAAAGTTTAACTGTTAATTTTCAGTTATATACTGATATTGTCATATTCTGTTCAGATATCGAGAAAATTTGCAGTTATAAAAAAAATAAACGTGAATCACTTTTAGTCGGTTTGGTGATCGGTAAGTGAGCGTTGTAGGTGATACTTTCATAATTATCAAAAAATGTGGCTTTGTTTAAAGCAGCAGAATTTCTGCTTGAAAAATTAGAATTTCCACGATACGGCCGAAGAATAAAGTAGGCCGAAAAAGACAAGACTTTACGAAGCTGTGCCATTATGATTAATAGTTCACAATATTTCGTTCGAATTTTTTTGAAACCAGAGCGGATCCAGAAGCGAGAAGTTGTCCGCGAAATACTATACCTAACGCTGACTATCATGTTGTCATGCTAGCCAAAAACGATTCGTTTAAATTTCTTGTAGAAGTTGGAAAAATGGTGAGTACACGCACAGTTCGTAGGCGAATGGTAGATCTAGAAACATCTATGCGTGTCGCTAGAAAAGTTCTACTGCTTCGTATTAAACTGCGTAAGATCGAATTCTATGGCCAGTTACGAAGGGGAGAAAAATGGTGCAACATTCTATTTACCGATGAAACCAATAAATTTATCAAATATTAATTTAATTAAATTAATAATAAATTTATTAAATAATTTATTTGGTAATGACTCTGCTAAAAACATTCGTCAACTGAAGGACAAATCAATCCATTTTCTCGTGACAAAAAAAAACAAAACGAGGGAATTTTTTAAAATTATTTTTATGGTACGGGGGAACTCTTTTTGCCAAGTGATTGGTCCAATATATCGAATACTAGATACTAGATGACGGCTGACTGATATAGGGATGTTCACGAAAAGACTAGGCTGCCGTTTGCTGAAGAACATATTCCTTTGAAGCATATTTCAAAGATGGTTATGAAATAGTTTAATGACGAGAAAATTGTTGTTCTGTATGGCGATCTAATGGCTTAGTCAATGTTCGGTTGAGAATTCGATAGAGAACATTTGTGGAGAACTGAAACATACGATAGGACAGAAAACTTATGCAAACGCAGAGATGTTGTTAAAATCTGTGGAAAATAGTTAGTATGAAATAACCACGGACCCTACATATGTCCATATGAATGACAAAAGTGATTTAGAATAATCGCGGCTATACTGGATGTTAATAACATTCAGGTAAATGTATAACATGTTTCATATTTTCATTTTTTTGGTCACTAACGTCATATTTATTTATGACTTTGTCCAAGAAAAAGGATGTATTGTGGTCACAGAAGCTAAAAATTACTTTGTTAGGTTTTGTTGTTCGAATAAAAATAGAGACGATTGTGAGAACAATGTCAATAAAAATGAATAGATTTGTTTTTTTAGACAACTTTCTGATGAAATTTTGGCATTTTTCTACTGTTTTATCCTGGTGTGTATATCAATCAATCAATCAATAGAAAATATCTACAATAATTGGATCACTATGAAGAGGGTCTCATTACTTTGTCTGGACTCTCAAAAAACAGAATCTGCTTATCCGTTCGAGCAAGACTTCTGTTGTATCTGTGTTGGTTTGACGAAATGATCTTTCCAAAAAAATATATTTATAATAAAATCAACACTTTAAAATATTAAAACAAAATGCACGTTTCCAATTATATTTTCACAATTGTAGCTTATTTGAATGAATATTTCACTTAAAATCGCTAGATAAAAATTCAAATGCAAACAGTAATTTGAATTGAATTTATTTTACTTCATTTTATTTTTTACTTAAAAAAGCAAATAAAAAAACACGGTTGCTTTTTTATTTTTGTCTTATATTTATTCCAGAAGTAAGTTTCTCTCTCCTCAGCGTAAATTGTTTTCAAAAATTTAGAAAAAAAGTTGATGTGTCGATTTTCATTGAGATTAGCTACTACTAAACTCTTAAAACCAGGAATTTTTATTAGTTTGGTTGTTTATTGATAATTCTATTAGAATAAATTGTTTGTTTATGACTTTTCTATTTGAGTCATTATGTTTGAACATTATATTATTTTATTATACCTAGTAAGTTGCGGTATAAGTTTACTAAGTATTTGTTGACCCTCGTTTTTTGGCTTTCCTGTGATCCAAACCGTTCTAAAGGGTCCAATTCTAGATGTTCCTTGTCTCCTTCAGTATAGTGATATCTATCCAACCTGTTTTGCGTCGTTCTTATTTTATTTTAGCTACCAATGGCCTCAACTTGCTAATTTGATTTTCTAGTCCCATTGCAGATTTTGATTTTGTTTGTGTTCTTCAAACCTGATCCATAAAATCTCTTTTATTTTATTATTCTAAATTACGAAGTTATTTTCTGTGTCAAAACACAAAAGCAAGATGGATAAATAAAAATAAATTCTTCGTGAAAGCTGATCTCAATTTGGTTTTAAAAACTATATTTACATTCAAAGGACAACGTATTCAGGATACACACACTAGGAAGATCGATTTGTTGTCAAATATGGAAACATTTTTCAACTATTTAGCGCGTATATACGAGTTTTCACATGAACAGGATTCTACTATTAATAAAAAAGGCATTTTAGATGTAACCTCAGTTTCAAATTTTTAATGACGAATTAGTGCTTCTCAATGTGTCATATATATTCCTTTAAGGAAAAGGAATATGTATGTGTATGTCCTTACTATATCCTTTGTCCATTGGGTCCCTCATACACATCAGGAAATCTTCCCTGAGTTGCTCAATTTCGCGTATTTTCATAATGACTGGCTTGATATGATTGTCAGAAATTACTTTGTGTGTCCATAAACTATAGAAAGTAAGAGTTAGAGAATACATTACCATAATTTAAGTGATTTTATTGTTGTCATACGATTTGCATATTCAAACTGAAAATATTCAAAGTGTGTATCTTTTTCTTCTTTTCCAGGTAAGGGAAAACATCATTTGTGTAAAGTAAGTTATCCAACGACCCTCCATGTACATGTCAAACAAATATTGCCAGGATACATACGTCTCTATTATTTGAACACTCGAACAAGGTAAATTTAGTCATAATTTCCAAGTCTTAATCTAGCGATACATATTGGTGTAGTTTGTACAATCTTTTCACTGACAAACCATCCACAACACTCAAATCTAACATTCGACATTATCATTCTGTTGCTAGCTGAGTCGTAAGCTGGATTGCGTGACTTAGTCAATTTTTTATTGTTACCCGTTTGACTTGTTGAGGCTGAGGAGCCTAAGAGTTTCTCGATCGCAATTCTACGAACAGCTAAAAGAAAGATCAAATCTATCAGTGAAATGATAGCAGTCGCAACGGCATGCATATGTATCTAACACAATAATCCCATGACTCGTTCGCGAATCGCGCGCGGACTATTCGCGCATATCATCATCATAGATATCCAATCGAATCTGGCGAAGTTGGGGAGTGCGTAGGCAGCAAGAATGATCTCATAGCAAAACAAGGCACAGGCTGCCCGAGTGCGGCTTGCAAGCCAGTCAGCCCGCCAGCCAGCCAGCAAGCAGGCTAAGCTAGCGGCCTAGCATTGGAGCAAGGCTATGAATCCCAAATCAAAGTAAAAGTATCTGCAAAGCACAAAAGCAGCTGTTAGTCCAATCAAAAAAGATACAAGATATACTGCACGTCGGTCGCGCTTAAACTTGATAAATGCAGACTGAAACAGAATCGGTGTTGTTGTTGCTGCTGCTGCTGCTGCTGTGATAGCTGCGTCGTTGTCTTGAAGAAAACGCCACACGAAATGTCCATAAGACACTGAGATGTTAAGAACTTATAAAAATATAAACGTAAAACAAACAGCTATAGATACGCAGATAAATGCATGTTGATCTCAGAAAAGTGCAAGAAATCAGGCCTCGTCGAAACCAGCATTGGGCATTGAGTCAGTCAAGCAAGTCAGTGAGTGAGGGAATTGATTTAGGAGCCCTAAATCGATTCAGTTGCGATTGTGTCATTTCGCTAAAGTCTAAATATAAGTCAGATGAATCATTTTACCGTTTTACTACTACTGCCCGACAACTTTTGAAATAACACATATAATGTAACACACATAAAAGAGGCAACAAACAATCAGAGACATGCTGTTGCAATCTTGCTGCTCGCTCATTCGTTTTATATGTTCGGATGTTAATTGCGAATGGTGGTTTTCTAGATTGATAAAGCCATACATCGCGTTATGAAAGTTATGGGCTACGTCAGTTGAGAATACAGAAATCGGAAGAAGTGAGCTGACACCGACAATCTATCGTAAGGATGTGAAGAGACCAGCCCTAGATTTTGTGGATATCCTTCATACGCTGGGTCAAATCTTAAGTGATGCCTTGAGTTTGGGTTCTCAACTCAAACCCTGACTTGAAGAACTACCCCACAACAAATAATACCTAAATTCCCTGTTGAGCAAGTTCCCAATTTACATTTCCGTATCCAGTGAAGGATTACCTTCCTAGATTTGAGAAGACCCTTATGGGGTATTCGTTTTGAAAGTTTAACTGACGTAAAACGTGCCATAAATAGGTCGATTGAAGATACGTCGAAGAAATTCTTTGAGGAATGTTTTCAGTTAAATGGAGGTTATGATCAAAAACTACATGTTAATACTGACCAAAATTAACAAAATAATAAATTTTTTAGGTAAATTCCCGGAATTTAGGAAACATTCCTCGTAAAACAAATTTGAAAATTTTTCCTTGTAAAGTTTATTATACCGTTATAGTATCTAAAAATTTAATTACCGTGTTCATTAATAACGCTGGAAAATCCTTTGTTTGATTCTCCAAAGTGTGTTAGTACTTTAACGAAACGGTGTAGCTGAATATCTTTTGTCTGAAAAATTTGAAAAAAGTCGTATAAAGCATTGTTCGTATTTGAGCACATGAGCAACCAAAAAACTTGAAAATTGGACAGCATCTAAACTGATCGTCTGTTTTTCCATTTCAAAATGCTAACATTAATGTTGCGATAGTCATGTTGGCATCTCTGTAAATCTTTGTCTTCCTTAAGTTTCAGCAGAAACGTTCAATTAGAGTTGGTTGTTCCCCAACTAACCAAAAAATAATATAATATAATATAAGCGTGGTTAAAAACACTGTAGCCACGCTTTATAGGTTTTTTTTGGCATGTGAAGTTTTAGGAAATTTCTACCTTTAAATTTAATCATGCTCTCACAAATAGCAATTTTCTCAGATGGTACATAGTTTCTCTGAAAATTCGGATTATGTCAAGCAGTTGTCAGATTTTAAACCGATTTTAAATAATTTATCGTAACTTGGGCTGTTACCAGCGGGCATCAGTTTATTAACTTTTACATTTAGAGGTTTTAACACCTATCTTAATATGTTCAGTACCATGAAAGAAGATATGTAACCATCATTTAAATTGACAGATCTCGAGAGAGAGATCTTCCTTGAGGGAAGTGTGAGCAAAAGGTTCCTAGATTGCATAGTAAAACCAAATCCTCAGTAAGCTCACTTGTTATGTCCATCCTGTAGTTCTTCTCCAATCCTGGCACGCTCATTTCGAAAATGATGAGATTCTGCGCTCGTGCTGAAACTGAACTGGACAATGGCAAGTCATCTTCCGAATAAAAATTGTCACCAGTGGTTGGTGTGAACTCCTCTTCCATGTGTCCTAATAACATGGAAGTATATTGGTCGTCATTCATTTCCACATCTGACTATGCGCTGCACTGACTTTCGTTATCTGAAGGTATACCTTCCAGCAGCAACTCTTGAATTTCGCTATTATTCAGTCCACGGGGCATTCTACGAAGCTACCATTCTACCATTTGTTTTCAAATATACACTTTGATTTGCCTGTGGATATCAATCACTTCTCGCCGAGCAAATTAATTATTCTAACTATAGGAGGGAAACTGCGTTCTTCATTTTTAGGGCATGTCTGGATGTAAAGAATATCTTCATTTACCCAAATCTACTACCGCGTGTAAGTCTTTCTTGGCTTTTCCCATAATAAAACGCAAAGCAGGCTAAATAATACATTTGGTTGTCTTTGGCTGTTGCGCATTTAGTTTCTCAAATCCGTCAGCCAAATTATGCATTTTATTAAAAAATTTTTTACATATGATAACACATTGGAACTTACTACAGATTTTATGAACCTGGTTAGTTATTTAAACACCTAACTATCTATGTGGTATCATATTCGCAAAGTTATATACTTTTAATATGCACAAAGGCACAACATGTTCAAGTCAATGAAATCAAACTTTATCAAGAGGAAAAATATCCCCCACCTACCATTTTTACACAATTGATTTTTGAGCACGCTTGAAAAGAACTAATTACAATGGTTTGAATTCAAAAATATAACATCAGCAGCAACTGAAGCCAATCATGGACTGAAATGAATGTAGTAAAAAACGAAAGCTTAGGATAGTTCATCTTTTGTAAGTTAGATAGCAGGTAATCCACTTTATAAAATAAAAATTAGGTGGTTAGCACTCAGCCTGAAAGATCAAATTTTAAATATGGACGTCAAATATTTTTAACACTAGTGTGGAGGTGGAGTCTCTCAGTCTACTTTGTACCCATACAATTTTTTTCGAGAAACTGAATCGGCAAAATCCTATGTATATATAGGTCTTAGTAAGGAAAAAAAGTATTTGTAATCAATTTTCAACTGTGCGGAGCCTCTGAGACTCCACGTCTACACTTAAAGGTTAACAAGGTCAAATCGTGTCAAAAATTTTGATGACATTACTGAAAACTCGAGAAAGGAAACATTTGAACAATTTTTGGTCGTTTATTTTTCTTAGATACACGAAGTGTGTTCTTATAAGCACTTTTCGGTATACCATTGAGCCCTTCCAGCCATGCAGTCTTTATATCCTCAATCGTTGCAAATTTCCGTCCTTTCATAGGTCTCTTCAGTTTTGGGAACAAGAAAAAGTCATATGGGACCAAATCCGGAGAATCTGCTGGCTGAGGCATGATTGCGGTGTTGTTTTTGGCCAAAAAATCTTATCGTGATGCAAAGTCCATGAATTGTTTTTCCACAAATCCGGACGTTTTCTTCGTATTGCTTCTCGCAAGCGGCACATTGCTAAGACAATACTCCTTATTGACCGTACTGCTATATGGTACAAACCCCGCGCTATGGTAATCGAAGAAAATAGCGAGCGTAACTTTGGCATTTGATCGAAATTGGCGTGCTTGTTTTTGTTCTTGGCTCACCTGGGCTCTTCCATTGGGATAATTGGGCTTTGATTTCGATATCATAACCATATAATCATTATTCATCACGAGCAATGACCCTTTTGAGCAAATCAGGATCATCATTGACGTCTGTCAACTGCTCATGTGACGACTCTTTTGGTCAAAATTAAGCAGTTTCGGAACAAATATCGCTGAAACACGTCTCATGCTGAAAACTTTCGAAAAATTTTCATGGCACGAGCCAACCGGTATGCACATATTCACAGCAACTTCTCTGATAGTAATTCGACGGTTTCCCAAAACAATTTTCTTCACTGCTTGAACGTTTTCATCTATTGTTGACCTGCTTGTACGTTCAGAGCGAGGCTCGTCATTGGCATCTTCTCGGCCATCTTGAAAGAGCTTTTACCACTTGTAAACATTACAGTTTCACCGTATGCCACTGTAAAAATTTCAAGTGTTTTCGAGTCCTTAATTTAATCTTTTACACAAAATTTGATGCAAATTCTTTGATTCATTTTTTCGATAGCAAAAAGTCGCCGAGCACGCAAAACACTTCTCACCTTATACCTCTCACCCACAAACTAAACATATTAGATAGCTGAAACTGTAAATATATGTTCGTGGCGAGTGCAACAACATAAAAAAATTGAATTTCCGCCCACGAAATTTGAACATTCAAATTAATTTTTGAACATACTTCGTATGCAGTTGGTTGAAAATACCTCGCACATACTTACCGAAAAATTAACTTGGTTAAGCATGTCAAAGACTTGCATGCGACAGTGTTATATTGTTTGTACAATCTTTGTTCAGCCAAGGATATGTGCGCAAGAGAAATAATATAAACCGAAAACCACTGAACGGCGTAGCAAATTCGTGTGACGGGTAACAACTGTGTGTCATTTTATAGCTTTGAAATTTTATTAATTTAATCTTTAGTGCTTCACCCGTCGCGTAAAGTTATTCAAAGAAGTAATTCACATAAAGCGATATTTAGCGTGGGTAGAAGAATGTTTACCATTAGAGAATGCTACATATATGGCCAGAATCCCTGGTAACACATGACTTTTATGACTCGAAAAGTTAACAATGATCGCGTTGAAATTCTGCAGAAGTTCTCGTTCGAAATAGATTTTTGATCTTTACTAGTGTAAAAATCAACAGTCCTTCACGATGGTCCTCCCATCGATGGATTTTGAAGACTACTACTGGTCCAATGTTTCCAACTGGGCTAATCTGCAACAAAATCACCAGGATCAGTGCCAAATACGCCACTTTTTGCGCTAATCACTCGTTTGGCTGCAAGGTACTAAGACGTTTGTTCTATGATTTCGGGCTGTTCGAATTCGAACCACGATTCGTTTCGTTGATTGTCTTATCAACACCAGCATCTTGCGCGAGGTTTATATTTCAAGTTCTCATATTGTGATTAGCTACAGAGCAGCAGCAAAAATGATTTCGAAAATAAATTTACCCATTTGGTGGTGGTGGGCAATAATCTGGCACACAAGTCGTTGAAGCTGAAGCTGAACGTCTTACACGCTTGGTGTACATCGAACGGACATACGCCACTTATTTTTACTTATTATAAGCTTATTTATAGCATATGAGTATGAGACTTCATATGATACACTTTAATAAACTTTATCATGCTTTGGCCAAAGACGGTGACGATGGTAGTATGGCGGTGACGATTACGCCTGAGACGACGGTGACTACAAAGCGTAACTCAGTATCTACAGCGGCAAGGAGGAAGATGAAGGAGTCAAATAGCATACGTACCGCATACGTACTATTCCTCGTACTCACATACAGGTCGAGTGTGTGCTAATAACAAACTTTTAGAAAATTTACTACATGAAATTTCTATGAATTAAATTTTTATTAGCTCTAGTTGTATGCCGATGATTGAAAAAGACGTTTTCGTTGTTGTTGCTGCTGCTGCTGCTGCTGTTATTATTGTTGTTTATCGAGCTCTGTAGGGATAGGAATGTATAAAGACTCATTAACGAGAGGAAACGAGCATTAAACATTAGAGCGTAAAAGTCGTCCACAAGAGAGTTAATAGCGTCAGCTAATCACTTAAGCTAAGCAAGCATGAATGCATGCATGCATGCAGAAATGGTATTTCTTACTAGATGGAGGATGAAGCCAACAGAGGGGCAGAAGCATATGGTGGAACACAAAGACGAAATGGGAAAATTCACCTTTCCGTTTTAGCAGATAATTCGCTTATATGAACCACAACTGCTTTAAAACGCAAATGGAACGAAACAGACAAGTTTGCGAGATTTCATGAATTAAATATTATTGTTAAAAGATGAAATTATGGAGATAAAAATAAGAAGGAAAATACGATTTGACTATTCATAAGAGCCATGATAAATTAATAAGTCTTCATTGAAATGGAGTAGTGAAATTCATGCATTGTCTCATTGCACAAGCAAGCGATCTTGATGTCCAAATTTTTCTTTTAATTAGATGTATCTGTAGTTCCTGCAGAAAAATAGAAACAGTAATCTACTGCAAGATGTACAAACTCGTAAAATCAATCTCCCTGTTTCAGCTGAAGAATAAGTAATTCCTGCTGACTTACCCACCAAAGACCAGTTCATTCATTTTCATGATGTTGGTATTATTTATTGAGAGCGAAACTAATTCATAAAAGTGTTGTTTGAATCATCCCATAAATAAGTGCTTAAACTTCACCCCAAAACATGAAAACAAACCGATCTGTTGCAAAAAATAGCTTGAACAAAACAGTTTAGAAAGAAGAACACCAGAAGCATTAATAATTTGGCTCAGATCATTTGAAGCTTAAAAAAAAAGAAAAACAAAAATATAAAAAAGATTCGCTTTCGCGTAGCGTATTCGTATTGAATTAATTCGAAAATGATCAACGGAAACTGGTTTTATTCACAAATTACGGTCGATTTGATTCGATTGACTTTATTATTCATAGATAAATTAGAAGCTAAATTGGATGTAGTGGACAAGCGCCCAAATTAGCGCAAATTTACCGAGCGCACTTAGTGGTGCTGGACTTCCAATTGTCATTTGAGTACTTCTGTTATGAGAAACTCTCAATAAAAAATTCAAGACACTAATGGCGTTACAAAACTTATTTATTCCAGGCCAGTAAGTAAATGAAGTAAAAAATATGACCTTCATCATCACATCTTCGAATATCGAAAAATATGCTTTTATCATATATGTTTAAGGATCGGTTTCTTCTTCATCGATCATCTTTTTTTGTTTTCTTGAAGTCTCTTCCAGGGATGATATATCCATAACCTGTGACATAACCAAGGTATCAAAACCACCCACTGCGGAATGGCTCTTCCAGTACAACCTGAATTTCACTTTCCCTGTGGCACCACATATGGCTGTAGTGTATAATTTTCATTGTACTTTAGATGGAACTATTTTATTCGATTGCAGAGTTTGCTTGGATTTGTTTTCAATATTAAAACTGGTTGCTTTGAACGTAAACTTTTATTTGTACCTTCTATTTCTTAGTGTAATGCTAGTTTTTAAAACAATTTTGCGTACAATGGCGAAAACAAAGAGGAAATGCAATCTTTGTCAAAAATATAGTCCCAACCCAAAAAAGTATCTGAAGTTTGAATCGTTGCAAACGCAAATCTGACAAATTTATTCATTATTTTTTTTAAAGTGAATGATTAACATGAAATGAAAACCTAGTAGAGTGCAAAAAATTCAAATATGCGAATCACATTGACCAAAATCTTAAGTCAAATTATCCATAAAAACAAACAAACATTCACAAAGCGAAAAATCAGAAACCATTGTGTTTGCAACGATGCAAACTTCAGGCACCTGAAAAATAACATGTCTCAAAGCCTATCGTTATTCGTTCAAAAAAAAAAAAGGCAAATATATATTTTTTAATTGAACCTCCTTTTGCTATAATAACTTCAGCAATTCTTCTTAGCATATTGGAAATAAGATTTTCGTATTCTTCGGAAATTATTGCTTCCACTCTTCTTGCAAGGCACAAATCAAATTTCTTTTGGAAATTCTGGAAGGGACAAAAATGTTCGATTCGGTTAAAATCTTGAGACTCAGGGGGTTATTTCAACTAATCCATGCTATGATCACGAGACCCTCTCATAGCAACACCAGACCTATGCGATCCAACGAGTGCATTTTCAATTACTGAATTGTGTTTCGAAGGATCCATCCAACCGTCACACACATGCCAATTTTCCACTCCATTCAAAGCCATGTAATTCCAAACCATTATGTTGTCTCCTTTGTTCTTGACAATTTTTATGACGCACTGTGACTGGTATTTTACGCCAATGCTGCGTCGCATAAAAGGTGCGACTGTTGTTCCAAAAATCAGAAAAAAATCAAAAAATCATATTTTTGATACAAGATGCATCTATTACTGAATCAATAATTGACTTTCAACAAAAATACATGACATTACTAAAATTTGATTCAAAGTTGGATTCGTGTGACCATATTTTCTGCGGTGAACCTTTGTTGCCCCCAAGCCCATTCCAGTCGAACTTTTTTGTTTTTTTGCCTCCATGGCTTCCTTCCCACCTTAAAGCCCCTAGGGGATTTTCGCATCGATTACTCGTTACTACTTTGGAGGGTTCTTACTTTCTAAACTCTTCTGACAGCTCGGCAACTAACGTGACAGATGTTTTCCCGACTTAATGTTTTCCCTTTGTACAGTTATTATTTTTTTCGACAGCTCTTTAGTAAATGCATATGAAAATTCGAGTATTTCGCATTTGTGCCAATCATATGTTCGGGTTTTGACAAAAACTGTCTAAAGTTATTGCAATAACAGGTAGCCTAACAAATGAAGTACAACCCGTGAATTACTAGCACGCAAGTATTTTTTAATATGCTGCCGAAAATTTAGATGGGCTTATACTTTGGCCCAAGGCCGTATATTCAAAAGGACATATGTTAACTTCATACACAACAGTGAAAGCCTTTGTTTTAATCGTCCCCCTCGGATTCTCACAAATGGGTAACGCAAATCAGAGAACTCACGTGGTCAAGTTTCACAAAATATATTCGATGAACCTCTAACCCGACTATAATTATTTATCAAAATCTTCCTCTTCCCGTGATGTTCAGTGCAGCTCGACCACAGGGCTTACCTGATTTGTTCGTCCTAGATACGTTTGTCCGTCAATACATATAGGATCCCAATAATAAATTCAAATTTTTAAAATTTAATAAAACTGAAACGGGTTTATAATTTTTTAAATTAATGTTTTTGGTTTCAAAGTGCAAAGCTTTTGTTCATTTATGGAAAATGATTTTATTCAAAGGAGAACCACGGTTAGTTTTGGCGTTCTTCATTTGATCAGTCCAATTTGAGCACATTTTGGAATGTTTGCCGCTCCGTTTCGGCAATGACTGCTTCAATATTAGCTTCCAAATGGTCGCTTGCTTGTGGATTGTCCGCATATTGTCCGCATAAGATCGAATTCTTGACGCTATTGTAACGACTGTGGCACACCATCTTGCTGAAACCGAAGCTGTCCAAATCAATAGCTTCAAGATATGGCTAGAAAAAGATGTTGGCATTTGGCCCTAGTGGATACCGTTTACCGTAACGTTTGCGCCGTTCTCATTATCGAAGAAATACGGTCCAATAATAACGCCAAGCCAGTTTTCGCATGAAACAGTAACACGCAATAGATGCATTACGTGTTACTGTTTCTGTTACTGTTACTGTTTCATAGAAGAACTTCCGGCTTCTCCGGAAATTCTTCTAGATTTTCGCTTCCCCAAATATGGGATTTGCTGGTTTACGAACCTGCCAAAATGGATATGCGCCTCGTACGAAAAGAGGATTTTTTGAGCACAATCCTCATAAATGTCAAATTTCTCGCAGGTCCACACATTTGCTTTTGCTGAAGCATTAAGCGACTCATTCCTTTAACTAGAAATAATATACTGAATTTCTGGAAAGAAAGAATGACATTCGTATTATCAGATAGAAAATAAACGGTATGTCAATTATGAACCGCTTATTGGGACACACTGTAGTTGGCGCGACTTGCATTAATCATTGACATTTTAATTTTGACAAATACATGTTTCGGGAGTAAGTTACTCCCTTCTCCAGAGTCAATTATTTTCTGCAAATAATCGACACTGAAGAAGGGAGCAACTTTCTCCTGAAATATACGTTTGTCAAAATTAAAACCATAGCATTTTGAAAAAGAAAATCAAAAAAAAAATCGAATCATTGTTTACTATAAGAGTTTGATTTTGGACACCGCCGTGCAGAGTCTCATAGGAATATAAGCAGAATTTTTGGAGAAGAGATGCTAACAGAACGAGTAACTCAACAGTTTGAAGATCAGGTCTCGAAGAGGTGACAACTGGTGTTCTATTATAAGTCATCCAAGGAGGCGATAAGATGACCATAGCAGAATTATCGGAGAATTTCCAAGCCCACACAACAACTGTAGAGAGAAGAAATTTCGCATAGAAGCATAGGAGGAACGTGGAGGACAGACATTTTGCTCGTAAAACTAATGAAGAATGTCCCCCATAAATGGTTACTAAAGATGAAAAGTTGGTCCTGTAGAATAATATGAAACGGCGTTGGACAGTTTTACAAAAGAGTTCAATCACCTGCATCCTGTTCAAACCCAGACTAGCGTTCACGGTGGCCTTAATATCTGTTTGCTGGGATCTTAGAGGAGTCATCGCAACATCTTGAACGAAGTTAAACGTTAAATGTGGAATTTTAATGTCATTAATTGGAGTGGCTTTAACAAACAATGCATGATAAGCGTCCTACAATGGTCAATCGTCCCAGAACTTTTTTGATTACGACAATACGAGAACGCACAAAGCTGCAAATACCTAGCGAAAATTTACAGCGATTTGCTGAGAACTTTTACCCCTCGGGAGCATATGGCATACTCCCGATCTAGATCATACGGATTATCACTTGTTTCGGTCCCTGAATAACTACCTGAAAGGAAGGGAACACAACACTGATGCAGGACAAGTAAATTTTCTCGTTGTTAAGGGGGAAGATTTTTACAAGGGAGTGATTTAACAACTCCCAGACAAGTCATAGAAAACAAAGATAGAGGATAGAGCTTATATAAATTAGTGATTAAAAAATAAATTATCTAATTTAAACCGAAAAAAAATTTTGCACGTACCCGACAGTAACAATTTAGATGCATTATTATTAGCGTATGAAAAGGAGGTACATTATTGCGATGACTTGCATACAATATACGTTACTTTGAGCTACTTGACATGTTCTTTTCAGTTCAATCGCCTACTTACTTTACACAGGCTATTAGAGCATGGATTAACATTGGTAACGAAAGAGCAGCTACAATTAGCAACGGGTTGACTTTTTGACAATTTCGGGTAGTTCGCGCGCTAATTAAAAGATATCTTTCACGATCATCGGATTGCTCCTGTTGAAGGTCTACTTGCTACCGAAACTGAAAAAAACCATGTATATACCATGTAAACCATGTATACCATGTATGATGTAGCGCTTTGAACAAATTAAATGCATAGTTGAACACCGAATATAAAATTTCTGCCGACAACGAGATCTCCTAAATTGCGAAACAGCGAAAGCTGCAATGGATATAAAGGAGGCTGAAGGAGGAACACTAGTGAGAAACCCTAAGAAGTGATAGCGAATCGCTATTCGGATTTTCGGATCGGAAGATGCGGTCGATGGCGGAAATCGTTGGTTGTATGATATAAGAGTGGCCAAGGACCGTGAGGGACTGAAGCGCCATCACGACAATCATAAAATAACTGTCAAGATTCAGAATGCAAAATACTCCATAGAAGCTTTTCCGTCCTTATCCAGAGGTACCAATATCGAGGGACGATTCGAAAAGAACCTGCGAATCACAGGATAACGAAAATAATTGTGTGAATCGGTAAGGTCATTATTGGGATAAAAAGGGACCTTAAGTTGATTGACTAATTGCGGTTTGTGACTCAGAATAACTTATATCCTGATCCTGATATCAAAAGGCAATATATCATATTGCCTTTTGACTGTTTTGAAGTCCAATTAATTTTTCAAACCGATCGGCCATTTTAAAAGAGTACTTATTGATATGTGTATAAATATGAAATGCGGATTTTATTCTGCTTGAAATATGCATTTATTTGAATAACAGAACGAATGAATTCGATAATAAAAGTATTTCCCATCGTAAGCTATAACTTTTTCCCATCTTTCTGGCAATTGATGGATTCCGTCCCAGTACCACTTCTCATTTTTTCAGGCTAACCACTAATCAAGCCAATTTTTAACTTCTTCGTAAGAATGGAAGTGCTGTTCCGAAAGTCTGTGCTGCATCGATCGCAACAAGTAGTAGTCAGAAGGAGCCAAGTCTCGTGAATACGGCGGGTGGGGCAAAACTTCCCAATTAATGTTTCCCAAGTAGTTCTGGACAGGTATTGCAACATGTGGCCGAGCATTGTCATGTTGAAAAATGACTTTATCATGTCTTTGGTGAAATTCTGGTCGTTTTTCCTTAAGTGCGCAGTTCAATTTGATCATTTGTTGTCGGTAACGTTCGCCAGTAAAAGTCTCACCAGGTTTCAGCAGTTCGTAATACAAAGGTCCCTTACTATCCCACGAAATACACAGCAAAGTCTTCTTTCCATGAATATTTCGGACTGCTTGTGATGTTGATGGCTGGCCTGGGTCTACCCATGAATTTTTCCGCTTTGGATTGTCGAAATAAATCCACTTTTCATCGCCAGTAACAATCCGATGCAAAAAAAACCTTTTCTTTTCTGTCTGGCAAGCAAAATTCCACAAATGGTCGCCTTTCGATATCTCTTTCTCTCAATTGTTATGGCACCCATTTTCCAGCTTTTTATATCTTTCCCATGGCTTTTAAACGTTGTGAAATGACTGCTTGAGTGATTTCCAACGCTTCTGCCAACCGTTTTCAGATTGTGTGTTGTCTACATCCAATAATGCTTGCAAATCTGTATCTTCGAATTTTTTTGGTGGTTTTCCACGGTCTTTGTTGCTGACATCGAAATCGCCACTTTTAAATCTTTTAAACCATCATTCACAAGTATCTTGGCTTGGGGCATGTTCACCATATGCTTCCACTAACAATTGATAAGTTTCTGCTTCCGTTTTCTTCAAATGAAAGAAGGTTATTCGACTTTTCCGCAAAACCTCTTTTTCTGGCACGTAATTCGACATTTTCGAAGCGAAAAAATATGTTGTTTGTACAATCAAAACCTATGACACACTGGAATTTGTTGACAGGTGTTTACCCTCCAAAATGCCATATTAGTTATCCCCGACACAAACCGTAGGTAATGGTTATGCGATCTGTTAGTAAAATCCGCATTTCATATTTATACACCTAATAATAAATAAATCAAAAATAGAATGCAGAAATGGAACAAAGTAAAGAATCCATAAAGTGATGCATTTGTTGATTGACCCACGTTATAAGTATTTCTTTACAACTATTGTCGCATTTCATAGAAAAATAAATTCGCCTTCGCGTGAAAACACTGATATGTTACGCTTTCTAAATTTATCAACTTTCCTCTATATTTGGTTCAATTCTTCTTTTATTTCCTTAACCTAAACTGTAATAAATTAATAACGAAAGCATATTTAATTTGAATCTTTGCAAAACTGAAATGATTGGCTGGAATTTGTCATGCAAGAATGATTTTTTTGTTGGTGTGAGGCCTTGCAGACTCGTGTTTCTCCTGAATTCTTTTTCGAAATCTGAGTAAGTTCTGTAAGTTCAAATAAGTTTAAGACTTTCAAAATCAGTTCGACTGGTTTTATAATAGACACTGGATGAGATTCTGACTCCTGAACTGTCTTAGCCAATATAATTTGGCGGAATATGCTGCAGTTACAACAAGTACTGTGTTGAAGCCGTTCTTGTGTCTCGCCAAGCAAATCATTTATGTTTTTCTTAAAATGGACAAACTAATCATGTTGACCAGCAAGCCAAAGCAGGTCGAAAATCATTTTGTCTCTGTATCCTATCTGAATAAGAACTGAAGCTCATCGCGACTCCTCAGATAAGTACAAGTTCAACTAGGCACAATTCTATTCAAAATTTCTATTTAAAATTCTTTAAATATCATCAAATTTTAATAGGACTGCTGATTGATTAATAATAACCTTCAGAAATGTTCGATTGATTCAAATTAGAGATCTATAAAAAACAACTTAATATACCACGTCAATTCGATCTACTTGACATGTTCTCTTTTCGAAAAAAAAATTCTATTTCAAATAAAATAATATATCTTTATAGATTTTCTGTGACATGAAATTCTTAGAAGCCTAGAATAAGAATAAAAAGCACAATTTCATCTATTCACGTCATTTTCCTATTGATAATTGATTTGCTGCCAATTAAAATTAATTCGTTTTAATGATGATGGAAAGGTTTGCTTGTACTAACTCCGCTACACATATACACCCACGTATTAATCA
This sequence comes from Stratiomys singularior, assembly GCA_954870665.1. Classification (NCBI taxonomy): domain Eukaryota; kingdom Metazoa; phylum Arthropoda; class Insecta; order Diptera; family Stratiomyidae; genus Stratiomys; species Stratiomys singularior. Next base: position 33,069,928 of record OX940879.1, read on the forward strand.
TTAAGATAGTGGATACTTAGGAGAGCAAAAAAAGCAAGAAGAACAAATTGACCATTGACCACTTCAAGCGCGAACTATGTCTTAACAACTAACTAATCATACAATGTTTCAAATGTATTGGTGTTGCGTTGTTATCTTTTAATTTCGCCAAGCTTAACTATTTATTCTCTCGTACATTCGCGTGGGGGTACCAATGTAAACTAATTCTGATCCATACTGAATGGAGCAACGTATAAAGGCATGTAAATATAAATAATCCGATAAGAAATCATGTGAAAAGTTAAATGATTTTATTCTCACTGTTGTTTTAGTTTTATCATTCACATACGTACTAAATTTGTACACAAAAAGACAGCCTCTGTAAGCTTATTTTTTTTTTGCATAAAATTATCTATCCACAAATACGCCTGCAACCGCAAAGATAAGCACGTAGATACATATATCGTGTTAGATAAATGAGGAGGGACGGTGCTGTGTAGTGTATGATTCAAGATTGAAGATATGAAATCGTGGCTTTTGTGTATATAAAGTTTAGATTTTTCGATTTTCATTTCGTCATTCTATGAAGCATATTAAACCAGCTGAAATCGGCAAGCTGTTGCCGCTGTTGTAACAGCAACAGCAGCTAAATGATATGATTCATACGATAATAGATTTTTATTGAGTCACACTCGACGACGGTAAAAAGGTCTCAGCAATTTGCAAAAACAATCTTAGTTTGTAATAAATATATATCAGGATGGCAGAGGAGAACTGGTAATACCAATTGGGGTCCTCAGTATAAAAATGAAAAAAAGGAAATTATTAGAAACGAGGATAAGTTTTTTAGAAACTACAGGGTGAAAATTGTAATGAAGTAGCCAAATTTAGTCTTAGACGGACTCGAAATTATATTAAAATAAAGTGTCCTCATAATGTTACGTATAAAAGTAGATGAAGAATACCTCTTAGCTTGTAAATCATATATTCTTTTAATCCAATGGTGAGATAGCGGCAGCAATGAAGTATGGTTTGTAATAGAAATTACAAACATGACTTGACCAGCCTGTCAATAACCTCGATTATGAGAAGCATTAATAAATTGGAATTCGTTCCTTTTTTCAACATATCGGGACCTTGAACAAGTTTTCAGTCTTTTGTGTGAAAATCTGTGCTTTATTTTGAATACGTAGTGAAAAATAACCTTCAAAAGTATTGCTCATCACTTGTGGCTAATATTTCCCATTTTGCTGACAACATATAAAACACGCCAGAAAAACAATGTGTTTTTTTGAGACAATCGAAGAACCGATCCATTTAAACGTATGTTACATATTCCATTCATTTTCATATGAATAAGAGCGTTGCTCAGCCAGGCTATGTTTCATCAAACGTAGTAAGTAATAATGCAAGTTAAATAAGAGCTTCGAAAGTGAAGAACTTTCAATTTAAGTATTGCTAAGTAGATTTCAGTTGATTTTGCAACATGTGGTAGGGTTTATTATGTTAAAAAAATACTTACCTCTGCTTGTATACGAGCAGAAACAACCAGGGGTGAAGCTATCACGAGTAAAAGCTTCAAACCTTAATGGTTTCGCTTCACCTTTGATTGTCATGCAAGCTTGCTCTTGGCGCCCAATCTTTTACGCTAAGAGTTAGATACAAAATAACCTTTTTAAACTCGACTCATACGAGTTGGGGGAAAATTATCGATTCCTTCAGAATTATATACTTTACAATCATATACAAAATTCGGTCTAGAAGAATTAAAGTGCAACTCGGCATAAAACTGTGTTACCATAGTATTTATTATATAAAATTTGAATGAAAAGATATTGGAAAAGAAATTCCGTCCCACTCAACTTGTATCAGCTGCAGCTTATTGCAAGATCTTGGGTCTCTGAAGATCTCTTTTAATTTGAACTACACATTTTCGTTGTTTTTCAACTCAGAGCTGCTGGCAGGCCAACAATTCACAGAATAGATACTGCTCATAAATCGCATTATAAATTTTCGAAGCAGTATGGGCGTTGGAGCTATCTTGCATCAAAATCACTTTCCTTTCCGTCCCCGAATTGTTGGGCATATTGTACAAAAACAGGAAGAAGAACTTCCTTGTAATACTACCCTGATCAAAAAGTTCCCCGAATCACCACCGTGTGGCGCTCTCAGTCACCTGATTTGAGTTCTCTTTTTGTAAGGTTGCGACGTTGTACAATTTTAAAAATGGAATTGAATTGGCAACAACGAGCTTGTATTAAATTTTGCGTTAAAAAGGGTTTCAATCGTGCGACGAAATTGAAAATCTTAGAAAGGTGTTTTGGCAATGATACTTTGAAGGAAACAGTCGTTTATTAGTGGCACGAACGTTTCAGAAGAGGCCGTGATCCCGTGAACGATGATGAACGCAGTGGCAGGCCTTCGACATTGAAGACCGATGAAAATATCAACAAAATTAAAGAATGGGTGACCACAGATCGCAAATTGACCATTAGATAGATGACAGAGGAGTTGGACATTACTTTTGTATCAGTTCAAGACATTTTGGTTAATGATTTGAGCCTCAGACGTGTCGCAGCAAAGCTGGTACCGAAAGACCTGAATTTCATGTAAAAAAGGGACCGCGTTGACGTCGCAAAGATATGATTTCCAAGGTCAAATCCGACCCAACATTCATCAAACGGATCATTACTGATCAGGAAACGTGGATTTGTGAGTATGACATGCAATCCAGACATCAAACGAGTGAATAGCGTGCACCGAATCAGGCGCGACCGAAAAAAACTACGTCGTTGTCAGTCGAAAAAGAAAGCGATGCTCACAGTTTTCATGGCTAACAAGGGTGTTTTGTATCATGAACCCCTTTCAAACAGCCAGACCGCAACAATGAGTATTATTTGGGTGTTATGGGAGATTTGCGTGAAGCAATTTGCTAAAAAGAGATCGGCTTTGTGGGCAAACAACTCGTGGATCTTGTATCACGATAACGCACCGTTGCACAATGCTATCGTTATCCGTGAACCTTATGCTAAGAACAAAACGAATACCATTCAACCACCACCAAATACACCCCTAAGAATTTTTCCTATTCGGTTTGTTCAAGAAACTGCTACGCAGAACTCGTTTCAGCACCCGAGTTGTGATAATAGAAAAGTCAAAGGATGCTCTGGTGGCCATACCGCAAACCAAATACAAAAAATGTTTCGAGGATTGGTTCAAGCGCTGGCATAAGTGCGGTGAAGTCGATAGGAAGTACTTCGAAGGGAAGAATATCGATTTTGATGCATAATCTGATACTTTTAATTTCCTGAATAAATCCCGGGAGCTTTTTGATCAAGCTGGTATTCTTCATCAACAGACAATCCTTGCTGGGCAAACTGAAGTTGGCTCTTTCCGCGGCTGCTAATTATGCCATCTACCATGATTTTTAGTTGAGTTTCGGTAGTATATTCAGAATCCCTGGTTTTCACTGTCCTATTCTGTCGATTAGATGTTTGATGCAGTTGAATCCGTCGTAAAAGAATGTTCGCAAGCTGCCTTTCACCATAGGCATTATCATCAGCAATATCGAAGTTTTTGACATTGTGGCATAAGGTTCTTCTCGGAAACTAGAGGTTTCTAGCGTTTCTCATATTTCGTATTATTGTCTAAATTTCTGTTTCCACTCCTTATAAAAATTAACTAAAGCTATTTTGTTATATTAGAAGTGAGCGAGAAGATCTAAAGTGAGTGTTAAAATTTTTGAAGATAATTTATTCGGGTTGATTTTTCATGCCCAAAGTCAGAAACTTTGGCGCCATCCTCTACGAAAAATTGTACAGGATAAATTTTAGATAAATTCTAATTTTGCATTCATTTAGGTTTAGAAAACTTAATTTGCTAACACAATCTACTGCGTTTTGTATATTGCGGCCTCATATTGCATCTGACATCGGTATGTATTAAGTAATTTCTTCATAATTCAACTTTTTCAGTTTTTTTTACGTTTAAAAGGCAATTTTTTCCCAAGGTCGGAAACAAGGAGAAAAACCAAATGTTCTTTACCTTGTTGTGAATCAATAAACACAGGACATATATTAAATACTGTACATTCTTCTTGATGCGTTCATATCAGGAATTGCAAACACCAATGAAACAAAAGGTTATGCTATGAATTATCAGCATAAAATCGAATAATATCGAATAAAACAGGATTATCGTCATTTAGATCGTCTTTCAGTCGCTATCCATGTAACTCAATTTATTCGTCGTTTTCGGCGCTATTGCAAACGCAACCCTATCCGTTTTTTTTTTAAGTTTTTAAATTTTATTTTTGGGTAGTTTAACTTAAATTTTGTTAATTTTTTTTCGCTTTGTTTTGGAATTTTTGTCACTGTACTAAGTTTATGTATCGGTTTAATCATCGACTTAAAAGAAAAAGTGAAAAATTCAAAAGCGTTGTAATGATATAAAATTAATTAAAAAAGTGTCTAGTGTCTAGTGCCGCACCTTTGCTGTCGCTTTTGATCGCCATTCTACAGTCTTATCATTTTTTTTACGTACTTACGAGAAATTATGCTCGGTATGATTATTGCCTTAGTTGTGATTTCTATAGAATTTATATAGTTTCAAATAAGAAACCTTATGGTAAAAAACGAACGGGAATGAATTTTGAATAGCCGCGCTTATCAAATCGGTAAATTTGCTCAACGTTGACAATACTTTTATTGGTGTTCTGTCTAATTTTTGACGCATAACGTACAATTAGTATTCAATTGGCGTTTATGCGAAGAAGTCGAAAAATTGTTGTGTGGCGATTTTTATAATGGATGAAAAATTAGAACAACGCGTGTGCCTAAAATTTTGTGTTAAAAATGAAATTTCCGCACAAAAGGCGTGTGGTGAAGCGTGTATGCGCAAAACACAAGCATATGAATGGTATAAACGATTCAAAGGCGGCCGAGAGAGCCTAGAGTACGATGAGATCCCTGGTCGGCCATCAACGTCTGTTGTCTAAGAAAAATCGAATCGGCGAAGCAAATCGTGTTGGAAAATCGTTATGTATCGATTAGAGAGGTTGTTGTGTTGTTAAGCATCCCATATTGTCAGCCGAACCCATTTTACCTGAGCATTTGGGCATGAAATGCGTCGCTCCTCGGCTGGTGCTAAGCTGATTTCATTCAAAAACAGCGTCGAGTTGATGTTGTCAAAGAGTTGATTTCCGACGCAAACAGCAACCCATAATTCATCGAACGCATCATTATTGGTGACCAAACATGGGTTTAGGAATTTGATATGCCGCCGAACAACAATCTTCTGAATGATGCTTCGAAAATGAGCCAAAACCGAAGAAAGAGTTCCAAAGTCACTACAAAATCAAAGTTTTGTTGACGGATTTCTTTCGTGGTGTGATGCACTACGAATTTCTTCCGGAGGGCCAAACGGTCAATAAAGAATAGTATTTAGGCGTTATGCGTCGTTTGCGTGAAGCCATTCGTAAAAAAGGCTAGCTCGAAATTTTCGCCAAATATTCGACCAATGTCATCAGCCATGAACCAACAGTCCAAACATGGCCCCATGTGACTTTATTCTATTTCCTAAACGCAAATTGCCGTTGCGGGGAACGCGTTTAAAGACTATCGAGGCTATAAATGAGAATTCGCTGCGTGAGTTGAAGGCCATGCCTTTGGCGGCCTATAAAAAATGTATGGAGAGTAGGATCAAACTTTCGAATGCATATATTACCGCAGAAAGAGAGTATTTTGAACGGGATGATAAAGAAATTTTTTAAAATTTGAAATTTTGCTTTTTTAAAAATTCCCGTTCATTTTTTCATAAGGTATAATGCGGGCGTTAATTTTCAGTTCACGAATATGTTGTTGCATAGCTGAATTATTCAATGTCCATTTAACTGCCTCAGTTGCACTCGCTTGAACGCATATTGCCCTAGCGTTTGCATCAAAAGTTGAATTTAACAGGTGTCTGAAAGTAAGTTTGTTAAAACCATCGAAAGTGTCTGGTTTTTTGGAAAAAATCTTCAAATAGATAGAAAAAACATCATCCCCAATTAGCATATTTAAAAATCGGATTTTCTAAAATGAAGTAACTTAATTTCTTTGCACTTTTAAAGGTGTCTAGCATGGGGGTTTCCATCACTCAATATGTTTGGCTTTTTGCAACATGACTTGTGATACAATCCCATAAAAATACTACAAACTCAGCTGTTATACTATTACGAAATAATGTCCAATTTTTCCCACTTTTGTCACTTGTTTCCTCTCAAAGCAACCACAACTCAAACTTGACAGGATCCAAACGTTCTGGTTTGGTGCACAACAGAAAAAATTTTCAGATTTTATACTATGACGTATGTCTTGCGGTCGCTGGCTCTTGGACTGCTCAGGTGGTACAACTTGCGTTCATAAGCAAAGGAAAGTGACTTTGCGTCACTTTAAAGGAAAGTTAGAAGGCAAGCATCAAACAACAAAATTAGCGCTCTGAAGTGAGAAGTAATTCACTTAAAAATTGTTATTTTTCAATTTTTCCTTTCAATAACGTCAAGTGTCAAAAATCGGCGATTGCTTTTTTATTTATTTTTTTTCATTTCTGTATTTTAGAAGTAATGCTTTGAATATTTTCGTTCAACGATTACAAATTTGAAAATATTCTACGCACAAAAGGCGTTTAAAATCAGTGTCAAATTGTTTAAAATCAGTATTTTTCTATTAAAAGAAAGGGAAAACAGAGCTATATATTAAAAGATAAATTCCAAAATAAAAAATATAGCTTATTTTATCATATTCATTTACATGGAATTTTATTCTCAAAATTTAAAATGAAAATTTATATGGCATCTTGTTCAAAAACTCGAAAATGAAAAAGAAATACATATCCGAGTGAGAAAAAAAAGTGTTCCGCTTTTTTACCACGCACACTGTGCATACATTGAGTATCATCTAGAATGGAACTCAGTTAACCATTGTGGACATGATTTCGCGATTGTCTTTTTTTTGTCTTCTTCGCGGATAGAATTAAACAAGGAGAGACTTACAGGCCTGTAACCTCTTCGACACGCTAAATTCATCGCCTGGTTGGATAAAGTTAAGTGAGTACGTACCACTAGTACTAGGCTCACTAGTATGGAATGCCTCAAGCTTGTCCTCCTGCTGTCTTTGTGTCAGCCTTAAGCTTGTTTCTGAAAATTTTCGCCGCGAACTGTTAGAGACTCTAAGAACTTTTCGTCATGTTCGTTATTTGTTTAAACAAAATGCGTCGAGCGATATAATTCCTCGCATGTTTGTAGTTTTACTAGCATAGTGTCTACATTGGTACATATCTTTGTTATTGCTTTTCTTGTTATTGTTATTGTTATTACTATCACCTCGATGTGTTGTTCAGCATACATACGAGTATCTAATCGCGCTTCATACTACAAATTTTTAACCTTTTTTTGTCCATGAAACGCGCAACTCAACAAGCTCCAAGCTCCGTATGTGAACTATAAAAGATTTTCTTTCAAAAACGTTGTTGGTGGCTTATCCGAAACAGATATAAACGAGTGTCGGCTTGTTGGAGAAGTTTTTTGGCTTAACTAGTTTTCTAGCATACATATAAACTCTTTATCTTTAATCACAGGAAGATATATAATTTCAAATGCGAATTTAATGCTTGCGTTTTTTTGTTTTGTTGAGTTTGGCCCCTATATGTGTCGATTTTTGCAAAACTAGATAGTACTTAAGATGGTCTTGATCATTGAGCTCTTTTTTTCTATTATGTCGGTCTTTACTAGAGGCTATTGGAAGTTTTCTTTGTAGGTTTATTCACGTTGTGTTAACAATTAAAACAGAATTTCAGTTTGTACCGAATCAGGTTTACAAATCCAATCAAATGCTGAACATTAGCTGATGAAATGTTGAATTTGTGAATGGATCTAAAAGATATGTTCTTATTAAATTTTCAGACGTTCAACAAAATCTACAAATACATGTTAGTCTATTTTTGCTTTTATTGTGCTTATCTGATGAGAATTCGTCGTTGGGAACTTGTTATTTATAAATTTAAATGAAAATGACTTCCTTGCACAGAGGAAACGGCGGCAATTAAGTTTTTCAAAAGTGAACTAAATGGAATTTCCGATAGATGATACGAAATATCACCAATGAACGATAAATTTGAATTTTGACTTGTCGGGGAATTCCACTATAACGCGTTTATTCGAAAACAACGAAATTGCGAAATTTTTTTATTTGTATCTTATAAGATATTAGGTGTAAATTCTAGAAAATTGTGTTGGGATAAAGATATATTATTTTGGTCCTTTCTAGTGGTTACACAAGTGTAAACATTTCTGCATTATAGGACTTAAAACATGTCCTTTTCAAACTAGATGTTGCTGGGCCTTTACTTTTATTTCTTTAAAATGCAAAGTGGTACTCCGCTGCTGCAAACTTTTGTATTTGAGAAATTAAACTAAGTCATTTCCTTACTTTCGACTACGATGAACGATACCTCATTTGTTAATACGGATTTTTCAGGTGCGGTATTTTACAAACCAAATGAAAGGTTTGGACGAAGATATGGTGCATCGTGAGATATGATGATTATTGTTTTTTAAATGGGCTAAGTATGATTTCATATCGTCTGATATTGGTTTTGTTTCTTAGAAAGAGTTCAGGGTAGACAGTGAATCAAATCACTTCATTTATCAAAATTTATCATTTCATCAAAATCATTTCATTTATATCCATGAATATATGTTGATTACATGGGCTGTCTGAAAAGTTGTCTTTGTAACTATTCAAAAGTTGCATTTCTTCCCAAAATTTATTGTGATTTTCCGAATTAGTCTCCTTTTAAGTCAATACATTTTCTTTCAACGACGTTAACTTTTCTAACCCTTCCAAAGAGGTTTTCGTCTTTCTCTGCAAAATAAGCGTTCACGAATGCTATCACTGAAGACGGAGCCTTGAAACACTCCGTCCTCAAATTCAAATTATTAGGTCAAGAAACAAGAAAAAAACAGTGAGGGCCAGATCTGGTTAAAAAGGATGCATAGTCAATCAATTCAACTCGTGAATTTCGACCCCGGCGATAACTGAAGTGCAAATAGGCGCGTTGCCCTGATGAAAAATGATATTTTTCATTTTCAAATGCGGTAGTTATTTTCAATGCCTGTCTGTAGTATATCTAGTAGTAATTTCATTTTATTGATTTACCATTATGAATAAAATCGATGAGCAAAACTCTGCAGCTATTATAAAACACAGCCACCATCCCAATCAACAGAAGAGTCATTGCTTTTTTCGGAATAAGTCCTAAAATTACAAACCCATTTCTTGGCTTAGTCGCTCGTATCAGAAATGTAGCGGTTGATCCAAGTTTCACACTTGACCCAGCGATGCTTCAACTTCTTTATATCGTCTGGAAAAAAGTTTTCTAGAGGACTCCAATGTAGGTCTCCATGGCGGCGATTGCTTCCTAATTCGAGTGAAATTTCAGCCCGGTGAGTGACTTTTTCAAGCTGGGAAACAAAAAGAAGTCGCACGGGACCAAATCTAAAGAATACGGTGAATGGGGAAGCAGTTCGCAGTCCAATTTGATCAATTTAGCCATGGTGAGTGCAAAGGTCTGAGACGGTGCATTGTAGTGCCGGAAAAGCCCTTTTTTCATCGCCAAATGCGGCCGTGTTTTTTAATTCGGTGCGAGTCGGCATAATAATTCGACATAGGCCTGCCCTGTGACCGTTTTGCCCTTCTTCAGGTAGTCAATGCATATCACACCTTGCGAATCCCAGGAAAAGAAGGCCATCACCTTTCCGGCCGACGGGACAGTCTTCGCCGTCTTCGGGCAGCGAGCAGGTTCACCGGGTAGAGTCCACTATTTCGATTGTTCTTTGGTCTCTGGTGTCATGTTTCGTCAACGGTCACACGGTTGCGCTTGTTATCCGGAATGAGCAAACGCGGCACCGGTCTGCCAAAACGTGATCGTGGATTTTCGTCACGTTATCCTACGTGGTTGCTGTTTTCGGGGCACCTGGAAGTGACTCCATCAAAAACCGACGTGCGACCGCGCTGAAATTCATTGAACCAATTTTTGACTGTCACCATCTCAGGAGAAACGTTTCCATACACTACATCGAAACGCTCTTTCACTTTACTGCGCGATTTTCCTTCCAAAAACAAGAGTCGAATCACTGACAGATATTGCCCTTTTACCACTTTTTCTAAATAAGCGGACACACTTGCTTTCACACGCTCTCCAAACAGAACTACAAGTCTGATCCGGCTGAAATTTCGCCAGTAGCCGTCTACAGAAAGGCACTACACTAGAGTGTAGAGTTAGAGTTCTCTTGCGATCGTGGCACCATTGGGCAGTGATGCTAAGTACTTATCGGACCGCCCTCGTATGCTTATAGCTTCTGCTATCTATCTGACCTTCATTCGACAGTCGCCGAATAGCATTCGCTAAACTTTATTGGCGTTATCGCTGATTACAGTTATTGGCCTTTCTGAATACTCATCATCAGTAAAGCTGATAAGACCACGTTTAAATTCAGCTATACAAAGCTTCACGATCGGAAATAATGACTGTCGCCTTTCAAATACAAATATCTAAGTTAGTCCTAATTTTTTCCACTATTTTGAAAACTCACTACGACTTCCTTTATATTTCATTTATGTCTTTAGGCATTATACGAAAACTGCGAGGTTGTTTCACCTTTTGTGTTGTTTCTCTTTTCACATTTTCCATTAACCGACACTACTTAATCACCAAAATGAAGTTTGTTTTTTTCTGTGACTGCTCATCCTATCAGTTACTGCGACCTTGGAGTCGAACTTCCTGATCTGTGCACAGCGGAAGCACCAAATCAGCGAGATTTCGAAAAAACTCTTGACCTAACAGGTTTCAATCGAAATAAGTGAAATTTTATTTAGGTTAATAAATTTTCTTTAATTATTGCGTTAAACAAAAATACTCCTCTCAAGGCTTTTGCATCATAACGAATACAAATGTAAATTTACTCATGCTTTATCCATCTCTTTCTACGCGAAGTTGTCCAGGAGTGTTCTTGCTGTTTTTGATAATGCTAGGGGCTATGTTTAAAAAATTTCCTATATTCGATCAGGTATTGGATTCTATTGAACTTCCATCAAATGAATCTTGTGGGTTCCGTAACTCGTAAAGTTATTTTATTTAAATTGTAGTTTTATTAATTTGCACGTCTATCAAGCCGGATTCCACTATGTGATTGTAGTTGATTGTGATTATCGATGGATACAATTTTTGGAGAAATACTCTCTGTATTGGTGCATTTGGCAGTATTTCTGTCGCTCCCCGTTTGATTAGAAATTTTCTAAATATTTTCGATGCATTGTAATTATGTTAGTTTTGATTTAGGTAGTTTTTGCATTTTGGCGACGTCCTCCGGTCAATCTAACCAGAAAATTAGATGAGTTCATTTGACAAATCAAACCACATATGACGCTCGCGCAATTTGGCATCAGAAGTAAGTATACAAATGTTACTGACGTCAGTGACACTTGAGCCCATAGTAGGCGAATATACTATCATCAGACCACCTGGATTTCGCGAGATGACTAAGAACATTTTTTTTTACCAAGTAATGTTGCTAAGAAGTCGCAGAGGCGTTTCTTTTCGCGAATTGTAAAGAAATCATTCGGAAGGCAATGTTTCTGTATTTTTACCATGAAGTTCGTTCTGTCAGCTTGGAACTGATTTTCGTATCGAAGTGCAGTCAATGTTGGAAATCATGTGAGCGCCTCTCATAACTTTAACGTTGCAAATGCTAGTTACCGATGCCAAAATATAACAATGCAACACATTTTGCTGATAGAATATGAGGGCGTAGGGTTCAAGGAAGATTACCCTTTTATTCTATTAAATTTTGGGAGAAAGAATCTTTACTCTTAATTTTATAGTTCCGAAACTTTAATTTGACTTTTTTCCATGCCCGCGTGGCTTCCATCACAATTAAAACTGACAAATCAAACTATTAGAAACAAGCTCTCACCTGTCAAATTGACTGTCTCTGAAATTTTTTGCCATTTGAAAGGATCTATGCTTCGAAATGTTTTTTACTGCTCCAAACAAAGCTACTCCTAGACGATTCTATTGTATTTAAAACAGCGTGGGATTCGTATGAAGTTCGGTTGTTGCTAATCCTTTCCACCATACTTGAGTAAAATGGTATTCAAATTCGATTGCTTGTAAAAGGAAACAGTCTTAATATTTTATCTACGGCACCAATTAATCAATTTTTAACCTAGCTGACAGTAATCATAAGAAATAAATAATAATAATCGAAAAAAAATTATCATCCTCTGCAAAACAATGGCGTAAAAGTTTGCCCTTGGAGGCTGAATCTGAGGGCATGTTATACCATTATTTCTAGATAAAAGGAGCGCGAGAAAACGATCTCGCCGGAAATATTCTTGACATGTCAATATAAGTCTAAATAAATCAAGCACCAAAATTTGTTTGTGGTTAATCGTAATATTTTTGCTCTGCGTTTAAGAGAGTACTGAAATATATATTTGCGAATAAAATATGCTGGTAGATTGACTGTTGCTCCTGAGGGAAAACCGCTCAACTTCTGTAGATTACGGCAATCTCTGAGAATCGAAAAACACAATATATAGACGTTTCCGCGCTACTGGTCAAGGATCTAAAGACGTGGTTCAATGGATCGCATGGTGATATAGATTTTGCCTGAAAAAATTCTTGAGCGAGCACGGATAATTTCAGGCTCACCTGCACACGACAATCTGTCCATAGCTTCCCAATTGCATATTTTGCGCGGGTGATTGATACTTACGACACATTCTTAAGTGCAAGAGCCGTAGCACCCAGCGCATTATTTTTCATGTTGAAATATGGAAGTTTCCTCCGCGCAGTCTAATTGGTGAGACGTTCAGTTTGTTCGACAAATTGAACTATGTTTCGAAGTATTCCCGAAAAAAATTAGCATCAAAAGGATTCATTAAGGTATCTTTGGAACCATTTGTATTTGAGTCCTGCATCTTCAGCATAGAATGTAAGTGCTTTACTACTGGACTGCCCGGACTGAAAGATCGCTATTGAAAGATAAAGCGTTTTTCAAATTTATCGTTTTAAAATAGCTTTGATGTAAAACCTCAATTCCTGCTTTTGTTGTATTATCACTATCTAGTATGAATTTGGTTAAACTATTCAATTTTTCGTTCCTAGCTGACTATAAATTTTTTCCTTTTTTGATTTTTGAAGATAATTCGTCTGAAATGAATCTTTGAGTAAATATTTTTTTGAAAAAAGAAAAAAATTAAAAACGTTTCGGTACAAAGCCAAATTAAAATTTTCACACACAACCCAACCAACAAAAGATCGATCTTGAAGTATTCAAATTTGGAAGTTTTTGTTTTGATGCAGCTCAAGGACTATCATGAGAAAACCAGGATGTAAGACGGTCGAATTTTCTTAGCTTATCACTTAATTCAAAATAATTTATAAGGCGCAATAAATCGTGTTAAAATATTTATTTTTGCTTTCAGGTCCTGCCTAACGATGGGTTACCCTCAGTTGTGTGTCAAAATTGTCGCCGACAGCTGGACTCCTGCCATAGGTTTCATACAAAAGCGCAAGAAGCTCAAAAAACTCTTGAAGGCTTTTTACAGTATGCTTCAGGCGTCAGTGGGACTGAAGAGGTAAGTCGAATTCTTTCATTAAATCTACAAGAATTTACTCGTGCAACACATTCAACCTCCCTTCGTCTTCGTTATTCTCGAAGCCACTAATCCCCTTTATATTTCCGTTGTTTGCAAAAGATTTTCAAAGGAAAAATTATTATTATTATTATTGATGCTCTAAAACTAGATTGGATAAACAGTGAGTCAACCTTTATCGTCGACGGTCGTGCAACGTATAGAACACACAATATTGCTGACAATTAGCTATAAATATCTTTTTAGAGCATCCATTAGCTCAATATTAAAAACAAAATTCACATATGTTGAAAATCTGTGTGCACTACCGTATGTAGAAGACGTTGTTGATCGTGTTATTATAGTAGGAGTTGTAGCTATCGCGACTACCGTCCTCTTCGTCTTAATGAAATTTCACAAAAGCTATTTGGTACAGTCTTATCATCATCATTATATGCACATACTGAACATATGCCACACCTCCATCTCCTACACACTATGTACGATCGTGCTAGAAGACAGCGATTTATCTTTCCATGATCTCAACACATGATGATGATGATGGTAAGGGTTACCATAATTTGGAAGATATTAATTCACTTGTGGTGCTTTCATGGTGATGCATTTGTTTCCTAATTTTCCAAACAAATATCTAATTCAGAGATATTTTATCGCGATAGTCAGGTGTACATGAATGCCGGCGGCAAATTGAAGCGAAATTCTTTCAAATGAGCATTTAACGGTGTTTCAATACCTCATAAAAGTAGATTTCTAATTGTCGATGCTTTTTATATGTAAATTATTTCAGATTTAATTAATGATGTTTTTAAGTATTTTTTATTTAATTCTAATACAGGTCATTCTCCGCAATATTTTCCGATTTGTTGGCAGACGAAAATAGACTGTAAATGTATTTGTTTATGAAACTCTGCCCGAAGTAAATTGAAATCATCATTAGACAGATGGAAATTTCCTGTTGACCGAGGTTCAGGTTTCGGTTGAAAACTGTTTGCTTGGAATTATGTTCTAATTAGTTTAAAGTGAAATCTTATATTTTTTCTCAAAACAAAGTGCGAAATGATCAGAATGTGTTCATGATTGCTAATTTAGACAAGTTTGTCCTGGCATTTCGTGCAAAAATTAAGAACTAAAAGATTTAAATGTATGCCTCATGATGTGATCACTCTTGCAGCATAATGTTCCACACAATTCTCATCAAAATAAATAGAGCACATGTATCCTGAAACAATAATGTTCGAGAGAAAACCATGTAAAATTTACAGAGAGACCGAACGACATATTTTCGAATTAATTGAATTATAAATTGTAAAGTGGTAAAATATTTTATTCTTTGTTGAATTTGAGATTTAAATTTGAGTCAGATTAATTTCAGCTTCATGAAAAAGTTAGAAATGAAATAAGATTGAAGATCTAGTCAATAAATGGGTTTCCATTTATTGATTCAGGTTGTAGCAACCAACTTAAAAAAAATTAAATGAATATTTTACGATTTTTAATTTTTTAGTTTGAGTTTTATTATTTTAGAATTGATGGTTGGTTCGGAGCCAATATCATCCCTTATTCAGTGATAGCCAAAGTGAACTGCATATGGACGAGTTATCTTTCTAAACCTTAAACACGACTCCTGCAATAGATTTCCCTTCATGATCTTTACATAGTTCTCATGTGTTGTTCTGCAAACACGATAAATATCTAAAATATAAAAAGGAAGACTGACATGTCCAGAATCCGTTCGCTCTGAACATCTGACTGAGCTGTGCCTCATTCGATTACTCTCGCACTGAATTCACCTCAAAGAGCAAAGTAGCAACCTGTGTTCAAAGAAATTACGAAGTTTGTTCTGTTTTTTTAGCAAGCTCGCTAAAATAGTCTGTACAGCTTGGACGTGTATCGTAGCCCACTGTATTGTAGTTAAACATATTTCCTACAATTTTGGCGTTTTTCGGGATATTTTTGCTTTTTGTTCGAGCAGTATTTCGATTAAACTAAGAAAGTTAACGATCTCCTATGGCTTCAGGCGTTCCAACTCCTCCCCGACAAGTAGGCAGCTTCTAGGGTTGCATCTTTTCTTTCGGGCTAGTGATTAACAGTGTGCTCGCAGATACACTGGTGTCTGCTCTCCAACATTGCAGAACTTGCACTCACCGTTCGCTTTCTAGCTCATCTCATTGAGACGTTCTCCGAGTATACGATGCATCTTGAAATTGTCAGTAAGGACGCTTAGCTTTCTTTTGTTTATTCAAATACAAGCTTCATCAGATACGTCGAAAAAGAGTTTCAATTTTTAAGCCCTCCGAAGCTTATTACGTCTCTATGTTCATTTTACTTTTGGCCTGTTTAAATGAAATTAATTTTAGACTGATGAATGCTGCCGCAACTATCGTTCTTGTTACTTGATCCACAACAGATCCGATATGCGACAAATGTTCACTACCCTCGATTCCTACATGCCTAGACATCCATGGCTTCATAGACTTCAGCCAGAGAATTACTTGACATGCTTTCGATCGATTATCGGTTAAATAGTTGATACAAGCCCCTAAAATTCGAATTGTCATTCCCTCACATTTCTTAGAATCAATCATGTGATCAAATAGTATTGTTCCTGCTAAATCTATGTTTGATTCAACGCTTCAGTCCCTATAGTACACAGATAATATTTCATGTAGTAAAGAAAAAAATGAATGATGGTGTTCCATAATTAAATGCAGAATGTCTACAAAGAATCCCGAGGAATCAGTCTGTAGAACTGTAGGTTATTTTGAGGTTAGATGACTCAATGACATTTCCGATGTGACAGAAAGTTTGTTGTACGTTTGACATTTACTAAATGGGTCGCTTTTCGCTTGAACAAAGTTGGGAAATTCCAAAGTGGTGATTTTTCTACTCAAACTGTGAGAAATTTACGAAAAAAAAAAATTTACAAACTGGATGTATCACAAACTCAATTTATGGATCTATTTGTGTAGCGAGTTCGTGAAACTGAATCGTGGTGGGACTGTACAACTAGTGTACGTACTTTTCCATTGCACACAATCAAAAAGATCGCTGCAGTTGCTCAGAGTGTGCGTGAAGAACAATCAACATCAACTAGTCATCGTCCTTAAGAATTGCACATTTCACGCACGTCTTTGAGAAGAATTTTGGACCGAAGACTAATCGAAGATGAGGATTTTTATCGGAAAATAAATTTTTAAATTGGAAATCATTCGCGATTTGACTCCGTTGGACTTTTTGATGGAACGTTGGACGATTGATGACTTGGAACATGAAATCCAAGTTGAAACTGACGAAAAAGAGGCCCAATCACTCGAAAATGTATTGAAAAATTGGACTTGTCAAATGACGTATTGTTATTTTACGCTATTCATTCGAATGATGTTGTCTTCCATTTCTATATGGGAAGGTTCAATCTTTTTTTATAGTCAATTCTAATTTCAAATCTCAAGATTCTAATTCCAATATACAGGTCCACCCTGTATACTATGGCTTCCAGTCGAAAGATTCAATATGTTATTCATTATTTTACTACATTTTAGATGATATTCAATAGAAAGCTTTACTTCTGACAGTGTGTAATTGTGGAAAGCTTTGTATCTTTATTTTGAACACAGACATCCTTTCTTTAATTTTCACTTTATCTTTTACCGTATCCAGTTTGAAGTGCTGTGAATCCTTGATTTTACCAAAAAGTTGACAAAAATCAAAAAGTGAAACAAATCCAGAGTGTTGCATTTACAACGCTGCAAACTTCAGACATTCTTGGCCATAGTGATGTCTCTACTGTTCTTACATGATTTTTGTGTTTTGCTAGGACTTGTTCTGTCCTCATTTTGTGAGGTGAGTGCAAAACGTGATTTCTCAGGTGATTCTGTAGCCGTTTGTCTCATTCTAAAGCGTATCTAGCTGTTGAGACTAAACAAATCTCCAAAGAGATTTGTTTAGTCCCGGTTTTCGATGTTGTTTCTTTAGTCCTGCGATCGAGTTGACTCGAGCTTGACCGACAGTGGCAGCTCCTGATAAGTAAGCCTTTCAAGGTCCCCCAAAATACGATTGATTTTTATGTTTGATAGATCCTAGGAGGATTTTTGAGGATGGTTGTGCTTAAACTGTTGGGATTTGTTCGTGAAATAAAACTACCTGTACTGGGAATTGAGATAGAAAACAAAGGAGAGATTCTCATGGCTTCGTTAAAATCTTGAAAAACCAGTTTAAAACATACGAGAAAAAAGGAAAACAGCATGAAGATTAAAACAAGAAAAAAAAGACGCATCTGGCGCTATTAGGTAATATTAACGTGTACATACATTGAAATGAAGGATAAAAATTTAAAATAAAATAAAATAAAATTACATAAATTAATTATTATAAATTCTTCACCAAGATTTATGACGATTTCGTTTTTGAGTCCAACACGAGAGTGCAGTTTCCTTTTATATAGTGGCCACATTTTCCAGTTCACATTGTCATATGACAGTTCACATTCTCGATGATAGTTAGGATTTGATGCATTATTGGCCTTGGGATGTCATTGATCTTTCAGCGAGTTTTCTAATTTGTATCATTTAACAGAGATTTTTGTTAAAATTTTCCTAAGTATAAGTTTATGTAAACTGATAGATGCAATGAAGAATTTACTCAGATCTCTAGATATAAGCAATCTATTGTCAGAAATTTTACACAACACCATGCCAATAATGAATTTTGTTGTTTAATAATTTGTCTCATTCCGGAAATTTTGTCAAACTCGTATTAAAAAGAAATAATTAGGCTGATCAAGTGTAATTTTCATGTATCTATTTTGTATGACTTGAAGCTTATTTTTTAAGTATCTGGAGAATTGGTATAAGCTGGAGGATCCGTGTAAAATGATGGGTTGTATCACTGTTTTGTGTCAATTTTAAGTTTGCACTAATGGTAAAGCTGGTATATTTTTTCTAAGGTTACTTCCAAATTTCGAATAATAATGTTGAGATCGACGCTAAGAAAGTATATTGAAGTATTGTCAGATAAAATTGCTGTTTGAATTTTTGCGTTAGTAGGTATGTCAAAAGTGTTAATGTTGAATAAAATGGGATCCATACGAGAACCTTAAGGGGAACCAGTAGATATACTGTTTGTAGAGAAGGTGCTTACTCGAACTTTAACATCATGTTTCCTATCTTTCAAAAAAGATTGAATCAGATTAACCAAGTAAATCTGATTTTGATATTGAGAATGACTGGAATGACTGTAGCGTAATCCTTCGTGCCAGAAGTTATCGAAGCACTTCTATATATCTATTTATACAATACTATCAGATAACTTTTCATTGAGAATTGTTTTAGATCGTGTAGATCGCTGCACGGTAAAATTGTTGCTGAGACGAACTTCCATTTCTAAAACCGAATTAGTAACTCGGCAGAATATCGTTACCTTCCAAGAAGCTAGCTATTCATTTGTGTTAATTTTTCGAAAATATTTCAACCGGAGGATATGATCGATAATTCGTTACCGGGCTTTATGATCTGAAATACAACCGCACGTTTCCATTTTCATAGTAGGAAATGCACGCGTTAAATAGCAGGAATATGAAAGCATATCCCTTTCTCGGTTCATTGCTTAGAACTATGCTAGAGATTCTTTCTATATCTGGTGCTTTCCGTTCATAACTTGCTTGAAAAAGTTTTTTGCTCAAAAAAGTTTAAATGAAGCCTTCTAAGGATCACTTGAAATACCTTAGACTGTTTTCAGAGAGTTGCAAGCTAATACTTCACTGATAAATTTATCAACAATAACTTCTGGTTTTCCTTTGATTGAGAAGGGTTTTTGCTTTTTAGGGTTCTGCGCTAGCTCCAATGCATACAAATCCAATATTTGATTCTAAGGGTAGATATCCTCAGGGTCCCGGGTTCTCTGCCACTGCTGTTGTGACACATTTCATTTCCTGATGAGGTTGTAGAAATCTATTGAATCTGTACACTAAATTCAACCGCCTGCCAGATTTTGTTAATAGATTCCGCAATTGTTGATCTAAAGAGGGAATAGAATCTTTTTGTTCACAATAATCCTTGCGACTAGGTTCACAATTTCACCATTTCAGGGAATGCTCACCGCGTGACACCACACATACAAGCACATGCTATTTGAATTTCAAATTTAAGGCTCCTCAAAGGACCTCTGGTTGTCGAATTTATTGATCATTCCAACATCTCTCACCAAATGACAACACTTGCTATGGGTGTTAACCGCTGACATTGTGCAATAATTGATGATAGTATTAATCGTATGGTACCGATTGTATTTGATGCATGAATCAAGCTAAATTTAATTGACAAATTATATCCGATTTCTGAAATGAACGCATCGCTGTAAATTACATAGTTTGTGTATGAAGTATGCAATGTTTAGTATGAACTCTATCGTTCATGACTTCGCGATAATTTCATATCTCTCGCCAAGCAATTTGATCTGATGAGTACTAGCGTAAAAAAATTAATGAATATTTACATGTGGGTGATGTGGGCACAGATTTGTCACCATGTGCACATCATCATCCCCATATCACTGTCAACTCTGTCATCACTAGCATCATCATAGAAACACCAACAACAATTGTTTGCTAGCATTATCATGATCATTTAATTTGTAATTCAAAATATAGAAGAAAGGACCCCGTGAGCGTTGGAATGCGTTTATTTCGAATAAAAAACATGACGTCCGCCATTTCTTTAGATTTTCTTTGGTAGCATCAAGTACCTTTCAAGAAGTGTGCTCAATAATTTTAAATACCATCAATATAAAATTCATAAACCAAAAGTTTATACCAAGTGTCATTGGTGCTGCTCACAATTGTTGATTGAGGTAGAGCGCAGCTAAAAATACTTAATCTTAGTCATAATAAGTTTAGTTAAATTCGAAGACTTACGTAGTACATACGCCGCCATTGACTTATGATATCTCCGATGGATTTAAAGGCGTAGGTGTACGATATTGAAAAATACGAACTTAATAATGCTTTTTATGTTAAAGGTTAAACTTAACGTGGTATGACGAACACACACGCTTCATGTGTGTGTTCAAATAAACCGCTTGGGGTTTGATTGAAATGAGAATAGTGTAATTTCGTTTGTGTTGAAGAGATATCATCAAAATCATGTAATAGATATGTAGTACTTTTGCCATCGTGATTTAGCTGCAGGGCATATGAGCCATGATAGGGTCGAAACGATAACATGATAGTGTAACATTAGACTCGTGCACAATATGTATATTTTATTTAAATAATAAAAGCCTGGGGATTTCCAAAGTGAGTTCTGTTTTTGATATCTGTTTTATTTAAATTTTAAATTAAAGTCGGATTTGAGTTGATTTTTGTTGATATATTTGTCGGATGGTATAATTTGAGAGCAATACTCCTTTTCGTTTTTGAGTAGTCTCGTTTTAAATGTCAAAGTGTTCCTATCTATAATTGTCTATGACATAACTCTTATGTATATGATGATTAAGAGTTGTGTAAACACGAACTTGGGACATGTCTGCTTTATAATAACCTTAAA
This sequence comes from Stratiomys singularior, assembly GCA_954870665.1. Classification (NCBI taxonomy): domain Eukaryota; kingdom Metazoa; phylum Arthropoda; class Insecta; order Diptera; family Stratiomyidae; genus Stratiomys; species Stratiomys singularior. The sequence continues at coordinate 33,091,142 of OX940879.1, forward strand.
TATTGATTGAAGCCGGTTTGGAAATTTTGATTTTATCAAAAAGGCTACTCTTAAGTCTTATCAAATAATTGCCAACCATTCTGAAAAAAATCAGTCTGATTGATATCATCTGCTCATATTTATAATCGTACACTGTATCTAACCATTCGTCCATCTAAATGTAAACATGTCCTGTTTGAAAAGTTCCATATCGTCAGCTTGTACGTCAACTTGCTTATCGTTTAAATCCGATGTCTCAAGGTACGATACTGGGCACTGTTTTTGTTATCTTAATCGTTGAGATTTGTCCAAATTAAACTTTCCTCGAAATTCCTTCTGACCGCTAACGAGCTAACGTTTGCTAGGAAATTCGATACGATAATGGACTGCTTACGTATATAAAATGCCATTTCAGCAATTGATTCTTGAAGAAACGTAAAATTTCGGGTGTATTAATGAGTTTTCGATCCAAAATAAATTGTTTATTTTAAGAATAATTTGTGGGGGGATGCGACTCAGTTCATGTTTGAACTTAATATTAAAAAAAATTAATATTTACAAGAAATATTGACATTTTGTACTACTATCGCAAACTTATTTTACTACTATCGCTACTATCACGAACATTTCGAAAGTACAAATTAGTTCGTATTGTGTTTGCGTTTAAAAGTTAGTAGTTTTATGTATATTATAATATTAAAAGAATGTGTTATAAATGAATTAAGTTGCCCCTTTCAAAAACTATTTACTAACGAAAATGACGCGATGACGCGTCCAAACGCAATGAACGCTTTGACTTGACAGTGAAGTCAAGTTGTCGTTAAACTTATGTTACATATGTTTTAAAAGGATCAGACCTCTGTCAATAGCACTAAGTTATCCTTCATTCAAATTTGAAAACAGACAATGCAAATTAGTCACTTATGAGCAACCAATTGACAGGCAACAAAAAAAGGGCATATTTTAGCATCGGTTGATGATAAAAAAATTGGTATTCTAGGACAACCCAGAAACGAAAAAAAAACCATGTTTTGGTTAATCGTTTTTATCGACATCAATTCTCAGTCCAGAAATTACTTGTTTGAAGCTTAAATCAAATGAGATCACAAGGATCCAAAGAGAGTGTTATCTGCTATGAGCCATACATTCCACCGACTCCAAAGCTATGTTCCACATATTTAAGTATCCTGATAACGCGTGATCCCAGCCGTGTGCTGAAATTAGCGAACTGAACTGATTTCTTAGCGAGCATTAATCTGTTAAGTAATATTTATGGTGAGAATCCTAGAATAAAGCTCTTAAACTACCCACGAGATAGCAAAGGGAACAAATTTTGTGAATTTTTTTCAACAAAAGTATAAAAAATGCAAATGTTGGAATAGATTATAAAATGACGACTTAGCTGCGGAGGCCTATTGACCTTTCTCTCTTTTTTAAAACTCAACAGTAGGATATCAATTGCTTGCAATCTTGAAATTACGATAATAAACCAAAGAAATTTGAAATTTTGTATGATGACAGCTATATAATAGCATAGGATTTTTTAAAAAGTTATATTTTATGCAATAAAGGTTTCAAATGATTTCAAGTCGATTCTTGAATTTGTCGCAACTTGAGACAAGGACCTCTCCGAAGGCGCAGAACGGTTTTTTCAACTTTTCGCATATTTTTCAACAATTCATGATGTCAGAAGTCTAGAATTTATTTAGGGTATGATGTTATGTGGTTCAGGGAAGTAATTCATCTTTACGCTTATTCGCAAGGTCAGAATATTTTGTTCCGGATATTTTGTGAAGCTCGTATGAAAGGATATAATAGCACTTTTCAAGTATAATGCTAAGGTATCTGTTATGAATGACTTGAAGCTTATTTTTCACAAATTTGTTAAATACTTTCCTGTTGGTGCTTCGTGTAAAATGATGGGTTGTATTACTATTTTGTGTTGTGTTTCCATAAGTTTCCACTTATGGAAAAGCTTAGTTCCACATTTTGAATAATGAAGTTGGGATTGACGCTAACAAAATATATTCATGTATCGTCAGCAAAAATCGCTATATGTGTTTTTGCGTTAGTAAGGATGTTAGAAGTGTTCATTTTAAATTATATGGGACCAAAACAAGAACCTTGAAGGAATCCAGGAGATAAATTTCCGCAGGAACTTGTTTACTCAAACTTTAACTTCGTATTTCCTATCTTGCAGTAACGGTTTGTCTCGATTGAGTAGGTGTAATGAACTGTGGTATTGAGACAAACTGTGATATAGAGAAATCCTTCATGTCAAGCGTTATCGAAAGCGACTATAATGCGAGTGACTTTTCGTTCAAGTCGGGCGTGATGAACATCTTTACTCGATAAAGTTGGATTGAAAATTTGGTAGTATATTTTTACCTGCCACGGAGCTAGATAGTCTTTTGTGTATTAATTTTTCGAACAGTTTTCAAATAAATAGTGACTTAGCTGCAGCTGTCCATTGAAATCTTGTTTTTTTTAACACTCCGTCGCAGAAGATCCATCGTCTGCAATTTTTACGTTAGAATCAGAAACGAAAGAAATTTGAAATACAGTTTGGTAACAGGTATGGAATAGCATAGGATTAAAAAAAATATATATGCAAAATGATTCGATTGATTACAAGCGGATTCTCACAATCTTTCAAAGTTTTCTGTCAACTTCACGGAGGTGTTGCAAAAGTTTGGTGAAATCTTCATTCCCATATTGCCAATTATATGCTTATTTGAAGTAAGTCCCTTATTATATACGCAGTGGAAGACATTTTTGCTATATTGAGTACTTTTTATACTTATAGTACTTATTTATTCGCCGCTTGGCACTGCTCTCAGGGAGAAAGAGAGTAAAGTAGATTTAAAATATTTATTATTATTTTGACCATACCAGCCTAAACATTGAGGAAATAAATCATCACTGCCTAACTCTTTATATACTGGGTTAGAAAGCATTGAACGCTTCGTTACTAATAGTTGTCTCATGTCTAGCAAGGCACTTGGCATCCTTCGCTTTCTACCACGAACACAATTTTTCTTGTCCAGGTGAGCACCTATTGGATAGCGGGTTAGCGTCAATCAATATTTTATGGTAGAGCGTAGTCAGAATTTTATTATTTAGCATTGATATTGCATGAAAGTTTCTACTTATAACCAAGCTGTAGTAAAATGAAAATTCGTCGGTTATCTTTCCGATATCTTTCAGTTATCTTCCCTTTCTCATCATCATCTTTTTGTTAAGTTACACACGGATGTACCCATATGCTTTTGCATATGATCTACTCTTTCTTGTTTTAATAGTAACATCTCTATATGTTTTATCATCTGTGATTCCTTTAAAGGTTTTGGAGTGGCTATCACCTATGAAGCTGACGAATTTTACATTATGTGTATACCGCTTTGTAGAAGAACGTTTCAACATCTCGATGGCTACGTCAATTTCTCATCGAGTCCTTTCTGGTTCGCTTGACACGCTTGAAGCAAGAGTTTTCTAACCATTCTGTAAATCCCTTAGTATCCATCTTCTTATTCCAAATCTCGAAAGCTTAGCATTTTTTAGATTTTACTTAATAATCTTCTGTTTTCCCAATGCTACATCCAATCGTTTAAGCTAAGCCAAATAACGAAGAAATTCCATGCTTTCTCTATGTTTTATCAGCTGATACATAACTGAAATCCTGATCTCCTCTCATATCATAAAGATTTTTTATCAGCTTCAGGTTTTTGCAGATGAGCGTACATTAACATCATCCGGAGATTCTATTTGACGACAATAGACGAATTCAACATCGAAAATACGTTTTGAAGCGTCCTTTTCAAATGTCCAAACCTGTTTGTTCCAAAATTATCATCCTATATTTTTATTTCAAAAATGACATCTGAAGTCATTGAAAATACTTTCCTACATCCTAGATTTTTCGGAAATCAATAATATTGATATTGAGGACCAGCACCACCGAGCAGAGTTGAAAGAGGTACTGTGCAATATATCGCAATCCCAAAAGTTCGTGATGGGTCTTAAGCTTTGCCTCGTTATTTCTATGATACTAAGACACAGTATTAGTATAGACAGGGTGGCCTAATGAAACTGCAACCTTTTCAGCACTGCCATAGCTTCAACACATGTCATACGTGTGCTGAACAACAAAAAAATTTCATTGTTTTGATTTCGTTGTTTTTGCCCGGAAATCCGAAATTGGTTATCGTGAGGGCTCTCGATAACATAGTTGTGAACAATTCTTTCATGTCTTAGACTATGGTTCGTTACTGTTATACTGGTAGCGCGCAAAAACGCTATGGAGGTGTTCGCAGAAAGACAATATTAGCGCCTGAGGTGGGTCGGAAAGTGAAGGATGGAATTCAATGAAATCTGCGTGATAGCGGCGCACAAAGGGCTCGTGATTTGATCATATCGAAGAAAACGAAGCAGTGAATACTCAAAAAGGACAAGGGCTCATCGATGCTGAGAAAAAAGTTTAGTTCGATTGAACGAAGGAGTTGTTACGCTTGCACGTAGCCTTCCCTGGTTGACTATATTTAGTGGATTTTGCAGGCAAAGATCGGAGTAAAAATGCCGCAGTATTAATGAGCTTAAGTCTGTGCTTCTCCGTCTTCTTCTCATAGACCCAGATTCCAGCAGGTCACATTCGTGCAGTGGAAGAGTCTTCTTTGAACGTTTGAGACCCATAGTCCGAGCCACATCGAGGGCATCAATTGATTCACAATTTTTGGACGTTCTTCGCCGTTTGTTGCTTTTAATTCAATAAACCACCCTCTAGTAAATAAAAGGCATATATTCTTCTTTGTATTTTTACCAACTCTAGTGTAGATTTATTCGTTTAGAAACGGCATGTGAGGACCGTAAAAGGTCACATTGAAATTCTGTAGCATCACTAAGATATTCAAAGTAATAAGTTTTTACAAATAATGAACAGAATACAAGTTCGCATTTCAGAGTATTTAAGTATAAAAAAAAATACCTACTTAGTGTATTCAAAAGCGCATAGATATCTAAACATTCATTTTTTAAACTGTGTTTATATTGCATGGTAAATTAGATCAGATGTGACACTGTGAAAGAATGAATCAATGTCACACTATACACCTGTGACAAAAACAAAAATTCACAAATCCACCTACAATAAGCAAAGGATTGGTATTCGGTCTTGTGACGAGTACTACAACTTTAAAATGGATTATGCAGTGATCTGATCGATAAACAAACAGGAACTAGAGAAAATATTGACAAAACCTTCGAAACCAAAAAGAACGGCGGAAACCATTATTGACACATTTTGCCAACGACCCAAACGCAAAGGCACCATAAAAACCCCTTTTAGCCATACCCTTCATGCTAAAATTTTTCTGGTGTACTCAGAACTTCTAGGCAAAAAGCGACAGTTCCCGATCAGGGAATCGGTGTTGACAATTTCCGAGGCGTTTTTGATTACTTCGTATAAATGTGGCTGGACTGGATAGGAAATTCAACAGATCTGAACCCAATAGAGAGTACATAGTCTAGGTTTAAGTGGAGTTTATTTAGAAATACTCCACCAAAAAACCGGGTACCACTGATTCAACGCTTAAAAGATAAGTGGAAGGAAGTGACTGTAGAGGAGTTGATTTTAGGAGAAATTTAAGAAAATGTTATTATAGATAAATACTTCTAGGGTTAGACACTCTATAAGTAATTAACCACATCATTTAATAATATAATTATAATTGAAAAACTTAATTTTCCTTATCGAATTTAATTTTAATCAAATTCTACACATGCTATACATTTGAAAATATTAGAGAATGATCACGAAGTATCGATTTCATATAAAATGTTTTTTTATTCAAATCTCTAAACGCGGCTTGTTAGGATTTGTCCTAGTTTGTTAAAAAAATTGAATCATATAACCTTAACGCCTATGTTGAATTAAGTTAAGCTCCCATTTTCTTGTAAATTTAGTGTCAAAATATGTTATTTCAATATCTGCATATTAGTATACAATTTCTATTTCAAAAGCGGGTTGGTTTTCGGCATTCCAAATCCAATTTCTAGATTTGCTTATTTTGATGATGATGTATGATTCGTAGTTCAGTCTACGATGAAGCACTTTGTCTATTTCATTGTTGCTGACCAAGAGTGATGAATCTCTCGTTTTTGGTTGGCTATCAACTCTACTTCCAAGTCTTTCTTCCATGTTTTATCACAAGGAACTGATACTGGCATATGTCCACAAATAACATCTTTGCTTTGATGCTTTAATCCATCGCCATTTTATACCTTAAATCTTTATCATTTTAATCAAACATGGTTTTTTGGAGTATTCATATAGCAAATTTTCGTTCGCATTTTCTAGGAAATCCTTGAAAAGACCACAAACACATTGGATGACATCCTATCGCCTGCATCATCACATCGAACATCAGAACGTATGGCAGCTACGGCACTCACCGAACTTAGCAATACAACAAATACCCATAAATTTAATAATGCCAATAATACCATATACAATCGAAGTTCTCGCGATACAACAACAAATTCATATTGTACAACACAATCATCAACGCCAACGCCTCCGCCAGCAGTGCAGCCGCCCACATCAATAGTTACCTCAATATTAAATAAATCGTACATAGAAAATTTGGAAACAAATTCAGTATCTGTGATCCCAATTATTGACAACAGCAAGAGCAATAGCGTCAATTGTGTGACAGTTAATAGTAAGAAAAATGTTGAAATTATTGCTGATAACAGCAGTAATATCGTGCAACATACTTACAATCCTGAACAAATAGAATCGACAACAAAATTAGAGTTACCTGCCACGACTACCTGTACCATGGATTCAAACACTTTGGCGGCTTTAGCATCCTCTAAACATTTATCTCAATTGCAACAACGCCTCGAAACCGCTGCCGTCTTAATGGATATTAGTAAGAAAGTAATTATTTCACCACCTAATTCAAACCCTCAATCGCCAAGTGTCACAACGATTGCTACCAGTGGTACAACCGCGGCTAGTGCTGGCAGCGGGGGCGGAGGAGGACCAGGAGGTGGGGGTACGGTGATCGCTGCTGATTCATCAAGTATTAAAAATTCTGTGATAACTTCTATAAAACGCTCAACAAGTAGTGAGGAAATTGATTTGTCAGTGAAACGTTATCGTAAGGAATTGATAAGAAGTCCCAATAACAATATCAGCGCTGATATAAACCGCAACTGCGAGCAGCTCACAATTTCAGCGATTCCAATAAAAAAGGAATTCGCTGAGGAGACAGAAGAGAATGATGAGAATGAAGATGATCGTGTAAGTCAGAATAGTCATTCGAATGACAGTAGCGATTCGGGACGATTGCAAATGGATATAGCATCACAGGAGATGGAGGAGTATCCAGCGAATACGCATGTGATGAAAATGGAAGAATTGGGACGTGAAACACCGGATAGTATGCAATCAGATGATCATGGAACTGATCCTGCAACCACACAAATTTGGCAAGCTCTAGCGCATACTACTGGTAAATTTTGCTTTTAGTCATATCAATTTGAGATAGTAAGGGAAATTATTGTTTTTTTTTTGCAGTAAACGGAACAGCTTCACACGAAGCAACCCAGTTTTTACGTCGAATAATGAATTGCCGTCCATTTGGATTGTCCTTGGCCTCGTCATTCGAATTACAAGGCAGAAATATTGTGGATCAACCAATTGCGCTCCTAAAGGTACGAATACATTTTTAATTAAATTTAAATTTAGAATCCTACAATTCTCCTGGATGCTTTCCATAGATATTTTCATTTCCTTTCAATAATCAAATTATCACATTGCGTAAGGGAAACATCTTTCAGAACCAGAATTTACCAGGAATCAAAAAATTATATCCAATTCCGCCAAAAATGGCATATTTTATGAATTTTAATTGAAGAAAAAGTTTATATAAATAATTTTTTCCAATGGGGTACTGTCAGGTCACATTTCAACAATACTCTATGAACCTTTTCATATAAAATATAAGAATTCGAGCTGGCGGCAGCAATTCTTGTCAGATCGCCTTGGACAAAAGATATCCGAACTCAAGACTGGATCGTCTGAAACACAAAAACACAAAGTGATTATTTCAGTTCATAAGACTTTTTAGGTAGTCCTATCAAGAACTTTTCTTTTTCATTTTTAGATTTTAAGTGGCACTTTAAAGTCAAAAAAAAAGTTCATCAAAAATCCAATATTTAAAAAAAAATTTAAAAAAAATTAAAAAATTTAAAATTAAAAAAAAACATGACAGCGTTACCTCGCAAAATATGTGTAGAAAAGTGTGCGAAAAATCAAATCGATCGGTTCAGTCGTGAGTGACAGTGTCCAGTGAATTTCAAAAAGCAAGTTATGGGAGATCGATTTAAAAATTAACATTGAGAAATTTCAAAATTTTCCAACAAAGGAGTATTTTTTTTGTTACATACAGTCGTCAATTTCGGGTCCATGTATTATGGAGCTGTCTCTGTTTTTCCTTCCTTGCTTTGAAGCATAGTTTTAATATCAGCTCGATTAATCCTTTTAGCTGTCCACCTCTTTTGCCAGCAGTGTTACTCATATCGCACAGGATAAATAGTAAAACAAAACCAACTAAGAATATTAATGTCAACGAGATTAGAGTTACCACTCAGAATTTTTGAAGTACATATGAACCAACATATATTGAAATATGTTGGTTCAGATTTTCGTTATTGTTTTGTGTAAAGCCTCCAAGGCAATAGTGTCACAGTACTCAAATTCTCATATATCGGTTTTGTAGCGTGTCAAATTGCTTGGACAGATTTTCCGCTACTGCAGCTCTGTCAATCCCATCACAATTCTTCGCTTTTGTCATACTTCTGATGCTGTCTTGTCTGTTGAGCTATAATGGAGAAAAGTTGCCCTAATAGCATCTGTCATTTTTTCCATAGAATCATATTTACATCGAATGGCCAAGCCATAGTACACATCCAACTTTTCGATCATTTTTGCAGTAAGTTCACCTTTACCAGATAATAATTTTCTCAGAACTTGTTTTCCTGTCGCAGTTGTCGATTCTTTTGTGGTTTTATTCACAATACCTAGCAAGTTGGTACCCACTCGCTTCTCGATATGTACATTTATGCATTCTTCCTTGCTTATCAAATAATCATTACCATAGCATTTAGGATTCAGAACTCAAGAGTATGTTTTTGAGTCTCCATCAACTATTCTATATAGTGGCGATATCTCATATTAATATCTTTGGAACGCTCAAACAATTTCATTGTATGAACGTCAATATTTCCAAATGGACTAGTATGATTTGTGTGACAATTTCCTTTGCTACATGTTGAATATGCCACTCATCGTTCTCTGCAGTTGCTTTTTGTATATTGTACTTTCACATCAAATTTAAAAAAATGAAAAAAAAAACCAAATGCAATTTCACACCACTACGCCTCCCAATTTTTCCCCTATAATATTTTTTCATTTGAAGTATAGAAAAAAAATTGCTAGTTGCTGAATCCACCGAATGTAGCGGGTGTGTTCGTCTGATTTGATCGATTGACGATTTTTTTTTGTAAAATTTTTTGTTTGTAAAAAATTGTCGCATAAGGTGACTACGTACCCGTTAATAATAGTTTCTCCCTGTTCTAAATGATGGCTATGAAAGACACCGCACACATCCCGTAACATTGTTCGGCGATAAAAACAATACTGAAAGATTTTGTTTGACGATAAATTTATCCTAGAAGAATTTAATAGAATTAATATTTACAATATTAATTCACTTTCGAGATATTTCACAAATTTGATCAGAACTTCCGCACCCATGAGCCTTCGCTGAGTTAGCTTAGCAAGGGTATAAATCACTTACAATATTGTAAGTGACAATGGAAAAATTGATCTACCAAAAACTTCTGAAATCTTAAAATATGTTGGGCAAAAAAAAAAATTATGTAAAAGGTTTTTTCATACGTTATCAACATTTACTGAACTGAGCAACATTTACATACCAGCTTACATAACTCAACTGGAGTAGGAACGATTTTTTTAGAGCCCTTAAATGTAGCTTATCGATAAAAATGCCATTCTCTGCAAAACCTTCATTTGTAACATTTATTAGTGGTATAATATTCCACCACCAACGAATTAATTGCTTAATGGCGAGGATTCAAATTAACTTCATCATTTCCTGTTTTGTGGTTGACAAAACTGGAAATCCTGTTGGGTTTTGTGTGCTGAAAATTTAAGCTCTCTTCTCCATGAAATTTGTCCGGACATTACTTGCAATTTTAAGTTTTAATAAAAGTTTATTAGTTGCTAATAAATCTTTGGATTTCTTAATACAAGGATACCTTCCCCAAGGATTCTTAGAATTACAGAGCACACGTCGGGGATGATTACGAACGGTGTGAAAAAATCCCTTGCTTCGGAATAATAGTTTAGAAGAGTGATTATTATTCAGTTACTGATGTTATCTTATTTCCAAAATATATTTGGAAAATTATTTATTAAAAATATTATTTAAAAATTTATTTATTTTTCAGAATGAAATCAATTCAGCTGATCGCCAGTCAAAGCCAGTAGGAAGAAGAAAACAATCTTGTCCCAGTAAAAATGACACTGACAAAAAAGAACAGCATTTAATAGCAGACCAAACTGGAGGCAATATGGTTGATTCCCGTTCCATTACAAATACATGGCCCAACACATTTACCGATGATAAATCTAAGGTATATTAAAACTCCAAGTTTTAATATTTTCTAACGCATCGTACGGGGAATTCAAATTTTAATCTTTATTGCACCAGGTCAAACAATCTAGCTCGAACACTTCACAGAAGGATATGTCGTGCACGAATTGCGGTACATTGACAACTACAATATGGCGACGAAATGTTCGTGGTGAAATGGTATGCAATGCCTGCGGCTTATATTTCAAACTTCATGGTGTCAATCGGCCACATTCAATGCGACGAGATACTATTCATACGCGCAGAAGAAGGCCCAAAGGTGGTGAAAAAGGAAGCCGTAAAAGTAAGTTAAACGTTAACCATCTGATTCCTACTTGAGTTGAATTTCGTCTATTATCCTGTACATGAGTACGTTAATTGTTGCTTGTTGTTTTAAAAATGTGGTTCTTGTTTGCAGGACAAAAAATCGATGATCAAAATGCTGAAGTAGACAGTAGCGAACAAAGTGAACGAAAATCAGATTTACAAGCCCTTCAAAATCACAATTTTTTAATTGCCTTAGGTGGGGTTAGAGGATCGTCAACGTTCCCCATGTCTGTAAGTTAAAATAGTTTTTTTTATATCATTAGTTAATAATCAGATAGAATCTCTGCACGGAAGAATTGAAATTTCAAATTGTGGTTATTTTACATTTATTTTTATGGTTGAATTATAATTTACAATTTTGCATTTGCATTCTCTGCCAAGAAGCAATTTGTAACCACAAAAATTTACATACAAAGCTCAGAGCACGAACTTGTAGATTATTTCTATTTTGAAATGTAGATTGGACAGTTCTTCCGGACAGTTGATAATTAAAATTATGTTATTAATAAATGAAATTTTCAAAACAAAATCTAGCACTATACACATTTTCTGCGTGCCTCACAAAATTTTGTTGAAAACAATCAACCAACGGATGGTAGTACTATGGAAAATAATCAAAAGACGATTTTAATGACCACAACAACAACAACACCATCATCATCAACAACAATGGACGATGACGACAATCCGAATAGTATTAACAATGATGAGAATGAAGAATTAGCAACGTCCAGTGTACCTTTGAATCTTGTTTCAACACAAATAAGTGCTAGCGAGACAACGTCATCGCCTTAACCCTATCAATTCTCATTGCGTAAAATTGTTTTACGAACTATTCGGTAGTCATACAAATGTTGGCGGAGTTGAGTAAGTCGATTATTCGATTTCCGATGTATACATCATAATTCAAATAAAATCCGAAACAAAGAAAAACGATCAAATTTCACAACAAAAACAGATAGTTTTATAGAAAGGAAGTAATGAGATAAATCAAAAATTCGGAAAAAATATTAAAACCTTTCAGTAATTGGATTTTTAAACATTTAAAATGAAAAATAGTCATGGAAAAAGGAGATAAAAGTGCAAAATTTAATGGCTAAATTCAACAGAACAATGAAAAGCAATTATGATATTCAACAGCTACCTGCTTAGTATTCAAACAATAGACATTATAGATTTTAGAGAAAGAACAAAAGCAAAGAAAAAAAAAAGAACGCATAAAATTGATAATACATCTAGTGTATAGGTTCTATTTAAACAAATTCGAATCAACGATTGGAAATAGTTTTATATGAATATTTTATCGGGCAAAATTTGAATGTTTGGGATCTACTTTCTTTTGTTGCGGTCTCACTTCTAGTGTGATTCATTTTCCTATTAGGTATTAGTAACATGACCGGCTATGTGACCACTTTCACTGGCATTAGGTAACCTCATAAAACAAAAGTTTAAAATCTTCACTAACGTGTATACTTCCACTTACCTTGACGCTGCTCCCGCCCACACGATATCCTATAATGTTTTCATATTTTCTTGTTTTCCCATTTTGTTTTCTAACAAGGATAAGTCGAAGTAACATAATTTTCCCTGGCAATAGTTCGGTATATTTGTTTCAAAAATATCGATCTGGAATTTCCTAAAAATAAGTTTCTGTTGTGTATTGCACACGCGCTGTGCGCATTTTTAAATATTTTAAAATCATTTTAGCCAACATAACACAAAATCTAACATTATATTATTTTTATCGAACAATTTAAGCACACATCCTTTTGTTTTTGCTACAGCTCATCTTCATAACTTTTTTCAAGGATGTATATAACCTATTTTTCCATGTAACTTGTAGTACTTTTATAAGCAGAGTTAAGACAAAGCTTCGTTGAGTTTTATATTTTGCATGAAATAGTTCAATTGACATTGAATGAAACACCTCCGTTATTACTTTGAAAAACATGCCGAATCCTATTTTGAGCAATCAACACGCTGGAAAAATCTGTTATCACCAAAAATTATGTCTATGATAAGGTAAGAAATGCACCGAAAGATGCTTCATCAGAACTATTACTGTTTTTTCCTTCGATTACTGTCAATGTTTGCATGAACCTACACTACGGCGTACATTAATACCTTTTGCTATAAGCAAAGGTGTATTTACAAACTATTACGAAGGATATTTCCCCATTTGTTATTCTCAGTTTCTCGACGCCACGTAAAGTTAAAATGGCACTTTTAGAATTTAATTCAAAAACGATTTTCTCAACTCTTGTGTAGCCGTGCTAAGCTCTCAGCTATGCCAAACATGATCGAATTCACATCTTCGCATGCGTTTGGCCGTTGTTGCATAAATCCCACTACTTCAAAACAAGATCTGTTCGTCCAGTCATCTTTACTCTATTGCGCATCTGGTACGACAAATTGCAATGCACAGCAGATGCTTTTTTCTGAAAGAAAGTTTCAAAAATATTTTAATAATTCGAACAGGACAATGTTCACTCGTTTTCTAGATATTATCGATAACCTGCTTTTAAAGAAGTAAATCGGGGGACTCCCATCCCTTCTTTCTACTGACAGCTTTTCCTTCAGCAGAAATTCAGAAAATGAAACGTTTTGGTTTTAAAACCCTGCCCGTTCATTTGCGGCTTTTTTGTAAAAGGAGAATCGCGTGACTCTACTGTGAACTTTTCATCACAGCGCATAATGAGCCTCTAACGCGTCATCTTCAGTCAATAGTGTTCAGGAAACCATCACTTTATAATCAAATTCGCTCAAGAAAGCAGAGATTTTTCCTGATTTGACCCGATTTTTCTTGCGTTGTCCTGTTTTGTTTTAAGCACTCATCTTGAGCATAGAATTCGGTCCGGCAGAATAAAAGTTCCAGTTGGACAGAGATACGCTGACTTTGGGTAGCCTACGTACCAGCGTGGCCTGGTAACCACTGGATGGTGTAGGTTATACTGGAATTATCCTGCATTAATTTCCATGTTTCGTGTACGACCCACCTCCTGTCAATATTTTGGGCGAGGTTCTTAAGAGCCATACTGGAATCAGTGAAGGCTACTACTTGATTGTAGTCATTAAGGGGGATTCTTTTCTAAGGCTGAGAAAATGCCATAAAATTCTGCCTCTAGAAAGATGATCGTACTACGAACAATGGCCAAAAAAGGTGACCGTACTATTTTTAGGAAGCGTGGTTTGTTGCTGCTGTGTTTGGGATTAATCCTGGATAAGTGGTTCTTGAATTTCAACAAGATATGGCTATAGCTGGTCTTGAGATTTCCCTCCCAGTCTTCATTGGTCAACTGAAGGGTATTGTTATTCATAAACCTCTCTAACTCTTTCGCAGTTAGATATTCGGCTCTTGACTTGGTTGTAAGTTCACCAGCTATTTTGAAGGCGTAAAGATTCGGTGTGCTGGGTGGTAGCCCAAGAAACTTTCAAACAAACAACATATTAATGGTGCCCATCAGATGGGTGATTTCTACGAGTATTAAAAAGTCATCTGCGTATTGCAGGATCCTTGTGTTTGAGTCGGCTATGGTAAAGATAGTGTAGAGGAGGGGACTTAACACTCCGCCCTGTGAGATACCATTTATGATCTGCGGCTGACGAAGACTCTGACACCCTGAAGACTCTGCGGCTGTATGGGTTCCAGAGCCATTGCACGTAGATGCTCGGTATGTTAAGATATAGCAGGATTTTTCTAAGGAAATCAAGATCAACTTTCTCATAGGCATTAGAGATGTCGATTATGATAGCTACTTATAATTATGATAATGGACCAGTTGACTGTGCTTTTTATTCTGTTGTTGTTTAAGAGAGCTTTGTTTTTTTTTTCTTGGTCCACAAAATTTTAAGATCTTTCGTCCACCAGTACTTCGAGGTGAATTTATAGCTCTGTTTAACTCTGTTTGTCCCTTCGAGATCATCCGAAAACGTACTCCATCGGATGTCTTGTAGAATATCCTTGAGACTTGCCGAGCGTTGCATGACTTTGCAGATAATAGGTACGGAGATCTTTAAAGGGCTATGGTTGCTATTACAGAAAAACCGTAATTCCAAGTCGCGAGAAAATTTTGTAGAATGTAACGAAAGAAACCCAAAAAATTTGACGAAGGAGTAAAGTCATGTAAATTGTTATCCAACAGATAATCGATTATTTCGATTTAGAAACCAAAACACAAAAAAAATTTCCAAAAACCGATCTTTAAATCAAGTAAAAATGCCATTAGGGTCCTAAATAATATGTTTCATGGGTGAGTTTGAACTAGTCCCCTATAGAAACCTATATCAGAACAGTTGTCTATGTTCCACTTTACACCATTTTATATCGAAAAAGTAACAAAATACCTTTGAAAGAATTCTACATCGTCAGTTAGTTTCTACCATCTTCCCACCAGCACACGAAAACCACTTTGAAAAGACGACCCACCTTTAAAGATTATCCACACATCAATGACTCAACTTTCAAAAGCTCCCACTTCATAAAATGTGCTCCCACTTCTTCAGTGCTTAGTGATCAGTCAGGAATGAACATCAGAGCAGGAAAAATTGGAAGAATTTAATTGCCTACAGAACGCAGCGATTATGTACGAATCAACGTTTACGTTTTTTCTAGTACGTTTTCATTTATTTTAAATATGTGGTAGAGCATTGTCATGTTGCAAAATTACTTTGTCGTGTCTTTTCTTGTATCGTGCCGGCTTACACTGCGCTCAAATGCATTGATTGTAGTTTTGAACCGATCTGTCGTAATAATTTGATTTAACCTGTTAACTGTGGCAGCCTCATTGAAGAGTGCGTACCATTTTGCGTCGCCTGAATTAAATAACCAATAGTCACTGCTGTATACGCATGACGAGTATACTTGTCAATATACAAAATCGTGTCACTTCTCCAAGACGGGTATACTCGTCAATCACAGTTAACTGGTTAAAGTGATCATTAAAAAGTTCTCGATGTGAACCAATGAGATTTGCAAATTCATGGCTCAGATTCTCCTTTAACTTTTAGCTGTTCAAAGGCACCGATTTTAGTCTCTAGAAATTCCCGTAATTGTCTTGTTGAGTTTGAAGAGATCATAATGAACTATACACAAATGATATCACTAAATACAGAGCCTGCGTTTGCAAGTACAAGTGTTCCGGTTTGTTACCGATGTTTATGTATGGCCTATTAACTTGGTTCTCTATATACTCCATTATTTTTGATTTTCTGCTAATAATTCTACAATTCAATTTCGCGTTTTTAATATGTATGCTTCGAGTAAAGCAAAAATTCATGATTTTTAAAGCCTCCAAACCATTCTCTGTTCATTGTTTCCTACAAAGCATGCTCAACTCAACGTTCCGCCAAACACATATCCAATGTGCTGGAGACCACTGCATATGCTCGATTTTGGCACAAAATTCGACATGTTTAACGCTATGAAAAAATATGTTGTTTACACTTTGGCGGAATACAAGTGTGGTCCGATAAATACTGAGCCTACAAAAAGGAACCGAAAAACCGGTTCAAAAAACGAGCCCATGAGTTGTGAAGCACCCCTTTTTCGCCAAATGGGACCTTTTGTGCTGCAATTTGGCATAGTAGAACCCTGTAACCGTTTTACCCTTCTCCAGGAAGTCATCACACCATGTGGATCCCAAAAGATCGTGGCCATGACCTTTGTGGATCCCAAAACACCTTGCTAATAGGATAGCCTTCACAATCTTCAGAGCACGTTCGCCAGATGACAGTTGACGCCAGGTGACACGGTTGCGCTTGTTGTCCGGAGTTAGCAAACGCGGCACCCATCGCGCCGATAGCTTTCTCATACCTAAAATTTCATGCAGGATATGACCAACGCGGTCTTTCGATATGTCTACTATTTCATCTATCTCGAGCACCTTCAATCGACGCTCTGCCAATAAGAGATCATGTATTTTTGTCACGTTCTCCTCCGTGATCGTCGTTTTTGGGGCACCTGGGTGTGGCTCATCTGAAGCCGACGTGCGACCATCTTGAAACTCATTAAACCAATTTTTTACGGTCGCTATCGAAGGAGCAGAATTACTGTATCGTACATGTGTTATTTCGCTGCGCGATTTTCTTTCAACAACCAGAATCGAATCACTGACCGATATTGCTCGTTCTCCATTTTTCTAAAATCCGCAGACACGCCCGCTTACATGCGGAATCAAACATAAGGTACACTTCCGACTCTCTGCCTTTGTTGAAGTATATAATAAATGCATTAGCTTTTTGTGTGTATTATAAAACTAGGGGCTGATATAGGCTGCAACTACGATTAATTATAAGTTGTGATAGTATCAAATGCGTATTTATTTAAAATTCCAAAATATTATTGAACGCAGTTTATTCTAAGTTTGATCCCACACTGTTGACACTGTTTTGTCACTTTTGAGGTAATTTGTGTGTCCAATACTCAAACTTTCATCCTTGCCTCAAGCAAGACCATTTTGAATCTACTTACGGTGGTTTTGCTTTGGATACCTTAAATTAAATGTCATTTTAAATTATGCTCCCATCAACTCATGAGATATCTCACTTTGATTTATATATTTCCCATATCTTGCAGACAATTTAAAGAGTCGGGAGACTCTTTAAATTTAAGAGACAATTTAAATTTAAGCCTCTTAATTTTTATATTTTGGTACATTTCACATTTATGTATACGTCGAAATAATCCTTCAAATTTATCTTGCGATACAGTGTGTCTACCATAGGCTTCTCAAAGCATTTAGTATGATTCAGCTGAGGTTATCTTTGACTGAAAACGAAAAATAAATTCTTCTGCAAATTTTCTTTGACACAACAAAGAAAAAATCATGCACACACACACTGCTTCCTATATCATGAAAGTTCTGGTCCTTCCACATCACACACATACACACACGAAAAAATCTTATATTCACATTTTCCTATAATCACTCTTTCACTTTCTTATATTTAATTGATTACGACTGACAACTGAATTATATTAAGTGGAAGCTAAGCTAAAACATCTGTCTAATGCCAATTGATCGATCGCCCGGTCTTCCAGGACATTATGACGAAAATGCCATATTCATTGTGGAACCAATGAAAAAGAATCTTGCTTTTATAAATGAAACGTTTAATTATCAAATGTCGTCGTTGTCTCTCTTCGTCGTCGATTTTGTAGTGTAGCGCTTAATCTGTGTGTAAGTCTGTTTTTTGCTTCGTCTTTTCCTGTAGTTCTGGTGGCACTCTCTGGCGGTTAAGATTTTATCAGAGGTCTTCATCAGAGTTTTCTCTGAACAATCATCGATCGAATAACATGAAGACAATGTCTTCCTTGTTGGTCAGCTTAATATGATCAGATGTGCTAAATGCATGTCCATGGAGATTCATGCTTGGTCTCTCGAGGATATTGTTCATTACTATCTTCTTAATATTTGGGGATATTTCCTTAATTCATTGCGAATTTGGTTCATTGGGAAGAAAGTGGTCTCTGCTTTTCTATGCAGCAAATTGAAGCAAGCCTAGATATTTCGCTTCGCCTTATCTACATCATTCCGTGAGTTTGTGAATCATTTCGGCGAAGTAGCGCCGGCATTTCTGTAGCAAGACCTTCTGCCTGTTGCCCACCAATGCGGTTAGCCTGATGTGTTCGAGTTCGTACTTTTGGCTGCTGGCCATAAAATACCGGTATAACAATAGATTCTTGCTTTCGAATACCCTCGCTTTCTCCAGCAACAGCAGTGGTAGAACGATAATGTGTTAAATCCTTTACAGGGCTAGTTTCAAAAGTGCTGAGCACGAATAGTTTCATTCCAATCGCTCTATTTCAAAAGACTTAATTGCTCGAACGACCGACTGTCACTGTAGCTCAGCTTAATTACGTCTTTGCATCATCTTTGATATAACTGAAATACTGCATTAAATGATTTTTGTAGATTCTGCATTAGTTCATTTATTTTCTATAAACAATAGCGTTTATTATCTGCGTAGAGGACCTGTTCGGAGTCCACCATATAAATATGGTATTAAGATTGACTTCTTTACATTGATTTCGGAAACTTTTACATAGCTTACAATGCAATTTGCAATACTAAATGTACATTTTACTTATAATTATGCCGTGGAGGAATTTTACATGAATTTCATATTCTCTAAAATCAATGCCTAATTAAATCATGAACCTGAATGCAAATTTAGATGATCAAGTTTCTTGATATTTTGTGTTCTTGAGAAATGTTTAACAGGAAATGCATTTCTTTTTCAAAAATAATAAAATGCTTTAATTTCCGTTTTAAACAAATAATCAGTGCTCGAACTTATTGGTACGTTCACGGTAGAACTGAACGAGAACTAAGCATTATCTGTGAACTGTTACTGAACTAAACATAGAAATCACAGCAAATATCCGACGTCTATGATGGATAATACGTGACCACGCTGTCAGCGGCACAGCTGCCTGCACAAATAAATTAATTAATGAACAAAGACTTTAAACTTTACTAAAGACATACTCCATTAAATGGCGATCCTTTAATACATGTGGTGTCATATTTCTTTTGGATATTGCTTACGTTATCCATTGAAGTGAATCGCATGTGAAGTCCTTGCATGATTTTTTCATGTGTTAAGAGACGGTCTCCGAAGGCTTACTTTACTTATTTTACTTACTTTTCGATTATAGACATTGCCGAACAAATATTGCATATTGTAATCATTTTATCGGTCATCTCCGCTGGAATTTCAGTTTAACTTTGCCCGTTCCTGTTAGGGCATCTTTTATACGTGCAAATAAACAACACACTCGAAGCAATCCTAGGTCTACCGCAGAAAATTGATTTCCGGCTAATACTTTCATCTTTTGAGTATAAGTTTCAACCCGGCTTTTTCCCCACTCGGTTTTTTTAACATTTGTGAGTTTGCTCCTCGATGAATCCGCGAAATGGGTAATCCATTATTTCCAGTTGTCAGTCATCGACATCGACGACGAACTAGGATTTATGAAGCCAATGACCCAATTTTGAATTGTGATGGTGAATCACATTGACGCGATTGTATCGTGGATCAATGCTGCCAAATTGTAGCAGGTTGAAATTCGCGGAAGCATCTATTCATAGAAGTATTATGCCGTTTAATTTTTTTTTTCATTTTCTGATCATGCTACTTGCTGATCTTTTTCATATGCCATTGATTGAACAAATGACGATTATAGAAATAATGTCCTGATACGATAATGAGTTAGGTGGCATTATCATTTGATCATTTCCAAATATATTTTGACGCATATTGTTTTCAAAATTTCTCTTATTGCGCTAGAAGATTGTTGCTCTGCCGTTTCCTCCTCCTCCATCAATGAGGTCTCCTGCATAATTGCTGTGAAACGCAATGCAACTCCATAAGTTTTTCGGTGGTCAACTCTTGACTGTGTTCTTTCATCAGCTCTTCAATATCGTGGTTGTCCACTTCGAGTCCCATGATATTGGCCAACAACACAATCTCAGTAAATGTACACTCCACAGGTTTTGTTTCAAAATAACATTCAACCACACTCTGTGGCCAAAGTTTTTTCCAAGTAGAATAGAGTGTCCTCTCGGTAACTCCTCCCTAAGTCTTTTCAATGATCTTGAAGCAATCATTTTTGAACGCTGTGAAAATGATCTTTCCAAAACTCTCTGAAAGTGTGAGATTGGTCTCTTTGGTGACTTCAAAACAACGCTCGAAGATGTCCTGTTGTTCCATAGGCTGGAATAACGGGAAAGTGGATATCGATGAAATTAAATTCTTCATGAATATGATCCTGTAGGTCTGGAGGATGGGCGGGCGCATTGTCAATTACAAGCGTGATATGGAAAGGAAGATTCATCACAAGCAAATATTATTTTAAGCATGGAACAAACACTTCATTGATTCAACCAAAATTGATTCAATCAAAAGTGAAAATGTCTCATGTCATCCAGTGTTTCTTGTCTTCTTGGATGTCAACATCACATCTAGTCTGTTCTTCTGGACATTGCATTTCTGAAAGGCTCGTGCAGTTTCGGAATGGTAACCAAGCAGTGGTTTAATAAGCCACTGATGGACCTCTCTGCTGCTTTTGTTTCAGAGCTTAAGGCTTCACCGTGCGTAACAACGCTATGGATGCCGGTTTTTCTTTTAAACATCTCGAACTATCCATTATTTCCCTTGAATGGAAGTTCTTCTTCGGCAGTAGATGATCCTGATGTTTTTTTAACGGGTTCAGCGAAAATAAGTTTCGCTTTCCCACAAGTGATGTATTCGTTAAAAGTGTCGCCTTGTAGTCGCTTCTCGTTTATCTTTTATCATCAAGAATACGTAACAGCTTCGTAGACATTCTTGACACTCCCTTTGAAGCATCCATCTCCTTAATTTTGTTTTTGTTCTTGAGAATAGCGCAGATTGTTGACGTTGAACGATTGTGTGTGCGCGCTAGATGAGCCACGCTTATAAATTGTTCTCGGTTTTCAATGATTTTACGATTTTGAACTTTGCATAAATTTTATAAAAACGTGTGATCATACACGAATGCAATACGCTAATAGACTGAGTGCTGAACACTGACTAATGCATCAGCATGGAAGTCCCAGCTCACAAATGAGAGTCGAGAAAAAGGGACTTTTCCTTTCTGCGTAACTCGTTTTGCGCAATGTCGATCGTAAAAGGAGAAAATTCTTCACATTTTTTGCTCGTTATGAGAAATCCACCGTATTTGATAAGAAATATCATGAAGCAATACCTGTTTTTTTCATATCTTTCTGCAATGATCTGATCGATCTAGAAGTATTAATAGCGCTCTTTGACCCCTACAGTAGACACCCACAATACACTGGTATCGAAGTGAATATTTGGGAGCATTTAATGAGCCCAGAACGCATACGTTATAATTTAGCTTCAATAAATAACTCGAATTCGACTCGTAGACTGACATTTTCAATCGAGAGTAACTTTACAGTGCGTTCACATTGATTTTTCGCCTAGCACATACAGCAACGCCAGCATCTTGCGCCTTTTGCCCATCAAGGTGTTGCGCTAGGTGACGTGAAGCGATATAGTTCACTATGCCCAGCGCAAGGCTTGATTAAAACTAAAACTGTCGATTAAATTGAATTTGTTTGGCTGAATCCAATTTGTAGTTAAAGTCGGCACGATCCTTCCTATCATTTACAGTTATGAAAAGACACTTCGTCATTCCATATTGATTGAGGAATTCAAGTTTAAACATATAACTCCCTTATTTTAGTTCGGGGATGAAAATCTTTTGTTTTTTGGGCTCATTTTATAATATCATTTTGCACTTTAATTCGATTTGGTCTCACTTATTCAGCTCTCAACATTGTGATTTGTTATCATTCTTTGAACAAAAATCAGATGGAGAATTTTATTTTATTTAAAACAATTAATAAATACTCCCAAGAAGGTATGAGCTCCTTAATAGCTTTTCATAAAAGTGTTTGACGCCTGACGTGCCTGACGATCAGAAATTCATAATGATCGGTCATTTTAGATCTCATTCTAGCTCTAGAATTTTCTTTACCAGCGTTTTTAATGACTGTTGCGTTTCAAGGTGCCAAAATCAGAGGATTTCAATCCTCTGATTTTTTAGCAACTCTCAACCCCCTGCCCTGGTCGCTGTGTTTTCGCCATTTTTTCTTGCTTTGGTTTCGTGTAAGTTTCACTGATCCTATTTCTATATTTGGGAATTAATGTCTTGTGTAGCCTTCCATGAATTGCTTAGAGGACGCGTTCACCTTCGTCGCGATGTTTATATTCGCGAAGCAGCTCGTGTCTCGTTCCCGGATATTGAACATTCAGTAGCATAACAGTTTGGGAAATGATCCTGGAAAGTAACTCTTTCGTGCTCTCTTTCTTATCGTTCCTCCAAAATAATTCAAATTAACACTTTTTCATTATTTTTTTTAAAACTCAAATGCTACTCTCAAGTGAGCACAAACTTCTTGTCTTTGAATAACAATATTTACATTTCAACATCCGAAACAGTCGATACCTGTTCGAACATTGTCCTTTTAAGATTTATTGGGATTTATGCCTGATTAAGAATTTTCCTGAATTTTCGCTAGAATTTTGCCAAGAACTTTGCCAGAGTTTTTGCTGACTTAGCTTTTGGAAAGTCCGTTTTTTACCTCTGTTTTTGTTTTCGAATCTTTCGACTTTAAGGCTCTTTGACAGCATATTTTCGGCACTTTTGCCATCATATAATACCGAAACTTGTACTTATACTATTATTTGAAATTTTATGTCTTGGGTCGCTGGAAAATTGAGTCTTCCTTGGGCTTTGTCTTGATTGCTTTCAAGTCGCGTTTCAATTGAGCCATCTTCAACTTGTTGGTATGAAGGGAGATTGGCAGGGTGCAGCTTTTTATTAGTGGAAGTTATAACTGGCTTTTTTAAGAATGTTCAAATTGATCAAACCTGACTTAATAATACATAAAAAAACTCAATTCAGTCGTTTTTATCTGCAAAAAAATTCTAATGAAAGGAAATGGATCCCAAACATTAAATAAATATGCAAAATAGTGGCTATATATTAAGGTAAAACAAAATGAAAATATAATGAAATATTCTTGCCTAAAACTGCAAAAAGTGTGATAATAGTTACTTGTTTGAATATAAATGCCTAATTACTAGAAAACATTAAAATAAATTATCAGAAGTTCTACTTTTCTATGGACCCTTCAAACAGTCTGAATCAAGCTGAGTTTTTTTAAGTAGTTTAAAAAACTTCCCATAGGAACCGTTAAATCAATCCAAAACGATGAGATCGCTAAGCAAAAAAAAAAAAATCAAATCAAAATTAAAATGAAGTGCTAGCACCATAACAATTTTACTAGTTATTGATTGACTACTATCTAAATATTAAATTTTAATTGCTAACTCAGATAATACCACTAATACAGATTATAACTACAAAATATAAGAAGAAACTACAAAAAAAAAACAACAATATACTTACAAAAATTGCACATATTTTTTTTCCAGATCGTCCATGAACAAACAAAACAAAATCCAAACAATGACAATTTTAACGAACAACAAAATATAGAGAAAGCTACGTTGAATCTCCACATTAATAATAAATTATTTCAAACTGAATAAACGTGAAGACGTGAAGAAATACTCAAAATATTCTATATTTTATTAGGAAAACAAATAAAAGTCAAGGAAAAAAATTACAAAAAAAGAAAAATTACAAACGAAAAAATTAATCACATATATTTTTTCAGTATAAGACGTTTAATTAAATTAACATTAAATTTTAAGTAATAGGTGTGAGATAAAACAAAATATAAACATAAAAACCAATTGGCTAAGATTAAAATGAAGACATTCAAAAGATGTGAGCAGTGTGATTGAATTTAACAAAGAAATGCGATTATAGATATTATATAAACTAAAAGAAAATCATTGTTGATATTTTTCTCTTAAAAAGTCCATTGTATACACTACACATTATATGCCTTGGGCAGCTCAGCTATGTAGGTGAGAACAAAAATAAAATTACATAGAAATTACAAGAAAAAAAAAGTGAGAAAACCTTCTGAAAATGAAATTAAAAGTGATTGAAATTAATGTATTGATATTTTTCGATAGTATTACCTTTAACGATTGACAAGTTTTTGCGATGATAATACAAAGTGCGAAATAATCAAATGAAATTTGATCAACTAGTTTTATAAGTTGATTTTTTTGGAAATTTTTCGATGATAATTCTCGAAGCAAGTGAAGAAAAAAAAAAGGTTGACATAAATGGATTAAAAAATATATTCGAAAATTCATAAAAACCAACACCAGAAAAGTTATATGCGTACTTAATATACATGAATATTTATAATGTATTTGGATAATGTATAATCTAATATATTAACTTATGCAGCTTTTAACGCAACATCATTTCCTCCTAAACACAAACACAAACTCTTTTTTAAAAAGATTACTTAACTCGTATCAAATATTAATTTATTGTACTGCAAAAAATACTCATCTCTGAAATTCTAAATAAGAAATGAATCAATGTTTTCGTTATTGCACTGACAGAATCATAGATTTTACGAGAAATATTTATGCGTATATACATTGTGAGAATCTCTATTACATAACATGTATGTAATACCTCGGTCAAGTCCTTTTGCTCTGTATTAATCACAATTGAAAAGTATTAACAAGTATGATATTTTTTTTTAAAGAAAAAAGAAAACTCTTCTGTGGTGAAATTTCGTTGTATTTATTTATGAATTTAATTTTATTCCTACTTTTCTAATATTTTTTTAACGAATCTTTTTGATTTGATTTCACTTATTCGTAAATCTTCTCATTTATTTAGTAATTTTAATCAGTATATTTCATCTATTTATACATACTAAATATTTAATTTATTTATGAAAGTTTCTTTACTAACAGCCAAAGATATGAGTCGGTTCCTATAAGTAAATTGTTTGTGGTTGATGACAATGTGGATTGCTGCGTGTTTGAAAGTCTTATAAAAATTTCCAATCCATTTCTTATAATGACTGATTCTTTTTGGATTGTGGATATACAAAAAACATCCTCAAGTTCCGGCCTTTCGTGTCAGTTGGTTTTAAAGTACAATAATGGAAAATAATGTGGAAAATTGCCAGAATTGGAGAAACGATTAAGTTTGTTGTTTAAATTCACTAGGCTTCACCTATTTCCAGACATGCGGTTGATTGATGCTATGAGGACACCACCTGAACTATTGCATTTCATTCGATGGGGATTTCCAAGGCAGCAATTAATTGGTCACTAAATATGGCTAAAGGAGAAGAGGAAGAAATTACGTCAATAAATTGAATGGAGTGGCTCTGAAAATAAGGTTTTATATTCGTAATCCATTAAAGGTAGCCAGTTGGGATTTGCAATGCGTTAGGAAGAGCGAGCAATCTTCATTCGCGACAACCCTGAACACAATCTGCCTTGGTACATATCAAATATTGACAAAATTATCTGTTAACAGAACAAAAAACGGTACAAGCATTATTCTACTGAGAATGCTGCATCGTTCTTCTGAATCTTTCAGAAAAAGGTTTTAAACTTCTCGTATCTCTATATGTTTTTTTTCTAATTCGTATAAAAAATTCGATTCGAACGAATTCGATATTGTTACAACAAAATTCTCGTAATAAGGAAATACAGCTTAAATCTTGACAATGACTTCCAGCATCTTTAGGTGTTTTTCAAACCCACTTTTACTAGGATAACACGGCTCTAAATTTCCGCAATAAGGAAATGCAGGCTAAGAGTTACTACCACCGCCACCTCTTAAATTTTTGTCCATCCTTTGTCTATCATAAGCTCTTAGATCATGAGCTACCAGTAAGGCCAGTATAAGTTGATGGGATCACTTATTCAATGAGAAAAGATTACACCTTCCATTGATTTGACCCATTCATATGTTGTATTGGAAAACCGAGACGATTTTGACACGTTCGATTGGGCAAAGGAAAAAGTTTTCAGTTTAGGATCTCTGTTTATTTTCATGAAAACATGCAAAGTGAGTTCATTCGAAATATTTCCCATCGGAATCTGCCTTATGGGCACGTTCTCCCTTCTTTCGATCTACTCTCGAAAACAGTGAACGAACATATTTAATCCTTTGAACTCGATCCATTTACCAAACCATTTTTGGATATTTTCAATTAAACGTTTTCCGGACACGAATGGCTGCAGGAAGTTACCTGATTCGCCACTTCAAATTTCCGAAGTGACGATATCTAACGAATATGGCGCATGAGCTAAGATCTTTAATTTCAATCCAATCTAAATGTTTTTTTCACTAGTTTTGCAAAGTGTAGCTGGAACAGGTGTCTCCGTGTAGGGGAATTTTGTGATGTCGACTATCCCCTGCCGGTGGTTTTACTTCCACCTTTAGACTGCGATGAAAAAAACTGCCGTCAGTAACGATTATATTTTCAGTTAATTTGACTGATCATATAGTAGATTACACCCTTCTGATCCCATCAAATACAGAGCATCACCTTGAGCGTAACCTTTGCGAGTGTTTTGCTTTGATGATTATTTATCGTTGATTTTCACTTATAACAATAGCTTTGATTTGAAACGTTAAAAATTTCTGGAAAATATCAATTTTTGTTCCCAATGACGTACATCGGAGGAAACCTATCCTTTTTTCGTCAGGCTATTAAAACTTTGCAAGTGAGAGACCGTTAGTTGATGTCTCTTTAATTTAATTGGCCCAACGTGGATCAATAATAATAAAAAAAAGTTAGAAAGTCATTTAAATTCAATTTAAAGAAACTCGATTTTTATCGTGTCTAGACGCTTATTGACAGTTGATCTGTCTACAAAACAACTGACCTATGCTTTGTGTCAGGGTTTGTGTCGGACTATCTTGCAGACTTAAATTATTTGACATATGCCTGTATTCCTTCACAATTCAAATGGTACAATGAGTCGGCAATGTTAAATCAGTGCAACTTATTCAGCTAACTTCCATCCCCATTCAGGAACAGCGTTAACTCGTCGCCTGTGTTGCCATGGACTAAAAATAAGCAAATCTGGGTTTATTCTTTGCCATTAACATCGAGCAGCCTCCACTAGTGTACCTTTGAGGTATACCAAATGATTAGTAATTGTCTGATACAGGCACGATGTTCTCAGAACACTTAATCTCGTGCTCTGAATTTACTTGGGATTCGTTTGTTTTCTCATGGATGTCCATACTAGTGGTACCACTTCGCATAACAGAGCTCATAGCGTTTACTAGGTTCTGCGGTATTTTAAGGTTCGCCTTAACGATTCCGATGTGAGGCATGAAATGTGGTTATAAAACACACAGTTTGATTGAAACTTAAACTTTCCCTTCCCCCTCTCCTGCCTTTCTGGCCCCTTAATTATTATTTTCACTAATTTACTTTTTTCTTCCGTTGTTTGCGGTCTTAAAAGTATATTTAAACTTCAAAAAGGAAGTTGCTTTCTATAGGTTGTATTTCGGAGAGATTATTTATGGCAAACAATGGTTTTTTGTTTTTGTTTTTCAGTTTCGGTTGCTGGTTTCCCTTTTTCGTTGATTCTGTTTGTACTATGCTGCATACAATTTGTTTCCACCAGTTCCTTCCTATGCGTTCTCTGTGGATTCTATTAATCGCTTTGCTCGGTCAAACACTTGTTACACGCTGGGCAACGTATGCGGAAACTTACCTAACTCTGAATCCATGAAGTTTCTCATTTTACACCCATAGTTTGATCCATTCACATTTGCAATCCGCGCAGCAAATTCGTATGTTGAACTTGTTAGTAACCAATGAAATTCTTCGAAACAAAAATGAATGAGGGATGAATTCGCGTGAAGACCGTCGGCCGTTCTTGTGTTTTATTTTACTTGTTATCTAGTTATCTGCATAATTGTTGAAAATTATGTCCACAAAGTATTTTTCGATTCTGCATTTTAAATGGATCTTGATATATTCACCAAAGCAAAGCTTATTTGTGGAGGAATTTGAACTATCTTTAGAATGAGTTATGGAATCACACATAAAAGAAATAGTGAATGAAAATAATTAATATTAATTTTAATAATAATTATTATAATAATTCATCTCCCCCGGACCACTTGTAATGCATATAGCTTTTCAATTTAGTGTTAGCATACGCCGTCTGAATGTCATTTTAGACATAACTTCTTAGTTATGCCCAAGGAGAAAGTGACCAATGACCAAAACGAAAAATCTTCTAGCATCTTCGTGGTTTTTTTTTGTTTTCCTAACTTAGGGAGATTATCGTGTACGATGTATTGTACTGCTATTTCAAATATTTTCACTAGAATAGTTTGCAATTTATCCGGATACAGGTATTACTTTTTTATTATCACCAGTTCAATAAGTACCTGACGTAACTAATAAAGCGATTTTCAGACCAATCTCAAACTGAAACTTCATCATGTCTATACATACTCTCCTTTTAGTGCATTCAAGAGTCAATACTCCTCTTCAAGAGTGATAAATTTGTTCCAAAACTCCTCTAATTGTTCGTCGTCCTTTTTAGAGAAAGATTTGTCTTTGCTTTCAAAATAGGCTTCGTATTGCTTCGTATCACTGCTTCTTTGGACCAAATTTCTTTCGGTTGAGAATTGTTTTGGGGTCTGATTATTAAATTTTAACTTAAATAAACAGCCTAGAGTCACTGGAAATCAGGTCCGGATACTACGGTGAGAAGGAAAGCGATTCAAAGTTCAATTCTTTCATGTTGATCATCGTTTTCATTGACTTGTGACACGGGGCATTGTCTTGGTGGAACAGCACTTTATTCTTTATGACGTTTTTTCTTTGTTTCCTTACTCAGTCGATCGAAAAATCAAGATAATATAAACTGCTGATGTGGTTATTTCCATTTTGCGTGCTACTAGCTTAAAATTGAAACATTGAATAGTTGTAAAAATACGATGCGCGCCACTTACCCACTGACGCTTGAGTTTTTGCATGCTTTTGACAAGTTTTACCGATTGATATCCATTCAGCTGACAATCTTTCAATTCAGGTGCGTTATAATGTTTCCATGCTTAGCAATGTTTCATGACTTCTCCGACAGGGATTGAAATCTTATTGATTAGATTTTGGAGCGATTTCTCCGTATCTGTTATTTCTAACTACAGACACGTTTCGACGGTGTAATATCCTCGATGAAGCGGCATTTGTATACGAAACACAAGGGAGAAGGGAATGAGGACAAGTTGTTCGGAAAACCATCTCCAAATTAGAAATCCGTATAGAAAGAAAATGAAAGTGTTCAAGTTGGTTTTGCACATACGTCCCTGCCGATTCTCATCAGGTGCCAACTCCTTGGTCGGATTTCATTGACTGTTACTAACAGCTTGTTGCATGCTGTTTATTTTCAATTTCAATTTTTTCTAATATAGATTCGCTTTCGAGTCGTTTCAATCGAAGCGGATTTGGTGGATCTTTTTGTAGATACCTGAAGCTTGTCACAATTTTGCCGAAATATATTCTTGGTGAACGTGCTTAAATTCATGTCACAGTGAAATCAAACTAAAAAAAGCAATTTGAAACAAAACTCTGAATGTAAAATGAATCATTTTTTTATTGATTTAAAAACCAATTTTAATTCAAATTTAATTCTTAATTTGAATTCAGCATTCTGATTAAAAATACTCACGTAAAATAGTCAATACACTGCTTTTCGATTTCTTCCACTTATCTGATATGTTCCGCAATTTCAAACATTTGTGGTTGGCAAAACCATTGTTTTCATTTTTTTAATATTTTCTAGAACAACTGCTGAATTAGGTTGATCCAGCGTTCAGTCATTCAGTTATTTAACTCATTTGTGTCTCTGCGAGACCGTTAAAAGTCAATTATAACACATCTTAAGCGTTTTTTTTTTCATTGGAGCAGAGCCTGAATAAAATTTATCAGCCCACTGGTTAACTTGAATCGCATACTTCCAACCAAAAATGAATTGTCACAGACGAAATTCAGACATTCTCTTGTTTTCATTTATAAAATTTTAAAAATTAGATCCATTGAATTGAAATTTCGACAGACGACATTTGGTGGCTTATACTTAAGACAAAATATAAGTGTGCATTCACTTCATGTTAGGTGTGGGACTGTTTCAGTGATGTGTTAGAATGGTATAATTCCGCGTGGTACAATATGTAAAACAACAACAAGGGCCTGGCACGAATTCTTGTGGAACTCCAGATAGATGATGGATCCAAATGCCATGTCTTTTCTCCTTCACTTGATTAGATTAATCATTCATTACATTTTTCTCTCATTATGATAATAGGTACGGAACATCTTGCGTTTTCAATTTGCACCGCAAATTCGATGATTTTACTCCATTTCAAAGTATTATTGCATTTTTACGTCAAGGAAAACGATTGTCTGATATCTATTTGATTCCTATGATGTGATTTCATAAACTGTTTCCTGGGCATAAATTGTCGGTTTTGCTTTTGCCAAAATCCTAAATGATGGCCTGAATGAACATTTCTCTCTTCTCGATGAGCCGATACGTTTGTATATGCTACATACATGCTAGAATATTGTTCCTACTGTCTGATAGGTTGAAATTTGATGTGGCAATGGTTAATTTGGGGATTTTGGGAGTGAGACTGCCGAACGAGAACCAATCTTTGTTCTTTCCACTGTACAGGGCGTACAATTTGTTTCATATACATTGTGGACACAAGTGCAAACATATTTCGAGAGTTTTTAACTCCAAGCTTTAGGGTCTGGCCACGTAGTCTCCCTTCCTTTTTTCATTTCTAGGTGTTACGTCTACTCTGTATTGGAGAATATTTCCGTGGTACAATATGTTCAACAGCAAAGGGCATAGAACGAATTTTTGTAAGACTCCAGGTGGATGATAGATCCATATGCTATGTCTTATCTCCTTCACATGATGCATCGTATAATTTTCTTTGCTCTGCTTTGTTTTGTTAACGCATAGTCTCTTAGCTGCTTCAAACAGTTCGTCCATTATTACTTCTCTAACTTTTTCTACGTTCTGTGAAACAGGGGTGAGGTTGTGGTGTTGTTATCGTATTCAGTTATTTTTCCAATGTTTTTTGCCGGTTGTCTTGGGTTCTGGATAATGTGAAATTGTTTTTCATTGATTTTAGACAAAGCAGTCTTGCAGGTCTAAATCTGCTTCGGCACATTTTTCCCCTTTCACTTTGTTTTCACATTTCATGTCACATTATCGAAGCATGCTTTTATGTGCTTGTCATTTTTAATCCACGCTTGGTGGTATTCAAAGCTAGGAGGTTTTTTCTTCTTTGATGGCCTTGGCTTCCTGCGATAAGGGCCGTTCTGTTACAATTTGGTACACTAGCTACGCAAAAACATTTCTATAGAAGTTTGTAAGCGTGTTTGGCTATTTAAAAATATTCGGTTCTACCCAATATTTTCTCTACCCATTATTTTTACTTCAACGATTGGGTTAATGAAAAATCATTGTTAAATCATGACAAGCCAAAGTTGAATATGAACAATTGAGGAGAATCAAGATAAAAATTTTAAACGCGTTGATTCAGAGTGTGAAGAGAATAAATAATACGAATCAGTTTTTCATATTTTTGGGCCAATATTATCTCAAAGTGTCAAACAAACAAAAATAATAATAAACAAAAACAAAAAATTAAATTATTTAAAATAAACCAACCTAGGGCAACCAATAGGTCGTACATGCAGCGAAAAAGGAAGAAGGTATAAAGATCATAACAATTGTAAATGATTGATTTTGAAAAATTTTGGAAGAGGGGGGGGGGGGCTTGTTATGACTAAACGTTGAATATGACCTGTTCCTTCCATTTATATATATCTCAGCACATACATACACACACAAAATAAAGGTCTTCACTTTTTCTTGCCTGTAAATTTAACTTTTTCTTTAACTTTAACTTTGTTTTTAACCTTTTCTTGCCCTCTTGCGTACTGATGTCTACCTCTCTTAAATGTAACTAAACACAACCAACACCCAAACTATATTTACCGCAAATTTCTCTTGAACGTTCAGTGAATTCAAATGGTTTTGACAGCTTGGTAATTTTCTGAGTGTTTTTTTTTTTATTTCAATATTTCTCTATGCCACCTACACCAGAACGGAAAACGTAACAGTGTGTTGCTGGCGCATGTCTTCCTTTGATTGTTGTTTTCTGAATATTCCATTCGCTTTCATTTTCTAAAGTTTCTCATCGTATTTTCTATTTTCGGTGTACCTTCTGATTATTCAGTATACATCCTCTTCGCTCTTCTATTGCTACCAAATAGTTCACTATTCAACATTGATAAGCTTTGAAGGAGAGTTCCAAATCAAAACAACTCAACTCACGTCTTATTCGTTTCGGAACTTTTTCTAACCCAATATTATATTTTCAATTTCAAAAGTGTCTGGCGATCCACTATGTCATCGAATTCAATTGGCAGCAAACATTACACCCAAGCAAATCATTAGAAAGTTCTGTATTTTATTTTCTCATGGAAAGCTTTAATTAGAATAAATTTTCTTTACTGTCCTTAAACTAGAATAACATCTATACATTTACATTTTTAGTTTTAATTTTATAATTTCCAAATACTCGTAGTATGTAGCAATCTTACTACTGCATCGTAGATTATATGATTCTGTCAAATTGCAATACGAAGAAGAAAAAAAAAGCTTTAGCGGACAAAACAAATGACAATGAAATATATAAATAAAAAAATGGAAATAAATAAGAAATGCAATTCTTCATAAATAAATCTATATTTACACGCGAAAGAAGAAGATGAAGAAGCAGGAAAAACAAGAACAGCAACATGAACATTAAATCAAAGATAACAAATAATAAAAAAAATAAAACAATGAAAGATGTGAACAAAGTATAGCAATTAGAATAAAGTGCCGAGATTGATTGAATCAATCACAACAATTGTAATCAAGTGTATACCAATTTCGTTTACCAGTTTTTTTTTAAATTATTTTATAAAGTATTGAATAAAATTTAAATAAAAATTCATAATGATTTTTTCTGAATAGAATTAGTGTGTAAAAATGACTTAATATTAACATCTTAAAATTTTTAAGGGATACTTAAAGTAATTATTAATTAATAATTAGTTTGATATATGTTAAAAAATTATATGTAATACTTATACTAATATTATTTTTCACAATGTAACACACGAGAATTATTAACGAATTTCTTCATAACATTTAAAACTATTATTATTTTTTGATTTACAATTAGATACTTAGTTACGAAAGATTGATAGATAACTCCTTCCATGTGTGTTTGAAACACCAAATTCTCTTCTACATGTGTAAAATATGCCTAATTTATATTATAAATACCAGTAAATGTAGTGGAAATATGAATCTCATTTCGGAATTTTTTTTCTCATAGATTTGTAATGGATTTATTATATATTACTAAGAATATACTTATTGATAATACACCAACACATAAATGCTTTTCGAAAAAGAAGTGAAAATGAAGCAAGATTGAAACACACTAACCAATTGAATTAAAAATTAAGCAACATTTGAACGATTCTAACATTAAAAAGTTACAAATTACATGAAAAAAAAAATGTTATAAGATATATTTTTTTATTAAGAAAATTAATACTTAGATGTAAAGATAATTCTAATATCTAGATATGTGGATGATAAAGAGGAAGATAAAGAGGAAAAAAAGAAAATTAAAACAACAGTATTTTATTTTTTTAATTAATTGAAAATTGTCCAAACATCCGTTTTTATTTATATTAAATATTTATGTAAGCAATTAATTAATATCGTAATAATTAACATTGTATTTATTTGTATGTTTTTGTCAGTAGCTTGTTTCTTTTTAAAGCAAAGAAGAAAAAAAACAACATTTTTCTCCTCCAATATATTTAATCGATTGAAAACAGCTTTTAGGAGAATATATTTTGATTATGATGCGTGCAATTCTGTTTTGAGGCAATTTGAAATGTATTTTGCAAGCCAAAAATAGAATCCCTTCGTTATACGTTGCTTTAAGTAGTATCACCGAGAATTGCACATTCTGGAATGCAGCTGAAATGCCATTTTTTGTTTATTTTTGTCATATTAACGTTGAAATTTCCAATGCATCATTGAATGCACGTTGTACACTCACAATTCATTTGAATTTTATAATGAACATGAAATTCGAATAGGCACCCGTGCGTTAATTCATCTTTTGATCGTTTAATGTACAAATGAAAGTTTTGAAAACTTCGTAACAGAACAAATTTATAATGGCAGCTTGTTCTTAAATTTTTACACATACACATATACATGCACCTTTTTACTTAAACAATGTTTTAAAAATAGAAGAGATATTATCAACATGGCAGCATATTTTTGACTTAATCACAAAAAAAGAAGGAAAAAAAACAAAAACAAAAACAATCTAATACTAGTAACAGTCGAAAAAGAAAAGTAAGAAGACGAATGATACGATAGAAAATATAATTTATTTTACATTTATTAATAACCTACAAGCTCTCTAAATAAGTTTTAATCTTGTTCACTATATTTTCATCTGTGCTCCACATTGACATCGCATACATGCGCATACTAATTTATGGCATTATTTAACTGAATTGAATTTTATTTTAATGCAGGGATTCGTACTTACACAAGAAAATATTTAAATTTGTTTAGTGTATATGTTTCGATCTAGTTAGACTACTGGCGGCATAAAGGAAAAATAACAAAGAATGTATTTGAATTAGTAATGGAAAAGATGACAAGAAATCAAGGATTGAACACGTTATATTATTTTAATTAGTGTTTAGCCAGTGTAATACTACACATACATATGCCCAATTTATATTAATAACATGATTACACGAATACAATACATACTAAGCATAAACGTGTACATGTATTGAATTTGATATTGTATGAAAATTGGATAAAATAATGGATAAAGCTCACCAGACCAGATACCAGTATATAATGACAGGGTTTTAATGAAAAATTTAATGTTATTATTAACTAACTTTTTATTATTTATGTAGAGTATTATTATGTAAATTTTTTTTTGCTATTTACTAAAATAACAATTTCTTTTGGAAAAGAAAATGTGTTTGTTTTATTTACAATGAATAGAGTATTGAGTATTTACGGATGCAGAGGTGCACGCAGTTGCTAGGCACCAAATCACTCTTCTTTGTGTTGATGACTGGATAATCCTGTGATTTTCTGATCTGTGTAACACTCTACTTTTATTTTGAAGTGACGAGTTGAACACTCTCGTTACGGCGGTATTTAAATGAAATAAAAACGATAATGTGCTTCTTGAAAGGTGCACTGTAGTTCCTTTATTTGCAGATTCTTACAAATATTCAATGCAGAATATAAATAACGAACGATTTAATTGTAACAACAATGAAGGTTTAAGTAATTGTACACTTATAGACGGATCTTATTACAAGGATCAGTTTGGCTAGTTACAATTGTTTAAGAATAGTGTTAATTGGTTTTTACACCCTGCTTGGGAGTTGTTACAATTTTTTGGATGATACCAGTATTTTTGTAATACTTATGATGGCATAGTTGGGACAGAAAGTTCTTCGGTCGGTTTATGATTTGATAGCACTCTTTGCGTTTCAAATTACTTAATGTGCCAAGTGCCAAGGATTAATTCTTCCTTTTTTTACTTTTTCATTGCTGAATATTTTTCACCTCGCATCGCAATCATTGCACGATGGCATATGCAAACGCATAGAAAGAGTTTACTGTCGCGACTTTTAGGCTCGCACAATTGAGAAGAAGGTTGGCATATTAGAGCTTTTAATATCTCACGGTAAATAGGACATGTTTGGTCCGATTGCTTGCTCGATCGTTTGACATATCGTGTGAACTGGTCATATGACAGACCAGGAGCACAGCGTAGCTATATACAGCGCTTAAAACGCTGCGGTGATTTCTCTCGGACAGAGGTAGACTGTAGACTTATATTTGCATTGAAAAGAGATCCATTTCAAAAATGAGATCCATTCACCATTCCAAATTGTCTTGGGAGTGGCTTCTACTATCTCATGCACATTACGCCGAATTTCGGGCCATTTATTTAGTTCGCATACCATTATCTCAGCAGTTCAACATGTTAATGCGGAGGGTAAAGGACTGGATGACCGCTCACGGATTTAAGCTGGCAATGGAAAAAACCGAAGTGGTTAACCTAACGAAGAAGAGAATTCCCAAAGTACGGCCTATCAGTATAGGGGACGAGCTGGTTGAATCGAAATTAGCAGTAAAGTACCTGGGCGTCCTGATAGACTCGAAGATGAGTTTTTCCCAACAAATCAGGGCAGCAGCTGACAAGGCTGTAGCGCGTGTGACGGCACTCTCCCGATTAATGGCCAGCAAAGGGGGGCCCACCATATCAAGGAGACGGCTCCTAAAGAGCGTTGTGCAGTCGCTTCTACTCTACGGATCAGAACTGTGGGGCGACGCTCTCAGTGACCCCGGAAGCGGTTGGCACAGGAGCAGAGACAAGGAGCATTGCAAATCTCATGCGCATCTCATCTCACGGTCTTCGGGGCGGCAGTGCTGGTAATCGCAGGGGTGATACCCATTACACTCCTTGCGAGAGAGCGCAGAAATATTTACCTGCGCAGAGGCGAATGCCAATCGCTCTCTCAGCGAGTGGAAACAGTCCTGGGAGCAAAAAACAATGGTGAGGTGGACTGCACGTTTGATCCCTGACCCGAGGCCGTGGTTCAGTCGAGTGCATGGTGAGACCGATTTTTAACTGACCCAGCTCTTAAGCGGGCACGGTTGTTGGTCCTACCTGTACACAATTCACAGAGCACGGTCTCCTAACTGTGTGTTTTGTGCAGGAGAATTGGATGACGCCTGTCACACGTTCTTCTACTGTAAAAGGTAGAGTCAGCAGCAAGGGGTCCTCGTCAGCGAAATTGGAGAGCTGTGTCCGGAAACTATCGTCGGAATAATGCTGAAAACAGTTGACAATTGGAATCGAGTGACGCAATATGCTCGTGCAGTGCTGATACTGAAAAAAGCTTTATTGGAGCGCTGGGAGCCATCGGGGATGGATGGATCTCTTTTCTAGCACGTCCTGCCTCTCCCTTCCTTCCCGTTAGAGAAGAAATTTCCATAATCCGAAGGCGCCTGTAGGCGTAGGAACACGAGGCCTAGCCCGAGGTAATGTATCAAACGGTTCCAGGCTAGGTTCACAGGTTGACAGGGGGGTGTATAGTGGGTAGTCCAAAAGCATTTTGCGTCTGGGAGTCCGACACTCAGGGCGTAAACAGCCTTCACCTCCCTACCACAAAAGAAAATAGCAAATTGATCGCCAAAAATATTTTCATTTCACATGGATCAGTAACCTGGACCGAATTGCTCCCACCGCATTTTTGAAAAGCATACAAATTTGTTTCGTATACTATTTTCTCAATCAATTCGTCCGGGAAAATATGTTGGGAATGTTGTAGAATCTCTTTAAAATGTTCGTTCGACAATATAATAGCTTCTTTTGTTAACTCAAAAGGTTTCATGCGTTAGCACGTTGAACGCCAGGCCTGTTCCTAGAGACAATTTTCAGGCATTTCCCCAAGGCATGGGTGAGGCTCCACTCTAATTGAGCTTGGAGTATGGGTTACGGGGAGCTAGTGCGATTTAGCACTCTTGCTCCATTCCTGTCTGTGAGTGCTAAACACTCACCATAACCTAACACAACACTATAATTTTTGGGTTACTAATTGGTGATTGATTTGAGGCTTGGGTACTTCCATGGTTCTGTTTGAAATCTCGTCTTTCTGTCAAATAGTTTCAGTGCTTTGTCTCGCATGTATTTTTCGACTGTGTCAATGCGTAAGTCTTTATGTATGTCCGTATTCCACCGTCTTCCACAAAATTCACCGTTAGACTCAATTTTCACACAACAGAAGTCGTAGTATATTTTGTTCTAGTTCTCACAATTCACAACAACATGAAGCAACGCAATAAGGATAATTAACTTATCGGTATCTCCGGTAAAAGTATAAATACGATACTAACATCTGAAAAGCTTAGCCGGGGCTTACGAATATTATTGCACACACTGATGTCGGTCTGGATAACAACGTGACAAAAGAAACAGTTACCAAAATTAGTAATTTTGAGTCCATGGATAAGGTGGGAAGTGCACAAAGCACGAAGAGTGTAATTTTGGTCGGTTAGGGTTGAGTAAACTCCAACGGTTAGTTCTCAAAGATATAAATGTTTGTTCAAATATAAAATAAAAACAAAGATAATCCCAAATTAATAGAACAAAAAAGGGATTTATCGTATGAGTTTAATGCTTAGAACAAATAAATTAAAACATTTCAGAAAAGTTGCCAAGGATTAATTACAATTGGGTACAAAACCGCAAACACATCTTGTTAATTGTTGCCATAGTTTAACTACAAAAAAGCGGTGACACATCGAAGGAACTCCCAATCTAACGATATTTGACCGAAACTTTTAAGATAAATTATTATTTACAAGCAAAACTTGATGGAGATAAGACATCACGACGATGACATCGACATTATCTTAAATTTCTTTCCCATTTACAATGACTGACACGCACTATTTCACCGGAAAAATTAAAGTGTCCCTCACGTCGCTGACTTTATAAGCCCTCTGTCTAGCTTACTTTGTTTGTTAAAAGGTGTATTCGTACCTCTTTCTTGATGCTGCTCCACTGAAGTGTGTGCGTTTTAAAGTACTTAAACTGTGGTTAAAATTGTTTGCGCTGTATATATTTACGCTATGATATTAGTGTCAGATTTGACGCGCATTTGGTTTGAATTGAATGGACCAGTGGGTGATAGAGCTAAAGATAGAGATAGGTTTCAACCGTCGGAGTGACAGGTTGTGTTAGCTAGGAAAGTGTTTTAACTAGAAAAGTGATATTATTTAGCTAGGAAATTATTATCAGTGGTCAAACCGAGGTCTAAGCCCTTAATTTCTTGCCGAGGCCGGCAAGTTGCTGAACATTAACTTTTAATTAAAATATCGTTACATATTAATCAAGTTGTCTGGAAGGGGTCCCTTTAATTTAACCCCGCATCCAAACTCTGTCTTGGAAATAGCGGGAATGGGTGACTCAGAAGCGGAGAGGGAGCTTTCCGCGGCAAAAGCTGCTTTCACGCGGAAAGCTAAGAAAAACCTGAAGCGGTTTTGCCAAAAATTTGGGGGTAATATAAAGGAGGAGTTCTTGCTAGATCTCATAGCAAGTTGCAAACTCCAATTGCAAGTCCCAGCAGAAGATCTTGCTGTAGATGAGTGCACCACTACAGAAGGAGACGCTCTGACGGATTGTGACAGTGAGTCCGATCAGGAAGAGTCAATGGATGTGGTCCGGGAGGAGGTTGGTCGGAAAAGGCCAATTGTGTCTCCAATTCCGGAGCCAACCTCAAAACGCTCGGTAAATGTGAGCGAAAGGAGTTTCCCGCAGCTTCAGGCTGCGGTTTCAAAAGCTTCAGCTATCACTAAATCTGAAGTCGCACCACCAGGGCGTAGAATAGCTATCGGAGCTAAGGGAAACCCAACTAACATTGCTGCCGATAAGAAACAGAGGTTTCCACCAATAGTGTGCTATAGGCTTAATCTTAAGCCTTTCAGGGAGAGAATCCATCGAGCATGTGAGAAAAATCAGCTTGATGCTCCAAAATTTGATGTAACCGTCAACAGTTCTACATGAACATCGTTACATCCTAAAACTATAAATGACCATAAAAGTCTCTTTGACTTCTTAAAATGGGACAAGGTGGCATGCTACACCTATACGCTCCCAACTGAGAAAAAACTGACGCTGTTGCTAAAGGGTGTACACACTTCCTACGAAGACAATGATGTCAAGGAAGAACTCCAAGCCATCCTAGGGGAGGATGTTTTGGGAGCCAAAAGGTTCTCAACGGTGGCCTCAAGGAAGGAAAAGAAAACTCTTTCTTCCTTCCTTATTCAATTTAAGCCAGACTTTGACGTCAATAAGGCTATGAACGTAAAAACGCTCCTACACCAAAAGGTACAATGGGAGCGTTTGACTAAATCAAATACCTCACAGTGTTTCAATTGCCAACGATTTGGACACGTAGCTTCAAATTGCGGAATGGAACCTCGTTGCATCAAGTGTGACAAACACCACCAGTCAAAAGACTGCCCTATTGAAAAGGAAGAGGGAAAAGATGCAATTTTCTGTGTAAATTCTAACAGCAAAGGCCACCCCGCGAGTGTGGGGAGGCCAAGGAGGCTGAGGAGAGGAGACGCAATCTCCAAAAGAAAAAGGAGGAACGGAGGGACTTCGTCACTGCTTCCTTAAAAAACACCATTCGAAATGGTGTCTCATTCGCTAGTATAGCAAGGGGTGCAGCCAAGCCAGCTGCAACCCAGCCTGTACGGCAAGCTAAAGCGAATAATAGTCAACAGCAGCAAAAAGACAGAAATTCTGTCATGAATAACGACTGCAATCAATTCTTTGGGTGTGACTTGTTCACTCGCATCCGCAAAGTGGACTCATTCATTCCACAATATAAAAAAAAAAATCACTAACCTGAGTGAGAAAAAGGCGGCGTACTTAGACTTCGCCTTCAAAATCTGTTGTCGCGATGACCTCCATTAAGCTCTCCATCGTCAACATTTGTTCGCTAGCTCCACGTTTCAAAAGGAACTCTGTTCAAGAATACTTGAACATGCATAGACCAGATTTCTTGTTCATTTCAGAAACAAGACTGAAAAGTAAACACAAAGTTCACTTGGGGAAATATAAAGTCATAAGGGATGACGACCCAGATGGAATCCTTGGAGTAGCTATGGCCTTCAGGGAGCATCTCAAAATTCAAAGACACTGTCTTCCAAGTCTGAGGACGGACGGTCCTACCCCAACCGATATCTATACCGGGAGGCAGATGTGGAGCCGATTCACCGCTACGCCAAGAGGTTGACCGAACGAGCTGCAAAGCGTATGGCAGAGCACGAGACCGCCACAATTAGTAACGCGGCAGATAGTCGAGCGATGGAGGCAGCCAACGGATAGATTAAGAAATTAATTTTAATAATAGTTATAAGTAAAATATTGTATTAAAAATTTAACAAAAAAAAATTAAAACAAAAATTTTATTAATAATTATTGTATATAAATCAAGATTTAAATTAAATAAATATAAAACGACCAAAAACAACAGAGGTCACATTTAGGGTGTAAATGTTAGTAATAATAATTTTCTTTTTTGATATATAAGTAATAATTTTTGATATTAAACAAATGTTAGTATAGAGTTCTGGGCACAGCCATTAGGCAAAGCCCGTAGGCTATGTATTAGGTTAAGAAAATATTGTAAATAATGATTGTATATAGTATGAAAAAATCACCCAATAAATTAATTTGAATTTGTGATAGAGCTAAAGAGAATATCAATTCTAGCTGACTCCTTCCATGAGTCGAAATATCCAAAGCCTTATTAATTGCAGCATTGCAAATATAGCTGTTAGTCCTTCAGTAAAATATCTCTTTAAATTAGAAATACCCATTTGCTAAGTTCTGAACAACTAAAACAGTATTGCTTGCCGATGTGTTGTCGTTAAAAAATCGGAGAATAGTATACATTTCTAGAGAAGTGCCCGAATCCATTCCACGATCCCATATCATATGCTCTCGAGGAGGCTTATCCTGGTTATGTTAATTAAATATTGCGGTAACTTTAAAAAAATTTACTCCTTAAAAAAGCAATTGCCACCGAATGATGTTCGAAGTGTGCTAGAGAGGGAGAAGCTCGAAATGCTTGAAGGTTGAAATCTACCTAATTTGTTCAGAAGGGATTGAATTTCCACCGAAGAGCTTTAATTTTCAGCCGAAACCTTGCAATGAATAACACATTAAATAAAACATTTTCATTCATTCGTCCTTTCGATTTAGTCTACGAAAATTATAAATTAACCCCAAAGAGCTATTTTAATCGTTTTGAAATTGTTTGCGTTATAACTAATCACCACAATAATTTAGATGATACTTATAAACTTGTACCTTTTCATAGTGGATAAATAAATGTCTAGGAAAGTGCTT
This sequence comes from Stratiomys singularior, assembly GCA_954870665.1. NCBI lineage: Eukaryota > Metazoa > Arthropoda > Insecta > Diptera > Stratiomyidae > Stratiomys > Stratiomys singularior. The sequence goes on from OX940879.1 coordinate 33,133,733, forward strand.
TTGAATAATAAATTCAGGCTATACCCGAAACATTTCGGATCAGGATAATCTCCATTTGCATTTGGGGGCGCAAATTGTAAGTGAATTTCCATTCGCAAAGTGAAGTAAGTACGTTTTAACATACACGATCCACATGTCATACCACTGTATGCTATTTGTCTGAATATCCTTCATCTCCTCAGCATCAACGTTTCATTCGATTTGCCAGTTACGTAGTCAATGTGTAATCGTTTGCTCATTAGGCGGAGGCAACGACACGACCTTAATACACTCTCTTCGCATAAAGGAGACGGCGTTGTAGGTTTGCCATAATAATAATTAACGAAGTCGCCTTGTATAATCAGGCAAGAGGTTTCGTTCCCATATCGTCTTACCTTTGGAGAATTCTAATTAAATTTCCTGCTGAAAACATTTACATACCATTAGCGTGTATGGTCCAGGACCTCAATAGAATTTGTGGAAATTGTGTTTACTAGGCCTTCTCCTGAATGTTATGCACATCATTGAGGCCGTCGACCTAGGAGTTAGCTTGAAGTGTTGTCAGGTTTGTTAGGTAACCAGAGAGAGATTCCTCTGTTTACATTTCAACTAGGACTGCAAGTACTGAAGGATTCTTGCGAAATGGTGGCTTTGATGTAATATGATAATTACTTGATATGAATCTATTGTTAAGCATGTTACTATGGAGCACCGTTTCGCGTAGTATTTTTGGATTAAATTACACGTCAGCAGATTTAATTCATGCTTGTTTACAGGAACACACATCAGGGAAATTCTTTGAAGGTATGAGTTGAATCTATTTTTCAGACCTCCGTTCTACAATTTTGTAATAACTATACATGGATTCTACACCCTTGTTGGAAAAAAAAAACGCCTACAACTTTCCTGCAACTATCGTTATAAATTTCTAGTTGCTGTAGCGTTGAAAGTTTTGGTTGCTCTGCAGATGTTAGTAATTGTTAAGGATCCCAATCGCAATTAAGTTCATCTATCAGCTATCATTACTTTAGATAAAAGATTTGATGTAAAATTCATCCTACTTATAAAATTCATAATAAGGACACCTTGTGAAATTCCGAAACACTCCGAAAATTGGAAAAATTCATCGAAGACAAACTAAAAACATTCGATTAGAGAACGAAAATCTTCATTCGTGTCTGAAAGCATTGTGTTACGTATTCCGATGTGTAGGCGACATAAAAACAAACAAAAAAGTATATAAATAAATGAATAAAATTAAAATAAAAACATTTATTATTAGTTTTAGGTATTGAGTAATATTTAGTTGAATAATATTAGTAACAAACAAAAAAAAAAATAATAAAAATAAGTCTGAAAAAAAATGTCAGAAAAAAGTCTCAGAAAAAAATTCTCAAAAAAAAAACCAACAAATTTCTAGGAACGCTTTTAGGAATAAAATTTTCCATTCATATGATTCACTTGTTTGTTGTGAACATATCGCTATAAGTAAGATAGGTAAATGTCGATATAGAGATAGAAATCCAATATCAAAGTATGGAATATAAAGGATAGAAATTGTGACTTAACGGTGGAAAAAAAATAAAGAGTATCAAGAAGTATTAGCAGTTATTTGAAGTGCTTAACCCCGGAACTACTCGAGTCACGAAATCTTTGAATTACAAAGCCCCAGAGAACAGTTTGATTGAGATCGCGGCCAAGAAGATACTTAGCAGGCAGCAGAGGGGAACAGGACGCAGCGGAATTCATTGAAGTCCCGAAAACAAGCTGAGGTGGAAATTCGTGTTGGAGAAAGCAGAGGTGGTCAGAATCAGCGCTGCGGAAATCATTGAAGTTCCGAAATCAAGCAGAGGTGGAGATTCGTGTTGGAGGAAGCAGAGGTGGTCAGAATCAGCGCCGCAGAGTTTTGTTGAAGTCCCGAAACCAAGCTGAGGTAGAGATTCGTGTTGGAGGAAGCAGAGGTGGTCAGAGGTAGCGCAGCAGAAATCATCGAAGTCCCGAAACCAAACTGAGGTGGAGGTTCGTTTTGGAGGAAGCAGAGGTGGTCAGAATCTGCGCAGCAGAAGCACGTCAAGTCCCGAAATCAAGCAGAGGTGGGCAGAATCAGCGCAGCATATTTAATGTAAATTGAATATTTTATATTTACTTACTTAATTATTTGATCATAACTATTTATTTATTTATTTTGTCTAATATGAAAGAATAAGCTCTTTCTGTGTGTGCGTATGTGACATGGAAGGATCTGGGCTTAAATAATGTCCTAAAACCCCCACCTCCGCGCGGTGAGCTAGTTGGTTAAAAGTAACCTTCTTCGGCCGCCATTATACGACCTTTGTATTTTCAAATGACTCTGTATATTTAACCTTGTTCCTTTTTTCGCTGCGGGTATGACCTATCGGTTGTCCCGACAATTATATCATTATCATTATATTATTATTAATGATTAATTAAATTATGTTTTTTTTGAAAATACATCACAATTGGCAATTGAACCAACGGTCAAGAGTGGTCTTTATTTCAAAAATGGTTTGTTATTCATTTTTTACTGAACATGAGCACACATTCAACGAGCAAAAATCTTACATTAACCACATTTTGTCGATGAGATCGAAGACCGATCTGTAGAGTGGGCCAAATACAAGTTTCTTTTTTAAAAAGCGATAAAATGAACAAATTCAAATTATTTCCTTATATTTTGGCTTTATTCGTAAGAGTAGACCTTCTCATTAGTTTTGAAATAGAATTTAATTCATATGGCTGCCACGGCTGGCGTGACAAATAGTTGTCCTCTCAACCCCATTTCCCAAGTCATTAGAAAGATTTCGGCCTTATCTGAGCATTGGTTTGTTGAATATTCAATTTCAGTGCTGGAATTGTTTGTGGATTTTCCACATGACATCGATCTTTCACACCACCCCACAAAAACAATTCCAGCGGTGCCAAAATGAAATCGCCGAGGCGGCTGATTACATGATTCCCGAATTTTGTGCACAAAAGAACGATTGTTTGATGAGCTATATGGTATGGCGCGCTATTCTGTTGAAACCAAAGGTCAGTCAAATCCAAATCTTCAATCTTCGGTCTTGACTAATCACGTTTTCAGTTCTTTTATAACACTCCTCTACTCGGCCAGATCAGTATTCGTCTTGGCCATAGATGTATAAGATAATAGAGAGGCTATTCCCGTGTATGTGACTGTCCGTGAGCGTCCAAAGAATTGGATTTAGCTAATTTTCCCCTTTCGTAGCTGCTTCACCTTCGGAAATTTTCGGAACTTCCATATTTCAAATGCAAAATATATTACATCTTAAATGGTGAGAAATTTTCTATTTTCTAACAGCCCGCCCAATTATCTCTGCGCAACAACTTAAACATATTACGTACAAGTTTCTTTACCCCTCAAATGGGAAATCTACCATTTAATTATTTATAAACCCTAAAACTAAGTTGTAAAGGATGATACTTTTTCTCGTGAAATTTAAAGATAAATATCTAAACTTTGTCGAGGTTTTCCCCACATTTTTTGAGGTTTTGTGGGAGAATGAAACATTCTCGCCATGCAAAACACATATTTTTATTGATAAAACTTAATTTGAAATCAATGTTTACAAATTTTAAGACGATGCGAATTGTCGGATACATTCGTAATTCCAATTTGACACTGAGCTGAATATACAGTTAGATAAATAATTCTACTTGAAGGTATGCGTACACTCAAAAAGTGTATGGCCAAGTTTTTTTTCTAATATTTTTATGAAATTGAATTACCGGCGGCTGAGTATACTCTAAATTACGAGAAATTTTACTCCTCAAAATGCTTATTCATTGAATATCTACAAGAACCCAGTTTGATAGAAATTTCTTTGTGAACTCTTTTTTGATTTAATGTTGGTAGAATAATGTACATGCACCCTCAATTCGTCGAAGCCATTTCTCCTATTTCAGTTGGTTCAATGTTCGGGTTTTTTCGATTGCAGCCGAACTGAATGAATTGTCAAAACAAGACTAATAATCTGTGTTTTGATTCATTTTCGGAGTGATTTACGGGCGAATTTTGTAAGTTACTTGTGTCAGACGAATTTTTCAACGATAAAAATTACAAATCGTGAGTGCTACTTTATTTGTGATTGTGGAAAAGTGCAAAGACAATAGTGACAGTGATTTTTAAAGACAAATATAGACAATGAAGTGTGTGATTTTCACTTGCAGAAATCACACTTGTTCGCGGCCATCCGAGGTGTCGTTTCATAGGTAAATTTTAGATAATTAATTAATTTTTAACTTTTGCGTTGATTAGGTCAAGATAGATGCCTTTTTCAATAATAATGTAGAAATAATTGGTTTGTCGGTCAATAAGATTGTTTACAAAGGCGTGGCTTAATCTTCGGCTCGAGCTTTTGACACTCAGCTGAATTTTTTGTGCGTTAAACTTTCGCGAACCCATTGGCATAGTTCAAAAGTTGTTAAAATTTTGTTGGTATTTGTAAATTTTTGCAAATGTTTGTAAAAAGGGGGCGGTTACGACGCAAAAGTGGCTTATCGTCCTCTCTATATCTAATAACTCTATGGTCTTGGCCAACTCATTGGTCAACACTGATCGGTTGAACATTGCGTCTGGTACACACGCGGCCGCTTCTCTCATATGTATAAGGCTTGGCAGCCCATGCAACAACGAACGTATTATTTTTTCAACATCCTTGAATGTATACTGTACACTGATAATGATATTTATTCGTTCATGAATAAACTCATGGGTACTCTGATGTGTGTTATCTAACATTGTAAGGTGTTAACTGCGTAAAGGGGGTTATATTCTATTTAAAAACAAGTGGAATGAATGTTTACGGTTATAAGTTGGCAGAACCAAGGCCATTGTTCTAAGTTATAAACGTTACCTGAAGCAATTTTGATCTAATTACTTTCAATATCCCAACTCTAACCATCCATTAAAGCTATGGTAACCCCAAATCTTAGTAGGGAGTCACAATCAAAGGATTACTTAAAGCAGTTCTAATCTCTGCATGCTTGCGTGGCAAATCCAGTTTAAAGATTTAAACTTCAATTTAACCATGTTTGATCCGAAGTATATGTACTTGCCTCAAAGCCTTAGTTTACATACTCATCAAAACGAACAAGCCCAGACAACATCGCCATGTGTTAGTCTAGCATGTTATATGAAATATACTGAATAAATAACGTATATTCTGTTTCATATCCTTACACGTTGCTAACAATAGCTTTGACACGACGATATTAAATTTCGTCCACTGACCTCACCCCTGAGCAGTGTGTGAATTGGCACAAAGTGCAGATTCTCAGATTCTTGGATTCCAGGACTCGTCGTGGTCATCCGCTTGCTATCCCGAGCGGAACATTTAATTTGAAATCCTATTCTCGTAGAATCTTTTACGTGACTTTCACACGATTAGCTGTCGTTTTGTTTGTTAGTGCTAGTGTCATCCTTGTAGACACTATTGTGAGTGGGCCGTGCGTATTAAAAGTGTGCTATCCTTATCAGCAGTTTCTTGTAACATTTGGTCTCGTTTTGTGAACTATCCACACTGTTTCATTTGTACGTTTGCATTCATGTATTCTACAGGGTATCCTGGCGAATGGAATATTATCCTCGACTAATGCTATAGAATAACAATGGGACAATAATTGCTGTGGCGACCATAAGAGGGAAAACAAGAAAACATTATTGTGTTACGTTTGCTGGTGCCTGGGTGGTGGTTGTGTGCGGGGGAAACAAATCGAGCACAAATTTTTGTGAGGCATTCAAATGGGAATGTCAGAATGGAAGGATGATTGGAGGTGTTGTGTCGGTATCAATTTACTGTCCAAGAAGGTGTAACATTTAATTGGAGAAGATGGAGTAATAATGGTATGTTGGTATTTAAGGTGAATTCCTATGCGGGAGCAAATGTTGCTCTATAAATGGAAAAACATTACATTATTGCGAATCACCTGGAATTTTTCTGGAATTCTTATGTTTCTTTGGCTACTTGCTTATATTAACAGTTCGTGGGGTCTATCAACACAGACGTCAATTGATTGAAGGTGCAGCAGCATGGACGATGGTACGGAATAATTGAAGAGTAAGCTGCCAACTCTGCATTGTTTGTTGGATTTGAATTCAAGCTTCTGCTGGACGTAACGTTCAAAGAATTTTAATTTTTTTAAGTTATAACGATTACAATAAATTGCAAAATGGTAAATGTTACATTAGAATCTTTTTTTTCTTGTTATTATTATTATTTGTACTGGGGTCCACTTGCTGGAAAGTAGCATAGGCCAGAATTGGCCCTAAGCTCCCCATCTGTAGTACTATTGTTTACAGATGGTCCATCCTGTCGTCCTACAGAAGCCAAGGAGTTCCCCCAGTTCTGTGGTCGCCAAATGTTCCAATTCTATTACGCCAGTACACCTCAGCCAAATAAGGCTTTTGTTGGTTAGACCCGGGCAATCTAGGAGGAATTGTTCTGTACTTTCTTCCTCCTCGCCGCAAGCTCGGCAGGTGTCATCCGTTTGGATTGCTATTCGTTTAGCGTGTTGACCTAGAAGATTCTGGCCCGTTAATACTGCCACCAATGTTCTAACGCCATTTCGGTTTTCCTAGGAGTTGTTTTGTCCTCGTTTGATTAGGGTGAGGCCGAAGAGCTCGGCTTATCCAGCAGTCGTTCCTGTCATTCCAAGCCGTATCTGTCTCTTTCCAGAGGATTTCGTCTAGTTCTCTTTTTACCGTTACTAGTAACACTTTAATTGTGTCTATTCTAGTGGCATTTTTGTCAGCTGATCCAGCTCTCACTAGTTCATCCGCTCTTTCGTTTCCCTCTACACCGCTATGTCCAGAAACCCATGTCAGTTTTACATTTACTTGGGTTGTTGCGGTTTGAAGAGCCTGCCTATAATCCTGCACCAGTTGTGAAACTACGCGGTTAGAGGCAAGCGCCTGCAGTGCCGACTTACTGTCCGAGAGTATTTGTATTGTTCCATTAAGGTTGTTTGTTGCCGCTTCTATAGCCGCTTTTATTGCAAACATTTCCGACTAGAAAACTGTGGTGTGGCTTTCCAGTTTATAACTTCGGTTGAGTTGCGGGTGATCTAGCTTCCCTCATCACTTTTGGAACCATCGGTGTAGATCATGATCTCACTTCCAGATGTGGAATCCTGCACCGTTTCCCACGCTTCTCTGGTCAGTATGCTGATCTTATGCCTCTTATGAAGTTATGCCTCTCTGAAGATGAATTTGTCGTGTGGCATGATATTGAGCATTATCTCCATTGCAGCAGTTGGTGTAGTCCTAATGGCACCTGTGATGCTAAGGCAGGCCATTCGCTGGATCTTCTCTAGCTCTTTTGCAATGGTTTTCCTTTGTAATGCCTGCCACCAAACCAATGCCCCGTAGGTGGTTATAGGCCTCACTACTGTTGTGTAGATCCAGTGGGCAATTTTGGGTTTTATTCCCCAGGTTTTTCCCACTAGTGTTTTCATTGTGAAGAGCGCCGCTGTATTTCTCCGTCTGACTGCTCCTATGTGTGGAGTCAAAGTTAGCTTACTATCCAAGGTTACTCCTAAGTATTTTACCTTGTTTACTAAACTTATATGCTTTCCGTCAATAGTCGTGGGTGAAAATGTTTCCGGTTTAGGGTGCTTTGTGTAAAGATATGCTCCGTTTTAAAGATAAGCTCCGTAAGCTATTGTTTTGAAATCCTTCCCGTTGAGGTCTTCTACTATTTGGTCAACTGTGAGTACCCGGAGAAGGGGTGCCACCTTGCCACTATGCCACCTTGTGGTGTACCCATGTTAGTCCATTTATTCAAGGTTACGCCGTTTTCTTGGGCTGTAATCTTCCTTTTAGCTAGTAGTTTCGTCATCCATTTAATAAGATATGGGTCTATTGCATATCTTTGAATGGCTGCTTCTATGTTCTCACTTTTTGCATTATTGAAGGCTCCCTCGATAGCAATGAAGGCCGCCAAAGTGTAATCGTTGATGGCAAGGTTCCTCTCTATTCTGCTTACGACTTTGCCGTCTCTGTTGAGTGCCTTGGAATGTATGCATGTTGGTTGGGAAAAAGCTCTGTTATGTTCACGTTGCTTTTTATGTTCTAGGCGTTCCAGGGTTTCCAGCATGAAAGACGTTAAGCTGATAGGTCGGTATTCCGTTGCATTGTAGTGGCTGGCTTTTGCCGGCTACGGTATAAAAACTACTTTAGCTTCTCTCCAGTCTAAAGGAATATAGCCTTTGGATATGGAGGCTATATATATTTTCACCAAAGTCCGTATTATGTGATATCCGCTTCATAAGGATGATGGTATACACTTTGTCGGTTCCTGGTGATTTGTAAGGTTCGAAGTTATTAATGGCCCAAAGGACTTTTTCTTCGCTTACCATTTCTTTGGGGCGGGGCACGGTAAGGAGTCACGTTGTTTAATTGTTCTGTCTCTTCATCCGTTGAGCCCGGAGCATCGTGTCCTCATGTGGTCCTCTTTTCAGAGCCCTGCTTAGCTTAGATGTCTCTCTTCCTCCCTCAATATTGCTGTAAAAACCATTCCAGGATTTCCTTTTCTGTTTTCTTACAGCTGTTTCAAATATTTTCAGATTTCGCTTATAGTCTTCCCAATCCGTATCTCGGTTTGTGAGGCGAGCTATTCTGAATATTCTATTCTGAATGAGTATTTTTCCTGATCTCTTCCAGTTCTTTGTGTCACCTTACCTTTAGCTGTTAGCTTACCTTTTTTTGTTTGATGGTAGTGATTGGCCACATTTCACTGAAACTATCGACCACTATACTTGCGATGTATCTTACTGTATCTCGATGTCCTTTCGACTTCTCAATGGATTCGCTTGGTGTGAACCTATATATCTTTTAGTAGCGTTTGTGTAGCCGTCCCAATCCGCTTTTCTAGGATTGCACTAGACCAATGGAGTCCTCTCGCCTCTTTTCGCTTCAAAGGTGATCCATTGGTGGTCTGACAGGCTAGGTGAGTCACATACTCTCCAACCGTGCAGGTTCTCCAATGCATGTGTTGTGATTAGAGTTACGTCAATCACTTCCGCTCTATTTTTTGCTATAAAAGTCGGTGTGTTACCCTTATTTGCTAGGTTCAGGTTAGTATTTATTAAGTAATTGACTAACTGCTCACCTTTTCAGCACTTTCGTTGCACTTGGTGCTTCCCCAGAGTTCATGTTGCGCTTTCGCATCGCATCAGATGATGGCCCGCTTCTCCCGTATATGTTCCGATAGGGTGCGGCATTTGGTGGTCGGAATCGGAGCGTCAAACGGTAGGTATGCTGAGGTCAGGGTTACCTGCTCGTCCCTTCCATCGAACACCGCTGATGTTAACTCCATGTTGCTTTAATGCGGTAGAAAAATTTAAATTAACTTCCTTCCGACATATAATGCAGCTATGGATTTTATTTACCCCACTTGTAGCAAAGATTTAAAATTGTTTTGGACTGATTCCAAGTATCTTTCTATTCAGCTGTTAAGGCGCTTGTATCAGTGCTATGTCAGTGCTCCCATATTCTAGATACATAAGCAGGTTGGCTGTTGCCGCCCTGCTGTGGTGCAGATTTGCTTGGGTCATCCGCATCAGTTTTTCGTTTTTGTTCTAAGGGTTCGGTTACCTTAGCTCTGGCAGTCACCTGGGTGAAACAAAACTCAGTCGTCCGTTTTTGTCTCTTAGGGTCCTGTACCAGGACCAAGCCCTTTGTTGGTGACTCCTTTCTACCACCACCAGCGAAGAGCTACCACCATTCTGTTCGTACGCCATGTTGTGCAATATAAGCGTATTTTTTCTTTAATCCATATTTTTCTCAATCAATTTATTACACAATCAAACATATCAAAGAAGCTTTCCCGGACCTTTTACTCGTCGTATTGCATTCTATAATGCGTATCACCACCGAATTGACTATAGTTAATCATTTAACCGCCTCAACATAAAACGATTGGTACCTTAAAGTGGTCAGCGGATAGGCAGAACAAGGGGGTCCAACGCATACCAAATTCATCGATGGAGGCGAAATTGCACGGTACACCGAGGACACTATTGGTGACTTAAATTGCAATGGGCAGAAGTACACATATGAATTCCTTCCTTTGGAAAGCCGTCTGGATTCAAAAGAATTAGTGCCAAGATTTGCAGAACAGAATCAGTGCGTCATACGATCCTATGGACAGAATCCAAACGTATCCTCGAATATGGCTGGAACATACCGAGCTGAGTAAATTTTGTTAAAAACAGCCAAACTGGAGCTTCAACTGTGAGGGCGGTTTAAATATACTTCGGAACTTTTGAAAAGACACGCGAAAACTTGAGTGCTTAAATATGCATATACTGCATATCAGACTGGTCTGTCATGAAACGCGGAGAACAGCTGGAACGGCGTAATCTCCCTTTTTAGTGTAGTTATAGCCATGAGGGAATTGGATGTACAAGTGTCTGTTACGCAGCGCATTATTATTTATTTTTTGGTAAAAGATGAACTCAAATCAGCAGAAATTTATCGAAATTACTCGAGCAGTTCGGTTCCTCCTAGAACCCTGCCGATGTCTCTCCGATCTCTCTAAGATCCAAGTGTTTGAGTCGTGTTCCACTTTCCGAAAAGGCCGAGAAGTGGTTGTGAACTTGCCACATGTAAGTCAATAATTCATGAACAGTTAGGTTACCGCAAAACTCAGCAAGATGGGTGCCAACTCTTCTTTATGTTGAGCAAAAATGCACGCGCTGGGAAATTTGTTCGTGTCTCCCGCAGATGTTTGAAGAAGGGGGGAGAATTTCTTGCGCCGAATATTCACCACAGGACATAGGTACACCACTATATGCTGGAGAGTAAGCGCCCATCTATGGAATGGGGGAAGAAAGACGAGGGGGCACCAGTTAAAGCGAAGGTCACGGCGCCAGCTGGGTAGGTTATGTGTAACGTGTTTTGGGGCATGAGATGGGTAATCGCGCTTGATTTTCTCACTGAACGACGAACTAAGAACGCGCAATATTATCTAAGCCTTCTAAGCAATATTATCTAATTACTTTTAGCCTTCTAAAAAACAACGTGACGCCTGCCTACAGATGACGCGTTATTCCAATCCGTAGTGTGACATTGCTGCAAGAGGATGCCCGACTGCAAACTGCTCGGGATAAAGTTAAAATATGCAACGAATTGGGATGATAAACACTGAACACCCTGCCATGAACACCCTAGGTACAGTCTAGACTTATCACCCTGTGCAAATTTATTTATTTGGTCCATTGAAAGAGGCTCTCGGCGGATAGCATTTCGAAAGCAATGTTGAAGTGGAATCTATGTGTGAATTGCTACGTGAAAATCCGCGAGATTTTTAGGAAAAAGGCATACGGAAGCTTACGAAGAGATGGCAAAAATGCATACAGTGTGTGAGAGGCTACCTAGGGAAACTGTAAAAAATTGTTACTTTGTAATTGAAAAATAAAATTTTGTCTTACGGAACTCCAGGCTATATTTAAACCATTATATAAAGGACGTCTTTAAGTCGTCTGAGGTCGGATAAAAGACGAAGAGGAGTTGCTATTGATGCTAACTTTCAAATGGACTGTTGGAACTCTTACGATAAAGGGATGAAAAGGATCAGCTTTTAAAAGCTTGAAATAACATACAGCATCAATAAGTAAAAATATATCAGTGTATATTAAGCAAACAACAAAAAAAAAAAAAAATAGTAAACAGTGGAGTTACGCGCCGCTTGGGAAGCCGCTACCAATAAAAACTGTACGGATGTCTTAACTTTACAATGGACAATCCACGTGCATGGGCTGATTTGCTTATGTAGTGAAGGATACACTGGGTTCTAAAATCCTAAAGCCATCGATTCAAGGGAACTTTACACCAAAGAGGCGAAGAGCTTTGAATTTACCCCAGAAGTCACTGAGCTAGATAAATCCATGGAGCAAACTCTTCCCGAGAATAGTAACTTCGGCGTGAGTTTGACATTGAATGTCAGAAAGGCGTGCTTCCAGTAGGAAACGCGAGTCAGTCTAGTTTTGGTGAAGAATAGTCCTTACACAGCTTCAGATACCTTGACTTTGGACAAATTTCAATAAAGTGATACAAGACTAGTCGGACAAGGCTATGCTGAAAACATGGTATTCCCAACCATTACGCGAAAGAGCATACAGAAGAAGCATATTGGATCTCAAGTAGAAAACACTATGGTCGGAAGTCTTTGATCCTGAACTAGGATCTCTTAATTGTTCTAAGAGTTAGATCAACATGTACGGCAGCACAATTTTGGTCTGTTGTCGACCAACTTTTATTCGAAGGAGTTGACCTTCTGATATTCGACGATTCCACAAACATAAAGGGTAGAACAGTCCTACGGTCAATCAGGTATCATTACTATCTTTGCGTGGGTCAAAGCGTTATGTCAAGGAGGATGGCTTGGATCTGTTGGTTTGTTACAATATCATAATTTCAAAATTATTTTCAAATTTATCTAAAATTGTAATTCCATCTAATATTGAATAATCCTTTCAGAGCACACTTGACGGATTAGAGGAAACTGTGTTGATTCCTTAGGAGGAGTTGTTTTTCAAGATGAATGCATGGCCAAGTTGAATGGGGATAGCCTCATTCCAGTTTCAGCGGGAAACTGGAAAGAGGGAGCATGGTCAGAGGGAAGGATCTGGAAAAATCACGGCTAGGCCTGAACTTGTCGTTATGAAGGTTCTCAGACGTTGACTTTACACCTCAGCAGCCAGAGGGAGACAATTTTGGACGATTCGTTTGCTTTAGAGTTCTTTGTCTTTATCAACGCATCACTTTCCTTTGTTTGTGCTAAGAAACAGATGATTTCTGGAGGGCCATTCTGTGATTCATCTTCAATAAAATGGTAGCGAATGGGATGAGTATGGGATTAGTCGTATGGGAACGCAACCTCTACCACTAGATTCAGACGTTGCGAAAATGGTTTTCGAACTCGTCCACAATCAGAGTATTTTTGCAGTGACAAACCATAGAAGCGATGATTATCATTCTTACTTCTTACTCACTTTCTTGCTGATTCTCTGCCGATCTCCTTGGCAGGAATATTCTTTTCTAAGTTAGAACAGTGATCACCGAGCTGAAAGAACCGATTAAATACCTTTGATTGACTTGAAGATGAACTTTTTTCATTAAATCAGAGTTACAATGGACAAAGCCACCATGAAAGTGTAGGGGTTAATTCGCAGTCTTTCTCCGTTTGGCCAACATTGGAGGGCTGATACCGAAAAAATGGAGGGCATTGACAAGTACAGTGGAGTCATGTACAGCTTGCAAATTTTAGAAGACACTTTTAGGAAGAGGTTGCATTAAATCGATTGTCGCAGATTCAGAGGGGAGGAATTTTGATGATTGTGTTTACATTCCACACTATCTCTGAGCCTGTGGTGCAGGTTATCGCTGAGGAGTCTCTATCGCATTTCTTTCTGAAGTGCAAAGGAGAAAGGTGAGCGAGAGAGACCAAGGCCATCATACAAGAGGGAAAGATAAGAGTCCTGACTCTGCGTCATAAAAAATGGGTTAAATTAAACGTCAGCCAGTGGATATGGTATCATTGATTTGAGTCTTTAGCATTATCTAGGGAGAGCAAATATTAATTATTTTCGAGTCCTGCAGACTTTCTGGTTTGAATACTTTCTGGTTTGAATTTTTAATGATAAAATGTTAGACAATATTTAACAAAGCTGTTGTATTAAGGTTATTCATGCAAGCATAATTTGTCATTAGGACCGAACCACGAACTAACTCTAAATGTCTTATAGTCATATTCTTTTTCACTAGCAGGATTTACCAAGCTCGTTACAGATGATTTGTATGGCTCGAAGTTATTGATGGCCATTTGAACCCATTCGTCATTTAGAGAAATTTCACGCATTCCTATAAGGGGTATTTCACTGGTTTCTCATTTAGTTTCTTCGTCCGTTGATCCCAGAAAAAGTTAATCTACTTATAGTTGAAGATATTTATTGTTACTACTTTTCCATGAGACATCAAATCTTAGAAACTTTCGGGGTATGTGCGGTTCTCTTTCGGGTCTCTACTTAGCGAGATATTCATGAAATCCTTCAAAGCCGAAGATTTCATGATTTACTTTTTCCTTTCTAGCTTCATTTTTATCGGACTGCACCTTTTATCGGACTTGCACCTGACCAACGAATTTAATTTTGTGGTTTTTACTAAATCTTTCCAACTGATTTTCTTTTGGTTGAAATACACCAATATGGTTTCCCTGTTTTTTTTTACTACAAAAGTAATCCACCGGTTGTCTGAAATGTTGGAGTTTTCGGGACTCTTTGACCCTTTAGATGATCCAGTACACCTGTTGTGAAAAACGTCAAAACCTCTGCTCTGATTTTCTAAATAAATGTAAATATGATCACTCTTCATCTATTTAATGAAATTTCATCTATTTAATTTAAGCTGAAGAAAATATTGAAACGCAAACACCACGATTTTCCAAATGCTCTGAAAGATGACAATGGTCTTCTAGTCTTATTTTTGTGAAGAAAAAGCAGATTTGCTTGCTAGGTTCCACGTTAAGTTACTGCAAACCGACGCAAACAACGCTAATTTACAACCCGGAGCTCTTTTCAAAAAAACAAGAAATAGAGCAAATTAAGCAACTAAGAAATGACAAAGCCCCTGAATTCGATGGAATACCAAAAATAGTCAGCGAATATCTTGAAAAAAGGACTTGCGTTAATTTATTGCATCTTCAACGCCTGTTTGAAAACTGTAGACCCAATGGCCAGCATAATACCTATCCCGAAACCTGGTAAAGATCCGCAAGTTCGCTACAGATAAAGGCCAATAAGCCAAGCTGGCGTTAGGAAAACTATTTTTGAAGTTGATTGTGAAAACTGAGTGATTACGTTGGCAACAATAACATCCTCCCTAACTCAACAGCTCAACAATTACTACGTGTCTCCTAAGACAAAAGAACAGCGTTGAATGCAAAACAGTCGCTTTGCATGCTGGCCTACTCCAGAAGCTCAAAGAGTGCAGTACTCATCATACGTGCACAAACTGATTTCATTCTTCTTAAGAGATAGAACATACCAGGTTAAAGTTCAAGTGTGAAACTCCACTATGAAAACCGTACCTACTGGTATTCCATAAGGTTCATGCCTGAGCCCCACACTTTTCAATTTGTACACGTGAGGCTTAATCACAAACCAAAACTGCCAATCAGCAGTTTTGTGGTTGACACTTCCTTAAGCAAATCTAACTTGATTAATTCTTACCTGGAGCAGATGCAGGCGAAAACCTGCCAGTACTTCTACAAATGGAAAATTAAAAAGAATGTCAGGAAAACCATGGTAATATTCCTTAACAGAAAACGTTAGTCCACCATGTTGCCTGACAGACTCATAAATTTCTCGCGCTAAATGATTCCTTGGTCCAAAGGTCTGACCAATTTAGCTCTAAAACTCTTCCCCCTTCGTTGGTCTTACCTGTAGTTGGTGTGATAAAACACCCTTACTCCCTTATATCTGTGGGTGTAGATCTCCCACCTGCTGATTATATCCTTAAAAAGAGCTATATTTTAATTTTATGCAAGAGGGTAGGTTATTGGTTGATCGATCTGAGGCTCATGTACACCTGCCGTCCTCCCCGAATAGTTTCAGTGCTCGGTCACGTATGTATTTGTCAATTTTTTTAGTTTTAATATCTTTTTGTTTGTCTATGTTTCTTACATACCATGTGATCCGGGAAATTTTCCTTATTGCCATGTTCTGGAATGCTTGGAGGGATTTTTTGATTGTCCGGGTAGTATGGCTTAGTGCAGTACTGCCGTACAGTAGTGTCCGTCTTATGACTTCGTTGAAGATCAGGAGTTTGTTTTTGTTGTTTATGTGGCCTTTGTTTAGGAGGGGATCTAGGGATTTGATGATGCTCATACATTGCCCTCGTTTTTAACGTATATGTTGCGTCCAGTTCAGCTTTTCGTCGAAAAGGAGTCCCGATATGTGGCTGTTGGTTTCCATGGTATGTTCTCGTTGTTGATGGTGAGTGAGTTCGGTTATTGGTTTCTTTTCCTAGTTATAAAGATGGCTTGCGTTTTGTCTATGTAATTGTTGTCTATGTAATTAATATTGTCCCATACTAATATCAATAGAATTTTGCAATTTTAAAGAGATGACTTCTGCTTGTCTGGCTGAGTAATAGATGCATGTGTCATCAGCGTATAACGCTTGAACATTATTTGGCAGGCGAGGCATAACCGCTTTGTAGAGGCTATAGAGAATTGGAGAGAGGGGTGATCCTTGTGGAACTCCAGCTTGAATCGGTCGCAGTTCGGAAAGATGGTTGTCTAATTTGACGTAAACTGCTATGCCGTGTAAAACTGAGTGTATGATTTGGATGATACGTAGTGGAATTTTTAGTTCATGCATTTTATAAATGAGTCATGCATGCCAGACTTTGTCGAAGGCTTTAGCTATGTCAAACATAACTAATTCTGTCAACTTTCTGCGATTCATCCCATTTCGAATATGTTGGACCACTCTTGTAAACTGGAGTTCCGAAGAATGTGCTGGTCGAAAACCATATTGTGTATCAGGAATGAGGTTCTTTTCTTAAATTATTTCGTTCATCCGATTTAGCAACGCTCTTTGCGCTAAATTTTCAGCTGAAAGAAGATTGATGGGCCTCGAATTCTGCGGAAAAGTTAGATTTTTGCCTGGTTTAGGGGTGAGTATAATGAATGCTGTTTTCCTCTTTTCTGGATATTGTCGTAGACGGAAAATAACATTAATGATGTCCGTAATATTCTGTATCAGGTTTTCAGGAAGACATCGTAACATTGTATTTGTGAGAGTGTCATATCCTGGTGCTTTGTTTTTGTTTAGTCCTTGTATCATGTCTTTGGTCTCTGTTAGGTCTAGTGGCCGTATCACATCTTCTTCCTCTTCCAGTCTTGAGCGCAACATTCGTCTTACTGCGTTTTCTACCTGGTCTTCGTGGTGGAAGGTCTCTTCTTCGATATAATTTTCACGAAATCGCATCTCCAGAGTGTGTACAAAGGCTTCAGCTTTGCCTTCGTTTTCGAATTGCAGTCCGTTTGGACCGTGAATTAGTGGCACGACTGCTTTGTTTTTTACTCTGAAGTATTTTGCCATTCTCCAGAATGGCTTATCTCCGGACTTTGTAGGAAACTCTCCCATTGACGGTTATTAAATTCAGATATACTGTCTCTTACTTGATTTGTTAGCTGGTTTGCTTTCGTTCGTAACCTAGGATCAACCGAGCTCGTAGCTCTTCTTCGGACTTGCTTCTTCCTCCTTATCAGAAGCTTGATATCCTGAGGGAGCTCATAGGGGTTATATACCCTTGCCGGACTTGTGATTGTTGTGTCCTCTTTTGCCTGCTTCATTTTGTTAGTTATTTCCTCGATCATTGAATTTATGTCTCTGACTGTATTTAAACCTTGGGTGAAAATTTCATTAGCCAGAGTGTTTTGGAAAGTTTGCCAGTAAGTTTTCTTCCTTACTTTTAGAGTCTCATCTATATAGATGTCCTCTATTAGGAAGTGGACAGGTTTATGATCTGATGAGAGCTCTTCGAAGACATTTATCCGCATGTTGTGATGAAAGTCGCGAGATAGAGCAAAGTCTAGTAGGTTGCCGTGTCTGGGACCAAAATGTGTTAGTTCTTCAGGCTGGTTCAGGCTTATTTGTTCATTCGTAATGAATCGATTTAGCTCAGTCCCAGCTTGATTGCTTCTCACGGTACCCCAGCCTCTGTAATATACGTTGAAGTCATTTATTGTCAGTAAAGGACCCTCTAGCGTGAGCAACTGTTCAAGATATTGTTTGAACTGATGGCTTTTTACGAAGTTGTACTAAGAAATTACTATAAACTCGAAGCCACTTGTACCCACTTTTATTGCCGTGGCTTCCTTGCGCTGCAATTTTGGCGTGTTTATTTGGTAGTGTTTCATGTTTCTGCTCACTAGGATGGCCGTACCGCCTCCCCTACCTGTCAATCTGTCGTATCTGAACACACTGTAGTTGGGCACGTTGTATCGTGTTTTTGGTTTCGAAAATGTTTCTGGACACTAGCTTACTTCGTTCAACGCGTCTATTTCTTGTTTTTGTACTACCATTCCATTGCTCGTGGCCTTCTTCTGTTTTTTTAAATGCCACTCTTTTGTTCGATGTCCGGGGTTGTGGAGCTTCAATAGGTGACAATTTATCTTTATGAATATCAATATTCTAATGATTATAATGAAAGCCTAGGACCTTGCTCAAAGAAATGGCTTGTATGTGTCATTCAAGAGTGGTACTTACTTTATTGACAGTAGTTACAAAAATAGTTACATACAAAAGATTGCTTGCTTTTGCAGAACATAGCCAAATAGAGCCATATTTGTCATATTCCTCAGATTATTGAAATGTGCTGAGGTTTGCTGTGGAGGACTTTAATTAATTATTAATGATTAATGGATTAATGGCCTTGGTTTATTATTCCTACCAAAAGTGCCTCGGTGACCGCATGCCATTTAGATGTTTAACACGACGGCCCAGGAGTTGGAATAACTGTTTCCTTAACAGCAACATCCGAATTTTCCGAGCTGGTTTTTGCACCATTCTAAATGCAAAATTCAGTGTTATTATTTTTACTTTTTTTTTCTAACTACCTATTACTTTTAATAATGCAGAAGTCGTTTTTGACATCTTAATGGTCAAACGTTTCGGACTTGTCGGTATAAGCGAGTGATTTATCGTATCCCCACAAGAAATAGTCCAACGGTGTTAAATCATAACATCTTGCAGATCAGTTGACAGGTCCAAAAAGATAAAAAATGCGCGCATCAAATGCTTCTTTCAATAAGCCGATAGTTGCAAGACCTGTATTACATGTCGCGTCATCCTGTTAATACGAGGTCTCCTGCATCACGGCGAGTCAATTCCGTAATGAGAAAGTCATTGATCGTGGCTATATAGCGGCCAGCATTCCCTGTCTTGTTATTGCCAGCAGCATTTTTCAAGACATGTGGACTCATGATTCTACCAGCCAATAAAGCATACCAAACCGTGACATTTCTCACAGACGCATGTCGTTTGTGGTCGCTCATCACTTTAATGAGGCTGTTTTGTTGTTTGATGTTCCCATTCGACCGGAAATGAGTCTCATGTCTAAAAAATGTTCTTATGAAATTCGACAACATAAAATATTTGTTTGTGCTCCCAAATGTCCGTTGTATTTTTGTCAATTTATGACAAAGCCAGAACAAACTTACCGTAAAACACATGACAGTTGTTACACAATATATAGCTTCAAAAATTATATCTGAATACCTATAAAAATATCCTTTAGTGCTGTCAGCAGTCTTAATCTTAAATGGTAAGGTAATAACTGCATTTTTTTCAAGTCATTCGATTCATTTTCTCTATTGAAATTTATTGAAATCGTGTAGCGAGAATTTCTTTCTATTTCTTTCTCTTGTCTGTAAATAAATAATGTTTTTTACTCTGATTTTCTACAGAAAGGCCTTAACTTCATTTCGAAAATTTCCGTATAAAAACATTTTGATGTACTTATTTCCACCTACGAACAGAATCATTAATTTTGGTCGTAGAATCCATTAATTTTGGTCGTTCCTTAGGGAAATAGCTATCAGTATTGCTGAAGTCAGTTGATAAGGATTGCGAGACGTCAGGATGGTTCACTTATTTGGAATTTTCAAAACTAAAAATCCTCTCAATTCAATATTTATTGATACAAACATCGAATCACACTATTTTACTGTTTTATATATCTGTATGAAATTTGTTGATTCATTCTAAATTCGCACTAAAAAAACATCTTCTAACCTCTTCACTCATTTCTTGCAAAAACTCTGTATGGCACGTATCCTTTTGCATGCCGTTTGTACTTCTTTAACGATATATATTTGTATCCTTTCCAGTTCGAGTTGACTTTCAGCTCATTAGTCTAATAAACCGCAAAGAGCAATCCCATTGATGGCATTTGTAATCTTGCAGATACCATTCCATAGTGATGCGATTCAACCAATGGAAATAATTAGATATCATCCAAATTAACGTGCGGTATATATGGGTATCGTTGACCACATAATAGGATTTATCACGCTACTTACTATTATGGATGAGACTGTGAGATGCCAGTAATGTACTATCGATTAAGGGCTAGTCATACGTTGGAATAGAAGGAAGGATGGAAGGATGGCAGGACAGTTTCATTAGAGCTGCAATTAGAAATGATGTGTACAAGGCAAAAATCACAGCATGGATTAAAAGCTAATTCGAATTATGTTTAGTATCGATCATATCGATTCGCATCACAAGGAAGTTTGTAAACAAAGACCTCATCAACAAAATCGTTTAATAATTTTATACAGCAAATAATGATTAGGAATGGCCAAAAATGGATATTAATAAAAGGTAAAATCATAAATAAATTATAAATAAATTATTCAAAAATTAATAAAAAAAATACATTAATAATATTAATTAATTATTTAAAAATTAATATTTAAATTGATAATTGTTAATAAGTCGTTGGTAATTTATGGCTTATACCCATTATCGGTAATGGTGTGCATGTTGAATAGAATGGTGGTGTCGGGAGTATGCCTTCTGCATTCAGTACTAGATCATACGACAAAGTGTTTTGGCGATTATCTTGCTGAGTTGAATATTTGGAACTACTTCTGAGAACAGTCTAATGGCAGTCTAATGATTATAAACGTCTTCCGTTGCGGTGAGATTATTACTTCAGGCTAGAACTTGAATTCCTTGCAGGTACCTTCACATTACGAGGACTTCTTTCTTGGGTAGTGAACCAGGGGAAGCGTCTCTACTGACGCTTTCAAACGACCAAGTAAACTTTCAACTGTCAGGACTATCCGACGGATCAATGCTTGCTCAAGAGCTGATTCAAGGAGAAAGCAGTCTCATCATACGCTCGATTAAGCCATGCTCCATGGTGAGCGATAAGGGGCGTGGTCATACCTCCCTTTGTGCATAGTAAGAGCCTATTTTGGTTTTGGCAAATGAAAGTAAAGGTTCTTTGTATCTGATTGAAAGTTTCCATGTCTTTATTCCATGCTTATCAGAACACAGTCCTTATCTGTCAGTTTACGTACGTCACTGTCGTGCTCTGAAGGCTCTTTGTCAAATTTTTCTAGCTCGTTTCGTATATTACTGGTTTCGAACGCGGTCAGAATTTTGGATTTATTGAATAAGTTTATCAATTTATAGGTCTCCTTGCTACGTTTGTTAATATAGTTCCTTTTTAAGCGTCCAAGGTTTATTTGAATTTTTATTGTCTATGTTAACAGAAATGTTGTGTGATCAATGTCCTTAATGTTTTTGAATTCGTTGATAGAGTATCTGGAATTCGTGGAGATGGAGTAAACGCTGTGAAAGATGGACTTGTACGCTGCAAAATTATGTTAGTCCGGGTGGTTCAATGCGGTGTATGGTGTGACCGGGTTCCTGTAGGATCCTTGTATGTTTTAGATAATCTATATGAAATAGGTTTCTTTTCGTATCAGGCTTAGGTTCATGTAGTTGAGTTCTATATTTGTTCCGTGTTCTGTGATGAATGTTATTGTAGGTTGGTCCATTTTTGTTGCTGATTCCATTATGAAAATTCGGTCTGCAGAATACAATGTTGAAGTTTTGTATTATTCTTAACATGCGAGGAGGAATATCTATGACGTTATTCATTATAATTTATGTCCCGTATCTATCCCATAATCTGCTGTGAACGAGAGGCTTTTTTCTGTTATATAGGGATGTTATATAGGAATAGAGGGTAAAACATGAGTATAGAA
The DNA here is from genome assembly GCA_954870665.1 of Stratiomys singularior. Taxonomy (NCBI): domain Eukaryota; kingdom Metazoa; phylum Arthropoda; class Insecta; order Diptera; family Stratiomyidae; genus Stratiomys; species Stratiomys singularior. The sequence continues at coordinate 33,155,545 of OX940879.1, forward strand.
ATATAGAAATATTTTCTTTTCTTATAGGTTCACCCGCTAATCTTATACATTTTTCAGGTTTTTCGCGTAACTTATATGTACCTTAACTTAAAATTGTTTTGTTTTTGTTCAAAAACTGCGTACTTCACTTCTTCATTGTTTGAAAACTTCTCCCCACGAAGTTCTTTTTTAAGTCTGGGTATAGCCATCTGGGTACAGCCATCTTCAGCTCGTTCCGGGGCTCGTAACGAGCTGAAGATGGCTGTATGCAGCCGAAACGCGTCTTCGAGACCCACAAAGCAAGGCCCGGCGGACCCAAGCTACCCAGAGTTAATTTTGGCCTGCGGCAACACCAAAACGAACTTCTTTTTTAAGCTTTGGCAATATGTAATAAGCGCTAATCAGAATTGTAGGGTGGGCGATCCAAAATATTTAAGCTCACCTTGTGCAGGCAGCCGACGCAACATGGCACTTGTGAACAGGCTCTTTGTTTTGTAAAAGGAGGAAACGTTTGGTCTATTTTCCCCATCTTTTTTCTTTGAAACATTCTTTCAACCGCTTTGTGATTGAAGCGTAGTATTTTCTGGTTATGGAAGTGTCTTAACCTTTGTAATCTGTCAATAGGATTCCTTCTGACTCCTTCATGTTTTCAGGCCGAGCAACACGCGAATAACAAACGGAAACACTATACGCAGCGTAGTTTCTAAGGCGACGTAAGCATTCTCTGCAACCTACTTTGTCATGCCAAGATGATGGCACTTAAAAATTTTGGAAGAAGAATAGACATTTTAAGAATTTTAAAAATTGTCGCATCCGATACTCAAATCATTTCTGCAAACTTTTTTCTAGGTTGACCCCTTTCCATGGAACTATACCTGATGTGACATTAGCTTTAGAGTGCCTAGTAAAAAAGGTTAAAAACAGGAGTCCTGGAGAATGACTCGGCTGGTGATTACCAGTACATAGCGCTGGAGATCCATGACGGTGCTTCCCGAAGACCACACACGCAGTCTTTTGCGCTCCGACAGAGTACTGGAAAGCGGATATTGAGAAGTTGTTACTCACCGTAGACGGAAGCTACGCTGGGGAACGGAGGATCTTCGGCAAAAGATGTGGTGAACTCAATTATGAGAATCACTACGTCCGTCTGCAGGTCTTCCATATACCTACGAAGCCCCCGACACGGCAAGCTCCCATATATAGATGATGATATATTTGTTACAGGTGACAATATACAGATGACAATATATTTGTTGTCATCTGAAATTGCCAAAAAACAAACGAAGTTCATATTCATCCCGCCATTGTTGAGGCAATTCACGATGGATTACCAATGGAAATTCCACTTTTCACGAAGATGGAATTGGGGAAAGGAGTTTTGTGTATAAAGACCAGATGGGATTCCAGCTGAGGTGTTACAGATAGTCTTTCACTCTTTTCCTGACTTGCTCCTACGCACGATCAACGGTGTGTTCGCAGAGTGCTGGAAAATGGCGAGGCTTGTGCTAGTCAGTAGGGGTAAGGGAATCCTGATTCGCCAGCTGCATATCACTCACTATGTATGTTAGATACAGCTGGAAAAGTTTTCGAAAAACTGATCTGGAAAAGACTCACTGACGTGATTCCTGCAGTCGGTGACATTTTTCCACGGCAATGTGGCTTCAGAGCAGCTTACTCCACCATCGATGCGATCGGAAAATTGGTAAGCGCGGTCAAACGTGCGGAGGCACACAACATTTCCATACGAAGGGTTGTCCTGCTGGTTACTCAGGGTCTCCGAAATGAATTTAACTGCACTAGATGGGTTGGATGGTTCTGGAAGCTCTTGAAAACCGTTTTTAAGTACCAGTAAATCTGATGAAGAAGATTATCTGCTTCATAGCTCGAAGGAAGCTAGCGAAAAGAGGAGAGGTTGGTGACAGCTGCTCAAAATTTTTCTCTTTCAAAAGTGGAGTAAGCAGCGCGAGGGCGTCTAAAGCGAAATCGGAGAACTCTATGGCTGGCAAAATGCTGAAATGGTTGACAAATGGAATCCTGTGGCACAGTATGCTCGGACAGTGCTGACGCTGAAAAAAGCTATGGTAAAGTGGAGATAGAGGTATTGGGGTTGGAGGGATATCTTTGCTAGCACTTCCTTTCTTTCTCTTCCTTCCCTCTTCGACAAGAAAACCAATAAAGATGCTCTAGGCGTAAAAACATGAGGCCTAGCCCAAGTTAATGTGTCGAATGGTTCCAGGCTAGGTTCACAGGTTGACAGAGGAGATGTTTAGTGGGTTGTTCAGAAGCATTGCGTGTCTGGGAGTCCCACACTAAGAGCGTAAACAGCCTTTTAATAATAAAAAGATAGCGAGATAGCTTTTAAAGCAGATATTAGAATGCAAAATGTAGTTTTCTCCATGTATCTTCAATCAATACTGAGTTGTAACCTCAAGTCAAGAACAGAGATCTTGATAAACTCACCATCTCCATCTAAAAATTACGATTCTCGTTTCATCAGATGTCTTTGAATCAACTATGTATCTGCCTTTTTAATTGTTTTAATTGTTTCTATGTCTAAGTAAAGTAGCGATTGATTTAAATGGATGAACTCAGGCTGGGCTGGTATTTAGGCTGAACTAATCGTGTGAACTATCGTTTTTCATTTAAGAACTTTGTATTCATGATAACCTCCCCATAGGTGATGATATGTCTGACCAACATAGTGTACATTTACCGCAGGATTATAGATATTAGAAAAATGGAAGCATTTTCCGCCCTCTTTAATTTTCTCTTACAGTTGGGCGTCGCCTCCTGTCATACCGAGTTGCTTGGCATCGTTTCTTCGATCACATCTTTTCCATCCTTCCATCCCTTTTCCATCACATCCCGTTTCAGATCTTATAGTGTTCTCTCAATGGTTTAATGGCTCGCTTTTGACAACTTCCTCCATGCAAGAGTCTTTCTTATCTCAAAGAGAAAATTGGAATGGACACAGTTTTCTGCCCTGGAGACCCTTACCGAAATTATTCTACCCTTATCAAAATAAGACAAATGACCGATGGGAGGACAGGTTTAGCTTAATCTGCATTTTCTACTAAGTCTTATAAATGCTCCAATGTATTGAATATTTTCGAATCCAGCCCAAATCACTGATGCCCTTTTTGTAAGGTTATGCATGAAGAAGGCTTTTTCAGTTTTTGAGATGAATAAGTAAGAAATATATTTGCCATGACGCATTCTTTCCTGGTATAAAAATTCTGGTAAAATTTTCTTATTTCTTGTACTGAATGTCCTTAATGCTCTTATTTCTTTTAATCTCCGAATTTAGATACTCATTTCTTTTATTTTATTTTCGGTTTTTTCTATGCTATATCACTAGATTTTCTATACTTTTTTAACTTTGTTACATTAATCGGCAGAACCGCTTGTGGCTTAGTACCAATCAGACTACTCCTGACAGGTAAAAATTTACCTTAGCTCAAAAATAATTGGGAAATAAGCGCTGAGAACTTACTCATCCCTTGTGGATTGGTCTTGACAAGCTTATCTTGCTCAGTAAGAACGCTTCTAACTCAAAGATCTCCCCTAGATTTATCTTCAATACTTTCTATAGCGGCTCAGAATATAACACCAGATAGGATATTATTAAATTAACTGAAAACTCCTCGTATGAATGTCGACGAAATTTATTTGTAACATCATTAGTCAAATGACCACTGAAAAAAAAAACAAATTCACATTTTATCACGAGTAAAATTGAAGTTGATATATAAAATAATTTAAATTTTCGACAACAGGCTGCTGTAGTCTGACTAATAAATCAAATTATCATATTTTGCGAAATTTCGCGTCCACCATAAATCACCTAAATTTAAAATTATTACCTTGAATATTGTCCCTTGTAAGGTAACAGAATATATAATAAATTTTATTTGATAAAAGGAGCAGAGCTTTTAATGTAGCCTCAGTACGAGTTTTCGTGTCTCCGGCATAATTTTCAATTAACCTTAACCAACCCTTCATTACAAAGGACATTAATGATTCTGTGTTATTCAGAAAACGAACATCGGATCCTTTCTTTCACCTTACTTATAAAATATTCTTCAACACTTATCCTATCGTCATCCTGGCAATCTGCATTTTGTGTTCTTTAAAATGCTTCGTTAAACTTGTGATTACGATACAATTTAATGAACGTCATCCTTTTGTCTCCCACCTGAATTGGGGGTTGTTGTTACATCATTATGGGGGCTGTATGCTTTAAACTGCTTAAAGTTTTATGGCAAATATGCAAATGAGCCGTGGAACTTGTACATCTGTAGAGGACACGAGCTCCGAGTGCAAATGGTTTGTGGGTATGCGTTATTGGCAATCATTTCTTTAATTTCTTTCTGTTTCTACATTATCAATTATCTCATTTTCACTATCTTACTTCACCTTAATAGCCAAATATAACCAAAAAAGTATTCCCAACGTTACATGCCATTACTTTGGGGTTTCCCAGCAAAAGAAATGAATTCGAACAAAAATAAATGGAGCTTGAAATGTGTTTTTAAAATTTTAAACTCACTAAATAATCTTCAATAATGTCTTATTCGCGAAGCTCGGAGCTAATCCTCCGTCTCATCTTTAGCGCCTGTACCGGTGGGAAAACAGTTCACGTCGCGTTTCTTTTTGCCCTGCCATATCAAGTACAACAATACATTATCCCAAGTTGCACAGGTAAGGTAAGGTAAGGATGGTTTTTCTGAGCAGAAAGAAAATGAAAGAAAAATGTTAACTGGTCTGGTGGAAGTTCAATTATCGCAACCCATCTCTCAGTACAGTGAATACGTGCAAAAAAGAATAAAAAAGAAAGCAATATTTCTTCACCCGTTCTAATTTTTTTAGCTCGTCCTGTACTGTTCCCGTTTCGGTTTTTCCTGGATCGAAACATTCAAGCAGGCATTACGATAATGTGCTTGAAATTCTAAGCCTCAGGAGGGAATGATTCTACTTAGGATAATACACTTTGATAGAGTAAAGTGGGTGCTAGTGAGCATTAATGGAAAGAAAAGATTACTTTGTATTGAAAAGCAACTGAAAATGTGATTCCACTCATATTCAAGTCGTATTCAGATTTCCCCGGAAAAAAAATGGGGGAATATTAGAGAGGAATAGCTCCAATGTTAGCTGACCAGGGGCAGATTGCGATACTATTTGCTGCGCAATGGAACGTGAAAATGAATGCGAAATGATGAAACAATAAATTTGTATTAGGAAAATGGCACTATGCAGTAGGTGTAGTCTGGACTTTGAAGTAGTTTGAACACATGCTTTTATATGCAACAGGATCGAATATTGCTAGTGGCGTGCATACTTGACACTACTTTCAGGTATGGGATAACAAGTTCACATAGTAGCGATACTTGTGTTAAGAAAAGGAAGCAACTTCTAGTGGGATTCTGATCAAATCATATTCTTGTAAATTTTTGGTTCGAAATTCATTTCATGGAGGAATTTGGGGGAAGAAAACTGTTTCTAAATCCGATACAATGGATTCTTGCCCATTTTTCGATAAGACTACTCAAAAATAAAAAAAGAACGTTCTGCAGTATACTTCTACCATTATTATTCAAAATAATCCCTCTCTAGTCAGTATAGCAATATAGTAAGCGACCACGGAAATCAGAGGACAAATGTCACGAGAAAGAACCAGGGATACAGAAGACTTGATTAAAAAAAAAACCAAAAAAAATTTTTTTTGTTCAATTATCAAAAACTTGTCCCATACCCGTCAGAGGAAAACAATTTAGCGAAGCAACTAATGTCTATCAAGCATATTATTCAGAGACGATCAAACTATTAGCAATCTACAAAAGATGACAATGAAAAATACAAACTACGAAAGCAAACATTTGATTCAATAAACAAAGCCTGCATTGCATATTCCATAAACATTTCTTCAAATACGACTAAATACGAACACAAAAGCAAGCACAATAACAAGAAAAAGGGCAGAAAAGGATTACCTTCTCAACGAGATCAAGAGTTACACGTCAAGGAAGAATGCATATTGTTGCGCTGTTTTGCTACTCGCAAACAGGTCGCGCACCTGCCAAAGCGCAACACTGGTGTCAGAAGTGGGATTATTCGTGCAATAGTGAAGTGAAAGAACTCAAACACTTAAAAAAAGAAGAAGAAAAAAAACCGCGAACTATAGTGAAAACTTTTTGTGAACTTTTGCAAATTCGTAAGAAAAATGCCGCGTAAAATCAACGCTCTGACTTTGCGAGAACTAAAGGAGGAGTTGGAAAAGCGGAAATTTTCCACCGAAGGAAGCAAGGCTAGATTAATCACCCGGTTAAACAAAGCGCTGGTAGCGGAAGGAATGGATCCAGAGTCCTTTGAGTTTCCCGATGCTGAAAGCTGCACTGGAGGTGAGGAGGAAGAACAAATTCTGAGTGCGCAAGGGCTGATGCGAATGTTGATGGTAATGCAAAAGCAAAACCGAGTTGAACGAGAAGCTCGACCGGCAGTCAACTGACATAAATGAGAAGTTCAACCGGCAGTCAACTGACTTAAATGAGAAGCTCGACCGGCAGTCAACTGAGTTAAACCAGAAGCTCGACCGACAGTCAACAGCGTTCAACACGCAAACAGCTGAATTAAGAGCAGATTTAGGTGAACTAAGCCGAAAGCTTAACCATCAAATTGAAGGTTTCCAAGAAAGGATGGACAAAGTGGAAGAAAGGATGAGCAACGTTGAGACGGTTCGGGAAGAGATTGAAAGAATAAAAGAAGACTTAAAACGAGCGAAAGTAACGATAGCGAGTAGCCCGGCCCCGTTAGTGAGTAACCCGATTCCGATAATGAGTAGCCCAAGCCCAATAGCAAGTAACCCGAGCCAGATAACGAATACAGCCAGTGTCTCAACAAGGAGCGTAAAAGCACCAACTTTCGATGGACAAATAGCTTGGAGCATTTACAAAACCCAGTTTGAAGCTGCCGCTCAAACGAATGACCAGGAGCGAGCAACAGCCTTAATTCTTGCTCTGAGAGGTCCAGCTGCGGAAATACTCCAAACTGTCCCTGTCGAGTTGCAGTCAAGCTCAGTCGCTATCATGAACGCACTGGACATGAGGTATGGAGATAAACACTTGAAGCAGATCTACAGGTCGCAGCTGCGCAACCGGATCCAGAAATCAGGTGAAACCCTACAGCAGTTAGCACAGGATTTTGAAAAGCTTGCACTATTGGCTTACCCCGCATACGACCAATATATTCGAATTGATGTGGCAGCAGAAGCATTTATTAGCGCTTTGCAGGACAGGGAAATGCAACAAGCTGTACGCCTAGCCGAAAAATGCTCAGTAAAGGACGCCCTGGCATATTGTTTAAACTTCGAAGCTGCCAAAACAGCCACTCGTAACACAGTCAGGATCCGGCAGGTTACAACAGAAGGATGCAGATGTGAAGGTGTATGCTTCACCTAGATGTTGGATTTGTGGTGAACAAGGGCACCTGTAGTGGGGCTGCAAACAGCGAAAAACATCAAGCCATTGCCCAAACTGTGCCACTAGATGGAGACGCCGATCAGAGCCAGAGCTTGAAAACAAGGCCCCTCTAACTGAAGGGTCAAGGAATCGAACTAAAGCCAACTTCGTGGAACAAGGGTTGGTTACAAGGATGGAAACACCACAGAAATATGACTACGAAACCGTCCATCAGAAAGGAGGAGTGCAGGGAAATGCCGACGCTTTATCCCATCGTCCATGTCCAGCGGCTTGTAAACACTGCCGACGGTCTGAGGGAAAAGAACAAGGGGTGGATCTGCGTGTAGTCACAACAGAAGTCAACGAGGGTTGGACGCAGCACGCACTGCGGGAATCCCAGCTAGCAGATGATGATATTGGACCATTGTTGGTATGGAAGGAGACTGGACGTCCCGAATGGAAGGACATATCACCACGCGGCACGGTGTTGAAAAGTTATTGGGCTCAACGGAACTCCCTTGAGGTCGAAGATGGAGTTCTGAAACGGAAATGGGAAACGACAGACGGCACTTCACATAGGATGCAAATTGTTCTTCCTAAGAGTCGGGTCAAAGGAGTACTGAAGGAGATGCATGAAGGCACATCGGGAGGTCACCTTGGGGTAAACAAAACCCTGGCAAAGGTGCGAGAAAGGTTCTATTGGCTCCACGCTCGAGAGGATGTTCTTGACTGGTGTCGAAAATGCACAATATGTGCTTCCGTCAAAGGCCCAAGTCGAAGAACGAGAGGGAAAATGCAGACCTATAACGTGGGGGTACCATTCGAAAGAATAGCTGTGACTGTGAGCTGACATCGCAGGACCCTTTCCCGAGTCCGAATGGGGAAATCGGTATCTACTCGTTGTAGCTGATTACTTCAGCAAGTGGCCAGAAGTCTACCCAAATCCTAACCAGGAAGCAACTACTGTAGCGGAACAAATCGTTTCTCAGTGGGTTAGTAGATATGGGGTACCTCATGAACTACATTCAGACCAAGGCAGAAACTTTGAGTCACAAGTTTTTGCTGAAATGTGTGAACTGCTGGGTATACGGAAAACACGGACAACGCCACTTCACCCTCAGTCTGATGGAATGGTCGAACGGTTCAATGACACGCTTAATAAACATTTGGCCAAAATGGTGGATGAAAATCAGAGAGATTGGGATCGACGCATTTCGTTATTTTTGATGGCATACGTTTTTTCGTTTAATTTACATGCATCGAGTGGAGAACCACCCGCGAAAGTCATCTTTGGAAAAATTATTCGTCTACCAGCTGATGTAAAGTTTGGGACACCCCCTGAGAAGCCCCAACCTATTTCGGAGTATACAAGTGACTTAAGGGAACGGCTGAATCAGATACACCAATTAGTGCGGAAACAAATAGAGTCAGCCACTGATCGCATGAAAACCAGATATGACTTAATGGCAAACTCATCTGGTTTCCAGCCGGACAACTTGGTTTGGCTATATAACCCCCGGCGTCGTAAAGGCAGATCTCCGAAGCTACAGCCGAATTGGGAAGGACCCTATAGAATCATCAAACGGATCAACGATGTGGTATACCGGATATAAGAACACCAGAAACCTAGGGCAAAAATGAAAATTGTGCATCAAGACCGCCTTGCCCCATATTATCAGCAGGAAGACGCGGAGATGGCTAATGTCACACTTTTTCGGGGCGAAAAAGATCTAAGGCGGGGATAGTGTGACGTGTTCAGTTCACGCGTACTGTAGTCGGCGTAAACAAAAAGTCGTAAACATGTTTACAACTTTTTGTTTCCGCCGACTACAGCACGCGTGACCTGAACACGTCACAATATCAACCAACGATTTGATGGGAATTTTTGACCGAATGAAGACAGAAATGGCAAAAGCCATGAAACAAATATACAAAACCTTAAATAAAAAACTAAAAAGACTAGCCGAGAGAAAAGGGAAAACAAAAAACCTCTCAAGTAAGCGGTAAGCAGAAACTCCAATTCCGTCAACCTAACGGGAACTGTAATCCGTTAATAGGAAGCTTTAATACTGGAAAAAGGCCTTAAACGAAACTTCCACAACAACAACTACAACAACATCAACAACAACAAGAAGGAGTTGAAGACACCATTGTGGACGGAGAAGTTACTATATCAAAGCTCCCAGTCAAGGAACAAAACCAAGCCAGGTACAAATATAGAAGAATTATTGAAAAAGAGATAAATTTAAAGAAAGAAAGAAACAAAATAAAAGCCATTATACAGAAACGAAAAACAAACAATATTAAAACAACAAAAGCAGACAAGAGAAACACAACAGCACTAACCAGTAAAGAAGAAAACAAAAGAAAAACTCATTGAGCAAATAAAATGCAGGAAAAGTAGAAAAGATGCTACCGACGAATATCAAGGAAAAATAAGAGAGTTAATAAAGAAGGCAACGGAAATAGACCCTAAAATTGCGCACACACTGACAGCAATGAACCCGTCGGCACCACCACTGATCGCGCTTCCAAAGTCACACAAACCAAACACTCGGATGAAGCCTTGTTAAATAAACAAACAGTCAAATAAACAACTGCTACAGTTTTTTCTTTCTTTAAATCGTTAAGCAATAAACGTTGAGAAAATGTACAACACGTGCACAATTTATTGCTCGCTAATGGGTTAACGATCAAGACACTAAACTTTATCCTTTGAGATAACCCAAACAGCACATGCGTTCGAGTTTGTGCGCACAAAAACAATCAATATTGTTTTCCGTAGAATTTGCCGCTCGTTCGCATTAACGTGTGAAATATAAACATTTCATCGGTTGTTGCTGAAGTGTTTGCTTTTCTCGCATCCTTTTATCAATCTGAAGTCCCTTTTGCCAGATGTTGAACTCATCATCCTTTTTTTGTTGTTATTAACAATCTCAACCGAAGTCGCTTCTTTTGCTCTCTTCGGTTTTTGTTTAAAAACTCATGAAGTGTCTGAGACAAAGGCAGTCTGCTTAAAACTCTTGTTACGAGCAGATCGCGCATTACAGCGAAAATGTAATGGGCAATCTGTTCGAAACAATATAGAGGTCCAGTGATCGTCACATAGTGGTTATTGTAAGATTAACACCGATAAATCAAACGTCAATCCTTAGCGAGTATCGCAACATTTCTGTGGGTTAAGTTAAGGACTTGACCCAACCAACTAACCAAAAAATCGTTTACATTTATTTTATTTTTCAGAGCTTGAAGCAAGTGTGCTTGCCATTAAACAGGCCCATAATTAATTAATAATTGGCCGCAGGATACAAACTATCCGAAAACTTGGTAATAATGTTAAGAAATAACCTCGAACTCCCTAATACATTTGCAATATCATGGAAACCTTCATTCAAAACCAGGAACAACAATACATGGAGGGACGGTATTTTTTGCAGGATATGTGGACGACATAATGTGTATACCGACTAAGGATAATGAACAACAAATTCTGGAATACCTCAACAAACAACACAAAAACAAAGAACAAGACTGGAGCGGACACCCCTAGCAAATGAAGTATAAGGAAGCAATTAACCACAATATACACAATAGCAGAAAACAATGGATGCAAGGAAGATCTGGTAAAAAAGATAAGAACGAACTTCAAAATATCCAAAAAGCATTGTAAAAAGAACAAAGCGACAAGAAAGCTTGAACAACATTAACATACACGGGAAAATCTACATACAAGTTAGCGAAGTTATTCACGAAATACAACATCGATACGACCTTCAAAACAAGGAGGAATTCGGGACAAATACTGCGCCCAAATGTAAAGGAAGACGACCCGATGAACAAACAGGGTGTACATAAGTTAATCTGCGCGTGCCAACCCAACTACATCGGTCAATCAGGACGTAAAATAAGAACAAGATTTCGCAAGCACATAAGGGACAGCAGCGAAAGGATACGCAAGTCGGACTCAGCAATAGCTGAGTCCAACTTCGCAAACTACATGATTAACAAAAATTGTATGCCAAATTGCGTTAAAGAACGGCGAACAGTGAAGGTACGACATGTACACCATAAAGGACCCGGTTGAACACACTTGGAAACATGGTAAAGTACATACAAAACACATTTGACCGATGATTATAAACGATCTGATATAATCGAAAGGATATAACCTTCGAGCCGCTATGGCTGCTTTTCAAAACCAAAAAAGAAAAGAAGGAAGGGTTTTTTGACAAATTACGCCAGTACTTCGGTAAATGAGTTCGACAATGAACAATTTTTTGAAAATTGGGTGGCCTCCCGGCCAAACTTCAGTGCTGTACCCTGAGTTGAATCAAGGTGACTTTAGTTTACATCCAAACCAAGATGAGACATATGAATGGTTGAGCGAACATATGAATGCCCATTTAAGAGGTGATTACCTCCCTGTGCTGTCCCAGCGTACTCCTCGAGTCAATATTTGCTTTCGTTCTAGTTGCAAGATTTTGGAAGCTTGTTCGTTCAGGAGCTTGTGCGATTGACGAATCTCTCCCATATTTGAACTCCCAAGTCTTTCAAGAGCGCACAGAATTTTTTCTTTCAAACTACTGCTCTATATCAAACTCTTTAAGTTGAATGTATTATTATTTTCATCTATTATATTACGAATATATTACGAGAGGTTACATTTTGATAGGCAATGCCCTATGGGTAACACAGTACCCCCAGGCACTCCAATTTCTATCTAACTCTCCTATTTCTTTGTCCTTTATGTGGCTTCCTTGATGTGGAACTTAGCAGTTATATTCAATATCAAATCGGTCGAAACTCCACAATTAGTTTTTACCTTTCTAGTATTATTGCTGGGAGAACGGAGTACCTGTTAGACTTGTGGTTCTACAATTTGTTCATACAGGTAGATGCGGAACCCAGCTATTCCTGACGTTGTTAAGGGACAACGCCACCCTTAATGCACCACAGCCACCGCGATACTCCCCGAAGGTCCGACACTAATAAGCTGAACCATCCAAGGATGGCGGCTTATCAGCTTCACGCGTACCTGAATATACCTCTAGGGTTAAGGTTCGCACCCAAGTCATAATAATACTCCTTACGGTAGGATCCTAACGATCTCGATTGCTATGCTTCGAACCGAGAACCCAGTTCTAGTGTTTTAACTAGGCTATGTACCACTCCCCGTCGGGTTCACTGGAACCGAATCTTTAACCAAGCAATAGAGAGAAAGATTCTCTCTACAACATCCACCACCCTGCGGGCGTTTGCGGGGGACAGATGCATCTTGTGATTTTGCATACATGTTTTTTACCAAAGTGTATAGTGTTATTCACAAATTCATCTTCTTTTTTGTAGAACTACAGCCACTCTCGGGCCTTCGCTTCTTGTAGCAAGCGCTTTCAATTGTCTCGGTCCATTGACTGCGTCCTCCAATTTTGAAATCCGAGCAGCAATGGACTATCTTCAACAGAGTCAGAACAGCGTTTTCTCGGTTTCCCCAATCGTCAACATCTGTCAGTTCTCCCAACGAATATCCAAAAAGGTATTCGTCCATATGATTTACAGGGTCAGCACATCGCAGCTTCCGTTGTTTAACAATCACTATGACTCTGGGTCTTCAGAAATTTCAGACAGCTCATGGCTGCATCAAATTCTCCATTGACTCCGTCTAGCTTCGCTCCGATTGTCCGCCTCAGGATCCATCACTCAAAGGCGTTCCATATATCCGCGGATGCTTGGGTTAGTGTCCTTATATCACACCAATAGCATAGCACAGGTCTCATCACAGATTTGTATACTTGGAGTTTTGTTTTCATGTGTAGGGATTTTGTCTTTATAATCGTCAGAACAGTTGTTGTACTCTTCGGCGTATTTCGTCTGTTTCATCAGTCGTACTTGGTAATTTGGGAACGTCGATACACAAATTCGCTCACATTTTCAATACTGTATTAATTAAAAGTGATACTTTGGGTATTTGAGGCATTTTTTCACAACCATTTTTTTCCTCATTGATTTGTAGGCCTGCAAGACTATGACTACATTTCTTTTCAATGCAAAGTCAATAAGACGGTGCCCGTTGTCTTTCATTCCATCCTAGAGGCTGAGTCCTCCGGTCATTCCCTAATGAAATTGCTTATTGCCAACTTAAACGATGAAATCACCCAGAATTATTTTTGTGACGTTTGTAGGCAATGAGTCTACTAGTCTTTCCGGGTGATTGTTTGTTTCTTCATCCTTTTCTTCAGTCGGGATGTTTACGTTTATTACCGAAATTTTAATTGCACATAACCGTTCATTGACTGCTTTAAAGTAAATACCATGCTGTTTGAAATCCCTATCCACAATTAAGGCCACTTCAAATTCTCGCTTTCCAGTGGGCTTCCAACTTTTGAATGTTTTAAGCGAGCTCATATTAGAGTTCTGGATTGCGAGTTCGTTTTCTGGATTGCCGGTATGTTTACTTTATATTGGCTGCCCTATTGTAGAAGGTCCTTTAGAGCGCTAGGATCCAATGTCATTGTCATTTTTCAGTTATCGTAGGTTCAATCTATGCTGAAGCTCTGCTGTAGGTTCGAAAATAAATAAAGGATTTTATCGGGTTATAACTTTGGTTATCAGGTAGGGAATATTCGCCTTCATTCTGTTAGGTTCCCATAATGGAGATGTAAGTAGACTTTAGTAGAAGAGCTGCAGGTGTATTTACAGTAATGAATTTCTATGATTTCACGGCATTTAAACTCGGCAGTAAACCATTTGCTACCAGTTTTTAGTGACATCTAGGATGAGGACTAATGGAAGTTGTAGGTTGGGGAAATAAGAGGATTCCTCCTTCTTTCTCAACCGGGCTTGGGAATGTCTATTCCGAAGTTTTTAACAGCGGCAAGTGCATACCCAGGTGATATCGAAGTTGATGCTGCCAGAGAATATCAGGGGCTTACGGACGAACTTTGAAACAAATCTGCACGTTCTTTTCTCAGGTGGATGAGTTCATAAAGTTATAATGTTTGGTGCTGGTTTTACTGGAAAGAAAGGAACTTTTTGGGCATAACTAAAACAGCTGCTGAACTGGTTAGCAGTTGACACAATACGCAATAGAAGAGGCCTTCTTACACCACATAATAACTGATATGATGTCACTTCATCCAGACAGTATCCCAATCGCACTCGCGCTAATACGTTGTATCCAAGGTTTCTGCCAGGAATGAACACATATGCTGGCCCAGCCAAAACCCTGTGACTTCCCGTAGGATTGAACATCAATCGGCTGATGTAATTTAAATCGAACTAAAAGTAAGAGGTGGTGTGTGGACGGTACATAATGAATTTCTTTTTACAGCCATGTCGTTATAGGCTCAGATCGAAGACGAAGGTAACACTTCAACACTAGGCTCCGGTAGTATTTTCGAGCCAGCATACCTCAGCCTAGGTATAATTATGTGTTGCGTGAAAGAGTGGATGACAGACGGTGGGTTTAACATAATGCATTAAAAAATGAGTTCGTCAAACAGATCAAAAATTATACCGCCAAACGTACACCTATTCAGAGTGGGGATATGACTATCGAGCCCTAGAAGACAACGAAGTAACTTCAATGTTTAACTCCAGGTGGTCTAGCAGTTACGACATTCACCCTATGTGCAACAGATGCCGGGTCATAGTTGCAGGCGATATCCAGTGATATTTTAATTTCAATCTATGAAAAATGGCTTCGGGGAAGCTTTCAAGGTCAAGCGTGGTTATGACCACATCATCTTCTCGTGTATCTTTAAATAAGATCTTGGTCTTAAAATCAAGTGACTCTTACACCCCTCAGGACCTAAGTTCTGCAGTGAACTGTTGTGCCACAACAATATTTCCATATTAGTCTGCTCTGAAACTAGTACGTTTAATCTATGAAATGACGTTGAGCTAAACCTTTTAAGGAACGATACTCGTACTTTCAACATATCAGGATATGCATAGTTCATTCCTTTGTGTTGTTACTCGTTTCGCTACCGGATGTGGGGAGAAGGAACGGAAGTGCTAGTAAGTGGAACTCCAAATGAAAATTGGTTTCCTCATTTTATATAATAAAAAAGAAACCCCCTTTTGATAAGAAAAAGGCATGTAAGGCCTTGGTAATATCTACTCATTATTATCTGCTTATCTTGGAATATTAAAGACCGATAGTTTCCTGCGGGTAGAACATTCTTTCATACTTTAACTGCTCCGTTTATATCAACATGTATTATCCATCCATAGCAACATTTGAAGATTGAAATCTATCTGAGAATTCTCAAAATATTGGCCAGGTATCTAGGCAATAGCATTCACCTCCTACTATAATAGAAGCCTGCACCAACGCTAGCTTTCTTAACAGGCTCCATAATAAGTTTTTACAGGATTTGCACGATCTTTTCTCGTCAGCCGGTTGCTGTGGAACCAACCTCAATTAATAATTATATTTTTTATATCTGGGATGAGATTAAAAACTTCTCTTGAACTTTGCCGTTTCTGACCACTGTATATCAGCTAAATGTCAACTTTAGGTTTCGATGTGCTGCGAGAATTCACAGAGTTAATTTGTCTCTTTACCCAGGAATCGAGCAGGAAATATACATGAAATAGAACTGCAGATATTCCCTTGTTATCTTCGCATTGAATTCCGTTTGTTAATGCGGACCATCCTGATTATATCAATCACCATTCACATCTCCTCGACTTAAGTTAATTAATGTAAACGTTGTCCTTCAACAAAGACGAACATCATTGAGGGTAACTTTTCCTTTGCGAAAAGTCAATAAATCCAATAAACTCTGAAAGAAACTCGGCACAGGTAAGCTTTGTATAAAGTTTTAATATCGTTTACACTACATAATCCAGCAAACATATACGAGTATCCTTAAAAGTTTGCAATGTTTTGCAGACGAACTGTTATCTATGTCCACATTTTATTTCTGTCTCCCCTACTCAGACTCTGCGTTTTCTGAAGATTATCCTCGGGCCATGGTAATATCTTTGACTGAGCGTACAAGGAGCAGCAGTATTAGCAGCATCAGGAAACAACAAGGGATGTAGTCGTAGTGACTGCACAGGCAACGTACCAGGAGTTAAGTACTTGATAAGGGATTTCACGTTTCACATTAAAAGTTAAATACCTGCACGTTCCTCCCTCAAGAACATTTCTTTAGCCCAGGACCTGTCCAAACACACCTAACTTTCGATGAGCCTTCCAACTTGTTGTCTATTTCGAAGTGGTGGCTAAGACGCAAGGCTCAACGTATATATAGTAATGATTTGATTTGTGCTGTGAACTTTCCTGTTTTCAGTCTTCCTGATGCGCCATGTACCTATACGTCATTTACGGAAGATACTTTTGACTTCTACCAATGTTATTGCTTTGGAGACAAAGCAGATACAGAGAAGGAGCAATAAAATCCAAAAACATAACAAAATTTTATCGATATTGGCATTATTATCGAGGTCGGAGCATTATTATTGTGTTTTTGTTTGTAATGTTGAGTGGTTTATATCGAATTTAATAATTTAAAGAGGAAATTATGTTTGTTAAAAGGAGTGCGTCATGGGTATGACTGGCGGCGATTTGCTTGTGGGAGCCATTAAAAATTTAATCCGATTTGCTTGAAAGTCTTTACTTAAGGAAATAAAGTACAATTTTGCGAAATGGATGTTGGATCGGTCCATTTATTTTGTCTAGAAATATTTCAGATGGATTTCATTAAGACGGTCAGGGGAAGACATCAGTAGATGCTTCTTTCAGTACTCACATCCTACTTTCCTGTTGTTTCGTATCCATCACAAATAGTCGTTTTGTAACGATGACCTCGATAGTGAAGTGGGAAGGTTTGATAAAAATATTCGACTTCGATTACATGTGAACATTTGTGCTTGCAATTTGTTAGTGTTCCATAAGATGTTTCCATAAGGGTCGTAAGTATACGACCAATAAGTCGTCATCGAAGAGTTCCCCTCGATTCCAGGTTGCAATTCATCCCTGATCCCTGGGATTTCGTGCGTAAATGTGTTGTCGAAAAGGACCCAGAAGGGACCCTTGTGGGACCCCCGAACTTGTGGTAAAGGAGTCAGAGCTAGCTCCACCAGACACCGCAAAGGCAGTATATCCCCTCATGAATCATGGATCAGGTGGTAGATCAGTCCGTCGATCTAATCGGAATCAAAGGCTTTTTCTTTGTCGATGAGACACCTTCGAGTTTCGTTTTAGACTGACTTGCAAAACAGCCAAAGCATCTAATGTTGAGAGCTCTTTTGAAGCCAAATTGTTTTCCAGCACAGTTCCTTCCTCGACAGAAACTGTGTGACACTTTGTAGGATTACTCTCTCAAGTTACTTTCCCACATGAGATTAGAGAGATATTGGGCGAGTGTCGACTTCGTCTGTGCTATTCGATTGCTTCGGGATAGCAATTATTTTGGCGCATTTCCATTACTGCGGGAAGTAGCAAACGTTTATGCAGTTATTTAGAAGGATTGTGAGGAGAACAAGATAGGTATGGGGAAGTCTTTTTAAAACAACATTTTAAATTCCATCAGCCCAAGCCGATACTTTGGAATCTCGCTCAAGTCTTGCATCCTGAGACTGAACAGATTCCTCGGAAGGATTCGAATCTGAAAATGTTGTCAAGCACAGGGTTTTGTCGTCCTTATCGAACGTTGATATTGTTCTTTGTACTAATGAATTGAAAGCAGAATCCTCACTTTCTTTCTCCCCTTGAAGAACTATCGTAAAATGATTTTCGATGGAGTCAGCAACGGCCTTTTAATCCATCAGCATGGAAGGGTCTGTTCGAACCTCTCATACGCCAAGTTGGTTGTTCTTTTCGAAATCATTCTATTAAGGAACAGTGTAAAAAGGTGTAACCGCTGATACTCCCAATTAACCATATTCAAGTTGCGACGGTATATCCTTGAAACTAATTTCCTGAAGGTGCTACGTCTGTGATGGGGCATCCGGATGTCTTCTGGTAAGCCTCTATACAGATAATTTCTGGAGGAAGTTTTTTTGTGGATACCTTTGAGATGATTATACTAGGAGTTGAGTTCAAACAAGCTATGCCCGCTTCGATTTCGGTGGTGCTGTTGGTGGTGATATTGCTTGATCTGTTGATAGACATTCCATATCCATATTCCATTCCATATGCATTAGATACGAGATTTCCCCAGGAAGGATGCCTTGCTTGCAAATCACCCGCATCGCATCGAATGAGTTCATGACTTCAACAATATGCAGGAATATCCGTGTTCAACGTATATTCCTGCAAATGCAAATGTGTACCACCCATATGTACGAATTTCTGTATTTTTGCTGCTAGTGACTAATATTCGCCTTAGCTTGCCGAAGAGGCTTGGTTGCGTCCCTTGCTATCCTAGTGGATGAGACACCATTTTGAATGGTGTTTTTTTCAAGGAAGCAGTCACGAAGCCCCTCCATTCATCCTTTTTCTCGGATTGCCTTCCCTCGCCTCAGCCTCCTTGGCCCTAGGTCAGCCTCTGAAAATCGCGGGGTTCCCTTTATTGTTGTAATTTATACAGAAAATTCCATATTTTCCCTCTTCCTTTTGAATGGAACAGTCTTATGACTGTTGGTTTTTGTCTCACTTGACGCAACGACGTTTCATTCCACAATTTGAAGCTAGATGTCCACACAGTTGGCAATTGAAACGCGGCGAGGTGTTTGATTATGTCAAACGTTCCCGTTAGACTTTTTGGTGTAGAAGCGTTTTTACAATCACAGCTTTGTTGACGTCAAAGTCAGGCTTAAATTGAATTAGCAAAAACGAAAGAGTTTTGTTTTCTATCATTGAGGCGACAGTTGAGAACCTTTTTTTGCTCGCAAAATATCCTTCTCAAGGATGGCTTGGAATTCTTCCTTGACATCATTATCTTCGTAGGAAGTGTGCACATTCTTTAGTAACAGGGTCAGCGTTTACTTTGTTGGGTATGTACCTTGTCCCATTTTAAAATGTCAAAACGACTTTTAGGGTCTTCTATCGTTTTTGAGTGTAACGAAGTTCGTGTAGAACTGTTCACAGTTTCATCAATTTTGGGGTATCGAGTTGGTTTTTCTGACAAGCTTCTTCAATTTTTGAAGGCTTAAGATGCAGCCTATAGCGCACAATTGGGGGAACCCTTTGTTTCTTAGTTGTTGCGACGCGCGACGGACTTTTCTTAGCTCCAACAGCTATTCTACCCATGGAGTGGGTGCAACTTAATTTTTTCTTACACTTACCGAAGCCTTGGAAATGGGAGCGTGAAGTTTGGAAGAGTTTCTTTCACCCTGGTTTACTGAGCGCTTAGAAGTCGGCGCCGGAATTGGAGACACAGTTGGTCTTTTCCGATAAGAATGGTCTTTCCGAACCATTTCTATTGGCTCCTCTTGCTTGGACCCGCTGTTACAATCAGCTGGAGCGTCCTCTTCGGTAGTGGGAAAATCCTTCTCATAATCTCATCTAATTCCTCTGAAGGAAGTTGTAGTTGGAATTTGCAACTACCTATAAGGTCTAGGAAGAACTCCTCCTTGATGTTTCCCTAAATTTCTGACAAAACCCCTTCAGATTTTTCTTAGCTTTCCGCGTGTAAGCAGCTTTTGCCGCGGTGCGCTCCCCTTCTGCTTACGTAACCCATTCCCGCTATTTCAAAGACAGAACTTGCTTGCGGGGTTTAATTAAGGATAAACCTAACAGACAAATTAATTATATACATATATATATATATATATATATATATATATATATATATTGGATTGTCTAAAAAGTATTGAGCCTTTTTGTCACTAGATGGTGTTCGTTGTCATATATCGGGAAATACTAATCAGATTGAGTCAAACTGACATGCGTTTGAAAGATTATATTCCAGTTTACAATTTTCATATGGACAGTTTTGTAAATCGTCATTCGTGTCAAGAGTTGTATCCATTTAAAAATGAGTGAAATTTCTGAAAAAATTCGTTATATTTTACAAAATCACTACGATCCAGTTGAGATGCACCGCAGGCTCGTGAAAAAATTAGTGGTGCCTACGGTCAAGATACTTTATCAAAAGTCACAGCCAAGAGATGGTTCGCTCGCTTTCGTTCGGGAAATTTTGATGTAGAAGGTGCACCTCGCTCAGGTCGACCAATCACTGAAAAAGTCGATGAAATCTTACAAAAAATTAAAGAAGACTGACACATAAGCAGCCATGACATTGGTACGGAATTGAATATCCATCACCAAACAGTTTTGAACCATTTGCGTAAAGCTGGATACAGAAAGAAGCTCGACGTTTGGGTGCTGCATGAATTAACACAAAAAAATGCTAATAAAACGCAACGAAATCGAGCCATTTCCGAAGCAAATCATTACGGGCGATGAAAAATGGGTAAGATAAGAGAATGCCGTTCGGAAAACATCATGGTCAAAAAAGGTGAGTCATCACAAACGACTTCAAAGCCGGGATTGACACCAAATAAGGTTATGTTGTGTGTATGGTGAGCATTGTTGTTGTTGTTTATCATGAGGTGATAGAAACTGGCCAAAAACTCAATTTGGCTCTGTATTGTCAGCAATAAACCATATTGCAACAAGCAATTCAAAACAACCGGCCAGAATTGATTAATAGAAAGGGCGTTGTCACCACACACATCTTTGATGACCCGGCAAAAATTCACAGAGCTTGGCTGGGAAGTTTTGATGCATCAACCGTATAGTCCAGACCTTGCATCATCAGACAACCATTTGTTTCGGTCTCTGCTAAACTTCCTTAATGAAAAAAAAATTAACTTCAATAAGGAACTGTGAAAATCAATTGGACAAATTTTTCGCCGATAAAACCCAGAAGTTCTACACAGATGTAATAATGGATGTACCCAAAAAATGGCAAAAGCTCATAGATAATAATGGACAATATGTACTTGAGTTAATTCCATTTTAAATAAAGGAAATATTCAACCGAAAGATGACAAAAAAAGGCAAAATTCTTTTTAGACTTCCCAATATATTTATAAATTTGAATTTTTTTCATATTTTTCCAGTATGACCGTGATATTGTCTTAGTGATGGTGATCCGGAATTTGAAACAGGACTTTCTGGTCCAGCAGCAAATTCACAAATGATTGAAGAATTTTGGGAAGCTCTCTTTCCTCGTGATACTATAAAAATAATCGTTGAGCACGCTCATCACGGAGTTTAATGTAAAAGGATTGAGATGATCAGACAAAATAAAAAATTGGAGACGTATGATCATCGTACCGATGAAGATGGAATGGCGACATACATCGGAATCTTCTACTGGAATACATACTATACTGAGGCTTGCAATACTCATGGGTTATGGAATGATTAAAATTGTGGTAATTTTTTCCGATCTGTTAAGTCAAGTGCACGATTCATGTTATTGTGGACATGCTTGCGATTTGACGATAAACAAACCAGGAACAAACGAGATTTTTTTTCTGTATTCGGTACATTCTGTCATTTGCCGTCATTTTTTTCGATTCGTCCACAGACGCGTTTCGGCTGTGGGTCATTATCGGTGTGATGTTCCGTTTAAATTTTGTGGGTCTCCAATGTTCTTCATTATTGGTCCATCGTTGACACAAGCAGATGGTTGTCATTTTTTGTTACCAGGTAGAACGGAACATCTCACCGATGATGGCATACCGACGAAACCCGTCTGTAGACGTATGGAAGGAAATGAGTGGGAATGACGGAATGTTCCGAATACAAAAGTAGTATCGGCCAAAAAGTGTCTAGTTGCTATCTGCCTGCATCTTGTCGAACCGTATTTGGCCCGTCGCCTTCTACAGGAGTCACTTCGCTTCAATTTACTGGCTGGTGTGACTTCGATTTTTGGCGTTTCAATAGAGTCTGACTCAGCTTAAAGAGTAAAATAGATGCTTACTCTGTGACAAAGCCCAGGACCGAAAAACATTCATACAGTGTCATTCATGCGAACGGCCCATGTGTGACTAACACACGTGTTTGTGTGCATCGACTGTGGTGGTGAAGAATAAAAACAAAAATTGTTAATTCTTTTTTTTTGTGAAAAACTATCTTTGGTTTTCTTTTGAAACTGTTTAACTGTTTTTATTTTAGTTTATTTTGCGTTTTTGACCATCCTCATTGGTTCTTAAGTTTTTCGCAAAAGGGGTGATTTCAATTTCAAATAAACTTACTTTTTGCAAAGTTCTATATAACTTTAATTTTTCCTTATAAGCTTACTTTCAAGAGAAGACTCAACAACTTTTTCCCGTATTGCAGAAATAAAATTTTCTTTATTTTTTTTTGTAAAAATTTCGCATTTTTCGAGATTTTTTTACTTCCTTTTTTCAATACGCTGAAGTATAAAAATGGTTATGTATAAAAGATCACAAGGAGCAGATGTTAAACTAACGTCATATGATTCAGGTTTAGTGGTTTTCTCATTTTGGCTAGTATAAATTTTGCTTCTAGCAGTATGCTGTCAAGGTGACTAATCGGGCTCCATTTTGAGATCGCGATAACTCCTATGTATTTCAGATTATTAACAACTTCCAGTTTGCTGTTATTTATATATATGTTGATACTGTTAGGGTTTTTAAATTGCTAGGGTCTTATTTTTGTTATCTTATTTCGATTTTGAAGTATTTACTTTTATTTTCCATTTCTTTAGGTAGGTAGGTAGGTATACATAAGATTGATTAAAGTGTTTATTCTCTGCGCTGTTAGTTTGATGGATGGTCCACTAGAGTACAAAACGGTATCGTCAGCATAGAAGATGTTTTTCACGTACTGACTCTGGTCTTTTGGGAAGTTTGTTAAATTTTTATTAAATTTTTACTTTATTAAATAAGGTTGGGTCTAAGATCGAACCCTGCGGCAATCCAGCGTATATCTCAAAACTTGATGACAGAAAGTTGTTATTCTTAACCTGGAAATGTCTGCATGTCAGATAGTTGGCTTAAAAAGAGACATGTGTTTTATGGAACTTTAGAGGATCTTAATTTATATATGAGTCCAGCAATCCAGACTGTATCAAAGGCCTTTTCAAGGTCAATGGTGCAAGCTATTGTAGTGGCTTTCTTCCTGAAACCTTTCTTAACGTTTTCTGCTAATATCGTCAAAGCATGCCTAGTAGACTTGCTCCCTGAGTAACCGAATTGATATTAATTTATTATGCCCAAATCATCACAGATGGTGTTAATTTTTTCGTTTAGGGCATATTCTAATATCTTGCTGTCACATGAAAGCAATGAAATAGGTCTATAACGTGTTACGCTGGTGTCCATTGTGCCGCTTTTGGGAACATATACCACTAAGGCGATCTTCCAGGGTTTGTGGAAGCGGCAGAAATTCATGCAGTTGTTAATGATAATTGCAAGGGCTTTTAAATAAACTTGCGTTAGTTTCTTTAGGACCTTGTTACTTACGATTTAAGTTTAGGTCTTCGCAATATCCCTTTACGAGACAAAACAGAAAAGTAAGAGTATTCAGGGGAAGCATTGTTTGCTGTACCATCTTAGGGAAATTAACGATTTAATTTTAAGCTGGCATATGCTGATGAGACCATCATGCTTTTATAGAAGTTGATTATATAGTTTTATTCACTAGCATTTATGGACGTTCTTACACCCTCTGAAGTGTTTGCGCGAAATGCGATGCACAATGATTTTCATTTTCCTCTTTGCACAAGGTGCTATCTAGAATAGGCAGTGATTTCTTCAACTATTCTGCAACAAAAGTTGTAACTTAATTAAAAAAATCGGGGCCATGTTTTATGCTCTTAACTTTGTCTCGAAAGTTTTTTCTGTATTGGGCGCTGATTTGCCTATCAAAAAACTCATTTACGATTATCACATTCAGTGAAACTATTGCTGTTAAATACGCAGAACAGGGAGATCATGCATGCAAAATTGTTGTTGTTGTTGTCCTTATGAACAATTTTCTTTTATTTGTTATGTGTATTAGTGGATCAAACCTCAGTAGAGAAAAGCGATTCAAAGGGACGTAGAATATAACAGGCCAAGAAATGGTATGAGAAAAAAGGATAGAAAAACCAGTAGTTCTGAAATTTCAAATCGAAATTCAATGGAGAAACGAAAACTAAGCAAAAGATGCAAATGCCTGAGTTTCTTGAGCTACCGTCTGTTAATAACCTTTTTTTCCTCGAAGATTTTTCGGGCGTCGTCCTCGGCCAGGACCACTACTTGGGTGGGATCTCACTTCAAAAGTTCTGTGCTCTAAGGTACTGTTCTCGAGATCCTCGTCGTGAATTTCTATTGCACTCTCGTCGTAGCTGGATGGCGCAAAACCTGGATCATCATTTGCACTGTCCTCATATACAATGTCCTCCTCTGATGAAGCCTCATCGATAGGATCACCATCCTCATCATCGTTACGCTGAAGCATTTCACGTATCGTCTGATTCTATAATGTGCCATCTATTATACCGATGTCGATGAGTATAATATTGATAAAAAAATTTGGCAATGCAGATAATCATTATTACCTCAAATAGAAATAAGAAGAATCCACCTTTCTCAATATTAATTCACTTTCGAGATATTCGACAAATTTGATCAGAACTTCCGCACCCATGAGTCTTCGCTGAGTTGGTTTAGCAAGGGTATAAATCACTTACAATGTTGTAAGTGAAAATGGATAAATTGATCTACCAAAAACTCCTAGAATAGAAATAAGAAGAACCGCGAAAACCCGAGAAAAAAATTTTACTTTTTACCCTGAAAATAACGCTAATGGCACACTGAGGTACGCGGGACCTCACCTCGAATTCTCACCGCCTTGTCAAGACACTAATAATAGACTGTAGGGATGGGTAACAATTAGTTGAAATAATCGATTAGTTTACTCAATAATCGATTTTTTTTTAAATCGATTTCATCGAATCGAATAAATATAAATTAATAAGTAATAAATAAGTAAAAAAAAAAGAAGTAAAGAGTTAAAGAGTAATAAATATAAAAAAAGAATGGAAAACTGAATAATTGTTATACAAGTTATTCTGCAACTTTATCTGCAAAAATTAGTAAATCTCTCCCCAACAGCCCAATAAAGTCATTGTGTTACAGATTTTTGCTGGTCTATATATGACATACATTTTTCAACAAATATCAGTTGTTTCATTTTCGTTTGTGGGTCAGCAACTTTCTAGTGATTACCTCGTATTACTTCGACCAAGATGCCTCCAAAAAGTTTTGTTTGGCAACATTTTGAAAAAGGGGGTAAAAGTACGTAACGGGAGTAAAAGTCTTATTTGCACAGCTGAAAAACTATCTCACAAAGAGGAAGGATCTTTCCATGAAAATATCACTCAAAGCATTGTATTCATGATATGTAAAGACATGGAGCCTTTATTAATAGTTAAAAATGCAGGATTTCGCAGAGTTCTAAAGACGGCTGCTCCACTTTTCGCAAAATTATCTGCACAGCTATTTTTGATAAATATAATCTTGTATCCAGTTCATTTAAACCTGAGTTGAAATCTGTTCAGCAGTATTGTTTTACTACTGATATTTGGACCGATTTGCGAATTCGGAGCTCTCTCAGTTTAACATTATCTTGATGATGGCAAATGCTTGATGTTTCGACCAGATGGAACCTCTCCTATGAAATGCTCTCCAGTTTATAGAGCTGCGACCTAAACGATAACATAAACGATATTGTAAACAGGAACACTGCTGCTCCACCAATGCTCTGCAGTGGAAATGGAAACCTTTAAAGAAGCGTGCGAAGATCTAGAACGATTAGCAACAGCTACCAAGGACATAAGCTCCGAACAATATCTCACCAACAGCATGGCAATCCAGTGGCAGCCACACGTAAGGAATCAGTCGAGAGTTTGAATACAAAACACCAAGTTTGAATGGCCTTGCGATGCCCAGTGCTGACTCAACACAAAATAAGTTTTGGCAGGGTAGAACAATGTCCACTTTCGGCACTGTCGGGAATCCTAGATCCCAGGTTCTAGAAGATGTATTTCAAGGATGAACCCAGTGTTGCCAGGACCACAAATACTGTTTCAAAACAAATACGGCAAAATCAGAGTGTTTCGCCAACTCGTTTCTCGGTTGACACCTCTTCAGAATCGGACTCTTCGATCTCAGGTGATTATAATTATAATAATAATAATAATAATAATAATAATAATAATAAAAATAATAAGAGTAATTTTAAAAATTATTTGCCATAGAGTACGTAACTCACATAGTTGAAGTCAGCAAATTTTTTGGAAGTTGGTTAGGGCTAAATTTAGATCACAGAATGCATCAAAGATTGACGAATTTTACTACATAGTATATTTCTTGCTGTGAGGTGCATCATCTTCGTCTTTGTCTAACAAGTACAACAAAAGTATCCAGAAAATGTGGTCCAAAAATCCTTGTGAGGAATTCAGTTTGTATTTGAGAACGCCACAAACAGATGGCTGAGTCGTTTCCAGCCGTTGCTAAGGTCACCTTAACATATGTGCCAGCAGTAGCGACGTTAGATCCTACAGAAAGGCTTTTCTCTGAAGCTGGTCAAATTCTTATAGAACAGAGAAGCTGGCTGACCGCTGACATGGCCAATAAACTATTATTCCTTAAGGACGTTGATGATAAGCCCAATACTCCTCGCATCTCAATAATATACAGCACGATATTATTTCAGCACCTATTGCGAACGTCTCAGCCATCTGCTTCCAGTAGGTGTAATTATTATTGATCTGTTTTCTTCTGAACAAAAAATTGCTGATTAATCGAATTTTTAAGTCCCGATTAATTGGTATATCGATTAGTCAATAAAAAGTTATAATCGCTTACTTTTTGGTTGATACCCATCCCTAACTAGACTGGCATCATATTGGTGTGCAATCCGGTAGTTAAACATGTGAACTATAATTCGGGGGCGGGGCAAGCTCCATTTCCAACGGGAAAATTTAAACATTTATAATCAAAAATGCCTTGGGGTCCAGTGGACCCCGAGTGTCATCTAAGAGTTAATCTGCCCTACCTCAGTAGGAGGAACCCACAACATAGAACGTAAGCTCCCGGAGGAGAAAGTTGGCGAAAAAGATCTGATTGTTAAGGAGGTTATCGCGGAGAACCGTTCCGAGGAAGAACGGTTGACTAAAAAATTTTATGCGATCCTCAAACGTATGCAAGAAGCGGGCATAAACCAAAAAACAATCAGCAAAGATGTAAAAAATGGAATGTTTGAGCTCGAAGACCTCTTGGATCGAGTTTGCCACTACAGGAGACTCTGGAAAAAGCTGGAAGAAGAACATCCAGATCAAACATCCAGATCACCCAACCTTTCCTTCCCAGTATCAAGAGGACTGCTGCTAGCCCTCTTGAAAGCGAACAGGAGAAAAGGCGTAAAGAGAACGTTGAACCAGAAAAAGAAACACCACAAAGATAAGACACCTTCCAATTCGTGATATCTAAGGCGGCAAAAAATCCACAAAACGCGAACATAGGCTTAGCCAACATACAGTGCCTGTTCAAATGACGACAAATACCGTGGACAAACCAGCAAGAAAAAAGCGAAATGTCCTTGGGGACGCCATTTTTGCGAAGCCCACCGACGGAAGGAGCTATTCTGACGTTCTACGCGATATCCGCAAGAATGTCAAGCCGGAGGAAACAGGGACGATTATTAAAACTCTACGATCGATGAGCTCCGGAGCGCTACTCGTCGAGTTTGGAGCGGATTCCTCCGATAAATCGATATTCCGCGATAAAATAAAGGACGTCCTTGGGGCAAAAGCCACTGTCTCTACCTTGGAGCCAAGAGCTTCATTGAAAGTAAGGGATCTTGATTGCATCGCCGAACCGGCTGAGGTCGATGAAGCCATTCAAATAGAGTTCCCTGGAATAATTCTATTAAAAGTAAAGCTTTCTCCAGAGAATCGCCGAGAGCAAAGGCTAGCTATACTCGACGTAACGGAGAAAGATGCTACACAACTCCTGGCCAAAGGAAAACTAAAAATCGGCTGGGTGGTGTGCGGAATTCGCCGCCGAGCCATCCCAGTTCGATGCTGCAGGTGCCTTACCGTAGTATGCTTTGTTTTAAGTGTGGAGCGTGTGGGCATAAGATAACAGAGTGCACTGAGACTCCGCGCTGTTTTTTATGTAATTATCTTAACTCTCAACCGACAGCACATCCTCACGTTGCAGGAACAGGTACGTGCCCAATCTTTAGAGAGGCACTAGCAAAAGCAAAAGCAGCTCTAAGGTGATGATCAGGGCCCTTCAAATTAACTTGGACCGTAGCATCAATGCACAAGATTTGTTAGAGCAGTTCGCCAGAGAAAAGAGAGCTGATCTGCTGCTGCTGAGCGAACAACATCGAAATAAGACCTCACCAGCCTGGTTCTCCGATGACTCCCATACTGCTGCCGTTTGGGTTCGTGGCCGCATGTGACTCCAGATCCAAGTTCACGGCCGAGGAGACGGTTTCGTGTGGATTCGGTGCCCGGGTATAACGTTTTTCAGCGTATATCTGACGCCGAATGAGTCAATGCCATCTTTTCAAAACAGACTGGACGCGCTAAAGGATGCTATTCTGAACACAAATGGCAAAGTACTCGTAGCAGGAGACTTCAACGCCAGAGCCCTTGAGTGGGGCATGTCTCAAACCGATTCTAGAGGGCATCGCATTCTGGACATGTCAGCGAGGACCGGGTTGGTGGTTTTAAATACCAGCAATGTACCTACCTTTCGGCGCTGGGGCTGCGAAGGAACAATCCCAGATGTGACATTCGCCTCGGAGTCCCTCGCTTCGACAACGCTTAACTGGAGAGTACTCGAGGATTATTCAGTGAGTGACCACCAATACATCGCATTTGAGATCGGCGATACAACTCCTCGCTCGTCTCAACGATTTTTCAATCCCGGGTGGAATATCGGAAAAATGGACGTGGAGACTTTCGCGAATGTGATTCTGAAAGGCGGAACAACATCGGGATGCCCTTCGGGGAGCGGAATGGCTGGAGTCGAGGGAATGGTGGAGTCAACGATGAACCTCATTACTTCTGCCTGTAGCTCATCTATGCCTCGACGGAGGCCTCGACACGACAGGCCTGCTATACATTGGAGGTCAAAAGATATCGCAGACAAAAGAGGCGAGTGTCACAGACTTCGACGTGCAGCTTAGCGCTCGAGAAACGTAGAGGAAGCATCCAACAGGACAGCAGCATACCGATCAGCGCGGAAAGAACTCCGAAAACTTATCAATGAGAGTAAGGCATGCTGCTGGCGAGAACTTGTGGACGATGTGAACAGGGATCCATGGGGGCTTGGCTACAAGGAATTGTGGCGCAAGCTCGGCACCTCAAGGAAGCCGTGTGTATTTCAAGCAGATAAGATGGACGCCATAGTGCAGGCGCTTTTTCCAACTCATCCTGTCCGTGTTGGTTCTGCCCACTAGGTCGACTCAGGCGAATGTCCATCGTTCACTTAAAATGAGCTGAGGGATGCGGTGCTTTCTATGAAACCTCGAAAGGCACCAGGACTAGACGGCATTCCAACCGAGATTCGACTAATGGTTTTCCAAGTTTGTCCTGACTTGCTACTCAATGTGTTTAACGCTTGCCTTAGAGAAGGTGTATTCCCATCTCGCTGGAAGGTGGCGAGGCTCACATTGGTACCCGGGGCTGCCATCTATATACCGCCCGCTTTGTATGCTGGACACAGCCGGGAAAGTGTTCGAAAAGCTCATCAAAAGAAGACTCACTGACGCAATTCATGCTGCAGGGGACCTATCTCCTCGGCAGTATGACTTTAGAGCAGGGCGATCCACTTCTGATGCCATCATGGAAGTGGTGAATGCAGTCCGTCGAGCCCAAGCGCACAAAACTGAAAAACGAGTTGTCTTGCTAGTGACGCTTGACGTCAGAAATGCCTTCAACTACGCCAGATGGTCGGATATTCTTGGCACATTCGAAATTTTTTTCCGATTGCGAGGGTATCTGATGCGGATTCTGAGGGATTACTGAAAGGACCGCAGTCTGCTCTATGACACACAAAATGGGCGGCGCTGTATGGAGATAACGTCTGGTAGCGCAAGGCTTCATACTGGGACCAGACTTGTGGAAAGTCTCATATGACGGGCTATTGAGGCTTCAGCTGCCAGATGAGTCGCGCTTAGTCGGCTATGCAGATGATATAGCAGCACTGGTCGCCGGACGTACAGTCGAACATGCGCAACGCAGACTGGGAATTCTAATGCGTCAAGTGAATGAGTGGATGACCACCCGCGGGTTCAGGTTGGCACTAGAGAAAATCGAGGTGGTCATTCTCACGAAGAAAAGAATTGCCACGGTAATTCCTTTGCAGATCGGAGACGCGACTGTTGAGTCTAAACTTGCAATAAAAAATTTGGGACTGTTAATCGATTCCAAAATGAGCTTTTCGGAACAGATCAGGGCAATGGCGAAAAAGGCCGTGATAAGCGTTTCGACTTTAAGTCAACTAATGTGCAACATGGGTTGGCCCACACCAAACAAACGCCGACTTCTCATGAGTGCTGTACATTCAGTGCTACTGTACGGCTTTGAGGTCTGGGCCGGAGCTCTCAGTAAGGAGCTGTACCGAAAGCGCTTGACCCAGGTACAGAGACGAAGAGCTTTGCGGGTTTCGTCTGCATACCGCACTGTCTCTGAGTCGGCGGTGTTGGTGATCACAGGAGTGATACCCATCACCCTCCTTGCTAGAGAACGACGGAGAATTCATGACCGAAAAGTGGAGTGTTGAAGATATGCTGTCAACCCAGAGTAGAGGCAGCGCACAATACTCGAGTGGCAACAGTCCTGGGAAGGCGACTCTAATGGCCGCTAGTCTGCCCACCTTATAGGGGACGTGGGATCGTAGCTAAATCGAAGGCACGGTGAGACTGATTATTACCTTACCCAGCTTCTTAGTGGGCATGGGTATGTTTAGTCTTACCTGCACAAGATTGGTAAATCACGGTCCCCAGACTGCACTTTCTGCCCAAGGAAAAGGGACGACGCATGCCACACCTTCTTCAACTGTAGAGGGTGGAACAGGATGCGACAGGACTTGTGGGAGGTGATGGGAGAGCTTTCTCCAGACAATCTGGTCGGAGAAATGCTGAAAACTTTCGACAAATGGACCTGTGTGGCACATTACTCTCGGGCAATACTTATTGCCAAAAAATGTACCATGGATAACCTTGGGCACGGGGTCTAGGGGGGTCTCCTTTCCAGAAGTCCTCCTCCATCCTGCCGCCTCCCGCTGGGGGGAGGTTTCTCTAGGCTGACGGCGCCCTAGGGCGAAGTAAAAAAAGGCCTAGCCCGAAGTAATGTGTCAAACAGTTCCAGGCTAGGATTTCTTGACAGGGGGGGGGGGGTGTTTAGTGGGTAGTCTGGTAGCATGCGCTCCTAGGAGTCCCACACTCCGGCCGTAAATTGCCTTCACCCCCCAACCCAAAAAAAAGAAGAGTTAATCTGCCCAAATTTGAGCACAAGTCTCTCAGTCTCTCTCTCAGTCCGCATATCCTTTGTAAAAAGAGTTCAACTTCCTTTGTTGGTTATTATTTTCAATCTATTTATAATTCGAACTATTTGTATCGGAATTAGTTCTGGTCGATTCTTATCGTCAATGTTTACTGCTCATCAGAAGAAAAACTATTATCTAAATCCATCAACAATAAACGACATCAATTCTGTTGAAAATTACCTCATATTCATTGATGAAATATCATTTTGTGTTCTTTATTGGTCCAATATCCATTGATGTGGCAACGAGTGTCCAAAAAGGCCGGAGACAATACTATCAGATTCCGATTCATTGAATAAAGTCTGCGAGGGAGAGTGCGCATTTATCAATGATTAATGCGTGCCAGGTTCACTTTACACACTTCCTTGGCGTCCTATCTATTGTTCGACAGACTTGTTGAAAAATGTTTTCTCATCATTTCCCAGCATCAGACTTCATCATAACGATAATGGCGCAAGGAAATCAGATTGTGTAAGTTGCTAAGACATCCAGTGCCAAATAAATGAAAGTCGAATTAAGTTCCTTCACATATACATTGAGATCAAAATGATTTGGACGAACACAACAATGAAGTCGACGCTCGTAAATAATAATGACGTTATTTGATCCTGTTGGAAGGATATGAAATATACGGTGGTATTTACAAGAGCAGCTTCATGAAACAATTCTATAAATCCGTTTAGTCCGAGGGGCAGTAAGTAGATGCAGCTGTATGGTTTGGTATCCTTGAGTCTTCCAATAAAATCCAACTTTACAATTAAACTTTCTCTTTTGTTCTTCCCATTCCATCATGAGCTGGAATTTTGACGTTAGTAAATAATATGAGGAGCTCGTGCGCATACAACACGCTCATTATCTAGTGGAAGGCTAAAGACTAGAGGATTAGTGCAGATTTAGGAAACTGCCACTCATTGTTATTAGGATTTTAATCTTACAATAACAACTGGGACAAATAGCAGGATTTACAAGTTGGTGAAGGTAAACAGGAAATAAATTCGCCAAGTGCCCTCCGCAGTACGGACATGATAATGTTGTTCACGCACACTCTACAAATTCTCGTTTCATATCCAGTTGGTATTTGAATTGACTGAAAGTATTTATATTCAAAGACGTTTGTCGGGAGAATTTTAAAAATTGTTATTTTAGGCAGACGAAATGGATGTGCTGAGTGGAATTTTAAATATTTTCTAGTGTTGGTCTTTGTATATTTGAACGTGAACAGCTTTATCCGACTAGGAAAATATCCTGCCTAAAAAAAGAGAGCTTTTGAAATATTCATGTCCTGCAGAATGAGTTGAGCCCATAACATTGAGAAGTTTTGGAAATTTCAGTGTCGTGTTCAATATGGTCAACTAACTCTTAGATATGTATCGGCAATATGGTCAACTAGTTCTTGGATATGACTAAACAATGATTTCTAACATATTGAAATTATTGAATCTGAGAAAATCATACAATTTTGTTACAAAATTCTGGTTTCAATAGTTAATTTCAGCCTAAGGTAGTGAATTCGACCAAAATTAATTTGAATACTGTGCGTATTTTTCCGTGTTTAACACTTCCAAACCATTCTTTATTTTTTGGTTTTCCATTCCAAAATGCTATGTTTAGTTTTAACTTTGACACATATATATTTCGGCAGTAAGTTGTAAGCCTGACCCCGATTTCTACTATTTTCTGAAGATGAAGAAGGCCCAGGGAAGAATTAGCGAGGCCATTAAGTTTTTAACCCGCCGGTGATGACATGAATTTATCTTACATAATTGGCGACGCCGGTCCTGTACACTGAGATTTTCGGCCAAATATTTATGCAGAAGTTTTTTTTAGATTTAGATTATTTAGAAATATAAATGTTCTTTTATTGTGATGCATACGTATTTTAATAAGTTTTGTCCATTTATTTAAGCATTAGGTACTTGCATTTTTTTGCATTTGTGTCACGCGTATTTCGTATTCCTATTTGACTTCTATCCACAATTATGGCAGCATCCATTTCTTGAAGGATCAGCCATCGCAGCCATATCCTTAATCCTCAAAATTTCTGAAAGTCTTTGTCTTATTGATCATGGAAAGTTTAATTCCATTTGGCGTTGTTTTATACAAGGCTCTATAAATGTCATAGCTAAATGTTCGATGAAATGACGGCAGTTTACTATACATTGAGCGTGGTATAGAAGACTACCATAGGTCAGCGTCTTGTTTCTCGGGCGCAGTTGTAATTTGTACATAAGCGTTATACGACGTCAATACCGCCCTTAGAATAATTATAACTCAAAATTATCTCAGGTTTCCGAGTTTCAGCATTGTTGTGCATTGTGCTTATTAGCACAACATTTTTTTCATGTAAACATGTGTGACATTGTCAAAACATGTATGACTTGACAATTCGACCGCGCAAAACCTTGAAATCAGTAGAAATTTCCTTCTTAAGGTCGAAATACAATACTGCGAGACGACGATGCGAATGCGTGACGAAAGTCTCGCAACCATAGAGTTATTAGATATAGAGAGGACGATAAGCCACGTTTGCGTCGTAACCGCCCCCTTTTTACAAACATTTGCAAAAATTTACAAATACCAACAAATACCAATGGGTTCGCGAAAGTTTAACGCACAAAAAATTCAGGTGAGTGTCAAAAGCTCGAGCCGAAGATTAAGCCACGCCTTTGTAAACAATCTTATTGACCGACAAACCAATTATTTCTACATTATTATTAAAAAAGGCATCTATCTTGACCTAATCAACGCAAAAGTTAAAAATTAATTAATTATCTAAAATTTACCTATGA
The DNA here is from genome assembly GCA_954870665.1 of Stratiomys singularior. NCBI lineage: Eukaryota > Metazoa > Arthropoda > Insecta > Diptera > Stratiomyidae > Stratiomys > Stratiomys singularior. The sequence goes on from OX940879.1 coordinate 33,190,250, forward strand.
AACGACACCCCGGATGGCCGCGAACAAGTGTGATTTCTGCAAGTGAAAATCACACACTTCATTGTCTATATTTGTCTTTAAAAATCACTGTCGCTATTGTCTTTGCACTTTTCCACAATCACAAATAAAGTAGCACTCACGATTTGTAATTTTTATCGTTGAAAAATTCGTCTGACACAAGTAAATTACAAAATTCGCCCGTAAATCACTCCAAAAATGAATCAAAACACAGATTATTAGTCTTGTTTTGACAATTCATTGAGTTCGACTGCAATCGAAAAAACCCGAGCATTGAACCAACTGAAATAGGAGAAATGGCTTCGACGAATTGAGGGTGCATGTACATTATTCTACCAACATTAAATCAAAAAAGAGTTCACAAAGAAATTTCTATCAAACTGGGTTCTTGTAGATATTCAATGAATAATTTTGAGCATTTTGAGGAGTAAAGTTTCTCGTAATTTAGAGTATACTCAGCCGCCGGTAATTCAATTTCATAAAAATATTAGAAAAAAAACTTCGCCATACACTTTGAGTATGAAGACTTCAACCTTCAAGAAGAATTATTTATCTAACTGTATATTCAGCTCAGTGTCAAATTGAAATTACGAATGTATCCGACAATTCGCATCGTATTAAAATTTGTAAAAATTGATTTCAAATTAAGTTTTATCAATAAAAATATATGTTTTGCATGGCGAGATTGTTTCATTCTCCCACAAAATATGAATAAGATTCTATTGCCACCAATTTATGTGGGGAAAACCTCGACAAAATTTCACGAGAAAATATATCATCCTTTACAACTTAGTTTTAGGGTTTATAAATAATTAAATGGTAGATTTCCCATTTGAGGGCTAAAGAAACTTGTAGGTAATATGTTTAAGTTGTTGCGCAAAGAGATAATTTGGCGGGCTTTTAGAAAATAGAAAATTTCTCACCATTTAAGCTGTAATATATTTTGCATTTGAAATATGGAAGTTCCGAAAATTGCTGAAGGTGAAGCAGCTACGAAAGGGGAAAATTAGCTAAATCCAATTCTTTGGACGCTCACGGACAGTCACATACACGGGAATAGCCTCTCTATTATCTTATACCTCTATGCTCGCAACAAATGCCAAGCAGGTTTCGTAACATGCGTTTGTATACGACATCGTACAATGATTGCGATGTGTTGATGCGAGACGAGAAATATTCGGAAAAACGAAAATTCCTCGCAACGAGGTGCGTGCGTTTGTCAGATGCTCGATGGCGCTTAAATGAAATTTGAAATTCAAACGCCTTAATTACATTTGAAATAGGAGGGTTATTTGGAATGAATTTTAGATGAAAATTTCATGTGACCTTGTTGAGGTTGTATTATTTGGCAAACGAAGGAAAACTCCAAATTCAAAAATTTTGAAAAATCAAAATCAATTTTAATCGAATTTCATTTGAAACGTCATCAATTTGACATTTGTAATATGAACATTATTCTTCCTCGCATCGCGTGCATTGTAAATTGAATGCGTTGCGCGACGACGAGCTAGAATCGCATCGCGCTCTCGCGTCGTCGTCACGCAGTATTGTATCTGGGCCTTTATTCTTTTTAACTGTTCCTGAAGTGGTCTAGCCTTCTGGAGCAGTGGTTTAGCTAATGGTACGCTAGTGTACCAATTATCCGTTGTCACATTCCGCCCTGTATTGAAATTGGTTAAAATTATCTTTATACAACAGCTAAGCCGGAATTGTCAAGATTGTATGGGCTTTTTTGACTGTTTTCCAATATGAATCTCCATGTAAAATGTATAAAACATTTTCGCGTCACAAAGGACTTTAATTTTGATGCCGTAAGGATTGGACTTACTTGGAATATATTGCATGAATGAGTACTTTCCTCGAAAAGCTTCCAAATTTTTATCGACAGTCACAAAAGCCGATAAAGTATAATGAACTTAGCAATTCTTGACAAACTTTTCAAATAGTTGTCTGATAAGGCAAGTCTGTCTTTGCTATCTCGTAGTTCCATCAGCGAATCTCAGAGCCCGCAACAGAAACTGAAATCGTTCGGAAGACATAGAAAGCCGATATATTTTCACTGAGCCACTATCTGTTCGAAACATCTCTTTCAAAATCATGTGATTCAATTTTTGAACCCCTGCCAAAAATAGCAAGCCTATCAAGTAAAGTAATTTATTATAATCCATGGTTCTGGCATACGTTTCCTGAGTGTAATTATTTTTGATTTTATCCATGTATTGGTTGGTATATAGAACAAATATCTCCAGCATAGATTCGTCAAAGAAGTGCCTAAGAATATCAGTTTCACCTGATACAACTCGTAACTGCCTTATAATATTGAATGATCTTTCCCGAGTTGATTGGAGATGAGGTTGTTTGCTCCATTTTGTACAATTATTTTTTCCTGTATGAAAAGACGAATTGCTGCTTTCACAGGACTCTCAATCACTCAAGTCTTCGTTGCTGTTCGAATTCGGAGCTTCATGCGGTGCGGAGTTGGCAGATTTATTATCGCTTTCTGCTTCACTCTCTGATGATTATGGTGATCTGTTGTCATCACATTCAAAAAAATTCGAGTAGAAGCGCTTCAAGACGGCGCTGCTGACTTTCGTAAGACATGCTGAAATACGACATTTTTTAAAACAATCACTAAAACTATGCAATATGCTGACCTTCACTTGATAGCACAAGAAATCGTTTAAATAGTAGTAAAAGTAGCATGAAAAAATACGTTTTAAAATCAACTGTACAACAAACAGTACTATTAACTCATGTAATCCGTGTTCCCGGTCCTCTGCACCGGGATAGCATATATACCATAGCGTAACAACAAACAGCGCTAACACTCCGAACAAACGACCGATCTAACGGTATTCTGGTTCTCTGGAAACTCTGGAGAACTCTGGAGACTCTGGAGAATTGAATTGGTGTTCGTAAAATGTTTATTTTTCTCTATTTTGTCTATCTGTTTACATTGTGCTTGTAAACAAAATGAGCAAAAAATAAATATTTTTACTAACACTCATACAATTCTGCGAAATCCGTTAGATTGGTCGATGGTCGGAGTGTTATCGCTGTTTCTTGTTACGCTATGATATATACTTTAAAGTGTGCGATCGTGTGGCTACTAGAAGTTTAAATGATGATGCCGTTCATCAAGTGCGGCAGGTGACAGTTATCCCAATTCAAATCCGTGTTGACTAACAAACTCATTTTATTTTTTCGCCGAACACGGTCTTTCAGAGATATACGTCATCGGTGGCGGGTTAAAGATGTGCCTTAAGGGGTGATACCTATGTGAATTTTTTTTAATTGGCTAAAAGTATGCTAACACATCTCAAGAATTGAAATCAAAAAGGTTCAAATACTAATATACTTCAGAAAATGTTTGAGAATCAATTTTCCGAAGGAACTCCAGTGCTCGAAAAAAGTAAAATTTGCTCGCTTTATACTATATAGTAATTAACATACACCGTATAGGGCACGTTCCTTCGTAAACGACGCTAGGAGAGCTTCTGTTTACTCGATCGACTACACACTGCATTTGAGGTTAAAGTACTTTAGTAAATCGTTCAATGCAGTCGTGTGGTCCATCGCGCCGAATTATGTGTCGAGCGGCAAGGCGGTGCTCGATATCGCGACGGATATCGCAGTTATCTTATTTAATGATGGACTGTCGGGCCTTCTTCCCATCTACAACTCATTAGGATTGACTGCAGGACCTAATTTTTACAATTTCTGCTTAGAAACCGACGCCGAGCGAATAAAGGCTGCTGTACGCTCAATTTCCGACGTTGTAGAAGAGGTGAGACGCGGTCTTTTAGCATCAAGAAAGGAAGAGGAGGGGAAATCCACGATCTCGGAAGGCCAACTGTATGGTGCTGGGATAGCAGAGTAAAGGTAAAAAAATTTGTACATAGTAAAATTTTGAAAATTCACAACTTTATAAGGTTTTGAAACTTTAAACACGTTTATCTCGAAAGTGTATTTTTGAAATTTGACGGAAACGAAACTCTTTCAGTTTTCATCCGATTGACTTGCCGTTATAACTGTAGCTTCTTGATATGATTATCTAGTGAAGTACACACGATTTTAGCGATTGGTTTTGTTTAAGAAAAATTATAAACAATTGAAGTCAATTTTTTGGGTCGAAAATGAAATTTTTTTGTTAAATGGTCGCCGTTTTGCGAAAAATCGATATTAGACTATTATCTTGTGTACTTCACTAGCAAAACTCATGGAGCTTAAGAAATTTTTTTTTAATTGTTCCACATGCAGATGGGGCTGAGAAACTTGTCCGGCGGCGGAACGTCTTTTGTAAATACTAGTGACTTTGACGTGCACTACAGTCGCTATTTTGTATTGAATTTAAAATAAAAAATTTTTTTGCACTCCCGAAAAGTTGCCCTTTATATTGATATATTATTTATAAAAGCTTTTTGTTGAGTATGTTTACTAAGCGATGTTCGATTACACAATGCTGTGCTGCTCTCTATTAGAAATGGATCAAACTAAAATCTCTACACAAACTCAATATAGATGTTCCTTTCTTACTCACTTCTCTGTTAGCTTCGAGCTGAATCACACGCGAATCACTTCGAGCTGAATCACAATAGGTTATGGGCCCAGGCACCCGAAATTATTTGTAAAGTAAATAATACTTCAAATAAAAGTGACAGTGTAATACAGCGTGTAAAAAGTTCCCCAACGACGAAATAAAAATGGCGGCGTCGAGTTTGGTGAGAATCGAAGTGTTAAATAAAGAAAATTTCGACACATGGAAGATCCAAATGGAAGCGCTGCTTGTAAAAAATGATTCGTGGTCGTATGTCAGTGGACTAAAAATTAAACCCGAAGTCGTTGCTGGTGAAAATGCTGCGATTGACGCTGCATCTATTGAGGCTGTAAATAAGTGGGAGAACGAAGACAGAAAAGCGAAATCTGATATCATATTAGCGATGAGTCCGTCCGAACTCAAGTTGATAAAAGGATGTGTCACATCAAGAGAAGTATGGTTAAAATTAGAATCTATGTATCAATCCAAGGGTCCTGCTAGGAAAGCAACTTTATTAAAGCAGTTAACCTTACACCGAATGGATGAAAGTGCTGACGTGCGTGAACATATTCGCAAGTTTTTCGACACCGTCGATAAGTTGGAAGAGATGGAGATCACGATTAACCCTGATCTATTAACAGTGATGCTGTTGTACAGTCTTCCGTCAAGTTTCGAGAATTTTCGGTGTGCTATCGAGTCGCGAGACGAATTACCAAAGCCCGAAGTATTGCGTGTAAAAATCATAGAAGAGAGTGATGCCCGAAAGAACGATATGCGCATCAGTGAATCTAGTGCGATGTTTACAAAGAAAACTTTTCCGAAACACTGGAAGTCAAAGAACATTAGTGGTGATCGTGGTGCAAATGTGCAAAGAAACGATAAACCTTTTAAGTTTAACTGTCACCGTTGCCACAAATATGGTCATAAAGCCAAAGAGTGCACGGAAATTAAGAAACAAAAGAATGTCGCAAAAAAGGCCGAGGACGTGAATTTTTACGCATCTCAAGAATTTCCTCTCGAACAAAGCGCGTTTAACGTTGTGAACTCGGATAAGAATAATCTTTGGTGTCTAGATAGTGGGTGCACGTCACATTTATGCAAAAATCCAAAATATTTTGTAACGATCAACAAAAGAAAGAGCGGAAAATTGAACTTAGCCAATAGTGCATCAGCAAAAATCGAAGCAAGTGGAACAGTGTCAATCACGGCGGAATCAAACAATCAGCTGTTGAATGTGAAGTTGGACGAGACATTACATGTGCCGGATTTACGAATGAATTTACTTTCGGTCGGAAAAATTACCGACAAAGGTTTTATTGTTATTTTTGATAAGAAATCAGCAACAATAGTCAATAACGATGGAATGCCGATTATAAAAGCTAATCGAATAAATGGATTGTATTATTTACATCAAAGAAGCAACGAATGTAACTTGACAGAAAATAGTTCAGTAGTGGCAAAATCAAACACATTGGAATTGTGGCATCGGAAAATGGGTCATTTGAATATCAAAAGTCTTGTCGAATGTCAACGCAATGGATGTGTTCGAGGAATTGATTCAACGGGCTCAAAGGAAGATTTTGTTTGTGATGTTTGTGCTCTCGGTAAAATGACTAGAGCTCCGTTTCCAGTTAGAAGCAAAAGAACTTCAGATGTTCTTGAAATTATTCATTCTGACTTGTGCGGACCAATGCGAGTCGAATCCAATGGAAAGGCTAAATACTTTGTAACTTTTATCGACGATTTTTCGCGTTGGTGTGAAATTCGATTGCTGACGAGTAAAGATAAAGTTTTTGTAGCGTTTAAAGACTTTAAGACATTTGTCGAGAACAAATTCGGAAAAAAGATCAAGTTTTTGCAAACCGACAATGGCACGGAATACGAAAACAAGAGTTTCAATCAATACTTACGAGAAAATGGAATTGGTCGCAGGTTAGCAGTAACGTACACTCCTCAACAAAACGGATTAGCAGAGAGAAAAAATCGCACTCTTCTAGATTCTGCTAGGTGCCTCATGATCCAATCTGGATTACCTCCGTCTTTTTGGGGTGAAGCCATCAACACGGCGAACTATATAAAAAACAGGTGTCCTTCACGGAGCATCGATAATAAAACTCCCTTCGAGATATGGAATGGTTATACGCCTACTGTGAAATACTTCAAAGAATTTGGCTGTGAAGTATTTGTTTTGACTCGGAAAACTCAAGATAAATTTGAACCACGATCAAAACGAGGAATTTTTCTCGGCTATTCGGAGCAATCGAAGGCGTATAGGATATGGATTACCGAGGAGAAAAGAGTGGATATTGCTCGAGATGTCAAGTTTCTCAACTTAAGAAAGTCAATCTTGAAGGACAATTACCACGATTTTTCACTCGATACTGCAGAAAATTTTGATCAAAGTTTTGTTGACATTCAGATAAATTCCAATCAAGAAATCTCAGATAATGAAATCATCGAAGATGGTGAAGACAACGAAGTTGTTGAACATGATGAACCAGTCAGTGTTCCAAGAGGAAATTCGAGAAAAGGTATTGGCAGGCCAAAAATTGTAAGGACTGGAAAAAGGGGAAGACCAAGAAAACAATACAACCTGGTTCCAATTGCAGAAGAAAATGAACCCGATGAAAATAATGAATTATCTTGTTTAACAGAAGTTCCTTTCCAGAACGCCATGAAAAGTTCAGATAATGAAGAATGGATGAATTCTATGGCGATGGAAATGAAATCAATCATCAAAAACAACACATGGATCATAGTAGATCGTCCCGAAGATCAGCAGGTGATTGGGAGTAGAGTTGTTTTGACAAACAGATACAATAACGATGGAGCCCTAGAAAAAAGAAAAGCTAGAATTGTTGCGCAAGGCTTCTCTCAACGCCCGGGGATAGATTTTAGTCAAACTTTTGCTCCCGTAGCTCGTCTCAGTTCAGTTCGTTTAATTACGGCACTAGCGGCTCAACAAGATATGAAAATCACTCGGAATCGATTTTTCACAAGACGAAAATGGAATTTACTTGAACCAGAAGGGATATGCCAACGACCTTCTGAAACGATATGGAATGTATGATTGCAAATCAATCTCAACTCCATTGGATCTGGGAACGAAACTACAAAAAGGTGAAGATCAATCTAACATTACGGCACAAAGTCTACCATACAGAGAGTTAGTCGGTGCCTTAACTTATTTAGCAATGTGTACTCGTCCAGACTATGCTCATATTGTCAGTCGTCTGGGCCAATATAACTCCTGCTACAATGAAAGTCATTGGATTGCCGCGAAGCGAGTCTTACGCTACTTAAAGGGATCAGCTGATGTCGGTCTTCATTTCAAAAGATGTTCAAAGTCATTAATAGGATACGTGGATGCCGATTGGGCAAATTGCTTGGATGACCGAAGATCATTTTCTGGCTATGCGTTTATCTTAAGTGGTAGCCCTATTTCATGGGAGTCCAGAAAACAAAGAACAGCTGCTCTTTCATCAACAGAAGCCGAGTACATGGCATTATCAGACGCATCAAAAGAAGCGGTTTATCTCAGAAGATTCCTTACTGAGCTCGGATTTGATTCCCTTGCTAGAGTCAAAGTATTCAGTGACAACTGCGGAGCTAAGAAGTTGGCAGAAAATCCAGTATATCATGGAAGAACCAAGCACATCGATGTGCGTCATCATTTTGTTCGAGAAATGCTGGAGAATAGATCTTTGGAAATTGAATATATTGCAACAGAAAACATGGCAGCAGATATTCTTACTAAAGGATTATCCAAACCAAAACATGAAAGATGTATTAGACTTCTAGGTCTTAAAACGTGTTAATCGCTCATCGAGGGGAAGTGTTGAGTATGTTTACTAAGCGATGTTGGATTACACAATTCTGTGCTGCTCTCTATTAGAAATGGATCAAACTAAAATCTCTACACAAACTCAATATAGATGTTCCTTTCTTACTCACTTCTCTGTTAGCTTCGAGCTGAATCACACGCGAATCACTTCGAGCTGAATCACAATACTTTTTTTCAAAATTCTTGACAAAAAAATCCTGAAAAAAAGCTTGTTTTTTAGCCTTCACATAGGTATAACACCTTAAGTTTAAGTTAGTACCTAAGAGTAGGATTTGAGGGACGATCAAGCTACCAGATGGTGAAAAAAGAAAAACTGAGATGGAAAAGAATCTGACAAAGGATAGTTTTAATCGACTTTATGCAAAGCAAATTGAGGTTACACTACAAGCGTACAATTCACATCTAAACTTAGCTAAAGGTTGGAACGGCACAAAGGGAAGCATGATGTGTTGATGTGGTGGATAAAGTACAACGTGTATTTGAGCGCGAGAAAGCGAAAAAGAACAAGATCTTATCAAAGAGAGACAAAATGATCGAGATAGAGGACAAAATATCGAGAATATCAAAAAGGCAAAAGTTGAGGAGATACCAGATTTTATGGTCAATGTATCATCGAAAGCCTTCACGGAAGAACAATTGAGACTCTTTAAACATGGGGTTCAATTATGCGGTGAACAGTAATGGACACCATAAGAACAAATTGTGATGGACATGAAACCAGCAATAACGTTTTTACCGAAGGGACAAAAGGAGTTTGTGAGGGGAAGAACGGCGAACTTGTTCAAGAAGAAATTAAGTGTCACGAGAAAAGGCAAGAAACTAGAAGTGAAGACACTCAAACAGCTAAACCAAAAATCAGAATTTTATCTTCAATTCGATAAAGGAAATAAACCGATTATAATGGAAAAGGAAAAGTATGAAGACCTCGTGCTTGAAAAACGGAATAATGGTGGTATTTTTTACAAGGAATGATCCACTCCCTACAAGTGTTCAACTAGTGGAAAGAGCCCCGAAGGAGTGCAATGACTTATATGGCGAAAAGACAAACTTGAGAGTTACAAACCTCGTGCTTTCAATAATTTAATGCCAACCAAAGATTCACAAGGAAGAGGAGATGTCGGAGATGAGAGAAATTATAAGATCAATAAATCCTCCAACATCTAAATTAGCAAAGCGACTGCTACAAGAATTTGATCACACAGGGATTTTGACCAACAAATACTCCGTCTAGAACCGAGATGAAATAATTTAAAAGGTAATTAAGAACAGTTGCTTACAGAGTGGGGAAAAATTGTGTCATTTGACGTCAAGGCTCTGATCCATAGCGTACCTGTGAAGCAAGTTCTCGCGCGCTTGGAAGATCAACTTATTCTAAAAGATCCAGTAATGGACAGAAGAAGAAAAGCAAGAACAATCCTTAAGTTGGCAACACTGTGAATGACGGAGAACTATTTCACCTTTGGAGGAAAGAACTACCGTCTGGAGCACCGATGGGCAATCTTTTGTCACCATCTGGATCGAAGAAAAAATTTAGCAAGAAGGCATAATGCTCAAATTTTGGATTCGATACACAGACGATATTATCGCTATAGTAAACGAAAAAGATATAAACAACTTGCTTCCGAAATTAAGTAACATCCACAAAAACATCAAGTTTACGATTGGGGAAGAAAACAATAAGGAACTTCCTTTCCTCGATTTAAAAATTATGATGTCTAGCGGAAAATTAGAATTGGACGTATATCGAGAAAATGCAAGCACTCAAAGGACCGTATCAAGGACATCAAGACCTGCATTCTCACAAGAAATGCCATCGTTCCGCGCATGGGTACATAGAATTATGTCAGTACCCTTGAGCATGAAATACCGAATTAAGAAAACAAATTACATTTTGGATACAGCGAAGAAAAATCGATATGCACCAAGGACGATTTCAGGAATGATGAAGAAAATTGTAGCAAGAAGAGCAATATATAGCTTTTCTGCACTCTAAACTCAAAGTAGAAGCCAAAAACAAAGAGAACAATAAAGGACAGTGGTCATTAGATCTAACAGGAGCCTTAAGCAGATTTAAAAAGCTAATCCCAAGCAGTGTTCAGTTTCAACTAAACAGTAGATCCATAAACACAAAGGGCAGCAAAAAGAAAGAAGAGAAGGGTGATATCTACAAAATTAAATGCAAACACTGTGATAAAGCATGTATTGTACAAACGAGACGACCGGTTAAAAGAAGATTCAAGGAGCACACAAAGGAGGCACAAATTTCAATTTTCATAAAAGGCATGGTTTTCAATTTAGCGTTAGCTGAAGAAATGGTAGATTTTTCCAGTATGCTCTTGTCAGGGTAGAGACAAATGTCGCCAGAAAAAAAAACAACTAACTGGCTGTTTTGACCTGTGAGTATGTCATTCAAAAGTGTTGGACTCAGACATGATCCTTGTGGAACACCAGCAATAGCGGTTTTGGTAGTGGATCTTGATCCTCGAACTTTCACCTAGTATTTTCTATTTCTCAAGAAGGACGAAATTAGTTTCACCAGATAAAGAGGAGTACTACGCTCTTTAAGATTATGAGTTAGGCCGTCATGCCATACGGTATCGAACGCTTATTCAATATTGATGGTCAGTAGGCCCACCGATTGTTAGTTAGTGTTATGTTAGTGTAGTTAGTGTCCTAGTACTTTTAGTACTAGTACACTTTTACTTTTATTGTAAGGTACTTTAAGTAGGTGCTCCGTTGAGTGTCCATGTCTGAAGCCAAACTTTAAGTTATTGAGGATGTTACTGTTTTCAAGGTAATCCGTTCGCCTTTTCAAGATGAGCTTCTTAAAAAGTTTACCATGCGTCGGTAGTAATCTTATTGGCCGGTAGTTGTTAGGGTTATGCAGGCGTGTTCCAGCAGCTTGGAAAGTGAAAGTTGAAAATGAGGCAGATTAGTACTATGGCCCCCTTTAAAAGGTTCTTGATTGTTATATAGGGTTTTCAGTCGAATCCAGGGCTTACTATTCTTCAGATATTTTATTTGCTCAATTATGTATTTTGTTTCTAATATGAGTTCCGGGTGTAAAATGGTGGTCGGAAAGCAGCGACTTAGCTACTATTCATTCTGCTACATTGTAGCCCATTCTGTTGGATATATTGTTAAACCTGACAAACTTATCAGTGAGCAACTCTGCTTGCCCTTGTTTAGAATGGATCTGGGTATCATTTTTGGCGTTCAGAGCATATGGAAGATCATGAAGTTTCCATTTTGGAGATTGTTCCAGTGGTGTTTTGACGTTGAAACGTTTTACGACGGTCTTCAAGGAGGATTCACGATTTCTCTCAACTAACGCCGTAGAGAATTAAGTGCTTGGATCAGTTTATATGTTTCTTCGTCGAATCCCAGATTTTGGATTTTGTTGTTATATTCGGGTGCACTACTGTCTATTGCTATTCAAATGGATTCATCATTTATCGCTCCATTTATTCCGTTGAATCAAGCGCTCTCAGGGTCTCTATTCAGTCTCATAGCCACTGAGAGCTAATTAATGCTTTACTTTAGTGTAAGCTATATTTCAGTCTCATAGAAATTAAAAATTATTATTCGAAGGATTCATTGTTATAATTGCAATTCGGTCCAACAAAGAAATGAACATCCTTAGGTTTGAGGCATCACTTCGATGATAATCTTCTTTCAGGACCTTTAATTTCAGATTTTCTTTACCATTTGCGTGCAAATTTACAATTTCGTTGATTTTATTGGATGCCTTTTTCTTTCCAACTCTATTTGAAACTTATTTCTCCTGTATTTTACTATTGCTCTTTCCCGCAGGTCGCAAGTCGCTAGTCGCAGGTCGTGTATGGCTTACATGTTTTGATCCAACAGGGGCTTCTATTTCTTGGAGCTGTGATTCCATGTTTCTACCCAACTGCAATAAAATACTAGAGTCGGGCTTAGGTCTGTCTGTTAAGAAATGACGGAACGAAACGGAAGGAACAAAATCTCCATTCGTAAATATATCAGGGTTGTATGGACTTATGCCTTTCTTTTTAAATGCGTTCATGATGTTATTTTGGGTCGCTGGTAGAAGCCTTCCATGCTTTACAATTTCAGGTATCTTATAAAAAGATATTATCTTGCCTGGGCTATTAGGTTGCCAGTTTTTTTTTAGTTTTGGCACAACATGTTTTAAACGGTCCTTTAACACCAAAATCAAGTGATTGCAAATTATGAGTATAATGTGACGGAAAAGACAACATTAATTTTGTGTGTTTTATAACATGGACCATTGAAAATGAGGATTTCTTTGGTCATCATCATCCTGAGCTATTTCCAGCTCCAATACTTTCTAGGGGACCAGGACGAATGAATAGGTCCTTATACTAATGGCGAGGCAAAACAAACATAGGTGGTATCGAATTTTGAACTGCATTCGCTGTTAATTGGACGATAACTAAGGTTCTTCGTTCCACAGAAACTACGGAACCCACTTGGTTAACATCCTTTGTAACTAGTTTTTTCTTTGGTTTTAATATTTTGGTGACTCCTGTTTCGTCCAAGTTAGACATGATAAATTTAACAGCAAAAGTATGTGCTAACTTCCTCATTTCTTCTAGCAAGGGACCTGTGTGAATTGACGCCCATTTCGACAAATTATCCACCAATTTCTTTTGCTCGTCATGGTTAAACACCTGTCCAGAATAGTAACCTACTTTTGGTGTTATAATGGCTTTCAACTTAGCGACATAGTGACGGGTCATTATTTAAGCGTTTTATAATGTTTCATTTACAGTGGGGGCAGGTTGTTCCGTGCACCAAACAGAATTTCAAACCCAAAACTCTACCTTCAAAGTTACCAGTAATCGGCATAGAATAGGTTATGAACAGCCAACAATGGTATAAAAAAATTAACCACTATAGTTTGTCGAACTGAGCAGGGCAAGTCCTCAAAAATAGCTAGAAAGTCGATTGAAATAGGAGAAAATGTTTAAGGACGAAACAATTTATAAACGAGGTGTTTGGCGGCACTAATCGATTACCATTCTCATACGCCGACGTAATGTTAACAAAATGGCTGATGCAATAGAGCGACTTTTTGACGTTTCACAGCGCACTTCACATCTATTGCTATCTCTTTTCTTCGTGGAGGTTTCTTGAAAGATACAACTTATTCCCTGTCTCCTGCGTACATCTGTCCTATGCATAGTACATATGAATTTAAAAATTAAATGAGCTTAATTTTTCCAAGCAAGACAAAACTATTTCACTTGAAACAATCATTGAACTCATTGCAGTTACCATTTAACTGATACATTACCAGATCAACTGTCATCTTTCATAGTGTTCTAAATAGCAGTGGCATATAAACGTCAAAACATGCATCCACGCAACGGTATGTAAATCCATAATCATCTTTTGTATCATCTTGTGATCATGTGTCATTTGGTGATAAATAGCTTGATAAGTGTTATCAATTGAAAACTCGGTGTAACATTTTCTTGAAAAGCTAGATAAGAGGCTATTGGCTTGATTTTCTTTCATATGTTCTTTGCAAATTACAACAGCACGTGATTAATTTTTGCGTTGCCTATGTTCTTATGTCCTATGAAAAGAACATCGACAGATAAGGAAGATAAGGAATTCTTTGAAAAACTCCGAATACGACTTTTCTGGCGACGATTCGGGTGATGATCTGGAGTTTCTTCCTGCAGAATTTCAACAAAAACCGTGTCACCGTAATAGTGTATCTAGTATCTCAGATGAGGAAACGTTGGAAAATTCGCATTCCCGAGCACGTATTCGTCAACATGGCCAAAAAGAAAGTTCGAAATCATTATCCACCCGACAAATCGCTATTAGAAATAGGCAAAACAACGCTGTCGTTCAAAATAGTTGGATCCATACCAACTACGAGTTAGAAATAAATGATTTCATGCAACCAGCATACTTGGAAAAAATACACAGGAATTGGAATGGCACCAATTCTCTCATCAGTACATAAATTACAACATTCTTTGTATGGTTGCTTGTACCAATAGAAACCATGTTTTAGGAACTGGTAAATCCATGGGGCTTACTTTGAAGGAGCTTAATGTCTCTATTGGAATCACCATGATCATATCTGCATTACAGTATCCGCAGATTTCATTGTATTGGTCAGGAAAATGGAGGCTACAAATAATCGCAAACGGCTACGATCCGAAATAGAGTTATTTGATAAGATTGAGTCTCAAATATGTCTATGATCCTGAACTGACAATAGAATAAAAGCTCCTAAGAATTTGGAACATCCAGCCTCTATTAGAATGCATCGTAGCTGGGTATCACGAACAAAATCGTTTAAGGGAAATGAGTACTGGTGAGATGATCATCCCTTTTACTGGAAAGTTTCGCATGTGGCAGTACTGTCTCAACAAAATAAAACCAGTCTGCCTAAAAGTCGGCCGTCTTAACCTCACCAAAAGCTGTCGATTTTCAGACTGCTATTAATTTTTTTGACTAGAACTTTGGTTCCTGGGCATTTTTAGATTTTCGACCGGTTTTTCGACCACTCCAAAACTTTATGACGGACTAATTAAGCTTGGCTTCCACTGCACCGAAACTATTATGAAGAATAGAATTCCAAAAAACTGCGTATTAACCGTCGAAAAAAAGTTTGCAAGGCAAGTAAGAGATAGCTGCGAAGAAAATATAAGGGAAGTTTGTGAGTCGGTGTTACTATGTGACTTGACAATAAACCTGTACTGACGATGACTGCGTGCTATTTTGTTAATAACCATTATGAATGTGAGCGCTGGTCTAAGAAAGACAAAATATACGTTATAGTGAGACAACCAGATGGTATAAACAAGTACAACGAAAATATAGGGGGTGTCGATCTCAATAGTCGGAGCATTTCGGTTTGTCCCTCCTGTAATCATACAAAAAAGTGGACGATTTGCATGTGTGTATGGTGAAGTGTTGGCTACAATACAGGGCTATAAAAGCTGACAATTGCACATCGAAGAAAAATATTGTGCAGATGCGAGAGTTTAAACTGAATTTGGCCACCAAACTCATCGATCGAAATGATGAAGAATGAGAGAATGAGGATCAAATAGACTACGATGATCTCGAGCAAAAATACAAAAAGCGTAAGATTCTACTAAAGCCCGTTCCTTCTAAAGAAAGTCGCACTAAAAGTGCTGGAAATTTACCAGAATATGGGGCGGAACAATGTGGCTGCTATCTATCTATCTCTTATTTTGATTTTCTTTGATTTTGTAAAGAAGTTTAAATTTCGATGATAATGTTTAAGGAAAGTTTGGTTTCTGTTTATTTTGATGTCTGTGATAAAAATACATAATGAAGACTCACTCCTAACACTCACTCCTCTTGACTCCTTGAGAAGTATTAATACATCCAAGGCACTAACCGAAAAAGTATTTCCATATTTCCAACACAATGACGAATAATATTAAGTCTAAAAAGTATTCAGCCTTTTTTTGTCATTTTTCGGTTGAATATTTCCTTTATTTAAAATGGAATTTACTCAAGTACATATTGTCCATTATTATCTATGAGCTTTTGCCATTTTTTGGGTACATCCATTATTACATCTGTGTAGAACTTCTGGGTTTTATCGGCGAAAAATTTGTCCAATTGATTTTCACAGTTCCTTATTGAAGTTAATTTTTTTTTTCATTAAGGAAGTTTGGCAGAGACCGAAACAAATAGTAGTCTGATGGTGCAAGGTCTGGACTATACGGTGGATGCATCAAAACATCCCAGCCAAGCTCTGTGAATTTTTGCCGGGTCATCAAAGATGTGTGTGGTGTGGCATTATCATGATAGAAGGCAATGCCCTTTCTATTAATCAATTCTGGCCGGTTTTTTTTTGAATTGCTTGTTGCAATCTGGTTAATTGCTGACAGTATAGAGCCAAATTGAGTGTTTGGCCACGTTCTATAACCTCATGATAAACAATTCCCTTACAAATCCGCCATACACACAGCATAATCTTGTTTGGTGTCATTTCTGGGTTTGAAATCGTTTGTGGTGATTCACATTTTTTTGACTGTGATTTTTTTCGGTCGACATTCGCGTATCTTACCCATTTTTCTGCGCCCGTAATGATTTGCTTAAAAAATGGCTTGATTTCGTTGCGTTTTATTAGCATATCGCAAATGGAAATTCAGTCGATCAAATTTTTTTGTGATAATTCATGCGCCACCCAAACGTTGAGCTTCTTTGTGTATCCAGCCTTACGCAAATGGTTCAAAACTGTTTGGTGATGGATATTCAGTTCCTTAGCAATGACATGGCTGCTTATTTGTCGGTCTTCTTCATTTGTATGATTTCTTCGAAGTTTTCAGTGATTGGAATTTGTGTGGCTGTGGCTTTTGATAAATTATCTTGACCGTGGACACCACAAATTTTTTCACGAGCCTGCGATGCATTCTCATCTTGATCGTAGTGATATTGTAAAATATAAGAAATTTTTCCAGAAATTTCACTCATTTTTAAATGATTAAAACTTTTGACACGAATGACGAACTACTAAACTGTCCATATGAAAATTGTAGACTGGAATGTCACCTTTCAAACGCATGTTGTTGTCAGTTTGACTCAATCTAATTAGTATTGCCCGATATATGACAACGAACATCAGTTTTGTCTAGTCACAAAAAAGTCTCAATACTTTTTAGACTCTCCAATACATTATTTATGTACCATTGTTCTATCAAAAGGAAAATGCAAAACCCAGTTTTATTAGTCTATATTTTTAATTTTTTTTTCAATAATAAGATTTCGTCAAGATGGGATTAAATGTTTTAAAAAGAAATCCCAAAAAAAGTAATTCTGGAACTCATGAAGTTACAATTTTTGCCTTACTAGAGAAAAATAGCCATAAAACCATGTTGTGAAAGATTGATATCACTAATTCCATATTCTTTATTCTCTGTAGCGACGAAGTAATTTCTGTTTCCTTTTTTCGCGATGATTATATCTGCTTTGCAATACATAGACAAAGTGATTTCGTGTCTGGAATTATTTTTCGGACTACTCTGTACATCGCCTGAATGTGATGTAAACAAACACAAACTAGGAGAGGGAAAGTAAGGATTCAAGTGTGAAAGGAAGAAGTAAGTGAAATGACTTAGTTTGTTGAAAAGTGTGTGATCGTTGAAAGAGTTGTAGAAAAAATTGCAGAAACTTTGACTCCGAGTTAGTTGGTCCTGGATTTATCATACGGACTATTTAGTTGTCCTACAGCTACGAAACGTATTTGTGCAAGGTTATGAAAATGTTTGAAATATGATTGATAGTGAGTTGAATTTCTTTGACAGTGTAACCAAATCTTATCTCAAAGCTACGCTATTTTCTCCTTTTTTATTTTCCAGACAACGTCCTTAACTGATTTCTAGTCTGTAAAGATCAGATTTTTTTTGTAGCTACTACACGAAAAACTTTTTCTTTATTCAATAAAACCGATTTTAGTAATATCTTCCGATTTATATGTATTATGCTATTTTCATTATCTTGTTGTTAGTGATAGGTATTTAAGCTGAAACTTTTATCCTGAAAACTTTCTTGTACCTAAATAAAAGTATCAACTTTCACCCGAGCATTTTCTTTTACTATCACAGCGTCGAATGTAAGCGAAATCATCCCCAACACCTGGGACCTTTTTCGTAGGAATGGATGAAAGATAAAGGACATTGGAATTCAATGATACTAGCATACATTTCTCCTGTACTGAGACAAAACGATAAAGCTAAACAAATTTTCTTACTTTTCGACTCCTAAAGACATTTTGCGGATTACAAAAGTTTCGTCGAAGTGAAATCAACAAAACTTATTTGAAATGTCTACGAGTAGAATCTGATCTGTGAAAATTTGTTTGCCATGACACGAGAGTGTGAATCGAACTTTGCGTTGTAAATATCGATGACGGGTACGTTGTAGCCTTTACTACAAGGATGCTGTGGTCCTCACGTTCCTGAATGTAACCTATCTTCTATTTGTCTGGGAAAATGTTAGCGTTTATCGAACTAGTGGTAGAGGGATGGATGCGGACAGACGAAAGTTGAGAAAAAATTCAATATTTCAATGGTGAAAAGTTTTAACCACTTTCCTTTCACGTTGCTGATGGCCCTATACAATTTACATGTGTGTTTAAAACGTATTCATGCATATATGAATGTACGGGTTGATTGCTACGTTGTAGCTGTGATTGGATGTGATAACTTATGTAAATTATTGATTTCCTACAGCCATTACATTGATCGATGGGTGATTACCGTGAATTTTAAGAAGGCAAGTTTGTTTGGAATCGAATTTCCATATGCTTTCATTATGAAGCGAAATTGGTCGTTTCAGTGAATTGAAAACAAGTTAATGTCAAGTTGTTATTAGTGGAAAATAAATAAATCCTGTATAATTTTGCAGTTGAAACGAATCGTTTTAGAAGGATTCTATAGGTTAGATAAATATGTAATTTGTTATTGATTAGTGGTTGCATTTTAAGCAACTGATGTGCATGAGAGCAGCTGTGTTTACGCTTTAATCGCGTGAATGTGATCTATATAAACGTCCTTAAAGTTTCAACTGGACGGCAATAATTATCTTTTTCTCTGACTTATTTCGTTGATAAACGGTTTCATTTTAATTCGGTACCCTTCAAACCAATACCAAACTTTTGGTCAGATACGTAAGACATGTTACCTATTAACTAATCCAAGACATGCGCGGAGGAAGTCGAAACGAGAGGTCGAAGCTATGATTACTGTAATCAATAACTTATATCTTACCAATAACGTAAATGTTGTCTTTCAAATGTTTAAGCGTCTCGGGCTAATCAGCGTCGACGAGTGATTTGATGTATCTTCACCAGAAATAGTCCAGAAGTGTAAACTCACAAGATCTTGCAGACAAGTTCACAAATACCAAACGAAAAATGATTTGCTCATCAAATGCTTCTTTCAATGAGTTGATGGTTGCACGAACTGTATGGCATGTTGCACCGTGTTGTCGAGGATAGAGTTTCGCTGTATTACGACGAGTTCATTCCAGAATGAGAATGTCATCTATCTTGGCTCTATAGCGGTCACCATTGAATGTAATGTTATTCCTAGCAGCATATTGAAAGACATATGGACCAATGATTCCACCGGCTCATAAAATTCACCAAACTGTTACTTTCTCCATATGAAACGGTGCTTACACAATTGCCTGCGCTTGATCTTTAACGTAAATGTGGCAGTTTTGTTTATTGACGTAACTAGTCAACCAGAAACTAGCCTCACTTCCACAAAAAAATTTCTTATGAAATTCGAGATGTCCGACAATTTGTTCTACCAAATCTATTCTGCTTATGATGGTCGTTCGGCGTCAATTCCTGCCCAATTTCATGGTTAATTGACTTAAGTGCTCTGATATTCTATTATGTCGACCATAAAATTGCACGAAGATGCGATGAGCTTTCCAACAGAACGGATAGTTTTCGAAATAAATCTGTACATTTTGCACAAGTTGCTCAGGCATCAATCAATTCATGAGAAAATCGCAAACCAAACTAACCACAGAATGCATGACAGCTGTCAAGCCGTACGAGCATTAAAAAGTGTTGCCAACTTCTAGTTTTAATACCTCGTAAAGACAGCCATTACAGTTTTTGTGAAAAGACTCATAAATAGGTCTCTTTATATAAGTTCATGTTGTTTCACCAAAGCTACATTAATCAATACGATCAATACTTATTTGAATACTTTTATTTATAAACTTTGATTAAAAAATAAAACAAAAAACCGTCAATATTGTGTTTGATATGCCTTGTTCTTGATTACAGCAGCGTTTTGGTATACTTTCCACAATCTTCTTGCACATACTGCTCAGAATATTAGACCATTCTCCTTGAACCGTTTTTCACAAATGGGTCTAATTTCGATGATTTTTCATTCCAACTTCTTTTTTAATAGCTACCACAAATTTATTTAAATTGCTTTAAATCTGTGCTCTGTGCTGGCTAACCCAAACCATTCATTTTTTTTTTGGTTTTTTTATCCATTATATTAGTAAGCGGGATTTGTGCTTAGGACCTTTATTCTCCATAAATCCCGGAATAGATCCTGTTTCTTGCAACCCGGTCGAGTAAGTTCTTATGGATTTACTCGGCCAGGTTGCAAGCTGGCTTTTTGCTGATATCCTAAAAACACCGCAACAAGGAGGACGCTAGATGGAATTATAAACGATATGGCACCACTGCCGTCTGGGTGTGGGATAGTGCTCTGCTCCCAGTTCGGACTTGACTTCCAACGGAAGCCAACCGTGACAGGCACTACGACGTCTGAGTCTCATCACGTCTGTGTACGTCTTCTCTGTACATAGAAGGCGACCATGGTATGATAAACTGCAGCAGAAATCACAACAAAGCGAAGAGAATGTCATAGACTTCCCCGCGAAGCCAAACGTTTAAGGGATCAAGGTAAGTCAAATTACCGAACGCTGGCTAGCACTCGCTGCTAGTTAAACATCATTGAAAACATTATCAGGGACGCGTGTGGCTTGAGTTACAGTTTTGGCATATGAAAGCTCGGGCTCTTCTGGGGCAATTCTCTCGGACTGGGGCAGTTTCTCCGCCCCAGTCACACGGGAGGAGAAATTGAACGAGTTTGTTCGGGTAGTTTCCTCTGTCCACCCTATAGTTTCGATGCTTCTTATGAGGAATGTCCTGTAGAGTACCCACTTTTTACTGCTGTAGAGTTGGACAAAGCGGAGTAGAATTTAAAAAAGGAAAAAAAAACAGCGGGTGTAGTATAGCTTGTATACCAACATATATACCAAGAGACGAGGCTTGTGCTCATCAAGAAAGGGAAAAGGAATCTGGAGCAACCATCTGTAGATCTGTCACCTATATATATTGAACGCCGTACCGCTGGAAACGTGCCCGTGAAGCTCATCAGAGAAAGATAGAAAGATTCCGGGAGACAGTCTGAACAGTTGCATCTATCTTCTCAGCAGCATGACTTCAGGGCTGGTTAATTCACGATTGGTGAAATAACAGGGGGGGGGGGATGAATGCGGTCCAGCGGCTGAAGCCCACAGTCACCATTTGAGGCGAGTAGAATTTTTGATAACACTCGATGTGAGAATGCCTTCAACTCTACTAGGTGGACTTATATTCAATGTGCTCTGAAATATTACGGAGTGCTGAAGTATCTGACACGGAGATTGAAGGGCTACCTCTAAGACCGGAAGCTCGTCTGTGACATATTGAGAGATCGGTGCAGGAATCGATGTGACATCAGGGTTGGTGCAAGTTTCCATTCTTGGCCCGGACCTGTATTTGTCTTGTTCGACGAGCTTTTGTGATTGCAGCTACCAGAGTAGTCACTTCTGATCAGCAACGTGGATGACGTAGCAGCACTAGGCCTCTGACGTACTGTCGTACAGGTGCGACTCAAACTAGCTATGATATTGCGACGAGTGAGCAAGTGGATGTACGGTGGTAGGGTTTCCTAACACGGGAGAAGACCAAACTCTTCATACTGACCAAGAAGCAGATCCCCGTGTTATTCTCAATTGGGTTGGGAAAATATCATTGAGTCGAATGAAACAATTAAATACCTTGGTTTGATGATTGACTCGAAGATGAGCTCCTTCGATCAGCGGGAGCGTCTGCTCTCAGTTACCTTATGGCCAACACATGAACATAACCATCGAGGAAATGACGTCTAATTATGAGTACAATGGATCAGTGATCTTATTCGGCTTCGAAGTCTGACAGACGCTCTTAGTTAGGAATTGTATTGAGAGCATCTCGCACAGGTTCAGAGGCAAGGAGTTGTGCGGATATCAGCTGCATACCGTAATATTGCTTGTAAATAAAGCACGAGGTAGATATGTGGTGTTCGTTTTAACAATGTTTTTCAGAACTCATTTCTTATGCGCGGTTTGGTACAGAGTATTAATTTCGAAAACACTTTTATGTCGGATTTTGAAAGGAACATTAATATCGAAAATCAATCATCGTTAATAAAAATTTTAACCGAGTAACCTAGTTAAAAAAAATAGTTTTCAATGTGAATCGAAAATGAAAAATTAAAGAGTATGAATTGTGAACTCGTTAAATTAGCTTCGATTAAAATATTCATTGTTATACTTAAAAAGATAACGTTTTAATTTTATATGGTCCAGCCATTGTAGATGATCTGATAAGTTGATTATTACTTTAGAAAAGGCTTGTTTTACGTAAAGATATATCGTAGTTTGGGCCTTGGTTCTGCAGAATGTTTGGTGAGACTGGTTCTTAACTGATGCAACTATTCAATGGGCATGGGAATTTCCAGCCTAACCTGTATAAGATGGAAAGTCACGTTCCTTGTTTGCTTTTTCTACGCCTGCCATATCTTTTTCTCGCGTGGAAGATGGACCAGGTTCACCTATATCTCTCCGACGAAACAGGCGTGCTCTCTGCAGAAAACGTAACGGGAAAGATGTTGACATCAAAAGAAAATTAGTACTACATGTCACTTGACGTACGGATGGTTCTTCTTTTAAAGAAGTGGAAGTTTCTGCAAAAATAGAAACAAGTAATAATAGGAGCGTGTGAGGTCTGGAGAGTATGGTGGGTGCGATTTTCTGGTGAGTCGCCAAAGCAGCATGGGGTCTGGCATTACCATGGTGCAGTATGACATGCTCCCTATTGAATATCGCTGGCTTTCGTTCTCTTATTGCTTTATTTCAATCATCCATTTGCTTACAGTACCTCTCTGAATTTAGCTTGTCATTAGGTTTCAAAAGCTCGTAATTTATTGCTCTCTGCATACCTCACCATATTTTTCGTATGTAATCCATTTTTCATTACCAGTTATCATCCGGTCCAAGAAATATTCGTTTTTGCATCGAGCAAACGAAAATATGCACATGACGAAATGGTTTGTTTAGTTCAATTTAGCATCTCTGCATTCTCCGATAGTCATGATAATGTCGTCGTCGATCAAAGATGGCCGCCCTGAACGTTGCTTGTCATTTTGGTCTAAATCACTTGTTCCAATTTTTCGAGCCACCTTCTGCCAGTTTTATCACAAACTGCTTCTACTCCAAAAACTGTTCCTCAATGCAATACGCTTGCATATGTTTTCACGATCGCGTCTCAACTTATAACGGCATGAGAAATCTTTGTTTCATTTTCTTAGGAGTGTACATGTGTGTTGATGCAATGATAGAGAGAAGTAGTGATATATGTCTCAAACCAAAATGTGCATATGGATTGAACCTTGAAGTAACACTATTGGGCACAACTTTCCAGTAGACCTTATATAGTGCTGCCATTCTTATCTGAAGAAATCGTGTGCAACATCCCTTATCGAAGTAATCCTTATATATCCTCAATATGGTGTAGCTTGATGTTTCCAATACAAAATACTTTGACTCCGGAGACCGATTGATATGCGAACGTAGATGTTTTAGTTCCTACTGTGTGGTAGTAATGCGTACAACTATTTTAAAGAAACTTCTCATTTTACGTAACTACGATACATTACGTGCCTTTATGCTGAAAGATAATTTTTAAAGGACCCGGAAATACTCGATTTCATCGACTCAAATTCATTTTAATTATTTTAATGTTGGTATTAGTATAATCTTGCAAACATATGCTTTAATAGTTTCATTCACCCCATTTTTGACTGGTACACGTTAAATCGCGACGTCAGGATAACAAAATACTCGACAGGCATCTGTAACACTACTTCGTGCCTGTTTTACAGCAACAAGCGTAAAATGTCGCTCGTAAATTTTAATTAAGTGAAGACAATCGCACTTACTTCCGCCGCGGGCCATTTTCCTTAAACACAAACATTTTCTGCTTTTGCTGGGACGCGGTGACTCCGGTTATTGTACGATATGGCTCAATGGTGATTTCGTTGGGAATATCTTTCCTTGTTGATGTAGCTCACTCGCTCGTTGTGTTAAAATTCTTGCAAATTCGTGCCTCTACCATTGCTCTGTGATTACTTTAATAAATGATACTTTTTAAGACATTGTCTTGGTTGCCAGTGAAACGACGTCGCGCTCCTGCTTCTTGCGGCAAGGATTCGTTCACTTGGCCTCAGTGACGTCCATGAAAAGCCCATATGGGTGGGATTTGTCATACGCCTGAGATTTAAGTAATTTATTACATACTTATATTGTACTTTACAAGAAAGTTGTATATGTTCGGGGATGTTTGCGAATTGCTATTCATGATATTTACAGGAGAGTATTTTTGTTTTCACTAAAAGCGACATAAGTCCCGAGGAAAAATGTGAGTAAACAAGGTGGAGCTCGATGGATCAAGCGAAAATTTATGGATCTCAAGTAAGTTGTTGTAGCGTGTAGCTAAAATTGGATGAGTAGGTGGTAATCCTGCTTTGATTTGAGAAAGTGCACAATATATACTGGCAGGATATACGGCTACTGGGAAAAACTATATTCAAACCTCAATACTTTCTGGTATAGATTCTTTCCAAGTCTCGCAGGCAAAAGTTCAGCTTGTTAGGAAGTAAAAGATGTGAATGCCAAGGCATTGAATATATTTTACCATTCCAAAATATATTTTACCATTCCAAAATCAGTTGGAATATTTGATAAAAATGATATTGAAATACAATCACCATATCAGCAATTCAATAATTTTCTTCTTTGCCATTAAATACTGCGTTTAATAATTAAATTAGTTCAGTTGAAACTTCAAACTTTAATACTTAAATTTAACATTTTCAATGTTTAATTCATTACATCCCCTGTCAAATTCACTGCTTATGGACTCTTCATCGCACCTATTTAGAATTTGTTTAACAGCTAGGGATTATATACAGAGGGATTTTTCTGTGTTACCCAATGTTAAATATGTATAACTTGACAGTCAGTTGTCTGATCGACATGTGTCAGCATGCATTGGAACGTCAGTTTTGTACGATTTTTACCATGAAACACTGCACACCAAAAGATTGGAAATTGTGAAACTTTATTCCTAAAATAATTCCTCACTTATTCTAAAGCAATAATTTTCGAGCTCAATACAGTGATGAAAATGTGGCAGCATCGTAGACAACTCGACGTCTAGTGACTAAATTCAATGAAAATGGTTCTTTGAGAACATGAAAGATAAAGCTAAATGTTCATCCTCGTCAAGGTGGATATGTTATTAAAGTCAAAGGAGCCAGTGTTGAACGTTCGACCAGCTTACCAGTTCGGCATTTCTCCAGTCATCATGTAAAAAGTTGATTTCCAGTTTTACGAGAAAGCAAGTGTGAAGCCAGAATGTTAGGAACGTCACATTCAATACGGTGTAAACATACAAATCACGTTGAATGGTGAATCTGATACACGAAGTGCGTTAGTCATGACTGAATAAGCACATTTGCCATTTTTTTGGAAGTATAAACACGCAAAAATTTTATTACCGGGGCCTTAAATATCCACAAATGATTTCAAAGGAGTCATTAAATCACTCGAAGTCACTGTTTCATGCACTGCATGCTCAGTTGTTTTGGATAGATTTATTGTTCTATAACTTTTTGAAAATGAAAATGGTCCGATAGTGTCGGTGAAAATGGTAATTGTTGAAATTTATCAAAAATAGGCATAACATGAAGAACTTATTGCATTTTATTCATTTTTCGAAAAACTGCAGGTACTACATTGTCGTGTCACATCAAACGCTTCTTACTCATCATTGTTGAGTCACTATCGCATATTTTCCACGGCTCTATTCTAAGTAGATTCCAATTTCCAATTCCAATTCTCAGTAGAAAAAAATAACAACAAAAAATCTTTGAACGCTTCTGAGAAAAATTTTCAGTCAATATTATTTACTTGTTTGTTGTGAACAACTAACTATAAGAAGGAGAGTAAAATGTTGAGAATGAGAAGGATAGTCCAGAATTGTGAAGTATTGATATATTTAGAATCAATAAGTATCAAGCAGCGGCGATCTGAATCAGCGGTACAAAATTTTATTGAAGTCCCGAAATCAAGTGGAGGTTTTCAGAAACAGCACAGCAGAATTCATACGCTGAATAGAAGTCCCGAAATCAAGCAGAGATGGTCAGAATCACCGCAGCAGAATTCATATGCAACCAGAAGTGTTCAGAATCAGCGCAGCAGAATTTCATTGTAGTCCCTAAATCAAGCTGAGGTGGAGATTCGTTTTGGTGGCAGAGAGACGGTCAGAATCAGCGCATTATCATGCATGTAAATTGAATATTTTATTTTAAGCTTATTTTATTATAGCTTCTATTAATTTACTATATTTACATTGAAAGACTTTTTTTAATGAATCAATAATAATTTTCCGTGTGTGTGTGTGACGTGGAAGGATCAGGCCTTTCATCATGTCCTAAAACCCCCCACGCTCGCGCGGTAAGCTAGTCGGTTAAAATAACTTCCTTCGGCCGCCATTATGCGTCCTTTGTAGTTAAAAAAAACAGTCTTTTAACCTTTTTCTTTTTGCTGCAGGTGCGAAATATCAATTGCAAAAATTAATTTTATTATTATTAATTATTCATATTATTATTTTTTTGAAAGGGCATTAAGTAGGCCCAGTATTCCCGAAAAATTTTATGAAGTTGAGGATTTTGGAGGAAGTTTAGAGAATCGGTGGGTTGTCGCCAGTTCATTCCACTAAAGTTTTCTTAACGTGAAAGTGAGTGAGCGGTAATTGATCAGGGTTATGTTTGTGCTTTATTGACATACCGCTGCTACTTATGAATGAAACGTCAAGTCCCAAGAAGGGAAAGAAAAAGGTTAAAAATCAAAGGGAAAAAGAGCTGGTTTGATATGTTTACATGGACAACAAACCAAAGAGAGAAAATTGCACTTTTCTGTAATAATATTTACGCGGTGTAGACTTAAGGGATACTGCCATTTTGCCTCTATTGGAACATGAGTTCAGAAAATTAAAATTTTCAGAAAAACAAAATTGTAATTTTAAATTGATTTCCGAATTCTCGTTCACAAACCATTTTTTTAAGCTTGGTGCATAAAAATTTTAATTTTTTTAATGGACTTACCCCACGTTTTGGTATGATATTTCTTGAAGAGAAAAGCGTTTAATATTGAACTTAGGTTTTTGTTTGAATTGTTGCGATTCCGAATATTTGAGGCACTTAATTATGGCCGTCGTCATTTTCTTATAAGCGTTGTTGCGATCCACGCTGCGTCGTTGGTTCTGCCTAGCATTGTGCGGATGATGACGTCATATCTTATGCATCAATTCCATTCTACACCTATTCCTCTCATCTCTCATCTCTTTCTCACCATTTTCCCCACAGTCCTTCCATAAATATCCACCTCAATAGTTGGTACACGATCCAATGTATTTGAATTTCGTATAATTCAAATGTATTGAATACTACCAACTACAATCCGGCTACCATCATAGGAAATGGCCTCCACAAACGCCCATGCAGCGTGAGATTGCGAGTGGCGACGGAGATGCTTGATGTATGTTATAGAATAAGTCGTGTCAAACAGCTCCGCTGCGCAGTTGATTAGCGGTGGCTCGTGGACCCCTAGACGCAGGGTCTGAATCCACCGTGGGTGATGACCTTTGAACCCTTTGGTTGAGTCATCTTCTTTGGGGTGATTGACATTATATTCAGTCTGCTATGAGGAAGTTGACCTTGACTGAAGGCTGAAAAGGTATTGCCCACGAACAGGAGGAAACGGTGTGCAGAACGGGATGGATTGCTGGAAAAATATTGATTGGGGATCGAGGGAAACCTGCGACCCGAGTATACGGAAATAGGGAGTTAAGTGCGAAACGCCGAGAGGAAAAGATCGATAGGGGAAAGTTTTAGGTTTTGGTGGAAAGTTTTCGGTTTTGGTGGAAAAATTAGAATAGTTGCGGGATAGCGTGAAAAGAGGACCATTTTTTTTCTTGTCATGAGTATGAGCCATGGATACAAAACCGGGAATAGTAAAAGAGTGAACGGTGAAGAAGTGTGAAAGAAGCAAATGGCGTCGGTGTGAACCTTTGTAGGGAGTTGAGATATACGACTGCGGGCAGGATATCCCCGTAGTGCGAATTATAAAGATATTTGGATACTGAACGTTTATTACAAAAAAAGTGGCGAAAGTATTTCCGCAGTTACGACGTCGGGAACGGGACGAATCGCATAGAATATGTTGTATAGAATACATACGTGTGTTGGCCGAAGCACTGTTTCCTGATCTTTTTCTTCTATACATCATTCAAGCGAGAAGCGAAGGGTTAAGGCGAGTAGAATTATCAAGAATTTGTATTTGTTTGGTTGGAAAGTTTGCTTTAAAGATTGCGTTGACTTAAGGGGTTAAATATAAAGTTCGAGCTCAAAAAATCGAAAATGTTTTTATTGCATAATTATGCATATATTGCATAATGTACATGCTTTTGAAAATATCTGTGCGGAATTTCATTAAGATCGGAGCACCAGATCGAAAGTTACAGACGTCTGCAGTGCGCTAGCTCCTTGGGGAAAAGATAAGCGCGCGGCGTCCAAAGTATGTACATGGATGACCACACTTTGACTGGAGAAAACTGTTTCAATCGTATTTTTAGAATGTTTATGGATTGATAGTCTTTTCCTAGAATTTTTTTGAACACCCACTCCATTTGTATAAATTTGTATTCTGTACATCAGTTAGACGATAACTTCCAAAGTATCAGCATCGAAATCCTTAGCTCTGCCACGTTTTCTACTGTAAATATGGGGAAAAATAAAATAACCCGAGAAAAAGGATTAAGCACAAACGACCAAAAATCGCGCTCTAGAAAAAGGAGGCAGTATTTCAACCCCAAAACTGCGAAAACTATCGATAAAAGTTTAAGCGCGTCTCGGAAAAAACTGAACTTTCGTAACGATGTCCCTGTGCCAGTTGAACTTTCCATTGAATACCGGATTATCAATTTCTTAGGAGTGTTTAAGGCTTTATCCCAGTATGTGAAGTGCAAAGTTTGTGATGGCGACGTGCAATTCGCACCTACGGAAACACGTGGACTTGGATACAAAATTGCTGTGACGTGTGGTATCTGTTTGCAACGGAAAATTAGTTCGAGCTCCGTCATCGATCACGGTTACGAAATAAACAGGCGTTTTATATTTACCATGAGAACGCTCGGCTTGGGAGCGGCAGGCTGCTCAAAATTTTGTGGTTTCATGGACATGCCACCTTTCTTGAAACAAGCATGATATGACCTCATCATGAAAAACATCCTCACCACAGTGAAGACGGTATTTAGTTTTTTCGCGAAATGTGCTGTGCGCGACGAAATTAAAAAAAATGACGGGCCGAATAAAAATCACTTGACAGTCTCTGGGGACGGAACGTGGAAAGAACGCGGTTTCACTTTATTGTTCGGGGTCACGTCCTTAATCGGATATTACACAGGGAAGATTTTAGACATTAATATCAAAAGTGCATTTTGTAAAGCGTGCCAGTTGTGGGAGAACAAGAAGAGTGACGCCGAGTATGAGGAATGGAAAATACAGCATGAACCTGAGTGGCACGCAAATCATGTTGGATCTGCGGGAAAGATGGAGGTGGATGCAGTGCTTGAAATGTTTAAACGGTCAGAGACTTTGCACTGCGTTAGGTACGCAAATTACATCGGAGACGGCGATTCTTAAACATTCACTTCTATAAAAAATGCTAACCCATATGAAGATTTGTCAGTTCAAAAGAAAGAGTGCATCGGGCACGTACAAAAACGAATGGGGAAACGTCTAAGAAACGTAAAAAAAGAAAATAAAGGCATGGGAGGTCAAGGAAAATTAACCGGAAAGATGATTGACAAACTGACCGTGTACTATGGTTTAGCGATACGCCGCAACCCTGATTCTGTCGAGAAAATGAAAAATGACATCTGGGCAACATTTTTCCACTATAGTTCGACAAACGATAATCCTCGCCACGAAAAATGTCCCGCTGGCAGCGAGTCATGGTGCGAATGGCAGTGAGCTGTAGCTGCGCTTCCGGAAAGAAAAGGAAATTCTTACTCAGCGTTGCCTGAAAATGTTTTGAATGCAATCGAGCCAGTTTACAGAGATTTATCCAAGGGCGAATTACTTGAACGATGTGTCGGCGGTTTCACACAGAACAATAACGAAAGCTACAATCAGCTTATCTGGAAAATTTCGCCAAAACATCTTCCAGGAGGTGCAGTCCCAGTTGAAATTGCAGCCTACACATCTGCTTGCATTTTCAACGATGGAAACAGCGCTATTCTGAAAATTTTCGAGGCTTTGGGGGTGCCCTGCGGAACTCATTCTCACAGATTCGTCGCGGAAGAAGACGAGAGGCGCGTCTCTATTTCTGAACAGCGCGCACAGGAGGCGACTAAAGAAGGAAGAATGGCTCGAAGACAACACCAGATTGTAGTTTTGGAAGCCGGAATGAATGCGGAAGAAACCCTTTATGGTCCTGGTATCGATGACGATTTGTAAGTTTGACTGGATTACTGTTATACATGAATCAACGGGACACAAAACTTCAAACGCGATTATCTTGAAATGGTGTTTTTTAGAAAGTACAGTTGCCATGGACGCGATAACTCAAAAACCCTTTATCCGATTTGCATAAATTTTTTTTAAATTGTTCCTATTTACAACCTCTGGTAGTTGAACGATCGATTTTTTATAAATAAATGTGCGATTCGCTTAAACAATTTTTTGTTTAAAACTTTCAACACCTCAAAAATCGGTTTTTATGCAATCGGGTTTTTTTATGAAAAACAAAAATTTTTTTTGGCAAACTAATCATTCAAGTACCCCGAGTAACATTTTTGTACAATAATTTTATCAAATTTTTGATTTCAGTTAAGTGGTTCGCTTCCAATCGCGTCCACCGGAAGGCTCTTCAAAAAAAAGCTGTTTCGGGAGAATGGAAATAAATCTTGCAATTGTTTATATTTTTTTATTGTTCATCGTGTAGTTTTGTTCTTCGAGACACGTTCTATCGAAGTGTATTTGGTTTTTTACAATAAAATCTTCAAAACGTCCTTAAAAAAAATCATGAACAAATCCAAATTTTTCCACTCAACTTTATATATAACCCCTCAATAATAATTATGCGTGTAAACCGTATCCGATCGGGTTAGGTGGTGGTTTGATACTTATTGTTAATTTCTTTTATTTTTTTTGTTCTCTTCTCGGCTGGCAGACCCCATTTTATTTTTTTCTTCTCCATACGATGATTATTTTTTTGGTAATATTATCTTATTTTAATGTTTTTTTTTGTATCCAATTATTTTTTTTATTTTTCATTAACAACATAAATTACAACTAAGAAAAATTGACGTTCATTTCTTGAGGCATCCCTCCTCCGCATCCTCTCCCTTTTCCCCAACATGTAAATTATATGTTATTGGCTTTGATTAAGATGGCCCAGCACGGGCAGTGATCTTCCCCACAGCACCCCGTGAGACTCAGCGCAGCCGGCCTCAGGGAGCCACCTTGGGGACCCAAAGATTACTGTCACATAAATGTTTGCGACTGCAGCCACCGTGGTTGGCACCAACCTACATTTTGAAAATGGGCTGCGTTTCAGGCTTATTTATCTCATATTTTTTACTTTCATTTTACTCTCTAATTAGTTTTCCAAAATTAGATTCCTGTCATTGGAAGTGACACTGGGAGTTTGGCGACCGCGCTGGTGGACGGTACCATTTGTTTTTTAGTGAACTTTGCTCCTTTTTCCAATCAACATTTTAAAAACACTAAATCCAAAAATTTTATCTATTTTTTCTTAAATGTCTTTCAATAGAATGTATGAAAATCATCGTGTTAGGTATATGTAACCCATTTGATTACTTTAAAGTAAAAGTCTTTATTAATGTAATTTATTTTTATAGAAAAAAAAAATTAAAATCAATAAAAAATATATTTTTGTTTATTTTTATGTTATACATTATGTTTATAAATATAACTGATTTTATTTAAATATTCTGTGATTATTTAATAGAACCTAATTAAAAATTAAATTATTTAATATAATAATTATTTCATAAAAAAATTTTCATATTTCGAAAAGGTTTAGATTTTTTCACTTAAAAAGAGTAGTTAATACTCTTGATGGAGATTCTATAACCGGCCCTCCTGTTCACACAGCGGGTTTCGAATAAGAATTCAAAACATTTGCAGCTAAAAATTTATTATTAAAAAATTCTCAATGTAAAATACACATTGTCAATTTTACTACTTCAAGACTAAAATGAGATTTACGAATTATTTTTTAAAAATATATCCTCATATTTATATATCACAATATATCTGGTCATACCTTTGTATCCTTCTAGCATATCTACGTAATACGAGGCCTGTTCAAAAAGTATCGCGAATTTTGAATTTCCGCGGGATATATATCTTTATTTTCGATATTTTGTGGCATTATATTGGCGGTCATGGCCGTCACTGAAGATAAAAAATTCATCCATTTGAATTGTCAGTTGATTTCTGACAGTAAATACGTTTGGACGTGTTTTGGTCGCTCTTCGATTTGCGTCTATTCGTCTATCTCGTTTAAAAATGGATCAAAAATATACCTGCATGAAAGACAACCTTATGTACGCTGACGCAATCTGGATGCTGACTGTAGAAATGGTCAAGCTACATAGGAGCAAAGTACTATTTATTGGTGGAGCAAAATGTTCTCACAGGTCTGAGAAGATGTGAACGAACGAATTGTGTGATCGACGAAAACAACATTAATGAAGCGAAGTAAATAGTATAAGCCATTCGTCGTGTCACCGTTAGAGAATCGACATATCAATTGCCGCATTTCATCACATTTTTTTCAATAATTTGGGCAAAGTATGGGTCCTGCGAACTTCGTACCAACATTTCCTAATTTCGACCAAAAACAACACCGCATTAACATGGCTAAGGAGCTGTTGAACTCTGTCCATCCGAAACGAATTTGCTACCGAGGGTCAAAACTGCTGACAAATCCTGGGTTTGTGGTTATGGAAATCAAAGCTCCATTATCTCAATGGAAAATGTCGCACAAGTCAAGAATGGAAATGCAAATTTCGGTGGAATGTGAAGGTTTTGCTCACAGTTTTCGTAGATTGCAGGGAACCATCATGAGTTCTTGCTACAGAGTGGAAGGTTTAATAATGAATATTATCTGCAAGCAATTAGAATTTGATGCGTAGCAATGAGCCAGAAACGACTAGGATCGTGAAATGATATAAATTGGATTTTGCATAATTATAACGCTCTTACTCTCAAATCGTTACTCGTTCGTAAATTTTTGACCCAAAACAAAACACTAATGATGCCGTAGCCACTATATTCAACAGACCTGGCTCCCTGTAGCTTTTTCGTGCTTCGGAAATTGAACAGGCCCATTGTATCACGACTGTGGGAATGAAAACGGCATCGTAGGAGGAGCTGAACGAGATTACATTACATGATTTTTCAAAGTGTATCGAGGATTGGAAAAACCGTGCCACGAGTGAATATCATCTGATGGGGATTAGTTTAAAGGTGACAAAGTAGATATTCATGAATAAGTTAATTAAAAAAAGACATAAAATTTGCGATACTGTTTGGACAGACCTCGCATATCGTATTTAAATAAGGTCATTTGACAACTCACCTCTGTCGGGATCATCAAATTATCAAATCAGTAAATGCTTTTGAATACTATATTTGAAATTCTCTATAATGTAGCACCATAATGACTCATGATACTATATTTCTGCTATTACTAAAGAGTTTCCTATTAAGGACATACAAATTTTATCTATTATCTAAGCACAGTGGTCGATTATTTGGACACTACTCTGACACAGAATTCGAACGCAACGTTGGCCATTTCGCGTTAGCTGTTGTTTTTAATCTCGTCTAAAGTTGTTGGCTTGTTGGTGTAGACTAGTGATCTAGTCTAGACTAGTGCCTTTGGTCGCATCAACGAGGCCAAAATTCGACAGGACGATTTCTCGAGGTAACATCGTCACCAACGCCCGATGTCTGGAATGAAAACCACACCAAACAGTAATTTTTTAAAGAATGTAACGGTGTCTCAAGAAGCACATGTGGGTTTGTTGCTGACCAATAACGCATACTTTGCTTATTAACAAAGCTATTGAGCCAGAGATTAGCTGATTTTTTGATGAATTTCTTCACTTTCTTCAAGCTTTGCCAGAGCCCAATTGGAGGCGTTTCGGCGTTTCGATTGATCAAGTATTTTTAATTCTTAATTTCATCCTGCTGGTATATATGCCAAAATCTTTTCGTAAAAACGTAACAGTGTCATTTGAACGATGCCAAATTCCTGACAACGACATGGCTCATTTTGAATCGTAGCACTTACGGGTGTGATATTTCCTTCGCTTCGAGTTGTACGACGTGTTTCGGTACCGAAACGTACAATAATGACAATTTAGTATCAAAATTATTCCCCAAAGCACGCATAGCCAGTCGCATGTGACGATAACTACGGCTGAAAAATGGAGTAAACACTCTTAAAGTTGCGACCACCGACTCAGAATTTCGCGTGTGATTAATAATAATTTGCAAACATAGTTGGTTCGTTGACTTTACCACGATGAACATTTTGACTGTAACTAACGTTTTGACATTGACAGTTCATTAAAAATGTTTAAGAGTGCGTTCATATAAAAAATTTAGATGGCGCCAATCAAAAACCCGATACTACAACTAGTACTACTCTTATCGTCCGTGCAGATGTGTGGAACCGTTTCAGCGAGTGTGACATTCGTGCAGTTCCAGGTACCAAGAGTACGTTAATTTCGGCAAATCTGGTTCATGAACCGGTTATGATGAAGAGAACGTAGAGCTGCGGTGTGTATAGGTAAGTTTTTTTTGTGAGCAGCCTCAACTAATGTAGGAAATTCCAGGTTTTGGTAATGACATTTGCACTATGCTGCTTGGGCGCTTACATGTAAGGCAGGTGGTTTAATAAATAGGCTGTTAGTGCTATCATCGATTCACGAAGACGTATCTATAAATAACATGTGGTTACAATATTGTTCTAGTTAGATATTTTTAACGTTTCGTACGTGGTGTCGATTTTCTGACATTTCTTCAGATGTTGCAGGAGTCAGAGCACTCACGCTCTCTCGATAGATACAGGGGTAGAATCTGACTAGTGACATTGATCTTATACTTTGCGGTTCGATGTCACAGCATCGACCCTTCTACCTGTGACATATACATTCGAGGAAAGTTAATGAGGAGGAATTGGAATGAGCTTGCGCCTAAGCAAAACGCCGAAGATAATCTGCAATATTTTAGATATACTCAAGATGATTCAGTAGTTAAAAAAAATAATCCTCTGCGTAGAGGTTCGTGGACAAAGAGGTATTTTAGTTTGGATCACGGGTGTCGGAGTATCAGCCTAACTAGCTCTAATAGGTAACTTCAGGAAATTTACAAGTTCAAGCGTGATGTTGACCAGATCAACTCCTCGTGTATCTTTCGTCTTGAAATAAGGTGGCTCTTACAGGCTCAATTTCAGTAGTGAACTGTTGTACCATGGTAAGGTTTTTGTTTGTCATTTTTGTAGAACGAAATCGTTTGGGGATAATTATTGGATGATGTCCTGAATAATATGAGTTTCTTGTGTGAACACGCCTTAGTTACATTGTAGCAGTGCCTGCCGCTTTTTATCGTGCGTACATGATTCTCTGATAACTTTCGCTCCTCGTTTCGTTAATTTTAACTTTTCAATTAATTTCCTAATATGTTCGTCTACAGATGACAAAAAAGGCTTTTTAATTGGCTGACGTTGAATTTTAATGTACAAGTCATTAAAAAGAGCATTAAAATGCACACGTGGAAATATATTCCTTTGGTTGTATTTATTTTTAGGTCCCCAAAACTGCAGACTCCTTGAAAACTTATCATACGTGCAATAAAACGAAGCCATTACATAAAAACTCCGTTTTCAAACAACTTACTTTCGACACAGAACTGACTTTTAGTTTTCAATTTTAGATAAGGCTCCTACCGAACTTGCCGAGCTGATTTGTATTTTAGATATAAATTTATGAATGCGGCGTGACTAGGATGTGCTTCATTTCCCCCTAGTTCTGTTTGCATGAATAAGTTCTTATGAGTGCTTGCATGTGTCCATGTTGGTAAGCTGAAATGAACATAAACATAATCTTGAGAATGACTTTGTCTCGTTGTGACGAAAGATGGTTTTCTTTTTGAATCTTTAAGCAACCCAACTCCAGCACTAGCTCTAAGCAACTCATCCGAGTCCCTTTTCTGATGGTTTAAAGAAGTTGTAGGAAACTTTTCATCATTATCCTTTTCGGTTTTGAATGAAAGCAAACACTATTAACACTTCTCTCGTGACGTTTAAAGGATAAAGTGAGCTTAAGATTGAAATCTTTTAGGGTAAATCTAAACCGCGAT
The DNA here is from genome assembly GCA_954870665.1 of Stratiomys singularior. Classification (NCBI taxonomy): domain Eukaryota; kingdom Metazoa; phylum Arthropoda; class Insecta; order Diptera; family Stratiomyidae; genus Stratiomys; species Stratiomys singularior. The sequence goes on from OX940879.1 coordinate 33,227,025, forward strand.
TGTTTGATGATACATTTATCGTGACTAGGTGCTGAATAGGTTGTAGTTTAATGTTTTCCTTGTTAGCAAATTTATTGCGGCTGCTAGTAACCTAAGAACGTCTTGAAATTTCTATGAGTTAATGTCATGATTATCCAATGTGAAATCCATGCCACAGCTTGTAAGGTATGTCCGGGCTTTAGTGTTAAATTGTTAAGTGATATTTCGCAGATTCCTTTTCATTTAAGCCAATAGGGACAATGAGCTCTTGCTGTATCAAAGCATTGTTGTTACTCGGTTGAGGCGCATCTCAAAAGGAAGTTCAATAATTTTGAATGGAGTTCCCAATGCCGCTGTGGCATCTTTCCAAGAGGTATTCTTGCATAAATTTTCCGAAAAACACATACCTTTGAGCCTTTTAAAGCATGCAGCGAAAACTGACTATTGCAATAATTTTCATACATTTACGTTCTCAAGCGTAAATTTAGTACTGGCAGAAACACTCTAACAATGCCATATATGTGAAATGCTAACGGATTCGTGTTCAAGGAAGCAAATCTCAAGGAAAATGAGGGTTTCAGTTGAAGCAGTGCAAAACGAAGCTTATATTTACTACATGAACTCATCAAAATAACTTTAAGGTTATTATCATCACTTGCAAAAGGGTATTTTGATGAATGCGTTAAAGGATGCTTTAAGACGATGCATACTAATGGAGTTATTTTGAAGTAAGACTTATTTAGTTTGTGTTTGTAGAGCAGACAGTAATATACTTCCGAGCGTTTCAGTTGCAGTTTTAGAGCATTAACTTTCTTTCAGGAGTGTTCGTACTACGCAAGGCAGCGAGTTTCTGACGTTTAATGAGCGACAAAAGAACTTTAGTGGATCATGGAACCAAGAAGTGAGAACCTCATGTACAACTGCAAGTTGTTTTCATGAGGAACTCCTTTCATTGTTATCTATTTTGGACATAGAAACGTATTTCTGAGTGTGATTAATACATCTCTGAATGGAAGAGTGGCAAAAGAGTTATAAATGCATAAAGTCAACGATTTCGTTTAGTTTGACCGTTCTTTCTTTCCAAGAGTTCAATTTTTGACTCAGCTGATTAGTAAAGAGTAAACATTTTAAAAGATCGCTGTGAATGAACACAGGATAGTACTAAATTGCCATTAGCCTTGGTGTGGAATCCTCGATTGAGTATTTGAAAACGTAATATCCATTTCAATACAAATTTGTGTCCATACAGTTCTGGAAAAAATGTTACTCAGTCCATTTTAAGGTAATTCTGCAGTACGTTGGATGTCAATTTTTGAAAGGATCAGGTAATAACACAGAATTTTTAGACTGTCTGTAAATGGTGAACAATTTTCGAATGATATTAAGATTCTTGGTTCTGGTTTTGCTTCTTCTTCTTCTTTGTAGCACTAAGGCCCGTCTCGGGTCTTTGCTTCCTGCAACAAAAGCCTCCAACAGTCTCGGTCCTTAGATCGCCCCCTCCAATTTGGAAATCCGCGCAACGATAAACAGTCTTCGTCAACAAAATAAGACCCGCGTTTCCTCGGTTTCCACACTGGCCTGCGCCCTTCAGTTTTCCCAACGAATCTCCGTTGTTCGTCCGTACGACTAATATGGCCAGCCCATTACAGCTTCCACAGTTTCAGTGTCGTTGAGACCTCCAATTTTTCGAAAATTTCATACAGCTCACAGTTGTATCGGATACGCCTTTCGTCTCCATCACGCTTCACTCCAATTATCCGCCTCAGGACCTGTCGCTCAAAGGCGTTAAATTTATTTGCGGATGCTCGGGTAGGGCCCATGCATAACAACCATAGCATAGCACAGTTCTTATAACAGATTTATATACTTGGAGCTTCATTTTCCTGTTTATGCCGCTGGTCTTCTTAATTGTCAGAACAGAGTAAAAGGTTTTATTTACGAGCTGTAGTTTTCGGAGTATTTCGTCTTTTTATTAAGTACACAAATACAGTGTACCTAAGTACACAAACTCGGCCAAATTTTCAACACTGCATTTATCAACTGTGATATTTCGGGTGTTTTTCTCGACTCCTTCATGAGGTTTGTTCTTTTTCTCATTGATTAGCGCTACTAGTTTTGCTTCGCTGTGGAGTTTCGGGAAAAGTTCTTTATCAGTTATAGGAGATCGTGACAAAATGTTAATTTCATGTGGATAGGCTACCACTTGGCTTGATTAGAATAATAGTGTGCCTCTTGTATCGTAGCTTTCTTATGACATATTCCAGAACCAAATTGATTAGCAAAGGGACCAGATCATCTCCCAGCTTAAATCCGGTATTTGTGTCAAAGGCGTCGGTAAGTTGGTTCTTGATGCAAACAGGAAAGGTTGTGAATGTCATTGTCATTTTGATAAGTTGGACTTGTATTATTAAAGCGAAACATTATTCGATTTATACTGTCGTACGCTTGCTTAAACTCAACGAAAATGTGGGAAACGTCTATGTTGAATTCCTGGCATTTATCAGGTACCTGCTTGACGGTAAATAATAAGTCTATCGTCAGCCAGATTGCCAGCTCTTAAGCAACCTTGATATTCCCGAATAACAGTGTTATTATTGTTATTATTATTATTGTACTGGGGTCCACTTGCTAGAATTTAGCATAGGCCCGAACTCGGCCCTTAGCTCTCCATGTGTAGTACTATTGTTTACAGATGTCCCATCCTGTCGTCCTACAGAAGCCAAGTTCCTCCAGCTCTGTGGTCGCCAAGTGTTCTAATTCAGTTGCGAAAGTACACCTCAGCCAAGTAAGGGGATTGTTGGCCAGATTCGGGCAGTCTAGGAGGAAGTGTTCTGTACTTTCTTCCTCCTTGCCGCAAGCTCGGCAGGTGTCATCCGTTTGGATTCCTACTCATTTGGCATGTTGACCTAAAAGATTATGGCCCGTTAATACTGCCATCAATGTTCAAACGCTATTTCGGTTTTTCCCAGGAGTTGTTTTGTCCTCATTTGATCAGGGTGAGGCCAAAGAGCTTGGCTTATCCTGCAGTCGTTCCTGTCATTCCAAGCCGTATCTGTCTCTTTCCAGAGGATTTCGTCTAGTTCCCTTTTTACCGTTGCTAGTGGCACCTTAATTGTGTTTATTTTAGTGGCGGTTTGGTCGGCTGATCCAGCTCTCGCTAGCTCATCCGCTCTTTCGTTTCCCTCTACACCGCTGTGTCCAGGGACGCATGTCCGTTTTACATTTACTTGGGTTGTTGCGGCTTTGACAGCCTGCCTACAATCCTGCATCAGTTGTGAAACTACGCGGTTAGAGGCAAACGCCTGCAGTGCCGAATTACTGTCCGAGAGTATTTGTATACTTCCATTGAGGTTGTTTGTTACCACTACTATAGCCGGTGAACTGTAAACGTGAGTGTTATAACTTCGGTTGAGTTGCGGGTGATCTGGGAAAAAGATTCCGGCGCCGCTTCTCTCATCCGTTTTGGAACCATCGGTGTAGATCATGATCTCACTTCCAGATGTGAAATCCTGAACCGTTTTCCACGCTTCTCTGGTCGGAATGTTGATCTTGTATGGAATCGTTGTGTCCAATATTGATTGAATTCTATCCAGCTCCCTTTCACTTGACGGGGCCACTCTCTCCATTTTTTCCAAAGTGCATAGGTGCCCAGTTTGAGTGTGGTTAGATAACCCAAATGTGGATTTTAATCTGATGCTCGAAAGTGATGCTTCTCTGAAGATGAATTTGTCGAGTAGCATAAGATTAGCATTATCTCCATTGCAGCAGTTGGCGTAGTCCTAATGGCACCTGTGATGCCAAGGTAGGCCATTCGCTGGATCTTCTCCAGCTCTTTTGCAATGGTTTTCTTTTGTAATGCCTGCCACCAAACCAATGCAAACCAATGTTGTGTAGATCCAGTGGGCAACTTTGGGTTTTATTCCCCGAGTTTTCCCCACTAGTCTTTTCATTGTGAAGAGCGCCGCTATAGCACACCATCTGACTGCTCCTATATGTGGAGTCCAAGTTAGCTTACTGTCCTAGGTTACTCGCAAGTATTTCGCCTTCTTTACTAAACTGACACGTTTTACGTCAATGGTCGAGGGTGAAAATGTCTCCGGTTTCCGGCGCTTTGTGTAAAGCATAAGCTCCGTTTTGTCGGCATTGATGCGTAGTCCGTTTAGTTTCGCCCACTCAAAAAGATGTGAGAGTGCGGTGTGCATCAATTCCGACATGGTTTCCGGGAACTTTCCACTTATCAGTATAACGATATCGTCAGCGTACGCTATCGTTTTGAAACTCTTCCCGTTGAAGTTTTCCACTATGTGGTTAACTGTGAGTACTCTGGCAATTGTTGATACTATGCCGCCTTGTGGTGTACCCCTGTGGCTCCATTTATTCAAGGTTATGCCGTTTTCTTGGGCTGTAATCTTCCGTTTAGCTAGTAGTTCCGTCATCCATTTAGTATGATATGGGTCTATTGCATATCTTTGGATGGCTGCTACTATGCTCTCAGTTTTTACATTGTTGAAGGCTCCCTCGATATCAATGAAGGCCGCCAAAGTGTAATTCTTGATGGCAAGGTTCCTCTCTATTCTGCTTACGACTTCATGTAGTGCCGTTTCTATTGAGCGCCCCGGGAGGTATGTGTGCCGGTTTGGGGGAAAACTCCGTTATGTTCACGGCGTTCCTCCTCCATCCTCCAGGCGTTCCAGGGTTTCCTGCATGAAAGACGTTTAGCTGGTAGGTCGGTAATCCGTTGCTTTATAGTGGCTGGCTTTTGCCGGCTTGGGTATAAAAACTACTTTAGCTTCTCTCCAGTCCAAAGAAATATAGCCTTTGGATATGGAGGCTCTAATATTTTCACCAAAATCCGTATTATTGTGATATCCGCTTTTATAAGCATGATCGGATACACTTTGTCGGTTCCTGGTGATTTGTAAGGTTCGAAGTTATTTATGGCCCAAAGGTCCTTTTCTTCGCTTACTATTTCTTTTAGGGGGGTCCACGGTAACGAGTCACGTTGTTTACTTGTTCTGTCTCCTCATCCGTTGAGCCCGGAAAGTGTTGGTTTAGTAGGAGCTTGAGACGTTCTATGCTATTTGTTGTCCACGATCCGTCCTCCTTTTGGAGCATCGTGTCCACATGTGGTTCTCTTTTCAGAGCCCTGCTTAGCCTAGATATCTCGTTTCCTCCCTCAATATTGCTGCAATAAAGATTCCAGGATTTCCTTTTCTCTCTTCTTACAGCTGTTTTAAAAATTTTCAGATTTCGCTTATAGTCCTCCCAATCCGTATCTCGGTTTGTGAGGCGAGCTATTCTGAATAATCTTTGAGTATTTTTCCTGATCTCTTCCAGTTCTTTGTTCTACCAGCTTACTTTGTTTTGTTTGATGGTAGTGGTTGGACACATTTCACTGAAACTATCGACCAGTATACTTGTGATGTATGTCACTTCAATGTCGATGTCCTTTTAACTTCTCAATGGGTTTGACTGGGGTGAACCTATATATCTTTTAGTAGCGTTGGTTAGCCATCCCATCGCTTTCCTAGGATTGCAGAAGACCAGTAGGGTCTTCCCGCCTCTTCTCACTTCAAAGGTGATCCATTGGTGGTCCGGGAGGCTAGGTGAGTCACATACTCTCCAGCCGTGCAGGTCCTCCAATGCCACAACAGAGGCATTGATGAGTGACGTCAATAACTTCCGCTCTATTTTTCGTTATAAAGGTCGGTGTGTTACCCTTATAATGCAGCTACGAATTTTCTTTACCCTGCTTGTGGCAATTTGAAATTGTTTTGAGTTATTCCAAGTATCTTTCCATTAAGTTGGTAAGGCTCTTGTATCAGTGCTATGCCGGTGTTCCCATCTACTAGATACTTAAGCAGGTTGGCTGTTGCCGCCCTGCTGTGGTGCAGATTTGCTTGGGTCACCCGCATTGACTTTTCGCTTTTGCTCCAAGGGCTCGGTCGCTTTTGCTTTGGCAGTCACCTGGGTGAAGCCAAAATTCAGTCGTCCGTTTTTGTCCCTTAGAGTGTTGACGTCTTCTTTTCGCATGCCCAGTACCAGGACTATGCCTTTGTTGGTGACTTCTTTCTCCCCGAAGGGATGCCACCTTTCCGTTTTATATACCGTGTTTTGTAGTTTAAGCGTTTCGAAGGCTTCCTGCGGTGTCTGCTCCGTTTCAGGTATAAATACCTTGACGATGCATTACCACGGTACCTCCTTTATAGGGACGACTCTAAACACTTCGTTCAGGATGGTGTTTACCTTGAAGACTGCAGTCTTTAGGTATGCTAGAGACTGCTCGCCGCTACCGGTCACAAGCAGCTGGCCCGCTGTCGGTCTCATTCCTCTGAATGTTGGAATTTTGTCCGGTTTGCTGCGTAAGTGCTTGAAGAGGTCCTTCTTCAGGGCGGTCTGCAGCCTTACAAGTTGATGCTTCTAGATCTTACCTGTCTCATTGAGGTAGTCTATCACCGCTTCCGTTAGTGCATCAGTTGCTTCGTCCCGATAGGACTTCCTCGCCAGAGTTTGGCGTTCTGGGCTTACCCTCCGTTCCTTTTTACAAGTGTCTTGGTTGCTATCGTCCGATCTCATTCACTTAGGTCCGGTTTTATCCTTCTCCTTTGCGGCCGGTCGTACAGCTTCTTTGGCAGCAGCAGCCAGTTTCCTAGGTTTCCCTTGGTTGGCTGCCGCTTTTTGGCTGGTGCCAGGGTTCGTTGGAAAGCTATTCTCTCTGATTTTATTTTGACGCTTCAGTTTCCTTTGCGCCTTTCTTCTTAGCGTTCTGGCTGATGTTCCCGTCTACCCAGTGGGTGCGCTTGTTTTGTTGCAGTTACTCGTTAAATGCACGCCCTGCTCCTTCAGCGTACATTTCTGGCCTAATAGCTCTGGGCAACTGGTTCTTGGTGCCGTCATGCCAGTTGTTCAGTCCCCAGAAATTTCTCCCCCTCGTATGCCGGGTACTGAGGGTACTTCTTTTTGTTTTACTTCCATATTTTTTAAAATTTGGTTACCTCTTTGCTTCAATTCTAGCCCTTTGCCTACCTGCTAGGTTGGATCCGAAGGTCTCCTGCAGTGTATCCGCTGGGTTCATTGGAGTTAGTGGGCCCCCTCGCCACGTCAAGGCGGGTAACCATGAGGGGGAATAACAGTATTAGGGTATGATCTAATTTCATTTTCGGAAATATTTTGTACGCCATAAAAAAGTACTGATATGCCTCTATAGTTTTCGTACTGTAGCTTGTCACCTTTTTTGGGGATAGGGTTTATAATTGATTGGCTTCAGTCGTTCGTTGCATTTGTTTTTGTTGACAGTTGTGCCGAATGATTTTGTGACGGCTTTCTGCACTCAAGTTCGGATTGAAAATTTCGCAAAATTGTTTTATGATTTATTTCATTTTTCTGTTCCTGATGCCTTCAAAAGTGATCTCTTCAAATATTTTAGTAAAATTCGAAGAGTTGCTTACTCAGTGACAGTTAGCGAGCTCGTTACTACGGTTTTCTCTAATGTTCTCGCAAATGCTGGCCAAATATCATCTCTTATGTTTTCCCTCTTGCAATACCGGTGTTATTCTGTTTTAACATTTTCGAATCTCTTATATGTTCACAGTGTCCATTTGAACGTCAAGTATATTTTGTATTCGCAAAATGTCACGCTACGCAAAAGGTAGTAAAAGTTCAAAGAAAAAAAATTTATCTTGAGAAGATCTTAATAATTTGGCACTGATCAGCATACTACATAAAAGTCAATTTAATTTACGAGTTTTTCTGTGAAAAACTCGTATTTAACACATAATACCTTATTGAGCTTACTTTTTATGTTGCTGTTTATTTACTGTTCAATAAGTATCCTCAGCATAATCTGTTGCTTTTCAAAACTTGTGGCATTCTTTCGTTTTCCTGGGGAAACCTATGGAGGATTTTGTTTAACGTTTGCATTTGTCCAATTGCTCCAAGCAATCGTTTGTATATTGTCAAACACGCGTTTTTATTATTGCTGTTGACTTGTTCAACCCGATTGGGGTAGTTTGAGGAACTTTAGCTGCAGGACATTCAAGGTTAAGAATGGGTGCAATTTCTCGTTCCTACTATTTCCATTAGTTATGATTCGCAGTGAATTCAATCTGGATTTTGTATACAGTGGGTGATAGGTTAACGAACAGTTCGGACTTGCGAACAAATTGGAAACCAAACACATTCACGAATGGTTTTTGTGTGTGGACAACGAACAAATATTCGGATAACAAACTAGACGAATTCTAACGAACATTTCCCGGCTTTCAGAGCATCTCAAACCGATGCATAGCTAGTGTGACCCGGAACTTTCTCAATTGTGTATGCTAGTTGATTTCTGATCCTCAAAATTTTCGTATTTGCATTCTGAACCCTTTAAAAAAAGTGTCAAGAACTATGCTCACCATAAAAACCAAGCAAGTGATAAAAGCCAAAGTAAAAACCAAGTAAAAACCAAGCAAGTGATAAAAGCCAAAGTAGAGAGTGAACAGAAGTGTTGCAAGACGATATGGCTTGAACAGATCTACGGTGTGCACAATCTTAAGATAAGATGTTATGGAGAAGACTCATGCTCATGACCATCATAATCAAGAAAAGGCTAGAAGAATTGAAAGAACAAACTGCATATTTGTCATCCGAGGAGTAAGAATTTAAGGTTACAACTTACTGGTTAGCAATGTTTTAAATGAAGTCTGGAATTGAACATGAATGAATGCATGATGAGTCTGCTAGTGCAGATAAAGAAAGAGCTGAGAAGTACTAACATAAATTTCAAGAATTCGTTGAAGCAGAAGAGAAAAAGATGTTTTAGACATGTGGACATGTGTCATGCAAGCTCTTTTCAAAGTATGGCTGCTTTAAGTTTGTGTCCCGAGCATCAAGGACTACCTTAATACCAATACCTTGCCAATAAAAGCACTGCTGCTATTGAACGGTGCACCGGGATACCCAAAGAACTTTAAATATAATTTTCTGACAGACTTTCCTTGGTTGACAACTTAGTTTTTAACTCCGAATACAAAATACGGCTAATTCAGCCGATGGATCAGAAGGTTATTGCAAGTTTCAAGAACTTGTACAATCGCGTGCTGTTTCGTCGGTGTTTTAAAGCATGTCAATTCTCCACTGAAATGACTTCAAAATCGTTTTGGATAGAAATATTGGACATTGTGAAAGCTGTTCGTATTATTAACAAGGCGAGGTCGGAAGTCACGCAGCGCCAGTTAATTTCTGCTTGGTAAAAGCTGTGTCCACCCTTCGATCAAGGGAACGGAGGTCTTTAGGGAGACACGCTTGACATTATGGATGAAAATTTGACTACTGCTGGGGATCTGGACTTAGACGTGAACAAGGAGGACATAGAAGGGCGTATAATGGATCGTGAAGATGTACTCACGACAGAAGAACTCCAAGAAATCTTGAATGAAGAACACAAAGAAACACACCAAAATGTGTCTCCTTCTGCACAAGAGGAAGGCCAAAGAGCACCAGTGCCAACATTTACCATTGAAGATCCTTTGGAGGCGTGGGAGGATGGAAGAGCAATGCTATTAGAATGGCATCCAAACCAAGTCGATGTCAGCCGGTTTGTGGATCTTTACAACGACAATACTACGAATCATTTTCGGAAAATCCTGAAAAAGATAGGTAAGCGAACCAAATTGGACATGTTCGTTAATACCTCATAATCAAAAATGTAAAATAAAAAAATAATAATAAATATGTAAGACTATACCAGGAGTGTGCCAAAGTTTTTTCGGTTTTTTGTTGGTACGAAATACGCAATTTTCTTGGGAGAGACACTTTTTCTATGCAATATACTGACCATAGGTTTCCAAAAATCTTTAAGATAATTTATGAATACCATGCTTATTTTTGGTAGCAAACCGTTCGTCGAACCACTTTCCAACTTCCTCGTAATCGCTGGAGTGCTGCTCTGCAAGCGCGTGCCCCATCGATGCGAACAGTTGACAGTCAAATGCCCAAGTTTAGGAAGTACGGCGGGTACAGAGGGATGTTTCATCAGAACGATTTCATTGTGCAACGGCACATTGTTGTGTAACAAAATCTCTTTGCCATGTTTTCTGGCCTATTTCAGTCGCTTTCGATTGATGCGTGGTTGAAATTTATAATTTGTTGATAACGGCGTCGGGTATTCATGGGTTCACCGGGCTTTAACTGTTCATAATACACAACCAGACCAGATACAGAGCATGGTCTTCTTGACGAAGCGATTTGGCCTTGGAGCTTAAGGCACGGCTTCGTCGAAAAACCAACTTGAAAGCTTCGGGTTTTCAAAATTTTTCGTCATCTGTCGCAATTCGATGCAAAAATGATTTCCTTTCGTGGTGCAGAAGCAGCATTTCACAAGTCACATTGTGATTTTCCATTTGATGTTTATTTAAATTACGTGGGACTCATTTACCGAGTTTATTGATATTAGCCGTAAATGCTTCTGTTATTTGCCGTTGAGTTTGAGTTGGGTCACCATCCAATAACTCTTGAATTCCGTCATCTTTACTTTTTTGTGGTCTACCAGAGCACTCACTGTCTGTCACATTGAAATTTCCCGTTTTGAATTTTTGAAACTGTGTCTCACATGTCCTAATTGTTTGAGCGTGTCCGCCTAATTTTTTATCAGTAAACGATGACTTTCAGCAGCTTTTTCCTTTTGGCTGAACAAGAAAACCAATGCGTGTCACAAATGATCTTTTTCAGGCGCGAATTTTGACATGATTGATCTGAACTATAAAACAAACACGCTAGTTTTGGCAGACTCGACATTTGTAACTAAATGTCAGATGTTCGAAAAGCCGTAAATGTCACATTCATACGCTGCGTATTTTTTGTTGGCGCCATCTCTTAGTAAAATCGAAAAAATAAATGAAAAACAAAATAAAAAAAATCAATGGTAAAACAATGATTGGTTAACGAACCATTCGGATAGCGAACATTGTTTTGTAACAGAATATCTTCGTTAACAGATCACCCACTGTATACTTTAGGCTATTTGGCAATAGAATATCAGTATTTTTACATATCTGCATGAACGATGATTGGCAAGTAACAGCTGAGTTTGGAGTGTAGACTTTTTTTCACCATTTTTTGCTCTAGTGTCTATTTTTATCAATGCTTTTTGTCTCTCCCCTCACTGCTTCCATTTCGGAGGAAATGATTTGTTTGAGTTGTTGCTATTAACCAAAAATTTTGACGTTGAAATACATGTTAATGTAGTGTTAGCTACTTTCTTTAGCGGAAGAGCAAGGAAGGATTTAAAATGAACTTCATTACCGAATGACAAAAACTGAATATTTTTACTTTTATGAAATTTAGGAAAATTAATATCAGCTACAAACAGAATCGGATCACACTATTATGATATCTTATGAATTGAGGCAAAATTAAATTGTTTGATTTTGCACAGTAAGGGAAGTAATCTTTTATAATCAAGGACCAAATCGAAATAATAACCCAGAAGATTTACGCATGGTTGCTTTATTTTATACTTTATACGATATACTTTTCACGGCGAAAAGTATACAAGAGCAATTAATATTAATTATTCTTCCAAAACTTTGCGAATCTACGTCCACCCACTCCGAAGGCTTCGTGGTCCTTAAATTTTCACTTCCTTGCAGCGGTAAACTCAAACATCTATCTACAACTCTTCAACAAACGACGCTATAAAATATCCCTCCAACCAGCGTAAGCTTCAAATTCCTTAAAGCGTTACAAACTCTTGACTTTAATTCGAATAATAACAGAACACTAGGAGTTGCTGAATGCTTCATCTCCACAACAAAAAAGGATGAAAACATTTTGCAGAAGCCTCCAATTTGCACTGCGACCGAAGAGGTTTTCACGATTATTTGGGGAGCGAGAATGCACGCATGAGATCGGGGCAGCGCGATGGAAAACAAAGCCTGTCATAATTTTAATTAAATTAATTTCAAGGTGGATTGTTTGAATCAGCCAGCTAGCCAACCATTGAGGAGATTCGGTCGCTTTTGTTGTACAGGAGCAGGATCTGAAACTCATCCTCGTTCGCTTGTGTCCATCGTGTTTGTAGTCGACATGACGAACGTGTAATTGGGCTTTTGGCTTTAGGTTTTAATCAGCGAAGTTTATACTAATTAATCATGTGTAAAAACGTTTGCAAATTCATCACTGAATCTGAAAATTCCTGTCGGCTTTGAACGGATGAGAAGATACTTGATGACAAGGATATCTTTATTTTTGGCTCGAGATTAGTTATTACAGCAAAGTTCATTATAATGGCTACGGACTTAGTCGTTCGTGAGTTGAAATGGAATTTAGGCAGCGATGTAGAAGTGTGTTATTGACGAACTAGCAGAGGCATAAGAGCCTTCATTTCCAACTTCTCAGAAGTTTCCTCCAGGGATAAGCAACAACTAGAATAAACAAATCACTTGAAATATCACTTGAAAATGTCTATAATTACTACGCAAGAGTATTCATGGGGCGAAGTTTAAGTTTTGTGCTGATTTGGAATAATTCAAGCGAACTTCGGAACTTTGTCGACTTTTTGCTTCCAAACGAAATAGAAGCCGTCAAAAAACTTTCAAGACTGATGTCGTTGGCCTGAAAAATATCAAATATCACATACATATATGTATGATATTCATGGGTGATTGGTAATTTGCTGATTCGTGGAATTCAACAAATCGTTAAAACATGTGGAAACTTACATTTGAGTAGATTTTGAATAAAAGTTCAATAACACTTTACTTCTTCCATGGACTCATATGTCCTTGAAGGATATGTCAAGAAATCAATCAATTCCATATGCATGTATCCCTTTTTCGGACACATTATTTTTAGGTGTCAGTTAACAGGAGCTCTCCGAACCGTCAGAAAAATGATACACATGATGTTGTCATGCAGATTTAATAATCGCAGCCTAGCAGTTGCTTGTGTGTGTACGCGTGAATAGCAGGCAAGTCGGTTGTTACATTTTGAGAAGGTAATAAGAAAGAGGCTGGGGATGAATACACTGAGTCACATTGATTTGCACAACAAAGTTTAACTATCCCCTGTCTATACATTTCTTGGTATAATGTCATTAAAAGTTCGAAATAATATTTCTTGTTGATGTTAGTTTGCAAATAAGGATAAAAATTCAAAAAAAAAAATGAATATCAGAAGAGAACGCCTCTCTTTCTCTCTACTATACTGGCCCCCTTACAAATTTATAACTTAAAAACACAATTTGGTACGTATAATTACCGGGCAATGCGGAGGCCTTGTGGTAGCTATCGAATTAGTAATAACAAATCCATGAGATGGCGTTACGTTCTCTTTTTATTTGACTTAGTGGAAACAAGCAAACGTCAAACCTACTCTGTCAAATCGCTCTACATTGCATTCATTTTTTCTGGACAAACTAAGTTTCACATATTGTCATTTGGACGTTTTGTTTGATTTTTGTTTGATGATATTTATGCAAATATACATATGTGCTAAATATTTGTATTATAACTTGGTTATATATTCTTCAATACTTCTAATTTAGCTCGCTCATATGACCCTTGCATGGTCTCGGAGGCCGCATAATGTGTATGGCCAAAACATCATTCAGATTTTTTTTAAAATTTCGTTTTCAGATGCCTCGAGTAAGTCTGTTATCCCCATCTTCACAGAAAAGGAAAACATGCGGTCCTGAGCAAATGAGAAAGGCAATTGAAGCTGTAAGGAAAAAAATCATGTCTTATCAAAAGGTTTTGAAAATGTTCTCTGTACTAAGGTCCACGCTTAAACGATTAGTGAAGGACTCGCAAGAATCTTAACAGTTAACTGCGCATAAGCCCTTTGTTAGAAAACCTGTATTTCCACCTGTCCTTGAAAAAAGTTATCAGAGTACGAGGCACGTCCAGAAAGTAAGTGTACTGGTACACTCACAGTTGTAGGGAATACTTTTTCGACATGTTGGCAACACTGCCGCGTAGCATGACCCCTCCCCTTCAAAACGAGACCAATCCGAGGTTAGTGTGTTGAAAATCCTTGACGCAGTAGCATCTCTCGCGAAAAATGTCGATCGTATCTCCCGCCAAGTGCGAAATTCGCGCCGTTATTCGCTACCTCGTTGCGAAGGGAAAAGCTCCGGTTGAAATTTATAATGAGGTGAAAACTGTTTACGGTAATAAAGCTATGAATCGTACGAGTGTGTAGAAGTGGTGTTGCGAGTTTAAAAATGGCCGTACTTCCGTGCATGACGATCAGAGGAGCGGAAGACCTTCAATTGTGACTGACGAACTTTTTGGAAAAAATCGAGATTGCGGTCCGTGACGATCGCAGATTGACGTTAGATGAACTTTCTGCGATGTTTCCGCAAATCTCCAGATCGCTGATACACGAAACAATCACAGAAACTCTCGGATATCGGAAATTGTCTGCGAGGTGGGTCCCAAAACAGCTGACAGAACAGCACAAGTTGAATCGAGTGCAGAGCTCCAAGGAGTTTTTGGAACGCTACGAACTTGAAGGCGATGATTTTCTTTACTCTATTGTTACTGGAGACGAAACTTGGGTTGCCCACTACACGCCTGAAACTAAGAGGCAGTCTCAACAATGGTGTCACACCTTGTCAACCTCCGCCAAGAAATTCAAAACCACAATTTCAGCCAAAAAAATCATGGCATCCATGTTTTGGGACCATAAAGGCATAATTTTGATTGAATATCTGCCTCACGGGGAGACCATCAACGCGGCAAGATAATGTGAGACGCTAAAAAAACTGAAAAGGGCCATTCAGAATAAAAGGAGGGGCATGCTAACGAAGGGAGTCTGCCTGCTGCACGACAATGCCAAACCTCACACTGCCAACGCCACGAAGCAACTCCTGGACTCTTTTGGATGGAACGTTTTGAACCACCCCCCGTATTCCCCTGACTTGGCCCCTTCAGATTTTCATCTCTTCACTTCCCTTAAGGTGCACATGGGTGAGAACAAGTTTTCAATGGACGAGGAGGTGAAGGGGGAGGTGGAGAAGTAGGCGAAAGAGCTTGCGGGAGACTTCTTCGAGGCAGACATCAAAAAATTGATCCCGCGGCTCACCACTTGCATCGAGAGGGATGGTGACTACGTCGAAAAATAACTTACATATGTACAAGTGTAACCAAGTATGTTTTTGTTTAATTAATTTTTTTTGAACCCTACATAAATTGAGTACACTTAATTTCTGGACGTGCCTCGTGTATTTTGTTAATGGAATCTAGATATTATGGACTCATTAGAATGGATGTTAGAAAAAAGGCTTTTCAATAGGCTTTCAACAACAAATTTAGAAATAAAGTAGCAGGACGTGCTTGGGTTACTTTTTGAAGTAACTTAAAGACAATTTATCCCTACCCAAACCAATGGGGTCATCGTATGCTTCCACTGATAGCTTCAACCGTGAAGCAGTCAAATGATTTTTTGATATTTCGAAGCTGAAATGAAATAAAGCACTATCTGACAGGATTTTCAATCTTGATGAGACTGGGCCAACAATTGCTCAGTCACAAGTATGACATGTATTGAGCCAGAAAGCGAAGAAGTGGATAGTAGGTTTGCCTGTTGCAGAATGAGGTTCGCTATGTACTCTGGTTTGTTGCATGAGTGCCTCGGGTACCCCTTTATGATGATTTCCCTAGAAAAATCTTTACGAATCTTTTCATGAAAGGTGCACCTCCAGAGGCAACAGGCAGAGGTCATCCAACTAATTTGATTTAATTGAATTTCTTTACCGAATGGTTCAGGTATTTTATTGAAAAAACGAATCCAGTTGATTCCTCTCCAATGTTGCTCATCTTTGGTAGACATTTGAGGCACTCCTGTAATTTAGGAATAATAGAGCTAGCCCGCATAAAACCATGTCACCATATCAGTCTCTCACCCGGTACAACTCCAGCTTTTAGGCAAGTCTTTCATTGGCGCGCCTTACGATATTGCGGAGCTTTTAAGACGGACATATCTCAGTTCCACCACGCAGAAAACCCATTCAACCCATTTAATCCGCAAGTTCTTACAGACATGGATTTCATAACGGATGCGTCAAACAATGATTATACATACTGTAATTCATACAATCAACATTCAAGTGTTTTTGCTGACTAAGATGCCTCAAGAATGAGCAGTACAAGAGACGCTGACTGGTTTGATTCTATCTGTCAAAATTCAGCCAATTCCTGGGGCTAAATCTAGCACTTAAAATCCGTGAAGAAAAGCTAACTTATAAAAAGCAATCAACCAAAACTTTTCGTTTGGCTGAGACTCGTGGACGAGGCCATAGAGGTAGACGCGGACGAGGCCAAGAACGCGACCTTAGACTTAATAAAGGTGGAGTGGGTAGCGGCACCAGTACTGATCGACGCCAGAGAGTGAGTGAGTATATCCAGCAGTAGCTCTTAAAGTGACACAGTTGTAGAAAGTGACTCTAAATAGAATGACAATGTCAAGACAACTCGGATACCCGAAAGCTTAGATACGGCCTGCATATTTTGTCAAACCAGTTTTTCTAGCGACAGCTATGGAGAGCAGTGGAATCAGTGCCAGGGTTTCAATTTATGGGCTCATACACAGTGTGCAGGCCCCGAAGGCGAATATTATATTTGTGATTTTTGCCGTTTGATTAAATTTCAATATATTTAATTTGGCCCCAGGTCGCCCTTTAACCCTCACTTAAGACCATGCAGCCGAATTTCTTACTCTTAAGAATAAATGAGTTCTTGATTAGTTCGTTGTTATTTTATTTATTCTATAGTAATGCACATATAGGCCAATGAGTAAAGAACACTATAACGTACTTATTTTATTTATAAGTCTACTATTAGATGCACATCTAAGTTCCGCCTGTTTTTCAAGAGATGGCTCCAGTAGTAAGTACTGGTCGATTGTGACATAAAAAATCATAATGGACGAAGCTTAAACATATGGTAAACAAACTGCTTCGACATATAAATGATTTTGTTTTTGTGTCATATACTTTTGGCTGAGTAAAAATGTCGAATTTTGTGCCAAATAATCGTCATTTGCGGGAAGTGATGCTTTTTTCTTTTATTCAAAGAAAACGTCGGCTTAAGCTCATCGAGAGCTGCAAAAAGTTTATGGAGATACTGCTATAAGTGAGCCAATATGCCGTGATCGGTTCTGTCGCTTCAAAGATGGTGGTTTTTACGTTGAAGACCATTCGCGTGAAGGAAGAAGACCAAAAACCTTCGAAGAGCCAGAATTGAAGGCATTACTGGATGAAGATCCGTGCAAAACGCAACAGGAGCTTGCTTCAGTATTACCCGCCAGGAGCTACCCGCCAAGGGAATAATTCAGAAACAAGGAACTTGGGTTCCTTATGAATTGAAGCCAAGAGACGTTGAGCGTCTTTCTTCGCCTGTGAACAACTGCTCCAGCGTTAAAAAAAGGAAGGGTTTTCTTCAATGCATCGTTACGGGTGATGAGAAATGGATTCATTATAGCAACTCAAAGAGCAGAAAATCATGGGGACTGCCCGGTGATGCTTCTACGTCGTCGGCTCAGCCGAATATTCACGCTGCGAAGGTTTTGCTGTGATTTTGGTGGGACCAGGGCGGTGTTATTTATTATGAGCTATTGAAACCGAATGAAACTATCACTGGGGAACGGTATCAAACTCAATTGATCGCTTGACTTAATCGCGAGCGCGCAAAAAGTGGGCACAATATGAGCAGAGGCAGGAAAAAGTCATTCTACAGCATGATAACGCTCTGCCTCATGTTGCCAAACCCGTTAAAACCTACTTAGGAACGCTCAAATGGGAAGTCCTACCCCACCCGTCATATTCTCCAGATATTCCGTCCGATTATCACTTATTCCGTTCGATGGCACATGGCCTGGCTAATCAGCAGTTTTACTCATATGAAGACATCTCAAAATGGCTTGATTCGTGGATAGCCTCAAAAGACGAACACTTCTATCGTGACGGTATTCGAGCTCTGCCAGAAAAATAGGAAAAAGTTGTCGCTAGCGATGGGTAATATTTTGAATGATTCATTTTTAACCACTTTTTCACAATAAAGTGGCAATTTCATAAAAAAAATAAACAGCGAGAACTTTGTAGCCCACCTAATATTTTTTCATAAGGTCTCAAGAACAAAGCAGAGGCCATATTCCCACTTTCTTATCTATGCTATAAAAAAAATCCTCTTTATAAATGCTATAAAAAAATCCCTCCCACAATTTTTTGTATTCGTAAGATGCTAATTTCGCACTTTGAGCAATGCTTCATGGGGTCAATACGTCCCTTTTCGCTGAAATTTTTTAATTCCGATGATGGAAGACAATGTTGCACTATTACTTAAATGTCCTCGTAGATCGGTTTTATCCTTCTGCATCATATAGCATACTCGCTGCTCGGTGGCTTTTAAATACAGAAGAACAGTGCTCTTTCTATGATTTCAGGATATTCAAAAGCTTTAGTAACATCAAGATTTTTTTCGACATAAAGCCCCAAATGACGTCCGTTCCGATAGATTCAACCTACTTCCAACAACTAATAATTTAAAAAATTCATTTGCCAACTTTTCATCCTCATTTAACGTAAAGTTGATCCCAAGTTCGATTCCCATTGTACTCACTTGGTTAAAATTAAATTTGGTTTGGTCAGTAAGATTGAAGATTCGAAAAGAACTCATAATTTCACCATCGATAGGAAATGTTGAATAAAATATTCCACAGCTTTTGAAAATGATCTATAAGTTCTTGAAAGGAATTGTTTGATTTCACCTTCTTTGCGTGATTTCACCTTGAAAGTAGTGTTCGTCGCGTTTTCAATAGAAAAAATGAAACCAGAACACAGACGCAATCATTTGTCATTAAGACAGCATTAAATAAGCCCGCGTCCAAGCACCGCTTTCAGGGTGATGATTTACTCTAACAACAAGGCACAAACAACTTCGTTCTGAGCACGGACTCAATAAAGTAAACTGTCGTATTCCACACATCTTGAGTTCCCAAGCTTCAACAATCGTTTCAGGGGGATCCTGGCCAATCGCCGGGATATGTGCCCCTCACTTTCAGAAAAGCGCTTACCACCAAAAACTGTCATCTCTCTGGTCTAGGCAAAATCGTCTAAAAAGTCTTCTAGATTTTCTCATTCTGTGGTAATATACCCGGAAATATCCGAGTCCCGTCCGAAACAGCGAAAGATAGAAGTTCATCTGTCCGTGTTTCCTCTTCCTCCATGGCTCAAGAAACGCAAAAAAGTTTTCGGAAATAGAATGGTAGCTGCAGGCGATTTTCAAAGCTCTCTCTCGTTGGACGTTTGCTATTCTTTTACTATGTTTTGTGATTGTCATGGCATCAGGCCAGATTGCAATTCCATACAGAAGTAAGTTTGCGTTGCCATCAAAAATCGCCGCGGACAACCTCGGGGGCCACGGATATTAACCATCGATCTGCTCAGTGATTAGAATAACGTAGCGCTCCCAAAAGATGAGCTTTTAACCGGATGTGACACCAGGATATTGGCCTGAACTCTTGGTTTGTACTTGCACTGCCTCAATGCCAACTGCCACCAAGATGTTGGTTGGAATCCTCCTTCAATCAGCATTAGTATCTCCGGTCGATATTATTTCAAAACCGTGCTCGTTCATTCATGCTACGGCGTTCTTCATCACCTTGTTCAGCTTCAGGTGAGCTCGCTCCGGTGTCTTGGAAGTTGTCACCACCGCTACATCGTCAGCGTAAACTATCAGAAACATATCCGATGGGATGTGGATTCGCAAAAGCCCACCGTGTATAACGGCCCATTGCTTGGGGCGGAGACAACATCCTTGCGCCAGTCAGAAGAATTGTTCGCTTTTCATCTCCCACCCATAATCAAAGCATGCGGCAATTCGAGTGACTCTAAATTACGCGCAATATTTAATCCTGTACTTGAAAGTCCCACCTGATTGCGTTCAGTATATCAATCCATCCTGGAAAAATGAATGCATACGCACGTTAAGCGTAACATTCGCGTATTTCGTTTTTCGCAGCAGCTTCAATAGCGTCGAAGATAGCATTGGTCGTTGAATGCCTTTTCCGAAAGTCGTGCTCTCTCGGAGACAAGTCTCTTGCGTCTTCAATACAACACTAAAGCTGAGGTCTGAACATTGCCTCTAGGAGCTCTCCAGCTGTGTCTAGCGTACAATGTGGCCGGTAAGAGGACTTCTTCTTATCTTCTTCTTGTGTCCCTTGGAAACAGCTAGAAAATTGGATTAGATCAATTCCCACATTTGGCCGTATCTGAAAGCGCTTGAAAAGCGTTTTCGAGTACCAGTGTATCTGATGCGGATTCAGAGGGACTATTTCAAGGACTGACTTGAAGGAAGGTACCTGTAACAGACTGCTGTGGTTTGAACTGCCGGACGAGTAACGCTTGATCGGCTGTGCGGACGATGCCTCGGCGTTTGTCGCTGGACACGGTTGGTCAACCGTGCGCAACTCAGACTAAATACCTAAATGCAGCAGATAATGGACTCGATGACCGCTCACAGTTTCAGGTTGGCACTGGAAAATGTCGAAGCGGTTATCCTGGCAAAAAAGAGAATTCTCAAAATAACGCCTATCATTGGGGGCAACGCACTGTTGTCTGGAAATATTTACCTGTGCAGAAGCGAAGACGGCAGAAAAGATGTCGCCACGGAATATAGCACGAGTCCAGGAAAAAAAAACACAAGAGGAAGATGGACAGCACGTCTGATCCGTGACTTGAGACCCTGTCTCAGTCGAGTACATGGAGAAACCGATTTCTACTTGACCCAACTTTCTACTTGACCCAATGTCCATGCCAAGTTGGCATGGATGTTTTCGGTATTATCTGCAGATGATTGACAGGCCATGGTCTCCTTACTGCGTGTTTTGTGCAAGAGAGGTGTATGACGCCTGTCACATCTTCTTACCTTGCAAAAGATGAGGAAACCAGCGTGGTGACCTCTTTAGCGAAATTAGAGATCTCCATCCGGAAACGATGGTCAGAGAAATGCTGAAAATGGTTGACAAACGGAATCACGTGGCACAGTATGCTCGGACCGTGCAGACATTGAAAAAGCTATATTGGACGCTGAGAGGCGTCAGAGATGGGGGATCTCTTTTCTAGTACTGGAGAAGAGCTTCCCATAATGTGAAGGCGCATCTATGCGTAGGAGTACGAGGCCTAGCTCGAAGTAATGTGTCAAACGGATCCAGGCTAGGTTTTCAGGTTGACAGGAGAGGTGGTTAGTGGGTAGTCAAGAAAAATTGCGGGTCTGGGAGTCCCAAACTCAAGGCGTAAATAGTCTTCACATTCCTACCACAAAAAAAAATATATTTGTAAGCATGTTACCAAGCCTGCGGGTGACCTGCTGATTACCCCTTCCTCCAAGGATCACGGTTGATCTCATCACACAGAGCCTGCCATTTTGCAAGCTTGCTTCGCTTAGTGTCCCAGTTTAACTCTAAATTTAGCAGATATGTACTCTGATAAAAGTTTGGAGGCAGCTTGTCAGTTACGGGCCCATTAGGCTCTGTATATGCAAGGAAGAGATCTGTTACGAAGTACCGCGATTCATTCTTAGTTTTCCGTCGGGATATCGACGCTTCGCAGGCTTAATGAATCCACCTAGTTTTGCCCACTTCACTAGACGAAGCCTCACTAGTCCAGAGACAAAGTTAATTGCAAGCATCCAAAGTTTCACTGAATTCATTCTTATCCAGCTTGGCAACATTCCAACCTCGCAAATACTGGGGTTTCGGGCATTCGCTGCTGCGACTTTCTTAAATTTGGAAGACGATGTAGCTGTCATCACTAGCATTGTAGTCCTCCAACACCCTCCAACCCTGAAAGAAATTTGCTAGCCCTTCTGAGCCATACTCACGTCGAGAATGGATTCACGGTACTAAGGCCTGCTATATGTTGGTCTCTTGCTTTAGTGTTCAACATCACAAAATCAAGCCTCGCTATCATCTCTCTTAACAGAAGGCCTCTGCAATGCTGTTGCGGTATTCCACACTGGAGCTCTCTAAAGTTAAAGTCTCTAGCAGCAACCACATGTGTTTCGACTACTCAAAGCATATGCTGGGGTGAGTCGAGCTTTTCTCGGAATTCCTGTTGAGTCAGAGAAAAGAGCAATTAAGGTACCACGAACAGGCGTAAATAATTGGTTGGACTTGACATGATTGTGGTTTTGGACTTTATTTCATGCTGGATATTTTATGCTGTTTTCTTTTTGGAGGGTTTGAAACTTGTAACAATGGCCCTTGCTGTTGGAAAATAGTTAGTCCTTGAAGAAAAGGATTCAAAGGCGGACGCAACATCAAGTCATCTCTATCATAGCTCTAACATATCGCGCATATCTCTAACAAAAATGACTTATAGACCGAGGACCAAAAGACATGCAGCCTTTTTTTTTAATTTACTTAATATAAATCGCCACTCTTCAAACATGATATATTTCAACCTGAACCAGCACCAACGATACAAGTCGCCTAAATGTTAACCAAGATCCCAGTTTAACAGGATTCAATGGATTTTACGATCTCTCCACTCACATACGTCGTTTAATTTTCACGTCATATTTTTGTATATCACTTTAATTGCTACATGATGTATTCGTATCTCTTTCTACATTATGCCTCCCGGGACTCTTAGTTCTTTCCAGTGTTAACGGTATGATTCATACAACTACTAAATAATTTTTCTCGAAAATTTCCTAGAAATATAAAATCCGTAGGTTACATTTTACTTTCTAGGAATGAGTGTTATTCATTTCGAAACTTTATTGCCGTATTTTTTTTGTGGGAGATTCGCTGGAAAAATGAAAATCTCATGATTTAGAGTGATTTCACCAGGAGCGGTGCACATACTCGTGCGTGCATGCATGACATCCCTCAAACGCCGTTGTGAGTGCTTCGTATATTATGCATGGGAACTGTGTACTTTGTGGGGAAACCTTTCAAAATACTGGACATATCAATTTCATTCGTCTTTCTTTAAAAAATCTTTTACATTGGAAATAATTTGGTGTACGCTTTAAATTTGGAATTGGTATCATTCGAGTTTTTCGCAGAACTTAACAGAGAAACGGTAAATTTTGAGAAAAATATAATTCAGTTTTGTAGGAAAAACAAGACAGCGTTGAGTGAAAATCCGAACAAATTCACGATCTAATGGACACAACTGAGCGAACTAGAATTTTATTTTCGTTAGTAAATATTTTTGCACTTCGTTCTCATTTCGACTTTTTATGAAGGTTAAGTTCGTCAGAAAACTTGAGTAAGCAAACAGTAAAACTGTAAATTGAATGTTCCATTTTCTATCTCTTTCTTCGAGATGCCTTTTGAGAGTATTCGCGCTAGTTTGTCATAATGCTATGACATGGATTATGCTTCCGATGCGCCATATATTTCCATATCGTTTCACTTGAAAAAGACTTCGTCTAAATTTACGTCATTAGTCCATGTTTCAGGCTGTTTTAAGCAAATTCAGTTTTCACGAGCTTTTTGTCTTTTGAGATGGCTCGATTTTCCGGTTAATTTCTGTATTTTAAGAGAGGAAAAATTTTCTAAAACAGGCTGCCTTATGTCCTAAGCCAGATATTGAGCGGAGCAACGTCTGCTAAACCAGACAGATCGTTCGAAGTAGTTTAAAAGTACTAACTATTATATAATCTGCTATTTTCATCACTTTGAGATATTAATTTCGAGTTATCTACAAAAACTCACGTACAAAAGATAAGTAAGACAAGTTTCAAAAGGGTTTCTAGAACGCTTGTTTAATAAATACATAATTTGAAATTCTGTGTCAAAATCAAGTGTTTTTACATGACTGCAAAGGACATGATTGACTAGGCCTTGTAAAATCTGTTATTCGACTTATCAAGCTTATCTCATTTTTACCTTCTGTGACAACTCTATGGAGAAACCACTTTTTTGATGTCTAATTTGTGTTCCACAAGCGAACATATCCTTTTTATTAATTCCTTTCGTTTAATCATTGTTGAATTTTATTTGATTTTTTTTAAACCTTAGGGCAGTTTTTCAAATTTTAGACATTTTCAGTACACGGCAATGAATTAGATTTTCTCATAGTTTAAAATATTACCTTTATGTTGTCCGTACCTAAAATTGCAATAAATGATTTTTCAAACTAGCTTCTATTGACAATTAATGACTTCCAGTGAAAATATTCAAAGTATTCAATTTATTTTTTCTAGATAGTCTCTTGGTAACTCTACACACATCTCCCAGCGATGCTCCCATCTCTTTAACCCGACTATATCGTACACAGCGGTTTTCTCTGCCAAATAATTGCTAAAGAAGGTGATTGCCTCCACATTTGACGAAAATGTCTGTCTCCTGACCGTAGCTTTTAAAGAAGTCAAAAGAAAAAAGAATTCGCTTGAGGTAAGATGTGGTGAGTAAAGCGCATGATCAAGCAGCTCAAACCGGAATTCGTGGATTTTTACCATGGCAATCCCTTATGTGTAGCAACCGATGCGTTGCCTTAGTGAAACCGGATTTTCTTTTTCTGCAAATCTGGTGGGTTTTCTGCAATTTCTGCCTTCAGCTTGGCAAGTAATGATGCGTAGTATGCTCCTGTAATGGGTTTTCCTTTCTGAAGGTAATCGATTAAGATACCTGCACGACTTTCGCAAAAAAAGTCGCCATCACTTTGCCAGCCGAAAAATAGTTTTTACTTTTTTCGGAGTCGCTTCCCTCTTTGCAATATACTGTTCTGATTGTGTTTATTTTGGCGGTATAATGTATATCCAAGTTTCATGTATAGTAATTAATTCTTGCAAACACTTGGATTTACTGCGCCAACAGAGCGTTAGAAATGTTCATCTTCTTCTGAACACTTCTTTGGTCTAACGTGGGCAAATGCGGCACCAAACGCTCGGACATGTTTCTAATGCCTACGTCTTGATTTAATCTTTGGACATTTCCATAACCTCTGCTATCTCTCTCACTTTAATTTGGCGATCGTCGAACACTATTTGGTGAACTTTAGCAATTTTATCGTCTGTAGTCGAAGTTTTGGGATGTCTCAAACTTCCATCATCTCCCAATCTCTTACCACCACGTTAAATTCAGCTGCCGAAAATTCCACTGTGGTAAATGATGCTGCGGAGTCCCCACACACAGAGACTAATTTATCTTTGCTTTGCGTAGGCGTATTGTCTTTCATTAACAAACATTTAATAACAGCCCTGTACTAATTTTTTTCCATTTTCACAAAAACACACACATCAACTCACTCAAACAACTATCAACTGAAAAGTGCACGTGAGTGACTATCAAACTTTGATGAGTAACTGTCAAAAGATGAATAACTACATTCACTAGCTTTTATTGACGAGTGCCGCCATCTTTACGATGTGATTGGAAACTTTTCAGACTACCCTCGTATAATACTTGAATTCCGATGCTCATAAAGCGTAACTGGTGGCGAAATTGTAAGTCACCGCAATTAAAAAGACACTGCAACTATATAGTGTCAAAACAGAGCGAAACACCAACACATTAAGTACCAGATACGCATGTGGCCTCTTTTCAGTTGGAATAAGTTTAAGGAGTAGGAAATGTTCGTGTTAAAAAAGAAGTAAGTTGTATAAAAATTTCGTTTCTCAGTATAAAACCAGTACATGGAATTTTTACAGAATGACTATTGAGTAAAAGGTGCTGAATTTTGGCCTTGACTAGGAGACCATTAAAATCAAAGTAACTGAACATGAGTGGCTCACCGACGGCGATTTAGGGTTCCCCAAAATTTAACATCTTCGATTGAAAGTAAAGAGAAGGATAAGACTCTTCTACACGTTCTTTTAATGGACCTAACCAGCGTGTTAGGGCAAAAGCGATAGACCTATTGCAATATTTCTGCAATGATACGGTCTACTTTTCAAGACTTTCACTGCCCCGGGTAAAGAACTGCTAGTTGTAATTCATTACTCGAGACATCGAAAGGAACAGAATCGAGATTGCCGAAGGATGCAAACAGTAGACGCTGTACTATCCCGTGCATTTCGTCAGCTTCGTGCAAAAAGGGTGTCCGTAGAGAATCGAGGTTCTAGATAACTAATTTTTTGTCTAACCACCTCGTTCTCTTCTCAGGTCATATCAAATGTTCTGCTGGCAGTGAGCATTTCTTTGTTGATCATTCTGCGAGGATATTTTAGGCCGGTCTACACAATGCCATTCTGGGTATGTCTCATTTTGATACCGCGCCCGTTAAGGTTATTCTCAGGCCATAAGTACTCTAAAAGCTAACCATGCACAAAAAAAAATACCATCACAAAAAGTAGATACATAGTGGACCAAAAGTCCGTTAGCATTTAAATCGCTCTCTGCGACACAGAGAGGTTACACATCGAAAAAGCGGCCAATGGGAATCGTGTGCCATTGCTTCGTTCACCAAGGCACAATGTGGGTTCTGCGTACGTAAGTACTATCGAAACAACGATTTTTCGTCTTTAGTGCAACAAAAATATGGCAAACATTGAAAAAGACGGTATAAAAATTAAGCTCCATCGATTCAAGAGATTAAAAATTGGGTGCTGAAGTTCGAGTTGGGTCACCATTGACTGTAATGTTCTTCCCAGCAGCATTTCTGAAGACCTATGGACTAAGAATTTGACGTGCCACACGTGATAGTGGCTATCTTCAGCGGTACCGGTGTTTGGACAACCGCTTGATGTTGTTCATCGCTCCGAAAAGTTTTGGTGATTAACGTAGCCTTTCAACCAGAAATGAGCATCATCGCTAAACGAATTTTTTTATTAAATTCGGCACCTGCAGCGATTTGAATCTATGTCGTGTCCGGTGGTCGTACGGATTCAATTCCTGCACGAGTTGGATTTCGTCCGGAAACCAACATCCTTGCGTAGAAGCTCCCATAATGGGGATGGGCACAGGTTAAATTGTTGAGTACAATGCCGAATGGACTCTCTTGGGTCTTCATCTACACTGCGCACTGAAGTTGATATGGTTTCTTCATGACGAACTGTAAGACGTCTGAATCGATGCGTACTATCAGTGAGAGTAAAAATGATGTGGAAACGATCCATGGTAAGTCAAATTATTTGTTCTGATGGACAATTATTTCGTCTATAAAATTGATCTAAACGTCGATGAATTTCACCAACAGAACCGTGTTTTTGGAATCAAATCCGAACAATTTGCAGGCGTGAACATATTTATTATAAAATGGCAAACCAAATTAACCGCAAAACGCATGAGAGCTGTCACACCATACGTACCAATAAAGTGTTGACAACTTGAACTTATATGCTTCTAAAAACATCCTTTTATTATCCAATGTAGCAAAAACAGCGAGCTTTGTAAGACAATAAGCTTTGCAATTAAACGTTGTCGGTGAGTTCATGGTTGACGATGGTATGCTTTCTTGGACTAAATTTTTATAAGAATAATTTTTCCGGTGTGGTGGTGCATGTCACTCATTGTGCATGAATTTAAAATATCTATCTCCAATCTCCTACAGCATTCGCTTAGAAACATCAATGCATCTGGAAAATTTGCATCGAATACCATTAGATTGGGAAGTGTTTATTGGAAGTGTTTGTTGGAAGTGTTAGCGCTGTTTAGTTGACATGCTTTTATTTGACCTAGCGAACGAGGAATGCGCTGGAAATGAAATTCTATGAATTAGAAAAATAATCCGTCATTGAACTGCCGAGATGACGTGCGGTTTAATGAGAGATGTGGGTCGTTTTCGTTTAACTGGGCTAGGTGTCTATAATGGAGAGCGTAAGCGAAAGAAACGCCTATTACTTTGGAATCGGTCTAAATTAGTGAAGAAATAGAAATTGAGGAACACTAGTGAAGAAATATGAGTAGCAACTGCAGATGTGGGGCTTAGTGAGGTACTAGTGGTATGACTATGTACAAACTCCAAAGGAGAGTTACATATATCTAAAGTAGTAAATAGACGTTGCCTTAGTTTGTTGGTTTTGTCTTTTACATTTGCAATCGGACCTTATTCTATTGAATTTGAAGCAGATTGTATGTGTTCCGCAACTAAGATCAAAATGACAATTTTTCCAAGGTGGAGCTACACAATTTTCTCTTTCTGTCTTTTCTCCTTTTAGTAGGTCAGTTTGTTCTTTCAGACAAAGTACCAGGCCAAAAGTTGAGCAGCCCAAATTGCGTTTAGTGAGGGGCATTTCATAACCCATCTGCCCTGTTTTGCTGGCGTATCCTGTAGATACATTTCGTGAGCACCTCATAGTTTCAGGTTGTTGGTTTTGATGCATGGTTTGCAATGGGTTTACTTTCGTACCAATCCTTATTATTATTATTATTATTATTATTATTATTTTTTTTATTATTTTTCCTTTTTTTAATTATTATTATTACCTTGGCTTCATGATTGACTCGAAGATGAGCTTTCTTGACCAGGTTCGAGCATCAGCGGATAAGGCTTCTGCGGGAGTATCGGCTCTCAGTCGCCTTACGGCCAACCCGCGGATGAGCAACCTCAAGCAAAAGACGTCTACTGATGAGTGCAATGGTCTGGGCTGATGCTCTTAGTAAAGAGTCGCACCGAGGGCGTCTGGCACAGGTACAGAGGCAAGGAGCTTTGCAGATAGCGGCTGCATATCGCACTGTCTCTGAACCTGCAGTGCTGGTAATCCCGAAGGTGGTTCCTATTAAGTTACTTGCAGGCAAACGGAAACGTGTATACTTACGGAGGGGGGAGTCGGCGAGAGAAACCATCAGCCGAGATGAACGGAGAAGGACCATAAGCTTGTGGCAGCAAATATGGGAAAACGAAACGCGATGACGGCTAATTAGTGACTTGGGGCCGTGGTTCTACAGAATGCATGGTGAGACAGACTATTACTTGACACAATTACTAAGTGGTCACGGGTATTTTCAGTTTTACCTGTATAAGATGGGAAATTCACCATCCCTAGCTTGCGTGTTCTGCCCGGGGATGATGGATGGAGCATGCCACACGGTCTTTACGTGTGCTGGATGGACAAGATTCCGTTCGCATCTCTCGGAGAAAAAATTTGTGCTCTCCCCAGAAAATGTAACGGAAAAAATGATGCAATCAAAAGACAATTGGAACTGTGTGTCGCATGGACAGGACAGTCCTTCTTATAAAGAAGGGCATGATGGATCGCTTGGCGAGAGAGGGAGGATCTCTCTGACACCAATCCTCTTCCTTACTATCCATCTGTGCATAAAGAGATTAACCTGAAGGCGCCGCTAAGCGATGATTAATGAGGCCTACTCCGAAGTAAAGTGACAAACAATTCCAGCTAGGTTTTCGGTGTGACAGGGGAGGTGTTTAGTCGGTAGTCTGGTTGCGGTAGTCCAACACTCAGGGCGTAAATAGCCTTCACCTTCCAACCAAAAAAAAAATACTATTACGGTAATGTAAAAAATTTCCTAGCCTTGTTCTTATTTGTGAGAATTAGTGTTACCTGTTGGGGAATATCTTCTCGAAATTGTCTCTTTTCTAAAAGAAAACATTGTCATAAAATATTTGAAATTACAATTAATCTTTCTTTGTAACTATTTCCTCACACAAGAACGATTTCACATTATCTTTCACTCTATTGCAAACTTTCCAATGACGCAAAAATAAATGGTGTTTGCCCATGAATATGATTTGTAAATAATTCTTCTTTGTCCTTAAATGGCCAGATGGTAATTATTAAGCAGATTTCTGAGAAGGGAAGGACATTTTGTAGGGACTCAAATTATGCATGAAAGTATCTTATAATATATGAAAGCTGTATTGTAGATGTCTTCTCATTACTTCCGTTTAACCTGATGAGAATTTTATGAAATTATTATGTTGTCCTAGGCAACTTCAAGTTTTTTCGGTAGAACGGTAATATAGGAAACTTGTCACAATAAAAGAGTTCGACTTTACAATTTCTGAATTCTTTTTCAACTTCCTAATAAAGATATAAATAAAATTCAGAGATTTAATCAACAATCTTCAGTACATTAACATGAAACACTTTCGTTACTTATCACATTACTCGCTTCGATACTTTCCAACTTAAACACACGCTCATAGCATCCTGAATCTAAATATAATAGCATTATTCACCCCGGGCTGCTCATGATGAGATTTGATATTCTCAACGAATAATATAAAGGCCCCAGACAGACAGCACCACGTTTCTTGTTGCTATACAAAAGTGGCATGGTAACAGGAAAGGATGCAAGTTCAAAGCATTGACGGCGGGAGAGATAGAAGCCTAGGATAGCTTATCACGTACGAACAACTATCTAGAATTACATTAACATGAGCTAGTCGAAACTTTCGGGACTATCCCCAAACCAAACGAATAAACCTACCAAGTATTACTCTAGTCCACCTCGGTTCACCGTAACGACCTCTCACCACATTTCGCCTACCTTTAGCAGCAATGTCGCCTGTTCGCCTAAAATGGAATTGGAAACGCATACCTAAGAACGAAACGGAATACAGAAAAATACACAAAATAAAAATAATAAAAACAAAAACAACAAAACAAAAGAACTTCTCGTTTTCGTTAACGTTTTCCTTCGCATATGGTCAAATTGTGTATGGATATTACATTTCGAAAAGGTATTATGGTTAGGTGGGGCATATATCCTGAACTGACCTTAATCCTGAGGTCATCCTAAATGCCATGATGTGGCAGATAAAACTCGGGATAAGAAGAAATAATATTAAGGAGATATCCTATATTGTCTTACGTTTGAAATGAAATGTTGTTATTTCGATTTCCGATGATTTTTGGTGGAGATTGGGGCATTATTAAAATATTTTCCTGTAAGCAGTAATCTCCTTGTGGGTTTTTACGGGAAGTTGTTAAAATGAAAATGATGTTTGACGTTGCAAGGGCCAAACAGGATTCAATGGTTTCTATTTGCTTTGATGAAATGGTTTTTACAGGCGAATAATATCAAAGAAAAAAATGTATCGAATTGGTCAGTTTTAGTAAAAACAGCTACAAGGATTAGTAGTATAATGCAAAGAGAATAAAAAACACAAGTAATGCGGTGTGTCCTTATGTCGGTTTATAAAACCTCAAAGACATAAAATGCAACAAACTTGAGCACAGTTAACGAATCATTCATCAATATTGCAATATTACAATCTTACAATATTTACACTATTCAGGATAATCTAACGTTTTCAGCATCCTGTCGCTTTACTTAGTTTGCATAGAAACTCTCCGATATAAAAATATCTGTCATTAATTCTATGGACATTCGGATCAGTGTGTTATGCACCAAAGTCGTCCTAGTTGCAGACAACCTTTATACTCCCGGCTATCAATAAATGTGTGTATGATCGTAAGATAACGAGAGTAGTAGTAGTAGTAGTAGTAGTAGTAGTAGTAGTAGTAGTAGCATCAGTAGTAGTAGTAGTAGCATCAGTAGAGGAAGTAGTATTAGTTGTTGTTGGGGTAGTAGTAGCACTCGTAATAGTAGTAGAAGTAGTAAAAGTAGCAGTAGGTGTAGTAGCAGAAGTAGTAGTAGGAATAGTAGTAGTAATGGGAGCAATAGAAGTAGTAGTAATAGTTGTTGTTGTAGTAAAAGAAGTGGTGGTAGTACTTTATTGAGACTTTTGTTTTACATATGTCTTAATCTTCTATATTTATTTACAATTCATTTGACAGTGACAAATGTCATTTTTGATGGATATACGACCGGAGTCCATACGTGTTAGTTTTTTTTTATTTCAAAATTACATTTTTCTCCCGTTTCCTCATACGGTCTGATTCTTTAGTGATTAACGCAGTAAAACTTAAAACTAACGACACATAACATATTCTAAACTTAAAAACTAATGTACTTATAATTATTCACAGTTCAACCTTCTCGTTTGTTCTGGCTAGGCGCATGCTCTCTTCTCGGCGTTAAAACTATCTAATGAGGACATATTTCAATTCGACCTGATCTCCAGGAGATGTAGAGGTATATGAGAAACTTCTAGTTTAAGTTTAAGTAAACTTCTCGTTTCAATTAATTTTAACCCCTATATGTATTGTCTGCGTTTTATTGTAAAAATCTGGTTTTAAGGGACTATGAAGTGCTTCGGCATTGGGTTGATACTTTTTAGAATTCTGAGTGGTGAAATCTAGTATGGGTTTTCGGGGCAAGAATTATTGTTTTATAGGTTTCGAATTAGTGGTGAGTCATGCGTCCGCCATTTGGTTAATTTTATCTTGCTTGTTTTGATCATGTATTGCACAATGGGAATAATATTTCTCTCTTTGTAGAGTGTTCGAGTGATTTTCGTAATATTTGTTTGTTCGGCATCGGTATTTCGAAACACATTTTCGAAGGATCCTTCTTTCAGACATTTTTATCCCTTCTGCCGTTATCGGCGAAATAGTCATCCGAGCTGAGAAAAAGTAGGTGATGATGGGCAGGATTAAGGTATGATACAAAAGGAGCTTTACATTTGGGAAAACGGATCTGGAGGAGAGGAAAGGTAAAATTAACGCTGTTGCTCCCTTAACTCTTTTACAGCTTTTTGGCGTGGAGGTTTAATCCTTTTGGTAAAATTGACGCCTCAGTACTTAATGGTGGCCTAAGCTGGTACGTTCTCGCCATCAATGCTCACTCGAATTGGCTTGCTTTGTTAGATTGCTGGTCTGTGCCCTTTCGAGCTAGTGTTACGGAAGCATATTAACTCCAATTTTGAGGCATTTATTTTTAACTCCCAATCTTTTAACTAGCTTGCTTTTTCGTTGACTGCTCTTTGCACCTTTTCTAAAGCGAAAATGGGAAGAGCGTGATTGGCTAGTATCACGTCTGTAAATAAAATAACCTTCGGTTTGCAAGACGGGTTCGGTTTTCTACTTGTAGAGTTGGTGGGGTACGAAAAATTGTGAAGCGAAAATTAATAAGGTAGGGCCCGAGTATGGAACTTTGTGGGACCCTGATCTGATGGGTATTGGTGTTGAAGTTTGATGAGAGATTTTAATAGTTAAGGTTATGTTTTGTAGAAAGTTATTGATGATTCTTGTAAGGGGGATGACAATTCGGAGAGATGACTTCGAAATTAAGACCCTCTTTCCAAATAGAAGACGGAAGACTTTTGCAGATTCAGTGCACAAGCAACTATGCATTGTTTTTTGTGCAAGTTCATAGTGACGGTATCGTACAGTAGCACTATTGTTTGTTTAATTGACCTCTTATGTTGGAATACAAGCTGAAACTCTTGAATCAGGCTTTATGAGAACACCTTAAAGCTACTTAGGAGGTTCTTTTCAGGACTTTATTAATGTTAGATACTAGCGAAATATGTCTCAAATATAAATAGGATCGTCAATATTTTCGCAACGACTGCTCTACACTCCATCAGAACTTTTTTGGGTATGCAATCCAAGCAAGGAGAGCACTTTCTATTAATGCTGGCTACGTTCTTTTCAACTGCGACCTCGTGAGCTAAAAAGTTATCATAGATATCATGTCTTGGTGACTCTGCCTTGTTGGTGTTGGAGAAGATGGTTAAATGGGAGCCCTGGTAGCCGGTCTTTGCGGCTGTTACAAAGAAAATTATCGCATGTGTTTCCAGGTTTTCTCTTCCAGGCTCCTTTCATGATATAGGTTACTGTAAAATGAAAAAATGACCTGAAGATTTTCATCGACTGTAGAAAAGGACTTCCTTTCACATTTGACAGGATCGACATCAACACTGGAAACTTGTTCCTGACGTTCAGATGTTTATTTCAGTTTACATTTGTAGTTTTCGTTTATTTCGTTTAACCCCTATTATCAATAATAAGGGTTAGTGTATCCTCCGTTAGGCACCAGTATAGTATTTGCTTTGGTGGTTTTTAGAGGCATGATAGTCCATGCAGCCTTGTAAAGATTCAGAGAGGATCGTGATGAGGGTGTCTTTTTCTTGGTTGGATAATATTCTATTTGATTGGGCAGTTAAAGGAGTTTGAATTTATTTGAAATAACAGGTTATGTGATACTATGAAGTTATCTAGGAAGGAACTGCCTATTGGGTATGTCAGAGTTCCTGCATTAAGGATGGCACACGTCCAGAATGATGTTCTAGTGTTCGAATGGTACCATAGGTGGACACTTTTGCTATTTAAATTCTGGGTAAACTTCTCACAGTTTTTGTGACTCGCGTTGAGTTCCTCGCCCAGGATGATGGAATCATAGTCAGAAGCTGTATTTAAGATCCTATCAAGTTATGTTTTTATAGAATTTCCAAGATTCCTTGGAATATATACTGACCCCAATGAGCGTTTCCAATGGTTTCCATTGGTTCTCCTCATCTTAAGGGTGGCTAGCGTGTAAGAAATATCTGTGTGGTCAATTATTATTTGTTCGAGGGGAAGGTGATCACGTTATAGAATAGCAGTTTCCTGCCCGAATCATTCTTGACAATTTGTTTTTATTTGTTTGTGATTTTAGTACTGTTATTTTTCAGTTTATGTTGATTAGGCTCTTTCTCCTGCCGTTTCGAATTTTTGGTGCTCACTGTTTGTTATTAAGCTTTGACTTTAATTAACTGTCATTTGTTATGACTAATTTTTGACAAGAGCGAATAAAACACGTCTTCACGCTGCGGCTTGTAGACGCCGACAGTTACTCTATTTCTAGGAAGGGTGGAAATGCTCCAGAATGCAAACCTAATAATCCTGGTAAACTTTCCTATAAATGAAAGGAAATCACGGTCACTCTTACCTTTTTTTATTTGATGACTCGAATAAACGAGAAAACCGTTTGGCTGAAACTAAAGCAACTCTTATAATTGAAGTTAGAAATTTGCAGAACTATTATATATCATATACTTACAACCCTTCCATGAACCGTAGAATCCATGAGAATCTCTTTCTATTCCGTGGACGGATGAAGTTTACCCGATTAATTCCGTCTAACCTAGCCAAAAGTGGAATAAGGATGTGGTTGTTCTGTGTCGCAGCAAACGCAAACCCCTTGAGAGACATCATCCACAATGGTAAATGAGAAGATACTCGTGAGATGAATTAGGGTGAGAGGTCCGGAAAGAGGTCTCAGCTTCTTATGGAAGGACCTGGAAGGCATCTAGGATTTGGAAGGAATATCACGATGAATAATTTTTTCGCGACATTGTCACTCCTCAATCAACTACTCTCTTTGTACCTTCTCTGGTTGGTACCTTAATAAAAAAAACCGCAGATAACAGAAGCGTTTGTGCCTGGAGAAACCAGAGAAGAACACTCAACATTGTTGGGGCTTCAAGACAAGAACAGTAACTGTCTCTCTCTCTTGCAATCTTACAAAGAAGAAACGAAAGAAAATCCTCAAAAGAAGAAACGAAGTAGTATCGTCCTGTTGATTCGGTTTTTTGAGACAACACAAAGAATGATGAATTGTTTGGATTACATTCAAACCTGTCGTGTAGTAAAACTGACTGCAACAGGTACGATGTTTACGTATTCCTAGAAGAAACAACTGGAAGCTCGAAGTACCGAAAGCAATACCAATCACCAGATTTTTTCTAAATACTCTTTGAAATATGAAAAAAAGGATTGCATTTGATTATGTCTAAGATATATAACCGCGAAACATATATCATTATTTAAAAATAATGTATCATTGCCTACTAAACTGACATCTAACACTGTCCAGCAATAATAGAAAGTGGATTTTGCGAAACCAAACCTATGGCAAAATGCATTAAGGATTGGGTTGGCAACTTATTTCATCCGCAAACAGATTTCCATTAAAAGCTTTTTCGCTTCCTTGGTAAGATTATAAAATATTAAAAAAACAGTTAGAGTAGTCTGTTTGAATTTGCTTAGGTGTACCCAGGAGAAATGTCAACTAAAGAGCTTAGTCTAGACCCTTCCTTTCCTTGCATCTGCCATAAAAGGATTTAATGCGGATGAGAAAAGGAATAATGTGATTTGCTTGAAATAAAGTCATGATGCGAAGGACATCATTTTGACTCTTTATCTCCAGCTGAAGTGTGTGGTAATTGGCGATATCATGTAAAATCTTTTATGGGTCACTGCTTTATTATCAAAACTTCTGACGAACCCTACACATTGGCTTCCTTGGGAAAACATGTCATGTGAATGCTTCATTGCTCCCAATCGGGATTTTATGTTCCATAACAACTTCCTTTGATAAACATTGAAAATAGTTTGGAATTGAGTAAGTAGCTCATTCCCCAGAAATCCAGTAGAGCATATAAAAGGAGTAGACGAAGAAGCGGAGCAAGACGCAGAGGAATTGTATCACTTTTGCAGAAATATCGACTATGGGCTACTACATTTTATCCTCTCATGCGTGTCTACTCTGGAGCAGTGAGTGTCCTTATGTTTATATCAAACGTGACTGACATTCAAAATTCAAAACATATGACACACCGGTTCCCTTTTTTCTTAGTCCATTACGTGCTTTGGCTGTTAACACCATTTGATTGATATTGACATAGGCTTTGGTGATGGTGTTGAAGTCATGCGAACACATTGACAGAAGCTGGGGAGTTCTTGTCGTGCGAGAGAAAAAAAAAATTGCTTGGCAATTCAACTTATATCCATGTGACAATTTGTACTGATGCCGATATGGGATCGTAAGTCCTTAGAATATATCTCTCAATTTTCCATGCATTTTTCCAGCCTGGTGATGTGTAAACATCTCCGTCAAGTGAATGAGTGACTCGAAACAGATGATAGAATACGAGAGTGTGTGCGCTGGTGACAAGGGTCGGGCGCGCAAGGGTTGAACTCTATGGGGCACGTCTTCCCTTTACAAATTTAGTATGGTGGAAATTGGAGTTTTTTACTATTTAACGGATTTTGTATTAGACAGCTTTTCCCACTATGGAAATTCTTGCGTGTGAAATATTTTGAGATGGAGTGCAATTGATGCTAAAATGGCTGCTGTAGCGACCGAATGAAGGATGTTTTGGACTCGCACATTCATTTCGAGTTAATTTCACGAAGTCGGTGGTGAGTTGGTGGGATTTACATTTCTATCGAGGCTAAGAGCGTTTTGGGGTCGTTCAGTGAGCGAAAACTTTACTTCAGCTTTATTAAGCCTGTCTAGAAACCATACTCGAAGCTAACGTTTAAACATATACTAACTCATTTTAATGAGCAAACGATACCAAGAATAGGAGTTGGATCATTAAGTTTCAAATTATTCATCAGGGACCCTCGAACTTTTGCTTGCGTCGTGATGGTGAATCATCTGTTGGAGTAGTTTTCAAGACTATTTGAGCTAAGCTGTGGTGTTTATCAGAACTATATTCATGTTAGTGTGTGTAGATTATATCCAAACCACAAAATTTTTCGTTATTTTCCTTCCTCATACCTTTTCACCTCTGGCCATTAATAAAAGAAGTTTTTAGGAAAAGGGAACTTCAAGTTGGCAATACTTTTTCATTCTTTGTATGGTGTGACAGCTGTCACTTGTTTTCTGGTAAGTTTGGTTTGCCATTTTGTATTGAATTTGTTGACGTCCAAGCAACGTTGCGAACTGTGGGGATTTATTTCAAAAAAATAACGGTTATGTTCGAGAAACTCATCGCACTTTCTACCAATTTGATGGCCGACATAATAAACATCAGAAAAATCAACTCCATTAACCGTGGATCGTTATTGATGTTTACTCTCACTGATAATACGCGTCCATCCAGATATGCTGTAGCGCGTAGTATCGATAAAGAAAGACGTGACTCTATTCAATATCGTATTGAACAACTAAGCATGTGCCCATCCACATGGAAGATTTAACGGAAGGATCTTGACTTGCGGGATTACTTAAACTTGCTGAATTTATAAGAAGATTTAGATTAGCAATGAGGCTCATTTTTGGTTGAAAACGTACATAAAAAAAACTACCACATTGGAAGTGCTAAGCTATGTACCACAGACAGCTGTCAAAACACTCTTAAACCTGGAGAAAGCCACTGTTAGGTGTACTCTATAAGCATCTTCGGTGGAATCATTGGTTAATATTTCTTCAAAAATGCTGCTGGAAATACCATTACGTGAACGATTCGGCCCAAAATCCCACGCTTTAAAACCGCTAAATTATTTCTTGCATATCTTCTTTCCATTCAACGAATCGGACGCTCCTCCTTTTGGAAGACAATATTCGCCACGTTATTGGCGAGATACGACCCCATTTTCGGTTAGAGTCGCTGGAAATCGGGCCTTTCGCTTGGACTTCCACAATGTCAGTCATGGCTCTTAGATGCCCTAAATAATATTTAAAAAATGGCAGAGAATTAATTTCCCAATAAAACCATGGCATTTTTGGGCATTCGAAAAAAATTATCGGCAATTTATTTCATCATGGCAATTCTCGAATTCCTTAAAAGCATTTCCCAAAAAAGAGATACCTTGATTATTAACCATGTTCACATTCCATTATTGCGACATCACATCGATTAAGAGGCCCCTCGTAAAACTGACCAATCAGTGCTGCCAGTGATGGTGGGTGTAAAAAATTTGGAACTGACACTGCAATTAAGGAACAAGGATAATTCAAATGACACTTTGGAAATTTCAGGAAAATTCTTCTGAACGTGCACCAGGGTTACAAAAACGCGTCTATAATTCTATCCCATTCAGGAGATTTCACTTGAATGGTTCCGTGTTTTGATGTTACAGAATACCTAGGGAGGCTCAATGGTGGTCACTGGGTCGATCTAGCTCGAGATCAAATGTTGCCAAGTAAGTTGATAACAAGCTGATATTCTTGGTCTCACGTGTCATGGCTTTGGTTATCCAACGACTTTCTTGCAGCTTAATATGCTAAACAATAATTGAGAAAAAAATTACCCATTTCTCTCCGCGTTGGGCATTTTTCGGTTGGATTTAAAATCAGCGTAAAAAAGACAGACGGCAAGATAGTGATAGATTCGGTTGAGTTTCTGCTATTGTTTACAGTCCTTTGGGCTTGATATTCTCCTATCCAAGTGCATTTTGCCCTTTTCAATTTGTCGCAGTTTGAGTTAGGCGTTTCTTTCTTTCTTTCTTAAAAAGGGAATTTGGCAGTTTTTCGCGAACCTCGATGAAGTTTCACGATTTCTTCTCTTTACAAATAAATGGATTGCATTTCGTATGGTGGTTCAAGTGGATATACTACAGGCATGAAGAATCCATTACATATCATTAAGCTCTCAGCACGAGGTTCTTCAAGCCTTTCCACTCTGTCAGTAGAATATATTTAACCATAGGTGCTAAGTGTTGCTACCTAGTTGTTCTTATGAACCTGGATAGTGATGTAATTGCGATCAACTGCTCAAGCACCCGGTTAAGAATTTCTGGCCTTGCATCATGATTAAGGTATAAGCATCAATTCGGGACTATTTCTCATGATGTCTAGCAAGTCCATTCATTTGGCCGAATCGAACGATTTTCGAACAACGAGTATAGCTCATATTTCGTGACACGAATCCTTGTTACCTGGCACAAACCTTGTGCTGTAGCACGAGTATCTTCAAAAAAGCCTGATTATTTGCTGACCCTTGCTGAAGCGATATTGCGGGAGAAAAATGTTTTCTTTATAACGCGTTGACGAAAAAGACCAGTTTTTGCTGACCAATAGCGCATATTTTGCTTATTAACAAAGCCATTGGGCCAAAAATAAGCTACATCGCTGAAGATGATCTTTTGCTAAAATTCTCCATTTTCTTGAAGCTTTGCCAGAGCTATAGTGGAGTAGTTTGACGTTTCGAATAATCAAGTGGCCTTAGTTCTTGAGTCAATTTGATTTTGTAAGCAGGTATACCACAATATTTTACCAAGTTTGGCCACAATGCCGCTTGAGCGATGCCCAATTGTTGACATCGACGTGGAATCGATTGATTTGGCCCAATTTGAATTGATGCACCAACGGCTGAGATATGTCCTTCACTGCAAGCGGTACGACTTTCTTAGGCACCGAAACGTCCAATAGCTCGTACAGCCTTTCGGTTTGGGACAATTACTACGCTCAAAAATTGGAGTAAGCTCTCTTAAAATTGCGACCACGGACTCAGAATCTCAGTATTCATAGTATATAATCTCAGTGAATAAAGTATATATCTCTACTGAATCTCTACTACCTTTTATTCCTGAATACTTGAACCTCCCTTTAACAATAAATGATTTAATTTGTTTTCAATTATTTAGTTTCAATCGATCTCGAAATTAAAATTCAATTGTAACAAGCTGGAATGCTTGTAGAATTAAATTACATGAATAGCTGTCAATACTTCATGTATTCTGTTTTCGTGTCTTCCAAATGTTTCTTTGAAGTAATTACTGTTGTTGTAAACAACGAACTTTCTCAACCCGATAAACTAAGGGATCACAGGATAACTGCACCTGAAACCTCAACAGTTTCACATCATTCAAAACGATAACTGCGTCTCAAATCATATCAAATGTCCTATCTAAATCTGTTCCATTTTGGAAGTTTCGATAGTATTGCTTGGAGAATTTACTGCAATGTTTTCAAATTAGCTGTATTTAGTATTTAGTTCTACACATTTTCTTTCAGTCTCTTTTTATAAATTACGGTGATGACCACGAATTCTTATAGTAGTTGACTACTCATTATTTCGATTTTTCGTTTTTATAAGAATCTTATTTTCTTGATGATGATCTGTCGCGGCATTAAGAGTTTATTGTCAAAGATAACCGTGAAAGTAAAAATCTTTCTCCTTCAGATAATGATAAAGTGTTCTTCATTGTCGAGGAATTCGTCTAGTTGATACTTCTGATAATGTAGTAACGAGTAACAATGATGGGCATAATGGTAGCCATGGAACTGAATGTCGCGAGGACGCAGCCTTAATTAGAGAATTTGACTTTAGTGATAATGAATGTAGAGCTATGCGAGCTAGTTTTGATGAAAACTTCCATAGGCAGATAATCCAAAAAATTGTGGCTGGAACAAACAATGACCGTAAACATTTGTATGAAAGAAAGGAAACCACTGCAAGAAATTCACAAAAATTT
The DNA here is from genome assembly GCA_954870665.1 of Stratiomys singularior. Lineage (NCBI taxonomy): Eukaryota > Metazoa > Arthropoda > Insecta > Diptera > Stratiomyidae > Stratiomys > Stratiomys singularior. The sequence continues at coordinate 33,267,941 of OX940879.1, forward strand.
GAATTGAATGAAAATACAAAGAAAATACAAAGAAAAATACAATGTAAATACAAAGGAATTACGCAAGTCTTTTGGGTTATGTTTTTTGCAAGCTGCAGAGGGCGGTTTGAAGTAGTCGCATTTTAGCTGGTACACATCACGTGGGACTGCCTGGAAAAGAGAAAAGAAAAATTAAAAAATGAGTTATGAACTTAACGCTTTTTCCTAAACCTAAAAAAATTAAAGTTTTTACTATTTTAAAATTGTTTTATCTCTGTTTTTCCAAAAACATAAAAAATCGGCGGTTTTTTGCGGGGAACTTTTATGAATTTTTATAGGTTTACTATGTAGTATTATTGTCAACGAATCATATGATCTTTGATTTTATAATTTCATTGAGTAGAACTTGAGGTATGTTGTGCTCGTACTTTTCAAAAAACAGACGTTGTTTTAGAGTAAAACGTGTATAGAAGTTATTTGGCTTTATTTCTACTAATCAGCTGTCCCAGATGCATACTGAAGGTCTTCTTACTTTGCCAGTTGCAGCACACTTTCTGCTACAGCTTTTTTTCCTTGCATTTCGTAGTTCCTTTGACTGCTGAATGGTCCTCCTATTTGATTGATTTATACGAGCTTCATCGATTGCGTTTACCGAAGTCCTTGCTGCTTAATCGATTTTTATTTCTATCCATAATGGAAAGATAAATTCAGCTCCTTCATTACAGGTTGATGCTTCTATCCAAGAAGCATTTTCCACAATTTCTCTGCTAGCAAATGTGAATTTCGGAGTAATTTTTCATATCAAATTGTTGTAACTTTCATTTTCGTTTTGAATATTACCACAGAGACATTTATCTAACAAGTCATCCACCTATAGCGACACAAAACTTTCAAAACCTGCTCTTGTACACCTAGATTGAGTGCTGGTTTATATGCTGTACTAATTTGTTTTTTTATAAAAAGCACTCGCACCAGTCCGGATTGCAGTGTTCGTGTCGCAGTTGGGTATCCCTTGAAATTCGGTGGTAATAAATGGCATAGATTTCTCTTTTCGTTTTTTCCTTGTAATCTGGATATATTTTTATTACTTAGTGACATTTCTTTAATCAATTTTAATTTAATTTACTTGTTTCAACGATGGGAGCTCTGGTTTTGATATACGGCCCCTTTTTCGGCATTTCTTTATTTGGGGGTACTTAACTTTTATGGTTTTTTTATTCTTTTTCAAGAAGTGTTATTTTATTCACTTCCTTACCTACTAACCCCCTTTCTACCACACTTCCTTACCCCAAAACTTCTTACCTACTTGAAGGGCGCACACCAATTTTTGCATTACATAAGTCTTTGGATCTTTGAAAAAAAATGTTTGGCTTCATGATGTTCCATTTTACCGGAGAATCTTTCATGGTTAGCGGAGCAGTCAGACTTATGCTCATCATACCACATGGAAATCATACCACGATTTATTTAGGTTACACATATGACAAAATGCTGATTTGATCTGTAGGACAATAACTTTAGCTGCTTTAGCTTTAGCGACAGAGACCTCTTTTCATCCACGAGCCGTTTCTAGAAACAATCAATATCTCAGCTTCATTGCCAGCTTCCTTATTCATTTCGATTTCCTCTTTCACAGCTTTTTTAGCGACTAAAAAAAACACATTTAAAGCTTTATGGATTCTTGAGTCCACAGCATAGGAAGGAAAATTAGAAAACGTTGACATCCAAGAACGAGAAAACTTCATTACTTCAAAATCTACATCAAATATTCTCAAAACAAAAACTATTCTTTGATTTATTTCGTAAACATTCGTGCTTATAGTTGGTGAAATTTCAATGAATTTTTTCCACAAGAATATTCAAGGCATATTTCGAAGCAAATAACTCTGTTTCTTTGCAAAGAGAACGAAGTATTACCATTAGATTCTTTGCACTTCATAAATTGAGAGAGAAGCGTAAAAACTAAAGGGAAACACAATATTACATATTTCGAAGAGTAGTCAGTTGGTGGAATGAATTCATCGTTTGTTTTCAATCTCTTTTTTGCCGATGAACTCCCCAATTCAGGATTAATTTGGCGCTAAACAGCTAACCTTCATATTTTCTCAGTTTCGATCGGCTTATTCTACAATTTTTTCGGCTGCCTTTATGGTAACCACCAGATTGAGGCATTTTTAAAGACTTCTTCTACATCACTTTCTTCAAAAATATAACACGTTCTTGCTTCGAGAACGATATATAGAAACTGGTGAGCTCTATAAATCCATATAAATGTTGCACATATAAAACAAGACGCACACAAACAAGCAAACACAGCTGCTGCGCGTCGCTCCGAAATCAATATAAACTGGTATAATTTCAGTTACCCGTTACAGTTACATATCTATACCTATAACATTTGTTTTGTTTCAAATTTTTCAAAACGGCTTTGAGAGATGATTTCTATAATGTTAAGGAACACTTTTACCCAAATGAATTGAAAACGCGTTTGGAAGCCCTTTTGAAAGCAATTGCCCCTTGATTATGCCTAACATTGCATTTTAAATCCATTGGTATTGTTGCGCTTTACCAGGTGCGCGACCTGTTTGCTATTCGCAAATATTGGCAATAGTGAAAATAAAACACTCGCGAATAATTTAAAATTAATGCCTAAAGTTTTATTCTAAATTTCACTGTACACTTTACAATTATTTCACTAAAATCACTTTAATAAATCCACTTTTAAATGGATTACTTAAGCACTTTATGAAACGTAATCAAACACTTATTTAACTTTTAATTTCTTCGCAATTACTTCACTGCACTGTTTACGCACAATGTCGCTCACTGTTTCGTTTCATTCAGAAGACTACTCTCGTCGCTCGCCGTAGTCACTTTTATACAACTACCAACCATCCCAGAATCTTCCAAGCGGATTATTCTTGTGTTAACGCGCTGAGTCGCTTGCACCGGGATTTGTTGTACTCAATGCACGCGACGTGTTATGTTTACGCATTTGGGGACTATCGATGTATTGGTAGTTGTAAACTTGTTTACGACTTTTCGCTTGAGACGACTACAGTGGCGCGTAACCTGAAGACGTCACAGTATTTTAATATTTTTCGTTATCTTTCTTATGCTAAGATCGTTCCAGTGGTTGATTTCCGGTTAATTAATTTTAACATTCTGATGATTCAAGATTTATTCTAAAGTTAAGAAAAGAAGAAAATGAAAATTTTCTCAGTTATCAGTGATAATTATTAAAGATCAGTTCATTGTTTCAAAAATTTTTCATCACAAAGTGGCAACTTTGATTTGGTTTACTCATACAGAGAAATCAGTCGTAGAGTGAATTTCAAATTCTAGTCAAATTTCAATGGATGAATCCCTGATCAATTCACAATAGATGTGTATGCTAAATCTTATATAAAGGGTGGTCCAACCAGAATGCACGATGTTAATTATAAATTATAATGAAACGTTTTCTTTATTTTATGAAAACTTTATTATAAAAAATTTTCAGAAAATTATCTCAATGTTTTTTATTATGATAGAAGGATCAATGATAATTTTGTGTGAAATAAAATATCGGCCAAATGCTCGCCACGGCTTCGGTGGCATACCTATATCCGATGGTCCATATTTTTAATGACTCTGTGACATAATTGAGGTTCTATGTCGTTAATATGGTGCATTATCTCATTATTTAGCTATTGAGTTGTTCTTGGCTTATTCACGTAGACTTTTTCTATTATATATCTCCAAAGAAAAAAGTCCAACGGAGTCAAATCGCAAGATCCTGACGGCTAACTAATATCACCACGACATGAGAAAACACGGCCATTAAATTTCTCATGCAAAATGGTCATTGTTTTGTTGGCTGTGTAGCAAGTGGCACCATTGTGTTGAAACCCCTTATCGTTCAGGTCCATATCCTCAATTTTTGGCCAAAAATAGTTCGTTATCATCTCACAAAGTGCATGAAATGCGTTTTGATTCGAACGCCCATTTTCGAAGAAGGCTTTAACAATCTTAACGCGTTGCTCAATTGTGTACCTCGCCATGGTTGAAGTTGTCAAAGACTGAAACAAATAAATGTCAATTAAAGTTGGACCTTAACTTGACGTTAAGGTGTGATTCACAACTAACAACTTGCATTCTGATTAGACCACCTTTAACTATGCTTCGTTCCAATTAGGTTCGGCTCACAATTTTCACTTGTTAGTCTGAATTGTAAAATTCGAGATGAATCAAACAAAATCTATAATTGATATTCGACCTATTGCATTGAAAAAATACAGAAAAAAAAAACAAAATATACGAAGGTGCTATTCATCCTCGAATTTCAACAGCAATATTTCTCCCTCTATCGCTTTAATCCTCATTTATCTCACGAGAAAATTTATCAGGCTATATAAAAGTCGTGTGCCCGCAAATACTTTAAACTTCTACGCCCGACAATGAATGCCACGCGAAAAGCTATTCAGGAAAATTGATTATCTACACCTTAAGTCAAAATTTCATTCATTTTTCGAATGTTCTCTTTCGTCTCAATTCGAAGCAATTTCCTATTACCGCATTGGAATTTGCTCCAACAATGATGGCAGGAAGCAAGCAAGCGAGCGAGCCCTCTTTCGTTTCCCCCACTCCTATCGATGTCCTTATTTTTGAGCTCAGCCCGCGCAACGTAATGTCACGCCAAGTTTTCGGCACCTTGCCCACGAGCTCACTATGAAACCATATCCTATGCAATTTGCCCGCGTACAATGGAACAGATCCTCAGCGTGGCTCAGTATTAGTGGAATGGAGCAAAGTCACCTGAAAGAGATGTCTTCCTCGTGAATAGCAAAGTCAGCGCGGAAAAGCGTGCTGGGAGGATGAGTAAAGTGGAAAACGATGAGATTTTCAAATGTTGGATTGGTTGCAAGATGCGAAGTTTCACAGGTATGTACATGTGTGTATAGTGAAAAGTTCATAAATCTATTGCGTGCGATCAATTTCTCCGATTGTGTGTCTTGAGGAAATCTGAACGGAACAGCCGAACAAGGGATGTTAATGGTCCACGGGTGCCGCAACCGAACGACATGAAGGGATATCGTACTTTCATGAAAGAATTTAGAGGGAAAATTCCCTTCCTTATCCTGTAATAGACTTCGGCTTTAGCTTTTCAGTAGAATGTAGCAGATGTCCTCTTGGAATTTCTTCATCGCAATGCCATAATGTAGGTGAAAAGTGTTTGTACAGGTACCACACTAAATGATTTATTGCGGTCAGTTTAGCATGAAGTACGACTAGTCAGGATTGAAATCGAATAATTGAATTCGAGTTCTATTTGCTTGAATTATTGACTTTTAAATAGAATTTGTGGATTAGAGATTTGTCAGCAAATGAATATTTTATAGAGATGAAAAGTGGTCGTTGATTGGCGTGTTAATCAAAATAAGCTGATAGGAAAATTATCTGATTGCTCTATGTTCTCGAAATAAGGGAGAGGCTTCTAAATTAAAAATTCAAAAATATTGTCAGGATATGACTGGTTACATTATGAAGGTTTAATTAGTTATCACGGTGTAGGTTGGTAAGAATACTGGCAATTCACACAATTTCTCTCCAGAGACATGAAAATCCGCCTGAGTGTTGGACTCCTAGTGGCAACCGGACTACCGACAAAAGACCTCCCTGATAGGGAGAACCTAGCCTGAAACTGTTTGTCACATTATTTCAGGTTAGGCCTCATTGGTCTCGCATAGCGGCGCTTTCAAGTTAGGGGAAATCCCTCTTCCTGCAGGTATTAATGGGAAAGAAGAGAATTGTTGTCAGAGAGATGCCCCTTCCCTCTGCGATGCCAGGTGACCAATGATGCCCTTCTACATAAAAAGAATCGTTCGAATGTCATGTGGCACACAGCTCAAATTGACTTTTGGCTTCATCATCTTTTATGTTATTTTTCTGGAGAGAGCACACCGTGTTTTCAGAGAGATGCAAATGGACCATTTTCCGACTGCGGACAAGGTGTTTTAGGCGTCATCTGAGGTCCCTGGGTGGAAATGTCCGTGCCCACGGAGTAGTTGCTTCAGGTTGTAACCGGTCTCACCATGCTTTCTGTGGAACCACGACTCCAAGTCACTGGTGAACCGTGCGGTCCACCTGCCTCGAGATTTGTTCACCCATATTACTGGAACATATATGAGAGCAATACGAATTTGACAAAATTTTCTGGAACGAAACATGTCTCCTAGAAAAGCATGAACCACTTTATAATATTATTCGCTATGACGGGGAATGAGGAAGACCGGGATCATCTCATTCGACTGTGCCGTTATGTGATTATCTTCAACTTCAGCAACGCTGCAACTCCGTACATAAGGAAGACACATCCGTAAAGTCTTAATTGGGCTACTCCATATCAGTCAGTACTTGAGCTAGACCGAATAATCACCAACGGGCAGAGATACGATGGAATAATTATCGGGGATGACCTTAATGCCAGACCACAATCCTAAACCGTTTTTTCTGAGATTCTAATACCTTAACCTAAAGCACTTACCCGATACCCGATTACCATAGCGCGGCGTACCCTAGCTAACCTTTGACACACAGCTTTCCGACCACTTGGAAGGAAAATTGCCCGATCAACAAACACATAACAACAATGAACTAGATGATTCAAGCAATTGATTTCCATCTTTATACTAGACCTATTATTATTATTATTATTATTATTATTGTACTGGGGTCCACTTGCCAGAAAATAGCATAGGCCAGAACTCGGCCCTTAGCTCCCCATGTGTAGTACTATTGTTTACAGATGGTCCATCCTGCCGTCCTACCGAAGCCAAGGAGTTCCCTCGGTTCTGTGGTCGCCAAGTGTTCCAATTTTCTTACGCCAGTACACCCCAGCCAAGTAAAGCGTTTGTTGGCCAGACTCGGGAAATCTAGGAGGAAATATTCTGTATCTTCTTCCTCATCGCCGCAAGCTCGGCAGGTGTCATCCGTTTGGATTCCTATTCATTTGGCGAGTTGACCTAAAAGATTATGGTCCGTTAATACTGCCACCAATGTTCTAACGCCATTACGGTTTTTCCCAGGAGTTGTGTTGTCCTCATTTGGCTAGAGCTCGGCTTATCCTGCAGTCGTTCCTGTCATTCCAAGCCGTATCTGTCTCTTTCCAGGAGATTTCGTCTAGTTCCCTTTTTACTAGCTAGTGGCACTTTAGTTTTATCTATTCTAGAGGCATTTTGGTCGGCTGATCCAGCTCTTGCTAGGTCATCCGCTCTTTCGCTTCCCTCTACACCGCTGTGTCCAGGGATCCATGTCAGTTTTACATTTACTCGGTTTGTTGCGGTTTTGAGCCTGCACCAGCTGTGAAACTACGCGGTTAGAGGCAAGCGCCTGCAGTGCCGACTTACTGTCCGAGAGTATTTGTATTCTTCCTATTCAAACGCTTCCGACTGAAAAACTGTGGTGTGGCTCTCCAGCTTATAACTTCGGTTGAGTTGCGGATGATCTGGGAAAAAGATTCCGGCGCCGCTTCCCTCATCCGTTTTGGAACCATCGGTGTGGATTATAATCTCACTTCCAGATGTGAAATCCTGCACCTTTTTCAACGCTTCTCTGGTCAGAATGCAGATCTTGTATGGAATCGTTGTGTCCACTGTTGGTTGAATTCTATCCAGCTCCCTTTCACTTGACGGGGCCACTCTCTCCATTTTTTCCAAAGTGCATACGTGCCCAGTTTGTGTGTGGTTAGATAACCCATATGTGGATTTTAATCTGATGCTCGCAAGTGATGCTTCTCTGAAGATGAATTTGTCGAGCGGCATGAGACTAAGCATTATCTCCATTACTGCAGTTGGCGTCGTCCTAAAGGTACCTGTGATGCCAACGCAGGCCATTCGCTGGATCTTCTCTAGCTCTTATGCAATGGTTTTCTTTTGTCATGCCTGTTACCAAATCTATGCCCCATACGTGTTTATTGGCCTCACTACTGTTGTGTAGATCTAGTGGGCAATTTTGGGTTTCATTCCCCAAGTTTTCCCCACTAGTCTTCTCATTGTGAAGTTTTCATTGTGAAGAGCGCCGCTGTAGCTCTCCGTCTGACTGCTCCTATGGGTGGAGTCCAAGTTAGCTTACTATCCAAGGTTACTCCTAAGTATTTCACCTTGTTTTCTAAACTGATATGTTTTCCATCAATGGTCGGGGGTGAAAATGTCTCCGGTTTACGGCGTTTTGTGTAAAGCATAAGCTCCGTTTTGTCGGCATTGATGCGCGGTCCGTTTAGCTTCGCCCACTCAAAAATTATGTGAGAGTGCGGTCTGCATCAATTCCGATATGGTTTCCGGAAATTTCCCACGTATCAGTAAAACGATATCGTCAGCGTATGCTAGCGTTTTGAAACCCTTCCCGTTGAGCTCTTCCACTATTTGGTTTACTGTGAGTACCCAGGCAAGTGTTAGTCTGTTGGTCCTGTTAGTCCATTTATTGAAGGTTACGCCGTTTTCTTCGGCTGTAATCTTCCTTTCAGCTAGTAGTTCCGTCACCCATTTAGTTATATATGGGTCTATTGAATACCTTTGAATAGCTGCTACTATGCTCTCAGTTTTTATATTATTGAAGGCTCCCTGGATATCAATGAAGGCCGCCAAAGTGTAATCTTTGATGACAAGGTTCCTCTCTAATCTGCTTACGACTTCGTGTAGTACCGTCTCTGTTGAGCGCCCTGGGAGGTATGCATGACGGTTGGGGCAAAGCTCCGTTATGTTCACGGTGCTTTTTATGTATCCATCCACCAGGCGTTCCAGGGTTTTTAGCATGAAAGACGTTAAGCTAGTAGGTCAATAATTCGCTGCTTTATAGTGGCTGGATTTTGCCGGCTATGGTATAAAAACTACTTTAGCTAGACCTAACGATAACACATACATCAGTTAACAAAACACTACTCTCTCAATATAGTAACACATCCCTTCAAACAAAAAACTAAATTGGAAATAGAGGCAAATGGAAGCATTGCCTTATGAGGATCCTCCACAAAAAAAAACTTTCACATTTAAGTCCCGCCTGAATTTCTTGGAGGCACTTATAAGGTAAAACGTGTTCTTGAACCAAATAACGCATTGAAGGACAGGTTGTTTACTGTGAATCCTTCCGCATTGTATGCAAGTAGGTCTGTTCCCTAACCAGTGGTGAGACTGCCAAGTTCCCAATTCTACCTTGTCAAATGGACAATCGTTTCCCACGAAAGAGCAGATTTCTCACAATTGTGTGCTACACTACGCCCACTTTTGCAGGGAGAGGTTATAACATAATATGCAGAAAGAAAGTGAAAACAAAAGTGTAACCTATTAAACAAATATATACCAAGACTCCTTTTTCTCCTTAACTAAGAAAGCCCATTCTATTTAATCCAAAAAGTCCAGAAGACCCGATAGTATGTCAAATTATATAAAAAGAATATGATCTTACGTTATTCATATGCCGCTAAAAATCATCAGCAACCACTGCGTTAACAAGGGATGTTAACCATTGGAAACAATCCATTAACAATCGATGTTTCCAATTGGAGATAATCAATTGACAATCGATGCGGATGTGTAACTTGTAACAGTGGTTTAATTACGTGCAGTGGTTGCATTTTCCATTAAATGGAAAACAGTAATGCAACTGTCAAGACCAAAAAGAGGTCAAAGGTGACTCAAAAAAGTTCAGAGCAATACATTTGCTCACAAACGTACTTCAAATTTTGGGAAAAATCGCTGTACTCACCTTTCTTGCTAAGCCTGTAGCACAAGCACAAAAATTTAGTTGTCGAGTACATTTGTCAACCGACCAAGCATTCCACCTTCTATGCAATTACATTTTATTCAGTCTAAGGAAGATAAGTACCTGAGGCTTGCTCAATCGATCTATAGGCTCCATATCGGCCAAGGATCTCTTGTACAAACTCCTTCAAGCACACTGGTCAAACTTTACTTATACAAATCAACCTCTTATTCGAATGGACGCACTTTGTAAAAATTCCCAGTGTTTCCTCTAATACTTTAAACATTTGCTTTGGTTTCCCCCAAAGATCAATCCTCGCACCTCATTTCTTTAACTTATTTCTCCACAAAATCACAAGTGCAATCTGGAAAAAAAAACTTCACAAGTGCAATCTACAAAACAATGAAACAATGAAACAATGTCACGAATTCCGTTTCCTCCACAATCCCTTAGCAGATGACATACTTGTTCTTGCGAGGCATCTTACAACACGAAGGATTTCAACAGAAGAACCCGTCAACTTCTACCGAAACGCCCCTAACAGCTGGAAGTAAAGAATTCTCACTACACATCAATTACGTTTCTATTAAGGTGCTCTTTAGAATAACTCGACTTGTTGTTTCATTACCGCCTCAAATTTGATTTCCGAACCGACAGAGGGGTGGAAATCAGAAACGTCATTTGAGCATCCTCTACCCCATGCTCTCTAATAAGCTGATTCAAGGAAGTACCAAACAGCCCATTCATGAAAACCTTATTAGCTACTGCTTCCATGTCTGGTTCTCTAGTTCTCTCAGTGCAGTAGAAATATTCAGACCACGAAAAAAACTGACACTATAATTAAATCAAAATTAATCAGCTTGAAACGAAATTGAAAGAGCGCGATGGGTCACTTAACGCGTAACTATAATCTGTCACCTCTTTCCCGGCAACTCGCTGAAAACATTGCTTTCCACTAAACCTCGTCAATTAACCTTCTTGGCTGCGACTCTCCCACTCTAACTAACTCAGTGCAAAATATTGAACCATATGCTCTCATACTATATACAGACCGACAAAGACTACCAGAGCTAATCAGTTTTCGCTAACACTAGGCAAACTATCAATCACGCCATTGAAGGCAGGATTAGGAGACCCCCCCAGATTCCTCAAATCTCATGTCAGCCAGTACTCCGACTTCCAACTCCATTCAATTACCACCTCCAAATCAACAGCCTTTGTATTTTAAATATCTCTGGACAATGGATTGAGGCCAGTGGATTTTTAGACAATTTAAAAATTTATACAGATACTATAGAGTCGAAAATCATTCGGCTAGGACACGGTCTTGAAAATTACTCCAAAGAAACTCCCATACATGTTTTTTAAAAACATGACTGATAAAACTAATTTTTTTCATCAAAGCCCGTACAAATACATTAACCTTAGTGGGAATAAACCTCAAAGCTGGCGGCCGAAGAATCTTTTTTTCCTTAAATTATGGAGAAGACTCCAAGGATGGTAAGACGATATTTTGACAAAACATAAAGTGCATGCAAATTAATTTGGCTGCAAGTCCAGCACCCAACGGAGCTCGAGGAGACAAAATCAGTACAACAAGTAAGAAATAGCCTTTATAGCAAAATATCTAGAGGATTCGGCGTGTTTGACGGGTCTAAGGGATTCGATGAAGTGCCGCCGTGTGGGTCTGGTATTGCATGCTTTCTAGATGTACCTTTGCAATAATAGACTCTTCCCTCCAAGTCAGAAACTTCCTTGTCGGAATTCTCAATCACCTTTAAGACCTAAGGGGCCTATGGTCCCTTTAAGACCACCTATAAGACCTATAAGATCACCAATGTCACTCGCTAGGATTTTTGACAAATGTCAAATCGTCCATTTTTGATATCAATAAGTTATTAATATATTTATCTAGAAAAGCTCAAGTTTATCTTTTTTAACCTACAACAGTTCGTTAACGTGCACTTGGGATAGTTTTACAAAGAGTAGATTAAAATAAACACAGACTAAACTCATACCATTCTCATTGTCGCAAGGAGGGACCAAATACTTTTAATCCTGACAATTCCAAAACCAACACATAAACAAGGAAAGGATAGCTAAGTTCTTTTGACTACCACCAGGTAGATAGACTTTCTGTTACAAAATATATAAAAGCGAAATTTCCACTAAATCTGGAACTCCTGATTTCTTACCCCTCGTTCTAAAATGAACAAACCCTCATATGCAAACAAATTATTGGGCCGACGCTAGTAGACAGCCATACCTCTTTCTGTCAGTCGACGACTACCAACATCAGAACGCTTCAAAGGCGTCAGGACTTAGTCTGGAGAAGAATTTTTGGATACCAAGAGGATGTTAAAAACAGAGATAAAAATAAGAAACCGTTAAGATTGAGATGCTGAGATTTTAAAGGAATCAAGCCAGACAACGTCCAAATAATTTTAACAAATTATGGACCGAACAGATCTCTCGACTAACTAAGTGGTAAAGATGGATGTTAATAAAAATTAATAAAAATTATTACCAAAGCTCAGTAAATTCTGGAAGCTGTTAGTAATTATAGAGTACTTTCACAAAATGGCGTTTTTCAAAAATCTCGACCAGCGTGTTGGGAAGAAATCGCAGCAAATTGAGAAGCTGATGACGATTTGGTGGCGATTGCTACAGAACTAGCAGAGTATTGTCTTACTAATTATGAGGTCCGAAATGACATCAAAGATAAGATAATGCATGGTATTGAATTGAATAACTTACCATCTACTCAGAAAGATCTTAAAACTCCAGGCTTGTCGTCTGGTATTGTTGACAGGCAGTTGACAGTTGACTTCAAGCCGAGCAACGTTCCTTGCGTCGAATCATGAGCCAATTGCAATACTTCGGTCCGTCTTTGGTAGGTGAATCCTCATTACGATAGTATTTGCTAGCACAAGGTGAAATTTACGGTCGGCTGAATGACTTCATGACACTAGATTCAATTGGCAGTTCTCACGTTAGGTATCCTCGTTACGTTGGTTCTTCTGCTTGCAGGGAAACTGCAGTTTTTTGAATTGTTAAGACATATGTTAAGACACGATCAGAACTATATATAACAATGTTTACGCCCTGAGTGTCGGACTCTCAGTGGTACACAGAAACTGAATTACCGACTAAACACCTCCCCTGTTACACCGAGAACGTAATCTGGAACTGTTCGTCACATTACTTCGGACTTGGCCTCTTAAGTCTCGCCTAGCGGCGCCTTCGGACCAGATACATTCCTCCCTCAGCAGCGATGGACAGAAAGGAGATGGATTACTGAGAGAATGAGCCCTCTTCCCTCCGCGCCAACAAGCGATCGACGATGCTCTTCTTCATAGTAAGACCCGCCCGAGCGTAGTGCGACACACAGTTCTATTTGTCCTTAGACTCCAGCATCTTTTCACCAGGGTATCTGGAGAGATCTCTCCTATTCTCTGCCTGAGATATGAACGTTGTCTCACCCACTGTTCGCATGTGAAGAAGGTGTGGCAAGCATCATTCGTAATCCCCGGGCAAAACAGGCAGTCAGGAGTCCGTAACTTTCCCATTTTGTACAGGTAAGACAGAAAACACCCGTGTCCGCTTAAAAGCTGTGTCAGGTAGTAATCAGTCTCGCCATGCTTTCGGTTGAGCTACGGCTGCAGGTCCCTGATTAGACGCGCGGACCACCTGCCCCGTGCTTCATTCACTTACCCTTCCTGCTGCAGAGCAAGAGTCCTTCTTCTCTCCTCGCTTGAAGTAGTCTCTCTACCTTCTTCTCCCCTACACAGGTAGAGCCTCCTTCGTTCCTTAGCAAGGAGCACAATAGGTGTCGTACCCGCGATGACCAGCACTGCCGGCTCAGAGACAGTGCGGTTTTTAGTGCGAACCAGCAGAAAATGTTGCATATTAGAATTACTGATTACCATCTTGATAATCCAACCAAGACACCTGCGGCTCATCCGTCACTTTAAGACTACTCATTTGTTTCGTATCACGTCCAACTCTTTCGCTGACACGCATTGATTGGGCTAACTAGCTTGATCGATGCTTTTTGCATATTGTTTATGCATGGGAGACCTTCCAGGCCTCTCCTTGGATGTTTGCATTGGGCTCGCAAAAAGTTCTTTGATGGCAGACAAACTGATTAGTGTTCTCCATTTTTGTGGGTTACTGCACGGATATTTTAACGTATAACCCTGCTTATTCATTATGAGCCATATTTCACCGGGATTTTGCATAGTTTCTGTGGAAAAACGACTATCAACTAAAATCTAATCGTCCAAAATGTCTAAAACTTTGGTGAGTAGCTGTCAAGAGATGAACAACTTCTTTCACTAGCTTTTATTGATGAGTGGCTCCACCTTTACGTTGTGGTCGAAAACTTTCAGAAGAGCTCCGACTTGGACGAAACTATAATAAATGCACATAAGTGTACATAACTTGCCCCGTATCTGTTGGTAAATACTTCAGTTAAAGATATTTTTTTACAGTGATTTATTATTTATATTTTATTCAATTCATTGCAAACCCCGTCAGCAAAAAAAGAGAAATATGATTGGGAAATTTTCGTATTCATGCAAAACAAGTCAACCTGATCTAAATCACATTGACGATGGCAGCTGAAGCAGGTAGACTGTGGCCTAACCTCCCAATTGATGCGAGAGATACGCCGCTCCATGCGTCAAAACCAATTCTGTTCTCAGCAACTGATGAAGAAGTCCTGCTAAGCGTCTACCAGATAGAAGATCAGGTGGAGCTACAAATCAACTATGTCAGAACTAAAAGCGCAGCTGGCTGTTATAGTTGTAACATGGATTACTAACTGGACTAATAGTGATTTCTGAAGGAATGTTTGACGTTGACTTCCGAAGAAAGAAGATGAGCAATATGGTCTAACCTCAAGATGTAGGTGGCTCGCATACATCAACGTTAACCAAAAAGTAGATGGAGCTACTAGTGGAACTACAAACCAAGGAGGTCCAAAAAAGTAGCATTGCCAACACACAATCCAAATTGTCCTTATATACTGTTGAATAGTCGCAGAGTAGCAAACATGGATGATTTTGCATGCCTTACCGTGAAAATTGGGATACAGAAGATACAGAAGGATACAAATCACGTAATGGGACCTTCTTTTCCGGTTAGCCGTTTCTCAGGGATAGTTGTATACAAATGAAAATAATGATACTGTTGTCAGTACCCTAACCTATGTGCAAATATCCTCCAGCACTATAAATGCATTTTAGAGGCAAGCCCTATTTTAGGAGGACGATGGATTATAAGGAGGACAATGGTTTCTAATATTTTTTGGTTTTCATCGTTTTGAACGAACTTTTTTACGAGCCAGAGGTATCTAAAGTTTTGAAACTGTGGATACTGTATGGGCCATGTTCGGTGTGTAGATGACGAACAGAAAGTCAACAAGGAAATTGCTGATAAGTCTTGGTAACGAAGTATAGTAGGCAACCCTACACGGACTTTATTGACGATAGCATTGGTTCGTTACTTGAATTTGTCTTTTGAAGGATGCAATTGCTAGACTAGGTCGTACTATATTTAATATAAAACTCCGAGAGGGTCCGCCACGCCACGGGAATGATGACTTCATGAATATATCTGTAATCATCCTAGCAAATGGGAAAACGTAAAAGTTGGTTTGAATATGATGTTTGTTCGAAATCCTGTTCGTCTTTTCTGATGATGTTTGAAATCAATTATGAAATGATTGAGACCTTTTCCATAATACATGACTTTTGGGACAGTTCGTTATATTTAGGACAATGTATCTAAATAAATGAGACAAATGGAAACAATTCTCGCAACTTTTGTTTGCAGTGCTTTGAGTTGTTCTATGCGCGTTTCTTCCTAGCAGCTGGTGCTTTGATACTTACTTATTTAAATGCTTGAAAGATCCGACCAGAGTTTCAAACTTTATACATACTTTAAATGACGGAATCTATGAAAGTATAAGCGAATCTATGAATGTATAAGTTCATAACCATAAAAAAAACATTGACAGCCCCGAGTCTTGTGTATCAATGAAGTAGAATTCTGAAAAATATGAGTATGTATACGTACTTGTATTTTTAAAGTCCTCGATGTAGGTGGCTATAAAGATTTTCCAGGAATCAAATTTTCACATATTTTGTTTTACCTTTTCCAAAATGTTTCAGCAATAATCTAAAAACTAATTATAACGAGATGACGTAAAAGTATTATTTTCGGCTTAATCCTTACATTATTGTTTCAATTTTCATAGGAAGTAGTGGGATGTGTTTAAGGTAGTTTTCATGCTAGGTCTCCTTTTGTCATTGTTTCTTTTGTCGTGTCATTTCGGCGAACTCACGCAGAAATGACAGAATCAGAAAATCTAAATATATACATTCCTTTAATAATCTGTCTTTTCTGAGAACATCATATTGTCTAATTTAAGGGAGCCGGAATTAATCCTGCGTATGCTGATTACCGCCTCGTTTGAGAGAAATGTCATGACCTGTCACTAGCTTGAGTTGGCAAGTAAAATGTTTTAATTACTCTGTTCTCGATATCGCATGACTAAGGTTTTGTCATATTTAATATGAAATTTTAATTACTCGTAACTATGTTTCAGGGAGTTCAAAAATTCCATAGTGTTACACTAATCATATAATAGGTGTGCTCTATATGGAATTTGTGTAAGTCGCCTATGTGAATTGTTGCTAAGATGGAAAATGAAAAACGAACAGCAAGAATAAATTTTCTTAGCAAACACTGTATCCCACACACCTCAACCAACACAAATCAGGCAAATGTCGCCGAAATAACAGCATCTATAACCAGGATTTTCTCGTTTACAACCAGAAAGGATGAATTGCTATTGAACTTCCTTGAAGAAAACGAACAAGAAAAAGATTCGTACTCATGCCACTTAAAATTGGAGAATACTTCCATACGTGTATCTGCGGAGTTTTTGAGTTTCAATTTCGGTCCCTTGGCTTCGTCCTGCGCTTGAAACGCGAACAATTTAAAACTTCCAGTTGATATACTTTGAAACAGATTTATAGATTTCCATTTTGGAAGAACTCAGTTCCGAACTTGCTCTTCGCGAATTTATGCATTTGTCCGCATGTATATGTGTATCTATAGATACACCATGTCAACTTCTAATACACTTTCAAGTCACCCGTAATGTTATCCTCTACGTCGTCGAGGTCTGGAAGAATAGAACGAACGTTATTGAAAGCTTGTCGAGCAAAATATCTAGAATTGTTTGATTTGTTCCGAAAAAAAGATATTGAATATTGTCTCTAAACACGAATTGCTGTACTTGAAGTGTGCACTTGGTGAGAGTAAGCAGCAAGGACCAAGAACAAGGCCACATGAAAGTGGTGATGGTGGATGCTACGGTGTTATAGGTAGCCCCACTAACAGGATATGAGAGGCTTGTGGGAGTTCTTCTCTTTAATGTCTATGTATTTAGGACAGATGTTGCTCAAGTGCTGTAGGATAATTTTCCCAAGTAGAAACTTCAACCGGAGTCGAAACAAAACTTAAACGACTTATTGAAGATATTTGCTCGTGGAGAAAATTGAAGGATGACATCTAAAGCTAAACTTTGCCAACGCAAAATTTTTTTCCTTCTACTGGTTTTCCTTCTTAGCGTAATGATGTATTGTTCGAGTGTTTTCATGACAGCTTATTAGACTTTGTGGATGCGGTTTTGGAGAAATGCGACTTTCAAATGAAGATTGTGGGATGATTTCCTTTGGCCAACTCAATGAGCGCTAATGAAGATTTATTGAAAATTGCTCGCTCAATCACTTAAAACTTTTGAAAAATTCCGCCAACAATAATTTGTAAATTTGAAAACGTGAGAGATGAAAGATTTAAATACTTTATCGGCTTTATACCAGGATTTCAGTATTTATTTCGTTTCTTAGTTTATATCACCGCTTATGAAAACAGTCAAGTTCGGAAACACAGACTTAAGAAAAGTAGTGCTTAAAATCCTGAACGTTTCAAAACTTGAATAGTTTCTAAATCGTTGACGAACATATGTGCATAAGACGTTGGGGAGTATAAAGTTCTACGTTGCAGAAAAAGTGCATGTTACCGTTTTTGTGTGAAAAAAAACGGTAAGGATCGATATCAGTGACGGTACATTCATGCAACCCCCTTAGTACCACCGGCTTTGATATGGTAAGGCGACTTACTACCTAGAATGAACCCAGAGACTAAATTTAAATACGAGTAGTCGAGCGAAGAAATAGCTAGAAAATAAATATTTAAGTTGTGAATAAAAAAGATACTCATACCCGAGAGACAAGCGATCGTTGGACCAGGGCAAATGACGTGGTGAGTCGCTAATTGCTAAAGCTATTGGGTCAGAAGTGTATGCTGAAGGAGCAGGGCATGCATTTGGCGAGATTCAAAAAAGCATAATGGCTACTACCATGCCGACCGGGAAGAAGGGAGCATCAACCAGAACGCTATAAAGGTAAACTTGTCTTGGAAACTTCACCGTTCGGTGCATATTTGTCTTTCTCTTGATCATACGATTCCCTGAGTGTTATGCAAAAGCACTTGGAGATATTTCAATTGTTAGCAATAAAAATGTATCATAAATTAAAACTTACATTTTAAACAATCCGTAACGAGGATGTCGTCTATAGATGACGCTCGTAGCGGAAGGGTTAAAGGAAACGGACTCTACAGGCATACGTGTAGGGTAAGATTGCGAGTGGCGACAAAGATGCTCGATGTTTATGAAAGAATAGCTCATGTCAAGCAGTTCCGTCGCGCAGTGGATTGTTGGCGGCTTGTGGACTCAAGACGCTGGGTTCGAGTCCACTATTGGTGATGCCTTTTAACATCTTGGTCGCATCATCTTCTAGAAAGTGATTGACATCGCATATTCCCCCCGAAATTATTTCAATTGCCGGGCGTAACAGAAACTGTTGCCCGACAAGAGGGTTTAAAAAAATCCACCTCCGAGGTAGGGTTATTGAAGTCCCGAGCGCCACTCCTCTATCCAACAAGAAACCCCGAACCCGTAGAGGAAATGGGCTGGCCTTGGAAGCCGGACAACCGCAACTCTTAGTGAATGCTCTGCCATCACCAAGCTTAAACCGCGTCTCAATCGAAAATTCTGCAGCATTCCTAATGTCGCGAGCTGTTCCCTGTACAATAAAGTTTCCAAATTAACTGACTTAAATGGAAAGTATGTAAGTCAAGATAATATGAAGGCTTTTATTTAACAAGGTTGAGCAATATAACTTAACTATAACTATAACTTACACTAAAAATACGACGAGAGCCCTAGGCGACAGAACAATCGTTGCTATTCACCTCACGTTGATTCACGATTCACGCGATTCAAGATGCGCCTCCCCTTACTGCGCGCTGTCGGATCACGGTGTGCTTCGCTAATCTTTGCTCTTGAATTATCTTGTTTCGGATATCTTGCGATAGGGCGTGCCTAGAAATCGATTGCACCACGTCAGTTTTTCAGCAGCCGACAGAATAGATTTCGGTTAGTTTTAACAGAATACTCCGGTTGCGAGTTACTTAATTGAATCGATATTCATTTCATCGTGCACTTGAGGCGATATTATCGCTTATTTGCTAAAATTTACTTGACCAAATGTAGATCGTAAGAGTCGGCTCCGCTTCCACTTGTTCCAATCGTGAAAATCCTCGTGCGCCGCTGATCTCCTCGACGGAAGGGGAATAAAAAAGAGGCCTCACCTCCAGCTCGACGGACTTTTATTCCTTTTCGTCGAACGGTCGCCTGCTAAGGTGATCGCCCGCGAGAGGGAAATTCCCTCGTTCCGTACCCCGCACTTAGTGGAGCGGCAAACCCTCTCCAAAGCTTTTTTTCGTGGCGATGTTGTTGCTGCGGCAGTCGATACGGAACAAACTTCCCCCAAAGAGCTTGGTTGAATGGCGGAATATCGCCGCTGGTTTCCAAAACTCCGCCTCGCCTATTTTTAATAATATTATTTCATTATAAGAGAACAGCTCGCGGGATGAGCAATTACCAACCGTCGGATTAATTTATTCCCGAATCTGCGTACCGAAAAGAATAGAGTTGCGTCGTGCCGATTAGCAACCTCATCGAGGAGAGGAGTTGACCCGTAACACGCATTCAATCTGCTCTGAGGATGTTGACCTTGACCGAAAGATGAAAAGATAATACCGGTGAACTGGAAATTACGGTTATCGGAAACGGACCTTCGCCTTGCTGCATCATTGAGGGAGTGAACGAGACGTCAAGGCTTAGAAGTGCTCTAAATTGATATAGAAGCATAGAACATCATCTTGTGCTCCTCTCAAACCAACAATTTCTGGGTTATTATAATAATAATGTTAACAACAATTAATTCGAAATGAAATAAAAAGATTGAAACTCTCCATTTTTATTCTTCTTGGACTTCCAGGAGGGAGTTGTAAATCATAAAATTTTGCCTGAAAATTTGATGCTTTAAAAAAAACTCTAAAAATTTGGATGCACAGGTTGAAATATAACTTTTATAAAGTATATGAACGAAAATTAAAGCAAGCTTATATAGAGACCGTCCGTTAAAGTCCGCCAAAAAAGGAATCGAAACACAGAAAATGGGTGTACGTCTATGTCATAAGCAAAAACCTTCTAACTCAAGTTGAAAAGTAAAGTAAATGTTAGAAATAGCTTCATGCAAAAAAGTGAAATTCCAGAAGAATTAAAAATAGCCAAAGAGGACAATTGTATATTTTGCTAACGTAAATTCTTTTCACTCTAAGTAAGTGAAAGTTTTGCGAAAATTATATGTTCCTATTTTGTATGGAAATAAGTTTCTGCCGTTGGTAGGCAGATGTCCTTACAGATACTATTTTAGTGTCTGTTGTGGTAGTGTTTTTGGAAAAGTGTTTATGTCGACTACTACATTGGGCTCACCAATGTAGTAGTCGACATTCTTTCAAAGCCTGAACACCGTTTTTTTTATCGAATTGTGACTGGGGATGCGAAATGGATGTACTACAACAACTCAAAGCGACCAAAACATTGTGTACTGATGGCAACTCATCCGTCTGAATTGAGGTCTGAAGGAAAAATGGCCAGAATGGAATGACAGACATGACAAGCTGATTTTGCTGCATGACAATGCAATGCCAGACGTAGCCAAGCCGGTCAAAAAATATTCGGAAGTTGTGAAATGGGAAATATTGAAAAATTATTTTTAATGTTGAAATAAACTATAAACAGCTGAAGATTCCAACTAGACACTTCGTGACAAAAGTGCATCCAAAATGGGTGGAGCCTTTGCTGCTGACGAACCTCCATCAAGCAAAGCCCAAATCAACGTAACGATTAACGTTGTCGATTATGTCCGTGAGAACTTCAAGTGTATGTTTTTGGCATCAAAAAACATTGTGTCGTTGATTCACTAAGATTTCTTTCACAATATCTTGAATAACCTTTTTGGGTCAATTAAATTCGTTTGTTTGATCACATCCAATGTATATATGCCTTGATGTCCAATGTATATATGCCTCGTTGAAATGATTTCTTGAAAACTGAATCTCCCATGAGCCAATAAAGGCTTCTATTTCGCCTGAACTGTTGATACTGGACTCATATGTGCCATGAATAACTGGTATCTGACTGCTCAATTTCCACAAAGTCATTTGACAGGAGTATGGAGAAGCCGGTAGCTAAATCGATAAAGACAATATGCAGCTGTTTAGATTTCAACATCGAAGGATGTGACGAACGGGTAGTGCATGTTAGAAGTGAAGCATTCTGAACGTGTTCATGATAACTTATCAATGATAACTCGCCAGAAGATCAATTAAAAAAGCTTAAAACAGCTTAAGATATTCTTGATGATAGCATTTATATTATGAGTATTTATATTTAACTGACATCAAACACGAGGTTCGCGATGCTAATTTTTTTTTGAAAACGTTTAACTTTGCACGAGTTTCCTATACCTACAAACCGACAGCACGTTAAAGTTGATCTCAGAGTTTTCAGTCGTACCAGTACACACATGTCCATTAGTACGCCGACTCGTTCCGAAATTTGGATCAGTGTTTTGTGATTTTGATTGTCAACCGTGGGCTATGTCGGATAACAATGACGTTACGATCGGGATAAAGGCTTGTTTTGCAAGCAAAAAAAAAAATGTGAGCCGTCACGGGACGCCTGGCAGATGTGAAACATCGACATTATTTTGTAAAAGTAATATGATTGAAAAGAACAGATTGCGATATAAACTAAATATGGCATAATAATAAAATAAAATATTACGATTTTTTCCAGAAAATGATGACTGTTTATTTAATAAACATTTATTTTCATTAAATATAAAAACAATTTATGTAACTTCATTCGTTCAATCAGTGACTTCGGTAATATTTACATTCGATGTTGCCTCTGACGATCATCATTAATTCACTTCCATCTTCTAGTTTAACATGTGAAGCACACATATCGCCGATAGATGTTTGGGAGACATGAACTTCTGTAGCATTTTGAACTACTAGATCCATGTTGAGTGTAGTAATATGTGAAGTATTGTTGTTTTTATAAATGGCAACTCCAGCGGCTCTAACATTTAGTCGTTTAAATTTAGCTATACAATGAAAATTAATTAAGTCAACTGATTCATCTGCAGGAAGCCATGTTTCAGTTAATAATAAAAAGTTACTCCTTTGACAAATAGAATCTTGTAAATCAGTAGTATGTTTTTTGAGACTTTGGCAGTTTAAAGTATAAATGGTTAATTTATTTCTAGAGTTCATAAAATCAGTGATCAGTCCTTGCAATGTAGTAAGTTTGTTTAAAGATAATCTTTTAAATTCTTGCTGTAAACTTGAAACTGATGGGTCTACTCTTCTTCCATGATAAAATCTTAAATTATCCTGACTGTTACATATAAACAACCCTTCAAGACTTGTTACACGTGTTAAAGCTACGTAAAGTAATGGAATAGAATGACTTTTACTATACTCATAGACCACCTCGTCATATGTACCTCCTTGAGACTTATGAATAGTCATAGCACATCCTGATATCAATGGAAAATGATTTCTTTTTGCCACAATGGTTTTATTATTATTGAGTGATATACTTGAAGTTCGACGTACAATAGGTACAGCACGTCTATCGATATTATGTTCCGCAACAAAGGCAGCGGCTTTTCTTCTAGCCACCATACCAGTGTTTTTATCTGGAAAAACGAGCCATATGCGAGTTACTTTATTTTCATCATTTTGTTCTATATGAACCAGCTTTCCAACGGCACCGTTAGCTAAACCGTCTACCACATCTATGTTAGTTGTAATAATATAAGGTTTTCCAATAACAAAAATGATTTCGTATGGCAAACCTCCTGTATCAATCACTGACATTTTGTGTAATTTTTGTCTCATATTTGCTTCCTGCTCATGATTAGTACAACCAGAAATAATGTCCATTGCAGTTGAATCTATTTTATTTTCAGTTTGTAAAGCTAGTATATTATATGCGTATATAATTAACTTACTGATGACTTGATAGTGTGTCATAGTGTGATTTTGCTTTCTTTGCAAGAGGCTGATCACTGTCACTCTCTAAATTATCACTGTCAGACATATTTTATTATTAAAAAAAAAAATAATTTGTTTTCAAGTAAAACACAGGTTATGTGTACCGCAGTAAACAACACTATGGAGTATACACTATAGGTATCCGAGCTGTGTGGCGAGAGAGAGATAGCTTAACGCCGGATCGAGTGGGAAAAGAATCGCAGTCGATTGCGCATGGCGACGCGTTGCCACACAGTACACACTACTGCATATAGACTGTATATATACACCATCATACGTTTTACGTGCGGCTATAGATGTTTCACATCAAAAAGTGTATAGAATACTTCAGGAAAGTGTCTCAAAAAAGTGAAGAATTTAGTGAAAAGCTGTGTACGTGGCAGGTTTTTGAAATGATGGTTTAGTCTTTTATTTGCGATTCGCCTGCATACATGAGCGAAACGTCAAAGTGGCCGCAAAGTACGTGAAGTTTTTACCAACAAACGCATCACCGTTATTTCATTTCAGTAGGTCTCAAGTACGGTTGAAAAGAAAGAGGAAGATGCTCGAGGAAGTTATTGAAGGATTTAAGTCACCGAAAAGTGCAGATAATCAAATTTTTCCGCCATAACATTTGCACCGTGGAGACTTCATTGAAGATGCGATATTATTTCCCGTGAACCGTCAGTAGGCTAATAGTTCTATCAAAGACAGGGGGTACCCGACCTATCATTATGCAATACACCGGTTATATTTATTTTTACAGGTACCAACGATGTGTTCGGTCATACTCAAACTATTTTACCGAATTGCAGGCCTTAACATAGAAAATTAGACCGATCTTGAATCGTTCGCCTTGACTTCTTTGATTAGGTAAGATACTTTGCAATCAACAGTCTGAACTGGGATTTTTTTCTTTTAGGACGACGAAGATAACGATGATGGAATTTACGTAAAGTTATGAAGGCAGATTAGATACTGGTCAAACAAGCAATAACAATCGTTTTTCATTTTCTTGGAGTTCACCGCATCACTCTTCGTAAATCAATTTCCTATCTATCTACAGTGTACACTTAGTCACAAAAGTCTATATATCCCAAGGGAATATCTAGAAAATCATTGTATTCTGATTTTTTAAACAATAAAAGTTAACAAAGTTAAAAGCAACACTAAAAACAAAACAGTCGGTGGACCTGCTGACCATCGATATTGAAAAAGCCTTCGATACCGTCTAGCATGGTGGCCACAGTCATAGTTGCAACGCGTGCAGTACTCTACCTCTACTCTACCACGCTCAAACTTTCATTCTTCTATCCTTCAAACCAGGATAAAATTTGAGGATCAGCATTCACTATGAAAACCGCTTATACCTTAACGCTTGGCTTCAAGCCACTCAAAATTGACAATGCAAAATGTATGTAACGAATCAAGAATTGAATAGAATTGAAAAAAATATCGCTATTATTAACGAGAGACCGCTATATTCTCGTAAAAATTTGACGTTATAGGCTCGTACATCTTGAAAGAGAGACGTGACAATGGATTTTGGTCATTATGTTTCAATGATGAGAAATTTTCTGCGCGTCCAATACGAATCGAATGTTGAAAATAGGTGACCAGGGGACTTTCGGTTCCAAGATAATAGGCTTGAATGATGTCGACGTGATTTACGTGGGTACCCGCCTCGACAAGACCCAACTCCACGGTCACTATGGCAGGGTTGAAACAATATGTCAACGCCCACCCCTAAGATCTGAAACAAGTTTCAAACCAATTTATTGAAATATTCAATATTTAAAGCTTCTTGGATACCCAAACACAACTGGTACCCGAACACAACCACAACCACCACGTTTCAGCCAAGAAAGAGGCTCCTCAACCGTGTAGGGGGATGACAGTAACCTGTCATGGGGTTCCCCCAACCCGTAGTTCAGAAAACCTCTGATCAGGTTGTGCTTCTCTACATACCGGGAAAAACTCTCAGTTTTTGCTCCTGACGCACGGGACTGGTAACCTTTCCTTAAACTTCAGGTACGTGGGGTCAGTGCTCCCCAAAGACTGAATGGAGCAAACCGAAGCTTAGACCATCTGCCCCCCTGCGTCACCCAGCACAACATACACTATGATCAATAAGTACCGGGGCTGTGTCAAAAAAACAAAATTTCCTTATTATTCTGGTAAATTTATTTTATCCCCTTCAAAATAAGCCCCATCTGAAGCAATACACATATATCAACGCTTAATTCAATCGTCCAAGCACTTCTGGTAAGCCGAAGCAGGTATGGCCTTCAGCTCACGCGTCGCATTTTCTTTTATGACCTCTATGGACTCAAATCTCTTTCCACGAAGCGGTACCTTAAGTCGGGAGAACAGGAAAAAGTCACATGGTGCCATATCTGGAGAATAGGGATGCTGATCAATGGTATTCACACTGTGTTTGTTCAAATAATCGCGAATAATGTGTGCTTTGTGAGACGGCGCATTATCGTGGTGCAAAATCCAGCTGTTATCGGCCCACAAATCCGGTCGTTTTCTACAAACAGCATCTCTCAAACGCCTCAATACTTCAAGGTAATACTCTTTATTAATGTTTTGACCGGTCGGAACGTATTCATAATGCACCACACCACGATAATCGAAAAAAACAATGAGCATAACCTTGATTTTCGATCGACTTTGGCGCACTTTTTTTGCTTTTGGCTCGCCTTCAGCACGCCATTCGGATGATTGCTGGCTAGTTGTCATGTCGAATTCATAGACCCATGTCTCATCACCAGTAATTATACGTTTCATGAACGTTGGGTCCTTCTTAGCTTCTGAAATCATGTCTTCAGCCACTTGCTTTCGATGATTTTATTGGACGAAATTCAAGTCTTGAGGAACAAGCTGTGCGGCGACGCGTTTCATGCGCAATATATCAACAGCAATGTGTTGTGCGCTTCCATAAGAGATGTTAAGATTGTTAGAAATCTCTCTGAGGCTCACATGACGATTTTCAAGCACGATTTTCTTCACAATTTCAACATTTTCGTCGGTATTCGATGTTGAAGGATGTCCAGAACGAGGAAAGCCATCGACCACTTCGCGACCACGTTTGAACATTTTATACCACTCGAACGCTCTGGTTCTTGATAGAGCAGACTCCCCAAATGCTTTCTGCAACATTATAAGCGCATCGGCACAAGAAATTTCGTTCTTAAGACAAAATTTCAAACAAATACGTTGATCAACAAAATTATCCATTGTAAAATGGGACGAAGTACAAAAAGTTGACTGACGCTAACAGCTGCCAAACAAAAACTAATGATGCAATCCCGCTCAAAATTTGACACAGATGTCAGTTAGGGTCCTACCTTTCTACCGTTGCATCGGGCAACGGTGTCTCAACGGGCATCTGTCATTCTTTCTCGGTACATAACAAATATCAACTTGACACATAATTTCACTTTTAATTATTCGACAAACAATTTTCTTCCTCTTCTTTCTCTTCTTCTCAATCATCAACTTATCAGCATATAGATCAATGTTTTATTTTCAATTCAGAGCACAACAGTTTACACACAGTCAATAAATCAGTTTCTCAGTTCAGTCTTCATCATCATAGCTTCAATACATCGAGTACTCTCAGCAGATCTCTCTCCATCGGTTCCGCTCCCGAAGACTCTTTCCCTCGGAACGCCCACCTTGGCGACGTCATAGGTACGTTATAGGTTTCGTTCGAGCATTCCCAACTTCAATCAAGTCTACCTCGATCGTCATGCATCTTCCATCTATCATAACTTCATTTGTCAACTTGTCATCAGTCTTCAGTACAACAGTCCAACTGTGCAGCATATCAGCATTCCAGTATAAACGTCAGTCACCGGGGTCATCAAGTCATCAGTCTCTAGTACCTCCTTGCTCTTTCCTCTTTCCTCCTTCATGTTTCCTCTTTCCTCTTTCCTCTTTCCTCCTTCCTCTTTCCTCTTTCCTCTTTCCACCAGACACCGCATATCAGAAGGTTCCACTAGCTTCCCCTCATTCACCTTGGCCGCAAGAGCCAAAATAGCCTGCAATGACGTCTTCGGTACTTCTGTCGCTTCATCCTTCCAATATGCACCTCCTTTAGACCGCGGCTCTTCATCTAAGTTCAACAGGTTCATCAATTCAGCAAGACAACATTCACAGTTCAACAGTCCGTCGGTCTCCAATTTCAGCAATTTTCAATAACGTCTTTTTAGGCGTCAAGTGCATCTTTCAGTTTCTTTACTAGGCTTTCCATCAACTTCATCCGACACACAACTCCACTGCCTTCCTCCCTCTACATGTACACGGGCTTGGAACTGTTATGAGGTACAACCGACGTTCTAACCCCAAGGCTGGGTTTGATTGGGTTGCATATATATAGCTCATAATTCTCTAAATGCTTCAAAAGACATGTTACCCGGACGTTTAGTGTCTTTGAGGAATGACTCAAGGCCCAATTTAAGCATAAACGACATCTTTCTTTCTAGATATCTTAAGAAAAAAGTGTTTTGACGTCACCACCAAATCTACAAGAGCTCAGGAACTGGATTGTTGAGAGATAACGCGGTATTCCCTGAAACTCAAAACTTAAAAAATACCCTCCAGAAATGTGTTGCAGTTAACAACTGACATCTTACAGGTAGAATTGATGAGGGAGGAATGGTAATTCCTACTGATTTCAAAATTAAAACTACTTTTTATATATACCCTGGTTACTTTTTTATAACCATTCAAATCTGCTCAACCGCTTCTGCTGCACTCCGTAGTATCCCAGTAAGAATATTGACTGAATTATAAGCTTTTGATTTTAAGGTAGTTCCAATAAATGTGTTGACTTACTGGTTGAATGTTTAAATCAAAAATACTGTCCTTTATGTGATATATTATGAAGTGAAGAACATTTGACTATTTATAACTTCGTTTCATATTAAAAACTTCTGTTCCATAAGTGGTAATCGGGTAATCTTGCACCGCAGGATGTCTTCAAAAGTAATATTCAACTTCCCATAAATAGAAAGTTCCTTAAGGGGATCATAATAGGATTATCTACCATCGACTTAATCTTTTCAATACTTCCTTACTTTATGGCACCCAAATTCGGAAAATCCCCAAAATAAACAATAAAAATGTTCATGTGAACTGAAAACGCTGCCAATGAATTTCCAAGTAACAGTCGTTTACCTGGAACAAACGTTGTTCACCCCGAAAAATCATTAATCAAAAAGCTGTGGATGCTTTATCACAATGGCATCCGCTCTCTACTAAATATTAAATATTGCAATCTCGTAATTCCTTTTCATTATCTTCTCCACTTCCAGTTTGTTAGTGAAACAAGAGGGTAGGCAGGTAATGCTCCTATCCACAGGTCGACACAAAAGCTCGTCTAAGACGAATATTTTCTTATTTTCCTTGATTTATCCTTCCAGCACTCGGCAAAATTAGTTCTTTTTAATCCGGCTGTTGTTTTATCCTTTGTCGCATTTCCAGGTCTACACAATGAAAGACAACATTGTGCGCTCCCGCAGGGTTCGCCATTACTGTCATCCTTAAGATAATGTTGCGGCGATGAAGACGAAGAGTGATTCAATGTGAAATATCAAATTTTCAGCGAGAGAGAGTCCTTGAAGCGATAACTCTTTTACGTGTTGGAATGTGTCTGGTGTACATGAACAGAAAAAGGTGGTGACGACCTTCGGGAAGTGTGGGGAAAGATTTACTGCTAAGGTTTATTGCGACATATTTACTTTCACCTTGGCTTCTTTCCATACTCCAACGTCTACCATTTGACACCGGCAATGGCTTACCGGGAAATAATACTGCACGCTATTCATGATTTTTCCTATTTGGTTATCTCATTTTCTCTTCAGCTTTCGCCCGAATCACGTCACCTTTGGTGGAGGCTTTGCTGGATACTAAACACTGCTGGATACTAAAAGCCTTCAAAGATTTGCCAAATCCAAAGAATCTCGGGATAAGAAATTGGCCCGAAGCTATGTATGTTGCGCATAATGAATACTGAACATCTTTAAGGGAGTAATCAGGGATTTTACCCACATAAAAGCTGTTGGACTTCGAAATGTGCCAAGTACACTCAACTAGAAATTGAGTCAATAATTAGCGAGCTTTCGCTTCGTCCTGGCACACCAACGAAAGCTTTTCATACGCGCAGGGTCAATGGCGGTGTTTCGTTGCCGTTGTTCCACTGGAAATATATTTACCCTTGCTCGCGAGGATTTTATATTAACGTTCGTGCTGCAGGGAATTTGCCGAGCCTGTTAGAGCAAACTGCACGAAATTCCCAAATATGCAGGAGTGACGAGAGTGTTCCTCCGGAAATGATGACGAGCATGGTTTGGGTTGGAATGCCGTGAGATAAATCATTTTACCACTAGGACACCAACAAGCGTAACGGGAATAATGTTAGTGTGTCAGTTACAGGCTAATAACCCAGATTGGGTTTTGTTGTAATTCCAGATACTTTTTGGCGGTTCATGAATGGTTTCTTGGAATTTAATGACAAGCTTATAGTCGGTCAATTTGTATATTTGGGGCTGAAGGATTTAATTTAGCTTGAATATGAGATAAATTATCTACTTTGCACCAATTTTCACTGTCACCTCTTTGACAGTAGGTTCAGAATTTATCATATTATATATTATTAACCATCAATTTATCAAAAATGCGTAACTTAAGTAGGTTGTTTACTCAGATACAATCGAAATATGTAATTTTTGAGGTAACGAGCATGTACATACGAAATACTTTGTGAAACTGTAAGATGAACGGCGTTGAATCAGTTTTTCAGCAATCAACTTTTATCATCAAAGTTTTCATGGTTTCTAGGACACAGCTTATCCCCTGTATCAGAAATTTCGCATTATGAACTATTTTTGATTAAGACACACATTCGCTTCTTTTCTGTAATAGTAGTAGTTCTAGTAATAACCAGCAAAACTACATATGCTATTAGGACATGACTTTATTGATAATGGAAGCAACTTGATCTGGAGATCGAAATTGTGATCTAGGACATCGGAGTTTCTTAAAGCAAGTGCTGCCATTCTTGCTCCACTTCTCGGTTTTGGGACTATAATTGCCCAAATTTAGAAATCAGTTGGATTGGCGTTCTGTTTAGTCAATTATTTATCGTAATGGTTCATACGTTTGTTTAGTTTGATCTTGGGATGTCCAAGGTACTTTTATCTTGGTTGTCAATTATGTCGAAAAACTTAATGGCTCTGTCCCCTATGCAGGCGCAGACTGGGCGTGAAAATCGTCCCGAGAATTTGGCTTGAACATACCCATTTCTGTCTTTTTACCAGCCTGAAGAGATCTGGCCCTCCAAGAACTCTCCCGAATTCTTTTAAAGTAAGTCCGGCCTCATAAATGGAAGTAAAGGGAAAAATATTGTGAAAAAATGACAAAATAATTTTTTTAATGGGAATGTCTCTACATTACAATATGTATCACATTCTAACGATCACAAACTAAATTCTTTTATTGGTAATATTTTCATACATGAATGATATGTATCACATTTTCAAAGGATGATTTGCAACAAATTTCGCTAGCTTGTCCTCGATCATTGATACTAAATCGAAGGCTTTTGCTATATTTAATGAACTGAGTTGAAAATAATTTGACAATAGGAAGGATGTAAATATTGTGTCATATTCCATCAAATTTCCCTTGTATTACCTGCCTGTTAATTGGACGTCAGATTTTGGCCCTGGATCATTTTCAATTTTTGGGAGAACCATCACAATTGTCATGAAAAGTGATTGCTCTCTGTCAAGTGTTCGTTCAAATATCTTTATCAATGATGTATCTTTCGCCCACTATATGGTTTCTCCATCTGAAGCAGGTAAACTATTGGTTCAAGTATCCATTCTAATGTAAGATTCCTTGTAGAATACCGTAATTTTATTCGAAAGACCTACTAGAGATACTAAACTATATATTATAGTTTATACTACTAGACCTAATACTTACTAGACCTAAAGAGAAACTACTGCTGACAGTGTCATGTTTGACGAGTTTCAATATGTGGGCTTAGCACCATACATGGACCAATTCTGTTGCTTCACCTGCAAGCCACCGACCGAAACCGTTATATTCTCTGGTCGACGTTAATTTTTTTCAGGATATCCTGAGTGGTATCAATTTGGATCGAGAACTTTTGATGCTTATCCAACATCTCCTGATATTTTTCCTGTCATGAGCTCAGACATGCAATCACGCGTTCTACAGTATTTTTTGAGATTAGAGTTACAAGGTCTCACGACCTAGTCACCCTACCAGTTTCGAGGCACGGCATGCACTACTCAGCGACACCTATTTGCCTATTTGTCTAACTTCCCAATTAATGTTTCCCAAGTAGTTTTGGACAGGTATTGCAACATGCGGCCAAGCATTGTCATGTTGAAAAATGACTTTATCATGTCTTTGGTGAAATTCTGGTCGTTTTTCTTAAGTGCGCGGATTAATTTGATCAGTTGTTGTCGGTAATGTTCACCAGTAATAGTCTCACCAGGTTTCAGTAGTTCGTAATACAAAGGTCCCTTTCTATCCCACCAAATACACAGCAAAGTCTTCTTTCCATGAATATTTCGGAATGGTTGTGATGTTGGTGGCTGGCCTGGGTCTACCAATGATTTTTTCCACTTGGGATTGTCGAAATGTATCCACTTTTCATCGCCGGTAACAATCCGATGCAGACAACTTTTTCTTTTCTGTCTGGGAAGCAACATTTCACAAATGGTTTTTCACCTTTCGATGTCACTTTCTTTCAATTGATACGGCACCCATTTTCCAGCTTTTTGTATCTATCCCATGGCTTTTAAACATTGTGAAATGGCTGCTTGAGTAACTTCCAACGCTTCTGCCAACTGTTTTTCAGTTTGTGTGTTGTCTTCCAATAATGCTTGCAAATCTGTATCTTCGAATTTCTTTCGTGGTTTTCCACGGTCTTTGTTGCTGACATCGAAATCGCCACTTTAAAATCTTTTAAACCATCGTTTACATGTGTCTTGGCTTGAGGCACGTTCACCATATGCTTCCACTAACAATCGATAAGTTTCTGCTGCCGTTTTCTTCAGATGAAAGAAGGTTATTAGATTTCCCTGGAAAACCTCTTTTTCTGGCACGTAATTCAACATTGTTGAAGCGAAAAAAACTATGTTGTTTGTACAATCGAAACATATGACATACTGGAATTTGTTGACAGATGTTTACCCTCCAAAATGACATATTAGTTATCCCCGACACAAACCATATGTAATGGTTATGCCATCTGTTAGTAAAATCCGCATTTCATAGTTATAAACCTAATACAAAACTTGAGACGAAGCGAAGAAAATGATTGACGTAAATAGTAAACAAAAACTTTGTTTTATACCACGAACTAGGGGTGTGAGTAAGAATGAGAGAATTGCCGCTAACTACGTCAACCGTTCTCGGCAGATGTATCTACGTTGCTATACCGACCGGCCCTCCGATGGCTTGACCGGCCCTGCAGTGGCGCGGACCACCCTGAACTCTCCTGGGTTACCTTATGGCCAGTCCGGGCCCGCCCCTATGTATTTGTCAACGGTCTCTAACCGTAGTACTTTCTATATGTATATGTTTCCTATGTACCAAGAATATCCGAGAATTCTCCTCAGATCAACGTTCTGATACGGTTGAAGTGTTTTTTGGTTAATGTCAACTGGCAGAAACTAGTACTGCATAGAGTGCTGCGTACTTGTACTGAGTAGTGTCGGTCGTATGCTTGAAAATGAGGAGCCTGTTTTAAAAGTTAACTATTTTGATTTCACTAGAGGGAGTAGGGATCTAAGAATACTAGAAACAAGTCTCCGTTTGACCTGAAAGTCTGTTGGCTAGTGTTAGTCCGAGGTACTTAGCTGTCGTTTTCCATTGTTTTTATTCGTCCTGCATTTATTAAGAGTGCTGAGCTTTCGTATATTCTTCGTTTGGTGAAACAGTTTTCGTTTTCATTTGCGGAAGTAGCTCAAAAGCAGATTGATTGACAGTGGTAGTTTTTTTAAAGTAGTGGTTCCTAGGAAAACAACATTGTATTTATTGGCATTAATATATGATTGTCTCAATTCTAACTTGAATTTTGGTTAAAATTATTTAACTCAGACACAACACAGTCCTTATTCTAGAGTTTTAGTTCATGCAGACATTTACATTGCTATATGAAGCCTTCAATTAAAATTTGAAAGAAAGCCAAACAAGCCTCCTCAAATTTGTTATTATGACGAAGTAATTAAATAAATAACTGCTATTGATCATGATCAAAGATTTTCCTTAGTTGGTGAAAGGATTAAGGTATTTGGTGGCGATCGTTCAAACAGAGTGTGAGGTCAGTGTCGCTTTTCATAACTGATAAGAAGGTTCGGATTATGGGTCACTTTTCAAGGATTCCTAAGAGTTAGACAATGAGGATTCCGTCTGTTCTTCGAATTTGAGCCGTGTCATACAGGATTTAGTTGGATCTATGTTCCTGACGGCATTCTCCCATTTTGAAGATTGCGCATCAGGGCAGGAGCATTTAAGCATTGAAAATGGGGCTAGGTCTTACCAGAAGGCGAAAGCAAAATAGATTAATAGGCGGATGAGGGACTTATAGTATAGGTGCTTGACCAGTTTGGGTAGAGAGTGGTGCGTACATGTATGCGGGTGGAGACGGGTTTGAATGTGAACTTGGCTTCTTGTAGGATTGAAGTTTGGACATCTGGGGAGGGTTTTTGATTGATTATGATGCCAAGGTAGGTTACTAGTGGTTCTGTGGACTTTGGTTGAGTTACTTTGGAAAGTAAAAATTAGGCAAATGGCATGCTCGAATGATGGCCATTGTGGGTAAGTAGGGCTTTTAAGTGGATGAAAGAAGGTTTGGAAAGTAATCACGTTGCTGCAATCCTTCTACGATCGAGATCGAGTCTTATATTGAAGTCGCCTTCCATTATATGTGAAATTGTTTGGTTCCTGCAATGCGTTGATTTGTCAGAAAAGTTAATTAATAGCACATTGAGGTCAGCTTCGTTGAGTCGCGACTTGGGACAGTAAAGAAATTAGTAGAAAAGTACGGCAAGTACGTAGGGTATATAAATGGAACATTACCAGCATCAAAAATAAACATACCCTTGTACAGTATATGATTGAAAAAAATCATGTAGTGAGACCAGAACATGATTTAAAAAATTCTTTCAGAATCCCCTTAGCTTACCGTAGAACTGGTACACTGACTAAATGCCTGTCCTGCAATAAAGTCAATTGCATTCAGTTCAAACAAATAGTTTAGTGCATATTACAACAACCCGTAAGCAACTGGCGTGGGAATGGTTCGCATCGTTTTAAGGCCGAAATACAACACTGCGAGACCACGATGCGAGAGCTCGACGAGAGTCTCGTAGCAAAAGTCAAGCAGTTTTCGTAATATGCGTTTGTATACGTCATCGTTCAGTGATTGCGATGCGTCGATGTGAGGCGAGAAGTATTCGGAAAAACGAAAATTCCTCGCAACGAGGTGCGTGACCTTTGTCGGATGCAATATGGCGTGTAAATGAAATTTAAACTTCAAACGCCTCATTAAAAGTGTTATTCGAAATGAATTTTGAATGAAAATTTCGTGCATCCTTGTTGAGGCTATTATTTGCCAAACGAAGGAAAATTCCAAATTCAAATTTTTAAAAAATCAAAAACATATTGATTCAAATTTCATTTGAAACATCACCAATCTGACATTTGTCATATGAACATTGTTCTTCCTCGAATCACGTGCATTGTGAATTGAATGCGTTGCGCGACGACGAGCGAGAATCGCATCGCACTCTCGCATCGCCGTCACGCAGTATTGTATCTGGACCTTTACTACTGTCAATGATTTACACTACAAGGCGCATCCCGTTGGTGCCTCTTCTTGGAAGGGAGAGGTCATTCAACTTAACTTTCGAACAGACCCTGCATTTGATAGGTATGCATACATTTGACATTGTTAAATGATCTGTACGGATAGACCTGAGTCCAAACAGAACTATCTGAAGTGGTTCAGATGGGGCCCATCACCAGCAAGTGGTATGCGAGTGGTAAGGTAAAATCATAGCGGCAGTCTTTTGAGACTCGTTCGGATCCTGTTGACAAATTATCAACAAAAGAACAGAGAAACTACTATTATCACAATCCAGAGATACTACGCTTCAATGATGGAGACATTAAAAGAATGTGACAAAGAAATAAAGGAGGGGATATCGGCCAAAGGTGCAGTCCTTCCAATGTTCAGAAGCACCGTGTAGTGTTGTTTGCCATGCAAAAGATAGAGATCGATATTTTCGATCATCATTATTATCTGTTCCCAAAGCTTCAAAAAGAACTTCGTGGGTAGAAGTTTTCAAGCAAGGAGAATTAATGGACATAGTCAAAGCTTTTCAAAACAAAACCTTTTTGAAATGTATTAGATAAGCAGTTGAATATTTTGAAAAAGCAAAATACATCTTTACTTCGCCTCTCATTTCTAACCGTTTCTTAAACTTCTTTTTATTTCTTTTTTCTCCTACTTTGGCTTGCAGCTATTTGATTCACTACCGAACGAACGGTTCGATGACGCGCTAAGGTTGCCTTTTCTGGAACTGAAAGAGTTTTCCCGATTTTTTTTGGTACTTGGACCTTCGCATTTTTTCTCTCACACGTTATATCTGACGCACAAAACGTTCGTCGAGGTGAATTACAATGACAAATTCGAATAAATTTTAGGCATTTTCGAGGTGTCAAAGATTTTATGATGATTTGTCAAACCATTTCCGAGCATCAGTTGAGCAAGGTTAAGCTTGGAATTTTTGACGAAGTTGCTCGTATGGCAGTAGAAAGTTTGAACAACTTTATTGGTAAATCCTAGCCCTTGGTTTGCAGTGATGGCAGTTGTAGATGTTTGACATTGAAGTTTTAAAGCTGAAAATAGAAGATGACCTTTAAGGTTGGCGTCATTTTTTTGTCAAACGTTGGATATGTTGATTGGGCGATTGATAGATTTGAATATTCTCTTAATTATGATGTTCGTAAGAGTTGATATTTAATGCGCCTAAAATTTGCACAAATACTTCACGAGTAGAATTGCACTCTGTAATAACCACAAAAAATGGAGCAAAGTCCTTTAATAACAAATTAAGGGACAATGTGTAATGGAATGTAGGTAACAATGAAAAACCAGTAGCTTAGAGAAGAACGCAATTGCTTCCTATAAGAAATGAAATAAGTAAAAAATTCTATGCTGGATTGAATTGGTTAAGAGGGTTATATGATTTTTTTACGGTGCGTTCTTCCTGTACCTTCAACTTCGCGACTGTTCAA
Source organism: Stratiomys singularior (assembly GCA_954870665.1). Taxonomy (NCBI): domain Eukaryota; kingdom Metazoa; phylum Arthropoda; class Insecta; order Diptera; family Stratiomyidae; genus Stratiomys; species Stratiomys singularior. The sequence goes on from OX940879.1 coordinate 33,304,544, forward strand.
ATTGTAGTAGTTCAAAAACATTAGAATAGGAATTCATTTAAACTTCCTGAGCCCAAGTTTTTAAACGTGGATCATCTGCGTTGCATGTGTCTCTAAATTGATATGACACTTCATCTTCTGACCTTTACAAGAATATACAATAGAAGCTCGAAATCCCATCAGATCCTTTGAAATATGTTTAGCACTGGGACACAACGCAAGCTGTCTCCGTTTCTATAAATTGATTACATGAAGTCGTTGCGGTTACAAAAATCTTTCACTTCGCGAAAAAGGAATAAACCAAACAGGATTACATTGCACACCTGCTGCTATATACGCGCTAGGGTTACAGGTGGAATGACTTTCTCAGGCTGTTTTAGTCATACCAAACGCAATGCTAACGACAACATGAAGCATGTCCCGTCAGTGCCATAAAACCGCCCGCAGTCTAATGTAGAAATGATATGTAAACTCCTTTAAATGACGACGTTGGTGGCTTGGATTCCCGCTTTGGCTGCTTCTCTTATACAGTTCAGCTGCTGACTCCGTCGGGAAGCCTTTAGCTCACATAGCAGTTACATTATTCTTCTCATCACACTGAAAATTTATAGCATTCGTAACCATTCTCTCGTGGAGTCAGAAACTCTTGCGTGATATGCATGTGCGACATAGGTGTTCAGCTGAACTTCGGTATCTCTGCACGACACTTATGCTAGGTCCTGCGTTACCATGTCGCTTCTTCTTCATTTTCCCGTAAGGTTACTCATGTGGGGCCATCCTGCGACCACAGTCTTGACACGACGCTGCTTTTGATAAATTTACGAGCTCATTACTCTTCCGCTAACCGGTAAGCTCATAAACTAGTCGGGGAGCCTTGCTTTTGAGTATGTGTGAGGTTGTCTGCACCTTTGACAAGTTGCTTGACAAAACCACATATAAATTTACAGGAATAATTAGCCTAACATCGGAAACGTTTTGCGTTTACGCTGTTGAATGCAGTACCGACAAGTATCGTGCACAATTAAGTGGATAATAATCAAACAGAAGAAGTCCTTCAGACTCCGCTTGTAGCTTTGGGGCTGCAAATTGTGTAAGTCATGCAGAAATTATCGATGACTGTGTGAAAATTATGTCAATATTGGACAGGAATAAATAGAACGGAATTATACCAAGAATAAGACAAACTGATGTTGGCAGGATATCGAGGGAGGCGCACAATAATTTCGAAAAGCTACAAAAAAGTATTTGGGGGAATTTTCAAATTGAATTATCAGCTCGCGCTTGAGTGTCAACATATAAGGCGGCTGATAAGACCTACTCTACGTCTTAGGCTGAGGAAGCAAATGTTTGTTTATTATTGACCATTCTCACTCGTTCACAATTTGTCTGCCACTTTGCTGTTTTTTAAATGATGTGCTCCAATTTATTTCAAAACAAAAAACCAAATTAATACACATTTTCTTCAGAATTGGATGGGACTTGAAATGTGTTTAGTCACAAATACTCAAAGTTTGCAAAAAAGAGGTTTTCGAAATTTCTCTTCGGCCTTCGGCAGGCTATAATTTTTTTGCATATGTAATTAGCAATGGGGTGTCCATTTACCCATTTAACGGTTCCAGGCTACGTTCTCAGGTTGACAGGGGAAGTGTTGGAGGTGAGGTCTGGGAGTGTACTCAGGGCGTAGACAGCCTTCACCTCCCTACCACAAAAAAAAAAAAATGGGGTGTCCATTTACCCCACAAACTTAATTTAAAAAAATTAAATTGTCTTGAAAAATCAAACTTCTTTATTATGAGATAAATTACTTTTTTTCAATTTTGTCAGTGTCAGACACCCTTCTGTTCCCACTAAATACACAGCAAAACCTTTTTCCAATGAATATGGCTTTTTGTTTGTAAACTAAATAGTTGGCCAGGATCAGCATACGATGCTTTACATTAAAGTTTGTCGTAATAATCCCTTTTTTCATCGCCGGTAACGATTTAACTTAAAAAACTATGTTTTTTGTGTTCTACAAGATGTTTTTTGCATGATTTGTTTCAGGCATTGAGTTGACTTGCGTTCAGTTGTTGTGGGACCCATTTTTCAAGTTTTCGAGTCTTTCTAATTGCATATTAACGTTCAGAAATAATTGATTGGGCGACAAACAACTCTAAAGCAAGTTCTTATTTTCCACACGAATTTACATCCAAATATGTAACTCCAGCTACGTGAACTTAAGGCATCGTTCCTACCAACTTGTTCAATCACGCCATAGAAGTAACGAAGTGAGCCTTGTCTTGAACTCCTGGCCGAACTGTAGGAATGTAGCATTTTATCAAAGGTATCGGCTCAACTCTCGTTGAACTGTAGGCATGTATTATTTCTGGTTCTATTGTTTGTTGGTTTATTTCGGCTTTATATTGCATCGTAGATATTAATTAAACTGCTTTATTCTTATTTGGTGTAATGAAAACTAGGAAAAAAAACTAGAGAAGAAAACAGAATTTCATGTTTATTTTTATGATGCTAACTTTTAATTCTTCAGAATTTTATCTACAAGTGTAACAGATGAGAACAAGTTGTCATAGGTGCTATTGCAATCTATTCTGCTGGGTTATCCACAAAATCTGCAAGCTGCAACTCTGATCGTTCAGCCGATCCGATGGAATCAAATCGAGCACGGATCAGTGGGAAATAAGAAGATTGCCATAAGCGAAATACTCCCTCTATCCTGCCAAGCGAACCATGATGCGCTTCTGAAAAGAGGAACCGTCCACACGTAAAACGACACGCAGTTCCAATTGTCTTTTTATTTTATCATTTTCCTTGTTACGTTTCCTGGAGAGAGCACGCCAATTTGTTCCTAGATATGCGAATAGAGTCTGGTCAATCTTTGCATTCTTCTGATGACCACCAAACAGCAGGCTAATCGTGTCAAGGCCATTGCATAGGCGTAGAGCAGCCGCACGCAGACTTGATGAGCCTCATGGTGGAGTTCACTATGTTTTCAGCTGAGACTACACTCATGCCCTTCATGGTTTAACCTAGGTCTTCAGGCTTCAGTCACTTTGCTTTGCACAAGAAGCAGCTAGATTTGTTTGGGTACTCTTCGCCTCACGGGCGGGAATGCTACACTTGTAGCACAGATTACTTCCATCTGGTCCCTTGAAGTTCAACGAAATGTGTCCCAACCTAATACACTTATAGAATCGAACTAGGACTACCCTCCAACGTATTCTGCACACATACCAACCGATTTTAATTTTATCCTTTGCCAAGAGTTGTACAGCGTCTTTCTCTGAGATGTCTATGACTGTGTCCTATGACCTTTGTCTGATTTCCTATGACCTTTGTCCTTTAGGTTTAGTAGGCGTCAGTCTTACCCTAAAGCTGTCTGCGGTAGGAAGAGTTTGTCTTATTGACTCTTCTACTTCTTTGACATCCGTAACACAGTCAATGTCTCTTATTTCCAAAGAGGCCATTGGTTGTAACGCATAGTTAACATATTTAAAGCCATGGAACTCCGGTGTTTCAGTGGGGACCAAGCGTGTTTTGACAGCTCTTTCATCGAATGCAAACACCAATTTTTTTGGGTTCCAAATTTTGGCTGATTTCCTTGAGGACTTCGGCGTAAGTCCTTCCGTCTACGGGCTTTATTAGTAGAACATCCCTACGCTGTATGCACCTGGTCCTATTAGGCATAGTGCTGAATTTTATGTCTCCGTGCTTTTCAGGCGTCTTTTTGATTAAATCTTTCGCGGTCACAGGTTGTATCTTCTTTGAACCCTTTGAGCTGGATTCTGTCAACGAGGTCCTCCATTTTGCCGGTCCCATTTTAATTTACTTATTGACAGTGTTTTGGACTTTCGTTGGATTTCTCATAACGTTTTAGACTGCGTTTATATTTCTTGTAAGCCGCTCTTCTTCAGTTCAGTCAACGGGTATCTTCGTAAACAGCTCACCTTCACGTGACGTTTTCAGTACAATGTCAGCAAGAGGGTCTCGTAACTACTGAGCATCATGCTTTCACTTCCAACAGGGTTCAGAAAGTGACTGTATACAATCCTTGGGGAATGTCACTTGAGGTTATTGGCTCCGGTCCCCAACGCCTCCCCTATGTTTCTTGTGTTATTCGCTCCATCACATTGATCAAGGCAAGCCTGAGTAATAGAAGTGGTGTGGACAAGCACATTTGTTGCTAATGCAAAGCGGTCGTTGGAAGTTCACTTGCCCGTTGGCTCTGGGTATGCTTGGATACTCTGTGAGCAGTTTGTGCCTACGGGCATACCTCCTAGCCTCGGTGATCTGTCCAGTTGAAGCTTTTGATTCTTCAGTGGCTAAATGTTCCACTACTGAAAAATGTCCTAGCGACTTATCCACAGTCAGATTGATGGATGGAAACCCATATGAGGAGAAGGTTCCCTCGCACTTTGAGGTGTTTATATTCTTTTTTCAATTTATTCTTTTTCTCTTCATTCATCATTTCGTTTAATAGGTATTTTCAGTGACTTGGTCACGCGTCTGGATAACGGGTAACTTTGCCAAGCCCCCGACCCCTAAGGTACTACTATAAATTAGACGGAGTGCGCAATGTTTTCGCGAACAGAAATGATTTTTCGGGATAAATCTGCACAATTTGCAGGCGTTGCTCTGATTTCAACTTTTTTATGATTAAATGAGAAGCAAAACTAGCTCAAAAACACATGACAGCTGTCATACCACAAGTGATATTAAAAAGTCTTACAAACTCAAAGTTATTTTTCTGTAACAAACCACCTTTGCCTCGCGAGCATTCTCGAACACTGCCAGCAGAGTCATCTCCGTGGAATCAAATTAACTTCTTATGCACTACATGCAACAACTCAGATGCTTCCACAGCATTTCACCTGTTTTTCGTTCAAACCGGCACGACGTCAACAGATTCGCCTCCGGTAACTTCTGTGAGTATGACATGCTTTGTTACTCGTTCACTTCAGTGGCTCTTAACATGTTTTGAGGCAAGTAGCAATTTGTTTATATGAAAAATGACCTTACTGGCTACTACATCAAAAAATCCGTGCTTCGATTGTTGAATTGAGTTGAATTTAGAGTTGAGAGAAGGTTTAGAAGCTATTCAGCCATAAAAAGTTATAATATCAATTAATCAAAGGAAATTATACAAAAATCAAAGAATATAAGGATAAATAATCAGAAGCACAAAAAACAGTTATTTTGATAAAGGTTGTCACTGGTGAAATAATATCCTAGCAAAAGGATTAAAATTGTTGGGGACCGTTTTATAACATGTCTTTGCTTTTGTTAAATAACAACGAAAATTCTTAATAGTAAGTTTGAGTGAATGCTAAGTGTTTTAAAATTTCAATGAAATGCTTAAGACGTTCAATATCAACTTGTGCCCACATCTGCATGTTTCATGAAAGCAAAATGCACTGCATTGCGAACCAAATCTGGATAACTTCAACATATTTAAAATATTCTTGTTCCATTCGTGTCCTGGGTAAGAGGAAGTAGAAGGAGTAAGTTGGAATTCATTGATTTTCTGTTGAATATTTGAGTCTCAAATATTTTCATCAACAGCAAATATTTATTAATATGAAATGTTGAATTCGAAGTCTACCATGAAACACGACAAAGCGGTTTTAACAGGATACCAATTACTTCATGTACTTCCGACACGGATTAATAAATACATTATCCTGTTACCTGTTACCATCGTATATAATAATAACTGCAAAATTGATTTTCCCACTAAGTGATTAAAACCATTCTTTGGAATTCATTACTTCCATGCGAATGATGCAATCAAATTTTATGTAACTGTCAAATATCGAATTATATTGAATTGAAGCTGTTGTTATTTTGTTCTAACCAAATTAACCTCAAAATCTTCAATAAGCAATCCTGTTTCTAGGTTTCGCTTAACTTTTAGCTGACGACTTTTAATTCTATTGATTTAATGAATTAAAGCATGTGGAATTCTCCATTTTCCGAAAATTTTGCTGCTGAAAATTTACATTCTTAAGACGATATCCGAAGTCTGCACATAAACTATCGTGAATCAAGAACTTTCGCGGGTAGCGTAAATTCAATTTTCGGTATTTTTCTGGCGTTACGTTGGTAACTATGTCCCTTACTTATGCTGACAAGTTCGGCCAGTTATAATTGTCACTTAATTTTGACAGCTTTTTTCCTTGGATGTGTTTTTAGCTTGTCTTCGATTATTTTCTCTTCAAATAAATGGATAAAAGAATCTGTATCAAATTTTGAGTGAAAAACAATTTCATTCGCATCCCGTATGGTGACAGTGGCATACGGTGAAGCTACTTTGGACGAAAGCAACGTTAATTGGGTGCACAATATGTTCTCAGAGGGCCGAGAAAATGTCAACGACGAACAGCATGCTGGGCCCCCGAATACATTTAGACGTAAACATCGATAAATTGATGAAATTTATAAGGACCTTAAATATTTCGATTGCCTCGTGTCATTCTATTTTTACCAATAATTTCGGCTAGAGACGGGTCGTCGTAAAATTTGTATCAGAATCGCCGAAATGCCCAGATTTGCAGAAGAACAAAAATTGGTTTTTTGCACCATAATAACGCTCTTGCTCACACATCGTTGAGTTGCGCAAATTTTTGGCCAAAAACGACACACTTATGATGCCGCAACTATCGGTGACTTTTTTTTTTGATCCCGAAACGAAAGAGGCCCATGAAAGGATGACGCTACGCCACGATTGAGGAGAAAAAAGGCAGTGTCGAAGAAGGAGCTGAACATAATCACAAACATGCTTTTTTGATGTATTTCGAGGATTGAATTCAAATGTTGGCATAGGTGTATAATTCCTGATAGGGATTACTTTGAATTGGACAGAATAGATATGCATGAATAATTTATAAATATAAAGAAAACTCAGTAATTTGGGAAAGTTTATGAGCAGACCTCGTAGAATCTCTAAAAAAATTCTTTTACAGCAAAATCAAAACATTTTCAGGGATTGAATTTTGAGTTCTCTTGAAAATAATACAAATATTAAAAAATATTCGTTTTCTATAGTTGATCTAATGATGTAGAGTTTCGCTTGTGAGTTTCGAAAGACGATACTTGCATCACTTTTCCATTCGATTGGCCACTTCTTCTGCGTTATCTTCTTGTTCCTTGGGTATCGAATCCTTATAAAGAAGACACTGTAGTTAGCGTAAGCTACCTTAGCAACTGAATATTATCAACAACGGACTCAAATTAAACTAGTTTATTTAACTATTTTGTTATATATTCACTGGCAAAATTTTACAGAGTAATTCTTCGTGCAATCGCATGCTTGTATGTACAGGATGTGAAGGGATGTGTTATTAGCTCTCTTTCTCTTTGTACACTAGTTATAGTAAACAGCTAGTTCCATTGAGGGCATAACAATCTTATCTATTAATAAAACACAGAAAAATTTGAGATTTTAAGATCAAATTTATTGTACGTGTAGTGCAAGCATTATTTTTCACGAATGAAATTCTGTTTCGGTCATACGACCACCACAAGCCCGTTTTGTTAAAACCACATATCGTTGATATCAAGTTCATTTCAGTTCGGTATTTCCTTCACTGCGAGCGGTACGACATTTTTTGGCACCGGAACGTCCAATCGTAAAAATATGGACTCGAACTTATCCACTATAGCACGCGCAGCCTGTCTGGTGGGACAACTACTACGACTCGAAATTGGAGTAGAAAATCTTAAAGTTGGGACCTCGCTCGTAATTTCGGTAGTAATTTTTAATAATTTCCAAACTTAGCTGGTTTATTAACTTTGCTGTGATGAAAATTTTGACGTTAACTAACGTTGTGACATTGACATTTCTTTAAAAAAGTTTAAGGGTGCGTTCATATAAGGATACGATGTTGTTATTTCTCTGACGTTTTTCCAAAGATGCCAAGATGATTCAGATTTGCGGGAAGTCCATCTTAAATAGTAATGAACCGATTTTTATGAATAATTTATCTTAAAAAGCTATAATTTTATCTAATTAAAATGGCGAGTTCTTACAAGAATATAAAATATCTAAACATTTGTAATGATATCATGATTTTAAGGGAGTTTTTTTGGGTTGTATGTCAAAGAAACATTTCTCCTTACGAAGTTTGTAATTCAATGATTTTCACGTGCATCGAGAATCATGTCCTTAAGAAATAAGGCAATAATGTAATAAAATATTTTTACTGATTTCGGGTTAGAACTGGAGTCCTGCGATTGAGAAATTTTAGTCTTGATCTTTGGCTTTGGCACGTAGCTATATTTTTCCTCAAAAATTCAAAAAAGAAAAAAAAAAAGATAACGAAAGTTATTCAACATACAGCGTGTTTACAAGTGTCATAGAACATTGAAATGAAATAAAAAATGGATAAATTGTTTTGATTGCCGTTAAATTTGTTTGGTTGCAAAAATAATTCTTTGCAATTTTTATTTGAATATGACTTTGGGCATGTGAGCGCCACGGCTGCCGCAAAGTAAGCCCAAACAATTCGTCCGATTTTTGACTACTCAAGCCAATAATTGGGGCTTTATCTCGCTAATTTCGCGACCAGTGTTGTCTTCCGAATGGTGAAACCCCATAGAGTTGTCAGCGTAGAAAATGATTTAACGTTTACTAACAAAAAATTTTCCAGCGGTGTTGATGTACAAGATCTTGTAGATCACTTGACAGGTTCAAAACGAGAAATTATGTGCTCATTAAATGGTTCTTTCAATAAGTCGATGATTGCACAAGGTGTATGGCATGTCGCGCCATCCTGTTGAAACTAGAGGTTCCTTTCATTGCGGCGAGTCAATTCCGAAACGAGAATGCCATTGAAAGTATATGATCCAATGATTTCACCAGCTCATTAAGCACACAAAACAGTGAGTCTTTCCAGATGTAACTAGACTTCCGTTTGTCGTTGCTCATCATTCCAAACGTGGCAGTTTTGTTTCTTAACGTGGCCATGCAACTAGAAATGAGCCTCATCGCTCAACAACGTTTTCTTATGAAATTCGGGATCTGAGGCGATTTGTTCTTAGGTCGCACGGCTTCGATTTCTGCACGAGGTAAATTCTGTACGCTCGCAAACCAATATCGTTTCGTGAAATCTTTTATAATGTGGATAGACCGGGTTAAATTCTTGAGCGCGATGTCAATTTGACTCGTTTGGGTCATCGTCGATACTACGCTATATTAGTGCTATGGCTTATTTATTGCACACTTTATGATGTCTGGATGGATGCGTGTAATCAATGGAAGTAAACACAACGCGGAAACAATCCATGATTAATCGAATTATTTTTTAGCAGGGCGATTATGTCGACCATAAAGTTGATTGACTGCGCGATGAGTTTCTCGAACAGAATCGGTTTTTCCACAAATTGATGGTGACAGCTGTCATTCCATACATTGCATTCAAAAGTTTTATACTTCTAAATAAACATCCTTTATATAAGATATTTACTGCGAAATCTTCAGTAAAAATTTATGAAATTTATGAGGGAACAAGTAGTTCCCGAAATGCAAACGTACGTAAAATGAACGCAATCGTCAGTTAAATAACTGCAAAACTACTTATTAAGGATTAAACTTGCGCTACGCAATAAATATAATGTATGATTGTATTCAGGAATAATGTATCCCCTGCAATCCTTTTTTTATTTTACGATACTAAAATCTCTCCCATGTAATTCAAGGCTAAGGCAGTGGTTAGGACATGTTCAATTAGTTCCTTGCATTTCAAAATTATTTGTACTGAAAAAAATTCAGGATTGTATAAACAAGATAAAAGCTATACAATGTAGTCTATTTGGAAGGATGTCTAAGACGCTTCTTCCGATATAATCCAAAACGGTCTGGAGTGGAGATAGCTTCAATTGGATTACACACCCCTCGGATATAAGATTCAGCTTGAACAAATCATGATAAGATATTCTACCCTTGTCAAGAATCATCCCACAAAGTCTTTCAAGTCAGAATTTTCGAATTTCAAGGAAACGTTCCTTGCTTAATCCTGCAATTACAGACTTAAAGGGACAAACAAACTCAAATACCTTCCGCTCAAATCCTACACTTTCTACTTTTAAACCATACTTAGTGACAGACAGTCAGGAAAATACAATATCATGACAAATTTCTAAGATTGACTTGCATACGTATATTATTTGATTTGTTTGTACATTGATTCACATGTGGGTACAATGTCCCAACGGACTGTGTGTGTGCTTAAACCTGGACAAAAATGCTCAGAGCTAAAGGACAAAGTTTACGAAAAGACCTTTGAACTTGAAGAACTTCATTTCTCAGATATGAATGGGATGAAAAATGTGTTGATGCTTTGAACCTTTGCGTTGATGTCTGGCCGCATGCGGAAATACTACCAAGATGACATGGTCCAGATAATCCTTCTCACCAGGACATCAACTACGCTTTCAGATTTCTTGATTAAATTGTTGCTCGCCGAATTTCATGAACGACAGACGGCACTGGGAAGAGATTTAATGTTGGCTAGAATTTATTGACCGCTGAAGGTTTTCCATGTCATTTAACAGGTACATCGACTTCATTAGAAAGCTAGACTCCATTCAAAAGTTTGACCATCCTCGTAATTGACTTATTGAAATAGACATATAAGGAAAATGCATGTTGTGTCAAATAATCTAATTCAAAGTTGTAACAGGAAAATGCTATTATAGAGAGTATGCAGGCACAAAAAAAGGTAATGGATCCATCTAATAAAGGCATACTATGTCAAAAATGGTTGACGTTGAAATAATGATTTTCTGGATTTTTTGTCCATTTGGTTCAGTTATTTGATTTTAATAATGAAATGTTAGTTGATTGATTTATTCTTTCAATCCTTTCGAATGACATTTCAGCTGGATCAGAAATGATTGAAATACGGATTCTAAAATTTAATTAACATGCAACCACTGCTGATAATTGATTGCGAATTCGCCATATGTATTTTCCCTTAATTTATTTTGACGGAGGGACATTAATTAATGCTTAGCATTTCATCAAAAGTTGCGACAAAACAAATGAATGTGTGTTATATTTAGAAATAATGCAGGGATTTGAATGACAGTCAATAACGAATAAAACTAGCACATCGCTGATAGTTCATCAATTCTGAAATAATTTGATCAGCTGGTGGTTCCAATTAAAGCTTCCCTTAAAGTTTTTTTTTACTATTTTCCCGACAATCTTTACTTAACAGTGCGTCGGACCCGATTTGTTAGAAACGTGGTCGCAAACACTGCGACTGTCACTCTAATCTAACACGATTTATTCTTTGTCGTCATATGAACTAATTTGCCCACAAAAATTTTCATTAAAACTGAAACGGATATTTCTTTAATTTAAACCGAATTTGTGCAAGGCGTGAATGAGAGGACTAACAAGAACGAGCAATCGTTGCACAACAGCAACCCGCTATCCCTTTCTTAGCAGAACTGTTTATGACACATATGGAACAGTTAATCGAACACAAACGAATAATGCCAAGAACCTGGTTCAGATTGGTCCATGACGTATTACCCATTGTAGACAAGCTCCAAGACGTCAAAGCAGCTATCAACAAAATCCAAAAAAAACATCGTATTCACTATGGAAATGGAAGGAAATTAAGTGCTAGCCTTTTTGTAGTAATTATTAGAGTACAACAAAGTCTCACTTTTGACATTTACAGAAAAATGACAGCAACGCAAGGGATCCCGAATTAATCTAAACATAAATACCCGCAAAAGATGGTAGCGTACAACAGCTGGATTAATCGACAGATCACCTCTCCAGTAAAGCCTGAAAGTTATGAACGGGAAAACGATGAATATTGGATAACGCGAAAATAAATGGCTGCAGGGAATTAAAAATTATGCGGATTGTACAACAGAAAGAAGCACATATCAAAAAAAGGCGTATTCCACATTATTCAGCAACAGAAATGAGAGTAAAGACAATAAAATAAGAGTGAGCCTTGCCGTGTCAACTAAGTTCAGGAAACTCAAAAACATATAAGTTTTTGCGACCAACTACAGCTCCTGCCTTAAATCTCCACTGGCAAGTGAAAAAGACCCACTTTAAAAGACGAAAAAATAGTAGCATTTACAGTGCCGAGAATGAAAAATAAAATACGTAGGACAAAGCAAAAGGATACTAAAGGTACGATTCAAGGAGCATATAAAAAAAGTGCAAAATGCAACAATAACGGGGAATTCCATTGTGAGGTCATTAATCGTGAATCATATCGTCGAGCAAGGCCATAATATAGAATGAGTCAACGTAGAAGCTGTGAAGCAGGTAAGTATAATCTCGAAGCTGGATGCATGTTTAAGTTTGGAAATCATGAAGTCCTTGATTATCAACGCCTAAACAAAGATGCAGGGAACTGCCCATTGAATATAATAAAACTGATAAGTAAGTCTCGCAGATAATAATATAAATTGGAAAAGTAATTATGTTTTAACTAGAAGTATAAAAGTAGTTAAAATCTTGTTATTGTCTGGAAGTTATATTAGTATCTAAGTCATAATTGTAAGCCATATCATTCGCTTTTTTACATAAATAGGAAAAATTAAGAATTTGACACGTCTGTAATTCACACGATCGTTACAAACATGAGGAATATGAGTTTAAAATTTCAGCAGAATTGGCCAAGCTGTTTCGGAGAAATCTGTCATGAAGTCATCTGTTTGCCTGTCAATCTGTCGTTTGTCTTTATGGATCTGATCTAATCTGAAAAAAGTGGCCAACTCTTGCATTAATTTGTCCATCAAAGCTGCAGATTAACTAGCAGGGGCTTCTTTCATGTTTGCTTCCGGCTTTTTCTTTCGCCAGAACTTATCCTTCTTCCTTTTTTTTGCGTTTTTCAAGGCTTTTTTTGGTTCAACGTTTTTTTCCTCCTCAAGGAGCGCACACTCTAACTTTTTCACAACGAATTCATCATCATAGGGGTCTTTGTGATTGCTGTATCAAGCATTGTACTGTACTGTATTCTTGGAAAACTCAAACTCCAAGTTTTTCGAAACTTGGAATAACTCAAACGAACAGTAATATCTAAAACTTTACCACTACATTTTCCAATTCAGGAAGCAATGTCTACTAGGGACGTAAAGTCCCTTTTCACCCACGAGCTGTCACCAGAAACTGATAAAATATTTTCCTAGTTTCCTTTCTGGAAATCCAAGCGTTTATCTTTATTGATACTTTGGAGCGAAACTAACTGGAAAACACGGTCAACTACGGTGTTTTACTCTGTTACGATAACTTCTGGAAGTAAGAGCAGTCTTTAAAACCCATTAAGCCACAAAACGATCGTCTGCCCAGCCGTCCGATTCCAAACAATGTCATTACGTAAATCATTCGACGTTCAATTTCATAGCCGGTCCCAATCATCGGACATGAATGTATTTATTTATTACCACAAACACTACAGCTTACAGACAATTCAAAACCATGTCCCCAAGTCCGTATAGGCTGAAAGATAAGCCACCGTCAAAATCTTTACGTTTTACACTTTTTCTCAATACAGTAAAGGCCGAAATACAATACTGCGTAACGGCGATACGTGAGTGCGATACGATTCTCCCTCGTCGTCATGCAACGCCTTCAATTTACAATGCACGCGATGCGGGGAACATTCATGTTCATATGACAAATGTCAAATTGGTGACATTTTAAATGAAATTTGCTGGAAATTGTTATTGATTTTTTAAAAGTTTTGAATTTGGAATGGTCCTACGTTTAGCAAATAAAAGCCTTAACTAGGATGCACGAAATTTTCATTCATAATGACAAAAGTACTTAAAAAGTAATTAAGACGTTTGAATTTAAAATTTCACTGAAGCGCCATATTGCATTTGACAAACGTCACGCACCTCGTTGCGAGGAATTTTCGTTTTCCGAATATTTCCCGCCTCGCATCGACGCGTCGCAATCATTGTACGATGTCGCATACCAATGCATGTTACGAAAACTGCTTGACATTTGCTGCGAGACTCTCGTCGCGCTCTCGTATCGCAGTCTCGCACTATTGTATTTCGGCCTTAAGAAACTACTGAAAAAGTTCAAAATGCTGTAACTTGACGTTTTTTTATCCTTAGGATCAGTTAAAAAACAACCGATAGTATTGGCCCTGTCAGCGTAGCACTGGCCAGCGTTTATTGCTCTTTGTATGGTTATAGTTGATGTTGAATGATATTTTCGTGCTTGATATATCTGCATTTGCTATTTCTTTAATGTGTTTTACGTTGGCGGAAGTTTGTTGAAAGAGTAATTAAATCATAGGAATATGTGGGTTTTAAATGATGATGTTGGTTTCTGATAGGAAGGAATCCAGTTCCCCCAGGAGGTTCATGTTATTGTGGATTTTGTTGTAATGTTTGAAAAGCTCATATTTTGCTCTGATTTCCTTATATCTGATGCAGTTAAAAATGCGGTGGTCTAAATCATCAACCTGTTTGCAGTAGGTGCATAGGTTCGAAGCTGTTTGCTTGGTTTTGTAGAGTCTTTCCCTGTTGTAGGCTCTGTTCGTAACAAGCCTGTTAATCGTTTTGATTGATCTTCCTGACAAATTTTGGCTATAGAACCATGGTTTGCCGTCTTTGAGGTGATGAGCCTGTTTCCAGGCACTTTGTTGGTAGTTTTGTGTTTGTCTATTGATCTTTGCACGCCAAGAGTCTTTTATTTCCTTTTGTATTTTATCCAATATTTCGTCTAGTTCGCGCTGCGTTTCGATTTGTTCATCAGTTAGTATGCCTTCTTTGGCTTTGCTGTTCGTAAGTGGAAAAACCTGCAGTCCTTTGTGTCCAGGTACCCATTGTAACGTGCATGTCTTGCAGGGGTTATTCTCAAAAATCTCCCATATCGCCTTTACAGTTGCCTTTTGATCATTGTTTTTCCCTTTTTGGCGTAGGGCATTTATTGAGTCTGTATAGGTATGTACGCTGCTTCTGTTATTGGTTACGCTGTCTTAAAGTGCCACCAGAATTGCTATTAGCTCAGCGCTTAGCACTGTTGTGGTGTCCTTAATGTTGAATGTGTTAGAGATGTTTTTATTGTGACAGGTGAAGGCAATTCCTACTCCAAACATATTTTTTGCTGTATTTGTTGTGTAAATTTCCGTTTTATGCTCTATCTGTTTTTTAATATGATTGCGGAAGATTGTGTTTTGTTCATTCTCTTTCATTTCTCGGTAATTTTGGGAAGGTGCTCTGTTAACGCCAGTTATTATCTGGAATTTTATCGGTTTATGGATCTTTTTGGTTGGAATGATCTCATTGAGATGGTGTTTATATTTGTGGTATATGTAACTATATGTAACTATGCTGGGTTGTGTTCTCTATAGTTTGTTTTTGCTTAGATGTTAGAGGTGTATTTGCTTTCCGATTTCCTTGGCCGTGAGGTATTCTGCTCTTTCTTTTGAGTATAATTCAGTGGCTATTTCGAAGGTATAAGGATCTTCTCAATCTCAGATGATTTATGTGGATTGTTTTTCATAGGTTCGATTGTTGTTATTACTTTTTCTGCAATTGGGAACTGGTTTTTGAGTGCTGGCTTGTAGGCTGATTGAATCGCCGCACTTTCGCATACGTGTTTCTTGTTATGCTTTTGTTAACAACATGAAGCGGATTCCTCAATTTCTTGCCTTTATGGTTTGGTAGTTGCGGAAAATCAGCATTAGAAAGCTCCTGTATGTCAAGTCCAGCATATCTATGACTTTTCATTATCCGTCTCACCTCTCTGTTTGTAACATTTAGTATTGAGCTAATTGCTTCCTCTTGCTTATACGTGCGCCATTTTGGATACTTATGGTCCATGGCGTTATGGTCAGTATCTTTACGTAACATGCATTGAGTTTTCCTACATTTATCCTTGCAGTCCTGTTCACGACACTTGAGGCAGGTGTTGCTTTTGTCTTTGCATATAGCTGCAGAGTGGCCGAGCCTACCTCATCTTTGGCACTGTCTGAGCCGGAACTTGAAATAGTCCACTTAATTAATGGCGTAAGCTGTCTTTATCGAGTCAGGTAGAGTGTTCCCCGTAAACTTGATTTTCAAAGTGTTTGTCATTATGAACTTCGTGGGGTCATTCCTATCCCGTGTACTTAGTCTTTGAGCATCAACAATTTCAATATCCTCAAGTGTGTCTCCGTTCTTATTGCACGTTGTTAATATTTTGATGAAATCCTCTACATCCATCTCTAGTGGGATGTCTCTTTCAACGCCAAATCTGAACAGAAAGTTCCCCGGAATAAAGGCCTTAAAGTTCATCGTTTCCATCATTTGATTTTCTATGCTGCTGCTTTCTGTACTGGCATTTTCGAATGTCCTGTAAAGCAAATGAGCCTGCTGTATCCAGATTGCTCGACGTCCGTGATACTCTCGAGTCCTATTTTTTTGTTGATCAGAAAGAACCGCATGGGAGTGATTCTTATCCTTTCGTTAGATTTGTTGATCCCATCAACCAATACTGGAAAAAATTTGTTTTTCGCATCGCTGGGATATATATTTCTGGCGATAGCACTCACATTTCTGCTTGTCGTATTAGTTATAACTGCACTTGTTGTCACCATGTTTTCCCTAGTTATTTCCTCAGCTCCGTGACTCTTAAGTTGCGCTTTGCTTGGTTTTCTATTCGTTGTGTGCGTTAGTTTTCTCTTTTTTTGTACTGTTATATCAGTAACTAACCGCGTGTCACCGGGATCTGGTTTGCCTTTCTCCCACTCCTCCATTTTGTTTTGGATTTTGAAATCTTAATCCACCAGATATGTTTGTAATCAAGAAATCAGTGTACTTCCGATTTTCGTTATTGTAATAAAAGCAGCTCTCTTTTCTTTGTATTTCTATACCACTTAACAACACTTCACTTTTATGGTTCTTCTAAGGGAACACCTTAGACGTGTATTGGTAGGTTTGAATGGTATGGATTAACATTATGGTCGCCGTCTTGTAATTTTCCTCTGTTTGAGCGGTGTTTTATTTGATGCGTCGTCTCTTGATGCTTCTCCTTCCAAGGTTCAAACAAAGCTGTTTGTTTTCAAAACTGTTTCTCTTGATGTTTCTCCTTCCAAGGTTCAAAAAAAACTTGACGTTTGTTTACATTTGACATCAAACGTCACATCGTTTGGTTACTCAGTTTTTCGGCCGATTTCCTATTACTGAATTAGTACTCATTTCATCAGTATACTGATTTCCCATGAAATTTCGATTTTCCGGTGATTTTGAGGCGTTTGTTCGCTGCACTTTTGATCTTTTTCGGTCCATTTGTATAAAAACAAAACACAAAACGCACGGGTAGAGCGATGGCTTTGCTCCGAAAATACGATAAGCGATATCATAATCGAAGTAAACAGTGAGGCTTAAACTTGCAAAACTCAATGTAACAGTATTAGTATATTTAGTTTTGCATAGTGTAGGAAGATCTGCTCGCATACAGCAAAAGGCGGCGCAGCTGAATTTTGTCCACAGAAAACAGAGTTATGACATACCGGAGAGAGTTGTAGCTGATTCCCATACTCAACACATATTGCATATGTAGCTTAAGATGAGAAGAACAGAATATAAGTAAGCAATAAATTAATCATTTTTGAATTTTTCTTTTTCAACCAATAATAAAATGATTTCCTAAAAATATTTGAAATGCTTTGTAAATACACGAAAATTACATATAATCCTCAAAATAGATAATATAAGATTCAGAAAGAGATAAAATGCAATTAAGCAATCAAATAACCTTTCTAAATTTTTATTTGAGATGTCTTTATGGCGTTATCCCCAATAAGTGTGATTATCCTGAGCTATGTGAAAAAAGAATACAACGAAGAATGGTATAGAATAGGCTAAGAAAAAATAGAATAAAGAATGGAAAAAAAAAAAATAAAAAAAAAAAAAATAATAATAAATAATAGAATAAAGAATAAAAAATAGAATAAAGTCTCCGTTTTTGTTATTAAGAATGTAATTTTGTAGGTTAAATAAACTAATTTTTGAGAAGACAACCATCCTTTTCTTTTGTTATAGAAAACGTTGATTAGCACGGTTGAATTAAATAGAAAAATACTAGTAAAACTGCTCGGATTGTTATGAAATCGTCGGGAATAGTGGAAGGAAATCTTCGATGGTCAATTGTGCCCACTATTACATTGCAACTACAGAAGCTCGGAAGGAAGGGAATCGATTTTCTAAGATGTTACTGATCTACTTTCATTTCAAGCGCCCAAATCCCGCTTCTACAAGGAGTATCCTTGCTTCAGAATAATGATCAGCTGGGTGCTAGCAGCTTCACTAGTGTCTCCTCATGAAACTTGCAGAAACTTCTCTTTTTTTAGATGAATCCTGAGCTTATAATGCTTTGCGAATACCACAGTAAAGATCTACAGATTGCTTTTGCACATTTTAATGCATGCTCAAAACTTTTAATCCCGAAAGATGTCAAGGGAGCGTGTGACATTCGATTTCCTGGAGGTCTACTCTAGAAACTATTGGCTTCACAACTGTCATTTTTATTCATTCCCTGCAAATGAAATTCATTTCAGTTTTATTTAAGGGTATAGCGCAAGTACATACAGCGCTTACAGTCTCGGTGAGCTTCTCTTGGACCGATATAGAAAAAGTTTTAGCAGATTCATATTTGTATTGCGCTGCTACGAACAAAAATCTACCGTTTCAACTAAGGTTTCTATTCTACTGGCCGAAAATTGTTAACATAGCCTAACCACTAACAAACACTAAGACAATGATCAAACTCTTAGTCTAACATTATTTGACTCTCCTGTTTTAGATGCATTGGTGTTTGGATGACAAACTTGTTCGAGGTATGATACAAAGACGGATAAGACACAAAAACAGGCAACTATTGCCACTTGGGGATTGGAGACATCTGTCATAACTTATGAATTCGATTTACATGAAATGATGAAAAAAGAAATTAGCATATTAAGAGAGAAAGAATCAGCAAGAGGTATCAAGTAGGTACCTTTCTTGGTACCTACTTGGTACCCTATCTCCCTTGGTACCAAGGAAGAAAAGGATTAAAACCGACAATCTGCCTATTAAACAGTGAATTGCAAGGACTCAAATAAAACATGGTACGGATAACAGCTCAATACTATCGATTGATTGTCTGCATAACCCGAATCTAGCCAGAATGATAATTTGTGATTATTATCCTTAGGGTAAGTTTAAATACGTGCACTACATAAAGCAATCAGATCAAGAGCTTTAGTCAACTAGGATTTGTTATCCTTCGCTTTGACCGATTTCGAAAAAAATTAAAATATGGATGGAAGACAAAATATACTTGCATCCTGAATGAAAATTAAACCGATATGCGGAATCTCATTGAGCCCATACGGATTATAATGGTCTTGATAAAACCTCGCATCGCTGTTTATTGTTTCAAAAAATATTTAATCCTAGAAATCCCGTTCATGCACCAATCGCCACTTGACAGCCATAACAAGTATCCTTGCAACAATCATATACATATGTATCGTATCCACAGCGCCAACATAGTAATCAATTGGGCATATGGTAAGTGGACGAGGCATTCTCCCAAAGAATTAAGAGGAAGCGAATTAGCGTCTAGAGTATTTTCCTGTCCAAAAGTGAAGTGTCTCCAGCTGAAATGAAAATAGTGTGATGCGAGTGTGTTGGGAATGTGTCGGGAGATGGTGAGCCGTGACTCTTGAATTTAACACTCGACCGATTTTAGGATATCCCGGTAGGCGTTTGCTCATGGGTTTTGGCACTGAATAAGCTAATCCCATATGGTTGTACCGATTCATCCGTCCTCCTACACGTTTGGCTAGCGGCTATGACTAGTGTTTGGGTGGATCAAGGACGCCTGACAACAACGACACGAGCAAAGGTATGCACTTGTCTCCCTCTAGTGCTGTTTGACGACGATACACTCGCGGTTAGCCATAATCCAAGTTGACCTGTTTGAAGGATAAAGTGCTTGCAGACTTGGTGGTTAGAGATAAGTGCATTATGTTAAACAAATTGGTATTCGGTGCATGCAATTTGTCACCTAGTGATAAATGTATTTCGTAGGAATTACACTGCATGAGAAGGTGTTTATCGGGCTGGTGTTGAAACGAAGCATTTGAAGTCACCGGAAAAATTTGTGGAAAACTGCGTGTACCAGCTCCACATTAATTGTTGTGTACATTTAATTTGAATTGTCAGACTATGTCCATTCATGTCCTCTGAAACTATATGAGTATGCCCGTCAGAATTTGACACAACAGCATATCTGATAAATGTCCTTGCGGCGGAAATAACATAACAATTATGTAAGCCTTCGTCCGAAAGCCTTAAATGTTCGAAATCTAACCTTGAGGACGAATTAGCAATGGAGATAGATGTTCATTGTGTCTCATTAGTGTAAGTGTCACTTTTGCTGGAGTTAATTTGTTAGCTTTACCAATGAGTCAAAAGATTGTTTAGAGATTAGACAACAGACCATAAACGAAGTTGACAAGTGAATTATTGACTCAACTTATTTTCACAAGGCACGAACAAGGACAGCAATGATAGCGCTTTCATGACTGTCTGCCGTTTCGTTGACTTTAGAGATAAGGAGGAAACGTTTTGATTGTAGGTTGGATTTTGTTTATTTTATAATGGCAACTCGAATGCTCTTACGAACTAATTAATTGATGGAATTTAAATTAAACATTATGTATTGATTTTTTATTATTAGAAAATTCAAGAATAAATTCGAATATTTTTATTGGATAATTTTGCTCCGAATAATTGGCTGATGATAAATAGTAGGCAAACTGTGAGGGTAGTCAATATTCAACTCTTGATTGCCTTTTTTATCTAAGGAGATCCTTTTCAACAGATTGATTATCGTATAATGTCAGCAATTACTGCTAATACAGGCCATTCTCGTTATCCTTATTTAAGACATATCAGTATCTTCTTCAATAAGTGTCTTTACATTTTCCACCTCAATTATGTTGAAAATTTTGCGTGGATTTATGGTGTGTTTTGATTTTACTCTTGCATATACCATGGCATCCATAAAAACATGTTTGTGTGAGTTAGTATTTGAAAAAACCCCTTCAAGATGGGCTTGGTTTGTCGGGCGTAGTCGTGGCTTTTTGAGAAGCTATGAGATTTGGGAACTGCCTCAGCCCCTTTCATTGTATCGTTATAAAGTACATTCAAGATTTCTATCTTGCATACTCGAAAATACGGAACCAATCTATTCATGACGCTATTGGAGACAACGGCTACCTTATGCATTCCGAAGTATTTTAACTATGTATCTAGAGCCCGGGAAGTGACAGCGTCCGTCGGGTTCACTGGAATTGTTACTTAAATCCAAGATTAGGGAGTAGACGAGATAGTAATGTTTGGCATGAATGAAACGAAAACGCATAAGCTAATGTTGCCATAAGCCTAAGGTAATCTTTGGATCTCATAGATGGCTCTCTGAATCCGGCTGATGGTTCTCTGAAGGTTTTGTGTGGAATATCACTGCCTGTGCTGGGCCACCTTTATCAAAAGCAAAACATATACTTTACATATTGGCAAAAGGGAGAGGATGTGGAGGAGGGATGCTTCAAGAAAGGAAAGTCAGTTTCCGGTTATTGTTCATGTAATCGTAAAAAACTTATTCGGATACAAAAATTCATTAAAATAAGATAATAATTATAAAAAAATGTGCGTGAAGTAAGAAGAAAAAGAAAATGGAATCAACGCAGCCGTGTAGATACGTTCACGTGTACGGTTTACATACATACTTTATACTTTATACATACTTCACTTGTTTGCTTTAGCATAAAATATATTTTACGTTAATTCCAGTCAAACAAATGCAATTGTCTCAATAATTCGATTCCCCTTGACCCTTATCCTTCTATTCTCGCTCGAACGATGAATAGGAGAAGACGATCGGGAAAGAGTGTTTCTGCTATACATACGTATATATTTTATACAACCAAGGATTCGTCCCGTTCCCGACGTCGTTAATTTGGAATTAAGTTCGTCACTGATTTTTGTTTAGTCACAAGTTTCAATCACTACTAAACGGTCGTCGATCACTTTCAAGTATCCAAATTTTTTCACAATTCTTACTTCGGGGATATCCTGCCCGTTGTAGTATATCTTAAATTTCTACATATGTTCGCACCGACGCCACGACCGGGAACGCCGTCGCAGTTCGCTCCTTTCACACTTATTCAACGACAAACTCTTTTACAAGCCACGGTTCATACTCATTACTACAAAAAATCCTCTTTTTTCGCTGTCCCGCATACGATTCGAAATTTCAAAAAAAAAACCAAAAACTTTTCTCTTTCGATGTCTACAATCCTCGTCATGCAAAGAAAGTATTACAGGCATCATCTGTTGTAGCAAGTAAGCTGGGTACAATGTCTTTATCATCTTATATAGGTAAGACTGAAAATGCCCATGTCCACTGAGTAGTTGCGTCAGGAAATAATCATCATGCATTCAGCAGAGTCACGGCCACAAGCCACTGATCAGCCATTTGGTCCACCGGCCTGGTGCTTCGCTTGCCCATGTATGCTGCCACAAAGCTAGGGTCTTTCTCCTCTTCCTTCAGCTGACAACTTCCCCAATGTAAGTAGACTCGCTTTCGTTCATTAGCGAGAAGCATAAGAGTGACTACCTTCGAGATAACTGCCGGTTTAGAGATAGTGTGATATGCAGTTAAGCTGCTTGCATCTGTACCTGTGCAAGACGCCCTCGGTACGATTCCTTACTAACAGTGTCAGACTTCGGAGCCATATAAGAGCACTAACTGTACTGCACTAAGAAGTAGACTTCTTTTACTCGAAGTAAGTCCTCCCGTAGTGGCCATAAGGTGATTGAGAGCCAACACTCCCAAAGCAGTGTTATCCGATGACTCTCAAACCTGATCTCTCATCTTCGAGTCAAACATCTAGGCAAGGTATTTTATTGATTCCTTCCACAAACCCGAACGAAAATAACATGTGGGCTCGATTTCTTGATCATTATGACAACCCCGATCTTTTATTACGCCTGTTCGACAGTATGTTCGTCAGTATGAGTAATACTCCTGCGTGACCGATCAGACGTGTCTTTTTGGCATCTGTTACCTCAAAAGCTCGTCGCACGAGACATTCCATGGGTGCCCACCAATAATGGAACCTCGTGTAACCACTGTGTCACTCATGTGTTATAGATGAGTTGCGCTTTGGCAGGTGCGCGACCTGTTTGCTATTCGCAAATATTGACAATAGCGAAAATAAAACACTCGCGGACTGTTTAAAATTAATGTTTAAAGTTTTATTCTAAGTTTATTCTACACTTTACAATTATTTTAGTAAAATCACTTATCACTTTAATGACTCCACTTTTAAATTAATTAGGCACTTATTCAACGTAATTAAACACTTATTAACCATTTCCCACGCTTTATCAATTCTTATTACTTTACCGCATTTTTCTTGCGTGCACTGTCGCGTTTTCATTCACACTGTTTGTCTCGACGCTCGCCGTAGTCGCTTATATACAACTACCAACCATCCTAGAATCTTCCATGTGGATTGTTCTCGTGTGTACGCGCTGAGTTGCTTGCACCGGGATTTGTTGTACTGAGTGCACGCAATTTTGTTTATGTTTACGCATTCGAGAACAATCGATGTGTTGGTAGTTGTAAACATGTTTATGACAGTGTTATAGTATGTGTAACCTGAACACGTGAAAATACTATTCGCACGAGCGGTGATTATGTGCTTCCGCCTGCTGGACCGCATTCACTTTCTTTGTTATTGCCAAGAAACTGGCCTCCCCATGTCTCTATCTAATGAGCTGCTCGAAAAGTTTCCCAGTGGCGTTCAGCATACATAGAGGCCGATATGCAGATGGCTGCTCCACATAGCCTTACCATTGTTGGCCAGCGCAAGTCCCATCTCTTTGCAAAATTTTGTACATGTACTGACTAACATGTCAGAGCAATATTAATGCAAAAACTGTATAACTCCCGTTGAAATACCGTCTCGTCCCGTGACTTTCTAATTTTTTTAGATTTTGCCGATATCTCCTGCCCGATGGCTCTAAAAAGTGGGTACCCATTTGACCTTCCCCGTAAGAAGCCTGGGAACGAAGAAGATGCACAGGGAAAAGCGTCCAAACAGCCTCGTCCATTTTATTCGCTTCAAGCACGCAGAGCCTTCGTGAGGCTTTACGATTCGACCCAAGTACGATTCCATACCCAGATGGCGACGGTGCCTGATTGGCCACAATGTCAACAGCCTTTCCTTCTTCCGGCGTTGCTAAGACATCAGCAACAGGTTGACTTCTTTCTCCCTCACAGCCTAATCGAGTAAGTCTTGTGCCGTTGAGCTCCAGTGTAGTATGGTCAACGAGACTTGGGTCATATTTTCGCTTTTTTCTTATTAAGTGCTTCTTTGCACTCCTGGCACCTATCACTTCCTGGAATATGAGTCAGGCCTTCTGGTTTGAGTCACTTAGCTTTGCACAAGATGCAGTTTGTTCGGCAACTCTTTCACCTCGGGGCTGGGAATGCCTTACTTGTAGCACAGGTTTCTACGATCTTGCCCTTGTAGTGCCGAAAATGTATCCGAAGCTAAGGCACGTATAGAATCGAGCGAGAGCTACTCTTCGGCGAACTCTGCACACAACTCAGGTGTTTTTATTTATCCTTGGCCAGGAGTTGTACAGCATCATTCTCTGGGATGTCTACGTGTGGGAGCCTTAGCCCTCTAAGATTTGCAGGCATCAACCTTACGCTAAAGCTATTTCTTCTTCTTCTTTGACACCCGCAACGCAAACAATGTCTCGTATTTCCAAAGAGCCTAATAGCTACAATGACGGTATAACAGCTTTAGATCCACGGAGGTCCTTGACGGCGTTCTAGAACAGGCATTTGTCTTTGGAGTCCGTCCGAGTTCTACGAGAGGGTTGCCCGTTTTGGTTCCTCTTATAATTCATTTGACAGTTTCAGCTTTTATCGGGCTCCACTTTTTGCCCAATCGCTTTGATTCCTCTAAGTCGTCTTATCCTATTTCTAAATAAGTCCACTTATCTATCGGGTTTATTAGCATAGCATACTCACTCTGCTTGCGCTTGGTCTTTTGCGGCATCCGCCTGAGCTTTGAGCCTTTAGGCTGTCCGGTGTCTGTTTGGTCACATCTTCTGACCTCACTGACTGCACTTTTCTCGCAGCCTTTTGTTGGGCCTTCAAGCGTACGTGTTGAAAATCAGCATTCCATTCTCTCCTTGAATGAATAATAATATTGATGCTGAAACTGAAAATAACATTAATGAATAATGGAAATAAAAGCAGTGAGTACAAAATGAGGCCAATATGATACCTTAACGATGCAAACTAACAAAGGATGCTAGAAAAATGCGTACTATAGAACAACGAGTGTTTGGAAGCACATCTTTCAGATACCAAATGTTCAAGGTCCTGAGCAACATTCTAAGCTGAGCTAATAGTTAATACGTGACGTTTAATACGTCAACTCACGGGGTAACAACAACGGTTTCTCTTGTTTGCATAAGACTACGCCTGCTGATAGAAACGTGTGCTTTATTGGCTGTATTTGTGAGTTCAAACAAGACAGCAGCTCATGTGACAATAAACCAAGTCAACCTTGGCGTTGCAAAGCCGGTCTGACGACAGTGATAATTCGGTCAGTAAAGGAAGTAATTCCGGAGGATAACTGAAGGCTGTGACCATATTGTCTCCAAAATTGACATTTCTGTGGGGTCAGCGCACATCCTAAAAAGAACAAACAATGTTTCATTGGCATGTTGTCAGGAAACGCTGACGTTTGATAACGCTATAAATTGGACTTTGTGTTCATCGATTGTGACGGTAGAAAGTGTTAGCAATGGCCATGGGATCATAACAATTTGTTTTTGAAAAATATTTTCCTGTGCATGTAGATTCCATTCACTGACAGAAATTCCATAGTTTAAATGAAATGGATTCAAAGTGAAAATCGGGAGGTCTTATAACTTCAATGCACCTCGTATGAAGAAATATGATGCTTCCGGGTCCTATTGCGTGAAACAGGCATAAAAGTGAAAAGATAAATGGTGGATAAGGTACAAAAACGATTTATATGAAATTTTCAACGAGGAGATGATTGAGCACGATGCAACGAATTGGCCATTTGAAGTGAATGGACAGGAAGCAGATACGTAGCAATGCATTTGTAGTAAGGCTGAGGAGCTAAGGCCAGGAATATCAGAACACGTTGATCGAATTCGATTGACGAGGACAGAAAAACAATAGTCAGCACAACTTATAGGAGAGGACGCGGTCGATGGACAGAGACCGCTGAACGCATCACAGCAATGATCCCAGAGGGTCTGTTCCTCAACGGTTACTACAAAATGTCATACAACTTGCAAATATACGTTGATTGACCTGTCACTTCTGAACTTGTAGAAAAAAGCATGAGGAATGATCGTAAATCAAATTTTTATCAGAAAAAGGACTCTTCAGAGCGATCATCGCTTCTTAAATGCACATTCTAATAATCTTCTTGGTCCAGAAGTTCGCCAGGAGTGTTGGTTGCAGATGCTGTTGCCTTGAGGCTCAGGTACAAGAAGCAGATAATGTTCAGTCTAGAAAGTTTAACCTTTTTTCTGGTGGCTTCAACTCTGGTATAGAACCACATCTACCTATGATAATAGTTTAAGTTGGGCACTACACATTGCTTCAATGTTTCGCGGGTCTCCTTCATAACAAAATTGGTTGCCTTTTGGTGGTCTCGTTGGCTGTCACTTATATCCCACTTATGTCCCTGAGAGCCACTGGCGCTCAGTCTATGCTCGGATTTAAAGTAGTTTCACTCTATTTTTGACTCTAAGGGCAGAAAATCAAGAATCCCGAATTCGTCCATATAATCACATTCAAATTTGGACAAAAAAAAATCATTTAGGTAGCGGATACCACTTTGTGCTTATAGCTTTTATATTAGCAACACATCCTTCCCAACATAGATAAATTATTGGAATTAATTTATTGACATTGAGTACGAAACACTCTCGACCAAAACCGAAAGTTTGAAAACAGCTATGAGCGTGAACCCGACTACGAGAAAAAGGACAACACTCTTGACTTGTTCTCCACATTCTTTTATTTATTTAAAGTTTTAGTCTATTTTGCAGAGATTTCAACTTAAAAATTCAGCACTCAATTTGGATTTTAAAGTTGTAGCTTTCCATGTTTGTAAAACTCGTGGCTACGAGGAATCTTTAAGACTTTGAATATTGAAAAACAAAACCGAATGTGAAACGATTCGATTGCAGAAATTTTTGCATAACAAGGGTCTTTGCAATGTTATTTGAAGCACGTACGTCATTTCGATTTTATTGGTTTTTCCATATACGTTTCGGTGAATAGTGGGATATGATATTTGTGATGAAAAATATATAAATAATCAAATTCAAAATCTGGTCGAGCGAGAGAGAGAGAAAGTTCTCAATTCAAGGATGGAATCGTGGATAATTGGGTAACACTTACCAAAAGATAAATACATATAGATATTCAGTATTATAATAATATTCCAACAATGGCGGCTGTAGTATGAAATTATACAATATTCTGAACAGTTGCTTCTTAAATTTAAGCCGCATTAGCAACTGAACTTTTTTAAATTCATTTGTGTCTACCACGAAGGATTCAGGTAAACATATGAACAATGAACTGCACTACATTTAACCTACTTTCATTTGTTTTCAAGCCAAATAGAATTCTAAGAAACGCATTTCTTGCTCACCGCGCACCTGAAGTTGCGGTGCTTTGTACGTGGCACGTTAACAATAGTGCAATGCAAAAATGCTGTAATTTCTACTTTGTTTGACGATTTTGTAGTTGTTATACTTTATATTTGCTTCAAGCGCATGCAGCGAAGCACATTCGTATGTCATGGACCTTTCTTTTTCACCTTTTGTATCCTGGAGCTTGTTCTTTGTAAAGGCTCGTACATAGGAAAGCAACTCTCGCAAAGTTTGTTAAAGTTTCACTTCACAAGTAGCTTTACAGGATTGTTTTGATTTGGGTGTGTAAATGTTCTGGTATAATAAGAATCCTTGTGTAGCCCCAAGGGTGATCTCAGGAATTGCACTTATATCAGGAGTTACACATGGTCTAGCTCATACTTTTAAATCAACACCTTGTTCATGAATAAGTTCATTTGCATGGTTTTCATATCGTGGTCTCACTACTAATCAAGCAGATCTATCTGATTACTAGAACATGTTTAGTTTTCTTGCATACATTGAATTTTCAAGAATACTAAATTGTTATATGATATAAGGTTGCCACTGAAAGTTCCTGTGCAGTGAGAATTTACGAGAATTTGTTTGGGCGCGGAACTTTAGCACATACGAGGATGGTCCGCTAAATACTTAGCTTACAAAAGATAAATGAAAATTATGGAAAAACGGGGGTATATTTTTCAACGCAGTCTCCTAAGCTAGTTTGATACAGTTGACGTAGCGATGCTACAACTTCTTTCACCCGTCTGAAAAAATGCTTTCTCGAAATCTACATAGAAGGCCACTGGGTCTTCTCCTACACCTCCTCAAATTTCTGCCCGAAAAGAGACTTTTTCATGTTTTAGCCCAATGCAACCAATTTGGCCGTGGCGACAACCGAGGTGGGAGCCGACACGTTGCCATGATGGAAGAGGATTTTTCGCTTCGTTAAATTGGGCGTTTTTGTCTGCAATCCGGTGTCAAATTGGATTAATAATTCAACATTTTAGAGCCCTGTGACCGTTTTGCTCTACTCCAGGTTTCCTTCTTCAGGAAATCAGTGACCTGCATCTTTTCAGCCTATACGATAGTCTCCGCCTTCTTTGGAGTAGGCTCGCAGGGTGAAATCCAATACTTTGACTGCGCTTTGGTCTCTGGTGTATACTGGTGGATACATATTTCGATGACAGTCACGAAATGACATAGAAACTTCTTCAGATTGCGCTTAAACCGCGTCGAATACTGCTCTGAACTTGTCTCCCTTTGGTGCCTTTTGTCCAGATTGACCTATCGCACCGACAGTTTTTTGCAGCTCAAAAGACTCCACGGGTCATATCCTTCATGCGCGAAATTTCATGCAGGATATGACCAACGAATTCTATTGAGATGCGTACTATCTCAACTATCTAGCACATCTTCAATCAACGAAATTTTCGTAACGCCATCCTTCTTGGTAGCTGTTCTCGGTCCACAGTGGCGCAACTCATCAAAAATCAACGTATGACCCCACGTTCAAGCTCATTAAACCAACTTTCTAATTTTGCTTTCGCAGAAGCAGAGCCACCTTACATAGCACCCAAGAGCTCTTTGATTTCGCTGCGAAATTTCTCTTCAAAAAACATAAATTGAAGCACAGACCGATATTGCTCTTTCTCCATTTTTCAAAAATCCGCGGAGACGCCCGCTGACACACGTGGTCAAAACAAAACTACGGGTCTGATTCGACTGAAATTTTGACAGTAATTGTTTACGATAATACACTATACGATAGTGAATTAGCATCACTTTGACTTGGTTGAGGTTTCAGTATGTTTCTATTTCTAGTTTTTGTTTGGATCGATCTTCGGCATTCCAGTGTACTATTTTTGATTTCTTTCATTTTACTAGTTTGTTTAGTATATTAGTTTCACAACCGCTTGGCTCATCACCGGGGGGCAGAGAACTGACTGCTGAAGACATGGTGAACTCCACAATGAGTACCATCATCTCCGCTTGTAAGTCATCTATGCCCCGCTGGAGACCTAGACACAGAAAGCATCCAGTGTCCTCGTGGTCCACTGAAATAGCTGAGCAACGAAGGGAGTGTCACAATCTCCGGCGAGAAGCTGATTAACAGGAGTAACGCTCGTTGCTGGCAGAATCTCGTCGAAGACGTGAACAGGGACCCGTGGGGCTTGGGCTATAAGCTAGTTATGCGGAAGCTCGGCGCTCTACGGGCCCCCTGCGAACTTGAAGCGGACATGATGGACGAGATCCGGAGCAAGGGGAAGGGAAATCCCGAGTCCCCGTCAGCATACCGACCGTTATGTATGCTAGACACGGCCGGGAAAGTGCTCGAGAAACTGATAAAGAGAAGACTCGCTAACGTTATCCACGCCACTGGGGATCTTTCTCCAAGGCAGTATGGTTTCAGAACGGGACGTTCCACTATAGAGGCAGTCGCGGAAGTAGTAAATGGGGTCCAACAGGTGGAGGCATGCAGTCGATCCAATCGTCGGGTAGTCCTTCTAGTGACGCTTGACATAAAGAATGCTTTCAACTCCACTAGATGGACGGATATTCTGGAAGCCCTGGAAAACTCTTTCCAAGTTCCAGAATATCTGATGCGGATAGTCCGAAACTACCTGAAGGATCGCAGCCTGATCTACAACACGGTGCAAGGTTGTCGGAGTATGCTAGTCACGTCAGGTGTGGCCCAAGGCTCCATCCTCGATCTGGACTTGTGGAACGTCTCCTACGACATACTGCTCAGACTTGAACTGCCGGAAGAGTCGCGACTGATCAGCTATCCAGATGACGTTGCGGCACTAGTGGCTGGGCGCACGGTCGATCAAGCGCAAATAAGGCTGAATGTACTAATGCGCCGGGTGGGGAGCTGGGTGACCACTCACGGGCTTAACCTAGCGTTAGAGAAAACCGAAGTGGTCATCCTGACCAAGAAGAGGATCTCCAGAGTAAGAATGGTCCGAGTCGGGGACACATTAGTAGAGTCGTAACTATCAGTCAAGTATCTGGGCTTGCTGATAGACTCTAAACTGAGTTTCTCGAAGCAAATTAAGGCAACGACAAACAAGGCCGCAGCAGGGGTCTCGGCAATTAGTCGACTAATGGCCAATCATGGGGACCAAGTCCAATAAAAAGGCGTCTGCTAATGAGTGCAGTGCAATCTACGCTTCTTTATGGAGCAGAGATATGAAGTGAAGCTCTCAACAAGGAACTGCACCGAAAACGGCTGGCACAGGTGCAGATACGAGTAGCACTGCAGATTGCATCAGCATACCGTACAGTCTCTGAGTCAGCGGTGTTGGTAATTGCAGGCGTGATACCAATCGCTCTCCTTGCTAGAAAACGAGGGTAATAAAGAAAAAGTTACTCGCGATGAAAGACGATGCACTCTCGAAGAATGGCAACGATCATGCGAACGTGAGCTAAAAGGAAGGTGGACCGCTCGGCTCATCAAAGACTTGAGATCGTGGCTCAGTCGAACGCATGGTGAGACTGACTTCTACCTGATCCAGCTACTGAGTGGACACGGTTGTTTTCATTCTTACGTGCACAAGATAGCTAAATCACGGTCTCCAGATTGCATATTCTGCATTGGTGCGAAGGATGACGCCTGTCTGACTTTCTTTTCATGCAGAAGATCGGACAAAGAGCGCGGTGATCTTGCCGAAAAAGTGGGAGAGCTCCATCCAGATAGGTTAGTCGAAGAGATGCTGAAATCATTTGACAAATGTAATCAAGTGGCACATTACGCTCGGGTAATCTTAGTAATGAAAAAAGGCAGCCTTGATCGGCTGGAGGCGTCGAGGGTGGTGGGTTTCCTTCTCTAGCAATCCTCGTCCTCTTTTCGATCCAACTGGAGAAGGAATCCCTGTAACCCGAAGGCGCCAAAAAGCGTTAAATTGGGAGGCCTAGCCCGAAGTAATGTGTCAAACGGGTCCAGGCTAGGCGCTCCGGTTGACAGGGGAGGTGTTTAGTCGGTAGTCCAGTAGGTCCAGTGGGAGTCCGACACTCAGGGTGTAAATAGCCTTCATCTCCCTACCCAAAAAAAAAGTATTTTCAAAGTATTAGTTTGCCTGCTAATCATAGTCTGCATTTGCTGTATGGTTTGCGTGAGCTGGTTTATGTTGTTCGCCAATATTATCGAAATTTGCATCATGCCTTCGTTTTAATTGTTCACGTTTATTTGAACGTTATTCCTTACTTTTCTGAATATGTGGGTCCATGTCTCATGTGTTCGTGGGATGACGTTTGCTATATTTGGGCTGAAAGTTCGAGTGGAATGCTAGTTTCTGATGGGAGTAGAATTGAGCTAGTTACTTAAAAGTTGCTATCTTTGGTTACTGTGAAGAGCTATGTATACTGGGCTTTCCTTGTGGTTGGCGGTTACCACTACAGAGGCTGCATTTTTTGATTAAGGTATTGCCCTTGTTTTGGTTACTATGTTTAGTTTTGTGGTGTCCAGTAGAGGGTACACATACGTTTTTAATTTTGTAATATGCTTTTGTGACCAAATTTTTGTCAATTTTTGCACTGTATAGGAGGTTTTCTCCTAAATGGTTCCGTAATCGTAGCCTTTCTGTTTTAGATACTACGTATTTCAGAGATTGGATGGATTTCACCTTTCGGGATCTACTCGAAGTATTCGCTGATGTTGTTTGAATAGATTTTAAATGTTATGTACGTATTTTGATTTGAAGCCTAGGTCTTTTAATTCTTGTTTCATGTCTTCTGGGTCGATCCCCTTAATTACGACTCTTATCTTTCTTTCACTCGTTAGTTGGTACGTGTAGAATTGCTGCTGTTTTGTTTCTAGCCAGTAAACGATTTGGCAGTAATCTAACTCCTTCTGTGTTTAGATTTTAATATCCCTAAAGCAGCTTCTTCTCGTTTCCACTATATAGAAGCGGTCTTTATTTATTATTGCTTTTAAACATTTTAATAATTGGTTATTATTCTCTGTTCCTACGTAGACTGGTGGTGTTTTGGGCGTCGTTGTCGTGTCCTAAGAGCTGCAAAGCGATTGTTAGTTGCAGAGCTTGAGAGGCCTGCGTTTTGGGGTGGGCATGGGAGGCCACGTTTGCGTTTCCTTTTCAAGACCGAAATACAATACTGCGTGTCGGCGATACGTGAGCGCGATGCGATTCTCCCTCGTCGTCACGCAAAGCATTCAATTTACAATGCACGCGATGCGGGGAACATTCATGTTCATATGACAAATGTCAAATTGGTGACATTTTAAATGAAATTTGCTGGAAATTGTTTTTGATTTTTTTAAAGTTTTGAATTTGGAATGTTCCTTCGTTTAGCAAATAAAAGCCTTAACTAGAATGCACGAAATTTTCATTCAAAATTCATTCATAATAACCAATGTACTTAAAAAGTAATTAAGACGTTTGAATTTCAAATTTCATTGAAGCGCCATATTGCATTTGCCAAACGTCACGCACATCGTTGCGAGGAATCTTCGTTTTTCCGAATATTTCCCGCCTTGCATCGACGCATCGCAATCATTGTACGATGTCGCATACAAATGCATGTTACGAAAACTGCTTGACATTTGCTGCGAGACTCTCGTCGCGCTCTCGTATCGCAGTCTCGCACTATTGCATTTCGGCCTTAACTGTTTGAAAGTATCGTTCGATGCCTGCTGGTGTAATCTCATTTTTTTTTTTCACCATTTGGGGGTATTGGGTCAGGGTGCATGTCTCCACTTGCATTTTCCTCTAGGTAGGCCATTTCACCTATGGCGTCAATTTTATTTTTCCGCTTGTCATTGCTTTTTCTGTCGTTAGTTGTGAGCATGCATGGGTTGTTCACTAGGCACTTTTTGGTTTACGCATGCACTTTGTTCTTGTACAAACGTTTTTTTGGGCTACCGCTTATTAATCTCTATTGCGGATTAGTCATCTTTTCTTGCACTTAAACTTGCCCTACAAACGAGACTTGGCAGTAACATGTCCGCTCGCTTTGGCCGCTCCTCGCTTACTGACGATTCTTTCATATATTTCATAATTAATCAAAAATTAATCGAAAAAACGGTTTTGACGCACAGACACGCTTTAAATTTCTTTCCTGATTGAATTTTTTCCCTAATTGAATTTCGCTGTCATATTTTTATTATTGGTTTGCAAAGGGTTTTCCGGCAAAATGTATGAAAAGAACGATTTTTAGAATTGAAGCTGTCGGGTTCCCTGTTAATGACTTTTTATGAAAAGCTACGACTATTTGAATATGTTGGGGGGATTTAACGAAGCGCTTGAACCTGCGCTGAAAGATTGTTTGCAGTAATGTGGTAGCAAAATAGTTAATTTTCATAAAACTACTTAATTATTTAAAATCAGCTTTGTTTTGCTTATTATTCCGCTTCCATGTTTTGGTGTGAACTAATGTTAAGCAGGATGGGCGACAGATCGGGTCATCCATTTGGTTACGCTGTATTTCAACCCAAATTATTCACCTGAATATGAATAAATTTAAAATTCCCATGAAAAGGACATCGGACCGAGCAAAACCATGCTGTTGGCAGTTACATAATTATATGTATAAACACTATACCGCCATTTTTGCCGGACCATTCTACGTATATTGTGTGTAGACTTTGATCAAGTGCCTGAAGCAAATTTACATAATGAAATATGCATTAACATTACTGTATTTGTAAAAGTTTTGCATATGCTCGCGCGCTTCAATTCATGTGTTGGTAGTGCATTTAAAACTACAGCGTCATACCGGGCATAGGTAACTCCTTATATGGTTTATAGTAAAATTTAATATTCCACTCATAATCTATTATCATGATACATCATTTGCAATATAAACTCTTACTTCATTTAGACAAACTTTCCTCTTGACTCTAATGAATTAGCTTTACACTATGCTCCGTTCACGTAGAAAATAGTCCAGTAGGAAACAGGACTCGCACTGGAAACACAGAAATAGTTACAGAATAACTTATTGGGAGTACAAATCAGTTCGGTCCGTTTTCAAAAGATGGCTCTGGCTGTTATGAATATTGAATAGTAACAGCTGATGCCGATAGTTTTAGAAAGGTTAGACATCTGTCAATAATATTCAGTTCATATTGCTTCGAGTTTTGTAAAAAAAACCTTGTTTTTCACTGTGTTAATTATGAGCAATTTTGTGTTAAGTAAGCAGCATTTGCGGGAGGTTTTAGTTTTCTGTTTTAATTGGAAGAAAAGTGCAGCTCAAGCGCATCGAATGCTTGTGGAAGTTTATGGTGACAATGCTCCAACTGATAAATCATGTAGGGAATGGTTTCGACGTTTCAAGAATGGAGATTTCAGCGTTGAAGACAAGCCTCGCTCTGGACAACCAAAAAAATTCGAAGACAAACAGTTGGAGGCATTGCTCGATGAAGATCCGAGTCAAACGCAAGAGGAGCTTGCAGAATCTTTAGAAGTGACACAACAAGCAGTTTCTGTACGGTTAAAATCCATGGGAATGATTCAAAAGCAAGGCAATTGGGTTCCTTATGAACTGAAACTGAGAGATATTGAAAGGTGACTTTTCACTTGCAAGCAGCTGATTCAAAGGAACAAAGAAAAGGTTTTTTACATCGAATTATTACTGGGGACGAAAAATGGATATTCTATGATAACTCCAAGAAGAAAACATACTACGCTATTTAAGAAGTTTTTGGTAGATCAATTTTTCCATTTTCACTTACAACTTATAAGTGATTTATACCCTTGCTAAGCTAACTCAGCGAAGACTCATGGGTGCGGAAGTTCTGATCAAATGTTTCGAGTACCTCGATAGTGAATTTAATATTTATAAAGAATTGTGGAAAGAGCTCAAGCTGGTTTCGAACACGCGTCCCTGCCGCTTCTCATCAGGTGCCAACTCACAGGCTGGTAGTGCCTAAGCTGGTAGTGCCAATCGACGCGTCCCAGCCTGTGAGTTGGCACCTGATGAGAAGCGGCAGGGACGCGTGTTCGAAACCAGCTTGAGCTCTTTCCACAATTCTTTATAAATATTAAATTCACTATCGAGGTACTCGAAACATTTGATCAGAACTTCCGCACCCATGAGTCTTCGCTGAGTTAGCTTAGCAAGGGTATAAATCACTTATAAGTTGTAAGTGAAAATGGAAAAATTGATCTACCAAAAACTTCTGAAATTGATAAAGCCAGACCAAAGGCAATTTGGAATATAGGAAAAAAGTTCAAAGCTGTAGAGCAATATTAACTAGTAAATAACCAGTCGACATCCACCTAAGCTGGTAGTGCCAATCGACGCGTCCCAGCCTGTGAGTTGGCACCTGATGAGAAGCGGCAGGGACGCGTGTTCGAAACCAGCTTGAGCTCTTTCCACAATTCTTTATAAATATACTACGCTATGCCCGGTCAATCGTTGCCATCGACCTCAACATCAACACCAAAGCCGAATATTCATGGTTCGAAGGTCTTGTTGTGTATCTGGTTGAACCAAAAGGGTGTTGTGTACTATGAGCTGCTTCAACCTGGCGAGACCATAACGGGCGATCGGTATAGGCTGCAATCGATGTATTAGACCCGTGTATTACGAGAAAAACGGCCGGAATACAAGCAAAGACATGACAAAGTTATTCTCCTGCATGACAACGCTCGGCCTCATGTTGCAAAAGTCGTGAAAAAATACTTGGAAACGCTCAAGCGGGATATTTTGCCGCACCCGCCGTATTCTCCGGACATTGCTCCTTCTGATTACTGGTTGTTCCAACGGATGCAGCACGATTTGGCAGGTCATCGGTTCACTTCTTTCGCAGAAATCGAAAATTGGCTTCTTGGACTTGGATCACATCAAAAGACGAGACATTTTTTCGAGAGGGAATTCAAAAATTGCCTGAGAGGTGGGAAAAAGTAGTAACTAGCGATGGACGATACTTTGATTAATCTTTTAATTCTTTTTATTTTGAAATCAATGCATTTTTGACCACAAAAAAAAGGACCGAATTAATTTTTACTCCCAATAGTAAGTGTAAACTATTCATAGCTATTTCTGTGACGGAATTAATTATTTGTAGCATTTCTGCTCTGATATCCAACATAACATTAGTAGAGTTGGAAAGTGCATAAGGAATTGATTCGTTCAATCAAAAAGGGATTTTAACGAACCACTGTTTGCATTACATCAAATTGATA
The DNA here is from genome assembly GCA_954870665.1 of Stratiomys singularior. NCBI lineage: Eukaryota > Metazoa > Arthropoda > Insecta > Diptera > Stratiomyidae > Stratiomys > Stratiomys singularior. Next base: position 33,341,410 of record OX940879.1, read on the forward strand.
ATTTGACATAATCAGAAATGTAATCGCATATAACTGACCAACGTTCCTAAGGATATGAAATATTTCAATAAGAAACAAAATTCCACGAATTTTATACATGGCTCTGTTTCATGGCGAAATTGTCATATTTTTTGCTGGAACCTGTTCTGTATTATCCAAATCAGATAAATCTTGGTCTTTTGATTTACATGTAATCCAGTCAGATCGATTTTTAAAAACAAAACTCAAACTATTTAGGAAGGATGCGAGTCCTCATCAATGCTATCTTGTTGTTTAGTGTTTACTTTGCAGAATAATTACTTAAGGCAAAATTTACTTCCAAAACCTAAAATAAAACTATCGTGGACTTTGTTCGACAACCTCCTGGTCTTTAAAGTTGTTTAAAATTGTCAAATGACTGCAAAAGATGGTGCCAAATACTGTTCATTGGTGTTTTGAGTAACACACTAACATCGTGGAAACTCTGGTAGTAGCCGAGCATTAGAGTATGAAAGGCAAGCTTCACTATCCGGATAATATAATATAATAATAACCAACAAACAGAGTGGAGCATTGACAATGTGTTGACTACTCATGCATATGTAAAGAATGTTATTTTGGAATCCAAAATGGTGTCTTTCGGATAAGATCGGATTAATGGAAGCTATCTAGCAAAGTCTCTATACTCAAAAAATCTAAATAAATAAGACCCACTCAACAGTAGTACTCATCATAACTAGAACAATAAACGAGGGAATGTGTACGATCAACATTCAATTAAATTATTATTAAAGGTAAAGGTGGTAATATGGACCCTGTACTTAATAAGAGCCCCATACATATCGTATAAAGTAAGGTGCGCAGACTAGTGGCAACAGTCGAAATCTATAATGACAGTTGTTGGGTTTCGCTCTTCAGCGATTGGATTCAGTTCATATGTGAATGTTGTGTGCTATACATTGTTTTTGTTTTTCGCTGTGAAGGGAAGTTTGTAAGGCGAGTATTTACTTCACGTTTGCTTGAGTTTCTATTCACTGTGTTAATTTAAAATTAATACGTGCTAATTTATATAGTAAGCAGTACTTAAGCGCAACAAAACTATTAGGTGAGAAGGAAGATAAACTTCGCTCCAGAGAAAAGCTCGGATTGCTTATTTTTCTCCAAATACAGTGAGTGCTCTGGTATGAGCCCTTGAATGGAAAGGGCTTATATCATGTATATTACATATTTTTTTTCCTTAATTTTCGCAGATGCCACGAAAACTGCTCAACGCAAAGAAAGTGTGCAAAAAAAAGAGAGAGAGCAATGGAGTCAAAGTAGTATTGGTCGTGACACCTAACGAAATGGGACTAAAACATTCAGCAAAACAATTAAATGTACTACCCGCTGTTCTTCAATGAAAACAAAAATGAAATATGGCATCTATTCACACAAGGACTAGCAGATAGAGCGTAGTTTGATCATTTTATGTATCGCCCTAAGGATATTTTGTCGTTTCTGGAACACCAAGCTACATCCTTTCCCACAGTAAAGGGATTCAGTAAGAAAGCTGTCTATGCGTTTTTGACCTTCTGGAAGCTGAGCTCAAAAAACACAGGTATCCTGCAGTAGAGTTTTCAATGTCGATCAGACCGGAATTTTTGTTGTTCAGTCGAAAATTCAATGTGTCATTGGACTCAAACGAAAACGAAAAGTTGGTGCATTTTGTTTCAGCTGAAAGAGGATTTCTAGAGACTATGGTATGTTGCATGCGAGCTGGGGGAACATTTATTCCGCCAATATTAATCTTTCCTCGCGAAAATATGACAGATGCCGTTGCCAGATGCCATCCTACTGGATGAACTCAGTCTAATTTATTCACTGAATGGCTCAAATATTTTATCGAAAAAAACTAAACCAACCAAGGAGGGCCCGGTTTCTTTTAGTTTTAGATGGCTACAATTTCTGTGTCAAAAATATTGAAGTTATAGAGCTAGCGCGAGAAATCATGTAGATCAGATCGATCAGACTGAGTTTGACACCCCAGATGTCACATAAACTTTTGCCGCTTGAATAAGCCTTTAAAAGTGCTTTGAAATTCTACTACTGTGAAACCATTTGACAGTCAATGGTCCATCGTGGAAGATGTGTTGGGCCGTATGACACTTGTGAGTTATTTGGGTAAGCGTATTTAATTTGCCAAACCGAAACAATAGCAGCTCATGGGTTTAAGTTTACTTGAATCTTTCTCTGTAACAGGAATATATTTTCAACTGACGATCACCTTAACTTAAAAATATTAAAATAGGAAAAGGGCGAAACATCAATGAGTGAATAAAAATATTTGGGGGCAATTTGTACTCTACAACATTCTGCAGTAATATATGTTAAAGCAGGAACATCCATCATTCAAGATTCAAGCTCTGAAATTCAACGCATGCAGCCAAGTGCAAGAGATTTAGTGGAAGCAGGGCCTTCTTGTGTATGCACATCTCATCCTGTGAAAATTGTTTTCTCTCCAAACGATGTGTGGTATGTGCCTAAGTCAAACATGAAAATAACGAATAAGGGTTCAAAATCTTGCAGAGCTGCATTGATACCATCTTTGCCATATAAAGAAATGTTAAAAACAAAGTAAGATTTACAAAACCTGCAAGAAAAGAATAAGAAATGTAAAGAAGACTCAGACATACCAAAGGATGCTAAAAAGAATAAAGTAAATAGTAAAAATATATACACTTCAAAAAAAAAAAAAGATCCAGTAGAAGACATCGTAAGTTTGATGGCTTCGAGCTATTTGACACAGATCCAGATAGTATAAAGTCTTTTGATTCATGTCTTTCAGAGATGGAAAACTGGGCGTGGAGACCCCTGAAGAAGAGGCAGCTGCATGCTTTTTTTGCGAATCACTATTTTCTGAAGACAAACGAGGGAGACTTTGGGTGTAGTGTCTTGTCTGCGAAATGTGGGCACATAATGAGTGCGCAGGACACTGGACTTCTTGGCTGTTAACGGAATGGTTAATGTAATATTATTTTCTGAACTTATTATGAAAGAATAAAGGGGGCCCATAATACCACTTTTTCCTATATATGTGACTGACTAAAAAAAGAAAGGACAAACAAGTCTTCTTATGCAATGACCAAGATCAACTCTTTCACATACCAAATAAAACTGACTTGAGTTGATTACAACGCAAACGTTGGCAATGGAGTAATAAATCGAGGAACATTGTAGTCTTCAGGATCGTACCAACTGCGTTCAACGCCCGAGTGACTATCTATTCAGAAGAAAGAAAGGCGCAAGCTCGAAATGCTTTCCATATAAAGGAGCACCAGTGCATCATCAGATGTTAACACGTTCAATCAAATGGACAATGTACTGATCAAGCAATTATAGGCCTTTTTCGACCATTTTAACGACCCAACTGCAAATCGGACTACTTTTGAGGCAAAGAAATCATTCAATGTCGACTGTTAATGCATTTGATACAGCTGCCAAAGACATAACTGAAATTAACTCCACCTCAATCGTAGGCAGCGATAAGGGAAAGACCAGAAACAAGTTTTGAGTGGAAGTAGAGTTAACAATCAAACGCATGGCAGAAGAAAAAAACGGTTACATTCCATAGCGCAACCTTATCATTGTTTCAACGATCAAAATCAGGATGTGACGAGATTAAACAGAAAAAAATCATATCATAAAAAAGTAAACCAATAACATTTATAAAATTACCAAGACGAAAAGTAAAATCTACGAAAAGTGAATAAAATAAAATATCTACATGATGACCAGTAAAGAAAATTTAAAAGACTTTATGATATATACCAAGATATAAAATTGTGTTTGTTTAGAAGCGTAGAACTTTAAGTTGGCAACACTTTTTAATGCTATATATAGTATGGCAGCTTTCATGGGTTTCATAGTGAATTTGGTTTGATCTTTTATCATGAACAGGTTGACACCTGAGTAACGTCAGCAATTTTAAATTTTTAAATCTGTCTGTCAAACCAATTACTTCAATTAACCGTTGTTCTCTTCCATACCACGTCTACTCGCCATGATAATACGCATCCATCCAGACGTTGTACAAAGCGTAATGAAGAAACCAAAGCAACTTCAGAACGTAGAACCGATGAAGATTCAAGTGATTTCATTCGACATCCAGCTCAACGAACAAATATGTGCCCATGCACATAATGCAGGGTGGACCAAAAGCCTTTTTATATTTCAAACGATGATAAAAAATTAATCACATGAGATAAAAACTGTTTATTTAATATGAAAAGTTCGCAAAATGGGAATTTATTTTTTTAAAATAATATCCTCGAGGTGTGTTCTCGATTATTTTGACACTGCTGCAACCTGGAACTGAAAGTGTCAATTATTCCCGTTCAGGTGTTTTGTTAAATGTTTTGAAGTCTTTTAGATTTTCGATTTTAATACTTTAAGATATCTTAGGTTTTTGTTATAACTTTACTTTTAAAGTATCCCCGAAGAATAAAGTCCATTGAGGGATAAGTCTGTGCTACAAAAAGGCCAGTTAATGCCACCTCTTTTGGGAGTTACTTTTTTCCGGAAAATTTCACGAACTACATTCAATAAGTCATGGGAAGTGTGACATGTAGCTCCATCTTGTTGTACGCATCATGTACGTAAATCCATTGAAATTTTGTAGTACTCGAGCACAAAAGGATATCTTGTTTGGTCTTCTTAAAAGTATGAACCAATAATTCCTCTTGCTGACAAAACTGTCCATAGAGTAATTTTGAGTGAATGCAGGAGTGTTTGATGTTTCAACTGTATATTTTTGTTACTCCAGTACCTAAAATGTTGGCTGTTTACTTCCATAATTAGGTGAAGGTCCGCCTTGTCTGAGAAAATAATGTTGGTGAAGCTGGTGAACTTCTTGAATATATCATTAGCAATCTGAAACCGGTGAGCATGATCTTCAGGCTACGATTCCTGCACAATTTGAACTTTGCTTCGATTTAAATGTAACTCTTTATTAAGAATGCGATTTAAAGATGTTCTGGATAAATTTAAGTCACTGGACCGCTTTCGAGTAGAGAATCCAGGTTGTTCACGAACAGACGTTTTACAAACTGTACGATTTCAGGATCCCTTGATGTTCTGGGTCGGCCGGATATTGGGAAATTTATTGTTGAACCCGTCTCCGTGAAAATGGGCACAGAAGCCATTTTTAATCAGTTGAACCAATGGAGCTTCATTTTTAAGCTGTATTTTGTAACGAGCGCAATATTTCTTTGCGCTAGAGACAAAGCCGGTGGACAAACCCATATGGTCCATATGCCTTCCAAAATACTGCTGGGAATAAATAATAATTATTATAATAAACGATTTAGTTAAATTTTATTTCATTTTATTAAAGTTTTATGCTTTAAAAACATCGCTTATCTAGCAATAAAACTAGACAAGCGTACTAAGTAATGAAAAAGTAAAGATACCAGCTTGGGAACATGTAATGCAAGTACAATATGGTCGATTTCATCTCTGAGGCTAATATTAGAGCCGGCTTAACTATTTTAATCAACTCTTAAACCTTGTTGTCAAACAACGTCAAATTATTCTTTGGAACCGCCACCAGTTAATGAATTAAATTCGGACATTGATGCATGAGACATTGATGCGATTAGAGCAGAAATTATCAAAGATGGTCACTGAACTGTTCCAAGTGGCAACCATGTGCTGATTCAACGCATCTGCTGGGATCAACAGCAGATGCCACAGTAATGGTGCTGGTCCACTAAGATTCCTTCGGAAATCCATTGGAGTCTTTAAAACTTCTAACAAAGCCTAGCTACATCCAGCACTAACACGGTCGGGTAACTTCTGTCAGATAGAGATAGAAAAGGCACAAGCACAAATATTGGGGGCGTGGTATGTGTAATGCAATGGTTGTGAGTCGTGATTTGTTATGCAATCATAACATCTGCATCTGGAACGCAAGTATTCAGGTGCATAATAGGTGCGAAACGTGGAGGAAATCAATTAGGAACAGGGCACGAGGACACTCTTTGCATCTCAAAGAATAGCGATGGCTGAAATTGGATGATCATTATCACGTTTCGAAATTGGAACCTCTGACGTGAGACGTTATGGTGCAAACCAACCCCAGAACCAAAACTAAAAAAAAGTTTTATCCTTCACTTTTTAAAGTGTAATCAATCTTGAGACGGTGATAAGCCCAGCCCTGAGCATCTACGGAAATATGATTTGATGACGAGTCCACAGTTCTGATTTGACAGGTGTCATTCTACTATTCATGCTGGAACGAAAGCTGTCTTGAATTTATGATAGTCACTAAATGGTTGGAATTGTCCCCAAGTTGTTGATCTATTCTATTTGGATTATTGGAAAGATTTCCTCATTTACGTGAATTAAGGTAGTCGTGCACGGATGCTTCGCAGGACGTGCGACAGAGAACAATGTTTCTAGATTGATCAGCATTTTTACTTCCCACAATATGTCAAACCAGCATAATGAGCGCAATGAGAATTACTTTTTGTGAAAATGACCATCATTTCGAATAATCTTAATCGCACTTTCAATTTGACCAGCTATAAAGCTGCGGTCAGACCATTAGTGACGTATAGATGTCCTATGTGGTTTGCGACCAACAAAATGAAAGGTTGGTAGAGAAGCTTGAAGTTATCGAAATGTGATACCTTAGAGTGTATCCGAAGACTGAACAGGGATGCAAGAACCGTGTTTCAAGCCAGCAGAATCATATAGTCCAGGTACCAAATATTGACGTGTTCATTATCGGCTTGTTTAGGAGGCGCAACAAAAAGTTCACGTCCCCGAAGGGGAATCCTAGAATATATAGAATATAGAAGCTGAAGTTTTAGTTTCTTTCGCTTAATATATACAGCAGATAGAATGTCTCATATTAAGTTCGCTTGAGGTTATTTGCATTAGGTATTCTTATGCAAGATGTCTTTAGGAACCAATATTATTACATTTAACTTTAGGAGCAGTCTAATTAGCAGTCGAATTCGATATTATGATTCAGTTTCAGCAGTGGACAGTGGTGACTAAATTCAGACTTTCGGCGTTTAACCACTGTTCTCATTCCTTATACTCAAATACTGAATACTCAATTCCTCATCTTAGTAATTTCGGCCACAATCAGAGTTAATGAACCGTTTTAATGCATTTTATATCATTATTTTTGGGGCGTTATTATTATTTTATATATTAAAAATGGGCGCCAACATTGTTTAAAAAAACAAAGACTACCATCGACTCTTACATCTCCGCGAACGATGGTATTGCTTAAAGATTGCTCATCCTGACATCTTACAGAATCCAAGGAGGGCCCTAACCCAGTGGTCAGTAAGTGTTCCAATTTTATTATCCAACAAATGAGAATCATTTGTTGGGCAGCTTTAGAGAATCCAGAACGAAGTGTTTTGTGCTTTCTTTTTTCCTTTCCACGAATAATGTAGATGTCAAACTGGTTGGATACCTATTAGTGTGGTGACTTGACATAATTCATTCGTTCATATTTATAATATGCGAGGTATGTCGGCATATAATCACAATGATTTTGGTATGAAATTAGTCATTCAAGCTTAAATCAAGGATCAATGAATGCCGAAAACTATTTTCTTGCATTATACTTTGTATTAGCTTAACCTTCGGTTGTTATCAATACTTTGGGATGATGATGATTTTAACTCATCATTATCCTCACGATTATCAGCAGACAACAAGGAACCTTTCCAGATTCCTTTTGAGGATCGAGAGAACTCCAACTTTCTTTAAGCTTCTTCTCTCCAAGTCTGGAACTGTAAGTTTATGGGCCAACGTTTTGATGAACAATCTCATGTCTAATGGCAGGTTATTACTGTGGTAACAAATGGGGGAGTAGATTCCCACCGAATTCAGCATCGGGTGCCAAACTAAACGAATTAGATAAAAGAGCCAAACGAATTATGATGTCCCTTCAGGTCTACAAGCACAGATTTCATGATTGTATATCCAAGTAATTTTTAACAGAAATAAGGGTCAAACAATAAATTCCAAATTTGTTTTTTTCTTCAAAGGATGTATTAGTGGATAAAAGGTTTGAAAATTCTGAAATCTGGGACCTTTTAGTTACATTTTCATCAACAGGATTGCATTCCTGAAAGGATTCTGGATAAACGGTTCGTAGATTTCAGGATTGAGCGTTGGCCCGTAATATTCTTCTCGTTGAAATAAATTTAGAAGGTCATCAAAACGAAGTCAACTTATCAAGAGATTGATTGATTGCTAGAGCAACATTTTTCATTGCTTCAGAGTTCCTCCAAGCATTGCCTATTAATTTGATTGGCACCTGACAGGTATAGTAAGCCTATGAATGTCCTTCAGTTGATGATATCTGTGCACTTCGCAACTTGCTCTTTGGAGAATTTATGCTTGATGCATTATGATTGAAAAATTAACTGAACCACGTCATCATTGATAAAATGGTTAGAATGTTTCTTCTGGAATTCTAACATACTTAGAAACTTCTATGACGAATGGCAGGTCAGTGATCCTCTACGTTCAATGTTCAGCGATGATTTTTCATATATTTTGTGGTTCCATCTCTTCGCAATTCAAATGCCTCTTCTTGTTCAATGACTTGAGTCTCTACAGCAAAAAACACGTTTGTGCATCCTTGCTTTGATTACGAACCCTTCACTGAGACTTCTTCATCAGCTAACTAGATTTCCCTGATCTGATTTAACGAGAACATTTAAGAACGCTAGCAATGAAGAGCCCCAAGAATAAAGAAAAACGGCTCCATGATCTAATTTGAAATCAAGGTATTTATTCCTAGAAAACAATTTCCTTGTAAGCTGATGAAAGTTTGACAAATCCAAACATCAACAGCTAGCAAGACAATCTTTCTGAACCACACTGATCAATTTCACTAACCAAGAATCACCCACGTGAAGAATATACCTTAGCTTTGATTTCCTTCCTGTGAAGAAAAAAACAACTAGGAGGGTCTCGGTTTGAAATGAAAACAAAAGTTTTTTTACTTTATTAGAATCCCGCAACGACCCATTCCATAAATAGTAAAGTCCGGAGTGAACAAGTCGTTTTCCCCTATTTTAAGAGGGGGAGTTATATGGAAAGGAGGAGTAGTATGGAAGCATGCTCTAAAGGACATCTTAGATAAGTGAACATTTCGGAAAGGAAGCACACAAAAGACAGCTGATAAAAAATGGAACAAGTATCGGTCCAATTCAAGAGAGAATGAAACATTCGTCAATTCCAGAAGAGTCATCAAAACCCTACTCTCTCAACACGAAAATTTACGAGACTGTTTGCTCAAAAAAGATGAAGATTTTATCTTTTGGATTCATCAGGAAGCATCAAATAATGGGAATAGAAATTTCACTATACGGCAATTAAGCCAAAATTTTAACTATCTGGAACGCACCAGTTTCTAAAATTCAACGAGTATAGTGATAACCAACATTTTCCAACACACAAAAAGCCAGTTTCACAGCGTTAGAACATGCAGTACTACCACTTACAACAAACGGCAAATTTATTAAATTGATTAACAGGGTCCGCGAATTCTCACAGTTTTGTTAGGAGCATGTGTAGGAGGAGGATGTGTACCGATGGCAATTCATCCGTCTGAATACAGCTCTGAAGGGAAAACGGCTGGAATGAAATGACAGACATGACAAGCTCATTTTGATGAATGACAATGCAAGGCCACACGTAGCCTGGCCAGTCAAAAAATATTTGGAAGGTGTGAATTGGGAAATATTGCCCCACCCCCCGTATTTGTCAGACATTGCTCCTGTGGACTTCCATTTGTCCTGCTCTAAGTGGCCTCACTGGAGAAGGATTTTCATATGAAGACATCATAAAATGGCTCGATGACTGGATCGAAACAAAGGATGGGGATTTTCCCACCGAGGAATCCATCAACTACCAGAAACATGGAAGAAAGTCCAAGCTTCAAATGGGGCAATGCAACCTTTGTCTGTAATGTCAAAAAAAACGGCGTTAACTTATTCCCATACCCAATAACATGAAGATAATATAATCTATATTAATATATTTATATATATATTTCCTTTTGCCCATATTTTTTCAATATATTCACTTGCTACAATAATATATTGTTCTGAACCTTCAATTAAGTGATGTATACTTTCATGAAAAATGTTTCGTCTTAGTCCGAAAAATAAGCTGAAACTGCGTCCCTTGCTTCTTCATTGCTTGGGGACTTCATCCCCTAAAGTTCTTTTGTATACCTTTGGAACAGAAATTAATCACTGCGAGCCAGGTCAAAATTGTAAGGTGGGTGATTCAAAATATCGAAATCAACCTTGTACAGGGCAGCCGATGCAGCACGACTCGAAAAGGGGCGTTGTCGTGCGGAAGGTGAACAGCTTAAATCGATTTACCCTTCTTTTTTCTTTTATAAATTCCTTCAACTTCATCTATGATTTAATCCTAGTATTCTCCAGTTATAGACACGTCTTTATCTTTGTAATCTGTCCACAGGATCGCTTCTCAATGACTGTCGTCATGATTTAACCAACCAACTGTGACACGTTAAACTTCTTGGGTGTTTGGGAGCCCTTTTTATGACACTTCATAGTGTCCTGTTTGGGCTTTAGTTCATAATGATGAACCCAAAAACGCGAGGCAACACTCTATGCGCTATTGGTTCTGAGACGTAGTGAAAATTCTTCGCACCCGTCTAGCACTGATCTTTGTCATGCCAAGATAATGTGGAGAATTTGAAAAACTGTCTTAACCGATACTCCAATCATTTCTTCAACCTGCTTTGTCTTCAGTCTAGTTTCTTCCTCTTCGACTCTTTGAACCACCTCCAGAGAAGTGACTTTTATCGACAGTCCGGCTGACGGGTCGTCTTCAAAGATTTACTTTGATTTAAGAGATTCTCTCCCTTGTAAACCGTGTTTTCGCTTGGACAAAAGTCTTCTGAAATGGACGTTTTTTCTTCCAGTAGGGTCTGAACTGGCTTTCCTTGCTTCCTAAGCTGCCAACTGACGGCTTAGCATCTATTTTTCTCCATGATACTCACTTACTTCCAGATTTAGATTTTTGATCGACAATAGTTCAAAGACTACTGTCTCAACTAAGATAAAACTTGCTATTTATACTGATAATAAGTTTCAGAACGCAGTATTACCGTTAATTACATTTACTGATGACCTACCGCTCCATTTCGTGAAGATAAATGTGCATCCTTCAAGAATGAATGAGAAGTCAAACATTCATTGCGTGACAGAAGAAACGATTGTCTGAATCATTTCGAATATTTGGTTTGACGCCCAATGTCAAAACTCGTTTGACAGAAACAATCAGGTGAATATCAATTACGTCAACAGAAATACAAGGAAGAAGTAGGAAGTTTATGACAACTTCAACTAACAATCCCAATAAAAAGATAAAAGAAAAACCTTATGATGATAAATTAGACATAATGTATCAAGTAATTAGAAAGCGTTTAGAATAGCAAAACGCTTTAGAAATGGATATCAACCCAAGAGTGCATACAGGAGCATAACCACTGATGGCAACTGAATTAGAGAGGAATGGTCTAGCAACTCGTTGACCTTACCTTATTATCAAACCTTTGAATACCACCAAAGACAGTCGATGCTCCTTTGATTTGGTGGGCTAAAGTTAATGTCTTCTTCAAAAGTATGAAAAATGTCGAAGCGCAAGATCTTGATAATTTTTCAGACTATACCGATATTGGTGGAATCAGTGCGCCAATTCATTAATTCGCCAAATATACATATATGAGTCCAATGGCAGGTGCAGCTTGCACTGTGAAAAATACATTATAATATCTAACCTCAAACGTGAGTCGTGCTGAAACGTAAAAGTTATAGATGCCTTGCAAATCTGTACAAATTACGAAAGTTATTTAGTAAGCTAAAAAAGTACAAAAATTGTTGTGGACATTGAAAAATTTATTGCGAAACATTGAAGAATTTATTGCGGAATATCAAAGAAGTTTGACAGTTCGAAAAACGATCATTACCCAACCAATTACTTCCTTAAGCTGCTTGTTCAACAATGATGTTCAGCAACATTTTAAAATTTGGAAAAACATGTGACAGTATCAATCGAAAAAATTGCAATAAATCATGCTTGATTTTGGCATCCCAGCCAAAACGAACCCATCTTGTCAAAATGACAGTAATACCGCCAATATCGCAAGTCTGACCAAACAACACAAAGCTGACAGCTTCATTTGACGCAAACGTTAAATTGAACGAAGGAGCTTAGATTGCATTGTTTGCCTCTCGCAAAATTCAGTTTTGATCAATTTTATATTCCTGTTGATAGCTTTCTGGTTATTGTGCAACATAAGGGAGATTCTAGCCATTTGTTTTGGAACCAATTGAATTTTCCATTCATGTCGTCTCTAAAAAATATTGGGTACGGATTTGGCGTTTTGCCGACTGGGAAACAACTTTCTAGGTTACTGCGTGAATGCGATGACGCTTGTTTCCCGAGGAAGGTTCTACATTACTATACGTGAGTATGGTTGGATGTATTCCTGTCCTTACCTATAACCCTACACTTCTGAGTGCAAGTGTTTATGGTTATATGGCTCATATAAACATTCACAGCATAAAAAGTTTCCCTTAACGTTCCACATATGTTCCATGTTGCCGTTCTAGTGAATATGAAAATATAGTATTCAATCTGTAAGCACTAACACAACACATCGCCTAAAAGTTTGTTATATTTGTTGTTATTGTTGGTGTTGCTGCTGCCGCTGCAGGACTCTAAGCGGATAGGGTTGAAAATCTCGGCAACCGAGACAGAGTGTAAAGGTTGGAGTATTCCACGATGGAAGCTGTAAGCTAGCACGCTTATATGAACAACTAGTAGTGCATGCAACAAACGTAGAAATATGAAGTTGTTGAAAATAGTTTTAATTATATGCGAACATTTTCGGTGAAAGGATGGAGCAAAGGAAAATGGATAACATAGTGGCAGTGTTTGCATGAAGTTCTGGCTTCGCATTTTAATATTTCAATACGTAAAAGCCAAATTTCGTTGAAAGCGTGTTACGTTCAGGAAGATGTGTCTGAAACAGGCTGTATTAGGGAGGTTATTTAAAGGATACGCAGAGTTCTGAAATGACTAAAGTTAAGTTGAATTCAACGCAAGACAAGTGCAGTCTTTTAGTATGGACTGTTTCGCACTATTGTAGCTAACTTGAACGTGAAATTTCTATAATCCTTTGCATGGCGCGAGTTAAATCATTTATAATAGATATGATAACTCACTGAGAAAATTAGAAAGTGTAATGAGTTTAAATCCATATATTATGAAAACGAGCGACATTACTTTTATCAATTATTGAAAATCTGCAGTGAACGTTAAGTTTTTCAAAGACTTTGAATTTATGGGGGTCCGGATTGCATCGATACCGTGGATTCGTTTCTGCAATGGCAAACTTACCAGCATATGAAAGGATGACTGTTTATAATGAAAACTAATTCCCCTTATCTATTGACATTTTTCCATGTAAATATTGGAAACTTCTGACGCAGACTACATGCTTGCTGATTGAAGACCTTGACGGTCTGTTCACACGGGCAAAACGGGAAATTATAGTCATCACGCTCATCTACGTTGCTCCTTCCACGACGCTTATCAAACGCTCCTTTCAATAAGACGATGTTAGCACGAGCTGTATGGCATGTCGCGCAAATCCTGTTGAAATCAGATGTCTTTTGCATTGTTGTGAGTAAATTCCGGAACGAGAAAGCCAATAGTCATAGCTCCATAGCGGTCACTATTGATTGCATTGTTGTTTCCAGCAGAATTTTTGAAGACAAATGGACCAAAGATTCCACCAGTCCATAAAGTGCTCGAAACTGTGACTTGTTTTCGAATGTAACGAAGCTTGGGTAATCGGTAGTGGTTGTTCATCACTCCAAAAGTGGCAGTTTTGTTTATTAACGTAGACATACAACTAGAAATGAGCCTCATCGCCAAACAAAATTTTCTTATACGAGATGTAGAGCCATTTGGTTTTTGGGCCGGTACATCGAATCTACTTCATGTCCGGTAGATAAACAGCTAGATAGGTTACGAGGTGGATTATGGCTTTAAAATTGACGGAGTGTGTTATGAGTTTCGTAAACAGAATCGGTTCTTTCGAAATAATTTTGCACAATTTGCAGACGTTGCTCAGGCATCAACTTATTCATAATGAAATGGCAAACCAAACTTACCATAAAAAACATGATAACTGTCACGCCTTGTATAAAATAAAAAGTGCTGCTAACTTAAAGTTCTCTACGTCTGGAAAAACAATCTCATTACTATCAGCGTCGTATTACGTTTGGACCGGCGATGTGAAATTTATTAAGGGCTTTGCACTTACTTCCCCTATATGCTTAGTTCCCAAATCAGTTATGGAGTGAGCAGAGTCCATCTGGTAATTTTGTATGCGCTCGTGACCTGAATCGTGCCCGCGTCATGTGTCGTGCGGTTGTTGACTCGAGGCTTTCGATTATTGATGTCAACTCAGCAACCTGTGTGGATAGCGCTGAAGTTGGCTACAGGTCTTTATTTTTCTGGCTTACCCTATGTATTTCCGAAGTGAAGTTTCGACTAAAGTTTTTACAGTCACTTGCTTTACCACAGTCAAAACTTCTCGTGTACGGGCAGGAAACTTTTTCATGCAGAAAACTCTAAATGCCTATTTTCCAAACTGTTCACCTGTTCACCTCTTTGAGAGCTATCATTGTTCGAGGTCGCCTAATTCTATTTTCGATAAAGCTTGCTTAGCTGATAAAGCTTAATTTTCGGGGGAATTGAAAATCCTGCAATTTACATTGAATTAATATCTAGGTTTGATTTGATGCTTGGTTTCCTTCATAGAATCGGCAATTTCTCCCGTTATTGGCAAATCAATCACGGCTTTGATGACATGAAATTTGGGGTTATCGGATGCCACTTTGTTGATCACAACTTGCGATTTGACACTTAGTAGTCTCAATTTCGGCTGCCTTTCCCAAACGCCGGTAATTTGATATTAATCACGACTTCTACTGTTGTGGCAGTTTGTTGCCTCACGGGAACGGCGAGGCTTATCATTATTCTAATAGAGTTTTTGGCTTGTGTTTCTGGCATATTGTGATTTATGTGGAGTGCATATTTTAGTCGATATTTCTACTAGAGGGTAAGAAATTATATAATGGCTTGTGTACGGTGTACGGTAAACAAATTCACGAGATAAATCTATACGAAGAAATATATAATAAATAATCTCAAGTAAATAAGAATCCACGCTGAATGTCCGCTTGCTATGGCATTTGGATCGAAAAAGAACGATCGATCTGCGCTTATTCGGCTATAGCACTAGGTGTACTGACGTTGCTGAGTGGTCGCTACACTGTGCAGCGTAAATAATTGGCTGTGCGTTGCAGAGAGTGTCTTTTAAATTAAAAACAATTGGTCCAACATAGTGGGTCCAGCGGTTACCTTACCTGTTGTTGAATTACTACACAGCAAGTTGCCTAACTATGTTATATGCTACGTAAACCAAAGAAATGGCCAACAGTCGTGCGTTGCCTACAAAATTACCAAAGTAACCCCACGAATTTCAAGCAGCTAGGAGGCGTGCTGGAGAAAGTAGGAAAATTATGTAAGTTTTAAAGCGTTGTCGGATTCCGAAAGGATAAAAACCTCCACCCTCGGCGCCTAGGATGGTACTTTCAATGACAACACAATTCTGAACAAATGAAGCTATTTCATCTACGCTAGGAGCTTTAAAATTATAAAAAACTTACTTTTGACAAGAAAAATAGGAAAAAAAGAAAAACAAGAAAAAAGAATTTACTGATAGAATATAATAAAAATTGTCAAAGTCAAGTAAATAAAGTCAATAATTTTTAAGGATTGACAAATAATAAGAAGGATTTATCAGAACCGACATAAATTGTTGTACGGCTGGCGAAACGCATTTACCATTCAAACCGCAATGTGACCGGAGATAATTGGTTCACACAAATTGAAGCGAAGTGATAAACTAGAAATAATAACTTATTACAATTCCACTAAGAATGGTGTGGATGAACTTGACACTCCTCCTGTATTCGGAAGACGAAAAGATGGCCACTCGTGCTTTTTTACCGTGTGATTGATGAAAGTGCTGTGAACTCTTATGTACTCTTCAAATCTCGAAATTCTGAAACTCCGAAAAAATGATAGGTATAGGTATATAAAGATAGGTATATAAAGATTTAAAAGTGCTTCCTGAAATAAAACAAGGTAAACCACATATGTTATATACTAATCAGTGAATTTTTCGAGACGTTCGCAAATCCATCAATCAAATTGTGAAAATGGAAGATGAAATACCTGAACCTTCAGCATGAACATTTTTATGAGGATAATTTATTTCATCAAAATAAGTATCAATAAATGCAACATCCTTTTCTCAGCGAGATGCAAGAACATTTATTCCAGGTTTGTAGAAATCCTAGTTTCTGGTTCGAAGAAGCTCTTTGAAGGCATTTTTGACAGCGGCTTTATTTTTAAATCTTTTCCCTGTCAAAGAGTGATCCAAATGTTCACAGAAATGGTAATCTGTTGGTGAGAGGTCTGGTGAATATGGAGGGAGAGGAAGAGTCTCATAGCTCAATCCGTTTAATTTTTGGACTGTTATTCACGGTAAATTCGTGGGTTATCATGACGCAATATCACTCCATCCTTATTGACAAGCTTAAGTCGTTGGACTTTCAATTTCTGATGCATTTCATCCAGTTGAGTACAGTATTTCTACAGTATTTTTACAGTATTATTGTTGGTTTCGCCAGGTTGCATTAACGAATAGTGGATAACTCCAGCCACAGACCACCAAACAGTTACCATTGTTTTGTTTGGATGAAGGCTTGGTTTCGGCATGTGCCTTGGCGCTTCATCGGCATCTTGCCATTGGGCCGATCGGCGATGACTATCGTATAAAATCCACTTTTCATCGTACGTTCAAATTCGGTGCAAGAACGGTTCTTTTTTGTGGCGGGAGAGAAGAAAACTTGAAATCTCCATTCGACACGTCAAGTTTTGATCGGTAAGATCATGCGGAACACATCTGTCAAGCTTTTTCACTTTTCCAAGTTGTTGCAAGTGGCGGCAGATTATCGAATTGTGAACGCCTAATTTCTCGGCAAGATGGGTGTCTGCGTTGCTCATTTCCAAGGTCCATATCTCCCCCACTCCACCGCCGAGTGATTCGGTCGCTAACTGTATCGAGCCCAAATGCGCTGTTGGTATTCCTGGTTGCTTCCGTTGCGTTGTGCTCTATTTTAAATTCGTATGGTAAAAGCAGCCGTTTTTGATTCCATGTTCACTTTCTCTTTGTGTTTTTATGATCGATATGTAGTGCAACACAGAAATGACACCATAAACCAATGTAGTACTATTTATATTTCAATATGTCATATCATTTACGCCGCCTTGTGCCAACATAATACACTAAAATTGCAGGCTACTTTATGCCATTGCTAAATCGGCCTAATAACGTACTTGCTATTAAACAATTGCTATTAAAACTGTGAATGCATAATTGGACGTCAGGATGACGTCATCTCTCCAATTCTGAGATGACATTCACCTCACCAGTTGTATATACATGAGTATAAATGTATATTATGTGCTATAAATAATGCGCTACTGTTACTTAAAGGGATGTTGATTACTATAAAAAGCGCCCACATATCCCATCCTAAAGCTTATCTCATTTTCGCCGAAGTGCGAATAGACAAAGTAAAGACAAAAAAAAATGTGAACCAATGAAAATACAACACTAACAGCATGATAAAATTCATCTGGCAGACGATAAATTGTCGACATTTTTTTTTTCCAGGACTCTTTCCGCCCGCAACTGCGTTGTCGCATCAATTGATTTCCATCAGTTTCGTTGTAACAACAATTTCTGCACATACAACGTAATATATCCATTGTAAGCGTGGTATCCTGAAATTATGTCATGAATATGAATAGCTGTATCCTGATTACTATTCGAGAAATCCTTGGATCTACTGACATTGGAATATGAGATCGTAACTTTGATAGGTGGCCTCTAAAAATGAAATGTGCACATTTCAGTGTTTATCGCCACATTGCTTTTGAATTTGAGCTGCAATTTTCATTCGCATCCCCTCGATCCTTTTTGCTTTTTCTGCTTGCGCCTCCGTGTTTCTCTGGACGTGAAGTACTGCACTTTACAACTGAAATAACATCTGGTAATGTTTCACCATGTTTCGCTATGCCTTGCAGCTCACTTCGCACGTCCCCGAGCCTTGAAGGATTCGCACAAGCCTTCACGTGTGTGAGTATTAGTCGTTATGGATATGATGCAAAGCTATCAGTTATGGAAATGAAAACTGACTGGAATAAATTGTCGCAAATTATTCAAATATTTGAATTTTATTGATTCGTATGGTGTTATGCGGAGATTCTTCCAGGCAGTCCATTCAGTAGGACAGGGAGGACGAAGCCGGTGATGTGGCAATGTATTTACAGATTATTGAATCGATTTGCTGATACCATCGGTTCCATGAAGTGGCCAAGATACTGAGTGCCATAAATATTTCGAGGATGTTGCCAGGGCTCTAGTTTTATGATTGATAAATTTTGATAGGACACTTTATTAGCGTTATCACGGAGTTGCGTTGTTTCAGCAAATTAGCCAGTGTATAAATTACTACCAAATACTTTATCGTGTAGTTTGATGAAGTTGCCTTGCAAGGATAAGGAGATGGTTCCTAATAAATCAGTTACTTCGACTTTCGCTATAGAATCTTTTACAGCTTGAGCGCTGTTGGAGCGCGAGAAAAACAAGATAATGTAATACGTTTTATATATTATATGAGAGCGTTGTGCTCGTACAGGATACGTGTATTGCAAATAACATTGCAGATAAGATACACTCGATATCCTCTGCTAATAAATAAATAGTAATTTATAATTCCATAAAATAAGAATAGATAAATTGATGTCAAGGAGGGAACACATAGAATGCGTTTCAACGCCTCTTTCCTATACTCTCGTGCGTTTTAAGTGGATGGAACTCAGCGGAACAGTGCAAAGCATGTGCGAAGGAGAATGATTATATGCCTGCCCATTGCATATAACAATACCAACTCGACTATTATAGGGATGTAAAGCTACTAATCAGCTTTCCATCCCTCACATCTCCAAATATAAATTAACGCAATCCTCATTTCTGAGCACAAAATATGCAAACAATTTAAAGTTGAAACGCTTGGACTTAGAAGGTAGAGCCGTCTTCCTTCTTTGAGGAGAGAGGAGTATTCCTGGAAATGATGTCTTGAGAAGAAACAAACAGACAAATAAAAGCTATAATGGAATCAAAAACATGTGCGAAGATTAAATACATGACGAATCTACTTCGCACCGAGATCAAGACGTGAAGTCCAAGGAATGTGGCAACGAGCTTTACTAAGTTGATGGCTCCTGGTGAACTACATCTGTAGGGCGAGGAATTTAGACGTTGGTCGGATCACTTCTAGACTTTCGCTCCGTTTACTTAATCAAACAGCCACCGTAATGTCTGATATTCTGTGGTTTCCTAAAAAACTACGTTTTAGTTGCATTATCGATAAAAACAGTCGATTCCTCGAAGGCAAATCACTAACGAATTCAGAAGCTACGGCACCACGATCCCTAACCGACGGAGCAGTTGATGCCTTAAATCACTATATACTTGCCACCATTTTTGGTCCAAAATTGGCATCTAGGTATACAGGGTTACGTCAGCAGAGGCGTTGTCGTAATGAAAAAATCACTCCATGCATTGCAACAAATCAGGCTTCTTCCTGGTAAAAAGCCAGGTCAACTATCTGACCCTTAGAAGAAACTCTGAGTCGACGACTCATATCACACTAAAAAAAAAACAAATCATTTCACATGACAACCTTTTTTGGAGCGGCAATTCTTCTACTGCTTTGATTGTTGCTTCGTATCAGGATCGCATCGGGCTACAAAAACTCTGCCTACCTCAACATCAGTTCGTTTCTTTTTGGGAACCCTCTCGTAACGATTTATTCTCAACTCTATTCGAGTCACGACGACCAACGATTTGAAGAAAAAGCTCCTAATCCAATAAAACTCTAGGAACAAAATCAAAGCATAAAAAATCGAAACCAGTAACCTAAAATAACGGAAAAAGAACGTTCACAAGATCAGGACCAACCAAATTGTGAACATCGAGGTAATTTGTGGGCATGTCCGATGTAACCACCGTACGATAAATTCAGGATTCACGGAATGGCGCCTGTTGCGATCTTTGCAGAACTCTCAATGGTTTTAAGCTACTTTCAAAGGCAGCCTATGAAGACCATTTAAATCCTTTAATTTTCCTCCTTCGAAATTCCTTAGTTTTCGACCAACGGGTATTCTTTTCCACTGCCAAAAATTTATAAATTTTCACAACAAAAGAAATTAAGCTAAGCTGAACGGAAAGAGAACGCTTGAAAAGTTTTCCGGGACCCAACGTTTAGCGATTCAATAGAGTTGAAGTTTTAGGAAATCAAAAATATGATTCAATAGAGTTTATGTTTTAGTTTCAGGGAATCAAAAAAATTATGGATATCAAAAATTTGGCAAGTTCGCGATCAGTACAAAAGCAGAAATTGTTTCTATGATTGCGTTAGAATTAAAAAACTGCGAGATATTATGATAAGGGAGTCTCATTTCTAAGAACTCCTCAATTCAGCAAATACCACAAAAGTATAGAAGGCCATGGATATTATTCTTGCTTTTTTCACAAAAGTATGAATAAAATGAGAATAATATTAAAAGTTTTGAGCGTGCTTGATACATTTTTTGTGGTATTTTTCGATAGTTTCGTCACCTTTTATTAAAGTTGTGCGTGTGAATCAATATCCCAATGACTAACGATTCAAATTTTGTTTTATGCTACCCCAAAATTAAGAATGACTTTCAAAAAAGCCGGATTTCGATTTCAAAGTCGTCTTTAGAAAGATAAATCAATTTGATCCGGTTGCAAGGTAAAAGAATCGAAGGACCGACCCAGATAGGATTTTTGGGCTTAAACAAAACATTTGGAATAAGTTAAGTAATGTCTGGAATCGGAATTTTAAATTTTTGATTTGAATGCTAAACTTTAATAAACTTTTCTTCTAACTAGGTGAACAGACGAACAGACACGAAGAATTCACGATTCTTCGTCTTAATCTTGAATGGAAACGAATTGAAATGCATAATTCCTCACGCCAATCTGACTAACAAAATCAGAGCCCGTTTAAACCTCACTGTTGTTTTTAGGTGTGGCTGAAAATCCACTTTTCATAGATCAACAGCGTAAAGAGTGATTTTTTGCGGCTGTCATCACCTTGGGTGGTATAATGCGTCTGTACTGACCATTAAAAACCTGCTCTAGAAATCTAATTTTCTGATCAGGACACATTATTCATTTGACACATTACTTCGGGTCTGGACCATTTTTTGAAAAATAAGTGTATGTTTTTAATAACAGAAATAGTTTCTCAACTGGATAAAAGAAAAAGGTTACCAAAAAAGAAATCCACTTCCTCTAAAGATCCTTGACTCTTCACTCTGACATTTCCATCTGTCAATATTAACTGATTAAACAGAATTACCTACGTGCATCGTAGTTAGGTAAACATGTCACGCTGCATTATCGCTGATGATGGTGTCACGCTATAGATGAGGATGTATACGGTACCTACTTTATCAATGTTGGGTCGTTAAGATCAAAAATATTCATGCCCACTAAAGAGCTTACAGAGGTACAAATCAGTACATCAGACGGCGAGCCACGAGTAGGAACAGGGATGAAACATGAAATCAACAGTTTTTTTGTGGCAGTTCCCCAGGACTGCCGCAAATCGACGAAGAAAGGTTGTCGTGCGGCTCTCACCAACAGGCGATTTCTTAAGGAGAAAAAGACTCAATTTTGAACGTAAGGGTATCATGAAAACTTTCCGATGTCTAGCTTACAATTTTGTATTCTTTATTAATAAAATTCTTGAAAATTCTTTCAAAATAGAAACAAAACATTTATCCTTCTATCTATGATGAAATAACAAGCCAGTACTTTAAGTTATCCTGAGAAAATTTTCCCTACTCATTAAGTTCCGCAGGGCATGCTTTAGATTAGCATTTCATTGTGAAGCCTGGATTAGCTTTTCCTCGAGAATTATCATAATTCTTTATCCAAAATTAAATGCTATTGTCTTTGTAATTGATAAAACTATTTCTAAACACTGATTTCACAGCGCTTTATTTAACTTAACCTGCAATAGGCTAGCCATGTGAATCATGTGGAGCAAATACGGGTACCCACAAAGGTATTTTTCGGCAGAACCAAAGGGTGGAAACCAGTTGAGAAAGCGAGGTAACGCTGGTCTAACTCTGTTGACCATCGCTGCTTGAATTTAAAAATTGGATGACGCGGTCAATGGACCAAGACAGCTGGAGGCGAAGGCCCAAAAGGGATTGTATTGTTACGAAGAAGAAGAAGTAGAATCCCAGTCACTGAAATTATCATTCTGAAGGACTCATTTTAGATTTTTCTTGAAGTTGGAAATTCTTCAACTCACTGGAGATCAACTCTTTGGAGTACTGGTTAAGGGTTGGATGATCCATAACATATGCAATGATAAAAGTGGTGGATTCAAATGAATCGACGGAAGCATATTACGGCAACCAACTTTGGAAGACGCGGTGCGATCAGGAACTTTCTATTGCTGAACCCAGTTGAGTTTGTTTGTCGACTGTAAGACCTTAGAGGAAACTTAGGGAGAAAGATGATGAGGCTGTTGCTACGAATCTACAGAGATTGGATGTTTACAGTTTCTCCCTGGATGAAAACCGACCGACCGAAGAAAAGGTCATGGTTTTAGCGTTAGTCATTCATTCTTTATGCTTATTGTTCTTGTTTATGGAAATACTTTTTTCTGTTTTTTCAATCAAAAATCATGTTTTATTTCATATTTTTTCTTTGGCCCCCTTTCGTATACCAGAACAGAATAAACCATTCCATTAAGCCAAACACGGAAATTTATGTCCTATATTTTAAGTGATTACATTTTCGTCAGTTGAATGTAATATACTGACCCATCTGTAGATAGTATTTTAAATATTTATTTAACTTTTAACTATTTTCAATTTAATTACAAAAAGTTCTACTGCTTGTATATCAAGATAAAAGGCGAAATCAGCTTTCATTGATCACTTTTCACTGGTTACAAGCGAACTGAAAATTCCAAAAGTCACGCCCATTACGCATTTGACTTAGAAATGTACGCTGACTTCTATATTTAATATTTATAGAAGGGCCGAGATGACTTTCCTGCGGTAACAAATACTCCTCCTATTTGCATCTGTAATTAAACGTTCCACTCATTTCAGTAATGTGAACGGTGAGTTCCCTTTCAAACCTTACCTACCGGCTTTCAATTGTTCCAATCTCGCAACATACCTGCTAGTACTTTCTGCCTCAAAAATGACGATTAAATTGAAACAAAAACAAAAAAAAAATAATTAATAAATATTAACTTTGAAATTGTGACTGATTTACATATTTCTTCACTGCCAAGAAATATGAAAAAGATGGGCCAAGATAAATCCACGAAGCTTCGCATATGTAACTGAAACCATGCCTTTTGGGACCCTTGTGATTTCATCTATCCCTTACACATTAGTTATGGTGATGGGTGCTTTGCTTGAGGCGAATGATAAAAAAAAATTTGCTTTCATAATTGTAGCAGGCGAACTAATTTTGCCAAATTTGACAGTTATTTTGACAGTTAGCAAAGTACCCGATTTTTTTCTTGAAGGTTTTTGAAAGGCACATCCCGTTCATGCCTAAAACAGGGCAACATATTGTTGCAGCAACAGCAATAATCAGGTCTGCTCCCTGCATCGATGTTGTAAGGAAAGATGAAGGAAGGATGCTTTTTTGTATTTGTTGTGGTCACGATGAATTTAACATTCGCTGCAGATACTAAAGAAGCAGTCTAACCTGTGCGTTTCACCAAGCAGAATAAGATTTCTACTGTGCCTAAGTAGTTTCAGAGCAAGAGGTCAAACAGATCAGAGAGTTCTGGACCAATGCAAGGCAAATCCCTTGTAGGACGAAGCGAAGTGAACCTTAAATCCACTACTCGCATCCCACCGATGACTGTCATCATGTAATGCTGGTTTTTGCTACAACGTTTCCAATGTTGTCAAATCAAAAATTTTGACAAGCATTGTCCTTTGAAACCTGGGTTCATGAGAATCGTTGCAGAGGCCCTAACTCACTCAAAATTGTAACAAAAGCGAATGCTATGATATACAAAAACTTAAACTGGATCAGTTGCATACATTCGGTTTTTTGGTAGAAAAATACGTCATTTTCTAAGGAAAATTTCTTTTATTCAAAATACTTGCCATGAACTTCAACATATTTCGCCCATCTTTCAGGTAATTTATGAACACCATGCTAGGAAAACTGACTGTCTTTTGCGGCAAACCATTCGTCGCACCGCTTCCCAACCCCCACAAAATTCATGAAGTGCTACTGAGCGAGCACGTGCCCCATAGATGCGAAGAAGTGAGAGTCAGATGGCGCCAATTCTAAGGAGCACGGCGATTGCAGAAAGACGTCCCATCCAAGCAATTTTACTGTATCTTACACTGGTTTCACTGCGTTCGACAGCGCGTTGCCATGTAACAAAATTACTTTGCCACATCTTTTGGTATGGTCCGGTCGTTTCTGATTATTGCGTGGTTTAAATTTATCATATATTGACGATGACGTTGTATACTAACGGTTCCGCCGGGCTTCAAGAGTTCATAACACATAACACTACTCTGGTAGACAGACGAGACAGAGAGCATGGTCTTCTGCCGAAGCGATATGGCCTTTTCGTTGGAGGACGGGCTACTCCAGGTCAAAGCCACGATTTTTTCCGTTTTGGGTTATCAAAATATATCCATTTTTTGTCACCTATCGCAATTTGATTCAAGAATGATTTCTTTTTGTGGCACCGAAGCAGCACTTCACTAGAGACTTTGTCATTCTACATCGGAAGTTCATTCAAATCTTATGAGACCCGTTTAACGACTTTATTGATCCATCCCGTTGCTCGTAAATGTCTGCTTATCATTTCCTGTGCCACATTTAATGCTTCTGCTAATTGCTATCGAGTTTAAGTTGGGTCACATTCCATTAAATCCGGCAATTTCTCCGCTTCCCATTTTTGTGGTATACCAGAGCACTCGCTGTCATCCAAATTGAAATTACCACTGTTGAATAAAAGCCAAGTTTGTTTTAATCAGCAAGCTATCATTTCCAACAGCCTGTTTCTTTTGGTTTAACATGACAATCTGTGCGTTCCGCAAATGCTCTTTGATACAAAACCCGAAATGATTGATAAACACGATAAAATAAAGATGCCAGTTTTAAGCGGACTCAACTTTTGTCCGTTTGTAGCTGAATGCGAGACGATCGAAATGACGTATGGGTGAAATAAATACGCTGCATACTTTTGCTGGCGCCATCTCTTGGCAAAACCGGAAAAAATACGCATACTCCAATATATGTCTTTTGGGGCAATTAATCAAGAACGCAGTTCATTTGAAGACCTCGTGAATGTTTGCAGTAGCAGCTGCGCAAAACACTGCGAATGTGAAGCCTATGCCCCCAAAATAATTTTTGGGGAGCACCAATACAAAAAAGTTGCACTCAACATAAAAAGGAAGGGTCGAAATAAATGCCACTGTCAGCAGTAGACCTTGCAAAACTACCTAATTAAAGGATGAAACGGTTCTGATCATATCTTTCTGTCAGACAACAACGTTCTGTAGCTCAACCTGCAGAACCTACGAATGGTACCCATAACCTTTAGATCTTCAAAATGAATTAAGTGGACATTGGATGCCATGAAGATGAAACGAGCAAGGATGTTTTGTATTCCTCTGAAGAAAGCTCTCATGAACGCCTCGTTGGGAAAGGGGGAAATAAATTCGTCTAACAGAACGGAGGTCTAGCCGAACTTAGAAAGGAGGTTCAAAAGTTCTACAATAAGACAAAACGTACTAATAAACGTGACTTTTCTTAGAGATGCACAACTTTCTACCAGCAGCCTTATTCTCCGATTAGCTCCTCCACAAGTTTACCGAAGTTGTTTAACATAGGAACGATATGGAAGTGACACCAACAGCTCTCTTTTCATTGTTAATCAGCATAAATCTACCATACTTCCAACTTTTTTCGCAAGACACGCAAGATATGGGAATAAGTGTATCAAGGTTAAGTTGGTGAAAGAAGTTGTAGAAAATTTTTAGCGATAATTGTTATTCACCGTCTATTCACAGCGACCGTCATCGGACCATAAAAAATTGCAGTAACCTGGTGATGATCATAGAGGTGCTCACCATGTTTCAGCTGAGACTGCCTTAGTCCTTGTTGTCATCCGCGTCATGCTTTGACCCTTCAACATTTCTCTGGAAATTTCCTTGATGTCCGTCTCTATATTATTCCATGCTTCGGTTTAAGGTCAGCTTCCTGACCAATTTCGAGAAGCATCCTGACCAATTTCGAATGCTGTATTTGACTATCGCTCGCTGAGCAATCCTCATGCACTCTCCATTTTGGTAATAATAGAAGAATAGGTAATAACAAAAGCCTGTGAAGTAAATGCCACATTCAGCATGATTAGTGTGTTACGAGCATTCACAATCCAATACCACTCGTCATTTCTAGGGTTCATTCCTTCTGGATTTTAGATCGAGTTTCCCATTCAATAACTTTGGTTTTGAACAGCTGTCCTTGGGTGTATGAAACAGATTCCTCCAATTGATCGGGCTTGTTGTGAAAGGATAACATTGGTTCAATTAGTTGGAGGTAGACACTTAAAAAAGGCATTGAGTACACTCAGAATTAGCAGGGAAACTCTGTCCCAAACACAGAATTCGTGACGATACTAGATTCATCACAAAATCATCCAGCTTCCTCCCTGATACAAGTTCGTTCTGAAATCAACAGCAAGTCCTTTCTGTTTAGCAGACTCAAGCATCTTCTGTACGGTTGCGCTGTGGTGGCATAGTCAGCCTTTTACCTTGCTTAGTGTCTCTTTGAACTTGAACGAGTTTCTCATTTCTTGAAGATCTTTCTTCGGGTTTCAGACTTGCACCCAATGCAGGATCTTGAGTTTGTGCATGCTTTCGCACTATGTATGTGTACACCTTTGTATGTATGCGACGAAGTGTATAGTCGGTGAATTTCACTTACTACTTAGCCGATTTTAATTTTCTTTTTGAAAAAAGAGTTGTAAAGCATCCTTGTCGGAGGGGTCCATTTTGGTGACTTATGGTCCTCTAGGCTTGGCAGGACTGAACCTCACTTTAAGATTATCTGCTGGACTGAAAGACTGAAGGATCTGAAGGACGTCGAATGACCTCATAAACTTCTTTCTCTTCCAAATATTTTCAATTTTATATATTTTCTTAGAGGCTATTGGCTGTAGTGTGGAGATATCTTAGAAGGCTTTTTTCGGCACTTTCAAATAAGCACTTGCCTGTGGAATTTACCCCATGAATCGTCCTGTTTTGGCCGTTCGTATCGAAGGTACGCGGGATCAAGTGTTTTGGGCATCATACTTTCCCTGATATCTTGAGGTCATCGACGGTGGTCCTCCCGCCAGTTGAATTTTTATAATTAGAGTATCCCTGCGCTCTTTGCATCTTGATTTTTTGGGTATCGCTCAGGATGAGGCAAGTGCATACTTTTTTTGGGCGTGAGTTTCATAACAACTTTAGCTTGACTGTAAGCTGTGCCTGTATCGCCTCCTTTTCTAGCGCACTCCAGCGTATCAGTTAGGAGTCGCCGCAATTTCTTCCTTTTAACTGGAGACTGTTCATTCTAGCCAAATTATCCTTTTCAAATAAAGACATATAAGTTGAAAATTAATTTCAAAACTTCCTTAATCATAATTTGTAATTTACATAAACTAATTTCAGATGATTTATTAAAAAGTCTTCGCATCTTGCCATGTCCTATTATAAAGTTTAAACAAATACTGAACATAAAGAGCTAATTAATAATGCGAGAAGGGATTTAAATGTATTATTCTTGAAGTACCAACACTTTAACCTGAACAGAGAAAATATAAATAATTCAAGTACGCATTATTAATGACGTTTACTCGGCATTAGAATTATTTATGAAGGAGCAGATGACTTGACACTACTTCTCTCCTATCCATGTATTACAGAGTATGTGAAGGATAAAAGATGATGGAGAAAATCTTTAATCTTTAACGTGTTGCTCAGTGTTAGAAAATTTATAACATTTTCTCTGGAATAAATCAACTAGCGGATGTTCATATTCTCTCTTCCGACGTATGTGGCATCACATGTTGCGCTATTCAGTAGTAACATGTATTTATTAAGGCGGAAACGTATGGTTTTGACGTAAAAATAATGATGTCTGCAATTAGAGTAATGACGGATTCATTAAGGATGAATTAATTGAACGATTGAATTAAATGGTTAGCGTAAAAGCGTTTCAAGAGTATAATTAAGTATTCTTGAGAAAATGCTGAATTTTTCTCTTAAATTCCATAATAGTTTTTAAGGATACTTTCAGCCGTACATGTGAAGAAATCAGTTTTCAACACAAATGTTACCGTATGTGGATATAGTTTATTTCATTTTTTTAACTGTTTAAAAAATGCAAGAGTACTAAAAACCGGTCCATTTTATTGGAATATTTCCTGAAAAGTTGAATTCTTCAAGGGACCTTCATTCTACTTTCAATTTGTCCTGCATCCATGGTCTATATAAATCACTCAATTGAAATGAATGCTATCTTCAGTAATTGAGCAATCTAAGTATACGAGGCTATCGAAATCTTTGATAAAGTCAGGCATGTGTTTTAGATTGTTTCTGTGAACAATTGGATCCTTCTTCACTAAGTAAGGACACATTTGGGGGATGTAAAGCTTAATCTTATGAGAAACAGCTAATACGCTGAATGGTACTTTTGAAATTTTAAGTTGAAAATAAAATGGCATGCAACCTTAGGCTGTTAAGTTTCATTACTAATGTACACTGAGAAGCTACTGTCAATTTTAGTATACATTTTTTCGAAATTCTCACAACTTTTTCTGGGTATTGGAAGCATGAATCAGTGCTGGAAGTTGTCCTTTTTAACCGGGGCTGTACATATGCAGAAACCATATCAGCTGTTGTCAGAAATCGCGCGGTGGAAACCCTTTCGATTAATTAGGTAAAATGCTGCACTTTGCTTGGAACCCTTGACTCATATTTCGTTACCCCTAAGTGTCAGTAAGTTTAGAGCCGTGTTTTGCTCCATTCCGAAGCCCCGATCAGCAATTTTATGACGTTTTGCTACCATACCTCAATGTACCGGGCAATCATTGCAGGAGTCTTTGAAATCCAAGCTAAGCCATAATGGGAGAATAATCTCTCTAACAGATCTTTAAAAAAGTTACTATCTAGTACACGAACCTAACTAGGAAGAAGAAGTAGACGACGATCAGAAGATGTGGAAGATTGTTCCTTTATCGGTTCTTACAATTAGGATGAAACATAATGAATTGCTTGACTGGTTGGGATCTAACAACCACGCTTTTGTGTGAGTTCTCGTTGCGGCTCCATCATGACAATTCCAAGTGTATGTTGTCAAATAGTGTTGAAATGAAACCGTAGGGTCGAATTGAATCGGCGTTGAGACATGTTGTGACTTGTTGTGTGAACTTGTTGAAAGGATGAAAATACGACAGAGGAACACTGGTGGACAAGATTTATGTTTTAGACGTCTAAGCTGAATGATGATACCGATGTATACTTGGAGAAATCGCCAAGTTGTGGGTCGAGAAGCAATGTAGGGTGAAGAGCGAGTGATGGATGGCAGATGGGAAGGATTTACAGAAGCAAGTACCGAAGACGTCACCTTTGTCGCCTGGGGTGTATCGAGGGAAAGCGGATGTGACCTGATCACTGCACTTTCTACTGAGGAACTGATGGATCGATGTGTAAAGAAGTTAAGAATATGACGGACGAAAGAAGAATCGATGTAGTCTATATCGCAGAAGGGAGGACGGACTGTAACAAGTTATGAAGACGTCACTAAGAGGGATTCTAAATGGTTGAGAACCTGGTTGAAAGTTGAAGTAAGCCAAACCGATGGATGATAGCTGCGAACATTGATTGATTGATTGATTACTGTCGGGGATAGTGCACGTCAACCCTTACAGGGTTACACCCTTACGCCTTACGCCTCAAGCAGATCGATCTTCCTCAAAAAGTCAATGATTTGCTTCGGCCTCAGGCGTCCCAAATCCTCCTCGACAAGGAAGCAACTTCCCAGACTGTCTCTTCTCCTGGGGGACAGCGCGTGGCAGTGTGCCAGCAGATGCACCGGTATTTCCTCCGCAAGAATACAAAATCTGCACTCATCATTCGCTGTCAAGCACATCTTTTTGAGATGCCCCCTGAGTGTGCAGTGCCCCGTGAACATCCCAGTCAGGACCCTTAGCTATCTTTTATTAATTTCGATGCACGCTCGAAACTTTTTCTCGTCATAAACGTCGAGGAATAGCTTCGACATTCGAAGCCCTGGAAGTCCATTCCAGAGCCTATTGCATTCTCTGTCCTCATTTTCCTTTAGGGCCCTGTGAATGAGATTCATTTCAATTGCGCTAAAGGGTTCAGGGCCGATGAATGCTGCCGATGCTCCTTTCCTCTTCAGTTGGTCCGCTTGCTCATCACCCTCGATACCTGCGCGCCCTGGCACCCAGTATAGGGTAACTCTATTGTCCGCACTCAATTTGTTAAGTGCATTACAACAATCTAGAACCATTCTCGATGTAATCACCGGGGATTCTAGTGCTTTTAGTGCTGCTTGGCTATCGGATATTATAGCTATAGTTTTGCCTTTGTATCCTCTGTCTATGCTGAGTCGTGCGCTAACAGCAATGGCATAAACCTCAGCCAGAAAGATACTTGGCATACTTCCCAACGATTGGTAGTATTTCGTGCCCCCTGCGAACATTATTGAAGCATGTAGTTGACTAGACCTGACAAGAAGTATGGAGTTAACTGAAAAAATTCACGAACTGAATGTACAAATTCAGTTGTGTGTTGTTGCAAACTTGTGACCGGTTGAAGCAGGGGGGCTGATGGTCCTCCCTCGTGATGGCTTCGGCTAATTCCGTTCAGTCCTTTGCGAGTGCCATCCCTACGTATCTGAGGTAATGAAAAAGAGCTACCAATCCCTTGTATCTGGACAAAAACTGAGAGTTTTTCTCAGACCACAGAAAAGCGCAGAGGTTTATCTGAACCACAGGTTGAGGAGACGCCTATGACAGAATACTGTCAGCCCAACACATAGTGAGAAACCTATCCTTAGCTGAAACATTGTGGTTGTGGTTTCGAAGGCTAGAAAGTATGGTGAGTATTTACCAGTTGTGTTCGCTAATCCAGAATACTGTAAATAAATTGGGACCTGGGACTAAAACTTGTTTCAGATCTTGGGTGGTGGTTGACAAATCGTTTCAACCACGTCTATTGAGACCGTGGAATTAAGCCATAAAGGTAGGTGTCCACGTAAAACCTCTCAACTTCATGTATGGGTTTTAACAGGCACTACAATTATGGTTTTGACACTCGTGGTCCTGGTGTGTAAGTTTGCTTCGATGCTTTCGTTATGACTCAATACTAGGAGCTTCATCACAAACCTCGAACATTAACATGAACTTGACTGTGAGTTTCTTCCTTGCATAGGATCCCCGCATGTTTGCCATAGATGGTTAAGTTATATAACTTCAGGGTTTATTCTATGAAGAAGGTAATGTTCGAGTGAAAGATAAATATATTGTAACGTCTTTTTGAACTCCATGGTCTCACTGGATACAACTGTATGGGTATGGGTTAGATCGACGACCTCAGTTTTGTGATATTTATATTAGTATAGTAGTGCTTGTAATAATAGGCAGGGAACAATGCTGGCATTACGAAAATAGCTACAGGAATCCAGTTGAGAAATAAACAAATCAATTTCTAATCTACGAAATCACTAAAATATAAATCGAATAATCAAACATAACTTGGCATTCACCCCTGATGAGTGTTCTTTCCTAGTTATACAAGTCAAATTGGGTAGACAGCCGGGATACTGAAATTTTTGTTGAGTGATAGAAAAACACACTACAAAAGAAATCACTGTAGCCGACAGTTCGAAAACCAACTATATACCCATGTAGTAGCATGAAGCCTGAAAGCAACATTGGTGACGCAGGCCAGGAAATATGTCTTGGATTTTGAACTCCCAGGTCACTTGACAGTCATTGAAATAACAGACAAGAGTATTCTGAAGTAATCTGACATTGCGATGATGTTCCTTTTCCAGATGGTAAGCGAAAAATTGAGAACGAAAAATAGAGAAAAAGACGGAAACAATAACCAAAAAAATTTGAGGGTAATATTAGAAAAAAACCCGGAACTAACGGAGTACGGTTTGGTTTCAACGGGAAATAGTAACCTTAAGTCGTCTATGTCATCCTCTTCAAATTTGGGAAATCAAAAATCGCTTAGCATAGCGTGGTAGCGATCTTGAGCTAGCGTCTTCTAGCTCACTGTCAAGGAAATATGACCCAATAATGCCGCCGGACCAAAAACCAGACCGTCCTCGTTATGGATGCATTGGTTTCTCAACGATAACGAATTAAATTTTTGAGCTCCTTTTGCTGATTGCTGGCAAAATTTTGCTGATTGACGTATCCACTGAAGTGGAAATGAGCTTCATTTGAAATGACAGCGGTCTTCGGCCTATTGGACAGACTGAAAATACATTAAACAAACATGCAACTTCAGTTCTTGCACTAATTGATCTCTGTATGCATTTAAACCAAGATCTTTATGCAGAATTCTTCTCAAACACTTGCATGAAATGTCCAATTCTTGAGAACATTGAAGAGTTGACGTTGATGGTTGTTCACGCACCCCTGATCAACAGCAATGATATTTTCGGTTGAGCGCACTGGACGAGTACGGAAACGTGTTTTTTTTTTCTCCAGTAAAGTTCTAGTCTCACGAATTCGCTTCATGAATTTATGAGCACACAACTGCTACATTCGTTTTGTTAAACTTTTTTCGTAAATTTCTTACAGTTTGAGCACAATTCTCACCACTTTCGATAAACGTTTTTAGTATTCCACAGCTTCGTTCAAAGAAAAAGCGACATATTTTATAAATGTCAAATATAAAACTAACTTTCTGTCAGGTTTGAAATGACATCGAACCTTCTAATCTTAATATAACCTATAGTTGCGATTCCAAACGTTCGATGGCCCATCCTGTATGACTAGGGATCCTTCCATGTTTCCCTCAAACTCCACGATTCGTTTCGGGGTGTGGTAGACTACCAGAGAGGGAAAAGCTTTTAAGTATTTGAAATAGAGCGTATCGACCTGAACTATTTTTTACGCAGTCGAGGTGAAGTGCGAGCAAAAAGATACGCATGTCCGTTTAAGTCTGTATCAGGAGTGGTAACTCGCTGATTTCTGAGGTGGGATGGCATTGTATCGTATGCTACGAAAAATCGTTGGACACAAAAACCTTGCCCTATCAACCTACACTACAGCACTAGTTGCGAGAAATGTGACAAGGTTCGAATTCAGATAGCTAACTGCTCTATTGAGGCGTAGAACATATTACGTACCAGAGGGAAATGAGCTATCAAAGCTAAATACCTGAAAGGATCCACTGTGTGTGAAGATTTCAACGAAGTTGAAGGTTGAAGGGGAAAAATTCAAAGTCTCCGAGAACCCGATGAACTGGGGTTGGTTCTGGTGATAAGATACATATGCATTTTACTTGTCAATTACAACTTGTAGTAGGTACAGCACAAAGGAAATAGAAGATTTCATTTTTGAACGATGAGTTTTACGAACAGAATGGTTTTTCTCGAAACAAACCTGCACAATCCGCATACGTTGCTCAGCCGCCGACCTTTTCATGACACAATGGCAAGGCAAACTAACCATAAATCGCATGACAGCTGTCATATCATACGTAACATTGAAAAGTGTTGGCAAATTGAAGTTCCATACCTCTAAAAAAGGCAACTTTAGATTTATATTTGAATAAATGACTTTGTGCAAAAGATATGAGAGGAGTATTCTGGGTTTAGACAAAAAATGACGTTATTTTTTAAGTGAAGGTTTCCGGCGAACCACATTCTCGTTTTGTGTTACTGGTAGATACTAGGAAATAAGCGAATGATAATCATTGTCTGTCTGCAGTAAGCTTTTTGTTGACAAAATTCCCCGTCAGAGGGACAAAAAAGTCAAGCATAATAAGAAGGATTACATGAAGATAAACCTGAACTGCGCCATTATTCATGATATGTATTGGTTCTAAATATGTGTAGGACCTTAAAATTGTAAAGGATGTTTTGGAACTTAGGCAAGTCATTGAAGATCCGAAAGTAATAGAAAATTAAACTATGAGTATGTTACGAGTGGTAATATTGCTAAGAACGAATATAGTTACATTTCCACCCATGCAGATAGCTGGGGTGGGGAGATATTAAGTTTGACGGAGATTAGCTGGTTAGCACGTTTATTTCGATATATCAACTGAAAATAAGATTGTAGAGTTGATTCGTAAGACTTGTAATGTATTGGCATCTAGAAGATTGACTACAACAGAGAGAAAATGATAACTGGTAAAGTATAGAGATTGCAAATTAGAACAAAAGGAGCTGAAAAAACTAGTATCAACATCATATACTCGAAACTCTCATGCATTCTACATTCATTAAATTCAGTTCATTTCATCACATTCAATCCTTGCTTGTCACAACTTCTTGAAAGAAAGCTGAGCTGAGTTCTCTGCTGAGATTTCAACTGATGTCTCACTATTAGAAAAAAGTATTGCAAATAAGTTCTCGTTGTTTTTTTTTATGAAATTGCAACTTTATTGTAAAAAAATGGTTAAAATGAATCATTCAAATTATTGGCAGTGACAAATTTTTCCCATCTTTCTTGCAGAGCTCCAATACCGTCACGGTAGAAGTGTTAGTCTTTTGAGGCTATCCACGAATCAAGTCATTTTGTGATGTCTTCATATGATTAGAACTGCTGATTAGCCAGACCATGTGCCATCGAACGGAATAAGTGATAATCAGACAGCGCAATATCTGGGGAATATGGCGAGTGGCGTAATACTTTCGATTTGAGTTCCTAAGTAGACTTTTTCGTGCCTCTGCTCGTATCGCTGCCGCTTTTCGCGCTATGCTCGGCTCAATCGCATCAATTGAGTTCGATACCGTTCACCAGTGATAGTTTTGTTCGGTTTATATAGCTCATAATAAATAACACAGCCCTGGTCTCACAAGAAACACAGCAATACCTTCACAACGGGAATGTTCGGCCGAACTGAAAACGTAGTAGTACTCGTATGACCGGGCAGTCCCCATGATTTTCTACTCTTCGGGTTGCTATAATGAATCCGTTTTTCTAACCCAGAACGATGCGATGAAAAAAACCCTTCTTTTTTGCCGCTGGAGCAGTTGTTTACAGCCGAAAAACGACCCTCGACGTCTCTTGGCTTCAATAAGGAACCCAAGTTCCTTGTTTTTGAATCATTCCCAACACATGCAAGCGCTTGGAAATTGCTTGGCAGGTAACTCCTAATACTGAAGTAAGCTCCTGTTGCGTTTGGCATGGATCTACATCGAGCAATGCCTCTGATTCAGCGTCTTCAATGGTTTTTGGTCTTCTTCCTTCACGCGAACGGTCTTCAACACAATGAAATGACTGTCTTTGAAGCAATGGAACCAATGGCGGTACATTGTCTCACTTACTTGAAAGAAAGAAAAAAAGTATCACCTCCCGCAAGTGACGATTATTTGGCGAAAAATTCGACATTCTTACAAAACCAAAAGTATGTGACACGAAAACAAAATCTATTATGTGTCGAAGCGGTCTAAGCTTGGTGCATGACGATTTGATTATGTCACAATCGACCAGCACTTACTACTCGAGCCATCTCTCGGAAACGCAGGGCGAAATTTCGGGGAAGGAGTTATGCAGTTTACCGAAAAGTTTTATTTTATTTATGGAAAAAAAACAAAAAAAATTCCATAACTTTTAATCAAAATGATGTTTTCCATCATGATTAAGATGAAAGCTAATTAATCTTAAGTATTATTTTAAAACACAACAGTCAGTGCACGTCAGTACGTTGTGTAGCAGACGTACTGAACGATAACCGGATGAATAGCCTGCTTTACTTTTCCTGTCTCCTTTTTTTGTTTCTTTTACAGTTTTCATCAATTTTCAATATCCCAGCAACATCTAACCTTAAGTCTTTTCCCAATGTTATAATGTTGTATCTTTGCTGCAGATATGGCTCCACTAGATACTGATACATAAACTGCGAACATATGATGTCAGTGACTTTTTCCTGATGAAATATATTTAACTTTCGACCGATACAATATTTGACAAGAAATCGTACACGCGATCTATTCGAGCCATCGCTTATAGTGTCCGAATGGCAAAGTTTGCCATAAATAAAACAATCCTTCTTGTTATTGTTTATGACAATGTATAAACAAGTCTTATAAACTTTTCTAAGATTTTTTTTTAGAGGCATAGGACTTCATGTTGGTAACACTTTTTAACAAAACCAGCTGTCATCCGTTTTACGGTTAGTTCGGTTTGCTATTTTATCATGAATAGGTTGGTATCAGAACAACGTCTGTAAATTGTGTAAATTTATTCCGAAAAATGTAGTTCTGTTCGAGAAACTCATAATAACTCAATTTTATGGCCGATAATCGTCCATCAAAGCTATTAATTCGATTAACCATAGATCATTTTCGCAATAACTTTACTCTCACTAATAATATGCTTCCAACATGCGTACAGTGCGCAATGAAGAAACTATAGCTGTAGTATGAATGAAGACCCAAATGAGTCGATTCAGTATCATGCTCAACAATTAACCCTGTTCCCATCGATGCTATGGACGATTTTATGGAAGAATCTCGGTTTGCTACCTTACAAACTCCAACTCGTGCTCGAAAAGAGGCCGACTAATCACTGGACACGGCATAGATTCGGTCAACGGGCTGAGAAACGCATTGCTGCAAGTCCCAAACTTCATATTATTTTGTTTAGCGACGAGACTCATTTTTGATTGAATGCTACGACAACAAACAAGACTGTCACTTATCGAGTAATCTATAGTTACATTGGGAGTCCAAATAAAGTAACAACGGGAGTAAGTCAATGTTTAGTGTGTTTTACGGGCCGATGAAGTCATTCGTTCATATGTCTTGTTAGGAATAACATTACAGTCAATTTTGACCGCTGTAAAGCCATGATAAATGACCACCCGTTTCGAAATTGACGCGCCGGAATGCTGGGGATATCTGATTTCAACAGGATGATGCAACATAGCGTACAGTTCGTGGAACCATCGACTTATTGAGAATTTGGCGAGCCCGTAATTTCTCGTTTAGAACCTATGAACAGGCTGCAAGATCTTGTCATCTAACATCGGCTGACCATCCTTTGTAAGGATACGTCAAATCATTTGTCTACGCCAATAAATCTGAGACGCTTGGACATGCCAAGGCATCATTTGTCACGTTATTTTCATGACAAGGTCTCAATAATTGGTTAGAGTAATCGGAAGTTGAACCTCTAGCTTGGAATTCCTTCGCGATAGTCGTGTTGCTTACATGCCTAAAACCATATTCAAATAAAAATGGCGGATAATTGTCATTTCAATTATGTCACTTTGATGACAATTGAAAGATTTTTTCGTATTTGTTTTCATTTCAAAGTTCTGCATGGCTAAAAAAGCACCGAAACAGCACAGAAACAATAGTAGAAGCAGCAAAACAGAAGTAGAACAATAGAAATCGAATCATAGAATTGAAAAACTATGATCTTCACTCTTCACTTCAATTAAAATATATTTGAAAATAAGTTCCACCCGAAAAATCAATTTTGATCATACTTACCACAATGGGGTGTTTGAAACCCCATGCGACATTGTTTGTGTTCTACATATGGATAAACCAGTCCAACCAATGTCCTGAATAGGTATCGGTGCTCTTCAGTTATTTATAAACAAATATTGGTATAAAGCATTTTCCTGCTCGTTGACGTACTTGATATTAAGAAAAAGTCAGGAGTGTAATCTACCCCTAGGTAGGAAGTAATGTTTAAGCAGACGTATGCTTTCACTATCCATAAGCTCAATAAGACAGTGTGAAGTGTCAGATGGCGTCAGATCCTGATGGAATAATGGTCAAGATAAATAAGTCTTTTGTTGAGAGTAAGCTCCGCTTATTGATGCAGTTATACATCTCATGCTTAGGTTTGGTTGATGCTTTTAGAAAAAGGGGAGAGTAAGTGTCCATACTGAGCCTTCATACTGATTAATTGACTGACTGATTGACACCTCGGTTAATAGTCAGGTCATTCTGTGAAGCTTTTGACGGATAGAATTGGTTTTAGGAATTAAGATTACTAACTGTGGTTGTATTGAATCTAATGGCATGCTCTTGAAAGATGATTCTTAGGATGTAAGAAAAGTCTCCAGCAAGTCTAATGTCTTGTTAGGAGAAGATGTGGGAAGCAATGTCTGAACGGAGAGTAAATGAGCTAGTCTGAAATGATATTGAAGGATTTTTAATTTCTCGGGACTCAGGGCAAGATTCGAATAGGACACGATTTGGGTGAGTAGATTTGAAATGAATTTGTCACCCAAATAAAAAAAAACATTAGTAAGAAAACTCGTATAGAAAAAAGTCATTGTACGGATTGTTTTCTCTGATTAAAAACGGTCAGGTCTAAGATGAATGCTGTTGAAACTCAAGGCTCCAAATTCAACGATGCCTGATAAGTTCGATGGATTAAGGATAAGAATGTATAAGTTTGAATTCTAAGGTTTAATTATTAAATCCAAATGAATATTATTGTGTTTGCACTCGGAAAGTCTGTAAATGTTACCATAATTTAATTTTTCTCCAGAATCACAATCCAAGTTGTATCCTGCAAAAGGTTAAGCAACCTTAAATGCTAGCTGAATGACTGGAACTATAATCTACTGTTGACGGGTGTGGTTGAATTTTGTATCTCTAAACTAAAGCGTGTCAGCTCAAAAGTCAAGTGGCAATACGCGCAGTCATCCACAGGGATGAAAACTTGTAAAGTTTGAAGAGCTCTCGGCAATTCAGCTTAATGGAGAAACTCCCACTGTGCTAACTCTCTCACAGTTTGTTAGATTCCAATTTTATCAACCACATAACCTACTCCAGCTTTAAACAGTACACGTGACGAGAATTAAATTGGTATTTACCACGAACCATGCAAAAAGGTTACCAATCTGATACTTCTCATCACCTCCGGAAAGTTATGTGTTGTTCGCCGGAAATCAACGAACATCCTCCCGAAACATTTCATATCCTTCTCAATATCTGCTGTCCATCATTAACAAAGATGAATTTCGATAAGCGTCCCAAGTATTCTGCAAAAATAAAGCAACAAAAAAAGAAACGAAACGTGTCCATTGTGATAAAAATCAGAATATTCATCACCCTTGAAAATTTTTCATTTTACAGGTCCTTTGCTATCATCAACTAACTATCAACACTTTATAACTTTTAATAGGGATTTTCTGGAGATTCCCGGGGTGAGGAAGTGCCAGGCAACAAACAGAAAGAAATAGATTTGGAGAGTGAGGTGGAAAACAGAAATCTGGCGGAAGAAATAAAAAACTCATTGACAACAACGAACCATAAAACTGACCCTCATCATGTTTCGCGCAATCAACAACCCCTAAGTAATTGGATTTTATACTTCCAGATAAGCTTCTGTTTCCACCAAGTGGAGGACAAATTTAATGGTTGCAATACACCGAACCACTGGATCGGACAGTTAGAGGTCATGGAGTCGAGGAGTGGAAAACTAAAATGGGATTCAAAATGGATCGCCCTCGGGATCCTATTGCATTTATTTGTGCACTACAAAAGGTGCCCAGGCGAATTTTATGACTTCGTGAATCTTTTGAACGAAAACATTCACACGAATTATCTGTTTGAAGCCAATTAAATTTGCTTGCAATTAAAAGGAAAATGTTACTACACAAAGAACCAGCAGCGTGGAAAAAAGTTTCCAAGTCTGCCCGGCGTTTATTAGGAAAAAGGACAGTTTAAAGCAAAATCGGTTTGCGAATTGCACTACTTGCGTTTTAATTGTGTTCCATGAAGTAAATAATTATTAATTGCAATTGATTTTTATGGATTGTTTTGATCTTTTGTTCCAGAGAATTTTCATCTTTGGGGAAAATATTTCAAATGATTTGCTGGGTCTTTATGGCTTAGACTTGGTACAAATATTGCTGGAATAATTTTATTACGTTTCTGAATATATTTTTGATTAGCGTGCATTGGCTTTGTTTGCTTTTTTTTGGGTTTGGTCCACTGGATTCCATTAATTTTCAAACCGATATTCTAAAGCTTGGTAGTAAATTTTCGAAGTAAGACTTTCAAGTCTAACTTCATGAAAGTTCTAAAAATTCTTCAGAACTTATTTCGTGAACTTTAAGGCATAAAAGTCCGTACCTGTTCAGTCCGAGACAGACAAGGGAAAGAATCCTTTTCCAAAAGAAAAGCATTCACAGCATCAAGAATTGAGGAGAAATTGGTAAAGGTTGCATCGATTGGTAGATCATGCGGCGAAAATATGACAGCGTTAAAAAATTTGAACACGAATTTTAAAAGGATCAATGTTCATATATCTTTTCCTTTTAACTTTGCATTGACTATTAGTCCTGATAGCACTGCATTATTATGAAAGCATAAAATGCTTTGAAAGCATGACTTTCGCGACTTTCGGGACTTTTCGGACTTTCGAAAGCAGAAATCGGGACCTGCGTTCGCACAAGAAATTTACTTTGACTGATTGATCGCACTATGACAAAATTTTTCCAACCTGCATCAAATATATTGCAACATTCGTAAAAGGTATTGCAACGTGGTATCAAATTGACAGTTGTGGGATGTCAAATTTTGATCGATTGATTATGTAATGCCATTGATGAGAGAGTGGTTGTCATATCTGGAAAAAAGTTTTCGCTAAACTTTGTCAAATATTAAAGTTATTTTTAAATTAAAATTATATTTAATTATTATATATTAAATAATATTGAATTATTTTGAAGCAGTTCAAATAATATTATAATTTTATTTAGTTTGTGATGTTTGAGTAGTTTTATGTGATGTATATACATATGTATATATATATATATATAATCATACATTCATTTTGTGGAATGTTCAAACAAAATGGTACGTAATGTCATAACATTCCAAAAAATGCAGATCGAAGTTTCTTGAAGAATTGGTTGATTCGCCAGAGTAAGAAGGAGCCTTTTAAGCTAGCAACTGAACTGAAAAAGATTCTCAATATAGTTGCAACGGTGGAGACAGTTTGTAATGGTTTAAGACATCACAATTTGAAAGCCTGTAGCCCAAGAAAAGTTCAGCTCCTATGTGCGAAACATGTAGCCAGACGTTTTGAGTTTGCCAAAGAACACCAGAAATGGCCACTTGAAAAATGGAGGAACAGACGAGGAAGTCTGACCTGAGCGAAATTGTTCTGCATGGCGGAAGAGGCTCTCGTTGATACGTTAGGCACCCTTCGAATGCAGAAAACAATCCTTAATAAACATGTAAAACCATTAAAAATGGAGGGTCAATGGTATTGGTGTGGGCTAGGCCTAGGGCATAGGCCTCATTGGAAACAAAACAATTATGGACTAATTCATTTACGATGAAATGATTAAAAAAATTGGGTCTTGGTCCCTGTGGGTCTTTCAACGAACCCACCATCAAGAAAGCGATGAAATGCTTCAGAGATCATTCAATGAACTACCGCAGTCATCAGATCTCAAAGGTCTTGAGAGTTCATAAAAGAGAGAATTGAGAATTTGCTGATGTAAAAGTGGCAGTTGCTGCTGTCAAGCCAACCAGCAACGAATATATTTGGAAAGTGATTGAGGTGTCCTGGATCAAAGTTCGACGGTTCGACCTGGAGTTTGAAATCGACGTTAGGGCTTGATTGACTCAATGCCAAATCGTGGTGCAGTCATTATCACCAATAAATGTCACGCATATGAATATTAAAACTGATAAAACTAATTCAGAATTCCTTTTTTTAACCTTAAGTACACTTCCGAGTTGTGTCTGAATTTTTTGCCTCATTTTTATGTTTTTACAAGATTTGTTTAAATAGCTTTCAAACAGTAAATAAAACTTTAAATATTTTTTTAGAAAATTTTGATAGAAACTTTTTTCCTTTTGAATATGTATTCGTGCACATTTGGAAAGATTGTGGATGACGATGGTGCTACTGTTTTTTATAAAATATTCTAAAGTATTTTCTAAAACTACCAAAAACTGATTAAAACAAGTCATCAACAAACGACGAAGAAACATTGGAAAATGCAGAAAGGGTGCTTCAGTGCCTTATATCGCTTTTACTTTTGAAATTTAGTGATATACTGTGACAAGACTCTGTAATTAAAATATGACAGAAGAAAAACTTACGGACAAAAATGACTGAGACCGGACAGAAACCACAATACTGACAAAGAAGACTGAATTCTTACTACCGTGTTCAAAAATCACTCAGATTTATCCTATAAGGTTATTTCTAGGACATCGGCACAAAAGGCTAGCAATTCAACTTAAGAAAACATGCAAGGAAGACGGCTTTAAAGCAGTTGTTGGGCGGAAAGCTCCATCGTTTTCTGAAGCCAATAAAAAGAAAAGTTTACGGCTTGCCAATAATGCACTTAAGTAAACCATTCGAATTCTGGAAGAATATCTTGTAGACATATTGTCGCTCGATTTTGTTACACGGTCATCACAAGAAACGATTTAAACCTGTCAACTAAACCTGTCAACACAAAAACGTCTTTAGATACACAATGAACCCAAAGACACGGACGTGACTATGTAATGGGTCTAGCTACTTTGAAAGCTGTCAAAAAATTGTGTCTTTGTGATTTTTTCATTCACATGCTGGCATTAGTTATAAAAAAATATTGATATATGTCCGCAACTCCTCAAAAAATGGATACATCGCCGTTATTCATGACATCTCCGAGATGACTCATTTAAAAGACAAAACAAAAAAGTTTTGGATTAAGTACATACTAGGGTTTGAACTATAAATGCAAAAATGATAAAATAGCAAAGGATTTTCATCATTTGAAAACGATTCAAAAAAATCTCTCTTCTCACTTAACAAGAAATGATAAAATGAAAAAATCTACAAATTTAGCTTCCGCGAGACCTTCACATACTATAAAAAAGCGCTTATGGTTTCATATGGATAGGTTTTAAGGTCTATGGTAAAACACGAAAATACAGTTGTTAATAGTTATAATAGTAATAGTAAAAATAGTTGTTGCTGCTTCGAAATTCAAAATAGAACTTGTTTCGAAAAGCCATCCTGTTGAAGTCAGAGCTCTTCTGTATTATAACGAGTCAATTCTGCGAAGAGAAAGTTATTGATCATAGTCCTATAGCGGTCAACATTGACTGTAATGTGATTCCCATCAGCATTTATGAAGACATATGGATCAATGATTCCACCGGCCCACAAAGTACATGAAACAGTGACTATCTTCGGATATAACGATGTTGGGGTGACCACCTGTGGTTGTATATCACTTCAATGTGGCATTTTTGTTTATTGACGTAGCCATTCAACTTTTAATTCGGGATCTACAGCATTTAGTTCTTGGGCCTAAACAACGAATCTCTGCTGTGCCCGATGGTCGTTCAACTCCAATTCCTGCATGAGTTTGGTTTTGTAAGCAGCAAACTAAGGTCCTTTTTGGAAATCGTCTCAAAGTGGATGGGCACAGGTTTAATTGTTGACACCGTGTCGAATGGACTTACTTGGGTCTCATCGATAATACGCTCTACAACTGCCACAGTTTCTTACGCACTGTATGACGTATGGATAATTGAGAGTAAACGTGGTGCGTGCGAATGATCCATGGTTAATTGAATTAATTGCTCTGATAGGAGAGTTTGCAAGAGGGTGCGATGAGTTTTTCGATCAGAACCGTTAACAAATGACAGCTGTCACACCATACATACAATCACAAATTAAAGTTAAATTTATTTAAAATGACATAAGTACATTTACAAATTCACAGTGGATTAACACCATCCTAGTATGTTCGTATGGCCGATTTCTTTAAGACTAGGTTGGTCTAGTGTCTGTGTAGCGTATTGGTGTTGGTTTCAAAAACGTACCGTTATTTTT
Organism: Stratiomys singularior; assembly: GCA_954870665.1. Lineage (NCBI taxonomy): Eukaryota > Metazoa > Arthropoda > Insecta > Diptera > Stratiomyidae > Stratiomys > Stratiomys singularior. Next base: position 33,385,791 of record OX940879.1, read on the forward strand.
GAATTGTTCTCAACTTTAAAAGCAAAGCTGATAGGTCGGTAAACTTTTGCTAGGTATTGATTTTTACCCATTTTTCAGAAATTATTCTACCCTCTCTTCATTCTAAAGAAATATATACTTTGAATGGAGAGATTTCTCACATTTTCACCAAGACCTGTATTATTGTAATTCATAAAAATGATACAATACACTTCAGCATGGATAGCAGAAATACCTACCTATCGGGAGATACAAGTGTGCCTCCATGCAGGCGGCTCTTACACTAGAGCGATTCAGAGGGGCATAAACCATTCAGTAATGATACAAAAACTAATTCTGATGACAGCAGCCAGAACTGGTTTAATCATGTTGAACATAGGTCACATCCTTACTTTCCGCCGATGATGTTGTGAAGGAGCGATCGCTCACGTGACATTCGGCTGAAATTTGGAAAGTGGTGGGAATCACTTAGCCGGTGATCACCAGTACATAGCATTAGAGATAGTTGGCAGCGCTTCCCGACGACAGCCAACGCAGTCTTCCACAATCCTGTAGAGTACTGAGAAAGTGGACATTAACAGTTTTGTCAAAGTGCTAATGATACGTTTGTACTTAGATGAAGTTCTGATCGAGCAAGCCTGGTGACCTCCTCAACAGAATTTATGAGCTCTACCCGGAATCTGTTGTCGAAGAAATGCAAACGATGATTGTTAAATGTACTCGCTTGTCACATTATGTTCGGGTTATCTGGATACCTGATAAAGGCATAGTGAGATGCCAAGACGTAACGCTGATGGAAAGATCTCTTTTCTAGCGCTCCCTTCCCGCAAGAGAAGTTTTCCCCATTATCTTATGGCTGCTGTAGACGAAGAAACACGAGGCCTTCCCTCAAGTAATCTGGCAAACGTTTGCAACCCAAGTTTTAGATCAGATATTTAGTGAGAACCCGAGAAGTATTCTGCATTTGGGAGTCCCACACTTAGGGCACAAACAGCCTTTACCTTGCTACCACACAAAAAAGGCTTAACATGGGCACAAACAGCGGGAATACTGCCTGGAGAGATTCTGACAGACAGTGATATAGCAAGCAATAGTAGACTTATACATGTATTTCGTTTTTACTTACTCGTTTTGGGAGTATTACTCTGATTAAACAAAGCAATAAACAACAAATTTAAAAATTAAGGTTTTATCAATTTCGATTGAATCAGATAACGTCAGAAGTTTATCTAAAGTGATTTTGCTGCTTTTTTGACACAGGTTGCTACGATTTCCTGAAATTTTTTGAAGGAGGTATGCAGGAGATAAAAGTTAGGTCGAAACTACGCCTCTCAATATTGTCTACGGTAGACGCCGGGATGGAGTTCATGGCTCATTCGATATCAATGAAGGCCATGTTCGTATAACATTTGATGGTTCGTATAACATTTGGTAGGTAACCAAGCCGCTCAGCATTTCTCAATAATGTTTCTGCTGAGCGGCTTGGTAGGTATGCATAGAGGTGTTGGTATTACACCAATTAGAAATTAGATAAATGAAAAAAATATCCATTCCGATACTAAAAAGTTTTCTTTAATACCGGCCTGTAATAATACATTATTTCCTGAGCCTTATGTATGACACGTAATTCGACTGATGGTTGGTCCTTACGTCTGACGACAGATCAAAAATGTTCAATACGCAAAGATGTTATCATTACAAATTTTTACTTAATATTTTGTTTCGAACCAAAAAAGAGTTTTCAATAGATAGAGAAGACAAAAAATTGAGAAAAATAAAAGGCAAGAGATATAAAATATTGCCTTGTACGATAGCACAGTCGGCTTCGACAAATTTTTAGGCTGTCTGACCAGCTTAGCTACCGCTAGATGAGAAATATTTGTGAAACACTGATTTAACATATCTCACTTTACAATTGGTTTCTGCCATGGGCCCAGTCACTTTCATGTATAGCTAACGAAGCTAACGATTGAAATAATTTATTTGGTTGTAAGGACCAAATTTTCAATTTTACTGATTAACTTGGGTAGCATTATATTCGCTGGAGCAGATGTACGTAATCGGATTCCACGTTGTCTTGTTTTGAAATTGATACTAAAGGAACTCTGGCTTATTTGTTCCTCCTGAATTCAGCGAAGTAGAAAACTACACCCGTCTATTTGGCAGAATATAATTAATCGGTACCATGTCATACCATCAATACCCAATTAATGGTGCGAATAAGATACATTTGCCGTAAACAAAAGCTCTTTGTAAAATTAATTAATTGAGATACTTCACACCCTTATCACCTTATGATAATATAACGAAAAGCCTCCTAAGTGTCTAATTATGTTCTCCAATTGGCGCATACCCGGGCCATTCGGATTCAGAGCGTATAAACTCGAATTCTTCGTGTCCAATAGGACAAACAATAGTATCCTTATAGATTTCGAGAATTTCGCTTCTCTTACGATTACAATACGAGTTGACCTTGAGCTAATACCCGCAATGAATTATGTAAATACTGGCACGTGTGTTGTACATATCCTGTTTGCCTACACATGGCCCGATGTATCTTCGCAAAACATGTGTACATTGTTTATCGAGTCTAGTGGGAGATATATTATTCAATAAAAATCTAACATTTCGGAATGCCTGGCCTTGTTTACAAGCTAAATCGGATGCTTCGAGATGTGAAATTTATCGTCAGCTTTTTTGAAAGGATTTTTTTTCGCATAGTCATATTCAAATTTTTGTTTTATTATATGAATCTGTCCGTTACATGCGTGATAAATGTGCACGTGGCTGATAAATTTTAAATGAGATAAAATGCAATCGAAATAGCTTTGTTTAAGGACATACCGCTCACAAACAATGTTTTCTTATCTGAGATTTCTATCTCATGCTCGGTTTTCTGTACAAGGAGCGGGAACTAGTTGAGAGGTGAATTGAATATTCACCATGTGGAATATGTAATCATCCAAAATTATTCGGAGAAGTATTTACATTCCATGAAGACTTGATTAAGGGTTTCGAGACTAACTTTTCTAATCAGAAAATGATCCAAATTTTTATTTCTCTTTTGCTCATTGTTTTCTTCGAATTCCGTGGCGCAGAGGCATATGGTCAAACGGTCAATAAATAGTATTATCTTGAAGTTATGCGCCATTTGCGAGAAGCAATATGGAGAAAACGTCCGGCATTGTGAAAAAAGAATTCGAGGCTTATGCGACACTATAATGCATACTTTCAAGTGAGAGATTTTTCGTCCAAAAACAACACCAGAATTACGCTTCAACCACCACATTCACCAGTTTTTGCCCCATGTGTGCCCAAAACTGAAGAGTCCTATGAAAGGACGGAGAGTTTTTTTGTGTTAGGGAGGTGAAGGCTGTTTACGCCCTGAATGTAGGACTCCCAGACGCACAATGCTCTTGGACTACCCATCAAACACCACCCATGTCAACCTGAGAACCTAGCCTGGAACCATTTGACATATTACTTGGGGTAGGCCTCGTGTTCTTACGCCTAGAGGCGCCTTCGGATTATAGGAAACTCTTCTCTAATGGGAAGGGAAAGGAAGGAAGTGCTACAAAAGAGATCCATCCATCCCCGATGCCTCTCAGCGCTCCCATATGGCTTTCTTCAGTACTGCCCGAGCATATTGTGCCACGCGATTCCAATAGTCAATCGTTTTCAGCATTTCTCCGGCCATAGTTTCCGGACAGAGCTCTCCAATTTCGCTGAAGAGGCCCCCTCGCTGCTTGCTCCATCTTTTATAGTAGAATAATGTGTGACAGGCGTCATCCAACTCTCCTGCACAAAACACACAGCTAAGAGACCGTGCCCTGTCAATTTTGTGCAGGTAGGACCGAAAACAACCGTGCCCGCTTAAGAGCTGGGTCAAGTAGAAATCGGTCTCACCATGTACTCGACTGAGCCATGGACTCAGGTCAGGGATCAGACGTGCAGTCCACTTTCCCCTTGTTTCTTGCTCTCGCTGAGAGAGCGACGTCGCTCTTCCCTGGTGATCTCTTGTCTTCGGTCTTCGGCTCTGCGCAGGTAAATACTTCTGCGTTCTCTCGCGAGGACGTTGGTGGGTATAACCCCTGCGATTACCAGCACTGCCATCCCGGAGACCGTTCGTTGTGCGCATGAAATTTGCAATGCTCCTTGTTCATGCACATGTGCCAACCGCTTCCGATGTAACTCCTTGCTGAGAGCGTCGCCCCAAAGTTCTGATCCGTAGATTAGAAGCGTCTACACAACGCTCATTACGAGTCGTCTCCTTGATGTGGTGGGCCCCCCTATATTGGCTGTTAATTGGGTGAGTGGCGTCAGACGTGCTGCAGCCGTGTCAGTTGCTGCCCTGATTCGTTGGGAAAAACTCATCTTAAGGACGGAGATTGGCAACGATTGAGGGGACAGTCTTTGTCTCCTCAATCGAAGTGCTTCGAGGATTGGAAAAGCGTTGGCACAAGTGTTTTGTTTCTGAGAGAGGGATACTTTGATGGGGGCAAAATAAATATTGACGACTAGATAAATTATTTTTCGTAAAATGACAAAGTCACATTACTTTTGGAACACACCTCGTATATGAAGGCAAAGTAACAAATGAAGTGCCTTCTTTATCTGGAGTGGATTTTATGGTTACGAGACTAATGGAACTCTATTGATCGACAGGCCATCCGTCACTAAACGTCACAAAAATGAGTAAATAATATTTTTTTCGCTAATGTTTAACCTTCTTTAGTGAGAGGTACTGCTTCCACTGGCTTTGATCTATCACTTTTGTGATGGTTAACTGCAGTATATTTTCACATTACTCCGCCAAATAAGTTTTCAGCTTTTGTAGGTTTCAGCTCGTCCCATAAGTGTTTTATTGCATTATGGTCTGGATTTCGTGCTGGCCAGACTTGGACCTCTATCTTCACTTCTTGCAAGAAATCTCTAACGCAGATCGCAATATAGGGACGCTCATTATCGTGCACTTAAATCCTTGGCCGACAAATCTTATTGGGTATCTGAAAATGTCAATAATGACCGATTAAACGGTCACAGCCCTTTTATCTACGAAAATCATCTCTGTACGAGTTGTCAAACTGATACCTCCCAACAAATAACTGAGCCACCGTAAAAACTCATCCTTTCCAATTTGGCACATTGTGCATATCGCTCTCCTATATCGTTCTCTCTCTCCCATCAGCATCATAAAGACATATACGAGACTCATTAGAAAAAGTACCTGCCCCCATTGTGCCAAAGTCTAATCACGGCGTCAGCGTGTGAATTTAATCTTGCTACCTTGTGAGCTGTGGTGAGTTTAGGTCCTACTGCGGATCTGTCTGGTTTTAAATCACGTTTTTTAAGACGTCTTCTTACTGTTCTAACACTAACAACCTCGAACATCTCTGAGCAGGTGCTGGAATTCTTCTCCGGGACGATGACGATTTCTTAGACTTGCTGACACTCTAATTGATCATCCCGTTCAGATGTCCTTCCTTGGATCAGACTCAGGTTATTTAATGTAGCCACCACTCTCCAGTTTTGGTATGATTTAGTAATTTTAACATAAAAGCCAGCAATAACAAGCATAATGTAACAATTCGGGCAACTTTCGTTTCATGAAGATCCATCAGTGAACTCAGTGATTATCAGTGATTATCAGTGAACAAGAAGTGAAAAGCACAGAACTTGAATTACCGCTATGAATTTAACGATAATTTCAAAAAGCGGTGTAGCGACAGGGCTTTAAGCATGAAACAATAAAACTGTGGGCATGTAGCAAAACTGATTAACTGACATTTATCACAATTTCACTTAAAAATCTGTCAAATTTCCCATTACTATTATTATTATTAATATTATTATTATTATTATTATTATTATAATTATTATTATTATTATTATTATTATTATTATTATTATTATTATTATTATTATTATTATTATTATTATTATTATTATTATTATTATTATGATTGGTGCTTATCCACAATAATATGATTGGATTATTATCCACAATTGGTGCAATAGCAGAGGTAGTGAGCGCGGTCCAGCAGGCAAGAGCCCACAATCATTACTCGAGACGAATAGTACTGCTCATAACTCTAGATGTGAGAAATGCCTTCAACTCTGCTAGATGGACAGATATTCTTGGTGCTCTGGAATATTTCAGGGTGCCGAGGTACCTGATGCAGATATTGAAAGACTACCTCAAAAATCGGAAACTCATCTATGATTCGTTAGGAGGCCGGCGAAGAATTGATTTGGCATCAGGGATCGCGCAAGGTTCCGTTCTGGGCCCGGACCTCTGGAATGTCTCGTACGATGAGCTTTTAAGACTGCAGTTACCGGAGGAGTCGCGCCTGGTTGGCTACGTAGATGACGTAGCAGTACTAGTCGCCGGACATACTGTCGGACAGACGCAGCTCAAACTGGATGCGGTAATACGCCGAGTGAGCGAGTGGATGACAGACCGTGGGCTTAGCCTAGCGCTGGAAAAGACCGAGGTTATCGTCCTCACAAAGAAGCGAATCCCTCGTGTTATGCCGGTTCGTGTAGGGGGAATGATCATCGACTCAAAAGAATCAATCAGATACCTTGGCTTGATGATTGATTCGAAGATGAGTTTTTTCGAGCAGATTCGAGCGTCAGCAGATAAGGCCTCCACGCGGGTATCGGAGCTAAACCGCATTATGGCCAACACGCAGGGGCCAACCTCGAGCAAAAGACGTCTACTGATGAGTGTAATGGAGTCAGTGCTCTTGTATGGCTCCGAGGTTTGGGCTGATGCTCTTAATAAAGAGACGTACCGAAGGCGTCTGGCACAGGTGCAGATGCAAGGAGCTTTACGGATAGCCGCTGCATACCGCACTGTCTCTGAACCTGCAGTGCTGGTAATCTCGAGGGTGGTTCCAATTAAATTACTTGCTGACGAACGGAAACGTGTATACTTACGTAGGTGGAAGTCGTCGAGAGAAACCGTCAGACGAGAGGAACGGAGAAGAACCCTAACATTGTGGCAGCAAACATGGGAAAACGAAACGCGAGGCAGGTGGACCGCACGTCTGATAAGTGACTTGGGGCCGTGGTTCTACAGAATGCATGGTGAGACTGATTATTATCTGACGCAACTACTCAGTGGTCACGGGTATTTTCAGTCTTACCTGTATAAGATGGGAAAAACACCATCCCCAACTTGTGTGTTCTGCCCGGGGATGACGGATGACGCATGCCACACGTTCTTTACGTGTAATAGATTCACAAGACTCCGTTCGCATCTCTCGGAGAAAATTGGCGTAATTTCCCCAGAAAATCTAACGGGAAAAATGATGAAATCAAAGGACAATTGGAACTGTGTGTCACATTACGTACGGACAGTACTCATTATAAAGAAGGACATAATGGATCGCTTGGCGAGGGAGGGAACATCACTGTAACGCAATATTATAGTTACTAATTGCAATTCCTTCCTATCCATCCGTGAAGAGAGATTTCCCTTAGCATGAAGACATCGCTAAGCGATGATTAATGAGGCCTAGTCCGAAGTAATGTGACAAACAGTTCCAGGCTAGGTTTTCGGTGTGATAGGGGAGGTGTTTAGTCGGTAGTCCGGTAGCGGGGGAGTCCGACACTCAGGGCGTAAATAGCCTTCACCTCCCAAACAAAAAAAAAAAAATTATTATTATTATTATTATTATTATTGTACTGGGGTCCACTTGCTGGAAAATAGCATAGGCCAGAAATCGGCCCTTAGCTCCCTATGTGTAGTACTATTGTTTACAGATGATCCATCCTGTAGTCCTACAGAAGCCAAGGAGTTTCGCCAGTTCTGTGGTCGCCAAGTGTTCCAATTCTGTTATGCCAGTACACCCCAGCCAAGTAAGGCGTTTGTTGGCCAGACTCGGACAATCTAGAAGGAAGTGTTCTGTAGTTTCTTCCTCCTCGCTGCAAGCTCGGCAGGTGTCATCCGTTCGGATTCCCATTCATTTGGCGTGTTGACCTAGAAGATTATGGCCCGTTAATACTGCCACCAATGTTCTAACGCCATTTCGGTTTTTTCCCAGAAGTTGTTTTGTCCTCTTTTGATTAGGGTGAGGCCAAAGAGCTCGGCTTATGCTGCTGTCGGTCCTGTCATTCCAAGCCGTATCTGTCTCTTTCCAGAAGATTTCGTCTAGTTCTCTTTTTACCATTGCTAGTGACACTTTAATTGTGTTTAATTCTAGTGGCATTTGGTCAGCTGATCCAGCTCTCGCTAGCTGACCCGCTCTTTCGTTTCCCTCTACACCGCTGTGTCCAGGGACCCATGTCAGTTTTACACATACTCGTGTTGTTGCGGTACCCTCTACTAAGAACGTTAATAAACGTCCAGAAATGTTGAAAAAAAGTTTAAAGTTAAAGTTACGTTTATGCAAGGCTTTTTGAATATTTCAATTCAGCTGAACCCTGTATTATATGCTCGCAACTTAAGTAATCCAGATCTTCTAGTTAAGGTTTTCGACTTTTGTGACATTCTTCATTACAACAAACGATCAGTTTTGTTACATTTTAAACATTAAAATGGAAATTATTGTTTTCATTCATAAAACCGCTTCCAACTGTATTGGTCAGACATATCTCCACGAAAAATGGAATCAAAACTAATTCAATTGTAGACTTCTATCATTTTAACCAACCGATTAAGTAGAGAATGGAGTCCATTTACATTTTCTAATGTAAATGAAATTGGGAAAATTTAATTAATTTAATTGAAAGTTGCCATTCATTAAAATCGAATTACTTTCCACGTTTCCCATGTAAAGACCTTATGCATATTGATAGTATGATGCATACATGTAGAGACAAAAAAGGATGTGACTATTTTCAATTTGTGGCTTGCACTATTCGCTGTGACGTCCGTATATATTTGCTTTAAGTGATTTTTCCTATTTTCTTTTGGTCAAAGGAAATTCATTGGATGGCTTGGAGTATTCAATGACGAAAAGAAAATCATTGAACTTTTGTTACGCTCGTACGGGTGTGTCCATGCATGTTTTGTATTCATATAAAGAAGGAAAATGTGCTATAAGGTAAATTCTACGTTCAAGTACATCTGACTATTCATTGATTCCAAGATTTTATTTGAATTCAAGTTTGCCCTTAGACCTTCAATTTATTCTCTCCGTTTGAGAATGGTAACTTGAATAGAAACTTGAAACTTTGTCTTCTAGATTGGGAGGAGGAGTTTGCAACATCTTCGTGACATTCATTGAAGTGGATTTTATTTCTTTTCTTTATTTATCGATCAGATGTAATCGCTTTTAGGGAACTACATTGAGATAGTGGTGAAGTGGTGAAACTAAGCTGAACTTGCAAGAAATTCAATTTACTTGTGGACAATCAACTACTATAATTTCAATCACTTCAATTTTATTATAATTATTTAAGTTTATTTGTTCTAAAAATGAACTTCCACTATTAGATGATTTAAGTGGTAACACCACTGTAACAGCCTAAAAAAAACGTGTTTTGTGTCATTTTTTTGGGTGGAAGGAAAGGTAATAAAATTGTGATATTGAAGGAAGTTATTTAGCGTATATTTAAGTAACAAAATAAAAAATTACTATAAAAAAAATTTCAAAAATGACGGCACCCCAGCCATTTTCGCGAAGCACGTAGAATTTGAGGCGCTCTGCGGCACGCAGTGTAGCGGCTGCAAATTTGGATCTATCTAAAAAACAAAACACTTATTGTACATGCTTATAGCTAGAGAAATACGTTGGGGATTTTAAAAGTGTTGATTTTTGTGTGATTGGCGAGTATTTGAATTAAATCGTTAAATTTTCAACAAAAAAAAAGATAATCATTTGTTAATAAATAATGATTAAATTAACTTATCGAAAATCCCCTATGTATTTCCCTTCAAAATCTTATTTTCAAGATATTGTAACAAATTTGAATGAAAAGAATGAAAATTGTTGGCGTTATGCTGCGTGCCGTTTTGAAAAATCGTGTTTCGAGAAAAATGTATTTAAAGTTTTGAAATGCATTATAGACATGAAAAAATGAAATATTCGACAGTTTAAATTTGTTTACCATTAATCTGCTTTCCCAGGGCCATGCAGCTGCCCTTCTATATTTAAATTATTTTCCTCATTCTCTTTCCTCGATGATTTTATATTATAGCGTGCTTCTTTTGCCTCATCTGTCAAAAACCGCTCAGCGTACTTAACCCGTTTAGCATCGGCTTCAAGACAAAAATTATATGATTTGACGCCAACATCAATCTCCAAAACTTTCATAATTTGTAAAATATTACTCAGACCATCGTTGAAATTACACACAGCAATATCAGTCGCAATATTCAAGAGTTTTTGCCGCTTGAATAAGATTTCGGAGCCAAATTCCAAACAGTAGCATTAAAACTTTCGTTGCTATTTTGCGTGTAGCCTCCTAAGAAACGGTTTAGCAACCCGTCTCGCCTCAACTCTTCATAAATCGGTTTGATGGCTTCAAAAACTTTCTTAGGAAGCGGTGGCTTATGATGGAAGGTGTCCAAGGAATTTGCTGCTTGCGCTTTCTTCCAGTTACACCAAGACTTCTCTTGGAAGCACTTCTCGTGCTGCGGATTTTCGTCGGTTGACAATTTATGAAATAAGGTTGTCCAGATTTCATTTTTCATACTTTCTAAAGAATCCGGATTCCGACGTATAGCCAGGCCATAATAAATTGTTAATTGATCAATTAATTTACTTACTTCTTTTAATTCTATAGCTTAATTAATAATTAATATCAAAATCTTCATCACTAACTTTTAATTTCTACGCAGAAGCACTGACTCCTTTCGAATCACTCTCAGTCTCATATCTATTCAACGGTCGTCTCGAAGATGCGTTGCTCCGACGCCGCGTTGGATACGATTTTTTCGTACCTTTCTTGCCCTGATACACTTTTGCGTTACTCATTGTAACTTATAAGCACTCTGAGATTACAAATAAACTGTTAAAAATCAACACTACACAAAAAAAATCGTAATTTCATGCGACGAAATTATGTCCTTTTTGTACACGTGTTGACTCTACACTAACGTACTATTGATTAGAAATGCTTCTACGTGAATATAAATGCTTTATAATGACATCTGTTAGTGTATTTGAGAAGATAGAAATCAAAAGGTAGGACATTAGGCTGTACCTTCCCAGCAGGTATTCATCTGACGCAGGTGTCGTTTCGGAGCAGTCCGACGCGCTTGGGGAAGAGCTCAAAATTACAAGAAAAAAAATACTTTGATTATAAAAGGTTCAAAGTATTTTTTAAGCCTAAAAAAATCGATTTTGTGAAAAATTTACGGTGGTGTTACCCCTTAACTTTGCTTAGGTCATGAACAAATGTTCATACCTTATAATCAAAAAAGAACGGGAATTACGAATTGCCAAAATATAGAACAGTAGAATGGAAGAGTTTTATATATTATATAGAATTTTATTTTCTCAACGATGGCAATACTTTTATTGGAGTTCTGTCAAATTTTGACGCATATTGTACGACTAGTAATCAATTGACATCTATATGAAAAAGCCGAAAAATTGTTGCGAGGCGATTTTTATAATGGATGAAAAATTAGAACAACGCGCGTGCCTAAAATTTTGTGTTACAAATGAAATTTCGTGTGCCGATTCGTTGAAAATGTTACAAATGGCGTATGGTATATGTATGTCGAAATATATGTTGAAATGTATGTATGTCGAAAAGACTAGCATACGAATGGCAAAAAAAGGTTCATAGGCAGTGGAGAGAGCCTAGAGCACGATGAAATCCCTGCAAGGTCCGCAACGTCTGCTGCCGAAGAAAAAATCGAATCGGCGAAGCAAATTGTGTTGGGAATCGTTGTGTATCAATGGGAGAGATTGTGGTGCTATTGAGCATCTCATATGAATCAGCCGAATACATTTTAACTAATATTTTGGGCATGAAACGCGTCCCTTCTCGGCTGTTGCCAAAAAAGCTAAATTTAATTAAAAAACTGTGTCTTATTGATGTGGCCAAAGAGATGATTTTCAACGCAGTCAGCGATCCGAAATTCATCGAACGCATCATTACTTGTGGCGAAACATGGATTTACGAATTATATTCATATGCCGATTGAACAATCGAATCAAAATCGTCCGAATAATGCTTTGAATTGAGCGAAAACCAAAGAGCCAAAGTCAGTTCAAAATTGCTGGCGATTTTCTTCGATAATCGTGGTCTGGTGCACCACGAATTTCTACCAAATGGTCAATAAAATTACTATTAAGGCGTTATTTGTTGTAAGTGTGAAGACTTTTGCAAAAAGGGGCCAATTTGTGAAAGAACAAATCCTGGATTTGACATCACGGTAATACGGTATGTCATACGGCCTTGATTATTTCGGAATTAGCGGTAAAAAATTCGACCAATGTCATCAGCCACGCACCGTACAGGCGAGGCTTTGGCCCGTATCTTTTTCTATTTCCCAAAGCCAACTTGTCATTGCGGAGAACGTGTTTGAAGATTATAGAGGCCATATAAGAGAATTCGCTGCGTTAGCCGATGGCCATACTTTTGGCGGCCTATTGAAAATTAGATCAAACGTTGGCATGCATGTATTACCACAGGAGGGGAGTGTTTTGGAAAATTTTATTAATTTTTTTTTTAATTAAAATTTAATTAAAAAATTTATTATTAATTGAAATTTTGGGTTTTTTTTCAAGATCATAAGGAATGTAAAGCGCAAATTGAAGGTGAATTCCAGCAAATTGTGTGGCGTTTGATCACACATTTAAATATGTCATATGCAAGAGATTTTGCAGTCAAAACCTGCATGATGCGGGCATGGATGCTCCACGTGTTTGGTTCGATACCTACATGAAGACCAATTTTATTTACTCCCACTACAAAAATGTTGAGCAAAAATATCGCACTTTTCATGGCAAAATAATGATTCAAATTGATTTCCTAATCGACGAAAAGGACCGGTGTATCCCCCGCCACGTTTCTGAATCACTTGCATAAGACAAACGTTTTTGAAATGACTTCCTGTTTTGGTGCGCTCACTACTGCGCTATCCAGTATCAATTTTGAGTTCAGCAGAGCTGTTGAAGCAGTCGATAACCGCCATATTTACATATCGCTTTTCTCAAATTTAAATATTCCTAGCAATGCAACTCTTGATCGAAGCTTGGAACAGATATTTGAAAATCAACATCAGAAAACATCTGAAGTTTTAGAAAAAATTAGTTTTACAAGTTTTACAAAACCAATTAACGGCCTTGGAAGGAAATTACAAGGAACTCCTGCAGTCAGATACATGACGATTACTGCTAGCAGGAAGAACATTTAGCCAAGAATCTTGGCTTTTGCGTATAGGATAAAGCGACAAAGCAGAAAACCTTCATTCAAGTTCCCGAAGACTCACCACAAATTGTGAAACTTAGCACCTATTGGTCTTCGGAGGGTTGGAAACGTAGAATCAGGAAACTGAATCTTGCTAAGAAGTCATCCTGGGAGCTATTTCCCCTCAAAAAGTGCCTGCTAAAGTCAACGCAGACGATCTTCAGCGGAAATTTGAAAGCAGTCTTATGAGATACAAGGTTGGAAAGTATAATGTCTACCAAACCGGAAGAAATTCCGTCATGCTTTTAGGGTTTATATTCCGAAGAAATACGTGCGGCTATTTACTAACCTGAGAGCTGATACTTCATCCTATGTCCGCAATGGTATGGAATTTGCTAAATCAAAAGCGGGAACATCGCCGTCAATAGCATAAAAGGAGCTGTTAAGTATACCTAATTTCAATTGAATAAATAAGCAAATTACATAAGTTCCTAGTTCCACAAACTCTCAAATCTTTAACAAAAGAAAGAATGCACTTTTGAGCTAAACTCAACACTAAAGTCGATTCAATTGCTAACCAGGTAATCCAACATACATTACCTAACGTCCATAAGAATGAAAAAACCATGACTTTCAAGCTATTCCCATCGAATTAGTAAGCTGCACTCAAAGAAGTTCGCAAGTTCGTAACCGTTGAGCTCTACTGAATCTGATGAATGTTCCCCTACAACAGCTGATGATTTAAACAATAGGGAACAAATATGCTAACTGTGTATATGATGGTGCTCAGTACTCTTCCTTACCTTCAACTAGTATATTCCGGACTCCAACAGAAAGCACGGTTTCTAATAACAATAACTATTTTTTACACCTTTTGATGCCTCCAGTAATCAAAGCCACAAGGAACCTGCAATGATACGGAAAATATTTATTCAATGCTCCGTCTTCAGGATCTTAAAGTTAAGCATAAAGCATCATGTAAAGCATACATGCACTGAATGCATTGACGGCAGAACTAACTACCATTTAATCGTAACGATCCAGCGTAACGATCCAAGGTCTGCCCATCGAAGTTGATGCCCTTCGAAAGCGTTGCATTAGATACCATGAGGAACTAGGAACTATCCCATCCCATTCGAATAAAGATCTTGAGACTTATGCTTCAGATATGAGCTTCAATTATATCTCAGCACTTCAAAGATTCAGAGAGCAACATCGTAAATATTTCGTTCCCAATAATGCACTAACTTCGAAACATTTGAACCTCTTTCATCACAATTGTGGTGGTATGAGTCCCTCCCTCCAGTGAACTGGAGACAACATTTGTATAAATAATACAAATTCCCTGGCTATGATTTGAAGCAAGTTGCTCCGACTTCCAACCAAAACGGTAACTTGTTAGATCTTATTTTTACCAACGGATACGAGGATGGTCTGAAAAGTTTCGGACTTGACAATGATACAAGACATTTTATCACAAAATTTTGTTTTGTTTTTGCAAATAGTCTCCTTGTAACTCTACACACTTTTCCCAGCGATTCCCAGCTTTCCTCTGAAAAGTAATTGTTTACAACGGTGATTGCCTACTCATTTGATGAAAATGTCTGTCAAAAAAAAAAACAAAGTCACTTGGCACTTGATCTGGTGACTAAGGTGGACGGTCACGCAGTTCAAACTGGAATTCGCGGATTTTTGTCATGGTAACCGCTAAAAAGGGCGATAGCGCGTTGTCTTGTGGTGAATCAGGATGGTCTTTTTCTGAAAATGTGGTCATTTTTCCACCATTTCTGTCTGTAGCTTGGTAGTGGTAGTTGTGATGCGTAGTATGCTCCTGGAATGCTTTTTCCTTTCTGAATACAATAGGTTAAGATAAATTCATGACTAACAGGCGGAGAAACAGTTTTTGTTTTTTTTAGAGTCAGTTTCTCCTCTGCAGTACACTGTTTGGACTGTGTTTTTATTTCGTAGATATAATTGTGTATCTAGGCTTCATCTACAGCAAATATTCGGTGCGAAAATTGATATAGTTATTGATATAGTTTAGTTTCTAGAGTTGGACATTAATATATTCCTTGTATTTTACCTACCATACCTTTTTTCAGACTCAAATGCAACGTCTCTATTTGAGGAACTCATTAATTCGGAAAATGAAATATCTGAAGCATCAGAAAGACTCGATCTCAATAAAGGGCCAGGTCCCAATTTACTCCCGACTCGACTTTTATTTCTATGCATAGATCAAATGATTCTGCCGCTATATATTATTTTCGATAAGTGTCTCTCTTCTAGAAGTTTTAATGAGGGATTGAAATCCTGTCAGCCATTCCAAAACTCTTTGTAATAATATTCTTCGAAAATATCCCCAATCATTGAACATCGGCTTGACGATCAACAGCATGGTTCTCGCAAAAATGGACAGGACAGTAAAGAATCTTGCTTTACTCGCCTCTAGCATCCTCTGGGCAAAATAAAAGCTCATTAAATTGACGTAACGTATACCGACTTCAGTAAGGCGTTTAATCGCGTCAACCACTAAATTCTAATCAGGATCTGCAGTCATTTATTCTTAGGCCCATACAGCAAATTTACACCATTCGCCTTAAATCATATTTAATATTAGTCGGCCAACATTCTTCCGTAAAATCGTCCATAATTTGAATGGTCACAAGTTCAATTATTGAGCAAGAAGTTGATTGGTCTCACTTAGGTGTTCATTGACACTACGCCGTATAGCTGCTTTGGTTTCATCTGGATGGATGCACATTATCAGAGAAAGAAAAGATCATGCCGAAACGACCCATGTATAATTGAATTATGCGTTCAGATGAACGATTATGTCAGCCGTGAAATCAACAGAGTGCGCGATGAGTCTCTCGAAGAGAGCGGTTTATTTTTTAAGGAAATAAATCTGCACAATTCGCAGACCATGTTCAGGCGTCAATGTATTCATGATGAAATGGCAAACAAAACTAACGACAGCACGGTTGATAGCTTTCACATCATACGTAACGTTAAAAAGTGCTACCAACTCAAAGTTGTACACATCTTTAAAAAAAAACCTTTAATTCAGGCGGTGTATGCTAATTATACCGTAGATTTAAAAGGGTTTATTGGCATATCGTTCCGTGTCAGATTTTGAGGCTGATTCAGCTCTGTATAAGATTGACTGTAATGTCTATAGGTTTGTGTATCTAAAAAGTAAACAGCCTCAAAGATCGATAAAATTTTGACTAATTGATTTGATTTTCTATTCTTTAACTTTGAATCGACTCCTTTTACTTTTCTTGCGAAGTAGAGTCCATATTGCTTTGCAACGTCCTTTGTAAATCTTTTTCTATCAAATAATCACTAATCACTAAATAATTCTATAATGCAAATATGCTTTTATTTGAAAAATGCGAAATGACATTCAATTTGTTCAAGTTCTATTGTGCAATAAACGTTGCTTATGGGTATAACAGAAAAAAAAATACATGTCATCTTGTCAATTTGACGATGTTGATACCATTTCAGGGAGTCTAAATTGGACGTCCACAAACTCGACATGATTTTTAATAGGCATGAATGTTATTGGGGTGGAAAAATTGAAATAAAAATGAGCACTTTGACAAAGTTAAAACTAATATACAAACATTAAATGAAGAAATAACAGAAAAACAGACGAACAAGACAGAATTAGAGTAAATAATGGACACAAATTCAGAAATGTGATGTTAAAACACTTAAAAACAAAAACAAATCTAATACAATAGAAAATTCAGGAAGTGAAAATATGGGTGATGATGACTAGGAGTGTTGCAATGCAAAGGATGCGAAAATGCAATGCACGCTATCCCTCCTTGACATGATTTTTTATATACAAAATAAGGTAGGTTACAAATTTCATTTTCCAGATAAAAGGAATCCTGGTTAAAAACATTAAGTTTACCTAAAGTAAATAATTTGACAATAAATATTGATACTAAAGATTTGATTATCTTCAATCAAATAATCAAATCTTTACTATCAATATTCAGTATCAAAATATATATTTAAGGTAAACTACAAGTTTTTAAAACATGATTCCTATTATCTGGAACATGAACTTTATTATTCTGCCATGTATAATTTGAAACGATTGGAAAACAGTAGCATGGTAAAAACTACCATAACGCTTATATGCTCTGCTCAAAATATTTTTTTTTATTGGTTGAGTTTTAATACATGAATCAACTTCAAAAAAGCTTCGTTAACTCTTATAGCACTTGAACTAGTTCTGGATGTCATAATGACGTTAATTGTCAGAATATATAAGTAGTTCTGCTGACGTTGATGTCAGATGTCATGTGACGTATTACGTCAAGAACTAGTTCAAGCTGCTTCGTCTGTTCTAGGTATCAGACTAAGTTGGTGATATTCCTTGCTGGGGTCCGTCTTCAGCGAATTTTGTTTCCAGGTGTTATATAGCTCACAGTGGTGGTTCATTCAACTGCCAGGCAAATTGTTCCAGGTGTGCAGCAGTGAATTGTGGGTGGCTGTACTTATCCTGAACGTTAGTATAGGAAAGATAATCCAACTTCTGCTGTTGAGACGACAAGAATAAAGTTCTATGTGCCCCATTTGATATATTCGTAGTTTATTATTCTTAAATATATATATATATATATATATATATATATATATATATATATATATATATATATATATATTTATATATATATATATATATATGTATGTATGTATATATATATATATATATTTATATATATTTATATTTATAACTATCATTGCATAGTTTTCAACCTTATCTGGTTGTGAAGTTCCCATTTAAGTTTAAATTTTTTGTCGACTATGGACTCGATGATTCAGGCGCTATTTCATAGCTAATTGATTTCTAGGTTCTTGGCACGATTTATAGGGTCAGGTTTCCCAAGTTCCCATTTCTAGTCGAAATGCATAACCAAGTATTCTAATACGACGTAAAGCTTAAAGTATTTTTTTGGTTTATTTCGACCTTCCGTTGTTATTATTTTGACAATTTTACTTTCGTTATGTTTGAATTCATATTTGTTTGTCCTGTCAATAATTTTGTCCAGGTGGTCTTGGGTCATTCTATTAGTTTTTTTGAGGTTTTTGTGTGCTAAGTGTCATATTAGTCGCGAAAGTCGGTATTATTATTTCATTGTCCTTTGGAAGATCTGTTCTGTAAAAGAGACAAAATATGGGGCCTAGCACGCTTCGTTGAGGACTCCTACATCGACTGGATATACTTTGCTGTAGCATTTATTATAGACTACTTGGGGTTTCCTGTTGCTAAGGTAGCTATACAGAATGATGTAAAGAGTACCCTTTTCAATTTTTAACATGCCTTTGCAGTGAACTTCTCCTTATGCTTGCGATATGTCGTGTCATATCTCTAAGCAATGCTCCTTTTTCATTGCATTTTTGATTTTATTGAAAAGTGAACATTTGGTGAACGTTCTAGGGTTGTGCTGGCTCCTAGAACCCATTAATTGGCTGGCATGATGTTGTTGCTGTCCAGGTAATTCGAGAGTTTTTTTGCAGTGGTTTTTCGAATAGGCTTGCCATTATAAAAAGGAGGACTTCAACTTGAATGGAATTTTTCAGTGTTTTGGGATAAAAAAGAATGTTGTTAACTTCGTTTGCTTTGAATAGTAATAAAAGTGGAGGATTGCATAGAATATAAATAATAATGCAAAAGTATTCCAACTTTTTCATTTAAAGGATATATTGTTAGTAGGATTCCTGTGATTTTATTGTATTCTGGTGTTTTCTTCGGTTTCAGCACCTGGGTTTTTTGAACGACTGATTTGGGGATGAGGGGTATCGGTTTCTTTGTGTGCGTTTGCTTCGATCTTCTAATAATTATGTACTTGTTTAGACTAGGTTTACAGTGGTTTACAGGTTACAGTGTTCCTCTAAAGAGGTGATACAAGGATAGATGAATTTGATTTTATGGATTTTTTAATACCTTAAGTCACCATCCAGGCAATGTAATTAGTTCCTTTAGAGAAGCCTTCTTAGCTTCGGTCTCTTTCAGTTTCAATTATTTTATCAAATTGTGTATGGCTTGCCTAAGTTCAGTTTTTTGCTTTGGTATCTTCGTTAACTTTGGAAAGATACTAAGAAAAACTATTTGATGCTGGTAACCTTTCAATGGTGCTAAGTTTAGGGACGGAGTGCTCGACACAGTTGCGAATGGAATCTTTGTGGTAGTGAATGAAGTTTTCTATGTCTTCTTCTGTTTTAAGATTACCATTCGGGAAGTCGCTTTTCTTAAAGACGTCCTGAACTTTCCACTTCGTTTTCTCGTTTTTTAGCATTTGTGTTGCATTAGGTATGATGGTTGTGCTACTGTAGCTTATGATGGTTGGTGAATGGTCCGAAGAGAGAGCCATGGTCATGTGGTCCATGAGAAGATGTGTAACATGACTGAAGAAATTTATTTCCCAAGTGAGCCAAGAAGGTGTTGGATATTATTTTGCCTTAAGTAAAACCTGGCCAACAATAGATCACTACAATGATCAGAGGAACATTCAGTTCTATCAGGCAGAGTGCGATGCATTGCTTTTTAGCTATGTATCACCTTTTCGACAAGCTTTCTATAAGGCTTGCTCCTCCAATTCTTGGATAATAAATGGACAAGTAACATCAATTTTACTTTTTCTGAATTTTCATGTCTAAGGACTTTAGTGACAGGCAAAGCTTCAGAACATGTAACCAGCAGGTTTACTCCCTCATTATTTTTCCATATTATACAACGCACATCGATACCGTCTAGCGGAAACACCCTACCTTCATATCACAACTCTACCCTTCATAACTACCTCTGGGCAGTCAATTATTCTTAATTTTTCATGAAATTCTTTCGTTCTGTGGGCTGTTCCTTGGAGTTCTGTTCAGTTGCGCACTGCAACTTCATCGTTTACCTTAAAAATATATTAAAAGTAATGAGGTTTAGAAAGTATCGGAGAAATGTAGGTTAATCATTCTTGGTACTCCCAGAAATAATGGAAATACAACATTTCCTGTTGCACCAAAATCTGCTTTGATTGAAATTTCATTTTATTTAGAGTATATTCCGGATTATGACCTATGACATTTCATGTGAAGTCCCATTTTTATGGCCTATCGGGCTGATATTGTTACAGACATTGTCCTACGGACATCGGTTCATTCAGACAAAAGTTTGGACATTCGATATAATTTTGGAACAAAAAAAAAAAAAAACACAAGAAAAATACCTTTTTGCTTTCCCTTTTTTTCCCAAATCATCCATACACTTTCAGAATACTACGATAAATTATTAATTGAAAAACGCCGTGCAAAACAATAACGCAGCTTATGCTTTTTGGTGGTTTTTATTCCTTTAACTGCTCATATAAACAAAATCATAATAAAAACAAAAACATCTTTAAAATCATTCTATTCGCCTTTTCTTAGAGATTTAAAATAGCCTGTTATTTAACCTTTTTTCGGGTCATCATCGCATACGGTGTCATCCAATGATATAACATTTCTGCAAACCAAATACAACGAATTGTTTAATGTGTTAATACATTCCGGCTAAATGTCACGAAAACACCCGAAAACCATATGCGAATGTAACCACAACGCTAAGGCATTGTGTAATGACGTTGTTTCTGCTGAAAGGTTTTCCACTCAAACAAAAATAATTTAAGTTGGCAGCACTATTTAATTCTATAATAAATATTGTGTGATAACTGTCATATGTTTTAGAATTTGTTTGTGTTGCTATTCTATCATAAATAGGTTGACGTTTGAGCAATGTGTGCAAATTGTGGAAATTTATTTTGAAAAATCGGTTTTGATTGAGAAACTCATCGCACAATCTATCGATTTTACGGGTGACATAATCGTCCACCAATGATCGTTTCCACATCACGTTTATTCTCACAGATAAAACGCATCCATTTAAATGTCGTACAGTGCATAATGAAGAAAACATTACAGCTGGAGAGTGTAGTATCGATGAAGACCCCAATGAGTCTTTTCGTAAACGTTCTCAATAGTTAGACCTGTGCCCAGCCACATTATGGAAGAGTTTACGGAAAGATCTTCCGTATAATAAATAAAGAGCACAAGTGAATTCAACATTAGAGCACAAGTGAACATTTTTTTGTAGGTTACTGTGATCGTTGTTTAATGAATTTGCTTCCCAGTCACTGTTATAATTAATCTATGGTGTTTGCAACTATGGCAAGCAATTTTAATTTGATTTGATTTTGCTTGTTGGTGGATTAAAATTTGTTTCAGAACAAGAATTAAGATAAACTAAATAAGAAAAATATTACTCCTTTGAAAGAAAACAGCGATCCAAACCATAGTGCAGGTACAAACCAAATGTATGCATAAGCTTTGACCGGTTTTTCTAAGAGATGGCACGAGTGGAATGTAAACTGCGTTTTAATTTGACACAAACGCCATTTTATTACCTAACAATCTGACAAAAATACAAACAAGCTCAGTCCGCGTAAACTAGCGTGTTTGTTTTATACTGTGCATCAATCATGTCGAATTAAGTGCTTGAAAAAGAGCATTTGGCGCACGCATTTCTTGTTTAAGCAAAAAAAAAATACTTTTGAAAGCTATAGTTTGCTGATGGACACACGCCATCAGTTTGGACATGTAGAACATGGTTTCGACTGATAAAAAGTCGATATGTCGACAATGTCGACAATGACTACGGTGACACAACTCAACGGTAATAAGCAGAAGCATTCAATCTGTCACCGAAAACGATCAACATACGTTTCCCAGCAATGGGTAAGATCAATAAACTCGGTGCATGGGTCCCACACGATTTGAATGAAAGTCAAATGTAAAATCGCAAAGTCATTTGTGAAAATGAAAGTATTTCAGCAATTTCAATGAAGTTCAAAAATGTCTAAACGAATGATTTGCCGCAAAAGACCAACAGTTTTTCTGGCTTAGTATTCATGAATTCCCTGAAGGGTGCGCAAACTGTGTAGAATGAAAAATTTCTCTAGAAAATTGCGTATGTTTTCACAAAAACAAAACAACAACCGAAAAAACTTATACATACACCTTGTACAGCCCTAATACTAGGAACAATCTCTCGTTCAAACGGCAGTTGTCCAAAATAGGTTGAAGTTTATTTTGAATGGTAAATTTTCTCTCACTTTTACGTTAAAGAGAATACCCTCTCAAAGCGTTTGCGTTTTAATGCAATACAGGTAAAAATCAACTTATGATTTTCTGTCTCTGACTGTGTTAGAGTCGTTCGTACTTACGCTATGTCCGAACTATTTTATGAGAACATGGCAGAACCTCATAGAGGGTGAACAATTATTGATCAAACCTAACGCCCTCGCACACCAGACTGTCTACTTTAATCACATTTTTATACCGGCCGTTTCTTACCCTTGAATAAATCCTTAAACAAAAAATATGAGGACAATATGCTCACCAGGACAGAGATCTTCATTTCTGCAAGGGATTACATTCGCCCACTCTACACCCACAGTTGCAAATTTTCACTTTGAAAAGTTTTATCTGCATAGTACTTCGCATTTCCCGCCATGATTTTCATCTTACTTATGGTGGCTATCGTATTCCTTTTGAGCGCAGTGTAAATATAAGTGCAAGCGTTTTCTTAAAAATTGAAAATTTTCAGCAAAGTTTATGAGATTGCATTGTGAACCCGGAATTGTACTGTTTCATCAATGTACACTGTCTGGCGTTGTTGTCATAGTAATAAACAGGTCTTACATAAATGAAAATGCTCTTTATCCTTTTCCCTTTTCAATACAAATTGTATTATTTTCTCGTGAACGCAACAGCGAATCGCTCGTCAGTTCGTTGTATTTTATTCATATTTAAACTTTCACTGGAGTGAGTCTGCTGGAATGTTCGCTGAAAATGATGCAACAACTTTAAGTAGGACTAAGTTTTTTGAGTCTTTTCAACGGACTAAAATTTTTATGATAATAATTGCATAATTGAATCACCAAATTTGAAAGTTTCTTCCTGAGAATGAAAGATTTGCTACATTAAGCAGGCGAAGTTTGTGAAAAATGCAAATTCATTTGATGAAAATTTGCAAATCCTTGGACTTGCATTAATAATTAGTTAAGTCACTTAAATGTATATCGTGAGGAAGAGTCCAAGGAGAATGAATTGGAATCTATTCAAATGAAACAATACATTAGGTATACTGACCTCAAATACATGAGATTTCGTCATGTAACGTTAAGTGCGTCAAGTTTCGCTGAATTCGACCAGTTTCGTAGAGTTGCGTTAAATTTCGTTAAGTTTCAGTAACTCCCTCCAGATTACCTTAAGCTTCGTTAAGTTGCGAGTTCGATATTTTGCAACCCTAACATCACAGTCCTTTCAATTTTTTGCATCTTTTGACTGCTCGAACATTTCAATGTTTCAAATCATTCAACCCGTTGAGCCATTTCAACTTTGACATTTCAACATTTTGATATTTCTAGAATGGGAAATTCTGGGAATGGGATATTCTGCGAGCGGAAACTCCACAAGAGTAATTTTGGATAGGAAATTTTGTTGAGTTCGAAATGTTTGATTGAGTTTCGTCACGTTGCGCTGTGTTTCGTTAAGTTTGGATTAAATTAGTCAAGCTTCGTAAAGTTACATAAAATTTCTTACCTTTATCTTTAAATTTCCCAACTATTCAAATTTTCTAGCCTTTCAACTTTTGAAACCTTTTATTATTCCGTATGGGATTATTTCTCTAGAAATTGTCTTTGGGAGGGGCAATATTAGGAGGCGGAAGTTACAGAAGGCGAATAATCACACTGAGGGGAAATTTTCGAAGAAAAACTATCAGAGGTGGCAGAACAGAAGCGAAATTTTTTTCGTTTCGATGTTCGAAAGGTTATACTTTTAAAGGAATACTTCAAAACCGATAAATTCCGGTTACTTTCACTGAGTATCATTAAATTTCTTTGGATTGGGATAGTTTGATTTGATTTGATTTGATTTGATTTGATTTGATTTGATTTGATTTGATTTGATTATATAAAGCAAATTGTTCAATGGGATATGTGGAGAAGCTTTTCTGTGCTCATATACCAAACTCGAAATCTATTTCGCGCTAACACTGTCACTTAAGTAAGTGTCTCCAATATTTTTTGGTATAACTGAACTCTTATGCACTGAATAATCGTGCTTTTCTATGCGTGTTATATTTTAAGGAATTCGTTCTGCCCATTTTGTTCTTGTTATTATCTAAGAATGGGTTTATGAATGGGTTTCATTCATGTGGTCAATGTCCTCAATCTTATTAATCACAGTGCAATGCTTGAATAATAACGGTATGAAAAACCATTCCTGTGCCATTGGTCAATTTGAGATACTCTTTATATGAGACAAAAAGTTATTCCGCATATATTATAATCGTACATGAGAATAACAAAGTGGAGATAAAACACTCCAAATAAATCTCAGGAACCCATGCGCTCTATCCTTGCTTAAAATAAACTTAAACCCAAAATGAACTCCAGATTATAAATTTGATGTCTATTTTATTACCAGAGAGTTACATACCTTGGTAAAATTTCAATCCCTGACAAGTTACAGAGCATCCTCATACTTGAATTGTTTCTATCAATTACTACGTAAAACGTTCATTTATTCTGAGTTGGACGGGTCATCAACGAATTGTATTACATAGGTAACATAGAATTTATTGTTGAAGAACATAAACATGGATATAACAAAGCTTTGTACCAAAATAAGCGTTTTAAGCTTGACAACCAAACAATTTTCAAATGAATATAATTAAATTTACAATGACTGTTTAATTGTTGTCGGGTTTTAGGATCTTCTATTGCCAATTAGAGTGTGGAAACGCAAATACCTTCAAGCTTATTACAAATGTGAATCATGTTATAGATGTATCTTTGTGTTAAAGAAACACAAGGGAGGTAGTTTATCTGATACACCATTAAATTTGCCGAGGATTTCAGCTCGATGTTTATTTTTAACAGTTTGTTTTATTCGCTTCAATATGGGAATTCGGTATCACTGGTTGAATTTGTGTTAGTATTGCTGCGAAAAAATCATCAAGAAACCGAATTAAAATCCCTGAATATTGTTTTTCTATAGTATACAATGAAATTGACAAATCTAGCATAAAAATGATATAAAATCTCAAATGTGGAACATTCTTTTGTCATCTAAACTTGACATCGTTATTGAGAAAAGGAAGAATAAAAAAAAGTATAGATTGAAAACTGAAATTCACATTAAGAATTTTTTGAAATTCACAAGTCACATTACTTCGGACTAAACCTCATTAGCCATCACCTAGTGACGCCTTTTGGTTAAGGAAAATCCCTTTTTCAGCGCGGATATATGAGAATCCCTCCGCACCGCCAAGCGATCTATGATGCTTCTAGTTATCAGATGAACACATTGCACGCAATGCAACACGTAATTCCAACTGTCATTTTATTTCATTATCTTTCCCTTGGAAAGCATGCTTTTTTCCTCCGAAAGATGCGAAAGGAGTCTTATCAATCGTTTGCACGTGAAGAAGTTATGGCAGGCATCATTTTTCATCCTCGGGTAGAAATGGAAGCTGGGGATGAACCACGTTATTTCATTGATTCCTTCGACTCGATGATCGTGTCTGCAACCCGAGCAGGAATAACACGAGGGATCAGTTTCTTGGTTTGTATGATGACGTCAGTCTTTTTAAGCACTAGGCTTCACCTACAGACATTCATTTACTCGCTTAGTCGACGCAGTTCCGCACACATTTTGATATACAGGACGTCCGGCGACTAGTACTGACAGCGACATCTGCGAAGCCAGTCAGACATGTCTCCTCTGGTAACTGCAACCTCAAAAGCTTATAGTACGAAACAATTCGGTCCGGGCTAAGAATGGGACCTTGCGCCACACTTGGTGTCACATCCATTCTTCGCCGATCTCCCAATGTGTCATAGTCGAGCTTCTGATCTTTCAGTTTGTCCTTTAATATCCCCGCTAGATACTTCGGCACCCTGAAACATTTCAGATCATCGAGAATATCTGCCAGTCTAACAGACTTGAAGGCGATCCCCACATCGAGTTTTATGAGCAGTATTATTCATCTCGAGTGGTGATTATGGGCTTCTGCCCGCTCGACCGCATTTACCACCTCTGCTTTTTCATTTATCGTGGATTCGCTAGCCCTTACGCCCTCTTCTGAGGAGATAGATCCCCAGCAACTATATTGTATTTAATTATTACAAAGAAAGGTGGAAAGAGCTCAAGCTGGTTTCGAACACGCGTCTTTGCCGCTTCTCATCAGGTACCAACTCACAGGCTGGGACGCATCGATTGGCACTACCAGCTAGGTGGATGTCGTCTGGCTTTATTTTTGCGTCCATATTGTATTGTAAATTCAACTGTTTTCATGCACACTAACACTATGACTCATATATACTATTAAACCGGAAAAATTGTTCCTCTTTGGTGCATCATTTCTGGTGCAATGAATTCGTGAATTAGTCAAAATGCACCGTTTTATCAGCGTTCGAGACAGTGGAAAACAGTTTCAGCGCTGAGAAAAATCCTCAGGAGATTCGAATGAACATTAGGAAACGATGTGTGTGGGAATGGAAGGGAAAATTTGATATCCGGGAAACGTTGTGCTCAACAAATCCAGGGAGGATATTGAAGTGAGCATATCTGAAATGATATTGTGTCAAAGAAAGTCCTAACGCCCTTGTTGGTAAATACTTTTTTTGTCCTTTCTATATAATTTCTCAAAATAAATCTTGTTGCTTCATTCAAGTGAGATTTCCGTGATATATTATTCAAACATTGCTCCTCAGACTTCTGAAAAAAATGAAATGACATACAAGTTTAATTGAAAATAAATCCTTCATCGACAAAACATTTTGTTCTTCCTTCATATACGTGAAGAAGGTTTGCTTTATCATCTGAAAAATTTTTCGTTGAGCTCTTTTCTTTGGAAACGCTCCCGATTAAATATTCCCGAAAACGGAAATTATCTGGAAAAACGTTTCCAAACACACAGAAAGAGTCATTTTTCAAGCTGAAAGCGAAGACGTTTATGCAATTCGCTTACACATAGCCTGAAAAACGTTAGGCGGGAATGGAAATTAGAGACAAGAAAAAAAAAATCACAGAAAGGAAATTCGAAAGCTACTTAAAATGTTTGCTTGCTCCTGGCGCAAACCACACACCCGCCTTTGACTGGTTGAAAGGACAAGAAAAAATAGCTGTTACAATTACACGTTACTTATTGCCTAGTTGGCTGCCGGCGATTTTTCGCTTGTCTTTGCCTTTTTCCAGTTGCCAAATCCTCGGGGGACTAAGCAAATGATATTACATCAATCATGCATACAGAGCAATCCTTCATATGGTACCACTCGAGTTGAAATATTTCATTCCAACGTGCTCCTAATATGGAATGGAACATCCTGTGACATAGCTTGGCATATGGTTTTACGTGTTTTTAATATCAATGTAAGCGAAAGCATCTCATTCCTAATGACCTTCCTTGATCTCTTCCTTTGCTGGTCTGCTCGTTTATTTCCAGCAATCGTTCACGGTGCCATTCCTATTCCTGTTTGCATTCCCCCTTCCTGCTCGCATCCGGGCTTTTCTTTGGTTTGCGGCTTTTTGCTTCGTTTTCGGGTATGCGGTCAAAGTTTATGGGAACAATGTTGCGTATTAATGTGAATTTCGCTCGTGTCGTTCCTCCAACCACTTGAGTTTTCAAGGACGCATACATAGTGCGGAATTCATTGAGTCGGATGGAAGGACACGAAAAATATTGTGCGACACATGTATGGCGTTCGAGTTCTCATGAATTGATCGCAAAATGAAAATAATTTTCTGCTTCAACAGTAACATGTCAAACACTAAGGACACAAACGACACTTTATTGGTTTTATCGATTATTTAAAGTGATAATCATGCAAGAGCAAAAAGGATTACAAAGGCCCACAAAGTAAACTAAACGGTGGACCTTATTCATGCTTTCAGCTAAGAAAGTACTTAAGGACGAATTGGGTTTCAATGGGTCTCAGTGCCTAAAATAACAAGAAACATTCGCATTATTCTTGCGTTTGTCTACAACCAATTCTCCGAAGCAGGTCAAGATGAGAAAACCTATCCTTGTTTCGAGTGAATCCTTTGCATTTTGATTAATTAATTTTCCTAGAAATCGCACGTTACTTGCAATAAATCGAACAATGTGTTCATGTTTACTACCGTGACAATGCTATCATTAAGAGTGGGTTGCGAAGGATTTTCACAATCATTGCTAACCAAAAACCACTAAAACTTTGCAAAGTATTCGCATTAAGTCGCATTTCAGAAAAAAGGATGCTCATATTAGGAGTGATTGATAACTGATCTCAATTTCAATAACTAAAGTCAAGAGCTTCATGGATATTCAAAGGAATATACATATATCATTATTTGTTTTGTTGAAAACCTACTCTTGTTCGAAGGACCGTTAGTTGCGGTGTCCCGATGTCCCGAAGCATGGAAAAGTATACGAGCGTAGCACACATACAAATGATAAAAAATTATAGTTGCTGAATATATTCCAATACATAAACTTCAACAAGCGATTTGATTCCCATAATTTCCTATGTTTAAGTTAGTCCTTCCTAACATGTTTTTCGATTAAGTTAAGGAAAACCTTCAATCGCAGGCGAAAATGGCTGCTTAGTAACTGCGGTTATAAAGTAAAAGAATCATTTAAAAATTTCAACCTCATTTGAATGCAGCTCTAAATGAAAGTGTTTTGTCTGTAAAAGAAAATGCTGGACATGTTTTTCACTTGATCTAAGGACCAATCATAACGAAAGTTTATTTACCGTTTCAATGAGTTAGGCAGACTTCATCTTCGGGAATTGCCAGAGACTGTCAACTTCGGGGAAATTCAACTGCATGATTTTTGGTCATGACTCAGCTCTGATACGGGAGCCTGTGAAGCTCGCGGGAACTTCAAATGTGGTTTTGGTGGCCTCAACTCTATAGAGCCCGGGTTGCGTAGACAGAGTTCTATATATGCGAGTCTCGAAAAATACTCGGGAAGAGGATTACGACAAAAATATCTACGCTGAGTTCTTTGGAAGACAGGTGAGATTTTTCCAAGTCTGTTTCAAAGCTTTCTGCTCTGATATAAAGATGACAGATCTGATGATAATAAAGCTGATATAAAGATGATAATGATTATAGATCATGACAACCTAAGAGGCTCCCAATAAAAACAAAAGTATCAAAGAAAAATACACAAAAATAAGTAATAAATAAAATATCAATGGATACCGTTATCAAATGTTCTATCCTTGGCGGTTTTCACTATTTTTACCTAATGATACCAATTTTTTTCCGTTATAAGAAAGAAGACTTCATTATTTTAGCTGAATCAATTAAAAAGATTTCAAGTTTCAGCTGGGGCAGTTCCTGGAAATGTAGTTTCCAGGAACTGCCACAATGACTACGCCATTTTCCGAAATTATAGCCATTGAAACCGAAATTACCCTATAGATGGTGCTCGCTATCAGTTTAAGAGCCGGAATACCGATTTTGCAGTGCCATCTTCTTCCTCTATTAGCGGACGAAGGTTTTCAATACGCAATAACCTAAGTTTCGTATACCGGTGTAGTTATCTATAACCTGAAACCTGTCGAGTTTTGTTTTGATAGCACAAGTCGAGTTTTTTGCTACTACTTGAAAAAACTGATGCAGAATCGCACACAATTTCAAAAAAGCTATTTTTACGTTTAGAAACGAAGGGCGTGGGACACCACCGAGAAAGTTTGTAGACAAAGACTCATTTGATGGAGACGATACTCAGACTCAACAAGAACTTGTGGAACGATTAATGGTGACGAAGAAAACAGTATCTATTTACCTGAAAACTGGGGGATAGATTCAGAAATTTTAAAAATAGGTCCCCACATGAATTGAATGAAAGAAAGCAAGAAAATCTACTAAAACTGGTGAAACCGTCAATACTGACCGCTACCAACAACAAATGCATGATTTGAATTAAGCAATGTGTGAAAAAATGACTGGAATATGCGAAAAAGTATTATTAAGCCATTTTGCTTCATGATAATGCTCCTCACATAAGGCAAATTCCCATCTGTTCGCATAATTGGGACATGCACTCGCCGAACAACAGTTCGATTCGTATGTACGAGAATGGCTCAACCTCTGATTTGCTTGAAAGAAAGAATTATTTTTTGGGCGTGGCATGATGGCGGATGGCGCCACTAGGTCTACTTTTGGATTGGCGTCCTACAGTACCACTCCTACTGAGCTTGTATGTACAGTTTCAGCCCAATCGCTACGTTAGTTTGCGTTTGAGAGCACATTGCGCGAGACTCTTCCGTTGTTTTCGAGAAAATGGAAAAATTGAAAAACGGGCTGTCATCCAATACTTCTATTTGATGGGTTTTACACCAAAACAAATAAAAGAAGAGATGGATTCAACACTAGGAGACTCTTCCCAGCATATTCAAGTATTAAGTAGTGGATTTCTGAATTTAAAATGGGTCGTGTGAGCACCTCTGACGAGCATCGCTCAGGACGGCCCGTTGAGGTGAAAACTTCAGAAATGATTAAGAAAATCCATCAAATAGTGTTGGAAGACCGCAGGTTGAAGCACTTTCCACCAGATAGCTGAGATGTCAGGATGTCAGCTGAACTTGTGCGAATTATTTCGCACAACCGTTTGGTAGGTGGGTGCCGCGTTTGCTAACGCTCGACCAAAAACTGATTCAAAAAAACATTTCTACCGGCAATTTGGCGCTGTATAGGCGTAATCCAAACGAATTTTTGCGTCGATTCATAACTGTTGATGAGACTTCGGTCCACCACTACACTCCTAAAAAAAGGAACAGTCAAAACAGTAGGTTGGAAAAGGGGAATCAACTCCATAGAAGGCAAAAACAATTTTATCGGCAAACAAGGTTATGGTTGGTGTTTTTCGGGATGCGAGAGACCAGTGAGAGACTATCACTGGTCAATACTACGTAGAGTTATTGCAACGTTTGACGCACAAGGTGCAAATTAAACGACCTCATTTGGGGAAGAAAAAAATTTTGTTTCATCACGATAACGCACCAGCGCATTCGTCGATTGTTGCTATGTCCAAAATCCACGAATTGAAGTTTGAATTGATGCCGCATCCTCCCTACTCTCCAGACTTAGCCCCCAGCGACTATTACCTGTTTCCGAACCTCAAAAATATGGCTTGGCGATAAAAGATTTAAGAGCAACGAAGAAGTTATCGAAACTGTAAATCAGTATTTTGAGGAGC
Source organism: Stratiomys singularior (assembly GCA_954870665.1). Lineage (NCBI taxonomy): Eukaryota > Metazoa > Arthropoda > Insecta > Diptera > Stratiomyidae > Stratiomys > Stratiomys singularior. The sequence continues at coordinate 33,417,400 of OX940879.1, forward strand.
TTAACGAATCTAAGTTTAAAACTGGTATAACTAAATTGGGACACCGTTATGAGAAATTGTATCAGTGTTGATGGGAATTTTGTTGAAAATAAAGCAAAAAAAAATTGGTCAGGCCGGAAACTTTTCACCCCACCCTCGTACACTTGGTAAAGTTTCCGGAACAAGGAATAATTTTCATTTGAGAAGAATGATTTGTGTACTAAATAAGTGATTTGTGAACAATCACCAACTTGTCAATGAACAGGCTCCAACAGACCTTCCATTATCGCTGGTTTCTACAATCGGGTGACGCTCAATAAGGCATTGCAAAAATTTAATGGAGCATGGAGGAAATTTTATGGACAGACAAGTAGGGTCATAACATCGATACGCAACGATCAACTCACTTATGGTAGCGGTAATAGATTCTGTAGATAGAACTGAAAAGAAACTATAGGATCAATTAACCAAGCTGTCAGCAATTCTGAAAAAGAATCTGTCTAAAGATCTCCACAGAAAGCTGCAATAAAGTCAAGTATTTAGAGGATGAGATCTGCAATTGACCATCCAATTTTTAACCACAAAATCAGTACTTTGGTAAATCTGAAACCGTACAATGAATTACAAGTGATAACAACTCGTGTGGTACTGCGGAACGTCAAAGTATTCATAACGAAGATTGAACAACCACTGCAGGATGCTGTGGGTCTTCTGAATGTCAGCCAACCAACACATCCTCTTTGCTTATCTTCCAGCAATGAAATAGTCGTGGTGCTAAGAGGGCCACAAATCGACGGGCAAGCACTGAGTGGAGTCAACTAATCTTTTGTCTCAACTTGTCACTGATTATAATGTCGACCTGGTTTGTAAACGAGTAAATTTCAGTAAGCAAATGTCTGCACTATAAGAGAGTTGAACGCAGAATCTTATTTTGATACGGAGAAGAGATGGGAGCACAGGTGATCCTAAATTGTGAACGTAAGCAAACTAAGTAAGTACAAGACCGAATATCTGAATCTTACAATCGTCAATGAGAGAGCTTCTTACAAAGTCCGGAGTCAGGAGATGTACCATTCCAGAGACTGGTCAAACACTCCAAAATAAAACAAAAATTAGTTATTCTACGTTCTTATGTTACTGAAATTTTACGATACTGGGATAGAAGGAGCCAACCCCAAAGTCCTTTACTTTTAAAGCTTTCTATCTTTCAAAGTTGCTTTACTTTTAACATAATATTCGCATTATTCGAGTATGTTTCTATGTGATGTGATTCCTGAGTGTGAATGCCGGATTAGACAGATCACATCATAGTTAGTAAATAGCATTTACATTTAGAACAAACTCACGATCTAACGCTATTGAACCGAAATAAGAGGAGTTCAGGAAAATAATACAACCCCGTCTCAAAGCTTTCTCTATCTCTGTCTGAAAGTAGCTGCCCACGAGTGTTAGCGCTGAATGTACATACGCTATTGTAAGGCTATAAACCGTGCAAAAATAAGCAAGCTTTCTGTTTAGATATTCAGGACTACAGCTGCTTCTAACAACTGTCCGGGTTTTTCAAACATTTTTTAGTGAAGGAAACTCAAAATAATAACCAGTTTTGTGATTATACGCGTGGGCAACTATTGCCAATCACACGTCTGCGGGGAAGAAAATCTTAAAATTGAGTATTCATAATTCACTAGTCCCATTCAATGCAGTATAAGTACTGTTGAACACGTCAAGAAACAAGGTAGTTCTTCAATATTTCCCTATCTTGGCTTCACATCGCAGGTATACACGTTGTAAAAGGATGAAGAGCTGATCTCGATGTCCTTTTGAGCGAAGAATGATGAGTTCACGAACTCCGAGTCTAAAAATGCTCGGTGGAAGCACGTCGAGGCAACAAAGTAGTGCAGAAAGAAGATGAGTATTTCGTTGATCCAGCAATACTTTCGGAGATTCCCGCGATTGATTCATTGGAAGTGTTAAAACTTGTATAAAATAAAACCTTAATATTTTTAAATGTGTAACATGCCTTTATCTCATCTGACTTAAAAATTTAATATTTAAGAAAATTGTAACAGGAAAAATAGCATAAAAAACCAAATTTCGGAAAAATTTGATATGTTTTATCATCAAAAATATATATATATATACATATATTTAAAATGAAATTAAAAGATAGCCCCACGTTGGGGGCCATGTTATGTATTTTCAAAAAAAAATGTAGTTATGAAAAAAATAAAAAAATAATAAATAAATACTACTGATACGTCACACCTGCAGCGAAGAAGGAACGAGGTTAGACAGACATGGTAATTTGAAAATTCAAAGTTCGCACAATGGCGGCCGAAGGAAGTTGCTTTTAAATGCTAGCTCACTATGTGATCGTGGGGGGTTTTCGACATTATGAAAGCCCTGTCCCTTCCATGTCACTCACATTCACGGAAAATTCTTATTGATTCATTGATTCTTATTGATAGGCAGTATGGCTTTCGTGAGAGGCGTTGCACTAGTGACGCATCGCTTGATGTCCTCTCTAAGGTTCGAACAAGCCGACATAAATACGTACTACGTTTGTTCCTTGATTTCAAGGGCTTGACAACCTTAGCTGGCCCGCCATTTTGTCCAAACTAGTGTCTGTTGGTTGTAACGAGATAGGCCTCTGGAAAAGTTACTGTTCTGACAGATCGGCGTTTGTGCAGGGAGTGTGTGATGTTGCCAATGTGTTGGTAGAGAAGAGTTGTCGGCAAGGATCCATTGCTGAAACATTTATATGAAACTAAGTAATGGATGACCAGCTGGGGGAACTAGTGAATGTATGCTATGTGTGTGCGTATGCCGATGACTTGCTTGTGTTGGTGGAGGGTAACAGTCGTAGGCAGTTGGAGGACGTTGCTTTGCAATGAATGGCTGTGGTTGACGGATGTTGCGGGAGGGTAGGACTGACCGTCTCAGTTGAAAAGTCGTAGACGATGCTCCTGAAAAAAGTACACAGCCCGAGTTGCCCACCATGGGTGAGATATGAGGGACGAGCTCTCAAGTACGCGACTTCGGTCACATACTTTTGAATTCGTGTGGGCGAGAGGCTGAACTTTTGGCACCATTTTAGGTGGTTTAGGAAACGTCTCTAGCAGCTAGCTTGAATGTTGCGGAGGATTTGTAGGAAGGAATAGGGGTTGTGGCGGGAAGCTCTCAAGAAAGTGTATTGTGGGTGGTTTGTCACAGTAGCGACATACGGCTCTCCTATACTTTTTGAGGGTGCCATGAGTACTACAGGCAGGACGCTTATCGCGCGTTGTCAGCGAACCGTGCTAATTGCATCCTTGCGTGTATGTCGCACAGTTCCGACCAGTGCTTTGCAGGTCTTCATGGGGGTCCCACCGCTTGATCTGGAAATCATCCGTAGAGAAATGATTTACAGATTGCAGAAGGGCTTCCCCGTGGGAGAACATCAATGGCTACGTGGTACTAATCCTAATGGGCTTAGTTAAGCCGCCATTCGTGGAATTGTGGAAGAGGGCTTGATTGCTGAATGGCAATACTGGTGGAACGAATGTGCGGAGGGGCGTACCACGTATCAGTTCCTACAGGATATGATGACTGCGATGAAGATGTTGATTTGTGATATTTTGTTTGGATTTAGGGTATCTACTAACTGAACATGGTAGTTTTAATGAGTGATTGTGTAGTCATGGTATTGGTGTCCCTCGTGGATATCTGATATGTTGTGCTGAGAGTGAGACTTGGCAACATGTTTTGTTTGAATGTCGAGCATATGCAGATTCACGTGTTGCGCGGGGTATTGACGCTTTGAGAACATCAGATGTCAGGTTTGAATTGCTAGACGAGGAGGCCTTTCAAAGGATCAATGGATATGAGCGTGAAGCCTTTCAATTGCGAATACAGCACTCTGCTACGCGGGGAAGTGCGGGTTCTGTTGCTGTCTACTAGACCCTAAGTGTTGTCATCGTTATGTGCCCTAAACCCCAGTGTCGTGACTATTTTCTTGTCTTGTTTGGACTTACTGTCGTCATTGTACTGCTGTCCTGGGGGCTACTAGGTCACCAACCCTTCGAAATAGGAACGTAAATTTGTAGTAGAACAAGTCTATGTTCTAAGAAAACCTGAGCAGAGGTTTGATCTGTACCACGGGTTACTGGGAGGCCCATGACAGGTTTCTGACACTTCCCACACGGCGAGGAGCCTATCCTGGCTGAAACGTGGTGGTTTGTGGTTTGGGATGTGGCTACAAAGTATTTTTTGAGTACCAACTATTGTAACTTGGGTTTCCTACATTTTTGTGTACTGGGACCTCATTTATGAGGGGCGCTGGTTGACGCATTAAATATACCTAGTCTTTTGAGACTGTGAGGTAAAGCCTAGTGGTGGCAGATACTCACGTTAAACACTTCGACCTTATGTCACACACATACAGAAAAAGCTTACACTTTCATATTAGACAAATTTAATATAAAAAATATACAAAACAAGTATAATCGAATATAAAGTAAATATATATATAAGAAATAGCCAATTTGCATGAACTAGTCCTGTTGCGTTGGTTCCGACCACCTCTCTTGCTTCTGACATGAGTTTTTTTTTGCAGTCCAACGGGACTTCACCTGAACGTCTTCTTTCACTATATCCTTGACTGCGTATCCGACAGAAACGATCTCGTTCTTTGATGAGCGAATTACAGCGCGCAAAGTAATATTCATCAAAGTCTCTTCCAGTGCAGTCAAGATGCTTTGATAATCCGTCAAACACAAACAGACACCAGTCACTCTGATCAGTATGATAAAAATTAATACAGTTGTACTCATAGCAAGGACCGTTTTTCTTCCTTTTATTTTTTCTTGTCGTTATACTGTATTCACTTTCCTTTTGTTCTCTAGCTCTTTAATTTCTTTTCTTATTATTTATTTATTTATTTTATTATATTGTTTTGTTTTTATTTCTTGATGTCGCCTACACAACGGAAAACGTAACAATTTTTAGCCTTCAACAATTTGTATATTTGACCGATTTCTTTACAAAAAGTAGTAAGTCGCCCTTAGCCTGAAAATCCTTTTGTTGACATATTCGTTGGTTTTGTGTTTTAGATGTGCTCAAAAAGCTTCAAAAGTTGTTGAAAGATTTTATTTCAAAGCATGTTGAAATTTCTTAAAGGCTTGTCACTGATTCTTGATTTGCTTTAATGGCCTAAGAGTTTTTGGCGGGAGAAAGGATGCAGTCTGTACGCTTACAATGAAAGAATTAAAAAGAAGGTCACAACTTATTTGCTAACTTTTGCATCGAAATCAGGCAGATAGGCTCTTTGAAAGGGACTAACTATGGAGAAATTGGAAGCACTTTCAACATATGGCAACATACTCTCCCTCTGATCAGGGTAGGCTTCAGAATGTTGAACTGTTCCGGGAAAGTTGTCCATCGAAGCAAAGTGCATCACCTACAACAGCGCTAAGGCCTGGACTCTTTTTCTAGACACTCCCTGAGGTTATACCTAATGTCATTTTACTGAATCATGTCACACAATCAACTCCCTTATTTTGAACCAAATAGTTCTTTGTTTCGGCCAAAACGATCTTTTGTACGTGGAAACTACCCTTAACAGTGACATTATAGTGACAAATATTTTAAAATTATAATTCACAATATTTATTACAAAGTTTCACAGACCATGATCAACCCTGATGCATGTAATTTCAAAATAAATCAACACAAACATTCGAAATTTCACGTCGCCGTTTGCATTCATCAAATATCTATACCACCTGTAAATTTACATAGCAAATCAGTTACAAATCAATATTATTCAGTTTGCAACTACATTTATTCAAATCAAAAAGACAGAATTCACTGGAAATATTTGTGCTCAGCTATTTACAATGATATGTAACATATGCAACTACTTCTCAGATTATCCGCATGTGGTGGACTACTATCCGGCATATTTGTATCGCTTTGTATCATTCAATTACAAACCGAAAACGTATTTTATACTGTGTACATTTTCCTTTGTTTAGCACTTCCAAGCTATCCTTTATATGATTTTCCATTGCGAAATGCTGTTGTGTTATAATTTTGACAGATATATATTTCAGGAGTATGTTGCTCCTTTACAAAATAATTGACACATGTTACTCCCGAAATATACATCTGTCAAAATTAAAACAAAACCTAGGATTTTGCAATGGAAAATCAAGTAAAAGATAGGTATTATATTCCTAGAAGTTATGATATCAAAGAATGATTACAAAGAAAGGTGGAAAGAGCTCAAGCTGGTTTCGAACACGCGTCCCTGCCGCTTCTCGTCAGGTGCCAACTCACAGGCCGGGACGCATCGATTGGCACTACCAGCTGGGTGAATGTCGTCTGGTTATAATTACGTTTTTATCATTTTCGCTCTCAGCTTGAACTTGTCCTATGTTCCAATTTGCTTTGGTAAGCTTTATCAATTTTTGAAGTTATTGGTGATCAATCGCCAATCGATGCGTCCCGGCCTGTGAGTTGGCACCTGACGAGAAGCGGCAGGGACGCGTGTTCGAAACCAGCTTGAGCTCTTTCCACCTTTCTTTGTAAATTCACTTTCGAGGTATTCGACAAATTGATCAGAACTTCCGCACCCAAGAGTCTTCGCTTAGTTAGCTAGCAGGGGTATAAATCACTTATAAGTTCTAAGTGAAAATGGATAAATTGATTCACCAATAACTTCAAAAATTGGTAAAGAATGATTAGTAAAATCCACTATTGATATGAAAAGGATGCAGTCATATGTGTTAAAGTGGAAATATTTTCCAAATGAGGCAATTCCTGAAGCTGTTTCCTTCTAGCACGTGGCTAAGTTTTCAGAAGCTTTTGAAACTCCTAAGTTGTTTATTGGGACTTGAGTACAATGTCCCAATGAACAATTTCTTTCACACTTGACAGAAGGTTGTCAAAATAATCTGTGTAATTTATGCTATCTAGTATTTTTTCTTGTTGAGAGATGAACACAATTAAGTCCTTAAAAGTCGAATCCTCAGCGTAACAAAACAACTAGGTTATTGACTAGCCACCTGGAACTCTATCACGTTACTTAGAACTAGGTCTCTTTCGTCGCCTAGTAGCGCCTTTGTGCTAAAGAGTTACATCTATTAGAGAAGACGGTTGAAAGGATTAAGGATTATTGGAGAAATGCGCCGTTTTCCTTCTGCACTGACAAGTGATCAAATATGCCTTTTCCTTTAACCTCAGAATCCCAATGACATTATTTTGACTATGAAGTGCAATTATGCGTTGAAATGATGTCCTTTTATTGCAGCCCTCGAAAAAATCACAAGAAAGCAGCCACATGGCTCTTTATATACCGCTGCTAGCCATACAAAGCGGATAGAAGAAACGGCAAACGCCAAATTCCAAAAAACGCTTGTCCTAGAAAACAACTCAGAAACGGACACAGCTGAGCACTGAGCCATAATGCAAAAGTCATTCACTGGTAAAAACGATAAACAATAACTCACAATAACAAATTTATCATGAAACCGAACGGGAGAAGCAGGCGAGACGAGAAATTTTATCGGTCGATATGCTTCCTTCCAATTTCATGACAAATCATCGAGAGACTCCTACTGAAGAAAATACGACACCCACATCAATAGCTCACTTCCCAAAGCCAATATGGCTTCAAAAAGGACATAGAACTGAGAACGTCATCAATCGAGTAATTAAAGTTCGATGAAAGATTAAAGTTAAAAATTAAAGTAAAGTTTACCGAACGAAAACGATGTTTCCTTCGTTCTTCAAAATCTCTTGCGACATCAAAGGGGCTTTTGACAACCTGTGGTTACCAGCCGTTCTTCAGGAACTCAAAGGACGACATTGCACTTCATTGAAGAGACAATCAGGAACTATGTTTCTAACCACCTCGTTATCATAAATGGAAAGCAAGAAAGCAACTTGCACGTAGAAAAAGAAGTAACAAAAGGCTGCCCATAAGATTCAATATTAGGGCCATGTTTGTGGAATATGGTTTTTTACAGGCTTTTTAGGGTACTTACAAGCTGACATGATGACACAATTCCTGTTATCCTTATCGAGGGCAACAGTCGGGCACAAAACTCGGCTCAGATCGAACTCATGCATAGATCCAACGCATGCTAAAATTACTACAAAGAGCAGAAGTAGCAAGTTGGAAGAAGAACAGAAACGATGCTCTTAAAATGGAAACTAAATAGACATCCATCTTTCAAGATCGAGGGGAATCCCATCGAAAAAGTCACATCAATTAAGCACCTAGGGGAACGGCTGAGCCCAAATTTGGACCAAGAAAAAAACACACATCGAAAATACCTCCGCGAAGAAGGAAGGCAAACTCTCAGCCAACCCACCGAGACCTGCGACGCGAAAATTTGGCTAAACTTCAAAACTAAAACTCTTATTTGAATGGGATTATTTCTTCCAAACGTCACGTATGGTACACCCGCATGGCGCCAAAACGCCAATAGAGTGAAAATAAGGCCAATGGTAGCAGCACAGAGGCTGACATATCTTTTGCTCAAGAGAGCATACAGGACCACATCTAAATCAGGCCTTTACGTCAACATTGGGACGTCAACATTGGGACGGACGGGATGTACAGGAAAAAGGCGCTCGAACAACCACGTCCATTTTTGCGCTCCAAGCACACAAGGCTCCCGTGTGGCTCCTAGTTTCTGCATGACAAGCTTGTAACCCAGACCGCACGGTTCCCTGTTGATGTCCTCAACAAGCTTGTGCCAGCAGCGAGTCTTGCTTACAGGCTAACACTTTAGCTTAAAGTTTTATGTACGGTTTTTTGTTTCTTAATCAGTTTTAATAATATATTAAAAATTAATTCATCCTACCCAGACATCTGGTTAAACGCTGAGAAAGTAGATACAACAATCAAATCAGTGGAGCCAAAACAACTTGTTCATACTTCAAAATGACTCCGTAATTAGGTATTTAAGTCAATCATATCGAAATCGATCAGTGCGTGGGATTATCTGCCAACCACTGCAGCATTCGGTTCGTCAGAAAAGCCAATTATACTTAATTATATAATCAGATTAAGGGTGCCGTGTGTATGATACCATTTGATGACTAAAGAAACTTCAGTTTCATATTTTCGACTCATACGCCTCCATCTTTTTTTTTTTGTATAGTTTCCATGAATACCTATGAATATAAATAGAGGAAAAGGACCGAATATGGAATTACAAATTCTTAAAAAATCACTTCAAAAGTTTGTTTTCCTCAGTATAATGGATGACAGTTAGGTGCAGTTGTATTTAGTCTTATAAAATAACTAATCAATTCCATTATAAAAATTTTTCAAAATATGATTAAATATAATTATAAAAAAAAAAAATCAGCGAAATATGCTTCTCAAAAATATGATCGTAGTATGGAATGGGGTCTTATATAATCTCATATAATACAAAAATTAACATTTAATGCAAGAACCCAGCCTTGTGGTTAGAACTTAGGTTCTACCACATGACGGTCCCAAGCCCGTGTAAATGGGGAGGAAGGAAGAGAGTGGCGGTCTGTGTAGTTGTCCAGTTGTTGAGTGTCGGATGAAGTTGATGGAAAACTGAGTAGGGCAACCGAAAGGTGGACCTGGTGCCTAAGAAGACGTTGTCCAGAGGTGCTTGAGAAGTTGTGTAGTTGCCGAAATTGGAAGACTGACGGACTGTTGGACTGTAAATGTTGTATACGTCTTGCTGATTTGATGAACCTGTTGAACTGGTGTAGAGTTGCGATTCAACGTGTTGCATCCTGATGATGGGATAGATAAAAGATGAAGGAGGATAGAAGACTTGACGACCCTGTTGACTTACGTATATTCTGGACCGATGACAAGCTGACAATGAAGATATGATGGATGGAAGATGCATGATGATCTAGGTAGACTTGATTGAAGTTGGGGATGTTCAGCCAAGACGAGTACCTCTGACGTCACCAAGGTGGGTGTACCGAGGGAAAGGTAGCCCTTGGGAGCGGAACCAATGGAAAGATATCTACAGAGAGTACTCGATGTATTGAAGCTATAATGATTGAGACTGAACTGATAAACGTATTGACTGACTAGATGTAAACGATTGTGCTCTGAGTTGAGAATATAAAAGAACAGGTAGAAGAAGAAAGATGTTTGTCTAAGAATTTAAAGTGAAGTAATGTGTCAAGTTGATATCTGTTGTGTACCGAGAAAGGTTGACAGATTGACTAGAAGACTAAATGTTATGAACTAGATGTCATGTTCAATGTAGAATGACTGACGTTCATTGTATTAGCAGTTGGAAAAGCTTGCATTGCCAAATCAACTTGTTGATTAGGTGGATGCGAGACAAGAACACTGCTATGACCTGTTGTCTAAGCGTTGTTAAATAGTGCTTAATCCTTATATGTGCATAAATGTTGTGACTGTGGTTAACCCGGACCCTATAGACAAGTGCAATAGGACTCCGGGTGACGCAGGGGGGCTAATGGTTCAGGCCTCGGTTTGTTCCATTGAGTCTTTCGGGGGTACCGACACCACGTACCCGAGGTGTAAGGAAGGGTTATCAGTACCGTGCGCCTGGAGCAAAAACTGAGAGTTTTTCTCGGTCTGTAGAGAAGTGCAACCTGATCACAGGTTATCTGAACCACGGGTTAGGGGGACGCCCATGACAGGTTACTGTCAGCCCCCTACACGGTTGAGGAGCCCATTCTTGGCTGAAACGTGGTGGGTTTGGTTTCGAAGGCTAGAAAGTGGCGATGAGCACACACCAGTTGTGTTCGGGAATCCAGGTAGCTTCAATAAATTGGGACCTAGGACTGGGACTTGTCTCAGATTCTAGGGATGGTGGTTGACACATTGTTTCAACCCCGTCTGTGGAGACCGTGGAATTAAGCCGTACAAGGCAGGTGTCCACGTTAAACACTTTGACTTCATTTAATGCAAGAAACATAAATAAAGTCTACATATTCTATTCCGGAATGCTCAACGTGCGGCTTTTGTCTACAGGCACTCAATTGAAACCATTCTTTTTCTTTTTTGTCTTCACAGAAAAGACCAGGAAAATACAGGCACTCAGCGTCAGCATTCGGATCCTAGGATTGAAGAACAAAGGGTTTATCATATTGTGACGTCGGCGTAAACAAAAAGCCGTAAACATGTTTACAACTACCAACCCATCGATTTTTCTCCAATGCGTAAGTATAAACACGTCGCGCGCATCAAGTACAACAGATCCCGGTGCAAGCGACTCGACGCGTACACGCGAGAACAATCCGCATGGAAGGTTCTGGGATGGTTGGTAGTTGTATATGAGCGACTACGGAGAGCGACGAGACAAGCAGTTGTGAATGAAAACGCGACAGTGAGCAACAGTGCGCGAGTTACACATTCCCTCATACAACCTAGCAGTACTAAAACTCGCAACATAAATATTCCTAAAGTAGATATGAACACTTATAACATAGACTCAACAATAACATCCGAATTCAATAAATAAGATATCACATTAAAATCCAACGTTGCAATTTGCCAAATCAAATAACTGCAAACACTCGCAGAATAGATGCTATTTAGATTAAAGATCATTGCAAAAATCATTTTGCTGACCAACCAAAATCTTAATCGCATCCTGCTTTAGAAGATAAGACTTAGTATATAAAGTAGAACTCTGTGCAAGAACAGTTAGTTATTAATCAGCTATCGACTGAATAGTGCATACGTAATAAACTCCGTTTAATAAAGTATATTTTTAAAAGTAAAATTGTTATATTATTAAAATAAAGATAGTCTCGCGTAAGAGACACAAATATCTATATTTTTTAATAAAAATAGTTATCAAAACTATAACTCGCGCAAGAAAGGTGCGGTGAAACGATTAGATTTGAAAAGTGTCGGATAAGTAAATAAGTGTTTGATTACGTTTGATAAAGTGCGAAATTAATTAGTTGAGAGTCGGATTAATTAAAGTTATAAGTGATTTTATTTAAAAAAATTGTAAAGCGTAGAGAAAACTTTAAATAAAACTTTTATAATTAATTTTAAATAATACGCGAGTGTTTAATTTTCACTATTGGCAATATTTGCGAATAGCAAACAGGTCGCGCACCTGCCAAAGCGCAACAATATCTTTAATAACAAGATAGCATGGTATTTGTATCAGAAGATGATCCAGGCCTCAACGCTGGTTTCATCTTTCGCTTGTTTTTCTGACAGCTGTGGCTCTGAATAACTTTGTTTAAGTTGTTTGTGCTATTTTGACGACGAATTGACTTCTGATTGGGCTTTATTTTTGTAATTTTTCAAGTTTTGACAGCTTTTCTGTCAGTTTTTTTACAGTTTACTTTTCAATTGCGGACAATGTGAAATGGTTTTATGGGTCATAAGCATTCTTTGGGAAATATTTTGAGGCTTGGTGGGTTCGATTGAACACTAAACATTCATCGCTTCAATTATAAAGTAAGCATCTGTAAAAATATTCTTGTTGGGGGTATTAAAGCCTGTGGTCTAAAAATCCATTTATTGCTAATTCAGCAATTCGAATTATCAAATAAGTTTTGCCAAATTTTTATATAGTATCAAAAGTGCTGAGATGTCTTTATTTGAAAAAGAAATGGGAAGGTGAAAAATGTTTATACCCTGTGTGTGAGACTGCCAGACGTGCAATGCTTCTGAGCTACCCTTTAAAAAACAGCTCCCCGGTCAACCTGAGAACATAGCCTGAAACCGTTTGACATATGACTTCGGGTTATAACTTAAGTTTTTACTCCTAGAAGTGCCTTCAAATTACGAGGATTCCTACTCTAGCGGGAAGTAAGGGAGGATAAGGATGGGGAAGAAGCTGCTTGAAAGGAGATCCATTCATCTCCGAAGCCTCCTAACGCTACAGTGTGACTTTTTCAGTGTCAGCACTACCCGAGCATATTTTGCCACACGGTTCCATTTCACAACCGTTTCAGCATTTCTCCGACCATGCTTTCCGGGCAGAGCTTCTCAATTTTGCTGACGAGGTAATCACGCGGCTTACTCCATCTTTTGCAAGAGATGTATGTATGATGTATGCATCACCCGCCTCCCGTGCACAAAACACACTGTTAGGTGACCGTGATCTGTCAATCATGTATAAGTTAGACCGAAATCTTCCGTGCCAAAATAAGAAAAAATTAAGTAGAAATCGGTGTCATCACTCACTCAACTGAGCCACGGTATCAGGTCAGGGATCAGACGCGCAGTCCACCTTCTGTTTGTGTCTAATACCCAGGACTGTTGCCAATCTCGGAGAGAGCGTTTTTTCTCTTCCTTGTAACCTTGCCTTCGCTGTTGACTTCGCTTCTGTGCAGGATAATATTTCTACGCTCTTTCGCAAGGAGGGCAGTGGATATCACCCCTCTAATTATCGTCCTATCGACCTACCGTCTGGTAGACTGTACGATATGCGCATTCAATTTGCAGCGCTTTATGTTTCTGCACCTATGCCAACTACTTTTGTTGTAACACCTTGCTGAGAGCGCCGTCCCACAGTATTGACCCATCGAGCAGAACCGACAGCACAGCGGTCATTAGGAGCCGTCTCCTTGATGTAGAGCGCCTCTCCTATGTTGACCATAAATCCAGTGTGGGCTGTTGTGCGCATAGCAGCCTTGTCATCTGCTGCTCTGATTTGTTGAGAGGATCAGGGCAAAAGCTGACAAGGCTCCAGCTCATCTTCGAGAATATCAGGACTCGCAAGTATTTAGCGTTCCCGCTATTGATAGGCTTTACTATGGGGATTCTCTTCTTTCTCAGGATGCTCACTTGGGTTTTTTCCAGTGCTAGTCTGAAACCATAAGTGGTCTTCTAGCCTCTTGCTCGCTTTAGCATATTAAGTTTGAGTACCGCATGGTTCACTGTGCGTTCAGTGACTAGCATCACGACATAAGAGGTCTTTGATGATTTCAAAGCCACTGACGTACCGTCGTAGTAGGATGCTATAGGGCCCATGATGGTCTTATTTTATGTGTAGAGCGCGGAGCTAAACAAGGAACTGTCACAAAATTTTCACATGCCAATTTAATGAAGTTTATATAACAGGTGTGACTATAATGTCCATCTAAAATTAATAGGTTTTATTATTTATAGGTTAAAATTAATTGGGTTTTTCGAGTGATGGATGAAATGCGTTAAAGCCATTCAAGGAAGGTTTCCAAAAAGATATTTTCATGAACAGAACATTCCTTTTGTGCTGAAAAATGATTAGCGGGGAGTTTCATTGTAAGACAGGCTGTCATAAGTGACCATCTTTCAGCAGAATTCAGAGCTCTTATTTTTTTACCCTTTGTTTTGTTTACTCTAATGTTTTTTACCCTTCGAAGCTAAAACATTCAGTACCGTAGAGTGAACTATGCTAAGCTCAGCCTCAGAAACTTAATGAACCCTTCTTGATGAATCTTTAAATTGATAAAATTCCCTAGGTGAATGTCACACTTTCATTAATAAAACGTCTAACCCGAGCAAATTATGTTCCAATTGATTGGTACAAAAAAAGTTCTTTACGCCTCGTGAAAATTTTTTTAAATCATTTACTTCCAGCTGTCTTATTATTATGTCCATAAAAGATCAAAATGGTATTCAACTTCCCAACTTAAAGGTCCTAATATTGAATATTATTTGGAAATTCAAGATTATGGACAATACGAGGATTGTGACGGGAGGAATACAAGGTAAACTTTTTTATAATTATTAAAAATTCATAAAATAACATAAATAATAAATATAGATTTTTTTAATGCTTACCAACTTGTTTTGAGAAATTCATGTAAAGATAATCAGAGATAATAATAGTCATGTGACCTTGTTTTTCACGTAAAAATTGAAAATCTATTTCCGTGGATTCTTCTTTATTGCCGTCTGTCTTACAGGACTCAATCAAAAAATAAGAGACGAGTTCAAAATATACAAACGGCAAAATCGTAATCGTATCTTACGAACTGAAGGGTAGTTTGGTTTTAAAATCTGTCAAGTTTTATTGCTTTGTTAATTAGGATGTTTTATGTTAAGTTCATATTTTACAACTAGTATTTGAGCCTTAACGACTCTTACATTTTGTCTATGATTCATGATATGGTTTCTGACACTTATTATATACGTCAATTGTGTCGCGCAATCTCACTCGTGTCTACTACCGCCGAACACCAGATGAGCACTGCCCGTCGAACGGGAATAGCGAGTGTTACCATAGCACCGGTTTTGAACATTCATGGCGCTTAGTTTCAAAAAATTTCACGGTATTCCATAATTGATTTATTTCCCCTACATATTCGGTGATTTTTCTCGATTTCTTCGTGTTATGTCTTGGTGAATATGCGATGTACATATTTGGTGAGCTGGAGTGGTTTTAAAAATTCCAACGAAATTTCTCACACAAGCTGCGTAATTTATACAATAAATTCGTAGATTGAAAACTACAATAAATTTGCATTACATAAACTTGCAAGATTTCCTTTCAACAAGCGCACAACAAATAGGTATTTATGTATTGTCCTTAAAATATTTATCTTCCGCGTAAATTCCAGGACATGCAGCTTTAATCTTCAATTCCGTACTTAACTTGGTGGAGGCGATTCTACGCGTTGAAAAAAATGTTCCATTACTTATTGCACTGGATGAATTTCATCGAGCCTCGTGGCTTTGCAAGGCTCGCGTTCGTGGTGGATGACAACAATACTAACCAAATAAATAATTTCCTAACATAAATTATTCGTTGGCGTTACCATGTTCGTTCATGGTAACGGCCGGCAGGGATCATTTTTCTTCGCTTCATTGGAGTTAGCTATGTGCAATTGTTGTTGTCGTCGTCGTGAGTAGTGGTGAGTTTGTGGTGTAGTGTTTACAGATGTTAAATCTTGTGCCTTGAAGCAAAACAGGACGATAATGTGACTATAACGTAAGCTATTGATACTTGGGTACATATTGTTTACGTTAGGATTATATATAATGTGCGTGCACATATGCGTGGGCATGCAGCGTAACAAATATTTCTCAGCATGATGCGGTGCTGCCGTTGCAATGAAAGCTTTCCTCTATGGAGTCCTGGGAGACAAAAGGTTATCCATCAATTTTAGCACAACGGCACTGAGTCTCATCCTTTGCATCTTGTTTTTTTTTTCAGATTCTTTGAAATGCTCACAAAAATCTATTCCAATAAGGATATTCTTATTATTGACTTCCTACCATGTTGTTTTCCACGAATCCCTTTTTAATTTTTTATTATGCTCTTTTGTACTGGTTGCCTGCATCATATTATGCAAATGCATCCTCAAAAATTTATCCTACGTTCCATTTGACCGAATTGAAATCAAAAGACCATTGTAATCTCTGAACTAAACAAATATTGGAAAAAAATCAAAAAGCGTGGCAGGAGTTATTTCGTTACATGCAGCAACTTGGAAAGTATCCCAGTTATAACTTTAACACATTCATTTTTCTAGCCTTGGCCGTTCATGAAAATTTTCCTTAGGACGAAGGAAATGAACGAGCGAAATAGAAACTTCCATCAACTTTTTTTTTTGTTAAAGAAGAAAGGATTTAACTATGAAAGCACCATTCACAACTCAATTCTCTCGGAACCCAGCACCAATAAGGATGCCTGTACGAAGCATTCTTTGGAGAGTTTGTGCTTACGTACATTCTTTCGAACGTTTGTTCACTTTATTCGAAACTTATTGTTGTTGCTACTATTTGTCTATCTTTTGGAGTATTATGAAAGAACTTGTGTGACATTTTGGCAAATTGAATCCTTCAAGTGTATGGAATGGAGTGAGAAAAAATCCTACATTTTTTGTGGACTTATGTGTGATGAAGTTTGTGAAGAATTTTTATCTAGAGCATCATAGAGAGATTTCGATAAGTATCGAGGGGCCAGGTTTGTGTAATTTATATCTACTATTGAGCTATTTCAATCGACTGCAAAAGCCCGCGGATAAAGGAAAACTTGCTAGGCAATCCACATACTACCACGTTATCCTTCAAATCAACTGACCCAATGTTCGTACGTTTTTCACAGGGCAATGATTTATGCGAAATTTTTTTAAAATTGCTAGTTTCAGAGCAAACCCACAGCAAATGTTAGTACTCACAGCCCGTTATTTAAAAGGAGTTTTGGAAGTTCAGCTCTTATTGTGTATGGTGATATATTTAAGCTTCCTTGAAAATAACAAATTCCAAGATTTAAGATGCATCCGCAAACGCAATTGTTCTTTCACATATTGGACTGCTTCTTACAAAAGCCAACAATAGTGAAGATACATGTATTGTGGCCAGTAAAAATGAATACATGATTTACATATGCTAGTCCAATGCTGCTATCCTGTTGATTTTCAGTAATTTGGAAAGAACAAGAATATTATATCATTATACAAGAATAATTCGCTTTATTACAGAAATATCAGCATTAGTTTTTACAGAAAATTATTAAAAAACAAAACATTTATCCAGTTTTGCACTTTTTCAATTAAAAAAATTTTCAGTGGTACAGTGGACTTTGTCCATAGTACCACTTTAGTTTTGATGGCATTCCAAATACGTCATGTGGAATCTTTTCCCATTCAACTTGCACTGGACTCCAGAGTTCCATCGAATTCTCTTTAGCATTATCACATTGCGCAAGCCTTCTTTTGAGCATGGTCCACAAATTCGCAATCGGAGTGAAATAAGGACTTTACTCTGGCTATTCTAATTTTAGCGGTGTGCTTCGGATCACCATCCTGTTGAGAAACGATTTCCTGAATGGGAAAAGCGCATTCATCGATGAAATCTGGGAATGTTCTTACTTCATTATCCTAGCTATTTTGGCAAATGGGTACAGATGTCACCATGTAAAGCCATCCTACACCATTCAACTTCCACCTCCATGCTTTAATGTTTGCTCCAGTTGATGTTTCTGAAGGCTCTCTTTTTGAGTTCATCTGACCAAATAACTCGTCTCCAATCTTCGATTGTTCTGCTTTCAATAGTTTTTGGTAAACTATAGCTTCTCCTTCATGTTCGTTTCAGATAACAATGGTTTCTTAGTCTTTACAGCTCGTATAAGGCCAAGTCTTCTTATCGCTTTCCTGGCAGTCCACTCGCTAAAAGTTTTGTTGAAACGTGCCCTTGCTTCCATATAAATGCAACCCCTTAGCGTCTGTCCATTAATCGTGCATGGGCATTCGATATAAGTTTTGACCCTGCCCCTCCCAGATTTCTTGCGGATGAAATGTTCTTTCTTTTCCTTACTATAAGTACCGTTTTATGACAGAGTTTTGCCGTTTCCGAAATTTTTCGGGAAGGTTACCCATTTCAAATCAAAGACACGATACTGTTTTCCAAATCCATTGAAATTTTACCCCATTTTCAATTTTTCAATAATATGTTATTAATGAAATCATCTGACCAATCTTATATACCATCTAAGCAGATCTAATGAAATTTACAAACTAAAATAGTGAAAATATGATATGCAACTGCAAAACACAAAAACTAACTGTTAGCAAAGATTACAAACGCATGCAAAACCGGATGTATCGAAAAGTGGAGTTATATTGATAGAAACGGTAATGCCGTTAACACATAACACATCCCCTATATTTGTTGCATTCATAAATTGCGATCGCTACCAAATCTTATGGTTTTACTATTAAAGTACGTGCAAGAAGAAGTATATAGGTAGATTTGATAGATTCCGAATATAATTTACTTAGTTTCACACGCCATTATGCATAGGTGGTTTTTTTTTTCAGCTGGCAATGCTTTTAAAATGACAATTCAATCATTCATTCAATCATAAGATTAGGAGAGCTCCCTTAAAAACTGTTTGTCATTGTACCAAAAAAAAAGCTGAAACGGTTTCCTCCACTTTTTCACCGCATGAAACGATGACACGAAGTTCGTGTGAAGTTTTTTAAGCTTTAAGAATAAATAATCTACACTGCAATCCAAAGTAGTACCCATCCAAAAGTAAAAGTAAATCCAAAGCACAAAGTATTTATTATTATTATTCTTATTATTATTATTATTATTATTATTACTATTATTATTATTGTACTCGGGTCCACTTGCTGGAAATAAACATAGTCCAAAAATCGGCCCTTAGCTCCCCATGTAGTATAGTGTAGTTAGTACTATTGTTTACAGATGGTCCATCCTGTCTTCCTACAGAAGCCAAGGAGTTCCCCAGTTCTATGGTCGCCAAGTGTTCCAATTCTGTTGCGCCAGTACACCTCAGCCAAGTAAGGCGTTTGTTGGCCAGACTCGGGCAGTCTAGGAGGAAGTGTTCTGTACTTTCTTCCTCCTCTCCGCAAGCTCGGCAGGTGTCATTCGTTTGGATTGTTGACCTAGAAGATTATGGCCCGTTAATACTGCCACCAATGTTCTAACGCCATTTCGGTTTTTCCCTAGGAGTTGTTTTGTCCTCATTTGATTAGAGTGAGGCCAAAGAGCTCGGCTTATCCTGCACTGTCAATCCAAGCCGTATCTGTCTCTTTCCAGAGGATTTCGTCTAGTTCTATTTTTACCGTTGCTAGTGGCATTTTAATTATGTCTATTCTAGTGGCATTTTGGTCAGCTGATCCAGCTCTCGCTAGTTCATCCGCTCTTTCGTTTCCCTCTACACCGCTGTGTCTAGGGACCCATGTCAGTTTTACATTTACTCGGTTTATTGCGTTTTTGAGAGCCTGCCTACAATCCTGCACCAGTTGTGAAACTACGCGGTTATAGGCAAGCGCCTGCAGTACCGACTTACTGTCCGAGAGTATTTGTATACTTTCATCAAGGTCGTTTGTTGCCGCTTCTACAGCCGCTTTTATTGCAAACACTTCCGACTGGAAAACTGTGGTATGGCTCTCCAGTTTATAACTTTGGTTGAGTTGTGGGTGATCTGGGGAAAAGATTCCAGCGCCGCTTCCCTCGTGAAATCCACCGTTTTCCACGCTTCTCTGGTCGGAATGCTGATCTTGTATGGAATTTTTGTGTCCACTGTTGGTTGAATTCTATCCAGCTCTCATTGACTTATCGGGGCCATGCTCTCCATTTTATTCCAAAATGCATACTTGTCCCGTTTGAGTGTGGTTAGATAGCCCATATGTGGATTTTAATCGGATGCTTGGAAGTTATGCCTCTCTGAAGATGAATTTGTTGAGTGGCATGAGATTGAGCATTATCTCCATTGCAACAGTTGACCTAGTCCTAATGGCACCTGTGATACCAAGGTAGGCCATTCGCTGGATCTTCTCTAGCTCTTTTAAAATCATTTTCTTTTGTAATGCCTGCCACTAAACCAATGCCCGTAGGTGGTTATTGGTTACAGGTTTTCCCCACTAGTCTTTTCAATGTGAAGAGCGCCGCTGTAGCTCTCCGTCTGACTGCTTCTGCGTGTGGAGTCCAAGTTAGTTAACTATCCAAGGTTACTCCTAAGTATTTCACCTTGTTTACTAAACTGATTTGTTTTCCGTCAATGGTCGGGGTGTAAATGTCTCTAGTTTACGGCACTTTGTGTAAAGCATAAGTTCCGTTTAGTCGGCATTGATGCGCAGTCCGTTAAGCTTTGCCCACTCGAAAAGATGTGACAGTGCGGTCTGCATCAATTCCGACATGGTTTCCGGGAACTTTCGACTTATCAGTATAACGATATCGTCAGCGTATGCTATCGTTTTGAAACCCTTGCCGTTGAGCTCTTCCACTATTTGGTTAACTGTGAGTACCCAGGCAAGTGGTGATACTATGCCGCCTTGTGGTGTACCCCTGTTAATCCATTTATTCAAGGTTACGCTGTTTTCTTGGGCTGTAATCTTCCTTTTAGCTTTCAGTTTTTACGTTTCAGTTTTTACCTTTCAGTTTTTACGTTATTGAAGGCCAACTCGATATCAATGAAGGCCGCCAAAGTGTAATCTTTGATGGCAAGGTTTCTCTCTATCCTGCTTACGACTTCGTTTGTGCCGTCTCTGTTGAGCGTCCTGGGAGGTATACATGTTGGTTGGGACAAAGTTTCGTTATGTTCGCGGTGCTTTTTATGTACCCATCTACCAGACGTTCCAGAGTTTCCAGCATGAGACGTTAAGCTGGTAGGTCAATAATCCGTTGCTTTGTAGTGGCTGGCTTTTGCCGGCTTGGGTATGAAAACTACTTTAGCTTCTCTCCAGTCCAAAGGAATGTAACCCTTGGATATGGAGGATCTATATATTTTCACAAAATCCGTATTATTATGATATCCGCTTTCATAAGCATGATCGGATACACTTTGTCGGTTCATGGTGATTTGTAAGGTTCGAAGATATTAATGGCCCAAAGGACCTTTTCTCCGCTTACTATTTCTTTTAGGGGGGACACGGTAAGGAGTCACGTTTTTCATATGTTCTTTCTCCTCATCCGTTGCGCCTGGGAAAGTCTTGGAAAGTGGTGTGAGTCTGTATATCTTTTAGTAGCGTTGGTGTAGCCGTCCCGATCCTAGTATTCCTAGGATCTTAGTATCTTAGTATTCCTTTCCTAGTATTGCAATAGACCAATGGGGTCTTTTCGCCTCTTCTCACTTGGAAGTTGATCTATTGGTGGTCCGACAGGTTTGGTGAGTCACATACTCTCCAGCCGTGCAGGTCCTCCAATGCCTCTGTTGTGATTAGAGTGACGTCAATCACTTTCGCTCCATTTTTCATTGTAAAGGTCGGTGTGTTACCTTTATTTGCTAAGTTGAGGTTAGTAGTTTTTAAGTAACTGGCTAACTGCTCACCTCTTTCGTTACACTTGGTGCTTCCCCAGAGTTCATGTTGCGCGTTCGCATCGCATCCGATGATAGCCCCCTTCCCAAGTATATGTTCCGATAGGGTGCGGATATCGGTGGTCGGCATCGGAGCGTCAAACGATAGGTATGCTGAGGCCATCGTTACCTGCCCGTCCCTTCCGTCAAACACTGCTGGTGTAAGATCCATGTTGCTGAACTGCGGTAGAAAAATTAAATTAACTACCCCGCTTGTGGTAATTTTAAATTATTTTGACTTATTCCAAGTATCTTTCCATTAAGTTGGTAAGGCTCTTGTATCAGTGCTATGTTGGTGTTCCCATCTGCTACGTGTTTAAGCAGGTTGGCTGTTGCCGCCCTGCTATGGTGCAGATTTGCTTGGGTCACCCGCATTGGTTTTTCGCTTTTGCTCCAAGGGCTCGGTCGCCTTAGCTCTGGCAGTCACCTGCGTGAAGCCAAAACTCAGTCGTCCGTTTTTGTTCCTTTGAGTGCTGACGTCTTCTTTTCGCATGCCCAGTACCAGGACCATGCCTTTGTTGGCGACTTTTTTTCCGCGAAGAGATGCCACTTTTCGGTTTGAAACCCACTATTTTGTAGTTTAAGAGTCTCGAAGGTTTCCTGCGGTGTCTGCTCCGTTCCGGGTATAAATACCTTGCCGGTGCATAACTGCGGTACCTCCTTTATGGGGACGACTCTAAACTCCTCATTTAGGGTGGTGTTTACCTTGGCAACTGCAGTCTTTAGATATTCTAGAGACTATTCGGAAAATAATTTAATGGTACCGAATAGAAATATAACAATTAATGTGCGGAGCTTCCCTCGTAACGCCTTCCTCGAACTGTCTGGTATAATCATAGAAGATGGGCACTGAAAATATGAATATGTTACAATTTAGGGAAGTAATAATTGATCATCTTTTGGCTAGTAAAGAAATATGCCGTCATATACCGCCTGATAAACTTGCTCTTTAATCAAATGAGACATCTGCAGGAGAGTCCCGAAACGATGTAAGGAATGCTATAAAGATTTGTCCTAGAAAAAGGACAAAGGTTAAGCCACTAACAAAACTTCAAGCGTTAAAAAGTGTTGTAGCAGTTGCAAGGCTTAACCAGTAGTTTGGTTGAAGTCTCTCAATAAACTACATAATAAGAACAATTAAATTGAAGTTATAAATAAAAAATTTTGAATTTTTTCTTTATTTTATCGAATTTGTATATAATACTGAATGATTATGTTTGCAATTACAATGAACCTTCCAAATTCAGTCATCCGAATTAACCAGATTACCATGTTACGAACTAACCAAGTCACCAACACTGCAATGGTGCAGGTTTGTTTTGGTTACTATGTTCTACCGCTAAAACAGTTTTATGTTTTATTTTCAAAATTTCAAGATCAATAAAGTACCTACGAGGTTTGTTCAAAAAGAATCGCGAATTTTGAATTTTCGCGGGCTACGTATGTTCGATTTTGATCTTTTAGTGGCGTTATGTTGGTACTTATGACCCTCACTTATGTTGACAATTCCGGCCATTTTGAATGTTCAGTCAGTTTTAGACAGTTATTGTGCGTGGACGTGTTTTAGCTTGTCTTCGATTTTCGTCTATCCCAAAAAATGGATTAAAGAATTTGTATTAAATTTTGTGTGAAGAACAACTTAAAGTGCGCGGATGCGTTCAGAATGTTGACTGTTGCATACGGCGAAGCTACTTTGAACAAAAGCAACGTTTATCGGTGGTACAAAATGTCCTCAGAGGGACCGAAAAAAGCACGCCAAGTTCAATCGAATTTGAAGGTTTTGCTGACAGTGTTCTTTGATTACATGGGTGTGGTGCATTATGAGTTCTTGCCGCAGGGTAGAACGGTCAATAAGGAATATTACCTTCAAGTAATGCGCAATTTGCGAGAACCGATCCGCCAGAAACGCACGGATTTGTGGAAGAACAAAAATTGGCTTTTGCACCATGATAACGCCCCTGCTCACACATCGTTACTTGTGCGCGAATTTTTGGCACTCTAAAAAAAACAACACTCTAATAATGATG
Source organism: Stratiomys singularior (assembly GCA_954870665.1). NCBI lineage: Eukaryota > Metazoa > Arthropoda > Insecta > Diptera > Stratiomyidae > Stratiomys > Stratiomys singularior. Next base: position 33,441,155 of record OX940879.1, read on the forward strand.
AAGCCACCGTGTTCCCCAGACCTGGCCCCCTGTGACTTTTTCTTGTTCCCAAAACTAAAGAGACCCATGAAAGGGCGACGCTACACCACGATTGAGGAGATAAAGACGGCATCGAAGGAAGAACTGAACAAGTTCACAAAAAATGATTTTTCAAAATCCTTCGAGAATTGGAAAAAAAGGTTATCACAAGTGTATAATGTCTGACGGGGATTACTTTGAAGGGGACAAAAAAAAATCTTCATGAATAAATAAATAATTCTTGAAAAAACATGAAATCCGCGATACTTTTTGAACAAACCTCGTATGTGGTTGATCCTCTGTGTCACTTGTAAACACACTTTTCTATAACCTCGCGAGTTTTCCATTCTTAATAAATAGAAAATTTTCTCACCTTAGCGATGATCATCTTTAGAAAAAACAAAGCCTACTCATCCTTGTAGCTCAAAACTAAATTGCTCGATGTCAATCTCATCACTGAATACAGCGGTACATGTTGCACCGTAGAGTGAGTGAGTACTCGACCACCCCAAGCTAACTTGGACACAACGCAGACATGTTCTTATCTGTCAAACAAAAGTGAAATGAAATAATGCTAGTAGTATTTTGTGCGTTAATTTTGTTACTATAGACAGTTTCATGTTGTTAAATGTTGCACACATATAAAAAGATTCCAGGGCCAGATGCTATACAACATGCAAAATTAAAGATGTGGAAAAAGTGATGTGTGCCGTTCAAAAAGGGAAAATTTTAACGTGATTAGGCCCACGTTAGTACGGAAGAAACGTGAACTCGTTTGGACGCCCCACTGTGTTAAGTGTGTCTGAGCTGATTTCGAAACTGCTGGGTATTGTGTCAAATTGGGGATAATTCAATAGCATGATGGCTGTCTGGATAATATCTGGATAATATCTGGATAAGCAAGGCAAGTAGATCTAGGTCTCTTAATATAACATCCTAGGTCCAGATTTCGTCCATTCGTTTATCACAAGAAAAAAAACTGTCCATTAGAATTTCGTCGAACATTAAGCAGTCCAGGGCGTCAATCAACCGAGATGACATTTTAAACTTTTTTAATAATGTTTGAATAACGCATCCTCCTAAACCAAATGAAGTGTTAAAAAAGATTCCAGATGGTCTTGATAACAATAAAAACAGGAGATGAGGTGAAAGATTTTAGATGGCTGTTTGCTGGAACTATTGCAGGAGCACCGACAAAGTGGCGAGAAACAGAAAAGAAAATGAGGCAAAAAGATACTTAAGCTTAAGTGTCCGAGATTTTCAGTGATATACAAGCTGCTTCCCTTGAAGAGCAGCTTCCTTCCTCTGGTATTCAGACCAAGAACCTTTGATATGAATTCCTGGGAAAGATACTACTTGTGCTGGATCTGTGTTGCTTGTAACAATGGAAACATAGATGAATATTACCACTGCTGGTGATGGGAAGATTTGGAAGAAGCAGAAATCTGCGGTTACAGCGATGAACACGAAAACTTTGCTCCAGAAATGAAAATTTAATTTTTCTTTTCTTGAATTATCCAGAGTAATTATAAGGTTCACTCGGCTTTTCACTTAAGATTTGCAAGCAAGAATACTAAATTAAAGTTTTGATAAACTACACCTTGCAATATTCATGTTTAATTTTTAAAAATTTAAAAATTAACTGCAGTTCGATAAGGTTTCTTACGTTTCCCTTCCCATTTTGGGCTAAACCTCGGCTCCTTTTCCTCGGTTTCTTGAATTTAATCATCCGAATTGATGTGGTTTATTCATGGAAATGTTCTCTTATAAATTCTCTCTCTCTCTCTCTTTCTCTCTCTCTCTCTCTCAGTATAAACCAATTCTCGGGTATCACGTGGTTTTTTGATACTTTATTTCTGGGTTCAGGTTTCGAAGGGCTTATTCGACTCTGGATTCTCATGATACGACGTTGACACTCCCGTTTGTCAAATAGGTGTAGTGGTTACACTTCTTGTTTATTCCTGTTGAAATTGCTGGTCATATGTATGTCATATTTTCCGGGCATGGCTTTCTTGTCCAGCCATTTTGGTAACTAGTTTTTGGCTTTTTACGCTAGCTTTCCGTCGCTTTACTTTATTATATTCACTGCAAATATGCTTTTCTCTCTTTGATCCTTCCATTATGTTATAAATTTTGTTTACATTTAGCTTCGCTGCTCCTCCTTCGAGTAAGGGGATCCTTCTCTGCAAGGGTTAGACCCGCAGAGCGCATTGAGATTGTCAACCTGACCGCTAAATTAGTTGAAGATACTATGACCCCCATTATGTCAAGGGTATAGGGGTTACTCTGATCATTTTGAACTTAGAAGAAAATTCGGCTTAATATATTAGCAACTTAATTGTTAAAAAATTCAAAATGATATTCAACCAACATTAGTGAATTTGCCCTATTCAATCGTGGTATATTTTAAAAAACCTTCTTGCCCTGGTACAACAATTGCATATATTACTTGTGTATTCATTGTTTTTTTTTTTTTTGATAAATACATTTTGTTACAAGCAATCGATTTTTTATAACAAATATTTTTGTTTATCAAACATACCTATGCACGTTGTAAGGGTCTTTGCGTTTGATGAGAGCTCTGTTGAATCCGCGTATGAGTAAGGAATTTGTGACTTTAGTGGCTGATATTGATACTGAACTTACTTATGTTTGATAAGTATTCTCATCTTGAGAACTTATGCTTTAAGTCCTTTAGAAAGTATGTTGAGCCCTATAACCCTTTGCGGTCAACGACTTTCCCGGCCAGATGAGGTAGCAGGACGAAGCGATTTTCGCGAATGCGTTGAGTGACTTACATGATGCGATAAAATTATCTTGCATATGAATTACCTTTTAAAAACGTTATATTTTGATTTTTTATGTATGTATATATTATGATTATTTACATCTTTAAAACTATATTTACAAGAATAACTATCTATATAAGAAAGTAACTATCTTTACGACAGCGCAACTTAATAAAATGATCTTACATATAAATTATCATTTAAAAAGTTGTATTTCAATTAGTTATCTATATTTACATGTTGAAAACTAAATCTTTAAATCATTAAATCTTTAAAATCATTAAATCTTTGAATCTTTCTTACAAGAATAACTATCTTTAATAGAATTACGATCTGTAATATCGCTTTGTGGGATACGTTGTAAAGCATTCACCAAGATGCATTTGAAGTTTATCTGGACAAGTATCTCAATAATACGTCGTCTCATGTCTTCCACCTAGTTTGTCGAACAAACTTTGCAGTCCTTTGTTCCCGCAGGAATTACTTGAAGTTTTCCGTTCACACGAACTCCGCCAAGGTTCGACGTCGATTTTGAAGCTCGCTCTCGTGGTTGCAGAAATTTCTTGTCAATTTATTTACCAAATTTTTCCGAAACTGTAAATGTGCAAACCGCTGCTCGATTTTTTGCCTTTTAACTTCTTCGTACAGAATGAACGAATTAATTATGCATATTTCCAATCCACAAAAGAAAAATTTGCGCCACAACTTTACGGACTTCCTCATAAATCTTTACGTCGAACAATACTGATCTGCAAGAAAAACGTCACCCATGAATTGAGTGTGATTTGTGATAGCATTGTTCGACATCACGGTTTGGACGCCATGCTGGAGTATTCGTTCAACGGTATTCATTTCTGCATTGTGATAATTGGTCGGTAGTGTGACGATCCTCTTATCTTTCCAAACGAAAATCACATTAACTTGTATACGATACGCTACCATAGATTTTCCTTTCGGAATGTATCATATTTCCATTGCTTCTGGCATATCTTTTCAGTTGGTTACTATTATGGAATCTGCCAGTGTATAAATTCTAATCCCTCATTCAGTCGATTTTTGAGCATTATAAGTGATTGAAGAAATTCAAGCATTGAATTTTACGACAGATTCGTCGGCAGAAATTTCTTGGCTTGGTGAAAAATAATCCAAAAGTTGAGATGAGCTGCAAACGTGTACTGTTGCTACTTTGTGCCCCTTCTAATTGAAATCATCATCATCGCTCATCGCTTTTGTCACCTTTCGTCCCACTGATTATTTTATAAATTCGTTAAATTTCGTCATGCACCGTATCAGAACGCAATTCGTCTTCACTAGAGCTGAGCTCAATTGTGAAATTCACTTTTGCAGGGGTTCACACAATGGCACGAAACAAATTCTTTCGACGCTTTCGACACACTCGCCAAATCTCAACTGAACTCGGAACTATTACAAGAACACTTTGTGAGAAACGATACTGCGGTTCAATCGGTTGGAGATAAAGGGAACATAAGTATACACCGACTGTCACCTCTCACTTACCACTCGTCCTGTCGCATGAAAGGCCGTGGTGACTAAGAGTCGCCTCTCGTTCGCAAATGGTAAATTTAATTAAAAATTTCGTGCCGAGGTCTCAATTCAATGTATGTTTAACATGGATATGGTATTATTTCGTCCTTTGTAATAAGAATGAAGAACATTTTTTAGATAAACAACTGAAAAAATTAACTATTAGAATGGTAGGAACATTTCACGTCTGCTCCTTAACCTGAGGCAGCAATTCACTCGTTCATATGGGGATGTTGTTGTCTACTTGAGGCAAGTATTGTGTGGGTGTGGCTGCTTCCAGTCGTTCTTGAAGTTTTTCCTTGTGAAAGTTCCGGCGAAATTTAAGAGCTCTTCAGGGAAACTATAATCGGAGAAATGCTTGAATGGTTGACAACCGATTGAAATATTATGATCAGGCAGTTCAGTCAGTTAAAAATCGTTCTGGAGTGCCTGTCAGTGATAGGAATGAAAAAAATCTCCTTTTTAGGTTGCAACTCCCCAACAAAACGGATTTGTGTAATGGGGAAGAGCATACAAACATACAAATATAAGCTCTTTACCAAATTAATGTGTCATTATGCTATAATAGATTCTTACGTTGGCAAGGAAACTGTTTATTGGGTAGTCCAACCCTCAGGGCTCAAAAAACTTTCAACTCCTGATCACATAGAAATGTTATAACATCTATAAACGATCGGAACTGATTTATTTCGAACAGAATTAATTTACCAATGAGTTATCTGAAGCTAACCGTCCTTTATATTTATGATACTTTAGCATACATTCGGGTTATTGCGTATACGGGTACCATTTATACGCAAAAAAAATTTAAAATGATTAAATTTAACATAACATTTTGAATTTTACACCCAACACCCCATTAGGTGTGAAGTTCAACAGAAAAACTCAGTTAAAATTCAGCACAATAATTTTTCACAACATTTTCAAATATTAACATTTCGCTTTGCTGCTCCTTACAATCCCTTCCATCGAGGCGAGAATTGATGGTTGAGTTGCTTGCTTTTGAGTTTCACTAATGACCTTTTAATGGTTCACATCCTGATAAACGTTTATGACTAATAAATTAATAAGAAGCTGGTAACAAAGACGAACTCTTTTAAGGAACAAACGTGGTCATAAAAAATTCCATAATGGGTCCTACTTATTATGCAGACTTGAGTAGAGATGCCATTCACCCGCCGTCAACGGCTCTATATTGTTTTTGACTATCCTGTTCGTTCTGCTTCCATGCTCCTTTTTTCGCTTTTTTATTCTCTTATTCGTTATTATTTTTTTTTTTGTCAAAAACTTTTGTCCTTGTTTATAACTTGTTCACTGGTCTAATTCAGTCTCGCAAGAATTTCCCGATCCTTTCGGAAAAACAAGAGTTGACGGCGAGAAAAAAATTCAAAGCCAAATTTCCCTTTTTTATGCTCGAAGGCACAGTTAGGAAATTGGCTATTTGAATAATAAAAGCTCTAAACCCTTTTGCTTTGATGGCCGCGAGGCATTGAATTTTTCTGCTTGATTCCATTAGTATTATATGTTGACAACCCAAGAATTTCGTCCTTTGGGCATCTACGGAATATGAATTTTACTCGCACAAATGTGCATTCCGGAATGTTAGCATACGTTCTACGAAAATTGACTAATTGAATCTCTTGATTTGGTGGAAAGTTTCGCTGTAACTCGTGAAAAATATTTTGTTGACGAGAAATAAACTGTAAGAACATACGCGTAAAGGTGGAAATCAATTGAATCCCCGAAAATTCAAATTGCAAATATTTCCAAGTAAACACACAAAATCAGCATATTCTATTACGTCTTTTGGAGTGCGACCTGGCGATATTACGTAGTATTACGTGAAATTATTGCGATTGAATACCTTTACTGCACTCCTGCTGGTAATTTTCCTGGCTCCAAAAACACAATGAGGAGAGCACATTTAACATTTTTCTAATTGGTTTTTATGAACTTTTGTAGACTGCAATATGACGGTTTTGTTTTTTTATGGACTTATGCGATAATACCGTAGAGTAGCAGTTGTACCGTAAGGCTCTTTGCCAGGTAAATTGTTTTGCTGTAAGACTCGTATGCTATCCATAATGTCTGGTCTTCCTTGCCGGTTGTCTCTGGCCTGGATATCAGACCTGTGCGACGTTGTTGCTATATTTCATCTTGAACTTCTTTTCTTCTGCCCTACTTCAATCATCAGGATGATAAGGGCGACGTCCGATTTTTCTAATTTGATGTCCTTTGGGTTATTGATGATTTTTTTTGTGGTAGGGAGGTGAAGGCTGTTTACGCCCTGAGTGTGGGACTCCCAGACGCAAAATGCTTTTGGACTACCCACTAAACACCTCCCCTGTCAACCTGAGAACCTAGCCTGGAACCGTTTGACACATTACTTCGGGCTAGGCCTCGTGTTCCTACGCCTGCAGGCGCCTTCTGATTATGGAAATCTCTTCTCTAACGGGAAGGACGGGAGAGAAAGGAAGTGACAGAAAAGGGATCCATCCATCCCCGATGCCTCCTACCGCTCCAATAAAGTTTTTTCAATATCAGCACTGCCCGAGCATATTGCGCCACGCGATTCCAATTGTCAACTGTTTTCAGTATTACTCCGACGATAGTTTCCGGACAGAGCCTTCCAATTTCTCTGAGTAAGACCCCTCGCTGCTGGCTCCACCTTTTGCAGTAGAAGAATGTGTGACAGGCGTCACCCAACAACACAACACACAGTTGAGAGACCGTGCTCTGTCAATTTTGTACAGGTAGGACCGAAAACAACCGTGCCCGCTTAAGTGCTGGGTCAAGTAGAAATCGGTCTGACCATGCACTCGACTGAACCACGGCCTCAGGTCAGGGATCAGACGTGCAGTCCATCTTCCCCTTGTTTTTTGCTCCCAGGACTGTTGCCAATCGCTGAGAGAGCGACGTCCTCTCTTCGATCTTCGCCGTTGCGCAGGTAAATACTTCTTCGCTCTTTCTCAATGAGGGTGATGGGTACCACCCCGGAGACCGTTCGGTATGCGCATGCGATTCGCAGTGCTCCTTGTCTCCGCACCTGTGCCAACTGCTTCCGATGTAACTCCTTGCTGAGACCGCCGCCCCACAGTTCTGATCCGTAGAGTAGAAGCGACTGCACAACGCTAATAAAGAGTCGTCTCCTTGATGTGGTGGACCCTACTGTGTTGGCCGTCACACGCGCTGCAGCCGTGTCAGCTGCTGCCCTGATTTGTTGGGAAAAACTCATCTTCGAGTCTATCAGGACGCCTAGGTACTTTACTGCTGATTTCGATTCGACCAGCTCGTCCCCTATACTGATAGGCCGTACTCTGGAGATTCTCTTCGTCGTTAGGATGACCACTTCGGTTTTTTCCAGTGCCAGCTTGAAGCCGTGAGCGGTCATTCAGTCCATTAGCCCCCGCATTAACGTATTGAGTCTGAGTTGCGCATGGTCTACTGTGCGTCCAGCGACCAGCGCCGCGACATCGTCCGCGTAGCCGATCAAATGTGACTCATCCGACAGTTCAAGCTGCAGGAGTCCATCGTAGGAGATGTTCCGCAGGTCCGGGCCAAGGATAGAGCCCTGAGCGACACCTGAAGTGAGATTTGTACTTCGCCTACCCTCCTTCGAGTCGTAGAGTAGGCTGCGGTCCTTCAAATAGTTCCTGAGAATCCGCATCAGGTACACTGGTACTTGAAAATGATTTTCTAGCGCTCCCAGAATATCTACCCATCTAGCGCTGTTAAATGCATTTCGGACATCCAGAGTAGCCAGCAGGACGACCCGTCGTGTGGAAATACTGTGACACTCCGCACGTTGGACCGCGCTCACTATTTCTCCAATTGCATCGATGGTGGAGCGGCCTGCTCTGAAGCCATGCTGCCGTGGAGATAGATCCCCGGCAATACGAATTACGTCAGCGAGTCTTCTCCTGGTAAATTTTTCAAAAACTTTTCCGGCCGTGTCAAGCATACACAGTGGGCGGTATGCAGCTGGCGACTCGGGATCCCCTTTTACCTTCGTAATGAGTACAAGTCTCCACCTTCCAGCACTCTGGGAACAGCCCTTCGCGCAGGCATACGTTGAACATGCGGAGGAGCAGGTCAGGGAAAAGTGGAAGACCATTTGTAGCACCTCTGCTGGAATTCCATCTGGTCCTGGAGCCTTTCTGGCCGTCATAGACAAAACTGCTTTCTTCAATTCCATCTTCGTGTGAAATGGAATTTCCATTGGTGTTTCATAGTGAACGGCTTCAACGATGGTGGGATGGATGGGGAAGAGAGCCCGCATGATTTCGTCTATCTTTTCTGCCTCGTATGAGTGAGGTGACCCTTGGACACCGAGCTTCCCCGTTACTATTTTTTAGCCCAGGCCCCATGGGTCTCTGTTCACATCGTCCACCAGGTTTTGCCAGCAGCTGGCCTTGCTGCTGTTGATAAGTCTACGGAGGCAATTTCTAGATGACTTGTAAGCTGCTAATCGGATACATACCTCTTGCCGGGTTCGAGCTCGATGTGTCGTAGTTTGTGACACTCCCTTCATTTTTCGGCAATTTCAGGTGTCCACCAGTATACTAGAGGCTTGCTGTGCGTAGAGGCTTGCTGTGATTTTCGTAGGGACATTGATGATCTGCAGGCGGATGTAATGATTCTCATAGTTGAGTTAACGACATCTCTTGCCGCAGGCTCTCCGTTCCCCAGCGTTGCTTCCGACAGCGGTGATCGTGCCATAAACACTTCAACAAACTTCTCAATATCCGCTTTCTCAGTATTCCACCGGAGCGCAGAAGAGCAAGCGCGTGGTCTTCGGTGCTAGGCACTCCGCACACTAACCACACATCAGGTATGGTGCCGACGCGACCCCATCGACGGAAAGTAGGGGTGTGGCCTGTGTTCAGTACGACGAGCCCAGTTCGTGCTGCCATGTCCACGATCCGTTTGCCCCGAGCGTCTGACTGGAGCATGCCCCAATCGATTCCCTTTGCGTTGAAGTGACCTCCGACGAGCTCATGGCCCTCAATACTCGAAACAGCGTCCTCCAAAGCATTGAGCCTAAGTTGAAAGGACGACAACGATTCGTTCGGACTTAAGAGTGTAGTTCCCGAACACCGAACCCAAACAAAACCATCTCCTCGCCTCCGATCCTGCACTTGTAGGTGAGCACTGTTCCGATCCCAGATGGCGGCTGCACCGGATTTGTCAGGATACGATGTTGGTGAGTTTCTGGTGTGATGTTGCTCGCTCAGCAGTAGTAAGTCAGCTTGCCTGTCTCTCGCAAACTGTTCCAGCAGGTCTTGGGCGATGATGCTTCGATGTAGATTGATTTGAAGTGTACGAATCATTGCAGAAGCGCTTTTGCCTTGGTTAGAGCTTCTTGGAAGACCCGACACTTCTGTGTGCCTGGAATATATTTCAAATAATCTGGTCTCAGGTTATACTCCTGGCAAAGAACACAGTCTGACTCGTCTGTGCATTCCTTCTTTTTATGCCCTGCCATACCGCAATTGTCGCACAAGGAGCTTCGGTCAGTTCCATTACATGTCTGTGCGGTATGACCGTATCCGAGGCACTTGAAACACCGAAGGGGAATAGCCCTTCGCCGTAACCGACAAATAACCCACCCTATTCTTATTTTTCCCTGCTTCAAAAGCTGTTCTGCTTCCCTCTCTGTGAGGTCGATTACGGCCATGTGTTGACCCCTGTTGTTTTGTTTGGCCAGCCTGACTTTCGTTTCGCCTAGTACGGGGAAGTCGCGTTTTAAGGCACCTTCTATTTCGGGCAGATCCGTAACGCAATCAATGTCTCTTATTTCTAGTGTGGCCTTAGGCTCGAGTGAGGCTACAGTTGCCTTCTCTCCAAGGACTCTTTGACTGCGTCGCGGAACGCGTCTTTATTGTTTGAATCTGATCCGAGCTCAACAAGTAGATCCCCCGAGTGAGTTGGCCGTACAGCTTTTATCACAGTTTGTATGTCTTCGGGTTTTACCGCTCCCTTGATTTCTCGCAGAACATCCACATAGGATCTACCGTCGGTGGGTCTAACCAACAGTGGCTGCCGAATGGGTTTTCGACGCTTCTTAATCTTAGTTTCTTGGGTTATCTGCGATGATTCATTGCATTTCGGTTCCTGTGGAGGTTTATCGATTTTGAACTTTAGGGACGCTTTTTTAGCTGCCTTTTTGGCAGCTTTGGATAGTGCCGTCTGCTCTTTTGTCTTCGCTGCCCTAAGAGTTGGATGGCATAGGTCAAGATTGGTCTGATTATACTCTTATATACTGCTATTTTCGTATCTAGGTTAAGTTTGGCCTTTTTATTGAGTGGCTATTACATTTTCTTGAAGATTGTGTTTACTTCTCCTTTCCTTTTCAGCAGGAGCGTGTTCCAAATTCACCTGCGGTGCAGATGCATGCCCAGTATATTAGATAGAGGACCGGTCCCAGAACACTTCTTTGGGGGACTCCTACTTCAATTTTGCTCGTCTTACAAGTGTAGTTGTTGTAGGACACTTGAAATTTCCTGTTCGTTAGAGAGCTATGTATGATATTGCGAAATTTACTCGGGAGAAGACTCTGAATTTTAGTTAACAGGCCGTTGTGGTTTATCTTGTCGAATGCTTGAGCAATGTCTAATAATAAGTCAACACGGTAGTGTTTGTTTTTCATAGCGTCTTTTATGCTATTGTATATGTTGTCGATTTGCTCGATGGTGCTGTGCTGGCCCCTAAATCCGAATTGGTGAAGAGGGATGCTTTGGTTTTATCCAGATGGTATTGGAGTTTGTCTAGGAGCATTTTTACAAACAGGTTCGAGAGGATGATTCTATCTTAAATATATCTTTTCCCCTGGACTGGGAAGTGGTTGAGGTGATGAATAGCACTGATAATGTTTAGAATCCTTATCGCTCTCATTTATTAGTAAGTCTTATATTAGCTTTTATTAGCTACCGTGGCCTGGAGCTTTTTTTGGGTTCAACTCGTGTATTTTGTAAAAAATTTATACAAAGCGAAAACAAATCAGCTTTTCCCCTGATGTTTTTGATGGGGTTGCTTTTATTGTTAAGTTGGGTTTGAATACTTTTTCCAAGTGTTTTGCGGACGCCTCCATTTTGGCTTCATCCTCGTTAATCGTGTTGAAAATAACATGTGATTTTTCCCAAGTATTGGTATGTCCTGTTGCATAAGTTTTTTATCACCCTTTGTTACTTTCCAGATAGCAAAGTTTGTGGCTTGGTAGTGGTTCAGCCCAGCTGTAAAATTATCGATACTTTGGCTCCTCTCCTGTTCCAGCTGTGTTCTGAGGTTTTTCGTAGCCAGGTTTAGTTCAGCCCTTGCTCGTGGAAATCTTGTTGGTTGCCAATTTTTTCTGTTTTCCTTTTTTCCGAAGAGGTCTTGAGTGGTGGCAGTGTTTGCTTCGGGTGTGGCAGCCTGGGCACATTCCTTAATCGTGCCGTTGAGGTGCTCTAGGGCGCATTCAACATCCTCTTCCGTTCTGATTTAGATTTGTTCGTCGTAGTTTCTTTTAAATAGTGGTTAGTATGTTGGTTTGTAAATCTGTGGAGTGTTTTCGCGAACGCTGGAGTGCTTGTTTGTTTAATGATGGTTGATGCGTGGTTTGAATAGTGGTCCAGGGTTGTTGTGGCATTAAGTAGGTTCTGATTCAGGTCTTTGGTGACTCGGAAATTTATGATATCTGACCTTTTCCTTCTGTCAGATGGCCAATTTGTTGGCTTTTTGCCAGAGATGCATTCAAGGATGTTTTATATGCATTGATTGTCCCAGCCCTTTGCTTCTCTCCGTTGTTGCGTTTGATCCCCTTAGTAGTGATTTGGTATTGTAGTCCCCATCCGTTACAAATCTATACCCCAGTTGAGTGAAGAACTCGTTGAATTTTTGTTTCCCCAGGTTGTATTTTGGGGAGCAGAAAACCGCTGATATGTTGATGGGTCCTCCCAGTACTGTAATGCATATTTCTGCGTGCTGAACCTCTTCCGTTTGGGTGAGGCTGATTGGGTAGTGCTTAATCCTGTTTTTGATGAGTATTGCAATGCCTCGATTAGTACATTGCAGGCCTTGTCGTTTGGGTGGTCGTTTCAGTATATTATGTATCCGAAAATTTTGAAGTTGTTTTTATCCGTGAGATGTGTCTCGGCAATTAGCATTACATCGATTTGGTTGAGATTTACATATTTTTCTATCTCTAGTTTGGGTTTGGATAGACCATTGGCATTCCAGGGCATCATTTTGATTTCTTTCGTTTTACTAGTTAACTTAGTATCTGCCATACGTTCTTTACGTGTCATAGATTTACAAGACTCCGTTCGCATCTCTCGGAGAAAATTGGCGTAATTTCCCCAGAAAATGTAACGGGAAAAATGATGCAATCAAAAGACAACTGGAACTGTGTGTCGCACTACGTACGGACAGCACTTATTATAAAGAAGGGCATGGTGGATCGCTTGGCAAGGGAGGGGGGATCTCTGTAACGCAATTCTCTCTAATCGCAATTGCTTCCTATCCATCCGTGCAGAAAAAGGAATTTCCCTTAACCTGAAGGCACCGCTAAGCGATGATTAATGAGGCCTAGTCCGAAGTAATGTGACAAACAGAGCCAGGCTAGGTTCTCGGTGTGGCAGGGGAGGTGTTCAGTCGGTAGTCCGGTAGCGGGAAAGTTCGACACTCAGGGCGTAAAAACCCTTCACCTCCCAAACAAAAAAAAAACTTGCTTTTGCGGGTCCTTGTCTGTTGTGTTCGTGGGATGACGTTTGCCCTATTGGAGCTGAAGCTACTGATGGCATGCTAGCTGGGGTGTGTGGAATTTGGGATCGATGGGTGTTGAGATAAGAGTTGAGCTTGACACTGAATAGTTGCTGTCTTGTGAATTGTGAATAGCCATGTATACTGGGGAGCCCATATAGTTGGCTGTGTACTAACCAAAGCAGTTGCCCCCTTTTTATGTCTAAGTGGCCGTCCTTGTTCTTATTGCAGTATTCAGTTTTTTGGTCTCCACTTCAGGCTACACACACGTTTTTAAGTTTGTAGTATGTTTTTGTGTAGCAAAATTCTTGGCAAGCTCTACACTGTATAGGAGTTTTCCTCTTGAATGGTTCCACGATCTTTACCTTTCTGTTTATATGTATTCATAGATTGTATAGATGTTGCCTTTCGGTGTCTGACATTAGATGAGGTTGATTAAATCGATTTAAAATATTATGTACGTATTTTGTGTCGAAGCCTAGGTCTTTTGATTCTTTTTTATGTCTTCTGTTGGAACTGAGTGGTCGACCTGATATTACTACCCTTATCCCTCTTTTACTCTTAAGTTAGTACAGTTGCTGTCCCTGATGCTCGCAAGCACAGATTAACTATATATAGTGCTGTGAAAATTTTGGGTTATCCTATAAAAGTAAGATTTTATTTCCGAAAACCGTATATTTTCTTGAACCATATGCATTATAAGGAAATTCAGTATGATTAAATCGGTGATTATATTCATTGAAATGATGTATTCCGATATTATTCAATAAAATAGAATAAATTCTATGAAAATTTATAAGTTCAGTATAATATTTGATATGTTTTTAATTTAAAATTTTTAAAGTAAATTCGATTGTACTTTATTTTCATAACATCTAATAATCAAGTCATAAGACTATTTAATACACTGTTGAATATTTCAGTTCACGCTACAACTATTCGTTGTTTCAGCTCTGCAACAGTTTCTATAGATGGTTTCTGCTGTGCGTCAACCACAAATTTTCTACAGGGTTCAAGTCGGGACTTACCACTTTTAAGTGGGCGTTGCCGTGTAGACGGTTGCATTATCCTATTTGAATATAATGCTCTCATCTTCTTGAAATGCCATAAAAGGTAAAAGATGTTCCTCTGGTAACACCTGGTCATCAGCAGCACTAATTCTTACATTTATGAAAGCTATTTCGCTCCGAGAACTTTTCTTGAACCCTACCCAAATCAAAGCAAATCCATGTCCATGTGCTCCTCTTGAGATATTTTTTCATTCCGTCCGCAAATCATACCAGTAGAAGTTAAAACCATCTAGCCCATCGAGATTATGTGTGTTACCAAATGTCACGTTTCTGTATTCAAATTTTCGGTGAATATCATTCTTGCGTTAATGCTTCGTGTCGTCAATTTAGACTTTTGCCAACATTTTCGACTTGAATGTTTTCGAAGATCAATTTTCCTACTTGTACTGAAACCACTAAGATCACAGTCCAAGTTCAAACGTCTAGCAACTTGTGATAATGAAGCAACTGTGTTCGATGATTCTCTGAAAATTAAGCATTTAACAACAAGAATATATTTTGGCGGATGTCCAGATGACTTCTTTCTCCGTGATTTTCGATTCCAAGCCTCAAAATATGTTCAACTACACTTTATGACCTTTTAATTTCACTCGCGATTTGTGTTTGAGTTTTTCCACACTTCTTCAAGTCAAATGTTCTTTGTTTTTCAACGTTACTTAATTTTTTTCTCGCGATGTTTTATGTGTTAAAAAAACTACTCAACATTTCTACAAAACCACACTTCATTCAAACTTTTTTATATAAATATACTTCCAGATCTTTCAAGTATTAAAACTCGTTAAAAAAATTTACCACTTAAGCCAAAACTGCGTTAGGAAACCAAAAACTGCGTCTGAGTTTTAATTATTCGCAACTGCATACATGTTTGAAATGTCATGTAATGAAATGTCTATACATATGAAAAATAAGCGTAAGTCTATAATTTTTCACAGCACTCTGCAGCGATGACATCCTCTAGTGGATTCAGCTAGACTATAACAGAAAAAGTACAAGTAGATTTAAAAGTGAGTATATTTGTTTAGCATGTTTAGGCAAAAGCTTTGAAGGGAGCAATCGTCTCTTACGGGAAAATGAGAGGCAAACTTTAACTACACTTACTTTGGTCAAATACCGTTAGATCGGGAGTTGTTTTTTACGTTTGTACTCACGCTGTTATAAAATATGATCTAATTTGTGAGTATTGAGGCTGCTATCTTTGTCTTGCTATAAAATAGCCTTTGTCTTGTCGGTGTGGAATTTGATCTCTCATCTGCAAAACTACTCCGATTTAATATTGAAGGTTTGCTGCTGCTAAGACATGATGACTTCTGCTTTTCATCAGGCAGTCTCAACTTTTTAAGCAAGTCCACTTTCGATTGGAGTATTGGAACAATTGTTGATTTTTAATGAACTATTAACTTTTAACTTTTAATTGATCTAGAGTTGGAGAGGCGATACACAATTTTTATTCAAAATACTTAGTCTTTGTATAAATTGGGAATAGCTCCTTGATCAAGCTATTCCCAATTTATACTCCATTGAGTTTATTTATTTGAGGCAGAATTGAGGCTTAAATTAAAGTTCGTTTTATCCTCATTATTTCTTGATTTCCACTTGGTAAGAAAAGTTTTTCATGTTTTCCGATTTCATGGAATTGTGTTGATACTCCTTCGTGATCAAATGGCGATTAAAATGGCTGATATCGAAATATTTATATACTGTTGCGAACGAAACCTTGTTTACATTCATTTTTTATGGACTGCATGAGATTATGTGAAAATAAAAAGTGAAAATAACCTTTTTGTTATTTTTGAGTTCTCTTATAACATACATAGAAAATTTCCTGAAACTTTAATGGGTGTCTCATGTTGCCAATCTAAATATTAAACTGAAACAATCTATCCGCTTCGATCAGTTTCTCTATTAGTTCATCCTAACCTTCTTTGGAGTCATGATTTTCTTGAACCTTCAAGTTTTACGAATGCAGTTTTCTTCCTAAGACGGAAGTTCTTGAAAATCTTCCAAGAGGTATTGTTGGCTCAAAAGATGTTTTCCATTACAAACTCTCCCTGTCATTTTGTGATTGCTGGATTTGCATTTAACATTTGTAAATCAATTTTCTTGCTTCCTTGCCAAGCATCGCCTTGGTTCCTACGTTTTTTTTTTAATTTGATTCTTGCTTTTGATTTAGAGTCTGATTTACCGATAGAGTTCGTAGTTGATTGTTCTTTTGCTGAAGTTCATAGCTCATTTATTTCAGAAATTCATAGCTCATTCATTGTGTCCTATATTCTACATGATTTAAGACACAATTCCTTCGCTATATTTTTCTTTCAACTTCACTTGTTGTATTTACTTGTTGGGGAGACTTTCGTTTGTCAGCGTGTAAGAGGAAACTTGCCCAATTTTTATCCTTAATTTTAGTGGCCCATTTAAAAGGATATGAATATAAGTGTCCTCTACTATATCATTTACAAAAAAGTATACATAAAAATCATCAAAATGTTGTACGAACTAATTTGAAACGTTGCTGTTTCATCTAAGTTTTGTTGTTATTGTAGTGACCCATTTCAGATGACATTTCACATTACTCCTTACGAGGATGGTGACATAACCTCATGGGTTGGAATCGGAAGAATTGGAATCTTATCATATCAATGCCCGACCTGTAAATCGCAGAAATAAAACAAAATTCCAAACATAGGAAACAGGCGCCATTTTTTCTTCTCAGATTTCATATCTGACGGTGCCTTATGTAACGGTGCGGTCCGACTCCTTGAAGGAGATCGTACACTATCGAGCAACACCACGACATCAAACAATCTTCTAACTTTCAATCTCTAAGATAATAAGATAGTCGCTAATCGGATCGTCTAGATACGAAACCAGGATTCTTTAATGAATCTGAAGAACATACCATTGTATGAACGTAATACTAGCGAAGTGTTTGACGGTTTTGGCTCTGCGTGGGGTCGAGTAATTTTTGAAATGCTATTCTGAGCTCGTGATACGGTGTTGGACGTGCGAATTTTCGGAAAAAAGGTTTTGAATTCTTAAGTTGAAGATAGACTTTAGTGATCGATAAAATTTGCAACCTTTGTTGGTTCTGAAATACCTGCGAAAAGAAATTGACACGTAATACTCTCTTTCAAAAAGGAGAGATTCATGATTCGCATGCACCACCCCACTCGTAATAAGTTATCATTACTTTTTAAGAGTAGGGGTGTGGAGGTTATCAACGTTCGTTTTGGGACTCATGGAAGCAAAATTCTTCTGAAATCTCACTAAACCACTCCCCTGTCAACCTGAAAAACAAGTCTGGGTCCGATTTACACATTTCTGCGAGGTTGGCCGCGTGTTTCTATCTGTCGAGCGATTTCATTTGTCTTTTTTTGCAAGCATTTCATATGACAACCGTTTCCAAGAATAGTCCGCTAAATTACCCGAGGAGACAATCATGCTTCTTACTCCATCTTTTGTAAAAAAGAAACGTGTGACACGCGTCATCTATCATTTCTAGGAAAAGAAAGCGACGGATCGCGATATATCTCTCTCTTTTGCAGGTAAGACCGGTAACATCCATGGCCGCCCATTAGCTGGATCCAGTAGAAATCAATCTCATTGTACATTGCATTGCACTACGATCGTATGTTAGAGATCATCTTGCAGTCCAACTTTTCTTAATATCTGACTGCCAGGACTGTGGCCAATCGCTGAGAGAGTGTTATCTCACTTTGGTGGCAACCTAGTGTCAGTTGTATTTTCTAAAGAACGCAGCTACCAGTTTGTTGTAACGACAGTTGGGTTTTTCTTAGCCCTTACAGCCATTCCACCCACTCAAACGTGGGTTACTTTTACTTTACTTATGTTTGCTGCAGCATTACAGAGTTCCTTTAGGTCATGTTTGCTGGGCATTTTGGTAGACAAAATTTAGATTTCCCAATCATCGTCTGCGTGGACCATTTCAGTCACCTCTACTTGATCGGACTCCTTGATGTATAGTAAATTTTTTGAAAAACCTCTAGATTTTTCGGTATTTTTATTGAAATCAACTTTTTCCTGTTTTTTTCAATGAAACGTTTGATATGGAGTGGTATATGGAAAATCCTGGACTAATTGGCTCAGGAAGGGGTAAGAAATTGAGTCAAATTAACAAATGAATCTCTAAGGATTTGAATAAAATTAACAAATGAAATTAACTCAGTACTGTGTACTGTACTCAGTAAATATTTAAGGTCTCAATTCATAAATGGTTAAAAATAGTATTCCTAGGGCTAACAACTGTCTGCCTAGGATTTTTTCAAATATACCCAGCTGTCGTGCAACGTGCAAAAAACTCTTAGATTCTGCTTCTTAATAAGTATCAGCAATTTTTTTCATGAAGCTGATTTCTGGAAACGAATATATGTATACCATGATAGAATTGGAAGATATAAACAAAATACTTATTATTGAAAAATTTCAGTTGAAAGAAATTATTAATATGTACACCAGGTGTATGCAGAAGTTTTTTCCGGTTTTATTAAGAGATGGCGCCAACGAAAAGTACGCAGCTTTTTAATTTGACATATACGTCATTTCGATTGTCTGACATTTAGCTACAAACCCACAAAAGTTGAGTCCGCCAAAACTAGCGTATTTATTTAATCGTGTTGATCAATCATGTCAAATTTTGTGCCTGAAAAAGAGCATTTGCGATACGCAATAATTGAAAGTCATCGTTTATCATCGTTTATGTCCAACAATTAGGACATGTGAGACATGGTTTTGACATTTAAAAAGTGGTAACTTCAATGTGAAAGACAATGAGCGCTCTGGTGGACTGGCAAAATTTGAAGATGAGGAATTGCAGGAGTTATTTGATGGTCAGCTAAATTAAACTCAACGGCAATTAGCAGAGGTATTCGAAGCAGAAGCAACGTCAAGTCGAAAATCGCAAAGTCACTTATGAAATGCTGCTTTGACGCCACAAAAGGAAACCATTTTTGCATCGGATTGTGACAAGTGACGAAAAATACATATATTTTGAAAAGAAAATCGTGGCTTTTGCCTGGGGAAGCTGAGTAAGCAAAAAATGGTGAAGAAAATTCTTGTTACAATAAGCATTTAAGGGAATGAAGATTACTTTGGAGACTCGGCTTGGTTGTGCAAGTTGTGACGGTGTTTTGTTTTATCATAGGGATAGCCTCAGTTAATCATGTTTGTTATCTTCATCTATATGATAAAGGGAAAGGATAACAAAGTTAGTTTAACTCGAGTCTGTTTTGCTGATTTTCAAAGTTCCGCAGAAAAATGTGAGGGCAGATCATTATCATTCTTGGCACTCAAACCTTAATTGCAACTCATATGACAAATGTGTTGATAACGATTCAGAGATTGAGATAATTTATGAAATAAAATTGAAAATCGATCAGGTTAAAATCTGGCATCGTTTGGCCAAGCTCTTAATAGTCAGATTATGCTCTCTCATTTGAATCTAATCGCGAATTGAAATTTGAAACCAACAATGATGATTTAATCGGTCACATTTCTCCAAAGCAACTAATCCGTATTTAGTATTTATCAGGAAAGGTGGAACCGGCATTGCACGCGAATTGAATTAGTACCAGCCTTCCACTCAATTTCCAAAAGGACGCATTCCACACGTAAACACCACCACTACCACCACCAACAACATCAACAATGACTTCCAAACTAAATACAGGATTGAATCACAACAAATTTCACATGTCCGAATCGACCATTATTGAAACGAAGTATTTGAAAGGGTGGTGGCGGTCCTGCAATCGAATACAAACGATAATGATCGTAACAAACGATCCTGATGGCACTTGATGCGACAAATATGTTAAATTTATTAGTGTGGTTCATATTTGCGTGATTCCTTTGCTTTGCACTAGGGTAGGTGTCCGGGTAGAAAATTTGTGCAACAATCATTGAATAGATATCAAACAGGATAGTTTTAATGAGCTCATACATACATATGTATGTGCGGTTGTGGATTACACAGCAAAATCAATTAGAAACGCAATTTGTCAATGCGATGAAAAGTGCATTTTATGTATAAAGGCGACTGTAATTAAAAGTTTTTGGAAAATAATTGGAAATTAACAAGTTCTGTATGTGCCGATAATGAAGTGTGTGTATCCTTAATTTGGTTATAACCATGACGATACATGCACATATTAATTTTCTCTTAACAAAATTAAAACACTGAATCTGTTTATTTAACATAGGAAACCAGCGGTCAAAGGAGCAAACAAATAAAGGATAGGAGTTTGTGGTCTGATTGTGCACCAAAGTTAAACAATTTTAAACTGTTTCCCGATATACTTTGAGGTACATTGGTTTAATTTTATCTTACTGAAATTTGAAAGGACTTGAAAGTATACACATGCAGATTATAAGATACTTTATTTGAATTGCTTCCATTGTCCTGTTCTTTTTCTGTAATTCACGTCGTGCTGTGTAAGTTTGCACGCAAAGACCAAACCTGGAAGCAACATGTAACTTTGCGACTCACCGAAAATTTCATGATTGAAGCAATTTAAGAGCTTCCTCCTAACCCACATCACTTATATGTTTCGGTTACTCCAAAACAACATCCCTACAAAATTTTCAACGTAGGAACTCGTCCTCTTTTGGCTAGAAGCGCCTTCAGAAAAGCCTCTCTAGTAAAAATCAATGCGGTGAGAGTTGAAGAAGAAAACAGGTGAAAAAAGTTTCCCCTATCCCCCGTCAGGAGACCGTGACGTTCGAGTGTGTGCTTTCGGCGGTCAGGACTGTCCGAGCATAATGGGGCATACGATTCTGTTTCTCAACCGTCCTGATTTATCTTCGAATAAAGTTTCCGGGAAGACCTTTTCAATTTAAATAAAATATGCAGCTGAATAATCGCAAATTTTCAACGTTGTTCATGTTAGACCGATTGCATCCATACCCGCTAAAGAGCTGGGACAAGTAGAATTCAGTATCAATAAGCGGTGGTTCGTATCTCGGCACTAGGTCAAGGATCAAATGTCCAGTTCACCTTCCTCTTGTATGGCATCATCAGAATATTTGTTAACCACGGAGACAGCGTTGTCTTGTCAAAAACTATGTATTCTTTGGTCATAGAAATTCATTTGACAGTGATCTACGGGTCTCCCAGGTGCCTAACCGATGCCGGTTGCGCTCAGTCTGCCAAGGTTCTGTATGGAAAGACCTCTGCAGGTTTTAGGTCGGTAAAGCATCTCTGTACTTACGAGCTGATGTAGTAAGCATGAGGATGTATACACATACTAACTTTCTATTGATGAAATTATTGAACTGGATCTGTCAACTTAACAAAAGAGATCAACTGTCAAAGAAGGACACAATCAAGGTATAGGTGTATTTGTTATTTGAAATAAAAGTTATTTCAACCTGTTTCCTGTTGCACTTTGAGATAGATTGCATGATTTTTTACCTCTTTTGAAATTTGGGACTCTACAGTCGAAGGAATTATTTTGAAGAAATGATACATATCGATATTCCGACTAGAAATTCTGACATACTATGATCCGATTCGGATCAGGATTGCCTGAAGATTGATCAGGCTTCCTGACCTGAAGATGAACGAAAAAGATCTTGCTTTGTATCATTTCTACAGGATCCATTCGACAGATCTGCTCCGGATTCGTTTGAAAGATCTAATCGTGCTCATAAGTCATTTCACCAATAGATAAGGTTGTTGATTTGTTCTCCGTTGTTGTTCGATGAGGTCGAGTTTTTTTCAGCAGATGATTCAAATAATACTGGATGGTTGCATTGAAATTGTCGGTTTTAGACATAATAATATATGTAAATTTTTTTTAAAAAAATTGAAAAAAAATATCATTGGCATCTATGAGTCGTTGCCAACGTGATGGTAAACAATATATTCCTGTTTCATTAAAGTCTCTGTCTCGCCCATCGAAGAAATTTCATAATGTTTTTCTATTTTTTTTTTCTACTTTTCTATTTCTAAGTCCACCCGGTTGGTGGATTATACTCGCATGAAGTTTTCCATCGCCTGAAAAAGGTGAAAATCTGATGGCGAAATTTCGGGAGAATATGGTGGATGTGGTAAAGTTTCGCAGCCAATTTTCTTTATGGTATCTCTGGTGATTGCCGCTGTATGTGGTCGTGCGTTATCCTGGAGGAACAAGACTCCCCTCCTATTCACGAGCGCTACATGCGTACGTCGCAATCCCTAATCAACTTCTCTTAATTACTGACTGTACACCGCAGCTGTAATGCTTTGGCCAGGTTCCAAGAGTTGTACCACACGATGCCACCATATACAGAACAAGGTCTTCCGTTGATGAAGGCTTGGCCTTAGGATAGTTCCAGGGGGGTCGTCTGGTAATAACCACATATACATGCGATGGCTATTGTCATACATAATCAATTTTTCATCGCACGTAATCGATTCAAAAACACCTCCCGTTCATTGTGTAACAACAGCGAAGTACAGATTCCTACACGCTGCCTTTTGTTGTTGTCGGTAAGTTAAAAAGGAACCCACTGATCAAGCCGTAGTTTCTTTCCCAGACGTCGAAGATGGAGACTAATGGTGCTTTTGTCAACGTCGAAGTTTCCACTTAATTAAGTTTGGCGGGCCTCTATATCGGTAAGAAGTTCCGTGCCATTTATCCGAAACATTGCTCCTGGATGATCGTCGTCTTCGAGGCTGTCATCCCCGGTGCGGAATCGGGCAAACCACCTTTGAGCTGTATATTCTGACACATTACCGTCCCAAATGCGTCACATATCCTGCGGGCAGCCGTTGCTGCATTTGTCCGTTATTTGAACTCGTAGACTTTACACTACAATATTTTCCAAAAGACTTAATAAATTTGAATCACACTCGACCTTTTATAATGGCGGCCGATATCCCTTCTCAGGTAGGTACACGGATTCCGGGAAAATGACGTTCTGGAATAAAGAGGTATACAGATGAGTCATCCCTAAACCGACACTTTCAATGCAACCACCCAATAGAATTCGATCTACATTGAATATAAATTCTATTTGCATGTCGGAATGCCTGAGCAAAATTTTTAAGTTGTGACTATGGATAGTTTTGAGACAACAGTTGTAAGTTGAAATCTGACCATCATTGAATGGCATGGCAGATGCTGTTCGTTGAAGCATCAAGCTTTGCTAAAATAAATACGAAAGCATAATTTCTACGATGAAAGAGCTAAGATGTCGTTATCCGTTCCCGAAGTTGCTACTTGTTCATTGCTCTCTTCGTTACTACTTGATGGAACACTTCAGTTACAAATGTTGGCATATTGTGAATCATTGGAAAAGTTTGGATCAGACTCATCCGTCGGCTCTTCATCCCTCCAGCCAACACTCCTTCATGTGGTGATTTTTCATTTAGGTACTCTCGATTACTATCTAAATGCAATTTGTAATTCTCACTCTTTTCACTCCTTGAAGTATACTATTGTTGGTTATTTACTTCGTTAACATTAAGTTGAGAAATTGATTCTTCATGAACATCATCTTCATGCTTTTTTGTTTCTACATTAAAATTAACTCGTTGACGTTCCCGATTATTTTTGGATCGCAATTATGATGATAGGGTTATCAGTTAGTTAAGTTCATCAGTTAACTCAATCCTTGAGAACTGTATTATTTTATTACGAGCAAACAAGCATACAATATCATACATAAGCTCACTAGTATGCTGCGTAATTTGAGTTATGATATTGTAAACATGAAACATCTCCTTCGCTGCTCGAAATCTTAACGTATACACACATGTCTGATGACAGATGACAGGAATAAAATTAACAAGAAATGACATCAAAATCCGTGTACTGCTATGGACCAAGATGACAAAGCCGCATGAATCGAAACTGCTTCTCTTTCCTGGTGACCTCTTCGCTGTTTTCTTCACTTCTGCGCACGCCAATGCTTGTACGCTCTATCACGAACATTGCTGTTCCAGACACAGTGGGATATCCGCATGCAATTCACAACGCTTCCTAATGTCTTGCCAAAGGTTTAACAGATACAGAAGAAAATATTACCCAGCGTTCATTTCACCTTTGCAGGCGGCTTTTATGAGTGTCAAATTTAGACAACAGTTTTTATTATTAACACGTTGTATTCAAAATGAATGAGATTGTGAAAATTTTAATCGATTTGTGTTATATGAGCTGGTTTCACTTAAGCACCACCAGGCGGCAATCTCATCCACCAAAAATATAATTACAAAAAGCAATTTGACACAGCGGTTAACTCTGATCCAAGGCATTAGGTTTGACAGAGTCAACTTCTCTCGTGTGGAATTGCCTTAGCACTACAGGAGACATCAGGTATATGGGCACATGTGTGAGTAACACCCATGGTGGTTGCGCTGTAAGCGATCTTTGGAATAGCTGTGAAAAAAGCTTTGAAATTCCATTAAAGAACACTGACGGTTGCTTCTTGGAAATTGAAGCGTTGCACTTCTGCTCATCAAAGACCAACTTACTGAGAGCTTTATAACAAATGAAAGAATTGACAAGGCGATTCAGTATAGGTGACAAAACAGGTCGAATTCAAAGGACCAAAGGATCGAACATCTGATCGAAGAGACGCATGCGATTGGTTTTGAACTTACTCTAGCCCTACCGGGAATATATTGGACATCTAAAAACTGTATTCATAAATCCTAGAATGTAATGTAATTGTATATATGACGACTGTTTCGAAGCCGCCTGGTATTGAGGCATTTAAAAGCAGCTTTTCTAGTTTGAGTTGGTAACAATGGAAAAGCAAGGAACTTTATCTAGGTTTTATGAAAAAAAGATTCGAAAAGATATGGGTCTTGTCCACTTCAGCGCCTACTAGAATACCCAATTTGATGTCCTTGGATTGGAATCGTTTTGAATTACCTAAATCCAAATTTCTTTTAGAAAAATTTCTGATTTTTTTCCTTTTTCGTTTTTTCCTTGCATGTCTTGAAGGAGTGGTAGCATCCAATTTGAGTTTTTGTAGCTTGTCGTCATATTAATCCCTGACTCCCACAGGATTGTTTCCCAATCACTAGGAAACAACTTCGCTTCACTTCGCAGTGCTGTGACAGTAGATGGTCAGTTCCACGTACGGGGGTGCTAAATGCATCCTATCAGTCTTTTCTTCCTTATTTAGGTATTTGCCTATCACTTAGCTTCGCTGCTACCTATTTACCTACATCCGTCGGGCCTAGTGAGATGATCTTTTAAAGCAAGTTCGCCGGATTTTTATTTAATGACTCTTAATATGTTTTCTCGCCCCGTCAGGGGTGATTACATTGGTGGGGTGACACTTAAGCCTTGCAGAATTCATTTTAAAAGGTAGAAATTCCGATTCATTTAGATGCAAGGTTTTTCTTTTTAAGTAGCAGATACTGGTTGGTTATAAAATAATCTGAATATTTTGAAGCTTAATCTGTCAATGCTCGATCGGATTCATAACGAAAGATCAAAGGGAAGCATCTAAATTACGATGGCGGTTCAATAAGTACCCGTGTTTGATTTAGGCGTTCCTGAGGAAAGTTAGTATTTCTGGCGACACTGCCTACTCAAACCATCGAATATGGAACGAAGTAAGGATCGGCAGGAAATTATTTTTTGACAGTTTCCTGTAATCACTCTCTCGCAAGTGAACCTCCATATTTTATACACGTGATTTTTCCTAGATAATAAATATATTTGATTATATTGTTTCCAACGTGTTTTTATAAGGACTAAGGTTGAGTGAATCCCTAAATTGGTGAGCCCGAAGTGATTCCCCAGGTTAAAATAACATTTCGATTGACACTAAAGTGTGAAAAACCTTGTTTTCGTGAAAGTGCGACGCAATTCGCAAAATGGCTCAAAATGGCATCTAAAACCCCAAGTGCGTTACCACCGATCGCGCCGTGATCTTCAACATCCATGAATCTGTTCGTAGAAGCGTCGCGAATTACAAAATTCCCGGCATTTTACAGACCGGATCCCGAATCCTGGTTCGAGCAGGTGGAAGCCGCTTTTCATACCCATCACATCACGCAAGACAAAATTCAAGTACGTCATCCAGTATGCGGACCCGGATATTTTGTCTCACGTCGTTTCGATCGCCAGGAATCCACCGTTGGACAACAAATATGAAGCCTTAAAGCAGCAGATATTGATGGCATTCGCAGAAGCCACGGAGTCAAAATTGAGGCGGATATTCCAAGGCCAAAATCTAGAAGGCAAGAAGTCATCACATTATTTGCAGGATCTGCGCAATACAGGAGGAGAGCAGCTAACGGACGCGATGCTCCAGTCGCTGTTGTTGGAGCAAGTTCCCGAAAATATGAGAGTCGTTTTGGCCATAGCAAGCGAGCCCGACGTAGAGAAACTTGCAAAGATGGCAGATTTAATGTTGGAGTTGCAAAATCCACCTGGAATCTCAAAAGCTCGTCCACAACCAGAGTCAACGGTGAAAAACCAAGTGCTATCCCAAATCCTAGCCCGTCTTGATAAATTAGAATTGCGGACGCAAAACTGATCTTATTCTAAAACGCGCAGCAGATCGAACAAAAGAAGATCGCGCCTAGGGGAAAATTTTGCTTTTTCCACACGCGCTGTGCAAACTAGCCAGAAATTGCAAAGCACCCTGCCAATGGAAGAGTTCCGGAACGACGTCGGAAAACTGAATTTGTCGTGTCGCGTTTCGGTAGCCGAGGACGACTCCTCCCACCAACGCCGACTTATCATTACGGATAGAAAATCCGGACTGCGATTCTTGTTCGATACAGGTGCTGACGTGTTAGTCCTTCCAAAATCAATCCAGCACAAATCACCAACGAAGTACAAATTATATGCTGCCAACTATACACCCATTAGTACGTCCGGCGAAAAGTTTTTAACACTGGTTCTCGGTTTGCGACGAAAATTCCCTTGGAAATTTACAGTTGCAGAGGTTCAACAACCCATCATTGGAGCAGACTTACTACGTCATTTCGGTTTATTGGTTGACCTTCGAAGAAAGTTAGTCGTGGATAACAAAACCAACTTGAAATCTATCGGCGATATCCACGAGAATGTCAGTTTTAGATTGTCGACTGTTTCACCACACCAACCTTATCACTATTTGCTGAAAAGGTATCATGATGTAACTCTTAAAGGTCATGAACCACGGCGTCTACCACCACATATAAACGAACGGACCACCTGTAGCTGAGCGAGCAAGGAGACTACGACCAGAAAAGTTGCGCGAAGTAAAAGCAGGATTCGAATTTATGCTTGGACTCGGCGTATGTCAACCTTCGTGTAGTCCGTGGGCAAGCCCGCTTCTTCTTGTGGCTAAGAAAAGCGGCCGTTGGCACCCATGCGGTGATTATCGCCGTCTAAATGCTGTCACCATCCCGGATAAATATCCTATTGCCTATTTAAATGAGTTCACCCATAATTTGAACGGATGCAAGATATTTTCAACGTTGGATTTGACGCGTGCATATAATCAAATCCCTGTAGCACCCGCCGATATTCCGAAGACTGCCGTTATCACCCCATTTGGACTTTTCGAGTTTAAGGTGATGACATTTGGACTCTGCAATGCTGCCCAGACCTTCCAGCCCTATATCGACTCAGCATTACGTGGATTAGAGTTTTGCTATGCTTACATCGATGACATTTTGATAGCATCGAAATCACACGAAGAACATCAAAACCATCTGGAAATTACTTTCGGCCGGTTAAGAGAATACGGCTTTTCCATAAACGGTGCAAAATGCATTTTCGGATCATCATCAGTAGAATATCTTGGATATCTCATTGATGGAAATGGCATCAGTCCTCTTCCTGCGCGCGTGCAAAGCATCCTGCTGTTCAGAAAACCATCAACTATTGCGGGGTTACGAAGATTTCTTGGTACCATCATTTTCTATCGAAAATCCTTGCAAAATGCAGCTTAATTTCAAGCACCGCTGCATAAATTTCTGGTTGGCGCTAAGAAAAAGGACAAATCACCAATAGTTTGGAATCCTGAAGCCGAAGCGTCTTTCAAGCAGTGCAAAGAGCAGATTGCAAACACAACGCTACTACGACACCCCATTGAAAATACCCAACTGGCACTTAAATGCGATGTGTCAGACACTGCCATGGGAGCAGTGTTAGAACAACTGAACGAGAAAGTGTGGGAGCCAATAGGCTTATTTTCCAAAAAGTTCACCGCTACGCAATGCAGATACAGCACTTGTAATCGAGAGCTACAAGCCATCTACAGCGCTGTGAAATATTTCCGTAGCATTATCGAAGGACAGCCTCTAGTTATTAAAACGGACCATAAACCACTAACGTTCATCTTCAATCAAAAATCCGAGAAAGCTTCACCACGACAGTTGCAGCAATTTGATTACATTAGCCAATTTTCGGCGACTTTAGTTTACATTGCGGGAAACGAAAATATCACAGCAGACGCATTGTCACGAGTCAGCTCAATCACTATGACAGTAACCATCACCAGCCAAGACTTAGCGGCAGCTCAAAAGGACGATGACGAGTTGAAGCAGTTACTCCGAGGGGAAACATCGTTGAAATTGCGTAAACTTCGCATCGACGACTCGGATACAACTGTATATTGCGACGTATCATCTGCGGAAATCCGTCCACACATTCCAAAAGTTTTCAGATGGAAAATATTCGAAATGACACACAGTCTGTCTCATCCTGGGGGACGCACCACGAAGAAAATAATTAGCCGGAAGTGTGTTTGGCCCTGCATACCAAAAGACATCCTCGAATGGTCCAGATCATGTCTCACGTGTCAGCAGAGTTAAACCGGACGGCATGCAAAACCTCTACAGGGTCATAACCAAATGCCTGACGCAAGGTTTAATCACGTCCATATCGACATAGTTGGACGCTCAAGAGGATTTCAATACGTACTAACCCTCATCGATCGCTTTACGAGATGGCCTGAAGCAACTCCTATCAAAACGATTACTGCGGATGAGATTGCCACCGCCTTTTACGTAAACTGGATATCGCGTTTTGGAGCTCCAGCTATTTTGACATCAGACTAGGGATCACAGTTCGAATCACTCATCTTTCAATCACTAACTCATTTAGTGGGCTGCAAGAAAATACGAACCGCAGCTTATCATCCTGCAGCGAACGGAATAATCGAGCGATGGCACCGGTCGTTAAAAGCAGCGATAATGCGTCATAACAGCAACGAGTGGGTCGACATTCTTCCCATCGTCTTATTGGGACTTCGCACCAGTATTAAGGACGACATTGGCGCAACATCGGCAGAGCTCGTCTATGGGGCAACACTCCGTATGCCAGGAGAATTATTCTTCAAGGATGACATGCCACCTGCTCCCAAGCCTTTCGTTAAAAATTCCGTGAACATATGAAGTACATACAAGCAAATCCAGTATTACGTCATGACAAACGAAAGGTTTTTGTCCACAAAGACCTTTCAACTTGCTCGCATATTTTCGTTTTTGTTTGGACAAAAATGAGGAGAAAAGTGGAGAGGTGGATGCTATTTTCGCCATCTATGACCACAGTTAGATATTGATTCAACAATCTTAAACGAGGGCGAACAACCATTTTTGATGAGCGGCCAGGACGTCCGGTAGACGTGGTTACCGAAAAAGTCTACGACGTGATTCTCGCTGATCAACGAACGAAAGTACGCGAAGTAGCAGAGGCTGTAGGTGTGTTGACCGAAATGGCAATCCATTTTTTTCAATTGCCGGGCCGATTGGTACTGCGATTGCTCAAGTTGGACAAAAAGCGGATGTGGCAGTCAGCTTCGAAACAGTAAGCAATTTAATCGAGAACCGAAGGAGTTTTTGCGTCGAGTTGTCACCGTTAATTCATCTTAACACACCCTGAACTAAGCAACAATCAACACAATGGATTTCTCCCAGTGAAGCAGTGAAAGACAATCCCATCGGCCGGACAGGTCATGGCGACGATTTTTTGAAATGAGAACGGCGTAATCCTCATAGATTTTTGAGAAAAAGGAAGAAAGATCAATGGACAATGCTACATTGAGTTACTAGAGCCCTTCGAGAAAAAATTGTAGGAGACACGGCCGCATTTGGTCGAA
Organism: Stratiomys singularior; assembly: GCA_954870665.1. NCBI lineage: Eukaryota > Metazoa > Arthropoda > Insecta > Diptera > Stratiomyidae > Stratiomys > Stratiomys singularior. Next base: position 33,471,369 of record OX940879.1, read on the forward strand.
ATGTAGGTGCTGTTTCACTATGATAACGAACCAGCACATTTTTCCGGAGTTGTCGCCGCCAAAATGCATGAATCCTGCTCGCACACCACCCATATTCACCCAATCTGGCACCCTGCGACTTTTTCTTGATCCTTAGCATGCAGAAATGGTTTGCGAAAAAAAAACAGATGCGTAGTTTGTAGAGTTTGATAAAGCCTTATTTTGGAAGAGTTAAAAAAATGGTAGGAACGTTGGAAGCAGTGTATCTTTCTTAAATGGGGCAATGTTGAAAAGAAATAATTTTTTTTGAAAAAATGGTGTCTTCATTTGACCTGACCAAGGGGAAACCCGAAATAGTCAATATTTGTGGAATTATTGCATATGGTATCGAGCGAAGGAACAGCTTGTGTTCAGATAAATAGCGAGACCGTTAAAGGCAGACCAACCCTTGCTTTACTGCCTTTGCTGTACTCTCCTAGTAACCCTTGCTTTCTAATTTCACTTTTTTCTGACCAGGCAAATGTTTCGGTAAATTTTATACATGGACATTACCATTGCAATTAATAGTTTTGCCACGTTGAAACTTTAAATGCGATTATCTCGAAACTACGTTTTCAAAAACTGCTCGTGTTGTAGCTCAAAAAGTTATCGACCGATTTCGAAGAAATTTTGGAAGATTACTCGCAGTAATATTATCGGAAGTTTATATTTAAAGTTTGAAAGTAACGTGTAAATAAATAATTTTTTTTTGGGTCAAATATGTCGAAAAAATGGTCCGAAATTCGAAGTCTGGAGTAAAAAGGCTCCCAAATTTTCAATTTTGCACTTTTTCATATTTTTTTAGGTATATCCTTCCCCTTTATATGTCAGCAAAATAATAAAAACTGTTAAATCTTTTTTAGGTCAACAGCAGAAAAGTGATAACTGCAGTACTTTTCGATGTCACGGTAAACAGGCGTCCGAATACCCTAAATAACGCAGCCATTTTTTAGTAATCTCAAAAAATTCCTATTTTTCACGCTTCTTCAGGGGTTTCTGGCACTAAGCTTATCCTCATCTGATAATGTTACATGATTCGGGAAGTTCATGTTTTTATTGCAATGTTCCTTTGCGAAGATTTATGTCTTACTTCTGTTGAAATTGCTTCTCAAGGACCTTTTTTTTGATAGAACGGGTACCTGACCATTTTGAAAAATCTTCTCAGTTGGCTGTGCCATGCAGGATTGATTTTTTTTGTTGTTCTAATTGGAGTTCTATAATTTTCACTGCAAATTCTAATGTTAATTGACATCAATTTCAGAAAATGTGGATTCACGATTTAATTGAATAGATCCATAAAACATTATGGTTGTTTCAATACTTATTATATCACATTACATTTCCATATTAAGAAAGTAATCAGTTAAGTAATTATTAGCGATATTATTTTTATCTAAATAAACTCAATTACCAAATTTTTCCAAATTTCTCTGAAAATATTAGCTCTACCAATATTTTTTTCAGCCAGTGTATTTATTAGGTCTGCCGGAAAGTTCAGTCTGATTGTGTCATTGCAAGTTTCAATCCATATGCGTATGTTGCTTTGGACATTTATGACTATGTCTCTTTATCATTGCATTTATATTCATGTCAAAAACAGATATCTTATGTCATTATTCAGTGAGACGAAATCCTGAAAATATAAGATAAAGTTCATTTACGCTACTGTATTTTGTACGAATTCATACAAGAAAGAAATGATATAGAAGCGTGTCGAAATTGCGTGAAAGTTTTAGATGCAGACGCAGTTTTTGATAGAATGTGCGGAAAATCGTTGGAAAAATTAGAAGCAAGTGATTTGAAATGAAGTGACGGCCATCTTTAATCGATGGTGCCATTATCAAGACTGTGATAGAACAAGATTCCTTTTTGACAAGCCGGAGATTCCTGAAAAACTGAGGATTTGTCTATAAATATTCTAGATGGGTGCCCCATCAGTTAAGTAACAAAAATTTGAATTTTCCGGTCAGCATTTGTATATATAATCGGTACTAGTGATGAAAAATGGATTGCTTCCGAAAACATCGTGAGGTTAAGAGCATATTGCTAGTCCGGAAAACGTGCCCGCTCACCTTCTGAGCCGAGCTCGAACCTGAAGAATAGAATATTGTGTATATGCCGTGAAAAGCAATACATTACCAGATTTTGAAATAAATTGAATAATAAATTGAAATTAAAAAAATACATTACCAGCTAATGAAAAGCTAAATTCAGAGATTACTGTAAGCAAATGGTTGAAGCAATAGGAGAAATAAGCCCGTAGAGGTTCAAAAGGAAGCACTTCATATTACACCATGATAATGCCTGGCAACATACTGCCACTCGTCAGAAAATTGCAGTGCTAGGCTGTGAAATTCTATACCACGCACCACATTCCCACCATATTCTCCACTTTTTTTTCATTTTGCAGAACTTTCTATAGGAAAAACATTCAAAACTGAAGCCAATGTCAACCAAGCATCAGTTGAGTTCTTCACCTCTCAAAATTAGTCATTTTCAAAAAAATGGTATTTTGAGGTTGTCATTACGCTGGCAAGAAGTCATAAGAAACGATGGAAAGTCTACTCTATAATAAACACTATAAAATATATGAAAATTATGTTATTTTCTTCCAATTCGAAAACGGATAGATCTTTTCGGTAGACCTAATGTCATATATTTAGTATATAAGTGTATTTATTTTTAGTTTTAATGGTTTTCTGTCGAAAGAAAGTGTATCAAGTATGGTCCATCAACATAACATTTCTCTAAAGAATTGAGCAAATTACTCTGGAAATATATGTTTGCCATGAATAAATAGGAATAAATTTTTGTTTCCTTAAAAATAATCAAAAAATTAAGAAAAGAATTATTTAGTGTAATTTGAGGCTAATTCAAATTAATCTTTTTTATGTTCAGAACTCAAGAGTGCATCATTGCAATCGATCCCTGAATTTATAAAGAATTTAGCTGGAATCGATTCAACATTTATTTATTCATGATCAAAAGTGTGCATAGTTTTCTGCGACAGCTAAATAAGAATACTTCGCCGCAATATATCCAGACTGTACGCGACTACCAACTTTCTGCCCGAACGGTACGATGTATGTCAACTGACATTCGAAAAATATGACTACCTCTTCAGCTCTCAACGAGGACGCATGTCATGCTATCAAAGACAAAAAACGAACATGCAAACTTCAGCAAGTGTGATATATGACTCACAAAGGAAATAAACAAAGAAATGTAATCCAATACTTTCATTTTCGCAGATGTTCAATATGAATCATAAAAGATATTGATGACTAATGAAGATATTGATGACTATTGAACATCTGCATTGATTCATATAACTTTTACAACATTAGCATAATGTAGATACCCATAGCTATTGAACAGCTGCGTGTAACTTTTGCAACATCAGCATGATATTATTATAAGAGACCTGGATCAAGATTAAATAGAGCAGTTCATACATTAACAACCCAATAGTAAACCCGGGTAACAAATTATATTAATAACCCTTGAAGTGTTAATATTTAATATAATAAATTATAATCCGTGAGTTTTACTTACTAGAATTGAAAGGACCGCGTAAAAGTCCACAATTTCAATTTCTTTTGGGTTCGTATTGAACCAAAAACAAAATTCGCATCACAAGTTAAGGAATCTTTGTGACATTAATCTAATGAAGTTTTACATTGTTTTTTTTTTGTCTGAGTAGTATCCATTTATAAGCATTGCGCGACTTAATTTGCACAAATCGCTATCTTGTACGCGTAGTACAAGAGAGTAGTACAGAGAGAAATAAATTCACAGATTGTCACGCGGACAAGCAAGCGGATAAAGCAAGTGTATTCTTTCATTAGAATTATAACCTATAACTTATTAAATATAATATTGTTGCATTTGATTTAAATTTATTTATACTCGACTAATTAGTAACGACATAAAAAAAATTGGAATAAATACCCACAAACGTGGTTTTAATTTTTAGTTTTATCCAAGAAATAATTATGTTCTGAGGCCATATGAAGATGTCAATTAAGTATAGAAACTAGACGCACTCATAAACCCGATTTTAAATTATTTGTTTACGTAAGTTTCAAATTTTTTATCAGTTAAAAGTGTCTTATAAATTATTTTGTTCATATTCTTTGGGTATTCCCTTCATTTATTAAACCATTGTTTCGGGATCTGAAAATACGAAATACACAGTATGACGAAAAAGTTCCCGAAATTTTGAATTAAAAAATCGAAAATTCCATCTAAAGAAATTTATTCCAGTTAACTTTCAACATAGTCCCCTTCTCTAGATTTACACTCATTTGAGCGCTCCATGCGTGATTCGAAGGCTCTCAGGTACTCCTCTGAAGTTATCGCTGTGAGACGCTCGGTGCAAGCCGCTTGAATGCTCGGTACATCTTCAAAAAGCTTGGTAAATAGGAAAAAGTCGGCTGGAGCCAGATCTGGCGAGTGTGGGGCGCAATTGATGCGTGGGATCTGATTTTTGGTAAGATAACGCTTCACAATGTTCGAAGAATGAGCAGGCACATTGTCATCCAGCAAACTCCACGATCCCGGTTCCTTGTACTCGGGCCTGAGGCGATTAATTCGGCGCTTCAGACGTTTTAACACCTCTACGTAATACGCAGCATTCACGGTGGTGTTTGGGAGCACAAATTCTTTGTGTACGGCCGGCCGCTTCTGTCGTCATCTTCTAACGACTCTCTACCCTTCTTGAACCGACTGAACCACGTGTAAACAGTTGTACGCGACACTACACCTTCACCGTAAGCCGAACCGATCTTTTTTTTCGTTTCCGTGAAAGTTTTTTTTAGTTTATAGCAGAATTTAATTGCGGCACGATGTTCAAATTTCTCATCCATCGTAGAGCTTGTACCGGGGTACTAAACACATGTTCACTCAAGCACGTTTATCTCGGCAATTAATTAACGGATACTGGTGAAAAAATTCTCAGCCACTCCAGAGGGATATAGCAACATAGTACCGGTGTCGTCCAAGAGGTGGCGTTCCTCGAACAAGCGCTACAAAATAAGTTTGGGAAGTTTTCCGACATACTGTATATGTTCCAACCAAAGACGACTTTGTTGCCTTAGGGTCATACAAAGGTCCTTATTTCCAAAAATTTAGGGATACCAAAATTATTTTTATAACATTCAGCTCAAGTGAATTCATGCCAATATTGGTTTTACGAATAATTCCTTTACGCAAACATTGAAAACTTTAGGCAAACTTTAACACCCCAGAGAATGCCTAATAATACTTGACAATGGGGTAAAAGGGTTACTCATCTATGATTCCCTTGAGCCCTAACGTATATCCTATTCCATAACTGTTAAGGGTTATGAAATTAAATAAGTAAACAGTATGCATTGTATATACATCCTTGAATTAAGCGTATCAACTCAGATCCAAAAGGTTTTTGGATATGAGTGAATGAGAACACAAGTGTTCTGTTGTCCCTAATATTCTGAAATTTACGAAATCCTTCATATCCTCGGAAAAAAATTTAATGAAAAGCCCTCAACACGCCTCCTAGAGTCAAAGTTACAGCGAATTTTCATTGATTTGGTTGAAGATGTGACTTTGATTTACTCAGGCTCTTATATATACACTGCTACTTATTTCAAGGATTATTATCTTTGAGATCCTGTCTTTTAATGTAAAAAACAGTTGAATACCAGTTGGTTAAGAGATTTTCTAGTAACAGCCAATATTTCATTTTACAGATTAAGATTTCAACAGAAAAATTGATTATCCTTAAACGGAAAAGTCTGTACCATTTATATGGCATTGCAATGATTCTGAATATTTCAGATGCACTTTATTTTCCAACTTATCAGGAAATATTCTTTGAAATTTTCATCCAAACACAACATTCAACTTCGAACTGAAAAGGTTGTAGCCACCGCAACCCATATCTGAAAGTAGAAACTTTTGTGCGAACATCCCTAACGGAACGCAGGGACGAGCAAAGCGATCCTTTTTAGGTTTTTATGGTTTTCACCCATTTCCGAGAATTTGTTGAATTCGTGTTTTGGGAATTAAGTTAACTCGGTTTTGTTTGATGGTTCTTGAGGGCATGTCTAGATTACCTTTTACGAATAGTGAGGTTAGCATTAACTAATGAAGTGGTATCAACTGTCGTATAATACCAATGCTGTTATTGAGTATGAGAGCTTACAGTAATGGAATGTCAAGGGATATTTGTCTTTGAACTCGAACATATAAATACTGACATTGAATTCCTTTACTGTTGTGATTAATTAGTGGCATTCTAGCCAATTTGATACGCTCTGCTATGATGAAGAAGGGACATATATCGGTGGGGAAAATGTTGCGATTGTATTGAATTCGTAGAAGCCACAACCATGATTTAAACGAGGGTCAATAAATAATTAGATCTGCATACGCTAGTTCAAACGGTTTTAATTGAATAAATTGATTAAAGTATATCTTAATGTGAGTTTGCTGAACGTATGCCTGAATTTGGCAAAGCGAAATAATTCTTTGGCCACTCAAACATGGCCGGAAGTTAATATCACCCAAATGCCTCACATAACTCTACCAATACAAATAATTTGACTATAAAAATGAGATCATACGATTGTACTGGCCTAACTAATTGCACCATTGTAATCAAATCAATTTGAGACTTTGTCAGATTCAACACATATCAACCTTCGCAACTACTATTCAAACTATCATAATAATCCTTGAAATTCTCCTTCCTTGAAATTTTCCTTGACAAATATCTATCAAGATGTTGCACATGCCGATGACATAGCAACGTTCTGATGATTCCCAAGTTGAAGGTATTCGAAAAACTCAGGACTGAAATGTTGCAGATTGGAGCTCCTGACATTGTAGCAGGATAACATTGTTACGAATTTCTGATCCTCCTGTCTTCAAATGATGTTTACATTATGCAGACACAATTATTTTAATTAGAAAAGAGCAGATAGAATGAAAATGTAAATGTAAAGTATATTCACGAGAATTGCATGCTCATTAGAGGAGTTACGTTGAAAAGTTGGCATCCAGGCATTTGATACCATAATTAATGAAACATTGCATGCATGTTTTCTTTTTAAATTGAATTAGACATGCATGTCATTGCAAATGTGCATGTGAAAGGAGGAGTGCATCATTAATTCTATAGAAATATGTTATGGGTATTTAGTTAACACAAAATTGTCAGTCTTATTTTTTAATTAAATCTGAAGTAGAAAAATCAACGAAAAATCCTCGAAAGGTGCTTATTGGACTTGGCAGTGTTTAAGGTGTATCGCGACGATTCAACCAAACTTCCGGACAGCAATAAACTCACATCATCAAGCATCATTATTGCATTAAAATCCTTTTCTCCTATTACATATTCGTGTTTTTGCCAATAACATCGTTAAGAAATGGTATACACACACAATCTAATTACGAAAAGTGCAAACAATCTTGAATAGCATGGAGATCCCAAAATCCCCTATAGCTTTACCATTGGCGAGCATAACAAAGGAATTGAAATACAGAGAAAGGACATTTCCCATTGTTCAATATGCTGACGATATAATAAAATATCACTCAGCATTAAACATTCCTCTATGCCAACAATGTCCCAATTACTATCTCGACACCCTCTATAGTTTCGCCAATAGAAACTAATCGCTAACCTCTCCCCTGTCTCCCTAATCCCACATAACCTAAGTCCAACTGCTCTTCAATGGAGGGAAAATCCCCACCGAACCGCCAGTAACCTTCCTTGACATCTTTATCAATCAAAAACTATCCCTAAACGCCAGTATCAGGTTCACCTTCAAGCCACGTTCACATTGAAAGCCCTCTTCACCCTCATGCGTGTACTCACCGCTCACCCCAAAAAGGTTAAGATTCTACGCTATAAATTCCTCCTTCATCCGTTAATTACTTTCGGTTTTGCCTTCTGGTATAATGCTACCCCTCCCCCCCCCCCCTCAGATGGAAAAGATTCGTCTCAAAGAAAGACAAATTCTCACATTTCCAACCAAATTCCATTCTAATGGCTCAAATTCGAAGAATATACGTGATCCTCATGGGCCAACTACTTCGTTTCCTCCAAAAAAAGACCTATAATTCGAACCCGCTTATCATACAGATCATGACACTAATCTCGCACTACATTTAAACGATCGCCACCAAATACCTAAATTGTTTCGCCTATTCATAGATCAAGGAAGAATCTTTCATCAAGCGAAATGAATACCATGGTACATCAGATCATACTCCATCTCCCAATACAGCCCAAACACTTATTCACTAAGTCCTAAAGGAAGGAACCTTTTGTATATTTTTATATTTGCAATTAGGGGAGGTTTTTTTTCTTTTCTTCTAATTTTTATAGAAAACTACACATAGCAAATTTCGTTGTAAGTGTGATCAAAAATATAATATTCTTGAATAAGTGAAGACCGTTATAGTTAAGCATTTTTACTCAAAATCCTTCTTAACTTTAAAACAAACGATTGATTATAGTTTTTCTGGAGGAAGCACATTCCAGTTTACGACACGGAACAATGAACATCTATCCATTTGCATCGTCGGAAGTATCATTTAAGATTTGAACCAGTAAAGATTTTGTGTTATACAGTAAAAACGCCCGTCAACTGGTGACCCCGACGTGATTTGAAACCTTGGTAAATATGTGGAACAACGAGGTACAACAAAATGTAAGCTACTAATCAAAATATGCGGCCATATGTTCTCCTCCGTTGATCGCTGAATCGACGAATTATCATTTACGATAATTCAGCGGAAATTTTTGGCGGCAGGCCTGACAACCGAAGAATCGAAGCTCAATTAAGGAAATGATTATAAGCTCTCCAGGACACGGACTATGCAGTAAGCTAAAAGGGAAACTGATCAAATGCCTGAGCACATTGCAAGAACAAAAGATGCTTTTGGAAGCTAAACTTAGGGCGAAATTTAAAAAGCTCACACTTAGCATAAACCTGAGATACTGAGTTCCACATATCGCCCTCCGCACCACAACCCATTTCATCGATATTCATCAGGATGCAAGACGTTTGTACTGGTAATATTCCTGATTGGGCTTCCTGGAGAACCATGTAAATTTTCGAGAAACGCAAGCGGATAGCTAATAGTAGCCAGCAATCTTGGCCGAAAATAAGCCACCAATTGATTGTGGGCTAAAGAAGCAAGAAACGCTTTATTGTCAAAATAGGTGCCAATCTCTGCATGATCCATTAATCAGCAATTAAAAGCCCGTTCAAAAGGACTTCATACGAACTTGCTGACACTGACCGATCCACTATGGCAACTCATGGCATGACAGCGTTATCGCTCGATTTTGAACCAAATTTTCATGGAAATTCATCATCGGTGATGTCACGATACCGATCATCGGAGCTGACTTTTTAGCGAACTTTGGTCTGTTGTTCGACATGCAAGATGACCATCGACAAGGCAACGCATGTAACTTCGCTGGGGTGTATGTTCTGCACCGACCCGCCGGCTATGAAGGTAGTCTCCGATGATACCATATGTCACGCGATCCTTAGAAAGTTCCCCAAAATCACGCGCCCTGAAAGTCGGGCTCCACAGAAGATATATCTGGATAGTGCTGAAACCCAGGCTAGCAAACCCTTTAAATTACATCCAGCAAAACTAGCAGAAGGGCGCAGGGAGGACATGGTGCAAACTTGCACGGTGCGCCCATCACCTAGTACCTTGATAGCACCACATGATAACAAAACAGAACGGAGCATGGCGTCCTTGCGAACGACATTTCAATTTCATTTGCAAGTGACATTCGGCATATTTCGGGTAATGCCAACATTGCCCCCGATGCACTATCAGGAATGGAGAAAATTGAAGCACTCAACAATTACACTAAACTTTAAGTTCTCCTACATTCAGATACGCCACTGAAGCAAATACATATCCTAGAAAGGGATGTAAAAATTTCCTGTGACCCTTTAAAAACAAATGTCACACCAGAACAAACAACAATTTTTAACCAACAACAATAATTTTTTTTTAAACCAGTTATTAATGAAAATTTATTGACATGAAAATGTTATTAGATGTCTTGCTCAGCAACTGAAGTCTTATCTAAGTCCTTAACTACCTGAAAAAAAGTATTACATTACATATTACATATTTCACAGTATTCAGGTTTCATTATGCTAAGTCATTTCAAGACGAAAGCCAAAAAAAAACCCTTATTCAGTGGAGTTGAAAATGAAGAAAGATATTGTAGGATGGGTTTGAGGAGTTTAAGGAAAGCAAGAGTCAGAGTAGATTCTAGTGAAGTTACGGGTACGGTTACCTCTAAATTGGAGCACTCTGAATAGTGGGGGAAAATGGGGCTCGTTTGGTCGCATGGCAGTTGCGATTTCGACGCAGATGTTGAGGTTAAATATAAAGGGATTTGTGTGGTCGATGTATTTTTTTGATGTTTTGAGAAGACTTGTTAGGAGGAAATGGTCAATGGGACGAATTGCCCCTTGATTGTAGAGGAATTGGTTGTTGTTGAAGTGGCAGAATTGTTCGTCACTGAATACGTTGACACAGTGGCGTAGAATCTATCGTTTCTTTGAACGGAGTTTTTCCGTTTGTGCTGGCAATAGGTTAGACCAGAAGAGGAAGCCGAAGCTGAGGGTAGGGCGGGTGTGTGTGAGGTAACAAACTTTCTGATCTTGGGGACGAGGGACGAGTTTCTGCGCATGAGTGGTAAAAGGGCTTGCGTTAATGCGTTGCTTGCATTGTTGATGGATTTTTTGAGGTGCAGGACGTGTGAAAGTCAATCATTGATGTTGACACCTAGGTAGGTTACTTCTTTCGAAAAAGGAATGGTGTGGGTATTTAGCTTTATTGATGGGAACTGGGAAATATTTTGGTATAGTTTCGGGACTCGCGCACAATCTTCTATTATGATTGACTCACATTTATTCGGTTTGAGTTGAAGTTTCCATCTTCTAAAGAACTTTTGAGTGATAACAGATAGCGACAGAGGCGAGACATTGCATGGGGGGGGGGGAGTATTTCTCGAAGCAGTACAAATGATAACGTCATGAAGTTGCGTGGTTGTAGTGATGCGTAGGCTTTGGCATGTTGGCAGTACAGATTGAGGAGAGTAGAAAGGATAGATCCTTCTGTGACCTTATATGAGTTTGAAAAGTGGCTAGACAGGGCATCATCGATTTTCGCTAAGGACATTCGATCGGAAAGGAAAGAGTTAATCAGTTTACAGAGGTGGGGATGGAAGTGGAAGGTGTCGGCCATTTTATGAATAAAGCCGTTTTTTCGTACCTTGTCGAAAGCTTTACGGATGTATAGAAAGCAGGCGATAGTATTCAATGGGAGCTGCATTAGGCATATGTTGGAAGATCTGGGAGGCTTGAATTTTCTACGATACTAGGATCGCAGTACCACCGCCGTAGGTTTTGGATTGTCCATCTGTTTGATAGATCGTAAAATTAGTGAATGAGGGTCGATGTCTCGCGTGTAGCTTGGTTTCACGAACAATACGGAACAACCTTAACCCCACGAACAATGTCGGGCTTAAGGTTGTTGAGAAGGATTTCCAATTCATGTCTACCAGGACGGGAAATAAGTGCATTCATGTTAACCCCAAGTAATTTAACATCCATGGCGAGAAGCAAGGAAAGACAGCATTAGCATTTGCTTTTCAGTAATGTTGTTCATGGCATTGTATTTGGGGAAAAAGTTAGAGAGTGGGTTAGACAGTGAGCCTATGCTAGCTTGGAAACGGCGATTAATTTCCTTTTTGGAGAACGATGATTGGGATGAAGTGCCTGAGTGGTCAACAGATGCGAAAGAGGTCCTGGGGACAGCGGATGATGCAAAACCATTGGTAATCATTTTGGGACCGGTGATGAGCTTGCTCTCTTTTTCCTGCGGTTACTTGGTCCGAAAATTTTGGAAGATAACTCTGTTTTGGTAGTTGGCTGGGTGCTTGGAGGAGCCATAATTGACAAATGTGGGGCTGTTCTCTTGGGTCTTACGAAACATCTCAAGTTTGTGGGATAGGCTGCGTTTAACGCAGCGGAAAGGGAGATGGTAGTTGCTGGCAGCGTCGCTTAATCTCTTGCAATATAGTGCGGCTATTTCATAGGGAGTTGGAAACGAAGTCTGGTGATGAGCAACAGATCAAGACGGAGGTCGTTTTATCTCGAGTCGGTAAGGCGTTTCGAAAACCTTAAATGAAGGGACTTTCTCGATACACTTGACTTTTAAGATTCTCAATGGTATCTACTGGGGTGAACGAGTGGTGGAGACTTCGGATAATATAAGATGAAGTCTTTTGCTCGGGGTGACCAATTCAGTATAGGTGAAGAACTATGTGTTTGTATCCTTAATTATCTTTTCTTTAAAGTTGTTTCCAGTATTAGATGCTTTTGCTGCTGCCTTGTTGATGTTCATCGTCCAGTTGTTGTTGTTGCATACGGTTGTTTTGATATTGCTTCTGTTGTTGTACATCGTCGGACTGTTGTTGGTTCGTATGTTTGTAGTCATCCTACCTGCACTGCTGCTAGCCATCGGATTGGTTTCGTTCACGCTTGTCGTCGTCCCGCTTTCATTGTTGCTCGCATATTGGGGTGTCGCTGCGATTTGACAAAGCATCTCAGTAATGAGCTTTTTTGGTTATGTTTTTTCACGCTTTCGTTCATCAATTTGCCTCCGCAATCGTCCTCTTCCTCCTATGTATCCCCATCTGACTATGTTGTCTCAGCGTCAACGGCACGTACAAGCCGGTGGTCGGTGACGTTTCAGAATCCTTCGTGAACCGAAATGTTCTCGTGATTTTGGTCGGTACACCTTTTGGTGTATTCACTACAATGCTCGGACACTGACTAAATGTCACACCAGGTTTCAGGAGAGTCGTATTTGAGCCTATACATCACCATTCTCGAATAGACATCAAAGCATCCACAAAGTTAGTCACGCAACGATTCGTCTGGCCGGCTAAGAATGGGCGCTCCCTTTTATTCAGCTTCAGCAATCGAAGATCACCAGGTATGCTTCCATGTCTGTGAGGAATTTCGCTATACTTTCGACGGGACTTTTTTTTTTGTTTGGGAAGTGAAGGCTATTTACGCCCTGAGGACTTACGGACTCCCCCCCTACCGGGCAACCGACTAAACACCTCCCCTGTCACACGGAGAACTGTTTGTCACTATCATTAATTAAACTGTTTGTCACTGTCATTAATCATCGCTTAGCGATTAGGGAAATCTCTCTTCCTCCTCGGATGGATAGGAAGGAATTGCGATTAGTTACTATTATATTGCGTTACAGAGATGTCCCCTCCCTCGCCAAGCAATCCATCATGCCCTTCTTAATAATAAGTACTGTCCGTACGTAATGCGACACACAGTTCCAATTGTCCTTTGATTGCATCATTTTTCCCATTATATTTTCTGGGGAAATTACGCCAATTTTCTCCCAGAGATGCGAACGGAGTCTTTTACGGAATCTATTACACGTAAAGAACATATGACAGGCGTCAGCCGTCATCCCCGGGCATAACACGCAAGTTGGGGATGGTGTCTTTCCCATCTTATACAGGTAAGACTGAAAATACCCGTGAACACTGAGTAGTTGCGTCAGATAATAATCAGTCCCATCATGCATTCTGTAGAACCAGAGCCCCAAGTCACTTATCAGCCGTGCGGTCCACCTGCCTCGCGTTTCGTTTTCCCATGTTTGGTGCCACAAGGTTAAGGTTCTTCTCCGTTCCTCTCGGCCGACGGTTTCTCTCGCCGACTCCCCCCTACGTAAGTATACACAATTCTGTTCGTCTGCAAGAAACTTAATAGGAACCACCCTCGAGATTCACAACACTGCAGGTTCAGTGACAGTGCTATATGCAGCCGCTATCCTCAAAGCTCCTTGCCTCTGTACCTGTGCCAGACGCCTTCGGTGCGTCTCTTTACTAAGAGCGTCAGCCCAAACCTCGGAGCTATACAAGAGCACTGACTCCATCGCACTCATCAGTAGACGTCTTTTGCTCGAGGTTGGCCCCCGCGTATTGGCCATAAGGTGACTGAGAGCCGATACTCACAAGGAAGCCTTATCCGCCGACGCTCGAACCTGCTCGAAAAACTCATCTTCGAGTCAATCATCAAGCTAAGGTATCTGATTGATTCTTTTGACTCGATGATCATTTCCCCCACCCGAACGGGAATAACACGAGTGATCCGCTTCTTGGTGAGGACGACAACCTCGGTCTTTTCCAGCGCCAGGCTAAGCCCACGGTCTGTCATCCACTCGGTCACTCGGCGTATTACCGCATTCAGTTTGAGTTGCGCCTGTCCGACAGTACGTCCGGCGACTAGTACTGCTACGTCATCTGCGTAGCCAACCAGGCGCGACTCCCCCAGTAACTGCAGCCTCACAAGCTCATCGTACGAGACATTCCAGAGGTCCGGGTACAGAACGGAACCTTGCACCACCCGTAATGTCAAATCAATTCTTCGCCGGCCTCCCAATGTGTCATAGATAAGTTTCCGATAGTTTGAGGTAGACCTTCAATATCCGCATCAGATACCTCGGTACACTGACACATTCCAGAGCACGATGAATATCTGTCCATCTAGCAGAGTTGAAGGCATTTCTCACATCTAGTGTTATGAGCAGTACTATTCGTCTCAAGTAATGATTGTGAGCTTCTGCCTGCTGGACCGCGCTCACTACCTCTGTTATTGCACCGATCGTGGATCCATCAGCCCTGAAGCCGTACTGCCGAGGAGACAGATCCCCGGCATTTCGAATGGCTTCTCCATCTCTCTCTCTAATGAGCCTCTCGAGGACCTTCCCAGCGGCGTTCAGCATACATAGGGGCCGATATGAAGATATCGGTATAGCTCCGCGTTCCCCTTCCCCTTGTAGATCAGCACGAGCCTCGCCTCTTTCCAGCAATTTGGAAACGCGCCCTGCTGCAAACAGGCATTGAAAGTGGTGAGCAGCTTGTCAGGACAACAGGACGAGACTTTGAAACATGCATATAGACATTATTATTATGCCAATATCAAAGAAATTACATAATAAGCTGAGAAAAGCCCATCAACAAGCAAATCGCTGCCTTTATTTTAGGGATCAGATTTTCTGAAATTCCTAGCTGTCAACCTCATATATAATAAGCAATGACTGGAGGCTTGGAACGAAATTCTTTTTTTGACATATACCATTCAAGGACTTCAATATCAAAGAATTAGGCATAGGCGAGCTAATTAATGTTTTTTACATCCATGTGGATCAAGGTAATTGAATCAAGTCCATGGATGGTCTTTGGATGGGGTACATCCAACTCTTGAGCGTTAAAATACTTTTAATGTGCAATTAATAGGCAGAAAATAATAAAGTACCGACCATTGATGAACCTTAAGTAGAAATAATGAAAGATGGCGCTACAGCGTACCTGAACCTAAACATAAAGATTTCCGCGAATTCTTAAACCGTGAAATTTGAATTCCTGAATGGGAATATAGGACTGAATGAGAAAGTTATCAAAACGCAGACCTGATTTATGCATGAATCGTCAAGCGTTTGGAAACGACTGCTTGTTTTTCCAATCGCTCACGTCAGATTTCGTGAGTTTACGTCATATGTTAAACTGCACTTAGATGCAATGATTTTCGTAAGGTGAAATTGGTACTAACATTGGTATTAAGTTAAACATTAAATGCAACCAAAAATATTAAATTTTGATTTAAAACATTTGACTTCGTCAATAAATGTGTGAGTAAAGTGTGGGAATTTGATTCAAAACTAATCTGAATTATGTTAAAACATAATAAAAATGAAATAGAAAAAACGGAATAAAAATGGGTTACCCGATAATTGTATTTGAATTAATTTGAAGTTCGTTTGGTTGTTGCCGCAGGGCAAAATTAATACAGTGTTGTTTGGGTCTTAGGTCTTTCGGCTGTATACAGCCGAAACGCGTCCTCGATACCAACAAAGCAATGCCCGGCGGACCCAAGCAACACAGTATGAATTAATTTGTTTGAGTTTGTCCGGTTTCACTCTACGATATTCAAAAGTTTGACACATTGATGAGAGAGAGAAAAGCGAGAGAGAGAGAGATAAAATGGAGATACCATTTTTTTCCATTCTCAAAGAAAAACCACCGCCAATTATAAAATGAAATGTAATCCTTTCTTTGTTCATAAGCGACCAACCGTCATTTACAACTATCGTTATAATGTCTTCATTGTTCATATCTTTTCAACAAGCGTTAAAAGCAATACCGAGAATTACTCCCTTTATGAAACTACAAATACTGAAGTGGCTATGAAATACCATCTACCAATCGATGCTTTTGATGATGATGCTACGACTACTTTATTGTAGTTATGGGACATAAGCACATAGCACGTACGTAGAAAGATTTCTATTTGATCTGCAATTTTCCACCAAAGTGTTTCCATGAGTTTCCAGTTAGTGCATGTACTGCTCAACAAGTATGAACAACTAATAAACTTATGCTGCAAGGATAGTAGAAATCGAAGTCGACCAAAGATTTCTTTGCTTGCAAAAAGGATCCATAATACAGGAAGAATGGGTGAGAGTGGCGATAATATAAGCTTGGAAATGAAAAACCGATTTCTAAGTTACTAAGTTCTAAAGTTACTTAAGTTACTGCTCTAAATATTACAAAAAAAATGTTAAAATAAGCCTAGGGCCAAAATAAGAAATTTTTTTTATCAAATAATGATTAATGTGTCAATTGATATCTCTTGTCATAAACTTCATATTTATTGTTTTTGTTGTTTGTGCGGCAAGTTTTTTATTATATATACTGTTCCTGACAATCTTGACTTTTGACAATCTAATGCCAAAATCTGAGTGTTTCTAGTGAACAATCAGCTGGTTAAAAATAAACTTGAAACTGTACAATCAGAGCATTAACGGAATATTTAATTTTTATACCTCCGAGCAAAGTGCAAAAATGCGATGCAAGCTAGAACGAAGTTGTGTGAAGTTTGTGGCGTTGACTGCCTTGAGTGAACGCCAGTGTCAGCGGCGGTTCACTCCTTTTCGTGCTTGAAATTTTTATGTGCAAGATGCACCACATATTGCTATACAAGATGCACAATACTACTAATGACGACAAAAGAAAAACATGAACCGGCCTATGACAACTCAACATATAGGAGAACATGTCGAATTTAGCCATTTACTGGTATTTATAAGAACTTGGTCTCGTAGGCGAATAGGATGTTTGGGTTCCTCATGAATTACAAGAAAGCTACCTCACAGAACGCATTAACATATGCGACTATTTGCTGAAACCCAACCAAAGCAACACATTTCTAAAAATAATCATAACGGGTGATTAAAAATGGATTTTTTACAACAACGAGGTATGAAAACAACCATGGACCAAGGAAGATGAGCCCGCACAATCGACTTCCAAGCCAATAATCGCCAAAGGCAGGTTATGTTTTCTGTGTAGTGGGATTACAAGGTTATAATATATTTTGAACTACTTCCAAAAAAACAAAACTACTAATTGAATCTCTAATGCCCGTAAATATCGAAATCGAACGAAGAAATCAAGAATAACAACCTGAACAGACCAATAGCAAAGGCGTGATGTGCCGTCATGATACCGTCAGATTCCATCCTCGATAACTCCATTATAACCGATCAAACATTAATCGCGCTCGATTGGGAACTGATCCATCATATAGTCCTTACCGAGAACCATCTGACCATCATTTGTTTCGCCGTCTTCAAAAAAACTCGAATGTTAAAATATTGGATGCGGATCAGCCTGTTAAAAATGATAGTTATTGAAAAATACGCAATTTTCCTTTAAACCATAGAATTCTATGGTTTAAAGGAAAATTGCGTATTTTTCAATAACTATCGAAACCAACCATAGCAAAGCAGTCCAAACAACTTAATGTTAAAAATAAGTTGGACCAGTTCTTCGCTTCCAAAGTTCAAGGGTTTATGATATGATACTATATGGATACAATTATAACATTTGATTCAACATATAACAAATTGTTATCAACAATTCAAACGAGCTCTGGTCTATAGCGTGAAGTCTATTCAGGACGCTATTTGGAGTTGTCAGACTATTACTTTTGTTAAATTAAAAGCGGTATGAAATTCATCTGGATACCGTTCACGTTGAATTGCTTCAACTTCCAGAATAAAATGCTTCAGGACTTCTATCAGCACTGATGTTAAATTGCGTTGCATCAGTTATTTGAGTTTTTCTATTTACTGAAAGGAATAAGCGCGGAGTCTCACATTCTCATTTGTCAATTTCTACCTACATAGGTGCATGATTTTCTTAGTGGTAACTTTAAAATAAAATGAAATACCAATAAATTGTTTCGATTGCCATAAAGCTTTTTTTTTTCTGAAAAAGTAGTCCCCTGTCATTTTCAATTAAGTACGATTTTGGGCATATGAGTGCCTTGAGAAACGCGGAGGAAATCTTAGTGAGAGGTTCAACTTTCGACTACTCTAACCAATAATTGGGGCTGTATCTTGCCAAACATCAAGCGTGTTGGGCCTGCCATAGACGAATGATTTGACGTATCCCCTAAAGAAATAGTCCAGCGGTGTTAGACCTCAAGATCTTGTAGACTAGTTCATACGTACAAAAAGAGAAATTAGGCGCTCATCAAATACTTCTTCCAGTAAGTCGATGGTGGCACTGGCTGTATGGCCTGTTGCGCTATTCCCTTTAATCTCAGAGATCCCCTTCATAAAGGCAAGTCAAATTATACTCTATATAGAAGTACGAAGACAATGCTAAAGACGAGGGGAGGCTAGCTTGACGAAGGTAAACAATTAGTAACCTCAAGACAACTAGAAGAATGTATGATACGGACATTATGTTAATCCTAAACAAAAAGAAAACACCTGTTCTACTGTTGATAACCAATATACAACATGCAATAGCAAACAAAATAAACACAATTTTTCCAGTTCTTGCTTCATTGCAGCCCATCCCTAAGTCCAGCCACATTAACCTCATTTAAAAACAGATAATCAGACCGACTTTACTCGACGGTAGTATTGCGTTTTGGCAGACTACCAAGTGAAACAAGAAAACACTCCAGACACTGCAGAATATGGCTCCGAGATCGTGAGTTAAATTTCATTGTAGATTAGGAGCGTGGACATAGTAAGGACGTCATATTCGAGACAACAGAAATATGTACACGATCGAGCACTCAAACTTGTCGACTTAAATGACAGATGCCCTAATAAAACCATGGAATACCTCAAGATCCCAGATAATGGACCAACAAAAATATACTCAACGCTAAGATCCAGTTTGCAGTGAGCGCAGGTATGCTCACAGACAAAGATAGAGCAATAGTGCTCAATTGCACTGGCTCCACGGAACCAACTACTTCAGGGATGTGTCATTTTATTTGTGATTGTTTATTGAAAAGATTGATTATATGGTGTAATTTCGAAAATTTTGTGAAGATAGTGGTGTGCACTGTTTTAAAATATTCACTTCGTAGATTTTTGTGTTTCTATGTACTTAAAATAATAATAAATCATGTAGGTATAAAATATGCATTTCCCATCCGAAGTTACTTTTAATATTCAAAAAAAAAAGGAGGGGGCTCTAAATGGTTTGAATGTAACACATATTTTAAGGCTCGAGTGCCCAGGGCTCGAAACAAACGGTGGAGTAAATTTTGTAGATGTTGTTAATACCGAATTGAATTCTTTACTGTAAGCGTGTCAAGAAGGCAAATTTATACTCGTGAAAAATCAGAGAAGATAATTTTAAATAAATAAATAGGGGGTGATTTAAATCCATGAAGCAACACGATATAAAATAGCAATTTGTGCATTGTAAAATGGGATACATGCAAGAACAAAGTCATTTTCTTTTGAAAACGGTCTTATGAAGACGACTCAATCCTTGTAATCTGTAAGCGAGGTCTCTTCTGAGTTCCTAAAGACTTTCATCATTATTTTACCAGCCAACTGTAATACGTTTAGTTTCTTGGGTGGTGATGTGTGCTTTTAGTGCCGTTGCGTAGAGGTTAGACTCAGGTTCATAACAACGAAGTCAGGTTTCGCTGCCAGTAGCAATCCGGTCTTTTCTTGTCGGTCATTCTTGTCTTCCCTACAAGGGTCCAAAAAGGACTTCTCCCTGATATGAACAGCTTGCTCCAAATGTATGAAGAATTTAAACATGGCAAACAATTTTAAGATTAGGAGTTAATTAGATCAGGAGGTGCCTTTTGAATATGATTGTTCCAATGTTCAGGAGCCCATTGTGAAGTTTGTTATTGACAACGAAGACTATCAGCCTTAACCTTCACAAGATGAATTTCCAACGCTATATTTATTTTCCGACAAAATGAAGTTCAAGGAAGAGCTTAATGAAATATACAAGCAATAGATATCTCAAGAAAATCTCTGGCACTCACAAACAAAAACAGAAACAAGAAACTCAAAAAGACTAAAATTTTGACATTACATCGTCTCCTTTACAAAATGCATTGAAAAACAAATGACTGTCAAATAAGAGGTGTTTCTTAGGGGTCTAGAGCTTTAAGCTGGCAACACTTCGTGTGATGTGACAGTTTTCTGTTCGTTTTATATTTAGTTTGTTTTCTCATTTTATGACGAATGGGTTTACGCCTGAGCAATCTCTGCAACTTGTGCAGATTTATGGTATTTAAAATAAAACGGTTCTGCTTGCGAAACTCGTCTTGCAATCAATTAATTTTATGGCTAACATTATCCATGATAGTCCATGATAACCAGGAATTCGATAGCTACCGCATTATTTTAACTCTCACAGAAAATAAGCATCCATCCAGACGTCGTACAGTGCATAAAGAAGAAACCATTGTGCAAGTGTAGAGCTTAGTTTCGATGAGTCCATTCGGCATCCTGCTCAACAATTCAACCTGTGCCCATCCACCTTATGGAAGATTTTTCGGAACGATCTTTGTTTTCAACCTCACGAAATCCAAAACGTGCAGGAATTGATGCTGAACGACCGCCGGGCATGGCGTAGATTCAGCTTTGGATCCAAGAACAAATGGCTTAAAAATTCCGAATTTTATAAGAAAGTGCTGTTGAGCGATTAGGCTCATTTTTGGTTGAATGGCTACATAAATAAGCAAATATGCCGCATTTGGAGTGATTAGAAAGCACATATGTTAGTGTAAACACCATTTTATCCAGATAAAGTCTCTGTTTGGTGTGCTTGATTGGCCAGTGGAATCATATGTGTCTTCAAAAAGGCTTCTGAGAATAACATTTCAGTCAATGGTGACCGCTATAGAACCACGATCAATGTTTTTCTCGATCTGGAATTTACTCTCCGTAGAGCGGAGATTTTAAGTTTCAACAGGAAGGCGGGACATGCTATACACCTTGTACAACAATGGCCTTATTGAAAGAAGTATTTGATAAAAAACAGGAGGAACATTGAAAATCACCACAGGAACATCAAACAGGAGAGATGTTTAACAGGATATGGTTTTTTTTTCTAAAATTGCTGTTTAACACTGAAATACTTTTAATTTATGAATATGAAATGGATTAACAAGACATAAATATTTTTTAACAATTATATTTCATTCTCCGTTTTATCTCATCCTATCTGCGTTCTTTCAAGCGTTTCGAAGTGTAAACGTGTGTACTGAAATTATAGACAAGGGCAAATACGAATCGTAGAAATGGAAAACAACTGGTGATGTCTTAAAACCAAAGAAGAGTATTTCGAATATTCTCTGCAAACGCGCTTAAGTGGATCGAGACCGTATAATATTGGTGATCACGGAAAAGGAATACCCCTTCTAGGAAACCATATGGTACGAACATTGGTTGCATACTGCGTGATGGATCTAAGCTGGACAGTATCTAACGAATCGTATGAGTTTGTAAGCCACAGCAACCCAAAGATCTTTCAAGAGAGCTTTCAGTAGCTGGATAAGACTATCACCATATGAGAGAAAACTTTAAGCATTTTTCCTTTTCACCCCTGGTTAGCCTCCTATTCATTTAACCCGGCGTCATGGGGGTTGGGCCTGTGAGGCACGCCATATTTTATTTTGCTTAAATTTCGGTTACTAAGTGTGCGACGTTGCCATTCTTCTCAATAACTGGAGTTGTTGATTCGTTCTAAGCATTGCAAGCAACACATTAGTCGCGCGGTGACCACACTGGGAGTTACACGTATTCAAAGTTGAAAAAGGTGAGACCTAACCCCACATTTAATGTAACAAAAATGCGCCATTATGTATACATATAATTTCAATTCTTTGAAATGTATTTATGATTTTATATTCAGTTTTTCCATTGTTGTTTATGATTTTAGTTGCCTATATATAGTTTTTTCGTTTTATTTGTGTTTAGTTTAGTTTATTAGTTTGTGTTTTGTAGGTAGTTAAAAATATGGATCAAGAACAGGAACAACGTCAGCGTATATTGTCAATTGTAGAAGAGTCTGACTCGGATGTTGCGCTGTCGGATCAGGAGTTTGATGAAGAAGATCGTTTGAGTGAGCGCAGTCAACCCAGTGACACAGAGCAAGTCATCTCAGACTCTGATGATGATGATATGCCCCTGTCTACACTGTTGAATAGAAATCGTTCGCAACTCTTTGGGGAGTATCCTATATCTGGATCAGCTAGTTTTTTAAACTCCGAGTATTCTTTCAACCATTATCTTGGTAAAGATGACACAGTTTGGAATAAGACGCCTTTTCGACAAAGTATTAGAACTAGAGGCGAAAATATAATTCACCAGTTGCCAGGTGTATTACCAGAAGCAAAATCGATGACGTCTGAAATGGAATGCTGGAATCTTTTTGTCACTGACGATCTGCTGCAAAAGATACTTATGTATACTAATGCACACATCTGACCTAAAATTGCTTCATGTACCAATTTATCAAAGTACACCCATATAAAAGAAGCTAGTATGATTGAATTGAAGGCTTTTATAGGCCTTCTGTATCTTGCTGGTTTTTACCGCTCGGGGAGACGAAATCTGAGCGATCTATGGGCTACTGATGGAACAGGCGTGGATATATTTTGGCTCGGAATGTCTTTACAAAGGTTTCATTTTATTAAAAGTTCTTTGACCTTCGATGATATTTCTACCCGTGAGCAAAGAGCGCCACTAGACAATTAGGCTGCGATTAGAAAACTGTTTGAAGCGTTAGTCGAAAACTGTAAGAAAACATATATACCTAGTGATTGTCTAACTATTGACGAAATGCTCATAGCTTTCCGAGGCAGATGTAAATTTAATCAGTATATACCATCCTAGTCGGCTAAATATGGGATAAAGACAATTGCTTTAGTCGACGCACGAAATTTTTACATCAAAAACATAGAAATATATCCTGGCAAGCAACCAGAAGGCTATCTTCCTATAAGCAACAAGCCATATGACGTTGTAGATTGTATTTTGCAGCCTATTTCCGGCACAAACCGCAATGTAACGTTTGATAACTGGTTTACTAGTTATGAGCTTGTCCAGCATTTGCTCGAAAAACTTATGCTGGCCTCGGTTGGTACCCTGCGAAAAAATAAAAGACAAGTCTCGCTGAAATTCACTAAAACTAGCGGAATTGAAGTTTTTTCATCCCGATTTGGTTTTCAAAAGGACTTCACACTTGTTTCTCATGTGCCTAAAAAAAATAAAATCGTTTTACTGATGTCTAGCTTACACCATGACGATGCAGTCGATGAATCAACAGAAAACAAGCAAAACCTGAAATTAATACATATTATAACGCGATGAAATGTGGGGTGGATGTAGCTGATGAGCTTTGTGCTACATATCACGGAAGTCGTAATTCTAAGAGATGGTCTTTGACAATTTTTTATGCCCCATGGAACATAGCCGCCATTAATGGTCTGATACTGAATAGAATTAATAATAATTCAAGCATAAAACGAAGACGGTTTATAAAAAACTTGGGCCTCAGTCTTGTCATGGAGCACCTAGAACTTCGCCAAAATATCTCATACCTACCACGCGAGTTGCGTAAAAAGATTGGACAATTTGTTGGCGAATCTTCAAGGGAGCCTGCGCCAAAGAAAGCTAATATTTGCAAAAGATGCCAGGTGTGTCCAGCTAAGAAAGACCGGAAAACCAATTACATGTGCGAGAGTTGCAACAAACATATTTGTTTGGAACATATTGTAGCTTTCTACGCTGACTGTAGCAAAACTGTTGACGTGGAGTGATATTTTGTTATTTTTTTCTAAAGATGTTCTAGTTTTATATGAAAACGTGCCAATTAAAACAAAAAATTGATTTTTGATTAATTATTGAGTTATATTTAACTTAGAGGGAAAGATATTGTCAATTTTTAGTTGATTTTTAAAAAATCCTGTATTAACATGATTAAAACTTAATATTCTATGATATTTCTCTTATATTCATTTACATGCATACCTAAAAATATAATTTTAAATAAATATTGCTTATCTATTAATAAAGTTCTGATATAATTCATATCTAAGAAGCGGGTCTGTATGATGCACTCCAACGACCGTGTAATACTTTCCCACCCCCATGACGCCGGGTTCATATTTTCCTTGGTTCTGTGCTCCTTTTTTCTTTACAGAATACCAAAATTAAAAAAATTTACGAAAAAACCATTTAAAATACGAAGGGGTGTATTTAAGTTCACGGAATGGATTGTAGGAAGTGCGAATAAAAATGCAGAACTATTTTTCTTATACAATATAATTACCGCCTACTTCTATGTATTTCTTATCTTTCAATTAGCTTATATATGTGTATAAACATTTTTTTGATCTGGTGCTCAAAATAAGGTGAAACTGCATCCTTGCCTTCTTCATCGCTGGGAAACGTATTCCCACGAAGTTCTTTTGTAAGCAACCTACAGCCACCTTGGCTGCCCACTTTGTGGGCAACACTTTGCAACACGATACATGTGAACAGGAGCGTTGTTGTGTAAGGACACCTTTGGTCAATTTTCTCCATCTTGTTTCTTTACTACCCTCATTCAACCTTCTTATAATTGAACGCAGTATTCTTCTGTTATGAAGATGACTTTATCTTCGTAATCTATCAAAAGGACTTTCGCCACGGTTTTGCCAGCCGGCTGTGACACCTCAACTTCTTGGGTGCCCCTCTTGTGTCACTGCACAGACTCCTGTTTGGACCCTGGTTCATAATGATGAGCCCAATTTTCGTCTCCAGGAATGGAGATGAAAGGATTAGTCAGCTCAATCGGCCATATTTAAGTGAGTCCTTACCTTGTTTGCTGCGCAACTTGTTAACTATGTTTTTCTCCGAGCAGAATCTCCGTAAACGGACGTTTATGGAGTTTCAACTGATTTTTTTTTGCTCGGTAAAGAACTAAATTATGGCGCGCTACTGGATTTTTTCATAATTCACACTTACTTTCAGATTGATATTTTTGATGGACGATAGTTCAAGGATTTTGGACCTAATTAAGATAAAACTTGCTGTTTAACCTGATGAGTTACTGAACGCGTTTACACTAACTTAATATGACTTACTAATTAGGGTTAGACCCTCCATTCCGCGAACTTAAAATGCAACCTCGTAGGTCTTCGGACACAAATGTGAAGCAGTGACCAAATTGAGGTCACCATAAACATTGAAATTCATCAAATGAAAAACTAGGATATCTTTAAACTTAATTTTCAAGGTTTGTAGCACATTTTCTGCTTACTACATAGTGGCTAGGATATCAAAACAGTTCCTCCTTTTGCATTTACCAATTACTTGTGTAGCAAAGTATCACTAAAATATTCCAATTGTTATATGCTTTCCAGCTAAAATATTTTGCTATTTTCTACAGAAATGTGAATTCATATTATTCAAAGAATTCCACAATCCCAAAGGCGCTTTGAAAAAACTTTTTTCTGCATCCTGGCTTTAGAAAAAAAACTCGCACCGCATTCTCCTGCGAAGAACGGCAGTTACATATATCAACTTGCACTATGTATGGATCTGTGCACATTTGATACTCAAGTCAAGGTGCGGAAATAAAACTGAAGCTAAACTGCGGAACAGC
The DNA here is from genome assembly GCA_954870665.1 of Stratiomys singularior. NCBI lineage: Eukaryota > Metazoa > Arthropoda > Insecta > Diptera > Stratiomyidae > Stratiomys > Stratiomys singularior. Next base: position 33,497,449 of record OX940879.1, read on the forward strand.
TTTCTGCTTCTATTCCTCCACTCTATTCCTATTCTTTGCTCGCGTTTCGTCCCGCTCAAAGGATCAGATTGCATCGTCAGCTGCAGTAGGAAAGGCACAATGTTGGCTCGGGGAAAACGGTGTAGTCACTTATCATCGTCATATTTGCTCATAACATGCACTTGTGTGTAGATTTCTATGGTTAGTTGTTTATCCTTTCCCTGTTGTCCCGGCGATTCGGAGAACTTTTGCAGTTGCCAGTACACTCTAGTAACGAATCAAATTTAATTACGCCCGAGCTGTAGATGGAAAAGTGTAAAAACTAACTTTACCACCTCTTGTAATCTTTTTCCTTTGTTTCTCCATATTCTGTCTGTAAACGCTGAAGACGTTGTCTGAACATTTTAAACAAGCGCTCATTAGCGGAAAACATGACAATTAATTGCCACGGGAGAAAGTAGAGTGCAAGAAGTTTTCGTGGTGCAAGGAAACTTTGGAATAAAGTTAGACACTATGTGTTAGCTAATGGTTGATGTCATGGTAACACCGAACTGCGCTCGCGGTAATTATCATAATTTATGTTCGCACACTCAGTGTGAAGAAGTCGAAGGTGACAGGACTAATTATTTAAGGTTCCAGGACAAATAAACTAATTCTAAATTTCATCGGAAGGCATTACCTTGCGTTTATTCTGTAGTTTTTAGGGCATATCAGTTATAGTTGGTGACAATTAAGTCTAAAGCGTAAATTTGTCTTAATTGAAAAATCAATTTCTAATTCGAATCTAATCAGTATGTCCTTCTGAGCAACTTAAGCAAAATAGATTTACTTCAATATGCGAAGAGTACATAAATGTGACACGGCACAGCCACATTTTGCTGATGGGTTGTCCTAAAAGCTATCCTTAACGTACTTGAACAGATTCGAATGTGGTGAGGAGGTGTTAGAAGGAAGCAGTAAGCCAAACGGATGCTTAATATTATACGTCTCATGTCGCTGCATCCATGAAGGCAAGTTGAATTTTCAAGCAAGTTTTGTTTTGGTTTGGTTTGATGTCCAAGGCATGTATATAGGTTCATCGAATTTTTTCTGTGTTTAATGCTTTAAATGCAAATGCATAAAAGGGATATAAAATTTAGGGAAATTGGAAGCAGAGGTCTTGGATTCAAAATAATCTTAATGTGTAGTTGTGGTGAAGGTTTTATTGTTTTAGGACCGATTATATGAGATAAACTTAGAAAAGAGAGAGACACATTTTACAATTGAAAATATCTGCTGATAGCTCATGGAAAACAAGAGGTTTCAAGTCTTTGGAGTTTCAACATTCTATTTCTACTATACTATGAAAAAGATGTCGGCTCTGTGTTCAAGAGCAGTAAATGCCAAGTCTGTTCAGCTTCGAAAAGCATCATGAGATACTGAAGAATAAACTGCGTGATATGATGAAAACGAAGAAATTAGCTCAAAAAATCAGGCAAGTATATCTTTCACTATTTAAGTGAAAAGCGCAAAGGAAGAGTTCTCGAGATTCGACGAACAAATCGGAGAGAAACATTCAGACTACATCGGGGACGGCGACACAGTAAGATTTAAAGCTATTCTTGAAGATCAGCCATTCAATGAAGAATTAGGCGGGAAAATTGCATTGGTCGTGTGGAAAAACAAATGTAAACGTGACTCCGCAACGCGCAGAAGCAGCGCTAACTCGTTGATAAAGGAACAGGGCAACTGACTTCAGACCCCAGATCTTAGACCTCAAGAAGCACTCGGTGTATTTCGTTTTTAAAAAAGCTAATCTGGCAACTTATTACCATGAATCCTTTTTGGAGAGCAGAGAAACCTAAGCACGATAACTGTCCAGTGGATAAAGATGGTTGGTGCTTCTATCAGAAAGCAAAAGCTGCTAATCCAAATGCACAGTGTTCCTCATACGGACCCAATAAATCCTTACGAGGCACAACATATTTTGCCAATTCATCAAGAACTTTCGAGAGATGACTTGATGGAAAGGTATTTGGGTGGACATACTCAAAATGCTCTCGAAAGTTTCAACTCAACTCTTTGACGTTTGGGACCAAAAAAACTTCATACCGGCTTGAAAATAGATAAAATATCGGCTTACATAGCCACTGGGATGGTCAGCGAAGGCCGTACATCACTCGTGCACGTAAAGAATAGTTTATTTATCAAAATGAGCTTCAGCTTATCTATTTATGCCAAGATAGCTGACATCGACAGAATAGAAGCGTCGAAGTCTTTTCAGGTCAAAAGTACCCCGAAATACCGCCACAACCTCTTAATCCACCAAAATGATATGCATATGGAGATTGAAGGGCTGCTGTAGGGATCTGGATTGAGAAAACAAACATAAGCTGACAAACGAGAAAGTTATAAATAAAACCAAACAATCAATGATTCTTATCTACTATATGCTTTTGCTACCAAATTACGTTTTTGTAATTTAGAAAAATTTATTTGTTTATGAGTGTTTAACCTTTAACTACTGAGCTGGGGGACTATCAGGGCTTGAAAAAGTAAAACTATTGAATCACTCTCCTCCCCCCCCCCCCAGCACGGCACACGCGTACCTTCGAGTTTAGTTGCGTCGAGGTTGTCAACGGCTGAGCACGTGTTTGTGCGCGCAATTTCGTTTAGTGAATAAATTTGGAAATTTCTCGTGGGCCTCTCAGACCCCACCTCATTATTTACTTAACTTTTTTGTAAATAGTTTCGATTAAGTCATCGTATTTTTTTGTAGTATTTTGCAAAGTTTTACAATATGGCGCCCGGTACATCGTCCGAGAGAAAACAGTGTCTCGGTTTGCAATAACAACCATCATATATCGAAAAATGGATGAACCGTAGTACCAACCGTAGTTTCTCAACACAATATAATTATACCAACTAACTTTTCAAATCTAACAGAAAACGATTCAAAAGATCCTTTTTCTATTTGGAATAAATACATTGACGATGAGATTTTACACGAGATTCTCAAGCGGGCTAATGAAAAGCTAAATCTATATCGGACCAAATTTTCAGAGCTCAGAAATTTAGATATGGTGAAATTTCATTCATTTATTGGTCTTTTTTTATTTCCTACGGTTTTCAAATCCAATCACGAAAATGTAGATTACGTATTTGCGACTGATGATACCGGCTTTTTCGATTTTTCATGTCTAAAAACTGATTTCAGTTCATTCTACATTCCTTACGATTTGATAACTCTGCTGATCGTGAAGTCCGAAGACTGTCGGACAAGATAGCAGCAATTTCGTGCGTGTTCACAACATTTCTGGAAAATTGCCAGAGGTTTTATAATGTCACTGTGGATGAGATGTTGTTACTTTTTCGACGGTGCACGCAACTAATGATTAATGAAACCTGCCGAGTATGGGTTGAACTTAACTTGTCTGTGTGATGCACAGAATGGCTATTTTTATAACTGTTACATTTATGCCGGACTAGGATCAGATGGTGAGGATTTGACAGTTGAGGTTAAAAAAGTTTATAGTTCCAGCAAAATCTGTGATCCATCTAGCAAAACCGTTATTCGGAAGTAGCAGAAACATTACCTCTGATAACTGGTTTACATCAATAGAGCTTATGGAATATTTGATTTGTGATTTATTACATGTGTTGGTACCATGAAAAAAAAAATAAGCGAAAAATACCAAAAATGTTTTACGCTTTACGGTTTTAATTGTCAAAATACATTTTTTGTCACATGTACCGAAAAAAACAAAGCAGTCATTCTCCTATATTCAATGCACCACGCAGAAGCTATTGATAAAACCACCGCGAAACCTGAAATAATGGGTTTTTTCAACATAACCAAAGGAGGTGTGGATGAAATTGACAAAATGTGCTCTATTTATACTTCAAGTCACAAGACCCGTCGTTGGCCACTGGTAGTTTTTTACCGCATGTTGGATATCAGTACCGTCAATAGTCACTTGCTATATGACATACATCATGACAATACTACTGAAAGGAGAATTGTGGTGAAAGAATTCTCACGCGCAGTTTAGTGGTACCCCAGATGAAAAGATGAGCGTTAAACGAGGGTTGCCACGTGAGCGTGCTGTCTTCCCCCTGGTCTGATTGATTTAGACGTACCCAGATTTTGGAAAATAATGCAGCGTAGGGTCATAAAATAGACGAAAATATTTATTCGGATGTAAAATTTTCCCGCGAAATCCGAATCTGCAATAAAAATAATGGGTTTGCATATAAAATTTCAATAATGGATCGCAAACCAGAGAAAGTTGTTCTGCAGAAACTCTCGAATATTGTCCTTATCATCCGACTGATCTGAGGCAGCCAAAAATCAATTACTCACCTCTTTTCCAAAGGATGGGAAGTGAACTTTGGAATTTCCGCTGTGTAGTGGAACAGCTGGTTATCATAATTTCTCCCATATTTCACAAAATAATCTGAAATAAACATAATAACAAATCCCATATTTTATTATTGTTTATTTAATTGTTTTACATTGCTGATTTTTTACCATTAAAACTGAAGATACTGTGGCTCCCTGTTTTGGTAAATAGAACAGAGAAGTTTCCGAGAGATATTGAAAATGGAGCGAAGCCTGTGTTTGTGTCTGCTCCTTCCCGGACAGAAATATGGTGTTTAGTTCTTCTCAATTTTGCATGATAAAACAATGAACAGACTGCGTCAGAGGCCTCCGCCTAATATTTCGATGAGTAGCACTCACATGTTGAGCTACTCATGAGACAATCTTTTTTCTTGTTGATCATTTTACTACTTAAACCGAATCAGATGTGACGCATGACCTTGACAAATGGTGGGAAGTATCTGAAACAGAGCAATTGAAAATGGTATGAATCCCGTGGGACTACAAGTCTATATTTAAAGGGGAAATAGTTTTGAGTAATACATGTCCTTGTTTCGATCAATTAATGTTTCGGTTAAGTAAATAATGCGAATTTCTGTACATTCATTCGAAGAGTAAGTTTGTTTAAACTTTGTTTGAAATTTTAGCAGGAAAATTGGTTCAAATAGAAATAAAGGGTTGTTGGTTAAAAATAAAACAGAAAGCATTAGCAATTTAGCATATAACGTTATAAACCGTTCCATTTTATTACTTTTATTAGCCTCAATTGTGTTTTTTGAGATAATACATGCATTGTTATGTGCTATTGTTTCAATGAGAAGTGGTTGCGTTTTTCCTTCCGCCATAGTACTCGGGTTTATCTGAAGCATCCTCCAAATTAAAAATCATCCTTTCTGACGGCAATAGTTTTTTTACTTTGTTCGTACTTTGTAGCGTATTTTCAATAAGATATAAGATGTTCCCAGTAATTCAGCAGATTATCATTTTTCTTATTGTCGCATTTTACCTACAAATAATGCGACATGTTTGAATAATATCACGCGCTACTGTAGTCGTCTTGAGAGAATATTCGTAAACAAGTATCAATAATCAATACCATTCGATCATTCACGAAGAGAAAACAAGCACAACGTAAAGTCATTGCGTGCATTGAGTACGACAATACTTGTGTAAGTGCCTCAGCGCGTAAACCCGAGAACGATCCGCATGGAAGATTCGGGATTGGTTGGTGCATGTATAAAATCGATTACAGCGGGCGGCGATGGGAGTCTCGTTGATGAAGCGAAGTAAGCGCAAGGCGACAGTCCGCGTAATCAAAAAGAAATTAAACTGAAATAAAATCGTATGCGGATTTTAAATACCGACTAAAAGTGATTGGTATAAGCGATTAATTAATTAAATAATGTAAATGTGATAACTCATAAAAGTGAAATAGTAAATAAGTGCAAATAATTGTGAAGTTAGCGATTTTTAAGAATAAATTCAAATAACTAATTTTACATTAGTCGGGTGCGTTTCATTCACTTTTGCGAACATTTTCAAAGCAAACAGGTCGCGCATCTGACAAAACGCAACAATAGCAATGATATTGTACTGAGAGTGCCGTACATTTTTCGCATTTTGTCCAGTGTTTAGAGTGCTTTTGTTACCTCATCCATTTTCGCCCGTTGCAAACAGAGCCTCGACCCGTTTTGGCTCTGTCCATAGACAGAGTCAGGCCAGCGTTTCTAAGGATTCCGCACTGGTCTTAGTGCTTAAGCTCTCGTTATAAATGCCATTTTAGGCACTCAATCTTCGTCTTTAGGACTATTTTTTCCCGCCTATTATAGCTCCCTAGTGCTATAATCTTCAAGTGACCTTTGGCTCATACACTATCACTTCCATATCATGGTCATACTGAGTTCATCATTCTTCACCAGGATCAACTCTTCAACCAGGAAAGGCACTCATTATGTTTGTGGATGCTTCGGTGAGGGTCAACGTTCACACGACTGAGTGTATAGTAGCGTATCTCTTGTATCAAAATGTAGTTTTAACGTAATAGTTTTGACGTTTTTCAGAGCCATTTATTTCAGGTACTTTTTTCAATATTTTCAATACAAGATACAACATCCGTTTTATCCGATTTTTGTGTCAAAGGCAACGGAAAGTTAGTTGTTGATACTGACTTGACAACTTCATTGTCATTATGTTAGGAAGTTTATCAGGATAACAGGATAGCATTTCTTGGAACAGTACACTAGGATTAATACTGTCGTATGCACGTCTGAAATAAGAGTTCGTCAATATTGAACTCGTAGCCTTTCTCAAGTACTTGCTTGACAATAAATAAAGGCTGCCATTGATCTATCTGTCCTGAAGGCACCTTGACGCTCCTCTCATAATATTGTTGACATGTGATTGGACCCGTTTTTCAATTATTTTTGACAGTATTTTGTTTGTGGTGCAAAGAAGTGATAGGCCTCTGTAGTTTATCATCTAAGATCGTCACCTTTTATTTAACAAATTTAACATTTGACACATTTGGAAAGAGAATTTAACTTATTTGAGATTTGACACTCATGCGGCACTTGATCTTGTTTCAAAATGAGTTAAATCGGTTTGTGAATGGCTTTCTAAATGTAGTTATCATGATTTTTAAAAAATAGGTTCGATAGGATCTGATATATGTCCTGCGTTTAATTATTCTTTTTGACTTTGATGGTGAAATATACTTCATACAAAATTAGTGAGGTAATGGAAGCCTTTCAGGGATATCTATTGGCTCAGGCGTTTTGGAGCTTTTCAAAGGATCTTTAAATATCTTTAGATATTTAGATCTTTAAGAAGATCTTTAAATATGTTGGCAACCTTGCCTTAATCTTGTTCTCATTATTAATGATGTCGCGATGCTATCACGACAGATCATGTTCCTGGGTTGATATCCTCGTTTTATGTTTTTTACTCCTTTTTGGGTTTGTCTTGTACTATGTTTTGCTAGGCTTACATCGATAGAATTTTCCGTTATAGCCGTCATAGAATTTTCGCTTGACAATATAATGATCAGATTCGCTATTCTTGCCAGATTTTAATGAGGTTGTCTTTTCCTCTAGATTTTCTTCTTCTTCTTATGCTGTCTTTATGCTTCATTCTTTCTGCCTAGCGCATCTTTTTTAGTCACCTACACAGGGGTTGATCGGTACTGCCAGTTCTGGATTACCAACTTTATTTCCTTCGACAGCTCGCTGCTTGTTGTCAGCAGGGATGGGATAGCATAGGTGTAAACTGGAATTTGTCAGGTATATGCATAAATTTTTTCCGATTTTTCCGTTGGAAAAATACATATTTTACAAGGGAACAAATTTTTCGTTTTGATTCAAAATACTGTTGCGCGTTGAGCAGGTGCGCGACCTGTTTGCTATTCGCAAATATTGCTAATAGTGAAATAAAACACTCGCGAACTATTTTAAAATTAATTCTTAAAATTTAATTAAGTTTCTTCTACACTTTATGATTAATTTACTAAAATCACTTTAATGAATTAAATTAATTAATTAACACTTATTCAATATAATTAAACACTATTTCACTTATTTAACACTTTTCTCACTTTTCGAGTTTTTCTGGCGCGCACTGTCGCGTACTCTCGCGTTTTCCATTCACAACTGCTTGTCTCGTCGCTCGCCGTAGTCGCTTATATACCACTACCAACCATCCCAGAACCTTCCATACAGATTGTTCTCGCGTGTACGCGTCGAGTCGCTTGCACCGGGATCTGTTGTACTTGATGCGCGTGACGTGTTTATGCTTGCGCACACGAAAACAATCGATGTGTTGGTAGCAGATAGTCGTAAACATGTTTACGACTTTTTGTTTACGCCGACTACAGTTCGCGTGACCTGAACACGTCACACTATCCCCACCTTAAATCTTTTTCGCCCCGAAAAAGTGTGACATTAACCATCTCCGCGTCTTCCTGCTGATAATATGGGGCAAGGCGGTCCAGATGCACAATTTTCATTTTTGCCCTAGGTTTCTGGTGTTCTTGTATCCGGTATACCACATCGTTGATCCGTTTGACGATTCTATAGGGTCCTTCCCAATTCGGCTGTAGCTTCGGAGATCTGCCTTTACGACGCCGGGGGTTATATAGCCAAACCAAGTCGTCCGTCTGGAAACCAGATGAGTTTGCCATTAAGTCATATCTGGTTTTCATGCGATCAGTGGCTGACTCTATTTGTTTCCGCACTAATTGGTGTATCTGACTCAGCCGTTGCCTTAAATCGCTTGTATACTCCGAAATAGGTTGGGGCTTCTCAGGGGGTGTCCCAAACTTCACATCAGCTGGTAGACGAATCATTTTTCCAAAGATGACTTTTGCGGGTGCTTCTCCAGTCGATGCATGTTCCGCAGTTCGGTATGCCATCAAAAATAATGGAATGCGTCGATCCCAATCTCTCTGGTTTTCATCCACCATCTTGGCCAAATGTTTATTAAGCGTGTCATTGAACCGTTCGACCATTCCATCGGACTGAGGGTGAAGTGGCGTTGTCCGTGTTTTCCGTATACCCAGCAGTTCACACATTTCAGCAAAAACTTGTGACTCGAAGTTTCTGCCTTGGTCTGAATGTAGTTCATGGGGTACCCCATATCTACTAACCCACTGAGAAACGATTTGATCCGCTACAGTAGTTGCTTCCTGGTTAGGAATTGGGTAGACTTCTGGCCACTTGCTGAAGTAATCAGCTACAACTAGTAAATACCGATTTCCCCATTCGGACTCGGGAAAGGGTCCTGCGATGTCCACAGCTATTCTTTCAAATGGTACCCCCACGTTATAGGTCTGCATTCGTCCTCGCGTTCTTCGACTTGGGCCTTTGACGGAAGCACATATTGTGCATTTTCGACACCAGTCAAGAACATCCTCTCGAGCGTGGAGCCAATAGAACCTTTCTCGCACCTTTGCCAGGGTTTTGTTTACCCCAAGGTGACCTCCCGATGTGCCTTCATGCATCTCCTTCATTACTCCTTTGACCCGACTCTTGGGAAGAACAATTTGCATCCTATGTGAAGTGCCATCTGCCGTTTCCCATTTCCGTTTCAAAACTCCTTCTTCGACCTCAAGGGAGTTCCATTGAGCCCAATAACTTTTCAACACCGTGCCGCGTGCTGATATGTCCTTCCACTCAGGACGTCCAGTTGTCTCCTTCCATACCAACAATGGTCCAACATCATCATCTGCTAGCTGAGCGTCCCGCAGTGCGTGCTGCGTCCAACCCTCGTCGACTTCTGTTGTGACTACACGCAGATCCATGCCTTGTTCTTTTTCCTCAGACCGTCGGCAGTGTTTACAAGCTGCTGGACATGGGCGACGGGATAAAGCGTCGGCATTCCCATGCACTCCTCCTTTTCGATGGACGATTTCGTAATCATAGGACTGTAGCCTTTCTATCCATCTAGCAACTTGCCCTTCTGGGTTTTTGAAATGGAGCAGCCATCTCAGGGAAGCATGATCTGTGCGAAGAACGAATTTCTGTCCGTAAAGGTACTTGTGGAACTGCTTTGTTGCTTCAATTATAGCTAGTAGTTCTTTCCTGGTTACGCAGTAGTTCTTTTCACTCTTTGACAGAACTCGACTGTAGTATGAGATTACTCGCTCCTCACCGTCGATCTGCTGTGACAATACGGCCCCGATCCCGTTGTTACTCGCATCGGTATCAACCACGAACATTCTTCCAGGCTTGGGATATGCTAAAACCGGTGATTCACAGAGCTTATTCTTCAACGTCTCGAAGGCTTTTTCGCACTGTTCATTCCAAATAAAAGGGCGATTCTTTTCCGTGAGCTGATGGAGACACTTCGCTACTTTTGCAAAGTCTTTAACGAATCGGCGATAATAGGTCGCCAGTCCAAGGAAACTTCGAAGTTGTCGTTTGTTATTAGGTTTCGGCCAACTTTTCACAGCTTCTATTTTCTCAGGGTCCGTTTTCACACCTTTTGCTGATACAACATGTCCTAGGTACTTTACCTCAGATGCGAAAAGTGTACACTTCTGTGGACTCAGCTTCAAGTTGGCCCGTCGTAGCCTTGAGAACACCTCTTCCAAGTTGCGCACATGTTCGTCAAACGTCTTCCCTATGACAATGATGTCATCCAGATATACCAAGCATGTCTTCCAACTTAACCCGCGGAGTACACATTCCATGAGGCGTTCGAATGTTGCTGGAGCATTGCAAAGACCAAATGGCATCACTACAAATTGCCACAATCCAGTACCCACAGAGAATGCAGTCTTCTCTCTGTCTTTCTTGTCGATTTCAACCTGCCAGTATCCACTCTTTAAGTCGAGAGTAGAAAACCACTTCGAATCCGCCATTGTATCCATAATGTCGTCGATGCGCGGAAGTGGGTAGCTGTCTTTCTTCGTGACATCGTTGAGCTGCCTGTAGTCGACGCAAAACCTAGTGCTTCCATCCTTTTTCTTTACCAGGACTACAGGCGATGCCCACGGGCTGATTGAAGGTTCGATGACTCCTTGTTTTTCCATGTCGGAGATCATTGCGCTTACTTCTCCCTGCTTGGCTAATGGAAGTCGTCTTGGTGCTTGTCGAATCGGCTTAGCGTTTTGTGTGTCAATAACGTGAGTCACCATACTCGTACGTCCTTGATCGTCGTCACCAGTTGAGAAAATGTCGCGGTATTTGTTCACCAATTCCGAGGCTTTCTTGAACTGCTCTGGTGATATCTTGGTTGGTTCCAATAAAGTCGACACTAACTCACGGGATTCCCCAGTATTTCGTTTCCTAGCTGGACATTGGCTATCTCCTACTTCCAAAGATGTTACAGTAGAGACCAGCTGACAGCTACCAATAATGTCTCCAGCTTTGATGTGGGTAACTGAGTCCGAGGTATTAAGGACTCTAACCGGCACGCATCCACTCTTATTTGTTGTTACGAGTGTCCGTCCCAAAATTAAATTACGCAGTGCCGGTGTTTTTGTTGGCTCAATTAGGTAGGATCTATGGTCTCCAGGATCACCTTCAAATTTGGCCCATACAATGCTCTCGGAAGATTTCGGTACGTCAGTGTCGGCATTTACAACCACTTTCGGTGTTGGAATGTTGTCGTAATGACCCTCCATTAAGATCTCAACATTCCGCCATCTCAAGACCCGTCTGCCCAAATCCAACGTAAACCCGTGTGGTCTTAGGAAATCAATTCCCAGGATGCAGTCGTCCATTATATCAGCAACAAGAAACTCATGTTGAAACAGTATATCCCCTACTTGTACTTGGAGTTTGATCTCGCCGTATACGGGTGCTGCTTCTCCCGTTGCTGTTCGTAGCAAAAGTGGTTTGCCTTTGGAGAGAACATGCCCGCTCACCAAATCTGGTCGCAATATTGACCTTGTTGCACCAGTATCAATTGTGAGGGTGCAATATTCACCGTCGACTTGTCCACGAACACATAAGTCTGCCTCTCCCCGATGTAGCCTAGATACGATGATGGTGGTTCTGGGGACTTTGATCCTCCTAGCCAACCTCTGCCCCGCGAAGTTGGCTCTTACGCGTTTCCCGACCCCTTGGATTGAGGGGCCTTATTGCCAGGCTCTATTTTTGGCCTTGATCTCCTTCTAGCAGCACATGCCGGGCAGTAGCTTAATTTCCTTTGCTGCTTGCAGTTTCGTTGGAGATGACCTCGTTCACCACAATTCCAGCATATGGCCGCACCATTCACCTGCGCTTCTTCGCTGATGTCAACACGCTCACATAAACATTCTTCCGTTGTAACCTGTCGGATTCTGGCTGTGTTACGAGTTGTTGTTTTGGCAGCTTCAAAATTTAAACAGTATGCCAGGGCGTCCTTTACGGAACATTTTTCGGCTAGGCGGACAGCTTGTTGCATCTCCCTGTCCTGCAACGCGCTGATGAAAGCCTCCGTTGCTGCATCGTCCCGATGCTCTGGGTCGTATGCAGGGTAAGCCAAAAGTGCAAGCCTTTCAGTATCCTGAGCCAACTGCTGTAGAGTTTCACCTGGTTTCTGCATCCGGTTGCGCAGCTGCGACCTGTAGATCTGCTTCAGGTGATTATCTCCATACCTCATGTCCAGTGCGTTCATGATAGCGACGGAGCTTGACTGCAACTCGGCAGGGACAGTTTGGAGTATTTCCGCAGCTGGGCCTCTCAGAGCAAGAATTAAGGCTGTCGCTCGCTCCTGGTCATTCCAGTGATTTGCTTGAGCGGCAGCTTCAAACTGGGTTTTGTAAATGCTCCAAGCCATTTGTCCATCGAAAGTTGGCGCTTTTACACTCCTTGTTGAGATACTGTCTGTATTCGTTATCGGGCTTGGGTTACTCGCTATTAGACTTGGGCTGGTCATTATCGGGCTCGGGTTACTCAATATCGGGATCGGGTTGCTCACTATCGGGGCCGGGCTACTTGCTATCGTTATTTTCCCTTGTTTTAAGTCTTCTTTTATTCTTTCAATCTCTTCCCGAACCGTTTCCACTTTGCTCATCCTTTCTTCCACTTTGTCCATCCTTTCTTGGAAACCTTCAATTTGATGGTTAAGCTTTCGGCTTAGTTCACCTAAATCTGCTCTTAATTCAGCTGATTGCTTGTTGAACGCTGTTGACTGCCGGTCGAGCTTCTCGTTTAACTCAGTTGACTGCCGGTCGAGCTTCTCATTTAAGTCAGTTGACTGCCGGTCGAGCTTCTCATTTAAATCAGTTGACTGCCGGTCGAACTTCTCATTTAAGTCAGTTGACTGCCGGTCGAACTTTTCTTTTAAGTCAGTTGACTGCCGGTCGAGCTTCTCGTTCAACTCGGTTGATTGCTTTTGCATTACCATCAACATTCGCATCAACCCTTGCGCACTCAGGATTTGTTCCTCCTCCTCACCTCCAGTGCAACTTTCAGCGTCGGGAAACTCAAACGACTCTGGATCTATCCCTTCCGCTGCCAGCGTTTCGTTCAACCGCGTGATCAGTCTAGCTTTGCTTCCTTCGGTTGAAATTTTCCGCTTTTCTAATTCCTCCTTTAGTTCCGGCAAAGTGAGAGCGTTGATTTTGCGCGGCATTTTTCTTACAAGTTTACTTCAAAAGTTCAAAAGTGTTCACTATAGTTCACGATTTTTTTTTTTAAGTGTTTGAGTTATTTTTCACTTCACTATTGCACGAATAATCCCACTTCTGACACCAGTGTTGCGCGTTGAGCAGGTGCGCGACCTGTTTGCTATTCGCAAATATTGCTAATAGTGAAATAAAACACTCGCGAACTATTTTAAAATTAATTCTTAAAATTTAATTAAGTTTCTTCTACACTTTATGATTAATTTACTAAAATCACTTTAATGAATTAAATTAATTAATTAACACTTATTCAATATAATTAAACACTATTTCACTTATTTAACACTTTTCTCACTTTTCGAGTTTTTCTGGCGCGCACTGTCGCGTACTCTCGCGTTTTCCATTCACAACTGCTTGTCTCGTCGCTCGCCGTAGTCGCTTATATACCACTACCAACCATCCCAGAACCTTCCATACAGATTGTTCTCGCGTGTACGCGTCGAGTCGCTTGCACCGGGATCTGTTGTACTTGATGCGCGTGACGTGTTTATGCTTGCGCACACGAAAACAATCGATGTGTTGGTAGCAGATAGTCGTAAACATGTTTACGACTTTTTGTTTACGCCGACTACAGTTCGCGTGACCTGAACACGTCACAATACTATCCATTCTTTCAGTCAATTCATGGACACCATGCCCAAAAATCTGCTTGTCTTTTCTGGCAACCCAATCGTTGAGTCACTTTAAAATTCCTCGAAATCGCTGAAGTGCTGTTCTGCATACGCGTACCCCATCGATGCGAAGAGATGATTGTCAGATGGGGTCAAGTCGGGGGGAAACGCGAATGTAGAAAGATGCTGAAATCAAGGGATTTCCCTGCACCTTCCACTAGTTTTGCTGTGTGTGCTGGCGCAATCCTGTACAAAAAAACACATTGCCATGTCTTCTGGTCCATTTCTGTCATTTCTTGTCGAAGCGATTGGACCTTTGTGTTGAAGGACCAGTTTCGCAAGGTAAAACCACGATTTTGTCCGATTTGGGTTTTCAAAACAAATTCATTTTTAGAGTTTATTGATCCAACCCATTGCTGATTGTTTTCTGTGACAAATTAAATACTTCTTGTAATTACCGTTGATTTTGCGTTGGATCTCAATCCAATAACACTTCACATTTTGTGGTCTAACAGAGCGCTCAATGTCTTTCACATTAAAATTACCACTTTTGAATTGTCGAAACCATATCTTACATGTACTAATTAATGGCGCGTGTCCAACATATGTTTCTGACCAGCAAACGATGATTTTCAACAGTCACTTTAACAACAGCCTGGATAAACACGAAAAGGAAGCTACAAATGTTCTTTTTCATGCACAAATTTCGACATGATTGATCAACACGATGAAAAAAACGCAAGTTTTGGCGAATTCAACTTGAGTGTGTTTGTAGATAGATGTCAGACGACTGAAGTGGCCTATATGTGTCAAATCAATACGCTATATTATTTTCCCTGGCGCCATCTGTTATGAAAACCAGAAAAAACTTATGCACACTTCTGGTAACCCTGCTTGTGGAATGCATCGTAGATAGTCAGTAAGGAGTATACAGGATTACTGTTCACTGCTTTTGGCCTATTGATTGATTGAGGAATTGAATAAGTCTAAGTGATGATCCACTTGCGGCGAATTTCTTGCACAGTCGTGGTATGATGTCCGTTGAATCTTGGTTTTCAGCGTTGCCTGCCTAAATCGAGAGACTAATCGATATTGTCTACACCATCTTATGTTTTCAAAACTTTTTGAATAAATGCAATAAATCAGAGAACTTGTTGTTTTATGTCTAGCGCTGATTATTTTTCGATCCCTAAAGTGTTCGATGTGAAAAAATGCTTAAAACAGGAACGGACAAAACTTTTTGAAAAGGAAGAAAAAATAAGTAACTTGAAACGACAAAGCTGCGGGATTTCTTGTGGAGCTCGTAAGCAGTCAAAAAAAATGGAGGGCTTGTTTGAAGATTCTTAAGAAGTTTTGATCTCTATCTTACAGCCAACAGTATCTTTAGGAATGAGAGACATTGAGTATCTCAAAGAACTTACTAATTTGAAAGAGTTAAACAGCGAGGCAAAATATAATTGACACTTTTCAATCCTAGAGCGTACAAGATCATAAGATTCGACTTAAGAACACTTAAGGAAAAAGTTGAATCGGCCATAAATTGCTTACCCACTACCTTACGTATCGTTTTAGAAGTACTGGAGGCTTTAGTGGGGTCCAAACATTGGTGTTGTAGAGAGAAGACCGAATGATTTTCACTTGTAACAAAAAGAACGCTTCATGCATTGGCAATCATAGGTCAGGATACTTGCAAAGGATTTCTGGAGGCAGAGAAGGGTCTGGACTGTTTAAGTTGTTTTGCAGGCAGTTAGCTGAAGGTTAAGGGATACATTACTAGAATCAGTTTACCAAAACGCGGCTGGCTGCCCAATCGAAATTTTACAGAATAACAGAACCAAATAAATGTTCTTTAATGAACACAATCCCTCAGAAAAAAGCGTGTCAGAAGGCTGTCATAAAGGCAAATCACCAGCAATGAAAAAACTCAATTTTCATAAGGTGGAACAAAATAATGTTTGTCAAAAAGGAAAAGAAGGTAAGAACCATCGAATAAGGCATGAAAGAGCATTAATGAACAGTTTGTGACGCAGTCAGAATATGACTTTATCCAGGAAACTTTGAGATTCCTGCATTCAAGGTTTGAATAAGTCTCCTTCCTGCTTAACGAAAACCCCCTAATTTATTATTTTTAAAAGCCCAATTGAATGAGGATATTGTCCTCAGTAGAGCGAGTACTATTAACCAGCAGCTAAGTTAGTTTGAACAAGAGATTTTACTGTAGTTGCTATCATTGAATACGTTCGTTTAAACTTTTTATGTGTTCTGGCTTTTTTTAATATGTCCTGCAATTCATGCAACTGCCCTCCGTACTTCCAGCGAAACCAAAAGGTAGAAAAAATATGCTGTAATTAACTTCACTTTGTTCTGTCGGTTATCCTTTGAAACACACCTTGGAAGTGTATTACTTTCTATTTTCCTACACAATTGTGAGCGCTCAGGAAACGACCCAAAGTACATCAAATTTCCCAAAAACCAGTTGGCTTGTGTAAAACAAAGGCGAAAAGCACTTATACATCCATCGTTATGTTGTGGAAAGTCTCCAACGTTGCACTTGGTATGCACCATTAAGGGTCGACGAGTCGAAAAAGAAAGCAAATAAAGAGATAATAATAGTTCACTCGGTATTGTCCTGTGCTTTTTTTTGCACCGCCATTACCATCCTTTTCCTTTCATACGCTCTCTGAAACTTCCGAAAATACCTAATGTACAAGATTCCACCATTCTGTCATCCTATAGTGCCAGTCCGAGGAGTTGGAAGTCGGTTGAGTCGGTAACGTGCAAGGACAATGTATGGTATGTTACCAAGCATGCTAAATTGCTCTTTGCGTTCTGTGCTTTACTATGACTTATGGACATGATGGTGTGACGACCTTGCTTTATGGCCCGGTAATTCAGATCAGTGAATCACTTATACGAGAAAAAGGAAAATAAATTTTCCGCCATATTCTGCAAAATCTCTTCTGATTTGAAACGGAAGAGGTGTTGAGGTGAGAAGAACATAAAGTTTTGTTATTGGTTGCATAGTATCAGCAGTAAGAGGATTCAGTTGGATTGGCGCGAAACTTATTTTTAGGCTAATCTGTTTCGAAGTAAGGGTTCCCATTTTCCAGTTAAGATAAGTGAAGTAACAGAAGAGAAGAAACTTTTGCAGTCATGTTCAAATATGATTTCATGAGTTCGTCTTAGCAGTATATAAAAGGTTTTAAAGGTTTAAATCAAATAGCCAAATTGAATGTTGTTTCTACACAAGGGAGGTGATAAGATGAAGAGCTCACAGGTTCACTAGATGCATAAGCGCAATTCGTCCTTGTCGCCAGTATATGCGGTAACTTCAGTGTAGCACACAAGTCTCACTACAAAGATATATTATCATGCACTTGAATTGAAGGCAATATGGTCAACAGTAGGGATTAGAATTCGATATTACCGCAAACGCAAGAAGCAAAATCTAAAGAAAACGAAGTTTTGCAGCGCAAGATGGGTTACAGAGTAGTTCAAATAAATTATATGTCTTGTGCTTTTGCTGGAAATCGCAAACCGACCATTCAAAACTTTAATCACGTGGGCCCAAAAACGACCATTGATACCGCCCGGACTTTAACAAAGTGGAACCACCGCATGTAAACAATTTTCCCGCTCCCTCTGAACATCTACCAATACAGAGTGAACATCTATCACTAATATCAACCAACGAAGCTATGTAATAACATGCTAAAATGGTTATAATTCAGCTGTTTGTCTCCCACGAACGAAGTTCTGTTTTTCCGCGCCTGTTTCCTTCACACACATACGCTTTTCGTCGGCGATCTTCCGCGTGTGATTTTGTCCTTAAATTTAGTACCTCATTTGTATGCGTATATATGTGTATGAACTATAATTTTGCCACAAAACTTAGACAGAATGACATACAAGGACAGTCCGATAATTTTCTAGCGTCAAAAGCGTAAAAAAACGAAGATTTTGTGAAAATGGTCATTTGTTTTTCATCAAAGTCTCCCTTTAGCTCGACCTAGCGCTGATCTAACTTCATCAACCCCTCTGAAAAATACGTTCTCTTGAGGTTCAAAAAGTAAGCTTCCATGGTGGCGATGATCTCCACATTCAACTCGAATCTCTGTCCGGAGAGTGACTTTTTCAAGTTAAGAAACAAAAAAAAGTTGTAAGGAGCCAAATTTGGGGCATGGGGTACTTGCTCGTGGAGAGGATAGTATTTCGAAGCCTGATTCGACCGATTTGGCTTTAGCGACGGCATAAGGGTGATGCGATGTGTCATCATAATAGACAAGACCTTTTTCCTTTGCCAAACGGAGCCATTTTTCTGCGATTTGACATCTCAAATCAACTCAATGATTCGGATTAAAAAAGCCCTTTGACCGTTTTGCCGTCGGTCTCTAGGCACTCGATCCAGATCAAACCTAGTAGAATCCAGAAAACGATAGTAATCATCTTTCCAGCCGATAGGAAAGTCTTGTCCTTTTCGGAGCATGTTCGCCGAGTGAATTCCACTAATTCGACTGTTCCTTAGCCTCTAGTGTGTATCAGTGGACTCATGGTATGTTGATGGTCACAAAATGATGGAAAAATTCCTTCATATTGCGTTTAAACATCGTCAAACTCTGCTCTAAAGTGGTCTTACGGATGTGTTTGTTGCCCGGAATGTATAAACGCGTCACCCAGCTTTTTTGGGTCGGACAGCTTATTAATGTTCAACATTTCATAAGGGGTATAACCCACGCGGTTTTTTGAGATGCCTACTCTTTCAGCTCAGCTCAGGTGCTATCTCGCGCACCTTCAACCGGCAGTTTGCCAATGCAAGATTATAGATATTGGTCACGTCATTTTCCATGGGAACCGTCTTTAGGGCATCTGGGCGTAGTTATTCGAAAACCGACGAGCAAACACGTTGAAATTCATTAGATCAATTTTGCACCATCACCAGCGTAGAAGCAGAGTCATAACATCCGAGCGCTCTTTGATTTCACCATGCCATTTCCTTTCCGAAAAGAAGCATCGAATTACCGACCGATATGGCTTTTTTTTCCTCTTTCTAAATCCGCGGACACGCCCGTTTCTACACGCGACCAAAACAAAACTAGGAATCTGAAACGGTTTAAATTTTGACAGTAGCCATCAGCAAGATTGTACTACACGATACCGAATAGCGATTGCTAATTGAATCGGATGGTAATAGCATAAGTACTTAAAAAATTGATCTGCATCCAAATTTACTACAAAAATATTGCTAACATTTTCCCCAAATTTTGATTTAACGCGAATCCTGCTAATTTGCTAATCGGTGTGTTTAGGCGCATTTGCTCTTATTCCCAGAATACCTGAATAGGTTACTCGTGAACTGAAAATTTTTTAAACTTCGGGCTTCCAGTTTGGTATCTCAGGACTGTTTTATACTGTACTATATCGAACAGTTTCTCTGCCTTTGTCGCCTGTATATTTCTGAGTACTGTCGATGCTTAGGCCCCTGTAAATCATGAATCCATGAATCCATGGTGTGGCTGATTGTTAGTTGACCTAAGAAAGGCATATTTTAGGCCTTTTCTGTACTGTCAAATATTAGCCCCAAAAACTTGGCTGTCTGATTCTTTGCGCATTGATTTTGATTCTTGGGCTTTAAGTGTGTACTTTTCTACTACTACTTATTCTTCTGATGTGGCGAGGAAAATCTGTAGTGATTAAGCTGAACAAAATAGAATATGGGTTGAAAAAGCAGAACGATAACATAAAATTGTCTGAGGCTTGAGATATTGTTTTCAAAAATAAAAAAAAAAAAATAAAAAAATACTGCAGGAATCAATGTCCTTGCATGAGTACCACTCCTCCTTTCTTACTAGTAACCCCAAGCCCTAACAGGAGCTTGGCTGGCCTCGGTTGCTCGGTTAAAGAGCTTTCGCAAGATTGTGGTGGACACTTCTCTACCATCTGTTTTTAAGTCACTCTTCGCGGTCCACGAGTGGCGTTACGGTTCAGTTACACTGAATACAATTCACAAAAATCGAGCAATGTTAACTAATTAAGTTGATATTTTATAAGAATAGGAAAATAAACAAATATTTCATCAACAAACTAACGTTCTGAAGCTGCCACTTAACTCCTTTCGACGGGGCCCCCTGGAATAAGTTTGTAGCTCGTAGCTGCACCTCGCCTCCGCAACAGTGTTTGTCCTGGATTTCGAGTAGCTCGTCCCAGGAAAAATCCCCTCAGCAAGCTTGTCGTCCCACTACAGCGTTCGTCTGCAATGGCGTTTTTTCTGAAATCAGCGAAACCAGTCCTCACTACAAAAAAGAGGGAATCATGATAGCTTGACGGGATTTTATAAATTTCTGCCTTAAACTGTCGTTCGCTAATATGGTTCCTAAATCCGCACCCAGTGAAATCATAAACTATATATACAAAGCGTTTCTCTTTTGAAAACTTGAGTTTTATTCAGCATGTTTGCTATCAAGACGACTTGAAGAGGGAACTCCGGGAAGAGGGAACTCTTGAACTCCGTTCCACCAAATGGCGTTTCAGTGCGTCGCCCATTGACGCTTTGACTTCGTCATCTGTTGCTTAATTGTTACTAATAAAGATCTTATATCCTTCATTAAAGAACAGCTCGTGAGGCACCCTTTTGTCAGGATTTATCTAACCGAGCTTACACCTGATATACGATCTTAAATTGGAGTTTATTTTTAAGGAGCCTTGGAATCAGAGTTGCATCGTTTTGGCTAACAATCTCATTACATAAAAGAGTTTAACCTGTAACACTCCCTCGTACTTGTAGTCAATTTTCCCTAGATTTGCTCGAATTTGGATGGTACCGGAAAGAACTTCTTCCTACTCTCACTTTACAATGCATCCACATACTGCAATCAAATAAATAATAGAAGAAAAGGGAATAAAACGAGTGTCTCGATCCCTAGTTCACACATGGCTTAAAGTCTTTGCTATGCCACAGTCCAGCCAGTCCCTCCCAATCAGGTATACGGTACATGGACGGGGATACCTTTCGAGTGACCCTGAGAGACCCTAGGAACTGTGACTCAAACTTCGAATAGTCCGAAATCGGAAAATTTTGTCTAAAAGACAAGTCACCAGCATTAAATAGCAGGATTAGCCTTTTTAAGTTGTATCGCTCTGTACTCTTCTCTGCTGAATCTTTCACCAGGAGATGTTATTCGTGACCTGCTTTCAAAGTCTCGCTGCTACTGGTGAGTCGGTGATGCCACTCTCATTTTTGCTTCTTGATCCTTTCATCAGATGACTATTTCTCTACCAAAGTTTACGATGAAGGGGGTGAAAAGTAACTTATCATGGTCAAAATGAAGTTGTTTCCTTGCGAAGTGCATCGTAGAGATCCTAGCATACCTACACAAAGCATTTCCTATGATTGCTTGGATGGTCCGACTTTAATTGCCATGGGGCCTGTTAGAGAATTTCTCTGTAGGGTATATATCGTGAAATTTACATTCTCATCTTGTTAAATTCAAAGTCAGTAAAAGTTCATTTCTACCGTGTCACATGTACTTCGTGTCTCCATACGCTCGGCCGTGGGATCCCCATTTGTTTTTTTTTGGGGGTTAGGCGGTGAGTTTGGGGCTCGGAGCGCATGCTACCAGACAACCCACTAAACACCCCCCTATCAAGAGACCCTAGCCAGGAACTGTTTGACATATTACTTCTAGGCCTCTTTTTACTTCGCCCTAGGGCGCAATCAGCGTAGAGAAATCTCTCCCCAGCGGAGGGGCAGGATGGGGGAGGACTGCTGGAAAGGAAATCCGCCTAGAGCTCGCGCCCAAGGTTATCCATGGGACCTTTTTCTGCAGACGCAACCCGCAAAGCTCCTCGTCACTGTACCTGCGCCAAGCGCTTTCGGTAAAGCTCCTTGCTGAGAGCTCCGGCCCAAATCTCAGAGCCGTACAGTAGCACTGACTGTACAGCACTCATGACGAGTCGGCGTTTGCTCGGTGTGGGCCCACCGATGTTGCACATTAGTCGACTTAAAGCCGAAACCCCTATCTCGGCCTTTATTGCCATTGCCCTAATCTGTTCCGAAAAGCAAATTTTCGAATGGATCAATAGTCCCAAATATTTTATTGCAAGTTTAGACTCAACAGTCACATCTCCGATCTGCAAAGGAATTAGCGTGGGAATTCTTTTCTTCTTGAGAATGACTACCTCGGTTTTCTCTAGTGCCAACCTGAACCCACGGGTTGTAATTCACTCCCTAACTCGATGCATTAACATTCCCAGTCTGCGATGCGTATGTTCGACTGTGCATCCGGCGATCAGTGCTGCTGTATTATCTGCATAGCCGACCAAGCGCGACTCATCTGGCAGCTCAAGCCTTACCATGTAAACATAATGTTGTGAATAACAAAGGACCATCATTATCAGATTCAGCTAAATTATCGGTTGGGTTTCGACAGTTTTAAATGCAATCCTGAAAGTGGAATCAGTAGCCACAGTAATCTGTGTTTGCCCACGAATATTTCGATGAACACAGTTTAATTTTTAAATCGTCGTTGAATGTTGAAGTAGAACATGTTTATTTGCAAGCCACGTAGAACTCATTCTTCAACCAACTATTGGCTCTATATCGTTCAGATGTTTCATTGTACGGATTTTCCCTATTCTACCACTAACTCTAAGTGTGTCCTATATTTGCGCTATTTTTCAGGAAACTCCTCAACCGTTAAAATCATCATCACTACTCTTGAACTAATCAAAATTGACTTGAATACAACGTTTCCTCCGGGACTGAGATTAAAACTGGAGAATTCTGACAATTGGAAATTACTCATTTGCTTGCTGGTAAGGATTCAATAGAAATTCTTCGAGTTGGTTCGCTATTATATCCCAAAATACTTCCCTGGATTGACCCATCTTTTGTAACTTCGCACACGAATATCGAAATCTTAATTATTTACTTATTAGTTTAACGATATTCATCAAAACTTGCTAATGAACAATCCTTATTATTGAGCTTGCCCCGTTTTCCTGCTAAATAGAAGGTCATTTCGTAAGAAATCGAAATGAATTACACATTAACATTTCTGGGAAACAATCCTCAATCAGAATATCAAATCGATGTATAAATTGAAAGCCAGGAAGAATCCCACAAATCGTTTTATGTAGTTCAGAGCAGACGGCGAAAATGTTTCAGGGAGGCAAAAGTTTGGCGTTGAAAGGAAAATTTGCTTGAATGCTGAAATATTTGTATTATACGAAATTAAAAGATATAAAGAAAGATGGAATTTGCAAGTATAGTTTGGTATAATGACAGACTTACATAAGAAAAGCGTCGGAAGTAAATTCTGAATAAAATAAAATTAAACGACGATAATTCAGTAAACTTTTATTGAATAAAAAAATATCATCTAATCTGATTTTGGAACACAATCATAATAAGTCTATGCTATCCTTGTCGAATGCTTCACGGTCTTTCCAAATAAAGTGGTGGTTTTAAAAAGTTTATAGATACAAATCAGAGACTTGATAATACCCTAGTGAAAAAGTTTTGATTTCAACATTCATAACAGCTGTGATAAGTCCTGAAAGTATTGAAATTCGTCAAAAAATACAATTCTTTTAGTCTCCTTTTCATTCCTAATAACACCGCAATTATGACAGCGATTTAAAAAAAGGCCTAGGGCACATTGATACTTATTTGAAATTTTGACTGATACTTTATTTACAATGGAATCGCTACCAATCAACTCGCAGACATATCTCAAGTTTTCTCCAACAGCAGTGTCCCCACAATAGAAAATTCCAGAAGTGATGCAAGAAAGTCTTATACTATCCTATCTTATCCTATGAATCCTAGCTTTGCCTCCGATTCTGGCGACACACTATAAAGACCATCGTGGTTACTAGGAACCCTTCAGTCTGGTCCAGCGTTAACGGATCCTTAATGCGTCTAAGAATTCTTTTAAAAACTGATGAGTTTTCTCCCAAGCTTATTCCAGGATTCGTAGAACAATACACGAAAGATGTTTCTCCTTAATCAGGCGTTATATTTTTCGCTTACATTTTCTCTGTTTCATAACATGAAGGACTGTGAAATATGTTTCAGCCAAAGGTAAAGTCAAAAACGCTTTGTAAAATACCAAACGTTATAATTTCAAAGAATGTAAGGCAATTTGCAAATCATTGGATCTGGGAATAATTTCCCACCGTTTTTTCGACAAAGTTTTTAGTTTATATCAACATTGAAAAATACAGTCACGTCATTCAAAGTATGCACCATTTGAAGCTATGACCTCCTCCTTTCTTTATGGTAGTTAATGGATTCTTCGGCGGAAAAAATCCCCATCCTTCGATTCGATCCAGCCATCGAGCCACTTTTTGATACCTTCATAAGTAGTAAATTGTTCTCCAGTGAGAGCCGATTACGTGGAGACGAACAAATGGAAATCGGTAGGAGCAATGTCTGGGGAATGCGGCGGGTGGGAAAGGGTTTCCGATCCACACGTTCCAAATATTTTTCGACCGGCTTGACTACGTGTGGCCTTGCATTGCCAGGCAACTCAGCTTGTGTCAAAAGCAGATGCCCAATATGACGTTGAAAGCGTGAGAATTGCGTTTGGGCGTCGACAGACTTGATTCACCTGGTCTTACCCAACGTTTTAGTACTTCCATTTCTCATACCCTGTCAGAATTTGATGCATGAAACCCTTTTTTTGTCGTTGGAAAAGTATCACGCACGCCACCAAACGCCGTTCGATGTCTATCTCTCTCAGGTGATGCTGTACTCAAGTCTCAGTTTTTTGGATCATTTCCATGGCGTGCACGCGATTCCGACGGTTGATCTGTCCACCTTTAAATCCTGCAACAATTCTTTTAAGCTTCGACTTTTATAATAATTTATGTTGTTGTGAATCGTAAAACCTTTACAGTGCTCCTTCACGATTTTTATCAGTCACGTCAAAATCATCATTTTTCAAAACGCCAAAACCACTCTTTACAAGTCGTCTCAGATGAAGCATGATCACCGAAAACATCGAGCATTATACGGAAAGGTTTCCAGACTTTTCTCGGGAATGCAATAATGAACTAAAACTTCCCGTCAATGCAGTTTTTTCAGCGACTTTTTCGACATTTTCGGCTGAAAGTCGATATTTTCAACACGAAAAAACGGTATTCACGATTTGAAGGAATGTCGACTAATGCGTTCGTGAGACTACATACACAACTTTCAATTCTAGGAACACTACCGCAGAATGCACTAAAATAGTATCTGTAAGGACATATGTATGTCTACCTCAGAAACTTATTCTCATACTCAATAATATAAGGCTAACACAATATTCCCAACCTTAACGGTAAACTTTAATATAATAAACATAACACATACCTATCCTGAATATTGAAACCAATTTTTAACGTATTGTCATTTTGCCACCATTACCTCCATTGCCTCTTCTCAGTGCGGCCAGCTTCAACGAGTCTAGCAAATGATTATTTCCCAATTGAAATTATTATTCTCGTGAACTCGAATTCGGAGGATATTTTATCTTCATATCGATGGCCTGTCTATGTATATGATATACCAATCGGTATGCTTCTGAAAGAACGAGGCTAATGGCGAGGCAAGTCGCAATAAACCCGTCTGCAGGTTGAAATGACTGTGAAATCTAGGGGTTTGCGCTCACGATCACAGATCTTGCAAAATGATTCCGAAGATTTTTCAATCTGAAGAAAATGGCTTTCGTCACTTATGCTGTTTAATAAATTATTTATTACGATATAACGTGTTTCCAATCCATCCCAATACAAACCAGTACATGCACGAAGACATTTCCTTTCGAATTTTTTTAATCTTTCCATAGTACTAGCACTCTGGTTTTACCAGATCTGACATCCATATGGCAAAACTGGTTTTACCAGATCTGACATCCGTATGTCAAATTTGGTCTAAACAAGGCCTTGTAACAGATAACTTTGATCTTTTGATCAATGTGTTGTAATCCGCCTCTCAAGTGTAGCAATCCCGCCAAGATGAGACACTTGAGAATCATATTCAATCAAAATCTCACCTCACAAGTATCACAATGCCGTCAGGGAACACACTTGCGGAAGAAAAATTACCACGACAGGGACACGCGGAGGATCCCGTTGCAGGAGAAGCGGTTTTTTGGGGCGGGGAGTGCGTGTTCGTGCGGGCAATGAAAGATATCTATTAACCCTTTGCGGATTTTTTCTATGAATTCTTTGCGGACGACATGTATTGGAGAGCGTAATAAAGAAAATGTTCACGTCGCACGGTTGCGTTATAAAAACTAAAGATTTATTTAAATAAATTTTTCATAAAATCCAACAAAATCACAAAAAAACAAAGTTAGTCCTTGTTATACATGAGACGTTTTATATTCGACCTTTGTATGGTATATTTCGAAGCAATCACCTATGTGCAAGGCCGGTTTAGCCGAACAAGTAGCACAATAGTATCTGGATTCTCTCCTTCCATGTTTTACTTTTCGGTTGGAACATACGACGCAGTCTTTACTTCTTCCTATCTCGTCCCGCCGAATTATATGTGGAAGGCCATTGAGTCTTTCTGCTGTTCCAGATGTCGCAGGAGGTTTGGGATTAGCATCTCGAAAATCTCACTTGATCTACCAAGAGGCGCACGAATGCTTTATGTTTTAACTTTTTTATATTCTATTTTTTGTGGTGCTCCTGATATAATACGAGGCACGTCCAGAAATTAAGTGTACTCAATTTATATAGGGTTCAAAAAAAAAATTTAATTAAACAAAAACACACTTGGTTACATTTGTACATGTGTAAGTTCTTTTTCGACGTAGTCACCATCCCTTTCGATGTAAGTGGTGAGCCGCGGGATCAATTTTTTGATGCCTGCCTCGAAGAAGTCTCCCGCCAACTCTTTCGCCCACTTCTCCATCTCCCCCTTCACCTCCTCGTCCGTTGAAAACTTGTTCCCACCCATGTGCACCTTAAGGGAAGTGAAGAGATGAAAATCTGAAGGGGCCATGTCAGGGGAATACGGGGGGTGGTTCAAAACGTCCCATCCCAAAGAGTCCAGGAGTTGCTTCGTGGCGTCGCCCGTGTGAGGTTTCGCATTGTCGTGCAGCAGGCAGACTCCCTTCGTTAGGCATGCTCTCCTTTTATTGTGAATCGCCCTTTTCAGTTTTTTCTCCCCGTGAGGCAGATATTCAATCAAAATTATGCCTTCATGGTCCCAAAACACGGATGCCATGATTTTTTTGGCTGAAATTGTGGTTTTGAATTTCTTGGCGGAGGGTGACAAGGTGTGAAGCCATTGTTGAGACTGCCTCTTAGTTTCAGGCGTGTAGTGGGTAACCCAAGTTTCGTCTCCAGTAACAATAGAGTAGAGAAAATCATCGCCTACAAGTTCTTAGCGTTCCAAAAACTCTTTGGAGCTCTGCACTCGATTCAACTTGTGCTGTTCTGTCAGCTGTTTTGGGACCCACCTCGCAGACTATTTCCGATATCCGAGAGTTTCTGTGATTGTTTCGTGTATAAGGGATCTGGAGATTTGCGGGAACATCGCAGAAAGTTCATCTCACGTCAATCTGCGATCGTCACGGACCGCAATCTCGATTTTTTCCAAAAGTTCGTCAGTCACATTTGAAGGTCTTCCGCTCCTCTGATCGTCATGCACGGAAGTACGGCCATTTTTAAACTCGCAACACCACTTCTACACACTCGTACAATTCATAGCTTTATTACCGTAAACAGTTTTCACCTCATTATAAATTTCAACCGGAGCTTTTCCCTTCGCAACGAGGTAGCGAATGATGGCGCGAATTTCGCACTTGGCGGGAGATACGATCGACATTTTTCGCGAGAGATGCTACTGCGTCAAGGATTTTCAACACACTAACCTCGAATTGGTCTCGTTTTGAAGGGGAGGGGTCAGGCTACGCGGCAGTGTTGCCAACATGTCGAAAAAGTATTCCCTACAACTGTGAGTGTACCAGTACACTTACTTTCTGGTCGTGCCTCGTAGATGGGAATTTATGACTGAAACTTCCAATCCACAAAAAAGTAATTTTCGCCTCAATTTTTCAGACTTTCGCATGAAACAATACGTGCCATTTACTAGTCTGCTCTATCTACGCCGCCAATGTATTTATTATAGTTTATAATCACATCTGGTCTTACAATATCAGTTTTTACTTCTTTGCGTGACCTTTTAGTGATGGTTTTTGAAGACGTGATAGCACAGGTGCTGAGCATGGTTACAATACGCTTGTCTCTCCAAGCCAATAATAGTAAATCTTTCTGTCTGTAGGCAATGATTTCATTTTTGGCAATCTTTGGATTTTTTATTTGAGATGAAATCAATTTCCTATTTGTCTGGATAGTTCCAGTTAGATAACATTTCATTTTCAGTAGGCATCTGCCAAGGGATTGCTTGTGAAGTACCGGTCGTTGAAGATGTGGTATCCTACAGCGCCAGAATTGGATTGCAATAAATTGTGATATAGTTGCAGAACCATTCTTGTGCTTATTGGCAGGTCCGGTCTGAGTAATTTCTCTGTAGTAAAACTGCATAACATAAGAACATAAACACGGATACCCCACTTGGTAGGTTTCTGTGGGTTGTACGTAATAAAACTTATTCGCCCTTTGAATTTGATAATTGATTCATCTACGGATAACTCCGCCGCGGGAACAAAATTTTCACGACGTTTACCGTCAATATAATCTGAAAAATTGCTAATTTTTTGCGATCTAGTTGTCATGTTTCGTGTACCTTCAATATTTTCGTTTGTATGGAGCATCCAAAATATTTGTAGGAATCGATCTTTTCTGAATATTTCAGCAAAGTATGGGAATTTACTCTTCTTGTCTGTGGTCCAATAATCCTTCAGGCTCGGAAGTGGTATTGTCCCCATAAGCAATATTATGCCGAGAAATGCTCGCATATCCTTGGGTGTAACATTAAGCCATGTATCCCATATGGACCGCTGTTTGAGATGTTTTCCTTGTATCATATGATTTGCGTACAGATTAGTCTCTTCAGCTATTTTCCTGATCAATTCATCGGTAAAGAACGAGTTGAAGAAATCTAACGGTTCTTTATAGGTTGAATTTAGTTGTAAACCAGGCGTTCGTGATCCAGATCTAAATTGTAATTTTTTGTGGAATGGTATCGTGATTTGTAACATTCGTCCACTTATTACCACTGCAGCTATCACTTTCCTGAATATTTGTTTCTTCACTACTGCTAATATTACTGCCCACATTGAAACGCCTGGATGCGTTCCTTGTTGCAAGGATTTCACTTCCACTGGATGAAAAAATGTCGTAATCTTCTGTATTATCAGATTCAAACGGGAACTCATCAGTACTGTCACTATTGAACGTATCATCTCTGGATCTTTTAGCCATCGTGGATAGAATGGTCTAAGTATAGTTACAACAGATCCCGACACAAAACCCTTTTCATCCCTTAACAACCCTTGTTTTATGGCCCTTTATCCCTTTTTTATTGCTTTCAACTTTCATTGCATCCTGCATCTGTTCCAAAATTGTTTTATGAAGTTCGATCCTTTTTCACACATTTTAGGATTTTAGAAAATACGTGTAAACATAAGATGAAATCGGTATAAATAGTTTAAGAACGGATTGAACGTGAAATAAATAAAATGTATCTTTGTTGAAAGACTTGTGTTTTCTTTGAAAGGAATACACACAGATAATTGTATGGGTGGTCGCTACGAAAATTTAATTGCCTTCCATGCTCTTGATTGATAAATTCGTAGGTGATGTATAAATGTGAATTAAACAATTTTTTTGTGGCTGAGAAAGAAAATATAGAAAAACAAAAACCGATTACTTGAAACGAACGAAAAACAACGGCCAGGGACCGGCGAGAAGAACACTTTATTGGGAGTGAACACGTCGTGCGATGCAAAGTAAGTAAAGTAAGGAAATGTATGCAAAGTAAGGAAAAGGGCGGTTGTTATGTTATCTTTTTTTTTGCCGAGTATGTGGGGAAGTTTGGTGTTGCGATCCCGATTGATAGATGGAATTTTATCGGAAAATTCGTGACAAAGGCAAAAAACAGCGGGTCAAGTGATTCACGTTCGTTTGGATACGTTGGAGTCGTCGTGGAAGTCACGTTTTGTGTAAACAAAAGTTTACAAAAGATAAACTCTTTCAGTTTAAACAATAAAAGGTGTTCTCTTTGGAAATGCACTAGTTAAACAATAAGCTATTACTTACATATGATGCGTCGCGATAATCACCATTTATTCAAACATATTACTTAGTACGGATATATTTAGTATAACTATTGACGCGATAATTAGTCCCTAAAATTTCTCATGATATACCTGTAAAGCATCACTAACATTACTAATTGGTATAGATAAAATTTCTTTGAAATGAGGAAAAAAATGCGCCCTTTGAGCTTAACCTGAAAAGATGATATGTGAAGGGTTGTTGGTAACGCGACTTCTTATAAGAGGTTAATTATTAATTGAAATTTGTACTGAATACATTATTAGTCACTTATTGATTTATAACAAGAAGATGCTGTTATGCGGCATATAATCGGAAGAAAGTAGTTTTATTAGAATGAATCACTGCTAATTATCATCATTTCATTTATCCTTAGTTGCTTGCCCTAAATATCTTTTCCAATCAGAAAGATATAACAAGCACATCATGTTGAAAACATATTATCCGATATCTCGAATTCTTACATCCGATACGTGTCCCAATGTTGCGATCTAATTTTCTGAATTAGATAAATAAGAAAGGATTACTGAATGTACACAGTCTTAGTACGTTTAAAACGATATTTATGTCATTTTAATTGCGTTTGCACAAAAAAAAACTAACATTAATTTGAATAGTCTTCAGTTGAATCAACTTTCTCTTCATTTTCTCATATTTTAATTCGCTTGCGTTTCACCCTTGATCATTGTACCCAAAATAATAAGCATAAATACAAAAAAAATATTTTTCCGTTGTCATGTATAATTATAAGATGGAAATTTAATGTCAAAATTGTTAATAGTGTTTCCACCACTATAGCATCGTTGTAATAAAGAAATGAATTGTTAGTTTGAAATCTATTTTTTCCTTCCATCGGACCTTCTTGTTTTCAGGAGGAAAGTTATGGTGCTAAGATAAGTGCAGGAGGATGTAGAGCCACACAAGTGTTTTGCCGGTTCGGTTTCCGCAGTGTCGTTTGTAGTTCGGTCCGTAAATTTCTTTTCGTATTCGCGCAACCACTCAATTTTTTTTTGCGATAGTGTAAATAACGTAGTATATTTTCGGGCGTTGCGATATTTAGGTATTACGTTGAGCGTAGGCGTGAACGGTTTTGTTGTGTTGGTTTGTGGAAGAATGTAAAAGGTAGAGTAAAGTAATTTTCGAAATGTTGCCTTCGGAAAATCGGGTTTTTCGGTGGCTAGTTTAATAATGGAACCAGAACGGAAGTTCACTTACGTCTGACCCACATCCGCAAGCCTCGCCGGACTGAGCTAGTCTGTCAGCAGCCACCATAGTAGTGAACTTCTGAGTGGTGGAGTCGTTGACCCTCAGGGTACAACTCGTTGCCACACTTCTAGGACTTCACGTCCGGATGTTGATGCGAGGCCGACTCATCCTGCAAACGTCGCCGTGACGATTGCGGATCTAAAATCCATTACAAATGTTTCCGGAATGAAAAAGTCATCGAAGGGCCCTGACAACTTTTTGAGCTTTAATGAGCATGATTTTGGCACTATCAGTATAGTACAGATTCTAATAGAGATGAATATCGAGTTATTAAACACTTAAATGGAACGCGTTCTGAACTACCCTCACCAGCCAAAATGTAACAATCCTTCCAATTACGTTCCAAGGCTTGACTGACCCCCTTCAGCGATGTCCGAAACAGAACTTTTTTCGCACTTTTGTGAATTGACTATCATCAGCCATTTGTCAATGAAGAACTACACATCATAAAACATTTTTTTGAAGTTTGCTCTGAATTATTGCAGCTTTTTGGTCCGCTTTATAGATTGTCAGATCATCAAGAAACGATACCAATGATCGCGTTGCCGAGACGTTTAAATTGTGAGTTGCGAATGCA
This sequence comes from Stratiomys singularior, assembly GCA_954870665.1. Classification (NCBI taxonomy): domain Eukaryota; kingdom Metazoa; phylum Arthropoda; class Insecta; order Diptera; family Stratiomyidae; genus Stratiomys; species Stratiomys singularior. Next base: position 33,529,590 of record OX940879.1, read on the forward strand.
TATTGGGAAGAATAGAGGCGTAGTAATCGTTTCCTGCTGTAGACCTTTCAAGACAATGAAGTCGCGCATTGTTGTCAAATTTCCAACAGTTAAAACAAATGATTGCTTGTATAACGATCAACAGCTGTCGGGGGATTCTGTCCTGACAGTGTCTAAGAATTAGTCCATCTACCCACTCCGTATCGAAGGCTTTCTTCATATCAATGACACACGCTCTAACACATTCTCTATCATTTATGATGATGAAAATGATGAAAATGATGATTCCAGAAATGTCTTTTTCGAGAGGTTACTTTCGTTATCGCATGTGTGGTCGAATGTCTGGCATGATGTGGGCGTTTAATGCTTTGTTTAGTGCCGATTCAAACATTTTGCTGATGTTAGGCAGCAAGCTGATTGGATGGATTAGAAGTAACTTAGCCTTTAATAGCCTTTGCAATAATTTTTTCAATACCACTTCAGGCAAGTATCGGGAAACTATTGGGATACCGACCATACAACATGAGTTCTTTTTGGTATGAAGTCAGATGTTAATGTTTCATTGAAATGGAGAAACGATTTGCCGTTCAGGCTTGGTATGAAGTTGAAAACGGTTACTTCAACGACTATTGAAAATATTTGATTATCTCTCTCAGGATATCGTAGATGAACCAATTTAAAATGTCTTCCAATCAGGGAAGGATTGCAAATTTTTGCAATGCAGTACATTGAATCCTGTTTCCCTCCCTATCCAGATTCATCCTATCACTGTCCATACTTATTGAGAAAATTTGTCTCATCACTAGTGATTCCAGGATTCGATTCTTTTACTCGAGACTTCTTATACAATAAATACTTTACTTTCGTGGAAACGCATTTGGTACCTGTGGGCCAACGCCCTTCTGCCAATTGATTGCTGACTTCCTTCTAAAGCATGAACGGATTATGTTGCTGACTTTTTTCAAGTGTAATTGCAACAAAGCCTACGAGGGGTCGTTGTTGTCCAAAAATTACCGATTAAAATTGCTGACGCGAGAAGAAGATTTTTCAATCCTTGCGATCGTTAGTGTTTGATATCCTTCCATATTGTTTCGATATTTAGTCTTGGGAACTACTTTCTCAATTGTTTCCCGCGTCAGCTTCCCTAACTTGGAGATCCATATTACATAGGTTAGGCTTATGTCATTGACACCATTGAGTGAGCGAAGGAGGATACTACTTCTGAAAATCCCGAATAATTTTATTTGAAACTTTCCCCAAAACGTTTTTTTTTTGTATTCAACCGCTGATTTTCATGTTGAACTGGAATGAAGAAGACATTATCGCTTTGATGATTCATTTCCATTACGAATTTGTTATGGTCGCTGTCGCAAGGAAGCGCCTACAGTCTCCGTTGAGGACTATTAAAGCTAAAGTGTATCATCAGCGATGCAGAGGTCCAAGTGGTGAATTTGTCCAATGGTATGTAAGGAACTTCTGGTTCTCTGTCATCCGCGATTTCAGGAATTCATCTTTGATTATTATTGTTGGCATGATATATTCAGGTCACCGACAAGAATATAATAACTATGCAGTATGTTCATTTCAAGTATTTCAAACAAGGAACTAAGTTCCTCCCAGGACTTGAGATCGTTTCAACCAGTTGCATAAGCAGAGGCTAAGAAGGAGTTTTTCCCACCTGGCAGTGAAACTTTAATAACTGACACTTCCTCAAATTCAGTGTTTTGATGCGACATTTTGGAATCAAAGGGTCTTCTAACCAATATCCAGGTGGTATCTCCCCCATCGCCGTTTTAGTTATCGTTTTTTTGACGAATTCAAAATCTTTGAATGTCATGGGCTGCCATGAATTGAAGTGGGTTTCAGTAAGAAACATGATGCCAGGCCTTTGTTTAGTAATGAATCCAAATAGAAAGCCACGTCGGTGTAGAGCAACAATGGAGTTGACTCTGATCACGATGAGGCCAAGTTCATCCATGAATTTGAAAGACCTAAACGAGTAAAATTTAATAAAAATGTAGTTTAAAGTTTTGAATCCTGTTTATAGATTTTTTTCGATAAAGAATAAAGTTGCTGGAAAATATGAAAAAACAACTCATTATCACCACTCACATTATACACGTTACTTGAAGAACTATCTGTTGGTCCTTGAGCGACAAGTTCAAATGCTTAACCGGTCTTGATGAAGTTGGAAGGCTTGACATTGCATTGAACTTGTTTTTCTTTAAGGAATTTATTTTACTTTTGTATTTTGAAATCAGGAGCATCCTTGATATTATGCGAGATAACCAAAAACATCGCAGTTAACGCGGTCTAAGTTTTCTTTAAACTCCATCAGAGGTAATTGGCAATCACCGGGAGCATGACAGTCTTTGCATTTTACGCACCGATAGTGCATGTCGTTGTTGGTAACCGAGTTCCCAATTTTTTTTTTGACTCCGGTGAAACAGATTGACTTTTCTTTTCGGGGGGCGTTCCCATCACTCTAAAATTCAAGCAGATTATAAGTTGGACGGCACTTAGACTGCTTTTGTTTTAAATTTTTACCAGGTCAAGTGGCAAATTCTTCCTTTTTATGGTTTTGACGGAAATGATTTCGATTTCTGGACAAAGGTCCGATTTTTCTCACTTTTTCGGGTACAGAGGAAGTGTGAACCTCCACAGTATTCAGCGCTTTTGAAGCTGATCGACTAGTGATTCCGTTTAAATGTTAATTTTTCTGCGTAAACTTTTTTATTTCAGATTGCTTAGATAGCTTATAAGATACTTGTGGTAATAGCCAAACCAGACTTTATATCTTTCACTTTCTCCAAACAAATTGATTGGCGGAACTTTGTCAGCGTTGTTGGTGGCTTTTTCAAAAGAACCAGCGCAGCTTATTCGAAAGAATTGGAGGTATTTTTTCTCCAACTTCCAATTGCAATCTATCCAGCGATGTTTAATAGTTTTGGCTATTCTTAGTGTCTCCAGCGTTTGGGATTTATTCTTGAGTTCTTATATTCTTCTTCTTATATTCTTATTTATTCTTTGCTTTGTAGTTTTCTTCAGCTTTTTACTTTATTTATTTAGCTTTTGTCGTTGCTGTCCTTAAGTTTCCACTTCTTCTTGAACTGGTCTTCGAGGAACTGTAGATCTAGAGATCTGTAGAGATGGGACTGAACCCTAATTCATTATTTTCTATTCGAAGTCTGATCACTGACTGTCAGATCTTGTGTTTTACTGCGTAAATATTGTGATTATGTTTCTTGATGTATCGAAGTAACAAAATATTCGATGTGAATTCCTTGTCTTTGTACTTATCTCACCGATGTAAATTCTTTGAACTCCTTCTCCAGTAAAAATTAACTTTGGACTCAGGTTTTTTTTTTAAATTAATTTAGTTTTTGAAAACGTTTGACAGGAGTGATTTAAAAACACATCCATATGCATTAAACGCTAGACGTAGAGTCGTGAAATAAGTTTTTTTGGCTCCGGAAATGTACTTAGTTTGATAGCCTTTTCGGTAGGATTCTTCGGATACTGATATAACTTATTAGCCTTAAATAACAGCTTACAGATGTTTTGTTGTGAGATTTTGCTAATGCCCAACTTCGTTTAAGAGGATTCAAGCAAGACCCAATCATCTTGCTTTAGATCAGTTAGTTTGCCTCTGTATCTGTTATCATTAAGTTGGTGTTCGGAATAATGTCATCGTTCACTCCAAAGTTCAATAACATCTTGGCTTTAAGAGGTCTTGGTTCCTCTAACAAGCCTTTCTCCGCGTCCTTCGATTTGGGAATCCGATTGACTTCACATTTACATTGTCGATTGAACTTTCGAGGCTTGTCTTCTAGCTTTGGTCCTTCAGTCTATCCGTCGAAATGAACCCCGAAATGAATACCCGTCGAATTGATTAGTGCTGAAATGCTTTCAGCTTTCTTGTCTTGGAAACGTTTTGTCAAAAATCTTGTACACTTCATTCTAGTATCTAATTTGCCAATACGAACCATCTCATCCTGGTCCAATGATTCTTTTCAGGAGTTTTTAGTTGGGGTCGGGGTCTGTAAACACTTTTAAACACGTTTTATTGCCTATTAACACAACGCGAAAGAAATTTTCGTATGGACACTGCATAAATGATATGACGTTAATGACATTTGTATAAGCTAAAATTTGATTTGACTTGCAGAAGATTATTCACCCTGTTCGTTCTAATGAAGTAGTCCAGGGCAAACAGGCCAGTCTGCCCTCTTGCTTTGGTTCGACTTCTGTTTCGACCATTTGTCTCAGATTGGTACTTATTCTGAAAAGTTTGACATTGTCATTTTAGTGGATGGGGAAACTTTATGGCGATCCTGAAATCAAAAAAATTTCCGATGTTAACAGCCGATGGCTTGCTAGGAGTCAATAATTTGTTTTGAATAGTGTATACTTTGAACTTTCATGATTTTTCCTGAACTTGCTAGATCGTATCAAAATCGATCAAAAGTAGATCATCCTGCATTGAGGTTTCTGAATACCCAGAAGTATAGTTATGTCAGCATAAACCATGATCTTTCGTTCGAATTTCTGTGAAGAATATGTACAGCTTGGCAATGGAGTCCAATTTCCCACTAACTTCACCAACCAATAATTGAGACCGTTCCTCGCCAATAACACGACGAATATTTTATTCCTAACTGTCAAGTGTCTGGGGCTTGTCAGTGTAGACGAATGATTTGACGTATCCCTACCAGAAATAACCAAGCAAAATTGCCAAATCATGCTGGCCAATGCACAGGTTTTAAACGAGAAATTATGTGCTCATTGAATGCTTTTTTCAATAACCCAATGGTTGCCCGAGCCATATGGCATATTGCGTCTACGTTGAGATCAGAATGTGGTTAATCAAGTTGAATTTGTTACTGCATTGGGAGACTTATCAAAATATCCCACGATCTAACGATATTCGACAGAAATAAGAGTAAATTTATTTGAATTGGTAAGCTTCTCTCATTGTTGCTCAAAATAAGATTACCTCTCTCAAAGCGTTTGCGTACAACCGCTATAGAAATCTAGTTGTGCTTTTTTCTATCTCGGTCTGAAAGTAGCTGCCCGAGAGTGTTAACGCTGTATGTTGCTTCGCTCTGCCTATGGTTTGTGGTGAATACCACCGTTAGGAAAACTAATGGATGATGTCAGAAGATTCTGCTACCTGCAATGTCAAGGACACACTGGTCGTTGTAGTGTCATGCTTTAGGTAGATCATGCAAGCCAGTTGTTCTTACCTCGTGCGTTTCCATATTTTTAACTTTCAAAATGAAATCCGCGAAGATTTCAACCGCCATCAAAGAATCTGTATTTTAAGATAGTTATTGAAACATTATTTTTTTTTCGTCCTACGTGACTGTGTGTCAGATATTGACTTTTCTTTATGCATTGATTAATTTGAAGTCCATAATATTTTGATAGTGAGTAGGCAGAATTAATGGAGCTTAATACTCAAAAGTTTCCTCTTTTTTCAAATGCGTTGTTTGTGTGATCGCATGTCATTATTCCCGTAATCATTCCATTGCGTTTCGTGGATTTATGGTACTTTTTAGCGACTGGTTTAAAACTAGAAGAAAGTTTTAAGATTTCCAGCCAGCTAAAGGATATAAGACTGCTAGTTCCAATAGCTTAGCCGTTTTCTTCGTTTGCGTTGTCGCTCATGTTAGAACAATTTAGAACGAGCTATTTCATGTTGATGCAGTAAATTTGATAAGCTTGCTTGTCGTTTCCTTAAATATATTTTACCTGCAATAATAATTAATATGTAGTTGGCGATTAGTAAACAAGTATTATCAACGTACTCAATCGAGTTTTGACTCAAAACAGTCATGTTGATTTTTCACGTCTCATTTGGAGTCGGTATTTACTCTCATTGAAATGATTCAATACTGAATTATATATTTTTATCTAGAGAACTAAAAGTAAAAAAAGTGAAACCGTCGAAAAAATGCGGCCGAATAATTTTATGATTCACTGTGGACTGTTGATGACAAATTAAATAATGTCATGGCATATACTGGAGTCATCGGGTACATTTTCTACTTGGAAATTCATAAATGAAAGCATGTCAGCTGAGCATTCATGCAGGATTATGAAATGAACTTGAACGAGTATTTTGCAGGATCTCTAGCCGCCAGAGATAATATGGAAGTGGGAAAGAAGGATGAGTAGAATAATCAACTTGCGGCAAAAAAGTGGTAGATAGTCTATACTACGCATTCGATAGTAGTGGACTCGTACGTTAAAGGTGTTTGAGAGGAATTAAAACAGTATGTCTTGTAATATCCCTTTCTCCGAGAGCTAAAATCAAATGTCACGTACCTAATCTTTAGTTTAACAAATAGAATTATTCAATATAAATTTAATTTTGAGTCAAAGTTCTCACAAGGGTCTACTCTTACCCAAGCAACAAAAATTCAATAGACTTCTATCCTAATTGAAAAAAAATGTTGCTTGCTTTGACATATATAAGTTTGACAAACATAGAAGCCTTTTCATTTGACTAATTTGAAGCAATTCATGACAAAAAATTCTACCAGTTGTAACATAATTTCTTCATATTTTTTTCTTGTTTTGCCAATTCAAAAAATTTTTTTTGGTTGATAAAGAAATATTTTTAATATAATCTAACATAAATTTTAGCAAATATATGAAATTTATGAAATTTTAAAATTTAATCTCCGAATTTAATTGATTGCAAGATTATTAGCTATGAGGAATTGGGACAACAATGTTCGCAAGATGAGCTCGAATCGCGTAGTTGGAGACATGCCCACGGTGCAACCAGCGTCTACTAAAATATTAGAAAATATTCTCGACATGGGATCAACAATAGCGAAAATTTTAACAACATGTGGCATTGAAGGAGCGAAAGCAACAAAAGCTGTTTCTAGTATTACGCAGGCATTTTTGCATTTCGACGAGAAACAATTTGGCGATTATGGACTGTGTAAAACCAGGCATTTGCGAAAAGAGGATCTGTTGAAAAATCTACAAAATGATTGTTGCATGTCGGAGACGGAGGCAAATTTGGCGGTTTCTGTGGTTAAATGTGCTTTTCGCGCATTCTATCACAAGCAAAGCGTCCGCAAGTATGACCCTACCTTATACTCGAAGGACAACTGGCAACAAGCTGCAGAGAGGACAATAATAGCATACGCAAAAGCAGGTGCAACCAAGTCAGAACTCGAATTGGCAGCATGTAGGATACAAGAGGCTTATAAGGGATATCTGGATCGGGTATCATATAAGCGTACCCTTCCATACAACTACGAGAATATATGCAACGACTTACACAGGACGAATTGCTACCATTGTTCTTCGAAAAATCCCAAAGAGGACACTTGCCTACAAATCAACCAAACAAATGATCAAACCATTCCCAAGCAGGTTACTTGTACTTGCTGTGGCTGCCTTAGAAAACCTGGAGCTATACCGGCTGCGTATCGAAACACAAAAGGAAGAAGTATTATTCTGGTTGAGGATAATAACATGTATTATAATAGGCAGGTGATGAAACAAGGATGTGATGCACTAAATCAGTCGATCTGTTGCGCATTTAACCGTGAACAATGTGAAGCAAATCTATCACAAGCTTTGTACAAACTTACCCGCGATATGATCAATCGAATAATCAAAAACGAAGGCAGCGATGTGTTGCCGATCGTTGAACAAGAAGGCAATAAGATCCTTCCAGGTTTCAAGAATAAAACTAACAACAATCAGCAAACTTCGTCGAACAAATCTACCCAAGAGAATTATAAATTTTCGGGAAGGAAAGGCAAAGATGATTGTGACTGCGGGGATAAACACAAGGTTAAGAACCGTCGCAGACGGGAGATTTTGAATAGCTCAAGTGAGGACATGTCTGAGGATTATGTGAGTAAATGCTCGAAAATATTGATTTTGAAAACTTTTTCCTTTAAAACTTCTCATCTCTTTTTCTCTTACCACATCTTTAGTCGAAATTTACTCTCGCTCCTCTTTTATGCCTGATTCACCAGTCGATGCCATACCTTTGATCATTCTTAGACCTTTTCTGGTTTCAATCTTCGTCAGCCCTCATAGGCAAAAAAAATTCAAAAATGAATCAGTTTAGCAGCGTTTTCAAGCAAACTCGCTTTTATTAACAAAAACTAATTTATTTTTGTACCAGGAAAAAAACAAAGGCCATAATCAGCCCTAGGCTTTCCACGTGTGTTTTTTAAGAGAAGATTTATGATTCTGTTCTACAGTAACCAAAAAAGTTCTCCAGCGTTCTTTTGGTGTCAAGGTTCCTAGTTCTGTCACCATGAATGGCAGGTGGATTTGTTTGGAATCCTATTCGTATAGCGTGTTGTTCTATAAGATTGTTGAACCTTGATATGACCACTATCGTTCTTGCGCTATCTCTGTTCGTTGGTGTTTTCTCCTGTAAGTGTGGAATCCAAGACTTCGATTTATTTTCACTCATTCTTGCGATTCCAAGCCATGCCTTCAGCTTTCCGGAAAGTTTCTATTTTATCCTGTTTACCAGAGTGACATTTTCTCAACTGATTCAGCTCTTGCTAGATCATTCACTATTTAATTCCGGCTGCACCTCTTTGTCAATTGACCCATCTTAATTTAACATTTAATGCGGATGTTGCAGATTAAGGGGACTTAACTTCTGCATGCGTGGTGAAACAGCGCAGAAATAGGCAAGCATGAGCAGGGCCGACTTGCTTTCCTAGAGTATTTTCCTTAAGCTCAAGCGGAGAGTCTTGCGATTCATCTTTCATGAATGCAGATGACATTTGCACTATCAAATGTGAGAAGTCCTGGACGGTTTCTCACTTTTGGGCGATTGAAATTTTACCCCTGTATGGGAATGTTGTGTCCACTACCAGTTGAATTCTATGCAAATTCCTTTTGTTTGATTGGCCCATTCTCTCAATTTGTTTTGAAATGCAGACGCTTTACTTTTAGAATAGTTACCTATACTTTTTGTAGATGTTAGTGTGATATTTGTAATTTGCGTCTTCCCAAAAATTAGTCAGTCGAGTGGCATGAAGCAACGCAAACATTTAACTGCAGCAATTGACGTGGTCTTAATGGGAACTGATGTCAAAATAAACGATATGTTGATCGTTATTTTTATTTTAAAGAGATTTACTTTTGAAGTTCGGCTACCATATCAATGTTCCATAAGTGTCATTTTGTCAGCTGTTGATGTCATTGTTGTTGTGTACACCCAGTGGGTCATTCAGGTTCTGGTCCTACGAATCTTTTCATACTGAATGCCTCCTCGATCCTTGAACCTCGACCTTTTCTCGAAGTTAGCGTATAATCCTTGATCACTTCTAGGGGTTTAAGTAAGTTTACGTAGTTAAACTTCCATGATTTAATCAACTGTTTGATGTTAAAATATTTCCTCGATTTGTGTAAAAAATAAGCCTCGTTTTCTTTGTATTGATTCACAGTCCATTTAACTACACATACTGAAAAAAACGTAAGAGTGTTGAATAACGGTTAGACAGCAAGCGCTATCCGTTCAAAGTTTCTTCTTCGTGAAGCCAGTAGTAGTTATACGCCATCCTGTGTTGTGCCTAAGTGTGTCCGTTCCTTGAACAATGAGTGAGTCCATCAGCTATTATGTTTTTTTTTGTTGAAACTCCCTAAACCATATGATTGGATATGGACTCATTTCTTATCTTTGAACGGCAGTTACCATATTTTGCGTTCTGGTGTAGTCAAGGGCTCCTCCGAGATGAAAGCCGCCAATAAGTAGTCTCTAATTTCAAAATTCTTCTGGGTTTTGGCTGAATACAAATTCACCTGAATCTGGTTTTTAATAAAAATAATCTTAGCCTCTATCCAGAACAGTGGCATATCTCCTTGAGGGTGAACTGCTCTGCACATATCTCTCAGGATTCGAGTTTTAGTAAAACCCACTTCCATTGATCGGTTCCATTTGATCGGTTATATTTCTTCAGATCTGTCAGTTCAATTACGATTTACAAGACCATTTTTTCTTTACCAATAAGCTTTAAGGTACATCCTTTATAAAAAGTCGCATTTTCTCCTCGCTCGACCTTCTCCCCAATTGAGTCTAAAAAGATGCACCTAGTAAAAGTTTGAAAAATTTCTGGAGTCGCTTTGGAACTTTGCGTTTTAGTAAATCTTAAAGTTATGACTGATAGAGAAACTTACTTAAAATTTGTCAACACTGAAGTAAAAGGAACTTGATTGGTTAGTTTGCGTTCTTTTTAAACGGCAACATTCAAAAAAAAATCTGAAATACCTCTCATAGCCTTTCCAATCCATGCAGGATTTAGACTGCTGGCTAGTCTTTGTGTTGCTGAGTGTTTCAGAGCTATGAGACCTTGTGTATTGCTTCTAGTTTATTTTGCACCGACGATGTTGAAACTTATTTTCTAGTCTTTACCAACAGTAGAGACAGACATCCTTCTAAAGCTGTCATAAGCCATTTTCAGGTACGAATTGGGAAGGGATTCACCTCTTTCTGCAGACGTGCTACCAAATTTTTAATGAAAATTATTCGCGAAATAACCTTCTTATATTAAATATATTGGGGAACAATTTCGAATCCTTTTAATTCTTTCAAGTACTCCGCATGTGTTCTCAAAAAAGCGCCCTTCATTTTTGGTTTCTTTTTCGATGTGAACTTGTGCCATTCTGAGTTTGGTGGATCGGGCTCTCACATTTCGATACCTCGAATTTTACGTGTGGTTACTGATCCGTTCTGGGCACGAAGAGGATTCTTTGAAAGGACTAAAGATTTTGCATTTTGGGTTGTCCTAAATTTCAAGTTTACTGTAGGCTTATCCCATGTCTTTTTCAAACTCCTCACCGGTTCGGAAATTCTAATTTTATCGTTGAAATTTTTTTCTACTACCGTAAATGAAGTGATATCTCGATATGAATTGTGTATGTATCGTTTTCATGTGGTAGGCACCTCCTGCTTTTCTGTAAGTTATGCTGGGTACTGTGTCATTTCGGTACCAGAGTTAACAAAAGTTTTGGATAGCCTTTTTAATTCCAGTTCACTGATACTTTATTCTCCGTTGCGCCTTCGTTTTAAGTGTTCCACAATATAAATCCACTTCGCTTTTCTTCGATGTTCGTGTTGGTAGGTCCTTTTTGCTATGTTTTTGCTTCCAGATGAAGTAAACAACGTATTACGACTTTACCAGTCTAGAAAACTAGGAGTTTAGTTGACTAGTTTAGAATACTAGATATTAGGTTTCGTTACATTTCCGGAACATTTCCTTTTTTAATTGAAATTTGTGTATCTTTCTTACAGGGATCATCAGCTCCGCCCAATAGTTTGACTGAAATCTACGACAAAAATCAGCGTCGTACTTCCAGACCCTCAAATCCTGATGCCATTGTTGAAATCGCCTTGAAGGGTAATTGTCATGGATCGACTTCTGGGCGGGCGAGAATAGATATAGTTGGACTAAGACTCTTAGATAAAGAATATGGCGGCTCATCAGATTTTGTATGTAAACGGCGTATCTGCACGAAAAATAGATATACGCAAACAGATGGATCAGCTCATATATCTGCATCCACCAGCAGTACATCAGCTGTTAATACTCCGGATAAACGGCGAAGCACACCAACAGTAAGGAGCCAGCCATCAAGAGTGAACTCTATTAGGCAGGAGACATCTGAATTTGCCCAGAATCATGATAGTAACTCAGATGAAGGTAACGACGACGAGCAAAAGTTAGATGGTGAAAAGATTACGTTAAGCTCTACTCGGGAGACCGAAGCTAGCATAGAGGGAAAAGTTGAAGAAATTTATGTTAGAAACCAGGACAGCTACAATTCACCCGAAGAGTCTTTTAGGCCACATACTTCTATTGATATCATAACAGCAGACGCTAATGACATCACAGAAGTGGCGAATGAAGAAGATAGGGATACAATCCTTGAAAATGACAGTCTGTCAATGGATGAAAGTGGGCAAGAATCGGTCAAGGAAAAGGTGAAACACTCAGAAGAAAATGAAGAACTTCAAGAACTTCAAGAACTTCGAGAAATCGAAGTTTCTCTCGGTGAAGAGGAAAACTAATGAAGAAAACTCATGGCATAATTTTTTCCAGTCATCTAAGTATAATGGATCTGAACACTACAATTTTTTGAAGCAAGAATAAGTATGATCATAGAAAAGGCAGGATTCTATGAAGTATGTCCTCTTTTAACTCAAAATCTGATAGTTAGAAATGTATATACCATGCTTACTCGACTTAATCGAATATTCTGTTTTGGACCCGAAATTCAGGAATTTTGGGTTTTGGGTAAGCGTAGAAACGGAAAACTCTTAGAAGGCTCAAGTGCTTAACCTCTGTCATCTACAATTAATAAATTAATAGTACACCAGCCAGAGTGAAGACAACAGTGCAAAATTGAAGCGGAAGGTTTATGAACCAGAGAATCCCATAGATCAACAATGCTTAAATTGAAAAAAAAACTACAATAGGATAATGGCGGACTGAAACATAGAAGAAAATGAAAAAATTGCTCCAGTGAAATAAAGAAGAAAAAGAAGAAATGACATAGGAGAACTCCAATGCAACAGCCGAAACTGGTGGAAAAATTCAAAACCAATAATGTCTAGTACAGAGGAAGAACTTAGGAGCCAAAAAGAAAATTAGGAACTATTGAGTGTGAACGGCGCTAACGATGTTACTATGCTCGGTTGGTTGGAGTGCAAGAACCGAATTAATCGATGCAAACTGGCTGCAGTGGTTGGATTGCAAGCAAAAATTTTCCAAAAGTCTTCAAAATGAAAATCCTCGGCGCATACACGGTATTGTTTCTGTTGATTGTAATATACTAAGCCCAAAAAACAAAAAAGTTTGCTACCATTTTCCGTTCGGGCAGCGTGGTACGGAAAAAATGCCAGAAACAAAATTGAATTGATTGATATCAGCTTGAAAATATACTAAAAATAACTAAAAACTCAAAATAAAAAAAATAAAATTTATTAAATTGAGAAAAAATTTGGCAATATGATCGTTCATGCTGTCGATCATATTTATAATATTCATTGGAAAATCAGACGGAGCTAGATGGGTTTTCTGTCCACTGCGTGAAACACTTCAGTATTCACAAATAAAAATGTAAGTCCTAAATCCAGTTGGAAAAGCTGTGATTGGTTGGTTACCAAAACTGCGTTGATCTTTTGTAGGGTCTAGTGAATTTCTGTCTTTTTATAATCTCTATTTTCTAAAAATCTTGATTTTTAAATCTTTGTCCAATGAATTAGTTCACAAATTTGTTTGTAACTAGTAAAAATCACTTTCCTCTGAACTTTTGGCTGAAATTCGTACCACATTCTTCATTCTGCGAGAACTATCCCTCTTATTTGGTTCTTCCATTTGACAGAAGCATAGCTCAAAATCTGGACAGGACCTTGTTCAAACTTGTCAAAGTTTAGCTTTTGAAAAAAAAGGGGCGTGAAATTCATCCGAAAAGAAACCTTTCAGATTGTACGGCTCCTCCTTCAGGGATAAAATGCTTCAAGCCCTCTCTCTTCGCTGATGTCAAATTCTGTTGCATTAGTAATTCAAGTTCATGTTATTGCTTCAAGGAATAAGCGCGGAGTCCCACGCCGTCATTTGTTTGTGGGATTCTCACTCAATAGATGCATGCAAACGGAATTTTTTTAGGTGTAATAGAACTTTGAAATGAAATATTTTGATATACCTTAAAATACTTTGATTGTTTTGATTTGGAAAGATAATCCTTTGTCATTTTTAGTTACATATGACTTTGGATAAGTAAGTGCCACAACCGGCGCGAAGAAAGTTCAAACGAGTGGTCCAATTTTTGGCTCTCTAACCAAATATTGGGGCTAATCACGCAGCAAAACTTGTCTTCCAAATGGTCAAACGTCTTGGGCTTGTTGGACTAGACGTAAAATTTGTCGTACACCCAAGAACTAGGTAAAAAGTGTTAAATCATAAGAACTTGCAGGCCAATTCACAGAGAGAATGAGAAATGAGAAATCATGCGCTCATAAAACGCTTCTTTTAATATGTCGATGGTTGCACGAGTCATCGCGTCATCTTGTTCAAGCCAGAGGTCTCTTGCGTTAGTCCAATAACGGGAAAGTCAATGATCATGTTTCTATAGCGGTCACTATTGCCTATAATGTAACTCTGAGCAGCATTTTTGAATAAATATTCACACCTTCACTTGATCCATATACCGGGTTGTCCATCTGTTGGTTTTTTTTTTTAACTAACTATATTTGACACATCGTATGTGAGAGCTGTCATGTGGTATACATGCATCAACTGTCAAAGGCTTGGCAATTGTGAACATGGACTTTTTAACAACACAACAACGCATTTTAATTATGCAAAATTTTTACGAAAACGGTCGTTCTGTAAAAAAAAATACTTTTCGCAAACTTCGGGATTGTTTTGGTCAACATTCGTGACCAACAGAGCCTGGAATACGTAAAGTTGTTTAACGTTTTGAGGAAACTGGTCCGTAGAGGGTCGTAGACCATATCAACATGCTCGTCCGGTTCGTACTCCTGAAAATATTGCCGCAGTACGTGAAAGTGTCCGTTAACAGCCATCCACATCCACAAGACATCGTTCACAGGAAGTAGGCATTGCTCGGACCACATTATTGAGGATTCTGCAGGTTGATCTTCAGCTACATCCATACAAGATTCAATTAACTCAAGAACAAGCCGGCAGACCATCAGCAGCGTCCAAATTTCGTTAATTGGATGCTTGAAAGTAGTGAGCGTTTTTCAGCCAAAATAATCTTTTCGGATGAAGCTCATTTTTATCTCAGCAAAACTGTAGGATCTGGGGGGCTGAAAATCCTCATGAATATCATGAACAACAATTGCATGCCGAAAAAGTGACTGTGTGGTGTGGTCTTTGGTCTGGCTGTGTCCTTGGGCCGTTTTTTTCGAAAACCCTGAAGAAAAGGCTGTTACCATCAATGGCAATCGTTATCGGGCTATGATAAAGGACTTTTTGTTGCCAGAAATTAATCATATGGGTGCTAACAATCTTTGGTTTCAACAAGACGGAGCCACATCTCCCACATCTCGCCAAACCATCAACTTATTGCACGAAAAATTTGCGGACCGCATCATTTCAATGAATTCTGACGTCAATTGGCTGCCATGATCATGTGATTTAACACCTCTTGATTATCATCTTTGAGATTTTTTGAAATGTAAAGTATACGCGAATGCCCGCCGCACAATTCAAGACCTTAAGCGGAACATTCGCGCTGAAATTGCGGTTATACCAACGCTAATTCTGGAAAAAGTCATCGAAAATTTTGATGTTCGAATGAGAGCCAGGAAAAAGAGCCGCAGTGGGCATATGTGCGATGTTGTGTTCCATATATAATTGCCGTAGATCAACTTTTTATAGTCAATAAAGATTTCCGATCTTCTCTTATAAAAAGTGTGTTTTCTTTCACAATGAAAAAAACTAACAGATGGTCCACCCTTTAGCACATCAACTATTGACTTTCGCTCGAAGAAACGGTGCTTCGAAAGTCATTTGTGGTACCTTCTCACTTCAAATGTGACTGTTTTGTTTTTTGGCGTAGCCATTGAATCAGAATGAGTCTCATTAAACGCAAAATTACCTCTGAAATTCGGGGAGTGTAGCAATTTGTTCTTGGGGCCATACACCGAATCTACTCCATGCACGGTTACCATTCGGCTTCGATTCCTTGGATTTTTGAGCCTGCAACGCAAGATTCTTCCATAATATCTACATTGCAGTACAGGTTTAGTTGTTAAGCAAGATGTCGAATGGACTAAATTCAGTCTTTATCGATAAACCGCTCTACAGAAGCTATGATTTCTTTCTGACGCACTATACGATGTGTGGATGGATGCGTATTATCAGTGAGAGCAACGATGGTGCGGAAATGATTGATGCTTTGCCGAAGTAATTGTTCTGATGGACGATTATTTTGGCTATAATATTGTTGAACTGCGCGATTAGTTTCCCGAGCGAAACTGTTTTTTCAAATAAATTTTGCACTATTTGTGGACGTTGCTCAGGTATCAATCTATTTATGATAAAATTGCTAACGAAACAAACCATAAAACGCATGACAGCTGTCATACTATAGGTATTTTTAAAAAGTGTTGCCAACTTAAAATTCTGTAGTTCGAAAAAACATCTTCTATATAATACTATGTGCATATTTTTGTATGATTATATAAAACAAAGTTTGATAGTTGCAACCTGAAAATAAAACCTGACTTCATCCGCCATTGTACTTTCGCGAAAAGTAAACTCAAATTGTACTGACATGTGTACTCGTGAAAGTAAACATACATTAAGTTGTAAATGATTGCTTGCACCGTTGTTAAATATCAAGAATCAAATTCCTTTACAAGCCGTTTCTTCTCTGTCGTCAAGAAAGTAAACTTCCATATATTTGCCACTCCATGTGAATTTTCCTTGGATGTAACATTTTACTTTGCAAACACTAACCGGAGCGTTCGTTGAAAGTGGAAAAAGATAAGATACGATGAAGAAACATGAAGTAGGAAATGATAAAGTTGAAGTAAATATTACATTTGTAATTACATACTGGTCCACACACCGATAATATCTCATCTTAGCATGGTGAGTTTCTGGAACATATTGTGTTGGAAGAAAATTTAATTTTGTTTACAAAAGATGAAGTTTGTGTCTGTTTCCATGCTCGCAGGAATGTGGTGAAAAATGATGGGATATGAAACAGGATGAAGAATAACTTTCCTGCGCTGGAATATATGTTTCTATTTATGGTGCTGAAAAATTCTACGCTTTTCTTAAGCTTCAAAAGATATTTTCAATAGATGCCTTACTTTGTTGCAGATAGGAGGTGCTTTCTGTTTGGAAATAATCACGAAATTGCATATTTCACATGGAACGATTAAATTTTATTGCAGTTTTGTTGCATTTCCGTTAAAAATTAATTCCATTAAGGGGTCTACCCTCTTAAGAACGTCAAAAAACATGCTTTTTTCAATAATTTTTTTGTTGTTGTTTATATTATAAATATTGATATAGGAGGTATTAAACTCAATAAATATAGTCTCGAAATATATAAAAAAAATTTTTTTCATTCACTTTTTTAAGTTTTTATGAATGAAAATTCTACATGAAGAAAGGTCCAAAAAAAAGGGTTGTGCGCCGTTGATGAGATCTCCGTGATGAATGGTCTGAAACAAAAAAATCAAATTGTTTTAGACTCAGTATGTTAAAAGCTATCGCGTGAATTGGGCGATTTTTGATTTTTGAAAATTTGACAAAATGGCGGACATTTTTCCAAAATAAACAACAAAAAAACACGTTTTTTTTCATTATTTTGTAGTACAAAAAAAAATACTTAGAATCAAAATTTCGAAAAACCCCCAATTTACGCGATAGCTATAATCGTAAAGAATGTCTGGTAAAAATTTGGTAAGGACCGGTTCAATAATTCCCGAGATTCGATCAACGCGCCGTTGACAAACCTTGTTTTGAGAAAAACGCGATTAAAGTTTTTTTTTATGAAAAATCGTAAAAAATCAATCGTAAAAAAAAAATATGCTTAATCAGCGATGCCTGCGCCATACAATATGCCTTCTGATTCCTCAGAATGAACGTTTTCATCCAAAATTGCTTTCCTACGATTTGTTCTGACATCCTTAGACGCATCGGTGCTGCGACGGTTTACAACTCTTATGCGATCTCTGTCGCGTTCAGCGGTGAAGTGTACAGCAGTCGGTCCAATTGTGACACCTATTACCTCCAACATCTTCAAAATTGGTGAAAAACCTTCATTGTATATGCAAGCAGCTGTTCGGCAAGAAATCTCAACAATTTTTTTACCGCTGAAGATGTGTTTAGGAGTCATTGACCAAACACAGTTATTGAATGACTCGTTGTTGTTCTGTGTGTTTCCACCTAGGCATCTTTCAAGTAATTCTGGCTTTGTCAGATCTTCATATATTTTCTTTAGGATTTCTTCAACATCTTCAGCAAGAGTAGGAGGATGTTCGAATTGATCAACAGTACCATACTTTACAGCTTTCAAGTATTTGCACCACGAATCGGAGCATTATGAATGCTGTGGATTATTATGAGCTGATATCTTATGATAATATCCGGCCCAGATCTCTTTCCGCATCTCTTCAACAGAATCGGTGTGTCTTCTAATTGCCAAACCATAATTAGTCGAGAGCTCTTTCATTAGCTTGATCGTTAAATCTTAAGTTTTTTTAACAGGAGCTTTTTTTACGACGGCTTTTTTTTTCTTCACTACAACTTTTTTAGGTCCATTTTTTTTTCTTCATTTTTCTTGTTTTTTTTTTGGCAGCTTTTCTTGCCTGTGTTAGAGCTTTTTTAGCTTCACTAGCCCGCTTAAAAATTCTCTTCGCAACATGTAAAACCCACTCCAATTTTTTCACAACAAAGTCACTACCATACGTGGGCTGTATCGAGCAGAATTTTGAATGTCTTAGTATTACCGTCACCTATGTAATAGCCATAACGCACTTTGAATTTTTCGAGAGATTCCCTAAACATTTCACTTATGCCGTCAACCTCCATTTTTCCAGCACTTCCTGAATGATGAGCACTACACTGTTCTTAATGCTCCTCATACCACGCATCTAACTCGACCGTGCTCAATTTTGCATTCATTTGTTCACACGCTTTGCAGTGGCTACATTTAATAACTGCATTTGCTACTTTTTTACAGTGCTTATATACGAGAACGACTATGCCAATTAGAGAAGCATGCCCTCGTCCTTGCCAGGAACCATCACCTGAAACGGTCAAAATATCGTCCGGTTCTCCATGCTCAGCGTTCAAGAGTTTTTCTTCTTTTCCTTCCTTGAGCATTGCTATATCGAACACATTTTTCACAGCGATGGTAATCGAATCGATAATTTTATAATAAACAGAGGACGATAATCCAACTCCGAGTTCCATAAGACTACTAAAAACGTTAATACCACTGAAACCATCAGCAATCAAACGCATAACATATACTAAACGGCGATTGATCTCAAATCCAGTTGCAATTAACGGACACGAATTAATATACTTTTCTCCACACTCACACGGAACACAAATCTTAAAACCGAAACCACGTTGCCCATACTTTGAGAAAGATACATCTTTATCACAGAGTTTACACTTTACAAACTGTTGTAACGTTGAAAAAACTAAGAAAAAATTAATAAAACTATATTCAGACGTTTGATCGACTTTTACATCAAAACTCGTATCTTCAGATTTTTGCAGCTTCTCCGCCGATGTACTGGCATAACTTGTATTTGACTCAAGATTTTGTACTTGTACTCCGAGAAAAACCTTTTTCCTCGGTTTTGAGATCGTACTTGGTCGCCTCCATGGCTCTGTCGTTTGAGTTTCCTTTCCATTGTAGAAGTCACGAGCACAGATGTTGTTACATCAAAATTTTCAACTCGACTGATGAGAAAGAGCGTTGAAAAACCGGTTTTAGTAGCCAACTGGCATTCACTATTGACTCGTAAATATTCAATTCCGAGAAAAAAGGCCGAAATCAACAGATTTAAGTAGGGATAATATTATATAATAGAATACAACAGCCACTCTACGCAAGCAGAGCCAGATGAGCGTTACCGCTGAGTGCGGAGCAGATGAGCGCGCTAGAGTGACAAAGTGAAATTCGACTAAAAATACAGGTAGAGTGATCCGATCTTTATGAAATTTTAATATGATACTTCTGTATATATCTGTTCTCAATAAAAAAAAATCGATTTTCTGAAAATTCTAAAGAGGGTAGAGCCCTTAATCAACTTAATTTGTTAGAATTAAATTTACCCCTGTCCTTATCCCACCTTATTTGCCCAACGGCAAAACAAGCCTCACATTCTGTTGGTTGTTGATTTTATTCCGTTTCACTTTTCTGTGTTTTCTAAAGGATATGTTTCAGGTTTATTATCGTGCTCTTGTTTCAATTTTCATGGGAAAACCTCGATCCCGGACGTTAAGAACGATTCATTAAATAAACACACACTCTATGAATGATGCTAATTAATTACGCAACTGAGTCTTTAAAATGCCACTTACACTATACAATGATCTCAGGGTGCCTCAAGACATCCAAAATATGTCACCGGGTGATGGTCTTTTCGCATGTGAAAAAGGAATACTTCATAAATTTTTAAAAAATAAATTTTTCTCGAAATTTTCAACTGTACGTGCTTCCGCATTTTCCAAAAAAAAAATTGTTACAAAAGCGGGCAAAAATTTATTAAAAATTTTCAGTGAAAGAATACTTTATGAATATAACATGTAAAAGATTGTTCAATCCTCCTAATAAGCAACACATTCCATAATGATCTTTGATACGTGCTCATATTGTCACGATTATGAAAGAATGAAGCCTTTTTCCGAAAAGATGGAAACTGCTCGGCAAAAAGGATATCTTTTATTGCTGGCATGTGAAGAGGACTTGGGCACCGATCGTTAAAATCCCAGGAACATAATCCTGCTGGATAACTCAACTTGCACTGAAATTTCATGAACATTTCATGGAACAGTGCAAGACCTTGCTAGGGGGTAGTCCTCATTTTTCTACGGCTAAAAATGCCATCAGGTTACAGGAAATAATTTTGACCAGATATCCACGGGACAAAAGAATGCTATTGCTGACGTTATACCGTTGCCGATGCCTAATGATGCTCAAATGTCCTATTTTTAATTGTTAGAAGTGATCTAGCACAACGTTTCATGATTCAATTTGTCAAGAGTCCTCCTGTTCGATTATAGTTTCAGGAGAGAGCTCTCTAATTTTTGTCGAGAGGTCACTGTGCTACAATTTTAATCTTCATTTTCATAACAAAAAAGGTGTCATTTTTCTAGCCTGTGCTGTTGTAAGATCCTTCGACACAGTAATGTAAAGCCCAATAAAACCTAGTCCGCTGATAATACAGGCATTGATTACGTTTGACATTCTGATCTTTAAATTTGTCAGGATAAGCAATTATTTTTCAGTTACTATTGTCGCCATCAGTGTTTCCTCAACTACTATTGCTGTTACCGTAGAAATTTGACTTTTATTAGAAGGATGACCTCTTGGATTTTTTTAAATGCCATCTTAAATCAGCTAGCACTCATTTAATTTATCATTAGGGCCACTAGCAAACCTAGTCTGTGTTGTAAATGTCAGACGGTCAACAGGAAAAACACGGGGCAGCGACTTCAAACTCAACATCGTGGCTTGCCTGGATTCCGAATTCATCTGCAAGAAGTTCATCTTGAGAGATGTTCCATAGGTCAGAGCTGAAGATTGAACGCTGATAGTCAAAACTAGACTTTGACTGCCTTCCTTCCTGATGAGTGCAAGTTGTCGCTCATCACATAAGCAAGTATATTCTGGCACTTTTAAAGGTTTTTCCAGCATTTCCGATTTTCTGCCCATCTAGCGCAATCAAACGCAATTCTAACACCTAGTGTACTTAACAGGATAATCGAGTGGAGTTACCACGCCCCTCGTCACGTTGCACCCACCCCTTTGCACCCATTGCATGAATACTGAAGTATTTGCTTTGAAGCCCTACTTTCTGGGATAGGGCAGGTGTGGAGCTTTGTCTTCAGTAGCATTACTCGCGTTCGGAAAGTCTTTTCCTGATTTGTTTTTCGAGTGCTTTCTTGGCAGTGTCTGTCATGCAAAAGGTTGAGGTGGAAAACGACGACTTATGATGACACTTTTTTCCAGTTATAGCATTCTAACCGCGTTTTATCATTGGCAGCCAACTATTAGAGTCAACTGGAAAAGTGGCCAAACAATCTCGTTCAAAGATTAACAAATCTTAGAGCAAATGTAAGAGCGGCGAAACCCTAGAACAACGCACGATGAATCGCATGAATCGCATGAATCGCATGAACGCATGAATCTGCATGATAAGCACTTAGTCCACGTCCTGCGTATCTTCATTGCAGCGGTCCACCAGGCATCGCTAACTTCTGGACTTTCAGCTGTTGTGTTGAAAATATTTCTAATAAAACGAGGTCCTCACCAACTCTTTTCGAGTGGACGCATTAATTTTTCTTTCGCAAAATGTTATAGCACCGGGGTCCCTTTTGTCAAAACTTGTGAAATTCTCTTCACTGACTTCTCTTCAAGTGTCTGTATACGCGATTAAATTATCAAAATCTTTGGTTACAAGCCTGGAAAGCTCCTGGTAAGGGTGTGGGTTGTTTGCATGTTTGCATCTTGCATGTTTGTGATTAATTTTCTTCGAGCATTTGGTTCAATTATGCCCCCAGCAATTGTTTCAGCATATAAATAGCCTGTGGATGATATATAATCATCTGTACCCGAAGTCAAAAGCGCTTTATTTAATATTCATCGTTATGAATTTTTCAAAAATGTAAAGCTAATTCTAAACAATAAAAATTCGAAAAACTAAATGGCCCGGATGGGTCTCTAAATTTAGACATTATCAGTTACTAATGAAAAGAACAAAATAACAATATCAGACGCAATTTAATTAAAATAATAATTTTTTTTTTGAAATATTCAATTGGAAAAAGAAGAAAAATCCAACCAACAATATTCAAAAATCAACAATATTTAAAAAGGTTTGCACAACAGTGAACTTTTATCCTACGACTGATATATTATAACCTAATTCTAATCAAAATAATTTATTTTATACTATTATACTCAATATTCCTAGCCTAAATGTGCAACACCATTTTTAAAGCCTAATACAACACGATATATCTATACTAAATATTGAAATTTATACCTAGGTCTTAACAAAACAACAACACTAAATGCTAAAACCAAAAACTACATAAACAGAAAATAAAAACACGAATAATTTAGGTTTTGTCATTCAGCCACCAATACCTGCTCCATCTCAGCTCGACCAGTCTCAACGAATTTCGCAAATGAGTTTCTTCATTGGAATCACTGGTCTCGTTTATTCATATTCGTCGGATATTTTATCAATGTATCGGTAGCCCGTCTATGTATGTGATATATAACTAGGGGACGACGTCGGAATCAAAGATATATCGATTCATGTCTAAATACATAAATGCTTCTGGAGGAACAAAGCCAGTAGCGAGGCAAGTCGCAATATACTAATGTGTAGGATGGAATGGTTGTGAAATTCAGGGATTTTCACTCACAGTCACAGATCTTGCGATATGATTGCAAAGAATTCTCAATGTGAAGATATCGACTCTCGTCACTTTAGCAGTTTGATAAATCTTTCTATTCGATATATGGTGTTTCCAATCCCTCTCAGGCTTCATGTATAAACCAGTATATGCAAGAAGACATTTCCTTTCGAAAACTCTTAATCTTTCCATCGTACTAGCACTCTGATTGTACCAGATCTGACATCCATATGTCAAAATTGGTCTAACCAGGGTCTTGTAACAAATAACTTTGACCTTTTGAAGAATGTATTTAGAACGAAAGAGTCGACGAAGGACCATGACTCTTTTTGTGCTTTACTCAGCATTATTTTGATATGATCTAAATAGTACAGGTATTGATCGAGATGAACACCAAGGTATCGAACACAGGATTTATGTGGAACCTTCTCTGAACTACCCTCGCCTGCAATAATATGGAAATCCTTCCAATTACGTTTCTAGTCCTCGCTGGCCCCTTGATGCGTGGTCCGAAGTTGTTTCGCACTTCTGTGCATTAATTTTCATACGCCAACTATCGGCATAGAGCTGCTCATCATTGAACATTCCTTGGAGGTTACTCAGCGCAATTGAAGCTTTTGGGTCAGCTGTATAGATGGTCGGATCATCAGCAATGATTGCGTCGGTGAGACATTCCAATCAAAGCCATTCAGTAGTTTGCGAATGAATATTGAAAATAGTAACAGTAACTGTACCCTGTTGTAGACCATTCTAGACCTTGAAGTCGCGCATTGTCCTCAGATTTCCATCAGTTACAACAAATGATTTTCCGTATAATATATTACAGATCATGGAAACAAGGTGTCTAGGGAACCTGTCCTGAAGCAGTTTAAAAATTAGTCCATCTAACCACACGGTATCAAAGGCTTTCTCCATATCAATGAGTGACGCTCCAACACATTGTCTATCATTTAGCTTCCAACAGATGTCTGAGGTCGTTTTCGCTTTTGCATATATGATCGGATGTCTGGCACGGAAACCAAATTGGCAATTGGGCATCAACTTATATTTCTCTATAAGAGCGTTTAAAGCTTTATTTAGTATCACTTCGAGTACCTTGTTGATGTTAGGCGGCAATCTAATTGGGCGATAGCTTTTTGGGGACGAAGATTCTTTTCCTTTCTGTCGATGTCGGAGAATGTCGGAGAACTATATTCGGAATACTATATTCGTTTGTCGGAGAACTATATTCAGTTGGTGTTTCATATCCTTCCATATTGTTTCGATGTATAATCTTGGGCACTACTTTCTCAATCGTTACCAACGTCAGTTTCTCCAACTTCGACAAATAGAGATCTATTTCACTATTAGTTAGATTTCTGTCATTGAGAACCATAAAAGAAGCGTTGCCATCATCAATAGGAGGGCATTGCTTTAGGTAATTCCGATTAAAAAATTTTTGAAACTTTACCCAATCCGTTTTTTTTTTGAAATTCAACCGATGATTTTCATGTTGAAATGGAATGAGAAAGGCATCATCTCTGTGATGATTGATTTCCATTACGATTGCGTTATGGCCGCTATCATAAGAAAGCACCTGTAGTTTCCAATGAGGACTATTTAAGCTGAATTCAAGTCTTGCGTCAGCAATACAAAGATCCAAAAATTTGAATTACTCCTAGGGTACGTTGGGAGTTCCTGTATTCAATTTGGTTCTCTGTTATCCATGATTTTAGGAACACACCTTTTGGATTTTTGTTGACGTTCTGTCATGACGTATGCCGGGAATTAAGGTCGCCGGCAAGAATAAAATAGTTATGCAGCCTGTCCAATTCAAGTATTTCAAACAATGAATTAAACTCCTCCTTGAACTTAGGGACATTTCGACCGGAGGCATAGACAGAGATAATAAAGAGTTTATACCTACCTGGCAGTGAAATTTTGATAACTGGTACTTCTAGAAGTTCAAAGTTTTTAAATTCGAATTTTTCAATATTTTGGAAGCGAAAGGGTCTTCTAACCAATATCTCGGTGCCACCTCTCCCATTACCGTTTAGAGTATCGTTTCTTGCGAATTCAAAATCCTTGAATAGCAATGCCATTGAATTAAGGTAGGTTTCAGTGAGAAGCATGATGTCTGGCTTTTGCTTCGTAATGAATTCAAGCAGAAAGTCACGTCAACGTAGAGTAACAATGGAGTTGACGTTGATCAAGATGAGACGAAGAATGTGACGAGATGAGAAGTTATTTTGAGACATATGAAAGATTTAAACGCTGAAAAACAAAGTTGATTTTTGAATCTTGCTTATCAATTCTCTCCGATAAAGAATTAAGTTGCTGGTAAGTTTTCAGAAGCAGCTCATGGTTTCCACTCACATTGTTTGCAGCATTATCTGCTGGTCCTCTCGCGACAAGTGCAAATGATACTCCGGGCTTGACGAAGTTGGAAGGCATGACATGAATTTCTTTGGAATAAATTTCACTTTTGCATCTTGATATCGCGAGAATCCTCGATATGATGCTGGATGACCAAAAACACCGCAGTTAACGCAGTATAATTTTTCTTTAGGCTCCGTCTGAACCAATGTGCACTCACCGGAGACATGAACGTCTTTGCATTAAAGGCACCGATATTGCGTGGCCCAGTTGGCAGCCGAATGACCAAATCATTGACACCGATAACACTGGTTGATTTCTCCTTTTTGGTGGCATTTCCACCTCACCACTCTGAAATTCAAGTTCCTTATTTGTTGAAGGGCACTTGGACTGCTTTTGTTCGAAATTTGTACGGTCGATCTTCTTGTCGCGAAGATTTTAACGGAAATTGAACTGAATTTCTGGTTCAGTTTCCTTGAAGAAGATCGACCGTGGATACTTTCCACTTGAAGAAGATTGGCCGTATCTTCTCTGCAGTCCAAACCCCTCAACAAAAAGGTCTGATTTTTTTCACTTTTTGGAGTATAGGTGAAGTGTGGAACTTCCCCAGAATTCAGCGACTCTTTTGTTGACTTGAAATCAACAATCGATTTAGTTTTGATCGTTTACTTTTCTGCGTTCGCTCTTTTTATTTTAAAATTCGTTAGTTTTTTTTCGGCTGCCAATAACCGAACCTTATCTCTCCCGCTTTGTCCGAAAATATTAATGGGCGGAATTTTTTCTGTCGGAATTTTATTGGTAGATTATTCAGAGGTTTCTTCGCATTGTTTTTAAATATTAAATAAAATTAATGTTGTCTTTATTAGAAATACCTTTAATACTTTCAACTTCCATTTCCTCTTGCAATCCTTGCAGCCTTGCATAATAATTTTGTTTGCTGTCGTTTGTGCCTCAAGCACTTAGGTTTTTTTTTTTTTTTTGTTTTTTGTATAGTTTGCTTTGCATTCTTCTTTGCATTTGTTTCTTCATTTATTTCCTGTTGCGGTTGCGGCTCTTGTCTCTTTATTCGTATGTTGCATAGATCTTCGAGGGACTGTAGTCGTAGCCTTAATTCGTGGTTTTCTTTTCGCAGTCTTAACACCATCGACTCGTCTTCTATTAGTTTCGTTTTGCGTCTGTTATCTGCGGAGTTTTCTTGGTGTTTTCTTTTGTTGACGGCTGCCGCTAATTTCGTACTTGCTGTCTCCTCGGGTTGTTTCAACGGTGAAAAGCCGTCGGGCTTATCCATGCCAGCAGCCCCGAAGTTGTCTTTTGATTTTTCACTTTCTCACTTTTTCACTTTCTTTTCAATACATCGAAGTACAAATAATCGATATGAATATCGGTCGATAGATACGGTCGATAACTTTTGGATAAGCCTCTCCCAATAAACGTTTTGTTGTTATTTTTAAATTAATTTGTGTTTTTGATTTAATTTGCAAAAATTTTTGACAGTTGCCTTGAAAAAAAAAACACGTCTGTACGCAATGAATGCTAGACGTAGAATATCATCTGTACCCGTAATAGACTTGGATGAAATGATTTGATTTGACTGCAAGACAACGTTCTGCTAGTATTTGACGTAGGAAATACTATGATACTACTAGAAAACTCTATTTTTCATATTTATTCTGCCTTCAGTTAAGTGCGTCTGGAGTGTCCTATTTAAAAAAGGAGTTCTTACTAGCTCTGGAGCTAGCTCGAGGGCTCAAATTAAAATCTCCTTGGTTATATTTGTTTGTACACCATAGGCGACAATAAGATGTTTTGGAACTTCATTCAATCCACACTAGCGCAGTTTTTCTTCTGAAGACTGAGGATTGTCGAATCGCCCACTGTTACTCCTGCAGAAATTGTGCTTCTTTACGCTTCTATGGTGCTTCTTTGGTAGTTATGGCAACAATTATGGGTCTTCTAACCATTTCACTTTTCCAACGTGTCTACATCCGTCCTAAATCCTAGGAACTAGATTTTATGCTGTGCCGAACAGTGCCAGGAGTCTTTGGCTGTACCAGATATTATGGTTATCAACTTTCGCTTTTCAAGAATATCTGCTCTGTGAAAATATTTTGGTTTAACCTCGACGCCATCACATGGTTCTTCCTTTGGTGCAGCTATCTAGCCTCATTTGTATAGTCACCACAATAATTGCATGGTAGTTGCATGGTCAACAAGAGGCTATGCGAAGGTTGATACCAGTTTTTCGGGGAGGAGCTTAGAGACAGTGTTATCCTGATCGTGCCACTGTTTTAACGAAAACTTCCACATCAAAAGAATAGAATTGCTTGTCAAAGTTCCATATTCTGGCTATTCGTGGCTGTGTTCTGATATTGGTGAAAGTAGGCCTAAAGCATTATGTCTGCCGGCTCGAAATTATAAATTCCAATTCATCAATGTTGTTGCAGTCTGTGTATCGTTCAGAGTGAATTTCCATGCTGTTTGGCGATGAAAATTAAGGACACTATCATTTCCTTGCGAGCGTGGAAACAAAAACAGGGATTGGCGAGAAAATATCGAAGTGGATGCCAGATCAGTCAAGTGAAAAGTATTTCAATTATCGAGTCATGCACTCGCTACATGCACGGGAGAAATCGGATACTTCTTAGGCTGGATGATAAAAGGGGTTTGTTATAAGTTTACGAGTATTTTAATTTAAGAGTTCTGTTTAGAGGGTCATGAAGATTAATCAAAGTTCTGCCTCTAGTAACAATTCCATCTGAAAAGGACTGACAAGTCCATCTTTGTCTTCATTACAGAGGATTCGAAGTTACATTGCTAGTTGGGCAATTTAAAGATAGAAATCCATGTAAAAGGTTTCATAATCTTCAACAGGAAATTAGTCAAACTGGGCCAAGAGAATAACAGGCAATCTAAAAAAACAGGCCTTCGGGTTACAGGGATTCCTTCTCCTGTTGGATGGGAAAGAGGAGGAGGATTGCTAGAGAAGAAAACACTCCACCCTTGACGCCTCCAGCCGATTAACTATGCCCTTTTTCGTTTTGAAGATTATCCGAGCGTAATGTGCCACGTGATTCCATTTGTCAAATGATTTCAGCATCTCTTCGACTAGGCTATCTGGATGAAGCTCTCCCACTTTTTCGGCAAGATCACCGCGCTCTCTGTCCTATCTTTTGCATGAAAAGTAAGTTTGACAGGCGTCATCCTTCTCACCAATGCAGAATATGCAATCAGGAGACCGTGACTTACCTATCTTGTGCAGGTGAGACTGAAAACAACCGTGTCCACTTAGTTGCTGGGTTAGCTTGAAATCAGTCTCACCATGTGTTCGACTGAGCCGCGATCTCAAGTCTTTGATGAGCCGAGCGGTCCATCTTCCTTTTAGCTAACGTTCCCATGATTGTTGCCATTCGTTGAGAGTGCATCGTCTTTCATCGCGAGCAACTTTTTCTTTATTACCCTCGTGCCTTTGGAGGTAGACTCTATTGCGCTCTCTAGCAAGGAGAGCGATTAGTATCACCCCTGCAATTACCAACACCACTGACTCAGAGACTGTACGGTATGCTGATGCAATCCGCAGTGCTCCTCGTCTCTGCACCTGTGCCAGCCGTTTTCAGTGCAGTTCCTTGTTGAGAGCTTCACTCCATATCTCTGCTCCATAAAGAAGCGTAGATTGCACTACACTCATTAGCAGACGCCTTTTTGTTGGACTTGGTCCCCCATGATTGGCCATTAGTCGACTAATTGCCGAGACCCCTGCTGCGGCCTTGTTTGTCGTTGCCTTAATTTGCTCCGAGAAACTCAGTTTAGAGTCTATCAGCAAGGCCAGATACTTGACTGATAGTTTCGACTCTACTAATGCGTCCCCGATTCGGACCATTCTTACTCTGGGGATCCTCTTCTTGGTCAGGATGACCACTTCGGTTTTCTCTAACGCTAGGTTAAACCCTAGGTGGTCATCCAGCTCCCCGCCCGGCGCATTAGTACATTCAGCCTTAATTGCGCTTGATCGACCGTGCACCCAGCCACTAGTGCCGCAACGTCATCTGCATAGCGGATCAGTCGTGACTCTTCCGACAGTTCAAGTCTGAGCAGTTCCACAAGTCCGGACCAAGGATGGAGCCTTGGGCCACACATGATGTGACTAGCATACTCCGACAACCTTGCACCGTGTTGTAAATCAGGCTGCGATCCTTCAGGTAGTTTCGGACTATCCGCATCAGATATTCTGGAACTTGGAAAGAGTTTTCCAGGTCTTCCAGAATATCCATCCATGTAGCGCAGTTGAAAGCTTTCTTTCTGTCCGGCATCACTAGAAGGACTACCCGACGGTTGGATCGACTGCGTGCCTCCGCTTGTTGGACCGCACTTACAAATTCCGCGCCTGCATCTTTAGTGGAACATCCCGTTCTGAAACCTCTTTCTCCACTGCCTTGGAGAAAGATACCCAGTGGCGTGGATAACGTTAGCGAGTGTTCCCTTTATCAGTTTCTCGAGCACTTTCCCGGCCGTGTCTAGCATGCATAACGGTCGGTATTCTGACGGCGACTCGGGATTTCCCTTCCCCTTGCTGACCAGCACGAGCCTTGCCATCTTCCAACGCTCAGGGAAAACGCCTTCCGGCAAGCAGGCATTAAGCGTTCTGAGCAGCAAGTCAGGACAAGAGTGATAGACCAGTTGCAGTACCTCGGCTGGAATACCGTTTGGGCCCGGAGCCTTCTTCGCCTTCATGGAAAGAACTGCTAGTTCCAGTTCGTTTCTCGTGAAGAGTGGACAGTCTGATGTTGTTTCCCTGTTGGCGGCATCAACGTGGACGGGATGTTTGGGGAAAAAATGCCCGTACTATCTCGTCCATCATGTCCGCTTCAATTACGCAGGGGGCTCGTAGAGCGCCGAGCTTCCGCATAACTATTTTATAGCCCAAGCCCCACGGGTCCCTGTTCACGTTTTCGACGAGGTTCTGCCAGCAATGGGCCTTACTCCGGTTAATCAGTATGCGAAGGCGTTTTCTGGCAGACCGATATACTGCCATTCTGGTGCATGCCTCGTCCTGGCTTCGCGCTCGTTGAGCTTCTCGCCGGAATTTGTGACACTCCCTTCGTTGCTCAGCTATTTCAGTGGACCACCAGTACACTGGAGGTTTTCCATGTCTAGGTCTCTGGCGGGGCATAGATGACTTACAAGCGGACATGATGGTACTCATTGTGGAGTTCACCATGTCTTCAGCAGTCAGTTTTCTGCTCCCCGGCGATGAGCCAACCGGTGGTAAGCTTGTCATGAGCGTGTCGACAAACTTCTCCACGTCCATCCTTTCAGTATTCCACACGAAGGCGGAGCGCTGAGTGTCTGGGATTGTAAGAACGTTGTCGCGGATCTCGAATGCTATGTACTGATGATCACTGACCGAATAGTCCTCTAGAACTCTCCAATTGTGTGTCATAGAGAAGAGGGACTCCAAGGCGAATGTCACGTCCGGGATGGTGCCCACGCAGCCCAAGTGGCGGAAAGTGGGAGTTTTACCAGTGTTCACCACGGCTAGCCCTACTCTGGCTGCCATCTCCAGGATTCGATTCCCCCTGGGATCTGACTTAGGCATGCCCCATTCAATGGTCTTGGCGTTAAAGTCTCCCCCGATAAGAACATGACCTTCTGTGCTCAAGACAGTGTCCTCCAAAGTGTTGAGCTTCGCCTGGAAAGATGTTATTGGTTCGTTCGGTGTCAAGTACACACTAAAGAATGTTTTTCCTGGGCAACGGACCCACACGAAACCATCTTTTCGCCCATGGCCCCGAACTCTCAGTTGTGTGCTGTTTTGAACCCATATGGCACCAGTACCAGATTCATCAGGGTACCATGCTGATGAATTTTTATCTCAGTGTTGTTCACTAAGCAGCAATAGATCAGCTTTCATATCCCTCGCGAATTGTTCAAGCAGTTCTTGGGCGTTTGAGCTCCGATGTAAGTGTATCTGTAGGACTCGGGTCATTGCAGAGCTGCTTTGGCTTTGGTTAGGGCTTCTTGGAATACCCGGCACTTCCCTGTCCCTGGAATATGTCTCAGGTCATCAGGTCTGGGATCAGCGTTCTTGCAGAGGATAGAATGCGCCTCTCCCGTGCATTCTGTTCTTTTATGTCCTGCGTTGCCGCATTTATAGCACAAGGAGCTCCTATTAGGCCCTTTGCAGACTCATGCTGTATGAAGAGGAGAGGAGAGGAACTGCCCTTCGCCGTATTCTGCAGACCACCCAACCTATTTTTATTTTGCCCATGCAGAGGAGTTTTTTGGTATGTTTCTCGGTTAAGTCGACTATGGCCATGCGCTGCCCTCTATTATTTTCAGGGATTAGTCGTAATTTGATCCCAGTTAATTCGGGTGAAACCCTGTTGAGGTACTCGTCCACCTCCGTCTTGTCCGTAACGCAGTCAGTGTCCCTGATTTCGACGGTGACCATTGGCTCAAGTGAAGCTTTTTTTTCCTTTTCCCCTAGAGCCTTTTTGACTGCATCCCGGAATGAGTCGTTATTTGTTGTCTCAGGTCCAAATTCTACAAAGAAGCCACCAGATTTGGTTGGTCGGACGGTTCTGATGGCAGTTTGAGTGTCATCGGGTCTTACAGCTCCCTTGATGTCTCGCAAAATGTCTGCGTAAGTTCTCCCATACGTCGGTTTGACCAGCAGTGCATGCCTTAGAGTTTTGCGGTGTGGCTTGCTTCGTGGTTCTTGTTTCTTGTTTGGGGTATCTTTTCCTTTGTCTCCAGGAAAGAGCTTATCATTGGTGACTTTTTCAAGGAGGAGGCTTCTGGACGCTTTTTTGGTGGCCTTGGTTGACACCACCTGGAATCCATCATTCGACAAAATCTGTCTGTTCGCTGCTTCGTCCTTCCTCCTTTTGTCTCGTTCTCCGTGGATTGGGCTACTGGTAACTCATTAGGTAGCGCTATGCGCGGGAATAACTTGCATTTCGACCGAGGTACTGGTCTTTTGATCTTCCTCCGCTTTAAGCCATTTGCGTCTGTAGTGCCCGATATGGTCTAAGAGCTCTTCAAGCTCTAAAATACCGTCCCTAATGTCCTTGTTTACGTTTTTCTGGGTATTGCAGGAAGCTTTGATCTTTTTAACTATGTTTCCTGCCTTACGCATGAGACGCTCTTCTTCGTGTCGATCCATTACAACTAGATTGTCCTGCACCTGGTTTTGAGGCGGGCTTTCTGTGCTTGCGTTAGGATCTAGAGCTCTGATGGCATCAGAAGCAGTATCAGTGGCAGCATCGCGTGGAATCATGATTTGAATGTCATCGGTGGTTTCTCCCTCCGTGCGTTTCCAAGTTATTAGTTGTTCATGCTTTTCCCCTAGTGTACCTGGAGGTTCCGGCGTGCACATTGTTTTTTTGCTGCGTCCGAATTCCGCCAGTATTTCCAGTTGGTAGAGGCTCTCTGCCTTTTTGTGTTCGTTCATCCGTTTGTCGTCTGGGTTTGGTTGTTTGCTCGATGCTTTTGATTTTGTTTCGGTTGGTATTAATTTGTAAGGCATCATGCTAAAGGCATCATGTTTTCTGCTGGAGAGGGCTCGCAGTCTTCTCCAGGTCCTCGGGTACGTGGGGGTGACACTCCCCAAAGAATACTGGCTTCTAGGAGTACTCCTGTTGAGCAGCATTCCCCCTGCGGGCAATTGTTTGCCTTTCGGTCTACATAGGAACATAGGAACCATTGATATATAAATTGCTGTCAAAATATCAAAGGGATGTTGGTAGTCAGTTTCTCAATCGACTTCTTCAGGTTATGAGCTTGAATTTATACTAAAAACGCTCGAACCTTCTGCATCAAACAGTTTTGGGCAAAACTACAAAACTTATATCATCTGGCCTCTTTGAAAAAAAATTTTGAACAAAAAAACAAAATATTGTTTGAATAATTTCGGAAATTACTTTCTGCGACACAAACTATTGACATGATCAATAGCACTATTTAAATGTGGCTGAAAAAAACTAAGTTTTTTCCACCATTTCAGGATGCTCCGTTAAAAGGTATATTCCGTCGAACTTTCAAAAGAATTGTATTCAAACTACTACATTTTAGTTTATTTGAAACAAAATCGCCAATCCCATGTTATTTTTGCATGCTCATTGCTGCTTTATCTACACATCACAAAAATGAAACGCATGGACTAGAATCCTCGTCTGCAACCCTTGAAGGAAAGTAGAATATGTGAATGGTATTTATCTATTCCCAAAATATTGGTATGAAATCAATATATTTTGACACAAAAGACAATTTGTAAGGATCTTTTATTTTGGAAACCTAGTCATTACTCATTGCTACTTATTCAAACTTCAGGTCCTTGTTCTTGGGTTTTATTTAAACGAACGGAAGTAAATTTGACAAATGTATTTTGTTTTGCATTATTAATTTTACGCATATGGGACTTCAACGTGTACCATCTACGATAATCGAAATGGTGGCAGGAATATGAACATTAAGTGGGGCAAGTGGATTGAACTCTGCATGATGAATGTCATGAGATGAAATTTGATATATTGACAAAGAAAGTAATTCCATGAATTGCTTAACATGTCATTGTATTGTGAATTTCATCATTATTGTTGCGATCATATTGTTTTTTTTTCTGGCGAAAGACTCAAGGCTTGATAGTGTCAATTTTTAATGCTGATGGTAGTCAATCATAAGTTGACATTGAGAAAGGATTAAAAGAAAACAAATAAAGTAAATAATACATTTATTGCAACAACAAAATTTATCTTTAAGTTCGAGTGATACCTCAAAATAGCATTTCTAGAAGCTTTTCCTAAGTGTATTTAAAGATATCATAAGTTAATTCAGCGAAGCGCCATAGATGCAAACATCGTAAATAAGGTCTCATAGTCTTAGGTCTCATTTCAGTCTGAAAATAGGTTTGTCCCACATTTTAATGCTTAAGAATTTGACGGAATACCTTTTCTATTCACAGGAATTTCCAGAATTCTTAGAAGTTTAAGCGAATCTTGTTAAACCTCTTGTATACAATCCCAATAAAAATATCGACAAACAATTTTCTAAGTCGTAAAATGAAGAAATAATTAGGAATAATAACGAATTTTGGTGAGATTTTTTTGAAAATGATTGTAACTAAGATATCCTTGTGAATACAAATCAGTATAGTTAAACAAAAAAAAAACAAATCTCAAGTGAAAAGTGAAAAATCATAAGAAATATTAAAACGGACCCTAGAACAACGTCTTGTGAGGTTGTCGTGACGTTACCGCGGATTTAAAATTAAAAAACATTAAGGATTAATCTAAATTCAATTTTTGTTAGACTATTTAATTTCAAAAAATATTCGACCTTCATGTAAAATATATGGACATTCTCACACATGGAGGTGGTCCGTTTCATTTTTAGGATTGTATGAATGCTAACGGCGTGATTATTTTGACTTACTAAAGTGCATCATAAACTAATATAAGCAGAAAATTCTTCTAATTCTAATAATTCTTCTTCAAATGACAACGAATTATTATAGAGACGACATCTGCTTGTCGGGCTGTAAAGAAAATGCACGTATCATCGGTGTAAAGGGATAAGTGTACTTTCATTGGCTGACTTGGCAATCTTCAGTGCATAACCTGTATAAGAAAGGTGAGAGACGTGATCCTTGTGGGACTCCAGCTTCGATTGATCGCATGTTAAAAAGACTTCTGTCTCTTCTGACTTGGAAGATTCTGCCTTGTATATCTGCCTTAATATGTATGTAATGTTTTTAAAATATGGAGTTCATGCATTTGAAAGATAAGTCTTGCATGTCAGACGTTGTCGATGTCTTTGGCTATATCAGACATAACTAAGCCCGTGGTGTTTTTGCTGTTCATCCCATTAAGGGACAACACCACTCTGACCCCCTGGTTTTTTGCCGTTTTTCAAGAATTTTTTTTTGTGGGAAAAAAAAGACATATTCCAAATTTTTTTTGTTTTGTTTCTTGTTTATTAAATATACATAAAAAATTTTTTTAATTTTTCACGCCCCATGGTGGCGCTGGGGAAGCTCCCGTGTCAGGTGCTGTTGCCTCTGCAGTGATCCGCGGCACGCAGCAGAACTGTCTTCAAAGTCGATCTGAAAAAAATACCAAGTTTTATCGTTGGTAATATGATATTTTGAAGAGAAGTACATAGGAATTTGAAAAAATATTGATTTTTAAAAAATAGGCACTCTTTTGAAATTTAAGGTCGATTTTCGAGCCAAATTTCTCGTCGAAAAGAGGCTATAACTATTTTTTTATTGAGATATCGAAAAAATCCTATGTGCTTCTTTAGATAATCTAGTTTTATTGATGCAGTCCAAATTTGAAGTCAATCGAATAAAAATTGCTTGAGTTATGCTGCGTGCCACATTCAAAAAAGTGGTTTTGAGAAAAACGCGTTCAAAGTTTGAAGTTTGTTAATTTATGTGATAAATTGGAAAAAAAATTTTTTTTACCTTTAATCAGCGATTCTGGCACCATATAGCTGTCCTTCAAGAAGCAAATCAAGGTCCCCAGCATCTGTTCTCGAGCTTGTAGAGGCTCTTCTTGCCTCTTTTGCAGCATCCGTGAGCGAGCGCTCCACCTGCTCGATCCGCGCTGCGTCGGTTTCAACGAAAAAATTGAAACAATTTGGGCCGATGGTTACCCTCAACGTCTCCATAACTTTCATGAGGCTTCTGACGCCATCGTTGAATAATAATACAGTGATATCAGCGGCAATATCGACGATTCTTTTGCTCCAGGACTGACACTTGGGGGCTATTGCCCAAACTGATTTGTTGTAGCTTTCGTTATTGTTTTGCGTAAAGCCACCCAAACAACGCTGCAGCAAATCCTCTCTGCTCAAATTTTCATACACTGGCGTAATTGCCTCCAATACTTCCTTAGGAAGAGGCGGCTTATGGCGATATTCAGAAATATTACCGATTGCGACCGCTCGCTGCCACGAACACCACGACTCGGCTCCCTTTGGGCAATCGTCATGTTGTGGCTCACTGTCTGTGGATATTTTATGCTTGATAGTTGCCCAAATTTCCTTCCTCATTTTTTTAACATCATCGCTGTCCCTCCGAATAGCCAAGCCGTAATATGTGCTCAACTCGTCGATCAATTTTCCAGTGAGCATTCCTCTGCCAGACAATCCTTTTTGATTTTTCACGATTTCGCGGAGGCGCGTCCCCATACGTTTTTGGGCATGATCGATGCACTCTTTATTTTATCTCGAAACCGTCGTATGGATCGCTATTCGATATGCCCAGGAATACTAATATAATATTAATATTTTATGCCATAGAGCTCTTCAGACCGTTGAAACATTTCGACAGCTGAGTCGACTCCCAATGCTGGCAAGCTTTGCAATGTTTCGATTTCACCATAACGTCGATCACTTTTTTAGTGTACCAGCCGATAAGCGATGTTATGCCGAATAGCGAACTGAAACCGCGCTTTCGCCACGATCCGTCACCTGAAACGATCATTCCGTCCTCCATCCCATTTTCCAACGAAATTCTCTTCTCTTCAAGTGCAGCCTTTTATTTGCTCACTGCGCTCACAGCTTGAGTGGCAATCGAAATCGAATTTACGATTCGATCGTAGAAAGATTGAAATATGGGGCGTGGTAGGTTCATAAATGCACAAAACTTCATCAGGCCATTCAAACCGACGCCAAGAAGACGCATACTGAATACAATTATTGTTAGGTATTAAAAACACCTTTTTTAGTATCGTAAAAATTACTTTTATTAATTATAATAACCGACTTAATCGCTAGACATCAACCGAAACTATGACTAACTAACTTATATTTTGGGTTCTTTATATAGTCCCGCGATCAGAAGAACTGTTGTTATTTATTAATTGGTTCGAACGAAATCAACTTAAGATTGTTTATCTAATTAGTTCGAACGAAATCAGCTTAAGATTGTTTGTTCAATATGAAATCTATTAAGTGTCGCCGGTAAACAATTGTCAAAAGGCAAACGAGATCGATTCGAAATCACTCAATTATTATTAAAAGGTTCAATATTTCTTGCTAATGGATAAATCGATCTCAGACAAATTAGTTTACTCTATAGATCATTTATATCAAGTGAGGAACATCGATAATGCATTAGTTAGGAATGAATCAATCTCAAGTAGATTGATTCATTCTTTCAATCATGCTTCTCACCATTGGTGTCAAGCGGTGTATATTATTGGAAGTTTTTATGTGTTTATTTAATGGTCCATCATCACGTTTACTAATTGGCGTGATATCAGGCCTTGATATAACTATACGATCCAACGATTTATTTCGAATGCATTGTCAATCATAGGACACGAATTGATTTGCACTTTTTTACAATAGCCGCAATCGACCTAGATTTTGAATCCGAGTCCGCGCAAACTTTTTTCAGTGCATTTTATATCGCGATCACACACTTTGCACTTCACTAACGTCGATATATTGTTCAATGCATGGAAGAGGTGTACTATACGATAACCAAAATCGTTAGTAACACCGACCTACAAATCGTCCGATGATTTTACCTTTTTCGGCGACGTGCTCACATTCTCTGCAGAACTATTTTCAGAGCTATAACGGTTCGGAGGTTTTCGATTCGAAATTTTCGATCGACTCTTCGTCGGATAGGTCCGTTTCGTACCCTTTTTCCCCGCGTACACTTTCTCGTTGTTCATTTCGATAAGCAAAGAATAATTCTGAACGTTCGATATTTATAAACGAAACGATTCGGAGCATTTAGATGCGAATAGCGTGGTTTCTATTCGTAAACTGACGCTATAACGCTATCCCTATACCTGCCTTGAAAATTTTTCAACTATCTTCAACCTATATCTTTTTTTGAAACTATATTTATAACAATAGTCGGCTTTTGTGAAGGGAGACAAAAGAATACCTGTGAATGACTCACAGGACTATAGGGAAAGGCCCGGTATATCTGCCGACCGGTTGAGACGCGCACCTGGCAGAGGCGACGCGGGACCCCGAGTGTCACGGAGCGCTGCACCGCTCCACAAAATATTTAATATCGCCGAAAATAATTATTTTTTCGACCTGGGACCAACGGCATTCTATTCTTAAATGTATTTTAGATTTTTCTAGATGGTTTTCAAAAAATCGATTTTTTGAAGCCGTCACAGTGGTGTTGTCCCTTAAGCATATGTTAGATCAGAGGTGGGAAACTGCAGCAACGAAGTCAAATTTCCAAACAATTAGTTTTTTAATGCCGAAGAACATGCTGGAAAATATTTCATCAAATTTGGGCAAAGCGATCCACCTATTACAGAACTGGACGAATATAGATTTCGTTACTCCAAAAACGTTTCGAGCTTTTCTAAAGTAAGCTCCTCTGCAGTAAGCTCCTCTGCTCCATTGATTAGTCTGATCTGATCTCTCATTTGAGTGATGTCTTTCCGTGAATCAGAACAGCGAAAAAGTTATGGTACTGATACAAGTCATTGTAGTTTTTTGTGAAGTGGTTTTGACTGGGCACAGATTTACGAATTCGTGACTTGAACATACTTCGAAATTCCATCCTGTTTATTTGGAAGAAGAATTGTTTATTTGAAAACCTTTGACTATCCACAGACGTAGATTTTAAAATTTGTAGTCGTGATTTAAAATGGGCTTGTCATTCATATTGTGATATTTTATAGCTCGAGTTTGCCATATTCAACCAAATTCTTATTTGAAATGTAAATGTACGGATCACAAAAAGTTCTGGTCATGTTTTGAAATGAAAATATAAACATAAACTTAAAAAATTCTGGTTTGGAAACTGAATGATAGTACTTAATTTTGACGGCACTTTGCATAGGATAACGAAATCGTGATTCTGTGACCAGCCTTTAAAAAGAACAAAAACAGATTTTTATTCATACTGGCGGGAGTGAGTTAATTTCGAAGTTTTCGGGTTTTGTTAGTTTTACGAGGTGTGATCGAAAAATACGGTTAATAATTTGTTATTAAGAAAAGGAATACGCTTGCATAGAATCTGATTTAATCTCCTTCAAAGTACTGTCCTTGGCTAGCAATGCACTTATCCCAACGTTTACTCCATGACTGGAAGCATTTCTGGTAGGCATATTTCGGAAGGGCTTTCAGCTGCTCGGTCTTGGCCCTCTCAATGTCAGCAATGGTGTGAAAACGTTTTCCTTTAAGCACAGTTTTAACTTTTGGGAAGACTCAGAAATCGCATGGTGCTAAATCCGGTGAGTGTGGCAGATGTAGACAGACAGGAACATTTTTTTCTGCCAAACCATTTCGTGGTTTATATACTTAAATTTAATAGACTCAATCGCAGGTTGCAGTTATATTGAATATTAACCTCCTCTTTCGTGAGAAAAACTTTGTGAAAAACTGTAATTTAGTCAAAGCCTTGAGCGTCTAAGTCTTCTAAGTTCTTCATAACTAAAGCCAAAAAGTTCTTTCAAAATAACATTTATTCATCAGGATGGAAACACGTATGATATTGGGCTTTTATTTCAGGCTGTAGTTTGTTGATTTACCTCTTAAAAATTTTTAGTTTTGACTACTGTATACTTTATCGCAGAAACAAAGTTGATACTACGTTTTCTCAGGATTTTTGCTATTTCTGTCCATTTCTGCTGGTTTCTTATCGGCCTCGTCTAGGCTTTGTGTTGGAGCAGAGCAGAGTTTGCATGGAGCTTTATATTGAGTACGTTTGAAGGGTTACTGGACTTACAGGGTTTTGGGGAAATTTCAATCTCCGCGAAACAGACAGCTCGTTTTGCGGGCGGGCTCTTCGTCTCTATGTTTTGCAGCAACCTCTTCACAGTCTTTGTCTCCTCCACTAGCTTTTTCTTCCTGAGTTTCGTCCTCTGAAATCATTTCTCAGTCTTTTTCATCCCTGATGAGGAGGCAGAATAAACGGGTGGTGAGGAAAAAATTACCAACTATCGTTTTTCCCTTGCTGTATTATGGCTCTTTTTTTGTTGCTAAAGCTGCCAGCAGGTCCTGGTATTTTTTTCTTTCTTCACGAATTTCTTCGTTAGCCTTCTGCAGTTGTGATTGAGAGCTCTGCACTCTCTGTCTTGTGTACTGCGATTCTTTTAAAACTTGTTTTAGCTACTTCTGCATGTTTTTTAGTTGGCTGGCCTGACTTTGACTTTTAAAGTGTTTGTCCATACTTTTTCCATATTTTTGGAGAAGGTTAGTTAGACATAACTGTACCCCATCTCTTATCTATAGCATACTGGGAAGTAAGTGTCATTCCGTTCGTTCACAGTAGGAAACAAATATGACTCACCCAACAATATCCTTTCCCAAGTTTTCTTCTGACTCCTTGTCTCTTTTGCCTGTTCCACGTATCATCATTGCCTTGATTCGCCATGATTGTGATTGCTTTAAACAAATGATTATTAATCCGAACACTCCTTCACTGACATATGATCAGAAATATGATCGTTTTCACTTCAATGCACTGATTATCCTTCTTATGACTGTTTTAATCCATTGTCTACATCCGGCACTGTTATTATTGGATATAGAAATGAGTTTGCGCCGTTTTTTCGACAAAGTTTTGAGTTTATTTCAACATTAAAAAAGACTGTCATGTCTTAAAAAGTATGCACAATTTGAAGCTATAACCTTCTCCCATCTTTCTGGTAGTAGATGGTTTCCTGGGTGAAAAAATCCCCAGCCTTCTATTCGATCCAGTCGTCGAGCCTTTTTTTGATGACTTCATAAGGAGTGAATCGCTCTGTAGTGAGGGACGATTGCATGGAGTAGAACAACTGGAAATCCGAAGGAGCAATGTCTGCGGAATACGGCTGGTGGGGCAACATTTCCCAATTCACACCTTCCGATTATTTTTTGACAGCTTGGCTACGTGTGGCCTTGCTCTTTCATGCAGCAAAATCAGCTTGTCATGTCTGTCGTTCCATTCTGGTAGTTCTTTTAGAGCGCGATTCAGATGGATGAGTTGCGTCGTTACACATTCTCAGTGATTGTTGCAGATGGTTTCAGGAGTTCATAATAGATGGCGCCACTGTGGTGCACCAGATGCACAACATGGTCTTGGAAGCGTGAATATTCCGATGGACCCGGTTCAACTCGCATTACCCAATGTGTTGGTCGCTTAGGGTTATCGTAGTACATTCATCGCTCATCCCCTGTCATAATTCGATGCATGAATCCCTTGCATTTCTGTCGTTGAAGAAGCATCACGTACGTCACCAAACGCCGTGCGATTTTTTACTCTCTTAGTTGATGCGGCACCCAAGTCCCAGCGTTTTGGATCATTCCCATAGCGTGCAAGCGCTTGCCGACGGTAGATCTGTCAACACTTAATTCCTGCGACAATTCTTCTAGGCTTCGACTTTCATATTCATCTAACAATTCCCGTAGTTATAAATCCTCAAATTATTTTTGCAAACTTCACGATCTTTATCAGTCACGTCAAAATTGCCATTTTCAAAAGGCCGAAATCACTCTCTGAAAGTTATCTCAGATGGAGCAGGATCACCGTAAAAATCGAGCAACACACGATAAGTTTCCGCAGCACTTTTCTTTAGAATGAAATAATGAACTAAGATTTCATGCAAATGTAGCTTTTTCGGTATTAAAGTCAATATTTTAAACATGAGAAAAAACCGGTGTTCACGCTTTAAAGGAATGTCGACTACATTGGCGGGCCTACGCATACTACTTTCAATTCTAACAACACGACTACAGCAAACACTAAAGAAGAATTTGTAAGGACATCTGTCTTCTAACTGCGGGAACTTATTCCTAATATTTCGTTACTCAGTTCTTCGACAATGCACTTCGCACAGAACCCCAAAGTTTGCGATACGTACTGTTTAGGCACCAAAATCCAAAACAGTTTTAAGATTACATGGAAGCGTAGGTGCCTTATAGATCTGTGACTTTTTGACAGAGTTAACCGCGGACGCAACAATTCTTTTGGTGGCTCAACTTTACTTCAGGTGGCTCAATAGGCTCAGGTGTATGAAGAATATACTGAATATCCAAGTGTAATCTAACATGAAAGTTTAGAAGGCTGGAAGCGGAGTCAAAATGCCGTCAATTAAGCTGGAAGAAAAGACACACACAAATCATTGAGTCCCTTTGGAATGAAATTTGGGATGGTTAGTGGAATACTCCGACCAAATAAGGCCGTCTCATGGAAGTCCGAACTCCAACTGAAAGCACGTTTTCTGGGCTCGAGTAATAAGGAGACAAATGCACTTTTTTATAGTAAGTCTAACGAAAAGTAAACTGTGTACAAAATGGGTCATCTGGGCAGTAAGAGTTTTGACCCCTACGAATCAACGGAATTTACAGTCTTACTTTTGAAAGATGGTATTCTCTTGGGCAAACAAGATTAAAATACCAAATCGTGGGAAATCAAACTGAAATCAAAAATTATGAAAAAAAAACTGCCAAATCAAAACTATTGTCAGCTTATATCTTCACGGTTCTGTCACAGTATCAATGAGAAATTTCAAGGCGAAGAAATACAAACCGATTTCCCTCAAGTCTTTTACGTTGAGAAATCAGAATTGTCTAATGCTCGGTTATATAAAGTGCGACTGAACGCCCCAGAACCGTGTCTCTACTAGGAAGTATATTTTCTAGGATGCTTAACAGAGACGAGGCACAATGTTGTTGGGTAAGATGGGGTAAGACCTAGGCAGCAATGATTTCCTCTTAGCGACTACCCAGTCTCTCAAAAACATGTAGTAAAATCTTATTTGTTCAAATTTATGATGGGGACAACAAAGAAGAAAAAGTCAGGACTGTAATCGAACTTGATGAGTAAACATGTGCACACCATAGGATATAACTGTATTTTATTTAGTATCACTCATTTCCATCACACATTCAAAGGCTTACATGGACGACATCATTAAAATTAATTAGTGGAAATTTCTTTAGAGCAATGTCAGGCTTGATACCGATCATGTTCTCTCCGTTACATAAATTAGTAAGGATCAACGTACTTAGAGATAGGGGAAGTCAGAAAAAGTGCGTAGACGGCAAATTTAATCATTAAGCCACGTGGGGTTCCGAGATAGAACCTGCGGCCAAAACTCTCATATTAGTGCGTCATAATCTTTGTCATAATGACACACACTTAAAATGTCACTTGCAGCCCCCTCTTCCACTTCCTGCAGCAAGCGCCTACAATTGTCTACAAACGGTCTTGTCAAAATCAAAGCAGCCACGAACTGTCTGCCTCAACAGAGTCAGACCAGCGTTTTCGCGGCTTACCAACTGGTCTCCGCCCTTCAGCTCCCCCAACGAATACCTTTTTGGGTATCCGTTGTTGATCCATACGATTTATATGTCCAGCCCATTGCAGCTTTCGCAGTCTTACAACAGTACAACGCAGTCTTACATCGGTCCCCATCTAGCTTCCCTCCAATTTTCCGCATCAGGACCCGTCGCTGAAATGCGTTTTATATATTTGCGAATTCTTTGGTTAGGGTATATGTTTCACACTTATGACATAGCACAGGTCTTATCACAGATATGTACTCAGCTAGTCTTCATAATTGTCAGAAAGCAAGCTGTAATATCCGGCGTATTTCGTCTTTCATGGGAGGTTCCCGTTATTTTGGCGCTTCTTCTATGGTGAATTTTCATTGAATGCTTGAAAGTTAACAATTGGTATCATCGATCTACTAGCTTTAAACCCATCTTGATACTCCCCAATAATAGTGTTAGTGTATGATTTGTTTTGGTTTTCTAAGATCTTCGAAAATATAGATCTTCCTCTATAGTCCTGTCCTATAGCCTGTTCCTCTAGAGCTGTTGCTTGTCATTTTTTTTTTTTTGATAGGGAATATAATTGATGGAATTGAAAGCCACATACGCCGTTTAAAGCCTTTCAATGTCGAATTTTTGTAATGGTTGGTCTTCGTCGAAAACCTTTGACATGCGACGTCAATATATTAGTTTA
Organism: Stratiomys singularior; assembly: GCA_954870665.1. Classification (NCBI taxonomy): domain Eukaryota; kingdom Metazoa; phylum Arthropoda; class Insecta; order Diptera; family Stratiomyidae; genus Stratiomys; species Stratiomys singularior. The sequence goes on from OX940879.1 coordinate 33,574,017, forward strand.
ATCAAGTAGTTGGGTCATTTTATATATACATTAATTTTGGAAGCAATTCGAACGTATGATTAGATTTCTGATGCTGACCGTTGTCATTTGTTTCCTCGTTTAGGCTATATCCTCCAGTCGTTCCCCAATGAGAAAACGCACAACTTTAACGTTCAAGTCACCCAGAATTATTTTTTTTGTCGTTTGCAGGCAATGATTAGACTAGTCTTTCCATGTGATCGTTGAACGTTTCTTTCGTTTCTTAGTCCTTATCTTTGGTTGAGGCGTTTACGTTTACAGCCAAATTTTGAAGAATTTCCCTTTGTACGGATCGTGCATGGCCGTTTATTGACTGACAATAACATGTGATATGACCTCCCTATCAACTCGCTGTCCACTCCAAATTCTTGCTTTCCAATGGGCTTCCCACTTTTGGCAAACCCACAGAATATTAATATCATGAATATCACTCCCAGTCCAGTTAATTTCCTTGATTGTCAGTATGTTTAATTTATATTAGCTGACCTTTTTTAAAAGGTCCTTAATAGAATGGGAGTTATTCAGTGATCTGACATTCCAGCATCCAATACCAAAGTTCCTATTTTGGTTGCGAGGTAGTCGCCGTAAGGTCCAACCGATTCCTAAGCTCTGCTGCACGTTCGGCAACAATTTAGGGGTAACCCGTCGCCCAATCTTCTCTCCAGTCGATGACATAGTTATAACTTTGATTTTATTATCAAGCCAGGAATACTCACCTCCACCCTCTTACGTCCCCGCAAAGAAGTGTAAGTAGGATTTAGTAGCACAACTGTAGGTGTTTATAGTTATTGGCATTTCTTCGCATATAATGTGCCATCATTGGGGAACCAATAAACCCAATATATGACCCCGAAACCATTTGCCACCATTTATTCGTGGTATTTGGGATGAAGAACAATGGATCTGTGGATTGGGGAAACATGGGGATCTCTCCTCTTTTCTCGACCTGGCTTGGGACCGTCTACGGCAGAGTTCTTGCTTTTTTTGTATTGCCTTTAGTACCGAAACTTAAGTCCATCAATAAAATACTACAATTTCAGCGAAAAGTCTCTTCCAGCGAAACTAGTATCCTGACGACTGAGTCAACAGTTGCATTGCAGACAGTTCCTAACAGCACATATCAGTCACTAAAGAGCTTCAAATTAAAACTTAAAACAGCATCGAGAAAAAAAAAGATCCTCAACTGAGTCCTATCCTAGTTTTCAAATGTATGATAAGAATGTAGAAAATGTTGCAGAACACAATTTCAGATACTGAAATCAGAATCTACACCAAAAGATCTAAAACGGATGAGGGAACTGGCGCTAAAATTATCTTCTGTGAATACCGATTGAACAACCAAAGCAACACCTTATTGCATCTATATCTTAACTTAAAACCGATGGCCTTATTTGAAGTGAAATCCATACAAGGGTTTTGTTTTCAAAACATTTCTCAAATAAAGTAAATTACAGCAAATTTCAAATTCTTTCAGTACTTAACGCACTTGTCCCAACTCACTCAGCCTTACAGCTCAAGCAGGATTTAAAGAAAGTTTTCCAAGACGAACACATCGATTGATGTTTGGAATGAAAGGTAAATATGTGAGAGAAGCCGAGTGCTGTAGTTTAATACCAAAAGGACTTAAAAGCTCCTCCGGACGTTACTCATTTTCGATATGGTCAAAGATTTTCTCTAACTTTGCGAATATAAGGAAGAAACGTTCAGTCCTCTAATATTGCTAAAACTGTTTTTGAACTCTATTTTACAAGATTCTCATTGCTACGTCGTTATCCTTCCAATCCTTCTCTCAGAAGCCAAATTAAATGCGAATTTTATGAAAATGCGTCGTTATGTAGAACAATTATCCTTCATTCCTACTATGTCCTGTTTGCTGTTTTTTAATTGTTGCTGAGACAATGACTTTCCGTCCCTACTTCAGACATCCTGAATTGCACACATTAACAGCTGAATTTGAAAAGTTCCGCACTTTTGTCTCGTTTTGATTTTATCTTTCGTTACTTGCTAACGTGCATGCTAGTAATTTTGTGTAAAATGATTCTACACAGTCATTCTAGATACGATCTTGTCAAGTATAAAAAATGTGCTCTTGCTCATTAAAAATGAGGCGCCCATATTTCAGTCAAAATATGAATGTTATAACTTCTAACTAACTTTAACTTCAAAACATTTCGAAGGTAACATATGCTGATATGACCCAACATTTTATTTGAGTTTCATGCACTCACAAACAACAATCACATACATAACAACATGAGTATCAAAAAGGAAAAACAGAAATTGTAAATAAAACCAAATCACAACCGAGTAAATTTTCCATTTCTTGATTTGCAAATCCTTCAGCAAAATAGTCGAATTTTTTTTTTGTTTTCCATTTCGAGCACTATTTTCAAGCAAATCCTTTTCATGTACGAATACATATGTCTCCTCTCACTCTGAAAATTCTGATGGCCACTTCACATCTCTATGCAAAGGAATATGGGAGCATGTTATTGGCACACATGTCACGAAAACTCTTTTAGGGTCCAGTAGCTTATTATTCTTCCCTTATGATATGTAAATTGCCAACATCTCGGTCTTCGTTTCTGAATGTGTACTATTTAAATTAGGCCTTCCTTTTATTTGCCAAGAGTCGAATAGATGAAGTGGAGAGATGATACGGGTCCAGCACAGATTGGATTCTGTTTCAATATTATTGAAATGTTAGTTTCACAGAAACGTGGCATACAAGATGATAGTATGCAAAAGAATCAATAAACGATTGCCAATGAAACGGAACGTCTACCAAAGAAAAGGATGGCTTTCGGGGCGCGAAATTTCAGTTCGTGCAAGAGGAAATAGTTGGCGGATTGCTTGATATGGTCTAAAGGGGCGTCATCACTAGTTTGATGTTTCTGTTGATATGATATTATGTCGAAAAGTCCTCCTCCTCATCCTATTTCCTCTGAAATCCGTGAAACGAGTTTCGATCTTAAAAATATTTCCCATTTAAGTCATTAAAGTATTCAGTGGCGCGAACTGTGATCAATGACATTTCACAGTTTATATTGAAAACACGAAGACTCATTACATTGAAATCCAAGGATAATGATGGCTGAGGGTGCTGCTAATTAACAATATCATCTACAATTTCTCGAAGAATCACTTCTGTCTACACTAAAAAGTCTAATTAAGATGTTTTTCAACTGAGTGATACATTAAATGAAACTGACTTCAAAGAGATTATCCAACATTTGATACTTCACAAGGAACATGTATCACTATTATCTCTGCAAACTCGAAACACCTTGAGGCAGATAACCGTTGTTAGTTAACGCGAGAGCAGCGAATTCCTTTGGTTATCATAACAACGACGAATACTTGGAATGGCATACACAATTAAATGGAAGTATACTCATCAGCACCAACTGGTAAATGCTTGCACATTAATATCGTGTTATCTCCTCGTACAGGATATCCTTTTGCAACGGCGAATCGTCTATAGAATGAACTATAGATACAAAAAGTTACTGTAGGTATTTCTTGAAGGCTCTTCAATTAAATGAAACCTTTAACATGAGGTTTTCGTTTCAAGTTCCATGCAATTGATAATTCACGGGAATTTTTCATGCGTTGCTGCATTTTCATTATTAAATTATAAAAAATTTGGTAATGTTTTCACTTGATTTTAAAGAAAAAAAAGAAATATTTGAGTTTTAATCACCATTTATAGTATAAACATAATGGATAGAAAACTAAAGGAAGGCTAGAAATATGAGCTGAAACAGAACTCAGGTGTTGCATTCCATCACATCTCTGAATTTATTTCTCTGAAACCATTCTAGCTAGCTTTGATCTGGAATTGAAGTTCAGTGAAAATTCAACAATTAAGATAATCATACATGACTAAGTCATCGGCAGTGATCTTATTTGTGAAATAAGTTCTAGCATTTGAGCTCAGCAGGAGCGACCAGCAAAAGAAGAGCTAAAAACAAGGGTCAAACCGTTGAGATTGACTGATGCCATCACTACCGAAATGACTGAAGCACGGAATATAAATAAGGAAATAACCTCCACACGGAAGGCACCGAGCACTTCGATTACCCTCGATCGTGCGAAGGAAGGGTGGCCCCAACTTAAAGCGTCAAAAGTTATGAAAAGAATCATTGCCACATGTGATGCACAAACGAACGTGAGCAAGGAGGTTAAACCAGTGTCCTCGAGTTGAAAGTCCTAACCCAAATAGTGCATTATAGTCGAAGGTGGCGAATCTCTCTGACAGTGAAGTAGTTGCCCCGATTTCATCCACCACCTAAAGCCCATTTAAAGTGGCTATATCAAAGCCCTTCGACAGTATAGTAGTTGTCCCGATTTCGACTACCAGCCAAAAGGGATCGGAAGGAGGACGAGTACGGAGCGTCGAACGTTCAAATAGTCAACGATCGGCTTCAACCTCAGGTGTCCCAATTCCTCCTCGGTATGGAAGCAGCTTCCTAAGCTGTCTCTTCTCCTATGGGAAATTGCGTCGGAGTATGCCAGCTGATGCACTGGTGTCTCCTCCACAAGATTGCACTTATCATTCGCTGCCAAGTCGATCCTTTTGAGATGCTCTCCGAATGTGCAGTGCCCCATGAAGATCCCGGTCAGGACTCTTAGCTTTCTTTTATTCATTTCGATGCACGGTCGAAACTTCTTCTCGTCATAGTATACACTCATGCGCCCGACACCCAGTATAGGGTAACCTTATTGTCCGCTCTCAATTTGTTGAGTGTATTGCAATAACCTAGAATCATTCTCGATGTAATCGCTGGGGATTCTAGTGCTTTTAAGGCTGCTTGGCTACCGAATATTAAAGCTATAGTTTTGTCTTTGCATCCTCTGTCTATGCTGAGTTGTGCACTTACAGGGATGACATAGACCTCAGCCAAAAAGATACTTGGCATACTTCCCATCGGTTGGTAGTATTTGGTGCCAGGCCCAAATACTCCAATTCCCGTTCCCTCAGATGTTTTGGAACCATCCCTATACCACCTGATTGCATTCCCTCTTATGAGGTGCATATTGGATTCAACGCTCTATTCTCCCTTGTCATTCAGCACCATACAAAAATTGTTTTGAAAGCTGAATGCCGACGGCATGTGATCCAACGGTGCATATATGAAACTAGTACACTTGTTTCATATATGCATAAACTAGTGAAGGTGGGGACACCTTCAGTTTAGCTTGGTCCATGTGCCCAATCCTGAGGTCATTTTCACTTCCTTCATGGAAGATTCTTGTCATTGTAGATTTCACTACTGTTCCTATCACCAAATGAAGTGGTGATAGGCTTAAGATTTTCTGGAAAGCTGAGGTGGTACTTTATGGCTCCCGTGATACAGACACATGCCAAACGCTGAACTCGATCGAGTGCAAGCCTCGTCTTGCGTTCTTGGATTTTGTCTGCCTAGACCACCACTCCAAGGTGATGATTGGTAACACCATCATGGTGTAAATCCACCCTACGATTCCCGGGTTAGCCCAGGACATGCCTGTCATGCACCTGCACACCATGGGAGCTCTGACAGCCTTTGCAAACACCGCCCTAATGTGTCCATTCCACCTGAGCCTGCCGTCCAACAGCAATCCGAGGTACTTGATTTTATTCTTTTACCCAATCTTCGTTCCATCTCGATATATGGTGCACAGCTGGTCCATATTTCTTCTTCTTGTGAATGGCACCAGTGTGGTTGTATCGGGGTTAAGCCATAGACCTACCACCTGGCACCAGCTCTTCAATATTCAAAGTGCCTCCTGCATTATATAACACAGTGTCTTCTCGTATTTTCCTCAGGTTAGAATTGCGATATCATCGGCATACGCGTGACATATCACTCCAGATTCTGACAGTCTGCCTAAGACAGTCTGGCGAAAAAGTCCATAGTAGTGGTGAAAGAACACCTCCTTGTGGGCATCTACAATCCGTACGTACGTTGATGGTTCTTTATCCCACTCAAGAAACGACGGTTTGCCCCGTCAGTGACCGAGACAGCCAGCGAATAAGGGTATGATTAACCTCCCTCTTTACCGCATCGTGGCTGGTATTGTCAAAGGCCCCTTCAATATCAAGAAATGTATCTAGTGCTACCTCTTTATATTTTAAGGATTCTTTGATTTAGCGAGTCAACTCGCACAGTGCAGTGCCTGTTGATTTTATGTCTGTTGATTTGAATGCAGTGGATATTTTGTTAAATGAGTTGTCCTTATATAATTATCTACCACTTTCGTTTTGAAAATGAACGACGTTAAACTAATTGGCCGGCACGCTTTTTGACTAGTTTTATCATTCCTACCCACTTTGTGTATAAATACTGCCTTCGCCTGCCTCCATGGCTTTGGTATGCATCCCAATGCCAGGCTACTTCTAAAGAGACGTATAAGACGACGGTGCGAGACGGTGCGATATGAGAAGATTCTGTCCCTTCTGAGAAAGGGTTGGATACACCCCATTAACTCCCGGTGATTTAAAGGGCTGGAAAGAGTTTAAAGTCCATCTTATACGTTTTTCCGTACATATGGCCACAGCCTCCTTCCACTCCGAGCTGTTCGGTCTGCTTTCTTGTCCCATCTCGTCAATCGCTTCATTAATTACAGAGCTTCCCAGGAAAAATGCAACACATGAGCCTACGGCCACACTAGAAATTAGTGACATTGACTGGAATATCTGATCTGCCTAGAATAGAAGACACCTTAAAACGTAATTCTCCTCCACTAAGCATGATGGAAATCAGGCTGACCAACCAAACAATATGGATCAACGCATGGCCAGAGTTGAACTCAGAGAGAGGGGAGCCAAACAGCTAGGCAAGAAGGATGTAATCAGAATAGTGTGAGCTCTTCATCGGAAACGGCAAAGAGCAATTATGTTCCGATTTTTTCGAGTGCCTTGGGTACGGGTATACCGCACTTACATGTAATGAAACCGATAGAAACTCCTTGTCCAATACTTAAATAGGGCATAAAACGCAAGAGTGCACAGTAAAGGCACACTAAGTTTTTTGCAAGGAGTTTGACCTGAGACGAGATGACTTGAATCACATTGCTACGCACATACATGGAAGTGTCGAATCTTTAAAGAGGTCTTTACTGAAGCCAGAGTGCTACTGCATTTATCCGTATAATTCATATTAATTTGTATCGAAGCATAATCGCCCAATATCTGCTCGAACATTTTGCGAAAAATAAGCAAGGCCACTTGCTGCTGCTCAACGAATAACATCACACCAGAATGTCACCAACTTGGAATCCTGACCAAACCGGTATAGCCTCCAGCTGAGTTCGGAACAGTGCTAACTTCCTAGTACCAGGCCAGGGGCAAGTCGTATACCTCTTCAGTGTATACGTACCATTGTCATCCTTTTAATCTAGGCACCGTGCTTTGGAGGATGCTGTTTCGAGTACACAGAGCTATGTGCTCGGCGAAGGTGACTTCAACGCTAGAGCAATCGAATGTGTAAAAAGTTATGGTGCACATCTAGCCCCCAGTATACTGGTTGTCCCCTGAAATTGCTAAAAACTTAACAGAACGTTACAAACTATGACGAGAAGCCCAGCAAACATGGACCTGGGAACAGGCTGTATCCGATTAGCAACATTTAAGTCAGCTAGGAAGTGTCTCCGCAGACTGGTCAACAGCAGTAAGGCCAGGCCTCGGCGAAACCTGTTGGGTGACGTGAAAAGTGATCCATGGGGCTTCGGCTACAAAGAAGGCCTATTTGCGCAAAGATCGCCTCAAGATGAAGATGTCATCCATCAAAAGATGGATGACTCTTTTTTCTCCATCCACTCCGCCGTCTTTAGGGCCGTTCGCGATGAAATACTAATCGAAATTCCTTTAATCATGAAGATAAAGGCAAGAGGCAAGAACGACTCAGGGACCAGATGGGATTGCAGTTCACGTGCTACAGATTGTATCTAACGTATGCCCTGAGATGTGCCTCAGGACGTTTTAACCACGCCCACGCGACGGGGTGTTCCCAGAGTCTTGAGGGTGACGAGGCTTGTGTTGATTGATAAGGGGAAAGGGAATCCCCCCGAGTCACCACCTGCATATCACCCACTGTATTTTCTAGACACGGCCGGAAAAGTTTTCGCAAACTTATCAGGCGAATACTCACTAACGTGATTCGTTCGTTCCACTTTCAATGCAATCAGAAAAATGGTGCAGGCGGCCCAAGGTGTGGAGATGCCCAGCAATTCCGAAGGACCGGTGATCCTGCTAGTTACTCTGGATGTCGAAAATGGATCCAACTACGCTTTATAATAGTAGGTAAATAGTCTGGTAGCACTTGAAAATCCCTATCAAAAACCAGCATATTTGATACGAAAGATGATACCCACCTCTAGTCTCGCTCAGGACTCAATCCTCACCCAGGATCTGTGGAACACCTCTTATAACGGACTGCTGCGGCTTCTGCTGGCGCATGAGTCATAGTTGATCGGCTATGTGAACTATGTCATGGAGATTGCCGATGGAGGAGCCAATGCGGAGATTAAGGGACTGGATGACCAGTCACGGGTTCCCCCCAGAGTAAGGCCTATCAGTGTTGGGGAACCGCTGGTTGAAGTGATATCATTAGCAGAATATCTGGACGCACTGATAGACTCGTTGATGAGTTTTTTTCCAACGAATCAGGGCAACGGATGACAAAGTTGCAGCGCGTATAATGGCGATTAATTGTAAATTAAATAAACTCGATTAATTGGCAACGTTGGCGGGCCAGGCATCTAGGAGACGACTCCTAATGAGCACTGTGCAGTCAGCTGTACTCTTTTGCTCAGAACTTTGCGGCAGCGCTCTCGACAAGGAGTAACATTGAAAGCTGTTGGTACATATGGAGAGACAAGGAGCGCTGTGGAATGCATGCGCATATTGGACAATCTTCTTTGCCCTCCTTGAGAGAGAGTGCAAAAATTTTTACCAGCGCAGAAGCGAAGACAATAGAGAAGAGGTCTCCAAGGAGGAGAGACAACGCTCTTTCAGCGATTAGCAAAAGTCCTGGGAGGGGAACACAAAGGAAAGATGGCCTGCACGCGTGATCTCGCTGTGGCTGAATCAAGTCCATGGTTCTACTTGAACTCGCCCTTAAGCGGACACAAGATTGGCAGGTCTGCTAACTGCGTGTTTTGAATGGCGAACGACGTTTGTCACGGATTTTTCTCTTGCAAAAGTTGAAGCAGCGCGGTGATGCCTTCAACGGAATTGGAGAGCTCTCTCCGGAAAGATGGTCGATGAAATTGGTTAGAAAAGATTGATAAACGGAATCCCTTGGCACAATATGCTCGGAAATTGCTGAAACTGAAAAAAGTCATACTGGAGAGTCGGGTATAGAGACGGTCTCTTTGCTACGACTTCCTTCTTCTCCCTTCCTTTCCACTGGAGAAGACTCGCATAGGCCCTTTAGGGGTAGGAGCACGAGACGTAGCCCGAAGACATGTGTCAAACAGTTTCAGGCTAGGTTCTCAGTTTGGCAGGTAATTATTGTACTATGAAACCATAATTATACCTACAAAAAAGCTATCTTTTTAAAAGTATTTTAATTAATAGAAAACCCGCTGAATATTTTTCTATTAGCTAGTATTTTTTATTTTACTACAAATATATATTTCGGCTACTACTTGCGGCCTTCCTCAGTGCGTATCCAACTTGGATACGCACTGAGGAAGGCTTTTATTAGTATTTTAATTTTAAGTATTTTAACTCAACTAATCCGTGTTAGTTTATTAATTGTTTCATTTATTACACATAAAATAGGTATGGCACATATATTATCTTCTACACGAAGTCATGGCCGTTGTCACTGATGTATAATATTTTCACGGTTTTCAAAATATTTCTTAGGGATAAATAGCACGTTCTGTTATATTTCAAAAGAATATTTATCATAATTCTTTGGAATTCAACTTCCAAATAAGCAGAAATAATGCTCAAAGTAAATGGTATAATTATAAATAAAACTACCAACCATTTCATCCAGCAAACAATTGTCTTTGTCATCAATCTTCTTTGTCATCAACTCTTTTACCTGCTCATATCTTTTCCGTGACCATCATCGTTCAGTCGCATCAATAATTGCTTCCTCCACTTAAGTGTACCTATTGCATGGCAAACAACACAATAAAGAGGGAAAGTTCTATATGAAACTTTATATGACACTATCTAGAAACAACCCTCATGGCCTTTCTTATCCTTGAAATTTTCAGTTGGTTCTGCGATTTTGAGCACCAGATAAAAGTTGTCATGTTTCGCATCCATCGCCTGAACTCAAAATTCGCCTCTCACTACGAAGGAATTTTGTGCATATAGTGATGGTTTTGTTGTCTCTCTATTGTGGACATATTCCTTTGGGGCTATGGGCAAATAAAATACCAACCACTCCTGTTTCATGTTCTAAAATTATCGGAAAAGTGTTTTCCACAGCCGCAGCACCGTTTATTTGGTTTCGTTACAAATCGACGGTATATCTATGTACAGCTGAAGGATATTTACAATGCAATCTAAAAGATAAGACGGTCGAAATATATCCCTGTTGGAAAATGTGGGCAAGTAGTCTTTTAATGTGTGCGCAAATTTAAGGAAATCCGTTGTAGGAGCTTCTCTGAAGAGCTGCAAAAATATGAAATCGATATTATGCAATTGCTCTACTGAGACGATGACATTTACGACGAAAGCTATTGAAGAAAATCGAAAATTCAGCACGGAAGTGAAGATATTCAAAAAATTTGGAAGGAAGTTCAAAGCCTCGAGCAATCCCTAACAAGCGCAAACACTTCCTTACCCCCACTTTTCCAGATTAACGGTATTCGATTCTAATTTTCTTGATGCATTGGTATTTGTAAGCGAAACATATTAGACATAGAACATAAGGAAAAAAGTACGGATATTCAGAAAGCTTGTCTTTTAATTTAAACTTCGCACGATGGAGAGCTTGCTATCATGCAAAGTTAGCTTTCTTTGCTATATTTTTTGTTCGATTAATTTTTTGTGGTGCTTCTTTGAAGTGGAAGCGCTTCTAAAGTCCTCAGGTTATGGAAAAAGTCTGTCTTCTGGGAACTCGTATATCTATGTAAGAATAAAATGATCATCAATTTCGGTTTAAAACTTTGCTATTCTCTTTATTTCTAGAAATCGGTCATGATCGTCCAACGAAGATGTTTAAAAAAATATTTTAATCGAGAATAATAGTTTGTTCTTACAGCTTCTGTTATAAAAGTGCCTATTTAAAGGGCAAGGGAAGTTTTATGGCAGATGTTATTCTTGTTGAAAATTTCAACGTAAGGCGCCAGAAAAAATAAATTGTGATAAACGTTGATACCATAGGTACATTTTGGTTACACTGAAGAATAGTATATTTGCAAGTCTTAGCTAATGGGTCAAACTCTACAAAGGCTCTAAAATTTAAAAGTGCATAATTCAACCAAGGTTGTTATAATCCCTTCATTGAAATTTCAACCGCAGAAGATGAGACTTGTTTTCTTCTTGAAACTTCTCGAAACTTGTTTTACACCGGTAACACTATTCTTAGTTACATTTAAGCACAAAAAGCCAGTCATCACGAACTCTCCAATCATGTGCGACGTTTAATTCAAAAGCTCTCTATATAGCAAAGCTTATTTGAAGAGTTGAATATTCGTATCTGGTTTTATGTGATGGCTCTTTGGACTGTAAGTGCTTCTCATTAGTTACGCAATTGAATTAATGGGGGACCATTATATAATAATACATATATTATATATAATATAATATATAATAATATACATAATGGGGGGCCTACACTGGTGCTCAAATATTTTGAAAATAGGCTTTCAGCAGTCTGTGCGCAAGTTATTTCTGAGCTTTGTCTAGAATTTATAAAGGACGTAATGTGGTCCTTGAGTCTTGATAGATCTGACTGTGTCGGGCACCAAGCCAGGGAACAGTTCGTCAGATACTGCTGGTGCTTTCCGTGCCTACATTGTAGATAGTTCATGACTGGGTTCTTTGCGAAAACTGAACAACTCTTCTAAGTGTACCAAGCCTTCTTCATAATAGCTTGCATCCTATATCTATGGACGCTTTTCTTTATTTTCCAGCTACAACTGATTCATGTTAGTAAATGTTTGAACCAGAAAGTAGATTGAATTCTGTAACCTGTAAAACAAGCATTTGCGTCAGATCAGTTTGAAATTCTCTGAGCGTTTTATCCCTTTTTGTTTGAATTTGACATTTACATTTACTCTTTTTTTCGACTATAACTTCTTATGCCGCTTATGGATTATATTTCTACTCACTATGCTGTGTATCAGATTTTCGATTGGGTATTAAAAATAAAGTCATACTGTATGTTAATTAGATATAATTAGACATATAACGTTTGGGTCTATAGGATTTTTGCTTTCCGTCACGTCGGTTAGAATCAATGCACCTTTTGTTCATGCAATCTGATTCAGATTGTCGCAGGGAAGCACTGAAAATTTGCGTTATTAAATAAGTAGAGATGACTGTTTGCTAAGCAGCGCTGCAGTTCCTTCCTAAATAGGTCCAGATAAAATCCTTCCTAAATTGGTTCCGACTCTTGTTTTCCCCTACAATCAATGTAATTCGTGCAGCGCTTGTTAGCATTGGTGTCCAAGTCTTCCCAGGCGAAAGAATGATATTTCCTGTTCAAGATAACGTCCTTCTCAACGTTGGATATAAAAATATAGAACGTTGAATATGTCTAATTTCGGTCACTGCTCCATGACAATATAACTTTTTCGGGTAAATCTAACAGGCTTCACAAGTTGCGCCTGCTGAAAGATGGTCTAGGTATATCTTGCAGGAAACACTATGGTCTAAACGAGTATAACGTGTTGACGAGAGCATAATCCCATACTATTGCAAATATCACACCAAACTATTTATCAGAGGGATGTCGATAAGATTTGGCTTCAAAAATTGGGCTTTCTGTGCTAGCACTGGTTACCTGGTGGCTTTCTTTGCGTGTTCGGACAAAACCACAGAAAAAAAGTCCTTCGGATTACGTGATGACGTAATTCCCATCCTGATAGACAAAGGCAAGTTGCCAGCCAAAAGCGAAGGCTACACTGACAATGGAACATCTGACGATCTGATATTATAGCGATTGCGTATCGCTGGAATGACTATAATATGGTTACGGTGGCAACTAACTTTGAAAACGGAGTCCTTAAAACGCCACTCACCGGCCAAATGAAAAGAAGCATTAAATCTTCATTTCTCAGCCTTCAACGATCGCGAACTACAAGAAGCATCTGAGTGGAGTTGATAAGTGTGATAAAGCTGTTTAGAATCCTCCGACAGGAATCAGGAATCAGGAAATGGTGGCAGTCAGTCAGTTTGCTTACTATGATTGTCAGAAATATTTTGATTTGGAAACTGAGTCCTTAATTGCGTTCAGAAGGTTTGTGAGCTGAGGCTTGCTACACTTTGTACTCCACAGTATCGAGGACATAAGCCAGCCAAACCCTTATCTAACACAAGGTATGATGGCATAGAACATTGAATTATTCCTATAAGCACGGACCGGTGCTGTGCAAATTAATAAGAAGGAAAGTCGAAGTTCAAATGCCTGGAATGAGATGTAGGCCTTCATCCTAAGTGTTTTATGGACAACCATGTAGTTGATTCGTCAAAATAATTAAACTGTATATGAACAAGATGCAAATTTTTGTAATAAGCATGTCTGGAAGCTCCATTATATTTTTCATTCGAGACATACCCTAAAGTTATTTTATGGTTCCATTGGATATAACATCCAATACATCAGAGGGGTCATAAAATCTGGTCAGAAACGTGATCTAACCAATAACGCAGTATGGTTTGTCAGTTCATCCTTTCGTGGAAATAACTACGATGAAACTCAAAACTGTTCATAGAATGGAAGTGCCCATTGGTGAGGGGTTTTCCTTTTTTGTCTAGTTGATCGAGTTTATTTCATTTCAGCCAGGATCACTAGCTGGTCCAATTAAATCTTGAAGTTGTACCACTTCCTTGAACGATTGGCGTGTACTAATGCCCTATATGGAAAGTTACTATTACAAGGATTAGTTCCGTTTCAAAATTGTAGTGCTAGCCATTTAGATCGGTTTGCGTATTGGACGAGGATGATTTGCATAGATTTTTTCTACGCACCATTTGCATAGATTTGCGACTGAAATAGTGTAATTTCTTATAAAAATCGTTTATTTATGTCCTTTAGTTCATTTAATAGAGAGGATTGCGTCTCGATAAATATCTCGATTAACTTGATTCACCGAACCGACAAATTTATTTTTATGCTGATTAGTTTGAAGTATGTATCCCTCGTTTTAACATAAATGCAAATAAAAGAACAGCAGCCATTAAGTGAGAAAATGGTAAAGTACCAAGGAATCGTCACGATCTTTCAACGACCTCATAAAATTCAAACCCAATAAACTCGCTTCTGGGAAGAGCAAAGAGGCATTCACTTAAAAAGCTCGATAATTGCCTAATAAACATTAACTCTCCGCCGATTCCTTCGTATATCATTTATTTCGACTTAAGATTGTACACATGTACGTCTGAGATAAGTGTATTATCGACAAAGCCTATATACGAGTAAATTCAACGAGGGAAGTACACTCGGAAATGGTTTTGTTCAAGTCCCATGTGAAGGAGCCTATAAATCCCATGTACGCAGAATTAGATGAATCGATATCATTCGTTTCTCCAGTCTAGGGCATAACGCAGAATGGGAACGAGCCTATTGGCGAAATTCCATTAACAGAAAAATTCTATCATCCGGAGATAAACTGGAAAGCTGAATAATCTATCAAATACAAGTCATCAATCACTTGTCCCATCCTACACAATGCCAGTCCACATATGTACATATGTATTAGAAGTGTACGGTTCCTCGTATACAATTAAGGACGAGAGGAGGAAGAATACGACATGTGTATTCGGAATTCCGAATCAAACAAAACCACCAGGGAAATGACAGCCATGATGATGATAATGGCGGGAAAGAGGATTTTCGCTAAAGCCTTTTGTGAGTTACATGAACGGAATGTTCATGTCAACAATCAACAATGGAAACAACAGAACTAACAACAATAAGTATAACAAGTGTTAGTAGTCGAGTTGTAACTGATTGCTTTCCTCAGCCCAAGACGGTCCTGGTGCCTACTTATGTTCACAAGTTTTCCGCTGTGAAATATTATTTTATTTAAATGAAAACATCAAACAAAAATTTATAAAACGATGTTCACTCTTTTAATTTTGTACAGCAACTACATTTAAATCTACAATCATATGTCCTTTTATATCTATTTCTTACTTGCTAACAATTTATCTTAATTTGCATATTATCTATTGTTCTAAATCCTACTCGTGTCCTTTTCCAAAACTTATTTTCTAGCAAATAGGTGCTAATTTTATGACTAGTAATATGTCCTAGAAAAAAGGTCGTGAACAATAAAATACTTAGTCCTACATTTATTGCTTAAAATACTAATTTACATATTCCTGTGTCGGCATCGGCCTTTGTCGATGCCAACACATTGGTTGCACATTGCAATGTTATGACGTAACTCCTCCCCTCTAGGTGTGAAGCTCGTCCTCGAGATTCTTTGTAGCTATTGTACATTTGGTTAATGACATTTAATTTAACAAATGAAAGAAGATTCTAGTTTATAACATTTCTTACTTGCTAATCGTGCATAATTGTTAATTGCGTTTGGTTTCGCTAGTTACATCTTTATGATATGCTTTTTTCTTTTTGTATCTTTGTGGGTGTATTTTGCCAGAATGCGCTTTTACATATCTAGGGTCTAATTTTTTTGCATTCGGATTCTTAACAAACCGTGTATCGAACTCGGATGGCCTTCTATTAAGGTTCCTTTTATGTATTATTTTACGTTTTGTTTCATATAAACGATTGTGTACCTCACTATCAGAGATATTTGTTTCTTTTTGAAAAATCTCTATTGGCTTGAGACGATGCGTAGAGTGGATCGTGTTATTGTAATAGTTAACACATTCCTCTACCGGATTGTAATCAGCTAGATCTTTGTTTTCCGACTTTTGCCTAAGTAGATAGACTCTTACATGCTCATTCAATGACCTATGTGCAATTTCAATATCTGAATTACCAGTTTTATGATGTGGACTACAAAAGTGGTAAGTGATATTCTCTTTCTCCAGCCATTCTTTAGTTTTTTCGGTATTTAACGCGCTTTCATTGTCCGAAATAAGATTTTCGGGTTTTCCTATTTTATTGAAAATAGCTCTTAGCGCATTGTTAACTGAATCCCATTGCCTGTTGGGAAGTTTTATTACGCTGAGAAATTTCGAAAATTTATCTATACAGGTAATATAGGGCGAGTTCCTATCTCTAAACCAAATATCGATGTGATATATTTCCCTAATCTTTTTGGGTGTTATTGTTTCCTTGAAAGGTAGTTTATTCGGGTTTCTTTCGTATTTTGCTTGATCGCAAATGCTGCAGTTATTTATTTGCCTCGTTATAACAGTTTTGAGATCTGGAAAATAATATTTGTCTTTGAGCTGCATATAGGTTTTATTAATACCCGTATGGTTGCTATTTCTATGGGTTCTAGCAATTAACTCTTTTATTTCTTGGGATGAACAATCATATAGTACCTTACTTGCTTGTACAATAGTTCCTTTTGGATTTGTTTTCTTCCAATCATTATAGTGCTTTTGCATAATAAGCATTGCTTCTTTACTGTAAAATTTTATACCAGTTGTACCTTCTGTTAGTACATGGTTTTGCAAAATATATTTTGCATTTTTATCTTGAAAATCTTCAAACTGAAATATAAGTCTAACTTTATTATGATTTATTTCTTTTTTGACTTGATTATTTGTTCCCCTTTGTATTATAATTTGCTTTTTGTATGCATTAATGGGCTTTTCTGATATGAAGATGTAATAATTATTATCTTCTAACGCTGTGTGTTGCGTGGCTAACGATTCATTTTCGTTATTATTGAGTGCGTGTATTTCGACTCGTGATAATGCGTCTGCAACGGAATTGTCTTTGCCTTTGACATGTTTTATGACAAAATCATATTCTAGAAGTCTTAACTTCCATCTTTGCAGTTTTGCGTTATCTTCTTTTATATTTTCCAGGAAGCTTAGTGGTTTGTGATCCGTTTGTAAAGTGAATTTTCTCCCAAATAAATAGGGTCTAAAGTAATGTGTCGCCCACACTATTGCAAGCAATTCTTTTTCAATTGTTGAATATCTAATCTCGTGTGTATTCAACGTTCTACTTGCAAAAGAGACGGGGCGGCCTTCTTGAGACAGTACTGCTCCTATTGCGAAATTGGAGGCATCCGTGGTCAAAGTAAAATGCTTTGTAAAGTCAGGATGCCTTAGTATCGGATCATTTATTATGTATAATTTAAGTTTTTCGAACGCTTCTATATAATCATGTTCGTTCGGGTTAATGCTAGAGTCTTTTTTTAATTGCGCGGTCAATGGTTTTGCAATTTTCGCAAAATCCTTTATAAATTTTCTATAGAAACCCATTAATCCGAGAAATGACTTGATATCTTTCTGGGTTTTGGGTATAGGAAACTTTTTGATGGCTTCTATTTTTTTAGGGTTGGCTTTGATACCGTCTTTTGTTATAATATGTCCAAGAAATTCGGTACTTTTTTGTAAAAATGAAGTTTTAGCCATTTGAACTTTTAGATTTGCTTCACGAAGTGTATTGAAGACGGCTCTGAGTGCGCTTTCATGTTCTATTAGTGATGTACTGAACACCAATATATCGTCCATGTACACAATGCATATTTTCCCGATATGCTTATGCAATATAGAATTCATGAGCATCTGAAACGTTGCTGGCGAATTTTTCAATCCAAAAGGCATTCTTGTGAATTCAAAGTGACCTTCATCGGTCGAAAAAGCCGTTTTTTCTCTGTCTTCTGGTTTAATTTCGATTTGGTGGAAACCTTTGGCCAAATCAATTGTTGTAAAGTAATTTGCGTTACCAAGCTTTCCCAGAATATCATCGATTTGTGGTATCGGATATTTGTCCTCTACAGTGAAGTTATTTATTCTCCTAAAATCGATAACAAGTCTATGCTTCTTTTCTCCTTTTTTAGGAACTATCCAGATAGGAGAATTGTATGGAGATTTTGAGGGTTGAATTATACCTTGTTCAAGATCTTCTTTTATTTGATTTTTCACAAATTCTCTGAGTGCATATGGATATCTATAATTTCTTTGGTAGATTGGATTTGGGGTGGTCAATTTAACTTCGTGCTTAATTTCGTGGGTAAAAGACAGTTTTTGGTTTTCATGGTATTCTAAATCATAGAATTCCCTTTTTATTTTTTTTATGACTTCTACTTCTTCTTTCGTAAGATGTGTCGCATCGACAGTCTTGGTTTTATTTTCTGGCTCAAAGTGTGCTGCTTGGGCCGTATACACCACTTCTTGTTGGACACTTATAGGTAAAGCAATATTATTAATTGAAATTGTATTATTTTCAAAGTTAATTATTGCTTTCGTTGGCCTTAGAATGTTTTGTCCTATAATGCAGTCAAAAGTCTTACTTTCAAAAGGTAGTAATTTCCACTCAATTGTACCCTTAAATTGAAATTCTTGTGGAAATTCGGTGTAAAATCCTTTGTATGTGGATGAAATTCCGTTTACAGAACAAACTTGTAATGGTTTAAATAATTTATGTTGCCTATGTTCGGCTACTAACTTTGAATTTAATATTGAAGTAGAGCAGCCAGTGTCGATTAAACAACGGAGTTCCTTATTTTCCATAGTTAGTCGAATAATGGGTAGTTGAGGCTCTCCTCCGAGGCACGTAGCCGAAAATCCGCATTTGCATGAAGAGAAGTAGAGCGAGAAGTAGCTGTGTTCATAGACACATCAGAAGAAAGAGATAGATCTGTCCTATTTGGAATCCTAGTATTTCTTGTAGGAGGTACGTCCTGCACTTTTAAGTAATTTTTATTTGCGACAAACTGATTTGTATTGCTATTTGTATATTTGACACCACTGTAACTAACGTACCCTGTTTCAACTAGCACCTTATATGCACTTTCAAGTGAATCCGGTTTGTAGGCATGTAAGATGCCTCTTATAGGTTCAGGACACTTGTTAATGAATGTGTTTTTTGCAATTTGATTTTTTAATTTAATCATTTCGGACTTTTGAGAGACGGAATATGCACTATTATACTTAATCTTATGATTAATTTTGAATAAGCACTTACATATGTATTCGTAGAGTTGTCCTGCTGTTGTAAATCGAGCTGCTAGCAATCTTTCGGTGAGTTGAATCTCGTTTTCAGGTGTGTCGAAATGATTGATGAGGAGCGCCTTAACATCTGACCAGCATTCTGTAATATGGGTGTGCAATACTTCCCTTGCTTTTCCGATGATACGTCCTAATATCAGCTGATGAAGGATGACTTTGGAGGAGCTGCTATTTACCTCGTTTATTATTGCGTCCACTGCGTCAATAAAAGGAAATAAGTCCAGCTGCGTTCCGTCGAAAGTTGAAAGAGCTGCAATATAGCCAGACAAGCTCTTGAAGTCCATTCTGTCGTTGTTCAGCGTTAGAAGCGAAAAATCTTCGACGAGTTCCTCCAGGTTACTTTATCCTGTGAATGATAATTTTATCGATGTTTTGATGCTTTTATCCAGCATATGAGAATTTAATTTTCGATGTGATGTTCGTCGAGGTTCTTTAAGCGATTTGAAAAAAAAAATTCGCAATCCGACTGCGCCACTTATGTTCACAAGTTTTCCGCTGTGAAATATTATTTTATTTAAATGAAAACATCAAACAAAAATTTATAAAACGATGTTCACTCTTTTAATTTTGTACAGCAACTACATTTAAATCTACAATCATATGTCCTTTTATATCTATTTCTTACTTGCTAACAATTTATCTTAATTTGCATATTATCTATTGTTCTAAATCCTACTCGTGTCCTTTTCCAAAACTTATTTTCTAGCAAATAGGTGCTAATTTTATGACTAGTAATATGTCCTAGAAAAAAGGTCGTGAACAATAAAATACTTAGTCCTACATTTATTGCTTAAAATACTAATTTACATATTCCTGTGTCGGCATCGGCCTTTGTCGATGCCAACACATTGGTTGCACATTGCAATGTTATGACGTAACTGCCTGCCGGCCGGATGAGGACGAAAATGATGAAATTGTGTGCCCCGTCAATTTTTGTTCTTTCGATCCTTAGACAACGCAATAAGCCAAAGGTCGCCCTCACGACTATTTTCAAGTTCAATCAAGTTGACGTCCAGAGTCAAGGTAAAGGATTCACCTTTAGCAGTCACTAAAGTTACCTTCAGCTCGGTCAATCGTAAAATTCATTTAAATTATCAATAAGGGTCTCGTTCGAGGTTAAATTAACGCTATAAAAAGAAAATATAAATCAAGATGGTTAATTAAGATTTTTTGCTTGAATGCTTGGATATTTCAAGTTTTGTTCTTTCCTTGTTTCTGTACTTAAAAACAAAGACAAAGAAATTAAATGGCCGAACCAGCAAACTTTATGTGCTGTTGGCAGGTGAAATGTACCAGCATCAAAGACATTGAAATGTATAAAAAAAAATTTCAGAAAGTGGAAAATTAATTAGCATTTTCTTTGAGAATGTTCGTCGCGAAACAGTTTCAATATTCCAGAAAAGCTGGCCCGAGTTTTGTGAGCAAAACTCTAAGAGGAGTAAATACATACAAATTGCAGAAATTTTTTCTAAAGAACGAAAATAACTCATTCCTTTTTTTTTATGTCGAATAAATAGTCCACAAAAATAAAGGTATCTTACGTTGAGCAGAAGCGGTAACTGAAATTTCCTGCCTATTTACCTTCAAGATAAAAATTTTATCTGAGAGCCGCCCGCTCACACTTAGTTTAGTAATTTAGAGAACCCATGGTCTGATGCAACCCATGGTCTGATGCCAATGCAGAAAATAAACAAATAATTATCAGCTTTCGTCGTTTTGGAAATAAAACATAAATATTTGATTTCTTTCTCCTACTCTTGCTGTAATGGATAAATTGCAGGACTCCTTTCTCGATTTTACCTCCTGCGTACCTCCAGTTCCTCCGTCCTTTTGAATTTTAAGGCAAAGCGAACAGAACTTCATTACCCTGCGGCTTTGAAGGAAGCTTGCAGATGTCACCCGACGCAACTGTTCGACCTGTTGATTGTTTGCGAAACGCTGCCCTCAAGCTGCTCCCATAACAGGCTCAAACATATGGAAATCACATAGTGAAAGGTCGGGGCTGGAAGGGTGGTGGGCCCTAGCAAAGTCTATTGCAAATCAACCAATTTTTGGTTTACTAAGGCTGCATTGAGCGCCTTGTATTGTAATGCAGAAGCATGTCGTCTTGGAAGGCTGACAGCGTCTTTTTTTAATAATATGCAGCTCGAAGTCAGTCCAGAAGTCCACAAGAGTAGTAAGCATTTATTGAGTGACGATCGTGATGTAAATCAATGAGTAAAACTACTTGACGGTTCCAAAAAACCCTTTGCCAAACCTTCCCGGCTAACAAAGTTGTTTTAGCTTGTAATGGTCCTGGCTATTCCCTTTCTTCTCCACTCCATACTATCCTTTTTCGATACTCGAATGTGTTATATAAACTAGGTTTCGTCATACTTCACAATGCGTTGCAAAAAGGCCTGCTCTACATCTGAAAAATGAGCATTAACCCTCTGGTAAACTTCAGACCTTATTTTTGTGTTTTTTGGGAAGCAGACATGGATTCCACCTCGCATAGGTTTCTTTCGAAATTTAAGGCTGCCTTGAGCGATGGTGTATACACATATAACGCTGATTTTTGTTTCCTTATTTACTTCTGCTCCAGTTCCGCGACGGTTTCTTTCAATAAATCCACGATCAGTTACAAGATTGTCAAACAAACACTACAGAGCTGATTGACAAAAAAATATTAAACTGGTATCATTCAAGATGTATGTGTTGTGACATGTTCGAATAATGTCACGCGCCACTGTAGTCGTCTTAAGAGAAAAGTCGTAAACAAGTTTCAATTACCAATACATCGATAATTCTCGAAAGCATAACATAAACATGTTGCGTGCATTGAGTACAACAAATACGTGTGTAAGTGATAGCGCGTAAACTCGAGAACAACCCGCATGAAAGATTCTGGGTTGATTGGTAGATGTACAAAAGCGACTACAGCGAGCGGCGAAGGGAGTCTTGTGAATTAAGTGAAGAAGCGGTAATTGGAAAGTGTTGTGAATTTAAATCGTATGCCGATTTTAAATATCGAGTAAAAGTGATTATTATAAGCAATTTAATAATTAATGTAAAAGTGATAAATCATAAAAGTGAAAAAGTGAAATAGTGAATAAGTGAAAATAATTGTAAAGAATATAATTTCAAACATCTAACTTTAAATTAGTCGGGTGTGTTTCATTCACTTTTGCGAACATTTGCGAAGAGCAAACAGGTCGTGCACATGGCAAAGCGCAACAGTATCAATACCAGTAATAGAAACAATGAATATGCTGCAAGGAGCACTACTTGACAAAATGAAGACTTTTCTACACAGCTCAAGAATTTCCTCAGGACAACATTACAACAAAACTACTTCCGGTTCAACGATAATATCTATACACAAATAAATTGACTAGGAATGGGAAATGAAACATCGGCAATCCTCATGGAAACCTTCATTTAAAACGTAGAACAACTATACATCTAGCTTAGGAGTGATATTTTATGCAAGGTATGTGGACAACATAATATGTATAACGACCAAGAATAACGAAGAACAAATGCTGGAATACCTCAACATTACAACTTAATGACAAGATTGTAACGGACACCCCTAACGAACCATGAACAGCGGTTATAAGAATGACCTGGTGGACAAGATTCGAACATCAAAATACACAGGAAAATCAGCATAAACGTTGGTGAAGTTATTAAAGAAATTCACCATCAATAAGGCATTAAAAACACGGAGTGATTTAGTACAAATGTAACCAAAGGGGACCGCCTGCACAAACAAGGTGTTTATAAATTTATCTGTGCATGCAAACATAGCCAAACCGGTCAATCAGGATGTAAAATAAGGGCAAGATTTCGCGAGCTAATAAGGGATTACACCAAAGGGTACGGGTACTGAACGACCCAACTGAGTCCAACTTTGCAAAATGCATGATAAACAACAAATATATACCAAATCTTGTCAAGGAAACAGTTAAAGTACTACTTGTGCAACATTAAGTACGACGGTTGAAGTACGCATCATATACGAACAAACAAGCATCCATTCGGATATAATCTTCGAGGCGCTACCATACAGCAACAGCAGGCAAAGAAGCATGGGACCAAGTAATAAAACCCTCTCAAATTCACGGATCTATTACGTATCTATAAATAAGCACAGTAAGACCGACAAAATTCCGAACGTAAAGAATATGGTACGGCTCTGTTCTACTGGGTGCACCTGGTAAGTATCTTCCAGAGCTGGAGGAATTCCAAATGTAGAATCCTTGACGCTGAGTCTGACCATCTTTTGTTAGAACTCGCTTTTAAAATTAGAAAGGCCGTAAAGCTGAAGGTAGCAGACCCGTAGCTCTTTTTCCCACACAATTGTATCGATGGGGAAGCTGTTAATGCTGACCTGAGTGAAAGGTTTGAGGAAATCTCTCAACCATCACTTGTTCGAATTTAACACTTAATATGGTCATCGCAAAGATATCCATAAAAAATTCTTCCAGAAATTATTTTTAATAGATATTTACCAGTAGACATTCTAAGGCTTCATCGCAGACCTTGCAACTTCAGGAAGTTGCTTTTAAGGATATACCATCCCAACTTGAATATGGTTAACTCGAAGTATCAGTGGGTACACCTTCTTTCAATGTCCCTTAATAACATCATTTCGAGAAATACATCTGACTTTGCTAATGTGAGATGTCTGAGCATACAGGTGCCTGTATGTTCTCTCAAATTCATAAAATAACTGGTCACAAGCGTCTGCCAGGAGTTAGTTCGCTAGTCACCTATAGCAGTTCCATGCTCATGGATGAAAAGACCGTTGCTGATTCTGTAGCAAATCATTTTGCGCCATTTTCCAAGGAGAGAAAGCAAGTGAGGACTCTGCTTTCAATTCATTAGTAAAGAGAACGATGTCAATGTTAGACAAGGACAACAAGAACCTGTAGTGGTGAGTTTCTCAGACTAGAATCCCTCCGACGCACCCATTGGCAGTTCCTTGTTAGTGAGCCCTAAAAGTCTCAGGATGCTTGCACGTGAGCTCAATGCCAACAATTCGGCTTGGGCTGATGGAAATTCCAATTTTTTTACTTAAAAAAAAGTATTTTTTTCTCCTCAGAATACTTCTAGATAACTGCATAAACATTTTCTACTTCCCTCAGCAATGTTAATGCACCAAAATATTTGGTATTCCGAAGCCATCTAATCACAGAGACGTAGTAGACACTCGCCCAATATCTCTCTTATCTAATGTGGGAAAGTAACTTGAGAGAGTGATCTTCCAAAGTATCACACAGTTCTCGGAAAAGGCAGAAACTGTGCCGGAAAGACAATTTGGCTTCAAAAAAATTCACTCAACGATCGACGCATTGGCTGTTTTCCAAGCTAGTATAAAACGAAACCGGCAGGCCAAAAAGCGTGCTTTTTCGATGTTGAAAAGGCTTTTGATTCCGTTTAGATCGACGGCCTTATCTACAAACAGGTCCAACATGGCTTTCGGCGTAATGTTGCGAAAATTGTACTCAGTTTCATGAGGGAATTTACTGCCTTTGTGGTGTCTGGTGGAGCTAGCTCTGAACTATTTACCATTAGTTCGATGGTCCCGCAGGAGTCCATTCTGGGTCCTTTTCTCTTCAATATATTTACGTCCATCATTCCAGACATCACAGATAAATTTCAACCGAGGTGAATCTCTTCGCTTACGCCTTATTGGTTTTTTTTTTCTGAGTACAATCTTCGCTTTGCGAGAACAAGACTCCAAAGGAACCTGGACGCGTTAACTTTATATTGTCAAAAGTGGGGGATGAGGGTTAATGCTAAGAAAAGCGAACTGATTGTATTCAAGGATTCACAACAAAATCTGGACGTCACACGAGGAGCATCTGTGATACCAGAATAAAGCTGAATGGACAAGTGGTGCATTGCTCGAAGCAAACAAAGTATCTTGGGGTGATTTTCGATACGAAAAACACCTTTAGGTCTCACGCGGACGCGGTATTGGAGAAAACCACATATGCATACCATCTTTTTCTGCCCTTTTCAACAACGAACAAGCGGGTGAAGATACAAATCAATCACTAGGCCCATATTGATGTTTTTTGTTCTGGTATGACTGACAACAATGAAGTACAAGTGGAGCAAGATAGGAATATTGGAGCAAAAAGTCTTTCGAGCTTGTACTGGCTTGTACAAAAAAAATGTTTGTATTGGGCTGTGGTTACAGCCACTAGGAAGAACCCGTAGGTTAAGTATTAGATTAAGAAATTAATTGTAAATAATTGTTTAAAGAAACAAAACCAGTCATTACTTGTATACTTGTTAAAACTCAGGACAGAACATCACACCGAAGGTGGGGCACAGCCGAAACGCGTCTGTGGACGAAATGAAGACAGTGACGGGGAACAACGGAATGTTACGAGGACAAAAAATCGAAAGCCTTGTTGATTTCACTCTGCAAAAGAATCCCTGTTTCTGAGATTCCAATGTCAAAGATCCCTTCCTTCCCTTGTTTGCTGTGGACTGGCTGGCTCTGGCTGGACTGGTGGAGATATAGCTGCGATTCCAAACCACCTCATATTTTTCGATATGAATGTCATTATCACTTTATCATGACACAATGTCATGTCACTTTGAATTAGCACCGATAACAAGTTGCTAATATGAACGAGCGCTGGGAGGCATCGGGGATGGATGGATCTCTTTTGTAGCACTTCCTTCCTCTCCCGTCTTTCCCGTTAGAGAAGAGATACCCATAATGCGAAGGCACCTCTAGGCATAGGAACACGAGGCTTAGCCCGAAGTAATGTGTCTAACGGTTCCAGGCTAGGTTCTCAGGTTGACAGGAGAGGTGTTTAGTGGGTAGTCCAAAAGCATTTTGCGTCTGGGAGTCCCACACTGAGGGCGTAAACAGCCTTCACCTCCCTACCACAAAAAAAAAACAAAAGAACGAGAGAGGGTAATAAGAACGCCCTTCTCTTCAAATGACATAAGGTGTCCATGTTTATAATATTTATAAATATATATAAGGGACCTTGAATTTCCATGTCCATTTGGCTCCAGGAAATTACTAGAAGTTGAGCATGTGTCAAAGTTGTATGGAATGGGCGGAACTGAATTTTTTGCGAAACGATGTCCGTGTAAAGTTAATATTCCTGTTAAGTCAATTCTCCTCTATGCATTGACAGGATAAATTTGCCGATGATGGGGTACTTAATTTAATGAAAAAAATTTTTAGGCGTGTTCGAATGATATGATGGCTCATAAACATGATTCCGTGGAAATCAAAACAAAACATGAGTCATATCAAGCAAACTTTGTAATGTTCGTTATCATACTTCAGATTACGAAATTTTTTCTATCCCTTTTTAACTACTTATGGGTATTTCGTGTAACTCTCGTTGTATTTGTGTTAAGTTGCGACTAAAATTTGGGATAAGGGTCTCTCTATATCTTATATGGATCGAAGTACTTTACGCACGGTTGAAAATCACACGCTTCAACGTGCGCTCCAAAAGTGATGTCAATGCTGCTCATGGCTGATTACATCGCTCTTCATCCTTCGTCGAAAAGGATAACAAACAAAAAAGTTGCTACTTGAAACACAATTTACCCAGAACCCTGTTGTTCAGCAAGAGACTTAATATAACTGCTTAAAAGATTTATTGATGTTATGGAAAAGGGCCCTAAACAGCGTTGCAGGAAGCTGTTTAGGGCTGGAAAACACTTCCAATACTGGCTTTATCATGCCCCTAAAGAGCGTTGCAGGAAGCTGTTTACGGCTGGAAAACACTTCCAAGATTGGCTTTTTCATGGCCCTAGACAGCGTTGCAGGAAGCTTTTTAGGGCTGGAAAACACTTCCAAGATTGGCTTTATCATTTATGAAAGCCTCTCGTTTATAATTAAAATCACTCAACAAAACGGTAGCTAATGCCGTTTGAACTAGCCTTGGTGACTGAGGGTTTTGATTCTGGACTCTCATGGTTTTGATTATGTCTCTCAATGGTCAAATTGCTGTGAAACAATCCTCTCCCAAATTATGTTTTTCATCTTGTCAACGGAGGCTCAATTTCTCCATATCATCAAACCATAGAATTTGACAACCCCCCAATAGCTTAATTGGTTAGCTTTCATTGTTCTTCTGCTCTGACATCTGAGTTATATTCCACATTGATCAACCTAAGGACTAGAGTCCTTTCCTAAGAACCAGAGTCTCCATCGCCAAAATCGTCAGCATTCTCATCAGTATTCTGGTATTTGTGAGTAGTGGCTACTTTTCAAAAAACAAAAGGATTTTACAATCGATTAACTCTCCGCTTACTATGGAGTTTGCTAAGTGGAATCACTCCAAACAAGAATGAAATCGTATCTTTTCTTCATGTTCCATCTTTCGAAATTTTTAAATAATTTTCCGGAAGAATAAATCAATCGCCAATACTTCCGTGTACCGCTCCTGCTGTCATAAAAACTTTAAATCCATAAGTCTTAATAACGTATAACCATAAGTCTAAAAACTTTTTAAACCCTCTCAACCGATTCCAAGTCCACGGAGAAACTAAAAGACGGTTGATCGCCACTCCCATTTTGATGAGGTTACGCTCACGTGTCATGAGGATTCCGAAATCTGTATCTCGGTTACAGGTTTGAACAAAATATACTTTTTCTTTGCAGTGTTTAAATGTCACAGTATCAGGAATCGTCAGTTCTTAAGTTTTTGAGTTGGAGTAGTCAAATTCGAGAAATCATGCTTTCAACTCTTTCTTACTGTATTCCAAACCATGTTTTTTTGCTTCCAATGAAATGTTCCAACTTCCTTTTTGGGCAACTAGACGCATTTTGAAAATTAATTAATAAAAGCTAACTCAAGAGTTCCGCCGAATTTGTATTTCAGTTCAATTTTTCCAGATAAAATCTCTTTTATCTGGAAAGAAATCAAACTTGCTTGCCTCATATTGCTTTGTAAATCCAAAACTTCAAAAAATTAAAGATATCTAGGATCTTTTAGATGATAAATAAGTCAAAAAACGATGGTTTCTCCCTTTCAGCAACAAACTGAGACAGTTTTTTACAACCCTTTGAGAGATTAAGACCTTTTATTATGGATTTTTAAAATATAAATTCTTTCATATGTGTTTTATGTATGCTTTCATTTAAACATGCAATGAAATGCAGGCCATGATCGATCGTTTTTCTGCCCAGAAAGGAAGGTTGCATATGAGTTTCCCAAGCTTTGAACTTCACAAGAGTTTCACATTCCATTCTCATATTTTGGGCCCCTTATATTCTGTTGTTCACTTAGCCTATCCCAACTGAATATTGTATAGACCTAGATTGACCCTACGTGACACGCGTATATTACTATCCTTTGCAGGGTATCCATCCTCTTGTTCTACAGAAACCTAGGAGGTATCCTAGCTGAATGGTCATCAAGTGTTTCTATTCACCACATTAGTGTACCTCAACCTGAGGAGGATTTTTTTGCCCAGACTTGGACCGTGCAGAAGCATATATTCTATTCTCTTTGCTTCCCTGCCTCAGGCTCGGCAGATGTTATCCGTTTGAATTCCTATTTGCGTGTTAACTCAAAACATTACGTTGAGTTTTTTTATTTCGATCTAAGGTCTTACCCTGATTCTGTTTTCTCTAGATGTTTTGATGTTCACGACCCGTTTAGTTCGAGACCAAAGAACGCGGACTATCCCCACACCTAATTTCAGCACTTCATTCATCCGTTCTAAGTTCTAAGTTTCTGGAAGAACAGAAAGTCCTCATCCTTTTCAAGTGAAAAACTATAAATTGCTGTAAAATTTTTGGCTTGGAAATAATCTGAGAAGTTCTTGTTTAGGTGAATATATTAAATTTTTCAATGAAAACAGTCTGCATCATACTTTGAGAGCTATCACAGAGATTTGACCATAACCTAGATAGGGCATATATTTTCCAAGTTCTACTGTGGAGTAGTATACTTTCTACATGA
Organism: Stratiomys singularior; assembly: GCA_954870665.1. NCBI lineage: Eukaryota > Metazoa > Arthropoda > Insecta > Diptera > Stratiomyidae > Stratiomys > Stratiomys singularior. The sequence goes on from OX940879.1 coordinate 33,603,267, forward strand.
AATTGGTGTGACACTTTGTGACCTGACATTCAGGATAATCCACTACATAATATTACTGTACCACATTCATCTCTAAAATATAAAATCGCTGTTCGGCAGCTTCACGAAAACTATTATTGCTTTAATCAATAGCTACGTATAAAGATATAACAATTGTGCAGACATGCAATCTTGAAGGATACATTTTCGAACTTTCTACTCATCAACTACAATATATGTGACTGAATCAAATACAAATTGATTCAATTGCACAGAATGAGATAATATTTTAAGTAGGACGTTGAAGTATCTACTTACCCCGTTCTCGATAATTGAGTCAAACGTATGATGAAGTTTACAACAATATGTGAAAAATGCATGGAATGTTTGGTTTTGGTTGAATAATTTTCGAGAGTTCATGATAGCAGATAACATAACTTCACTTAAGTATGTAAAACTTTGTAGAAATTCGAAACCCATCTGATGTAATAATCAGCAATAGACGCAACACAGAAATCCAAATCGTTGATTTTTCAGAGGTATATAGTTTAAGTTTGCAATGCCTCTGATTGCTGCGAATGGCATGACAACTATCATGCATTTTATGGTTTATTGGGTTTGTCATTTTATCGCAATCAAGACCTGAGGATGCCTGAGCAACTTCTGCAAATGAAGCAAATAAACTCAAAAAAAAAAAAAAAAAAATAGGTCTGTTCTATTCTGGAACAAAGAATAATTTTTTAATAATAATAATACTGATAATTATCAGAATAATTAATTCGATTAACAATGGATCGTTTCCGCTTGACGTTTACTCTCACTAATAATACACATCGAGACGACATCCATCGAGACGTCGTACAGTTTGTAATGAAGAAACCATAGCAGCTGTAGAGCGTTGTATCGATAAAGACCCAAATGGTTCCATTTGACATCTTGCTTAACACTTTGATCACTCATCCTCATTATGAAAATTATATGGAAGGATCTTTGTTTGAGGGCACACAAAATTCAACTCCTCTAGGAATTGAAGCCAAACGAGCACGGAAACGGCGTAGATTCGGTGTATGGGACCACAAACAAATGGCTGTAGATCCAAAATTTCTGGTTGAAGGGCTACCACGTAGAGGTATGAAAAATAGAGAAGACCTACATGTATAAATAAGCGTACGTGACCGTCCGAATTTTTAAACGTATCTATTTTCCCCTCATCAGCTGCTCAAATGTTCGGCTCCGTTCGTTGCTGCCCTTCGCCTCCTATGCAGTATGCGGGCGATTAGAAGCACATACACTTAACATTCGGAATGTACTATCCAATCACCCACAAAAATACGAAAACAATATTCATAAATCACTAAAAACATTTGAAAAATGTAGTACCTACTTTTACACGTTTTGTTGAAGGGCTTATATCTGTCCTGAAATTGAAAATTATCCATCAATATTGTTATCGACAATTTCACATAAGAGTTCACTAGCTATTCAGAGCATATAACTGGCATATCGTAAACATTTTCATTCATGCAATGGAAAAAATATCAATAAAAACATTTTCGAAAAGCTTCGGAAACTTACGGTTTTAAATTTGACGTAAGTTGACATTACATTTAGAAATGTAATCCCCATAAAGGGATTGTCATATCTATTATTTAAATGTCAAAATTATTTTGGAATCGTTCGTTGAATCATGCACTTTACGTAGTCAACGTTATTTAAAACTGTGAACACGCTTGCGTTGACCGTTTCTAATTCTAATTAAGCATAAGAATATGCTCAATCATGACATTAACAACGGAATTATTGATTTAAAAATATTTGGTTAGCTTATTGTAGCCGTGATGTCAGCTTGAGATTGCTATTCCCCCATGTTCATTCGGCTCGAGCAAATTAAATCAAAAGTTGAGCATAGGTTAAAATCGTTTGGAATGGGCGGGCTTAATTCTTCAGGTTAGGATATTCGTGTGGAGTTAACATTCCCCTTAAGGCAATTCTCCTTTGGCAGCACAAATTTGTTGATGATATGAATGTGATGATATATTTTCGTTATTGTATTGATTTGAGGATGAAATATTGTTTATGAAAAGACTTAGACTTGAATATAATCGAGTTCTTCCCGAAAGCACTCCATGCCATCTTAATTCGTCTTTCGATTTCTGGTAGTAGTGAACCGGATTTGGGTATTCGCTGACCAAGATATACATATCCTTCGATTATTTTTAGTGTAACTATTTCTAGTGTTCACTTTTGTCCTTGAGTGCTTATATGTATATAATCGTCGGACATGATGTTGATTTGACATGATGACATTGGTTACATCATAGCGAACGAAAACAGGATTCAGAAGCTCATGTTTCAAAAAGCTCCTTAACCCTCTTAGAGCTTCCATTGAATTCCCCAATTGAGTGAAGTCTGCTCCACAATCAAAGCCCAAAAGAATGATGCAGCGCTGGTCATCGATGAAATTCCAGTGGAACTCATTTAATAAGATGGCAGCAGTGCTCAGACGTTTGCCAGATTTTCGTTAACTTTTAAACTCAATAAACCAAACTGACTGCACCAAATAATGCTTTGCATTCCCCAAGTATCCCAACCAAATCAGTCCGTCTTACCAAAGTTAAAATAGCCCCGACAACCAGCTAGGTCCGCATCAATAACCAACTCACCGTCGCCTTTTACACAAATACCGGGCTAAAGCATGGAGATGGCCTGGATCCATTCCCATTCAATTTGGCTATGGAATCTGTGATAAGAAAGCTGCTTGTCAAAACAAGAAGCACACTATTATACAAGTCAAGTCAAGCATAGCCTATGTGAATGACATCAACATTTTGTCACGTTCACAAATAACTGCAAAAGAACCTGTAATGAAATTTGACAGCGAAGCAAAACTATTAGGACTACAATTGAATGAGAAGGAAACTAAGCTCATGGCACAGTCGAGAAAAAAATTCCTCAAATACTCAAAATATCACAGTTGGCGAATACAATATTGAAATTTTGGACGAATATGTGCAGGTAGGGGCCGAAGTAACAAGAGCTGCTGTTGAAGAAAACGAAGTGTGCCGAAGTGGACAGCTCGTAAATAAAACTAAGCAGTCGTAAATAAATTGAACGCCATTGAGCGATGAGTCCGGAGAATGATGATTGGATCGAAGCTAAATGGCATCAATGGTAAATTCGATACAACCATGAGTTATATGGAATTTATGACGAGCCGGAGCTCTCAACGATTGTAAGGCTACGGAATGTGAATCGTTTGGACGAACAACGGATATCCAATAAGGTATTCTTTGGGAGAACTGAAGGTCAGAGACCGGTAAAGAAACCGAGAAAACGCTGGTGTGACTCTATTGATGAAGAGAATTGACGGTTTGAAATTGGAGAACGTGGTCAATGGACACTTGAAGGCGCTTGTCGCTGGAAACGAGGCACGAGAGAGACTGTAGTGCTAAGAAGTAGAAGAAGAAGAAGAATGAACAATTATTTAAAGGTAATCACCACAAGTTCATGAGATACGCACTATTTGACAACGTTTTTTTGTGGTACAGAGGCGAATGCTGTTAACGCCCTGAGTGAAGTGCTCCTAATAGCAGAAGGCTAATAGAGTAATCTCCAAACAACTCTCTTCTTAACTCTCTTCATCTGAGGTTAGAGAACATCATTTTTCACGCACAATGAGGCTGACAAATGGGCTCATCTAACCGAAGGGGGTATTGGCCAATATAATAGACAAGTGCATCCTGGGAATGGATCTCTTACAAATACATGGGTTCGCTACTATTTTGGCAGACAGGTTTTGAAATGGCGGAATATCGAAATTTTAATGGTAAATCACTGCAATAACATTTCAACACTGAAAGTGGTCATAAGTGCCGAATCTTACGTACGAAAATCATCCGAGAGCATTGTATGGACCATATTTGAAGGTAATCCTAGGGTCCAGAATCCTTCCTATTTGGGCCAACAAAAACACCGGCACTGCGTAATCTGATTTTAGCACGGACACTAGTAAGAACAAACAAGAGTAGATGTGTGCCGGTTAGAGTCTTTAACACCTCGGACTCAATTACACGCATCAAAGCTGGAGATAATATTGGGAGCTGTCAGCTTGGCACCACTGTAACATCATTGGAAGTCGGAAATAGCCAATATTCAGCTAGAATACCGAATTCCGCGGAAGGCCGCGAGTTGGTGTCGACCTTGTTGGAGCCAAATCATATATTATCAGAGCAGTACAAGCAAGCCTCCTGATAGACTCGAAAACAAAATTCCCAACAAATCAGGGCAACAGCTGACAAGGCTGCAGCGCGTGTAACGGTACTCACTCGATTGATGGCCAATAGAGGGGGGCCCACAACATCAAGGAGACGACTCCTAATGGGCATTGTGCAGTCGCTTCTACTCTATGGGTCGGAACTGTGAGGCGACGGTCTCAGCAAGGAATTACATCGAAAGCGGTTGGGACAGGTGCAGAGACAAGGAATGTTGCGAATCTCATGCACATATCGGACAGCCTCCGGGCGGCAGTGTTCTTAATCAGAGGGATGATCCTCATCGGCCTGCTTTCGAGAGAGCGCAGAAGTATTTACCCGCGCGAAGGCGAAGACCGAAGAGAAGATATCACTAGGGAAGAAAGAAGTCGCTCTCTCAGCGATTGGCAACAGTCCTGGGAGCAAGACCTAAGGAGAAGGTGGACTGCACGTCTGATCCCTGACCCGACGGCGTGGCTCAGTCGAGTGCATGGTGAGACTGATCTCTACTTGACGTACTTATAAGCGGGCACGATTTTTTTCGGTCCAACCTGTACTAGCTTGACAGAATAACATCTCTTAATTGTGTGTTTTGTGCAGAAGAGTTGGATAACGCCCTTCACACATTTTTCTACTGTAAAAGATGGAGCAAGCAGCGAGGGGACCTCTTCAGCGAAATTGGAGAGCTCTGTCCGGAAACTATCTTCGGAGAAATGTTGAAAGCGGTTGACAATTGGAATTGCGTGGTACAATATTCTCCGGCAGTGATGATACTGAAAAAACATTATTGGAGCCCTGGGAGGCATCGGCGATGTGGGGATATCTTTTCTAACCTTTCCTTCTCCCCCTTCCTTCCCGTTGGAGAAGAGATTCCGATAATCTGAAGGTGCCTCTAGTCCTACGAACACGAGGCCTAGCCTGAAGTAATGTGTGAAACGGTTCTAGGCTAGGTTCTCAGGTATACAGGGGAGGTGATAAGTGGGAAGCCCAAAAGCATTGCGCATCTGGGAGTCTCACATTCAAGTCGTAAACAGCCTTCCTCTCGCTACCACAAAAAAGCCTCTGAATTGGTGTACATAGGGATATTTTTTTCCGGCGGCTCAAGACGATCAAGGGCGAACAAGTGTGGATAGTCAATAGCATGACTATCCACATTTGTTCGACACGGAAGACGCTTAGCAAATTTGACAAGCGCCAAGACGACGCCAATGTTCTCGGAATTGGAGAAACAAGCTCGTGGGCCTCATATGTAGTCCTGGTGAAGAAAAAAGATAGAAATACTCGTTTTTGTATCGATTACAGACAGCACAACGATGTCACAAAAAAAGATCCACGTACCGATGATATCATGGATCGTGGAAGATCGTTGATGTTCAATTGTCATTTAACACAATTTTCCACCCAATGTTCACTGAAAATCCCTGTGTTCTGAGATAAATTACTACTACTGTGATACTTATTCGGGGGGGCGAAGATAAAAATTTATTTTTTAAATACTGAAATCACAAATAATATCAAAAGATACAAATCTTGTCAGATGATGGAAGGAGGAAACTGTGATAAGTATCTTTGCCAACATTGCAGAACATTCGCCTCTTCACATGAAAACCAACAATCCGGAATATTCATAGAAATAATCATGACAGCATGTTATCACTGTGGTTTTCCTCATATTGTGGTTGAGTGGAGAATTGCTTCACTATCTTTTAATGTTTCCTTGACTATATCCTAGAGGTTAGCATGGAAAAGCTCTTGCTATAAATAAGTCAGTCAAAGCAGATTATATCCAAAAAGCATTTCATATTAAAGTAATTCAAGCATAGATTTTACTCGAGCGCCTTTCATTGGAACCGCCACCCTGCATTGGACATAAAGTGACGTAAAATTTATTACTTCTAAGTAAGTTTCGAAAGACGTCCATGCGTTCTCGGAGAAAGAAGGGTAAACATATGTATGCCATAAGCACCATGGAGAATCCTTTTAAATTGTATCTAGTGTTGGTGGCATTTCCAGGGTTAAATTTCAAGCATACTGGAAAATGTTTCAACCAAACTAAACAGATAGTTATTTTCAAGTGCCATTGAAGGATGTTTCCCTACCCAAGTATCACTTTTCACTGTTTCATAATTTCAAATACGCACTGTCATTTTTCATCTTGATCTTGTTTCCTGATTCAGATAAGAATTTTTGTTTCTATTGGTGGCAATCTCGGCATGGAATTTGAATAAATATTACACAACACACAATTCATATTTGATGGGAATGTTATACGAAACAATACTACGTGGTTGTCGTCGACTCTACTAATTAATTTGATTTCCAAGGAATCATAATTTAGCGCGAACGAAAATTTGAGCATTAAAAGGAAACAATCAATTAAACTTTTTTCGGAAGGATATGAGTAATTAAGAAATGTAAAGAAATGTTGGCTTGTATTTAGGACTAATTATATATACTTGCTTAATTCAAAGAATTGTTCCAGTTATTTTGGAGTTCCAAATGGAGTAATATTACCACCATCCTTCAGTAGAAAGGTTGTAATCCGATAAATCAGGTAGTATTACAATAAATTAAAAACTTTGAAGTGTCGTGTGCGTTATATTTAGGTTTTTAGAATGCAAGAAATCCCTTTTATTGATGTATAAATACGAATTTTTCAATTTTACTTTTTTGAGATGTGCGAGATCGCTAGCTCTTTGTTGTCTTTAACTGTCAAATCTAGAATACACCTGTTTAATTTGAACCATCCAGAACCTTGGGGAAAATTCTTAAAAAAATTTCCCACAATCTATCCAGAGGCTTCCAATACAAAAACAAAATTAAATAGAATACTCATAAATTAGGTGAATGGAAGGTTTTTGTAAGAAAACAAGGAGTTAGAAATATCAACAAATTTATGACAGTCGCCCGACCCTACACGTTGCGTTGAAAAAATGGGGAAATTTTTACGAGCGAGGTTTTACAATATTCGTTGAAGTTTTGAATAATTTAGAAGGAATTGTCTTTATGTTTGACAACAAACCACTCAATGAGCAGCCCAAAGATGAAACAAATTTTTGAAAACGCATAATTATTACGTGTATTAAGAAGATAGAACTCAAAAGTTTCCGTTGGCAGTCTCACCGCCTATAGCTGATTATGGGTCTCTAATTCGGAGATTGAGAGAACTCTTACAAAACAATTACATCGGTCAACAAAAAAGTAAAATTTTTTGAGCTCCAATCTTCATTGAATATTGTGAAAAATCGTCGATTTCTTGGTTGCAACCCAGTGATTTGTGGTTACCGAGACAGTTGGCAACAATACATTTTAACGATGTCCATTTGCATCAGCCATAAGTTTGGCATTCCTTGCTGAGTGAGCAATTCAATTGGATGGTCTTTATATCCAAATCACTCAGTCAACCTTGCAAAAATAAATGCTTTCCTTTTTTACAGTGCGAAATCGCTTTCATTGTTCGCCAGTGATAAGACGTAGTTCTTATCAAATTTTTAACACTCATACCTAGACAAATTAGCAATGGAACACTGCCCGTATATGAAAGTGATCTCGACACTGATCATACGTGGCGAACTATGCTAATTTTTTTTCATTCAAATCGGAAATATTCATTGAACAAAGGTAAAAATTATCAAAACGATTTCACTGTTCTCTCCAAAACGTAGACACTGAAAATGAAAAGTATACATTTTCACCAAGTAACCACTTGTAAAACTTTGATCTGCACGTATTACAAAATATTTTCAGTATCTGTTGCTTCTCAGTGTTTCCGAAAACAAAAGAAGTACAGATACGCATCTTTGAATGCATTTCTCATGACTTTTGTATGTTTTGCGAGCATATCACATTCGCAAACGAACCAAAAACACTTTGAATCGCTTTAACAATGTTGTTTCTACATTTTCACACGTTTCTAAGCACAATCGCAGCACAAAACAAGGGCCAAATGAAGTTTGATGCAACGTGGTTCGCTCCTGGCACAATCTCGTTGAGGACATCGATAGAGACCCGTGGGGGCTGGGTTACAAGCTTGCCATGTGGAAACTAGGAGCTGCACGGAGGCCATGTGTCCTTGAAGTGAAAAAAAAGGATGAGATAGTTCGAGCGCTCTTCCCTATGCATCCTGTTCGCCTCGATGATACAGATGTTGAATGTCCTGGAGAATGCCATCGAGCTGGATGATGCGGTGAAATCTTTCAAATCGAAAAAGGCCACAGGGCCAGACGGTATACCAGCAGAAGTGATACAGCTTGCACATCAACTTTGCCCTGACAAGCTGCTTATCACTTTCAATGCCCATCTGCAGCAGGGCACGTTTCCAGATTGTTGAAAAGAGACGAGGCTCGTGCTGATCCACAAGGGGAAGAGGAACGTGGAGCAACCGCCTACATATCGACCCCTATGTATGCTGAACGCGGCTTGGAAGGTACTCGAGAGGCTCATTAGAGAAAGACTTGGAGAGGCCATCCGAACTGTCGGGGATCTGTCTCCTCAGCAGTACGGCTTCAGGGCTGGTCGATCCACGATCGGTGCAATAGCATAGGTAGGTTGTGCGGTCCAGCAAGCGAAAGCCCACAATCACCACTCGAGACGAATAGTACTGCTCATAACACTCGATGTGAGAAATGCCTTCAACTCTGCTAGATGGACAGATATTCTTGGTGCTCTGGAATATTTTAGGGTGCCGAGGTATCTGATGCGGATATTGAAGGAATACCTCAAAAATCGGAAACTCATCTATGACTCGTTGGGAGGCCGGCGAAGAATTGATTTGACATCAGGGGTCGCACAAGGCTCCGTTCTGGGCTCGGACCTCTGGAATGTCTCGTAGGATGAGCTTTTGAGGCTGCAGTTACCGGGGGAGTCGCGCCTGGTTGGCTACGCAGATGACGTAGCAGTACTTGTCACCGGACGTACTTTCCGACAGGCGCAACTCAAACTGGGTACGGTAATACGTCGAGTGAGCGAGTGGATGACAGACCGTGGACTAAGCCTAGCGCTGGAAAAGACCGAGGTCGTTGTCCTGACCAAGAAGCGGATCCCTCGTGATATTCCCGTTCGGGTGGGAGGAATAATCATCGAGTCAAAAGAATAAATCAGATACCTTGGCTTGATGATTGACTTGAAGATGAGTTTTTTCGAGCAGGTTCGAACGGCAGCGGATAAGGCTTTTGTGCGAGTATCCGCTCACAGTTGCCTTATGGCCAACACGCGGGGACCACCCTCGAGCAAAAGACGTCTACTGATGAGTGCAATCGAGTCAGTGCTCTTGTATGGCTCCGAGGTTTGGGCTGACGCTCTTAGTAAATAGACGCACCGAAGGCATCTGGCACAGGTGCAGAGGCAAGGAGCTGACTTGCATACTCCGACAACCTTGCACCGTGTTGTAGATCAGGCTGCGATCCTTCAGGTAGTTTCGGACTATCTGCATCAGATATTCTGGAACTTGGATAGAGTTTTCCAGGGCTTCGAGAATATCCGTTCATCTAGCAGAGTTGAAAGCATTCTTTATGTCCAGCGTCACTAGAAGGACCACCCGACGGTTGGATCGACTGCGTGCCGCCTGTTGGACCGCACTTACCACTTCCGCGACTGCATCTATGGCGGAACGTCCCGTTCTGAAACCATACTTCCTTGAAGAAAGATCCCCAGTGGCGTGGATAACGTTAGCGAGTCTTCTCTTTATCAGTTTCTCGAGCAGTTTCCAGGCCGTGTCTAGCATGCATAAAGGTCGGTATGCTGACGGCAACTTGGGTTTTCCCTTCCCTTTGCTGATCAGCATGAGCCTTGCCGTCTTCCAACGCTCAGGGAAAACGCCTTCCCGCAAGCAGGCATTGAACGTACTGAGCAGCAAGTCAGGGGGAGACTGATAGGCCAGTTGCAGTACCTCGGCTGGAATACCGTCTGGGCCCGGAGCCTTCTTCGCCTTCATGGAAAGAACTGCTAGTTCCAGTTCGTTTCTCGTGAAGAGTGGACAGTCTGATATTGTTTCCCTGTTGGAGCATCAACGTGGACGGGATATTGGGGAAAATTGCCCGCACTATTTCGTCCATTATGTCCGCTTCAAGTTCGCAGGGGCCCGTAGAGCGCTGAGCTTCCGCATAACTAGTTTATAGCCAAAGCCCCACGGGTTCCTGTTCACATCTTCGACGAGGTTCTGCCAACAATGGGCCTTATTCCTGTTAATCAATTTGCGAAGGCTTTTTCTGGCCGACCGATATACTGCCATTCTGGTGCATGCCTCGTCCTGGCTTCGCGCTCGTTGAGCTTCTCGCCGGAGTTTGTGACACTCCCTTCGTTGCTCAGCTATTTCAGTGGATCACCAGTACACTGGAGGTTTTCCATGTCTAGGTCTCCGGCGGGGCATAGATGACTTTCAAGCGGACATGATGGTACTCATTGTGGAGTTCACCATGTCTTCAGCAGTCAGTTTTCTGCTCCCCGGCGATGAGCCAACCGGTGGTAAGCTTGTCATGAGCGTGTCGACAAACTTCTCCACGTCCATCCTTTCAGTATTCCACACGAAGGCGGAGCGCTGAGTGTCTGGGATTGTAAGAACGTTGTCGCGGATCTCGAATGCTATGTACTGATGATCACTGACCGAATAGTCCTCTAGAACTCTCCAATTGTGTGTCATAGAGAAGAGGGACTCCAAGGCGACTGTCACGTCCGGGATGGTGCCCACGCAGCCCAAGTGGCGGAAAGTGGGAGTGTTACCAGTGTTCACCACGGCTAGCCCTACTCTGGCTTCCATCTCCAGGATTCGATTCCCCCTGGGATCTGTTTTAGGCATGCCCCATTCAATGGCCTTGGCATTAAAGTCGCCCCCGATAAGAACATGACCTTCTGTGCTCAAGACGGTGTCCTCCAAAGTGTTGAACTTCGCCTGGAAACATGTTATTGGTTCGTTCGGTGTCAAGTACACACTAAAGAATGTTTTTCCTGGGCAACGGACCCACACGAAACCATCTTTTCGCCTATGGCCCCGAACTCTCAGTTGTGTGCTGTTTCGAACCCATATGGAACACGTACCAGATTCATCAGGGTACCATGCTGATGAATTTTTATCTCGGTGTTGTTCGCTATGCAGCAATAGATCGGCTTTCATATCTGTCGTGAATCGGACAAGCAGGTCTTGGGCGTTTGAGCTCCGATGTGAGTTTATCTGTAGGACACGGGTCATTGCAGAGCTGCTTTGGCTTTGGTTAGGGCTTCTTGGAATACCCGGCACTTCCCTGTCCCTGGAATATATCTCAGGTCATCCGGTCTGGGATCAGCGTTCTCGCAGAGGATACAGTGTGCCTCTCCCATGCATTCTGTTCTTTTATGTCCTGCGTTGCCCCATTTATAGCACAAGGAGCTCCTATTAGGCCCTTTGCAGCCTCGTGCTGTATGCCCATAGCTTAGGCATTTGAAAGAACGGAGAGGAACTGCGCTTCGCCGTATTCTGCACACCACCCAACCTATTTTTATTTTGCCCATGCAGAGGAGTTTTTCGGCATGTTTCTCGGTTAAGTCGACTATGGCCGCGCGCTGCCCTCTATTATTTTCAGGGGTTAGTCGTAATTTGATCCCAGGTAATTCGGGTGAAACCGTCTTGTCCGTAACGCAGTCATTGTCCCTGATTTCGAGGGTGGCCATTGGTTCAAGTGAAGCTATTGTTTCCTTTTCCCCTAGAGCATTTTTGACTGCATCCCGGAATGAGTCGTTATTTGTTGTCTCAGGTCCGAATTCTACAAAGAAGCCACCAGATTTGGTTGTTCGGACGGTTTTTATGGCAGTTTGAGTGTCATCGGGTCTTACAGGTCCCTTGTTTTCCCGCAAAACGTCTGCGTAAGTTCTCCCATCCGTCGGTTTGACCAGCAGTGCATGCCTTAGGGTTTTGCGGCGTGGCTTGCTTCGTGGTTCTTGTTTCTTGTTTGGGGTATTTTTTCCTTTGTCTCCAGGAAAGAGCTTATCATTGGTGACTTTTTCAAGGAGGAGGCTTCTGGACGCTTTTTTGGTGGCCTTGGTTGACACCACCTGGAATCCATGATTCGACAAAATCTGTCTGTTCGCTGCTTCGTCCTTCCTTCTTTTGTCTCGGTCTCCGTGGATTGGGCTACTGGTAACTCATTAGGTAGTGCTCTGCGCGGGAATAACTTGCATCTTCCACCACACTTCCACCGAGGTACTGGTCTTTTGATCTTCCTCCGCTTTAAGCCATTTGCGTCTGTAGTGCCCGATACGGTCTAAGAGCTCTTCAAGCTCTAAAATACCGTCCCTAATGTCCTTGCTTATGTTTTTCTGGGTATTGCAGGAAGCTTTGATCTTTTCAACTATGTTTCCTGCCTTACGCATGAGACGCTCTCCTTCGTGCCGATTCAATACAATGAGATTATCCTGCGCCTGGTTTTGAGGCGGGCTTTCTGTGCTTGCGTTAGGATCTAGAGCTCTGATGGCATCAGAAGCAGTGTCAGTGGCAGCATCGCGTCGAATCATGATTTGAATGTCATCTGTGGTTTCTCCCTCCGTGTGTTTCCAAGGTATTAGTTGTTCATGCTTTTCCTCTAGTCTTACTGGACGTTCCGGCGTGCGCATTGTTTTTTGCTGCGTCCGAATTCCGCCAGTATTTCTAGTTGGTAGAGGCTCTCTGCCTTTTTGTGTTCGTTCGTCCGTTTGTAGTCCGGGTTTGGTTGTTTGCTCGATATTTGTGATTTTGTTTCAATTGGTATTAATTTGTGAGGCATCATGCTAAGAGGGGCCCCCCTCGGAGCCGCTATCTCCACTCGTATATGTAGTCACCTTAATGGTCCCATGGGTGTCTGTGCAAAGCAAGGAGGCCATGCAAGGGTTGGCACCAGCCCTTATGGGGCAGTCTTACCTATATAAGATGGGAAAGTCACCACCCCCAACTTGCGTGTTCAGACCGGGGATGACGGATGACGCTTGCCACATGTTCTTTACGTGTTCTTTACTCCGTTCGCATCTCTCGGAGAAAATAGGCTTGTTGTCCCCAGAAAATATATCGGGAAAAAGATGCAATCAAAAGACAATCGGAACTGTGTGTCGCATTACGTACGGACAGTTCTTCCCATAAAGAAGCGCATGATGGATCGCTTGGTCAGGGAGGGGGGATCTCTGCAACAGTAATCCATCCAGGGAGTAAAAGGGATTTCCCTTAACCTGAAGGCACCGCTAGGTGATGATTCATGTGACACTAGTCCGAAGTAATGTGACAAACAGTTCCAGGCTTGCTTCTCGGCGTGACAGGGGAGGTGTTTAGTCGGTAGTCCGGTACCGGGAGTCCGACACTCAGGGCGTAAACAGCCTTCACCTCCCAAACAAAAAAAAACCGTGGTCAGCTGACAGCCATTACTAAAGCGTAGTACTGCCAATATGTGCGAACTCGAAAACTAGTACCAATCTTTAGACATGGATTAAAGATCTGAGCTCAGGGCATCAAGTGATGTATCGTTCTCATCCATTCGGATCCAACAGTTGATCGTCAACGTCACTTGTGATGTTAATGTAATGGCCACACGTTCCGTAATGGAGAATTTCAGTAACGATTTTTAACGAACATCGATGCGTGACATTGTTATTATTGGTTATACTGTATCAAAAAAAATTTTAAGTCTTGCTTCAGCTGTGAATAGAATGATACCAACATTTGCTTAAACACCAGTTACAATTATTTAAGTGTAAAAACCCTCGAAAATTGGGGAAACTAGCAAAGTTTTTCGTATTTTTATTTTTGAAAAAAATATTTAGTACGAAATTTTCTTTATTATCTTGGCTAGGCTCCATACCTTTTATTGGTAATTTGTTTGCAATCAATGGAGTGTTGGTTTTGGTCTTGTGAACTTTTACTGCAAAACAACATAATAAAACAGAAAATTTTAGTGGAAAACACATAAGAAAATTCGCATTTACATTTGCTTGAAAGAAAATTAGTTCTGTACTTGCAAATGACTTTGACTCCCAAGAATCTACTGAAATCAATAAATATTTACATTATTGATTTCATTTAATATTAATTAATTAAATTAAGTTAAGTTTGAATTTAGTTATCGAAATTTTAGATCTTGTATCCTCTTTCAACTCCGGATAATCTGATGAAGGACATACTATGAATTCAACCAAGTAATCCATCCCAAAATTACTCAAATCAACCACCAATTTCAAACAGGACAAGGAACAAACTAGTTTGTCACAACTGTTTAGTCAGGATTGTGTTCCACTGCGGTTTATACGAACCCAAAAGTCCGGAAATTCAGGACTTGAAAATACCAGATTGCCTCCGGATTGAAAACATGCAAAGCAATTTACACGTCCAACATTGCTCAGGTGTCCTGCCTCCGACATTCGCCAAGAAACGTGATACATGCCAGCGTAAGGAAATGCCCCTGAAAACGTTTCCTTGGAATATTTTTGACAGAGATTAAACGATTTCTTGGTTTTCTTGTCGCTGGCGATTTTATCCATGAATTTTGTTTGCCTCCAAACTGTTTTCGTTTTTTGTTGTTGTTGGTAAATGTTTTTCTTTCGGAATATTTGTTGGTTTGGGGCCAGCTAGGAATCCCAACGAATGGAAAAGAGTCTAGATGTTATTTAGTCATAGCGTTCACAATGTGAAGGAGATTTCAACTTTTTTTTCGAATAGAATGCTAATCCTGATAATACTCAGTGAGGACTTCTCGCGGAAAAGAGGATTTTTTAAGTTGATAAAAAAACTTTTTAGTCTTGTTTACACAGAACAATTAGATTAGCCTTAATTTCAATTGATTTTATGGACAAAGGATGCTCAGTTATGCTGTGCTGAAATATTTTGTCAAATTTATCAGGGTTAAATGTTATGTAAATTTTATTATTTGGTGGAATGTCCGTTGATAATGTATATTTTTGTTTATACGTTCTCTCTCTAAAAGGCTTTCAGGAACCAGCTCAATACTTAATTGAACAATTTAATGTTGGGCAACAGATAGTCGCTTTGAAGTATGAAATTGTACAAAATGCCTATTTATCCAGTTAGTTATATAGAAAGGTTTAACACTGGACACATAGTCCTAAACCAATCAGATACATCCTTTTCAATATTTTATGAGTATTTTACTTTATCTGTTGCTAAATAAAGCAAGACAAAGAGAGAATCCGACATTTAATAATTTATGTTCGTCTCGGATTTTTTTTTTTGTATTTAGTCAAACTTGTGTCGATTGGAAGAAAATTATTCCTCGACAAAATGGAAGACTTTCATAGTGCCCAATAACATCTTATTGCGAAAAAAGTTAATTTCCTTGCATACCAACGGGCAGATATACATCCAGTGAAAGAATATTTTAAGCTCTCCGGCTATACGGACACGGCTAATCAAATGGATAGAGGCAAATAACTTTACGGGAATGTTAACTATACACGAACATAATTTCCCGTTGCATTAATTCCATTCAATTCGATTTTGACAGATGCTCAATTTCTAGTAACTTTTTGGAACCGAATGGGCGTGGGGAAAAATATAAACTTCAGCTGTAACAAGTCTACATAAGGCTTATCAAAAATATTTAAATCAATAATTCAATTCATTGTCAATGATGAAAATGTCCTTATACTTAATGAGAGTTGATACTGCTCAGTGAATGCTTTTTCCATATTTTGAATTAACTTCGACGATGTAAAGTGATTCAGCGATCACACTCAATTTAATCTCAACAAAGAAATAAAACGGATGACCATTCGCTTAAAGAAACTGCTTTTGTAACTGTAATGTTAATATACTGTCGATCTTAAAACCAAAAGTAGCCGTGGATATTGAAAAATGCAAATATTGAAACTATTTTTGCATTTCATGATTGACAATGTTTCCATTTTACTAAAAATATGCTTTAATTCGTTAAAGAACTCTGTGTGTAATCGTCATGTTCAGTTTTACAGTATTATACTCGATTGTGACATATGAAACTAACGGATTTTTTTAGTGATTTATGAATGTGATTTATATTTTTTTGCCGGTGATTGAACATAACAATCTGAATATGAACCATTATAAGTATATACAATGTAAACGCACAAATTCTATGAATTTTGAACAGCTGATGAGGGGTAAAGTTGAATTCTTCGATCGCTCTTGTACACGGGTAAGGCCTCTCTATATTTTAAACTTTTATGAGCAAAAGCAAATGGAATTTGTTGCAATTAAGGATAATTTTTCCAGGTGAAAATTTTCGGGCAAGATCCCTGTGGTAAATTATAACAAGAGCTTCGATAGTCCAAGCTTGCCGGGCCTTCCAGTAAAGATAATTTTAACAGGTAATAATAAGTCACCAACTGTAAATTTCCCATCATACAGCCCTCAAACTAGAATAAATTCTCAAGCTAGCACTTCAAGATGCGCTAGTAGTCCAAGGAATGAATTATTTACTCCGGAAAAGCTTCTTGATCTAGCGCATCCGCTGATTCAAGTAAAGACAGTACCCAATAACAAAGGTGACCAAGGCAACTGTTGATTTCTTTTCTAGTCAACAATGAAAGCGGTGGAAATACAAGTTTGACGATATTTATTTAATATTTTTAGAAAGAGAGGTGGAAAGAGCTCAAGCTGGTTTCGAACACGCGTTCCTGCCGCTTCTCGTCAGGATTAAATTCACAAGCTGGGACGCATCGATTGGCACTACCAGCTAGGTGGATAATGACTGGTTATTTTTTTATTTTACGTGTTATGATTGTTGCTCTCAGCTTGAACTTGAATTGCGTTTGGTAAGCTTGATCAATTCTCGAAGTTTTTGGTAGATCAATTTATCCATTTTCACTTATAAGTTCTAACTGAAAATGGATAAATTGATCTACCAAAAAACTTCTAGAGTTGATATTTATTTATTATTAAGTCAGTTGACACTCACAATTGATTATTAAATATGGCGGCATAAATTCATTAGAGAGAGATACATTGACAGATCCAGTCCATTATCTTCTATTTGAGATAGTGCTGCCAATGTCGATGTTCCTAAAACAACGCTTTAATTAACCCTAGAGTGATATCGCTATTATTTTACCTTTTCGGGGATCGCGGCTCAAGATCACTTTGAGGGTTCCATGAGGGCTCCTTGTTTTTGTCCTTTGATCAAATCTAAGGAGTTTTGGCTTAACTTTTCAAGGTCCCGGAAAATTTTACCAAGAAGGGCAAAGAACCTGAAAAACTAGCAAAAATGTCATTTCTAATTCAAATTACGATATCTCAGTGAGTTTCTGACCAAATTGAGTAATTCTAACGAGGTTTTAAGGCAGAGATACTATCTTCTAATAGTATTAGAGTGGTTTTGGCAAGTTCTTCAAAAAAGGTATTTATTTTGAGATATCAAAGTGCAAAATAGCAAAAACTTGAAAAATCTATTTTTGCCGCATACGTCGTTATAATGATAAAGAATTTCGTTCAAATTGGTAAGAAAATCTCTTTATTTGGAACAATAAAGTACAATTATTGAGAAGGAATGTAAAATCTATCATTAATCATATTTCATTTATCATTCTTGCTCTCGTCATGCCTGACAAACAATAGCTCTATGGTTTTGGCACACGTATGTCTGATACTTGAATCATTTGACACTGCATTCTTCGTTCATGGTTCGGACACAATGAATACATTTTCCCTGTTTTCTTGTTTCACCTACGTTACGTCCTATTACCTATTACGTCATAACCAATGGTCGATAACACAAGAACCACATTATTTTTTTGGCGTGTAGGATAATTCGAATTTGGTCTGATCAAAAAAAAATTTTAAAGTTCCTGGCCCGCCAAAATTCTTGTAAGAAATTGGTGTTTGAGGTTTTTTCAGTATAACTACAATCGTGAGGTTGTTTTCTAACATTGTATCGAAGATTTATGTTCAGAAAAACCAGTTGTCGCAGGTTATACTGGGTGCCCCATCTAGACAGGAATAACTCTAGAATGTTGAATAACTCCGCCATTTTTCAGCTGATTTTGACAAATCAGCCAGATTTTGAAACATCAGTCATTGCCATTTTAGTCATGCATCGATTTACGCCAAAAAGCGGGCTGAAATTGTAGCGCTGTTCATTGAAAACAATCGTTCAACTAAGAAAACTGTGCGTGCTTATCGTAAAAAATATGGGAGACATTCGGCGCCTTCCGCCAAGACAATTCGTACTTTGGCGAAAAATTTCTTTGAACACGGGTCTGTAGCTACTCGCCCGCGACCAATTCAACCGCGTCCCCGACGCTCCAATGAAGTTGTTGAAGCGGTTAGAGAGAGTGTTGCCGAAAATCCAAGTGTGTCGTATCGCCGTCGTTCTCAGCAGCTGAACATGAGCGGAACCACTTTAAGAAGAATTTTGAAGGACGATCTCAATCTTTTTCCATACAAAGTGCAACTTACTCAAAGATTGTTGGAAACGGACAAGCCACGTCGCCTTGAAAATGGGAATACGATCGCAAGAAAGATCGATGCCGAGCCTGATTTTTGGGACCGAATTTTGATGACGGATGAAAACGATTATTGGACCATTTTTCTTCAAAGTTGGAGAAACCATCGACGGTGCACGCTATCTTTGGATGTTGGCGCACTTTGTTTGTCCGGAAATGCGTAAACACGGTCTGACGAACTTTCCCAAGTTCCCGGGACGCGTTGTGTCGAAAAAGGGTGATTTGGAGTGGCCTCCTCGTTCGCCGGATTTGACGGCGCTGGACATTTTTCTGTGGGGCTATTTGAAGAGTAAGGTGTATGCCAGCTAACCGTAGACTATTGAAGAACTAAAAGCTAATATCACAGCGGAAATTGCTGCTATTACGCCCGAAATGTTGTCAAATACAATGCGAAATGCCCAAAAAAGGGCCGCTTTTTGTGTGTCTAATGGAGGTGGTCATTTGATCGATATTGTATTCTGAGGGAATTGTCAATAAATGGCATTGTATACCCTAAATAAATCTTGTTCATTTTCTAAAATCGGCTGAAAAATGGCGGAGTTATTCAACATTTAAATAGGTCTTTTCTAGATGGCGCACCCTGTATTTCTGTACAGAGTCCTGCATTTTTGAATAAATGATTCCCAAATTTAATTTATCCTGAATACGACGAACAGCTTAGGTGTTCTTATCGTCAAACGCAAGGAATTGTAAAATGGCTTTAAATCTTTTTTTGGGCCATAACGGCACAGTTTCTTACGCAATCAACTTTTAACTCCCATCGACCATTAAGAGAGGTCGTATTTGTTGTTTGAAGACCAGGAAAATACAATAAAACAGTGAAAGTCCTTAGTTCAATTACGTCAACATGTTTATATATATTATCCAACTGTCTGTTTATTTCTCGGCTATCGGTCCAATGGTCGATTTCTTCATTAGTATGCTGGACAATTTTGGAAAGCATGGGTTCGTCGAAGTATAAAATCCAACTTTCATAAGGAGATTTTACCTCTTTTACAGGTACAAGTGGAGTGGGCGGCTGCGTGCTTGTGGCGCCTCTATCTGACAGTCTTTGACGTGGAGTTGTGCACCACTTAGCCATTTTTACCCACAGCAGTACTTATTCGTCGTGTAGCCATTTTTCGAATCTTGACACGATGAGAACAAAAGTGATGTTTTGTTATACACGCGCTAGTATATGTTTGTAAATATATAAATATTGGGGCCATATATACTCATTTCTTACCCGAAAAGTGCAAGAACATAAACATATAAAAAAACGTAAGACATAAAGCAACAAACGAACGTAAAAAAACTTTAAAACGACGAACACGCCAGACGCACTTCAATTGTTCAATGTGATCCTACTCTCAGACGTTGAAACCGAATTATGGTTACATTCCGGAGAAGTAAACGTAAACCGTTCTTTTTGCCGCAAGCTTTGAACCGGTCTGGGGTGTAAAGTCATTCACATGGCGATTATGTTCTCTGACAATATTTGAACGTTCAATTCTTATGTACCGCTCGGTCGTCATGTCCTACAAAACATGATGCCAAATTCACTACCTTTTTATTGTTCAGGTTCTAGGTTCATGCTACATCTATACAACAGCAACATACTCAACAGAAAAGGACTAAAGCAAATTCTTTTTTGGACGGGTTTTTATCGGTATGTAGTTTGCAAATAAGATTCCTGTTTTGATGTATAACACCAAGACTCAGTATACCATTTTTTGACAAGTACTCAGTGACAAGCTTGTATAGTAATTGGCAAAATATTATCTGTAATTTTGGTTGCGATGTATTTCTAGGGATTGACCATGATAACATTTGAAGATATATCAAGATCAGATTCGGTGGGCAGCCATTTTTTCTGAGCCAGTTTTGGATCCAATTTCGGACACAAACTCAGATGCTCCACTAAGAACGTAAATCCTCTAGCCCCATTAGTGCAGTTTATTTGTTATATCTTTTCAAGTTATTTCTTGCTTTCGTAGAGCATATTTGCACATCGACGCACAGATATTGCTCTAAAAGGTTTTCAGCAAAGTTGAAAATGAGAGCCATTCCTCATTTTCAACTTTAAAGACCAAAGTCCACCATCAAGTGGATGTGGAAAAGTATCCTGCCTTTGCTTGGTAAGTGTTGATGATTTTGATGCTACAGTAGTGAAATTTGATGCACAGTCATAGATTTGATCAAGACCTTGTGTGTTTAAGTCTTCTTTAACCCTAGAAAGATAACCTACGTCGAATCGACGTGTACAATTTGGAAAAATCGGCACAACTCTCTCGTAAATGCAGCAACTCCGCTCACAGTTTATGCCAACTCAGTCGATCTATTGAGCTTGCATCCGACGATCAAGTCGCTCCAATAAGCGCATTATTTCCAGAGAAACACGCCTTTCGTACGTCGATTCGACGTATAGTTATCTTTTGTGTTAGTTTTTGAAATCAAGTGAATAAGTTCTTGTGAGTTTTGCGGGTAGTTATATGTTTGTATACTTATTGAAACATTATAATTTTTGTAGGTTTTGTAAACAAAATAAAATGGTGTCGAAAGGTGCTTTAACAGACGACCAAATTTCGCGAATATTGCAAGAATGGAGCGAAGAAGAAATGGAATTCACGGATAGCGAACCCGAGAATAATTTACTCAAAGATGATGTGGAAAGTGATGTTGAAGAATATGAGGTAGGTCTCCCACTAGTAGAAAGGAACTTGAGCGCTGAGGATGAAGCGGAAAATGTTTCTGAACATATTCAAAACACCTCATCTTGCATGCCAAATCCAATTATAATGCCACAGCATCAAACACTAAGATGCAAAAATGGTCACCGTTGGGCGGCAACTAAAGGCAGAACAAGTGGTAGAACATCGTGTTCCAATATTATTCGAGTATCTAGAGGTCCAACTTGGATGAGTAAAGGCCTTTTCGATCCTTTGGAATGCTTTGGAATTTTCTTAACCGACGAAATTGTAGAGGAAATCACTAAATGGACGAACGCAGAAATCCAGCTTAAAACTCAAAGTCCTGATATAAAGGCAACATTTAAGACTACAAATTGTGATGAGATTCGAGCACTAATCGGAATCTTGACACTTTCAGCAGCTATGAAAGACAATCACTTGACCACGGTTGAACTTTTTGATTGTTCATATTCAGGTGACAGATATATTGCTGCTATGAGTTGGGACAGATTTGATTTCCTGATAAGATGTTTGCGAATGGACGACAAATCTGCGCGACCAGCTCTAAGACCAACTGATTCATTTGTGCCAATCCGAAAAATATGGGAGATGTTTACAAGCCACTGTCGATCTAACTACATTCCTGGACTATATGTGACAATAGATGAGCAGCTTTTAGGTTTTCGAGGTCGATGCCCTTTTCGCATGTACATTCCGAACAAACTCAATAAATACGGGATAAAAATAGTAATGGCATGTGACAGCGCAACACGCTACATGATTGATGCAATTCCTTATCTAGGAAAATGCACTCAAACCAATGGACTTCCTCTCGGCGATTTTTTTGTGAAAGGACTCACAAAATCTATTCATGGGAGCAATAGAAATGTGACCTGCGACAACTGGTTCACGTCAGTTCCCTTAGCAAAGAATTTGCTAAAACCGCCTTATAATTTGACTTTGGTTGGCACAATCAGATCAAATAAACGAAAGATTCCAGAGGAGCTGAAAAATGTAAGGTCCAGGCGTGTAGGAACATCCATGTTCTGTTATGATGGGCCATTGACTTTAGTTTCGTACAAACCAAAACCAACCAAAATGGTCATTGTTTTGTCATCATGTGATGAAGAAGGCACGATACATCCTACGACATCTAAGCCTAATATGATTCATTTCTATAATGAAACAAAAGGAGGCGTCGATACATTCGACCAAATGTGCTCCTCGATGTCATGCAGCCGAAAGACGAACAGATGGCCCATGGCTATGTTTTATGGTATCCTTAATATGGCATTTATAAATTCATATGTCATATATTGCGAAAATATCATACGTAAACAGGAAAAGCCGCTAAATCGTCGTGAGTACATGAAAAAGCTGGCGGATAGCTTGATGGCTCCATTCTTGTTGACAAGGCAGCAAATATCGACTTTGCCGAAGGTTCTAAAGGATAAAATAACCCAAATTTTACCAAAGAGACCAAACGAAGCATCTTCATCAAATGGAAATTCACTTGATTCAAAAAAAAAGACGATATTGTGCCTATTGTCCGTACCAAATAAAAAGGATGACGAAGTCAATGTGCGACAATTGTAAAAGCCCAATTTGTGGGGAACATAAATCGAGCACTTGTCCTAGTTGTCTTTAAGCTATAAGGTAATGAAAAAATGTTATCGATATCAATCTTTATATTCTTAAGATACCAAAAATATAATTTTTAAAAGCTTGAGTCATAATTTTAAGTCTAAAGTTAAGCTCGCAATATCTGTTTAAGTTTTTTAAAGCAAGAAATGACTTATTTTGTTATTTTTTTAATATTTTGAAGTATGCTCAAATAAATAGTAATGTTTTTGACTTAATCATATAAAAACATCTTATTTAATGAAAATCTATGCTTGCAATGAAAAAAATTATGAACACAATTCAAAATTTGTGAACCCAAACGTATACACGTCGAATCGACGTATGGTTATCTTTAACGTACTATAAATTATGGTTATCTCTTTAGGGTTAATGCCCGACTCCAATGATCTGTTTTACAACAAACCACTGGTTCTCCTCTCGGAGGTACTATATGTAATACTGTCCTTTCATGTCCGTATTATAATCTTAGTCTCATGATCTAATTCTATGTCTATGTCTGCAGCAGTTCTGCGTGAAAGTAGTTATCTGCCAGACACCTAGTTGTTACAAATCAGGTTTTACTAGCTCTCAGGTGTCAACAGAGAGGTATAAGATATAGAGAGGCTCTATCCGTGTAAGTGAGCGTCCAAAGTCTTACACTTATCTTTTTACCCTTAGTAAGGTGTTCAAATGTTCGACTCAATTCGTTCCTGCCATTTGTGTCGTACGCAGCATGATAGCTGACTTTGTATCAAAATTTATAGGTTTTTCTCGCAATTAGAATCACATTTACTTAAAATTATTAAGGTACTAGCCAGTTATAAGCAAACATACGAAAACCACATTCATAAGTCACTAATAACAGCTGAAAAATGCACAAATTTTACGTGTTTTGTTGACGAGCATATTTCTGCCTTGAAATTAAGAATTATCCATCAATATTACTGCCGACAATTTCACATACAAGTTAACTGACCAATTACAGCATATAAATAGCAAATGAAAAGCATTTTCATTCATTAAATGTAAAAATAATATCGGTATTTACATTTTCCGAAATCTTCGGCTCCCTTCGGTTTTAAATCTGACAGTGAGTTAACATTACGGTAGATAAATCATGCCCTTTAGTCAGTCAATGTCAACTGAAAATGAGCCAACGCTTATATTGGGCATTTTTGGTTCTCATTAAGGATATGGATCTGCTCATTAATGACATTCACAACGGAATTAAATATTTGAACTCATTTGATTAGCTTAGTGTAGCCTGGAGACCAGCTTTAGATTGCAATTTCCCCATGTTCCTTTGGCTCGAGCAAATTAAATCCGAAGTCGATCAGCTGTGAAAATTGTATAGAATGGGCGGGGCCTAATTCTTCGGGAAATGATGTTCCTGCGGAGTTAACATTCCCGTTAAGTCGATTCTCCTGTGTCCATGGGCAGTACAAATTTTTTTATGATGGGCACTTAATGTGATAAAATTATTTCGTAATTTTATTGATTTAAGGACAAAATATTGTTTATGAGTAGTCGAATGACAAAATGCGGATAAAAACAAAGTATGTGCGTGAATTATAGCAAGCAAATATGGTGATGTTTGTGACCATAGTTCAGATCGTGAAACTTTCGATCTTTTATTTATACTACCTCTGATTATTTTGAAGTAAGGATTGGTGAGTTTGTATTAATATGCGTTACTTTTTGTGATTTCGAACAGAAATGAGAGCAGAGAACGTCTCTGTATCTACTTCATCTATGGGTTTCAATGAGTGTGGCGCATGTTTTACACTCACGTAAGATGATAGACACTGTGTTGCTGTCCAATTAAAAAAGTTTTGTTTTTTTTTGAGTCGTAGGTACGTTGGAGTAATTGGTGATTGTATAAATTGTTTTCATTATTCTTAAATGTGTAAGAGAGCCTCCTGTTTTTAATGGGGCAGAAGAGGAAAGTTTTAGTCTACCGTAATCTTTACCGGTCATGACTCTTTTTCCTGTTCTTCAGTCGCTTCTTCATTATGCCCTTCATCTTCATATAAAGAAGAAAAAGAAATCAATTCATTGGATAATGGTGAGGAGGTCCTCAACAAGTATCAATTCAGTGGTTGTGGTGAACAAAATTGGAGAGGCTCATTCTTTTTCATCTAGTTTGTAGATGTAATAAAACGATTAAAAACACGCTTCAAATTAGGCATATATGCGAGTATCAGTATTTGCGAATTAGCTGGGTATAAGATTTCCAATTTTTCCAAAATTTCCAATTCAATATAAAGAACACTATTATCAACCTTTTTTGCAGCCATAGATATAACTGCTACGAAGGATAAACCTGAAATGCTATTAGATTTCATTAGATCCATCAGTGAACCCAACGTATTAAACATGACGTATTTAATTGCTTAACTTTCATCTCATCATGTTGATAGTCCAAGAATCGTCTTTTACTGTTAATATATTATCAGGTTTTTTTTTTCATTTCTCCGAGCTGAAGCACTCATATATAATAATCATCTCATCATGAAACATTTCAAGTTTCATTTTTTGTACGCCTCATTGAACATATAAGACATAAGCCTCTAGTTCTTTCTATTTCACCCCACCCTTCAGGCGAATAGGTCTACTATAAGCATCGCATTGAGTTACAGGTGGGCTCTCCTCAATATATGGTTTTTACTACCCCAAACATAAACCTACTTCGAGAAAATTCCTCATCTTTTCTTCCTAAGTACACTTGGAAGATAACGTTAAGTCCTTGATGTTCGATGTCCAAGGAAGGTTTTTTTTTACATCGAGCTATTCTACTTAAAGACTCAGTGTTAGTGGCTGTAAATACGTGGTCACCGCACTATATGCTTGTCAGAATGATGTTTCCTAGGGGGTAGGAAGAAGATGAGGACTGAATGGGGAGCAAAAATAACTGAAGACTGATGAAGTAAAAAAAATTATGATAAGAACAAACGAGCAAATCTACTGAGCTCCTTATGTACTCCTGCCACAGGATAATTGAATTTTTCTGAAAGAGAAAGATGATAAATGCTAAAATAAGGTTGAATAGAAAGGATTAAGTTAAATGTAGTACAAAAGTAATTAAGTATAACATCCAGCAAATGTGAGAAGCTCTAACAATTCGCTACATTTGCGAAAAGCATTTGCTTGAGATTCAGGGTGCAATGAACAATTAATCATCATTTTCATCGTTAATTTAATAAATTTCTATTCGTGTTGCCCTGGTCCTCGTTAATTTTCCATATCATTCAACAAAATGGCGTACAAAATTTCCTAAGTAGCTACACGTGCTCACACCTTTTTTTGCACAATAATCTATCAATCATTAAGCGTGTACAACATGTCCTTATAACTTGAGACGTTCCATATAATGAGGTATTCTTCCATTCAAATGTTCTTTGCAGCTAAGAAGTCTTACAGTCAGAATCAGGTCTCATCCTGGGGAGGAAGGGGACAAAACACCAACATACGCAAGCCAACAATTTATGAATGCCTTTAAATCTCGATGAAGCCCATCAAAGCTTAAAGAAGTCTCTTTTCTGCACATCCACCCCCATTTATCCACCCCACTCCGGCAATAACACATGCGATGCGGTTTCCACAAAGTACTTTTGTAATACCTTTTTTTAACATCATAAAAACCACTTGGCTGTGTCATCAAAGTCCTTTTGGGTGCTAACCTACATTCGCAGTTTTACTGCGTACAATGTGACTGGCACAAGGATATCTATGAGTATTTCGTCCCCGTATTACCTGTGTTGTAAATTCACGGAACTCTATGTAACAAGCTACATCATTACAATTACCATACTGTGCCATTTCACAAACAGCATCCAAAGAGGAGGAAACTGGAAGAACACAGATTTGGTGAATTATAGGAGAACGCCACCCAGCTGAGCTCCTTTTTGGAGCCACGTTTAAAATGGTGTTAACGAATCGTAAAGCATTTTGTTTATTGCAATATTCAGCCATTAAATGAATTGTATTCTATCGAAATAGGCTGTTATGGTGGGGTGTCGTACGTTCAAAAGATGTTGGTGTTGCTTTGTCCTAAAATTATTGCTTTATTGTTTAGGATTAGGCGACGAAACAGGAAATATTACTTGCTGAAAGCCTTGTTTTCAATTTATGTCAGCTCCAAACATCTTTTCAAAGTGCTCCGAATTCAATAACAGATTTCGCAGCGTAAGAATAGGAAAGAAAATAAACTACAATAAAGACATTTTAATATTTTGAATAACATATTTTAATAATTTAATGTTATTAAATGTTAAAAATAACCTTGAGGGTATGTCTTCTATGAAAAACAAAGGACTTTCTCGGCAACTGCTCTAAATTAAGTGAAAAGCATGTAAGGCTTTACTTAATTGAGAAGAACATCGAAGACTATATCTTAGTGGTAGAATTTTCACAATGAAATAACTCTAATAAGACAAAACCTAAGTCAATAATAACCAGTACCTATGATATTTTTCAGCTCCTTTCCTTAGGACTTAGGATAAAGTGATTTATGCAGGGTTTTTCCACTTTTCTTGTAATTTATAATCAAAGTTTTGCACATCCCTCCTAGAGCTTGTCGAATTTGTTAGCATCCTCAGCAGTACTTGCGCTCCATCATAGGCATAGGCAGCTCTTCTCTGCCTTAAATTGTTACCGCGAAAGCCCAAATTCAGTGAACGACGAGTTTCACTTGAGTATATCAACATTCACATAGTCGCTTGGGGTATGTCCAAAATATTATCAACATACCGTTATTTCTGACTTACACTAGTAAATGTTAACATTCACCATACACTATTGGTGAATGTTGAATGTTCTTCTCCATAATTCAGTTGCTTAAAAAGGCCACAAGGGTGACGTGGCCTTTTGTCTCCCTTAATTAGAATTCAAAACACACAAAATAATAACAATTAAAAAAATTACTTAAATATGTGACTCAAATGTTACTTCTTGTCACAACATAAACGATTACGACACATTAAATTGAACAAGGATGCCTTGCTTTGACAACTGAATTTATCTGTGGAACAAATCCATTAAAAGTGACAGCTTGTATAACCTTCCCATCTGTATGTCAAGTATCTGCAGTTGCTTCACTCAGCGATATTTTTTAACATGAATTTCATCTATGGAAACAACGAGAGTGCCGTTTTAGGATCGCGAAATGGAGGGTAATCAGGTCAATAAACCTTGAATTATCGTCGATTAAACAACTCAATTTTTAAGTAAATGTGAATTATTTTTGGTTTACCATGTCGATATTGAGTCACCTTACCAAGAAAAGAAACTCTTTCAAAACCATACTGAAAGAGATAGCATCCATTTAAAAGGACTATTGTCCGAGGAAAACCGTGGTTCACAGTGGCACATTCTCTTTGAAACTGACAGGGAAGACTTGAGTCGACCCATTGACTGAGTTAAAAAGTGACTAAACTGACTAAGTTTAAAGTGTCACAGTCGGCTTGTACAATCATGGCGGTTGACAAATTGCAAAGAAACCGGTGTCCTCATAAGCGGAGAATCCTTCGCTTTAAACATAAAAGGGTGAAAACTGGAAAGAATTGGAAAGAAGTGATAAGGTGAAAAGAAGGTAAAAATCACCCAAAGGTGTCCTTCATCTACGTGACAATACGTCTATTCAATAGTAACGTGTTGCGTTGGCTGTCCTGATCAGGGTGGGTTTCGATATTTTTCACTACCCATCTTATAGTCCTGACCGGGCTTCCGGCGACTATTATTTGTTCCTAAAGCTTAAAAAATGACTTCGTGGGAAGACGTGTTTAAACGATGCAGAAGTAAATTACGCAGTTTCAGGTTATTTTTTCGGACGAAGACAGAACATTTTTTTATGAATTTTCATATGAAATAATTGAAATATCTGAAAAATGTATTAGGGTAACAAGTGAATATATTGGAAAAGAAAAATAATTCTATTTTTGTATTCTCAGTTCTTACCCCGCGAAATTTAAACTAGCCTTCCCAATTCAGCGAATTTTAAACTCCCCTTCCCGGTTCGGCGAATTTTAAACTCCCCCTCGTATTGGCAGTTTTTCCAAGTTGTTTTTCAGTTTGAGTATTTGCGATTTCTCCACTAGGCAAAAAAACGTTGATTTTCGTCTTTGTTGTAACTTAAGCGTATTCCTTCGTGGTATGTCGTGTTCCTGAAAATTGAATAAAGGGTTACCCATCTGATCATTTATTTGTATCGTTATTCTTCATCCAGGCAGCTGGTGTATTCTGTATACCAGTTTTAGCCGATTCAACTAAGCCTTGTTTTTCACTGTAACGAGGCTTTCCAAGAACTATGTTAAAATCTTTCAATATTGCGTATATCTCCTGTATGACTTCATTATTGAAGTTTCTACTATTATCTGGTTGCAATATTGCTAGTGTACCAAATGTTAAGATAATATTGAAAGAACGTGAAACGCTACTTCATCAGCTTTTATTAGATGGCAAGCCTGTAGCTGGACAACCCTAGTAAAATGATCTTGTTACTCTATTATGAACTTATATTTGCAGTCTCTGTTGGACTGCAGATGTTTAAGATCTTCTTGACATCGTGAGTTTATCTTATAAGTGACTATTGGTTTCATAACAATATCTTTCTTCGGTACACTGTTTTTCATTTGACATGTTTGCACGAATTCAAATAACACGGGGTATGTAATATTTTCGTATTCTCGTTGTGACTCGGAATTCCTTGCGCATACGTGCTCTTCCTACGTGGCGTCTTTTGGTACGAGTTCCATGTAGTATACTGAACAATTCTTCATTGGTAACATGATAATAAATATACGATTCCCCTAGCTTTAATTGTACAATTCATCTCTCTTCACCATTAATTTTCAAATCTTGAACACATTTTAACCGTCTCTAATCGAAAGGCGCGTTGCACTCAGTTTTAGCAGAAATCACTTCAGAAACTCTTTTACAGTAATTTTCTTGGGAGAAATAAAAAAATTTTCTTCTCGTCTGCCCACGATTGTTGCATTTAACTTTTCCAGAAAACATCACAACTTACTACATTTTCCATTCAGTATAAATAACGATATCGGAAAAAATATTAAGAAAACGTTGCTCGCATCACCAAAGCTTGCATAAAACTAACACAGCTGTTTGACCTCCAGCAGAGCAAAGCATTTTGCCCTAAAGAGCTAGTCAACTTTCTCAAGGCTCCTCACTTTTCGACTTTCAACAGAGCTTATCTGTGCTTGTCGGCATAAAACAATGAGAAAGTAAAGTTATTTGGTATGTATTGATATCAATCGGTGAAAGTCGGCAATCTTCAATTCCGATCTTTCACGGTAAAATATATAAAAATCAAAACTTGATTTTCGTGTAATATCCTTCAAATCGATTCTTGATACATAGTGCTACCTATAATTTTAATACAACTTTTTATTTTTTTAAATAATAAATCCTTTGAAACAGTACATATCAATTAATCGTAGAAACATCTTTTCCATAAAATTTTTAAAACCCTAATAAAGAAAGCGGTGTAGGAGACTATAATACCATCTGCCAAATCGAAGTCGCCATTTTTTTTTGTTCTAAGCCTGGATATAAAGTTGTTATAATCCTGTTGTAATTCTTCAAATATGCTTCAAATAATCCTGCATAGCATCGGTTTTTCGTGCCTTTTTCCACTTTTTCCAATCATATTCCATTCATTATCAAAAACAGAACTGAACACTAATACGTTTTTACTATCCTTTAACGATTTTATCTTTTGATCTTCAAATATGTTCGTTTCCTGTTGTTGTTTTTTGTGTTTAATTCACCGTGAATTCCGACTCTATTTGTGCTTATTGTTCCAACAATCCAAATGAACTGACGTCTAAAAATCGTCCGAGTAAGTTCTATATCTATTCATTAAAATTATCGGTCTTTATTTTAGGAAGTCCATCATCCTAAAATTTCTCACGATAAAACAAACAGCTACGTTTCTTGGAGTAGTATCGAAAGTATTTCCAGGATGTGCAATGCAAAGTAATAGTGAGTTTTTGCATTTTGAGGTAGCCATTCTTCAGAAACAATGCTGTCTAAGGACCAACTGCATCACAATCTTTATTCTCAGTATCGCACAATCAATAAGCTGGGTAACATGGGGTGTTATTCTGCAATACGGTATCTTTATGAACACCGTCAGGAAGTCTCAAAAATGAGAACGGTCGCGTTGCAGCCAGAACTACATACAGCGCTAGAACTCTCGGGTGACTGCTCTCAGACAGAGAAAGAAGCACAATTATATTTATTTTTGTATTGAAACTTTATGCAAAGTCTAGGAAATTTACCGAACCAAACATCATTCCACTCATTTCCGTTGAATACCGTTAGATCGGCTGTTTATTCGAAGCAGCGCTAGATGTTTTTACGCTGAAAAAGCTTATGTGACGAAGCTTAAAAGCTTATGTGTTATATGCGAAGAACTCGCTAATTAAAGAATCATTCATGGAGCCCATGATATGAATAAAAGATTGTAAAAAGATAAACTCCCTTCAAAGTACACTACCTATTTTTTCGTTGGTTAGTGAAGGCAATTTACGCCCGGAGTGTGGGACTCCTTGTAGCGCATGCTACCACTGTTTGACACATTACTATCGGCTAGGCCTTTTTTTCGCCCTAGCGCACCGTCAGCCAAGAGAATATCTCCCTTAGGAAGGAGGAAGAATGGAGGAGGACTGCTGGAAAGTCGACCCTCCCAAACCCCGCATCCCAAGCCAATCCATGCTACCTTTTTTCGCTGTAAGTATTGCCTGAGAACAATGTGCCACACAGGTCCATTTGTGAAAAGTTTCCAGCAATTCTCCGGCCAGGTTGTCTGAAGAAACCTCTCCCATTAGCCCCTACAAGTCCTGCCACATCCCGTCCCACTTTCTACAGTTGAAGAATGTGTGACATGCGTCGTTCCTTTTCCCCCGGGCAGAAAATGCAATCTGGGAACCGTGAGTTACCAATCTTGTGCAGGTAAGCTTGAAAATACCCACACCCGATAAAAAGCTGGGTAAGGTAATAATCAGTCTCACCGTGCCTTCGATTAAGCCACGATCCCACATCCCCTATAAGGTGGGTAGTCCAGCGGCCATTAGAGTCGCTTTCTCAGGACTATTGCCACTCAATTATTGTGCGCTGCCTGTCCTCTCGGCTGACAGCATATCTAGCACCCTACCCTTTTCTGTACTAAATTCTCCGTCGCTCTCTAGCAAGTAGGGCGATGGGTATCACTCCTCCGATTAGAAACACACTCACTGTACTTGCGCTTTCGGTAAAGCTCCTTGCTTAGTGCTTCGGCCCAAACCTCAGAGCCATACAGTAGCACTAACTGTACAGCACTCATGAGGAGTCGGCGTTTGCTCGGTGTGAGCCTACTGATGTTTCACATTAGTCGACTTGGAGCCGAAACGTCTATCGTGGCCTTTTTCGCCGTTGTCCAGATCTGGTCCAAAAAGCTCATTTTCGAATCGATCAGTAGTCCCGAATACTTTACCGCAAGTTTTGACTCGACAGTAGCATCTCCGGTCTGCATAGGAATTACCGTAGAAATTCTTTTCTTCGTGAGAATGACCACCTCAGTTTTCTCCAGTGCCAGACTGAACCCACGGGCGGTCATCTACTCACTCATTCGACGCATTAGCGTTCCAAGTCTGCACTCCGTATGTTCGACTGTGCGTCCGGTGACCAGTGCTGCTGCATCATCCGCATAGCCGACCAAGCGCGACTCATCTGGCAGCTCAAGTCTCAATAGCCCGCCATATGAGGCGTTCCACAAGTCGGGTCTCAGGATGGAGCCTTGCGCTACACCAGACGTTATCTCCCTACTTCACCGCCCGTCTTGTGTATCATAGAGCAGACTGCGGTCCTTCAAGTAATCCCTCAATATCCGCATCAGATACCTTGGCAATCGGAAAGAATTTTCCAATGTGCCAGGAATATCCGCCCATCTGGCGGAGTTGAAGGCATTCCTGACGTCAAGCGTCACTAGCAGAACCACTCGTTTGGAATCATTTTTGTGCACTGCAGCTTGATGGACTAAGTTTACCACTTCCATTATGTCGTTGGAAGTACATCGCCCTGCTCTAAAGCCATACTGCCGAGGAGATAGGTTCCCTGCAGTACGAATTGCATCAGTGAGTCTTCCCTAGATTAACTTTTCGAACACTTTCCCGGCTGCGTGCAGCATACAAATCAGTACACTACCTATAGTCAATTAATATTTGACATAACGTAAAACCTTCGTTCTTTAGTTTCTTCAGAATTATCGAAGAGCAATGGTTTTCTGTTGACTTCAAACTCTGGGCACATAAATTGAAATTTTCCAATTTTCCTTCACTCTAAAGAGTGATTCTGCTAATGATACACAACTTACAAGTGAAATAATAAACGGACAAAATATAATTATTGTAATTGCATTGGTTTTATTGGAAAGACAATTCTTTGTCACTTTCATTTCACTTTCAGTTCACTTTCTCCGATGTTCTACTACTAGTTAACCAATAATTGGGGCCGTATCTCGCAACAAGGTGGTGTATGTTTTCTTCCAATTTTTCAAACCTCTCGGGCTTGTCGGTGCAGACGACTGATTTGAGGTATTGCCGCATGAAATAGGCCAGCAGTGTTAAATCCCAAGATCTTGCAGGCCAGCTCACAGGTCTAAAAGGAGAAATATGTGCACATCAAATGCTTTTTTCAATACGTCGATGGTTCCATCTGCTGCGTGGTATGTCGCGCCATCCTGTTCAAATCAGATGTCCCCTGTAGTAGCGAGTCAATTCCGGAACGAGAAAATCATTGATAATGACTGTACAGTGGTCACCATTGGCTGTAATGTTATTCCATGCTGCATTTCGAAGATATATGGACCAATGATTCCATCGGCTCATATAACACATAAAACGTTGAATTTCGTCGGATATAACGATAATTGGATAGCCACTTGTAGTTGCTTATCACTCCAAACAAGGTAATTTTGTTTATTGAGTGAGCCATTCAACCAGAAACAAGCCTCATCGCTAAATCTGCAGCACGTTTTTTGGGCCCATACACCAAATTTACGTCATTCCCGGTGGCCGTTCGGCTTCAATTCCTAAGTAAGTCGAGTTTTGTGAGTTCAAAAACAAAAGTCCTTCCGTACAATCTTCCATAATTTGGATGTGCACAGGTTTCATTGTTGTTTTTTCACTACTCACTATTTGACATCTGGATTGATGCGTGTTATCAATGCGACTAAATGTGGTGACGAAGCGATCTATGGGTAATCGAATTAAATGTTCAGATGAACGGTTATCTTGGCCATGAAACTTAGTAATAAAAACGAAGTGGGTCGGATGAGTTTCTCTAGCAGAAACGTTTTTGCTTAGTGGTTATAATAATCTACTTTATAAGTAATTGGTTAAAAATAAAGATTTATGTTTTTTTAATCTATGGATGGGAATTGATAAAGTTTTCTGTATTTAAAGTCTTTATGTCCTAGCCTGATTCAAGCAAAATTAAAAGAAGGAATTTGTGTTAGGTGTTGGATAAGAAAGATCAAGAAGGATTCCAATTTTGTTAGGAAACTAAAAGAAATTTATCGGAAACAGGGGTAGAACAGGGGTAAGATTCCATTTTTGTTTTAGAATTATCACAGAGGAAAAAATTGCGTGACTTTCTTGTGTTGAAGTGGCAAACCCTATTTGGGAAATGTCAACTCTGCATTCTAAAGGGAAATTGGTTTAAGTCACAACAGTATTGTGTATAAAATAAATTCATAAAATATCCTTAAAGATTCATTTCCTACTTCCCACCTTGGCTTTTCCCCCTGAAAACTTCAGCGAGAATGATTGAAGATTTTGTTGGACTATGAGATTCGGAATCGTTGTACAATTCGTTGCAAAAGGATAAGAACAACGACTAAAAAGTATCGTTATAAAAATAAAAAAAAATTTCAAATCATTATTTGGGACAATAATAATTTACATTTAATTATATTCGTATCAATGTCTCAATCAAGATGGGTGTTGGGTTGATTTTTTTTGATACCACAAAGCTTAAGTATTCTATGACATAGGTGATAATAAAATAGGGAGTGAGCTACGACAAATAAAATATTATGTTTTGTTGTCCACTGTTATCACACTTAAACTGCATCTAACATAACAATGCTTGCTTAACCATTTGATATTTGAAAAATTTGATATTCCACATAACAATTTTATAGCCCAAGCGCCACGGGTCTCTGTTTACGTCTTCGACGAGGTTTTCCCAGCAACGGGCCTCACTTCTGTTGATCAGTATGCGAAGGCATTTCTTGGCCGACCAATATACTGCCATTCTGGTACATGCCTCGTCATGGCTTCGCGCTCGTTGAGCTTTTTGCAGGAGTTTATGATAATCCATTCGTTGTTCAGCTATTTGAGTGGACTACCAATATACCGGAGGCTCGGTCAAGATTGACGTTTGCTGTGTATTTGCTGAGAACAATTTGTAGCAATGAAGTGACCGAGATTTAGTAAAAAATGCTGCGATGAGAAGCGAAAGAATAAACAAAGTTATATAGAGGAGAGAGAATAAACTATATAATAATAAATTTATTAAGAATAAAGAAGAAGAAGAGAATAAACTTGTCTTAGAAGCTTGGACAAAATTTTGTTAACTTTAGATGAAGATTTGGATTTTCAAGACGAGTAACGAGCTTCAAGTCCTTATACTCAATTTTCATCGATTTTCATCGTTTTCGACTTTCGAATTTTCAGATTCTGAATGTCCTTCCTGCTAAGTCTTACAATATATAGCCCATGAATATTCCCATAAAGGTGACTCTCCTGTTTGTATTCCCTGAAATATTTTGTACCGCATCACAATGAGAAAAAAAGACAACGTGAGTTACAATAAAACAGCAAATTATCTCTGATTACATCTATCACTTGTCCTAGTACAACGGAGTAGTCTGTTTAGTTACATTGTGTTAGCGAGGATGTAGTAGCGTGAAGCGGGCCAGTTGGCAAGCTAGAAAGTAGGCACAGAGACAATTTTCACCATTGCCTACGCTTAATTTGGTCTGCTTAAAATTCATGAGGATTTTACCATTACAAAAGGGATGTGAACACAAAACATCGCTGAAGGCTTGATTCCAAACGAAAAAAAATATAATTTACATATCGTTCGGCTGACAACGAACTGGAGTAATAGTAAGCCAGGAAAAATTGGTGGATAGGCCTTTTTAACTGTAAGGATATCTAGAATACACAATCAAATTGAAAAGAACGAATGGCATTGAAAGCGTCTTACCTACTTGCGATAAAGCATTAAAGTCCTTCCTTATTTCCTTTAAAAGCTAGAAATTAAGGTAATATCAATACAGATTTAACAAAGTAGACTTTAAAGTGGAAAGCGTACTGTAATCTTTTCCCCCATGTCTCGGTCCAGATTGTTTTCTTAGCCTTTATTTTCGTGAAAATCGTCTGAAACGACATTATGAATTTCAAGGAAATGAAGTTTGGTTTGTTTGGATGAAGCTCATTTGCATTGCTGATTTACATCAGATGGAATCATTGCGATTCTAAATTTATAATTTGTAATTAATTCTTTTGTTAACGGAAATTTTAATGATTATTAGCTCTCTTTTTTCCGTGAGGATTTTGTGTCAGTTTGTAGGATATGGTTTCAATATCTTTCGGAAAGACTTCTTAAAAATTCACGGACTTTAGTCTTTAAGTTCATGAGACTGTATAATTTAAGGACAAAATAGTATGTGAGAACCTATACATGACTGAAAACAGATATACTCTTAAGAAAATTGCATATCATGCAAGTGTTATATAAAGTTTACTACAACATACTCCGGAGCTTCACGCGTTGGTCAACTTCAGGCTTCTTGGTACTTTGCATAAAGAAATTCGATCAGAATGAACGATTTAACTTTTCAGACTCTAAATGTGAAAAAAAAAATAGCTACATCTGTTAAAATCTAGCAAACAAGAAAACAAATAAAATTGTATATCACGTGTCTTACATTCTTCTCTTCCGGGATGTTTTGAACATCTACAAAAGATACATGGACAGATTTCTACCATTTTTCTTTGAATTTTCTCGGTAATGGTATAAAACTGAAGTAAAATCAATTTACATTCAATAAATTTGTATACATTTACAGAACATATTGAAAACGAAAGTAAGATTTCAAAGAAAATTTATTGTTCAAGGAAGCAAAAGTCCTTCGGTAGTTACGTATTCATCGTTAACAAAGTAAAAGTAAAGTGAATATCACTAAGCATATGATGAAAAACAATCAAAGCTGACGTGCTTTCTCTTTTTCTTTGGGAAATATAGTTTTGAGAATAAAATTCATCTTTCGAGAAGAGCATCCACAAAAAGCGACTCGGATTTCTGAAATAAAACAGTACAAAAGTTAGAACTAACCATCAACAAATATAATCACAAAAATTCAGACAAAAATACAATACGAAAAAACACAAAAGCATAAAAAACATACACCCCACCAGGGATGGAATCATGATCGCAAGATGTAATCACAATTTCAAAATAACGATCTATGACTTAACGGCAAACATGGTTCTTGGTATTGGTCCGAACGACGGCTGTCACGGTTGCAGACATTTATTTGACAGTGATATTCGAATCCCCTACGTGGTTAACTGAAGCCGGCGGCGATCAGTCTTTCGGGGTTCCTGCGGGGAGATCACTGCACGTACTAGGCCACCACCAAGTTATAAAAACACATCACCTTATGGGGAAAGGGGCACGACTACGGTTTCCGTGGCGCCGCCATTTGAGGGTGTCTTAAGATAGATCGACCAAAAATAAGTCGAAAATGTTGAATAAAATTTTTCGATATCTCGCTTCGTTTTCGAGATATTGAGGTTCAAAGTTTTTGTATACAGACAAGCGAAAAAGTAGACTGCACTAGAACTACGGTCGATAAAAGAGATTCCTGGGGGTAATTTATGGCAAAGTAGAGGCGCGAATCATTACAAATAATGTTGGAAATTGACACTTTATATTTTGCGAGAAGATCATCAGCAGAAATTGAAAATAGACATTGAAAAAAAGGGGAAAGTAACACGTTAAGGTTAATAAATGGAATAGTGTCACGATTGGTAGCTTTGAGGCAGAACCAACTATCAACTAGCTCCAAATTATGTAGAATTGTCTCATGTGAATAGTAGCAATAGGCTTTCGCTGCTGCGAAACAAATAACGATTGCAAGTACATCGCGCACTTCGATGCGACACGTATTCCCTTCAAAAAATGTGCCAGACGCGGGGTTTATAATTTTACGACACGATTTATCTTTTTTCTTCTTTGATCCTTTTGAAGAACACCTCCATACCCATTTGAGTTTTTTGTCTCCCAAATCCTCAACGAGCATTGGGAGATTACAACATGTCGGTGGTGTCGATTGACGTGACGGAATTAAACCAATTTCTTCGAGAAAAGAAATTGCTAGGAATTAAAAGGAAGGTTTCTTTATTTCTAGCACAAAAAAAATTTTTATGAAGATGGAAGCAATTACAAATATTTAAGTTTCCTATTTCCTGAAAGATGAAACATACCAGGTTATGGATTGGGAATGAAGATCGACTAAAAAGACCACTCCTGCTGATGTTCTACAAGCTTCATGCCTGAGTCCAACCCTTTTCAAGATAGACACCTCTGACATACCCACAGGCCAAAACTGCCAGCTAGCTGCTTTAGCGGACGACACTTGTTTCTGTGCCTTCAACGAAAATCCTAATCAGATCATTTTTACCCTAGAGAAAATGCTGGAAAAGATCTACCTATACTTTTGCAGGTAGAAAATTTAAATGAATGTTAGAAAATACGGCAGTATTTTTAAGCAGAAAACTTAAGTCCAACATGCTGCCTAACAGATAACATAATTTTCTTAGACCAAATGATTTCCGCGTCCTAAGATCTGACCTATTTGGGTCTAAAACTCGATCGAAAGCAAACGTTTAAAAATGGCATCGAGCATATAAGTTCGAAGGTATTTATGTCTTATCTGTCTCTGTACTCATTAGTCGATCGAAAGTTGACCATGATTCTTCGTAATAAAAATATAAGCATCCTACCAATAACAATGTAGGGACCTAAGCTTCAAGTCACTCAAAATTGATGCTTAATAATGGCCCTAAACAGACCCTGCTACTTCTCTTCCGGATTGCTGGATTGTACAAAATGCTAACACTAGCCCTATGAACAAGCTTGCGGAATGAGTCGTGAATATCCTAGTCTACAAGTCTACAGAAATCAAGACCAAGAGTTCTCACCTACCTATGATTGCGATGCATCGATGCGAGGCGGGAAATATTCGGAAAAACGAAAATTCCTCGCAACGAGCTGCGTGACGTTTGTCAGATGCAATATGGCGCTTAAATGAAATTTGAAATTCAAACGCGTTAATTAGTTTTTGTGTACTCGTGTTATTCGGAATGAATTTTGAATGAAAATTTCGTGTATCCTTGTTGAGGCTATTATTCGCCAAACGAAGGAAAATTCCAAATTCAAATTTTTAAAAAATCAATCAACAATTTTATTCAAATTCCATTTGAAACGTCACCAATTTGACATTTGCCAGATGAATATTATTCTTCCTCGCATCACATGCGTTGTGAATTGAATGCGTCGCGCGACGATGAGCGAGAATGGAATCGCGTTCTCACATCGCCGTCACGCAGTATTGTATCTGGGCCTTTAGGTAATTGCAAACAACTTCGCAGACAAAACGCCGCGGCGTATCGCGAACGAATCGCCAACGATTCGCCATGCCGATGTATTAGTGAACTGCCCGGTGATGTATTTATAATCCGACGTTAATTTGTTATCGATTTGCCGCAGTACTTCAGATCGCTGTTGAAATTAATCGAAATGGCGATATGAATTCACATCGTCGGCAATCGATTTGTTTGCTGTAATTTCTGAAATAAAAATTTTCCTGGTTATTTTCCTGAAAGTTAATATTGCCTTAAGGAAACTGACTTGAAGATGGCCCGAAACCGAAGAAATAAATTTTGCGAAATCAGTTCCAAATCAGTTTTCGTTTTGTAACTTTTTAAACTTGGGAAAACGAATTTGGCATTGATTCTTCAAATTTGTTTTTCATATTTAGAGCATTTAAAGTCGGCTTTGTTTTGTTTTTTCTGAAGTTTTCATTTTATAAAAAACATTTTGTTCCATGTATTCGATTTTCGTTAACCCAATCACAAAAAATTGATGTCTTAATTTAAAACACACTTGTATTTTCTTTCAAACCAATACCAATAAACCGTAGCAAATTAAAATAGAAAAGGAAAACTTAAAAACTGATATGATTTGAGTCTGATAGGATATTTATATTGTTGAATTCAACGTAATATAAACGAAATATATAACGAAAACAAACGTAATATAATGTGATGAAGTTGTTGCTAATTTCGGTCATTTTTTATGTTTAAGTTTTCTGCGGCAGCATCAACAGATGTAACATTAATAGGAGTGCTATTCAAACTACGTGCATTCTTTGAAGCATCTTAAATGTAGTGCTGTAGAGTTTTTAACAGTTCATTTAGTGCCGAATTATTTATTAAATATTTTGCAGCCCACTCTGCCAATTCGGAAACAATATTATTCCTAATTCTACTGTCGACGTTACTTTCAACGGTCATATGATTCAGTCCCTAAAACTTATATTTTTTACAAATTATATATATGAAACGCTATCGTTTGTAATGTCGGCATAACAATTAAGGGATGGCGAATTGAATGGAGTTTAAGGAGCGTACCTGAAGTCAATTTTCAAATTATTGATAATATTTCAAACTTCTTTTAGAACTTTTTTTTTCGTGACATTGCCATCAATTTGAACTGGCTTCCCTGGTGGAATTGTATCTGAACTAAATAAGAAACATTTTTAATTTTAAAACATTTTAGAGAAAAATATTATAAATATATATTATACCTAATTATTATCGTCTCGAGCTTTCATAAATGCCAGATCAGATTATTGTTTTTTGTAATAAGGAATCTATAAGATTCTTACAGACTCCACGTCAACAAAATAGGAACACAAAAAGGCTCTAAAGAAAGTCTTTTCTTCATCAAAGAAATTGAATAGTAGGATTAATTCTGTTTATATAAAGTTACAGAAAATCAGTAAACGATCGAATCATGGAGAATACAATCGAACTGATGGAAAAAGATTCATGTCTTGCACGTCTTAATAAAAACAGGATAAGGAAAACTGACAAGCTCCAAAAATCTGCAGTTTATCAATAAAATCGGGAGACAGTAAAGCTCGGATAATTGCAACATGAATAAACGCAAAAATCGCTGAAATTCACAGAAAGCTCAAGTACAGCGCTTTTAGGAGTTCATAAAACCGATTTACAATATTCAACTAGTTTGACGGCCTGTCTATCCGTTAGTACGCCTTCCTGTCGGTCCACTCGTTTCTCACGTTTTCTCAGTAATCATAAATATTGTAAGCGAATCAAAAGAGATGACTTCTTCTAAGTAAGATATAAATAAGGAAAGCACACAGCCCAACGTTTCTGTCAAAAGGACTTTGTACTCAAACTATGATATGTAGTCCACTAATAGAAAGCAAAGCCAACGTGACGTCACTTCAGACGGCCGCCATTTTGTTGCAGTGCTGCCAATATTAGTAAATATATGAGATCTCGAAGATATTTATGTCACACATACTATCTGGAAATTTTAAGAATATCCAATCAAAACTGCAGTGTTGGTAGTTGTCAATGTAATTGGTGAAAATTGGAGAAAAGGGCAACAGACGCAGCTGTAATGCTGATTAGAAATTTATCCAGTATCTTCATCAGCATAACAGCTGTTTTTTTTGTTGTCCAATGTACACTTCATTACATGCATCTACAGTAGAGCACCCATTATCCATGTATCCTCATTGTGATTTCAAAATTTCAAACACTTTATTTTGTTTAAATAATTTTTATAATTAATATCAGCGGCTTTCCCATGTAGAAAGTTCTTATATTCAACATACAAAAATCGATAACATTGGATATTATAAAAAAAATTTTATTTATTTAAATGAAATTCACTTAGGTCCACACTATCTAAAGTGCTAATGCAACAAGACATTAAAACACTTAACTAATTAATTTGTTGTAAAATATATTGTAAAATATGTTGTGAAATATTGTAAAAATGAAGACAAAGCGTCAGCATTTGATAAGTATATTATTTGGAATTTACCTGTCGTTCCAACAGTTGGTCGAGAATCCGTGAATAGCGAAATGTTCATACCGGTTCGGAGCTCAAAGAGTGGTAAAGTATCACCCTTTCGAATCCATAAACCAAATTGTGTTTTTTTTAAACTCACCACATAATTAATACATAACTAGCGGAGTAGGAAACAAATCAAGAAGAACGCGCAAATGATAACTCTTGATCGCGTAAAAAACCAATTTTGAAAAAGCCTCACAAGGATAATGCGTAATCAAGAAATAATCGGGAGTTTTGCGATGCAAATTAATAATTAAAAATCAGAGCAACCGAGTTCGAAAACGGATAACCTCACAAGTCACTTAAAACTCTTCGCTGAGACTGGCAAGAGCGACCTGATCAACAACCCATAAAGTTTCAATTGGATCCAGAAAACAGAAAAAAGAAAAGTTTTCTTGTTCGCTCTTTCCATAGTTTTACGCGCCGCATATGCTATTTTCCGACTTTTGTTCGTTCTGGCGAAGAAAAGGGGATCCGAATTTAGTTCGCCTTGGCGAAATTCCGACAAAATGTTTGCTGGGAAGATATGCACACTATGTTGGTGATAGCGGATCAAAAACCTTCAAAGGTGTCACAGAAGTTCAGCCGTATGAAAATTTTTATATGAAAAAAAGGAATACATCCATAATGTTCAAAAGTGCATGGATACTCATCTACGGAATTGGCAAATTAAAGAGAGGCAAGAAGTAGGGATTCTGATTCGATTAAAAAGATGAGAAGTGAATAATGGGCTACGCTGGTAGACAAAATCTCAACATATGCC
Source organism: Stratiomys singularior (assembly GCA_954870665.1). Classification (NCBI taxonomy): domain Eukaryota; kingdom Metazoa; phylum Arthropoda; class Insecta; order Diptera; family Stratiomyidae; genus Stratiomys; species Stratiomys singularior. The sequence continues at coordinate 33,646,214 of OX940879.1, forward strand.
AGATCAAAACATGATCCGTGCCAGGCAGGAAAGGATTCGTGGTGTACATGCCAAAAAAACTACAAATAGTTTATCACAAAGCATCACTTCATAATGAAGTATATAAGGCTGTTAAACCGATTTACAAAAAACTCAGCAATGCTGATCTATAGATTCATTGTGTAGGCGGCTACAGTACCGTCTTTACCATAAGGGCACATGGGGCCCGTGCCCAGGGCCCCCAATCTCAGGGGGCCCCGAAGGACCGACAATTTCTCTCACACATTTATTCTCAGAACATTTTTGTCGGGCATATTACACTTTTTTCACAAATCAGTAATCTTATCAGAAGGTATTTACAAGGCATATACTACGTCATTATATCGATGACTGCGCCTGTTCCTACTGTACTAATTAATCAATCGATCACTCACGCAATCCCTCCAATTCCTAAGTCAAGCTGCACCGTCTAAACAAGGCCTAACATAAGTGTCGACATTGTCTATGGTTGGGGGAATCCCCGAATAATGTATTAAACTATCAGTCCGATAAGAGTGAGTGGCGTTATTTTGTTTTGTTTGATATCTAAAACAGAAGTTTCGATTTGTTCGTTTAAACATTATTTCATTATGTCGATAAGAACATATTTAAGTGGTTCACAAAAAAGAAAACAAGTTATAGCTCAAAAAGAAATAACGGAAAAACTTCCAAAGCTCACTTCGTTTTTTACGGTTGAAGAAACAAATAAGCCGAAGGATTATTCATTCTCATCACCGCAAGACAAAAGTACCTCTGAATGTCACCAGGGAAAAGAGGTTACCTGTGACGAAAATGACAAACACACTTTAGATGCTGAACCATCGACTTCAAGCTACTGTGAATTAATAACTGCAAGCTTAGAGAATGTATCAGTGTCTCCCGACCCTGGTACTTACTGTGACGACATTTTACCGGAAGAAGACCGTGATATTCGGATTCGAAAAAGGCCAGAGTTTTTCCAAAATAAAAAAAGTGACTTCTCTGAAACTTCTACAAGTTTTCCAGATGCAAATGGTAAAACGAAAACTAGATACTTGACTAAAAATATTTTTATTCGTAAATTGACAAACGGTGAGTCTTTAGAACGAAAATGGCTCCTTTATTCACCAGCAAAGAAATCTGTATACTGTTATTGCTGCCGTCTATTTAATACCACTACTGGTACTGGTCATAACTTAATGTTCTCCTGATGGATATAAAGATTGGAAGCATATAAGTAACTTATTGATAGAGCATGAGAACAGTTTACAGCACAGGGAATTTATGATGAATTATGTTGCAAGAATGAAAACTACTGGACGAATTGATACTGAGTTGCTGTCCTAATATAATACAGAAATTAACTATTGGAAGAATGTGCTCAGGAGTCGTGAAATTTTTGGCTTTAAGAGGTCTTCCTTTTCGTGGTGATAATGAGACATTAGGATCGCAAAATAATGGGAATTGTTTGGGATGCTTAGAACTGATTAGTGAATTTGATCCTTTTCTTGCTGATCACATACAAAACTACGGAAATCGTTTAAAAGGAAGTACATCATATTTATCGGCAAATATTTGTAATGAATTTATTAATTTAATGAGACAGCAAGTTTTGAAAACCATTGTCAAAGAACTTAAATCAGCAAAGTACTACTCTATTAGCGTCGATTCTACGCCCGATCTGTCCCACGTTGACCAACTGACTTTCATAGTTAGATACGTAAAAGACGGACAGCCTATTGAGAGATTTTTGCAATTTTTGCCTATGGATGAACATAATGCGCAACATATATATGATACCAATTTAAACTTTTTTGAAAGCCTTGATATTCCTACAAAAGATTGTCGCGGACAGAGCTACGACAATGCATCAAATATGTCTGGAAAGTACTGTGGTGTTCAGTTAAGAATAAAAGAAGTTTGCGAATTTGCGATTTACGTTCCATGTGCAACACATTCGCTAAATTTAGTGGGTGTTCAGGCTGTTGAGTGTGTTACTGAAGCAGTAACATTTTTTCAACTTGTACAAAAATTGTTTAATTTTTTCTCGGCTTCGAAAATTTTGACAGATCATTTAGGTGCAAATAGAGTCCTGAAGTCTCTTTCGGAAACTAGGTGGTCTGCACGCGCTAATGCTATTAATGATTTGCAAAATGGTAATTTAAATATTTTTGAAGCATTGTCTTCTATCGCGAGTGACATCAATCAACCAGGAGACACTAGAAAGGAAGCCCAAAGCCTAGCAAAAAACAAGTGGGAAAATTCGAGACTGCTCTTCAAACGGAAATATGGAATGATCTTTTGGGAGTTATGAATAAACGAAGTCTAAGTTTACAGAATAGCACTATAACCATGGACGTTGTAACGAAACTACGAATCTCTAAGCAGTTATGTCAATACCGCACGCAATAATTTTGATCAGTACGAAACGGCTGCTAAAGAAAACAATCCATATGCTGACTACAAAGATACATTTGAAAGAAAAAAATTTTGCAGCACACGCATCACTTTTTTGGAAGGATCATCAGAGACTGCACAGTTGAGAGGCAAGGAAAAGTTTCGAGTAGATACTTTCATTCCCATAATTGACACATTAAATACGCATTTAAAAAAACCTTCGGCAGTATACCAAGAAATTGATAGTTGATTTAGTTTTCTTTGTCAGTTAACAACAATCGAATCTGATGAGTTGACCAAAAAATGCAAAGAATTTGCAGAATTTTATCATGAAGACATTAATGCAGATGAGCTCAAAACAGAATGTTTTCATTTAAGCCAACATTTAAAAAATATTATATTAAATTTAATATATTTAATATATTTAATATATTTAATATATTTAATATATTTAATATATTTAATATATTTAAAATATTATATTAAATAAAAATATTTAAGGATATACTAGAAGATTTTGCTCAACAGAAATCCCGAAAGAAACCGTTATCGTAATCGTCACCAAAAAACCAGCAGCATTCCAATATCATTAATGACATATTATATCATACTACATTTGATTACCTATAATAAATGGTCATATTCATACTTATTAGTAAAAAAATGTTATTATAATTCGCTTATTTACTTTCCAAAGGGGCCCCAAATTCTTGTGTGCCCCAGGGCCCCAGCCTAGTTTAAGACGGCCAAGGGCGGCTACACTCAAAATAGTAATGAGTTAATCGATTTAGTGATATGGGCATTGACACCAAAATCTCTCAGCGATGGTAATAAAATATTAGCTACAGCTACCAATATCGCTATATGTATTTATAATTCCTTTGTATTATTAATGCATAAACTAAGTACGATGGAATTGAAAGTAGACCAAAATTCGTACAATATGTGCCATGAGATTGATTCTGAAGAATCCATCTCCAATAAGGCAAAACAGGCAAAAATTGACGCACAATCGAAGGAAAGATAAGATCTGAAGAAAAGTCTGGAAGGCCAACTTTATGGTACTTTATGGTGCCATATTATCCATGATTCAAGAACTTAAACATTTATCGCATTTATCTCGGAACAACGCTTTCCAAACTGGCCGGACTCCTTTCTTAAACAATTTTTCTTCGAATTTTTACAGTCTGTTCAAAACTAGTGTTTGCTAGGAAGTACAAACGATTTTTTGTATAGCATATTTCGATTGTTATTAACAATTTTTTAGCAGCTTTTTGAAATCACGCCATTTTGTCACAAATCAATTATTTTAAAAATTCTACGTATTTCACTGACTGTTATTATGCTTTTTTGATCATTTTTTATTTAATAACCATAACATTAAAATTTCAAGATAAACCAGTTCGCCCGCGAAGCCATGAAAAAGGCGTTTGTGTAGAAATGCTAGGGAGCCGCTATTTTGTTTTTAAATTTCTAAAAAATTCAAAGAGGATGTCAAATACTTGTACATTACAGACCCTTTAACAAAAATTCGATATTTTGATTGGTTTTGGTGAAAAAAATGACTTTTTTTACCTCTGTAGTTGGGTTTCCCTTCGATAAGGTAATTTTGAACCATACTTATCACAACTGACAGAAGATGATATCATGAAACCTGAAAATGGCTAAAATACGCTGTCAATATTACATAGTTCTTACTGGACAACTCCATGCATAAGCAATAGAGCTCTAAAAATTATTGATATAATACTCAACTATTCTACAATATTTAGCGACAATAATAGAATAGCGACATAAATGTTAACACTAACCCTAAAACACTATGCGACCTCAGAATACGTTTACAGAAATGATACAGGGATATAGATCCTGTCGCTTCACAGGAATGTCGCTGTGTGACAAGTCTGTCCAATCAGATGCACTTACAATGAATCTTGGATTAGTGTGAATTATAGAAACCCGACCCTTTTATTAATCACAGTATTCGGGTTCTATTCATGTTGGTGCCGAACACAATATAGGATTTCTTTAGAAATAATGTCTGCGGTTTTCCATGTCATTCTCAAAAGGCTTTGAATCTTTCGAAAGACTAAACTCATTTTTTCTGGTAAAAATGCTTAAAAATTGAAGAGCGTGAAACTATAATAATTTAAACAAACAGACGTGATCCAAATTTGGCTTACTTTTGATGTTGCAATCCTTCTCTCCCAGAAAGAAATAAAATCTTTAAATCCGTTTGATGGATCTAAAATCTGATGGGTTTGTACAATTTCATTCACCATAAATGACATAAAAACCTCTTCGGCTATGGATCTTTGGAAGAATTAACGTCCGCTTTCAAAGATCTCGTTCTATCTTCAACTCTTGTCTGCTTACTTGAATCCTTAAATCCGTACTTGATACGAAAAGCCAACTTTGTAAGTAAAAGCATATTAAAAATTGAGTGCATAGCCAATGTCGTACATTTTGGTTAAAATTTACTATTCCGAAAACGTTCCCCCAAATACGTAATCTTGGCAAAGAGTTACGAGCTCCGGGAGAGCAACACATCTTATCCTTCATCTAATAAAAGTTTTATTCAAAATATAAATGTGATACAAACTATCCCCATTCTAACCATTACTCATATGTACATCATGAATATTAGCCATTGTGTCCTCGCCAACAATTTCCTCTTGCTTCACCACCTAAACCCCATTCGAAAAGAATTTGCACTTGTAATCTTATGGTTGCATCCCATTTGAGACGAACTCATAGCTTTCTTCCAAGTGTGCCCTTGAGGTAAAGCTCGTCCTTATGGTATCCAAAAACACATTGAATAAAACATTGTAACCGACACTCTTGTTTGCATCCGTCTAACCTCCCATCTCGAAATGAATGAATAATTCACGAGTGTATCGGGCAAAGAAACATTTGCATCCTGGCCAATGCAGCAGGAAGAACTAAATGCAAGAGTGAGGCACAGGAGGCAAACTTATGTATGCAAATCCCCAAGTGTTGTACAAACAGTTATGATGCTTTATAATGTTATTACTGCGCTTTTACGAGAACGTTATTATCAGAGGAGCTGTTGAAGATGCAATAGATTCTATTACCGAGTGATATCGTAGTTCGAGTCCTGTTGTGGAGATGACGGCGATGAATACGAATCTTGTTCGTGTCCTACTTGAACGGATTCTCACCAGGATGCCAGCGGGGTAGCGTTCTATCATACATCATCGATCTAGGAATCCCCCACGAGTGCAAACGTAAAACTAGATAAATGCATTTGCACTCGATTCATCAAAGTCAGATTAGTGCAATTTATTTGTAGGTACTTAAGGAAAAGTTTTTACAGCTAGTCGAATCGGGTTGCTCCAGAAGTTTGCGTGAAGTGGAAATGAAGTGAAAACAAGAAGTTCATTTCCTTGGAAACAGTGGATTAAGTTTTCCATGGTTTCATGCACTTCCACTGTTTAAACTTCTGCCATAGTTTCTAGGAAATAGAGAGAAAGATTGACCTTTTATTCCAAGAACTAGTTTCAATTAAAAATACTTGGAAGAAAAAGTGGAGCACCAGTTTCATTTTTCCAGAGACTCTTTTATTTGATGGCGTCTTCACCTTAGCGGCCTGTGATGAATTATTAATTAAAAAGCCACACATGAATCAGATGAACTAAGTACCATTAAAATAGGACCACGGGAAAAACCAAAATTTTGAGAAATGATCAAAAATGAGAAGGCTGCCACGACTCCTTGATCTATGACGAATTTCTCACATTTGAGTATATCTAGAGAAAATACCCAACAGACTTCATACCTTACGAAAATTGTGCAATAACTGTAAATTATATAATCAAGGAATATTTCTGAAAAAAAGTTCATCGAAAAAACCATAGTGAAAATTCTGGATATAATAAGCGGAAAGCTTCTTAGGAACTCAAAAGTCATCAACTAACAATCACAAACGTCAAAATACCAAACAGAGCCAAGAAGTTTTGACACTTTCCATAGTAAATTATCTAGATTTACGAAAGTTGTTATTTGTTCGCAATGCATGAAGCCTTGAAGGGGGCGAAGCATTGATACAAGGGAACCAAGATACACAAGCATTATTCCATAATCGACTAAATCGATTACAGTTATAAAATTTCGATAAAAAATTCGTTTCCATCTACGAGGTTTGCTCAAAAAGCATCGTGAATTTTGAATTTGCGCGGGCTAAGTATGTTCGATTTTTGATCTTTTGGTGGCGTTATGTTGGTACTCATGACCCTCACTTATGTTGAAAATTCCGGTCATTTTGAATTTCCAGTCAGTTTTAGACAGTTATTGTGCGTGGACGTATTTTAGCTTGTCTTCGATTTTCGTCTATCCCAAAAATGGATCAAAGAATTTGTATTAAGTTTTGTGTGAAGAACAACTTAAAGTACGCGGATGCATTCAGCATGTTGACTGTTGCATACGGCGAAGCTACTTTCTACAAAAGCAACGTTTATCGGTGGTACAAAATGTTCGAATGTGAAGATTTTGCTGACAGTTTTCATTGATTGCATGGGCGTGGTGCATTATGAGATCTTGCCGCAGGGTAGAACGGTCAATAAGGAATATTACCTTCAAGTAATGCGCAATTTGCGAGAACCGAGCCGCCAGAAACGCACGAATTTGTGGAAGAACAATAATTGGCTTTTGCACCATGATAACGTCCCTGCTCACACAACGTTACTTGTGCGCGAACTTTTGGCCAAAAACAACACTCTAATAATGCCGCAGCCACCGTATTCCCCAGATCTGACTCCTTGTGACTTTTTCTTGTTCCCGAAACTGAAGAAGCCCCTGAAAGGACGACGCTACGTCACGATTGAGGAGATAAAGACGGCATCGAAGGAGGAGCTGAACAAGATCACAAAAAATTATCTTTCAAAATGCTTCGAGGATTGGAAAAAACGTTATCACAAGTGTATAGTGTCTGACGGGGATTACTTCAAAGGGGACAAAATAGATATTCATGCATAAATAAACAATTCTTGAAAAAACATGAAATTCGCGATACTTTTTGAACAAAACTCGTATACTGTTGCGGTTGAATTCAAGGCAAGTCGCCAGCTGGCATTTAACAAAATTAAAGGCCCAGATACAATACTGCGTGACGGCGATGCGAGAACGCGATGCGATCCTCACTCATCGTCCCGCAACGCATTCAATTTACAATGCACGCGATGCGAGGAACAATAATGTTCATATGACAAATGTCAAAGTGGTCACGTTTCAAATTAAAATTGTTGATTGATTTTTTAAAAATTTGAATTTGGAATTTTGCTTCGTTTGGCAAATAATAGTCTCAACAAGGATGCACGAAATTTTCATAATTATTTTAATTTTTCCGAATAACCCTCCTACTAAAAAAGTAATTAAGGCGTTTGAATTTCAAATTTCATTTACGCGCCATAGTGCATATTACAAACGTCCCGCACCTCGTTGCGAGGAATTTCCGTTGTTCCGAATATCTCTCGTTTCGCATCAACGCGCCGCAATCATTGTAAGATGTCGTATACAAACGCATGTTACGATAACTGCTTGACTTTTGCTGCGAAACTCTCGTCGCGCTCTCGCATCGCCGTCTCGCAGTATTGTATCTGGGCCTTGAACGTTTTTTGAGTGCAGTCAAGTAAAAATAACGTGAAATAACTTCTGTGCCATTTTGTAAAGGCCTATATGTACATCAAGTATGAAGGCTTTCCTTCTTTTCTTTCTATAAATAAATTATTTTCAACAGTACAATATGCTTTTTAAAACATTATTCTAGGGAATATTACTGCAGGAATTCATAGGACATATAAAGGGGCAGAATGTGCTCCTTAACGTTCTTAAAACACATGTTTGAGTTTCAATTTATAAAAATATTCTATTGTTATGCAAATGGTGCAAACTTCGAAGCCAAAGACTGAAAACAAGATATAACTGAAGAGAAGGTAAAGAAAGCTATGTCTGAAGCAACTAAGAGAACTAGTGGAGACTGGAGAACGAGCAACATTTTGTGGGATAGTAACAGCAAAAGTCGTTTCTCTTCCTCCATTGTATGTGGTTTCTTGTGTCTGTTTTGAAATGATACTTCAAAGAGTCGTCTTGGCTTAGCAAAAAGGAATAGCTAGATAACAACTGAATTATACATGCACTGCTTCAACAACTCAAGATAATCCAATATTTAATTATTCATATTATGGAACAGTGATCCACCGGTCCATAAAGCACATCGAACGATTAATGTCAACGTATTCATAATCGAATGGAAAACAAAACCAATCATAAAACGCATGACAGCTGTCACACACTATGTAGCATTAAAAAGTGTTGCCAACTCAAAGTTCTACACCTCTAGAAAAAATATCATTCATAACACTCGATTTTGCAAAACTTATGTTATTTGCCACATGTGTCATTTTTCTTTCCTTCTTCGGAATGCTTTCCGAAGTTTGAGCGGGCTTAGTAGTAGAAGTAGTACCAGTAGTAGCAGTAATAGCAAATATAAATGTACTTTTGTTATTCTATATCTTTTTCTTAGAAGTCACCGAGGAGTGCTATGTTGAGAGTTCTTGCTGCTTTCATTTATGTTATTTTCTTGATTGATGAAATCATGCTTAGCAATAACGAACCATAATTGCGGTTCTACCATTGCGCCTGCCAATCAGTTCGAGGGTTCAAATTCTCCTGGGTGTTCAAAATACCACGTTAATACCATCATTTTGTAATGTGGCTTTCGATAGTCAGCCGCATCACTCTCAAATAAAATTGACAGTTTGAATCATACCATAAACAATTCTAAGCAATGAGACTTATAACATACTGCCTATCTTGTTGTATTCGAGTCACATTTTTCTTATGCATTGGCATTTGTAAGCAAAACTTCTTGGAGATAGGAAATAAGATCTGGCGAGAGGTGCATTAACGTTATGTTAAGCTTTGCATATATATTTAATGACTCACTTAACTGACGATACTTGATGACTATAATTGAACACCAGAAAAATTAAATTAACTTACATTGAATCTCGGAGCGCCAAACATCACACTCTCTTTGCTCACATATGTTATTGAATTTTTAAGCTCTCTTTTTTGTAAAGCTCGCTTTATTGGCTACGTGCGCGTCCATTTCTCGGTAAGACTCTTCCGAAATACTACTGCTTTTTAGTGTTACTCATGCTCGAAATAAAACAGATAGGTTAACGTGGTATGGGAACGTATGAACTCACTGCTCAATTCATCGAAAATACATAGCTCGTACAACTCGGCAGTGTGTCGCAACATGTCCAGATACGTTTTCAATCTTTTTAGATCTCAGAGTCATATGAGGTAGTTTTCGATAAGAGAATACATGAAAATAGTCACCATAAACGTTTGTTATTGGTTTTTGCTTTAAATAATCCGTGGCGATTCCTTCCGGGCTGGTATCTAGAGGTTTAAAGTTTTATATAGCTAGGGAGTAGAACAAATCACTAATCAGCTGCGTCTTTTGTTTCAAACACAAACAATGAAAATTTAAATTCACTTTTAAACGGTTTCTTTTAACTCATTAATCGGCAAATGATTATCAATTATTAGTTATCAATCACCAGCGACCAATCATCAATGACCAATCATCAATGACCAATCATTAATTATCAACCATTAATAATCAATCATCAATCAGTCAGTTGGGAATCGATTATACTTCAGGCCGCTTGCTTAAGTAATCACAATGAGTGTCCACCGATTTCCCCATTCAGACTCGGGAAAAAGGGACTGCGATACCCAAAGCTATTCTTCCGATTGATACCCGCATGTTTTACGTCTGCATTTGCCCTCTGGTTTTAGATGTGGCCCTTTAATAGAAGCAGATAATGGGCACTTACGCCAGTCCAGTACGAAGTCTTTGTCGTGGAGGCAATAGAATTTTTCTCGCACCTTCGTCAGGACTTTGTTCATACTAAGGAGATCTCCCAATGTTCCTTCATGCATCTCCTTAAGTACTCCTTTAACCCGACTTCTAGGAAGAACAATTAGCATATTGTATGATACCCCGTCCGCCGTTTTCCATTTCCGTTTAAACCCTGAAGGGAGTTCCATTGAACCCAGTAGCTTTTTAACACTCTGCGGCGTGCTGTTATGTAAATCTACTCGGGATTTCTTGTTGTCTGTTTCCATGGAAACTATGGTCCAATATCATCGCTGGCTAGCTGAGCGCCCTGGAGTTCGTAGTGCGTCTAACCCTCGTCGACTTCTGTCGTTATTTCACGCATATCCACACCTTGTTCTCTTTCTCGAATTTTCGGCAATGTATGTAATGAGCTGGACATGGGCGACGGCATTCCCATGTACTCCACCTTTCCGATAGACGATTTCATAGTTTTATGACTGAAACCAGTTGATTCATCTAGCAACTTGCCCTTCGGGGGTTTCACAATGTAGCAGCCATCCCAGTGAAGCATTTTCTTTTCGAAGGACGAATTTCAGTCCATATAGGTACATGTGGAACTGCTTAGTCACTTCAATTATAGCCAAGAGTTATTTTCGGGTTACACAGTAGTTCCTTGGATTCTTTGACAAAACTCGTCTGCAGGATGAAATATTTTTTTCTTTACAGTCAACCTGCTGTAACAGCACGACTCCAACCCCTTTGTTTCCCGCATCGGTACCAACTACGAACATTATAGTTGGTTCGGGGTATCTTATTGGGTATCTGTTTGAACACCTTGAAGGCTCTTTTACATTGCTCATTCCAGATAGAGGGACAATCCTTATTTGTGAGCTGATTTAGGCACTTGGCTTTTTTTAAGCAAAGTCTTTCTCGATTCGGCGATAATACGTCGCTAGTCCAAAAAAACTTCGTAGTTGTGGTTCGTTTTTAGCTCTTTCCAACTTTTCACAGCTCTGATTTTCTCCGCATCCATTTTCACCCCTTCTTTAAATGCAAAATGTCCGAAGTATTTTACTTCTGCTACGAAAATTATGAACTTTCTTAGACTCAGCTTCAAGTTCGCCTGTCATTGCTTTGAGAACACCTCTTGTAAGTTGCCTTTATGTTCGTCGAACGTTCTCCCTTTAACAATAGTGTCATCCAGGTACACTAAGCACGTTTTCCCGCATAACCCGGATTGCATACATTCCATCAGGCGATCGAATGTTGCTGTAGCATTGCAATGTCCACACGGCATCGCCGCAAACAGCCATAATCCAGTACCAACTGAAAAAGCAATTTTTTCTCTGTCTTCATTTCTATATCTTTCCAAACTTTGTTCATCGTTTCTTCTATGGTGTCCATCCTTTCTTGAGAGCTTTATCTTTGAAATTGCAGTTTTCACCTAAATCTATCTTTAAGTCAGCTGATTGTTTTTCCAACTTTGTTGTTTTTTGGTCAAGCTTTTGGTTCATATCGGTGAATGGCTTTTGTATTGACATCAACATCCGCATCAGTTCTTTCACAAGAACAAAAGTTGTTCCTCCTCCTCTCCTCCAGTGCAACTTCACCCATCGGGAAACTCGAACGGACCGGATCTATCCCTTCCGCTGCGCTCGCTTCGTTTCACCGATCGATTAATCTCGCGTTGCTATCTTCGGTGGAAATGCTCCGCTTTTCCAAATTTTCTTTCAATTCTGCTAAGTTAGGACGTTGATCTGCGCAACATTTTCTTCACGAGTTGATTTTGTGTCAAAGTTCACAAAATATCATAGCATTGCGCTTATCTAGGTAAGCGTCCTTTAAACTGAGTTTTGTAAATGCTCCAATCTATGTGTCCATCAAATGTTGGTGGTCGTGGCTGTACTTACTATAGGGGACGGGGTACTGACTGTCGTTACCTTTGTTCGCTTCAAGTCTTCTTTAATAGTTTCTTTTTTTCCTGCACAGTTTCCAGTTTGCTCATCCTTTCTTTGAAATTGGTCCTCGTATTTGTTGTTATTTTGGTCGTCCTTGCTTGTTTTACTATTTGGCAACTACAGTGAGGCGGGAAATTCATTTAACGCATAACACTATATATTCATTTGGAATAACACTATACATTCGCATAACACTATATATTCATTTATCATATGAGTAGCACCGTCGATTGACACACAATCTAACACAGTCTTAGAGACTGTGAGGCAAGGCCTTATACCGACAGATACTCTCGTTAAGTATTTCGACTTATGCCAAAGGATGGAGACTTAGACGTATGCTAAATTAACAAAATTTCCCTTAAAATCGCTATACTCATCGGTTTTTTATAAAAATTTTGTTAAAGCAACATGTCTGTCTGGCAGTGATTTAGGTTCAGATGAATTATGTTTGTTTTCGTTATAACTCGAGACTTCAGTTTTAAATTGAACAAGTTCTCTTTGAAAATATGCTTCTTTTCAGCGTTGTAAGTTCCCAAAGGCAAAAGACAGTTTGGGGTTTCTTTGCGATTTCAATTTTAATTTTAAGCTTTTGGTAATTCGAAAAATGAGTCATGAAAATGAGTCATAATTTCAACAACTAGCTTAAGTAACTTAACTAGCCTTAAGTACTCTCATGACTTCGTAAACAATTCATTAAATGAGACTCATTAATTCACCCGAATCACCTCCGTTGTCAGTATAAAAGTATTTCCATCTAAAACGTTTACCCACGGTTATTATCGCAATTATCCTTTACAAAATATATTCTTTTTATCTTCCTAGCAAAGCTTATTTCTCATATATTTCCGCTTCATAATTTTCACTTGGCAAACTCCAGCTCTAGTTGTTAAAGAGTTTGTTTCTTTTTATAAGAAATCTGCAAGTCACAGAACTATTGCGAGGTTTACACATGAATTTTTCATTAACTTTAACTTGTTGGACAGATGGATGCAGAAACTTCGACGAAAATACATAATTTATGAACTTTGCTTTTCACCTCTCTAATTCAAATTAAATGCAAAGCTGTAGCTCGAAGTGACGTCAAGGTAAACTTTTCATCTGAAGATCGAATGCGAAAAAAAACGTTTAAAAGGTTTGAAATCACTGATGAGTTTGCAAGCATGTGAATAATTGATCCATTAATGCATTACTTTTAAGGTGATGAATGAATGTTTGTTGACATTCGCACTGTTGCAGAAGCAGAAACGGTCACATATACACAAAATACCTCATTAAAGCGATTACTGCTGAAATACTGTTCAATTTCAGCCAATACCTTGTTCAATTTCGAAAATGAGATTCAGAATAATTCAACTGAAAACATTTTATAATAATTCCTTATTCCTTGAATACCAAATTGGACAGGTAAGTGCAACGTAGTTATAAATTATTGCGGGTGGTTGTTTATCTTTTTGTTTTGTTTTTCAATTCAATTAGTTTTTCGGTTACGCTCACTGCTAAATTATGTTCCCAACAAACTTCTGAATACTCCGAAGAAAATTTAAAATCCGAAAACTAGGATGGGAAGAAACTTACTACTGTGTCAACGTTAATTAAAACTTTCCCAGCTAAATAAATCCGCCTCGCCTTTATTTGCATTTACATTGCTATAGTAAGCAACTATGTATTATAGCAGCAATTTCTTTGCTACTTACTCTTTTGCCGAAACTAATCCTGCTTGAATGAATACAGTCAACTCGATCTACTTTGCATTAATCATCGCCATCATTCAAAGATGTCCACGAATCATTTTCTCTTCCGCAAGTGTTACTTTTCGCATATTCCCTTGTATGTTCAAAACTACAAAAAAAATTAGAAGAAAAGTAAAAATTGGAAGTTTATAGTCAAGACCTAACAGAAGAAAAATCGGTGTCCTATGAAACGAAGAAACTTTAAGGAGAATGTGTTTAAACTTTCAACTAACAATGGGAGTATCCAACTTGGGAAACACAGATTCCGCTGATTTTTATATACGTTGTAGGGTAGTCTCCCCTTAGTCACTAGGTGAAATGGTAAGATGCCCTTCGCTTTCGTTTACGAGAAAAATAAATTTAAAGTTCATGTAGACTTTTCTGGTAAGTAAAGCTCAAGTATTACATGTATGTTGCTGGATCCTCAAACTATTTTATTAAACTCGTACAAACTCTTGAGTATTGACTTATTGAGTTTCGGGCATTTCCTTCTGACCACAACAACTCTTTGAGTGGAGTTGCTTAACAGCTGAGGAAGAAATTTTTGCAAATAGTCCACACTTTTCATTATTTTCCATTCCTTAACAGGATTCAGGCGTTTAGGCGTTAAAATTATAAAATTTTATAATTTAAGATTTAAAATTATAAAATTTTATAATTTAAGATTTAAAATTATACAATTATTTTCAGGCGTTAAAATAACAATGTGCCATAATTTTGTCTTCTATGGTTTGACAGTTGAGAATGTCAAACTGTGTTGACATTTCTGATCAGTAACGTTGGCAATTCATCATGAATCATTTAATGCCGAAAAAATTCGCGAAGTTCATAGAGCATTTCTTCCATTTTACTGTCAACATAATCGCAGTTATTGATCGTTTTCACACTAACATGACTCAGACTAAGAAATGTGCGTATCGAAGAGAATATTCTCAGCTTGTTGGCCTTTGTCCTTCGACAACGTGCAAAAAAATACAGCTCGGGCAAGAATTAAAACCAAATGGCTTTCGTTTATGTCACATTTGGGCTGATTGGGCTCATTTGAAGATTTTGATGATTTGGGCTAATTCACTGATGAAGCTCATTTCTGGTTACATTGCTTCGTAGGCGAAATGGCCGTAGTTCATTAAAATTTCATTAAAATTGACTGTTTGTTGCGGTATACATACTAGCGGAATCATTGGGCCTTATTTATTTCGAAATGAGAAACGAGTTCCCGTTAGGTTGAATGCCGAGCGCTATGGAGCTATGGTGGCAGATTTTCTGTTCAAAGTAATCAGCTAAACATCGACAACTCTTTCATGAGACTTATCGCTTCTCGACTACTTCTTATGAGGTTATGTTAAGTCATTTGTGTATCGTTTAAACCAGCAACTCTTGGAGCATCAGAAACCTTTATTCAAGCCACCATTGACCCGTTACGGCCATATTAATTGGAAAATGGGACTGATCGAATGGACTATGTAATTCGCAGCCGTGGCAGACATATGCTGGCAATCATATTTAAAGACAAATGTCATGAAATTAATTTTCTTCAAGATTTTAATAATAAAAAATACATTCCAACAATATTTCTATCCTGTAATATCATTTAAAATTTTCAAGCTATAAAAAAAAACTTAAAAAAACACCCTTTACATTCAAATGTCAATTTGCTATGACAGTTACACTTATTGACAATAGTCTACATATCCCCAAAGAATATGTAGAAATCGAATGAAAACAAACAGAACAAAATACACTTGCCCTTTACGATTCAAATTTGAAATTTGAAATCGACAACAAGGTCGGTCGCACGTAGGGACATACTCATGTCTCACATTGGACAATACGGACAAGTGTATGTCCCTATTTTCCCAGTTATTAAAATGTTTGGCGCAGAATACCAATTCTCCAAATATAATGTGTGTTCTTTGTATGAAGTTTGCTTCGTTTGAAGAAACCGAAGTTTTGCATCGTTTTTTGACCATAATTACACAAGCATTGTCTGTAGTCTGTATTTTGTCATTGCCTTTGTATACATTGAAACTATAATGACTACAGTGACCTAAACTTGACTCACATAATTTATAAATTTTTATAAAAAACCTCGCTCTTTTAGACGGAGCGTATTGTTTACACGCCAAGTGTCCTTTAAGTTTGATTAATGATTCGTCAATTGCAATGTCCTCTTGTATTGTATATATTTCTTGAAATTTTTGTCTAAGAAAATGTATCACGGGCTCTATTTTGTTTAATTGATCAGTTCTGTTTGCCATATTATTATTTACAATAATGCCAAAATCTTCACATTCGTAAAACTACTGTATAAACTCGTTTCCCTAAATATTGGGGTTTTAATATGGTGCATCTTAGACCAGTTCATTTTAATCGCAAGTTTCTGTACTTCAGCCGCAATTATACATAGCGCCGTACATATTTCTATTGCATCACATTCAACAGCAAAGCAGGTTTAATCAACTTTTCGTTTTTGAGCAGCTCTGAGGCTCAACTGTCGACGAGTATCTTGGTATAAGTAAACTATAGCTCCAGTAACTTGTCAAAGCCATATTAACCTTATTCCGGAAATCATCGCATACATAATAGAGCTCCGAAGTTTTTCTGTGTAGGGTGTTTTACGTATGGGGTGTCTTTCAAAGGTATGAAAATTCAAGTTGGTAACACTCTTTAATGCTGCGTATGATTTAACAGCTGTCATGTGTTTTATGGTTAGTTTGGTTTGGTATCTTACCATGAATTGGTTGACGTTTGAGCAACGTCCACGAATTGCGCAGAATTATTTCGAAAAGACAGATCAGTTCCACAAATACCTTGCGCACACTGTCAACTTTATGGCCGAAATAACGGTCAATTAGAACAATTAATTCTGCTAGTCATGAATCGTTTCCGTACCATATTTCCTATAACTGATAATACGCATCCATGCACACTTCGTACAGGGCGTTATAAAGAAACCATAGCTGCTGTAGAAAGTTGTAGCGATCAAGACCCAAGTGAGTCCATTTAACATCGTGCTCATCGATTAAACCCGTGCCCATTCACATTCTGGAAGATTTTAAAGAAGGATCTTGGTTTGAGAAATCCATATCGTGCAGCAATTGAAGGTGAACAACACCCGGACCTGGCGTAGATTCGGTGTATTGGCCCTAAAACAAATTGCTGTGGATCCGGGATTTATAAAGAAAATTGGACTTAACGACGAGATTCATTTATGGTTCAATCTTTATGTCAACAAACTAAACTACCGCATTTGCAGTGATGAAAAACCACCGGCGGTTGTCCAAACACCGTTACATCCGGAGAAAGTCACTTTAATGTGCAATGTGGGCTGTATGAATCATTGGTTCATATGTGTTCAAAAATATTGCTGGGAATATGCTTCCAGTCAATGGTCACCGCTCTAGAGTCATGGTAAATGACTTTCTCCCTCTGGAATCAACTTGCGTTAATGTAGGAAACCTATGATTTCAACAGGATGGTACGAGATCCCATCGATTTATACACAACCATTGAACGATGCATTTGATAAGCGCATCATTTTACGTTTTGGACGTGTGGTCCAAAACGGGGCTGCAAGATCTTGTTACTTAACTTCACTGGACTATTTATTATGGTGATACGTCAAATTACTAGTATAAATGGACAAGCCTAAGACGTTGACCATTGGGAAGACAACATTCGCCACGTTTTTCGCGAGATACGGCCCCGATTATATTGGTTAGAGTAGTCAAAAATTAGGCCTTCCGTTTGGACTTTGTCCGTGCTAGTCGTAGTGCTCAAATTTCCAAAATTATATTTTAATAAAAGTATCAGAGAATTATCTTTCAAATAATAACTGCCAATTTTATGGCAATCGAAACAATGCATTTCATTTTAAAGTTCTATACTTCTAAAAAAACAACCATTATAATCACACATCCCGGTATATCTGTAAGAAACAAATAAGAGCAGATTAGAAACAAAATGAAGACGCTGCTGAGATTATCTTGAATCATTGATCGAGATACGTATTGCGCAGCTTATAAGAACTTCAGGTCAGCTGTAAGAATGGTGAAACTGGCATCATGGACTCTTTTTTGCAGCAACATCGAAGGAACGGGGATGACGGCAGGAGAAGGCGAGGTCTTTAGCTCCATGCGAATGAGACGATGACAAAACAACTCCCCCAATGAAATAAATATGTGATAGGGACATTACTAACCAATACAAATAGCAATGAAGCGATTATAATGGGCAACAATGTTTTGATCCAATACGCTAGGGTATAGGAATCTAATTGGGCAACACTCGTTGACCAGGAAGAAAAATGTACGAAACATTGAGTCAGGGCAATATTTTATCTTGTTACTCAAAAGAACTGCTCACGATATTAGACTGTGAGTTGGCACCTGACGAGAAGCGGCAGGGACGCGTGTTCGAAACCAGCTTGAGCTCTTTCCACCTTTCTTTCTCAACATACTTATGTTTAGTTCAATTCAGGACACCTACACGTTTTTCTGATGATGCATTTGTTTAGATAGAATTGAAAAAATGTTTTGATGGCATATAAGCTTTTCAGAATAGCAGTAGGAATAGGACATTTTGAAAAAGGTGACCACAAAAGTCACAAAAAAATCTTTTGATAATAAATTTGCTCTTTTCTGAATCCTACTTGTCAAATTTTCAAAGATATCAGTTACATGGTTGTTTAATACCTGACTAAAATTAATTCTATTTGATGTCCTAGTATTCAATTAGAGGTACATACTACGTTACAAACTCGAAGCACCTTACTAAGTATCTACGTTATATAACTACGATACTGTGGAACACTATCTCGCATGAAATAGAAGAGTCTAGGAAGCTTCTTCCCTCTCGAGCACCTGTAGCCAAAACGAAAAAATGACTATTCCAAAAGGATCGATCTTCATGCAGTGATCAAATGTCAGCGAAAAGGAGGGTAGAATGAGGTATTCGCAGATGGCATGCTGTAACTCCTTACTTGAAATTTTTGATAAAGGAAACTAGCCCCAATTAACTACAAGCAAATAATGACGTTCGAAACACTATGCTTATCGTCAAAGTATCTTCTGTATATTATTCACCAACAGTTAATCAATCAATCCCATGATTCGTTCTCCTGCTTTTTGATTGTTATTATTGTTATTTTTCGTTAATTTTTTGTTGTTAATTTTTGTTCATACTTTTGGATTCAATGATTTGTTATTATGATTTCGTTCGTCCTGATCACAAACTTTTAAATTAATCGTATCTTTAGGGTTAGTATTGTATCTTTAGGGTTAGCATTTCTGGCTTGCAAGTAACAGAAGAGTCTAAACTTAGTAGTCCTCAACAATTTAGATTTTGTATATGAAGCGTTGTGTTTCGATTATAAATTAGTTAGAAAGATCGATAAACTTTCCTCTAACGCTCATAACTCTACGTTAGAGTTCAACGAATTACTAGGGAAAATGAAGAAAGCAAAAACCTTTACACAAAGCACATTGTGCGCGTACTATGTCCTACACTTGCTCTCTTTATTTTCAGAATGTTATTTTGTTCCGCTCGAGAATGATAACAATTTTTACCCTTGTTAGTTTTCATAGCATGATTACCCATAAAGTTGCACTTGAGATGAAAATGGACGATGTGATGGGAGTTCCTGCAAGAAAACGCTTCCAACTAGCACCAAGCCATTCCTGAGCACTTGAATGGATTCCCAATTAAAGTGATTCGCTAAGGACAGACGAGGACAAGAGTGAGGGATACTTAATTAAGATATTTTTCATTTTATGTTCAGGCTCCATACAATTTCAGGGTTGATAATTTCTAAATGAATTTTTATATTCATACCGAACTATAAATGTGCAAGCTTTTGAAAAGATTTAATGCTGTCGTAATTGAAGTTCCATCAAGAATCATCACTTTGTTCCAGTATCCTTCGCTTGGAAAGGTATGGAATTAATACGTTGCTCTTTTGTCGATGATAATTGGTCGTTTAGTGGCATTGTTGCAATTCAAGATGAAAATTTGTTGAAATTAGGCTGGCGATGCATTGCATTCTACCTCGGAAAGTGATTCTGTAGTGGATGAATTATTTTCCCGACCCAAATAAAAACATTTTAGTTGTCCTGATAAAACACTTTGATGTGATTTATGGTTTGTATAAAAATAACAAGCAAGCTGGGCATTAAAAAAAATTAAATTAATGCTTTAGAGATTCGAAACAAAAGTTCTGGGGGTCACCTGAAAATTTGTATAGTATCATACACGCATTTAGTCTACCGGAAAGATCTCTCCGTTTTTAAATGTATGAAAAAAGCAAAATTTTCATACATTAAATAATATTTGCTGTGTAGTATAATTAACATAGTTTCTTTTGACCTCTTGCACGCGTGATTGCAACTCGCAAACGCAATTTTTAATTTATTATTTATTTTCAGAGGCGAAGAACTCAACTAAGGGCTTGGTTGACATCGGCTTCTGTTTTCAATTTTTTCCTGTATAAAGTTCTGCGAAGGGAAGAACAAGTGATAAACGGAGAGTGCGAGGCTTGGGAAGTACGATCGATGTGATAGAATTTCCCAGCCTAGTTCTGCGAAATCCTGACGAGTTGCCAATGCAGCACGTGGTCTGGCATTATCATAATGCAGTATGACGTACTTCCTATATGACATCCCCGGCGTCTTTTCTCTTATTGCTTTATTTAAATCATCCATTTGTTAACAGTATCGATCCGGATACAGCATTTCAATAGGTTTGAAAAGCTCGTAATGTACTAGTCCTTGGATGTTCCGCTATATACACAACATTCCCTTCAGATTCAAGCTCGACATACAAGTCACTTATAGGTCGGAAATGGACTGGAGGTATGTAGTAATGGACCTATGCTTCATCCATCGCCACAAAACGTAAAAAGAAGTCCGCTCGATTATGCTAAAACAGCCCCAAATCGACTGTTGAATCATTAACGTGCTGCTGTTTTTGGATGACGGTTAGCAAACGCGGCAGCCATCGCATCTATTGGGTGTACAAATATGAAATACGGATTTTACTAACAGATGGCATAACCATTACATATGGTTTGTGTCGGGGATAACTAATATGACATTTTGGAAGGTAAACATCTGTGAACAAATCCAGTATGTCATATGTTTTGATTGTACAAACAACATAGTTTTTTTCGCTTTAAAAATGTCGAATTACGTGCCAGAAAAAGAGGTTTTGCGGGGAAGTCTAATAACCTTCTTTCATTTGAAGAAAACGGCCGCAGAAACATCGATTCTTAGTGGAAGCATATAGTGAACATGCCCCAAGCCAAGACATTTGTGAACGAAGGTTTATAAGATTTAAAAGTGGCGATTTCGATATAAGCAACAAAGACCGTGGAAAACCACCAGAAAAATTTGCAGATGATATATATATGATATAATATGTATATCTGTATATAAGATACAGATTTGCAGGCATTGCAAACATTAGCAATAATAAAGACAACACACAAACTGAAAAACAGTTGGCAGAAGCGTTGGACGTTACACAGGCAGCGATTTCACAACGTTTAAAAGCCATGGAAAAGATCCAAAAAGCTGGAAAATGGGTGCCCCATCAATTGAAAGACACCGAAAGGCGAAAAACCATTTGTGAAATTTTGCTTGCCAGACAGAAAAGAAATGGTTTTTGGCATCGGATTGTTACTGGCGATGAAAAGTGGATTCGTTTCGACAATCCCAAGCGGAAAAATCATGGGTAGACCCAGGCCAGCGATCAACATCACAACCAGTCCGAAATATTCATGGAAAGAAGACTTTGCTGTGTATTTCGTGGGATAGTAAGAGTCCTTTGTATTACGAACTGCTGAAACCTGGTGAGACTATTACTGGCAAACGTTACCGGCAACAACCAATCAAATTGAACCGCGATCTCAAGGAAAAACGACCAGAATTTCACCAAAGACATGATAAAGTCAGACATTGCTCGGCCGCATGTTGCAATACCTGTCCAGAACTACTTGGGAAACATTGATTGGGAAGTTCTGTCCCATCCGCCGTATTCACCAGACTTGGCTCCTTCTGACTACTACTTGTTTCGATCGATGCAGCACGGACTTTCGAAACAGCACTTCCATTCTTACGAAGAAGTAAAAAATTGGCTTGATTAGTGGTTAGCCTCAAAAAATGAGAAGTGATACTGGGACGGAATCGATCAATTGACAGAAATATGGGAAAAAGTCGTAGCTAACGATGGCCAATACTTTGATTATTAAATTCATTCGTTCTGTTATTCAAATAAATGCATATTTCAAGCAGAAAAAATCCGTTTCATATTTATACACGTGTTATAATTGCTTCATGTCCAAAACATCGTGCAAAATGTATCCTGCTTGTTATTTTGAGATGCCCACTACCTAACCTAACTCGTGCAACTTCTCTCCACGATCATTGAAGATGATTCGATGTACTTGCTTTCCGATTTTCGCACTCATAGCCTATTTTGGACTTCGAGAGCGAGTTGCGTCTTTGGTGTTTTTTTGACCCATTCTAAATTCACAAACCTCCGATAAACTGTTGTTCTTGAAGGAGCAGATGTGGGATAAGATTTCTGCAACACTTGCAATGATTTTGCAGAAGATTTTCCCATCAAAAAGCAATCTTCAAAGGAGACGCGATGTTCCTGTTTTTCCATTTTGTTTAAGAAGGCGAAATTAGCGCCCTTCAAACGACTTTAGCTTGAAAACGAATAAACGAAATGTCATGAAACTTCATACATAAACTTGAGATAAATGATTCATGTTCATTTGCAAGTAGTGCCCTATTGAAAATTTCCAGAACTTTTTAGCACATGTAGTAAGTGAAGGAAAAGTGCGTTAGGCATTATTCTATTCCAGAAAATATAGAAAAACGCAAATATTTTGGATAAAATGAGTATAATCACTATCGGAGAATATTTGAGACATATTTGCTTAAATTGTTCTTCCTAATTTACGTAAACAAAATGTGTGTATATGTACTGTGTGTGTATATGTGGGTATATTTGTGTATATGTAATATGATTTTAAATAAAAGATGCTTTATGATTTTGGTGTAATTTGAAAGTTACTTTTTATTTTTTGGTAGAACGAGTGATTTATAACTTTTATGTTGTAAAGTTAAGCATTATATATATGCTGAAAAAATACATTTGATTTTATTTATAATGAATATTTGCAGAAAATATAAAGAGTATTCTGAACTTGTTCACAAAACCACGAGGAAACTAATGGCTCTTTTGTTAAAAAAACTCCTTTCACTCGATTGCCAATAATGCAATATTGTTGCACGGCATTCTCGAATCTCCTTCTTGACTTGCTTCGTCGGTCTTACTTGGAGTTGGTGTGATGAAACACCCTTACTCCCTTATGTCTGTGGATGCAAATCTCCCACCTGCTGATTATATCATTAAAAAAAAGAGCTATATTTTAATTTTATGCAAGAAGGTATGTTATGTTATTGGTTGATCGATCTGAGGCTCGGGTACACCTGCCGTCCTCCCGGTTCTCTACGTCTTAGGAATTCCATGGTAGTGTTGTCGTGTTGGTCGAGTTTGTCAAATAGTTTCAGTGCTGGGTCACGTATGTATTTGTCAATTGTGTCTGTTTTAATATCTTTTTGTATTTCTATGTTTCTTACATACCATGGAATTCGGAAAATTTTCCTTATTGCCATGTTCTGGAAGGCTTGGAGGGCTTTTTTGTTTGTCCGGGTAGTTTGGCTTAGTCCAGTACTGCCGTACAGTAGTGTCGTTCTTATGACTTGGTTGTATATCAGGAGTTTGTTTTGTTGTTAAGATGGCCTTTGTTTAGGGGGGATCTAGGGTTTTGATGATGATCATACATTGGACTCGTTTTTTACGTATATGTTGCGTCCAGTTCAGTTTTCCGTCGAATAGGAGTCCCAGATATGTGGCTGTTGATTTCCATGGTATGTCCTCGTTGTTGATGGTGAGTGAGTACGGTTGTTGGTTTCTTTACCTAGTTATAAAGATGGCTTGCGTTTTGTCTGTGTTAATTTCTATTTTCCATTTGTTAAAATATCCCATAATAATATTAATAGAGTTTTGCAATTTTGAAGAGATGACTTCTGCTTGTCTGGCTGAGTAATAGATGCATGTGTCATCAGCGTATAAAGCTGTGCGTACATTATTTGGCAGCCAACGCATATCCGCTATGTAGAGGTTATAGAGAATTGAGGAGAGGGGTGATCCTTGTGTAACTCCAGCTTGAATTGGTCGCAGTTCGGAGAGATTGTTGTCTATTTCGACGCGAAATGTTCTGCCGTGTAAGAATGAGTGTATGATGTGGATAATATTTAGTGGAATTTTTAATTCATGCATTTTGTAAATGACTCAAAGGCTTTAGCTATGTCAAACATAATTAATCTTGTTGCCTTTCGGCAATTTACTCACCCTTGTAAGCTGGAAGCTGCGAAGCTGCTGGTCGAAAACCATATTGTGTATCAGGAATGAGGTGCTTTTCTTCAATTATTTCATTCATTCGATTGAGTAACGCTCTTTCCGATAATTTTGATACAGCTGAAACACTGATGGGCCTCAAATTCTGCGGAAAGGTTAGATTTTAGCCTGGCTTAGGGGTATCTATAATGACTGCTGTTTTCCGCTTTTCTGGGTATTGACGTAGACAAAAATGGCATTAATAATGTTAGTGATGTTCTGTATCAGGTTTTCAGGAAGCCATCGGAACATTGTGTTTGCAAGTGTGTCGTATCCTGGTGCTTTGTTTTTGTTTAGTTCTTGTATCATGTCTTTGGTCTCTGTCAGGTCTAGTGGCCGTATCACATCTTCTTCCTCTTCCAGTCTTGAGCGCAATATTCGTCTTACTGCATTTTCTACCTTCTTCTGCGTCTTCGTGGTAGAAGCTCTCCTCTTCGGTATGATTTCCACGAAATTGCATCTCCAGAGTGTCTGCAAAGGCTTCAAATTGCAGTCCATTTGGACCGTGAATTCGTGGCACGACTGCTTTGTTTTTCACTCTGAAGTATTTGGCCATTCTCCAGAACGGCTTCTCACTGGGTTCTAGACTTTGTAGGAAACTCTCCCATTGACGGTTAATAAATTCAGATATACGGTTTCGTACTTGATTTGTTAGCTGGTTTGCTTCCGTTTGTAACCTAGGATCACCCCTGCTCTTAGCTCTTTTTCGGACTTGGTTCTTCCTCCTTATAAGAAGCTTGATATCCTATGGGAGTTCATAGGGGTTATATACCCTTGCCGGGTTTGTGAATGTTGTGTCCTCTTTTGCCTGATTCATTTTGTTAGTAATTTCTTCGATCATTGAATTTATGTCTCTGACTGTATTTAAACCTTGGGTGAAACTTTCATTAGCCCGAGCGTTTTGGAAAGCTTGCCAGTTAGTTTTCTTCCTTACTTTTAGAATTTCGTCTATATAGATGTCCTCTATTAGGAAGTGGACCGGTTTATGATCTGATGAAAGCTCCTCGAGGACATTTATCCGCATGTTGTAGTGAAAGACGCGGGATGTAGCAAAGTCTAGTATGTTGTCGTGCCTTGGACTAAAATGTGTTAGTTCTTCAGGCTGGTGCAGACTTATTTGTTTGTTCGTGATGAATCGATTTAGCTCAGTCCCAGCTTGATTGCTTTACCAATATATTATCTATATCCCTTTTATATTATGCTATATCCCTATTATCTATAACGGGCCCTCTAGCGTGAGCAACTGTTCAAGATCTTGTTTGAACTGATTATTTTTTACGGGATTGTACAATGAAATCACTGTAAATTCGAAGACACTTGTACTCTCTTTCATTGTCGTTCGGCCATCAATGCGTTGCAATATTGGCGTGTTTATTTGGTAGTGTTTAATGTTTCTCCTCACTAAAATGGCCGTACTGCCTCCCCTACCAGTCAATCTGTCGTTTCTGAACACATTATAGTTGGGAACGTTGTATCGTGTTCCTGGTTTCAAAAACGTTTTTTGGATCAGGACTACATGGAATTTATTATCTAGAATAAATTGCCTGAGCTCTCCAGTTTTTTCCTTCGAGGAGTTTGCATTCCATCTGAGGAGTGATACATGATTCACAGCCATTATTGCTTGTTCGCAGTGTGTTGTGCAAACATATTGTTCATGACTGTCTTCATCATCGTTTGTATCATTTGTCCAAATTGATTTAGCATTTGGGTCATGAATTAGTCCATGTTTGGTGGCGGGGTTTTTGGTGTTTGTGTGGTATTTCGTTGACTTAGACTATTGTTTGGTGATGTTGGTTTATTTGCGTTTGTTGTTGCAATTTGTGCAAATGTCTTCCTTATAATCTTAGGATTCTTTGCACAACCTCCGTAACTTGTGGGATGTTCTTCTCCGCAATCGATGCATTTCGGCTTTTGTTCTGGTGACTTTTTACACTCAGAGAAGTGGTGGAGCCCGTTGCACTTGACGCACCTTGCTCGTGCGTGCCAGTTGCCTGAGGAGTGTCCAAACTGCTGGCAGTTGTGGCACATGATTTGACCATTTCGTGGTTTTGTCGCTTCGACCTTGCAGACGAGACGGCATTTGGCGGAGATGTTATTAATGTGGGTTTCTTCCTTTGGGAGGAGGACTCTCATCAATCTTGAGGGCACTGCTTGCACTTTGAGGAAATGAACCTGTATTGGGTGGAAACGTTGTTTTTCCAGGTCGGACTTGATGTCTTCGGCCTCTAGGCCATACAGTCTCCTTATAATAACGTTCAGGTTCCTATCCTCGGGAAGGTAATAAGTGTGATACTGCCACTTTAATTCAGTGAGGAGATTCGTTAATTTTCTGTGGTCCGTTGTTGTCTTAGGTATAATTTGTATACCTTGGTATACTCGTTTGGCTGTTTCCATGTTTATATTGTTCGTTCTCATGAGTCGGTTAAGTTTTGTCCACTTGTCCGGTTCTCTTAGTATGATCGATAATGTCCGTGGTTTGATTTCATCTTTTGAGGGGCCTGCTGTAGGGGTTGGTTGAGGGGTTGCCTTTTTTGTTTTTTGTTGAGGACGGACAATTCAGGGAGTGCTTGGGCTTTTTTGGGGGGGAAGTAGGGATGGGAACTCCTCATCGTCCTCGGCTTCGTTTTCTGCCTCTTCTTCCTACTCTTCCATATCATTTTCAGATTGGGTCTCCGTGATCATGTCTGGGTCGATTTCGACTTCTATCGTTTCTTCATCCGAAAAAGCAGTTTTAGCCGAAGGCGGAGGAGACTCGATTTAGCGCTGTTTATGTTATTTGCGCTTTTTTGTTTTAGGCTTGTCTAACAGCCTCATCGTGAGTTCGTCATTTTTGCGAAGCTCTTCAGCCAGCTCAGCATGGCATTGGTCAAGTTTAGCTCTTCTCGCATTAGCTGCAATTCTCTAATAAATTCTTGCAGTTGCTGAGCTACTCGATCAGCATCGCAATCTGTCTGTCCTTGTCTTCCATCCTTCAGCCCAAGGCTTCAGGTAACGTATGGATAATTGGGACGCAACCTACCCCAATCGATCAATATTTTAGGTATATATATATATTTATATTTTTTTTTTCAATATAGCAAGTTATTTTTGTACAACTATAATCATTATTTTTAAATATAGCTCCTTTTAAATCAGATAAATCAGGATCAGTATGAAAAATCGCTCTCACCCAAAGTAGCCAGTTTGTTAGCATTGACGAGTCAAAGCAACTTCCGTGGCTGAGCCGTTCTTTCGGCTTTTCACAGCCGCATACACTGTTACGCCGTACCGTACGTTCAGCTTCTCACTGTCACTTACACCAATGTCTTCGGCGTCCTTTTCGGTTCTCACGATACATACACTTTTGCTAACACATACGCCTTTGCTAACACATAAATACGAGGAAACAACTGTTTAACAATCCGTCGGGTACACACGCGAAAATGATGCGCACTCTCTGGTAGTCACTGTCGAACTCTCCTTGTTAAGACAGATTTCCCTCGAATTTGGTTAAATTTCTTCTATTCGTCATGCAGTTTCCCATAAAATTAAAACATGCGTCACAGCAAATGGCAACACCCTTATCCCTTGTGGTTTCGGAAAATTCGTTAACCTCTCTTTCACCATAAGTGCCAATCTGTTGTTCTTCCATTTTTCCCGCGTACACATTCACACCACATACATAGCCCGTTTTTGAGTCCCCAGCGCAGCCATAGCTTTATTCCTCACTGTATTCCTTGGGTTTCAAAGGCACATATTGTTTTAAGGATGACAAACCTTTCTACTTTGTCATCATCTCATCTACTTTGGAATGGTGAATCTGAGCGTACACAATGGAATGTTATTATGAGACACGCAAATAGCTCATCCATATAGAACGTCCTTGATCCAGTATCTGGCTTATTTGGACCGTTCACATATAGTTTTGAAGACAAAAGAAGACATCGGCCTCGACTCATGGCTTTCCTTCTTGCTGAGATTCCCACATATACATTTTAGGACCATTACATTTGGTCTTTTGGTACCAATTGCAGGACATTATATTATGCTACACAGAACAATCAATACTTCAAAAGGAAAAGTTTTGGTTTGTTGCTTATTAGTGTTTGGATAAAATTTCTAGCCTTTTATAACTAGAAAGAAAGGTGGAAAGAGCCCAAAGCATGGAAATCAGCGACAATCATTGTTTTTCCGAAGCCTCAAAAGGACCCAACTTTTCCACAAAATTGGAGGCCAATCAGCCTCCTTTCATCGATGGCGAAAATTGCAGAAAGGGTGATTTTGCATCGTCTTAATGAGGCATTATATGACAGAAATATCATACCGGAAGAACAATTTGGCTTCAAAGCTAATCATTCCACAGAGCTCCAGCTCGTAAGGGTGGTCCAACACATAAGAACGGGTCTAGAACGCAGGAAGTCAACAGGACTGGTTATGTTTGACATAGCCAAAGCCTTTGACAAAGTCTGGCATGCAGGACTAATATTCAAAATGCATGAATTCAACTTGCCACTACAACTCACCCAAATCATTGGCTCCTTCCTACAAGAAAGAACATTCCGCGTCAAAGTCGACAACAGCCTTTCAACCCTGCGACCCATAGAAGCTGGAGTCCCTCAAGGATCACCTATCTCACCGGTCCTTTACAATATATACACTGCAGATCTTCCCACTCTGCCTCGAACAGTAAAAATATCACTGTACGCTGACGACACCTGTATCTTCACCACAGGACGACAAGCAAAAGTCATAACGTCAAATTTGCAACGCTC
This sequence comes from Stratiomys singularior, assembly GCA_954870665.1. Taxonomy (NCBI): domain Eukaryota; kingdom Metazoa; phylum Arthropoda; class Insecta; order Diptera; family Stratiomyidae; genus Stratiomys; species Stratiomys singularior. The sequence goes on from OX940879.1 coordinate 33,675,390, forward strand.
AACGAACATCCTTCTGAAATACTTTCGCAGATGGAAAATCAAGATCAACCCGGACAAGACAAAAGCCATTTTTATAACCAGAAAACCACGACAAAATCCACAGACAATTACAATCGACAATGAACCCTTAGCTTGGCACAGAACCGCAAAATACCTCGGACTTACATTCGACGACAGACTTACTTGGAAACAGCACGTACACAACAAACGAGGACACTGTATTGGTCTCCTATCCTCACTCCACCCACTTCTCGCATCTAAAAAGCTTAGCTTAAAAAATAGAGTGCTTATTTACAAACAGATCATACGACCGACGCTACTGTACGGTAGTTCCGCTTTCTACCAAACGACAAAAACAAACAAAAAAGCACTCCAATCCTTCCAAAATCGAGCGATAAGGAAAATCTTGGGAACTCCATGGTATGTTCGAAATACGGACATATACAAAGACATCAACATAGAGACAGTCAAAAAATACGTACGAGACAAGGCTTTAAAGCTCTTTGACACAATAGACAACCACGACAACAGTACTATGGCGTTCTTAAGAACCATGAAGACTAAACCAAATTCCAGATACCCGAATATCCGCCAGATTACTAATTAAAATTTAATGTAATTAAAGACAGACCGCGATAGATTGAGTGGGCATATAATGCTCACAGACAAGAGGGAGTCAAAGTGCTAAATCGCACTAACTCCATGAACCACATACTCCAGAGTGGAAAGAGCTCAAGCTGCTTTCGAACACGTGCTCCACGCACGCACCCTTTCTTGCTAATTAATTTCGAAGTAATTCGACCTAAACTAAAAATAGTTGATCTAAACTTCCGCACCTATGAGTTTTCGCTGAGTTAGCTTACAACTGGTAAGTGATATATGCCATTTATACCGATTGTTGTTTTCAAAGGAATATTTTATCAATTTCAATCATCAGGCTACCGTGCAAGGTAAAATAACAGAAATATAATAGATTTAAGTGCTTTGAATCGTAAATTTCTCCTCACGATTTCCTTTTGAATTGAGTGTCCAGGAATTATTCATATCGTTTTTGTAAACTATAAGTTTTATTTCATCATTACTTGTTGCCCTGATTAATCTATTTGCTATAATCAGTCAGTTTAAGTTCAACGTTATTATCTGGTACTATATGGGCTTGTTCAATACTAGTCCCGAAATTCCAACAAGGACACACTTATCAGTAAAAATTTTCAAAAGTTCATAATATCACCAGGCATCAGTAATAAAATCCCTTCCTTTGCAATAATCATAAAATTTCACTCTGCATATCAATAATCAGCTCCAAATATGACATGAAAATCCATTCAATAATTTAAAAATCACATTTATTTTAGATGTTCTAAAGGCACAAGTCGTAAAATCGTAATAAATAGAACTCCTTTGCAATGAATACCAAATGAAATGAAGCGTTACATCATCCTCACTCTCAACGTTCAACACGAATCAAATTTCGCCTCATTTCTTACAATCTGAGCATGACTTGAGGTTCCTCCTGGACCGTGTCTTGTCTTGTTCTACGTCGTGGCCCAGCGAATATTCTGTTGCCAAGGATAGCAAGATATTTTCAATGCCGCAGCCTTCCATCGTGTGCCATCTCTCCGCAGGCATCCTAGTAAAGAAGTTAGGCGTGAAATCGATAATGTACTACATCCAACCATGAAATGCAAATGTTCTTGGTCTACTTTCAAATTTATTTTCCCTCAATGTATAACGATTTTCCATCTTACCAGCCAGCGTCCTGTGTGTCATACTTTCGAAGATTAAGTAGCCTGATCTGTTGGCCCACAAGTTGCCTGCTTTCATTAGAATCAAGGACCACACAATCGATGGACAAGCAACGAGAAATTTGCCTATAATCCAAAGAATGCACTTATCAATTCACTAAGTTTATTAGTCTGTTACGTTATGACCCGTGCTGTCTCATGAATATTTAATGCTACTTCGGGAATTATTATGAGTAGCTTTTCACCTCCTTTGGTCTGTGAAATATTTGATTTCTCAATAATAAATGCCCGAAGACTGAATAAATAATTTTTCATGCAAGCCAGAAAATTCGAACAGATTCCGGTGGAAATATCTTAAGCTCAGCAGGTAAAGTTTGATGAATAAATTATTGAAATCGTGGATTACTTTGTTTAAAATTTCGAATCCGATGATTCGGTTTCTAGCTAACGCAAAACACAATTTATTGATGAAAATCGTTCAAGCAAGTCAAATGCAAACCACTGCGACTCTTAGAATAGACTTGCGACAACTTTTCATCTATTCTCCTCCTAATACACAAAAGCCTTTTATAGTGAAAAACATAATTTTAGTAAAATTTTCAACAACATTTCCACCCACCCCACCGATTTTCTGGCTAAGAACACTTTGAACTAATCGAATGATTTAAGCCCAGCGAATATATAAACAATCGGTTGCTTTACTTTTTCTGCTCAAAACTAAAGGGTTACATGGTTGAAACAGGTGATTCTGAAAGAGCACATCCACCGATCTGATATCAAAAAAGATTCTACTGGTTTAGTTAATCAAAGCCTCAAGTTTCATACCTGATGTTTTTGATATTTAACCTCCACAGTCCTTCTACTGCATTGAAAAGGGGTCAGCTATCTAGTTTGCCGTCGGTCTATTTGATATTTAACTCTTAACGGTCGCATGGGGTGTGATATAAAAACAAGAAACGAACTCTTCGTCTTTCTCCAACATTTCTGCCTTTTCAAAAAACGCAGCATTCTCTTCTGACAGAGAAGTAAAAAAGGAAGATATAGAGGACAAAAGGAAAGGAACCTCAATGTCGTCTTCGTGGGCTTCCATCTTTTGGAAGTTATCTTGCTCAAGATGCTTCTCAAGATGTTACTTTTGGAAGTATTCTTGCTACTCCACTCAAAGAAGTAAACAGCCATTTACGATAGAAAAGCTGTAGGCCAACATATCTGCAAGATAGAGGCCATCCAAACTCGTAGCGGACAGCCGATGTGCCACAATTGTCAACGATTTGAACGATCCTTGAGTAACTGCCATGATTAGGCTCATTGTGTTAAACGTTACTGCTCGGATCACTTGACGCAATGCGAGAAAACTATGGAATTAAACCCAAAATGCGTGAACTGCGGAGGAGAAAATCACTGCCTACACAAACAACAACACAGACCCCAACACTCCGGAAACAAACGAAAACAACCAAAACACAAAGCCGCACACAAACATTTACACCTGTAGACAGTGTCAACTGGTGATGCAATACATGATGGCAAAAATGGTCCAGGGCATGTTCACAGCACAACTTACCACACTTAAACACAAATAACGTCTCTACACTCACGTGGAATGGTAATTCCTTGTCTCAACGAACTGCGGAGTTCAGATAATTTATGCTCGCCCATAAATTTGAAATTATTCTCATTCAGGAAACCTTCTTGAAGCTTCTACTTCACTAACTACAATCTATACAGAAATGACAGATTGACATGAAGGGGAGGATGAACGGCCATTCTCGTGAGGAGAAGCGTGACATTAAGTCATCACATTACCTGATCCATACACCACAGCTACACACAACGGAAACAACATCAATCAAAGTGGAGGCGGATTCTTTTGAGCTTATGGTTATTTCGGTGAACAATCCACCAATAATAGGCTCTTCAAAAAAGACTTACACACCTTATTCGAAAAAGAAGGACCACTTCTGGTCATTGGGGATGACCAGAAGTGCCCATCATAAGCAATGGGGTGCTGTGAGAAGTACTCAACCTGGGACTGAGCTGAACAGATTTTTCACAAGCAACAGCGTAAGCATGCACCCACCCATTGAGCCACCGCATTTTCTTTTGACACGCGGAAATTTCCTAATAGAGGACGATTATATAGATGAACCTATAAGGAGTAAAAATAAACTGACTGCTAAGCTTTTCTTGATCATCTGGCTAATGAAAGTTTCACCCAAAAAATAAATACAGCCGATAACGTCGAAAAAACTATACAAATACTAACGAATGATATCAAACAGGCAAAAGAGTACAATAGAGGCACGACCTCGATAAGGGAATGCAATCCATATGATCTCCCGTTTGAAATGGAAATCAAGAAATGGAGGAGGAATCAATGTCGGAGAAAAACCAGAAAAACGTGTGATCCTGAGTTACGATCGAAGTCTAACCAGTTGACAAACAAAGTACGGGAATATATTCGATAGTTCCAAAATGAGCAACGGGAGAGTTACTTGCAGAATCTCGAGCCTGGCAAAAATGCCTTGTGGAGGATATCCAAATACTTCCGAATACGAAATAATTTTGTAGTGCCACCAATTCATGGTTCAATCCGAACCGAAGGCTTCAAGCAGAAGCCTTTTCAGATACGCTGGAGCTTCAATTATGCGAAAATACCGCCTGGGGTGATGATATTGACGAAGAGGACGTTGTAATTAACAAAGTCAGAGAGCGACTAGAAAATATACCACAAGCGGAAGAGGTGATACGGCTTCTTGACATACAGGACACGAAAGACTTGACAAACGGAAAGCACCAGAATCTGATGCAGTTCCGAACATAATGCTACAGTGACTTCCAGATAACGTCTTAAGCATTTCGACAGACATATATAATCAAGACAATTTTCAGTTTTCGGAAGTTCCCTCTAGCCTAGAAGTTGGCTATCATAGCAGTAAAACCCAAACCCGGAAAGAACCATGCCTTCCCCTATAACTGGAGACCCATGATTCTTCTCTAGTCAATATCCAAAGTAGCCAAAAAGGCATTACTGACGAGATTAAATGAATTGATAGCTGAAAAAAGACGAAGGATACCAGACGAACAATCTCGATTCCGAGAAGCATACTCGACGGAATTCTATCGAGTATGGATAATTCAGCAAATCAGAAACTGATTTAACCGCAGGATGTCAACTGGTATCGTTATGCTTGACATAGCGAAAGCCTGCTAGAAAGTCTGGCATGCAGGACTTACCTTCAAAGTACATGAATTCTCTATCCTTCTACCATACAATAACCTTATACATTCCTTCCTGAGGACAGATATTTAACAGTCAGGGTCGAATATCATCTCTTGAGCCTGCGAACTATTCAAGCTGGGATTCCCCAAGGACCACCCATTTCACCAATATTAAACAATCTGTTTGCTGCAGATATCCTGACCTTACCACATAATATTCTGGTACCATTATATGCGGACGCATATAAGTAGTATAAGCCCTACATATACTACACCTCAAGGCAAACAGAGGGCATAAATGCAACAAACACTCAATTTAAATAATGCAAATTCCGTAAATTGAACATCAAGGCAAATAAAGACAAGAATATTCTTTATTCCAAACAATATTCTTAACAAGACACAGAGAACGGAGAACAACAACCAACGACTCTACTTGTAGACACCAACACAATACTTTGGGGCAGAACACATAAACAAAAAATGATGCTATCACCTAGGTATTTCTCTTTACACCCCCTCTCGTTTCGCATTTACAAACAACTTATGAGAACAATGCTATTATATAGCAGTACCGCTTTCTGTCAAACAGGGAAGACATACAAAAAAGCGTCTCCCATGGTATGTTCGGAGCTCGGAAATATACAAAGCCTTACGCATTGACACAGTCGAAAAATACATACGAGGCAGATCTCTATAACTATTTGATAATATAGACGGTACTCCGAACAGAACCATTGAAATCCTAAAAAAATCAAGATGAAGTAAGCAATAGTAAATATCCAAGCCTAAGAGCATAACCACTGAAGAGCGTTAACATCCCTGGAAGTAGCGTGAAGAAAGAGATAGGAACGCAATAGAGATACGAAACGCAACAGTTTGTCAAAGATTGCAAACTCGTACGTAACTGAGATGGCAAGAAGTAGACAGGGTTGATTAGAAGAAAGGAAGGGATGACTGTCTTCATAAGTTAAAATGTATTGCGATTGGATGAGGCAAGCATCTGGCTGAAGCAGGTAAAGTAACGAAACTACAAGCAGGTAAAATAGCAAAACTAATAGTTCCATTATGTTATCCCTTAAGCATTTTGATAGTTTTTTAAAATGTTCATCCGAGAATTGACGAGGATGCATTGAGAAAATATGTACCAGCACTAATGAAATTCTACTACTCTTGGTTGAATACAGTCCCTTGAAAGTTTTTTATTAGGCTGGTTTTGTGGAGCCAGCGAGATTGAGAATGTTTGCTCTTTTCTATACTGTCAACATTCCTGCGCTCACTACTAACTGATGTTTACACTAGTTTCTATTTAGTTTGTATTTATGTTTAGAAATGAGTATATCTGTAACGGTTTATTAACTGGGATCACAAGGGATTTCATGGATTGATTTAGGGGCTGTCAAAGAGTTTGGGTGCTCGGTGGCGAAAATATTTATGTATCGCGTCAAGTCTGAAGTTCTTATGTTTGTCCATGCTCCTCATATACCATGGAAGACACCCTACGATCCCAGAGCCTTAATCTGTAACGTTTGGAGTGCTTTCTTGTTTGACTTTGATATCTGACAGAATGTCGTACAATCAAGTCGGTCTTATTGCCTGTTTGTAAATTTGAACTTTCTTAGTCAGTTTAAGGTGGCTGGAATTAAGGAGGGGCTGTAAAAAAGCAAGGATTCTTCAACAGTCCATTCAGTTTTGTCGTCTATATTCGTTCCGCGTCAGGAGATGATCAAATGTTAGTCTTAGGAGTTTTTCAGTTCCGTTCCATGGTATCAGTTCTTCATCCATTTGTAGAGTTGGAGGGGGTGGGATTGAGAAGCGGTGTGATCTCCGTCTCGTGATGAATATTACCTGCGTTTTGTAGTTACTGTTTTTTATTGTTTTTGCAGAAGTATCCCAGAAGAGTATCTATGGAGCTTTGCAATTTCGAAGTGAAAATTTGCTTCTGTTTGTTTAAACCAATGAAGCCATGTTTAATTGGTTTGAAGGGATAAATGTACGTTGTTTGGTAGACTAGGCATAGCCGGTGTGCATAAACTGAATAAGATAGGTAAGATGACTGAACTTAGTTGGATTCCAGCTTGGATTGTTCGATCAACCAAAGTTCGACCTTGGAGAAATGCATACATTTCTTAGAAGAGTAAAAATGGCATATGGAGCTCATGCATTTTGAAAATTAATGCTGCATGCCAGGCTTTGTCGAAGGCTTTCGCTATGCCAAAAATAACTAAGCCCGTGAACAATCTGTGATTTATCTCGTTATGTATATGTTGGATCGCACTAATGAGCAGGAGTTTGGTAGAATCAAGTGCTCGGAAGCCAACTGTTCCTCATAGATTCTGTTTCTCTTCAGGTATCCCCTGGAGTTTTATTAAATTTGTCTTTTCAGCGATTTTGGATTGAGATGCTAGGAGACCTATAGGTCTCGAATTTTCAGGAAAGGTGTTACTGTTGCCTGATTTAGTAACGACAATTATGGTAGCCGATTCCTAAGTCCTAGCCTGTTTCCGTAACCGGAAAATTGAGCTTGTTATGTTTGTTACTCTCTGTTGTATATTGTCTGCAAGCAATTTTTGCATCATGTTAGTCATCAAGTCTGAAACTGGCGTTTTTCATTTGCTTAGACCCAACATTACGTCCTTTATCTCGTGGAGGTCAAGTTGCTGTATCATCCTTTCTTGTTGTTTTTGTATTCTTGAGAATATTATTTCGTTCATTTTGTTCAGTATTACATCCCCGCTATTAAGATCACCAAATATTTTCATGAAACTGTTGTTCTATCGTGTGTGCAAACGCTTTCGCCTCACCCAAGCCTTCATATCGAAGACCGCTTGATCCCTGGATAGATCGCACAACTGTCTACTTTTTGTAGTAGACGTTTAGTTATCCTCCGGAAGACATTCTCACAAAGTTCCAAGCGTTGTAAAGAACGTTTCTACTGATTGGTGTGAAGTTTCAAGATGCGTTTCCTTACTATTTTTTTCTTCCGGTTTGCTTTCGTTTCTAATCTAGGATAACCCTTGTCTCTAGCTCTTTTCTGGCCTGGGCTCTACCTGGAATACAGATTTTTTAGTTTTTGAAACGACCAATGGATACCCAAAAAGATATTCGTTGGAAAAACTAAAGGGCGGAGACCGGTGTGGGAAACCAAGGAAATGTTGATCGCTGCTCGCATTTCGAAATTGGAGGATAGTTGGAAGCGCTTGTTGCCGTAAGAAAAGACCCGACAAAGGCTGTAGTGCTAGGAGGAATAGAAAGAAGAATATCATGATTCGCACCGAATTTTTTTTTCGCACCGAAATATTTAAATAAATAAAGCTAATAATAAAGCTCATTTTGCTGAAAAAATTGTAACTGGTTTAATGGTAACATTGTAACCAGACAAACGACTTGTTGCTAGAAAAACTCTCGGAGTTTTTCAACTCCATTCCATAAGGCAGGCATACGCCATTCAGATTTTTAGAGTCATACCAATTTTTACATTTTTTTGGTGGCCACACACGAAACTGGGCCGACAATATTATAAAATATTAGATGAAACATTCAACGCCCGCATTGAAAACTAATAGGCTTTATGTAAAAGATAGAATTGGAAATGGGAACCGTAACTGCATTCAAACTTTCAAAGCTTAGTTCATTGAAAAGAAAAGTCTGAATATCACTGGTAGCAAAAATGTTGTGTAGATTTGAGGTTCAAATGTCATGTATCTTCAATTTTTGTCATTTTATATTTTGTTTCTATTGTCTATTTTCAAAACTTACTTCTTGCAGAAAAGTAAGTATTTACCTTTCAACCTTTAATTTTCAACCTTTAATTTTCAACTTTTAATTTCTTTTTTTTTTCCTTTTTCATTCCTACGAAGGTACTTAATTTGAACGTGTGATCCGTTCGCCCGCGCTTTCATTAAAACGAGAAATTTTTAAAGATAAATTTTATTTAAGGACTTGCATATGATATCCTACTTAAAATTTGAAGTTTTCTTAGTGGCAATGAAAGTTTGTTTTAGCACAACTTCGAAGAATGAAGATTTCTGCGATATCAAATCATATATTGCACTATCAAGTAGATTACTAGTATTTGGTGGATGAAGTCTGTTTGAATCAGATTGTCTTCTGATGTGGAATGCAATATCAGTGCAATATGCAATAACAGTGAATGCAATCCTTTTGCTTCGTCTCAGAGCAGTTAGAATTAATTAATGAGTGATGAAAACCATTGCATCATTGGTCGGAAATGTTGACAACTTCACAGCTTGTAATGAAAGCTTAACTATCATTGGGGCTGCCTTTCTGTTCTATCTCCATTCTGTAGAGGGTTGGTAAGATTTGGGAGTTTGAACGTTGGCGCTCTTTTTGTTACAGGTGAAGACCTCTCTCGAAACTGCCATACCTTTTTTTTGGTGGATTTCGCAGTCGGCTTCTGCCAAATCTTTTTAACTTCACATTTGATTTTCGTTCCATTTGCGGTACGTTTTCAACACACATAATTTGTGTAAATGGAAAAAAATTTCGTCATTATTAGGAACAATTTCCAGACAAAGGCTCCAAAGGGAGTTAAATAGAATTCAACCAGCTATTGATGCAACAATTCCAAACAGGATCAACAAGCCGAGCAGTGATGGGTCGGAACCGATGCAGGACTCCACATCTAGAAGTGCTATGCGCACCTAAGTCGTTGTCTCCATAACGGAGGAGGGATCCAAAACCAGAATCTCTTCCTGAGATTAAACTTGTTGAACGTGCCTTTTATTTGGGGAACATTCTATTAAAACCCGAAAATTCTAAATTTAAATTGACCTTTAAATCAATTCTTTTTAAATTTTTCGGGCTGAATTTTTCATGGTAGATTCCTCATTCTGACTATGCCTCAGAAAATGCTGTCAGCTTACTGCGGTCAGAAATGCAGAAAAATATGCCGTATAATTTGGCATTAATTTCATATAGGGTTTATAGCAAAGTCAGTTCTTCGTAACATACCCTCAAAAGTTTATTGAGTGTCAGTTGGAACGATTTTATGTCGCTCCCCGTGTCAGTATATGGTGTAGACAAGGAAAAGGTAGTATGCCATTTTTGGCATTCGGCCTTTTTTGGTTGTTTTTTTAGTATTGTTTGATGACATGTCTGATATCACTAGATCTCATGAGAGATGAAACATTTTAGACAATATCCTAAAACGCTTTTCGCTTTAAAGTTCCGACTTTGTCCATAGAATGTTCGAATATAGTAACGCCTCCTGCCTTTGCGGATAATTTAGCTAATTTTCCTCACGTATTTTCCTCATCGTATTAACCATTGTCTAAATTTTTTGAAACAGATCAACTCCAAACCGGATACACAATTTCATGACTTTCGCATCGACTAAGCTAAAATCTACAACGAACCTAAAATTTAACATATCCTACAGTTTCATATGACTCTGAAACGAACATTTAAATACCTTCTACAATGCCCAACCCCCTCCCATTTCAAAAATCAAAAACAAGAAGCGAATTCTCATTCTACTTGAATTATGTATTTCAACATTAAAAGTTTCCGATGGTAATACTCTTGTTTTTTTTTTTTCTTTTCATATCATGAAAAGAACGAATCTTAATTCAAAGCATCCTTTTCATGGTATTCAGCCAAAAATTATTCGTTGCACGTAATACCCTTACAAGACTCTTTCTACAAATGGATTGATTATTTCGTAATTAGGTGAACGTGTTCATTGTTGTTTCAAAATAAAAACTAACATCGTTCCTTTGAGCGTCCTAGGAAAAAGGAAACATCGACAAAGTAAAGAGAAAACAAATCTATTGTCTAAAACAAAAGAGGGTGTTAGTACGTGAGTAGATATTTTGTGAATACTTCTCGTATTCCTTGTGTGCATATAATCTCACTAAAGTCCTTTTTTTACGACGAGAAGATTTGCTAGTACAAAGATGAGGGGCCGGGTTTTATTAAACTGCTTCGTAACTGACTACGAATTTCGAACGTAATTTAATCATGGCAATGGTTAGTTAGTGGCTTTACTAAAGGAGTAAAGACGGATTTTTATTTTTACGTTTTTTTGTTTTCATATTAATCTTGTATCAGATCACATACCTATCAATTGTTTATCAATCACGAATGAGCATTCAGGCTCTGACAATCATTCAGGCAATACTTTTATCTACATTGTGGGAGTTTAAGTTACAAACACTTCGAATAGCTCTGGTAAAATCATGCAGCATAGTTTCAGGCCTGCTGACTATTCGGAGCCAAGTTTTGCAAAAACAAAAACTGGAAATGCAAAACTAACCACGAAAGGTTTCCTAGTCAAACATGGACCACGAAGAACAATATAAATAATAATCATAATAGAATTGCCTAAGGGATTTTGTTTGTATTGACTTGAGAAACCCAATTTAACTTCTACTTGTTGACCACTGAAGAAACTACGAAAGAAATCCTTGGGCTCGGTACCATGAAGTTTTATTTGCTTAACTAATCTGTCACCCGTTGATTTTCAAAGCGATACAAAATCTTAAGTGGGCTCTGGCAGAGATTTTTGAATTTTAGACACAAAAACCATTCTCTTATAGTCCCGGCTCTAAATAAACAGCCTTGCAAGGGTACTGATTACCTAATTATGTATTTGAAAGATGAAAGAATGAAAGAAATAAGGCATTGTTCACCTGTTGTTTCTACCAAGTCTAGAGGTTGGAGACTAACAACTCTTGCGCCATCAATATTGTTATATTTGAAACACTGGTCCTTTGATGGTAGCCTTGCTGCCCCCAAACATGGATTTGGCACCAATTTCTTTGAGAGAAAATGTCTGCTCGGCCTGAACGTCAGCCTCTCTCATATATATCACTCTCATATGTATAACTCATTGAAACTACGCCTTACCTTATTTTAAAGTTAAAAAAGAGGCATTTCAAAAATTACTGTGTGTGTGTAATCCAAGTGACCCTCCTGTGTTGTCATAAAGGTTTTGACAGAATGTAAAGTTCCCCACACATAATCCTAAGCTTACTCCTGTTACACTCAACTGGTCGTGATTGATGCTCAGAGAAGGCAATGGCAGGAAAAATTAAGCTTGCAGGTCGACACCTAAGTCACCATGATTCCAACCCGCTGAACCCTACCGCAGTAAAAGAGCGCTGGATGTTTTCTCAACACTGACTTTGCACATAGTTTCATCATTACTAGCCAACCACTTCAACGATGAAGTACTAATACTAACCTTTCCAAGAGAATAAATTTATTGCCTAAAAGAAATGCTTCTATCATAAAAGGTGTACGCAAAATTTTTTTCTGGTTTTACTGAGAGGTGGCGTCAGCAAAGAGTCCACAGCATATAGTAGTAGTAGTACGTTATTGAGACTTTCTTTTACATATATGACTTAACCTACTATATTTATTTACATTTCATTTGACAGTGACTCTGTAGTCAAATGTCATTTTTGATTTATACGCGACCGGAGTCAATTCTTGCAAGTTTTTATTTATTTCAAATATACATTCTTCTACCGTTTGCTCATACGGTTTGGTTCGTTAGTGGATAACAACTTAAAACTTGAAACTAACAACACTTAACCTATCCTAAACGTAAAAACTTATGTACTTGTATTTATTTACGGTTAAACCTTCTCGTTTGTTCTGGCTGGCCGTGTGCTCTCTTCTCAGCGTTAAAACGATCTAACTTTCTGAAGAGGGCACATTTTCATCCGACCTGATCTCCAGGGTATCATGAGGTATTTGGGAAACTTCCAGTGTAAGAATTAATTCATTTTAACCCTTATAGGTATTGGCTGCGGCTATCCGGTAAAAAACCGGTTTTAAGGGACAAAGTCGAGGGGCGACATTGAATTGATATTCTTTTAGAATTCTAAATGGTGAGATGTAATAAGGGTGTTCGGGGCAAGGACTGTTGTTACATAGGTTTCGAATTAGTGTTGAGTCATGTGGACGCCATTTGGCTAATCTTATCTTGCTTGTTTCGATCATATATTGCAAAATGGGAATAATATTGGTTTCTTTATAGAGTGATTTATTTTTATAGTATTTTTTGTTGGGGCGTCGGTATTTCGATACACATTTTCGAAGTATCCTTCTTTCAAATATTTCTGTTTCTTCTGCCACTGTCGGTGAAACAGTCATCCAAGCTGGGAAGGAGTAGGTGATGATTGGCTGGATTAATGTTTTAAACATAAGGAGCTTCACATTTGGCAAAACGGATCTGGAGGAGAGTAGAGGTGAAATTACTGCTGCTGCTTCTTTAGCTCTGTTTACAGCTTTCTTTGCGTGGGGGTTCATTTTGAACATATCAGTGAAATTCCCGCCTTAATACTAAAAGTGTCCTTAGGCAATACTATCTTCCCCTCAATGCTCACTCGGATCGCCTTGCTTTGTTGGACTGCTAGTTTGTGTGCTTTCCCGCTAGCATTACGGAAGCATATTAACTCAGATTTCAAGGCATTAATTTTGAGCCCCCAATTTTTTATGCAGCTTGCTATTTCGTCAACTGTTCTTTGCACCTTTTCTACAGTGAATATGGGCAGTGCGTGACTAGCAAATACTAGTATGTAGTCTGCAAACATAATTACCTTCGGTTTGCAAGACGGGCCTTGGCTTCTACTTTCAAGGTTGGCGGGGTTTGGGACATCGTGAAGGATAAAATTAAAAAGGTATGGCCCGAGTATGAATCCTTGTGGCACCCCTGATAGGATGAGTATTGGTGTTGAAGTTTGATGAGCGATTTTAAAAGTTAAAGTTTTGTTTAGTAGAAAGTAATCTATGATTCTTGTGAGGGGAGTAGAGCAATTTGAAGAAATGAGTTTGAATCTGAGACCATCAGTCCAAACGGAGTCAAATGCGTTTTGTAGATCCAGTGCGCAAGCGATCGTGCATTGTTTCTTGCGAAAGTTCTGAGTCACCGTGTCGTGCATCAACATTATTGCTTGTTGTGTGGACTCCCTGTACACAGCGTATCCATTTGACACATACGCCATTTCAATCGGCTGACATTTAGGTACAAACACACATAAGTTCAGTCAGCCAAAATTACCGTGTTTGTTTTATCGTCTTGATCAATCATGTCGAATCAATCCTCTTGAAAAAGAGGATTTGTTGTCCGCATCGTTTTTCTTGTTTAGCCAAAAGAAAAAGTCTGTTGAAAGTCATCGTTTGATGGTGAAAATTGATGGTAGACGAATGAAGCTGAGCTATTAAAACTGATATATTGAAAGAATTTGAATTATATCTTCAAAATGCTAGCGAAGGAAATAGATTCGTGTTGATAGATCCGAATAAATGCTAAACGCTGTCAGAAGGAGCATTCTCATAAGAATTACGGAGTTCAATGTTGAATCAGAAACAGCAATGAGATGTACAACATTTTCAATGAGTTGGAAGCATAATACAAATAAATAAACTAGTACGTGGTACAGTTGTGTATCACGTCAGTCGCGGTCGCATTCATTTATGTTGCAGTGATCCTTGGGTCCCCTAGTTAGCTCACACCATAGAGTTATTAGATATAGAGACGACGATAAGCCACTTTTGCGTCGTAACCGCCCCCTTTTTACAAACATTTGCAAAAATTTACAAATTCCAACAAATACCAATGGGTTCGCGAAAGGTTAACGCACAAAAAATTCAGGTGAGTGTCAAAAGCTTGAGCCGAAGATTAAGCCACGCCTTTGTAAACAATCTTATTGACCGACAAAACAATTATTTCTACATTATTATTGAAAAAGGCATCTATCTTGACCTAATCAACGCAAAAGTTAAAAATTAATTAATTATCCAAAATTTACCTATGAAACGACACCTCGGATGGCCGCAAACAAGTGTGATTTCTGCAAGTGAAAATCACACACTTCATTGTCTATATTTGTCTTTAAAAATCACTGTCACTATTGTCTTTGCACTTTTCCACAATCACAAATAAAGTAGCACTCACGATTTGTAATTTTTATCGTTGAAAAATTCGTCTGACACAAGTAAATTATAAAATTCGCCCGTAAATCACTCCGAAAATGAATCAAAACACAGATTATTAGTCTTGTTTTGACAATTCATTCAGTTCGGCTGCAATCGAAAAAAACCCGAGCATTGAACCAACTGAAATAGGAGAAATGGCTTCGACGAATTGAGGGTGCATGTACATTATTCTACCAACATTAAATCAAAAAAGAGTTCACAAAGAAATTTCTATCAAACTGGGTTCTTGTAGATATTCAATGAATAATTTTGAGCATTTTGAGGAGTAAAATTTTTCGTAATTTAGAGTATACTCAGCCGCCGGTAATTCAATTTCATAAAAATATTAGAAAAAAAACTTGGCCATACACTTTTGAGTGTGTGCATACCTTCAAGTAGAATTATTTATCTAACTGTATATTCAGCTCAGTGTCAAATTGAAATTACGAATGTATCCGACAATTCGCATCGTATTAAAATTTGTAAACATTGATTTCAAATTAAGTTTTATCAATAAAAATATATGTTTTGCATGGCGAGAATGTTTCATTCTCCCACAAAATATGAATAAGATTTTATTGCCACCAATTTATGTGGGGAAAACCTCGACAAAGTTTAGATATTTATCTTTAAATTTCACGAGAAAAAGTATCATCCTTTACAACTTAGTTTTAGGGTTTATAAATAATTAAATGGTAGATTTCCCATTTGACGGCTAAAGAAACTTATAGGTAATATGTTTAAGTTGTTGCGCAAAGAGATAATTGGGCGGGCTTTTAGAAAAAAGAAAATTTCTCACCATTTAAGCTGTAATATATTTTGCATTTGAAATATGGAAGTTCCGAAAATTGCCGAAGGTGAAGCAGCTACGAAAGGGGAAAATTAGCTAAATCCAATTCTTTGGACGCTCACGGACAGTCACATACACGGGAATAGCCTCTCTATTATCTTATACCTCTATGGCTCACACAGGCCGGCTGGGCTCAGTCTATCAGGGTTCTTACCGAGAAGATCTCAGCCCGTGCTGCGCCACCTGCATACACAAACATTACATAACACATAAATCACATACGAGGAAAATGGAGAGGAAGCGAAAGGGAGATTCTCCAAGAAATGAAAAATATCGATTTTTTTTTAGTTTTTATTCATGTTTTAATGGTAGGTTAAAATTTATGTATGTATTGTAATAAAATAAGATAATAACAAAAGAAGCCAATTAAAAGAAACCAACTATAAATGAGTCAGAATATAGTGTTGCGCTTATTCACGTGCGCAAACATTTTTGCGTCGCAAATGTTATCGCAAGTGAATTAACCACACAAGAATTAATTTATAAAAATATTAAAGTTGTAATTAAAATAAAATTCATTAATTAAATTGTCTAATCATTTACTGACTTCCTCCAATAAATTTCACAAAGACTTCACTTAATTGTTTTCACTTAATTACTACTTCACCGATTTCACTCTTACTTATTCAATTTAATTGATTATCACTTTTGCAAAACCACTTTCACTTGGGATTTAAATGCGCGTACAATTTTACCCACTATTTCGTTGTCGCACTAATATGAACGCGCACTGTCGTTCTTCGCTCAATCAACAAGACTTCCCCTTCGGCGCTTGCTTTAGTCGCTTATATACACGATTGAACCAATCGATCCACGTGGATCATTCTCGAGTTTACGCGCTCAGTCAGTTGCATAAAATATTCTGTCTTTATTGGTATTTCCATGAAAAAATCAGTTTTTTGTTTTTCGTTTTTAGCCAAGTTTTGAAGTTAAGAAGAGATTTAAGGACAGGGTGAATATGTCAACAGGAATGTGAGTGTAGGTGTGACCAAGGATTATCAGCGTATGTGCGGATTGTACTAGGACGGTAAATGTGAAAAGTGTGATAATAAAAAGTGAGTGACAACTTTCTCGAGTAATCGATAATTCTTGGGAAAGTGCAGTTTGCGCAGTACAATGATAAAAGCTTGCCCGTGATATGACCCATGTTAAAATCAGCGATAAAATAAGGTGAAGTATATGTAGACTGTTTCCCTTACGCGTGATAGTTCGTATGTATTAACGAATAAACTACTCCGAAATAAGCGTTATATAATAATTATATTTTTTGCTGAGATGGATATTTCCCCTTCGAGATTGATACATGTATTTGATATTGACACTTGAATAAAAATTTACTTTTTCGGCGACTACAGTGGCGCGTGACATTATTTCACAATAGTATTAAAATTGCCCAACCATCTACGGGTACAATGTACTTGCATGACTTCTACAACGTTATATCAAGCTTTAAGATGAGATTCCAATAAAAAAATTTCGATTCGGCTCGATACTTCAGTCTCAGTTACTTGGCTGAAGTATTTGACTACCGGCCCGGAGGGTGAAAAGGACGAGTTGCGAATTTAGCAGAAGATGATATATCGGCTCGTTACTTCTGTTTCGGGTACTCTTCTGAAGTATTTAACTTGCTATCTCGAACGTTAAAAGGACGAGTTGCGAATTGTTTATGGATAGAAGATCAACTCACAGGGTTTCCGTAGTATACATATCACATATTGTTTACAATTCCGTACCACCTCAGAAAATTTTAGTTGGTATCGCCACGGATCATTTTATTTTTCTAACACAATATTAAATCTTTCGTCGTTCAAACTTGAATATATTCACAAATCTTATTGATGAGAAATCCTGTATGAGTTTGATATGAACTTTTCATATAATTTTAAATACGATGTTAACACTTTATATGTATACACGCCGCCGTCACAACCAAAACGCTGTCGCCATTCGCTGCTATTATAACACATATTTGAAAGTTAAGCTTCACTTTTACATACTTTCATTATAATTATTGTGGTCCTTTTACAAGCTGTCCCGCATACGGCTATCGAAATCCATCCACCACACATGAAAATACCAGCAAAGACGTTCTTGTGCTGTCTTCTTTCTTTCACGGTTGTCACTTGACTTTCCCTTTCCGTTTTCGGATCCCGATTTTTTTTGGATCTCGCATCAAATTTGAAATACAAACTACCTGTCCCGTTTCCGAAAACCGTTTTCACCTGGTCACGGATAATACCCTTTCATCTTTTAGTCAAGGTCAACTTTTTCAGAGCAGATCGAACGTGGCATCAATCACCTTAAAGAAAATGACGCAAACAAAACGTTGAAAGGCCATCGCCGACAATGGATTCAATCAAACCCAGTGTATGGGGGTCCACAAGTCACCGATAATCTAAACATCAAGCATCGCCGTTGCCACTTACCATCTCGCCTTGCATGTACGTCTGTGGCGGTCATTTCATTTACTTGTAGAGTGAATTGTTGTTGGTAGTGTTCTATGCATTTGAATTCTAAGAAATTCAAATACATTGAATCGTGAAACAGAGGTGGACGAGGTGGATTTTTGGAGGTGGTTGAGGTTAAGGTCGATGTTTTGAGAAGGCTGTGGGGAAAGTTGTGAAAAGGAAATGACAAACGAAGGAATAGGTGAGATATGGGATTAATTCACAAGAAATGACGTCGCCATCGATACAATCCTACGCAGGAATCAACGACGCCGCGTGGATCGCAACAACTGTCAAATACCATGAAAAAAGAAAAATATTTGACGGGAGGACACAAGAATGAAAGTCAGTACAGAAGCTTTGCACAACTCGGCGATGAAAGCTATAGATGCTCCCTTGACGACCTCTATACAACCAAGGTAATGTAATTTACTGAGCTGAGCTAGTCAAAATATTGGTGAATATTAAAGCAAGAACTACTTTAAGTTGCAATAAATCATCGTACCTGGTAGTCATCTTAATTACCAGCTAACCACTATTCAGTGAAGTTTCAAACGACTTTACAGCAATGTTAATGCATATGTCCTATTACTTCCAGGGAAACTCAACAACGTTTTCAATAAAAACCAACTATGCAACTCATATATCATCTTCCCTTAAAAAAAATGAAGTATATTATTCACTTTAGCGGCATTCCCATAATTTAGTGCTCGATAAAGGTTTGCTGACTTTTTATTAACGCAAGTTTTAAATGAAAGTTAAATGAGCTTCATAATGAAGCCAAGTGGTACGGGAAATTAGTTAAAAATTCAATAAGAAACTTCTCGTCGACAGTTTAGAAGCTGCAAAAGTTAGTAAGACGTTTTCTTTGACAAAAAGTTTACAGATCTATAATGAAGCGTTACCAGAAAAGGTCAAACAGAATTCCAAAGATTAAGTTTTAACACTGAAGACGCAAACTGAATAAAAAAAAATGAATTACTCAAAAAAGTACATTAATATGCGTGTTAAATAGAAATCCTATTACAGTGGAGCTTTTGCACCCGGTTTCGAACACGACCTCCATCTACTTGACTGATTTCTTCATCCATTTTTTTCTCCTCGAGCATCTTTTCTCCAGAAACCTACAAACGCTGAAGTACCTACGGAACGACATGGTTAATTTGCATTAAGCTCACAATAGTCCTGTTTCAAAGAGAAATTGAAAGCATAACAGCTTGAAATTGAACAATTTGCCGTTGCATACGTAAAAAAGTCAAATAAATGCTTTCCTGTTACCAGTAATTCCACAGCCGAAATTGGGAAATTCTCTCCGTATGTTACCACACTACTTCATTCAGAAGCCTCTGAGCGCTTAGAGCTTAGTGCCAAAACGGATAACACAGGAATAAACGCATCGTGCCTTTATCCCGTTCCTTAAACCACATAACCAAAATATCCTGTTAGTCGAGGGCTTACAATCATCCCCGAAAGTACAAGTAGATAGGTGGCAAGGCATAAAAGCCACATTGTATACTAGAGTCCTTTTCGAATAACGTAGCCGTGCAGTGCCAACGGTAGACTCACCCACGTCAGATATGGTATGTGTGCTTTTGTCGGCTTGCGACAGGTTCAAAGGAACGTGAAATAATGGAAAGGAAATAGGGTTTTCTTTTATATTCGGAGTGTTCATCATTTAATAGGAGAGTACCAACGTTAGTGTGTAATATTTCCGTTTACTATTGATAGTAAGGTATTGTGGATGGTTGATAAAAGAATATGCAAAGGCATCATCGGGTGGATGAATCTATACGAGCTGTTGGCGCCTTTTCTATGACGCAGATTTTGACAGTAGAATTACCAAGACTACGGCAATTTTTTTGTTATCCATTGGAAGTTTTCCACTGAACTTGAGGGATGCAAATATTAGTTGTTTGTTTTTAGGACGAAATTCCGTCATTTCTTGCACATAACGTTCCTGCAGTATGACTTGTGTTGACTTGTGTTTTGTTTTAAGTTTGCTCGTCTTAAATGTCCTCACTTGTTAGACATAATCCTTTGTGCAAAAAAATGAAGTCCGATATTTTTTTTATTTTGACGGAGTGCGTATTATTTTGATGGAGAGTAGCGATCTCGCTCAATTCCTCTTGATTTTTGTAAATCTATTTTAGTTACTTACAGTTTATGCCCGAATCAGGATTGTTTTCTCTTTGGATATTTTGATGTTACCGGATATTGCAGTATGGGCTACGGGGAGCTAGTGCGATTTAGCACTCTTGCTCCAATCCTGTCTGTGAGTGTTAAACATTCACCATAACCTAATACAATACTCTATAATTTCTCGGCTACTAATTGGTTTTTGATCTGAGGCTTGGGTATTTGCTGTTACTTATTTCATCTCGGATTTTGATGAATCTGGGCTTTGCTGTCAAATAGTTTCAGTGCTCTGTCTCGTATACACAGTACGTGGGGAAAGTTCTCGAACTTATTTTGAACTTGAACGACACTGGTACTATGTTGCTACAACCCTCTGGAGTGTCTTTTTCACTAGTATCCGTTCATTTGTTGCGGAGATAGACGTGCTTGAGTGAACGTGTGTTAAGTACCCCGGTGCAAGCTTCAATCTTTTCAAGATTTTATAGAGACTTGCGACACCACTCCAGGCTTTCTAACCTCAATTGTGACTGGAGACGAGACATGGTGCTTTCAATACAATTCTTCCATGAAACGCCAGTCATCCGCTTGGCTCAGTCCGGGTCGTGCGAGGCCAACAAAATGTGCGCCAACAAAAATCACGGGTAAAGACGATGCTCATCGCTTACTTCGGCTCCAAAGGCCTGATACACAAATAATTTGTGCCCCTAAACACCGCCGTGAATGCTGCGTATTACGTAGAGGTGTTAAAACGTCTGAAGCGCCGGATTAATCGGATCAGGCCCCTAGTACAAGGAATAGAACCGGGATCGTGGAGTTTGCTGGATGACAGTGCGCCTGCTCATTTTTTGAACATTGTGAAGCGTTATCTCGCCAAAAATCAGATCCCACGCATCAATTACACCACATACTCACCAGATTTGGCTCCAGCTGACTTTTTCTTATTTCTCAAGCTAAAAATGGCCTTGAAACGACGATTTATTGAAGCTGTACCAAGCATTCAAGCGGCTTGCACGAACGTCTCACAGCGACAACTTGAGAGGAGTACCAGAGAGCCTTCGAATCACTCATGGAGCGCTCAAATGAGTGAATATCTAGGGAAGGGGACTATGTTGAAAGTTAACTGGAATAAATTTCTTTAGATGTAATTTTCGATTTTTTATTTCAAAAGTTCGGGAACTTTTCCGACATACTGTGTATATTTTTCGAGTGTGTCGATACGTAAGTCTTTATGTATGTCCATATTCCGAACATATTATGGAATTTGGCAAATCCATGTTAAGGCTCTATTTTGTAGGGACTCGAGCGCTTTTTTGTGTGTTTTCGCTGTTTGATAGAAGGCGGTACTTTCGTATAGTAGTGTTGGTCTGATAATTTTTTTGTATACGAGGATTTTGATTTTTAAATTTCATCTACCAGATGCAAGGAGAGGGTGTTAGGAGGCGAGTACACCAATGCAAAGTGATCTTTCTTTTGTGTTTGTGGGCTTTCCATGTCATCCTGTCGTCCTGAGTGAGTCCTAAGTATTTAGCTGTTCTCTTCCATGGTATTGTGTCGGAGTCTACGTTAAGAGTCATTGGATGTTCATTATGATTGGAAGATTATTACTCGGGTCTTGTCTTTGTTTGTCTTGATTTTTCATTTACGGAATTATTGTTGTATATTTTCAATTGAGTGCTGCTTCTGTTTGTCTTGAGGTAAAGTATATGCAAATATCGTCAGCATATAATGATACTTGAACATTATTTGGGCGGGTTGGGATGTCTGTGATGTACAGATTGTACAACACTGGTGAAATGGGTGATCCTTGTAGAACTCCAGCTTGAATAGTTCGCACGCTCGAGAGATGATCTTCCACCCTTACTCTAAAATATCTGCCTTTTAGGAAGGTGTGTATGAGTTGAATATATGGTAGGGAGATAGGGAATTCATGCATATTAAAGATAAGTCCTGCATGCCAGACTTTGTCAAAGAACCTAAGAAGAACAGACTTTGTCGAACCTGTTGATTTCCTGCGGGTAAATTGATTTCTGCTGTGCTGGGTTACCCTTACCAGTTGGAGTTCCATCGAATCTGCTTCTCTCAAACCATATTGTTCGTCCGGAATTATGGGTTTTTTTATTATCACTTCATTCAATCTGATCAGCAATGCCTTTTCGGCTACTTTAATTGTGATTGACGAGAGAAGGCTTATGGGTCTCCAACTTAGGGGAAGGCATGGATTTTCCCAGGTTTGGGTATGAATATTATGATAGCCGATTTCCAGGAAACTTACGCAAACGGAAAATAGTGTTTATTGTGTCTGTCAAGATGCTTAACAAGTTGTCTGGGAGCCACTTCAATATTATGTTCTCAACTGCGGCGGGGCCTGGTGGTTTTCGTTTGTCAAGTCTTAGTATTAAGTCTTTCGTTTCCTGTGCGTCAAGTGGTTGTATTGCCTCTTCCGCTTGTGGCAAATTTTTGAGAAGCTTTCTAACTTGATTTAGTATTGCAACCTCTTCGTGAAGATCTTCGTGTCAGGAGGTGTTTTCGCGGAATCGAAGCTCCAGCGTTTCCGCAAAGACTTCTGCTTTACTGGTTTTGTCTTATTTTATTCCATTTGGGCCGTGTATTGGTGGCACTACTACCTCGTTCCGTGTCCGGAAGTATTAGGACATCCTCCAAAAGGCATTCTCGCCAGGCTCGAGGCTCTGCATGAAACTCTCCCATTGTTCATTTCGAAACTGGTGGATACGATCTCGATTTTTGTTTATCAACCAGCTGGCTTTCGTTCGTAACCAAGGATCACCCGTGCTCCTAGCTCTTCTCCGATATTGATTCCTCCTCCTTATCTTAGTTTTAATTTCGCGCGGGAATTCGTAGGGATTGTATTCCTTTATCGCAGTTGTGACTGTATTGTCCTCTTTTGCCTGCTGGATAATGTTGGTTATTATCTCTATAGTTTTCTCGACATCATCGGCTGTGTTTAAATCTTGGGTCAAACTTTCGTTAGCCAGATGGTCGTGGAAAGCTTGCCACTCAGTTTTCTTTCTACTTCTTATAGGTTCATCTATATAGACATTTTATATAAGAAAGTGTACCGATTGGCGATCTTAGGAGAGTTCGTTGAGGACGTTTATTCGTATATTCGCCTAGAATTCTCGGGATGTCCCAAATTCGAGGATATTTACGTGCATCTGACCGAAATGTGTTGGCTCATTGGGTAGGTGCAGGCTTACGTTATTACTTGTAATGAATCTGTTAAGCTCAGTCCCAGCTTGATTACTTCTCACAGCACCCCATTGCCTAGATTTTCGCTACGTTCTCGTTAGATGAATCTGCAATAGATAATTTGATAAATGAAGAACTTCGTTTCGAAGATGCAGTTGATTGTTCAGGCAGTGAAACCGACGGTTTCATAATAGGAACGATGTTGAAAGTGACGAAAACTTTGAGCCATCTGATTCCGATGAAAGTGATATAAGTATATCATAAAACTTGTCATCAAATGCGGAACAAGTTAGACGGTGCGGCTCTGGTGCTGTCTACATACCTTGTATATATATATATATATATCTTGTCTACAACTAGGGGCCATTCTTCGACCCGAACTTCGTCAAGAAATATTCTACACATATCAAGGGGACCGAGCCGTTCATGTAGGGGCCAGACCAATTAAGAACTTTGCTTTCAACAATTCTGCCCAGATGATATCTATGAAGAAATACTCAAATGGACGAATGTTGAGATTTCGGTGAAAAGAGCTTTGTATAAAGCTTCTCAAAAACTATTCAATCTCATGTTCACTAGGACAAATATGTAAATTTGGAAGTTTTTCAATCGACAAGTTCAAGAAACAAAAAATTTTTAAATCATGCAAAATTCCAATTTATATTGATATTTTATGGTCATTCCGCTGATATATCCTTACTTTCTTTTGTTTGATATGTTCCTTTTCCTTATCACATTTGTATTTTGCACACATAAACCGATCGAATCCATTCGTCTTGGAAAAGCCTTCACATATTTCTAAAGGAATTCCCATAACTGACCCATAAGTAATTTTAAATCTCTTGTTTCACTTCCTTTACTTTCACTTGACTCACATTTAAGCGAAACCGTTCATATGAACTCATATGTTCGATTATTTTGTGATCAAAAGTATTCCCTTACTTCATTTCTTTCCGTTTGATTTCCAAAAAATAATTCAAATTGCTTTTGTTCGTATTTCCTAGAACTAAAATACATTTCCCTAAAGCCTGCAAAAGTGGAATTTTCTATGTGAAACGGAAACCGAGTTGGATTGATATGCAGAAATAATACCTGAAATAACCGACTTTTTCCCTTTAAACCTTTTTTGCGTTCTTTTCTGATGGACAGGACCACATGTAGTTTCCAGGCGTTTGATATCATGGAGCATTTAGAAAAATTCTCGAAGCACTACATTGAAATATCCGTAAGATTTTAAAGGTTGATTCAAGGTAGTTTCGCAAAGTCATACTGGGAAAGCTGCAAACATTCAGGACTCACCATCGAAAGCCTCGAAAATCAACTACGGCAATGTATTACATTGCTGCAATTCACTACACGTTAACATTTGTTTGACTTTTGGGTGGAAATGCATTTCAAGCACGTTCTGTTGTCGTTGCTTTGATTCTAATTAAAATGTTGGCCAAGTATGTACGAATTCTTCGGGTGTGTGATTCCGAGAAGTCCTTCTTCTGGTCTGTTTTCCTTTCGCCAAGAAATACAATCCTCGCTTGCACCCATGCTTCATTTTATGCTCCGGTTTCTGCCCTTGAGTCATAAACTACTCGAATTGCTACAACAAATTCATCTCAACACTGATTCGCAGCTCGGTAGATACAAGTCATCCTCTCAAGGATTCAACTTCAACAACGAAAATCAGCCACCAAAAGATATTTCATGAAAACGTGAAACGTGCGTTTAATGTTTGGCACGAAAAACTCTTAAGGTTTGGTGTTTGCTGTTAGTTAGGGATGGAAAGTTAGTGATGTTGGAAGGACTTGCGGTGGCGGCGTAGTATGGCAACATTGTTGACTGAATTGGCATTGACAAGGACAAATAAGACTGAAGTAATCGCGTATGTTATTTGATACGTTCGAAACGATCGATTCGTGAGAGAGCTGCCTACGTCATGTGTATTGGTCCGCCCATTCTTTCTTTATTCCTTTTCAATAACAATCATATTGATTCGTTCAGCTGCTCCAGGCGACCCTTGTCAGTCCGCTCTGGGACGAGAGCGATGAAATTGATGAAAAACCGAATGCTATATGCCTTGCGTGGAAAATTTAATCAACTTCGAATGAATGACACTTTTTTTGAAGAATATACACAAAACAAAAATCGGCGAAAGTCCTAGTTTAAGTTTCAGTATTGATAAAGAAAATATGATAAAGGTAACGTATGAAAGATGAAAGAATCTTAATTTTCATGTTGTGTTCCCTAAATACAACTTTCTGGAAGTCGGGAGCCTCCAGTCAAATGCTATCTGGGAACAAAGAGTACTCACTTGTCTTTATCAAGGTCTACAGGTCGTTTGAGGCTTTCTTTAAATTTACGAGAACTTCATGTATATCACGATACCAATCACTAGTTCGTCTGCCTGTGAGCCGTAGGATTGGTGTAGCTACTATCAGGGTGATTTTTTCATTTTGTCAATCAATTTCGCTGGTTTGTTGCTCATGTACTAAGGAGCCGTTTTAATGGTCATTTTTCGTCGATATCAGCGATTCTTGATGATAGAGGAATACTCAAATCCTACATATTTAATCCTACATATTTAATAATCATTTTTTTCCAAGTAGTGCATTTGTTTTTATTCCTAAGAACTCACTTTTTGGCGCCGAATTCCGTACAAATTTAAGAACAATAGCAGGTCTTGAAAGCTTCTTTGATGGTCATTTAAATCTTTTGTCCGCGACTGGTTAGTCATAGGCTCAAGATTTGGACATGACCAACAAGGTAGGTCCTAAGTATTTGGATGTGCATTTCAATGTGATGTATTCATATTTATGGTTTTATCAATGTTCACCATAAAAAACTTTTCCTGCATCTTAAATGACATTCTTATAGACACTCAAGTCTTTTCTGTTGTCGTTTTCTGTAGCAATTTTCGGAAATCAGTCAGCAACGAAATCGGTTAGCTTTTGGTGCTTAGATTTTCGGCCAAATTAAAAAAAAATACTAAAACAAATGAAAAAAGCTCTTCCGTATCTGTCATCAAATTAATATTTATGCATGAAAAATCAATATTTCTTTGAACTTACCTTGCTAATGTACTGATACCAATCCACGATAGGCCTGAGGGTGGAATGCTTTTAACATTTCCGAAAATACTGAATAAATACTTGAAATGAGGATTATTGGAAACGAAACATGACCTGTAATTGCGAACCAAGCCAGATTAACTTCAAATTATATAAAAAAGCTAATCAAAATAAGGCTTTTCCTTTTGCCCTTCAAATGTAATTTGAACGCATTTATTGATATTATTCTGTAATCTGGGACTGCCGGGTGTAGAAGGTGTTTGCATTGTTTGGTTTTCGGTCTGACGACAAAAGAACCAAAATGGGAAAATAATAAATCTAAAGAACTTTCCATTGAGGACATACCAATTTTATCTATTAACAAAACATAGAAATTTTTGAGATATTGAATTCAAATTTATTGTGGTTCTAGTGCAAATCATAAGACATACGGCCACTTGTTTACAGCAATCGTATTTTGGACCAAATTAACTGGCACACATTTCGACAGGAGCGTTGGCAATTTCACGTTTGACGTTGTCTTTGAGCTCGTCTAAAGTTGTTGGTTTGTTGACCAGTGATTTGATAGAGCCCGATTAAGAATTCCATTGACGTCAGATCGCATTGACGTGGTGGCCATTTGACCGAACCATTTCTCAACATAATACCTTCACCAAATTGGCCTTTCAATTATAGACTGTGAGGCGTGCTGTATGGCTAGTGACTCCGTCTTGTTGAAACTACATATTTTTGGTATTAGTGATTTGGCCGAATACCGAGTATCCTGCAACGCTGTCGGCTGAAGCGCCGAATATCCGTCGCCGAATATTCGGCACAAAGTGCATGCTTGTCGAGCGCGTAAAGAATAATACGACAAGTCGCGTCGCGACCTGCAACATTCGTGCTCGGGTGGGAGTGCGGCCATTTGACTGTTTGTGGCAAATTGCGTGTTGATCACGTCACGGCACACTTTGTCAGATCAATATAAAAAATAAATTAAATAAAACATTACCTACGATTTTGTATAAAAGTTCGTTCGTTAGTTCTTTGTCAATTGTTTGTTTGTTAAAAAATGACACAAGTTAATAAAAAACAAGCTGTAATACGTACGTATGTCTTCAATTTTCCTGTAGGTACTTGTTGGGATAGATACTTACAAGACAAGTACCAGAAATTGAAAGACAGACAAGGCAAATGAAATAAGTAGGTAAATCGTGATTTATATTTACAAATAATACGCTAAATGAATAAATAAATAAATAATTAAGTAATCTTCAAGTAAAGTTTTTTTTTTTTTTCGTAGTGGATAGAAAATGTTTGTGCGAAACTCAATGAACTGTAATTCATTTTAGTTTTTTTTATTTACAGCTACCACTTCTTTAAAGAAACTTCTTTAGCCAATTCTTTAAGGGGGGAGCTTGCTTTAGACGCTTCAAAAAATCGATATTTTCGAGAATTTTTTTGGGAAGGAAAAAAATATCCGATTAAAACGAAACTTTCAACATTTATTATTACATATTTGAAAAGTCTTCTCAAATTTTTTTATTAAGATACATGTAATATTATTCTTCGTACAAGCATTTCGCCGAGGCGCCTCGAGTATGTATTTCTCGTGTGGCGGGAAAGATCCTGGTCGCAATTTCCATCTGAAACAAAGGAACCAAAAAAATTTTATTTTTCAATAGTATAGTTTCTAGTTAAACCAAGAAAATTCCAGAAAAAGTGAAAAATTCAACAATTTTTCGCAAATTGAAAAAAAAACTTAATTTTTTTGAAAAAAAAATTCACTTTAGATTGTTCAAAAAGTAGGTTAATCTTAACTTTCTTAAGGTTTTTAGGTTCAACTAGAAGAGAATTTAATCCCAAATACAATGCACTTTGTCCCGTTACGATAGGATGTTTATTCTTTTCTCTATCTTTCCCGCCAATTAGGAAAAATCGTAAAAATGAAAAGCCGAGAAATCGCGCGTCAAAGTTTTCGTATATAAAAAATCGTAATTTTCTCGAACTTACCGCATTAATATGCTAATCAGCGATTCCTGGTCCATAGAGTTGCCCTTCTGATTCTTCGAAAAATTGGTTTTCGCCCAGATGTTCCAGTCTATGGGCTGTTCTGGCCTCTTTGGTTGAAAATGAAGCGCGTCTGTTTTGTCGGGTGACGCGCTCCGCGTCGGCGCTGTTGGCGAAATTGTTGCATTGCTGTCCGATTTTTAAATCCAGCAACTGCATTGTTTTCAACGCTGCACTGTAGCCTTCATTAAACATCCCTCCAGCGATATAAGCAGCAATCTTGACGATCTTGATGCCTGAGTGAAGATGTTTCGGTGTTATGCGCCACACAGTGGGATTAAATGACTCGTTCGCGTTTTGTGTGTGTCCACCCAAACACCTCGTAATCAGCCCGTCCTTGGATAATTCCTCGTACACAGGACGAATGTGATTTTCGATATGTTCGTCAATTAGACGTGGTGGATGTTTAAAAGCAGCCAGGGTGTTTGTCGCTTCAGCTTTGCGCCACTCACACCAGCTTTCGGCGCCTTCCGGGCAATTGTCGTGGCGAGGTAATACATCTGTAGAGCATTATTGTCGCCATTATTGCATTTCTCATGCCTTCTACAGAATTCAGGTTTCTTCGAATCGCTAGACCGTAATAAATTGTTAATTTTTTCGCTTACCCATTCGCTTTTGTACATGTCCCACGCACTCGTTTTTGGTTACTATGCACTTGTCGCCGTATGGATCACTGTTCAGGATGCCAAGAAATGTTTTTGAGTCGCCGTCACCAATGTAATTACTATACATTACTCCAAATTTCTCGATAGACCTTGAGAACATTTCCAACATCGAATCAACTTCCATTTTTCCGGCCGAACCGAAATTCGAAGAACAATTTTCTTTATGGTTTTCATACCAATTTTCAAACTCGTCGTCGTTCAATGTATTTTTCTTGATGGCACAGGTATCACAATATCCGCTTTTAACGTCGAGATCGATCACTTTTCCACTGTAGTACCCAAAAAGTGTAATTACACCGTACAATGAAGTATATCCACGTTTCTTCCACGATCCATCGCCCGAAACTTTCAAATGGTCAGCTGGTCTTCCATTTTGTAAGTTAAGTTCTTTTTCCTCTTCGACGGCTTTTTTGCAGGCGCTCTCAAACATTGTTTTCGACACTGCATACAGGTGTTGCCCGATTTGGTCATACGTCGATTTTACTAAGCCTTGAGATATATCCATAAGGCCACAAAAAATGTTAATGTCTTCTCGTGCGACACCCAAAAGCCTCATGACGAACACAATTCTTCTGTTGATTTCGTAGCCGGTGTGAATAAACGGTCCGGATTGAATTTCTCGTTTACCGCATTTACACGACAAAACGATTTTGAATCCTAGACCTCGATGGCCACTTTCGGCAAACGTTATTCTCTGCTTACACGAATTACGAATCACTAACTCAAAAATTGTTAAAAACACAGAGACAAACTCGATTATCTGATAGCAA
The DNA here is from genome assembly GCA_954870665.1 of Stratiomys singularior. Classification (NCBI taxonomy): domain Eukaryota; kingdom Metazoa; phylum Arthropoda; class Insecta; order Diptera; family Stratiomyidae; genus Stratiomys; species Stratiomys singularior. The sequence continues at coordinate 33,705,488 of OX940879.1, forward strand.
TGAGACGGATAAGTTATAACATCGTCCGTAGTCGCTGATGCCAACTTGATTTCACTCCGGCTAGTATTAGCTTCTTCATCGTCCGAGAACGAAACGTTATGAAACTGATTGCCGTGGAATCTGCGCTTCCGTGGCTTTCCAGTTCGTTCAGTTAAAGTTTAGCGACCTTTCGGAGAGCTCTGCATGGTTTCAAGATGTTCACGTGCCGAAAAACAAAACTGAACTTAAATGCTAAATGTAGCTTTGCTCAAGCTGGCGCAGCCAGCTCATATATACCGTTATAATACATACTTTTATCCCTGCCATAACTCCATAAAGACCTTCTACGAACAGTTAATAGGGTCTCGACGGACCGTTAGTCCCTTTGCATTATAATACGTACAATAGATCGAGGGGCGCAGCGCACGCGCTCCGAGCGATCCAGCCGCTCGTATACCTGCTCGACGCTTGCTCACTATTTCTTCTATAACTCCGAAAATATTTCGAATTTGGTTATGAAATATGAGGCTGTTACAGAAATATACCTAAAATGGAATATAAATGGAAAAACAAGATCCATTTACTTGTCCATGATAGTGGGGCTCATATGATGAAAGGTGTGCGAGATGCAGGATATGAATCAGGCAGGTGCTTTATTCAATCATTGCAACGAGCTATAGAGGAGTCGCTATAATCTCAACCAGAAGTAATACAGATGGTTGCTGCTGCGAGACGAATCGTTACCCATTTTAACCATTCAGGCTTAGCAGAGCAGAAACTTAAATCCATTCAACAAGAACTTAACTTGCCTAACCACCAACTAGTACAAGATGTGAGCACACGCTGGAATTCGACGTATTTTTTAATGGAGTGTTTATTAGAACAAAAGCGAGCAGTATCCTTGTACAAAACAAATCATGAAACTTTAAATAATCTAACACATGCTCAATGGGAACTAATGGAACAATATCAAACTTCTCAAACCATTCGAAAAGATTACCAAAATAGCAAGCTCAGGTATCTCCTGCATCTCTGAAGTGATTCCACATGCAGTTACTTTATTAAAATATCTGGGAAAGGCACAGACAGCTAAGAGAGTACCAAATTTAGTGACAATGAGATCTTTACTGTACGCCGAGCTTGTAAATCGATTTAACTTTCATGAAAACATCAAATATCTGGTCGCTACGTTTCTTGATCAACGCTTCAAAACAAGTTTCATAGGATTGGTTCATAGAGTTATTAGATATAGAGACGACGATAAGCCACTTTTGCGTCGTAACCGCCCCCTTTTTACAAACATTTGCAAAAATTTACAAATTCCAACAAATACCACTGGGTTCGCGAAAGTTTAACGCACAAAAAATTCAGGTGAGTGTCAAAAGCTCGAGCCGAAGATTAAGCCACGCCTTTGTAAACAATTTTATTGACCGACAAACCAATTATTTCTACATTATTATTGAAGAAGGCATCTATCTTGACCTAATCAACGCAAAAGTTAAAAATTAATTAATTATCTAAAATTTACCTATGAAACGACACCCCGGATGGCCGCGAACAAGTGTGATTTCTGCAAGTGAAAATCACACACTTCATTGTCTATATTTGTCTTTAAAAATCACTGTCACTATTGTCTTTGCACTTTTCCACAATCACAAATAAAGTAGCACTCACGATTTGTAATTTTTATCGTTGAAAAATTCGTCTGACACAAGTAACTTACAAAATTCGCCCGTAAATCACTCCGAAAATGAATCAAAACACAGATTATTAGTATTGTTTTGACAATTTATTCAGTTCGGCTGCAATCGAAATAACCCGAGCATTGAACCAACTGAAATAGGAGAAATGGCTTCGACGAATTGAGGATGCATGTACATTATTCTACCAACATTAAATCAAAAAAGAGTTCACAAAGAAATTTCTATCAAACTGGGTTCTTGTAGATATTCAATGAATAATTTTGAGCATTTTGAGGAGTAAAATTTCTCGTAATTTAGAGTATACTCAGCCGCCGGTAATTCAATTTCATAAAAATATTAGAAAAAAAACTTGGCCATACACTTTGAGTGTGCGCATACCTTCAAGTAGAATTATTTATCTAACTGTATATTCAGCTCAGTGTCAAATTGAAATTACGAATGTATCCGAAAATTCGCATCGTATTAAAATTTGTAAACATTGATTTCAAATTAAGTTTTATCAATAAAAATATATGTTTTGCATGGCGAGAATGTTTCATTCTCCCACAAAATATGAATAAGATTCTATTGCCACCAATTTATGTGAGGAAAACCTCGACAAAGTTTAGATATTTATCTTTAAATTTCACGAGAAAAAGCAGCGTCCTTTACAAGTTAGTTTTAGGGTTTACAAATAATTAAATGGTAGATTTCCCATTTGAGGGCTAAAGAAACTTGTAGGTAATATGTTTAAGTTGTTGCGCAAAAAGATAATTGGGCGGGCTTTTAGAAAATAGAAAATTTCTCACCATTTAAGCTGTAATATATTTTGCATTTGAAATATGGAAGTTCCGAAAATTGCCGAAGGTGAAGCAGCTACGAAAGGGGAAAATTAGCTAAATCCAATTCTTTGGACGCTCACGGACAGTCACATACACGGGAATAGCCTCGCTATTATCTTATAGCTCTATGGATTGGTTTAACCAGAGAGAGCAAGACAGAAACTTCTTCTAGAAGCTCTGAAACTAAGTTGTAATGATGAATCTAGTATTACCGATGACGATTCTTCTCCACTTCGTAAGAAAACAAACTTGAATGAAAATGATAAGACATTTGAAATACACGACAGTTCTTGGAACTGCTTTGAGGAAGTTGCTACATATAATATGCGAAATATTAATGATGAGGAGAACGTGGAGAAGAATACAGTGGCAAATGAGATGGAGTTTTACTTGAAAACAATTCGCCTATTGGTGGTCAGCAAACGAAAAACAATACCCAAACCTCTCGAAATTTGCTATAGTTTATCTTTCTTCTTGCGGGAGTAGCGTGTACAGTGAGAGGTTGTTTTCTGAAGCTGGTACCATTTACGACGAAAAGCGTAATCGTTTGCTACCATCAAATGCTCAAAAGCTAGTTTTTATCCATCACAACTTACCATTGATGAATTTTACTGATTGTAATTTGGTAAAAAATACAAATCTTCAGTAATATGATGTGAATTTTTTGTCCATGATTTGGAATTCGGTATTCGGCCGAATAGTACTTATTATTCGGCCTAATACCGAATACCAAAAAAAGTGGCCGCATAGGCTGAATACCGAATAGCAGCCGAATATTCGTGGCATGTCGAATTATGATGATTAGCTGAAGATGATTTTCCGATGAAATTCTGAATTTTGTTCAATCTTTGCCTGAGCCTAATTCGAAAAAGTTTTGACGCTTCGAATGATCAATTGGCTTTATTTGAGAATGTAGGCCAAGATATTTTTGCTGATATGCCACCTTGTCGTTTGAGCGATGCCCAATTCTTGAGAACGACGTAGAATATAATGATTTGGCTCATTTTGAATCGATACACTTACAGTTGCGATCTTCCCTTCGCTTCGAGCGCTACGTCGTTTTCTTGGCAACAGTACATCCGATATTGAAAATTTTGACTCGAAAATTTGAAAAATTTTGACGTATCCACTATAGCACGCACAACCTGTCGGGTGGGCGATTATTACGGCCACCAACTGGTGTAAGCGCTCTTAGAGTTGTGACTCAGAGTTCCAGTAGTAATATGTAATAATTTCCAAACGGACCTAGTTCGTGAACTTTACCATGGTGATAAAGTTTACTTTGAAAAACCTTTTGACATTGACAGTTCATAAAAAAGTTTAAGGATGTGTTCATATAAAGATATGAAATTTTTATGTCCCTTATGGGGAACCCGATACTAGGTCGTGTAGGACAGGCGATAACACACATTCCGAGCAAAAATAATGTCTACGGGCTTCATGATTCCCATTTGCTTCAAGATAATATTTTTGTGCAGTATTCCTTTTGCTTTGCAATGGTCAAGGCAAATATTGGTAAAATTGATTGCTCATACTGTAAAAGATCCCGCGAAAGCTAGCACGTTTTGACATTCGGTTCCAACGACAAGGCATGATCTGTCATGATCCTATGTTAGTATGGGTTAATTGCAACAAAAAACCAGCAGCATCTTTTCAATGTTTCATCTCAGCAAGCAGTGCTTTTAATTCCTAAGAAAAACAAATCGACAACTTAGGCCCTATGACGTTACAATTTTAAATTTCTTCCTTTGCGGATACTTCTAAGTAAAAGCTCACAATAGATTAGTCAACCAGATTGGGATTGAGAAGTTAACATTACTATTAGAGCCGGTCGGCAAATATCAACCAAAGTACTCTGAAATAGGATTTGAAATTAAAATTTTAAAAGGATAATATTACCTGCAGCCAGCAGTCCAAAATAATCCTTAAAAAATAAATTTAAGGGTTGCTTCTGTGGCATAATATTAAACGTTTAACCACTAATACTTAAAACAAAAAAAAAATAAAAATAAAAAAGTTAACTTGCCCCCTAAAGTTATAGGGACTCCGAATGTCCAACTAAAATTTAACATTTTTTTAACAATACGAAATAACCTTTTGCAGAAGTCTTTTCAATCGGCTACCAAATAAATCTTAAATTACTAAATAAATATTCTATATAATAATATGATAAGTTACATTATGCGACATGCTTGCTATATTAATACTTTAAATGTTTTTGTAATTATTTAGCGTGATAATTTAAAATGGGGACAAAATATTAAGTAAAGTAAGAACGCTGCTGAAAAATGTCAAACACGTGGAGAAGGTGATAACGACACCAAGCTAATGTAAGTCCTGTCTTATTAGACAGGATACTTACATTAGCTTAATACTAAGAATTGACAACTGGAAAGTACGAACCTCAGAGACAACGTGTTAAACATCTTGACGGTCACAATTAATACAATTTTCCATTTGTGAACGTTCCCTGCCGATGCAAATCGGTTATCAAAACAGTTACAACTTGGCTTGCAAAAACCATGTCATTCCTCAATACTGGCCACCCATAAAGTCCTCTGTCGTTGATCTCAGAAAAAAGCTGAATAGGCATTACTCCAATCCGAAGAGCAGATAATACCAGACGGACTCTATGTATTCAGAGGAGCCAATTCGACGGAACTTCAAATGGTGAGCCTAACTCAACACATCAGAAATGGGAAGAACAGCGGGAAATCAATAAATCGATCCGAAGACCGACCTGTTTAAGGTTTTCCATCAGAATCTCATCGAGGAAAGTAGTATGAAGATGGGGGCTACAACGTCGTTGGACCTGTACGAATTCACGGTCGTAACGTTTGGCTTACGAAACCCTCCACATACATTCAAATGTTACGTGGACAGTGTGCTCCTCTGTGTTCCGATTTCTGGGTATATTATGTTGACGAAATCCTGATGAAATCGATATCCGAGGCTCAGCACATGCAGCACCTCATTCAATTGTTCGAACGACTGGCGAACCATGGAATAGTGATCAACGTCAAAAATGCACATTTGGAGTGCAAATTCTGAGACGTCAATTCAGCCCAACTGGTGTCTCGCACCTGTCATCCCGGGTAGAAAAAGTATTAAACTTCAAGAAACCCACAACAACGAACTCCATAGTTTCCTAGGAACCATTTATCACTATAGTAACTTTATAGGGAAGCCAGCTAAGATCCGGAATAAATTCTGTATCCTTGAATAAATTCTGGGTCAAGGGAAGAAAGAACGCCAAAAGATCCATCGTTTGGACATCGGAAGCTAAAGGCATTCCTCCAAAGCAAAAATCGAGGCCAGCATCTTTGTGCATGTCAAGTTAAATACGCCACTAAGATTGTCATCTGGCACTTCGAATGTGGTAGTAGGGGCAGTACTGAAATAAAAGCAAAGCAACCGCTGCTCGCCGATTTGCCATCTACGACAGCATCTGTCACTGCCGACATTACATGGAGGGCACAGAATTTCATTTATTATTACGTCTATTATCTATACTGTATATAAAGTTCATTTTGAGGCTTAGCAACAAAGTAGTAAACGTTCTTTCGCGAACGTTCTTTCTTTCCATCCACCATAGATGATAAGGACTTGGCGAGGAACCAGCAGGATTACCATCAAACTCAGCCACGCGTTCGACTGAATACTACGTAACTTAAGCTATGCCATATCATTTTGAACGATAACATTAAAGTGATCATAGAGACCCTCAGGCATCAAGATCAGTTCCTTGAACTCACGTGCCTACATACAAAAATATTTGACATCTTTCGCCAGCTCTTGCACTCAGGCGGCAGTACAACCGTAAGAGCCTTTGCCAAGAAATTTTTGGGGATCAATATGAAAAGTGACGTCTGCCTTTGGGCTTGCAGCTTCAGGAACGATTTAAACACGTGCATCTTGACATGGTTGGTGGGTTAATTCCTTTCCAGGGACTCAAGTATTGCCTCAAATTGATCAACCACTTCTCAGTGTGGTCCGAAGCTATTCTATTGGCTGACTAGACATTCACTAGACGGTAGCTCAGGCGTTTTTTAACATCTGGGTAGCTCTTATTTGAGTACCACGTACTATCTGGATGCACCCAGGCACGAAACTCGAGTCGGCGCTATTTAAAGCACTAACAGCGTATGTAGGATGCCCAAGGAAAAGGACATCGCCTGAACATCCTGTTGGAAATGTTGTACGGAACAAAATTTACGTGCGACGAGCCTATGAGCCTACTGCCCCGCATTAGCTGGAGCACAACTTGTTGAACAAATAAAGACTTCCGTCTGATGTCACCAACACATTGCAATCGCAGGGTGACATTCGTCAACGAAAATCTAAAAACGTGTTGGCATAATTTCCCGAGAAACAACGCAGCTAAAAGTCCACTTAAACAGCCACACTGTGGCCCCCTCACAAGGTGGTAAATCGATATTACCTAAATCTATTCACAGCCGATATAAACGGAAGAGTGGTCAAGGTATGCAGAAAGCAACTCAATCCCTCATTCATCCTTCTTCTCTTATTCCCACAATCTCAAGGCGCCTTTGGACATAGGAACATGAGGCCAAGGTTCTCAGGTTGGCAGAGGAGAGGACACGGGATTGCGCGTCTGGAAGTCAGACACTCAGAGCGTAAACAGCTTCCATTTCCGTACCTCAAAAGTAAACCTGCATTCATCGAGGACGTGTCTAAATTACGATCCCACACGCTTGAATCCACGCTACCTCACCAGTTACTCACGATGCTTCAGCGTGAATTTTCGTGCCCCTAGAAGCTCATCTACTATCAACCTCAGGTGCTCTGACCCAAGCGCCACCAGTGCTCTTACCAACATTGATTTGCAGCTTGCAGCCTCGTTCACACACCACCTCACCGTCAAATCGTATACGTGGGGTGCCGCTTGCCGAAATTCAGCAACCAGTACGTGGAGCGCACCCAGTATCACCAGTAGTTAAGGCGCCCGCTCCTGGTATGCAACCCCAAAGTCATAGCGCCCCGCCAACGAGCCGGATACATGTCTTGCCGCTATTCAACGCTACGCCAACAGCGTTAAGAGCCTGCCTGCTAAGAACTGCTCCCATTTGTTTTAGTAAATGGCATTTCCATCGCGACGCATTGAATGCTTGTTTACTGTGACTTTGATGGACTTCATCAGCTGTCACCACTGGTCACCAAAGCCTTTCAGGAGAGAAGGCCCAGATACAATACTGCACGACGGCGATGCGAGAGCGCGATGCGATTCTCGCTCGTCATCGCGCACCGGATTCAATTTACAATGCACGCGATGCGAGGAAGAATAATGTTCATATGACAAATGTCAAATTGGTGACGTTTTGAATGAACTTTGATTAAAATTATTTTTGATTTTTCAAAATTTTTGAATTTGCAATTTTACTTCGTTTGGCAAATAATAGGCACGAAATTTTCGTTCAAAATTCTTTCCAAATAATCCTCCTACTTAAAAAGTAATTAAGGCGTTTGAATTTCAAATTTCATTTACGCGCCATAGAGCATCTGACAAACGTCATGCACCTCGTTGCGAGGAATTTTCGTTTTTCCGAATATTTCTCGTCTCGCATCGACGCATCGCAATCATTGTACGTTGTCGTATACAAATGCATGTTACGAAAACTGCTTGATTTGACTTGACTGGAGTGCTGTAGCGCAGCAATCGCTATCTTTAGTGTGACACTATACCTCAAGTAGAAAAGTGGTAGGAAGAGAAAGAACGAAGTTAGACAAACATGACTCTGTCTCGCACAACGCAAGAAGACTTTACATTCTTAAATTTATACTCTACAACCAAGTAACACGTACATATTCATTTAAGAGTGTCAACCTAAACTTTGATGGTGTCATAATTACATAGTATTTTGTTTACTGATTTATTTACACATGTCAAATTTGTGTGCGTGATGGGTTGCTCGTTTCCTAACAATTGACCAAAAAGTTAAACGACTTTGTTTTTCTAAGCAACATTTGAAGCTGTTTTAGAACAATAAAAATGAATACTCGAGGCGATTTGTGACAGTCAACCGTACGCTTGAGTCCAATCGGCAGTTGGCGGAAGAGGAAGGAATACCGCGGGAAGCACCCGAAGACCCAACAATCAATTGACTGATTCTAGCCAATATTTTTTGAGTTAATGATGGTATAATCTTCATAGACTATCTTCAACATAGAAAATCAATATTACTGTGCATTATTGGATCACTTGAACAACGGAATGTAATATGAAGGGCCCAATTTCCAGGAGAAGCAAAATCACGTTTCACTAAGACTACGTGAAACGTCATGTTGAAACGAACTGCAGACTCTCAGACTCTAATAAATTTGAAATACGTTTGAAAAGGTTGATCAAACGATAAATATAACTTTGTCAGCTGTGTATGAAAACAATTTCGCCAAATATTGTATAATAATAATTAATTTTCCCTTATTTAGGTGGGCATTGTTGTTTCGGCTTACAATTACTGCAGATAATCTTAAAAAACATGACATACTTCAGAAAAAGCTAACAAGGTGTACAAGTGGAATAAATACCCTTTCACCACTCTCGAAACTAGTAAAAAAAACAAGCCTTACCCTATATCTGAAATAAATTCGAATACTAAACATAAAAATTTATGAAAATCATGCTAAACCACTTACATGGGCCGTCATTTGACGTTTATTGATAGAATAGTATTATCAGATTGTGTACATTTTATGGTCCTAACAAAAAGTATGTCTACTCATATGTGTAAGAAAAACACCTCGAATGCTTTTACTTTCCCACACAGCAAGTTTCAACCTACAATTTTATCAGTTTCCTTTTATTGCCGTAGATTTATAGCCCACTTAAATGAAGAATGTATTTGATGTGCTGTTGAAAGCCCACAATCTTTTAAAAGTGCGTCTGTCCTTTTTCTTTTATTCCTTGTATTTTTGTTTCCACTAGACTACCTATGAGATCGTAAATTGCAAATACCAAATGAACAGAAAAATATTGTAAACGTTACTGATGTGTTGTTCCAATTGATTGCTGCATGCTTGAATGCGTTGGGCATCAATAAACTTATCGCCAGACAAAATACTAAACGGCAAATCTTAAGGACTTGTCTAAATATCGAAGGACTTTCATGCGTCGGCATTCATTTCGTTTTTTTTCAGGGCACTTGTTCTGATAAGATCTTCTGATTGTTTGACATTTATAGTAGATGTCCTTTCAAGGGTAGAATAACCTTTAGCGTACAAGCAGGTCCTACAGTGAAGGAACTCACGTTCAAATACTATAACACTGGAGTCACGAAAACTTATACTTGCTAACGGACGTGAACCTCAGGTTAATTACTAAGTTAAAGCCCTTACCTATCAATTCGCATAATGAAATGAAAACTAGGGCTTTAACGATATCCTTCTGTTCCAGTCCATAAGCAAAAACGGGTTCATAACACTTTCCATCGACAAATGTTTGAAACGCAAATCTTAAGCTTAACAAATAGAAACATTAGAACGCTCAGATCCTTATTTTTTTTAATACGCATGTAACAAGAAAACCAACAGGAACGTTTAAGATTGCAATTTTATGATGTACCTTGGGCAACATGTGAAAGCGAGTCAAAAAGTTATCATGGAGTTGCAGACATAGTTTTATAGATTTTATTTAAATTATACAGTTTGAGGAAAATGAGCCCCTTTGGTGGTTTGGAATGAAAGTTGTAAATAACCTTGAAAATTACTTATGAGTTCCAGTATCAGGTTGAGTATTTATTATTATTATTATAATTATTAAGGGCCAGACAAAGGCACTAAAGTCTACGTTATGAATAACAACCCCCTCCCACATTCACATCCACCCATATTACATTTAGTCCAAAAGACATGAAATTGAAGAAGGGACATTAGTCTGTTCTGAAATAGTATTTTTTTGCAACACAGTAAATGTTTACCATTCCCAAAGAAGCTGTAATGTTGAGATAACAGCTTTAGAGCCAAGGAGGTAATTGACAGCGGTCTCGAACAGACCTTTGTCGGTAGATTCCATTCCGAGTTCTACGATGAGGCCGCCAGATTTGGCCACTCTTACAGTTCTGTATACGAACGGTAAGAGCGACACCGTTTTTTTCGGGCTCCACATTTTGTCTAATCTCCTTGAGGACTTCGGCGTAAGTCCTTCCGTCAGCAGGCTGATTCAGTAGAGCACTATTCGCGCCTGGTCTTTTTAGGCATCTCGCTGTTTTTTGTGCCTTCTTGCTTTTCGGGCGTCTTTTTCGATTCGTTTCGTGTAACGCGATTAGGTTTTAGTGGGCTACATACCACCTTTTTGCTTTTTATGAAAGGAGTAGTATTTTCGGTAAAAGGAGCTTTATTTTCAGAACCTTTCTTAAGTTCTTTCAGCTCACTCTCTGCTCGTAGCCACCTGCAGCGATAGTGCTGTATTCTATCAACGAGGTCCTCTAGTTCGCCAATCCCGTTTATTCCCAGAAAAAAATAATTATAATAAAATTATTAATAATAGTAATTATAATAATAATAATTATAATATAATAACAATTATAAGTAATTATAACAATAATTTTTCTTTTACATTTTTTAATAGAAAAACCTTTCAAAAATATACTGTAAAATTTCCAAACCGAAATTTTCAATCTTTCGAAGTTATAGCTACAAAAGGAGAGCGCGCCGTAGTGTGTATGAAAGTAGTGGCTACGCCAGCGGCAGCTGCTCTTTCCGGTTCCTCTTATATTGTCCTTCCGACCTTTATTATTCAAAGACACGCAGGTATACTTAATAAATCAAGCATTTCGGATTGACAAAGACGAAATATAAGAATTTTGTACAGTATAACAGAAAGATTTTGAAGTAGTTCATCAGTTACCATTTTTCGCTCCACGAGTGCACATTTTTACTGGGAAAAACGTTCTGGAAATTGCTACCAATACGGCTGCCTGTATCTTTAATGAGGGTTTTCTACCTGTACTCAAAATTATGGAGGTAATGGGGGTCACAATAGGTCAAACAGCCAGGGACTACGCTGACACTGTAGACAATGCACGAATTTTACGGGCGGAGAAAACTGCAGAAGCCAACAGTAAATAGGCCAGAACTTTACACTGGGCTCTGAAAGCCGCTGAAAATGATAATTTTGAGATAACAGAAGGATTACTCTATGCACCAGGCATAGCTGATTGATTTATGTAAGTATTATTTGTTGTCAAAACTTTGAACGTGTTTTTCTCAAAACAATGTTTTTGAAATTTCGGGGAAACACTGACTAGAAAGTATTTAACCGTTTTTGCTGAAAATTTAAATCATTGTTCCAGATACATATAGCTAAATACTAAACCTTTGAAACATTTATTTTTTTGATAATTTATTAATTTTTTAATCATTTTTTCAACAAAAAAAAATTCGATTTTCAGTACCTTTTTTTCACAAATCCACTATTTATTTTATTTTTTTTTGTGTGCATGTTATTGGTTAGTTCACTAGAGTGAACTACAAACAATAATAATCTCTTCGATTTTTTTATTTCTGATGACTACGAAAGGCTGTGTGCTTCCCCGAAACCGCTCAACGTTCCTCCGAGGACTCCACTTCAACACAAAAAATTATGAATAAATCAATGTAAAATTGAGTAAAAAAAAAATTTTTTGTATGCTTGAAAGTATTAATAAAAACATGCAAAAAAATACAAAACGATCGCATATTATTTTCCTGCTGAAAAAATTCACGAAAAAACGTCGAAACTTCGGCCGTCACACCAGGCTACTGCCTTAAGAAGGGGTCAAAACCCAAAAAATTGAGAAGCAACTACACTCTTGTCAATGTATCAACCAACGAAAGTAAATCCTGGAAGGAGCTGAAAAATGTAATTTAATGTAATTCAAAATTTAATCAGCTTTTTGACCCATATAGGATCCTGGATTATCGTGGATAATATCTGAGTATATCTTGCGAAAGCGTTCTACTTGAACATCAACCCTTACAGGGGTCCTCTGCTGACAGGAGCCCGTGGTTAGTGGGCTTTAAATTGGTAATTTTGAAACGTGGTGCCTTACCAGTACCGTATATACTTTCATCAAAGATTATGAAGAGAGGATTCCCAGCCCATCCTCTTCATTATAATCCATCACCCGAAGTGATGCAAGCAAAATTGTGCTGCTCGTTACAATCGACGTGAGGAGTGCTTTCAACTCAGGAACTTACCTTCAGAATTTGGGAATATATCACGTGGATTCTAAAGGATTGCCTGAAGGATCGCAGCTTGTCGTAAAACACACAAGAATGACCACGACTGACGGACTGAACGTCAGGAGTCATATGAGATTCCATTCTGGCCACCGAGCTTTTGAGGTTGTTACTGCTGGAAAAGGATTGACTAATCGGTTAGGGGGACAATGCCTTGATTGTGAAGCATTCTGTCAAACAGATCAAATTTGAAAGCGGTGTTCTGAAAAGTGAATGCATGAGTGGTCGGCCGTAGGTTCAGTCTTGTATTGAGAAAACCAAAACCGATGAAAAACCCCCAACTCTTTGTACTGGAAAAACCAATTCATTAGGTTTCTTCATTAACACATTGAAGGGACTATTTTTGACGACAAGCCAACTAGAATCGACTTTATATACTATTAAATTAGCACAGAAACGCATTCAAATACTTGGACTGGCTAAAACACTCAAAAATGAGGTTGCTTGGACATGCTATGGCGTTCGAAAATAAGGTTGCAGCAAGAGTATCAGCACTCCTACGGTCCAACATAGGTAAATCATCAAACGATGGCTAATGACAAACACCATGGAATCCATAATTTTATCTGCAGTCATGGTTAACGTCCTTATTAACCAAAGTTATCAAAAAAATTCAATCCAGGCTAAAAATCCCTAATCCTACTATCGGCATATCACATCGTCTCAAAGCAGCTGTGACGGTTATTATGTGGGTGTAAGACCAATTATCAATAAACTTATTTCCTCAGTGGGCAAGGATCTTTCAAGTGTTGCCTTTACAAAATGGGAAGAACGCAGTGTGCCGACTGCTTGTTCTGTTCGGGAGTGAGGACAACACCAACCGAACATTTTAAGTACAGAAGGTGGATTAGACAGCCTGCTCTCCTCTTCGATGAAATTGGTAAGCCCTCTCCGGGAAGTCCGGTAAATGTGATGAAATCATCAATTCAAGGTAGAACTGTGTAGCACATTGCGCTCGGAAGGTTCTTATGACAATGAAAGGATTCTTAGATCACCGGTTGATGTAGAGGACCGAAGAGTAATTATTCTTCTTCCTCTCTTCTCCCTCGAAATGAAAATTGGAGTTCTCTTATGCAAAAGAACAACTGGTAAGGAAATAGAGGTTCAGCTCCATTTAATGTAACGAAAAATTATATATTTGGTTAACAGATTGCCAAGCGATTTATTGGTAAGGTAATCTAGTAGCCTTACACTGCTGGTATTCTCTCAATACAGGTGCGATAAACCCCCACCTACCAGCCAAAAAACAAAAAGTCCAGGAAATTTTTTTATTTCTTTAAATAAAGTTTTTCAATCATCATTCAGGCAAGAGAATAAGATCTCAGTGCTCCTTAAGTACTTATTATAGCGCTTTCAGGAATACAGAAGCACTGGAAAAGTATGTCTAGCAGTAATTGCTAATGTCTTTAATTCCTCAATAGGTTCTAACCAACTAATTCTGCTACGAACTTATTCTGCTGCGGAAAATTTCAAAACTTTACTAAACGGACGCATCAAATGTTTTACCTGGAGTCAGAAAAAGGTACAGGACAAAGTTCTTTGAAGTTTTGAACTATGAGTTCATTGAGGATTATTTCCAATCCCTTGATTTTCTTAATATTATGAGTATTTAGTTCTACTCAAAAATACTATGATGAGTGTAAGAGTCTAGACTATCAGATTTATTTCCCTGTAGGTCACCAGAGGATTGTTCCACCGTCCAAATACCCTTTCTGCTATCAAAAAAAATATTTTGCATCAAATTCGCAAACCCAATCCAAACAAACACAAATCGGCTTAATTGTAATCTGCCAAACTACCGCAGTGAAAAAACTTATGTCACAATGTAATATCCCTAATTATTAATGCTCTACTTCACCGAAATCCTTCCGGAAGAAAGACTAAGCCAATATTCAACATTTGTAGACCACAGTCAATGAAACAATAGGCAGTAAATTATAGAGCACCAAAGCTACAAAACGATTGCTGATTTTATAAAATGCTACAAGTTTTCGATTTGATGTTTTATAGCTCCGCAATATACGCCATTAAGGCTCCAATAAATTTTATGGTTGTAAACCGATATATACCGCATTCTAGGACATGGCAATGTGTTTTATTCGCAACTCCACTTGATATGTTCTCCTTTGCGTTTGTCGCCGCCATCACGCTACCCGCCCAGTTCCAGCCAAATGGACTAAGTTTCTTATATGTTTATGGTACCATTATCTCATTAGATTGAGGAAACCTGATATGGTTAAGGAATTCGCCCCCGAGGACGTTTTATGAGTGGGGACATTCTCAATCGACTCTTATAAACATGCTCTAGTGATATGGGCGACAGCGGCTACTGTACATTGGCACTCGCTCGTCCTTTGATTGCCTGTTTGGCAACGAACAATGTTGGGGTGATTGCCTTTTCGCTCTCTCTTCCTCGTCGCCTACCTCAGCATGGCGTCGAATCCTTAAAACATGATTTATCGGTTTCGATGCGTGTATCTCGGAAATGAGTGTACTGTTAAATTGGAGGGTGGGATATTATTTTGTTGATGGGGTGCAATAATTTGTGGTGTGTCCTCGGCGGGCACTTGTTATGGGGAGTTGGAGCTCATAAAAGCGATATCGAAGGCATCGACATTTCCGAAAATTAATGGTGTCATTCATTTGCACTTTTCCACAACATATATTTGGAAATTTCACAGTTTCAGTGTTTTGGGTGTAAAATTTGAATTTTTCGGGCCAGCGACCTTACAAACGTTTAAAAAGTAGTTGATTGAGCAGTATGGTGTAGCAATTTCGTTTTGATATTTTAAGCGTTGTAACAGCCATCAAAAATTTTACGAGAATTTGAATTTCTCAGAGGACCACCGCTTTGGCTTGCCTTGTTTTGTATGATTAGAATATAGGATGCGTTTGAAACCAATGTAGCAGTGTTTATTCGCTGTTTCATTTTAGTTAGCATCCGGAATTTTATATCTACCATGGATGATAAAGGACATTAAAGCTATGTACTGCTAGCGAATGTGTGAAGAAATTTTATGATTCATAAATATCATTTTATTACGCAGATATAATTTCTGCTTAATACACGCTTCAACAATAGTTCAATGAGTAATAATTAATAATTCACGGACACCGACTTCTGGAGTGGCATTTATTTTTAATTTGAACATTCTCGTAACATCAACGATCAAGTCGATATAAAACAGCTTAAGTATGAGTATCGAATTGAGCCAAGTAAAGGTTTCTGGCAATCAATCCATAATTATTGTGACGGGAAGGCAATTGCTATTACCGCGTGTATTATGGACCTTAGTTTGTGGAAGACTTCGCAAAAACATACTCAACACCACTGCTATTACCCTTGTAATATACAATGGATACTTTGAAGTATTGAAAACGCGATAAATTAGAGATATTCTTTCAATGAAATAACGCAGGCCGGTAAACTATACCATAAAGTTCTACATATTGAACGAAGCTAGTACCTCTCTGACCAAATTGTCAGGGAAAAATGTCAGCCAAGTTACTCAGTCTTCCAAAGAGTTCACCGTGTTGCCTTTATATTGCACTTCTTATTGATCTGGGTTCCCCCGTACGTTGATAGGACCCCATGACCATTGATTGTCTGGGAGCCGATAAAACGGTGTAGATCAGCTTTAAGTCCCCCAGAATGTTGGGTAATTAATTGCTCGTTTTTCCTCGACTGACTCTTGTATGGTTGTACATTTTGGCACTCTACAATTGTAAAAATGATTACTTTAGTTTTTTCCAGAGCGTAGCAGACCAAGCGTGAGTCAACGGGCAGCTCATGTATCACTAGTCCTTAAAACAAGAAGATATTTGGAACTATGATGAAAAACTTTTGCAGCGTCGGACAAAACCTCCCTGTTAACCGATTTCAGGTTGGTACTTGTTAAATTTCCAGTTCTTTTGAACACCTATCTGACAAACTTGACCGCATTTCTGGCATTAAAGTACGTAAGTAAGACGTAAGATGTAAAAGTAAGGCCACAAGCCAGTTGACACGGGTATGGTTATGCACCTCTTCCAGTGGACCCTATACAACACTTCTTTGATTACATCGTCAAGAAATCAGCATTGTATGAAACAAAAGTGTGATAAAGATAATCTGCAGTAGCACCCTGAGGCTCCCTCAAGTTACAAATTCCCAGAGTAGAAATTCCCAAAGACACCGTCTTTCGGTTATAGCCGAAAGGTATAGGTCGAAAGTTTTACAAAGATCAATTTATTAAACGAGGTTAGAGCTCCTCTGACCAAACTATCATTCTGAGACCACTACACCTATCAAATATGGTTCAAGTGAGTATCATTTCAGTACTGGAAGAGCTGACGTTATTCTGACGTTCAAAATACATTCATACTTATAATAGAAAGCAATAAAATAAAAATATATTTTTAATACATGGTTTGAAACTCAAAAGGTGATTAAATCCGAGAACAGACTAAACAAATTTTTTCAATGCAATCAAGGCAAGCTTGTTTCTTGCTCTTTTCACACAAATATGACGTTCTTTTCTTTTTTGTTTGACATATTGTACATGTGCCTCGTTTCCCAAGTTTAAGACATCCTACAGGTTCAGGTTTTTCATCTTCTATTTCCACATTCGGTTGATGAAAGTGTGAACGTCTCGAGAAATTCTCTGATAAGTATAGCGGCGCAACATATGTGGATCACAAAGTTCGTCGCCAGTTGTACCCAGGAATTTACACCTGTCAAAAATTTATACGGTTTTATTTAAAAAAGCACTTTTGAATATTTATATACCTTTCAATTTTTTCAGAGTTTCAGGATTCCGAGATTTGAAGAGTCAATAAGAGTTCACAGCACAAATATCAATCAGCCGGTAAAAAATAACAAGTGACTACCTTTTCGTCCTCCGAATACAGGAGTAGTTGCTGCACATTTTGGCAAGGTCTTCTACATATGTACATTTTAGTGGAATTGTAATATTTTATTATTTCAGGCTTTTCGGTTTTTTGATTATTAATTCAGGTATGGTGCATCGTTGATACAAGAACTAGTGCTTTGTTGCGTATCGGTCCAATGGATATCATAGAGATATCCTTTGTGAAGCCATAAATAGTTTGTTAACTCGCCTAGATCTCGAAGATTTAAATTCAGATAAGTTTCAGATAAGTATATATATGACCTGTTTTGCTTTTAAAAGTTTAATTGCTTCGATTGCGGTTTGAATGGGGAATGGGTATTGTCAGCCGTATAACACTTTGTGCCGGTTTCGATATTTCCTTATCAAAATTTGTCAGTCCTTTGCGATCGGTGTCTTTTCCACAATATATATAACCGTTACAGTCAATCATGTGAGTTTCAACCCATATTTTCCAGCTTATTTGGCATATACATTAAAAACTTGCAACGGCAGCGACACTTTACGAGCATTTCATCAATGCACATATCAGAGCCTGGAGTGAAATATTTGTGGGAGCTTGATATAAAAATATCATACAACTCTGATATAACAGCAGCAAGATCTTTTTTCTTTCTCTCTTTTCTGGTGTTGGAATTTTCAAACCGCAATGCCGTTAGAAGTATTGGTAACCGTTTTTCTTAGAAAATACATCGAAATATTTTTCTTCCCCTCCCATTTGTCGAAAACAAGAAAGGAATATCTTTTTTCTTGCTCTTGAATATGGAAGCAAAAGTCAAACATCCAATCAGTGCTCGTAGTTCTGTGATGTCAATATCTTTCAATTCAAGTCAAGTCAAGTCAAAAGCGCTTTATTTATTATTCATCATTATCAATTTTTTAAGAATATAAAGCAGTTCTAAACAATAAAAATACAAAAAAACTTAATGGCCCAAATAGCTCTCTAAATTTGAACATTATCATTTGCTAATAGAAAGAACAAAAACAACAATATCAAATTCGATTTAATTAAAATTATTTCTTATTTTAACATTCAATTGGAAAAAGGAGAAAAAACCAACCAACAATATTCAAAAAATCAATTTACACAACATCATAGTGATCTCTTATCTTACGACTAATATATTATACCCTTATTCTAATCAAAATAATTTATTTTATACTACAATACTCAATATTCTTAACCTACATGTTAAACATAATTTCTTAAGCCTAATATTACACCATCAACATATACTAAATATTTAAACCTATGCCTAGTTTTTAACAAAACGCTAAATGTAACAACCATGAGCTGAAACTCAAAAAAAACAAAAAAAAATTACGTAAACACAAACTAAAAAACACTAATGATTTAGTCTTTGTCATTCAGCCACCAATATCTAGCCTGCTCCATCTCAGTTCGACCAGACTCAACGAATTTAGCAAATGAGTATCTCCATTGTAATCGCTGGTCTCGTGTACTCAAGTTCGGAGGATATTTTATCTTTTTATCGGTGGCCCGTCTATATATGATATATAATTGGGACGCCATTGGAATCAAAGATATACCTCTTCATATCTAAATACATGAATGCTTCCGGAGGAACAAAGCCAGTAGCGAGGCAACTCACAATATACTCATCTGTAGGGTGGAATGGCTGTGAAATCCAGGGATTTTCACTCACAGTTACAGATCTAGCTATATGACCGCAAAGAAGTCTCAATATGAAGATATCAACTCTTGTCACTTTAGCAGTTTGATAAATCTTCCTATTCGATATATAGTGTTTCCAATCCCTCTCAGGCTTTCTGTATAAACCAGTACATGCACGAAGACACTTCCTTTCGAAAACTCTCAATTTTTCCATCGTACTAGCACTCTGGTTGAACCAGATCTGGCACCCATATGTCAAAATTGGTCTAACTAGAGTCTTGTAACAAATAACTTTGACCTTTTGATGGATGTATTTGGAATGAAAGAGTCGACGAAGGGCCATGACTACTTTTTGTGCTTTACTCAGCATCATTTTGATATGATCTGTATAGTACAGGTATTGATCGAGATGAGCACCGAGGTATCGAACACAGGATTTATGTGGAATCCTCTCTGAACTACCCTCGCCTGCCATAATATCGAAATTCTTCCAATTACGTTTTAAGTCCTGGCTGGCCCCTTGAAGCGTGGTCCGAAACAAAATTTTTTCGCACTTTTGCGCATTAATTTTCATTCGCCAACTATCGGTATGGAGCTGCACATCATTAAACATTCTTTGGAGGTTGCTCTGGACTATTGAAGCTTTTGGGTCTGCTGTATAAATGATCAAATCATCAGCAAACGATACCAATGATCGTGTTGGTGAGACATTCCAATCAAAGCCATTCAGTAGTTTGCGAATGAATATTGAAAATAGTAAAGGCGCAGTAACTGTACCCTGTTGTAGACCATTCAAGACCTTGAAGTCACGCATTGTCGTCAGATTTCCATCAGTTACAACGAATGATCTTCCGTATAACATATTGGAGATCATGGCAACAAGGTGTCTTGGGAACTTGTCCTGAAGGAGTGTACAAATTAATCCATCTAACCACACGGTATCAAACACTTTCTCCATGTCAATGAGACACGCTCCAACACATTCTTTATGATTTAGCTTCCGACAGATGTCTGAGGTCACTTTCGCTATCGCATGTATGGTTGAATGCCTGGCACGGAAACCAAATTGGCAATTCGGCATCAACTTATACTTGTTAATGTGAGCGTTTAAAGCTTTATTTAGTATTACTTCGAAGACCTTGCTGATGTTAGGCAGCAAGCTGATTGGGCGATAGCTTTTAGGGCACGAAGATTCTTTTCCTTTTTTTAAGATTGGAAAAACCTTAGCCTTTTTCCATCCATTTGGGAAATATGAATTGCTCAACATGTTGTTGAACAATATGAAATAATTTCTTATCGCAACATCAGGCAAATGCCGGAGAACTATATTCGGAATACCGTCAATAAAAGATTTAATTCATCACCAGTGACACCAAGATTCGATGCCTTCACACGAGACCTCTAACGGAATAAACTATTCACTTTTGTGAAAACGCCATCTGGGTACTGTGGGCTAATACCCCTCAGTTTTTCCGCCCATTGATTGTTGACCTCACTCCTAAAGTATGAACGGATTAAGTTCCGAACATTTTTCAGGTGTAATTTCAGCAAAGTCAACGAGGGATGGTTGTAGTGCAAAAATCGCCGATAAATATTGTTGACGCGTGTGAGAAGAAGGCTTTTCAATCTTTTTAACCTTGCAATGGTTGGTGTTTCATAACCTTCCATATTGTTTCGATGGTTAATCTTGGGCACTACTTTCTCAATCGTTACCAACGTCAGTTTCTCCAACTTCAACAAATAGAGATCTATTTCACTATTTGTTAGATTTCTGTCATTAGGAACCATAGAGAAAGAGTTGCTATCATCAATACGAGGGCATTGCTTTTTGTAATCCCGATTAAACATTTTTTGAAATTTTACCCAATCCGTTTTTTTTTAAATTCAACCGATGATTTTCATGTTGAACTGCAATAAGGAAGACATCATCTCTGTGATGATTGATTTCCATTACGATTGCGTTATGGTCGCTATCATAAGAAAGCACCTGTAGTTTCCGTTGAGGACTATTACAACTGAATTCAAGTCTTGCGTCAGCAATACAAAGATCCAAATATGAATTAGTCCTAGGGTACGTTGGGAGTTCCGACCCATAAAGTTTGCAACTGTATTCGATTTGGTTCTCTGTTATCCACGATTTCAGGAACACACCTTTTAGATTATTGTTGACGTTCAGCCATAATGTATGCCGTGCGTTAAGGTCACCAGCAAGAATATAATAGTTATGCAGCCTGTTCAATTCAAGCATTTCAAACAATGAATAAAGCTCCTCCTTGAACTTGAGAAAATTTCGACCACTTGCATAGGCAGAGATAATATAAAGGTTATCCCTACATGGCAGCGAAATTTTGATAACAGACACTTCTAGAAATTCAAAGTTTTTAAAGTCGAGTTTTTCAATATTTTGAAAACGAAATGGTCTTCTAACCAATATCCCGGTGCCACCTCCCCCATTACCGTTTTGCCTGTCATTTCTTATGAATTCAAAATCCTTGAATGTCATGCTGTGCCATGGATTAAGGTGGGTTTCAGTAAGAAGCATGATATCTGGCTTTTGCTTAGTAATGAATTTAAGAAGATAGTCACGTCGATGTAAACTAACAAAGGAGTTGACGTTGATCGAGATGAGACGAAGCTTATCCATAGCAATGTGACTGGATAACAAGTTATTTTCAGACATTTTTAAGATTTAAACGCTGAAAAACAAAGTTAATTTTTGAATCTTGTTTATCGATTCTTTCCGATAAAGAATTAAGTTGCTGTTAAATTTTCAAAAGCAGCTCATGGTTTCCACTTACATTGTCTGCTGCATTATCTGCTGGTCCTCTCGCGGCAAGTGCAAATGATACTCCGGGTTTGACGAAGTTGGAAGGCATGACATGAGATTTCTTTGAAATTAATTTCACTTTTGCATCTTGATATCGTGAGCATCCTCGATATGATGCTGGATGACCAAAAACACCGCAGTTAACGCAGTATAATTTTTCTTTAGGCTCCGTCAGAGCCAATCTGCACTCACCGGGGGCATGAACGCCTTTGCATTTAACGCCCCGATGTTGCATGGCGCAGTTGGCAGCCGAATGACCAAATCTTTGACACCGGTAACACTGGTTGATTTCTCTTTTCTGGAGGCGTTCCCACCTCACCATACTGAAATTCAAGTACCCTATTTGTTGAAGGTCACTTGGACTGCTTCTATTTGAAATTTGTACCAGATAAAGTGGTAAATTCTTCTTTTCTATGGTCGATCTTCTTGTCGCGAAGATTTTAACGGAAATAAATTCTATTTCTGGTGCAGCTTCCTTGAGCAGTTGGAGAAGATCGACCGTATCCTCTCCGCAGTCCAAACCCTTCAACAAAAAGGTCTGGTTTTTTTCACTTTTTGGAGTATAAGTGAAGTGTGGAACTTCCACAGAATTCAGCGCATCTTTTGCTGACTTGAAATCAACAATCGATTTAGTTTTGATGGTTAACTTTTCTGCGTTAACTCTTTTTATTTCAAAATTCGTTAGTTTTTTTTCGGCTGCCAATAACCGAACCATGTCTCTTCCGCTTTTTCCGAAAACATTAATTGGCGCAACTTTTTCTGTGGGAATTTTATTGGTGGATTTTTCAGAGAAACCAGCAGATCTACTAGTTGGTTTCTTCTCCTTATTTTTTGTTTTTAAATATTGAATAAAATTAATGTTATCTTTAATAGGAATACCTTTATTACTTTCAACTTCGATTTCCTTTCGCAATCCGTCCAGCGCTGCATAATAATTTTGTTTGCTGTCGTTTGTGCCTCCAGCACTAAGGATTTCTTCTTGTATATTTTGATTCGCATTTTTCTTGGCCTTTTTTTCCTTATTTAGTTCCTGTTGCGATTGCGGGTCTTGTCTCTTCATCCCTATGTTGTAATGATCTTCGAGGGACTGTAGTCGTAGTCTTAATTCCTGGTTTTCTTTACGCAGTCTTGTCACTTCACGCTCGTCTTTTATTATTTTTGTTTTTCGTCCGTCATCTGCGGAGTTTTCCTGAAGTTTTCTTTTATTGACGACTGCTGCTAATTTCGTTCCTGCTGTCTCCTCGGGTTGCCTCAACGGTGAAAAGCCGTCGGGCTTCTCCATACCAGCAGCCCCGAAGTTGCCTTTTGATTTTGCCTTTTGTTTCAATATATCGAACTACAGATACGAATATCGGTCGATAGATACTGGCGATAGCTTTCAGATAAGCCTCTTCCAATGAACGTTTTGTTTGCTTTTTTTTCAATTAATTTATATTTTAATTTAATTTGCAAAAAAACAATGAAAATTTGACAATTTGCGGAGTGACGACGACAGAAATGACGTCAAGTACAACGTACCATTGCAAATACTAACTTGCAATGCCAGATTTGTTCCGCGGTCGCCGTGAAACTGGCATTTAGGCAACTACTAAGACGAGTCATTGCGTGCTGCAAGCCATTTCTGAGAAATACTTTGTTAATATGTTGGCGATGCCAAATTGACACCACCTCACCAGTTGAAGGTTGAGCCATTGCTAGACTGGAGTTACTTAGAAATGTTGTCCGAAAAGTAAGCATTTCACTGCCGTTGTATCAAAGACAGCGTTAATTTCCGCAGGATGAGTAAGAAGAAAACTTTTGCACTATCTCGTTCATGTTTTCAGTTATAAGTAAGGACGACGTGAGTATAAGACAGCTTCTTTGGCACTTGTACTTGCACCGAGTGTTCTTGATCACGTCGTCCACTACTAGCTGCGGGCGTTACTCCATTGAGAAGTGAGCAAAAGTATTTTTGACAGATCTCTATTTTGCTAACCAAGAACTTCTTTCCCTTTATTTTATGCCTTCAACGCTTTTCTTTGCAATGTACGACATTTCGCTGTTGATTGATTTTATGTTATTTATGAAACATTTCCTTGATGGGATCTACAATGGAACATGGAGGACCTTATAGCGGATAGTCTAATATTTATAAT
Source organism: Stratiomys singularior (assembly GCA_954870665.1). Lineage (NCBI taxonomy): Eukaryota > Metazoa > Arthropoda > Insecta > Diptera > Stratiomyidae > Stratiomys > Stratiomys singularior. Next base: position 33,729,717 of record OX940879.1, read on the forward strand.
GGAGCATTATATTTGTTGACTGTCAGTTATTGGCTCCCGGCGAGTGGGCCTTTACATCATTACTTAAGAGCGGGGTAAGGTTAATTCGTACGAAAAAAGGCATGTTTTTGTGAATATTTTTGTGACGACACAGTTAAAACCACTTTATTAAAACCAATAATACATTAAAGTATGACTTTTGGAGAATATTGCATAAAATTTTCACGAAGAAATACTAAAAAACACGGCAATGGCAGCAAGTATTCCAACGTGTCTTGGAAAAAGTAGAATTGCGGTGCCCCTCATAACTTGGTGCTGGATCATTCAAAATCAAAAAATCATAGTTTATTCGTTAGATAATAGTTTTCCTCGGTAAACGCTGGTAGGTTTTTTCGAAATTTTAATTTTTCACTTTTTTTGGAACACTTTGAAGGGCTAATTTGTTATTGTAGAGTAAAAATTATTAACAAATTTACATAAAAACTTTCCAGCGTTACCTCGTTAATTATGTCCAGAGAAAAAGTGTTCAAAATTTTAAAAAGATCGGTGCAGTAGTTTTGTGAAGTTATGAGAGACACCGACTTTGAAAACGTGAGATTGAACACATTGAACATTGAAGTTTTGAACACTAAATCTCGTACGAAACGTTCATAAGCAAATTTTATCGGCTTACCTCACACTAACTTTTATACTTTGCACTGACAAAAAATATAGTACAGGTATAAGGCCGTTTGTACTTAAGTCGAAATTTCAATAAATAGGGCTGGCTGCTAAGATAAGGATATTATATAGAGAGCGAAACATCTGCCAGGTAACAACAGCGCGCTCTGGTTGTGTAGGGATTAAAATCCGACAGGTATAAAAATACTCGTAACTTCGTCAATTTTGCTCCAATCGAATTGCAATTTCGACACAATATTCTTAAAATATTATGCATTCAAAAATGGAAAAAGCTATAAAACTCTCGACCTAACGATATTTCACCGAAATAAGTTGCATAGTATTTAGATTGTTAAACTTATCCTCATTTTATCATCATCCTCATATCGACACTTTCTTCCGATTTTTCAATCACTTTTTGAAGCACTTCGGATGTACTGTCTAAATATGTCCATACTCATTATATTCAAATTGTTCGAGTATGACAGGCGTGATTGCATACGTCTCAATTTTGAAGGAATTTCGCTTTCCTTCGAGGACAAAAAGACCTCGTGCAGTCAATTGTTAATGCCATATTTCTATATCAATCTTACGTACATCATTGGTTTCAATAAATCCATTCTATCATCAGCAGTAGGACACGAGGTACAATCTTGCTGGATTCAAAAGTCTTCCACCCATTTTGAGTCTGTCCATTTGCCAAAAATTGCGTATTATTGCACGATATCGCACTCTATCCAACCCCGCACTATCGTGTCTCGGTATTTTGCAGTATGCAGTAAATTTTGGCTAATCCAAAGGCTTCACAAGAATCGTTTATGGATTATTTGGGCCCCACTAACACACATTTTGTGCATTGACATTTTGACTTCGTCTGTCATGAGAAAAGGGCTCCTGAAATTATATACAACATTCAACATGTTTAGTCAACATACAACAGTGCGACGTGCCTTAACTCTGTCATTTATCTTCGTACCAACGGCATTCTCTGTTGGAATAAATGCAAATAAATCTATAAATTTTTCGCAAAACTTGGCTAGAGAGACGCTGTACTGCTGAACGCCTTGACAGAATGACTTGCTTGAGTTTTTATCAACATGGGCTCTTACGGCTTAACATATTCACTTCGATGTGGACGGACTTCAAACTTTGGCTTTCGTGTTAAATCTCATTGAAGTCACTTGACGTCAAATTGGCAATATTGGTTGATTTCGATCATAATAGTTAGCTGCATACGCACGTTGCATCAAGGTGACTAAGGGATTATATCGGAAAGAAAATTTCTCCACAGCTTTCTCACGTTCTTTCGGTATGTAGTGTTCTATGGCAAAATAGTGAACTGACGTCTATACACACGTGCTGACACATGTCAGCCTGACAACTGATTGCTAAGTTAGACGTGTTAAACATAGGGCACTACAAATAAATTACCCAGCTGCTGCGCTGTTCTAACGCTATAATAAAGGGTGGTGTAATTTTTTTCGAAATCTGAGATCGGCTTGTGCAAAATTTTAGGTTTGAAAAGAATAGTCTAATAGAGAATAATAATAGAGAATAGTCTAATAGTATCCACCCTGCTCGGTAAAAACAAAAGTTTGGTGTTAATTCATCTATAATGCAAATTTATACGGAATTGATGACAGCTTGAGTTTAAAAAAAATTTTTTGGACGGTATGGAAACGGAGGTGATTGGCACTTCAAGTTTCGTGTATTTCTACAAGTTTCATAAATAAAGAATCAAGAAGTTGATATTACTGTCACCTTATCAAGCTGAAGAGGCTTACTTTTGAAAACAAAAAAAAACATTGGTAGATAGCATTACGTGCATGTGTGCTGAATCATGGAGCGTGGAATTTATAACCATGTTCTATTTGTAAGATACTTCCTATGGGTTGGTATCACAGGAGTGAATCTATTAAGCGCTAACATGAACTCAAGTGGCGATGTTGTGAATTTGATCTATCACGAACTCGAGAAAATTTTAACACGGTTGAATCTGAATACCTTTATCTTGGATGTATAATCCTTATAATCATTTTTGCAACAATTTATATTTGTAGAATGGTTGTAGAATTCTTGATTGTATTTATTCTTGAAGGCATTTCGAATATCAACCGCATGATGTTAGCAAGGGCATCTAATATTCACTGAAATTGTTTGCTTTCGTTTTTTAATCGCTCCTTTTTCAAGCGATATTGCAAGCCAATTATTTTTTCAATAACTCGATTTACATCGTAAAACTGTTCATGTTAATATTAACTAAACCCTGTTGTGAAAGCCCCAGGATCATAAAATGATACACCCAAAAAAAATTCACATAGTGAGCATCATCAACATCTCATTGTACCAGCTTTAGCCGCATCTATTCAAATCGTGGCCATCACGCCTTGATACCAACAATATCATTGCTCTCCAAAGAGCCTTTAAGGTGAAAAGAAGTGAATAAAAAATTCAATTTTCGTCAGGCAACGGCCGCTGAACAGTCTTCTTACCGTCTCAATGGCAATAAAATTTAGTGTTGATGGCGTTGAAAAAGGAAACCGCTCCTTGGGAATACATCGGGAAGGAAAAAATTACTTAAAAGAAATTCTATAACGACAAAATGCTCGTATATTAAAAAAAAATCTCTACAACTTGATGTCCAGTTTCGACGTCATCAGGCTCCCTCAGCTGATCACTTTTTAAGCTCATTAGCGGCGAAGTGAGTCCTTTAGAAAGGTTGCACACAATGGCTTATAGACTTAAATTGCATTTCGTATTCATGGAGGAAACTTTCTTGCTACGGTAACGAATTCGAGGATTTGTATTAAAAATGTTGGTCAGATTTCAGGTTGCATCCTAAACCATCACACGAAATGCTAATCCAGGAACTTTGAACAAATCAACGCCAAGCATGGTATGGGTTTTTCCGAAATGGAAATGGGTCGCTGAATGATATTTATGAAGGACCAAAGAAGGGAAAAGTTTGTTTGTTCTTATGTTTGTTTATTTGTTATGAGTCCCTTCATTAGCAGTCATTATTCAATGTCGAAGAATATTGAATTTAAGGCAGAGAATGCATCAATCAGATTAATTTGAATCTTGGCTCCAATCTTCTGACGGACCATTGAAAAGTCATCGTTTCTTCTCCAGGATAATTCAAAGTATTCCAATACGACTGTCTGAAAGTTTAAAACTCATCCATTGTGATTGACATGGTTTCGAATTGTTTCTGCTTATTAATTAGACAAAATTTGACAATCGTTATTGTAAACAAGGTATTTAATTAATTAGAAATATGGTACACTGGAATTTGTATAACTTTTTAATTAAATTGGAATATTTGGTACTACATACGCATTCAACTAGAAGTGATGGTTAAACCTCCCTAAAATCTTGTGGTATTGCTTGTTTTATATGTATTGCTCTCACCATCGTCCTTGAAATCATTCCTTGAGCTTTTAAAGACAGAAAGGAAGAAAAAAAATGATTTCAAACAATTAGAAATGTTTCCGTAAGATGAAAGTTGACCCCTCAAATAATAAAAGGACGTATTCAATCCTTTTAATTCAGGATACACCTACTAATTTTGCATGGTTGCAAGGGAAGGATTCAAATTATAGAGTAGTACTGCATAATGAGTTATGAATATTTCAAATTTGTTGACAATACAAGAACTGACTAAGGGTGAGGATTGATCTGAGAAAAATATACAAAGGCAGTTTCAACTTTGTCAAATTTTTGGCGATTGATTATAGAGTAGCGTGATGATGGTCGTATGACGTGATGACGGAGTAGCGTGATGCGTAGTGTGACAGTCTTCACGTTCTTTGGACACCCGCTGCCGGATTCACGCAATAAACTTCCCGTTCACAAATATTTTGCCCAAAACCTTCTCACTGATGACTCATTGCACTTGATTTTTATAGATACAGCAATATTTGACATATTTTGCTTTTTATAGAAAATCAAAACAATTTTTTTTGTTTTTCCGTCAACACCATCATACATTCACTTTCATCACTGAACGATCTGCACAGAATTATGCAATCGATTGCAATCTTACCCTTTTGCGTGGGTAAATACAAAACCAACTGAACAAGTCCCGTTAAAAAACGGTTCATATCGGCAAACAACAGAGAAACACCGAAACGCAAAAATTTTCGGGCGCGGTTGTGTTTTTGAGCGCAACTGTAATCATGTTTACAAAATTGTTGAATTCAAAGTGAAAAATGATTGTTTTTTGCTTTAAAAATCATAAATCACGTAATTTTCAGCAAAATTTATCCTTTTTGCTAGTAATAACTACATATAAACGTAGACTTTATATCAAATATGACTATTTTAAGATACTTTATTTAAAAAAAATAGTGCAATGTGAGTACTTTCGAAATAGGTACAGTACTCTCATATTGTTGTGAGAAAATTTCTTTAAAACCACCTTTTGGTTCTCGTTGCTACTATGAATGTATGACACAGCTAATGGAATGTTTCCAGCTTTTGTCTTATTTTCATATCCTACCTTATATGGTTTTCTATCAGTAATTGCAGACCAGAGAACCTACAGAATCTAAGAAGAAAGAAACAGAACCTACCTATCTTTCTTCTATGCAAAAAACACAGTTGACTAGTAGAATATATAAATTTAATGCAGATCATATCGAAATGATTCATTCACGATTCAGAGCTGAGTCAGATAAAAAATTCACCAATCCTCCTTTAAGCAATGTTTTTCTGTCAGCGATCATGCTTGTAGTTCACCGTCTGCTTAGTTTTCTTTCGTAAGATAACTGTCAACATACGAGAGATTTTTTGTTGTCCATTCTGGTAACCGCCACTTTGTAGTCCGTGCTTTCCGGTGTCTAGAAAAGAAAATGACATTGCTTACCTCTTTGCTTCTACACAGCCGATCCGGGAACTGTGCAATATGCGCACTGAATTCGGAGTGCTCCTTGCCTCTGCACCTGTGCCAACCGTTCATGGTCCAACTTCTTCTTCTGTTTAGAGCTCTGACACAAAAGCAGTTTTTATTGTACCGTCGTCCTGACGTTTCATCTCCATAATATGTTGAGTAGCCTATGTTTGACGTGGTTGCGCACACTAGTCTGATGACTATCCTGCACTATAATATGCCCTGACTTCTTATCATCCGTTGCCCTGATTCTTCGCAGGAAGCATTTCATTACCGGTGATGATGTGATCTATATTTCTTCAATACAGACAGTTTTTACGCTATGGATTCTCTACTATATGAATTTGACATACAGTAGAGTAGACTAGACAGAGTAGAGTAGACGAGGCATGCTGAGGTGGCGAGCTCATTGGTCTGACTGGTGCATATGTGACTGTTCATCCAACGCCATTCACTGCCACATTTTTTCCACCGTTGATCAAACATGACTAATTCGATATCGGCGGAAATAATACCCTTAAATACCCTTAAAAATTAATTAGTGACGCAATCCGGTCTTCTTGTCTCCATTGATCATATTAATTCCTCTATTTCTGTCTTTGCAAAACATTGACATTCCGCTGATTGTTGATTGAAATCCTATGCACTACATTTCGTTTCAAACCCAAAATGTGGAGACAAGTTAAGGGAGAGGCCCCACATAGCCTACGCCATCTTTACCTTCTGGTATAAGCAGGCCAACGATTAGGCGCCAATCTTCCACATGACTAGCTTATAGCCCTGGGCCTACAGATATATGTGCACGTCCACATGATTTTGTAAAAAATGACCTTACTATAAGTCAACGGAGGCAATCTCCAGACGAATTAAAAACTCACAATCTGATGCATGCTTCTTTTCAACCCCATACTCCTAGGGCCTTTCTTTCGTGCTTGTGGAGCTGCCTTCGGTTTTCAGCAACTACATGTACTACCTGTAGAAAAGGTGATACTCCACCGAGACATTTAGAAGCGTAAAGAAGAATTGCAATCGGACGCCGTGGATCACATTGCCAAACCTGAAACATTTCTAGAGTCCCTATTCCCTGGCAAAGCTTCCTTAACGAAGATCTTGCCGTTAAGACTTTTGAGAATCGTTCAACGGCCCTACACTCAAGGCTCGATTGGAATTTGAAAAACTTGTGGTATGCTCACCAAGAAGCATCATTATGGATACTTCTTCTACTTCTATATATATCCCTATTTAGCTTAATATAACATAGGCGACCATAGACGAAGACTAAATTTTCGATCTGCGTTTCATACAACAAATTCAAAAGTAACTGCTACCATATCTAGGATCCATTTACCTTGCAAATCCGTTCCGCATCCGTTTACCTTAAGGCATGCTCAATCTAATTACTCTAACTTTGAAGCTACTTTCAACGAGATAACGACTGTCTGTATTCGAAGAAGTATCCTTCAAAGCATCGAGCCTGTATTCAAATGAGGGCAAAGATTCTTTTGCGGCAAGTTAAAACGATAAAATGTGTGTTTCGATATAGACTCGTATCTTACAGATCAATAAAAAAGGACTGATATTTATCTTCTTGTTCTGTTTCCCTTTCATCTACTTTTTCGTTTTATAACTTTTCCGACCACAACTGAACAACAAAAAAACCACTATCAGTACCATTACACCCCTTTGCGGCATGCCCATATCCTTGGTACTTCATACAAAAAAGCAAAATTGTTTTTCGTCGTACGCTCCATGTATGGTATTAGGTTGCTGCAAATGAAATGGCCGATTTAGTGATAAATTTTTGAACAGCTGTAACTTTTTATAAAGATAATTTTTTAATCAATATAGGTACCAATAGATGCAACACACTTTTCCCAATGATATACAACTACATTTATTCCAGTTTTGGAATAAATTTTACATTTTTCATTCCTAGCTTCTGGTTCGAAGAAACTCCTCGAAGACATTTTTGACTGCAGCTTCATTTTTAAATCTTTTTCCTGTCAAAAAGTGATCCGAATGTTTAAAGAAATGGTAATCTGTTGGAGAGAGGTCTGGGGAATGTGGAGGGTGAGGTAGAGTCTTATAGCACAGCTCGTTTTAGTTTTGAACTGTTGTTCTCGATACATCAGGTCATGCGTTATTATGAAGCAATATCACTCCATCCTTGTTGACAAGCCTAGGTCATTGGACTATCAATATCTGATGCATTTCATCCAGTTAAGGATAGTATTTCTCAGCATTGATGGTTTCGCCAGGTTGAAGGAAGGAATAGTGGATAACTCCAGCTACAGACCACCAAACAGTTACCACTATTTTCTTTGGATGAAGGCTTGATGTCGGTATGTGTCTTGGCACTTCATCGGCATCCAGCCATTGTGCCGATCGGCAATAATTATCATTTAAAATCCACTTTTCCTCGTAGGTCTCAATTCAGTGAAATAACGATTCCTTTTTGTTTCGGGAGAGATTAGAACTTGAAATCTCCATTCGACACGTCATGTTATGCTCGGGAAGATCATGCGGAACCCATTTGTCAAGTTTTTCAACTTTTCCATGTTGTTGCAAGTGGCGGCAAACTGTCGAATTGACAACGCCTAATTTCTCGGCAATATGCCTTATGGTTTGGCGGGCTTCAGACTCCACTAATGCACGCCCCTCGTCGTTATCGATCAATTGTCCTGGTTGTCCATCACCGAGTGATTCGTGATAAATTGCAGCCAACTTTATGTCATTGCTAAATCGGCCATTTCATCTGCAGCAACTTAATAACATAACCTTACTTGATTTTGACCAAAATCTTAAAGCTCTGTAAAAAGCTGTTAAAAGCTCTGTTAAGCTAAGAATTCTAACGATTTGCCCCCTTTTTGATATTATGACAGCCAACCTTCGAACTGCTTAACACAGAGTAATCGCGATCTAAGGCGTTTTCTATGTCAGACAAGTAAACATTGCAATAAATATCCGTTACTCGTGAGTGGCCAAAAGCTACGCGACGTATACGAAGCTACGGTGCTGTTTCATTCCACCAGTGTGTCAAATTCGATTGTGCAGCTGTTTCAACATTTTAAACACTAACAAGGATACTGCTTGGCATTTACCGTCTATAAGCTTGACTAGCTGTGCCTGTCAGTGTTAACATGACCTCTTAGTCTCGATTTCGTCATTCTTCTGTGCAACATGGTTATCGTCAAAATTATTATTTTCGTTACTACCTAATAAAACATGAGACTAATAAGCGCCGTGATGAATTCTTATTCAAGTACATGTAAAATACCTTATTGAGATCATCAAAGGACTGAGTTGGTGCTTTTACAATGAGTTTCACATGTGCTAAATACATTATGACCCCCTTTGCTGGTTTCAACCCCATTGCTTCATTATTCCTTCACAAATATTGTGACATTTTTATGGCTCTCTTTTAAAAAAAATTTTATATGTTATTTGTTTCAACTAACACCCTGTTCTCATTTAACTACAATAACTTGAAGTGAAACCCTTTACCAGAAACAATTACCACCACTCAGAAGTTTTGATAAATGTTGTTGTCGCTTAATATGCAAGAAAACACCTCATTCTCCCAGGCTAGAGACAAAGTATCTAGGATGCACAGTAATGAGTTTTTGCAGCGAATATTTTCTAGGATATTTTCGAGTTACGTCCACTAGAGCGTGTAGCAAAGCACTGGAGGTATGAGACGTATACATGGTCCTCTTTTGATTTTTTTCATTTTTTCCTCTTTCCAAATTCAGATTTTTTTTATTCTACTAAGATATACCAATCAGTTCAATGCTACAGGTAAGTTTGTGAATTAAATCAAGACGTTAAATACTCCTTAAAAATGAATTAAGTGTAACCCGAGCAAAACGTCAAATAGCCATCGCCGCCAACGAACCACTAAGATTTGGTACCAAAGCGTTATAACTAAAGATGAACAACTCCTTCAGAGTTCATTTTGCAGAAAGAGACAGAGCAAACATTGATAGATTGATAGTTAAACTGTATTTCAATTCAAGCGTTTTTGGAGTTTCGTTCTTGATAAAATGTTTGATCGGCAGTTTTATCAAAGTGTTTTCACTGTTTGATGCCTACACTGAAGCACAACCACATGACATTACTGACACTCTCGGAAGGGCTCATAAAGAAAGAGATACAAATACACCATGACAGGAACAACGGGAACTTTTCAAAAATATTTGTAAAGAGTGTTTTTTCAAAGGTATCGAATTTTGAAATGAAATGAAATACGGAGAAAATATTTTGATCGCCATGAAATTTGTTCTAATAGAGAGCAATTTTTTGTCATTTTCATTCAAATACGCTTTCTACCATGCGAGCTCCAAACTTGTCGCCGAAAGAGTCCACACGAGAAAATTAACTTTCGACATGTGTATCTTGCCTAAAACGCCGCGAATGTTGTCTTCCAACTGGTATGATGTTTCGAGTTTGTCGGTGTTGATTAGTGATTTGACATGTTCCCACAAGAAATAGTCCAGTGATGTTAAATCATAAGATTTTGCAGACCAATTCTTCATTCATCGTCGATGGTTGCACGAGCTCTAGCGCATGTCACATAATCCTGTTGAAACCAGATGCCCGCTGTGTTACCGGAGTCCATTCCGGAACCAATAAATAATTGCACTATAGCGGTCACCATTGACTTTAATGTTATTCCCAGGAGCGTATTAGAAGGACCAACAATTGCACCGGTCCATAACGATTTTCCCCGGACGCAACGGTGTTTCGATAACCACCTGTTGTAGCTCATTACTGTAAACGCAAAAATTTTGTTTATTGATGCAGAGATTCAATCAGAAACGAGTCTCACTAAAGTCTCGCTAAAGAAATTTTTTTAATGAGATTCGGCAGGTGCAGTGATCTGTTCTTAGGCCCGTATACCGAATCTACGCCGATGTATGGACTCGAAGAGGTGGTCGTTCGACTCAAATTCCCGCACGAGTTCGATAAAATCTTCCACAATGTGGATGGACCCACGTTTAATCGTTGAGTACGATGTCAAACGAATGACTTGAGTCTACATCGATACTATGTTGTACAGCTGCAATGGTTTCTGCATTACGATGTGTGTTTTCAGTGAGAGTAAGCGTGATACAGAAGCGATCCGGAACTAATTGTTCTGATAAACAATTACGTCGACCACAAAGTTCATGTATTGCGCGATGAGTTTCCTGATTAGAATTGTTGTCTCTTTCTAATAAATCTGGACAATTCGCAGATGTTGTTCAAGCGTAAATCTTTTCTTGTTAGAATGGCAAACCAACCTAACCATAGCCCATATGACAGCTGTCGCACCATTTGCAGCATTAAAAACGTGTTTCCAAATTAACTTCAGCTCTAACTTAACAAATTCCCTTGACTTTGTTGTTTGAAAAGTTCATCGTTTGTCAACCGTGACCTTTTTTGAGATACACAGTACTTAAGGGGAAGGTAAGGTATTAAAAATTTTTTTTTGCATTTTTTGTTTATTCTTTTAATTGAATGCATAATTTGAGAAGAATATTGTGTCAGGATTTCAAGTCGATTGGGGAAAAATTGACGAAGTTACGAGTATTTTTATACCTGTCGGATTTTAATCCCTACCCGACCCGAGCGCGCTATTTTTACCTGGCAGAAGTTTCGCTCTCTATATAATACCTAAGCTTACCGCCCTGTTCTATTTATAAAAATTTCGACTTAAGTACAAACGTCCTTATACCTGTACTGCATATTTTGTCAGTGTAGAGTATAAAATTTAGTGTAGCAGTAAATATTCTATCGAGTAGCCGTACACGTGCGTTCCTATTTTCGCATCATTTTAGCTCCGTTTTCATTAACTTTTGTGTTAAATTGTTACTAAAATGCCTAAAAAAAATACAAGATCTGAACGACAATCAGCTGAAATGTAAAAACGAAGGCATTTCAACAAGAAGCGCTTCAGCTAAAAAAATTAAAGTGACCGTTGAAAATCAAGTTACGGAGGATCTTGAAAAAAATTATAGGATAATTGATTTTTTATTAGTGTTTTCAAAAATTGCTACGCTAGTGAAGTGTGTGGAATGTGATGGGAAAGTAAATTTTCATTCGACTAAGAAAGAAGGTCTTGGATTTAACATCAAAGTGTCATGCGAAAGCTGTAAACAGATTACAAATGTTCCGTCTAGTGCAAGAATAAACTCTGGTATTTTCGAAGTTAATTATCGGTTTGTTTTCGTGATGAGGATATTAGGCCTTGGATTAGTTGGCTGTGAAAAGTTCTGCGGCTTGATGTATTTGTCTAGTAGGTTTGTATCAACACCGACGTACAATAATTACGTGAAAAAAATGTGCTCGACTGTAAGAGAAGTAGCGAATCGATTTTTTTTATCTGCTACAAAAGAAGAAAAATGCAGCAACAGCCGAAGATAAAAAGACTGAAGATGCCGACGAACTCACTGTATCAGGCGACGGAACATGGAAAAAAGAGGCTTCTCATCTTTATTCGGCGTCACCTCGTTAATCGGTTACTTTACAGGTAAAGTTCTTGACATTTTTGTCAAAAGTTCATACTGCCATGAATGTAAAACTTGGGAACATAAATTAAACTCTGCCGAATACGAAGAGTGGCATGAAGCTCATGTAAGTGCTGGAAAGTGTCGGGCAAATCATACTGGTGCAGCTGGAAATATGGAGGTCGAAGCGATTAAAACCATGTTTCAACGTTCGGTAAAGAATGGTGTACGATATCGCAACTATATCGGCGACGGTGACTCTAAAGCTTACTCCAGGTTAGTGTATTCTAAACCTTATGGTGGTGATTTTTCAATAGTGGAAAAAGAATGTGTAGGACATGTTCAAAAAAGAATGGGCACTCGTCTACGTGAAATAGTCAAAAATACCGTTGTAGATATTGAAACTAAGGCTGGAAAGAAGATCAAAAGAAAGAGTCTGTCTGGTAAAGGGAAGCTTACGGCCAGAATGATTGATAAACTGACGGTATACTACGGTTTGGCTATTAGACGTTACTCTGATTCCATGGAAAATATGAAGAATGCTATCTGGGCAACGTTTTTTCACTACAGTTCGACGGACGAGAATCCACAGCATAAAAAAAATCCCGAGCGGCGCGGACTCCTGGTGCGAATGGCAAAAAGCTGCAGCTGCTAATGCATTGGATTCGTTCAAACACACGTACAGTGCTCTTCCTGCGGATGTTTTGAATGCCATCAAGCCTATTTATGAAGATCTGAGCAAAGATGCCCTCCTGGAGCGATGTGTCGGAGGCTTCACGCAGAACAACAATGAGAGTTTAAACCAACTTATTTGGAAAATCTCACCAAAGCACATGGGTGGAACCTCTGTCATCGTTGAAATTGCAGCGTATGTGGCAGCCAGTGTCTTCAATGAAGGTTCTTTTGCTTTACTAACCTTCATGCAAGACATGGGAATCAGTAGTGAATCAAGTGCTCATGACTGGGCGCGATCAACTGACTCCATAAGTATAAGCCAATCAGAGCAAGAAGCTGAGAGACAAATTAAAGAAGGCAGGATTCGTCGTAGACAGGAGCAAAAAGGTGCTTTAGACATCATGGATGATAGCAACATCCTTTATGGACCTGGCATTGATGATTCAGTGTGAGGTAAGCCGATAAAATTTGCTTATGAACGTTTTATACCAGATTTTTTAGTGTTCAAAACTTTAAAGCGTTTTCCCCAAAACTCACGTTTTCAAAGTCGGTGCCCCTCCTAACTTCAAAACTACTGCACCGATCCTTTTGAAATTTTGAACACTATTTCTGTACATAATTTATGAGGTAACGCTGGAGAGTTTTTTTTCAAATTTGGTAATAATTTTTATTTTACAATAACAAATTAGCCGATTTTTTTAGCAACAAATCGCGTTTTTCCCTTCAAAGTGTTCCAAAAAAGTGAAAAATTAAAATTTCGAAAAACCCTCCCAGCGTTACCTGGGAAAAACTTTTATCTAACGAATGAACGTTGACTTTTTGATTTCAGATGATCCAGCACCAAGTTATGAGGGGCACCGCGATTCTACTTTTTTCCGAGACACGTCCGAATAATTGCTGCCATTGCCGTGTTTTTTAATATTTCTTCGTGAAAATTTTATAAAATATTCTTCAAATGTCATACTTTAATGTACTATTGGTTTTAATAAAGAGATTTTAACTGTGTCGTCACGAAAAATTCACAAAAACATGCCTTGTTTCGTACGAATTAACCTTACCTTCCCCTTAAGGCACGCCTGCACTCTTCTCTCTAGCGCGACTAGTCGCTCTGTGAACATTGAAGGTAGAACTACGTCGCAGTGCTGTGGATATTATCTGCAAATCGGCATTTGTTGGGACTGAAGTCTGCATTGGAAGCCGGCGATCAACGTTACTTCTACAGTACCAAAGACCACCGAAAAAAAATACTTAACTGGACATTTCCAATTGTACCAACTTGATGTGGATTTTAACGTAGGTGCAAACTACGTAAATCATACACTGGATGTCACAGAATATATATCCTTTTCAACAAGAAAATTCAATCAATTTACCGCCAAAAGGTTCAAAGCAAATAGTTTTTGCTTAAGTTTTTTGAGGAAATTTATTCGTAACGAAACTTTAAAGTAAAGTTCTGTTTGTGTTCTTAAAAATGCAGTTTGGATTCCGCATTGACCAGTTGCACTGCATTAAGGACAAATACTCACTTTTATGGTGGATGAGTCATTGGATTTTATCAAAGCATTCTCAGCATTCTTTGGAATTTTCTTTTCACGAAAGTCCTTCATCAACCAAACGCAAGAGTTGATTCGATCAAAATATTTCCGGAAACTTTTTTGCATTTCAAATCGTACGATGATGTCAACTTATTTTTGGAAAGGAAATGGATTTGCAAAAGTTTCATTGGTTAAAAGTTATCGAAGGATATGCAAAAATATTTGAAGATAGAAAATGTTTGAACTTTTCGAGCATCTTTCTGTGTTACTTATCTTGTGATTATAATAGGTTGGGAATAAAATACATTGAGAGTTTCATTATAGCAAAAAGCTTCAAAATATTTTCTCACATTTTTCAATAGTTCAAAAATGTTTTATCAAGTTCTAACTTCATTAAAAGTTATCCAAAAAGTTTTAGATATTAACGACTTGTCACGCAGTTTTTGCTGTTCAAGAAGTTGAAGATACCTCTAATGTTGTTTGAAAATATGTTATTACTTCGAAACTTTTTAATCTCTATTTGATTAGGAGCTAATATACTACGAAATATGTTGCTTCGACATTTGATAGGCGCAGTAGGACGTAGCACGTTTGGAAAATCCAATTTTCGATACCATGACAGCGAATATTTCCTCAGCGTATTCAATTTGCAGGATGTAAAATTCCACCACATACACATTGAAACCAGATTGACATAAGATCTAAACAGCATTGCCGGTCCCCGAGGGGAAATTATATTTTGTTTGAAAAGCGCTTTTCATTTTACATGCGAACACCTTGTGAATGTCCCTTGGTATCTGGTACTCAAAAGTAAAGAATAAGCAGTCGCCGAGCGTGGGGGATGAATGAGTGATAAAGATATTTTCGCTATCGCACCTTTCGTTAGGGCTCGAGGCGTTTTCGCTAGCATTTTGCACGTTTTATCTGTTTGACACCTTGATCCATCCAATTTCCGTGCATGGTATTCAATCACAATGGTGAATAACCCTTTTCTATTCACCAGTTTCACTTTCATCACCCGCAGCAAAAGTTGTTTTGGGTGAATCGGTTGAAACGTTTCCTTATTCTTCTTCTTCTTCTGCCTCCAGTTCACAGACGCTTTGAAATGCGAAATGATGTTATGTTTCCGCAGGGGGGAAATGGATTTTTAAAAGGTTTTAGTCCTTAGAACTTGTTATTTCAATTATTGTGTTGAATGCTTCTGGAGATTTTCGTCTACACGAAGATATTCATTGATTTTTCGGACTGACCTTGCCTTTCAAAGGATGTTTTTCATTTGATTCGTTTAACTCATCCCTGGAATTACGATATAAAGGCAGAAGGAGTGATTTCTGAGTGCTTTACAGTTCAAAGATGGCCAAAGATAATCCTCAAAAGGTAACTGTTGTTTACAACTTATGAAGGATAGATTTTCATTCCTCCTTTTAAAAACAAATTCCGACAACAACTAATAAGTCGCTTTTCGTTTGGAGTTAATATAAAAGTCAACATTGTAGCACCGATCTGAATAGCATCCTTTGTTCACTTTCAAAATTATGCAAAGGATCGTAGACATATGACATGTGGAAAAACATCTTATGAAGAACTGCAGGCGTGAGTAATGTCCATGAAAATGAAAAAAAGTTCAACAATTGCTGGAATAATGAACTGAATTGCTGAAATAACTTCAAATCTTCTGTTCTGCTGCTGTGTACATTGAAACTAATTCGGATCTGACAACCAGGGTTTTTGCCTTTGATCGTAGATTCCGTGCAAGAAAGATGCTTGTATGTGTCCTACCAGCCCTGATGCGAAGTTTATTCATGATCCACGGCGCGACAGCCCAAACCATGACCTGGCCTGCAGATCTATGCTCCTACATTCATTACGTTCTCCAACTTCGTTACAATACCGAGGAAAATTTCCGAAAGAAAAACAGTCTATGGCAGATAAAATCTCGGTTTATATGCACAGAATCGCACTACAATTACCATTAAGAGAGTATTTCAACTATTACTCTGTTGCAAAAACTAAGAAACAATGATAAAACTGTATGAGTTTACAGCATAATGGGGGAGTAGGAAAACACTTGATATCTGGGTAATCACAACTAAACAAAACTTGGTAGCTCCCAGCTTGCCAGCATAAACGACGTTGTAAAATCAATAATTTACTTCGAAGGGATTCAAGTAATAAAAACACCAAAAATTAAAAAAAATAGTGGGTTAAGTGTGGATCACTGGTTACTAAAAGTGGTTGCCAAAACCACTGAAGCTCCATTTTGTGGCTCAATATGAGAAAACACTGCGTCAACATCAAACAGTAATTAACACTTCCAAGACTATGTTAACTTCTACCAGGTAAGTCATTCCCGCTGTTCCATAGTTCGAGGGCTTAAATAGTCAGGAACATTTCAATTTCCTCTCGGATTAAATCACCTAACTTTGCATGGCAAATAAACATCCTCGTCAAAGACCATATTACAGCACTTTCAAATCAAATGAGATTCATTTTAAAGTGGAATTTAAGCCCAATTAAAGACAAATCGTAAGTTTTTCTGTAATTCTTCTTCATGCGTTGGCACCAGGTTGCGATGGAAGCATTAATATGGTGGAGAATCGGAAGCTATTTATACCCTCGTTGTTGGACCAACGGTGCCATACTTCTATGCTATCAACTAATCACTTCATTTACAACAACTTGCAACCCTAGACTGCAACCATTCAACAGACTAGTTCAGATCAAACCTCGTTTTCCTATCCTTAAAGACACAAGGATGTGAATACCATGCTACATGGAATGGTCCTCCACTATTGCGGTATAACTGTCAGGATTATCCAGCCGTTTTGAAGATTAATAATTGTCTAAATTTTTGACGGTCAGGAAGGTGTTGATGAAATCGTAGGTGAAATTCATTCAATATTATACGAAATTTATCCCAAAAATGATCGAGCCCACTACCTTTGTATTTTTGCATTGGTGATGTCCTTTACCAATGGGTGAGTGACATTTTCAAACTAGTCCCCACTTGTCCAACATAGATATTTCTCAAGCAGTCTCGAGTCCAACTCGCTCCCAGCGATATTTCTGAAACTGTCCTGGAAGTCAGTTTTTGGAATGGATTGCACTGTGTTCGCCACATTCGCTTCGATCGTGTCTTTTTCATGGAGTTGATGTCCCTCGACAGACATTTTTAAAAAGGAAAGAGCCAACTACTTGCAAGAAGTCATGTCGGTGAGATACCTGGGTTGGTTGATTTGTAGGAGTTGATGCATTTTTAAATACTTTCGAACAAGATTCGTTCAACACACTAATATTTTGTTGCGGTTGAGAAGCCAATCAAGGTTCAACAAAAGGTTCAACAAAAAATCGAGCGCTTTCTAACCGCATCGCGCACTCTTTTTTAGACTTGAAAGTATTATCCTTTGGTAAGCCTAGCTTTTGGCGCATATTTGCACAACACCTTCTTAACCAAAGAAAACAATCAACATCGGTTTAATTTTACTCCGACTTTGAAGTGGTATTTTTGGCTTCTACGATTAAGAATTCTTCCACTGTGGACTATCACTTTGTTACATCACATAACCGTTAATCTACTTCTCTTAATCCACCATTCATTACAGTAAATTTTTGTCATTAGAGCGAGTTCTAAGAGAAGATTCCTTGCTTTGATCAATGTTGGAATCCATTAGCACGTAAGTTACCCCTACTTCTCGGCTATAATTCTTCAAATATTAGTTTTTTGTATTTCAAGATTATTTTCAAGTTCCTGTATAGCGACATGATGGTATCCTTCAAACGTAAGATGCATACTGTTGACGTTTCTGATGTTAAAACGGTCAAATTTTGGCCAAAGAAATAATCGCTGCTAACTTAAGAGCAGCCATTTTTGAACCACTTGTACCACTCTTTTATTCTTGTGTTGCTCAGACAATCCTCTTCAAGTGTTTTCTTCATCATATCACATGTTTTTGATCTAGCTAAGCATACGCGGATGCAGGGTTCGAAATGGTAGCAGCCCTTAAACTAGAGGCTTGCGAAACCCGATCAGAGGTTCGATTTGAACCACGGGTTAGGGAGGCGCCCATGACTGGTTATTGTCAGTCCCCTACATGGTGAGGAGCCTATTCTGGCTGAAACGTGGTGTTATGTGGTTTAATGTGGGCAGAAAGTAGTATTGAGTGCTTACCAGGTACGTCTCGGGTATCCTACGTTGGGGGTAAGAACTCGTACCCCATCTTGATGCGGGGCTTTGGTTGACGCATTGTTTCAACCCCGTCTATGGGGACCATGGAATTAAGCCAACACGCCAGCTGTCCACTTAAAACCTCTTGACTTCCTGTCTCGATCTAATTTTTGCAAGATTAAAGAAAACGTTCATGCAAATTAGTTCATCTGCTTTCTCGGTCACTTTGAATGATCAACAAATCTGGCCAACACGGAATAGCCTTTGACAAAAAATACTTAGAATGCACGGACGAAGCGTTTGTTGCGAAACATGGCTGTCGTCCTCATAGAAGTTTATTTGGTAGTTACATTTGGTTCTTACTGAAGCCAATTTCACCCGATCTATTGGGTTTCTTCGTGGGAAACCTCCGTCCGAACTACGCTACTTCCATCAACTTTCGGTGAAAGGAGGACGGGAAAGATTGGATACCCAAAAAATGAAATCAAACGAAAAAAGAAAAGAAAATGAAATAAAATTGGTCAAAAACCAAATGGACTTCAATTGAATGTGCGTGGAAAAATGCTTGGTCCGGGTGTTTCATATTTCCTTTCCGTTTATTAAATTTATTAAATTAAAAATTTTCTTGTCACGACTTCGTGATTGTTGTAATCTCGACATTCTATACAACAACCTTTCACTTCCACGGGTTCAATTGAACTCCCCATCAACATACTACGCAATCTCACATTGCTATTCGCACGTTTTGATGCCGATAGCAGATTTTTCCCGCTAGAGAATGTTCACCTTTCACCTATTATAGAAGGTCAACTTGCTCCGGCCGGATTAAATATGATACCAATCAACCTGAAGAAGATTCATCGACCAAAAAAGTTAAAATATTGAAACCCAAAGCGGAATACAACCCAGCAGCGGCCCATCATCTCATTAGTTTCTTCTACGCTAAGGAACCATGTGACTTGAAACACACTAGCAATTATCAACCATCTCTGTTGGTACTCACAATCTTAAAGTGCATTTGCGTCTAAGCAAGTTCGTTCGTGTAATTGACAGCAGGGATTTTTGTTGGCAGAATTCAATTTAAATTCAAATATATTAAAAAGTATAACCACTTTTTTAGGAGATTTTGATGTGGGGATAATTTCTCGGAGGAATGAGGTGAGAAGTAAATGACAGGTAGAGAAATAGGTGAGAAACGGGATTAATACAAAAGAAATGACGTCTTCATTCCTGAACAGCTACGTTGAAAAATAATGAGCTAGTCTGGAGTGCAATAGCATCCCGAGAAAAACGGTGGTATTGAGGTGGATCCTAAATTTATGTAGTTTATATTGATACCCGGGTGAAGACACTCGAAAGTTGAGGCATAGAGACATAAATATAGACTTGATACTCTTGGGGCAAGCCTTGTGGTATATTTATATAAGTAAACTATTTAAAAAAGTTCTTGACTTAAATAGTACAACTTCCTACTGGGATCCTAGTAAAATGTTTTTAACTTGTGGTGGGGAGGTGAATGCTGTTTACACCCTGAGTGTGGGACTCCCAGACACAAAATGCTTTTGGACTACCCACTAAACACCTCCCCTTTCAACCTGAGAACCTAGCTTGGAACCGTTTGACACATTACTTCGGACTAGGCCTCGTGTTCCTACACCTAGAGGCGCCTTCGGATTATGGGAATCTCTTCTCTTACGGGAAGGACGGGAGAGGAAGGAAGTGCCAGAAAAGAGATCCATCTATCCCCGATGCCTCCTAACGCTCCAATAAAGCTTTTTTCAATATCAGCACTGCCCGAGCATATTGCGCCACGCGATTCCAATTGTCAACTGTTTTCAGCATTACTCCGACGATAGTTTCCGGACAGAGCTCTCCAATTTCGCTGAATAGGACCCTTCGCTGCTGGTTCCACCTTTTGCAGTAGAAGAATGTGTGACAGGCGTCATCCGGTTTCCCTGCACACAACACACAGTTGGGAGACCGTGCTCTGTCAATTTTGTACAGGTAGGACCGAAAACAACCGTGCCCGCTTAAGAGCTGGGTCAAGTAGAAATCGGTCTCACCATGCACTCGACTGAGCCATGGCCTCAGATCAGGGATCAGACGTGCAGTTCACCTTCCCCTTGTTTCTTGCTCCCGGGACTGTTGCCAATCGCTGAGAGAGCGACGGCGCTCTTCCCTGGGGATCTCTTCTCTGCGATCTTCGCCTCTGCGCAGGTAAATATTTCTGCGCTCTCTCGCAAGGAGGGTGATGGGTATCACCCCTACGATTACCAGCACTGCCACCCCGGAGACCGTTCGGTATGCGCATGAGATTCGCAATGCTCCTTGTCTCTGCACCTGTGCCAACCGCTTCCGGTGTAACTCCTTGCTGAGAGCGTCGCCCCACAGTTCTGATCCGTAGAGAAGAAGCGACTGCACAACGCTCATTAAGATTCGTCTCCTTGATGTGGTGGGCCGCCCTACGTTGGCCATTAATCGGGTGAGTGTCGTCACACGCGCTGCATCTTTGTCAGCTGCTGCCCTGATTTGTTGGGAAAAACTCATCAGGACGCTATCAGGACGCGCAGGTACTTTACTGCTGATTTCGATTCGACCAGCTCGTCCCCTATACTGATAGGCCATACTCTGGGGATTCTCTTCTTCGTTATGATGACCACTTCGGTTTTTTCCAGTCCCACCTTAAATCCGTGAGCGGTCATCCAGTCCATTACCCTCCGGATTAATATATATCGAGTCTCAGTTGCGCATGGTCTACTGTGCGTCCAGCGACCAGCGCCGCGACATCGTCCGCATAGCCGATCAAATGTAACTCATCCGGCAGTTCAAGCTGCAGGAGTCCATCGTAGGAGATGTTCCACTGCCTGCTCTGAAGCCATACTGCCGTGGAGATAGATCCCGGCAATACGAATCACGTTAGCGAGTCTTCCCCTGATAAGTTTTTCAAAAACTTTTCCGACCGTGTTAAGCATACACAGTGGGCGGTATGCAGATGGTGACTCGGGATCCCCTTTTCCCTTCGTAATGAGCACAAGTCTCGCCACCTTCCAGCACTCTGGGAACAGCCCTTTGCGCAGGCATGCGTTGAACATGCGGAGGAGCAGGTCAGGGGAAAAGTGGAAGACCATTTGTAGCACCTCTGCTGGAATCCCATCTGATCTTGGAGCCTTTCTGGCCTTCATAGACAAGACTGCTTTCTCCAATTCTATCCTCTTGAAAAATGGAATTTGCGTTGGTGTTTCATAATGAACGGCTTCAACGATGGCGGGATGGATGGAGAAGAGAGCCCGCACGATTTCGTCTATCTTTTCTGCCTTTTATGAGTGAAGTGACCTTTGGACACCGAGCTTCCGCATCTCTATTTTGTAGCCCACGCCCCATGTGTCTCTGTTCGCGTTGTCCACCAGGTTTTACCAGCGGCTGGCCTTGCTGCTGTTGATAAGTTTACGGAGGCATTTTCTAGATGACTTGTAAGCAGCTTATCGGATACATGCCTCTTCCCGGGTTCGAGCTTTAGTTAAACGTTGTCCGATTGAAGAGAATGACTATGTTGAACTTAACGGCGTAAATCAGAATCAAGAACCATTTGACAAATGACTAAGACGCGAAAGTCGGATTAAAGCAGGTGCCAGTTTAGCGTCTCCCCTGATTTTTTTTTGGTTCTTGAACCCAGCCACAAAATTTACACTGCTCCACAGATGTATTCAAATAGTGAGCAAAGAAGATTCAACCGGCATCTAGTGACACTCTTCTTTATTTCAAAAACAAATTTTCCTTAGCCTGGAAGCAGCAGCCGACAAATATGGTTAACAATTTAATAAACCTGTAATGAAAATTTCAACATAAACGTATGTGAACAAGAATTCAGAACAATCAGAATATGTGGAGACCTTCGCATACACAGACAACATTACCAAAAGAGAGAAACGGAACCGTTTTAATAAAATAACAAACCCAGGTCTCTAGTAAGTGTTTTTTCAGTCCTAGTTATTACCGAGTCCATGGTTTATCAATTGGATATGAAAGCTCACATATGCAAAGTTGTAATACAGTCTAGGCTATGCTATGGGTAACAAACATGAGAACTTACATAACAATTTAGAGAGTGCCAAGTAGTGTGAGACAACAACAAGTACGAGAGTATAGAAATAAATAAACACTTTTATTTGCTTACGTTAATATCAGTTTATAATTATACCACTTGCTCATATAGAGAGAGTAATCGTGGGCACGGTACCCGGAGTATGTGCAAGTTGTCAGCCGATATATATGACAGTCATGACAAGAGTGCTCGTCTTTTCGAAACTAACGGCTTTTATAAGCTCTAACTCTAACTCTAAAACTAGCGTGTTTGTCGTGTTTGTCGTGTTGTTTTTGCTTTTCTTGTTTAACTAAAACAAAAAAGCTGTTGAAAGTCATCGTTTGCTGTTGTATACATAAAGTGGACACGTGCTATCAATTAGGACATGTAAAACAAGGTTTCGGCCATTCAAAAGTGGTAATTTAAATGTGAAAGACAATGAGAGCTCTGTAAGACCAAAAAATAGGTAGAAGAGGATTTACAGGAGTTGTTGGACGGTCACTCAACCCAACGGTCAATAGCAGAAGCATTAAATGTGTCAGAAAAAACGATCAGCAGACGTTTACGAGCAATGGGTAAGATAAATAAATTCGATTAATGGGTACCACATGATTTGAATGAACGTCAACTAGAAAATCGTAAAATCACTTGTGAAATGTTGCTTCAGCGTCACATTTTTCCATCGAATTGAGACACGCGACGAAAAATTGTATTTATTTTGAAAAACCGAACGGAAAAAATTGAGGCTTTCATCTGGCAAAGCCGGTCCTTCAACACCCGCACCAAATCGCTTCGGTAGGAAGACCATGCTCTGTATCTGTTGGGAGCAGAGTGGTGTTATGTATCATGAACTTTTGAAGCCTGGCGAAACCGTTAATGTACAACGCTATCATCAACAAAAGATATTTATCTTTTGAAACCTATCTTTATCTTTATCTTGAAACCACGCATTAATCGCTAAACGACCGGATTGGGCCAGAAGACATGGCACAGTGATTTTGTTAAATCACAACGGGCCGTTGCATAGAGTGAACCAGTAAAAGACACAGTGAAATCACTTGGATGCGATATCCTTCAGCACAAGCTGCTCGCGCTCTCAAAGCAGCACCTTAGCGATTTCGAGTATGTTGGAAACTGGCTCGACGAATGGTTTGCCCCACAAGACAAGAAGTTTTTCAGGCATGATATTCATAAATAAATATTCATAAATTACCTGAAAATAGACGCCGTTGGACAGTATTTTGAACAAAATAAAGTTTTATTCCAAAAGATGACGTATGTTTTACCAAAAAAACTGGAAAAATATGCATCCACCTGGTGAGTGTCGCTTAAAATTAATTGTAGTCTCAACAGGAAGTCTTCAGAGAAATGTGGCGTCTAACGAAATGGAGCTCTATTTTAACTAAAGACAACAATGTTTGCATGGAATATTCGGGGAGCAAGAAGTCAGAGGAGCGGAACAACGCAAAGACTTGCATTAATACATAATTAAAGGATATATTGGACAGAGATATTGGACAGATATACGTGAAAGGACAGAGTTTCAAAGTTCTTTAGGCGAGCAATGCAAAGTAAGCGCTGTAGACGAATCCAGTAACTTTTAACGAAGATAGGGCAAGGTTTTCCAATCTCTGATATTCGGCCAAAGTCTGTTGAGCTGACCAACTTTAACAAGGACAAAGAAGACACATTAGTTACAGTGATAAAACTCCAGGAAAGGATGTCGATAAATATAAAACGGAGTAAATCGTTTTCGTGGATTCATAATAACAAACAAGAATAAATATTTTCCTAACCAAACCATAGCTGCTCTATTTACCCGATTTTACAAAACACATTGAATGTCCTGCTTGCCAAGGGTAAGTATTTTAGACTGTAGCCATGTAAGTTTTTAACGAATAACTTAATTTTTTAAGCTTATTTTGCTATTTTTCGTGTGCGGCCGGAGAAAAATTGCTCCGTACAAATTTTTTGTCCACATACTTGTAATCCGGAAAAAGATTTTGAGAAACAATTATACCCAAAAATTGTTTTTCAAACTCTTTTTGTTTGCAACTTTTCTCAAAGTTTTGGCATTGTTTGCTCCACCCTGTGGGACTGTTTTATTTTATTTAAAATATTTAATAAATACTTTAAAGTTCAAGGACCTACAATAAAAGCTTAACTTTCGTTTAAGTTTAAGTAGAATTATGCGAATAGCGCTAGTATTTTCGGATCATTCATCTTATATCATAGTTTTACACTTTCTGAGCATTGACTAGAGGAAGGGGATGAGGGCAAGACGGGCATTAGCCAATAGCACGAGAACATCTTTGAATGGTTGAAGTGGTTCTTCTCTCCGCAGAAGTAATGGATCCCACTTGCTTATAACCTTTTCGCGCAATAATTTTTGAGGTTGAAACTCCTGTTCTGTCACAATTATCTGTTATGACAGGCGAGAGTTTGCGTTCATCATAAATGTTGCCCGGAAGTAAAAAAATGTCCAAAAGCTTGTTTCTTGAATCCGGCGACAAGTGCAGCATAAGTCCATTCTGGCTTTCGTAGCGCTAATTCTAGAGGCAAGCATCTAATCTTTGTCAGCTCCTTATTCCAGAGTTAAAAACGAGTTTCTTCCCAATTTTCTTCCTTAAGGGTGTAGACTTATATTTCAATACCCTTAAGGGGGTCTTACTATATAGTACCTCATTTCCGAGCGCTATATTCAAAAATTGATTACTAGTAAACTACAAATGATTTCGGGAAGCAGTTTTTTGTAATTTTACTAATTAATTTACTAATTCATTATTGAACTTTACATAGTTTCTTTGGTTTTACATATAAATGACGTACGTGACCGCTACACGTCCTTCACTGTGTCCTCGTCAAAAAAGTCCAGGGCGCACGGAGTGAACGATTTTGACCGATCAGATGATCTGAAACCAAAAAACATTTAAAATTTATTTTTCTCATCCCTTTGGCTATGGATAGACACGAGCTTTTTCAAAAATTCAAAAAATTCATATGGTAACAGAATTTTGAAAAAAAAAATTTTTTGGCACTTTTTTTTCTGCTATTTAAAGCTGTTAAAAATTTTTGGACCAGAATTTCAAAAAAAGTTCGTGTCTATCTGTTGCAACATGTTTTCTGATAATAAAAATGTTTAGTATGACAAGATCGGTCAGGTAGATTTTTCGAAAACGTTCACCTCACCTCAAAAAAGACGACTTTCGGAAAAACACGTTTAAAGATTGAAAACGTAATAAAATATTGTTAAAAATTCTTACGATCAATCTGCGATCCCAGGTCAGTAAAGTTCACTTTTTTGTTCGAGGAAGAATTCGCGTTGAGCCACTTGCTCTTCTCTTTGCTCGATCCTGGCCCTTTTCGCTGCATCAGTCACCATTTGCTCAGAGCGGTCGATGCGTTGCTCGTCAAATCGCGCGGCGCACGCCTCTGCTTCATGCTCCAACGTGATTCCCATAGTTCTCATGGTTTTGAGGATCGTTCGGTATCCTTCATTGAATACCATTACTGCCAAACAGATAACAATGTCGACTACCTGCTTAGCTGAGTGCAAATGTTTGGGCGCCATTAGCCAAATGCAACTATTCAAGGATTCGTTGCTGTTCTGCGTGAAACCTCCGATGCACCGCTGTAGCAAATCGGTCTATGACAAGTCTCGGTAAATCGGCTCGATAGCTTCTATGACTTGAGGACTCAGAGGAACACGTGTATGTTCAAAAGTTGCCAAAGTTCCGGTTGCTTCGGAACTTTGGAAACCGGAACTTTTTTCCGGTTGCTTCACTTGAGCTGCAGTGATCTAACGTAGCCCAAATTGCCTCCCTCATTTTTTCAACGGAATCAGGATTTCTTCTTATCGCCAAACCGTAAAATTTCGTAAGTTCCCCGATGATTTTGTCTGTCAGCATTCCCTTTCCTTTCCCTCCGAGACCTTTCTTGGATTTTTTCATGTCCCTAAGCCTCGTGCCCATCCGCTTTTCCTTATGGCCGACGCATTCTTTTTTTTTTAACGAGAATACTGTCTCCGTATGGTTTTGATGAAACGATTCCATTGTAAGTTTTGCTGTCACGCCTGATCTTGAGTTTTTTCGCCGACGTGCTTGCATACGCTGTTTCCTTCTCCACAACATGCGGATTCGGGGTTTTTCTTTTCTTGTTACGACCGCTAATACGACTACGACGCACTGTTCGCGATCCTTTTTCATCCATTTTCCACGATAAATGAAATAAAAAGCGAAAAAACTGATAAAAACTCCGACCGAAACACTTTCGAAACAAGCGAGATGTTCAAGGTGCCAACGTTATTTTCAGACTGAGTCAAAAGTAAGAAATAAAGAATTTTTTCAAAAGAGCATCTCAAACACTAACTAATGGGAAAAATGTAAAATGGTTTTCACAACTCTTCACAAAATCAGTTCCGCACCTCGAAAAACGGTCCCACGCGGGACTACAGCAGAAACGTGAAAAACGACCCCGCGTGACCGTGAAAACTGTCACTGCCAAACGAGCCCGTCCACAGTAAAATCCTTTTACCAGCGTATTTCTAACACTATTTAAATGAAAAAAATGTTAAAAAAATCGAGTTTTTGAAACTGTTACATAGTAAGACCCCCTTAAATATTTTGTTGTGAGCCTGTAGAGAAGACTCCCCATATAAACTATATAGTTGCAATGTTCTTTCTTTTCATGATCACATAAAGTTAGTTTTTAAGCGCTTTTCGAGACTCGATCATGGTGCAGCATGTGTTTTCTCCGCTAATTTATAAACCGTTTATAAAATTTACCCCATTATTCTTATCCTCTTGAGTAAAATTTCATTCATCACATCTTTCTTTTATGATTTTTCACCATTCTAAAGCAATCCTTAGCTCGTATAAGTTTGAAGGATCATATGTCATTTAATATAATAATTTGGATTTGCTCCGATAACAAGATGGAGTTCTCTTTTCTCCATCTTGACTGCGCGTGCACATTTCAATCAAATGAACAACATGCCTTAAAACAAATCAAAATATGGAAACAAACATGATTTTCTCTGTTAAAGTCATCATTGATAAACAAGAATAACTTTCTATTAGTTCCGGAAAATACTGTTTGTACTGTGAGGTACAAAACATGTGCGATGTACAACACGAAAATCTACGCGAACTTGACGAAAAACGAACTTTTAGCGCTGGTAAATAGGTGTTTACTCACGATCCGGTTGGAAGGCTGACGGATAAACAAGATAGCGATGGGTCATTAAGATCCGGAGAGGCTGTGATTGGTCGTGCGGCCGATGAAACCCGATCTTCATATGATTTCTTACCGCCGAAGGTAATAATAAAAATGTATATACCTCTGAAATATCCTTCTATAAAGTAAACTACTAAAATTAATCCGAGAATAAAACTGCCATTTATTTTTTCATAGAGATAACTAAATATTTTATTTTTAAAAAACTTGTTTTACTTCTGATTTTGTTGTTGGTG
Source organism: Stratiomys singularior (assembly GCA_954870665.1). Classification (NCBI taxonomy): domain Eukaryota; kingdom Metazoa; phylum Arthropoda; class Insecta; order Diptera; family Stratiomyidae; genus Stratiomys; species Stratiomys singularior. The sequence goes on from OX940879.1 coordinate 33,757,662, forward strand.
CGTTCATTACATGTACTTTTTTTTGTTATTACAGTTTTACACTTTTTCAAAGATAGTTGGTAGGATAACACAAAAATATTACAAACATTTCGTTTTAAGAGAATCTTTTTTTTAAATTTATATATTATTCGTACTATGTGAACTAAAATCAAATTACACCCTTTAGAAGGATATTATTCGCTAATTTGTTTTATTTTCGTTTCTTTTTAACGTAATCGTAAATAATTTAAATATCATTTTAACAGATATTTGCATTTTTTGTATATGTTTTTAATTTTATTTTTCTTCTTCCTTTGTATTTTTTGTTGTTTTCCGTTTTTTTCTGTCTTTTTTAATTTTAATTACATTTTACATAGTATTTGCCTTCAGTTATAATCAAATCTATTTACAATTCTATTATCGTTAGGACTACAGAAAGTTGTTGCAGCAATACACCCACTAAAGTAGAAATGAACATAAGTAAAGGACAATAAGTTGCTGTTAAGGAGCCTTTTTGTATGGCCGCTGGTTGTTCACCTGCAAAAGAGAATAAATGTGAATAGATTTGATTGAAAAAACCGAATTTCTGTTTTCAGTTTTAAGAAATATGATGGAATATAACCACTTCTAGCTGTGTAAAAAGTTTTCAAATGGACCTCAACGATCTATTCGTTCCTGATTTCTAATCAAAACGCCTTTTCTAATGCACCCCATCGGATATAACACACCATAAAAGCAGGTTCCCTAGAGTGGCGGGTTTCGCTACCAATGACGATTCGGTCAAGTCCTATCCATCGTTTTCGGAATTCGTTTCCCTCCAGAATCAATGTGAGACATTCCCGATCGATAATCCCGACTATTTTGGTTTCGTAATCACCGTAAACGGAATCCGGCTTTTTGTGTTCATCGAGTTTGGTCTTAAGGGATTCCATTGACATGACGATATTTGGCGTGAAATGGACGGTCAAAAATGTCATAGCTGCAATCCTGTCCAGAACAAGGAGACAAACGCTATTCCACATCCAGAGAGCGGCAGAGAGCGAACATCATTCAATCACAGCACGATTCTACCTCCTCCGTATTGGTGAAAGCGACTCCCTTTTCCTTTCCAAACTAGTCAAGCAAGTTCTTTGTCACTCTGTTACCGTCCCGATTAAGATACAGAGGACTCGGTTCATAGTCTGCTTTTCTCTCTTCTCTTTTCGCATTTCCTAGAGCGTGGGCCCGGTCTTCTAGGTTCTGGAATATGAGCCAGATCTTCTAGCTTCAGTTCCTTAGTTTTGGAAAGAATGCAGTGTGCTGGACTATTGCTTTGTTTTGTCGCATGCCTAGGAGCACCACACTGTTCGCAGAGGTTACTTCGGTCTGAAACTTTGCAGTTGAGAATTCAGAATCTTTGTTCCGGCTGTGCTGGATGTCGCGGGTTCGATACTTCTCTATATTCCGTGTTAAAGAATAAAAACGTATTTACCGGTATATAGTGGAAAAAGGAAAAGACGTTATTTCATGACAGGGGGAGGAACGTCTCTCAATGTGGGAGGAAGGGCGGGCAAATGAAATACGAGCAGGATGAACCGCATAACAAACAAAAGCAAGGTGAGGCTGACTACTCCAATTTTCAATAATGTACCTTCGCAAGAGGATACTTTTAGCCTCACCAACTCAAAATGAGAAACCTTTTGGTCTCCTGACTGCCCAGATTCAGCCCAGTGATCAGTCCGACTCTTGCCACACTTTCTTCACATGGTGCAAATAGGTCAAGATTATTGCACATCTCGGGGAGAAAAAACGCTTGTTCCTCCTCATAAATTGGCGGAAAAAATGCTTCCGTCCAAGGACTGTGAGTCGCACTGTCCTCGGGACGTTCTTTTTACAAAAAACATCTTCAACCGTTTATCGGCGATGAGGAATGGGAGACCACACTGTTAATAATCCCTCACCTTTCATCGATCGACAACTGGTGACAACTGGTTCCAGATTATGTTTTCGGTGTGAAAAGACAGTGTTCATTCGGTAGTCAATTTGCTGTGTGTCACTGAATCCCAAGCAACCAAAAAAATATTGTATTCTTCAGCAATGAGACCTGAGGGCTTGACGATCCAATATCTGTGCAATAACAGATATGGTGACCGTTGAGCGCAAAGAAGCCCACAATCACCACTCGAGGCGAAAAGTACTGTTCATTACACTCGATATGAGGAATGGTTTCAATTCTTCTAGGTGGGCAGATATTCTCTTTGCTCTAGAATATTTCAGGGTGGACGCCAATATTGGAGGACTACCTCAAAGACCGGAAGCTCGTCTGTGACACATTTGGGGGTCGACGAAGAATGAATGTGCTATCAGTGCGACAGGGTTCCAAATGATAAGGCATAAGGTTTCATTCTTGTCCCAGACCTATGAAATGTCTTGAATATTTCATAGGTCCTCGCTTTTCATTTCAACTTCGCAAATTCGAGGTTGCAGTTACCAGAGGAGTGGCATCTAATGACGCAGATATATAAGCACGAGTCGCCGGACGCCCTGTTTAATAGCCGCAAGTCAAACTAGGTACCATACTGCACCGACTAAGTGAGTAAATGTATAATCCCTTGGGTTCAACCCAGCGCTGGTAAAGACAGAAAATTGTCATATTAACTAAGAAGCGGATCCCTGTATTGTGCCCTTTTATATTGGAGAAATGATCATTTAATCGAATGAATTCATTAATTATATTGGCTTCTTTGATTTGCTGTGAGAGTGTCACCTCTTTAGTATCGAACTCGGGCAAGAAACGTCTACTCATGAGGGCAATGGAGGCAGTGTTCAGTGCTCTTGTTCGGCTCTGAGCCCTAGGCTGATGCTCTTAGTAAGTAGTCGTACCGATGGCGTTTCGCTCAGGTAGAGAGGCAAGGAGCATAACCATACACGGCTGCATACATCCATGATTCTGAGCCGACGGGGCTTGTTCTCCCGAGTCTTCTCTCCGGTCTTCTAAGTTCTACTTTCTGGAGAGCGAAAGCGGAGAGAGAAGTTATTTTGGAGAGGGAAGTTGTGAGCATAACTGCACGAGATTGAAAAGTCACAGATGACGCCTGCTATATATCCTTTGCATGACAAGGAAAATGGACCAGATAGGCGAGTGCTTTCCACAAAACATACCAGGGAAGATGTTGGCATCTAAAGACAATTTGACCTGGGCAATACATAACGAGCGAATTTTTTATCTAATAAAGAGGCCATTTTGACAGCAATACTTTTACTTCTCACTTATTCCTGCTCTAATTTAACCAGGAAGCTAATCTTAAAGGTTAAGGGGAAATGTTCCTTACCTGAAGGTGAGACCAATGAAAAAGTCAACCAATGATGTGACAAGGGAGGTAATTAGTCGGTAATTGCCACTGGGAGCCTGACATTCATGGTATAAGTAGCCTTAACATCCCAAACAAAACATAAAAAAATATTTTATGAAATATGCTTTTAATATTTTTTAATTATTATGCATAGTAAGATATATTAAGTATTCAATACTATAAGTTAAAATATATTAAGCGTAGTAATCCTTTAAATGGGAATATGTAAGCCCCGACGCGGCAAGGAGCCGTGACCTCATGAGGGTTTCTGTCCTGCAAAAAGGCTGAAGCTATGCTACCAGGGTGCCATTTAGTACTGTAGTACTGGAACACTTAGTACGTTAGAAGAGTGAAGAGTTAGGAGTATCAGTAAACCCGTCCGAGTGAGCATACTGGTCGTGTAAAAGGCGGTATATCTTCAAAATATATAGACGATATATCTTCAAAAATCGACGGCTAAGCTTAAAGCATTTACGGGAAAGAAGGACGAACGATGAATTAAACTGCACTTATACTTATTAAACTGCACAACTTAAACTGCACTTATGATATCCACCTCGAGATGGTAAAGTCCTGCAAATGCGTAGTGGTGGGCCAATGGACTCTAGCTGCTGATATCATCACTCTGTGCAATCTTCAGAGGTTGGCATCAATGCCAGGAGGGGAAGCAGACACCAGACCTGTTTTGAAGTAAAAGAAATTCACCAGTTACCGCGCTTAGGTTAAGAATTGTATTGGAGAAAAGCAACCAAAGTTGACTGAGCCCTAATACGAGTTCGGGCGTCTAGGCCATCAAGGTTAAAAGGATGAAAAGTGCAAGCACCAATGGAATAACTATTCAGTGAAATGTCTAATCCAACAGAATTCAACATTACCGTCAAATTTAGCCGAAGGCGGGTGCCGAACAGAAAGGGTAGCATGAAACCAAAAACCTACCAAAAAACAAACTTTCAAGAGTAGAATAAAAGCCTGATTGGAAGCATCGTGTAGCATATCAAAACAAGTGGCTGAAAAAGCATGAAATTAGAACAAAAGAAATCAAAGAAGGATCCACACTCGAAACCCAGAGCTTAAAAGAAATCTCCAACCACGGTTCTTAAACAAACCATAAGAAAAATTAGGCTCAGCAAATGCAACAATGCTTTACTGGCAAAATTCACGCGCAGATCTTCTTCTTTAAAAAACTAGCCGCAGATCTTCTAGTCTGCAATAAGATCTTCTGGTCTCCTTGTTGAAACAAGAATCTACAGACAACAATTTGGTGAATCCGAAAGACATGATCGATACCTTCTGACAGATATCTTCACTGGAGAAAAGCGACATTGTCTCTACTGTAAAAGTTGCTGGGATCAAAGAGTTTAGCCGATAAAATCTTCCTTCTGATCCCGATCAAACCCTGATAGAACTTCAGGATTACACTCAAGACTGGATGTCATGTGATGTATTACTATCGTAGGCTTCGCAGATAAATACGCCGACAAATTTCTAGATTCCTAATAAATCTAACTTGGTTGGTCAGTCACCATGATATTCAAAAATGTTATCCTTACGCAATGCTTCAGTTGCCTTCTTTTCGAACACATTTTTATAAACTGCAAGGAGTCTGATCTAAGCATTCTATTCAGGAAAGTTCTTAAAAATTCCGATAAACACTTTCTGCCTTAAGCGAAAAACTGCCCTAGTGTAGCCTGTGGCTCCAAAGGCCGCAACAAGCCGAGCAGACATGAGTGTGGAACCCAAAGATATAAGCCACACAAAAAGTGAATGAACTAGGAAGAAGTGTATCATCTAACTAGAATAGACACTATTGACGTGCCACCTAAATTAAATATAAAACCAGATAAAGTCCTCTCAAACGTGGTTCGTTCGGTTTTGAAAGAAAAGAACGCCTGCATGCTGGGTCGAGCTCCTTGATCTTACTCTATCTATTCGGTCAACGGACTAAACTAGCAGGAATCCAAAGAGATGATGCTGTAACGCTTTTGACCTGGAAGAATAATATATCGCTTTCTGGATTTTCTTACATCTTACGCCTCTTTTGGTTGAAGGGTAGCAACGTAACACGATTGAAACACTTGACGACTATAATAGTATAAGACCTGCGGGTTTTCCGTAAGACAGCAGGATTCATCTGAGTTTCAAACAAAGGAGTCATATGCGTAGATCAATAGAGGAACATAAAAGAATCGGGATTTTTATGAAACGATAGAGCCTTATACGTACAACAGCGGAGCTTAGTGTGAATACTACTGAAATATTAGGAAAAAACTTGATCAAAAACGGGCTTAAAAATTGTGGAAACTAGCATTGGGCCAGTACATGCTGTACTGTCATTCTTGAATTAGAGAAGAAATGTTGGAAGAACTGCAACGCTGACTAGGACTTTATCCGTAACAGTAGCAACCTCTTGTTCCCGGAGCAAGCTTCTAACATATTCAAATTTGTCAAAAATGCTATTGATGTCAACCTACATGAAAATCAAAATTATTTCCAGTCAGGCGTGATCCTTTGTTTTTCAATTGTCTGAACTCATCCTCACTACACTTACAACAACCATATTTATTTGGATTTCTCTTGAAAATTTAACTGAAAACCCTTGTCATCTTGAGCCTTTGATGAAACTTGAACGGGTTCCCTCAAAAGTCTAGCAAGAAATCCTTGGAGCTTGGCTCACTGAAAGATGTCGCTGAAAAATCATCATGAGGTAATTAATTTTGTATCATCTGTTACGATGAACCTACCATGGACGTACATGCTCCAGATAACTACCATTAAAATGAAAATAATACCTTTATCGTCGGCACTACTCTTATGATAATCTGTGCTTAACACAACTTCCATTATACTAGCCAAGATTTTATGGATTTCCGTTTGCAATGAAGTTGTAGTGAGTGGATCACGCGAGGCAAAGGCAATTTAATTACTTATTCTGTGGAAATCCTTCAGCGGCATTCCTGTGTAAGCCACTCTCTTCATATGTAGGTCGTATGTGAAATTTCATAAGCAGGAATCCTACCCTTATTCTCGTTCACGAAAATTACTCAAAAGCAATTGTTCTACACATGTACCATTTAATGAGGGCGGTATCGTAACGGTACCATGTTAATATAATTATTGGAAACGATAAAATTGTTCAACACGTGAGGTATTATGTGCACACGTGACGTGTGGTAGGTAATGATAATTACAGTTCCTGGGCGTACACGCCGGGAAAAAAATGTAGTTTTCCTTTCCAGGGAGCGAGGGCAATTTGTTTTTGAAAGCTTGAAATAAACCATGAAGAATGTGGGAGGAGTTTCGTTGATTTTATGGATCTCAAAACTACTGCAAAAAACGGTTTCCATTAACATTTTGAAGTGGTATAACACGAATGTTCTAACATTCCAACAATAACAAATATCATCAAAAAATTAAGAGTAACCCACTTAAAAGTTTTTTTTTTTGCAGTGTTTTTCATTATAGACGCAGTTCCGACTTGCCTATCAATGTAGCCTTTATGCCGCGAAAATGTTTTGCATATCCTTGATTTTTTTTTCCACAAAGGACTCATTTAAACTTTCTTGTATTGTACTCGTGTCGTACCTGCTCGGAATAGTTTGATTATAATTGCAGACGGATTTTTTGTAGTCCTAGTTCTTTCTAGGCTTCATTTCTACTACTCATTACCCGGAATGGGCTTGCTCGTATGTTCAACATAAATTCAGCTCACATAGTAACTTCTGCATACTTTTGAAGTTTGTCTGTGTTTTGCGCTAATGTAATTTAATTTAACAAAATTTTTTATGCTTGAATTTTGATTTAGCGAACAAGCTGCAGTTTACGTGATTATTTTTAATTTCAGCTAGGAAAAGAAATCATGAGTACCTACATTAGTGGCCTATATCTGCAATTCAGCTTATGAGTTTGATTAAGTGTTAGACATTTTGGATTATTTTGGATCAGATTTGTGCATATACTAACAAAGAAGAGTCATATCCGAAGGCTTGAAATCCTTAAAGTCATCACAAACGTATCAAACTTTACATAATTGTATAGTAGGGTAAAATAAAAGTACAGACGTGAAGAAAGAATATATTGAAATAATGCACGAGGACGGATCAGATGTTAACAAAACTAATGGCCAGAAAGCCTAGATTTAGTATATTCGTACTTTGTCTTTCTAGGACTACGATCCTTGAGACATCAGCAACACTTTTTTTTTTGATGAAATATATTTGGTATATGGTCATGTATGGGCAAAATCGCGAAAAACAAGATCGTCTTGTCCGAGGTGTTAAGAAGAAAAACGAAACCGTTTTGAGATATGGTAACAATATGGCGTCTTCATATTCAAGCCAGTAGTGTCCAGCAAGAGTTAACCAGTCCCGATCCTCACTTCTTAGCTGCTAGTATAGGGGAAAGTGAGTGACTTGTTCCCTCCGTTACTTGTCCCAAACCGTCTTTCTCAGGTCCAAAACACTGGGGCTCGAATAACTGGGCTGGAGGGCTCTCGAAAAAATTTGGACATTCTTCAAACCCAATCCAGATTTCGGGTTTCACGCCTAAAAACTCCAGCTGGGACATACAGACGGAATTTTTTTATTTTTGAGGGCCCCCTAATCGTTTATGTGTTTTTTTTTGACACGAATTACTCCTTTGGAACTACTCCACCTACGTTTGATAATTTTTTCCATTTTTCAGATAACAGGAGGACTTCTTGCTGCCAGCATAAAAACTGGTAACTAGAACTCCAAAAATGATGCTATGAAACAATTGGCTTACAGCGATGTCGGCTGGAAAAGTAGTCGGAAAATACAAAAACTCGACAAAATTTCGGAAAATCACATCGTTGATACAGAATAAAGAGAACAGGTTGTTCAACTTTGCCAAATTTCTAGCCAAGAGGGAATCAAGAAACAGCAAGGTTGAGAATCGAGATACAGAACTTCTATGGGAGAAACTCCACAATTGATCCTGCAAAAAGAAAATGTATACAGATTGACGGTCAACAAATCCCACGCTTGTATTTGAACGGAACAAATATGGACTTGTACTCTAAATTCTGCTCTGAAGGAAGTTCTATCCCAAAAAATCGGCCTCGCATGCTTCTCAAAATACAAGCCTGAAAATTTCACAAGTCACAAGGTCATAGCGAGCGATACATGCGCCTGTTATATTCACAAAAATTTTCAATTCATGGTTCTAGCCCTGTTTTCCCACAAGCTCATAAAAGAAAATTGAACACATAAGATTGTACAACCATTGACATGCGACTTGATGAAAGCTGATTGTTTGGCCAGAAATTGTCCTCACTGTAAAACCAAGGAATCGTCTTTTCAAATTGAAATTAACCCTCAGATATGTTACTATCCTAACACAAACGGAACAACGTTAAACAGAAAGTTGTTAATGCAAAGACCAAGAAAGAAATTACGTCGGAGTCGGACGAAAAAGAAAATTGTTCCGTCACAGTAGAAAATTGTATTGCCCTATTCAAAAAAGAACTTCCAGACTTTCTAGACCACAAAAGGTATATTTTCCATCAATATCAGCGAACTGATAGTCTGAAAAAAGCATGACTAAGTTAGAAATACTAATACTGATGGACTTCAGCGAGAATAGTGGTAGGAAGTATTCAAAAGAAGTGCAAGGAGTTCACTATGGTTCGAGTAGACAACAAGTCACTCTTCATATGGGAGATATTTACAGTCCCGCCATGAACAAGGACCTTTGTACCATATCCCCCTCTCTCCAACACGATCCTCCAACAATAGTGGCAGTTTTTCCCGAAATTTCCCGGACTTGTTAAGAATAAAGAAAACTACAAATGATTTCGGCAAAACGGATTTATTTTATTTAAAATAGTTCCCTTCGGCGTCTCTCTTTGCAGGGTCTAAAGATATATTTAAGTCATTCCTTGATATCATGTTTAAGATGGCGGTCGTCAACTATTGGATGTCTTCAATGTTCGCAAAACGCTTTCCTTTCATGGCCAAATGTAATTTTCCGCACAGCAAAAAGTCACATGGTGCCAAATCAGCCGAATACGACGAGTGGTTGATGGAAAGAATGCAATTTTTTATAAAATAAATCGGTCACAAGCGTTGAACGATAAGCGGACACATTATCATGCAACAAATGCCAACTTCCACATTCACGATATTATGGCCAAACACGACGTATTCACGAAAGTAAACGCTGCATAACACCAAGATAAAACACAGCATTAACCGTTTGGTCTTGTGGAATGAACTCTTTGTAGACAATCCTCTTGGAATCGTACAGAAAAATCAACATTTATTTGTCTTTTGACTTCTACAAATGTAAGTTTTTGGATTTAGGGTCATCCGAATGCTGTCATTCGGCACTTTCTCGCTTGCTTTCGGGATCATATTGATAACATCACGTCTTGCTGCCCTATAACAATAGATTTTCGGTAGTTTGGGTTCTTTTTGTCTTCCTTTATCAAGTCTTTGCAATGTTGCATGCGTAGCAATTTTTGGTCATCGGTCAGCTTGTGAGGAACGAATCGTGCACACATCTTTCTGAGGCCCAAGTGCTCCGTCAACATTCGATGAATGGACTCTCGGGAAATATTAAGCTCCATTTTCATGTAACGCAATAAAGTTTTTGGCTCATTTTTAATAAATTCACGCACAAATTGAACGTTCATTTCGTTCACAACCAATCTTGGACGGCCAGAACGTTCGTCGTTATCTAGCACATCCCGGGCTTCTTTTGAACGTTTAAACCACTCGAGGTAGAGGTACGGGATGAACACTCACTACAAGAGCATTTTGTATCATTTGATGCGTCGGAGCCACCGTTTAACCGAGTTTAAAACATAATTTAATATTCGCTCTTTGTTCCAAATTCATTTTTCGATCAAGGATACAAAAGGACTGTCACTTAGAGCGCAATAACTTGGGTTCTATTCATCCAAATGTCATGAAATGTTGACACAACATCTATGATGGATGTTAAATGAAATGCCGGAAAGATCTAAAAGATGCCACCACCAGCTTTCTTTATTATTGGCCAGCCCGGGAATTTTCGAGACAGACCTTGTATATTGAGCTACGATTAAAACAGCTGAAGATAGAGAATTCGTTGTCGAAGAAGGCGCTCTAGTTACCTGTCGACTATTGGAACGAAAGTGAAACTTCAACAAAGATTGCATATGCCATTTGGCGTAAAACAATTTACCGTTGATTACCATATACATGCAAGAGGAATGGTTGGATGGGATCGGTAACCCGGAGGATATCTGAAAACACGTGCCCGTGCATGAACACGCAGAAACGCTCTCATTGAAATTGGAAACCAATAAAAACAATGATTAAAATTGAAGTCTACGATCGGACACTCGTCTTTAAAAGTAAAAAAATGGAGTGAAGCACAAATTTAAGAAAATTAGAATTGTACAGTCAAAAATCATTAGATTAAAAAGTCCAAGAAACAAATTAGCATGAAAATGAATTGCTTCTAAAATTCCAATAGTGAAAGCATACTGGTATTCAAATGATTGCTTAGAAAATGACATACTCGCATTATTAAAAGGACGGTAAAGGAACGATAAGGCTGCGATTTTATTGGCTTTGACACCGGCAATCTAGACTAGATATAGACTAGATTGTTAAATGCAAACGCAGTAGATATATGTGAAGCGACCTAAAATGGTTTGATATTATAGATCAATCCATTGTATGTACCCAATCAGGCGACGAAAACTAGTGCCGATATATAGAATATATAGAAGCTGGATTAGTTAATTTGAGCTCCAATTAGACTTCATTTCGACCAGAAAACTTTCTCCCTCATGTTTCCAGCCAGTCTTTGCAATTTAGTAATTCACATCCTCTGGTAAAATGGTATCATCAGCCAAAAGTTCAGCCAATCTTAAAAAGAACAGAGGGAAAAGATTTAAAGAGAGAGGTTTTGGATGAGCGAATTAAAATGTTTAATAAACATGATGCATCAGTTTATCGAATTTACAATGCATACTCGTTTCAATCGATTGATTAGAAAGTAAAAAAAAGAATACGTAAGAGAAGGAAAGGAAAAATCAATATCTCTGGGCAAACATCGACAACTCATTGAGCCAGTTAGCATTTTAATTGTTGATGTACATCAATGTAGTCATTTTCAAACAACATATTTCAGCCTGTTCTATAAAATGTGTTCTACGTTGTTTACCCAAGACACGTTTTCGTATAATGTTTCCTGAAGTATTCATGAATTATCGGTTACATCTCTACTTGGTTGAAAATGGTCAATAAAATTGAAAGGTCAAACTGATTGCAATCAAAATATCAAAGTGTATTTGTGGGAATTTTGTTGACACAAAATGGCCCGTTTGATGTTTAATTTTCAAATGTCTTCCCTCAATAGAGAGCAGCAATTTATATGATAAAGATACAATCTAGATTTTTTATAATATCAAATTGAATGATTTAATACTAATTTGTCTATAAAGCTGTTGATACCGAGGACCAATTATGTCCTTAACGCGTGCCATGGAAGCACGAAACGAAAAACATCAGTTGGCCGATTTTACTTTAAGGATACAAGAAAAGCGATTTGATGTAATTTAATGATTAACTTACCGTTTAGGACGTGAACGTTCACCGTCTGAGGATTAGCGTTCGATGGTGAGCAGGTGTACTTTCCGGAATCCGAAATTCTAGCCCGCTGGATTAGCAAATAGGATGTCGTTATGTCGCCTTTCTCCGTGATTACCGACACCCCGCCACGAGGTGAGTCGTAATTAATTTCCTGTTGGAAGAGGATTGTTCATAACCGATTAGCATTACACATATATAGACCTTTCAACTGAACATGTATACTAAACAACAACAACAATAATAATGATAAGCAAGGAAGAACCAATACTCCTTTACGTTCTCTTGTATGGATATCCATAGTGTTCAACTCAAACGACCGGAGGCACTTCCTGCTTGTACATGAACTCATACTCGTCCTCGTCTGTTGGTATCTCTGGTGAAGTTTTCCGGAAAATCTCCGGCAGTCCTGCACGTACTTAATTTATGGCAACCAATTTCATTCGGACTTACCTCGTTGTTATGTGTCCAATGAATGATAGCTGGTGGCTCTGGCAGGTGACGGACGATGCATGTGAGATTTACAGTGGACCCTGTGTCTATGTACAAATCCGGCCATCCAACAATGGTTGTAACTGGTTCTGTGCATTTCGAATGATGCAAGTGCATGCAAAAAAGGACGAGAAAATCAAATTATACGGGTGCACATCGTCAAGTGGGCAAATAGAGCAGAATTGGATGACTAAGGACCTGCTCATGCGGTGGCAATGCATACTTCAGTTTTTCCGGTAAGTTCATGACGAAAATTCATCTGATATGTACAACCTTTTGCATGAGCCAATATTGAGAATTCCGTAAATTCCCTTACAATTGTATTACGGTTGTATGAAAGACTTATCAATTAGTTTACACTACAATAAACTGCATCTTTAGATACAATAAATGGAAATAAGTAAATCAATATCTCGTAACAAGACTAATTTGACCAAACGTAAAAGGTATGATAATCTTTATGCTACGCTTCATGAAACCTCCTGTAATATCCTTCCAAGACAACAGAGTAGCCAGTTGTCTTCCTCCGGATATTATGTTCTTAGAAAGTATCCACGTGGTACTCATCATATCCAATATGAAGGTTTATTGCGATCGAGACTTATTCATACGAACGTAGTCCTAATCAGTAGTCATTAAGAAAGTTGTCATGTCATCAAAAGAAGATGAAAAAACAATTCATTAGGTAGATGATAGGAAATAAAAGGAAAAACGACAGGGGCTTCCGCCGGAGGACAACAAAGCAATTATTAGTTCTATATTGATTAGACAAGTTGATTTGAAATATGTTTTTGAACGTTGAGCAAGTGCTTTTTAATGATTTACGTAATAATCAGTGTTTTTTTTTTAGGAACAATTAATTGAATGCTTTATTCCTCTTGCTTATTTTCTTTTTTGTATAATATTACATCGTAATAATGCACGCAGCAACATTTGTTAATTTCATCCTAGTCGACCATTTCTCAATTAGCTTTTGGCCATCCCATTTCATTCGTTTATTTTTAGTTTTGAGTTGGTTTTCTTTAGTTTTAGTTTGCGAAGCAATGCAGAAGTACTTGGGCTACCAAAATAAAATTGACAGGCTCATGTGCGAGGGCGGTTTAATAAGTAACTCGTGTTAGAAACGAAGAACCCATTTTTTTTTAAAAACAACTTATTATTCTTCATTTTAGTCCCCTTTTAGAAAGACACACTTCTCGCAACTTTCCTGCCATTTTTAATGCATCAAAAAAGGATTTGCCTTGGTTTCGGCGATGGCTTCCTCGTTTGAACTATATTTTTCCCAGCCAACCATTTATTCATGTTAGGAAACAAGAAAAAGTCTCAGGGGACATCCTAGAAAATCGTTGACATTCTCGCCAAAACGACCGTCTTTGACGTTTTTGGAGCAGATTCACAGGGAGAAATCCATTGTTTTGTTTGTTGCTTATTTTCATTATTACACAATGAATCCAGGTTTCTACCAGGATTTACTTTTTTCAGCCTTCTTTCCTTCCATTCCGACGTAGCGCGAGAATGTCATGTAAAAATATGAGTGATAGTTTCATGTAAAAAATACTAACTGCAAACGTCCTTTCGCTCTGGTCGATAAATTCTGCGTTATAATATTCGCTGAGTACCCAAATAATATTTAATGAATGCTTAATTTTAAACGTCAATGAATTCCTTACGGAATATACGCATATCCACGCAGGATTTGCGTTTTCTTTCTGATGGCTTTTCTGATGACTTTCATGCCGTGTTCTGCCTTTACGTGAGTGGATTATATCGAAAACAACACCTTTCATCATAAGTTCCGACAAACAACATAAGTTCAGGATCTTTTGTGATCCTGAGGTTGTGAGGTTTCAAGTCCTTAAAATAATTCACCCCCATATCCGCTTGCTCTTCTGTGAATGAATTTGGACGGAAACAGAAGATTCTGCAAATCCTTGAAGAGAATGCGCTGAATCACACTCTTAGCAATGCAAGTCAGATTTTATATAGTCTCATCGCCAAATTTTCATTGTTTCCTTAATTTATCTAGATTTTATCTTCACGATCATGATAAGATTTGTTAAGACGCACACTAGTGGCTCAATAAAGAGTAACAGATTTGAATATTTCTAGAGCACTTTTGCCGATTTCAAACAAAATACGATGCTCCATAGCGGATGCACTGACATATTAAACACGTAGTCACAATGCCATAACTTTTGACGTAACAATGGGAACGCCACGTAACTCTTGCAGGGCTGACCGAGAGATGACGTTGCAAATAGCGGGAAATTTTGAACAGCTGTCTATATGGAAGACTGAAGTAGAAAGACTAAAGATAACTTTCACATCTACTTTCCAAATATGCTTTGTAGATGCTAGTATGGATTAAAACAGAAGACAGAATGCTTCCAGTGGGTTAAAATATGAATCAAAATCATGTTCCAAGCCTATAATGAATTGAACGGTTAAAATAGTTATAAAGTCTGTAAAATAGAAAACAGACGACAATGGTCAAAATGGAAATCGAGAATGGGAGTTCAATGGGAAGATTATTTTTGGATATGACGGGAAATGCCCAACATTCTCTGCATTGGGATAAACAGTTTCATTGTCTTATCTAAGTCCTTTCGAAGGAATTTTTTCATCATTAAAGCAATTAAGGTTTGAAAATTCAACCATAATAAAATCTATTTGAAACTAAAATGCGTATAAGGATATCCAAACCAGCATGACCAGTTCACCCAACGTCACTTTGTGAATGCAATCATAATGGCTCAACAGCCTGACTTACCGACAACAGACAGCACCATTGAATAGCCTACGGGTGGCGTGGTTGAGACTTGGCATTCATATACTCCTGAGTCCCTTTGCTGTGGGTATCGTACCTGTCGATGGAAAGAACATCATGACATGTAGTTTGTATTTGCAATTGAACCCATAAATTCGTCACTAGCATTTGAATCCTGAATTACTTGCTACCAGCATTGAATTTATGATGTTCTGCACTCACCTGCAATGACCAATCGTTGGTTTGCTTATTATGTACACTTTGAAATCTTTGATCAGATGTATATGTTGTTTCTCCTACAGTAAGTAAATGAAGGTCTCGATGTCTTATCCATGTGACCTGCAAGGATAACAATAAAAGACGTCGTTTATGTTCGTAGGCTGAACTATCATTAACAGGATTCGGATAAAGTTCAATGCGTAAATACCTAGCTCTTGAATTGAACTCAATTGAAAAGGATTTTGAGATTCATTACTATTCATTGATTTTCAATAAATTACGTGCTTTCAAACAAAACAATCGAACTACCAGAACCTTTTTAAATGGATGCTCCAACAGGTAATTTAGAAAAGTTTTACTATCTGCAACATTCACAATTATTTGGTAGTTATGCACTATAGTAAGAAAATCTTTTTAATCTATTCGAAAAATCAATTGGACTCCCACATGCCGGCTTATACGAGTGAATTGAAATTCAATGCTGTTAAATCACAAGATCTTGCAGGCCAGTTCACAGGTCTAAATCGAGAAATTCCCCGCACATTAAATGCTTCTTTCAATAAGTTGATGGTTATACGAGCTGTATGGCATTTCGCGCAATCCTGTTGAAACTTGACGTCGATTCCACGACAAGTCAATTGCAGAACGAGAAAGTCAATAATCATGGCTCTATAACGGTCACTATTGATTGTAGTATTATTCCCAGCAGCATCTTTGAAGACATTTGAAGCCAACGATTAGGCTGGTGAAATCGTTGGTCTAAATGTTTAAAAGCATATCAAAAAGTGACTTAAGCCGGCTATGGTGATGTTTTGACAACTGTCTGTGGTTTCTCATAACTACAAATGTGGCAGTTTTGTTCATTTATTTGTCGCGATTCAACCAGAAATGTACCTGTTCGTTAAACAAATTTTTTTTTATGAAATTTGGGATCTGTAGCAATTAGTTTTTGATCTACGCCGACGATATACACTAACTGTTGGTCTTCCGTCTCCAATACCTGGACGCGCTTGATT
Source organism: Stratiomys singularior (assembly GCA_954870665.1). Taxonomy (NCBI): domain Eukaryota; kingdom Metazoa; phylum Arthropoda; class Insecta; order Diptera; family Stratiomyidae; genus Stratiomys; species Stratiomys singularior. Next base: position 33,774,067 of record OX940879.1, read on the forward strand.
TCCACAAAACAAGTCCACAAACCAAGATCGTTCCTTAATATCTTCACTACTGTGGATGGATCCACGTGTAATTGTTGAGCACGATGTCGAACGATGGACTAAATTGAGTCTTCATTGGTACTACGCTCTACAGCTGCTATGGTTTCTTCATTATGCGCTGTATCACGTCTGCTTGGATGCCGACTATCAATTAAAGTAAGTTTTTGCGAAAATTATCCATAGTTAAGCGAAATAATTGTCCTGATAGACGGTCTTGTCACCCATAAAATTGACAGGGTGGATGATAAGTTTCTTGAACAGCACGGTTTTTTTTCCAAATTAATCAGCACAATTTTCAGACATTACTCCGGCATCAACGTATTTATGCCGAACCAAAATAAGTATAAAAACCATGACAACTGTCACACAATACGTAGTATTAAAAAGTGTTGCCACTTAAAGTTCTATACCGTCAAAATGTTCTCTATCTCCTTTCTTAATTGGTTTTTGGTTCGGAAATATTAGCAAATACATGAAATCAACTAATTCTCTAATTCAACCTTCAGGCATAATTTATTTATTTGTAGAAATTGGACCGAATATTCACAAATCGTCAAGACGTGTTTGGGAATCTGGGAATCTTTGGGAACTGTGCGTTATCGATAAAAAATATTTGCATGATGAGAATGACACGCTTTTTGGCTGACTTAGCAATTTTACACTATGTCGTAAAGATGCTTTCACTAGAAGTCCTAGAGAAGGGGCATATCATGTAAGAATGGACCCATATTAACCATTTAACTGGTTCCATATGAAAAGCTATGGATTAATACGAGCAATTAATGGTTGGAAAGAAAGTTTATAATCTTGGCATGTGCATAGGCAAATGAATGGAAATGTTAAAATGCCGGCCATATTGGCTATAGCGATTCAGGAATGGAAAATATGTTACAAAATTATGCTTAACTTGAACTGCGGAAAGAAGGGAAATTTATGCAATCAAATTAACAACACGCAACACGGATGATAATTATCTGAATTTATTCTACGTGTCTAACATTTTCTAAACAAGGCACGGATTTACGCAGAGGAGAGTCTCTTGTGAAGGTAGTGCTCAACCCAAACTGACCCACAGATGTAGATTCAGGGACACAGATTGACTATGATGGGATAGCTTGCTGAACCAGCGTGAAAACTAGCACTCAAAAAGATAATAAAGCTGACACTTCTTAAGGGATGCAAAGAGACAAAATTGGAGTTCTACAAATTGAAAACGGATTACTATCTTAAACGAAACGAAATCTTACTTATATGGCCCAGATAGTAATACATTGAAAGAACAAAAAATCATAGCTTTAAAATTTATATACGACGGTAATCCAATAGAAAAGCATTGAGACAAAAGAAAACTTCAAAAAATGTGTAGGGAAAAGAAAATAAATACAACTCAAGGGCTTGAAAACGTGATGGAGAAATGTGGGATAACGAAATAACTTTCGATTTCATTGATAAGCTGTATTTATCATTGCCTTTTAAGGTAAAAACTATGGAGCAAGCATAAAGTCTGCCATATCTTAATGATGCAGGAGATGCTGAGAAGATGACTGACAGCACAGTGGTCCTGCAGAAAATCTGGGAAACTAATCGAAAAACTGCTGAAAGTGGATGGCAAACGGAATCATATGTTGCATAGTGCTCTGAATATCTCTACAACAAAGGCGTGCTTACTTGATGTTCTCAATGTATCAAAGATGGAGGCTTCCCTTTACGAGCGATCCTTCTTCACGGCAAACACTAATAAATGTTCGAAAGTAGTCTAGAAAATTTCCTACCACAACGCAAAGATTTATTTAGTATTTTAATATTATAGTATTAAAGTATTTTAATTGTGCCTTTTTTGACAGTTATTCATCAAAGTTTCAGCCATTTTGGACGCGCAGTTTTTAGTTGGCAGCCGTTTGAGTAAGTCGATGTGAGTATTTTTGTGAAAGTGGAAAATATTGATTATAGAGCTGTTATGAATTTTGTGTAAATCAAAGATGAGGTGGACTGTGTGTATGGGGACTCTGCACCCTCATTTACTAGAGTGAAATTTTGAGCAGCGGAATGCAAACGGATCTGTGAGAGATGTCAAAAAACTGCGGCTACTGACGATAGCACTGTTAACATTCACCAAATAGAGTTAGACGAACGCCGAATTTAAGTGAGAAAGATAGCAGAGGTAACGAAAATGCCCAAAGAACGTGTTTGTCATACAATTAATCAAGATTTTGGCATTAGAAACTTGTCCGAGCGCTGGATGCTGCGTTTGCTCACGTTAGACAAAGAACGTGTTCGAATAAACATTTGCAACACTTTGTTGGCACAGTTTAAGTGCAATAAACCCGAGTTTTTGCGGCAATTAATTAATGTCAAGGAAACGTACATACAACATTATACCTCAGAAACTAAATTACAGTCAAAACAGTGGACTGCAAAGACGAAACTGGCTCAAAGTAGTGGATGGAGACTGGTGGTGATTGTATTATGGCATAGCTAGTAAGTTATCTTAATCCATTATCTTCAATAAGGCAAACCATGCAGGAGCATACTACGCATAAACACTTGCATAGCTGAACGCAGAAACTGTGGAAAAACGATCAGATTTGCAGAAAAAGAAAATCTAGTTTCACCAAGATAACGTTCACTTCAGGAGTTGCTATGGCAAAAATCCGCGAATTCTGGTTTGAACTGGTTGATCCGCCTTACTCACCAGATGTAGCCCCAAACGACTTCTTTTTCTTGCCTCATCTAATAGTTGCACTCGGAGGACAGACATTTTCATCAAATGAGGAGGCAATCACCTTCGTGAACAATTATTTTGCAGAGTTACAAGAGTTACAAGTGTAGAGTTACAAGGAGACTTTGTAGAAAAATAAAAAGAATTTTGAGCGTAAATGGCTTATATGATTGTTAGGATGGAAACCATCTTCGTAGATGAGAAAGACATAGCACGCGGAATCCACCAAACGCTCCAAGGCTAGGTTCTGCGGTTGGCAGCTGGGTGTTTAGTTAATAATAATCCAATTGTCTCCTGCCAATGGGTGTCCGAACTCCAGAACAAAATCGTTCGTTTATGAAAAGATGAAAGATTATGAAAAGTTCCGCTGATTCAGACAGTGAGTTATGGCGTTCGGTGATGGCAGTGAGCCTGAAAACGATAGAAAATGCATTTAACCGAGAGGATACCAAATCATGTTTTTATATTTGACATGTAAAGTAGGATGAGTAGAGAGTTAAACATCACTTGAGGCATAAAAAATAGTTGCATTCGTTGGAATTTCAGATTTTATTTGAAATTCTGAAACCTGTCTGCAATATAAATTGTTCGCAAAACTGTTTGGGTGCATTAAAGTGATAACATTCTTCTGTAAAGAAGAAAATTCTCCAAGGATTTTGATAAATATGAAATAATCTGCTGTGCTTGCTTGTCTCTGTTCGTTTTCTTAGAAAATGTAAGTGATGTGAGTGGAAAATGTTCCTTAACATGATTTCTATGAAAATCTTTCATATAGTTCCTTTAATTCGACGCAAAATATCAATTTAGAGTGCTTCGTTGGAATAGTCACTGAAAGACGACAAACGCCCTCCACGTGAACACTAAAAGATGAAACAAAACCATAAACTACCACTTGAAGTTCAACGTCTACTAACATTGCACCCTTGATTCTCACTTCCTCCACTGAATAAACACATTTATATAAAATGGAAAACGTGACAATTACGTTTACAAAGGACCACTTTATGCGCCTAACAACGTTTAGCAGAAATGCTCACACGAGTGTTCTATTAACCTTCCTGGAAACCATCACATACTTCGTGGCCAGAATGTTCAAAGAGCCTCTCGCATAGGGAAAACCACACGTTTAATTTGCTTCCGAAAGTGAGAGAACACTGGATAGAATTTCTCATGATTTTCCGGGACAAAAATTAATTCCATTTCCTCCATAATAATACAGTTAGTTAATTGCTCAATTAAAATTTTGCTGTGAAATCGCCTGGAGGCAATTGAATAAATTTTAACCCAACCTTTTGTGCATATCAAGATCCTGAAATTTTTTCACCCAGGTCTGCAAATTATAACTACGAAAAAAAAGGCTATGAAATTTGCTGCTCATCTTACTCTCGACTGCGAAGTTTTCCCATTTTTTTTCATCCCTTCGATTTTTTCTGCACGCCTTTCATTCTGTTGTAGCCCTCCCTTTCCTCGCACGCCGACCCGGACAATTTGCACGTTTTGTAAGAATCTACAATTGAAATTATAAAGGACGAAACAAATCACTGGAGAGAATCGAAGGAGAGAGCAGCCACTGTACAAGACACATTTAATTAAATGTTATATCTGAAACGATGGCAGACATGAGGGTAAGGACGAGTGAGTGTATTATGTAAATCTTAAGGCATTATTTTTATTTTGTGAGATATTCCCTTTCGAGACTCATAACGGCTCTAAGTGCCATGAGTAGAAGAATTGGGGTAGGTTAAGTTCGTGCAGGGTGAAAGGCGTCGTGCCGGAACCAAAGACCGAGATAAAAGAGACGACACTCTAAGGATCCAGCATGTCGAAACGTGGGGAATTTAATTTCTAGACAATTAGGTTACAGCCTAATGTTAATGCTAATAAATGTTCAAAGTGCTTTTAAGCAGGAGACCCATACATTTCGCATACAATGAAAGAGGAAAACATTTGCAAGCATACGCAAGGAGGTTTCTAATCATTGCAGTGTTCGTTTCCATTTACACTCAACATTTCTTGCGATGCGAGTGCCTAAATGGTGAAGTTTTGATCAGTAAATTGCAAGAAAATGAAAGTTTCGTTTGGTTCTTCTTCCTTCTAAAATTTCGGTGTTCCTTCGTTCTTTCGACTTATTTCGAACCGTTGACTGAATTAATTGCCACCATTTGACACGAAGAACTGCGGCAAGAAGGAAGCGTACATGCAAAGAATTTTTTTTGAGGAAAAAACAGCATACGAAGTCCAATCGACAGAAGCAAGGACTACGGCCATGAAAAAAAGCGCAAATAATATGTATTGGAACCCATGTTTTGTCACTTTCAAGGACACGACTACGAAAATTTAATCTAATTTTAATTTGCGACAACTAATTAGAAAGTTTTTGTTATTGATGTTGCTGCTGTTTTGTGTGAAGTGCAAGCTAATGCTCCTTGAGCTAACTTTCGTTGTAGGAAGTTTTCTATACTTTGCCTTCTCATGAAATTCAATTAGTGCACTTGAGAGTTTCCTTTATTTATTGGTTTCTGAAATAAAGTTTCTGTTTATTGTGTGGGACGATTGGGGAAATTTCCGGAGCCTTGTCCAGGAAACTTACGATTGCATCATTTACTGAAACACAATTTTGTAATTGTGGATGTGTACACCAGGATTCGAGAAAATTGTTTAATTTCATGAGGTTTCAAATAACTTTGTGGCCAAGGTTGCATGATAAATTCTTTAACATTGACTTCATTGTTTATTGACTACTACATTTGTTGTGACCACGGCTGCTTCCGTATTTTTCTACGTTGCAATGGACGGATATTGACGTCATTCCATATCCATTTCTCCCATTGTCACCTTTTCCTCCCACTTGTCATTTCCCTTTTTTTCCCACAATATTCATCCAAATATCTATTCCAAATAGTTGGTACACAATCCATTTTATTTGAATTTCGTGTAATTCGAATATGCTGGATTCTACCAATAACAATCCCTGCCTTTAATTGTCCGACGTGATTTCAACAGACGGAAATGCTTGATATTTGTTATAGATTAACATACATGAAGCGACTCCGTGGCGTAATGGATCTGTTTCATCCTAAGGACCCACAGATTTTGCGTTCAAACCTATCGTGGGTGTTAAACTTTTATCGGTTCATCTTTTTCAGGGCGATTGGTATCTTATTCGATTTGTTCTGAGGAATTTGACTTTGATCCAAGGTTAACATCCGCGAAACGGTGAGGACAGTTATCGACAGCGGGGTATGGTACAGTTGTCGACAGCGGGATGGAGGGACGGCGGTGTTGCGTGGGTTTTTGATTCGGCGGGTTTGATTTAAGGCGTCAACGGTGGAGGAGCATTTTTGGAGACCGCCAAAGGGAGTTGGCGGTCACGCCAAAGTGACGGGAGTACGCGGAGATTTTTGAGACCGCCAATGAATTTAAAAAAAATCAGACGACTTTTGGGATAGTGGATAAGAAAATCAACAACAAAAAAATTGTGAGTTTGGGGTTGGGGAGACGAAAAAAGTTTTACGAGATCCAGAAGTGAACTTTGTTTTCAAGAAAAGGAAGGACAAAAGTTTTTTTCTGTAATTTAAACACGACGAAAAAATGAGTTCAGATTGTTTTAAGGTAAGAAGAAAGAAAATGGACGGTGAAATAGTGAACTTAGATTTTTAAGGAAAGAAAAAAAACGGTAATTTCAATTGAGTGTTTTCAAAAATAATTGAAAGAAATGCATGTAAACCGTACCCGATCGGGTTAGGTGGTGTGTTTTTTTTTGTTCTGATACAAATTGTTTCTTTTGGTCTTGTCTTAAGAATCGTTTTTTTGCTTTTGCTCTTCTCTTTTGCATTATTGTATATTGTATTTTTTTTTTTGTTCCTAGTAATAAACTTATTATGAATTGAATAATGATGAATCAAGTAACGCGTTTTTATTTCATTTATCTAGGCAATGCTCCCAAAGAGCATTCCCTCTCCCCTTAATGTGATGGCTGTGTCCTAGTCGTAGGTGGCCCAGCACGGGCAGTGATCTTCCCCACACGAAACCCGAGAGACTGAGCGCAGCAGGCCTCAGTAAGCCACCTGGGGACCCAAAGATCACTGCCATATAAATGTCTGCGACCGCGGCAGCCATGGTTCGCAACACATTTTCCCTGGGATATCGATTCGGGGTGCCTTCTAACAAGCATTTTCATAGAACCAATAAATGTGGTATCCAAGAGCAGGAAACAAATTTATGGATTCTGAAAAATAAGCAGGTTAAAGATTCTAATATGTGCGAAAAAAAGGTGGACTTGTTTGGGAAATAAAAACCTTAAGGCATTCCAAATAATCCCCAATCGACGAAATGCCAATTTCTTCAGATTGTTGAAACAGTCCTTTTTCGTTATGGCGCTAAATAATTTCTTGGCTTCGACAGTTGTTTCCTTAACCAAATTGAACGGTGCTCCAGAAAAGGGGGTTAAACGATATAAAAACCTATTTTGCTTTAACGTTCATGCAAATTCGCTGTCAATTTGACAGCTTTATTGGACTTTAAATTAAACCTAACTCAGGTAAGGTTCCAACAAACTTGCCTAAGATTTTTGCTTAACGTAAAACTCGTGCCCCCAGTTTTTAAATTCTTTTCCAGTGAAACGAAATAACTTTCAAGAAGAAGCTTTCGATAAGATGCATAGAGCTCATACTGCAAGTGCCAACTTATGGTAGAACTGATAAATGCAATCTTTGCTTTCATGGTATTGTATTTAGAGCCTTGTTGCCGGTTCTGTCGTTTTTTATCTTTTATCGTAAGTTTTCGCTTTTTAGTTGTAGAATGAGTTTGATTTGAACTTCTTGTGATATTTTTTTGTCATTTTGCACAACAGAAACCAACTCCGATGGTTTGACATCATTTTTCAATTGACGATAATGAGCCTTATAAGGGGAAATTACGTTAGGAGGCCAACCTTTGCCCAGCCGTAGTTTTTTGTTTTTGAAGGGGAAGATAAAAATAGAACTTATTGAAACTGATATGTTATATGATTTATGATTTGAACTGCATTTCATAATTTTTTAAATGATAAGCATCAAAATTCGCAAAGTCAAAAGCCTCGGTGTACCAAATTTTGAGAGAAAATGTTGAAAATCGCAAATTTGCGACGAGTTAAAAATTGAAAACCTTACAACTTTTTGGTGCTTTCGTCATATTAAAAAATAATCTGAATCCAAAATTATTATCCTGATTAAAAAGGATTCAGAAGATATTTAGTTTTCGAAGAAAGGTTAAAAATTCGCTAAGATACAATGCATAAAAGCCGGAAGAAAAGCATTTCGAGAAAACACATTTGAAGAAAAATGACAAAAACTTAGAATCAAAGTGAGTATTAAGTCAGTCAAGTCCCCATAAGAAAGTAATCATTCCTCTTTTTCAAAAGCCTCATTTTGCATCCTGATCTCCTCTTTTCTCGATATCCTCGCCTCCTTCGTCTCGTCGCTGGTCAATTTTTTTAGCATAATTGAAGCTCCATCATTCAACTCTGATCTTCAATTCAATCAATGGCATTAATATAGCTGAATTACCGTCATTGAATAAGGTAGCAGCTATATATGATGCCACTTCGATGACTCGCAAGACACAATGTAAGTCCTTTGATGCCAATCGCTAAATCTTCGAATTAAAACTCTCGGTTGCATTCTGAGTATGACCAACTAAACAACGTGTAAGTAAATTTTTGCTTGACAAATCTTCATAAATTGGTAATATTTCTTTCTGCAAGTCATGGTTTAAAGGATTAGGATGACGCTGAGGCTCAGTTCCAAGTGCTTCAGCCTTTTGCTACGCACACCAGCTGTCATGGCCCGTTAGACAATCCTTGTGTAGAGGATTTTCTTCAGTGTTGTTAAAACGTAACAGCTACTCAGTATTTCCACCAGAGTTTCAGTCAATTTACCTTTTCCATGGCTTCTGTAGCCTTCTTCATGTTGACATTCTTCATTCTTCAAGTCATGTTGACATTCCTTCTTGAACATGAGCTACGCACTCACCTTTGAAAACTGCTGGATCGTAATTAGAGGAGTTAGTATCCAGAAGAGCTTTGAAGGTTTGTAAGTCTCCTTTATAATTTACGTATTTCACACCACAACGTTCTTCCGACCTTGGAAACATATCTTTCAAAAATGCAACCTCCATGCTTCCCTTTGAGCCGCACTGCGTTTCCAGGTAACTTTTTTGGTCTTGCTCCTCTTCTCAAGTTAAATATTCTTCGGAATGTTTTTATTGATATTTCAACAAAGCAAATGAATGACAGTATCTACTTTTCACTATGAGATCTACAACTTCCCCAGTCCAATTTACAATGAGAGTCGTCACGCCAAACAGCGATTTGAATCCAATTCCAAGTGGCTGGAGATGTCGTGGCTGGAGACACTTTAAATCAATGCTTCTCATGCAACTCATTTTTTTTCTCCTCTTCTTCACCTTTTTTACAGCAATAATCAAATACTTCTTTTGAGGCAGAATGTATGTAAATGCAAATTTTGTTTGAAGAACGACCGCGTCTCGCTTCTTGCCCCAAAGATAAGAACAGGTTTTCAAACTCGCTGGTTTCTCAAAAGTTTACAAAAACTTTTATCTAACGCCATATTGCTTTTATTTCCTAATTAGATTCTGTAACATTCCAAGAATAATGTCCTGCATTTTCAAGTTGATCCGAGTATTAAATTGGTCCGATACAGCCTTGAAAATTTGTACGCTAGGTTTAGCGTGCCACAGGTATAACGGAGCAGCTGATCTTCTGCTATTAGTCTGTCGTTCTTGTCTTGTTAGATATATTGCAGTTGGTGATTACATGTCAAAGCACGAGGTTTATTTATATGGTATGAGTGTCCGTTGCAAATTTTATTTAATTAAAAATGCCGAAAGTTTCTAGAACTCAAATAGCGGACGGTATTCGCAGAAAAGATAGACCTAGGAAAAGGAGACAGTCATTTAATCCAAAAAATCCTGAAATGCATGAAGATTCCGTCACAAGTACGTCGGCAAAAAATGTAAAGCTCATCAGTTCAATTCAGTCTGGTTGTTTTCAAGGGTCTCAAGATAATAAAGTGTTTTTACACTATTAACAGTAAGGGTCAAGATTAACTGTGTAATGGAAAAGTAGATTTTAAGTAATGCTCCAGATTTAGTCCAGGATTTAAAATTCTGGTAGCAAGTAAACGATGTGCTCCGAAATATATTTTAGCAAAATATATTTTAAATTAGCAGATCGGCGAAATGTTTTTTTTATGCAAATATTGGGCTTGAAGCTTGCCGGATTGATGGATATAAGCCGCTCTATTTCGAACCAATCGACAAACAATTTTTCTATTGATAAAATACATGAGTGTATTGAGACAATCGCTGAGACACGATTCTCCTCTGCTACTGAAAATCACAAGCAATCAACAAGCTTTGAAAACGACGTTGAAGAAACGACAGATGTGAGTGCTCCAGGTGATGGGACATGGGAGAAGCGTAGCTTCACATCACTTTAAAGTGTCAGCTCACTAGTCGGATTTTACTCGGGAAAAGTCTCAGATGTGCTTGTTAAATGCTCTTGCTGTAAGGTTTGTGGGCCTTGAAAACAAAAATTAAATAGGACAGAGTATGAAGAGTGGAAAGAAGAACACACCATAACAAATCATTGTATCGCCAATCACAATGGAGCTTGTGGCAAAATTGAAACATTTTCCATTAATGACATGTGCAAATGCTCTATCGTAAAATATAGCGTGAGATGCGTAAGCTATGTAGAAGATGAAGACTCCAAAACACACTCTGGTATTCATGAGCCATATTTTCTGGTCAACATTTGCTTGGCAATAAGAAAGAATGCGTTGGCCATACACAGAAGAGTATTGACACCCAATGGTTTGATTCAGTCAAGATTTGGTTGAGGACAAAATAGTCAACAAATAATCAAAAAAGCTCTTTCTGACAAAGTTAAATCGATCCGCAAATTAACTGATATATCAACTGTACATTATGAGTTGGCAATAAGAAGAAACTGTGATTCAGTGGAAAGACTACTAATTATCTCTACAGCTCTACAGACTAAAAACCTCAGCACGAAAATTACCCGAAAGGTCCAGATAAGTGGTGCGTCTGGCACGTGTTGTTGGTTGGAACAAAATAACAACGAACGTTTCAACCAATTAATGTGGAAAGTTACTTTCAAAATACTTTCTGCTAGTGCAAAGATAGCTGAGATTGCTGCATTGATCGCTGCTTGCACTTTTAATAAAGGAACATCAGCTTTCTTATTAATTATGCACGAAATGGATTTTAAACGTCGTCAAAATTCTTACGAATCTGCCCGAAAAGCTGATGAAATCCGTGTGTGCGCAACCGAGAAAAAATCTACAAGCGAGACTCACGACAGCAATATTCGTCATAGACAAGAAGAAAAGGATGATCTGGGCCTGGCAGCTGCATAACGTGCTTTACTTTATGCACCAAGGATTGAAGATTCAAACACAAAAAAATTTTCGGCAGTTTTATTACCACTCAAAACTTTACACAAAACACGTTTTTCTCGAAACTGCGTTTTCAAAGTCGGTTGTCAAAATTTCTTGAGAACTATTCAATTGATCTTGATAAAATTTCACGCAAGCCTTTAAGATACAATTCAAAAGGGTTTGGACGAAGGGTTTTTTTTCGATTTCAAATATTTTGAAGAAAAGTGGAGAGAAATGTGTACCGTTTTTTTCATATTTTTGTAAATAGGTCTCCCAAAAGTCAGTTTTCACATATTTTACTTAGTCCAGCTTTCAGTTTATTGTCTTATCTAAAATACGTCTTATTTTTCACAAGATAATTATGTAAGAAGTACTTCTGACAAAGCAAACGAACCTTTCCGGGGATCACCGAAATCACTTTTTTCCAGGGGTCACCGAAAATTACGTCAAAATGGCGGAGTTTTAGATATTTTTTAACGAAAATTTCAGAAATTCTTTGTCAAATGTGTATTCTTACGACACTAAAAAGTTTAAAATATTTTCTTAGTTATATGAGATAAAATAGGTGATAATAGGCCGTTTTCCCCAGGAAAACAATTTGGAAGTTTCAAATTCAATTCGGAGGGAATTTAGAGAATATTCTTAATCTTAGGGGCGATCACCTCAAATTTCTAGAGAAATCATTCGAATGACTTTCATAGAGCTATTCCCTATTTGTTGTTGAAAATTCCCATTTAAGTGATATTCCCAATTTATTCGTGGCATTGTTCAAACGTTTGTCATTATGATAAAGGATGTGAGTAAGAAACAACTGTGAAAGAAAAATTAAGCTGCTAGCGCACATATCCTTATATTTTCCATTCAGTTTTACTAAATCTTTCCACACCTAATCTAGAAGAAACATTACCTTGAGTCTTAGACACTTTCATGTCAAGTATTCTCACTTAGCTTTTCGCGGGTATTCATTCATTCGTAAATACTTGTTCTGCCAGGAGAAATCAGCAATTCGTTCAGAAATAGTCTGAAAAGAAATGTTGAAAATGCAAGGCAAAAGCATACAAAATAAGAAAAAAACCAAAATACTAGTAAATGTAAAAAGCAAGAACGAAAGGCGAAAAGCTCTTGACGCATATTGAAAGAACTATTTTCAAGTGCTCTTTCACTCCTCGAACGAAGTTCTTAAACAACAAGTAGGTTTTGTGTTTCACGAACTGCTTTCTCTATTTTCTTCTTCGGTGGTGCACATTTTAAGCAATAGTTTATTTTATTCGGAAAATAACAACACGGCCTTTTTCCAGCTCTACAGACTACTCGCCATCATACTCTTTTGATATTGTGAAAAGTCTTAAGCCAATTATTTCCATAAAATTTTCAAAGTTCCACGTTGATAGCGCGGAAAAATCTAACCAAGTTATGTATACATGTTTCTGTTGCTTCAGGAGTATTTCAGGATAATGAAGCATTTAAACTTTTCAAGTCTTTAATTTTTGTCGTTTTATAGTTTTTCGACAGTTGACAGTTTTCATGGAATTCAGCTCAAATAACTTTTCTAGTTTAGTATAAGTGCAACTTTGCGATAGTTTCGAGGAAATAAATTCAGCCAATTTCATTTGCCATTTCGCATTCAATTTTAATCATTTAATTTTTTCATTATGGTTGTTGCAAGAGACAATTTTTCAGGTTTTCTTTAAAAGTCTATCACTTGCCGCCCTATTTCGAATATGAAAATGTGACACCAATCAGACATGATTTATTCAAAGAAAAGCTTCAAGTGAAGTTTTACTCGCTCTTGAGCTTTTTCTTTAGACTGCATATAGGGCGGAGCCAAAGTTTTTCAACATGAAGCATCCACCTATATTAGTTTAGCGGGAGAGCAATTTCGCCATATCCTGGAACCGTCTTCGTAGTATATAAAGTAGAAATTTTCATGAGAATTCTAAAAGAAGGAGCTTGGCTTAAGAGTCGCAAAGTAGTTACCAAAGTCAAAGAGATTTGATTTTTACGCCGCATTTCTACTGAAGTATAGAGAACCGCCATGATTTGATTTTTTTGATTTGTCTCGGGAGTTATCTGTAGGGTAGTAAACGGACGATTTAAAACTTAAATTTATTCACACAGATTTCGTCAGTTGAAGTGATCATAACATATCATATTCACCAAAGGATTTTTTTTTGTTGGTTTGATTATCGTGGAAACATTAAAAACTTTGGACTTCACTGACTTTGAATCTTTGGACTTCACACTGACGCATCACATTTTAAGGGGTGTTTCTTAACTATATCTACTACATATTCTCTTTAGAACCCAAAGAATCAAGGAGACAACTCCTTATGAGCGCATTGCAGTCGATTCTACTTTATGGGTCAGAATAATAGGGTAAAGCTCTCAGCAATCAATTTTCTAGTACTGTCATCCCCTTCCGTAGCAACACGAGGCCTAGCCCGAAGTAATGTGTCAAACTGTACCTGGCTGGGTTCTCAGATTGACTGTGGAGGTGTTTCACATTGACAGGGTTAGTCCATAAGTATTAAGCGTCTCGGAGTCCCACACTCAGGACGTCACAGTCTTTACCTTTCCATATCAAAAAACTTACTTACTTACTGAGATGAGTTATCCTGAACATTTTGCCGTAAAATTTACAACCCTCATAATTCCACGGAAAAGGAAATCTCCTTTTGTTCGTTAGGAAGTGTCTTTTGATGAAGAATATTATATAAAACATATTCTCCTGGTTATTTTGCTCATAACCTCCCTCTTATTCGAACATTTCTGTGCAAAAGGAGGGGAAAAGTGGTTTCGATGTAAAGTGAAGACCAAAACCGCATTGTTTTTAAAACGTATGACGTAATTCATTATTTCTTTTTTGTTTGTCAATTGATTGACCGGACAGTTGCACTTTAATAAGACCCACAGGTAATGAGGAACCAGTATCAGAGAGAGCGTTTGGAAAAACATTTACTGAATTATCGGCTGGAGTTGATTCGCGATTTCTAGTTTTATTGTATGTACCTGTCTTGTCTAGGATTAACGTCACAGTCTTTTCAGGCAAAAACTGAGATTTTTCAACTACCTCCCCATTAAATCGTAATGAAGGTTCGATCTACGCTGAGGATCTCCAGCTTTTATGTGAGTAGCTTCGGAATCTAGCTATTCTCCACGCAGAAATGGGCATCGGTTTCCTCATGCACTACTAGCCGCGGCCATACTCCCTGACGGACAATTACCAAATAAGCACAGCAAGCATCGATACGGATGGGGGTTCATCATACCACATTATACCTGAATATGCCTCAAGTGGTTGAGATGTGCGGAATAAGTTACAAGGATATTCCATACGGTAATATCTACCAAGTTCGGCCACAATGCTTCGAACTAGATCCTAGTTCTAATGTTTTTACTAAGAGTCTAGAGGCTGCAGGAAAACTACCTCTCGTCGGAGTCACGAAAATTCACGCAAAGTTTAAGCCAAGAATGGGGGTGAGAACTCAACTGAACCAGAATGCCAGGACACTACATGCAGCTATGTAGAATTTAAGATTTATACAGAAATTTGTATGAATGTTTCAGACCATATGGAAAGCGATGAAGGATATTATAATAAAATGGAAACCACTAATTATTTTGCTTTTTTGACCGCTAGACTATGTTGTGTTTTTCATTTGGCCGCATTTTGGGTACTCATAGCTACCTTCAGTTTATTTTAGTTCCCTGAGAAAGTGTGCCCCAGTGGACCTTAAATGGTATTCTTGACCTACGGCAACAATAAAATGAATTCGCACTCTTCGCATATTATGTACTTTATAGTATCATTATTTGCTTTGTAGTTATCCTACCGGAAAGTTTTGAAAGTAACTCTTTGTCACTTCCAAAGGAAAAATATTTTTGGGGGTTGGGGGGTTAGGCTTTTGGAGTTAGGTTTCTTGTTGAATCCAAACAATAATTTTTCTACTTGTGATTTGTGAGCATAATTTTTTTCAAAGCTCTACTCTACTCTAGTCAAATCGTTGTAAAAGAAGCAAAAAATTCATCCATTTATTAATTTTTTGGAGAGTCATTTAGATCAAGGTTAGGTTGCTCTTGTACTTGCTATGCGTTCAGTTCTTCATCCGAGCGAAATCTCAGCCGTTATATATTTTAATTTGTTTATAAACTTAAATAGTCGAATCGATATAATAATAACTTTGATGAGCATCACTTTTTGATTAGAAATCGCGCGATTGGTCAAGTTTATCACGCATTTTACTTGAACATATGGTGAGCAATCTCGGAACATATGGTGAGCAACGAAAAAAGTGAGTCGAACAGACTGCAACTACATAATACTACAGATTTCGGCGCGGTATATGCAAAAATAGACTCTTGCCCATTAGCGGTCTGAATCGGAACAAACTTCATATGGGAATCTGATTCCGCGTATTATTGCAAGCTTTTCGGTTGGCGATTGCCAACTACGCACATAGAATACTTCTGTGAAACGTGTGGTGTTAAAATGTTATTTGATTATCCCCAAAACAAGTCAGTAGTAAGTGATCAAAGTAAAAAGTTTGTGGTCTGTTTACTTCCACTCGCATTTAAAACCGAAACGTCAAAGACTCTAAGAAATATGTCTAGCTCCTGCCGCAAGTAGCACCTTAATTTCATATGAGCTGATTGCAATACCAATTGAAAAAAAAGAGGGAGATGATTACATAAGATATTTAGTGGTTTTCATCACCTAAAATTGCTGAAAATCGCACTTTTCGGTAATAACATTTGTGCGATGGGTAGTTTATGCGAGCTACCTTTTTGACTACCGTGCATCTCAAGCAGGCCACAAGAAGTCGAAGTACTTAACGTGGGCACCTACCGTTTAGGCCTTATTCCACGGTTTCCATCGACGGGATTGCAACAATCCGTCAATCAGCAGCTCCATCAAGATGTGGTACCAGTTCCTACCTGAGCCAACGATTTTAAGTCTCTACTGGTGAGTGCTCGATACTACTCTCTAGCCATATTAAAAGACAAGCTACCACGTTTTAGCCAGAAAAAACTCTTCACCTTGCAGGTGTGTGACAGTAACCTGCCTTGGGCCTCCCTTACGCATTTTTCAGATAAAACCTCTGATCCGGATTCTCCTTGCACTTATCTGAGAATGACTATCATTTTGGGTTAAGTTTGAGTGGGACCTTCAATGTCTGAATTAATGCTGGTAGTTTGCCTTTATTCGGGCCCTCTGTGTATAAACAGCTATATAATTGCCACAAATAAAGAGAATGGACAACAAAGCCCACCAAAATCACTATTTGCCTGCATCAGAAGCATATGCATCCGCTTATTAAATGCAAGCCGCGCAAAGAGATCCAATAAGGAGAAACGCGCAGCATTCAACTCGGAGTGAAACACACATTCCGGATAGGAGACTGATTCCAAACAATAAGCACTGCACAGCCTAGTATATGCCGGACACATCAATAGCACGTGTCGCTAGGTCTCATCCCCCCGCCGATACAAAGGACTGACTCTCTCTAAAGACAAGGGCGACATAGCGCAGATTGTAGTTCCGACCAGCCAAAGTCGAGGTTTTTCCATGGTCAAGTAACCCACAACTAACATAATAAATAGGTGCTTCTAGGCCGATTATTTACGGCGCTGATCTTGGCCAACAAGCCGCTAACATTCACACATTCCCTTCGGTCAAGGAAACCCATGACATATTCACTCCTTATGGAAATGATCCCATCCTGAGTCTCCAATCTCCTGATCTGTCGAGCTACTCGAGCCGTGGAAGGTATGCGTCGATGGATGTGGGTCACAACAGTTGCATGTAGGGGTATGGTGTATGTGGCAAAGCTTTCCACCAATCGTCACCGAAGAGGTATATAACCTAGTTATCTTGATATGACAGTTTTCATTCACGATATGACAGACCCAATTACAAATTCCTAAGCAAATCAACAGGAGTGGTAGACTGTACTTAGATTTTTGTTGAAACCTGTCGAATGGTTGGCAACAAGCCTTTTTCCCAGTGAACAATGCTGATAACATCCTAGCTAACACTTAATAAAATTTTCTCGTGTGCAGTCCTTCTTTTGAAATTGACAGTGCTGGAACAATTTTAAGCCCTTTGTGAATTGAAATCCTTTGTGTGATGAAACTGCGATTCACTCATTCATATAGCATCCAATATGCATATACCGACAAGATTCTGTCAAGAAGTTTTCTTCTTTAAACAAGCAAAGCGGGCAACACATATCATCGGTTTTTTCATTGGAAAAGAACGGAACCAATTTATCGGAATTGGCTTGTATGTGCATAGTGTGCGGAATTGTCTTGTATAGTTGTGGGTCATCTGACAGATAGATGAAATTCATCGCTCTACTGACGTCCTCACTTATTAACTTCTCGGGATGTCCAATTTTTAGTTAATTTGCACAGCTTACGTGGTTATCCTTAATATTCAAAACCAAATTCCACAGGCTCATTCGTTTGATGCAGTTGTGAGAAAATGCGCATGTATGGTAATAGATCTCGGAGGATATTTTATCAATGACCGTTAGGTGCACTTTGGCCTGCTCCGTTGTAAGGTTTCACAACTGTAGGGATGGCATATCTGGTTGGAAGGAGTTCACACCCTGAGCTGAGATTTAAAATCAGACTCCAATCAAACCGAAAGGACTTAAATTTAAATTTAATTACCCCAGAATCTTAGTTCAAACCATATTTCTGGGCTTGCTAGAAACTACCTTGCAGAGAAATTTTCCAACTCGGTCCACGATTCTTAGTCGCGATGGTTTTATTTAGGAACCATGGGAAGCTAACTAGCTCCAACTCATATGGATTGGTCAGACGTTCTTGATTGCTGTTTGTCAAGGGGTAGCGTGGTAGTTAGTGGCCTACTAGATTGACATACAAAAACAGGTGAGCTCTGCATCTATCTGTACTTATTTTGAACATCTTTAATGTGACCTGGCATCTTAATAAAGTATAATGGGCAAAATAAGTTGACAGATACCAACTCTTGACCAAAAGAGACGATGAGGATATGGTATAATCATTTTTTTAAATAAGACTCATAGTACCTGATGGTCTGGTTAAATGTGAGCTTTTTACTGGATTCAGTGTAATTATTTTCATTTCGTTTAGTTTGAATTAAGTTTAAATCATTTTTTCCACTTTTTGTTATTATATTGATCTTTTGAATATTTTTCAAGCCGTTTAGTTTACGCAAATGGTTTTCCAGGGTTGGATCCCATTATTAACCTGCCCGTAATAAAAAAAAAGTATCTGAGTGGCACATTTTAGTTTCAAATGCTCTTATTTTGTACTGAATGATCTTTTCTTTGGAATGACTGAGAGAACTGTAATTATTTGAAAGATTGTTCATTTAAAAAGCTCCTTAACTGAAGAATATACCAGAATGAACTAAATTGAATCCTTGCCACTGAACATCTGATTAATTTTGCAAGCACTCCAAACCAGTACTCGTAGACTACTATCCTGCACGAAATCTTTAAACAAGCATTTCACGTACCAGCTCCCAAGACGCTAAATTATTGCAAATTGAAAGACTTTACCATTCTCCTAGACCCATGGCTTCCATGCCAAATAATAGGAGTAATTATATGTCAGCGAAGGTGAATTAAATAGCAGTCTATGATTTCATCATGCTCATGCACTACACGTTCAACTGACTGAACGTGAGCAAAGGACACCCGACACTATTTTCAATGGGTACAATGCACACCTTGCTTCACTGTTTGTTGAGTTGATTGCACAAGGACCTCATAAAGGCGTTAGTTTGCTGCATAACATCAGGTCTATGCTGAAAATGCATGTTCTCAGAAGACAAATTTTATTAATGGAGCAATAGGTAGCACATGGTGAAAATGCTTGTTAGTGGAAAACAAAGTTATTGGAAAGTGTGCCTTCCAGCTAATAAAGCTGCAACAAGGACCGCTGGCTTTCCGACAAAGCAGGTTTAGCGAAACAAAACTGATTCAGAGTATTGTACGTTTTCTTTTGTTTTTTCTTGCATTCAAAGTGCTAACTCTTTTTTAATATAAGCTAACAAATTTTTCAACATGCTCCATTTCGTCCACTGAAATGTATGCAGTGCATTTTTCATAACCTTTGTTCCTGAAATATGTTGGAATCTGCTGGAAAGGCCAGAATAGGAATAACAATTTTCATGGATGAAATTCTTTGGAAATAGCCAGGCAACTTTTTGATTTTTTTTCTAAAGAATAAAACTACGAAAACTGCTTCCTTTTTCATGCCAGGATCGGTCTTATACAATCTTTCTTTATGTGAATAATTTATTAGTCCTCCGGTATCAACGATAGAGAGAGAGAGAGCAGAACTCGATGTGTTTGTTCACGGCAAGTTCAAAAAGTTGACCCAACGACTCGAAAAGATTTCGGGTATTATTTTTGATTTATTCTGCATATGTATCTTTAACAATCCACACAAGACATTCGAAACAAATTCTGCATAATGCCTTTCACAACACCGAACACATTTTCCTTCTCACGTCCTTGCAGTCTGCAGATTTCACAAAATCCTACTGAAGACGGGAAATAAGACAAGCGTGAGGCTACCGGATATAACATAATAATGGAAAGATCTCTTTTCCTTGGAATCGATGTTGTGTTGAATGCAAAGAGTGATTTCAGATTCAGGATATGTTCTATGAAACTAATTGAATAGAATTGGAAATGCAGTTTAGCAAAACCGGCTAAGGTTCGCAGGCAGGAAAACTGCTCCTGACAGGAGAGTCGCTGTCTGAACTTTAATATATGCAACGAAAAGTGTATGCATGAGAAAGTCAAACTACCGTTATTATGTATTATAGGATAACATTTGCAGGTATACACTACGATAGGTGAGGGAAGGAGTTACTGAATGAAGTTCTTGGCTGATAATCTTGATATCACATGGAAACTTACCCGGGAGAATTTAGCTTTTACTAATTGATATTCAATTTGTTAGTTAAGGAGTTATTCAGGTCGTCAATGAGGAATGACTCCAGGGTATCAAAGCACAATCTAACTTTGAATATGTGAAATTCCTCATTGATGAGTACTTTACCAGATAAATTCCTGAATGCAGTATGACTCGTTGAACAGAATGAACCATATCTCAAGTTATTTCAACTCTATCGGAAATCAGTAAGGATGCATCTATCCTGATATAATAAATTTGTTTATTTTGCTTTTATCTGTTCGTTATTTGTTAAAGATAAGCCGCATCCTTAATAATAAACCCATTTGCTTGAATATAATAAAAAGACGTGTCTCCGCTACTTGAGGACTAATTCTCTCTATGTTGTCACATCCTACAAAGTCGAAAATTCCTTTTGTGTTGATGATTTATCTCTATATGCACTAAGTCTTTTGGCTCTCTTAAACGTTTTCATTCAGGATTGAACAGAAGGTATTAAAAAGTTACTCTTTTGCGTATGACATAAATCGTTTTGTTTGCATTTTATATATTACACCAGAACAGAACACACATGAATTAATAAATGATGTCTCATAAAACCTAAATGTATAGAAGAAAACTTAGTTCTACATGAATGTCACTCACAGCAGACATTTAACATTTGTAAAGTTATTCACTCAGATTTTCTATTTGTAAGTGAGGATTAAGTGGTTGACGTGTTATTCCAAAAACTTATTTTAATTTTTTGCACTACAATTGCTATAATCAACTCCAAATAGGTATAATATGCTTGTATAGTAAATTCTTAGCAGAACATCCAGGCGATCTACTACATTTTTTTTTTAAACCACAAACAATACCTTGCCAATGACACTCGATATGTCGAAACGCCGTATTAGCTCTTGCGGCGGTGGAAATTTTCCTACACCTACATTTGGGCTCCAATAATAAAACTTTAAATCAGCATAGGCATACCACAGCATCAACATTACAAAAACATTATTGCAAAAACCTTTTGTAGAGATCTCAAACCAATAAGATTGAGAATTTAGAATTTTTTCCATCGATAGACGGCAAATACATAAGTTTATACATATATATACATATCTTTTGGTTGCTAGGATAAGGTGCAGACAGTCTTTTTTTTTAAATGACGGCCTCCTAGCTAAAGGCGACCTGACTTTCCAACGTACAACTTTCCTTTCACCCTGCGCTCTCAGGCAAGAATTAATTGTCACATTACATCGAACTAGGTCTCTCATTCTTTGCCAGCTGGTTTCTTCGGTTAGGGTAATCCCTTTTTCAGCCGTAGGCAGCGGAGGGAGTATTGATTACTATAAATGCCACCCCGTCTTCAATCTGCTTCAACCAGCGACCAAAGAATCCTTTCTTCATGAGAAAAACCACCCGAACATATCATTTGACACAGTTCCATTTGTCAACTCATGATATCATCACATCCATCAGATATTATGAAGAAAGTTCATCAATTCTCTCGGAAAGTAATACCCGATGTGTACACCCGAGAAAGAAATGCTAGCGGTCGTCCACGTTCTCCGAGCCGAACAACCAGCTAGTGGACTGCGTTTTTCTCATCTTCTATAGGTGAGACAGCAGCTGAATCCTGTAAACACCGAAATATGACACGAACTTCACCCATCATAGTGGAGTAGTCAACACATTTCTTTTCATCGGATCAGATCCTGATTCGGTGGAAGTAACACTCATTTGGTCGGGCTATGCAATATCCTGAAACTATTCCAATCAGAGAGCAATAGCACATACTTTATTAGAAATTCAAAATTGAGAAACTACCCTAAGGAACTCTGCTACCCTGAAGCTACCCTGACAGGTAGCTTCAGGGTAGCAGGGTAGCAGGTAGCACACCTCATTGCTTCTCTGCATATACATAATATACAACATATAAATAATATACTCGCGAAAGCGCTGAGCATAAACATTTCCCAGCTGTTGTTATCCAGGACACGTAATCACATGAACATTGATAAATTATACGACTTCCATTGATTATCTAAAAACAATTTGAATATGTAGCAATTTTGGACATGGGATTTCAGAAAATTAGTTTGTGGTTATGGCAGTCACTTGAGCCATTACGTCACAGGATTAGAATAAAAATATGTAAATAAACTGATTGATATCCACGATGCAAGCGAAAATCGATGCGAGCATATTTAAGGCCCAGATTCAATACTGCGTGACGGCAATGCGAGAACGCGATGCGATTCTCGCTCGTCGTCGCGCAACGCATTCAATTTACAATGCACGCGATGCGAGGAAGAATAATATTCATATGACAAATGTCAAATTGGTGACGTTTCAAATGAAATTTGATTAAAATTGTTTTTGATTATTTAAAAATTTGAATTTGGAATTTTCCTTCGTTTGGCAAATAATAGCCTCGACAAAGATGCACGAAATTTTCATGCAAAATTCATTCCGAATAACCCTCGTACTTAAAAAGTAATAAAAGCGTTTGCAGTACAAATTTACGCGCCATTGTGCATCTGACAAACTTCACGCACCTCGTTTTTTGTTTCATTTTGAATCCGCCAGTCACTCAGGGCGTAAATCGTCTTCACATTCCAATCACAATAAAAAATGATGATCATAATAATTATTTTTGACTACGGAAGGTGATTGAATGAGGAATGGTTCGCCCAATTTCCAGAGGGAAGCGCACCCTAGAAATTCCGGTTAAGATGGAACTCGTCATGAACGTTGGCAACACACCAACCTTCAGTTACATGAAATTCGCTTCCGAGTCTTTAGTGCCTTTGAAAGACAAATTGTGGGTACTATAGGACTAATCGCTGGGTGATTACCACTAAATTGCACTCGAAATTAGCATTAGCGTGCATCTCGACTTCTAACATGGAACATTGCTAGAATGAATTTCAAGGAATTCACCGGAGCCCACATTGCGGGGGACCACGAAGGGTAATAGAGGAGCCTCAGGTGAAAACGTGGATTTCATATGCCATGCCTCTGTTCCAAGCGACGGCTACATCGTAAGCCTGTTGAATCTGGTGTTGAACAGCAGTCGCCGAAAAGCAAAGTGAATTTCGTGGAAACTCCATGTATAAGCCCAATGATCAATGGATCGTGATGGGTCACATTTCTAAGTCCGGTATGCAGATTTGGTAGGAAATTCCTATGCCGTTTGATCAATGAAGGCAAGGCTCACTGCTTGCAAATCTTCATTGAGGACATCAAAAGAGACCCTGGCGACTTGCGTTATAAGCTTGTCACACGGAAACTTTTAGCGAGATTGTTTAGGAACTTTATTTTGTGCATTCCACTTATTTCGATGCTTCATGAGAGCAACGAGCTGGATAAACCGATACAGACATTAAAATCGGAAACGCCGTGGACTAGACGGCATCCCAGTGAGTGAAAAACAACTTTGATACCAACGTTTCCCTGCCATGTTGCTCAGCGCATTCAATGCTTGGCGGTTGAATTCACAAAATGTTGAAAGGAAGCGTGGTTTCTGCTTTTCAGCAAGGCTACTGAGGTAGCATATCCGTGTCTCTGTACAATGAACGCCGCTTTGAGAGTGCTCTTGAAGCTTACCAGAGTGAGCCTCAAGGAGTTTAGCCGAGACATTGTGGCCTGTTTCCTTCGAAGTACTGTTTCAGCACTGGACGATCCATGATCGCTGCAATAACAGAAATGACGAACGTGGTCCAGCGGTCAGGAAGCCCAAAATCACCACACGATGTGTATAGTATGGTTTGTGACACTCGGTTAGGGCTTTGTCTTCAAGTCTGCCGGATTGGATCTGCATTCTGAATGCTCCGAAATATTTGACAAGGGGCGAAGTATTATTTTCTGATAATATGGGACTAATTCAAGACCAAAATTTCTTCTATTACACGTTGGGAGTCAGCTACGAAAGGATGTAACACCAGGCACAAAGTTTAATTCTCGGCCCAGACCTATAGAATATTTCGTATGAAGATATTTCACCTGGCGCACCGCCGAACAGGAGCAACTTGAACTAAGCCTGATACTAGATTGATTCAGCGATGGGATGAGCGGGGTTTTAACAATCGCTGGAAAAAACTTATGTCGTCATACTTAGCAAGGAGTGCATGATTCTCGTTTAGGTTGGAGAAACGATCATCGATCCACAAAATACTTTGGCGCAAGATTTACGCGAATATGAGCTTCTTTGGTCAAGTCCGGGAACATGTTTTCTTAGTACAATGTCAGAGCTATTTTTTTATTTTGATTTTGCCAGCTAGACTACATAAAGTCATTAGTTTTGGATTTTATCTAGCTTGATCTCGCAAAAAGATCTATAACGATATCGTTTTGCTCTTCGAAATTCTCTCCAAAATGTGGGCAACTTCCATGGAACACGAGAAACTAATTTGATCAACATCTCGCTTGAATTTGTTAATTTCTGGGCAAATACCATCCTTAACCTGGCCAACTGATAAGCTGACACCACAACAACAATTTCAACCATTGTTATCACAAAAGGCGCTTAAACCATTGCAGAGAGGGTGAGAACTTCAACAGACTATACTATTCAGAATACAAGGAATTTTATTGGGACATGTTTATTCAAAATCGAGGAAAATGAAGCTTGACTTATACAATCTAAAGCGGCACTCTTGTTAAGCCATTGGACTGTTAATCAATGGAAGGATATGCAAGCCCTGTAAAAAATGTTCAACGCTCTCAAAACGAGGATCAACAATAATGAGAAGCGCAAAACGAATACGAGACTTATATACTAATGAAAATGTGTTTGGTTAGTGGATTGAAACCCTAAGCCAGTAGGCAGACCTCGAAAATGCTGGAATCATAAGATCGATACAGACAGTAATCGGACTCCAATATCTTCCAGAGACAAAGCAAACAAGAAAGAAACATTTTTCACGTCCCAAAATTTATTTCAATATTCAGGCAACACTGCCAACACTGTATTATTACTGTCATTTCTCATCAATGAGCGATAAATCTGCTGATATGGAGGCAAAAAAGAACCGTTGGTTATTAGGTAATTTTATGTGTTTTCATGTTGACTTCGGTCAGCTTTTCTTTTGTATTATTTATTTGTGTTATGTTTTGATATGGATTAGTTATTTGTTGTGTGCAACATATCTTTCATTCGTAGTGATCGAACTGTTTTCCTGTCGTCCATTTAAATGCACACGCGTTTCATATCCTAGTAGCAGCTTGTCCATTCAAGTGGACATCGGGTCCGTCTCCACGAAACAGTTACTCCATTTAAATGGACAACTGCAGGCCTCAAACATACGGATTTGCGAAATGGGCTATTGCAGATTCTGTTTCCATGCGAAGTTCTCGCTAGCTGTAACATTTATTTATTGCTTCCCTACTTTTCAATCAAGCCAAACTTCAAGTGTTAACATATGCACAAATTGAGTATCATTTTCTATTGCAATGCGAGTTCGATTTAGGAAAAATATTTCGAAAATCTATTTTTGAAGTTCTCATTGAGCTAACAATTGTCTTTGCTATTGCTACAGACATTTTTTCTAATGAAAAGAGAATAACTGCCGAAATAGACATCGTCGACGCCCTTCTGGCCGATAATTGTTCAGAGATAAACTTTGGTGGAGAAGACATCGATGAAGATCTAAACTTAGTTGACGCAATAATTGAGGGAAGATTTCCAGCAGAACAGATACTGAAAAGAACTGGGCAAGAAGTTTTTGTAGACGAATCCATCCACGAGGAAAAAGATTCAGAAGAAGAACAGGTTGAAAGCATGCTTGATTCACAAACGACACCAGTGGTGAATTAAAGCGCAAAAGAGTTCCAAAATGTTGAACTGTAAAAAGAAGATAATTATTGCCACATAGGGCAAAAAAAACCTAAATCCTGTCGTTGTCAATGAGGAGGAGGAAGATGTCACTGTTTCAGTTCGAGAAAAGTGGGTACAAAAGCAGTATGTTGGCCTATTTTTTGATTTGGATATGATCAAAAGAAAGAGGGAGTGCGTTCAAATGAAAATTTTCCAAACAACGGGAAAAACGATGAGCATCATGATCATTGAAATGAGTGCATTCGTATGTTCCACGATTTTGATGTCCTGCCTAAATTATCCGAGGATTCACATGTACTGGGCCAAAGTAACAAGAGGGGCTAGTATTGCTGATGCAACGTCCAGAGAAAAATTCCTCTTAATCAAAAAAAAGTAAGGGATGATAATCTTGTTACAAAGCACAAAAGAGGCAAAGATAATTTCTGGAAAGTGCGACCGATTGCTGAAAGAGTAAGAGAAGGGTCTTTGCGCTTACCTAGAATCCAGAAGGTTGCTTTAGATGGTCAAATGATCCCATTTACTGGTTCTGCTTACGTCATAAAGCAATTTGTTCCGAACAAACCCAACGCTGAAGAAGTTAATAATTTTGTGTTTTCAGCTCCTAATGGACTTGTAAAAGATTTTGAGCTTTACCAAAGCAAACAGCATCCTGGGGACTTGGAGAAAATGTTATTCATAGACTAGGCGAAATGTTGAATGAGAAAATTCATTTTGTTTTTTTGATAGATATTTCACAAATATTCACTTATTGAAATTTAGATAAATACTTGGGTGGAACCGGAACTATTATGGCCAACAGAGTTCTCAATAAACAATTGGGAGATCTCACTAGTGATGTTTTTATGATAAAACAAGCAAGGGACAGCGCTTATCAAGCAGTGAAGTTTAATGGTAATGTTTTATTGGTCAAATTGTTTGACTTAAAACCTTTTCTCCTTGTATCAAAGTGTATCATTCAAAGTGTATCTCCTTGTATCTTGTTCTCCTTGTGTTAAGTGCCAAGCCTATTGGTTCATGCCGCAGATGGTCTAAAGCAGAAAAAAGTATGTAATTGTTTCACGACCCAACATTGTTGCAGACATTATTGTTGTAAAATTTGAATATAGGAGGAATAGATTTGATAGTCCGCATGATTATCCTTTACCGTATTTCAGCTCGAACCAATAAATGGACTCTGAAAGCATGGATCTTATACAAACAAGATCAAATGGAGCGAAAAAGGAGATACTTCAGTATTAAGAATTCAAGGCGATTTCCTGTTCTTTAATGAAGGCTTAAGCGAGGGTTCTTCCAAATCATTAACTCTTCGTTCTGCTTTTCAATTTACCATTCAAAATTTTGAAGAAAATATCATTTGATTAGTGAATTAGGGATGAACAACTCATGAACCCAGATATTGTTCTCTGTTTTACTGATTAATAACGATATGATCTTACCTAATTATTCGAAGCGGTTTTAATATGATTTGTAACCTTTTCATCTACTAAATTTATTTCAAAAGATATAGAGCACTAATTCAAAATATGTCATTTTCACAATTCAAAATGATTGAATTCGGAGGCGATAGAGACTAACTTAACATTTGAAGCGACGCTCATTAAAGTTGACTAATGTCCATTTCAATCGACATTGTAAGAGTCCTTTCACATGTATTTTTTCAAAAATTCGATTTTTTTAATATTATTTGAGAACATAGGGGGGCCCACTACATAAAGGAGACGAAACCTAATGAGCGTTAGGCAGTCGGTTCTACTTTATGGGTTAGAATTGTGGGGCGACGCTCTCAGCAAGGAGTTACACATGAAGCGGTTTGCACAGGTGCAGAGACAAGGAGTATCCGGGGTGGCAGTGCTAATGATAGCAGGGGTGATACCCATCACCCTCCTTGTGGGAGAGGGAGGAGTATTTACCTGCGCAGAAGCGAAGATCGAAGAGAAGAGATCACCAGAGAAGAGAGACTTCACTCTCTCAGCGATTGGCAACAGTCCTGGGAGCAAGACACAAGAGGAAGTTGGACTGCACGTCTGGTCCCTGATCTGAGGCCATGATTCAGTTGAGTGCAAAATGAGACCGGTTTCTACTGGACCAAGCTCTTAAGCGGGCACGGTTGTTTTCGGTCCTACCTGCACTAGATTGACAGAGTACTATCTCCTAATTGGGTGTTTTGTGCAGGAGAGTTGGATTATTCCTGTCATACATTTTTCACCTCTTCAGAAAAATGGGAGCTCTGTCCAGAAACTATAGTCGGAGAAATGTTGAAAACGGTTAGCGATTGGAATCGCGAGGCACAATATGCTCGGGCAGAGCTGATACTGAAGAAAGCTTTATAGGAGCGCTGGGAAGCATCATAGATGGGGCGATCTCTTTTCTAGTACTTCCTTCTTCTCTCTTCCTTCCCGTTGGAGAGGAGTTGCCCATAATCCGAAGGCACCTCTAGGCGTAGGAACATGTGGCCTAGCCTGACGTTATGTGTGAAACAGTTCCAGTCTACATTCTCAGGTTGACAGGGGAGGTGTTTAGTGGGTAGCCCAAAAGCATTGCGCATCTGGGAGTCCCACACTCAGGGCGTAAGCAGCCTTAACCTCGCTACCACGCAAAAAAAAATAATTTGAGTCTCTTATAAACGGAACCCAAAAAAACAATGAAAAGACTAATTCGCAAGCAAGCTTGGGTCTGTGGATGATATTGCATGATCAGTTGATCGAGACATGAAGGAGAGAAGTTTCGCATGTTAAGTTGAAAGTCGGCTGTAAAGTTGAGTCCAGGACGATAATATTGTTGAATTGAAGAAAACTATTTTCAAAAGGTTATTTGGAAATAAACGTTTTAAATAGGAGCTACAAAGTAAAGAGCTATCCGCTGAGGCTTTTTTTTAGCAAAATTACCGAAATTGTCACCTTTAGAATTTTTTTTTTAATAGCATCCAGCTTATGTTCATCCAGCTAACCTTTTGCGATAAAATTTATTTATTACTTTCCTTCTAGCTTTCTACACTGTGATGCTATCCGTAGTAGCAGTCCTTAAGAAATTATTTTCATTTGTTGTAGTCCTCTTACACTGCTATGCATGTTCAAGGGACAACACCACTACGCACTCTAATCTAGATGTTGAAAACTCTGCAACTTTACTTACCGTCTTATTCCCTAAATTTCGTATCCGACAATTAAGATACGCTGTTTTGCCAACTAATGCTGTAACGTTTCGTGAGGCAGCCAAATCAAAATATGGTCCCCGATTCAGAGGTTTACTACTACTACTGCTCTGCCCGCTGACGAAATCATCCCCGTCGAACTCGGAATTGAAATTTTCATTTGACGTTGCCTTATAGAGTTGTTGCTGTTGTGATTTAGGAGCTGACGCAAAACCTGTGGAAGAAAAGAAAACTTTAATGACAAAATACACAACAATGTTTGTGCGAGTACCAGAACGCAGGACTTGGCAAGGAAGTTATTTCATTACTTCAAGATTGCAAAATTCTCTTCAAAACACAAAAGCAAAGACAATGGGTGGCGGATCTTGCAAGATATATATCTAATTTTACAACTTTAAATAATGGTTGCACAAAAACGATATAGTACGGCGACTTTACTGCTCTCCGCAAATAGTCTACTAAATCTGGAGCGCATATAGCCCGGCTCTTGCTCCCGGCGCTAGTGCACGACTCCAAGGAGATGTTGCGAACGTGCAGCATATTACAGAAGCAGT
This sequence comes from Stratiomys singularior, assembly GCA_954870665.1. Lineage (NCBI taxonomy): Eukaryota > Metazoa > Arthropoda > Insecta > Diptera > Stratiomyidae > Stratiomys > Stratiomys singularior. The sequence continues at coordinate 33,803,738 of OX940879.1, forward strand.
ATCCGAAGCGTTGCCGTCATCCTCATAATATCAGAAGATTCGCTCCTTAAATAAATACTCGAGCAGCTTTGCAAAGGGAGGATAATTCGCGTTTTAATAAAAGCACTCCTCTTTATTGTTCCATAAAATACCGCCGTGGCTAATGCAACCGCAAATGGCATTTTAGCATCCTCTCAGCACGACAAACAACTTCCACCACTATCCTGCGCGGGGATTGGGTGCTGCTTCAGCGAGGTTTTGGCTTTTCCGCTAGTAAACTGATAAATGAAATCAGGCAAAGAAATGTAATTTCCGGATTTTATTGAAAATTAATTCGGTCAAATGACTGCTGCAGGATGATAGCGAAAAATAGATTACACAAGTCAGCACATTGAAATTGACCCGAATCGCCTTTTTATCCTTTTCAAACTTTAAGCGCTCATGTTTAAATTGGGCACTTGGTATTCCGCTGGGTGTGTGCGATTATCGGAGCACTTCTTCCTTTCAGTTAATTTGAAGATTGGCCTCAGCGAGAGGACGATCGGATCGATGAGAGGATTGGATTGATGGCATAAAGACAAATACATATACACCTGAGAATATTGTGGGAACGCCATTTCACTTTCGAAACGATGAATAAAATTAGCTGGGATCACCAGCCGCAGAAGATTGGCTCATTCATTCGTCCGCAGAGCTTGCTGGGATATTATGGGAAATTTGAAAGGAACGGCTCCGTCAATAGCGTTTGTACTAAATTTGAAAATGATTTGAATTTAACGTCGGATAATGAAAGTATTGTATTGACTGATTCTGAATTTTAAGTACGGCAAGGGCTGTTGTGAATTTATTAGAGCTTGTGGTGGTTGAGGTTGAGCATTATTAATTCTACATTTTAGTCTGCTTGCTACTGGGATATTATCCAGTAAATATGAAAGCTTGACTATATAGAGCCGCTTTGGGTGCTATCAAACGTGGAATGGCTTTTTGATTGAAGGTTTGAAAGGTTGTGTTGATTATGACGTCATTTTAGACAAAGTTCGTCCCGCTACAGCAGCAATTTAATTTTAAATACCAATAAATTTTTTGGGTGCTTAAAGGAGGATTATCAGAGCTGAGGATGGCGTAGCAACTAAACGCTGATATTTTAGTAATAAAACCCTGCAAGTGGGGGCGGATCGTCAAAACTTTTGCATTTCTTAATCAAAGATAGGTATGGCTAATTATGTGGTACCTATAGGTACGACGAGTAAATTTTACTCATACGAATTTTTTATGGTTCAAAGTGTACAATTAGTATTTAAAGTTGCTCCATAATTCCAGAAGATATATAATCAGGTATATTCGTTTTACAAAAATAAAAAAAATTTCAAATAGACAAATATTTTCATGAAAAAGTAAAATTTTAAGTACTCAAAAGTAATTTTTTTTCATATTATTGCATGAAGTTTATTACTAAGACTGCCCTACAAATTACTAAGCCACGTTTACAATGAGCAGTATATGCCAATTGATTTTATTACAATTGCATAATTTGCAACATTTTCCGAGCCCCTTTTGATTTTTTTTGAATAATTATACTTTGATTTACACCATTTAATTTTTTGAGTAGATATTTTTCAGCTCTGATATACGCGGGGTGGCTGAAAAGTAATGCACACTTGCTTATAATTCGAAAATGAAATATTCACAAATTAAAAATTATAATAAGAATTAAACAAGAATTCTTTTGCTTTAAAATGGCATATTTATTCTTCCACAAAGTCGCCACCTCGCTCTACCATCGTTGATCTCATTTTTCGAATCCGTTGCTAAAGAATTCTTCGTGGTTGTTTTCTCATCATACTGCTTACAGCAGTTTTCACTTTTTCATTATTGGCGTATCTCTTTCCCCTAAAGTCCCTTTCTAATCTCAGTCGCTTTATGGCCAACACGCGGGGACCAACCTCGAGCAAAAGACGTCTACTGATGAGTACAATGGAGTCAGTGCTCTTGTATGGCTCCGAGGTTTGGGCTGACGCTCTTAGTAAAGAGACGCGCCGAAGGCTTCTGGTACACGTACAGAGGCAAGGACCTTTGCGGATAGCGGCTGCATATAGCACTGTCTCTGAACCTGCAGTGTTGGTAATCTCAATGGTGGTTCCTATTAAGTTATTTGCAAACGAACCGAAACGTGTATACTCACGTAGGGGGGAGTCGACGAGAGAAACCGTCAGCCGAGAGGAACGGAGAAGGACCCTCACCTTGTGGGAGCAAATATGGGAAACGAAACGCGAGGCAGGTGGACCGCACGGCTGATTAGTAACTTGGGGCCGTGGTTCTACAGAATGCATGGTCAGACTGATAATTACCTGACGCAACTACTCAGTGGTCACGGGTATTTTCAGTCTTACCTGTATAAGATGGGAAAGTCACCATCCCCAACTTGCGTGTTCTGCCCGGGGATGACGGATGACGCCTGTCACACGTTCTTTACGTGTACCAGATGGACAAGACTCCGTTCGCATCTCTCGGAGAAAATAAGCGTGCTCTCATATGAAAATATAACGGGAAAAATGAGGCAATCAAAAGACAATTGGAACTGGTTGTCGATAATGTATAGAATGTTGATTGTTGGTCAAAACTCTTCGTGGATGTAGACAGCATTCCATGAAGCCTGGAGTGCAAGTTTGTCATAACCAAGTTCGGTCTTTGAATGCCTAGCATCTCCGAACTAAACACTGTTCCGTGAATAATTCAGAAGGGCTCTTATCCCCTTCTCTTCATGCTGACGCTATATTTTGAGTTGACTTGTTGCTCAACGTATTAAAAACTTACTTTTTTTGAGGTATTATACCAGTTTACAAAAAAATTACAAGGCTCGAATTAATTAACAAATGTAAAAGAACTCTGCTAACTACTCACTATGAAGACTAAAATCAACACGATATGGACTAGCTCTACTGCATTACACATGTTTATCAATATTTGCTGGAGGTTAGCGTTTTCTGAAAACGTTCTTATTTTACATCAAAGAAGCGTTGAAAAGAAATAACACATCGTTCAATAAGTCCCGAGACTTACCCAGAGACGGTGCTAGTAGTACCAAACTGGCATGAAACGTTTGACCTTTGCATGAAACGTGTAAAAATTTCACGTCAATCGGATCACAGACAGCAGAGTTATCGAGGTTAGAGTAAAGTCACTTTGTAATTTGTTTGAAAAATGGAAAAAAGCGAGTTTCAAGTGTTGATAAAACATTGTTTTTTAATGGGCCAAAACACCGTAGAAGCCCAACAATGGCTTGAAAAACATTTTCCGGATTCCTCTCTCTCCAAACCAACGATTTATCGTTAGTATGCTGAGTTTAAACGTGGTCGTACGGACACAAACAACGCGGAATGTTCGGGTAGGCCATTGGAAGCCGTTACACATAACACGTCCATAACGCAGCAGTCTGCTGGCAAAGTCATGGCGTCTGTTTTTGGGATACACACGGCGTGATTTTCATTGACTACCTGGAAAAAGGTAAATCGACCAACTGTGATTATTATATTGACTTGTTGGTACGTTAGAAGGGGGAGATCGCAACGAAACAACCGCACATGAAGAAGAAGAAAAAATCCTTCTTCACCAAGACAATGCACCATGCCACAAGTCCATGAAAACAATGTCAAAATTGATTGAATTGGGCTTTAATTTGGTTCTCCACCCCCCGTATTCGCCAGATTATGCCCCAGCGACTACTGGCTCTTTGCTTATCTCAAAAAAATACTTCAGGGAAAAAAATTTGGCTCGAATGAGGAGGTCATTGCCGAAACTCAAGCCTATTTTGAGGCAAAGCATAAATCTTTCTATAAACATGGTATAGAAATGTTGGATAGGAGTTGGAAAGATTGTATCACTCTAAAAGGAGATTATATTGATGAATAAAAATGATTTAAAAAAAATGTTGTTTTCGTTGTTAGTCTCGGGACTTATTGAACGATGTGTTACACCAATGTATATTGGCGCAAAATATTCAAATTGTGAAGGATCACATCATCATCATTTCCAGGTAGTTATTCCATTTTGTTTCCTCCAAATGGAAAAAACTGCCAAACCAGAAAGAGCCTGTGAGGTATTCTTAAAAGAATACCGAGCACATAATGACTTATCAAACAATTTCAGTTTGGAATTCCACGCGTATGTTGTGTCTAGTTCAGAGTTCATCTTACAAAGTCTTTGCTAGGAGTGCGATTCTTTTGGTTTGAGTTCATTCCATATTGAAGGAGGATGAAGTATCAATTTCATAAATATTCGAAAATTCAGAATATTATGCTGAATTGAATAGAATATAATGTTGAATTGAGTTATGAACGGTTTATTTTGAATAAATATGATAAAAGAAGTGCACTGTAAAGCGTGTCATTTTTTAAGAGCATGATAGCAAAAATAGACCAGACAGTATATAAGCTGATAGTTTGACAGTAATATTTTTTATTGACTGCACCCAAGGATCAACTCCAGTTGGAGTTAGGATATTATTTTTTTGCCAGCCATGAAATATGCCATTCCCACTCCCTCCCTCCGTTCCTGCTAGAGTGATTGCCCAGCCTTAAAGTACCTGACAGTGTGGCAAAAAGAGGCCTGCCCCAAAGTAGTGTGTCAAACGGTTCCAAGCTAGGTTATCAGTTTGACAGGAGAGATGTTTAGTGGCTAGCACCAACCCCAAAAAAAATTCATTAGAAATTGCAAGAAATCATGCATGCTTCACTTTAATCAGAATGATAATGACTTCAGCAATTGAAATCTTTTTGATGACAACGCTATTTGACAGATGACTTGAGAAAATTGGTTGTGAGGGAGTGCTCATAATCAGAATAAGAACGTAAACTAAACATACTAAACACATAAGATTTTGGTTAGAAATCAATTTCTAAGCAAGTATTTGGTCATTTCGAAAAAAAAGTTGCACGCTGGGTTATGTTTCGCTAGATTAAATACCTTCTGAGGCTCTTATATCTACAAGTGACATTTATTTAGTTCAGGCACGAACGATTTCTTTTTTCAGCTTTATATTGAACAGATATTAAAGGAGCCAGCTAGACTCATGTATGTTTTATTTCACATAGTCATTGAAAATCAATTTTGGCAAGGATTGGATTTTAGCTTGGTATTATTTTGGTTAGAGGAGAAGTAAAAAATGCTTGCATGCATAATCAGAACAAACGACATCCTTTGAAAGCATTCCTTATGCTTAGGGATTCACTTCCGTATTATTTAAAGTTGAAATGCTTGCCAAACTACATCATGGAGAATATTATAGTTTAAGCAATCATTTTCATTTCAATCATTAACTTTTCTTGCTGTCGTGCTCACATTCTCCACGTTCCTTGAAGAAACGCTTAAGTGAAAAACTCAAAATGGCATGTTCATCTAAGATATTTTCGAAACAGTTGACGTACCACTCGAACCAAATTGCATTTTAGCAAAATATGCTTGTACTTCCCAAGCTCATGATGCATTGCTTGGACCTGCTATGTAAATAGCTTTCCAGATTTTTCAAATGGTACATGAAAGGAGCAATCCTTAATCGTTTGACTGCAAGATGTAGGTCACCAGACCAATGACACTGAAGAAAAAGTTGCGAAGTTAATGAAATTGCTCGAATAACAATGCTCTTGCTATCGTCGAGAATCCTGGTAGCATTTCATATTTCAGCATAAGGTTTTGTTGCTCAAGTATGGCTTTTTTAATATTGGATCACATTTCTGTCGTTTCCTGCTATTTCCCAACGTTTCCTGTTTATTTTATTATTTCATGATTATTCTCAAATCAATGGCTCCGAATTTTGAAATGTTCATTAAATACTTTTCCTCTTGTTTTTCTTATTTCCGTTTTTTGTGCGTTCAGTTTTGCCTGGTGAAAATTAAGGATGTGATACTAGAATGTATTCAATGGTTTGAACATTGTAACCAAATATTCTTGATTGAATTGGAAGTTTTAAGTAATGCAGTTTTCTTTGTCTTATTTGAAGTTGCATCGTAACTGTTAATACACGCTGCTAACTACTAATGTGAAGGTTCAAGCTCATTGCCATTCAGCCAACAACAATACGAATCCTACAAAGAGTTTCTAGTGAAAAAAAAATCCTGTATGACATTGTGGTTTCCATTCGAAGCTACCTAATGACAGCTTAATGTGGTTTTTCCTATTTCATTTGCTCAATACGAAAGAGGATATATCGTCACCTTCAACTCCATACGATTCCATCACCATTGGTATCTCTCTCAAGTTGGTAGGGAAAGCCAGACAAATTTGATGGAGTCACGAATCCTTTTGTTTGAATCTCTAGTATGCACGTTTCCTATATTTACCCATAACGTTCGACTTTTCAAAAGATTCTTATGTTTCTTGCACTGTCACTGTACAAACGATGATGGCTGGTTCTGATTTTAGAATGGTTTACCCAAAGGATGTGGTGGAAGAATATGCCAAATGCATACTCATGTGAACATGTGTTGTTTATAAATAATTCTAAGAGACGAAAATGAATGGTATTACTCATATTACCCGATGCTTTCCAAGGTTTCTGTTTGTTTTCTGTGTTTTTTTTTTTTTTTTGTTTTGTTTCTTGTGCTCGCCAGTTCAAATAAAACGTGTCGTTTTTCATGGATTGATCAGAATAAATATTAGATGAATCTAATGGTTTGATGGCATTTCTAAGGAAAAAATAGAATTGTTCTAAAATCAACTTTATAATCACTTCGTCCGTTCTTTTGCAATCAAATATTAAGACTCGATATAATTTTAAAGGCTGAAAAGTTAGATTCGAACTCTTCACTCTCAATCCTATCAACCATAAAATCATCGTTAAAGAAATACTGCATGGTTTCGAATGCGTGAATCAGCATGAATCTTGTCGCTTAAAAACGAATAAAGACGTAAGTAACGTTTTCGAAAGCGTATATGGTGCCATTCTAAGGTTTTTGAAATGTAATTTCAGTTTTCAGCTCCTAGCGACTGGATAAACCAGGCGCGATTTTCGATAAACTTCAGTGAGAGTTTAATGAAAACCTCCGCTGGTTGTTTCTGCTCTAGTCATACACGTCAGTTGCCTCGTACACGATTACACTTCGCAGTGCTTAACCCGCACCTCAAAAGCAAAGCGACTCAGACGCGCTCGAACTTGGGACAGGCATCGTTCGGACAGAAGAAAGTGATACGAATACTCCATTTAATAAATAAAGTGAGCTTTGCAAGATAGAGAGCTTTGATTATAAATTCAACCACGTCAGTAATTAGAGGGATCGCAATGGCTAGCTTTCTGGACCTAAATATAATTTAGAATAATTTTGTCAGTGTCATCGTAGTTTTGATTTCTCATTGTGTATGATTACAAAATATAAAAGAATATTGACACGTATCTCTCCACTTTTCGTCTTAATGTTCTATCTACACAAAGTTTTACTTAAAAATACTAATGTCTCTTGAAACTTGGGGTAGAATACCGGTAAGTTCTGGAATTGTCCGAAGTATTAGCGCTTTAGAAGCTGCATTGCACCATCTTCCTAGCTCATGACGCTATTTAGAATCGCCACAGCCATTTTCCTTCCATTGAGCAGTCACAGTGTGGGGCCCAAGAATCCCATCCTAGTTCAAGTATATTCTAGTATAGTTATGAAGGATATTGAAAAAAAGGAGCCTTTTGCTTCTGAGGATTAGAAACCGTGGTGTACACGGGCAAAACGTCCGGTTGAGCGGATCTTCTCTTGACGACTCGAAGCCAAACAGATGGCTCGACCGATTTCTTTAGTTGAACACAAAATGAGCGAAAAAGCAACGCATCATAATAAATTTTTTATCTAAGGAAGACGTTAAACCAGCTCAAATTCGGGATCGACTGCGTGCATTATTTGGGGAGAATTTTATGGCTTCATTGAAACTTTCATGGTCACAAATTAAAGCCTCGTGTCCCTTATTCTTTGAGAAACGTGCAAATATGGAATATGTGAATCTCCGGTGACGCCCAGCTTCAGCATTACGTCTTACAACATTGCAGTTGTTCAGTACCTTGAGAGAATTCATCACGCTACTGGAACAGAAATCAATGAGCAAGCGAGAACCAGTGTACACATCAACGTCTAAGAATCCCGGCGAAGTGGATTCCACGTCTTCTTATCTAAGAACACAAAAAGGGAAGAATTGAAGTTTTTAAAGATGCTCCTAGCACATTTCCAAGATGAAGAGCAGAAAGGGCCCTCTTCCAATACATTATGACATATGGCGAAATGCGCGGTCACCATTACACTCTCAAATAGAATAGGGCTAGTCTCGAGTGAAGAACATAGGTGTCACCAGAATAACTAAAAGCGGAAACACGCTTATCAGCCAGGATAGTGGTTTCAACTGTGTTGGGGACTCTCAAAATGCTAAACTCATTGCTATTCGTCACAATCGTTGCTCAATATACCTTGCCTATTATTTTGGCCTTATTGACAAGATGCGAGCCGTATAACAGTCAAAATGACGCTGACAGCCCATCCATAACGTCATGCTTCTGTATGATAATGCGAGACCGCACACTGCAGCCCTGACAACCCGAAAATTGGCTGAAATCCTTCACACCCTTCACATCAGTTTGAGCACTTGGAGGGGAGGGATTCACATGAAATCAACAACTCGAACGGTTTATGCGCAGTTGGTTAGATTTCCGCCTGAAGTCATACTTTGAAAAACGGTCTGACAAACATACCTTTTTGGGAAAAAGGTAGTTCGATGGGAAAATGCATTACTGAGAAGTGGAACTATGTAGTAAAATAATTATGAAATTTATTTTCTTCTAAATACAAAATGATTTCTTTTTTTTTTTGGATAACGCTTGGTTATATTTGAATACCTCGCGTATACCTAACATTTATCGACGGAGGGAAGAATTATTTGCATTTTTGTGTCCGAAAAGCTCGTTTTCATACCAAAAAGTAGTTTTTTTTTCAAGGAATTTTGCGCTTCTTAATTATCATTATCTCAAAAGAGCCACAGAAGTCTCGCATTAACTGAAATCTACGAGAATTATGCTACATATCATGGAACGTGCAAAACGTTGTATAAATGATTCAAGCATAGAAATGTGTCCTTAAGAGGCAATGAACGTAAAGGGCAGCGATATAGTTTCGATGATGCAGCAATTAAAGAAAAAAACTTGACGATGATCCTCCACAAATAACCAAGATCCATTAAACAAGCGCAAAATAAAGAAAGATCAGTAATACAGCTAACTTGGAAATTTATGTTTCCAGCTTTTAGAGGAAATAGACGTGTTTGCTCGATTGAGAAATTTCTCTTTCCCGCAAAAATGGGTTGGGTTTCCACTCACTAAATTTTTTCCACTTTTTGAAACACTGGTAACAATAATCATAAGCCACCCAAGTCATGTTTGTGTTCATGAGTCCCAGATCTATCGGCGATGTCTAAAGAAGACTAGATTCTTAACTCCCTGTACTTCATGTAATCATAAGGATCATATCGACTTTGAGCTGGTGTAATCATGGGAAATCACCAGTGCCGAATGTTTCCAATTGTATCAATCATGGCTGCATTTTCAAATATTTAAAGCATTCTCGAACATCTGCATCAATCTCTGAAGCTGGCTTAAGCTGAATTTGCTACTTGACAATGCTAAACTCCACGATGTTAAACAAACAGGATAATGAAACAGGATAAATACAGACTTAAACCTGATATTACTGCTACTGATTTTTTGTTGAATGATTTCAAAAATATTTAGGTGCAGTGGGAAATGTCCTATTTCCATAGTCCATTTTCTGTTGGGGTCCTTTCCATTCAGATCATAGAAAGATATTCAAAATGAACTTAGAAGTGAACCTAGTCAAAAGGGCAAGAATTTTTCAGTCGTGATCTGCATCTGACGCCCAAAAGATTCTGATTGAATACTTTGATCAAGCTCGTTTTGTTTGTTTTCATAAAAATACCTGAAACTTTTTGTTCAAAATAGCGCAGATTTAAAATAGTCGGCCTATATTCTGGATTTTTTTTATATTTATGAAATTAACACTTCTTCATCCTCCTTCAATATGGAAGGAGATGGAATGAACTCAAACCAAGAGGATGGCACTCCTAGCAAAGACTTTGTAAGATGATCTCTGAACTAGACACCACATACGCGTCGAATCCCAAACTGAAATTGTTTTATAAGTCATCATGTGCTCGGTATTCTTTTAAGAATACCTCACAGGCTCTTTCTGGTTTGGCAGTTTTTTCCATTTGAAGGAAACAAAATGGAATAACTACCTGGAAATGATAAATGATGTGACTCTTCACAATTGGAATATTTGGCCAACGATGTAGTTCTTTTCAACGCTTCTTTGATGTCAAATAAGAACGTTTACAGATAACGCTAACTTCCAGCAAATATTGAATAACATGTGTAATGCAGTAGAGCAAGTCCAGATCCTGTTGATTTTAGTCTTCATAGTGAGTAGTTAGCAGAGTTCTTTTACATTTGTTAATTAATACGAGCCTTGAAATTTTTTTGTGAATGGGCATAACACCTCAAAAAAAGGAAGTTTTTAATACGATGAACAACAAGTCAACTCAAAATATAGCGTCGTGCATGAAGAGAAGGGGATAAGAGCACTTCTGAATAATCCTGGAAACAGTGTTTACATTACTTCGGACTAGGTTCATTAATCATCGCTTAGCGGTGCCTTCTGGTTAAGGGAAATCCCTCTTTCTGCACGGATGGAATGCTGTTAATTGCTGTAACAGAGATCGCCCCTCCCAAACCAAGCGATCCATCATGCCCTTCTTTATGAGAAGAACTGTCTGTACGTAGTGGGACACACAGTTCCAATTGTCTTTGGATTGCATCATTTTTCCCGTTACATTTTCATATGAGAGCACGCTTATTTTCTCCGAGAGATGCGAACGGAGTCTTGTCCATCTGGTACACGTAAAGAACATGTGGCAGGCGTCATCCGTCATCTCCGGGCAGAACACGCAAGTTGGGGATGGTGACTTTCCCATCTTATACAGGTAAGACTGAAAATACCCGTGACCACTGAGTAGTTGCGTCAGGTAATTATCAGTCTGACCATGCATTCTGTAGAACCACGGCCCCAAGTTACTAATCAGCCGTGCGGTCCACCTGCCTCGCGTTTCGTTTTCCCATATTTGCTACCACAAGGTTAGGGTCCTTCTCCGTTCCTCTCGGCTGACGGTTTCTCTCGCCGACTCCCCCCTACGTAAGTATACACGTTTTGGTTCGTTTGCAAGTAACTTAATAGGAACCACCATTGAGATTACCAACACTGCACGTTCAGAGACAGTGCTATATGCAGCCGCTATCCGCAAAGCTCCTTGCCTCTGCACCAGTGCCAGACGCCTTCGGTGCGTCTCTTTACTAAGAGCGTCAGCCCAAACCTCGGAGCCATACAAGAGCACTGACTCCATTGCACTGATCAGTAGACGTCTTTTGCTCGAGGTTGGTCCCCGCGTGTTGGCCATAAGGTGACTGAGAGCCTCGCACAGAATCCTTATCAATCTCGAAAAAACTCATCTTCGAGTCAATCATCAAGCCAAGGTCCTCGCGTTTCCTTATCAATCTCGGAAAACTCATCTTCGAGTTAATCATCAAGCCAAGGTATCTGATTGATTCTTTCGACTCGATGATCATTTCTCCCAGCCGAAAGGGAATAACACGAGGGATCCGCTTCTTGGTGAGGTCGACGACTTCGGTCTTTTCCAGCTCTAGGCTAAGTCCACGGTTTGTCATGCACTCGCTCACTCGACGTATTAGCGCATCCAGTTTGAGTTGCCCCTGTCCGACGATACGTTCGGCGACTAGTACTGCTACGTATTCAACCAGACGCGACTCTTCCGGTAACTGCATCCTAAAAAGCTCATCGTACGAGACATTCCAGAGGTCCGGGCCCAAAACGGAACGTTGCGCGACCCCTGACGTCAAATCAATTCTTCGCCGGCATCCCAATGTTTCATAGATGAGTTTCCGGTTTTTGAGATTCTCCTTCAATATCCGCATCAGATACCTCAGCACCCTGAAATATTCAAGAGCACCAAGAATATCTGTCCATCTAGCAGAGTTGAAGGCATTTCTCACATCGAGTGTTATGAGCAGTTCTATCCGTCTGAAGATGTGACTGTGGGCTTCCGCCTGCTGGACCGCACTACTTCCTCTGCTATTGCACCGATCGTGGATCGACCAGGCCTCGAGCCGTTCTACTGAGCAGACAGTAGAACCCCGACGGTTCGGATGGCTTTTCCAAGTCGTTCTCTAATGAGCCTCACGAGCACCTTGCTAGCGGCGTTCAACATTGATAGGGCGGTTCCCTTCCCCTTGCTGATGAGCACGAGTCTCACCTCGTTCCAGCAATTCGGAAACGTGCCCTGCTGCAGACAGGCATTGAAAGTGGTGAGCAGCTTGTCAGGGCTTAGTTGGTGTGCAAGCTGTATCACTTCCGCTGGTATACCGTCTGGCCCTGCGCTAAAAAGTGGGCATTTTGCAGGACATTCAACATCTGTATCATCGGGACGAATAGGATGCATAGGGAAGAGCGCTCTAACAATCTGGTCCATTTTTTCCGTTTCAAGGACACAGGGCCTCCTTGTAGCTCCTAGTTTCCGCATGGCAAGCTTGTAACCCTGCCCCCACGGGTCTCTATCTATGTCCTCAACGAGATTGTTCCAGCAGCGAGCCTTGCTTTCGTTAATCAACCTACGGAGCAGTTTTCTGGCCCGCCTGTATGCCAGCGTTCGGGAATGTGACCTGTATCGATGTCTTGAACGGTGGGATTCGTGGCGGAGGCTGTGACATTCTCTCCGCTTTTCAGCGATTTTTGCCGACCACCAGTACACAGCAGGCTTATTGTGGCAAGGCCCTCGCCTGGTCATAGGGCAGTCGCACGCATTCTTGATGAGCATCATGATGGGGTTCACCATGTTTTCAGCTGAGGCTCCTCCCATTGACGTCATAGTTTCACCGCGCATAAGAACTGTGGCGAACGCGTCGACATCTGTTTTAGAAATATTCCAACCTACAGTTGAGGTTGGGTTGCTACGCGTCGAGTAGCACAATCACCAATTGCGAAAGCAATGTACATGGTGATCGCTTGCCGAGTAGTCCTCCAGTACCCTCCATCTGTGCATCCTAGGCATTAAGGACTCCGAAGCAAATGTCACATCCGGTATAGTTTCCAAGCAGCCTCCCCGTCGAAAAGTTGGTGTGTTCCCAACGTTCATGATGACAAGTTGCCTCCTAGCTGCCATTTCTAGGATTCTTTTTCCTCTGGGGTATGGAAGAAGCTTTCCCCATTCTATCGCCTTGGCGTTTAAGTCACCGCCAAGAAGGATTCGGGCTTCCGTGCTCGAGACAGCTTCCTCCAGTTCATCGAGCTTGCTCTGAAAACATGAAATTGACACATTCGGCGTGAAAAAGACGTTTATGAGTGTCAAATCCGCACACCCAATTAGCACAAAGCCATTTCCGCTGGAGAAAGTCCAAACTGTGGGTAGAGCACTATCACGTACCCAGATGGCGGTGGTGCCGGATTGATCACAATACCATCCAGCCTCCTCCTTGTTTTGGTGTTGCTCAGATATCAGCAACAAGTCGACTATTTCCTCTCTTGCAACCTGGTCTAGTAAATCTTATGCGGCTGAGCTACGGTGTAGGTTGATCTGCAGGATTTGAATCATGATTTTGCTCTTTTCTTGCTTAGTGTCTCTTTGAACTCCTGGTACCTACCAATTTCTGGGATATGAGCCAGATCTTTAGACTTCTACCTCTTATCTTGTGTTCTCATTGAACTGCATTACTGTACTACTTTTATTTATGTACTATAATGCTCATCACTTCGTCCTGAAGTTATGGTTTCTGAAACGGATATTATTAATTCAATGGCATTTGTCGTCTATCTCTCTATCAGCACAGAACAGAATTGGAATAACGTGGCGATAAGGTATAGAAGAATTGCACCCAGACTATATCAGACTGATTTATAAGATGGCCAAACCCTCAGGTTCAACTCTTTCATTGCCTTAAGGAAGGAATAACCCAAACTCAGACATTGGAAATGTTCTTTAGACCGGTTTTTTTTAAATTCGACCCATTGCTGGAAATATGCGTTGTTAGTTAATATGATTTCTTGCCAAGGTACTGGGTTCACACTTTTCACTTCACTAGACACTTTCTGAGCTGGTTTCCATTTATGCGCCGGCACCCTCATGACTCTTTTCGCGGTGTAAAAATCCAAATATGGTTTAAAGCACATAGTTTTCGCAGCAATTAAATGGTCCTAACAAGCATTTCATTTTGTGGCAAACCAGAAATTACATTCAATTGTTCTTCTTCTGCTGAAGAATTTGGTAGTGTACCTTTCTTCACGTCCTACTTTTGATGAGAGTTGGGACTGACTGGCTCAGTGTAAAAAAATGTCGAAAAACTTGATACCACAGCCTTTAATCTAGCAGAAGTCGTCTTTCTGGTTCTAAACTAGAGCAAATGTTCGAGTTCTTTTTCGAAGCCTTACTACTGAGCAGCATTTTGGAGATATCAGATCACAATGATACTAGATTTTTCTAAAGATGCTACTCATTTAATAATAATAAATCAGTCGTTTCATTTCTGTTTTCTGAGCTACTTCAGCATATCCCCGGAAATTGAATCTATATAAACGCTGATATGATCATCCAATCCGAGTTTTTTTCGACTTTCACCGGTCTAAAGCTAAGTTTCTTAGTCTTATTTGCAAGTTGAAAGATCTTCTTCTTCTTCTTAGCTCTACAACCCCTCTACAGTTTTCGCTTTCTGCAACAAACGGGTCAACTGTCTCGGCCCGTTGACCGCGTCCTCTAATTTCGAAAACAACTGGTTTTCTCGGTTTCCCAACTGGTCTTCACCCTTCAGCTCTCCGAACAAATACGTTTTTGAGTTCTTTTAGGTTCGTTCGTACCATTCATAAGGCCAGCCCATTACAGTTTTCGTAATCTTACCATCGTTGAGACCCCTGGATCGTCAAAAATTTCAAACAGCTCAGACTGTGTTGAGTTTGCCATTGGTCTCCGTCTAGTTTCGCCTCCAATTGTCCCCCTCAGGACCCGTCGCTCTCAAAGGCTTTCAATAAAGTTGCGGATACTTGGGTTAGGGTCCACGTTTTACAACCACAGAATAACACAAGTCTTATCACAGATTTGTATACTTGACATTTGTTTTCCCGTGTATGCAGCTGATCTTCGAAACTGTCAGAACTGAATAAAAAGTTTTATTTGTATGCTATAATCTTCGGCTTCGTCTTTCTCATTAGCCGTTCTTGTTATTATTATTCAAATTTGTCCATATTTTCAATACTGCATTCGCTACCAGTGAGTTTTTGGGTATTTGAAGTATTTTTTCTCGACTGAAAGATATCAGTTACATTTCAAATCAATTTGAACTAAGTAAATTAAAGGACACTGATTTCCATTGAGCTCCAGCAATTTTCTTAAGAATTAAGCTTGGCTGAATTCAAAGTCTAATTTGGGTTAACTTGACATTCCAGTAATAACACAGTAGCAGGATTTCGGGATGCTTTTAGTTCAAAAAAATTTAAACGCCTCTTTTTTCGGGTGTTCATTTAAAGGAAAAAGCAAATATGAAACAGAATGAATCATATAAGCGTTGCTTACATTGTCCTTCAAGCGCGATGAAATGTTTCACAGACAATTTTTCAACAGTGCTTCGAAAATCGTGTACATTCCACATTGCAGTATCAGCTAGTACAAATATTTATCCAACCACTAAAACATGATTCACTACACGCGACTGAAAAGGAGCAAAAAACTGAAATTTAGAATCACCTAAGGGATGATGGCTTTGATTACGCGAAACCCTTAACCCTCTTTTGAAAAGTACCAAATTCTTTTCCTGTCTGTCCTTAATGCTAGTTTAAGGCGCCGGATCATCTCACGCTCATACATACCCAGCGCCATTCGTTACATGCCAAAGAATCGCTTCCCATCATCGACTACCTAAAATTTAAACTCATCCATGTGGGCAAACAGTAGAGAAAGGGATGAGGTAAAGAAAATAAAGTACAAGAAATTTTTTGCTTATCACAGCCATATTTTCTTTTTAGATCATGTATGTCGACGTTTTTTCTCTTCTTTTTTTATGCTGAGAAAAACGTATCTAGGAAAAAGCTCATTCTTACCGAAAACATTATTTCCTTGTGTAGTTTATGTGAACACGCGACAATGTTTAGCTATAAGAATGACAAAAATATGACAGAGTGATTTTATGTATATATGACGCAAAAAAAGGACATGAAGTTTTGGCTTTATCTATCCACTTACAGTTTTTTCTGCAACGCTCGCAAGCCAGAAGAGGAAAAAGTTAAATCCTTGCCTATTCGGCACTAGGCCATATATAAGTACATGGCAGTCGGCTTGAAAGCACTTTTCCTGAGATTTATACCCACAATGGCGTACTGTAAAGTGGGAGTATATTGTGACTTTGTACTTTTTGCTTCCAGGGGCCTGGATCAATTGTAATTGAATTAGGGAAAAAACTTCACGATAAAACTGTGCATCAAAGAAACTACAGGATAATAGCATTGGAGTAAAAACGTTTGCCAACTAAATAAAATGTATGGAAGCAGAAAATTAAAAAAAAAAACAAAACAAAAAACAATATCGCAACAACCAAGCAGTAAAAAGAGAGGCTTTGCCAATTGGTTAAGAGAGGAAAGATGTTTGAGCGATACTCAGGAAACTTTTTCAAAGCCGCTTTTTAGGGATTAAACTTATAATGAAATTAAATCGGTTTTCAAATTTCTCAAATGTCCTACCTGGCATATGATATCAATAATCGTTTGTTGTTGCTCAATGACCATCTTTTTTTACATGATAATCAATTCGCATCCTTGCAAACAAACTGACTTTCGGACAAGTTCTTTTTAAACCAGACATAACACTCGTTATCGCTAGTTCTCAACACGACAATAAACATTTATAATACTTCACATTCACAAAATGTTTCCGTTTCAAAACAAAGGATCTAATGATTCTCAACTTTACTCATTTCACTCACAATGTAACAGACGGAGCATCATTTGATCGATATTTTCCTTGAATTACCAATTACAGCCCAAGAAAAAAGGCCGAAAATAGAAACTGTATGGTTTAATTTTGATAAAAGTCTGAAAAACAAACAAAGCGCCAAAATTAACACGTTAAAAATTTTTTCCTCCGTTACGAACGACAATGAAATCGCAATGATTCGAAATTTTATATTGGTGAAGGCTATTTACGCCCTGAGTGTCGGACTCCTAGTGGACCTACTGGACTACCGACTAAACACCTCCCCTGTCTACCGGAGCGCCTAGCCTGGAACCGTTTGACACATTACTTCGCGCTGGGCCTCCCAATTTTGCGCCCTTTGGTGGCTTCGGGTTACAGAGATTCCTTCTCCAGTTGGATGGAAAAGAGGAGGAGGATTGCTAGAGAAAGAAACCCTCCACCCTCCACCCTCGACGCCTCCAGCCGATCAAGTATGCCTTTTTTCATTACTAAGATTACCCGAGCGGAATGTGCCACGTGATTCCATTTGTCAAATGAATTCAGCATCTCTTCGACTAGGCTATCTGGATGGAGCTCCCCCACTTTTTCGGCTAGATCACCGCGCTCTTTGTCCCATCTTCTGCATGAAAAGAAAGTATGAAAGGCGTGATCCTTCACACCAATGCAGAATATGCAATCTGGAGACCGTGACTTGCCTATCTTCTGTAGGTAAAACTGAAAACAACCGTGTCCACTCAGTAGCATTTTTATCTTATAAATAATGGAATCTTGGAAATAATGGAAATTTTTCAATACTTGAAATTTTAATTTTCTTAATGAAACTTTGCATAATAACTTTTTTGCTATCATTACAAGTATAAAAAATTTGTAGAACGAATTTTCAGACCGCCCCCCCCCCCCCACTTAATTGTTGTCTGCTACTATTTTCAAAAACAAACCCCCAAACTAGAAGTGTGTTCACAATAACGTAAATTGTTTGCAAAAAAGAGGAGACAGACATTAATTTTTTCGGGAAAAAGTCTGAATTTTCATCAACACCAAAGAGGGAAAAATTTTTACTTAGATGACAAGCCGGAAGAGCTGTAACTAGAAAAAATTTATTGCTCATTTTCTTATCCGTAGTTCACGCAGAGGGTTATCCAGTGTAGAGTAACATGTCAACATCTCGGAAGTAGTAGTTTTAATAATAACGTTTTTCCAAAACATCCTTACGTAAATTAATTCTATAATGCCTCTCACTTAAATTCAGCGCTTAAACAGAAGCTACTCTCCCCGGGCTGTTTGGGACCAGTTCAGACGCTTACTTTGTTCTGACAGCGTTTCCCTTCTTTGCGTGTTAAATTGCACTTTGGCCTTGGATAATCTTCAGTAAAATTCTGAATATCTGCTAGACACATGCAAAAGCCTTGCCAGCAATTTGGATGACATTTTTGCCAACAATTGGATTAATGTGTCGAAACATGTTGACTACGACTAGAACTTGTTTCAAATTGATTCAAACGTTTCAATATTGAAATAGTATTACATATTTTTCGGTGATTAGCACATAGTATCCTACGGAAAAGAAATATTCAAAACAACACTGAACAATGATTTGGGAAAGTGCAGTATATTATACCAACAACTAACGGTATGAGAGAGCAATATTCTGAGAGGAATATTCATAACTAGTAAAAATAACCAGTCAACATCCATCTAAGCTGGTAGTGTCAATCAATGCGTCCTGGCATGTGAGTTGGCACCTGACGAGAAGCGGCAGGGACGCGTGTTCGAAACCAGCTTGAGCTCTTTCCACCTTTCTCAATATTAATTCACTTTCGAGATATTCGACAAATTTGATCAGAACTTCCGCACCAATGAGTCTTCGCTGAGTTAACTTAGCAAGGGTATAAATCACTCACAATGTTGTAAGTGAAAATGGAAAAATTTATCTACCAAAAACTTCTGAAATTAACTAACGGTATGTTGAGAGGTTTGCTGTTTAATTTTATTACGTGAATTGCACGGAAGTTAAGCCTTTGTCAAAAGTTGACATTTTAGGGACTTTGGCTAAGGCGTCAAGTTAATTACGTGGACCTTACTGTGAAAGGATTCTTAAATTAAATAATTTTTTTTTGAATTTAGCAAACGATAGTTCTGATTGGCGCAATTCTTTACGAAGAACGGATAGGTGTAATTCTGAAACGTGCCATTTTCTGAATTTAACAATCAGATCATTCGTTATCCCAATTTGCTTCTCAAATAAGAAACTCCTGGGAAAAAAGTAAATCCTTGCTTCGGCCGGATGTTTAACTGAAAACGTATCGGGTGGCCTAGCAAAAGTATCTATCAATAATCTGTTTTATATTTCTTCGTTGGCTTTTTTAAATTTGATTTCTGAATTATAATTAACTTAATTAATAAGCTATCATTTTATCTGAGACACTCATTAATGATCATAAATATTTGTTCAGGTTTTCCTTTTGTTTTGTTCGTTACAAATAAGTTTTTTCTGTAATGAATGGAATAAAAACAATAGTTTTTCGTATTTCTTTAGGCTCACTTTTGTTATCCTATCCCATTTGTGGCATGTTAATGTTATGGTTGGCTATGGACAAAAAGCTTCGAAAAACAACAAGCCAAAGTAGATTGGTTTGGGAAAAATATAAGATCCCTGACACAACAATGTTTGAAATTAAGGATGAATGCAAATACACGAAATCCCATGCTAACTTTCCACCGCAATTTTTAGAGGTATAGGTATATAGTGTCATATAGAACATTAGGTAGGCAGCGCTTTGTTATGCTAGGTATATTTGGACAGCTGTCATGCGTTTTCGAGTCGTTAAGATTGCAATTTTATCATGAAAATTAAATAATGGACATTTATTTCGAGAAAAATGGTTCTGTTCGAGAAACTCATCACGCACTCCGTCAGTTCGATGGCCGACAGAATCGTCCATCAGACTAATTTATTTGATAAACCGTAGATCGTTTCCGCACGATGTCACTCTCACTGGTAGTACGCATCCATCCAGACGTCGTACAGTGCGTAATGAAGAAACCATAACAGCTGGAGAGCGTAGTATCAATCAAGACTAAAGCGAGTGCATTTTGCATTGCGCTCATAAATTAAACCTGTCCCCATTCACATTACGGAACATTTTGTAAAACGTTCTTGACTTGTACATATTGCTACAGATCCGGAATTTCATAAGAAAATTTTATTTGGGATGACAATCAATAAACAAAGTAAAACTGCCATATTCGGTGTGATGAGAAACTATAGGCGGTTATCCACACATCGTGACATTCGTTACATCCGTTGTATCCGTTAGACCGCTATTATGGTGTAAAGTCGGCGAAATCATTGATTGATATGTTTCCAAAAATTTTGCTGGTAATAATATTGCAGTCAGTGGGAACCACTATAGAGTCGTAACAAATCAATTTTGCGTTCCAGAATCGACTCGCCGTTATGCAGGGGACCTCTGGTTTCAACACTATGGCACGACATGCAATACGACTCGTGCAATCATCGACTTATTGAAAGAAGCATTTGATGAGCATCTATTCATAATTCTCGGTTTGGCATGTCTAATGACCCTCAACGTCTTATGATACCTCTGTAATACCTCTGAACTATTTCTTGTTGAGATACGTCGAACCACTTGTGTACTCTAAGCCCGAGACCCCTGACAATTTGAAGGACCACATTGTTTTCATTACTAGCGAGATACGGATTCAATTATTGGTTAGAGTAGCCGAAAGTTTGATTTCTCGTCTCGACTTCTCTCACGCCAGTCGTGGTGATCACACCCCCAAAGTTTAAATTAAAAAATATTGAAATAAAAGTGTCAGCATTAACTGGCCCGTTCCAAAACGAATATATGAAGCTTTAAAGGTTACTCTTAATCACGGAAGAAGCAAGGAATTCAAGTTGTTGTTCGCCAAAAACACTGTGGATTTTCCGCATAACATTTGCAGAAAACTTAAGGAGCCTGCTCAAAAGATAAGAAAACCGACGTATACAAAAACATTCAACACCTGATTCAACAAACACCGTCAGTGGAAACTATAACAGCAATGTTACCAGCCTTAGGTAACAGAACCAATGAGATAAACATCAAAACTAGGGGTCATTAAAACAATGATAAATATTTTTAAGTATGGAAATGCATGTCAGACTATAGAAATTAGTCCTCCTGAGACGTTATGAAAATGAAAAAAGTATTTTTACCGAAAAATGACACATCTATGAAATGATCTATTTTTTAATTATCTTATTCTGCTGTATCAATATCCCCGCGCTGAGAGGGGCAAGAGGAAGCACATGCGAAGCCAAATTTATATTTGCAAAGAAGTTTGTCGTTTCCCATTGCCGTTTATTCAACCACTTCAAAAGGACTTCACAAAGAAATCAAGTCTTTTTAGCTTTCTTTCTAGTTTATCCCTTCACATCATCCGCAAGATGGCAAATGATCTGTTTTGGAATCATTGGCGTGTAGTGTTTCCCCTATTCGAAAAAATAACCCCTTCTTGTATTTCTTCGTTCATCCCTAGACAATAGAATATTCCATAGGCCATCTTCCACAAGTAATATATACCTGGTTTATTGTTGTCTGCTTGTTTTGTCAGTTTGAAAATATTCTTAAGATTTTGGCTAATCGTAGGCGATATTGAAGGGAGTAGAACTATCTCCAGTTCCAATCAAATGTCAATTTATCCCTTGTTTCTCACAAAATAATAACTCTACTCAGAGCAAAACTCAATTAACTTATATTTTGCCTCAATTTTGATGTGGCTTAACCAGATGGATCACCCGATTCAATACCGTGAAACATCTTTATGTCAGATTCAAAAACTATATTTTCGGTAAGGCATGAGGTCTTTAGTTGACGCGGATTCATTTCAATGTCAATGAAATTTTTTCATTTCCAGGAGCAAACAAGCGAAGTGAATTATAGTGATCGGATGAAGAATCCAATATTCCATTTTTTATATATTTGGCAAGAATACAGCTACTTTTATGCAATAACGCCTGAAAAGTCCCTTATATTAGTCAAAACCCGCGTGTTGCACACATAATACAAAGTTAATCGAACCAGAAGCCCCACGTGTTATATTTCTTTCATATGTTCTCAGTGTCAATCAATCGATAAACTTTCTTCTTCTGGAGAAAAGATTGCGAAACTGTCAGGTCAGTAAGAGCTAATTCATTTTATTTTTAATTCATTGACAGTCTCAATGTCAGTCTATATCATTTGTCAGAAGAAATTTTTTAGAGATTTTTAGAGATTAGACAATGATAACACTTCGAACAAAAACTTGATTGACCGGTTTTGAACCAAAACAATTGGAATTTTATTTGGATTGGTGAATTTACGTCCGCTTCAGGGTGAACGAAGCATACCCCTCTCAAAGCTTTTGTGTCAAAACGCAACTTGGGAGTGTCATCGCTGTTTGTACTTCCACTTTGTCTGTATATTCTGTTTAACATGAACGGTTTAGCATTAAAATAGGAGTTTAACGCTACGAAAATATCATATAATAAACGCTATTTAACGGTCATTTTGCTTTTTCATAAATTCCATATGAAATTCTACTCAATAAAGAGATCAAGAGGGTCCTCGACAACCGGAGTGTGGACGCAATAACGACTTGCAGAATCGAACGATTGGTTAGCAAAGTGAAACATAAAGATCCAAACATTTTGACGCAAGGGTACAAGTAATTTACACAGGCATTGTACTAGTTCTTTAACTTTTCAAGTACACTAGGTTAGCGAAATTAGTGAAGTATTGTGAGTGCCGGTTAATAATGTCGATTCAGATAACAGATGGCGGAAATTTTGCATATGGTTTGTGTCTATAATAACTTGTGGTATTTTGGAGGGTACAGATCTGTCATTAATTCTCACTTAGTGATTGGACGAAATGGCGTAAACAACAAAGTTTTTTTTGCTTCGAAAATGTCGAATTTTATGTCGAATTTAAAGTTGTTTTGCGGGGAAGTTTAATAACCTTCTTTCATTTGAAGAGAAAAGCTGCAGAAAGTTATCGATTGTTGGCAAAAGCTTACGGTGAACAAGCTCCAACTCCGAAAACTTATGAACGATAGTTTGCGCGCTTCGAAAGTTTTGACTTAAAAGACAAAGAACCTCCAGGACGGCTTAAAAAAATTTGAAGATGCAGAACCGCAAGCATTTTTGGATGAAAATTCGTGTCGAACGCAAAAATAACTTGCTTTGGAGTTGGGTTTTGCTTGATAAACCATCTTGGAACATTTACATGCAATGGAAAAGATTCGACAACTTGGAAAATGGGTCTCACATAAACTGATCAAAAATCATCTCAATGTCTGAATCAAAAATCTCGAAGTGCAGAAAAAACATAGTTTTTTGTGTACTTCGTACTTTGTATACTTACTTGTGTTTTTTTTTTCAAAAAACATAGTTTTTTTGCGAGCAATAAAAAAAAAATAGTTTTTCGAGTCGAATCGTTACTGGCGATGAAAAATGGGCTTATTACGATAACCTTAAATGTAAAGCATCGTATGTTGATCTTGGCCAACCATCAACTTCACAACCAAAACGCGATATTCATTGCCAAAAGCTTATGGTGCGTACTTGGTAGGACTAGAAGAGTGTTGTGTATTATGAGGTACTAAAACCGAATGAAACAGTCACAGCTGATTGCTACCGATGCCAACTGACCAATTTGGCACACACACTGAACGAAAAACGACCATTGATAGCTCAAAAATACCACAAAGTTCTGTTCCACGATGACAAACCCAGACTTCATCGGGCAAACATCGTTCTAGAAAAATTAGAATGGCTTGGTTGGGAACACCTTGATCACCCCGTACTCTTCAGACCTTGCTTCTTCCGACCACCATTTGTTTCGATTGATGCAGATCAGCTGGCCGACGTACGTTTTCGAATTTCTGAAATGAATGGATTGCATCGAAAGATGAGGGCTCCTCTAAAAGTGCAATTAAAAAAACTTCCCACAAGATGGGAGGAAAGTAAATCTAACGATGGGCAATATATTGGTTAATGTACTCATTCATTTAGTTATTGAAATAAATGCAAGTTTAAAAATCGACAATATTAACCGATACTTCCAATATGTCGAGGGATAGTAAGGACTCAATGCTCGCAGAAAGCACTGAGACAAATGCGCTTGATTGCACTATTTCACAGTAGCCTAAATCTCAGGAGGTGAAAACGAGGTGACATATGAACACCTTAAGAACGCGGAAATGACCACCAAAACCCATCAACATTTTTGGCAGTTTAGCAAAATTTACAAAAGTTTACAATTTATTGGTCTGTCTTTTGGTTATTTCGAAAAATTTCCAAACTCCGATGACAATCCGATCCGATGAAAAAACTACATTGTCAACAATCACATTAGCATAAATCATATGCGAACATAGCCGATTTTGCAAGCATATACCAGCTGCCACACTCAGATATGAACGCTGACCACAGCATGATATCGTGCATGATAACACATCTCATACACCCAGTGACAAAAAAATCTACAAAATAGGAATTTTCCAAGTTACCATCAAAATGACATAATTAGCTTATCCCGAGGCAAACGAAATTATCCAGGTAGTAATTAGGGATCCTATATAAACTATAGAATGCAAAATTTCCGCATTTAGTCTGATTTTGCAAGCCAATAGGTAAAGAATTATCCTAGAGATGCGAAAATACATCACTTTGAGTCTAGAACAAAAGGCCGAAATTTGGGCCACTTACCAATCAGGTAAGTGTAATCAGAAATGGCTCGGCAAATGGGGTGCAGCGAGGGGACGGTTCCAAATTTAATTTAAAAAAAGCAAGATACAGGCCTTGAGCGAAAAAAGGGCAGCGGAAGAAAACCTTTTGAAGTTCCTGACCCTGGCAAATCGATTCGAATCAGCATCAAAATTGTGGGCAGAGTTGTTAAAATGAGCCTTGCAGTACCAGAACAATCCAAAGAAGGTTGAACAAGATGGGTTTGCGTTCTTGTCGCCCTGCGAAAAAGCCGCTTTTGAATAAACGAATGAGGCAAGCTCGTCTTGAATGGTGCAAAGATAGAAAAAACTGGACCTTAGAGGATTGGAAACGAGTCATTTTCTCAGATGAGTCGAAATTTAATCTTTTTGGACCAGATGGAACATTTCGAGTGAGACGCAGAACCGGTGAACTATATTCGGGCGAATGTATCCAAGCAACGGTAAAGCATTCCCCTTTTGTGATGGTTTGGGGATGTATCCTACATAATCTATTAGGGCCTCTTATTATTCTTGAAGGATCTGTGAATGCTGCTAAATACAGAGAAATTGTTGAAGAAGGCGTAGTTCCAGCAATCGAGGATCTCTTCCAAGACAATTCGGCTCTTGCACATCGAGCTCGCTCTGTAAGTTATTTTCACATTGGAAAGAAAAATATTTTTACTAATGAATTTTGTAATATTTTGTCTTTTCCAGGTAACACAATTCAAGGAGCAGCTGGGGATAGAGTCATTGCCGTGGCCAGGAAACAGTCCCGACTTGAATCATTCATTGCCAAAAGCTTATGGTGCGTACTTGGTAGGACTAGAAGAGTGTTGTGTATTATGAGGTACTAAAACCGAATGAAACAGTCACAGCTGATTGCTACCGATGCCAACTGACCAATTTGGCACACACACTGAACGAAAAACGACCATTGATAGCTCAAAAATACCACAAAGTTCTGTTCCACGATGACAAACCCAGACTTCATCGGGCAAACATCGTTCTAGAAAAATTAGAATGGCTTGGTTGGGAACACCTTGATCACCCCGTACTCTTCAGACCTTGCTTCTTCCGACCACCATTTGTTTCGATTGATGCAGATCAGCTGGCCGACGTACGTTTTCGAATTTCTGAAATGAATGGATTGCATCGAAAGATGAGGGCTCCTCTAAAAGTGCAATTAAAAAAACTTCCCACAAGATGGGAGGAAAGTAAATCTAACGATGGGCAATATATTGGTTAATGTACTCATTCATTTAGTTATTGAAATAAATGCAAGTTTAAAAATCGACAATATTAACCGATACTTCCAATATGTCGAGGGATAGTAAGGACTCAATGCTCGCAGAAAGCACTGAGACAAATGCGCTTGATTGCACTATTTCACAGTAGCCTAAATCTCAGGAGGTGAAAACGAGGTGACATATGAACACCTTAAGAACGCGGAAATGACCACCAAAACCCATCAACATTTTTGGCAGTTTAGCAAAATTTACAAAAGTTTACAATTTATTGGTCTGTCTTTTGGTTATTTCGAAAAATTTCCAAACTCCGATGACAATCCGATCCGATGAAAAAACTACATTGTCAACAATCACATTAGCATAAATCATATGCGAACATAGCCGATTTTGCAAGCATATACCAGCTGCCACACTCAGATATGAACGCTGACCACAGCATGATATCGTGCATGATAACACATCTCATACACCCAGTGACAAAAAAATCTACAAAATAGGAATTTTCCAAGTTACCATCAAAATGACATAATTAGCTTATCCCGAGGCAAACGAAATTATCCAGGTAGTAATTAGGGATCCTATATAAACTATAGAATGCAAAATTTCCGCATTTAGTCTGATTTTGCAAGCCAATAGGTAAAGAATTATCCTAGAGATGCGAAAATACATCACTTTGAGTCTAGAACAAAAGGCCGAAATTTGGGCCACTTACCAATCAGGTAAGTGTAATCAGAAATGGCTCGGCAAATGGGGTGCAGCGAGGGGACGGTTCCAAATTTAATTTAAAAAAAGCAAGATACAGGCCTTGAGCGAAAAAAGGGCAGCGGAAGAAAACCTTTTGAAGTTCCTGACCCTGGCAAATCGATTCGAATCAGCATCAAAATTGTGGGCAGAGTTGTTAAAATGAGCCTTGCAGTACCAGAACAATCCAAAGAAGGTTGAACAAGATGGGTTTGCGTTCTTGTCGCCCTGCGAAAAAGCCGCTTTTGAATAAACGAATGAGGCAAGCTCGTCTTGAATGGTGCAAAGATAGAAAAAACTGGACCTTAGAGGATTGGAAACGAGTCATTTTCTCAGATGAGTCGAAATTTAATCTTTTTGGACCAGATGGAACATTGCGAGTGAGACGCAGAACCGGTGAACGATATTCGGACGAATGTATCCAAGCAACGGTAAAGCATTCCCCTTTTGTGATGGTTTGGGGATGTATCCTACATAATCTATTAGGGCCTCTTATTATTCTTGAAGGATCTGTGAATGCTGCTAAATACAGAGAAATTGTTGAAGAAGGCGTAGTTCCAGCAATCGAGGATCTCTTCCAAGACAATTCGGCTCTTGCACATCGAGCTCGCTCTGTAAGTTATTTTCACATTGGAAAGAAAAATATTTTTACTAATGAATTTTGTAATATTTTGTCTTTTCCAGGTAACACAATTCAAGGAGCAGCTGGGGATAGAGTCATTGCCGTGGCCAGGAAACAGTCCCGACTTGAATCCTATTGAAAACCTTTGGCAGGTAATGGGTTCAAAAATAAGGAAAAGTGAACTGCAAACTCTCCTAAACCTGAAAAGTGTGGGAAGAAGAAATCAATGAAGATTTTTTAAAAAAATTTGTATGACATCATGGTAAGGCGATTGAAGGCAGTCATCCAAGCAAATGGCGGGACGATCAGTTATTAATAATTTTTAAATACATAAGAACTAATTGAATATCTGTAATTTTAATTTTTTCTTAGTTATAACAATATGTTTACTCTTTTGTATTTATATGAAAGAAAAATAAAACAAAGGAGTAATTTCTTTCAAATAAAATATTTTGCAATTAAAAAGGTTTTCTATTTTTTAACGAATCAAGCTATTGGAATAATGTTCCAACATTGTATCGCGTTTTTCAGGGACATAAGTCAATAAGAAAAGTAATTTGTATCTAAAAAGTGAACGTTTGTAGAAACTAGATAAAATCTGTAGTGATTTTCATTGAATTGGCATCTCGTAGATTTTTTTGTCACTGGGTGTATGTTATTTGTGGTTCTTGGAATATTTTAAAAGCTTTTAAAGGAGATCCGGCGGTAATTTCGATCATTTAAACAAAAAAAAAAATGTTAGAGATAAAATACTTAAAAAGAATGAAGAAAAAAACGTTTCGAAAATGAATCTTGTCCCTTCTTTGCAGTACAATTCTTCTGCAAATGACTGTTATTCGCAAAACGTAACCCACCCAACGTCGATTTTCCATTCGTAGAAATAACTCCTTTCCGTCTATCACAGCACTTCCTGCGGAACATTATATCTTTCATTGAAGATTCCCGTTTGAAATGCAGCTCGATCCGAAAAAGAATCGCAGGAAATTCGTTTCATAAATCAGTCCAATCCAACACTGAAGGATTTTCACATTCTCTATGTGGAATGAAGTTACAATCCGTTACTCTAGAAGTAGGATCAGACGAAATTGCTCAATATACACATGCACATGTTGAACTGAGAAGTAAGGAAGTCAGTATCTCTCGGGGTAGATCAAAAGTATCTACGCAATGAAATATTTGGCATTTTCACGAATAATGACTTTAGGGATATCGAAGCTTTTTTTTTACGATACATTTTTTTTTTATTTTGGTTTACGCCAGGAGGATAGATACGCGCAATAATAGTGCGTTTGTGTTCAATAAAAATAACATGCGTTTCGTCTTCGATTCCTGATTTCGAGACTCGAGGTTTCGTTCGAAAGTTTATGGTTGATAAAACTTTGGTATCTGGATTTTCGACTTTCCAACACGAAGATTGATATTGCTTGCAATTATGTTCGATGTATCTTCAGGTATTCGTTTGGATATTATTAGTTTGATAAATTTCGAAACGGTACGGAACGTGTGTAGAATAATGAGAAGGATATATTAGTCAATTTGGGCCCGATCCAGCTAGTAGTCTTTCCGCGAATTCTTTTTTCAAACAACCAGTTGGAATTCATTGTGCTGCTCACGCAAGAGTATTTAATTATCCTTTCTTCCATTTAAAATCATTGAATTAATGAGCACCCAATTCAATTCAATGAACGCATATTTTTCATCCCTTCGACTGGCTCGCATTATACCTCGGCCAAAGAAATTTCCTGGAAGGTTAAATGGCAAGTTTTCTTGAAAGTAGTGTTCAGACAATAAGTTCAATATGCAAGTTGAAAGCTTGCCTTGCGGTTTTAATTAATTTTCAGACATCTAACGCCCCAATTTAATTCTTATCCCAAAACCTTTTGAAATCCTTCTGCGTCCTTCAGTTCGTGTCGAGGACTGATTCCATTTCATTTATCCCAAGCACAACCAACAAATGTTTGCAGCGAACACTACAAAACTCTAAAATTGAATAGTCCTGCTGCCCTAAACTTTTGTGCATGTGATTACGGGAATGATTTGTTATACCATCTTCGAGCAAAAGGGACGAATATAAAATAGAGATCAAATCCCGAATTTCAAGAAATGGAAAGAATCCAGCACTCGTCGCCGTATGCAAAAGATTCGCTTGGCTTTGTGAGTTTGTGAATCATTAAGTTAACCAGCCACCGCTAGCACCTTCTAGTTATCGTTATCATCCAAAATCATTTCGTATTCAGCAACATTTTCGGGACTGCTATTCTGAAGTAGTTGGAAAAAAAATACGGGGAAGGTGGCAAGCACGAGACCTTTTCCTTTTGCTTTTATTAAGCCAATTGGATGGAAGGCCTGAGATGACCTTAGCTCGAGTAATAACGACGTTTTCGACTCATTGAATAAAAAAGCACGAACGGGTCTCTCCCTCTTACTCGACGATTACGGCTGATAGAGTGGAAAGAATTGATTGGTATTCTAAAGGACTCGGGCGAAAGAGGAAGATGTTCAAACAGGCCTGGATCTGACCGACGTTGCGTGAATAAAGTCTATCTCGGGATAGGTATCTGCAGGAAAAAGAAATATCTCTGGAGTGAGTTGCTTGTATCCTTTAATCCAAGGCTATTCTGAGGTGGATTGCTTTCTTCATTTTGAATAAGCATGTTTATAATGGGGTTTTACCTGCGCTAAGTACAAGCACTTTGCCATAATAGGGAAGACGATGCTTGGTGTGAGCTTATTATCAATGTCAAGGACAAGAGAAGGAAATTGTATTTTTCGGTTTAAGATTTTGTGTCACCGACTTTGCGATAAAATTTCAATTTGCTTGTTAGATTATAT
Organism: Stratiomys singularior; assembly: GCA_954870665.1. Lineage (NCBI taxonomy): Eukaryota > Metazoa > Arthropoda > Insecta > Diptera > Stratiomyidae > Stratiomys > Stratiomys singularior. The sequence continues at coordinate 33,833,963 of OX940879.1, forward strand.
GGTCTTGTCTATGATAATAGGAAACCTGAACCTAGTCTTAAAGCCATTATTTTTCTCAATAGACTTAAAAATGAAGTAGTTTGTTAGTGGCTTGTTAATATTAAATGTGATGACGTTATAGAAAGTCCACGTCTTATTTTCTTATTACTCGCGGGTATATCACTCTTTTGATGCATGTTGAAGAATGTTTAATAGGACATTTATGTTTTCCCGTTGAATTCAAACGTTATTCGATATAATAATGCAACTCATGGTCCAAATTATACACTCAATTCCAATCAGAACGGACAGGAAAGTAAAGTACGTATTGAAAAAAGCAAAAAACAAGAATCACAGTGTTTGTGAGACACAAATTGACCTTGACTTTCGAAAAAGATCTTTCCCGGATGCCGCATTGATGAGTTCTCCCTTTTGGGGATATTCAGGAGAAAAATGAGTTCATCAAAAGTTTGTTTTCTTTTTCGTGATTAGAACTAATTAGAGTTAGGATTATAAACTATATTACCAATAAGTACAGGAACCTTTGAGTATGGTTTGAATTTTTGAGAGTATGTTCTCCTTTGATGCCATTGGTCTTTCAGAATTATGGGTGCACATACCTTACTCGTGTTTTTAAACTTTCATTTATAAATTTGATATTTTTCATTGCGAACTCCATATTTTGTCGTCCCATTTGTCAGGGTTCGAATCATTGAAAAGTTGACTATACGAATGAATATTAACGACTTTCGAGGATCCGGTTTTCACCAACAAACTCGAGATAAGGTGTTGTCAAATTCTGGTCCTTTAAGCTTACAATATTTTATCCAGAGTATCCCGGATAGTTATGATCTGTCTTTATTTCTATGTTCCGGGGCGTCTTTTTTTCTATTCTTCGAGTTATTTCTTACGTCTGGCTAAAGTCGCCCGAAATTTTAGACAGGAGTTAATGGATGGGAAAGGTACTTATAAACTTTCCTTTATTCGACAAGTGTTCAGCTAAAGATATCGAAATCTCTACCCATTAAAATATCCCGAAAGAACGGTAGAAACAATAACAACTGGATGAGTCGATACTTTGTCCACGTAGAAATAAGGATAACCACATTAGGGAGTAGAGTAATAACTGCAAGAGAACGTACAACTTTCAATTCGAAACTAATTATAGGATTGATGAAATATGTGGTCCTTGATGATCATCAGTTGCAATTGGCGATAAATTTGAAATCAATTCGTCAATTTTGTCAATTAACCTCTGAAAACGTCTGCCTCTTTCTAACAAGCCAAATCGTGGGTTGTGTACAATGTTATCTATCACTTTTTGCCGTTTCTGAAATAGTTTTTTATGCGGAATAATGCCAACGGCTCTAACTAAAACCAGCTTTACAGGTCCTTTTGACATCGAACAATAAAGGTCTGTTCATGCGTTAAATAGCGAAAAATACGCAATGAACTTTTTCGAAATTAATGAAATCAGTAAATATTTGTCTGAGTGTTTGATTTCGCGTGTTTGATTTCGATTCTAATAATATGATTCTTCATGGAAAACGTTTAACTTTGATCTCAATAATTTTGTTTACAAGCAAATGGACGGAAAGACCTCGGGTAAAGGAGATTTTTGGAGGGGGCAAGCTGCCTGCTTGAGGGTACAACTGGAAGTAAGAAAAACTGCAGGTTATATACATTAAAACAAAAATAATTAAAATTAATCAATTAATTAATTTAATCAATAAAATTAATTAAAAATTTTGAACAAAAGTGCAAACATTATCTCAATTGAAGCACAGTCTCCTCGGATTTCACGCAAATTTACCCACCACTTTATTGTTAGAATATGACAAGTTCCCCCGCGATAATTTTTCGATGAACACTTAATCATTGTCAGGTCATTCAGTCGAGTTCCCACCAGGAGAAGGAAGGAGCTGCTGCTGAAGGAGCGTTGTACGGTACAAGTGGTGTACGGTAAAGCTATCAAGATTTTTAAAGCTCTAGCGATTTCTGTCAAAATTGGTTTTGTGCCTTCTAGCACTACAGAAACGGTCAAATCGGTGGCACAGGGTTTTCTTCACACAATTTTACTATCAGGGCACTATCAGGTATCCAGATGGCGGCGGTGCCGGATTGATCACAATACCATGCAGCCTCCTCCTTATTGTGGTGTTGCTCAGATATCAGCAACAAGTGGACTGTTCCCTCTCTTGCAACCTGGTATAGTAAATCTTGTGCAGTTGAGCTACAGTGTAGATTGATCTGCAGGACTTGGATCATGTCTTTGCTCTGTTCTTGCTTAGTGCCTCTTTGAACTCCTGGCACCTACCACTTCCTGGGATATGAGTCAGATCTTCAGACTTCCGTCCGCTATCTTTGCACAACATACAACTGGGATCGTTTGGGCAGTCTCTCGCCTTATGGCTGGAAGTGCTACACCTGTAGCACAGCTTGCTTCGCTCTGGCCCCTTGCAGTTCAAGGAGATGTGTCCAAAGTTAAGGCATTTGTAGCATCGAGTTAGGACTACCCTCCGACATATCCTGCACACAACCCAGCCGATTTTTATTTTCTCCTTGGCCAGGAGTTGCACAGCGTCTTTCTCTGGGATGTGTTTTATTGCCGCCCCTTATCCTCTAGGGTTGGTAGGCGTTAGCCTTACCCTAAAGCTCTCTGCCGTAGGAAGAATTAGCCTAAGGGAATCTTCTACTTCTTTGGCATCCGCAATGCAGTCAAGGCTTCTTATTTCCAAAGAGGCCTTTGGCTGCAAAGTCGAGATAACAGCTTTAGAGCCCAGGAGGTCCTTGACAGTGCTGTTGAACCGTCCCTTGTCGGTGGATTCCGCTCCGAGCTCTACGAGGAGACCGCCTGTTCTGGTCGCTCTTACTGTTCGTATACAGACACCGTTTTTCTCGGGTTCCACATTTTGCCTGATTTCCTTGAGGACCTCGGCGTAAGTTCTCCCGTCTGCAGGCTTGATCAGTAGAGCATCCCTGCGCTGCTTGTTCCTGGTCTTTTGTGGCATTGCGCTGTGTTTCGTGCCTTCTTACTTTTCGGGTGCCTGTTTGGAATCTTTTGTTGTCGCGCGGTATATCTTCTTCGCAGCCTTCTGTTGCGATTTAGATTGCACCAATTGAAAGCCATCATTTTCCTCCTTCCCTTGACTGATGTCTCCTGTCTCAACTGTTTGTCGGCCCCTTCGCTCATTTCCTACGGTCAGGTTTAAGTGGACTACATGCCGCCCTTTTGCCTTTTACGAGAGGAATAGCATTTTCGGTGAAGGGAGTTTTATTTTCTGGAACTTTCTTAAGCTCTTTCAATTCACTCTCCGCCCGTAGCCACCTGCGGCGATAGTGCTGGATCCTATTGACGAGGTCCTCCAATTCGTCAATCCCATTTTTGATGACATTTTTTTGGACATTCGTTGAATTTCTCATCACTTTTATTATAGCGCTTATGTTCCTTGTTAGACGCTCTTCCTCACTTCTGTCAGCGGCAATTTTCGTTATCAGGTCCTCCTCAGGCGAAGTTCTCGATATACTATCAGCAGGAGGGTTTTGTTGTTGTTGAGCATCATTGGTTTTGCCTTCCACGCAGTTCAATATATGACTTTTAATGGCCCCTGGAGAATGGCACTTCGGATCAATGATTCCACTGCCCGAAGCCTCCACTGCGCTTCTGGTATCGTTCGCTCCATCGCCTTGTGTAGGAGGGATGTTTTGGACAAGCACCTTTTTTCTGTTGCAAAGCGTTCGATGAAGGTTTGCTTGCACGATGTTTTCTCACTGCCTTGATTAGGCTTGGCTACTCTTTGAGGCGGAGTTCGCAGTAGTTTTGGCCTTCGGGCGAACATGCTTGCGTCGTTGATTATTTCACTTGTAATTTTTGATTATTCAGTGGCCAAGTGTTCCACCACTGAAAAATGCTCTGGCGACTTATCCCCAGCATGAATGCTGGAGACAAGCCCGCATGAGGTCGAGGCTCCCTCGCACGTCGGGGTGTATATCCCCACCCCTAATTTACTATTTTGGTTGTCACTCATCATATATATTTTTTTTAGGTGGATGCTTTGAGTGACTTGATCACGCGTCTGGATGACGGGCAACCTCGTCAAGCCCCCCCCCACCACGACAAGGTAGCACCCATGGGGGGTAGCTGTGATGATTAGAGATTGCTTTGATTTCCTTATTCGACGCCTAACGATGAACGACTATATCTTCCGTTCTTTTTTTCGACGAAACAGTCCCTTTATACCAAACAGGAAGGTTTGGGAAATTTTTAAAGCTAAATGCAACCAACAAACCCAAATGTCACTATCGAGGAGCAATTGCTTCACTTTTCAAGGAGAACATTATATAAAAGATTTATCCCGGCCAATATTATGGAACAAATCGAAATATTACCTGTGACCATTGGTTTGCTTCGGTCCGACTTGAAAAGGCACTTCGTCAGGAACCATTTAAGCTAATACTATCTATGCGTAGATACTATCTACAAGCGTAGATAGTATCTACGCTTGTAGATACTATCAGGGCTAACAAATACGAGATTCCTTGAAGAAAAGGTTGATCTGGACCATTAGAACCATTTTTTGCTATGGTGTATGCTTGATATTATTGTCATATAAACTGAAGCCCTCATGAATAATTTACTTACTATCATCGGGTGACGACAAAGGTATCATGGACCCTGCAACTGGAAAGCCAGCCAATTGATGAGACAGGCTTTACCATGTCATGCTCGAGGAAAACCAATAGGTGCCAATAGTTATATTTTACACTCAATTAATATCAGTGTAGATGAAACAAAGACTGGAAGCTAATCCTTTGCCGAGGCATCCACGAAAGAACATTAATAATATCTTCCACAAACAAGCTTAAAGACTGTAAAAGAAGAGTAAACAAAATACTCGCTGGGAATATACACTGCTTAGTTTACTTTCACTTGTAAACACAACTTCTTGGCTATATCATTTAGAGCCTTCAAAAATGAGGTGTAATCATACCAACCCTTTCTGCCACGGGTTTTATTTTAGATTATTGTAGTTTAATGGTCACAGGGGTGTTAATAAAAACAAATAAAATATAAATATCCTGGGTTATGAGAGCCATAAAAATGTCGCAATTTCTTTGAAGGAATTATAATACAAAGGGGTAAGGAAGTCAGCAGAGAGAGGTGATAATATGATTAGATCATGTGGAAGGCTTTGGAAAAAAAGTCAAACAATGAGAACGCCGAACATTCAGCCCAATGATGACCTTAATAAGGTGTTCAACTTCTACTTGAATAAGAATTCATCAAGGAGCTTATTGCTCCTCCTTTTTATTACATCGTAACGAAAATAACAGTTTGTGTGAACTCGTCAAATAACCATGTTCCTTGTTAAGCAACCAACTTACTTCCAACGTCCACTTTCCTTTTTATTAAATCAACTGACAGATAAATTTTCATCGCAGAATGGCACAGAATGATAATAATGTCAAGGCATTCATTCGTTTGGTAAAAATAAGAGATAAAATTTAATAGAAAGAAAATGTTGCAGGAAACAAGAAAATATACGCTCACTCTGCACATTTTTACTCTTTTAAAATTATACGTTCAACGTGAATGAATTTGCTCTGAAGCACATCCTTCTGCATACCCACTCCATTAATTTTCTCCACAGAAATGAGGAAAATATCTCCTTGGAGAAAGATTGCGAAATAAATTTCCCGATTAATTTAGTCAGGCCTGGCTTGGCATAGCAATGTCAACGTGAAATGCGAACAACTGTGACCATATTTCCCCCAAATAAGTGTCAACGGCGAGATGGTTCCCATAGTTAATTTTCGGTAAAAGGAAAAATATGGAATTTTAGTTTTTCATTAAAATCTCTCCCTGTCATTTCGGGAGGCTGAAAGTATCTTGTGCAACCATGGCAGCAATAATCCATAAAACGTGGACACAGTTGACCCTTTTAATTTTAAAATTTATTGCCTTTTTCCATCTAGTGCCAACCTATCGTTCCTCCCGCTCCTCGGCGGACCAATTCGTCATTCAACTGGGTACACGGTTTCGCTAGAGCCTTCTGTTTTTCACCATTTTCCGGCAAAATATCATCACCAGTCGTGAAAGCACTTGTTTTGCTTTATGGTTTCTATTGCTGGTCGTGTATTCGTGACAGGATACTCCCCCGCAACATGGTTTATTTAGGTAGCGAAAGCAAGTCATGACTTTCAAATTTTGATATTTAGTGGAATCGCGTTTGAGGCTTTTGTATAAACAGAGTATTCATGCAAAGGTCCAGAAAAGTATCAAATTTATTCTATTTAACGGAATGGAAGCAATATTGATAATTTATTGTCATTTGGGATTCTAATCACTTATAAAATTCATAGAATGACCTTTGTCACTACAAGGTTTGCTTTTTATGTGGTTCAGTAAATAGGGACTCGGATGCTATCACCTTTCTGACGATAGGAACGGTTCAAACGATTGGAAGAGTTTATGTTATTGAATAAAATAAGGATATTTAATTCTGGATAAGTCAATATAAAAAATAACAAAAGGCCTGATATTTCGGCTGGATATTGTGATATAATCGTTGGATCATTATTCTTGCATATTCTGCAATGGATTTCGTTAGAGAAACATAATGCTAGCATCAGGAAAACGAGGTTAACGAGACTTCTTATTCAAGTAGGCTCTTATTGTTCACCAGGCTCTAATTCTATTTGTTAACACTCCTCTTAGTATAAATCAACTAAATACCTTATGGTCAAAAAAGAAATGGAATTTTAAATTTTGAATTGCCGCGCCTATCCAATCGGTAAATTTTTTCTCAACGTTGGCAATACTTTTTTTTTGTGTTCTGTCAAATTTTCACGCATATCATACGGTTAGTATTCAATTAGCATCTATTAGACAAGGCGAAAAATTGTTATGTGGAATTTATTATAATGGATGCAATATTATAACGCGCGTGCGTAAAATTTTATTTTAACAATGAAATGTCGTGTGCTTATTCATTGAAAATTTTACAAAAGACGTATGGTGAAGCGTGTATGTTGAAAACAAGAGCATACAAACAGTATAAAAAGTTCAAAGGCTGCCGAGAGAGCCTAGAGCAAAATGAGATCCTTGGACGGCCCTCAACGTATGTTACCGACAAAAAATTGTTGTGCATCGATCAGAGAGATTGTTGTGTTGTTGAGCATCTAATATGGATCAGCCGAACACATTTTAACTAATATTTCGGGCATGAAACTTGTCGCTCCTCAGCTGGTATCAAAACAGCTGAATTTCATTTATAAAACAGCTTTGTGTTTATGAGGCCAAAGAGATGATTTCCAATGCAGACAGCGACCCAAAATTTATCTTTGCTGGTGACAAAACATGTGTTTATGTATTTGTTATGCCAACCGAACAACATTCTTCCAAATGGTTTGCCGAAAATGAGCGAAAACCAAAGAGAGTCGGCCAGAAACCAAAGTTTTGCTGACAGTTTTCCTTTATATTCGTTGTGTGATGCACTACGAATTCGTTCCGGAAGGACAATACGTTCAATAAGAATACTATTTAAGCATGACGCGTCATTTGCGTAAAGCCATTCGCAAAAAAAACCACCATTCGCAAAAAAGGCCCGATTAGTGGAAGAACAATTCATTGATTTCACACCACGATAAAGCGCCATCTGATACGACCTTGCTTACATCGGAATTCTAGCCCAAAAACTCAAATTGCCATTGCGGGCAATGCGTTTTGAGACCACAGTGGGCATAAAAAGAAATTTGCTGCGTGAGCCGAAGGCCATACCTTCGACGGCCTATAAAAATTGTATGGAAAATTGGATCAAACACTGACAGGCATGCGTTTCTGCAGAAAAGAGTATTTTGAAAAGGATAGTACGGAAATTTGTTAAAAATTGAAATTGCGTATTTTTTTCTAAATTTCCGTTCATTTTTTATCATTGTTTATTTATCGGTTTCAAATTGACTGTCTTTATTTGAAATTTGCAGGAGATAGACCACACCGTTGTCGATTTGACATTTTGATGAAGATTTCTAACGTGGCTTGCATAAGGCCAACACTGGAAAATGGGAAAAGGTACACTTATTTTAGACACTTTATTTATAAATACAAGACATTTTTAAATTATTTTTTAATGTTTTATGGTGACAAACTATCAAGAAACTACGTTAGAAAAATCTGGTCGTATCCGGTTCTTGACATTATGGTATAAATTTCCGCCATTTATCCTTCGCTCGTGAAGCTTTTCTAAAAACAAATATATATGATTTTGGTAGTTTTATAAAAGGGCACTTTTTGATGAAGCTTAAGTATAGAAAGATAAATTAATAAAAAATAGCGCCGAAGCTCTTAGTAAGGCGCCCTCATTGAGCGGGAAAAATGCTTCATAAAGATAAAGATTCTGAAAATATTGAAAGATGTTGGGAATTCGAGCTTAACTAGACAATGGAGATGTTAACTAGATCGTAGGCAATGAGGGTCGCCTCTCTTGAAGCAGGTCTCTCGTAGGTGATGACCTGCTTCAGCAGGTTTTCAATTGAAAATAGGCCCTTTTTAGAAAAATACACCTATATAACCTATATAATAGCAGACGAGGAAGCAAAACTCGGCCACTAGTTAATGAAAAAGCATCTTACTCTGCTTTTTGTTTTAATGCCCGCAGCGATCTCAAAGTAAAGCCTCTACTCGTTTATCGTTCAAAAGATTCATTCTCCTTCAAAAAGCATCATAAAGATAAGAGTAAACTGACTGTTTTGTGAAGATCTTGTAGTAAAGCATGAGTTACACATGACTTATTTACCGATTGGGCCGATGAAGTTTTTGGACCCTGCGATAAAAAATGTTTAACACATACAAACTTCCCACTCCGCATCTTGTTTACTATGGAAAACTACTCTTAAACTGCAACATACGGACCAGGACGTAAACGCCAAATAAGAAGTCACAGGCCAAAGAACTCTTCGCCCATCATCTCTTTACACATCAACTGCATTGAAGTCATTGAAGTAAGTAATTTATCCTAAACAGAGTTCAAAAAAAACATGACCATATTGTTGCATGCCTGAAAATTATTGAAAAGGCATGGAGTGACAAAACCCGTGAGTGTTCCTGGAGGAAGCTTTGGCTCGAACGTTTTGCCGAATGCGACATTGAAGTGTAAATACAACCATTTGATTGTGAAATTATAGCTCTAGTAAGAATCAGGTAGGTATTTAATCAGGATATTGATGAGCTTGTAGTAGAGCACAGTGAGAACTCACAAAGTTAAGATCTGGTGTAGAAGAAGATTGATTCTGATACGAAGAAGATACCGAAAAAAAGCAACCATCCATTGCTACAAATGGGATGGTCAAAGCATGGGAGCCTGTGTCAACATTCATGGCAATGACGAGTCTCACTTTTAACAAAGATTGAAGTTCCACCAATAGCTGAAAACTTTAGACTTTTCGTTTCAAAGTAATGCTAGGTATTTATCTCCCGAGGCAAATTATCAACAAAATAGATCTGCTCTCATCTAAACCTTACGTCAACACTCTCTGAACGACAGTATCAATGAGTGGCTCTTTAAGCCCGGTCTATTTCACTATCATCTATTCAATTTTTACCACTTCTCAGTTATTGTTATATGTATATAATTGTTATATGTATAATTATATATATATAATTGTTATATGTTATATGTGGAATTTATATAATTGTTATATATATACCCTGCAATCATTATGTGTTACATAATATGCTAAATAACGAGTAGTTAGCCCTAATGAAGCTTCTATGTACCAAATGTCAACAGAGTCAAACTCGATACTCCTTCTTCTCCCAGATCATCTCTTTACGTACTGACTGGACAAGGTGAGTTTGAGTGGAAATCCAGCCTTTAAATTCGTCAACGTTGCTAGAAACTGATACATATGAATACTGATCCATATTTTGCCCAATTCGATGTTTCATTTGACCTGGTAAGCCTGAAATGTTCTTATCATGATTGAGGTTGGTTGAAGTCTTAACATGGTTGAGGCTCCTGCGACCGATCAAGTTCTCATTAAAAAAAGCTAGGAATCATATGGCGAAAAAAATTTTGCACTTCTTGCGTATTTTACGTAAAGCAAGGAGTTTTTTATCAGTTACGAGTGTCAATAAGCCACTAACTTTTTTTCAAACTTGAACCGATTTTCGTTCCCCGAGGATAACGCGGAATGGTTTATGAGGATATATCATGCATGAATATATATAGACACGTAGCCCAGTGAAACGATGATTATATCTAAGGACAAAACAATCTGTTTTGAAATACTCACTCAACCTATTGTGGACCAGGCACTTAATGGTAGTGTCTGATGGTGGTGCACAGGAAACGGACAGGCAGATTGTGGGTATGCATATGGTGAACATAAGCGATCATACGTAAGGAGTGGATATTTGGGCACGCATGTACTTTTATCTCGCTAACCATAATGCCATGTCCTACGGCTATTCATTAAATAATTTTGACACTGACATAACTTCTATTAGTCGTGGCGAAAAGTGACATGTATCCATTTATCTGAGCATCTTCTGTCACAACATTTATATTTGACAACATATAATGTAATGTCTAGAATGACAAGAGTGAAGTGATCCCTGTTTCTTAAATTAATCTCATCAGCACGAGGCCGTTCGACGAGAAAGGACTCGCAGATTGTGAGATTGCTACAAAATATTCTCAAACGATGGGAAAAGAATGAAAGACTTGAACTATAGCGAATCTATCTGATAGAAATACAACTCTAGATAGAAATGCATGGCATCGAATCTCCTAGGGTAACAATTGTGGGAACGTTTTCGTAACGTCTATGACAAGAGAAGTTTCAAGCTTTTCGAACTAAAATAGTTCTCTACATACTGCAAAGTATTATCAAGTCAGATAAATAAAAAAACTGGGAAGCTTGTGAAAGGCACTTAAGCGATCAGGAGCCGAAGCGGATTTCAGGCTTTCTTCGGGTGACTGACCAGCTTGCTGTGCTAGCTAGCTGAACAGACAATTCAGGCACATGAAGCCTTTCAAAATCAAGGTGGAGAACTTCAATTTACCAACCACAATACTGTTGGAACTACGCTTGAAAAGATAAAATATACTGAATACTCCCCAAGATTGTCAATAAATAACTCTCAACCAGCACCAATACACTTGTCCAATCTTTTGAACAAGTGTATTATTTTCTTCATTCTAAGGCACCAAACATTTTGCAATTGATGTTATGTTGTTCCCGACAGCACCTCCATGGTTTTTTTTCACTGTAGTTATACCAGCAAGAAGTGCTCTTCTCTAGTCTCTACTTGTCTTTTCTTTCGGAGAAAAATCAAAAGTCGCAATATCGGTTGAGAAAGGGGATTAGGCATAGGGATTATGCCATTTTCAGTCCAAAATTGGACTGAATGAATGACTGTGTGAGCAGAGGCGTTATGGTGGTGAAAAAACCAGTCGAATAGTCTGGAAAAATCGACCGCTTGACTACCGCAAATCAGGCTCCTTCCTCCAGAGGCTATTGCCAAATCTTTTGAAAGCAGAAAACCAAGCTAACTGTCTAACTCTGAGGAAGAAACTCTGAATGAACGACTTTTTTTCACATTGAAGAAAAAAGTCAGCATTGTTTTGACGTTTGATTTCACTTCATGAATTTTTTGGGTGTTCTGCACTGGCTCCAGTGTTGTTTCGTTTCCGAGTCATAACCTTAGCACCAATATTTGACATCGGTGATGACCTAGGAAAAATAATTTGGATCATTTGAGAACTCTTCTTTGAAAGGAAAGCATAGTTCCACTCGCCCTGTTTTTGTTCTTTTCATACTCATATTGTCAGTTAAAATTCGGTAAACTAAACTCCAACTCTGAACACAATTTCTACATAAGATCGTCATCAATCTTCCAGGATGATGTTGCGATTGTTTTCAATATTTTGATTGATCAACCCGACCCAAACTCTTATAAAACTAGTTTTTAAAGCTCTGGAGGAGATCTAGAATTTTCGTCGAGGCTTCTTAGAATGTATATTCCGCTTTCAGAGAATGCTGATGACCTGGAATCCTTACTTTCATACCTTTCTCTTCGGTACTCAGTAAAAATTTTGTGGTTAATTCATGGATTTACACACAATTAATTAGATAATCAGAAATAATTTTAGCTGATTTTTCGCCTAAAACATGGTCCGGGTTGACGTCGAAAAATTTCGGAGCACACTTCTATTTCAGACTCGATTCGGAAATCATCTGTGTCCCTCAGACTTTGTGCTCAACAATTATGAGGAAAAGTTATATGATGGATAGCTTGTCAAAATAAATTTAGACTAGGACATGTCTTTAGTTATTGTCCTAAAATCACATAAAGTGTGCATGGAAAGCAACTTCCAGCATTTTTCGTCCTGAATTTATTTCCTTGCATTGTTGGTAAATTTTCTAGAGGATTATCATTTGCAGCACCAATAGTTTTGCATTTACCTAATTTTTTTTTTTTATTATTCCTTGGTATTGCTACTTATATCCCAATCGTTCTATTACTGCACGCATGTCAATATTTTAAACACATACAATTGCAGAGAACTATCTATATCTATCTATATCTCCATCGAACCATATTCTTGTGATTTTCGTGTAGTAACGTATGTTTGCATATTTTTCACTTACCCTCTAAAGGTAGGCGTGAGCTTTTATTTCTGTTAAAGGTATCTTCTTTGTAATAACTAAGAATGAGCATGATTTTGAACAATCGCCTTTTCGCACGAATTTACTTCCGACATCACATATCTGAAAGCCTTACATAGCCGTTGGAGCAAATATTCACGAGTGAAAAACGTCGTGCGACGACTCTCAGCTTTAATTCATACAGCACCCAATATCCTTCCTTCTGTTGAGTCAATTCCAAAGCTTCTGCAAGTTGTTCTTCCGTTTGGCACGAGTCTTCATCCAAAAGAGGCACGAGTCTTCATTAAACTTTCCTGGTCGTTCTTCGCCCAATTTGTCATCGGTATTAAAATCCACACTTCTGAAACGTCAAAACCAGTACTCACAAATGGAATTTTATGAAGCATGATCTCCATAAGCTTCCTGCAGCATTCGACGACTTTCAGCTGCAGATTTCTTCAAATGAAAGCAAAGAAGTAATCTGTCTCGCAAATGGTGTTATGTTGGCACAAAAGTTGGCATATTCGGAGCACAGAAAAACGATGTTGTTTACACTTTTGAGGAAATACACATACTAAGAAAGAAAGCTTAATGATGAGGATGCAAAATGCAATATTTTCCAATTCGATTTAATGTCAGTGACGCCATCTCTTGAAAATCCTTTGAAACGTTTTTGTACAGGTAATAAGCTAGCAGGCCAGGTCACCCAGTAAATATGCTACTTTTGCTTTGTATGAATTGAAAACTCATTTCAATGTAACTTTGTTGGAGTAATCCAGGAAAACGCAATCATATTCGTAGTGACATTGAAAATGTCAACATTAAACAATAACAAAGCAGGATCAACTTGAAGAGCTGACGAATGAACTCAATTCATCCCTTGAAAACGGTACCTCTCATCAAATCTACTCATATTACTGCGAAGCCTTTGATTGAAACGTCTTTAAGAAGTTGCCTACTGCTGTCTTCATTTATCCTTCCAAATACATTCTTATTATAAGCAAAAGCATTTCAAACACCATCTTACTCTCAATTCCGTTTTGAAACAAGAACTTGATAGCACTTATCCGAATCTGCCTGAATCACTTCGAGTACAAGGCAAATATCAATTCTTAGGAGTTGAAAATTTTTTAGATACTTTTCATTCCACTTATCCAACTGAAAAGTTCAAAATCGACTTGCTCCAGTCCAAGAAAGAAAATTCTTTGCATTTCAATTTAACGGAGAGTGTAAGGACGTGATTGCTTAATTAATTAAATATGCAAATGTGAATATTCGCAACGAGCATATCAAAAAATTCGTAAATATTATGGCGCTCGCCCACATCAAACATAGTGAGAACTTTGCAACTTTCGGAAAATTGTATCGTTTCGCGTCCGTCAAATTCCCTGAAGGGATCCTAACCTTGCATTCAGCCGACATCTCACCATCCCACCAGATATCCTTACATCTCTTCATTCTCAGACATGTGTGCACATGAATGTTGTGTTATATTTTTTGTTGGGATCAAAACTTGGAAGAAAATTGTACCCAGATTGCTTTCGTTTGTAACATGTATCTCCTAAATATATCATTTAACTCCCTCAAGCCAAAGAAGGAATTTATCTGCACATACATTATGCATAATGTATGTACACATACGCGAGTTAAAGGTTCAAATTTTTTTCATTTCTGACATTTGAGTAACGTGACTAGATAAATATTTCGAGGGATTTTTTGTGCGTTGCTGCCGCTCCATGTGTGATATGTGTCGTGTACTTTTTGAGGATATTTTTGAATAAGTGGTAAGCTGTGTAGTTGATATTCCCTGCTGGCGCGATATGTTGGGTTCAAGGTAAATTGTGTCAGATTTTCAATAAAATGATGTACTTGAGGTGCACGAATTTTGCGAATATTAAGTTGAGCTGTTGTTTTTGATTTTTCATACTTAGAGCCTGTCACTTAAGTACAGTGGAACACGTTCTTTCGGGACACTTAACTGACGGGATTCACATGTTTGTTGAGCCTTGATTTTGATAAGGAAATCTGGTGTAGGATGGTATCTTGAAATTTTGATCGGCAGCCTCATACTAGGGTTGTTCGCGTTCATACACATTGAAGAATGCATTTTTCCGTAGGAACATTTTTCTGTGAAGAGTCCATACGAATGCAGTTCGATGAGCGTCGATTTATTGCACAAGTTTATCGAGAAAAAGTCTTAAAAGTGTGGCGGGCTCAAAGGATATTAATGAAACAGTACACACGGACATACGAGCGTTCAGCATTGTAAGAAGACAACGTCAGATCTATGCGGACTATACATTAAAGTTCTTTTTGTGCTGAAGTCTTCACTTTTCGGGTGATAATTCGTTTTTTTTTTTTTTTGTTCGATGGTTTGTTATGAAAGTCTTACTTCCATAATATTACTACATGTATTATCCATACTTTTTCACCACTCTTTTTTTTTCTCTGCAGGAGTGGGGAAATCTCATTGAAAGGATTCTCCGTTCTTAAATTGACAAATAAATCAATTGAATGGTTGCTGCATTGCTAAAGAGTGTTTTTTCAGAGATATCGAACTTTAAGTTGGCAACAATTTCTAACGCTAAGTGTGATATGAAATCGGTCGACCGTTTTATTGTCAGCTTGGTTTGCCATTTAATACTGAATAGGTTGACGCCTGAGCAACGTCAGCAAACTGTGCAGATTTACCTCGAAAAAAAACGCCTTAAGTTCAACATAGCCAACATAATCAACCATTAGAAAAATTAATTTTAACCATGCATCGCTTCCGCACCACGTTTACCCTCACTAATAATACTCATCCAATCAGACGTGCTTGATAATTAACAAAACTGCCGAATTTGGAGTGATGAGCAACCACAAGCGGTTGTCCAAACACCGTTCTATTCGGAGAAAGTCATTGTTTCGTATGTTTTATGGGCCGATGGGATCATTGGTCGATCTTCAAAATTGATGCTGTCAGTCGTAACCGCTTTAAATCCATGATCAAACCTCAATTCCAAATTGACTCGCTGTGATGCAGGGCACCTGTGGTTTCAACAGGATGGCGTGGCGTGCCAACAGATTGTTCAACCATCGAAACAAGCATTTGATGTGCGTTTTATTTGCCGTTTTGGACTTGTAAACTGGCCTGCAAGATCTTATAATTAAACACCGCTGGACTTTTTTGTTGTGAGAATACGTCAAATCATTTGTCTACGCTGTCAACCCTGAGACGCTTGAGCAAAAACAACATTTGTCGAGTTATTAGCGAGATAAGCCCCCAATCATTGTTTGCAGTAGTCAGAAATTGGATAAAAATAGCGGAGAATTGTTTGTCCAATCAACCTAATTTCATGGCAATGAAGATGATTCACTTATGTTTAATTTCATTTCGAAATTCCATACTTTTAGCGATATAACATCCTATATGTATATATATATATATGTACATATAAGAGAACCAAGTGTATCTATATACATTCATATATATATAATGGCTCAAGGTTACAACGGCATAATTAGAAATACGAAATGTAATGTATTTATGAATATGTTATTTGTTTTCTAGGATCTTTTGAATGTGATGAATGAAAAACATATAGAATTTGAATGTTCATACTATTAGCTTATTAAAAACTAACAATCAAATTAATTCATTGATACAAAAAAAAATAATAAGCAATTCTAAAAAGTCACATATTTTAGGTCAAAGTAGTAATGGAACACATGGAACAGTGGAACACGCAACCCTGATTCGCTTTGCTCTAGCTAACGGTTAAGCTTCGAATTTGTCATTTGAATAGAATCTTACTTCTCCATTTGAAGTGATTTTTCGATCAAGTTAGCAGATCTTTAAACAGAAAATCAGCGATGGCACCACCCGGTCCTCAAACTTAAGCAAATATTTGAGAATTAATATTTGCGCATTCCAAATCAGGAAAATGTGTTCGAAATATTGTAAGCGATACGAAGATACTGAAAATGTATCAAAAAACCAAAGTCAAGCAAATATCCTTGAAGGATATTTGCTATTTTAAAGGAAATTTACGAAATCCCTTAAGGCAAACCAAGAACCTACCACGCTTTAGTGCACCATAACTTGAGAAAATCTGTAACCCAGAAACGATCGAAAATATTTTCAGGAAGCACAACTTGAATGGCCGAGTTGGAAGGCAGAAACCCCTTTATAAGTTAGGGAAACAAGAACAAATCGTTAGCATTCAATGAAAGCTAATAAAAATTAAAATATAAAAACCAAGATTTAATATTATGGAATAAAGTAATTTTTATGGACGAAAGCAAGTTTAATGTTTTCCGGTCAGAGGGCGTTCATAGGTGTGGAGAAATTGTAATGAAGAGGTTCGGGAAAGACATCGAAATCAAATGTAACAAACGTCTTAGCACACGACTCTTTTTTTCACATTTTCACAATTTTCACATTATAGACGCGATAATCGACAGCAACTTTTTGAAAGTTTTGAGATCAAATCTGACGAGAACCGCAGAAAACTTAGGACTTGTAGACAATTTCTATGTCTATCAGTATAACGATCCCAAACACAATTTCCATCATGATGCTGGTTCCTCTATGACATCCCACATGTGTTCAAAACGCAACCACAATCGCCTGGTTTAAAGCCGAAAGAGCATGTGTGGAGCGATTTGGAGCAGATATTAAAAAAACATAATTTTCTGATTCGTTTGCAGCCCTGAAGAATGAATAGGGAAAAATTCTGCCAGCTTATTGCCAAAAGTTAGTTAAATCTATGCCCAATTGCCTGACAGCACTAGTACAGCAAAAAAGCTTACTAATAAAATATTAAATATTAAATTATAAGACTCAATTATATTTTGTATTCTGTATTAATGTGGTGTGACCCCTTGACCTCTAATATGTAACTTTTTTATATTAAAAGTTTTTTTATAATTTTCTTGCCTTTGGATGAATGCACATGTATGATTTGTAGTTTTGAAATAAGTAGATGGTATGAATGTTGAAATCTGATTTTTATTTCGTATAAGAGATACGAGAAAATAAATAGCATTTTTCATATTTGTAAGCGTCCAACTATTACTTTGAGCCACTGTATAATATTTAGAATAATATGTATAAATAGACTTCGTCACAAAATTCTACGTACCCTCAGTGTTAATTTTTAATTATCAAAGTAATAAATTTCCGAAAAACCGATTCACTATTCTATAATTTTCTTTACATAGACTTTTCTACATTTCTAAATTCATTGTATTATTTATTTAATTTAAAAATTTCTTTTCAATACCTAACTTAAAATCCTAACTCCTAATAACAGCTATTTTAGGTTGCCTAAAATGCGAATTTCCTTTAAGATCTCTATCTGTAATAACTAACGACAAATTAAAAAGTTCACTCGCGAACAAATTGCTCAAAAATATAATTGTTGATAAATGTTTCAGATAAAAACTTGAATTTTTTTGTTCATTTCATTCAATCCGAACAATATAATCCACCGATTACGCAGACATCCTGTGAGATCTCCATAATAGACCCATAAATGCATTTAATTGCACCTTAATGCGTCCATTGGGGAAATGCAGATCTCACACAAGAGCCATTACCTCGTTAATGCTTCCGATGCATGCGTGTTGCACACCATTTAATTATAAAATGCATCAATGTATTGTTAAAAATTTACACAAAATATTACAATGGCGAGCATATTTAATGAAATACATAAAATGCTAGATAATGATGAGCACTTACCACTTTTGATAATAAACAGCACGGTCATGAGAAATAAGTTCTTCATTTCTGTTAAAACTGTGTCCAATTACGTCCATTCTGCAACGAAACAGAGAAAAACAAGACTT
Organism: Stratiomys singularior; assembly: GCA_954870665.1. Lineage (NCBI taxonomy): Eukaryota > Metazoa > Arthropoda > Insecta > Diptera > Stratiomyidae > Stratiomys > Stratiomys singularior. Next base: position 33,852,428 of record OX940879.1, read on the forward strand.
CAAGGTAAAAATGCATGGAAAACGAACGCCAAAAGAATTAAAATGGATAAAAATTAAAACATTGCATTGCCGTGCGATTGTATAAAATGTGAAATAACAATAACATCATGGCGACATATTTATTGTGGCGTAAAATGTGATTACAAATTCATTAAACTCGAGTGCTGTACAAGGACTTGGGCATTTTCCAATGACTTTTCACTTATGATTATTGCTGAGTGAGCGGACGAGCACAGTGCGAAGTGAAAGGCTCGAAGGGAAAGTGCCGAGTTGAATGCGACACGATTGTTATTATCATTGGCCCAGCTGAAATAAAGGACCCGTGCAACGCATTCTTGGCTGAGCGTTGAAATTATTGAGTTGAGCAGGATTGCTCGGTGAAATGGAACAGGAAGCAGGACAGCGATGCAAACGCAACCGACGTCTATGGTATCCAGATTATGAAATTGAGTAAATCGTTATGATGAGAAAACAATTAACGTGCAGGCCAAGTTGCTTCGGATCTGCATTGAACAATGTCGCTTGCATTTTAAATGTGCAATAATTTAAAAATATTTCGACGTTGGTAAAATATTTTTTGTATCAGATTCCACATTGTTTCGATTTTTTAACGGCTGAAAAGGTCACATCTCTAGGGTGATTGTTGTCAACTTTTAATTGAATGCTATTTTGGTTATTCCATTTCAGTACATTTTTAATTCATGGATCAGATAGCTTACATATAGCAAATAAAGGACTGTTTGTTGTCAAGCTTCACTAAAGATATCATTCCCTCATTGTATCATGAACTGCATTTGCTTTTATACAGAAATTTAACATGCGTTGTCTTTGATCCTTAATCAATATTCTTTCGAGAGCGTCTTGTTCATTGGAAGCCTCAGATTTTATTCCTTGTCTTAAACCAGTGAGTAGCTAATTACTTTAAGTTAAAATTGAATTGAGTGTCTAGTCGATGGGAACCTTTACTCCTCTTCGAAACAGGAAATTTTTTATCCGAGCCCACCACTGGTATGCGATTCTCCCAGAGACCCTTTTCAAAGGTCGCGAAGTGCTTAATCAGCCAACAGGTTAGTCTCGGTTGCAGATCTCGAAGACAATGAATAACAGTGCGAATGGACCGAATGAAATACGAAATGAAAAATGATTTTAAAAGCAAAGGACTTAATTATTCTACATTTCAGCGGCCAGATATGCAGCCGTTGAAAGTTACTTTATGATATGTAGTGCTTCATCAAAATCCAGAAGCTGTTAAATGATCACGATAAGCTGAGAGTGCACAACATTGAAAATATCAACAGCAAAGTAGGAGAACGTGGTAGGGTATGTAATCTCTTATACCTGAAGAGTAGCATCAGGATGCACGCTGTCTTAGCATAAAAATACCAGGCATGCTTATAAACTTTAATGCTATCGTTGAAACCAATATACCGAGCTCAATCATTTAAGAGCTCTGCCTAATATGTATTTGAAAATTGTGTCCGATCATATTTCTTCATGTACGAGGAAGTTATTTTCAAACTAAATTAAGTCTAATTTTTTTTTAAATATATGTATTTATATTTGGAAACAAAGGTGGAAAGAGCTCCAGCCGCCTCTATCTACCAAAAACTTCTGAAATTATGTATTTAATTTTTAAACAATAAACCTTCAATCCCTTCCAAAGAACCCCCACCGGAACTAATACACTTGGTCAACCTTTAATCCGTTCCTCAAAACCTAATAGGAGCTCCTTGTGCTATAAATGCAGCCACGCAGGACATAAAAGAACAGAATACACGGGAGAGGCACACTATATCCTCTGCGAGAACGCTGATCTCAGACCTAATGACCTCAGACATATTCCAGGGACAGGGAGGTGCCAGGTATTCAAAGAAGCCCTAACCAAAGCCGAAGCAGCTCTGCAATGACCCATGTACTTCAGATAAACATACATCGGAGCTCAAACGCCCAAGAACTGCTTGACCAATTCACGAGAGATATGAAAGCCGATCTATTGCTGCATAGCGAACAACAACGAGATAAAAATTCATCAGCATTGTACCCTGATGAATCCGGTTCTTGTGCCATATGGGTTCGAAACAGCACACAACTGAGAGTTCGGGGCCATGGGCGAAAAAATAGTTTCGTGTGGGTCCGTTGCCCAGGAAAAACATTCTTTAGTGTGTACTTGACACCGAACGAACCAATAACATCTTTCCAGGCGAAGCTCAACACTTTGGAGGACACTGTCTTGAGCACAGAAGGTTATGTTCTTATCGGGGGAGACTTTAACGCCAAGGCCAATGAATGGGGCATGCCTAAGTCAGATCCCAGGGGGAATCGAATCCTGGAGATGGAAGCCAGAGTAGGGCTAGCCGTGGTGAACACTGGTAACACTCCCACTTTCCGCCGCTTGGGCTGCGTGGGCACCATCCCGGACGAGACATTTGCCTCGGAGTACCTCTCCTCTATGACACACAATTGGAGAGTTCTAGAGGACTATTCGGTCAGTGATCATCAGTACATAGCATTCGAGATCCGCGACAACGTTCTTACGATCCCAGACACTCAGCGCTCCGCCTTCATGTGGAATACTGAGAGGATGGACGTGGAGAAGTTTGTCGACACGCTCATGACAAGCTTATCACCGGTTGGCTCATCGCCGGGGACCAGAGAACTGACTGCTGAAGACATGGTGAACTCCATAATGAGTACCATCATCTCCGCTTGTAAGTCATCTATGCCCCGCCGGAGACCTAGATACGGAAAGCCTCCAGTGTACTGGTGGTCCACTGAAATAGCTAAGCAACGAAGGGAGTGTCACAAACTCCGGCGAGAAGCTCAACGAGCGCGAAGCCAGGACGAGGCATGCAACAGAATGGCAATATATCGGTCGGCCAGAAAATGCCTTCGCAAACTGATCAACAGGAGTAAGGTCCGTTGCTGGCGGAACCTCGTTGAAGACGTGATCAAGGACCCGTGGGGCTTGGGCTTCAAGCTAGTTATGCGGAAGCTTGGCGCTCTACGGTCCCCCTGCGTACTTGAAGCGGACATGATGGACGAGATAGTACGGTCACTTTTCCCCAAAATCCGGTCCACGTTGATGCCGCCAACAGGGAAACAACATCAGACTGTCTACTCTTCACGAGAAACGAACTGGAACTAGCAGTTCTTTCCATGAAGGCGAAGAAGGCTCCGGGCCTAGACTGTATTCCAGCTGACGTACTGCAACTGGCCTATCACTCTTGTCCTGACTTGCTGCTTAGTAAGTTCAATGCCTGCTTGCGGGAAGGTGTTTTCCCTGAGCATTGGAAGACGGCAAGGCTCCTGTTGATCAGCAAGGGGAAGGGAAATCCCAAGTCGTCGTCAGCATACCGACCGTTATGCATGCTAGATATGCCCGGGAAAGTGCTCGAGAAACTGATAAAGAGAAGACTCGCTAACGTCATCCACGCCACCACGGATCTTTCTCCAAGGCAGTATTGTTTCAAAACGGGACGTTCCACTATAGATGCTGTCGCGGAAGTAGTAAGTGCGGTCCAACAGGCGGCGGCACGCAGTCGATCCAACCGTCGGGTAGTCCTTCTAGTGACGCTGAACATAAAGAATGCTTTCAACTCTGCTAGATAGACGGATATTCTGGAAGCCCTGGAAAACTCTTTCCAAGCTCCAGAATATCTGATGCGGATATTCCGAAATCACCTGAAGGATCGCCGCCTGATCTACAACACGGTGCAAGGTTGTCGGAGGATGCAAGTCACATCAGGTGCGGCCCAAGGCTCCATCCTCGATCCGGACTTGTGAAACGTCTCGTACGACGGACTGCTCAGACTTGAACTGCCGGAAGAATTGCGACTGATAGGCTATGCAGATGACGTTGCGGCACTAGTGGCTGGGTGCACGGTGGATCAAGCGCAATTAAGGCTGAATGTACTAATGCATCGGGTGGGGATCGGGTTTAACCTAGCGTTAGAGAAAACCGAAGTGGTCATCCTGACCAAGAAGAGGATCTTCAGAGTAAGAATGGTCCGAGTCGGGGACACATTGGTAGAGTCGAAACTATCAGACAAGTATCTGGGCTTGCTGATAGACTCTAAACTGAGTTTCTCGGAGCAAATTAAGGCAACGACAAACAAGGCTGCAGCAGGGATCTCGGTAATTAGTCGACTAATGACCAATCATGGGGGACCAAGTCCAACAAAAAGGCGTCTGCTAATGAGTGTAGTGCAATCTACGCTTCTTTATGGAGCAGAGATATGGAGTGAAGCTCTCAACAAGGAACCGCACCGAAAACGGCTGGCACAGGTGTAGAGATAAGGACCACTGCGGATTACATCAGCACACCGTACAGTCCCTGAGCCAGCGGTGTTGGTGATTGCAGGGGTGATACCCATCGCTCTCTTTGCTAAAGAGCGCAATAGAGTGTACCTCCGAGGGTACGGGGGTAAAAAAGAAAAATTTGCTCGCGACGAAAGAAGATGCACTCTCGACGAATGGCAACAATCATGGGAACGTGAGCTGAGCATCCAGCTCCATCCATTACCCCTTCAAAGGCTGTCTCAAGGGGTAATGGAGAGAAAACGCAATCTGCTAAAGAAAAAAGAGGCACGGATGGACTTCAAGACTGCTTGCTTAACAAACACCATTCAACATGGTATCTCATTTGCTAACATAGTACGGAGTGCAGCCAAAAAAATACTTAGGAGTATACTTATAATACTTAGGAGTAACTTTGGATAGTAAGCTAACTTGGACTCCACACATAGGATCAGTCAGACAGAGAGCTACAGCGGCGCTCTTCACAATGAAAAGACTAGTGGGGAAAACTTGGGGAGTAAAACCCAAAATTGCCCACTGGATCTACACAACAGTAACCAGGCCTATAACCACCTACGGGGCATTGGTTTGGTGGCAGGCACTACAAAAGAAAACCATTGCAAAAGAGCTAGAGAAAATCCAGCAACTGGCCTGCCTTGGCATCACAGGTGCCATTAGGACTACGCCAACTGCTGCAATGGAGATAATGCTTAATCTCATGCCACTCGACAAATTCATCTTCAGAGAGGCATCACTTGCGAGCATCAGATTAAAATCCACATATGGGTTATCTAACCACACTCAAACGGGGCACGTATACATTTTGCAAAAAATGGAGAGAAAAGGGAGCTGGATAGAATTCAACCAATATTGAACACATCAATTCCATACAAGATCAATATTCCGACCGGAGAAGCGTGGAAAATGGTGCCGGATTTCACATCTGGAAGTGAGATCATGATCTACACCGATGGTTCCAAAACGAATGAGGGAAGCTGCGCCGGAATCTTTTTCCCAGATCACCCGTAACTCAACCGAAGTTATAAACTGGAGAGCCACACCACAGTTTTCCAGTCGGAAGTGTTTGTAATAAAAGCGGATATAGAAGCGGCAACAGACAACCTTAATGGAAGTATACAAATACTCTCAGACAGTAAGTCGGCACTGCAGGCGCTTGCCTCTAACCGCATAGTCTCGCAACTGGTGCAGGATTGTAGGCAACCTCTCAAAACCGCAACAAAATGAGTAAATGTAAAACTGACATGGGTCCCTAGACACAGTGGTGTAGAGGGAAACGAAATAGCCGTTGAACTAGCGAGAGCTGGATCAGCTGACCAAAACTAGAATAGACACAATTAAAATGGCACTAGCAACGGTAAAAAAGGAACTAGACGAAATCCTCTGGAAAGAGACAGATACGGCTTGGAATGACAGGAACGACTGCAGGATAAGCCGAACTCTTTGGTCTCACCCTTATCAAATGAGGACAAAACAACTCCTAGGGAAAAACCGAAATGGCGTTAGAACATTATTATTAAAGTATTAACGGGCCATAATCTTCTAGGTCAACACGCCAAACGAATAGGAATCCAAACGAATGACACATGCCGAGCTTGCGGCGAGGAGGAAGAATGTACAGAACACTTCCTCCTAGACTGCCCAAGTCTGGCCAACAAACGCCTTAGTTGGCTGAGGTGTACTGGCGCAACAGAATTGGAACACTTGGCGACCACAGAGCTGAGTGAACTCCTTGGCTGCTGCTGGACGACAGGATGGACCATCTGTAAACAATAGTACTACACATGGGGAGCTAAGGGCCGAGTTCTGGCCTATGCTAAATTCCAGTAAGTGGACCCCAGTACAATAATAATAAAAAAAATAGGAGTGCAGCCAAGCCAACTGCAACTCAGCCTGTACGGCAAGCTAAAGCGAATAATAGTCAACAGCAGCAAAAAGAATGAAATCCTTTCATGAATAACGACTGTATTCAACTTATTTGGTGTAATTTGTTCACTCTCATCCGCAAAATGGACTCATTCATTCCACAATTTAAAAAATCTCACTAATCTGAGTGAGAAAAAGGCGGCGTACTTGGACTTTGCCTTCAAAATCTGTTGTCGCAATGAACTCCATTAAGCTCTCCATCGTCAAAATTTGTTCGCTAGCTCCATCTTATAAACGGAACTCTGTTCAAGAATATTTGGACATGCATGGACCAGATTTCTCTCAGAACCAACTCAGAACCAAGACTCAAAAATAAACACAAAGTTCCCTTAGGGAAATATAAAGTCAGAAGGGATAACGGCCCAGATGGAATTCTTTGAGAAGCTATCGATTGGGAAGCTGCTAATGCTTACCTGAGTGTAAGGCTTGAGGATATCTCGATGAACAGATCGATTCTCCAGTCCGAGTCCTTTTCTCTTCGATGAGTTTACTTCCAACATCTCAGGTATCAGAGATAAATTTCAACCTGAAATCGAGGTGAATCTCTTCGCCAACGAATTATTGGTGAGATCTTCTGTGTGCAATCTTCACGCAAGAACGAGACTCCAAAGATACCTGGACTCGTTAACTTTTTATTATCAAACGTGGGGGATGTGAGTTACGCTATGAAAAGCGAGCTGATTGCATTCAAAGATCCACATCGAAAATCTGGACGTTGCACGAGGAACATCTGTGATACCAGAGTAAAGCGGAACGGGCAGGTGGTGCACTGTTCGAAGCAAACAAAATACGAAAAGCCCCTTTCATGCTCGCGTGGACGGTGTATTGAAGAAAACCAAACATGTATACCATGTCCTTCTACCTCTTTTCAGAAAGAAGTCAACAACGTGCAACCGGGTGAAGATCCTTGCCTACAAATCACTCATCAGGTCCATACCTATGTATGCGGTTCTTATATGGCAGGCAGCGAAGTACAAGTGGAACAAAAGAGGGTAATTGGAGCGAAAAATTCTTCGGGTCTGCACTAGCTTGTATGAAAGGGAGGACAGAAAGCTCTACCCTAACCGACTACTGTACCGAAATGCAGCTGTGGAACCAGTCAATTTTTACGCTAAGGGGATATTCGAGCGAACAGCAAAACGGATGGCGAACCATGACACCACCAAGATCAGCAATGCAACGGACAATAGAACCATGGAGGCAGCCAATAGTTAGAGATAAGAAGTTAAGAAAAAGATTTAGGATAAATATTGTATTAGAGTATAAGCAAATTATAGTAAAAATAATATTTTAAAGAAACAAAACATGAAAAGATAGATATTAAGGACCACACTTAGGACGTAAGTGCTATTAGTGGGAAATTTTAGCAACATAATAAATTTAAGGAGCCATTCACCAGGCCCGTGCCCGTTATTGCTGCATTCTTGTGTTGTTGGAGATGGTTAGACTAGTTGCCGATTATTGTGCCTGTAGATTTAAATTTAATTTAATACTTTTTCACTATATTCGAAATACCAGTTTTGCTCAATCTCGTCTAGATTTTATTAACTTTCCTATTATTTACTTGAAAAAAAAAACAGTTGCCATTCTAGAATTTCTGATTCATATAGTATTTCTAACTAATTAATTTATTCAATGAGTGTGTTCTCTTTTGGTGCGCAAATCGCAAAAATATTCCATTTGATTATGAATTCGCATCAGAAATAGGCAGACGGAGCCTAAAGCCTGCGTTCCAATCACATAACTATGATATAATGATTCGATCCGTATTAGCGAATGCTGTAATTATAATGAAGTTTGCAAAGATTGAAGTTTGGCCTTGCAAAGATATAAACCGCTTTTGGTAACAAGCTCGATATGTGCTCCAACCGAAATTTCATTCGAATATTTATGGATATTTCCTTGAAATCCAATAGTCGCTGTCTAGATTCACAATCACAATTGAAACGTGGTTTCTCCTGGTGAAAAGAGAAAACGTTTCCGAATCATCTCATTATCTCAACGCACCGCTTTTGGTGCAAACAACACCTAAATTTTGCAGATCCTAATTTGCAATGGCCACTAAAATAACTTTGGATTAGCACGCACCCTGGGAGGCATTTGCCGAAATTACAAACAGTTTCGATTCTGCTCAAATCTAAATTACCTTTCTAACTTTATGTATTATTAGCAAGTCAGCCTTTACACAAACTGACTTGCTTGGCAGAACATAAACAATGATAGAATTTCTCCAGTTGCCTGCAGTCAAACAGAAGCGAAATCCCGAAAACTTCGCAGAATATCCTTAATCTCAGTCAGTAATAATTAAGAAAATGATCCATCTTATTGCCCAAACAAATAATATACCCCCAGCGTTGTAATTAATATTGTTCGATCTGTTTCGTACTAACTTTGATGAAGGATGTCCATAAACAAAAAGAGAGAGAGAGAGAGAGAGAGAGAGGGAGCACAACTGAGAAAGGGAGAAAATAGAGGAAGAAGGATGAAGAAAGCAAGAGAGGAAGACAGACCGAGAAGAGAGAAAGACAGAGACAAAATCTATAAACATTTCACAAACGGTTAAGCTTCAGCATTAACCTAACCAGTGAGGTTGAGGAGCTGTTACGTTCGAAAATGAATCTAGTGCTACCAGTGTCAGCATATGTGGAAAACGGTATCGATTAGTATGATTGCGTACGAAATGAAAACAACATACTATTGCCATCAGCATTTTTCGGCATATCACGCTTAATCCATTTTTCTTGGACATGTTGACGACGAGGACGACTACCGTGATGATACCAGTCAGGACTCGGGGACTATAAAAGCAACTATCACGTACGGTGAACTCGATGATTTCGATTATCCTAAAATTAAAGTGTCATGGAAAATTGTGAACGTAATCGTTTGCGATTTATAACAGAGAATGAAGCGAATGGAAAAAATATTGTGCTAAGATAGAAAATGCGTTTATTTACTCAATTTAAGGCTTTTGGTGATGGTGACATGTGTGGGAGTTCATCATTGTGAAATCCTGTTGGACGCGTTTGAAATCAAGGTTAAGTGGTTTCTCAAACAAATCCAGTTGAATACCAGAGTGAGGAATGAGCGATGGTAGAGGAAGATTCAGGATAAATGCCAATGAAGGTTATTATAAAAAATCGATAACACAAAAATGTTCACATATAGATTCTTGCCGTAAAAATCATCACAAGTACTCACCGAGCATTTATTTTTGTTGATAGCATATCTGCAAAAAATTGATTGTGTTAATATAAATTTTAATTTTGAAAATGGAAGCTTTCATTAACGAAGAATTATAACTTTACTATAACTGGTTGAAAGTAAATTGAAAAATGTAATGCTACGGAAATCATTTTGATGGAAAACAATTTGAGAGTTGTTACATATTATTCATTAACTTGGATATTTCATGACTAATATGTTTCTTGCAATAGAAATCAATTCTTAACCACTTTAGAAAAGCTTAAAAAATCTCAAATCATTTTTAATAAATATGGAAAAATCAATTCATTAACATTTTTCAGACTTTATAGGTTCCCATAAATATACGTAAAATCTACTTCAAAAGTTCCTTCATCTATTTCTTGACATTCTTATCTGATCCTTATTTACAACTTGAATGTAACTCCTTTTTTTGTGTTAATGTGGTAAGGGCTATCTTCAATTTGAGCGTGGCACTACTAGACCCGCAATTGTCTTGTATTACCTAATGAATAGGTCTCCTGTCATCTTGAGGATCCAGATAGGAACTGTTTGCCCATCAACTCGGGCTCGGTCTAATATTCCTCCGCCTACAAGCTTCTTCAGATTATGGATATCTCTTTTCTATTAGGAAGAAACGGTAAGGAAGAGGACTGCGAACAAAGATATTCTTTATATATAACTTTATAAATAATATAAAGATATAAAGCCTCCCAACGCTCTAATACCACTTTTTCAACTGTTCGGAATGTCTAACCATGATGTGCCCATGCGACTTCACTTATCAATTCTTGAATGCGTGTCTCCGATCATATTTCCCGGGATTAACAGCGATTAATGTTTCTGGAAAGACTTTATTTTGGCAACAAAAATGTATGAAACGGGTGATCAACCTGTCATCTACAAAAAATGAAAGACCATGACGTGTCATATGCAAAAAATGAAGGAATGAGGACCGTGAATCATAAATCTGTTGCATGTGGACGGGGAACATCCATGCTCACTCAAAAGTTGAATCGAATAGAAATCAGTCTAACCATGCATTAATTGAGCCACTGCCCCAGGTTGGGGATGAGAATTGCAATCCGATTTCCCTTAAGATCACACTTCCAAGACTGTTGCCAATCGCTGAGAGAGTGTTGTTTCTCTCCCCTGAGGGTTTTTCTCATCAACACCGGTAAGTGTTTCAGCGTACTTTAGAAAGGAGAAATACGTTTTCCCTTCAGCGTCTCCTTGACGCTTTTAGCGTCCATAAAAAAAGTTTAATTCCATGAACATTTTTGTGAAAAAGTTCTCTTAGCCGAATCTCGTAATTTCAATTACTCATTTTATTTAGATTTAATATTTAAACGAGTGGCAGCAACCTTTGATTGCGTGGTATGCTAGTAATCACTATTGGCTGACTGGCGGTGACTGGAAAGATCCATTGTTAAGCGACCTTTAGCATCTCTTTGAAAGGTTCAGCCCCTAAATGTTTCGTGGCGTTATTGGACACGGCAGTCAATTTGCCAATAAACAATGAATTCCCGGAAACCAAAAGTAAAGCTGCACAATAATCATGTGATGAAGATCAAAAAACTACGGAGAAACATTTCCAGTATTATTGAGATAGAATTCTCCGCAGAGAAAATATTTCCGCTGTTGTAGCAATCGAAAGAATTCTCGGTAAAACCTTCCAGAAAACTTCACTTAGAAAACACTCTGGCAATTCCTTATAAATCGATTAATTGACAAGACATTAGTTGAATATGTGGTAAAGTTACCAGCAACGAACCCTCGGTACCCCCGAATTTTCGCAAATAAACAATGTAGACAGGATGCGCCTGCGTTATTTCACATGTAGCTAGACTAACTAATGAAGGAATTCTTTGACGATGGTTACTAGAGATAAAAGTGGGTCCAATGCAATAATGTGAAACGACGAGGGACAGTTTGCAAGAGAGCAGAATCACCAGCATCCACTTCAAAGCCAGGCTTATACCCATGGAAAAACTTATTTCCTGTTTGGAGAGGTTCTTGGGATTTCATTTGTTTCAATGTACTATTATATCATAGGCAAATATACAAAAACTACACTCATAAATCACTAATAGCAGTTGAAAAATGCACAACTTTTATGTGTTATGTTGAAGAGCAAATATCTGGCTTGAAATTGAAAATGATATACCAATATTACTGCCGATAATTTCACATTCAAGTTAACTTACCAATTACAGTATACAAGTATCAAATCAAAAGCAGTTTCATTCATTAAATGTAACAAAAATATCAACATTAACAATTTTCAATAATTTTTGGCTACTTTCGGTTTTAAATTTGACAGTGAGTTAACATTACAGTTAGAAAAGCAAATTCTATAAAGGAATGGTCACACATACCACTTGCATGTTAAAATTATTATCAAATCGGTAGGTAAATCAAATCAGTCAGTCAATGTCAATTGAAAATGGGCCAACGCTCATATTGGGCATTTTTGGTTCTCATTAAGGATATGGATCTGCTCATTAATGACATTCACTACGGAATTAACGATTTGAACTCATTTGATTAGCTTAGTGAAGCCTTGAGACCAGCTTTAGATTGCAATTTCCCCATGTTCATTTGGCTTGAGTAAATTAAATCCGAAGTCGATCAGTTGTGAAAACTGTATGGAATGGGTGGGGCTTAATTTTTCGGAATATGAAGTTCGTGCAGAGTTAACATTCCCGTTAAGTCGATTCTCCTGTGTCCATGGGCAGTACAAATTTATTTATAATAGGGCACTTAATGTGATGATATTATTCTGTAATTTTATCGATCTAAGAACAAAATATTAATTATGAGTGTTCGGATACTAAAATACGAATGAAAACAAAATATGTGCTTGACTTATAGCAAGCAAATATGGTGATGTTTGTGACAATAGTTCAGATCGTGAAAGTTTTGACCATTCATTTATACTACCTCTGATTATTTTAAAGTAAGTATTGGTGAGTTTTTTGTTCATATTTGCTACTTTTGGTGATTTCGGACAGAGATGAGAGCGTACGGCCTTTCTATATCAACTTCCTGTGGGGGTAGTGCTGGCGTCAATTTGGACGGCTACAACAACAAATTCGTGAAGAGAGTCCTGCATTAGTCAATCCCCGCGGAGTCATCTTTCAGACTACGCGCAGCAGTCTGTCCCCCAGCGAACTAGAAACTTTAAGGGGGATTTTGCCCTTGGAGTGCCATATTTCAGGTGTTTACAATTTATTTATTTTTAAGGAAACGAGTAAAGCTTTTTGAGTGCATTTTTTTCTTGCTTTTATTCAAGATATACAGAACGTTAAAAAAAACGTTTTTTTGAAAAAAAAAAAAAAAACCAAAATGGCGGCCGTTGCAGCTCCGCAAAAACAGGTCCTCAAATCGCGAAAGGTAAACGGCTGAAATCACTGCCCCCTCTTTGTTCATCTGAAACACAAATTCAAAGCATATTCTCAATCTGTGACCCTTTGGTCATAGAATGACGGATGGGTTTTCCGTTTAGTACAAAATTCAGAAAATGGCGGCAATTAAAAAAAAAATTGAATTTTCGCTTTTTTTTCGCATAAAAAGATAAATAATAAATGCAAAAATGTATCTATCGAAAAAACGATCCGTCATTCCGTGGTCCATAGGAGCATCCCTCCTCTTGTTCTAGCTGCTCATGTTGAGCCACTAACTTCTCCCGCAGCTCGATCCGGGCCTTTTTTGCTGCGTCGGTCACCTGCTTCTCCGCGCGCTCGATCCTTGCTTTGTCCCGTGAATGGACCCAGCTCTCGGCGAATGTGCCAATTCGGACACCCATGACATCCATGGCAATTAACAATGATTCCTCACCTTCGTTGAAGATAATCATTGCAAATCCCGTGGCAATATTGGCCACATCTGCGCCGGAATGAATATGTTTGGGCGCACGCATCCAAATCATATTATTAAGTGACTCATTACTGTTTTGAGTATGAGGACCCAAACGTCTTTTGAGCAAATCGTCCGACGACAAGTCTTTGCAAATTGGCTCGATGGCCTTCAGAACAGTGCCACTAAGAGGAGCCTTGTGCTTATACAAAGACAAAGTATCCGACGCTTCAGCTTTACGCTGCGTACACCAGCTGTTTTCTCCTGGTGGACACTTCTCATGCTGGGGTTTTTTATCCGTGGAGCTCCTGTGGTAATACGTGGCCCACATCGCGTCCTTCATGGCTTGTACAGAATGTGAATTTTGGTGGATAGCAAGGCCATAGTATTTAGTGAGTTCTCCGATCGTTTTATCTGTGAGTTTGTCTGCCCCTTTTCCTCCGAGTCCCTTGGTTCCTTTTTTCATATTTCTTAATCTCGTTCCCATTCTTTTTTCGACGTGACCAATACATTCTATTTTTTTTTTGACAATAACGTGATCATAGGGATTGGCTTCAAGCAATCCTTTAAACGTTTTACTATCACCATCTCCAACGTAAGTGACGTATTTGACTCCGTGCAGTTCTACCGATCGGAGAAACATTCCGGTGATTCCGTCGGTTTCCATCTTTCCTGCGGAACCGACGTGGTTTACGGTGCAAATTTCCATGTGTGTTTCCTTCCATTCATCGTAACCAGCAGGATCTTCATCTTTTTTTTTCTCCCAAAAGCTGCAAGATTGGCGAAACTTCGATTTGACCATGGCGTCGACAACTTTTTTCGTGTGGTATCCAATGAGACTAGTCACGCCAATGAGAAATGAAAACCCTCTCTTTTTCTACGTGCCATTTCCTGAAACGATGAAGTATATTCCTCGAGAAACGTTTTCTTTCTTCTCCTCTGCTACAGCTTTCTTCAGAACCATGTCGTAAACCGATTTCGTCGCGATTCGTGTATTTTCTACACAAGCGTAATATATTGTGGTCGTCATCCCGCTGCAAATGTGCATCATGCCACAAAACCTGCTCAAACCGTTTATTCCGAGGCCTAATAAACGGAAAACAAACACGATTCGGCGATTTATTTCATAAGCTTTACCGATAATTGGACACGAGGCAACACTTTTTTCCCCGCACTCGCATTTTAAATTCAGTTTGAAACCGATGCCTCGTTGATCACGCATGGAAAAAGCGATTCGTCCGTTGCATTCTTTACACAAAACGTTATCGGATAAAAAGTTAAAAACTAATACGAAGTTCAAAAAGCAGTACACTGAATCAACACTTAGTTCATAACTTTCCAATTTGCCACATTGTAAAATTTTCTGCGCTGATGTGCTTGCGAACGACTTGCTCTTTTCAAATTCCCTGCGATTAGGGGGTTGCGGATGCGATCTTTTGCGCCCGTACTGTTTTGGATGACCTTTTGAACTCTTTCGAGGCATATTGCACACAAATTTTCGATGAATTACTTGAAAATAACGAAAAACAAAAAACACAGACGCTACAATGTTTTCGCTTTCAATGCCGAAGCCAGACTGAAATAACCGTTCCAAAATCAATAAAAGAGAAAGAAGGGACCCTATGCTAAGGTTTCTAAGCATAAAAGGCTCTGTATACCTGCGTCAGACGCGCTGAGACCTGCTGGAACCCTGCTAGCCGGGCGCCCCGCTGAGACGGTCAGAGCACGCTGACGGTGTCAACTTCAAACGCGTTTAAAATATCGTAAACGTTCGAATTTTGGGAAACGCTTCGACAGATTTATTTCTACTTACATGTAGATTAAGAATCCGTAATAAAAAAAAATTGATTTTTTGAAAATTTCAAGGACAACGTCTCCCTTAAATAAGTCATAAGATGATCTAACGGACTGTTACTTGTTTCGATCCCTAGGAAAATTTCAGCAGGAAAGGTAATACTGTAGAGAACACTGTAGAAGAAACTCATTTGAGGGTAAGTTGGAAGAGTTATATATGAAAAGGGTTTTGCAAATTCCAGAGCGTAGATAAGAACGTGGAGATAAATCATGGATAATATCAGTAGTTTTCTACTACATTACGTTGAACTTAATGTTTAAAAAAAAAGTATTTTAATCTGAAACCGAAAAAAAATGTTGCACATACATAATACATCGTGGACCCTAAAGATGCTTAGTTATAACGCTGACTCCTTTTCGATTGACACTTACGGCATGCACGAGCACCATAATAAGGGTCTTTAAACGTCAAGAAACTTAGAATAGTTGCTCTACATTACAAAACTTCGGTATGATTGACAGTAAGTAAAATGCATATTGTTGTTGAAAACTTCGGTCAACGTTCCACTCATTTTGGTACTTCATCTTGGAAACATCTTGGAAACAAAGTCCTTCCAAAAGAGTTAAAGAACCTTTTAAGATCATCACAAGGACTCTCCGCAGAAGCGAAATATAGCGTGAAATATCATACCATCTCTTGGATGTCCCTAGCAGTAGAGCGAGTTTGTAGACTCCTTCGGATAAACTTCGCATGGCTGCGCCGGAGTTTGACCATATGCAACTTTGAATCAGTCCACCCTCAGTGCATTTGAAAGTCTTATGTTCCTTCTAAACAAAAAAAAAACGAAAGTGTTATTACGTTTTTGACGACTATCGACGGTAGTGGTAATCCAATGGTTTTTGAGGTCTTTGAGAGGACTTTGACTGGCTCGTTCAATTAAATCCATGCAAGTAAGGAAAACATTAAAGAGCCGGAAATGATCTCACTTTCAGCCATTTCAAACTCTCCGTGGTTTGTAGAGTTAGGTTTAAGTTACTAACGCTATTCAGATGTTTAACCACTTCATGAACAAATTGTTGCTAGGACCTAGCTTACGAGACTGATGGCAGTATTACCGAGAGTTAAGTGGAGTATGAGGAACACCTATCTAGGAATTTAAAATGTTCAAAAAAGTTCATGTGTCCAAAAGACACATCCATCCATGTATCCTGGCGATTTTCAGGCCTGATAGGTTCTCAAAAAACGGACACCCTTTCACGCACTGCTAGAAAAAAGACAAAAAATGAAGAGCGTTCACACACCATTAGAAATTTCAGCAATCATGATACTCTGTCATTGCCTCTAGTCAACACAACGAGCCTGATACACCAGACTCATCGTGACGGTACCCCACTTTGCATCACTTAAGGTGCTTCAAAACCAAAAATAAGCACTGGGAAAGCTTATTCATGGCTCATGGGTTCCTTCAGAACTCTGATCTAGAAAATTGAGAGGGCAATACATTTGTCCGTGCAAACCCATTCAACCCACTTTTCATTCCTACCGACTCTTCAGAATCAAGATTAAACACTGGGAAAGCTTGTTCATGGTTCATGATTTCCCTCAGACCCTGCTCTAGAAAATTGAGACGGGCTGCTGACGATGTGCCACACGGATAGAAATTTTCGAAATTTGTTCCAAGAACAAATTTTTACCATCAAATTATCTCAAAAGCTTTAAATATAGAGTTTTAAAAGCATTATGAGATAAACTTCCTATGGTAAGTCCATAAACTAAAATTTATGATTGAATTTCACGACTAATATTCGTAATATTTTAGGAACAGACGACATCATCACAAATATACTTTTCCGAGTTGATGCAATACTAAATACTTTTCAAGCAAGAGATTCATAACTGAAATGCTTTTTCGAGATAAAATACTTGGTCCTCGAGACACAAATGGGGACTCTCCAGAAAGCGTTACAACACATATCAGCAGCAAACCAACCGAAGAAGACTCTGTTTTAATTTCAAAATCTTAATTTGATCTTACAAGATAGGCCAAAAAATATGGTCATCAGCTTTTAACAAATTTTAACGCATCTTTCCTCAAGAAAATTAGGGCACAATGCACAGAATGAACGTTCGAGAAGGATTCTTGCCCCATTTTTTAGTAGTGAAGCTAATTCCAGGTCTTTGATCGTATACGTTTACGTTTTTATTCCTGCCTTACCGCTCATAGTGCTACATTATGAAGATAGTGCAACTAATTTTTCACCGGTCCTGGAAAGTATCTTTCAAGTAATGTTTTTCGAAAAGATTTAATCTGCGCTTAAATGTTAGGGAGTATAGTTCTATGCCGAAAAAAACATAAAAAATAAACTTCGTACAGTGTAAAACAGTTCTTTTCTGAATATTTTCAATACGATTATTTGCTCAATTTGATCGTTGACAAAGATTCATCTGACCATCAACATCAAAATTTATATATCAGTGAGTGGCTTCACATTACAAAGTTTTCCAAATCTCCGAAAGAATTCATAGAGTTCATCCTTTTTCATAAGGCTTCCGCTTTGAATCGAAGGTCCTTTGCGCATGTGCTAGATATTTGGCTTTAGCAGCTCGACTGGCTCCTAAAATCTTGCGTTTGTGCGCAACATTTTCTAATTGTCTAGGCTAGAAGGAACGCCATGCCAGAATTGACTGGGGTTCAAACTTTTATACCAAGGAAATACAACTAAAATTAAGTAACCTGCTTTTGCTTCCAAACTAGTTCTGATATTTATCGTTTCAGCACAACAAAAATCTTACTTGTAAGGATAAAGGAAACAGCAGAAGAATTTAGAAGAACTACAATTTAAGCACATTAAACTCATATTCAAAAAGATCCTACCCTAAAGGACCATCTTGAAGTGACAAAAAGAAACTTACAAGATTTTCATTGTAGAAAATCGAATCACGAGTCGAATCAGTTTATGGTAAACGTCTACAGTTCTCAGTCTTAATGGGTAGAAGTTCATTTTCCTGCAAATTTCATTGTTTATTTGTCAAATTGTTTTTTGAGTACCTTGTTACAATTCTTTTGCAGCCTTAATAAAACTAATATGGACAAAACGTTCGTAAAACGTAAAGTAAATGCATCCTTACAACTAGTACATTCTGAAGTTTGCACTGCCAAAGTCATTACCAGTATCAGGGTTTATCTGATTAACAGATAAGAAGATTATAAATAAATAAACTGCGGAAATGTTTCAGTTTATTGTTGATTGTCATCCAACGTTCCAAAATTACTCGTTAATAGTCACCGCCTAAAATAAACATTTACTTCTACTAAACGTATTGATGCATATTAATTTGGGCAATACATTTAATTTATACCATAAGTTAATTAATGGAAACTGTGGCAAATTGAATTCAATTAAAATGTTCCTCAAGTTATGATTAAACAGAAAATTTAATTAAAATATTTGAAATTTTAGTACACATGAAAAGTTTTAATTAAGATTTAATATTAATTAATAGCAACTTTTTAGGATTCCGAAGAACTCCACTGATTTGGTTTTTACATATAAACTTAATCAAAATTTGAGCAACTTCTCCAAATATTTGAAACGCGCTAAATTGCGCGGAATTAAATCCTTTGAAAAGTTATTTTGGCATTTAATTTTTGACAAACATTATACAAAGTGTTCAATGGCTAAATTATGTTGTTAAATTTTGTCTATGCCAGCATTGACGCTTGGGACTTCGCATATACCAAAGCTTTTACTGACAATCGATCCTACAAAAAACCCATAGTTTTGTGATCAAATGCTTCATCATAGCCTAAACATTAAAAGGTGTTAAGAACGTGAAAGAGCATCACAGAGAATAGGTAGAAATACCAAATGTATGCAGCAAATAGAGTGAGCTTTCCAAAATAGAGAGCTTACAAACTACAGAACGTTGACGGGTGGAAAGGCCATGATGGCTTGCTTTCCGTTCTCTATCATATGTGAGAAACATTTTTCGGATTTAATAGCATATGCGAGTCATTGTGTATGAATACAAAATTTAAGAGAATGTTGACGTGTACGTTACCTTATCTACGACTTCATGTCCTATTTGCAACCAGTGTTGCTTATGAATACAAATGCACTTGGGAAATACAGGTGAAATCTAGTTAAAATTCGAATTAATTTCAAGAGAAAAGAATGCGGTGGTCTCTATACAACATTGTGGGGAATGGGAGCCGCAAAAAACTATAATTTTACTAAAAGGATATGTTAACAAATAGGGGAAAATGTGAACTAACACCTGATTCATACGTCAGAGCCAAAATAAACAGAAACGACCAAGCTCTGAATGCGGGAAAATGAGTTTTAGTGTGGTAATTTTGGTGTACAGCAGAACAAATCCACCTCACTCTGTTGTAAATAGAAGGATGGATTATGGCCATCATTGACTTTCACGAGCATTCGAGCAAATAAAAGGAATCAAGTTGGCACTGAGCTAAATAGATTTATTACAAGCAGGAATGCATGCCTTTACCTACCCAATGTGCCAAAGCGTATTTGAACACAGTTCAGATACGCTGCAAAATCTTTGAATCTCTCGAGTACTTCATGCAAACCCTTGTATAAATATTCTCAACGAGCACTCCTTCGATCGCCAACCAGTACATCTCTTAGTAGAGGCTGGTTATATAGGCGAAACTATTAGAATGAAAACTGATAGGCAAGCCATAAACTACCATCTAGTACCTATTTGACTATACCTACTTCCATCTGACTATTGAAAATTCCACCGACGAAGGAACGATAAATCGTTTAAAAACTTTTAGACATACAAGGTCTGTCAAAGAACTACCGCTAATTTTGAATTTGCGCGGGCTACGTGTGTTCGATTTTCGATTTGTTTGTGGTGGTATTCTATTGATACTCTTGACTGTCACTTATGATGACAAGGTCAGCCATTTTGAATCTATAGCTAATTTTTGACAGCTATTTTTCTTGGACTTCTTTTGTCTTGTCTTGGATTTTTGTCTATTCTAAAAAAATGTATCAACAATCCTAAGTGCGCGAACGCATTCCGAAAGTTTACTTCAGCAAATAGTGTTTGTAACTTAGACGACAGCACCGTTTATCCGTGGTACAAAATGTTCTCAGAGATCGGGAAGGTGTGAATGACGAACCCCTTGCAGGAGCCGCCAACATGTCAATAACAGACGAAAATATTGATAAAATGAAGAAAATAGTATTGCAATACTATTGCTAGTATTGCAACATTGTAGTTTTCGCTATGGACCTTATAATATAGATTGGATCGTGCAATTTGATTTTCAGAAATTATTTGGACTTGACAGTATGTCCCAGGAAATTCGTACCAAAATTGCTCATTTTCCACTAAAAACAGCCGCGTATTGACATTGCAAAGGAGAGGAGGAGGGTCATAACTGGTGAAAGATCATGGGTTTTTATTGGATGGAAATGGTCGAAACAGATAGAAACGCCTTTTGTCAAAGAAATTTCAAAACATTTCTGCAAGGAAGAAGGAAGGGAATTTCTAAGGAATAAGGTAGTTCTGCTACGTACACATGGTCTAAACGGAGTCGAATATGGCAAAACTGAAGAAAAACACGCTTGAACTACAATTTCATAAATATCTTTTGAGATGAGTCCGTAGAAAAGCAGGATTAAGTATTAAAACCAGTCAGAGACCACCTGAAAATGTGCCGCAGATGTAGGAAGTGATACGGGTGCTTAATACACAGGAACTACATATACACATATGATTAAAGGAATGTTTTAAGAGGCTTCCAGAAAACTTTCTTATTGTCTTGACGGACACAAAAAAAAATTGTTTACAGATGTCACCTATGGCAAGCATAACGGATACCATAATAGAAGAACCCTAGCCTGGTGAAAATTAAGCCGTCCCTAAGAAATAGTGACCCAAGTCTTTTCTTAACGATGTCCGAGAAACACAAAATTCCAGAGGAAAGATAAGGGTTCAGAGAAGGACATTCGAAGGAACATCTAATAAGTCTGACCCAGGAAAAAAAGAATATCTTTTCGATCTAGGATAGAAAACCACCTTCCGAGTCTGCGGCTTTCTCAAGCGGCAGTTCTATAAGGATCATCGATTTCCATCTCAAAAGAAAAGTTCAGCATGTCATTTAAAAAATATCAAGAGTGACATCGGAGCTAAAGAGGATCCTATCTTAAGGCCGGACAGGGATTTTTTAGCTTAAGATAGTTATCCTACCAAAGACATCGTTAAGTCTTATGCTTGGATTTAACGGGTATCTGATGGAGAATTTTTTAATAGAGGAATTGAAGTAATAGTTACGGGGTTGCTTTGAGAACACTGACCACCATTTTCCAAAAACTCTTACCATGTTTGTGGATATTTGTTTCGACTTTTCTTTAATTCGAGACATTGAACGGTTTTAAATCTAACCTTTTTTGTCAAATAGAGTCAGGACTCTGTCTCGTATGTAATTCGCTGCTTTTTCGTATGTCAAAAAGTCAACTCCACAGAAGGACTCTATTACTCACGGGTTGTCTTGAAGTGATACTTGAACATTGCTTGGTAAGATTGGGTTATTTGCAGTGTACGAATTGTACAGTATTAGTGAAATGATCCTCGTGGAACTCCAGTTTGAATAGCTTCCAGGCTCGAAAAGATGATCTTCTGCACTAACTCTGAAAGGTCAACTTTTTAGGAAGGAGTTTGTCAATTGAATGTATGGTATGAAGATGATAAAAGTCGGATAGCCAATTCATGCACTATGAAGATGAGCCCGCCGTTAGATATGACAAACATAGCTAAGCCTTTTGACTTTCTGCGTATATAATCTATTGCTTATGTGCTGAACCACCCTTGCTAAATGAAGCTCCATTGAATGTGCTTTCCTCAAATCATATTGTTTGTCAGGTATGATGTATTTTTCACACATTAGACATCGTTAAGTCTAATCATTAAATCTTTTTAAAGTTTTTTTTTTGGAGATTGACTCCAATGGGCCTGTGAGTCTTCGATTCTCAGGAAAGGCATGGTTTTTTCAGGGCTTAGGTGTTGCTGATTATGTTTTGGAGGACTACGTAAGTAGAAATTTGTGTTGATTTTGTTTGTCAGGGTGGTGATCATGTTGTCTGAGAACCACTGTCAACATTGTCTTGATCACTGTGTCTTTTTCGGATGCTTTTTGTTTGTGTAGTCTCTGTGTAAAGTCTTTGGTCTCTTTTTGGTCTAATGGCTGTATGATGTCCTCTACTTGCGGCTCAGTTTGGATAATTTCATTGAGTTTTCTTAGTATGCTATCCTTTCGTGGCGTCTCGCTTCTATTCTCCTCAAAAGTAGCTCCAGAGTATCTGTAAATGTAATCGCTTTTTCAAATCCGTCATACTACTAACCGTTAGTGTACCGATTGGTCGCAGAAAGACCTTATCCATATTCAGGTATATTTTGACATCATCCAAGAGGCGTTCTCACCCGGCTCAAGGTTCTGTTGAAAACTTTCCCACGATTCATTCTAAGAAACCGGTTTTGTATTTCATTTGTCAGTTTCGTTCGTACCTTAGGATCACCTGTGCTCCTGTCTCTTCATCGATTTTGGTGATTCATCCTAATAATGGTTTCGCGCGGAACTTCATTGGATTCTCTTCCATTCCCTTGTCAGAGTTGCAACTGTGTTGTCCTCTTTTGCCTACTTGACATGATTTGTTACCAATTTCGTCGTTTTTACGAGTGAAAATTTCATCAGCGAGGTTATTGTAGAAAACTTGTCAGTCGGTTTTCTTCTTGTTTTTGAATGATTTGTCCTTGTAGATGTCCTATTGCAAGAAACCTGCTGATGACCTGTGAAGATTTCGATGAGGACATTTATTCGTATGTTGGAATAAAATTCGCGGGAGACCATATTGTTTCCACGGATCAGATCAATATGTGTTCGCTGATTTACTAGTTGCATGCTAGCATACTCAATCCCAGCTTACTTACTTTCACAGAACTCTATGTCCTTATGGTAGGAGTTAAACTTTAACCTCAAGGCAAAAAGCAAAATTACGAAAAGCGACCTTTCTTTTTCAAATAAGTAATGTAGGTCTTGTTCAAAGTGTCTGCTTTTTAGTGGATTGTACACTGAAGTACAAGCAAATTCAAACAAATTTGTCTGCATTTTGGTGGCTTTTGCTTCTGTTATGTGTAGTTGTAGTGTATCAGATGTCAGATGATGGCCCACATTATCCCTCCCAACGATGGAAGGTCATCCTGCTCTATATGATAATCTGTTTTTTCTTTGTTTTGATTGTAGCTTTTCTTTGTTCTGTATAGATTTAGGGAAGTAGAGGCGCATGCCGCTTCAAGAAAGTTTCCTGGATGAGTATTATTTCAAATTTATTTCCAAGAATAGGTTGTCTGAACCCTGTAATTCAACGAAACAAGGAATTAGCATTAGCATTCCACGAAATGAATTCGGAATTAGCATACCACGTGTGTATAGAAATGTGACTCAACTGATTCATATGTGCTAAGCGGGGCCACTTGCTCTGCAAACATAGTTTGCAGAGCATTTGTGACCATTTGTGACCGAAGAGTGTCGCAAATGTTGGTGCTGTGACATATCGGCTCCCCATTGTCAGATTTTAAGGGTTTCATCTTGTAAGCAAGATTGCATACTGCAGTTATATTGAATATTAATATTTCTTCCTTTTGGAAAAACACCTTGACAAGTTTCAAGGGGCCAGCATGTGTTTTGTGGCAGAATTTTTACATAGGATGGATGCCCTGAATTTCACATCCAACTTCCGCGGCTATTCGAGGTAGGCGGTTGGGCACTGTCATTTGTTTTGTTATTTGTCTGTGGTCGGTTAATGTTTCTTGGATAATTGTGCTTCCTCGATATGTCTGTTCTTCCAAAAAACTCTTTCTTTTTTCGTGCATTATGTCGATCAACAATGTCCATTTGTGCATCTCGTGTAAGATGACGGTTTTGTCCATTTTCTGTTGTATTTGTGTCAGAGATTGATGATTCACTCGTGGTGGTTGATAGATGGATAGCCATAGATGCGTTTGCGGGGCGGGAGGGTACTCGTCTCCTTCTCTTCAGTCTTCCTCCATTTCTTTTCTAAGTATTCCTTCCTTTAGTTCCGTTTCTTCTTCTTCCACCCCTTCTTCATTGGAAGATCCCAAACTATTGAAGTAGAACAATTAATTCGCAACCAACCAAATTTTTTATTTTTATTTTTTTAAGCTTCTGATTTTTATTTTCGAGTTCTATCATTTCCACCATTAAGGAGATATTTTCATGACGTTGGTCGGCCAGCTCATCGAGTGCTTCTGGAGTTGTTCCTGTTCTGCTCTGAAATTCTTTTGCATTAACCTGACCTTCTTCACGACTTCCCTTAGATTAGTTTTTGTATTCTCGGCTTCGCTGGGCTGGTCAACAAACGAGATTCTTTTCTGTTTGTTTTTTCGTCGGCGTCTTTGTTATCCCTTATCCTGCGAAAATGACCTCGGCTGTTTGTTATCAGAGCCAACTTTCGAACGATTTTTAATAATTGTTTACTTAAATTTGTGTAAAATATTTGTGTGCTTTATCTTTTCCGTATCACTTATTTGCAGCGTTCAATTAAAAATTGCATACACAATATTCCGGTATCAACCCAGAAATATTGCACTTTGATTTGTTCTATCGCCGCGCTTCCTTATTTTCACATACGAGACCAACATCCGTGGCCAAGCAGTTTCTTTCCCTTCCCACATCGAAACACACAACTGTTCATTTCTCCTTTCAATTTTCGTTTCTAGATTTATTTTGAAAGATTTTCAAACTATACAGGACATTAAGAAAGTCAGCCCAATTTGTATCTAATTTTGAGTAAAATTCTTCTCCTGAAATGAGAGCTTGGAATCCTCGTTTGCCATAATATCAATTGGTTCTTTGATTCATTAATTTTGCCAGTCTATAAGAATTGATTGGCATTAATATTAAACTAATTAACAAAATGTTTTGTCAACTGAATGGAGAATAATTAATTCTCTACCTACATCTTTTTGTGATTTCAAATAAGTTCAAGTGACCTCATTCACAATTTCGATATTTAAGGATTACTGTCCAAATTAATTGAAATTTCAACTTTGAACGTTCTCCGAAATCTTACACGACTTTGTTTATGCAACTCATTAAAACTTTCCTTAATTCGCTAAATATCAAATCACATTGTCTTCGTTCGAGCCTTGATTTTGTGTTTTGAAATCAATGCAAAACCATTTTCTACCATTCCTACTCATAATGTAATGTCACGAATATAATCCCTTTTAATTGTAGTGCAGTTTTCTCGACTCAAACTGAGGAGAGAGACCAATCAATATCCTTAATCGATGATTATCCTTAAGGAATACTTGATGATATTCTTTAAAATTAAAGTCTGCTAATGCATTGACATTAGTATGTAAGACTCATGTTTGATTAGGCGAAATTCACTTCGCAGCAGGATAATTGATCATGCATAAAATATATGCTATTCAGTGGAACTCGAAAGCTTCTATTTTCATAGAATATTAACGACCAAATATCTCAAGGCAAAATTTAAATCACGTGACGCTGAAACGTGCCACCAAGCCATTAACAACCAGGCAAAAATTAATCCTAGTCAAACGGAATAAATGAAAAATAAAAATAGCAATGAAATTCACATGACATACAAGAAAATTCATTTTTCATGCATGTAACGGCTAAATCAAACACTCGAGAAGTCCTTTGAGTAGCAGGACATAATCGTAATAGACAAAGCATGATTTATATGGAAAGCACTCAAGTTTCGTCCTGCTGCGTACTAATTTATTGAAATTATCGCTGCGATAACAACACTCGATGGCGGACAGGTACAAAGTATATTTAAGTGAAACTTGTCACGCGATTTATCATGGCCCCTTACAATTAGTGCTAAACGGAGGGAATCATCAACACGCCAATATCCACTTAAGTATCATACATACTAAACGGGAAATGGAAAATATATGAAAATATGGAAAAGCGTGCCGAGGCACAACGACCCAACTATAATCCAGCCATGATTTAATATTGTCATAAATATGCAAATGAGCTGAAGCGTTGTTCTATAAAACCGAAAAAAGGAGCCTGCAAAAATTATGCGACTTCAGGGTATACGCAATTCGTTCTAATGCTGCGTGGGGAACGGGATGAGCGATGTTGGCGGCAGGATATCATTTATTAGCCGTGGTGGTCAACAATTGTTGCAATTATTGTTTTATGCTACAGCCAAACTGTTTGAATTTATGCGAGTGCTATATTGTTGCCTCATTCAGGATGGGAATAATGTCGACAAGGTTGTTGCACCAGAGAAAGGATTAGTGGGGATTGTAATTATCTTTAATTGCTTCTGTTTGAACATAATTGATAAAATATATCGCATTATCGAAAATCACTATAAACGTTATTGTGCGTTTTAAAAGCTGTTGATAATAGACACGTTAACCAGTATTCCATATTTTCTGAGAACTAAAGAGTGAGGCAATGCATGATAAATTCATAATTGGTTCAAATGGAAGTCATTATGTACTCTTTGCATTTGTTTCATTTAAAAATGCACCGAACCTCGTTATTAAAGTCAGAACACGAGGTTTTTCCCTAAGAATATCGACTCAACCCTCATGTTCCCACACTGGTATTATTCTTTTTCATCCCGGCGAGTTACATCCTTCAAAGTGGATGTCACATTTGATTGAACAACATGGTCCCAGTTGTGATTACGCTTCCTGAAGCAGTTATTGAAGTCAATTTTCGTAATTGCTTTCAGCGCATTCGTCGCATTTGTTTCGACCTTTGAGCGGACGGGATTCGATGTCCTTTTTTAAGATGGGAATCTGTCAAAAATTTCAAAGAGCTATGAACACTCCGTCGGAAGTAGGATATTCGATGAACTTAAAACAGACAAGGAGACTCATTGGCAAGAGAAGTAAGGAGCATATAAGGAGCATAAGGGGCAAGGAGAAAAAGGGAAGAACTTCAAACTTCAAATCGGTCGTAACGAAACATATCATCATGAATGTGCACGAGATAACAAAGAGGGATCCAACGATCATCAAGGAAACTAGAGAAAATCGTGAATTGCATGGCATCCAAAGCAAAGCCGAGAATAAACAACTGCAAAATTATAAGGAAACCTTTTATTTCTAAACTCAAGTCAGTATCATCTAAATATTACTTTGTCTTGCATGTAATTTTGTGTCCTTGATTTTTTCAATATGCATCTGATACAAAAACGGTCACTTTTTTCCTAGGTCAAAGCCGTTAACCCATGATTATTTCTAGTAATATTCTTCTTGAGTATATTTTCGTAATTAGAAACCATTTTCCAGTAGTTCTGAGCGATTCCAAAGCAAAAATTGTTTTTTTCTGCCGTCCGCAATTTTTAACATGCTATTCTCACGCACAAAAGTCATTCACGACTACTCTGTTGCAATTCTTCAAACATTAATTTCTGGTATCTCGAGATGACTTTCTAGTTTGCAAGCCGTCAACCTGTAAGCGGAAGTCACACACGCTCGACGTTTTGTGATTCTTTTGTGCTCGAAGTTCAAACAGAGTGAGAACTGGTACTAACTGACGCGCGGCCATATTTAAACCGCTTATTGCACTTTGTTATTCTCCTCTTTCATACATATTTATTCTCTCCTCTCAAAGTTTTTTTTTGTGAAACTCGCTACTCCATCTGTCATTTTTAGCAATGAACAAAAAAAAAACGCTGTGTCTGATCTAAGGCGTCTCGGGAAAAACTGTGACATCGAGGATGTTTCTGGATATTGGTGGTTTATATTGGTACTGGGTGGATGACGTTCGAACGTTCAGACATAGAGGTACAAAGGTCGGTTGAACAGTTAATTGTTGTTAATAAAAAATTTGCGAAAATAGTCAGGACAACCTTTTGTTCTAACAAACAGAACTATCTTATGCAGTATGCCCCAGTATATAAATCACTTTGTGTGAAGCAAAGTTTTTAATTCCTGTTTGAAACTAAGAAGCGTTGCAAATAAATTTTTAAACATTTATTTAGATCAAGTGAATTCAGATGCATCGGATTTTCGCTTGGTTGCGCTCAGATCTCAAAGATTCTCCAGGTTCAAATTCATAACACGAGCTTTTGTATTAAGCTAAGGACGCCTGAACCCATTTTAAGTGAAACTATGAGTCTATCACTAGAGGGTAGTTATTCTCCCCTCACGACACTTTTGCTTAAATATTATGATGTAATTTTTAAGCAGTTAAATCAACATATGTATGATTGCTTGTTGTAAAAAAATGCGATAGAAAATCTTTCAAAACAAAATTAAAGGAATCCACGTGTATTTTTCTTTGGTTTTTTTTTTTGTGGCAGTCAGGTGAAGACAGTTTGTGTTCACACTACGGAATGCTTAGATGTAGTATTTCTAGACCCCATACTGATTACCTTTTCTGTACCTGGAACATTATGGCACATAGTATAGGGCTAGATCTCGTTCTCTTAACCCTGAATACTCCTTCAGCTTGAAGGAATCCCATAGAATTGCAAGCGCGGATCAAATGAGGTAAAAGGTACTGGAACCTCCTGATAACTCTAGTATGTATCTTTAATATGTTCCACGAGACTTCATTCGCCAATTTTCCCAAGCAAACCTCTGATTATAGTGCCCGAAAAGAGCTGTACGATTCTGCAAGAGTGGTCTCCGCTCTACTTACTCCGTCTTTCCAGACAAAAACAAGTAGCAGGCGCGATCTACCTGTGCTGTATGAAACATATAGTTAGTACCTCGTAATCTTCTACCCTTGTGCAAGCAAGGTCTACAAATGTGCTTGCTCAATAGCTTTAAATATACTAAGCCACACCTTCACATCGAGGACTGGATGACTGAATGACAGAATGTGAGTTACACTCTCAGTAACCAGCCAATTGCTAAGAAAACGTTGTATCATTTCCCTCGCAATTCATATTCTGAGATCTTTATTTTCAAGGCATGCAGATGTTTTTGCACTGCTAAGCACGGACCGCAACAAGGAACATGCCTGTAGTCACCAGCCCCACCATCCCAGAGACTTCCTTTGGAGCTAATCAATCGAGTACGGTGTAACTCTTGAAGAGTAAGCATCCTCCTATTTAAGGTGTAGGAGACAAATGTAGGCTGAGTATATATCAACTGTTTATCCCAAGTTTGAATTCAAGAATATTGTATGGACGAAATTTAATATACAAAAATGAGCCGGCTGATTGTCTTTTGTGTTTGATTTCAAAAGAAATTGTCAGCAAAGCCATAGGTAATCGTCTGAGTTTGAAGGCACATTCATAATGCCAAGAGATTTTTCACAATCCTCAAAAGCGATGGTTTTGAACATTCTGATCACCGTAGAAGCATATGTACCACTTTGAACTCGTATTTTGAAATTCTTGGTCGTGAAATCGCGAATGAGTTTAATAGCGTTCTGATAAGGCCTGCGATGAAGACATAAAAATAGATGAATATAAACTGCGTTTACTTATTGAGTACCAATACTCTTTATAAGACAATCTCTTATCTGTGAGCATGATTTGTACTTTTAGCTCACCAATATTAAACCTTCAGTCTAGCCTGCTGTTCTAACTACAGCATGTTCGGAGGTTTCCCCTCCGGTATGTTTATACGCACTGAGGTCCATCAGGGTCCCAAAAGCAATCTTGCTCCGTCAAAGAAGTGACCTGTCAACCATTGTTCTGTTGTGTAATTTAAACCTTTTTGAGCTGAGCTTGAGTGAGCTGAGCGAAATGCTCTCGAAATCAGCCCTTAAACTGTTGCCAACCAATTTTGACCGAATGGGATCTCAAACTGCAACTAAAATTTTAAATGTCACGTAACTTTCTCAAAATCGCTATCATGTTTTGTTTATTTCTGAAGTATTTCTATTTTGAGATTATTGTACAGCAACCCTATAATATGTCACCGCAAACAAATGTTACTTTAGTTACCCATTCTGTTTATTTTTTTTTTATTTTTTATTTATTTTTTTTAAGTGAATTTCGGTAATGGGTTTTAATGCAATTGCCTCACTTTCTTTTTATAAAATTTTGAACGAATACGAGATTGCATCATCATGATGATAAATTCGATGACCGAGGAATTTTAAAATGACAGCTGGTTGATGTGGCTGCTGATTGTCATCCACCGATAAGGCTAATGTCACACAGAATTTATTAAGCGCTGGCCGACGCCGACCGGATAATTTCGGAAGATATTTTGTGTTGTCCAGAAACTCTGAAGCGTTTTCCCTGGATAATCGTTGAGCTGATGTTACACTATTTAGTTTTTGATTAAACTTATTAAGTTTCCGTTATTGTGGCACGATAGTTCACTGCAGAAGTTGGACCGTGAAACAAATCATAGCCAACTAATTTCAAGACCAAAGGCACATAACAAGATCTGATCTAATCTAGTCAGAATCACACTTGATATAAAAAAGCTCCTTGGAAACTACATAGCACATCAAAACACAAATTAAAGTCATTTTTTCAACATAAATTTTGTGAACAACAATGTCCCTCGAAAACGTACATGGTGGACGCTTATTGAGTCATCGCAAAGGCACATTTGTTGTCAATTTGATGGGATTGGAAAGTTTCGGTGTAATTTAAGCTATTTGCAAGAAACCATACCAATAATTCGGAAGTCTACAGTCGGCAACTGGACAAATTGAATTGAGCGACCGGAATTTATCAATCGTAAAAGAATTATTTACCAA
Source organism: Stratiomys singularior (assembly GCA_954870665.1). Lineage (NCBI taxonomy): Eukaryota > Metazoa > Arthropoda > Insecta > Diptera > Stratiomyidae > Stratiomys > Stratiomys singularior. The sequence continues at coordinate 33,883,258 of OX940879.1, forward strand.
GGCTAGGTTGCACACGTTTTTAGTCAAATGGCAAAAATAGATGGATACTGGGTTGGAATTGACGTTACGCCAAACATTAAGCCCTGATCTTTTGCCATCCGATTACGACTTATATCTTTACCTGAACTACTTCCTTCATGGTAAAACTTTCAATGTTGATGACACTGTAAAGTCTCACTTAACTCAATTTTTGCCCAAAAAGGATCAGACTTTCTACGTGCGAGAAATTAACAAGTATTCAGAGAGATAGCAAAAGGTATAATGTATTTTCTTAAAGGTCAAAGTATTTTTAAAACCTAAACTTAATTCCAAGTAAAATATATCATTGAAAAAATCGGTAGATATTTCGTAGCGTACCCAATATGAAGTGTGATCAAAAAATACGATGAATAATTTTATTTTTTAGTAAGAAAAGTAATACGCTTACATAGAAGCTGATTTAATCTCCTTCAAAGTACTGTCCTTGGCTAGCAATGCACTTATCCCAACGTTGACTCCATGACTGGAAGCATTTCTGGAAGGTATCTTTCGGAAGGGCTTTCAGCTACTCGGTCGTGGCCCTCTCAAGGTCAGTAATGGTGTCAAAACCTTATCCTTTAACGACAGTTTTAATTTTTAGGAAGAGCCAGAAGGCTTACTTCTAACTTCGGTGAGTATGGCGGATGTGGACAGACAGGAAAATTTTTTTCTGTCAAAAACTCACGAATGAGAAGCGAGGTGTGACACAGTGCACTGTGGTCGTGAAGAAGAAAGCCATTGGCCCCTTTTTCTAGCCGCTTTCTTCGTATGTCGTTTCGCAAACGTTGCATTACGTCCATATAAAATTTAGAGTTTATAGTTGGGCCCCTTGGAACGAAGTCTGATCGCACTACGCCCTCACTATCGAAGAAAACAACGAGAAAAACAATGAGCATGACCTTGATGTTGGATTTTGACTGACGTGCCTTTTTAGAGCGTGGAGATACACTGGTTTTCCGTTGAGAACTCTGCATTTTGGTCTCAGGGTCATAGCCATACACCCAACTTTCATGTCCAGTTACAATTTTGGCCATACAGCCCGGATCTGCATGAAGATGATCCTTTAATTCCGTACAAACAGACACACGATTTTCCTTCTGTTCAGCACTTAAAAGTCTGGGAACAAATTTTGCACTCACTCGTCTCATTTGCAATTCATCAGTTAAAATGCTTTGAAGGGAGCCGTACGAGATGTTAAAGTCTTTCGATAGCTCGCGAATAGTCATTCACCTGTTTGAACGAACAATTGTTTCCACTTTTTGCACATTTTCATCTGTTTTTGAATTTGCTGGACGTCCCGCACGCTGCTCGTCTTCAACAGACTCATTTCCGTATTTAAATCAGTCATACCACTTGTTCACAGTCTTTAGAGTTACCACATTATCGCCGTACGCCGATTTTAACAGCTTTTTGGCATTCTTTTGTAACTTAAAACAAAACTTAATGTTAATGGGTTGTTCAAAATCCATGTTGCGCGACAGAAACGATAAACTCAACCTCACTCTAGTGGCTCTGGCAGCTGACTGACAAGCTCGAACGTGTTACAACTTTTCCCTGCCTGTCTCAGCTAATCATGCTACTGGACAAATTACAGCATATGGATGTAGCGTCAGCAGTTACCGGTATAAAAGTTCATTCACCGTATTTTTTGATCACACCTGTTATATTGTGATGTACAATATATTGAGAAGATGGAGTTGGTTTTCTTTCCTTAGTGCTAACTCTTTTTATTCTGGAGCAAAGTTTCGTACTCATTGCTGTTATATCTTTTTGCCTCGTTTTCTTTTCTGTTTCTCGCCATTTACTCGGAGCTTACATCTAAGGGTTGGATTAGATGGATGGCATTCTCTGGAAATGGAGTCAAAAAGATTTCATTTTTCTTACAAGCTTCAATCACTTTCGACGAGAAGTGGCTAACCAGATTGTCTTCCAAAAAAACACTCTTTCATCTTGATTGCGAGTGGCTTCAACATGTGGTATTAAGATATTAATGTTTTTTCAAAGAGCTTCATATTAAACCATCCACTTGGTCTGCTGGCATATTTCCAGCTGAGTCTGGTTCAACCGGCTGGTCCACGTTGAGTCCAGTTATCATATGTGTTTTGTACTTTATACACCACCATTGGAGGAAGTAAATCGCTATTTGCATTTCCACATACCATAACGCTGATTCAAGCGCAAGAATGTTCTTGCATGCTTTCTACCTTTTTTTTGATTCTTGGTACTATTACTCATTTAGCACAAAGGTCATCGGTTACATTCGCCTCAGCATAATTGCATAGATTAACACCTGAGGAAAGTGCAAGCTCATTGTTATTAAAAAGGCTTCAAATGTCATCTTGGTTGACAGGCGGGCCTGGACTACTTAATGTTCGACGCAGTTCTAATTGTCAGGTAAGTTCTTGTGATAAACGACACAATGAAATTCGGAATTGTGTCGACTCTATGAACACCGTGATCTACTTGCCTTGCTTATCCTGGTATTTTTTAACCACAAGGCGAACGTCAGCCTTTGTCAAAGGGAGTCCCCCAATTTGCTACAACAGCCAGCGCTTCCGAAATCAGTTGCTCCTCAGAATTACTTAACATAGTGGGGTGTCCAACGGGGTTCACGTTTCTTTCAAGTGTCTTCTGTACTAAAATTTGCCATGGCACTTTGAATTTTTCAGCGTCCTGCTTCTTAGACATCCCACTTTGCACTGCAGCCATCGCTTTACCTCATATTCCATTTTGTGTGTCATGTAGGGTCTGGACCCAAGAGTAAATTTATATGTGCGCACAATTTCACAATACTAAACTGTCTGTAGTACCACAAATAACACAGAAATATCACTAGCACTATTACAGCACACTTTTGATTGACCGATATAAAACATGTGTACGTGGTATTCAAATCACCCCGAGGTGGTCAAGTAGCTCTAATTTACGGCACTTAGTCGCCAACCTAATAATATGTCATATTGGAAGGTTGTATAAGTCTGTTTGGAGCTTAGAAATCGTTTATTTTTTAATTGTTTTTAATGGTTGTTATTTCATAAAAAAATTTAAAAGGTGAAAAGTGTGAAAAACGTTTCTCAAATTCGTTAACTTTTGCGAATACTTTAAATAATTTGAACCCCTTAAATATGACGGTAAGTGAAAACAAGACTTATATCACTTCAAAAAATAAGAACTCAAGTAATTCTTTTGATCCAAACCAGTTGAGGGAGAGAAATCTCAATGGCTACCAAGGTTATGTGACTTAAATTCTTATCACTTTTTTCTTTGGGGTCATTTTATGTTATTGATAATGTCAACAAATTCTGAGCATATATATATATATATATGAACAATGAAACTCAACGAGTTGTCGGTGTGAAAGTCAGAAGTGGAAGCGCCACCGAGTTCTCCGATACAAGTGCTCTAGAACCTTAGGCATATTATTATTAATTTCAACAGCCAAAGAATACCATTAATAATTTTAAAGTATTAAAATTGTATATGAAATTATCGCTTTAGAGTACTATTTTTTTGGATATTTCTACGAAAAAAAGTATTTAACAATAATCGTCTAAATTCACTACAGAATGTTGTTTGTTTGTTTTCGGAACAAAATTACATTACGGAAGTTAATTTCTGAAATTTTTAAACGAAAACTTATTTTTTTTAATTTTTATCTTTCAAACAATGCTGAGCTTCGTTCATTACAAGCTCGTTGGAAGACAGTGACTAACTTTGTATTGTTTTTTCCTACTTCCGATAGCACAAAAGCATACTAATTAACCATTTTCAAACAATATTATCCATGCTGTCTTCCTACAAAAGCCCTACGTGTTAACAAGAGTCCTCCCCGAAAATTCCTAACCTCATTTCGCGTTGATTTGGATCCTTACAAAAGCTCCTCCACCTGTAACTACAACGGCGACAGTCATTATCACCACACTAATTACTTTCCTCATTAAGCACTAAATTTCACTTCACTTCTACTCGATGAATGCTCAGCGTGGAAAACACTTCATTGCATTCATCATCAGCACCTCCTATTCAAGGTTCACATTTTCATCCTGGCGTTCGCTTTCTATTCTTAGGTTATTCCTTTTTCCCTAAACAATACAGCGCCGGGAATGTCAATTTTTCCCGCTTGAAACTGAAAATGGATTATCATAGTACGTTCTGATTTATTAACAAAAACAATGAAAATGGCAGCAAAACAAGCTGATGTCCTTGCAAAGTGATACCACTGAGGGTGAAACGAGATCCTTTACATACGCTGCTATGCAGTTTTCATGCAATAGATGCATGTTAGTAAGTAGCGCGCTAGTGCTTTGGGGGACAATGTGGAGCACAGTATGGAATTGACTAAAATTAATGTTGATTGAATTTGAAAAATGGCGCAATTAAGGATAAGTCCTGCAGCTTAAATATCGCCATTTTGTACATCCACTATTTGCCATTTGGCTGGTTGTTGCTATGTAGTGTTACGCAGGAATGAATATTCGGGCTTTCAATGTGGTACTTTGGGGGAGACAAAACTAATTTAATTTATATATGCATAGATAAATGACTTTAATCAGCATTATATACTTTAGATGTCCTTAATTTAGAGTGATATAACAAAGCTCTGATAGAAGATGGTTTATGAAAATGAATTTTATTAATATATTTGTCACAGCACTGATACAAAACGTCCATGGGTCCATGGAAATTAAAAGAATCATTTCAATCGACGATTTGCGTTAATATAACGCCGATATTCAAGTTAACTAAGGTCCAAACAACTATATCTTAGTTCAAGTATATCCTAATATGGATACGAGGGGCATTCAAACATAAACGAGTCTTTTGCTTCTGAGGCCTTTGTTACCGTGGCGGAGGTAGGCAAAACGTTGGAAAGGGGGTGGAATCCCATCTGGATGACTCGAGGCCAAACTGACGGCTCAATCGGTTCTTTAGTTCCCCACAAAATGAGCGAATAAGAAGTTCATTCTTCAGTTGCGCAACGTACCATAATAACCTCCAGGACTTTCTTCAAGTGAAGTGCTTTCAAGTGAAGTATTTAGTCGTGGTGCCGTTTTTTTTTTGACAAATTTACAGTTTTCGATATGTCGACTTCACGTGAGGGTAAGTTATTAATACTTATAAATTCCCGAGTAGTTAACGGTTGTTTTTTAATTACTGTTATTCTCGTTTTTGTGTTAAACTAATATGAATGGCGTGAAAATCTTTGTCAACGCGAATATGTTATGGAAAATTAAGCGTATTGCATGTGAAATTTGGTTACTATTGAAGATAATGTTAGTTATTTCCAATGATTTCAGGTATTATTGATGAGGAGATTCGCCACGCATCATTGGACTTCGATTGCTCGGATTAGGAACAGGAGCATTCTGATTTTGACGAAGTTGATATACAAAACTAAAATATCAATTTTATCGAGGAACAGCAAAGTTTACAGAATCTAAATAGTAGTTGGGATTCGTCTGATGCTGAGCCGCTTCAGCACACCTCCAGCTCAACGAGAAATAGTTGTGCCAGTAGGCCAGTAATTTAGCCATTGGAACAACTCCTGCTGCAGCTTTCCAAAAGATCACCTGATGTCAAAAAACTCGGGGAATATTTTGAGCGGTATTTGGATGCCGATTTTTATTTGCACATGTAGCATTCTGTTCAATTGTTGCGAATTGAAAAATCATTTACTACTACTGACACAGAAATTCAATGATTTTTGGATGCAGCATGGTCATCGGACTGTTGGGGATGCCAAGAATAAAACAGTACTGGGCCTTAGAAAGTAGATGCGATTTAGTAGTACCTGCAATGGTTAGAAGTCGTTATACTGAAACCCGTTCAGATTTAAAAGTTGTCATCGATGTCATCCGAATCCACACGATCTCATGACTGTTTCTGGAAAATACGCCCAATCGTTGCAGAAATTGAAAGAGCGTGTCGGGAAAATGTTTGAGACAAAAATGTCTCCATCGATGAAAAGATTTTACCCTACACTGGAAGGTGCATTAAAAAGCAATTGGTGGAAGGAAATCCAAATCCAGAAGGTATAGAAATAATTATCGCAGCAAATCCCTACGGATTACCACTAGGCCTATGTTTGTATGAAGGGAAAGGGTCTTCAGTGGAATTAGCCTTGCACCCAACATCTGAAAAGTTAAACGTAGGTGGTCGTAGGTGGTAGGTGGTAATGGTCCTGAAATTGCAGGACACTCCCTGTTGGGACTTCGATTAACATGCTCCCTTACTTTACCTTCATATCGCTTTTGGGCTTTTTAGGCGAAGAGAATGCAACGGAACAGGAAGTTTGATAAAAGACAAGCTCCCACAGAAGGATAAAACTGTAGAAAAGAATGGCAGATCTGTAAAAGTCAAAACAGATTATTTCAAACCAGATAGTTTTCAGAAAACAGAGCCGTGGTACTTTTGATTGCATAGTGAATGATGATAAACAAGTGCGATTGATAATAAACCAATCTTTATCGCTTGAACACAAATTGCTGTACACCCTGAGGATGCCTGTAAACGTTGGAACAAGAGCAAAAAAGGTACATCAATGTAACAAGTAACTCATACATGGGAGCGATAGACATGCTAGATAGAGTTCTTGGCAAATATACGATGAGAGGTCGGGCTGGACAGTGGACCGCGCGGGAAATTTTACATTTCGAAGATTTCGCAGTTCCTGCTTCTTGGATAGAGTATAGTCGGGAAAATGAAGCTAAAGGAGAAACTGCGTATCAGTACCTCGATTTTAAAATGGAGCCAGCATAAACTTTAATTTATACGACTCCAAATAAGAACCCTCAAAACCCACATCCTGAACGACAAAGTCCACGGCTTTCCTGAACATCTTCATCCACTCGGTCCCATAAAAGACGCATTGTCACAGCCCTTCCACACGAAGCAAAAAGAAACAAGCATCTCATTTGCCAGCAGATAGGACAAATGTGGATAAAAATCGTTCCAAAGGCAGATTAGCTGGTTGCAAAGCGTTAAGTTTTATCAAATGTCAGGAGTGTGACATATGTTTATGTGTTAATTCAGCCAGGAATTGTTATAAGTCTTTTCATGAACATTAACAGATCAAAGTCATCGAATTAATAAAATAAATTGATAGTTTTCAAATAATATGGTTTTTTTCTTGTTTATCCCGAAGTATCATACATGATACCATCTCCAAATCCCAAAATAGACATCAATGAGACATTTAATCGATAGATTTGATTTTGTCAAACCTCCAATACCACAGAAAATAGAAAAACTTATTTCAAATTTAATTATTTACCGTTTCTGTTCCAGGAGGATAAAGTGTTCAACGAAGGAACGCGTTAATCCCGCTGGATTTCAGGATCAATTGCGTGCTGTTTGAGGAGAATGCACTTCCATGGTAGAAAGGGCGAACCAGGACCATTAAAATCCAAAAGACGCTTGTCAGGCGGAAAGATTTTGCCAAGCGTTTCTAGGGAATCTCAAGGAAATTTTATTCATTGATTTTCTCAACAAAAGCTGCCTACTATTGAGTCCTTCTTGATCAGGTTCGAGCCGCACATCGGTCAAAAAGACGCGATTAGCCCATGCGAGACGTCTTGTTTCTGCATGGCAATGCAAGACCACACACTGCCCTAACAACCCAAAAATTAACTGAAATGCAATAGGCTGCGTTTGAGAACCCTCCTCATAGCTGCAACGTTTCACCATGTGATTGCAATATGTTTCCGCGGTATTGGTTGGATACCAGTCTGAAATCGTTCTGCGAAAACAGAGTGGAAAACCAATTTGTTTGATGGGAAGAATGTATTACTAAGAGGGGATCTATGTAGAAAAATAACTTTATTGCATATTTTCAAATTGGTCTGAAATTTGAATGGTTTGAATTAAAATTTGTATGCACCGCGCACGAAGCGGAGATCTCTAACAAATTTCTAAAAAACAAATCTCTAACAAATTTGTTTCCTTTCAAAATGATTGGTATACGTTTATAAACTGTCTTGACTAATTCAGGAGAATTTTATTAGGAGTCACCTTCTTTGTAGGGAGGAATTATATACTTCCAAGCCTCTGTTTCAAAACAAAATGTACCTGGATCGTACAGATGTGTGATACTGATCCTGATTGGATGATCATGGCCACATAGACCAGTCTTTTAACCAGTTTCTCTGACCAGTCTTAAAATTTTACTAAACGAAGATATCCTCCAAAACTTTTCCGATAGGAGGAGTTTCAGTAAGTCATAGTAGAAATTGTTTCATTGTATTGTCAGTTGAATAGTTCTTTTATTCTTCTGAGATATCCCCAACATTTTTTCGTCATTCGTTCGTCGTCGCTTCCTTGAATTTCAAATGCCAACTTCACTTGGGAACGGTTTTGTTCTATATTCTAAGATCTTGCACAAAATCTAGAACGGTGAGCATTCTCAAAGCTAGAGAAATAATATTTTATCGGCTCATAATTTGGTTCTATACCTCCAACCCTCATGGATGTCAGATGCATGAACTTCATTTTCAGTTCTCACCAATTTACGGAAAACCGCAACACAAAGCCATAGTTTAATTGATATTCATTGAAATCCTATAGTATTTCCTGTTTTAAAAATTTTTGTTTTGAAATCTCCTTAAAACAAATTGCAAAAGCATACTCGCCATAGCGACCCTAGAGATCACTGAAGGATACTTCAGTCGATGCTTAATTTTTATTTTGATAAGGATGTTGAAGACCGTTTTCTCCCTTAGAACGGGACCTAAACACACGCAATGTATCTAGACTTCCCCTGTCTCCTCTCATGTCGACTAGGCAACTTTACTTGGAATCATCTGACATATTCTTTTGGACTAAAACTCGAGTTTTTAATGGCTAAAAGCATCTTAACATAACTTGAATAGTAAGGGAGGAAGGATAGTAAGGGAGTACTCGCAAACGGGTCTCTCCCTCTCCAACACTGCAACTCCAAGCTGCGAGAGCTGAATTTGCGATGCAATTAAATTTGTAAAACTCATTCTAATTAGATTGATTCTCTAGTTTAGAACTCTCTGGTCTCACAGAGGTCAATGCGTTGTTTTTTGCGTCCTTTCCCAGTAAATTTATGTGGAAGGGGTCATCTTTCTTGTACCTAAAGTCATGATGAAAGGATATTACCTATGAAACTTGTGCCGGTATGATTTTAAGCCGGTGAGGCGTGTGGTGAGACTGATTTCTATTTGACCTAGCTTTTAAGCAAACGCGAATGTTTTCGGTCTTACCTGGACATGATTGACAGGTAACGGTCACCCAACTGCGTGTTTTTGTACAGGAGAAGTGGATGACACCTGCCATACGTATTACTTTTGTGAAAGATGGAGTAAGCAGCGCGGATCCGTCTTCAACGAAATTGGACAGCTATGCCCAGAAAATATGCCCAGACAAATGCTTAAAACGGTTAACTAATGGAGTCGCGTGACACAATTTCGAGAGGTCCTGACACTTATAACAAGCACTCTCGAACTTCGGAAGGCATGATAAATGGAGGGATTTCTTTTCTAGTACTTCCTTCCCCTCCCTTCCTTCCCGCTGGAGAAGGGATTCTTCTAATCAGAAGGCGTAGGAATACAAGGCCTGGTCCTAAGTAATGTGTTTAAATGTGCCAGGTTAGGTTCTCAGATTGACAGGGAAGGTGTTTAGCGGGTAGTCCAGAAGCATTAACCGTCTGGAAGTTCCACACTCAGGGCGTAAGCAGCCTTCTTTCCTTACCACAGAAAAGAAAAGTATGGAAGTACAAATGCCCACTAAAGAACTGAGGCAAACATGACTAATTATGCGTCTCGGCATTCGATTTGGCTCAAGTGAAATCAGTTTTTATCATAGGAAGCAAATCTTCAATTCATGGATAAGGCGGGTAGTCAACCTTTATTTGTACTACCATGACTATCACCAATCACTGAGAGACTGTTGTTTACCTCATCTAGTGACCATTTTATCATCACTTCTACACAAATGTAAGGTAACAGTGGGAACGCGGATTCAGAGTATCGGAGCATTTGCTATGATCTAATGTGAACCTTTGAACCTTTGAACATTGATAGGTATAGGCTTGTACCATCGAATCTCTATATCTTTAGACATAAAGCGCTAGGGTTTTTCTCAAACTGCAGTTAACATCAAACTCAAACAAGTTCCGCATCCTTCCCCCCCCCCTCCCTATGGCGTAGAACCTCATACTTTTTTCTTCAGGTTCAAGGAACTGGGTCCTTTTTACTGCATCAGGTGTGCTTGTTAGCCATTGGTTGAAGGTAAGGCCATATGGGCAATGTTTGGAATTTAGCTCCAACACTGAGCATGAATATTGCGTCTAAGACTTACAGTAGTTTCTTGCCAATTCAAGCCACCTTAATCCGCATTATATCGAAAGCAAATTTACGATTGTAGCCAGCGGAAGACTTGATGGGAAATTTCACATGCAATTTCGTCGACGATTTCCGACGAACGTAGACTCATCTTGTTATATTTCTAAGGACCAATGGCCATTAATATTGGCGTTGATGAATTAAGGAGTCAAAAGTTTTTTTAACTATCTTCACTGGAACGCTCTATGTAGAGCTCACTGTAGACGTATCTGGGCTTCGATTACTTTTACAACCTCCACGTGTCAATGCTTTCATAACTTCATAAGTTCACTTAACAGATTCAGTCAAATTGGTTACCAATGAATTTTTCAAATTGTTGGGAAGTTCTACTTATGCACTCATCCTCGCACTACACACAATTGGCATAATTATTACGCATTCTATGTTTGCCTGAACCAGGACCTGGTTTTGCTACTTCCTCGAAGTTGATCAAACTTAGATCTATGAAAGATATCTGAAAACGAACTTTCGTTACAGATTAACTCATTTCTCCGGGATGCACCTTATCGCCTTATTTGCGGCCACCAGTTGGCATCCAGATAGTCCTTCAAACATCTAGTCAGGTGCTCAGTCATGATATCAGTAAATAATTCCTTGTTTTGTTTGCGAATGTTCGTATTAATATTTCTAGGTTAGATCTTTAGTAGACCCTATATCGCAGTCACTAGGACTTCCTGTAACGAATAGTTGTCTACTTGCCCAGTCGTAATGCTCAGCTACGTAGGGATGCGACATCAGGGTTGGCGCATTGCAATGATGACAAACATTTGGAGCCCCACATTCCTCGTATTGGGGACAACTGCCAACAAAATCTACAACCGTAACTACATAGTAACAAGTGGCCATTGCCACTGCATAATAACAAGGATCCATTGTACTCCATGACTTCTATGGTTTTAAAATAAATCGAACGACTGGAACATTAATGTAGAATTCGCATTCAAATTCGAATTCATATGTGTGCAATGAAACGCCATAAAGGAACACTTTCCGATAAATAACAGGAGCAATGCAAATATAGTGCAACGATAGAGACTCAGCGTCGCCGATGTTTACGACCAAGAAAATTCGTTATTCATTGTTTCACCGAAAGTGTGAAGAATGACTCCAGAGAATTTCTAGCCATAAAATCATGGACAGTATTTTTAAGTCTCTAAGTTTAATTACCTTACGACTCATTCGTTTATGAGCTCTCACTGCCTACCATCTATAGTTTAACACAGAGTCCTATAATGATTTTTTGTTTGTTTTTTTTTTATTGTGAGACGAAAGGAATCAGCTAGACAAAACATAAGACATTCGTTCTTTTTGATTATATAAACTTATCAATTTTAATTCTCACTCAGTAATTATATGAACGCTTAGTAGCCACCACCCTTTCATGGTTACTCGCATTTATGAGGTAAATGTGATGGGCGTGATGGTAGCACTAGTTTCAGACGTCGTAATAACGTTGAATTCTAAAAATAACTGGATAGCTAGTTCTCGGAACTAGTTCAAATGGATACTGGATTTGAATCAATTATAAATGATAAAAGTGCCTTCAAGCGACACCCATGAACGAAGGGCCCGAAAAGCTCATTAAAATGCCTTCTAGCGCCATCTATGAGTGAAGAATTCATAAGCTTATTTAAGTCTCAAAACCAATATATTTTAGATATTTTAGAACAGCTGATAGAAGCTGGAAACGCACTAGATCATTTGTTTATTTCTTTCATAAAACTTCAAATTGTCCTCAGTGAACGATTTCACAAATGTCAAACGTCACATCAGGCTTAGAAAACGAGTTCAATTTCATATCACATCCAAGTAAATTAGTGAAGGGCGAGAAATGAAAGAAAAGTATAAAAGAAATGAACTAATCTACTGTCGAAATAAAAAGACAAGAAGTGGGCAACGATATTACTATATGTGCTCTGAGAAATCAGAAACCGAAAAATTGAGTTGAAAGGCCCCGCAGGGAAGGAACCCCAGAAAGAACGCAGTTCTTTCGGCTTGGAGCTGTTTAGGTCGTTCCTTCCACAATGTTACTATCTAACAGAGGACATAGGGAAACTAACGAAAACTACGAAACTGACTGGTGTTGTTAACGGAACTGTACCGCCACCCGAGAAAACTAAGGATAAAGCCCGTCCTGAGCGGACGAGATGATATGATTGTCCTGTTAAAAGTGAGCAGAGGAACGTCTCCGGATTAAAAAGTTTCAAAACCTCTCGACACATTGCTGCTGGTGCACTAACAGCTAAGGCAAAGGAATATCTCCGTGAAACTAATAAGCTTCACTTATAGTTCAGTAGTTGAAGGCAGCTCTGCAGAAACATGTGTGTCAGTGCCTTTACAGGTAACCGAAAAGAAACAAAAAGTTCAAATCTTTGTAAAACTAGAGTAAATCATCCCTAAAGAATGGATTAAAATCCGTCTTTGCGTCTTACAGGCAAATTTTTGACCTTAGAAAGGCATCAGCAGTTAATGTGCTTGGATATCTAGGGGTTGTCAACTGACATATGACTATGTCAACTAACATAGGACTAATAAAGTGGGAAAAAACTTTTGACTCAAAGCAGCATTATTTAAAATGTTCGCCTCAAACGATGCAAGTAAGATTATTAGTTGTATAGTGCGTCAGACGGAAATTAATTTGAACTCTTTACCGCATTTTTGTACTATGCACCAAAGAGCAACAGTATGTCAAAGAGACATGGCTTCGGCACAATTGCTATTTAACATTCTGCTGATGGGGGTTCTGATATCCGCACTCTAGCCAAATAGATGTAAGACGTTCAACAAGGTCTATAAGGTCTAAAAAGAAAGAATAAAATAATTTGGTTTACCGGAACTTTCATACATTTATAATACTTATTATAGAGTCTACTTTCCATTGTTTCTTTTGATTTCTTGACAGCATGATGCGAACTTGTGAATGCGATTTTAAAAAAATAATTTACTTTGAAAGGCGAATAACTCAGCTAGTGCTTGTTGAGATCAGATTCAGTTTTGATTTGTTTTCTATAAAAAGTTCTGCAGAGAGAGAAACAAGTGATAATCGAAGTGTTCGAGATCTGGGGAGTATGGTGGATGTGACAGAATTCCTCAGCCTAGCTCCGGGATTTTCTGACGAGATGCAGTATGACGTGATTCCTATTTAACTTCGCCGGTCTCTTTTCTCATATTGCTTTATTTAAATCAATCATTTGCTTACATTATACCTCCGAATTCAGCTTTTCATAAGGTTTCAAAAGCTCGTCAAGTATTGGTCTTTGGATGTCCCAACATATTCACCATTTTCTTTTCTTCAGGTTCAAGCTACACTTACAAGTGGAGGGGCAGACTATTCGTGCTCTCAATATGTTTTTTCCTCCTCGATGTTTCCGTATGTAATCTATTTTTCATCACCAGCCAGCAAAGACATGCAGATGACGATTCGATCATTGGAATCTTCTCACTAAACTGATTAGACATCCATCTAGAATATTTATAGAGTAATTCTAGCTTCCGAATATTGTCCGATAAGGTTTGTTAAGTTGAACTTAGCTCTTCTGCAATCTTCAATCTTGTCAAAAAGAGATCTCGCTCTATCATAGGCTTGGTATTGCCGTCATCGATCAAAGATGGCTGTCTTGAACACATGTAGCTTGTCAGTAAAGTCAAAATCACTTGCTTCAATTTTTTCAAACCATCTTCTGCACGTTCTGTAACAAACTCATTTACACCAAAAACGTTCACTAAATTTCGACACGTTCCTGTCGTTCTTGAAATCCGCACAAAATATAGTAGCGTAAATGACCTTTATCGGTACCCATGCTTTCACAATCGGGTCTGACTTAAAAATGACAAGACACCTTTGTTTCATTTTTTAAGGAATGTAGATGTGGGTAAATGCAATGATAAAGCGAGATAGTCATATATAACTGAAAATGAAAATGCGCACATGGATTGAAGCTTGAAATAATACGGATGGAACTGTTCGGTTGACCTAATATTTATTTTTGTATACTAAATAAATAATAACTCGCTTAGAAAACAATATTTAGTTGAAGAGAGCTCAAACCAAAAAATTATAAGAAAGGAGTATGTTGAAGCATCTCCTGCAAAAACATCTTCACATGAGAAAGGTGTTTAGCAAGCTGTCCAGAAGCATTATGCGTCGCACAGGAAATCGCACACATAGCACGTAAGAAGCCTTGGTTGTACTGAAAACGTAAGCACATGGAGCGAATGAAATGAACAAATGACGAAGTATGGATGATAACTAGTAAAGAACACCTCGATTTCCCACTAAATCAACACATATAAGTTTCAACGAATGTGCTGAATAGCAAAACCTACGCAAATTATTACCATGGCGTCCTCCTAATTGAAACCGTAAACAAGGAACGGATGCATATGCCATTACCATCATTTGCGATGTAAATCAAAAGGATACGATACAGTGTGTACCATCATGCTTATGAAAGCAGGTTTGAAAATATTCAAAATCGGATAAAAATCAGTTAAGGCTTCTAATCAAAAGGATACATGCTTCGGGATGCAATCAAAATAGTTTCCATTCCCGAAACCGGAAAAAGTCAGTTATCAGTAAAGGACTCCTACTCAATGAGCCTAACATATTCAATGCTAGCAATCTTCAAACGCCTGGAAGTATACCGCTCTGAACACAGTAAGGCTTTGTCTGAAACAATTACGGACCTGCCAATGTTATGAAACAGAAAATGTATGCGTAATAGAAGCTGGGCATCTAGGACACGGGTGGCCTTCAATAACATGAAAATGCCACCGGGTATCTGAATAAATGGTGAAAATTTAAGGAAATGGACGAATAAGATAGTTTTGTCTCATTTCCAGCTCTGAAACCAACCGCACTCTCACTTTTTTGTAGGGCGGGATTGGGCATTAATAATTACAGACTCTAAATACTTATGTTAGGCAAGGACCTTAAAACTTGGGCCTTGAATCCTAAGCTATATACAATAGCTATATACAAAGATATAAAGGACCAGATATAAAGGAGGTCTACCAAAGGACGTATCTAGACATCAAAACTGTAATAATGACTACGCCAACTTCTGCATTGGTAATATTGTTAATCATTAAACCGCTTTATTGATTTATCTTCTGAGGGAAGAAGAACTACAGTGGCGAGCACATGTGGATACATGTTAACCAAATTTAGCTTAAAGTACTTGTAAAATCCTTAAAAATACATTAATCGATTTGAAATGTTTGCAGTTGAATTCTTTATTACTATCTACGTGAAATAAATAATGAACAAAATTATAACTTATAAGCTTAGTCTAGATTTTAAAACAAATAATCCAAATGGGCAATGTATCCACTTTTGCACGTTTCGTTTTTCTATGTTGCAACACTGATCTGTGTATCGAAAAATAAACGTAATAACGGGATTCACAGCAATTGGAGTGTTTACGTTGTGCGAAATAGTGTTTTACACGGTAAAGCATAAAAGTTCGATTTGATTAGTCACGCGTTTTTACTTTTTCTGTATTTCAATTTTGAAGCGAAAATGAAGAAAATACCGGAATACTTAGAAAATCAAATTGTGGAAATGACAAAAAACAACGAGTCAGCACGTCAAATAGCTAAATCGCTGGGTATTTGCCACCGAACCGTGCTTCAAGTAAGAAAGAGACGCAATGTCAGTGCACCTGAAATTAGTAAATCGTGACCACGATTGCTAACTGATAGAGATGCTCGAGCTATGGAGCGCCTCATGACCACCAAACCGAAGACAACACCAAAAGAGGCTGCAGTTGCCATTAACAAGCCCGTAAGTGAGTGGACAGCACGCCGAGCTCTTCACAGGATCGGACTAACAGCGGCAGTTAAGAAAAAAAAACCAGCACTGTCACAGAAAAATGCTGCAGCACGTCTCAAATTTTGCAAGGAGCACAAATATTTGAGCGTTGATGATTGGAAGAGGGTAATTTGGTCCGACGAGACCAAAATAAACCAATATCAGTCCGTTGGTAAGAAGTATTACTGGCACCGCCCAAATGAAAAATTGAAAAAGCATCAAGTGAAAGAAACCATGAAGCATGGAGGAGACGGCTTGATGGTGTGGGGCTGCTTCACTTGGTGGAATGTAGGTCAATTGGTTAAAATCAATGGCATTATGAAGAAAGAACAATACCTTCATATTTTGGAGTCTAATCTACCAGATTTCGTAGACGAATCTGCTGACCCAGAATATGAAGTCATTTTTCAGCAGGATGGTGACCCAAAGCACACGGCAAAAATCGTTAAGGAGTGGCTCACTAGGCAAAGTTGTAAAAAAATGCAGTGGCCTGCTCAAAGCCCAGACCTTAACCCGATCGCAAATTTATGGGCTTCGCTGAAAAAACGACTAGCTCGGTACGACACCGCACCGAAGGGATTGGATGAGCTTTGGTGTCGAGTTCAGACGGAGTGGAGTAATATTCCACATGAACTCATTGAAAAATTAGTGGAGAGCATGCCTAAGCGTATGCTCGCCGTTATTAAAGCCAAAGGTCTGTGGAAAAAATATTAAAAAAAAAATATGCGTCTTTTTTATGAACGTGCAAAAGTGGATACATTGCCCATTTCGATTATTTGTTTAAAAACCTAGACTGAGCTTATATGTTATAATTTTGTTTATTATTTGTTTCACATATATATTAATAAAGAATTCAACTGCAATCATTTCAAATCGATTAATGTATTTTTAAGGAATTTACAAGTATTTTAAGCCAAATTTGGTTAACATGTATCCACATGTGCTCGCCACTGTACGTAACAAACGCGGGTGAGTCCAAGTATCACTAGCAAGATGTTGAGACGCAAGAGTAGTCAACAACAAAGTTTGACAGTAGATATCAATGTTATAAGAATAACAAAGCAAACCGGGTGACGAGCAACACACATGGTTTGATCAGTGTTTTTGAGAAAGAAAGTAGGTTTATTCGGAAAGGAGAGATAGTCAAAATTGACAATCTGAATGCTCGAATGTTCAAAAATCACACGCAGTTGACGAAAACTAACATTTGGTGATAAGGTTTTGTGCCAAAACTATTTGAAAAACAATAAAGGTTTCGTACATGGTTGATTCAAGTTCAGTCATGGTCAGGACCTTTGAATGTTTGATTTCGTCCGGCCTTGTTGTATACATTCTGCGATAACTTGTAATGTTGTCATAATTATGATGGTGGGGTGAAAATGGTGGGCTTGGTGACCCGGTATGGCCAATTTTCAAAAAGTCGCAAAAAAGGGCCGTAATGGCAAAAAGTTGTAAGGTTTTTTTCTGGATGGAATTTCATCATCCATCTGGAGTTCATATCTTCACATATAACAACGACAGATCTTATCTGTTTTATTGGATTGACTTTTACATTTGCGCAGGACTAGAAAATACATGAAAGCACAGAAAACACAATCTACGCTTAGCGAAACATAACATCGGAGAAATAGAGGATCCGAGTGTAACTTCAGCCTAAATCGGCCTTGGTTGATACGATAGTATTGAATTTTTTCCATGAACTAGCTACGTTAGAGGATTGACTGCTGAATTTTTATAAAAAGCTGTGATAGTCGAATCCGGATATTATGTGATTGAAATTTGATATTTTGAGCACAAATTGTTTTAGAAGGGTTTCGGTTCTATTTAAAATTTAATTTATTTGTATTAATTATTAAAATCTAATTAAGCCTGTTGATTCGCTTCACATATGTTACAGCGAACATTCTAGATTCTATCAAACTGAAGTTATTTTGAATAACTGATTCGAAACCAAATCACAATTCTGGGATTATGCGTTTATATGAGGTAGTGATTATTATGACTGACTTAAGATCATGAGACAGTCTCGCATGCGGAAGATAGCGTCGATTTCATTTGTTATTGAAACAGTTAGAGTCAAAACAGTGTTGCATCCTAGTCAAAGGTGTTTCTTTTGACATTTTGGATTCTCAGTTCTCTATCATACTTTCTGTTTTGTGACTTCAACAATTCATAATCACATCCCTTATTTCATTCTACACCATCCAATCCAAAGTAATTCCTGTTCCTCGTCAGGTTCTTTCTCAAGTCGAAATCTTCCACAAACCAAAAATCAAATATACCCAAATTAGAATCTGCTTTCCGCATAGTTTTGGGTTTCAAGTTAATTATGCCATACTTGCTCGTATTTCATGTATGTGCTCCACAGTTGATTCCTCTTATTGCTTTAATTCTCCTGACCTATTCATTGAATGTAAAGTGCATTTCGCTTGCACTACCCAGTGCAATACTTGTCAAATCGATATTTTTCTTTGCTACAATTTTTTCACATTATTTTTTCTTATTAGTATTTTTACCTATGTAAAGGGTGTTTTTAAAGGTATCGAGCTTCCAGTTGGCAACACTTTTCAACGCTACGTATGCTTTAACAGCTGTCTTATGTTATATGTTCTACCTTTTTTTGCTTGCCGTTATATCATTAATGGATTGACGTCCGATCAATGTCTGCACACTATGCAGATCTGTTCCGAAAAAAATGTACCTCTCTGGAAACTTATGACATTACGTCAGTTTTATGGCTGACATAACCGTTCGTCAGAACAATTATTTTAACCAACCATAGATGTTTTCCGAACCATGTTTACTCTTTCTGATAAAATGTATTCACCCAGAAGTTGTGTCGTGCGTAATGAAGACACCATTGCAGCTGTCGATCGTAGTATGGATGAAGATCCAAGTGAGTCATTCGACATCGTGCTCAACAATTAAACCTGAGTTCGTCTACAATGTTTTACCGAAGGATCTTGGTTTGTGGGCTTCCAAAATCCAACTAATGCAGATACTGATGCCGAACGACTACCGGGCATAGCATAGCATAGATTTGGTGTACGGGTCTGAGAATAAATTGTTGCATATCCCGAAGTTCATGTGAAATTTTTTAATTAGCGATGAGGCTCATGTCTCGCTGAATGCCTAAATCAATGCATGCAATTTCCTCAGCCCAAACACCGCTACATTCACATACAGTCACTGTTTGGTGTGTTTTATGGACTGGTGGAATCATGGGTCCATATGTCTTCAAAAATGCTGCTAGGAATAACATTACAGTCAATGGTGACCGCTATATAGCCATGATCAATGACTTAACGGAATGGCGCGATATGCCATACATATCGTGCTACAATCGATTTATTGAAACAAGAATTTAATAGGCGCATAATTTCTCATTTGGACCTCTGATATGGCCAACATGATCTTGTCATATAACACCACTGGACTATTTCTTATGGCGATACGTTCAAATCTTTTAGAATAGACTGTCTTCTGTCCTGTATTCTATACAATGTATTTATTCCAATTATTCGCAGCGTACTTTTCTTCTTTTTTTATTGACTTTCCTCATTCCGTTTTTCTCCAAACCCCACATACTGACATAGTGCCCAACGTATGTTTGTTATGTTTCTTATAAAACATAACAAAGGAACTGTAGGGCACTCAGTTTTCTAGTTCAAAGAATGCGTCTGAAACTCTACACTAGAACAGGTTCCGCTAATTTATCTTACATCAGTCTTAGCTTAATTATTTGTCATATTGCTCCAACCCAGCCCAAAGGAATTACGCGTATTTTCGCTGTCATTTATTCAAACATGTTTCCGTCCTAAGAAATTCCCTTTTGACTATAATTAAACTTCCACTATGACTTACACATTTCTAGACTCGAAACATACAAACCCATATTGTTTGGCTCCACGACAGATCCCCCGAAAGATTCATTCCAGAGACTCTACTCCATTATTTGCCTCTTATTTTTCAAAAAAGAACAATATTTTTGTTCATCGTGCAACAAACGGTAGTAACACGAAATTCGCGGGTAGAAAAGAAAAATAGCATCGCGAAAGCCAAAGAATCCCGACAAAATCCTTGAAGTGAACGGAGAAGTTTGTAGCTGGAGGAAATTTAAACGGAAATGGGCATAGCATGAAAACCCCTTGAAGTGACACAAAAGGCACAAAATCGTTTAATCATTGTCAAAATCTTGAGTAAAAGTAACAGAAAAAAATAACAATTGCCAAAGCTGAAAATGTTCCTCATCCTCTGGACTTGGCAAGGTATTAAATTTGTTTTGCATACCAGAAACGATGGTCGTTAGTAAAGGATGTCGAAGACAAGCGTCATTAAGGTTCATTCTGCCCAGCCCCACTCCTCTTTCTTCGCCACTCATCTCGTCCCCGTTGGGATATTCCCTTCGCCTTTTCCGGCTCAACAATGTCCTGGCTGTGCTAAACGAGTCTGTCGTATCGGAAGACGTGAGGGTGAAACGTGAATACTGGTTGAAAGATCGGGCAACTCGTTGTTTTATGGAAATTTATTCAAATTTTATATTAGGCAGCCTTATGTGATTTTCCACAATAAAATTCTGGTTAAAGAGAGAATGGAAACGTTCCTAAACGTCACGTTTTTCTCTTTTGTGCCGTTCTCATTATTGCTAATGTTCTTTTAATTGTCTTGGCTTTGTTGCGAGAGAACTGAAATCTAAATCACGTTTAATTTCAGGATGAGGGGGAGGGGATGAGTAACTCTTTCTTGCTAAGCTTCGAGAGTTTTAGTGATGGATGTTTTGAGTTGCAATTAGAAGCCTAGAAATTATCATTTTCATCATGAAATGAGGTTTGCCAGCATGTTATGACTCATTGATGCGTCTTGCTTATTTTTGAAAAAAAGGGGGAGGGGTAGGGCCAGGAAAAAGTTTTCCTTTATTTTGAAAAAACATGACCTGATGAACAAACGTATGGAAAACTATACCGTGAGGTATGCTGCTGGAATGGAACAGTGGGAAGTTATTGAACAAGAAACATTATTTAAGGCACGAGTACGCGGATAGGGCAAAGCCGCATAATGTAAATCGTTCAGGTAAGACTGGATACGATTTGAGGATTTTGCGAATAATAAATAAGCCTCGGTAAACGTCTCTACTTGCTTGAGAACGGCTAAAATTAGTTTAGTGCAAGTTTTGGATGGTATTTGATGATAATGATAAAGGTCAAATGTCATGAAGAAGCTTGAGATACTTTTATCAGGAGTAAGCCACAGGAATAACTTGCGATTTTATGTAAATCGCCTATTCTTCCTGTTATGTTTCCCGGTCGTTACCCTTAAAATGTTCTACTACAAATTAACCGCCATTTTGGTCCGTTTCAACATCACACGGGTCCTGATTTGCCTCCCAACTACCCCCAGTCCTTTTATGGAGTAAGCCTCGAAAATTACTGAATATAGGGTTTAGAGTTTGTTCAAGACGTGTGAAGCTGCTGCTTGCATAAACTACAACATGACGTCTATTAAAATTATATCCAGGAAGAAGACATTATGCTTTTAGAAGGAACAGTGAGGTTATAAAAGAGTGAACGCGGCACCAAAGGCTATTCATCAGCCAAGGATGACGTGGAGGTATGAGCGTAATAACTCATTTTCAGAGACTCTTTTATGAAAGTCGACATGTTTGATGTACCAAGTGTATGCATAATTTTTTATGGTTTTACTATGAGATGGCGCCAGCAAAAAGTACGCAATACAATAATTTGACATAAACGTTAATTAGGTTGTCTGTTATCGTGTTAACCAATCATGTCGAATGTTGTGCCTGAAAAAGAGCATTTGTGGCACGCATTGTTTTGACCAAACAAAAAAAGGCTGTTGTAAGTGTTGTTTGCTGGTGAAAACATATTATGTAAGTGCTCCATCAATTAGGACATGTGAGACAATGTTTCAACAGTTCAAAAGTCGTAATTTCAATATGAAAGACAGTGAGTGCTCTGATAGACCACAAATGTAGCCATTTTTCAATCTTCTTCGCGTGAGAGGGATTGCAGCAGTTATTGGATGGTGACCCAACTCAACCTCGCCGGCAATTAGCAAAAGTATTAAATGTGTCAAAGCGAAAGACCAGCAGACGTTTAATAGCAATAGGTAAGATCAATAAAAGCCGGTCCCTCAACACCAAGGCCAAACCGTTTTGGCAAGAAGACCATGTCCTGCGTCTAGTTGGATCCGTGTGGTATTATGTTTTATGAACTTGTTTTATGAACGAAATCGTTGATAAACAAACAACACTCAATATCAAATTGCAAATTCCATCCAGTTGTATTTTTGACTGGAAAGTTGAAAAAAGCAGATACCATGTTTCGGGCGCTAACATTTGGTTAACCAAACCCCTAACACCGGTTGGATCATAAGCAGAGTTCGCTGTCAGTAATATATGAAATTTTGTTTTGTATATATAGTCTAAGCTTACGTCCATATGTGCCAGTGAAGAACGTTTACATTTTCATTCGTATCAGGTTTGTGCACTGACACGATGCAAATTCCTTAATTTCGCATCAATGGACCACATATCTCATACGGAGTCACTGCAGAATACATGTAAAAGACAAGAAGATTAATTGATAAATAAGTCGTAGACTTTTTAAACTTTCCAGCAAAACTCAACTACCTAATTTGAGAAATGTTATCTACTGTAAAGGAGTCCAGGACCCTAAAAAAGAGAAACTATAACTTAAAGAGGAGCCTTACGCAAGGAAACGCACTAAGCCCACTGTTGTTTATCTTTTACATTATTGATATGCACAAATGAAAGGATTTTTCTTAGAGAAAGTATTAGGCTTCAGAAGTTATCAATGCTCTACAATTTGCGATTCACTATAACTTTCTATCCAGGATTAGACATTAATTGAAACAAAAATGATACGCTTTGCTTGCTACTGCACCATGAACTGTGTATCAATTGACTCACGGAACAACATAAACTTGGGAAAAAGACAACTGTTGGTAGATGGATCCTGGAGAAAGCAGGATTGCAATGGAAAGCAGTCATCGAAAATCGTAGTGAATGAGGGATTAATTCAATGCTTTATAGTTCAACTGACTCAGTCAAATCAATACTAGCTCTGAACTTCTGTACTTTTTGATTTCCTGAAAGGGAAATGCATGAAAACGAACTTAAGCAAGGACCAAAGAGTTGGAAGAGGAGAAGGAAGATCCCCACGAACGATTTTCATTGATCTGCGTGTGAACAATCGTCCGTTATATACGATAAGCTACTTTTTGTGTTTTTTCAAATTTATTGATTTGGTAGAAAGATCGCACTTTACCATTTAGTGCTGGAAGACAACATTTGAAATACTGCTATGGCTAGCCTTACAATAATACAGTCGAATTTTTCGACTGTTCATTTTCGATTTGGGCCTCCATTTCGCCAACAGCAGCTTCGACTTCATGTTTCAAGTCATCAATCGTCTGCGGATGGTTCGCGTAACATTTGTCCTTGTCCAGTGTTAACAGCTCCCTACAAAAAAATCTTCAATGGAGTAAAATCGAAAAGCTTTTCGAAAACAGTGTGCAAAAGATTAATTCTTACGCTATCTGGGTGTCACGTTGCGCCATCCTGTTGAAACTAAATATGATCCACGTCATCCTCTTCAACTTTGAAATACAAAATCACCTAGCGTGGCGCTGTAGCGTTTGCAATTCATTTTAGCGACGGTTCCTTGCTCATTTTCGAATGAAATTGGCCATGCTCCTACACATAAATTCGCACCAGTCAACCGTTGAGGATGCAGCGGTTTCTTCAAGAAACGGATACAGATTATTTGACACCTAGATACGACGGTTTTGTTTATTAACGTTTCCTCCAAGGAAGAAACGAACTTCAACTGAAAAGATGATTTCCAGGTAAAAATGATCATCTTTGAGCAAGCCGTTTTCAACCCATAGAACGAGTTGACGTTGGTGATTGGGCACGCACGCTCTGAGCAACAACAGCAATGTTTTCGATTGATCCAGTTGGACGAGTACGTACATTGATTGTTTTTTGCAACAATAATCCAATCACATGAACGTACTTCACAAATTGATCCACAAACTGCGTTTTTGGCATATCTTATAAATTATTTCGTCAATTTCTTATCGCTTGTGTAGAAGACTCACCACTTTGAAGATAAGCTTCAATATTTCGCAACATTTTTTAAGCGAAAAGCAACTTATTTCATTCATGTCAAACGCCAAACTGACGTTCTGTCACATCATAACTGACATAAAACCTTCCAACCTCAAAATAGCCTATAGTTCCATTTCTAAATGTTACATGGCATCTTCTCTACTATGAAATAATTTTCAATGAATACCATTTCAGTTATACTCGTGTGTTTATATTTTTTTTGTGGAGGTATTGACAGTATCGTGAAAGACATTCTGTGTACAAAGAATTGATATGTGTTAGTAATTTTTAGCATTCAACCGGTAAGCTGTTACTGAAAAAAACAGATGTGAGAACGTCTATCCTGATAAAAGGACCTATTTGTATCCAACAACGAAGTATGTAAGTAAAAGTAAGTAAGTAAGTTGAAGCATTAAGCATAAACAACTGATTTGCGGTGCTTTCACCTAGCAAACTTATGTTGGGCATCTCAAGCTGAAATATAAAGGAGAATTCTTTAGGTTAGCAAAGTTCTACAAAAAGGATTAGCTGCTATTTTCAAACTTACATTGAATTACATTGAACTTTATCAGAGTTCAACATGAGCTTACTATATGTGCAGTCAACACAAACCCTTTCTAATGATACCCAGGGAAGAATTTACTCGACTAGTGTTTGCCCAAATTCAAGACTCTGTTGCTCCCAATAACTAAGCACCAACATTGTATTATTTTTTTGGATATCGCATCCAAAAAACGACCACCTAGATTGGTACGATGAAAGATAGATTACATTTCAGAACTTCAAATTTCACACAGGACTCTCTTCCATCCGATTCACAACTGTCTTCCATCTGATTCAATGTAGGATAGTCCACGTTCCTACGTATGACATGCTTTGTTTCCAATAAGAAGCCACTCTATGGCTCTTTTGATTTCTTGTGTACTTGTATGAACTAATGCACAAAGTGCATTCAGGTGTTGACATTTCATTGCAATTTGTCGTGAAGAGCAACCTTCAGTGCTCTTCGATTCTCTGATTTAGTCAATATCCATTGAATATTCATCATCTATTGATGTTTGTTTGAACAATGACTCCTTTATGATTTTACGTGTGCATGTACGTATATCCAGTAAGGACTTCTTTCTGATGTCATTCCATGTTCAGCTTGTATGTTCCATGTATAGTACAAAGTTCACGATGAGTGCATATGTCGCTAGGTAACATTCAGGACTTCATTTTCAATATTTCCTTAAATAGGGAGTGAATATTGTTTTATTTATAGCTTGTCGTTGAGTATCTGTCATTCAGAATAGTTCCTAGGTCTTTTGAAAATAGAAAATTTTCAAAGAATTTTTTTTTTGAAGTTTCAGAAATAAAAATAAAATTTCTTTCTTTCAAAATTAACAGTTCAAGTTTACGTTGAGATGTCTTGTTGAAAATAATTCATAACATTTTCAATTAATTGTTTATAAATTTGGTAAGCTCTGATTTATGTTTTAGTTCGCCAAAATGATTACCTTCCGTGTAGCTGTTCTAATGCCAGTTTATAAAACCACAACATTGCATTTACTTAAAGAAGATACAGAAAACGGCTCAAGGTTAAACCGGCTCGGCTAAAGGCTGATGGCTAAAGTAATTTTCGAAAAGCAGGAATTTTTTTCGCCGTAATAAGTTTCACTACACATTTTTATTAGACTTTCAATAACTACAACATGTATTTTTTTCTTCAATAAAGCGTTCGTGGGTCATTTGCCAAAAGTGCATTCGAGTGTCAAAGGTCAAAAGCATCCACAAAGCTCACTATAACTGCAATTGGCCCTTAGGTTCAGGAACTTCACTTTATATGCAGCCTGCTTTCTAATATGCCTACGAAAATCAAACTTGTATAACTTTCAAATAAGGCTTAAATAATTTTTGTCTAGTCTTAACCCTTAATCCTCTCTTTGTCGACTTCCTGCCGAGTGACACGCGAGAAATACAGCTCCAATTTACCTGTAATTATTTTGTTTTAAATCGTAGTGAAAAATTCGCAAATGCACTCTATGCGTTTATAGAAAAGTGCAGTGCGTTTTAAAAAAAAAATTTTAAGTGCGTAAACTTACTATAGAAGCATCCAGGAGTCAAAAACTAATACGGCATCACGATTCTTCAAGACAACGAGACGTCATTACGTCATTACGTGATAACAACATCTAGAGTTCGCGCACTCAATATTCCCGCACAACTTTTTAAGTAAATATTTCAAAACTCATGTGTGAGAAATCTCAATTTATGAGAACCCTCGGCCTTAACAATTATATCGCGCGCTCCCGGAACAATTTAAACGTCAAAGACAAATTCAAACGTTGCGTACAAACAATGATGAGCTAGATGTTACACTTACCCAAATCAAATTAATACAAACAAAGTAGGTATTGATATATTGAATTCAATTGAATTAAAACGAAGTAGACATTGATATTTTGAATTGAATGAAATCAAAACGAAGTAGGCGACGAGTAGTATAAATAGAAGTGGAATTGTCTCAAAGAGTTAGTTCTTCGCGTCGAAAGGTACGGACAAGCCTCTATCTCCTTTCACCCAATGTGAGGCTGCATTGGGGTGCCTTTTCGAATACCGGTTCAATAAGAATTGTATACCGGGATTATAGTAAATAAGAGTTAGAGATATTTTCTCTCGCTTCAAAAGGTACGGACAAGCCTCTATCTCCTTTCACCCAATGTGAGGCTGCATTGGGGCGCCTTTTTGAAATACCGGGAATTTAATTTAATAAAATTGGTGTTACAAAATAAAACAAGAGTTTTATTTATCCGTCGAAAGAAACATAAATCGTAGACTCTGCATTACCTCGCTCTATCTCTTTATCGGCTCTGGATTCAAATGGTTCTACGGAAACTCTAATGCCAAGCTCAGGCTCAACGGCATCGATAACGTCTACAGAATCTGCAAATAGTGTTCACCGCAAGCGTCCCAGAGCAGACGACGGTAAAAAAGAAGCCAGGTAGAGTGACAAATAATGAAATATTAGATAAGTTAGAAGACGTTTTGTAAGAGTAAGCACCCAAAAGGCAATTATAAATACGATTGCTGCAATGAGTCAAAAACTTGGTAAAATCACCGAAAATATTGAGTTTTTCAAAACTGGTAGTAATAAGACAGTTGATGAAACCAAAAACATAAATGAAAGCGGCTACAACCGCCAAAAATTGCAAAGAAGAGCTTGAAAATACCAGAATTGCGTTGAACAATGATATGAAAGATCTTAAACAAATAATAAAAAATCAGAACCAAAATACGTCAGATGAAATTGTCATAACAGGCTTTCCATTTCTTAATCTTGAAAATTCAGGACTACGTGAAATAGTCGAAGTAATCTTCAAAGAGATCGAGTTAGACTATGAGGGCACTGTACAATAAAATATTTACAGAAAGAGGAGCAAAAAGTTGTCGAAGAAATAGGTGGGTCAGCAAATCCAAATAGCGAATCGAATAATACTAAAAGAGTGTCTATTTCCCTAAAATCGAAACCAAAAATTGCGCGAAAAATACTAGCATCTAAGAAAAAATATCGAAAGCTAACAATCAGACAACTAAAAGGAATCCACAGAGAAAAAGGATTTTTAGCTAATGCGCGATACCAAACCATAACTCAAAACAATCAATTTCAAATTCAAATGCAGCAGTGGTAACTGCATTTTTTCTCGATCTTTCAGGGATGCATTAACGCATATGATTAATTCCAAAGAAGACCTAGAGGAGGTCTTTGCATACCAGAAAAACGAATGAAGGTCCCCGCATGTAATCACTCTTCTTGAAATACCAAACAAGGAAACGAACAATGATATAAGTGAACTTATAGTATGTCACGTAAACGCAAATTCACTACGCGCTCATCTGCCATTATTGCTTCCTTTTGTTCGGATGAAAATCCCTTACTGCACATCATATCTGTGTCTGAAACAGATTTGTCTCCAGACCTACGCGATGATCTAGTTAAAATATAAAACTACCAAATTTTTCCAAGTAATCGAAACGTGTGTGGCGATGGTACCGCTTTATACACTGGGCAAAAAAAGTCTGGAAACACTTCCTAACTTTTACGCTTAATGCTCTTCCCGTCAAAAATAGGTTATTTCCCATAATAAAACTAGTCTTATTTTAGAAAACAAACATTAAACTTTTATTTTAACAAAAGACGACAATGATGCATGGCGCAACGATGGTCAATAACAAACGTAAGAAACAAAAACAAATGCAAAACACATGCATAAAAAGTCTGGAAACGGTCGTAACTTATAAATATTAAGTACTATGGGAATACATGTTGTTAGAAGCTTGTGTGACCACCTTTATTCCTTACCACTTCCAATAATCGCTTTTGCATTGATCCCACCAGATTTTGCGTAAATTCAGTTGGAATCCTCTCCCATTCTTCCAGTAAAGCTGTTTTCAGTCCTTCTTTGTTTGTTAGGCTTCTTGCACGTACTCGTCGGTTAAGTTCATCCCATAAATGCTCGATGGGGTTAAGGTCTGGGGACTGAGGAGGTGTCTTCAGCTACTGGGGTGCATTATATAACAGCCACTTCTTTGTTTTCATAGCTGTATGCTTGGGTCATTGTTCTGCTGAAAGACGAATGAACTATCCAGACCCAATTTATTGGCACTTTGTTGCAAATTATTTCTAAGAATATCTATGTAGACGTATTGGTCCATAATGCCATTTATAACATGTAAGGCACCCACTCCCTTTGCACTCATACAGCCCCAGACCATAATACCACCGCCATGTTTGAATGTGGGCCGCAAGTTTTTAATTTTCATTGCCTCATTCGCTTTGCGCCAAATGTTTTGTCAACCATCTGACCCAAAAATATTAAATCGGCTTTCGTCAGAGAAAATAACAGATTCCCAGAACGATGGTGGTTTTGTACATACTCGCTTGCAAATTCCAAACGGCGCTTACGATTTATTTTGCTAATGTATGGTTTCTTTCTGGGAACTCGGCCGAAAAAAACCATTTTCCCGTAACTTGTTCCTCACAGTTTGGGGGGTAACTATTACACCATAGTCACGTGACGAGTTCATAGCAATGGTCGGAGCGCTAGTGCACGGCTTGTCAAGGACAGTTCTTAAAATTTCACGTTTGAGCAACTTATTTATTTTTGGTGGACGCCCACTACGTGCTCTGCTGGATGCACAACCCAACTCATCATATCGTTTTATGATTTTGAAAACTGTACCTGCGGTTTTATTAACGGCCCTCCCTATTTCCCTCACACTTTTGCCTTGGTTTCGTACGGAAACAATTAACTCGCGTATGGATTTCGGCACTTCCATCATGAAAGCTAATGACAGACTTAAAGCATTTTTATTCATGAGACTCGGTTTCTTACATTTGTCCTTCAAGCCCATAGCGAGTATAATTAGTTGTTCCTGTTAAAATGTTTTGTACGCTATGTTTACACAAGTGTTACCAGACTTTTTTTGCATTAAGGGTACTTTTTTTTATTTTAACAATTTCTGTTAACTGTTTTTGATTTGCATTCAATGCTATATCAAGTTGAAATAAAAGTTTGATGTCAGCTGTGTATTATAAGTGTAGTTTCAGTATAGAATATTAACATGTTTCAAACAAGAGGGGCATAATAATTTTAAAGAAAGGGTGTTTCCAGACTTTTTTTGCCCAGTGTACGTACATGACATGATACCGTGCAGGGTTTTGCCTTGGGTATACTGAATACATAGTAACTGAGCTAAAGATGCAGAATTATGAAATGATGGTAGCTGCAGTGTGTAGGCTCCACATGCTCCTTTATACATAACAGACACATTTATACATAACAGACACGTACTTTTTTGAGGACTTTACGGCAGCGATCGATACTTATCACCATAAAATCATTCTCGGGGATTTTAATGCAGATGAGCAAACTTGAAAAAATGATTATATCTACTTAACTAATTTCATTGAAGAACACTCGCTCAAAAAGTTGATCATGGACTCAACTATCACTCAACATTCAAAGCTAATTTGAGAAGATATCTCATCAATCAAGAAAACGAAGAAAGGCAGTCTCAAATAAGATGATCATCAGAATATTGGAATTAAAAGTGGGGCTTCACCTCTTTGAAATTTAAATTTAAATATGATTTGATTCCATTTTTTTCAGGAAGAGCCTAAAAAATGCCACTTTAAATATGAAAATTTTAAAGAATTGTGTAAAGCCATGTATAAATTGATACTTATCCTATAATTTTGATGCACAAATTGAAATAATTTTTTTAATTGATGTAAAAACGACAAAACTTACAGTAACAAAATCATAATAAGAGCCAAAGAGAACCAAAAACAAACAAAAATGAGTGTTACATGCTAAGAAACATATCGAAATATGTATCTTTTTTTTAACCATTTGTTTTTAAACAATAAATCACTATCTATGAACCAAAATCCTTATTTAACTTTTGCGTAAATTTACCAAAAATTATTAATCTAAAGTCATCCTTTGAATAGTCTCATCCTTCAAAAATTGCATTGAACCATGTTGATATTTTTTTATCTTAAGTGTTCAATACGTTTGTTTAATACATAATTTTTCTGACGAAACTAATCAAGATAGCCAAATAAAATGAAGAAAGCGCACTTAAATTCGAAATGCAGACACAATACTTTGTCCTAATTGCATCCCGTTCTTGTGTTTCAAGTAATCTCCACTAGATACAACATTCCAACTACTTCCTAACAAGAAGTCTTTAAATTGAGCAACGTCCATTGCATTAAAGTTTCTGAAATCACGTCCGGAATCAAATAAACTACATTTTTACAAATGAATCCTTTTAATTCTCTCTAAAACTTCGTCTGGCTCTCCTTTCCACCATGCGCATGCATTTTGTAATAAGACCAAAAAGTATGTGAAGCGTTAAAATGCAGGAACTTTTGTAATCACGATTTCTGAAGACATTTCTTGCAAGATTTTGGTTTAGAGTTGCACACATCCTGAATGCTGAGAAACATTTACAGTGAAAGATTTAACATCAGATTCCTTCGCTTCTTAGGAACTCATATTTCCTCTATATCTTGACATGAATTTTACCTTGATGGGTATTTAGACTGACGAGATGCATTTGTCTTTCGTTTTCCCTAATGGATGTTATCTACCAAAGGATTGTACCTAGTTTGTCTCTCATCTCATCAGACTACTTTTTCAATGTAAAGTGTGAAAAGATACTTTACTTTGAAACACGAACCTATGATGTACAATTTGTATGCACTCGATCTGGAACATTTTACTAACAAAGTAGAACAAATCGTTTGTCCTTTTATGCGGGTGTGCTTGCGTTCGACACTTTGCATCTAATGCATATCATTCACTTTTGATCTAAATGTTTCGTATCACTTATATTATCAGGATTGAACCGACGATGTGCTATCTTGCAGCTTACACAAAAGATATTATCAGTAAGCGTAGTTTTGTCTGAACAAAAGATTTTCCTACTTCAAAGAGCAGCCAACTCCTACTTACGATGAACTTCGCTTTCCTATTTAAGTGGAATAGTCAAACTGTCAACAAAGATATGATTGCTCTGCTACGCTTGATACGTCCTTTTCCGCCTTAAGTGCACCAAAATCCTTACCACATCTTCCCAAGCGAGATGGTAGCAACGAAAAATCCCACAACACGGGCAAACTCCCAGGAAGCCACCATGTCCTCTGTTGTTAAGATAACATTCACAAAGTCCCCTTAAAACTCTCGAATAAGAAATCCTTGTAACTTTTCAAAATATGTCAGACAATAGGGTTACCTAAATTTATAGCGGTTACCTACGAGCAGATATTTGTCTTCGGTATTCAAGTTCATAAATAATGTTTGTTCGTTTGTTCGTGCGGTAATTGTGTGTAGATGATGTTCTATATTGCAGCTTTTCGAGGATAGGCTATTGTCATTGTCCTTGCTGGCCAACATCTATTCGCTGCAAAATACACGAAAGCAAACAATCGATCGATGGATGTGAAGAGAGTGCTAACCTCCTATCGTGGTATTCGATATGGTTGTTGCCCAATTTAAGTTTCAATGGATAAGTTAGGAGGGAGCGGAAGCAGAAGCAGGAGCAGAAGCAATGAGAAAAACCGTTCAAGTTTATTTGTTACGTCCTTTTGTAAACATGTAGATAAGGTCATGTTCAAATAGACGTTTGGAAAATACACACATGGTCCCGGGAATTACATTGTCCTCGAAAATGGATGAAATTTTTTGGAAATTGGCCAAGTGAAAAGGACGATCGATTTGAAGTTTGTACTATGTACAAGGGTGTTTAGGTGATGGAACAGGAATGAAAAAGTCTGGTGATCACTTGAAATGTGCTACATTTTGCAGGATTTCAATTACAAACTATTTAAAATCAAATCGATTTGAGCTAGTGGAGTTCAATTGAATTTAACAGACACACATAAGTTTTTTCTGCCATGCACAAATTATTCAAAGAAATGCAACACGATAAGAATTTCGGGAGTATGGTCTTTTATGTTGCACTTTTGGGTTCAAGCGCCATTAGTTATGCAGTAGCTTAGAGCCAGGTTTATGGTTATCGCGTACCAAAGGGCTACACAGGTAGGGCTCCCTTCGAAAGATAAAAAACCACAATGGAATATGCGTAAATTGTAAAAAAGAACATCGGTATCGAAAAAGTCTGTTTATTTTACTTAGAAACATACTAAATACTGAGGAATACCGCCTCCGAAATCACGCACATCCTTGCTTCCATATTCTTCTTATACCGCCAAGTTGTAGTCGCAACAAACTTTTTGTGCCAACAAAAGTAAGAGGAAACGTGGACTGCTTTCTGTGCCTGGTATTTGACTTACAATGACTATATCACCTAAGACAGCTCGAGCGATTGGATGACTACTCACTCCTGTTGTACTCCAAAAGTAGCATAGATCATGCAACCTGAAATGACAGATTGTTCCATCATTTGAGTGCTGTTGAAGTTTTTTTTTTAATAACTGTACGTCAGTGAATGTTATGTTGTGCAATCGTTTCTTCATTTTTTCCATCTCGATTTTTATTAACTATAAACCATAAATCCTTGATCCCATTTTAGGTAGCGTTTTGAAAATCTTATCGCAGAAAAGAAGAAACCACCGTGGCATTTGCATTCCAGTTTTCAAGCAGAAGTTTTCGTTAATATGGAAGTTGTAAAGTGCATAGAAGACATTGTTCACTATACGAGTTTACTCTTGGACACCGCGCAGCTGGGCTCATTGGGCTATAAACGGAGACTGTACAGACACGGTAACGGAAGTAGAATGTCAACAGTCGTTTCAAGACAAGTAGAAAAAAAGTCATTTCAAGACAAGTAGATGACAGCTGAGGATCGATTGGAAAGTATACAAGGAAGGCCACCTTAGGGTTATCGGAGAAGTTCCATATGCACATGAACACTATACAGTGAAAAATCTATGTACTACCCCATGTTGTGAAGTTGGATGCTTGAGTAATTCACGAACTTTTGCAAAGAAACAAGCAAGATAGATTTCTCACCTTCCACGTCAAAGTAATGAAGGATAATAAAAGTAGGTTCTGTACAACATCGTGGAACGGCGTCGGACAGTTTGCGAAAGAAGGGATTGAGCAGCATATACTTCAAAACCAGGTTTGCGTCCATGGAGTCATATTTGACGACAATGTGAGGCCACAGATTGCTGAAATTGCGCAGAGCAAATTAACGAAGAATCGCTGGGAACTTTTACCCCATCCACCTTATCCTGCCAATGTTGCTTCAACTGATTATCATCTGTTTCCGTCCCTGGATAATTATCAGCAGGGGAGGGAATATAACACTGTAGAGGATATTCGTACAGGACTAACAAACTTTTCCGAGGGCAGGCGGGAAGATTTCTACTCGAGAAGAATATACCAACTTCCATAAAATTGGAGCCAACTCATAGATAATAATGGTGATTATATATTGAATAAAGTTTAGTAACTTAATGAATTAAAAAAAACTAAACTTTTTAATTAGCAACCGAAGAAACTTTTGCGCACGTCGAATACCTTTTGTTGTTCCTTTTGTTTCCCTGTTGAGCGTTTCGTGTCATTCAATATTGAGCCATGAAAGGTTTACTAAGCTATTGGCTTGAATCCGTTTCTTCGTTCACAATACGTCACGGCCATACATATCTGATATGTTTGACATACTGTAGCCACCTTCCATGTCCTTCCAATCATGCATTTTAAACATTGGTTACCTACTCATTTGGAAGCTTTCAAGTTCAGATGTTACTAAATGGGTTAACTTCTATTCCATATATCCTTGCATTTGACATCTATAAAAAGACTTGATGAGGTAATGATCAGAGTGATACCTTACTACTCTTTGGAACCTCTTACGAAGGATGCTTGAAGGTAATCTAATTCAGATCAGCGTGTTATTGATCTGGTAAAAATTGTTATCGTCTGTAGTAGCCAATGTCCTTCTTTAACCATATGGATGATTTGAATCTTGCCGATGATATCATAAGGTTTTCGCTAAGCGCAAAAACTGGTTTAGAATAGGTCGAAAAATATACTTCAATGTCCTTTTTGTCGTCGGTTATACTAGATTGGAAGTTTTAAGGAGAGATTTAAAAAAAATTTGCTCGTAACAGGCCACACACAATAATCTGTTGATCAGTTGATGTGCAATTTTTCAGCCCCTCCTCTTCCACTCTCTACCCTGCAGCTTCACCAGTATTCTGTTGATGGTGGAGTTGGATGTTTTCGTAACGTAATAATGAATCAATGGTCCAAGTTATTGGTATTGGCTGTTGTCATCTGAATATATATATGTATTTTGCAATTGGTCAGACTTGAAAAGGGTCAACGTTCCTACAACCCTTGACACATAAAAATGCAGCTCTATTAGGTCATAAAGCACTGATGTTGCTCCCTGCTTTTATTTGATTTTGACGCTCGTTAAGCAGCTCATCGTGTTTCCTGCATGAATCCTGAAATTCCTGACGAATGCAAAAGGGCAGTGGCTTAACCCTCACGTGGACTTTATGCCCCATAACTGTATTAAGTTCTACACAAGAAGCTTGAATGGCTAATTCCAGGTTGTATCTCACATAGTTTTGTATAAGTGCTTTATCCTGAAGGATATTTATTTGAAGAAGAGCGCCTGTAGACCCCAGCTTTGCTTGCTATACGTGTGATCTTTTATGTACATAAACCGGTTTGTAAAATTCAAATGAGTGAATGTAAGTTTATTGTAAAAATATTTCGTTTTACTTTTTTCCATTTCCCCAAGGATAACTTATCCATATCGAATAACCTTTTCAATACTTTAAAGAGCTACAAACTCCAACCTTTATCGTCTTTCTCTTAGATGGCTACGCTTCATGCTAACTAAGATACGCCTCATGAATCTTTTCATTCGATAAAATTTTCAAATGACTGAGAAGCTGCTCCTGCAGCATTTTCCAGAATTTCAGTAGCCACAACAGAATCCTTCAGCAAACAGAACGCTGACGGTAATACGACGTTGATGAAGTTTATCAATTGTTTTAGTAGACAAGCTATGAGTTTTTCAATTTTTGTGGTTGACAGTTTTGTCAAAGCTTGGATAATGTCTTCATTTAAAGAGAGCAAGGACATCTTGTGAAATCTAGCTGAAAAAAATTGAATTAGTAAACATTCATTGATATAACTTTGAGAGTGCCAAAAGAATTGTTTGCAAGGCTACAAACGAGAATGGTTTTGTTTCCTTTCCTCACTTTCCTCTATTCACGTTCTCCCTATCTCTGTCTCTATTTTTGTTTCTCTTGATGATTTCCAATAATTCAATCGCTTGGTTATACTATTGAATATATTCATCAATAAAGTTATAACTAGATATTAGAAATTAGTAGGAATATGAATGAATTATCACGGTAATATAAAGGTGTCCCATAAGTTTCTTTCCTTTTTTGGTATGAAATAAGTCGTCTTCCTATGAAATAAATACTTCCTTTCAAATCTATTGTTTACCTTGTTATAAATCGCCCTTTCGTGCGATTGCCTTAAACGTCTCTCAGGGAGTTTCATCAGGACTTCTAGCCAAATTGTTGGTTTTCGCACAAGAAATAATCAAGCGCTTACCTTGAAGTGTGTATGCACAAAAAGAGGTAATAATCAGGTGGAATAATATGGCGAACAATGTACAATGTTGTCAAACAACCCTATGAAATTGTAAGAGTTTTTTTCTTCATTGAATGTCATATTTGCTTTCACATTGTCATAATGAAACAGGGTTTCATCGGATCATGAATTATGGCCGTTTTTAGCTATGGTAGCTCTCAATTAATGCCAGTATCTCCTAGAAACTATCGAATTTGGGCAACGTGCTCGAAAAAATTAAGTCCTTCCCATTCCATGAACATAAGAACTTTTCTGAGGAGTAGTCCCGGCTCAAGACAATTAAAAGTCATCGTTCCATCGAAAGAATTTTCCACATAGTTGTTCAAAATCCAAATTTTGCTTTCAGTGACTAGTCTCTCGAAAAACAGATCCTTTTTACATCGCTGGGAAAGAAAATTGCGCGAAGAGATATGGGTCATGAGGTTGGTCTTCGTCAGTAAGTCCCGAACCCATCTTCGCAGCGACCGACATATATTGATGTTTTCAGAATCTTACAGCCATTCACTATCGCCTATTTGATGTGTGGAAGAGTTATTTCGGTCTCCGGTCGGTTTCTTCTCCTGCAGAAATCTTCCCCTCTTGTCCTAGGAAAAATTCGCTAGTCCAGAAAAAAAAATCCTCCTTAGATAGTCCTACCCTCCAGATACTTCTCCAGCGACCGAAGCAAGTGATAATCTGTTGGAGCAAGATTGCGCAAATAAAGTCGATAGGTAACTGTACCAGCCAATCTCCATTAATTTGGGCAAAGTAACTGCAGCTGTGTGTGGCCCCACGACAATTGACAAACACAGGATGCTTATCACGCTTAGCTTGTTAAAGTCGCTCAATTTTCTGACAGTCTAGGTCCGCATTTAGGATTTGGGTTTGTTTCAGAAGCTCGTAATACAAAAACTCCTCGAGAATTCCACCAAACTAACAGTAGGACTTAACGTGGAAAAATGGGCTCTATCCTTGGCCCGGACCTGTGGAATATCTCCTACAATGGACTCCTGCAGCTTGAACTGCCGAAAGAGTCACGTTTGATCGGCTATGCGGACGATGCCGCGGCGCTGGTCGCTGCTGGACGCACAGTAGACCATGCGCAGCTCAGACTCAATACGTTAATTCGGAGGGTAATGGACTGGATGACCGCTCACGGATTAAAACTGGCACTGGAAAAAACCGAAGTGGTCATCCTAACGAAGAAGAGAATCCCCAGAGTACGGCCTATCAGTATAGGGGACGAGCTGGTCGAATCGAAATCAGCATTAAAGTACCTGGGCGTCCTAATAGACCCGAAGATGAGTTTTCCCCAACAAATCAGGGCAGCAGCTGACAAGACTGCAACGCGTGTGACGGCACTCACCCGATTAATGGCCACCATAAGGGGGCCCACCACATCAAGGAGACAGCTCTTAATGAGCGTTGTGCAGTCGCTTCTACTCTACGGATCAGAACTGTGCGGCGACGCTCTTAGCAAGGAGTTACACCGGCAGCGGTTGGCACAGGTGCAGAGACAAGGAGCATTGCGAATCGCATGCGTACACCGAACGGTCTCCGGGGCGGCAGTGCTGGCAATTGCAGAGGTTATACCCATCACCCTCCTCGCGAGAGAGCGCAGAAGTGTTTACCTGCGCAACGGCGAAGATCAAAGAGAAGAGTTCACCAGGGAAGAGAGACGTCGCCCTCTCAGCGATTGGCAACAGTCCTGGGAGCAAGAAACAAGGGGAAGGTGGACTGCACGTCTGATCCCTGACCTGAGGCCATGGTTCAGTCGAGTACATGGTGATACCAATTTCTACTTGACCCAGCTCTTAAGCGGGCACGGTTGTTTTCGGTCCTACCTGTACAAAATTGACAGAGCACGGTCTCCTAACTGTGTCTTTTGTGCAGGGGAACCGGATGACGCCTGTCACACATTCTTCTACTGCAAAAGGTGAAGCCAGCAGCGAGGGGTCCTACTCAGCGAAATCGGAAAGCTCTGTCCGGAAACTATCGTCGGAGTAATGCTGAAAACAGTTGACAATTGGAATCGCGTGGCGCAATATGCTCGGGTAGTGCTTACATTAAAAAAAAGCTTTATTGGAGCGCTGGGAGGCATCGGGGATGGATAGATCGATTTTCTGGCACTTCCTTCCTCTCCCGTCCTTCCCGTTAGAGAAGAGATTCCCATAATCCGAAGGCACCTCTAGGCGTAGGAAGATGAGGCCTAGCCCGAAGTAATGTGTGAAACGGTTCCAGGCTAGTTTCTCAGGTTGACAGGGGAGGTGTTTAGTGGGTAGTCCAAAAGCATTTTGCGTTTGGGAGTCCCACACTCAGGGCGTGAACAGCCTTCACCTCCCTACCACAAAAAAGAACGTGGAAACAAGCCTGCTTTTGAATTTGATGCTAATGATTCATCCATTTTGCAAACTTACGTGCATTGTACGTTATCGCACAGGACCTACTTCTTATTTCCAGTAACCATTTCTCGGAGAAATAAGTTTGTCGTGCAAAATGGGCTACACAGCATGCCATTCTAGCTTCCTTATTTTTTTGCAAAAGCTCGTGATATTCCCAAATCTGTAACAATTTTTTTTTTGAGTGTCGGACTTCCCCGCTACCGGACTACCGACTAAACACCTCCCCTGTCACACCGAGAACCTAGCCTGGAACTGTTTGTCACATTACTTCGGACTAGGTCTCATTAATCATGACTTAGCGGTGCATTCAGGTTAAGGGAAATCCCTCTTTATGAACGGATGGATAGGAAGGAATTGCGATTAGAGAGAATTGCGATTATTAGAGAATTGCGTTACAGAGATCCTCCAACTACAGCACATATCCTATTGAAAAGATTATTCTGTGTATAGTGGTGCTGTGGGTCTGAAACCTCTACGATAATTTAGCGATGGTCATCTTATCAGTTCGTTGTAAGATTTTCTATACATCTGTCAGATCCGATCTGTCACATCTTTGGACCGACTTGATCGTGACTTGTCTTCAAACCGTGGGCTCCATTTCAAAAACGCTGAAATCACTTTTGGCTTGGTCGTTTTATTAGCACGTTTCCTAAATGAATTCTGCTTATATTCTGATGAGCCTCCGTTGCGACACGTCCAAGATCAAACTGGACTAGTAAACAAAGCTTAATATGCACTTTATCGGCTTCTTTGTTGATCTTAACAAGTAACAAGTATCTATGATTTATGATTTAAAGTTAATCTATTAATATGAGAAAACTTTTGAACACAGCTAATATGTCGTATATTTTCAGCAAACAAGGTCTCGATAAGGTCCCTATCTGTCATTTTAGAGCACAGTATCATGTCACAGCACAGAGTCTTTTATAAGGTGAAAAATTGCAATATGAAATCAAATATGGATGAATTGTAAATTAAATAAGGTTTATTAGAAAGATGGTGTTGGGCATATGAGCGCCACGACTAGCGCTAAGAAACTCCAAACGAGAGATCTAATTTTCGACTACTCTTACCAATAAACCGTATCCGTGAATTGGAACCGCATCTGACCAATAAGGCAAAAGAATCCTGATGATTTGAAAGACAATAATGTTTTCTTCCAAATAGTCAATTGTCTCAGGCTTGTCGGCGTAAACGATTGATTTCATGTATCTCCACTAGAAGTAGTCCAGTGCATGTTAAATCACAAGATCTTGCAGGACAGTTCACATGTTCAAAACGAGAAATTATGCGCTCATCAAATGCATTCAATGAGTCAATGGTTGCATGATATAGCATGTCACGGTGTGCTGTTGAAACTAAAGGTTCCCTGCATTACGCCAAATCGATTCCGTAACGAGAAAGTCATTGATCATGGCTCTAAAGCGTTGACCATTGACTGTAAATTATTCCCAGCAGCATTTTTGAAGACATAAGAACCAATGATTGCACTGCCCCATAAAGCAAACCAAACAGTAACAGATGTAGCGGAATATAGACATTTACTCATCACTGAAAATGCGGCAATTTTGTTTTTTGTCGAACCATTTAACCAGAAATTATCCCAATTGCTCAACTAAATTTCCTTATGAAATTTGGGATCAACAGCAATTTGTTCTAGGGCCAATAAACTGAATCTATGCTGCGCCCGGTAGTGTTCGGCTTCAATTACTGCACGGGTTCGATTTGTAAGCTTGCGAACCAAGATTCTTTCTTAAAATCTTCTTTAATGTGGATCGGCACAGGTTGAATTGTTGAGCAGGATGTCGAATTGACTCACTTGGGTCTGCATCGATAGTACGCTCTACAGCTGCTATGATTTCTTCATTACGCCCTTTACGACGTCTGCTTTGATACGTTTTAGCAGTGAGACTAAAAGTAATGCGCAAAAGATAGTTAATCATAGTTAATCGAATTAATTGTTGTGATGGACGAATATGTTGCCTATAAAATGGGCGGAGTGCGCGATGCTTTTCTCGAGCATATGCATTTATGTTTCGAAACATATCTGCACAATTCGCAAACGTTCACCCTAGTCACCCTATTTATAATCGGATGGTAAACCAAACTACTCACAAAATGCATGACAGCTGTCACGCCATGCGTAAGATTAAAAAGAGTTTCCAACTCAAAGCTTTATGCTTCAAAAAACGCCCTTTATTAGACATAACTGGAAAACCACTTGTGTAACGTACAATGTATACGTCCGCTGGCACAATTGCTTTTGCAGTTGGTGTGTTAAGCAGGCTATACAGTTTACAGCAAGATGTTCTAAGATTAGCGACACAATCATGGAAGTGAACGTTGCGTTGATCTTCCACCACGAAACTTATGAATTATTTAACTAGGGACACTTCATGTTAGAGGCACATTCTTCGCAAAGCCGCGTACATTGGAATCGTTGACGGTTTCCATTTAAAAACAATAACGTCAAAACATTTAAAAACACAAAATATCTTATGCAGATTCTGCAGAAGTGAAAGACTAGGTTCTGCTTGGTGACAGGAAAAAAGATATATACGATATGCTATAAATTATTTGCGAATTAGGTTAATAATCTTTGTGCACCCAGTAAAGGACTCGATTACAGGTCGGAAAATCATTCGAATAATGAAGACACCTAAGTTAAGAAGAAGATGAAGCGAGAATACTTCTTTACGTAAGGAAATGAGTGCCGTACAGTCTATGTTACTGAGCTCACTAGCAATGTGGAGCAACACTCACAGAAAGAAGTCGTAACAAGAATGGCTGGAATAGATGCAAGAATAAGGATCGCTACATATTTTATCCACATACCGATTACTACCAAGTTGACAGTAACAACAGTCAGGGATCGGAAATAATGGGCAAATCTTTGCTTGACAGAGGATAGATAAATATCTTACACTGCTAATAAAGGACGGTATAGGAAAGGCTGTTTAAGGCTCTGTCAGCTACAACACCAAAAAATGGTATCCTCAATCACCTTATGGCGCCGAAGATTAGGTTCCCTCCTTTCAGCTACTCTTTTTCATTGTTTTAATTCAGTTGCGGAGGAGTTCAACGGCTCAACGGTACTTAAGCTGCAACACCTAGTCTATAGATTATCTAATTTCCCGGCTAGTTTCACCAGCTGTTGAACGTCCTACACTGTTTTTCTAAACACTTTCCACATTTTACTGAAAAAAAAACAAACAATTTTCTCATTAATTAAAATCGCAATCCCCTTGTGTGTTGTTAAACTGCCATCGTTTTACAAGAACATGGAAAACTGTAATAATGGTTGGAGAAAAGTTTCACAACATCTCATCGTTTCCTTTTTCAATTGGAAAACTTCAATCAAACTTTACCTATGCTGATTTTATTATTGTATTTTCTCTCCATTGCATCTATTTACAAAACGCTTTAAACAGATTGCAAGTAGATTAATTGTATTTCCACTACCACGAACCGATTTGAGTTTCCAGTACGGTAGCTTTGAAAAGGATTGTATATGTGCACACCACACGTATATTGGAGCATTCCAGAAAAAAGCTATCTCACCCCTGGGGAGTCCCGTCATTCTATCTGGAAAAAATGCACAAGAGGATTAAGGAATTTTCAATACCACCCATAGGAAATTCCACAATACATTGTACAATACAGTTGAAGTTTTTATTGATTTATCGACAGCAGTAGATTGCAAGTTGCCTTTTTTATATTTATATATATATATCAAAATTCCTAGTACAGTATCGATTCTTTTTTTTATTCCTTTTTCACATTCAATTTAATATAGAAGACAAGCGAGCAATCATTTCACGCTTTTATGGCTGCAACACTCTATCATTTCCACTTCATTGAGAAGAAAGATACACATGGTTAAGGTGAAAAGTAGAAAAGGAGCGAAATAATGTTCATTTCTAGGAATTTTATTGAAGAAATTGATAGTTTACCTGAAGTATCATGAACGTTGGCGTTTATATTCTATAACAAGGAGAAATGTTGCGATTCTGTATAAAAAATCAATTCGTGAAAACTAAGCAGTCACTTGGAAGGAATGCACAATTTTTTTATAAATTTAAACATTATGACAATGAAAACTCTTTGGGCAGGACTGAACACTAGGCTAGCTTAAATAAACTAATTTCCCGCTTTTAGGGTTTTCGCTAGGAAACACTTTCCTGACTATTGAAAATTCATAAAACACTGAAGAAGAATTCGTTATAGACTTATAGCATAACACACGAATTTAATCAACAAGGGTCCCTTTATTCACGACGCGATAACATTTTGCAACGTGAAAACGTTTCCCGAGAACCGGTCGTTTTTCAAACAAAGTATAAAAATACGAAATAAATGCTAAATGAATTTTTACGTTACTCTTTCAAACAATTTAATCCATTCCCATCACTATGCACACCCGATGTGAAGGCAATGCAAAGAATTTTCAAATGTTTTCGCTTTGATTTTATGCATTTAAAATTGAATGCAAGCATTTCATGTGGAAATTCACTGTTCACAAAGTGCAGAGGAAAAATGTCCGGCAGAACAAAAGTGTTTTTATGTGCAATGAACGAAAATAAAAAAAGCGGTGAAATAATTTTCCCAAGTGCATAGAGAGCATGTGTGCTAAAATATGCAAGAGAAAGTGGAAGTCCTTGCGTTGGAAAATAATTTTCCACAAGCGAACTGAATCGATGGTTTGTTTGATCGACCAGAATTGCTACTGATTTGATTCTGATTATAAAATGGATTGCAATTCTTTGGAAAAGGCTTACAATATGCACTTTATCGCTGAATCTAAGCAGCTCCTTGTTATTGCAAGGGAAAAGATACCACAAAATGTTAAAAAAACAATAGAAAGTAAGAATGTTCATACAATGTTGTCTAGTATGAATGTTCATTCATACTTGAAGCGATAATCCAAAAAGGAACTAGTATATGAGGAGCAACAGTTCTGCTGTCAACTTAGTCTTTTTATGTGAACTGTACTGCAGGATGATTTTTCAGAAATGGTTACTTAAACAAAAGCTTCGGCCACACCCAGTTAAAAACCAGTATTTGGTACAGACGGGGAGCAAAATATGTGAACACTTGTCAAGGGGCAGCATTATTCCCTGGTTTTAAAAAAGGGTAGAATGGGTTGATTATGTTCCTTG
Organism: Stratiomys singularior; assembly: GCA_954870665.1. NCBI lineage: Eukaryota > Metazoa > Arthropoda > Insecta > Diptera > Stratiomyidae > Stratiomys > Stratiomys singularior. The sequence goes on from OX940879.1 coordinate 33,927,284, forward strand.
ACTTTCTATTCGAACTGGTGTTATATTATGTAAAACAGTCAATAATAACCACATTGTTCTTCCATGGCCAATACTTGCAAACGTCCTTCTTTCGTTTTTTTCTGAGTATATAATAAGATGGTCTTACTGACATTCCCCAGCTGGGAATATCGACTATGAAAGTCCGTTGAATCCAAATCCAAAAAATCCAAAATACGATATGTGGTGACGAAAAATATTGCGCTATACCCTGTTCGCCCTGTTCGTTTAGTCAATTCCCCGAAAATTCTCTTTGAATCTTCTGAAAATAAGGATGTTCAAGATGCTGTCCAGACTTCTGCGGATCTGTAGATGCCCACTGTAAGCGGACGTACTGTTTAACCATCCATTCACAGGGAGACAGTTCTGAGGATCTTTTCACGTTAGATTTAATAACTTTGTTCACGAGCAAGGAGTTCGTCTAAATAAAAATGTGGCAGAAATGATGATTACCATGTGTATCTCAACCAAAAGCTGCCAAATTAAGCATCGTCAAACGTCTATCGCCGAACGTGCTCAGGAAATACATCCTTAGCATGATGATGGGTAAAAACTTAATTAAATTATGTTATATTACCGCCCACGAAACCCTGTGTATTTCTCATGGTGATGTAATGGCTTCGTGTTAGTATCACCGATTGTTCAAGAGGAAGATTCATCTGTTCAAGATAAATCCTGCAAAAATTTTCGAGATGACATGCCAACAAAAATAGTCTTGGAACAATATTTTCAAGGGTCTTCTCCGATTTCTCCACAAGTAAGCATGATGTGTTCCAAATTGTCAGTTGTCCCAAATCACCGGGTACCATGCAAGATTGTAACTGATGTTCGATCGATTCGACGCATGATCCCACATGAATTGAAGGATTTGTTTTAACCTTAGGTTTTGTTTAATCGCTATACACCAGGTGTAATTCCATCTGAGTACCGACGAAGAAAGTCCTACCATTAAAATTCGTTCAATTCCTACAAAGTCATAAATGGTCAAGGGCTCATGTTGCGGTTAAGAATGTACAATATCTATTTCAACCGGTTAAAGACCATACTCTCCAAGGAATAGATCGCGCAATTAGCCTTACAATATTGTGACTGATATGTGAACACTTCAACAAGGCAGCAATTGGTTTCCTCTGCCTACTTTGAACCAAACATCTGCATTTCAACATAACTTTATCCTTGATCTTTAAGACATAGAGCCGATACTTGGAGTAGGAGATTGATAGCCACCAAGAACCTTCACTCCAAGAAAGGAAATGACATAAATCTTTTACTTGCTAGCGCCCAAAAAAGAAAAAACCAAAGCCATTGTAAACATCAGTAAGCCTACAAGAGTTATGCAATTGTCGTGGACCGTACTCAAGGACTACTGTAAATCCTTGTCAAAAACTTCATCAATTTCTCAGGCAAAAGGCACCTTCGATCTGACCCAAAGAGACGCCGAACAAATTGTGAGTAAGGACGAAGTCAGAATAGAGTGGTTTATCTGTAGAGTTCGGCGAAAGGCAGCGCTTTTTCAATACTTAAATGCTTTGGCTACGGTTACACCATACAGGGTTGCAAAGGAACCGATAAGAGTTCCCTATTTACATTTGTGGTGAAATACCATATTGCATCCTGATCGACACTGATCCCAAAACGAATCTTGGGCAGACCAGCAGAAAATCAAGACCTCCAGGATGCCCTAGTCAAGGCAAAAAAATAACTACGTTGACTTCACTGTAGTACAACCATCCAAAATTTGCTTGAACAATTTGCGAGGGACACGTAAGTCGACATATTGATGCTGAGTGAGCACGATGAACACTACAATAGAATTTCTGTACTCTGGCGAAGTTTGTACTGACACCATCTGGGCTCAAAACAGTGACTTTCGGGCGAAGTTATGTCGACTGGGGGATGTTTTAGTGTGGTTTCCATGCTCAGGAACCACTTTTCAAATTTGTATCTTATCTTAATCCTTTGAGGGGCGCTTTCTGGAGGGCAAACTAGTCCCTTCGATGTCGCGGCGCTGGTCGCTGGACGCACGGTAGACCATGCGCAACTTAGACTCAATGCGTTAATGCGGAGGTTAATAGATTGGATGACCGCTGACGGAGTCAAGCTGGCACTAGAAAAAAACTGAAGTGGTCATCCTAATGAAGAAGAGAATCCCCAGAGTACGGCCTATCAGTATAGGGGACGAGCTGTTCGGATCGAAATCAGCAGTAAAGTACCTGGGCGTCCTAATAGACTCGAAGATGAGTTTTTCCCAACAAATTAGGGCAGCAGCTGACAAGGCTGCAGCGCGTGTGACGGCACTCACCCGATTAATGGCCAACATAGGGGGGGCCACCACATCAAGAAGATGACTCTTAATGAGCGTTGTGCAGTCGCTTCTACTCTACGGATCAGAACTGTGGGGCGACGCCCTCAGCAAGGAGTTAGCAGAGTTGTCTCAGCACAGGTGCAGAGACAAGGAGCATTGCGAATCGCATGCGCATACCGAACGGTCTTCGGGGCGGCAGTGCTGGTAATCGCAGGGGTGATACCCATCACCCTCCTTGCGAGAGAGCGTAGAAGTATTTACTTTCGCAGAAGCGAAGACCGAAGAGAAGAGATCACCAGGGAAGAGAGACATAGTTCTCTCAGCGGTCGGGAACAGTCCTGGGAGCAGGAAACAAGGGGAAGGTGGACTGCACGTCTGATCCTTGACCTGAGGCCGTGGTTCAGTCGAATGCATGGTGAGACCGATTTCTACTTGACCCAGCTCTTAAGCGGGCCCGATTGTTTTGGGTCGTACCTGTACAAAATTGACAGAACACGGTCTCCTACAGTGTATTTTGTAGAGGGGAACCAGATGACGCCTGTCACACATTCTTCAACTGCAAAAGGTGAAACAACCAGCGAGGAGTCCTACTCAGCGAAATCGGAGAGCTCTGTCCGGAAACTATCGTCGGAGTAATGCTGAAAATAGTTGACAATTGGAATCGCGTGGCGCAATAAGCTCGGGCAGTGCTGATATTGAAAAAAGCTTTATTGGAGCGCTGGGAGGCATCGGGGATGGATGGATCTCTTTTCTAGCACTTCCTTCCTCTACCGTGCTTCCCGTTAGAGAAGAGATTCACATAATCCGAAGGCACCTCTAGGCGTAGGAACACGAGGCCTAGCCTGAAGTAATGTGTCAAACGGTTCCAGGCTAGGTTCTCAGGTTGACAGGGGAGGTGTTTAGTGGGTAGTCCGAAAGCATGTTGCATCTGGGAGTCCCACACTCAGGGCGTAAACAGCCTTCACCTCCCTACCACAAAAAAAACTAAAAAAGACTTCAACGCGCAGGTTAATGAGGCAAGCTTCACATGGACCCGCGTGGAATACGAGTCCTAAAAATGGTGGCAAAACAGTGCTTTTCGTTTTGAACACCGAAAATACGCAGAAGTTCCACCGGATGGGGGTAGAGGAACTATACCGGATATGACATTCGCCTTTGAGTCGTCAATGCGCAAGTTGCACAATTGGAAAGTTTTAGATGGCTACTTAGCCAGTGACCACCAATATATTCTGCTTGAGATTCATGATACTGTCCCGCAACGGACATGATCTCGTCTTTCTGCAATTGTCTAAAACATTGGATGGATGGACGTTTACAGGTTTGTCAAGGTGCTTACGGCATACACGGCTGATGCGGGTTCCACATTACATCAGAAAGCAGAAAGTGCAGACTCCAAATGACAGTGGAACTTCAAAGTTAACTTTTAGAAACACTAACTTACGTTCATGGGATACATTTTTCAATAAAATAAAGTGCATCCAATAAAACCTTGAAGTGACCCAATACAGTGGACGATGCCCCATCCTCACACTGCATAGTCTTTCTAGCAGAGAAGGACGATGCATGTTTTACTTTTTCTTCTTGCAGAAGATGAGAAAGACAACGCAGTGATCTTGCTAAATAAATGGGCAGCGACATTCAAATCGGCGAGCAAAACGAACCCTGTGGTAAAGTATGCTGAGGAAATACAGTATGCTTAATGAAGGTATATTAAATAAGGTATATTATATGGTTGGAGCATTATATCACACATAAAGTTGGAAGGATATCTTCTCTAAAAATCCTCCACTCCCTGTCCTTCCCCTCGCAGATGGGATTCCTGTGACCAAACTTTTCTCTTAGCCAGCAAAATAAGGAGGCCAAGGTCGAAGCAATGCGCCTAACTTTGTCAGGTAAGGTTTTCAGTTTGACAAGAGAGATGCCTCTACAGCAGGTTAATTGATGAACGTACGTGTAAGTCCGATATTCAAGACGTAAAGTCTGAATATTCTTGTCCTGTAAAGAAACACTAACAGGTGTGTTTGCGTGGGACCCAATTCAACGTCAAACCATCGAACCAATTGCATAGTCAGTAGTTTTGCCGTTTTTGAGACCTGAATATCAGTATTCAGGGGAAATTCTATTCAAAAAATTCATGAGGTGCCAGGTATCCATTTCTGGAGGTAATGCACATACGAAAACAAGTATATGAAGCGTTTCAGACTGTGAAGAATGCAAGGGCGAAATAAGGCTCAGCTGCACCTTTGGATCTAATGTTGATGGCATCATCGAAGAAACAGGGTTTTCCTCACAAGTATCGGCAACAATAACTTCCTGACATCACTGTACGTCACAGTGGTCGCGGACTTGAGATGAGTGCTGGTAGGTCTGGCGTGCACAACAAGCCAAGGGTCAGTCGCCTTTCAACACTGGTTAAGGCTATATCATGTTTTAAGCGGGCCAGTATTGAGTGACTTGGGGCAAGCTCAAACTGCAGCGAACGGTTGAACAACAGAACGCCAATGAATTTTATGGTTCACTGTAGAAATCTGGTATGGAAACATTGGGTATGATTCGAGAAATATTCCAAGGATGAAAACTGCATTTTTTAAGTGGCAAGATTGCCAAAAAATATGGAGGATAGGTCCCTCTTTAGAGGACCAATGAAAAACCGGAAAATTTGTATGAAATGTTGATTTCAGACAGATGGTTAAGGTTAGGTCTAATCATAGACCGAATCGGCATTGAAGAGGAGGGTCATCCGGGTGAGACCAGCCATTACTAGGAACTAGTGACTGAGTAACGGCAATGCACGGGTTCCGAAATGGCTGACTGCAAAACGCAAAATAGCCTAGCTAAGATTTGCCGATTTCTTCACATGCTTCCCGATTTGTTCCTTAAAGCCTTGTTTGTTATACAATATAGTACAACGTACCGATAAGTTTTATACAAACTCTGTATAGGATACCTTATACTTTCGGAAACAGATTCCCTGCCCCACAGGATAAGTTCTAATAACATTTGTTCAAATTATCCGTGTACATGGTTTTACTCAAATAATCTGCTGACACCTTACCAATTTGAGAAAGATTGAATACACAACCGATGACATGGACTCCAATGATGGTATCCTTGGAAAAAAAATTGTTTCATCAATGAAATTTCTATGAATGCGACATTCAGTTGAAATCGAGGAGCATGGAATGGAGCAGGGCATGGAATGCAAAAGATGAACCATTCCCGAAAAAAATGTGAAAGGATGCTGTGTCTTAGCTTGTTGGCATGGAAAAATATTGGTTTTTGGAAAGTTTGGTTGGTATTGGTTTTCGGAGATTTTTGTACAACAATAACACTCATGGAATATGTATACTCACATAAAAACAAGAATATTTTTAAGAGCAGGAAATTATTAGAACAAAATTTATGTTCTGTTTGTTTCAAGAATCTAAATTTGCGTATTCATTTCGCAGAATACTTATACAACAGTATATTGCAAGTCTACATGATACAACAATTAATAAATACTTCATCATGTCCTGCTTCAACCTTACCAATTTATCTTCCTGGTAATTGGAAGTATACCAAGAACTGAAGCGAAGCTAATAGGCTAATTCGAATGGTCGTTATTGGATAATAGTTAATCACTTTTTGTCTATTGTTCATCACAGCATCGGTGAAGAAAATTATGAATGACTTGGCATCATTAATCTTTTCCACGCGTTTTTTTACTTAGTTAACAAAGGAAAATTAATATTGAAGTTCCTGCTCTAATGCTGGCGAGCGGCGCAAAGGAGTTTCTTTAATTAAATTCAACTCAAAATTTATCCATATTGCTCCTTTATTATCAGACCGTAATCGTGTCAAACACTCAAAGGCTCTGTAGGATCCAACGTCACCCATTCAACGTAAAGTAATTCAAAATTAAGTTAATATATCGCCAAGACTCCTGCGAATTCATGCATTAAAGCTTTTAAAATTCCTAGACTTTAAACTTCCCCTCGAATCTTTTTATCAGCTCTTTTTGTTGCCACTGTGGAAACAAATGAATTCATATCGTCCCCTAAATCAACTCCGCCAATAAAATACAACACAATTTCTTTCATTCTACTTCAATCGAATCAAATCTACCAGCGTAAACGTTAATAATTTTTGATTTATGTATGAAAATAAGACAAAAGAAAAGAAAACTTTATCAGTCGGCTAATATAAAATTTAGTGGTGGGGAGGGGGGGATAGAAAAGCCAACCAGGATAGGACACGACGATGCAAAGAAATTGGAAGAAAGCTCGAGTAATAAATTACAATTATATGAAGGTAAGTCACCACCTTTTTTCTGTAATCTAACACGGCGTTGGTTGCGAAGGATTCGATGGATATACGAGTGTGTATGTATGTGTATATGTATGTAAGTTAAGCTCAAAGTAGAAAAAAAGTATGATGTAAGGAAATCTTTCTTGTTTTTCTACTAGGCAGGTAATTGCTTGCTCAAGTGTAAATCCATTACTATAGACATCGTGATTTATTGGATCTAGCTTTTGCTGCCGCAGGCAAAACAAGAAAAATTGTAAGGATCGGAGAAATAAATTAGGTGGATTGTTTCGTTTTATTTAAGATAATTTGTAAATTGGGACGGGAGACAAGTGCACGATTACATAAATATTGTCTTTCAAAGATTTTATTAGAAAATCAAACTTCTTGTTATGTCCCTCAGTTAAAGGAGTCTCACATACTGAATAATCCTTTAGACATGAACTCTCCATTCCTGACGCTCATCCACGTATGCTCATGGGAGTATTCTCGCCATTAACTGAAGAAATTAAGAAACTATGGCTTCCTTGCTAAAGAGATATTTCTAGAAAAACTGTAGGAATGGTTTCAATAAAAAGGAATGTCCGTTATATTGTCATCATATTGGCCCAACCCTATTGGAAATAATTCTAAAGAAGTTTGAACTGGGTAATAACATTGAGAAACACCCCCAATACGCATTTGAAGCATTTGCTCATCAGACCCTGGACCATCAGACCTTTACTGTCACTTTTCTCTTGCCAGAGCCATCCCTAGCGACAAGAAGCATCAAGGGAACATCCGCGTTCTTTTTTAATTCTTAAAAGTTGCAAGCGATGGCTACTATATATATAAATAATATGTGCGGGCACCTTGTCACAATAAAACACACGTTTAAAAATTTAACTGAAACACACTTTATTTCTATGTCAAACAATTATCTTATACGTAATTTATTGCACTTAATTATTAGAATTTTTTCACTCAATTATTTCAGAATTGAATATTCAACAGTTTTTGAGTATAGAGCACGGGTGAACGTTTAAACGTCACTTTCTTCGTTTTGTCCATAGACGCGTTTTGGTGATGCGCTGTTCTGTTCGCACGGAACATCACACCGAAGATGATGCACCGCCGAAACGAGGCTGTTAACAAAACAAAGAAAGTAACGGGGAATGACGCAATGTTTCGAGACGATAAACTTATTCCATCCCCGTCGGAAGACAAAATTTTAGCGAAAACGTTAAATTTAAATATTTTTGATGTAACAGGTTATTTTGGTAGACAGAACAGACAAAAATTCACAAAACAAGTGACACTTTTAGTTTTGGTACTTGCGCACCTCAGGATTTGACTACGATTTCCAAAAACATGCCAAATTTTCTATTTTTCATTTTCCAGGATAAATCAAGTCGCGTTTTCTAACAGATGAAGAGATGTCCGAAGGATCAGGATTACTAGCATTTAACAACAGAGTGGAGCCGTTGAAAGCTTGTGGTGGTGATATTTCCGACACCGATGAGAGAATGCTGATCTCGATCAAAAATGCTGCAAAAATTGACACCTTAGAATCAGAAGAAGAACAGGACGATGTAATGCAACAACCTGAGGATAGCAATTCAAGAATTCCCTTGCTTTTAAAGCAAATGACTTATCGTGGTTCGGATATTTCTAATGACAAACTGCAATGTGAAGGTGTTACAGAGATAAGTTGTCTTTACTCTTTTTTTTGAGTACTTGGACCTCAAGTTTAGGAATTTGGTGACAGATCAAATCTTTGCACTGAAAACCTTGAAAAACTTGTACGGGTGAAAACAAGTCAAATGGAAATGACTGGTGTAGGATACAGGATTTACTGGTGCACAAATCATAATGGGCACGCTTAATTACTCCCAAGCGCGATTGCATTGGAGCAGAGACCTTGCTGTACCTGTCACAAGCGAAACTATAAAGCGCGATCAATTATTCGAATTCTAAAACCACATTCGTTTGGCTGAAAATACTGCAGTTAAACAAGATGGAGGCAAACTCTGGAAAATTAGGCTGTTGGTATCTAAAATCTTTCGAAAGTGCCACAGTCTGTCACTGTCAAAACACATGTCTATCGACGACCTGATGATACCATTTTTAGGAAGATGTGGATTTTGTCAATATGTGCCTTTGAAATCTAATCATTTTTGGTTGAAAAATTTTGTTTTGTCTGCGAGGAACGGACTTGCATTGGACTTTCCCATTTACATCGGTTCTGTCATGGTATTTTCACTGGACATGACTAACATTGGCTTCATCAAGCTGCTGTTCCGGACAATTTCTCAAGTTTGTATTTTCTGCACGGACAAACTATTAACAAGTCTGAGACTTGCAAGCTATTTGAATGCAAAAAAAAACAGAATGTGTTTCGAGTAATTTCAGGGACAGTTTTGAGAAATCGATTTGATTATTCAAAATTGGTGACATTTCCAGAATATTAATAGATCCATAGATTTATGGATCGTCAACTGCTGTATTATGTGTACACGGTATTGCGATGAAGAAGGAACACCTGCCAGAAATAGGTTAGAGTGCTGGACGACACGCTGAATCTGACAACAGCAATGGTCAAATATGAAGGTGGAACTGTTGATACACTTTTTCTTTAACCAGACACGAGCAGAGAAGGAAGCGAAAGTAGGCAAAATCAAACATACACGAGAAACCAGTAAAAAAGATACATAGGACCGTCGCACACCAGCCGAAACCAGAAGTCCGCGTTGATGGAATCAAACTCCTGCCAGGATTCATGCATGACAAGCGCGTTTCAAAATGTACGCATGCAACAGCCTCGCCCCATGGCCAAAAAATTTGCATCAAGTACAACGTGAATTTATGCATTTTTAAAAATAATTGCTTTGAAACGTATCATACGAAAATTTGAGAGATATTGAAGAAATTGAAGGGAAAAACAGACAGTTTAGAAAGGCTTTAAAAAAAAACTTCACAACTTGCAGAAATTATATTTTTTTAATTTCATTCAGTACATCATGCCGTTTTATGTATCAAGGTTTAAAAATGACATCACAAAGATTATGGCCGCCAGCAGCGATACATTGATCAAGGTGATTTCTGAAGTTTTCTGCCGCATTTTTACACATTCCGACTGGTATAGCGCCAATTTCCTCCCTAATACACTCTTTGAGTTCTTCAAAGGTGTGAGGCCGATGTGTAAAAACCTTTTTCTTCAGGTAGCCCTACAAGAAAAATCACAGATGCTCAAGTCTGCTGAGCGCGCGCCACTTCACATTACCCCTCAGAGAGACGAGGTGCGCAGGGTACATTTCTGGAGGTTTGGTCATTGAAACTCAAGCAGTACATGCCGTAGCCCCGACCTGTTGGAACCAGATGTCTCCCATATCCCACTGAATCCTCAAAAATCCTTTCTTACATCTGTTCAAAAAAATAAGCCCCAATCTTCCCAAATTTTCGCAAAACTCTCACACAACACGGTCACTTTTGGGGAGTGAAGAGATCTCTTGTGAACATTTTGTTTACTCACTGCTCCCCTGAGTTGAAAGTGAGCCTCGAGCCTGAAAAATGTTGGCCTCGCGTGGATCCTGTTCAAAATTTCTTGTGAGCAATTCGTGCGATTTTCATAGTCTAGTGGTCTCAACTCTTGGACAATCATAATCTTGCAGGGGTGGAAGGATAGGTCTTGATGCAAAGTCCTCCTTACTGAGCGGTTAGAAATGCCCAAAAAAATTGAATGCTTCCGGGCAGAACACGTAAGTGACTGCACAATGGCTTCTCTAACGCTCGTCAAATTTTCGGCATCTTCTTGCCGTTTTGGGTTTTCTCGAACCCCTAGATTTTAGGGTAGATCCAGTTTCTTCAAATGTACCCACCCAATCCACGATTACATTACGCTGAGGGATGGTATCATGACGCGCAAGGATAAACTGCAGCCGGAAAGCGGGCTGAGTTGCGATGAAAGATCGACCATTTTCAAAACCCGTACGGACGGCGAAGCACCGTTGTTCACCAGACCAAACTATGGTAATGACTGATACCAACATGGCCCGCCCGACGCAATGTAACCATCATAATCGCAATATCCCCACCACTCGGGAAGTACCAACCTTTCAAAAATGCACTGTTTGATTTGCCACACCCTGTATAAATCGCACATTTTTCTTTAAAAAAAATAGGTACACAAATGTGTACCTATGTTCAAGAAATTATTAGAATCTTATTATACATTTAGTTGGAAGGAAATCTCCTTTAGAAATCCTCCACTTCTTGCCCTTCTCAATGCAGGAGGGATTCCTGTGGCCAAACTTTTCTTTAAAGTACATAGGGTCAGAAATGTATATCTCTGTATTTTGATAGGAAAAGAAGAAAAAATTCATGCGAATTAATCAATTCATTTTCGAATGAAGAAAACCCGAAAATATAAAATATCTTGTGCACTTCGGGTCTGGTTCTCAAATGTCGCCGTTGCTCTCAATAAATATATCTTTTACCCGTGGGCCTCTGTAGCAGCGAACGATTTTTGACAGATTCGGTCCAGCTAAAGCCTCATGGTTTGCTCCAAGTAGCCCGGCAATTATATTGGTGATGTTCTATAGAAAATCGAACGAGGATTCACTGCGCGTTTGGTCTTAAAATTTAAAGAATTCACGCCGATGCAACTAATTAACTATGTTAGATGCTTTCAAAAAAATAGGCGTTTAGCTACTGATATATTTAAAATTACGTCAAAATAATTATTGGGAAACATCAAGACCTTCTACGAATAGAACATGATGCACGTTTATGATCAAACGATACCACCATTGGTTGAATTATAAAATATCAGCATTTTTGGCTTCGAGGATATTGCATCAATGTCCGCAAACGATGCATCGTGGATACTAAAACAACAGATTTGCTTTTCTTCGGCACATATGAAACCAGTGTTTTATCACTACCAAATCAAAATAAGGATGACTGAACTGGCGTAAATCTCTGTGGCAGAAACTATTCGGAGATTTCTTTTTCTTTCTTACGCATGGTCCGAAAGTAGGTTGGACCGCGATTTTTTCTACTAACTCGGTCTACCAACTACTCACGACTCTACGTACTCGGTCAAAAAAGCGTCGAAAATAGGCGCTACTATTCTAAAAACAGTTCTCGTAGGTATAAGCTGATTATTTCACCATGGCTGCATTTTTCCTTGGTATATAAAAGAAAAGCATAAGTAATGAGTCCTTGCATCACCAATACACATACTCTTGATGCCATATCCTGCAGGCTTCAATTTTATCTATACGCGGAATTAGCATCGCCCCCAAAAAGCAACAGAATTTCATACATCATCAAATACTCCTATCATATATAATTGGATTTGCAGCTCTCCAGAAACATGTTAACTAAATAAAAATGAAGAGCCAGGCGTTCAATAACGCTTTTCCGTTCACAAGTTTGTACATCATCAACCCTCAGGCCAGATAACAGAGGTAAGAACCTGCTCAAAGTCATTATACCCCTGATAAAATTGCGACCAGTTCCATCAGTGGCCCACAATGGTCTTTCTTGTTGGACTTAAATATCCCTATCGGTATTAGTAGACCAATAAAGGCTCTAATTTTCACTTCGTTAGAATGACAAAGTAAGGTGAAAGAAGGCAAGTCGTTCCTAGTACATACTCTTATCTAAAATTTCATTAATCTTCTCTTCAATTCTTGTAGTAATGTACGAAATCATATAATTCGTGGTAAGCCGTAATTAGCCAAACCATAATTCAAGTAGTTTCAAACTCTGGTTTTCAGTGGTTCCTTGAATGCCGGGTAAGTGCAGTACAATGTTGAGAGCCTTTCGTCGAAAAATTGTAGGTGGAGATTTCGACCTTTTGGAATGATTTTTTATGAGGACTTAACTCGTTTCTCTTGTTATATCTTGTTCTCCTTGCACTTCCCTTTTATCACTACATTTTCTAAACTTTTCATTTTCACTTTCTGTGTTGTCATCAGTGATTCCAATGCAGCGTGTTGCTCGTCGTTAACGAAAATATTTCAATTCAATTCAAAAGCAATTTTTACCTGGTCACCTGAAAACTTTTCTTCCAACATTTTTGGAATTTCTTCTTCAATTAAATATCGCGCTTTTTTGTTTAAAAAAAATAAATACACAAAAAAAACGATAAATGAAACTCTTAACTAGACCCAACATAACCACTCAGCCGTGGTGACAAGTAAAATGACAATATGAAACCTAGGTCAATTCCAAACAACAACAAGGAAACTTCTAGAAAAAGCCTAGATATCAGAATGCCCAAAAAACCAACGAGACTGGGAAGCGATTTTGAAACTGCTTGTGAATTTGTCTGGAAATTAATTTGAATTGTATAGAATTGTAGCAAATTACCAGGTGTATGCCTAAGTTTTTTCAAATAACAAGGTGTGTGCTTAAGTTTTTTTCGGTTATACTAAGAGATGGCGCCAGCGAGAGTACGCAGCGTATTAATATTTGACATGTACGTCATTTCAACTGTCTGACATTTTGCTTGAATCACACATAAGTTGAGTCCGCCGAAAGTAGCGTACTGTTTTTTTGTTTGTTTGTTGACCAATCGTGTCGAACTATGCGCCCGAAAAAGAACATTTGCAGCAAGCATTGCTCTTCTTGTTTTACTAAAGAGAAAAATACTGTTGAAGGTCATCGTTTGCTGGTTAAAAAAATCGTGGACACATGTGAGACATGGTTACGATAGTTCAAAAGTGGTAATTTCAACGTGGAAAGCAGTCAGCGCTCTGGTATACAACAAAAAGCGATGAGGAGAAACTGCAGGAGTTATTGAATGGTGACCCAATTTAAACTTAACGGCAATTCGCTGAACATTAAATGTATCACAGGAAATGATCAGCAGACGTTGGCGAGCAATGGGTAAGATCAATAAACTCGGTAAATATGTCCCACATTATTTCAATGAAAGTCAAATGGAAAATCGCAAGGTGATTTGTGAAATTCTTTTTCGGCGCCTTGAAAGGAAATTATTCTTGCATCTAATTGTGATTTGTAACAAAAACCGATTTAGTTCAAAAACCCGCATCGGAAAAAATCATGGCTTTCATCTGTCGAAGCCGGTCCTTCAACACCAAGGCCAAATCACTTCAGCAAGAAGACCATGCTCTGTGAGTGTTGGGGCCAGAGTAGTATTGTGTATTATGAACTCTTCAAGCTCAGCGAAAAGCACCGTTAAAATACGATACTACCGTCAGCATATGATAAATTCAGATACTTTGATTGTATGTCATAGAACTTGCACACGAGACTTGCTCCATATCCAGCCACTCGCATGTCCTAATTGATCGAGCGTGTCCACCTTATCTTTTAACGAGGAAATAGCATTTTTCTTTTTGGTTGAACAAAAAAAGCGATGCGTGCCGCAAATGTTCTTTCTCAGGCGAAGTATTCGACATCATTGATCAACACGATTAAAAAATATAACACGCTAGTTTTGGCGGACTCAACTTATGTTTGTTTGTAGCTAAATGTCAGACGATCGAAATGTCATATGTGTCACATTAATACGCTGCGTAATTTCTACGTAGCGAAAGAAGCTTATACATAGATCTGGGAAACATGGGGTTGAAGTAAATTATTGTTGAAAACTTCCTAGTCCTAACATTTTTACATAGGCACTGCTTGTATTTGTTGGACGTTCTTCTATTCGATTTCAACCTGAAAATTTCACTCATATGCACAAAGTCTGAATAGAGGACTAAGATCTTTCTGTCATTTGTTGTTGGGCTTTAATAAGCCGTTACAATTAGTAAACGCTGCTGAAAGTCTTAGGTGGAATACCGAAGCTACTCGACTTTCTAAAAACCTGAACTGAACTGAACACTATGATAAAGTCACAAATCTTTCACATCAATCAACTTCCTCTTAATTGAACTCGTTCAGCATTCTTACAGGATAATATATGGTAGTTATCATAGCTAAGGCAAAGTTTCCCAATGAATTTTCAAAATTTCACAAGTACGATCTTCGAAAACTTTAAACCTCAACTAACACTTGTCCGATGCACGTAACAATATATCGTTAGACTCCTGGTTACTTGCCTCGCCTTCGACCTCCACCTTTGCCCGAACCTTCGTCCTTAATCACGCAATCGAACTTTGCACCCGGAGTGTTCGTGATTGTGATCAATTTCATTAATAAATTCTTTCACTTCTCGACAGCTGGACCACAAAGTTTGAAAGTTCATAAGTGAACGAGAGCGTCCAATCGATGTTCAAACAAGCTGATTCCAAACGTTTCTGTTTTCGCCCAATACATAGATTAGTTGGGAAATCCCCAGAACAAAAAGTATTTCCTTCACTTAACGCGTACAATAAAAATCACATCGAAAGCGAAATTGTGATTTTATCAGGGGAAACTTATCGTCTTCGGTGCCGTTCAGCAGCACTCGCTTCTATGAATCCTTCGAGTTTAGCGTGGAAGTTTCTCAAGCCTTATGGCATAATTTATCAAAGTTGGCTCAAAGTAAGAAGACTAAAGAGAGAAATTGCTACAAAATGACGATGAACGGCTACTATGTCATACTCATATTGCAGCCAGGATCGTGGGAAATATGAATTCGGATTGAAGTGGTGAGAATTGTCAGGACACAAGATGAACTTTCTCTCATATCATGTGGCTGGACGTGGAGCAAAAGTCTTGTGAGCAAGTTCTATGACAAACAATCAAAGTAAGAATGAAAAAACAAGGACCAATTCAATTAATGTGTCCTCTGTTATGTGGAAAAGTTCAAAAATGTTTTCATCTATGCTTCATGAGAAATAATTGAATGACGCAACTGAATTAGGGCGTTGTCCTTCTGTTGGAGCGCTCGTTGTTGGGCTTTATTGAAGGAAGCTTGGCTGCTTTTTTTCCTTCCATCTCATAAAAGCATCATAAAAGTACTGTTTGCATTGACCCCTACAATGCCAGTACTCTGGCGTACAATATGGCGTGCGGATAATACAGGAGTGTCTACCAATGATGAAGTGATATGGAAAATGTTGCCTTCGGGCTAGATAAAGCTGTTAAATACGAAAGTTTGGATCCTGAACGCTGCTTTGTGAATAAAAAAGGAACCTGTGGCTCCCAGCTAAAATCTC
This sequence comes from Stratiomys singularior, assembly GCA_954870665.1. Classification (NCBI taxonomy): domain Eukaryota; kingdom Metazoa; phylum Arthropoda; class Insecta; order Diptera; family Stratiomyidae; genus Stratiomys; species Stratiomys singularior. Next base: position 33,942,992 of record OX940879.1, read on the forward strand.
TCGTCACTTCTTTTGTGAACGGAACGAGTGAAATATTAAGATATTTATGGCCACAAGGACTTTGTGCTGTGCACGATAAAGACGCTAAGCAAGCATATTTGTTTGGTTTATAGTAGACGTGGTGTTGTAGAGTTTGTGCAATGGAACGAGAATTATTGATGATTTATTCGCCATGCTGGAAAATAAAATCCGTTTTGAATCAATGGCAAAAACTTTGGGCAATTTCAACTTTAATCATGTTGTACATAACTATTCAAAAAATGCTTATGCATGCCGGACAAAATAGTTATTTGACCTCTAAACGACAGTAATAATCATACCAGACAACATGTTGCTGGTGTTTTACGCATTGTTCTCCACGAATCAAGAAAAATCAGTAAGCATATAAAACAGACTATATAAAAAAGCCAATTGGTCATCGCACCTCTTTGTAGCATTTACACTTTTTTAAAATGCATTTCTGTAAACTCTGCTTGAAAATTTTGAAAAAATTACAAGAAATCTACAAAAATCTCGGGGACAATAGACGTGACAAGTCTGAAGTAATCAAAGTACTGGCTCCTTCTCTATATATCTGGTCTTCCATTAGGGACATAACCATTTCGTTTCTTTGTATGAACGCACCCTTTAACTTTTTCAATGAACTGTCAATGTCAAAACGTTGTGTAAAGTCAACATTTTCATCATGGTAAAATAAACGAACCAACAACGTTTGGAAATGATTAATAGTAACTACCAAAAGTCTGAGTTGAAGGTCGTAACTTTGAGAGCGCTTACTCCAATTTCGGGCCGAAATAATCAATCCACCCGACAGTTTGTGCTTTCTATAGAGTCAAAAGTTTTTCAATTTGAGGTTCAGGTGCCAAAAAGACGTCGTACCGCGTAAGGTCGATTCAAAATGAGACAAACCAGTCGATTCCATGTCGTTCTCAAGAATTGGGCATTGCTCTAACGACACTGTGGCGCATTTTAAGAAAAGACCTTGGCCTACATACTTGTAAGATAAAAATGACTTAAGAACTTAAGCCACTTACTCATTCGAATGACTTATTGAATGATCATTCCGTGTTTGATCATTCAAAACGTCATCACAAATCTTCTCCAATTGGGCTCTGGCAAAACGTGAGTAAAAGGAGGAATTTCTTCAAGAAAACGCATTTATTTTAAATAACCCGAAGCTGTTAAAAATCAAAGTTTTCACATGGTGATGCCGATCCTTCAATATCAAAGCCAAATCGCCATTAGGAGACCATGCTGTGTGTCTGGTGGGACCAGAATTGTATTGTGTATTATAAACTCCTAAAGTCCAGCGAAACCGTTCATACATAACGCTCTCGTCAACAAATAATAAATTGAAACCACGTATTAATCGAAAACCAACCGAAATGGACCAAAAGACATGACAAAGAGATTTTTATACACGCCCACAGAAAAACCAGTATAAGACACAGGGAAAACGCCTGAATGGGACATTCTTCTACGCCCACAGTACTCCCCAGACTTCGCAACATCTGACTATCATCTCTTCGATTACCACTTCAGCGATTTCCAGAAAGTTAGATAGTGGCTAGACAAATGTTTGACTGTAAAAGACAATAAGTTTGTCTGGCATGGTATTCAGAACTTACCTGAACGATAGGCGGAATGTGTAGAAGCATATGACGAGTATTTTGCATCTTTTTTGCCAAGAAAAGCCGAAAAAACGTACGCATATACCCGGTATTCATTAAATTTTGCCCTAACCAAAGGTGTTTCTTACGGGTCCATTCCCGGCCCTCAGTTGTTTTCAGCTTAGTATAACAAGCTTCCAATTGATTCTATAGGTTCTATCTATTCCTGCTGACTCAAACTTTTATTATATTTAAATAAGCCCTTCATGGACTTATCATGCTTAAAAAATATTCATACGAAGCGATTTGACCTCTACTAAATTCTTATAAAATTATTGAGAAGCTTACCTCTACATCAAGCTTCCTCTGTCATGCATTGAAACCGACAAATGGTTCAAACGCTGGTATCCTGCAAAAAAAAACAAAAGTGTAATAAGCACATTATTCTGAATATAATTTTTAGTATTATTAATCATATATATCTCAGTACATCTTTATGTTATAGTTTTGCTGAATCACCTCGAATAATAGTCATTCTTCGCAACTGACAGATATAGATCGCAACTGACATCTGGAACCCAGTCCTCAAACGAAAATCAAGGATTGAGGTATAAGCATTAAAAATTCGTTAAATGATGTTTATATTCAATCTTCAAGGGTTCAACCAATTTTTCTTCTTCGCTTCTCCGAAGAAGGTTTTCCGCGACCAAACATTCGCACATTCTCAGGAAGTTCATCCCATGCTTGTTAATAGCTTGGATATTGCATATGGCAATACTTCGAAACATTGTCTATTAGAACATATAACATAGAGTATGCTGACATGATTACAAGTGAATACTCAATGAGAAACAATAATCAATTATTGGAAACACAAACAGGGTAAAAGCAATAAGGCCAGGAGACAAACTTCAAAAACTGGGTTTATTTAATCGACGAATCTTTGAGAAAATCAGAGGCGGGGAATGCTGCAGAACAAGGTTTGAAATGGCTTGCAGGGAAAAGGGATGCAAATGTAACTTCAGATATAATACTCAATTCTACTGACCGAAAAAATACTAATCGGAAAATCTAAATCAACTTATGTTCAGGATTTTAACTTACATTTCTTGCTCGCAATTAAAAAGTGACAGAGTCCCCAAAATTCCAAATATACCTTGCGGGCAGCAATCAAGTTGCTGGATTTCATCCCCCAATATTGTACAGGTTTCACTTACGTAGGAGGTATTCAATTAGAGAGCTTCCATAGAACTTTCTTAGCGGAGCAACTTGACGCAAGAAAGTAATAGAAAGAGAAAGCAAGAAGTCACTAGCAGCTAGATCTGAAGGGTAGAAGCATGTGAGATCACATCAAAGTTTATGTTACGAAATAATAGCTGCGTGGCATTCGATCGATTAACTGGTACTTTCATCTTACAGAAGAACATACGTGTAGCCTTTTATGGCAGTTTTCATGAAATGAAAAGTGAAAATTCCGAGTGAAATTCTTCTACAAAACATCTTGGCACCGCCACCGCATCACCAAAATATCGGCACCATTATTCGTTCCAAATTGGCTTTTGTCCGAACTTTGTTTATTTTTTGGCGGAGGGGGGAGGAGAACGGAGGAGAATACTATATATGATGTGAGTGGCGGACTCCCCTGCCAATCGGAATACATTGATTTGATCTATTTGACAAGTTTCTTCGAGCTGGGCTTCCATATTCTGAATCTTGCCATGATCTGCATGAAGAGAAAGTGTGGAAAGTGTCATGTTCTCTCCAATGCAGAATTTCCAATCTGGATACTTTGACTTATCAATCATACAAAAGCAAGTCTAAACACTACTGTATACGCTCAATAATCAGATCCAGTAGAATTAGCCACACTATCCATCTTCCTTTTAGCTCGCACCTCTAAGATTAGTGCCACTCGTCCAGAGTGCATCATCTTTCATCGCTAGCGAGTGGTTCATTGTTATCCTCGTCTCTTTGGAGTTTCTTTAACGTTTTCTGGTAAGTATAAGAGACTGTTCGATATGCTAATGCAATCTTCAGTGCTCCTCGCCGCTACACCTACGCCTGCCTGTTATGGTGCAGATCCTTATTAAGTGCTCAATATTTCCGCTACATACAAAAACGTAAGGTATATAGCACTCATCAAAATCAAATTTTTTTGGACTTAATGGCCAAGCCTAGACCTGATGTGAACAGCCTTGAACGACAACCTTATATCGTGTCGTAGATTGGACTGTGATCCTTCAGGTCATGCCGAATTATCTGCATCAGATATTCTGGCACTTGAAATATGTTTTCCATAACATCCGAAAATCAGTCCATTTAGCGCATTGAAAATAGGGGCAAAATGATAAACCAATTGCAGAACCTTGGTGAAAATACTGTCTGGTCTTAGAGCTTTCTTCAACTTCTTGGTAATAACTGCTTATTTCTGGTACTAGCCTTGCGATACTTTTGTAGCTCCAACGCAACCATCATGTCGGCTTCGTATTCACAGGGAAGCTGTAGGGCGTCGAACTTCCGCGTAAATATCTTAAAGCCCAGAAAACATGGGACGGTATTCATGCTTTCGACACAGTTCTCCTAACAGTGGGCCTTATTTCTGTTGATCTTTCTGCAAAGACTTTTTCAGACTGACCAATATACTGCCATTCTCGAGAATGTTTTATCGTGGATTCTCTTTGTTGCTCGTCGATTTCAATTAACCGTCAGTGAATCGAAGGCTTCTAATTTAACGAAACTCATTGTCAGCTCATGTCTGCTGCAGCCAGTCTGCTATTCCCCGACAAAGAGCCTAATTTTGGTGTGTGTCTTGTGAGCGTATCGATAAACTTTTCAACGTCAATCTCCCCACTATTCCTCACGAAGGTGGAGCGCTGGTAATCTGGGAGTATAGGAGCATTGTCGCGGATCTTGAGCTTGGTTCAGCGTCAAAATTGTCTTGCTCTCCAAAAACGCTGATTGGAGATAATCATGGTCCATGAGCCGTCACCACATGTTGCATAAAAATAATTATGTACAAGGTGTCTCAAAAGAAATTTTATATTTATTTAGCTTACTGCGTGAACGCAACGTATCCGAGGAGCGCGTGGGTTATGTCAATCGGTAGCCTGGCTCTTGGGAATTCAGTCGCTATGGAGCGTTTCTCGGGAGCAGACCGCGCATTGTGCGTGCGAGAGTTTTACAAAAACGGCGATTCGGCAACTGTAGCGCGTATAAAATTCACGCTTAACTCAACACTTAAATGATGCGCCAAGCATTCCTCTCATTCGACATTGGGTTAAAAAGTTAGAAGAAACTGGTACAACGCTGGATAAATCAAAATCCGGGCGACCTAGGTCATCAAGAATGATACAAAACGTGGAGAATGTTAATCAGTTTGTTCGTGACGACCCGAACTTTTCAATTCAGAAGCGCGCAAGTGCTTTAAATGTGCATAGATCGTCATTACATCGCATTATGCACAAAGACCTAAAGCTGCACCCCTTCAAAATTCAATTGGTGGAAGAATTAAAGCCCCAAGATGCCAGTCAGAGGCTTAATTTCGTAAATCAGGTGATTGAGCAATTTTCAACCTTTACCAACACTTTGTTTTCGGATGAAGGTCATTTTCATCTTAATGGCCACGTAAATAAGCAGAACTGCCGCTACTGGAGTGCAACGAATCCGAAACGCAAACATCAGAAACCCCTACATTCGCCTAAAGTGACCATATGAGCTGCGATATCGGCGTGAGGAATTATCGGCCCTTACTTTTTTGAAGCCGAAAGGGGGCGTGCAGTTACAGTGAATTCAGAGCGTTATGTGGAGATGTTAGACAACTTCTTGGTACCTGAACTACAAGACTTTCCTATCTATAGCCAAAGAACGTGGTTCCAACAGGACGGAGCAACTTCACACACGTCCAATATGTCTCTGCCAAGTGTTCGTGAAATATTCTCAGGCAAATTGATTTCCCGGAGAAGTGACATAAATTGGCCTCCACGCAGTCCATATTTAACCCCTATGGACTTTTTCCTATGGGGTTATTTTAAATCTAAAGTTTACCCCAGTAAACCGACTTCACTGGCGCATTTGAAAGAAAATATCCGTCACGAAATGGCAACCATCCCTGAGTTCACCTGCCGAGACGTCATAAGTAATTTTACTGTTCGATTCAATGAGTGCTGAGAACGCGAGAGTCTACATTTAGACGATATTATTTTTAAGAAATAAATCCCCAAAAAGTGTATTTTAATAATTAATAAACATTTTTTCTATATACGGCTTACTTTTTTTTATCGATCCACTAAATATAAAATTTCTTTTAAGACACCTTGTATTTAATTCGGTGGAACACGACGCAACTGGTGGGCATGAATGATTACACGCTGTGTTTGCACTGAGAATGCCGCAATTCTCGGCATTGCTAACTTTTTCACTGTCGTCAGAGTTACATGTGTCATACAGCGCTGTAATCTCTAGCACGTATTCACAATAAGAGCGCAAAAATTTGAAACATCAACTGCAGCAAATTCATGGAAACAGAATAGAGGTGGTTTGACTTGAATGGAGCTCTTATAGCCAAATGTACAAATCATTAAATTGTAGTGATATACAAGAAGAGCACACTAAGAATTAATACTAGAGTTAAATTATGAATATTAAATATTCACAAATAAATTGGGATAAAAGCAAACTTTCCAGCTGCATTCATTCTGCCAATCTTCCCAGAAAATTGGATTATGGTTCTAATTAATCCTTTAAGGCTCTTAAACTATAAAATAGGGAATTTGTTTTGATGTAATTATGAATAAATTAGGTTTCAATAAATTTGATCCTACTACAATTATTGTAATTCACCAGACATAATTCATTTTGAACATTCATTGAAACAAATAATAAAATTAATGAAGCATACATAAACGAATAGTGCTTTAACTATTCTTCAATGTGAAATTTTCAGTTCCATTAGCAGGAATGAAATTTGTACTTCTGACCTGCCAGCGAACTCACAACATCAAATTATATAGGTCGAGTCAGGATGGTAACCGCAAGGTCAAACAGAATGCAGGATAAATTCCGCCCCTAATTGTCAATACATCGCCTTGCGATGGTGAGGCCTTGCTGCTGTATTATTGAATGGTACATTGAAGCATTTATAAAAATTCCCTGGCAACATTTACTCCACGTTCCAAAGCAATTATTAAGGACCGTCATTACGATGCAATTAGTGCAACTAGGCCTCACTGCACTTTGAACAACGAGAAAAAGCAAATAACCAACTTAATTGGGCTAGCAGAAGTTCAAATTTGAAAAAGTTTTAGCGAGTAGATTGAAAATTGTTTGTGAGAAACATTTTAACTTAAAAAATTTGACGGTTTTCACCGCATCCAAACAGGATCAAGGCAGAGCTCGGTCGAGCTTTGAATAACGATTGACCTATCATCGTGTTAACACTTATACCTTTGTTTATCTTCTGATAGCTAATATCGCTCCTTTTACAATGTTTGTTCCATATCCAAAGGTGCATTTACTCTGGCATGTTGGAGTTCAATCTCGCTTCAACATTCAATAGAGCACATTCAAAGGAGCACAACTTCAGCTCTATATAGTGGCAATACAGTCATCACAATCCTTCTGTAAAATACCAATGTAATTGTGCATTGTCAACATATTTTGCAAGGCTAGTGGCTATTAAATTAAAATAAAATACTGCATTTCCATACATCACATTGTTATGACTCTTTGTGCAGACAAATGTCAGGGTTGGGTATCAGCAATGCAACTCCTACTTTGAAGTGGGCATTCACAAATATCTCCTTTGTAATTGACGCATGAAGTTAATTTGCAGATTGTAATGCAAGGCAAAACCATCACACGAACAAAATTCCAGAAGAGATATAAGTCTTATAATATTCGTTTTATTGTAGCAAAATTATTGAAAGACAATCTAAAAAAAATAGCGCGCATGGAAATAAGTTTTTTTGACAATGTTTTTAGTTTATTTCTAAATTAAAGAATACAGTGCCTTCATAAAATAATGATAGTAAATTGTTCTCCAGTGAGAGCCGATTGCATGGCGCGGAACAAATGGAAATCCGAAGGAGCAATGTCTGGGAAATATGTTGGGTGGGACAAGATTTCCCAATTCACAGCTTTCAAATATTTTTTGACCGGGTGGGCTTCGTGTGGCCTTGCATTGTCATGCCGCAAAATCAGCTTGTCACGTCTGTCACTCCATTTTGGCCGTTTTTCCCTTCAGAGCTCGATTCAGACGGATGTTGATCCAGCACCCAAGTCCCAGCTTTTTGGATCATTCACATGGCGTGCAAGCGCTTACCGAGGTAGTTCTGTCAACATTAAACTCCTGCGACAATTCTTCTAGGCTTCGACTAGAATCTTCATCGAACAATTCTCGTAGTTGTGAATCTTCAAACTTTTTCGGTGCCTATTTATGTTCTTTAACAGTCGCGTCAAAATCACTATTTTTAAAACGCCGAAATCACCCTCTACTAATCGTCTCAGATGGAGCATGATCACTGTAAACATCGGCCATTATACTTTTTGAAACAATGGTCTAACACTTCCCACAAAGAGAGTTTTTTCAGTATGAAAGTCGACATTTTCAACACGAGAAAAAAAAAACAAGTGTTCACGCTTTGAAGGAATGTCGACTACTGCGTTCGTGAGCCTACTCTTACAACTTCCAATTCCAAGAACACTGCCACAGCAGACACTAAAATATTATATGTAAGGACAGCTGCCTACCAACGGCGGGAATTTATTCCCATTCCCAATAATTTTGTTTTCTGGCTACACCATGTCACACTTTCATTGTATTTATGGTTGCATTTCGCTACACAATGTAAGGAGCAATTAGATATGGTCCTGAATGGGAGTTATGCAGAAGTTTAGGTAAAGATTAGTTCAGATGAAGGCTTCAATTACTCAAGGATAGGTTAAGTAGGTAAAGAGTCAGTGGAAAGGGCAATATAAGGTTTGTGTAAGGCACGGAGTAACTATGCATAATGCTTATCGTTGGAGCATAAATTCTGTACGACAACACCTGAAATGAACATTGACTTCTTACTAATAACTGCTAACAACTCCTTTCTGTACGTTCAAAAAACCAAACATCTAGCAGCTTTCACCAAAGCATCAGACAGAAAGATTGAAGGTTAGAATCCCGAGTTTCATAACCCAGCGTCACCAAAACGTGTCAACCAGGATGGGGTTTGAGCTATTGGCTAACAATTTGTACCCACAAAAGTATCAATTTTTCACTAGCCCGAAGATGCTTTTGGTTTAAAGTCAGAACCATGGCAATGCCCACGGGTACGAAATATAACTGTTATTGAACTAGTTCAAAATACACATTACAAGTCAACACGAGTTTTGAATCTGGGTTCTGTATGTAAAATTATAATTGAATTATGCCCACTAATTAAATATCATCCATTCATATCTAACAAAGTTTACTTTTTTAGTTACTAGAACGAAAATTCAAAATTTACTACTAACTGACTTTGTCCATACTACACATTTCCCTCTTCAATTCTTCGGAGGCAGCTCCATTAAAAAAATAGGGTGATATGAGCTGAAAACAATATAAAATTAAACGCTGTGTGTTTTCCCGGGACGAAACTCTCGAAGGAAAAAAATAACTAATCTTTGAAGAGATCTAGTGCATTTCAGTAGGGCCCATAACAAATTTCTGCTAAGCGTTGACTTGAACGCTTGGCATACGCATTGGAATTGTAAACGCAATAGCCAAGCGGTCACAGTAGTTTTTAACGCAATACAAGACAACAACTTGGTCATACACCACTCCCAAAAACCTACCTACGCATCGGGGTATCGGATCTACCCTCGATTTTCCGTGATGAAAGCGTCAACCCCTCGGAGCTGTTCTCAGTAGAAGCAGCACCAAATTCGACACTTGGGACGAAAAACTTTCGGTGCTTCAAAAAAGCTAATTGGTGCGAATTTCCCGAAAATTCAGCGGAAAAAATAGAATTACAAATAGAGGAACTTAAAACAAACCATCATCAGCAAGAGACAGTAGTGCATCAAAGTATAGCAGCAAAGTTCACGCCATGGAACAAACCTCCTTGAATTCTCAAGGAGCTTGAATTCTCGAACGAGACTTATCAAGGTTAAAATCACGAACCTCTGAAGCAACCACAGGAACAATCTTTTCACCAACATTGACTTAAATTCTGGAAGTTGACCAACATTCTGAAACGAAAACATCACAATCTTCCATTTGCTTTGAAAGACGACAATGGTTCCAAGATCCATTTAAGTCAAGAGAAAGTAGTGTCGCTTGCTGATAAGCTCCACGAACACCGTAATATCTCCCATAGAATGGGCAACGTGGTAGATCAACATTAACATGGTAGATCCGACATAAACACCGCCATTTTATCTCCCAGAGCTCTTATAAAAACAAAACACATAATCTTGTAAATAAAAAAAAGCTAAATAAAGAAAAGGCCCCTGGAATCGATGAATTAGTGATAAAGAACCTTCCAAAAGAAGCGATAGTGCTAACCTGCCTCATTTTCAACTTCGTTCTGAAAACTTCACACTTTTTAAACTGTTGGTGGGCCTAGTGACCATCGATATTGGAAAAGCTTTCGATACCGTCTGGCATGACGCCTTTTATCACAAACTCAAAGAGTGCAGTACTCCCCTATAGCTGCTCAAACTCATTTCATGCTTCCTGAGACATAGAACATACCAGGTTAAAATTCGATAATCAACATCTACTATGAAAACCGCTCCTGCTGGTGTTTCACAAGGTTCATGCCTGAGTCCAACACTTTTCAATGTATACTCATTTGACATACCCAAAAGCCAAAACTGCCAATAAGCTCCTTTTGGGGACGACATTTGTATCTACACCTCGGTCAATAATCCTAACCAGATCACCTCCAACCTAGAAAAAATGCTGGAAAACATCTACCAATACTTCTACGGGTGGAAAATTAAAATCAATGTCATAAAAACCACGCCAATATTCTTTAGCAGAATAAGTAAGACTACCATGTTGCCGAACAGACCCATAAACTTTCTACGCCAAATTTTCCTTTCGATCTACATAGTTATAAATGTCCTGTCTAAGATAAGTTATTAACTTTAATTTTTTGTAAACAAAGATGTAATGAAGTTTTTTGTCAGATCTCTAGATATTAGCAATCAACTGTCAAAAAGTATACAAATCACAACATCAATTTTTTTTGTGGTTGGGAGGTGAAGGCTATTTACGCTCTGATTGTCTGACTCACACAGACTCAGTGGCACACAGCAACTGAACAACCGACTAAACACCTCCCCTGTCACACCAAGAACTTAGCCTGAAACTGTTTGTCACATTACTTCGGACTTGGCCTCTTTAGTCTCGCCTAGCGGCGCCTTCGGATTAGAGACATCCCTCCCTCAGCAGGGATGGACACAAAGGAGTAGGATTATTGAGATAGTGGACCCTCTTCCCTCTGCACCGACAAGCGATCGATGATGCCCTTCTTCATAGTGAGAACCACCCGAGCGTAGTGCGACACACAGTTGTCCTTAGACACCAGCATCTTTTCCACCAGGGTATCTGGAGATATCTCCCCTATTCTCTCCCCGAAGATGTAAACGCTTTCTCACCTATCGTTCGCATGTGAAGTAGGTGTGGCAAGCATCATCCGCAATCCCTGGGAAAAACAGGCAGTCAGGAGACCGTGACTTTCCCATTTTGTGCAGCTAAGACTGAAAACATCCGTGCCCGCTGAGAAGCTGTGTCAGATAGTAATCAGTCTTGCCATGTTTTCGGTTGAGCCACGGTTCCAGGTCTCTGATTAGGCGCGCGATCCACCTACCCCGTGTTTGATTTAATCCACTCTTCCTTCAAAAAAAGCAAGAAAATATTTCGTGACGTTTTCTTTGATCAAAAACTCTGACATTTTTCACGAACGAATTCCATTGTTTTAGCTGTTAAGCTAATATTTCTGCTTGAAGCTTGAGTAAGTTTAAATCCCGTATTAAGTCGTTCAACTCTTGTGCATCAATGAGATGTGGTTCACCAGACTTTCATTCAACCGTGAACAAGCTGCCTTCGCTCATTTTTACGAAATTGTATTAACGGTTACATTCGATGTTAGGGATGAAGGTACAGGATAATGTTCACTGTGCGTTACTGGAGCAGACGTTAACGAAAGATCTGGATATTGACTTTTTTAAGCTTTTTGACAGCCCGTCGCTTACGTGGATTTACTACAAAAAAGTAGCAATCCTTGATTTGATCAGCAGGCTCCCTCTATACTCTTTATGCTGCGAATTCCATACATTTTTTCACCTCGGTACCACGAAAAACACTTTACTGATTTTCTTGATTATTACGTAAACCATAAGCAAAAATTTAACGAAAATTAAGAAAACAAAGCGTAGATGTGTGCAAAAGTTTATTCATAATGAATTCATTCCCTTACCTTCTAAATTGTTTTTGAAGTATCAACACGAAACATGGATTGCCCATGTTCTATCTTCGCTCCGAATTAACATAACATGCTATGCTAATTCTTTTGCTCAAAAGTTTAAATTCTAACCACAAATGTAGCGAAAGCAGTCAAAATCAGATTTTATTTTTTGATCTTCCATTTCAAATTATTCAATTTTGACAAATATATATTTCGAGAGTTAGTTTCTCCCTTCTTCAGTGTCAAGTATTTTCTGATGCTGACTGGCCTTTATAGGGATATTTATACTAAGTGAACACAAAGTCCAAATTGCCTGGGGTCTAAGTGCTTAAAATGTAATTACTTAAAGTCGATTGGACTTTATAGTCTGCTTATCTATCATTAATTTAATTATGCTTACTTAAGCTCTAATTACAATGGAGTTTTATTACCGACGTACATGGCTTAGTATGACTTTAATTATAATTATTATTTTATTTTATTTTTTTCATTTCACTATTTCACTATATCCAGGAGGCCAGAGTATCCACTTCCAAGGTCATTATTGAGCCTGGTTTCAGTTGGCTGCTCATAATCCACAATGATTCGTACACGTCCAGCTTTTGCATATTTCTTACTTCCTCTACTACCGTAAATCGTTCCATTCTTTTTTGGTTTTAGTATAGTCAAGGTCATTTTTACACTTTTTGGACGACATTTTCAGATATTTGCATGACACAAAAACGGTTTTCACTCTAGAACGCGTCAAAGCCCACTACTTGCATCAATGGCCGATCTCCGCTCCTGACTTGTACACCTCCCTCTCCGCTCTCTTGTTTATTCAAATGTCCGTTAAAAGTTCGCCGAAATTCGAAATTTTTGATTTTTCGTTGTGTAGTGTATACAAGCAGGCTTTATTTATTAAGAACAGTAATTAACGTTACTTTTTAATGTAGACAATCAGACAAAATCATTATATTTTTATCACTTGTGTAATCTTGAAGTTACAGGAAACGTAAAAGTGCCAAACTGGATGGATCCACGTGATTTTGCGTTGTATTTATCGTCGATGATACATTTACCGCGATTGTGAACGGTCCGTGTAAGAATGAAGTCATTCAATACTTGGCTCATAAACATACATTCTCTAATTGGAGATAAGGACGATACATCAATAGATGAATTCTACAGCGTCCTTGAAACATTTTTCGATTCGAAACGACGTTAAAATGATATAAGGAATTTCGATGGGAAGGCTGAAAGCGATATTATTCCCTGTAGAGCTACAGCATCGCATAGCCTTTATCAAGAAACCAACAATGAAGGGCAAGATCTGAGAGGATTGCGCAAACAGCAAAAATTTAATTAATGCCTTAATTCATTTTTCTCATAAGAGGAGACACGAAAGGACTTGGCCCTGTCCCAATAACAGCATATTTAATTTGCTAGCATCTACAATGCTACAGCAATCTACAGTGGGGTTAATTGCAATTGCAATTTCAGTATGGAAAATCGACATCAGATGGCAAACAATAGATAAGACAGCGCCGAACGAACCTTGAAATTCGACATCAACAAAGTCAACGATAATAATATAATAATAATCTAAATTATGTTAATGCATTAAAAGCCAGAAATCACAAATTGCCGAAATGTCGTCTAGACACGACTAATTTAATTGAAGCCCAGAGGCAAAGCGTTAACAAAAATTAAGTACATACAGCGCTTATACTACAAACAAAATACCCGGTCTGAAGGTATTCAGCCAAAAACAGTAGAATTTGGTTTGAATTGGTAAATTTTCTGTTATTTTTTCTTAAACAAGATGACCCCTCTCAAAGATTTTGCATAAAATCGCAATACATGCATAAATCAACTTTTGCTTTTTCTATCTCTGTCGTAAAGAGGCCTCCCGAGGGTCTTAGCGCTGTATGTAGCTACAATGATTCTAAGGGCATCTAATGCATGTCAACAGAGAAGTTATTGAGGCCATCAAGCGTGCTAATATCCGGGAAAGAAGTAAGTGGTCCAATATGGAATGCAAAAATGTATGAGTTGCAAAGACTGATACTCGAAAAAGCACCAAACTCAATTAGCACGAGTCACTAGGTAAACTTTTATGAGCATAGGTTATAAGGTAGACAATATCTGTTGGAAAAGAAAACCAAGCATATCAACAACGAACTCAGCAAAGCGGACGAGTACTTCAGTAATAACATTTTACAATCGACATATGAAATGAATAACAGCCCCAATAATGGATTTAAAACGAATATACGTGTTTGAAAGGAAGCAACATGTGCTTTATTAATTTGTTGATAGAAACGACGCGAAAAAAAGTTTGGTCTAATATTTTGAAACGTTGTCAAATTCTGCTATTCCTGCGTTCATCAGAACCACTACCAGTGAAAAGGACCTGCCACCCCATTCACTTTACAAGACAAAAAAGCGGACCTGAACACGATGAAGAGTAATAAATCACCAGGAGCAGATGACATTTAGGCAGAGCTCTTTAAAATTGGTCACGTTTTAAAGCTGGAGATGATTCTACTTCTGCTTCCCTAATCTCAAGGGAAGATTGAAAATAATCCCTAAGATGGGTGAACAAGCATATTTCACTCGAGTTATGAAAAATGGCGACAACCGGAGCTATACGAAATATAGAATGATCTCTTTTTTATCCAGGGAATACAAAATCTTGACAGACAAAAAATTTGAACAAAATACAAAAAATCATAAGAAAACAAAATTAAGACAAAAATTTGAAAAAAATAAGGCAAAATTCTTTTGTCGAATATCCTATAGGCAAAGATCAAAGCAGTATTCGATATGAGATGTCAAAAATGGACAAAATTAACTCGGTTCAGGAAAGTCTGGAAAAATGCAGTTTGGATACACATCAAATTTTTGTGGACTTCAAGCAAGTGTATAATCGTATTGACCATGAGGCTATAGAAAGCCAATACCATGTCTTGTTTTTTGAATCAGTGTAACCATATGACAAAATGTAGGGTCGGGTGTTGGTGATTTATAGTTCTTTTGCAAGTAAGACTGAAAACACCTACGCCCGCTCCATAGCTGGATCAGGCAGAAGTCAATCTCATCGTGCCCTCGATTGAGTCACGGCCTCAAATCTGGGATGAGACGCGCATACATGTTCCTTTTATGAAATTGACCCAAGAC
This sequence comes from Stratiomys singularior, assembly GCA_954870665.1. Taxonomy (NCBI): domain Eukaryota; kingdom Metazoa; phylum Arthropoda; class Insecta; order Diptera; family Stratiomyidae; genus Stratiomys; species Stratiomys singularior. The sequence goes on from OX940879.1 coordinate 33,958,206, forward strand.
TGCTGCCAATTCTTGAGTGATGACACTCACAGCCAAATCAGAGACTATCGGATATGACGATACAATCCTTAGTGGTCTTATTCTCTGCAACAGACGCCTTTGGTACGTCTTCTACCGAGAGCGGTAATCCAAATTTCTGCTCTATACAGATGCCTTGATGTCTCCTTCATGAGTTGGGCCTCCGTACATTGGCCATAAGTGGACTCAGAGCCGATACGCACGAAGCCTTCTCTACCATTGCCCTGATTTACTCAGAGAAATTCATCTTCGATGAATTAGTCCCAGTACTACACAGCTGCCTTCGATTCAACTAGAATGTCAGTAACGCCAATCATCCTTACTCTAGTGATTCTTTTCTTTAGCAAAATGAGTTTCATTTTTCAGTCGTCATCCAGTCCCTCTCTCGGCGCATGAGCCTACCTAGTAGCTTGTTCGACATGGCGTCCAGCAACTAAAGCCACAGCATCATCCGCGTAGCCGGTCAAGTTCAGCTCATCTGGAATCTCCAATCTCAGCTGTCCATCGTAAGGTACGTTACACAGTTTCGATGCAAGGATAGATTCCTGGGCAACACCCGATGTAATGTCCATCCTGCGCTGGTCCTGTGCAGAAGTCGCACAAGATATTCCGGAACTTGAAAAGAGTTTTTCAACGTATCCAGGATATCCATTTATCTGGCAGAGTTGAAGGCGTTCCTAACATCGAGCATCACTAAAAGAACAATCCGTCTCATGATGTGGCTATATGCCTCTGCTTTTAGGACATTGCTCCCCACATCTGAAATCACATCGGTAGTGGAGCGACCTGCTCTAAAACCGTACTGCCGAGGAGATAGGTCCGCAATGGCACGTATCGCGTAAAGCGGTATTACTTACAAGGACGTAAATCAATCTTGGGATTTAAGGGAGCCGATGAGCTAGCGAAAACGGAAGAGAGTTCGAGCAAATTTTGGTAACAGGTAAATCAAACGCTTCACATGTAAAGATGATTTTCTTTAACGAGAAGCTGAAAACCTCAGCTGAAATAAGGTGAATGTGTTCAGAATCCTTGAAAATAGTAAATGCTGTATGGAAAAAGTTCGAACAGAAAATAACTTATAAAGCCACCTCGGTTACTCTGTGTAGTAGGCTTAAGGGTATAAACTTGCTTTTGCTTGTGACAGCGTTCAGTAAGCTGTACTTGTACCTTGATTTATCATACTTCTGTTTTTTTCTTATGAAATGGCTTAATCCCTGATACACCCAGTGATCGCTATATCTTAATTCAAACTCACAGAACTGCTAATAATGTTCTAGTGCTTGAGACACTGATAAAGAGACTGACAGATGGAATCGCATGGCTCTATATGTAACGGTAGTTCTGACAGGTGTTAAGGGTTGGTCGGATCTCTTTTCTAGCACTGCCTTCCCTGCCGGTGGAAAAGATAATTACGTAATCTGAAGACGTCTGCAGGCGAATGGACGTGAGACCAAGTATTATGATAAACGGTGCCGCGTTAGAATCTAAAGTTGGCAGAAAAGGTGTTTAGACGGAAGTTCATAAGCATTGCGCTTATGATAGTCTTATATTCAGGACGTGAATAGCCTTCGCCCCTTTCACTACAAAAAAGGCATTATTTAAAGCTATAAGCCCATTTTTAAAAGTCTTTTTGAATCTTTTGCTGCTCAATTTCAAATTTAAATTATGTTTGTTTTTACTACTGTCAGTTCTACAAAACAAACGTTTTTATGGTTAGTCAGTTTTTTTTAATATATAAATTCTTAGGAAATTTTAATCCAATTTTTAATTGTTTCATTATCCTGAAAAATCACTTCAAATTGACCATACGATGGTGTTCCATCTTAAAGAGCTACTAAGGCAACCAAACTACAAAGAGAATCGTAAATACTAGGAGGATAAAGTGTACTTAGCTCTGGCGTAGCAGTATCCTTTTGCTAATGGCGAAATTCTCATTTAATAGGAAGCTTCACTGTGTTTAGATATAATACAAGACCCATTTATATGAACGTATCATGCAGTATCAATGTAAGCAAGATGCAAATATCATCGTCCTAGTAACAGTCTAGTGAACTTGCTTATACATCGACGTAGATAGAGTGGCATGCGTATGCTTGTTCATACTGCAACATTTGCACGTTATCCGAAGAAGGACTAATCAAATTAATTGTATCAAGTCCTGATGATACTCAAGAGATGTATTTAGAAATAATCAAAAGATTCCAACGAACTGATCAAGTAGATTTTGTATGTTTTAGGAATATAGACGTCAATATTTATCTCTTGAAAGGTGAAGCCACAAAATTAATTTTAATTAATTTATTGAAAATTGTTATTTAAAATTGATATAAAGTGTACAACATTTTTTTTTATAATCGATGCTGAAATTCAAAATTCTGCTTATTCACCACTCATCCAACATCAATCAATCGTGCGTAGCTTTTCTGGTAGTTTCCGAACATTTTTGAAGCTGATTAAGGATAATTTCTGGCTTCAAAGAAACTGCTAGACGAATCGTTTATCAGAGATCCTTTCACTCATTGGTACAAACTTTGCAGCTTTGTATTTCATCAAGGATAATAAGCTGTGCTTTTCGCAGCCTTTTCACTACCCGTTCATCACCTTTGAGTACCATGTAAGATCATTCAACCAATCTGTCTAAGGGATGAGAAAAAGAGTTCCTTAAAAATTCCTGTGATGTCCATATCTTTGTTTAAGGTTTCCAATGTTATGATCGTGAATCGTCTTCTTCGTTTCATTACTTCACGAATTCGACGATCTTTCAAGAAAGAGAGACAATAAAATGTTTTGGCAACTGTGTTAATGTTTTTCTTTTAACACTTTTTCTACATTAAAATTGTAACAATATATCGAAAGATACAATCAATAAATTGATTCGTTAGTTGGGTTTTTTATAGGTATAGTGTCACTTGACATGATGTGACAGCTGTCATGGTCATGGGCATCAGCTGTCATGGTTAGTTTGATTTACCATTTTATCATGAACAGGTCGACGGCGAAGCAGTGTCTACAAATTGTGTAGATCTATTTAAAAAAAAACATTTCTATTCGAGAAACTCATCACGCAATCAGTCCATTTTATGTCCGACATAATCGTCCATTAGAATTCAATTGGCCATGCATCGCTTACTCACCACGTTTAGTCACGCAGATAATACGTAGGCATCCAGGAGTGGTAAAGTACGTTATGTCGAAATCATAGCACCTGTAGAGCACAGTATCGATGAAGATCAAAGTGAGTCCAATGGGTACCGCGCTACACAAGATTTTATAGATGGATTAGGTATCACGGGCTTACAAAATTCAACTCGCGCGCAAATTGAAGTCCTACGACCACTGGGCACGGCTTAGATTTGGTTTATGAGCTCAAGAACAAATGCTGCAAATCTCGAATTTCATAAGAAAATAGCGTTCAGGGATAGAGTTTATTTCTGGTTCAATGGATATGTCCATAAGCAAAACTGCCGCATTTGGAGTTGTGAACAAAAACACAAGGTTGTTCCAAATACTGTTACATTTGGAGAAAGTCATAGCCTTAACGCAGCGGATCTCTGGTTTCAACAGAGTGGGGCAACATGCCATATAGCTCATGCAAACATCAAATTTTTGAGAAAAGAGCCAGCTGAGCGCATAATTTCTCCTTTTGGACTTCTAAACTGGGCTGCAATTTAACTGGGTTGTGATCTATAACGACTCGACTATTTTCTGTAGGGATACGTCAATTCAACATTCACCGCTTTAGTGGCGAGATACGGGCCCAATTATTAGTTAGAGTGCCGATAGTTGGACCAGTCATGTGGATATCGTGGCCACTTGGCGTTGGTACTGGTTTGGCGTTGCTTGCAGTTAACACTTCCTTGAAGGTTTCCTTTTTGACAACATCACGAAACTTTTTTATGCCATATAATTCCCTGTAAATTCCCCCCTGCATCATTGAAATTCCATCTAGATGCGGTCTATCACTGTTCTTTAAGAATTGGGACATGGACTGAAGACTAAGCTAGAAAAAAACGGTGAAGAAAATGGATCCAAATACACTTCAATTCCAAGTACGGGGCAAAAGACTTTTGGTGCTTTTGGTTCACATTTTTGTCTAGCTCTGAATTCGAAAACTTTTTCAAAAAAGGATTCTAGTTTCTTCTCTCTGATTGTATGAATTTGAAAAATTTACAGCTGTTTTTTCTTCCGCTTGATTTTTATTCACATTTGCTGGAATAACTCCTCAAAATCCTTATTGTCAACCATCACTGATTTCACTTTTAAATAAGTCTGGAGAACGCTTACCATTCTTACTTTTCTTTCTTTTTGCCCTACTTGACTACTTGTTCTTTTTTACAAAATTTAACCACTGCTACTTCTGCACAGCCAACATAACGGTTAATCTGATCCACAACAACTGAAATTTTTCCTCAGGATTAATAATAACCAAAAAGATTAACAACATTAGCATCTTCACTCTTCAGGGTGCCCAGTCCGTCACCCCGATTCGTCACTCATTCAACACCGCTGTTGGCTTATACCTTTACCGCTAACAGTTCTCACTAGCTCGAAGATGTTAGCTTTCACCCAGCGGTCATGATCAATCACCACAGGTTGAATTGGATATGATGTCGATCACCCTGAAGAAAACGAATCGAACGAAATGAGCTTAAAGAAATTTGAACTATACAAAATTCAAATACATTGGTTTGTGTACCAACTATTTGAGGTGAATATAATGCTGTGGAGGAAAAGGTGGAAATAAAATGACAGGTTAAAGGGATAGACGAGAACTAATATTAATGCACAAGAAATGGTGTCAACACCCGTGCAATGATACGTAGAAAAATAACGATGTAGCCTAGATTGAAACAAGATTGAAAATCTAAAGGCCTCGATGTGCCCGCCCGCAAAAACTATCGTCGGGAAAACAAAAAACGTTTATCTAACCGATAAAGGTTTATCCTTGCCTAAAAGCATCAAAGAGTAGATAAGGTAACGAAGAAAAATAAGACAATTTGCGCTGATACACAGCATACGACAATTCATATGACAGTAATTAATCGTTTGGAGCGAGTCGTTCTTCCCACAGAGTATTTGCATAAGCCTTGTGAGGCCGTATTTTTAGCTTAAACTGATTCATTTTTAATTTTTTCGTACCAAATGAAGAAAGATTGCGTGAAGAAAAACGTTGAGGTATTCAAAAAAATAGGACGCACTGTGAAGCAGAATGGTGGCGGAATCATGCTAAGGGGGTGGCTTTCCGCGGTATTGATCAAATGGAATTTATTGAAACTGTTACAACCAAGTACAAAACTCTGGGGATAGCAGAAAAAACTGTAAGCAGAGCGAAATAAAATTTGGACTTGAGCTTGAATCGTGTCTTTCAACACGCCATAGATTCGAAACTAAGTAATGAAATTATGAACGATTGGCACCCGTACAACGATCGTAAGCAGTTCCTTACACCTCAACACAGAATATAGTATGCGGTGTATATCTTTACTAACTCTTTGCTCTTTAAGGCCTTTCCAGCAAAACGAGACGATTTCGGCTAAATCGGGGAAAGATTTATAAACAAACAAGCGTTAACAAAAATAAAATCTCACCAATTTTGAAAACAAACAAACTTTGGTCAATATTACCTTCTGTATAACCCAGCCTTGTGATCAGAACCTAGGTTCTACCTCATGACGGTCCCAAGCCCGTGTAAATGGGGAAGGAAGGTGTTGTGGTGTTGGTCCTTTGTTGAGTGGAATTGTTGATAAAATGAAGTGACAACATACGTACGAAATGACTGTATATGTTTGTAAAGTCTAGATGAAACCGATGATTAAAGTTGTATGGGCGGATGGATGTGCAGTTGGCAAGGTCTGACTATAATGAGTACCGAAGACGTCACTTACGGTTGGGGCCCGTAGTGTACCGAGGGAAAGTTATAGCAGCCTTGCCTCCGTTGTTGAACTGTTGACTGGTGTACTGAAGGACATGATGAAAGTTGTAACTGACGATTGACTCCACGGATAGATGATTTGACTCTTGACTGAAGGCTGAAGGTAGATATGACGAAATTGACGAACTGTCTGTTGACTGTTGTGCAAATGTCTGATTGAGTGATGAAATGGATGGATGTAAGTTTTTTGCTGGAATAGCAGAAAAGTAGGTGGAAGAAGTAAGGCAAAAGATTTAGAAGTAAAGTTGGTAGAAGAAGACGATGAAGTAGTTGTAAAGCTGATAGAAGAAGAAGATGACGAAGTTGTAATGAAGGCTGAAAGAGAAGGAAAGAGAAGTAGAAGTTGTAAAAGTTTTTCATGCTTGAATTGCAGAAAAAGCTGGTGGAGGAAGTAAGGCAGTGAGTAGAAGAAGAGAAGAAGAAGAGTAAGAAGAAGAAGAGGATGAAGTAGAAGTAAAGTTGATAGAAGTATAAGATGATGAAGAATGTAATGAAGTAAAGAAGATGATGAAGAAGTAATAAGAAGAAGAAAGTTTTTCTTGCTTGAATTGCAGAAACAGCTGGTGGAGGAAGTAAGGCAGTGAGTAGAAGAAGAGAAGAAGAAGAGAATGAAGTAGAAGTAAAGTTGATAGAAGTAGAAGATGATGAAGAATGTCATGAAGTAAAGAAGATGATAAAGAAGTAATAGGAAGAAGAAGAAAAAGATGTAACGTGTTGTTGCAGAAGAAGATTCGGAGAAGAAGAAGATGACTGTTGGAAGAGTCAGAAGTTTGTTGGTATAGATGCTATTGTTGAAAGTGTTATATGTTGCCTGACAGAATGACGACTGATGAACTGAATGTAACGGACTGATTGTCGTGTAGACGAAGTTTGAAAATGTTGTTAGCAGGTCGAAAAGCTCGCATTACAACATCAACTATGTTGATGATGTCTATGCGAAACTAGTACACCTGCTAAAGTTGTGAAATTGATAATGTGAGTATTGTTGATGTAAACGTTTATATATATGTTGTTAATGTGTTAATCCGGACCCTATAGACTAGTGCTATAGGTATCCGGGTGAACGCAGGGGGACTCATGGTTTAGGTTTCGGCCTGTTCCATTCAGTCTTTGGGGAGTGCCGTCCCCACGTACCCGAGGTGTGAGGAAGGGTTATCCGTACCTTGTGCCTGGAACGAAAACTGAGAGTTTTTCTCGGTCTGTAGAGAAGCGCAACCTGATCAGAGGTTATCTGAACAACGGGTTAGGGGGAGCCCATGACAGGTTACTGTCACCCCCCTACACGGCTGAGGAGCCTACTGGGACTTGTCTCAGATTCTAGGGGTGGTGGTTGACACATTGTTTCAACCCCGTCTGTGGAGACCGTGGGGTTAGGCCTAATCGTGGCAGGTACCCACGTAAAACAACTTCGACTTCATTACCTTATGTAATTAGTTTTGGTGTGATATTTAGTGAAACAGTAGTCAAGATGCATCCTAGGTTTATCAGGACACATAAGACTGTAATACAAATTAAAAAATAATACGCCAACCTACAGGCGTGTTATGGTCAGAGGAAACCTTGCAGTCTCTTTGTGGCCATTTTAGTATTACCTGAGCTTCCCGTTTGGTCTAATTTCATCAGAATTTGACGTAGACGCTTGCTCTCGTTGCTCTTTTGGTCCTTTCTAGTTCATACAAAAGGTATTAATCAACCAGGTAAATTTCAATGTCCCTAGAAAAAACTTACATATAACGCATTCAAGTGATTTTCGCAGGAAACAATATATTGATGAATACTAGTCCGTCCATTCAGCACCAAATATATATAATAGGACAATACGATATTGGGCTTCTTCTTTCCATTATATTCACACCACCTTGTATAATACTTTTGACCGTCGTCATTCCTGTGTCACCTCTCGTAGTCAAATAAGTAGCAAATCTCTTATGCACCCTTAAACGAAGGTGTCTACACGCGGCCATAGAATTTTTCGAAAATGTTAGCCCTTTTATTTCCTTGGGCAATTTTTTTGTGTTCGTGAAAATTGTTTCGGTAAGACTACATTCCAATTCGGCTAACTCTTGAGCAAAGTCGTAAATTGTTTAGTAGCGCTCCGTTCACATATGGTGCCCCTGACCACCTAGAATTTTCATCAACAACATTTGGTATATGTTTATTAGTATTCTCAATGCAACTGGTAAATCGGGTCTTGCCAAAAGCCTTGTGGTGAGTGATCTATAGTATAGCAAAATATAGCAAACGTAGCCAGTCTTTGAATTAGCTAAAGTTTGAACGTTGATACCCCACTTTTTTGGTTTCTTTGGATTGTATACGATGAACAAAATTCAACCCTTGAAATTTATAGTCAGCTCGTCTACACATATGTGCTCGCCCGTAATAAAATAATCTAAGGTCTTTGAGTTGAGATAGATCATTCAGCTGTATCGTTGCACGCATGTGTTCGTTGATTGGAGATGCGTGTTTGAATAGTCTCCAGATGAGGCATTCAAAATATTTGACTAAACCGATTCCGTGTAAATGTATCCGAATAAAAAGGAATGCGAATTATGACATTTGCCAACCAACATTCTTGCAATGCGGCCAACAGCATTGTCCCCATATTGATAACGGCAGCAAGAAACTCTCAAAACTCTTCGTTGGTGACATTAAGCCAGCTTCGAGATATCGACGTTGCAGACAGTCTGATCTCTTCCAACTTTCTTTTCGCTCTCTCATTCAAATTTTATGCCGTCTCACACCTCTTACCACCACTGCATTCGTTCGTTTCGCGACATAATCCGTCGGAAATCAATATAAATTCATCATCCAAAGCGGCAAAATGGAATTCGTCTGAACTCGTGCTGATGTGATCCTTCTCCATATTTTAAGACTCGAAAATTTTTTAAGTTATTTTATGACTGTTTCAAGCGAATATTACGCTGAGACTAATTGAACTGAGCTAAGATTCGGCTAAAATTTGAATAAAGAGATCCAGTTACAAAAGACCATAGTGCCGTTGCAATGTCGCTCGATTGGAGACTTCAAATCACTCGGACGCTGCAGGATCACTGCTCGAGTTCACTTCAAACCGACCGGGCAACGTATCGGCGCCGCTCGAGTGCAAGGGATTAATATTATTGAGCACGTGTACGATCTAATGAAAAGGGAAAGTGATTAACGTATGCTTAACAAACGAGGAAGGGTTGAAAATTCTTTTAAAGTTAGAAGTGGTGAGAATATCCCCAGTAAAAAAAAAGGAAATTGTGGGCTCGTTGCAAGAAAGATTGCGAAAAGACTTGCAATGCAATGCTGTCCTATCGGGTTCAAAGTAAGTTGAATTTATACATATGATAAGCGGATTTAAAGACGGGTCTAGTTTTTTTCGAATTTATTTTGGGTTGTTTTACAACAAATGTTTTGTATCTTGCAACTTCGCAGAGTCCAACGAATATGTCAATTATGGTAACTTTGCCGTTCTGAATGTAATAAATTATTGTTAATATAACGTCTACAGAATTTGAACTTGAAAAACATTTGTATGAAAATGTACGGCATATTTTTATTTTTCTATGAGAACAACTTGATGGGCGGGGAAATGCTGACATTCTGCGTATGGTAAGCGTGATGCCATAGTCTACACGAATTCTTCAGCAAACTGCAACATTTCGCTCGATTTCTCCATTCTATCCAATTGAATTTGCAACTCTTCAAACCTTCTGTTTGATTCCAACTGGAAAACATGGTTCATCTACTCTGCATACTCCTGATTGGCTCGCTCAATGCTATTACAACCAAGCTCTGCACTCTCGTATTCCTTTCAAATGATGGACAAGCACCATTGCGTCGACTGACCATTGTATCCTTCAAAGTACCCTTTAACCTATCATTCAAACAAAAGATTTAAACCGTGAGAATTCTATCCATTATTCCCGACTCGTCCTGGACGGTTCTACAGCGTTTTCAAATTTCCACGGAACCGTTTAATTCATGCTGAAATTTTAAATTGTGGTTGCGGCTGAATTTATATAGCAGTTCACCTATTTTCCGAGGAAAAGCAAGCAAGAGCTTCTTATATTTGAGCATCAACACGGAAACGCTCGACTTTTAAAGCTATTAACTATGTGAGCACGTAACCACTAAAACTTGGTGAATTATTCTGCGAAGGGGCTTTATCATTTATGTCGTAGATTCCCATGAAAGCAGTGCGACGATACACTCTGCTGTTTAGGGAACATATAATGGCTCGCTAGAGTTCATATCTCACGTGAAATTAATCCTTTGGGTCGTATTCGTTTGCTTTTGCTGTTGCGAGAGAGATAGCGAAATGGAAAAGAATTCCACGAGTGTGGGAAAATTAGAATACGAGCTCCGGTGAACTTGATTTTTCGTCTTAAATTGTCTAATTAAAATGTTTTATAAATCTTCTCTGTGTATGTGTGAATCTTTCATTTTATTTTAAGGACACGCTGTATGCAAGACTTAGAAACGTGGAAGGTTCCGAAGCTAAGCGAGGTCAGAAGAAGTTAATTAAAAGACGAAACGTGTGCTACAAATCAAGCAGCAAAGCTAACCAGATAGGACCCAGTGACTTGAAATATGCTAGTCTGCCTGGAACGCTCCTTGTCGTGCATTTAAATGCTCCGAATTTATGGCACCTGTTCTATTCGGCAAAGTAATTGTTGCTTGCACGAGCCGCTCGTTTGATAGTCGCTTCTTCATTAATACAGAGCGAGGCGAGGAATGTAATAAAGAATCTTTCCAATATGCTGCGGATGCCATTGTTCACCCACCTTGGCTTGGGCTCAAGCCTAGACAAAATTTCGAAATAATTCAGCAAGTAGGAGATGCAAATGCTGCTTTCTCGAAACCTCCATGGCTCCAAATCTCAAATGTTACCAAAGGACTTCTTAGTAACTATCCGACAGTATTCAGAATTACAGTACAGGTGTTTGGAATAGCATTTCGAAGTTATCAGTTTAGGAACATTGGGGGGATTATTAAGAGATCTGATATGCATATTTCAATCTTTACAGGCACACCCTACTTCAGCGGCCTGCTCCGTTTAAGGGCACACGACGCTGGAAAAATATTTTCTCTAGGGACGAATGCTAATCGCCTGATTCACTTACGAACTAGATTATGAAACCCGGCATACATTATGCGAAAACGAATCGCTTTATAATTCATATCGCATGTCCTTCCTGAAATTTGCTGCTATTCTCATTCTCATAATATTGAAAATATACGTCCTGAGCTTCTTTCTCCATAAACTTTCGCTTCTTTCATGCATATAAGCTCCCTTAAAGTCCTTCGCTGTAAAAGGAATGCGCACAAACACCTCAGGTAGCATTTGGTATGCCAATGCCGAACGTCGAAAGAAAACAAATACAAAGCAGGAATGGAGATGTTTCGTCTATGGATGTATCCTGGAAAATAATCAAAACATGAATTTTTGATATTGGAGAGATTTTGGCGTGCACTATTTGTTTCTATGAATACAAAATGAACAGTTTTAACGCTTCAACTGTGTTAAATTTGAATATATTGGAAGAAATTGCAAAGAATATTGCTTGGATGCTGACCAATTTTGCAAATGCTTTTTGATACAGCTAAAGCAATTTTCAAATGTATGCTGTTGTCCTGCTGACAGAGCTGAAGAAAATGTAAAGAAATGTGATTTGGCAAAGTATCAATGATAATGTGGTTTGAAGTTTGACGTGAAGGAGCTTTATTTGGATTATAGCCACAAATTTAGCGATTTCGGTGTTTTGATTTGAATAAATTTACACAAATTTTTTTGGGTATTTTACAACTGACAAATTGGTTCAATTTAATGACACAAGGTAAGAACAAAATTGTTGTACAGTCTCATCATAACATTTCTTCTCGTTGATCCTTAATAGGGTTGCTTCATCTAAAAAGTCAATGTATGACGACCATTCAGCGATGTCCATAGTCGATACGACAAAGACCTGTTTTGGAGCATTTAATATGGTGTGGAGGAAGTCCAAATGAGAAGTCCACCAATAACAACCAAATAAATAATAAACTGTATCTCGCCAATAACGAGACCAATGCTGCCTTCCAAATGGTCAAGCTAGTCGGCTTAGATCAGTGATTTGACGCATCCCCACAGGAAAAATCGAGCATTGTTAAATCACAGGATCTTGTCGGTCAGTTCAAAGGGATCATAATGCGCTCATCAAATACTTCTTTCAACGAGTCCATGGTTGCACGAACTGTCTGGTATGTCGCGGCATCCTGATGAATTCACAGGTCCCCTGCGCTACCACGGGCTAATACCGGAACGAAAAATTCATTGATCATGGCTCTTAAGCGGCCACTATTGACGGTAATGCTATTTCCAGCTGTATTTTGGAAGACATATGGACCAATTATTCCACTGGTCTATGAAAAACACCGAACAGTGGCTTTCTTTGGATATAACGATGTTTGAACAACTGCTTGTGTTTGCTCATCACGTAGCAATTCAACCAAAAGTGAGTCTTCTCGCTTAAAAAAAATGTTCTTAAGAAATTCGGGATCTGCGGCCCTTTGTTCGTGGGACCATACCCCAAATAAACGCGTTGTATTTTGTAAGGCCGACAACCGAAATGCTTCCGTAAGATCTTGCATAATCTGGATGGGCGAACGTTTCATAGTTGAGCACGACGTCAAACGGACTCACTTGGATCTTCAATGGATCAGCAGCTGCTTTGGTTACTTCATTTTGTACTGTAAGACGTGTTGATGAAATCGTTTTATCAATGACTTTGAGGTCCATCGCTGATCGAATTAACTTTTCTGATGGAAAATTATGTCGGCCCTGAAATTTCTCGAACAGTACCGTTTTTTTTCGAAATAAATGAGCACAATTTGCGAATGTTGTTCAACCCATTCGTGATATAATGGCAAACTAAGCCAATCATGAAACGTATGACAGCTGTCATGTCGTAAATTAATTTTAAAAAGTACTGCCAGATTAAAGTTATATGCCCATACAGGAACACTCTTTACTTCGGAATGAATTGCGCTCCCATTCAGTCTCAATGTTTCCTAAAATTGAAAGGGTTTTTTTTAAATTATTATCGTAGATTGGTTTGTTTGATTGTACGTTTATTACTTCGAAAAGTTCAACGAGATAAGTGACAACAAGCACTTGCCAAAACACGGAAAACCGGTTTCGAGTCAATTTCAGGCAAACATCTACTAACATAGTAAGGACAACATGAAATTTCTTCTAGAATCGAATCTAGCTGCTTTGCCAAATTATGCCAAGATTTTGAAAACGGTACGTGAACGACATTTTTGCCATGTTTAAAAGAAAGTACTTGGAATAAACTGTGATGGCACTTATAAGAACATAAGCTTCACCTACGAAATCTAGAAGGAAGGAAGACTACGATTTTAGTATATTCTATTTTAAAGAACACAGATCTAGAGGAACTAGAACTAGGAACTAGAGATCTAAAGGAAAATAACGGATACCAGTTGGGTAATTTCCATCACTTCAAACCATTGCTATCAGCACAAGGTTGAATCGTTTAATCACATGATTGACTGGATGTCAAAACTCCCCGTCTCTTCGGTCGGCCAGGAGAAAGAAATCACACATATTTTGGAGGCCGCAAGATTAAATGGATCCCAAATTCAAACAATCTTCCCAAAAACAAGGCTCCCTCTGGTTGAAAACCACATTAAAGGTGCATGGTTCGGAAGTGGTTTTTAACTGCAGCAACAACAAACTTAGGAGTCATTTAGGACCAACCAAGAACCAAGGACCTTTTAAGAACCAAGGTTCAGAATATATAGAATCACGTGCCCCCAGTGTAACCAGATATACATCGGACAAACAGAGAGGAGTAAAGAGACGCGACTCAAACAATACCTCAAGTGAGTGGTAATTGCAAAACGGGAAAACACGAAAGACTTTAGGTCAAAAGTTGCGACAGTTTTAGAAAAAAAAGCCATATCCAGAGAGGATGCAACAGCGGTAAACCCTACAAAAGACGCAAGGTAATTCGACGTAGCCAAAAATTTACAGATTTACAAGTCTTCTAGGGATTCACTGCAAGACAAAGATTAAGACAAAGGTTTTACTCTCTTTCTAGGTTTATTTGGAAGCATCTGACAGCAGTTTCGGCAAGAAGCAGGCAAAATTCAAATTTGTGTGACAAAACATATAAAAGCTGGAATTTAAGGGAAATTCTTCGTTCTATGAAACGATTTCAAAGACCGTTTTTTTATCCACATCCACACATCCTTGTGTGTTTGCTGCGTTTTTAAAATCAATCCTCCAAAAGTGAAAAAAGAGAAAAAAAAAGTCTTTAGTAAAATGCCCCCAATTCGTTATCTCAATAGCTCCCGAATAATGTGAAATAAAGCAAATTGTACGGCCTGGATGGTATCTTATTACACATTGAAGAATATCAGAAAATCAAAATGATTCTTACGCCATGTGAAACTCAAAACTTGCTTTAGGCTAAAGTCCATGTTGATTGATGCCTTGGTACCGATTTCGTGAACAAGGTGGCAAATATAGGGTGAAGGCAGTGTTTTTCTTCAACGGCCTCTTTCAAATTTTTTTTAACAATGTTTTAGATTCGCCTGGAAATTATACCAAGAGTTTGCGGAATCAAAAACATCCAGAAAAGAGATAATATTTTATTTTGCCGAGAAATAAACTGGAAAATACAAGGAGAACATCTGGCAAAATCGAAGCGTTTCAGTTTTGTCACCTTCGAAATCAGGAGTCTGAAAAAGTTGCTACCTTGGCTATTTTAATTAAAAATAAAAGGAAAACTAGTAAGTATTGCAAAAATATTTTATACGGAAAATGCGCAGAAGGAACTCAATTGGTAAAATTCAATAGTAACTCAAAAACTCAATAAACAAACAACAAAACTTAATTGTTGGCGACTGTCGACTTGGCAACACTCACAAGACTTTAAGAGTGCTCCCGCGATTTACAGTCTGCTGATGAAAGTGTCATTGTTTGAAGTTTACATTGTGAAAAAAAAGGTGTTTATCGAAATTCGATAAACTCAAATTTTCCTCTTTGCAGCACTTTGAAAAACGCATAGTAAGCGATGACAACTATTTCAATATCTTATGTGGGATCTTATTACGAAAAAAAGTTATTGTTTTGATTCTCTCTGTTTTAATAAATGTGTGATAACATGTTACATGCTTATTGTAACCTGGGGCAATTGGAAACAACTGAACAACTGGCCTTTGCTTGACGGTAATTAACATACTTGGTTGTGAATTATAATTAATTATAATTATATATAATTATAATAATTATAATTACATAATGTACTACACTTAAATTTGGCAAAGGCTATCGTACCTACGGAATAGATGAAAAAGGAAATAGATGAAAAAGGAACTCTAAGGTTCAATGTGGACGAGACAGCTTATCGCAAGTGATCCTTCACGCCTTAGAACAATAGGAAAAATGGGGTAAAAAACTTCAACGTGTCTCAAATTCTAATCAGAAATGACGCTGCGGGAAAAACAGCCTTATTATTCTACGATTATGCAAATTGGACTTTGAATAAATTCATGTTTTTAAGGAAAATAGGTTTTTTTCGATCTGTCAATTGATATTAGAAACGCCTCTAAACCGAGAGTTACAGTTTGTTCTTTTTGTCGAGATAGAATTGTCTCCATCTAGCATACAAAAAAAGTGATATTTCCGGTGCACTTGCAATAAGGACGAGTAAATCCTTATTGGCTTTGACAAGAGTGTACTTTGTGTTTTGAATTTATTGATGGCTTTTTGACTATTTTGCTTAAGAACATTGAATTTCGAAAGTGTAGCTCCTGCTGAAGAGAAGGGTTGCAAGTTTTTATAACTACTCAAATGCAAACTGAGAATATCGGACTAAGCAATTTGGTCCTCTCACTGCTTTTCCTACCTTTTGTTGTCATGTGAACAAGTCATGTAAGGATATACGTTGAAAACTGAATTCTTATTTACCATTACCGAACCGTTTTGTTTTCAGGGTTGCGTCCAAATCACTTTAAATGGAAGGCCTCTATGAAAGCACTTTCGTTTTCACAAAGATTCAAGGCAAGTGTATGTTCTGGTTCTCTTCTGTTATTCAAGGACATTATCCATTCCAACATGTATTGTTAAAATAAACTGTACCTAAGAAAAACATGAACATCCTAAAAAGAAAAATTATGAGCATCGATAGGCATAATGTGAAACCATTCCTTTTCCAATAAAGCTGAAAAACAACAAGATCCTTTATTATGTGGCTCGTGTTCACATTATTCATGCTATTCTATGAACAGGATACTTTTTTTTCCTAGCCAATATTTATCATGCATTCAGCTTTACAACCGTTCATTCGATATTTTTTCTTCATCAATTCTGCTTGAAAGAAAAAAACAACCAAGGCTGAATTTCAACAGGGAAATCTTCGTAAAAGTGAACACCGAAAAAACCTTTTTAATACCTCTCCATCAGATACGATAGGATTTCCGATCGAAGCGTATAGCATGGTCATGAGGACTGTTCTTTGAAGTAGCGAAACGGAGCCATATGATATGTTAAATTCTTAACATTTTTTGAGCCGTGTAATCTGTTTTTGGTCCAGGAAAACTACTTCGAATACATTGTATGGGGGGAGGTAGCTTTTTATGGATGTTTTTATTAATGAAACGTGAAAATTCGACATGCATGCGAACAAAGGTTAAATTTAACATAGACGAATAGTACTCGTTATTCATTTTTGTTTTTTTTTGGGGTGGGGCGTAATTTTTCTCTCCAGACACATTAAGACTGCTAGGGTGCTCTGCTCTTGCAACACAAACATATCAATGTGAAGCGTGACTCAACTGAAGAAGCCCTAGCCTGGCATCAAATGCTTGGAAGCCGCTACTTCGTAGATCCAAGCATAAATATCAATTACATAATGTGACAAATTAATTCTGAGAAAAGTTTCTCAAGGATTTGAGCAGTTTCGCGAACGTACCAAAAAAAATGATTGTAAAGAAAACGATTCTTTAGTAATAACGGAGAAATTAGGGAACAGAAGCAAATGCGAGTCTCTAGGGGATCGTTCGGCACAATGCCGCACCCGCGCAACGCCTTGGTAAGGTTTTACTAGTCAACAACTTCACGCTGGTTGGATATCTCAGAATTTTCGATTCCTTCATGTTACATAAGACTCGGTTAAAATTCTTCACTGCTCATAGTCAAGCGTTGGTAGTAACATACGTAGGAAATTCGATTGAACACCATAATCGTTAAATATCAACGAAATTCCCATGTATCTACGCTGATGATAAGAAATTATCATTGATTCAGTGCCCGTACTTAAGACAATATTTATTGAATTGCTCTGCAATCTTCTTAATCGAATTTTCCCACCCAGCAAAGCACACACATATATAATTTAATTCAATGGCGGAAAACAAATGTAGCCGAAATCCCCAAGAACCGAAATCGTTTATCACATGATATGATTTTCGTTGGCACAGTCAGCTCCTGTTTGTTGCTTATAAGTTGAGCGAAGGGAGAACGTCAATAGCGTTAACGCTTGACTTTGAATAGACTTCAATTTAGGCGGTTCAAGGAGTTTTCGCCCGAAAACTCTCAGATATTTTTTACAAATCACCACTCAATTTGCTTCTTTATTGTAGGATAAGATTGAAAATCATTCAGGCGAAATAATTTGAGTGTGTGCTCTCTCACCTCTGGCCCTTTCATTTTGGCTACCTCTTTTGTAGGCCTCCTCCAAGTTCTTTATTAATTTTGTGTGAATCGAATGAGTAAGGATTTCGAATTGAGCAAGATACTGATGACATGAAATATTCCGAGAATTTTGCGTATTGTTATAAAGCTTAGGTTTGCTACGGTTGCAGGATGACAGGGTGGAGGCGAAAGGACCTTAAAATTTTCAAATTAATTTCCCTTTTCTGCTTATGAAATATATGTTGACCTAATTTACGTCCGAATAACGATATAAATTTATTGCTATCTAAAAGCAAATCAAAGTGAGACGGATTTCATGACGGACGCTAAAAAGGATAAAGGAGATCGAATAGTGAGGTGCACAAGGCTTTACACTTGTATTGAAGCATTTGTATTGCGGATTTTCCAGATGAATTAACTCTGATTACCAGATTTCTGCAGAGAGAGTTTAAGGTAATTAAAATTTGAGAATGATTGATAGATCCTAGGAAAGCTCTTGAATTCAGTAAGCAATTTTTCGATCAAAAATTAACAGGTTAGAATAGAGTGATTTTTCGATACCAACACATACTGTTTCTCAGGAATGTCCTCAATTATTATCTTTTTAGATATCACAAATGAATAGCAACTAGCAGAAGGTAAAATCCAGAAAGATTGGTACATGTAAACTGAACTTCAGTAGCTGAATGGGTTAGTAATTTGTGATGAATGGCCACCACGTCTAGCAGCCACAAAGCGCGTTTCATTGAACAAATTTTCGATCCTTATCTGAATTTATATCGTCAATGGCACGTCAAATATTTACCTTGAACGCGTCCAGTGTTAGTAAAAACCAAATACCAAATACTATTCCCGTAACATTTAATTTAGAGGCGTCAAATTACATAATCTTCGAGGTAAATCAATAAATAAATATAGTCCTAAATAGTCCTTAATAAATGAATTGCCCCGGTGGCATGTGGCGGCATTCTGTTAGAATCTCTCGACATTCATTTCATTAAGTATTGGTATGAAGAATTCTCCAAGTTTTCGATATTCTCCACTATTTACCGTTACAACACCTACAACACCTGGTGTTGGATATATGGAGCGATTACACCATTATCAGGTACAATTGGTAGAGTCAGTTTCAATGCAAATATTTTAGCTTCAAGGTAATATCAAGCTTAAAGCTTTGGATTATTCTTTCTCCATACATCCTGCTTTTGAACGAAACTCTCCTTTAATCTCACTTTAAAGTAATTGCGGATCCTGGCAGCGGCAAGATTTGTAGAAATGATTTAGATGTCAATCAAATCTCTTTCAAACAACGCAGCTCCTCGTGTGCCTTAGCGGAACTCCTCACTACACGACCCAGCGGTGACTCCAAGCATTGGGGTGATTTTATCAATAATACAAATGTCAGCGCCACATTTTAATGGCTCCACACGGAGTCATTTCTCATAGCCACTGTTGTAAACGCAGGTGTCCCAACATTCCCAGAAGGTCGCTCATTGTTGGACAATTATATAATTTCATTCGATCTACTATTATATCCCATAAGCCCATATACATGTTCTACACTTACTTCACTGTCTTACCACCGAGGTCTGCATTTGAATAAAATGCTCAGAACTCATTTTCCAGTACCTACTTGCCGTCATCACTACAGACCAATCAAATCAATAGATTGATTACACTTCCGGAACGATCTTTATGGCTTGCTTCCAAATTAGTCATCGGAAAATGAAATCCTAGCAAACGCTGAAATAAACAGGTATATATAAACACTAACTACCCACTTGATGAATATTCGAAAGCACATGCTTCAACGATTGAAAAGAATTTTCCATAGAAGGTACAATAGAACAAACAAAGAGCATTTAAACATAAAAACACAGATCTCCTCAATGGCCCAAGAAATAAACAAATACATCAAGGACGACACAAGTATTTGCAATAAGCACTGGTTGAGATCTCTGAGACCATCATCAGACGTTTTTAAAACCATTGACCAAATCACGAGGTGTAAGAGTTCCAAATACAGCCTTGATAAAGATCCCATACTGCAAGGCAATGAACTTGTCAAAGCTCCTCCAGACAAAATCAGCGCTTGGGAGGGATACTTCACTACTTCCCTATACCGGAGCCGTGATTCACTTTACGTAGCTCTGAACAATAAGATCAATACTGAAGTTCAGCTTACAACTGAAGGATTTGAAGGTTCTTACCTTACCATATTCTCCAGTTCAAATAAAGTTATTTCTCCACAGCATTCAATTTTTATTGATTTTTTTACTTCGGAAAAGGACGTTGAAGATATCTTTGGTACACTAAATAAGCTGTCTCATGGTCACGAAGGAATCGCAAACATAGTCCTCAAAAAGTGTAAGATAATGATCTCCTCTACTTCTCTCAACCATGGAAAAAAAGCAGACTGATCCCTATACAGGCTTTGTTATACCGAGGGCAGAGTTTCCAACTTCCGGGTGAACTCCAAGAAAAGATAACTTTCCGGAGCTTTAATAACTTTTATTATTTCAAATTTCCAGTTTGAATGCGCGAACTGCCCATAGAGCAAGCAGTAATCCTGTTGCATAACAAAGTCACCAGAAATCTACAGCGAAAAGAATGCACAGTGGCATGCACTCTTGACCTTAAAAAACGTTTGACTCAGTGTTAATCAACGGGCTCAAGTTGAAACTGACAATGTTCTCGTGTCCAGTCGCTGTCCTTAAAATCCTTTATTGTTTTCTATCAAACAGAACAACGCAAATAAAAGTAGGCAATCTCGCTTTGAATTCCATCGCAATACACTTTGTGGTTCCGCAGGGTTCTATCCTTGGTCCCTTCGTATTCAGGTTCTTCATCCATAATATCCCAAGACCAAACAGTTCTGACTTGAACTTAATCACGTATGCAGACACCATCCTACTCACCGCCACCAATAACCTCCCAACCCAAACTTAAACCCAGGTACCATGCGCTGTGACAACACCGCTTTGCATTTAAATAAGTGGCGATTGGAAATAAATGCAAACAAATCAGAATTAATATGCTTCTGTAATGCTAGTGGCAAACGTCACCGGTTAGAAGAGTCCCAAAGTAGGCATCCTCGAATTCAGGTTGAAGGCAAACCAATTCCTCCCAAAGACAATATTAAACTTGAAGTTCATTTCAAAAATAGGCTGAAATCAAACACACATGCCAGGAAAACGCTAAACAAAGCGAAAGCAGCGACTGATCTAATCTCTTCTTTGCTCTCCTCGAAAGTTGTAGGTCTGAATGTGAAAGTGCTGATATACAAAACACTTGCCATACTGATCATCACCTACACATTTCCAGCCTGGTTAATAATATCACCAACGGTAGCCGAAGAACTCAAGAACTCAACTCAGAGAAAAATTATGAAGAAATGTCTCTCAAACTATGGACGACCCAACAAAAAATACTTCAAGAACAAAGTGCTGGACAAAGAAACAGGCGTTGTACAGATACTAAATTATATGTTAACGAGTGGGAACCGCAAAGAAAAGTGAAGAGTATCCACTACGGAGTATCGGCGCTCTGAGACTTTCAAACTATCAATCATTCATATTATCCCTGTCCCTTCAATGTCCTCGAAAAATACCTCCCAGGCTTCACTGCAAAGACCCCTAATAAACCACAGTTTTACGTTTCGTCCAAACCTAATACATACCGAAGCTGGAACCTTTAATGTAACGAAGATAAAACCCTCTGAAAACTTTTGCAACGTTTACTGATATTTTTGTCCAAAGTTTCCCAAATTTTCTTTGGGATTCAGGTCTGAAGATTAAGAAGGACAGTGCAGGGGCCTAGTTGTATTACAAAATGTGTACATTGATTATCATTTTGTTGGAAGACTCAAGGAGTCTTAAGTCGAAAATTTTAAACAATACACTTTTCTTTCAATTGTTTTTCAGAATCTGAAGATCATCTCTAGTATTCATGCATCACCAAACCTCAGGGAACTTCCATCATGAGTCACAGTAGAAATGAGGCTTTGGGGAAGGAGCTCACTGTTTGATGTTCTCCAGACTGTGACTTCTGTTTTTTTTTATCCAAATATCTCAAATTTACTATCGTCGATGAACGCGACATAATCCCAAAACTTTTGGGAAGTTTTTAAATGTTTTTTTTTCGCTCTACGAACTGTTGATGCATTTACTTGGCAATCGGATTCTTTAGACACATCTTCCGCTATTTCCATTGCACTGCAACTCAGGGTTTTCCTTACTTGCCTCACTATGTCTCGTACTTCGGCCTCCGGCACATTGCAAAGACGGTCGAAGCGTCGTATAATCTTCGTATTTCCTCGCAAGTTGTACATCTCGATAATTTTCAGACTTTTATTTACAATTTTAGCGATTTCCCCCATGAACAATTTCACTCCTTTCGATGCTGCAGAATTAATCGTTGACGAACAAATTACGAAGGATCTTCTCTTCTCACCATAATTACTGTTTTACCGTACCTCTCACGAAACTTGTACTGCAAAGTGAATAAATGAGCACAAACTGACCGATGCGCTTAAAAAATCTCGGATCTTAAATTAACATAACGGGACTTTTAACATAACGGGAACCGTTTTATTTTCAAATGGAGTGACCTGTATTCAAACTTTTGCCTGCATTTGCCAGATGATTTTATCTCTTCTTGTGAATAGTTCATAAATTACTTATTTTCAAATTAAATTATAATGAATAAAACAACACTTAAAAATAGGCTTTATCAAAATATTTTACGTATCATTTGTCAATTGGGAAACTTTCACCACTGTAGTGGTCAATACAAACTTTTGACCCTCATTGTGTATTGCATTATTGGTGTTTGACCAAATTCTAGTTAACCAAACGTACGCTTCATCTCCAAACGAAAATCATCGGTTAACATTCTGGATCAACTTTCAATTCATTGTGAAACTCAACCTGCACATGTGTGATGCAATAGATGATCAGTAGGATTTATTTTAAATTCAACAAACGTTATTAAACATTAAGGTCACTGAAATGCCAATTTTGACATATGTCATACACAATTTATTCCAAATAAAACACATGATAGAATTGAAATATTACCTTAAAGTACTTCGGATTTCGCTCAGTTTTAATCATGAGCATCTTTTCAATGCCCCTAAGCGTCTTATTTTACATATTATTATATTTTCATATATTATTCGAGGTGACTCTTTTTTGTTAACAATAAGACTATTAGACATTCTAGGTTTTTGTTACTAAAGCATGCTGAGAGTTATCAAAAAGACACAACAGCAAACTGGATGTATCTGAAGCAATCAATTTGCTGAATCCAAGAGTTAATACTGATGCAATTTGCAAATCGGAACGGGCTTTTGACGGACATGACAGTAAAAGTGTTCCTTAAGTGGAAATCGCACCATTCATTGTTTTTTCCAAACATGTAAAACTTACTGAACACCAACCAAACGTTTTGTGTTTCGTTCTTCTGGCAATATTCTTGGCTAGTTATATTTCTTTTTCGACCACAAAAAGGAAGTCCAAGAGAAATCTTTCAATTAATAGAATATTAATGGAATATTTTCTCACTTAGCAGAATTCTAGGGATCTTCCTTAACCACTGTTTATTGACATTTCTGTTTTAGGCATGATTTGTTCCTATGCTTTTTGTCCGATATTTCAGAATTTCGATTATCAT
Source organism: Stratiomys singularior (assembly GCA_954870665.1). NCBI lineage: Eukaryota > Metazoa > Arthropoda > Insecta > Diptera > Stratiomyidae > Stratiomys > Stratiomys singularior. The sequence continues at coordinate 33,981,521 of OX940879.1, forward strand.
CGATTTTTGCAGAGAGAAACTTATTGTAGTTTGCATTGCATTACTTGACCGTCCAATAAGTTAAGGCAAGTCGACATGAATATCCCGTCAGTTCTTAGAACCCACGCATTTAATTAAACAAAAAAAAATGTTGAAATCTGCGTGCTACTGTGTTTTGAGTTAAATAGTGAACGTTCTTATTGAAAATCATTTGCCACCAAGATTCTCAACATACCATTATTTCACACCGTAGACTGTGGCTTGGATGAATGCCGAATTTAACTACGAAAAATCAATACAACATCTTTGCTTGCTAAAACCAAAACATAACCACTAACTAGCATGAAAGCTGTGAACAAATCCTCAGTCTAAAAATATTTGACCCAACTTTTTCAGATTCATTGGTTTTCTAAGCAAAAACTTGTTGGAGATGAGACAGAAAGACAAACTTGAGAAAAGATACACATAAATGTTGTCTCAAATTATCTATTCATACACATTAATTCATCTATACTATTATGCCGGAAAAATTAGCCAGAAACACTTTAAGCTCAGAAAGCTCCCTTACGTCATTTTAATCTGCAAGCTCTCTATCCTGCAAAGCTCGCTATATCAGCTAAAATTCGTATCTTTTTTCTTTGTAATCTGTCTCGGGAGTATGGAGTAAGACATACGTAGTAAATTAGGAAGCACTTTTTCTAAATAAGTTAGTAAGTTAACAAACCATAGTTTTTTTAATTTTTACGCTATTCCAGAACTTATATGAGCCACTCACTCGTAGATAAGAGCCGTATAAGCTAAATACTGGCTTTGAATTATTTACACACGTATCATAGTTCAACTAGGAAAGAGGACAATATTTGCATAAATTTTATAAAATATTCGTCTAAATTTTTTACGTAATGCAAAACAACTTCAATAATAAACCCCGAACAAACTCTTGCAATGTCAGGGAATGCGCTTAAGCAAGATAAATTGCATAACCAGAAGTCCTCCCAATAATGAGCACAAGCTTTTTGCGGTTTCATCAAAACGCTAAAATTAAACTCTGAAAATTTTCGAAATTCATTCTGATGGTTAAAAACTCTATTATTCAATACTCGTACAAATCAAACACTGTTCCTATCACAGCGAATCAGGAAAATTTTTTCCCCCTTCGATAAAAATAAAGGGTTCAGAACCCAAAAGGACTTGTTTGCATTTTAGTCTTAATTTCGTCATTGGTCAATTTCCACGAAAACTTCACCAGTATACACAAAAAAACTTCTCAACACCAATGCAAACTCAACTAAATATTCCGAATCATTCACTCCGTAATTCCTATTCGCTTAAAGTCCCACTAAAAGCCAAAACAAAATTGATTCCCATTTCGAAACCATCTCCTCCAACTTCTAGTTGAATAAAAGGAACCACTAATCGATGACTCGACTTAACTCGCCTTTAACCCTTTCGGTAAACATTATCCCGGACCGAACAAGCACTTAGCAACTTGCAAATTGTGGTTGCGTAATTCAATGTCTGTATTTTCTGAATCTGCTGTTGAAATCGTGAAAGTTTTAACCATTGTAGCAACTTCATCTCCATTCGAGGATTTATCATGATTCCATCAATGTTATTTGCCTACACAATTAATGGCAAACGGAAGAAAGTATCTTCCGTCAAACAGAAATAAATCCATCGCTAATGAGCAACAAGAAATATCTTTAAATTGTGAACAGTCATTCGTCCTTGGTCGCTGTTTACTTAGATCAGAAAGTATCTTTTACTCCTTTGAGTACCGTAAAGGAGATTAAGTGTAATTGACAACGAAATTAAGTTGAAAGGTGAGCAGTTGGTGTGTAATAGATAAAGTTGATAGATAGTGTCTAGCGAAAACAGTACTTAGATTTGTCAATGGGATTGTCTTAAAAGGAACAGCATTTAAATGGAATAGCATTCAAAAGGAATAGCATTTAGTAGGGAAAACGAATCAAAAATTCGTTTTCAGTTCTTTGTTTCTATGCGCTTCTTAGGATTGAATTGTTACTGGAGATGTATGTTTATTTATTATTCAATATCATTAAGGATCCTTAATCTAAAGGGAGTCCAGCGGTAAATATTCAACTTTAAATCATGGTTGCTCAAAAGTAACGTTGTAAGAAAAGTTGAAAGGATCGTTTTTTGCGCTCATTTCGCACATCTGGCAATCCTTATGAATCACCATGCATTTGTGGTCGAATATATAAGAATGTATAAAAAATGTTATGGAGCATGACTTTGAACACGTAGCTCTTCACATATTCATTTTGATATATCGCGGGTTAAGGGTAAACCCAACTTATATGGTCGAGGATAATAAAGGTGAATCCAGAAATGAAATTGGTCCATCGATTGGGTGTAGAACTGTCAACGTGGACCTCAAATAACGTGATAAGATAAGCTGGTACTCTCTTTAATAATGTTACGTAGATTAACCGCTAAAAACCAATTGGCATGCCTTTTGCAACATGCTGGCAACCGAAAGTTTCAACCAATAACTAAATACAGCCCTTAAGGTCAAACAAGTACTCGAAAAGGATACTGAAAAATCAAGCAAGCCAAAGAGTACAACACAGTCACAACTCCGGTAAGGGAACACAACCTCCATGAACTCCCTCAGAAGGTAAAACTTCTGATGATGAGGAGTAATCAAATATGAAGAAGAACTAGGAAAATGAGGGATCCAATCATTAGGAGACATACAATCCAGCTTACAAATGAAATTCAAGAGCAGTTTCTTTGGTTTTCACATTCAGCGATCTGCAGAAGAAGCGAACCAATAAAATATCTCCACAATTTTTTTAAGTTTTTCCCACACAAATAACACATCGTGAGTTTCCTTCTTGTAAAGGGTGTTCTTGAAAAGGTATTGAACTTTATGTTAGCAACGCTTTTTGTTGCTGCGTATACTTTGGCAGGTTTCATGCGTTTTATGATGAAATTTGTTTGCCATTTGATCATGAGCAGGTTGACGCCTTGAGCAAAGTTTGCAAACCGTGCAGATTTATCTCGAAAAAAACTGTTCTGTTCTAGAAACTCATCGAACACTCCGCCCATTTTACGGCCGTCATCATGGAATTTAATTCAACTTAATTTATTTATTATTAATTTAATTAATTAATTTAATTCAAGACATGAACCGTTCGCGCAACACGTTTACACTGACTGACAACTCGCATCCATCTAGACGTCATGGTCGTGCTCGACAATAAAACATGTACTAGTTTACATTATGGATGATTTTACGGAAATATCTTGATTTTCTGGCTTACAAAAACCAGCTCGTGTAGGACTTGAAGCCAAACGACCACCGAACATGACGCGTGTAGGCCCGAAAAAATTGCTGCAAACCCCTATTTGGGCGAAAAAACTTTGTTAAAGAATGATGCTCGGTTTTGATTGAATGGGTACGCCAACAAACAAAGCTTCCGCAGTTGAAATGATAATAGACAGTTGCCCGAACAGTATTTGGACAACTCTAATCACTCTTCTTCAGGCACTTTATCCAAACATACGTAGAATTCTCTGTTTGGAATGCTTTATAGGCTAGGAAAAGCATCAGTCCATATTTCTTTAGAAATGCTACTTGGAATGATAAGGCCCAGATACAATACTGCGTGACGGTGATACGAGAGCGCGATGCGATGCTCGCTCGTCCCAGCCCAACGCATTCAATTTACAATGCACGCGATGCGAGAAGAGAATAATGTTCATATGACAAATGTCGAATTGGTGACGTTTTAAATGAAATTTGCATGCAATTGTTATTAATTTTTTTTAAGTTTTGAATTTGGAATGTTCCTTCATCTGGGAAATAATAGCCTCAACAAGGATGCACGAATTTTTCTTTAAAATTCATTCAGAATAACCCTCCTACTTAAAATGTAATTAAGGCGTTCCTATTTCAAATTTCATTCAAGCGCTGTCAAGCATCTGACAAACGTCAACGCACCTCGTTGCGAGGAATTTTCGATTTTCCAAATATTTCTTGTCTCGCATTGACGCATCGCAATCATTGCTTGATGTCGTAAACAAACGCATGTTACGAAAACATTGATTATGGCCCATTGATTATAGCCATAATCAATGATTTTCTCGTTCCGAAATTGACTCGACGTAATACAGTGAACTTTTGGATGGTGCGGAACGCCATTCAGCTCTTGCAACCATCGATTTATTGAAAGAAGCATTTGATGAACGTAATTTCTCGTTTTGGATCTCTGAACTGTCCTGCAAGATTTAGTGATTAAACGCTGCTGGACTATTCCGGATGAGGATACATCAAATCACTCGGCTACGCCAACAAGCCCCCGATACTTGACTATTTGAAAAAACACTTTTACCACGAGATACGGCACTAGCTATTGTTTACAGCACTTGAAAATTGGACTTTTCGTTGGAATCCCTCCGTGCCAGTCGTGGCGTTTACATGTTCAAAATCATAATTAAATTAAAAAGAATTATCGTTCCAAACAAATCATCTTTATTGCAATCAAAGCAATTTATTTTTATTTGATTTCCTTCAAAGTTCTAACATATTCTTCTTAAGTTCACATACCTTCTTTGGACCTAAAAACAAAAGACTTTGTGCTACTTATTCATGGATGAAACAGGATTGAAAACGAAAAGGTCTGGCAATCAGATGCTTTCGCAAGCACCCTGGGGCTCGGAGGAGAGTTTTGTAATTTACTTTACTTAGTACTTTTTGAAAAAGTAATGGAGCTGATGGGGACCAAAATTTCGAACCACATCATTAACCTCCCACGTGAAGTTAGTGATACACTTGACATTATAATAAAACTGAATCTTTGGCTAATGCTCACTTGCATAATGCTTTTCTGGCTACCGAATAACCTCACAAAAAATATAACGAGTATAATCAGCGCTATCTATCTATACAATAATCGAGGAAAAGTGCATTTTTCTAGTGGAATAGGACCTGGTTTAAATAGAGACCAGAACTGAACTGAAACTAGCTAGCGTGGTCCAATATATTGCATACGAAACGACTAGGAGCAAAGCAATAACTCTTGTAATCTTCGAAATAGCAATAACCTCCAAAAGGGTCTAGAATGTGAGACTGTTTCCCAATCCCAATCATAAAAATTATATCCCTTTTTTCGAACGCAGATGAAAACTCCATTTCTCTGATTCAACACCGATTCCAGCAGGGGTCTCGCAAGGATAGACCAATTCCCCAATATTTTATAGCCTTAAAATATACTGTCAACTTACCTCAGCTTGCGAAAAATGTCAGGATATCTCTGTACGCAGATGAAACATCTGTCCTCAGGACACACAGTATGCTATTGTAACAATTGAGCTGGATAAAAGTCTAAAATCTTCCAAACCCGAAAGATCTTATAAAGAGTAATGACATTTCTGTTAAAGATTAATTTGTGGACTGTAAGAAACTCTTTCTTGTTTTCGGAATACAATCATAAATTTTACGTCCTTATTTTTTGAAGTTAGATTTTCTAACGGCAAAGAAAGGAAACAAGTTGCGAGGGTAATAAGAAACTTTGCAGTTTGAAATGTCAAAAAATCAGTGCGAGGCAGCCTAAATGAGGATGTCGCATATAACGTTACGGCGAATGCGTCTTGGTTAGAAGAACATATCATTCTTGCTGATACTTAGTGTCAATCTTTTGTAACAACCGGTAACAAGTAGACGAACTGGAAGACCGCTCAAAAATTTGGAAATCCCAGTGAAAAAACCGAAAAGCACCGAAGTCATTAGCTTCTCGAATCGACGAGTCCGGAAGAGAGTTCTTTGGCAATCGAGGTTCAGCTTAGTTAGTTTGAGAAAAGAGATTCCGCAATAATTGTTAAAAAGATTAGTTTCTTTTCATCACAATGAGGAATAACAATATCGTAAGGTCGGAGGTGTTCAATCAATGCTATGCAATGTAAGCCTTCAAACGAAGAAGTTTTGGTGCTAATAATTGATGCGCACGATCGATTGACACAACACTAATGACTTCAAAAAATAGTTTAATAAAACAAATTTGACAGCGATGGACATTAGCATACCTACAATTCCGACATTATGGCTACCAACGAAGGTAATACTTCTGTTGAGCACCCTAAAGGGCAAGCGCCTTTATTTGGAGACCTAAACTTCTCCATGCTCCGTCCCAAAATTTTCGCGAGGACACGCAGATTGGAGACATGCCTGAAGCGTAGTTAAACTAGGAATGTGGTCCTGCCGTCGATCCCATTCCTGATAGTGAGCGATATTTACCTAGAGAGGTAATATCGTAATATACAGAGGTGGCCAAAAGTGATCGGACAATACAAGAAACAAGCAATAAAATACTTTTACGAGCATAAGCTTTGAAATGAAATAAAAATTTTTCCCTTATATAAAAGTCACTTGTATTCTCAATTAATTGCACAAAAAAAATAAAACAGAAATAAAAAGATTTCCACAAGAAAATTAACAACTAACTCAAATTCACATTGCATCAAGTGGACAAAAGTAATCGGACATTTTGAAAAGTGTGAAATTAGTCATTGAAGTTTGGAGCAATTCTTTTCTTTTCATTTCCGAGTTTAAAAGGGAATTCCCCTAATTATATGTTGATATGTGTTTTTCTGATATCAGTCATTTACTTGTCAGTTTTAAGTGAAGTAAGTTAAACATGGCTAAGAATCGCAAAGAAACCTGTATAAATGAAAGAAAAGTTATAATAAAGTTGTATAAAGAGAATAAATCCTTTTCTGAAATATCAAAAATAATTGGAAGAAGTCGTTCGACAGTTTTCGATATCGTGAAACGGTTCAGAAAAAATAATCAGGTGGAAAACGAAATTAGGAGTGGTCGATCATGTAAACTAACAGAGAGAGACGCACGAAAAATTTTAAGAATTGTTAAAAAGAATCCGACTACAATGTCCAGAAGTATTAGGGATCAATTAGCAGATGTAAATGGTACCAATGTTAGTGCCCGGACTATTCGTAGAGCTCTCAGCCGTGCTGGTTATCAAGCGAGAGTACCTCGAAAGAAACCACTAATTAGCAAAGTTAATAAGAAGAAAAGATTATGCTTTGCAAAAGAATTTAAAAGCAAGCCGCTCGACTTTTGGACTCGTATAATATTCTCTGATGAGAGTAAGTTTAATATCAAACACTCCGACGGCAGGTTGTTGGTGTGGAGAACTCAAAATAGTGAGCTTCATCCCAAAAACGTTCAACATACAGTAAAACACGGAGGTGGCTGTGTAATGGTCTGGGGTTGCATGGCTGCCAACGGTGTAGGAGAACTTGTTTTCATTGACAAACCTATGGAAAAACTAGGTTATTTGTCGATTTTGAAAGAAAATTTGAAAAAAAGTGCACAAAAATTGGGTCTTGATGGTCATTATTTGTTCCAGCAAGATAATGACCCAAAGCATACAGCTCATGATGTTCGTATGTGGCTCCTTTTCAACACTCCTGGTCAATTAAAAACACCACCGCAATCCCCAGACCTAAATCCCATCGAACATCTTTGGGATCATCTGGATAAAAAAATAAGGAACCATCACATTACTAATAAAAGTCAACTGAAGATGGTGTTATAAGAAGAATGGGACAACATTACTCCTGACGTTACCCGTAAGTTGGTACAGTCTATGCCCAATAGGTTAACAGAAGTTATTAAACAAAAAGGATACACAACTAGATATTAAAAGCCTATGTTCTAATGGAATCATCAGAAAGAAAAATATTACAATTGAACGTCCGATTACTTTTGTCCACTTGATGCAATGTGAATTTGAATTAGTTGTTAATTTTCTTGTGGAAATCTTTTTATTTCTGTTTTATTTTTTTGTGCAATTAATTGAGAATACAAGTGACTTTTATATAAGGGAAAAATTTTTATTTCATTTCAAAGCTTATGCTCGTAAAAGTATTTTATTGCTTGTTTCTTGTATTGTCCGATCACTTTTGGCCACCTCTGTATATTCCTCAAAAGAGGAAATTTCTGGCAAATGATATAAAATTTTGAAGGACACGCTAAAAATCTTCGCCATCCTTAAAATTATTTCGAATAATGTCAAGCAAGCACTGCATGAAATGCACTGCATGGCGTAGGCCTTGGTGAATGGCCGATAGGGAAAAAGAGGGTCAAGCAAAAGATCATCAAGGTGCTTCAGTCTCCATCGTTGGTACACCAATTGCCGAACGTCTTCAAAAAACAAGCGGTGGAGAAAAAATAAACCAACGTCAGAAACGGGCAAGTCATGCGCATCAGAGCGAAAACATCAGTAGAAAAAAAGAAGATCGGAGGACTGCTTCAAAGAAAAAGCTTCGAAGGCAGAAAGCACGAAAGCGCAGGTCTCTCCAGCGCCCGAATGAGCGTGAACAGCACCGTGTTGTGGTGGTGATCGACGAGAAACTTGCCAAAAGGATCTTCAAATCTGGACAAATAAGCTCGAAATTTCGACTTGGGCAAAACTATGAAGTGGATTCATCAAGCCTGCATAGCGTTAATACAGCGATAGAAATCTGCGAACGGTTTGGAAGCAACTTTCTGGTGGAACGAGGAGATCGCAGAACTTCGTATCTGAGCTCTCACTTGCATGTATAGAGTTCTTTCGGCCAGTAATAGACAAAATGCCTCAAAAATTTAAGCAGAGTGCAAATCTGCTATAAAACTAGATTTGATTTGGGCCGTTAAGCGAAGCAAGTTCGCCAAATACCAGATTTTGTGTGATGTGATCAACCGCGATTCTTTAGGTAAGAATTACCAGCTCATCACGCGGAGACGTGGTACCATGCAGCCAAATGTCGTAGTTTGATCCAATGGCTATGGATTGGCATTTGCAGTTACTTTTGTTCATGCATGATGCGTGTTCAAATAAAGATGTGGCTCTTTCACGCTAGGAGATGGCTCGGTTGAAACTGACTGGTAAAGCTAAATGGGAAACATCATCTCCACTCTCTTAATCACTCTCTTACCAGTCACTATATGCTATATACTATGTTACTATATGTTTTGTTACTGTATGCTAGATACATCAAGCAATGACCGGAAGGTAATGCTCAGACCTTGTTTTTTGTCCTGTATAGAAGACACCAAAGACTTGTCTCCGAGCACAGATTTCGGAAACGGTATTCGACGATTGATTCTATCTTCAAGTTTATTTAGGCTGTGATAAATTAGCAGTGATCCAGTGAAGTGATAGTTTAATTAAGTGAAGGGCTTGTGAAATTTATTGAAGTTACTCAATAAAATTAACAGGCAATTTTAAATTATGTTTAATTCAATTAAAGTTCAATAAGTTAAAAGGCCGCGCACTTGGGAAAGCGCAACAATATTTTCGGTCCAAATCTGGGGAACATTGCCTACAATGGACCATTGCGAATAGACAGATCAGATCTATTTCCGATAGGTTACGGTCACGATATGATAGCAGCGATAGCTTCCAGATCATTGAAGCGAGCTCAACTGAAGCAGAATCAGGAATGTCGAAGCATGGATTACCATGATCCATGCGATCACGACTAAGAAATAGTGATTACCAAAACGAATAGAAGAAGCATTCTAAACAACATCTCGATAATGGTTTGATCTGAAACAGTACAAGCCAATAATTCGGTCGGGTATACTAGTGTCATACTCAATCTGAAGCAAATCTTTTAACCGCATATTCCAAGGGAAACGAGAAAGCGGCTACGTTAGTCCAGTCACTGACCAGACAGATGGGTAATATCTGTGGCCCTAAAGAACCTGCCTTTTGATGGAAACGGCAAACGGCTGGACTCTGGGCTGATGTTGGGAAAATCCAGAAGTAAAGGAGATGAATCGCAATTGCCCAACCACAGGTAGCACTGAGAATCACCTGCAGCTATCGCACTGTTTCTGAAGATGCAGGAATAATTCCCATAGACCTGCTCGCACTTGAGGGTAAGGAAAGATATTGAAGTGGTTTAGCGATTGGCGGGGAAGAAGCTTAAGTTCAATGAAACCCATGCCAGGACCATGCAAAAGTGGCAATAAAGCTGAGCCGGAAGTTTTTCAGACCGTTGGACAATTCGACTTATTGTCCTTCTTGAGCCATGAATCAACCAGAAACTAATCCGGAAACCGTAAATTGGAAAAGTTAGAACACCTTTTTGATGGGTTGATTTTCTGCGCTCCATATGTAACAATTTTGCTTATTAACGTATCCTTCGATGTTGAAAAAAGCTTCCTCTGAAAAGATGAGTTTCTGTTGAAAATACTCATCTAAAATCAAGCGGTCTTCGGCTTATTGAATAAACTTAAATAACATCGGGTGGCCATGCGACTACAGCTTTTGCACTAACTAAAGTTTTGACGCATTCATAACGAGATCTTTATGCGATCTATTCTACTCAAAAAAGTGCGTGAAATGTTCAATGCTTGACAACGAAGGTAAATTGATGTTAATGGTTGTTCATGCACACTCGGAACAACAGCAGCAATATTTTCGACTGCGTACACTGGACGGGAACGTACACAGGGTTTTTTTTTGTTTCGCTGAAATGTCTGTTATGACGGGGATGAAATTATTTTTCTGTCGTCGAACATTCCGTCGTTCCCCTTCTCTACCTTTGTTTCGCCCTCAGACGCATTTCGGCGATGCGCCATCGTCGGTTTGATGTTCCGTTGTTTTATCCAACAACGATCCAGTCTCACAAACTGGCTTCACAAATTGATTTATAAATTGTGTTCTCTGCATATGCATTTTGTCAAAGTTTTTTGCGTTTATTTCTTGCAGTTTCAGGAGAATATGTTTTTAAATTTTTTTAAGTGAAAAGCTGCATATTTCATATATTTTAAACATAAAACTAACTCGGATAAGTCAGCAATCCTTCCAAGCTCATAATAACCTATAGTTCTAATGCCAAACGTTAGATGGCCTACCTCTCGTTTACATAAGTTCCCGTGATACCCTTGCCAGTATCCGTGCATAAAGTTATTTTTCGTGGCAAAGACATTATATCTACACATGTAATACCAATCGTAAAGCTCAAGAGGCACGAAACAAACATAAAAAAAAATTTGGAGAGTTGTTTACAGGTAAAATCCTAGAATCGACAAAAACACTGAGTTATTGAATGGATGTTTGATTCCTACAGATCCGCTTAAAGCTAGCACCTGTGCCACTACAAAAATAAAGTACAACAAAATGATGCCAGAAGGATAAAATCTTTCGTATACGAGAGAACAATATGTACTTCGTACATACTTCACCAGTAGATACCACAATAGGTTCTGAAGACTCAGATTCGGTTGGAAATGCTGATAATCTCAATCGTTATTCCGAGTTTTTCAGATAGTAGTTCTGGCCGGAATCGCCAGAACTACTATCTGAACTTGAGTTTAAGTTCGTTTGCACTGGATTTTAAACATTAAAAAAAGGTTAAAAAATCTTTTAATCACAACAAATTTTTACTTTTTGTTGTTATGCTTTGAATAAAATACTAAAACTCGTGCAATGAAATACATTTAGTTGGCAAAATAAACATCTGATATCTTGAAAATATAGTTAAATATATTTTATTATGTTCGAAACCAAAGAATATCTCAAAGAATGGCATCTCAAAGAATGCCAAAATATCACACTTTGCAACATGCAAAATTCTGCACGTCAAAACCACAACATTACGTCAAGGTTTTGTCAGAATACTTTCGCAAATGGATGATGAAGTCGACTTAACGACTAAAACAACGATTACGCTCACCCAACATTGCAGAACATTACAAGTTCATTTCGACCCAATACACTGGAACCAAACTGTCAAATACTTGGGACATATTTTTGACCACTGTCTAGCTGGGACTGGCCACATACGAAGCAAATAATATCACTGCATAGGAATCATTTCTTCTCTTTATTATCTTCTCGAAATACACAGCCTAACTATTAGAAATACAGTATCATAGTACAAACAGATAATACACCTGACAGTACTTCATTGCACTATCGGCTTCTGTTGGACAACAAGGACTAACATAAAATCACTTCAATCTACGCAAAGCAGAGATACAAAGGTTGTCTACATAATTCTATGTTACTTCTGGAACCTACTTATAAATATCTCATGATTGAACGGCAACACTAAAATGCTCATCAGACTCAGTGCTGAAACTGTTTGACAAATTTGACGTTTATCCTGATGTTACGTTTATCCTAATAGTAAAATAGGATTGTTGAGACAGAGACGAAGGAAATAAATATACAGAAATATAAGCCCTTCATACCAAATAATCAAGTGGTCATTAAAGTGCTCGCAGGCAGCTCGCAGCAAAAGTGCAAAAGCAAAACAAAGCAAAAGTGCTTAATCGCGCTGGCTCCTCGAAGCAATTACTTCTAGAGAAGAATGCCTCTGATTCAGTTTTCAACTTGCCGATGCTCCCCCATGTTGCTAGTTAAATATTTGTTCGGACCAACGAGATGCTTCCCAGTTTTCCATTTGAGAGCCTCCAATAAAATATTAATTATTTACTACGACTTTTTTATATTCTAGTAACCAATTAATTTACTTGTCGGAAATAACCGGACTGTTCTGATAGACTGGCTTTCTACGAATGCCTAAAGTGTTACACTCGTTAGTCAATGGACTAGTAAGACGATAAGGTACCGTTAACCTTACTTCCATCATAACAATTTGTAATGGTTGCTAGCGAATTCAGTGGCTCATAACATTTTCTGGCGGAACATGTATTACTATTTAAAAAAATCACGGTTTGCGCCAGCTCCCCGTTCTTCCCCATGATTCAAAGTCTGGGAGAGAGGGATTGGGAGTTCTCCTTACATTTTCCATATTTTATTCCATATTTTTTATTTCTAAATATTTTGTTTAATGCATTACGTTTTTACGGTTTTATTTCTTCCTTCTCATATTACTATTGTTGCGTATGAGGAGTACAGTGAAATTGCTCTTATTGGCTGCACTTATTGTCTGCTATAAATACCACTCTTTCTTCTATATGAACAGTAAGGAATATTTTGCTATCAAGGTTGTCTCCAGGGGTCTCGTTTTATCAGACCACTATATCATCAATAGCGATGGTTTCCAATTTGACTTTGGCTATCTTGGCTATGTTGGTTTCAATATTGCTTCATTCTAAATTAAATATCTTGGAGCGTTTCCTTCCAGCTTCCTCGTAGTCCAGTCATGTCATTGTTTTCCAGGCTGGAGAACTCAATAATTCATAGCTGAGTGAAAATGCAACTTTCGAAGAATTTGCATCGTATTCAACATGGAGCACCCCAATAAATTTATTTGATCTGCGAGTCCTTCATCCGCATCTTACCCATATTGTTAAGTTAAAAATATCTGAACCTGACATTTGGCAAAAAATACTGTCCGTAAAAATTAACTCTGCATTATGCTTGTCAGCTTGCTGACAATCTAATAATTCAAATCATTATATGATGGAATGCCATCAATTCCTGGATGTTAAATTGAAAATAAAACACGATTTGCATGATCCTGAATGTATCATTCACTTGACTACAAAATCGAAATAACAAGAAGAAATCACCTAGGGATGTAGAGAAAACGACCAAATCGAATAATTTCTTCCAAGAAAAGATTCGATTAACTACCTACCATCTATCAAGTCTAATAAATTGATTGAGGCTCGGTATTCCCAATCACATCAATCATCGCAAAACCATTTAGAGATGTTAAAATAGTCTGTAGGCGAGACCGAAATTGAGTATAAAAGTATTTGCGGAAATTCTTCCTTTTTGTCATTTAATTTTTCGAGTGAATTCTTCCCTACTTTCGAGCGGTGACATTTCAAGTAATTTGTGGTTCAATAAATTAGACCTACTCTTCATTCCCAACATCAAGTCCATCTCCATTTGGAGAGATATATAAATTTCGGCAGGATAAGAACGCATGTAGCACAAGTGAATATTGATTTTGATGTAGTTATTGTGAACGAAAGCAATGAAAATGAAATAGAAAACTGAGAGAATATGTAGTCTCTTCCAAAATAGATCAATCAGAGGGTAAACATGAACAGAAACAGGGTAGATTCCACGGAAATTTTATTTATAATTTTAGTCACTTGTTATCTAGAAACCATAAAAGCTTTCACTAAGCGCTTTTATTCTGTTTACATTCTCCCGTATCCTTGAGCAAGAGCATCCCCTATCTTCGACCCGAAATCAAAAATATTCATACATCTATCAGTTTTCAATGAGACGAACCGATTGTACTACCCCACTCGATTGCCAAACTCAATGTCATTAAGAATTTCCCAATCTTCTTTCAATCCTGCAATCAGATTGAACCGTAACATCCAATTATAAGATATGAACTTCTGTGGAAAGAGTATAAGGAAACGATAACCGTCATGAACACGCTTCATATGACAGACGAGGGTGAGAAAAAAAATGGAGAAAGCAGCAACGAAAGAGACGAAGAATCTGCTGGAAAACGACTGGACTAGGGGAGGAAATATCGGATGGGAAAGGGAAAGTCCAAGCTGAAATTTAAAAAAAAGCCAAAACTATGCTAGATTTATATCCCTTGAAAAATGTGTGTAGGGAGGAATGAAATGCCAGTCAAACAATTCAAAAGATCATCCACACGGAAAGAACAATTTTGATTTAATTATAAAACTTTCGAACCAGAATAAAAACAACACACTCACATTAAGTCCAAGTGTCTGGGAATTCAAGTGGGGATGTTCAAGGAAGATTTAGTCAGTCGCGAACTATTTTTGGAATTTTCATTAAATTTAGACAACTTGAAACGGCTAAGAAGTGAAAAATTCGAAAGAATTGTTTAATTTTTCATTGACGATTTTCATTATGTTCTAGCATTCACTACGTGAAACTGAGGATGATCTTTTTGGGACGATTGAACAAAAGTAGGTCGAATTATTTGTAGAAGTCCCAGTTTTACTTTCATGGGATTTCATTCACATTTCTCCCTCAAAATCAAACTTTCTCGTAAGACTCGCTTAATTTTAATGAAGTATTTGGCATGAAGACGAGGAAATTATATTTCCTGCGAGATGGCGTAATTTCTACCCCATGTGTTAGATACAAATATTTGACATGTTTTTGACAGATTTTAATGTCAAACTGTCATCAACTGTTTGTGGATGAAGTGGAGTTTTAGAACGTTTACTTTTGGTCGATTGAAATTCAATATTCTTGTGCAAATACACGAAAAACGTTATTTTGTGAAAACTCGTAGCGAAAATACTATTTTCGGTCTTATAGGCAGATGATGGTTAACAGAACTTATACATAATGGATGGGAAATGCAAAATAAGTGACGTGCCAGCTTTATACAGAATATTTTCAAGTAAAAAAATCTAAAAACTCAGTTGGAAAATATAAATTTTCTTATGAAAAACGTAAATAAAAAAGACTTGTTTTGTCTTAAAGTCGTGGCGTTTTCAGGCTAGCGATACTAGAGACATATAAGAAATAAAGCGTAGACATTGAAAAAACTGCATTGATCTTGTTACATGGAAGAACTAATTACATGGAGGAAAACAAGCCAGTCAATGGCGGTTAAGGTTAAACAAAAATTTTTAAAGCTGCGCATTGCTGAAAGACGATACCGTAGGGCAAGTAGATCTGCTTGGAAAAAACTTTTTGACCAATGCTGGTTTGAAGCAACGAGTATCTCCCATTTGAAAATAACTTTTGAGAATATTGTATTTCCAAGCAATTAAAGGCCATGCTGTAAAGTCACGTCGATAAGCAACTTATGAAAATGAGAAATCTGTATGACTGGAAATTCTTAAAAAAACGTGGTGAGATATAAACGTGCTCCGTTGAGTGGTTGAAAATTAAGCTAAAAAGATATCATCCATCTTAAAATATAGGAATTCATTCCAAATGAGAAACCAAGATTTCCAAAATCTATGAAAATTGCCGGGAGCATATCTGGATTAACAACAATCATTCAGCCATGATAATATTTCCATAATATAAGTGAAAGTATTACAAATTATTACAGATGAATCCTGCACCTACCCTTACGAAAAATATCGGCTATCGTCAGTGTGCAACGTCGGTTTCACATTTGGGTTATCCGCTGTCAGTAGTTCATACTGACTAGGATAGTCGTTCGTAGGCCTGAGCAATTTTTGAGAACTTTGACACTTGACGTAAAGTCAAAATTCTAACAAGGAGCCAATAGCTTAAATAGGTAACCAAAGCATTTGGATCAAAATTTGGGACAGTTTTTCGAACTTCCTTAAAAGTTGCCGCTACAGCAAACATACAAAAGCTGCACCTTGTTCTGACCTGATTGACCCCCTTTGTTTGCTGGAGTTCCCTAGAATCATTTAGTATGATACCATATTGTAGGCCCAACGAAATGTCTTTGCCTTGAATGATTTTTTTAATTGCAGACAACAGCATTCTCTCTGATATTCAATGAATAGGAACAGTTAAAAAGGTTCCAGTGACGTTATTTTATTAAAAATTTTTTAAGTTTTCCAAAACCAATAAAAAATGTGCTCTACGTGCTAGGATATTCCGAACCTGGAAGATATGCATGTCTTTGACTAAGTCCAAGAGATGGAGAGGTATCTCGTGTGGCAACTAAAAAGCATATAAGTTGCCATTGTCGATCCTGGTGGTCTTCGTGTTATTTTCGTTTCTTATCTATTAATTGTCTCCACATTATTTCAAGTTGTCTCCACATTATTTCAAACCATTCACTTGTATGGTTGTCTTGAATTGCTTCTCATTTTAAATATATCCTTAAGACTGCATTTTCAATAAGTTTGTAAATGTTTCCTTTATGTTCGCACTTACTTAACATTGATACAATGGTTTCCCATGTACAAAATGTGGTTTTTGGTTGAAATCCTAAGTAAACACCAGATCTGAGGTCAAGTTCCGGCTAGTAACCCACTTTACGTCTATTTTGAATAGCACGAAGCTTTTCACATGCTTATTTGTTCACCGGGACGTTTTTGTTTCTATCGGTATTCTATATAAAATTATCGGTAGTCCACAATTCTTTCGGGCTTCGATTCATCCTGCGAATGAGTAGCGTAATTGTCTGTAGAAGTGAAATCATACTGATTTCTAGTACTGAACATTATCAAGCACTAAGACTTCAAAAAACTCCCAGTCGAACGCTTATTGCACTCTAATTTTCAAATGCATTAGTTTTTGAAAGCATAACTTGATGGACATAAGAGATAAAAATGAAAGTGCGGAGGAAGACGCATTAATTTTGTTTTGTGTATCCAAAGCACAATGACTCAATTTCCCCAGAAAAATTATTCTCACATACATTACAGCTCAGAAAGTAATTCATTGACATCTCTTTACTTATCGACGTTGTTCAATGCTTGCAAGCTCTCTACCTCTAAAAGCTCGCTTTATTTTCTACACGTTCAGTTTATAACTGTTTTCCTTTATTTGACCTATTTTAGTTATGGCGACCTGAATAGCTACCAATTTGAAACATTTCAGTTTGGTTATAAGGTGAAGTTTTTTCTGAAGATTTTGAGCGTTTATTTTTGGTTTTGTTTATTTTAAGTTTTGATAAACTTCGATGTTCAGTGCCAAAAAATTTCTTAAATTACTGAATATGGGTAACTTGGTAAGGATGCGTAGGCGTGGTAACATCCGTGTGATGGATGTATTTAGTTTGGCCTAACTCATAGCGCTTCATTGTGCGTGGTAGGTATTTCAATCTGTGTCTACGATGGTAAAACCTTCGAAGTTAAGGAATTTCATTACCGTGACCTGAATGTAGTAAAATGTTAGTATTGTATGTACGTATTTGATAAGTATTTGCATGTTTTGAGTGCCGAGGAGTGCAGTTTTAAAATATATAGTTGTACATAACATAGAGTTGGACCTGAAAAGCTGTTTCCGTCTTCAAAATGGTATCTTAATGAGTACTACACCATGCTTATAACCAAAGATGGACACGAAAAAATCTCAAAATGGGATTCATATACGCACGAGCCACGGAGCCACAACGTCATACTACACTCCTGAATCCCACCCCTCCTTAGGGGCAGAATTCATGGTTGGTCAAGAACGTATAGCTGCATGTGATTTATCCAATGAGGTAACTGAAGCCTATCATTTAGATTGTCAACCTCAACAGAGCACTGAAAAGAGTGCTTCTTGCTTACGACAAGGCTGTCGACGACAAGGCTGTCGAGTCGGAAACACTCCGGGTCAGACTAACCGAGCGCAAGTTTAGGCAGGATATGTTTCGAATAATGCAGTCGAGGTTCAAGAAATCCGAATTGGTCTTGCAAATTATAAGGAACGTTAATGACGTTAACAACGGGATCGGTGTATTTGAAAGGATAGTAGAAATAAAAGGAAGCAGAAAACGAGATGAAAGACCAAAAAAAGTTGCAGTGATGCTTAAAATCTTCCTTCTTCAATCGGTAGGAACGGGTGTCTTGGATGCTCTCCTGTCTTGGATGTTCCAGGACCGTAGTAAACAGCATGATAAACTGCTTCTACACTAGGAACTAATACCCAAGCAAGCTTTTAAAATGAAATGTTCCACATTGAAACCATTGGCATTGAAGAAGGTTAACAGCGTACGATCACAAGTTGAGACCGAATCTTAGTCTTGGAAGTTGAAAGCAAAAAATATAAATCTGTCTCCTGAGTTTTCTTTTTATCCTGAAAAGTGACGTGGTCTCTTCACAAATTTTAGCCATTTAAATGTGCTTCGAGAGCCAAAAATCATTAGAAGACCTGTCCATGAGAGAAACAACTTCAGGATAAAGTTGACACTTGCCAATACAAGAGAGCATAAGGTATCTATCGCATAAGGTATCTATCATATCTAGCATAAGGTATCTATCCACAAAAAAGACTGCTAAATTTCGCCTCGAGCAGAATCAAAATTACCTGGATAAAAACTACAGGATTGACTAAATTGTAAAGTACATAATCTACGGGATTGGTAGATTATTCAGGATTCGTGGTTTACACAGGCCCTTCCACTTGAGGTGAGTTTCCCATAGGAAATAAATCATAAGACACAAAAGTTACGATATCCTCATTGCTTGGTCTTCCCACGAATCATATTTTGCGTCTGTCTATTTATCCTAACAAAGAAGAAGATGACACCATCTTTAGACCTGTTTCCGCTTTAATTTTTCTTATAGAAAAAACCAACACTGACTAGTTTGAATAAATTGATCACATTATCTCCGGACACTTTTTAGTCAGCAATGAACGTGTCGTTTTCGCGGAAATTCGGAAAATACTGATGTGGGTGCATGAGGGTCCAAAAATCTTGATTTCGGTGTCACAGCCCGTGGTGTCTGCAGCAAATGACGATATGAAATCACGGTACGAGAACCGAAATAGTAGACGACTCCATTAGGAGTACTCGTCAGGACAAAATGCCTGGAAGATTGTTGTCATAGAGGAGAGCATGTTTGATCTGTTATCGACGCCGAGGAAAAAGGATTCTTTCGAAATTCAGGTTGGAGTAGAGTGATAAACAGTTCCAAGCTAAGTTCCAGTAGGAACAGGAGAAGTTTCTTGATGATACAATTTCTTGTACGACACAGGGTCCGACAAATAGGGCATAAGCAGCCTTCACCGGTTAACTATGACAAAACAGATGTGAACTGTACGATGAAAATTCCTTTTCAATTATACAAATAATATTTTAAATATAAGGGATGTTTTTAAGAGGTTTAGAGCTTTGAATACATATAAAATACAGATACATTATGCTCAAGCCTTTTTTATCGAACGTGCCCTTTACCGAACGAGCCCTTTTTTCGTTTGTTGCTCACTTTTGTCGGGTTTTTCTTTTTTTGCGACTAACTTCATTTTTTCGGTAATACTGTTTTAGCCTCGTGCGTGATAGTGTTTACGGAAAAATAAAATGTCTCTACAGTACACCCAGTCAATTAACACAACTCAAAAGACTTTGAGAAGAAATCGTCGAAGACGCTATAACTCCGTCTGTTCGTTTACGGATTCGATTCGCTCATCGTTGGTCATGAAGCAAAAGTGTCATAGCATTCGTCGAAAAAACACCACAGAGAGCACCATCAACTTCCAATCCTTCCCCTTTCCTCCTATATACCCCAGTCGACACACCATGGGAAGCCGCCACTCCAGCAACTGGGAACGGTAAGTCGCGAGGACCTTTTGTATATCCTTTTTTTTTAAATTTTTGTATGTTTTCACGTGTATCGCCACCACACGCGTCACATTATTTTGACAGCCAATAAAGTAATTTTATTAGGAAGACAATTCTATGGCATTTTTATTAAAATACGATTTTGGAAAAATGACCGCTTGAGCGAATCTTGAATTTCAGAGGGTCAAACGTCTCGGCTTTGTCGGCGTAGAGGAATGATTTGACTGATTCTCACAAGAAACAGTCCAGCAGTGTTAACTCAAAAGACCTTGCCAGTCAATTCACAGGTCCAAAACGAGAAACATGGCTCATAAAATGTTTCTTTATAACATGTATAATTATAATTCCTAGTAGCTGTTTTGAAGATATATGGACCAATGATTCCGCCGGCCTATGTGCCGCCCAAATAGTGCGTCTTTCCCAAAACTGCGTCTTTCTACAGATGTAACGGTGTTTGAGCAACCGCCTCTGATTGATCATCACTCCGAAAATGGCAGCTTATTTATTGACGTAGCCATTCAACCAGAAGAGAGCCTCATCGCGAAACCAAATATACCAATGAAATTCGGGATCTGCAACAATTCATTCTCGGTCCCATACACCAAATGCACGCCTCGCCAATTCCTGCACGAGTTGGATTTTAAAATCTTGGAGAAATCTGATGGATACAGTAATTTTTGAGCACAATATCGAATAGTCTCACTTGGGGTTTCACCGATATTTCGCACTACAGCTGCTATGGTTGCGCACTGTACAACGTGTGAATGTATGCGTATTTTCAGCGAGAGTATCTGCGCAGCGGAAACTAATCATGTTCAATCAAATTGATTGTTCAGATCGACTATAATGTCGGGATTTAAATTGACAGAGTGCGCTTGACCGTTTTTTCAAGATAAGTGTGCACAATTCGCAGACGTTGCTAAGACGTCAATCTCTTCATGATTAAATGCAAACCAAAACATCCATAAAACATATGACAGCTGTCAAATCATACGTAGCATTAAAAAGGGTTGTCAACTTAAAGCTCTTGAAAACGTCCTTTATATCGAAATTTATAAAATAAAGATTATTAATTTAAACGAAGCAATTTCATTGGTTAATTCTTCATTATTCCGGAAAAATAATGATTTCAATAAGCCGTATAAAGCACATACGGTAGAGAACATGTTGTGAAATATTTTTTTCTTATTGACATTTCCATACAAAAGTGACACTTACTTGGATATTTTGGAATTATTTCTTGCATAACCAACCATTCACCTGGAAAAGATAGAAAGATGATTAAGAATGTAAGAAGAAAAACTTTGAGCTTATACTAGATTTTATATGTATCTATTCTGGTAAATCGCGTAAAGTTTTAGCGATCCATGTCAAATTTACTTTCTGAATCAAGACTAGGCGCGTTTCGAATGTCTGTAAAATGAAACAGAGATATATACGGGAATGATTAATTATTTATTTACTTTCTTGCATAAAATTCTTCCAAAATTAATTTAATCAATCTTTCGTCAATTTTTTACAAGAATAACGATCCATTGCCGAGTGCTTTGGCTCCATCACTTAATGGCAAAAAGCACATCAATTTCTTTTTAATCATGAATGAAAACTCTATTGAATCGTTTAAAACAAAAAACTGGTCGCTATCCTTTCAACGGGTTTATATTGAATTTCTCATATCCTTCATTTGTGAAAGTGAAAGGGTCACGCTCTCAATACACACATCAATACCATTTACCTTTTTTTGTGCTTTCAAATAATGCACACAGGAAAATTTTTCACAAGGCCTTTTTTAAGTTTCCCGGTCGATTCTTTGAATGGTGTTGCAACTCTCGTGATCCTTACGCTTTTTTTGTGCTAGCTTTTCCATAATGAATTTCGTTACAACCTACTTGAATGCTGTTTCAAAGGCCCAAGTAATGGTTGTTCATATTTATTCAATGTTTTAATACTTACCCATAAGATTATGACGGAAAATTTTGAAGGAAGATCATGTAGAGTGTCCTTATAATTTTCGCAGAGTCAAGCTTGAAAACCGGATTGCAGGTTGTTAGTTTGATGTTCGCTTAGCTATAATGCAGTTAATGTTTATGTTGAATAGTTTTTAAGTAAGGCCTAGTTGATTGGACGTTGCTGCAGTCCTCATGAATTGCGTACTGAATTTCAAAGAACCATTTTCAATGAGTTTTTTGACTCAACAAAAAATTTCTTTGAGCAGGTAACCCCTATTTCAATATCTTTTCGCTTTTCCAGTGAGCGCCCAATAGAATTTTCAATAGCAAATTCAGAGTTTTTAGTTTTCTTTTTCCTCTCCTTTTGTTCTACAAATTAAAACTTGCATTCCAGCAAAAAATGCCCAACGGAAATTAATGATATCCTTAGTTTTCCCATTTAAAACATCATTTCCTATGGGACAATTCCCATTAGCAAAGTCTGTTAAAAAGCTGTGTAATTAAAATCCATCAGACAATGACGAAAAACCAAAATAAACTTACACCCACGTCCTTGTCGTTTTGTGCTAATGTTAATAAAGCACAGTAGATTTAATTATTATCACAAAAAGGAAAACAAAAGGAAAACTGCTCAAAAAATGTGAGGGTCTGCTCGAAATGGATATTTCGGATTGCGAAAATAGCGTGGCACGGTCGGATTAAACGAAATGGTTTACCGGCCAGTTAACGTCGAAGTCGACTTTCGGCAACGACTTTCGGCTACGTTCCCAGTACATTCCAAGGAGTAAAGTGCGAAAAATTGCTTCGAGTCTTTCTTATCCAATCTTCAATGATTAACGACTTTGCACCCTATCCTATCAAGAGGCGATGGCTACTTACCCGCTTTCCTGAGTGCGCACAGGACACACAGATAACGGCCTGACTAAATTTCCAGCCGGCTAAGGAGAAAAAATTACCTTTCATATCAGATTTCTTAGCACGTAGTGTCCTAGTTGAGAGCGTTCTTGCACTGCTCGATTGATTACTCTGCAATTAGCAACCGGATTCCATCCTGCTGCCAAACATCTTGCCTATCTTTTTGGCTGCGAGAATTTTATCGTAAGCCTTTTTCCCACATTGCCGCTCGCAGAGCACAAGGACGATGACAGTGACGGCAGAAATATAGAGCAACGAACGGTTGGGTACTGTCAAAATAATGAAATTATCTGTCGGATAGGACTATGAGCCCCCCAGGGACTTTGAAAACAATCACATTAAGAAAATTAACGCGCGGCATGTAAATTGTTGTAATCCTGGAAAATTGTAATTTATGGGAAATTGTGTGGAACGACGACAATGATGGTTTGCACTCCAGACGATACACGGATAGAGAATGGTTGACGGCATACAATATATTCTCTTGTTTGAAATAATTGGGCTTTTGTTATTAATTGGATCATTTTGCCTAAGGTGAAAATGACATAAGATTCATGTGTGACATTTAAATCGAAATATTTAGCACCTGAACTTGAAATGTTTGTGTTAAATGTACGTTGGATTTCAGGCAGGACCTTGGGTGATTAAGTCTGATGGAAGAAATTAGACGATAAATTTATGTGTGAAATTCGCAGTAAGACGATAAGTTCATGTTTATGAAGATTTTTATTATATTAAGAGGTCTGTTATTGATAAACTTAAACGTTTTTCTGCGCAGAAAAAATAACAAAATAGAAATGGCGAGGATATACTAAAATGAATATCTTATAGGCTCATAATTGAAACTAATAGCCCAACCTTCGATGCCACACATGCAGAAATTTGGTATCCTAAACCTAATTAGCCTCGAGAAGACTTTTTGAGACCGTCTGAGTTCTTGCACTGCACTGCAAAATTTCAGAGATATGAAGTAGGAAAAAAAATAAGGAGCACTAAGAATAATGCAAAACACAAATTCTAGTAACAAACTAACGAATCCTTCTCGGCTCTCGGAGCATAATGCGATAATAAAGGCGGAAATATAATACTGCGAGACGGTGATGCGAGAGCGCGACGAGCGTCTCGCATCAAAAGTCAAGCAGTTTGCGTAACATGCATTTGTATACGACAACGTACAATGATTGCGATGCGTCGATGCGAGACGAGAAATATTCGGAAAAACGTAAATTCCTCTAAACGAGGTGCATGACATTTATCAGATGCTCTATGGCGCGTAAATGAAATTTACGAAGGAAGGTTATTCCGAATGAATTTTGAATGAAAATTTCGTGCATCCTTGTTGAGGCTATTATTTGCGAAACGAAGGAAAATTCCAAATTCAAAAATTTTGAAAACTGAAAAATAATTTTTATCAAAGTTCATTTGAAACCTCACCAATTTGACATTTGTCATATGAACATTATTCTTCCTCACATCGCGTGCTTTGTAAATTGAATGCGTTGTTTACACCGTTTGAAAGGTCTGAGAGTCGCCTACACAGATCTGAAGCTGTCAACTTGCAAAACCCGCTAAGAAAGCTTTGAAAATCAGCGAACTGAACCGCTATCCGCTAACCGCTGAACCTATCAAAATCTGTTATAATAGTGATTGCGGCTCTTTCAAAACTAGTTACGATCAGTGCACTTGCAAAATCTCATAAGCATTATGGCTGATCTGTGCGTTTCATCAGCAAAACGTGTTACAATTCCAGAATTTTGAAGTTGCGAGATTTCAATTTCGCTGGTTCCTTAACAACCAGCTAGCTCCCTTCATATTGGATGCCTCGCTGAAATTAAGCAAGGAGCTATGGGTTTGAGGGAAAGTAACAATTAAGACCGCAGCAACACAGACGATCGGACATCAATTCCGGAGCAAAAGAAGTGATTGGTTTGATGACAAATGTTATGATGTGTTAGATAAAAAGAATCATGTGTATAAAAAATATTTTGATAGGAAAACAAAGACGAAGAGGATTAAGTGTGTTTCGCCATGAAAGCCCAAAAGAATAATACAGCGCCGGGTATCGATGAGATTCTATTGGATCTGATTAGTTATCCTCTGTGCTATTCAATTTGAAATATTTTACAAGAAAGCTACCTGTCCATACAAGAGGCACACAACTATACAAATGAAGTGTACTGGTAGCCTATGCGGATGACATCAATATTTGATCACTATCCCTAAAACCCGCGCAAGATAAACAGCATAAACAGGAAAGTGATAAGACTTACAATAAGAACTATGCTATGCTATGGGTGCTATCCGCAAAAATATTGAGATCCTCTGAGTGACGGATCGTGTGGCGGATAATTGAAGTGAACCTAGACGGGAACTGACGGCGAATTTTATGCAACCATGAGCTGTTTAAAATTTTTGACGTGCTGGAGGTCTCAACGATTATAAGACTGCGAAAACTGCAATGGGCTGGCCATGTGACTCATATGGACGAACAATTGATGCCTAAAAACGAATTCATTGGGAGAACTAAAGGATGGAGACCAGTGGAGAAACCAAGGAAAGAGTGGTCCGATTCGAAGACAGTACTCCGCTACTCAGATTTCAAAGTTGGATGACGCAGTCAATACACCGAAACAGTTGGAGGCGCTTGTTGTAGAAAGCCGCTGGTTTCATTGGAAAGAGAATGGACTTTTTTAAATTTTCAAAACCAGTTGATTTGCGTTAACTATATTTTTCAGCATTGAAAATTAACACCATTTCTCTTCGAAAATATCTCTTGCTATTTAGAAAAATATGGGTAGCCTTTCTCACGAACTAAGTACAGCTGCAGCTTTAAAAAATTTAAAGTTCTTGGACTCTTACCATTTACACAAGATCATAGTGTTCTGCCTAGCTCAATCTCATTTTCTGCGAATTTGTTCCTTGGAACAGATCTATCTCACCTTATAATTTGTTCATGAATTCGTAATGTGTAAGGTGAATATCTGTCTTGAATAGACCTAATCTCACAGCTTGTTGTCTGTGTCTCTGATACGAAGAAGTGCATCGAACTTCATTATTAATTTCTTTTCCTACAAAAAAAATAATCTAATTGTTTGCTAACTGGTGGTCTGCAAGTGAAAAACCTAGTAAATATCGCGTTTGAGAAATCACCATATAGCTCAAGCCGTTTAGGTTTCAGAACATTGTCATGATGCATAAAAACTGAAAAATCTAAAGTCGAAGAACTCTACACATGTTGTCTAGGTCCCGGTTCAGGTCTAGGAATTATTATTTATTCTAGGAATTATTCACGTGAATTATTGATTTATTTCGTCCAGTTGAGCACAATTTATTTCAGCATTGATGGTTTCTCCAAGCTGCAGGAACGAATAGTGAATAACTCCAGCCATCCTGCACTAGATGTTAACCATTATTTTCTTTGGATAGAGGCTTGGGTTTGGCATGTTTCTGGTGACTCAACAGGGCCCAATTCAATCGTCAGTCCCAATTCAGTTCCAAAACAATGTTGCGTAAGAGAAACCACTGAAGAACCCATTTTTCAAGTTTTTTTATTAGTCCTTAGAGCGTTCTACTCAATTTTGTTGATTTTGAAACGGAGCTGCGAAACACAGAAAATACGTTTTAAATAGCTATAGTTGATTGGTCATTTGTAACGCACAGGGAAATTTCGTATACCAAAATGTATTATTGCCAAGAGTATCATAAAAGATCAGAAGGCAAACCTCGACAGCGCTGGTTCGCTTCCATTATCAAGAGAGATCGAAGTTTGCTACTTCCTAAAATGGAGGACGCGTCTAAATTCCAATTAAACTTAGAAGCATGAAATGTTGATGACTAAGACCCAATATGAAAGTTAAATTGTGTAATTGAAAACGAACGACAGGAATGATTTGAGTAATGAAAACAAAAGGATATAAAATCCAGTAGGTCATCATGCTAACTAAAAGAGCTCATTAGGGGTTGATGATTGATGAAGTGCGATATTCCGTACTATGACCGCTTCTTGTTTGACAAGTTTTATCAAAAACCTAGTGGCAAAAAACTTGTCTTTTGGCGAGATGTTTGGTAGGCAAATATCCAATTATATTATCCATCTATCAGGATTTCACACAGAAACCCGGCACCGATGGAATAGGGAAGCAAATAACATTGTTCATCTTTAATTTAAAGTGATTGGTAATTGGTTTCTCTTTGCATTAGTCTATAAATAACGTATAAGGAGACTTATTCGAAATATAAGGAGGAAACTGCTACGACTATCGGCAACATGTGCACGTACAAAATCAGAATCCCTTCGACATGAATAGGTATCAATTTAAGAAAGCATAATGCAAGGAATAAAGCTTGGTACTATTCAATCTATTGAAAAAAGGTAATATAATGCCTTACATAACATTCTCTATGTTAACATTTCACGAAACCAGACCATGAAAATAAGCTGTAAAAACAAGTATCTTTGTATAGTATACCGATAAATTTCATAATGAAATACATGAAACGTCTGAATTTCAATACAAATTCAGTGCCACAGGCGATTACCACATCCATGTAAATAATAGTTCTAATACCGAAAGTGCAATATGATAATAAAATTAAGAAAAAAATACTGAATTTTCGAAAACACAACAGGACGAAGCACAACGTTACATTCAAATGGATTGAATAAAAAAAGCAAAATAAACACTAAATATTATCACAAAACATTTCGAAATCTTTAATCAGGATATTTGGTGAAGTTTTTGCAAACATTAGCAATGAAAAAAAATATTTACAACATTTTTATATAAATTAATAAATACATAAAACAATAGTTTTCAAATAATGCGTGAAAAAGATCAATTGGGTCTCCAACCGACTTATTAGCGCTCAGTAAAAACGAACGTAAATTTGTCGTGGTATGATCCATATACCATATATACACAACTTAAACGAACATTCAAAAATATGACAATTGAAAAACATAACGAAAAATCAATAATAATGAGCTACAGCGAAATGGATATAAAGTAGAGTTTCTACGTAAAAGTAAAAATATTTTAAAAAAATAGATTTTGTTAGCCAGTCATACTGTTCGTTTTAGATGTTTGTTGGTGCTGCCATAGCGTAACAACAAACAGCGATAACACTCCGACCATCGACTAATCTAACGGATTTTGCAGAATTGTATTAGTGTTAGTGAAAATTTTGATTTTTTGCTCGTTTTGTTTACAAGCCAAATGTATATAGATTGACAAAATAGAGAAAAATAAACATTTTTACGAACACCAATGCAACTCTGCTGAATTTTTTGAATACCGTTAAATCGGTCGTTTGTTCGGAGTGCGCTGTTTGTTGTTACGCTATGGTGCTGCCTTTTACTAGCGGTATATATAGGCATAACGGTCGTCCATTTGATCGGCCGGCAAACAATGGACAATGCGACTCACGCACAGGAGTTGGTTCACAACGTGTGGAGCGTTCGCATCGTTCTTTGTCAAAGTTCGAATCATTTAAATTAGATATACCGTTTTCGCCTCATGGCTCGTTAGTTTCCGGTAGTTGAAACCGATAATACATAGTCGCTTATATGGACATCAGTCGTAGTGTTTCCGAATACAATTAATATAATATTTTGATTGCATTGAGTCGTATCTTTCTTTATCCGAAAAATAGCCAACTCGGCAAAATATTATTTCATGAACACCCATAACAATACAAAACACGACATGTAACTTCCCACAACTTTACGCTGTCGTCTCTAAGGCATCGGGAAGCGTAGGCGATATCGATGTTTCACCCGACCCAGTGCGCAGAATAACTGCAAATGCAATCTTAACTTTGCAAAGAAGGCATAAAGCAATTTCTCCTATGGTTTATCATAGGCTTAATCTTACGCTTTCCGGGAAAGGGTTCAATGGACAAAAGGGAAAGCCAGCTCAACTAGACGTAACGATGAACAGTTCTACACAAATTTCGTTCCACCCAGAAAGCAATCGGAGATGAAAAAAGTGTCTTAGATTTTCGATTTGGGATAAGGTGACGTGCTTCACATATACACATCCAATTTAAAAAACAAATGACCACCTTGACTAAATGTTCTGCATAATTCCTGCCAAGATAATGATATCAAGGAAGAAGATTCGCCATCCTACAGGAATGTTTTTGGGACCAAAAAGGGTTTTCAATGGTGAGCTCAAGGAATGAAAAAAGTTTTCCTCCTCGTTGAATTTAAGCCGCACTTTGACATAACAAGGTAATGAAGGCAAAAACGTTCTTCCTCCAGAGAGTATACTGGGCGCGTTTGACTAAATCCAAGGTATCGGCAGGTTTAAATTTCCAAGGTTTTGGCCATTTTGCCTTCAACTGCGATAAACAACACCAGTCAAAAGACTGCTCCATTCTGAAGACAGAAAGGAACGGAGGAAAGGTGCAATTTCTTGCGTTAATTGAAATAGCCAGCCAATAATGCCAGCACAGAATCTCCAAAAAGAGCTAAGAAGTAAAGAGGGTCTTTGTCTTTAGTTCAAGGAGTTTTAAAAACAGTATAACTTGAACCTCATGCTTACTCGTTTCTTCAAGTTTAATTCAGAGATGGCGCCAGCGAAAAATATGCAGCGTGTTAATTTGGCACATACATCACGCTATCGTCTGACATTTAGCTGCAAACACACACAAATTCAGTCTACCAAAACTAACATGTTTGTTATATCTGATCTATCAAGTCAAATATCATGACTTCACCTGGCACGTGGCCGGTTCTTTAACACTAAGGCCAAATCACTTCGGCAAGAAGACTTTGCTCTGTGTCTGGTGGGAGCCGAGTAGTGTTGTGTGAACTCTTGAAGCCCGGCATAACCGTTATTAAACAACGCTATAGTCAACAAATGATAAATTTCAACCGCGCATTAATCGAATGTCTCGTACCCAGATTGTGGTAGAAGATATGGCAAAGTGATATTGTTACATGAAAACGGGCCGTTGAACACAGCAAAACTAGTTTAAGGTGCAATGAAATCGCTTTGATAACATGGATGCTTGGCAAACATGGCACCATTTGATTATCACTTCTTCGCATGAATAGGGCACGCGCTCGGAAGCTGCACTTCAGCGATTTTGAAAAAGTTGGAAAGTGGCTCGATAAATACTCTCCCGCAAAAGACAAGCAGTTTTCCTGGCATGGTATTCAGGAATTTTTTGAAACAGGGGCAAAATATGTAGATGCCAATGGCCAGTATTTTGAATAAAAAAAGTTTTCTCCCTAGAAAATCCATATTATTTTACCAAAACAAACGGGAAAAAATCAATGCATACACCTGGTAAATCGGCATCTAGCAGTCGTCGTCCAATCGTTGAAGAGTCAATTTCGAGCTCTACTGCATTCACAATTTCTCTGAAACTCACGAATGGATCCTTTTTTGCTGCTCTGATAATTTGTCTATCTGTCTATCTGCTAGTTTTTCTTATTCTACTTCGATTTTCAACTAGAAATTTATATTTTCTGGCGTTTGATATCTTGTTTGTAGGGCATGCTAACAGGTTTTGGATTTCCTTGTATAAATTTCCTTATTTTCGCTATTTAATAATGTGCCTTTAGTTTTCCGACGTACAATGGATTCCACGACCACTGACTGCTCAAGGATTATGATAAAACATTGATTTTTGATACCGCCGGCTATTACAAATTCTCAACCAGACTAAGTCCAGCAGAATATGTAATGTGTACTCCTTTTTTCCTACGTTATGTGGATATATTCACTAACGCTGCTATTATTTCGCACAACAAAATCAGTGATCAAGCGAAGAAAACAGATGACATTAACAGATGTCTGTCTGACAAATAGCTATGATGCCAATGTTTTAGTGCTACCATACATTAAGAATAATTCTGACATGTGTAAATTTTGTTTGGAATGATAGCAACATGGAAATCGCTAATGCATTGAGATCTGCATGAATACTGCTATTATTTTGCAAATGATTGCATATTGCAACTTGGAAGAGGACAAGGACGAAGTTTTTCAAATTGTTGTAAACCAACTTTTTTTCAATAAAAAACATTTACATTTATTTGATCAGTTTGAAACTATCACGCATTAATTTACACATTTAAATGCCTTAAATGAACTACGGATGAAAAAATCGTCAAAGAAATCTCCGATTACAGCATGTATTCCGCGACTCAAAAGTCGATTTTCCAACGGACTTAACTAGTTTGAAATTTTTCTACCACGTTTTTATTTTGTAGTTTGTGCTGCAGGGTTTTTAATGATAACTTAAACTTTTTCTTCTGTCGACGTCTACGCACTATCTTATGCATTGCGATTTTTTAAGTGTTATTCAACAAGACGACGGGGATCAAAAATATTTGACTTTTTTCGGTATATAGCGAAGGAATAATAAAATCATACGTTCAATCTATAATCACCTGAAGCTACAAATAAATCGATTGCACCAATTTTTCACCAATATTCTGTACAGGCATAAAGTTTTCTTTATGCACAAAATTGGTAGATCACTTTCTCCTCTTGCATGCTTTGTATGTAGAGGTATAGCGAATTGGATGACGAAGGTGACACTTTTTTGTGTACAAAAAATTAAGCAACAAGCGTGGTCAGCTATTCAGCGAAATTGGTGAGCTCTTACCGGAAAATGTAACCCCAGAAGGTCTCTTACAACAATCGAAAAATGCAGTCGCGTGAGACATTAAGCTCGGGCTGCCCTGACAGTTAAAAAGGCAGACTGGAGCATTCCGAGGCGGTGGACAAATTTTTTGTCTAGCTCTCACTTTCTCTCCCTTCCCACCAGCTAGTGAAAGGATTCACATAATCTGAAGACAGCTGTAGGTTTAGTGTCATGCGGCCTAGCTCGAAGTTATGTGTCAAACGGTTCCAGACTACGTTTTCAGGTTGACAGTAAATGTGGCCAGTGTGTATCTCACAAAATATTACGCGTCTGGGAGTCCCCTAAGAGGACAAAATACTAAGGGGATAAAAAGTGTGTATCTTCTTATTAAAAAATATACATATATGTGCAAAATAACAGTGATGCATATGTATATTTACATTTAAAACTTTCCATTTTCCTAGAAAAAATCTTCGGAAATGAACGGTATCCCCTTGATTCGTGTGGTTGAATTCTTGGAAACTTCAAAGCATCTTTCTAATAAACGCAAAGCGTTCAAAATTAATTGAAAAACGTTGGACACTGAATCCCAATACATTTAGTGCGTCGCAGTGAGTAACTCAGCCAATAATGCCATCCAATTAAACAAACCACCCCTAATAATCTCTTGCAGCATATGGTGGTGAGACGTAATTGCAGCAATAATATCAACGATTTCTTGAACCAATTCAAATAATTTCCAACAAATTCCATTGATTTACAAATTCAATTACTTGCAAGGTGCTCACAGCCACAACACTGAAATATGAAACTGCTGAGCTCGGAGAGTTAAGGGAGCGAGTGTTGCCAACAAAACCACCCTTCACATCCATACTAGCACTGCCAAGCACCTATGCAGAATAATTTGTGCCTTGTGAGAAAGTTGAAATGTTTTATTGGTGTTGTGGTTCGTCGAGGCTGTTATAAATTGAGATGTTACACACCCTCCCTGGAAGTTTGCAGTTTGTGTTTGCAAACTTTTTGCTTCGAGCCAACCATTGAAATGAGGTAAGCGAAAGAGGACACTTCTCGGGAGCAGCGCTCAAGCTTGGCACAATACCATTCTTGGCAGCTGTTGTTTTTAGTACTTAGTGCAGCAAAGTTGTTTTAGAAGTGGAAGTTTATTAATTCGACTCGTTCAATCGTCCTTTTCGCCCTTCGTAGCCATCATGTGCATATGCGAAGCTTTTTAGCCAAGCTAAAGAGCAAGTGATTCAAAATGTAACAGTTACCTACACTTTTAGCTGAATTGAGAGACTGTGTTTTTTACGCGTCTATATCCTGCACACATGAGATGGAAACGTTTGGTAACATGTCCCTGAGCAAACAGTTATGTTTGTGAAGTTTCCAGGAAAAATTGAAATGAGCAAAGTTTAAATGGATGCGGGAAACTAATTTTATGCAGCAAATGAATACACAAGAGTCATTTTTGTAATACCAGTTGCACTTTTTTATTTGTTAACATTTGGAGTTTTAGCATTTTATTTCTGTTTATGTGGCTAGCCATGAGGAACACTAATTTATTCCAATTTATACTTCTATGTAGGCTTTCAGGCAAAAAATTACATACCTTTCCTGATATTCGGAACCATGGTATCCTTAACAATGAAAGTTTAAGTCTCATAAAAGTTAAAGACGGTGGGAAATATATAGGTGGCCAAATATACATAAAAGATGCTTTTTTCAAAATCTTCAGAAAAAACTTTACGACTGATGTCAACAAACAAATCACATATGATAAAATTTTACAACAAAAAAAAGCATACAATGAGAGAAATAGCATAGAAAAGCATACAATGCAGTAAATCCGTTTTTTATGGTAGGGAGATGAAGTCTGCTTACGCCCTGAGTGTTGGACTCCCAGACGCATACTGTATTTGGACTATCCAATAAATATCTCCCCTGATAACCTGAGAATCTAGCCTAGAACAATAGGACACATTAGTTTGGGATAGGCCTCGTGTTCTTATGCCTACAAGCGCCTTCAGATTACGGGAATTCCTTTCTCAGTGGGAAGGAAGTGCTAGAGAAGAATACCCTCCACCCCCGACGCATTCGAATGCTTCAGCATAGCTTTTTCTCAGTGCTAGCACTGCTGATCATTTTGTCCCACGTAAACCATTCATTTGTTAACCGTTTTCAGTTTTTTCCTCTACCCAAAGCATCGGGCAAAAGTCTTCAATTTTTGCTAAAGAGGTCTGCGTGCTGTTCTGTGACAGTGACCTGTCAATCTGGTGCAGGTAAGACTGAAAACATCCATGCCCGCTTAAGAGCTGGGTCAAGTAGAAATCGGTCTCAACATACACTGGATTGAGCAACGGCCTTGGGCCATGGATCAGGCGTGCTGTCCACCTTCCTTTTGTGTCTTGCTTCCACATCTGTTGCCAATTGCTGAGAGGGCGTTGTCATCCTTCCCTGGTTACCTCTTTTCTGTTGTCTTCCCTTCTGCGCAGGTAAATTTTTCTGCGCTCTTTCGCAAAGAGGACGATTGCCAACATTGCTATCCCCGAGACTGTTCGATACGCGCATGCAATGCACAGCGCTCAGTTCTATACACGCCCTGCAGCTTTATCAGCTGTTGCCGTGATGTATTAGAAAAACTCATCTTCGAGTCTATCAAAATGCCCAAGTATACAGGCCTTATTTGGGGGATTCTCTTTTGTTTCAGGATGAAGACTTCGGTTTTATCCAGTGCGAACCTGAAACCGTGACAGTCATACAGTCATCACCGCATCAGCATATTTAGTCTAAGTTGCGTATGATCGACTGTTCGTCCAGCGACCAGCGCTGCGACATCTTCCGCATAGGCGATCAATTGGGATTCATCCGTTTAAGCCGCAGCAGGCCGACTATAAGATGTTTCACAGGTCCGTGTTGAGGACGGAGCTCGGATCGAGACCAGAAGTAAGTATTGTCTCGTAGAATCGTTAAATAGGCTCCAGTTTCTCAAATAGCCCTTCAGAATCCGCATCAGATATAGTGGTACTTGAAAACGGTTCTGAAGCAATTCCAGAATATCCACTCAGCTAGCGCAGTCAAATGCATTTCGGACACCCTGAATAACCAGCAGGACGACCAAGGGTCACACTCACCACTTCTCCGATTCTACCGATGGTGTAGCGACCTGCTCCAGAATATGTAGCGACTTGGAGATAGGTCCACGAATCACGTTAGCGACTTTTCTTCTGAAAAGTTTTTCGAAAAATTTTCCGGACCTGTCTATCATATACAGTGGACGCAATGCAGCTGTCGGCTCGGAATTCCCTTTCCCCTTATTTATAAGCTAAAGCCTTTCCACCTTCCAGCAATCTGGGAAAACCCCTACGTGGCGTCATGCGTTGAACGTACTAAGGAGCAAGTCAGGGCAAAAGTATAAGACCATCTGTTTCACCTCAGCTGGAATCCCATCTGATCCTGGAGCCTTTGTTGCCTTCTCAGACAAAACTGCTTTCTCGAATTCCATATTCGTGAAAAGTGGAATTTCCATTGGTATTTACAGCCCGCATACTTTAATATATGTATATATCTACATATATATACATATTTTATTTATAGAACACAGAAACAAATCAATTCAGGCAGAACTTGATTAAGCATATCGTTCGTTATCGTTAATCATATCGATTAAGTTCATCGTTATATATATTGGTAAAGATATTTCTTGCTATTATAAATAATAAATTAAAAACAAAAATTGAAATAATTATAAAGAAATAATAATAAAGTATTGGATGCTAAATCATTAACATGAAATACATATAGATAATAAAAATAAACAAAAGGAACAAAGAATTAATTACCATGATCTCTCCTGCCACTGGTCTGGTGCTTTTGTAGAGGAAAGTGGCTGGGTTCAGGAAAATGCATCGTCCATCAAGTATTTCGTCGAGTCCACCGTAACTTGTTAATTCGTTCAGTGGTTTGCCTTCGCAGAATCGATTGCTTTGGTCGGTAGTAAAGCTAACGTAGTTTGTTTTCGGGCACCGTGATATTTCGGTTATAGATGCCCGATTCAACCAGATAGCGATTTGAATTGATTGGAAGTTGAAAATGAGTGAGGCAACGTTGCTTTCTTAGAAATGTCGCATACAGAAAGTCGGGCGATACAGTGGCTAGTTCGATAATGGAACTGAAACGGAAGTCCACTAGTTGTCCGACTCATGACCGCACACCTCGCCAAACAGAGCTTGTCCGTCAGCGGCCACCAACTTAGTGGACTTTTGAGTGGCCGAACAGTTCAGCGGAAGTGTACAGTTTGTTGCCACATTCCTCGTGAAGTCCTCGCTATGACGTCTTTGTCTTCTAAATCCATTATAGAAGTAAGAGTAATAATTACCACATAGCAAAATCGTTTAAACAATTTCAGCATTTAGAAAACTGTCGGTAAATTGACAAATTATTGAACCGTTTAAAAGTTGTGAAATATTAGAAATACTTGACGTCAAAGCTTTGTTTTCAAATACCCTAGTGATACAAGCCATATATCAATCGGAAGAATGGATGAAAAAATTCAACCCCGGGAGTACAAAAAAAAAATTGACTATAATAAATTAGCGGCGCCTGTAAAGATCGCTTGATTTGCTACATTGGGTATTCGTATCGCTTACTATTATCAAATAAATATAAGACTAAAAACCTGTGAAACCAATGCACGAGTGATTATTTCTTCGCCCTTTCCGCTCGGTTAAAAAGATTGGATGCATCTTAAATTCTAACATTTAAAAGCAAAAGTCATCCAATAAAAAGAGAACTTTGTGTCGCCATTCGGAATAACGTATATTTTTCCTGTAACAGGATTTGCGATGTCAATCTAGCAAACAATTCTCATCCTTTTCAAGTCTGTAAATTTATTCATTTCTCAATTATGCGGAAATTTGATCCTTGCCTACAGCGTATTTAAATGTATTTTGAACTTTTCTTTTGTTACTTCTTTACTTTCACAACAGTTAATAGCTTAAGGAAAACATTCCAAAGTAAGTCCATTAATCTGAATATTAGCATTCCCAGAATGCTTTCTGTGAACGTCAAATTCAATTCCATTTTGAAAATCACCAACTTATTTTAAGCAACACAACTCCGAGTGTAAAATTGGAACGCGTGCATAATTTATAGCCTAAAGTGAAAAACTTATTAGCTTCATTACAGGAATGCGCGGGAAATTCCTGTAACAATTGAGTAACAACTGAATAAATCTACCAAATAGAATTTGCGGTGAAATTCTCGCATAAGAAAATATGAAATGCCACAAAAGGATTTTCGCTATATTGGCAACATTATATTCGCCGATTGTGCACGTGTAACAGCCGGAGGGATACTTTTCGTTATTCAAACTCATCAGTTCGATAGAAAATCTTTCGCTATGTATAAGTGCGGTAAAATAAATAAAATATGATGAATTATTATATTTTATGCCTGAAAATTAATTTCTTGTCTCGAAATGCGGATATTCTCAAAGGATAATTGATATAAAGGTGTAACGAGTAAATACATGCATTAAAATCAATGTTCGTATGAAATGACATTTTCCTGTCCTTTTCGTGTTTGCATACGAAATTGGTTGTAACATACAAACAGGGATACCCGTACAAATTCAAAAATATCGTACAGTGCAATTGAATTTGTTCTGGTTGATTAATTAATTAGCCGTTGGATCGAAGCGTTTTGCTATGGAAAATGTGAAAATTATTTGAATTCAATGCCCAGCAGTGGATGCAATTTTAATAAGTTGGCAGCCAATGATGGAATTTAATATCTCATGTGTACAACCAAGCACATACGAGTACAACTTAAACATTCGCTTTTAAGTATACTATATGAAAATTTATTTGTTAATAGATTTAAGCAAATATTTAAAAATGATGATTGGAGAGAAGTAAATTATCTCCAATGCACATTTATTCCGTATTCCCTTGTGTAGGCGACATAAAAACAAACAATCAAAAGAAAAAAAATTTCTCAGTTAGAAAATTTACCGTTAATATGATTCACTTGTTTGTTGTAAACAACTAGTTATAAGAAGGAAAGTAAATTATTGAGTAAGGAGAATAATAATTGTTAAGTATCGATAAATAGAGAAGAATCCAGAGTTGTGAAGTATCGATTAATATACAATAATCCAGAATTGTGAAGTATCGGTAAATATAGAACAATCCAGAATTGTGAAGTATCCATAAAAATTGATAAATAGAATCAGCGCAGCAGAATTTCATTGTAGTCCCGAAATCAAGCAGAGGTGGTCAGAATCAGCGCAGCAGAATTCATGTAAATTGAATATTTTATTTTTACTTGCTTTTATTTAATTACATCTATTTATTATATTTCCATTAAATTTTTGTTAAGTGAATCAATAATCCATGCTTGGTTTTGTGTGATGTAGAAGGATTAGGGCTTTCATAATGTCCTGAAACCCCCACGTCCGTGCGGTAAGCAAGTCGGTTAAAAGTAACTTCCTTTTGTGGGCTTTGTATTTTCAAGAAAACCTGTTTTTTAACCTTGTTCTGCTTTTTTAGCACAGATATGACTTATCGGTTGTGGCAATTAATTCTTTTGTTATTAATTGTTGATATTTTTTTTTCTTTTTTGAAAATACATCACACATTTAATTTACTGTTTATTCAATAAAGTACTAAACGAACAGGATTAGGTAGACAAACGCATAGGACCATCCAGTCAAGCTAAGTTCTACCAGGTCATCTTATATTACATCTTATATTACTTATATAAGAATATATACTTATATTCTTATTATATTAGTTCACACTCAAGTCTCACGCCTAGACTAACTATCAAAAACTTTTTTTATCCTACAAACTAAGCGCCGTCGATCCCCGTCAATTTCCTTGTATCACATACGTGTTTCGTCGGTGTGCCATTTCCGATGTAAGATTTCGTCCTAAGTCTATCACTAGGAGATCTAGCGAGATCTATGAAATCTAACCCCATGGTCTGTCACTAGGGGTTTCTTGCAGCTATTGCTCTACTCCTGCTTCAGTTCACACTTCTGGGACTATAATTGCCAAAACTTTACACTCAGTTGGATTGGTGACCCGATTAATCAATTGTTTGTCGTAGTGGATTGTACGTCAAATTCTTATGATAACTCAGGTAGTTTTATCTTGATTGTAAATTTTGTGGAATAATTGAAGGACCCTTTTCCGTAATGTATTTTTTCAACGTAGTTCCTTATGTAAGTCTATGTGTCTTACGTACGAAGAATATCCGAATATTCTCCTCTGGGCGAGGTTGTAACACGGTTGAACCGCTTTTTGCTGGTTTTCGCCGTCTGGCAGAAAGAAGTACTTTCAGTCGTATAATCCGTTCAAAAATGAGGAGTCTGCTTTTCGAATTTAACTATTTTGATTTTGCTAGGATGAGTAGGGATGTAAGGATACAAGAAACTAGTATATGTTTATTTGTGGGAGTTCTGTCCCAAAAATTCTGTTGCCTAGCGTTAGTCAAAAGCACTCAGCTATCTTTTTTCATCACATGTATTCGTCTTGTATTGTTAAGGGTAGTTGTCTTTGGTGTATTCTTCGTGCGTGTAGCGTGTGTATAACTGTGTTGATTCTTATCTTCCATTTGCAGAAGTATCTAAACAGTGCGTTGATAGACTGTTGCAATTTAAAAGTGGTGACTTCTGCTTTTCTGGGTGTGACGGCGAAGAGATATAATTTGACGTTTGCGAGTGGAAGAAGCACAGGGTGGATGTTATAAAATACGGGTGACAGTGGCGATCACTGGATGCATTCCAGAGCCGACCGTCGAAGTGTTCGGAAGTTGTAAACGTCGAGTATGAGAGATCAATGTAGTGTTAGTGCCAAACGAAAAGCAACAAATTGAATGCGTTTGAAGAAATAAGAACATACGAAAGAAAGAATAGGAGAATAGAAGGGATGGTAGGGAGAGAAGATAGGGATTGCAGCAGACAGCGATAATGGATAACAAGAGGAAGCGAGATAGCATATACTGCGATCAAGGGAATAAAAATCAAGCAAGGAGCTATTTTACACGGAACTTCCTATATTCGTCTATCAGATTCGGCCAATTTAAATTTTTAGTTTTAAATTTTGAGACACATTTTCTATTTGCAATCCATTCAAAGCAGGTTAGTTGCCGGTCAAATATAGACAAGTCATTTTTAAGGTCAAGGTGTCCATGGAAAGCGGGCATGGAGCTAAGCAGGATATCAACAAATCGCTCCATTGGTTGTCCAGTTCGACAAAATTACACTAAAGTTGGACGAGATTTTCGTTACCTTACTTCAAATGCAGGAAACCCTGCCCAAGACAAATGCCAAGGAGTCTGACCAGTGAAGCAAAAACGAGCAATTAGCTGCAAAAAATTCGAAAGTATCTGAGTAATGGCATGGAAGTTAGTGGCAAGGGTAATAAAGGGATTAAGGAGGCTTAGAACTGTCTTACCACCACCTAAGCCCACCAGTGCAGTCAAAAATATGGCGATTAAGCCAAAACCAAAGCCGACCCAAACCTGTCACCACCGATACGCCGGTACATGCAGCAACTAACAGCATTGAACAGGAACAAGTGCCGATCATTTTGAGGACCCTCGAAATGGTCCCAGACGTTCCACCATATAAAAATAAATAACGTTTTGCACGCATCCACGAAATATGTCTATTTAGGCGTACAAATCATCCCTCCTTCACCATCAGACCACCGTTAAGGCACCAAAACTCTCACAGTAAAACACCATGAAAAAAAATAAAGATGAGATCGAACTCAATACATTCATCACAGGCAATGACTTCAGCCACCGGATTCGCAGTTTGTCGGTCGTCCTGAGCGGTCGTGTGGGACATTGCGTGTGCGTTGCGCTACTCATTGCGCAGAGTTATCGTATGTGCTAACAAGACGCAGGATAAATCCTGTCGTCATAAAAGTGAAAGCGACGCTTACTAGTTGAACAACTGTGTGTGTTGTGATGATGCCAAGCGCGGGAAAATAGTGAAAGTGACTAACGAGAATTTGTGAACTGTGTGTACGATTGAGTCAATAGCCATGCATGGCGATATTGAACGTTTTAGAATTATGATTTCCTTCGCGGATTGGTTTTAAAAACTAAGAAACTGTGGAAACTGTTTTGAACTTGTGACGTGTGCATTGATTATTCGTGCTTTGACTGCCGCGATAATCTGTGTGAATTTCATGCTATCGAAACCGTGTGATAAACGGAGTGGTGTTACTATCGATTTATCCCCTAACTGGCCCCACGGGGGCCTGATTGTGGAAAACCATTTATTTTATCGCCCCGAAAAGTGTGGTGAAGGGCTTGTCCCTTTTGAATTTTACTGTATCCCATTGAAAAAAATAACAAAAGAACAAAGTGAGTGACGAAAATCTCGCGAAACGTAAGAAAGTCGCGTCGAATCTTGTAAATCGTGATGCACGACTAGTGGAAAACGCGCGGTTGAAAGAGGAAAACCAGAAACTTAAAGGCGAAATAAGTGAAATAAAAGAAATGTTAAAACAGAGCGACGAAATGTTGAAAAAACTATTAACGCAAATGAAAAACAACAAGGAAGTGCCATGCAGCAGAGGAAGCCCTGTTAAGGAAAACGAGCAAAAAGTGGATGGAGCAAAGAACCAGGATGAAGCGAAAGAAGTGAACATGAGCGAAGACGAGACGGGAGACTACACTACGGTAGTAGCCAAAAGGAACAGGAAGAAGCAGAAGGCGCAGCAACCCGAAAAGGTGGAGGTACAAACTATAAAGACAAAAGTAAGTGAGCAAGCAAGCAAGCAAGCTAAAAAAAATAAGTTGCCGCCCATTAATGCGTTCCACCAGGACTCTAATGACCTGGTGAAGCTCATTAAAGAGTGCGCTAAAACAGACAATTTCACTATAAAAAAAATTACTAATTCAAAAACACAAATCAAGGTTGAGAAGTTGGAAGATTTCAAGAATGTGAAGGAAGTCCTCAAGAAAGCAGAGGCTCCCTTCTATTCATTTACTCCAAAAGAGGAGAAAACGCAGACGTTCCTACTGAAGGGACTCTGTCAAGGGTACGACCCGAGTGAGCTTCAAAAAGAACTTGAATCCAAGGCTGAGACAGTGAAATTCGTTTCAGTGAAACCTTTCACTACGCGTCGCTCTATAGTAGAGAAGCGAGTCCTCCCCATATATCTCGTGCAAATATCGCACGAGAGCTCTGCAGCCGAACTACTCAAGTTGAGGTTCCTCAACCATCAAGTAGTCCGGTTTGAGAAATTACAAAAAAAAGACATCATGCAGTGCTTCAGATGTCAAAGATTTGGGCACAGTTCGGCGAACTGTAACATGCAGTTCCGCTGTGTCAAATGCAGCGTTGTTCATGAACCTGGCAAGTGCGGGTTGGGGGAAAATGATGGCAAAGACAAGATCTTTTGCGTTAACTGCAGGACATATGGACATCCTGCTTCCTTCAAGGGCTGTCCAGCATACGAGAAAATGAAAAAACCAATGCGAATTGAGCGCGCCCCACCAAGCCGTCCGCTGATAGCCCCAGCTCCAATTACCCCTGGAGTATCTTTCGCAGCTGTTGCGAGGGGTACAGTTGGCCCAGCACCCCAAAAGAGGGATGAAAGCGATTTAACCACTATGTTCAAGATCATCTTGGACAGATTGGGTAAAATCGAGAACACCCTTATCGATCACAGCTCCAAAATCAGCGGCCTTATAAGCACGTCTAGCTATTCCCATGACCAATACTAGACACCTCTCTGCAGTGTTGGCTCGAGATGAACTTCATTTAATAGCTGTGAATGTCAACTCGATAGCGAGTGTCTACAGGAGGTCTGATCTACTGGATTTTGCGTCTGAACACAAACCTGACATTATACTGCTGAACGAGACTAAACTCAACGAAAGACATAACGTACAGTTCAAGGACTACAACTTCATACGTACTGACAGACCCAACTCGACTAACGGAGGAGGGACAGCAATAATGCTCACACGACACATCAAGTACGAACACGTAAACAGACCAGAATTCAGTGGATTTGAAATCCTAGAGTTGACATGCATAAAGCTTGAAATGCAAGGCGGCCAACGTCTCTTTGTTATCTCCGCATATGCATCGAGTACGAAAAATTTGAGAACAAAGTTCAGGGAAGAGTTCAGCCTCGTGTTTGAACTTCTTCGACTAGATGATCCCAGTAATTATTATGTTCTAGCAGGTGACCTGAACGCAAAACATAGCGACTGGCTGAACGAGTAC
The DNA here is from genome assembly GCA_954870665.1 of Stratiomys singularior. Taxonomy (NCBI): domain Eukaryota; kingdom Metazoa; phylum Arthropoda; class Insecta; order Diptera; family Stratiomyidae; genus Stratiomys; species Stratiomys singularior. Next base: position 34,024,334 of record OX940879.1, read on the forward strand.
GCCAATCCACGGGGAGTATTTCTAAAACGATGGATTGATGAGAATCAAATGGAATACCGATGCCAGCTCGTCGGGCCGGGTGCTCCTACATTGCCTCGATCTGGATCGTATCTGGATCTTTGCATAGTTGATATGCGTTTGAATCTTACTGGCTTGACAGTGGACAACAAACTGCAAACGTTGCACTATGACAGCGACCACAAAGCAATTCAAATAAAGATTGCTAAAGAGAACAGTGACTTATTCCTACTTACTGCCGAACAAACACCCAACAAATACAATTACAGAAAAACAAATTGGACGAAATTCAACCAAACACTAACACAAATACACGACCCACTTGTACAAAACTCAACCACGTACATTCCGAACAATACAAACTTGACTAATGACCAAATTGACGAATACATAAACGAAATAAACAAACTGATACTCACTGCAATGGACGAGACCATACCAAAAATCACACCACGAAACAACATGGACCAATACCTGACCCGACGCATCAAGAAACTTAAAAAGCTCAAAAGTATGATTCTGACGCATATTAACAGTATATATAGGAGTTCCGCTGCGAGATGGCATCCGCATTTAAAAACTCTCAAAGAAATCATGAAGGCTGTGCGTTATCTCATCAAGTTGAGCTTTACTCGAGAAGTAAACCAACAATGGGCTGAGAAAGCACAGAGCATTCATCCTCAGGATCCGGATGGAATGTTCAGCCAGATCAACGCTTTCTTCAGGTCGAAGAAGCCGGCAACGGTGTCGACTTTGAAAATCCCGTTAGAACATGATGAATATAGGATCATAGAAACAGATGAACCTGACAACATTCAACGTCCCATACAATACAAAACTGTCACAAACGAGACAGAAAAATTAGATGTAATTGGTATGAGTATGGAATCAGTCCATCGACAAAACTCAAATCTAGGTAATTCTCGATTGATAGAAACGGTCAAAAATAAAGTTGAAGAATTCCTGACTTCTTGCAGTCGAGAACCGACTCTCCATTTCAGTGAGTCATTAAATTCAAATATGCTACCACAGAACAGTTTGAAAGACTATTTTGTGTCGAAGGAGGATGTACAGCATGCCTTTCGGACACTTAATAACAAAAAATCAACTGGAATTGATGGCATACCCAACATTGTCCTCAAACACTTACCAGAACCAATAATAACGGAATTTACTTGCATTTTCAATAATGCACTCAACAATAAATACTTTCCACAAAATTGGAAGAAAGCCAAGGTCATTCCGATTTTGAAGAAAGGAAAAGATCCTAGCGATCCGAAAAGCTATCGACCGATAAGCTTATTGTCGAATGCAGGCAAAGTCCTTGAGAGTTTCTTGAACAGAAATATCAAGAAATACCTCGAAGACGAAGATATCATCAGCAATAGTCAGTTTGGCTTTCGCAGAAGTCATTCTACTATCCATGCTATCACGAAAGTGACGTCAGATATCTGCTGGCATTTAAATGGAGGAAAATGTGTTGGAGCATGCCTCATTGATATGGAGAGAGCCTTCGATACAGTTTGGCTTGATGGACTGATTTTCAGACTCATACAGAATAGGTTCTGTAATGATTTGATAGCCATACTAGTGAGTATGCTGTATGGAAAAGAATTTATTGTCGAAATCGGGGGAAATACTTCCAGTAGAGTATTTCAGGTCTCTGACGGTCTACAACAAGGAACAGTGACGGCACCAACGCTATTCTCGATTTTATTGAATCCTCTTTTGAAGTCATTTGGCTTCAACGATAGTCCTAAACGGATGATTGTGGCGTTTGCTGACGACTTGATTATATACACTGCAGACAGCAAAGCTTCGGTGGTTCAAGATAAGCTGCAAAGTATGTTTCAAGATGTCCAAACGTTCACGAATGCTTGGAAGATGAGGATCAATGATAAAAAATGTGAGACTATTTTGTTTCGTGGACCACTGGCAAAGGCCGGCAGAGACTTGAGGCGAAATTGGAAGGATTTCCATATTAAGTCGAACGGAGAACGCATACCACACAAGAACACCGTGAGGTACTTGGGCGTGTTCCTCGACTATCGCTTGCAGTACATCCAACATGCGAAAATGCAGCTCGAGAAAGCAAGAAGGGCATTTATGTCTCTTAAGAGACTTTTTTATGCGAAACACCTGGAGACACGTGTGAAGGTCATATGTTATCAATGTCTCGTAAGACCCATTATAACATACGCGTGTCCCATATGGTTTAACCTGAGTGCTTCCACCATGGAGAAAATCAGGGTGTTTAAGCGAAAATGCTTAAGAGCTTGCACTGGATTGTACAGAACAGCGAAATCCGACTTCAAGTATTATTACTCGGATAGGGAGCTATACGACGCAGCAGGTATCCCTAGGGTAGACTCTTGCATTATACATCAAGTAAGGAGACATTGTCTGCGATCAAGTATGACTGACGAGAATATATGGATCAGTCATCCGTACTATCCTAATCAGTTGTACTTTGACCGATGCAGGGAGACAGGTTTCATACCACCGGAAGCATTTCCTTACTTAGATGAAAAGAGACTTATCGTTGACGGACATGGAATACCTGTTATCTACCACATTTACAGACGAAACACTGACAAGAGACTTATATACGGCGACAGTATAGACACTCACAATACTGAGATAGACTTACGATATTCGATGCATATGTGGCATAAACAGGGAAACCACCAACAGTATTGGTGGCTGGAGTGAGATTCTAGTGGTCAGGCGAACGGTTGGCGTGTCTATGATAAGCGGAGCTGTTAATTGTCGTGTTTTCATAATGAACATAGCAGCCTTGATTTGTGTTTTAAGTTGAATATAATATAACAATATAAATAACTTGTACATAGTAAGCTTTATTTAGTTTTTTCATATCTAGTTTAATCTAGTATCCTTTATCACAGGACAAAAAATAAATATAGATATAGATATATATATAAAAGTGAAAAAAAAAAAAAATAAATAAATAAATTAATATGAAACCAATCAAAAACTAACAATAAGCGTAACTCATTAAACTATGACGTAAGAAACTTTAGCGATAGCCAAATTATACATGTAATTTTACTTTCTGCTCTTATATGTCTTCTTCTCTTCCTTCTATTGTTATTATTTATTTGTTACTTCTTCTTTTGCTTCAATTTTCCTCCTTCTCTTTGTACATAAGGTAGTGTTAAGATCCGAAATAAAACTAAATATAATGCGTTAAAAAAAAAACAAAGAAATAAAAATAAAACAAAAAAAAAATATTAAATTAGAACTATAGAAAACTTAATAGTTAATAGCTAGATTAAGCTCTATTTCTAAATAGGATTAAGTAGACTTAAGTTAGCGGTAGTCTTTGAAGTTTTTTTAAATTTTTCTTCAAATTATTAATTGTAATAAAATTAATTTAAGCAAAAAGTGTCAGGGGACATCCCCAATATATGTGACTGACTTAGACAAGAGTGCCCTCAGTGGCCATAGGTTTAAATAGACGTAAGATAGCTTAACCATTTTTTTTTGTTCTCTTTTTTGTGGAAACGTGTAAATTGTATGATATTATATGAAAAATAAAGAGATTTTTTGACTTTGACTTTGACTTTGACTTTGACTTCAGCCACTTGAGCCTGCGATGCACGAAATGACCTTGCACTGGACATCACTGGACAGTCCTCGACGAACGTCAAACGTCATCCGAACCTCACACTGTACTTCTCCTCATAGAAAACATGTTTATTGATGTTTATGTATTGATTATCCCCTATGAAGGGGAAGAAAAAAACTAACTGGAAAGCGTTATGAGTCCCCTTGATGCCTTGTCCCCCCTCGTGCAGGCAAAAGAGGACAACACATAACTCCGAGAAGGGAATCGAATCCCTATGAACTCCCTCAGAATAATCTACAATTGATTAGGAGCTGGTATCAAATTCGGAGGAGAAGTAGGTACACTGGTGACCCTCCGCTACGCACAAACGCTACTCGAGCCACCAATGAAATTCGTGACAAAATAAGATCATTTCGAAATGAACCATGGGAGAACTTCTTGCTAAGGCTCAAGCCAGGAATTGACAGTTTCTGGTGAGTCTCTCAATACTTCAGAATCAACAACAACGGTCCAAAAGGGATACACTACTACCATGCAGGCAAGACGTGGAATTTGCTGATGATCTGGCAATTCAATTCTGAGAGAACTCTTCGGATGAGGAGAACTTTGAAACTGAGGGCCGCATCAATTCCTCGGACGACAGACTCCTGAAAGTTAACATTCGGACTGAAAACTATATACAATCAAAGAATTTAGACGAAACACGGAACTTCATGTAAATATCAAACAATCGTAGATGACCTAGACGTGACCCCACTGCAAACTTCACGATCTTATGGCTAAGGAACAACATTTTAAAAATTTTACTCAGTTTTCGAAGGTTCCCCAAAGCATGGAAGTAAGCAGTGATTATTGTTTTTCCAAAACCTCATAAGGACCTCACATTCCCTCAAAATTGAAGACTTATTAGCCTCCTATCCTCTCTGTCGAAAATAGCAAAATGAGTTACTATCTCTATGAGTTTAGCCTCTATGAGTTACTATCAGAAAAAATGTAATTTCAGAAGAACAATTTCGCTTTAGAGCTATGCATTCTACTGACCTTCAGTTAATGAGAGTAGTCCAATATGTAAGATCAGACTTAAACGGTGGAAATGCAACTGACCTAGCTATGATTGACAGAGTCTCGCACGCAGGACAATGCTGACATACAGAAGGATGTAAGAATAGGGACTGTAGGAACATACGAACATGACAAAGCACTGAAATTCTTCGACACAATCGGCAACCATTCATTGGCGTTCCCGCGATCTTTGCAGAATAGGGATAACCTTCGGTATCCTACCATACAGGGAATAACATTTCAAAACTATAACTTTTAAAATTTCATTATTTAATTATCACCTTACAAACTCCAAGACTGGCCTGACAAGATTAAAATTGCTAACGGTGACCACAGACATGAAGGAGTTAAGGTGCTAAGTCATACCTCCATACCCACCGCATTCTAAGGAGGGTGATCCTTGTGGAACTTCACCTTCGATTGGCCGGAAAGGTGGTTATCAACTCCCAGGGATAATTTTGTTTTCCGAACGACTTCTGAGAATGTATAGAATATTTCATGATCACAAATGCTAACGTATTTATCAATCACCAGTTTTGGAGGAATGTGAGGTTTTTCCCATGACTGCAAGAGCCTGTACCTGAAGGAGAATCGATTTTCACCGGGTTCGAAATTTTGTGAAAAATTCTCCCATTAGTCCTTTCGAAGTATATCGACAAGATGATGAATGATGTTTGTGAGCCGGTTTGTTATCTCTCCAAAGCTAGGATTACCTGTATTTCAAGCTTCTCTCCAGGCCAGATTCCTCCTCCGTATCAGACTTTTAACTTGCTAAGGGAGTTTGTAGGGGTAATTTGCACTTTCACGAGTTGCGATTGTGTTATCTTCTGAAGCATGGATAATTTTGCTTGTGATTTCTCCAATTACTTTTTCTATATTGCTGGCTGTATCAGACGTTTGCACGAAGCATTCATTGGCTAGTGCGGCTTTGGAGGATATCCAGTTTGTCTTCATTTTTAACTTTAGAGGAATAGCTTTAAAAATCTGCCATTAAAATAGTACCGGTTTGTGATCAGATGACAGCTCATCGAGAACGTTTAACCTGATGTTGTAGTTGAAAGCGTAAGATATTGCAATGTCTGAAGCGTAATTGTTTCTTGTGGCATATATGTGGGCCCATTTGGAGACACGCAGGCTTCTATTAGTCTCTGCGATACATCGGTTGAGCTCAATTCAGCTTGATTGCTAATCACAGCTCCCCGATTGCGATGATGACATCCAATTTTACGGTTTCGGAACGATTTCTCAGCAGCGGCAAATTGGACACAGAAACGAGAGAAAACTCGCAGTCGTCAAGACTTAAAAAACTGTGGCTTCTAGGGATTTAATGTTTAAGATATTCTCTCTCTCTCTCTCTCTTGGGGGAATTGATTCACTTTCCTAGTTTTCGGAAGCGGGGAGTTTGCCTTCCATGTAAAAAGAAAAATGTGAATCATGTGATTTATTATTGTGGTTTATGCGGGTTGCGCGTTTGGGAAAAAATTCTCTGACATTTATGCCATCATGTTTTGCACCATAGATTGGAATTGTTGTTGCTTGGAGGCAAAGCGTTATTCAATGGGAACCTCATGGGAATCCATATTTTAATTGTTTTCTGATAATAAAAAACAATTTCAGAAATTTGTAGTTGCTTTTTTTTTGGCGTATAAACTTATATACCCATGCTGTTCGATTTCATCCTTTATAGGTGGCCGGTCCAGTAATAAGGTGATTGATGGTTTCCTTATTGCTGCGTTTTGATGCCGCTGGGGGCCGCTGGACCAGTTGTGTATTATTATGTCTGTGGATTTCCTGTATACCGTAGGTATACTACTTTTGACCATGGTCGATATAAGAACTACATCGTCTTCTACAACATTTACTTTACATATGGGTAGAATGGTTATCATAACGTTGCATATCACTGTCTGTGATAAATTCCAATGTATGGATCCCATACTATCCACCCTACCCTGATAAGCACCACTGAAAATCCAGAATATCTTGTCTCTCTCTTCGTGTTCCCTTCGAAAGTGTTAACGCTTCCTAGTTCCTACGCTGTGACATTGAATGATCGCAATGAAATTCATGCTGATGGAAATGAACTTCAAGTCATGCATCGAGAGAAACAACTTGGCGTAATAATTGCCTGGCAAGCTACATTCATCTTATTTCTTAATATATTAAGCTTTAGGCTATTCTGTTGCATCATGCTAATGGCGTTGTCTATGACGCTCACAGCTTCCCTCGGACATATCATCTTAAGAAAGCAGCGACTACTCTCCGAACAAACTCCTGGTCCAACGTGATTCAACAGTAGTTATAGTAGTATAGTATTAGTAGCAGTAGTAGAAGTAGTAGAAGTAGTAGTAGTAGTAGTAGTAGTAGTAGTTTTTGATGTTGTAATAGTCCTAGTATTTGTAGTATTAATAGTAGCCAAAGAAATTTGTTTGTTCATTAGTGAAAATCATCTTATTCCGTTCCCAATAATTCGATTTATCAGAAATAAACTCGCGATACGATTGACTGAAAACACAATAAACTATTCATACCACTAGGAACCTACTATTGCTTGTTCTAACTCTTTCTTCACGTTGGTTGATGAGATTTCTTGACTGATGAACGACGAACCAGACGTCTTTACAGGTAAATACAATGAGTGTCTAGAAAAATGTTGCGAGACACTGATGTGGACAAACAAACAAACAAGTTATCACAACAGAAGTACAAGACTAGCGGTACTTTCGCGTCACATCATGACAAAAGGTTCAAAGCTGTGCTAAAAATAATGGTCTCCATTGAAAAAAGCTAATTACTTTGTTTCAAATTCCTCATGAGTCGCGGAACAATCCCACAACTAAACAAGAAGAAGTAAGCAATAACTTTTGCTTTTGAAACAATCGAAATAATCACGAAAGAATGGGCGGGAGACTTCTCTGCTCCTGAAAGACGTAAAGCGACGATAGAGCTGAGTGGGAATAAGTAGACTGGCAATATTTCAGCAATTAGCGAAAAGGACTATGGAAGTAGTGAGTTCGAGTGTTAAAACAGATAACCGTAATGAATTAATTTAAGTATTGAATGAGTTTAACTTTTTTGTTTCGCGTGGAAAAGAAAGGAACATGATGGAATTCAAAGGTGGAGAGGTAAGCATACTCAAATTCGGAGAGCAACCGATATGAGTGCATGAGCGCAGCATAAACTTTATGCATGAACTTAACATCTCTTGAACTCAGATGCAGGATTCTCTTGAACACTAATATCAGACATTCTTGAGTGACAATAACTCGTCGTCACTGGATGCTGCCTATTTAGAACTAAAATTGAATACGATTTTGAGCATCAGACTAAGAATCTGAATTGGTCGGATGGTTTGCATGATTCAACATTGCAACGTCAAGAGTAAAATTGAAAATCCTTTGACAAAAAAAAATAAACAAAACAATAATTATTCGATAGTTTCTTCATGCAAACAACTTGAGCTATTCCTGAAATTTCTAGTTCCCGGGTGTCGACTGTGAATAAAAATTTTCTCATGCGATAAATAACATGTGCACGTATGGAGATGACACTTGGAGAAAGCTAAGAACGAATATAACCTGTAGTCCTTTATATGTGAAAGAGAATAGAAGCAATGAAATTTCAGCTGAATATTTTCACATCTGTGATCAAAACGGTTGAGTTCCAACCGAATTCTAACTATTTAGGGCAACTACATTTCAGGAGACTACAATCCGTTTCATATGGTGTACATATGATGTCTCTACACATGGAAGGTTCTCAGTATGTATTCAGAAATTTCATGCTTCAGTGCCTTCTGACACCTTGTTCAGCACTTGCGTGGTAGGTAAAATGCTTTTATCTTCGAAACCGGGCCAAAACACAACATATCACTAATAGACTTCCATAATTCTCTTCCACTTTCTCGTATCCATCATGCCTGGTTTTTCACTTTCTCCAAGGACTCCCAACACTTGTAAGCCTTTTAAATTTCATGAATAGCTTTTTGAAACTGACGTATGCCATCATTTCGAAATAGAATTTCATTTTGAGGAAGTCGTGACGGGTGCCTACGAAAATGATGCGATGTAAAGTGGCATTCGCTTACTCCCTATAATGTTTATCCCTACGCCGAAATTGATGGAGTTTCTATCCCTTGCCATTATTGAATTTCGGCTTGATTCAAAATTATTTGCGGGGAGAAGAGCCGCTTTGATGAAGTTGCCTTGTCGTTATTATTCGCACCAACCTAATCATTTTTGGATCCATCTGCAGCTGGGTCTCACGCGACAGGCGCCAGGATGGGTGAGAGTGGAGCTAACTCCTATACGCGGAAATCAGGCAACGTCGATAGACAGCTCAATATAGATGACTTCCTAGCAGCGATGATTGAAACGCGACGATTTAGTTGACTTAGTTATACGTCCAACTGAGCTGAGACGAAAGTGAATCAAAGTCGTGAAATAAAAATCAGGATTTGATGGAGAAGTGGATACATTTATTGGCTGATTGAAATCTGATTCTGATTGAAGGCACGTGAAGGGTCTATGAAGAAATGAAAAACAAGTGGCAGCGGGAGTGAGTTCGTCCGCACACAAGAACTGCCAGGATTCGTGTTGTTCATTATAAATTCTGAACAGGTTTCTTAAAATTCGACCTTTTGTTACCTTTGTTCCTTTCTTCAGTAAAAAGAAACCAGGAGGAAAGAGACTGGCTAATCTAATTTCCGATATCCATGCAACAAACGTTTTCCACATAGTATTCCATGAGTTCTTACCAGCAAACAACACAATCCTGTTTCTGGCTCGAACAACTTCTCCCAATTCCGCATATCCCTAGTGTACGGTTGCCCATAAATAATTCCAAAGATATATTTATATATTTTCGTAATTCATCTTCTTACGCCAGGAGAATCCACAAAAAATGCTTTATCATTTATTTCATTGCGACAACGACACACTCGACTTTTTACATTCACCCCCTCTTCCCCCCCATTCCAATCGAGTTTTTCAGATAAAAGAGAAAAATTGCGAAGATTTATATGAGTTCCTAACAAGAATTCACGTCCTACCGATAATAATTATTCCACTCCAGGCATTTGGATAGATAAAATTTATACATCAAGTCGAGCTTCTGCGAAAGCTCCTTTCACAGTCTTCACTTCTTTTTAATGTATCTATTCATTTCGGGATCAATTCTTTTCGAATTCTTTTCAGCACAGGATGGATTTAAGAGGAATGTGTACCGCGCATTCTTGGGCATAAAGTGGCATTACAATGAAATTGCGATTGAGCTGCAGAGATTATCCTTAATACTCGTATATATTTTTAACAATTGAATTCATTAAAAAGGTAATAATTTTTGAGTGTTGTGAAAGGTGATTGGGCAAAAGAACGACTAAAGAGAGAAGAAGAGCAGATGGTTTATTTATGAGAGCGATTTCTTATCCGATTAACGAGCGCGATTCGTTTTTTTATCGGCAAGCAACTGAAACATACAGTTTAGCGTAGTTTATTGATTGCAACCTAAAATTAAACACCATTTGTCCGCGCAATCGCCTACGCGGAAAAAAACAGAGGCCCATTTTTCGTACGAATATGGCGTTAAATTACCATAGCCTAAGGAGGATGGATCGTATATCGCTGTAGGTTTAAGGAAATATTGTTTAAAGGAAACTGACTGAAAGGAAAACCAAGATAGAAACAGTAAACAAAAGTTTTCAATTTTTAAGAGAAAAAGAAATAGAAGCCAGAAAAATACACGAAGCATTGGTGAAAAGGAAATAAAGCAAACAGTTCCAGATAAGCATGAATATCTTTGTGTTTTGCTTCTACACAGAAGTTGCTCCCTTTTGAAGTATTCAGACTTTTCCTTTACTTTTCAATCGTAGAGTCTCAATATCATGAATGAAATAGGATCATGAATAGGAATAGACTTCAGGTGTAGATCTTTCGAGCATCTTTTTCTACAGCTGCATTCCTACTCCCCTGCAACGCCTGAAACAAAACATGACTTGAAAGTGGTAGAAGATAAGCTTGATCGAAATTATACGGATGTAATATCTCATTGATATTCATGCGGTTCCAAATCAGAACTTCCTTAGAAGGATTCATTACCTTCAATCAGTTGAGCCGAATTCAGGGTTGAATGAGAAAAACGCATTACAATTCTAGGAAATATAAAGGATAAAACCAAGAGGATGGAAATGCTGTCATTGATACAGGATGCTTATTTGATAGGTATAGAACTTCAAATTGGCAACACTTTTCAATCTTACGTATGGCGTAACATCTATCATGAGTTAAATGGCTAGTTTGGTTTGACATTTTATCATGAATAGGTTGACGCTTTGGCAATTGCAACGTCTTAAAATTGTGCAGAATTTTCACAAAAAAAAACGATTCTGTTCGAGAAAATCATCCCACACTCTGTTAAATTTCTGGCCGACATAATCGTCCTTCCGAATATTTAATTCAATTGAACATGGATCGTTTCCGAACTTCGTTGACTTTCAATGGTAGTACGTATCCATCCAGACTTTGTACAGGGTGTAATGAAGAATCCGGAGTAGAGGTAGCTCGTAGGATCGGTGAAGAACCAAGTGAGTCGAATCAGCATTATGCTTAAAAATCAAACGTGTCCCCATCAAAATTATGGAAGATTTTACGGAAGTATCTTGGTTTACGGACTTACAAAGTCCAACTCGTGCAGGAACCGAAAAATTGTCAATGCTGGTGCTGACTAAAGGTGCAATTATCGTAAAGCTGAGGCGAGTGGTGAATTAAAAAACGATAAACATGATCCATCAGATCATGTTTATGGATGGATCATCATAAACATGATACATAAACATCATATTTATGGATCATCATAAACATGATCCAAGAAGCACAAGAACTCCTAAAAGATATTTCGGAAATAACAGCCGAAACTATAACGAAAGTTTAAACAATTGTGTTTGGAATTTCATACCTAGGCGCACTTTTGCTGTTATGATTATTACAGAAATTGCTACTCACACTCCTTCTTGCATTTTCACTGAAGGATTTGCAAGTGTATGAAAAATAATGCAAATAATGGGAACTACAATAGGAATTTCAGCCCCTACTAACTTTGCGCAAATTGATCACCCTCACGTGAATCAATCGAATCGGAGTGACAGTGAGGCCCCTTAAATGGCTTGAACAGTTTAGACAGACGAAAATTTCAAGCTTCAAAAGAAGTACGAGGAAGTGGAAGGACTCATGAATAGCGCAGACATTTACTTGGAAAAAATTTAAATGTTAGTTTCTTGAAGTCACGTTTTTTTTCTTAGATTTAAAACTTCAAAAAGAAACGATTGGGCCAATCACTCTGAATGTTCAATATGTTGTTATTGACATGCCTGCCAATGACGTGAACTAGGATCATATTGAGCGGAATCAAATTTTCAAGTTCCTAGCCGATTTTCTAACCTCAAAAAACCGATTTTTTTTCAAATAGCCGCCATATAGTTAATTTTTGGTGGAAAAGAATTATCCTAGTTCATCAATTTTGGGCATTCGATCTATATGTATACTTAAATTGTTAGTAAATATCTATACAAAATTTCAAAACGATATCTTCTTAGTAGTTTTTGTTAGTAGTATTTTTTGAAAATCGTAACTTAAAAGTCACCTAAAGCCTTATGTGAAAAATATCAGTCTACAACAAGCTTGTTATGCCGTGATCACCACGGAGTTAATGATGAGCTACAGGTAATCGTTATGGACCGGAATTTCAGCTACACTTCACCCGGTCTCCGCCGGCATTCCTGACAATTCTAGGCCCCTCGAAAGCGATTTGATCCCACTTCTCGACATTGATTTTCCAAAATTTTAATATACGCGTGCTGATCGAGTGGATGCAGGGCGGAAAACAGCCAAACCACCAATTACTAGTATTCTAGAATGATATTATCCTGGTTTTCCAATGCCTTCCAGTTTTCGCCACACGTACTAGGCTTTGGAAGCAAGTGCCACATCTAGGATCTCTCCCTGACACTATTCTGGTGGATCTGTTCTGATCTCGTTCATTACATTAATCCTATTCCTAGCGGTCAATTCCATGACCTGGCTTCCATGACCTAGATATTGTTGATAAAACAAATATTTTATAGTTGTTGCACTTGTAAAATGTTTAGTATTTGGTAAGTTAGCGGCCGCGCACCTGAATAAGCACAATACTGGTGTCAGAAGTGGGATAATTCTTGCAAAAGTGAACATAATCGAACTCTTTGATTTAAAATAAAGCAAATTTACAGTGAATTTAAAAAAAAAATCTTTTACTGTTCTGGACATTTTTAAATCTAGAACTTTAACATCAAAATCAACACGTAAATAAAATGCCGTGCAAAATATCCACAATAACTTTGCAAAACTGAATGAAAAATTTAAAAATTGGAACACTTTTCTCGAAGGTAGAAATACAAAATTAATGACCCGGTTAAACGAAGAGCTCGGAGCGGACGGGATGAATCCGGAGTCATGCGGAATGTTGCGCTGGAGGAAACGGATAGGAACAAATTTTGTCTACGAAAGGTCTGGTGGGGAAAATGATGTTAATACAAAAGGAATCAACTGTTTAGGTTTAGGTTCAGGTGATGTAAGCCAAAAGCTTACCTTCGAATTAAGGCTTTGAAAGAAGAATGGACACTATAGAAGAAAGGAAGAGCAAAGTGAAAACGGTGCGGGAAGAAAATAAAAGGATAAATGAAGATTTCAAGCAAGCAAAGGTGCAAACAGTTGATACCTCATTAAAAACTGTTAAAGCAACAATGTTTGATGGACAAATAGCTTGAAGCCTGCCCGGAGAGGCCCAGCTGCTTAGGTTATTCTAGCTGAGACTGAGAGTTACAGTCAAACTCTACCGCTATCATCAATGCACTTGACATGACATATGAAGATGAACTAAATCCACAGGTTACAGCTATGGAATCGGATGCAGAAACCAGACGAGTTCCTGCAGGAGCTAACCCAAGATATTGAACGACTTGCATTATTAGCTCACCCGGCATACGAACCAGACCAGCGAAAAGATGTGGCAATGGAAGCGTTTGTTAGCGCATTACAGGACGAGGAACTGCAACTAGCTGTGCACCTAGCCAATAAACAATAAATGAAGGACGCACTGGCCTATTGTTTAAATTACGAATCCACCAAAAGTACTGCTCATAACACAGCCAGAATCCTGGAAATTGCAACGGAAGAATGAAGATTTGAGTGCCTGGACATGAACAGCGAGTGACCGGTGAATAGTTCGCTAATATGCTAGAATTGAACGAGGACATCTGTAAAGGGACTGATGGCAGCTTAATAAACCAAGCAAATGCCTAGCGTGTGTCACTAGATGGAGCCTCGGACCAAGACCAGAACCTGGAGGGGTCGGTGAACGCATAAAAGTCAACTTTGTGGGACAAAGGTTGGCTAGGAAAATCGATGTCCCCAGCGCCACCATCATCGTGATCAGGTTAAATCGTGGAGATGTAGACTAATTTGCTAATGGACAAGCCGACGGTAAACATTGCTAAAAATCCAAGGACAAGGAACCAGGTTGGGATGTGCGTGTAAAAACGAATGAAGTCTATAAGGGTTGTACAAGCGCCGGAACAATCAAGTAGCTGACGATGATATTTGACCATTCTTGGTATGGAAGGAGACCATGGGACGTCTTGAGTCAAAGGGCATACCAGCACGCGGCCCGGTGTTATAAAGGTATTGGGCTCAATAGAACCCTCTTCAGGTTGAAAACGGAGTCCTTCAATGGAAATAGGAAACAGCGTTCGGCGCATTTTACAAGATGTAAATTTTTCTTCCTAGAATTTGAATCAATTATGTCCTCGCTCGTCATAATTCCAGCATATAGGCGAAGTATTCACTTGTGATTTCTTTTCGAGAATGATCCACGTATTTGTTGTTGTTTTGCTGTCGTTGTTGCTATTGGGCAGCTACAATGGCGCATAAAATTCTTTGAACGCGTAACAGTATGTTCGAGTTATACCTCATGCAATGGCATTAGAAATACGCCCTCCAACGCATCTAGCTCGTAACGGAAGGGCGACATTGGCACATTCAGTGTGAAACGGATACTGAAAAAGATCATACCAGTCCATCAAATCTGCACAAATGATATCACCCTGGTCACTACTTTAAACTGGAGGAGGTATTGCCAGTTTGGTTCCTGTTCAATAGTAACTTTTATATGAGTAGTATGACAACTACTCCCTCCTTCCAGTTTGTACCAGTAAGTTCTGAGCGACCATATTTCGGTGCAGATTGACCTGTAGACCTCGAATTGTCTTAACTTTGCGTTTGTCTTGCTTAGAATGTTTCGTAAGACCAAGCACTTCCCAGTGGCTAGTTCATGGGTCAGATCTTCGTTAACGCCGTCTTGGAAAAGCATACATTTGGGCATCCTTAAGCTATTTGCCCCTGGGCTCCTGATTTGTGGAACAGATTACTCCGGTCCTGCCGGGTTTGCAGTTTACTGCTCTGTGAACGAAAGTAAGGTGTTTGTAGTATGAATTTAAGGTGAAACCCCAATGGATTCTGCAGAAAACATAGCCGATTTCGATCTTTACCATCACCACTAGTTGTATTGCTGCATTTTCCAGGAGGTCAACACTTGCCACCTTTTCACTTCCAAGGATGTTAGAATAATCCTTCAATGTTGAATATGAACGAAGATTTGGATTATTTTTTGTACTACAAGCGAGTTTAGTGTTAAATTTTCGAAACAGTTTTGTTCAAGCAAATTCTTGAAAATGTTGTCCTTAAAAAAGGATAATAACAGAAATCGAATTGAGGGCTGTTTAATCAATTCGTTCCTTCTTCTTTTTTTCCACTCCGGCGTAATAATGTAAGATCAAATATGCTCATGGAGGTTTCGCACAGCCTAATAAGATGATTCCAAAGCAAACGACGCTAGTTTTATCGATTCTTCCATTTCGTTTCTGTTGTCCAGATAAAGCGATGCTAAGCTCCCAAGTTTTATCTCGAGTTTATCTGTCTGCTCAATGCTCGAATACTAGTCCTAAGAATTTAAATTGAGTTGGCTGGGGCTGAGAAAGCGTAATCGGATGAATCCTTAGACATTGAAGGATTAATACGAACGAGTGCAATCAGAAATTTCGGGTCAGCAACCTTCACAAAATAGTGTTTCGCTCCCATTCGAATTTAAATTTTATGTCATGTTCATTTTCTGTAAACGTACGTTATCCGTGGCAACGGCCTTGCAATTTCCTACTTATATATGGTTCAATTACACATTCCATATGCTCTTCAACTTCTTACAAGTTTCAGGTTCCTTGGCAACTCGGCTGTATTACGTTATATTGTACACTGAACTTTCCTTAACCAAAATCGCTTGTTCTCGCATTACCGCATCCGAAGCTAACATGAGAAATACTCATGCAAACGCTCATATATTTACTATTCGTACCCACATAAACCTGAATTATATCCTTGAAGGAAATCCCGTTTCCATTTTTGCCCTCCCAAGCCACCACTACTGCCAAAACTACAATTATAATATTTCTCGTGTGTTGCCTTCTCGCATTACATTATTACATTACCCTTGAGTCGAGTAATTTTCATTTGTTTCTATTAGATATATTGAAATATAGCAGTGGAGGAATCCAACTCATGTACTCAGTTATCCTGGAAATGTTTGTGAGAAAACTTTACAAGAGCAATTATTTCATTTGTTTAATGTGTCCATAGAAGGAAGCTAATGGGCGTTTAATGAGGTAAAAGTGTTGCTTGCTCAATTTACGTTCAGTGACCGTAACTTCTCTAAATAGTTATGATTGCGATTGAAAACGTTTGAGTCGAAAGGGTTGGGGGGTCGAAACACGTTGGGCAATAACACAGTTTCCAAGTACCCTACAAAATGGAAATTATATTTAAATTTAAATTAGTTTCACTGGTAGGATTTTTCCCGGCAAATGAGACGTAAATGAAATGTAGAACTTTTAACTAGATGCCAGCTCGATGGGAGGCGATTATTTGGAAAGTTGGAAGCTTTTTAGCATGAACTTTAGGCATTTGTAACCTGTTTAGGTTTGTATTCACACAAGCAGAAGATAATTTGGAGGACTCAGGAGTCGGTGAAGAGATGGTCAATGCTATCATGAATTTCATTTATTCCTATGAATACCCTGTGTTCAGGATTGCAACCAGTTCCACCACCAATATATCTATTTCATACTACGTTAAAGGCAGTTGAAACCAATTAGAAGGCCATTTTGAACAGTCCTCATCATACACCTCCTCACTTCACCGAACAATTAACATATGACTAACCGGAAACATCCTTGGAAAAGAATGGAATGAAAAGAAATTTCCAGGCTAGTGCGTTGCTCGTTTTACGGCTTGATTCGTTCCTCGTATAACCAACAGAAGTTTGTTTAATGCATATTCCCGGAATGGTTGCAATTCCGTACCTTTATTTCTTTGTATCCCTTATTACTCTCCGTCAATCCGTGCAGCATAGAGTACCTTGCTCTCTGCTGTGACTAATTATCTTGGTTGGATCCAACCCGAAAAATAGATATAGGTTTGGTTTCCGGCGAGCAACGAAATCATATAGAACTGATTATTTGGCTAAGTCAGTCTAAAGATTCATGGCTGATTGTATGAACAGGTCAGTTGTATCATCCTTATAAAACGACATCAGGATATGAATGCCATGAGTTTTAATGTAGTCGAACTGATATGGTGCTGCTTGCTCTTATGGTTGTACTCTGAGTACAAGACAAGAGGTTTCCATTTCTTGACACACGGTTTTTTGTCAGTGACAGCTTTGTCATTGACATTTCTTCTTAGGTTCTGATAACAAATGCACTTAATCCAATATTTGTAGTTTAATCCAATCCAATTTGTTTTTCTATTGCCATAGCCTGTCGTTTATCTGTACCGATCATGTTTTCTCATTTTGAAGTATTAGGCGCGAAGAGCTTATAACTATACACATCGGGCTCCCAACTGCCCAAGCTGCTGAAGCACTATCTAAACACCTCTCCCGTAAACCCAAGATTATAGTTTAGAACGTCAGACGCATTATTTCGTTAATTCCGGAACGGAACATCGGTTAATTCCGGAATTCGAGAACCTCTTCTCGACCGGGAAGGGAGGGACAGGAAAAAAGTGCTAGAAAAGGAATCCCTCCATCCCCGACGCCTCCCAACTCTTCAGTATAGCTTTTTTGAATGTCAGCACTGTCCGAGCCTTGTGTGCCACACGATTCTATTTGTCAGCCGTTTTTAGCTTACCGACCATAGTTTCCGGAAAGAGTTGTTCAATTTCGCTGAAGAGGTCCTCGCGTTGCTTATTTCTTCTTTTGCACAAGAAGAATATTTGGCAGTTGTCAAACCACCTCTCACTTGTTGTGACCAATAAGATTTGAATCACATATTTAAGTAATTTTTTGTATCTTTGAATTTCTGTTACCATTTAAAATGTACTATAGTTCAAATTATGGTCACTAGTCTCAGAAAGTGAATTGAAAAGTTATTTCACCCTTTTGATGTTTTCTACAGAGAAATTACAGAGAACTACAGAGAAATGTTTCTCTTTACAGAGAAAAAATTTAAATCTCTCTAAGGCATGTTTAATATTCATAAACAGTGCATGGTGTTTGTCGACATTTAACGGTATAAGTGAGAGATAAGCGTACTTCGTATATTTTCGGACAAATACCACTTGACTATTTGAAAGTTGACATTCTAGAATTTCGATATTTTGACGTGACATACGTTTAAATCACACCAGGTTGTACAATAAGCTCAGGGAACCCTAACACCAAAAACTGCATATTAAATTAGCAAAAGGCGTTGAGAATTGGAAGGTCTTCCTGCTATTCTTTTCCCACACGAAAATTAGATTCTTTTGATTTGAACGTAACGTCAGGAGTGAAATAGGAAACGTTGATCGAAATAATGCGTC
Source organism: Stratiomys singularior (assembly GCA_954870665.1). Taxonomy (NCBI): domain Eukaryota; kingdom Metazoa; phylum Arthropoda; class Insecta; order Diptera; family Stratiomyidae; genus Stratiomys; species Stratiomys singularior. Next base: position 34,042,943 of record OX940879.1, read on the forward strand.
TAACGGACAAACAAGCATGCATTCGGACATAATCTTCGATTCGATTAAAACTACTCTGCAAAAATCTAAACAAACACCAAACGATTACGGCAGACAAAGAAGCCCGAGACCAAATCATAATGTCCCCTCTTTATTAAAAAATCATGGACTTTTTCCTACCGCAACGCTTCTTTGGACGAATTAAAGGAAGTTACAGGGAACAGCGGAATGTTCCGAGAACAACAAAATGATACGAGGACATAAAAAATACTGAAAGCAACAGAATGTAATTTGTCAAACGGTTCCAACCTAGGTTCTTAGGTCGACAGGAAGGTGTTTAGTGGGTAGTCCAGAAGCATTGCGGTTCTTGAAGTCCCGCCCTCATAGCGTAAAAAGCCTTATCTCCTTACCACAAAAAGCAAAATTATTGCAACATAACTGCATACGTTCATCGTGAAACAGTTCCTTTTGCAATGGCAGCGTATATTGCCTTAAATGAGTTGCTACTGCTGCTCTCAGTGACATTTCTTGAATGGAAATTTTACCTACGGAATATAGAAATATCATGTGTAAAACCATGTCAATTTGCCAGTTTATATAAATTGGCGTCTTCTATTTCAACAAGAACAATCCAAACATTTCGGCGTGAATCACCAATCCGTGCAGGAGGACATTATTTTTTTGCAGATTCGTAACAGTTTTGTTACTTGCAGTAGACGATTTCCTTTCGTGGCCGCTCTTTTAAGAGAAATTATCTCGAATTTTTCAGTCAGAACTTGATGTCAAGCTTTGTAGATTGCAGGTCATCTTCGATAGTTTTCTTGGAAATCAGTATGATCACAACTCAAATTTCTTTTAGTAGTTTAGGGTTTTTATAGAGCTACAAATGTCAAGTTGGCAACACTTTTGAATGCTAAGTAAGGTGTGACAGTTGTCATGCGTTTTACGGTTAGTTTGGTCTGGCATTTTACCATGAATAGGTTCACACTTGAGCAAAGGCGGCAAATTTTGCAGATCTACTTCGGAAAAAAAACGTTGTTGTTTGAGAAACTCATCGCACAATCTCTCAACTTCATGGGCGATAGAATCATCCAGCAGAAAAAATTAATTCATAAACCATGGAAAGTTTCCGCACCGCGTTTATTCAAACGTCACACAGCACAGAACGCAGAAGCTATAGCAGCCGTAGGGCGTAGTAACAATGAAGACTCAATTGAGTCTATTCGACATGCATCCATCCTCATTCTGGAAGATTTGCGGAAGGATCTTTGCTTGCAGGCCTACAAAACTTAACCCGTGCCGGAATTGAAGCAAAACGCAGGCACAACGTGAATTTGGGGTATTACAAGAAGAAGAACAAATGGTGCACATTCCGAATTTCATAAGAAAATTTTATTAAGCGACGAGGTTCGTCTCTGGTCGAATGGCTACGTTAATAAACAAAATCGCCGCATTTAGAGTGAAGAGCGACCACAGGTGGTTGTTCCAACTCTGTTACATCTGGAGAAAATTACTGTTTGGTATGCTTTATGGATCGGTGAAATCATTGGTCTATTCGTTTTCAAAAATGCTATTGGAAATAACACTAGAGTCAATGGTGACCACTTCAGAGCCATTATCAACGACTTTCTTGTTCTGGAACTGACTGGCCGTAATGCAAGAGGAGCTCTGTTTTCAACAGGATGTCGTAACATGCGATAAAGTCCATGCATTCATCGGCTTATTTAAAGAATCATTTATTAAGCGTATTATTCCTTGTTTGAGACCTGTGAATTGGCCTGAAAGATCTTTTGATTTTACACCGCTGGACTAATTCTTTCGGGAATATATTAAATTTCTTATTTTGGCCGATAAGCCCGTGACGCATGACCGTTCGGAGGACAATATCCACCGCGTTATTTGCAAAATTCGGCTCCGAAAATTGATTAGATCGGTAGTAAGTTGGACTTGTTGTTTGGACTTTGGACCCGAAACCATATGTAAGTAAAAATGGTAGATGAATTCTCATTACGATAAGTATTTTAAAATGTTTCAAAATTTTAAACATTTAAAAAATCACCTATATTGAAAGTTTCTTCTATTTCTTCGACTGGCAATTTCTTCGGTTTGAATATTTGTGGTTTATTCGCTTGTCAAAAAATGATGCTGTGCGTCCTTTTGCTTTAACGGCAAACATGGCTCAATTAGGACTTACAGACATAATGTTAAGGACATTGTAAGAAGATTATACGCTACTTCTTCAGCTTTCTGAACTTTAAAACTAAATTCGCATATAACATTACAACTTCATAATTAATATTGTTATTTTTTACTTTTAAGCCAATGAACTCTCATGTCCAGCTATTTGTATGGCTTGTACTACCCACTCTGTTAAAGAGTGTCGCGCTCCAAAGCAATACGTCAATATAAATTGCGACAGCCAATTGAACGTAAATTTTACAATATTTTTACTTTGACATTTGTATTTTTGACACTTTCATTGTGCCGATAATTTTTTTTAGTTTTAGCTGTGAATAAGTTTGAAGAAAGAGTTGCTTAACAGGCAGTGAAACCTTACAATGCTCGTAACATAGTGCGAGTAATATATCAGACGGTGATTATGGATCAGGAAATGAGTTTGATAATGTGTTTTTTGATCTCATGATAAACAGTGATGATACCGAAGCAGATCCTCTTTTCAAACCAGTGTCACTTCCCATCAAACGTGATGTTTAATCCGGAAATCATTCGTGACAGACATCACGTGACAATGACCTACGATCGATTTGATTTCTTGTTCAAAACAGGTATTTTTGCTCCAATCAGAGAAGTTTTGGGTATGATTATTGCTGGGGTTCGAGGTTTTACCAGTTTTACATTGTGAAAATGCTTTCGAATATATGGTTCATGCTTTACCTTTAACTACCTTACAAATGTAAAACATTGCATACTGAAGATTTACGTTTAGTTGATTTTTCGTGAAAAATCCCTCAACAACTTGGCATGGACCCAAGCGTAATGATACCATGGATAGCTGCTTCACATCAATTCCATTGTCAAATTTTGTGATACACACACGCAAGCCTAAAATTGAGATTACATTGAGATAAACTGAGCGGGGAATACCACCCGAAATGATAAATCCTAAAAGTTGAACTATGTTTTGTTTTGATGATCCAAAAATAATGGTTTTTTACAAGGCGAAAAAATCGAAAGAAGTTTTGCTACTAACCACTTCGTCCATCAAGTCTCCAATAACTTCAAACAATAGAAACCTTCAATGCAACCAAAGAAGCAGTGAACTTGTTGGACTAAATATGCCATCAAAAGTCATGTATGGTTACATTATGCATATTTTATGTCATCATACGAGTTCCAGGTGTATTCATAAGTTTTTTTCCAGTTTCACGAAAAGACTGCGCCAGCAAAAAGTACGCAGCGTATTAATTTGACACATACGCCATTTCCACTCTTGACATTTAGCTACATAAATCCACAAGATCCACAAGTCCGCCAAAACTAGCGTGTTTGTTTTATCAAACATAGCGAATTTTGTGCCCGATAAAAAACATTTGCCGCACGCAATCAGGACATGCAAAACATGGTTGCCGTAATTTAACAGCGGTAATTTCAATGCGAGAAGCAATCAGCGCTCTGGCAGACCATATAATTGCAGAAGTTATGAGATTGTCACCCAATTCAAACTCATTGCTCTGCCGCAAAAGATAAGCAAAGTTTTTGGCATGGTATTCATAAATTACCTGAACGATGGGGTGGCGAACGAAGCCGATGGCTAGTATTTTGAAGAATAAAAAAATTTCCCTCAAAAATTTCGTATCTTTTTTCCCAAGAAACCGGGAAAACTTATGCATACACCTGGCAACCGCATATGTTATTTACTTCACTAATATTGTTAAGATGGTTTCGAAACCGATTTTGAGGAGGAATCACTATGTGATTTTCTCAAGATTTCCCCAGAACAAATTGTTGTATCTGCCCGTTCGTGAAAAGAAGGATGACCGTTATCTACTGCTGTCTTTGCAACAAGTCAATTCGCGCAAAGAATCATGGAAAATGCTGCACTGACTGCGTAGAAGATCTGTAAATTTTCAGATTGACTATTACATGGTGGTCTTGATGTACTTGAATTTGCCGAATTCATGAAAGTTCAAATTTTAACGTAATCTTTTAAAAAGTTATTAGGCATACATGTTCAACCTCTTCGTGGCGTATTCTGGTATAAGTTTCATATATAATACGTTACAATTCCTCATTGGTGATACAATTCTGTACATATTTTTCTCCTAGTTTTAATGGTGCAATCAACTTTCTCTACACAATAAATTTATAAAACATCCAAACGTTATAATCATCTGAAATCCAAATGTGTGTTCTACTCAGTTACAGCGAAAACCACTTCAAAAAGTACTATCGTATACTTTTTTGAGAAAAATAAAAACAATCGTCTTCTCATTTTACATTTAAGTTATCTAGAAAATATCAAGATTTCATGCAGTATCCATTCATTAAAAATTACGGTATCGGAAGAAAAATCAGAGAACATTACTGTCATCATCAACGCTTGTATAAAACTAACAAAGCTGACTGACTCCCCGAAGAACGAAAGATTTGGTGAGAGAGTGCCAGGCGCCTCTTTGGTAGCTCTTCTCTTTTTTCTCTCCGCCAGAGCACATCTGTGATTGTCGACATAAGCCGATGAGGGTCGAAATGTACAAAACTAACACGAAATATTTGATCTTTTACCGATGTTTTTGGTATGTGTTGATATTCATCGATGAAAGTCGACAGTCTCCAATTTCAATCGGAAATAGTCAGTGGCTTAAAAAATCGCTAATAAATGTATTCTTAACTACATCGCAGAAATGGTAATGACATGATCGGAACTACTTTATAAAGTAGGTTCGAATAGCTCTTTCAATATTATTGTCCGGTGGCAACACTAACAGCTGAGAGATCGTCGCCTGCAACATGATCGAAGGAAGTCGACTACGAGAGCGTGCCGCGTGCAGACGTGACTTCGTTTCATCCTTCGTAATTATTAAATTCGATCATCTTAAATACCGAATTTTATTACGAACCTTTTCAATGAATAAAGATTATTTTATTATTCAACCTCTACATTATAATGACCATGATTTGCCTTCGAAGATCTAGTATGCAAAGTTTTAAAACATGCTCGATACCAAGAGCAAAAGTCGAGAATTCTGCCGTTCAGAGAAGTGAGTAAAATGTCAAATCGGGAAATCGCACGAATCAACGGAGCAACGATTTTTCAAAATTTATCTCAACAGAGGAAGTCTCGCGTGAAAAAGTATTAGTGTTAGAAGAGAAGAGTGCACAACTCCCATTGACGATCGTAATTTGACACGGCTTGCGTTGTTCGACAGATTCAGACCAGCGTTAAGAAATAGAGAAGAAATTAGAGAAACCACTGAGGTACAGTTATGTTTCCCTATTTTTCAGAGAAGGTTCAATGAACTGGGTATTTTTTCACGGATCTCGGTCAAAAAACCTCTTCTTAGGAAAAAAATCAGAATGCAGCACTGCAGATTGGACATTGGATCATGAAACTTAATCCGTTCAGGATTGGAGAGGAGTTTCTTTTTCAGATGAGTCCAAATGTAGGTTTATGGGACTTGAAGGAAACGCTAGAGTTCAACGGAGAAAGGATTTTGCATATTCAGATATATTCGCACAATGAAACATTTACGTTGCATTATGGCATGAAAAATAATTAGACCACCAATCAAAAGTTTGGAAAAACTTCTCAGCCATTGACCGTACGTTGATACAAAGAAAGTAGTGTGCGATGAAGAAGGAGCTTGGATGGCTTTATGTAGTCTCAACAATGTATTACTTCAATTTAAGCCAGCCAGGAAGCCTACTTCGACTAATGGCTTTATTAAATCAAGTCCCATCTCCTTTCCACTCCTTCCTGTGTAAGGGAAGTCAAAAATTTATGATTGTTAGAAACGCTTCACTGGCTTTTTTTTTCTTTTGCATAAGTTAATTATGTTAACCTTACATGTGAACTCCGTTTCTGCTCTTTTTTAAACTAAATGTTGAGGAGTAAAATTGAGGTTTCTTCCTGAAATTACAAATCACCTAGAAAGGACATATGCATTGTGCATTGAAAGGAACTGTGCTCGGCACTTTCGAAACGGCAGGCTGACAATTCGGTATGGCATTATAACCGTTTAATATTTGCCAAAATATTGCTAAAAGAACTTTCCACTCCTTGCTCATCAGCGTCCTGTTCAATTTCGAGCCTCGTATTCGAGGAATTGGGTCAATTTTTCCGCATGTTTGATTATTTCCAGCCTTTGTGTCTGCCCAACGCCTGTGCTCATCTCATTCCGACCGGACGTTTTGTGGTTATCTTTGGCTTGACTTTTGAGCCAACATTTTCACCATGGTTGTATCTTTCATCTTTCCGTTTGGCCTGCACATCTCCACCAAGCCACGCCAAGCCACGGTAGCGTTTATCGATAAGAGAATGCTGTGCTATATTATAACTTTACGAGTGCCAGACTATCAGTTGCAAAGCTGTTTCATTTTTGTTATCTGAGTGCCAAGAAATGTGTAGTATATTTTTGCCGAATTACTTTGAGTTATGACCATTTAAGAATTAAATAACGACAATTTTATAGCCTCGGACTACAGTATCCTGGTCGTATTTGTATCGAACAGGATCTGCGATGGTAGGGATTGGAAGTGACTTTCCATCGCAAGAGGATTAGTATGAGACGAAAGGTTGTAGGTTGAATTAACGACCATATATTGATAAGCCAGCTATAAAATGTGATTTGCTGGGTCAGGATAAATGCTCTGCACTAGACATGGAGTCTATACATGAGGGGATAGCTTTACTTGAGCAATGGAAGTTAATGTGTATGCTTAAGTAAACCTTCTGTACTTTGACCTCTTGTACTCTTAACACATTTCAACAGTTTTAAGCTTATTTACATTTTGCTAAATATGACCGTTAAATCACCGTTTTGCTCACTTTGGATATATGTTCCCTGTGTTTTTTTCACTTTACTCTAAGCGGATGAGTAATGTCGTTAAAAAAGTTTAAGCTACTTTTGATAATAACGCAGATATACCCCCATGAGACTTGCATCTAAATTCATACTTCATCAGGAAAATGAAGCGGAATAGCATTAATTTTCAGATTTTAATTACCAAAGTTTGTTCTGCCTGCTATATGTTTCTTGGAATGCTTAAGTCATCTTTGGAAAAAAGAAAATTCCATAGCGGAGTCATCTTGATAAATTTATTGCCACAATCTTGTGACGATTCCGGAAGAATTGTCAGCCTCATTTGTGAGATATGAAAAACAGTGTCCTTGAAAGAACAAGATAAGTAAGTGTACATAAGTCTTTGCCACGTGTGGCTATGAATCCCAACAGATAGAACCAGGAGCTTATGAGGAGCACAATGCTGCGCATATAACATAGCAAACGAAGCAATCTTCAATATCATAAAAAGGAACGTGGATAGGCAATTCCGTAAATTGTGGAATTATAAGAATCGATCACATATTTATAGACTCAAGACCATTGTCAAGGTTTTTTTTATATAATTCAAAAAGGAAAAATGTTGATTTCAAGGAATTTTCGCAGTGATTGAATCATTAGATAAATGTGAGATCTTATTGAAGATAAGTACTTCACAAGAAAAAAACGTGGGAACCTATTATAGGACTAAAATGAAATAACGATCGGACTTGTTTGAATTTTGCTCGTGAAGTTTGAATTTTTCAGCCTATTAATTCACAATAAGTTATTTGAATTTAACCATGCCGGCATACACCTGCAACTCTGCAATATACCTCGAACTTAAAAAATGTTTTCTGATATTAACGAGGGACAAATTTATAAGCTAATTAATCTATGCATTGGTTTGTGAGTTATTCATAGAAAAAACAATGCAGTATAATTTACGTTAGACAATCGTTGGTTTTTTTGAATAAAATCGTTCTCTTTTGTCCTGAAAAAAATCAGGATACTGACCATGATGATACTGATAGTATGTTTATTTTTCGAATTGAAACCCTTGTTATCACAATAGCAACAGTAACAGTCGTCTCCATGGTTTTTTGGTACCCTCCATAAGAATGCCAAAGGGTGAAGAGCTACGTGTACCTTTTGGAGCACAAGGTTTGTCCCGATTACCAAGCTTTACACCGAAGTAAACGATAAATGTAAACGATCTTGATAGATTCTGCTATGTTTCGATGATGCTTTGCTATCGTTAAATCGCCGCACATGTAACAAAATATAGCAGGACTTTTTTTACTTTCGTGATGAAATTATGACGCACTAAACACACTAAAACAAGACACAACTAGATGCTACAAACAACTGACGTTAACTAACTATTTCGTAAGCAACTGCTGATGCCATTAATTTGACTTTGAAAGATGTGAAAATGAAAAAGTGTTGCCATTGAAATTAAATAAACATAGCATTATACTACAATATTTTCTTTTGATGTATCAAGTATTTTAAAGAAATAATTAATTTTATATAATAATTTTTTATATATAATAATTTAATTTTATATAATAAATAATTTGAATACAATTTAGGAAATATCAATACTTCTATTTCTCCTTGTTCTTCCTTCTAGTACACAATACTTCACAAGGTTTTTTTTAATTTTATGAAAAATCTCGACGTGATGGGCTCAAACCAAATCCATATTTAGAATCAACTTACCCGTATAAGCTAAGGACAGTTAGCACAAATTCAAAACACCAAAAATCTTGTCGACCTTTTATATTGGTTGGATGGTCATTTTAAGGAAGTGAATTTCATCGAAAAGTCTTATGGGCGACTTTTGATTGAGTAATGCGTACAGAGACTGAACAGATTTGAATGTCTTAAATCTTATGTGCTAGATGCAATTTTAAAACGCTAACTTTCGATCGAGTTTTCGACCCAAAAATGTCAGATCTTCAGACCAGGAAATAATTGAGCCTAGGAAGTTTATGGGTTTGTTTGGCAGCTTAGTGAACTAACGTTTTCTAGTAAAGAATAGTGCCGACGTTTTCTTAATACCGATTTCGAAATTCGAACTGTAGACGTACTGGTAGATCTTTTCCAACAGTTCCTCTAGGTTGAAGATGATCTGGTAATGAGTGCTGCCAGAGGTGTACAAACAAATTTCGTCTGCAAATACAATTTGTTGACAGTTTTGGCTTGCAGGTATGGCGGCCACGTTTGTTTTGAAAATGTTGGACTTAGACGTGAACCTTGTGGAACACTAGCAGTAGTGCTTTTTCATAGTGATTGTTGATCGTCACAGTAAGGATGAAATGAGTTTGAGCAGGTATTATGGGGGATTCTGTACCCTTTAAGGTTATGAATTTGAACATGCCAGATGGTATCGAAGTCTGTTTCGATATGGATAGCCAGTAGGCTCACCGATTTTTTTTATAAGTGCTGCTTTTATCTCATTGAAGACACGTTGAAGCTAGTGCTCTGTTGAGTATCAATGCCGGAAGCCAAACTAAAAATAAGGGAGGATGTTTTCTCAACGTAATCAGTCAACTTTTGTTATTTTCAACATAAACAGTCAACTTTATCAAGATATGCTTCTTAATTAAAAGTTTGACCTTTATAGCTTTCGTCAGAAAGCTTAGGTAGATTTTTGATGGCTGTTGCCACGCCTCCGCCAATGTTGTATTAGCGGTAACGACTATAAATTTCATAGTGGGTATATTTTTATTTACCATGTATCCTTAACCAGGTTTCTGTGAATATAAGGATATAAATATCGCTTCGAAATACAAAATCATATGCTTCAATAAACGTAAACTTTAATTTAATTTTAATTTTTATATTACTTTACTTTATATTATTTCTTTATATTACTTTACTTTAATTAAAATACTTTAACCTAATTTGCCATAAAAGAACTTAATGGATGTATTAATGATGATGTTAAGGCGGCCTTCTCTTCTTGTCAAGTTTGAAAGATGCTCCTGTGTGATTTTTAGACGCTCGTTTGGAAAGAAGCACTCTTCTGCAAGCAAAGGCAAAGGCTAGCCATTTTATAAGTTAGTTGTGAGGAAGTATTGCCATCAGAGGTGGTTTTTGTATTGGCTGTTGTCATTGACATGTTTACACCATTTGACATGTGTAGTAATTTCAAGTACTTTTTCAAGTATTGTTTGCACTGCAGCTTCTATGATTGGTTTTTGCTTTTAAGAATTTATGGTAAACGTTGAATTAAAATATGAACAGAGCTTATTTGGATAAACTGGCATGCGAATCTTATGGGCAAGACGACATGTTATTTGGCCCATACATCGCTATCCTGGAGAAACACCAAAGTGCAACGAAGTGGTAAGCAGTTGCCTAAATATAATATAAGCACGGCTCTCCGTAATGTGTAAAATACTCCTGTGGTTATAGTAGTTAGGATGTTGACACTTTGTGCAACACATGCCAGCTTCGAGTTATTTCGGCCGGTTCAATCTGCTCATGGACCTTCTGTGTTGAAACGAGTCAGCTCTAATCCGTCACAAGGTACAAATTTTGCGGTAAGATTTTGCGCCACAAGAAGCAAACGATCATCAAGCCAGCAAAACAAGGTGTCTGACTAATTTTTTAGTAATAAAGCGGAGCGGGAGAGAATTTTTTGTTGTAGTAAGATTGAAGGGTGTTAACGCCTTCAATGTGAGACTACCAGACGTGCAGTGCTGCTGTACTGCCCACTGAAGCCCTCCCCTGTTAACCTGAAAACCTAGCCTGGAACCGTTTGACGCTATAATTCGGGTTTGTCTCATGTTCCTGGAAAACTTCCGCATAGCCGATTAAGCGTCACCGATACCTTAAGCTAAAACAGTCCGTCATAGCAGATGTTCCACAGGTCAGGACTGAGAATGGAACCCTGAGGGTCGGCTGAAGTAAGTATCATCTTTCGCCTACCTTCTTTCGTGTTGTGTTGTGGTCCTTCAGATTGTTTCTTAGAATTTGCATCAGATATCCTCGTACTGAAGAACGATTTGCAAACCCTTCCAGAATATCCACCAATCTTGCGCGGATGAATACATTTCGGAAATCTAGATTAACCAGGAGGATATCCGAGTGAAAGTGATGAAGGTCACAAAAGTAGCATTAGAGTATAAAGCCGGAGGATATATGACTCAACTAGCTTGTCTCAACTAGATCACCTCTGAAGAGAAAAGAAACGAAACAACCGGATTCTTTACAGTGATCCGAGAAAAGAATATTCGAACAGTTTAAACACGAAACGCAAAAAAAAACCCACTACAAACACAACTTCAACCAACTTTAAACACATAATAAAAGAACTTATAGGTTGTGAGTTCATAAAAAAATCGAAAAGATATTGTCAAAAAAGTGAATGCCAACCCAAGCATACTAGTCAATATTTCCAGAGTCAAACACTCAGGTTTTTCGAAAAAGCCAACCTCACAAACCGAGACACGGATTAGGAAAACTACAATTATAATCCAAAAATATTCAACACGTCTGTAACAGCAGAGAAAAATAAATATTGGAACCTTTCTGTATTGCACCAGTGAGGGAATAGGCCGGGCATCATAGCTAATAAGACTTTGAAAAGAGAATCACAGATGGACACGAAGATTTATAGGGGAGGTGCACCGAGGAAACTCAACCGCAACGAATGTCTGAAAAATTATTCAGCGTCGGATAACGAAGTGGAGAAGGTCCCAAACATGACTTTTTTTTTGGACCAAGATCTTTTAGACCGCTTTAAACGTGAATCTATACAAATGGCCAGGAACTAATAGTTTATACTTAATCATGCTCTTACAAGCGAATATAACAAAAATACAAATCTTGGTGAAAGATCACAGAGCCACTGTATCTAAAAGAAATACTCCTTCTAAGCTAAAAGAGTGCTGAAATTGTTTTAATATCAAAACCTGCCACCACAAACTAAAACATGACGGGCCTACCGTCAATCTATACAAATCACCACCAAACAACAATATGTATCTGATCATGCTTTTGAAAGCGGGTTTTAAAAAAGAAACTGAGCGAGATACAATTCACCACTCTGTCTAAAAGAGTCACTCTAAGCAATAAAAGGGCTAAAATAGTTTTCACCAGGTGCATAAATAAGCTTTTGCCGGGTTTGCTAAGAGATGACGCCAGCGAAAAGTACGCAGTGTTTTAATTTGACACATGCGCCATTTTGATTGTCTGTCATTTAGCTAAAAACACACCAAGTTGAGTCCGCTAAAACTAGCGTGTTTGTTTTATCGTGTTGATCAATCATGGCGAATTTCGTGCAACGGAAAGAGTATTTGCGGCACGCATTGCTTTTCTCGTTTAACCAAGGAGAAGAAGCATTTGAACGTCATGTTTGCAGGAAAAAATATATGATGGACACACTTCATCAATTGAGACATGTGAGACATGGTCTCGACGATATAAAAGTAATAATTTCAATGTGAAAGATTGTGAGCGCTCTGGTAGCCACAAAAATGCGTAAACGATAAATTGCAAGATTCATTGGGTGGTGACCAAACTCAAACTCAATGGCAATGAGAAGATGGGTTAAATTGATCCCACACGATTTGAATGAACGTCAAATGGAAAATTGCAATGTCACTTGAGAAAAACTGCATCAGCGTCAGAAATCATTTTCTTTAACGATTCTTTCTGCCAATCGGTTATTTTGAATCTTTGAGCACATGGCTTCGCCTTTTCCTTGACAAATTTGAAATTTGTTTATTAGAACTCTATGGTCAGCCAAACACTTCAATTACTATCCTTTTTTGATCGGTTTAAAGGACGGACGTACCCTTAAATTTGGTCACCGATTCGTCTACACTCAGTTCCCTTATCCCATAATAATACTCTTGGAATTTCTGATTTACCTCATATATAAGAGGTCTGCTTCTGTAGAGCTTATCTTTGGAGTTTTTAGGCATTTGATGTTTAACGTTGCAATGTAAATAAGATAGAATCTGAGGAAATCTCTCCCTCGGGAGAGTTTTACATAATAATGGATTTTTTAGATCCAGCGTTGTAAAATAATGGTCTGTCCAAGCTAGTGCAGTATTCTAACTCATGTAGAAATTCATACCTATAAATGCTAGAAGCTCCTCCTTTTTGAGGCTCAACACCTTATCTTTCTGTGCATCATAAAGGTCGCTTTGGTATATGATATTATCCACTTATCAATCCGTCAATCCGTCATCATTACCAGTCTATCATTACCAGAAAGATTTCAGTAGGAGTGGTACAATAAGCAAAAAGTTTTCCTACTACCTCTTTACTTGCTAAATATTCTAAAAATTATGTTTTCAAGTCTCGCTTTTTTTATTTACAATTTGCTTCGGTAGTTTTTCGTGGAGTAGCCCTTGAGAACGACACATTTGATGACGACAAATCAATGTCAGCAGTTGGGCTAGGAACTGGGGATGGAGATACATATATCACCGAAGATTCTGGTGGAAATTTTTCGTTTGAATGCTAAAAAGGGTTGAATTTTGCGTAGAAACATTTCAAAACCGTCATCGAAGCCTCGCGGAGACTATAGGAGACATCTGTTCATTGCCCTTATCGGAAAATCCACGACCGATTCGTCGCTGAAATCGAGAAGATCTTTCAATTACAGAGCGTCAGTGAGAGTAGTATCTTTGCAATATTCTTTCCCAGGAATACTACACAAATGAGTCGACAATTGGAAAGTAAATTTCATAGTTATCGGCCGAAATAATAAGAAAGACAAAATTAATTCCTTGCCTATGCTTAAAGTTACTGACAATCCTTTTATGCCCTCGCCTGTTTTTGTTAGATTAACACATAAAATATTGTAAAAATACAGCATAAAACTATCTTTGAATCTAACTGACAGCACAACCTTATTAATTTATAAAAATTTTTCACTTGCTTACGATTTACAGTTATTAAGCTTTTTTTCAAAAGTAAACAAACCGATCTTGCTAACCGGGTGAAGGATCGTGACTTACAAGTCGAATGAACTGACCGTTTACTGTAGGAGACCGAATAAGGCACGCTAACGTCAACAGCACTATAACAGATCATCAACAATTATAAGGGTGCAGGGTGGTTGCGTTTTAAATATATTTGACGAAATTGATGTCGGTAGAAATATAGTATTATCAGTTAGGAAAGAATTTATACAAGAGTAAGTGAGTAAGCAAGAGCAACAAAAGGTGCAGTACTTCACATCTGAAAAAGAAATCATGAAGTATGTGGAAAGTGACGGTCGAATCTTTTTCTTCTAAGGTGAGTCGCTACGAAACCAAAATTACAAATCATTTAGACATACCACAGCATTGCAGACAGAAGTATTTATCATACAAAGCTGTCACAGAAGCTGCAACAAACAACCCTGAAAGAAGGTGCTTGCCTCTAACGACGTTTTTTTCACAGGTACAGCAGAGTTGCAATCGTCTACACCAACACGGCAAACAAATAAGGATCGAAAAATGTTGACACATTTCAAGCTTGCGACGAGAAAGAAAAAAGGCCAGAGCACTTCCATCTTCATGATGCATGTCTGCCCAAAAAACGTATGGACGTTACAGAACTGGAACTCTTGGTGACTGTAGAACTGAAGGATGTTTCTCTTTCCAATACAAAGAACATTTTGGGTTTTCCGAAAACTCTTTTTCAAATTTACTTTGGATTGTAACCTGAGACCATATCATTTCAAAAAATTCAAAAAACTTCGAATACCATACCCCAAAATAAATTGTCAGCTAAGCAAAGATAACCACAGGATCGATGAAAATACAAAAGACAACTACCTGTGCGCCATTTTTTACCCCTGGTCACCCCTCTATAAGGCTCAATATGACACCCTGTGTCACCTTAGCTATATCTTCGTTAATATTTAAATTTAAAACAAATTTCAAAAAAAGCCGAGCCAACGTACGAAGTAAAGACGAAACACACTTGCGTTGCTTCAAAGAATTTTGTTTATCTAATGTCAAAATCGAATGTGTCTGGTATTCTGCTCTTATTTACAGGAAGCACTGAAATTTGGGGTTTAACATGAAAATCTTCAACAAACAATAACGATCTCCGATACATATTTTTGACTTATTATATTTTATTTCGGTACGCCGACTGGAGCTTCTCCACAGGAATAGCTTCGCGTCGTTTTTGGGGCAGCTCAACCAAAAGACTCAGCTGTTGGCAAGTCTCTATATTCGTCGGTGAGCAGGAAGTTGTTTCTCAAAATCTTTAAAACTACATTGGTTACTACAAATTTTCAGCTAAGACCGGTTTCCTTAAAAATGTTATCTTTCTACAAATGTAGAAATTTTCAACCCCTATCTGAAGAGGCCTTTGCAAGAGCATGTTTGCAAATGTTTTTAAGGGTTTTGTGTAATTTAAAATATGAGCGGACTCCTTTGTGGTCAATGTAAATAAGGAAATTACATTGAATCGCTCTAGCTCCTTGGCTCATAGTGTGTGACATTTGAATTAAAGAATTAAATTATGAATCAAAGAATTTGAATTGATTTTGAATCAAATGTCACCCAATGACATGCGGTATGAACAGAAATCTTCTAAACAAGTCAAAAGGCCATTTATTAATTCGATGCCAGAGAGCGGAATAAGGACGATACTTACGATTGAATCGACGTTATTCAAATAAACACAGACCATAGATGATTTCAACTTTTAAAAATTTCTTACGCTGATTCATTTAGGATTAAAAACTTACTAAATAACGCCGACCTGCAAATGGGAAAAACAAGTCATAGAAGATATATCCTTCTGTGGAACTGAGGAAAAATTAAAGCCACAAAAGGCTATTAAACTTTTTTTTCCATTAAGCGTATACACTAAGAAGTTGTTGCGAAAATGAGCAGGTATGGTACAACAGTAGGATTTAAAAATGAAACATTGTGAAAGGACGAAAAAGGTGAAAAAATGATTTGACAATAAGCTACATAGACTGAATTGCGACCGACTTTTATCAAATTTATGCGCAAGGTGGCGAAATCTACTATAGGCGAAATGAAAAAAACGGAAAATGAAGCGTTTGATAAAAACGGCAGCAAATAATTTGAAAACTGGAAAAGCAACCTTATGATTCAAATCATCTTTCCAACTCAATTTAGTCGCATGCTTCGTCCTTAGAACAACTAGCATGCTTGCCATCGAATCAATACTTTAAACTCGCAGAAAGCTTTTAGGGGCGTCCATATAGCATGTGTCTTATATGTTCCAGTTATCAATATTGTTATGATTCCATTCATAGGTACGATGAGAAACCAATAAATTTTCAGATTGCTTCCATTATAAGACACGTTCGTACCGAATATGAAACTCATTCCCGATACAAAGCATTCATATAATTGCAATATCCGCTCCTTTTAACACAAAAGCGTTCATTTCACCCCCGTCCATCTCGATTACTTTCATGTTGTTTCAATAATCATTAATTCACACGACAAAAGCGATTTTCAGGACCAATTTCGCTTCTGCTCCACTACATCCGCAACGTCATATTCCATATGTCATCATATCCATAACACATGAAAGTCGATTTATTCCGTGGAACGAACATTTGCTCCATTTCGACGCCACTTTTATACACTTTGTGGCGGCGTAGTGTATACATATCTCCTTTTCGTCTTCTTCTTCTCTTCCTTCGACGTTCTACACAATGGTTAATACCCTAAACAAAAATAACTCCCGGCAGTACTTTCTACTTAAGTTATCCGTTTTTCGGTTTTAACCAGGAGGCAGTTATTCTTCCCATCGTTTTCTGCATTCCTGACCAGTTTTTTTTTTCGACTGTTGTCCCATAATATTGTCGCTACTATCATTTATCACAGATGTGGAGGCGAATCATACTTCCTCCAAACAAAGAAACAAGAAATGGCTAAGTATCCCGAAAGCGAAGGGATGAAGTTGAAGAGCCATTGCAGATGCTCACGACTTCTGAGAAAGATTTTAGAAATGTCGGATGTAAACGATTTACGAACGATCAGAATGGTTTCAGTTTTTAGCACAACATTGTCATCGTTTCAAGGAGTAGAAGATGTTTTTTCTTTGTTTTTGTGGATGAAATGGATTTCGACGCTTACAATCGCCCAATAGTTATGAGACGAAGGACTAACTGAGTCCAACAAATTTTCTACATGGTCTTGTTAACTTGCAGGCAAGCTGGAACCGACTAAAGCTAAGACTTGAAATGGTGAAGGATACGACCCAAGTTAAAGTTGCTACATGGACTCTGTGAGTTAGTTGTTCAGAAACCGCCAGCCACTCGGTCAACAAAGGAGAAGATGCTCTCTTTCTTAATCACTTCCTTACTATGTCATTCTTTTAAGTGGACGAGAGCATTTTCCGGAATTTTTTAGTAGCGAAAATGGAGATTGTAGTTGTCTCAGAGAAGATAAACGAACTTTCTCGTGAAAGCAGATAAACACTCAGTACTGCTCTACATATAGTGTGCAGTTAACGAATATCGGGCAAAAACATTCTAGGAAAAACACAGTATGGATGCTCAGTCAACGTCCTGGCGAGCTCACTACTGCTGATAGCCACAAAGAAAATCAAATAAGCTGTCATGTTTTGTTTTGAGCCATAAAAATAAAGGAGCATATGGGGGAGATATGGATATTTCGGGGAGGAATAGTGCCATAAATTTATAATTTCATTTCTGAAAGTTAACATTTCCTGCTGCATGTTGTTGTGGCTTTATTCGTGAACTCTGAGGACTATTTTATCAAGTGAATGGTTTCCCGCCTGTCGTGAACGAACGGAAGTAAACGTTAATATTTAGTAGGAATTCTCAATGAAATAAAAGGAAAGAAATTGATAATATTCGACATAAATAGATTTTTCAATTGATATTGGTTCGTCCTGCAACATTGGGTAGTAATTCAAAGAAACTGGAGTTATTATGAAACCTTGTCAAAGCTCTCTTCAAAAAAATTGCACTGGGTTGGTCCTAGCTATATCATGCAGCGTTTTTTGGCATGCAGTATTCATACTGCTGGATTGCAGCAAGTAGTAGAATGGAGGATGAATTTTATGTGAATTACAGAGATTCTGTTTATGGTAAGCTTGTAGACATATAGACATTTGTTTTTATAAGCAGTGGATGGACTTACAGGTTCCATGTCCATATAACTTATAATATAAAATGTAACACTTACCCAATTCAAACTTGAAAAGATAGTCCCTATTCCAGGACTTCTTAAAATCCTTATAGACCCGTGTTCTGTAATCGACATGGAAAAAGGAATTCGTTAAACAAAAAAAAAAAATCTGCGGGAAAATTGCCTTAATTGAGAAAAGTCAGCCTCTGTCAAACTGTTAGATACAGGAACTACAACCTTATTGTAAATATCATGCCTATTGACAACTACCAAGTTGTAACTACCAAGTTCGAAATTCGTTCAGCTTTATGCCGTGTTCTTCGACCATATTCACAGAGTGTTTTCAAGGTTTGTCCGCTGCGCTTTATCCCTTGGCTATCCGTTCAAAATTATTTTCGGCTTCCAATGTATGTTCCAGTGTCTATGTCTGCCAAATGTCTATCTTATATGGTAGCTTACAATCTTATTATTTTTGATTCGTTCGGTTTCGGTCAATTTATATAAACAGCTTGTTAATCTATCCTATTTTTTCTGGTCTTTTTGAAGTAGAACAACTTTTTTTGTTCATTACATCAAAGGACATGCCTCAATGTCGTTACCTTATGGCACAGGCCATGACTAATCTGATACCGAAAGTTTTATTTTTCTTTCATTTTGGTTTCATTTTATTGCCTGCTGGCGATGTTCAAAACTTCACAAACGGAACTGGACGTATTGTTTTGAATGGTATAGTTGAAATAACAAACTGAAAAATAAATTAAATCCCTTCCTTTTAATTTTGATAGTTAATTTTTTGATTTGTCCGTAACGTTATCGTTCGGTCTTCCTCAGCGATTGTTCTGCTTAATTTTGAAATTCTGCTTATATTATACGTCCTTAATTGCATTGAAGAGTGTCATTTCAACAGGGTAATTGAAATGCACCTTGCTTAAATTTCTATTAGTCACTCGGTAAACTGCTGGAAAAATTAATTCTGCTTTCGGTTATCCGAATTTGTTGAAAACAATGAAATTCTCCCTAATTTTCAATTTGGTTTTAGACATGGGCACTCAACCGAGCAACAATTATACCGCGTCACTCAGGACATTAAACATGCCTTCAAAGAAAAGGAGTCTACAGGAATGATATCACTTCATAGCGAAAAGGCATTTGATACAGTATGACATAATGGCCTCCTATACAAGTTGGTTTACCTTAAATTCCCTCCATGCGTAGTTAACATTATCAGCTACTTCTTAAAAGACCTGAAATATTCCGTTAAAATTCGAGACATCCTACCCCATTCTCATAATATACCTGCAGGAGCTCCCCAAGGCTCATGTCTAAGCCCACTACTTTTCAACATATATACCTCGGACATGCCTGTCCTGAGTACAAGCAAACTAGCTGCTTTTGCGGACGACACGTGTTTTTATACATCTTCAATAGACTCCATTAAAATAATTAAAAGCTTAGAAACGTTGCTTAAAAACATGTACCAATATTACCATCGGTGGAAAATTAAAGTCAATATCTCCAAAACCAAAGCAACGTTCTTTATGAAGAAAAGAAAACTGAACCTTCTGCCTAACCGGAACATCAATTTCTTAGGTCAGGAAATAGTATGGTCAAATGAAATATCATACCTTGAGCTTGCTTTTGACAAAAAACTGACATTCAAAAGCCATATTGGATCGACTATGACTAAAGTATCCAAGGCAATATTAGCACTATATCCTCTGAAGAACCGCAAATCACTGCTCAAGCCAAGAAACAATATCCTTATTGTTAAAATGGTGATTATGCCCACTATGTTGTATGGAGCTCCTGCCTGGGGCTCATGTCCAAAAAACCTTAAACCTCAACTTCAAGTTTCGCAAAATCGATACCTGAAAATGGTTCTCTTTCTATTTTTCCACTGAAAAGCTACATAAACTTGCTGGAACACAAAGTATTGAACAACTCGTATTGAAAAGACGAATTAAAATGTTGACCAAGGGCTATCTACTCCCCTAATCCATTGATTTCGGCATTTTTAAATATTTGCACATTATAGCCATCATGCTTTCTTAATCTTCAGCTTATTTCATCTCAAGCTTATGTGTTTAGATATAAGGTATTTTAAGTTAGGCTAGGGTAGTTGCAAGGTGAAGTAAGGTTTTTTAGTTTATTGTTTTTTTCCTTCAAAATTTAAATTTAATAACACTCAATGAAGAAAAATACACACAAGCTATGCTAAATTTTATAGAATTAAGGTTGCAATGAAGTAAATTCAGATCTCCAAACCAAATTGTTTGGAGAAACCAAACCAAAACAAATTAAATTAAAAAAAAACAGAGAAATATAAATAAAATAGTTTTAAAATTGAATACAAAAAGGACTCGATAATGTTGAGAAAAGAACAATATATTCGCAAAAATGCAGAAAGTCAGAAGAAGCTGCACCTGAGTTTCTCTTAAGTGATTGAAGTGCAAGAGATCCATGGACATGTAGTCATCAAAGCTACGTTAACATTCAATCAAGATGAAATTCGTCTACTCAACATGGATCCCAATTATGCTATAAAGCCAGCAAGGGTTCCCAAGGAAGAAATAATGCTGGAGATGAAAGCAACCATAAGCGAAATTCCCGGAAGCACATAAAAAACAGCGAGGAAGGAGATAGCAAAAACAATAATGAGAGCCCAAAAGTCAGCAAGAAACCCGGAAGCAGCCAAAGCCCTGGCCCCAAAGCCCCTTAAATAAAAAACCGGTTTACGTCATACAAAAGGACTAATGCAGAGTTGTCATTATGGATAAAGATAAATATGAGGAAGTGGTTGACCAACAACTAAGCGAATGCACTTTTTCGAACTTCGCCGAAATCCTCTGGAAGATTCTAGCTAAAAATTTGATAGGACGGTCAAAAACTGCGGCTGTCGAACGAGAGAGTAAAGAACTCATCCCTTCCAACTACCAAATGTTTGCCCAAGATAAGCAGGGAAATAAGATGCGAGAAATCTTATCAGTTGGGGACACTAGAAAGTGTCTAGTGTCAAAGTGAAACTAGAAAGATGGCTACTGTAAGAATGCACTCAGATGTAGCACTTCCCTTAAAAAAAAACTAAAGAATTCATGAAAAAGCTTTTAAAATATGGCCCATCTGGACAAGATGAAGTGATGGTATCATTTAACGTGAGAGCTTTCTTTCCCAGCATACCAACAATGGAATTACTTGGACAGATTGGGGAGTTGTTACTCAAACAGGACAATTTCATGGCATGAAGAACGAAAACTAGACAGTTCTCCATTTATCTAAAATATGTATGACAGAAAGCTAGCTTAAATTCAAAGAAAAATTCTACAAAACTAAGGAAGGAGCAGCTATGGGAAATCCACTATCACAATTTTTATGAAGTGAAACGCTCAAAACGTGACTTGAGGACAGGCTTAAAGTAAAGGATCAACTAATGAGTTGCTGGACTATACGAGGTCTGTTCAAAAAGTACTAAAAGTAAGAAGTATCCAAAAAGTAAGTGTTAATCTTTGTCTGTGGTAATCGCTAAGGTTCGACGTGTTTGTATGAGCGTGGCGATTTTTGCTTGTTTAAACAATGGAAGAATTGAAGAGTCAAAGAATTAGTATTAAATTTTGCGTAAAAAATGAAATAAAGTGTAACAAAGTGTGTGAAATGTGACAAAAAGCCTATGGTGAGTCTACTATGAAAAAAACAAGTGTTTACGAGTGGTATAAGCGTTTCCAAGATGGCCGCGAAGACGTTGAAGATGACGAACGCTCCGGTCGACCCAGCACGTCAATAATCGATGAAAATGTGGAAAAAATTAGAAAAGTTGCTGATGAAGTTGGCGTATCAATTGGCTCATGTCAAAACATTTTTTCAAAAGTTTTGCGCATGAAACGAGTGGCAGCAAAATTCATTCCAAAACTGCTGAATTTTGACCAAAAAACAATCGCATGAACATCGCTCAGGAGCTGTTAAATGACGTCAACGACAATCCAAGTTTGCTTGAAAGGGTCATAACTGGTGATGAAACATGGGTGTACGGTTATGATGTCGAAGCCAAAGCACAATCGTCCACCTGGAACCATTCAACGTCACCAAGAGCGAAAAAAGCACGTCAAGTTCGATCAAATGTCAAGGTTTTACTTACTATTTTCTTCGATTATAATGGCATAGTGCATCAAGAGTTCTTACCACAAGGTCGTACGGTTAATAAGGAGTATTACCTTGAAGTTATGCGACGTTTGCGTGAAGCAATCCGAAAAAAACGCCCCGAGTTATGGAAAAAGAATTCATGGCTTTTGCACCACGATAACGCACCTGCTCACTCGTCGTTGCTTGTTCGTAATTTTTTGGCCAAAAACAATACCGTAGTCATGCCCCAACCTCCATATTCACCAGATATGGCTCCGTGTGACTTTTTCCTGTTCCCAAAGTTGAAGAGACCCATGAAAGGATGGCGTTTTTCCTCGATTGAAGAAATAAAGGCCGAATCGCTGAGAGTGCTCAAGGACATACTAAAACGTGAATATCAAAAGTGCTTCGAAGATTGGAAAAAACGCTGGTATAAGTGTATTTTATCTGGGGGGGACTAGTTTGAAGGGGACCACATTGATGTAGACAAATAAATAAATATTTTTTTGAAAAAACGAAAATTCCAGGTACTTTTTGAACAGACCTCGTATATGTGAATGATGTTTTCGCCTACGTCAAGATAGGAGATCTGCTATAAGCCCTAATGGATCTTAACAGTGCACCCAAGGACATCAACTTTACAGTAGAGAAAGAAATGGATGGAAAATTTGTTTGTTTTTTTTCCTTGACGAGTGAAGAGTGGAAATCTACAGTAAGGCAACACCCACACAACGGCCGATCTACCTCCAGCTATGGCAGCCTGACAGAAGAAAATCGAATATGATCTTGACACTGCAAAGTTGAATGGATTTAAGCCCTCATCGATGACGAATATCGTGGACAAAATCAGAAGAACAGGATAAACACAATTCAACTCTGATTCTTAAAGAGCATACTGGAAGGCAGTCCTGACTGACAGAGCCAGTGTGAAGGTTCATCGATGGGAACTCATTCACTAACGCAGGCAGATTTTTCGCAGTTCAGCTTTTTGTTGATCCGTCAATGCCGTCAATATTATCAACATCTGCGCCACTTTTGGTTATAGCTACAGGTTTATACCTGATAGATCTTGATAGATATATCAAGATCTATCGCATAATCGTGGTAAAGCCACGAAAGCATCGAAGTATGTATTCCTAAAACCTACCTCTTATTCAGCTTTGCATTATAGTTGATCAATTCTTCCTGAAAAACGAAAAGAATTGTGTTCACATCAAGTTAAAAAAAATACAGAATTAGTTACTTTTCCAATGAAAATTTTCAGTCTATGTCCAACTCTTTTAATAGGTTTTCATAGCTGGGATAACTTGTCACCAGTTGTCTATCGCCAAAGACGGTCCCAAGCCTAATATATTCTTCAAGATATGAGATACCAAGCAAGATTCAAAAGTGGGCAGCCCATTGCAAAACGAGAATTCGGAGTGGCCTTCAGTGTGGGTAGGGAGGTCAATTCACATGTTATTGACTTTAAGGCTATTAATGAACGGTTGTGTGCGATCCGTATTAAAGCGAAATTTTGGGCTGATAAACGTACACGCCCGCATCGAAGAAAAGGACGAAGAAATAAAGATTACGTTCTTCAATCACCTGGAAAGACTCATTGACTCATTGCCCAAAAATATTTCTGGGCGATTTCGACGCTAAAATTTGCGATGAATTATCTCATCGAGGAAAGACTGGATGACAAAGTCTACACGAGGAAACAAATGACATCGGCTAAAGCCTGATTGACTTTGCTTGTAGCAGATCTCAGAAAAAAAATTGATTTGTAGCAGAGCAACAACACAAGACAAACCCAAGACCACGCTCTGTGGCAGACACCTCTGATGCAGGCAGGGTCAGAAGAAGAATCCTCTGCCGCTCAAGAATATTGAAGCCTTCAAAAGTATATATTCCTGGAGAGCTTCCATTGGCAACACTGACTATGGATGATGTCTGTTCCGCAATCAAAACCCCAAAGAATGGTAAAGCGCCGGGCATCAATGAGCTTCCACTGGAGCTCGTTAAATATGGTGACAGCAGTGTTCAGAAATCCACCAAATGTGGCAACAAGAACATATGTCCAATGAGTGGAGCCAATCAATTATATTTCCTATCCACAAAAAAGGCGACAAGCTACAGTGACTATAGAGGCACTCTATAAAAACTCTACAAAACTATAGAGGCATATCAATACTTTGTACGGCGTACAACGAACTCTGAAAATCAAATTATATCATATGCCAACACCATTATTGGGGAGTATCCAGATGACTTTATAGAAGATGGATCGACGACAGACCAACCGTTTACTGTCAAGTAGGTACTTAAAAAATTACTGAATTTTGACTTTTGCCAGATTTTCATTGACTGTACCAAATAATGCTTCCCTTTAGTATCCCGGCCAATCCAGTCGATCTTACAAAAATTACAATGACGTCGACAGCCTCCCAAGTCCGTATCAACAACCAACTCACCGACGCCATTGACACAAATACTGGGCTAAAACAGGGAGACGAGCTAGCCCCATTGCTATTCAATCTGGCTGTGGAATATGTTATGAGAAAGAAACCTGTCGAAACAAGAGGCACACTTTTTACAAATCAAGCCAAGTGGTAGCCTATGTGGATGACATCATTATATTGTCATGGTCGCTAATAACCGCCAAAGAACTCTTAATGAAACGCAACCACGGAGCAAAACTAGTAGACCAACAAATCAATGATAATAAAACAAGGATCATGACACAGTCGAGAAAGACGAATAGTTGCCGAATACAGTATTGAAAATGTGGGCAAATTTGTGTATCTTGGCGCCAAAATAACAAGAACGCCGAGTGAAAAAAATGAGTTCACAAATAAAACGTTTTATTCAGCTCTAAGAATTATGAAGACCAGCTACTATAATACAAATCTATGATTAGACCTGTTCTATGCTATGGGTGTGAAACATGGACCCTAACCCAAGCAACCGCAAATATATTGAACGCTTTTGAGCGACAGCTGCTGAGGATAATTAGGACAGAGCCAAAAGGGAACCAAATTTTTGACGAGCCAGAAGTCTCAAAGATTGTAAGACTGCGGAAGCTGCAATGCGCTGGTCACATATATTGTATAGATGAACAACGAATACCCAAAAAGGTATTGGTTGGGAGAACTGAAGTTCGGAGTCCATTGGGGAAATCCAAAAAACCCTGATCTGACTCTGTTGACGAAGACAGTTTATCCCTGCTTGGAATTCAAAATCGGAGGACACGGTCAAAGGACCGGGACAGCTGGAGGTACTTGTTGCTGGATGCGAAGGCCCGAAAGAGGCTGTAGTGCTGAGAACACGAAGAAAAAGAAGTTGTCTATCGTTACCTTTTTTCCTGTGCAAGAGATTGGTTGTACTATAAGATCAACAACATCATGTCGCTTATGTAGAGTTGTTTCTTACCATATATGGACCATCAGCCTACTCTCTATAAATAAGATGGAAGCATAAACAAGAGCTTTAATGTTTGTTCAATACTTTGTTGGTTTGCTGGGAGGGTACCGATGAAACACATAATTACCACGAAATGCTACGTTTTCGGATGGATTGTAAAGATCTAGGTAATTTCTCACAAACTTTTCATACAATTGTTGGATAGGTATCAACTTATCAGTTACAGCTCTTATTTATTGCGTGTCCATATTACTTAATCTCAAACAATTTATAATGAACACGAATCGTCTCCAAATCATTGTTATTTGAAATATATAGATGTTTGTTTTGTCATTTGCCTACAGGTCTTCTAGATTCTGTTTTCCAAACTTGAATAATCCATAATATTGAGCAAGGTGGAAAGAGCTCAAGCTGGGTTCGAACACGCGTCCCTGCCGCTTCTCGTTAGGTGCCAACTCACAGGCCGGGACGCATCGATTGGCACTACCAGCTTAAGTTGATGTCATATGGGTCTAACATTAACAGTTTCTACATGATACTTCTACATCGTGTGAGTCATATATGTCCGACAGATGTGTCTTTTCAGGAAGTCACATCTTTCATAAATGTTCGACAATAAGCACAAATTTGTTTTATCTTTTGAAACATGCCCAGGTAGGAGCAAAACATAAAAATTGCTTGGCTTTCTGAGAAAAAATAAATAAAATAGATTGTATAATGATAAAAAATGTTAAAAGGACTTATTATGTTCCCCAAAACAGTCTAAGCTGAAGATTTTGCAATCTTTCTTTGCAATTGGAAAAATAAGCCGAAAGTTTTTTTGCGTGTCTGCTAACCTTTTCTCGGTCTTTCATTTCTGTCACCTTGACGTAGGTAACAATTTGGTTGAAATTATCGTAGCGATTAACGTTTGAATAATGAAAACGTGAAAGTAATCGATTTTTTTTTGGTCATCTTTTGCTTGACGTTTTGCTCCAGATGTTCAGATTGAAATGTTTCCCGCGGCTGTGCCCAACCGAGAATAGGGAGAATTATCTTTTCCCTTACATATTGATCTCTTTGCGAAATGACTCAATGGCTACGCCATCTCAATATTACTCTCTTGGAGACTATTGAGACTATTACTTCTCTAGAGACCTCGTCTTCTTCCTCGCCATAGGCGTGTCCACTTAAAAAATACATCGATGTTTTTTTTCGATGCAATACATCGCGGCTGTGCATCGATATTTTCGATGCATCGGTTAGAAACATCGATGTTTTCTCAAAATCGAGTACTTTTTCTAACAATGCATCACAAGCTGTAGTCGGCCTCCTGAACACATTTTTTATTATAGATTACTCCTACAACAGCACTTTTCTTTTTGCCTTTTGTATGTGTGCTTAAGGAATCTATCTTATTAAAATAAAAAAGAAAGACTTTTCATGCAGTAGTCATTTATTAAAAAAAATATGGCGATGTGTGACAATAAGACTCTTTTGGAAGACTTTTCAATAACAAAAGCTTATTTAAACGTTTCCCTTTCAGACTGTTTTGTTGTTGATTGACGATTTGTGCTGCTTTAGAAAATAAACGCTCAGACGGTACTGACGTTCCCACGATGGTCAAATATTTGTTAAGCAATTTTATGAAGTTTAGGAAGCTGAATTTTCAGATCATTCCAAATTTCCAATGGGTTCTCATTGAGTCTTCCTACTGGACTGCGCAAGTAAATAGACAGTTCGTCAGAAATAGTATTGTCAGACTTCGCCGTTTTCCAGCTCTTGTGTCCGAATTTGTCGTGATCATCCCATACACAAAAGTTTTCTTTTAGTTTGTCAGAATGATCTGAAGAATCAGATTCCACCGCGGCCTCATTTTGTATTGTAGTTTTCACAAATTCTTTGACTTTTGCCACAGCTGAAGAGCAAGCAAATGGGTATGTAAAATGCATTTTTTTAAACCTCGGATCTAATATCGTGGCTGTGGCGAGAGGAGTCACTCTCTCTATAGCACCTATTCTCTTGTTAATCTCTTTAAGGACCAATGACTGTAATTCTTTGGCAAGAGATTCTTCGAGTCTGAGAGTTTTAACTTTCAAAAGAAGGCAATGGATAAGTCGTATTACCTTGCTACTATTGCAGTACTTATCCCCTGACACTTCATTAATCGCAGCTTCGATCGGTCGCAGAACTTGTAAAAGCGAAGAAAGAATTGATAGCTCTGACGCAGTAAGCATCAGTGGTGCATTTTTATGCCGAATGATTATGTTATTAACGATAGTGCGAAGCTCCAAAAATCTTTCGATCATATAATATGTACTATTCCATCATGTCAGTAGTAAGAGTAAAGTTTTCAATATTTGATAACTTTTCCTTGAAGACTGTTGATAATGCTGCGTATTTATCATCAACGCATCGAGTCAACGTCGTCTTATTGGGTAGTTTATAATGTGGCGCAACAACTTTAATCAAATTGCGAAATCATTTCATTTTCAGTTCGTTCATTTTCAGTTTCGTTCATTTTCAGCTATTGTAAATGGTTGATTGCCCTTGCATATCATATAAATTAAGGCATTATTTATTTTTAAAGTTTTATCACCACCCGCCGAAAAAGCGTGAATTTCTTGAAAACTTGGTATAATAGACTTTTGACGTTTAGGCGCCGGAGGAACAGGAACTCGTCTTTTGAACAGTCAGATATTTTATCAGTTTCTTTAGTCAATTCTATTACATCAGCTAAGCTCGTTGACGGTAGCATGTCAGCATATTAAGGGACTGATTGTGTTTTTTTGTGTATAGTTTCGTTTTCGATATTGGATTTTTTCGAACTTCCAATATTGAACTCCCGAAAAGCAGCCTTATGTATATTTTTTTATGACCAATTAAGTTGGTTGTATTGCCACAAGATTTGGTAGCTTTTTGAAAAAGTTACATTTTGCAGGGTTACTATCTCCTTCAGGTTTATCGTAAAATTGCCACACACCACTCTTCTTGGAAGGTGCCATCGCTTTGTGTAATCAACTTAACCTAAAAAAAAAATACGGTAAATTAGCAGAAGTCAATAAATTTATCAACCGATAATATCACATCACTAAACCTCCCTATCTAAAAAAGTAAAAACTTGTGAGTGACAATAGTGGCAAGACTGACGAGTAATATTAACAGAATGACACAAAGTAATTAGATGTTGAAAAGATGTTGAATGATATTCAGATGTCATTACGTATTGATTGTATTAATTTTAGCGTAATGATTCGAAAAATTGTTAACATAGTCAATTTGTACAATTTGACGAATGATCTCGCTGAAATATAGATAACAAAATATCTTTCATTCTAATAAATTATGAATGCTTTGCATAAGTTAGAATAAGTGAGTTATCCTAACCTTACTTTATTTACCTGTCCATCGAACTTATGAGGAAACGATGAAATTTTACTCTAATGAGTATATTGTATCCGAATCCAATCCTATTTTATGTTGTTAAGTATGCACATTTACGACACAAGTAAAAACATTTAACGTTTTTGTCTCACAATAAATCCGACGCAAAACCAAACCAAACGAAGTTTTTTTTTTAAATATTCTCTCTGGCCCAGTGTTGCCAATGCCAATTTCCAAATGAGCCAACTAGCGCCAGTAAAAAAACAGATTTAAGTTTTAATTTTATCAAATCAGAGCTACTGAACAGTAATAGATGTACAATGATTAGCTGGTTACCATTGATTTGATGTTTTATGAAAAAACATCGATACATCGAGTAAATCAATACCTTTTCAAAGCATCGAATCGTTTCGATGCATCGAACTATAAACATCGAGCGAATTCGATACATCGATGTATATCGAATATCCCTACCTCGACATCATCAGAATCATGTTAGACACTCACGTGGTCCGAGTCAGTTCCACCTTCATTGTAAATCACATCTTCTTCTTCGTTTTCAGCGAAATCGCTTTCTAAAGTATGGCTGTTAGTTAATCTTCTGGCCATTTTGAACTGCGAACAAGTATTTGCATAAATAATTCACCACAAAAAACATTACATACAGTGAAAACAAAACGCGTATTAATAGACGGCAGGTACGTTGCGTACTGCTTGAGAGCCGACGAAATAGCGGCTAGTTCGAATCATGAGGCTACTCGGGGGCGTAGCAGCGGCTTGTCGAGAATTTGGTGAAATATTACCAATATTTTCAAGCCATTGGTTTGTCAGACTCACCAGGCACGCCAAACGTTAAGTATATTCCTGGATCTATTTTAAATTTAGAGCCCCAAATTATCCTGTCTCCTTTTACAATAATCAATAAAGACATTTGTTGCTAAGTATTTTATCAACCGATCAGTATGCATTTTAAATATTAAACTTCATAGAAATCGATCAACGTTTCAATACTGCAAATTAAATTCAATGAACACCTGAACAAAAATATTTTCAATTCATCACACGCTGACATTTATGTCTCTCTTTCACCAAAGAATTGAAAGTTAATTATACCATAAGAATGGTTTATTCTAGGACGAAAAAAAACGTTAATTACTAATTACCATTTTGTGGTTTTGCATTAAACCCCCGCTATCCTTCCTAGCGCTTTTAAATTCCATTTCAGTGATTTTTTCTCGGGTAGATAATTAAAATTGGACAGGAGAGAAAATCACTGTTGAGAAAATAAAATTTCGTCTGACGGACCATCAAACGTATTTCCATCGAATGAAAATTGGAAATTGATAATTTAATTACATATCATAACACATTCAGCCAAACACAAAGGCACCCTCTGAAAATATTCAGCTCGTCGGTATCTTCGAAAGAAATGCTTCGTATCCGTTTTGTGGTATCGCTTCAAATTACATAATGGATTTATAATCGAAAATTAATTGAAAGCAATAATTCACCCGGTAAATCCACTCAGAATATCGATAATATTTTTGTTTTATAATTATAAACAATCCCGATGAGCTATCAGTAGTTCGGCAAGGAAATTTGCAAATTTTCGCACATTGTGAATTCAAAATACTGACCAAATGCCTCATTGATGGCCATTTTTGCGGTAAGATAAAAATTGGTTTACAAAAAAACTTTTTGAAAAAATTGATGGAATAGTTCATGCACTGCGTTCTCTAGCATTGAAAATTATGCGCTGATGAATGGGTTGTGTGATTAGGGGATGCGAACAGGAGGAAAGTCCTCGAATACGCTTGATTACTCGTCCAATCAATATTGAAAAATAATATGTGAAAATTTTGCAGTGAAAATTATCATGCATTTAGGTCAACAGTTAATTGAATATAAATTGCGAAATTTATTGGTGTTATCTGATTTTTCGATACTACCTGAGCTCTAAAATGAAATTCCACAGCAAAATTTCTACAGAAATGCAAATATAAGCGGATATGTGACAGGCTTAAGTCTACAATAAAAAATAAATCAAAACATTTTTAATGCATATTTTTGTACACCTTATTGAAAAACATAATGCGGGTTTCATTGAAGCGAAAACCAAACACGGCTTATACATTCATGACTGAGTATTGGATACTCCTCTTTCCTATCTTTGCAGAGCATCCTACATAAAACCTGGGTGAGAACGGAAGCTGTTCAACTTGGCCATGGTCAAACAAACGAAAGTAAAAAGGAACAACGTCTCAACAATGTAATGAATGGAGTTAGACCATGTCTACATCCCTGAGTATACCTTAATTGGAAAATGATTATCCCACGAAAAAACTTTACTTTATGCCCTTCTAAATTTTTTAAAATGGATTGAATCAACAAATTGCTGTTGAATTGAAATTGAAGAGATCTGCCCTCACTTGCCAAAGATTAAGTTCGCTAAGGAGTTTCGCGATACGGCCTATACACAGTGTCTGTAAACCATTCAATGAAAAATGGACCAACGTGAACCGATTGAAAATTTTCCGATTTAACTACCGAATCCTCTTCACCGTTAACGTCCATCGGCAAACAAAGTTTTAAACACCATACTTACACCTGGACAGGACTATCATTGCTTTCATGGTGATACCATGGCACCACAAGCCACATTATTTGCAAAATGATTGTCCTGCCAAATATGCGTATTTTTCGTTGTATCACGAATATCTTCTCCTTGACCGCTCGCTCACATTTATCACTTGTTCCCTGTATGAATCGCCACAGGATTTTTCAATATGTTTTGACAACCCACAATACAGTCACAAAAAGTCTCAACTAGTCTCAAAAAGCAGAAGAGCGTGCCCTTGAATGCTTTTATAAAGGATGCTTTTTTTAAATGCGTCCTATCGTGTGACAGCTGTCATGCGTGTTAATTTATCATGAATTGGTTGACGCCTGAATAAGGTCTTCAAATTGAACAGATTTATTTCGAAAAAAAAATGGTTCTGTTCGTGAAACTCATCGCGCATTCCGTCAATTTTCTGGCCGACAAAATCGTCCATCAGATCAATAATTCGATTTATCAAAGATTCTATCTGCACCACGTTTACTATCCCTGATAATGCGCATCCATCAAGACGCCGAATGACCAACAGTAGGTTCGGTGGATGAGCCCAAGGACAAATTGCTGGATATTCCGAATTTCATCAGAAAATTTTGTTGAGGGATGATGCTCATTTCTGGTTGAATGGCTACGGTAATAAACAACACTGCCGTCTTTTGAGTTGTGAGCAACCAGAGCCGGTTGCCCAAACACCGTTACATCCGGAGAAAGTCACTGCATGGGCGCGGTTTATAGACCGGCGGAATCATTGGTCCATTCGTATTTAAAATTGATGTTGGGAATAACACTACAGTCAATGGTGACCGCTATAGTGCCATGATCAATGACTTTGTAGCTCCGGAAATGATTGCAAAGCAGGGGACCTCTGATTTTGACAGGATGGCTCTCAATGCTCTACGGCTCGTGCAGGGAAAGACTAATTGAAAGAAGAAGCATTTGATAAGCTCATCAATTCTCGCTTGTTGTTATTTAGCTTTCGATTTAGCTTGTGATTTAACCCAGCTGCACCGGGCAAAACAGCTGAAATGCTTTCAAATGCGCAAACAGAGTGCGAATAATGGAAACGCTGAAAAGTCTTTTGAAAGGCACAGAATATCTAATGTCTGTCTGTAGTGCTTTTTTTAGGATCGCAACCTGCTCAACGTCACAAAGGAATGAACCTGCAGGAGGGTTATCACACCAGGTATCACTCACATTCTCACATTTGTTATGTAAATCATGCCTTATAAGGAACTACTACAACTTAGGCTATCGGAGGAGCCGTTCAGGATCATGCTAAGACGGTCCTCGCTAGACGCACAATCAGGCATTCGCAACTCAGAAACCTATGATAAAATTTTGAATGAGGCACTTGGTTATTACTGACAGGTTCTGAAGTGAAGTATTCCCAAGCTGCCAAAATAAAAAAAAATTAAGTGCAAGGTTGTCAGTACTTAGGAAACGCTTTTCGAATAAATACCAATCGCGAAAATCCTGGGCGTACTCATGCGCTCAAAAATAAGTTTTTTGAGCAAATCAGGGCAAGTGCTGACAAGGCTACACCACGTGTAATGACAATAAGACGGCTTATAGCTGGCTCAAAAGGACAAGTCGGAATGAGTGCCATAGTCATTACACTATATGCTTGAAAAAGGAGGTGACGCATTCAGCAAGAAATTCTACGGAAGATGGTTGAAATGAGTGTTTGTTTGAGTGAGTCCTGTGAATAACTGTAGTGTTGGAGATCGCGGGGCGGCACCTGTCATCCAAGTTGCTGGCGAGCGTAAAAATCTGCATTCAACCTGCACAAAAGCGAAAACGACAAGAAGTGGTGGTAAAAAAAAAGTCGCAATCCTCAGCCACCGATTGGTTTCTATCCTGGCAGTGCGAAAGAGGGGATAATAAACGGTACCATTGACCAAAGAATGGAGATATAGGGTGACTGCTCACATGACTGAACATCTTAATTCAATCGAACACACGCGAAGATATGCATCTGGACCTAGTTCTTAAATGTGTTTGGATACTTCAGGTTTTAACCACACAAGATACATACAATTGCATCCGGGATTTTTTGTATAGGGAATCCAGATGACGCCACCCACACAGTTTCTTGTGATAGTCTCTGCCTTTAAAAGTTAAAATGGGCAGCACAGCTACTTCTTCAGCTATATTAGAGATCCCCAACAACTTTTGTCCAAAAGGTAGTTAGAAGAGTTGACTAGGGGGATTCCGTGGAGGATTATATTCAAGCTGGCCATTACTGACGAAATACAAGAACGCCGAACTTAAAACAATCATATAATGCAACAAGGAGTATCGGAACATACTCTCTGATTTACAGGAGGGTTTTTTATGTAAAAGTCCAAACGTATTTTTAACTTATAAAAACCCTCTCAAAACGCACAAAGGCTTCATCTCCTCACCAGAACTTCTTGCCAAACTCCCAGATGCATGTGGAAACCTTTAAAAAAGAATTCAACCAGCACAGGAACGTTCAAACTATCAACGACTATCAACTAAACGAATTGCATTGCAAGACCATATGGTTTCTTGTTTTTATAACATGAATTATACTCAATGCTATCTTTGCTAACGAGTGAAAAAACGAGGTGATTGGCAATACAAATGTGATGTGCAATATAGACTCATCAAATGTTAAACCGTCGCGAAATCGATGATAAGGTAAGGTTGATATGTAGCTTTTAAGTGTTCAGAGGAGCAGTACATCTTCATCAAAAAGGGAAGGTATGGTTTGCATCCTGTACCTTAAGTTCAAATCAGACAAACATATGAGCCATGCTCTTTTACAGAGGGTACAGAGCAGCAATGAGAGACGGAGTTCAGGACTCACCAAATTTTAAGCTCTCGTTCAAACGATGATAAAGTATGGTTGGTATAATTTTGGCTTGTCCTCCTCCCTCCCACAGGGAAGATATGGTTGTCAGACTATGTATTTTCCTAAGCTCAGGCAAATTATGTGGACCATACCTTTTTTTGTAGAATAAGAAAGTAAAGAAAGTTCAGCGAACATGAAACTGTACAATTTACAGGCAAATGGCATTATATGTCAGATTAGACTCGGTTAGAGTCTTAGAGTCCAACTCTTCAATCAGATTCCAACTTTTCAATCATTTGCTGGTAAGACGGAAAAAGTACGCGCTCAATCAAGAACCGGGTATAATATAAATCAATACACAAGGCGCAAGGTTGAACCACGGCCTGAATCAGACATGTACTCAATGTTCTCTATGTGTCGCTCTACTAGGATTGTATCCAATCCCCAAAGAATCATTGATTGGTAGAGATTCAATGCTCGGATGCAAAGTAGACTCAGCGTTACAAAACCTAAAATAAAATGAACTATGTGACGCACCTGGGTGTTCTGTCTTATGAGGAAAGGATTGTCAATAGCCTTGCTAACTTTGAGTATTTTGTGAATTGGGAGAAAGGTATGGAGTTTTTTGATTCGAAAGGAAGAGCTTCACATAACCTAGAATATTCGGCAAGGAATTGAGGAAAGTTCATTATCTTCAGTTTATCTGCAAGTCAGTAGGTTATAAGAGGACCTGCTGAATTGCACTAATATCATCGGTAATCCTTGACCTGGATTACCGATGACCTGGACCTGGTCTGACATACAGGTAAATGAGAGAAAAGACTGAGTATTTATTTACAATTCACAAGCTTTGTTCATCAGCGAAGAAGGAACTTTCATTTAGAACGGTTAAAACTACATAAGTTTCGAGTTCCAATGAAGAAAATGGGATTCAAGCAGGATCAACGTAACTTCTTGATTGCTGACAACTAATCGTATAGCACGGCATGTGCTATATGGTTCTAACAAAACACATCGATAAGCAGTAACATCTCACACAGGAAAAGTGCCATGACAACATCATCGCACTACTAAACCGTCAAAGCGATGAACAACTTGCAGAGGGTTTACGTAACCACTTATTGATAACTGTTTCAACTCGGTTTTTTATTAAACTCAACTAAAATAAGACGCAATATGTAAACAGGATTTTGAATTAAATAAACTTTAAATTTTGTGGAGCGTCAGATAATAATTCACACAAAATTTTAACTTGGCAATGCTTTCCTAACAGGAAATAGCTGACGAATGCCTATCCCGACTCACTCATTGTTGTGCATTCGAGTAGTGAACTCGGTTTTTATTCAGTCGTTACCAACACATCGGCGATTTGATTGCTTCTCTTGACTTTTTTATGGGACGATATATACCATGTTCGATTGATCAATTACGTATGCCACACATATCCTTCAATGCACGGAACAGCACGTGAACTCAACACACTAATTTCGATGATAAACTCTTAGAATTTCTACATTGTGTTGAATCGTTAACTTTTCCATGATTGTTCGCTCAGCGCTAAGGATGATAATGAATACAAAAGGTGAACTTGAAGTTTTTTTTAAAACAATACTAGTGTAGAGGCAGTTTAATGTTCTGATGTCCCTAGCGTATTTAAGTACAATTGACTTAGAAATAAAGTAAAATCTGTCTGTCCATCAATTCAACACTACTCTCCTCCTTGAACCAATAGTACAGTGTACACATAGATAACAAAAAGACGACTAACTTTTAAATTGTTCCTGATATTTTTCTATTTCGAATATTTTGCGCTTAGTCCAATGTTCGAAAACCAATGGACATGTTTAAAAACTAAAGAATAATAGTCAGAGTTTAGGAAATAATTCAACTATGAAATGTATCGGATGTAGACAATCCACATGACCTGTAGAAATATTATGGACCACTATCACCCTAGAAACAAGGCAAATGGTTCAGGAACGAGGCTAATGATGTGCTACCTCGATATTAATGATACAGCTACCACGTCATTGATATAATCCTGCATGTCAGACAACAGTTTATTGTTGGAAGAAGAACACCAAGAGCTACAGCTCTAAAACAGGATCATCTGATATCATCAGGAGCTGCAGCTCTGCTGGGATGACCATTCATTGCAAAACACGAATAAACGTATGCAGATTAAAGCAGAATAACTAATCAATAACTGGTCGAATTATTATTTCAACGACTAGCCCAATAATGAAAACAAAATGCTAGTAATATTAAGCATACAAAGAAAATCTATTTTCCATTCAATCGAAAACAAAGCAGTTAATTTTCTTTGAATTCAGTTAAGCTGAACGTCATCACAATAGATAATTACCACCGATAAACAATCATGGGAAAAACAACAGCATTCATTTCTGCAAATTTCCCAACATAAATAAGTGTAATGCATCCTGCTCCTGGAGCTTATACCCCATCGAAGAGAATCATTAATTCCACTCCCACATTACAATCGTTTGTCTGACAATCAACTCGAATTTTCATCAGACAAAAAGTGTATGAAAATGGAATCGAATTGTATGATTAATTAATTTCCTTCGAGTCTTTACAGTCCCATTTACTTTGATAGGAACGGTTTGGCAGGTGATAACCCACTTTCTATATGTCTGTTGGTATCAAATGATTGCTATTGCTTTTGTCCATCGTTTTCAGATCCAGACAAATGGCAATTTTTCGGTTGCAATATTTTCGTCTCCATTTTCTAAGCCACCTTGATGTAATGTAAATAGAAAGCAACCATTTAATGAAAGGAGCAAAATACCAAGTACAGACAAAAGCAAACCTTGAGTAAAGTATATTGTCTGTATTGAACCCTGCTGTGAACTTTAAGAATAACAACTGGTAGTTACCGAATAAATTTTATTCGCATCCTTCATGGATACATGGAAGATTTTTACATTGATACCGACATGAACTTATTCAGTGGCAACATGGGATCCTTTCATTAAATTTAAGATTTGAATGTTCAAACAACATTTGATTCTGCATTCCTCGCAGACGATCCAGGTAGGGATAATGAAAGTCATAAGGCATAACCTCAGGTATCCTCTTGACAAATGCGACGGCAGAAATAAATGAATGAGAAATAAAACCGTACCTTCTGTTTGCTGTAAAAGCTCAAACGTCTCCTGAAATCATGAATAAATAAATATTAATTAATATTTATGTCATGTATGTTATGACTGAAATTTTATTAATGATACATACATTATTTTACATATATCCACATTAATCTTATCAAAACCGGCAAATTATTTATTTTGCACATATCCCTAAAAAATTGATAATATCTTGCATTCGATGCTGAAGGAGTCTTTTCTCATAAATTTCGTTATTTTTAATATTTCTACGCCATTCATTCATATCAAGTTTCCACTAAGTATACCATAATAAAATAAATAACTAATATGAGGGATTCGACGAAGGATAACGTACAACAAATTGTTTCGAAAACATGTGGCAATCTAACCGATATCCTTATAATTTTTTTACATGTTGACTTTAGTCTTTCTGCAGGCATTTTATGGAAATTAATCGTTTTATGTTTCATGATTTTTCAAAGAAGTTTCGGGGATTCATACTTTCAATCCGAAATTTTTTCCACACACTTTTGCTACGGAATAGAATAACAAAACAACCCTTTCATTGTTAGCTTGGCAACTGATTGCTTTCACCTTTTTTTCGGATTCAAGAAAATACTTTTTAATAAGTGAATTTTATGTCTGATGCCATTAAACGCGTATACATTCCCACTTCTTACCAAGTTCCTTGTCCAATTTTTGACAGCGCTGGTCAAAACGATACCAAGAAATGGTGATTCAGACAGTGTAAGTGTTGTTTTTTTATAGTTTTCCACTTTCGTGGTGTTTCCTTTTACTAACAACTGCTGAATCGTAGAGTTTTTACTTTCGATAATTTGTTTCGGCATTCGAAAAACTTCGCTATGATCTATTCGACACTATTCCAATGAACTCTAAAGTAGTATTGGCCTACTATTTCGACTTATGTATTGAAGGAAATCTTACCCTAAACGACGATTACGCTTAAATGACGATTGGTTTAAATTCAACGAACACCGAATCGAGAATCACCGCATCACTCCACAGAACTTCAGCTATCTAAGCTAGTACAACACCCCCAAAATGGCCGCAACCGAAAGAAATCCACTGGCCTTGTTATGTTCGAAGTGGCAAAGGCATTCGATAAAGTCTGGCATGCGGGACTAATATTCAAAATGCATGCACTTCGTTTACCCTTCCCTATCATTCAAACGATAGGCACTTTCATCCAAGCAGAAGTTTCCGAGTCAGAATTGACCAACCTCTCCAAACTGCAGCCAATTGAAGCTGGAGTTCCACAAGGATAGCCACTGTCTCCAATACTCTATAACATCTACACGCCAGATCTTCCACAATTACCCGCGGATGTTAAACTTTCACTCTATGCCGATGATACTTGTATATATTATATAAGTCATCACTTTAAAACTGTTACAGTCCACCAACATGCTTTTGAGATACTTTCGCAAACGGAATCACACGACGACCACACCAAAGACCACCACTCTTAAATATACAAGACGAAGACATTCAATGGAAAAAGACTGGCAAATACTTCGGACTAACGTTGGACCACAGACTTTCCTGTTACAGACTAGACTAGTTACTGGTATCCTTGCATCCATACTCCCCCTAATCAAATCTAAAAAGTTAAACATAAAAAGCAGGCTTCTCATTTTCAAACAAATAATACGATCAACACTACTCTGCGGCAGTACTGCTTTCTATCAGACGACTTAAACTAACAAAAAAGCACTTTAGTCGTGCTAGAATCTAGCTCTCAGAAGAATCTTCGGATATCCATGGTACGTAAGAAATTTTGACATTCATAACGAACTACGACTAGAGACAATTGACAAATACATACAGGACAAAGCGCTTAAGCTCATCGACAAAGTTGAAACTACGAGACTACTACCTTGGATATCCTAAGATTCTCGACGAACCAAACTAAACAGACGTACAAATCACTACGACAAATAACTGAATAGACAGAACAACAATGAAACTGAGTGATGAATCTGGGCACAAATAGCCCAAGAAACGAAAACTGAAGCAAGAGTAGCAGCACTAGCTTCACGGAACACACATCTCCTGTGGTCGAGAAGAGCGGCGCGGCCACGAATGACACACCAAATTCTGAGAATCGAGAAGAACAGCGACAAAGCAAGGAAACAAGGGATACTTCTGGGTGGGTACGTGAACATTTCTAATACTTAACCACACACATTTGACGGACTGACTAACAAAACCAAATTTTTATTATCGATCGAAGGTAAAAAAGGAGAAAAAAGGAAAAAAAACGTGGTATTACTCACAGGATGAGGGCAACAAAGACCCTGACAAAAGACGAAGTGCCTTATCTCTAGTCGGCCGGACCGGTGAAGCTGAGACCACAAATAATTACTTAAGGGACTGAAGGAGCATAGACTACTTCAGAAAAACCTATGACTGAGTCACGAACGACTGCCAAAGGCATTGGACAAGCTGACTGACCAACACCAGGAAAACACGAACATCCCAGAATTAAGTATCCCCGAAAACAAAAACGCCCACTACCTCATCAACAACAAATGATGACAAAAAATCTCCTACCACAACTAATAGAGGGAAACGAACGGTACCAATAATCTCAGGAGAGACAGACAAATGGACCACACTGAACAAAATACTGAGCCAGAGGAAAATAACGATGGTATCGGCAAAGTGAGTTTATCTGGGAAACCAAATTATCACAGAATCATCGAACGACTATAGACTTATAACTAAAAAATTGACAGAAAAAGTGGCAGTACCACACATACTACCTATCCGAGGAAAGAAACCTCAGGCCTCCATGGAGCAGCCATAGAGGACATCAAAGAAGTTCTAGAATCCCAAGGCTTCCACTTCATAGAAATTTTCTGGCTGAAAACACAGGCCGACCCTTCAAAACTAGTTAAGGTTCTCCTCCCAAGGGGGGAAACATCAATTTATACCATCACATCGGTATGCCTTCTTGTCTGCAAGGTGAAAGCCATGAACCCTCCTAACGGACAACCGATGTGTCACAATTGTCCGGAATTTGGACACTCCTCAAGCAATTGCCATGCGCAGGCTAGATGCGTGAAATGTGATGATCCCTATCACTTCACACAACGCAAAAAGACGATGCAAGAAAAGCTAAAATGCGTGAATTATCGCGGGGAACATCCCGCAAGCTACAAAGGCTGCCTGAAAACCTCCAAAAACTTTAAGAGGATTTTTGCACAGACCACTGCTGAAAATAAACAGTCAAAAACTCAAAATAATAACCATAATCAAACCCAAACCCCACACAAACACAAACCACCAGGCATGGGGCTCCTTTTCGCAAACATGCAATCACAATTTCAACTGATGTTGCAAAGCAAGATGGCGAAATTGTTCCAAACCATGATTGCAGCACAAGCCACCTCTTCCAAACACTAATGCATCAATTTCAGAAGTTTTTGGTAGATCAATTTTTCCATTTTCACTTACAACTTATAAGTGATTTATACCCTTGCTAAGCTAACTCAGCGAAGACTCATGGGTGCGGAAGTTCTGATCAAATAGAGCAATATTAATAACTAGTAAATAACCAGTCGACATCCACCTAAGCTGGTAGTGCCAATCGACGCGTCCCAGCCTGTGAGTTGGCACCTGATGAGAAGCGGCAGGGACGCGTGTTCGAAACCAGCTTGAGCTCTTTCCACAAATTCTTTATAAATACTAATGCATCAGTTTATTGACATTTCTGTACTGACGTGGAATGCTAATTCCTTGCTTCAACGAACTGGAGAGCTTAGACAAGTTATTCTAGACAATAAATTTGAAATAATCCTCCTCCTCCTCAAGAAGGTTTTTGAAGCTCGGGACTCGTCTCCACTTCCCTGACTACAATCTATACAGGAATGATAGATTGGCAGGGGAGGAGGAAGCACATTCTCGTGAAGAGAAATGTAAACCAGCATCTGATTCATACACCAAAGTTACAAAACTGCTGCAACAGCCATCAAAGTACAGACGAATTGGGTTGAATTTGTGTATTTTTTTTTTGTATACAATCCACCAAACTACAGGCACTTTGAACAAGATGTTCTCAGGTCGTTTGGAAAAGAAGAGCCACTGCTGGTCATTGGAGACTTCAATGCCTTACACTGGCACTGGGGTGCTGTGAGAAGCAATCAAGCTGGGACTGAGCTAGACAGATTCATCACAAGCATGAATGCTAGCCTGCCTTTTCCCAAAGAACATTCGCGAATTTCACTACAGCCTACATATAAATGTCCTCAACGAACTCTCATCAGACCACAAACCGATACACTTCTTAATAGAGGACCTCTACATAGATAAATCTATAAGAATCAAGAAGGAAACCGATTGGCAGGCTTTCCATGAACACCTGGCTAGTAAAAGTTTCACCCAAGAATGAAATACAGCTGATGATGTCGTAAAAAACTTTAGAAATAGTAACACATAGAATCAAGCAGGTAAAAGAAGACAATACAATCACAACTCCGATAAGCAAATACCATCCCTGCGACTTCTCGCGCGAAATTAAAATCATGATAAGGAGGAAAAACCAATATCGGAGAATAAAAAGGAGCAAGGGTTATCCTAGGCTCTAAACGAAAGCAAACCAGTTGACAAACGAAATTCTAGACCGTACCCATCAGCTTCGAAACAAACAAAGCGAGAGTTTCATGCAGAGCTTCGAACTAGATTGCCTTCTGGGGGTTGTCCAAATACTTCAGTATACGGAATAAGGTAGTTGTGTCACCCATCCACGGCCCAAACGGCATAAAGTATGATAAATTGGGAAAAGCGGATGCCTTTGCAGACACGCTGGAGTTTAATTTCACGAAAATACCGGCTGGGATGAGGACCCTAACAACGAGGACTATTTTTTAAGTAGAGCCAACGGACTGATCAAAACCAAGCCTCAGGTAGAGGACGTGATACGGCCACTTGACGTACAAGAAACTTAAGAACTTATACAAAAGCTGGTCAAACGAAAAGCACCCGGACCCGATACAGTGACCAACACACTGCTAAAGTGGCTCCCAGACAACAGCCTTACTACCCTGACAGATATAATTAACAAAATTTTCCACTTACATAGGTACCCCAAAACATGAAAATCGACTATCATAATAGTAATACCCAAGCCCGGAAAAACCACACGTTTCCTCAAAATTGGAGACCTACAAGTCTACTCTCCTCAATCTCAAAGATAGCAGGAAAGATATCGCTGAAAATACTCTAGTGATTCTCAACAAAAAACATGAACAATATGGCCTCAAAGAATCTCAATGGGCATTACGATTACAACGACATAGTACCGTGGAACAGAATAGCCAAATACCTAGGACTCACACTAGATCATCGACTTACCTGGAAAGACCATATCCTCAAAAAACGCGCGCACTACCTAGAAATAATCTCCTCCTCACACCCCATTCCTGTCTCCAGTTACCTGAACGTAAAAAATAAAGTACTAATTTACAAACAAATAATTAGACCAACACTACTTTATAGTAGCATCGCTTTCTGTCACACAGCCAAACCCACAAAAAATCACGCCAATCCCTGAAGAATAGACCCTTACGGTGGATCTGAAGAATTCCATGGTACATGAGGAACACGGATTCACACAAGCACTTACGACTAGCAATCATAGAAAACTACAGTCGTGGAGCGAAAGAGTGCTCAATCGCACTAGCTCCACGTAAGCAATACATCAAGTCAATTAACACCGTCATTGCTTCACTTCCATCATGACAACTTGTTTTGCTTGCTCGCCAACCTCAGTGATTCGCAACATTTAGTTGTCGAACATTTAACAACGTACATTTTATATAGAATAGTCGGGTTAGAAAGTTCGTAGGCTGTTTGTTTTCCTTTTCTGATAAGGATTGGGTCAAGGACTGAGAATATTGTGTCAGTGTTAGTCACTGTTTGTCCGATAATTATATTTCCATGTGTATTTGTGTATTTCAGTGTTTCTAGATTTCTTCTAGTTTTTTTCTAGATTTGTAGTTTTTTCTAAGTATGTCTAGTCTTGGTCCATTCTTTTGTTTGTGCAATAGTATCATCGAATTTGTCATGGTGGCGGGTTCATGTGTGTTGCGTAGTTAAAGTCTATTTCGTTGTATATAAACAAACGCAGATGTTTCTTATATCTAGTTAATAGTGTTCGTGTCGTCTTTCCTATGTATATCATGCTTCAGTCCGACCATGTCAGTTTGTATATGCCGCCGTTTTCATATATTGGTGTAATGTTGGGCTTTAGTGTTTTAGTTTATTCCTGATATTGCTGTTGATTTTAACTTCGCGGTTTGTACTTCATAATTCTCGAAGAAGCCACCAACTTCTGTTTCTACTTGCCTATGATTGTGAATGTGATCCATCTCTGAGTGGCCTTTGGCGTGTTGTTGACGTTGTGTTTTTTGTTTCCTTGTGTTGTGCGATTTGTATGTTGTTCAATTCGTCGGTGTAGCCACTGGAATTCAAAGGGATACTGTACCTGTACGCTGCTAGTTTGTCCCAACAAGGATGGTTAAATAAAGCGCGTATGGTGTCTTCCGTTGGTTTCCAATTTGGTCCATGTAGTCAAATGTTCCGTTTGTTTCTTTCTGTGCTCAGATGCAAGAAGGAAAGTAGTGAACAAGAAGCTAGATAGAGCAAACTGAGCATAAGCCCCGGGCCTGAAAACGAATCAATAAAGGAAGGAAGGAAGGAATGTGAAAAGGTTGGAAAGATTCATACGATTTTAAAAAAGGATCATCAATCCGCTGCAACATATATTGCAGGCCGCAACAAATACTGAGGCCATCAGTGGATCATCTGAGTTCGAGTTTCTCACTAATGAGGAAAGCACCGCCTGGAAAAAGAATCTGGTCATCCTACCGAGCGTAATATGATGCCTTGTTATTCATATTGGTCTCTGTCCTACTGTAAAGACGTTAATTGGGTTTTCAAACCAGGGGTTTAT
The DNA here is from genome assembly GCA_954870665.1 of Stratiomys singularior. Classification (NCBI taxonomy): domain Eukaryota; kingdom Metazoa; phylum Arthropoda; class Insecta; order Diptera; family Stratiomyidae; genus Stratiomys; species Stratiomys singularior. The sequence continues at coordinate 34,087,445 of OX940879.1, forward strand.
GCTCACTTTGCTCTTTCTAGCTTCTTGCTCACTATTTTCCAAGCTCTTTAGGTCACGAATTCATGAGCTTACAAGAAGAAGAATGACTTTGCTTGGGATTCTGCAAGTCTGCTCACCAGCAGCTGTAATGACAGACAAAACCACGGAAATGGGTTAGAATTAGAAGCTCTTCAATGTTTCCACAAAAGACACCGAATAGAATCTTTCAAATAACCGTAAGTACTTTACCAACTCCAGCGACCCTGTCTCCAACACTGTACGTTAAATTGTGCATAAACAGCAAGTAAATATTAACCAAAAATAAGAGGTGAACAAATAAGTTGTAAGGGTGTTTTAAAATTTTCAAAATTTAATGAGAAAAATTGATGCTTTGTATATCATCAAAAACATTGTCTGTCGTTTTCTGCTACCTTCTCCCATCTTACAATTAACCCACGTATATCGCGTTTGTTAAAATTCCTTATATTTTAGTGCGATCTAAGAATCGAAGCTTTTATTCACTTCCTCGTAAGAAGTTCGTAACAACTCAGCCAGCTCATAAGCCATTGGGAAGGAACAATGTCTGACAAAGATGGCGGTTGAGATAGGACATGCCCTCGAATGATGAGTGCACTGGAGTCAGTGCTCTTCTATGGCTCCGAGGTTTGGGCTGACGCTCTTAGTAAAGAGACGCACTTAAGGCGTCTGGCACTGGTGCATAGGCAAGGAGCTTTGTGGATAGCCACTGCATACCGCACTGTCTCTGAACCTGCAGTGCTGGTAATCTCGAGGGTGGTTCCAATTAAGTTACTTGCAGACGAACGGAAACGTGTATACTCACGTAGGGGGGAGTCGGCGAGAGAAACCGTCAGCCGAGAGGAACGGAGAAGAACCCTTATCTTATGGCAGCAAACATGGGAAAACGAAACGCGAAGCAGGTGGACCGCACGGCTGATAAGTGACTTGGGGCCGTGGTTCTACTGAATGCATGGTGAATGCTGATTCTACAGAATGCTGATAATTACCTGACGCAATTACTCAGTGGTCACGGGTATTTTCAGTCTTACCTGTATAAGATGGGAAAGACACCATCCCCAAGTTGCGTGTACTTCCCGGGGATGACGGATGACGCCTTCCATACGTTCTTTACGTGTAATAGATTCACAAGACTCCGTTCGCATCTCTCGGAGAAAGTTGGCGTAATTTCCCCAGAAAATTTAACGGGAAAAATGATGAAATCAAAGGACAATTGGAACTGTGTGTCGCATTACGTACGGACAGTACTCATTATAAAGAAGGACATAATGGATCGCTTGGCGAGGGAGGGAACATCTCTGTAACGCAATATTATAGTTACTAATCGCATTTCCTTCCTTTCCATCCGTGAAGAAAGAGAGATTTCCCTTAGCCTGAAGACATCGCTAAGCGATGATTAATGAGGCCTAGTCCGAAGTAATGTGACAAACAATTCCAGGCTAGGTTCTCGGTGTGACAGGGGAGGTGTTTAGTCACTAGTCCGGGAGTCCGACACTCGGGGGGAGTCCGACGCTCAGGGCGTAAATAGCCTTCACCTCCCAAACAAAAAAAAAACAAAAAACTTTACTGGGCTCTATACGGGTCCTTTGTCACTGATATCGAAATCGCCACTTTTCAAACACCGGTGCCAATACTCATACCACGATAGAGTAGGCTCTCCATATTCTTTACATACCATGTCAAGCATTTAGAGATGTCATTCAACTGCACTTTTCTTCAAGTTGAAGAAAAAAGCAGCACTTCTCAAAAAGCATAAAGAATGCGTATACACTTTAAGGAAATGACATTTTAATATGAATTTTTGACCAACAAGATAGCCCGATGCGATTTAATTCTAGCGATGCCATATTTTCTTAAACCTTCAAAATTTATTTGTACACCTAATAATAAAACGCCTACAAATTCGAAGCTTTTGGGAAACATGTGGATGTGAATGGATTAGAATATTCAGTGGGTACAAAATACGTACAAAGTTTGCAAACTAAAGCCTAATTCCTGCAATTTTAAGCCAACTATTTACTGCTTAGGTCAACATCGACAGTAAAAAAATTTAACTATTTTTAATAGTTATTTAGAACTTTCAAATTGAACTTCCAAATAAACTGATTCAAAAACAAACTGTAACGTTCAGTTTTCCTGGAGATTCACTCCATTTTTGTCTTGCTGAATGATTTCGAATCAATAAACGAACTATAATTTTCCCTCTTTATTTGAAAAACCATGCAGCAAAAAAGGTGAGAAACAAAATAATAACAAACAATTTATCCCAGCTACACACAGTAACAGCAGACACTCCACCCCAACTTTCAATGTTACAATAACAACTAATTATCCTGCAGCAATGAGGTTCAGCGCAAGAAAGTAGAGCACGCAAACGCTTAAAAATCCGCAGTAGCAAATGTTATTCAACAAGACGCGCCCCGTTCTCTTAATCTTGTGGACTCACTTATTAAAATCGGTTGTTTGCGACTAAGGTGTTCTCGTCTTGTGTTTTACATCTTCCTGTTACTGTAATACCCCATGCAAATTCACTCAGTACAAGTGAACATAGATGCAATGCGGTAACATATCTGCCATCCTTGAATTCAGCTTGAGTTCTTGGTATTACGGAGCAGAGTTCATTTAAGAATTTTCCGCGAAGTTTATAAGCTTACGAGCCTTTGTATGAATACTCTACGGTTAGTGTTTGAATACGTTACAGTCAATAGAATGTGACGTCTTACATTCACCAGGACTCTAGTAACTTGAATTCCAATCAACGAGCAACTGGCATAAACATCATTTATCAGCAGCATTATCCTCAAAGTATGTCTCTCAGCAGAACATTTTTCTTTCATTCTTTCTGTTTTCTGAAAAAGCCTTTTAAGAGCTTTTTAGGATTGGTTCGGAAAGAACTCCCAGCTTAGCACCTCTCCTACACCTTGCACATTTATGACAAGAGATAAATTATAAAGTGTACACAAAGTTCACACAATTTTACTCCTTACGTCCTGAAGCGTTCCCGACAATTGACTTCATAAATATTTGAAGTCTGTATGACCAGAAATACGCGTAAAGTTGATCTGAACAGAATAACGCTTGATATCAATTACATCCTAAAGCAATCAATTCTTGCTGCTCTATGTGGCAGTCCGACATAAGAGTCCCAATCCAAGCGCTGCCAGAAGTAATTCAACCCGAGTCCTAATGTCTCGAATGCGAGTGCTCTGCCTGTTTCAGCGTTCCGACTATGATGCCAATGGATTTGGTAAAAATTGTGTTTTTGAGAGGTACGAAACGTTGAAGTGCAATAAAATACTGATAAATTATTTGGTTCCCAGTAAATTTGTTTTATTAGAAAGAATTATCCGCCATTTTTATTTTAATATGATTTCGGCCATATGAGCGCAACGACTCGTGCGGAAGAAGCCCAAACCACAATCACAATAATTATTACAGAGGATCAATTTTCGACTACTCTTGCTAATAATTGAGGCAGTATCTTGCTTATAACGCAGTGAATGTTGTCTTCTAAATGGTCAAGTGTCTTGAACTTGTCGTCTTGAGTCTGTCGGCGAAGATGAGCGACATGGGGTATCCTTACTGGGTACGGGGTATTCTATATCTCTAAAAAACATCCTTTGCAATTCTCTGTTAGCTGAGGCAAATTTTTCTTTTTATATTCAATGAGTTTGAAATCATTTTAAGGCCTCTGTTAATTAGCCTCCATCTAGAATTTCGTTTTTTCATAGGTTTTACATCAAGCTGCTGTTACTGTCATATTATGAAAGTTACTGTTTTTGAAAACATGTAAGGATAAGCTATATCTGAGATTTGTTTGGAATAATAAGCCATCATGTTGCTGAATATTGAGTTTTATTTTTATAAAACAGTTTTTAATTGTCATCATCATACCAAAGATAAATATTAAGCAAGCGTTAAACACCATGTAAATCCTTAGAAAAGCTCCACAAGATAAACAATCAAGTTATCCCAGCAGTGCAACCTGTCCAAGTCCAATTTCACCTCTCATCCTTGTAAACGACACACACAAGTCCGTTTATAATAACATGCTATCTATAAAACTTCATTAGTACAGGTCCCGGCTCAAGGATATTTTTATTAAACGTACATGCTCACCATTTCAGAGTAATTATGTCTTAATTCTGGAAGAAATGATGCCGTTCATAGTGTAAATTGTTGTTTGCACTTGAACGTCTCGCAGCCGTACATACAAAATATCCTTCTCACATACGTTCTCACTTAATATGGACTAAGTATGTATTTTGCCTATTCCCTATGCCTTGTTTCTCCACGCTTTTAATGCTTTTAGTATGTATTTACGATTTTAGGTGGCACATGCTTAAAACAAATTGGATAGAGAGTGAAATGTTTGCTTTTATCACAAAGTTTTATCCTCTGACTTTTATGCTTTCATATTCCCCACTAAGAGCGATGAATGGCGTTTGGTGTATGCAGGACGATGAAAAGAAATAAAAGTTACGTTAAGTGTTTTCAAACGCTTTCTTTTACGTTGTTTATTATTTCGCAGCAATTACTTGTTAAAATGAGTCCCATTTTGTCCAGGTTTTCGTTTTCTTTGATGATTTGTGTGCAAATCCTACATTAGGGATTTCGAAATGAGGTATGCCAAAGAAGTAACGATGCAACGGTATTAGAAAATCAAACCGTTTTTCCTGGTGCTTTAAGCTATTTACTTTCAGTTTGGGGTGGAAAATAAATAGTCAGGAAACGATTTCGGTTAATTGTGCTTTTAGCGTAAATTGCTTCAATGCTATCGCATGCAAAGCTTTCCAAGGCTTTTGCTTCGAATGCTCCTGACAGCATCCGAAATGAGCTTGTTATTATGGAAATTGAAGAGGATAGCAAATTGATCGGTGCAGTGAGATGAATAAAGAGAAGGTTACTGATTCCTCAGCGTTCATTTTCCTACTAAGCAACACTTGATTGAAGCGAAGTAGAGACAGATCACAGAAGCTTCAACTGGAGCAAATGCATTCTTATGAGCTATTCCTACGACCATTCGGAATAGAGAGCTGCATGCAAATTTGTCAAGAGCTTCGATTGTCAGGAAACGGATTCGACTATAGTAAATAGTTGGTATGGACCTGCATGATTGTTTGGAAAATTGGTTAACTTTTCGGAATAGATTGTGAATAAACCTCTACTACATTTCCTAATTGATAGGAGCAGTAGAAGTGAATCGCTGTCACAGGTGATGTGAAATAAATTTTGAACTTTGTTGCAAAAGAAATCTGATTGAATCTAGTGGAAACACAAAAAAATAACGAGAACTGATTTGTGATTACTCCTGATTTTTGTCTAAGAGGTGGATTTAGGAGGTATGCTGACCAATTGCTTTGAAAACTTTGCTCTAACAAAATGGTTTCATTTGATTTAGTCTTCTTTCTTGCATAAAAAGTATGTCGGTTATATCCACCACATGATCTCACTTTAATTTCGAATTAAATTGTTCAATTGGAAGTTGTTCAACACATGTTGCGATGCTCAAAAATCATTATTCAGGTTACTTGTAAGATTGCACCAAAGCTGGCTCGGTTATAACAAAAATAGAACGAATCATAGTATGGAACTTCGAAGGATTAACAAGGAAGGGACGATCAAAATTTTCGGAATCCACGCAATCACTCGAATACTTCTGTTTAGTATCTGAACTCATAATTCTCATACCCAAACACAAATATGCGTTTCAAAGATCTGACATGCTTTCCTAGACCAAAAATGCGATTCAAAGAATTTCTAGCTGATTGCACTAATAGTAATACATCGATTGTCTTCAATACATGTCATACTACCAAAGTGAAAGGAGTGATTTGGTTTCTATGCCAAAGATTTCAAGCTTCTTATCGAGAAAAAATTGGAATCCTTTTCTTGGAATTTTTGCTTTGGAGCTTTCATTTGGAAGAAAGTCTTGTAAAAACTCATAAAATGCAACCAAAACTTCACGGAGATTCAGATTACTAAATTTAAGTCTGCCATTTCGACACAGACGGTTTAAAAATGGTGGTATTAAAACGTATAAGAAAGGGCAGTTTGGATGAGTCATCTTGTTTTCCTCTTTAGAAGCTGCTCATTCCATTTGCACTCGGAGTAAGTTACCAGCTTAATTCCTAACTTATCAGTTCCTTTATGTATATGCATTCGTATTTTAATCAAAAATATAAATTAAGTAGTTCACTCCAAAGCTCTTGGTCACATTGAGGGCCAAATAACTGGAGATCGGACAGAAATCGGACGGAAATGACTCTTAGTCTTCGAGACAGCCTCGTCCGATTCGGCATTGCAAAAATACTAAAATATGAAAAAATACTGAAAAAATGCCAATACAGAAAAAAGCCATCCCTGAGGTGGCTCTGGAAGCAGAAGGATGCATGATTGGTCACAAAACCAACCGACATACTCGCAGTTGAAATCCTGTTACAGTATGTAAGCCCCTTTTTACTTCACATCCTGGCACATCACGTTTTGCCTACGATGCAGATTGATTTTTTAGACCCGGAATATGTTTTGCCTTTTTTGATTCTTTGGGGCTCTCTAGCACCAGATATTTTACGCGTCCTGGAGCATGAGACTGAACTTGCAGGTAGTGATTTTCGGGTTTGCATAACCCACTGTACGCCTCCTGAATTGTTTCTGTGCAGTCTTTAGCTTTGTTTCGTTATTTCGTTATAATAACCAGAAATTTATCGTATACAGGACAGGCTGTTTTCATTTTACTACTTCGAAGTATATATTCGAAGTGATCTGTTCAAAAGCCTCTAACAAGTCTAGTTAGGCTCTGCGTACGATGAAATCGACAGGCCACATAAACGATTTTGACATTCTAATCGTCCAAGATTTGCGTAGCGTCTTTTCCTGGAATCTCTACGATTGCCACCTTCTGAACTCTGGAATATGGGAAAATTTGAACTCACCCTGCAATTTTTGTCTTAAAAAAAGTTCAATTCAATGACTAAGGACTAATATACGTGATAAATTCAAACAAAAATACTTCTAAAACCTTTGGAAGCGACTCCATCAACATTGAACCTAGATTCCATTTTTGAAGCCAAAAAATGCCTTAAGGTGTTCTACTGCACCCCAAATCCTAATTCAACGATGCAAGCCAAAATTATTTTTTACAGAATAACCTCCTGGTGTATGTGAAATGGATACAACACCCATGCAGAAAACAGATCACATGTCACACAAGTCCTACGTCGAAATAGGTCCCTAAATTTAGCGTAGTCAGATACGCGCTTCTGACTTACCAATTCGTTACTCAATAAAATCATGAGTGGTAAGCTCAATTGGAAAAAGCAGATTGTCCGCCTGACATTCTCTTCACACCAAATGAAAAATTAATACGATCTGTTCTTGCCCTCAAAAAATAAGCAATTCGCTTGGAAGGGACCTCTTTTTGTGACCATCTGAAGCAAATATAATATCATCCAACGGGTGATATTATGAAATAAACGAAATATCGATTTATTTTAAAATTGAGATTCATTTTAGCAAAATTCAAAAAATTAATTAAAACCTGCGTTCCTACAGCTTTCGTTCGGATTTAGGACACAGGATTTACTTTGCGAAAATTTTCTTGATACTTTAACTTGTAAGAGTCTTAGAGAAAAATGTTTAATAAGTTTGAAAGTTAAAGTTTTCTAATAGAAGGAATATAATTATGTGTAACGCGTGCCTTAAAAAAGAGACTGTCGGTAGAGTTTAGTTATTCAAATAACCGTTATAACTCTATGGTTTCGTTCACTGAGCAAATTGACAGTCGTTCATTGACAGTTTTTTGGCGGTAACATTTCATTGGCCGACTTTTATGGCATTTCTCATTTTTTGAATAGTTTGTTTTGAAACCAATTTACTATATGGCTTAATTTCTATGAAAAACCAAATAAACTTTTAAGTTACTTTAACTATTGCCCTCACGCTAAGCTACGAAAACCTTACTAGACCATTCTGCGTAAAAATAAAAACAGTGCCATCGTAGCCATCTTGCTAAGAGCTATCCTTTTCCACGTGCTTATGATCCCAAACCAATGAATGCCATACAAAAAGAATAAGCAAAAAAAACAAGTACAAAATTATTTCACGTATTACTTCAGCTAGGACTCAACTAGAGAACAACTTCAGCTATGAAAGGTGATAAGTCAACCACCAGTCCCATGGGGTACGACCAATATCATCGTGTATCTTCCTGGAGATGAACACACGAAACGTCATAAAAACTGCTTTGTAGACTGATCCAGAAAAGTTCAAGCTGTCAACAGCTAGACTAATAATAAAAAATAACTTTGAATTCACACTATATCTATTGATAAAAATTTACGCGGTAATGGCAATATAAACCAAAAACAGCTTTTGTCCACTGCAAACACCGAATAAAGTTTAAGGATGTTTGCGAAATGAGTTGGAACTACCAAACGCGCAGTGCTTCTTGACTACTTAATCAGCACCTCGCCTGTCAATCTGAGAACTTAGCCTGGAAACGTTCCACTCATTTCTTTGGGCTAGGCCTTGTGTTCATATGCATACATGTCAAACGCTTCTGGACTACCCAATTACCACCTTACTTGTCCAGCTTGGAACTGTTTCATTCATTACCTCGAGCTAGGCCTTGTGTTCCCATACCTAAAAGTGCCTTTACATCATGGGAATCTCTTCTCTAGTGGGAAAAAAGGAAGAAAAAGTGTATGACAGAGGAGATGTCCTTCCATTATCAACGCCTCGCGACGCTCCTGCATTCCTCCATGAAGACAACATTGGCTATCCCAAATATCACCAGCCACACCCATGAATCCACCCCAATGAAAAACATTGGACTTTTCAATGGATAAGCTTGCGGAGCTTCTGAATAAAAAACAGAGCTCTAAAGACCATTTGTCTACCAGTTTAACCGTGGCTGATAACAACAAAATAACATATGCCTTTTCACCGTAACATTAAGAAATGAAGAACTCCTCAAATGAACATAACCACACTGCAAGAAATCACGGGAGAAACTGATGAAAGGAAACCTTACACACACATGTCAGTTGTGAGTCATCTGCGATGATTCCATTGACTGCGGTTATTTTCACAGGTCTGTTATCTATTGGCAAGACCGATTACATAATTAGCTTCAAGTCAAATTCTCCGAAACCCTATATATATAACCCATAATTTCCGTGCCAAAATATTTGAATTGTCCAGAGCATGTTAAACTCAAATAAAGAATCGTATAAGACGAACTCCAAACCCAAATCGATAGACACTTAAAATTCGCCAAATTTTATGCCAAAATAGAACCATTTTCAACACTTCCTCCTAAGCAGACATCAAATCAGATGTATGACTCAGTAATAAAGAGGCCTGTACAGGCCTACACAGTCCACAAAACTCATATCCCAGACAACATTTTTCGCAACGATGACTTGTAAGGGTATAAAGATACGACATTACTTCACCACGTACCAAGTTAAGGAGGCCTCATCTCACTGCCATCTACACCAGCCACGCTACACCTGTGCGAAAGAGTGGTAATACTCTTTTGTGTTGCTCGACTCTCTGAACTTTCTCTGTTTGTTGCACTTGATGTGTCGAAACTCTCAAGCGAAACCTAATACCCACCAGAAGACATAAATGTAAAAAGTAATCATCGGTGACCATCTCAATGGTACCACTAATTCTGAAACCACAATAAACAAACAGCCACCATTGAAGGATCCCTAATTGGTGGCTATCTGGGTGAGCACTGCTCCTCCTTGACATCAAAAGCAGAATACCATCATTTGCGAGGAGCAGTTCGTTTCTCGATCTTCTGCCCCAAAGAAGTTATTATCTTAAGGAAGATTTGTATGCCCAAGAGCATTTCTGAGGTGCATTTCGTTTCTCGATAATTTTAATGCTATCTTTAAAGATTCAATATCTTAAAAAATGTCGCTGCAACAGCATAAATCCAACAATCATATTCTCAACGCGTCATTTATTATAATGGGACAAATATCAAGCCTGTGTCAACATATAAAACTGCCGCAAATGTTGCAGTATTAAAGATTCTCAAGCTGCTCTTCTGGAACTCTCTGACTCTCTGATTAACTAAACTCCTAAGCAACATGGAAGCCCCTTTTTATGCACATGCATATGAACATGCTACTAAAATACACTTATGTCTGACTCCCTTAGTACAAAGTAGAAATTCTCTCAGCCCGAAAACTGCCAGGTATATCCCGCTCCTCTGTCATTCCTGCCCGTATTGGACTATTGAATCTGGAAAATTCTCAGATTTTACATAGGAGAAACTCGGCTTAAGATACTTCCTGTTTCGCCTACACCAACCTTGTAGAAATTTTGCTAAATTATTAGATTTAAACTTAGGATCCGTGTGCAACCATCACGTGAATCTTGTTCGACAAGGATGCCATTGCTACACATTACGAGTAGAGCATAGAAATCATTATTTTGGACAATGTTTAAGCATATCATGTTCGTATACATTCTCAATTCGACGAGTTTTAATATAAACGTCAGAATTCTCCAGCTGTCAATCAATTAATTTGTTAATGCGTAAAAAACCACATGTGTGGTAAGGATCCATAGAGGACTCACTAAAATCGGCAGCGGAAGCGAATTAATTACTATAAGTTGTTGAAAAACAAGCAAAAAATTCCAGTCAAAAATTGACATAAATTCGATAAAAATTATGAACAATTATATACCAAAGCTTGCTATAAGGCCAACAACAAAATGGTCTTTTGCATATAAAAATATCAGAAAGTGAAAAATTTACTTTCTTTCAGTATTTTAAACTTTAAAATGTTTCGTCAAGCCCGGAGGCACGTGTCAAAAATACGCCAAAAAAGAGCAAAAAAACAGCCAAAAAACGCCAAAAAAAGTGTCAAAAGCACCAAACTAGTGAATCATCTTTAATTTGAGAAAAGTAGAGCAGACTTCTTATGTCCATTGCAATCTGATGAAGATGTATTCTAACAGACTCACCGGTATCATTAAAATGATTGTTTCTCTCACTACAAATACCCTTCGCTGTCGCAAATATATCCGAAAAGAATATCTCACTACAAACACTACAAATTCCAGCGTTAAAACACAAAAGGATAAGCTGCTGGTATAACGGACAGAAGAAGAAAGGAAGGATACGAAGAAGAACACAGAAAGGCTATTTATACTAGCCTGCACCACAATTGAGATACAAACTAGCAAGACAAGATCAGCGATCATAGGCCAAGCCAAGTTTTAGACCATGTCAACATGGCGGAGATAAATAGTTAGGAATGGAGAAGAGGAAATAATAATACATATCTATTACAAAAATACCTACAAAGTTTATGTAATATCCTAGAAAACTAGGTCCTTAATTGGAAACTGGACGAGGCCAAAATGCTTCAAATGAGATAGAGGACATGTGCACGAAACAACTGGGATATCTCGAACTCCAGCAGGTTTAAAACTGTGTGAGCTCAAAATTTTACAATAAATCAGAAAATGATCCTTTGGGTGATTGACACTTTCAACCGAAACATGTCAACAGGAATGACCGGGGCTTATCAGATAATCCAAAGGAAAACAATGTTAACGAGGATCTTGTTTAACAGATACAGAGCATTTCTGTCAAACGGATGTTTTTCAATAAACTGGATATACCAATTTTTTATACTAATAGAGACCGAAGTTAACTTTTCAAAAGCCAACGACTTTAGACCTTCCACACTATAGGCCAAGCATACTACAGACCAATCAGGCTTTGAATATGGAAAACCTTGAAGCTTTTGAGAATGGTTTAAAACAATGCCCGGTGTATGTCACGGAGCTGTGTTCTAACCAGGACATATTCTTTACAGGATATTGACAGAGACAAGCGCAAGTAAACCAATTGGCTGGATAGAGAAAAACTTGGCTAACAAAGGACACTTAGATGAACTTCGCCAACACTGAAGAAGACTTGAATAATATTTTTTCAATCAATGTTTTTTATTCAATGATAATAAACCACATTACTAGTCCAATCAGTCGCGCAACTGCTAGCTAAAAGAAAAGACAGTTGAAGTCGGATGGTGACCTGAAAGAAATGGATTCATCTGGGTTAAACACAGTACGGCGTTTTTGAAAACTTTGACAGGAAAGGTTTTCGTCGATTTCCTATACGAATAACATTATAGTACTGATCAATGAAAAGGTCCTGATACAATGATGGAGACCACAATATGGAAGCATTGAGTGAAGAGAGTGAGAAGTAAAGAACTTTTCAACGCTTGAGTATATAAGTTTGCGAACAGCAACAATATTTAGTTTAGGACAACAATCTAACTACGAAGTTCTACCTGCAGGACTAGACGAAGCCACTCTAAACCGCAACCATTTGACATCGTGCTCAAGAACCAAACTTCTGCCTATCAATATTATGGAAGATTTTACGGAGAGATCTCGGTTTTCGGGCTTATAGAATTCAATTCGTCCAGGACTTAAAGCCGAAAGGCCGTCGAGCACGGCGTAGATTCAGTATATAGACTAAAGACCAAATTACTTCTGATCGTTTATTTCATAAGAAAAGCATTTTTAGTGATGACGCTCATTTCTGGTAGAATGGTTTCGTCAACAAGCAAATCTGCGACCTTTGAAGTGCTGAGTAACCACAGATGCAACCATCGTTTCACTCGGAAAAAGTCACTGTTCTGCGTATTTTATGGGCCGGTCGAATCATTGGTCCAGATGTCTTCAGCAATGCTGCTTGGGCCCTTTCTCGTATTCACGATAGTCTCTTGCGATCCCCTCGTGCAATGTCCAGCATGCATCTCTCCATGGCTCTTTGGGCATCCTGGAGTTTCCTGGTTTAGTCTGTTGTTAGCGCCCATGCTTGACTATCGGATAACATCTTCATTATAAACTTTAATATCATCGAGTTCTTCCCGAAATCACTCCATACCATCTTGATTCGTCTTTTGATTTCTGGTAGTAATGAATCGGATTTGTGTGTTTATTGACCAAGGTATTCTTCGACTATCTCTAGTGTGGTGTTGTTCACTCTTGTATGCGGAATAATGCTACACACAGTAAGGAACGGTATCATGAATGATTTTCTCGTTCCGGGATTGGCTCGCCGTTCTGCAGGAGTTCTCTTGGTTTCAACAAAATGGGTCGCCATGCCATACAGCTTATAAAACTACCATCTTATTGAAAGAAGCATTTAATGAACGCATAATTTCTCGTTTTGGATATGTGAACTGGCCTGCAAGATCTTATGATTTAGTATCGCTAGACAATGTTTAGGGGGAGGGGGGGTGGTAGGCAAATCACTCATCTGTGCTGACAAGCCTGAGGCGCATGACTATTCGGAAGATGACATTCGCAGAGATAGCCTTGAGTTGAAACCTCTCCTTAAGACTTCCTCCGCCCCAGTCGTGGCCGTTACACTTTTTGAAATAAAAATTTTCTTTTTAATAATACGATTTCTTTGCAATCAAAATTATTGACCTGTATTTTATTTTATTAAAAAGTTCTATACCCTCAAAAAAATACTCTTTATAAATCTACGTTTGCCTTTTTATCTCTCTCTGCGAGCAGTTATCCGGGATCGTTTTTGCTATTTACGCTCATGCTATGCCAAAAGTCAAAGTGCAAGGCCTGAGCTAGTTGAAACTCGGGGATTATATATTGGGAGGATGTGGCGAACAGGTATGTCCTGGAATTGAAAAATTCCAAAAAAAAACTTTTGATATTGATTCAGTTTAGATCCCCAGTTTAGTGTTGTTGGAATTGGAGGATGCATAATATTTGATATTGTACAGAACAGCCGAAGACGTTCTATTCGGCCTTCTATTATGGCATGAGCCACCATAAAGTTTTCGATACCGCGAATACCGCATATAGAGACAATCTAAACACACTACGTGTCCTCCTGATTGCCCCTGGATTCCATTGCCCGAAAATGCAAGCATAAATTCGAAATTCGGAATTAGGGATAAAAATCTATTTTCAAATTGTATAGAGAAAAAAACACATAGTTTGAGGTGTCTATCTGTGTCCTAAATTCAATCTCATTATCGTTATCCTTCTTAAACGCAAACAACTTTTCCTGTTTTGTCTCTTTATCATCCAATTAATTTCGATTCCAAAGTTTGCTAGTTGGTTTGTATTTTCCTCGTTCTAATTACTATCGTCAATGGAATTGGAAGGAAAATTCAATAACGAGATAAAAGGCATACGCTGGCGATAACGTTCAAAGCAGCATCAGGATTCATCAACTTTTCTTCAAGACGGCAAAAGAAAGACCCAAGACTGCCAGACTGACAATAAGAAAAGCAAGAAAATTAACTTCTCAGCAGCAAACAATAATTCTCCGGCGAAACATTTATAGAATAGAAAATCGACAGACGGGAGGCAATCGAAGTTGAGCTGAAGGACGCATTCCAAGTTATGTCAAAGTTGGAAGCATGACTATAATTAATACATTTAACTAAATACGGGCACGACCAGAGTAAATTGGAACTGCCCCAAGCATGATTTCGAATCGGCAAGGCATATCAAGGATCTGCTTTATTCGCGCAACCCTCCCGCCACTCTTTCCCTGTGACTGGCACGAACATTCTTCCAACTAGAAAACTTCTTCCCGCACTGCCACCCCATCGTATCCTCCACCCCCATTTCGCGGCACAATTATAGTTGTTTGCCTTTGCGTTCAGTTAAATAATTACACGATTTTGTGTTTATGTTTAACTCACACATTAAAGTTCGCTAATTGGACGACACATTTTCTCATACTACTCTAATTACTGGTAAATCTGAATGCGCCGCAGCTTAAACCATAGTTATGTGTAACACAACGCTAAGGCTGTTTTCATTTTAGTGTTATTTGCTGCCAGGATAATGGCAGTTGATGGAAATTCAGGAATCAGTGTAGGCAGGCTACCGGCTGTGGGGAATGTAGTCGAAGGCTGCGATATTATGATCAACCACATGGCGGGCAGTGTAGGGTAAGGCATTGATTAGCTAAAGGATGCCGAGGCATTCATTTAAATAGAAAACTTTGTGGAGAGCTTCAGTATTGAAATGCAAATAATAGTTATGCGAGATAGTTTTCCCATAAGAGTAATGGAATTAGTGCACATTTACTTGCATGAACGCGAAGCAAACATCGGCGCTTGTAACATTTAATGGCAATCATTAAAGTGAATTCCAAAGTTTCGCTCAAGCACTAAATGGAATGAAGACTTGTTTCGTAATCACAACTAATCATGTTGGGGATTTTGTTTTTCGACTGCTAGGAGCAATTGCTAGGAGCACATGAAGGAGATAAAATGAATGCACGAAGTTTCATGTTTCCAGGAGCTTCGAGTTATCCAAATACGACTTGATCTCCTTGGCTTATAGTGGCAAAGTCGAGTTGATTCTTTCGCAAAATGTTCGCGATAAATATCTGAATAATATTTATTATTAATCAGATATTTGCTTGGTATAATAAATAGTGTCCATAATTAACGCAAGAAATGATATTCATATTTTATTGATTTATAAAGTATCGGATAAATGGCCTGCACAGCTATGCTGAACTCTTTTATTGAAAGGACAATTGACAATTTCACACTGGTGTGGCTGAATTATATTGCTAAAGCGTTCAATCTCCTCCTTAAAGTCCTAAATGGTCGGTAACATATTAGTATAAACCTTAGACCATATAAACCCCAAAGAACAAACCGAAGACTTACGATGTTAAATCACATGATCCGGCTGGCCAATTCACTTCGTAGTAAATTACACGACCAGTGAATGGCTGATGCAACCATTGCATAGTTTCTCGTTTTCTGTATTGGATGTCACAGCATTTTGCTGAAACTATTTGTTAAGTGGATCCATATCTTGCAGTTTAGGTACAACAAAATGCATTATCACACCGC
Organism: Stratiomys singularior; assembly: GCA_954870665.1. Lineage (NCBI taxonomy): Eukaryota > Metazoa > Arthropoda > Insecta > Diptera > Stratiomyidae > Stratiomys > Stratiomys singularior. Next base: position 34,103,359 of record OX940879.1, read on the forward strand.
GATGGTGAAAAGTATGAACAGAAGAAGTTGCCAGATGCATTTTCGAAGTAAATCTGATAATACCTCCAGCTCTAAATCCCCACCTAAAAATGATACGTCATCAAACACACATTGATTCCTCGAACCACTAATTCGATAATTTGGCCGATTAGCGGAAATCACCAAGATGAAAATGAGTTTCATAGTGGAAAATAATTTTGCTTGAAATATCAGTATCCTTTTGTAGTTGCTCAATCACCCATTCAACAAACTCTATTCATTTTGTGTGGTCAGCAGATATCAGTTGTTGTGTTAACGGAGCTTTGCATGCGTGAATCCCAATGAACTAATAATGAAAGAGAGAGCTGTATCGCGGACGTACACTGTACGTGAGTAGTAAAATTGAACAGTAGAAAACGTGTTAGAACGAGACGAGAGGGAACAAAAGAGGCACATGTGGCTGTTTCTGTCATTAATGACAGTTCAATTTTTTGCGTACTTTGAATGTCATTTGTAAACTGCTCATTAAAAATTCATCACTGTTTAATTTTTGATGTACAATAAAGTAGTTTTCGTGGAGTGAAGTGTGAATACACTGCGGAGAGGAAAACAGTCCACATACAAAACGCGGTTCGTGATAAATACTTATCAAGTGTGAATTTTAAATAATAAAGTATTTGGTTGCTGGATGTCGTCTTCGTAGGAAATATAGATACACTTATAGATATAGATACACTTTGCAAGCGAAAAAATGTATCATAACATCCAACGGATATTTTAGTTATTGTTTATATGTCTTTATTTTATTATTTTGTGCTTATCCCTTCAATATTATAGAATTAATTTGATAGTGTTCATATGTGTTTGCATCATCCGATTATTTGTAAAAGTACAAATGAGCTAGATCTGTGGGATCTAACTTCGTAGATAAGAATTTAAATAAGAATCGTAACAAAATCTAATACATATCCAATATAGCGATAAGTTGAAGATAAAAAGCGGGACAGAAAGTCTAAAAAGTATTGAGTCTTTTATTGTCACTAGATGGTGTTCGTTGTCATATATCGGACAACACTAATCAGATTGAGTCAAACTGACATGCGTTTGAAAGGTGCTATTCCAGTCTACAATTTTCATCTGGACAGTTTTGTATTTCGACATTCGCGTCAAAAGTTGTATTCCTTTAAAAATAAGTGAAATTTCTGAAAAAATCGTTATATTTTACAATGTCAATACGATCAAGGTGAGAATGCATCGCAGGCTCGTGAAAAAATTTGTCATGTCTACGGTCAAGATACTTTATCAAACGCCATAGTCAAGAGATGGTTCACTAATATAATTATTGGTTCGCTAATTAATATTCATTTGGGAATTTTTTTTTGTCAAAGATGCACCTCGCTCAGGTTGGCCAATCACTGAAAAAGTCGATGAAATCGTCCAAACATTGAAGAACAAATTGTTTTGAACCATTTGCGTAAGGCTGGATACACAAAGAAGCTCGACGTCTGAATGCCACATGAATTAACACAAAAAAATTTGATCGACCGAATTTCCATTTGCGAAATGCTAATAAAACGCAACGAAATCGAGCCATTTTTGAAGCAAATCATTTGTTTTTTGTGAATTGCTTATCATGAGGTGCTTGAACCTGGCTAAACACTCAATTTGGCTCTACTGTCAGCAATTAACCAGATTGCAACAAAATAACCAGAATTGATCGATAGAAAGGGCTTTGTCTTCCATCATGACAATGCCAGACCACACACATTTTTGATGACCCAGCAAAAATTGACAGGGCTAGGAAATTTTGATGCATTCACCGTATAGTCCAGACCTTGCACCATCAAACTGCAATTTGTTTTGGTCTCTGCAAAACTTCCTTAATGAAAAGAAATTCACTTCTAAAAGGAACTGTGAAAATCACTTGGCCAAGTTTTTCGCCGATACACCACAGAAGTTCAACACAGATAGAATAATGGCTGTACTCGAAAAATGACAAAAGGTCATAGATAATAATGGACAATATGTACTTAAATAAAATCCATTTTATTTACGTTTGATGAAAATTAGCAGCAGGGGAGAAGTGTTTAGCTCCAGAAGTCATCGCGTTGAAAAATCTTTGAATTAAGGCCGAAAAAAAATACTGCGATGCGAGAGCGCGATGAGAGTCTCGCAGCAAAAATCAAGCAGTTTTCGTAACACGCATTATACGTATACGCAGTATACGACAACATTCAATGATTGCGATGCGTCGATGCGAGTCGATGCGCAACGAGGTGCGTGACGTTTGTCAGATGCTCGATTGCGCTTAAATGAAATTTGAAATACAAACGCCTTAATTACATTTTAAGTAGGAACGTTATTCGGAATGAATTTTGAATGAAAATTTCGTAGATCCTTGTTGAGGCTTTCATTGGTCAAACGAAGGAAAATTCCAAATTCAAAAATTATGAAAAATCAAAAATAATTTTAATCAAAGTTCATTCATAACGGCACCAATTTGACATTTGTCATATGAACATTATTCATTATTTTTGATTAAGATCGAGGGCTAGAAGATAGTAAGCAGGCAGCAGAGGTGGTCAGGACGCAGCGCAGCGGAATTCAGTGAAGTCCCGAATTCAAGCTGAGGTGGTCAGAATCAGCGCAGCACAATTCATGTAAAGTGAATGTTTTATATTTACCAACTTTCATTTGAATATTTCTATTTATTTATTTATTTTGTCTAATGTGAAAGAGTAAGCTCTTTCTGTGTATGTGTGTGTATGTGACATGGAAGGACCAGGGCTTAAATAATGGCCTATAACCCCCACGCCCGCGGGATGATCTAGTCGGTTAAAAGCAATTTTCTTCGGCCGCCATTATGCGGCCTTTGTATTTTTAAATAACCCTGCCTATTTAACCTTGGTCCTTTTTTTCGCTGCTGGTGCAACCTATCGGTTGCGACAATTATATCATTATTAATTATTTAAATCTTTTTGAAAATACATAACAATGTCCGAAACGTTTCAAGATCGAAACGATACCTTACTTCCGTAAAATAAGAATTTTGAGTAATATTCGGCGGTAATGCTACATATGCACAAAATTTGAAAGAAATCGGAAAATATCGAATCACACTTCCACTTTATTTTGGTTGAATTATCACGGAACGGTCCTTATGTGAAGGAGGAAAACACAGATACCATGAATAGACAACAAGTAAGACCGCATTAGGTACTCCTTGAAAGCGCAATATAACGTTAAATGCAGGTAACCTATTTTTCCTAACCACTTATACTTCACATTATAAATATCATTCATTTTATCCACCTATTTTTCATTTCATTTCGCCGACTGAGAAAAGAGAGAATAAAAATCAAACCACATAACATTTTACACTGAAATTGCTTTTCCGATTTAGCATTTTATGGTTCACCACATTTTACTTTTCACGCTTTTGAAAAAACATTCTGCAAACTCCTTTTTGCCATGGAAATTATCAAACAGAAATCTACCAATACACATAAAAACCCTTCAACACACTTTCATATTGGATCGCAACACTTTGTTCATTTTCAAACATTAATGCAAAATTTATCCATAACATTTTCCCTGTCTGCATATTTCAGGTGCAGCATTCAATTAAAGTTGATCGTGCCAAAGGAAGTGAAAGTGTTTTATGTTTGATATATGTTCAAAATGATGGGCTAGGAACATTTTTGAATAGCCATTTTGTAAAATCCGTTTGTTGTACATTTGATTAAATATGACGTGAAAGCGAATGCTCATGGCAGGTTTTTGATTTTAATCCGCCATTTGGGAATTCATCTTCAATGAAGCTACAAAGTCAGTGCGTAATTATGATTTTCAATAGTTCATAGTAGCAAATTAGCGACTACTTTGAAGTGGAAATTCAATCATTTATGATTGATGTTTATGAGTTTAATTTCAACACAGAAGTGAGGATGCTTTTAAAACTACATTCAAGTGAAGTCCTTTTCGAATCGAGCATTTTAATCTTTTTACATATATGTACAAATTCAAAGCGAAATTGTTTTCAATGAACACCTAACACTTGAAATGAGTGATTTAAAATGTAAATTTAATTAAAACGATCATTAAATAAACCCTTGAAAAAGAATAACTTTCACCTAAAATGAAGCTCCTATCGAGCAAGCGTAAGTTAGGACTTTTGCTCCAACCCCATGTATCCAGCGCTAAACTAACAGGTAAACGTAGGCATTTGTTTTATGAAATCGATATAAGGTTGAATCCGAAAATAAACTTTTCCTGCCCCTTTTAACAGCGTTTCTGAGGCATCATTCTACTGCGGTTGGTATCAATCTGTCAATTTTGTATTTTGTTTGTAAAATATTCTTATTTTTTTTCTTTTTATTGTTTTAATCCTAAGCTCATTGTAGATATCAGTGCTCCGACAGGCTTGAACCAATTTTCCTAGTGTCTGTATTCTGCAAGGATATTTTCACCTTTAGATTGAGAACGAAGGTGATCAACGCGATGATACTTGGACATCCAGTCGAACAATACAACTAGAATACCGGAACTGTAACACTCCTGCAAAACCACATAACCTGGCCTCCTACTTCAGGCTAGGTCTACCTAATCAACGGAATCTGATGCATTGAATTACTAGTGTCCGTTTCCCAGTTTTATATAAATCTGGTAAAAACCACTTGAAAACAAAATCAAGGCTATAGGAGGCATCAAGTGACCACCGGAGAGTGCGCATCATATTCGCCTGTGTATACCCGACAAAGTCCTAAACAGTTATTTTTTCGTATGTAATAAAGTAAAGTAAAAGCCTATGTAATCATGAAAACCGAAAAGGACACCGCGGAAATTGGTTTAAGTGACAGTGAGAAGCGGAACGTACGATACGGCCATCAGTGTATGCGGCTGTGAGAAGTCGAAAGAACGGCTCGGCCGCAGAATTGCTCTAACTCATCAATGCTAACAAACTGGCTACTTTGGGTGAGTGCGATTCTGATTCTGATTTATCTGATTTAAAAGGAGCTATATTTAAAAAGAAATAATAATTATATTTTTACAAAAATAACTTGATATATTGAAAAAAAACATAATTGAAATATTGATCGATTGGGGCAGGTTGCGTCCCAATTATCCTTACGCTACCTGAAGCCTTAAGGAAGTAACTGAAGGATAGAAGACAAGGACAGGCAGATCGTAATGCTGATCGAGCAGCTCAGTATGGCATAAAGAATGGGAAAAAACTGCAAGAAGTTGTTGGAGAATTGCAGCTAACGCGGGAAGAACTAATTTGACCAATGCCATGCTGAGCTGGCCGAACAGCATCGCAAAAATGACGAACTCACGATGAGGTTGTTAGACAAGCCTAAAACCAAAAAGCGCAAAGAACATAAAAAGCGCAAAATTGAGTCACCACCGCCTTCGGCTAAAACTACTTCTTCAGATGAAGAAACGATAGAAGTTGAAGTCGACCCATATATGATCACGGAGGCCCAATCCGAAAATGATATGGAAGAAGAGGCAGAAAATGAAGCCGAGGACGATGAGGACTCCATCTCTACCTCCCCCCAAAAAAGCACAAGCAATCCCTGAATTGTCTGTCCTCAACAAAACAACAAAAAAGGCAATTCCTCAACGAACACCTACAGCAGGCCCCTTAAAAGACGAAACTAAACCACGGAGGGTACCCATCATGCTAAGAACACCGGACAAGTGGACAAAGCTTAACCGACTTATGAAAACTAACAATATAAACATGGAAACAGCCAAACGTTTACCTAAGACAACAACGGACCACCGAAAACTAACGAAACTCCTCACTGAATAAAAGTGGCAGTACCACACTTATTACCTTCCCGAGGAAAGTAACCTGAATGTTATCATAAGGGGACTATATGGCCTAGAGGCCGAAGACATCAAGTCTGACCTGGAAGAACAAGGCTTCCACCCAATACAGGTTCATTTCCTCAATGTGCAGGTAGCGCCCTGAAGATTAGTGAAGGTTCTCCTCCCAAAGCAAGAAACCCACATACATAGCATCTGCCATATGGCATCTCGTTTGCAAGGTCGAAGCGCCAAAACCACGAAATGGTCAAATTATGTGTCATAACTGCCACCAGTTTGGACACTCCACAGGCAATTGCCATGCGCAAGCAAGGTGTGTCAAGTGCGACGGGCACAACCACTTCTCTGAGTATAAAAAGTCACCAGAACAAAAGCCAAAATGCATCAATTGCGGAGGAGAACATCCCGCAAGTTACGGAGGTTTTGCAAAGAATCCTAAGAATATAAGGAAGACATTTGCACGAATTGCAACAACAAACGCAAATAAACCAACATCACCAAACAATAGTCTAAATCAACAAAATACCACAAAAACACCAAAAAGCCCGGCACCAAACATGGACTAATTCATGACCCAAATGCAAAATCAATTTGAACAAATTATACAAACGATGATGGAGACAGTTATGAACAACATGTTTGCACAACACACTGCGAATAAGCAATAATGGCTGTGAATCATGTATCACTCCTCATATGGAATGCAAATTCCCTGAAGGAAAAAACTGGAGAACTCAGGCAATTTATTCTAGATAATAAATTCCATGTAGTCCTGAATCAGGAAACGTTTTTGAAACCAGGAACACGATACAACGTACCCAACTACAATGTGTTCAGAAACGACAGATTGACAGGTAGAGGAGGCGGTACGGCCATCCTAGTGAGGAGAAACATGAAACACTACCACATAAACACGCCACAATTGCTACGCATGGAAGCCACGGCAATAAAAGTGAGTACAAGTGTCTGCGAATTTACAGTGATTTCTTTGTACAATCCCGTAAAAAATCCATCAGTTCAAACAAGATCTTGAACAGTTGCTCACGCTAGAGGCTCCTTTACTGACAATAGGGGACTACAACGCATATTACAGAGACTGGGTTGCCAAAAGAAGCAATCAAGCTGGGACTGAGCTAAATCGATTCATCACAAACGAACAAGTAGCGTGAAGAACCAACACATTTAGGTCAAAGACACGGCAACATACTAGACTTTGCGTTATCTCGCGACTTTCACCACAACATGCGGATAAATGTCCTCGAGAAGCTCTCAACATATCATAAACCGCTCCACTTCCTAATAGAGGACATCTATATAGACGAACCTCTAAAAGTAAGGAAGAAAACTAACTGGCAAACTTTCCAAAACGCTCTGGCTAATGAAAGTTTCACTCTAGGTTTAAACATAGTCAGAGACATTAATTCAATGATCGTGGGAATAACTAACAAAATGAAGCATGCAAAGGAGGACACAACAGTGATAATTCCGGCAAGGGAATATAAACCCTATGAGCTCCCTCAGGATATCAAGCTTCTGATAAGGAGGAAGAACCAAGTCCGATGAGGAGCTAGAAGCACGGGTGATCCTAGGTTAAAAACCAAAGCAAACCAGCTAACAAATCAAGTCCGAGACCGTATATCTGAATTTATTAACCCTTAATAGGAGAGTTTCCTACAAAGTCTAGAGCCCGGAGGTAAGCCGTTCTGGAGAATGGCAAAATACTTCAGAGTGAAAAACAAATCAGTCGTCCCACCAATTCACGGTCCAAACGGACTGCGATTCGACAACGAAGGCAAAGCTGAAGCCTTTGAAGACACTTTGGGGATGCAATTTCGTGAAAGTTATACCAAAGAGGAGAGCTTCCACCACGAGGACCAGGTGGAAAACGCAGTAAAACGGATATTGCGCTCATCACTGGAAGAGGAAGAAGATGTGATACGGCCACTAGACCTGACAGAGACCGAAGACATGATACAAGGACTAAACAAAAACAAAGCACCAGAATACGACACACTCACAAATACAATGTTGCGATGGCTTCCCGAAAACCTGATACAGAAGATCACGGACATCATTTATGCTCTTTTCCGTCTACGACAATACCCACAAAAGTGGAAAACAGCTGTCATTATAGTCATACCAAAACCAGGAAAAAATCTAACTTTTCCAGACAAGCAGAAGTCATCTCTTTAAAATTGCAAAATTCTATTGATATTATTATGGGATATTTTAACAAATGGATCTTTATAACTAGGAAAAGAAACCAAAAACCGAACTCACTCACTATCAACAACGAGGACATACCATGGAAACCAACAGCCACACATCTGGAACTTCTATTCGACGAAAAACTGAACTGAACGCAACATACAGGGTGCGGCGCCAAAACCCGGACAAAATTCAATTTAAATTTCCCCCCATTCCATAAGGTTTGGAGAGGTCACGATTCGCGTACAAATAATTTAACACATGTGTTAAACATTCATAACCTCGAAAATGTCGCAATGTTGAAGCCAAGTGCAGAGTATAATCGAAGAGCCGCGATTATTGAAAATGTTCGCGCTGGGCGCTCAGCCACAGAAATGATTCGATTCTTCGGCTACCCAATAATGAATCGGAGAAGTCAGACAAAGGTTCCGCGACACCAGCGAGGAAACCCCACTCCAAAGAACGCGTTGTCAGGACCCCCGAAATCATTAAACGGGCTCAGGAATTGATTTTGGAGGATCCGAGCCAGTCAATCCGAAAATCGTCGTCAGTTGCCGGTGTAAATGAGAAAACTATGCGTCAAATCGTAGAAGAGGACCTCCGCTACAAGTCTTATACAAATAAAATAAGTCAGATGCTTTCTAAAGCTGCAAGGACAAAACGCGTTGAACGCTGTAACTTGCTTTTGTGTTCTTTACGAAACAAGGCTGCCGGACGCCTCAGATTTTTTTCTGACGAAAAAATCTTTACTGACGATGCGAAAATCAATCGAAAAAATGATCGCTGGCTCGCTCATGACCCTGAAGATGTCCCGATTGTTTCTAGAACGAAATTTCCAGCGAATGTTCACGTGCTAAGTGTTGTTTCCAGTGAAGGTGATGTTATGCCACCGTATTTCTTTAACAAAGGGGAAAGTGCTACGAAAGAAGATTATTTGCGTGTTCTGATGAATGTGGTGAAGCCCTGGATGGAAACAGTATCGAGCGGAAGGCCGTATGTTTTCCAACAATACGGTGCAGCCGCACACACAAGTCATTTGGTGCAAAATTGGTTGTCGGACAACGTGGACATGTTTTGGTCCAAAGAATTTTGGCCTCCTTACAGCCCAGACACGATTCCTCTGGATTACTATCCTCTCCAATCATCTGGATTACTATGTATGGAGCGTGGTTGAACGGGACACTAACAAGTACAGACACCCAAACGTCGCTTTATTGAAAGCAGCTATTAAAGAGGTATTCGCCGAAATGGAGCGTGCCGCATTAAAACGGGCCTGCGAACGCTTCAGACCGAGGATAGAGGCGGTTATCGAAGCACAAGGGGGTTATATAGAGTGAATGTGTTTTTATATGTTTAACAAACAATTTAGTAAAAGAAACAATTATAAACTTTCCCATTTTTGTAATAAAAATTATTTTTCAATACAATGTTTAACTTGTCCGGATTTTGGCGCCGCACCCTGTATACGTAAAAAACGAGGGCAATGTATGAGCATCATCAAATCCCTAGATCCCTCCTAAACAAAGGCCACGTAAACTACAAAAACAAACTCCTGATCTATAACCAAGTCATAAGACCGACACTACTGTACGGTAGTACTGCACTAAGCCAAACTACCCGGACAAACAAACAATCCCTCCAAGCCTTCCAGAACATGGCAATAAGGAAAATCTACCGAATCCCATGGTATGTAAGAAACATAGACACACAAAAAGATATTAAAACTAAAAAAAAATTAACAAATACATACGTGACCGGGCACTGAAACTATTTGACAAACTCGACCAACTCGACAACACTACCATGGAATTCCTAAAACGTAGGGAATCAGGAGGACGGCAGGTGTACCCGAGCCTCAGATCTATCAACCAATAACATACCCTCTTGCATAAAATTAAAATATAGCTCTTTTCAAGGATACAATTAGCATGTGGGAGATCTGCACCCACAGCTCCAACGCCCAAAGCAAAAAAAGCCCACACCAACTCCAGGTAAGACCAACGAAGGAAGGAGTTGGAAACAGTCCCCTTTGCCTTCGTTGTCACAAATCCGTCAAAAACGTTCTTCTTTGTTATTTAAATAGCCGAAACTTAACGTATCCCCTGACTTCATTTGTTTTTTGATGCATTACTCTAACTCTACCCACATAGACGAATCTGTCGCGTTTTTTAGCACAGTAAATGCGCAGTAATATCCTGGCTTTTGCATGGAAAAGTTGCGACAGAAGGTTTCCTCTTCTTCATTCTCGATTCTGACACTAAAAGCTGTTACTTGCCCAATAGTTTCACATCGTCGATATCTGTCTAATACTCGATCACATCGGTCCTTCTTTTGTTTTACGTACCCTACAAATATTTTCACCAATCCTGGAGAGTGCATGGATTTTCATAGAAAATGCCTGTTTGCTCGGATATCTTGCTGGTCGTTTTGACTTTACTGATGTATCCCCGACATCTATTGTTTCTACTCTAAAGATCCTCGTCCTTCTGAAGATACATAGTTTTAAGATATAAACTTTATCCTAAGATGACCACCTAGTTATCATACGTGGCAAGGTATTTGTGCACTCAATGAATAGTAGCCCAACATCATATGTTAGCCAATCAAACTCGGAACCTATTGTATTTCACGTGCAAGCAGCTCGTGTCAGGACACATTTCACATGTGTTAAAGAGGAGGGGTTCCTAGGCTGGATCTGATTTGGACGGCATCTTCGGTCAGTCTTATTAATGTCGTCTGTCACGACAAGAAGACCCTTCAGACAACCATCATCCCTCTGCGAGTGTCTGCATGAAGCATTCTAGTAAAAGTAATATTTATCTTTCAGTTTCCAAAACATCCGCCCATTTACGAACGTGGTCCGATAAGTATTTTGCTTGCTAAAGAAGAATGAGAACGAAAATTTTGGAAAAGTGACAATTTGTTTCTCGACATAGTCTCCTTTTCGCTCGATATACTTTTCTTCTGCGATGTTCTAACCTGTTTGTAAAATAGGTCTTTTTGAAGAACTGCAAAAAGGCCTCCGTGGTGGCAATGGTATTCTAATTCCATTCAAATTTTTTCAAGTTTGGAAACAAAAAGAACTCGCGTAGGCCAAATTTGGAAAATACGAAGGATATGGATCGTGGCACAATTCGATCACTTTGGCAGTGGCAACAGCGGACTTGTGAGGCCAAACGCTGTCATGTTGGAAGAGTACTTCTTCTTCGCCAACAAGGTCCTTTTTAAAGCAATCGGTGTCGAATCGGTCCTGTATTTCGGCAATGAAGAACCATGTGACCGTTTGGCCCTTCTCCAATTAGTCTATGCAGATCATACCTTGTGAATCCCAGAAGACGGCGGCCATCATCTTTCCGGTTAAATGGACAATCTTCGCCTTCTATGGAACAGGGTCACCGGATAAAGTCCACGGTTTCAACTGTTCCTCGGTCTCAGGTGTGTACCAGTTGACCCATGCTTCTGGGTCGTTTTGGAGGAACTTTTCTGGATTTCTCTTAAACAGGGTCAAACATAGCTCCGAAATGGCTCCAATGTTGTGCTCGTTATCTAGAGTGAACAAACATGGCGCTCATAGTGCGAAAAGCTTTGTCATGCTCATATTTTCATGCAAGATACGGCTCACATGATCTTTTTGCTTACTGTCGCAGCTATCTCGTGCATCTTGAACTGTACCGTCCAACCATACGAATTCCTGGATTATTGTCATTTTATCCTCCGTGGTAGCCTGTTTCAGGGCACCTGGAGTGGTTCCTCAAAAATCGAAGCTCGACTAATAAGCCACTTTTGGAACCAATTTTTTACGGTGATCATCGCAGAAACAGGGTCACTATACATACCATCCTAGAGCTCTTTCATTTCGCTGCGCGATTTCCATTTCAAAAACAAGATTCAAATCACCGACAGATATTTCTCTTTCTCCTTTTATCTAATACCCCGCAGACAACCTAAACTTCTCAAAATTTCAGTTAACTCGGACACGTAGTTTTATTTTGACCGCATGTGAAGGCGGACGTATCCGCAGTTTTTAGAAAAATGGAGAGAGACGGATTCAAAGCTTACTAGTAGTCGTTTACGAGAATGTATGCGTGAATGAATTTCTCGTGCGATAGTGGTACCTTAAGCACAGAGGCTTAGAACTTATCGGTCCGCCCTCAATTGTTCCTAATGTCAAACACATTCTGGAAAATTACCCGCAATTTGCAAATAGGATCGCTCTGCCTTTTAAATAAGAGCTGCTACCAGCAGAACTACATTGACGAATGTCAGATGCAGTAGCAGTAACAGAACGTTGTTGTTCCAAATTACAGTCTCGTAATACAGCGTCCCAGCATAATGTCTTGGCCTTCAGTAGATGCGACTCGAAATCTACTGTATCCTTTGCTAATCAGCATTAGTTTTTTCATTATGCATCCATCGGGGAGAACTTCTCCTCCCGAAATCAGGTTGTCATAGTATGGAAAAGAATGATTCAAGTACTTCAGCTCTAATGCCATCTGATCCTAAGGCCTTTTAGCTCAGTAAAAACAATTAGTCCCACCTCTTTTTTTAGGTAGAGTGTCTACGTTAGTGTTACCGTGGGTTCTCGTGTCAATCTTATTCGTTTCTAGTATGCAAGACACCAGTAGAGCACCAAGTTCCCGCGTAGTTAATTTAAAGTCCAAGCCATATGTGGCTTCGTTCATCCTCTTGAAAATCCCACCAACTACTATTGCTGTTTACAAACCTTGAAAACGTGTTTTGGTCGCCCAAATCCTCCTGCAAATCTTTTACGGAGTCTTTTAACCGGGGTTTCGGGTCTCTTTATTGATTGATAAGTTCAGTTGACCTGCAGTACGCCAAAGATCTATCGTGTCCAAGTCGATGACAAAGCACAGAGTACTTGCATTTAGACTCGATCAGAATCATTTCAGAGTTCAATATATCTCCATGAGTTAGACTCCTTCTTACGTCCAGAACTGTCCAAAAAAAAGCCAAAACTGTGATGTGCAGCTTATGAACATTTTCTTAATCACGGAGACTCTGGGCTCTGAATAGTCGATATTCTCTGTGTTCCACGCAGCAGCGCAAAGTTGCTTTTTTGAACGTCCAGAAGCACTGTCAAGGTCCTTCCGTGGTATGCACTGATGATTACTAGCCAAATACTCTGTTAGAACTAACCAGTTGTACACCATTATGATTTTGAAGTGAATGTTATGTCTAACATGGAACTCATTCAACTTTTCAACGGGTTATTACTTGCTTACTTACTAGAAAGTAAGCTTATTACTAGCACTCAACATGACAGGTTAATGTCTGGCTTCGATCTTCAGGACTAATTTTCACTAAATATCTGAAATACGCCCCATTCAGAACTTTAGCATTAAACTCCATTTCTGCCGATAAAAACCTAAGTATCTGTGCTCACGACAATATTCTTTAAAGATTCAAGCTTGGGTTTAAAAGATGATATTGGTTCTATCTTAGGTGCACACTTAAAAGTTTTGTATCTGTAACGCATCGATACAAAATTTCCCGGCCGTAGAAGGTTTATACTTTGGGATTCGCACTTTTTCAAAGCTAGATTTCGTAAGTCCCAGATTCATGACGGTACCACGAGCAAAATATTTTTGTCTCAGTGCTGTTTTTCAAGCATCAATAGATCGGCTTTCATACCTTTCCTGAATTGCTCAAATAATTTTTTTGGGTTATAAGATACTGGAGTGACGCTCTCATATTAGATGCATGGCAGCTTCCGAATCGATTCTTTCATGACATGCTTTACCGCAGAGAGCCTTGATCAGATATTTTTTACGTCTGTGAAGTGTTGACCAAATACAAGCCGCTGAAACAGTAGAAAAAAAAACAATTCTATATTGTACCCTATAGTTTACCCAAACTATTCGTAATATACCAATTTCGAATAATTGTTGGGATACTTTTCCAAAGAGTCAACAATTTTGAGTATTTCTCCTTTTAGAAGAAAGACTTGTACTGCACAAATCAGCAGAAATGTTAAAGCTTTTATCTGTGCACAGCAATATCCAAAAAGATGAACTCAAACTTTAACAGCCCCGCTCAATACTAAAGATAAATGCAAAAAGTTTCAGTAAGCTGTAGAAATTCTTAGGTTTCAGTATTGATATAAGTGATCAGTACGTCGAAGTTGCATGTACAGAGAAAATTGTAAGACCCAGGTTATTGACGCACCCAATACTCTATTTCTCTCACAAGTTTAGGGTACTGGCATAACATAAGTATATCGTTAATACATACAGCGCTAATACCTTCAGGCGGCTTCTTTCAGACAGAGATAGAAAAAGCACAAGTAGATTTATATTTGTACTACGTTTTCACGGAAAACTTTTGGAGGCCAATATTGCTTACACAAAAATGAGAGAAAATTCACCGATCCAAATAACAATAGGATCGGAGGTATGTTCAAATTTTTAGCTCCTGTTGCAGTGACGCTGTGCCGTATGCACAAAACAGCGAGAACGCTTCCACTAAACTCTCAATCTAGAGTGATTCAGAAAAATTTAGCAGAACTGTATTTGTATTGGTAATCTTTTTCTCAGAAAAACACTTTTAAAACGTTTGAGCAAAGATTTAATACAACTGTAAACCTCCTATTGATGTTATCTCATCGGCCTGAAGCCGTCCGGGAATGTTTTTGCTGCTCGCACTCGCGCTATACTGTAGCGCGAGTAGTAGTACTCGCGAGGAGTAGTAGTAATACTTAATTGAGACTTTCTTTTACATATATGACTTAACCTACTATATTTATTTACATTTCATTTGACAGTGACTCTGTAGTCAAATGTAATTTTTGATTTATACGCGACCGGAGTCCATTCTTGCAAGTTTTTATTTATTTCAAATATACATTCTTCTACCGTTTGCTCCTACGATTTGGTTTGTTAGTGGATAACAACGTAAAACTTAAACACTTAACCTATCGTAAACCTAAAAACTTATGTACTTATATTTATTTACGGTTAAACCTTCTCGTTTATTCTCTTCTGCTCTCTTCTCAGCGCTAAAACAATCCAAGTTTCTAAAGAGGGCATATTTCTATCCGACCTGATCTCCATGGCATGCAGAGGTATTTGGGAAACTTCTAGTGTAAAAATTAATTCATTTTGACCCCAATAGGTATTGACTGCGGCTATGTGGTAAAAATACGGTTTTAAGGGACTATGTAGAGGGGCGGCATTGGATTGATATTCTTCTAGGATTCTGAAAGGTGAGATTAATAAGGGTTTTCGGGGCAAGGACTGTTTTACATAGGTTTCGAATTAGTGTTGAGCCATGTGTCCGCCATTTGGCTAATTTTATCTTGCTTATTTCGATCATATATTGCAAAATGGGAATAATATTGGTTTCTTTATAGAGTGATTGATTTTTATAGTAGTTTTTGTTGGGGCGTCGGTATTTCGATATACTTTTTCGAAGTATCCTTCTTTCTAATATTTCTATTTCTTCTGCCACTGTCGGTGAAATAGTCATCCAAGCTGGGAAGGAGTAGGTGATGATTGGCTGGATTAAAGTTTTATACATAAGGAGCTTCACATTTGGCAAAACGGATCTGGAGGAGAGTAGAGGTGAAATTAATGCTGCTCTGTTTACAGCTTTCTTTGCGTGGGGGTTCATTTTGAACGTATTAGTGAAATTCACGCCTAAATACTTAAAAGTGTCCTTAGGCGATACTATCTTGCCCTCAATGTTCAGTCGTACCGCCTTGTTTTCTTGCACTGCTAGTCTGTGTCCTTTCCCGCAAGCATTACGGAAGCACATTAACTCGAATTTCGAGGCATTTATTGTGAGCCCTCAATTTTTTAAGTAGCTTGCTATTTCGTCAACTGCTCTTTCCACCTTTTCTATAGCGAATATGGGCAGTGCGTGACTGGCTAGTACTAGTATGTCGTCTGCAAACATAATAACCTTCGAGTTGCAAGACGGGCTTTGGTTTCTACTTTCAAGGTCGGTGGGATTCGGCACTTCGTGAAGGAAAAAATTAAAAAGGTATGGCCCGAGTATGGATCCTTGTGGCACTCCTGATAGGATGGGTATTGGTGTTGAAGTTTGATGAGCGATATTAAAAGTCAAGGTCCTGTTTAGTAGAAAGTTATCTATGATTCTTGTAAGGGGAAGAGGACAATTTGAAGAGATGAGTTTGGATCTGAGACCGTCAGTCCAGACGGAGTCAAATGCCTTTTGTAGATCCAATGTGCAAGCGATCGTGCATTGTTTTTCGCAAGTTCTGAGTGACCGTGTCGTGCATCAGCATTATTGCTTGTTCTGTGGACTTCCTATGTTGGAATCAAAACTGAAACTCTGGGATCAGGTTTTTGGAGAACACTTTAAAGCTACGTAGGATGATTCTTTCTAGAACTTTACTTATGGTAGATAGTAGCGAAATAGGTCTGAACTGTTTTAATGTCTTCACAGTGTGACTTTGGTATGAGAACAAGCTTGCCCAATTTCCAGGACTGGGGAAAGTAGCCATTATTGATGCAGTTGTTACAGAGGATCGTCAATGTTTTCGCAACATCTGCTCCACACTTCCTCAAAACTTTGTTGGGCATACCATCAAGGCCAGCGGAGGTCTTGCTATTCATGCTGGCTAGGATCTCTTCAACTTCAGCCCCCCTAGTGAAAAAGTTGCCAAAGATATTATGTCTTGGTGACACTGCCTTGTTGGTATTGGAGAAAATGGTTAAATATGAGCCCTGGTATCCGATTTTTCTGGCTTGAACAGAGTCAATTATCTCCTGTGTTTTTACGTTCTTCGGGCTACGTTTTCTGTATAGGTTACTGTAAAAGGAGGACATTGCTTGGAGTTTTTGAATAACAGTAGAAAAAGATTGCCGTCCATTTTTGACAGGATCTCTACCAATACTGAAATTTTGTTCCTGTCGACCTGTTAAAATATTTATTTCTCTAAAGACATCCGAAGACGGCCTTAGACTGTTCAGTCTACTTTGGTAGTTTTCGTTAATTCCCTTTCTCACTTCCTCCCTTATTTTGTTGGACATGGCATTGATTTACGCTTTGGGTGTGAGATATACCTCGCTCACTCGGTTGTAATGCCTATGAAAAATACGTTTCAGCCTCTGGAGTTTCCTTTTTTTCTCAATAATAAGGGCTAATGTATCCTCCGTAAGGCACTTGTACAGCATTTTCTTTGGTGGCTTTCAGGGGCCATGGTAGTCCATGCAGCCTATTATCGACTCAGAGAGATTTTTTATATGGTTATCTATTTCTTGGTTAGATAGTATCCTATTTGCTGGAGGGATAGGGAGTAAGAAATCTTCGAGGTATTTAGTAAACTGTATCCAGTCTACGTGGGAATAAGAGCGAATTTTTTTCGGACTCACGAAGTTGGTCTCTATATTTTTCAGATTAAGTGTTAGTAGTAGGTCGTAGTGATCGGATATTGATGGAAAAGTTGAGCGGTAATAGGAAGTCGAATTTCGGGCTAACAGATTATGGGATACTATGAAGTTATCAGGGAAGGAACTGCTTCTTGGGTATATCGGAGTTCCTGCATTTATGATGTCGCACGTCAAAAAAGCGTTCGAATAGTACCACTGATGGATACTTTTGCCATTTAAGTTCCGGCTAGAGTCCCCCACTGATCGTGTCTCGCGTTCAGGTCCCCCCCCAAGATGATGGAGTCATAGTCAGAAACTATATTCAAAATCCTATCGAGAAATCTTTGTATCGGATTTCCAAGGTTGTTTCAATGCGGATAAGTCAAGCTCTCTGCAGGTGGAACTGCTCGTACCACGTAGAATATCGAAGCTGTCTGTCAAAGTGTCACAGAAAACTCGAATTTCTCGGTATCGCGTTGTTCGCAGGATATTCTTTCACAATGTTTAGAATTTCGCTTGAAGATCTTCATTTAAAGGCTTCCAGGTTTCAAATTAACAACTGTTCATGGTTTGTGTCGGCCTTAGGGAACAGAGTTTCCAGCAATTTGAAGTCGATTTAAATTTGGCAGAAGAGAAAAACCATTTCTGGATTAATAGTTTCATGAATAAGTATATCTCTGGAAGGTTCGGTCTGAAGAAAATCCTTAAGAAATTCATGAATCACCTCTACTCATGCTCATCAAATCATCGTTTGTTGAGGTCATACGGCATGATTGGACCTTATATTCTCGAAGATGACAGGACGGAATGTACTAGAAATGGCGGAAGCTACAAGCCTTTGCGGAAAACTTTCTGATCGAAAACTCGAAAAGTTTGTCATATGCAATATTTACTTTCAAGAAGATTTTTATGCATATGACCGGTAGTTTTCAATTTGTTCCAACCCGAAACTCTAATGCAAAAGAAGTGTAACTGACAGAGCCCAACTTTGGTTAACGAATATAATACTAATTTGCAAGAAAAACTTACTTTAAATTCCAAGAAAATTGATTTAATTTGTTTAAATGATTAATATATTTTAAAAAAATTTGAATGCGAATATTTAATAAATATTTAACAGAAAGCCCGCAAATAATCATTTCTATTTATGTTGTTATGAATATAAAAATTGTGGATATGAAGTCAAATGATGTTTCGTTTTAGTAATATTGGGGTTTCACCACAATTTGAAATCTGGAGCTATCCCAATCTTGCCCTTACGCTTTCAATTGGTTTAACTACTTAATTTGTTAGAACTAATTACATTTTTCTAAGCCCGGACCAGTTTATCCTTGACTTAGCTATTTGGACGTTTATTTTCGAATCCTTTCAAATATTTTGATTCGAAATTTCCAGTTGAGCTCAGAACTGCATTATTTCCACACAGCTTTGACTAATCCCGACTATCTTTTCTAAGTATTAGTCCAAAAATGCCCCCAATAATTATTTGACTACTAGTTTAAATTACACATTGATTGCAGGATGTTACGGCTCAATATTTCTCAAGTCTACCCATTTTCGTCCTTATTTTTTCATTACAGAAATATAAAACGAAAACGTTTTTGTTCCATTTTTTCACTGAGGAGCATTTCTTCAAAAACTTTGCAAACCCGAAATCTTCACTGGCTTCACTCCTACATATCCACGAATGCGTTGTTTTACCCACACCCCATTCAATTTACAATTTAAATAGTCCTTCCTATGCAAGGTTAATATGCATTGGGACACTGGGTCTCTTCATTCCAAGATAAGTTTAAGTTAATAGCACAGTGGATAAAGTTACTTAGCATAGAATCTCTATTCAACTGCCAGCCAATCACCACTTTACAAAAAACAAAAAGGGATGAATGCTTGTTCTGGAAAACATGCTTTACTCACATGTTAACATTTACCCGGGTGGAAAATCTTGAAAATCACCAATTGAAAAACCAAGACCAGTTTCACCAACAAACGTTCGCTTATAGTATCAACGTTGCACATGTATGTCAATCTTCTAGCTGGAATTTCTGTTCTCCGGAAATCATTTGGGAGCATTCCACTTCAATGATATCATCATAGTCATCGTCTCCAGAAATCATCATCGATTTTCACTTAAGAGGGCCTGATATGCTCTGTCACTGGAACCTATTGCAAGACCGTATCCGCCAACGTCAAATTACCAATGGGCGAACCTAAGGCGCAAGCTATGTATATTGTAAACCTATTAAGAAATACACGATCTCGTTGAATATTAATGGAAATTCTCCTCAATGACTTCCTTAAGTACCTGTCCTATCTCGTTGACGTTCATTTTCTCAGGACCATGTCCAATTGGCGTGCGGTAGATGCGATGTAGACACCTTAATCCACTTCCCAATAAGGACGAACGATGACATTGTTGGCGGCGTTGGGACTAAATTAATCGAAAAGAATAGAACTGTGTAATAATTAACAGTTAGGTAATTTTCTCATTAATGTCCTTCAGTCCATTGTTATGGATGCTAATCCTCTCCTTGTCTTCATTGTGTTCTCATCATCTGTTCGATGACATACTCCTGCTGATATGGAATATAGAGTGAGACTCCTTGGGAACAAACAGCTTTAATTGTGTTAGGCAGCTTCCTATCTGAACCAGAACAGATTATATCATCGTCCTTTCACATTTTCTGCACTAATAGATTTATTAATTTCAGCTAGTCATCCCACGTGCTGAGAAGTTTTTGGGTGTTCGATTTGAAAACTTTGCAAAATTTATCGAGTCCTTTTCGGGGAAAAATGCAAACCCTAAGCCAGCCAGCAGGAGAATACATTTTAGGAAGGAATTTAAAAAAGTTGAACCCCCAAGCCGTTGCAACGACTGGTGTCTGTTACAAATGGTACGCTATAGATGTACATAGTATAGATTACTCTTACATGTACTCAGCATCGTACTCTTCCATTAGAGTTAGCTTTGCTGAAAACATTGCCTACAATGAAGCACAATTGCAAAGTTCCAGTCGCAACCGATATGAAGCAATTGAACACGATGGAAACTTTTAGGTGGCTGTTACAGAAAAGAACATTTCAAAATCCATTGACCCCATTCCTGTTCCTCCCCACTACACGCTACAAGACTCTACAAAAAATCAATAGCACTTTATCACCGACGAACCCGAAGTAAAATCCTGCTGCATGTCATACCTTTATAAATTGGTCGAAATGAGTGTTGTATGTAATACAGGTAGGATAGAATTAAATATAGCAAAACGAGTAAAGAGCGAGAGATTTCTTCCTAGCTCCTTTTTTCTGGCAATATCTACTAGGAGTTGTGGTATTGTATTGGGCGTGGTAGAACAAAACCGGAATATATGACACAAAAAGAACACCGGAACGCTTCGAACAGCTACAATCATCTGAATAGGTGGCTTTCACATATTTGCTAGCTATTTACCGACCAAAAATCAAACAAAAGTCTTTGAAAAGGTACCAGGAAAATTATTTTCAAGTTTTCGATGCTTGTACGACTCAACGCCCAACCAGGACATCAAACATTTGCCTTGAGCCATATGGCACTAAAAGCACATACACTCGTTCCACACATTCGACATGAGGGAAAAAACAAAACAGGATACGAAAAAACGTGATTCAAAAAAGTGAATAGAGCCCAATGGCCACATCGCTGACATTACCTGACAAAGTTATTTCATTCACTTCCACACAAAAAAGTACAACTCGGTTTGTTTGATGTTAGCCACTGATGTCCATTTTGAAAGATTCGTACAAGGACCTGCTTTTTGATACCAATTCCACGTAACACTTAACGATTAAAAGGCACAAAGCATGTGTCAGTATGTAGGACTCATTTTAGGAAGATTTTTATTTAATTTACCGCAATATACGTTCCTCTTTGCCTGTGGTTTTTATTTTATTTTTATTTTTCCCTTTTTTTCTTGCCAAGAAACATGCACATAGTTATATGCTGGCGGGGGTATTTGTCAGGGATTACGGTGACAGAATAAATTTTTTTAGATACTTTTAAGGATAACGTGCACCAGTTTAGTTCTAGTTCCAAAGAACGGCTACTTTTTGTGATAACAAAATTCATGTGGATATTGCAATAGCAAGGACATAAAATGAGAGACGGAGAAACCAGTTTCGTTATTTGGATCTTTTACTTTTATTACTATGGAAAGCTCAGACCTTTCTAATTAGCCGAAACTGTCAAAAAGATTAAAATTTACAAAAAATGGTGGTTAAACTTTTCGGGTCTGTTTATTTATGGCTATGGCTGTCTATGGTTTTCGCATCAGAAACAAAATTGCAAAAAGCTACATTAGTGCATGATATACATAAGCAGTTAACGGACTTTCATTGCATCACTTATGACAGTTCTCGCCGATCAAGGCAAATGCATGTTGTTGTGCATCGTTTGACAGGTACTCATTACAGACAAACATTACAGTGAGTTAATGAGAGTGTGACGGTGAGATGTAGAAACATTGAGTATTGACTCGCCTTGTCATATTTGTTTTAAAAAGTAATCGGACGATACAATTTCTGTACTTAAGCCACGCAGCATCATTTGTGACAGAAAAATTTTAAGGCGTTGAGCTTTTATCCAGCCCTAGCAGCTTAGCAGACGATGCATGTTTGGGACTTCCAAAAACTACATTAACTGACGATGACAATGTTGAACTTCACCAAATGGTTTCAAACTTCCTTCAAATTAAAGTGCGAAAAACAAGAAAGGCTACAAAGATGTACACAAAAGCGTTGGTCACTTATTGAATCAAGGTTCTAGGCTGAAGAAGGTTCTAGCTCGCCGTTTGCCACGTTTGCACCCGTGAAGCCGAAAGTTAGTTGTAAATGAACCGTGCTCTACGCACTGTTTTTCGTAGCTTGGGTGCAGAATATCAGGGGTTTAGGGCGAATTGTCAATATGAATCAAATTTGACACCTTTTAATCAGAAATGCAGTGAAAACAGAAACCTTTGATGGTAGGATCGGTTCGAAAAATAGGAAATGGATGCTTTCTCCGCTGAGAAAATGATTGGTTCTTTGCGTTAGTCAGGGAAGTAACTTTTTCCATTACCTTCAAACAGGATTAAACATTTAGGAAGCATACTACCCATCGTTACTTGATCAATAAAAGTAAGAAACTCTACATTTGCTGGAAAATCAAAAATCTGCCCCGACAAGACATGGCCCCGTCCCGAACCCCATACGCTACCTTGCAAATTTTAGACGAATTCGAAATTGAATATCAACATATAAATAATAAACATACTCCATTTTAGACAGACGTAGCCACGAGACAGCACCCTAGCTAAGACTCTTGTTGCCTTATGTGGATATTTGGTAGGCAAACAATTTCGTGAAAAGGAGTGGCTATAATCTTCGCAAACATTTGTTTCATAAAGACAGTTGACGATCACTTATTAAGACGAGTAAAAGTAACGAGAGCTTCGCTTGGAATAGGCAATAACGAATTCCAAGGATAGTTGTAAGGATAGGGTAGTACAAGGATACTTTTTCATAAAATTGAAAATAATTATACAGGAAAAAACTGCCTTGTTTCTTTGTTGGGTCGAAAAGTTTTCGACTACTTAGACTCACCGAAATTCAAGGAATAGAGAATAGAAGGTGGCAATTTAAATTTGTAAACGTAAAACCTCAATTCAAAATAGATACTCATACTTAGAAGTTTTAAAGTATTTTTCAATCTATTTTTTAAGCAGATTTCGATTACAATTTCATAAATAATTCTATCTGCATCACATCCTGAGTTATGAATACAAGAAATACAAACACAATGGCACTCCGATTATCAAGAGGAGCCATCGTTATATTTATTTCAATACAATAATACTCAACGAATGCGTTGAAACTGCACCCTTGTGAATATATTTCATCCCACTACAAAATCCTGCCTGGAGTATTAGTTACTCGTGGGTCATAGAATTTAGCATTCCCATTGCACCTTCACCTATTAACTAGTTGCGTTTGAGATCGGCGATACCACTCCTCGTTCGTCTCAACGATCTTTCACTCCCGGGTGGAATATCGGACAAATGGACGTGGAGACTTTCGCCAATGTGATTCTGGAAGGTGGAACGACATCGGGGTGCCCTTCAGAGAGCGGAAGGGCTGGAGTCGAGGGAATGGTGGAGTCAACGATGAACCTCATCACTTCTGCCTGTAGCTCATCTATGCCTCGACGGAGGCCTCAACACGACAGGCCTGCTGTACATTGGTGGTCAAAAGATATCGCAGACAAACGAGGCGAGTGTCACAGACTTCGACGTGCAGCTCAGCGCTCGAGAAACGTAGAGGAAGCATCCAATAGGACAGCAGCATACAGATCAGCAAGGAAAGAACTCAGAAGACTCATCAATGAGAGTGAAGCAAGCTGCTGGCGAGAACTTGTGGACGATGTGAACAGGGATCCATGGGGGGTCGGCCTCAAGCCGTGTTTACTTCAAACAGACAAGATGGACGGTATAGTGCAGGCGCTTTTTCCAACTCATCTTGTCCGTGTTGATGCTGCCCACGAGGTCGACTCAGGTGAATGTCCATCGTTCACTAAAAATGAGCGGGGGGATGCGGTGCTTTCTATGAAACCTCGAAAGGCACCAGGACCAGACGGCATTCCAACCGAGGTGCTACAAATGGTTTTCCACGTTTGCCCTGATTTGCTACTCAATGTGTTTAACGCTTGCCTTAGAGAAGGTATATTCCCATCTCACTAGAAGGTGGCGAGGCTCACATTGATCAGCAAGGGAAAAGGGGACCCGGGGCAGCTATCTACATACCGCCCACTTTGTATGCTGGACACAGCCGGGAAAGTGTTCGAAAAGCTCATCAAGAGAAGACTCACTGACGCAATTCGTGCTGCAGGGGACCTATCTCCTCAGCAGTATGGCTTTAGAGCAGGGTGATCCACTTCCGATGCCATCATGGAAGTGGTGAATGCAGTCCGTCGAGCCAAAGCACACAAAACTGAAAAACGAGTTGTCTTGCTAGTGACGCTTGACGTCAGAAATGCCTTCAACTCCGCCAGATGGTCGGATATTCTTGGCACATTGGAAAATTTTTTCCGATTGCCAGGGTATCTGATGCGGATTTTGAGGGATTACTTAAAGGACCGCAGTCTGCTCTATGACAAGCAAGATGGGCGGCGCAGTATGGAGATAACGTCTGGTGTAGCGCAAGACTCCATAATGGGACCAGACTTGTGGAACGCCTCATACGACGGACTATTGAGGCTTGAGCTGCCAGATGAGTCGCGCTTAGTCGGCTATGCAGATGATATAGCTGCACTGGTCGCCGAACGCACAGTCGAACATGCGCAGCGCAGACTGGGAATGCTAATGCGTCAAGTGAGGGAATGGATGACCACCCGCGGGTTCAGTTTGGCACTAGAGAAAACCGAGGTGGTCATTCTCACGAAGAAAAGAATTCCCAGGGTAATTCCTTTGCAGATCGGAGATGCGACTGTATAGTCTAAACTTGCAATAAAATATTTGGGACTATTGATCGATTCCAAAATGAGCTTTTCGGAACAGATCAGGGTAACGGCGAAAAAGGCCGCGATAGGCGTCTCAGCTCTAATTCGGTGGGCCCACACCGAGCAAACGCCGACTTTTCATGAGTGCTGTACAGTCAGTGCCCTTTACGGCTCTGAGATTTGGGCCGCAGCTCTCAGTAAGGAGCTGTACCGAAAGCGCTTGGCCCAGGTACAGAGACGAGGAGCTTTGCGGGTTGCGTCTGCATACCGCACTGTCTCTGAGTCGGCGGTGCTGGTGATCGCAGGAATGATACCCATCGCCCTCCTTGCTAGGGAGGGACGGAGAATTTATGACCGAAAAGTGGAGGGCTCAAGATATGCTGTCAACCAAGAGGAGAGGCAGTGCACAATACTCGAGTGACAACAGTCCTGGGAAGGCGACTCTAATGGCCGCTGGACTGCCCGTCTTATAGGGAACGTGGGATCGTGGCTAAATCGCAGGCACGGTGAGACTGATTATTATCTTACCTAGCTTCTTAGTGGGCATGGGTATTTTCAGTCTTACTTGCACAAGATTGGTAAATCACGGTCCCCAGACTGCATTTTCTGCCCAGGGGAAAGGTGCGACGCATGTCACACCTTCTTCAATTGTAGAAGGTGAAACAGGATGCGGCAGGACTTGTGGGAGGTGATGGGAGAGCTTTCTCCAGACAATCTGGTCGGAGAAATGCTGAAAAGTTTCGACAAATGGACCTGTGTGACACATTACTCTCGGGCAATACTTACTGCCAAAAAATGTACAATGGATAACCTTGGGCGCGGGGTCTAGGAGGGTCTCCTTTCCAGCAGTCCTCCTCCATCCTGCCCCCTCCCGCTGAGGGGAGATTTCTCTAGGCTGACGGTGCCCTAGGGCGAAGTAAAAAGAGGCCTAGCCCGAAGTAATGTGTCAAACGGTTCCAGGCTAGAGTCTCTTGACAGAGGGGGGGGGGTGTTTAGTGGGTAGTCTGGTAGCATGCGCTGCTAGGAGTCCCACACTCCTGGTGTAAATTTCCTTCACCCCCAACCCAAAAAAAAATTAACTGGTTGCGAATAGGGTTCCTGGCTGATTGGCCTGTTGAATTTTTTAACATGATCGGCTCAGTACTAATGCTAAGAGTCATCCTAGTTCAATAGATTGCATCCCAATATTTTATTTCAAGGATACATTGTTGCAATTTGATTAGTTCTAAATAATGATCTTTGCTTTGCTGTATCGTAAATTTGTAGGTATTGTAATGGTTCGTCCTACATAGCGTAAGATAAGATCTTCAAATGAAAAGAAATTGAGCATAAGTCAAAATTTACAGTTTTGTGACATTTGTGTTTGGTTAGGTTTGCCATTTTGATTCTTGACATTTAGATTCGTGACATTTAAATTTTTGTTATGGTTTGCCAGTTTAGTTGGAAACCAATCCAAATTTATATCGGACAGTTTTTTTCAGTGTTGCAGTTAGTTTCTGATACACTAAATACGTCAATACCATATGTGCAGTAACAATCTAAGAAAAAACTATGATATGCTATTCAGTCTATTGAAATGGACTGTTTTAAACGGCATTATCAGCTGATTTGTCCGTCAAAACGTAGAACGACCTTCTTTTATGATAAATATTCAACATCATCAGATCATGCACAATGAATTATGTTTACAGGTAGGTAGCCGACATTATCGAACCACGCTGAATGTGAATCAATGTTTGTTTCCAAATTTTAATGAAACGAGCATCGGTAACATTTACTATTACCAGGATAGAATTCAAAGATAAACGAATTCAAAACAAAATTCTGAGACGACGTTATTTCACAAAATGGTTTACCTCGAAGAAATGATTTCGCGTTGTCAACGTATCCGTTTTTATTTCAAAAAAATTTCTAAAATCTTACAACTTACTTGTTGTTTAATTATTTTTAAGGCTGTTTTAATCCCTTTCGGAGTCCAAAAAGTGTCAATGGGGCTCAGGTCTCGCGTGAAGGGTAATTATTTTGAATAACGTCTGAAAATCGTAAAGATGATAAGTAGCCAAGCCAACATGACTCTGATGCACCGATACGCTACTGGCCGATATCTCTCTTTTTTAAAATAAAGCTTCTTTAGATCTTTGAAATTTAGAAGAAGCCTATAAATAAAGAACGAAGAAGAGAAAATATAGAGACACTAACTTATTTATAATAGAGCTAAATGATACCTTATGTATTTGGAAATCTAGTTGCCGCAATCTTTGAAGTCATCCCTGAGAGGGAATGTACCTCTTTTTCTTTCATTTTTCATTATTCGATTGCATAGATTTTTTACTTGAATCAAGATTTTTGTCTGTTTTCTTTCCTAAGCTCTTCCTTTAACGCTTCCAAATGGCCAGACATGCACGAGAACATCTTACGTGGTCACGGAGTTTTTTGACACCAGGATTCTTAGTATTGAATTTGAATTGACTTTTGTCACAGAGGATACTTAAAATCGTTTTTTCTAAAACTCCATTTCCTGTGACCAGCTGATTTTGCAACATGCATATTCTGGAATGAAACTTTCCTCCAACGAAAAGAAATCAGGCAACAACAAGGACAAGAGTTTCACAGGACAAGACTTCCGACTTCACCCATAAGGCAACCAATGAAACATTTTGATTTTGAACCAGGAGTATTATTGGCAAATAGGTCGAAGTAGCTTGCAATGCTTTTATGTTTTTACTCAAACACAGATTGCAATGTCCTGGTGTTGGAGAACGGTTTACTATGTGTAAATAAATGGTATCCCTAGCAAAAGCCTTTAAAGTCTCTAGTGTCATCTGTCACCTATATTGTTCGGAGAAGAAAAATCATATTTTTTTTTTATTTTTTCTATTTAATATGAAGATTGAAATACCTCAGGTAGGAACATTATTTTTGAACATTGCACGTTTTCGGCAATAAAGCCCTAGTCGGCATTTAGCCACCAAAAGTATATTCGCGGTTTGAAAGACTCCTTCATTAGAAACAGTCTTTCTTTGCCAAGCTCCTCGGCCTTGAGACGTGGTGGCAAAATCATTGGTACGCGAATATAATCATATTAGCATTCGTGCTTTGACACAGGTCGAAGGTAAATTACATAATATTCCGACCAAATTTGCTCCTGGCAGTACAACATGCCATGCACAAGCATGCCAAACGATTAGCGTCTCAACTAATTCCAAAAAAAAAGAATTATCCGCGATGAATTAAAACGTGATAATCTGATTTCGCCGTATGCGGCCAGAAAGTGCTAGTGGCTAGTGCTAGTGGCTATCGTGAGTGTTCTCGAACACACCAGTGTGAATAAATTTTTCATGTTTCGGAATAGAGCTCATTACAATGATATCTGTAGCGTGTAAAAACGCTTTGGTGTTGGTCGCAGAAGGCCTTGAAGGATCGAAGCCAACGAAACCCGTAAGATCCGAGAAATCCAGTAAGAGTAAACCTGGTGCGGAAACGATCCATGATTGATCGAATAAATGGTTCTAATGGAGAGTCCGATGGATCTCTCAAGCAGAACCCTTTTTTTCAAAATAAATCTGCACAATTAAAAGGTTTTGCTGAGGTGTCAACATATTCATGATAAAATGGCAAGTTGACAGCTGTCACACTATACGAAGCATTAAAAAGTGTTGCCACTTTAAAATTATATACCTCTAAAAACACACTTTATTTTAAGCCTAAGAGTGCACTGTTCCCTGTTATGTATGCACAACAGTTGAAGAAATTTATCGATAATTTAGCTATGTGTCACCAAAATTTTCAACTTACAAGCAAAATACTACGTGTTCCCTTGGAATGGATACCTTTATCTTCGAAATCTGTCCTATTCACATAACATGTCCTCGTCAAATATACCTGAGAAAAAAGAAACTGTTGCAAATCAACTCCATAAACTATAGATTTATTTAGAAACTTTTTTATAGTATTACGCCAGCATGCTCTTAGCCAAATACATGCGGCCCACTGTTTCCTTAAATTTTTCCTGAGCAAAGCTTGGAATCTCCACAGAACTTACATGTACCTCATGCGTGGGTTAAAAACAATTTGCTCATACAAAAAATATCGGTAAGTACCGTTGGATGCAAATAAAAAACACCGAAAATTGCTATTGTTTATGTCTAAACATACTTTTCCACTTCTGAATGTTTCTTTGTTATCCTCTTTTTGAGCCCACATAGGACACGAAATGGTCCTTGTATAGCAAATAACCTTATCGGATGTCTATTTTCATCGAAAATACTCGAAGGTATTAACCGCAAGTAGCTGACAAAGGTCAAAAGTCACTAACTTTGATTATGGTTAGACAAAAAGCATACACATGATCCGAATCCGCCCTCACCCCCAGAACCATGCAACCCCCAAAACCAGGCATTGTATCATCCAACTTCATGCAACGCATCCCACAGGTGCTGAAATAGCAAACATCACGTCTGCAAACTTTTTACCTGCGTTCATTCCGAGCCAATTCCAGGAATGAAAATTTCACGTGTGCTGATGTGGAAAAGAAATATTTTGTTTGGCTTCGTTTTTAATTCTTTTTTTTTTCTATGGTTTTCCCATCAAGCGTACGCAAATAAAGTATTTACATTTACTTATTTTTGGATTTTCGTTGGAGGCACGTTTCTGTTGCGACAAGCAATCGTTTTAATTTGAAAGAAAATAAGATTTCATATGCAGAAAATATTTGCGCAAGAAGAGGACATATTGCCATTTTGAGTTATAATTTTGCCCCAGGACTATAATTTCAATTAGTATAAAATTATGGACTGGCCATGTTTCCGCCCGGCCCCATAAAATTGATTTATTCGTGGCAATGTCAGGCGCATTAAATTCAGCTAATATTCCCGAAACGAAAATGTTGCCGAGCTACTTAAATAAATTAATGTTCGGTGCCAGACAATCAATATCCACGACTTACAATTTCTCCAGGATAAGACTACGGCAAACTTCAACATCTGACCGAGCTGTACTACTCGCAGGAACCGAAATGATCTCGGTAATAAATTCTAAACGATTTACCTAAGGCTCGTAGACTTCTCAAACTCACGAAAACTGCCTACAACACATTGCCCAAAAATTTGCATATTTTTTATCCCATCTCGTCCTGGCCAGGCTTTGGGTAACATTAAAATTCATCATTTTTATTGCCTTCCACATTTTCTACTTCCAGATGACTGAGTCCGACAACCTAGTGGAATTTCATAATTGTGCTTTATCTCACCACACAGCCATTTTGGTACTCGTTCACGACCATAAATGGACAGGATATTGCGAGTATGCGATGAGGAAAGAAAACACATGATGAAACTAGGAAACGGTTGTAATGAAAACGATTTGTGCTTTAACTTCGATACAATAAATAATACAAAATGGAGAAAGCATCAGCAAATTCAGTTTTATGCGTAAGTCAACAATAAACGTTCCAGGGACCAAGAGACGTGGAAGAAAGAATAACATCCACGCGTTCAATGAAAGGAACTCACTTCAAGGATGTAACCTATCACACGTTCGCCGTACCGTAATAATGATTGTGGCTCTTCATTTCCGTTCGCGTGTACCAATTCTGTTTATCATAAATACAAATCGAATTCAATGAAATGGAGTGGAAGAAAAGAAAAAGAAATATTTTGGCATTTTGATTCGATCATTCCTTCGTTCACAGTTTGTATTGTAAGACCTGCGATCCTGTGGAAAACATTTTTTTTTTCTGTTACAAGGACTCCTTCCATCTATTGAATTGAGAACGTGGTCGGGGTTGTAATAGATTTGCTGCTTCGTAGCATGAACAATAACTCTCCAGGAACTGTCCTATTTTTAGGTTATTTTATTATCTCTCATATTATTTTCACGAAAATCATTCATGTTGCTATTCTAACCCCGGCCAATGTGAGTTTTTTTTTTTTGAAGATGCAAAAGGAAATAGATAAAACCGTGGCTGCATGAATATACCCACCGTAGAACGAACCGTCAAAAAATGTCCTTACGCAAGTAATTTACCGAGCTTTTTGAAAGAATTTTTCGTTCCACTAATTGTTTTTATGATATCAAATCCCTGATCTTAGTCCGCTGTTTCGAATGACATAAAAGGAAAGAAACGGAAATCAACTTGACTTAGTTCAGCGCAATGAACATAAACAAGAAAACACAGAAAGCTAAAAAAAGACGCTTCCAGCTATACTGGATACATTCAGCTCTATCACATTCGATGCTCACCAGCTGGGATACTGTCTTAAGCTCCCCTCAAAACCAATAAGAAGTCTATCATTTTGTTTATAGCACAACTCTCAAGCTCTGTTCAGCAAAATTTCAGCCATCATTTTGTGTATCCTTTCGCCAAAGCAAAATTTGTATGAAATTTGTATTATTAAACGATTTTCCCCAAACGCTGTTTATAGTTGACTGTAATTTTTAAGTTTATTAAAGGAGCTTCAGGTCCTCCCCCCTTTGTCAAGGATGTCTAGGAATCTTTCTAGTCCATTCGACGTCGCCTTCCATTTAATTTTCTCCCAATGCTCACAAACTTTTCTCCCGAAAAAGTTCTGCTTGTCTGTTATGGGATCAAAGTCAGGTCAGACCAGGACGACATTTGCAGAGCCATAATCCAAGTAGCAGAGCTATTCTAGAACCATATTTTTGCAAAAGTTTGATTATCGATTTACCGATTTCTGGGCGCCTACTAACGATCTAAATCAGCTGATTACTTTACAATATATTTAGGCACAAACCACAGAAAGTACGGTGCACTGGTCACCACCCTTCAGTTCTCCTAACGAATACCATTTCAGGAATCCGTTGTTCGCCCATACGATTTTCATGGCCAGCTCATTGCAGCTTCTGCAGTTGTAAAATTTCATACAGCTCATGGACGAATTCGTCATTGGTTTTCATGGTCGCATTCGCCCGTTTAGCTTCGCTCTAATTATCCGCCTTAGGACCCGTGATTCAAAGGCGTTCAAAATATTTGCGGATGCATGGGTTACAGTCCATGTTTCACACCCATAGCATAGTATATGTCTTAGGTACAAGTTTTATCACTTTCCAGTGTATGCAGCTGGTCCTCATAATTGTCTGAACTGAATGAAAGGATTCACTTGCAAGCTGTACTCTTTGGCCTTTGTTGTACCTTTTATCAGCAGTTCTCAGTATTTTGCCGCCTAGATACACAAATCCCAAATTTTATTTTAGGCATTTGAGGTCTCTTTTCTCAACTGCGTTACGATCGAAATCAATTTCATTGAAAGCGACTCTCTTGTCTTCGTTAAGCCACGCTGCAAGCTATGGACAGTTGTAAAAATAAACTGCTTTCTTGCGTACGAATCATCTTCACTGCTTTCTGAAACTGTCTGAAATTTCGTACGCCATTTCTGTACTATTACGACAATCAACAGTAAACCTTTCACACTATTCTTTTACTCGATATCAACCTCTGATATTTTTATAACTACGCTCTGCTTCAATGCTAATAAACTCCCGTCAGAAATCGGACCTGTCAGCATTTTATTAGTTAATTTTGACTCTGACATTTCCCATTCAAACCGTTTGAAAACATATTCATATTTCAATCTTAAAAAGTAACGCTACAATGAGCTGTCTGCATTAGCTGGTACAACACCCGTATATTTCGTGACAACCCTCATGAATCAGCTATTGGTTTCATTTTACGCCCATGGCTAGGGCTGCAGCAGTTTTGCTTCATCATACAAAGGTAGAAAACTGTTTATTCTTCCCAAAAAATTTCAGTAGATTTTCATACTTTGACAACATCATTCATTTCTTAACTTCGAGTTCCGAAACACGAAAGTCTTTATAATGCGAGTGTATTTAGTTTTTACGGCATGATTAATCCTGTTAGAAAATTGTTTTTAGAGGGATGAAAACCGACCGATGAGTAACTGTTAACAATTGCTCAAAATTATTCCGAATACACTGATTAAGTCCTTGAAGTTAATGAGTGAGGACTCGACTCAGTCAGAAGTAAATTTATAGTAATAAATTATCCTAACGCTACGCATATATTCGTACAATTTTTATTTGAAACGCAAGCAAGCCAAAGATACAATATTGCGGGTCAGCAATGCGAGTTTCGCACACGATGCGGGAAGAAAATTTTATGGCAAATGTCAAATTGTGCACGAAATTTTTACAGGCTTACAGAACTCAATATTTATAAGCAAACGTCAATAATAATAATAAAAACTGCATTTATTGTTAGATATAGTGCTATTAAAGTTTGTTTGTCTCTTTGTTTATTCCCAGATTCAAACCAATCGAAAAATGACACTTGTGTAAAACGACGTGTTGCGAAGAATTGTCGTTGTTCTGCCTCACGTTCTTGTATTGCGGTCACTGTACATATTCTAACGTACATTATATATACTACCAAACTTTTGGTTATTTTAACTTCGGATATTGATCGTGGGACCAGAGAAAATGAGCTCTGTCACCATGACACCGAGCAGCGTTAAACGATCTTGTCTGATTCTAGTCGTAATGGCTGTCACTGTTGTTACTGTCACTGTCAGTTTATGTAATGTATGATCTATGGATTTATGGTGAACAAATTCACGTTTGAGAGACTTTTGACTTTTGAGAGACAGAGCTGGTGTGAGTTGGCTGTGGTGAAAAATCTAAGCGACAAATCTTCGTGTCTCAAGGCAGACACAAAAATCTTTTAAAAGTTTACTGCTATTTTTTGGAAGTAAGTCACTTACGTTGCTGTATTTGTGGAACACCATAGTTATCCCTGCTAAAATTAATTGTTTTTGGTACGTTGATATATGTGATGATCTATGGTATGTTAGACCGTTTTATTTTGCTGTGACTTCCTGTACCATGCTGGACTTTCTCGATTGGCTGGATGCCGGGGTGCCCGATTCATTTTTCCTAGATGAGTGTTTCTTGAATTTCTACAAGACATGTCTACAGCTGGTGTTGAGATTACTCCTCCAATCTACATTGGTCGCCGAAAGGATTTTGTTATTGATTAGTGTGCCTATCTCCTTTTCACTGAACGATTCTGCTCTTAACATGGTTGTAGCCTCGGCAATTATTTGAAAAGCGTAAAGAATTGAAGTCCTGCACATGAAGTGAAGTCCTGCACATGAAGTCCTGAAGCCCTAGACACTGCTTCAGTATATTAGCTATAATCTTGTCTCTGTTTCGAAGCAAATATCCTGGATACAACTTCTGGCTGATGACAGATTTGTAAAGGTTAAGTGCTAGTGTAGGCTTAAAGGAATGTGTGCGTCTGCTTAGAAAGTTCATGATATTGCGGGACTCTGCAAAACCATTTGTTGGGACCTATAGGTCTTTGAAGGAACCGGTTCTATTATTGTTCTGCATAGATATTTAATGTTATTAGTCCAGTTAATGTGGGTGTTATTTAGATGTAACCTATGGTTGAGATTTGTAGAACTTAAGAAGTTGATGGCCTGTACCTTATCAGGGTTCATGGCTACCTTCAGATTTTCGAGCGAATTGATCAACTTTGTGTTGTAGCTTATTAAAAGTCTCCATAGTATGGGTGCTTTTTACTTGTCTCAAAAAGTCATCTAGATTGCAAGGCCTTTTGCGGTATAGGGGCAGAAGAACAGAAGACTCCGCATATCATTCTGTGGGATACCATTTACTAAATACTTGAATACTATTTTAGTTTCTGAACAAATTTTTGAGACTGTGTCGACTTTAACCATTGGGATTGGAGTGGCTTTTATTTCATTATGTCCATGAAATTTCACATATATAGGCAGAGTTTACCAGGAATTGATCAGAATTAGCCCTCACTATGTATTGTTCCGTTGGCACGTTGTTCAGATCTTGTATGTTAAGGATACTAGAGGACGTACTTACTGAGATGGCAGTGTCAAATTCATGATAAGTAGAGGTTTTATATAGGTGTACACATAGTTTACTAAGGAACTGAACCTCACAATCATTGTTACGGATCACCTTCCACCTTAAAATAAACCGCGAAAATGGTCAATAATGTATTTTATATTTTTTCAGGCCAATAATTTACTCCATCTTTCATGTTTAATGTTACAGTTAGTTTACGGCTTACAGTCCTAAACAATCTATTCTCCACCTCATAAATATTTTCTTCTCAGTTTCTGAGTCAATTTTTTTCTCTATTTTAGAGTATTTGTCCCTTGAAGCCATATTGATTGAGCACTCTTGTTCCAATCTTTTCTTTCTGTCATTTCTACACACCCCATAACCTAAAATTATTTACTAGTTTCTGTCAGTAATTGATGTAATGGTTGGATAAGTTATTTTCGGTGTTTTTTGGGGATCTTGAGGAATCCCATAGTTTTGTTAAATTTCTGTCTATTTTGTTGAAAATTTTAAGTACTTTATTAAGTTTTATTCTGTATTTGCCTTTTTTATTTGTCTTCGATGCCTGGTAAAATGCAATACTGTTGGTTGGTTTAACGTTGGTTGTATCATTTGGGGGTATAATATTCTTTTGTTGGTCATGTCCAGGGGGCACGGTTTGAGGATTGGTTGTAAGGATACGAGGATTTGGATACAGTGTAGTCTTTTGTGTCGTATGTGGTCATTCCATGTAAGGTGTTGTTCAAATTTTAGTCCTAAGTTATTTGCTGTCCTGTTCAATGTTATCTGTTCACTATCGACTTGTAATAAGTGAGAGCGTTGCTGTTTCTTTCTAGTAACGAACAGTGCCTGGACTTTGTCCTTGTTTTTTCCATTTGCGGAAGTATTCCAGGTGGGAGCTTTGTAGATTGACTTCTGCTTGTCGATCTGTGTAGAATTTACACGTATCATCTGCGTTTATGGAAAAGCGCACGTTTTTTGGGAGACTAGGCAAATCCGCAGTGTATAGGTATCCGTATATAGGATCCTTGCGGAACGCAAGAATCACCTTGATCACGTAGATCGGATGATTGAGAGGTGATTGTCAATCCTGACACGAAAGGTTCTGCCTTTGAGTGAATAATTTGAATCACTGGGAGTGGAATATGAAGTTCATGCATTTGAAGATTAGTCCTGCATGTCAGACTTTATCAAAGTCTTTTCCTATGTCAAGCATAACGAGGCCTGTCGATTTTGTGTGATTCATTCCGTTGCGGTTATGTTGGACCTCGCTGATGAGCTGGAGTTCAGTGGAATGTTCGGTACGGAAACCAAATTGTTCATGGAGGTGATGTTTTTATTGTGGACCGTCTCTTGCAGTCTATATAGAACACTTATTTCATCCATTTTGGAAATCGAGGAGAGGAGACTAATAGGTCTCCAATTTTGCGGGAATCTATGGTCTTTACCTTGTTTGGGGGTTACTACTCTTGTAGCTGGTTTCCACGCTTGCGGGTACTTCCGCAGTTAGAAAACTTTGTTTATGATATTCATCATTGTCGTTAGTGTGTTGTCAGGAAGACATTTAAGCCTTGTACTTGTGATAATTGCCCGGACCAGGTATCTTTCGTTGGTTCAGTCCCAGTATAATGCTTATTGTCGCACGGGGGTCCATTGACAGTATAACGTACTCCTGCTGTAACGGCGAGGATATTATTTTCCTGACTTTTATTAGGATTACTTCTTCCTCGTCCGAGTGCAACTCGGGAGAGGTGTTTTGGCGAAATTGTTGTTCCAGAATATCCGCAAACACCTCCGCCTTACCTATAGTGTCGTATTGCAGTCCGTTTTGTCCGTGGATAGGTGGCACAACTGTTTCGCTTCTGGTTCGGAAATATTTGGATATCCTCCAGAAGGCATTCTCGTCACGCTCCAAACTTTGTAGGAATACATCTCATTGTTCGTTTCGGAGCTCAACAGTCTGTTGTCAAACTTTATTAGTCAATCGTCAGGCTTTGATTTTAAGTCTATAATGCTTGTGCTTCTAACTCTTCTTCGGCCTTCTCTTCTTAGGAATATGTTCTCTGGCCGGAGTTGTGGCTGTGTTTTTCTCCTTTGTCTGTTTAAACTTCTCTGTTACTTTTTGAATTCTATTATCGAGAT
Source organism: Stratiomys singularior (assembly GCA_954870665.1). Classification (NCBI taxonomy): domain Eukaryota; kingdom Metazoa; phylum Arthropoda; class Insecta; order Diptera; family Stratiomyidae; genus Stratiomys; species Stratiomys singularior. The sequence continues at coordinate 34,140,241 of OX940879.1, forward strand.
CCCTAGCTGTTAATAACTCTAGGTTGAAACTTTCATTTGCTAGAGTTTCTCGGAAAGCCTTTCAAATAGTTGTTTCATTTCGATTTTCATAGATTTTCAACAACAAAGGTCTCATCATATGCACAGATTGACGCAGAAACCACATAACCACAACCAATGAACGTGGTATGTTCGCAATTCCTCACAAGGACAAAGAGGACAAATGGGGGATGGTGGATCAGTTTATGACATAGCAACATTTATTTATTATATATCAAGCTTTGGAGCGATACAATTTTCGTACAAGGATAGTTAGACGAAGTCTCGTGATTGAATTTTAATGTAGTTAAGACGGAAAATTGTAACAGTTTCTTTTGAAGTATGAATCAGAATAGTCTATACGATGACCTCCTTTACTGGACGGAGGAGTCTCCACGAATACTGGCGAGTTCGTATTTCAAATGAAATTATGTTGTTTATGGAATCAGGCACTCCTTCTAGAGATATTTGATAGCCTTAACGCATTAGTAAGAGCCGCTTATCTACCGATTCGCCTTCCTTAATCTTTTTCATTAAAAAAGGTATGCATGCAGCTAAATGAATACCTTTATCGTATTGTTGAGGCCTTGGAGAATTAAAAAATGAGGAGTAGCAAAAACTAATATTTCTAGCTGTTTCAGGATAAGTTTCTATATTGCTAGTGAAAATGATGATTAATGCTTCATCAAACTCTGACCTACATGTTCCTACTAAAACGACATTTATCGGAACCTGTTTTTTGCAAGTGACAGAAAGCTACGGATTGGTTTTTTCGAGCAACATTGGGTAGATGAACTCGTTGTGTTAATGTGGATATCGATCCCCAAGGAGAATCCGTATTGAAAAAAGTACTGCTGAGTATTCGGTAGGGCAAAGAAGGACGGTAAAGGAGCACTCAACTACGAACTTCTTTCGCATAGTCAAACTATTGATTCATCAATTCAGAGCTGAAAAGAGAGAGAGAAAAAGAACAAACAAAAAACTTCTGTGATTTGCGAATAGTAGAACGGGAGCAGGCCATCCCGACATTGGTGGGTACGATTGGGTCTAAATTTTACTAGATTAGGTGCAGATGACTCAGAATGTCCGCAAAAATAAACGTAAACAGAAACGTCCTGTCAAAATCGCGTTTTTGACAGGAGTTTAGACATTCTTAGATGACTTCTTACGGAATCGGATCTCTGAAAATAGAACTTAATCCTGCTGATCAAAGATAATGCCGGATGTTTATGGGCTTGTGTGCGGTTGAGAGCCGATTTGGATTACGGGAAACAAATCACCTTTTCATATGAAAACGCATTTCTGGCTCAATAAATACGTGGATATGCATAATAGCTGAATTCGGCTGAGGAGAAACCCTCAAGCGATGCAAAAATCACCTCTGCATGCTCAGAGAATGTTTGATGTGGTCGTCGGTCTCAACGTGTCATCAAAATTTATATTTAGACTCGTGATTTTAGAAAAGAAAACAGCTAACGCACTTATTAACCACGCAGTAGTTATGAGAAAGTAAGGACGATCGGTCCAACCAAGCCAATGAGGACGTTTAAATGAAATTATTTCAATTTAATCCTGCCCCTCCTCATCATCGTATTTTCAATTGCGAGCTCAAATGTCTTCTTGCACTGAATCTTTGCAAGGGGAACTCAGTTTCCTTACAGACATGAGTGGCTAGTTGCCTTCCATATTGTCCCTATGCCCAGCTAATTGCAGTTAAGGGGTTTTACCAGAATGGGTTCATCTAGTACATTTCAGAAATTGTCTTGATTCCACAATTTCGAATAATTTCGAAAACTTTGCGAAAGAAAAATATTCATTTGTTTGTGACTATTTTTTAAGGTTTTTCCTATAACATATCCGTATAAAATTTCCAAACTTTATCGTCCTCAATGACCTTATTTGGCCAGGAAAGCTCAGCTGCTACGCTCCGCAACATTAGAGAAATTCTCTTAGTCAAGTGCAAAGTCGTTAATCGTTTAATCGTCTAATCGCTTAATCGTTTTCGTTTTTTACAAAAACAATCGAAAACGAAAAATAGAATATTTTTCGTTATTTTTCTATCCTTTTTCTTGTACCGACTGTACAAAGCCATCTATTATTATATTATGCGTATCAACAACGACAAAGTTTTCGGGATACTGAATGCCAGGTGATAAAAATGGTAATCCTGTGGTGGAAGTTACAATCTCATCATGACCTAACTCATCTCATAGTCATAGATCCTAGACGCAATGGCCTGTAAAAACTGATACTGTTGGCAACAGTGGAAATTATTATTGGCAACGAAGCTATTACGTGAAGCAAAACTATTTTCAATGACAATGCCATCACCTTCGTTCGAGTAGAAGTAATAAAATGTTGGCAAAGTTTGTTTATTCGCGCGGAAGATTAATGTAAATATATATCATAAATGAAGATTTTGATTTACTATCGATCGAATGAGCTTATGAATGGACTGATTCAGTGCGAAAAAAGTTAATGTTAACGGCGATAATCTATTTTAGATGTCTTGATTCATTCTTATTCTGTAGCTCCATTTCTGAATTCTCGTGGGTAATCATTCATATTTCCCTTTCTAGAAAGATTTTATGATGAGGATGTTTCCTCAAGCAAAAGTAATAACTTGATACAGAAGACTTTTGCTGATTGAAATTTCAACTTCTGGACACGTGAATAGTAGAACTTTATTTTCAGTTTACGTTTGTTGAAGCACGAAGTCTTTGCGTTTTGAAAATATTATTTTCAGACGTTTTCCAGAGAAGTTCCTTACAAAGATCACATTCAGAACGTGTTTGGTCTATTCGTCCGTGCGACACAGAAAATGTTTTAGAAACGTTCAGATACACTGCCCAGACGTGGAGTGTCCAAAGTATTTTGTCATAGAAATTGGATTCAAAAAACGGAATCTTATAAAATGTTCATCCTTTAATATGATTTGAAAGAATAGGAGATTTGGGAGTAAGATGTGATATGATTGAACGCATGATTAAAATACTTGGCGGCGATTCGAGAGCAAGAGAGAATAATGCATTAATTAACGTTATTACCATTTTCCAGATCGTCCAAAACCAATTAAAATGAGAACAGAATTTTTCTTCTATATATATGTATTAATCATTAATGGTTTTCCCAATAAACAGCATTTTTGCAAGTCCGGGGTAGAAAGTAAGAACCCTTAAGCACGCTTGATACTCCAGCCTGACTATTTCGGGAAAACCTTACCAGTTACTTTACAGATTTCTCACAGAATCATTTAATCCCATGTTATTTAAAACATCAAAAACTTCTGCAACACTACCAAAGAGAGCGAGGTTACGATGCGATGTAGTTGAAGAAAAAATGCAACCATGTGGCTTCAGCTGCATCACATAAGAGATGCTTGACCTATCAGCCAAACCTTCTCCGAAAATCTGTGGAAGCAAACTACCTTACACCGTCAACAAGGAGTTAAATTGAAGAAAATTGTCAAAGAGCCGTTATTTTAAAATAATATTTTAAAAATCAAATAGATCAACTCACATGCCGAAAAAGTTCCAATTTCGATATTGAGAATGATCGTATACAACGAAGAAATAAGGACAACATTAATGCATGCGAAGGATACTTCAAACAACTATATCGTCACCGTGAGTCGCACAACAAAGCTTTGAAAAACAACGCTAAATCAGAGATTCTACTAACGACGGAAGGAAACGTGCAATCTTTTTATATTGTATTCCAGTTATAATAAGACATCCTCTCAACAACATCCAGATTTTGTCGGATTCTCCACCTCTAAGACAGAGGTAGAAGATCTCTCAAATGCATTAAATAACAAGCTATCTTACGGCCTTAACTTCATACGAAATATTCGAAACGGAACGAAATACTCAAACGACTAAACAATACTAAACGAAATACTCAAAAAGTGCAGGAAGACTACCTTCCGTCTGAATATATCTCAAAATGATTGCAAATAACGGCTTTTTTCACTAATCTTGAAAAGTCAGTAAACTCATCTGGATAGCGGAATCAGGCTGCGAAGGTAAAATCAATAATTTTCCGCCAATTTTTCTTTTACTGAAGATAGGTAAACGCCTTGAAAATATTACCCAGTGAAGCTTGCTCACTTTGGATTTGACGGCGAACAATCCACGGATCAAGCAATTCAGCCACTGTACAATAAAGTCATCCACAGTCTTCGAAGAAAGGAGTGCCCAGGGGCCTGTACTCGACACATGCTCTACACTACACATCCTATCCGTTTACAGCCCTCAGAATTCTATATAGCCTCCTTTTGGAGCAAAAATCTCGTTTCAAATCTTATCGTTTCAACTCAAGAATACCACAAGGCTCTATCCTCGGTCCCGCTTTGTTCAACTTTTTCCATCACGATTTCCCATGCCTGAATCGATCGACCATTGATATAACAATATATCCAGACGATATCCTCTTTGCTTCTACCCATGATTTCTCAGCGGTGGCTCATTTAAAGCTACAGCGCTTTGTCCACAGCATTGCTCAGTACCTACAGGATTGGATGTTTGAAATAAATATCATCAAATCGAAGCTGTCTGCTTTAAAAATACCAGCGAAAGAGCGTCTTCACTGTGTATTAAAGTAGGAATGCGCAAGCACATATTGGTGGTAATTTCAGTCGCCCAAGGAGAATATCGAAAACTTTGGGGGAATAGATTTAATTTATACTAGGATAAGATTTAGTTCAAGTTTCAAGTATTTATTTGTCAAACCGATCGAATTAAAAGTCATAAGAACCAATGGCAACGTCTATACATAAAAAAAATAAATAAAATGTACTATATATAATATTTTGTAACCGTCAATGCTCATTTAATATCCATACACTGTCGTATGTAACTTTCTCATAAAGCATACTCTGAAATGTCAAGTCAAAAAGTTTACTTGATTGAGAGTCGAGACGTCAAGATGTACATTTTGATATGCTTAGCAAAAAAGGAAAATTTAGAATAATTATGGCCAGTTTGATCTTTAAATCATGTTTCAAAAACATTCACAACATAAATACTATTTGCCACCTGAATCCAAAACCTACAGGAAGTTTTACAATTAATCTTGCATTATGGTCTAATTCTCCAATCAGCGTCCGAAGTTTCAAACAACACGCCAGGCAAATCATCGTCTTTCACAAATGACGCACAGCTTGACGTACAAGTTTAACGTTAACACACCTAAAAAAAAGTGTGGTGGCCCCGATCTTTGTAGCGCGCATCAAGGCAACTGTGCTAAAGGATATTTTAGACCGATACATTCTCGCAGACGAAAATCGATTAGGTTTAAAACTTCGATGGACAAACTCGAAGCACACGAGTATATCCTAAACCTAATAAAATCCACCTAGGCTGTAGGTTATTCGTTCACCCCAAAGGGCAAAAATTGCGTAGTCGTGTTAAGAGATGTGAAGACATCCAAAGCCAGCTTCCAGAGCTGCAAATTGAAGCTGTGTTGCCCCTTACAACATCATGTTCGAGAGCGAATAAATGAGACCTAGACCTCTTCTGAATTACAGTCTCCTCGGAAGGCGGCAAAAACGCCATGTTGAAATTGCGCTATACGTTGGACCCTCATAAAAGAAACGAACTTGTACAGTGCTACCGTTGCCAGGGATTCAGGCACGTGTCCTCCAAATGCGGGTTCGACAAACGTTGTTTAGCGTGTAGTGATGAGTACAGGAATGTCGCAGGAATGTCCCCGAAAACAAATGGAGAAACCAAAACTGGCTCCACTCTGTAACATGTGCAAAAAACACAGTCACCCCGCAAAATTTTCCGAGGGTCGGGCACGACAGTGACTGATAGAAAGAGCTAGGGAAATAAAACAAAAAGAAAAAATTTTGTTCCCGAGAACATACCGCATCCTATTCATCACCGCAGTGTCCTATTCTTCAACACCCCAGATCAGAGTCCCCCCATTACTTCCACTGCCAGGCAATCAATCCCTACATATCCACTGACACCACGGACAGTTAATCCCATGGATTACATGCAAATAATAACCAATGCCTGGTTAGGGATATCTCCCAGTTAATTTCGTCTATTTTTTTGTGTCCACGTACGATTAAGATCCCAACATTTCCGAGAGGGCCCTCATTCTTGGACAATGTTATAATTTCATTCGATCTTCTCTCTGATCCTCTTAGCCCATATAAATGTTCCACATTTGCTTCCCTGTCTGACCACAATGGTCAGAACTCGAATGTAACTCTCAGAGCCCATATTAGAGTACCTACTTAACCTCCTCAGTACAGAACATTCAAATCAATAGATTGGCTAAACTTCCTGAACGATCTCTATGGCCTGCTTCCAAATTTGTCACCGGAAAATGAGATCCTATCAAACGTTAAAATAGATAGGCATATATTAGCTCATTAATTGAGTGTTAAGACTTACATGTCCTCTTCCAAAGACACCGCAGCTCGCAATATCGGTATCCAGCAAACTACCCATTTGATAAAAATCTGAAAGCTTATGATTCAATGATTGAAAAAAACTTTCCAAAGAAGGCACAACAGAACAATCGAGGAGCATTTGGAACTTAAAACGCAGATCACCTCAAGGTACCGAGAACGACACAAATACATTAAGGACGGTATAAGTAATTACTACAAGCACTAGTTGAGATCACAGACACCATCATCGGATGTATTTAAAACCATTGAACAAACCACGGGGCCTAAGAGTTCCAAGAGTAAGAGTACCTCAGAACAATAAGATCAATACCGAAATTCAGCTTACAACTGAAGGATATGAAGGTTCGTACCTTACCATATCCTCCAATTCAAATAAAGCTACTACTCCCCCTCATCCAAATTTTGGGAACTTTTTTACTTCGAAAAAGGAAGTTAAAGATATCTTTGGTACACCAGCTCTCTCATGGTAAAATCTAAAAATCCCAAACAAAGTCCTTAAAAGGTGTAGGAAAATTATCTCCTCTTTCCTGACTATAATATACAACAACTGCATCAACAACGTTTTCTTCCCCAATGATGGAAAGATAGACTGATCCCTATACGCAAACTTAACAGCAAGGGTAGAATTTCCAATTTTCGGCCTATTTCTTTATTACCAAATCTGGGTGAAATTTTAGAAACGATAATTATCCGAAGCTTTAATAACTTTTATTTTCGAGCACGAACGGTGCAGAAAGGTCACCAGAAAACTGCAGGGGAAAGAGTGAACAGTCACATGCGCTCTTAAAAAAGCATTTGATTCAGTGGGAATCAACGGGCTCAAGTTCAAACTGAAAATTTTGACGTGTTCAGTCGCTGCCCTCAGAATCCTTTATAGCTTCCTATCAAACAGAACAGCGCAAATAAAAGTAGGCAATCTCACTTCAAATTCCATCACAATACACTCTGGAGTCCTGCAGGATACTATCCTTGGTCCATCCCTATTAAATTTGTTCCTCCATGATACTCGAAAACAAAACAGCTCTGGTTTGGACTTAATCATGAACGCAGACGACATCCTACTCACCGCCATCAATACCCTCGCAACCCTAGCTAAAATACAGCTGCAGTGCGCTGTCAACAACACCGCTTTGTATTGAAAAAGTGGGGACTAGAAATAAATGCAAACAAATGGTCACCGGAAGTGAAGTGGCGAAGGTCACCGGTTAGCAGTGTCCCAAAGTATTAATCTTCGAATTCAGGCCGAAAAGACGTTTCAAAGACAATATTAAATGTCTCCAATGAAATGAACTCCATTCAATAACAGGCACCAAATTAAAAACACACGCCAGTAAAACGCTAAACAAAGCGAAAGCAGCGGCTGCTCTTATCTCCGCTTTCCTCCCCTTCAAAGCTGTAGGTCCGAATATGAAAGTACTGATGTACAAAACAATTGTCAGACCGATCATCACCTACATATTCCCAGCCTGGTTAACAATATCACTAACGACAGCCAAAAATTTGAAAATATCTGCAACATAGATCAGTGAGCCAGTCCCCAAAAAATTTAAGATTAACCAATAGACAGAGTGTTGAACTAACTCCTATTTATTCTGATTTGCTACCTAACTCAACTCCAAGTGGCGGCCACGGGACGTTCATCCTCCCAGGAACCTCCTAGTTCGGTACTGACAGAAAGGGAGTGGAGACGCCCCTGCGTCCATGATATTAAATCCAATAACACTATAGCAAAACTAAAATTGACGTAACAATTCTTCAATCGAGATTAGTTATAAAAAAATCTTTCGATTTATTTATAATTAGGTCTGGGATTATTTTTATATTTAAGTTGTCATAAGTTTAAAAGTATATTATATATTAAGCTTTGTCATCTAATATGCCATAAGAGTAAATGGCATCTCCTAATTATGTCTTATTGAGATATCTTTATTGAGACTTTATCGTACATTGTGTTATAATTTGACATGTAGCATAATTATTTGACAGCGACTCTATTGTCAAATACCTTATTTGTCTAAATCCGACAGTGGTCGATGCTAATTTGATTTTATTGTGACAATTGAAGTAAACATACTTTTACTCACCGTCTTTTTCATAAATGTACTTATTCTTTACTTAATCTAGGATAACTTTAACCTACAATATTCAGTGTTTAAAGTGAGTGGGGGAGTGTTTTGAGTAGGTGATTTGCCGCAATGAAATTATCCTCGATCACCCTGGTTTGAATTTGTATAAAAGGCTGATTTCAGGTTCTGCCTGAGGGGACGTGCAGTAAACTTGGATTATCATACATTTCCCAGATCATGGGTACTGAAGGCTCAGACCACTTTTTCAGCCGTTTGTTGCCTGTTCGATCATATATTCCAGGATAGGAGTTATTTTAGATTCTTTGTAGAGAAAACAGCTCCTAAATGCTTTTTATTAGGTCGCCTTTATTTTAAAAGACATTTCTGAAGAATTTTAATTTCGAAGATTTGTATTTCTTCCGCAGTAGAGCGGACATCGTGATCCACCCGGGGAAACAGTATGTAATTATAGGCCATATTAGAGGCTGCTATATGAGCAGCTTCGTTCTTTTGTCGATAGACTTGCTCGACAACAGTGGCGCTAGTGCAACCGATTCTCTGGTGGCTTTATCAAGTGCTTGAAGGGCAAAAGGTCTAACTTTTGGCGGTGATGGAAATGGACTCCGAGGTATTTGATTAATTTTTTTAAAGGGATGTTGACTCCGTTTATCGATACAGATATTTCTTTAATCTCTGCAGGGGAGGCCCGATTGCCTTTTCCGTAAGTATTTCGGAAGCATATTAGTTCGCATTTTTCTGAGTCTAAGTTTAGAGGCAATTTTTTGAAGTAGTTGTGGGGAGATTCGATCAGTGAAATCAACGGACATAGAGTTTCCATTGGGCTAAAGTGCTTGGAGAGTACTAGGTCGTCGTCGGCGAACAGAATTGATAGGGGAGATACCAGTTTACGAGGGATGTGGCTTGTGCTGTTCCTATACGCTCGTTGGCGAGTGCTTGTGGGCATATCGTATAGAATAAAATCAAATACGTGTCGTCCAAGGATTGAGCCCTGTGGGACTCCGGAGCGATTATCAATAGCTTCTGAAAAGGAGTTAGCGATGTTTATCCTTAAAGAACGTTTGTGCAGGAAATTGGCGATTATACGACTGAGTTGGGCATTTAGCCTGAAGAAGTTTGTATATGTCCTTTTGATCAGACTGAGTCGAAAGCCTTTTCTAACCCAATCGTTCATGAGCTAGCTGTATATGTTAAACATATTCAAACTCAAATTCAAACAAAAATTCAAATGTCATTTGTTACATAGTCAATAAGTTGGCAGTTGCTGTCTATTGCTTAAAGTTTATTTTCATATGTAAAAGTATCCGAATATTATGACTTATAAGTTTTAAGGTGAATATTGAGGATGTTGTAATGGATTTGAGGTGAACTTGGTAAGCCCTTGAATAAGACTGACCAGAAACTAATTTAAAAGTCGACATTTTACAGTTTTCTTTAGCTTGGGTTCTTTTCCTGCTATTCAGCCATCACTTTAAGCTGATTCTGTATTCCACCCTTAAACTTCTCTCTTCCCATTCTACAGAACATTTCATTAAATTAAAACTTCTCCCTTCTACAAACTGAGCACGGAAACTCATCCGAATTCATCCTATTTGTAGTATGTAAGTATCCAGCAAAACTAGGGAACGAAAACTGCTACAAACAAACCATCCTTTATCCTTGATTTACTTTTCTTAAATTATATTAACATGCATCACTGATTCTCAACTTTTTCTTTACTTACTCTTGTGAAAATTGCCCCCGACTGAAAGCAATAAACTTTTTTTTCACTGTTCGTATGATCCCCAAAAGAAAAATATTGATGTAATAAAATCATCTTAGCAATGTAAACTTTATCTAACTGAAATACCGTCATAAGTATCAAAGGAATAGTCAGTTGTCAAGTTACAAGGCTGAGTCGAAGACAAGTTATACTAGTAGTAATAGTCGAGATCTCTAGCCTTCTCATTGCCTTTCATGAATGCTCCGAAGGAAAGTGTGCAAACACCGCAGCAAAGACGTCGTAACTAGCTCTATAAACATCTCCTTTATCCTGCGAAATTCTTGATGACTAAGCGCTTTTTTTTGGAATTTTTCATTATGAGCGGAACCGTAGCTTTTATCTTACATGTTGTATCTTCAAAGTAAACAGCTCATCATTTCCATATTCCACTTTTGATTATATGTGCGAATACAAGGAACGCTTATGACAGCGTGTGTTTAAGCTTAAAGCTAAGGATCGGTTTTCATTGCGGGCATGCCTCAGTGCGATGCGTTTTAGTGGACATGTGCTTTATATAGAGACATTCGCATGGCATGAAAGTGTGCCTCGAGTAGATACTGTTGAAAAAGTTATGTGAGATTTACATTAGGCAAATCCATCGCATAAAAAGCAAACTTGGAGAGACGTCTTTTTCCAGAAGCTCCAACGAGTGAAGCAGCGGACTCAGTTAGGGCGTTGCTTCGATGTTCCATTTTAAAAGCAGGCGAATGAAGCGTTACGATAATTACATAACGTATGTATGAGGGTAGAAAAGAAATGAAAGTTGAATAAGGATAACGGCTTTCTAATACACCCGAAAATCAAGGCAAGCACTTCTCGAGTACGTTTTGTAGGCTTGCTACTGTTGCAAAGCTGTCTATCAAGGCCGAGTACTTTTATGGTTCTCATTTTGCCATGAATCGCACAGTTGTGCTACGTTAGCGTCCATTATTCTGCATTGAAACCAAATGGTACCAGTACCGCACTCATCATATCTCAAGTCCTACCAAAGTGTCATCACTTAACTGCACTCATTTTGAGATGGAATAGCACTCAAGAGACGACGAGTGCCACCTCGTCATGCTTGTGGCCATACACACGTTTGCAATTACACCTACTTATCCTGACAATCCATATTTTATTAGACAAGCAATGAAAAAGTGTTGGGATTTTGTTGAATCAGTGCTGGGGAAAAAAGCTAAAAGGCTGGAAGGAAAGAAGCGCGTCAAACATTAAACAATAAAAATGACACAGTAAATAAATATGCGTGTACTTTTACTGCAGGTTCATCCTGACATAAATATGTGTCGAAGCAGGATACGCGATGGTAGGCGAGATTTCGGTAGCTGGAGGTTATACTCATCGACATTACGAGGCATCAACATAAACAAGAACGAACGCGTTAGATGTCTTTAATAATTAAGCAGAGGATAAAGAGGATTTTTCACCTGGGAAGGACGACGTACAGTTTTACGAGCTGATAGAAAGCCCAAGATATATTTGTTTACTGTCAGAGTAGGTGGCACAGTATGCGCCTAAAATAAAACTAGAAAATAAATTTAAATGGACTCCGAATTGGTTAACTGCTCAATCTTGTTTTAAGTGGTAAGAACGCTATTGTGTTCTGCTCATCGCCTGGAGTATTCACCTATAGATGAAATATAAGAACGAAATGAGGAATCTACTTCATATCGCCGAGAGAAAAATTCAATTGTATAAATTGTCATTAAAATGGACTCGGCAAACGTATTCTGCTGTTTATTAGTCGTCTTGTTTGCCCAAATACATAATCTGTCTTTTAAGGGTATAGAAGTTTGAAATGAAAAAATATACGCATAAATTGTATTGATTGATAATCGCCACAACAGCCGCGAAGGAGGTCCAAGCCAGAAGTTCAGTTTTTGACTACCCTAAGCTACTCTAATTGGGGCCATATCTCACTAATAACGCAGCCAGTTATTTCTTACAAATTCTTAAGCGTCTCGAACTTGTCCATGTAGACGAGTATCCTGCATACGGCGTATCCCTACAAGAAATGGTCTAGCTATGTTAAATCACATGATCTTGCACGACAGTTCCCAGGTTTAAAACCCAAAATTATGCACTCATAAAATGCTTCTTTCAATAAGTTGATGGTTGCACTAGCTGAGCTGAAACCAGAGACCCTTTGCCATTGAAAATTCGATGTTGAAATCTTCGTTTATGTTCGTTTTATCTTCGTTCGTATTCGTATTTAGGCTCATTTATGACAGAATAAAATTAGGTGATTTATCTTAAGGTAAAATCAACACCCATAAAATCAAAGATTTTCTATTAAGATACTGTTTCTTCCCTTAATTGGATACACTGAACCCTGCCAATAGGCACCTAGTTAACGTCCGCACCAGCTTTGGCGTTTTACTTACCCAAATATCACCACTCAACCATATTTAATCACGACCATGGGTCTTCTACGCTTTACCGTGAGAAGCAAGAAACAAAAGCACCCGTGCGAATTGAAAACATACATAGTTTTGCCACCGCAGGTTTCAGTTCATCTACCAAAACCATCAAATTCAGACAAATTGACACATAAACAGATTGAGCCCATTTATGTACCATGAGCAAATCTGAAGGCGTTGTTAATACATTTACAAACTTATAAAGAGCATTTTTGATCTCAACAAAACAATAAGAAACACCATTCGATTGAAAAAAGTCAAACCCCTTAGAGCCTTTGACGAAATACTGCAAGACAATACTGCATTCACTGACCCGTTCCTAATTTCGATATCAACAACCATGGGAAAGCTTACCGGGTTGTCATGAAAATGGTAATCAGCAACCTCAATTGAGAATACATATCCTTTGTTCCTGTTCCTTTCGCTCATTCACTCTCTCTTTCTCTTCGTGTCTCTCACTCTCTTTAACTCCCGACCATGCATCTTCAAAACAGGTGACAACTGGTGCCGGTGGAAAACCAAGGCTGTAGCTAACCAACCAGAACAATGAAACACATAGCTCAGGTCACACGCTGAAGAGGCAAACAAACAAGGAACTAAGGAAATGGTCATACTTCAAAAGTGAAAGACATAGTATGGAAGGACACACAGATTTTCAGTATAAGCCGCAGAATAAAACAGGGTTGTAGAATGATCAAGGTCAACATTCATAGTCGAAGACTGTTGGCAATGATGAAAGATGGGTTCTTAGGACCCCAGGTAACATCAACTTGAATGGGCTTTGCAAATAATGTTGCGGCATTGACGATTGAGCACAGGCTTGATTAAGCTCAATTGAGGTGCAATGAGTCAGATCAGCAGATAAATAACAAGACTAATACTCATGGACTCAACTTGTCATGTGCAGTGCTGAAATATCCACCCTAAGAAATAAAAGGATCCGAAGAGTAAGAAATTTCAGGGTCAAGAGTAAAATAATTACGTCAAAATCATCAGAAGTACCTGATCTTGCCAGTAGACGCCAATCTGTGCTTCGCTGAGCAAGCCATAACAAGGACTGATAAATCCACCCTGATGGTCTCAGCCACGAAACTAACTAAAACTCAACAGTGGCCTTTGATTAAAGTCATACAGTCAAAGTTTCTTTATTGGGGAGATTTAGAAAGAAGCTTTAAAGAATGGCGCTGCACTGAAAATGGCTAACGTAGTTGCAGAAATAAAAAGCACGATGTTAGCTGAGTACTGGGCAGTCTTTGAGTTAGCGGTTTTGTTGCCATACGGCATATGTGAGTATGGTCTTTTAAAAGATCTGTGACTGTAGACTAGGCAAAACAATGGTGAGACTATCTTCAATTTGATCCAGCGATTGAGTGGACACATATCAGTCTTAACTGCAAAGGATCGACACGAGACAACTATCTGTTTATATATTTTGCACCGTCTCTTCCTTTCTTCCTGCTGGAAAAAGGAATGTTAGGACCCAAAATTTTCATTTAAGGTAGGTTAAAGCGGCGAAGTTAAAGGTAGTAATGTCAAACAATTTTTATACCGGTACGTATGTTACCTAAAATCAAATGAATCTTTCGCAACGCAATCAACTGACCCATTCAGTCATTGCGTCCTAGTTGCTGATCCCCACGCTCTCGTGCACATATTCATCCTTTCTTTCCTTCCCACTAGAGAAGATATTCCCATAATACGAAGGTGCCTCTAAGCGTAGGAACACGAAGCCTAGTCCGATGTCATGTGTCAAACTGTTCCAGAATGGGCTCTCAGGTTGACAGGAGAGGTGTTTAGTGGGTAGTCCAGATGCATTACGCGTCTTGGAGTCCCATCCTTAAAGTGTAAACAGCCTTCATCTCCTTACCTCGAAAAAACTATCGCAAGACCATCGAATAGTACATTCTCGCTGACGGCAACCGTCAAAATTTCAGCCGAACCCGACTCGAAGTTATGTTATAACTGCGTGTAGAAGTGGATGTGTACGCGAATTTTAGAAAAATCGAGAAAAAGCAATATCGGTTAGTGATGAAAAGAAATCGCGAGCGAAGTTAAAGAGTGCTTAGATGCTGGGTGCAGTGACTGCCCTTGCGATGGCGATTTCATAAAAAAATAGTGTGTGTTTCATAAAAAAATAGTTTCAACGTGGTCATACGTCGGTTTTGATGAACCACCTCCTGCCCCGAAAAAAGCTATCACGGAGGATAACGTGACAAAAATCCATGATCTCGTATTGGTCGACAGCCAATTGATAATGCGCGAAAGAGCCGAGATAGAAGGCACCTCAAAAGCCCGCTCGAGTCATATCCTGCTTGAAATTTCGAGAATGAGAAAGCTTTCGGCAAGATAGGTATCGCGTGTGTTCATATATCCACCGTATTCTCCAGATTTGGTCACTCATCTGTCAGATATGATGTCATCGCAGCCACGGAGTGTTCCGTCCAGGCTTCAAGAAAACATGTTTTTCAGACTGAGTCAAGTGTATCGAACTAATAAGGGACAATGTTGAGAAATACATCGCTAATTTTCCAAAATTTCCGTATTTCTCCTGTAGGGTAAGTTCTTATCCGATATCCTTTTAGGGGTATCCTAGAACATTGTGTTTGAATAATAAGAAAACGTGGGGTACATCACACTTAAAACATATGATCTGGAGACTGTAGAAGCTGGAGGAATTAATTATCTGTGAGACGATGTGGCATTGCGCTCTTCAGTTTCTTATTCGGTGGACTTTACCCTTTCGGAAAAGATAGTGGATTCCCTGGACATTATAGACATTCATCACTAACCTTTAAGGTTACATCCTGAACAATGTGAAGGGTCCATAGTTACTTGTTAAATAGAATACCTCTATCGGAAGGAATTTCCCAGTTTCTAAATCGTTTTTTATTCCCGCTGGACCAACGTCATAGAAACCTCTCATTATAACTTTCGTAATGGAAGGATTTGTTGCTTTCTGATAGTTGCATGTAATTGAAAGTGCAAGTTCGACGCCTCATTAAATTTATGGTGATTTTGGAATCTTAAATAGTCATTTTGGGAATTATAAGTCCAAACAGAAAATGATATGTCCTCCAAATGAAGACAGATTTATTTACTATTTTAATGAATCTGAAAGGTTTTGTGTACTTTTTTGGAGAGATCTGAAAGTATGGTCCACGGAAAAGGAATCTGAGTTTTAACTAGCCAACTATATTAGTAAATCAAACCACATATATACTCTCTCTCATCTACAACAGGGTTCTTGTTATGTCACATTTTACACTCTTCTTCATTTGCTTTTGTTTCCTTGTCATGCGTGTCACAGTTTTTTTCAAAGAATGCTAAGAGACTAAAGAACAATTTCGTTACCTAAATCTGTTAATTTGGGGTTCATGGTGCATTTAATTATATTGATACTATTGGGTATGGAAATAAGTTTCCGCCATTAGTAGACAGATGTCCTTACAGATACTATTTTAGTATTATATTTTTTTGGGATTGGCAGTTGTGTGTGTAGGCTCAGGAACGCAGTAGACGACTTTCCTTCAACGTGTGAAGACAGTTTCTTTTCGTGTTAAAAATATCGACTTTCGTACCGAAAAAGCTTCATTTGCGGGAAGTCTTAGTTCATTATTTCATTCTCAAGAAAAGTGTTGCGGAAACTTATCGTATAATGATCGATGTTTACCGTGATCAAGCTCCATCCGAGACAACTTGCAGAGAGTGGTTTTGGTGTTTTAAAAATGGTGATTATGACGTGCCTGATGAACATCGTGAAGCGACACCAAAAAACTTTGAAGATTCACAACTACGAGAATTGTTGGATGAAGATTCAAGTCAAATCTTAGAAGGACCATCACAGGAGTTACACGTTGACAGATCTACCGTCGGCAAGCGCTTGCATGCCACAGAAATTATCCAAGGGTGATGAGGGACATCGAACGGCGTTTGGTGACGTGCGAGACGCTTCTTCAACGACAAAAAAGAAAGGGTTTCATGCATCGAATTGTGATAGGGGATAAGAAATCGGATGATTACGGCAACCCTAAGTGACCAAAACATTGGGTAATGCCAGGTGGACCAGTTCCATCGACGCCAAAACGGAATATGCACGCTTTCAAGGTCATGTTGTGCATCCGGTAGGACCGCGGTGGCATCATCTATTACGAATTCCTGAAACCATCTGAAAAAATCCCTCGGGATATATACATACATGGGGCAACTGCTCCGTCTGAACCGAGCTCTGAAAGAAAAATGGCGAGAATGGGATGACTGGCATGACAAGCTGATTTTGCTGCATGACAATGCAAGGCCACACGTAGCCAAGCCGGTCAAAAAATATTTGGAAGGTGTGAATTGGGATATCTTGCCCCAACCGCCGTATTCGCCAGATTTCTCCTTCTGATTTCCATTTGTTCCGCTCCATGCAACTGGCCCTAACTGAAGAACGATTTACTTCTAATGAAGGCATCGAAAAATGGCTCGATGACTGGATCGAATCGGAGGATGGGGATTTTGTCCGCCGTAGAAACTATGAGGTTACTACTATGTCTTGTTACTACCAGAAAGATGTGAGATGGTCATCTCAAAACGGCGGAAACTTATTCCCATACCCAATATATCATCAGCCAAATAAAACCATTGATGAAGATTATATAAGACATAGCAAATTATATAAACACAATTTTATATTATTTATTATTTATCAAAGAGTAAAAGTAATTCAATTTATCGTCGCCACGTTTTGCATACTTCTCTGAGCACGTGTGCTGAAATCCGCACAAAAAATTCGCTGACATTTCATTCCCTACTGAGATTTCGATTGAATATTGACGAGATTATTAGATTTTACTCATTTCTCAGCCAAGTATATTTTTCTGATTTGTCAATCACGCAATATTTCGACGGATTACATACAGGAATTTAATACTAAATAATACAGGATTTAATACTAAATACAGCTGACTACAAAAAGGAGAAAACACACTCCTACTAAAAAAAAACTCGAAGTCTATGTGCTATATCCTGTGAGCGGTTTGAATCTGTTATGTAAAATGCCAGCTAAATCTTAGAGGATCGTATTAGATAGAGAACGTTCAGCAAAAACCATTTGAATTGTGACATCGAAACAACAACTCCAAAGATGAATCTGAGATGTCCTTTATCCTTAGCAAAAAACAAACGGAGTCTGATTTGTTTTCATGAATTATAACACACCAGCATTGCCTCAGGTTAAAAACAAATTTGGCCTTGTACATGTAAATATTTATCCTTTCTTTTGATCATCCTGCTTCCACGAAACTAACAGTTCACCAAAATTGGATAATATACCCATTTCTGTTCTGCTTTAGGCCTGTGAAGCCATCCTTCCACTTATAAACATTTTCAAAGCTTGTATTTTCCACGTGTATCTCGTACACCTGTGATACTCATCATGTTACATCACATACACATCTCTTCGTATCACACGTGTCACATATATAACATTCCCAGGATTTTCAGTCCAGTTTAATGTCAACAGTATTTAATTTGGTTTCACATTTTTTCCCTCTGCTACGGAGTTTTTTTCGTGCTAAGGTCCCTGCATAATTTAGTTCAATTTTCATTTCTTCAGTGTAAATTCCATTTTATACATATTTTCTTTGAATGTATGTGTTTTAAATGGATTTATGTGTAATTACAGTTGTGGATTGGTTGAAAGATTTATTTAGAGAACATGACATTTAAGGTGATAAGACAGTAGAAGGCCTCTTCCGAACGCAAAACCGTCTGTGATGAATGTTTTACATGAATGTCCTTGGTAAATATTTAACAAGATTCAGGTCATATTGCGGTGAAAAAATTTAAAATTCCCTCATAATTAAAAGGACAATTTTCCCCGGGAAAAGCTGGATTCAACAGAATCTGTAGATTATCCGGCTTAGGTAGACAAAACTTCCTATTGGCTAATGATATTGAGTTATTATGTGCAATGTTTGAATTGAGTTGAATTTCAGAATCTGAATATTGCAAACCCAATCACTTTATTAAAGTTATATCCCTTTCCATGATGCTCACTACCAGCCGTAGGCGATCGAAATTAATGAAATACAGCTGAAGTTTTGCATTCTATTTGTTTATCCCCACAGAGCAATTTAATCTGTGAATGTGTTCAGATGAAAGATAAACAGATATACAAATTATACAAAACTTATAAATTGTATATTACCTTATCGTAGTACTCGCATACATACCTTCAACTACAATTACATGTGGGACGATTTGAGCATTTCTCTATATCAAATGATTGAATCTTTCCAAGAGGTATTTGGAAATGGAAATGTTAAAATTAGTTTCATATTACGTTAGAACTCATTTAAAGAGTAAACACAGCCCTATTTAACTTTATGTTGACTCCAGTATGTAGTTGCAAAGATCTGAGTCTTATAGTGATAGAAAACAAATTGCTGCTTTGTACATTGCTACAAAAATGGAAAAAACTATCCTCGATCTCTTAATTCACTTAAAAAGGATTTCTGTACGTAAACTCTCAAAATATCGATATTTAAATTTTTTTTAATTTCCTAAAACCTGCTACAACACTTCCTTAAGATTTTTTCAGAAATCCCCTAAAATATGTTATAACCAACATTATAATGGTACCCATATATGAGTTAATAACTGGTTTCAGTAGATCACATCCGCATCTACATTGTATAAATCCTCTGTATGTATTTCAAATAATACGAAGCCGAAATCGGGCCGACCGATTAGTTTCACATCGTTTGTTTGAAAAAGATGGAGAAAGTAGTGGTTAATTATTCAAAGACAACTCACCTTACCAAATATAATAAATAAACACACACCCACACGCATTCCTTAACAATAAAGAGGCCTTTAACAAAACCAGTCACGATGAAGCGGGAATATGTCAAACTTCTATTCACTCAGTCGTGTGAGTTTGACTTATTAGTACGTTGTGTTTCCGTGTGCTAGTGACAATTCGTTGTTTTGATTGAGCTTGTTGAAGACTCTTGTTTATTTTCCCTTTTCACATTTGACATTTTTTTTAAAGATCAACGTGTAAGCTAAGAAACATGCTTAAATTGTTAGCGAAAATTTGCGACGCTCATACAACTTTCACTTGATTTTTGAATGGTTTCCCAGATTTCACCTCGACCATTGGTGTTGATGTTGGTATTGAGTCAATTTCGGGTGAGGTTTCAAAAAATTTGAAACCAAAAATCAGCAGAGTTTCTACTAAAATTCAGAAAAAGTGGTCAGAGTCAGGAAGGCACAAAGAACGCTTCCTTGAAGCGAATATTCCCTGACTACATGCAAATATTTCATTTAGTGATATTTTTGGTCAATCTACTGCTAATACTGTACAATCTGAAACAAGCAGGCTCTCAAACACTTTGTAAATTCATGTGCGAAAACGAAAAGACGTCGAATCAACCATCTCCTTTAAAGGATAAGTCCAGAAGAGATGTCATTGGCAAACAAGGCACAGCTTCGCCAGTCGGGAAAATTGGGTTTAGCTACGATTGTTAAAGAGCTAAGTTTAGCTTCGCCTGGAAGAGGTGGAACAATAAAACTAACGCGGAGATGTTTAGCCAGCATAAACTAAGGTAGAATTTTGCAAGACCAAGCACTGACGTTAATTATTGATGCCAATATGTCCACTCACCAATATTGCATCCCACGGGCGTATACAAGAGAATTAATCAAAGAAATGTATCCGTCTTATCACAAAGTTAAAGCGGCAAGACAATTATGTTACCCCAGTGTAATTATTGTCACCGAAACACACGATGAAGTTAAACTTCAGTATTTAATGGACCCTACGATTATTAGACTATGAAAAGCACTACAAGAGGTCTTGAAAGCGATAAATGATATAAAAGACCTGAATATTATTGTTAAATGAGGTGGGAACGCATCGCAACAAAATCGATGTAGACAAAGGTTTTCTGAAACGCAAGCTAGTGATGAAAGTTTGTTTGCTATTTCACAACAAACATATCGTTTGGACCCCTTTAACGTCTTCTACAAAATATTGTCGACCCATTAAGGTTTTTTTTGCCAAAGAAACAGCAAATAATAGCGTCACCGAGGCTGATAAGGTTAAAAATGAAGTGGCATCTCTAGTTGCTACTAAAATCATAGTAAATGATAAAGAAGTGTTGGTAAATCCAATATTGATATTCTGCATGATAGACGAAAAAATTTGAAATTTAATATCTTCATGTACATTCACACAAACTTGCTACATGTGTGGTGCCAAGCCCAGTGAGATGAGTAACCAAGAGCTTCTTTCAAAAAGGACTCCTGAAAGTGAATTTTATTGACTGGAACTGGGACCTCTATCATTTACAAATGATGTGAATTAGGCCTAAGTTATATTGTCAGAAACTCCGGTGAAATGCCACGCGTACCCGGATGATATCGCAATTATAACCAGATTAAAATACGATGAGATTCTGTACGACATAAAAGATTATCATCAGATGAATCAATTGTCTGCTGTGTATGATTTTCTTAACTAATGTGAATAAACTAATTGAGTTCTTATATTTGAGTACAAATCAAATAAAACCCATGATAATTAGGGAATATATTTGTATTCATTGACAAACAAAACACGAAATTTTTAAACTCTTCCAAAAAGTAACAAAACTTAACTCTAGCTTAACATTTCATCAAAAAAATTTTTCTTTTTCTAAATATCTCACTTTTTCACTTTCATACTAAACACTTAACAGTATCTCAACAACATATATCGGTATAAAAATTATCTACACATTTACATATCTATACATCAATGTTGTGTTCGCGACATATCACATTTCGACACTTAATGCAGGATGCGTTTGCCTTGCGCCTTATTTGGTAAGGACAATACATACAGTAAATACCTTTTTTTGGTTCAGGTTCCTATACAATATCTCTCGATGAACCGGGAGTATCTTTTGACAAAGTTTGGCATATATTTTTGCGCACATATCTTTTTAAAGTTGGGGCCTGTAGTCTCGTACCCATAAACGGCGATGAAAGTCCCGTGCTCAGCTTCTTTATAAAAGTTTTTTTAATTCAATGGCTTCTCACCTTTGCTGCTCACCTTATAGCTGTATATAATATAAGCATTTACGCATGTAACATTGATCATTCCGTAAAACACAGCCATTGGCCATCTATAATTCTTCCTACTGCAAGACATAAGTGCGCACATTTCATCTAGTGTGTCAACTCCACCTTTAGTTTTATTATTGTCCATAATCATCTCAGGTTATTCGGAAGTTTTGTTAATGGAAGCATTTTCATCACACGATGATAGCAAGTAGACATTTTATTTGCCTTAAGTATACAGGATGCCAGAGTAAGGGGCCCATAAAAAAAATATTGATGTTCCCACTGGTCTAGAGCGGCTTTTTTTCAATTTTCAGGTATCTCGGGCTTATTCGACCACACGGTTCCCACTATTGTCAACTTATATGGCTCCTGAAGCTTTTTTTTGCCAACGGAATCGAAAACCAGTTGTCACATGTAATATATATTACGACGACTGCCATGTTGGAGGCTCGACAACTCTTTGACAAAATATTCTCCGAGAGCTACACCGCTTGCCTGAGTTCCTCTTCCCAAATAAGGTATTGCATTAACCATGTATTTTGTGCCACTATCACACAACATCAAGATTTTAATGCCATACTTACTTGGCTTGCTGGGTTTATATATTTTGAATGGACACCGACCTCGAAATCCACGCAACTACTTCTTCCACTTGTTCGTGAGCTCCCGGAGTATAACTGCTTACACATTGGTAAATGAAAAGATCCCATATTTTGCAGATAGGACTATAGAAGATATCAGTAGCTCGATCTGTGGAGCGTATGCGTTTGTCGTCCATCCGAAGACATCTTATCAAAAAATCAAAAAGATCGCGACTCACCACCGAAACATAAATCATTGATGATACTTTTGTCATAGCTGTCATTACCAGGATTCCAAAAAGTGTGCGTATTTCTTCTCTACTCGTATCCCGAAATGTAGCAGCAGCCATAGACTCCTTTCACTTCAATGATATCTCAGCATTCGTCCATCTTACGATTTCACTGACTATTTCCTCAGTGAAAAAAATTTCGAAGCATAAAACAGGATCCCATCGAATACGGTACATGCGTGTCGGACATCCATGAGCTATAACAATGTTCAATGCAGAAACTCGGCAGCTGCGGCTATCAGGCTTCGAAGTCGACCAGCAGTATTTATTTTTGCCTTTGATAGTTTTCTGCGACAAAGATATAAATCGACGATTAGGAGATAATGAACCCTGCGACTCATTATCATCAAGTAGTGATTCTTCAGCTATTCTCAAAGAGTTCTTCTACATCACTTTCGATGCTAATGAATTTCGATGCTACAAAGGTAAGATTATAATTATCCTGTCCGATAGTCCAGCACCCTTAAAGGCGCTGGGCTATCGGACTCTCACAGCTCGTGAGAACTGTGATGCAACCAAAAAGGTGAATATGTACTATGGTCTTAAACTATACATAGTTTCGGGGCAAGCGGATCAATAAGCTTCGATGACATTCATCGGATTTGAATGTCTTAGTTCAACTGGAATTAATTTTATTTACAGAGCCCTAAAAGAAAATGGCGAAAGAGAATGCAATAAGTGCTGGAGTAGACTTCGACGGTATCAAATGACAAAGCTTTTCTTCGACATTGATGACTAGAAGAGGTATTTTGAGCGTTCACAAAATGAACAAGAGAAAAGTGCTTAAAGTCCTTTCTGGGATCATTGGACACTCGGGCACTAGGGCATCTTAAACAAAAGGGCTTGAAGGCTAACGACCACTTTAGACTCTGAAATCTTGTCGAGTAGAGGCCAGTGCACCGTACCTTAAAAAAACAGGCAATGGAGGATCTAACCTTCTTGTTGAAGAGGAGTTAAGACACCTGAAGCCAAAGTATATCATTGACATTCATAGAAATTTCTTAGAAAGATCGAGCTTCGTGGAAAGCATTTCCATTCCCATGCATTCGTACTTATTTGCTGTGTCTAGAATATACTCCACTTCTTTGTTGAAATTATTTTCGCTAAGTGGAAGGCTGAGTAGTCTGTGTATCCATGCGTTGAATATTGCCATTTTATGTGTCCAGATATGGTTGGAACATGCTGGTATTGTTCTTTGCGTTTGTGTTGGCTTCCTGTATATTTGGTATTGCAAAGTTTACGCTTTTCTTGAGATTTTCCGTTTTGTTCGCCTTCTGTTCTATGTAAAATTTTGAGGTGAATTTTATTTATACTGCTAAATTTCCCCCTGAACGTCAAGTATGTTTCGGTCATACACAGTCTAGCTACTTTAGTGTATAGTTTAGCTTTTTTCGCTATTCTGAGGATTATTCATATCCTGCAATCCATTACCCAAATATATATAGCGCCTCTTTGATTGGGATGCTTAGAAAAAGTGTTGCTACGTCGAATGAAACCAATATTTCATGCTCCTTGATTTGCCCTTATTTATTTAGGCGCTCTACTACTTCTGAAGCGTTTTTTTACTGTATGTGTCCCCCTTTTTAGTCAATGTCTTTCTATTTCCTTCAGAATTCAGTTGACAATCACTCTCATTTCTGGTCCTTCTTTGTAGATTTTTGGGAGGCACTTTTTCCTCGGTAGAATAGAGGATGGCATCCTCATATACGGCTTATGTTTACTTATTAATTCACACTCTTTCATTGTTTTCCCTATAATTTTTAGTGAGCTAGGTAGTGGATTGTTACATAGTTCTAGAAAATTTCAATTTTGGAGTTTATTATTGACTTGATGATCATAGTCTTCCTTGTCCATGATCCCTACTGAGTTTTCCTTATCCACTTTACGATTGTAGACTGTTAGTAGGTTTAATAGGTTCAAACATGGTATTAACGATTTGATGCCATAAATACGATAGAGAAATATTTCAGGATAATGAAGGGTAACTTATTGTAAGATAAATGTCTAAGGTTTAAAAAAGATCATTCGCCCACTTGTACTTAAATAGATATAACACTGAAAAAGGGGCCATATTGGCCTCGAAACACCTGTATATTCTAAAGTAAGAATAAAAACGTCAACCTAAGAATGGAAAATAATAAGAATTTTTTTAATTAAGCATTCTTGAGTTTGATGTTTGTCTCCCCAAATTTTTCAACAAGTCTTAATTATGGTACAATAGCCAGAATATTTAAAGTCGATAAAGGATGCTTTTGAATTGAAATCCAAAAAGTAGTCAAAGAAGAAATTGAATTCGAAAAGGAAGCAGTTATCAAAGTAAAGTTAAAGGTATCCTTATTCTTTCTCTCGTGTTATACACATAAATCAAAGCTTAGTAAAGCAGAGTGTGATATGAGTTCCGGGTAGTACGTAGAGCCCAAGAATAAGTGCTCTGTGAATCACGAAGGGTGTGCAGGCAAAATGGATACTAATTCAAAATTTTAACAAACACAAAAAAAGACTATCTCAAAATTTAGCGCGGGACGTTTCTAATTTACTAAATAATAATAGGAAAGAAGGACTTATACGACTTATGACAGGAAATATGCTGAAAAGGAATCAAGAAAATATTAATAAGGAGATTAAGGATGGTATACTAAACGCTGACAGAGCGAAGCGAGGGAAAAGCGTGAAACTAATCAAACATGTAGAGAAAACGATAGTAGAGAAACCGGAAAAGCGAACTTTTGTTGCAATTAGTTTCCGCACTTATTGTTACCAGAAACAAACAGGTTACATGAGAAGATGAGTTCCAAGCAATGGATACCTAAAACATGAGAAACGGCATTTGACAAACTTTATAATATAAAGGAGTCTTTCCAATTTAAGTGATCAAAATAAGACATCCCTTAAAGTAACCGACAGGGAAAGAATGAATGAAAACACTAGAATGAAAGTATTCAGGCTAGGCCGAATTCTCTTCCTGGATTGAGCAACAAAAGTATGTCCCGTCGTAACCAGAATCCTCGTGGACAGCGTGACGCGGGACTCGTAAGGCTTAGGTTTTAAGCAGGTTATGTGGATGCTCAGTACTTTATTGTTGCCTGACTTACGTAAAGCAAAGAAAATTGATGATATTTTCTAAGTTCTCTACGGCACACATCCCATTTGTCCTGAAGCTGTCCACGGATTTAATTCCACAACACCAAATGCCCCCTCAAACTGATGTTCTTCGAGAAGCCAAAAACGGTTCCAAACCAAGTGGCATCACTGTTGAGATGTTATTAAGCACCTCTTTTGTCTGCCTCTGGGTTTTTTCCCCCAGAGATACGAGAAATAACTAGATTCATACTGGACTGCAAGAGATGCGGAGCCGAGGAGGGCGCTGGGCACCAACATAGCGCATGTTATGTTTACCAAAAACGGTCTTAACTAACTTATAAAGAGAAGATTGAAGGCATTTAAGGACCATTCTTCACTGCAGTACGGTTATAAAGCAGGGTATTCTGCAATAGATAAAGCTGCGATAAGGATTTCGTTTCAAAAGCTGAAGGGAGAGGTCGTTTAAAGCGATAGGTTGTAGTCTGGAAAAATCTGGAATTAGATAACGCATGACAACGATTTTTTGATTACACATAACATGGAAAAAAAACTCAAATAATTATCCCAACAAAGAATGGGTTCTAAACAACGAAAATTTTCAGTGTCACAGATACATTAATATTGT
The DNA here is from genome assembly GCA_954870665.1 of Stratiomys singularior. NCBI lineage: Eukaryota > Metazoa > Arthropoda > Insecta > Diptera > Stratiomyidae > Stratiomys > Stratiomys singularior. The sequence continues at coordinate 34,166,622 of OX940879.1, forward strand.
TTCAACTAACACTCATTCACCTAGAACAGGTGATCGAATCAAAGCTGAGTTCTTTTGCTAAAGATGGGAATGGTTGGTAAGGCTTCAGTGAAGATCTTGGCTATTAGTCAACTGATTTCCAATTTATAAGCAATATGTCTAACAGTCTACAAAAAACAGTGGGAGAACTCCGGAAAGTTATCCTTATCGAAACTCTGAAATCGGCTGATATACGACATCATGTGGCATATTATGATTCGACTATCCTAAATACAAAGAGGGGCTTATTTAATGTGTACGAGAATACTGGGCTACTTTCCGTTGCCATTATTATTCTCCTTCTCCTGTCATTGTCTCGAGAGAAGGGATGTGAATGTTCCGTTTTTGTGAGAAGTTTTATGGTAGAGAAAAGTAAGGTCCAGTCTGGGACTAGTAAGGGACTAAACCATATACAGCTGATCAAACCATTTTCTTTTTTCTAGTCGCTATATGAATTTAATTAGCACATATAATATGGATATTTTATTTATAAATTGAGTGGACTCTTGCATACCTTGAATCCACTTTGTAAGGATTTAGGTTTGAGGAGAGTGTTAATGTCATCTTACCGGGCTTTTGTCCTTATGATCCATCTCGTCCATTTTTGCGTTTAAACCTCAATGAATCCAAGTGTTAGATTTTGAATGGATTCTAGAATGCTTGCCACATTATTATTATTATTAAATTATTACTTCTTTATTATTTTTTATTCTTTATTGTACTATTTATTCTACTTTATTCTCCTATTACTTATGATAGAAATTCACTATAAGAGAGGGGAAAGATCACCTTTAGGCAGAAAAAGTCGTCAAACTTTTAAAGCAACATAGACAGGGCGTATATATTGCACGTCTTATCAGTAGACTGCAGGTATAGCTCAGACGAAATCATAAAAAAACCGATAAAACCTATAAAACCTACGCACAAAATATTCAAAAATACTTATCTCCTTACCACTTGTTATACCCAGAGCACAGCTTAATCAGATCTAGCACTTCAAACGAATTCGCAATTAAATGGCATACGACCAGTGTATGTGTAGATGCATTGATATCTAAAATCAAGATTGGGTTTCTATAGTATGTAAACAGGCGATAAGATAGAAAGCTAAATAAAGCGAGCTTTGCATGATAGAGAGCTTATGTTAAATCGTAATGGCTAGCTATCTCGTAATGAATGTATAATTTTTCTAATCAAAAAATGAAAAATTATTTTTTCATATATTTCAGCCCAATTTTATATTATACAAACACATTCAGTCTTTGTATTAGACAAAATTTAACGAAATGTTATGAGCATCTCTCTGCAATTTTGCATTTTTCACCCTTATCCATCTATTACTAACAAAACCAATTTATCTGGAAGATTGGAGTGTAAAAGCGTTAGGTAAGTTGTTTGCTTGAAGTGGTAGCACTTGTTACTAGTTACGCTATACGCTCCACTAACCTACGTAGTTTAACCATCGCGCTCAATCCAGAAAAATAGAGCTTTATTTGGAGTACTATTATCTCTTTTTTTGTATTGTACCATCTTTCTAGTAGTTTAACAAGAACACTCCTCTCAGGGCTTTTCAGTAATAATAAATACTTGCAATCATAAATCGACTTATCCTTTTCTCTCTCTCTCTCTGTCTAGCAGAAGTCACCCGGGAGTGTTCTGACTGTTTCATATTACGCTATGATCCAAGATACCTGGACAATGTAGGCTCTCTTCACATAAAAAGGTGACGATGGCGGATTTAACATAATGCTTAAAGAAAAGGCGAGCTGTCTAATTAATGTGTGAAGTGAAGCGACCGACAAGCGCTAATACGCACAAAGCGACACATCAACAGACAGCGAACGCGTCACCGAGCCAGACGCGGACTACAGCGAGCAGGAGGAGATGGAGACAGCGACCACATCATGGGACCGTTTAAACCAGCTTGAGGAGGAGAACTACACGCGCAAGAAGAAAATCGACGAGCTGATGGACAAACTCAATCACATGACGGCACTACTGCAGCAGATGGTAGCTAAGCAAGCCATCACCGTGGTGAATGTGGTGCTTTCAAGCAGCATCTCGAACACTCAACCAGGATCCCAGCCGCAGCCAGAGCGGACAACGACCCCGACCACCACAAATGGAACCAAACACCAACAAACAGCAGTACAATCAAATAAAAAGGTAAGTCAACCAAAACTTCATCCTATTGTTACCGTTGAAGACAACGACACTATCAAAGCAATTCAAAACAATTTCTTAAATAAACTCCCTAATAAATACCTTCTTAAAAAACGACCCCTTCCGCTACCCAAATTATTGTTAACACTCCCGCCGAGTTTGAGGCTACAAAAAAGTTTCTTGCCGAGAACAAGAAACAATTTTTCACCTATACCCCATCTGATCAAAAATCAAAAAGCCTCGTCATACGAGGTCTACACAGTTCCTACACGGAAGACGAAATCCGTAAAGACCTCAATTCTCAAGGAATTCAAGACATCGTCTCAATCAAACCCTTCCAAACGGCTACGGCTAAACGCCAAAACAGAACATTAGACCTCTGGCTAATTACTTTCGATCCGAATTTCAACCTAGCTACACTCAGCAAGGTTAGAGCCATTCTACACACAATCGTAAAGTTCGAATCTATTAAGAACAAGACGATTTTGCAGTGTAAAAACTTCCAGCGAATTGGCCATGCTGCTTACAACTGCCATCTAGCCTTCAGATGCGTCAAATGCAGCCTGTCCCACGAGCCCGGCAACTGTCAGAAACTCCCTGAACAGAAGTCAAAATGCGCTAACTGCCGCTCCGACGAACACCCTGCCAACTACCGCAACTGTCCTGCTTTTGTTAAATTCAGACAGTCCCATCCTGTAGCTATCCCAAAAAATACCTCACAAACCCACATGAAATCGTCAACCAGCAACAATCCCACCCTACCAGGAGTCTCTTACGCAGTAGCTCTCAAAACTAACCTCCCATCCAAAACTTCGCCACCATCATTATGTCAAACAGAAATATCTTCTCTTCTCGGGATGAACATCACTGGGCTTGCTGCAAAAATGCATCAATTCCTCCCCGCCTACAACTCAACCACCAATCCTCTTGAAAAGAAAATCTTGATGTTCTCATTTATTGCTTCCCTAGATGGATGTTAAGATAATAGAGCTTAACATCAACTCAATTGTCAATTGCCGTCATGAACTCGAAATCTTCCTTCAATCCCATCAACCACATATTGTCCTCCTATGTGAAACCAAAATCTCACCACGGCACAGACCACACTTCCCCTCATTCAACGTCTTCCGAATCGATCGCCGAGACTCTCACGGTGCTGGTGGCACTGCAATCCTCGTCCACTCAAAATTTAAACCAACTCAGCTCTTCCCACCCTGCCGGGACGATTCTACCTTGGAATCCACCACAATTGCCATAGAAACCCGAAACACCGTACTCTTCTGTTCATCAATTAACTGTCCCGAGTCACAACTCGACGAAGCTGACCCCAATCTCCTTTTAAATTTCATAAAAAACCACCCCATGACTGAGAATAAGAAATCCCACATTATTATAGGAGACGACTTCAACGCAAGACATCCCCTGTAGCTAAATCGCAGCACCAACCCTAACGGTATCTCAATCCACCGCTGGTATTCAAGGAACACAATACCTCTCCAAATCTCCCTACAAACACCTATCAGCATAACCTATCCACAAGGAGCATCATACCTTGACCTTTTCTTAGTAAGCGACGATCTCCCAATCAAACCCCACCCAACCACACATCCGTTCCTTCCCACCCTACCGGGCATTAGCGACCACGACGCCGTAGCCCTACAAATTAAACTCCACGAACATCCACTCAAAGAAAACCCTCCTTATGTCCTCGACTTCCACAATGTTAAATGGAAGAAACTAAACCGACACCTCTCCAGCAAACTTAAACCCATCATCACACCTGATACCAATTCCATCACCAACCAATCAATTGTATCCGCATACACTACCCTCATCCACGAAATCACTGAAAAATTCATTCCAAAAAGAATTCTCAATTACAATTCCCTACTAACACTACCCCCTGAACTCATCGACGATATTCGACTCAAGAGAACCCTTCGAAGACGTCTATTCCGCAACCCATTTAACCCCAACAAATCCTATACTCGCGACCAAATCCGACAGTTAGACTACCACATCCGTTCCGGTATCCAGCACCTCTATCATAAACATCTCGCCATTACGCCTATCTAACATACAACTTAATCAAAATACCTTTCAAGAACTCCGAACATTATGCCCCCAACTCTCTAAACCCTCCCACCATCACACACATATACTCCCCCAAAACGTATCGCCCGCACGAAAGGCCGAAAGGCTAGCCGACCATTTCCTCTCCACACATCTCACCTCTGCTCACTTATCAGATCCTAACATGGACTGTGCAATCAATGCCACCATTAACTCCCTACAATCTAACCCCACTTTTCATCAACCCACGAACCCTCACATCTCCATTTTCAATCATCGCCTTTCGAAACCAATCAACTTCATACCTGGCTGTGAACCCATACACTTCACCACACACACAAACCCATAACATTATCCGCTCTCGCAAAAACAAAAAATCAACAGGTCCCGACCAAATCTCCATCATTTTCCTCAAAAAGGTCACTAAAACAATAAGCACTTTTCTCTCCGGACTATTTAACCACTGCATCCCCAATGCATACTTCCCGCTTGGCACCGATCCTTAAAAAAGGCAAAAATCCACTAGAGACATCCAGCTTCCGACCCATTTCGCTGCTCTCCACAACAAGCAAGATCTTTGAAACCGTTATCAAAACGTTCATCGATCAACACTGCTCTTACTTCAACGTAATCCCAAACTTTCAGTTCGCCAACCGACCTTCACATTCAGTAGACCATGCTCTACTTATCTTTGAAAACGCACATCCAGATTAGTGCAAATAAAAACCTCCCTACAGTTGCCTGCCTCCTAGACATTCAGAAAGCTTTCGACTCCGTCTGGCAAAAGGATCTCGTTACCAAACTTGTCAGCATTTTCAACTTCCACCCGCACCTCAGCAAACTCATTTCGTCCTTCCTCATGGACAGGAAATTCCAAGTAAAACTCCCGAACGCTCGCTCTCCCTGGTTATCAATGGCAGCAGGAATCCCACAAGGTTCAGTCATCTCAGCCACCCTCTTTTCAATTTATACTGCCGATATTCCACCTCCCCCGCAGTCGCTATCTCCTATCCACATTCTGCAATATGCCGATGATATAATCATATATCACTCAGCATTGAGCATTCCCCAATGCCAGCAACCCCTCAATCACTACCTCAACACCCTCTACAATTATTTCATTAAATGGAAGCTGATCCCTAATCCCTCCAAGTGCGAGACTATAGTCATATAAGCCCGATTGGACTCAACCAAAGTCCAATTACTCCTAAACGAAGAGAAAATCCCAACCAAACCACAAGTAACCCACGTGGGCATCGTTATCAATCAAAAACTCTCCCCGAACACCCACATTACAACGGTCCTACAAAAAGCCACGTACGCATTTAAAGCCCTGTCCACTCTCATGCACTTACGCACCGTGCTCCCCAAAAAGGTGAAACTCCTATGCTATAAATCCCTCATCCGATCACTAATCACCTTTGGTTTTGCCTTCTGGTGTGATCTATCCCCATCTCAGATGGAAAAGATTCGCCGCAAAGAGACACAAATTCTCCGCCACTGCCGCGGAATCTTCAAACAGGAAGACGACCCCCAGAAGCACATATCAAACCAAATCCTTTATGACACCGCGCAAATTCGTAGAATAGACGCAATCCTCATGGACCAACTCCTACGGTTTCTTGAAAAAGCGACTTATCGGTTTGGATGATAATCATCGCACAAATCATGAACACAGACCCTGACCTCACACTCCAGTTGACTGTTTGCCACCAAATACCTCAATCCCTCCGTCTACTCGCTGATCAAGGAAGAATCTTTGACCAAGCGAAACGAATATCCTGGTACAACAAATCATACTCCATATCTCAATACACCCCAGACACCTATCCACTAAGTCCCCATTGAAGGAAAATTGTTTTGTAGATAGAATTTATTTATTTATTTATTTCTTCACCACAGACACCAGTTTTGGGAGGTTTTGTTTTGCTTTCCTTCCAATTTCAGATAATAATTAATTATAAATTGCAAATTTTAATATATACACAACCAACAAATAAAACTCTAGAATAAGTAAAGACTGTTAGAGTTAAGTTATTTGAAGAACTATTCTTGTTAGGATTAAGACAAATTATGTAATACCGCCAATGAATAAAATGTTGTTTTCGTTAATAAAAATGTTGTTTTCGTTAGCATTATATTATGTTTGTTTGTAGTCTCCAGTCGTTTAAGGGTGCAGAAAGACAGGGACTGACTTTTAAAACCGTTTCTAACAACTTCATCTTTTTCTACAAAAATTACACTTAAATTTATAGGTCTATGCTACTTCGAAAATGAGGATGCTAGTGCAAAAGTTTGAATTTTTTTATGTGAACATGGCTTGACAAGACTTTTTTTTTTTTTTTTCTTTTCTGGGAAAGTAAAATTTAATAAATAATATGTTTATGTATAAATATATATGATACATTACAACTTCTCACTTCCACGTTATTAATCACTTCATATTAAAGGTAAAAATAATAATTTCATCTTTCTTCCCGTCTGAAATTTTCATCAGTTATGAATAGGTCCTTTGTAGTCAAATTAATTATAAACATTTGCCTCATTTAAGTCCCAATGTGGGAGATGTTGAACCTCATTATCTTAGGAGTACACATCAAGTGCGTGGGACTTGCTTCAACCACAAATGATATGACTTACTATTTCGTGGAAAAATCCTTGTCATAAATATTCTCGGAATAATGATACTGATTAATTTCACCATTATAACTGTTGACTTCTAACTTAGCGCTGGAACTAAATAGACGTGCTACCCACATAGTTATGTTTGAATTGAATGGGAAGAACCGATAACTGGTGAAGGACAATCATGAGTCCTGAAAACAAGAATCAGGGAAGCAATATTTTGCATATCATCACATCCATATGTTGATAAGATCCCTATAAAATGAATGAATTAGTTCGCAGATTCCTTTCGTCCTTTCAGGTCTATCGTTTTGAGTGAAATAATTCAATTTCAATATTAATCATTTATCCATTCGAAGTTCATACGAAGTATATCAATTTAGAATTAAGTTATTTACGCCTTTCCTGAAATTGCACTCGCAAAGCAACTAGGCATCACTTCTAGGTACGTTTCCACATGACTGACCATACGTAGATCCTTGTATAATCTACAACATCATCCATACATGTGTACTGTGCGAGATACTGACAATCGAATTTAATTTCACTTTCAATGGCACATTCAACAACGTCTCACGCATCCTTACAATGTAAGCGTTTGACGAAAGCACACGCAAACTTACGCGCGCATTGAGTGACTTTCAGGATGAAATGTAATTGCCAAGGAACTGACAAGCTCAAGAATGATATGTTACAAGCAAGCGAGAATTTCAAGCAATTTCGGATGCATTCTATTCAAAGATCAAATCAATTTCCCTTGGAGGATAGTCTTAATACATTTAGCTTACACACATTTCCTAGCACGTATTGTACGCAAAATGTACACACATCCGAGCATGCTAATATGCGATACGTGTGACAGATGGAAAAAGGCGGTTTTCACTCTAATGCGTGGGATTTTGGAAGCACTTGATATTGTTGACTTTGATCTGTGGCAAGGTCGAAACAGGGAAGGTCCTGTTGGCGTTACACATATGCTCATTGTACGCTGTATTTCTGTCAAATCCAGAAGTCTAATTATTTCCCTAGCTTCAATGTGTTTCGTTTGAATGATTGACAGAACACTTCATGTATATGTAGGCATAGGATATATATTTTTTCTACGTAATTTCGTGATTGTTTCCAAAACCACCTTTGCACGTATGCGTATCCGCCGGAACAAAAAATTTTTTTTTTTATTTGAGGAACAACGATTGAGTTTCTGTTTTTGAAAAGGCGGTGTTGGCTTTTTGTTTATAAACAGAGGACCCGTCAATAAGTAATAAACCAAAAAAAGTAACATAATAACTAAACTTTTAATGCATAAAAATAAGAAGTAAATTTTTGCTGCCAATATTAGTATTCCCTAAGCTACTTGTATTGCTCATAAGGACAATTTTTCAATATTTAATTCAAGCATACCATAAGAATATTTTGTGTTGAAATCATGCGGAATAAGGGGAATAGTAGTCAAGTTATGAATTATTATATCTTGTATGCAGACAAAATTAGGCTCAATAGTATATTTACCTTAAATTGTAAAAATTGTGGGGACAAATTTGGGTAAAGAACAACTAAATCGTCCTGACCCAAATAAGTCCGGTGAGTCCCAAGATTTGTCGCATAAATTAGTGAAACATATAAAATTCAGTTGCTTTTCTGGAGCAAAAGCGATTGGCATACTGTCATTTTTGGTGGACAGTTCAGGCAAAGTGGTCCCAGCCGAAGTCTCTACCTTAACCCAAGATCACTAAACATATTCTTGTCAAGATTCGACGGACAGACAAGCATATAAAGACTCAAATATTTAATGAACTAGTTACATTTGTTGAAAAAATTAATCAACATATTTAAAGTTATGCTTACAGATTATATTTCTGACATAAAAAATCTCTATTTTCAGTTTCTGCAGGTCTTACACGATGGAACCCTGTTTTTGCCACAAAAGGTTCTTTTGACAAAGTGACAAATATTTGGTGTTTAATTTGTCTGTTTTTGAGTGGAACTCGAAGAAGCACAATCAATTTTTATGGTGTCTCTCACGTTATCTTTAATATTTTTCCCCTAAGTTGGCACACTGTAGCGCTTGTGGAAAAATGGCTCCATACGACCATCTGTCGTGTTTTCAAGACAATTTGCGCGCTCCAAAGGCATGTCGATTTAGGTAACAGATGGCGCAACTTTTACATATGGTTTGTGTCTATAATAACTTTTGGTATTTTGGAGGGTAAATATCTGTCATTAATTCGCACTTCGTCGTTGAACAAAATAGCGTTGACAACAAAGTTTTTTTTTTCTTCGAAAATGCCGAATTGTGTGCCTGAAAAAGTTGTTTTGCGGGGAAGTTTAGTAACCTCCTTTCGTTGGAAGAAAAACGCTGCTGAAAGTTACTGAGTGTTGGTAGAAGCTTACAGTGAACATGCTCGATCTCAAAAAACTTTTGACCGATAATTTGCTTTCTCAGTGGTGATTTTGACTGATTGATTTTGATTTTTGAGACAAAAAACGGCCAGGTCAGCCAAAAAATTTTAAAAAGCAGGATTGCAAGCATTATGGGACGAAAATTCATGTCGAATGCAAAAAGAACTTGCTTTAGGGTTGGGTTTCGCTCGATCAACCTTTTTCGAACGTTTACATGCAATGGGAAAAACTTTGAAAACTTGGGAAATGGATCTCACCTCAATTTAACGAAAACCAACTCAACGCCCGAATCACAGCAAGAAAAAACATCTCGAAGAACACAAAAAACATAGTTTTTTGGGTCGAATCACTACTGGCGATGAAAAATGGGTTTATTACGATAACCTTAAATGTAAAGCATCGTATGTTGATCTTGGCCAACCATCAACTTAACTACCAAAACGAGATATTCATTGCCAAAAGCTTATGCTGTGTATTTGGTGGGACCAGAAGGGTGTTGTGTATTATGAGCTATTAAAACCGAATGAAACAGTCACAGTTGATTGCTACTGATGCCAACTCACCAATTTGGCACACGCACTGAATGGAAAACGACCAGTGATACCTCGAAAACACCACAAAGTTCTGTTCCACCATGACAAACCCAGACCTCATCGGGCAAACATCGTTCTAGAAAAATTGGAATGGCTCAGTTAGGAACCCCTTGATCACCTCCGTTCTCTCCAGATCTTGCTCTTTCTGACTACCATTTGACTCGATCGATGCAGATCAGCTTGGCCGACGTACGCTTTCGAAATGCCGAAGAAGTTCGAAAATGGGTCGATGAATGAGCATCAAAAGATGAGGGCTTCTTTAAACGTGGAATCAACAAACTTCCCATAAGATGGGAGGAAGTTAAATCTAACGATGGGCAATATATTGGTTAATGTACTCATTGACTTAGTTATTGAAATAAAAGCTTCTTTCAAGCCAAATAATCGACATTATTAACCAACACTCAGAACAGGTATAGTCAATATATGACATATATAATTCCTAAGTACATTTCGTCAACTGTATCGAATCATCCTTTGGTGCTATTATAAAAATGTACGATTTCTTGCTTGTTTGTGGTTTTATTGATAATGTATTCTTCATGAGCTGTATGAAAAAGATAAATCATTCATGTTTTCTTTGGTTCGAACAATACCAATGCCATCGCAGAGCGGAAACAAAACATTGAAGTACGCGACCTCCAGGCAACACAAAACTATCTCACCAGTGACAATCATTGTACGCAATGCCATATGATGATTGATAGGAAACATCAACTGTCATCTTTCATAGTTTTCAAAATGGCAGTGATATATAAACATCGCAACATGCATCCACGCAAAGGTAAGTAAATACACAATCATGTGTTGAATTGTTTGGTGATAATGTGTCTTTTGGTGATAAATAGCTTAATAAGTGTTGTGGAACTCGAAAACTCGAATGTACCATTTTCTCGAAAAACTAGATACTGTGCTTTTGGCTTGATATTCTATCATATATCCTTTGTAAAATACAGCAGCACATAATTGATATTTGTGCTCCTTGCGTTCCCATGTCGTATGCAAAGTACATAGATGAATTTATTGTGCGTTTTATGTTGTTGAAGGTTTGACAGATAAGGAAACTACAGAAGCTTTGAATGACTCCGAATTTGACTTTTCTGTGTACGATTCAAATGAAGATCCAGAGTTTTTTCCTTCAGAATTTCAACAAAAAACGTCTTACAGTAAAAGCAAATCTAGTAGCTCACATGAGGAAACGTCAGGCACTGCCTCAGGCAACTCCCTTTGGGAACTTATAGAATAGTTTTGGAAACTTTCTCCAGCTGAACAAGGACGTAAAATCAATTTAATGATTTCTATGAGACCATCGGGTCACTTTGTACCCTGTCAATTTCCCTCAGGAAGGAGCTGGATAAGAATGGTGGGCTTGTGATTGGCACTACCATAATGCATCGGTATTGCCTCTGAAAGCTGTTGGATAAATGGGGAGATATTCTTCCAGTGGCTACAAGAATTTAACAAATGCATATGCTGAGCATACCACCCCACATGACACATTAACTTCAATTATTAAACCGTGTGTTGATCAATCCTTTGAAACAGATTTTTGGATCAGCAGTGTTTCATGGATGCGTCAAAATCTTCAGGCTTGACTGACTGATCTCGATGCTGCTGAACTGACTCATATAGCATATTACCAAAGCTACTAGAAAGAGGTGGCTGAAAGTGATTCTCGTTGCACAGATATCCAGCCATTTATTCCAGCCTTTTCGGATTGTGACTTTTCACGTACTGCGGCAGTTGAAACACCGATTATAGAAAGACCTTATCAGTGAAGAATTCACTCTTCTAATCCTGCAGCACTTGAAAATCATACAGCCCAGCACTGAACGCTCTTTGACCTCAAATGGATTGGTATCGTCGCAAATTTTTACCCATTCATCCGGATCTGGAGCTCATCGCTGCAGATTATTTTTCAATGAAACTTAGGGCTCCACAACCAATTCAGCGAACACACGTCATTGTCTATCGTCGTTTCCTTCAGCTCCTGGGTCAGTTGAATTTTGTATGGGTGCAGACCCAAGTCACGACGCAAAATCTGAGTAGTTTTGTTTTGTGAAAGGCCGAGTTCTTGTGAGCGATGCGAAATCAACTGCTTCAGATTCTCCTGTACATTCTCACGGACAGTGGCGGTGGTTTTAGCAGATCTTGAGTTTCGTCGATGGATGGGTGTTGGTTGATCGTTTACTGAAACAATGGACTCAAATTTCTCCACCACACTGTGAATAGTCCGACTATCCGCAGTAGGACAATTATGCCGACCGTAAAATGAGCGAAGCGTGCGAAATGTTGCCCGAGCAGAACACCCATTTCGAACAAACAATTTAATAATTTTTACGTTTTCTCGCACGCTATATCCACCCATGGTGATTTGGCAAAACAGACACAATAAACGAAAGCTATTTGACAGATGTCGCTTCAACATTATGGCCACAACCAACTGTCAAAGTTCGGAAGATCCGATTGGAAGACCCTATATTTTTGTTCAGGTTCTCAATTTTTATTGCAAAAAAACATTACATTGATTCTTTTTTTCTTTTTTGTAGTGACCTTTTCCTTCATGTAGTCATAACATCAAAACCAAAAAATTGGCCGACGCAATCCCGCTTTTCCCCATCATTTTGTTAAATGTGATCGTTTTGCCCTCTTCAGCAATTGAAAAACACTTGCCGAATTGTTGACGAAAGCCTAGAGCAACACTTTTAATCTTTAGTACTATTAATTCCATATAGAGCACTTACAACAATGGCAATTGTCAGATATTAACAATGATAGGGATTAATGCAGACACAAGCTGAAAATTCTTTTGTAACATAACCCAAAAACAATGTGGGTCCATGCAGTACATATTCACTTGCGAATTATCTGAGTCATTTGGTTCATACTCAAATATTTGTATGTAACTCATTTCATGCATATCTCCTTTAGCGTTGTGTTTGATATTTAAATTTCAAACCATCTACCACAACGACATATAATCTCACCCATCCCCCCCCCCCACCTTTCCCTTACTCCGACAAAGACCTTGTGCAAATAATTCAACTAAACTGTAGAATGTCCTTTCATCGACAGAACAAAGTTCGTTCTCTGATTCATTTCTCGACTACTACAATAAATCATTATAAGCGACAGGAAAATAAAACAACAAAATCTGCACTTCGACCGCAGAAAACAGCCATAAGACATACCAATGACGCTGCGATAACACTTGGCCCTCACTTTTTGAAAAAAATAAAAAATAAAGATGAAACCATCCAACAAATCCAAGAAATGAATTTTCTCTCATATCCTTTCCAGAGTTGCATAAAATATCTATATATATTATGAAAATACTCTCGCTGTGAAACCGTCGAGCATTCTAACAAATCTGGGTCAAATGAACGTGAAAAAGGCGAAATATATAAAAGCAGATCTACAGAAACATAAACTCATATATGAAGGAGTATATCATTCGCATTCATATCGGAAACCATCGTTCTTGTACTCTTTACTCGGTAATAATATTCGTCTTGGCATTGAAAATACTATACAGTAGTACTGGAGACAGCAAACCGTTTTAGCGCAACCATTCAGCCTTTCTCGTCCCAATGTCAATGAGTTGAAATAATAGGAGGGTGGAAGGGAGGACTGCCACAGTGGGTAAAGGAAAAATGTCTCGAACAGACTTTATAGCCTGTACAACGAACGCCCCGTATAATTAAATTGCTCATGCATTTTCAGCACAAGATTGAGAGCAGGAAATAACAATTTGAAAGGATGAAGGAGAATACAATGTTTTTTTTTCTGAAAAAAAATGATAATTGGAAATTCTTTGTATGTTATTCGGCAATCCCATGCTTCATTTCATGGATAGCCACCTTGGGGACGTAATTTGATTTTGTCTTTCACTTCAGCATTAAATAGAAAATCTGCAAAGGAAAATTTCATTGGGAAAACTTGCCCGGGTAATGAAGCATTTGTCATTGCTTTAGAAAAACGGAAGTAGTATTTTTTAAATCTGTTGCAAATAAAACACTATTTCGCGCAGGAAATACGCGCGAACGTGCATACGTGCGAACGTGCTTACAACACGCTTAGAACGTGCAGAGGATTATATCAGGGCAAAAGTGGAAAACCATTTGTAGCACCTCTGCTGGAATCCCATCTGGTCGAGGAGCCTTTCTTGCCTTCATAGACAAGACTACTTTCTCCAATTCTATCTTCGTGTAAAGTGGGATTCCATTAGAATTTTATCGCGAACGGCTTTAACGAAAGTGGGGCGGATATGGGCCATGGATCCGTGTTCAGGTCGTCCACCTGGTTTTGCCAACGGCTTGCCTTGCTGCTGTTGATTAGTCTGCGGATACATTTTCTATCTAACGGGTAAGCTGCTGATGGGATACACGCCTCTTCCAAGGTCCGAGCTCGCTGTGCCTTTCGTTTTAGTTTGTGACACACGCTTTGTTTTTCGGCAAATTCAGGTGACCACCAGTGTCAGTTGAGTTCACCACATCATTTGCAGCAGAAAGTCCTCATCCAAGCGTTGCTTACAACAGTGTTGACTAAAAGATCCCACTTTAATCTAAACAACTTTTCGACTTGTGAAGAGAATAATCATTGCCTTTTCAGTCTCCCCCTCAGTGTTGCGCTTGCTTGACAGTTTTAAATGCGGCATTGTAACTTTGTTTGACTTGCTCGTGACAGCTTTTTGTAGTTATCATTTTGCATTCCAAAGAAACGAGGCCAATGTTTCTTATCAAACGGAAACATATCTGTTCTCTGCGAATTGATACTCGGTACCCTTGCTGTTTCCCATATCTCGAGTTATTTTTGGCTATTTGTGGAATACTCCCACTCCAAACTTGTCGCCTGCTCCTCCTTAAAAAAGGAGTAGGAGTATCCTCTCCTTTCCACTGGGGATCACGTACCTGCTTTCAAATTGTGTATTTCCAATCTGCTGACCTGTGGTTGAACTCACTGCTGTTAGACGTTTATCAATGAGGGTGAATAACGTTGCCAGCATATATTACCTGTATAAGATACACATCTGTATTGTTCCTAGCTGGTGGAGCTGATGGAGTGGTTACCATCATTTTCATTAAGTAGTGGTGTCTCCAATAGATGGCCTCTATTATGTGACTTTAAAATCTGTTTCTTAGATTCTTAACAAGTCAGATTGATTGGAATTTAATCTCCGGGTTTAACTAACTGAGAGACGACTCTTAAAATTCTCTTGATATCCGTGGAACATAATGAATGAACATAATGAGCTTGAGACAAAAAATAAAAATTAAAAAGAAGAAGTGAATTTTTAACTCTTGTGTTTTTAACAATATTTCTGACATTTCATCTAGCATTGGGGACATTCATGGTTTCAAAATACTGACAGCCCTAACCTTTAATTGTCAGTTTTCGACTTCCCTGATGTAAAATAGTGGACGGGAATATCTACCTCCTGGAGAATGATTAATAAACAATGGATTTTACGGTGCTCCACTGCTCCTTGCTCAGCATTCATTTATATTTTTCAGCGCACATTGTTAAGTGGGACTTAAAAAATGAGTTTCCCTAGTCTCCAAACTTTTGGTATAATAACTAATTAACCGCATAAAAATTTCCAGCCATTTTTCTGGCCAACCCTCAGCACGTCTATTTCCTTTTGAATGTTTTTCTATAGATCAGCCATTCTTTCTGGTGCTTGACGTACCATTTCCTTTAAACTTATCTACATTGAAGTTTCACCTCATGCATGGAAGCATCCACCTCCTTGTTTCATATTGGGGATTACTACCTTTAAGGAAGTCTTTGATCCTCCTCCAATTTCGTGGGCCATTTTCAATAAATGCGTTATGAATTTTTCTTTCCGTTTCTTGTCTCTAAGTTCCTCTTTAAGGGATTAGAGAACAAATCCCAGCTTCCCCTTTAGACCTCCTGAATATCTAAATGATTATCATTGGCCCTACGAAAGCCGTCAATTCATTTTTCTGTCAATGCACAGCTTATGCATGGGTCCGAGCCTTTCCCACTTTCCGCTTATTTTAATAAAACTCTTATTTGATATGACGTAACTCTATATTTGATATGACGTAAACAACGTCACAATAACTATATTTTCACCATCATTTTTAGGTTGTTATCATGGATTGGGGTTTTCACAGCGTTCTGCACCATTGAAATGTGATTATTATGGTAGCGCTTATTTTTAACTCTTAGAGCGTGGAAAGTCGGTTGTTTGATGCAATCAACGATATAAAAGATGGGCAATTCAAGATTTGGAATTTGAATGGTCTGTACAAATCTCATGAATATTTCTTCAAAGCTATGAGAAAGAAAGATTGAATATTTCCGTTTAGGAATGGATGGTAACATCATTCAAATGACTGCCATACTAGGACTGCTAGCCTTACAATACCTCATTCGATCAGTCCAATGTTTCAGTAGATTTTGAATTGTTTGGTCTTCCATTTCGATTTAAGGTTTAAAATATTCAATCGTCTCTGGATAGTTTACGTAATACTTGTCCTCAACGGATCTCCACAAAAAAACTCCGACGAGGTGGAGTCGACATCAGAATTTCGGAGAATTATGGGATTTTCGAAAACAGTGCAAGAAAAATCGATTGATACATTGGTTTTGTGACACGTTGCGCCGTCCTGTTGAAGCCAAATGTCGTTCATGTCATCTTCTTCAAAGTTGGGAAACAAAAAATCACTTACGACGCCGCGGTAGCGATCGCCATTCACGGAAACT
The DNA here is from genome assembly GCA_954870665.1 of Stratiomys singularior. Lineage (NCBI taxonomy): Eukaryota > Metazoa > Arthropoda > Insecta > Diptera > Stratiomyidae > Stratiomys > Stratiomys singularior. The sequence continues at coordinate 34,183,226 of OX940879.1, forward strand.
GTGATACCCTGCTCATTTTCGAAAAAAATAGTCAAACATTGCCTCCACACCAAAAAGCAAAACGTTCACGCACACTCTGAGCAGCAGCATTGATATTATCAGTTCATTGGACTAGACGAGTACGTACACGGATTGTTTTATCAATAACGATCCAGTTTCAAGAACTCGCGTCCCAAACCGCACATCCTTTTTGTCAAAGTTTTTTCGTTAATCTCTGACAGTTTGAGTAGAAGCTTCATCACTTTGGAATTAAATTTTTAATACTTCCTATTTTGTTTCAGTAAAATGCGACCTATTTCATAAATGTCAAACTTAAAACTAACTTTCTGTCACATCGAAAATGTCATCAAGACTTGTAAGCTCAAAATAACTCATAGTTGCAATTTCAAAAGCTAGATGGCCAACTTGTGCTGGTAATCGTAAATAAAACGATTCTATGAGCTTTCTGGTTATTATTAAGAAAAATTACTCTAGGCATAAGCTGCCTAGAAATCGTTGGATGGTTACCATACAATCGTACATGGAAAGATTGCTTTTTTAGTGGGCAATGAAAAATTATCATACAAGACCTAAGGTAGTAAGGAATTACAGGCATTCAAACAATATAAAAAAACGCACCGACCATTGCAAATATCAATATTGATATCTGCATATAAAATTGACCACAGATTTAATCTGACTAAAAAAATAGGTTCTCCATGTTTTTGTTGGGATTACATATGAGGACAGCAATATCCTTTCCCCAAAATTGACAAATAAAGCATCCATACACCAAATGAAAAACAAAATTAATCCAGTAAGGCAAACAAACATCCCGCAACTTGCATGTTAGTTGAACCCAAGAAAATATCGACAAAAAAGGCATCGTTTGATTCGCTAAGAAAATATTTACGACTCCTGAAAGGAAAATATTTTATGTCCGTAAGAACAACATGTCCAGACTCCTTAGATACGGCCATATGCATGTAACGGCATAATAGGTACAATTCGATATAAAAGCAGTAAAAATCAGCTCGTAACAAAATTATACCCTTTGACCACCCCATTCCCTCCTACTTTCACTGCCTATACGATTGAATAATAAAATTTTTATGGCGGCCATAAAACAAAATTTGAAATTGACAAGAAATTCATCACGGACATTGACGTTATATTAGCTTGTCTGCTTGTAGCAGGTTTCAGAATGAAAAACAGAAAATGTTTGAAATAAAAACAAAAATATTCTAAGCAAACATGTTTAGCTTTTTCAGATGCCTGAGGTTGTTTTTCAAATATGTTTTTTGAATAACTCAAAATTGAACTTCACTTTCGTTGGCTTCAGGTACAAGGTTGTTTCACTTGGGTTTGCTAACCAAACTTGTTCATCTGAAGTTTAATCTAAACCTGTCGAAAAACAAAAGCTAGTGTGCATATGTTGTTTCAGGGAGTTTTCATGAAAGTGAATCGGAATCCTTGAAATTCAATCGTGAACACAATATTTGGCTACTGGCACGTGTAAGATGTGTAAATAGTTGTGTCCAAGGCTTCCTACCTCACTGGAACTATTCAATTCAATTAATACTTGTTGACACATATAATAGATTTAATGATTTGCTATTCATCCATCGTTTACAAACTGATTCTGAAAGTAAACAATAATGGGTATTTACATTCAAATAATGTATAGTTTGTACGTTTATTGCTTTAGTTTCCTGACCAGCAATAATAATGTGTAAATAATGATTGTTGATGTTTGATCATATTATTTGGCTTGCTCAAATCGATACTGAGGACAGTTGATGGACGGGTGCAGGTTTGATATTGATACCATATAATACCATATCAAAGAAGGCCTGATGTCCTGATATGCTATCCGAGGTGTGTTTAAAAACAAGGTGACTTTGTATCTTTAGTAAAAAAATATTTATTTATTCGTCAATATTTATGTTGTCCCCTTCAATGTAATCGCCCTATGATACAATACAATTGTACCAACGCTTTCTCCTATCCTCGAAGCACTTTTCGTTATAGCCTCGAGCTCTCCCACCGATGTAGTCTTTATCAATCGTTGTTAATCTCCGTCCTTTCATAGGTTATATTTTGGGAACAAGAAAGAAGTCACATGGGGCCAAACTCGGTAAATATGGTGGCTGAGGGATGATTGTGGTGTTGTATTGGGCCAAAAAACCTCCCGCAAGCAAAGATGAATGAGCAGAGATATACTCGAAATTCAAAAGCCATAAATTGTTTTTCCACGATACCTGACGTTTCCTTCGTATTGCTTCTCGCAAGCAGTGCATAGCCTCAATTAACCGTACGACCATATGGTAAGAACTCCTGATGCACTACGCCACGGTAACTTAAGAAAACAATGAGAAAATTTTTTTGTTTGTTTTGTTGTGTTTTTTTTTAACAGAAAACAAACTCAGACATTTGATCGAACTTAGCGTGATTTTTTTGGTTTTGGTTCACCTGGGCTCTTCCATTGAGACAATTGGGCCTTGGTTTCGATATCATACTCATAAACCCATGATTCGTCACCAGTTATGACCCTTTTGTAGCGAATCAGGATCATCATTGACGTCTGTCAACAGCTCATTACCGATGCTCATGCGACGATTCTTTTGGTCAAAATTAAGCAGTTTCGAAGCAAACTTCGCTGACACACGTCCCATGACCAAAACGATGGAACAAATTTCATGACAAAAGCCAAACCGATATGCAAACATCCTCACCAACTTCTGTGAATGTGATTCGACGGTTTTCCGAAACAATTTTCTTCACTGCTTGAACGTGTTCATCTGCTATTGACGTGCTTGGACGTCCAGAGCGAGAGATATGTAGTAAGCTAAAAACGGATGCGTTAAAACTCATGGACGAAGAAATTTTATGACATAAACATGGTTATTTTTATTGTCAGATGAAAATACTCATCATTTATTTATTCATTAAGGAAACAACTATCTTTGGTTGTGCATAGAAAGTTCCTGACCAAAACACCACATGCACTTGCACTAGATTTTTAACAATTGTCCTCCACCCTTCATGAAAACGCATATCGCGTAGTAACGTTTGTTGGTCAGAACTGCCTATACAGTTCTCCATAAAACAACGATGGTTTGACCCTTTCTATAGGCAGAAAAGTATATACTGGAGACCAGGTGGAATGAAAAGTGCTGGTGAAACGAACTTTTTCGTTTATCACAAGGCATATTTGCGCGAGTTTTGTTCAATTCTCAAAGCTTTTTGGAAATCGACATTGAACTATAGTGTCAGTTGTAAAATTGTTGAACTTTTCAACATTCTTACGGCCAGATTTCGAAATGGGACGCAAACCTGCCATTGCAGATACTATGAAAAGTGCAACCGCGGCATAGTTGAGGACGGGAAATAACGAAGTATGAGCAATTTCTCTCTTACAGGAATTTCAAAATCATGTTGAGGTACTCAAAAAAACTATATTTTTAACGTAAACAGAAGACTCCACCTACAGTTGACCGTACATTTGTGTTAATCACTGCTGCAAACCGGAGAGGGCGATTGCAGGAACTGAATAAAATGGTTCTTAACGCTGACGTAGATCTTCCGAGCAGAGCGTTACGAAAACGATTGATGGATTCCAATTTTCAAAGTAAACGATCGGTGAAAAAACACGATGAACTCAGAGAATGAAAAACTCAAAAATTGCTACAGAATATCCACACGTCTCCATAGAAGTCTGGAAAAAGGTAGCCATCGATATTGCTCCAGAGTTCTCCAACTTTGAAAATCCTAATTCAACTTTTTTGTTTCCTCAGTATGTACAGATGAATCAACGCTTCAATGTCTCACAGAAGCTGGTGAAGGAACTGGATACCGCCAATTTCTCCGCAGTAGAAATTAAATTCCTCATGCATCCAGAGAACTATCAAAAATCCATCTACTGTGATGATATGGGGAGCAATTACGATAAACCGACTAGGACCATTGTATTTTGTCGAACGAACCACAGGTCAAAAAATTTCGGAGCCTGTAGCTCTGCTTTATTATGATTTAATCGGCTTTTGAAGATCCTCATTTGTACTTATGAAAGATGCTGCCCCTTGTCACACGGTGAAATCAAAATCATTTCTGACAGAAATATTCCTTTGTTACCATGGCCAAGAAATTCACCCGATTTGAATTATTTTTATAATATAAGGCATCATCTGAAGAGGTTTATGTACAGAAAAGATATCAATTATAAAGAGACGAAACTTTTATTAAAATATGGTATGAGCCACGTGAGATGAGAGATCAGCCTACACTGGTGATATCTCCAGTGATATCTCCAAATTGAAGGGAAATCTCCTGATGCAAGTAGTAAGCATAAGCGAAATATACCCACGACAGACAAAACTGCGGCAGCTATGAGCGGGTCTCCAGAACAAAGCATGTCGGCATCTGACGGCAATGGAAAGTTGAGAATTTCATGATTTCTCCTTGCGTTTGAAGAAGAAGACTACCAAGTCTACCACCAGCAAGGTGTAATAACGATTCAATGGAAAGCGAAAATACGTTTCCATTTGTTCAAAGCCAACCAGATCCAGTTCACAACAAATAATTCATCAGTGAGTGGCAAGTAGCAATCACCAGAAAATGATTCAAGAGATACAGCCAAAATTAACGCAACAGATAAGTCAAAATTTCTAACCTCCGCAACTCAACTAGACTAGAATCCGCGTCACCAACACTCAAATCTCATTATAATCCTGCAAGTGAACACCATCATTAACATCATTTGCGGAGGCATGACCTTACTAACTTCCACAGAGATAGAACCTACCCATTTGTTAATACTGTGGCTCAACAATACCCTCCTCCATTTCACTTTTTTTCTGCTAACATCCGACTGGGTTATTCAAATCCACATACTCAAGCTGACTCCAAAATAATAATCTTAGAATCTTCCTTGAGTATCCCAACACACTCTTTAGTCGGAGGTGACTTCTAACACTGTATCACGCATGACTCAACTCATTTTTTAATGAAAATGGCAGGGCTTCATTCTATGCTTTTAAAACTTTAGCCTTCTAGTCTTTTGTGGAAACGGCACTCTGATAGCGATTATAACGCCACAGCACATATAATCCCTGACTTGAGGCCGTGGCTCAATTGAATGCATGGTGAGACTGATTTCTGCTTAACACAGCTTTTAAGCGATTGACACACAAGATTGACAGGGCACGGTCACCATACTACGTGGTTTGTGCATCGAATATGGTAGACAAAAGGGCAAAAGATGAAGCAGCGCTACACAGTGAAATTGGAGAGCTCTGCCCGGAAAATATAGTTGGAGAAATGCTTATAAACGGTAGACACATGAAATCGTGTCGCACAATATACTCGGGCACTGCTGATACTGAAAAAAGCGATACTGGAACGTTGAGAAGCATTCGGGACGGAGGGATCTTTTTTTCTAAGACTTCCTTCCTCTCCCTTCCTTCCCACTGGAGTGTATATTAACATTATGATCTGAAGGCGATTCTAGCCGTATAAACACGAGGCCTAGCTCGAAGTTATGTGTCAAACGGTTCTAATGGCTTGGTTCTCAGGTTGACAGAAGAGGTGTTATGTGGGAAATCCAGAAGTATTCAACGCTTTCAAATTTACATAACGAAGTCATAATAAATTTGACTTGTCCTACGTATATTGAAAAGGATCACCTTTCACGTTCCATAAATAATCCTGCGGCAATGCCCTGCATCACTTTAAAAAATGCTCAAAGACACTAACACCTATGCATGAACATCTTCTTGACTTTTATTTATTTTGCCCAGCACTGAAAAAATGCCGTCTAAACACATATCCCTGAAACAGATGAGAATCCTCATTATATATCTAGCTGCAGGCTGATATCACTACCTTCAAATATCTTAAACATTGTTGAAATTATTATTAAAGGCTGCACTCACTTTTATACGTATTGATGTCTAGCAGGCGACTGTTAATTTTCAACTTGCGTGCTCTCAGTTTTATTTTACAAACGAATACAAAGAAGGATTTCCCATCAATAAAAATTGTTTAGGAGATTTTTATTTCGTTTCGTATTTAACCGTATTTCACTTGTTAAAATCAATAGCACTCACTTCCACATAGCAGATGTAAAAGTATGAAACCGAAATTTCCCTATAGATGGTGCTCGTTACCAGTTTAAGGGCCGGAAGACCGGTTCTGCAGCGCTACCTTCTTCCTTTAGTAGCTGACGAAGTGTGTCAATACGCGATAACCTAAGTTTCATTCACCTATGTATTTTTTTATAAACTGCAAAATGTTGTCTTTTGTTTTCACAAACTATGATTTGCGACCACTATTTTAATTTCTGCTATCATTTGAAGGAAACTGGTAAAGAATCGCATCGTATGCTCGACAAAGCATGCGCTGACAATGCTCTCGGGAAATGTCATTGCATCGAATGGTTTAAAAAAGGGGTTAAAAAAGTCACGATTTCGACGTGAGAAACGAAGAGCGTGAGAAACCACCGAAAAAGAAGAAGACAGTGCTTCACGTTTCGTAAGACCAAAAGGGTGTTATATATTAAAGACCTGGTGAAATTGTTATCATTGATCGCTACTAACAACAAATGATCGATATGAATGGAGCAATACGTTAAAACGAACGGAATATGCATATAGGCAACTTAAAGTCATTTTGCGTCAGGATTATGCCAGCTCACACTCAGCACGGGTCACGAAAACCATCGAGACATTAGATTGGAAAATACCAAGGTACGCGGCTTATTCTCCAGACTTGGCTCCGTCGGATTACCATCTGTTCGCATTATTGGGACATGCACTCGTCGAACAACACTTCGATTCGTATCAAAATTTATGACAACGAAAGCTTGACAACTGGTTTGCTTCAAAGGAAGAACTGTGTTTTTGGCGAGGCATTCTCAACCTGTCGCGAATGTGAGAAAAATGTGTAAATTCCAATGGAGACTATTTTGAATTAAGTAATTTCTACAATTTTCAATTAAGAAACATGTAATTTTTACAAGACTTTTTTCTTGTTGGGAGGGCTATAGTATGTAAACATATGTTAACAAGAACAACACTATGAAGAAATTGAAAAAAAGGAAAGGGAGGAAGATTCAAATGATGAAAATACGATACTTTACTAGTTGCATCGTAATATCGCGGGGAGTACTATGTACCAACATCTAAAGAAAACTCCTAAACGTCTCAAGTCATACGGAAGTAAAAAAAAGGTTTCTAAGGATGCTTCCAGACAGAGAATAGAAAAAAAATTTAGTGCTAAAACATTAACCAAACACTCAATCTAACAGGGTCTGACCGATAGCTTCTTGATCCATTCAGATAACAATATGTGAAAGGAAATGAGGTAAAACATCAAGACGTGCTGCGGTGAGAATCACATAAACATTCTCATTCTCAACAAGCATTTTCTAAAATTTCTATCGGATATAGCGCAAATACATACAGCGCTGACACTTCGAACTGGAAATAAATCTTGGCAACAATCAGGTACAAAATCCTTGTGAAGTGACCGAACGCTCAAGCTATCTTGAAGCAAATATAAATATTATCGATTTGGTGATGAAATTAGACTGAAGTCGACTCAAAACAATGTGGACGACACGGTTCTTTTTTTTTTTTAAATGCCTGGAAGAACTTATTGCGCGCTGTGATGAAACTCATAAAGCCACCAATGGGTGATTGACAGTGCTCTTAGTTTATAGCTCAGCAAATCCAAAAGCTTTAAAAATAATCAAAAGCTTGTTTGCCTGTCAATTGAAAGTGTCACGCGGAAGCTTGAGTGGAAAGTTCTCTTTTCGAAGATTGGTTTGGTAATCGTTTTACCCCTGAAGTCAACCGTTATTGCAAATTAAATGAAATCCCATTAAAAGTGACGATCATTTTTGAAAATGCACCAAGTCATCCCGCCACAACTAGTTAATCAACCAGTTAGTCAATCCACAACGATCCGGGAGTGGAAGTCGTATTTTTACCAGCAAAAACTACCACCAATAAGACAAAACAATGCGTTTTTTTTTGCTAAAGACTTGAGGAAGTAATTCAATGTTTTAGATTCGATGAGAATTGTTGGTCAGTTTTGGAATGAATCTTGGAATGGTATGTCGCAAAAAAATTTGAATGACGTGTGCGTGTGTCATTTATTTCAACCACTGAAACCCAAGAAACCTCAGATCCTGAACAAAGCTACAGCATATCTGATGACGTGATCGATATTCCTTATGAGACCTACACGGTTATCGCTCCGTTCAACGTATCACGGAAGTCTGGGGTAGTAGTACAGATATTAGTAAACCCCAGCCTTAGTTTCTGTGTTCACTTTGCCTCTGCATCATGACAGTCCCTACCCTGTGTAATGGGGGAGAGTTTGTTGATTCCAATGAGGTCGAAATGAAGCCAAGTAGGGTAACCGAAACGTGGGCTTGAAACTAAGTTGCAACGCTGTGTAGTCTTGTGGTCGTTTAGTCTTCTCTGGAAAGTGAGTACGTTGAACTAATAACAGACAAACTGAAGTACCGTTGCTTGTTCAACCTTGTACCGCAATATTCAAGAATCGAAGAATTGTAGAGTTGAAGAAATGAAGATTGATGTAAGTAGTAAAGGAGATTGCACTTGTGAAGGACGAAATAAAATGAGTACTGATGAAGTCATCAACGTGATTCTAAAGCATTGGGAAGCAGGGACGTGCTGAGGTAAATAAGAAGGAAGTCGGGCTTTTGTGCGATGGCGAAAAATAAACGAGGACCGAAAGACAGGTAAACTGAGGACATATGACTCGAAGGACAAAAGAGAAACGAAAAATTGTAGATATAAAGTAGCGAATATTACAGTAGGGAAGGACGAATAAGTACCGGTGAAGTCGCCAATCGCTGAGAACCAGAGCGTACTGATTGAAAATGGAAGAAAACCGAACCGATGTGTGTTGATTCGATGAAAAGAAAATGAAGTGACGGTGAGAGAGTTGACTGATACCTAGACCTAACAAGAAGTAAGGAGAGAACTTAATGAAAGACAAACAACGTGTATGCAGATGCACAAGTGAATGAAGGAAGAAGAATTGATGTGTAGTGAATGTTCTATTTGTTGTCTACTGTTGCGAGGCAGACAGCTAACTTGACATACTAAATGTAACTGACTGAGTGTTATATTATATTTAGACTATGTGATGTTAAATGTTGTTAGAAATTCGAAAATCTCGTATTGCTACATCGGCTATGTAGGTGGAGTAGAGGCAAGACCGATACATTTGCTCATAGTGGTGAAAAGAATGACGTAAAAACAGTTCTTATATTTCAGTATACAAGCTGTGATGGTTGGTAACCGGTAGGACTCCGGTTTAAGGAAGGGGGCTAATAAGCCTGAGGTACAACTTAGTCTCTTCAGCTTTTGAGAGGTCTCTGCCCTGCGTAACCAATGTTGTAAAAAAGTACAGTATATCAGTCCCGTGTGTTTTGCGCAAAAACTAAGAGTTTTTCTCGGACTACTGAGGAACACAGCCCGATCAGAGGTTTATCACGGGTTTGGAGTACGCCGAGTAAGTTACTGTTAACCCCCCACACGGTGTGGACGCTATTCTGGCTTAAAAGTGGTATTGCGATTTCGGAGGCTTGAAAAAATGTTCAGAACGAGCCAGTGGTGTTCACGAAACCGAAAAGCTTAAACAAAGCTGGGACCCAAAACTGAAACTTGTTCTAGATCATGAAGGTGGTGGTTGACACATTTTTTCTACCATATCTGTGAAAACTGTGGAATTAAGCTTTAAAGGCAGGTACCTGAGGTAAAAACTAAGATTTCATGTGAATATAAATATCGATATCTTCTGATGGGAGCGAAGTAGAGAATTGCCTTATTCAGGGAAGCCACGTCAGAGTCCAGAAATCTTGATCGTTAAGCCCAAGTGTTGCTGAACCCAGCGCTAATACTTCGAACAACAACGCAACCTGAATGTATTCGACGAAGTAATTGTCTTTTTTTTTGTGGTGGTGAATTTCCTTTCTTTCTTTTTGTGTGAAACGTTTTCCCTTTCTGAAGCTCTCGCGCGAAAATTCTGTACCAATATAAATTGACTTATACTTTTTATATCTATGTTTAAGAAAAACCACCCGGAAGTGTTATCACGATTGTTGCTTCCCCCAGAATTAAAGGGAGAGAAAAAATTCACATAGAAAGTCGAAAAAATTGATTTTTTGAATATTCTTAGAGTTGAAGGTCCTTAGAATATCTGGTGACAACGGGAAAGTAGTATGCCGATAAATAAAAGAGTTTCAACCGAAAACTGGATACGTATTTTGCAGCACAGAGCCGGTTGGCAGATAGCGGCAAATGATCCTCCGAACAAAAGGCTTAGACTTCTTTTGTGATTGAATTATATAGTGTTTTAAGGCATACTTGGCTCCAAGTTGAATGAAAATGTAATTCATTGTTAGAAATAGCCACGTCATCAGTTGCATGGAGAATAGAGCCCCTTCATAGACTCTATCCTATATCATAGTAAGTTGCTTGCCGCTTGTACAACTATGCGTTACAGTCAATTTTTATTTGAAAATAAATACTGAAAAAAAATGGTTTCAAAAAATAAAGGTTCTCGAGAAGCGCATCGATCCGGATCTTTTCGCAAAGACCGAACACAGAAGAAAATACCGCCCAAAAATCGATATTCTGCCGAAAAACATTCCGACGAGAGTATTAGTTTGAGTGCCAAAAAATTGAAAACTGATCGTGAAACCTCTGCACCAGACGATCCAAACATCGGATATCGAATTTTACATTTCGTAACTGTGTTTTCTTCTTTGTCGGGAAGTGCACTACAGAAAGCACTCGAGGACTCGGTTTTAAAATTGTAGTTTCGTGTTCATCGCAGAAACTGACTTTCATTCCTTCGTGCCCCTACTTCAACATAGCTTATGAAATAAATGCACGATTTTTATTTGTTATGCGTTTATTGGAGATTGGTTTGCGTGGAACCATGAAGTTTTGTGAACTCATGGATTAACCACCTCCGCTTCGATAAACGACGCATGATATGATAATTGATAATTACTCTGCTGCCTCAAGTATTACTAAATTGGTGTTGAAACAAGCTGTAAAAGAAGAACAACAAGAAATAACGCAACAAAATTCGAGTGCTGATGCAACTAAACTGACCATTTCAGGAGATTGCTCGTGACGAAAACGTGTTTATACCTCATTATATGGAGCTGCAATATTCATTGGTCAATATACAGGCAAATTTGTTGATTATCTTGTAAAATATTCTTATTGTGCTCAATGCAACTATTGGAATAAACATCAAAATACCACGCATTATGAGAAATGGAAATTAAATCACCAAGCAACCTGTCATATCAATCATACCAGATCGTCAGGCAAGATAGAAGTAGATGTCAAAACAGAAATGTTCTCAAGATCTGTCAAAAAGCATGCAGTTATGTACGGTAAATATTGAAATATATTGAAATCATCAAAAAAAGAATGCGTGGGACACGTTCAAAAGCGAATGGGGACCCGTCTTGGTGAATGTAAGAAAAAGAATAGGCGGCAAATTATATTACATTACAGCTTAACAGACAGCAAGCCTGGACATCATTTCTGTCCTGAATTGTGGCGCAAGTGGCAACAAGCGAAAGCTTAAAACCAACTTCAAAATTTCTGTCAGGATTATGCTGCATTGCCGGAGATTGTGTCAGATGTTATCAACCCAAAATACAACGATCTCGGCAATGGTAAATTTTAAGAACGCTGTGTTGGCGGCTATACCGAAAACCCCAGCGGGGCCAAAATTGTTAATACTGCTGTGAATATTGTTGCATGTCATTGCACGTCATCATTGGAAATTATGAGTGTAGTGGGAATTCCAGTTGAATCAGGAGTAGACTTGTACGCTGCGCAAGAATATCGCATAGCAAAAGCCGAGTTCCGAGCCCACACGCAGACAAAAGAAGGTCGAATACGGCGTCGACAAGAAAATTTAGATGCCATTTTGTCGACCGTAGAAGACCTACACTATGGTCCTGGTATTGATGATTCCATGTAAGTTGACATATTTTATGATTTATTCATTCCCAAAACTTCAAACGTGTTTTTCTCAAAAACACGTTTTTCAAAGCGGAACCCAAAATTTCTCGAAAACCAATAAGCCTTGATATTTTTTGTGGTTTTTCTATACACTATTGTCTAGTATTTTTCATAGGATTATTTCCGTTACTTCTTTTTTGTTTTATAGCTAAAGTTATTACAAATTTGAAGCCCCAAAAATCATTATCTATATTAAAATGACCGTCATTTTGTTTTAAATCAATATTTTCAAAATCAGCTCTGACAGGTACTGGATTATATTAGCTAATTTAATAATCTTTGTGGATTTTTGTTTCAGATGATTTTATAAGATACGCCAATGGATACCCTGGATTCTGCTTTTTTCAAGGACCTCCAAAGATCATACGTTTGATATATTTTCATGTATACGTTTGATATTTTTACATTAAAAAAATTTTATATAAGTTATTTTAGTACTCCCTAAATTTTTTGACCAACAAACTTTATCTTTTCGAACCTATCTCTACTAGCGCGCCTGATATGGATATTTGACCAAACTGTTCAGGTTAGAAAAAGTACCAATTGCTTTCGATTTTGAAATTGAAATTGATTCCGCCTACGATAATTTCTTTCCATCATCCTTTCTTTTACAGAAGTGTTTTTTTACAATGTTGATATACGTTAAATTTTATATGGAAAATAAAATTATTTTATTGGATAAAGTGGAGAAAGCTGAATTTAAGATTTTAAATGTGTTTGATTTTTTTTTTTAATGATTTTTACTGTTAGATGTCTTCAAAAAATACAACAAAATTAAACGAAAAAACCATACATAACAAATGAAACAAACAAAACATCCGGAGATTTTGTATGAAATCTCCAAATATAGTGAACAGACGTCATTTTATGACCATGATCTCAAAAAACAGACGAGCAGCCTGTTACAGACACTGAGGTAAAGGGACGCGGTAGAGCAAAGCTAAATGGAAGAAATGAAAATTTAAATTTTAAATTTTTTAAAGCTCTCATTAATAAGCAAAAGCCCAACATGTTTGACAGTTTCCAGTTTTATCGGAAATAATTATTGTATCGAAATCTGTCTTTAAGCAATAACGAGACAAATAAAGTGGAAACTTTGTCCAAAACCATTCAAATTAAATTCCAATCAAACTTAGATTTCTAGTGCAGATACTTTTAACAGTACTCAATCAATATATAATCCAAAATGATTTTATATTCACAACAAACCGTTTAAAAAAAGTGTCACTGGAGAAATTCATCCCACACAATAAACTTAAAGGAATCCTCTTAATTTGGAATGATTAATTTTCACATGAATAGCCAAGTTTGGATTGCAAAATACAACAAAAACCCCTGCACCATGCGTAAATCTACACCAACCGATCAGACGAAAAGTACAAAAACAAAACCATGCTTTTGAAACTTTCCAAACTTTCACTGAGGCATACTAAATAATCTTCGCAATCCATCAAAAGATACGAAACCAACAAAGAAAATTAAGTCCCATACCACTACGGTATCAGGTGAAAAATCCTCGTAACGAATAACAAAGAGACCATTTGGCAAAACACGAAGATTTTCCGATACCGACCACGGCACGTGCACTCATTAAGTTGCGAAATTAGAAAGCTTATTATTCGCAACAGACGAAGGATGTAACAATGAAAATAATGGGTGGACAAAAAAACCTTTAAGTCATCTTATTAGTTCATTCTACCGACCCTGTCAAATGGACTAATAACAATAAGAAACAGATTTGAATGTCCTTGGCGCGAGATTGTGGCGAATAATGAAATGCCTAATCCATGATGAAAACGATTAAATTATTTTCAACATCCTTAAGGTTTTATTTTGATACTAACAAGGACTAAAAGAATTTATTAGGGGACTATTTCAAACGAAAAAAAACTGTGGGGTAGCCTATAAATTACTAGAATCATGAGCCGAAATTTTTATCAATTGAGAAACCGTTCTGTGTCATGTCCTTATCAGATCAAATTCTTGGGAAAACGAACCGTATTACGTTCTACGGCACATGTTGGACTAAATGTTGCTGTCTCTTACCAGAGAAGCAAGTATTCAAATCCCAAAACATATAATTCTATGAAGTTTTATTTTAAAGAATATTTGCTCGAAGTGTAGATGGGCATCCAAATCCTTAAATTTTTTTATCCGCTTGAATGCAGTCTACAGCAGACAGCACATTAATTGTAATCCAAATACACGTAGCATATCAGGCCGGAAATCAGGAAATTCAGTAAATTGTGAGCGTAAGCTGTGAATTCAAGACATGACGTCAAGAATGAAGCACATAGGATTAGCTTTAAAGGCAAGACTTAGGCAATATTCCCCCGAAGAAATCTTATTTAAATTCTCAAGTGAAATTTGAATTCTTAAAGCAAAACTCTGATGCGATGGAGCCTAATGTAAATTCTACCCACACAAAAGCATTTGAAGCCAGCACACCGTCTCCAATTCTCTAACTACAATCATTACTTCAATGCTGGGTGCATAGGTAAAAACAGTTGTAAGTCCCTTCTAGTAAGGAGAAATAAGGACCATCGTAATTCATATACAACAAATTCACGCAACAGCAATTGAGGGCAGGAGTGCTTCTTTGATTTTGCGATGATTTCCCCAAACAATTCTCTAAGCAATCAATTCTATTCCCAAAGCTTCATCATTTCTTTTACTGTTGAAGGTCGTTTATCAGTCATAAGAATCTGAGAAATAATCTTGTAGGAATAAAAGGATGGAGGTAAATAGTTTTTCAATACAGAAAGCACATTTCAACACATAGCCTCCACTTCCTGAAGACGTTTTGAAAGAACAGTCAGAAGTATTTAAATTTCAAAATTGATCAGAATTTCAGCATCTTTTTCTGAACATTTTATCCTTTCATTGCAAGCCAGCTTTTTCTTTAATAGAATACGCCTATGTAAACCAGACTCTAAAAGGATATTTAAATAATTTAATTTTGCAGCTTTTCATGGAGCTTCGAATGTAAATTATACCGTGGAATTATAATAAAGTTTTTATAGAAGAAGAAGTAAAACTTTCGGCCGATTTTGTATTGAGGGAAAAAATTCATGAAGCCCATTACCATAAAACCAAAGTAGTCGAAAAATGACAGCACTGTCCTTACTTACAAACACGAATTTCACAAAAAACAACTTTTTATACGAATACGAATTTAAGGAAGAGCTAAAGAAATTTATAATTTTGGCACGAAAAGGGACGTGTTTATTTAATTTCTATCGAAAGGAGTGCCGTTTTTCCACTTAAAATCCACTTCCATTTTATTCTGTCACCTATATCGAAAGAATAAGCAAATAATATCGTAACTTTCTCATTACTTTGAATTTGCTTTCACTGAAATTTCAGGAGACAATCATAGGAAAATAATCACTTGTTTGGGAATACCTACAAAGAATGTCACCATGGATTGAAGAAACCCAAAACATAATACCGAAATAAAAGAGTTGAAAACAGAAAAACTAAGATATTCCCACTCATGAAAAATTAATATGCCTGATGTTAATCTAGACATCCTTGAACATGAAGTAAGCGAAAGCGAACATATTCAACGATGTGAAAATTACGAACGAAATGCCTGAAAATACACTGAAAAACGTAAGAATTACAATTATAGAATATTGTAATCAGACCCAAATAAACTTGTCGAATATCAAAGCGTAAGCTAGCAGTTCAAACTAAACTTCAAACTCAATGAAATCGGAGGCTAATTTTCCAGATTCATTCCGAATTGTAAGTAAAACTTGTTAGAAACAGAGACGGAAATGTGGAGAAATCTGCACTAACTTTCTCTTAAACTTTACATTAATGCACAATGATTCACATGTAAACTTACACCGGAAAATTACTCTCACATAAGCCTAGGCCCCGAAAGCTTGTCATCGTGATCACTCACCAACTTCGTTTAATTTTTAAGCTCTCTGTCTCGCAAAGCTCGCATTATTTGCTACGTGGTGTCTTCGTATCTCTTTCTTTGTGATGCCCTTATGGACTGTTAGCGCTTTTTAGTGGCTACGCTATGGTTACTAAAACTTCAATGAAAAATCTGTGAGAATAATGTTGTCATTCGAATCGAATGAAGCGAAGCGAAATCTTAAGAGGAATATCCTTCTTAACTGAAGCAACTATAATATTCAACTAAATTTAGTTATTTTGTACTAAATTTGAACTGAACATATTTAGCAGATATTTATAGGAATATCTGAGGTCCCACAAAGCTGATTGGTGGGCATCCAGGTCATAGACACCACCAGACACTTCCTTGCCTTCATTGACTATGATCAACCGGTTGATGGACTAGGCAGAAACCCTCCCAGGGTAGCCCCTCACAATCAGGAAGTACGATCAAAACTTATTCATATGAAGTTCGTTTGTTTGCCGTTGTAAGTTTGGCTTCCGCTTAGCTTAGACCTTAGCCACAATATGCTTATTTTTCTAATTCAAATTACCTTTATCATCAGTTTTGAGAACAACGATTCAGAATGAAATTGAAGAGATGGGCAGGTAACTATATCTTACTTGTATTTTGGTTACAATTTGGTTATCATCCTCTCAACTATCATTTAAATTCGCATAACCATTCCCATTCGGATGGTTATTATTCAAATAAATTTGGATAATAACCAAATATTTGAAACATTGGAACGGCATTTTTTGTTTTTTTTTTTCATTTCATAGATGGGAGATTTGGAATTTACAAACTAGGTTAATTTCGGATGCAAGGAATTACAGAGAGGTTAACCCTGAAATACATAGCGATGTATATCTGAATCGTCTTTTTAAAAGCGCATATTTCGTCATGTAGTAACTTTGACATAGGGTTTCAATTCTATTAGGTTGCTGCAGATGAAATGGCCGATTTAATAGTTAATTTTTAAACAGCTGTAACTTTTTATAAAGACAATTTATTTATTCAAAAAAGGTACCAATAGATGCAAAACACTTTTCCCAACGAAGTACAAGTTTTGTAGTTTGTAGTTTATAACATTCCAGCTTTGTAGAAGTCCGAGCAGCAGCTTCATTATTAAATCTTTTACGTGTCAAAAATTGACCCAAATGTTTAAAGTAATGGTAATCTGTTGGTTAGAGGTCTGGTGAATATGGAGGGTGAGGAAGAAGCTCAACACAACACAAGTCATTTAATTTTTGCACCGTTTTTCTCGATACATGAGGTCGTGCGTTATCCTGAAACAGTATCCCCCCATACCTGTTGAGAAGTCTAGGTCATTGGACCATCAACTTCTGATGCATTTCAGCCAGTTAAGCACATTATTTCTCAGCATTGATGGTTTCACCAGGTTGCAGGAACGAATAATGGATAACACCAGCTACAGACCACCAAACAATTTCCATTATTTTCTTTGGATGAAGGCTTGCTTTCTACATGCGGCTTGGCACTTCATCGGCATCTAGCCATTGAGCCGATCGGCGACGATTATCGTATAAAATCCACTTTTCATCGCAGGTCACAATTCGGTGCAAGAACGGTTCCTTTTTATTGCGGGAGAGAAGAGAACTTGAAATCTCCATTCGACACATCATATTTTGCTCGGTAAGATCATGTGGAACCCTTTTGTCAAGTTTTTTTCACTTTTCCATGTTGTTGCAAATGGCCGCAAACTGCCGAATTGCAAACGCATGATTTCTCGGCAAAATCTTTTATGGTTTGGCGGGCGTCAGACCCCACTAATGCAGCTCGTCGTCATCGATCAATTGTCGTCGGTGTCCACTTTGCTCACTTCCAAGGTCCATATCTCCGGATCAAAAATTTTCGAACCACCACCGAGTGCTTCTTTCGCTAACTGTATCAGACCCAAATGCGCTGTTGATATTCCTAGTTGCTTCCGTTGTGTTGTGTTCTAATTAAAATTCGCATAGTAAAAGTAGCCGTTTTTGATTCACTTCCATGTTCACTTTCTCTTATTGTTTTTACGATCACTATGAAGTGCAAAACAGAAATGACTCCACAAACCAAGGTAGCAGTATTTATACTTCAATATGTCATATCATTTGCGCCGCCTTATGCCAACATAATACACTAAAATTGCAGCCAACTGTATGTCATTGCTGAATCAGCCATTTCATCTGCAGCAACGTAATATTTCAAATTTGCAAATTATCCAATCGATTCCAAAAACCACCGGTATCTTTCGTTATTTATTTTTTTACGTTTTACAATTTTCATGTCTTTGATTGGTCGTTATTTGAATTTTCGAGAGTATTTCTACAATATCGAAAAAACCAAATGCATGAAAAATTACTTAACTCAAGAAACTACGAACAACGTTGATAATTTGAGGCATACTGATAAATTTATGCTAAGAAAATATATTTATTTGCATCAATATCCTTAGTCCCACTATTAATTATAAATTCAATAAGTGAAAGGCGTGAGTATTTGTTCATCTAAATTAAGTAATTTTATTGAGGTAATCATATATATTCAAAGTGTGTGAATCATTTGGCACTAACTTCTTAGGAGTGGACATTTTTCCCGTCAAACATCTTAGCGTAGAACTTCTTTTTGCACTGTAGGACGGTAATTATTTGGATGATAGTTGAGAGAATGATAAACAAAGATCAATTTTGCATGAGGCATAGAGAAATTATATAGACTAACAAGAAACCATTAAGTACAAGCAAGACATAGGTACCTGCCCGCATCTTCAATTTCATCCTGAATCGTCTTTCTCAAATAGATGTTAAGAAAAATTCATATTTATTTGATTGAAGTAGTTTTATCCCAAAAAAGGATCACCTGACTTATTGTCTGTTTGGAATAATCTATGCACCAAGCATATAAAGTCCAAACCAACTAATTCAGATACACAGCATAGATGTTTAATCCATTTATATTCCCCTGATTTTCTCCTATTTTCAATTGAAATTATAGATTGAGCTAATTTTGACACTATTCTAAAAACAAATTGAGTTTTTTTTCGATATTTGCTATAGTATCTAGTCAACGAAAAAATCGAAGATGCAAGGACTGTCCAAACGGACGCGGTTTTGGGTGAGTATGGCAAAAAGCTAAGATAAATGAATCTTTAATTACTTATAAATATCCAGACCAATTTCGCTGAAATGCGGTCAAAAATATTTGACAATTGAAATAAGGATTGAAAAACATTTAGGAGGCTACACTCAAAACGCAAATAAGAGGTCAAACTTTACGGTTTTGAATTTCGCGCAAAATCATTTGAAAGTGGGCTTGTCAAAGGGCAAATAGTATCTTAAAAAGCAGCTGGCATACTCAATGAGGACTACTCTCCAATATCTTGGACAATAGGATTGCGATTGATCATCTTGAGATAAAGTCAATTATCTTCGGATTGTGAGACAAGGACTTTACGAGCGAAATGTATGTAAATCGAACTTCTCGAGTTACTCAAAAATGCAAAGAATCGAGCAAGGAGACTCTATTATTAAAGAAACTGATCGTTTTGACACCTCAAGACCTTTTAACCAGACCTAGGTTCGTTGATTAGTTGGTAACAAAACTGTTTGAAAAGGCTTTTTTCGTTTAAAATTTCACACGTGATTTTTCGATACTATTTTTTAAAGTTGGCGTACGAACGTTTTTTTCTGGACACATGGGCATTTCTTATTTATTTTTAATTGGTTTTTTCACATCCATGTTTTTATAGTTAGCTTGGTTTCAAACTATGGAATGGTTATTTTAGAGGAATAGAACTTTAATCGGCAACACTTTTTTATGCAACGTGTGATGTGGCACCTGTCATGTGTTCTATGGTTAGATTTGACACTTTACCATGAAAAGGATAACGCCTGATCCACGTCTGCAAATTGTGCACATTTATTTTGAAAAAAAAACACGTCTGCTCGAGATAGTCATCGCGTACTCCATCAATTTTACGGCTGCGACGGTTGACTATTTGAAAGGTAACTGTTGAGACGTTGTTGAAGCGATACGGCCACAATTATTCGTCAGAGTAGTACTAAGTCGCACATTGCGTTTGGACTCCCTCCGCGCTAACCGTGGCGGTCAAACGCCCAGAATCAAATTCCACCAAAAATGACAAAGAATTATTTTTCCAATAAAATCAAAAATATGTCAAAAACAACATTGACCGTTGTACCGTTTATAGTTTTAATATTTTTCTGAGATAATTTAAAAAACGAAGATTTTTACTTATGATTTATTTGAGCGTGAAGCGCGGGTTTGAATAAATATGTATTTTTGTCTATCCGTCAATTTGACGGGTTTTCGTATAGAACGTGTAACGTCTGTAAACCGAGTGTTCAAATTACTTGGTGATAATTGTAATTGAAACTATTAATTTATGAGATTCAATAACCGAAATCTTATGGACTTCGTATGACACTGCAACAGCACAGTTAGTTGTCAAATTGGAAGCCATTCGTGCATGAAAGGCGCAAAATTCAAATATTTTGTAGTTTATAGAATACACCAAAGCCGAAAAAGATAATATATGAAAAACTCTACTTCGACGAATAAAATATGGCCAAATAACAGACTAAACAGATAAGATTACTTTGGTTGTCCTTTGTTAGGTCGAGAAACGATATTTGGAGCGTCGAATGAGATTCCTGATAGTGTATTTGATAGTCTCATAAATAACCAGGCCAAACTATTATCAGATATAATGAAAAATCAAGGAAAATTCGCTAAATATTTTATTAATATAATAAACAAAAAACATATCAAATATTATGCTGAGTTCGGCATTTTAATAAATTTTTTTTATAATTATTGCAAGAAATACAATTACCATTTCGTGCCTACTAACTTTCCTTAAATTCATATTATTCAAGAAAATATGCAGTTGCGAAAACATGTTCGAGTCTATAATATTTCACAGCAGTGTATTTTAATTACGGTCTTAAAAGTGTTTTTTACTTGAACAGGAGTTCATTCATCAAAAAAACGATAATTTTTATCCAGTAAGCTCCATAATTAATACTTTCAAAACTCCATAGTTAATATCTTGAAATGTAGCTATTTTCCGTTTTATTAGATCTAATTTGAAATCTTTTTTAGAATTTTTTAGGAAAATCTTCCTTATGACCTGGATAGAATATTGTGACATGTTCGACTTATGTCACGCGCCACTGCAGTCATCTTAAGGGCAAACTCAAAAAACAAGTATCAATTACCAATACACCGATTATTCTCGAAGGGGAAATAGGCATAACGTAAACACATTGCGTACATTGAGTATAACAAATACGTGTGTAAATCACTCAGTGCGTAAACTCGAGAATGATCCACGTGGAAGATTCGGGATTGATTGGTACTTGTATAAAAGCGACTACAGCGAGCGGCGAAGAAAAATCTTGGGGATGAAGCGAAGTCGTGTTGCATATGCGAAAAGCGACAGTGCGCGTTAAAAGTAGTGCGATAGTCAAATAGTGTTGAAGTGAAATAAAATCGTACGCGGATAAAAAGCGAGTGATAGTAATTGTTATAATATATTTATTAGAATAAAAGTGGATAAGTAATAATTTAGCAAAAAT
The DNA here is from genome assembly GCA_954870665.1 of Stratiomys singularior. Lineage (NCBI taxonomy): Eukaryota > Metazoa > Arthropoda > Insecta > Diptera > Stratiomyidae > Stratiomys > Stratiomys singularior. The sequence goes on from OX940879.1 coordinate 34,204,810, forward strand.
AATTGTAAAGTGTTATTAAAAGAGTAAATTTTAAATTAGTTCTTGGGTGTTTAATTCACTTTTGCGAATATTTGCGAGACAAACAGGTCAACCTGAGTAAGCGCAACAATATTTATTGTTCATAAAACGAAAAAAAACTGATAAGGAAATTCAGATCGCCAAATAATCAAAATAATTATTACAACGTCGTAACAGACTCGATAATTCGCAAAAGAAAAACATTTATGAACGAAAAAAATGTATATTTTCATAAAATATAAAGTTTTTTACTTCATAGCTCCGATCAAAAAATAATTACTAGAGCATGTAATTCAATTCCTATGCCTGCAACCGAATTAGTGACTGTAAGTAAGCAAATATTTTGCACGGATACATTCTACTTTTCCGAAATTCGTGACTTTATATCATGAATAAATTAAATCTAGCTCATTTCATTTGGACTTTCAAATGATTCATATCCTAATGAATCCATTTCCCTGCCAAACAGATGTAACCATTTCAGCTTCACTATATAAATATGCCACCCCTGTCTATGGTACCAACAAGAGTAAAAAAATTTGCATGTTACCAAGCCCATGTTGTGCGCCTAAAATGTAAAATTGATATTCATATGAAAATTGGGCGCAAGCAAACATTGAATATGAATATTCATAACCTACTACATGCGAATATTACTGAAATGAAATTTTCCTACCAAAAGCACGATTGGATGATACTTTCACCCACGCTACCGAGTTGTACGTACTAAAGTATAATTTCTTCGACGTCGGCAACGACGACAACAATAGCATCGAGGACGATGATAGAAGCGATAATAATATCGTGACGCCACGTATTATCTTCGACATTTTGAATTTGAAAATATGGAAACTCTATTGATGATCGCCATCCTCGTCAGCGATTCGAAGGTTAAAATTTCATTGTGGAGGGAAAATTGTTACCATGCTTTGTTAGTGCTAGTTTCCAAAACGATGAAATCACCATACACCTGAAATTTTACTATTACACAAAATGGATAATTTTATAATATCGATTGTAATCATGAATAGGCAAGTCATTGTTTTGTTGTTTCACGCATCCCTGCTGAGTAATATGTTTAGCAGGGAATTCCTAAATGGAGGAACTCAATTAAAATCAACATGGTAACGCGGCCCAGGAAGCGTTAATGGTTAATTATAATTAAGTATCTACCATTCATATCGCTTCCGTCGATTCTTACTGAAAGCAGTTTATACAATGCCGATAGTGGGGACTATAAATTTATATTATCACGTATTGATTCCATTATCTGTTTGCTTTTCATCCGTGTTAATTAAAAGATTCTGAATCCGCTGGTGGAAAAGCAATCGAGAAAAAAGGAAACTACGATTCCTCCGTTTCATTTAACATTACATATTTTTTTTAAAAAGGAAACAGCAGAAATCGACCACATCTCCTTTCATACTTTTCACTGATGAAAACACCATTCAAATTCGGGAATATATCAATGGCTCTCCAATTTCGCCCATTCATTTTATTCACTGGGAACCTTCGATAGGATGCTTTCAACCATTCACTTGAAATACAAACGAATCCTTTTTCCGGCCGCCGGCTTCAGCAAAAACGGGATCACGTAGAGGTTATCTCGAGAATTTATAAAGCAATGAGCAGATAGAAACCAATCAACCCAAATTACAAATTGAAATTAGCCCGCCAGGGGTGTCGTTGTTGCTTGTGATCTAATTCTCATCCTTTTATCATCTGAAATTTATTAGGGTATCTGCAAATGTTTTGCACAGAAATTAAATTTAATTAACACCTTTGCAGGATGCTTTCATAACATACGAGGCTAGAAACGGCCCAAATACGATCTGAATCAAAAAAAGTTCGATACTGAAAAGAAGTGTAAAAAACAGTGTAGATAGATTCAAAGGATGGCAGTGTGACAAAGCAATATCCTATTATGTTTCGTTTCCCTCTTCTTCTCTTACATGATGAAGTATATCTACCATTTCATTCTACCGGAATTTATGAGCGCTTGGTTATCATTGAGAGGACGATACAAAAACAATGAACGTGTGAACGCTGCAAATTCAGTTTGTGCGACGAACTACATTTTCTCTTTGTCTCCTACTCTGAACAACACTTTGCCATTCAACAACAGCCACTACATGCATTACATCTAGGACATTTCTCTTTCGAATTCAAGCAACTACATGCGAATTCATATGCATGCTCTATAACCGTTCATAGACGATTGACTAAATGACCTAATTCTGAGTACAAAATCAAGAGACGCAAGAAGCTTCTGTGTTGGCACAAGCTGCCAAAATTTTCTTCCTCAAACTCCATGCAAACCAGAAATGTAGCAGAGCAAAGGACCTTTATTGTCAGCAATAACGACATTCATTTTTGTATATGACAAATTCGAATACCATCGTTCGTATTTCCTTTTCACTTCATAGCTTTAAGTCCTCATCCTTCTTTGCAATTCAACGTCACAATATATCTCTGCTGGTGTACTTTCAAGTGTCCACAAATTTTTATGACATAAAGCCAGCCAGCAGGCACTATGGGAAAATCTTCTGCAAACTATTGCTTGTCTATAACATGATGCAATACAGATTTTTTTCTTCTTACTCCTCGATATGCTTCCGTTGCTATGTTTTGCAATTCTCAGAAAAATAAGACATCCTGATTTAGTGTACGGAAACCAATTTTGTACGGCCAAGTTGCCTTGATTCAAATTTTATCTTTCACGATTTGTCATACTTCATCGTATCTGCAGAATTAATATGTTAATATGATCTAAAACTCTATGAACCACTTAGAATAGAATGACATTTTCTTAACAAATTTTCTTAACAATAAGGAAAATAATCTCTGGTAGTCTCCTATCGAAAATCAGTGTAACGATCCTTTAGAAGTGGAAGATAATACAGTCGAATCAAAACGTTATACTCTTCCACATCGGTAAATTATTGTAAATAAAGCGAAAATAATCATTTGAGGAGTATTTACCTTAAATATGCTGAATTATTCCTTGTTCATTGGACTATACAACAAACGATTCAAAAAACTGAGACATTCGACTCTGGCAAGATGACTTTACAACTCCAAGATGCATGAACGGCTTAAATTAAATCAATGCCGCAAAGCGTTTCTTGTACAATTCTAGTACTCTCACTGTTATCCTTTTCAAAAACAACTTTCATAAAATCGTATATAATCACGTTCTTAATATCTTCACTCCACCAACTGAATTCGAACTAACTTTCGATCCGAAACAAATTTTTCACTAATCACTCGCTCACTATTCTTTTACCCTACATCCTGTCGCATTCAAAAAAAAACGTAAATAACGAAGTTTTTTCAACCTCAAACCTTTTCCATTTACTATCGACTCATAACACTTTATGTAAACGACGAAGATGCAGCACCAAATACACTTTACCTTTTTTTCCTTTTAATACTTGCACACTATTCACACTTCAAACTCGAACACTATCCAATTTATTCCTTTAGGATTGACATTGGTATTTAAAAGGTCCTTCTATTTGAACCTCCACTACAAACAGGAGATATCCACAAAGATCCATTCTAACGCGAAAAAAAAAACTCGAGCGACTCGTAGATGATGGAATTTAAAGGATCAATCCGCAATCCTTGAATACAAATTTGAAAATCATTGGGAACAAAGCCAAACAAATTTCATCTTAAAAGTAGATTCACTTCAATTGGAAGTTATTTTATCCTGCTTATTTTTCACCGCAGATTTGTTCGCCAAATAAATCAACGAACAACCGATTAATGATGATGATGCTTCCGCAAATCCTGGAGAAAAACGCGACTGAATTCTCACCCCGTTATACTCACAGACGACTTTCGCTCACCGATGTTCTGAAAAGACTACTGTCAAAAATGCAACTCTGGAACGATAATAGTTATCTTGCTCATTGGAGCTCGGCAGCTGTCGGCCTGGATATCGTATCCTTAAAATGCCGAAAGTATGTTCATTGAGTACTGAGATGAATGAACATATAATTGTACATGCATAGTAAAAAAGCTCCGTGCTAACATTGAGTACCCGTTATTCTACAATGCCTGTTAAACGCAAAAGGATACGACTGGAAGCAAATAAGGAGAGTAAGCCGATAAAGCTTCTTGGGACATTTTCTGAATCTGAAATTAGTTAGTAAGTTTTTTGTACCTGATTATGATGGTATAACCGTTGATTCTCTTTTTACAGTCTTGAAGAAATCAAAAGTCAAAGAAACTTCTAAAGCTCCCAAGAGAACCTTTCAGGGCATACCACCTTATTTTTAGTTGGAGCATCGTTTCCAATGAAAGCTTGGAAATTCAAACGGAAATGAAACACTTCTCCTTTGATCTTCCAACGGAGTTTGATTGAAAAAAGTGAAGCAAGTGTTATCGATTGTGCGGTTTTCTAATCAGTGAATATGAAAATTTAGAAAATTCAAAGTTTGATGGGAAATACTTCTGAAACTGCTCTTCCATTCAAAGGACAAAATGTCAGTTTCAGATTGAAGCCCATTGAATAGAAACCGAAGCAATGGAAAGCATTAATAGATATGCAAGGTCCTTAAGAGTAAGCATCGCTCACTACCTATGTTGAGCACCAATCGCATACACTGAAAAAAATCAAAAAGCCACTAGCTACAATTTTTTGGGGGGATGATACTCGTATACTTCTCTCTTTAAACAAAGGTCTTATAATTCTTGAAAAATTAGAAAAGTGGGGACATCTGTTGTTCCATGTTAAAATCGACTCTGACCTATTTTACGGAAAGAAGCAGAATACAGCTAGTGAAAAAGAAACCCTACTCAAAAACGACTACTTAACGGAGGTTAAGAAGTCTTATATTTGGGTGGTTTAAAATATTACGAAGAGTATAAGGCAAAAAATCTTGTTCCTCAATCAAATGTGTTTTAGCTAGGCAGATTTATTTCTTACTAAAGCCAGCATCGTCCCATGGCTTCTTTCGTTAGAGAAAGTTTATCCTGTCATCGTACAGAAACAAAGATTATCCCTGCCCTCTGATATGAGGCCATCCAATGCTTCGGTTTTGTTATGCTAGTTCGCCTCTGACAATTGAGCTGTAGAAGTCATTTTTTTGTCTTTCTAGAAATCTAGAATCTTTCCTATTCCTCGGCGCTAGATTCGCATCGCATACCTTATTCGTAGACCAAGTCGACCTAAAAGATTGTGAATCATAAACGGCGTCACCGAAATTCCTATACCATGGTCATATCAATACTCTTATATGGCCTTCTTACTCAACCATTTATCTTCTAGTCTATAAGTTGATCCTGGAAGGGATTGTGGTTTCCACTACTGGCATGTATCTTATCAGCTCTACTGACTAGCTTCCGTTTGTCTCTGGTGGACCCTTTCCCTTTATTTGTTTAACAAATGTGGTGGCGTTCCACTTGGGAGTATTTTGATGAATCCTTTGTAGGGTTTAGTGTGAGGCTCGCAAGTGCTACCTCTTTCATGTCATCATCATCATCATCAAATTCAGCTCGTTCAACCATATTTGTAAATTATGATGCAGCCTCCCTTCCATACTGACTCATTGCCTTCCAAGTCTCTCTGTTTTTGGCTATTCTCATCCAAGATGTGCCTCCTATTTTCTTTATGTCATAGTCCCAACGAATCTTTGGGTGTCCTCTCTGTCATTTGATTCCTCTCGTGTATCATTGCGTTATTCTTGGGGTCCATTTGCCGTCCGTAATTCTCGCCAACTCATCGGCCCACCGCCATTTCAAGGATATTGCTCTATGTATCACGTCTGTTACTTGGGTCCTTTCTCGTATGTATCTCGCATATATTCTCATAACATGTATCGAGTAATATTTAGCTGAGCATTATCATTATTGATAATGGCTTCTCTTCGCCAGGCCAAGCATATACAATTATGATCACAAAAATAGAGCGACTTTGGATAACTCAAATCTTGTCTGAATAATTTTACATGAATAAAACTTCAAACGACAAAATATGATTATTACATAAATTTATTCAATATAAAACAAAATAAAGTTCGTTTTAAAAAAATAAAAAATAAATTGTAAACGAAATAAAATCCAATAAAATCTCTTGATCAACAAAAATAGAACTACTAGTACAAATAAAATAAGATTCAACAAATGGCCAACATAGGGAGGGGCCCACCACATCAAGGACACGACTCCTAATGAGCGCTGTGCAGTCCGTTCTACTCATGGGTCAGAACTATGGGGTGACGCTCTCAGTACGGAGTTACACTGCAAGCGATTGGCACTGGTCCAGAGACAAGCAACGCTGCGAATTACATGCGCAAATCAAACAGTCTCCGTGACGGCAGTGCTGGTAATCGCAGGGATGATACCCATCGCGGTTCTTGCGAGAGAGCGCAGAAAGATTTAGCTTCGCAGAAGCAAAGAGAACAGAGAAGAGATCACCAACCAAGAGCGACAACGCTCTCTCAGCGATTGGTATTAATCCTGGGAACACAAAAGGAAGGCGGACGGCACGCCTGATCCCTGACCCTGATTGAATTCTACTTCACCCAGCTCTTATACGGGAACGGGTGTTTTCGGTCTTACCTGAACAAGGTTGACAGGTCACGGTCACCTAACTGCGTGTTTTTCGCAGGGGAAATGGATGACGCCTGTCACACAATCTTCTCTTGCAATAGATTGAGTAAGCAGCGCGGTGACCTCTTCAGCGTAATTGGAGAACTCTGTCCGGAACCTATGGTCGGAGAAGTGCTGAAAACGGTTGACCTACTACCTTTTGTCTTTATATATCTTTCTTTTACTTTCCTAACTTTTGGCACCAAACATTGACATTTCTAACCGCTCTTTTGGAATTATTTCCCACAGTTGTTTGCTTCGGATACTGTACCTCCCTACGACATTTTCAATATCATTCCATGAATTCGCAATCGTATTAAGATCCGGCGACTGAGAAGGCCAGGAAAATGCACAAATTTTATGGTCTTTGAAGAATGCTTTCGCCTTACCCGAAGTATGCTCGGGTCATTGTCTTGATGGAAAACGCATTTTAAAGGAATGCAGTCGGTGACTCATTTTTAACAATATTTTCTGTTAAACCAATATACATACATCCACAATTTAAGCAAATAGTAACTTTAACTCCGCTCAAACTTAGACCCAATCTAAATTCGCACTGACAGATGAACTCAGCATAAATGGTGAAGAACAGATTGAGCTATCGCGATGCTTTCTCTCATTTTACATTTTTATACATTTCTGAAATTTTAGAACAGGTGACGAAAATAAAACACATTGAATGTTGACAGAAAACTTAGTTAACATTTTGAAGTGAAAATGACTATATTTTTATGACCACACTGCATAATGACATCGTCTGAGTATAGTTTCGTTTTGTGCCCAGTTTTATTTTTGCCCAGGTCCTCTGCTGGGTGGTTATTCATGAGTAGGGTCAAGTGGGGGACAGTGTAACAAGGGGCACAGTATAACATCAAGGTTAGCTCTGTCTTGTTCTTATTTGTCATGGCAACTCTTTCCGTGTTTTGACAACCTCATGTGCCGCCATCTTAATCAAGTGTCATCGGACTTCGAATTGCCGAGTTAACGGAATAGTCATAGAATTTATGTTTTGTGGAAAAAAAATGTGAAAATTTTAACTACTGAAGTTTTGTTCTTGTTGGAAAACTAATAATATCTGGTAAGTAAATATATGTTTCATTTAATCTTTAATTACTTGGTGTTTAAATAAAAAACAAAGTGAATTGCAATTTCTAACCTATAAATTTTTATTCATTTTTACTTTTAAACAATAAGGTGTGGGGTACAGTGTAACATGTTATAGTGTGCCCCTTTTAACATCTTTTTTTTTTCGAGGTGTGCTCGGAGTAATAAGATGGTTCGGAATCGGAAAAGGAAGACGGAAATTGGTCTACACGATGCTAATGATATGAAAGAAGCAATAGAGTTGGTTGAAAATGGATTACCCTTGAGAAAAGCAGCTGAAAGAAAGAACGTAAATTATGGCACTTTATATCGTTATGTTAAAAAAAAAAGATCTGTTCAGCCGAGGAAACTGAAAATCTGCGGTTGACTCCTAATTACGTGGTTAATAAAGTTTTTTCAAATGATCAAGAATCAGCATTAAAAAAATATCTTATAACGTGCTCAAAAATGTGCTACGGTCTTGACACGACTGAAACTAGAAAACTAGCTTATGAAATGGGTACATACCACAAGCTAAAGATGCCAGCATCTTGGGAAGCTAAAAAAATCGCAGGAAAAGATTGGTTGGATGGGTTTCGAAAAAGGAATCCAGATTTAACTTTGCGCAAACCAGAAGCCTGTAGCCTTTCAAGAGCTACATCGTTTAACCGGTATAATGTTGAAATGTTTTATAACAATTTGGAAGAGGTAATGAAAAGGTGTCCTAGTTTTGGCGACGGTACTAGACTATTTTGTCTTGATGAAACTGGTACGACGACAGTACAAAAACCAAAAAGAGTTTTGGCATTAAAAGGATCAAAACAGCTCAATAAAGTAACAAGTAGTGAACGAGGAACCCTTGTGACAACATGCTGCGCAGTTTCTGCCACAGGCAATGCCCTGCCACCGGCGATGGTATTTCCTCGGAAAAATTTCAAATCTCCCATGTTGAAGGGCGCCCCTATTGGTACATTTGGCATAGCGCAACCTACGGGCTGGATGAACACCGAGTTGTTCCCTCAGGTTATAAAGCATTTTGTAAAAGTAACTGGAAGCTCAAAAACAAACCCATCGCTTTTTATACTTGATAATCACGATAGTCACTTAGCTCTGGAGGCTTTGAACATAGCTAAAGAAAACAGCATGACTCTGCTTACCATTCCGCCTCATTCCAGCCATAAATTACAGCCACTCGATGTGTCAGTGTTTGGTTCTTTACAGAATTATTACAACGCCGCAATAGATTCATGGCTTTTGCGTCATCCGGGAGTACCTGTGACGATATACAATATTGCAGAACTACTCGGTGAAGCATTTGAAAAAGCAATGACACCCATAAACATAAAATCGGGTTTTAGGAAAACCGGCATATTTCCTTTTGACAGGAACATTTTCACCAGTGAAGATTTTATGCCAAGCGAGATTACAAACAGACCTTTAGAATCTTCAGCTTCATTATTACTGCAACATGAACAGACAGCAAACCAGACTACGGCTTCCAAAATTTCCTTGATGCAGGAAAATGAGCAATCTCTAAACCGGCCTTCGACATCTAAAAACTCTGAAGAACAGAACGAACAGCTCTCAAATCAAAATACGGCGCCTGAAACTTTGTCATCGCTTCAACAAAATTTCGAAGAAACACAGAAAGTCAGTGATCCGATGAAGCAGCAAGAAAATTTAAGCTTAAGAATAAATGATGTTAATAGAATGGAAGACATTTTAGCCAGCCCAATTGAATGCAGAGAATATCCAAAGGCTGGTCCCAGACTCTCTAAAAAAGGAAGAAAAAGAGGGAAAAGTTGTATCGCTACCGATACACCAATTAAACAAGAATTCGAAGAAGCAGCCAAAGAAAGAGAAAACAAGAAGCGTAAAAAGAAAACTCCAAATGAGGGAAATATAAAAATAAAGAGAAAACCAAAGAGAGTCGAAAAAGTTACCAAGGTTTTATTTGCTAGTTCTGAGGAAGGCTCCGAAAATTTAGATGAAGATTCAGATATTGTATCTAGCGGTTCAGATGATATCCCTCTTTGTTTGTTGAAAACTCCAGAAAAAGATGATTTTGTAGTTGTAAAATTTATGGGAAAAAAGACGAAGCATTATATAGGAAAATTATTGACGAATAATGAGTTAGATGAATATGATGTCAGTTATCTACGCAAAAGTAGTAAAGTTGATAATGTCTTTTATTTTCCTTTAGAACCGGATCTTGCTATTGTCAAACAGGATGATATTGAGCTTATATTGCCATTACCTAAAATGAAAAAACAAACGAAACGTCAGGCAGACTTCTATTCATTCCCAGAAAAAATTCTAAGGCAGTTTAATCTATGTTAAGAAAAGATTTTTCATAATATTATATTTTTTTATGTTTGTTTTTGATTGCCAAAAATATGTTTAGATCATAATTGAAGTTAAAGGATGTTATATTTTTGTTGCTTTTTTTATTTGTATGTTTATTGATGTTGTTTAGTTCACTGTTATAGTGTACCCCATCTTGTTATACTGTACCCCTATAGCTGTTAAACTGTACCCCACCCCTGGGGCATACTATAACAAAATTGTGATCTCAGAAAACAAAAAAAAAAATTGTTTCTATGTATAATTTTGATATTATTTCAAACCTAATATGGAGGTAAAGACTGTTGATTTTAAGGTAAAAAATAAGGAGACATTACAATAAACGGTTTTATTTCAAAAAAGAAAAATAACTTTTTTGTTACACTGTCCCCCCACTTGACCCTACTAGAGCTAGTGGTGACAGAAAGCATCGTTGTTATGTACTTATCCTTGCATCTATTTTCTTCATTTCTACTTTATACAAATTTTTACCCCTTTTTTCAGTTTAAAGCATTTTTGATAGTCACTCCCTCGGTTTTTTGATTAGATATGGATCTATAGGGTCCGAAGAAAACACTCTTGGTTTTTGAAAAATAATTTATTACAAGTGTGTAGACATACAGTAGAATGGAGTTCACATGTGCGCAGCTGTTTCGATGCAGATCAAAAAATGACCTTACGGCGAGTGAGAATGTTTGCTGGTCAAACATACGCAATTTCATCTCACCATGATCGAAGATGCGCATGCACATCAAATCGTGTTTTTCCAAACGACTTCACATGCACAATGTGTGTGCCACATGTGCAATATATGCGAGGTGACAACATTCTTGGACCCAAGGCTTAAAATGGTTGGCTTTTCCGATGAAAGTATCGAACAGTGTGTGAAAAAAACTTTTACGTCTTTGGTCGCTGCTCACATACGCCAAACTACGGAAACATTACACAAAGTTCAAAATCGGTTCCTGTGGTAACAAGTTTCCAAGAAATTAGTACATGGAAAAAAAGGGCTTCCATACAACCAAGTGGAACTTCTGAAACTAAAGCAGTTATTGAAATTTAACGATACTTAGAAGAACCACTTATGTCGCATGAAGAAAATCCAGCGTATTGATGGAGAAAAAATCACTGCAATTATCCCCTTTTGAGCCAAATTGTCTAGCAAAAATTTATTACTGTATCTACTTCTGTTCTTTGTGAAAGGTTTTTTTTCAAAATCAGACCGTCGGAGTAGACCCACACTGCAAAATTAAAACAGCTCATGTTTATCAACTGCAATAAAACACTAAATGATATAAGCTGATTTTCAGTATTTCTAGTTTTTTCCCCTGAAAATACATTAACAAATAGTGAAGTGCATTAAATAATTTACATAAATAAAACACAGTCAAAACGTTTCATTATTGTCTTCTGAAAATTTTACTATGATGATGTTAAGCTGGTGGATGGCAAAGCTACTTTGTTTTTATGGCAACGTGGAGGGAACCAGGCAAGATTTTCATTATGAATGAAAGTGAATAATCTCATAAGTGATTATTTAATGAATCCTAATCGTTTTCAGTGCAACAGAATCATTTTTTTTAAATACACATATGAAAGCTGAAGTAGATACTTTTTCTTTGGACCACGCCAATTTACTCTAAAATATTGCTGTCGGCACCACCGGTCGGAACGCCAAATTCCTCGTAGACACCTTTAGTTTCGATAAACCAATAGTTTTGCCCCCTACTAGATTCCGATCCTTTTAAGAACAAAGTTTGCATTCATGTAGAATTTGAGTCACGAGAACATATATTTAATAAAATATGATTATGAGAACATATATTTAATAAAATGTGTTGAGAGGTATGGCTCCGCACAGGAACTCGAAAACCTGAAAACTTCCGCTATTTCGAGCCAACAGCCTCAATATTTAACATAATGAAATCTTATATACATCGAATCCTAGTATTAAATTTGTTTGAATCGTCTAAAATCACGCCATCAACATCCTTTGAAACTTTCGAACTTTAGTCAGCCGCCATTTCGAAATTAGAGAACAAATCTTTGGAAAACATTTACTGCTCTATGAACACTTATAATCTCAACCGATTTAAAAAAATTCATGAAAAACTAGTGAGCACTTTGACTTTGATTGCTTTTTCAAAATGATAAATTTCGCCATTTTAAATGTGTTCATTTGATTTCGCATGGCTTTTCCGCCATTTCGTTTCGCTCAAGCAATTTAGCTGGGTAATGAACATAGTCGAGATATTTACTTTCCACTTTTCCTGAAAATTTTGTGCAAATCGAACAAAAATCACGACCTCCATTGTGTTTTTATAAATTTCATTACATCCCATATATATGTAATATGTGTATATACGAGGGTGGGTCAAATATGATCCAGACAAATGCTGTGACACGTTTATTTACTATCGAAAAAATTTACAAAAATTTAAAGTTTTTCTAGGTACTGTCCCTCACTACTTACGCATTTTGTCGACCTTTCCGGAAGCTTTTTGATGCCGGTATCGAAGAATTCCTTGGGCAACTCGGACAGCCATATGGGCACGAACTCCTCTACCTCGTCGTCGGTGTTGAATCTTCGACCTCCGAGGACTTTTTTCAGTGGTCCAAACATGTGGTAGTCGCAGGGTGATAAATCCGGACTGTAGGAGGGGGGGGGGGGGTGTTCCAGTATCACTCACCCCAATTCCGATATTTTATCGAGGATGAGACGCGCGGTATGTGGGCGCGTGATATCCTGGAGAAGAATCGTACTTTGTGCTGGAATGTTCCTCCGTTTCGAGCGATAAGCGGATTTCACGTATGTTTTCAGAAGGGTAGAGTAGTATGCAGCATTGATGGAACGTTCGGTGCGCAGGAAATTGACGTACAGCACGCCCCGCCGGTCCCAGAACACAGTACACATAACCTTACCCGCGGACCAGGCACCCCGTCCTCCTTCTTACTCCACTCTTTAGACGACACCTTGCTTTCGGGAATGTAATAGTGTACCCATGTCTCGTCTGTAGTGAAGATTCGCGTTAAAAAACTGTCCCCCTCCGCCTCGCATCGCGTCAGCAAGCGGCGACAAACTTCCAAACCGCGTGAATTTTTGGCTCGAAGTTCAACAGTTTAGGAACCCATCGTGCCGTTATTTTTGGATATTGAAGGTATTCGTGGATGATAAACTCTACACCGCCAATACTGATGCCGAGTTCAGCCGAAATGTCTCGAGCATTTATCCTACCGTCCTCCAAAATGAGTTGTTCTACGCAGCGAATGTTGCCTGGTGTGATGCTGGTTCGCGGTCGACGATCATGGGGCTCATTCTCGACAATTTCGCCGCCATCCATGAATGCTTTGGCCCATTTAAATACAGCAGCCCTACTCAGTCACTAACTTCCGAACTGATTTCGCAAACGCAGAAAAATTTCCGAGTTTTAATGCCTTCCCACACTAAAAAGCGAATGACAATACGTTGCGCAACGGCGGTCGGCACTTGGCATTCACTCAGGGTCGTTTCACGCGCGTGAAACATGCTATACCGACAAAAACTATGCCACACTGTTTGTAAGGGATTCAGCTATCACATACTCAAGCCATAATCTTCAAAAAATACGTGCGCACTATCTACAGCGTTTGTATCGATCATATTTGAATCGCCCTCGTATATAAATTGCTCTGTTAATGTTAATTCGTACACAGAATAGCATGTTTTTGTGAATTTTTTGTGTCGACAAGGTTGAAAAATCTTTATTAAAACCAGTAGTATATTAATGTATGACTCTTGAAAAATATTGTATAAAATTTTCACGAAGAAATATTTAAAAAACACGGCAATGGCAACAATTATTTGGACGTCTCTCGTAAAAAAGTAGAATTGCGGTGCCCCTCATAACTTTGTGCTGGATCATGTGAAATCAAAAAATCATAACTCATTCGTTAGAGAATTTGTTTTTCCCTGGTAACGCTGGGAGGGTTTTTCGAAATTTTAATTATTCATTTTTTGGAACACTGAAGGGAAAAACGCGATTTTTTTACAAAAAAATATCGACTAATTTGTTATTGTAAAATAAAAATTATTAACAAATTTGCAAAGAAAGCTCTCCAGCTTTACCTCGTAAATTATGTACAGTGTAAAATAGTGTTCAAAATCTTAAAAGGATCAGTGCAGTAGTTTATTTATATTTATTTAAATAATCGTAACTTCGTCAATTTGGCTCCAATCGACTTGAAATTTTGTCACAATATTCTTAAAATATTATGAATGCAATTAAAAAAATATGAAAAAAAAATACAAAAAAAATTAAATACCTTAGCCCCTCCTTAAGGAATGTCTCATCTCTAAAAAGTTTACGTGATATTTGACCAACCGATTCTTAACTTTTTTGGTCCTTGTGCTTACCCATGCACTAGACGCTCCAAAAAGATCAACATGCATATTACGGCTATAGGTTTGTTGAAGAAGTATTTTCAGGAAGCTAAGTACACAAGTTCTATCTTTTATCCGATTCAGCGGAATGTATGTCACGAAGACTCTTTCTTAAATAACTTATTCTTTAATAAAATAGCAGAATTAGGATCATATAGAATATTTCATTTGCATTGCGTGTATGATGCACTATTTTCAAAAACTCTCTAAAGTTCAAAATTGTGCGAGGTCTGAAATCATCGCAACAATCATTTAAAGACAATTCAACATAAATAAATTATAATTGAAATAGCATAAATTGTATGATAATCGTTGTGTCTCTATCTTGAGACAAATCGAATGTAGAGTTGTTTGCAGCTACGAGACCATCCATTCTTTTTTATTAGAGGCTAATATTAAAAGCTAACAACACTTCTAATTAGTGCCATTAACCGAAAATTAAAACAAAAATATGAACAAATATTCATAAAATATACTAAACTATGATTTAAGCTTTTCAAAAACTGGCAACATGCGAACCTAGAATTCGTACAATCCCTCCGAAATTCCAGTCGATATTCCAACAGCTCGAAAAAACTCTCAGCTTTGAAGCTTTAGGAGGGAGCCGGCAAACCATCTCCCGCTCTATATGTGAACTGTTGCGCAGGATTCAAATATCAATGATATCAACACGCTCTTATACGAAGTATACCAAAAAGGAAATACCATCAAGGAAATAGCGTTCTACTTTTCTCCGATTCATCGTTGCTATTTTTTTTCTTTTACTTTATTTTCCCGCCAGCCATTTTCCTCAACTTCCACCCACCACCCATTTCCATCGTCCTCATATTACCAATCCGCAGCGTCTCACACTCGATACCATACGGATCGTAGCTTTTTCTTGGTACTCAGCCAAGGTCACAAAAGTTATGCGTGCTCTTTGGCTTTCTGTTTCTTTTTCTATTTCCTAACGTTGTTGTTCGCAGCAAAGTTATCACGAGCTAAGCTAAGCTTCTATAGATCCTTTCCTCAGTCATTTCGTCTTTTAGAAGATAGTACGTACATATGCCGATTCAATTTATCTTTTCTACAGTCATTCGAGAACAAGAAGGCAGTGCACGAACAAAGCAAGAGAAATAAAAAAATATATTGCGGCGAAGGACGATAGTGGAATAGTTTGGCATTGTTAGAAGAGCAAAAGAAAGCAAATCGCAAACATGCATGGGCATCCCACCAGTAGCAGAGTTGACGAGGATAATATAAGGACTAATAAAAGGATTCCTGAAATCTCTTGTACTTCTATTGTTTTATAGTACAGCTTTTTTTTTCTTTTCCTTCGTACGTCAGCATCGAAAGAAATGCAACCGTGGTGACATCATATACGTGTTTCTATATACCAGCGAGCATTTTATTCCGTACATGTCCTATGTATGTTTCGTATGAGCGCACACAGAAACGAGAACCATAAATAAGTTTACAGACAATATGCTCCAGGAAATTGATTGCGTGCTCCACTTTCACCACACACAGATTGGAGAAATATATTAGGGAAGCGATTCCTGCAAATTAAGTTTATCCACAAGTGCAAGAAGGGATGTTGACAATTAGAGAGCAAATGTTTTCGATTTTAGAAGCTGAAAAGCTTCAAGTATGTACATATGCTCTTTGAGGTTGGCATCTATTTACAAATTCAGGGCTAGGATAATCTTAATCTGCGGCATTTTAGCTGGTCATTGTTTTTTTAGGTCATGGTCTGATATCCACATAAATTAGTAATTCTGTGAGGCACTCATTTAAGGTCACAAGTGACAGAAATTAGTTATTTAGATAGTGAACGCGATGTCGGAGGAAATCTTAATTACAACCATATTTTTTGTTCATTTATAATATGAATATTAGTAATTTATTATATAATGAAGTGAGGAACAATGTGTACCTAACGAGAAATATCTGAGCAAAATACTTCATACTCATTCAGATGTTCTACCGGTTGCCTAATGTTATCCTCCTTCCTGTCACTCAGGTGTTGATATAGTGAAAACATATACAACGTTCGCACAGTATCTAAGTACACCCTGTCTCAGCAGTTGGGACAATCAGACGCAAAATATGGGTTAGATCAAATTATGGCACTTGAAAAACGTATGTCCTGTGAAAAATCCCAGTCGGGTGTTTTGATAGAATTTGAATATTGGATGAATTATATGATGTTTCGAAACAATTTTTCTGTCTTTGAACAATGAAAACAGTGTTTTCTGTTTCCATCCGTTTGCCAATTGCATAAATTAACTAGAAGGACCAATGGAAAAACCATAAATAAATTTGTAAATAATAGTTGAATAATTAGTTGAAGTCGCACACATTATCTAAAGATAGAAAGTAATGGGCCGATGCAGTTGAATGGAGCTTGATTAAGACGGCTTAGAAGAAACTCTATCGTGAAGTAAAACATGAGCGCTCGCAGGATGATTTCAGCCAAAATTTAGCAATAGAGGAAGTTTGCTGTCACTTCGAGCCATATACGCTTACGGTGACAATCACCAGCCTGAAGAGCTATTTTTTTCGCGTTCATGAACGAAAAAGTATAATAAGGAGCAGATATAGAACTCATGCAGTAGTAATGGCATGTTTTTGCCCTTGGAAGAGAAGGTTCGGAAAGGATAAAATACATGAACTAGGACCTCCTTTGTTCCTTATACTGATAAAGGCTGTCAGCAAATGTTATCTGTGGGTACATTTTTGTCTCTTCCAAGTAATTCAATGACCATTGAATGTGGGTTATCTTAGGCATTATTCTCTATCGGGTTTCTATCTATAATGAAGACGGTTTGACAAACCCAAATCGCACTTTAGCTCCATTTGTAGTTTTAAGCTAGTTGAATACTTTGTAATGACTTATTTTGAATAAACTTCATCAGTAACATACAAAACAAGGCGCTTGAACAGCAACCAACTTTGGACAACTATTTTCGTGGTCTGCAGTTACTAATGTTTATTACTTCTTCATGTTAAGAAAGCGCAGAAGCAAACGATGAATATTTAAATTCAAGCATTAACGTCAAGTATAGGCTTTTTGTGTCACTGTCAAATGATAACTCTGTGTTTTGTCATCAAGTTTCATCAAACACTTGGAGAGAAAACGATGTGTTCATTCTTCGTTTTACGGATCTTTTTAACTTCAACATAAGCCTTTCTTCCTGTCATTTTAGCAAAGTGAACCCCTTCCCCTAAGTGAAGCCCAAACCCTAGAAGATAAAAATAGGAGCTGGCTACATACGGCAACAAATACTATAAACAACTTCAAGCCCAACCATTGCAAATATGCCCACCTCAAATGCGCTATCAATCCATAGTTTCGCAAAAGGAACCTTTCATCTAAATCCATTAAAGTTTTAAGCATTAAAACAACACTTAACAATGAACGCTTGCTCAAAATGACAAGAGCCTCATCTGAAAAGTACAACTTCTGCGACAAAACAGATATGACAAACCACTAAATATTAGTGTATTAAATATTAGTATTGCACCATATACAACAAGTTCAGGAGAAAGTTCTCCTTCTTTCGTAAGTTTAATTGTGTACATGATATCTCCAGGAAAAACTGACACTTAACTGTTAGAATCCCTCAGTCTTCATAAAAGAAGCAAGTTTAGTAATTTAGTTAAGATATAATATCTGACCATATACAGCTCACGAAAACCCGACACTAACGTTTCCTGCTATAATGGCTCAAATCTTATTCCGATCAGGACTTAGAAAATACTTTAATTGCTAATAAAAACCAAACTAAACAACACATTAAAACTGTTAACTAACTAGCTAACTAAAACACAGTTAACTAGGCTAATTTTTAAACTAATCAGATATTACTTTATTCATATTTTCATATGATTTTAAATACTTCAAAAGAAATAAAAATCGAAAACGCAATCAAAAACAATGCCGCAGCTTATTTCGATCAAATTCTTTGCCACTGTACAAGAAACAGTTATGTTACAATGCAACTGTTATTTGATTTACCGTATGTTGACGACTATATTCGTAACGCGGTAAAGATCAGTCTTGCTGGTTTATTCAAGAACATCGTGCCGAAACGTCAGTTATGAAAATGGAACCACGTACAAAAATTAAACAGCGAGAACTTGTTCCCAGTCACTTCAAAAATTGCTATTTACGCAGGTAAGTAAATAGTGGGATGGTTATATTGAGTAAAGGTACCGTGTAGGCCATCATAAACAGACTCATCCACGATAATAGGACGCACAATAAGGGTAGAAAAGCCCCGAAAAAGATTTTCAACACAACTGATGTGTGCCATATTGCCCGATAATCCGGATGCCATAATCCGGGAGAATGCGAGATGATCGGCTAGAAAACTCGCCAGTCTAGTAGAAGCTGAACTGGGTAAATCATACCACCTGGAGACGGCCCGCCAAGTATTGCGACAGCATAATTTCAACGGAAGATAACCACCCAAGAAGCCGTTTATTAACGCCAAGAATAAAATGTGCCGTTTAAAATTTGCCAAGAATTCTGGATTTTGGAATAATATTTTGGAATAATATTCGCCGTCGTATCCAAATTTAATATTTTTGGCTCTGACGGTGCCTCACATATTTAGCGTACGCCAAAATGAGAGCTGCAAGCAAGTAATTAAAAAGCCAAATTTAAAGATAGAGGTGCTAACGTTGCGGTTCGGGCCTGTATGTCTGCAACGCAATTCATTTAAACAATGGTGGGTAAGTCGCAATATATTCAAATTTTGTTAACAAACTCGCTTGAAAGTGCGCAAAACGTGGGCATTCACAATAACTTCCGATTCTACCAAGTTAATGACCCGAAACATAAATCGGATATTGTGGCTGATTTGGAACTGTCCGCATATAATGCAACCATCGGCATAGTCTCCCGACTTGAACGTCATTTAATATTTCTGGGCCATTTTAGACCCAAAAATCCAAATACTTAAAATTTCGAGTAAAAATGTTCTCAAAACTGCATTACTTGAGATATGGGCAAAAATTACTCCATAAATGACACAAAAACTGGTCGAAAAATGACTAAGAAACTCAAAATGGTTTTTGACCAACGTTTTTTTTTTTTTGTGCCTTCAAATTGAATTTAAATAATGACTTTGTGAAATATTCGAAATGAGCTGTGGCATCGCTTTAAGTTTCTTTTTTTAATTTTTGATTGTCAAAAAATAATTTCAAAAAATAAATAGTATTAAAAAATAAAAATATGCATGAATAAAAATAATGTGAATCATTGACAACCACGAACACTATATTAACTATCCGCGTTTAAATTATTTTAATATCTTGTTTAGTTTAGGTTATATTGGCAGCTCAAACTTTCTATAAGTCCTGATGGGAATACGCTGTGAGCCACTGTACATTGCTTTTCTGTCACTCTTATCTAAAAACTATAAATACACAAGTTTTTGGCCTTTCTTTCTTCTTTTTCATGTAATTACAGATAGCACGCTATTACGTCCTAATCTAGACAATCCTTGCCAATGTATAGTCTGTTAATACGGCTACGTGCCGAACCTGAGGAAAAACAATTACACTGTTGTCATTTCAAACATCTTCAATAAAAAGCCTCAATAAAGTATTGATATTACAACTACTGGTAGCAAGTAGCTAAAATTGACTCTAAAGCTGTATACTATACTAAAAGGCATATCCATTTTATTGAAAACAAATATTCAGTATGAGGAACAGCTAAGCCTGGAGAGTGTTATAACGATACTGGCAATTCCCAAACACATTACGATGTTTCCTAATTTTGGTGACAGCGAACCAGTTATAGATGGTTCAGAAAGGTAAGGAATATCGTAAGCACAAACAGCTCGATTACTCCCGGTCGGCTTCACGCAGAATGAGACAGAAAAATCGTTAGTAGATTTTTATTTGTGTTTATTCAGCGCATTCATGCTGAAGCCTTAAAATGGGTATTCCTGTCTGATGCGAAATTGAGAGGAAATTTATCAACCCAAATGAAATTCTACTTTTTTTGGTCGAGTCCGGTTAGATCTCGAGTTTGTTCGAAATGTTTTCGTTGTTTGAGCGTACGTTGTGGTTAAGGCTTGAAAACAGAAAAGGAGCAGCTGCAGCTGAGCCAAACATATCCCACAAAAGGACACGCTGGATATTACCAAATGAGCTTTCGTATAAATCATTTCGTATGAATGCAAATAAGCTTAAGGTCTCTAGACAAAGCACCTAAATAAGTTTGCCTGAGTAAGGGCAAACACCATAAGACCTTATCAGGTGTATGCATTAGTTTTTTTTCGGTTTTACTAAGAGATGGCGTCAGCGAAAAGTAGAGAAAGTATTAGTTTGACACAGATGCGATTACGATCGTCTGACATTTACATTTATTATTTACAACACAAACAAATTGAGTCCGCCAAAACCAGCCTTTGTTTTAATGTGTTGATCAATCATGCCGAATTTTGTGCCTGAAAAAGAGCATTTGTGGCACGCATTGCTTTTGGTGTTTAACCAAAATAATAGGCTTTTGAGAGTCATCGTTTTCTGGTAAGACCATATGGTACACGCTCCATCAATTAAGACATAGGAGGCATGGTTTCGACAATTCAAAGTTGTACTTTAAATGAGGAGGACAGTGAGCGCTCTGGTGGGCACCAAAATACGAATACTAGCCATTTCAAGAGTTATTGGATGGCGACTCAACTCAAACTGAACGGGAATTAGCAAAAGCATTAAATGTGTCGCAGAAAACGATCAGCAGACGTTTACGAGCAATGGGTAAGATCAAGAAACTCGGTAAATGGATCTCACACGATTTGAATGAACGTCAAATAGTAAGTCGCAAAGTCGTTGTGAAATGCTGATATTTTTTAAAAATCGGAGAGGAAAAAATCATGGCCGTAACCTGGCGAAGCAGGTCTTTCAACACCGAAGCCAATTCACTTCGGGAAGAAGACAATGCTCTGTATCTGGTGGATGCAGCGTAGTATTGTGTATTATGAACCCTTGAAACCCTGCAAAACCGTTAATTCATAACGTTACCGCCAACAAATGATTAATTTAAACCACACATTAATCGAAAAACGACCGAATAGGCCCGAAGACATGGCAAAAAAGTTGTTTGTTTAATGTGCGTATAATGCATACAATGGTTAGGCACGTTAGAAAAGAAGAAAATATATTATGAAGCATAATATTTTGTATGAAAACCATAAAGTTACTTGTACCGCTAATCATGAAGTCAATAAAGGTTGATGGTGTTGTTTGTCAATCTGAAGAACAGTTTAACATGTGAAATGGCTACTAAATCGGATAGGGTGACTACAAAACATATGTAATGTTTGTCGATGTTTATCTGCTCAGAGAGGAGCTCACTGTGAGAAATTTAAAGTGTGTTTTAGGAGTTCAAAAAGTTTTATATAAACGCGCAGCGGGAGCTCAAAAGCTCTGACGCAAAAGAAAAAGATTTTTAAAGCGGCATGAAAAATGTCGAAAGAGCAAAGGATGGGGGAAAATGAAAGCACCACTTAAAGCAAAACAAGTTCCTGCTCGAAAAACTGAAGCTTTGACAAATAAGTTGATAGAAGAATTGTCAACTACGCCTGGTTGAGCTACTTTTCGTCTTAAAAATTCAGTAAAAGATATGCGAGATGTAATCTGGGCAACAAATTATCATTAGATTTTAACGGATGCCAAACCGCAGCATACCAACTACCCAACACGTGTCGATTCTTGGTGTAAGTACCGGCAAAGCGGAGTTGAAAATTCTTCGAAAGATTATAGAGATCCGCCTATCGCCTCTACCGAAGCTCAAGAAATTTTAAAGCCCATATATCAAGATTTCACTAAAGTCGACATATGAGCAAGATGCTTAGGTGGTCTGACACAAAATAATGACGGAAAGTTTTAACAATTGTGAGCGGCAAAGAACTCCTATGGATATATTCAATGGTGGAAAAATTATAGAAATTGCAACACATATTGCATGTGACATTTTCAAAGAAGGATTTGGTTCAATTATGAAAATGATAGAGACCATGTGCATCCAGATTTGTCCCAAAAACCCTTGAATACGACCGCAATTGCAATAACCTTTGCATATTCGAAGCCAGCTGAGACAACTCTGGAGCTTCTAAGGACATCAGGGTGAAGTGGAGGAATAATAAAATGCATTACAATAAGATTCTGAAGGAACTGAATGCATTTTGTATAGAATCGGAATTGGTGTCTAGCTGTAGGTAACTTTTTGAACTTCTTCAACCAAAATAAGTTTAAATGCATTTTACTTAAAACCACTTTTTTCATACCGTGACGATGATTTCTCCAAAACTACTTTACCGATACTAATCTATATTTCTCAAATTATTTCCACTTACTGTACACATGTGTAGTTATATATATTTGAAATATTTTTGTAAACCTAAAAATCACAAGAAAATCCCTGGAACCCCTGGAAAAAATAGAGGGCAGCGCATTGTCATAGTCGACTTAACCGAGAAACAATCCCAAAAACTCCTCTGCATGGGCAAAATAAACGCTGATCCCAGATCTGATGATCTGAGACATATTCCAGGACCAGTGAAGTGCGGGGTATTCAATAAAACCTTAACCAAAACTAAAGCTGCTCTGCAATGACCCGTGTCCTGCAGATAAACTTACATCGGAGCTCAAACGCCCAAGACCTGCTTGACCAGTTCGCGAGGGATATGAAAGAAAAGATAAAAATTCATCAGCATGGCACAATGATGAATCTGGTACCTGTGTCATATGGGTTCGAAACGGCACCCAACTGCGAGTTCAGGTCCGTGGGCGAATAGAAGGTTTCAAGTAGCTCCGGTGCCCAGGAATAACATTCTTTAGTGTGTACTTGACACCGAACGAACCAATAACATCTTTCCAGGCAAAGCTCAACTCTTTGGAGGACACTGTCTTGAGCACAAAGGGTCATGTTCTTATCAGGGTAGACTTTAACGCCAAGGCTATTGAATGCCTCAGTCAGAACCCAGGGGGAATCGAATCCTGGAGATAGCAGCCAGAATAGGGCTAGCCGTGGTGAACACTGGTAACGCTTCCACTTTCCGCCGCTTGGGCTGCGTGGGTACCATTCCGGACGTGACATTCGACTCGGAGTCCCTCTCCTCTATGACACACAATTGGAGAGCTCTAGAGGACTATTCGGTCAGTGATCATCAGTACATAGCATTCGAGATCCGCGACAACGTTCCTACACTCCCAGATACTTAGCGCTCCGCCTTCGTGTGGAATACTGAGAGAATGGAATTGGAGAAGTTTGTCGACACGCTCATGAAATGCTCATCGCCGGGGACCAGAGGAATGACTGCTGAAGACATGGTGAACTCCACAATGAGTACCATCATCTCCGCTTGTAAGTCATCTATGCCCCGCCGGAGACCTAGATACGGAAAGCCTCCCGTGTATTAGTGGTCCACTGAAATAGCTGAACAACGAAGGGAGTGTCACAAACTCCGATGGATGAGATAGTACGGGCACTTTTTCCAAAACATCACGTCCGTGTTAATGCCGCCCACCGGAAAACAAGATCAGGCAACATTAGAAGAGTGGACTGTACACTTTTCACGAGGAACAAGCTGGAACTAGTAGCTCTCTCCGTGAAGGTGAAAAAGGCTCCGGGCCCAGACTGTATTCCAGCCGAGGTACTGCAATTAGCCTATCACTCTTGCCCTGACTTTCTGCTCAGTACTTTGAATGCATGCTAGCGGAAAGGCGTTTTCCCTGAGCGTTGGAAAACGGCAAGACTCGTGCTGATCAACAAGGGGAAGGGAAAGCCCGAGTCGCCGTCAGCATACCGACCGTTATGCATGCTAGACACGGCCGGGAAAGTGCTCGAGAAACTGATAAAGAGAAGACTCGCAGACGTTATACATGCCACTGGAGATCTTTCTCCAAGGCAGAACGGGACGGTCGGTTTCAGAACGGGACGGTCGCGGAGGTAGTGAGTGCGGTCCAACAGGTGGAGGCACGCAGTCGATCCAAACGTCGGGTAGTCCTTCTAGTGACGCTGGACATAAGGAATGCTATCAACTCCACTAGATGGACGAATATTCTGAAAGCCCTGGAATGCTCTTTCCAAGTACCATAATATCTTATGCGGATAGTCCGAAATTACCTGAAGGATCGCAGCCTGATCTACGACACGGCGCGAGGTCGTCGCTCTCAACAAGGAACTGCCCTGAAAACGGATGTCACAGGTGCAAAGACGAGGAGCACTGCGGATTGCATCATCATACCGTACATTCTCTGGGTCAACGGTGTTGGTAATTGCAGGGGTGATACCCATCGCTCACCTTGTTAGAAAGCGTAAAAGAATCTTCCTCGAAAGGCACGCGATGAATGACGATGCCCTCTCGACGAATGGCAACAATCATGGGAACGTGAGCTAAAAGGAAGATGGACCGCTCGGCTCATCAACGACTTGAGATCATGGCTCGGTCGATCGCATGGTGAGACAGATTCTACCTGATCCAGCTACTGAGCGGACACGGTTGTTTTCAGTCTTACCTGCACAAGATAGGCAAGTCACGGTCTCCAGATTGCATATTCTGCATTAGTGTGAAGGATGACGCCCGTCATACTTTCTTTTTATGCAGAAGATGGGGCAAACAGCGCGGTGATCTTGCCGAAAAAGCGGGAGAGCTCCATCCAGATAGCATAATCGAAAAGATGCTGAAATCATTTGACAAACGGAATCAAGTGGCTCATTACGCCCGGGCAATTGTAGTCATGAAAAAAGGCATACTTGATCGGCTGACGGCCCCGAGGGTACAGGGTTTTCTGCTCTAGCAATCCGCCTCCTCTTTCCCATCCCACTGGAGAAGGAAACCCTGTGTCGCGAAGGCGACAAAAGACGTAAAACTGGGTAATGTGTCAAACGGTTCCAGGCTAGACGCTCCGGTTGACAAAGGAGGTGTTTAGTCGGTAGTCCAGCAGGTCCAGTTTGACACTAGGAATCCGACACTCAGGGCGTAAATAGCATTCATCTCCCTGCCTACCCCCCACCCCTCAAAAAAAAATTTTGGTTCACACTATATCCACAGGTCTATGAAACAAAAAAAATTTATTTTAGGTTTCCTTTCATTTTTCACTTCAGGATCATTGTCACCGTTTTATATGATTTTTTTTAGGTTGGCTTTGAGAAACCCAACATTTTGTTAAATATAATAATAATAGTTCAATAAAAAAAAAAATTTCGTATAATTTGATAGAGTATTTATAAAACTTATTAATTACACTTATATCTACACCAGGGGTCTTGTGAAAAATTCTTAATAATAGGACGGTTTTTGGGTGCATAAAGCATATAATCCCCTTAAATTATTTTATATCACATGTTGGTTAACAACTTAGTTTGAAAATATACAAAAACTGGTGCTGGGCTGCTGAAAAGCAAATCAAAATTCACTGTCTACACCAAAAATTTTCACAATAGTGAACAAATATCAAGAGCTTTTGATCCGAGCCTTTTTGGACGTAAAGCGAGACAGGAGCCGTGGCGCCGCGAGAAGAATGAAGAAGTTTCAAAACGCTCTGTAGCAGTTACATTCAAATTTGCAAAAACTATCCCAGACAGACATCGATATCGTATGTAAGTCGTTTTTTAACTCTACATTAGATGATTAGTCTAGGACATATACCATGTAGAATATTTTGAAGTGTCTTAAACGTGTGAAGTCACAAATCAGCGGAATGTAGTTTTTCATACTACATAGTTGCATTCATTGTCCCTTTTTCAATAATGTGAAGATTCAAAACATACCATTAGCACTGAATCCCAGCCCCAATCAATCAAGCTCAAAACAACTTCTGCAGTATGGAAGGCTGTCAACAGAAAAATGGGTCCCAACATTCATTGCACTAGAAAAAAAAGGAAAGCAAAACTTTAGTAAAATATATTCATAAATTTGGCATATCATTTCATTTCAGATAATGGTAAAACTTTGCATTGAAACTTCTCCTACATTTGCTAAATATTTTATTTTTATTCTTGTTGCTTCATAGTCAATTGTCAACTTTTTAAAACATATTTCACCCCGAAATTTTTTTATAATGAACTTCATAGTTTCGAATTAATTTAAAAAAAACTCCCTTGGCGTACTTCAAAAATGAGTCCCATGGACTTAAGTGCTGCCGGAGGATATTCCTCTGTACAAAACAAACACGTACATTCAGTGAAACGTGAAGCTTCTTTACTTTTTTCAGTCCAAATTTTTCATAGCTACAATATAATTTTCCACATATCGCGTTCAAATACCTTTCGAGGTAATGGAGAAGCTGCCTATGGTGAGATTTCAACGAAAACCAGAGTTTGGTATAACCACCATATGTACGCATTGAAATGTCTATGTGAAGGATTCTTCCTGTTTCACTCTTTTCTTTTTTTGTGAGCAAAAATTATTAAGTATGTTAGGGAATGTTGGAGCAGCAACAAAATACATTCGTGAAGATGGTGCAGATGATAGAAACAGTTCAAAGTCTTCAGAGTTCTCAGTGGGAATTATGAGGTGTTTAAAAAAGTAGAATGAGAAGTGCCTTTGGTTGTATTTATCTTGAAAAGGAGATTGAAGTTAGTAGAGCAGAGAATTATCTTTTTACTTTTATATATGATGTGAAGTGAAAAATTTCTCGTGCTGCAATATGTAAGATAATGGATCGTTTCAAAGGTAAGTTACGGTCGTATGAGCAGTTAAAGAGCTTATGCCAGTTTAGTTTAACAGCGAAGTAGGTTAAAATTGCTTGAAATTTTTCATCATATATACAACATACATGTATACATATATATATACAACGGACATAAATAATGATTAAGTAAGAGTTCCTACATTTTATCTTTTATTTAAGGGCTAGAAATAGTGCATGAGTTGAGAAATAATATTAAATTCAGGGTGGGCCATATAGTAGCTTCCTTTTATATCACATGTTATTTTGACACTGACAGCTGTTTCCCCCTCAAAACTATTTTAGTTAGGCGGTATTAACCTTCCGCGGAACGAAATGAATCATTTTATGCTGTTTTACTCAAAAAGCCCATTGGAAACCCAGCTCAGGGGCGTTAATTGCATCTTGCGCTGTCACTTGCAGACTTGTTGTAATTACGTCATCATCATCTTCCTGATTTCTTGTTGTTGATCCATTGGTTGAATCAGTGCAGTGCAGTTTGGCGGAGGAAATATCGCAGTGATGCACTAATCCTCAGTTGTCAGTTCTTTTTGAGACGGATGACCGCGAACGTTATCAAGAAGCAATAACGCTTTTTGAGGAAAATTAAGATCTTTCAACCATTTTCTAACTTCTGGTACGAAGCATTCTTCAAACCACATTTTGAAAAGGTCTTTTGTCATCCACGCGCTTTTTTGACAATAATAGTATGCAGGTTAATCAATGTTTTGAATGCACGTGGTTTAATAGGTTTTCCAACGACCACCATCTTTAGCGCGTGTGTACCCGCAGCGGTAGCCCATAGTAATATGGTTACACGTTCTTTACTTACTTTCCGTCCAGGTACGGATTTTTCGTTATAGCAAACGAAAATTTTGTAGGTCTCTCTGATTCGTCTGCATTGTACACATGTGACGGGTTAAGATTTGAATCTTTTGCTTTTGCAAAAATCTTAATTTAAATGACTCTATGAAGACTCTGTGACAGTCATTAAACGTATGCCATGACAACTTTTGAAACGTTCTAGCCATCCCTTGCTTGCCATAAAATCATTATTATTTCCTCATAAAAAACAGCTCTCATAGCCAACATGGACCCCGAAATGGAAGCAGGCTTATTTCTACCGCATGTACAAAGCTTCTTCTCTGATGTTCAGCTTTCTTGAGTGTCTGTCTCTTGCCTGGCCCACAGTTACTAGTTGACACGAAGTTTTAAATCTTCTCTTGTTTTTTTTAATATTGTTGCGCTTTGTCAGGTGCGCGAACAGTTTGCTCTCAAATATTCTTCTCTTAAGACAACTACAGTGGTGCGTGACATTATTCGAACATGTCACAATATCATAAATTGCAGATCAGCCTACGCCGTATTCACTTGTTACTCAAAAAATGTTTTTTACATAAGAATACAAAAGACAGCTTTTCAAAATGAACAAAGATACGGCGAATACAAGATGGCATAGTATCCCCGCTAGATTGGGTACTCACTCTAAATAGGGAATGGTTTAAAAACAGGCGTTCAGAACGAATGCGTCTACCGAGGATATGATGGTATCATCATCAGGATATGATGATCATTTTTAATGAGAAATTCCTCAAACCCAAGCTAAGTTCGATACAGTCCTAGCGCTTACTTTTGTATATTTGACCTAGAGTAAATTGACATCAGCGCTACGAAATCACTACTTTGCTATCAATTCGGTGCCAAAAACTTCCTTCTCAATAATAGAAGGCATTCAAATAAGTTTTTTGAACATCCTGAAAACCTAGGATCCGTTAATCTGTTTCAGATTTTCAAGAAAATTCTCTCGTTTTTATACTAGACACATTCATACATATATTCCGGGTATAGCCTCCTACCAGTGTCCCAGTGCCCCATGGCAATTGTATTCTTAAAAGATGAAGGAAAAATTTGATTCGCTTAAAACAGGAGAATATTCAGAACACCTAGGAGAGATCAGCAAACTAACGTCGTGGCCCCAGATAGTAGAAACCACAAAAAGGATGATGGACTTTTCACAGTGAAACAACTGATGGATAAGTTTCATGGTAAGATACGCCCACTGTGTATATACTGCAATGGTGAGGCTAATCAGTTAATATAGATTGAAAATTTGGTGAAGGGCAAAACAAAGAGATCAGAAAAATTCTTTCACAGAAAGCGTTTCACAGGAATTTTAATAATTACTTTCTCAGAAAGAAATTATTGAAATTCCTACTAATATCTCGTCAAGGAATGGTCTAGACAGACTGCCTACAGCAGCATCGGAAACATTGCAGAACCAGATGGGATTTGCTAAACACATTCGGTGGGCGATCGTCAGATTAAAATCACAACTATAAAATTAATGAGAGTACTCGACTTACTAGACGAACAGAAAAGAGTGCATCAAAAAACTGCTTCATTTTCTCTGCGTCAAGCACACAGGATATTTGTCAGGACATTATATCCCAAATTCAAAGGAGAAGTGTTAATGTCATTAAGAGGCTTGCTTTCGTTAATAAGCTTGCGAAGGAGTTTCCTAGCCACCCTGTATATCAGCATTTGGAAATATGATTCATTCTGACTGCTCAAACCTTGGAATTTGCAGTGAAGTCAGTGACATTGAAGGGACATGAAAGCGTTCATAAGACTTATAGTGGAGTTCACCGAGTATGTCACGGTTATATCTCTCATTAATACTCTGGCGAATTCCACAACATCCAACCTCTAGTGGATGGTTGCGTTGTACGCTCCCCTATTACTGATGCAATATAATTGTAGTCGGCCGTCGTCTTGTCCTCTCGTACTTTCAAAATGTATATCGCAGGCATAAAGGACTCCGATGCGAACTTCACGTCGGGGATGCTTCGATGAGAGGTTGTGTGTTGCTAATGTTCATAGCGTCTGTTCTGTCCTATATACCATTTCTAGTACTATTTTCCCTCGGAAATCTGGAAAAGGCATTCCCAATTCAATTGTCCTGGCAATGAAACACGCTTCGGTGTTCAATAACGTTTTCCGCAGTTCATTGAGTTTGCTGTGAAAGAATAACATTTGCTCATATGTCCTAGCACTGTGATTTTGGTTCAAACTAAGAGCAGAACGCTAACCTGTAGGCAAACAGTAACGGTACCAGATCGGCCAATGTATCAGTCTGTCTGATTGCAGAGCAGATTATAAGTTAATGTGTAGGGCTCAAATCATAGTTTGCATATCGCCTTGCACGGAACCTTTTAAGGTCCAGACACCCCCTTTTCCTAACATGAAGCAGATCTTCAAGCTTCAGATCTTAGATTTGGATTCTCGGGCTATTTAAATTTTATCCATAGTCAGGTTTCTTCGGGGTGGAAGGCGTTAACATTACTAAAAACCTAGTCTACCCGACGGCCACTCATACTTTTTCGGCCACCGTGACATACTCAATGTCTCCTCATTCTAAATATGTTTTTGCCTGTACTGTTGATATAACAGCTTTCGAGCCTAAGAGATCCACCATAAGTTCCACGAGATTACCGTCTGTTTTGGTACCTCGTACCGTTCGTATACATATACTTTTGTTTTTCAGAACGTCACATTCTTCCTGATGTCACTGTTAATCGAAAGGACACTCTCTAGACTTACGTCCCCTCGTTTGGCTGTTTTATATGGAGAGCATATCAGCATTGCTCACCGCTCTCCTTTGTGGGCATCTTATTTCCATATATTCACGCTTTTTGGGCGTGTACTTGGTCACTTCTTTAGCATTGACATGCTGTGTTGAATGCATGCAACGGCACGGATGGCTTCAATAAGATTTCCCTTAAAATACCAAAGATCACTCAAGCACTTTCAATTAACAAAATTTTACTTAACAAATTTATTTATCAGATACTTTTCGCCTTCAACTCATGTGTCAATGTCAACACATAAGCGAATAGGAGGAAAATCAACTCAGATTAAATTTCAATCATTTTAAAAACCTGATCGGCACTGTATCGGTCAACCGTTTATGGTGACCCCCAAAGCGCCTAAAGTTCGGGAGAAACACAATGATTCACCACATTTTCAGTTGTACAAGGTTCGGGTCTTTTTCTCTTAAGAAAGAAAACAAGCGACATCCCATATCCAATCAAGCCTTGATATCGCTTATAATATCTTCAGGATGATTTTCACGTATCTAAATACGAATCGCATTCACATATAACAAGTTGAAAAAAAAGCAATAAGTTGCCTTCGCTATTCTCTCGAGTACAACACCATATTCTATCACCTTTCTCGTTTTTAAAACTTTGCAGGATTGACTGTTCAGCAAAAGTTCCTTTTTGCGTGTGACATCCCGTTGTAAATAAAGTTGTAAGCAAACTTCTAAAACAATCACACGCTCAAATTTGTTGGTTAAACTTTGTCTTTAAAGTTTTCTTTCAACTTTGTCGTTTAAAAGATCAACTTTTCTGGTGAAGTCCAGAATTTATATGAACTTTTATGATTAGAAATTACATCCTTAAGAAAATACTGTGTTTTCTCTAGCAGACAAATCGCGTAGGCTGACTTTACATGATGTATTAGACAAAGGATGTCTCAGACGGTGATACTTAACATCTGTGGAAATTAATGTCGTGAAGAAATATTATGCCATTACCGAAAATTCTTCATCGATGTAACAGCTATTTATTTTATTCAAATGCGAAATATCCAAGTTGATGAGAAAAGTTACACCATATGCGAAGTTGATCCATCTGCATGCATTATCGTCCGTCCTTGCTTCATAGCAGTTCGAGGAAACTTTGCAAATTTGCGTTTCAGTGTTCAAGTCGACCTTACTGTTGATTAACAGGTTGCCGCAGTATTTCAGGCCATCTAATCAATATATGTGTAGTTCCGTTGCAATAAAAATATATTTGTATAGGGAAAAATAATAAATGTCCTCTAGAATCTATTTCCACTTGCTTCGCAACAACGAGGACTATACAAACATTCGTTTTAAGCTACATTTACACACTCGACTCGACAAAGTTCATCGTACCGGCTTGCCATTTTTCCACATGTCTGGTGAAAATTTATAGCATCACAAGTTCGTTATTACTCCATTCTACCCTGGAGCATCGCCCCACAGGGATGCCGGAGAATCCTTGGATCTCCAAAAAAAAGTCCAATAATTCTCAAACTGGAATTCCACTGTGCATATAAATGGAATATTATTAACTGCCCGAGAGTGTCTTTATCAGGACTGGTCTCAGCGTAAATACTTTCAACCGTTCAAACGAAATCATATCCAAGGATACACATACTTCTCGTATATGTGTATAATATGTCCCTGCTAGATTTTTTTCATTCGATGAACTAGTGAACTGTATAGCGAAGACGTATGACAACTTTATGGCGGACACGGTCATTTCTAAGCCCACATACAGGTCAGAGGACACCGACATTGATCCGATATGGCGATTCAGGAAATAAAAGCGAAGATTAATTAGGTTTCTACGGCAGTAACTCACTCAAAAAGTACATCCCACAAAAATGTCATTAGCGTTGATATATTGTTGATTAAGCTCGATGGCAGGGACATTATGATGGTGGATGTTTGTTTAGAGTGCCATAATTATGGCATGTTGGGAGCTGCGTCCAAGTTGACGAAGGCTAGAAACGACGGCGACATTTTATCGCTGATGGATGGCAAATATTAAAGTATTGTCCTTGCAAAGTTTGCCGATAACATTAAATGATATGTTTATTAAGAGAGTAAATTGGGTGATTACATGGCTCTCAACTGATGATTAGTAAGTAGTTCGGGAGGTAATAAATGGTCTTACACGAAAAAAGTTATTTCACCGCAAAAGTTTCTAGAATTCATCATAGCTCTCTGTGTTTCATTGCAAATTTCCCTTGGTTTAGGAATAATGAAGTTATCGCCTAATTTTATGGACATTTACAGTTTTTGGTAGCTTTTATTTTGTAATCAATTTGTAAGTCGATATTTCCATTTGACTATAACAATAAGTACAACTATCAGGACAATCGTTTTAGAATATGTTGAGATTTAATACTGCTATTTAAAATTTGATTTGTGCTAGAAGCTCTTAAAAATTCTCTCACTTTGATAGAAATTTAAGGCGTTAGAAAAGTGTTAAAATGGGCAGCAGCCATTAACTGATGCGTCACTCTTTTTCGGAGAATCATGACTCGTAGCAAAGCTTGTCATTATTTGGGTTGGGATACACACACTACTTTTTGCAAAGGATAAGGGAGCGGAACCGATAAGTGAATCCTCTGCACATATTGGGTGTGCGCTAAACTTGTTGTGGTATATTCATCTATTTAAACTAAATCTCATATTCAATGACCATTATTATGTATGACTTGTCTCCAATGTGCTATAAGTCGCTTTATCGCTCTCCTGTAGATAAAAGTTGCCCCCCAATTTCGGGTAATTTGCGCTCTGTAACTGCAGCTGCGAGGGGACCCACATTAACATGGTGAAATATAACTCCACGAAAATTGAATTATCCAGAATATTTATCGCGCATTGCTTGATGAAGTCGCTCCGATTGCTGACATTACATGCCCACGTTCAACGTTTTATTCCATTCTTGACAACTCTATACGTTTCGGACGAAATGGATGTACGGTAACTAGTATGAGGGTTTCCCAGAAGTTTTTTCCTTTCCTTTTGATTCAGCGTTAAAGGATAGTTTAATATGTTATATAAGAACCGCTCTCTTCTTTGACTTTCTTCCATCTCCCAGGAAGCCTAATTATGCTGTCTTACCAAACTGTTAAGGCGTACTAGTACAATATTCATCTAGGTGTGTTTCTATTTCACTTATAGATTTGAAATAGTCGGAGAAAAATATTTAAAGAGGGGCACAAGCAGTAATCGAATGGAAAAATGGGGAGTACGAACCCTCTCCCATCTTATATTCATTTTGCCAATTTTGGCTGTTTTTCTGCTATGGCAGCTTTCAGTTGATCGAGCTAAATTTAATATTTGTCTGAATTGATCGCATCCCCTTGAGGAAAGAGTACGTCTTACTTTGAACCTTTCCAGTTCCATTAAATACACAAAAAAGCCTTCTTCGAATGAAGTTCAGGCTTCATAGATATTCGTATATCACATCTTGCTTATATACCATTTTTGTGTACCTCGCGAACACTACGAGGGAGCACCCAACGGAAACCGAACCTTTTTTTAAATTAATTTATGTTTTTAATTTTTAGACAAAAAACCTCCAGTTCATTTCAAGGTACTCTCCAGCGGCCCTAATAAAATCTTTTTGTCTAATCTTTTATCTACTGTTAAAAAAAAATATCAAATTTTTTTCTGTGAATTCTGACAGCTCCTCTGTCGTTTTTTCTTTTCTTTACTTCAGTAATGTTGACAAAACGCCTCTATTCATGTCTCTTTTCATGTAAGAAAATGAAAAATTTCACAGGAAGCAAGGTTGGATAAGTAAGGGTGATGGGTCATAAGTGTTATGACATTTTTGGTCACAAATTGGCATACAGACAAGTTCTAGTGAGCAGGGGAGTAATTGTCGCAGAAAAACCAGGCACCTGCCTGTCGCATATCAGGCCACTTTCGCCGCACAGGGTAGCGCAATATTTTCAAAACTTGCAGGTGTAACAGCTAGTTAACTGTCTAACCCTGTGGCAGAAACTCTGAAACAACGACTCCTTTTATACTGAAAAAAGGAAATCAGCATTGTTTTGATGTTTGATTTCTCTTAACGAGATTTTTCGAAATCTTCCACTTGAAGTCTCGCAATGGCTTGATTCAGGGTCATAACTGTAGCAGCAGTCTAGGCACAAATTTTGTAGACTCCTTTTTTATTATCAAATCTTCCGTTTAAATTCGCTAAACGGAACTTGACTTGAAGGTTTGACTTGAAAATTTCTTTAAAAGTTTGTCGTCGCTCTTTCAAGAATATTTCGCGAATTTTTTCAACATTTTCGTCCGTTTGGGCTTAGGACGGTCGACTTGGACGAGGTTTGTCTTCTTTAAACATTTCACCACTTACGAAATGGCACAACCATTGAAACACTTGAGTTTTGCCAAATTAATTTTTGATTCTTAACATAAAAACATCAAAAAAATTTTAACATGAACTTCGGACGAACCTCACAAAATAATGCTGCAATTTCGAGCTTTTAAGTAGAAATACATAGAAAGCACTGCCAAGCACTGAAGAAAGTACTGAAAGCCAAGCCAGTCTAAAAAATATACAGAAGTATCTGCTGGCAAATAATTAGATATTGCTCGTAATGCCTATCAGTAACTGCAGTAATTCCAAGATTGTCTTGTACATTCTTGTATAAGACCCATTTTTCATATCCAATAACCATTGATCGGAGAAATCTTTCATTAGTTTGCGGAGCAAGATGCGAAACACAACATGTCATCCTATCTATCTTGTTTGCAATAGTCCATGGGGTATCCAGGTTACCACATATTCTAGCGCATTGATTCTTTGATTTATTTCTGTCTTCTGGACCTGGAACTTCTCCGATTAATCCGCGAAGGTCATCTCATCATATCCTTGTATGATTCCCAATAGATCACCATCTGTTCCTCATTTGAGTCGTCCTGATCGTGACAGATCTTCGAGCTGTAGTTCTCCATTACGAAAGAACTGAAAAAAGTATTGAGGTTCTCGCTCTGTTAGCAAGTAATTTCCATGAATTCTACTTATATTCCGAAGAAACTCCACTTCTCGGTGTCTAAGATATAGTTTGTATAGTAAAAAATACTAATATGAACTTTACAAGCCCACATGTTGATCTTTAACTTGAAAACTAAAATGCAATTGCAACGGTGACCTCTTTTTAACATCGTGATGAGATTTCAAAAATGCTACTTGCTGCCAAAATGGGATCGAGGGTGTATGATTTACGGCTCAAATGAAATCCATATGGGAAATCTCGGCAACTTTGGCCAAAATTAGCAATCATTATAGATGGCATTTTAGAATTTTCCAATAAGGGAGATATAAGCTGTCATTGAAACACAACACAGTAGATTCAGTCATATTTTCTTTTGATGTTTTGAGTTTCGTTTGATTTTACTTCTTTTTCGTGAGCTAATAATTATTACCTGTGGGTAGCTTGGGTCCGCCGGGCCTTGCTTTGTGGGTCTCGAGGACGCGTTTCGGCTGCATACAGCCATCTTCAGCTCGTTCGAGAACGAGAACGAGAACGAGCTGAAGATGGCTGTATGCAGCCAAAACGCGTCCTCGAGACCCACAAAGCAAGGCCCGGCGGACCCAAGCTACCCAGAGTTAATTTTGGCCTGCGGCAACACTAAAACGAACTTCAATTATTACCTGTATCGTGGTGCTTTAAGACAAATTTTTGATACCTCTCGAAATATCCTTTTGATTATAGTTTTTGAACATAAACTTCTAACTTATTCAATAGCCTAATGGTTTTGTATCAAAACTTCTTATTAGCCAATCGGATGGACTGGTACCCTTAACTGTTAACATTAACTGATATCGTTAACGACTCACCAAATTTTTCTTAGACACCCAAACTACCACAGTACAGTTTGACCTGTTTTGTTCACAAAATGTCATCGGAATTAATGTCAAAATGTCGAAAATGGAAGTTCGATTAGCATACAACGGTCTCGATAACGGTCCCCATTTGCAATAAAAACTATTGGCTGATAATGCGTTCACAAAATGACACTCACCAGAAAGATTCTCAGAATATAATAAAAAGTCACTGAGCCATTTGACGTTTCACTCACACTAGTAACAGTAATTTTATTTATTTGTGGATCAGCCAACACAAAAATGCACCCCATATGAAATGGTTTTATGATTTTTGATGTGAATTGGAGGCATCTTCGGTTGTCCCAGAAGTTCCAAACTCCCGACCTAAATGGCGGTAGTTTGATTTAAAATTTCGCACCACTACTATCGTGTGTAAGTGCAAACAAAAATTCAAATGCAAAGTAATGCAAATGCAAGTCAACCTGGAGAGCCTTGATTCTTAGGACTGGTTTAAAATGGATTTTCACTGCATGCACTTCGACATAGTTTTTTTTGAACTATCATGATGAAAGAGTAAACTCCCTTTCCAATTTCGTGATAAATACCGAGCATTGTTTGAAGAAAACAACGAGCGTTTCTTGCGCGAACATCCCTTTATATACATGGCATCAAAACTGTTCAATTCTCGATCATATAATGTGATAAATGAAGGTGATAGAATATCAAGCTGTTTTAATAACAGCACACATTAACTGTATTCCAAAACTAGCTGCTGTTAGATCATATTCCTGCAACCAAGCAAGACCGTACGTAATAACAGGCTAAGATTTGTGTAGAACTTCGGGGTTTTATACGGTCGCACAAGGTTAACGTCGGGTTCTCGCAAGTTTCTCGAGAAAATACTGCCAATTGATTGATTGTCGTGTATGTCAGTGCGTGAAAAATAATTGAGGTGAAATTTCAATGTTTTGTTTACGTTTTGTTTGTACTCATGAGCGAATTGTCAAAGTGATCAGGAAATACGTGTAGTTCTTCGCATGAAATGCACCTGAATTTCTCCAAAGTCGATCCGAATCACGAATGTGAAAAAAGAGACGGATGCTCAGGTAAATGTTTTTATCAGTTTTTAATTGTCACAAATAAGAATTTATGTTTCTGTTGTTTTTGGTTAAAACTTAAATTAATTTAAAGGGCTGTTTCATTTTAACTGAAATATAAAAAAAAAACATGCGAGGGGGCGTTTTTATGTTCGGAAAATGAAGGGTAAAAAGAGAGAATGAATTTAATTAAATTAATTGAAATTAATTGATTTTTAAGATCTTCCAATAAGCTCATGTATTACTTCATAAAAACAAAGTTTTGTCGTGGCCGAAAAATGAGCTCAAACAGCGTATTCACTTGAAAATGCTTACACGGGTCTATGTTTTAAGGTTCACATTGATAAATCCAAGTTTTGCCTCCAGTAACAATTCGATTCAATAGTCCATCATTGTCTTCACTACAGGGGTAAAACGCACGGGAGCATTCTACGCGTTGTTGTTTCTAAGGCGACTTGATCATTCTCAGTACCCATTTCGCGCTAACACTTGAAATGCCAAGATGATCGTGAATATTTAAAAGTGTCGTAATTAACCATTTCAGGAAACTGTTTTTGCTTTAGTCCCTCATCTTACAATATTAATTTCTCGACTTTTTGTATCATTTTCGGAGCACACTTCTATCGGCCGCCCGGGCCAAGGTCATCTTCAAGTAAGTCCCTAGCTTGTTTCACGATTCTACCACATGTAAACTGCGATCTTATTTGGAAAAGAGAGAATGACAACGGATACCATTCTTCCCGTATGATTTCAACAGGCTTTCCTGGCGAGGACTTTCCGTGAGAAACATACAGACTTCACTTCCGGATTTAGGTGTTTGATCGACGATAGTTCAAAAATTACTGACCCGATTAAGATAAAACTTGCTATTTAAACTGATAATAAGCTACTGAACGCGTTTCTTTCCATTGATTACATTTACGAAAGATCTATCCCTCTATTTTGGGACTTCGCAACGTATCGTAGTATTTTATGATAAATTATTTTGTTATTGCAAGTATTGTGTAAAACAATTCTTTAAAGATAAAAATGAAATATTGTAAACATTTTTTATTTTTTTTTTGTTGTTGTTGTGGTGGAAATAATTTGGTGTTGATGTTTAAGTCGGTTTCAACAAAATAATGAACGGTATTGACGTACGAGTTGATGGTCTGATTACATAAGAGCGTTCAATCCATCATGATGAAGAATCATCAGACCCTGTAGATCATTGTGGAAATGAAGAACATATGTCTGATATGTATCTTCGAAAAATAGCACTGACGCCTTTCACCAGATGTGTAGAAACTGTACTGTACGAAAAATGGCCCTTACGACATGCTTGACCAAAGAGGATGTAAGGAAAGATTTAAACGACAGATGAAAACGACAAGTCAATTTTTTGGTAAATAAGCCCGTTATAGTCGAAACAGTGAAACTTGTTTTGTGCTAAAAGAAAATTTTAGTCAAAAGATTGAATTTTTTTACTAAACAAAAATAAAGACACAAAGCTCCTTCGAAATTGATCTGATTTCTTCGTCAATGTTTGTCAATTGAAGTTCAATGGCAACGTTGGTAGGAAGATTTTGTTGACCTTGTTGATCAAAGTATCGAATCTCATTTCTCTTTGTAATATACATTTTAGAGGTGTCTACAAACAATCGGGGCCAAAATTGTTAAAATTCTTTCAACATGCATGTTCAAGAATGATGTTCCGCATTTTTGGAAGCTATGAACGTGTTGGGAATATCGGTCGGATCAAGACCCCACTTGTAAACTGCCCAAAAAGACGACACTCGCGTAACGAAAGCCGAGCTGCAAGCACAAAAACAGACGAAAGAAGGCCAAATACAGCGCCGACAGCAAAATTTAAATGCTATGAATATGCTGTTGGCCGTAGAAGACTAACACTATGGGCCTGGTATCGATGGACCCATTCAAATGGATCAATTTCATGAATTATTCATTACCAAACTTTGAAACAAGTCTTTCTTAAAACCACTTTTTCAAAATCGGTAGTCAGAATTTCTATAAAAAAAAAACCAATAAACCGATTACCTTGAAATCGTTCATAGTTATTCAATATAAAATTATCTAATTGGTATCATAGAATCTTTTTCACTATTTAGTCTTGTTCTTGAGGCCAAATAATAACTAGAACGGCGTATCAAGTTCCCTAATCCAAAGAAAACTTCCACAGCTTGTGTCCTGTAGGTAGAAAGGAAAAAATCAGTACCTTGCTACTCTTTTTATCAGAGAATATCTTGTTATAGTCTTGTTAAGGGACCTGATCTGGGTAGGTTTTTCTTCATGAACTATTATTCAACTTATACTCTCTACATTTTTCTGCCTTAGTAATGACTTTCATTCGAGATCTTGAACCTGAAATCTTGGACAGTTGGACTGAGGTCGGAAGTGGAAAACCGCTAATTTTTAGGTATTCCAAAAAGATTAGCTGTAGCATAATCTGAAATGTCGAAATAAAACGTTCACGATACATTCGTGAATTGTTGACAAACAAAACCTTATTGGTTTCAGGTGTATTGGCCGTTTGTAAGGGGACAAATAGCCAAAAGAATGAATTTGTCATTGTGGGCCCACCGAACATCTGGAAAAATAATGGACCAAAGAAACCCAGGAAGGGTTAATCAATTAAAAATATGTTTTCTTGAATTTTATCAGAATTTCGATATATTTGAGGCTACAGGAGGGAAACTTACATATGAAGTACATTAATGACAAAACTATGAATGCTCACTCAATTTTATTTACAAAAATGCACTCATAAATCACGATAGAAAGCTGAAAAAAACGTTGTTTCAAAATACAGATTCGCAATACCACTTGTATGTTTAAATAATAAAAGCATATTAAACCTAATTTATGATATATCTTGAATAAAATGTACATGAATTGTAAATCTAAACCGAGATTTGAAATAATCATTAGTACGCTAAAGTTCATCTGTGTTCATTTTGGGAGCTGTCAATGAACTGAAAGTGTCGATAAAAGGTTCATTTTGCGTAATATAAGTTTAAACCCTTGGTAAATATGATGGAGCTTATATGAGATTATTCGATTCACAAATTGATAGTAATGTCAAATAATTATGAAAGCAAAATACTAAAAATATTAATAATTAACTATGTTGATTGTCCGAAACATGTCCAGTACATTAAATATTAAATTAATTTCGTTTGCTCACCTTTATTGTTTTTGTTTAATTATATTAGATTTTTGAATCTTCTTTACATACTCATTTAGCTTTGTAAGAAATTCATGGGAAGTCGAAACTATGTCAAATTGCGCCATACTAGGTGCAAATAATTTAGTGTCCGATTTTTGTTCCCGAGTTAAATGTCGGTTAAATTATTAGTTTTCATACAAAAGAGTTTTCGTGCGTAACTTAATGCAAGAATAATATTCAGTAAATAATGCTAGTCACACTAATAGAAACAAATACTAACAAATTAGCAGAAAATTAAAAGTATTTCAATGAATGAATGTAATGTAATTTATTAGCAATGTTAAATTAAAATTAATAAATCGGACAATAATTTGCCAAGAAACCCTCGTACAAACTTCACGTGAACTGTCACATCCCGATAGCTAATGAGTTCGCGCTCTGTCACTGACTAAGCTTAACAATCGACGGAAGTTATCCAAATGTCTAGCTTGGTATTAAGAGCGTAGTTGATTGTTTTTGAAACTCACCACGTGGCTTGAGATATGAATTCGCAGTTCAAAGAATAAAAATCAGATGCAACAGAACATACTTCCCAGAGTTAGATGTTAATCTCAATAAACCAACAGAAGTCAAGAACATACCTTTGGAAAGCGACTCAACATTGTGATTTCAGTAGTGAATCATAATATTTTTAACTTAAAGAAAACGTAACCGTTTTCGTTTTTTCCTTATGCGCCAAATAATTTCACCTTTTCCGTACCTAGCACAATTTGTCGTCCTATTCTAGTGAGTTTTTGCAGACTGATTGTTTACCACTTTAAGACATTTTCTGCTGTCAAATGCCATTTAAAAGCATAGCAATAGCTAATTAGAAATTCATTGGTGGTCTACGTCGAATTCTCGAATAATTTTAAAAATAACTTTTTGCTTAGAAATATGACAGCATATACAGAAGGTTACCTGAAGCAAAAGCTTCTTGAAAAGCTGGAAGCTACGCATGTGGTAAGTACTTTGTTTTGTTGAAACCACCTAACCATAGTGTGACTAAATAGGTAAATTTAATTGTGTATTTAGTTGCAATTTAATTGTGGAAAGAATGATAGTTTAGCTTTTATAATTTCCGTTGTTGTATGTTTTGATGAAATTTTCGAAGTAAGAATTTGAGGTATGAAAATTATGTGAAATATTGATGCATCTCATTGGGAATTCTTGTATTGAGCCATCATTTAAGTCTATCAAGAATTCACTTCGCACTACTTTGATAGAGGCATAGTCACTTGGGACTAAGCGATAAATAGAATATAGTCTTCTCCGATGAATTCCCGGTTTTAATTCTAGTCTAGCGCATTACGATTGCTTGTATATGGAACAAAGTCATCTGACAACGTGCAAGCTATATTGGCAAGCAATTTATGCTCAGTTGAATCTAGAATCCTTACCAATAGGTGTGATATTGCAACTTAGGTTTAACCTATCCTGTGTACGTTGAAGCCTCACTCACCAGTGCCTGCGTATTATCAATTTATTCATTTCAGATTCGCCCTTAGTTTCGATATTAGTTTGTTTTGTATATTTTTATAAAGTTAAGTTCTAACACCAGTACGCTGAAGGGACACTAATTCACCGAAGGATAATTCAAAGTATAATTCAACGGAGAATCCTAAATGGAATTCGTTGGAAAACATCAACTTAGAGATGCGCCCGTTGCTCGGTCAAGTCTTAACTTTCCATGAAGCGTATGCTCGCATGCCCAAGCGTCCTACTTCTAATATTTACAAACGTGTACTGTCTTCATGCGGCGGTATGTTAGTTTCTGCATTTAGTCAACGATGCTGGAAGGAAAAGCCTACCGCGGATG
The DNA here is from genome assembly GCA_954870665.1 of Stratiomys singularior. Taxonomy (NCBI): domain Eukaryota; kingdom Metazoa; phylum Arthropoda; class Insecta; order Diptera; family Stratiomyidae; genus Stratiomys; species Stratiomys singularior. Next base: position 34,247,516 of record OX940879.1, read on the forward strand.
GTCTATTTACGCAAAAAATAGATCAGATATCAGTGGTGCTCTTATATTCTACAACAAACAATGAAACATCTAACTGTAACGCATTCGCACATATCACGCATTCTTAATGACGACGTATTTGTCGACCACTTTTGCACACACTCATTGCTACTCAGGGATGCCGGACCGCACGAACTAGAAGATTTGTGTCTTTACTTCATTCTTTGATGTTATCTATTAAGGCGATATTTCGCTCATATAACAGTAATTATTTTAGGACATTATTCATTTCCAACTGACTGAAGTATTCGTTTTTTTGGGTCTCCGTTGAACCTCGCATCTGTTGCCTGCCTCATATTCCATAGTGATTGATTCGAAAGTGACCAGTTACCTTGGACTCGTTACTCGTTGCCTATTATGATCTCTACCATTTCTACTTCGGATCCTTCGTAAATTTGTTTACTTCACCTTGCTTGTGAAGTATTTGTGATTTAATCGCTGCTTCTTTCTCTGGGGACGGGAATCTGCTTTCCCGTATTTTTCAAATGTGCCCTTGATCATTTACCTCCTGTTTCCCTATGTATAATTTATTAAAGCATTTTCACTTAATTTTGTAGATGATCCTCTCCCTTTTCGCATTGTTTAAAATATATTTAAACTGGAAGTGCACGCTGTTTGAAACCAGTCGAATGTTATCATCGTTTTTCTATTCTATTAGAAAATAATTCTAAAAGTTTGTTCTATTAAAATTAATGACTGCTTGTTTCTTGTTTTTCTATTGCATTTTCATATTTTATATAGTTTTCTGAAGCTGTCTTGCGTTTTTCCACTTAATCCTTCATGGGCCTACTATGACGATATCGTTATGAGTGGCTTTCACGATGCTGAACCTCACTCAAATGCAGTGCGGGCGACCTACTACCTCTTCCTTAAAAAAAACAACTTGAGTATGTATAAGCAACAAATGCGGTTTAGCTTATCTTCAACCGCATCCGTGCAGTGAGCACTTAAACTTTGGCTATTGACAAATTCGTCATGGTGGACCCTCCAATTTTGTTGTGGCAAGAAAGTATTAATTAAACGGTTATTTTATTAATTTGCTTTTACTGAATTGAAAAACAAAAACATACGAGGGGGCGTTTCTTTACGTTTCTATACAAAGAGTGTATCTTTATCCGAATATTATTTTTTTGTTTGGGAGGTGAAGGCTATTTACGCCCTGAGTGTCGGACTCCCGCTACCGGACTACCGACTAAATACCTGTCCTGTCACGCCGAAAACCTAGCCTGGAACTGAACTTATCCGAATAATAAGCTGGAACTGCGTCCTTCACTTCTCCATTGCTAGAAACCCCATAAATTTCTTTTTTAATCTTAGTGAACAGATTTTATTCACTGGGAGACAGGTCAGAACTGTATGTCGGGTAATCCTAAATACCGAAGGCCAATTTGTGCAGGGAAGCCAAGGCAACACGACGCTTGTGAACAGTGTCAACAGTGACAGTGAATTTACCAGCTGACTGTGATTTATGGTTTTTTGAACCACTGCATAGGGTCCTGTTTAGACTCAAGTTCATAATTGTGAATTCTAAGTAACAATTCGATTCAATAGTTCATCCTTGTCTTCACTACAGAGGTTCAAAAACACACAAACACTTACGCGGCGTTGTGTTCCATGCGCGGCGTGTTCATTCTCGGCATCCATCTAGCGCCGCCCTTTGTCATGTCAAGATGATTGTGAAGAATTTTAAAAATTGTCATATCCTATACTAAAATGATTTCTGCAAGCTGCTTTTTCTTTGGTGTAGCATCATCTTCAGAGAGACACCTCAGAACCGTCGTAAGTCTACCGGGCAAAACATAAAGAATTCCAAATATCCGTCCATTTCAAATATTTTATTTATAATTTAAATTTAAGCAAACAATTGAGGGAAGCGATAACATCGCTACCAGTTATTTCACGAACTGCTTAGATAGTAGAAGACATTGACATTGTACGTATTGTACGCAACTAAGCAACTGGTGATCAACAAGGAGTACGATGATGAAAATTACTATCAACAATCTGAGTTGTGGGTCTGAAAACAAAACGAGAACCAACCAAAAATGTGGCAATAAATGGAGATTCCGGGGATAAAATAGGCAACGTTCGATAGTTTTAAAACAAACAGAACGTAGAGGGGCGTTTTTAATGTCATATTTAATAGTACATTTTGGGAAAATGTTGTGACGGAGGCAAATCTCGTCCAAGGCCGTCGAACCAAACACCCAAAACGAAGATTTGTATTAGGTGTATAAATATGAAATACGGATTTTGCTAACAGATGGCATAACCACCACATATGGTTTGTGTCGGGGATTACTAATATGGCATTTTGGAGGGCAAACATCTGTCAACAAATTCCAGTATGTCAGAGGTTTTGATTGTACAAACAACATAGTTTTGTTTCTCTTCAAAAATGTCGAATTACGTGCCAGAAAAAGACGGTTTACGGGAAAGTCTAATAACCTTCTTTCATTTGAAGAAAACGGCAGCAGAAACTTATCGATTGTTAGTGGAAGCATATCGTGAACATGCCCCACGCCAAGACACTTGTCAACAATGGTTTAAAAGATTTAAAAGTGGCGATTTCGATTTCAGCAGCAAAGACCGTGGAAAACCACCAAAAAAATTCGAAGATACAGATTTGCAAGCATTATTGAATCAAGACAACACACAAACTGAAAAACAGTTGGCAGAAGCGTTGGAAGTTACTCAGGCAGCCATTTCACAACGTTTAAAAGCCATGGGAAAGATCCAAAAAGCTGGAAAATAGGTGCCGTATCAACTGAAAGAAAGAGACATCGAAAGGCGAAAAACCATTTGTGAAATTTTGCTTGCCAGACAGAAAAGAAAAGGTTTTTTGCATCGGATTTGTTACTGGCGATGAAAAGTGGATTTACTTCGACAATCCCAAGCGGAAAAAATCATGGATAGACCCAGGCCAGCCATCGACATTACAACCATTCCAAAATATTCATGGAAAGAAGACTTTGCTGTGTATTTGGTGGGATAGTAAGGGACCTTTGTATTACGAACTACTGAAACCTGGTGAGACCTGGAGAAAACTGGTGAACGTTACCGACAACAACTGATCAAATTAATCCGCGCACTTAAGAAAAACGACCACAATTTCACCAAAGACATGATAAAGTCATTTTTCAACATGACAATGCTCGGCCGCATGTTGCAATACCTGTCCAGAACTACTTGGGAAACATTAATTGGGGAGTTCTGCCCCACCCGCCGTATTCAGCAGACGTGGCTTCTGACTACTACTTGTTTCGATCGATGCAGCACGGACTTTCGGAACAGCACTTCCATTCTTACGAAGAAGTTAAAAATTGGCTTGATGAGTGGTTAGCCTCAAAAAATGAAAAGTTGTACTGGGATGGAATCCATCAATTGACAGAAAGATGGGAAAAAGTCGTAGCTAACGATGGCCAATACTTTGATTATTGGATTCATTCGTTCTGTTATTCAAATAAATGCATATTTCAAGCAGAAAAAATCCGCATTTCATATTTATACACCTATTAGTTTGCACAAGGCGTAAACAAAGCAGTGTGACAACGTGGGAATGCAAAAAGTGTAAGGTTGCGTTCCATGTACCAACATGTTTTGAGACATACTATCGAAGATTAATTTAAAAAGAATAAAATCAACTAATTTTAATTATTTATCAAACATCTTGCAAGTTAATTGTACCAGATGTGCGGTATACGCTCTATTGTATACACATCATAGATAGATTGCGATTGGTATAGTTTTGAACGCTCAGTCTGTGTCCCTGCGCGCGACCGACCTTAGAGTAGGTTTTTACATGCGCAATTGGAAATGAAATCACAGCGCAAGAAATTTCAGATCATTCGAATGATTCCTTTCAAAACCTCAATAATGCTGTTGGTGTTTTGGTGCAAATCAATTTCTACCGAAATTGAGCTTTGAGATGGGTTGAGTCGCTTCATTTCAAGACCAAATGCATACGAGAAAGTAATCTGTTCAGAATCACGCTATAACATGTTAATTTTCCCGATGGTATCTCTCACAGCTGGGCTGGTTCATACTCCGTAAGCAAAAATTCAAATATCAAAACGTTCAACAGCGAGAGTCGAAGTCGGCGATTTGGCACATTTGGGGGGAATCTAGAGAAATCTGGACCAGAATAAAACGGGAAAGGGACAGTGGAGTGCAGATCGCGACAAAGAACAGATCGATTGTTGGATAGGGATCATCGGGAAAACAGAAAAGTCAAGGTGGAATAGAGATCGTCGGAAAAAGAAAAGTAATCGATAGTGGAAGTTTTTTTTTTTTTTGAGTTTTATGGAAAGATTGTTTTTTGGATTTGATAAAAAGATTAGGAATGGTGTGCGGAATAGTGCGATTGTGAGGATTGTAAGGATCGAGGCGAGTCGAATGTCAAGAAACTGTATTATATCATTGTTCTGTTCATTATATAATGCATGTAAACCGTACCCGATCGGGTAAGGTGGTGGTTTTTTTTCTCTCTTTCTTCTTTTCGATTTTTTTTAAGGTTTTCTATTCATTTATTTTAGTATTTTGATATTTTCTAGTTCTTTGCTAGTATAAGCTTTTCTTATACTTTTTTTGGTATTATCTTACTTTTTTACCTTATTTTTGTTTTTGTATCCAATTATTTTTTTAATTAAAACATGAAGTTTAACTAAACCAAAACTGAGTTTCATTTCTTCAGGCATTCCTCCTCCTCTCTCTTTTTCCCAATATGTTAATTATGTATTTTTAGTTTTGATTAAGGTGGCCCAGCACGGCAGTGATCTTCCCCACAGAACCCCGACAGACTGAGCGCAGCCGGTCTCAGAGAGCCACCTAGGGGAACCAAAGATTACTGCCACATAAATGTCTGCGACCGCCGTAGATCGCAACAGATCTACTACTACATACACAGTATATAACTTATATTGGTGACAAGAGAAATCAGTCTAAAATTTTCAATATCACCATCGAAGTGTGGTTTATAAATGAATAAGGATAAGCTTGCCTTGTTTTCAAGTCTGCGGGGAATAACTTTTATTTATGCACTTGTTTCAAATGATATCTAAAGTTTTCGCAAGAACTGTCACTACATTTGTTTAGAACTTACCGTCCGAACCATAAAAATTTTTGCCATTTTTACTTACTGAAGTTGCTTCTAGGGACTTGATCTTAAACATGCGACGGTGACACTGCCTTGTTGCTGTTAGACAAGATGGTTAAACATAAGCCAAAGTAACAGATGTTTCGGGCTCTTACAAAAGATGTCAGGTTTTTTGGTTCCGCTTTTTAGTGTGGAGGTAGACTGCTCCCAGCGTTAAAAGCGATCTACATCCATATTGAATTTTGTACCTATCGTCCTGTTAAAATATACATTTCTTTAAAGACAATCGAAGGTTACCTAAGATTAATCAATCTAGTTTTATAGTTTATGCTTATTTCCTCTCTCATTCACTGCAATATTGTTTTACACAGCGTTGTTTTACACAAATGTGGGCATCAAGTGTTAGGTATTTCTGTCTTACCCTGTTATTGTGCCTGTGAAAATACGTTTGACCCTAGGGTGCTTCATTTTTATCCCAACAAAGGGGGTTAGCGTATCCTCCGTAAGTCACTTGTAAAGTATTCGCTAGGGTGTTATTGCCAGGAGGATGAGAATCCCTGCAGAGTAGTATCGATTTAGAAAAGTTTTGGTGTGAATTCTACTTTTCGGTCTGAAAGTATTCTATTTACTATTTGCCGTCGTTATCAAGGATGGGAAATCAATTTTCGCTCCTGCACCTTCACTTCTATTTACTTTGTAGACAGAAAATTAACCTCGGTATAGAAAATGCATGAATAGTTTTCAAGCAATTGGTATTTGTCTCGAGAAAGCTTGCCAGTATATTCTGCTACTCGCTAGTTGAAAAGCACTATTTCTAGTTGGATTGATTTAGTTAAATTGGGAAAAAATAAAAGACTACTTTGGGAAAGTTTAAAGTTTGTATTGAGGCAAATAGACACCATTTAATTTGGTACCATAGATACCGAAAAAATATTTTTTGAGAACGATTGGTTTGCCTTGTGCCGCCGCAACTCTTTAATATTTTCTTTTATACGTCTCTCGGTGCCATTCTTAGTATAATCACTTAATATAATTTCAGAGGAAGTAAGTTGGAGCTTGAGGTGATGTGCTCTGCCAAGTTGCTGTATATGATTCTTTCGCGTTTCGTTCGTTAGTTAGTTAATTTTTAGTTAAAAATTCTCTTTATTTTTTTTTCCAAAAAATTTACAATAATAAGTACAACCTTTTAAAAGGAGAACAAAAAAAAACAGATAACAATCTTAAATCTACCTAAAACTTTGGCCACTTAGGGCACTCTGGTCTAAACCAGTCGTATTTTCAATTAGAAAAGTCGTATTTTCAATTAGTCGTTAGATCGTATTTAGCAATTTATCGTGTAAGGCAGCATTATCTGCAATTTTCCTTTTTCAGTTTTCTCACGATCAGACGGGAAAGTCATCGCTAAAAGATTGTAAACCCATCGGACATCGTTACATTGTTTCTATTTTTCATATACTTGGACATTATACCATTATTTAAGGTAATTTTGACATTGCTCCATTTCAAGGACTTTGAAGTTTCGTCCAAATAACAACGAATGGCTAACGCTTCAAGAAAATATTCACTTTGATAGTTTTGAACTCATCTGATGCTGTTGAACCTTTTTCCATTTTTAATATCGTATGGAGTTGGATGTTCCTATAGGCGGGCTTTGGGCTGACATTTACTTTGCTTAGTTGGAGGCTCATTTTAAGCCTCTCTGTTACGCTTTTATTTTTACGTTAAATGATCGTCCCTTATGTTTTCAAATTCCATTGCGTTTCGTCCAAATAAATGACTACCGGGCTTGACTTCGAAGGAATTTTAATCAGAAATTAAATTACTAATCTTGCCCTGAATTCACCACACTAAAATCTAGTACATTTACCACGAAAATGACACTTCGCAACCTGTCACAAGTTGTTTCGTGTCAGTCAACCGGTGTTTACAAAATTGTTGTAAGTTTGTATTTCACACAATTTATATGAGCCACAAATAAGGATAGAGATTAAATAATTACAGTAAAAAAACGACAACCCTCTGATGAAGCGATGACAATTAACGAAAAATTATGTTTGTACGGATCGGCTATAGCGCTTGCTATATTTCTCCGCGCGTCCATTTCCCTACACGGGCATTCGGGCGAAGGTGTACCTCCGATGTATGGCGATTATGAAGCGCAACGACACTGGCAAGAAATAACCTTAAACCTTCCGATTCAAGATTGGTATAGAAACACAACCGAAAATGACCTGATGTATTGGGGATTAGATTATCCCCCGTTGACCGCATATCACAGCTTTATATTGGGAGTAGTTGCGCGTCGACTGAATGAGTCTTATGTTAAGTTGCACGATTCACGTGGAATTTCGACTCCAGCACACAAATACTTCATGCGATGGAGCGTTTTGCTTGCAGATATTCTCGTCTACATTCCGGCAATTTATGTAGCTATGCAAAACGTTTCGAAACTACTGGCAAAACGTGCAGCTGCATCCAGTGAAAATATAGCATTCATTGCAACATTACTCGCTGTAATCTATCCCGGACTGATATTGATTGACAATGGTCATTTTCAGTACAACAATTTGTCGTTGGGATTTATGCTGTTCGCGGTAGCGTTCATCATTTCAGATCGACGAATTTTAGCTGCAATTCTATTTTGTCTGGCTTTGAATTACAAGCAAATGGAACTGTACCATGCTCTTCCTTTTTTCATCTATTTGCTTCGAGATTGCTTTAGTGGAAAACATGGAGGGTATGTGGCAAGAGGAACTCGTGAAACAATAATTATGAAATTTTCGTTCACAGTTTTCGCAATGGTATTATAAATCTAACAATATTAGGCTCCATTGTGATTGGTACGTTTGCTGTAATTTGGCTCCCGTGGATCTTTTCCGCTGAATCCTTTCTAGCAGTTGTGCACAGAATTTTCCCATTGGCTAGGGGCGTGTTTGAGGATAAAGTAGCAAATGCTTGGTGTGTTCTAAACGTTGCAATCAAATTCAAGTGAGTTTCATGAATTTCAATACTGAATACACTTTTTGATTTGATAAACTTATAGAGAAAGATATTCAAACGAATTCATGGCACTTGTCTGCTTGGTCACGACACTATTGGCATCACTTCCCAGTTGTCTGCACTTGTTCTTCAGGCCGAGCAAAATGAATTTCATTTACTCACTTGTAAATGTTTCGAGCGCATTCTTTTTATTCTCGTTTCAAGTGAGTAAACTCCACCAACGCAATGTAAATCAGCAATTGATTCCTCCATTTTTAGGTTCATGAAAAGTCAATTCTTCTGGTCGCTATTCCAGTGTTGCTTCTAATACCGGCTGAGCCATTAGCAACTCAATGGTTCAGTTTGATCTCAGTTTTCAGCATGTTTCCATTGCTTGAAAAAGACAAATTACTTATAGCATTTGTTAGTACGATAGTTGTTTATTGCAGTATTTTGTACATAATTTCCAACATCTACGGTCAAGCAAAGCCAAAGCAATCCACCACAAAAAGTCGAAAGAAACACTTGATAAAGTACTCTTTTCTATTGTCACTATTGATATCAGTGATCTTGTCCGTTTGTTATGTATACGTGAAGCCGCCGAAACATTTGCCTCACTTGTTTTCATTAGCTATTTCTGCGTATTGCTGTATTCACTTTTCGGCGTTTTATTTGTATTTCAATTATAAACAAATGTTCAGAAATAAATTATAAAAATTAAATGATTTAAGTCTCAACATTTCTGAAAGTTTTCGCAAAGAGAGTTTGCTGAGCTGGATGCAAATTATTTAATGCGGCTGCTTAGTATATTCGACGTACATTCAAGGATACCTTAGCATGTTAAATGACACGCCAAAAATGTTCTCACTTATATATTTCAAAAAACCAGCATATCTGTTGCGAGCGTTTTGAACGCGAAGGTACGCAGTCTAATCTACGACACGAAGCAAGGCCGGCCCAAAATGCATGTTACATTACGTGTAGCTCAGGGCTCAACACTCTGGTCAGACGTGAAACGTTTCTTACGACGGGCTTCTAAGACTTCATCCCCAAGAGGACTCACGCCTAATCAGGTGTACAGATGATGTTGAGTCACTAGTGTAAGATCCAGGGCGCCATTAAATATGTACCAGCGTTCGATTTGAATGTGTATTCATGGATTCAATTTAGAACTGGAGAACACAGAAGTAATCATAACAAAAAGAATTCGTAAAGGAAGAAGGGTCGGCGCAGGGAACATGTTATTGGGTTCAAAACTATCAGTTAGTTGCTCCTAGGCTCGAAACCGAAATCCAGGTAATGGCTAAATATTCCGTAGTTAAGATTTCGGATATAAGTCAACTAGTAGCCAATGTAGGTAGATAATTTTCCGGAAAAAGACGTCTCTTGATGAGTTTCATATAATCTTTCTATACGGTGCAGGTATATGGAGTGCAACTTTCCGAAAAGGTCCGCGTAAGGTGCTTCCACCGAGATACCGGACAGGCTTTTAGCCGATTGTACTAGTTATCGCACATGTAATACGTATTGGCTTCGTTGCCGAAGAATCTTAAAGGAGAGGAGAACAAGTATTCATATATGTCAGTTCAACTGTTACTAATATGAGTAAGTTGAACATACCATTTTTTTGTTTAAAACAGCTTGAGTTTAATTTCTGCGCGTTGCGATTAAAATCTGTTCTTTAACAGATCTTCAACTGCCTTTTTTTGTTGGCGATTATTTTATGTTTTCACCCCAATTGATATTTGTTATTGTTCCATCATTGCGTCGGTGGCTTTGCAGTGGTCAAACTCGAAAAATAAGAACATCGTAATTGAATGTATGTTTTATGGTACAACATGAGGTTTTTTAATCTTTTGTGGTTTGAATATTAAGTGTTTTGCCAGTGCTCGTAGCAAAAGCATCTGTACCTTTGTTACAAACTGATACGGTGTGTTGATATGACTATATTTTTTTCCATCTGCTTATGCTTAAAAATTCTAGAGTGAGTGATCAAATGCGATTTAGAGTAAAATTGTTAGTTGAACAAGGAATGTCGTAAGCGAGAACAACGCAGGAAGTGAAGTTCTCGCGATGTGCTGTGCAATAGTCATTAAAACGACTCCGGGAAACTGAAGAACAAGACCAAAAAAAGCAACAATAGAACGCGAGGATTGATCACTCATATGGAATTCCCTCCAAGATAGTGAAAAAACTCTTCGTTTCCTTGGTCAAGCAATTTTTTAAGAGGCGGAAGGAGAGCAAGTGAGTAAAATAAAAGAAAAACAAATAAAAAATTGGCTTGCGTTATGATTCAAAGAGTGTAAATTTGAGGTTTGCTTAAAGCAATCCAGTATGCAATTATATAGCGACAACAACTTTGAAATAATATTTAATTTGGGAATAACCAATTGATGAAAATCGGCTTACTATTTCGCCTTTGTTTATACGTTTTACATACATGGTGTCACGTATGTGAGGACTCGAGCAAAGGTTTTCGATCGCCTTAGAGATCACGTTCTAAAACGATAAATAAGTTACCAAACAACTAATATGCATTCAGTTAGTTGTAAAAAATGACTTGATAGCAACGGCAATATGCTACTAGCTATAAATCATTTTGAAGAGCCTAATAGCGAGTTTTTGAAATAAATTGGATCGGTACTATTAAAAAGTGCGTTGTTTAGGATTTTTTGTAATCTTTTTTTTTTCATTGAACTAAAAGCGTAAACGCTTTGAAAAATATGAATGTTTCCATAATGCAATAATAATTATCAAAAAGTCAATCATTTTGCCGTTGAAATCACCTTTAATTTTTCTGCTCTCCTATGGAATTATGATGACATCTAAAGACTAAAGAACAATTAGGACTGAGAGTTACATTACGTGCAGAAAGTTCTTCTTATGAAGACAGACATTTTAGGTCGCTTTTTGGTGCAGAGGGAATGGAGTCCCTCTGACACTAATTCTTCCCATTCTCCCCTGCTGAAAGAAAAATTTCTCTTCATTTCCCATCTTTCCCTTTAGATGCCGCTAAGGAAGACAGAAGAAGACAAGCCTGAAGTAATGTGACAAATAGTTCAAGGCTTCCTAACCTTGAACCCGATGTGACAGCGAAGGTGCCTATTCGATAATTCAGTTGCCACTGGCAGTCCGACACTCAGGGCGTAAAAAGCCTTCACCTTCCAACCATAACTCCCAAAAGTTATTACAAAGTTAACAGATCGCTTGGCGATCGTAAATGAACAATATTACGAAAATTAACGAAGAACCCTTCTCAATTTCATTCGATGTGGGCGTGTTAAATGATATAAGACTATTACTTGATATCTCCGTGTGGGCGAGAGGCTGACCTTTTGGCACCACTTTAGGTGGCAAAGAGAACGCCTCAAGCAGCTGCGTCGGGGAAGTGGTACTAATCCTAATGGACTCAGTCTGGCCGCCATTCGGGGAAGGTTAGAAGAGGGTTAGATTGCTGAATGACAATCCATATAGACCCAATGTGCGGAGGGGCTTACCACGAATCAGTTCCTACCAGATGTGATGGCTGCAATGAGAATGCAGAATTTTGATTTCTGTTTGGAGTTGGGTTCCATACAAACCGGACATGGGAGTTTTACTGAATGGTTGTGTAGTCTAGTTATTGATGTCTATCGAGGGTGTCTGTTGTGTGGTGCAGAGAGTGAGACTTGGCAGCATGTCTCGTTCGACTACCGAGCGAACGCAGCCAGCTTGCGTGTTGCGCGTGATATTGACATGTTTAGAATCTTATTGGTTGTTGGAGATGCATTAATTGATGAGTAAGTCTTTCAGAAGATCAAAGAATTAATGCGTGAAGCCTTCCAATTGTAACTGCAGCACTCTGCTATGGGGTGAAGTGCGGACTCTGTTGCTATCTACTAGTCGCCTTGTCACTGTAAAGTGAACCTTCTTTTGTAGAACCTACTGTTGTTCTGGGGGCTACTGGGTGACGAACCCATCGAAGTAGGAACGTAAATTGGTAGTAGAACAAGGCTGCGTTGTTCTGACCAGAGGTATCAGAGAAAAACCTGAACAGAGGTTTGATCTGTACCACGGGTTAGGAGGACGCTCATGACAGATAAATATCATCCCCCTACACGGTGAGGAACCTATCCTGGACGAAACGTGGTGGTTTGTGGTTTGCGTTGTGGCTATGAAGTAGTATTTAACTACCAACCACTTTAACTTGGGTTTCCTATACTACTGTAAACTGGGACCTCATTGATAATGAGGGGTGTTGGTTGACGCATCAAATCAACTCCGTCTAGTGAGACCGTGAGGTAAGACCTAATGCTGGCGGATACTCACGTTAAACACTTCGATTCATTACTTGATATCGAATATCATGAAAGGGTTTTCTATTAAAACTCTTTAAGTGAATCTCAACATTTACAAACTTTCTTTATCGAAATCAGTTTGTTCACTTGCCTATTTAGCAATATCATCATACATTAACAAACTGTACTTTCACTTTCTTCGCATAAACAAGCAATCATTCATAACCACGATTTTATTTATATACTTTTTTATGTACCCAGGCATGTGCCATAAACTCAGTTAAAGCATTTTTATTTCAGGAAGTTATAGATGAATCAGACGGTTGCGGTGGAAAATTTAGTGCTGTAGTTGTGTCACCGCAATTCGAAGGGAAAACTCTTATACAGAGGCATCGGTAAGTTTAGTTTGTTGTAAGCAAATCAGTTGAACATTTGCAGTGTCATTAAGAAAATAATCCAACAATTATGTCTTTAGACTTGTCAACTCGGCATTATCTGAGGAATTGAAAACGATTCACGCATTCTCGCAAAAAACATTCACACCGAAACAGTGGGAAGAGCAAAACGCAAATTAATTAAAAGAAATCTCATTAAGTGGATATAAATGCATTGACATTGTTTTTCTTAATAAATTATTTTCTCATAAGCAACATCAAACCTATTGTGTTTTCTGAATTTTCAAAATGGCCGACAGCTTCATTGCATTTAAAGTATCTGCACCGGGAAAAGTGATTCTACATGGTGAACATTCTGTTGTTTATGGAAAACCAGCAATAGCTGGTGCTGTAGGCGCTCGTAATTTCTTACATTTTCAAGTAAATTTCTTCATAAAGTTGCTGTAGTGCTTGTTTTTAATTTGAAATTTCATTTCCATTATTCGTAAGGAGAAAAATGATAATTTTGTAGTTCTCAACTATGTTAGTGTAAATTTTCAACACAAAATACCAATAGCCGAGCTAAACAATTTTCTTGCAAAATTCGAAAGCATCAAAGATAACTTGGAGCTTCAGGATATTCTGGAAAAGTTCTTCATACGATCAATGCCGCATAATGTCACGGATCAAGGAAGGAAAAGCTTGCTATCAACTTTGTACTTATTTTGTGGTATTTTAACGGAAAATAATTTATTTTCAATCAGGTTTGTACATAAAGTCGCTAAAAATAAAGGAAAATATTTACATCAGATTTTTCCATACAGTACAGGATTTAGTATGCGGATTGCATCTGAGTTGAGTGTGGGTGCCGGACTAGGAAGTTCAGCATCATTTGGGGTTTGTATAGCTGCAGCATTTTTAACTTATGTCAGGTAAAGTTCTAGTATATATATCAATAATTAAAAATTAATTATTGCTCCGCAGACAGAAGACTACGAATAAACCTTTTGGGGTGCTTTCAAATGACGACAAACAAACCATATCCCATTGGGCTTTCCAATCGGAAAAAATCATGCATGGAACACCATCAGGAGTAGACAATACAGTCTGCACATTTGGTAGTATTGTTAAGTTCACAAAGTCTCAGCCTATAGAACTACTTGACGTAAGACGAAAAATTAACATCCTCTTGGTGGACAGCAAGGTTAGTCGGAGTACTATTAAAATTGTAAAGGAAGTCGCTGACTTGCGGGAGGAATTTCCCTCGATTGTCGATAACATGCTGAACGCAATGGAAGCTGTCGCAAATCAAGCTGCAGAGATATACGCTTGGAATATTGCCGATAGTGAAAGTATATTCAGGAAGCTAGAGGCAAGATTCGAATATCATACAATCATAAATTTTTTATGATTTTTGTTTTATTTAGAAACTTTTTGAAATCAATAACAATTTATTAAGAGGAATCCGAGTTTCGCATCCCAAACTTGAAGAGATCTTTAATATTGCATCGGAAAATGGGTACTCGAGCAAAATAACTGGTGCTGGAGGTGGTGGATATGCCCTCATTCTTCTACCTGATAACTATGTCGATTTGGAATCGTATAAAACACTTTGTGGAGATCTGGAGGAAGGAGGTTTTCCGTATATGGTCACTACAGTTGGTGGCCGTGGTGTCACTGTTGAACGCTTATAACATATATTTGAATCTTCTCAAGAAATTAATGGGTCAACTATGCCAGAACGAGCAAATAGGTGATAGGTCTTAATTTAGTCAATGGATTAGTAAGGTTGAGTTTACTTTTTAATTTATTTTTTGAAACTATGTTATGTAGGAAAACAGTGCAAATAACAGAACAGGTCTGGTAGCAATTTTATGTATTTTTATGAATAATATTGAAAAAAAAACACCAAAAATTATGGTTTTTTTTTTAAATTTTGTTGATTTGTGTCTCAACTTATTGAGAGTAGCCGTCTGGTGCGCAATGCCTCGGTTTACAGTTGATCTTCTATTTCAAATTTGTGATTAGTGAATAGAATTTAAAATCAACGTAAAGTATCCAACAAAAGAATTGTATAGTTGCCTTTGAACATCAATAAATTATTCCCCATAGAAGTTGCTTAACACATACTTACGCGGAAAAATTTAAAGGTTGAGTGCAATGAACTGTCCCCAACAAAAAAAAATAGGGACACTATTTCGGCAAATGCTTTCGGCTGTATAAAAAAATATAAAAAAGTAGTTTTAATACTTCTTACCTATTTTTGATTAAAAATTAAATACAACTTGCTTCTAAATACTCGTGTTTCGCAAGACCACCCTTCGAATGAATAACTGCTTTTATTCTTGTGGGCGAACTGTCGGTACATTTATCAATGATATCCTTTATTTTTTCACAATTTTCCCATACATTGCAAATGCTTCCTTACGTATATCTGAAGTACGAATAACAAACAATATAAACTAAGAATTTCCAGAGGTTCAATATATTTTCAGTAGGGTTTAGTCAAGGGGAATTGCCAGGCCATAAAAGAACAGGAATACAGACGCCATCAAATATACTTTGCACGTACTGAGCACGATGATATGGAGAGTTATCATGAATAACGTTGGTACAGGTTCCCATGCAAATATGAAATTATTATTGTGTTCCATAAGCTCAGAGTACAGGAAAGTGTTCAGTGTCCCGTGCACAAAATACACGGTCTACAGCAATATGCTGAAATGCAAGGCCATATCATAACGGGTGGTGGATGCTTGACTGCTGACAACGTAAGGTTCGTTGTATCACTCATGTGGTTTTTCGGAAGGAACTGGTGATTTTCTGTTACCGCTTCTAACCAACAATCAGTAATAAATATTATTTGAAAAGGAGAAAAATAGAAGTTAAATTATTTTGCTTAAAAGCGAGAAAAATATCAATAAAATACTGGAAGATAATAATTACGTTTTGTAAATTTTCAACGGAATAGTATTAAATTGTTTTTTGCATATTTCAATATAGCTCTGTGCATTTTGGCTGTTAATTTAGTATTTTTTGGTCGCTTGGCATGTACATTCGCTTCTTCTTTCGTACGAGAGCCCCATTCGCGTTATAAATATTCCTTCGGTGACCAAGATTCTGATGCATAGTTCATACACATGAAAAAGGGTTTCCACAGGCTTTCTGTTTCAGTTTCTACGAGCTATTGTATTCCTTTTCCGGATAGAATTTATCGTATGCTGATAGTTTGCAAAGAACTCTCAATCACGATCATAATTCCCATCACCGGAGGAGTAGTCTTTTTCATTCTTGCGATTTCATGAAAACAAAGTTGATTGTCCTTAGGACACTGTTTGTTGCAAAGATATATAAATAAATTTAACACCATTTTTCATGTTGAACAGAAATTTTTTATATTATTTAAATATTTTCATTCATTAGGGTAATCGGAGATGTTGAATTTGAAGCAAAGTTGATAAGATACAAAAGTTAAATGTTAATTTGAAATGGTCAAAATATCTTGTTTCTCTGGAGAGTTTTCCTCCGAAAAGTTGATAGAATGACTTTGTTATGAAAAAGTGTTAGTTAGAAGTGTTATGAAAAATTTATTCAGAAAATTCTTCTCTTCAACTGGAACACCTTAAAGTTCGCGTTTAATCAGGAATGCCCTCTTACCAATATGTTGAAATTATGAAGGAATGGTTCGAATACAGAGGTAACGCAACCGTGGATAAATACTGCGTGGCGTTTAATCCCATTGTGAGCTTGTGATCCAATATCCGATATATCCAATAGATTATGCAATAGTTTCTGCGTAGAGTTTCAACGCGATTTGGTTATATTCATCGCAGATCCTGCCAACCATTCAGCTGCGTTTTCCCTCATTTGCTGGTAGATCAGGCTTGGCAACACTGCATATTTTCCTTGATATCAGGATAGTGTCGTTCGCATCGGTATGAAGCAAATTGGGTTTCCGTATTGGATTTAAGATTGTTTTATAAAGGACTACATGACCCGATCTCGCCAGTTTCCTTTCCTAATTGTTTTCATAAATTTAATAAATCTTTATGCCATTTATAAAGCACATGCCCAATGTTCTCTTTTATCATTTTTCGCTTGTAACAACTTGATTGTGATTACATTTGTACTTGTGAATACAATCACATGCTAGCCAACTGAATTCATGTGTATAGAATGTTTTTTAGCGGCTCCACTGCTCCTTCGCCTCACCGTTGATAAAGTTGATTTACATTTGTATTACGTATTGACGCAAGAGCTTCGAAAAGGGTTGTATTAGTTTAGGCAAAAATGAGAAGAAATTTACCAATCTAAATATAATCCCATACGTTTTCAAAGTTCGAAAACCCTGATGTATCGGGTGTTCTTTTCGAAGATTTGGATAATATCGCCATTCAAATAGGAAGAAGGTGTATACTGCGATGGTGAGAGGGAGACTGAGAGAATTTCTGGACTGACATGAACGCAATAGAAAACTTGCACTCAATTTTTCTCGGGACCCATAAATTTATAACCGAAAAACGACCTTGCAAGTTTGGCAATTGTCTAAACCGTGATATTTCATACGGGATAGTATTAGAAACTCTGTTGTAAATTGCCACGCACTTTGCGGGGTGGAACCCCACGCTTGAAACATCATTTAGGCAAATCTGAATTTCACAAACGCTACTTGATTGACATTTTCGATGGTTAAAACATGCTACAAGGGGCTAAGTAAACATGCTAAGTAAATATTCTATCAAGTAACTGCGACCGTAATAGAGATATGGATTATTAGATAAATAAACCATACCAAAAAAGAAATCTTGTCTACGTTAGTATTTACTTAAATTAAATTAAAAGTTAAAGGTTTAAATTTAAAACTCAATCACTGATGAGTGCATGTAAATTAATTCCTTGATTATATGATAACGAGTTCGATGTGGTTCCCGAAGCTAATGTAGTAGGATGGAATGGCTTTGGCGAATTTAGGTAATAGCTCACAAGAAAAGAATTCGTGATTTGATCTCAAATCGGCTTCGAAATGAAAATATCGCCTATGTCACTTTGTCAGGTGCATAAAGCTTACGGTTATACAGACATATAATTCTTCTGAACCTTCTTATGTGCAAAATCATTTCCTTTCGAAATGTCATTATTATGATTAAGAACCTAGCGATCCATTTATTCCAGATCTGACATCCTTATGTAAAGACTGCACGGTCCAAATCTTTCTTGCAAATAATTTGGCCCATTCAATCAATGTATCTGGAATGATGAATGAATTTTGTATTATTACTAATACTGCATGTGCTAAATGAAAACTTTTTTGAAAACCAACATAATATTCCATGTTGTCGATAGAATTCGCACCATTTTTCCAAAACGAAATTTAGCCCTTCTCTGACTGAAAAGTTAAAATCTTTTTTTTGCCATGATTTCTAGAATTGGTCCTCATCACGTAAAGCGCTGACGAATGCAGAGTAATGGACAAGAGTTATCACAGAAGACCTTCTGCAAAGTAAAACGATTATTAAGAGAAAAACAAAAGAATGTATTTATTTCATCCAGAGGAACAAATATTACTGTGTTCATTATCCAATATTACAAACATTTCATAAATAAAATATTAACTTATTCCCGGAAAATCAAAAAAAAAAAAAAATTTTATGGCATAAATATGGTATGGAAAAAAATTTTCACTCAAAGTGGATTTGTTGATATGATGCGGCCGTTGAAATATTAATGCAGCCATGAAAATGGCTGATCAATTTTGGAACAATATATTTTATTCCGACGACAATATACAGTGGGTCAAAGCTTATTTTATGCAGTAGCTAATTTTCATTTTCATGTGGCATATTTTTCAAACGAAAAAGTTTTAGAATGAAAAACCAAAGTAGAATGGTTATCACAGTTTCATAGAATATGAAACGAACACCGACCAAAAAAAAAAAATGCGTCACTCGCTGTTAAAATTCGAAGAAAAACAAATAAACATGGAAATTACATGTCACAGCTTATTTTATGCAGTCGCTAAGAGCTACCGATTTTTCACTCTGCCATTCAGTTCTGAAAGCATTTTTCGTGTGTCCTCCTTGATAATAGTCTTTTAGTTGCTTTGTTGTTGTCTGAAGTGTGATTTTGTTATTGAAAAGGTTATCACGAATAGAATACAAAATGGGTCCTCGTACGACAATACAACAGAGGGAGTTGGTCATAAACCATTTTAAAAACGGCGAATCACAGTGGAAAATTGCTTCTATGGTAAATATGAACTCATGTACTGTCCAAAAAATTATTGAGCGTTTCCTGCACGAGAACCGGGTGCATGATAAAGGAAGAAAAGCACCAAATAAAATTTTCAATGAAGCTGACGAGCGATACATTGTACGGAAAATTAGGGATAATCCTGGACTCTCCGCGGTAAAACTGACCACCGAAGTGAACGAAAGCCTTGGCAAAAAGTGTAGTGTGGAAACTGTTCGCCGAGTACTGCGGGATCACGATTTTCATGGTCGAGTTGTCCGGAAAAAACCATTTATCAATCTTAAAAATAAGCTCAGTTGATTAAACTTTGCTAAAGAGCACCTTGATAAGAGCCAGGAGTTCTGGAATTCAGTCATCTTTGCCGATGAATCAAAATTTAATCTATTTGGCTCAGATGGCATGTCTTACGTATGGAGAAAGCCAAATACAGAGTACAATAAAGAAAACCTAAAGCCAACTGTTAAGCATGGTGGAGGAAGTGTTATGGTATGGAGCTGTATGTCGGCTTCCGGTCCAGGACAGCTGGCTTTTATTGAAACAACAATGGAAAAGCAGATCTTCAGATACTTAAAGATAATTTGTTGCAAAGTGCGGAAAATTTGGGGCTTCGGTGCAATTTTCAATTCTATTGTTCAGTCATGGCTGATATACAACTGTCCCGATTTAATGACGCCACCAGCACAATCACCAGACATGAATGTTCTTGAAAATTTATGGACAATATTGGAACAACATATCAGGAAACATGCAATTTCCAACAAGAATGATCTGAAACGGGCTTTGGAGTTTGAATGGAGTAAAATATCACCAGATGTTACACGTAAATTCAATGCCAAATCGTCTTAAAGCTATTGTGAACCAAAAGGGGTATCACACAAAATATTAAAATCTAGATAATTTCTACGTATTTTTACATTTTTTTAATATTATCAGTAACTGCATAAAATTAGCTGTGAGATGGAATTTTGATGTTTTTGGAAGTATTTTGATCTGTACCTTGTAAATAATAAAAATTGCCATTAAATGAAGTTTATATGTAAAATGTACAAGTTTCTTTTTCAAACAGCGTAAATTTTAAGTTTATATTCTTTCCAGTTTCGTAGTTACAGAGTCTCATAACTTAAAGTATGAACCACATAAAATAAGCTGTGACCCACTGTATTTGAATCTGATGGTTAGATGGTGGTGTGAAGTAAGCCCAACACGGCATTATATGTCGTGAAGATTGTGAAGATATATACGTGAAGATTGGTTTTAATAAATTTCATTTTCAATAAGACAAAGATCCAAAACATATGGCTCATACCCCACGACTATGGATGCTTATAATTTCACATATACCTGACCCACTTCGGCATAGTCCCTAGACATCAATACATTTGTGAATATGAGGTAAGAACTACAGGAAAGTGTACGAAAACAAATTTCCAACGAACAGCGAGTGAAATAAGTCCTCGGCTTATAATTCGAAAAAAGTTTTCCAGTCAGAGCTTACTAGATTAAGGGAAGTTATTAAATGTAAATGACTTTCATCGGAATGTTAATTTCACCGAATTTGGTGTATTTAACTTCATTCCTTTAACTCGGAAAATTTTCAACCATACCATAATTGCTATTTTGCTATTTACTTATTTTAAAGGAATAAAATTTTTTTATCTATATCTTATATTTGTGATATTGAATAGTTGAACCATGAAAATATGTTTTTATATTTATGTGAATGTCTTCATTTATCGTTGTTTTAATATCAGTCAAAACCGAATGTTTTTTTTATTATTAATAAAAATGTTTATTCTGAAAAACATCCAGTAACAACTTATAAGTACCAGCTGACATACTACAATAAGGTTTTAAAGTAATCGCTCATTTTATCCTGTTTAGTTTTTAAACTGAATCTCAAATGTGTTTTGCATTTAGTGTTTCGTTCTCATCAGGTTGCTTGAATTTTAAAAACATTGAACTCTTCCTTAAAAGCAACACATTTTCCTAAAACTTTTATAGAATTGATAGCCTCACCAAGTGTTGTTGATTGAAATTGCTCTGATGGTCTTCATTTCCTTCGTCAGTATTACGATTATTACTTTCAGTTGCAGCAAGAATCTCTTCCTCAGTAACTATGGAGTACATAGCAACATTATCATCTATTCCAATGAATTCCTCTATTTCAACTGAGCAGGAAATTGAGCTAATGGTACGTTGTCATCTTCATCTGCAGGAGATTGTATCATTCTTGCTAGCGCAATATCAACATCTTCCTCCGCTTGTAATTGAGGTGGAAGATGATGATTGATGGTGGTCTGTGTGACCTCTCCCCAAGCTTCCGATGTCAATAGAATTGCGTCTAGAA
This sequence comes from Stratiomys singularior, assembly GCA_954870665.1. NCBI lineage: Eukaryota > Metazoa > Arthropoda > Insecta > Diptera > Stratiomyidae > Stratiomys > Stratiomys singularior. The sequence goes on from OX940879.1 coordinate 34,268,876, forward strand.
TGCTCAGACTTTTTGTATCTTCACCGTTTACAATATTCTGAAGCATGTGGAGTTCTTGAAGTTTTCTGTACTTTGTTTTTAAAGTTTCTATCACTCCTTGGTCAAGGGTTCATTGGGGGGTTAAACATAAGTTTAATGCACTTTAGATTGGAGACTACGGGATGAGTAGGGCAGTTGTCTACTAGAAGAAAAATTTTGTTTCCTCCAGATTTCAATTCTGCATTCTAATTTCGCAGCTATTTTTCAATTATTAGCGATGTCACCCATGGTCTTGAAGCGACGCGGTGTTCAATTTTTCATCATAAATAGTTTTTTTTTACACGATCCAGTCATGTCCGCAGCAACCAATACTGTAATCCAGGTATTAGACAACGTCCCACCCTTACATTACTCACCTTTGAATTTTTGCGTTTTGTCAGCGGTTAAATTAAAAAACAATTCAGTTTCATCCGCATTAAAGATTTCCTCTGGTTATGTATCCTTCGCACAGTGCAGGCCACTTATGAGAAAGCCACTATTTAGTCACACCTTCAGAAACGACAGCCGCTTCATCACAAACTTTTCCAGCTACAATGTTATGACGAGCACGGAAACGTACCCAAGACGAAGAGTACTCGAAATTTTTTTCTCATAAGACGAGCGAAGTCGTTGACTTTTTCTTGCAGAATCGAACCACTTATTGGGACGTACTTTCCTCTTTGATGTCAAACCATGCTAATAAAGCTTCTTCCATAACTTCATGCTCAGATGACATGGATATTTCAATTTTCTAAGAATTGTCATCGAAAAGAGCTTTTGTTTTATCCCTTTTCTTCCAAATCGTTGCTATTGTAGAGTGTGAGAATCCACATTCCTTTGCATTTTCACTATTTGACTCGCCGTTTTGTAATCTCCATATAATGTGTGAATTTTCTTCAAATTAAACACTTTCCTCTTTATTTGCAACATGGTAGAGCAAAAACACACAATCAAAATTACAACTTATATTATTTATTATGTTTATATTATAATAATATAAAAAATTAACCGTTCCTTCCATAGAGTTATTAGATATAGAGAGGACGATAAGCCACTTTTGCGTCGTAACCGCTCCCTTTTTACAAACATTTGCAAAAATTTACCAATACCAACAAAATTTTAACAAATTTTGGACTATGCCAATGGGTTCGCGAAAGTTTAATGCACAAAAAATTCAGGTGAGTGTCAAAACCTCGAGCCGAAGATTAAGCCTCGCCTTTGTAAACAATCTTATTGACCGACAAGCCAATAATTTCTACATTATTATTGAAAAAGGCATGTATCTACCTAATCAACGTAAAAGTTAAAAATTAATTAATTATCTAAAATTTACCTATGAAACGACACCCCGGATGGCCGCGAACAAGTGTGATTTCTGCAAGTGAAAATCACACACTTCATTGTCTATATTTGTCTTTAAAAATCACTGTCACTATTGTCTTTGCACTTTTCCACAATCACAAATAACGTAGCACTAACGATTTGTAATTTTTATCGTTGAAAGTAACAAGTAACTTACAAAATTCGCCCGTAAATCACTCCGAAAATGAATCAAAACACAGATTATTAGTCTTGTTTTGACAATTCATTCAGTTCGGCTGTAATCGAAAAAACCCGAGCATTGAACCAACTGAAATAGGAGAAATGGCTTCGACGAATTGAGGGTGCATGTACACTATTCTACTAACATTAAATCAAAAAAGAGTTCACGAAGAAATTTCTATCAAACTGGGTTCTTGTATATATTCAATGAATAAGCATTTTGAGGAGTAAAATTTCTCGTAATTTAGAGTATACTCAGCCGCCGGTAATTCAATTTCATAAAAATATTAGAAAAAAAACTTGGCCATACACTTTTTGAGTATGCGCATACCTTCAAGTAGAATTATTTATCTAACTGTATATTCAGCTCAGTGTCAAATTGAAATTACGAATGTATCCGACAATTCGCATCGTATTAAAATTTGTAAACATTGATTTCAAATTAAGTTTTATCAATAAAAATATATGTTTTGCATGGCGAGAATATTTTATTCTCCCACAAAATATGAATAAGATTCTATTGCCACCAGTTTATGTGGGGAAAACCTCGACAAAGTTTAGATATTTATCTTTAAATTTCACGAGAAAAAGTATCATCCTTAACAACTTAGTTTTAGGGTTTATAAATAATTAAATGGTAGATTTCCCATTTGAGGGCTAAAGAAACTTGTAGGTAATATGTTTAAGTTGTTGCGCAAAGAGATAGGGCGGGCTTTTAGAAAATAGAAAATTTCTCACCATTTAAGCTGTAATATATTTTGCATTTGAAATATGGAAGTTCCGAAAATTGCCGAAGGTGAAGCAGCTACGAAAGGGGAAAATTAGCTAAATCCAATTCTTTGGACGCTCACGGACAGTCACATACACGGGAATAGCCTCTCTATTATCTTATACCTCTATGGTTCATTCACACTGTAAACTATCGAACTGAATACGTCGTGAAATATGAAAGATCAAGTGGCATAGAGCACGCATAAGAGCACGAACCGGATAGGAGAAAGTGCATATGTAATAATAAGTCAAAACATTCTTTCATGGATTAGAAAAAGTTTGAAAATTGTTCGTTTTATTCTATTTTGCTGGTACAAGAACAACGTTGCAGCCGATGAATATAGTTAAAGTTTCGTAATTCTAAAGGATATCTCGATATATAATCGATGTTGTGAAAGGCGGCATGTTTACTTAACTGTTTATTAGGAATTCGGCCCGGACCTTGGCATTCGGTAGTAATATTGGACCCGTAGTTATCAACAATTCGTTATATTCGATTTAGATTTAATTTAAAACAAAATGATTGCCTTTATGTGAATTTTTTTTTCCATGACTGTTAAACTTTATAAATTACTTTAGTTAGTAAACTTTTTGATGTGTTCCGTAACCCGAATTAAATTTTTAAAAATGAGTAATTTGTTGAATTCGCTGCGGCAATTTAAATTCAAGTGGAACTAGAATTGCAGTAATAGTGGGCACATTTCATGTGTCCCAATTGTCCCATCCAATCAAAACAAAGCCGGCACTAAGGCGCTAGAGTCGCATTCTAGATTAAAAAACATCCCAGCTGTCAAATGTCAAATTAGAACCTTAGCAATCTCCTCTTCTGTATCTGTCGTGTGTGGATTCCATGCCGTCGTCGGTAATCACAACAGAAAATTCGTTGAAATTCTATTAAAAGCTTAGTTAAGTTTGTTTTTGAACTTGTAGCATTAATTATCCGTTCCAATAATGTATTCGCGTACTCTCAAATGTAGCAATCAATAGATAATTGCTGTTTTGTTAATGCACAAGGTGCCGCCGTGTATCGAAACTATTTGTATAAAATAAGCGGAAGAAGTAAATTCCTTAAATAAATTCACTTTTGCGTCTAACATTGAGACTTTGGAAGATTTTTGGCGCAATATCTACACCGCAAATCGACTTCTGGTGCGGTTGGAAAATCTGAGAGCTATCGGTGCGTATGACTGGAGAAGTTGTGTAACGCTTGCCCAGGTTTATCAGTTTTTCGATTTTGTGTTATCAAGTTTGTTATTCTTTGATTCATTTTTGCAGTGGAATCGATTTGTTATGTCCAAAGCAGAAAATATGACTTAATTTCATACTCCTGCCGTGTGTTAATATGATTTTGCGTCAGAATGGCAATTTAATTAGTACAGCATTGTTATCTACCCCCCAGCATGATAGAATCCACATGTGATAATTCTCGGTGGATGCAAATCGATGGTGTTAGTGCGTTAGATTGTTAAGACTTTGTTGTGGACTTTTCACGTATTGCATTCTTAGTCATTGCTAGGTTATTTGACAATGGAAAACTATCAACACTCTCCCTTCCAATGTCAAAAGAATAAGTTTAATAATATATATCCATCAAGTTTCCCAAAACTGCGTAATGGATTCTTTGTACTTCTTCGCTTCCTGTCTCTTTGCCACCACTGCCTCGTTTAATTTACGTTACTGCTCACATAAATTTGCGTGATTTATATGAGAAAAATGAGTTGATCAACAAGTACTCAGAAAAGATGAAAACCAAATCTTATAGTGAATAACCGGCTATTTCCAATCTCTTTTAAAGATAAGTCTCGACGGTCAAGATGCAAAGTTGTGACTATTCCACCAATTTCATAATAATCTGCCTTAGATGAACTGCAAACGGAAGAAGGATCGGTATACTTGGGATCAACACAGCACTTTAAAAGCGAATAGTTCATCAGTTAGATTGGGATATATATTTAGGCAGAAGTACTACAAAGCACCAATATATTTTAAATGTTTAAAATATAAGTACATAATAATATAACAATAATGCTTTTGACCATGTATTACTAAATGTACAATTAAGCATAAAATCATCGAATATCAATACACTACAATTATTTGCTCTAACTATGCACTTATAATGAGAGGTGTCTGATTCACTGAGCAGACTCGAAATGTTTGCCAAAGTACAAGAAAATGAGAAAGGTAGAGCGAAGTTAAACTTGATTATGAATCAAAGTCATCAAGGCAGTAAGTTCCGTCTGTGCTATTGGAAATTCAGTCAAATTCACTATACAATTGGAAGTAAATTGTCTTGATTGGAATCCAGTCTGTTTTCGAAGATGCATGACAAGTATAGGCATCCAAATCGAAACTATAATGAACTTAAAATGGACCAGCAACATTTGAAGACATGTAAATCAAGATAGCCGACGAAAAAATAAAAAGAAAAAAAAATGATAAGGCCCGAATGTGATAAATCATCATCAATGATGACCGGGAATCCTAACAGTTAAGCCATCAAAGCAATTTCGAGAAATGGCCACACAACAAAACGCTAGGTCGACAAAGGAAATTTGACCAGAATCGCATCAATTACGGATCGCGTGGTTTCCATTTTTTTTGTGAACTTCCATAAATTTCTTCAGAAGCTTGAAAAATAGGTATTTTTCTCAGAGGGGATAAAATAATCTAATCATTTTCAAATTTTGACATAATTTTGTTATGACATTCAAGTTTGTGACAGATTTTATTTTGAAACTAACAAAAAATTTGTTGCGTTATTTTGGGGTTTTGGACACCTGTTTTCCTTGACATCGAAAAGTGCTGCAGTTGTCACTCTTCTGCTGTTGCTCTGAGAAAGATTTAACAAGTGTCATTCGTTAATTGACATATTTAAGGGAAGGATATACGGTAAAAATTATGAAAACGTGCAAAATTGAAAATTTGAGAGCCTTTTACTCCAAAGTTCGAATTTTCGACAATTTTTACGACATATTTGACCTCAGAAAAATATTTATTTACACGCTACCTTCAGACTTTAGGTATATCCTTCCTATAATATTACTGAGAGTAATCTCCCAAAATTTTATCGAAATCTGTCGATAACTTTTTGAGCTACAACACAAGCAGTTTTTGAAAACGTGATTTCGAGATAATCACGTTTAAAGTTTCAACATGTGAAAAATATTAGAAATATAATATTAATTAATATATTATAGTGACTTATCGATTAATCAGCGATTCCAGACTCTTAAAGTTGACCTTCTTTCTTCCGCCAGCTGTTTTTCCGCTTTCTTGCTTCTTGCGTCACAGAAAGACTGAAACATAACTGTAAACATAACTCCATCACAATATTAGTCGATTTGTGTCTGCATCATAAAGTTATTCTCGATTAAACATGTCAGCTTACGAGCCAAATTCTCATTATTTGCGGGAGGTTTCAATTTTCTGCTTTGATATGAAGAAATCTGCGGCTGAGGCTCATACAATGCTCTCAAATACCAATGGTGAGGCCGCTATTAGTGAAAGAACGTGCCGAGATCGCTTGCAACGCTTCAAGAACGGTGATTTTGACGTCAAGAACCAGCATTGCGGTGGAAGAGGTTTTCGAAGATGCAGAATTGGAGGCATTACTTGATCAAGACCCGTGTCAAACGCAACGAGAATTCGCAGGATCATTGGGAGTGACGCCACAAGCCATTTCAAAACGCCTGAAAGTCATGGGAATAGTTCAGAAACCAAGAAATTGGGTGCCGTACGAGTTGAAGCCGATAAATGTTGAACGGCGTTTATTTGCTTGTGAACAGCTGCTTGCAAGGCAAAGACGGCAGAGATTTCTGCATCGCATTGTGACTGGAGTCGAAAAATGGGTTCATTACGATAATCCCAAGTGCAGAAAATCATGGGGATATCCCGGCCATGCTTCCATGTCGACCGCCAAATCGAATGTTCACGGTTCCAAGATCATGCTCAGTATTTGTTGGGGCCAGCCCGGCGTAGTGTACTATGAGTTGTTAAAAGCGACTGAAACAATCACAGGCGATCGTTATTGAACGCAATTAAAGCGTTTGAGCCGAGCATTGAAAGACAAACGGCCGTAATACAACCAGAGACATGATAAAGTGATTTTACAGCATGACAATGCTCGAATCCCTGTTGCGAAAGTGATCAAGACAAACTTGGAGACGTTGAAATGGGAAGTCCTACCCCACCCGCCGTATTCTTCAGACTTTGCTCCCTCGGACTATCACTTGTTTCGATCGATGGCATACGGCATACGGTTGACCAGCACTTCCAGCCTTATGAAGATATAAAAAATTGGATCTATTCATGGATAGCTTCAAAAGATGATCAGTTTTTTCAACGCGGGATTCGTACGCTGCCCGAAAGATGGGAGAAAATAGTGGCCAGCGATGGACAATACTTTGAATCATAAATGAATAACCAGTTTTTACAATAAATTGCGGAATTTCGGAAAAAAAACGGCGGAAGCAAAGTTGTACACCTAATATAATATTTCGTGAGTTTTGTCACAAAAAAATATGCTTGATGATCTTAATGTAGATGCTTCGATTTAATCCAGCGTACAGCTCCATGACATTGCAGAAGGTATTGATTCCTTGTCTCGCAACCTCCAAAAGTATCATAACTGATACGAGCCTTCGATTAATTTCGTAACCAGTATGTATTAACGGTCCTAAATGAATTTCTCTATTACGCACGGACATATAACAAAAATTTTGAAACCGCGGCCTCTATGGCCTGACTCATTAAAATTTACCTTTTGGTTGCATATAGAACAAATTATGTCTGATAAACCGTAAAAATTGTTAAAAACTCAATAATTCTAAATGAGTGCAAAGGATTTGTACGTACATCCTTTATACACGCAGACTTTAGTTTTATAGCACTTGCACTTATGTCGTCACTAGTACTCAGTCCGAAACCTTCCCCGCTTGCATCAGTAAACTGATTTCCTTGAAATTTTTTTTTTCATCACGCATTTTCGAGCTATATTGCCTCGAGTTTCTTTCAGATAGTTCGGCATTTAACTTTGAAAAGATCATTCGTTCGCGATAAAATTTGAAACGTAACTGAATTTGTTTTTCACGGTTTTGTTTCGATATATCTATATATATACATATATAATGTCCCCGTATGAAATACCTCGAGAGACCAAAAAAGAAAACTCTTTCTCTAAAAGACTCTCTATTTATCTGACCGCATGCTGTAAGTCTGCTCGACTCTATATGCGATAACTCCGCAACGCAAATATTGATTATTTCGGTCAGAATATTCTTTGGGTATTATACTTTCAAAATATGTAAAAAAAGTCGATTTTTTGAAAATTATAAACAGAAGTTTAGGAAGATTTTGACAGCCCATGTACCAAGTTCTTCTACGATGGAGCTGATTGAGCTCACCCGTTTGGCTGGACGAAATGTTATGGGGGAGAGTTTCCTTGAATTTTAATTTCATGATAGAATTTAATAGAATCTGAATGCCAATGTCTAAACATAGTTGTACCGCTAATGACTTTTTATGCCAGTTTGCCTTCGCATTTTCGCCTTTATCATTCTTTATTAATCTTATCATTTTCAAATTACTCCGTCTTATTACCACCTTTTTATTGACACAGCAAACACTGTCTTTTTTTCAATAAAAAATTCTCCGTGTGGTTAATCATTACAATTCTTCAAGATTTACTGTTTTCATCACCTACGAACTTCAGATAAATATCTGAATGATGATACCTGAATAAATATCTGTTTTAGATGCAATGTCCGTTTTTCGATCCTACCATTTAAGTGATGCTTTTAATTTCCATTTGAATGATAATCCATTGATGATTTACTGCTGCGTTTATTTTGATGGACTGCATACCACGTTTTGCACTTGATTGGTTGAATTTATTTTTATTTTTCACCAACTTATAGTATATCCGAATCGTTTTCAGTATATTTACAATCCAATGCAGGAACTCTACAACGAGATTATAAAGCCTTGTTTCATTCAAGTGCCATCGCTCGAAACTGTCAATTTATTCCAAGGTTTCATCTTGATCAAAGTGGCACTAGCAATAGTAAGACGGGAACAAACTCAACTGTCTGAAAAGAGATAGATACAAAATAACGGTATCTCTAGCAAATTAACACACGAATAAATATCGTGAATATTATAAAAGCGCAAGCAACATATACTTCTCAGTACGCGGATGAATTAAAGCACGAGTTTTGATGTCTCTAGGAGGACAACTCGAAAATTAAAAGGAGACTTATTATGACGGGAACGACTGCAGCAGAATCCAAACTCTTTCCTATCACCCTAGCAACACAAGGATCAAACTACTCCCAGGAGTACATAATGAAACAGAAATGGCGTCAGAACACTTCTCTCTGGCAATTCCTAATGGCGAAAATGTCTTAGGACAACACGGCATACGAATAGGAATCTAAACTTGACTTTTTCCGAGCTCCCGGCGAAGGAATGGAAAGTACAGAACATTTTCTTCTAGATTGCCCGACACTGGCCAACAAACGCCACACCTCGCTGAGCAGTGCATCACTTACCTACAACAGAGCTAAAGGACATCTCTGCTTGCTTTAAGACGACAGGATTGACAATCTGCATACTATAGCATCATACGTGGGGAGCTAAAGCCCGGTGCTGGCTTATGATTATTTTCCAATACCCCAAATAAATATTTAAAAAATCTCAAACTTTGAAGTTATCTTTTCTCTTTATCACGAAATCAGAAACAGCATACGCGGCTATTCTTATTAAGAGCGCGAAATATGAAAATCGCAAATGGGGATACAAACGTCTATGAGAATGATAAAACAATTCACTCCTTGGTGACCCATACCTAATCGTCGTTGCGATGACGCTACAGGTCCTCTCGGTTTCTAAGATACCACCAACTCTCACAATAAGTTAATTCTTGCATCGTTTCGCTATCGTCAACACTCGGAACCGATAATTCGCCAGAAAAACAAGACTTTTCCACGCGGCTTTCAAATCATCTGGTTAGGCCACTATTTACCGCTTCAATAATGGGAATGAGACCACGCAATGTGATCCAGGGCACGATCTTAAATTTCGCAATGTTCTCAGTTCACGCTGAACTTGGACTTCTTACAATGAATTATGTAGTTTTATTTTACGCTACAATCAGTATAGTATTTGTGTTGAAAAATTGTAGTTTCATTTCAAATCTTTTCATCGGTCATTTCAAAATTTAATTAATGATCAATATGACTGTAGAAACACCTGCTTAATGCATAAAGGTAAAAAGAATAATATTGCAAATTTGATTTCTCACCTTTTTAACACCTAATGAGGGGTTCTAGTAAATTATAGGCAGATAAATGTTGCACATGCAACAGTCTGAATCTTCGCAGTTGGATGTACGGCACGAGGCAAAATCGACGGAAGATGCCTGTCATATCAGAGAAGCTCCAGGATTCCGTCCCGGTCCAAATCCTGGACCGGGACGAGGACCGACTGGTCCAAGTATATTATAGCTGAGTTCCTTGGAACAAATTAGGGTAATGATAAGCCCGCTCTCAGGGCTTTTCGTAAATTGATGGCCAATGTAAAGGGAGACCAAATCTAACAAAAATATGAACTCTGTTCTGCAGTCTACGCTGCTACAGAAGAGCAGAGGTATGGAGTGTGGCTGTCGATAATGAGCTGCATCAGAAACGGTCGACGCAGATGTACCAACGTGCAACACTTTAGGTTAGTTCAGCATACATTGCAGTTTCAATAGTTGTAGAGTGCTTGCCGATGAAATGGAAAAGCTCCGTCCGTACAATTTCTTCGAAGTGATACTGAAGTTGGTTTGCAAATAGAACTATGTCGCTCGTACTTTACTAACAAACGAGTATACTTGTTTTGTTGGAGGCTGCGAGATTAGTCCTCTCTCCGGCCATTCTCCGCCTCTTTCCTCGTCTTTCCACATGAGAAAAGATCTCTGTGACCCGAAGGTGTCATAAGGCATCAAAAGGAAGGCCTAGCCCGAATGACTCAAATGTTTCCCGGTATTCGAAGAAGGTCTCGAATGAATCAAAATTGGCGCAACCATGCTTTGACCTATATCCAACTAAGAGTTACAGCATTTGCTTTTTGAATCAAGAACTGCGGTCCCATAGATTTTTCACCATGTTCAATCAAAATTGTCTCCAACATTTCGACGTAATTTAAGAGTAAAAGAACGGTTTTTGAGAGGAATAACAAAATTTATTTAATGAAATTGAGCAGTTTCTCGTAGATTCCAACATTTTTTATTTTCTCAATGGACTCTGCTACAGTAGCTCTGACGCAATCCTTTTGTTCGCTGTAAAACACGAATATGTACACGTAGTTTCTAGTTTCATGATGTAATACGCGTTTCTAGTTCCATGACGAGCTGTTGAACGTTTGGTTTTCTGGGAATGGAATAATTTATTAAGGTTTATTGTTTGGTTGATGACAACTTTTGTCGATTTTTTGGACGGGGACGGAGACCTTTCCTGGCTTCTGTTCTTTTTGTAGGTTCCTGAATTTCTTTGCGTGTATTTACCAATTCCTTTCACTCTAGCATTTTTCGCCCACTTTCATTTTTGTCAGGAACATGATAAACAAACAGAGGAGGTCGCTACAACGGTCTATATAACTAACCTTATTACGCAGGAGCTATGAAGAAAAAGAACCCCTCTCAGCTTTAACCAAATTTCCCTCTCGTTGAAACCTAAATTAAAGGGATGTGATTTAAAAGAGGTTTTCAGCAGTACACACAACCAACTTAGGACTCTATTACGCTCAACCAAGGACCCAGCTGCAGAGGCAAAACAGAGAAGCATATATTATTTGAAAATTATGCCATTTCCAGAGAGAATGCAACAGTGGTAAACGTCATCTGAGAGACAAGAAAATTAGAAGTGATCGAATGGAAATTTACAAGTCTTCGAGCGCCTCTTTGCTTAATGAAGATCAAAGCGACGGTTTTTGTTCTCTTTTAACGTTTATTAGGAAACATCCGACAACGGCTTCGGAACGATTTGCAACCGGCGATTATACAGCTGCAACCCACCAGTTCAACGAACTAAGTGATTACAAGCACTTCCCAAAACACGGAAAACCGGCTTCAAATCAACAGAATGCAAACATATAAGAGAATAAAAAGGATGATACTCGATTGCTTTGCTCAATCGAGCACTTACTGAGGAAGCTGGCAAGTAGCAGACAAAATTCGGATTAGTGAAAATAGCAAAAAATATTGGAATCTGAGGAAACTGATTAGTTTCCTTTTGTTGTAATTCACGCGAATGAAAACAATCAACGGACCACCACGAAGTTCCTAGTTATGTTAATGGTGAACCTTTTCTCATCCGAAAACAGCACCTTTTTCCATTCCTCGGTCCAGGAAATCAATTAATTTGCGAAATTAAAGCGATCCGACTTATGCCGTTCCGACAAATTTGCCTTTTTTTGCCACATCAAGGTTTCAATGCTTGGCAAAACTTGCGTCGTGTGGTAGGCGGAAGCTTCAACTCCGCCCGAATTTGTAATGATGTTTTTTGCTGATTTGCTGCAATTCTGCAAATTCTCCGTTTATCCTTTCTTTCTACCTTTCTAGATTTGGTCACGTTTTTTATAATTCTTTAAGTAGTTCCCAACAGCCGTGTGCTACTAATGCTAGTGTACCGATTTCTCCATTAGAGGCCCTGTTTCGTGGTAAGGTTACATTTTAACTTTTTCATCGAATGTAAGATGCTTTGATCGATCCATAATGGACAAAAGGACACACTTTGGTAAATGACATGAATGTGATGAAAACACAAACAGCAAATGTTAAATGAGAGCCAAGTTTGCTATTTATAATTACTTCGTAACGAAATATTGGGGTGATAACGACTAGCACTGTGGTGCTGAAAGATATTAAAGAGTATACGGATGAATTGAAGTGCGAATTTGACGTTGTTGACAAGACAACAGGATAAAGTATCAGAAAAGTTTTGGTGGTGCTATACTTATTTCTCTTGTTGTAACAAGTCTTATATAATGACACCAATCCAAAGTCTAACTCCCAATGTATTCGATTATTCGGATTTCTCCAAAATCTTCAACAAAGTCTGCTTACTTAGAGCCATGTGTTAAGTTTTGCCAAAGAGTAGCAAATTTAAACGAATGTTTATATTAATAAATTGTAACAGTATAAATACGGTCGCTCAACGACATTTATAATTTCAGGCATTTCTTTCTATGATGACTACCGGCAGTACTGGCTCGCAACCATTTCCCAGTTGGAAGCTGGCTCTTCTAATTGGTACACCCGTTGCAATTGGTATAGGATATCTCATCTACCGGAAACAATCCAAGACATTGTCAGAAGATTCAACAGACTCCAAAACACAAGGAAAGACATTGAAAAGTTTAAAAGATAAATCAATTTCAATCGATGGAGATTCCACACCATCAGCAAGCGAAAAGGATCCCCCGCGCAAAGAAAAACAAGAAGTGGAAAAAAAAGAAAAACTTGATCCTTTGGCTCAAGCGCAACAATATAAAAACGAAGGCAATGTTTGTTTCCGAAAAGGAAAATTTGATGAAGCCATCGATTATTATGATAAAGCGATAAAGACATGTCCATCGACAAACAAAATGGATTTGGCCATATTCTATCAAAATCGTGCGGCTGCCTATGAAATGCTGAAAAAATGGAATCAAGTCAAAGCTGATTGTACGAAATCGCTGGAATACAATCCACGATACACGAAAGCATACTTTAGACGAGCCAAAGCACACGAACATACTAAGGACATGTTGGATTGTTTGGACGACGTCACAGCAACATGCATATTAGAAGTGTTCCAGAATAACACAACAATAATGTTCGCTGATCGTGTACTGAAACAAACCGGACACGAGGATGCTATAAAAGGAATGAAAACGCGTATACCTACATTGCCTTCCAGATATTTCATCAAAACATACTTTAGATCGTTCGTTAATGATCCGTTGCGGACTCTTAAGGTTGAGGTACGAGGCGATAGTCCGAAAGGATTCGTTCGAGCTAAAATGGCATGGAACACGGAGGACTACGATAGTATTGTTGCGGCTTGTACAGAAGAAATCGAATCGAGCGAGTCAGAATCAGAATACAAAGTTGAAGCAATGCTTCTGCGAGGAACATTTAATTTGCTTAGCGGGTGTTTTGCTGAAGCGCAGCAAGACTTCGATGCAATTATTAATAATGGTAAGTTAAGCTGGAAATTGTTGTTTCATAACAATGATATTTAATTTTGTTTCAATCAACTCAATCAACTCAAGGCGAAGCTGACATTGACCTGCGAGTGAACGCTTTGATCAAACGTGCCTCATTATTTGTTCAGCTAGAAGATCAAGACAAAGGACTTGCTGATTTCGATGCTGCAGAGAAGCTCAATCCAAACTGTGCTGACATTTATCACCAACGTGCGCAAATTTTCACACTTCTTGACCAATTGGATATAGCGTTGCGTGAGTACGAAAAGGCTGTCAAATTGGCACCTAACCACGCAATGGCTTATATTCAAAAATGTTACGCCGAATACCGATTGGCGTTTATCGCTCAAGATCAAATGCGTCTATCTTCGGTGATGAATGAATTCAAAAACGCCGTCGAGAAATATCCCGATTGCGTGGAATGTTACAGTCTGATGGCTCAGGTGTTAAGTGATCAATCACAATACGATCAGGCCGACTCGTTCTTTGAAAAAGCTATGAAAATGGCACCCGATAATGCCTCCCTTTATGTGCATAGAGGCATCATGGTGCTACAGTGGACAGGAGATATCAACAAAGCAATTGGATACATGCACAAGAGCATTGAAATCGACGAGAAGTGCGAACTGGCTTACGAAACCCTGGGAACAATTGAAGTGCAACGAGCGAATCTTGACAAAGCTGTGGATCTATTTGAAAAGGCAATTAAGTACGCAAAGAGCCAGACTGAAATGGCTCACTTGTATGCATTGCGAAATGCGGCTATTGCACAAATCAACGTGACAAAGAAGCTGGGAATTGATATATCATCGATATCAGCTTTGGCTGCAGGAGGAATACCGACTGAAATTAGCAATTAGAAGTCAGTACTTTGTACATTGAAACGCGTTGTGTTCCTTCAGTTATTCGTATCGATTAAATAAGAAATCAGTGATAGTGTGAAAGCATCTAGTCCACGACTAAATTCCTTCACAAATTCTCTATAAAGTTGCCAGTAGTGGGGGCTGATGTATATTTATTCAACTGGTTCTGTCATTGCCGTCTGATTTAATTGATCGAATAAATCATAATTAAAAACGATCAACATAATCTGCACAATATGATTCACTCAAGTCCATCAGTGCGTAATTACTTGTTAATATTTTGTGCGTAAAGTATAATACCATATTTTCGTATTTGAGCCATTCGAATGATCCCAGGTATCTAATAGTTAGTTCTCCCATAGTAAGCAACCGTTAGAAGAATAATGCAAGTAGTCCAATACAAGTAGTTAATTTCATCAGTCAGTTGCTAGCTGTATGCTGAAAATAGAAATTCTTAAGTGATAAGGAAGATGCAATATTATGTATGTTTTCTTGTAATTATGTAAATGATAAACAACAAATCAGAGTCGCAATAGTTTGGTTGACATGAGAATGTCTTTGATTTCATTCAGGACTCCTGTAATTTGTATATTTGTACCTTATTTCCTTTTGCATTCTTTTAAAATCGAATACTATTATGTTATAACTAAATTTGACCGAATGAAATTTATTGAAATTGAATTGTTTGTTTTTGTCGTGACTAAAGATTGACTTTCCAGGATGATGTTCCGCGATTCCAGGTCTTTTGATTTTCCGGCTTAATTATGCAATCGGCTAAATTATATATAAATATATAAATGAATAATATATATATAAATGAATGGATATAAATGAAGGATTGGTTGTCTTTGAAACGATAATTTGGTATATTTGATGGATCTGTGGATTGGGCTAGTCAGCAAATGCTGGCGCTTAGCTAGTAAAATGTAATTTATGATCTTTCAATTAGAGTTGCTTTGCACCAAGACTGATCGTCGTCATTTATAACAATCGCGTATTGCTTAGTTTGGATGCAAGCGAAATCCGCTTGGCTGGAATGAAAGGAATGGATCTCTAACATTATAGATACGCTTGTGGGATGTGACTCCTCTTGTTGTTTACAACCTCTATTTTTCGCCTTTGTGGCGGTCTTTTAAGCTCTTCTTAACCTTTTCTTTTCTTTTGATTGAACGATAGTTTAGAGTCAATTATGTAATACTGCATCCCAAAACATACTTAAGTTTATACCAAACTAATGCTTAATTAGTGCTTCAAAGAAGGCTGTAAAGATATGGTTCCGAACCCGATATGGTTCCATATTCAGTGTTATGTCTATGTAGTCTTTTCTTGTACAGTCATAATAATACATTATATATATATCAGTACTTTGGAAGAGCGCGTTTCGGTTCATGCGCTTTTTAAATCTTCTAAATGTTCGTCAAATTTTTTCTACAGTTGTCATAAAGTTCGCGTAGTTGTAAAAATAGCACACACCATTTTCGCTATATTTTTGCTAAAATGGCTCTTAGTACCCTAGGATATCTAATATGTGAACTATAAGCGAGGAATTAAAATAAAAAGCCGAGATAAACATTGGGTACCACATTAAAGTTACAATATTTGCTATCCGAATATCATAAAGTGGCTAAATAGATTTTATAACTAATAGTTAGTTATAAAATCTCGCAAGATGAATTCAAGGATATTCGAGGTTTAACTTTGACAAAAAATAAAACTAAATCTCTCGGATCTTAAAGCTTAAAAGATCGAATGTGCTTTATCATTGTGTACAGAAATCGTCAGAAGGACGGCTTACGATGGAATATAACTGGCTTGATTGCCGCTTTGAAGTTTGCGTAAAATCCATAAGACTGGAGGCTTTTTTCAAAGTGAAACGACGCTTTGAACAAATTCCCAAACTAATGGTTTTCGCCTTCAATTTTTCAGATGCATTGGCATTATTAAGCAAAACTTGTTGAAGATAAAACATAAAGACGAAGGTGAAGGGAGTTATGTATTAGTATTCGCTTAAATTTTGCATTCATACACTGTAAATCACGCTGATTCATTCTGAACAATGTTCTCATTCTCTATAAGCTTAGAAAGCTAGCCATCGCGATCTCTACACTCACTTTCGTCGTTTGATTTGTAAGCTCTCTAGCTTACAAAGTTCGCTTTGTTTGTTACATGGGTTACTCTTTTTTTGTGATTTTTGTGAAATATGAAAATATGAAAGTAATTTTAGAAGCCAGTTCACACTCAAAGTCGTATGTCAGATTTAAGGTGATCTGAAAGTGATAACCATGTTGTAAGGGGTTTTGGGGGAAAGAATGTTATGCGTCCACTTCTAGTAAATTTTCAAAAATGTTTTACTATCTTTACATATCATATCAGTTCAAGTTAAACTGATTAAGAACTTTTTTAAGACTCTCAATAAAGATGGGCTAGCATTCAAATATCTTCGAATTAATTTTTCCCACCTTAGTGAAATCAAAAGTCAAATTAAGAGAAGGAATTCTTAATTGCCCTTAACTAAGAGATATTCGGAAGGACTCGCCTCGCGAACGCCGTGATATCATGAGCCAGAGATGATGGAGGGTATAGGGAAAAAACTATTAACGACCCATGCTCTTGGTTACGATGTGTTACTCGAGGATGTCGAGTAGCACGATAAAAACTGTCATGTTTTTATCGTAAAGGTACTGAACGCCCGCTATGCATGCTGAATGTAGCTGGGAAGGTGCTGGAGGCATTTTACCGACGCATTTAGAGCCGCTGAAGATTTGTCTCCATGCTACAACGTCTTCTGAACTTGGAGATTCAATATCGACGCGCTCATGGACGTTATGAACGCGGTTCGGGGGGTCGCAGCTTACCACTAGTGCCCAAGTCAACTTGTTTAATTGGCCAATTGGGCAAGAGAAACGGGGACCGGAATATTTTATGAGCGTTTTGAAGGATGTTCTGATGGGCATGTGACCAGGAGTCACGCAAAGTTCTATTCGGCCTTGATCTATGGAATGCCTCATATAATAAGCTTTTTAGATAGAAACAGGCGGAAAAAATGCGACTCATCTCAGTGCTCGGGCGAATGGATGCAACCCAAATTGAGCGCGGTAGCACGTCAATCTGATGTGTGAATGGCCAGTCGTAGGTTCAGCCTGGCTAGCCGTAGGTTCAGCTAGGAAAAACTGAAGTGATGTTTTTCAGAGGAGTTTGAGAGAGGAGTCCCCAGGAAATTTCCTCTGCAAGAAGGTCAAACTTGTATTGGGCTTGACGAGTAGTTTTAAGATGAGCTTCGTCAGATAAAAAGTGTCAGCGTGAACTAGACTGCAGCGACAGTGTTAGCACTCTTCATCAAATCATCAAATAACTCTGCATCAAATGGATGGATATTCTGGAAGCGCTAGAAAAGCGTTATCAAGTACCAGTATACCTGATGCGGATTCTCAGGAACTATTTGAAGGACCGCAGCGTACTCTACGACTCAAAGGAAAGTAGGCGAAGTACAATTCTTACTTCAGGTGTTGCTCAGGGCTCTATCCTTGGCCCGAACCTGTGGAACATCTCCTACAATGCACTGCTTTAGCTTGAACTACCGGATGAGTCATGCTTGATCAGCTATGCGAAGGGTAATGGAGTGGATGACCGCTCACGGTTTTAAGCTGGTATTGGAAAAAACCGAAGTGGTCATCCTGACAAAGAAGAGAATCCCCAGAGTAAGGCCTTTCAGTGTTGGAAACGAGCTGGTTGAATCGAAATCAGCAATAAAGTACCTGGGCGTCCTGATAAACTCGAAGATGAGTTTTTCCCAACAAATCAGAGCAGCAGCTAACAAGGCTGCAACGCGCGTGACGGCATTCGGCCGATTACTGGCCAACAAAGGGGGCCCACCACATCAAGGAGACGGCTGTTAATGAGCATTGTGCAATCACTTCGCTTCTACTCTACGGATCAGAACTTTGGGGCGACGTTCTCGTTATGTTAGGAGTTACACCGGCAGTGGTTGGCACAGGTGCAGAGACAAGGAGCATTGTGAATCTCATGCACATATCGAACGGTCTCCGGGGCAGCAGTGCTGGTAATCGCAAGGGTGATACCTATCACCCTCCTTGCGAGAGAGACTTCTGCGCTTTACCTGAGCAGAGGCGAAGACCGAAGAGAAGAGATCACAAGGCAAGAGATATTTCGTTCTCTCAGCGATTGGCAACAGTCCTGGGAGCAAGAAATAAGGGGAAGGTGAACTGCACGTCTGATCCCTGACCTGAGGCCATGGCTCAATCGAGTGCATGGTGAGACCGATTTCTATTTGACCCAGCTCTTAAGCGGGCACGGTTGTTTTCGTTCCTACCTGCACAAAATTGATAGAGCAAGGTCACCCAACTGTGTGTTTTATGCAGGAGAGTTGGATGACGCCTGTCACATATTCTTCTACTGTAAAAGATGGAAACTATGGTCGGAGAAATGCTTAAAATGGTTGACAATTGGAATCGCGTGGCACAATATATTCGGGCAGTGCTGATACTTTATTGGAGCGCTTGGAGGCATCGGGTATGGAGGGATTTCTTTTCTAGCACTTCCTTTCTCTCCCTAGCTTCCCGTTGGAGAAGAGATTCCCATAATCCAAAGGCGCCTCTAGCCGTAGGAACACGAGGCCTAGTCCGAAGTAACGTATCAAACGGTTCCAGGCTAGGTTTTCAGTTTGACAGTGGAGGTGTTTAGTGGCTAGTCTAAAAGCATTGCGTCTGGGAGTCCCACATTCAGGGCGTAAACAGCCTTCATCTCCGTACCACAAAAAAAGTCAATGTCAGCATTCAGCTTTATGGGAAAGATACTAACTAACATTAGACCTACTAATGAACGCAATCTCGTGTTTCTATGGCCGTATTCTAGGCACATCAGATTATGGTACTCCTTTCTCTAGCGGCAAGAAAGTGATAACGCCTCCTCACGCTCATGTCTCTTTTTTAAGTTTCAAAATTGTAACAACTGTTGCCGGGAAGAATTTTTCAATGTCGCTGAAGAGGTCACTGAGCTGCTTGCTCCATCTTTTGCAAGCAAAATGTGTCACATGTGCGATTCACAATCACTATGCAAAACATGCAGCCTGTGGACAATGACTTACAAGCATTGTTCAGGTCAAAACCACGACAGCCATGTTCACTTTCTTACTTGGTGACCTCGTCTCGATTATCTTCTCTTCTCCAGTAAAGCATCTATACTTTAAATGGTTCCCAGGGATCTACAGAGCGAAAGAAAGGAACTGAAAGAAATAGGCAGAATAGAAAGACAGATGAGCGTTAAGATCGCATGATTATGGGATTATCCTGGAAAATCGTTTCAAAACTGCTAAAGAAATATCTAGAGATCTAGCAGATAGTAATTTAGCAGAACTAAGTCGAGAAGCAGTTGGCAGAAGATTGAAAATGGTTTAGGGGCAAGAAAACCTGCCATCCATTCTTAACGTTCTAATCCATTTCTTAACGAAAAAATTAAACAATCTCGCCTAAATCACAGAGTTTTAAAAATTGGATATCTGATGACTGGAGGAAAGTAATGTTTCCATATGAGAGTAAATTCTACATCTTCAGCTCAGAGATGCTTTGTACGTAAGACGTCGGTCAAATGAAAGATTTGACGAATCCTGTACTATAAAATCAGTGAAACATCTGGCAAGTGTGATGGTCTGGAGATTTTTTTTGCTACTTTGGAATTGGCTAAATATCCTTCATAGATAGGGTGGTGAATGCTGAAAAATATAAAATCATTTGGAAGAGAGTCAACCATTGTGTTTTCGGATACGTAAAGCAAATTCGAACAGAAAACTAGATCTCCACCCTACAATGGCCCGGCAGTAGTCCTGATTTAAACACTATAGAAAACTTGTGGCTGATCATGAAAAAACAAATAAATATTACAAGGCCCAAGACTAAAGAGAAGCTGAATCAGGCTATCGAAAAGGTGTGGAATGGGGAGATTAGTGACGGACTCATAATAAATTTGATTGACACAATGCCAAACAGGATCGCCTGAGTTATCAGGGCTAATGGCGGTTCGACATAATATCAGCTGATATGAATACGCAAATAAATATATTTTTAATGTTTTTATACAATTGATTCAAATCAATTCATATGAGTATGTAAAAAAACAATTTTATCTAAAATTCTTCGTTAACACTTAACGTTTTATTTATCA
Source organism: Stratiomys singularior (assembly GCA_954870665.1). NCBI lineage: Eukaryota > Metazoa > Arthropoda > Insecta > Diptera > Stratiomyidae > Stratiomys > Stratiomys singularior. Next base: position 34,289,476 of record OX940879.1, read on the forward strand.
TTTGAGTTCACTTGAGTTTTAATTATTTTTCATGGCTCATAAAGTACTCTTTTCCTTTACAAAATATTTGAAAATTATCAAAAGGTAAGAACAACACTGGTTCAAGGAGATCCTTTATTATGTTATTATTATGCTATTTCTATGACCACGACTGTATGTCTTACCCAGTTCCAGTTCCCAGTCTGGAACTGGGTTCTCAGCTGAATTGGGGAGAGGTTGTGATGGTAGTCTAGTAGGCTTCAGGTCAGAAACTGATTGTACCTCCCAATTGCAAAAAGGATTTCTAACTTTGCTGCAGCCATACAGTTGCTTTTAAAGTTGATTTTTTGATTTGGTTGAAAGAAAAGGAAGTTAAGAAAAAAAATATATAAAGTTCAAGAAAAAGTGATGAAATGAAATATGGACACTTGGTGAACTGTTTATGGTCGTGGAAATAAATCATATCAGGATGGGCCCGTGTGCATGCATCACTTTTTCTCAAAACAAGCACAAAAAAAACAACTTTTTTGGATCTTCTCCCATCTTTCTGGCAGTATATGGATTACTCGGCGATAAAAAGGTCATTTTTGGTGCCTCCATAAGAAGTCAAATGCTTTTCAATGAGGGTCGATTGGATGGAGCGAAACAAATGGAAATTTGAAGGAGCAATATCTGGGGAATGCGGCGGGTGGGGCAAGATTACTCAATTCAAACCTGCCAAATATTTTTTGACCGGCTTGGCTATGTGTGGCCTTGCATTGTCATGCAGCAAAATTAGCTTGTCATCTCTGTTATTCCGTCCAGGAGTTCGTAATAGATGACCCCACAGTTGTCCCACCAGAGTCATAACATGACCTTGAAAGCCTGAATATTCCGTTTTGGCCTCGATGGACCTGATTCACCTAGCATTATCCAATCTTTTGGTCCCTTAGGGTAGTCGTAGTACATCTATTTCTCATCTCCTGTCACAATTCGATGCATGAAACCTTTTTCTTTTTTGTCGTTGAAGAAGAATTTCGCACGTCACCAAATGCCACTCAATGTCCCCGTCTCTCAGTTGATGCGGCACGCAATTTCCCAGCTTTTTAGATCATTCCCATGGCGTGTAAACGCTTACCAGTGGTCGATCTGACAACATTTAACCCCTGCGAAAAATCTAGGCTTCGGCTTGAATATTCATTCAACGATTCCCGTAGTTGTGAATTTTCAAACTTTTTCGGCGCCCCTTCACGATCTTTATCAGCCATGTGTTAATCACCATTTTTAAAAGGCCGAAACCACTCTCTGCAAGTCGTCTTAGATGGAGCATGATCACCGTAAACATCGAGCATTATACGATAAGTTTCCGCAGCGCTTTTCTAGAGAATGAAATAATGAACTAAGACATCCCGCAACTGCAGCTTCTACGGTATGAAAGTTGACATTTTCAACATGAGAAAAAAAAAACGCTATTCGCGCATTGTAGGAATTGCAGGAATGGACATCTGTCTACGAACGGCGGAAACTTATTCCCATACTCAATATAAAAATAAAAATTTTTTTTACTTAAAAAAGTAATTTAAATTACGCAGACTGACTTTATCAGCTGATGACTTTGGAGGATTGGGACAGGATTGGGATTCTACTGGAGGCTCATCGACAGTGGTTTAAGGTAGGTATACGTTCCTTCAAATGGCTAAAAAGGAAAAATCAAGATGTACTTGTTATCAATTCACTATGAAATCTGTTTGTAAATTGAATATTTCTAAAGTGAATAATCTATTTACGTTAATCTAAGTTTGTAATCTATTCTCACAGTTTTCCTACCCAAGAGGGTAGAATGCATTATCACTTTTCTGTCTGAAGATTATGCAAAACCTCATTCTTCCTATCACATGTGTACTATAAAGTCAATGTGTACCGACTGTAATCCCTCTCTTAAAATGATTGCTAGCCAACTATCGATGATTGACATTGTGTTGAACAAATATTGACAAATAAATAGGAAATTCTGAGGTGATTGTGACCGATCCAATAATTTATTAGCGCATCGCTATCACCATTAAATTTTCCCTTCATTGTTCTCATAACAAACAGGGAAAGATGTCTTGGTGGTATTTGGGTTGATAAGACTATTTGACCTCATGGCAGCTGTTACACCGCTTAAAATGCTTCGTGCGGAGAGATCAGAGTAAGGTTCATCCTCATTCGTTACCATAGACATCGCGTAATTTATGGAAGGTGCTCGGAAGTGAAGTGCTACCGTGTAACAACTGAACAACAACAATGGAATTCGAGCTAGAGGAGACGGAGTTTTTATTGTATCCAGGTTCTTATCAAGATTCCTTCACGAAGAAATGGCTGAAGAAATGTGAGTAGATTAGATAATACAGAAATACAAATATTGTGCACCACTGGTTGCGATCAGCTTTAACATGCTTGGACTTTCTTTGTGCATTTTTCTTTCATTTTTTTACAAACCTAAGAATTATCTATGTTTATTACACAGTAAAAGAAACAAGAGTATTCGGTCGACAATGTGTTATGTTAAATTTAAATATTTTTGCGATATTGATTGGCCTCAGAGAGTCAAAATGAAATCTATTTTCAAATTCTAGTTTCCAGTAACCTACACTATTCGCCAAGACTGCTCTTAATTAAACATTTATTCAGATGTTACATATGATGAAACAAAGTAAACGTGCATTTTTAATTTGCTCCACTGGCCGTTTGATGCGGATGGTATTTCTCATGCAAACGGCGTCCAAAGTGGATGGTCATACTCATCCAGCAATAAAAAAGCACTCACAATGAAAAACTAATCCTGCTATTTGATATTCACTAGACAACTCACCACCAAAAGTCCCCAGCGATCATGGAAGCAATCATAATGGTTATATACGTGCTAATCGAGCATTTAGGATGATGAATGGAACGAACACTCCGACGAATAATAAGAGCTCTGTGAAAACGACGATATGTGGAGAGATGTAACGAGATGTTTTGAATTTACTGTAAAAGTAATGGCTTCTCAGTGACCTAAAATTCGTAGAAACTCACGTCAATTTCATTACACGCACTTTTGTTGTCGTATCTCTTACGCCACCGCGCCCGGCGAGTTGAATTCAAATTTGAAATTTCTGTTTTGGATTTACCCGTCCAAACCGCAACATTACCACAGATGCATACTTATTGTGAATGTGCGATGTCAATATCAGCATAAGGCATTGTCAAGGCTGCGAAAGCCTCAGCGTCAATATCAGCATGAACTTTTTATTATTATTATCGATTTCCGCGATCGATGAAGCAAACCCATCCGGTCGTTGCACTGACTGAAAACCGGAAGCTGAACATGAAGAGGTTTGAAGGTTTTGGCGGTTATTGACTGACTATTCTAGATGCATTCCTAATTGATATTCTTGCATCGTATGGTTGAGTTACATATAATCACAGATCAAAGTCCTTCATCAGAACATAAAATTTGTTAATGACTTAAACTCCTTGTCCGGATTTGGTACCAGGTTCAATGTGGAACTTAAACTAAATGGCACTACTAATTTTCAAGAAAAGTCAAGCTCACCAATCAAGTTTCCTTATTCTCTATGTTTGTTGGAAGGTAAAGCCAGTTGCCTTCACCTAGAATCTAGAAAGGTTGACTATATATTCAATCTAAGAAGACTTCCTGTACAAAACTAGTTTATGCCTGCAAGTATTTCTGTTTCTTATCAGAGGACATGTTTTTAGATTCAACGATCAACGTCCCCTATTGGGTTCAGTGTAGGCGAGTGCTCTTTGCTTCATCCACTTTACGGATGATCCATTCCGTCGCCCTATTGAAATAAAGTAAATTTCTCCTCAAAGAATAGTTTAAGGTTCGAGTGAATCATGTTCAGGCGATCCATAGAAATATATCATAAACTTACAAGGTCTGCGAGGAATAACTTGATCTTTTTTCTCTAAGGTTCGTAACCATTCATTTCTCGCACTCAAAGTCAAAAGTTTTTTCTGTCAAATATTTTTGTTAATATTTTTGCATTATTGTTAGTTGTAGTCTGATAGAAACTACTTTTTTCGACTCATCGAGCTCTTGCTTATTAGTCCACTCTTTCGTCCCTTTACACTTCTCTGTGAAGGAGCATAGCGTCAACACTAAATATCGTAATGAGTTAAACGAGGCATATTTACATTAAAGAAAGCATAAGCGATCCTAGATTTGAAGTTGAATAAATAGGTTGTTGTGCTTTTACTTCAGTGGTTTGAGAGTGATATTTTTAATTAAACGAAGAAATGAGAATAGAATGGAAAACACCGTTCCTCATACCAATAAAATTCCAGTATTCTCGTTCAAATTCCGTCAGATTGGAGATTTATTTAAATGATGAGCGCTAGTTGCTCTTTTTCGGGAATTCTTGTCAGTTCCACATACTTTCGATTAGGTGTAGTTTATGCAGGAGCTGCGAAGCCACGTGGCTAGAGTAGTTTTTGGTTGCTTGTTTCGGTTTGTATGGCTGCCTAAGATACGATAATTTCCGACTAAGCAGCCATGGTATTTACTGATTATTAATTCACTGATTCAAACCTACTAAATCAGTTAACTTCTGAATGTACTTCTTCTTCTTCTTCTTCATAGCACTATAGCCCTCACGGGCCTTCGCTTCCTGCATCAAGTGCCTCCGATCATCTCTGACTGACTGTCCATTGACCGGGTCCTCCGATCCGTTCGGATTCCTATTCGTTTGGCGTGTTGACCTAGAAGATTATGGCCCGTTAATGCTGCCACCAATGTTCTAACGCCATTTCGGTTTTTCACTAGGAGTTGTTTTGTCCTCATTAGATTAGAGTGAGGCCAAAGAGCTCGGCTTATCCTGCAGTCGTTCCTGTCATTCCAAGCCGTATCTGTCTCTTTCCAGAGGATTTCGTCTTGTTCCCTTTTTACCGTTGGTTTTGGTTTTTTTACTCCGTTTTGTCGGCATTGATGCGCAGTCCGTTTAGTTTCGCCCACTCAAAAAGATGTGAGAGTGCGGTCTGCATCAATTCCGACATGGTTTCCGGGAACTTTCTACTGATCAGTATAACGATATCGTCAGCGTACGTTATCGTTTTGAAACCTTTCCCGTTGAGGTCTTCCACTATTTGGTTAATTGTGAGTACCCAGGCAAGTGGTGATACTATGCCGCCTTGTGGTGTACCCCTGTTAGTCCATTTATTCAAGGTTAAGGGGCACGGTAAGGAGTCACGTTGTTTGCTTGTTCTGTCTCTTCATCCTTTGAGCCCGGAAAGTGTTGGCTTAGTGGGAGCTTGAGACGTTCTATGCTATTTGTTGTCCACGATCCGTCCTTCTTTTGGAGCATGGTGTCCACATGCGGTTCTCTTTTCAGAGCCGTGTTTAGCCTAGATATCTCGTTTCCTCCCTCAATATTGCTGCAAAAAAGATTCCAGGATTTCCTTTTCTCTCTTCTTACAGCTGTTTTAAAAATTTTCAGATTTCGTTTATAGTCCTCCCAATCCGTATCTCGGTTTGTGAGGCGAGGTATTCTGAATAATCTTTGAGTATTTTTTCTGATCTCCTCCAGTTCTTTGTTCCACCAGCTTACCTTTTTTTGTTTGACGGTAGTGGTTGGACATACTTCACTGAAACTATCGACCAGTATACTTGTGATATATCTCACTTCAATATCGATGTCCTTTCAACTTCTCAATGAGTTCGACTGGTGTGAACCTATATATCTTTTAGTAGCGTTGGTGTAGCCGTCCCAATCCGCTTTCCTAGGATTGCAGAAGACCAATGGGGTCCTCCCGCCTCTTCTCACTTGAAAGGTGATCCATTTGTGGTCCGACAAGCTAAGTGAGTCACATACTCTCCAGCCGTGCAGGTCCTCCAATGCCTCTGTTCTGATTAGAGTGACGTCAATCACTTCTGCTCCATTTTTGTTATAAAAGTCGGTGTGTTAACTTTATTTGCTAAGTTGAGGTTAGTAGTTACTAAGAAATTGACTAACTGCTCACCTCTTTCGTTGCACTTGGTGCTTCCCCAGAGTTCGTGTTGCGCGTTCGCATCGCATCCGAGTGGCTCGCTTTCCCCGTATATGCTCCGATAGGGGGCGGAATTCGGTGGTCGGCATCGGAGCGTCAAACGGTAGGTGGATGCGGCTTGCTCGATGGTGATTTGTTATTTGCTTTTTACATATAGAATTATTCACATATTCCTGCTCAAACTATTGAACTTTGTGATGCGCTGGCAATCAGTAAGATGTGTTTTCGTTTTAATCTGCCGTTACGTGGACTAACTTTTACCTTTCTCAAGTGAAAGCCCTACATAAAGTCTCTGCAAAAAAGTTTCCAAGGAAGCAAACTACAACTAATGAAGTTTCTTGGATTCTCAACACTCTCATTGAATGGATCCCTGGTCAACGGATCCTTTAGTTGAAGTACCCATATTTTGGAAAACTATATCCAAAATGCGGAATTCTTGAATACTTCGAATTCAAATTAAAGTAATAATATAGTAATATAATAATATACACTTCACTTCACTTACTAACAAAGTAATAATATACACTTCAGAAAAAGACTTTGCCAATTGAACCGCTTTTTGATTATAGCATTCCAAAATTTCAGTCCCTATATATACTGAAACAGGAACAAGCTCTAGATGAGATAATGGTGTCATTGATAGATATAGAGGACGCATCAGCTTGAGGGTGTATACAAGCTGTATGCATTGAATTTTCCAGTTTTTTTTAAGTATAAAATACGTATAAATAAATAAAAATAAATATAATATAATAAATTCTGTCCGTTCGAATCATTTGGGTAATTTAAGCCACCATGCCAGAAAAACTGCTTGTCTTTTGCGGCAAACCATTTGCGAGCCACTTTCCAACTTCCTCCAAATCGCTGCTGTGCTGCTCAGCGAGCGTGGGCCCCGTTGAAGCGAAGGGGTGGTTGTCAGATGGCGCCAAGCCTGCGGAGTACGACAGGTGTAGAAGGATGTCCCATCCAAGCGATTTGATTGTGTCTTTCGCTGATTTTGCTGTGTGCGAGGGCTCGTTAATCTGTAACAAATTCACTTTGCGATGTCTTCTGGCCCATTTCGGTCGTTTTTCGATTCATGCGCAGTAAAAATTTACCATTTGTTGACGATAGCGTTGTGTATTAACGCTTTCAAGTGGCTTCAAGTATTCATAATACATAATACCACACGGTCCCACACAAAACATGGTCTTCTTTGCCTGGGTGTTGACCGGCTTCGCCAGACGAAAGCCATGATTTTTTCCGCGTCAGGGTTTCAAAGTAAATCCATTTTTCGTCTTCCGTCACAATTCAATGCAAAAATGATTCCCTTTCGTGGCGCCGAAGCATTATTTCACAAGTGACCTTGCGGTTTTCCATTTTGCGTTCATTCAAATCGTGTAGGACCCATTTACCGAGTTTATTTGTCTTACCCATTGCTCGTAAACGTCTGCTGATCGTTTCGTGTGACACTTTCAATGCTTCTGTTATTTACCGTTGAGTTTGAGTTGAGTCATCATCCAATCACTCCTGAAATTCCTACTCTCCGCATTTCCGTAGTTTACCAGGGCGCTCACTATCTTTTACATTGAAATTATCACTTTTGAAATGTCGGAACCATGTCTCACATGTCCAAATTGATGGAGCGTGTCCACCATTTGTTTTTTCCAGCAAATGATTGATTTTAACATTTTTTGTTCTTTTGGTTAAACATGAAAAGAATGGTCTGTTTCAGGCACAATTCGACATGATTGATCAACACGGTAGAATTAACACGATAATTTTGGCGGACTCAACTTGTGTGTGCTTGTAGCTAAATGTCAGACGATCGAAATGGTGTATGTGTGAAATTAATATGCTGATTACTTTTCGCTGGTATTTCGAAGTATGAAATTTTGATTAGAATGCTTTATGAAAGTGGGAGTGGTCATACATACAACTTGGAAATCTTTTCGGAACACGGTAAAAAACTTCAAGCAACTATGTATATTGTCTATGTTGGAGCTGTACCTAGGTCGTTGGCATCATATACAATGGCGGACAAAGGTGGATACATAAAACGCAATGACAAGTAAATTTGACGTATTATTTTTTTACCGGTAACTTAAAAATCACTTTTAAATCTAATATTTTTAATTGTGTTCTTATTGAATATGAATGAAAAGTTATAATATTCATATCAAAACCTTAAAAAATCTCAAATGTCTTCATAGATTTATTCAGTTTTGTCTAAAGTGCTTACCTTCATGAGCTTGTATCAGCTCCAACGCCTTTGTTCGCTAAAACACTCTCAATCCGTTTTGGCATACTGCCTACCAGGTTTTGATTGGTCTTGTCTGGAATCCTTATCCATTCAATGAGAGTTTCCAGAGTTCAGTCAATGTTCCGGGCGCGCGTTGGTAATGTGACGACCTCCTTTTAGTCCGCACTTTGTACGGGCTATTTCATTATCGAAATGATTTTTGACCACGATTGCGGTGTGTTTTGGGTTTCCGTCCTGTTCAAAAACTATCTTATCGCATTCTTCAACGACATCGAATAAATATTTCACGCAACATGCTAACATGTACTCTTACATTTTCATTATGCCTTCGATTTTTACTAATATAATGGGTCAGGGTTCCACTGCCGCACAACATCAAATGGCCACCACCGTGCTTCACTGAATGTTTGATCTGATGCTTTTGAATTATCTTAGTCGGCCGATGCCAATAATATTCCTTCCTTCTCTCAACAATATTCCTTTTCGACTGGAAGCGATTGACTGTGGTTTCATCTGACCTAACGCATTCCTAGTCTACAATTATGCAAAGTTTATGCTCTTTGCAAAACTTGGCACTTAATTTTATATTTTTTTAGGATAAGGCATGTTTGTTTTTCTTTATTGAACCTATTATTATTACTATTCTTATCTTATGCAATGCTCTTTTTACAGATCGATAGTTAAAATTCTAATTGAATGCTTCTGCATCAAGTTCTAGTGTTCTTATTCCTTTTGTCTCAAAATGTTTCACGAACAGAGCATCGCCATCAGATAGCACCTTTGGCCGAACTTCAGAATTTTTCGGGCCTATAAAAGTTCGGCGTCTTGGAATCAAACTTACTGTCCGATGACATATTTTAAGTTGTGCTGCTATATTCCGACAAGAAAATCCATTCTGACTTAAACATATGATTTCATTTTCGATTTCACGGGAACCTTTTTTTCATTTTCATCTTCAAATATTTCACACTAAAGGCTTTTAACTTAAAAATAAAAATAAATAGTGTAAAGATTTTGGATATACTAAGACAAGCGACACATAAATCAAATGCAGCTGCAAATCCTCTTGCATACGACGGAACCCAATGTAGACAAAACGGGATATGTGCGGTTCTAGAAGATATTAGAACAAATTTTCTATGATGTGTATTTTATTGAGTTTTTTCTTTGAAGTAATCCAAGGGTTGTGGCAATTTGGAACAGAAGCAATTACATTATTATTTCATAAAAAATTAACTCAAAACGTTTAGATATGTTTCCAGTTTTGTCCAACACTGTATATCAAGACAATTATTATATTGGCGTATTTACATCCGAGGTATTGTTCAGAAGAAAAAAACGCTAGTGTGTGGTACCACATGAGAAAACCATGGCTTATCAAACTTAAGCTTTTCATAGAAAAATTCAGAAGCGTGCACAGCGGAAAAATAATTTTTTCACATTTTTTTTCCTTTTTCTTTTAATTGCTTGGAATAATCAAAGATTAGTCTTTTGATCCATTTTAAAAGGACGAATTAATCTGATTTTACTTTGTTTGCTATATGGCAACTATGGGAAACAAAGGGTTAAAATATAATATCCTTCACCACGGTTCAATTAAAAATGTCGGGTACATTAGCATAGGTGGTGCTTAAAAATTTATATCTTCAGCCAAAGATAGCTCGAAGTCAAAAGTTTATGAATCTGTTGTAAAACTCATGTGTCTAATTCCAAATCGAACGAACTTCAGCCGATACATTGATATTTCTAAATACAACAGGAGGTAGGACATAGGATTTGACGCAACTCCCTTAGTAAGTCAGAGTGGAATCCACTCCATGGAATCTCTTTTGGATGTTGGATCATAGTATAAAACCATTGTTTCATCACCCGTTACGATCGATTGAATTACTCTTTCTTCGTCTTCGTGGCAAAGTTCTGAAAATTGCTTACAACATTCTAATCGACGCTGCTTTTGCACAACCCTGAGAATTCGAGGCACCCACCTTGCACTAATTTTTAATCATATTTAAATTCTCATTGAGGATCCTTTAAACACTTGTTTTGGAAATGCCAGTCTGTGCTGCAATTCCTTTTGCTTTTAGGCGTCGGTCACTTAGAGCAATTTCTTCCACTAATTTAATGTTTTCTGGGCCTGGCTGTACGGCTGTACGTGGGCCATCTTCTAATGATTCTCGTCCCCAGCGAAACAACTTGGACCAATTTTTTATTGTTGAAAATGATGGACACAAGTCACCGTAAACAGTTTTCATTCTTTCTTTGATTTGTGTTTGAGTTAATCCTTTTTTAGTCAAAAACTTTATAACAGTATGAAACTCAATTCGAGATATTTTTTTGAACAACTTGCCTTAGTGATAGCTTGAGCTCTACTACAATTAAACGGAGTGACGCAGCAAGTTGAAACTTTGTGTAAAGCTTGGTGAGACTTGTCACTGAAGATTGCATAAAGAATTTTGCGAACGCGCTCTATTTACTATATGAGTTCGAGAACTCATGAGCTGAACTACATATACTGATATTGAAAAATTGTTGCTAGCAATAAACTTAACTTCAGACAGCAAGCAATTGCAATCAACTGCAATCGACTTACTTTCTTTGATTTTTATGATCACTATCTTGCAGGAGTTCACTGATTTTGCTTTGTGGGGTGTTTTTATCTCTTTCTTTGTGATGAGACCCGAGAGTATTAATGCTTCTCAGTTATCGTACTATGTGAATTGTTGAATGAACTACTGTAAAGTCCCTATAATGGCTAGCCTGTATTTATGGCTAGGAAGTTTTTTTAGACAGGAAATGCAGTGAAGGGGTCTGCAAGACCTGTAAATTTGCTATTTTACTGTTGGGCTATGTTGGCATACGGGGGCGCCGCGAAAGACCACAGATGATGAAAAATAGTTGCTAGGGTTCGAGGCTGCCGTAAAATAAATCGCGGAGAAGGAGGCTACTCTGAGAGATTTGGTGTACTTAAACGCTCTCTGCCGGTTGAGATAGCTTTCATGATTGAGGGCCTGTATTCAATGGTCCTACAATCTTTAGTGTCTGCAGCTCTCAGTCATTCCGAGAAAGAGTGACTCACGGTTATAGGGCTATTCTCTTTGAGCCGATAAAGAACAAAATCGAGTTAGTTGTTTCAATGAAACTTTAATGAGATAATACAAATTTTCTTAGACTTAAGACAAAAAACATGAAATGCTGTATGATGTTTGGTTAACATTTCGTGACATACCAAATAGTGGCAAGAGACATATTAAATAGTGAAATTGTCATTCGTTAGAAATGGTTTAATAATCTTTATTTATTGATATTATTATTTATTGTATTTATTTTACTCTATTTTAATTCTTGCAAATAGAACATAGGCAATCGCATAAGTAAAATTACCTCCTTTGAATAAGTAGTATTTTGAATTAAATTAATTGAAGAGTATATGAAACAGGATGCAGTTACAATGTTTACAGATAAAATAAACAAATTCTATTGCTGAGAAAAACAACTTCTCTAATTCGAAAGATATACGTAGGTGACATATTAAATAAATCCTAAACCAAAAGCATATTAGAATACGTATATTATACATTACATGTTTAATGCAAATCACATACATACATTGGACATTCATAGAAGGTAAAATAAATTAAAGATGATGGATTTCACAAGATAGTTAGCGGGAAATATTGTCAGAACTAATTTTGATTGTTTAGTTAATTATACCGTCTAGTGAAATGTTCTTTCCCTTAGTATAATTCTTCGAATGTCTCAATTAGCTTCAAAAATAATGACAAAAGTTAATTGACATAAAAAACCCAAAGGAATCGAACCTCGAATTGCTAAACAAAGTATGGATAAACCCAGTCGTACCTAGTTGTCACAAAAAATTGATTTCAGTGTTGCAGAAACCAATAACATTGACAGGAAGAGTTGACTATGAAGACTAAGGAAAATTGATTTTAATAAATTTTAAATTTAAAAAAAAAATGAAAAATGTCAAACTTCCAGAAACTTCCATTAAAACTTTCCAAACTTCAATTAAATTTTTTTATTGTCATAAATTCTTGGAATTAATACCTCAATACTTCGCCGAATGATATTTGATATTCGTTCCGTGAAATTGAATTGTAATTTGTTCAATATATGAATGAATCGATCATCATATGTTTATTATTATCAATGATAGCGCGACAGCGTTTTTCGGGGTTTGACTATCTCTTACGTCTTTATTTGGGTTGCTAACTCATCCAGTTGCTCTTGAATTCCACAAAGTTTATTGTGTGTGTCAGTAAAATTCCTCGCAATATCCACGCTCGAACAAACTTCCGTAAAGAATCGATGAAACCTTAAGTGGTTCGGATATAATTTCTTAGAATACTAACTTTGTCAAGAAACAGAAGAATACTGTGTTACAACTTTTCGTTGACTATTTGCTTTTCACATGGTGATGGCCAATAATAAAGCTCTTTTTTCTAGTTTTTTATGTAAGCGTCTGTGAGAAGCCACTTACGCTCATAAAGATCTTACAGGATTTGCTGTGTTGAAGTCGTAAGCCAAGCTGAAAGCCCTCGATGTAAAATTGATTGTGTAGGTGATCTTATGTCAGCCTGGAAACGAATTTATTTTCTGGCTGCAGGGTATTTTGCCACGCACCTTTCTGTCTCAAAATGGCAAGAGCCTGTTGAATGGGTACTTTTTTTGAATTTCTGACCAACATTAGAATTGATATAATTCCTTATTCAAATGTTTCAAACGTTTGTTGCCCTTACTATCTCGGATTGAGGATTTTAGCTCAATAATGGTAAGGAGTTTGTACTTTATTGCTTCGCAGTTCAACTTATGATTTGCTTGTTTTCTTGTTTTTAACTTCTCTATTTTTGGCTTATCATGTACGCTAATTCTTTTTGAATGATGAATTATAGTGGTTAATAGCAAGATTTTTTTTTGAGTAGGGAAGTAAAGGCTATTTACGCTCTGAGTGTCGGACTCCCAGTGGCCCAACGGACCTACTGACTAAACACCTCTTCTGTCAACCGGAGCGCCTAGCCTGGAACCGTTTCACACATTACTTCGGGCTAGGCCTCCGAATCTTACGTCTCTTGGCGCCTTCGGGTTACAGGGGCTCCTTCTCCAGTGAGGAGGGAAAGGGGAGGAGGATTGCTAGAGAAGGAAACCCTCCACCTTCGACGCTTCCAGCCGATCCGCTATGCATTTTTTCGTGGCTAGAACTGCCCGAGCGTTATGTGCCACTTGATTTCACTCGGCAACTGATTTCAGCATCTCTTCGATTAGGATTTCTGGATGGGGCTCTCCCACTTTTTCGGCAAGATCACCGTGCTGTTTGTCCCATCTTCTACAGAAAAGAAAGTTTGTCACGTGTCATCCTTCACACCAATGCAGAATATACAATCTGGAGACGGTGAATTACCAATCCTGTACAGGTAAGACTGAAAACAGCCGTGTCCGCTCAGTAGCTGGGTCAGGTAGAATTCAGTCTCACCATGTGTTCGACTAAGCCACGATCTCAAGTCGTTGATGAGCCGCACAGTCCATCTTCCTTTTAGCTCACGTTCCCATGATTGTTGCCATTCGTCGAGAGTGCATCGTCTTTCATTGCGAGCAACTTTTTCTAGCAAGCATAGTAAGCATAAGATGCTAAGTAGCGTCGTAGCACAGTTACCAAAGAGCGCTAATACTCTCGGTGAGCATGTGGAGGAAAGAGATAGAGAGCGCCATAGTAGATTTATAGTGTGCTTTTTTATTCACGTTTTGGGAGTGTTATCCTAGATAAAATGATCATGAAAGTATTAACTAGTATGAACCAGGTTTTACCACTCTCGGTTCACTCCCGCTGAATTAGGAATGTGTCGGGAGTATTATCTCTGTTTTATTTTTACGGTATAGTAACTTTCTCACTCGTCTACTCTGGTGTGCTCTGTATGTCTGTTTTGCGCTTGGTTCTGAAGCTGAGTCAGGCATCATTGAGTCGTAGAACTACAAATCCAAAGTTTTCAATTATTTCGACAGGGTTCCTCTTGATACGAAGTTTGTTGGTCTTCCATTCGTATTCAAACAGTTTTAGTGTGAAAATTCCCTTTTGAATGCTTTTGGCTTGTGTTTGTAATGTAAATGTAAATTTAGATTTTCACTTGTATTGGTGTCATTCTTTGCGGTGCATTAAAAGGTAAAAGGTCATCTTTTATCCATAATAAAACGATTAGCAAGCAGGACCAATTTTTAAGGCCTTTTTACTTTGTTCGCCTTTTTTGGTGCTATGTTAGCTGGACATATTTCCAGTCGCGGTAACGTTATTACTCTTACTAAGGCATCCCAGAATTTGAAACATAAGATGGTACGTATACCAGGTGAGTAAGTTTAAAATGTCGTTTTCTTGTCAAGAGATGACGCATGAATCCTATTGAACTAACCTGTCGAAGCCAAAGCGCCATTTTGTTGATAAGACTGCCCGCTACAAAACGTTTTATTCGTTTAGTTGTTTACGAGTTAGTAGTATACTTCTTTTTCGTGTTAAACATGTCGTAAGTAAAGTAAGTAAAGAGCATTTGCGGCATGTAATTATTTTCTTGTTCAATCAAAAGAAAAAGGCATCGGAAAGTCATCCGATTCTTGTTGAGACTTACGGTTATCTTGCTTCAACCTTCAAGATCTGTGAACGCTCGTTTCAACTTTTCAAAAGTGGCGATTTCAATGCTTTTGACAAAGAACGTGAAAATCGACCAAAAAAGTTTGCAGACCACGAATCATAAGCATTATTGGAAGAAGACGATACAACAACACAACAAATCATGGCGGAGCACTTGAGAGTCACTCGGCAAGGCATTTCCGATCGCTTAAGAGCCATGTTAATGACTCAAAAAGTTGGAAAATGGGTTCCACACAAACTGAACGAACGACAGATGGAAAGACAAAAAATGGGTGCGAAATTCTGCATTTACGCCACAAAAGAAAAGGTTTTTTGCATCGGGTTGTAACTGGCGATGAAAACTGGATATATTTTGAGAATCTCAAATAGAAAAAATCATGGGTAACGCTAGAACAACCATCAACATCGAGTGCAAGACCGGATCGTTTTGGAAGAAAGACAATGTTGTTTGTGTAGTGGGATCAGAATATGGGTTAGTGTACTACGAGCTTCTCAAACCCGGCGAAACAGTTAATACCGACCGCTACCGACAACAAATGGTCAATTTAAATCAATCATTGATCGAAAAATGCCCAGAATGGGCCCGAAGATACGGCAAAGTCATTCTGCAGCATGACAACGTTCCTGCACATTCAGCCAAAGTGGTTGAAGAAACGATTTCCTTGCTTGGTTGGGAACTCCTACCCCACCCGCTGTATTCACCAGACCTGACGCCTTCTGATTATCACCTCTTCTCATCGATGGGACACGCTCTGACTCAACAACACTTCAAGGCTTTCGAGAATGTACAAAAATGGCTCGATGAAAGGATATCAATGAAAGTTGAAGCTTCGTTTTGGAATGGTATCCATAAATTGCCCAAGAGATGGATAAAGTGTGTAAAAAGCGAGGGCTAATACTTTGAATGAAAATGTTTTGCCATTGTTCTTAAATAATTGCTTTTTTTAATGAAAAATAAACGACATTTTAAACTTTCGCACCTGGTAGTATCCTTGTTTCAGAAAGTTAGAGTTTTTTGTTACAGCTCTACTCTAGACTACCATACTAGCATTCGCTCAAGTTTATATATCTACCTTTATTAGTATGATTGTGTCCTTAAAGTTAGTGACAGTTTCAAGCTGGCGAAGACTACTTAGTACATGGCGATACTTCAGTTTTGTCTGTTGGACGCCTTCTTATAGTTGTTGGTACTGTTGATACCTTCTCTTTTGTTTTCACAGATTTTACATTAATATATTTTTGAAGTTACTAGAATCGAGTTAACCTATTATCAGCAACTATGGTTCCACCCTTGGGTTAATTGGTCATTATTTTGAACTTGGCTATTGGCTTTGGTTTTTCTAGCCATGTAGTTGTGATCATGACTTAATTTTTTGGCCAAGCATTTTGATGTATCCTGAGTTTTCTTCATCGAATCCCTTTTGTTTTCACTCTTTTCTGAGAGAAATTCCTTCGGATAAAATTAAACCACTTGCCGTTGATTAGTTCGATTTGAAGTTTCCAATACCAGCACTGCAATTGTTTGAGTTCGCTATTGGTCAATTGGCGTCAATTATTCTGGTTCGAAATCTGGAGTCCTTGTCTCTTCCGCTAGTGCTGGTATCTTCAAGTTGCTAGATAGGAAGCTGGTTTGGTGACGAGTTGCTGGCGTCGAGCTGCAAGAATGTGTTTGTCTGCTCTTGCTTACTTTAACTACTGGAACATTTTCATTGGTTTTATGGTGTTCCTATTTGTTCTGAATTCAGAATAAAATTTCTTGGGATCTTGTCTCTCAAGATATCATGATCTCTTTTAGATCCCTCGCCCGGTGAAATGGTTTTCTTTTATTGCATGATGTAGCAGTACGTATAGGCTACCAAGTTTTTACCACACGGTGATTTTATCGGTGTGTTCCAAGTGTTTGTCTTCTTCACTCCGTGGTGTAGCTGAAAGTAGTTGATATCCAGTGTTTCCCTTCCGTAGATTTAATATCTTTCTTAGCCTAGCTATCAATGCCTACAGAACGTTTTCGCCTTTTGTAGCTTCTTTTCAAAGCTCAAGCATATTCACCAGGCTAGAACCGTTGAATTGTTGAGACGTCAGATTACCCTAAAATTTTGGGAGTTGCTATGAATGTTTTTATGATTGTTGGTTTATTTTATTTTAATTTATTTATGGAATTGTTCATTTTATTTTATTTATTAGAATTTTCTTCACTTTACTTCGAGCAAGTTTTTCAGTTTCTCTGAGGAAACTTCTGTTAGTTTCCAGAATATTCCAGAACAATAAATCCTAATAAACCAATCGCTAGTATTACATATATCATTCCTAGTGACCCAAATATTTCCATATCCCCTTTTTCTTGATTTATGTTATGTGAGGTCATTCCGAATCCTAGGAGAATTCAAATCTTTTCTCCAGGGTGACAAAAGAATCAGATTAAATATGGGTATAGAAAAGGGGCCCCCTTCTGCTGGGTCAGGAAATGAAGCATTTTATTTTCAGCCTGTTAATATGTTGGTGATAGCCCTCGCTATTACTGGCAGTACAATTAATAATTAAACTGCGATGATTACGGCTGATCATACACATAGTTTCCAGGGGATTTGGGTCTAATGACATTCTTGTAGATCATATCTTATTACTGTGGTCACCTTCACTTTAATTTTGTCTTTGATGTTCATTTATAGGCCATTAATTGATGCCTCTTTAACATTTTATCTGTGATTATCTACCTAAAAACGCAGGTGTAGAGCATTGTATGTGCCCGCAACGCATTATTTTCAATTTTGGTTTATACAGTGCTCGCAATTTGCTTAGATGCACTTCACTCTTCACTCTTAAAAGTGAATTTCTTCATTATAGGTTATATGTGCAAAAATTACGACGTACGAGGGCGGTCTGATAAGTACTTAGCATAAATGCCCGATGGTGCAACGAATATCGAAAATTGGTGAAACGAATTTCAGCACGGTCGCACGCTGGTTTTTGATTAGCCACGGCCAGGCGCCCCAAAAATTGCAACCAAGGAGGATAACGTGACGAAATCCCCTGATCTAGTTCTGACAGACCGCCAATTGAAGCTGCGCAAGATAGCTGAGGTAGTAGGTATCTCAAAAGACTGCGTGGCGCATATGCTGCATGAAATTTTGGATATGAGAAAGCTGTCGGCAAGATTGATGACGCGTTTGCTCACTTCGGATAACAAGCGCAACCGTGTGACCACTTCAGAGCAGTGTTTGTCGCTGTTTAAGCGCAATCTAAAGGATCGTCGACGAAACATAGAACCACTGGTACACACCAGAGACCAAGGAACAGTCGAAGCAGCGGACTTTATTTACCCGGTGAACCTGCTCCGAAGCAGACAAAGACTGTCCGATCGGGTGGAAAGGTGATGGACACCGTTTTTTGGGATTCGCAAGGTGTGATATGCATTTACTACCTAAAGAAGGGCAAAATGGACACAGGGCAGTACCATGTCGACACCGAATTTTAACCTTCAAGCGGGCGCGTGTAATCGAATCGACCGCGGTTAGTACATTTTGTTCATATTATTATTATTACCCATCACATTTATTTCTCATTTCTAGTAGCCTGTCGCTATGTCATTGGGAGTAAAATAAAGAATAAATCGTCGCTCGGGGCACTCCCCCCACTCCCCAGATCGCAATTGTTTTAGTCCCGGTGCAGTCGTCGAAAAAACTACACGCGCCTGTCGTCGAAAACATTACGCGCGACGCTCAACGCGACATACCCTCGTTCACGCTCGTAGTAGTTTTTCGGCCATCATTCAATATTATCGAATTAATTTTTAAATAAAATGAGTCGTGGACGGTTACCACAAAGTGTATACAATACTCGAGAAATTACTAACAGAAGACGAAGAAGAGAGTGAATAAGAGCTCAGCGACCAAGGCTCTGAAACTTTCAACCACATCGTTGTAGGGGAACCTCGATCTGCTGAAGAATCAAACTGCTCGGACTCAGAAGAGGATGATTTGCCACTTTCAGAAATAAGTAGCTGTTTTACAGTGCGCGATTAAGTAACGAAGTGGCAAAAATCTAACAATAACAGAGTGAGGCGTCAAGTTCAAAATATTCTCACGGAAGATGCGGGCACTCGTAGGAATGGTGTGGGGGTGACAACATCTAAGGCAAGCCTGGAGTTTATTCATTTCAGAGAATATTATTGAAAAAAGTTGTTAGATATACCAACGAATTTATTCAAAAAAAGTGCCATCGTATAATAGTATACGTCACTGCAAACCGACAGATGCGTTGGAAATTCGAGCACTTATCGGATTGTTGTACAAAGCGGGATCGTTGAAGACATGACACGCCAATTTAGAAGATTTATATGCAAGTGATGGGACAGGTATACGTATTTTTCCTACTACTATATCAGTGAAAAGAGTGAAATTTCTACTAAATTCATTGTGGTTTGATTATGGTACTATGCGACAAGCTTGTCGTACTCTAGACAAAGCTGCGCCAATAAGAGAAGATTTAGATATGTTTACACAAAACTGTCTTTTGCCATATTCAGCGGGAGAGAACATTGTAATCGATGAGATGATGATTGGCTTTCGAGGAAAATGTTCTTTCCGACAGTACATGAGATCAAAGCCCGACAAATATGGAATTAAACTTTATCCACTAGTAGATGCTGCTTCGTTTTACGTCCTAAATATTGAGCTTTATGCTGGCGAGCAGCCTGAAGGCCCATATCAGTTGAATAGTGCTGCGGCAGACGTTGTGAAGAGGCTAATTACACCAATTTCTGGCACTGGAAGACCTTATCATCGACAATTGGTATACCAGTGTGCCGCTGATGAACGATTTGGCCAAGGATTATAAGATTTCCGTTGTGGGTACCATGCGTAAAAACAAGAAAGAAATACCTCTTTGCTTTATAGATAAAAACCGACCTAAATATTCAAGTCAATTTGGATTTTCAGATACAGCTACACTCATATCTTACGTGCCTTAAAAAGAAAAGATCTGTAGTTCTGATATCATCACTTCATTGTGCTGCAGAAATTGATGAAAGTACAAATGAAAAGCGCAAACGCAGCATCGTTACTTTTCACAATAAAACAAAGGGGGGTGTCGATGAAGTCGATAAAAAAGCAAAAATGTATTCGGTTTCAAGGAAGAATAAAAGATGGCCATTGACACTCTTCTTTCGTCTTCTGGATATTGCAGGAATAAATAGTATGGTGATATTGAGGGCAAATAATGTGACTCTACGGAAAAGGAGAATGTATTTACGGGCATTAGCCGCTGAATTGACAAAAGAGTACAACCAAAGAAGATCAACGATGTTAGGCCTTCCAAGAAAACTAAAAAGAAACATAAGGGAGCATTTGAATATGGAGGATAGTGCTGCTGATACAGAAGCACGTAGTTCTGGCACATGCAGAGGAACCTGTAAAATATGCCCAGCCAAAAAAGGATGCAATCAAAAACGCAATGTAAGTTATGTATGAAAAATATTTGCAGAAGTCATACAACATTTATTTGCAATCAATGTTATAAAGACGAAGAAACTGATTCTGATGAAAAGTAAACCAAAGTTAATTAATTTTTATTCTTATTTTCTAATTTTTAATTTCGAGAGTCGCTGGGTCAAGTGTATCGAACTTAAAGTAGATTATATTGAAAAATACATTGCATTTTTTCCAAAATGTTTGTTTTTTCATTGTTAGCCTAAATACTCATCGGACCGCCCTCGTATTTTGTGTTCTTAGAGATGTCAGAACATGTCATATTATCGGACGAGAAGAAATTCAATTTAGATGTTTGGATGATTTTCCATATTTTTGGCATGATATTTTTGGCCCCTTGGTATTTACTTCTATTTACTTTTAAGGTTTTAGCGAACTGCGCACCAAAATTTTCGAACATTCTTTGTATACTATGAATAGATGTGTTAACAAATTATTGTTTTGAGTGAAGTTTTTAAATTTCATTTTCTTACCACACTCCTAACTAAAAAAATAGATGTTCCAATAGATGATTTCAAGACGATTGCCATAGCGAGGTGTCTCTAACTTTTTAGTGGTATGATATATGCAATGCGTCTTATAATATGAGTTTTGATTTACGCTAGATAATTGGTCGTTGTGGACTGAGTTTCCGTGGTCTCTCTATCCTTGCAGTGTGGAGTTGTGTTACCGATTTCGTATACTATGTTACCTAGTGTTGTGTTACCGATTTCGTATATTGTAACCTGGCTATCGCTTTTATTAAGCTACAATTGTCTTTGATGTCTCTCTGATACAAAATTAGTCTGAGAGACATAATCTAATAGAAATTAGTACTTTATCGGTTGTCGATACTTGGGCCACAATATTAGCATTGTCATTGCCGCGTGTTCAGTCCTTTTTGCTCAGACTTGTAATGTCTCCTCAAAATTTCCTGGTGTCGATTCAGTACGGTCTGATGCCTTTGTAGCAGTGTGTATATTCTTTCCTCTGAACACTCTTTCCTCTGAAAGGTTCTATAATCATGTCCTTTGCTTAGGCAGTTGTCTTCTCGCAATTTTTTTATTGGGGCTCCAGGCTTTAGTATTGTTGCTTTAAAGAATTACTAACGCTGAAAAACTTGGTGGCTTTTGCCACAAATTACACTTTTGAAGGGTCTGTTGCGGACAATGATCGTAGTTGCCCTTATATTTTTCGGCTATGGTTTTATGTTAATTTTTCGGCTATGGTAATGTTTCCGGTGAATGTAATCTCAATGTAATGAATTTCTAAAAGCAATCTACTTTATGGTCCTCTAGATTTTAGCCTTTAATGATTGTTCACAGGTTGTGTGAAACGTACGGTCCTGTTCGGCAATTGAGATCTGCACCGACGAGAGTCCTCTGAACTGTTCGCCTGTACCTCATAGTTTTCTGGAATATGCACAAGTGTCGGACCCATTTTATTTTGAATTTCTTGCACAATCGGCCGTTATCATTGTCTGACCGAGCAAAGGATTCTATATTTCTAAATTTCTATAGCCGGGGAGCTGAATTTGCAGCTTTTCTTATTCTTCCTTTTTCTTCGCTGAGGCTATTGATACAACTTTTCCTCACTACAGGTTATTTGTCGATCTTTTTCAGGAACTTATCGCAAAACTGAGTCCAAGTACCGGTCAGGTAATCACCGTCAAACTATGAAAAAGGATTTATTTGAATCTTGACCATCGTCAATAATCTGATCACTATAGTGATTTATATATTACAGGGTGGGCCATATAAAATTTTAAATTTATAAAGTCAATAAAAAAAAAACGGCTTGATATTTTTCAAAGATTGAACATTTATTTGAAAGGCTATTTTATGAAATTTATTTGTGGAAAACAATTTTGAACAAATGACCACCACGGCTGAGTTTACAGTAGCTCATCCGATCCACCCAATTTTGGAGTACTTTTTCGATGGTTTCAGACCTTATGGCAGCAACAGCAGCTTGAATCTCGAACTTTAGATCTTAAATTGTTTTTGGATGGTTGGCGTAACATTTATATTTAACAGCTTCCCAAAGAAAATAGTGCAACGGCGTTAAATCCCAGCTTCTGGGAGGCCAATTCACACCACCTCTTTTGCTGATTATGTGATTTTCGAAGATAGGGCGCAAAAGATTGAGTGTAGCGTTTGCTGTATGGCACGTAGCGCCGTCCTGCTGGAACCAAATGTTGTCCAAGTCTTCCTCTTCAATTTGCTTGAAGAAAAATTCGGGTAACATTGCGCGATATCGCTCACCATTGATGGTTACGGCGGCTCCTTCTTCATTTTCGAAGAAAAATGGGCTGATGATTTCACCAGACTAAAATTCGCACCGTACAGTGACTCGGGCTGGGTGCATTGGCGTCTTGACAATTACGTGCGGGTTTTCTGTTCCCCAAATGCGACAATTCTGCTTGTTAACGTAACCACCGATGTGGAAACGAGCCTCGTCCGAAAAGATGATTTTTCGGTAAAATTGACCATCCTCGGTCAAACGATCTTCCGCCCAATCTGCGAACTGTAGACGGATCGGATGGTCAAGGGGTTTCAGCTGCTGCACCAATTGAACTTTACATGGCTTCATAGTGAGGTCTTGTTGCAATGGAATATTCAATTCTTGCGATCGACGGCGAGTTGAGGATTCTCACTAACACTTTCAGCCACAGTCGCAATATTTTCGGTTGAATGCGCGAGAAATGAACGTTGACGTTTTGTTATATCCACTAACGAGCCAGTTTCACGCACACGCTTGACAAATTGTAGCACAAATTGAACTGATGGTACTTTTTGTCTGTCCATTTTTTGCCAAATTTCTCACAGTTTGGGTTGAAGACTCACTACTTTGGAAAAAAGTTTTCTCTATTTCCCAGTTTTCTTCTAGCGAATAGCGACCCATTTCGTAAATTTTACACTTTTTACTGAATATCTGTCACTTTCCGAATGTTATTTGACGTTTCCAATGTCGAAATATAGATAGTTCAAATTTAAAACGCTAGATGGCCCACCCTGTATATACTGTATATCTACTATAGATCACTAGTGTTCTTTGATTGCTGGTCTTATCGTTTGCTTCAATCTGGGAATCTTATCTCACAACATGTCGAGTTATATTGTAGTCCATATATGATTATTGTCACCAATTCATCTACTTCCGTATTTTTTTTTCAATTCCCTATTATACAACTCCAACTTGCTTCTAAAATGTGAATCTTCGCTTCATAGTACTTTGAAGGTTTCCTTTGCATTCTTTTAATATTTTTACGTTATTTCCAAGCTGGTGTCTTGTGGCATCTTACTTATTCATAGCTGGCTTCAGTATGTTTTTAATGCTTCAGTTCCAAGTTGTTACTAACGCTTCCCATTTGGCCTCAGGTTTGCCCCTAAATTTCACATTATTCCGTAATTTTCTCGGCGATCTTCCAGAAAATATTTTAATGGTCTAATATGTTCCTAAACTACTTCTCATCCTTATGGCATCTCGGTCTTGTCATATAGTTTGGATTCAACTTTCAACAAAACACTTTTTCGGCCAGCTGACTGCACGATTGCAATCTACCCTGATTCATGTGAATGATTTGAATGACCCTATTTGACAATGTAATCATCCCAATGTACACAGTAATGAGAACGTCAATGCCATCCTAGCACATATCATAAAAACCTATCTAACAACAATTATTTTTTAAACCAGTTTGTTGCGTACAATACTTCCATCATTGTTTTTTGCTTTGAAATGTTGGCAACACTTTGTATGTTAACACCTGAAATCGTAACAAATCAGCCGAAAACTTGATTTTTTCGCGACTCTCCATATGAATGCATGATGCTATTAAAAAAATATCAAGTAGATGTTCCTGATGTGAATGTGAATGCACTCATCATCAATGAAAATAGACATTTGCGATATAAAACGAATTGTCCCACAACTTTAATGTCACGTGAATGGTCAGTAAAAGTAATTTCCATTTCAAGTTTATGCAGTTCATGGCTGTACTTTGACTGTGAAATATTTATTTTGATCGTTAGTTTTGTAGAAACTATTCTTCAGTAAAAATGTTAAAATAAAGTAAATATCGCATCAAGGCTTTTTTTAATGTTTAATATTAAATTGATGCAATCAAATGTAATGACAATGGCTTTGAGAGAGTTTGCAATGAACAAATCTAATGGTAATAAAACAGATATTTACGACTCAAAACATTTATCACGCACTTTATTGTTATCTAGTTATATCTTTTTTTGCATTTTATTCCCTTGCAATAGTCGCCTCCAAGTAGTAACCCCCGAAGTAATACAAATCGTATGTTTCAATTCCTAGTCTAATAACGAAGAATTTCGTGTTGACTTCATTCGTTAATCAATTATATGGACTTGCGATATTTCATTGATCTGTTATTTACCTTGAAAAGAATATCTGGAAATCTTAATTATTGTTTAGTCTTGAACTAATTTATTTACGACAGAATACGAATATATTAATTTCATGGAGTGCAAAGCCTTGAAAAAATGAACAAAGGTTAAGTTTTAGGCGGTTTCTGGCCGAATTTTAAACGATTTACTTGGCAGGACAAACCAGGAGAAGTAAATGAAACATTACTCGTGGATCAGCTTTATATTATCTCTACTCTTGATGAGAACATCAACCTTGTTTTAACTAATTTCATCTCGGGTCTTCAAGTTAATGAGGAGCGGATTTTGTGCTACTGACTAGGCTTACAATGTGTGTTCAAAAGCACGTACAACACATGTTCGCACCACAGCACAATAATATAACAGCGAGAACACTTCCTCAAAGTAATGAGAATCAACCAATGTCAGTAGAATTTTACTTGTTTCGCAAATATTTACTCATTATTTCGTTTAACAAGAGTAAAACGCTTGAGTAAAAATACAATACGAATATGAACCTACTATTACTAGCTCTATCTCCTTCTACCAGACACCAAACGAGGGTATTCTTGCTGTTTTGTGCTTACGCTATGTTTGCACTGTTTCGATATGAGAGTTAGGATTGGTCGTCATAAATTCGTGAATGAAAGAAAGTAGTACATGACCACGAGGCCTGCAGCATTGTTCGCGAGCTATCCATCTTTAAATCATTCGAACCATATAGAAGTTAAATCGTTGGCCTCTCGGACTCCTTCCGATGTGATTCTAAATCAGAATAATATTAAGATGGCAGTATATTCTTGTTTGATAAAAGTCTCTGTCTCGCCAGTCGAAGAAATTGCGCAATGCCTTTAGGTTGGTGAATTGTCGTCCTCGCATGAAATTATCCATCGCTCGGAAAAGATGAAAATCTGACGGCGAAATGCCGGGAGAACATGATGGATGTGTTAAAGTTTCCCAGCCGATTTCCTTTATTGAATGTGAATTGAATGAATGTGGTCTTGCGTTATCCTAGAAGAACAAGACCCCCTCCTATTCACGAGCGCTGCATGCGTACGTCGCAATCCCTGATGAACTTCTGTTAATTGCTGACTGTACACTTCAGCTGTGATGCTTTGGCCAGGTTCCAACAGTTGATACCACACGATGTCTGTGTGATGCCACCATGCACACAACAAGGTCTTCTGCTGATGAAGGCTTGGCCTTGGGATAGTTCCAGGAGGGTCGTCTGGCGATAGCCACTGATATGTGCGTGGGCTATTGTCATACATAATCCATTTTTCATCGCACGTAATCACTCGATTCAACAAAGCCTCCCGTTCGTTGTGCAACAACAGCGAAATACTGATCCCTATACGCTGCCTTTTGTTCTTGTCGACAAGTTGATGAGGAACCCACTGAAGCTGAAGGAAATAGTACTAAATTATTCTGCTATGTATTTTTTTTTCTTCAGACGACAGCAGCATATTTTAGACTAATTAGATGTCAGATGGCCTAGCACCCAAATTATTGGAGTTATCTCTGAGTTCCCTCCAATTCCCCGGGACATTTGTCTTGTTTCTACTGATCAAAAGACACTGTTGTGTTTCTTACTCTTTTTAACCACTTTTAAAGAACAACTTCCTTTGAACAGCAGCATGAATCGTTGTGGGCGTGATATACGAGAACTAAAATCCACGTTTTTAATCCGTTTTGCCTTCACCAGAGATAAGACCCATTAAGTGACAGGAGGATAACATTGTCCTAGCAGGAGGCTCAGTTAAAAAAAAAGAAGATATCAATAGATACGAATGTTCGATATTAATGACGACTGTCCTCATGCAAATGACGTGGTAACCCGGTGTTTTCATGTCAAAAGATCAGAATTTTTTAATAAGTTAGCTCTCTATTCGAGTTCTATACTATCTCTCATTCAAGTTTATTCAACCTGATAAATTGAACTTGTTCCACAACACAAGGAGAAACATATGAAAAACCTTTTACAGTATGTTTTTTTAAGAGTTATAGCACTTTAATATGAATGCAATACCGATAAGTTTTTTAAATTGCCATGAAATTGGTTTTAATGGAATTATAATTTTTTGCTATTTTGATTTAAATTTGATTTTGAATATGTGAGCACCACCAATGGCGCGGAAGAAGTCCAAACAAGGGGTCAAAGTTCCGACTATACTAACCAATACATATTTTATCCGCCGGGCCGTATCTCGCCAATAACGCGGCGAATGTTGTCTTAGAAATGGGCAAGGGTCTCAGGTAGACGAGCGGTTTGACGTATCACCACACCACAAATAGTCCAGTGATGTTAAATCACAATGTCTTGCAAACCAATTCAAAGGACCAAACTGAGAAATTATGCGATCATCAAATGTTTCTAACAATAAGTCAATAGTTGTACGAGCTGTTCACACCAGAGGTCTCCTGCGTTACGGCAAGTCAATTTCGGAACGAGAAAGTCAGTGATCATGGCTCTATAGCGGTCACTACTGACGTTAATGTTATTCCTTGTAGCATTTTTCAAGACATATGGACCAATGATTCCACCGTTCCATAAAGCACACCGCACAGTGACTTTATCCGGCTGTTATGGTGTTTAGACAACCGCCTGTGGTTGCTCTTCACTCCAAATGCGGAAGCTTAGATACTGATGCAGCTATTCAACCAGAAATGAATCTCATCGCTACACAAAATTGTCTTATGATATTCAGAATCTGCAGCGATTTGTTCTACGCCCCATACACAGAATCTTCCCCATGCCCGGTGGTCGATCGGCTTCAATGACTGTACTAGCAGGATATTATAAGCATGCAAACCAAGAACCTTCCGTAAAATTTTCTATAATGTGGTTAGGCACAGGTTTAATTCGGCAAGGCAATCGAATTAATTTTTCTGATATACAATTATATTGGCCATAAAATTGAAAGTTTTTTTTTAAACAAATTTGCACAATTTGCAGGCGTTGCTCAGGCGTCAAACTAATCATGGTAAAAGGGTAAGCCAAACTACCCATGAAATGCATGGCAGCTGTCACATCATGCGTAGCATTCACAAGTGTTACTAACTTAAAGTTCTACAGTCTGAAAAGCAGGTTTTGCCAGAAAAGCAACCCATTGGATCGAAAACCCGCCCGTTGTTTTTTGTTGGAAAATCTAAAAAAATGATTAATGAATACTTGGCAAATGAAAATGTATTCTCTTTGAAAGTGATTATGGATATTCTGCGATAATTTTTTGTCTTGTCGTCGAATCAGGCTTATATGAAACTATATGAGAACTGATTTCTAGTAAGATGTGGTTAAACTCAATTCCTAAAACCATTTAAAACAATCCTACATAGCGCAAATGTTTTGGTTTATCTTATGTTGTTTAATTTCATGTTTTATTCATAAATATTTCCAAGAACGCTTTTTCTAATTACGTGAATATTGCCAATAGTGTTAATATTGCTTTGTTCGGATGATTGCTGCAATCATCCTTATTATGCTCTTTAATAATGTTTACAATATTTTATAGCCAAATGAATAACAAAATCATTTAAATCGGTATAAAGTGATTAAGCGGAATATGAAAGCTAAACATAATTCAATCTAAGTAAAATCATAGCCCAGAGCACTATATAAAACACGTGTCCTTAAATATAACATATTTACGAATGCCTAATGGTAAACAATAATTATTCATACTATTCATTTTAGAGGCTTGTAAATAAGTTTTATAGCAACCAATTGGATAGTAGTAATTGATTGATCTAGTGCGAACATCATTCATATCAGACAAATGCGTAAAAATAAGATAAAGCGACAAGATTAGGAAAATATCTACAGATTAGAGAATCTGAATGATTTAATGCAAGGTAACAGGTGAGCAATTAAAATTTCCCGATATTTTCAAGCGTGTCCATAAATTATATATTGTATTTTCAATAGAGGCCACTATAATAAGTCAAGTATTGCTTAATTTGCAAAATTTTGTTACGCTATCAGAGCTGTTTGAAGTATGGCACGTCCTTGAATGTTTATTATTAAAAACTTCTAGGGGAGCCTGCGGTGCGAAACTATTGCGAAAATCGTAATTTAGTCTGTTTTATTCAGAATGTTGTCCTTGTATGTTAGAGGTATTGCGAACCATATTTAAAATTAAATATGGTCTTCCTCAACCTTTAATAGAAAATTAATTTAAATCCCTTAGCAGTAATCAAAAAATGGAACCAGTCAGCAGAACCGATTCATGACAAAATGTGTGAAATCGAGTTATATCTTTGAAACGTTGAAGCACAATTTTACAAGTTTACACGGTTTCGAGCCTGAGCAACCGAAAGCTATTTAAAATGTAAATTAGGTAAATTAATTATTTTCACAATAGACGGTCATTTATTGAGTTAATAAGTATAAAACAGAAATGAAGAGAGTTTGAAACAAGCCTATAAAGGATTATATTATAAAGGATTCTAAAAGATGGCGTCACTGACACTGAATTGAATCGTACAATATTGCAACTAACTTCATTTTAACGCCTCATCAATAGGCTTTCTTTTCAGTATGTGTCATTTCTCTGAAGTGTCAACAACATAGTTTTTCTGTGCTCCGAATATGACACAATTTGCGGAAAGGATTACTTCTTTGCATTCATTTGAAGAAATCTGCAGCCGAAAGTCATCGCTTGCTGCAGAAAGCCTATGGAGATCATACTCCATCGAATTCTACTAGCGAAGTACTGCATGAGTACTGGTTTTGACGTTGTAGAAGTGGCAATTTATATACCGATGGTAAAGAGCGCGAAGCACAATCAGAAAAGTTTGAGGATGCCGAATTGGAGGCTCTATTGGATGAAGACTCGTTCTATGCGCAAGAAAAACTCGCTGAAGCATTGGAGGTGACTCAACAAGCAATATCTGTTCGCTTAAAAGCCATGTGGATGATTCAGAAGGTCGGATATTGGGAGCCGCATGAATTGAAACCGTGAAACGTCGAACGACATTTTTTCACGTGTAAACAGCCGCTCCAATGGCAAAAAAGTTGCTTTAAAACTTTTTCGTACAGATAATATGTTTGACACATTAGGGTCCAAATCTAATCGCTCATCTTGTCTTCGTCCCAAAATCTTCTTCGTCGCTTGTGCCGCGCTCGTTTTGTGGGGCAAAAATCAAGTGAATTCAGAAAATGTATCTTGGTAGACATCTGAGCTCTAACTTTGTGGTGATTTTGGGAAAAATTTTCAGTTACTTGCTTGTAATTCAAGTAGTGTATGTCTCGTTACCCACAAATCAGGGTACCTAGGCAGTTGAGAACAATATTTTGGACCGATGAGCATGCTACTACTTCGTTAATCATTAAAAATCTTGTGAACTTTGCATCAGCCATTCGTTTTCGAAAATCAGGTGCGATAAACTTCCTTCTTTGACTTTTGTGTATGAAAGTGTTGGAGTTAACTTGATCAGATACCGGAAAGCCGATCCTCCGCGATTAAGTGCTTTGAAGACGCGATATTATGTGTTAATTAAATACTTCATTTAATAAGTCGATGGTTGCACGAGCTGTATGACCTGTCGTGCCATCCTGTTCAAACCAGAAATCCCCTGCATTACGGCGTGTTGATTCCGTAACGAGAAAGTCATTGATCATGGCTCTATAGCGGTCTCCATAGAATATAATGTTATTCTCAGCAGAATTTTTATAAGACATATGGACCGAAAATTTCACCGGCCCATACAGCACACTAAATGGTGACTTCCTCTTGATGTAATGGTGTTTGGAAAATCGCCTTTTCAGCAGTTTTGCTTATTGACGAACTTATTCAACAAGAAATGAACCTCATCGCTAAACGATGCAGCATCAGTTGGTTCTTGGGCTCAAACACAGAATATAGGCTGTACCTGTTGTTTGTTAGGTTTCAATTCCTCCACGAGTTGGAACATGCAAGTCCGCAAACAAGGATCCTTCCGTAAAGTTTTACATAATATGGATAGGTACTGGTTTAATTATTGAGCACGATGTCGAATAGGCTCATTTAGGTTTTGATCGATAATACGCTCTACAGCTGCTGTTCGTTGCGCGCTGTAATACGTCTGGGTCAATGCGTATTATCAAGGAGGAGTATTGAAGGAGTGCGTGATGAGTTTCTCGAACAGAACTTTTTTCGAAATAAATTCTCCACAGAGTTGTTACTCTGACGTAAACATATTCATGATGCAATGGCATGCTAAACTAACCATCAAACGCATGAAAGCTGTCACAGCATATGAAGCATGGAAAGGGTTGCCGACTTGAAGTTCTATACCTCTAAATACCCTTTAGTTGCTGCTTCTCCGCAGTATGTTTTAGTTTCATTAGCAAAGGTCAAACGTTACATTGATACGAAAAACAAATAGGATAAGTGCAACCCAATGTACCATCAATTATAGAATGACAATATAATCTTATGAATCATAATATGGCATGCTGAAGGGTTGAATTATCCGCAGATATGGTACTTGGTATGGTATGGTAAAAAATATCGTTGGGTGAAAAAAAGCAAGAAATTTTCATATTTTCAATACACTTTCTTATAAAACATGAATCCAATAGGTCCCACGTTTTTAAACATCCATTACACATGTTATGTCAAAACATAGAAAAAGCAAGGAAAAAGGTGACTGCAACACACTTCACTTTGAAAGGACTAGTGGGAAGAGTATGGACCTGTAGTATTGTAACGTAAAATTAGTTGGAAAATCTAGTAGATTTTTTACCTGAGTATCAATGATATTGTAGGAACTACGCCATTAGATACAATGGAAAAAATGTTCAACCTGATGTAGTATCAATTACGAATATCTTAAAAGGATGGCTCATCCTTCGTCGAACCTTACAGAGAGTAATTTTCTCACGTGGAAACGGATAAGATTCAGCTTGTAATGGATAGAAAGATCCTATGTATAGTCAACTTTTCGACTGAAGATGTATTGAGAATGCTATAGGATTTCATGTGAATTATATCTACCGCTCCGAGATGTACAAGAGAGCCAGAATCTCGAATTGTATCTTAAGTTTCAGCCACTGAACCGAAGCTACAAGCTGCAAAATCATTGTACGGTCCTTTAGCAATTTCAAGACATAACAGTCAGCGCATCACGATGTTAAAATTTTATATTAACGTATTTATACGTATTAACGTATAACGTAATTTATTTAACGTATTCACTACTGACATTCTTATATCACTACAACTAGGTTAAACCAAATTCCTCGTTTGTTGAATTTGATTGTCGTCTTATAAACATTGATGACGCTCGTATTTGCCCGTGCGCCCACATTCGGCGCAAAACTCCAAATTGTTTTGAACACCATGAGGTGTCATTGTTGAAAAAGCAGAGACCTCAAATATATCAGAGGGTAACGTTTTAACATTTCACAAGAAGGTTAAAGCAGATTTCGGTTATTTTCGAAGTAGGTTCCAGCCTTGCCAACAACAAAAACCAGAACAGATCCATAATTTATAACTACATTTTTGAATTGTTCAAGCAAAGTTAACGCGAATTTCTTCTATTACATTGTAACAATGGATCACATGCAAATTCGATAGAGTATATCTGAGTTAAGAAGTTTGTCAACTAAGTTGACAGTGTCTGTCCAAAGCGACCACAAACTCAAAAGACAGATTTTTTTTTGTGGTAGGGAGGTGAAGGCTGTTTACGCCCTGAATGTGGGACTCCCAGACGCAAAATGCTTTTGGACTACCCATTAAATACATCCCCTGTCAACCTGAGACCCTAGCCTGGAACCGTTTGACACATTACTTCGGGCTAGGCCTCATGTTCCTACCCCTAGAGGTGCCTTCGGATTATGGGAATCTCTTCTCTAATGGGAAGGACTGGAGAGGAAGAAAGTGCTAAACAAGGGATCCATCCCCGATGCCTCCCAGTGCTCCAATAAAACTTTTTTCAATATCAGCACTGCCCGAGCATATTGCGCCACTCGATTCCAATTGTCAACTGTTTTCAGCATTACTCCGACGATAGTTTCCGGACAGAGCTCTCCAATTTCGCTGAGTAAGCCCCTCGCTGCTGGCTCCACCTTTTGCAGTAGAAGAATGTGTAACAGGCGTCATCCGGTTCCCCTGCACAAAACACAAAGTTAGGAGACCGTGCTCTGTCAATTCAAAAGACTGATTGGAAGGCTATGGCATCTATATAAATTGTGGGACGCTTATCACTTTTTATGCATCAACTATCTTGACAAAATTGAAACAAAATATAAATTATGAAAAACATAATACGACCTATATGAATATGAGTGTCAAAATCAAGGAAAATAAACCATTTATGCAAAAGGACAGAAGTGTTATTCCATCAGGATCACGTACCTTGTAACAATGAAAATGAAAACGATTATTAAAATGGAAATATTACACTTCGAATTGTTTCCTTTGTTTGCATTTCAAGTCTGGCCACCATCTACCACAGGACCACCAAAACAATCTCACTCAGTTAATAACAAACAAAGACTCACTGCATCAAGGAGATAACTTTTGACGAGTGCTGCGTATTTTCGGTCAGAAATACGGGATGACGCTTTGAGGAAAATGTTACCCTAAAAGCGGTTGGCACAGGTGCAAATCCAACGGTCTATAGGATGATGTTGGTGATTTTTGGTGACCCATTTGGTGTACTTCTTTCCAAGAGCGTAGAAACTTTTACCGACATAGAGCAGAAGATAATAAACAAGAGGCTTCCAGTGAAGCTGCGATTGGCAACAATCCTGGTTGCGTGAGGCAAACATGAGGTGCACCGTACGTTTGATCACTGACTTGAGGCCGTGGCTTCATTTAATGGATCGTGAGACTGATTTCTACTTGACCCAGCTCCCGAGCGGCCATGGGTGTTCCCTTTCTTACCTGCGCAAGGTTGCTAGATTACTGTCCTCCAACTGCTTGCTTTGGAGGTGGATTGACGTCAGTTAAACATTTTTCGCTTCGAAAAACGCAGCCAGCAATCGTGATCTCTACGACGCAACTGGAAATGGAATGGAATCGCGTGGAATAGTGTCCCCGGCAGTTTTGGCACTTGAAGAAGGGTTGCTGGAACCCCCCAGATGGGAAGGATCCCATCTCTATCAATATCTTCTCGCAAGCGAAGGCGCCTGTAGTCATAGAAATATGAAGCCTAATGCGAAGTAATGTGTCAAACGCTTCAACACTAGGTTTTCCAGTTGACGGGGAACTGTTTAGTGAGTAGACCAGAAGCAATGCAAGTATGAGAGTTCCACACTCAGGGTCATAAAAGAAGGACATAGATCCTTCCTTTCAGATCAAAATAGCTTGATGTTGTCTCGATGTCCTCAAAGTAATCGGGCAGAATACAAATGGCAATTACAATTGACGTACCATCTTCTGATGTTTGAAAAATAAATAATGATCAGAGCGTCGGTATCATCTGACCACGGTAATGACAATTCGTAAATTGCAAATATCAATAGAAGCGAGCATAGGTCTCACCTGCAGAATCTTTCAAATTAAAAAACATAAATTAAAATACATTCCGAATAAACAAATAATTATCAACATGTTTTTTATTAATAAAACATCATCCAGTTCCATTTGTAAGAATGCAGAGCTCAAGGCAATCACATAAATAATTCATGATAAAGATATATTACTAATGATAACGTTAGAATTGTGTCCATTCTCACTTATGATGAAAGCATCGAATTCACGTTTGCATGTTAAGTAATTTTAACACTAATTCATTTATTTACAATTGGTGGTTGATGAGAATAATCATTTATGTTGACCGATTGAGTTATCTAGTTGAGGATTCTTGTTGATTATTTTCACTCACAGTTTGCTAGTGTACGAGTGTAGAATGCGTAACTTTAGATTTTCATCTGTTGATGTCAGTTTTTAATTCATTGCTTTTCAGCACAAGTTTTGAACTCTTTGGCGCCAAAAATGTTGATCATTTCATTCGAAATGTGTTCTTTATATATTATTTATGTATACAACATAAATTAACAAATATAAATATATTCATCTGTGTATTTTTTACACATCTAAAAGACAAAGCATAACCATGAAGAGAAGTTGGATAGGACTACGATAAAATTATAACGATTTTTAAATTTTCTGTGAATTTTTCGTTCTCAACTCTCTTCAATAAAGCCAACTCAAAGTCCTCAACAAAATCTCCTTCTAACTCGTTACGCTTTCAAAAAATTTTTCAAGCTGCACAAAAAATGATTTTGGAACGTCCTCACACCACTGATACTTCAAATCGTCAACTTTTTTTGAAAGGGTTAAGTTACTTAATATCAAACCTGTTCAAAAGCATCGATGTTAAGTAATTCAACCCTTAATTTCGTAATAAAGAAAATCAGTTGACCCCTGCCACATTTTTCTGGCTCAATAACGAGTCTTATTTCTATATTTTCAATGGTTTTTATTATTTTTCGGCCAACAGAATGAAGACTCTCTCAGCTTTAGATTGCCAAATTGTAGATCTCCCTTCTTCTCTCCGGAAACGTACTATAATACTTCTAGTTCTAACCAAATGTCAATAAATTATTTAAATGTCAGAAGCCTTAGGACCAAGCTTGATCAACTTCTCACTGCAGATTATGTTCCCAATTATGAAGCCATTTACCACGGTTATGAATTCGGTATGCGAACATGGCTGCAGCAGGATCCACATCTTTATCCAATCGTACCCATTTTGGAAAACTTTTAATGGTGGCAACAAAACAACTTTAACAGATATAGTATTGTCATCCGTTTCGGAGGCGCAGATTTTGATGTTACTCTTTTCGAGAATGAAATTGATTCTCTTAAAGTAATTTGTGTCAGCCAATCTTCTTCTTAGCACTGCAGCCGCTCTCTCCGCTTCTTGCAACAAACGCTCCAAACTGTGTCTGCCCATTGACCGCGTCCTTTAATTTTGAAATCCGAACAGTGATGAACTGTCTTCGTTAACAGAGTCAGACCAGCGTTTCTTCGGTTTCTCCATTGATCTTCGCCCTTCAATTTTCTCAACGAATACCTTTTAAGGTATCCGTTGTACGTCCATACGATTCATATGGCCAGCCCTTTGCAGCTTCGTAGTCTTACAATCGTTTAGACCTCCGGCGCGTCAAAGATTTCATACAGCTTATGGTTGTATCGAATTCGCCATTGGTTTCTGTCTAGCTTCGCTGCAATTATGTGCCTCAGGACCAGTCGCTCAAAAGCGTTTAATATAATTACAAATACGTGGATTAGGGCCATGTTTTACACCCATAGCACAGCACAGGCCTTGTCACAGATTTGTATACTTGGAGCTTTGTTTTCCTGTATATGAAGCTGGTCTTCACGATCGTCAGAACTGATTAAAACGTTTTATTTGCGAGCTGTACTCTGCGTCGTATTTCGTTCCTTTCGTTAGTCGTTTTCATTATTTTGGCGCCTAGATAACAAATTCACCCACATGTTCGATACTGTTTTCGTAAACTGTCACATTTTGGGCATTTGAGGTTATTTTTTCCAATGATTAGTAGCCCTGCTAGTTTTGCTTGGCGGTCGAGTTTCATTAAAAGTCATTTGGCGGTTATTAGCGACCTCGAAAACTGCTGATGTCATCCGCAAAGGCTACCACATTGCTTAACTTGAATAATAGTATGCTTTAACTTTTAAAAATACGTGGCATAGATTGCTCGTCGGCGTCGGTGATGGAGGGATCCTATCCCCAGAAATTTCTACCCCTCGTCTTTCCCGGTTGAGAAGAGTTCTTATAGTCAGTTGACATAATGTGTCAAACGCATCAAAGCTACGTTGTCAAGTTGACAGGGCCACCAAATACCTCCTTGGATACTTGGTCGTTTAATTTCTTGTTGGACATAATTGGTTATAATCAATTATTAAATATTTGGCATTTAGTATATTGGTTATGATAACGTATCTAATTTATTTCTCTTTAATTTCTGGTAATTTTTTAAGGTTTCAATGTTAAGCGGTGGATAGATCTTTGACCAGAGAAGAGCTCATCAAGGACATTATATCGTACATCATGGTGAACACCGGAAGAATCCAAAGGGCTGCGATTTGTTCTTTCGAAATGCATATGCAAGTTTCTACACATCCTTGTATTGAATCTGCTTTCTTCTTATTAACAATTGCATCTCCAATTCAAGGGTACGCGTTTTCCTTTAGAGAAAATGTAAAGTTGTTTGGTAGGGTGGCGATGAAATCACCAGGAATCAAGAGTGATCACTAAACTTAGTAGATGTCAAATACTTTAAAAGAAACACAATTTTCCCTTAATATATTCTCATTTAAGTTATGATAACGCAGCCAAAATTTCCTGTATGCTTTTTTTTTCATGTCGAGCATTAGTGGTTGAATTTTCACTCGATATTACCGAAACATTGTTGAATGCTGCTGAGCGCTGGAGTTTTACGTGTATGTTTTTTCCAGTTCGTGCATTCGCTGACTTTTAGTGTTGGTTTTTGAGGCCTTTATTTGATCATGCACAATGATCAGTTGATTATTTATTTATGTGGCCGTTTCTCTCAACATCTTGCTCATGTATTTTAGAACTGTTAGGACAACCACTGTGACCAGCCAGCGATTTTCAATTCAACTGGATTTTGCCATCGCAAAAGTCGCTCACTTGTCATTGTGCGAATGACTTAGGCGATCAGCTTTGATAAATCAATCCTGATGCTGACATGTCATATACACTGTACCAATAATGTACAGCAGCTTTTTGAAAATCAAGTGATAGAAAGCAACAAATTGCTGCAAGAAATTTGAAAAAGTGTGGACTTCGCTCGGCAATATATAAATGAATCTCTCGAGTTCTGGAGCAATGTCATATTCTCTGATGATATCCTTGATTTCGTTTGTGAAAAGACTACACAAGCCTCGAATAACTACAATAGACGTTGGAAGCGAGTGGTTTATTTCTCATTGCCAATTGTAAAAGTCATTAGTTATCGAACAATTTCCATATCAATTTGTTCGATGAGCCTCCAGCCGCAGAAGCCTCTGTTTCTTTTCATATTACATTCCATCCTTTTTGGAGTAAAGGGTACAATATCCCAAAGTTTCCAATCGGATCTGCCGCAGATCAAATATATGTTCCTAATCTTAATTACTTGGAATGTGCTAGCTCTACTTAGTTTTCTTTTTCGAGCTCATTATTATCACTGAAATATTATTGTAATATTCCTCTATTTTTGCATTTTTTGAGGATCTTCTAGCATCTATTTTCTTCAAGTTGTGTCTAATCAGCATCGCCTTGTCAGACCGTTCCTTCGTATCTGAAAAACGTGCTCGGAGTTCATTCATATGCAGAAATAATGGGAAGTAAAAATAAACGCATAGAAGTATACTAACTAAAATATGTCCTCTATCAGGTCTTCTTCCCTCTACCTATAGAAATCATACAATATTTATCTAGAAACTTTTTTTGCAGCGCTCTTCTTTCAAAAATTGGTTAAGTTTCTGATTGGTTGAAAAAACATCATATCTGAAATACACGCAGGTACAAAAAAACGGACTCTTGCATTTATTTATTTTCCATAATTATCCTTTTAAAACGTAAACAAAACGTACTTAATACACTTTCATAACCGTCTAGAGACGGTTATAGACGGTTAGTCTAGACTCTAGACAAACGAATACCTAAATCAGTTCAATTTAATTCTTTTCTGAGCCAATTTGTGAATGATTCGTAAATCATTTGCTTTTGTTTTACACGAATTCGGGTGAAAATTTACGTAAAAGTCTTAAGTCGAGCAGATCTCGCTGCACTAGTCTTTGGCCAACGAAGGATTTAGTGTCCGGTGCATAGCTAATGTCCTTTAGGTGCGCGTTCTACCATCCATAATGTTCTACAGCGGCTAAGGGCCACGGGAAGTCTCGATCGAAGAGGAGGATGTGGCCGAACGCGATGTACGACGGCTAGAGTTTACCGTTTCATTACATTTACCACATTACGCAACCGTCATTTAACAGCTTTTGATATACGAATCCAACTAGAAACGGTCATTAATATAAACGTGAGCTCTAAAACAGATTTAGACGCCCTTTGTTACTGTAGAGGCATCAGAAAAAAATGCCAATTTTCGTAAATCAGCCTCTCACTTGGACACTTGAACAATAGGAGGCTCTTCTCTTCACAGATGCTTGCCGGTTTGGGTTGTAGCAATCAGATGACCGGGACCGTGTGTGAAGAAAGGCGTGAGTCACAGCCTTTTCAAAGACAATCAGTTATGGTATGAGGTGGAATCAATGCCCATGGCCATACCGAACTAGCTGTCATACAAAATGAATCTTTGACTGCCGTAAGGTACATTGAGGAAGTTCTTCTTCTTTGCTTCATTTATTAAGGAAAACTTCGTGTTAATGCACGACCGCATGTAGTTCGATTTGTCACCCAATTCTGGGATGTAGTCAGGATTACCACAATGAGTTGGCCAGCACGTTCTGCTGACACTTATGGAACATAATAAAAAGAGGCGTTAGACGTCGTTCACCACCTCCAACAAACGTCGAGCAGCTTCAAATTATGCTTGTTGAAGAGTGGGACTCTGTTTCACAAGATGTAATCCAGACGCGTATTTACTTGATGTCTAGGAGAATTGGAGCCCTCCACTAAAGCCAGAGGATGAAATACGCGGTATAAAGAGCAATACCGGTGAGAATTGTTGCTTAAACTTTTATGGCCCTTTATAAATGTGAATTCAATTTCAGCTGTTATCGTAAATTTGTTTGTAAACAATTAAAACTCATGGTTTACATCTCTCGTTAATTCAAATTTACATTTACTTAAGTACAACAAATGTTTGTTACTTAAAAATAATTACACAAGTCTTATTATAAAATAAAATTACCAAAAGAAATACGAATGTCCGGTTTTTTTTTGTCCCTGAGTTTATGTTTAGGGGACAATAAAAATATCTGTCAGGGAAACCTCAAATCAACACCGAATGTGTAGTTAACAAAGCATCTGTCATATGATTACTAACACATCTTGTGGTTTATAGCCGTATGATTTTTCATCCCAACCCCTCTGCTTCACTTATTTTGTACTAGTACTACAAGCTCCACCTTTGTTTTACCTTTGTCCTTGGTTTCTTTTGTCATTTTTATATGTACTGGACCATGAATGTGGGAGTGTTGAATATGGTTGCCTTCCCTCCGATGAGTGCCCCACTAAATACAAGTTATATAGTTAGGTTAGGTTAGTTAGGTTTCCCGCCCTGCTTACGATAGGAGCTCTGTTTGATGTATCTTCAGGTCAGCTGATTTCGAAGACTTGATTGTATTTAAACGTCAATATCTCTTCACTGCTTAATCGAGGCAAATTATACAGCCCAATAAACCCAAAATTTATTGTTTTTTCAACACTAAATTAAAAAATATCATAAAAATATCTTAAAAATA
Organism: Stratiomys singularior; assembly: GCA_954870665.1. Lineage (NCBI taxonomy): Eukaryota > Metazoa > Arthropoda > Insecta > Diptera > Stratiomyidae > Stratiomys > Stratiomys singularior. The sequence goes on from OX940879.1 coordinate 34,329,615, forward strand.
TCATAAAACATCTGGTGACACTGGTTGGAGCATTTAACAAGGTTTAATTTTCAAGAAACCAAGAGGTGAGGTTTCGAAACATAGAAGAAATAGAAAATAAAAAAGCTCTAGCAAAACTATAACATAGGGTCACAAAATTTTTCTAATTCCCATCTTTTGATAATATTTTTGTATACACATCTCAACTATCTGGCTTATTGACAAAACTGTATCATGCATATTGTGATGTATTTTCAAAAAAAATAAATAATTAATAATGATATAATTGTCGCAACCGAAGGGTCGCACCTGCAGCGAAAAAAAGGAACAAGGTTAAATAGACAGGGTTATTTGAAAATACAAAAAGGCCGCATATTGGCGGCAGAAGTAAGTTACTATTAACCGGCTAGCTCACCGCGTGGGCGTGGGGTTCTTAGGACATTATTTAAGCCTTGATTCTTTCATGTCACATTCACGTAAACATACACCCACACACAAAAATGGCCTACTCTTTCATATTAGACAAAATAAATAAATAGAATTAATCAAATGAAAGTAAGTAAATATAAAACACTCAATTTACACAAATTGTACTTCGCTGATTCTGACTACCGCTGCTTGATTTCGGGACTTCACTTGAGGGTATGAATTCTGCTGCGCTGCGTCCAACACGATTCTCCACCTGTGCTTCATTTCGGGACTTAATGACTTAATGCCCAAATGCTTAAATTTTGATTAAGCATTTGGGCATGAAACGCGTCGCTGCACGGTTTGTTCCAAAAGGGCTCAATTTTCTTGAAAAACAGTACCGTGAACAAGTCTCTTTGAACATGCTTGAACGCTCTAATTCCGACTCAACATTCATGGAGCGGATCATAACTAGTGATAAGACATGGGTGTATGAATTTGACACATCAGTCATCAGTCAACAGACTTCCAAATGGCGCGCTCAAAATGAGTCGAAATCGAAAAAGCACGTCAAATTCGCCCAAAAATCAAGGTGATGCTCATTGTTTTCTTCGATATTCGTGATCAGGTTCACCATAAGTTTGTTTTACAGGCTCAGACGGTAAACACGGACTTTCATTTGAGCGAACTAAGATAGAATTCGGAAGAAACAACCGGAGTTAAAGCCAAATGGCAAAAAGGCTCGTGGATTTTTCACGACGATGACGCCCCGTTGTACCGAGCTACAATTGTGAACGAATACTATGCAAAAAAATTCTCCACCTGTGCTTCATTTCGGGACTTTACTTATTTCTGCTGCGCTGATTCTCACCACCTCGGCTTCCTCAAACATGAATCTCCACCTTAGCTTGGTTTCGGGTCTTCAATGAATTCCGCTACGCTACCTCTGCTTGCTTTCGGGACTTCCGCTGCACTATCACTGACCTCTTCTGCTGCCTGCTTACTATCTTTTTGACATCGATATTAATCAAAATATTCTCTTGGGTTTTGTAATTCAAAAGATTTTGCAACTCGAGGACTTCTGGCGCTAAACACTTCACACAGCTGCAAATACTTCTTAATTTTTTTTTATTATTCTCAATACTTGAGAATTCTGGGTCCTTATCCTCAATACTAGATACTGGATTATTATACTCAAAACTTGATACATGATTATTATCTTCAATACTTAATTCACAATTTTTATACTCAATACTTAATTCAAAATTTCTATCTCTATTCAACATTTTACTATTCTTTTCATAGCCATATGTACACAACGAACAAGTGAATCATATTGAATGAACATTTTTCTCCACAGCGTTCCAAAAATTATTTTGTTTTATTTTTCTACTGAGAAGTGTCTTTTTCTGAGACTTTTTTTATTTGTTTTTTTATGTCGCCTACACAACGGAATACATAACAATATGGGTTAGAATATTTTTGGTTCAACAATTTCGCACACTTTTATAACGAGGGGTGTAGTCACATTCACTGGGGGCTCACAAAAATTCAATTGTCTTATTTCTGCTAGCTTAATTCATTTCAATAATTTTATATAAATTTTAATTTTAAATAAATTTCAATCAATTAAACTAACATTCTAAAGAGATGCGTTAGAGTTTTAATCAAAACTTTCCATGATTTTTAAGCCTTCTTTTTAAATTTTAAGATTTTTTAAGCCTTCCAAATATATTCAATCGATCGAAATTTCAGTGTAAGCTCAGGAATTATTGAACAATTCAAGTATTTTGAACAATACTTCATTTTCGCTAGATTCGAAACTTGAAAAGTTTTGTTTGATTAATTTATTTAATTATGGGGAAATAATTTGTTATAACAATCAAAGAGAGGGAGGCAAGAAGAGAGGAAAGACTTCTAGAACATTAAAACAAGTGCAGCAAGTAATGTTAAAAAAATAAAAATTACGAGTGAAAAGTAGATGTTCCATGACTTCCAAATAGTTCAACTTAAAGATGACATTTTTATGGAACGTCATGTTTAAGATTTCGTAAGATTTCTGGAGAAATCATATTATAGAGCGTCAAAAGATTATCAAGTACCTACTTCCATTCTTTATATTTTAGTCAAAACACATTCGAGGACATTTTTGTTATTGTAACAACTCGTGAAAAATCAGACGGATAATAAAATTTATACTCTTGAATAACTGCAAAAACACCTTTGTTACCAAATTACTGTTCATAAATGAATGTAATTTGATTTATTGTAGCATACTTTAGGAATTTGTTTAAAGCATTTTACAGCACATATTTATTTTATTGCTGTCTGGTAATTCTCTGCAGATAACCATGATCGATTCAAGCAATGCAGAAAGTTCGTTTGACTTTGTCCTAGTTTAAATGCATTTATAGATTTATTTTTTATTGAAAATGAACTCATATGTACAATTAAAAAGAATAAAATATTTGACTTCTCAATTTTGAGTGTAAACTTCTACAAAATCAATCATATTTGACAAATTGCATCTTTATACTCCCACTCATGCCGATAAATCTGCGCGTATTTCTATCTGTAATAAACTGCGACAGTTCTAATTGGAGCCCACATTAAAGTCCTAATATATTCAATGACTTAACATTTTTTAAACACCAACGATAAGATAACAATTGGATACGCATTTCACGGATAATTAAACGCCTTTATAAAAATGTAACGTACAACAACAGTGACGAGTGTAATATTGGGTTATACCTTTTGCGGATAATGAGAAGTTTCAACTCGTATCTGTGTTTATTCATACAAAGTCCCAAGTTGTATCTGTGACGTACGATCTTATTTTACAGGACCCCACGTGCTCTTCTGACATGGAATTCAATTCATATAATCAAGTATTTGAAAAAACATTCAATCGTTGGCATTGAAATTTATTGCTGATATAAAAATTAAATTATGGTCCGTAAACTAGAGTACAAAAAGAAATTTCTGTTTACCGATTCATGATCAATTTATTTATTAGTGTATAATAGTAATAATATCATTTTACGTTGAAATATATTTCTCCAAAGGGAATTTTCACACGTGGCTTTTAGACTTTTCAACCATATTTTATTAAGGCTATTAAGTTTATGAAACAATACAAATCCGAATTTAGGATTTTTATTCGGATTGATTACGCGTACCGGAAAACGTTTTAAAGTCAAATTTTAAATTCAAAATTTTAAACGCCGCAGTCTTCGTTAAAATTTACAGAGACACTATCTTTTCAATTGAAATTATCAGACCAACTACTGTGGGGATTTCAATCCTGATTACAGAGCCTGAGGTTCTAAGCCTGGGGGAATATATTGACCACAAACAAACAAATAATCCTTTAACATGTTAGAATTTGCTATATTCCCCGACTTGCACCACAACATGCTGACAAATGTCCTCAAGGAGCTCTTGTTGGAACATAAGCGTGCCCACTTTCAATCTTTATAGATGAGCCACCGAAGTTAAGGAAGAAAACAAACCTGCAAGCTTTCCAAACGACTAGCGAAAGTTTTACTCAAGATTCAAATATAGTCAGAGACATAAAACAGATAATCGAAAAAATCACAAGCAAAATAAACCGGGGAAAAAGGGAACACAACAGTCACAACTCCTTCAAGAGAGAAAATCAACCTTCTCATAAGGAAGAAGAATTATCTTCGGAGAGGAGCTATTGGACCTGGGTTATCCTGCATTGTAACTTAATATAAGATCGATTATCTGAGTTTAACAACCGTCAATGGTAGAACTTTTTGCATAGTCAAGAGACAGGAGATGCACCATACTGGAGAGTTGCCAAACACTTCAAAATTAAAAGCAAAGCAGTTACTCCACCTATCCGTGAACCAAACGGACTACAATTTAACAAACAGAAAAAGATGAAGCCTTTGCAGGCACTTTGGAGATGCAATTTCAAGAAAAACCTGGTGAAGCATAAGACCTAGAGTTAGTACCGAGAATATAACGAACAATATCAGAATATAGAGAAGTAATAGAGACACTGCGCGTGACAGAGATCAAAGAGATGATACAAGGACTAAACAAGAACAAAGCACCAGGATATGGCATACTGACAAAAACACTACGTTACGATGGCTCACAGATCTAGTACAGAATGTCAGAAGAATCATTAATGTCATTTTCCATTTACTGCAACCCAGTGAAGAAGGAAAAACCAGGGACTGGCTTTGGGATTTTTTGTTTGTTTGGGAGGTGAAGGCTATTTACGCCCTGAGTGTCGGACTCCCCCGCTACCGGACTACCGACTAAACACCTCCCCTGTCACACCGAGAACCTAGCCTGGAACTGTTTGTCACATTACTTCGGGCTAGGCCTCATTAATCATCGCCTAGCGATGTCTTCAGGTTAAGGGAAATCTCTCTTTCTCCACGGATGGATAGGAAGGAATTGCGATTAGTAACTATAATATTGCGTTAAAGAGATGTTCCCTCCCTCGCCAAGTGATTCATCATGCCCTTCCTTATAATGAGTACTGTCCGTACGTAATGCGACACACATACACATGCAGCGGCTATCCGCAAAGCTCCTTGCCTCTGCACCTGTGCCAGACGCCTTCCGTACGTCTCTTTACTAAGAGCGTCAGCCCAAACCTCGGAGCCATACAAGAGCACTGACTCCATTGCACTCATCAGTAAACGCCTTTTGCTCGAGGTTGGCGCCTGCGTGTTGGCCATAAGGCGACTGAGAGCCGATACTCGCACGGAAGCCTTATCCGCTGACGCTTGAACCTGCTTGAAAAAACTCATCTTCGAATCAATCATCAAGCCAAGGTTTCTGATTGATTCTTTTGACTCGATGATCATTACCCCCACCAGAACGGGAATAACACGAGTGATCCGCTTCTTGGTGAGGACGACAACCTCGGTCTTTTCCAGCGCTAGGCTAAGCCCACGGTCTGTCATTCACTCGCTCACTCGGCGTATTACCGCACCCAGTTTGAGCTGCGTCTGTCCGAAAGTACGTTCGGTGACTAGTACTGCTATGTCATCTGTGTTGCCAACCAGGCGCGACTCCCCCGGTAACTGCAGCCTCAAAAGCTCATCGTACGAGACATTCCAGAGGTCCGGGCCCAGAACGGAACCTTGCGCGACCCCTGATGTCAAATCGAATCTTCTTCGCCGGCCTCCCAACGAGTCATGTATGAGTTTCCGATTTTTGAGGTACCCCTTTAATATCCGCATCAGATACCTCGGCACCCTGAAATATTCCAGAGCACCAAGAATATCTGTCCATCTAGCAGAGTTGAAGGCATTTCTCACATCTAGAGTTATGAGCACTACTATTCGTCTCGAGTAATGATTGTGGGCTTCTGCCTGCTGGACCGCGCTCACTACCTCTGCTATTGCACCAATTGTGGATCGACCAGCCCTGAAGCCGTTCTACCGAGGAGACAGATACCTGGCAGTTCGAATGGCTTCTCCAAGTCTTTCTCTAATGAGCCTCTCGAGTACCTTCCAAGCCGCGTTCAGCATACATAGGGGTCGATATGTAGACGGTTGCTCCACGTTCCCCTTCCCCTTGTGGATCAGCACGAGCCTCGTCTCTTTCCAGCAATTTGGGAACACGCCCTGCCACAAACAGGCATTGAAAGTGGTGAGCAGCTTATCAGGACATAGTTGATGTGCAAGCTGTATCACTTCCGCTGGTATACCGTCTGGCCCTGGGGCCTTTTTCGATTTTAAAGCCTTCACCGCATCATCCAGCTCGATGGCGGTAAAAAGTGGGCATTCTCCGAGACATTCAACATCTGCATCAGCGGGACGAATAGGATGCATAGGGAAGAGCGCTCTAACAATCTGGTTCATTTTTTCCGTTTCAAGGACACAGTGCCTCCTTGCAGCTTCTAGTTTCCGCATGGCAAGCTTGTAACCCAGCCCCCACGGGTCTCTGTCGATGTCCTCAACTAGGTTGCGCCAGCAGCGAGCCTTGCTTACGTTAATTAACCTAAGGAGAACTTTTCTAGCCGACATGTATGCCAGCGTTCGGGAGTGTGACTCGTCTCGATTTCTTAAACGTTGAGATTCGCGGCGGAGTTTATGACATTCTCTCCGCTTTTCGGCGATTTCTGCCGACCACCAGTATACAGCAGGCTTATTGTGTCGAGGCCGTCGCCTGGGCATAGAGCAGTCGCACGCATTCTTGATGAGCCTCATAATGGAGTTCACCATGTTTTCAGCTGAGGCTCCTCCCGTTACCGTCACCTCGTTTCACCACTCATAATAGCTGCGGCGAACGCGTCGACATCTATTTTAGATATATTCCAACCTACAGTTGAGGGTTGGGTTGCTACGCGTCGAGTAGCACACTTGCCAATTGCGAAAACAATGTGCTGATGATCGCTCGCCGAGTAGTCCTCCAGTACCCTCCATCTGTGTATGCTAGGCACTAAGGACTCCGAAGCAAATGTCACATCCGGAATAGTTCCCAAGCAGCCTCCCCGTCGAAAAGTTGGTGTGTTCCCAACGTTCATGATGACAAGTTGCCTCCTAGTCGCCATTTCTAGGATTCTTTTTCCTCTCGAGTCTGGCAGAGGCATTGCTCATTCTACCGCCTTGGCGTTAAAGTCACCGCCAACAAGGATTCGGCCTTCTGTGCTGGAGACAGCTTCTTCAGTTCATCGAGCCTGCTCTGAAAACATGAAATTGACTCATTCGGCGTGAAATAGACGCTTATAAATGTCAAATCGGTGCACCCAATGAGCACGAAGCCATTTTCGCTGGAGCAAGTCCGAGCTGTGGGTAGAGCCCTATCACGTACCCAGATGGCAGCGGTGCCGGATCGATCACAATACCATCCAGCTTCTTCTTTGTTGTGGTGCTGCTCAGATGTCAGCAACAAGTCAACTTTTTTCTCTCTTGCAACCTGGTCTAGTAAATCTTGTGCGGTTGAGCTACGGTGTAGGTTGATTTGCAGGACTTGGATCATGTCTTTGCTCTTTTCTTGCTTAGTGCCTCTTTGAACTCCTGGCACCTACCACTTCCTGGAATATAAGTCAGATCTTCAGACTTCCGTCCCTTATCTTTGCACAAGATACAACTGGGTTCATTTGGACAGTCTTTCGCCTTATGGCCGGAAGTGCCACACCTGTAGATCAGTTTGCTTCGATCTGGCCCCTTGCAGTTCAAGGAAATGTGTCCGAAGTTAAGGCACTTGTAGCATCGAGTTAGGGCAACCCTCCGAGCTAAGCTCCGAGAGCTACCCAGCCGATTTTAATTTTCTCCTTGGCCAGGAGTTGCACAGCGTTTTTCTCTGGGATGTCTATTATTGCCGCCCTTTGTCCTCTAGGGTTGGTAGGCGTTAGCCTTACCCTAAAGCTCTCTGCCGTAGAAAGAATTAACTTAATGGAATCTTCTACTTCTTTGGCATCCGCAATACAGTCAAGGTCTCTTATTTCCAAAGACGCCATTGGCTGCAAAGTCGAGATAACAGCTTTAGAGCCCAGGAGGTCCTTGACAGTGCTGTTGAACCGTCCCTTGTCGGTGGATTCTACTCCGAGTTCTACGAGAAGACCGTCTGTTCTGGTCGCTCTAACTGTTCGTATACAGACACCGTTTTTCTCGGGTTCCACATTTTGCCTGATTTCCATGAGGACCTCGGCGTAAGTTCTCCCGTCTGCAGGTTTGATCAGTAAAGCATCCCTACGCTGCTTGTTCCTGGTCTTTTTTGGCATTGCGCTGTGTTTCTTGCCTTCTTGCTTTTCAGGTTTAAGTGGACTACATGCCGCCCTTTTGCCTTTTAAGAGAGAAGTAGCATTTTCGGTGAAAAAAGTTTTATTTTCTGGAACTTTCTTAAGCTCTTTCAATTCACTCTCCGCCCGTAGCCACCTGCGGCGATAGTGCTGGATCCTATCAACGAGGTCCTCCAATTCGTCAATCCCATTTTTGATGCCCTTGTAGACATTTTTTTGGACATTCGTTGAATTTTTCATCACTTTTATTATAGCGCTTATGTTCCTTGTTAGACGCTCTTCCTCACTTCTGTCAGCAGCAATTTTCGTTATCAGGTCCTCCTCAGGCGAAGTTCTCGATATACTGTCAGCAGGAGGGTCTTGTTGTTGTTGAGCATCATTGGTTTCGCCTTCCACGTTGTTCAGTATATGACTTTTAATGGCCCCTGGAGAATGGCACTTCGGATCGATGACTCCACTGCCCGAAGACTCCACTACGCTTCTGGTATCGTTCGCTCCATCGCCTTGTGTAGGAGCAATGTTGTGGACAAGCACCTTTTTCGCTGTTGCAAAGCGTTCCATGGAGGTTTGCTTGCACGATGTTTTCTCGTTGCCTTGATTAGGTTTGGCTACTCTTTGAGGCGGAGTTCGCAGTAGTTTTGGCCTTTGGGGTGAACATGCTTGCGTCGTTGATTATTTCACTTGTAATTTTTGATTCTTCAGTGGCCAAGTGTTCCACCACTGAAAAATGCCCTGGTGACTTATCCCCAGCATGAATGCTGGAGAGAAGCCCGCATGAGGTCGAGGCTCCCTCATACGTCGGAGTGTATATCCCCACCCCTTATTTACTATACTTTGGGACTGACTTTGGGATAACTATATGAAATCATCATATAATAGTTATCCCAAAACCAGTCTTTCATCAATCAGTCAAAACCAGCTAACTTTTCCGTGGAATTGGTGGCCAATTAGTCTTCTCTGAGCAGTATCAAAACTAGGAGGAAGAACGTTGAGCTGAATGAAATAGCACCTCATTGCTGATGCACAATGTGGTTTTTACAGAACTCTGGCTTACAAGAGTGGTCCAACACATTGGAGATGGGATAAGTCGCAGAAATTAGGATTAGTTATGATTGAAATAGCTAAGGCCTTTGATGAAGTCTGGCCAGGTCGACTTATTTATAAAATGCATCTAATAAAAATCTCACTTCTTATAATTCAAATCATCTACTCAATCTATAGTTATTTTTCCGACCTGCTACCGATTCAAGCTGGAACCCCTCTATAGCCTCTAAATGCCTAGTCTTCCAACTAATGTTTAAACAACTTTCCATGCTAATGACTCGTGTATCTGTTACTCAGTCTGACAAGCCGAAGTCATCACTTTGATACTGCAAAACTCTATCAATATCATCCTGAAAAATTGGAAAATTGAAATGAACACTGTCCAAACACAAGCTTTCTTCATTAGAAGCAACATAATCCAATATCCAGCCTCATTTGCCATCAATAACTAGGTCATACCATGGAACTCAACAGCTAAATACCTGGACGCAACGTATATGTATAAAATGACAGCATGCATGAGTATTATCAAATCGTCATCAGAGCCCCTCCTGATCAGAGGTCACTTCAAAATAAGAACAAACTTCTGATCTACAACCAAGTCATAAGACCAACACTACTATACGGAAGTACAGCACTTAACTAAACGGCCCAGACAAACAAAAAAGCACTCTAAACCTTCCAGCACAAGGTAAGAAGCAAAATTTTTCGAATTCTATGATACGTGGGCGCCATAGACACACAAAGAGGCAGTAAAACATCCACAATAGAGAAATGCATACGTAACGAAGTACTGAAATTATTCGACAAAATTGACCAACTTGACAACAATACTGTGGAATTCCTAAGACGCAGGGACTCTGGAGGACGAATCGATCAGTCAACCAGAGTAAAGTAACGTTAACGTTTCTTTACTCTGTAACGTTACTTTGCTTTAACTTTCTTTACTTTAAAGTAAAATAATGAATGTCTTTAAGTTAAAATAAAAATGTTACCCTTTTGTTATCATATTCAGCGTATGGGCGATCGGCAACCACAGACACAAGGAAGTAAGGGTGTCCTATAACACCACCTCCAATTAAGACAAACGAAGAGGTTCAACGAATCCGATAAGATTAGATAGGATAATATAAGGTAAGATAAGACGTTCATTCTCTTTTGATAAATGCATTCAAACATGAAACGATCTGAGGATGTCTAGAAAATGGCTGCCACAGTCAGAAAAGCTCCCGAAAATAAAAGACAAAGCCAGCAGACCCATCCAGCAAAAAAGGGATTAAAAAGTTCTTTGAAAAATATGGGAAAAAAATTTATTTTTAATCTATTTATACTCACACATCTATAAAATTTAAGTTTAAAACTATTTGATATAGCAAGCGATTGCGGTGCTCGTAGCGATTTCTTTTTGCAAACTTAACACGAGGGGTGGCTGAAAAGTAATGCACACTTGCTTATAACTCGACAATGAAATGAGATATTCACAAAACTAAAAAAAAGATTACAAGAAAAATTCTTTAGCCTTAAAATGACATATTTATTTCTCCACCTAGTCGCTCGGATGTCGGAGAATGAATAACAACATCAAATTTCAGGCGCTGCAACGTTTCTTGAGTGGCGTGTGACGTGTGTGGGCTGGCAATGTCATAGTGCAGTAAAACTCGGTCAAGGCCGAAATACAATGCTGGGAGACGGCGATGCGATTCTTGCACGTCGCGATGCAACGCATTCAATTTACAACGCACGCGGTGTGAGGCAGAATAATGTTCATATGACAAATGTCAAATTGGTGAGGTTTTAAATGAAATTTGCTTGCAATTGTTTTGTATTTTTTTGAAGTTTTGAATTTGGAATTTTCCTTCGTTTGGCAAATACTAGACTTAACAAGGATGCACGAAATTTTCATCCAAAATTCATTCAGAAAAACCAACGTACTTAAAAAGTAATTAAGGCGTTTGAATTTCAACCTTCATTTAAGCGCCATATTGCATTTGACAAACATCCACAACACACATCCTTGCGAGGAATTTTCGTTTTTTCCAATATTTCCCGCCACGCATCGACGCATCGCAATCATTGTACGATGTCGCATTTAAATGCATGTTACGAAAACTGCTTGACGTTTGCTGCGAGACTTTCGTCGCGATGTCGTATCCCAGTCTCGCACTATTGTATTTCGGCCTTAATATTTCTTGCATCGACGCATGTTACGAAAACGGGTTGACAATGGCTGCGAGACTCTCGTTGTGCTCTCGCATCGCAGTATTGTATTTCGGCCTTCACTGGTGCATCTTATTCGTCGAACACGCTTCCGTAATGTCTGTAACGTCTAAATGTAGCGTTCTGAATTTACAGTATACCCTTTTTCGAGCTATTCCATCACACAGATCCTCGAGCGCCCCGGAAAGTAGTGAGCATAAGCTTGTTAGCTGTAGGCTGAAGAATTCCTGCTTTTTATGGCCCACCTATTCACAATGCCATTGTAATGCGTGTGAACGTGCACCGTCCAACGGATGGTTACGAAACTTAGAACGTATTGAAAGGTTGCGGCTATCGAATGGGCATCCGTATGACATTTTGTTCACCCGTTACGAGCAAGTGTGCATTACTTTTCAGCCACGTCTCGTATTTTTTTATTGAAAGCATCATAACACCAGCATTATTCAAAGTAAGATGTGGAATTTTCACAGTTGTTGAATTGCAAAAATATTAACGTAACCAAAGCCAATACTCACTAAAAGAAGATTACGCTTTCTGTGTGGTGGGATTACAAATTTAAAGTCTAGTTTGAGTAGCTTCCAAGAAACCAAACTATTGCTTTGAATGTTTTCTGTCGTCAACAATTGAAATCGAACGAGGAAATCATGAAAAAAAAAGGTTTTAACTGGCCAATCGGCCAATAAAAGGCAAAAATCCAATCATAAAATCATGGTAACGCTAGGCCCTTCACCTCTTCGATAACCCGTCAAAAATTGATTGAGCTCAATTGGAAATGATGCAACATCCACCCTATAGTCTTCACTTAGCATTATTAGACTGCTATTTGTTTTGCTCCCTTCAAAATCATTTGAGTGGTAAAACTTTCAATTCTGATCAGGCTGTCAAAAATGAGTTAGACGAGTTCTTCGCTTCCTTAAAATCAAGGCTTCTTCGAACGTGGAAGTTTTCAACTTATCGAAAGATTGCAAAAGGTCATCCATTAATCCATGGTCAATATATCAATGATTAATATTTGTTGTTAATAAAAATAAATTTACCTTGAAAAACATAAAAAAACGACATTAATTATGGAACAATCCAATATTTATAGTTACGTAAACAGCCGAACTAAGTGAAGGTTGGTCACCATTCCAAGTCACCTTGGAATGGTGAAGGCTGGCATGAGCTACTTCAGTAACTTTCTTATTTATTCCTTAAGGGGATAGCAAATTGAAGCTCTGTTTCCTCCCCTTTGCGATCTCCCGAGATTATTTCCAGAACTGAAAGACTCAGCGCATCAGGCGAGGTGTATGTTTTTCTTTCTTTCTCATCCTGATACTTGGTCCTTGACTGTGGGCTCTATTAGTCCAACACGAGTAATTTTCTCCTTGGTGACACTTGCAGATTGAATGAAGGCACTCAAAAACATCCTGCGTCTTTTTTATATATTTATTGTTATTTTGCAGAAAGATTTTAAAAACAGTTACCAACCATATCTTCTAGAAAATTTAAGTATGCAAATTTTATTTTCTGACAATTTTGCTCCGAAATCAATCGTTTTGAAGTTACAATAGAGAAAAGTAGAAAAAAGAACCAATTTTTTCGCATTTTTTAAGATTTAGATTTTTTTATTAATGTTCCCGACATGAGAGAATGGATAGCTGAATTTTTGTTATACAAGTTATCTGCAAGGTTAAGTATATCCTTTCCCAATAGCACAATAAGGTCATTGTTTTATAAATTTTCACTCATCTGTATATGATATACTGTTTTCAACAGAAATCAGTTGTTTTTTTTTGTTTGTTTTCGACCAAGTTTGTTTCGACTTCGACCAAGATGCCTCCAAGATGTATTGTTATTGCAACATTTTGTAAAAGTGGAGAATAAGCACGTTAAGTATCGACATTGAGGAGTAAACATAGAAATATGGGGGAATACGACCAACTTGAAGAGCCATCGGGAGCACAACCATCACAAAATTGTTCTGAAGAGACTAGCAGAGAACGAGTCGAAGGCCAGTGTATCGAAAAAACAACAGCTATCTATCAGTTCTTCCTGTCATCTTCAGTGGGTCAACCTCTGATTTGCACAGCTCTAGACAAGGAAGTTTCTCACAAAGAGGGAGGGTCTTTAAATCACAAGATCACTCAAAGTATTGTATACGTCAAATGTAAAGACATGCAACCTTTATCAATATCAGAAGTTTTCAGTAGATCAATTTTTCCATTTTCATTTACAACATTGTCAGTGATTTATACCGTTGCTAAGCTAACTCAGCGAAGACTCATGGGTGCGGAAGTTCTGATCAAATTTTGTCGAATATCTCGAAAGTGAATAAATATTTTAGAAAGATGGAAAGAGCTCAAGCTGGTTTCGAACACGCATCCCTGCCACTTCTCGTCAGGTGCCAACTCACAGGCCTTTCCATCTTGAATCAATGACTCTGAACCAATTGTGGACTACGATTCGACTGATTAACCAAAATTGATGCTTTGGGCTGGCGGATATGATGTTTTGGACCTAGTTGCGTCGCACGGTAGCACCGAGGTGACACTCGAGTGTGAACGGCTCCAATATAACGATCATAAGCTCGCACCATTGAGTTGGTGGTGTAGGTTCGGTTGAGACGAACTCCCGATTAGCCCCGGTCGGCCCTGAGCACCTGTCCCCATAAGGGCTGGTGCCAACCCTCGCATGGCCGCCCTGCTTAGCAAAGATAACCATGGGACCAATAAGGCGACTACACACACGAGTGGAGATAGCAGCTCTGAGGGGGGACCCATAAGAAATGATAACAAACAAATTATACACAAAAGAGAATATGTCAAAACAGAAACATTCGAAAACGGAACGAAACGGACCAAAAAAAGAAGAACAGAGCCTCTTGCAACCTGAAAGAGACGAACACACGGTGGAGAAATGCAAAACGGTTGAGAAACCTACCTAAACCAACTGAAGCACCGGACACAAATAAAGAAATCCCTGCACGTCAGACACGGAGCACTTCGATGATCATGGATCGTGCAAAGGAAGAGCGGCTATACCATAAAGCAGAAAGGGTTATTAAACGCATCACTGCCACATGCAACGCACAAACGAACCTTAACAAAGAGGTTAAAAACGGAGTCCTGGAGTTGGAAGACCTCCTTACTCGAATAGGTCATCATAGACGCATGTGGCTAAAGGCAGAGGAAGAGCAACAGGCTAATACATTCGACAGCGCAGTAGCCGTCTCGATTTCTACTGCCACCAAAATGTTGGCCTGCAGTCCAATCAAAGGGGATTGGGATAAACGGAGGAAGGACGAGGACAGGACGTTGAACGATCAAATCGCGATTGAGGAGGGTTTTCAGACGGCACTATCCAAAGCTGCCAAAAAGGCAGCTAAAAAAGCGGCACTGAAGTCCAAAATCGATAAACATCCACAGGAACCGAAATGCAGTGAATCATCGCAGATAACCCAGGAAACTAAAATTAAGAAGCGTTGAAAACCCATTGGGCTGGCACTGCTGGTTAAACCCACCGACGGTAGATCCTATGCGGATGTTCTGCGGGAAATCAAGGTAGCAGTAAAACCCGAAGACATACAAACTGCAATAAAAGTTGTACGGCCAACTCGCTCGGGGGATTTACTTGTTGAGTTCGGATCAGATGCAAACAATAAAGACGCGTTCCGTGATGCAATCAAAAGATTCCTTGGAGAGAAGGCAACTGTAGCCTCACTCGAGCCTAAGGCCACACTGGAAATTAGAGACATTGACTGCGTTACGGATCTGCCTGAAATAGAAGACGCCTTAAAACGCGACTTCCCCGTACTAAGCGAGACGAAAGTTGGGCTGGCCAAACCAAACAACAGGGGTCAACGCATGGCCATAATGGACCTCACAGAGAGGGAAGCAGAACAGCTTCTGAAGCAGGGCAAAATAAGAGTAGGGTGGGTTATTTGTCGGATACGGCGAAGGGCCATTCCCCTTCGGTGTTTCAAGTACCTCGAATACGGTCATACTGCACAGACATGTAATGGAACTGACCGAAGCGCCTCGTGCTACAATTGTGGTAAGACAGGGCATAAAAAGAAGGAATGCACAGACGAGACAAACTGTGTTCTCCGCCAGGAGTATAACCCGAGAGTAGATTATTTGAAACATATTCCAGGCACAGGGAAGTGTCGGGTCTTCCAAGAAGCCCCAACTAAGGCAAAAGCGCTTCTGCAATGATTCGTATACTCCAAATCAATCTACATCGAAGTATCATCGCCCAAGACCTACTGGAACAGTTCGCGAGAGACAGGCAAGCTGACTTACTACTGCTGAGCGAGCAACATCACACCAGAAACTCATTAACATGGTATCCTGACGAATCCTGTACAGCCGCCATCTGGGTTCGGAACAGTGCACACCTACAAGTGCAGGATCGGGGGCGAGGAGATGGTTTTTTTGGGTTCGGTGTTCGGGAACTACACTCTTCAGTGTATACCTAACTCCGAACGAATCGTTGTCATCCTTCCAACTTAGGCTCAATGCTTTGGAGGACGCTGTTTCGAGTATTTAGGGCCATGTGCTCGTCGGAGGGGACTTCAATGCAAAGGGAATCGAGTGGGGCATGCCCCAGTCAGACGCTCGGGGCAAACGGATCGTGATAATGGCAGCACGAACTGGGCTCGTCGTACTGAACACAGGCCACACCCCTACTTTCCGTCGATGGGGTTGCGTCGGCACCATACCTGATGTGACATTTGCCTCGGAGTGCCTAGCACAATCAGTTAAAAATTAGGAGAGTGCTAGAGGATTACTCGGCCAGTGATCACCAGTACATAGCTCTGGACATCCATTACGATGCTTCCCGAAGACCACGCGCTTGTTCTTCTGCGCTCCGGTGGAATACTGAGAAAGCGGATATTGAGAAGTTTGTTGAAGTGCTTATGACACGATCGCCGCTGTCGGAAGCAACGCTAGAGGACGGAGAACCCGCGGCAAGAGATGTCATTAACTCAACTATGAGAATCATTATATCCGCCTGCAGGTCTTCAATGACCCCGGCACAGCAAGCCTCCAGTATACTGGTGGTCATCTGAAATTGCCAAAAAACGAAGGGAGTGTCACAAACTACGACGCAAGACACAGCGAGCTCGAACCCGGGAAGAGGCATGTATCCGATTAGCTGCTTACAAGTCATCTAGAAAATGCCTCCGTAGACTTATCAACAGCAGCAAGGCCAGCCGCTGGCAAAACCTGGTGGACGACGTGAACAGAGACCCATGGGGCCTGTGCTACAAAATAGTAATGCGGAAGCTCGGTGTCCAAAGGTCACCTCACTCATACGAGGCAGAAAAGATGGATGAAATCGTGCGAGCTCTCATCCCCATCCATCCCACCATCGTTGAAGCCGTTCACAATGAAACACCAATGGAAATTCCATTTTTCACGAAGATGGAATTGGAGAAAGCAGTCTTGTCTATGAAGGCCAGAAAGGCACCAGATGGGATTCCAGCAGAGGTGCTACAAATGGTCTTCCACTTTTCCCCTGACCTGTTCCTCCACATGTTCAACGCATGCCTGCGCGAAGGGCTGTTCCCGGAGTGCTGGAAGGTGGCGAGACTAATGCTCATCACGAAGGGAAAAGTGGATCCTGAGTCGCCAGCTGCATACCACCCACTGTGTATGCCTGACACGGTCGGAAAGGTTTTTGAAAAACTTAACAGGGGAAGACTCGCTGACGTGATTCGTATTGCCGGGGATCTGTCTCCACGGCAGTATGGCTTCAGAGCAGGCCGCTCCACCATCGATGCAATTGGAGAAGTAGTGAGCGCGGTTCAACGTGCGGAGTCTCACAGTATTTCCACACACGTCGTACTGCTGGTTACTCTGGATGTCCGAAATGCATTTAACAGCGCTAGATGGGTGGATATTCTGGAAGCGCTAGAAAATCGTTATCAAGTACCAGTGTACCTGATGCGGATTCTCAGGAACTATTTGAAGGACCGCAGCCTACTCTACGACTCGAAGGAGGGTAGGCGAAGTATAAATCTTACTTCGGACCTGTGGAACATCTCCTACGATGGACTTCTGCAGCTTGAACTGCCGGATGAGTCATGTTTGATCGGCTATGTGGACAATGTCGCGGCGCTGGTCGCTGGACGCACAGTATACCATGCGCAACTCAGACTCAATATGTTAATGCGGAGGCTAATGGACTGGATGACCGCTCACGGATTAAAGCTGGCACTGGAAAAAACCGAAGTGGTCATCCTGACAAAGAAGAGAATCCCCAGAATACGGCCTATCAGTATAGGGGACGAGCTGGTTGAATCGAAATCAGCAGTAAAATACCTGGGCGTCCTGATAGACTCGAAGATGGGTTTTTCCCAACAAATCAGGGCAGTAGCTTGCAAGGCTGCGGCGCGTATGACGGCACTCACCCGAGTGCAGTCATACGCAGTGAGCATTGTGCAGTCACTTCGCTTCTACTCTACGGATCAGAACTTTGGGGCGACGTTCTCGTTCTGTAAGCAGTTACACCGGCAGTGGTTGGCCCAGGTGCAGAGACAAGGAGCATTGCGAATCGCATGCGCATACCGAACGGTCTCCGGGGCAGCAGTGCTGGTAATCGCAGGGGTGATACCTATCACCCTCCTTGCGAGAGAGCGCAGAAGTATTTACCTGCGCAGAGGCGAAGATCGAAGAGAAGAGATCACAAGGGAAAGGAGACGTAGCTCTTTCAGCGATTGGTAACAGTCCTAGGAGCGAGAAACTAGGGGAAGGTGGACTGCACGTCTGATCCCTGACCTGAGGCCGTGGTTCAGTCGAGTGCATGGTGAGACCGATTTCTACTTGACCCAGCTCTTAAGCGGGCACGGTTGTTTTCGGTCCTACCTGTACAAAATTGACAAAGCACGGTCTCCTAACTGTGTGTTTTGTGCAGGAGAGTTGGATTGTGTGACGCCTGTCACACATTCTTCTACTGCAAAAAGTGGAGCCAGCAGCGAGGGGTCCTACTCAGCGAAATCGGAGAGCTCTGTCCGGAAACTATCGTCGGAGCAATGCTGAAAACAGTTGACAATTGGAATCGCGTGGCGCAATATGCTCGGGCAGTGCTTACATTAAAAAAAGCTTTATTGGAGCGCTGGGAGGCATCGGGGATGGATGGATCTCTTTTCTAGCACTTCCTTCCTCTCAAGTCCTTCCCGTTAGAGAAGAGATACCCATAATGCGAAGCCGCCTCTAGGCGTAGGAACACGAGGCCTAGCCCGAAGTAATGTGTCAAACGGTTCCAGGCTAGGGTCTCAAGTTGACAGGGGTAGTGTTTAGTGGCTAGTCCAAATGCATTTTGCGTCTGGGATTACCACACAGGGCGTAAACAGCCTTCACCTCCCTACCACAAAAAAAATCCTTCGATCAGGTTGATCTCCACACATGAAATGCTCTCTTGATTCATAAGGCTACCACCGTTCATAAACGAAATTGAAGACAGGAATATTGCCGCTCCACCAATGCTCTCCGCCATGGAAAACTTACAAGACGTGTGCGAAGTTCTAAAACCACTAGCAACAGCTACCAAGGACATAAGCTCCAAGTAACATTTCACCAGTAGCATTGCGATTCCAGTGGCAGTCAGACTTAAGGAATCAGTCGAGAGCTTGGATCGGAAACACCAAGTAAGGAAGGCCTTGCGATCTTCAGTGCTGACACAAAACCAAAAAAACTTTTTGGCGGGATAGAATAATGTTCGCTTTTGGCACTATCGTTCATACTAGATCTCAGGTTCAAGAAGATGTATTTCAAGTCCCAGTCTTGTCAGGACCATAAATACCGTTTGAAAACAAATACGGCAAAATCAGAGTGTATCTCCTACTCGTTTCTCAACTAACACTTCTTCAGACTCGGACTCTTCGGATTCAGGAGATTATAATAATAACAAAAATAATAATAATCATAGTATGACTTTATTTGCGTGAGTGTACCCAACTCACATCGTTGAAGTCAGCAAATCTTATGGAAGCTGGTCAGGGGTCAATTTAGGCTATAGAATGTATCAATGATTGACGAATTTTGCTACACAATATATATCTTGCTTTAGGGTATACCGCCTTCGTCTTTGTTTAATAAGCACAAGAAAAGTATCCAGAAGATGTGGTCCAAAAGTCATGCGGCACCCCAAGATACTCCAGGCGGCAGAGATGAGGAATTCCGTTTGTATCTAAGACAGCCACAGGAGAGGATTGAACAAAATTCCATCATTTTCTGAAAAAAGATGGTTGAGACGTTCCCAGCAGTTTCTGCCATAATATATGTGTCGCCTTAACATCGTCATTTCCTTCAGAAAGGCCTTTTTTTAAAGCTGTTCAAATTCTCAGGCAACAGGGAAGTCAGCTGACGGCCGACATGGCCAATAAACTTTTATTCCTTAAGGACGTTGATGATAAGTATTGGGATTGATAAATAAGTCCAAAACTTTTCGCATCTCAATAAATACAGGGAACATCTCAGCCATCAGCTTCCAGTAAGTCTAATTATTATTTATCTTTTTGATTATAGTTTCCGATTTCTACTGAGTAAATAAGGACTTTTTTAAACGTGATGTTAGTTGCTTTCATTGCACTCAATCTTTATTATTTCCCCAACCATTTGGAAATTATCGAATAAATCGATTAATCGATTTTTTTAGTCCCTATTAATCGGTATATCGATTAATTAGTAAAAAATTATATTCGATTGCATTAACCGATTAAATTTTGATCGATACCCATCCAAATCCGAAAGGGTTAAGTTCTTCTCACAAATCTTTTGGAAAAGACGAGCCCCGTGACTTGTGGCGAAGCTTTCTAACCCTTTTTTCGGGAAAGTTAATGCACAATGCGCCACAAATTCTGCCCAACTCTGGAGGTTTGTATGGAAGCTGGAAACATGTCCCACGAGTTCAGATAAGTGTCCGTCCGTTCGATGAATTAACTCGTTCGGTACCACATCTTATAACTATCATAGAAGCTAGTAATCCATGAGAGAAAGGTTGAAAATGCCCTTATAGCGTAAGGTATAGCTGGATGTCGAACCAACCAGTGGAAGTGTGGAAGTACAAGATCTCTGAAGAAAACTGGAATAGGGAACACAATTTTTCCAATTTAAACTCTTCTCTGAAGAGGTCGTGTTGTTTGAACCCCGAGGGAAGTCATTGTGTGAGTAATTTCCTCTTCTTATACTTGTCCAATACAGAATGTATTGAATTTTTTTTTTGTAATATCCAATTTCTGTTGGGTGGGTGGCTATTTCTTCACGAGTAATAGTATGTGTTGTATTTAAAATAAAAGTTTCGCCATTATACCGCTTAGAACTTCTGAATTTTTTGGTCATCAACAAACACTACTGCAATTCCTTCAAGGGACTCTTGCCAGTAAATCGGATTGTCCGATTGTTCTTCTGCAGAGGGAGTAGAATGATGGCAATGGAATGCTTCGAATGAAACTTGGGGGGGGGACCCCGTTGGTACTGATAATTGCGTACTCCGGTGAACCACTTGGGATGTTTCTTTTGACAGCATTTCAGGGAGTAGATTATCAGTTTGCCTTTTATTTTCTATTAACCATCATTTTATACTTTTCTTTTATTCTCACCTTTATCTTAAACAACACCGTCGTTGTTCTCAAGGACTGCTCTATGGGGATCAAAATAAAAATTAGAAAAAAATGGATGGCAGAATTGGTTAGAACAGTTTTATTTACCATTCAATGAATAGAGAAGGAATCCAATTCAAGTTTTTCAGTGAATTAATCACATCAACATCTGCTAGGCCATAAAATCCTGCTAGTAAGGACCGAAATTTAGTATTCGCTTTAGTTGCCAACGCCACAACAGGCTCAAACTTCAGAGTAAAGTTAACACGTGAGATCCATGTGCTGTTAGAACTATATCTAATCAACATTTAACGACGGTATAAAAATTTATGTATTTGATTTTAAAATAAATCAATTATTTTATTATGTTTCGTCCAGAAGAGTAAAATTTTATAAGTGCCTCTTAACAGTTGCTTTAGCAAAAATTTACATTTTCAGAATGGCTTATTTCTCAAAATGGATACGCATTAACAATTCAATTAAGGTGCAAGAGCTTAGGAACGTGTATATTCTGCTAGACTTGGAGGCGACAGCACGGTTCCAAAATGTAAATACATTCCAAAAAATAACTTTAAAGCGACTTTCCTTTGATGTTTTCTTTGTTGAAATTGACTTCCAAAGCTCAAGCCATGATACATGTTATGCAACATAAATTTCGTTGATGTTCCATTTTAATCGAAAGAAACTGCAAAAAGTTTTATAAACATGTTCAATGTTAACATATTTTCTTCTTTTCTGCTAAATTCTTCGTTCGAATGTCGAACACCTGTTGAGGTGAAGATATGGGTGTTTCTCTATTATTTGGAAACTAGTCCATACAAGAGTGTCCCAAGCAAATTTTATAAAATAATGAGAAAATATATTTATACAATGAAATAATTCTTATTTACATAATAAAAACAATATTTTTATTAAATTCAAGCTATCAAAGTTTTTATTTTTCATTATATTTCCTACAATGTGTATTTCAAACGCATAAATCAAGAAATCTCACACAAATTTCACTTATTTTGATGATTTTTCTTAATGCTCACTTGTATTAAACATTTAAAAATTAACTTCTTGGTTAAACAGCTTTTAAAACTAAACGGTTTGTAAAATTATAACAATTAAAAATCAAAATTGAACAAAAAAACAGCTTTCAGCTCTAAAATCACATAATCAAATCAAAGTTTTGAGATTAATTCTTTGAAAAATTTTACTTTTGAAATACTTCCGTATGTAACAACTCGTAATTATAATCAATCATATATTGGCTAATTGAACTAGGCACATTTTTTTTTTGCTTGGGCTGTGAAGGCAATTTACGCCCGGAGTATGGAAACTCCTTCCAGTGCATGCTACTAGACTACCCACTAAACACAACCCCTGTCAACAGACCGTAGCCTGGAACTGTTTGACACGTAACTTCGGGCTAGGCCTCTTTTTTCTTCGCCCTAGGGCGCCGTCAGCCTAGAGAAAATCTCCCCCAGCGGGAGGGGGCAGGATGGAGGAGGACTGCTGGAAAGGAGACCCCTCAGACCCCGCGCTCCAAGGCAATCCATGATACCTTTTTTCACTGTAAGTATTACCCGAGAGTAATGTGCCACACAGGTCCATTCGTCTAAAGTTTTCAGCATTTCTCCGACCAGATTGTCTGGCGAAAGCTCTCCCTTTATCTCCCGCAAGTCCTGCCGCATCCTCTTTTCCCGTCGTCTCTTTTCCCTGGGCAGAAAGTGCAGTCTGGGGACCGTGACTTACAAATCTTGTGCAGGGAAAACTGAAAATACCCATGCCCACTATGAAGCTGGGTAAGGTAATAATCAGTCTCACCGTGCCTTCGATTGAGCCACGATCCCACGTCCCCTATTAGGCGGGCAGTCCAGCCGCCATTAGAGTCGCCTTCCCAGGACTGTTGCCACTCAATTATTGTGCACTGCCTCTCCTCTCGGCTGACAGCATATCTAGAACCATCCCCTTTTCTGTCGTAAATTCTTCGTCGCTCTCTAGCAAAGAGGGCGATGGGTATCACTCCTGCGATTACTAACACCGCCGACTCGGAGACGGTATACAGACGCAACACGCCATGCTCCTCGTCTCTGTACCTGCGTCATGTGATTCGGTACAGTTCCTTGTTGAGAGTTCCGTCCCAATCCTCAGAGCCATACAGTAGCACTGACTGTACAGCACTCATGAGAAGTCGGCGTTTGCTCGGTGTGGAGCCACCGATGTTGGACATGAGTCGACTTAGAGGTGAAACGCATATCATGGCCTTTTTTGCCGTTACCCAGACCTGTTCTGAAAAGCTCATTTTCGAATCGATCAGTAGTCCCAAATACTTTATCGCAAGTTTTGACTCGACAATCGCATCTCTGATCTGCATAGGAATTACCGTGGGAATTCTTTTCTTCGTGATAATGACCACCTCGGTTTTCTCCAGTGCCCGGCTGAATCCGCGGATGGTCATCCACTCACTCACTCGACCCATTAGCATTCCCAGTCTGCGCTGCGCATGTTCGACTGTGCGCTTGGCGACCAGTGCTGCTACATCATCCGCATAGCCGACCAAGCGCGACTCATCTGGCAGCTCAAGCCTCAATAGCCCGTCATATGAGGCGTTCCACAAGTCTGGTCCCAGTATGGAGCCTTGCGCCATACCAGACGTTATCTCCCTACTTCGCCGCCCGTCTTGTGTGTCATAGAGCAGACTGCGGTCCTTCAAGTAATCCCTCAAAATCCGCATCAGATACTCTGGCAATCGGAAAGAGTTTCCCAATGTGCCAAGAATATCCACTCATCCGGCGGAGTTGAAGGCATTTCTGACGTCAAGCGTCACTAGCAGAATCACACGTTTGGAATCATTTTTGTGCGTTTCAGCTCGACGGACTGCGTTCACCACTTCCATGATGGCATCGGAAGTGGATCGCCCTGCTGTCCTGCTGCAGCACGAATTGCGTCAGTGAGTCTTCCCTTGATGAGCTTTTGGAACGCTTTCCCGGCTGTGTGCTGCATACAAATTGGGCGGTATGCAGAAGGCAGCTCGGTGTCCCCTTTCCCCTTGCTGATCAATGCAAGCCTCGCAACCTTCCAGCGAGATGGAAATACGCCTTCTCTCAGGCAAGCGTTGAACACATTGAGCAGCAAGTCAGGACAAACGTGGAAGACCATTTGTAGGACCTCGGTTGGAGTGCCGTCTGGTCTTGGTGCCTTTCGAGCTTTCATAGAAAGCACAGCATCCTCCAGCTCATTCTTTGTGGACAATGGACATTCCACTGAATCTTCCTAGTGGATAGCATCAACACGAAGGGGATGAGTTGAGAACAGCGCCTGCACTATCCCGTCCATCTTGTCTGCTTGAAGTAAACAGGGCTTCCGTTGGGTACCGAGCTTGCGCCACAATACTTTATAGCCAAGCCCCCATGAATCCCTGTTCACGTTATCCACAGGTTCTCGCCAGAAGCGGGCCTTACTCTCGTTGATGAGCCTTTGGAGTTCTTTCCTCGCTGACCTGTATTCTGCTGTCCTATTGGATGCTTCCTCTTCGCTTCTCGAGCGCTGAACTGCACGTTGAAGTCTGTGACACTCATCTCGTTTGTCTACGATATCTTCTGACCACCAATGTACTGCAGGCCTGCCGTGTCAGGGCCTACGTCGAGGCATAGATGAGCTACAGGCAGAAGTTATGAGGCTCATCGTTGACTCCACCATTCCCTCCACTGAAGCCCTTCTCCTCCCCGAAGAGCTCCCCGATGTCGTTGCACCTTTCAGAATCACATCGGCGAAAGTCTCCACGTTCATTTTTGCGATGTTCCACCCGGGAGTAAAAGATCGTTGAGACGAGCGAAGAGTGGTATCGCCGATCGCGGATACGATCAATCGCTGAATAATCCTCAAGTACTCTCCAGTTCAGTTTCGTTGAAGCCTTACTTACCCTTGCTTCCACTGAAGATCTTGGCTCCAAGGTAGAGACGGTGGCTTTTGCCCCCTTTATTTTTTCGCGGAATATCGATTTATCGGAGAAATCCGCTCCAAACTCGACGAGTACCCCTCCGGACCTCGTCGATCGTAGAGTTTTAATAATCGTCCCTGTTTCCTCCGGCTTGACATTCTTGCGGATATCGCGTACAATGTCAGAGTAACTTTTTCCATTAGTGGGCTTCACAAAAATGGCGTCCCCAAGGATTCTTCGCCTTTTTTTTGCCGGTTTTTCCATACTATTTGTTGCTGTTTGAACAGGCACTGTTTGCTGGCTAAGCCTTTGTTTTGCGTTTTGCGGCTTTTTTTGCCGCCTTAGATATCACAAGGCACCTTGTTTTTGTGGCGTTTCTTTTTCTGGCTCCGCGTTCTCCTTGCACCTTTCTTCCTGTTCGCTCTCAAGAGGGCTAGCAGCAGGCCTCTTGATACTGGGAAGGAACGGTTGTGTGACTAACGTACACCGTTTGGTCTGGATCTTCTTCTTCCAGCTTCCCCCAGAGCCTCCTGTAGTGGCCGACTCGATCCAAGAGGTCCTTGGGCTCAAACACTCCATTACAGACTTACTGATAGTCATTTGTTTTATGCCTTACATACGTTTGAGGATCGCATAGCATTTTGTTAGTCAACCGTTCTTCCTATGAACGGTTACCGCGATAGCCTCCTTAACCATCAGGTCTTTTTCGTCGACTTTCTCTTCCGAGAGCTTAGGTTCTATGATGTCAGTTCCTCCTACTGAGGTCGACTCAACAATAGCAACCTTAGGAGTGAGGTGGTCGTAAATCTCAGGAGCCACATTAACTACCGGCCCATCACCGTTCTTTCCGCTTGGGATTGAATGAGATCGTGGTGGTGTACGCAAGGTTTTTCCACTACGGACGAATGCGCCAAGATAATCGTTTTGGTTGTGAGAATTCTGTCTTTCAGCTCGTTTGTTCGTCACGTCTGCATTATTCTGTTTGTTGTTGTTGTTGTTTTGAATCATTTTGTTCTTAAGGGTCCCCCTTCAGAGCCGCTATCTCCGCTCGGATGTGTAATCGCTTTAATGATCCCATGGTTATCTATGCAAGCAGGGAGGACATGCGAGGGTTGACACCAGCCATTATGGAGTCAGGTGCTCAGAGTCAGATCAGCGCTGATCGGGAGTACGACTCAACCGAACCTACACCACCAACTCAATGGTGCGAGCTTCAAACGTACTCTGAGGCCTGCCAAGGTTTTATCGGGACGAAGACGGCGTGATATTAGCCTCGAGCCGTTCGCTCACGGGTTTCACCCCCGCGGTACCGCGAAAGAAGCGTCTAGGTCCAGAATATCATAGCCGCCAGCTCATATGCGTCAAATCTAACCGAGATTCAAATCGTACACCGGGTTCGGTACTGTTACCCATTAGTCGCCTCTTACGACAAGTTGGGTTGCTGTGGATGTATTCTAGCCTCCCCCATCCACAAGGATTGAATTCTAGCCTCCCCCATCTATTCTTGTTGACACTGCGCTCACATTCCCGTGATAAATATTGCTCATCACAACGATTACAACAAATGTTTTCCAGTAATGTATTGTGATTATCGTAACGCAGTATTTTTCGAATGTACAAAGGTGACAATTTGTTATCAAGATAAGCATATTTAATGTAAAGGCGTGTATCTCGTTCGTTTATCTTTTATCACCCATAAAGGATGTAAGCGACAAAATGTCTGGTAACTGATTACACTAGAGTTGTTACTCTTAAATTTCTTGTGTAAATTTTAGATTTAATCCAACAAGTACCTTTTTTCTTGTTTTTTGACTCCTTTTCTGGTCACACATTCCCATTTTCCTGCACCGATTCGGATATTATCTCTTTTGAAGACTTTACAGCACTGTCTTTGCTCCTCCATAGTTTGTTTTTTTTTTTTTTTTTACTATTTTACCAGATATAAGTTTCCAATAAATTTGTTTTTCTTTATGTGTTTTTAACCTTGCGAAATTGCGTTTCAATTGTTCATTCAATACTTCCCCAAACAGAGCCTTTTTAACAACTTTTCTGCGAGTTGATGGAGTATCACACATTCTCGTAAATTTTGTGTATATTATCTCGGTATTTTTGCTGATATTTGCTAACTTATTTTCTAACCGACGTAAACTCTTCTTATACTTTTCCACTTTCTTTTTGTATTGCTGAATCTTAAGGTCTTTCTCTCTCATTATTTTTTGCGCTTTTTTTTGGCCTGTTTGTTTCTTGATATGAATACTGCATTTTCTGGTTTTAAGGGTAGCGGAGGGTCTGACGCAGAACACTCCGAATCAGGCGTATTTTCCATAATAAAAGTGTTTGTTATTGCTTTCATACCTTTTTATTTTGCGCGATACCTAGTACAATGCTCCCTCCAAGCTTATTATGCAACCTTGTACTCACGGCGACTCATATCCTTAACTTATTTTCTTGTGCTTTTTTCTTTCTTCATTTGATATTTCCGCCTTTCATTTTCTTTCATTTCTTTTCCTTTTTTGTGGGTAATTTTTACGTCGTTGATACCTTAAACGTTCTGCTATACGTTCCAATATCGTTCCAATATTTCTTCTTTTGTTTTGGATAGCTTTCTTTTGGGTGACATTTTGGGACGATATTTTTAATGTCAATGTTCATTAATACGCAGTCTGGTAACTTAGACTTGGCTACATCTAAAGGAAAGGTCCCCTGTGGTACAGAACAGTCCCCTGTATTATAAAATGACAGGAGACTGTGGCCAGGGGACTGACGTTTTTACATAAAATGTAAAATACCATAGAATCATTTCAAATATATCACGTTCAAGAAAGACACGCGGCTACTTACTTGCTATGTTGTTAATTTTATACAATCATCGTAATTAAACATCCTAAAAAAGTAGAAAAAAGACTTGCCAGTGGACTGGTTCAACTAGATTTCAGATTCAGAAGTTTATTGAGGCTTTGACTATGAGATGAGCTTATACTACGAATACATTGACAAGGTAGGTTAATAACTGCTACAGTATGTCACGTAAACTATGTGGTGAAGTTTAATTTTATTTATACATACACCCTCCATTTCAAAAGAAACCGAACTTTTTAAAAAAAACAAAAAACCAATGTACATTTTGGAACAAATCATTTTTATTAATCAATGTATTCCCCTTCTGCATCGATACACAAATTTGCACGCTCCAACAAGTTGTCAAACGACTTCTCCATGTCCTTTATTGGAATGGTATTCAGGACGTCGGTCGTCGCCTTCTCAATGGCTTCAATCGATGCGTGCCACTTTCCTGTCATCGCCAAATGCAGTTTACCGAACAGATAAAAGTCGCATGGAGCCAGATGTGGTGAATAGGGCGAATGATGCAAAGGAATAACGTGATTTTTGACCAAAAATTCAGTTACAAGTCGCGAACGATGTGATGGTGCATTATCGTGCAATAGAGTCCAACTGCCGATTTCTCGATATTCTGGCCGAATACGACGAATTCTTGGCAGCAAACGCTTCATGACGCCCAAGTAAAACTCTCCAGTGACTGTTTGGCCGGGTGGAACAAATTCTTTGTGGATAATTCCTTTTGAATCCTTAAAAACAAATCAGCATTGACTTCACCAAGCGACTTTTTTTGGGTGTTCCTTCATCTGGCGCTCTCCATTCAGCACTTTGCCGCTTTGTTTTGGGCTCATATTCAAAACACCACGTCTCGTCACCAGTTACAATCGATTTCAATAAGTTTTGATCCTTCCGAGCACTTTTAACGATTTCTTTGCAATGTTCAATTCGATCAACTTTTTGGACTTCGGTGAGTTTGTGTGGTACAAACCGCGAATTAACCTTCTTAAGGCCCAAAACTTCGGTCAAAATGCGGTATGCGGTTGTTTGAGGAATGCCTAATTCCATTTCAATAACTTTCACCGACGATTTTTTGTTATTTTTGATGAATTCACGCACTTTTTCGATGTTTTCTTCCGATAATCCGGTTCTGGAACGGCCTGATCTTTCGTCATCATCCAGCGTCTCTCTACCCGATTTGAATCGCCCGAACCACTCGTAAACTTGCGTACGGGATAGACAATCATCACCATATGCATTTTGTAGCATTTGGTGCGTTTCAGTAAAAGTTTTACCAAGTTTAACACAAAAATCAATTGCAGCTCTTTGTTTGAAACTCATTTTCCGACCGATGTACAAAACACACTGACATTTGAAACGCAATAACTTTTGTTGTATGCATCCAAATGTCATGAAATTTATACCAGTTGTCAATGAGGGACTAAGCCATCTATTACAACAGATGGCACTAGTGGTACTATTTTTTTTTTAAATTCGGTTTCTTTTGGAATGGAGGGTGTATGTTGGAGTAATTTGGGTGACGTGTGGTAATTCATTAATTATGTTATTTTCTTAACATAATTTGCTTGGTGAGTGCTTAGATTTGTATTTTATCCAATATAAAGATTTTCCGGAGGTTCTTTATAGAATGAAGGCATATTGTTAGAGGATCCCTGAAGCCATTGTACCCTCTCCTCTCCCAGCAGTGCGATAGTAGCATAGTAATAAATCAATGCTGATGCTACCTTATTATCAGTTACGATTTTTCACAACAAGTGGGTTCGGGTGTTGAGAAAGTTTTTGTATTCTTTTGCTGGCTAGGTTAGTTGCATAGTTTAGAAATGGTGTTATTTGCATGTATTTATAGAGTAAGGTATTTTTGTAATATTTAAAATCAGTTGTTCTATATTTTCCAGAGCAAGCCCTGAGTATTTTCCTCTCAAACACTTGAAATTTTTCGGCTATTGTTGGCGAAATCTGCATCCATAGGGGAAACCCATATGTGAGTATCGGTCGAATCAGCGCTTTCTCATTTCTTTCTTTCTAATAGTCTCAGCGAGAGACTATCAGTGCTTTATTGAATACAATTTTGGCATGTGGGTTAACTTTATGACGGTGATGGAAGGTTACATCAAGGTACTTGATAGAGTTTCTTAGGGGAATTTGCGTATTGTTGATGCAAAAGGTAATATTTTTGCTTTCCGGAACTTTAAATGAGTGGCCTTTCCCACTTGCGTTGCGAAAGCAAATAAGATCAGAATTGTTGGGGTTAACTTTTAACCCCCAGGTGTGAAAACAATCCAGTACCAAATTAAGATGATTTTCCACAGCGACCAGTGCCTCCATCGGGCTGCCTCCTGTTGCATATAAAATGGTATCATCTGCATACATTAGAATCTTTGGCTGATAGACACAAGGCTGAGCTTGCGGGCTATAGGGAATTTCGTGCAAAAAAAAGTTGAATAATTTTCGCCCAAGCATTGAGCCCTGCGGGACTCCACTTTTAACATCAACAAGTTTTGAAAGGGTGTTATCAATGGTCACAATAAACTTTCTTTCTGTTAAGTAGCTAACCATGATTCTAAGAAAAAAGAATTGGACATTGCTTTGTAATCAGTTTGTACAACAGGCCATTTGTCCATACCTTATCGAACACTTTCTCTAGATCCAGCGCGCAGGCCACAGTTACTGGTTCAACTAGCGGCCAAGACACATGATTCACTGACAATAAAAGCGGAGACACTGAACAAAATGGCAACTTCCCGCTTAGCTCTACAACTGCACGAATTTCATACCGATTGCGTTCAGTTTCACGACCTAAACGTCTGCACCAATTCAAAATGTGATTTCTGCACAATTTTCAAATTATACCAGTGGACTGTTTTATAAATTTAAGGACAACATTCGTTTACCGATTTTACAATTAATTTTTTTGTTTTCAAAGTACAATTGTGGTTTTGAAAGATTCTTACTGTATTTTAGTATTATTTATATATTATTGACTTATTTAATAATGACAAAGGAAATAAATATTTGTCAGAAGATTTCTAATTCTGGAAATGGAATACTCCAAGGGACTGTGTTTTGAGGTGTTTGAAGACCATTTAATTAGAGATTACTATATTAAATTACGAAATGTAGTGTGTAGCTGTAGTGTGCTAAAAATATTAAATGAATTGTCGTATTAATACAGGAAAATGAGAAATATTAAGATCTATTTATGAAACTTGCTTGGGACAACGATTTTCTAATTATTGGAGAAAGTCCCATATCAGAAAAAATAATTTTCGAAAGACATGCAAATAAAGTTCCTTAACATTTTCGAGATGCTTTTCCGCATGCATTAATCAATGTTTAAGGATTCAACAGAAATTAGTTTGTGCATCATGCGACACTAACCTTGCAACAAATTAATTCTTCTTTACTTGGCTGCAATAATCCTTGGTCAAATTTTCCAGATACAAAGAAAAACAAACATGATACGAATAAGTTGAGGTGCGATTTTAAATTCATTTTCAGTTTGAATAATGCTCCATATGTGCATTATATTTGAATAAGGCGGAATAAAGCTTGTATGCGTCTGAGACACCGATGGTGTTATAAATTTCCATCCACTAACCACAATTGCAACTAACAACAAATAATTAACTCGCGAGCGATGAAATATTTAAGTTTATGACCGTGATTTACATCTTCATTATTGCTCAAATATTTCTTTATTTAGATTATTTATTTAAACTAAATACATGGATTTATTCGTAAATGGCGTCCTTGGCTTTGGGATATCCTTCGCATTGTTCATTGTATCGTGAATGTGTTAAACTGTTGGTTTGCTTAAGCTATGCTTGTAATTTAGTGAAAAGTTGCATGAACGTTTCCAAATATTACTTAATTAATCGACAAATAAAGACTTGCGCTAGAGCGTTGAAGTAAATGTCGAAATTTGTCCAGTTCGCGATTTAAAGCCCTCCAGCTATCAACAGACATCACCTGTATGCTTTAAATCACATGCTCAGAGTCATTCATATGTAACTTCATGTTCAATTAAAATCTATTCAAATCGACTTGTAAATAAACATAATTTTGGTTTTCGATTTGTATCCCAACAGACAGACTCAGCTCTAGAGTCAAATTTAACAAGTAAAGCTTCGGGCTCGCTTACAATTACCAGATCTTCTTACGAAGCTTGAATCTAAATACTAAATACTAAATCTATTGATTGAAAGAGCATCCTGAATGGAATCTTATACACGAGGAACAGAACATTCTCGTCCTCTTTCTAAGCAAACGGATTTTTCCGGGAAAATTCTTAAATCCTATGATTCTTAGTTTTATGGGGGTCTCGCTTCTAGTTCGAAAGAGTTAAACTGATTGTTTTATATATTCCATTAGCCAATTCATCTTTTTCAACTTTCAAGCCAACTTTGCATTGAACCATGTGAAAGTAGTTGTTGTGATCGCATGACACTCTAGTTTAAGTGATTTCACTTTAAAGATAAACATCTCCCCGAAATTACTTCACCCTTCACCTGCCTCGAATAACTCCATTTTATTTGAACTTGGCTGAGCTATAAGTATGTGCCTTTTGGCTAAGGTTAACCACTACATTTTTAGTGATGCTCTTAATCTTTTTTCTCTAACATCTTTTTTAGTTTTCACTTCAAACACACGAAAAAATTTAATAAGAATAAAATGGAAACAAATAGAATGAAAAATACATTTAAAAAATATTGCGAATTCTCGTGATTTCCTCAATTTGCAACACATTTGTTGATTCATTCATAATTAAATCCATTTATATGAGGAAATAGTTAAACTAAAACTAAAATTTTTTTAGATTTTATCTAAAATTTTGAAGATTGATAAAATACACTCAAAGACACAATTAATCACTCGCTTACACTTTTTGTCACCCTGTTTGTTGCATACAGTATAGCATATCGCAGACTTAGGGAGAAAAATAAACAGTAAAACTCTCGAGTTGGCTCTCAAATTTGTGTCGCAGTAGCTTTTGTTAGTATTAGTCGTTATTTGACATTATCACCGTGACATTATCGAGACTTCTCCTCGACGTTGTGCTTAGAAGTTGTCTAATTTGTGCTATTATGTTTACTAATAGTGTTTGAAAATATAAAAATGTCGCTAGATGCGATTGGTACAACCAGGATTGTTGCTGCCTACAATCAACGTTTCAACGCTCGAATTCTCGGTGAACCTCGAAACACGGTACAGGATGTTATTCGACGGTATCAGGAGACTGCCTTATACACCTGGAGGCAAAGACATGACAGATTTCGTTGCACTTCCATCCGAGACGAGCGCTTTATTGTCAGCAACTTTTTTAGAAATCGCTTTTACACTGCTGCTGAACTTCATACGAGTCTCTTTGAATTTAGAAATGATAATGTAAGTGAACTTACGAGTAGAAGAAGACTGACAAAAACTGATTAAAGGTGTTTTCCTGACGACCTGCTGCTGATATCTGAGCAACAGTAGAACAAGGAGGAGGCTGGATGGTATTGCAACCGATTCGACTTCGCTTTGGATGCGGGGCAGTGCTCTACGCTCTGTTCGTATTTGCTTCAGCGGGAATTGTTTTTTGCTGATTGGGTGTGTGGATATGAAATTTATAAGCGTCTATCTCACATCGAATAAGCCCATTTCATTCTATCAAAGCAGGCTCGGAGATTTGGAGAAAGCTGCCTGGTACGGAAGGTCAAATCCTTGATATG
Organism: Stratiomys singularior; assembly: GCA_954870665.1. Taxonomy (NCBI): domain Eukaryota; kingdom Metazoa; phylum Arthropoda; class Insecta; order Diptera; family Stratiomyidae; genus Stratiomys; species Stratiomys singularior. The sequence goes on from OX940879.1 coordinate 34,363,085, forward strand.
ATAATGATAGAACGGGGACCAGATCCAAGAGAAAAGCGAATCCTGGAAATGGCGGCTAGAAGGGAACTGGTCATCATAAATCAACCTTTCGACGGCGAGGCTGCTTGGGAACCATCCCAGACGTGCTTTGGAGGGTATTGGAGGACACAAATGGACACAAAAGGACACAAATTGACACAAATGGAGGGTATTGGAGGACTCCTCGTTGAGCGATCACCAGTATATAGCTTTCGAAATCCGCGTGCGTGTTTCTCAACGCGTAGCAACCCAACGTTCAACTATACGATGGAACATTGCTAAAATGGATGTTGCTACCTTCGTCGCAGTCCTAATGAGCTGTGAAACCATGACTGGTACGAGAGGAGTCTCCGCTGAAAACATAGTGAATTCCACCATGAGATTCATTATGTCTGCGTGCAACTCCTTTATGCCTAAGTGACGCTCACGACACGATAAGCCTGCTGTGTACTGGTGGAAATCACTAAAAAGCAAAGAGAATGTCACAGCCTTGGCCGCGAAGCATAACTTTCAAGGGATCGATACGAGTTACATTCTCAAATGGTGGCATACAGGCCGGCTAGAAAACTCCTGCGTAGGTTGATGAACGAGAGTAAGGCTCGTTGCCGGCATAAGCTCGGTGAGGACAGCAACAGGGACCCCAGAAAAGTGGACGAGGTTGTTCGAGCGCTTTTCCCTGTGTTTCTTGTCTACCTCAATGTTTCAGACGGAGAAAGTCCTGCAGAATACCCACTTTTTAGTGCCTTCATACTGGACGGGATGGCGAAATTCTTATAAACGGAAAAAGCCCACGGGGCCAGGCGGTATCCCAGCGGAAGTTGTGACGTTTACACATCACCTTTGCCCCCTCATGTTGCTCAGCACATTCAACGCCTGTCTGCAGCAGTGCATGTTTCTAATTTGCTGAAAAGAAGCGTGGCTCGACCTGATCAGCAAGAGCAAAAGGAACCCGGATCAAAGTGCTCGACGCTCGATCGCAAACTGGGTGCAATAATGCGTCAAGTCAGCGAGTGGATGACAGGCCGTGAGTTTACCCTAGTGCTTCAAAAGACCGAGGTGGTCATACTTACCAAGAAGCCCATCCCTCGTGTTATTCCCGTTCGGTTTGGAGATACAATCATCGAGTCGAAGGTATCAATAAAAAACCTTGGCGAGTCAATTTATGATTGACTCGAAGATGAACTCCTTCGAGCAGGCTCCAGCGTCAGCGGATAAGGCTGCTGGAGCGTTAGCTCTCAGCCGCCTTATGGCCAATATGGGGGACCAACCTCGAGTAAGAGACGGCTACTCATGAGCGCAACGGAGTTAGTGCTCTTGTATGGCTCGGAAGTCTGTGCTGACGCTCTTAGCAAGGAGCCATACCGGAAGCGTCGAAGTAATGTGACAAACATTTACAGGCTAGGCTTTCGGTGTGACAGGGGAGGTGTTTAGTCGGTAGTCTGATTGCGACTGAGGATCCAACACTAAGGGCTTGAATAACCTTCACCTCCCAACCTCAAAAATACAGCACTGTAGATCTTCACTTGCTTTTGCGCGAGAATGCTCTATTTTCAAGTCAGTTTTTCCAGCACTAGCCTGAACTTCCGATACAATTACTCTCCTTTCCAGAACTCTACCATAGTACAGTCTATATCTTTGTGAGCATTACACTCTTCAATTTCAATCAAGCGTCAGTTGTATCGTAAATGCATAGTGCGTTAACACTCTCGGGCTACTTCTCTCCGACAGCGATAGCAACAGTAGATATACAACATAGAAGTATATGGTATACCACGATGGTACACAAACAGGAAGTCGCGACAAAAGTACATTTATTTATATTACGTTTGTACACAAGAGCCTCGAGAAGGGGTTTTCTTGTTTTACTCAAAAATGAAAGAAAATTTACCATTACAAATAATATATCCCTAATTTCGGTTGTTACCGTTTGGTTTGTTCGAAGTTTGAGCGCTCGACGTACTTACGACATGTTACTTATAACTTAAGCTATGGTCTAGTCTCTATCCTGCATCATAACGGGACTTACACACAGCGCTAAAACTCTTTTTAATCCTTAACAGACATGACCGAAAAAAAATGTTCCAGAGAGAAAAATATAGTTGATCACCCTTATATTTAGGCATGTCCATATAAACAGTTGATGAAAAGCTGACAAAAAAATCATGTTGACGTTAAAACAATTTTCTGTCTTTTTTAAAACAAATCAAAATTGGGAAGAAAATTTGAAAAAAATTGAACTTTCTTTTTTTTTAACAATGTTCCGGCTGCATTTTGATGGTGATTTTAGGTTTTTATTTTCGTATCATAATTTTTTTTTAGAAATGTAGAGATATACCCAGAGTATGCATAAGTTTTTCCGGTTTTTTGGAAAAAATTAGTAATTTTCTGGGGCATAAAAACTGCGGAATGTTGACCATCGGGTTCTACACACATTTCGCCCATCTCCCAGGTAATTCATGAATACCATGCCAGAAACTGCTGGTCTTTTGCAGCAAACCGTACGTCGAGCCACTTTCTAACTTCTTCGAAATCCTGGAAGTGCTGCTTTGTGAGCGCCTGCCTCATTAATGCGAAGGGGTAAAAGTCAGATGGCGCCAAGCCTGAGGAGTACGGCAGGTGTAGAAAACTGTCCCATTTATGCGATTTCACTGCGTCTTTCACTGGTTTTGCCGTACCCGACGGCTCGTTGTCGTGTAACAAAATCACTTCGACATGTCTTCTGGCCCCTTCGTATTTCGCCCCCGGTCGTATTTCGATTCATGTGTGGTTTAAATTAATCATTTGTTTACAATAACGTAAACAAATGTTAACGCAAAATGTTTATTAACGATTAAGGGTTCATAATATACAATACCACTCTAGTCTCAGCAGACATAGAGCATGGTCTTCTTGGGCTTGGTGTTGAAGGACCGGCTTCGCAAGATGAAAGCCACCATTTTTTCCACTTCGGTTTTTCAAAATAAATACATTTTCCTCACCAATCACAATTCGATGCATAAAGGATTTCTATTCGTGGCACCGAAGTAGCATTTCCCAAATGATTTTGCGATTTTCCATTTGGCGTTCATTCAAATGATGTATGACCCATTTTTTGCTTTTATTTATATTACCCATTGCTTGTAAACGTCTGCTGATCGTTTCCTGTGACGAATTCAATGTTTCTGTTATTTGCCATTGAGTTTGAGTTGTTTGACGATCCAATCACTCCTACCATCCCCCCTCTCCGCATTTCCAGAACCAGAACGCTCAGTGTCTTTCACATTGAAATAATCACTTTTGAATAGTCGAAACTATGTCTCATAGGTCTTGATTGCAGGAGGTGTCTACCATTGATTTGCACCAACAAACGATGACTTTCAACAACCTTTTTTTGGTGAAACAAGAAAAGCAATGCGTGCCGCAAATGCTCTTAGAGTCTCGAACTCTGGCTGACTTGTGTGTGTTAGTAGCTAAGTGTCAGACGATCAAAATGGCGCATAAGTCAAATTGATTCGCTGCGTACTTTTTGCTGGCGTCATCTCTTAGTAGAACCGGAATAATCTTATATATAACCTTGGTAAAACTGTCATTTTCTAAGATTAATGATAATAATGGTTTTAAATGGTGTTTGCTTTGCGATGAGAGGCATTTAGCGTCAATTGACTCGGTACAAGCGAAAGTAATGGAGATATTGGCGAGAAAGTCCAAGCAGGCAAAATTTTCAGCGAGCAAGTGACATAAATATAGCATGTACTGGACCACAAGTCCAGGCACAGACCTACTGCTCTATCAATTCTTATTAGAGTATTAAATTTTTTTTTTAATTTGCACACGTACTTTGCAATATTTTCAAGATAGAAATGAAGCGGTTTGTATTGAAATTTTCTTCTTAATTTATTTTTGTTTATTTAAAACTATAGAAAAATCTACACTGATGATGCAATGAATATATAAGACGGAGGCAGCAATAAATTTCGTTCACATCATGAACGAATAAATAGGCAATACTAATTTTTGGTTGCTAATATAGAAATGCATCCGATGGATGTACGTCAACTAATATGGGCCCTATACCATGTTCAAATAGAAGATTTAATCTTATCACTAGTTTTTCGAGCTTAAGGGGCTATTCTACTTTAGAACCCTATAAACATGCTAATTTTTGCGATTTTTTTTAAGGAGGTACTTTTGAGGAGGAGGAGGAGATACTAGAATCATGAAGTTTTATGCAAAATCAACAAAATGGCGACTGTTTGAAAAAATAGAAAAAATCAATATTTTGACACGATTCTAGTACCAACTATAGCTATATGTTTGACAAATATGTGGTAAAAATTTCAGGAGGATCGGTTCATTAGTTTCTGAGAAAATCTTTGGACAGTATCGAAAAACATGATTTTGAGAAAAACGCGTTTAAAGTTTTTTTATCGAAAATTTGTACAAAAATGATACTTACAGCTAATCAGCGACCCCTGCTCCATACAACATACCTTCTGCTACGTCAAATAACTCATTTTGTTCCATTCTGGCATCTCTGCGGCTTTCTCTTGCTTTCTGAGAAGCTTCAGTGCTTCGGCGCTCGGCTAATGTAATGTGGGAGTCATCGCGCTGATTGACATAATGATGGGCGTTTGGGCCAATTTTTACATTCATTATGTCCAATATTTTCAATACAGAAGCAAATCCTTCATTGTAATGGCATGCTGCTATTTTGGTTCCAATCTCAACGATCTTTGCACCATAAAAATGTGTTTTGGTGTTATAGACCACACGCACTGATTAAAATTTTCGTTATTATTTTGAGTGTTGCCGCCTAAGCATCTTTTTAATAAATCATCCTTCGGCAAATCGGTATAAATAGGCTTCATAATTTCTTGTGCTTCTACATCTAAAGCAAGAGTATGCTTATATTTTCGATTATTGACTTTGAGCTTTTGATATTTGCAACACGAATCTGACCCTGACGGACAGTAGGTATGCTGCGGATTTTCATCAGTCGAAATTTTGTGATAATAACCTGCCCAGATCTCCTTACGCATATCTTCAATTGAATTTTTGTTAAGTATAACTGCTAATCCATAGTAAGTCGACAATTCCTTCATTACTTTGTTAGTTAATTTTGCAGTTTTTGGAAGATCTTTTTTTTTGTAACATTTTTTTTCTCAGAACTTTTTTTTTGTCTGCTTCTTTTTGAGCAATTGCCAAAGCTATTTTACGCTGAGTAAGAGCTTTCTCACTTTCCACTGCTCGTTTATACACTCTTATTTAACGTGCAATACGCACTCTAACTTGTGCACAATAACATCTTCGCCATAAGGATGAACATCGAGTAGCATTTGAAAAGTCTTGGAGTCACCGTCACCAATATAAAACCCGTACCGGACTTGAAATTTTTCCATAGATCGCATGAACATTTCGACTACACCATCCACTTCCATTTTACCGGCACTTCCCTCATGATTTGCAGGACATTGATCTTTATGGCCTTCGTACCAAGCACTGCACTCAACTGTTTCTTCTTTACCTTCCCAATACTCACAAGCTTTGCAATAAGACGATCGTACAGTCACATCTATAACTTTCCCGCAATATTTTCCAATCAGTGAAACGATGCCTACAAGAGAACTGAATCCTCTTTTCGCCCAAGAACCATCGCCAGAAACTGATAAAATATCTTGAGTACCTCCTTTTTCGACATTTTAAAGATTTTTGTTCATCGACAGCTTTGCGAGTCACCAAGTCAAATACAAAATTTGTAGCAACCTGTGTATGTTCGATTATGTCATAATATGTTTTGATATTGAATCGGTTTCCGAAATCCATTAAACCACAGAACAATTGTAAACCGTGTATTCCTATACCAATTAATCTCATTTCAAAAACAAATCGGCAGTTCACTTCATAGCCGTTGCCAATCATCGGGCACGAGTCTATATATCTTTCTCCGCAATTCGCAGTTGACACACACTTTAAATCCTAAACCTCGTTACCCATATTGAGAAAAAGTGTAAAATATATTTACACTTAACAAACGTTTTTAACACAGAAAACACTAAAAAAAGGGTTTAAAATACAGTAACTTGACGTCTGATCAATGTTTACGTCTAATGAGGGATTACTCGATTTTCTAATTCTTCGGCTGACTTGCTCGTATAATTTGTTTGTGTTTCGTCAGAATATCTATTCCCTCGAAATTTTCTTTTTTTAGGTCTAGTTGTACCCCTGGCTTCTCGAGATCCTTTTCTTTCCATTTTTATACAAAAAAATTTGTTCAAGATACACACTTTTACTACGGCATGCGAAGTGAGACTAAGCGTACAAATAAGAGTTCAGGGTCAACTTTCGCTTTCAAAAATCAATGTAATATACTAAGAGGAAACTAATATATCTATATTTATCTATCATAACAACAGCTGCGAGTTTATACAAAGCCTAAATTCGACGGGAGGGGCCGAGCGGTTGAATGACGTACACGCCTCAAAATGAACTAAGACGAGCTCGAGTAAAATGATGAAATAGAATGCTCGGATCATTCTGAAATTCGATTTTTCGGAATGAAATGATATTCGAACGATATTCTTGAGATCATATACTTTCAAAAAACGTAAAAAACAAAAAATCGATTTTTTGAAATTGACAAAGTAGAATAGCCCCTTAAATCCTATTCCAGAAAAAGCAACTATACATGCACACACATGAAAAGTACAGCCTAGATATGAGATTACATATCATAATTACATGTATGCAAGGGTTTTCGGGAAGGTGAATGCATTCGCCCTAAATTCATAACTCATAAATTTCCCTACAATTTATCTTACGTTACCTCGCCTATGATTTTAAACATTCGAAACCTATGTCAGATTGTTCAAATAAAAGTAATTCATAGCTGATGTAGGATGGATACTGGTTTTATGGCTGCAGGCTTATAATATGTGACAAGCATGTCATTCACAAATATTTGATTGGTTCCATTTTGGAGAGAGGTAAGTTAGTCGGCAATTGAAAATCCGGAAGCGTTCCCAACCGATCCCAAATCGTTACCACCTTTTGGATATATTTTCCACTTTTCGACACAAAATTGTAGTATTCATATGAATTGTTCTTATGTTTACCTACCACATAGTTTTATTTTAAGGTTGTAATCCAATGATTTTGTATTTATTAGCCTTTCCCTTCCCTTCCATATAAAGCAATTCGCATCACTAAGCTGCATGATTACTAGACTTTACCTATTTTGGAAAATTATTATAAATTTGAAAAAGTTATAGAAACTCAAAAATTATTTCTTAAAATCAAAAGTTTGACAATGACTTCTATCAAAATTAATTTGTACCACCCTTCATTTTTTCAAAAGCTTCGGATTTAAAATACAGCTTTAATTATTCTTCACAAAATATTCCTGAATAACGCCAATAATGCACTATAAGGATAACTTAAATATGGTGACAATAGAAAATAATCTTAAGGGAAAGAGATCACTTGAGATCACTTGGTCCATCATTTTAAGTTTTTTGTTTTTAATAAATATTGAAGTTGTCCAGTGCAACTACCTGAACCATCAATGGTAGAATTTACATAGCATAGTCATAAGTTCTGTAAATCAAACAAATATTTATTGCGCACGAACTCATAGACGGGATCCATTGTAGTTTATATAAAAGAGACGTGATACAAAGATATTTTATTAAAAGAAAAATTATTTTAAATTTTTTAAACATTTTGAAAATATATTTAGAATTTAAAAGAGTCGATTAAAACCAGAAGCCCCAGAGGTTCAGACGTCGATCACTTCATGAATTTTCATCAAGTTTTGTCAACTTGCACGAAATACTTCCTCAAGGTTGAAGCAAAATCGTTAATTTGGAAATTTAATTTCGGGCTTTCCGGAGTCCCTTAATTTGAGATGATCAAATCGGGAACACCCTTTGATAATGAATGTTGGATTCGTTTGGGCTTATGCGTCACGCCGGATCTTGTTGAAAACAAGATTGAAGAACCGCGAAATTGTTTCGAGAGTTCAGCACATCGGGTTAGTCTCATTTCTCTTTATCGGAGAGTCATGAAATATTTAACACATCGCCTGTTCGCACCAATATAAAAATCTTCACATATCAAATTCCTTCAAGACCAGAGTGCAAAAATTATGTACCAAAGTGTATTCGTTTAAAGATCGCTAACAGTTCGAATAAACTCCCAACATAACGGTATTCGACGCCATTTTTCAGATGCATTGGTATTTGTAAGCAAAACTTGTTAAAAATAGAACAGAAATAACTAGGGTCCGATGTGATTGCACACTCTTGTATTCATACATAATCACTCACATATCCTATTATTCAACTGAGAAAGCTCTCCACTAACCTACATCATTTGATTTATAAGCTATCTATCTTGCAAAGCTCGCTTTGTTTGCTACATGGGATGATTGCATCTGTTTCTTTGTAATGCCTCCATGGGCTGCAAAATCTCCCATTAAACTATGCTAATAACGAAGCCCAGAAAACTTGACAGCACCTGAGATTGTGACTCTTATTGAAACATATTTTCAATCAAAAACAGTACAGTGTAATATGCCAATCTTTGCCAATTACTTTGCGCGAGTGTCAGAAGTAAAACATATTCTTGCCAGCTTGAGAAGCAAGTCCTCTAGACTGAATGGTATGATATTCACTGAGAACAAGTCCTGAGGTCATGTGGCGCAGATCTTTCGAAGACTACAGCGATCAACAGTGACATCTAGAAATGTAGCGAGCTTCTGCTCATTCCAAAGCCGCTCTGTGTTGCAGAGTGTATCAATTTAAGATGATGATCCCCACTTTTTAATATAAATAAGTTCAGAAAAGAATCATCTTAGGTAAATTTTAGTTGCACTCTTGAAACCTGATTCTTGTGTTGCAGTTCGGATTTCCGCATATGAAAAGAGCAATGTAAGGAATAATGTTGCTGAGCTGCCATAACTTAGCATTTGATTCCGTTTGGACTAGTCAACTCAAATTAAAGCTCAAATCATCTGAGTTAGGGAAGAGGACAACTCAAAAATCAATTTTGATTACTCCTAGCCACTAGAATTTAACTCCAGTACCATTCCTATTGGGTATCCTAGAAGGACTCTTACTGGGTTTCTACATTTCTATATTCTTCCTTTACGACGAGCCAGTACTACTACCTCTACAAACTCCAAATCAAAGATCATCTTGCTATCCATTATAAACAAAACATTATGTCAGCAGACAACATATTAAAAATGGTCAGGAAATGTGAATTCAGTTCCACGATAGAAGCCCTATCAAGAGCAGTCGACATTGTATAATGCTACAAAAGAGAGGACTCAGGATAAATGCTTCGAAACCACATTTAACACCTTAATATAACTCTAGTGGGAAAAAAAGCAGACTAGCAATCACAAACACTAAAAAATAGACAGTAGGACAGTACTTTGTTGGGATTCATGCTGGTTTGTTAGTTTTCTAATAAGGACACACTGCAACAATAAATATTTAGGCGTGAATTCAAAGTAATTATTAAACAGCAAAATAAAGACAGAATCAATGGAGCAGAAATGTTAATTTCTCTTCCTCCTCTACCCTCAAGATCTGTCTTCAAATATAAAGCCTTTGTTAGAATAAAATCTGATTCCGACCCGTAACCAACCCACTCTTTCTCAGCCTAGCCTGCTTTCTAATCGAGAGCGTCGATTGAAATAGAAACACTTGAAAGGAGGATACTTTGGAAACGTATCTCAAAGGCACGAAGTCCTGAAAAATAAAATATTGTACAAGAAGGCAACCATTGCCTCAATTTTGCATCTTTTGGTTAGTTCAAACAAGATTCGGTAAAGGTGGATAAATCTCTTGCCACAACTGCGCGCAATCCCAAAAATATTTTCTGCAACAAACTAGTTCGAATACTCAAAAAATATCAACTCAAAACCAGACTTCAAACTGCACTGCCGACCAATGCATACAGGATGGACCAATTCACGAGAAGATAGCCAAAAAAACCTATGAAATTGTATACAATTTTAGTAAAACAATTTTTCAAATACTTTCACATACCATCATAGAGAAACTTTCATTCAACCAAGTGCAAGGGCACGTTCTCACAGTTTAAATTCGCCCGGGAAGCTGCATTCATCCTTAATAAAACAATTTTCGGCAATTACTTTCACATGCCTCATTTTCTTGCCTCGCTTTCTTCAAAAAAATGCGTTTTAATCCTTTCACCCGCTGAAAATGCATTGTACAACCAGCCAAAACCACTCGGACGAAATAGGTCGAAATATATGTCTTTCTAAGTACATGATCAATCAGATTCAAATTACAATAAGCTTTTTTATGTTTTGGGTTTTAATTCGTAAGCCACTTAATATCCGTACCGCATGAGCATGTACTCAATAAAGTAAAGGGTATTTAAACAGGTATAGAAATTTAAGTTGGTAACACTTGTTAATGCTGCTTGTTGTGACAGCTGTCATGCATTTTATGGTGAATTTGAATTGTCAGATTCATCATAGAAAGGTTGACACCTTAACAGCGTCTGCAAATTTTGCAGATTTATTTCGAAAAAATAGCTCTTTTCGAGAAACTCCACGGCAATCTTATGGCCAACATAACCGTTCATCAGAACAATTAATTCTATAACTCATGGAACGTTTCCCTATCACTTTTACTCTCATGTAAAAGTGGTACATACATTTATACAGATAATATACATCTATCTAGATGTCCAACAGTGCGTGAAGCAACCATAGAAGCTGTAGTATCGATGTGGACCCAAGTGAGTCTAGTCGACATCTTGCTCAACAACTACACATGTGCTCGTTCACATAATGGAAGATTTTACGAAAGGATTTCGGTTTGCGGATTTAAAAAATTCAACTCGTACAGGAATTGAAGACGAACGACTACCGAGTACGGCGTGGATGCGGTGTATGGGCCCAAGAACAAATTTTTTGCTAATCCCGAATTACATAAAAAAATTGTTTAGCGATTTAGGTTATCAGGTCATTAGGTTCATTTCTCTCTAGTTTGCCTCTAGTTTGAACAGAATGGTGCAACATAACATACAGATCATGAAGCCACGGACTTATTGAAAGAAGCATTTTATGAGCGCATAATTTCTCGTTTTGGACCGATGAATCGGGCTGCAAGGTTTTGTTTTTTAACACTGCTTGTCTATTTCTTGTGGGGATACAGAAAACAGAAAAGCGATAAGACTCAGATTCGAGACTCGTCATTCGCAAGACAACCTTCGACTCATGATTGGCGATATACAGACGCCCTAATTATTGGTTAGGGTAGTCGAAAATTGAATCTCCGGTTTGTACTAGCTCCTCGTCAGTCGTGGCACTCACATGCCCGCGGTGATATTCAACTAAAAATGGCAGAAAAATGTCTTTTTAATAAAACCAATTTTATTGTAATCAAAAAATTTCATCTGATTTATATTTCATTTTGAAATTCTACACCAAAAAACAATACTATCACCACTTTTTTGGCACGAAAACGGCAAAAAATATCTTTCTAATAAAACTAATTTCATGCTAATCAAAAAAAATTTATATGATTTTTATTTCATTTTGAAATTCCATACCATAAAAACACTTCCTATCACCGCTTTTTTGGCACGAAAACGCATCCTTCCAAAGGCGGGCGATGCTGTGACAAGTACCATTAACTGATGCGGTTTTGAGCAGTTACATAGTTCATTTAGGCCAGATCTGGTACTCAAAGTATATTATTTACATACAAAAATGTAAAAAAAAGTGGCGTTGAGAAAAATATAAGGAAACAAAGTGCGCAGTTTTGTCAGAAAACCATGGGCAAACCTTCTTATTTGGAAGGTTTCAAACAGTAACCTAAGTCCCAAAAATGAATCACAGTAAATGGAGAAGGAGCTTAAAGTTTAACTTCAATATCCTTTCCTCATATTCCACCAACGTTTGGTCCTCCCCTTGCGTACATGATAAATAATCCGAAGGCCACCACTGAGAAAAAAAAACTCCAAAATATTCAAAGATGCTCGTCTTAAGAAAGTTTGACAAATAAGCTTTTCAAAGAAATGAAAAAGGGATACAATTATGTACCATTGACGTTCTGAAATTCTCTTTAAGTATCATCGATGTTCACTATATCTCGAATACCAGTCACTTAGTACCATTTAATCCTGTTCCTACTGAATTTCACTGACTGCAGGTCATTTTTCCTCCACAATCTGCAAACCATGCGAGGGAAATCACGATTGCATATCACGCTTGGCGATAAGTAATGCAATTACTTGTGCTTGCTATTTAGGGTATGGATTGGCGTCGAAGAATGTGAACAGGTTGTCACTCAAAAAGTTGCCCTTTTCGCTAGGCAACGCTACCATTCATGTTCTGCAGATCGCGCGGTATATCTAGTAGCCTAGCTTCTGGTTCAACTGTTATCAGAACCACTCCCGCGGTACTGTTGATTTAACGAACGTGGACTACAGAATGAAGACAGTGGTATTTGCATACATGCACTATCTGTCTTCAGGTGAGCTACTAGTGTTGAGGATGAGCCACCGAGTCTCACCTCGCCGAAATGCATGCATTAGACAACCTTGACAATCGATTTGAATGATCGGCGATACGTGGGGATCTTCAAACGAAAACCGCGAGTATAGCCGGCTATCAAGATCATCATCAGCGCAGCCATTGAGTGGCCCAAGATCAATCAGGTGGTTTTCGCGTCCGCGGCGGCTAATGTCGATAGTAGAGCGATAGGCCATTCGTCAGACATTCGGTCTGTACTCCACATGATCCATCAAAGCGGGCTACTACTATTATGCGCTATATAAGCGATCTTTTGCCTTTTTCCAGTCTCATTTCAACTCCAAGTGCGATCGCGAAATATACGCGAGCCACCATACGTTACACGCTTTTGTCGGTTACATTTCCCAACTGTTTTCCAGTATGGTATATGCGTTCAAACAGACGTTTCGCCTAGTTTACGCGTAATTCGACGAGAGTGGTCTAGTACGGTTGGTGTTTGCGGAATAGTTAACATTGTAGATGTATATAGATAGCAGATACACTTGCTACTGCTTGCTTAGATTGACCACGATCGCGATACGTACTGAAGAACCGTTGATTGTTGCTGCGGCAACTTACTATCTTAGTTACTTAGTTACTTGCTCAACATCTACGGGCATAAATCACCTGTTGCCGCCTTGCGTTCAAAACGGCAATCGTTTACGCGTATGCGTCCATTAGGCCCTCTGCGTGGATTGGGATTGCAACGGGCAAAGTGACGACGAGTGACAACAACCATCGCGGTTCCTTTTAGATGGTCAATAACTTTCCCTCTAACTGCTGGACAATTTTGTGAATCCATCTTGCATCCGTCTTTTGAGAAAAATCGATCGGTAGAGACATTTTCAAGAAAATTAGAGATTCGCTAGTGGCGTTTGAGTGGTTTTCACTTTTGGCGTTTGAAATCATATTTTCGTTTATTTCCTACAACATTTCAGTTTTTGAATTATAGTGCCAAGTTAACGTGATTCGAAGAAGGGAAACGTTAAAGTACAGTTATCGGGGCGCCATTGCGAATTGGCGCCGGAGTAAGATTTTGCGATTTTCGGGAGTGTTCAAATTTGTGCGAACAAAGGAAACTAAAACGGCCTGAAAATGTTAACGGGATGGAGGCTGAGAGTTTCGAAATGTAAGTGAAAATTTTTGTGAAATAAATTTAAAGTTTTTGACAGTGAAAATAAATGGAAAAAGTTTGCAGTGTTATCCGGGGACGTAATGACAATTACTTTGTGAGGAACTAGGCTTAGTCTCTGCAACTAAACTAAACGCTATTTCATGTCGAAGCAGGAACTCTTTTGTTTAGGAAATGATATTTTCTTAAAAAAATTTTAAATTATCCTAAACCCTGGATTGATTATACTCAATACATAGTGAAGTAAATCTTATGTTTTTGATAGTCAAAGAAAATGCTAACTTTAAAGAAACAAAGCCATGGTATTATGTTTATAATATGTGACACAAGTCTACAGCAAGGTTTTTCCAGTTATCCTTAAAATATTTCTGTGAACAACATCTGCACCAGTTATTTGGCTTAACAAATTTACCTTTCACCAGAAACTCGCTTCAAAAACTTTTGCATTCTGTGTATTTCCTATGATTAATTTGTATTTTACGATAAACTTAGAAATTTTTAACCAAACTTGACACTGTTCGTCCACATTCAAGATCAAGGAAAATCAGTTACCATCCTTATTGGGTTTTTTATTCAATTCAAAGTGATGTTACTATTTCAAAAAGGCATTTTGCTCAATGGAAAGCAAATGAGTTAAAAGTCATTTGAGGACTTTCTATTTTTAGCAGTTTTGTCAACGGATGTAACATGTGCACATATATGATATTGCTACCGCTTCGATAGTCATGCAATTAATTGAATTAATCTGAAGCTTTAATGATCTATTGTTCTCAAGAGAAAAAAAAACTCTATGCAAATTTCAATTTGACTTGAAAAAATCTGGTTACTAAGCGGAACCTTTTAAAAATATTAAAATTATTTGCTGGAAATTAATAACATATTTCTGAATTATTGAATTATCAGTCTGCTAAGTCTGAATGGAAACTCTTTCCAATGAAAAAATGAAGTATAATTCATTTTCTATTTTCGTCTTAATTTATTTATATTTTATTTCGTCTATTTTCGTCTTAAAGTTTGGTTTAAAGTTTCCGCTTTGAGTTAGGTAAAAGTTATATAGTAGAATGCTAAATTTCTGTTAGAAGAAAAGCGCATCCAACTCGTTCCAGAAAACATATTTATAGAAACATATTGTTGATGTTCCTATGAATATGTTGAAGAGGAAAAAATAAAAAGGAAAAGGAAAAAATAAAAAAAAAACTAAAAGAAGAACAAGGAGAGGAAAGTAATGAGATTGGTTTCTCATTTAAGAAAGAATAAATTTTTTTAAACAACAATATTATCATCTTCAAAATAGTTTCCTTGGACAGCTTGACACCAGCGAAGTCGTTGTTTCCACTCTTGGTAACAATGGTGGGATCTTTCATCCTTTCTTCATCCATGCGGGTCCTAACCGGTCGGGCACAGTCATTTGTATGTTCTTAACAATTTCAAAATGCCGTCCATTTCGGACATGTAGTAATTTTGAGAGATCTAATAATCCCAAATGCGTTTCGAGATGAAAAATTCACTGGTGAAAATGGAAAACTCGTTTGTGAATAGATGTCTAAGAGTGAAAGGCTCTTTTGCTAAGTATATCAAGGAAACTTTTATGAAACAGAGAGTGTTCAGAGTTTGGCCTGGTAAAGCAAATTCTTACTGCACGATACCTTTACCGTCAAACCAACAAATCAGCATGGTTTCAATCTTTGAGTTGATCATTCAATATTTTTTTCTGTCAAGGAGATGACAGAGTGAGCCAATTTATTTCACGATCATACTCAAATATCCAAGATTCATCACCTGTGACCACCCATTTATAGAATTCTTGGTCATTGCATCGACAACGCCTACCAAACCAAATCTATAATGGATCAGAGCTAACTCCCTACATTTATTTGAATCAGCAGGATGTATGTAATTCATTGCGAACTTCCTAAGCCAAATATAATTAACAAGAATGTCGATTTCAAATGAACCCATTGCGTTGAGAACTGAAGAAAAATGAGGCTAATATGAAGTAAGTTGCCAAATTTTATGTCAAAGAGTAAAGTCGTTTGGTTACAACCAATATGAAGTTTTAGACCTTCATACAATCGAAATATATTATAGGAAAATTATGGATGATGTTCAGGATATTCCCTCAATTACAGGGTGCGATAATTATGAAAGGTCTTATGAGTACATACTATTACTTAAAAACATTTACCTAGGACTAAGATCAATAAGTGTAAATCCGTTCTACTAAAATTAGAATCCTAATAGAAATGTTTCAAATTCAGGACTTTAAATGAAGCGTAAGTGCCTGTACCATATTTACGAAGTTGATGAGAAAAGTAAAGAGACCGCGGGTGATCTGGCAACGTTGTACCTACCGACCAGTACTAGACCAGTTTGCTTATCCCTTCCATTTTCTCAGTCGGAGTACCATATCCGTTCAGCTAACACGGCAGCGACGTCCATAAACTCGTGTTTTGTGGTGCGTTACAAAAATGGATCATCAAAATTCAGAGCAACGTTTTACAATCAAGTTTTGTGTTAAACTTAGTCAATCGATGAGTGTGACTGTTGACAATTTGTAAAAGTCATATGGTCATATATCATATATTGTTCGAAGTGGTCCCCCCCCCACTTGGAATCTATTTGCTTAACTTGTTACACACCACGACATTTTCATATCTCTGATATGTCGTGACGTTTCTTGAAACGATCGAACCACTCTCCGCTAGCTCAAAAGACCTCATTAAACATGCCTAACTTTAAAGCAAACTCTTTTGTCTTTCGCGTAAAATATATCTTAGGACGGGTACATTTAAGCACTTTACTTGAATACACTACTTCACTAATGCTTTTTATTATCCCGTAAATTAGCTTTTTCGTAACGCTTGCCTTTGCTATAAGACTCAGATTATAAGGAATTGATTGCCTCCTTGAAAAAGTATAGGTTTGATTGGTTTCGATGGCTGAATTTGTTTCTTTCCACAATCCAATGCTGCAACTATTTCCTTCTTCATTTCATCAATCATAGCGCGGTCAAAGCGTTCCTACATATAGTGGTAACGCCCTTCAGGGCTTTTCTTGGTCAGAGATAGAACAAAAAAGGCAGTTTACAATATATTTGTATTGAATTTTTACGCAAAAGCTTTGAGAGGAGTATCCTTTTCAACACAAAAATGAGAATAAAATTTACCAATACAAAACTAATTTCACTTTGTTGGTTGGATACCGTTTCATGGGGAGCTTATTCGAAACGTCAGCGCTGAATGTACTTACGCGATACCGTTACTGCTAAAAAGTATACAGTGTGCTAAAGAAAATAGCACACCTGAAATATTTCTCACTATTTCCTAGACTATGGAATATTCGCGAACAAGATGTTCTGGGAATACATAGGTAACATAAACTAATATACATATTTCTGCCTGAAAATGATTGAGGTATTTTCGAAATTTCAGTTCATGTGGCAAATTTATTGATTTTAAGGTAGGGCTTAGAATTTTTTGCTGCATAAAAAAGATTACACACTTGTACGAAGTAGTAAGAAACAAACTGAAGGAAAAGATATATTATCTTTATTTCAAGACTAATACTTAGTTCAACCGCTGCATTAATTAATTCAAACATCCTTTTTGTGAAGAAAATTTCATCATCAGGTCACGAAATTTTTGGCATCTTATTTTTGCAGTTTTCAGCTTATCTGCAGCTTCATATTGCTTTCCTTCGGAGTAAACTCGAGGCAGCTGCCCTCAATAGTCACACAGGACATATCCAGTCGCCAATATATATCGACAATGTTGAAGCCAAGTGATCGCGCTGGCTACCAAATACGGCGCAAGCAATACCTCAAAAGGCGCTTCTTGTGAAGAAGGTTCAACGATGGGGACTGCTTTAGGTGCTTTTAGCTTCCGTTGTTGAATTAGAGAAAACTTTTGAATAACGGTGTGTGAGTTACGTACCTTTGGTTCAACACCAGCTCATCCAACGATTTACCCGACGAAGAGAGCAGGAATCGAAGCCTCCCTCGAAATTCGGGACTTTCCGTGCTGTGATATCGCTCTCCGTGGGGAAGAGTTAACGAATGCTTCCACTTTAGCTTCCGGCGTTAAATGGGTGAATACTTCTGTATAACGGGTTGTATGTTACGTACCTTCGTTTAAATGCCAGCTCGTCAGACGATTTTTCTCGCGATAGGAGCAGATCTTTAAGCCTTCTACATAATTCGAAGCTTGTCGCGTTGTGATATCGCTCGTGTTCTACTTGGCGAGTTTTTTTTTCGTTTTTACCGTTATTTTTCGGATCTACTATCAAATTTTGCGATTTTTGCAATAATTTTCTTTTGTTGCCGTTATTCCAGAATCGCTTTGATTTCCGAAGACTTCAGCACATTGCCTCCTTCCGTTCTCCTAAATATTAAAAGAAGAAGTTTTGGAAGAGGGTATACACTGGGCCTGATTATCTATACTGTGAAGTTCACAATTTTAAAACCGAAACTGAAGGATCAGGGAGTAAACCAACTAGATTCGAGATGGAGGCATTATATGCTACGTTTTTTACGCACCTACAAGTCATTAAATTCGCCATAAAATCTCATATTTTGTGAAAACCATGTGTGTGAGCGTTATTAATTCGGCATCAATGTGTATAAGTTGTTGTGGTTGCTTTTTCTGAACGGTGTCCTGGAAGGCATGACAAACAGGGTCTGTATTTTCAGTAATGAGAATAAATCCAGAAAACAAAATTTAATGCAGATATCGTTACATTTCCCTAGTATTCTGCAAAGTAAGTTTCTTGAGTATCTACACACTTTGTACACACCACGCTTCGTACGCTCTCTGGAAGTCAGAAACCGAAAAATCCTTCAGAGTACGCGTGCAAGACGTTTTAAAAGCACCCTGAGTCACATGATAGCGTCTTCTGAGAGGGTTTTTCAATTTGGGAAAACGGAAAAAGTCTGTTGGGGCAGTGTCGGGGCTGTAGGCAGGCCCGGGGAACCACTGTGATGCCATTTTTCGTTAAATACTCGGTAACCACGAAGCAGGTGTGACTTGGCGAATTGTCATGATGCAGTTTCCAATTGGCGGCAATTTCTGGTCACACTCGGTTCACTCGTCTCTTCAATCTTTTCAACTTCAAATTCGACGTAGAAAGGGCCGTTGACAGACTGTCATTAAGGCACAAATTCCGAGTGGACCACACTCTTCTTGTCAAAAAAAAACAATCAGCATTGCTTTGATCCTGGACTCGGACATGCGTGCTTTTTTTGTCGAGGTGATTGCGGAGTGTGCCATTCGGTGCTCTGCCGCTTTGTTTGGGGGTCGTATTCGAAGAACCAACTTTTGTCCCCGGTAATGACGTTTTCAAAAAACTGAGGGACCTCTTTAACGCGTTCCAAAAGATCTTTCGAAATGGCTTCACGCTTTGCTTTTACTCCTCCGTCAAAACTTTCGGGACGAGCTTGGCGCAAATCTTCCTCATCCCAAGATCCTCGTTGATCATTTTGTCCACCCCCTTTTTATCAATTGCAAGGCTATCCGCAATCATGCGAACACTTAAACGCCGGTCAGAGCTCAGTAGAACTCGCACATGTTGTTCGTTGTCTCCAGTTCTTGAGGTCGACGGGCGACCTGCGCACCTTCTCGGCCTTCTTCAAAAATTTTG
This sequence comes from Stratiomys singularior, assembly GCA_954870665.1. Lineage (NCBI taxonomy): Eukaryota > Metazoa > Arthropoda > Insecta > Diptera > Stratiomyidae > Stratiomys > Stratiomys singularior. The sequence goes on from OX940879.1 coordinate 34,382,404, forward strand.
TGCCACCTATAAACTTGAGCTAATGATAAGTTTTCACTGCCGTACGCATATCGAATCATTTTCAGCGTCGATGCGCCTGATTTTCCAAGGCGAATACAAAATTTAATTGTGTAACGCTGTTCCGTAGTTCGCTGCATTTGGAGCTCGCAGATACTTTTTTGAAGACGTCAATGTCGCGAGTGATCATCCCTCAACGTAAGCCAGCAGGCGGAACTGCTTGTACCGTGTTGAAGGCTAACCCCCCCCCCCTTCTCCTTTCGGCCGGTCCAACCGCGTTTTGGTGCAAAATCGCGTCAGGACAAAAATATGCTCATTACTTAAAACACAAACCATGTGTGCAGCAGTTGAAGTCTGCAGACAACGGTGACAACGTAGTACTACTAGCCTATACCTTTCTTGATTTATTAAATATCAAATCGAAATAGTCTTGAAAGATAAAGCGTAATATTTGAGGAAAGAAAAGGGTGAAACGCACTGGGTCCCAGAACATCCATGAGTCCCGGAGAATGAATAAACCAAATCGTTATCTGATTGAGATGGAAGCAAGTGGAAGATATATCATTGCTTCTACATGCAGTTAAGGACACGCTAAAAAAGACATGGTTTCCTCTGTGTGAAGGTTTTCAGCAGTCTTGGTAATAAAACTCAATAAAATATGGTAAGGTTGGCTATCAACTGCCAATATCACTTTGTGCAAAGCTTGAAAAATTTACTTCGAATTATGTCTTTTGAGCACACGTGCCTACTGTCAGGATTTGTCTTCTGCAAAAACGATGGAGACCTGGAAAACGGTTAACGATTATTCTGTTTTAACTGATGTGAACACAAGGAAATAGTCCACAGTACAAAACATATTTCTTCCACTTCTTGTTTGATTTCTTACACTTCTTGTTGGATTAAAATTGAGGTACCTAACGAGTGTATGTGTGACCTCACAATCAAAAATTTTGAAAAATCTCTGAATCAAAAAAAATTTCTGTTATTGGATAGCCGATAATTATTATGTAGGTATTATCTTGATAATCATCAAATTTATCTGAAGAAATAAAGCACCCTCACATATTTTTGTAAATCCTATCATGGTGACACAAAAGGATATGAAATAAATCCAAAAGCTTTGAAAAAACGACGATTACATTCGTTGAAACTAGTACACCATCATCTACTGCGTTAATAATCACCATCAATAGCGAAGATGTGTCGTGATACATTTTTAAAAAATAATTGAGCACAAGTGTCCACATTTTACTTCCTCAATATTGAAACTAAGGCCCCTTTCGAATAATACTATTGTATTTCGTAATGCATTTGACCTACAGTTTAGGATCAATAGCAAAAATTTATCGTTGAAAAATCAAATTATCCATTTCACATTTCTTTGTTCACATTCACGAAATTTCTCAAAATCTTGCAAGTTTGCATAATGAGACTCTGAAAATCAACAATAAAATGTCAACTGTTACAAAAACCTTTCACACGGCCTATAAATTGTTGCAGAAATTATTACAATTAAATTTGATATTCCGATAACTATCTACGAGTTGATTGCAAGATTTTACTATAGTATTTAAGTTATTTACTGTACGACCTTATGGGAGTTAATAATTAATAAAAATTGGCCTAATTTTCATATTTATTTGCAACTGGAATTTACCAGTTACTAATATTATGAAAATCTGAAGAAGGTACTTGGAGTTTTTTGTCAAAAAGTCAAGTTGAGATTGAAATTGTTTTTGTTTATTTTGAGTTTGTATGGGAATCGATTGTTTGTGATTTCAATGTTGTTATTTATATTTTCTAAGCTCAAAGGCTTGATAAGAATCAAAAATTTTTAAAGGTTATATTGAAGGCGAGAAAATTATAGTCAGTAAAACGCTCACCTACTTGGAACGATTTTTTTTTTTCTTTAATTTGAAAACATTGAATATTCCCAATTAAATAAATTCCGAACAAAGTATAATCAGCCATACTGGTTTAGAATATTTTTTACCTTCTTCCTCCATCCATCAATTAGCGCAAACAATACTTTCCTTCCAATCTAATGGAAATTCCCCTTCTAATGGATCACAATTGTGGTATGCGGTAAGTGTTGATTGATTTTTCTTTTTTCGTGTAAAGTGAATGACATGGATAATTTGTTGGTCAATACCCCGAAAACCATTGAAGATTCGAGTTCTATATTGCCAAGAAGTTTTTGCTAGGCAGTTTTTTGTTTTTCGCTGAACGTTCGCCACTTTGGAAGTGCTCTTTCAACGATGGCTCTATAAACTAGTCTGTATTTTTTTTTTTGGTATTTCAATTGTATTCCATCTTTATTGAGTAGATACACATACCTGAGTATGTATGTCAAGAGAAGTTGAAACAAAAATGTAGCAATGATCACAAAACAGTTTTCGAGCTAATAAAATTGGATGGTTGATTCCTGGTACCAAAATGCCATTTAAAAATATTTTTAATTTTGCCAATACTAATCTTTACCAATGCACACTTGGTTGCCACAAAAATTTTTTCAAAACTTTTACAATGCAGGTTGCACCGATTTCTTGCATCATCCTTACCGCAAGTCTATCAGTTTGCGCTAAGTCGTATCAAGTTTGCTCGCCATTCCTTTCTAGTATTTATTGCAATTAAGACTGAATATTATCATTATTATAATGAGATGTGGCTCAACCGATAATACGAAGAGACTGATTACTACCTGACACAGCTTTTCAGCGGCCACAGGATCTTCCATTTTATCTTTACAAAAGGGACAAGTCCCAGTGTTCTAATTGCTTATGTTCCGAGGGATCTTGGATAACGCCTGCCGCACTTTCTTCACATGTAAAAGATTTTACACATTTTGAAAAGATAAAAGGCGATAGATTCCCTCGCAATAACTCCGTCGAAAAGATGCTAGCATCAAAGGACACATGGCGCTGTGTGTCGCACTACGGGAAGAAGAACCCCGATTCTCAATCACTTGTCAGCGCAGTTGGAAAAGAATTCAAACACTAACCACTCTTCTTTCCAGATTATCCCTGCTGAAAGAGGAATCTTTCTAGCCCGAAATGGTCACTATAGTCCGAAGTACTTTGAAAAACAGTTCCAGGTTAAGTTGTTGTTGTACAAGCGAATGTTTGTAGTTGGAGGTCTAAGACTTGAATGCCATTAGGAGCCTTCAACCAACCACAAAATAGTAATATTAATATATCCCACTATGCCCACATGTGACTTATCTAGGCCTCGGTCAGAGGCCAATCCAATCTGACCGATTGGAAAGCCAGCAATGTACTGATGATCAGCATACATCACTGAAAAGGAAAGAGGATCTTGCAAAATTAATGGAGAAAATCAGCTCTTGATGAATTTGAATTCATGAATTATAATTCAATCAATCAAATTTGAAATCATTTCAAATTTGAAACTGTGAAGCTCTTTTTCAAATTGGTAAATGAAAGTCAAGTCCACTGCTGGTAAAACCCCGCAGATGATGCTAACAGAGGTCCAGGACGTAGATTATAAGCTAGTGATATTGATATTTAGAGCCACAAGGATGTGGTGTATGCTGCAAAAAAAAAACTATTGATGAGGCTCCCCACATACAATAACTGTGCATGGGTGAGTCGGGGCTTGACGATTTATAGCTTTTCTAGGAAAATGAAAAAGACCTCACTTTTGCTAACATAAGACCGAAAATGAAGCCAGCGTTGCACCCGAAAAGCCACCGGATAGTATTACAACAATTCACCATGTTTGTACTGGAATGATACCTAACACCCTCAGCACCTGTATAAAGAAGTGTTCTTTCCTATAATCTCATAAGGGGAGAGAAGTGTTGAGGCCATGCGATCTGCAGGGAATTTATCCTCTCTGTACTGCCATTTTATGGCTGGTTCATAGTGTAACCGCTAACAATCCTAACAAACTCCCGCTTCCACCGTATTCGACCAAAATAAGTTCAATGTTATTTGGATTGGCGAATTTTCCTGCGGAAGACGCAAGGAAATGGGCTGCACAGTCCATTGTCTACGAATTCAAGAATGTGATGCACGTAGGAATCCAACAACCACATTCAATACGCACTTTGTTTTCAGTTGATTATTTACCAAATATACCTACTTCGTTCTCCGCCTCCTTGTTTTTTGTGTCCACTGTCTTCCCGCGGCATTCCATGTTTTTCTTTCTTGGTTTGTTCATCTGCACTTTTGCAGGTTTACAAGCCCAGACCAAGGGCGGACTGCACACTGGGAGGACATCTCAAGAAGTTGTGTGAACGATGAGATTGGATTCTGTGATTACGTGGAAGAGGAGACGCCAGTGCAACTGGTAAAACACTACGGAGAACTCTCCGTTCGAGAAAAAAAAACTAGGAATCTATTCTAGCCAAAGACGAACTGGAACAGTTGCATCTAAAACAGATCATTAACCTTCTTACGGAGATTCATCTGTTTAAAATGCTCTAGGAGCCAAAACGAAAACACTATGGACCCTTCAAGTTTAAAGGCCCAAATCATCATCAACATTTTCTTTTTGACGTTACAAGAGTTTGTTTGCTACGTTTGTAATGTGAGAGAACTATCCTTGCCAATCATTTATTAAAAGAAATATTGCTTACGCAGACTGGTATGAGTCCTTATTTCACAAGTAAAGTCCATTTTTTTATTATAATAAAAGTTTTAATGCTTTGGTCTCTTGCCTCGTTGTCACCTGGTTTGTTGTGGAGATGCGTTTGTATTTTAGTGGTCCGAAGTTTATCTTCTTATGAGAGCTTGTCTGTTCGATTATGATCCTTTTGTCTACAGTTTTTGTAATATTTTCATGTTTGTTAGCTTGTCAGTTGATTTTCTCGTTGGTCACGAAATCAATTTGTTTTAACTTTATTATGAGGGTTTTTTCAGTTTTTGTGTGAAAGTCTTTATCCTTCGTTATGATGTAACGTTCTTTCTTGTACATCCATTTTTTGACGAATTTCATGTTTTATTAATAAATATTACTTAATCTAACATTCAGCTCCATAAGGTTGAATATCGCAAATTTGTTAGGGATGTCTAGGTAATGTTTTATTCCAATTACCACGTGTTTGGATAGCTTGTGTCCTGGAACCGATGTTTAATTAATTGTACGCATCTTTGTAGTGTTTGATTTGTTAGGCATTTGAAAGGCCTATCTTCATGGCCTGAAGATGCCTTATCTTCATCTTCAGTGCCTTCTTAATTTCCTCATTGATTTAGGCTTGGTATTCGTTGTTGGGACTTTTTTGCATTCAATTTTCCAAATGAATTCTCCTGCTTACTCGATTCATTCATTATTTTTAATAAACACTATTGTGTCTCGCTTGTCTGCCTCTATTGTTACGATATCGTTCGCTATGCGTTTCATTTTTAAGTTTCTAACTCTTTTTGATTTATTGCTTTCCTTTTTTTTTAATGATTAGTCCTAGACCACTGAACTAACTATTAGTTTCGTAATAACTAACTTTCGTCAAGCGGACTACTAAATAATATACACAAATATCATGTAAATTTTTTCATGAAAATAGGAGCATGTTAGTCTCCTATTTTCTGTACTGCAGACTGCATTATTGCATTTGATGCAACGATGTTTCGACATTCTTCGAACGTCGTTCTTTGGACGGGTGCATATAACAAATTCTACACACGTTTGACAATAGGAGTTTCTAAGCTTAAGGAAATACCCAGGATACCGTTTATCATGACTTGAATATCACGCCTCAAAGTGATCATAGTGAATGTTGCTGTTACAAGGACTCGATGAATCAATTCAATTTACAATTTACAATGCGCATTCAATTTATAATGCACGCGATGCGGGGAACATTAATGCTCATATGACAAATGTCAAATAGATGACGTTTCAAATGAAATTGTTTTTGATTTTTTAAAAGTTTTGAATTTGGATTTTTCCTTCGTTTAGCAAAAAAAAAGCCTTAACTAGGAAGCATGAGATTTTCATTCAAAATTCATTTGAAATAACCATAGTACTTAAAAAGTAATTAAGGCGATTGAATTTCAAATTTCATTTAGGCGCCATATTGCATTTGATAAACGTCACGCACCTCTTTGCGAGGAATTTCGTTTTTCCGAATATTTCCCGCCTCGCATCGACGCATCGCAATCATTGTACGATGTCGCATACAAATGCATGTTACGAAAACTGCTTGACATTTGCTCTGAAACTCTCGTCGCGCTCTCGTATCGCAGTCTCGCACTATTGTATTTCGGCCTTTAGTCTCTTTAGTCTCTTAGTCACTATTGTATTTCGTTTTGCTATTTCTTATGTTGTTGAAGACTTATACCAAGTATGCGTTCATCAGAGATAAGTTCAGCATTTTATAAAAAAAAAACATGGCGGCCATCTTTTAGTTTTTCAGTTAGAGCCGATATTTGACCACTTTCGGTCTACAGTACCCACTGCACCTTAGTGTTGAAAAAATCATTCCTCTCTGGTTTTCTTGTGGATTAATTAATATAAGGTTGAATATGAGCTGTGGAAGATATGAATAAATCCTTTGTTTCGTTGAAAAGTTACGTAACAAAATATTGAAGTATCAACATCGCGGGATTTGGAAATTTGTAAATTTTTTTTGAGAAATTCCACGTTTGTTACTTCTCAGTGTGCCTACTAGAGTCAAATTAAAAGGCGGCTAAAACAATTCATCAGCAACAATTCATCAGTAAAGGATACAAACTTAAACCAGTTATTCGTTGTAATGTTGCTGTTGTCACCATGTAAAGATGTTGTAATTACCTTTACGAAAAACGTCGCCAATGGTTCTCTCTGAGGATGCCTTCCTTTTTCTAAATACGGTATCGCATTGATTATCTATTGGCTGGTCTCATCGCTTGCCATTACAAGTGTGATACTATACTTGTTTGATTTATTTAGTTCATTTATTTATTTAGTTCATAGTTTAGTTACATTTTCTACGAAATCCAAATATTCGGTCATGCATGACACAGGTCTTTGTAAAAATTTGTATACATTACTTCCCAAAACTCATGTGTGGGTATAAATTTGTAGACCAACCTTCAGCATGTGCTTTGTTCGTCAAACCGAGGACATTTTATCAAAAAATTGAACATTGGGTCTTGAAAATCCTACCCAATTGCATTGTATTTAAAAGCGTACGAGTTGGCATATGGATGCTTTTCATAGCTGTTGAATTGAAGAGTAGCCTGAGGAGCGCTTATATCCCCACCAAATCAGTTAGTGATACAGCTTTGGTATCGCCTGTATAGTTATTTTTCGCAAGACGTATCTCTGCGTTTCTGTAGGTAAAAATATTCTGCAGTATGTCATCGGCTATAAAAAGAGATGAGATATCCGTGCACCTTCCCCCTCCTAGAGAATCTGGTAGGAAATTTACTAGGCTTTGAATCGAACGTTGCGTAGACGATGATCTAGGCGTAGATAACATTTTGTTTCTATCTTTCCCAAGCCGAAATGAACGAATTAGTACAAGAACACACGCAATATTACTAGTCCTATTTGTTCCTTTTCATGAAGATCAGAATAAATAGCTTGAGATCATTATCTGTTAGTCGGTTGTATCCTGTTATCACCAGACTCTGAGGACTCACTTGCGGACAAAGAATCGCTTTCCCTGTCTCGATCTTTTTCCACATTATCTTCAATTTCAGATGACGAGTTGTCAGACAGTTCATCATATTCAATGTCTTATTCTGTATACAGACGTGTTTATGTACCCACTCTTCATGTTGTCTCAGATCCTTCTAAAATAGAATGACGAATTAATAAAAATCGACCCGCAACACGCTAAAATTTATACATAAATCTCTCTGATTACAAAAAGAATACACGTGGCACTTTAACTGACTTACTATAGGAAACGAATTCAACACCATTTTATTTTTTAAAAAGTATTAACATCCACTTTCATGACGTGTGAGAGTAGAAGATTCAAAATAGAATAAAGCGCATACATTGCTTCAAAAAGGGCTACCAAATGTCTTCCGCACACTATCTAAGCTCTGTCTGAATGCAACTGCCTTACACATTGCATTGTTTTGACTAATTAGGAAGATAGATAGAGAGAGCCGAGAACAAAGAGAACGGACAAATTCATGCTCTCAACTTGCAAATTCATGCTCTCAACTCGGAGAAACTGCCTAGTCCTGCGAACGAATTATTGGTTAATATCTGATTGGATAATCCGTCTATATTTGTTTCGAGTGTGATATTGGATGTTTTCTGTAGAATTGCAGCTTAATAATGGCAATAATTGCAAATATTAATTGCAATAGATGCATAAATATCCTTAGTACTCTTTAATCTTTTGGCATGTACCTGTGCATAGATGCAGAAATCTTACTAATAACCGATTCGGTGTCGAAGAAAATTGAAATATTTGTATATTGATTCCACTTTGAGAACTCAAAACTACTTCAACAGCTTAGTCCTTTTGCATTTAAACTTGAATCTTTAATGTTCAAAAATTATTTAATTTATAACTCAGTTAATTTGAAACATGATGAAAAAGTACAGTACATGGACTAAATATAGAAAAAAAGTAAAAAAAGAAAGTAAGAAATAAAGAATAGAAAAAATTAATGTGAAGGAAGTAAAAGAAGTGTATCACATATTTTAACGTCTCAAAATGTTGAAAAATTAATTCTATATCATGTCCTTGTACTTACTCGTTAACTCATTGATGAATTCAGAGAATACGAACAAAAATTTCTCAATATCTCAACTTCAATCTTTCAAAAATGAAAAGTATTGATTCAATATATATGCAGTATTAAAAACAATGATGCTTTGTTTTGAATTACTTCCGAACCCGAAATACCCGTCATACATGGTTCAAATAATATTAAAGGGTCAAATTAATCCATAAATCAATTTCAATTGATGTAATTCATTTTGTTTACGGAGAATAGAAAATTCGTGAATACAAAATATCATTTTATAGTTCAGGATTGATAATGGTACAATGCGGTACTAATAGGGTCATAATAATTTGTAATTTGACGTTCTTAACTCAATTATAAATATCTCATAAGTCTAATATTTATATAACTGATGTAAGAAATCATGTTTATAGCCCACGCGAGCGTCATTTTATTTGTTTCACTCATAAGTGATAGAAAGGACGATATCATATGTAACTTCAACTTTGGCTATGTTGATCTTGACTAACTTGTAATCAATCAGAGGTTTTTGGCATTGTCGCTTGTATTGATTTTCAAATGTTTTCATTTACGACATATTCTATTGCGAGAAATTCTAGTTGTTGCTATTTTGCCTTGTTCAGTCACTCCATCAACGGATATTTAATGATTATTTAAATAATTTATAGTGGAAGTAAATGTAGATCACATTATCTCTGATAACGAATTCGAAAATATGATGGAATTTTGATTTAAGATTGTCTCGACTGGAAGATTCAAGTTTGGGGTAAATTTTACTAAACTGGAAGTCTCAGTATCGAAAACCTGCATCATTTTTTCGATCGATTTTTGACTAAGTCCCTTTCTGGATTCAAGGGACTTGGGACTTTACTTGGAACAAATACCTTGTACCTACCACAAAATCATCTACTACAGGTACCATTATTACTTCTCTTCCACAAATGCTACTTTTGAGACCACCATTAGTTCTTCTACTACTATTATGTCTACTGCCATCATTCCTCAGCCATCTGTATTGAGTCCCATCAGAGCCCGTCATTTTGCACAAAATTTTCTCCCCTAGATTTACTCGGCTCCTTCCTGGTCGCAGTATGGAGGATATGGATCTCAGTTGCTCCTTGCTGATTCTTTGATGTTTATACTCCAAGTCAAGATGACAAAGCAGTCTTTATTCCTTAAGTATTACTGTTGCGAAATATGGTTTATTTTCCTATGGTTTTCCCACGTCTACTGATGACATACTGATGACTACTGGTGACATCTACTGGTGCCAGAGATTATGCTTACTAAACTCTCGGTTAGCGACACGATCTCCTTAACTCTATTAATCTCAGCGCATGTCCTGTTGAGATACTCCGATGGCGGTGATTAATTAAAGGTCTTTGTATCTAGCCTCCAGGCTACCTTAACAGAGCTGTAATCGATAATATTGGCTCCCTGTGGGTCTACAATACAAATGAATGCATATCGCGTAGCATCCAGCGCCCAGATCGCACTGGGAAGTGGAAGTCCTTTTAAACGACTCGCTTATGTCCAATATTCACAGACGAGCTGTGTGACGAGATCACCCACTTGTCTACTTCCTACATATTTGTCGTCCATTTTCATGATTGGCATTTCCAATTTTTCCTTTGTGGCCATTTTTATATTATTTAAGATAATTCGGACTGACTGTGTGGGTCCATCAATCGCGGTTTGAAAAGCCAATTTGAACAGCCTTAGAATTTGTTAATTTTCTCCTCTTGTCTATGAATATCGTGGTTGAACAAACTTCCATAAGGCTATCGACTAGCGGTTTTGTAATATATTGTTTTGGTTGGCGTCTAAGTACTTGCCCATTTTTTCAAGTATTTTCGAATGAAGTTTAACCTATGATGTATTTTCCAATTTGTTGCATGAACTTTTATACTCCCTAGAACAAATTCAAATCCTGCTGGACCCAAATATCCAGTTTCTTAACGAGTCCAACATGTTTTAAATGCTTCTTGACATCTGTATGTGAAACATACTGCTCTGCTGCTCTGCTGCTCTGCAATCTTCCGTGTAATTACGTGACAATCCGCTTCGATGATTATGATTTCATCCGCATCAAGCTAAACTGGTCGACTTTCTTCTCGTTCTTTCCAGAACGGAATTTTGTAAGCCAATTTCGGCATCGCTTTCTTTAAGGGCTTTATTACCATGTACATCACGCAACTTTTTGTTGGCATTGCACTGCGTTCTTTCTATTAGGGGTTCTTTCTATAATAATAAAGCAAAATATGGCGAAAATGCTCAATTCTGCACTCCATGGATATTGGGGTGAAAAAATCTTTAAGAAAATGTCTACGCAATGAAATAGTTGAGTTAGCTAAGGCTGACACTAAGACTGACTAAGGCTCTACAACTGAAATCGGCAACTACTTACTTCAGCAGATTCCTGTGCATCTTATATTAACTTCATAGTGTCAGGGCTTGGCCTTCGTTGAGTGGAATCGGTTTATCTTCTCGGCGAAACAATACCATCCTCCCTACTGTTGGTCAAATTGGCTGGGTGTTTCTGAAACTTTTGAATGAGCCACCAATGATGTCAGAAACTCATCAGATTCAGATCAATTGGCCCTGCCTTAATTTCGCTAATAAAACTAGATGTAAATACCATATTTTCTGAATTGAGGAAAGTACGAATGTGAAATGTTATCAATTTCTTACCTCTTTCGAAGTAGTTGCGGCGACATCAAAAAGTACATTAGCGTCACGAACAATCGTGAATCGTTTCCTTTTTACGTATTCTATCAACGTACGGAATCCGATGGTCGAATTTATTCGTTCAAAAGAAGATTATGTGGCTGTCCCTTATTCCTGTTCACGACAGTCAGCTGTGATATATTAAGGGAGAAAGTTAAATTTATTTCTTGCCGAAATATAATGTACGCCCTAATTTTACTACCGTAATTTGAAGAGAATCGCTTTGATCTGCTCCGCTCTGAAACCTATCACCATGGCGTTTTATTGGTAGGGCTCCTGGCTCGGTACCACATCGGAACCCCCATCTATCAAATCTTACAGATTGGCTGTTGCTAATCAAATTTGACGCAAATCGGTTTGATCGCTGTCATTCATTCGTGACCTGAATGTCGTTCAGAGGTAGTCGTCTTACTATTGGCCAGTGAGGACCTAGGTCTTAAACCAGACCTATGCGAAACGATAATTGAAACGTCCCTACAATTCTCTGGAGGTTTCCATGTCTTCTTTTCAGTCTTCAAGAGCTCGTTCTATTTTTATGTTGATGACCTCTTTTTGTTTCAAGAGATCCTCCCATTTCAATGGATGTCCTGGTGTTTCGATCAATCATGCGTCGATCTATCATGCGTCAAAAGTACCAAGCGGCGTTAGCTCCATTTCGGGTAAACGAGGGTGGATTGATAAATTTCTTGTCTAATCATTCTAATTACTCAAATCAATGTTCTAAAATATGAATACCGTTTTCAAAGCTAGATTCTTCGAGCTTTTTGAGTTCCGCGGAGAATCGTCGAGGGTTTCAAAACACCCTTTAAAAGAATAAATGACCTCATCATTGATCGCAACCTATTTGCCTGTAGGCTAATTTTTAAGATTGATTGAGTATGGAGTAACATTTTAAACTTGGGCAGGTTGGCTTTTACCATCGAACTGACCTAGGCTAAGCGAATGTTCTTTCGTGTTGAAGAAAGTTTTCTTAACGTCCGGCAAACTTTATAAAAACCCTAGAGAATATTCTCCGGTGATGGCTTTCCACTTATCAGGAGCAATCATTGAAGCTGATTGCATTTCAAAGAAGAGTCATCATAATTTGTTCGGATAAAAAGTCTGTTTTGCCTATTTCGGGTCGGCTCAAGGCTCCAATTGCTCCTTCCTGCACATTGTCCTTATTGTTTCATCTCAAGCGTACAACTATGAGCCCAGGTTTCATCAGAAGTTGTAAACTTTCGTAAAAACTTACTGAAATTTCGCTTGTAGGATGCTAAATCCTCAGTGAAAACAGTTTGGCCGTTCAGATTTTCATTGAGCTTTAGTAATCCTGACCGAATGTTATTCACACCTTTACTTGGTATTCCAAGATTTCCAGCTATTTCACTGCGGTTTACCCCGATTTTATGAATTTTTCCAGCATTTTGAAAAATATGATCACAACCGGGTGTCATCAATGTGGTGTGTGTCATCAATTTTTGTACTACGTTTTCGAATTATTAAACCCTCTATTTCACATTTGAACACATTGAAAAAGAATCTTCGAGCGACGCATACATCTGTGATTTGAAGTGGTATAAGGCTTTACATTTGTAATCATTTCATACAAAACGTGTTTCGATTTTCCATTTCCATGTAAGCACTTGACAAGGCTCAAGGGCATACCTTATTCACACGTTAGAAAAATTGCCCCATTTTTATTTAAGTTTTGAAAGTATACAAACCTATGATATATTTTGATTTTAACCATTTTTTTAAGTGGAAAAAACTTGGTTTTTCGTATCATGTTCGAAAACCCGCCCTCCCAGTTTATCAGTTTTTCATAGGATCCTCCCCATAAATTATCTTCACTATAATTATCTAAATTATCATACTTAATTTTAAACATTTTTTTTTTTTCATTTCAAATGAGCCATCTCGGACATTTCATCAACAGCGCAGAAATATCCATTTTTTAAGAGACACGAACATATGAGCATATTTTTTGTAATCAATGCCAGAATATGAATAAAAATTGTTTATTCCTGTATTTTAAGAGTGTCTCAATTAAGCTTAAAAAAATTTTGTATCAATATATTTAATAGTTTCCAAGTTTCCTCAGAAAAAAATCACAAAGACAGCGTTCATTCACAGCGTTAAAAGTAGGTAGACCCCTTCGTAAAGTTGATACTAAAGGAACGTCAAATAAGAGCCATTGAGTTGACGTTTCCCCTGCAAGCTTGTTCCGAATCCTTTAGTCAAATATCGATGAAAATTAGTCCTGATGGCTGTATGTTCGGTTCTGGCCGAATATTTTTAATCCGACGCGCGTGGAAATCATAACGGTACATAGTCGCGGTTCTTGGCTCCTTGCGGTTACTTGTGCTTCCTCATTTTGTATTGCGTCATCTTCAGACACCACCGAATCCTTTCCATTACCGTCTAAAGCCAGATGACCCAATATCACCTGAACGTCGGTACTTGCATTTTTCGATGTGAACATTCTCTATAAGGACCCTAATGATTGATATGTGGACTTGATATGTGATATGCACTTGATATGTGGACGCTTCTGGTTATATCCAGTTATATAGACAGTGATTTTAACTGTTATCTTAAGTATGCTGGTCGTAGTATCTCAGCAAAACTGTCTAGCTTGTCTTTTGAAGCTTTGGCTAAGCTAGTCAACTCCAAAAGACACTCTTGAATAAACACTTTAATTCTTTGATAAGAAGTTGCGTTTCTTGCTAAGATTGAACTTATTCTAAAGAACTGCAAAAATTTTGATGTCTTAATCTAAATACCTATGGTCTTAACTTTATAGACAAGGTGATATCTATCATAATGAGACCAGCTGTGTTATGTTCTAAGACACAAGTTCCAGTAATATCTACATAATATCAATGGAACTTCGGTAGAAATAAAAAAAAAAAACCTTAATTTCATTCATCAGAACTGCGGTTTTTGCGCAACGGATATAAAAGTTATGAGCTTACTTTCTAAATAAATTTTTTTTTGAGTGACGTGGATAAGAATGGTCAGTCAGAAAAGTGAGTATGAATACGGTCAAGAAAAAATCTCCCCAACAAATGCGATACACGACCTCGTTTCCCGCAGAAAATTTAGGCATTTTCTTAGACTGCTTCATTGCAGAGAAGATAAAAGCAACTGATTATCTATGGAAATTTACAACCGCCGAAGGTAGCTTAAAAACCAGGCAACAAATCTTGCATAGAAATTACCAAAGCTCAAAACGTTACTCATAATGATTTGTCATTTTCATGAAATATTCAATTCACTGCTTCAAATTTCGCACTAACATCCCTGAATTTTGGAAATTAGGCAAAGCTTTGTATAATTTATAATTTTTGGGTAATTAAAAGTCCCGCGTAATCGGTAAACCTTGTGGGCCCGAAAATTATTTCGTGATTTTAAAACGCGCACAACTCGACTTATGTCCCTTTTTAATTTTTTTTTGGTTCATGTGGGATATATGTAATTAACGTTATTTATTTATTTTGCCAGAGCGCCAGATGATTTTCGTTTAAGAATTGAAGTTAATCGAATACTGGTAGCATACTATTCAGATAATTTATAATAATGACTAGCACACTCCATTAAAGTAATTCCGCGAATATTTTGTGGAAAATGAAAGTATAAATGGGGTTGCTGACACTCCATAAAAAATTAGTTGCTGCATATTTTGTCTCAAATTTAATGATACTCATTACTATTTTCACATTGAATTCATCTCTTTGAAATTCACAAGTGAATAATTTGTATTTAATGAATTTTAATATTATTTTCTACCGGCAAATGTAATTTCCAACACGTTCATTAAATCTGTTGGTATTCTTAATGTTTTTGGAACGTTTATTTATGCATATAAACCTCGACCTCAGCCGGTTTAACTTTCTGCAACTATTATTGCCACACTTGAATTTCTCTCTCGTCAAATCTTTAATGAACATTTACAATGATGTTAATTAGAGGAATTGTTAGTAATTTCCGAAAAAGTAGATAGCACTGATTATATATGCTCATACGTGTGTACACGTTATGCTACGCGAAGTTTAAATATGGGCATAGTAACAATGGAATATGTAACACATGCATTGCATTATACAATTTACCGGTACTGACTAGTGTGCATGTGCATTTGTTTAAATTCGAATCTTACAGCCCGAGATTAAAATGTGTTACTATGAACTTTGGTGCCGCCTGGAAGAAAAGGTGTTTGGCAATATGGGCGGGTCGATGTTTAAATGTGATAAAACAAGCTGTTATTGAGATATTGACGAACTCCTTTATTTATTGATGAGTCCATGTATGCCATTGTGTATAAATTATAACATCGTACAAATGTCCGCCGTAACTTCTTCTGGTGTCACGGATCCGAGTGACTCGAGTGTATTTTCTTATAACTCTAATCATAGAGTCATATGATAATTATCTTACAGAAACGCTTTTCCCGTGTATGTGACTCTTCGCGAGCGTCCGAAGTGGTGATTTTTTCCCCTAATCGGCTTTTCACTTGTTTGGCTCTTTTCGTGACTATTTCCAGTAAATGAAATATATGAAGTTTGGAAACTGATCGAAACTTTGATGATTTTCAAGAAAGAGGAGAAATATTAATATTGACATAGACAGAAAAAATTCATTCTTAAAAAATAGTAAAAAGCAAAAGACCCGTTTTAATTACTCTCGTCTGTTTCCTTGTATCGTTAACAAACGCGTTTCGGCACTGTGCCATCTTTCGTCGTCTCGGCAAGGTCTCGTCTCGTCTTCCGTCCTCTCTCTCAAACAAAAGCGCAACTTTTCCATCCCTACCAGAGAAAATAGCTGATAGGGATGGAGAAGTTGCGGACATGAATCGTTGATTTAAACTGTTTGACATCACGCTAATCTTCGCCCATGTTCGTTACAAGAGCTGTCAAAGAGTTTCGAATTCCGTTAGAAGAATTGTTCTACGTAAATGTAGTTTCACAATCTACTCAAAATGATGTAGTTTAGTTCGACTCGAAGTTAAACTTAAGTTAGGCTTAACTTAAATTTACCTGAACTTTTAGTAATTAAGAAACCAAGGCGCTATAATTATTAATAATTAACTGTTGTGTTTCTATAAAGCATGCCACCTATGTTTGGTATCAAATAACATATGTACGCTCGCCTCAATCGCTCAGTGTGTACCGGGTCTAAGTGGATCTTCAGGACTTGGCCACGTTCACAATCGGCTTTCAAAAAATTTACACATAGTCGAGTATAGATCAAATTTATTACCGAAGCTTACACATATTTAAACTACAAATTTTGTTTAAATTTATACACATTTTGGTTTTTATTGTCATGCTTAGAGTTCTGACATTGACTGCTTTTAAATTAAAACCCGGTCAATAGGTTGTTTGAGTTTACAATCAATCCTGTTAAGTTTGTTTCCGTATGTCCTTTGATGTGCCAAGTCAATTACTTCTGGGGCTCCAGGAGTTTACAAACAATCCTGTTAAGTTTGTTTCCGTATGTTCTTTGATGTGCCAAGTCAATTACTTCTGGGGCTCCAGGCGTTAACAAACAATCCTGTTAAGTTTGTTTCCGTTTGTTCTTTGGTGTGCCAAGTCAATTACTTCTGGGGCTCATATTTTATTAGTTTTTGCCATCGAATATGAAAAGGATTAATATTCCAGGAGGTCGAATTTCTTATTTTCGGTAGTCCGCTACAAACCCAACAAATGAACAATGATACAAACTATAGATTATTAAATTTTTGTGATCATTTTACTGGGAACGAAGTTTCTGTCTCAGATTTTATTCTGCCTTTATGAATATTTAGTTAGTAATTTTATAAATTTAAGTAAATCTTAGTGAATGCAGTAAAAATTTGGACAGAAAAGTTTGTTTTTGTCGTCTCCATGGTAAAAGACCACAGGTATCAATGGGTTTGAATTCCATGACTCTTCTGCAAAAATCTGACTTTAGAGTTCAAAGGCATAAACGCATTGCGACATATTCACATTTATATGTGACTTCAGGAAATTCCACAAAAAAGAGTTTAGCTGTGTAAAATCACACGATCTTGAGGGCCATGACATCTTATTTCGATGTCATCTCTAAAAGAGAAAACCATACCCTCAAATGATTCGTGCACAATGTCTATCGTGTCGTTAAGTGTGTGGCACGTAGCGCCCCCATGCTGGAACCGCACATCGTGTGTTCCCATATCGTCCAATTTGGGTAAAAAAGGGTTGTCTTCATCCTGTAGCCTTTTTTGGAAAAACTACGAACCAATCACGTCGACAGCCGATTATTCACACCAAAAATAACTATTTGTAGGTGCTTTACCACTTTACTTTACAGTACTTCCAGTTGAATTTCGTCTTCCTAGATACGGCAAACGAACTTGTTAAAATAAGTACTTATCCAAAGAAAACGGGTTTTCAACAATAAAGTTGATTTTCCGACCTGAATTGGGGTTTTTTAAACGCTCTAAAGCACAGTCACCGAAAAAATGGCTTTGTCTAGAATCGTTAACGCTGAGCTCAAGGGTCGGAGGGCAAGTTCCTGCGCACGACAAGGCAACTCCTGCATACTCTGCACGTATTGCGACAAGGTTCCTTTATCGTCTTTTTACCTACGAGCATTGACTGATTGTTGTCCGAACCGATCATCTCAAATTTGGTCAAAGAACGTGAGTGACAGTATTTTGAAGGGTCACCGCGACTCCCATAAGATGGGCGTTACGAGCGTCACTTTTGCAGTAACGAAAGCCCATTTTGATAATTAAATGCTATCGTTGGATATTCGGCTTGTCATGGTGATTTGACACCAGTGACTGGATAAGAACCAACAGCTAAAACTGACGACACCTACACAACATGGATACCACAGACTGCCAACATTGACCCGTCCCAATCGAAAACTTTTGATTATTTTACCATTAAAAAATGTTGGAATAGAAGGTAATAAGGATAATTCGGTGAGCGTTAACACTTATTCACCAGGAATGACTAGACTCTGAGTATCTTGATCGCAACAATGCAGGTCTTATTTCAGTTGTTTATATGTTTTCTTGTCACCTGCACAACATTGGAGCATTTTCTATAAAAACTACCACTAGTCTGTGCCAATCTTAAGCCATGAAGGTAGTATTTTGGTTTATTATATAAGTAGGCTTCCCAAAAGAGGAACATGGGTTTTCAGCTGTGAGGACTGGTGTCACATAGGACCCTTGTTTTGAACAATGAAATCTCCATATTACCGGGAAAACAAAATGCTTGTATTGTTACGTTTCGATTGGCTTTCTCTGCTAGTTCAGCTCCTTCACTCATGCTCCGGATTCGCACAACTGATGCGACAATTTACTTCGATTTCTATTTCATAAAACAGGCTTTCAGGTCACGAAACAACTTTATCTAGTTAAGTAAAGGCTTAGCGTAAGTAGACATAGTGATGTCACTCTCGGGTGGCTTATTTCAGAGAGAGAGATAGAAAACATACAAGTAGATTTATATTGGTATTGCTTTTTTACACAAAAGCTTTGAGAGCAGTATTCTTGTTTATGGCGAAAATGGCGGAAAATATCCACTTATTTTGGTTGAATACTATTTCATTTGGAGTTTGTTCAGAGTGTCAGAGCTAGTTAGAGTTAGGCTCTGGAATCCACCAATAAAACTGACTTCGTGTGATAATGTCAAACTGAACTACTCTGTTCATCGAGTCATTATTCATACCATTAACTTTTCTTCCCGAAACATTTATTGTAGTTCGCGTTCTTTTATTTTCTCAGGAATCAATAAAAATACATAATAATATAAGAACAGTCAATAGGGTAATATAATAATAAAATACATAATATAATATCATCTTTGCATATACATATATAAAAATATAGTCGCAGTGGTAAATGGAATTGTTTAGTTGTCTTAAATATAATATATATAAAAATACCGTTAAACGATATTTCTGCTCAAATTTACCACAACCTTGATACAATATCTGCATACGTAGCGTAAATGCAGAGACAACAATTTTATATTCTATTTTTGTACTAAATATTATATTTGTTTTTGTCGTGCGTAAAAGTTCACTACAGACTTAATACTATGAGATATGTTAAAGTCATCTCATTTCAAACCCCAAGGTACACAAAAAGATGATTCCAGAAGGTTTTCCAGACTTCCAGAAATGAATTCCTCGACTCGTTATTTTTTTCATAGGATGAGGAATCCTTGTAGATCAATAGTGTCTGAGGGCATAAAAAACTAGGTTTATTCCAAAGTAGTATGTGAAACGCCTTCAGAATAGGTTCTCACGTTGACACAGGAACTGTTCAATAAATAGGCAAAAAGCCTTGAAGAGCTCGCAGTCCTAGTGCTCGACCCCTCTCAGTCTTCACCTCTTTGCCACCTGAATTACTCATGGTGAATATACGCGTCTTAACACAAAATTTTTCACTTTTTGCAAGGCATGACTATACTTGTCAAGAGCAGTCAACTAAAGTTGCAGTTAAGGATCCTTGTAGTGTTAAGCTCCATAATTATTATAAATATTGCGGAAGACATTGCAACCATTGAACTACCCAAAATTGATTGTGTTTATAGCGCAAAAAACGTAATTTCGAGCCAAATTCCAATTTTGATTGATCGATAAAAATGTATCTGTACACGTGTAAGTACAGATCAAATAATAAAATAATTATTTTAGCAAGTTCCGTGTACTCAGCTTGAGTATCAATTCAATACAGCTTTGAATAAGAAATAAAAGTTCAGTTTGCGCCGGTTCTCACACTTTTTCTATATTTCAACCATTATTACTTAAAACTCGTCAAGACCCACTAGGCTTCTTACGATGCAGTAATCCCATTCCCTAGTACACAATTCGTGTTTAAATTTAGCAATTAGTTGCAAAATTATTCTTCCTACAAACTACATTCTAAATCTACTTACTGATTGGCGCTATAATAAACACGTTTAATCTGTACCTCCGCTTGAATGTCCTTGCCAATCGCTTCCCCATAAAACAAGTGGCGCCGTCAGTGCTGTCTCCTCCATCCAAAGATCACCTACATATGGAACTACTTCAAATTAAAGCAAACAACTAAAATCTTGAATCTCAAAACCATCAATCTTCGGTCATACACCTGAAGTTAACGTTATTGACTGAAGAAAAAAAAAATAATAATAATAATTATACGGAATTCCAAATATAATTTGTAGTAGCCAATTCGGTTAAGTTTACTCAGATACTACACATACGCTAGAGTACATTCGCGTATGTTTGCATGTAGCTGTTCAGTGACGGGCATTGAAGCAGTGTCAATTCATCGAAAAAAAATTTGAGGTTCAATGGCAAACGAGTAACTACAAAAGACCTTGCACAATATTCAAACCCAAACTCACTCGAATTTTAGCTTAACTTGCATCATGTGAGTTGAATAATTCACATGCTTGCAATTGTTTTTTTTTTTTTTGTTGCTGCCCACGATAATTGTTTATTATTGGTTGAAGTAAAGACACGGAATGGCTTTGAAGTCGGCGCTTAAGTAAAGAACAATCATTGCAGATACTCATACTGCATAGACATTGCAGATAGATACTTATTTTCTTTTTCTTGCATTCCAACATAAACTTAAACTCAGTCAAAGGCGTATGCAAATTTCACACTTAGATCTACTTAACCCATTCACTGCCAACCAACTTTCAGCTGTAAGGCGTAGTAAGCATTTGCACAGAGAATCCCAACTAAAGGATTTTTCGTAGTCTACACTCTACACATAGATTCATTGCAACTGGCTCCTTTCAATCAGGAATCATCACAAAAAGAGAATATAAACTCTACATGGTTTGCAAACCATAATTAATACACTTTTACTTTACACACTATTAAAAATAATAACTTGAACGATTCTAGAGTAGAGTTCATAAACCTTCAGTTCATTTAAACCTTTTTCTTATGAGGTGTCCCAAAGCAACAAACTTTGGACCCAAGTTTTGGACCATTGACTGAATGACTCTCTTGTTTACCTGCAAACTCAGCTTGAAGTCGTTTCATGCGTTACTTCGGATGTGACTCCCCTTTCCAATGCCCTGAAATCCAATTGAGCTAACAGGAGTCCTCTATCAGAGTAGGAAACTGTAGCGAGAGGAGCTGCCGTAAGAAAACTCCAAAACCTCAACGCCTGCAGGCGCTCAAAATTCAACTTTTTCATGTTAGCCTGGAAAATATGATGATTATCTCGTACAAACGGTATGCAATCAGGAGAGAGGACCTATCAATCTTTCAGAACCATCATTTTTTGCTGTAAGAAGAATGATAATAATGATATTTAACATATTAATTCCTCCTGAATTTATTTCGTCACGTCATTCTGCATTAAGAATATTGTTATAGTCGTTACACCAAGTTCCATAATGGGATAAAGCATATGCCATCAAATGCCCTTAGCTCCACGCATATGGTTCTCTGTTTACAAATGGCTGAACTTGCTATCCTTCGAAAACCGTCCTACCGTAGAACGCAGGTTTTTAGTTGCATCTCTGCTATTCAGAAAAGGTTGGGTAACTCCAATAAATAATTTGCCATCAGAAGACGATGGTTAAAAAGTTTAACGGACAAAATTAAAAATATCCTTGCCTGCTTGAGAGCTAGACCAGATGACTTTTTCCCATCTTTCTGTCAATTGATGGATTCCGTCCCAGTACCACTTCTCCTTTTTTGAGGCTAACCACTCATCAAGCCAATTTTTAACTTCTTCGTAAGAATGGAAGTGCTGTTCCGAAAGTCCGTGCTGCATCGATCGAAACAAGTAGTAGTCAGAAGCCACGTCTGCTGAATACAGCGGGTGGGGTAGAACTCCCAAATTAATGTTTCCCAAGTAGTTTTGGACAGGTATTGCAACATGCGGCCGAGCATTGTCATGTTGAAAAATGACTTTATCATTCTTTGGTGAAATTCTGGTCGTTTTTCTTAAGTGCGCGGATTAATTTGATCAGTTGTTGTCGGTAACGTTCACCAGTAATAGTCTCACCAGGTTTCAGTAGTTCGTAATACAAAGGTCCCTTACTATCCCACCAAATACACAGCAAAGTCTTCTTTCCATGAATATTTCGGACTGGTTGTGATGTTGATGGCTGGCTTGTGTCTACTCATGATTTTTTCCGCTTGGGATTGTCGAAATAAATCCACTTTTCATCGCCAGTAACAATCCGATGCAAAAAAAACCTTTTCTTTTCTGTCTGGCAAGCAAAATTTCACAAATGGTTTTTCGCCTTTCGATGTCTCTATCTTTCAATTGAACCCATTTTCCATCTTTTTGGATCTTTCCCATGGCTTTTAAACGTTGTGAAATGGCCGCCTGAATAACTTCCAACGCTTCTGCCAACTGTTTCTCAGTTTGTGTGTTGTCTTCATCCAATAATGCTTGAAAATCTATTTCTTCGAATTTTTTTGGTGGTTTTCCACGGTTTTTGTTGCTGACATCGAAATCGCCACTTTTAAATCTTTTAAACCATCGTTCACAAGTGTGTTGACATGGGGCGTGTTCACCATATGCTTCCACTAACAATCGATAAGTTACTGCTGCCGTTTTCTTCAAATGAAAGAAGGTTATTAGACTTCCCCGCAAAACCTCTTTTTCTGGCACGTAATTCGAGATTTTTGAAGCGAAAAAAAAACTATGTTGTTTGTACAATCAAAACCTATGACATACTGGAAATTGTTGACAGATTTTCACCCTCCACAATGCCATATTAGTTATCCCCGACACAAACCATATGTAATGGTTATGCCCTCCGTTAGTAAAATTCGCATTTTATATTTATACACCTAATAATAATTATGTATGAATTTCGACGAGTTTTATGTGTATATCAAGGAGAAACTTAAAACAATTTTTTATTGTTGTGACTGTATATATAAAGTTTGATGTAAGGATTTACTTCGTGTGCTCGTTTGTTAAAACACACTGGTTGCAAAATATTATACAATGTCTTCACATGAAATCGTTGCTTTTGCTTTTGACACATTTGACATGATTTTGCAAGCACACTTTTTTGTGTGAGACGAACGATGTTCCATGCAATGAAAACATTCCCCAATGTTAATTTCTACTGAATTCACGTTGTCATCATTATTCAGCGGCTCCCGAATTCATGTTGTCACATTATTCTCCATTAAGAATATTTTTACTATTGCTACATCGGGCTCCATTCTGGGATAAAGCATATGCCATCAACGTCCTTTAGCTCCCCGTGTATAGTGTTTCTGTTTACAAATTCCCAATAATGTTCTCTTTAAAAAAAAAACTATCCTGCCGTGAACCTGTATTGCCGTGAACACAATTGCAGCTGCAGTTGTGTTGTCACGATGTTTTTCTAGCGAGGTAGGTTAGTTTGTCTTAGCCAAAAGAGGTTTAAGTTAATCAGATTCGAACATTCTTAAAATCTTTAATCTTCTTTTTGGTAAGGCGGTACCAAAAATTTCCGCTTGACCTCTGGTATTCCATGCCATATAGATCGCTTTCCAGAAGGTTTCAGCTAGTTTCCACTCTTTCACTATAGCTGATGGCACTCCATTCATTTCAAACCTGCCTTCTTTTCTGAGTGCTTCCCAACGATATTGGACTAATTTTGATCGCTACTAATTTTGTTTTCAAACCCCAAAAAAAGCAAGTGGGCTCGGTTTCAGGCCCAAAAACCTACTATCAATCAGATTAACAATATCAATTATAATACATGGATTGCAGTGCCTGATCTTGGTTTTAGAAGCCATTTTCCAGATCAAATAATGAACTGCACTTTTTGTTTTATGGTAGGAACACCGATGCTATTTTCGCTCAGAATATTGGGTACACAGATACGTAATTTTTCTGGAATACCCCACTAAAAAACTCCACTCTTATCAACCAGAGAAGCTAGCTAGGAACCGTTTGAAAAATTACTATCCCTGTTCCTATGCCCACAGGCGCTCCAGATTAGTTTGAAAGGAGGGGAAAAATTCTGAAATGAGCTTCCTCCACTGACGACACCTACTAAAGTCACAGTTTACATTTTTGTCGAAACTGAATTAGTATAATATGCCAGACGTTACCATTTGTCAATCAATGTAAGCATCTAAGACAACTCCTGAAAGAGCTTGTCCGTGTCGCAAAATATGTCATCAAGTTGCTGTCTCTATCTCCTGCAAGCGAAAAATATATCAAAAATTTCCTATGTAAAATATATTGTTGAAGGATCGTGGTATTCTGTATCTAGCATGCTGTTAAGATCGGAAATATCCATACCAAGATGTTTGCAAGTTTCATGTCAGGTCTGCTAGATCAAAAGGAAATCAATCTCATCATGCATCCCATTAAGGGACCGCCACATTTCGCGGATAAAATATCCAATCTATGCTTTCTTTATATCGCGCTCCCAGAACTGTTTTCGATCTCTAAGAGAATGTTGTCTTTGTTTCAGCGTGATCTCGTCTTTGTTGTCTTCGCTTCTGTACCAGTAAAGATTTCCGCACTCTCTAGCAAGGAAGACAATGGGTTCCGTTCAAGAGGACGTTCAACATGCGTATGAAACATGTAACGCTGCTCATCTCTGCACACTACTTAAATATAATAAATAGAGGACCTAAGATTGGCAACAACGCCCTTGAGAAGCTCAAATGCTTCAATGCTCATTCAGTCCTCTGTCAAAGTAAACTTCAATTTGGTGTGAGCGTCAATTGGGTGTCAGCATTAAGGTATGCTGCGTGGCAAATGCATCTCGCTAAAAATATACTCCTTTTAGTTTAGATTATTATTCTGATCACAATATGTTCACCTGTAACGTCTTTCATATCGCAGGAACTGATTATTTGATTCTTGGTCCATTTATTTGATTCTTATTTTTGAATTATGTTGAATTAACAAAGCACATGACAAACGACAGTCAGTAACCCAAGGATGTTATTAGCATATGTAAAAAAGGATAAAGGAAAGAAATAAGCGATATATTACCGTACTGTTCGGACATTACACTGAAGAAAGCGCACCTTAAATCACCAGAAATCTAAAAAAATATTTAAAAAAGGAAATTTATTTAAGCACGGCGACAGGACGGTGTCACCTAAATTGGTGACGGGAGAACAATACAAGCTTGTCACCACCAAACTTAATTTGGACGGTAAAATATGTTGTAGGTGTTGCCTGGAACTGGGATGTATTGATGGTATAATGGATATAACGAAGTATATTAACATTTTAAAACCCAATTTGCATGTTAGCGCTAACCAGCTTGGAATCAGCCGTGATTCGACATTTTTCCAGGATATCAATCCTATTCATACAGCCGTGAATGGCTCTAATCTTCACAACTGTCCTGAGATTCAAAGACGCCTCAAAATCTCCAGATATTTGTCTCATAGGAAATCTGTGGGCAAAAATTAAAGGAGAACTAAAAAGCACGATATTGGAGACGTTCAGGGTCTTTGAAAGGCTCTCAACCAAGTTGAGATAACTAACCTTTCTTAAACGCCCTAATAATCTTTCGAAAAACGATCTAATAACTTCTCAACGAGGTTATCAATCGAAAAGGATAGCCTACAAAATATCAATTACTCCGAATAAATTACTTAGATTTAAATTGTGGAATATCTCATGTTTTCTATAAACCCAAACCTGAATACCCTGACCAAGATACTCCAAATTCGCCTGGCAATGTATGGTTGGTCAGCAATGGTTCTTATCATTCAGTGTACGATGTCAAAACCTAATTTGCGGCCTTTCCTCCATTGATGCAATAAACTTATCGAAAAAGTGGAATTTAAATAATTGCCCAGCCATTGTCGCGATATGCAACGCATGCACTTGATCTAATGCAATAATCGTCAAATTTTATTTTTACGTCATTGCATTAGTGATTGATCAGAATGTCATTTGTTTTAGAGTTTGTTGGAGGAAATTTCGTAAGGTTGGCTGACCATGTACAAATCCTATCAATAAATTATAACGTCCATAAGTGATTTGCTATCGATATAGTTGATTGAATTATCGCCGGATGGTGTATTGCATCTCGCAGCTAGTGCTCAAGCAAATTGCTCAATAAATTACTTTTTCCGTCTGCTCTGATGGAAACTAACCATGGAAAACGCGAAATAAAATTGTTGCGATTGAGACATGAACGAATTCAAATGCGTTTTTTTTTCCTTCGCTCTTTCAACAAGCATTGAACACATTCAAATATTATTTAGCCAGTCTGCATTCAAACATTTTAGCACGTTTGGAGTGAATAATCCAACAAAATTCACAAGCAATTGGTTCATAAGTTGTAGCTTGTAGCGTCAATTTGATAATTCAATTTGACTTTGACGAAAACGTGTTTATTTTCGTGCGAATTTCCTATGTGAATTATTTTTGCAAATATTTTGTTTGGCTACAAACGAAATAATTTACAGCATGACGCGAATAAAGTCTACAGAAGCGGAGCAAATTTAACGAATCATAAGGATTCTGCACCTCGTATTTGACCAATATTTTTTTTTAATATCGTTTAAACCCACAACCACAGAATGCTTAACCATGACGTCCAACAATGAGTCAACCTCCTAATGAAAAAAAATAGGTACAATTTTTTACGTAAAGAAAATTGCATTAGATTGAGTCAGCACTCGAAATTTCAAAATTTCAAAGATAGGCTCCAAGGTAGGTGGGCGTATCCTTAAAAAAAATGGTCAAAAGACTAAATGAGTTAGGATTGCGTGGAGACTACCAGAGCCAGTTAACCGCCTGTAGGTCGTTTACATTTGCAAGTTGAGCCTAACTAATCCATCAACATTGGAATAAGACATTCCGTTCTGATTTTGACTAAGATTTAGACAAATTGGACAAATTGGCTTTGGACAAATTTGTTAAAAAATCAGACAGAATGGTACAGTATATTAGTACCCTTAAACGTGAGTCTATCAGTTTCTAAACCTTCAAAGAATCCCCTCGAAAATTCACTCAATTAATTCCCAGAATTAACAAATAAACATTAAAGGTATTATAGAAGACCCTTCTGATACGCGTTCTCTTCTTTTTTTCTATCATGAAGATTTCAATGGAACTAACTTGTTTGGATGTTTCCTGCAAACATTTGAGGCGTCTTTAGGGATCATTTTTTGCACAAACCTTAAATCGAATGAAATTTCTACTTTCGTGCGGAGCCTGGATAGTATGCACATCCTACGGTAAGCCAGAAATTAAAAAAACAGGAACTTGTGGTCGAGTTTAAGGTAGTTCGGAACTAGAATACACTTTTTGGACCTTCTAGCAGGGTTTCTAGAATATTTCATCGTGCAGGGTGCGGTCGTTAATAATTGGTAAATTTTTCAAAAATAATAATAATAAAAGGTTTTTTATTGTTTCTAAATACTTACAGGACTAAGCTAATAACTTAAAGTGAGAGTTCTTAATTTGGTATTCATTGCATCTACAGTGTTTTTTTTTTGTTTGTACCTCAAATGTTTCTTGTTCACATGGTATATTTATAATAGTAGAGGAACATTCAACAAAAACCTCTTTTAAACTTAACTCTAACTCTAACTTAAACTTAAACTACTACTACTTATGCTAAAACCTATTTACATACTATTTTGGATCTTAGTAATAACTATCAATACTCGGTTGAGGACGCATGATTCCCAGAATTGACAATATTATAGGCTGAATGACCATCTTTAAAAGTATTTTATTCTTTATGTTCAATTGGGATTTGAAGTACAGAATTAAATGCTTTAATGCTTATTCGTTCAATGTGGTCTTTGAACATGAGTTTCTTGTCTAACATTAGCCCAAGGTACTGCAAATTTTTGGACCATGGTATGGTTTGTCTTAAAAAATTAATCGATCGAATAGGCAGCAAGAAACATTTACGTTTTTTGCTGAGAAATATTGCCTTAGTTTTGTAAATATTTATGCATATTTTCCACCTATAGAAGAACTGATATACTTTTTCAAGCATTTTCTCTAAGTTAGCTGTTATGGTACTTTGGTGAGTTCCTGAAGTATAAAAACAGGTATCGTCCGCAAAAGCAGTCATTTGACAGTGCTCGCTTGTAGAAAGATCAGAGAATAGATATTGAAAAGGCTAGGGCTCAGACATGAGCCTTGGGGAACACCAGCAAGGATGCTTCTCACAGTAGAGGTGCTATCTCGGACCTTTACCTTAAATGATCTATCTTTGAGGTAGGAAGCTACCAAATAACGTAAGTATGTTGGAGTTTTGTACTCTTGGAGCTTATAAAGTAAACCTTCGTGCCAGACTCTATCGAATGCTTTCTCAATATCAATGGTGATCATTCCCACTGATTTTATTCCTATTAGAGCTGTCTTACTGTCCTTTCAGACGCGATGCAGCTGGTGCTCCGTTGAATACCCGTGTATGTATAAACCAAACTGAAAGTTAGGAAGTATGTTGGCATTTTCCACAAAGTCTGTGAGTCTTTTAAGAATTAACTTTTCGAAGAGTTTACCAAAGGCTAGCAATAGGCTCATATGGATCCTTCCCAGGCTTTAGAAGTGGTTCTACAACAGCTTTTTTCCTGATGAGTGGAAAATAAGATAGTTTGAGGCACGCATTGAAAAAGAGGCAAGTTAGCACAATCCCTTTCTTTGGCAAATTTTTCATCACAGAATTAGGAATTCCATCGGTCCCAGGAGCTGTACGATTCTTAAAGTTTTTTAGTTGCCTAACTATTTCTCTAGTCTAGATGTAGGTGCCATGGGGCAAGCCAGATGTGTTAGATATACTTTGCAAAGAGTTATCTATCATCGTTTCTGGGATATCATTGCGCATTTAGATTGAGATGTTGTGGTAATTATGAAATTTATCAGCAAGACTTTCCTGTTTTTTGTTCACATGAGTAAGTCTGCTGGCCACTTGCGTCTTAAATTTTTTAATTAACCGAAAGCAGTTATTTTTTTTACTATAGAACTGAACTACTGTTGTGCTAAGACGTAAGGCATTATAATAAGTCCTTCACGTGTTCCATCAAAACCTGCTCGTATTCAGGTGAAAATGTTGTGTCGTATATATCCATCTTTTATGTGAATTTCATTTCTTGTCACGACTTAACACTTGGAGATGCTGTACTTTAGTGAAGCTTACGCAAACTTATCTTCTTCGACATAACCAAATCAACACCCATTTTTAAAGTTTCTTGACTCCAGCTTCCTCTCTTTTTGAATCCTTCTATATAGTTAATTTCCATGATTGTTTGTTTCGGTCTAGGGAACAAATAAACAACACACAAAACAAAAAGGCTCCATTTTGGTGTAGCGCAAGGCTCCATTTTGGGACCAGACTTGTGGAACGCCTCATATGACGGTCTTTTGAGGCTTGCGCTGCCAGATGAGTCGCGGTTGGTCGGCTATGCGAACATCCGCAGCGCAGACTGGGAATGCTAATGCATCAAGACCATACGGATGGATGACCGCCCGCGGGTTCAGTTTGGCACTAGAGAAAACCGAGGTGGTCATTCTCACGAAGAAAAGAATTCCCACGGTAATTCCTTTGCTGATCGGAGATGCGACTGTTTAATTTAAATTTGCAATAAAATATTTGGGACTATTGATCGATTCCAAAATGAGCTTTTCAGAACAGATCAGGGCAACGGCGAAAAAGGCCGCGATAGGCGTCTCAGCTTTAAGTCGACTAATATGCAACATCGGTGGGCCCACACCGAGCAAGCCAGCCTATACTACACCAATAGTGGACCTTGTTTAAATAATAATACTAAAAATATTTTGTGATTTGGTAGTTTGGAAGTGATTATTCAGGCCCTGAGTGTTAGACTCCTTTGTGGTGCTAAGCAAGTTGTCGGTAGTCAATTCCTAAAGTATAAAATTCTTCCCTATCACCTAGACTGGAATCGTTCTTCATCTTTGATCGGGCTAGGCGCCTTGAATCCCATAAAGCCGTGCCTTCGGACCAGGGAGATCCCTCTATCAGCAGGGACAGATTAGGATTGGTAAATAAGCGAGGCGCTTTCCCTTCGTGGAAATAAGCGTTCAAAAGCAGATACATTTGTCCTTTGGATTAAACATTTTACAAATTAAACCATCTGGAGAGAATTCATTTATTCTCTCTTAAAGTCCCCTTGCAGTCTGGACTCTCTGCTCTATAAGAAGAAGATATGGCAGGTGTCAACTACGGTCTACGAGCAAAGTAGAGAATTGTGATTTTTCAATCTAATGAAGATAAGACGGTAATTAAATAACCATTTTTACTGAGCAGTTGCCTCAGGCAATAACCTGCCCAACCATGCTCTCTACTAAACTTCGACCCCAAGTCACACATGATCTATCACCTGCTTTGTTTACTCACCTTTCCCACCACACCATTTTGCTCTTTCTTCCCTTGACTAACTGGCCCCCGCTTTAGCTTTCCGATACCTATGTTTATTCTCCTTCACTATTTTATGCCAGGCGCGCTATCGGGTTATTCTCGTGGGGAACAACCACCGCCGATTTAGAGATTCGTAGATAGAGATATATTTAGAGTTTGGTATGCGGCTGCAATCCGCAAAGCTTCTAGTCTGTGAACTGACATCAGGCACTTTCGGTATGATCCCTAACTACAAGCGCCGACCAAAACTTCGGAGTCTGACAAAAGCACTGATTTACCGTTATATCAAAAAGGGGGTCCGACAAAATTTCTACAGCGTCAACTGAGTATTGTAGGGATCGGACTTCTGTGACGTACTAATTAAGGGCCTTTCAAAAGGACGAAGTTATTTTCAGACACTTCGATGCAAGTAAGTAAGCACATCGATTTCCGTGACATCTACGAAAAGGTGTCACCGCGATCCAAAACCGGATAGCTTTGATCGAAAAAAAAACTTGAGCAGCGCTATACCATTAATTCCTGTGTCAAACTCGGGATAATTAAGGACAACTATGGAAATGCTTCGGAAATGAGCGGCAAATTCTGTTTCCGGAAGGGGCACAAACTTGTCAAATACAACATACGCGTCGGCCGTTCATCATTTTAATGAGTTATGTAAAGGAAGCCAAGGTAAAGACACACTGAACCCCAAATTGCGCACTCGTCTTATCGTTGAAGAGTAAGGGATATCGTACGTTAGCGTCCGAAAAATCATTACAGAGGATATGACCGTGTGAAGTTGCCATGAGTAATAGTCAAAACACAAAAAGTGCACGAAATTCCTAGTAAATTCCAAACTATGTCCAAGGAAAATCCGAATTTCTTTGACAATGATAGCCGGTAACGAAACATGGTATTTTGAATGCAACCCAAATACGAAATGCTAAAACCTAATAAGGAAATCTACGCTCAAACTCATGCGCATCTAATTTTTGAACCATTTTGGTGTAGTTTACAGAAAGTTAGCACCCGATAGGCAAACTTGAAATGTCATTTGATGCGTGAACGTGCACCACTGGTTATTCTGTGATTCTTACCGATTAGTTCATTAAAAAAATCAAACAAATGCAGCCTTCCTACTTCTCAATCCTACCCTGTATGTAGGCATCTGTTACTTGTCTTTTGTTCCGTAATTTTGGTTATAAGGCGACTGAGAGCCGACAGTCTTGTTGTGACTTTGCCTAGCGTTTCTCTGATTTAGTTGAAGAAACTCATTTTTGAGTTAATCATCAGAACGACTCAATGATCAGTCCCCCTAGTTGGACGGGAAACACCCTGGGGATCCCTTCTCGGTCTACGTAACATACCCAGTTTTTTCAAGCGCTGGGTTAAACCCAGGGTATGAGTTTCACTGACACACTCCTTGCAATATGATTCTAAATTTGAAGGACATTTTCTGCACGGTATCTTTGACAGATAATGCACTATGTCACCTACTTTGCTTTAAAAGCATGTCATTCGGGATATTTCAAAGGGTTTTGGCCAAGAATGGAGCCTTGCGTCACACCTGATGTGAAATGAGTTTTTGAAAATAACACATATGTTCTAACATACTTATCATGTATCAATATCCAACATGTAAAGTATATACTTATTACTATTTGTTTATATGTAAGTTTATTGCGAAAGCAAAAATAGATAGTTATTATTCTTACGGTATGATTTAACAAATTTTCGAAGAGCAATATGGGATTACCAAAAAATCTGCCGAAAACCCAAAAAGATTTGCCCTGATTAGCACACCGATCAAGTTTAACGACAGGGTCTTCCCAATGTTACACACAATACACGTAGCCACGAAATATTTACCAAATAATTACGTTAAACGTAACATAAATAAAATTCACCTAGTTCAACGAACACAACCTTCAAAATATTGGAAACTTTCGTTCAACATATTTTTGGCATTCTAATTAACCAAACTAGATATTTTGCAATTCAATCTATTTGTTGATCTCTAAATAAAAATTTTAGTTTTGTTTATATTGCCACACTTAGCGTTAAAATATTTCAATGTTTCAAAATTCTATAGATAAAACATTGTTATTTTTTTGTGTTCTCTTTTCTGTTAACCACATGCACACATAAAACATATGAAAATATTTATTTTAAATAAATACAAAATGCCTTGCGCTAAATTGATTAACATTTGAGAAACAGTAGCAACTATTTTAATTTATTTACACTCAATTAGCTGTGTTGTATTTATTTTCCCAACGGTTTTGTAGGCTAATTCTTCTTTTGTTGTTTTTTTTTAAATATACACAAATTAAGAAATTTTGCCTCCAGTTCTTTTTGTTCAATAGCAATAATTGCTAAAAGCGAGCATTGTCATTGGAAAAAAACAATCACAAACTGGACTGACTGGATAGAAAGCAAAACCTGCAGTGAAACTGAAAAACTTTTTGAGTTTTCTTTCTCGCGGGACAATTGAGAAAACATTTTTTTAGCATTTTATGTGTTAATTTTGTCTTGATTAATAAAAATTATTTTGGTAATTAATAAATATAATGTAGATTTACAACAATGTGCAACATAACATCTCTTAAGCAAATCAAATTTGTTTTCTAAGAAACGCTCTGTCCTATTCCTCTTTTGTAAAACTATGAAGAAAGTCGAGAAAAACTCTTCAGAAGTTGTTAACAAATAGGTATTTAACTCGACTCAAAGAAAATTAATAGCCTTAAAAGGCTAGTAATTTTCGGGTTTCGAAAAAAGGTGAAGAATTGAATCCTGAAACCAGGGTCAGTAGCCACGCAAAGACTTATGTCAAAAGGTAAAAAATCCCAAACATGATGACATAGATTAGAGACACGTAATAGGTAATCGAAGTAATAGGTAATCACGATAATCGACACGATTTTTGAAAGTACGTAAAATTTAGGTATTATAAGCATTTTAGAAATATCAAAAAAAGGATATATGTTCATTCTATGATACCAAATAACTTTAAAAATTACCAGCTGTAATATAAGTTTGGAGTTTAAGACATGTTAACTTCCAATGGTTTCATACATTAACTTTGCTTAATTTGATTCGGTTCAAATTTGCACTATTTTGTTAAATTTCTTGCCATTTAAGGATCCTCATAATTCCCTCTCATAAGGGCCAAGCTCGACGAATCGACGAAAAACCCTAGTAATAGATTTATTATCTATTATCTATTTCTTATTAATTAGAAGGTTTCGCAGTACAAGAAAAAGAAGGTAATCATTTGGTATCAGGTCCGGGGTAAATGGTGGATGCGTCAAAACTTCCCAGCCAAGCTCCGGGGGTTCCTGACGAGTCACTAAAAAAGTGTGTTCGCCGCTCTTTAGCCAAGATGTTTTTTGCTCAATGTTGTCTGTAATCCATTTGCCATCCCGTGTCACTCTCCGTTTAGGAAAGGGTCGATTTCTTTCCTTTTGTCCAAGACTTTGCCGATCAGAAATCGATCTATTAAGTTTTTCGTTGTTCATTGGTATGGCACCCAAACGTCAAGCTTCTGTTTGAATCCAGCTTTGCGCAAATGGTTTCAACTGTTGTATGGTCAACTTTTAACTCGTTGACAATGCTTCAACTTCTAAAATGCCGATCAACTTCGATTATCTCTGTGATTTTATCCACATTTTTAACGACAGGTTTGTCTTTGCGGGGCTCGTCTTTATCGTCAAAAATTTCGGAACGGAATCGACAAAACCAAAATCACACATTATTAGCTGTTACATTTATGGGAATATAAACACCATTCCCAACTTCAGACGCCTGACATACATTTTTAACATTGTGAAAGAAAAGTTGTAAAATGTATCAAATTTTGTTATTGTTGACTTCCATTTTAACATCCTCTTACTTACCACTAAGAGGACACAAGAAAACACGTCAAAAAAAGTTTTTAGTGAAAAATGACACCTTGACAAAGAGCAAAATTCTGAATTCGTTTAATCCACTTTTTTACTTTACAAGATACGGATCACTACAGCCATCTACTCAAAAAATAATGAATTTCTTTTTCCCCAACTTATAATGTTTTCAAAATTCTAAAGTTTAATATATGAAAAGTGACTTTGGGCGTGTGCACTTCTTCAGCCCTTTGCTGGCGGTCATGAAGCTGTTGACCGTGTAAAGTCTCTTTGATTCCCCTCTAAAATAACGGTTTCTCATATATACTTCACATTTTCTTTACTTACATATGCTCAGTGTTTATTTAGATTTCTATATATCAAGTGCATGTGTTGTAAAATGTTATAGAAAAATCGAAATCGTAAGGAAGAAACGGTTCCAAAGAGTGGAAATGCAACTCGACGAGAGGATCTCACAAAAGTCAAAACAACCAACAAACATTGGAGCAATCTGGACTCCAATGCTAATATGCTAAATGAAAAATAAATGGCAAAATAAATAACAAAAATTGTTTTGAGTTTGAAATACCAAATAATATTATAAAAAAAGATTCATTTTAATAACGAATAAAGCATCTGAGCAAAAGGGAAAATTAGTCAAAAGGGAAAATAAATCTTGGAAAATTAGGTGATCATTTTAATTTGCCTTTTAGCAGTACCTCAAAATTAGACAATCAACGGTTGATAGCCACATAGAGCCAAAAATCCTGGTCACAAAAAGCCATAGGAGAAATTAAATACTAGAAAAAAAAGTGAACTAACACGAGATTGTAGCTGTATATTTATTTTTTAAGTATCCACTCTATACAAAACAAAGTCTTCTATAAGCCTGCCATAGCAAAAAAAAAACAAAGCGTAGCAAGAAACCAAAGCGTAGCACAAAAAAGTGATCGGAGGGTCATGACAAAGAAAAAACCTGCAAAAAGCGTATTTAGCAAATAAAGCGAACTTTGCATGATAGAGAACTTGGGCTTTAATTAACGTAGGTGAGCGAAGGAATCATGATTGCTAGCTTTCTGGGTTTACATGTATGTACAAATTATTAATATGGTATAATAATCTCATTACAATAATTTATAACGGTATATGTGAGTCATTGTGCATTAATACAAATTTTACGGTAATTTGGCTAGTACAAAAAGCGGTAGGTGTATACAAGTGATTCTTAACGGAGCTGCACGTCATCCTAGTAGCATGCTAGCCACTATTTTTGATGGTAGTACCAGCCTAGTCTTGATGGGCGAGATACAATATGGCAGCGCCCCTGAAATCTCCATCGCATTAATGTCTGGAAACCGAAAAGGGCAGAAAAACGCACTGTATATATAATTTGAAGTTCTAACCAACTAAACTAAGCACCTTTGTCCTTCGTTTCAACAAGATTTGGAACCGGTTTATGTGAAATATCAGTGCAATTGATGGCAGGCCCACACGTGCTTCGTGGTCGTTCTAACACTTCGCAATTATTATGAGCAATTACAATGAGTAAAATGGCAAATGAACTTTTTTTAGAACTTGAGTCTATTTGCCGACGATTTTTTAACTTTATGATACCATGGCACACGCAGTACCATGTAAATCACAAAACTTACATACAAATTTAAGTCAACGAGATAAGTTAACATACTTAGGGTCAAATCAAAATATGTGACCATTTACCGTTAACTTGAGCCACACTGCGCTTGACAAAAATTACACATTTACAAAAATTTACACATTTGCCAAGTTTAGAACATCCTGATCGACAACAGAAAATAAGCAATCATTAAGAAGCCAAAATTATTTTTACCACTACTTAAAGATTGCAATAGGCTGAAAACCCTGGCTTAGATGACTGTTATTCTGCTGGAGTTCTGCTGTCTATAGAAAATATCCCCGCCCAACATTTGAATCACCAACTTACGCCAATTTCGGGCTCTAATATTTTATTAGATAATATCAAGGATTTACAGGTTAAAGGATACATCTCAGCATTATTCAATCGCGCTATGGAACTACAGTGGCTCCAAAAATTATTCGTTCAACTATAAGTTTATTATAATTTACCACTACAAAATGAAAACTATTGATATTATTTTTAAATTTTTTATTTAGGGCATTTATAGACGCTGACTTACTATGACGAATTATACAAAACAAACATATTTTCATTTAATATGTATTTAATTTAAATAATATTATTGAATCGCACTGGTATAGAATCTACTAAATTTCACGCTACACCACTGGTTATATTTCACCACTTAGTAGCTAAAGCAGATTTCAAATCTATTTTATTTCGAATATTGTAATAACGTATATTTTTTCCAATTTTTTCAATAAATTTTCAATTGGGTTGATATCCAAAGATTGTGGCGGAGTCTCAACCCACTCTGATGTACCCTAAAGTAAAAATATCTTAGTATTCCAAGCCGCATGCATGGGATCGTTATCCTGGATGAAAATGGAACAAAGTCTAGATCCATTTTTTAATGGAGGATGTGGAGCTGTTATTTGAGAATTTTTATACTTTCCTTGTGGTCCATATCCAACATCTTAGGCATTCATACGGCCGCATACGACGCCACATTCATGCTCCAATGAAGGCTTTAAGTTTTTCTTGTACCTCTATGTTTTTTTCGACCATACCATACACCTTCCAAATAACCCATAAATAATATAACTACTTTCATTAGTAATTACAACTGCAGTCCAATCTTCTTTTTGGTGATTTCTGTAAGTTTCAGAAAACAAGATCCTTTTTTCGTTTGTGTTACCAACAAAGAGATTTGCTTCTACCATGATATCCAGCATCACAGAAATATGTTTGAACTTCATTTGTTATTTTCATACAAGTTATTCGTGTCCTTTTTTATTTTTCATTTCAAGAGCTCTTCTTTCGTTAGAAAATTTTGCGTTGAGCCCAAACGATGAGCATTTCTTAAACGTTTGCTAACAAAGACCTGTCAATATTATTTTTGGGCCTTTAAAAACATTTTTCAATTTCACGAATCTAGTTTTCTACGCTACGAAGGTTCGCAATAACTTACCTTTTCTCCTCTTTTCTACGGTGGATTCGTTATGTTTATGTTTTTACTTTAAGCAACAAATGGAAGCAACAGGATTAGTTTGTAAAGTCCATACTTTCTGCATTCATCATTTGTGCCAGAAAAGTACCGTTATCTTGAGGGATGCCAGACAGATCCTGACAGATGTGAGCGAATACTTTTTGGGTGCAGAAATGTGAACAAGTATTCTTATTTTTTATATATAACGTTAGGATATATTTTTATTAATATAATTCGTTAGATGGGAAAAGCATCTACAAATAATAGTTTGGACTTTGTAGTAGTGAATTTAAAAAACTCAGAGGTGTGCGAACACGTTCTGGAGCCGCTGATTGTTAAATCTGATTGGCAACACAACATAATCACCACTGAATCCGTCGATTTTTCCTTTCATTATTTTGAGGACGCGTTTTGGCACGTCCTCAATTCAGTGTCGCTCATGGCTTTAACGTTTTGGCGTTTAAGCTATTTTCAATTCAGTGTCGTGATAGCTATAGTAAACATTTTAACATACTTATTAAGGCTAATAGTGCTCCCATTAATTTTATAGTGCGCTCATACTTCGTATAATAAAAATTTTAACGTAAAAAATGCCAAAATATACTTTGGTACACCGTCAGCATCCATAAAAATTCAAAAAATATTCCTAATTGGTGGAAAATTATTTTGTTACCTTTATCCTCACCTTGACTTATAAATTCACCACTTATCCTATTATTGCGATAACCTTATCTTGACAATAAAATTCTTCAATTCAATGTGCAATTAACCAATTAAAACATTTTTTTCGAAGCGCAACATTACAAGTCAACTACATTAGCCGTTTCATTAATCTGATTTCAATCTCCTATTAAAGTCCACTTATATTCAGATCGTACTTTTTCCGTTCAAAGCTTAACAAGATAAGTTTTCATTTTTATCGGGAAAACGAGACAAGCATGTGCTGACGATAATTTATGTCAGATGTCATTTGTTTTGAAATGTGCCCACAAGCTTTAAATGTTATTCACCCAATTCTTCGTTGGTTTTTCAGAGGGATATTGATGTTGTTTGCACAATCCGAACCCTGACTGTTGGGAAGTTTTTTATTTACAATAGATAATTAATAACAATCGAATGCTACATAATATTGAGTAAATTGCCGCAGTTTGTGCGATTGAAGTATGTGATATCGCATGCCTAATCCCATTTACCCATTTACCATCAATCATAAACGCAGGATGAATTTTTGAAATGGATGCCACTTTTCCGTATTCATTTAAGCTTCAAAGCTAGAAGTCAATTCAAACATGTATTGAAGTAACGTCTTCGTGATAAACTAATCAGAAATTATTAATAATAATTATAATATTCAGCGATTCTCATTGCACCCCGTGCAAAAAAAATGAGATAATAAAATATTATCCGACTTTTTTTTTTGCTACGCAACCGCATCTATGCATCGGATGTCGATACACCTGAATGAATCTTTATAATAAAGATAGGATACACGTAATTCTACATTAAGTTAAATTTATTTGCAATTCTTTTGTTCGATTTGTCTTGTTATTATCTTTTTGTGTACACTTCAATTGTACAATGAATGAATATTTTCATTATATCGCGGTTTCTCCTTTATAAATAACGATGGACATGTTTTATTGATTGGCAATAACAATTAAATTTATAGGTCGTTATTCGATTAATTGATTCATCAACTTTAACTATTAAGTGTAAGGAGTGAATTAAATAGTTTTATTCTTGCCTGCTCATAGAAATTACTTTATTTCTCTATTGTTGAGATCTATCATGAACTTCTTTTTTCACAAAGCGAAGTTTATTTGTTTATTAGGAATCAACCACGCGTCACACGAGCATAAACAAGCATAAAATTTATAAGCATGGCAAAAAATGATCTTTTTAAGTGTATCTATAAGTAGATAAAAATCATTAATATTATGATTCTAGTTGCGCAATTTTGCTCCATCGTTTTTCTGCCAATAATAAGTGAAAATCTGACTGCAGTAACTAATAAAGGTAACTTTGTCGCTGGTCTATGCTTTTCCTTCTTTGGGAAGAAGGATACGAGCTCCATATTTAAAAAAATGACTAATGGAGATTATCCATAAACCTATCTCACTTTAGGCGTCTTCAAAAAGGCGCAAGTGGTGTTCATCTAGGACTTGTGCTATTAAGATAAACAAAGCTAGATGGAAAAATGTCTGGGTAATACGGTGGATGAACGTATCCTGTTGTCGTATCCGTATCCTGTTCGCAACTCGCGATTTTTTCGCCTGTTGACACGTAAATTTAACGTATTAATTCTTTCCGATGGTACACCATTACTCTACGCAAACCTGATCTTAGCAAACACACACCTTTATGCCATGCATAGTCGGCTAAGACACCGATTCACAAGTACACCCGTAGTGTCCGTGTGCTATTTTGGCAAGTTCACATATCGTTTGCCACGCTTCATAATAATAAGGTCGTTCTTGCCTACCCTTTCAAGCAGTTATTCACCAACATAAAAACCCGACTCATAATTACTCAGTGTCACCTTGTATGTACTCAGTCACTTTTCCTCAGAATGATTCCTATGTCTTTAAAGAGTTTCAAATTGACTTGTTTTGTTACTCGAAATCGTCCTGCCAATTTGTCTTGCCATTAAGATGAGTTGTCACGAAGTTATGCCTTCTACTTTAAGTGTTTGAAAACCTTCTCTCCTTCTTTGACATATAAGTTAGTTTATGAAACTTAATAGTCCTGGAATTTTCATTCTGAAGATGAATAGATATATAGATAGATATCATAGATATCTGACCTGAATAATAGTCGCCTCACCATAAATATTTGCAAATATATGATGAAAAACCATATTCCTCCAAAACGAAGCAGAAAATTCAAGTCTTCTGGAAATGACGTTAGCTTCCACCAGTTTCCATAAAAAGCCATGTAATGAGTTGGCATTACTAACATAGTTAAATTAAATTACTAACATAGTTAACATACAGGCTTGGGTAACAAAAATAACAGGCTTAGGTAAAAAAATCGGTTTGCCAGCAAACTCAAACCTAAATTAGGGTTTGTTCTTCTGTGTTCTTCTCCTGGTCCTGTTCTGTTTTCTGTGGTCTCCTATTGCTCTTGGTCTCTTAGGTTTCTTTGCTGTAAGGCCTCAGACAAATGAAGCATTAGTTGGCTAGGCTTGGGCCATGATGAAAGACAAGTTCCTTCTTTGAAGTTCAACTTTCTTCTTCCACGACGCAAGCCTAATAAGTCGTCTGTTGTCCAAGATGATTGATTGTGACATTTTTCTGCTAATATTCTTACTCTTTTTCTGCCTTTGTTAAGAATTGTTTCGTTTTGTTTTCGTTTTGTTAAGAATGGGCCAAAGAGCTCTACTTTTCCTGAGATTCTTTCAACTATTTCAAGCAATATTCGTCTGTTTCAAAGGGTTGTGTCTTATCATGTCCTTTTTGTATTGTTTTGTACGGTTGCACTTTGAAAGTGAGGACTTAGACTTAGTACCCGTCTAAGTCCTCACTTTCAAAGTTAATAGGACTAATATCATCGATTTTTGATATTTTGTCTAAATTATAGATTCCCTTGCCAGAACTCATTCGCATATGCTCGAATATGCTGTTGCACATTCCTCACCATGTCGGTCTTTATCATATTAAATTTGAAAAATATGGAAAATGTAAAGTTTTTTTTATTTTTCTAAATTTTTATTTTTTTAAATTTCCTTCTTCATAGCACTACAGCTCCTCTTCTTGGGCCTTCGCTTCCTACAGTAAACGCCTCAGACTGTCTCATTACAATGACCGCCTCCACCAATTTTTATAGTCAACCAGCGCTTAACTACCATCGTCATTAGAGTCAGACCATCGTTTTCTCGGTTTCCCCACTGATTTTCGCCTTCAGTTCTCCCAATGAATAGTTGAGTTTGCGTTGTTCATCTTTACAATTCACGTGACCAGCCCATTGCAGCTTCCGCAGTCTAATAATTCTTGACCTCAAGCTTGTCAAAAATTTGATACAACTTATGCTTGTATCGACTTTGCTATTGGTACCCGTTAATTATCATTGACTACTGACGTTTAATCCGATCATAACACTAACATTATCAACTTCAATCCCCATTCACTTCTATCCCTTTAGGAATTCCTTTTTGCACCTCACGGCATTAACATGTGAGATCTTACCAATAGGAATCATTTCTCGTTCAAAAAACCATGACAGACATAAGCGGAAACGCACCGCACATTTCGAGTCGAATTCCTCTTCACATATCAATATTTTAGCATTTTAAATTAATTTTATACTATTAGGAGTTACTTTTCACCAAAACTTAAAATTTGACGCTCATGTACTCGATATGATCACTCGGGCACCAACAATTTCAGGCTTCATTCCAAAGCATGTTCATAAATTCAAGCAACATCTTTCTACTGCTCTACGTTTGTTTACTTCTTGGGTTCGTCTGATTCTAGAATATTGTTCTGAAGTCTGGTGTGCCCGCTATCCTTACCTCATTTTGACGATTGAATAGGTCCAACAGCAAGTTCATTTATTTCTATAAAAAACATGCCTTACCAGCCTTATGATTCCCGTTGAACTTTTATTTGTCTCTATTCTTTGGTGTCTTGTCATACTTTCCT
This sequence comes from Stratiomys singularior, assembly GCA_954870665.1. Lineage (NCBI taxonomy): Eukaryota > Metazoa > Arthropoda > Insecta > Diptera > Stratiomyidae > Stratiomys > Stratiomys singularior. The sequence continues at coordinate 34,424,699 of OX940879.1, forward strand.
AGATCTATTCTTTCTGTATCAACTTTGCCCCATTACATTGAGAGCAGGTTTTACATTGATTTATACTTTTGACAACTCTGATTTATCCTTTCTGCTCTCTGCGAGAACGCATCATCCGTTCAAAGTTCCATTTGTGTATACTAATATCTACTTTCACTCACCAACAATCCCGGAATATTTGAGCCCCTCCAACATCAACACCTCCGACTTTGTACTAAGCTGTTAAGGTTACAACACTCATTTCTTTTTATTCGAAGTACCCCCATTTCATTTGAATTCTAGCTTCTATTTTCTTTAATTATTTTTTATGATTCGACTAAGTCTGCAAGAGAGAATATAAATAAATTTATAAATAAACAAATCTTTACGAGAGGTGTAATTTCTTTTGCAAAAGGTAACGATAAATCTATTGCAAAAACCCTCCGCTACTGTGCACGTTTCGTTTAGCTTAACTCCTTTTACTACATCAAACCCATCACCGCTGTTAATAGGTCAAAAACAATTAACTCCCGCTCGTAGATTCAAAACTTTTACACTTCGGTCAAGGGCATGTTCCCAAGCAAACGAAAAATAAACCTGTTAACTCTTATGAAGACGTTACTCAATACGAATGTTATTTTTGGTTTCGAAATAGGTTTCATTTCTCGAAATCCTTCGCCTTTATTTATTTAATTAAATTTCTTTAGCTCTTTTAGCTTAGTGTAGACATGATATTAGCTGAAGGTTATTTTTTCTCCATGTTCATTTAGCGCCAGCAAATTCATCCGAAGTCGAGCATCTGTCAAATAGAATACATCATTGTATTGACAGATGCTCATTGGCAGATAAAATTTATAGAATAATTGGAGCTTAATTCTTCGGGAACCATGTTCGCGTGGAGCTTACATTGCCGTTAATTCGATTCTTCAATTTGATGTGGCACTTAATGTAATGATTCAATGTAATTCAATAACGAGAAAAAGATTAGAGGATTTGAATACTTCATGTAAATCAGTGCAAAACATGTACTTTTCCATCGTAAGCAAATATAATGTTTATTATCATTGTTGAGTTCTCAAAATGTTTACCCATTAATTGACGCTATGTATGTATATTTTTATGTAAATATTGGAGTATTTGTGTCAATATGCGTTTATTTTGGGGAAATGCGAATAAAAATTTGGGGTTAGGGCCTTTCTATATTAAAAACATCTATGATTTTTGACGTGCAGTTTTTGTCCGATTTTGTTACAAAGAAAAGTCCTAGGTAATAGTGGTTTTGTCGTAACTAACTCAACAAATCACTCGGCTGCATAAAATCAAATCTAAATGCGGTGAGATGGATTGCAATGTGAAATAAGGAGGTTACCCTGCTGGTTCTCATTCAGTTTGTTGTGTGAAGCACAAAAAAAATGATTTACTCGAAAAATTTTGCGCTCTAAATGCACCAGTTGAATCGGAAGTACTTACCTTTCATAACTTCTAAGGTTATTTTTGCCGACTAACTGAAAGATCTTTTCCTGATACCATTTATTGATACATCTGAATGATGATCGCAGTTGAAATCGGAGTCTTTTTTATCTTGAAATGGGAACGAACCTGTGCTTTCGTTCCCGGTTATTTAGAATAACAGGAGGATATCATTCTTCATTCTTCTTCTTCTTCTTTGCAGCGCTACAGCCCCTCACGGGCATTCACTGCAATAACCGCATCCAACTGTCTCGGTCCATAAACCGCGACCTCTTATTTCGAAATATGAGCCATGATGAACTATTATATATATGATATATTCTTCGTTATCCATATTAATAACTTCGCAGAAACTGTATCCACCACATTCTTTCTCTATGACGACATAATTAACACTTGCAACAAGGGAAATATGAATGCGTACATCACGTGTCATTTTTAGAAAAGCAAGAATCTATGAATTAAACAATTCCGTCGCCTAACACTTTTGTTATATCGTTTTGAGGAATCTCACTCTTTTTATATGTTTAACTTTAAAAAACCAATTTGTTTTCACTCTTTCTGTTGAGTTATCCGAGCCAGAATAGTGCTAGCAGTATCTAATGCAAAGCATGATTTCTAACAAGCGATAACACTTCGAAATAACTCCCAATCTAACGGTATTCGAGTTAAATTTTCGGGTACATTTATTTTTGTAAGTAAAACTTGTTGGAGATAGGACCTTATGACGAAGGTGCGGAAGCTTACGCATTAACATTTTCTTAAATTTTATCTTTGTCTCACATACATATGTCATTAAATTAAAAGCTCTCTATGTCGCAAAGCTTGCTTGATTTGCTACGGGGGTACTCGTAGCGCTTTCTTTCTGAGGCCCATTTGAACTATTAATGCTTTTTATTAGAAAAACCAGGAAGCAAAAGCACGAGAGGAACTATAATGCTAAAAAGAAGAAGAAGAAAAAAAAGTAGCAGAAACGCAATTGTTCAAAGTGAAAGCTAGCATTCTTCGCCAAACAGAAGATCTTTGTTGGCTAACACCCGTATAATGTTCAGTTGTCAGTTCTAGAGCCAAGGTGCAGGTAGAGAATGATCCTCTTCCTTCAGGAAACATGCCACTGGTCCTTATTTTTACATATATTTATTTTTCTCAATTTAACTCCGCATGTGTGCAATACAATTTCAATGCCCTAAGTATCATTTCCCGAAATTTCGTATGCAGCTCTAGAAAAGATGTCCGGAATTGCAAAAATCAAAACTTTTGGTTTGTATCGCTTTGCTTAAACGCTTCTCAATCAAGAACTCAAAATTTTAGATTTATAGGCTCTTCTCGTCTTCTAACATGGTTGGAATTACGGTACTTTTACGAATGCAATTAAATATATTTTTATGTAAAATCAATCAATATACAATTAATATAAAATGCATTAATCTCGCGTCCTCTACCAATGATGAACATTCTTGAGAATTTGAAATCACATCCTTCAAAGGATTTTCCTGAGAAGATGATATGTTAGAATCAAATTGAATGAATCATTATGAGTCATTTAAATTGTTCTTACAGAAAAAAACATTCGAAACCAATCATGTACGAGTTCTATCGAAGATTACCTCCCAAAGCTACTCTTCTCAAGTCAGAAATTGATATTTATTTATTATTTAAAATATTACGTCAAAATTTGCTTGTATACATATTTATATGAAAAAAAAACAAGATTCATTCTATATATAGTGTCGTACCAAACCTTCAAACTGTAAAGTCGCGAAAAAAGCATCATGGTAACTTGATATTTACTTTGCCGATCTACCACAACAAAATAAATTTTAACTAGATTTGTAAATATTAGAACTATTACTAAGAAAATTGCCAGAAAATTAGTCAGGGTGGATAACATATCAACATAATGTTAACCTTGAGTACCAATCGCTAAGCGCCAACTCATCAATCTTTTGATTGCCATCAAATATTGAATTTATTTTATGTGATTAATCAAGATTACGTATAAATTTCAATAAAAAATACTTATCTGGTTTTTATATGACCGAATAAATTATAATGTGCTTGCACTCTGAACCGTGTCCTTATTCTAACAAAACTGTACGGCAATGAGACCGAAAGATTTTATAGTTTTAAATATTTGAAATTTTGTGTTCTGGTGCATTTTCATGGATTTTTTCACTTCTTCTATTTTTAATAATAGAAGTATTAAAAATTAAAAAAAATATTATTTAAATCATTCAAGCATTAGATACTTATGAATACTTTGCTACGTATAAATTTTTTCAGAAGCATTGAAAAAAACACCATAAATTGTTATAAATATTTGAATTCCGTACTATCCTCTTTCGACGATGTTTAACATCGTTCCGCTTTTTGAGATTGTGTCAATCATTTGGGCTTCAATAACTCTATCAAATAAACAACAATTATACAGCACTAACGAAACTATTTAGAATCCTCCATAAATAATGTCAATGAAAACTGAAATAAATCATCAAAAAATATTTGGGGCAAGTGCCTGTAACCTACTGAACGTGATTAGGTAACTATTTGATTGTCGTTCGCTTCAAAGTTTTACGGAGCCCAATTTTCCGATTATTTGTATAAAAATTATCACTCCTTAAAACAATTCCAAGAGCAATAATAAATTAAATAACCCAGCTTGTCAAATTGGTTTTATGATATCACACGAAGCCTGCCAGCAAATTTTATCTTGAAGTTTTCAACCGCATTTGAATTGCACCATTCATCCGCTATGTATGAAATACAACAAACACCACATACTGATTCGAGCGAATGCATCCTACATGACCACATGGTTCAATGTTCCCATTAGACACCTAAACATGGCATGTAAATTAGACGCACAAATCAAAGTATGTAATAATATTTAAAAAGCCGCTAAGTACCATTACTGGTTCATACTAGCTCAAACCGACGCGAATATCGTGTGGCATTATTAATTATTCATATGTACATTCATATGTTACCGGCCACACTTGTAAACGTTTCACGACTAACTAATTTTCCTTAATTACATTATCACCTTTTTATGGTATCGTAACCGAATTAATAATATATGAGACATTTATTATCGGTAAATTCACTTTTGATTGGCCTTGGACTTTTTTCCTAGAGGAATCATCTTCATTTTGCGATTAATTTTGATATTTGAGTTTTTGCTAAAAAAAAGCTTGTTCACAGGCGATTTCCTGCTAAAATACAAATATTTAAATTAAATGTGGCAAAAATTCAGATAGTTGATCGTATGCACGATATTCATAAATTATTAAATCTGGTTCCAGCTTTAAATTTTCCAGGTGCCTTAAGTATAATAAATGACCGAATATAAAAGTTAGACTTAATTTGATACAAGATAAAATCCAAAATGAAAAGTAATTTAAAATTTAATCAATAAATATCAAGAAAAACGTATAATATAACAATCTACATCAAACATTGGACTCTCGATTTTAAAGAATTTGGGGAAAATTTAATCTTCATACAAAGCAAAAAATTTTAATTTAAAAATTTAATTAAATTAATTTAATTAAAAAATTTATTTTAAAGAATTTGGGGAAAATTTAATCTTCATACAAAGCAAAAAATTTCAATTTAAAAATTTAATTAAATTAATTTAATTAAAAAATTTAAAAAATGTTTTCTTTATATAAAGGAAAAAATCGATTGTATATTATCAACGATGTACGTCTGAATACAAATTGACTAACAACTAATATATTCAACAAATAGGAACAATCAACCGTGTTGAAAATTGACAACCCCATTGGAAATAAACTAATGCCAAAGCCTAACAGTACACCAAAATACAACACCATCGCCACATGGAAACTGAGATGAAGGGACTGCAACATGGCTTACGAGGTTTGCACCAAAAGCACAAAACCTGACTTCATATCCCCATATTCTGGGGACTGGTACTATTCTGTACCACAATTTGAGAGAATCCTTCAAAGTAATCCTCATTTGATTGAAAAACACGCTCTCAGTGGGTCTTGCACTTCCTGAAGAAGTCCTGGAAGCCAAATTTGAAGGTTACCTTCAGTGCATGCGTCACATTAGTTTCAACCGTTTCAACCAATGTTTCTTTAAGCGTCATTTGTACTGTGGGAAAGAGCCAAAAGTTTCAAAGAGTTTTTTGGAACGATATGGAGGTTAGCGAAGCTATATACTTGTTACCTTGTCAAATCTGACTGCGCATGGCTTATTGCAGTGATAATGTTGGGAAAAAATGGCCAACTAAGCAAAAAAATGCTTTGATCTTAAATGTGTCCGTTTTCTTGTTACTGCATCATACAATTATTTGAACTTTTGAACGTCATATTCCTCAGCTGTGGTTTAAATTCTGCGAGCATATTCATGGTGCATAACACCTTCAGTAAAAATTCTCTTGACTCATTCCGACTTTAAAATGACTTTTTTAGATGATTTACCACCAACAACAATCATCTTCAGTACATTTTCATAATGAAGGTTGAGACCCAATGCCTGCTTTCTTTGCTTTACATTACCTCAAATATCATAGCAAGCGAAGCAGATAAAGCGTATCAAGATTTAACGTACGCTTTGAACGAGTGATTTGACATATGCTAGCTGTGCTATGTTCCCTCCCATACGTCAGGAGAATTCGTTCAAAACAGCTTTAAAAAGTATCAAAAATGATGTGATCATCCTTCACCTGTTGTTTTGATTGACTAAAACAAGATTTAGTAAAATTCTCAGCCAGAATGATAAATCCTGATGAATTCAAATTTTGAAAATAAATCCAAATTAGGTTTAACGTTTGTTCTGATAAGATAAGCTGTCAAAGCAAAGCGTCAAATTGTTTTCGCTCAACCTTGCCCTAGAGTTGTACATGTTCTTCATTGGAGCTGTCAAAACATGCAACACAAGCGAAGCGCTGCTTGGGCCTCCATCTTTAGAAACCATTTCGCAATTGAGATTTACTTTTGTAAGTTAGCAATTTTTAAAATTTTTAATTTGAATTTCACACATACTCCATTCATTTCTAAATTCTCGGTTAAAATTCTGCAAACAGCAGTTTTTGATACTTCAAGATCACTTTCTAGTTCGCGTATAGTGAACTAACGATTCCCTTCAATCATGAGTCATACTTGTTTGACGTTTGCTGCTGACATTGCGCTTGAAGTTGGACCAAAACGAGAATCACTGCAAGCTGATGTGTGACCATCTTTAAGATCATTGTACATCTCTTTTATTTTTGTTTGGCTCTTACAATCCCCTCAAATGCCTAATTCATCATATCAATTTTTTCCGTGCTAGTTTTTCGAGATTAAAGCTAAATTTGGACTACCTGTAGAGTTGCCGTTCGTATTGATACATGTTACCTGATGCTGGAAAGTTGTATTCTGACCAATTAAAGAAAGGCCGGAGTTTTATCGTATTAAAGTCGCTAATATATTTCCTAGATCCAGCGAGTCTTGAATACTTTTGACTGGAGACATGTTTCGGGTGTTTGGGGTAAGTTTTAACTCATTTTCTATTCCCTTGCTCTCCGGGATGTTAGAATCAACTGAAATTGATTAAACGCGTCCCCGAATCCACAAAAAAAAATCAATAAGGTCATACTGTTTTTAGCGTTTCTATTTGCACTAAAGAAGTCATCAAGTGGAGCACTCAGCACAAGGACAATCTGCGTTCGTAGACACACAACTACAAATAATGTGACTACGCAGAACAAATTTAAATCGTACATATGATCAGGTACGTACGCATAAAGCAGATGGAAGGCCCAAGTCATTAGACCAATATATTAGAAAAACTAGAGGTCTACATACTCAGGAAAACACACATAAAATTATCAAGGAACAATTGATGACCAACTCTTACATAATATTTTCAGTACTCGATCCAATTCTTATCAGGAAAAGAAACCTGTGGTTCCTGGTACGTTAAGGAAGAGCGTGGCAAGAGTATCGTAAGAAAGGATAATGTCCTATTAACCGATTGAGGATAGTTAGACAATAGGAAGACTGACCAATTTAAATGTTGTTTACCTGGTGTAGGAAACCTCTTCCTATGGCGAGTATGTGAAAGAAATTTAATCTACGTAGATCTTCTGTGAGAGAAACAATAAAGCCGCTACAAGAAAACGTTTCGAAACCGTATTTCTTGCATGCACCCGAAGGGATGACAAATATCTTTTGAGACATTACGGTGGCCATGAAAAAGTATAAGACATATATTCAAAAGTGGCTGAATCGGTTTAAATTGTTACTCATTACTCATTACTTACTCAACTTTCGACGGGCTTGGAATTCTAAGCTAAACCAGTTCGTCAAACGTTCTGTCGAAAATCTTATATAGCTGCGTCTTAGGGGCTGCTTGTCAAAGTAAGATTTTGGTGCTTTGCCTACAGCTTAAACAATTTTAAGATTGCCGAAATTTGCAAGATAGCTTTGATATTAACTGCCAAACGGTAAATCATCATAAACAATACAACCTGGATTTTTCAGGAGGACATCGTTTCCAAAAACAAGAACGACTCCGGACTGACTATCTGACTGTCTGTCACATCAAAGTCACATAATCACACTAGATTTATCTTCCACAATTACCAGATACTAATACCATCGAGAAATTCAGCATGTTTGGGCCGCTTTAAAGAGCGCACCGGAAAGTTGGAGGATAGTATTATTCGAAGGAGTAAAAAGACCTTTATAGTTTTTTTCTTTGTCCTTCGAATAAAGTTCCATCGTTCCCCGTCCGTTTTTCTTGTATCGTACGCATTAATGTTTCGAGAGTGAGCCATCTACAGAGTGTGATTTCTTCCTTGTTGAAAGAATTTAATTTTTTAAATTTAGATTATACACCAGCTTTTGTGTCAAAGTGCTCTAACCATCTTCCCCAAAGCAAACTTACTTTTGGTAGTAACACCAATGTAACAGCAACTTACACTTACAGAATTTCATGTGCATTATTATTACTTGATTTTCTCTGTACTGGTTGAACCCTACGTTTTTTGAAGTTTCTTCAATAGTATGCGCATTGTTTAAACTAATTTACTACGAGTTAGTAAAGTACAAATATTTTTATACAGCGTCAAGAGAGACATTTTTGCCTTTGACCCGATAATGTCACGTGAGCACCGGGGGACATAAGTAATTTATCGTCCTGCATCTTAGATGCTTCCAACTTTGTTATACTGGTCTTTGTCGAAGTCTGACAAATGTATAATAAAAATTAAGGGACCGAGAACAGAGTGTTAGGGACTACCTGCGTTGATCAGAACGTCGTTGTTTTTGACTCTATTATTCCTTCCTATTAGATGGTCTGCCAGCTACACAACTTTATAAAAAAGGATATACTGTAGTTTGTTGATCAGCGCAGCTGTCGACAAGGTGTGGAAATTTAATCGGAAGTCTGGCGCGCAAGCTAACTATCTTAGTTTGTTTCTGGATTTCTTTTCACATTCACCCTAGGATGATGAAGGCATTTCAAAATGATTGAGTAAGAAATTGTGGCGAGTGCTACAATGACAATTCCAGTAGAGTGTATTATATGCATCGAAGGGAACAAGTAGTAGCCAAATGAGCCATTGTCTGGAGTAGAAAGGGTAGCAACTTTCAAAATAACTTTTCCATACTTATCAATGTATGTGGCCAAGCGTAGTGTTAAAATATTAATGCTTCAAGTCTGGGATAACATTCTTTACGTTTGTCTCCTACTACCCGTTTTAAACGCATCACCTGTTGCTCGTAGGGTTTTGTCGTTACAAGTTTCATTGCGTTCTAACAGTTCCTAATGCGAAATATCCTTCCGATTCGATCAAAGCACTAACTAAGACTCATTAATACTCTAATTTCGAAATTGTCTTGCTGGTTGAATCAATATCATCAATACCAATATTGATGCGATGCATATATCATGTCGAGTTTAGTGGTTAGACAAAACAAGAGACGAATTTAAATACTTCGTGAGTTGTCTTGGATAAGCATTAAAATTTATTTGAAAGTTATGTGTGCAGCGCGACCTCTCGTCAGAAAGAGCTGAAGATCGCTACATGTCGCCAAAACGCGTCATCGATAGGTTAAAATACAAGGGACGGTGGGCCAAATTATAATGTACAAACTTTAGCCAGCGCAAACCAACAAACCAATTCAATTATAAGCACTTGTTTGGTTCCTCGCACAGTTCAGAGGCACGCAACCTTTTTTTTAAATTTTTGAATTTTTATTCTGGGTTACAAATTAACACTTGCATTTACACTCTGAACGTCCGGAAGATAAACTTTCGCAAGAGTAGCTTTACGCGCTATCACAGCTCAAGGACCACTTGCACTAATCAAGATTTGATTGATGTCAAATTCGTGATAACCGAGCGACCTTGCTGTTAATTGGACGGGTGATAAATCACTGATTAAAAGAGCGAGGGATTAACCATGTACTTGAAGTTTTTCACATTAAGCTCTCGTCTTGTTGCTACTTAGTATGAACTAAACAAATTGCTGGATCTCAATGGAACGGTGATTATTTTTCGCTCCTGCAATCGAAAAATAAAAACAATACGATTCCCTTTTCCGTACTAAAGTGTAAAATGAAACAGAATTTTTCTGGAATTCAACATAGAAGGTATTAATATTGGCAGGAGCAAATGTTTTTTAACTAATAAACAACAAGCATTGCTGCCCCGAAGATTTCAAATTCTCACAAAAAGACCATCAGATCGATAACACAAAGACAATTGAAATTAATGCGCTGGGTGGCGCCCAGAACTGATCCAGGATATGCAAACATAGAAGAGGATACATTATGCTGCGAAATGGAAATTGCTTTGAATAATGCTTTTAACCGGATGACAAAGAGAAATTCCTGTGTGGAGTTACAAAATAAGTCTCCTTCTTCTGATTACACTACTCTTGTAATGTATAAAATTGCAGATAAGGTTAATAATGTGCATGTAGAGAGAGCAAGCCTGAGAGGTTGGCAGAGGGATGGAGTTTGGCAATATACTTTCATCAACAACAAGCGACTTTTCTTCAAATTTCTTCCTAATAAGGGCTGTTAACCAAGCCATAAGTCATTACACTGAGAAACTGTCAGTATAAAAGTTTCGCAGTTGACCCAAATTTAATTTCGAAATAGACTCTTCGATCCTTCAACAAACGCAATTTCCTTCCTGCATTCCATGAAAGATTTCACAACATATTTAAAAATAAGAAGGATGTGTAGTGAAATCGAGAAACAAAATGTTCATTTTCATGAAATTAAAATGAACATAAATGAGTTGTCCATTTTTTCAACATTTGTCCGACGATTAGCAATTTGCAATCTAAATGCACATGGCCGTATATGTAACTCATACACTAACTTACATTTCGAGGAAACAAATCGTTAAACTGAAATTCAGAACAGCATGAACTTAACCGAAATCATTAACGTCATTGTGATGCTTTCATTTTTCAACCTCTTTTCTTTTCAACAATGAAAATCAACAACCATATGATGCTACTTATATACAAAACTGTTGTTATTTAAGACATCAATAAAATTAATACTTAAACCGCTTAATTATAAATTATAGCCCCAATTTTTTCCACTGTTTTATTACATTCTCATGGCAATTTGAAAGATAATTGTGGATACTATAAAACCATTTTGTTATAATCGTGCATTATCGTGATAAGAGCTAACGTAGGATGAGATAGTGTTGAAATTTTAACGGATAAAATGATAAACATCAATTTTTTGGCGGGTAGCAATAATGAAATTATATTTTGCTTTGTAAATTTGATTTGATAAGCTACTGTTTGATTTTCCGTGAAATTCATTCTTTCTGTAAATATAATCGTTGCAAACGTTGTATTGTGGGTGAATGTTACTACTGTTTGTAAATACAAATTAAACCGATTTTGAATATCATTTTATCATTCATTGTTTTACAACAAAGGGAAAGATATTTCCCTGCATACTGAAAGTCATCACAAGGTTTAAATTAAGTTTTATAGGTCGATTCAATCATCTAACAATAGCGTTTATGTAATTCTAATAGGAAGGCTTTGTCTAAAAATAGTCTGGATTACTTAAAAAACAATTTCTTTGTGAATTCAACTTTCAAAGATGATCCTCTGCCATTTTTATTTAAATATGATTCCGGGCATGTGAGCACCACAACTGACACGGAGCAAGTTCAAATTGAATTCTACTGTAACCAGTTTTCTTTCTTTTTTTTTCTTATTATCTCGCCAATAACGCAGTGAATGTTGACTTCCAAATGGTCAACCGTCTTGGGCTTAATTTCATTTGATGAGTGACTTAATGTATCCCCACCAGAAATAGTCCAACGGTGTTAGATAACAAGATCTTTCCACAGGTTCAAAAAGAGAAATTATGCGCTCATCAAATGCTTCTTTCAATAAGTCAATAGTTGTACGAGCTGTATGGCATGTTGTGAGATACTGTTGAAACAAGAAGCACCCTAGATTACGGTGAGTTAATCTCCGAACGAGAAAGTCATTGATCATGGCTTTCTAGTGGTCACCATTGACCGTATTATTATTTCCAGCCACATTTTCAAGATATATGGATCAATGGTTCCACCGGCCCATAAAGAACACCAAGCAGTGACTTTTTCCGGATGTACCGGTGTTTGTACAACTGCCTGTGGTTGATTATCACTCCAAGTGCGGTAATTTCGTTTATTGACGTAGCCATTCAACCAGAAATGAGCATCATTGCTGAACAAAATCTTCTTACGAAATTTGGAATCTGCGACAATTTGTTATTGAGCCCACACACTGAGTCTACGCTGTGCCAGGAAGTCGTAAAACATTTTATAATGTGGATGGACACAGGTTTAATCATTGAGCACGATGTCCAATGGACTCACTTAGTTCTTCATCAATACTACGCTCTGCAGCTGCTATGGTTACTTCATTACGCACTGTTCATCGTCCGGATGAATGAGTATTATGATTGAAAGTGAACATGGTGTGGAAACGACCCATGTTTAATTGAATTAATTGTTCTGATGGACACTTCGGTCTTAAAACTGACGGAATACGTAATGAGTTTCTTGAACAGAACCAATTTTTGCAGACGTTGCTCAGGCCTGAATCTATTCATTAGAAAATGACCACCAAACTTATCAAAAAACCCATAACAGCTGTCATATCATACTTTATATTAAAAAGTGTTGCCAGCTTAAAGATCTTGACCCCTAATAAACACCCTCTAGAAAGATTAGTATGTAGGTGAGGTTGAACGAACCCATTTGCTGATTTTGCTTTTCTAAGAGTTCTCTTCTATGTTAAAAGTGCAGATAGACTTAAGTAAGTAGAATTATCAATGAACTGATATGCTAGGATTTTCAGTACGCAGAAGGCGATTGGATCATTCTTGATTTACGGCTGAATAACTATAGCTTTAATTTTAGCGAAGCCTTCTCTAACAACCTACTGAGGGGTACTGCATCAAAATTGAATAAAATTGAGATATGCAAACAAAAATAAAACCGTCACATAAACTTTTAATATTTGAAACTTTACACACTGTTGGTATTTTGTTAAGCTAAGATATAATCCGTATATGAATGTATAAAAGAATTGACCCATGAAGCACTAAATAAGTAGTTTTTATGTTATGTCTAGTTTCAAAAAGTTTTCAGAATTCCAGGGGTGAATACATTAACCTAAAGTACTTGCAAGCAAAAACTGAACATGAATTCATGTAATCTTTAAAAAATCCGTAAATAAAATTCCCAAGTCACCGTATGTAACATATGACCGTGTAATAGGAAATGTAAAATTAAAAACTCTATCTCTTTGTAATGTTACATATCTGTTATGTTACATATCTTGTGACCGCTTACATAGCAACCCGATAATAATAAAATGCATGATAATCAATTTTAAAGATTCATACATATTCTTTCCCGAGTAAAAAAAATAATAATCATGCGTGTGATTTGTTATATAAATATAAAAAAACAAAATAATTACATGTTGAATTCAATAAAGGTCTTACTTGTAAATGGATATGCGCACAATTATTATTGTTGGAAAATGCTTCGTCATGAACCATTTATAATTATTGCAGCATATCTGTAAATGTTTAATACGTAATATCGGAATTTATTGGAAAATTTAACGAACACGAAATGATGTAACGGATAATTATATTTCCAAAGAGCAACACTACGGAAAATAGCCTAAGAAGAGGAATTTGAACAAATTTTAACATGCCTACACCAATCTACAAGACACAGCAGTGCATATGTGCAAGAAATAAATAATGCAATTGGGCATAATCAAGTGCATGCCATTAAATGGAGTTCAAGTTATGTAAAGTTTATAATGTTATTTAATTTTCAAGTGCAGTCGCTAATCATAGCAGTGTGTATAAACGTATTCCAGTATCAATCATTCATAGATGCAAGTCTCTGAATGGATAATATCGAGTGTCTCTATTTATTTATTTCATTTATCTATCTATTTATTTCTTTGTGTCTTGTCTACAAGAGCTTGTCCTTCCACGAGGCTCCAACGAAAAGTATTTTCAGCAACGCTTCCCAGAACTAGATGTAAAATTAGTTTATTTAATTTTGTAACACAAAAACATAAACTGGCAATGTTAATAAACATCCAAAAAAAACCCTCCCCCCTGTACAAACTGCAAAAAAGCATAAATTTTTTAAGTCGAGTGGTCAATTTATCACAGACTAATTTCTCTCAAACGGAGATAAATTTCCTTAGTCAAGGCTCAAAATATAACTCCAACTTCAACCTGGAAAAATTAATAGAAACGCTAATTGCTGAGGCTGAAGTAACATTTTTTAACCAAACAAACTCCTTTATAAAAAAAGAGAGTATCAAAAACATAATAAAAAATGCTCCTCTAAATCTCAATTCAAACCTATCCTCCGCCATAAAATCAATTTCAAAAAAAAAAATCAAACAATCAAAACAAAGATTTAATAGTTACGAAAGCTGATAAAGGCAATGTCATTATCGAAAAAGCCCAATTTAACCAAAAAATCTTTGATTTTATAGAAAAATAAAATGTTAACATCTTAACTAAGGACCCCACAAATACAATTCAAACTGTCTTGAAAGGTATTCTCAAATCCACCAAGCACATTTTCCTCGAAAACGAGAAATTTCGACTGACAAATATGAACCCGATGGCCCCAAAACTTTATGGACTTGTAAAAGTACATAAAGAGAATAACCCCATTAGACCAGTTGTCTCCTTTATAAACAGCCCCTTGAGACAAATAGCAATCGCTTTTAATAAAGTCTTTAAAGAAACTACTAACTTCAATGCATCTAACAGCATAAAAAACTCCACAGCCCTGGTCAAAAAGTTGGCCCATCTTAATATTCCAAATAACTGCTCTCTTATATCATTTGATGTTACAAACATGTTTTCCGATATTCCATATAAAGATTCTCTTGATATAGCCAAGAATCTTTTGTCCTCCAAAAACATCGACCCGGTTTTAGAAACGGAAATTAGAACTTTGCTAGAATTCTGTCTTAGGGAAAACTATTTTCAGTTTGGAAACACTTTCTATAGACAGAAAAAAGGGCTAGCTATGGGTTCCCCTCTGAGTCCGCTTATGGCAGACCTTTTTATGGATAAAATTGAGGCAGCTGTTTTACAATCTGAATTCGCAAACCATGTTATTTTTTTGGTATAGATACTTTGATGATATCCTTATTGGCTTTACAGGAAACAATTACCAACTGTCCCAGCTTCCAAGTTTCTGCAACAACATACATCCCTCCATCTCCTTTACAGTTGGAAAGGAAAATAATCGGAAAATTGATTTTCTGGATCTGGCCATCATCAGAAATCTTTTAATTAGCCTAGAATTTAACATTTTTAGAAAGCCCTCCTCGGATGCAACTATTCCAGCCCATTCATTCCACCCTTGGTCCCACAAGATATCGGCTTTAAGATCGATGGTTGACCGTGCGTTTTCCATACTTCTTTCTAAGGAACTTCTGAATACCGAAATTTCAACCATCAAAGAAATAGCAAATAACAGCGGCTTTTCAAATCAGCTTATTAATCATCTTATTAATAAAAAACATAAGACAGAAACAATTTATAAAATTTATTCGAAGATAGAAGAAACAATCCACAGAAAATCTGTACTCCTTTCATATTTTGGTACAATATCCGATAATATTTCTCGAATTTTAGCTAATGATAATATTCACATTGCCTTCAAGCCTAGCCAAAAAATTTCCACCCTTTTCTACAATGCCAAACGATCAACAAGCAAATTTAAAAAATCCGGAGTCTATAAAATTACATGTGGATAATGTTATTTTAGGTATATTGGCCAAACAGATAGATCCTTTAATGCCAGGTTTAATAAGCATTTCAAATCCTACATTCATCAAAAATCCAATTCTAACGTAGCAAACTTCCTGGAAACCAACCATGAATTCCCGAAGTTTTTGGTAGATCAATTTATCCATTTTCACTTAGAACTTATAAATGATTTATACCCCTGCTAGCTAACTCAGCGAAGACTCATGGGTGTGGAAGTTCAGATCAAATTTGTCAAATACTTCGAAAGTGAATTTAATATTTACAAAGAAAGGTGGAAAGAGCTCAAGCTGGTTTCGAACACTTCGAGAACGTTTCTTTCTCTTCACTTCACTTTCTTTCACTTTCGAACACTTTCGAAGTATTCGACAAATTTGATCAGAACTTCCGCACCCATGAGTCTTCGCTGAGTTAGCTAGCAAGGGTATAAATCACTCATAAGTTTGTAGCGCCCCTGTCGTACGTGTCATAATTTCGACTGTGACTGTACTCGTGACTGGCACTACTACATTAATAAAAGATACCATTATCAATCCGAATTCGAACAAGTGAACACGCGTTCCCAAGCTATTTGTATATCTAAATAATAAACTATCGTAATAATTCGACACAGCGTTTAATTATTGGGACAGTAAACCGCTGATCCTAAAAGTTCTAAGTGAAAATGGATAAATTGATCCGCCAAAAACATCGATAAAGCTTACCACAGGCAATTTGGAAAATAGGACAAGTTCAAGCTGAGAGCAACAATCATAACACGTAAAAATAGCCAGACGACATCCACCTAGCTGGTAGTGCCAATTGATGCGTCCCAGCCTGTGAGTTGGCACCTGATGAGAAGCGGCAGGGACGCGTTTTCGAAACCAGCTTGAGCTCTTTCGACGTTTCTTTGTAAATATCATGAATTCCCTGCAATTGAGAAATGACAGATCCTCCATAACGTATCTAAGTCCTATAAACTCAATCTTTTAGAAGCACTAGAAATTCATATACACCTAGGAATTAATGATTTCACTGTCCTTCATGACCAATCCAACACATTAAAATTTACCCTCTTTGATGCATTAGCATAATTCCTTTTTCATTCATAATTTTATAGGATATAAAAGGTAGGCTCAAGTCCAAAATTATACGTTATTATTATACAAATTTATAATACGTTCCTGCCCAAACATTTATACACTTAAGTTAAGTTCCCAGGTGAACTACAAAATCTTAGAAATCAGCCGTAGGATTATAAAACTACTAAGAAAAGGACAAGCCTTTAAATGTAGATATTCCCAGAGAGCTTCCATTGGCTTTTCTGGAGAGCTTCCAACTTTGAATGAAGTCTCATCCGCCATCAAAGCCCAAAAGAATAATTAAGCGCCGGGCATCGATCATCAAATACGGTGGCGGTAGATCAAGAAGCCATCCACAAAATAATCCAGCTCATCTGCCAACAAAAACATATGCCGAAGGAGTGAAGCCAGTCAATTATATTCACTATTCACCAAAAAGGTGACAAGATACAGAGTGAAAACTATAAAGGTATATCATTAATTTGTACGGCATACAAAATATTTTCGAAAGACTTGGAAAATAAAATCAGATCAAACGCCACCATAAAGCCACCTTGATATTCCCAAATAATAGTGTTGCTATTATTGGAGAGTATCAAGGTGGCTTTCGAGCTGGTAAATCGACGATAGACCAATTGTTTACTATCAAGCAGGTAATTGAGAAATGCTGGGAGATCAACACATACATTTGCCAGATTTTCACTGGTTTTAAGCAAGCATACGACAGTATTGATCGTCACGTATTATATCAAATATTGCTTCCCAGTCAAATGAGTCCGTCTTACCAAAATTACAATAACGTTTGCATCCTCCAAGATTCGTATCAATAACCAACTCACCGACGCGTTTGACACAAATACCGGGCTAAAGTAGTGAGATGGGTTGGCCTCTTGGCTACTCAATTTGGCTCAGGAATATGTGTGAACCTAGCTACCTGTCGATACAAGAGGCACACCAACTAATACCCAAAAAAAATCTCAGTTGGCGAATACAGTACCGAAAATGTGTACCTAGGCGCCAAAGTAACGAGAAACGCTAATGAAAGAGACGATATACTCCGAAGGGAACAGTTCGTACATAAAAACTTTAATTCCGTTCTGACAATTACAAATACCAGCTTTGTGCACAGGAAATAAAGCAATTATACGCCAGAAATGCGCTTCCAGGCGCTTCCTAGCCTGGAAGCATTATGGTCTGGGGCTGCATATCAGACACAGGAGTCAGAAAATGCTATTTATCGAGGACCGAATGTACACTGCAAAATACATAAATGTCTAAGAATGTGCATTAACTGCGATTCCTGCTCTGTTCGGTGATACGAATGTGGATGGGACTCAATTCCAGCAGGACAACGCACCATGCCATAAATCATGGTTTAAATTATGGAAACCATATGGAATGGTTTCGAGAAAACTCTATCCATCTCCATTAGTGGCCCGCTCCGTCGCCGGATCTGAATCCCATTGAGCATTTATGGACGATCTTGAAGCGTCAGGTCTGGCGTCACACAATAAACTCGAAAGAAGAGCTCAAAAGTTTCCTTCGTCAAAAGTGGAACGCCATTATTGCAAGAATCTTGTGAGCTCTATGCCAACAAGAATTTCCGCTGTGATAATGCCAAAAGGTGGAGCTACAAAATATTGAAACATTTACAATAAAACTCATTTGGAAACTATTAGAAATTGTTTTATTATACTTCTTTTATCACTTCCGAAAAAAATCCATTCTAATTGGGGTGCTAAACTTAATTTTATTCGATCCCTTTTGTTCGGCATTCCTCATATCTCATTTTATACGATTACAATGAATATAATTTCAACTTTTCGGTGCCTTTGATTTATTTTTTATGTTTTGTTTTGTGGCTAATCGAACATATGCATCTACTATATGTGAACTCTGCGTCCATTTGTATAGGTTTTTGTTCTACAGGTTTTCCCAAGATCGCATCCGTGTAAATCGAGAGATTAGTGTATATAAATCAATTCCTTGTCGAGTAGATAAACTACGAGTCCTCATTTTTTTAAATAAACCTAAACAAAATAATGACATCAATTTCATAAGTTTGTTTAATACGAAGAACCAACTATAACAATAAAGAAACGTGAAATCTACATCAAAGCGAAGTTTGTTTGTTTCAGAATTCCGCTAAACTATTTATTTACTTTTAGTATAAGGAGAATAAACGTAATCATTGTCAAGAAAAGAAACATAATTCATAGTTCATGTAAGCCTAACAAAGCAAATTATTGTTTGCTGATTACCTTATGCCTTACACGTGGATTTGATATGTTTATCAAAATTATTAGGGCTTGCGTAGACTAAATTTAGTAAACAGTTTCCAAGCATTTTAGTATTTTTATATGTCATGGAGTTAAGGCAATCCGCGGATCGCTACTGTACAAGGCACGTGTACTTATTGAATATATGCAGACTTTTTGCTAATTATTTTGCATAACAAAATTTTGCATTTTTAATTGCATTGTAGATTTATAAAAGATTCATTATATTATTTGTTAATTAAAAATTTACATTGAATAAACATGACACTGACTTTTTTTATTTTTCGTTGCAGTTTTTATCATCCCGCAGCGGATTGTTCTGGCAATTATGGGATTTCTGGCTATTTGCAATGCATACACAATGAGAATATGTTTATCGGTAGCAATTACTCAAATGGTAAATAAGACTGGAGGCGGTGGTGGACCAATAGTTGATGGAGAATGTCCCGTAGACGATAATAACGAAAGTTCACCCGACGTAAGTATTTTAAACATTATAAAGTAGACAAAATCTTTGTTGCCTCGATGTTTTTGCGCCTTTACAACTTCGTTTTCAGTGTTTTTCATTATGGTTTAGTTTCAGACCTATTACTCTATTTATACTCTCCATCATTCTACTTTCTTCCCCAAATCGTTATTCCCTTAATTATCTCACATCCTTAACATCTAACATTTTACCTAATTTTAAATAAACTTAAATTATGATAACCGTTAATTTTTTTTTACAATTACTGTTCTCTTGCTATTTATGTCTAATTATCTATAATATACGTGAGTACCCGCTACCGACATCTTGAGCCTTGATTTTTCCGGTTGTCGAATGGTCCACAGGCTTACATATACATATGTCCATTTCCTTATATATCTTTCTTGATGTTTCTTCTGAAGATTCTGAAAAAAGCCGACATAAAAGCTATACCCAGGAGCCAGAAGTGTAAAATTGGGTCCACACTAAGCACGACCAAAGATAAGAAGCACAAGGAAGAAAAATGTGGAATTTTCATGTCAAACATGCCAGGAAAAATACGTTGGACAAACGAAGCAACCCGCAAAAACTAGATACAACGAGCACATCAAGGATGCGGAAAAGTTTAAATCGAAGAAAGCACTCAGTCATACCACGTCGCTATACTTTTAATAGAAAACGACCACGTAATCTATGAATGATGAATGATGATGATGAATGCCAGAATGCGTTAGAGAAGAAAAATCAGGCGTATAAAGAATATGTTAACAGAAATACCAGGACGAAGAAGGAAACTTACGAGAATCTCCGACGAGTAGCCAATAAGATTATTAGAAATAAGAAAAGAAAATATTTTGATGACCAATTAAGGTCAATAGATGCAAATTTAGCGAGCAATAGATCGAGAAACGCTTACAAAGTAGTGAAAAGCTTAAGACGAGGATATCAGCCCAAGACATCACTCTGTAAAGATGAAAGCGGTAACATCATTGCTGACGACGATAGGATCAAGGAAAGATGGGCTGCCTATTTCATGGAGCTCCTTAATCCTACACACGGCTCAAGAACAGCAGAGTCGTCAAACATCTCCGAACCGTCCCCTTTGGCCCCTCCAACTCTGGAAGAAGTCAAGTATGCCATCAAAAGCCAGAAAAACAGTAAAGCGCCGGGCATTGATGAAATCCCAGCAGAACTGATAAATAACGGCGGTGTTGCGGCACAGAAAATCATCCACAAGCTGATCCAACACGTCTGGGATCAATAGCAGATGCCGCAAGAGTGGTGCTAATCCATCATCATCCCTATCCACAAAAAAGGAGACAAACTACAGTGCGAAAATTACAGACGTATATCACTACTCTGTACATCTTACAAAATCCTCACAAAAATACTTGAAGGTAGATTAACACCATATGCTGAAAAAATAATTGGGGAGTATCAAGGTGGTTTTAGAGCCGGACGATCAACTACTGACCAACTGTTTACAGTTAGGCAGATCCTTGAAAAGTGCTGGGAATTTAACATCGACGTCCACCAAATCTTCGTGGACTTTAAGCAAGCATACGACAGTATTGATCGAGAAGTACTGTACCAAATAATGCTTCAGCTTCGAATCCCAGCGAAGCTAGTCCGCCTGACAAGAATGACAATGGCATCAACAACAGCACAAGTCAGAATCAATAACCAGCTGACTAATGCCTTTGAGACAAAGGTAGGATTGAAGCAGGGCGATGGGCTGGCTCCACTGCTATTCAACCTAGCTCTAGAATACGTCATACGGAAACTACCTGTGGATACGAAAGGAACACTACTCTACAAATCGAGCCAACTGGTAGCCTATGCGGATGACATCAATATCCTGTCAAGATCTTTTTCATCTGCCAAGGAACTCCTGCTCAAACTAGACAAAGAAGCGAAGCAGGTGGGGCTGCAAATCAACGAGTCCAAAACAAAAGTTATGATACAAACCAGGAGAAACACCCCCAACCGGCAAAACATAACACTCAACGAATTTACATATCTTGGCTCCAAGCTAGTGAAGGATGGTAATGAAACGGCGGAAATAAAGCGTAGAATTCAGCTCGCCTATAAAGCGTTCTACTCAGTTTTGGGTATTCTGAAGGCCAGCTTCATACATAGGAAAACAAAGCTGCAAGTATACAAATCTGTGGTAAGACCTGTGTTGTGCTACGGATGTGAGACATGGACCCTCACTCAAGCTTCCGCAAACATACTAAACGTTTTCGAAAGGAGAGTCCTAAGACGAATCGTGGGAGCAACGCAGGAAGGAGGACAATGGCGAATTAGGTACAACCATGAGTTGTACGAACTCTTCGACGAGCCAGAAGTCTCCACTGTGATAAAACTGCGGAAGCTACAATGGGCTGGCCACGTGCAGCGAATGAATGAAGGTCGGATACCTAGAAAGGTATTTGTCGGAAAAACTGAGGGACGCAGGCCAGAGGGAAAGCCAAGAAAGCGCTGGTCCGACTCTGTAGACGAAGATAGCAGCACGCTACTCGGATCCCGAAATTGGAGGACGTGGTCGATGGACCGAGACAACTGGAGGCGACACCTACGGGAAGCCAAGGCCCGAAATGGGCTGCAGCGCTACAACGACGTAATCGATTGAGAGGTTCTGGAGGTACTACAACAAGTAAGAGACATAAGGAATCTGGTCGTATATTCAAGGTTCAACGAAGATGTCGGCAAAGGTTACTCACGGATATAAGAGGTCAAACACAACAATACATGATTACAATTCAAAATGCTAAAATTTTAGCAAATAAATTGCCAGTTTTGCCCATGACAACTCCTTTTCAAAACAATCACAAAATATAAAAATTATCATTTCGATATTCTTTGACAATTTAATCATAATCAAATACAATATGTGTATCTCGTTAGAGCACATAAAAACCGAATTTCTCCATCTGGACATACTATCGATGGACTTAGCAATCATGTCCTTTATTTCTTCACTATTTCCCCCATATACAGGGTGGGCTATCTGACTTTTTGAATCGGAACGAATTCACGAATTTTGAGGTTAAGATGTCGAATGACATTTCCGGTTTGACAGAAAGTGAGTTTCACTTTCCGCTTGAAAAAAGATTGGAAATATCAAAAACTTATTTCTAAAGTGGTGAGTCTTCTACTTAAACTGTAATCACGAATGTAGTCAATGTAGTCAAGAATTGAACGTTCAACACCCTTCTTGGAAAAGAACTTTACGACAAAAATCAATTAGTGCAAGAGCTGAAGCCTCATGACCATTCCATGCGTTTTGGGTTTGTTCAGTGAACCGAAGACCGCTCCATCGAAGAAGATTTCTATCGAAAATCGTTTCAGATGAAGCTCATTTCCACCTCGGAAGGTAACAAAACGTCAATGACAAAATTGCCATTTATGGGGCTCAGAAAATCCACACGTCGTCCCAGAGAAACCTCTGCATCTAAAACGAGATGTATATATGTCTTGTGCGGTTTTTGCGGCTTCAGAAAACCTTTGTTTTTTGTTGTAGCGGCATTATTGGGTCATTTTTCTTCACAAATGTGAAAGAAAACGCCGTAACAGCAGAATAGCAATTACTACTGCGCCATGCTACTCGATTTTTTCCTTCCGAAGATTTAAGAAAAGGACATAGACGACATTTGGTCTCGAATTGATGGCGCAATGTGCCACTAAGCAAAACGTTTTCAAAGCGTTTTAAAGTTTTCCAGCGATGATCTTAACCCTGGAATACATATATTATTCCGAAACTTGGAGCTTGATGTTTGTTAGGGATTGCACTATCCTAGTTAGATCCTTCCTGTACTTTGCATTCGGTTCTGGGTGCGCTCAGATCCATAGTTTTGATCAATAAATAAAACTGATTTACAACATACGGAGACTAGTTTTTTGCGTTGTCGAAGAAACCTCAACCGATAGTCGATCCTCTTTGATATCAAAACTGCTGGATTTTGTGTTATTAAGGAGCCGGTAGCATTGATCTGTTTCTTTGCTTTGCGTTTTCATTTGAACTCATATTTGGAATGAAAACTAAACAGTGATTTTAGAAATTTAACACTTCCCACGTCAGGATTTATGTACCTAACAATACGGGTTTTTTACAAGATCCTTTTATCGTTTGATACCAGTTAAGCCGGAATTTCATGCAATAAAAACTAAAGCTTATGACCCTCATCTAGCCGAAAATATACCCTAAGCTCATTGAGAAAGGACCAAGTAATTTGGGCTGACTTGAATATTATGACGTTTTTTTCAGTAATTTCCTGCACCCTCCGAATTCAGCCCTTGATTTTATTCCATGCACTTCAACAATATTCAACTTTTGACCATATGTAATTCCCAGGCGATAACATTACGTGTAATTGATGCCCTTCGATACTGACTTGATTGCCTGGAACTTTTAACATTGGCAAGTTCACTACTAGCTTTCTTTTTAACGGGTTTTTTGATATATGAACACCGTCCGGGTCCTAACGTGAGACTCTCTTTATCTCATCTGTGCTTTATCCGATGATCTCGCCTTTGCACCTATTTCTGAACACCAATGTCTGAACATTTCGCAGAATCGGCATCAACAAATGCAGTTGAGTATAGCTTTTGGTCCTCTTTATTATCGTCTTTTGTAGCTTATTTGGTCTTCTTCATTAGAAACCCAATGGAGCCGAATAATAGGATTCGATAGAGGAGCTTCTGATGTTAGTCAGTTCAAGCATTGGTGGAAAATAAGATCAATAAAATAATCTATTGGGAACTGACGATCAGCGTCACTGCGACGCCATTGACCGCCTATTAGAGCGAAAATTTTGAATATTTTTCCTGGCATATAACTCAATCTGTCGTTAGAGACATGTTCATATGCTTAACCCGACAATGAAAATATTGTATTTTCAGTGAAAAACGATTTTGTTCTTCGAAATAATCACTATCTAAACTAATCAACTAAATCTAACGATTTTTAAACATTTCGGTGCCTTTCTTACAATGGTCTAGGTCAAATCTCTCAAAACAGGCATTTATCTCATAATCGAGCTCCTAATTTGAATAAAATCTGTTCCCGGTGAGCCAACTTCTCCTTAATGTAATTCCTTCAATTTATCAGTCATATTGGCAGCAGAATGAGTTGGAGCGTTGTTTTTGTAAAACCGGATATTGATCTTGCTAAACGAGATCGTTTTGACTTGATTTCGCTGTCCAATCAATCCAATACTCTGCTGTAATATTCTCTGTTGATTGCTTTTCCATGTTGGACATAGTCTATGAAGATTGTACTTTGTGCATGTGAAGATTATACTATGTGCGACTTCGCTTCTAACGGCTTCCACCAAGCTATAATCATTGCGCCCACTACCGACTGGACTCAGGTGTGTAAAGATGAACCCATGTTTAGTCCATTGTTATAAAACTGAAAAAGATGCACGTTATGCTCTTTTGTCAATTGTGGGGAAAGTTTTCATTTATTATGTGTCCAGCGCATTTCTTTGAGATGCCTATTATGTCAGATATCTCACTAAATCTAACTTCTCGATCATCCAACACTCGTAACTTTTACTGACTCTACGAGGTTATTGCTTCATTTATGCTTCCCGATCGCGGGTCATCTCTGTTCGCACATCGCACGCTCACGACGAATTTCAGCAAATCAATATGAGTCTGAATATGGAAGGGGAAATCATGCCTTTGTTTGCAAAGGCCGAAATTCACATTTCTTCCATTATTTCAAAAATTCAGAAGTAACGTCAACTCAATAGCTATAACTTGAAAATGGGTGAACGAAATGTCATGATATATTGACAAGATCTAAGTTAAAATTATCGATTTTGAACTTTTGGCGCCACCTCTATGTCAGGCTAAATACTTTTCAACTCTTGTAGTGACTAACAAACTTTTCTCTTTACAGAATGAAGGTAACTTTGTATGGTCTGAAGAATTGCAAGGGGTAATCCTTTCATCTTTCTACTGGGGATATGTTGTAACTCATCTACCGGGTGGCATGCTTGCTGAGAAATTCGGTGGCAAATATACTTTAAGTTTGGGCATCCTATCTACTGCGATCTTCACTCTAATCACTCCAGTCGTTGTGGAATGGGGAGGCTCGACTGGGCTCATTGTTCTCCGAGTACTTATGGGTGCTGGCGAAGGAACAACTTTCCCAGCTCTAAGTGCATTGCTTGCGTCATGGATTCCACTGAAAGAGAGAAGCAAATTAGGATCGTTCGTATTTGGTGGCGGACAGGTATGTAATCTTTTGCTAATTCAGCCTTTAACTATTTCAATAAATATTTCATTTGATTTCAGGTTGGAACGATTTTAGGCACTGCATTGTCCGGTCTTCTTTTGGATCATTATGATGGATGGGGTTCAGTATTTTATTTCTTCGGTGGCCTAGGAGTTTTATGGTTCATTATTTTCGTACGTATTGATTGCATTTTAATAGGTTTATGATTTGTTAAACTTCCTTTTATTCTCGACAGACTCTCATTTGCTACAGCAACCCTGGATCACATCCATTCATCAAGGATGAAGAAAAGGCCTTTTTGGAACGTGAGCTTGGCTCATTGAAGCGCGACAAAAATCTCCCACCTGTACCTTGGAAGGCAATGATGACTAGTGCTCCAATGCTTGCTTTAATTTGTGCCCAAATTGGCCACGATTGGGGCTTCTTCATTATGGTGACCGATCTTCCGAAATATATGGCTGATGTCCTTCGTTTCCCAATCAAAGAAAATGGATTGTTCTCAGCTTTACCATATGCTGTAATGTGGATTGTATCGATAACGACTGGTATCCTTGGTGACTGGTTAATCACGAAAAATATCATGGGAATCACGATGTCAAGGAAAGTTTTCACAACAATCGGTAAGTATTGTCAATTTAATTGAATATTAGACCATATTTGTCAGGAAAGTCACTGTTAAAATGACGTGGTTGGATTGTACTAAAGTGTATAATTTTTTTTTTTTTTTCATTTACGCAGCTGCTGTTGGTCCTGCTATTTTCATCGTATTGGCTTCATACGCTGGATGTAGCAAAATAAATGTAGTTGTCCTCTTCACAATAGCTATGGGATTGATGGGAACCTTCTATCCTGGCATGAAAGTCAATCCCTTGGATCTCAGTCCAAACTACGCTGGAACGTTAATGGCAGTCGTAAACGGAATTGGAGCGATTACGGGTATATTAGCGCCTTACATTGTAGGAGTTCTTACCCCAGATGTAAGTTCTATAGGAAATTGAACTTTATTTCCTTTTTTCTTGTTTAATTCACTCTATGGTTGCGTAAAACTTAACCGAATCAATTAATTGTTTTCCCTTCCAGGCTAATCTCTACCAATGGCGCACAGTCTTTTGGATAGCATTTGGAATATTTGTTGGAACCAGTGTTGTGTATGTTATTTGGGCATCAGGAGAAGTTCAGCCATGGAACAATCCTGAAAAAATGAAAGAAGCCAAAGCTGAAAATGGTGAGCTGGAACCTGAAGAAAAAGAAGCGAAAAAAGGAATTTCTGCCAACAAAATGGAAAAAATTGAGAAATATTAGCACCCACCTTAAATGATATTCATATAGATGTATCTGTAGCTTAACACTTTAATTCTTACTTTTTACTATTCGTACTTCAAAAAATCGAGACTGTAATAATGTAAATATTTCATAGACATTTGAAAGGAAAACGAAGGTGAAACAAGTCCTTGACTTGTTTAATTTAAAACAAAAAAACACACGCACACATTTAAGAGACATTACAAATGTTACTGTAATTTATCGTAATAGTTATTGCATTTAATGCAAACAATATTTCATATATTGACCCTCCCACAAAACGAGCTAGTGATTTTTTAATACTTTTTTGAGAATTTCAACGCTAAGAAATTCTCGGTGCCCGTTTCAAAAGAAAAATTAATGTAAAAGTTTTGTTATATTTTTTTAAGTATGTAAGTTACAAATATTTTGTAATGTAAAAACATATTTTCTTTTTAGTTATTATAGTCGATGCTATTTAAATGTAAACTGTTGTAGTATTTAATAAATCTAGTGTTGTTTTAAAACAAGCGATTTCCGTTTCCGTTTAAACAGTCGTTTGGCCGTTTAGGAATAGGGTAGGGTACTTTTATCTGTAGTATCACACAATATGCAACCGATGACTGCCTTGTTCGTTTTGAATCCTTTTCCCACCAATCAAAAGAGATCCAAAATGTGTTGAGTATTATAATCATTGGATGTCTCTGCCATTGATAATAAGTACTGGGTATTATTTGATAGAAAGGATCTTTTCTCAAGTGCGGTTGCACAAAAGTCCTTAATTCATCACCAAATGCCCTCATCATCACATTTTCATCGACATATAAATAAGGACACTTTAGACCGACAAACGTAGGATGAACCCACACACCGAAGATGGCCACCTGTCAAACGCGTATGTAGATGACACAAACAAACAGACGTGGAACGAAGTCATTAAGTTTGGCGAACGAAAAACAAATAAATAACCAATTATTCATTCGAAATTATTCTAATAATACCGCACGAATGATAGGGATTGACTGCCGATGTATTAACGGTCACTAAATCAGCTCAAATTAGACATAGTAGATAATCCACGACAAAAAGAAAAGTGCTATTCAATCGACAGTGACATGAATTGCATTGGAAGGAGAAAAGTAAGTGCCCAAAGGTATTCTATCGCTAACAGTAAATAAGTCAGAAATTCGCGAACCAGGAGTTTGAAAACAGCGAACTAATATATGATGAAGTTATTTAATTATTAGACTTAATATTTCACACAAATTAATAAAATTAGAGGTCGCCCACATAACAAGTTCAAACCTAAATAAACCTTTTGTATATCTACGGGACTTTGCAGATTCTTAAATATGAACGCGTTTCGCGTATTCGGTGTGTACAAAACGATTTGACCTAATAGCCGTACTGTAATTACCTGAAATTTCGTTCTACTTAATGACAAATGTTTGATAGGGAAAAGTAAA
Source organism: Stratiomys singularior (assembly GCA_954870665.1). NCBI lineage: Eukaryota > Metazoa > Arthropoda > Insecta > Diptera > Stratiomyidae > Stratiomys > Stratiomys singularior. The sequence continues at coordinate 34,453,266 of OX940879.1, forward strand.
GACAGTAACGCTCTATACATTCGGAACACCCCCATGACATCATACCCTATGAATATTCATAAAATCTCATAGTTAATCGTATGTATCTACGTGGATTAGGCCCAATCCCAACGACTCCTCAAGGCACAAAATGAGATTCATTAACTTCCACACTACTAGTGGATACGGAATCCTAGCATTGTCCATGGCATTGGGCAACCCCACCCTAATACACCACTAGCCAACACGATGCATCCCTTAGAGCTGCAACCCATTAACCTGGTCCATCCGTACGAATGAAGAACTACCAACAAAACGTGATATCTGAATATTCCTTCACAATCGAGGTTTCCGGAACGAGATACAATAATTTTGCCACCCTTCGCGAGCTTCACAGTGTTGATACTCCGTGGAAGCACTCTTTTGGCAAGCTTTGATACATCCTTTTCTTTTCTTGTTTTAACCTGAGGATTCATGCGTTGAATTTAACTCTTCGGTTCATTCTATTCATTTTGAATTGGATTCAAATCTGGTGAATTTAGAGATTATTTCTGTCAGATATGTATTATTTATTGATTTCGCCCTGTGACATTGGACACTATCTTACATAAATAGAAATGAGGGTCTTCAAACTATTTTAAGTACTGGTCTTGTCGAATAGTTCCTTCAATGAAATACAGTGGTCTTGGGCCATTCAACGTAATTACTTTCGAAACCATAATCGAAAGTGGCTAATTAGGGGCTCTCTAGATGCATGATGAATAAAATTTCTCCTGTGGACATCTTTTTTCAAATCCACCTGACCCTGTGAGGCATCGAAGCGTTGATTTATCTGTGTACACTCTTTGGAAAATATTGAAAAACCGAAAAAGTAGAATAATTACACGTACCGTGTAATTTCCTTCACTAAAAAATGCCGAGATTGTACTTTGTTGCTTTTTACACATTTCGATTATTTCCAATATCAGACTTGCGTCCCATTACGAAATATGAACAATATTCGAATATTCATTAATATTGCCTTCTTGGTGCCGTAATAATGTTTAGAAGTAACACAAATTGACTGTTTACATAGTAATTGTTCCGTATTCCGAGGTGCAGGCGACATTAAACAAACAACAAAAATATATATATATAAATAAATGAATAAATAAATAAAATAACAATTAATTTTGAATCTAATAATTAATTGTTTTGGTGAAGTTTTTTATATGTACCAATGTACAATCATACGAGATGAAGTAGAAGTAAGAATAAAATGAAAGTAGAAACATTTATGCTTAGATTTAGGTATTAAGTTAAATAATATTGAAAAAAAAATTTAAAAAAATATAAAAAAAGGATCAGTAAAATCAAATGTCAGAAAAACAAGTCTCAAAAAAACCCAGTCGCAAAAAAAACAAAAAAAAATTTCTTGGAAGTAATTTGCGATAAATTTTTCTATGGATATGATATATCAGTATAAATAGAATCAGTATCAATAGAATAGAAATTGTGAGGTATGAGATAACCAATAGAGGAATCAATTCAAGTATCAATAGAAGTATCAAGAAAGGGAGCACGATCCGAGGAAGCGCAGCAGAACAAGTGAAGTCCCGAAACCAGCTGAAGTGGAGGTTCGTGCTACAGGAAGCACGATTAGAGTCAGCTCAGCACAATTGACAGATGGTCAGAATCAGCGCAGCACAATTCAGAGGTGTTCAGAGTCAGCGCAGCACAATTGACAGGTTGTCAGAATCTGCGCAGCACAATTCAAAGGTGTTCAGAGTCAGCGCAGCACAATTGACAAGTGGTCCGAATTAGCGCATCACAATTCACAGATGCACAGTTCACAATTCACATCTTTTGATTTTTGATCCTTTTATTTTAATCTAATATGAAGGAGTAAGCTTTTTCTGTGTGTGTGTGTGTGTGTGTGTGTGTATGTGTATGTAACATGGAAGGATCAGGGCTTAAATAATGTCCGAGCCCCCACGCCCACGCGGTGATCTAGTCGGTTAAAAGTAAGTTTCCTCGGCCGCCATTATGCGGCCTTTGTATTTTCAAATAACCCTGTCTCTTTAAACTTGTTCCTTCCTTTCGCTGCAGGTGCGACCGATCGGTTGCCGATTATTATTTATTCATTCTTAATTATATATTTTATTATATTTTTTGAAAGTACATAACATAATTCAATGTCAACTACCACAAAACTGTAAAAATTGAACAAAACTCTCGCAACTATTTTGCGTAACAAGCAAAAAGAACACTGAAAACAGTGTTCTTTTTGCTTGATCACATAGATGTCACCAACTGGTATGTTTCGTATTTTCTGCTCACTTCTTTATACTTTTCTACCTAAATTATGGTTAAACCATCGTTATTTTATGATAAACTGAGTAGGCCATTCCGACCAATCAAATTTACTACGAAGTATTCGTTTTTATGAAAAAAGTTCGGATACAATTGTAGAAAATGATGAAATTCGCAAGTACTTATAGTTTTTGACCAAGGACTGTAAACACCGATTTGTTTTCTTTTATATACACATCATTGCGCTAAATACAATTGCTTTTAATTATAGCCAATTCTGTTCTTGACAATTGAACATTCTTCATAGTTCTACAGGTACTGTTCTATTGTGAACTCCAAGTAAATTTAAGATATGTTTTCCAAGAGAACACTCAAGCACATCTAACCTACATTACAGCCCAAAATTGACGTTGATGTGGTTAGTCACTGTTGGATCAATCATAATGTTTGTCAAAGCAAAAGTATGCTAGTTTTTTCTCTGTTAAAATCTATAAGAAATCAAATAAATGTGCAGCCTCCTAGGCAAAATGCAGTTTAAGCGTTGCATTTCTAATAATCTAATTTTCGGAACAACTGCAATAAATTCAGAGCTGCAATATTAAGTACGGATTCGCTAGTTGAAAGTAAGAAAATCATTATAACAAATATTAGAGCATAAATACTATTCCGATTCTCTTATCATTTTCCAAACGGCTCATTAACGACCAATCGATTATAATATGCAATGCCCAAACCTCACTCCCAAGTCGCATACAATTTCTAACGCGCCAATAACGCCGAGTCCCTTAACTAGTTGCTGTCATTTCTAAACGTCAATAAAACAAGAAGATCAGCTGGCACTTGGCATTGTGTACGTATGTAAATAAAAGAATTGATTTATCAGTTTTGATAGTGGCCATGTGTATTGTTATTTCGAGGATTCCTATGTGGAACGTGTTAGTGGAAGGACGTATTCAGATCAGTGAAGTGAAGGGTTTTCCCCGAGCATCTATTGTTTTTCTCAGAATCCTACGAACGCCATATCTTGGTTCCTGGCGTAATAACGATCTTTGGACTTGTGACTGACTTACTGGAATACTCTCACAAAGGAAAAGAACAGTGAGTACCCTTTTACTTTCTTAAGTGAAGTGAACAATTGGTGAGCATAATATAGCATACATCTAGCACCTTAATATTTCATTCTGTGAACTGCGACATGGAAGAAAACTATGAGGATAGACCCCCAGACCCAGGGGACCCAAACACCAAAACTCTCAAAAAAAGAAGATTAGTTGAAAACAACGGCAATACAAAAAGCAAGGGAGAGTTGAAAAGCTTTGTACCAAATAACACATCCTTGTACCCAAACCCCTCTGAAGACATACCACGTGCCACACCATCTCAAGCCCCGCTAGCCAACATGAAAGTCAATAAATATCAACCCGATGCGAAAGGTAAATCCTTTGCAATCCTCATCGATAGTGTTGATACAAATGGTGACAGGGTTAGACTAACCCCTATGAAGATGTTCGTATACAACAAAAGCTTAAACATCCAAGGCATTAAAGATGTTAAGCAAGCTGGGTTCAATAGGCTAAGGGTAATCTTTGAAACTGCTACAGAAGCAAACAATGCTGTCGACAACACCAAGTTGAAAGAATACAACCTCAGAGCCTTTATCCCCGGCAATTTCGTTTACAGATATGGAGTCATCAGAGACATCCCGCACGAAATTAACACAGACGAGATAGTAAACTCAGCTAAGCCTTGCAATAGAATGGGAATTCTATTAGAAAATATAAAGATTCTACAAGCACAAAGGCTGAATACCAGAGATAGAAACGACCCTAACAAATTTATACCAACCACAACACTGAAGATAACCTTCGCAGGAACTGACCTCCCGGACTCTCTGAAATTCGAATACGTAATAAGCAAAGTTAGCTATTTTAAATTTCGACCAAGGCAATGTACAAACTGCGGCCTCCTAGGACACTCGGCGCAGTTTTGCAAAAACAAAAAGAAAACCTGCCTTAAATGTGGTGCGGACGATTGCGACAACAAATGCACAAAAGTCTTGTGTGTATTATGTAAGAGCGACGAGCATGAAGCAACACATCAAAGATGCCCCAAATGGGTAGCATATAAACAAGAGATAGATGTTAGCTCTATCCTGAACATCACAAACAGAGAAGCAAGAGTTATTATTAACAGAAACAAATTTGCGGGTTTAGATGTAGCGGACCTTAATGAAGCCAACTTCCCCAGTCTAACGAACGCGGAAAGACACAATACCAGAAACCCCCAACAGGACACGCAAAAGGTACTATTCAGAAGCTCCTTTGCCCAAATCGCTGGCATAAACAATAAACCCAACACATCAAGAAACATCGTTAAAAATAGCTTCCCCTCTACTGAAACCCTCACCATACCAAACAAACCCATTACATGTAACCCACACAAAACCACTGAATTGGAAAAACTCCTAGGAAAGATGGAAGAGGAAATTAACAGAAAGACCGGTGACAACAAAGAAAAAGAGGACTTACTAATAACCAGTGTTCAAACATGGGTAAAAACACTACAGAAATACCTCACCAACTCTGGTAATGAGAAAAGTAACACAAGAAAGAGTAACAATAACATTATCATCTAACACATGAACATTTTACAACTAAACATCCAAAGTATCAACAAGCACAAGGACAATCTAGAATACTACTTATACAAGAATAACATATCCTTCGCACTCCTACAAGAAATACTCAGTAATTTCAATATTAATATGAAGTTTACCAACTACAATATAATCTTCAAAACCAGAGACAACAACATAGGAGGAGGAGTTGCAATATTAATCAGAAAGGACATTAAGTTTAGACAGATCCACACGAACAGTCGTATAGAAAATGTAGCAATCCAGACCCTAAACCTTAAACACAACATAATTTTAGCATCCCTATATGCTCCCCCCTCGATCAATACCCAATTTTTCAAAGAAGAATTAGACAAGCTTTCCAACATCTTAGACTACACCAAAGACATACTCATCGGAGGAGATCTAAACGCAAGAAACAAGGCATGGGGAGATCATCTTAACAATGCCAAAGGCAGAATTCTGAAAAGTTGGATGACGGAACACAACCTCAAAACATTGAACACTGGCATATACACTTATAAAACAACAAACAAGAACGGAAAAATTCTACAGTCAACGCCGGATATAACTCTTAGCAACATGAATAGGAATAATATCCTCTGGATGGAAGACAAAGAACACATCAGCAACAGTAATCATATAACAATTAAAATCTGCTTGCCCAGTACACCCATTTCAAACACCAAGAAAATCAAATATAGGAACATCGCTCAAGAAATAAATAAAACCCCTTTTTCACCAAACCTCAATAATATATACGATAAACTAAGCCACCTAATAGACCTAAACTCAAACACGATAAGATACAAACACACACCCAAACACTGGTGGTCCAAGGATTTAGCAAGGCTCTGGAAAATAAAAAATAAGGCACTACTAAATTACAACAGACTCAAATCGAATGCCAACTGGGCAATTCTCCACGAGGCAAAAACAAACTGGAGGCAAAAATCCAAAGAAGCCAAGCAAAGAAGCTGGACAGACAAACTAGATGAAATCAGAGGCAGCGGAAACATAAATAACTTCTGGAGATTCATCAACAGTATCAGGAATAATAAAGAACCCCCCTCAAGATACAACCTTGATGAGGACCAGACCCAAACCTACCTCAACATGATTAAATCAAAGCACCACCCTGATAACACCTTAAACATGATGCCACACAATCCTCTGGAACACCCACCAGACTTCGAACTGGAAGAACTCAATAATGTTATAAATGAGAAACGTAAATCCACAACCCCTGGTCTCGATAACATTAATCACAATCTAATTAAAGCCTTACTCACACATCACCCGAACAATCTTTTACAGGCTATTAATGATGCAGTCAATAGATGTGACATACCCACATCAGGAAGGCACATCAGAATCGTTCCCGTTCCCAAACCCAATAGAAATCTAGAAGACCTCAGCAACTACAGACCCATATCCCTCCTCAGTGTTCCCATTAAAATCATAAATAAACTTATAAAACAAAGAATCGAAACACACCTAATAAACACAAATCCACTACCAACGCTTACTTTTGCTTACACAAAAAACAAATCCTCGACAACATGTTTTAACACCCTTTTACAAAAACTTGAAAACAAATCCACTTTCCCCTTCAAAACTGCATGTGTTATAGATTTTTCAAATGCATATGAGAAAGTCGACCTACAGATCCTGAACAAACTTCTTTCAGACCTCAACATCCCAAAAACCTACACCTCATGGATCATAAATCTATATAAAGAAAGAATACTCCACCTCAACCAACAACACACGACAATCTCCAATGGTCTGCCACAAGGTGACGTCTTGAGCCCACTTCTTTTCAATATATACACTTCCAAACTGCACAACATATCTGACAGCAACACAACTCTTCTACAATATGCTGATGACTTCCTCATTCTAACTGAGGGAACTAATTTAAAGCACACGATTAACCTACTTCAACTCAAACTAAATCTCTTCTCCACAATGAGTGACAACCTCAAGCTACCCTTCAACCCGGACAAAATACAAGCCATTAATTTCCACCATAGCAGGAACACAGATAAAATTCTCAAACACAATAACACCCAAATAAAATGGAGCAATAGCATAAAATACCTAGGCATCAATCTAAATAAAAATCTAACCTTCAGAACACATGAAGAACACATCCAAACCTTTAACAACATAGGCAACATAATAAAATATCTGAACAGACCCACAAATCCCTTTAGCCCCACCTTGGCTCTAAATCTTTTCAAATCATTAGTCAGGCCCAAAATAGAATACGGACTAACTACAATGGCACATGCGCCAGCATACTTATTCAATACCATGGACAGGCTTAAAGCTAAGATTCTCAAGCAATGCCTAGGCTTACCCCCTAGCACACCCAACCTCTATGCTTTTAACATGGCATGCGAACATCAATCCATAGATAGAGCAGCTCTTCTAACAGCGAAAGAATTAGGTAAACAAATTGTCAACAACACTTTCAGACCAACATGGACTGAACAGGATCCAGTCCACAAAAGCAGCTACAATCACATACTCCACAAATTTAAGCACCACCTGAGAAAGCTCAACCCAACTCACCGAACTAAAAGACCAGCTAACCTATTCACCACACCTTTCTCAACAACGTCCTCTTTCCTCCATACCCACAACCAAACAAAACCCAACCTTACCTTCAAGAAGTATACAGATAACCTTAAAAAACAAAATGCCCTGATACTGGTGACCGATGCAGCCAAAAATCTCTTTGGCACAGGGATAGGATTCCTGAACCTTAACAACAACACCACCTACAATTCTAGCCTCCGCAATAGCGTAACAACAACAGCAGCAGAATTACACGCCATCCTGTCGGCCCTAAATAGGAACAACATACAGAATCACCATAAGATTTTTGTCTTCACTGATTCCAATAATGCTATCAAAAGTCTAAAGGAAAATCAAGAATACAGAAAGACCACACAAGATATATGGAAATTCATTGAAAATTACCCAGAGAAGATCTTCAATTTCATCTGGATCCCGGGACACGCGGGCATCATGCCATTAGAAACAGCCGAAAAACAAGCCAAAATAGGTGTTCTAAGCCAAAGTATCATGGACACACAATATGAACTGGACGAAATAACAAACTTAATAAAAGAAGAAATTGACAATGAATGGAAGGGCAGAATTAGAGCTCAAACCACCAACTACGCACCCTGCATATGGAAAGAGGCACACCATCTCAACAACAAAGGAAAACCGTGGTTTCATAAAAGCAACATCACCCCCAAACATATCAAAACCATCAACAGAATCCTCACAAACAGAGCCTACAACAAACTTCGTCTCTTTCAAATTAAAAAAAGCACTACCGACCTATGCATACAATGCAACAAAACTGACACAATAGATCACCAATTGTTTCACTGCACTAAATATGAAAGGATCAGGGCAAATCACAATCTTTTTCTTAATTATAATAATATTAAAGACCTAATTCTCAAAAACGACAGTAACTTACTTGACAGCTTTGGAGCGTTCTTAGCAGAAGCGAACCCTAACATATAACACCCAACGAGATATCAATCATACCCACACAATCAAAATATAACTAAGCCACAGACTAACTATGAACAAGTAATAATGATATAATTTACAGGATCGACAACGCTGGCCAGTGCCATAGCAGCCCGGGCCAATTTTAAGCTGGTATCCCCCAGTTGAACTTAAAAAAAAAAAAAAAAAAAAAATAAAAAAAAAAAAAAAAATAAAAAAAAAAAAAAAAATTGTTATTTCGAGGCCAGTGTGAAAGAAAAGCTTATTTCTAAGTGCATAAGTGTGAAATACGCCACAATGTTTCCAAGAATCTCCTCGACGTTTCTCACTCAAACGTAATTCGCCACTGCTTTGTCCGAACGCAAATGTTGAGCAATTACAAAACTTTTACAATTTTGTTTACAAACACTAGTGTAAATTTCGCGTAGTGGTCAATAAACATGGATTCAGTATGTGAAAATTTGGGCATTCCAAAACAGCACGTACAAAAAGTAACTGGATGCGCCGATAGGTATCTTGTCGTGGCCGACAAGTCGTGGCTCAAATGTTTGGACGAACAGAAGAAACTGAAGGAGTTTCCCGTTTTGCCAGGACTTGATCAGCGAGTGCAATATGACCTTGGCCACCAATGGTCGCGAGTTTACTTCCAAATATTTAAGAAATACAATCACAAAGTCATTCCACTGCCAAGGAGCCGACTGGAGACTACAAGTGAACTCCCTCTAACGTTTGCACAAATACTTACCTTCGTTTCGTCAACTAACTTCCGACAAATGTGGAAGGACGCGTGGCGCAAATATGCCGACCCGCACAGCAAGTGGAATAAGCAGCATTCGAGTCAAAAGACGGGATCAGCTTATGATCTGATACCATACGACATTGTCCTCAAAGAGCTTATCCAAAGAATGTTCGGCTGTTGCATTATTCATGCAAAACTGGATCGAATCAAATCGCCAGCCGAGCAGCAGTTCCCTCTGCATCACTCGGAACAACACTCAAACTGCCTTCCGGCACTTATAGCCATTGAAACCACCAGTCACATTTCAGTCGTTTTTTATCCGCCCACTATTGATACATCACTATACGATTGCATCACATACAGCCCAGCCATCCTGAGCAAGTCACACAACAAATCGCTCTTTATAATATACCAAATACTGCAGTTTACAAAGCACCTACACGACGAAGGACTTATGATAGGCGACCTCTCATTGCACGATATTTATTTGAAGGAGAACTTGTGGCTGCATATCATTCCGAATTTAGACTCGAACATAAACCGCCTGGACGCGGATGATACTCCAACAGATCCTTTAGATGAATACACGGGGAGCGCGAAATTCGATCTGAAATTCGCTTATGACTTGCATCAGTTCTCCTTGCGAGAATATTGTGAGATGTGGTGCAATGGGCAACTATCAAACTTTGACTACTTGACGATCTTGAATAATTTGTCGGGACGAAGAATCGGTAGTCCCGAGAATCATCACATTATGCCTTGGGTAACCGATTTTGCAAGCCGTAACGGTCAAAATTGGCGCGACTTGACCAAATCGAAGTATCGCATCAATAAAGGTGATCCTCATTTGGACTTTATGTTCACACCTACAACGGGCAATGAAGTTCCACATCATGTTTCTGATTTCCTATCGGAAATTACTTATTTCGTTTACATGGCCCGCCGAACGCCACAACATATTCTCTGTCAACATGTTCGTCCTATTTGGGTTCCGGCTGAGTATCCCGGGTCAATACAACGCTTACAAGAATGGACCCCAGATGAATGTATACCCGAATTCTTCTCTGATCCAATGGTTTTCAAAAGTATTCACGAAGACTTGCCCGATTTGGAGCTACCCACGTGGGCCAGTTGTCCAGAAGATTTTATTGCTAAACATAGAGAGGCGTTAGAAAGTCAACATGTTTCGGAGAAGTTACATATGTGGATTGATTTGAATTTCGGGTAAGTTAGTTTACATTTTATAATTGATCAAATATGCTCCTCTTTTCTTACAATTTACACTAGTTTGCAGTGCATCTGTTGCGGATAAAATTTTTGTTGTTGCAGACTAAATATATGGTTAAAAATTGAAAAAATTGGTATTCAGCCTGAACAATATTCGATCAAGCAATAAGTTCCATTAAACTTCAATTTAAAGCTCTGCTCTTATGTTTGGACTTCGGAAAGTGGCGTTCAAGGCGCCAGGCATCATAAGTCCATCGCAGAAACCCTGAGATCGATCCTCTATGACGCGTAAATTTTAATGCATACACTCTCGCTGCTCTTCGTTCATCCCTCCCAAATTTTCTGGATGGAGGAAGTTGAATTTTCATTGCATCCCAAAGGTTTGACTTGTGTTTTGTCATGTAATTGTGATATGTTCAGAATATTTTTCTGACTTTGTTTCCGAGAATTTTTTGCATCACCGATACGAGAGCTGTCCATGCTCTTAATTCAAAGCTCAGCCATAGCGTTTCTAAATTCAGGATTTTTCGTAACTTGTCTTATTTGGGCTCCGTCTAAAATGGCGACTTTAATCTTCTCCACAGCGAGCTGAGGTAAATCCCAAATCGAAAAATAACTCCGTGACTCTTTTCCAACTGGACTTTTTTTGCCAACAATTCTGAAAATTCCTTAGAAAGATTCAAATCCCTTACAAGATCACCTCACTAATTTTTTGTGAGATACCTTTTGGCTTGTTCTATGTTATTGCAAAATCAGTATCATGTTCTGTTGAACTTGCACCTACACTGTCTTATATTGAGAGCTCAAACATATTTCCAGACACTGAAAAGTCTGAAAACGATTGCACTGGACCCTAAACACAAGTAGATAATGGATACTGCCGTTTAGCTCGATTTTGAATGTTTATGCATTTACGTTTAGGGGCGGGGTGTAACACTAACATTTTATTAATTATTATAATATAAGTACAATATATTGAAATCGTTGTGCTAAAATTTGCATAAATCTAAGCAATACTAAGTAAGAAATAGAAATTCAAGCATTTGTTGCCCCCATACGGCTTTGCGTTCAGTTTCGTGGCACGCTAGCTGTGTTAATTTTCTATAGTTCCGGTTTGAATTGCAGCTTTATATCTACTGATTTATCAGGGCTTGAGCAAAGACGCATTTCTGAAGCCATTATCTAAGGATATCATTTTTATTTTTTGCTTCCGGAAGATGCGATCATGAGTTATATTGTTTGCCGCCTGGCAACTAATTTCCAGGTGCCTTAGAAGATTTCCTGCCGCCGACTTAATAATTAATATTTTGCAATGAAAAATTAAGGAAATATTGTGCATATGTGTGCAAAAAAATGACGATTAATTAAATGAACTATTACATATAGCGTCGCATGAAACTTAAAATGTTTTTTTTTTCTCAAAATTTACGTTACCCACCTCTTAATATTGTCACTACAAAAGTAACAGTCATTCAGAAGATTTCATGGTTCTCGACAAAACAAATGTGTTCCAAAGTGCTCCAAATTTAAAACTACTTTTCCGTCTCAACATAATTGCACCCGGAGTGTTTGTTTTACTTAAGAGTGCTGCAACTCCGCTACCTTTTTGGTTTGGAGCATATGAAAAATTATTTATTTAATTAACCCTTAACCACCTGCCAGCAGTCATGGTTGCCGCAACGACTTTTTGAATTTGAATTTCGTCGAAATCCGTTATCGCGTGTTAGTGTGCGTCTGTGTACCTTTTCTGTTGGTGGTTTAGTGTCGCGTGTGCGCGCGGCAAGGATAGTAGTGCGCGCGTTTGGTTTGGGTGAGGTAGTTATGTGATTATTGTGTATTACATTCATGTTTATTGTTCTAGCTTAAAAATGGATATGACCGATGAAAATATTGTGAGATGGTTAGAGGAGGAACTGTCGGATGTGGAGGATACCCTTGAGGATAGTTGCAGTGATGTACAACCTGAGGATTTGGAAGTTCCTGTGATTTTAGAAGACTGTGAATCTGATGACTGCCTGCAAGTGTCGTCTTCTGATGAACAAAGTGCCGACGGACAGCCTGAGGGTGGCCTTTCTACACAGCGCTTTTCTCTGAGTAGGATGTGAGTTGACGAATTTTCTTCAGAAGACGAAGTACCCTTGTCACAGCTCCAGACTAGAAATCGAAACTATTTTGGAAAAAATCGTTTTCGGTGGTCTTCTGTGCCAATTGCTAGTCGTACTAGAATTCAGCGGCATAACATTGTATCTCAAGCCCAAGGACTTAAATCGGCCTATCATGACTTTCTCAATGATTCTACAACACCTCTTGATCTTTGGAGCCTTTTATTTACAGATGAGATGCTCGAAAACATAGTGATACATACGAACACCAAAATAAGGCAGTTACGACCAAAATATAAAAAGCAAGGCTGTGTTCATGATGTTGATCTCATAGAGTTAAAAGAATTTATTGGTTTTTTATTCTATACAGCTATGTTCAAAGAAAACCCGGAACACTGTACGTCATGATATAGTTCTGATGGTTCAGGAAGAGAGATATATCGATGCATCCTAAGTGAAAATTGATTCGATATTTTGATGAAAGCAATTCGTTTCGATGATGCTGAAACAAGAGCGCAACGGCGGGCGACTGATATTTCTGCACCAATCGCCGAGCTATTCAGCTCTTTTATTCAAAATTTTCAAAAGGTATACAGCATTAGAACCTGTGCCTGTATTGATGAGATGCTGGTAGCTTTCCGAGGTCGTTGTCGTTTTAAGATGTTCATGCCAAAGAAGCCAGCTAAATATGGCTTAAAAATTATGTGCCTTACAGATGCCCGAAAAGGTTATTTACTCAATTCAAACCAAGTCGGCGACGAGAAATTGGAACCTCGCTTTTCGGTTTCACTAAAAATATTACTTTGACATCTTATGTGCCGAGAAAAAACAGGGCTGTGGTGTTAATTTCCAGCATGCACCATACAGCTAACGTAGATGATAATACAAAAAAGCCCGAAATAATATTATTTACGAAATATACGAAAATTGGCGTTGATTTACTGGATCAAAGGTGCTCGAACTATACCACGGCGCGACGAACGCAGAGATGGCCTTTGTGTATTTATTATCGGCTGTTAGATATATCAGCTTCCAATACATACATCATGAGCTTACAAAATCAGGCACAGAAAACTGGAAGAAGATTTAAATTTGTTAAACAGCTAGCAGAAGAACTGACTAGGCCACACATGAAACGTCGAGAAAATAACGAGCACACTCCTCGTGACATCAAAACTTCTATTCGCCGGGTCTTGAAAATAGAAGATGAATTGCCTACAGTTTCTGGAGCTGATCATCTTGAAACACGTAAAACGTGTTCAACTTGTGATCCCAAAAAGCAACGAAAAACATTTCATGTGTGTTTTATGTGTAAAAAACCAATCTGTGTGGAATTCTCTAACAAAATGTGCAAAAATTGTCCCGAAAAATTGTATGACTTTATCCCCTGCAATTTTCTCGAAGTTTTGATTTTTTTATACTTTAATTTTTTTATTAGAATATTATAAGATTCTTTAAAGAAAGTCATAATTTGATATAATATTTTGTTCCTATGTCAATAGATCTGATTATGTAAGCATAATTATATTTTTAGTTAAAATGTGCCAGCAATTTAATTGTTCACATTTATGAGAAGAATATGTTCTGTTATTGTTTCTTTTTTCACTTAAATAATTTGATAGGTCAGATCAGGGTTAATGTAATTATTAAAGATAGAAATGGAATTTTAGATTGATTTATGCAATTCGAAATAGTTGTTTTTTGTAGAACCAATATCTTCTCTTAACCCGTGACAATTTTTTTGGACATGTGTCACAACATTTTCTTAGTTCACGTCTTCGAGAATCTATTTTTCGCTAAGAACACACTCCGGAATACTATATTCAATTAAACGAAGTGTTCCATTTAACATAAATACTACTGCAAATTTTGGTACGACGAAACGTTTTCGTGGAATGGAGAATGAAATTAGAATTAAAATACAGAATTATTTTTCTCTTTCGATGTATCTATTTTAATTAGCTTATATATGCCTTCATAGAAACATGCCTCGTCTTTATCCAAAAAGTGAGCTAAAATTGCGTCCTTCACTTCTCCTCCCCAAGAAGTACTTTTTAAGCTTTGGGAGGCAAGTTGGGACTATACGGTGGATGATGCAAAACATCGAATCCCACCTTTTTGTCGACAGCAAACAAAACACGGGACGAATCTGGCAACAGGATCCCTCCTGAGTCCCAGATGACAGTTGTCATGATTTTACCAACCGCCACCTTAAATTTGTCGGGCAGTGATGTGCCCTTTTTGTGCCACTGCATAGAGACCTATGCAGTCTTCGCGAACTTAAAAGGGCACACTAGTTCGTTCTACCCAGTCTATTAGTGCTATTACCCAGCCTATTAGTGGTTTTGGTGTTTGCCCACTCTGATCTTTAATGGTTCTATGGAGGATATACGCATTGATTATACATATTTACTACCCAAAAAAAAAATAACTACCAGCACCACTTGAGAGACTTTTTTAGGAAGCAATAAGTTGGTCACGTCACCCATTGAAGCCGTGTAGTACAGCATTAGGTTAGGTTTACCGACCATAACTTGTGACTCAGTTGGTATATATCTCCTGACAGATATCATTGCAGCATGATTCCATGTACTCAATAAAGTTACAATCATTTTTTTCTTACAAGCTATCAGTGTCATATTTCCATTTCAGAGACAGTTGTTATGCTTAAAAATTTTGGCATTTAATAGCAACTGGAAGACCTTTTCTATGGGTTTGAATAGTACGGGTTAGATGGCATTTCGTTTTCATCAACTTCTTGGCTAAAGGTAAACTGGTTTTGTATCTGTCCTGTAGTACCACGTGGTATACCTTTGCGGTAGATATTTCATGTGTTACTTTTTTGAAAAAAAAAATGCAACGTTATCCTTGTGCTCACAGGTAAATCTGATCCAACAAGCTTTCCAAGTTTGCCATATTGAGTTTTTGGTTGTTATTTTCAAATTCAATTTATGGTTCATAGCTGCTGGTTTCGTTTGTGATTTGACCAACTAATTGAGCTTTCAAAAATAATTTAAAAAACTGTAAAGGTTCCACAACGCTTGGAAAAACTTGTGGTTCCATAAACAAACGTGTGTGTCAACAAATAAATAAAAATGAAATAGAAAAATTGAGACTCAAGGAAGAGAACACCACTACAAGAGAAAGGGGAGCAATACTATCGAAATAAAACCATGAATCGAGCTCGCAAATATGGTTTTCTGTTATGGTGATCTAATACACCCTATGTTATGCTTTGTGAGCGAAGCATTCATCTTTCACAAACTACTAAAAACGGCCTTAAGCTGCCAATAAGTTGATACTAAGATGAATAAGAAGAGAACAACGAACTAAAAACCATTATCAAATCAGACACAACGTTGAACGAAACATTTGACAATCTATAGGTCTCTGAAATTATAAACAATAGAAATTTCATAAAGCTGGACAATTGTAACTCATACATGTCATTCGAATTCTAACGCATCGCACCAAACCCATGAACAAGCACAAATAGCAAGAACAGCCTCGAGTGGCTTCTGGCGAAAAGAGATAGAGCGAGCACTGATACATTGTACATAGAAGGGTAGTAGTATTCAGTTTAGACTCATGCGTTCTGAGAGAATTACTTTTGCTAAACGAATTTATGACATCAATACAAATAAAATTCTGATTACTTTGGTTGAAGTCCATTAGATCGGTGATATATATGAGAGCAGATGATTAGATTAGATGATATATATGAGAGCAGAGGCTAAACTCGAAAGCGATGAGGGGTTCAATCGACAAAGACTAAGCTAAGCTAAGCTAAGTACTAAGCTGCCCAGACACGAGCAAAAGATGGCATTATTAGGATAAAAGACATTCTGTAGGCCAAAAGATGGAATGAGTTTTCGGGCGTTATATCTAGTCGTGACGCGAAAAGTAACATTTTCTCGATATTTTCAACATAATCAATAATTTTTACAAAAATATTAGTACAGTATACAACAATTAGAATGTGTCTTCATGTACTTCTTCCTTTTTTTCACTAAAAAATACTTATACATAGTGGACAAGGAAGGTCCTTCCTTGTACATCTCTTGATAGCTCGAAATCGGCTCATCTGAAATCAGTCATGAAAAAGACTTCGCTGGTATATTTGATTGACTAGAGCATGAACGAAGGATTTGTCGAATTTTTAATAAAATGGTGGGAATATGACCGAAAATTTACATTTTCAAGGTCCGAAATTCTTGGTTTTCTGCCGAAAAAATGTTTGCCAGTGAAATTATAAACCCTTCGTTCAGGGCCTAGCTTTTATCATTTAGGGAAAAACATTGCAAATTCGGAATCTATTAAATTCATAGTTTTTTAACAATCGTGTCCACCGCAAAGGTGTCCTTCAAAAAAATCTATTTCGTGATAATCACGTTTAAATTTTTACGTTTGTATTTTCCCGCACATCAAATAAATTTGGCTCAACTTATATGAAGTTATCGGTTTCAGGGCCATATGCTATTCCTGCTACATATTTTACAGCCTCCAAAACATCAATTTTTTGTTGTCTCCGAGTCATTCTACCTTCTTTTGTGGTTGCGTGTCCGCGTTTCTCCACCAGCGCCACACACGCATCGTCCTCTCGAGCGACGTAGGCCTGAGCATTAGGACAACATGCCACTCCGAGTGATTCGTAAATCTAGAGCAGAGCTGTGTTACCTACATTGTACTTGCAAGCGGATGCTGCAATTCGAACGTGTATCGCGCCCCCCGGAAGATACTGCGTTGTAACTTTAGTTCTTGCTCTGGGTAACTCCTCCTAAGAATCTTGCAAGCAGACCTCTCTTCGTTAAATTTTCATAAAAGCCGTATTCGTTGTTAGAACATCTGCAGGAATGGCTGCATAAATGTTTTTGGAAGTTACTATATTATCCTTATTATCTTCTGGCAGCTTTCTCTATGTAGCACGTTTTAAATGCCTTTTCCTACGAAACTAGTGCTGCAATCGTTATCAAATTTGATGAGAATATTCTTGACTCAATGTACAGAAAGAAAAATTGAAATTATTTCAACTGTGAAAACTAGACAAAACTCCTTAAATCCTTGACAAGGATGACGCAGATCTTACTGCCGACGACACGATAAGCTGCAACGGAGTAAGCTTGCAGATAGCATTGTAAATTGCATTAGGTCAACAGAAGTTTCGCATCAAGCCATATTTTTGATAATCGGTTAATAAACGCAAACAAGTCAAATTAGAAATTCGATATCGTTTGTTTCAAATTACTACAATGCCAATTGAAACCAAAAATTTCAATACACTACAGATTTCAACCAAAACCCCAAGTTTCAATATCCTCATGGGCTCCAACCTTGTTAGACGACTCCACCACAAGCAGCCGATTCGCCTGTTTGTTAAAACCTCAGTCTCGTCCTCAACTGTATTTTTGTTTTCCCGTTAAAATGTAAGTGTCAATGCCTATTTAACTTGTATGTTCCCAAAAAAGCCAATTGCCTGTTAACAATTCCAAGGACGCCCTTACCACATTGATGTTCATCCTCAGGGATTGTTTGGTTCATAACCTCCAGTCATGATTTTAATTGTCCGCAAAGATTGACTTATATATACAGAACGTGAAAATGTACTCAGAAAACATAAACTTTATCATAATCACGTAAAATTATTATGATTCGAATCATGATTTTACCTAAAAACTTCAATTTTTACCAAAAATTAATAGTTTTTTTCCATCACCCTTTCTTACAGTTATAAACTCACCGGTCAAGCAGCTATTAAGTCAAAAAATGTTTGTCTACCTCTCGTTGATAATCACAAGAATCTCTGCAAACGTGGCATTGTTCAGCTTTTTACGCATCCGCATCCACCCAAACGCACACATTCAATATGGTTTACACGAACGCCACCACGAATATCAACTAGTTCTGTTGAGCAACACAGACGACGAATGACTCGTAGCTCAGAGGATCTATCGGGCATAAGAAGTTCATCTCGACACAATCAAGATAGCGATTATCATTCACCTGGACGAAAATTCAATACAAGTCCAAAATCGATTCACAAACGCACGACTAATCCAAATATCCCCGAAGGAGAAGCAATTAGCGGGTCTAATATTGAACGATCCACAAGCTATCATGCTAATGTCCAACAACAACGTTCACCTAACACTATCGTCTTGCCAAAAGATTACAATCCTAGCGCTCAAATAACGCTGTTAGAAAATATGGAAACATTTTTTGCGAGAACATTTTTAAATCAAAAATCACCGACAGACCGAACCGCAGAAAAGCTTGCCGCTAATGATTTAATGTTTGAAGAATCCTCGGAAAACTCATACACAAACCGATTCTTTTCGGAAGCATACGAAGCAAATTTGATGAAGGACGAAAAGCGTCTGCGCAACTTACGCCACAAGAATCTCATTGTCCAGAATTCAACGAGAAATTTTAAACAGATTCTTGGAGAAAAGCGAAAACGCGAACTGCAAGTTATAGGATGCCTAATAGTGGAAATATTTCTGCTGGATAAGGTTCGCCCGTTATATGTGGATAGTAGCGAGAATCGGCAAAGTTTTGAATCTCGATTGGCCGCTTGTCAGGCCGTTGCTCGAACTCATTTGAGCGCGATACCGAAAAATGTCCACTATGCTGTGAAACTTCTTTTGGGACTTGTTAATTGTGGAACGTCCTCGGCGGGAATAACAAACCTTGGTTTTCCGGAACCCACAGCTCATCAAATACTACAGCCGATTTTCAGCAATTCAATAATCCCTTTTCCCACAAACTATTATCGGATCTACTCTTTCATTACATGCTTGAAGAATTTTGAATTTACATCACATTTGTTAGCTTTGAACACTTATTTCCAATGTGACGGAACCAAATGTTCACTGTATAATGATTTGGACAGGAAACGTGTGATTTTCTCACGAAAAATCGCCGAGTGCAAAGTAAAAAGTGGCTGCTTGCACATTGATGGGCTTTTAGATCCTATAGGGTATGAGCAATTCAATCCGGTCGAATTGCTTCTGCCCCATATCATAGATTTGCTTCGATCGGAAGATACTTCAATATTGACGGCATGGTATCTTTTTGATACAGTCGGAGCTGCTCTAGGTGTTAGAGAAACGCAAAAACATTTACTTGAACCAATGTTGCGTTTGTACAGCGAGGAGAATGATGAAAGAGCTCAGTTTCTGACGAAACGTAACTTCGACTCGACTATCCGCTTCACGATCAGTTCAACGTTTAAAAGCCGAAAATCAGTTAAACTGTATCACCACAGTTTCTTATTGCGTTTAATCGTACGGTTTGGACTCAAGTGTTTCCTAGATAATTTCGTTTCAGCCCTGATTGAAGCTGTCGGTGGTTACAAGGAGCCTGAAGAGAGCACTGGTTTTCACTGTCATGGTAGAAATGTCAGTCAATTCTCGGAACACAGGCGACGCTCAAGATCCGATAGGAACTTTAGGATTTGCTGCAATGAAGAGTCAGACAATTCACTGACGCTGATGTCTCCAGATCACTCTGATTTGAAATCGGACAATACACCAATATTAGATCAAACAATGCGGCAGGAAATCGAAGAGCTATTTACGTTCGAAGCAGATGACAGTACGTTAGCTGAAAAACAGAAAGAATTCGATGTCACCAAATCGATGGAATCGCTCGAGCTGCAACTAAACCATTCTAACGCCGAAGAAGCTACTGAAGAGGAAGGAGGGTTTTCGCCTGAAAAACTAGCAATTCATGATATCATATATGTGGGCAGCAAGTTTTCAAACAATTCCTTTGAAGAAGATAAAATATCCGTCAACAGCGGCCAAACGTCTGGCGAGAGTCCACAAAGGTCCACCGAAACTACAACTTCTGATCCAAAATCTCCTACAATTCCTATTCCCGCAACATTCCGTCGAACATACGAACTAAGTTCGATTGATTGCGAAATCGGCAGCAAAAAGAGCATTGATTCCTTTGATTTTTTGGCACATGGTGAGATTCGTAATCAAAATAAATCTCAAACAGAAAAAACAAACAGACCAGATGATGAAGATGACTCTACACAAGCTTCATTTGTGTCGGCTGTTTCCACCCAAGGAACTACACCATCAAAAATATCTGAAGTTCGAAATGCTCGTAATAATCGAATTGCTGAAATGAGCATGGAGAGTTTAGTTTGGTTGGCGCATCGACTTGGTCCAGTTTTAACTGCACGATATCTATCGCGTAATCTACTAAAAATGCTAACGTTATGCTATATTGGGCAAGAGAACTTGCTACCTGTATCAACGGATGAAACAGAATCGGATAAATCCAATGAACCCTTGAATGAGCGGACGTTAGACATGTTTAGTGTGTCAGATTCGATTGTTGTAGGTGACTATAACGCCACTAGAGTGTTGGAGTGCCTTATAGCTATTGCTGGTATGTATACATAGATAAATTGTTTTGTTTTGTATTTCTTTTAAATTTGCCCTTTTCGCTTTTAATTTTATTTGTTATTATTGTATACAATATGACTTTGCATGAGCCAATTTTCTGTCTTCAACTAGAGTGGCTCAAATACCCGAAACTTCAAAATAGTCAGGTGATATAACGTCCGAATTTTATTGAACATTTCTTTACAGTCTTTCAAAGTAATGAAGCAAATTCTAAATATAATCAAATAGGGATTAATTAAGATCTAATTTTATGAGGATTTATTTATTGGGTATGAGAATAAGTTTCCACCGTTTTTTCGACAATGTTTTTAGTTTATTTCAACATTAAAGAACACAGTCCAATCACGTCATTCAAAGTATGCACCATTTGAAGTTATGACCTTCTCCCATTTTTCTGGTAGTAGATGGATTCCTCGGCGGAAAAAATTCCACCCATAGATTCGATCCAGTCGTCGAACCATTTTATGATACCTTAATAAGAAGTGAATCGTTCTCCAGTGGGGGCCGATTGCATGGAGCGGAACAGATGGAAATCCGAAGGAGCAATGTCCGGCGAATACGGCGGTTGGGGCAAGATTTCCCAATTCTTCAGATTCTGCAAGTCGTCTCAGATGGAGCATAATCACCGTAAACATCGAGCATTATACGATAAGTTGAATTTTTCTTGAGAATGAAATAATGAACTAAGACTTCCCACAAATGCAGCTTTTTCAGTATGAAAGTCGACATTTTCAACACGAAAAAAAACTGTGTTAACGCTTTGAAAGAATGTCGAATACTGCGTTCGTGAACCTACGCATACAACTTCCAAATTCAAGAACGCTACCTCAGCAGACACTAAAATAAAATCTGTAAGGACATCTGTCTACCAACGGCGGAAACTTATTCCCATACTCAATATTTATTTTACATATTATTAATATTTATTTATTTACGTTCCAAAAAGGAGGAATCATAGCGTATATTATTACAAAATACTATAAACTAATTCATTCCTTCGTCCTCGATTCAACCTCGACATGTATTTTGACTTCTTGTTAAGATATAGTTCAAGTGAATACTTATTCCATTGTATGTGCACACAAAAAGGCTATAATAAAAACAAGGTGTATCTTAAGCCATTCATATCACTCACCAGGAGTTGTTTGGTCCTGGTTTTGTAAGGACTAAACCAAAGCATTTGGGACATTCCAAACCAAGTCGATCCCGTTTCAACAGATATCATTAAATTCTCTTTTCACTTTGGGGAATCGTACTGTAATACTATATTTTTTGCTCATTGAATAGTAAGTTTCCATCTAGACCGCTGCACCCAGAAACCTACTTTTACGCTCTGGTCAGCTGCACTTGGCTACAATTCTGCAATAGCTGTATAGGTACGATATTTTAGGCAATTTACTTCCACATCCTGAGGGATTGTGTTCAGCGTGCTTAGTAATTCGAAAAAGGTTTTCGAACCAAAAAATTTAACATTAAATAATATTTGTTTAACGATACAACCATGCAGATCTGTCAATATTGTCACCAATTTTTGAAGTCTGGTGAATAATTCGTTAGAGCGTGTCGCCCTTTTTATACTCATTCAATATACAATAAACACTTCGTTTAAGCAACGGGTCGAATACCTACTATATATAGTCGACGGGGTAAATACTTAAACAAGTAAAGACGATGGTCAATCAAGCAGGATCAACACAATCACCATCAGCAACGACACCAAAACCCGTGGTTGGATTACGCATTTTTCCGCAATCCACATACACTAATACCGAAAATTACAGCCTCTACTTGAATAAAAAATCAAGAGTGCGCGTAAGTGTAGAAAAAGGAAACGAATTCCAATCCTCACAAGTTGCAATTCAAAAAAAAGTTTAAATGAATGCCCCTACACTTATCGAGAGACTTTTCTCGTAAGCTTGGTTACATATTGTTCAATAACAAAATTCATCTATATATAGATGGATATATAACAATAATTTTATCCGCTGTCCGACTTTTAACTGCGTTTAGCAGACCGTGATATGGCTGTCTAGTCTATAGCTACATATGAGTTGATCGAAAATTATTTTAAGATTTTTATTGTTGCGCTCATCCAGGTGCGCAGCCTTTAACTTACTAAAGTTCTTGCAAGAGAAATAACTTTTATGTATTTTATTAAAATTATCTTTTAATTTTCTTTTAATGGACTTCACTAATGTCAACGATTCTTCCTTAAATTATCAAGCACTTCTAAATTGTCATTAAGGGACTATTTTAACTATTAGGAGCTCAAAAAAGACACATTTTCAATATTTTTTATACTTTATTTATCAGATCATATCATAATCAAACTTCTTCTATAGTAGTAAGCAACTTTTGTAGAGCACAAAAAAAATTTTATTTACCAAACGATGCGCCCCTTATAGATGTTATCGAAGTCGACTCTTCAAAGAAACTTTGTTCTATCGCGGACAGTTAATCTCTGGAACGGCGAGTCTAAATAAAATTTAAAAAATCAATCGAAAAAACAAATCAATTTTTATAATATTTTGCCTGCTGTTCTTGAAATTGGGCCTTTTTTAATCCCAACGCAATTTCTTCGTTGCCTTATTGGCTTTTTCAGCCAGCGAAACCGTTCCTACGTCTTTTTTTAATACGTAACCGTAAGAACAGTTTCCTGTGGTCGAACCCATGAGTTTCATGATTTGGAGGAGCACCATATGTCCTTCATTGAAAATTTCGACCACATTTTCGCCTACGAACGTATGCTTTGGGACGACTGCCCACAGAGTTTTGTTATAATATTCGTTGTTATTTTGCGTATTTCTTCCTTTTTTAAATACTAATAAGACAAGTTCCTGAACTTCTGCACTTAGAGCGTAAAACTTTTACTTTAGCATAGTAACCAACTCAGAAAAACACAAGTTTAAATGCTAACATACCGAAACTAAGACCTTCATTAATTTTTAAGATTAATATAAAAATTTTAAAGCCGAGAAAAAGCGGAAATATTTTAAAGCCGAGCGAGCGGCAGCAGCGTAGAGCACCTGGGGCGAGCCGAGAGCGCTCCTGAGACGGTACCTTAACTCGATCACTTTGAATTTATTTATTTCAACGCCTTTTACTTGCGTCCGATTTAAATTCACTCTTAAACGGTTTATTCGGATAATTTGACTTTATTGACTTTTATCTCTGCCTTCTGTATCCTGTACTTAGCCAAACCGCAACCTTCTCAGACTTTCCATGCTGATCATTTTCGAGTTCACGATCTAAATCACTTGCATTTGCATTCTTATTGTTGCTGTTATCAATGCAATTCAATTGCTTTTTCCCCATCGAGAATGGTTCTGTGTATTTGTTGGTGTTTTAATCGTCGTATTTCTCAATTCTCAAACTTCAATACAATCTCAAAAGCAAATTTGAAGTAAAACGTGGAAAAAAGTGCACGCAAATTGGGTATTGGTTGTCATTTTCTGTTTGAACACGATAATGTCCCAAGCAGACCTGTGAAAAGTATTTCTTGCCTGCCTCTTTTCCGTGTATTTTGCTAACAGGGAGAAAAGGATCTACAAAACAAGAATTATAAAATTATCTTTGGGATGGGAAGAAATAATGGAAAAATTTGCTATATTTGATGTTAATCAGATAATAATAGCTATTAGAACGTTCGATTTGAAATACTCGATTAAAGTCGAAACTAGCCTGTAAGTCAACTGAATGTACATTTTCCGCTACGTATATCCTCAAGTAAATATTGCGTTTATTAATGATCTTGCGCTTTGCCTCCTTCTAATGCCCTGCCTTTTCTACAATCCGAAACATTCCCAATTTTATATTAATATAATTGTGCATTCAAATAAACTTAACACTTTATATAATAATTTTTCAGGTCTGTTCGGAGAACAATTTATACTATTTCAATATCTGCCACATGTTAGCGAGCTGATTGCATTATGTAAAAAACGGATAACAATAAGTTTAGAGGGAGCGCTTATAAGTTCTCTTCAACTTATTAAAAATGTTATTCCTTGCCTTTTAGACACTACGATAATGGATCAATTGCAAGTAAGTTATAAACCAATGTGCTAAAGAAATTTCAAATACAGTCAAACTTCCATAACTCGAATCAGCTTTATCAAAAAAGACTTATTAAAGGTGAAAATCGACTTATAAAGACAACGGCTTAGAAAATATTTTCCAAAATTGTAGTTTTTAATGGAAAGAACGACGAAATCACTTAATTTACTTTTAGTTTGCTTCAAATAAAAAGTCTAGCTACTACTAACGACTAGTTGCATCATGTTATAATTATTTATTAGTATAACAGTGACTTGTGATTGAAAAAAGGTTTTTCAAATTTTATTTTTAAAAAAATTCATGTTTTTTAATAAAAACTATTATTATAAGCTTTATAGTGAGCATCAGTTGTATCATCGTTTACTATTAAATAGTTTTTAAAAGCTACTGGACAAAGTCTTCTTTGAAAGCTCGTCTGCTTCCACTGCGACTCAAATCTTGTTCACTGATCCCGAGCTGCAATACTTATCAAAACTTATGCAGTCTTCAACTACATCTGCTGTAAGAATTTCATTGTCTATCTCAATACAGCATTCGGAGTAGAATTATTCAATGATATCCACGTGTCGTGATCAGCGTATTCCAAGTTACTACCATGGTCAATAATGTTTGGAAACATCAATGAAGTGTCATCCTCTTCGTTATCGAATTTCGGTCAGCATTCAGGATTGACAGAGAAAAGCATTTTTCTTGTATCAGCTTTGTTAAAGCATTTTTAACATCGATATCTCATGCATTTGTTGTATGATTAATACAACGTGGAAGTGTAATTTCATGTTTATTTTTATCCTTTCAACTAACTTATGTTTTAACTTTTCTTGCGTCCATAAAAACCCAATTTGGCTACATTTTTAATTACAGCTTGGTTAAGTGGTTGCCTTTTTGAAAGTCAGAATTGCTGGAAAAATGCCAATTCAATAAATTTCAATTTCCATAGTAAGTCTGTGCACGACCTTATGGTAAAATTTACGTGTTTAATTTTCCAATCGGCTCTTCGAAAAATTCTGTTATTACCCACGCTTAGAAGTTTGTTTTGTAATCAACTTTTAGGCGTGGTGATAGCATTTGATGGTCCTTGGATGGAAGGACTTAGTCCTTTTGCCAATTCAAAGTTTTTTCTGATTATCGCAGGCGTCCATATTTGCAGCTAATTCTAATGTGATCCTCTAGGTGCTATGTTTGCGTTGATAATATTTATCAACCTTAAAATCAGTGTTTTATCCGAAACAAAATAATTCGAAACAATAAAAATTGTTTTCCGTGAGGTCGCGTTTTAACTATCAGAAACCATTATTTGCTCGTCCAAGCTAGCATACAAAACTCAAGAAATTTGGCCCGCAGCACCGCCAATCGAGCAGCACAAATATTTATCACAATGCTTATGTATGTACATATATATATACTATGTACTACTATACTGTATGAACGAGGGTGAGTCAAATATAAACCTGACTTTTTTATACACATTTATTTATAGTTATATTCAAATAAGACCCTAATAATTTTTCTACATAGTCCCCTATACGCTCTGCACATTTTTCCCAACGTTTTGGCAGCTTAAAAATTCCTTGTTCATAGATAGTTTGATATTAATTTATCGTTTGTCAATGCAGCTGTGTGAGGTCGGGCATTGTAATGGAGGAGAATGACCTCTCTGATGGGATATTTCCTTCTTTTGTTTCTGTAGGCGGCTTTTGCTGACGCACTTCTGAAGTGATTTCATCGTGTGAATCGGCGTTCACCCTCGATTAGATTTCGAACCGCTCGAATATTGTCAACAGTTACACTTGATCTTGGGCGTCGATTGTGAGTTTCACTTTCTACACTTTCTCGTCCATTTTTGAATTTTCTATCCCAACAAATCACTTGTGTCCGTGAAAGCGTATTGTCACCAAACTGCACCTTCAACCTAGCCAAAATATTCGATGGTGAAACGTCTTCATTTGTTAAAAATTTAATAATAATACGTTGCTCAATGAATAAAGGAACCACTTGCTCACTCATGATTGCTACTGATCAACTGCAAGAATGAGCAGCCCAGGAGCGGCTGTCCCCACTCTTAACAAACCAACCTAAAACCACCACCCAACCAGACCGCTCGGCAGTGTCTGAGACTCTTAAAGACAAAAGTCCGGTTTATATTTGACTCACCCTCGTATACTATATACTGTATATATATATACTATGTTTATGTATATATATGTTATGTTCTTTTCATTCGATCAGGAAATAAATTTGTACCAAGTAGTGATCGCATAAAGTATTACCTTAAAACTCTATTATTGCCTAACTTTGATAACTTGAAACACATAGCAAAAAAAACTAAATAATTTTCGCATTCAGGGAATGACCCGAAATTTTCGACTTGTTGAAAGGAAATTGCAAGGAAAAATTCGAGACATAAAAGTTTGTGTTATGGAAGACAAATTGCATACTTTCTAAAACTTAAACGCTATTGACACCCAATTTACTTCATGTTACGGAAGTTCGATTGTACTTTATTGTCTTTATATACATTGAAAAGTAAATTCGAAATTGATACAGATAATACCTTTCCAGGATACGTTTCTCAGCAATATATTACATCCAATAATTAGACTCTTAGGATCCAGTCAATTCACCATGCCCAGTGGGTACCTTGGTCGTAATGTACTCGCTCGTAAACTAGTTGATACTATTTACGCTCTGTCCATTCGTATTGGACCTGAAATGTCGAAGGATCGCTTATGTGTACCCGCATTGCAGCGTTACTTTATAATATTCGACAAAGCATATGGAATTCAAGAAAGTTTCAACACAAAAGGGGAAGAAGAATCGAACACAGAATCACAAGCAAATATGTCGATAGATGATTCAAACTTTGTCGAAATTAGACGCGACGGTGGAGTGAAAGAATGGAATATTCGTGGTTCGAAAATTCAGCAAGTTCAAATGAAGAATGTCTCGGATCTCGATGAAAGCATAACACCACCTTTAAATGAGGCTAGTAAAGAAAATATGGAAACACACATGCGAGAACGAGGTCTCGACGAAATTCGGGATGTATTCACGCCAAGCTTAGCGCACTGTTCCTATTTGGCGTTTTTGCAATTTCTAGGGGACTCAATAATGTCGAAAACGATCACAAATATGAATTTAGTTTTAACACTTTGTCACGAATTCGAACAGCCTGATTACGCATTGAACTCCAGCGCAGACCATAATAAGCGATCGAATTACGGACCACAAAGCATACTCTCGGTCGGCGGAGGATTCGGTGATGATGCTAGCGGGCTGTCAAACAGCTTCGGGTCAGCTGTGGTCGGCAACCGTATTGAAATCACTCGACCCCATCCAAAACAGGATTCGATTGGTCCAATGGAGGTACTCGACATGGTTGCGTATAAAATGGAACAAATGAATACTTCGCGTCATCTTCGAGGCAACTGGCTTGCATATTGGGAGCACGAAATTGGCCGTCCAGATAAGGATGCCCATCTGAATTTAAAACATATAAAATTGCAAACGTTTGCCGGACATTCAAACAGTGTTCGTTCAATTTTATCTTTAGATAATGAAAATAGTTTTATGTCGGGATCGAAAGACAAAACTGTTAAGCTGTGGTCACTGAGAAGCGAAGGTGACGGTACAAAAGTCACATCGAGTCAATTTACATATACGTATCACAAGAAATCTGTCCATAGTTTGGCTTTCTTAGAGTCACTTAGGTATGTAGCGTCGTGTGACTCTGGCGTGCACATATGGGATCCATTTATTGGACGTGCTCTAGTAGTGTTAGATTCAAATACAAAATATAGTCCAGTGAGCGTAGTGAGAACGTATCCTTCGCCGAGTCCGCTTATTTTGGCTGGAACAGCCGAGTCAACCGTGAAAATAATTGACGCAAGGACGTTTACCTACGTTAATGAATGGAAGGTACGTTGTAGATATTTAATTGTAATATTTAAGCTGATTAAATTCCATGTACAGGTAACGTCAACGCAAAATAATACAGTGCGATGCTTAGCCTGTGCCCCATCTGGTCATTGGGTTGCAGTTGGATTATCTTCTGGAATAATCGTTATTTTAGACGGACGCACTGGACTCATTTTAAACACGTGGAAAGCCACCGATGGCGAATTACTACAGCTTGTTGCACAAAACGATTATCAAATCATTAGTTCTAGTCTCGATCACAGCATATCAGTATGGAATGTGAATGAATCTAATCTACAATTTCAATTAAGGTTAGTGATTAAATCAAACGTTTTGCTTATCGTGAACGACTTCTTTGTCATCTACTGCGTTTGTCGAATTTTCATACAGTAGTGTACATAGTATTCGACTAAATCATCTAACGCAGTAGATTGTTGCAGTGACCTGGTTCAGCTTTCTTGAAACATCTTGATCTTCAACATGCTCTCTTATCTCGTCTCTTACTGAAATAAAACTTCATTTATTTTTAAATTATAAATACTATAAATAAATATAAAATAAATAAATATTAATTTATATCGATACAGCGAGTATACCAGTCAAAACTGAAGAAGGAACCGTATCGACCTCGAAACAACCATGTTTTGTATATGGTATCCCAGTAAGAATTCACAATTTCATTTAAAGTTTGGGCGAGTATTTTTTGATCCACTGGTGATATTTTTATTGTATTGCCAGTAATGTTGTCCAATTTAATATGAATCGCTCCCTCGGTTCAGACGGTAGGTCCTTTCTCTTTTCATGACATTCTCGACGACATTTTGACAAACATTGGGCTCTTTCGCTCCGATGTCGCATTGGATTTATTCTGGTGGTTTATTTGCATAGACCCCAGATTCAACAAAATTCCAAAGAAGAAAATCGCAAGACTTATATGCCGTGATATTGCTGGCCAGTTGACATCGAAGTCTCGGAAATGATTCGTTTTTTCACGCGCAATGTAGCATGTTGTGTCGTCCTGTTGCAACCTCTGTTCTGCAGAAACCTATTGCCTTTTTGCGGCTTCTTTTTTTTGTAAAATTTTTTTTTACTGTCCAATAAATACTAGGATACCAGGTAATCCAATAAAAAAAGTAGGATTACTAGTTCCGGGTCTAATTAGTACAAACCACTGCTAAACATGGTTTATATTCAAAGAACTTGTCTTTGAATGTTTAATATTTGCAAGATCATTGAATTCAAAGAGTTGATATTTGACGATAGCCATGTTTAGGACGTTAAGATTGGTCCTCTTGAATGTGTTTGCATAAAGAATGTTTTTGTTTCAGTTTCAAAATCTATAAAAAAAAAGAATTGACAAGCAGTCTTTACCCACTTTCGAAGATAATGGCTACTAAGGGCTCTTTACCTTATTCATTTAACATTCAAATGTGCTGCGCATTCTTTGCTTTGCCATTTTTATAACATTATATGCACATACATTATTATATACATTATACATTATTATATGACATAGGACATATGACATAGGACTAAGTCGAAATTCGGAAATAGTTAAGGTTTATTTTGGTTATTTTCGAGACAAATATGACTCCGCGGTCGTTATATAGATATATGTATTTACGTTATAGATATATTTACCAAAATTAGTTGAATTTAAATTAATGTTCGTTCATACATATATTGGTTAAGAAGATGTGCGCATTATTAACGAAATGTTTATTTATAACATCAAAAATGGAAATTACTTATTACTCAGCGATACATTTCTTTTCTTTAGTCTAGCAAAGACGAACTTTGCTCAAGTTAAAAATCGTATTTTTCCGCTATTCCTTTTATGGATTTCAACACATCTTACAGGTCTTCCCCTCACGTTTACGTTTCCCTAAGTGTGTATAAGTAATTGGCATCTGCAAAATTCCGTACTGCTCTTGTTTTCTAG
Organism: Stratiomys singularior; assembly: GCA_954870665.1. NCBI lineage: Eukaryota > Metazoa > Arthropoda > Insecta > Diptera > Stratiomyidae > Stratiomys > Stratiomys singularior. Next base: position 34,484,113 of record OX940879.1, read on the forward strand.
ATTGAAAGCTTTTATCGCACGGTAAAAGCATTTATAGATCAAGCTGGAAAAAACATTGTTTTCTATTTATTTTTATCAGAAAAACACATTTCTTCGGTTCTTAATAAAATGGATGCTCTAATGTAATGTTCCATATTTACTATGATAAAAGTTTGGTGGAAATTGCTTTTTCTGCACGAGTTTCAAGCCACGAACCCTTAGTAAATGTCGAAATCGGAACTGAAATTATTTTTAACTTTCGTAACTTTTTGATTAATTGAGATTGCTGGTAAAATTGAAGAAGACACTTGTGCAGATGTTGTATGCATCGTAAAAGACTCGAAATGAACGTGAGAAGGCATCAGAATGAAACAATAAATTTATCACTAAAGTATCAACTTTCGTCAATGAAATATCTAGCTCCCATGTTCGGCGCACTGAAAAAATCAAAAAAACGTACGTCAGAAGTGATCGATCTAGGATTGTTAAAGAAAAAAGTGAGCAGCATTATGGGGTGTCAGAAAATATTTAAAAAAAAACATAAACATGAGATGCAGAACATTGAAAATTATACATTTTCCGGTGATTTCTGACTTTATCAACCAAAGTCTTGTGAAAGCCAGAATAAAGCCACAATAATCGACTTTCTTGAAACTCAGATGGATTGACAATGGCATCAAGGCCAAAGAGGCACAAACACTGCTTGTATTATATTCTAATAATTGCAGGGCGTCAAGACCAAGTTGGAACACAACTGCCAGGAGTTCGAAGAATCCTCATGCAATTGTCATACTCAGCCCCACATCGTGAATCATTTCATACAAAGTAAAAAAAGCAAAAGTGAAAAGTAAAAATGTTTCAACAGTAATGAAGGATATTACGAAAGCTACGGAGGCTGCCCGAAAAGCCCGAAAAACACTGCGAAAATATTTTGGTAGATCAGTGCCCAAACCAAACAACACATAATAACCACAGCAAACTCTACTAACACCAACACAACAAATATTCAAACCTCTAGACATGGGACAACGTTTCGCCAACATGCAATCACAGTTTGAAATGATGTTACAAGGCATGATGGCAAGCCTGCCTTACAGGACAAGCCACTACACTCAAACACAACGAATCTGTTGAATTTCTTGCTTCGGAGAACTGAAGAGTTTAGACAAAATATTCAAGACCACATGTTTTGAATAAATCTTATCCAGGAAACTTTTGGACGCCTGGAACGCGTCTTCACTTTCCTAACTATAATCTATACCAAAAAGATAGATTACCAGGTAGAGTAGCAGGAACAGCTGTTCTTCATCACCTATGAGGAGAAATGTGAACTATCACCTGATGGACACACCGGAAGGACATAAAATAGAAGCGACAGCCATCAAAATTCTTTTGTCTGCAATTTGAATTTGCGATTATTTCGATGTACAATCGATGGCAAAACCGATACATTGATTGAACAAGATCTCCACACTCTTTTCAAAATAGAAGAACCGCTTTTGATCATTGAAGACTTCAATGCCTGTTACAGGCATGACGACGCCATAAGAAACAATCAAACTGGGACTGGGCAGAAGACATTCATCACAAGCACGAATACAACCTTGTCCATATCGAATGAGCCAACGCATTTCGTTCAGATACGATGAAATATCACTGATTTCGTATACACACGTGAATTTCACAAGAATGTAAGAATTAATATCCTCATCGTGCTATTTTCTTCAAATTATTAATCAGTAAATTCCTCAAAATTGGACGTCTATAAACAAGATCCTAGAAGAAGTAAGAAGATAACTGACTGGCAATCTTTCAAAGACGATCTCGCTAATGAAGTTTCATCCAAAAACTAAACCCAGCCGATGATGTCGGAAAAACTATTGAAATCATTACAAACGACAAAGGCAGACAAAATAGGACAATGCTGTGCCAACTTCAACAAAAGTATACAAAATCTATTAACTCCCGTTCGAAATTTAGATCATGGTAAGGTGGAGGAATCAATATCGGAGAAATAAAAAGAGCACCGGTGATCCTAGGCTACGAACGAAAGACAACCGACGAGAATGGCGGAATGCCTTCTGTCGAAATGCTTCTGAATACGGAATAAGGCAGTTCTAACATCCGCACGCTGTTTAAATGACATAACATTAGACAAAGCTGAAAAACGGAAGACTTTGCAGGCACGGTGTAGCTGTAGTGGAGCTGCGGTTTCGCGAAATATCTTTTGGATGTGACATCTTTCAAAAAATAAGAGAGCTCTTGAGAACTGTGCTATATGTAGAGGACAGAATACGATCACTAGACAAACGGGAAACAAAGAGTTCATACAAAAACTTGACAAATAAAAAGCACTGGGACACAGTGACACACCATGCACAGTGACTTACACTCCAACATGCTAACATGCCGATGTCGCTTTCAAGCAACGTCTGAAATATCTTGAAGGATACTATGATGGCAAAATTTCATTTTTGAACGTTCCTATCGGCGTAGTAATTGGCTGCAATAACAGTAATACGTAAGTAGGTCTCAAAAATCATGTCTTCCCTCAAAACCCATTAGCCTCCTTTTGTCAAACACCAAAATAGCTGTCGAGGAATTACTGATTAGTCTTAATAAAGCGATAAGCGACCGAAAAACAAATCCTCCAAGATAAACATTATAGATTCAGTGAAGCTCATTCGACGAAATTTCAACTAGTAAGAAATTGAAAAATGCAAGAGAACTTCCCTAAATGGAAAATTATGATCAACAAAGACAATATGCAAGCCATATTTCTCAACATACCCAAAAAACAATACGATGGAACAAAATAGTTGAATACTTAGGACTCATGCTCGATCGCAAGATGACCAAATGCCAAATAAAAGAACCCACAGCCTAAAAATATACCCCGCCCTACCCACTTTACTCAGATCTGGTCACTTCAATCTTATTGAAGATTCTCATCTCCAAATGATAAAAAAACTATTATACGGCATTGCCGCTTTCTGTTAGAAGGCTAAGATCTACACAAAAGCGCTCCGATCTTTACAAAATAGAGACTTACTATAGATTTGCCAAATTCCATGGTATGTAGATACTCAGAAACCCTTTCAACAATGAAAATAAGATGCCTATCATTCTTTTGTAAGTTTTTCAGTGGCTTCCCAGTTGTTAACAGAATAAGTAAAACTTCAAGCTTGAGAAATCTTAGCCCAAAATGGAACTGATGCTTGCGACCTCCGCCTCCTTGCGACCTCTTTTCAAAGGTTGTCTAAGGAATGGTGTTTGTAACAAAAAAAAAGATCCTTTAAAAGTATGTCAAACAGTCAAAATTGCCATTTTAATCTCAAATCTTCTCCTTCTATAATCATTGCTGGTAGAATTTTAGCAATTTCGTAAGTCATGTAAGTATATAGATTAAAATTAAAATGGAGTCAAAAAAAAGGAGTCAAAGTAAGCCCAGGATATAGATTAAAAGACTAAAATCTTTATACCTGCATTGAATCTGGCTATTGAGAATCAGGTGCATGAGCTGACAGTAACGAATAAGACCACACATAATGTTAAAACAATTTAATCACAAGTTCATCATCACATTGCTGCATTAAGTCTAATTGATATGCAATTATCTTTGCTCTTTTCAGACAACCGCCAGAACCAGCGCACTGTCTCCTCACCAATGGAAATGAACTAATATTCGCGACACCAGCAAACCGCGTTGGCGTTTATTCGAATCTCTCCACAAATGATGGAACCTATTCATTGACGAAACTACGCTCGGAATCATCGCGCAGTGTTTTAACCAGTTTGGCTGTATTGCCACTTAATAAGATGCTTTTAACCGGAAACGATAGTGGAAACATTATCTTACTTTGTTAATCATAACTCACTAGAACATGGCTAAACTACTACTGCATATGTTTTTCTAATTAGAAATTGGCAATAATGCGTCAGATTTTATTGAGGTGTAATCCCTACATAAAATTATGAATATAAAATAACTTTATGATAGTTATAATATCACTCGCTATGTGAAATTCGTGTAATGATATTCTTGTAAGGTTTTTGTTAGATGTAAAATTATGTTGCAATGTGAATCTTGGTTTCATGAAATCCCAAAGCTATTTGATTTGAACCACAATACTCTCACAAAAATCTAGGCCTCAATATAAAAGTATTATTTAAGAATCTAAAATGGTATAGCATTAGTATAAATTTCCCTATTATTTATAATATGGCAAAAACAATCAAAAAGTGAAATCCGCAAAAAAATTTTAATGCAAGGAGTTTTTTCCCCTTTAAGGAGTATCATCCCCTTAAAAGGAGTACCATCCCCTTAAAAGGAGTACCATCCCCATTTGCTCGCAAAAGCTTCAGCTGCAATTAAATTTAGTTTCAAACAGTTTGACCCATAAATTTTAAAATAAATTCATTTTAGAGCATGTCCAGCTCGTTTCCTCTTCTTTTGCCCCTTTTTGAGCAAAATTTTACAAAAACCATAACTTAACCGTATCTCAATAGCAGAAAAAATAACAACTATCTAAGCGTATAGTTTTTAAACGTTCTTGTAACGACACATTGTGAAATACAATAAATATGTATCGGTATCTATAAATCTTGTAATTTGTGATAAAAGTGATATTATATTTTTATTTAATTACTTTATTCTACGTCAAATTATTTTGTTCTTATTTTAAATTATTTAGGACCAATTGCAATGTTTAATCAATTTTTTCATTGGAGTGAAATGTTATTAACCATCCAGAAGTTATCGATATGAAAATAATGCCAAAAACATTCCTTCTAAAGAAGATTGATAGCATTGATTACCAGTTTGTTATGTAGTGTGAGTGTTCAAACGAAATATATGATATAATAAATGAAATGTAAATAAAATAAGTCTTGCATTTAATTTTGGTTAATAATTATTCCCTCCTCCCGAATGTCCACATACCACCAGTCATACACTTGGTCTAGAAATATTCTTATCTCTTGTTTTTTAGGAATCTGCAAATACCCTTGTTGTCAAACAACGTCATTTGCAACCAGCAGAAGTTTTATTCTTCTCAATGGCCATCATGTCGGCTCTATGGAAGATTAAATATTCATTTTATTAAATTTCATTTTTTATAAAACGTTTTTTGGCGGCAACAAGCTCATTCCCCCATTCCTAGACCATTCACGTACTCCTTCACGATGAGGAGCACGCCATAGATGGTTAAGCGATAAATTAAAGCAAAACTGAACCATGGTGCAGATGATGTCCTGGTCACGGAAATATACATTCTTTCCTCTTGCACTAATGCAAGAGCCAAAGAAGCAGTAAATACACTTTGATCGGGATGAGATCTGAAAGTCAACGCTGCTATTACGTTCATCTTAAGAATATGGACCCGCACGCAATAAAAGGTTATGAAAAAGCGAAATCGGAAACATCATAAGTAGCATCGCGCCTTTCATCCGAAGCAGCAAATTTTAATGTCAAAACCCTGGTACACAAAACATTCTTCAACTCCAGAATAAAATACGCCAGGATACCACATCTCCAAATACAAATATTAAAACGGAAAATCCTACAGGTGCCCAAGAAAAGGTTTTTTAAAAATATAGTCCTCTACAAAGAAACAGGGATAGAGCTAATTTTACGCTGGTTGATGAAAATAAGCAGACAAAAACGAACACGCTGGTATTCCCATACTGGGGCGTCCATCTGAAATGTAATTGCTGAACAGCCGAGCCCAGAAAAAATATTTTCTTTTCCCATCCCAGATCCTTGAAGAGAATAAAACCGACATTGAAAACTAATCGAAAACGAATACACCAATATTTTAATTCATCTGAGGACACTATTTGAATTTGAGACAGCAGCAGATTTAATCAGATTAAGATCAGACGAACAAACATATAACAATATAAAAAACAACATGTAGTGCATAAATTATCGAAAGATTTAAAGGAATGTCACAACCGTAACTCAATAACGTAACTCAGTAACTCAAATGACAACTAAAATAAAATTTTAAGTAGACTAAACAACGTGGAGGTCGATTAGGATAAAAGAAAAGTAAAATACCATGTTAAAACCAGAGAAACAGAAGCCAGAGGAGCGAATACTTTCTTCTGAAAGCTAGTTCTCGTACTACGTATAAAGAGGGTAGGCGGATACGCAGCCATAGCTTCGAGAATGGGTTAGATTACCAGCTATATATATCGGTCAAGAGACCTCAAAGGTTGAGTTATATCGTATTAACTAGGTTGAAAATTGTTGATTACTTATACATGTTTAAAAAAATCTTATAAGCAAACGATAAGCAATTACATAAAAGAACAAATCTCAAGCAAAGTCTAAGGTCGTACTATGTTAATATAAGTAATTAGGTCGTTGTCAAATGATAACTCTTTTTCTTGTCATTGCTATCGAATCTACTTTCCAACTTTACTCAAATCTTGACAAAACTCCGGAGAAAGTCATCCCACTCTCTTTCAAAATCTTCGCTAAGCCTCTAGTACCAGCCAACAACATGGTTGAAATGAAAAATTGTCAACCGAACAAGCGGTCATCCTTCTACACAACTACATTTCATCTAGTCTAAGGAAGAAAGAAGCAACTGTGGCTTACTCATCTGGCATCGAGAAACCGTTCGACTTCGTATGAAGCAAGGATCTCTGGTTCAAGCTTCTCAAAACATAAGATCCCACTTTACTGACGCGAATTACAGTAAACTTCTTCGACCAAAGTACCGTCCTAGTGGAAATTTCTAATGCATTCTTTAATGCTACCACCATCTGCTGTGGTGTCATCAAAGGATCAATATTTGGGCCATACCTATTTAACATCTTTCTACGCGCTATTCCAACAATAGTGCAATCTACTATGATACTATGTTTAGCCCGGATCAGTACGGCCAACTCTCTCCTCCACACAATCCTAAACGCGAATATACATACTTGCTCTTGCTACTAGCAAAATCCCTGAAGAGGGCTAGCGAGCTATGGCACGACACATAGAATTCCCACAAAGGCCCTCTCAATCAACCACGAAAAAAGAGAATTCATATACTTCCGGAATCTTTCTGGCAAAGGCCATGGATCCGCGCCGGCTGAAAGTGAATAACTCCCAACACACATTGAAAACATCGCCGTGTCCCTAAGGAACTCTAAGGAAAATAAACGAATGTGTGGGTTCATTACCGCCTCTCTTTAACACCCGTGCCCATTGAATTCTCGGAAGGTCAATTGGGCTTCCGTAGCCCTAGCACAACTTCTCTCTACCTAGTTAATTCCAGTAAGTATTAAGCTTCTAATGTTCAAAGCCCTCCGATTCATTACTAGCCTCTGCTCTCCTGTCTGTTGACAGGAGAAGTGTTGCAGATTTTCAAAAGGAAAATATTGACGAATTGTCTGTCCAAATATGTAAAACCAAACACAAAGACTATCAGAGCCCTTTATTATACAGTGACACAAAATTTAAGCCGATCATGCAATTTATGTTTAATTCTAGCTCGAAATGCTTAAAAGAACTCGCAACTCACCCGAAACTATGATATATGAACTGACTTCCCGGAATATCGCTAAGAACATTACTTCCACACTCCATTTGTTCGTTAATTTGCTTAACTCAAACTTTCCTAGCTAAACTAACCCTCGGACAATGTTGAACCACAAGCATTCTTTCTATGTTCAGACAAAAATATGTTCCCGCTGATAACCAAGTTGCGCCAACAGCTGCCGAACTTCAAAATCAATCACCAATATCCTTCGCGTCATCGAAAGCAGGATACAGATACCCCGAAGACTTGTCATGTGTCACGTTAAACAGGACTTCGACTTCCCATTTGCATCCGATTAAAAGCATCAAACAGCTTTCGAATGTAAATAAAAAATTTAAGTTTTAAGCAATTTAAGTTTATTTCTTTAAAGGTAGAAGCCATATAGGCTAAAGATAAATTTTAAAATGATTAGGACCAGATCGAAATAGAATTGTTTTTTGGACGATCTGCCACTGTCGAACCTTATACATAATCATATCAGAAAATGAAAAACATCTACATAAGCGTGTAGGAAATTGATAAGCACTAGAATTAAATTATGCCATTTCCCGATCTTGCGCCCATACCCGGTCTCAGTCTAGTCTCCCCTTTAAATTAAGTAGTTACAAGGAAAAAATTTAATTATTATTATCATATTACTTCAAGTTAATTAATAATCATTTAAACATATAATATTAACGTTAAAAATCAACATAAGTCGGACTTAGTATGATAGTGTAAATAATAACAATATTGAGCAATAAAATAAAGCAATGCCTATTTAACAAGTTCAATGTACGCATAAAATTTTCAGGGTAGACATAAGGATTAACACGTAGTGTAGGTATTTGGTTTTTTGGTAGGGAGGTTAAGGCTATTTACGCTCTATGTGTGCGATTCCAAGACGTACAACACTCCTGGCACATAAACTACAATATTTCCTGACCTGATAATCTTGAATAAAACCGTTTGATACATTACTCCAGGCTAGACCTGGTGTTCCTATGCCTACCGGTACCTTCAGATTATGGGAATTCTTATTTCTAGAGAAAGAGGGGAGGGGAACTAAATACTGGAATAGAAATCGCGCCACCGTCGACGTCACCTGATTCTGAAGTCTGCCTTACTTAGCTGTCAAGTCTGCCCGATCTTAATGCGCCGTACGACTCTATTTCCATTCAATTGTTGTTTTGCTTTTGTCCGACTGCAGTTTCCGGGAATCGCTCTTCGATATCGGTGAAGAGGTGATCAATTATCATTTCCAAAATAATTGACACTAAAGAAGGGAGCAACGTACTCCCGATATATATCTGTCATAATATAAACATAAACATAAAGGAAAGTAACCAAATATGGAATACCATTTTGTTTTTGTGTTATAAAAAAAAAGGAATTTGAAAATCAAAAACTCTTATTCTTAGTTATTATTATGTCATACAGTTGCGCTTAACTTATTGACAGTTTTGTTTTACATATATTAATTTAAAATAGACAATTTTCTCAAAAAAAACCAACATAAACGCACCTAATTATGGAAAAGGTACCCAAATATTGACTACAATAAGATTATGAATAAGAAACCTTTACTTTTAAGAGATCTACAAGAACTTTGGTCTATTTTAAAAAGGTACTTGAGTTACTTGCAAAAATTCACATATCCATGTAACTCTTCACCAACGCAATCACCATGTGCCCGGAGCCCGCACATGAGGCATTTGATCCATGTCTCTCCTCGAGTATCTTGAAAAAACAGACTGTTACAGAACATATACTCTGCAGCTTCTCGATCAGGAGCTTCCAGTCCTATGACAATCAGACTCGCTGTGTGTGTCAAAATGTATTTCTTCTTAATCATCTGAATCAATCGGATTATGTTGAGACTTGATTTTCTATTTTTGTTGTTTTCCTTTGGTGTTGGTCCTTTGATAATTTATTCTCTTTTTCATTTTATAATTGTCAATAAGTTGATTTTTTATGGAGATGTTATTATTTCAGCAATAGTTGCTTCTTCTATTAGAAATAGGTTTTTAGTAATCCTATAAAAGTTTTATCTAAAGGTTGAAATTCGTGGGTTTTATGCGGAGGTATGGAAACAATTTCGACATTGTTCTCCCTTGCAATATCAATATCGTCGAAATTTCTAATGTGAGAATAATGTCCTTCTAAGATCAATAAAACTTTCGATTCTGAGGTCGGTTTGGTATGTTAAACCAATCTGTAAGTATTTGCATCCATATTTGCATAATTATATAATTTGCATAATACTTGGATCCATCCTGATGGATGTGCAACGCCTACCGCACCTGGAGGACTGCCTCTCATTAGCTATTCGCTCATATTTTTCCTGGAAAAAATGATGTAAGGTGGCACAAATGGCCAGTAACGTTCATAGCAATTACTATTGTCATTAATGAGCCACTTTTAGCTGAAGTTATTGAAGCTATTTGTCGATCTCCTATGTGACCGATAACGTGTGATATCATGGTTTCAACCACTGTAAGCCCGGATTCGTCAACATTATATATGGGATTCGGATTATAGTTACCCTAAGTGTAGACTTCTCCAAGAAGATCAAAAATAAACCAAAAGCTTCTGCAAAAGACGGTTTAGAAATAGCTTCAGCCACTTTTTTCCATCCATTCCGGACCCGCCAAACGGATTCTCGCAATTGTTTGCTTTTGGCCAACATATACGCCATTCTACGAACATCATTCCCCGTCAAACCATGAAACTTGCTCTCCATCTTTAAAATATATTCTAATAGTAGATTTTCGAGCTGATCACTTAAAACAGATTTTTTTCCTAATTTAGTAGCAGCAGCTTCTTCTGGAGATTGCTTATTTTTCTGACTCAATCAATACAAAGTGGTTCTTGGTACATAAAATTGTTTTGCTGTTATAAAATAACCCATTTTTTTCTCTGTAACCATTCTTGTAGCTTGTCATGTGATCTGCGTTTCATTATTTTCGTTTTCCTTTTGAACTCGAAGACGCCATTCTAAAATCAAAATATTTAATTTGAAATCTAATAAGATGATTTTTTGGATCTTCGGAAACTCCAAACTAATCAAAACGTATATTAGATTTTAATTACACACAATCAGACAAGCAAAAACCTCTAAAACAATCAAATGAACATGTAATTAATGCATAGTACAGAGTAAAATGTTATTTCCAATCACGTTTTGAGAGAAATACTTAGTTTTTACGTACCTTAAAAACTTTTCTCACAGCGCCAAAACAAAACACTCTCACCGAGGCCACAACGTTCGCCCGACTGACAAGTCGAAACCAGTCTACTGATGACCACCATCTAATGATGGTGACAGAAAATCACTGTCTTTTGCAACTAGGATTATTCGTTTCCGAGCAATGGCGGTATTCCATTTTAAGGATACTATTCCATATTTTGTTACTTTCCTCTAGCATTTGGCAATGGAAAATAAAAAATAAAGGATAATTTGGAAACGCTAAACACGGGAAAATACACACAGTAATGGAACAGAGTTAAATTTACGAAAAATGGGACACTAATGGAAATCGTGTTTGCAGTGGCGGATTTACCAGCAGGCGAAGTAGGCTTGAGCCTAGGGCGGCAAATTTGAAAACCGATTTTTTTAGATTTTCGTCAGACGATTTTCTGATGTGTAGATATCTCTCGAGAAGTCCACAAGACACCTTTCCAATGACTTTTTCCTTTTCTCTTTGATTGTACTTTCAACGGGTACCGCAAACTCCTATATTCTACGGTAAAACACCCATATAACAAGACACGAGACAACAAGTTTTACGCTTGCAAAAAATATTAGGTCGTGATTTGAGAAGCTCTGTTGTGTGGAGTAAGTGAACCGAAATTTACGGAACAAAAGCATCTATGTATGCGAATTTCCCATACTAATATTTCGAGTAGGAGTGTCGTCATTTTTAACGACACTTTCAAAATAAAGCTGCAGGGTTGCCAGATGCTGGCAGGCCCCAGTCGCCAGATTCGGAATCTGAGGTAGCCGAAAACGCCCAAATAAGGGGGCGTCTGAAAAAGCTCCTTAAATTTCCTTAGAATTACACCTTGAGTAGTGTATCTGCTTACTTTCTGTCTTAGTTTGCCCATCGCTACCTCTACCTCCTCAGTCCAGTTAGACTTGTTTTTGTTTTTTAGGTAATGTGGTTTGGTTTATGGTTAGTTACCACGTTAGTGGAAGGAAACCAAGTGGAGTGGAAACCTTTAAAATTTTATTAAAAAGTATTAAAAAGTAAACGAAGTCAAATGTTTAATTATTTTTATTCATTGATATACCAATGGTTTTCATGTTTTCCCCACTTCCCCATTTATTCGGATTTAAAACACGAAATAAAATGCACAATTCAGTATAAATAACTGAGTAAACAACGTAAACGGCGGCAGAAATTAGAGTAAGTAATCTGTGTGGGCGGCAGCAAAGAAGATGTAATGTAAATTGTAATACTATTCAAGTCGCCAAACGGATTTTTAGGTCGCCGCAAGGGGCTCTGAGATAGCCCAATTTGGCAACAGTGCAAAGCTGCAACAAGGGCAAACGGGGAAGTCCCGTACTTCAATAAACAAAGCCTTGATTGATAGCTTCCCGCAATAATTGCATAACGAATTCACACTTCTTTCTGCTGTGCGTTGTGCGCTGTGATTTTTCAAAGTGTTCGTCGATTGTATCAATATTTCCATAGCACCGGTGAGTAAAAATTATGATTATAATAATCATTATACAGTATAAATAATCATCCACAACGAATCAGTTTATTGAAAAAGTCTTGCAAAATATTTTTCAATTCGATGCTTGAAACACAGTCACGTTGAACAGATGAATGTTTTAACGTCAACCTTTAATAGTATTCCAAAAGATTTCTAATGCTTATATTGTTATTTTGTCATTTTTTAATAAAGCAAACATTGGAATAATAATTGGGAATAAACAATTCATCGGGAAAAATTCAACAATCCTAGTTATGGGAAAAATATATTAGAAATTTCGAAAGAATTCTTCTTTTCCCTAAAGTTGAAATAGCTATTTCGAAAGCTATGGAAAGAAGTTTCGATTTTTTTGTGATAGCTTAAAAAAAATTACCGTTGTACATTAATTATTTATTGTCTGGGGTCTAAACAAAGGATACTACTAATTGCGTACGAGAAATGACCCTCATAATTTTATCTTTTTCATTTCAGTTCTTGGGAAAAAATTGTTACAATGAGTGATGGGAGAAAGCGACTTAGTGGAGCTGAGTATAAAAAGAAAGCCAAAATGAAAAAAGAAGAACAAGAGCAGATTATCCGTAAAACAATAAAAATTGACAGTTTTTTTAAAAGTGGAAGTAGTGACTGCGATCTGGAAAAAATGAAACGGATTTTAACTCTGCAGCCCAATCATCTGTTGAACAATCCACTTTAAATAAAAATGATAATTATGCCGAATTATATTGCCGAAGAGAAATCATCAATATGTGATAGCAACTTGAAAATTGAAGATACGTCTCAGACTCAGGGGTTAAATGATGACCATGTGCAAACAACAGTAAATATAAGATCCGGCTTTATGGGAAATTAACGATACCTTAAGGGAGATTATCGCAAGATACGGCTTCGATCAAAACAAGACTTGTGACTTCTCTAAAAGTGAAAAACTATATGCTAATCAGCGTCGTTTCCTGCCAGTGAGTATCTTCCAAAGAAAAATGAAAAATAATGAAGTGAAAGACCGAAATTGGCTGGTTTATTCTGAAAGTAAGAGTTCCGTATATTGCGGACCCTGTTTGGCATTTGGTCCATTACAGAATACAACTCAATTTGAGAACCAAGGATTTAATGCATTTACTCGGTATTCTGCATTTAAGGAAAATGCAGAATACCGAGTAGCTCAACATGAAAACTCGGCGCGTCATAAATCTAGTATGCTTAGTTTGAAAGCTAGAAGTGAGATTCATGGTCAAATCAATAAATTGATGAAGAAATTGCTTATTGGAGAAACATTCTGAAGAGGGTCGTTGCTGTAGTGAAGCGGATGTGTTCAAGAGGTCTCGCTTTTAGAGGAAAAAGTGAAAAGTTCGGCGATCCACACAACGGAAATTATTTTATGATGTTGGAACTGTTAGCTGAGTTTGATCCTTTTTTAGCCAGTCATATTGAACGCTTTGGGAACCAAGGATCTGGTAGTACCAGTTACTTATCAAAGACCGTTTTCGATGAGTCTATTCTCTTGATGGGTCATAAAGTCTCGAAGCCGATTGGAGACGAGATACGAACGGCGAAATACTTTTCCCTAATCATCGATTCAACACCAGATATCGCACATGTGGACCAAGTCACTCTCGTGATTCGATATGTTTTGGAAACGGGAGAACCATGTGAAAGATTTCTCAAGTTTTTGCCCTCAGTGGGACATAAAGCTGAAGATATGTTTTCCGCCATTACTTCGGAACTAAAAACCTTAGGAATAGATATTGAAGACTGTCATGGACAATCATATGATAATGCCGCGAATATGTCTGGAATGTACAACGGCTTACAAGCTAAAATTCAAAGCCAAGCACCGTTTGCTTTTTTCGTTCCTTGCTCTGCCCATTTAGTGGCAACTGCGACTGCTGAATCTTGTACAGAAGCATGTCGCTTCTTCATGTTGCTCCAAGAAATTTACGTTTTTTTTTGTAAGTTCAACAAAACGTGGGAAAAAAATTTATAACTGAAGTCGGAGAAGAGAAAACGATGAAAAGAGTAAACCTCTCACGGTGGTCAGCTAGAGAGGATGCTTGCAGAAGTTTGAGAGATTCTTGGCACGGAATTCTTAAAGCTTTGGAAACAATCAGGGATGATTGTACCGAAAAGCCTGTTACACGAAACGAAGCTACAGGAATTCTTCAAAACTTAGAACAGCCGGAAACGGCGTTAATGGTTGTTGTGTGGAATGTTGTTTTGGAAAGAATAAACAAAGTGTATGTACAAATTCAGGCTTCTAACGTAGATTTGATTATTGTAGCCGATCTTTATGAATCTCTTCGCAAATTTTTCGTAGATCAACGAGGAAATTTTAAGTATTTCGAAGAAAAGGCGATTGAGTTAAGCGTGTCGAAGCAGTATACAAAAGACAACCGAAAAGCAAAAAAAAATATGATGAAACGCCTGATGAAGAAATAAAAATGACCGCGAGTGATACTTTCAGAATTGACGCATTTCTCGTCATCATTGATAGACTCGTATCTGAATTAGAAAAAAGACAGAAGGCCTACAACAAGTTCAACGAAAAGTTTTCGTTTTTGACCAAAATGAGTGAATTGTCATTATCAACTCTTACAAAAAAAGCTCTCGCCTTGGAAGAAATATATTCTAATGATTTAGAGACTGACTTAGTTCAAGAATGCATTCATTTTCAAAGCCACATTTCTACGGAAGGAATTTCAGTAAAACCAAATTCTGAATCATTGGAAAGTCTATCTTCGTTTCTGCGAAAACAGAATTTGCAGAACGTTTAGCCTAACTTGGACATAGCTCTTCGTATGGCATTATGTACTCCAGCGACAAATTGTTCGGGTGAGTGAAGCTTTTCTTGTCTAAAAAGGGTAAAAAATTATCTGAGATCGACCTTAAGTCAAGAAAAATTAAACGCTTTAGCTCTTTTGTGTATAGAGTCAGAATTAATTAACAAGATCACTTACGACGACATTATCGATGATTTTGCCAAAAAAAAATCGCGCAAAAAGGTATTGTAAGAAACTTTAATAAGTTAATTAAAATTATTATTTTTTAACTGTTTGTAAGTGCAATAAAGATTATTTAACTACGTTTACCGAATGTACATTATTGTGTGAGTGGCATACTCTGCCTTATTAGTCATACATCATTGAACTTTGATTACCTCAGAAATAAACTCAAAAACTATTTCTTGTGCAATTCGAACCGAATTGTTGGATTGTAAAGATAATCTAGGAACTGACAATTCACAATTGTAGAGGTAAGAGCGGCAAAAATTCAACAGCCTATACTTGGGTAATGTGTAAATCCGCCACTGCGTGTTTGCTACCTAAACGCTACTGATCCACCACATTAATAATACGAGCAAGTGTAATCTCATGCACTCAACACTCCCAAACAAAGATCTCGTGACCCTTTAGCATACAATGCGTGTTGTTAATTGTAAAATAAAAATGTTAAAATTGTAATTTAAATTTTGAATTTATTTTAGTAATTCTGAACACATTTAATTTATTTACGAGTTCGAATTTACAAACATAAATGCATTGCAATGTTAAGGTTTCATCACTACCCTTTTCTCCATGACCAAAAGGAAATGTGAAATATTCACACACTCCGCCCTGTTAAACCCACTCGACCCATTACTATGGCGCCATTTCACCATTGTCTGTTTTTACTACACATACCCGCAACTCGCAACCTTACGAGTCACTAAAATCAGCTGCAAGTACTATCACACCCTTCAACTAACTTTTCCATTTCATTCCAATGGGTTCGTGACTCGCGTGGAATTCCGAGAATTCTAAAATCGCTAAGAATGGCCGTCGCGATGTCGATTGCACCAGGCAAACATGTTTCCAAGCACGACATCCGCGCGACATGATGTGTGAATTCCATTCATCAAATACTCATGGGAACACCAAGAGGCGCTTGGAATTTCGTGTGCATAACGGAGCGCATGGTATGAAAGAAATGCCAATCGATGAATAATTTCATATCGAAAAAGAGCCCAGAAAATTTGGTAAATAACAAACCAAATGATTGCATTGCTAATGGATGAATTGTCTCGCCTGGAAAAATTATTTTTGTTTGGTCGAATGCCAAATTTTCATGATGGTCACAATTGAAGCGCAGACAAATAAAAGGAGATCTCAACATAATAGTTAGAAATAATCACTAATGGGTTCATGTTGGATTTAAGATTCACACTAGAAGGATACCAGCTTAAGATTGGCCCGGGCTGCTATGGCACTGGCCAGCGTTGTCGATCCTGTGTATTATATCATTATTACTTGTTCATTTAGTCTGTGGCTTAGTTATAGATTGATTGTGTGGGTATGAGTGATATGTCGTTGGGTGTAATATGTTAGGGTTCGCTTCTGCTAAGAACGCTCCAAAGCTGTCAAGTAAGTTACTGTCGTTTTTGAGAATTAGGTCTTTAATATTATTGTAAATAAGAAAAAGATTGTGATTTGCCTGATCCTTTCGTATTTAGTGCAGTGAAACAATTGGTGATCTATTGTGTCAGTTTTGTTGCATTGTGTGCATAGATCGGTAGTGCTTTTTTTAATTTGAAAGAGACGAAGTTTATTGTAGGCTCTGTTTGTGAGGATTCTGTTGATGGTTTTGATATGTTTGGGGGTGATGTTGCTTTTATGAAACCATGGTTTTCCTTTGTTGTTGAGATGGTGTGCCTCTTTCCATATGCAGGGTGCGTAGTTGGTGGTTTGAGCTCTAATTCTGCCCTTCCACTTATCGTCCATTTCTTCTTTTATTAAGTTCATTATTTCGTCCAGTTCATATTGTGTGTCCATGACACTATGGCTTAAAACACTTATTTTGGCTTGTTTTTCGGCTGTTTCTAACGGCATGATGCCCGCGTGTCCCGGGATCCAGATGAAATTGAAGATCTTCTCTGGGTAATTTTCAATGAACTTCCATATATCTTGTGTGGTCTTTCTGTATTCTTGATTATCCTTTAGACTTTTGATAGCATTATTGGAATCAGTGAAGACAAAAATCTTATGGTGGTTCTGTATGTTGTTCCTATTTAGGGCCGACAGGATGGCATGTAGTTCCGCTGCTATTGTTGTTACGCTCTTGCGGAGGCTAGAATTGTAGGTGATGTTGTTGTTAAGATTCAGGAATCCTATCACTGTGCCGAAGAGATTTTTGGTTGCATCGGTCACCAGTATCAGGGCATTTTGTTTTATAAGGTTATCTGTATACTTCTTGAATGTCACAGGTTGGGTTTTGTTTGGTTGTGGGTATGGAGGAAAGAGGACGTTGTTGAGAAAGGTGTGGTGAACAGGTTAGCTGGTCTTTTAGTCCGGTGAGTTGGGTTGAGCTTTCTCAGGTGGTGATTAAATTTGTGGAGGATGTAATTGTAGCTGCTTTTGTGGACTGGATCCTGTTCAGTCCATGTTGGTCTGAAAGTGTTGTTGACAATTTGTTTACCTAGTTCTTTCGCCGTTAGTAGAGCTGCTCTATCTATAGATTGATGTTCGGATGCCATGTTAAAAGCATAGAGGTTGGGTGTGCTAGGGGGTAAACCTAGGCATTGCTTGAGAATTTTTGCTTTTAACCTGTCCATGGTATTGAATAAGTATGCTGGTGCATGTGCCATTGTAGTTAGTCCGCATTCTATTTTGGGCCTGACTAATGATTTGAAAAGATTTAGAGCCCAGATGGGGCTAAAGGGATTGGTGGGTCTGTTCAGATATTTTATGATGTTGGCTATGTTGTTAAAGGTTTGGATGTGTTCTTTCTGTATTCTAAAGGTTAGATTTTTATTTAGATTGATGCCTAGGTATTTTATGCTATTGCTCCATTTGATTTGGGTGTTATTGTGCTTGAGAATTATATCTGTGTTCCTACTATAGTGGAAATTAATGGCTTGTATTTTGTCCGGGTTGAAGGGTAGCTTGAGGTTGTCACTCATTGTGGAGAAGAGATTTAGTTTAAGTTGAAGTAGGTTAATCGTGTGCTTTAAATTAGTTCCCTCAGTTAGAATGAGGAAGTCATCAGCATATTGTAGAAGAGTTGTGTTGCTGTCAGAGATATTGTGCAGTTTGGAAGTGTATATATTGAAAAGAAGTGGGCTCAAGACGTCACCTTGTGGCAGACCATTGGAGATTGTCGTGTGTTGTTGGTTGAGGTGGAGTATTCTTTCTTTATATAGATTTATGATCCATGAGATGTAGGTTTTTGGGATGTTGAGGTCTGAAAGAAGTTTGTTCAGGATCTGTAGGTCGACTTTCTCATATGCATTTGAAAAATCTACAACACAGGCAGTTTTGAAGGGGAAAGTGGATTTGTTTTCAAGTTTTTGTAAAAGGGTGTTAAAGCATGTTGGCGAGGATTTGTTTTTTGTGTAAGCAAAAGTAAGAGTTGGTAGTGGATTTGTGT
This sequence comes from Stratiomys singularior, assembly GCA_954870665.1. Classification (NCBI taxonomy): domain Eukaryota; kingdom Metazoa; phylum Arthropoda; class Insecta; order Diptera; family Stratiomyidae; genus Stratiomys; species Stratiomys singularior. Next base: position 34,502,727 of record OX940879.1, read on the forward strand.
TTATTAGGTGTGTTTCGATTCTTTGTTTTATAAGTTTATTTATGATTTTAATGGGAACACTGAGGAGGGATATGGGTCTATAGTTGTTGAGGTCTTCTGGATTTCTATTGGGTTTGGGAACGGGAACGATTCTGATATGCCTTCCCGATGTGGGTATGTCAAATCTATTGACTGCATCATTAATAGCCTGTAAAAGATTATTCGGGTGATGTGTGAGTAAGGCTTTAATTAGATTGTAATTAATGTTATCAAGACCAGGGGTTGTTGATTTACGTTTCTCATTTATAACATTATTGAGTTCTTCCTGTTCGAAGTCTGGTGGGTGTTCCAGAGGATTGTGTGGCATCATGTTTAAGGTGTTATCAGGGTGGTGCTTGGATTTAATCATGTTGAGGTAGGTTTGGGTCTGGTCCTCATCAAGGTTGTATCGTGAGGGGGGTTCTTTATTATTCCTGATACTGTTGATGAATCTCCAGAAGTTATTTATGTTTCCGCTGCCTCTAATTTTTTCTAGTTTGTCTGTCCAGCTTCTCTGCATGGCCTCTTTGGATCTTTGCCTCCAGTTTGTTTTTGCCTCGTGGAGAATTGGCCAGTTGGCATTTGATTTGAGTCTGTTGTAATTAAGTAGTGCCTTATTTTTTATTTTCCAGAGCCTTGCTAAATCCTTGGACCACCAGTGTTTGGGTGTGTGCTTGTATCTTATCGTGTTTGAGTTTAGGTCTATTAGGTGGCTTAGTTTATCGTATATACTATTGAGGTTTGGTGAAAAAGGGGTTTGTTTATTTCTTGAGCGATGTTCCTATATTTGATTTTCTTGGTGTTTGAAATTCGTGTACTGGGCAAGCAGATTTTAATTGTTATATGTTTACTGTTGCTGATGTGTTCTTTGTCTTCCATCCAGAGGATACTATTCCTATTCATGTTACTAAGAGTTATATCCGGCGTTGACTGTAAAATTTTGCCGTTCTTGTTTGTTGTTTTATAAGTGTATATGCCAGTGTTCAATGTTTTGAGGTTGTGCTCCGTCATCCAACCTTTCAGAATTCTGCCTTTGGCATTGTTAAGATGATCTCCCCATGCCTTGTTTCTTGCGTTTAGATCTCCTCCAATGAGTATGTCTTTGGTGTAGTCTAAGATGTTGGAAAGTTTGTCTAATTCTTCTTTGAAAAATTGGGTATTGATGGCGGGGGGAGCATATAGGGATGCTAAAATTATGATGTGTTTAAGGTTTAGGGTCTGGATTACTACATTTTCTATACGACTGTTCGTGTGGATCTGCCTAAACTTAATGTCCCTTCTGATTAATATTGCAACTCCTCCTCCTATGGTGTTGTCTCTGGTTTTGAAGATTATATTGTAGTTGGTAAACTTCATATTAATATTGAAATTACTGAGTATTTCTTGTAGGAGTGCGAAGGCTATGTTATTCTTGTATAAGTAGTATTCTAGATTGTCCTTGTGCTTGTTGATACTTTGTATGTTTAGTTGTAAAATGTTCATGTGTTAGATGATAATGTTGTTGTTACTCTTTCTTGTGTTACTGTTCTCATTACCAGAGTTGATGTGGTATTTCTTTAGTGTTTTTGCCCATGCTTGAACACTAGTTATGAGTAAGTCCTCGTTTTCCTTGTTGTCTCCGGTATTTCTGTTGATTTCATCTACCATCTTTCCTAGGAGTTTTTCCAGTTCAGTGGTTTTGTGTGGGTTACATGTAATGGGTTTACTTGGTATGGTGAGAGTTTCGGTAGAGGGGAAACTATTTTTAACGATGTTTCTTGGATATTCTTGGCTTTTGAATAGTACCTTTTGCGTGTCCTGTTGGGGGTTTCTGGTATTGTGTCTTTCCCCGTTCGTTAGGCTGGGGAAGTTGGCTTCGTTAAGGTCCACTACATCTAAGCCCGCAAATTTGTTTCTGTTGATAATAACTCTTGCTTCGCTGTTTGTGATGTTCAGGATAGAGCTAACATCTACCTCTTGTTTATATGCTACCCATTTGGGGCATCTTCAATGTGTTGCCTCGTGCTCCTCGCTCTTACATAATACACACATGATTTTGGTGCATTTGTTGTCGCAGTCGTCCGCACCACATTTAAGGCAGGTTTTCTTTTTGTTTTTGCAAAACTGCGCCGAGTGACCTAGGAGGCCGCAGTTTGTGCATTGTCTTGGTCTAAATTTAAAATAGCTAACTTTGCTTATTATGTATTCAAATTTCAGAGAGTCCGGGAGGTGAGTTCCTGCGAAGGTTAGCTTGAGTGTTGTGGTTGGGATGAATTTGTTAGGGTTGTTTCTATCTCTGGTATTCAACCTTTGTGCTTGTAGTATCTTTATGTTTTCTAATAGAATTCGCATTCTGTTACAAGGCTTAGCTGAGTTGACGATCTCTTCTGTGTTAATTTCGTGCAGGATGTCTCTGATGACTCCATATCTATAAACAAAATTGCCGGGGATAAAAGCCCTGAGGTTGAATTCTTTCAGCTTAGTGTTGTCGAGTGCATTGTTTGCTTCTGTAGCAGTTTCAAAGATTACCCTGAGTCTATTGAACCCAGCTTGCTTAATATCTTTGATGCTTTGGATGTTTAAGCTTTTGTTGTATACGAACATCTTCATTGGGGTTAGTCTAACCCTGTCACCATTTGTATCAACACTATCGATAAGGATCGCAAAGGATTTACCTTTCGCATCGGGTTGATATTTATTGACTTTCATGTTGGCTAGCGGGGCTTGAGATGGTGTGGCGCGTGGTATGTCTTCAGAGGGGTTTGAGTACAAGGATGTGTTATTTGGTACAAAGCTTTTCAACTCTCCCTTGCTTTTTGTATTACCGTTGTTTTCAACTAATCTTCTTTTTTTGAGAGTTTTGGTGTTTGGGTCCCCTTCGTCTGGGGGTCTATCCTCAGAGTTTTCTTCCATGTCGCAGTTCACAGAATTAAATATTAAGGTGCTAGATGTATGCTATATTATGTTCACCAATTGTTCACTTCACTTAAGAAAGTAAAAGGGGTACTCACTGTTCTTTTCCTTTGTAAAAGTATTCCAGTATGTCAGCCAAAGTCCAAAGATCGTAATTACGCCAGGAACCAAGGTATGGCGTTCGTAGGATTCTGCGAAAAACAATGGATGATCGGGGAAAACCCTTCATTTCACTGATCTGAATACGTCCTTCCACTATCACGTTCCACATAGGAATTAGAAATACATAGGAAGTAGAAAATTTGCGTGATTGTCATTTTATTAACATCGTATAAAAACCTACGCCAAAGCCTTCCTTCTTATTTGATGCAATAATAATAAAATCAAACAAGTTCAATCAAAGAAATTGTTAAATAAACATAGCAAGGACGAACTGATTGCAAGTGAAGACCCTCGGGGAAAAACCAACTTAGTCCAAAAAATAAAATTTTCACAATTTGAAAAAGAAAGTTTAGCAAGACGTAACTTCCGTTCTAATAATGATTTCTTATACCGGATTGCGTTATTTGCTTTGTTTATCTATTCCCTTTAAACTTATAACGTGAAAATTAAAATTTACTATTTATAAGAAGAAATATACCAATTTTTGTGGGTAAACTTATGGACTTAGTTGGGTTTTCCCCACGAAAATATCCTAAAACATATTTTTTTTTTGTATCATCACCAGCTAGTTCGGTAGTTCTGTAAGCAAAACGGGTTGGTAACAAAAGAATAACTAAAATCAATCATTGTCGTTGTTATTTATTTAGAGTAAAAAAACATTTCTTAAGAGCAAAAAAGTTTTAAAAATTAAAATCAGGAAAAGTTGTTAAAATTCGTCTTCATTAGGCGCTTCCCATTCATCGCAATATTCATCATCTGATTCCATTTGGTTGCAATTCTTCGGGGCTTGTTTGGGTAGTTGTGAATAAAACAAATTTGCTTCAGGATTTTCACAAAATTTAGCAAGATGTTGCAGGTAACAGAACTTTGTATGTTTCAGTAAAATGCGTCCAGTATACAGTTGGCAAGGTTCAACAGATGGCGTCAGGTCTACATTAGTTCTTTTGTTCTTCGCATATCTTTTTAGTTTAACCACTGTCAAGTTATAACTACCAAAGTAGGCGTTCTTTGAATAAAACATTCGGGATTTATCTGCACTGACTTTGAACACACGAATTGGCCTGGTTGCTGAGGTCAAATTTTTTACATAAGCAGGAGCTAGGAAAGCTGTCCAGTTTTTAAATAATTCTTGAGTGCAGGGGACTACTTCAAAGGGAAACGGTTTGACCCTGCTAGACTTTATCACCTCATTCCTATCATTAGGGAGTTCTGTACGAGTTTTTTGGTTGACTAATGACATGGCTTTGTCGCTTTCCATGTAAGAGTGACCCCTTATGCGAAAGATGGTTTTAACTGTGTCAAATCTCTTCTTAACCGTGACCAAGTAGTGGACGAATCTGAACATGGTAAAATTTTTATTTTGGCCCGAGCATGAGTCCCAAAAAATGATTAGATGTTTTACGTTTGCATCTAGTTGTTTAGTAACAAAATCAAAGAGCATCGAGCAGACGTCGTCAGCACCTTTTTTGCCTACAGTCTCGTCGTACGTATACCAAATTGATCGCTTGTTCGAAAGGACGTGCATATTAAAACTGTAGAAGCTAAGCTGACGTTTGTAGTATACATCATTTGTAGTTACATTGGGCAAAGGGAGGTTTTTTTGATAGTCCAGGGTGATGGCTTCAATGTCAGGATGTTTTTGAGCTCGTCTGCGAAACATCCTCTTTAGACTATAAAATTTATCCGCTTGCCGTTTGTGAAGTTCGTGTTGTTTATTAATCTTATCTATTTCGGTTAACAAATTCAACTTGGCATTTTCTGAAAGTTGCGAAACCAGTTTGACTTTGATAGCTGCCAACTGAACTCCAAACTGGTCGCAGGTACTGCAATTGTCCTTCCGAGGATAACCAAATGCTATGTTAAGTTTCGTGTTGAATATTTCACGAAAACTGCTTGCAGAGACGCGAAAATTAGGATTTTTTTCAGTATAAATGGTGTGAAGTTTTGTTATATTTAACTCTTCAGAAAGATACACTTTTTCGGATTTTTTTAAACTGTAATGTGACTTTCGCCCATTTAATGAGCGGTTAAAATCCGCAAATTTTTGAATAGTTTCATTTAATAATTTATGAGGGCGTGTCGAGTGCTTGCCACGTTTATCGGTTGGTGATTTTCCACAGGTAGACAAAGAAGTGCGTAGTGTGTGTAGGCGTGACATCGTAATCCCATGAAACGAGATAAAAGGTTTAGCGCACACAGGAACGTCAACGTGTTTATCTCCTTCAATGACTCGGACTCGGTAGGAAAAACTGGCTGCATGAAAATTAGATTCTCTCCTTGAGACTCTTGGGCGATGACGAGCAACTGGAAGCACAGTCATCAATCCGCACAAGTATGAATTTTGCTCATCTATTGACTTCATTTGGTTGAACTCGTTAAGAATTCGTTTCTTATCATCCTCGCGAACAACATAAAAAAAACGAAATCGCTTACATTGGCAATCGGGTCCGAGCTCATGTGAAGACAGCCTCATTATTTTCATAACGTCTGATAACCGTCCACTTTTCTTTCGCTTTTTACTTTTTTCCGTGCGGTCCACAACAGTTTCATCATCACTCTCACTCCCGGTCCTACTTATCATGATGACTTAAAACAATATAAACCCATTAAAAAAAAAACAACAAACTAGCGTGGAACGACACAATCTTGACAGCGACTAAGATAACCTGCTCGGTAGTAAACCCTGCTGATAAGCCTGTTTACCAGGGTGGACATGTTTGTTTTTTCCCTCATTCCCATGGACTCAGTTGGCTCTTCCCCGACCCTTTTATTATTGCCCGTTTATTTTCAGAACTACGTTGGTTTTTCCCCATAGTTTATACCTTGAATTGTAGTACACCTTAGCAGCTAATAGATGGAGCTGAATTCTCTGATTTTTGAAAAAAAGGACTAAGTTGGTTTTTCCCCGAGGGTCTTCAAGTGTGTATGCACGGTTAATCATTTCTGGCAAGGTGACACAGCGGACAATGTAGGAAAACGCCAAAGAAAGTAGCAAAAAGAGAGGAAAGAGGATTTGTAACTAAAAATCAAATTATTTTTAGCCGCAAAAGGGCCATACTTTGTTTTTTTTTTTACATGAATACAGGAATAGGGTTTCTACTTCTAGCGTTTAAGGGGTTTGGCTTACCATGTCGTCATGGAAAATAGGTTTATTCTAAAAAAAATTATAAATTCGATTATCAACGGAATTTATTGATTTGCACACATGCTACTTCATAACTTGATGAGACTCTGTTATAACTTTTGGAAAAAAATATTTAAAAATGGCTGCTCTACAGGGGTTTCCGCGAAGGTCCTCTGCCGCACATGTGCGTACCTTGCAGGCAAGAAATGTCGAGAACAGGTTAGTAAAATAACAGCAGCTTCTCTTTAAAGAGGATGAGTAAAATGTAGCGTAGGATTTTTTTTTGTTCTGATCACTACAAAAAAATTTAAAAGGGAAAAATTCAAAATTGAACTTGCAAATTGAACTTGCATTCATCATTCAAAAGAATGGTCCTCGATTTTTGAACAGTCCAGTTAATGTGAGAACGTGCAAAAGCTAACCATCGCTTTCTATTTTTAATTGAAATAAAAGGTTTCTTTGCTGGCCGATAACAAAGCAATCCGAGCTCCACTGCGCGTCTTCTAACGGTTCTTTGCGATACATTTGAATCGAGATCTTTTAGTAGCGTTGTGGATAAGACAAACGGATTAATTTTAATTTTCTTGGAAATCAGATTGTCCTCTCGTTCAGTTGTTTTCCTTGGTCTCCCCCCTTTATGTACAGTTTCAACACCCCCGGTGCGAAGATATCGAGCTATTATTCTGGAAACAACCGATTTTTCTATATTTTATTTCTCGGAAATAATCTTTTGAGATACACCACTCTTAAAGTCCTTTATAATTAATACTTTTATATCCGCACTATGCTTTTTATTTGCCATTTTTAGGTTTTAAAGTTTTTCGGTGGTAAAAATAGCTTTACACTACGAAGCGACACTTTCTATTAGTAAATAATGCACACAACTATCAGCTACAATCTAATTAACCTAAATAATAATCAGTTACATGGCAAAAATTGCAAAGTGATTTCGAGAAAAACTGTTATCGAACCGAGTTGCCAGAGTTGCATTTGTTTTGTCCGATAAAAAAAAGAAGTTTTCGTAAATTTTCCTGAGTTTAGTGGTAAAAATTACCGATTTTTTGTAGAATGATTATGTGTTTTTTTAAATGACTGGTAAAATACTAATGAAATAAATATAAAACACTTTGCTTCTAAAACTTGGAGTTTCGCTGCCTAACATCATGGAACTAATTTGAGTTGCATTTGTTTTGGCCGATACTGTAGCTGTTTGAGCATCTTGGGTCTGGTTTTGAAGCGATTTACGAACTTGGCGAGCTAATTTCATGTTTTGTTGAGCTCGTATCTCCCCGGGTTCGCAACGCAATTTGTCCGTTTCCTATCGGATACCCGATTTTCAGGTTCAACATATTCATCAGTGTCATTATACTTATATAGCCATCATTGAAAATGCTAGTCGCAAGATGGGTAGCAATTTGGACAGTTTCTGCACCACTTGAACTGGTTTCCGGAGCCATTCACCAAATACCGCGTTAAGGCTCTCGTTTTTACTTTGCGTGAAGCCTCCTTCACACCGCTCCAACAGTTCATCTGAAGTGAGGTCTGGGTAGATTGGTTCAAAGGCATCTTGAACGATTGTTAGTGAAGGATTTCTGTGAGTATAATCATCCAAAGTGCCAAGGGCACCACGAGTCTTCTCCAAGGAAGACAGTTGTCATACTGGAGGTTTTTGTCTGTCGAGATTTTGTGTTCGTACGTTGCTTAGATTGCCATCTTCATTTCGCCTTCGGAATGAGAAAATCTTCGAAGAGCAAGACCATAATATACTCTTAGCTCATTGATTAGCTTATCGGTAAGTTTTCCTTTTCCACCCAGCCCTTTGGTCGTTTTTTTCGTGACGAAATCGTGAGCCCATCCTTTTTTGCACGTGTCCAATATATTCTATTTTTATTTCTTTTTCTTCGTATGGATTCGCATCAACAATTCCTTTGCAGGTTTTTGAATAAAATTCGTGTAACGGATAGAATATATTTTTGTTGACCTCAAAAATATTTGCTTGACGCTATCGACTTCCATTTTCCCGGACGATCCTTCATGATTCGATGATCATTCTTCCTTGTGATCTTCATACCATAAGTTGTTTTCAATGAAATTTTCGATCCAATACTCGCAAACTTTTCAGTACGAAGATTTTTTAAATAAACAATTACTTTTCCTGGGTTATTGAGTTATCCTGATTATTGGATATAATTAGTAATATCCTATAATCGTCGATACACCTTAGTGCGAACTGTAGCCTCGTTAACGCCAAGTCCCGTCGCCATAAACTGTCAAACCCGGACCCTTCCCCATTTCTGATGTTAATTTCAGTTCCTCTTGCACAGCATTTTTCATGGACGCGTTACACACAATTTACGCGAAGTTGTACCTAAGAATTGCTGCAACTTCGTCATTTTTCGTAAGTTTACCACGGGTGATGGCTTTAATTGTAGTTAAAGATTTCAGGGCAAAGCTAACTTTCACGGTGGCCAGAGTCCTTAATTGAGCACATGCTGAAGTGTGAATAGTAAATTTTTTAATGTATTTTCAAATCTAGGCTCCGATTATAATAAGTATGCAAACTAGATGAAAAAACCAAATTTTTTCCCCATAGTACATTTATTGGTGAGTGAATTACAAATTCAATTGAATGTTTTTTAGGGATTTATTAAAAAAATTGACACACATAAAAAGATTATAATAATGACACGTTTACAAGAATAATTAGGAACAACGAAACGATTATCGTAAAGAAGCTGAAGGAAAAACCGGCAACATACCTAGAATCTGACATGGGTACCAAGGTAATTATAATGGATAAAACGAAATAAGAAGGTTTGCTCCTAGAAACTAAATAATCGAGATTACCATGAACTAAGAGAGAACCCCTCACCACGCTCTATGTGAAAAGAGTGGTGAAGGTCCTGAGCGACTGCCAAGAAGCAATCCCAAGTAAAATCGGGGTAAAGGTGACTAATGCAGTACTTCCTCGAATAAATTGCCTTCCAAAAATTCACAAGCCAGGCAATTAAATGTGTGAAATTATAACTTCCACGGACGCCCCAACAAGTAAGATTCCGAAATGGTTGATGGAAGAATGTTGAAAGTATTATATCCAAGCAGCCAATCAGCAAAGTACAGGACAGAATGAATCAAAATTTGAAGCAATGTAAACCATACTGCAGCTGATTATTATTATTATTTTATATTAATAGTATTATGACCCAAAATAACAGATGTTGGCCGTTTATCCATTCATTTTAAGTCATCATACTATTACTATAAAATAATAATTATAATAATACTAGCTACAGTTTCAATTGCAGTACAGATTTGAAAGCTACCAACGACGCTTTAAGGCTTCCGGCTCACTCACAGACCGCTCCCCGGTTGTCGATAGTACCTGGCCGAGAACTGTTTGTCGGCTAATTCAATAGGACCCTGTTGCCTCTAATTAAGTCTTTCAGGATAGGGTGCCTTCTTCAACGAAAAAACGAATACAGACTTCATTGCTGTTAAAAAAAAAGTATATTTTCTCTCCACCCTAAAGAACGATTGTAGATGCTATTCCAAACGAGGATAATCATTGAATCGTAGAATGATGTGCAGTTCCATTCTTATCTGATTACTATCTGGAGAGTATTTGTTCCCCTTCTCAGAATGTTACAAGTCTTCCCTTATTTTCCACGCCCGAAGAAGTTGCGTTCATCCGCAATCTAAACAACAAATCAAAGTGACGTGACCGTCCAATCATATAATTGTAAGTCTAGAAATGCGAGCGCTCGATCGAATGAAAAATTGGACCACACTCTGACTTAAATAACTAAAAGTGGGACTGTATACCTCAAACTAGATAACCCTGTAATCTATTCTATGTGCAATAAGAGATGAACATACTTTGCTGAAAGTATAATCTACCGCAAAAGTGCACTATACATTCTCAATCAACCTTGTACTGATCTGGAAGTCAAGAAACTGGTGTGGTTCAAGAAAATAAATATTAAAAGTGAGAGAATACAAACCAAAAGGAGTCAGTCAGTGATGTGCAGCATTCGCCATAATTGCATCCTTAAACGTACACTAGTGAGCCTTTATTTGCCAGCTTAGAAATGATATGAAAGATTTCACTGTGCTGTTGTGGGGAACCCCAACGTGCACAACTCTATATAGCTTAAAGAAATCACCTAAAAGCTGTCAAACAGCCAATCTTAATTAGCTTTGTACATTGTGGCCTCATTTATCTTAACCCTGACAAACCATTCAGTAGATAGAACCATAGGATTGCAGCCAGATCAATTTATTCTGTAATCCACTGGATCACCTGCGTAACTTGATCCTTTTTTTCTCAAAACCCAATTAGGGGATCACTATTTTGTGGCGCTAAGAGCACAGTGCAGGACGGAGTGGACAAAACTGGCCCCTTTGTCGACTTTGCTGGTGATTCAATTTCTAGAATAGATGCATAGAAGTAGATGTATAGAAAGAGAAGACTTGGTCACACGAGATCTTTTGACAAACGAGAGTGTTCTTAAAAATTCCCAAGAGCTGGAGGAGTTGCTTTAAGAAGAGAATGAGAAGAACATAATTGATAATGGAAAAACATCCCGAAGGGAGTCTACCGCCGAAACCCGTCTGTCAACAATACAAAAATGACGCAAAATAATGTAAAATCATTCAAATCATAAAATTTCAGTCAGAAAGAACATGGTGCACATAGTGAAACATATTAAACACCTTCAAATTTCGCAAACAGACTAACCATAAAAACCAGCGTTAATGATTATTTTTCCAAAACTACAATAAAATATCTAATTTTTTTTTTCAGTTTTTAAGACCGATAAGTCTTCTCTCTTCGTTATTTACAACGAAGAGTGATGACTTATGGATACAGATGAAATGTAGTTACTCAGTAGATTAGATGTAATCCTTCAGGGGAAAAGCATTATCCAGTACTATGAGAAGGTTTTTTTGAAAAGAAATGCAGGATAAACGTACGAATTTCAAATAAAATTGCATCAAGATAGGACTCTTCGTCTTACATTGACTACAATCTTTAAAACTTACATAACATTAGATCAAAAGCTCCACAAGGATCAAACATTTCTCTGATGCAAGACTAACTACTCATTTGAGATATTCCCACACTGTTGTCACGTGCATAGAAAATCCTCGTAATCTGACAACTGCCGTCAACATCTGAACGAATTGATAAATTCATATCGTCAAAAGTATTCGAATTAAATACTTGTTTTTGTGAATCTGCTTCATCGGTGACATTTTAAGGTTTATTTTGACCAGATACAGCCAACTTCGGAGGCGAACAAGAGAGAACATAAATAAACAAACCTAACAGTGACTATGAAAAAATTGCAAAGAAACGAACATCAAAGTACTTAGGATTAACTTTTGACTGCAGGCTGTCAAGGGCAGACTATATTCAGGATAAAAAAAGTGACGATCAAATTTTATATCAATGCTATATTTTATACTTTATTCACTTTCCTTTCTTTATTCACTTTTCTTAAATAGGATTCAAGGATTAAATAGGACTGGGTTATTTTAAAGCAATAAAAGATGTAAAAAACATTAGCATAGAATTCCTATGGGATTAATACGATCAATATTAATACGAAATTTAAGCCAGACGAAGGATAAAAAAATATATTAAAATGTAGACGTAACTAAATATATACAAATACGTATAAATAGATAGTTTTAAGTTATTATATTGTCAATCTTAGCAGTGAAACGCTGAAGTAAATTTGTTTTTAAAATCAGTATCCGGACGTTTTCTTTTCCGCCACTCTTTTTGTACACGAAAAGTCCTTGCACTTAACTCCGTGTTTGTTTTGATAATACAGTTGGGGACAAAACTCTGCATACACCCTCAAAATTTCATAAATTTCGTAGAAAATGCACATCTATATGAGAATTTTATATGCATCATTCCTGCAAATGTACCTTTATTAACAGAATTTTTTTTTTAAATTACATTAACCTGTTAACCGGGGAGTTCCCGTTCAAATTATGCATCAAATTATTATGTTTCGCTAGGACATGTCAATACGTCACGCCCGGAGACCGTCATTTCATATTTCTATATATACGTCCCTTCCGTTCCACCACACAACATATATTTTAAGGACGTGTACATATGCCATACCCGTTACCGATGTTGTTTACTTTGGACGTATTTATACGTCTCGCTCGGTTAACAGGTTAATCAACTTATAACTGTAAGAACACAAAAAAAAACCAAATTCAGTAGGGACAAAAGTGTTCATACACTGCGCGCAAAAAAGATAGCACACCTGAAAAATTTCTTATTATTTCCTGAACTACGGGATGCAGGTCAATTAGATGTTCTACAAATTAGACGGGTAGACTGAAATACACATTTTTACCTGAAAATAATGAAGGGTTTCTCAAAATTGGAGATTTTATGGTGAATTTAATGCCTTTTAGGTGCGTAAAAAAGATAGCGCACCTGGAGGAAATAATAAAATAAAAAAACCGAAGATTAGGTAATGCTATCTTTATTTAAACACTGATACTTAGTTGAACCTCCACTATTTTTAATTACTTCAAACATTCTTTTTGGAAGGCTTTTATACAATTCTTTTATGTATTTTCGGGAAATTTCACCCCAACATCTAATTATTGCAGTTTTCAGCTCATCTACAGTTGCGTATTGTTTTTCTTCGGCGTAAACAAGCCGAGCTAGCTGTCCCCAACAATTTTCGATTATGTTGAGGTCGGGTGATCGTGCTGGCCAATTGAGAAGTTCGATTTTTTTCTCTTCGAAGAAAAATTTCACTTTCCTGGCGGTGTGCACAGACGCATTTTCCTGTTGAAAAATCGGCGAAGTATCTGCAATGGTCATTAGACCGTTTGATATTTGCTGTTCCAACAGCTGAACATACTTATCAGCGTTCATTTTGCCACTGTTGAACACTAATTCCGATCGACCGTTAAATCCGATAGCACCCCATATCATCACCGATCCTCCACCATGCTGCCGCTTACTTAAAATTATTTCCTCCTTCCGAATGTCGTGGAAATAATATCCCCAGCCATCTGGACTATCTAAATTAAATTTTTTTTCGTCGGAAAAAAACCACACGCTTCCACTTTTTTTTCCACTGAATACGGCGCGTGCAAAACGCCAAACGGTGCTTCTTGTGAAGAAAGGTTAATGGTGGTTTCCGCTTTAGCTTCCGGCGTTGAATGAGTGACGACTTTTGAATGACGTTCTGTATGTTACGTACCTTTGTTTCAACGCCAGCTCGCCGATTTCCCTTGCGGTGAGAGAAGAATTCGAAGCCTCCTTCAAAATTCGACGCTTCTCGCGTTGTGATATCGCTCGCGGTCGACCTGGTGACTTTTTTTTCCCATAATTCTCCGGATCCGCAGTTAAGTTTGTTACAGCTTTTCGACTCCTGCCAATAATTCGTGCGATTTCCGCAATACTTTTCTTCTGTCGCCGTAACTCCAAAATTGTATCAATTTCCGAGTGATTTAGTACTTTTTTCGTCCCATTTTCCTAAATGTTTGAACCTTTTGTTTTTAAAAGTGGTTATACACTCTGCCCTAAATGTCTATATTGTGAAGGTGACAATTTGAAAGCCGAAACTAAAGTGGCTAGATGGAGGAAACCAAGCTAATTTAAGAGGCAAGCATTATGTGCTATCTTTTTTACGTAACTAAAAGTCATTAAATTCACCATAAAATCTCCAATTTTGAGAAACCCTTCATTATTTTCAGGTAAAAATGTGTATTTCAGTCTACCCGTCTAATTTGTAGAACATCTAATTGACCTGCATCCCGTAGTTCAGGAAATAATAAGAAATTTTTCAGGTGTGCTATCTTTTTTGCGCGCACTGTACATTAAGTAATTTAACTGAAAATTCCACATTATTGATATAATTTTATATATCAATATTTTTTTGGGCCACCGTTTGCATCAATGACAGTCTGCAACCGTCTTGGCATTGGTTCCACGAAATTTTTAGTGACTTCCGGAGTTATTTCTTCCCAGGCTTGTTGAAGCGCAGTTTTGAGTGATTCCTTGCTCCTGGTGTGAATTTTCGAGATTTTTCTTTTCATAATTTCCCAAAAATGTTCAATGGGGTTTAAGTCTGGCGATTGAGGAGGAGAATACAGCTGCCTTGGTACATAATAAAACAACCAGTTCTTTACAAAGCGTGCAGTATGTTTAGGATCGTTGTCCTATTGGAATATCCAATGCTGGCCAAGACCCAAATTGTCCACGGAAGGTTGCAAGTTTTCTTATAACAGTCTTGTATAATAGTATTGGTCCATAATACTATCTATAAAGATCAATCGGCCAACCCCACCAGCTGCAATTCCACCCCACACCATCACATTGCCCCCGCCGTGTTTTGCTGTTGGTATCAAATTCTTCAGTTGCAATGCTGTTCCCTTTTTTCGCCAGATTCTTCCTTTGCCATCATTACCGAACAAGTTGAACTTGCTTTCATCAGTAAATTAGACAGTTTTCCAGAACTCTAAATCCTTTGCTAAATATCGCTTTGCAAATTCAAGTCGAAGCTGCCTAGTCTTTTCAGATATTAGCGGTTTTTTACGAGGAACTCTACTTGCATATCGATCGGAACGTATCATTCTTCGGATGGTTTTAGGGTGAACACATTTATTCGACGTATAAGCGACATGTTCCACCAGTTGCCGACCGGTTACCCTTGGGTTTTTGTCCACCTCTTTTAAGATCATGCCGGTATCCCGCCTGGAAAGTTTCTTTGATCGTCCATTTCTTGGCTTATTTTCCACTGATCCTGTGTTTTTGTGCTTTTGAACAATATATTGAACAGTGGCATGGAATAAATTAAGTAAAGCTCCAATTGCGCGGTATGATTTTCCATTTCTATGCTCAGCAATAATTAAATTTTTTATTTCAACACTTACTTCCTTACGCCTGCTCATTTTTCACTTCCTATGCTCACAGATTATTGAAACAAACTAGTCCTTAGATCGTACTAACGCATTTCATGGGAAATGCAACGGTTCTTCCAAGAAAAACAACAGCTAAGCAATGCTATGAAGACCAGAGTATACTATATGATGAATGTATGAACAGTTTTGTCCCAACAAAATTTGTTTCATTTTGTTATTTTTACACTTGTAACTTAAGAAATTTTGGTTTTTTTTAACTTATTGCTGACAAAAATACATTTGTAGTGAAGCTGCATACAAATGTTTTATATATATTTTTATTTTCTAGTAAATTTATGAAATTTGGAAGGTGTATGGAGACTTTTGTCCCTGACTGTATATCCTCGTGCTTCTTCAGTCGAAAGCGCGAAGAGGAAGATTGGCCCTGGCACACTAGGCACTGGCCATCGTTGTCGCTTTTTGTTCTGTTTTTTTTATCTGGTCATTTATGAACGGGAAAGGTTATAAATAATTATATTTAAGATTATTCCTCTTTCAGGTTAGACTATTAGGAACTTGAGGATTGTTTGTGATGTTAGGGATTTTGTTTGTGTGTTTTGTTGTTAATGTTTCATATGATGATCTTTGCTAGTTCAAGGAAGCTACAGAATGCACCAAGGAGGTTATTATCATTTTGTGTTAGTAATTCATTTATGTTGTTGTATTTAAATATCTCGAAAGTGAATTATTATTGAGAAAGGTGAAAAGAGCTCAAGCTGGTTTCGAACACGCTACCCTGCCGCTTCTCGTCAGGTGCCAACTCACAGGCCGGGACGCATCGATTGGCACTACCAGCTTAGGTGGATGGCAACTAGTAAATATAACCAACTAGTTGCTGAGTTAGCTTAGCAAGGGTATAAATCACTTACAATGTTGTATGTGAAAATGGAAAAATTGATCTACCAAAAACTTCTGAAATTGTTGTATTTGTTAAAAAATTCAAATTTTTTCCTGTGTGTGTTATACTCAGTGCAATTAAAGATTTTGTGTATACATTACACGTTCCTTCAAGTAATTCCAGATTTCTTCAACTGATTTTTTGTTGTCCTTGTTGAACTTGATGTTTGTTAATGCGATATAGGAGTCCGTATATAGATGGCAGTTGTATTCGGCGAGACATCTATTTCTGTGAGGGCCGCGTGTATTGCTGCTAATTCTGCATTGACGACTGTGACTGAGTTTAGTTAGTGATGTTGCTTATAATTTCTTTGTAAGCTATTCCAGTTGTAATTTCTGAACTTGTTAATGTATTGATAATTCCCCAGGATCTCTCGCAGTAGAGCCGCTGTAAAATTATTCTTTTGTAGGCTATGTTCAAGATTATCCTTGTGTTTGGTAAGACATTGTATGTTTAATTGGAGAATTTCCATAAGTTGTCTAATTTGTTGTGAGATTCTTATTTTATGTCTATGGATTGTTTTTTTTTTCTTTTGTGCTGTATGTTGCGTATTCCACTTGTTTTTTTAAGCTTCTGGTGTTAAATACATTGAACTCTTTGTTATCTTATATAAATGTTTTAATGCCTTCTACAAGTTTGGCTAGAATTCTTTCTAACTCGTTGGTCTTATGTGAATTATTCGTTATAGGTTGAACTGTTTGTGTGGTTACTTCCGGTGACGGTTATATTGGATGTTGCCTCATATTAATATTGGTATGTTTAACATTCTTGATTGGGATTGCTGTGATTTGGGCATATGTAACTTTCATTAATTTTTTTTTAACGTCGCTTAACGGGTTTCTTTGGTTATTGTTATAAGTTTTAACTAATTGTGGGAAATCCATGTCTGCGATGTCTTGGAGATCAAGACCTGCATATTTGTTTTTATGAATTATTTTCCTTGCTTCCATATTAGTTATGTGTAAGATGGAGCTAGTTTCTACTTTATATATTGTGACCATTTTGTGCATTTTTGGTTCATCGCGTTGTGGTCCGTATTCTTGCATAGTAAGCACTTAATGATGTTGCAATTGTTGTTGCACTTTTGTTCCCCGCATTTAAGACATGCTTTCATTTTGTCTTTGCACAAGTTGGTGGAGTGTCCAAGCCTACCACAGTTCTGGCATTGACGTGGTCAAAATCTAAAGTAACACACTTTGTTAATAATATATGCCGTTTTAACATTGTCAGGGAGTGCATTACCTGTAAATTTAATCTTAATTGTTGTTGTGGGTATGAATTGCGTCAGATCTGTTCGGTCCCTTGTCGACATTCGTTGCACGTCTACTATTTTGATACGTTCTACGATTTCCCCTCGTTTGTTACATGATTTGGATATCTCTACGAACTCTTCGATAGTCATGTCCGTTGGGATGTCTCTTATGACGCCATATCTGAATAGGCAGTTACTTGGAATGAACGATTTAATGTCGTGTTGATTTAGCATTTTGTTGTTAATGCTTTCGTTTGCTGCTTTTGTGTTATTGAAGATGACCTTAATTCTGTTAGACTTGTTTTACCTTACTGATATCACTTAGTCCAATTTTCTTGTTTACTATGAAAAATTTCATTGGTGTGATTCTGAACTTCGTGTTGTCATTGATCAACCCGTCCATTAGTACTGGGAAACTGTTATCTGTTGAATTTTTCAGGTTAAAAATTAGGTGTACGTGTTGTGGCGAGGTTTGTGCTATTAGCGGGGATTTTGGTTGTTGCCATGCGTGTGTTGTTGCTCTTGTTACTTTGTTCGTGCTTCGTGCTTTGTTCGGATTCCTTTTGAAGGGAAGCTTTTGCGTTCAGCCTTATTCTTATTATGATAGTCATGTCTGCTAGTTTCCTTTTCTTTTGAATGGCCGTTTTATCCGTGGGATGGGGCTCTTCCAGGTATGGCAGAATGTTCTTCCAATCCTCTAAATCCATTTCGATTTTTAATGGATATAGAGAAGGAAGAGATTAGATTAGAGAAGGTTACTTAATTGATTAATATTCTTTTGATTTAAGTTTGCACTCTGCAGCTAGGGTAATTGTGATTATGTTTAGGTACACATGCGGTGTAGAGGGAAACGAAAGAGCGGATGAGCTAGCGAGAGCTTGATCAGCCGACCAAAATACCACTAGAATAGACACAATTAAAGTGCCACTAGCAACGGTAAAAAGGGAACTAGTCGAAATCCTCTGGAAAGAGACAGAGACGGCTTGGAATGACAGGAACGACTGCAGGATAAGCCGAGCCTCACCGTAAGCAAATTAGGACAAAACAACTCCTAGGGAAAACCCGAAATGGCGTTGGAACATTGGTGGCAGTATTTACGGGCCATAATCTTCTAGTTTAACATGCCAAACGAATAGGAATCCAAACGGATGACACCTGCCGAGCTTGCGACCACAGAACTGGGGGAACTCTTTGGCTTCTGTAGGACGACAGGATGGACCATCTGTAAACAATAGTACTACACATGGGGAGCTAAGGGCCGATTTCTGGCCTATGCTAATTTCCAGCAAGTATACTCCATACAATAATAAAATAAGACCCCCATACAATAATAAAAATAATAATAGGTACACCATGCGGTTTGTGAATAACTGTATTCCGGGTTGTTGAATAAACAGTTATTTCTTTCTTCATATCGTGAAGCAATAAGGGTTGTAACGGAAAATTTGCCACATGTGCACAATTTATTGCTCGCTAATGGGTTAAGGATCAAGAAATTGACCTTTATCCTTTGAGATAACCCAAACAGCACGTGCGTTCGAGTTTGTTCACACAAAAACAATCAAAATTGTTTTCCGAAAACCTTTGAAGGTTTACAAGCCGCTCTTTCGAATTAATGTGTGAATTATAAACGTTTCATTTGTAACTGAAGCGTTTGTCTTTTCTCGCATCCATTGTTCACTTTGAAGTCCCTTTTGCCAGATGCTGAACTCATCATCCTTTTTGTAATTAAAAATCTCAGCCGAATTCGCTTGTTTTGCTTTCTTCGGTTTTTTGTTGAAAAGCCCAAGAAGTGTCTGAGACAGGGGAGTCCGCTCAAGACTCTTGTTACGAGGATCGCGCATTACAGCGAAATGGTAATGGGCGATCTGTTCGGGTCAATATAGAGGCCCTGTGATCGTCACATAGTGTTTATCGTAAGATAAACACCAAGAAAGTTTCGTGACGGTCACAACGGACATAACCAAAAGGTCCTGTGATCGTCACATAGTGTTTATCGTAAGATAAACACCAAGAAAGTTTCGTGACAGTCACAACCTTAGCGAGGATTACAACATTTCTTTGGGTTAAGTTGAGGACTTGACCCAACTAACTATCCAACGACTAATTTACATTCATTTAATTTTTCAGAGCTTACAGCAAGTGTACTTGTCATCAAACACGGGTAAATCCCTTAGTCTTACTGATTCGCTAAGCACGTCCGTACACTATCACATTCCACACGGAACTGTGTTGATAATATCCAGTTTATATGTGAAAAAAATTAAATGTTATTTGTTGAAAAAACCGGGCGTTTTAATCTTTAAAATCCCAACCCCTCCTACCTACCTATAATCGCTTAATTGAAATCATAGGCAATTGCTCATAAGTTAGTTCTGCAACAGTTGATTTAATCAATTAACAACCGCTCTTAGCGCATCTTCATAAACTTGTAAAATGGAAATTTCCTCAACAATCTTTTAACCGTCCTAGCGTATTTCCCTTATTAGACGAAGACTCCTCTCTCATAACCGGAATACTCCTTTCGAATTCGTCTCTCCTCAAATTAAAATTCGGTAACCCTTTACTTCTCGTCCTGGGTACATTCTAGCGTGATATCCCAGCGATGATGTCCCAAGAGGCGGTGGCAAATTTAACGATGAATGGGGGGCATTGAGATACTGAATTGTAATTGTAATACTGAATATCTAATACTGAAAGTCTAATTGTAAGCTCCTAGTCTAGATTTCTTCCACTCAACAGCTAAAAGTTTAAGGATATACCAATATTTTGAATGTAAAGTTAAAGGGCGCACATGATTGCGCTCACACAAATCACAAGTGCACTCATGAAATATTTATGACAAGCGAATCTGGAACCCGCGCGTTCCGAAACATACAACTATCAGGAGCAACAGTGCGTATTCGCCATTGAATCCATCTCACATTCATATCAGCCAGCACTGACTGTTTGTTCTATTTGCAAACTAACTCTGTACGGCAACTAAACAGGTGCTAAGCACACCCAGCACAGCATACGTTAATCAGCGGCACTCCCACACACTCGCGAGCCGATGACTACACACACGTCACGCTATCAGCTGGTTGATAAGTTCGATAATAATGTGCTATGCGCAATGAATATTGAACAGTATGGGATGGTCGTGTGTGCGCGAGCAACGCGAACGCTCGGTATTCGGGCGGCCTTGTTTCTAGTTACTGTACGGTAGCGTGTGGGATGGCTCGCGGCATTGACGATGACCGTGACTTCGATTCAGAAGTCCTTGAGTTCAATGAAACGTCCCCGAAATGACGGTCAAGGGAACTCCAATGCCGGCGCGTTCTTATTCTACGATTCGGCGTTTTCCTTGGGGAGTCCTTGGATTGCCCTCGAGATCAATGCCAATGACGCGCTGTGTAACCTCCAATGCGGTCGTCGGGGCATTGAAGCTCAAGGATTTCGTGGCTGGGAGTATCGTCTGCAGACTGAGAACGCTTGGAGCACATACGTGGTACTTCCCACCTTCTCGCCGGGCAATAGCTTCTGCTTCCAGCTTTTGGGCCACGTGCTTGGTTGGTGCTGAACGCGGTGCCGTGTGTGGCTGCCGTTTATCAGCTGGGGAGCGGAATTGGAGCTCCGCTGCTTGTGTTAGCCGGGTCGTTGTGAAATGTCAGCGCCGATTCCACCAGGCTCCCATCAAGACTAGCAGGCAGCAGTGGAGAGTAGGTAGCTCAATCAGATGTAGACTAGCCGAAGCTGCGATGCGCTAGACTGAAGACTTGATGGGGAGCACGTTCCATGTTAGAGATATGTAAGGCCGTGCATGAGTTCGGCCATGCAAGCGTACGACACGCGAAACAAAATGGTTCGCAGCAAACTTGATAGCACATGGCGACGCTTGAGTTACTGCCTCCTGCTTCATGGGCTCTTGGCTTAGTTTTAACATTTGCAGCCATTTATGCGGATCACGCTTATGTTGGTGCTTCCGGATTACTAGAGCTTGGTTGGCTTGACGGTGTTTCTGCCGCTCTTATGAATGGGGGACTTAATGCCGCCATTTTAACTTGGCCGTTTTCCAACGGTTGCAAATCGTAACCTAACATCTTACGTTTGGCATTCAAACACTGAGATTGCGTTCCATGAAAAGTTCAGGAATAGATAAAATTCAGCATTAGAAACAATGTTTAGGAGCGACTTCAGAAAACTCGTGAATATTTTGCCTTCAAAAAGGGGGAATCCACTTTGAAACATGTATCCGTTCGTATGAAAGAGCACATTTAAATACCGGTTTTTCCCTGTGTTCGAATATTGTGGAAAATTTGAACAGGTCTCCAGAAAACGCGTTGCCATGTGCAGCTTCTCGTGTCAGAACTTTCAACTCCAGGGAGAATAGAACTAGAACATGAACACCTATTATTATTTATTCATGACGTGACACGTTGACATGTGCGAATTCATACGGTTTCCAATAGGTAGAAGATTCCAATTCACCTGCAACTAATTGCAACAAACCAAACATACTGAACTGCTGAAATTCAGAGCATTATTGATAGAAATACCTATGGATTATAACATGTCACTTAATTTCGAGTTCTGAAAAATTCATTAATTCATTTCTTCCACGATAATTATTTTAGCTGTGCTGGTATTCATTTTTTCACTGTTGATTTTGAAATTTGAAGGAAAAACTGGACAAAATACCTTGGCTGAGTCTAATAATACCTAAGGCTAACTAAAACCTATTTCCTATACTTATGTACTATTTATATTCTATTTAAAAGTTACTCATACCATTTTCTGAGCATTAACAATTTATCAATAACAGAAGATTTGATTGAGTCAATGCAGACACTAAAGGAAAGTTCCTTCAATTGCTGAGAGAAGCTATAAGAGGGTTTAATGAGTTGCTCGCTGAAGCCATTAATTTAAGTTGCTGCGAGTCCGAATCAATTCCAGTAAGTTCATGTAACTTCCGAATAGGGAATTAGAAAGGTTTATCAAACGTCATTTTCAGGAATCTGTTTTGGGAGGCTTGAAGCTTGGTTTTTAGATATTCGGCACAGCGATTCCAAGTTGGAGCTCCATAAAGAATAATTGGTTGTAGCACCATTTTGACGATGAGTGTCTCGTTTTTTAAGTTGAGACTGGACTTCCGATTTAGTAGTGGATATAATGATATGACGGACTGTCTTCTTGACTGAAACGGTAATTTGAAGTAAATTGCTCTTGATCGTAACTTGCATTGATTTTAACTTTCTGTCTGTGAAAATATTGATACAAGCTGTCTAGTCCTTGTTACTATTTATTTATTATTGTCTTAAGGCAAGTATCATCAGCAAAGGTTGCTGTTATTGCAATTAATGTTTGTTGGAAAGTCTGAAGTGTAAATGTTGTAGAGAGTGAGGCTTAAACAAGAGCCTTGTGGGATGTCTGCTGGAATGTTCTTTATTCAGGAGAGGCTGCCTGGTATTTTAACTTGAATTTTCCTTTCGTGTAAGAAGGAAGCTATGGGGCTTGTCAAGTATTACGCAAATTTGAATTGTTTACCACAATGCCCAGTACCGTCTTTACCATAAGGGCACACGGGGCCCGTGCCCAGGGCCCCCAATCTCAGGGGGGCCCCGAAGGACCGACAATTTCTCTCACACATTTATTCTCAGAACATTTTTGTCGGGCACATTACACTTTTTTCACAAATCAGTAATCTTATCAGAAGGTATTTACAAGGCATATACTACGCCATTATATCGATGACTGCGCCTATTCCTACTGTACTAATTAATAATATTTCCGAACGTGTCCTACCTAATTTACTAAGTACACCATCTGGCGATCTCCCCCGCAATCCCTCCGATTCCTAAGTCAAGCTGCACCGTCTAAACAATGCCTAACATAAATGTCAACATTGTCTATGGTTGGGGGAATCCCCGAATGATGTATAAAAATATCAGTCCGATAAGAGTGAGTGGCGTTATTTTGTTTCGTTTGATGCCTAAAATTGAGTAAGATAAACTGAAGTTTCGATTTGTTCGTTTAAACATTATTTCATTATATCGATAAGAACATATTTAAGTGGTTCACAAAAAAGAAAAAAAGTTATAGCTCAAAAAGAAATAACGGAAAAACTTCCAAAGCTCACTTCGTTTTTTCCGGTAGAAGAAACAAATAAGCCGAAGGATTATTCATTCTCATCACCGCAAGACAAAAGTACCTCTGAATGTCACTAGGAAAAAGAGGTTACCTGTGACAAAAATGACAAACACACTTTAGATGCTGAACCATCGACTTCAAGCTACTGTGAATTAATAACTGCAAGGGCATTAGAGAATGTATTAGTGTCTCCCGACCCTGGTACTTACTGTGACGACATTTTACCGGAAGAAGTCCGTGATATTGGGATTCGAAAAGGGCCAGAGTTTCTCCAAAATAAAAAAAGTGACTTCTCTGAAACTTCTACAAGTTTTCCAGATGCAAATGGTAAAACGAAAACTAGATACTTGACTAAAAATATTTTTATTCGTAAATTGACGAACGGTGAGTCTTTAGAAAGAAAATGGCTCCTTTATTCACCAGCAAAGAAATCTGTATACTGTTATTTCTGCCGTCTATTTAATACCACTACTGGTACTGGACATAACTTAAGTTCTCCAGATGGATATAAAGATTGGAAGCATATAAGTAACTTATTGATAGAGCATGAGAACAGTTTACAGCACAGGGAATGTGTGATGAATTATGTTGCAAATATGAAAACTACTGGACGAATTGATACTGAGTTGCTGTCCCAATATAATACAGAAATTAACTATTGGAAGAATGTGCTCAGGAGAATTGTTGCAGTCGTGAAATTTTTGGCTTCAAGAGGTCTTGCTTTTCGTGGTGATAATGAGACATTAGGATCGCAAAATAATGGGAATTATTTGGGATGCTTAGAACTGATTAGTGAATTTGATCCTTTTCTTGCTGATCACATACAAAACTACGGAAATCGTGGAAAAGGAAGTACATCATATTTATCGGCAAATATTTGTAATGAATTTATTAATTTAATGGGACAGCAAGTTTTGAAAACCATTGTCAAAGAACTTAAATCAGCAAAGTACTACTCTATTAGCGTCGATTCTACGCCCGATCTGTCCCACGTTGACCAACTGACTTTCATAGTTAGATACGTAAAAGACGGACAGCCTATTGAGAGATTTTTGCAATTTTTGCCTATGCATGAACATAATGCGCAACATATAGCAGATACCATTTTAAACTTTTTTTAAAAGCCTTGATATTCCTATGTTAGATTGTCGCGGACAGAACTACGACAATGCATCAAATATGTCTGGAAAGTACTCTGGTGTTCAGTCAAGAATAAAAGAAGTTTGCGAATTTGCGATTTACGTTCCATGTGCAGCACATTCGCTAAATTTAGTGGGTGTTCAGGCTGTTGAGTGTGTTACTGAAGCAGTAACATTTTTTCAAATTGTACAAAAATTGTTCAATTTTTTCTCGGCTTCGACAAAACGATGGAAAATTTTGACAGATCATTTAGGTGCAAATAGAGTCCTGAAGTCTCTTTCGGAAACTAGGTGGTCTGCACGCGCTAATGCTATTAATGCTTTGCAAAATGGTAATTTAAATATTTCTGAAGCATCGCGAGTGACATCAATCATTCAGGAGACACTAGAAAGGAAGCCCAAAGCCTAGCAAAAAAAAATGGGAAAATTCAAGACTGCTCTTCTAACGGAAATATGGAATGATGTTTTGGGAGTTATGAATAAAACAAGTCTAAGTTTACAGAATAGCACTATGACCATGGACGTTGTAACGAAACTCTACGAATCTCTAATCAGTTATGTCAATACCGCACGCAATAATTTTGATCAGTACGAAACGGCTGCTAAGGAAGAAAATCCATATGCTGACTACAAAGATACATTTGAAAGAAAAATTATAATAATTGACACATTAAATACGCATTTAAAAAAACGTTCGGCGGCATACCAAGAAATTGATAGTCGATTTAGTTTTCTTTGTCAGTTAACAGCAATCGAATCTGATGAGTTGACCAAAAAATGCAAAGAATTTGCAGAATTTTATCATGAAGACATTAATGCAGATGAGCTCAAAACAGAATGTTTTCATTTAAGCCAATATTTAAAAAACATAGCAAAGCAATCAGTGAATTTAAATATCTCAACCTTACATAACCTAATAAAATCAGATAAATTGGAAGAAACTTTCCCAAACGTAGAAATTGCTACAAGAATATTCCTTTGCCTTTCGTTTTCGGGGATTCGAGGATTTGAGGATTAATTTTTCGAATAGGTTGCCCAAAGCTGGTAATAAGCTTATTGGTTTGTAGCTCGTAGGAACATGTGGGTTTGGCTTGTAAGAACATCTGGAGCAGCAGTTATTTCTTCTGTGCGAATGCAATCTTTATAGTGTTTTATTGAAGAGCTCATCTCCTTTGCAAATGATTTTTGACCATCATATCAGTGATGGAATTGTGACTGGATTGTGCTAATGAATGAAAAGTATGAAACTTATCGGCAAGGATTTCAGCTTTCTCTTTTTTGGAATGCGCCTGATATCCTTTATCATCTATTACTGGATAGGTCAAACTGTGATGTTTTCGTTTGAATATTTGAAGTCTAAATGTTCCAACATGTTGTTCCATTGGCGATTACGGAACGAAGAGATTTTCGTTAATTGCGAATTGCAGCAGTAGGGCTGTTAACACCATTTTTCGTAGACGCAAGCCGTATTCTTTGCCATACCCCCCGGAGGGAGTATCTTGTCCTAATGTGTTTGTAGGTTTCATTACCGAGCTATTGTCACTAGATTTTATTCTTGACTTTTGGGACACTGCATTGATTAGCTTCCCAAATAGTATTTTTAAGAGATACTATCTTCCCAGATAGTATTTTAATCAAGGGTTTTCTCGATATCTGAGGCTGAGTGCAGCTTTTCCATTGTAAACCGATTTATGGTTATTTTTTGGTTGACGTAACTACGAAACTTGCGCCAATCAGCTTTTTAAAGGAAGAAAGAAGGGACTGAGTTGGCTGCTCAATCGAGCGTTCTGTAGTGCCAATTGTAAAATATACTGGCAAATGTGGAGAGGAAAGCGCTTGCATTACACTAAGCTCAGACAAAATAACACTCTCGTCGCTTAGAACTATATCGAGGGTTGAGCCGGTTCCTTTTGTCGAGTAGCATATATGTTTATCTGACGAGTGTATGAAAATGTTGATGAGTGTGCGTCCTGTAAGATTGGAGCGAGTGCAGTTCCATTGTCGATGCCGAGCATTCAAATCAGCAGAAAGCAGGTTTCTATGGTTTTTTGCAAAATTTCTCTATACCTCTCACGAAGTGGTTTAGTTTATCCTTCGTGTTTTTGGTACCTGGGAAATAGAAGCTGTAACTAAACATGAAAGTCAATATTTTTAAACCGCAAAAGTAAAAAGCCGGAGCTTCCTTGTTTAACCTTCGACAAAAAATGTGGAAAAAAATTCCGATTTTCCGGGATACCGGGATAGATTTACCCGATAAAGTATTGATTTAAAATTTTATTTACCTCATAAAATATTGATTGTTCCGTGCATGTAACGAACAGATTTAATTAGTTCCAGATAATTTTGTTCCCTGTATTTATAAACTAATGAAAAAACTCAAAAAATGTGCTATTAATCAACATTAATTGAAAAAAACTCAAAACTTTCATAACTCTTTCAAAAAATCAATTTGATGTGCTTGTCTCTTCTTAAATGTATTGGAAATTGGAAATATAAATACAAATGTGAATTTTCTCCTTATATATAACTACACATATTTGGCTTTATTGAAAAAAGTAAAACCAGATGTTTACGTCAATAAAACCAAGACAACTCGCTCGTTAAATGAACACAATTTTGGTACAACAGTTTCGCGTTGACAGTCTTCCTGTCTTTCTTCTTTGGACAGAATGAACATCTACTGGGTTTCTCCGGTGCTGCTGCTGAGAATTCTTCATTCAAAATTTCATGCACGCGTCTTCTATATCTCGAGGCATATTTGGTTTGTCTTTCCTTTTCCTGATATGGTCTTCAAACAATGAAAATCCTAAGCGCTTGATAAATTCCCTTCTAAGGTTGATCTTATTTTGCCTCAATACCGTAATTTGTATGATACATGATGAATGAGTTAATACAAGCATGGTTTAACATTGAGGAAAAGACCGTAAGAGGCAAGCGTTTACTGTTACGGGAAACATAATACGTTCAACCCAATTTATCGACGACATGAACGTCGCTTTATGTCGAATTTTAAAATGATATAATAGCCGGTTTTCTTTGGTCACCACTTCTGGATCTAACTCCTTATCATGATGTAAGGAAGAGATAATATTTAAGCACTTTCGTGGCTTTGGTCCGCAAGAAACAATACTAATTTATTTTCCAAAAAGAGAAGATTTTCCTTGAAGTTTCGCCTTAAATTGAGGTAGAAGGCACGTTTTGTTCGAACTCCGTGTACCATTAATAGTCGATTTGTGGCTCTGGAGCAAGTTTCCGGCAACTTTGCAGCTCATGAAGAAGTTGTTCATGGTGAAGTCCCTTCTACATTATGATACACATCTCACAAAACGATCTACTATATCAAACAGCTTATTACTAACTGCATATGGGCCATAATTATGCTGTCTGCCACAGAAAATTTCCAAATTGAACGTAAAAAACGTTTGGCACCTGCCAGAGCATAAATTTTAACCCATATTTTGCCGGTTTGGAAGAAATATATTGACAAAAAGAGCTTTTTCCTCGAAAACTTACTAACCCTTCATCAATCGTCAAATATTCATACGGTGTATAGGCATCCTGGCAGGGTTTTAACGAACACCCCTTTTCGATTGTCTAAATATTTCGACTCCAATATCATCGTTACTGCACAATTCGATTACACTTTGTCTTCCGGACCTAAATAAGCCTACAAAAAACAAAAGTCCAAAAACGGCTTTCAATTCTTCTTGGTCAGTTTCCTTGTATGACGAAGTGGAATGATTATTAGCCAATCTCAAAGAAATCTTCTGGTAAGTATATTTCAAAACTATATCCCGATTTCTTCTGTAAAAAAGATCTCGAAACATCCACTTGGGTTTTCTTGTCTCGAACAATGCTTTTACATCCAGGTAAATGTGTAATCATGCTTTCCCTTCTTGTCTGTACATTGGTCCTTGGTTGCGACTTAAACCATTTTGTTTTCCCATCTTATCCAAGAAAAAATGTTTGAGACGTTGATGGTACGTTATTATAAGGGATTTCTGCAAATGTTTCGTCGCCTTTAACGTCCGTATCATTGCAAACGTTTGAAGCCTCGCTAATGTGGTCTTATTCGCGATCACTTCCGGTTTGAATCAGTTCTCCAGTCAAAATCAAGAACCAGTTCAGCCCCCAACAAAGCCGCTATAATTTGCCTATCAGACAAATTCCAGGCCATTTTCAATACAATGTATCTTTGTTTAAAATAAAATATTGTCAAAAAAATGACGACTATAGTGCAACTAATGAGTAAACACATAAATTCACACATACCTTTCATTAAAATTATTTTGAATTTCAACAAAAACTACGTTCATTTAAAAAGTACTTTGAAATCCTTTACTCAAGCTCAAAGACTTACTGAATAATTTCACAGAATCCATAACAATTTATATTGTAGGCTTTTTCTTATCCCCTAAACAGTTTTTCAGAAACATTAAACACTACAAAATACTTTATCTGTTATAATCCTTGGTACTCTTTTGTAGCATGGTGTATGTCATGTTTGCTTAGTAGATAGTTGTGAATGCTTTCATGGGCTGCTTTAGGGTTATGAATGGCGAACCAGAACCAGAAATGTGCTTCAATACTAAACACAGTTCTTCAGGCTCATCTACGGCCTGTTTCAAATTAGTCCAATCAGCAAAAATGCGACGTAAGGTATAGTCATCTGGCTTTTTTAAGCACGAACTTTACTTTATTGGCACTTGAGGGAACATCCTTCCGTACATTTTTGCACCCAGTCGAAGGACAAAGGCCAACAAGTTGAAAATGACAACGGATCGGAATTTCACACTTGGTGCTACAACAGCAATATTCTCTTCGGTACGTACATTTTCTAGTCCTGTTGATGGTTTTGAATCATGGAAAGCAAATTAGTGCAAAAATGATCAATAATTGTACGAATTGCTTGCTCTTTGGGCCGATGATATCGACCGTAAAGTGGACGAAGTGCTCTATGAACTTCGCGAACGGAATTATTTTTTTCGAAGTAATTTTGCACGATTTGGAAGCGTTGGTCTGGCGTTAAACGATTCGTGATGAATTGCCAAATCTTAAAGAATAGGAATTTCAACACAGTTTGACATTCTCAACTGTCAAACCATGGACAAAAACCCTCGAAACTTCTCATGCAGCTGATAAATCACCCATTATTTCATCCTTATCTTCTCATTCATAACATCCAACTCTCATTGATACTTCATGTCGACGATCACAAAACACCTTGAATTTTTAATTGGGCCAGCTCAGTACTCATTCTTAAGCCAATTCCACTCTATCCAAATGGAATAAGGGTCCTTCAGCGTGTCGATGCTTTTCGACCTCTGAAAGTAGAATGGAGAACAACTTTAAACAATGGATCAAAAAATTGATCTTCGCTCCAGTGCGTAATGAAACTGTTGTAACAAGTCTTAGACCTGGAATAATAGTGAACGGTTTTAAAGCCTGTGGCCTTAAAAGATTAATGGACCATCTATAATCAGTAATTTTGAAATTCTTCTTCAAAAATTGGCCCACCCAAAGGCTAGAGAATATTTGGATTTATTGTACAAAATATGGAAAGCAATTCATGACGCTGAATATATAATTAATACAAAGTAATCATAACATCGCATAGGACATTTAATGTCCACGTAAAACACCGAAAGAAGAAGACCAAAAATTAATTGTTAAGGTTAAAGACTTAGATTTTCAGGCACAAATAGAATTTAGAGAAATAGGCGGTACTATCGCTTGATCTTACTTGCTCTATGACTGAAAGTTCTCTATCTCAACCTACGACTTCCACATCCCAAAGAGTAAATTAAATCGAGGCCCATCTTCTGTTGAGCCACTATTGTTATGGCTGACTGTACACTTCAGCTGCAAAGTCCAAAAATGTTTGACAAGTATGTTGTAAGGTGACTCATATTAACCAAAAATAAGTCTATCGCGACCTATACCACACGGAATCGATTTACCTGCTCCTACACATTCCGAAGAGTACTAGCAAGATTCTGAAATAGAAATTAATTCAATAGAAGTTGACTAAAATGAGCCTACAACCTCACAATCGTCACAGTTTTCGGGTGACAACATTCTTTGTGACGAACCTCATCGAATTTTGCAAGATGAACTCAGCGACCTCATACGAGATTTAAATTTGCCAAAAGATAAAGCGGAATTACTGCGATCAAGGCTTAAGTAATTGAAATTGCTCCAACTGGATGTCAAAATCAATTTATACAAATATCGTCAGATATCCTTAAGTCAGAGTCAGAGACTCTTCAAATTTGAGTTTAAAAGGTGTTCTCCAGAATGGTAGCACACAAACATCGATTCCGTCACCAATGACAGATTTGTGGCGATCCAAAAGTCATAGCAAAAACTGTTTTTTTTTGTGAGTGGGATAGTTGGGCTACATTTTTACATTACAAAAAAAATATTGAAATCCTAGAATTAGCCTGAATTCTGGAGAATAGAACGTCAAGCACCTTCCTCTATTAGATTCCCCAAAACTTTTTCTACTATCGTTGCATATTAAATTGGAACTAATGAAAAACCTTGTGAAGGCTCAAGGATGGACCAGCATTCAAATACCTGCGAAGTAAATTTCTTCGCATAAGCGACGCCTAAATAAAAGAAGAAATGTTTATTGGACCTGAAATAAGAGAGATTCGAAAGAGACCAAAACTTTAATTTTGTTTGACATGTTTTCGTTCATGGTTTTTCATAAAACAGGGAAAAAGACAAAATGATTGACGGCCTTATGACATAAGCTGTCAAAATTTTTAAGAAGCATGAAAAACAAATAGAAAAATGACAAATTGTCAAAAGTGAAAGAAGAGAAAAAATTGATTGAAAGGACTGAAAATACAAAGGAAAGGACTTAAAAAATAAAATAAAAAAATATAAAATAAAAAAAGGAAATCAAATTAACAAAAAATTGTCCTTAAATCCCAATAATCAAATTGTAAAATCTAAGGAAATATATACAATAGAAGGAAATAATGACTACCAATAGACTGAAGATTTTAAGCAACAAGTGTAAATTACACCAAAAAAGTTAAAAAAAAAGCAAAAATCGTGTTCGTTTCTTATGTTAAAAGTAATGGGCAATTACTGTTATTTGATGATGGGAATAACCATAAACTATAGGCAATTACTGTCTTTTTAAGAACATTTTTAATTTCGTTGAAATAACTTTTATGCAACGTCAGTTTTGACTAAAAACTTTTGTATTCTATAGGAGAGTTTAGTTGGTTATAAGAAAGTGATATTAAGAAGTTGGTAACTATAATAAATTTGGCTTTTTCCAATATTTGATTCGGATTTTTGCAAACTTCTTAAAAATTAAAAATTTTTTTTATAATTTTCCACTTTTACGTTGAGGTTTTTATTTTGGAACAGCTTTTTCGAGGCCGATATGGTCCCTTCTTCAGTGTTATGTCTATTAAAGTATAATTGCGCGAAATAAACCTTAGACGTTTATCATACAATAAGTATCCCTTCATTATTTTAAAATATGATTATGGCATCAAATCGTAAAGACCACGTTTAAATCTTCTAATTATGATTATTTATGGTGTTTAGCCTGTCTACCCTATTGCTTTTTTTTTGTTATTTTTTGATAGGGCTAGCCTCGTCAGTTTGGTGTCACAATTTCCTGTGTCTG
Organism: Stratiomys singularior; assembly: GCA_954870665.1. Taxonomy (NCBI): domain Eukaryota; kingdom Metazoa; phylum Arthropoda; class Insecta; order Diptera; family Stratiomyidae; genus Stratiomys; species Stratiomys singularior. The sequence goes on from OX940879.1 coordinate 34,534,944, forward strand.
TGTTAAGCCGATTTTGCTGTTTTGTTGTAAAGATAAAAATCGTCAATTTTAATTGACGTGTGTTTTCATTGAAGTGTGAACTATTATGTGTTTTGCGACAATCGACTTATATGCGCTGATTTTTTGGCGTTTCTTTCTAATTTCAGCTTCTCTTAGATGCTCCTGAACTCTCGTTGTAACCAGCCTCTTTGTTTGTACTTTGTAGGTTATTGGGCAGTCTTTGCATGCAATCTCATATATGCCCCTTTTTCGTTTTTTTTGTTCTTTGGTGTTCCAAGTCTCTAACTCAGTTGTGTGTTGCTGCTTGTTGACACTATTGATATACCCCACGGTTTGAGGATTTGTCCAATTTTTCTGTCCAACTTTGTGTGCGTAACGGCTAGCCATTTCTTCTCTCGCTGATTGATTTCCTTGTTCTATTTCAATAACGTTGTTAGGTTGTCATTTGCCAATTGCTTTTTCTTTTTCTCCATCATGTTCAGGATTTCCCTTTCCGTATATTCGTTCTTTTTTGTTGTGTCTAGGATATACTGCTCTTCTTTGATGAAGTTATCTTCGCTAAGTAGAAGGATGAGTAGCCTGTGCATCCATGCGTTGAATATTGCCATATTATGTGGCCAGCTGTAGTTGGAATATGCTGGTATTGTTAGTTGCATTTGTGTTAGCTTCCTGTATATTTCGTATTGAAAAATTTTCGCTTCACTTAAGATCTTGATATCTAAAAAGATTGGTTGTCCGTTTTGTTCTCCTTCTTCTTAAATACAGATTTAGGGGTAATTTTATCATTACTGTTAAATATAACGTCTTATTGGCCTTTTTTAACTACGCCAAGATGGCTTAGAAGGCTTGGAAGGAGTCCCTGTTTTTTTGAAATCATCTTCTGATGTGTCCATAAAGAGGTCACTAAGAAGAGGGTATTAAGGATTAGCCATTGTTGCTCTTGACATTACTTTGAAGAATTTCCCACTGAAAGTGACGTATGTTCCGGTCATACATATTCTAGCTAGTTTGGTGAATAGTTTAGCTTTTCTTCGCCATTCGAAGGATTGTTCATATCCTGCAATCCATTCCTCCAATATTTATAGTGTTTCTTTGATGAGGATGCTTGGGAAAAGTGATTCTATGCCGAATGACAACAATATTTCATCCTCCTTGATTTTCCCTTGTTTTTTAGGCGTTCTACTTCTTCTAAAGTATTTTTTAATGTATGTGTCCCTCTTCTTAGTCCAAGTCTTCTTATTTACTGTAGAATCCAGATGGCAATGTTCTGCGTTTTTCTCATTTCTTTTCCTTCTTTGTGGATCTTTGGGAGGCACTTAATCCTCTGTAGAGAAAAGTCTGGCATCCTGATATCCGTCTTATGTTTAATTATTAATTCACACTCTTTCATTGTTTTCTTTCCTTTTCAGTGAGCTACGTGGTGGACGCAGCTCTGGAAAATTTCCATTTTTGAGTTAAGTATTGATTTGATCATCATAGTCTTCCTTGTCCATGATCTCTACTCAGTTTCCCTTGTCCGCTTTAAGATAGTAAACTTTTTTCTGCTTAAGTTCCTTAACAAGTTTTTCTTGATTTTTCTTTGTTAGAGTTAGTGCTGTTTTAATTTTATTGTTTTTGTTAAATAAAAGTTTTTTCGTTACCACCCCCTGTTTGTTCTTTTGTATCAGAGCTCAGGTATTTTATTCCTGATTCCATGTCTATGACCAGCCCTTCAATTGTTTAACAATTGTTTGGTTAATTGTTTTCTGTTGGAGTTTAATCCCATGTTTAGTTATTTTATTTGTTCTTCAGAAAAAGTTTCTAAAGATTTATTTATCACTATGTTTGCTATCATTCTTATTTTGGATCGTTGTTCCTCTTTTCGTTTGAACTTTTCAATGAAATTTTGTAATTTTTTGTCCGATATCCTTCGTTTCTTTAGTTTTTCACAGGTAAGGGCACCGTTTATTTTTTCACAGATTTTTATTATTCTATAATTCATTGTATATTCAGTCTGATCAAATTCAGTGTATTCAGTCTATGAAACAAGGTCTTCACGATTCGATGTGATAAACACGATAGAAAAATATTTTAGGATAATGAAGGGAAACTACTTGTATGAAAAATGTCTAAAGTTTAAAAAAGATAATTCGTCCACTTGTACTTGAATAGACATAAAACTGAAGAAGGGACCATTTCGGCCTCGAAACAGCTATCTAAAAATCGAAAGTAATAAGAATTTCTTTAAATTTGACTTTTTTAGATGACATTGCGTTTGAAATCCATAAGTGGGCCATAGCTATGCGATTTACCCTGGTTAAAAAAATGTTATAGAGTTTTTTTGGAGAGTCGAACGGTGACAATGGAAGTTTGATTTAAGGACGTGAGTATTATTAAAAATCCCGAGATGTATTAAATTATCAGACATGGGTCCACGTAGATTAAATCGAATTTCACATAAAACTAACTGAAATCTAACAATTGAATCAGAATTTAAACCTAATTGAATATTCAGATCCACGATTGTAGAAAGAGCTTCGCTCCGATAGAATCAAGTTCCACGGAAGTGTATTTCAAATTCATTTCCGTGGAAATTGATATGTGTTGCGTTTCCGTCGAAAGACGAGAACGAAAAGCAGACCAAATGTTTGACTAAGCAATACCACACACATCGTCGAATTCAAAAGGCATCTAACTACATTCTACAAAGTGAGGAAAGTGAGGAATAAGAGGAAAGTGAAAAATTTCTGTAAACTGAATTCACTCCCACCTACGCAAAAAGTGTTGAATGCTAGAGAATGCACCAGGATAGAAGACTGTCGTGCAGAGTGCATCGGCAGGTCTCCAAAGAACCATAAGACACAGAGTTGCACTGAAAGCGAATTGAAACGTATGTTCCCACTTCCACTATCCTACAACAGAATTCAATGCTGTTCATTCGCCTCGCATGCACCGCTACATTCAATTCCACCACAAGATAGTACCAAAAGCACTCGAATAGTACGTTTTCCGGATAGGGCCAACGTGAACTCTTTCTTGTAAACATGCTTCCCTGGTGTGTCAGACGTATTACTAATATTGAACGCCCACTATTAATCACGACAACACGGCAGCAATGAACTCTACAAATATTACGAGCAATCAGTAGATGTGTGTACTTGGCTTCCTTTTTCGTATCTTTTGTCCTCTAGCTTTGAATCTTGAAAATTTTAAATCTTAAACTCCCCGACGTCCTTTTCAACCATGCGAAGGTAATTTGTTCCACTTACATCTTTGGTTTTTTTTTTTAATTTGCGCAACCATATTGTAGTTTCGTCCCGATAATTCAAGGAAATCCCGAAGAAGGTCTAACAACCCTGATCCAATGCATCGATCAATTCGAAGCAAAATAAGCTGCTAGTAAGTGTGAAATCCTGTTAATCTTTAGGTTTGTGCATATGAACATGAGTCTAGGTTACACTTCCAGTTCAGCCACTGGAGACAGTCAAGATGAGTGCGAAAGCTAGCACCAAGATGAGGTCGTGTCTTTTCCCGCATACAGGCGTATTAACGTTCCTCCCCACAAGCATTGCGACCAACTACGTTGACTTCTAAGAATCGCAGCAAAACTACGAGCGAGGCCAAGCTAGGCCTACTCGTCTTCGCGGGAAACCATATAGGCCGATTTGCTTGCAATTTTCCTGGTAGCCTGCTAAAAAATATCGTTAGTGGGCCGGTGCTGACCAAGCGAATCCGTCTGCTCGTTGTTTTTGTTTGTGTGCCTCGCGCAAACACAAGTCGCACGGAAATAACAGCGCAGCTTTCGACACACCCACTCCGTCTACTGTTGCAATTCACACGATATATCAAATCCACTCCTAGTGGTCGAACACATGGGGGATGGATAATTTAATGTTCATTCGTGCTTGGGAAGGTTGTCATTGCGATTCTTTATTCGAATCTAGCGTTAATTTATAGCAAAAACATTAGAAAATCCTTACGACGTTTTTGGAAGGTTTCGTAGGTTTTAATTAAGCCCTTTATTTTGAATTTATTGTATGGCACTATGAAATATCACAAATATGGCGCGAAATATTGATTTATTCGAGAAAATTTTTTGAAAATTCAGCTCTTGGAATCCTATTTTCTGTGATTTCCACAAAAAATTTGTGCGGCGTTGTCTCGGACAACTTATGCCAGTCTCGTCAAAAAATTTGAAATTTAAATTAAATTTCTGGTATTAGATTTATATTGAATGTGGCCCGAAAATTACTGGATTTTTTTTCATAAGTACAGTGTAACCTCCATAATTGCAACCCCCGATAATTGCAATACTCGAAATTTGCAACAGCCAATATTTTTCTATTGTAGACTCTAAAATTGCAACTCTTGTTGCAGTTTTTATCATTTAAAGATAAAGCGCAAGTTATAACAGATTTCGAAAGTGGTTCATCTATTGCCGCTTTATGTATCAAATAGGGCGACAACAAATCGACAGTTAGCCGTATTATGAAAAACCAAAACAAATTCAAAAAATTTGTGGCCACCCGATAAACGGAAAACGATGCGCCAGTCAGAATTTCCTAAAATGGAGGCTGCGCTGTACAAGTGGTTTTTGGAACAATGATCAAAAAACATACCGATGTCTGCAGAATTGCTGAAGGAAAAGGTAAAATTTTTTCACAACCAAATTCGAGAAAATTCGAATGGATGGATACAATGCAAGCAACGGTTGGTTCATAAAATTTTCAAAGCGACACGGGATCCGGCTTCTCGAAATTTGTGGAGAAAAACTGTCAAACAATACAGCTGCCATTGACCAATTTGTTGAAAAGTTCCATTCCAAAATCAAGGAATTGCAATTGAAGCTAGAACACATATACAACGCAGATGAGTCTGGCCTGTTCTGGAAGCTTCTTCCAGAAAAAAATTTGGTGAATTTCCGGGAAACTTCAGCATCTGGAAGCAAAATTAATAAGGAGAGGATAACTTGTGATACCAAATGCAACCGGAACGTAGACAGTTAAGATCCTAGTGATTGGAAAAGCCAAGAATCTCAGGTCATTCAAAAATGCTGGAGATATTCCTGTCGTGTACAGAAACAGTGGCAACGCTTGGATGACGAGATGTTTATTCGACGACTGGTTTCATCACATATTTGTTCCAGAAGTACGGTTTTCAAATTCCGAAATTAAATTGATTGATTTCAATGGACTTTATTTTGCTTTAGGTCCGCAGATTCCTAAGTGCTCAGGGACTCCCACCAAAATCACTTTTACTACTTGATAATGCTCCATGCCATCCGAAGATGGCCAGCTTGAAAATGATGACGGTATGATATCCGTAATGTGCTTCCCACCAAACTGCGCAGCAATCATACAACCTATGGACCAAAACGTTATTAGGTTGACAAAACTTTTTACAAAAAAAAAAAGCATGTTAACTCAACTTGTAGGTTCTGAGGAATCGGACACGGAGCAAATAATTAAGGGAATGAACTTAAAAAACGCCGTATGTCATTTATCTGGAACATAGGCGAAGGTCAAATCACACGTTATTGAAAAATGCTGGGAAAAATTAATAACACCAATCCCTGATTGGACGGAAGAGGATGACGTTCCGCTGAGCATCATAAGATGAGAAATGCAGTGCATGAAAAATTTAATAGACCCAATAGGTGATCTTCTGAAACAAATTGGACATGATGATAATTTGACATCAGATGATATTGATAACTGGATTGTGGAAACTGGAGCTGAGAGTTGGTTTCGAACACGCGTCCCTGCCGCTTCTCATCAGGTGCCAACTCACAGGCTGGGACGCGTCGATTGGCACTACCAAACCAGCTTGAGCTCTTTCCACAATTCTTTATAAATATTAAATTCACTATCGAGGTACTCGAAACATTTGATCAGAATTTTCGCACCCATGAGTCTTCGCTGAGTTAGCTTAGCAAGGGTAAAAATCACTTATAAGTTGTAAGTGAAAATGGAAAAATTGATCTACCAAAAACTTCTGAAATTGATAAAGCCAGACCAAAGGCAATTTGGAATATAGGAAAAAGTTCAAAGCTGTAGAGCAATACTCATAACTAGTAAATAACCAGTCGACATCCACCTAAGCTGGTAGGGCCAATCGACGCGTCCCAGCCTGTGAGTTGGCACCCGATGAGAAGCGGCAGGGACGCGTGTTCGAAACCAGCTTGAGCTCTTTCCACAATTCTTTATAAATATTAAAAATACTATTCCCAACAGTTTTTCAATATTAACAAAGTGTGCAGGAAAAGACTGGCTCTATGGATTTCTTAAAAAACAGAAGGCTGAATTCAGTTTACGTATTCTAACTGGTACATCTGTTGGTCAGGCAAACGGTTTTGATGAAGAAAATGTAAAAATCTTCTTTGATATTCTTGATAATGTGTAAAATAATATATAACATAATATATATATGTATATATAAATATATAATAAATTTATAATATATACAGGGTGGGCCATATAACGTTTGCATTTTGAATCGGTTATAAAAAAAAGACTAATGGTTATTCTTCCAAACTTTTTTTTTATTGGAAAGCTTGAACTTTATTATTTATGAATGAAAAACGATATCGTTCATATGACTGCCACGACTGGCTTTACAGTACGCCATTCGGTCAACCCAATTTTCAAGCACTTTGTACATTGTTTCGGCTCGAATTTCATTAATGGCAACTTCGATTTCGTGTTTCAAGGCATCAATCGTCTCTGGATGATTAGCGTAACACTTGTCCTTGACAGCTCCCCACAAAAAATAGTCCAACGGGGTTAAATCGCAGCTCCGAGGCGGCCAATTGACTTCAGAATTTCGGCTGATTATTCGATTTTTGAAAACGGTGCGCAAAAGTTCGACTGTCATGTTGGCTGTGTGGCATGTTGCGCCATCCTGTTGAAACAAAATTTCGTGCATGTCATACTCTTCAACTTTTGGAAACAAAAATTCGTTGAGCATGGCACGGTAACGCTCGCCATTGACCATAACGGCGGCTCCTTGCTCATTTTCGAAGAAAAATGGCCCAATGATGCCGCCGGACCAAAACCCACTCCAAACCGTAACTCTTTGTGGGTGCATTGGCTTCTCAATGGTGACGTGTGGATTTTCCGACCCCCAGATGCGACAATTTTGCCTATTGACATAGCCTCCGAGGTGAAAATGGGCTTCATCTGAAAAGACGATTTTTCGGTGAAAATGCTCATCTTCGGCCAAACGATCTTCTGCCCATTGGGCGAACCGAAAACGCAACGGATGGTCATTATGCTTAAGTTCTTGTACTAATTGAACTTTGTAAGCCTTCATACCAAGGTCTTTATGCAAAATTCTTCCCAGGGAGGTGCGTGAAATGTTCAATTCGTGAGAACGATGACGAGTTGAAGTTGATGGATGTTCACGGACAGTTTCGGCTACAGCTGCAATGTTTTCGGCTGTGCGCACTGCTCGAGAACAGGAACGGGTTGTTTTGTCCACCAACGATCCAGTTTCTCGAACACGATTCACAAATTGATCCACAAACAAAAAGGCCACTCATTTTTATGGAATTTTTTTTTAAAATTTCTTACAGTTTGCACTGAAGACTCACCACTTTGGAAGTAAGTTTTCAATATTTCCCAATTTTGTTCAAGCGTATAGCGTCCCATTTCGTAAATGTCAAACCTTTAACTAAATTATGAACACAAATTGAATGACATTTGAGCTGTCATTCTCTAAATAAACAGTAGTTCAAAATGCAAACGTTAGATGGCCCACCCTTTATATGTATATATAAATATATAATAAATTTATAATATATGTATAAAATATAAATAATATATAACTTTACACCATCAAGAATATTGAATGTCGATGAGGCTGGTCTGCCAATTGTCCTGAGCAGCTGGCACAGATACTGGCTAAAAAGGGCAAACGGCAAATAGGTGCCATAAAATTAGCTGAACGTGGTTCTCTTGTAACCGTTATAAAATGCATGAGTGCTAGTGGCAACTTTGTACCTCCATTTTTCACTTTTCCACGAAAGCACCTCAATCCGCTTCTAATGAAAAACGCTGGCTCTTGGCTCAAAGGGTTGCAAAGCTTCGCATGGGTGCAGTTGCTTATTTTTTAGATGTTATCAAACCCCAAAAACAGAACCAGCTTTACTTATTTCAGAATGCCATGGTAGCCAGAAGAAGAACTTAGAAGTTATAAATCTTGCACGCGAGAACAACGTTATAAAAGTTTTACTTCCACCCCATTAAACGCACAAACTACGACTGAACTCTATTCCAAAGCATATTTAAAAGAGCAGACAGCACAAATAGCTACCCGTGGATTTAAATGCACGGGTATTTTTCCTTTTGACAGGAGTCTTTGCTACGATGTTGACTATATAGCTACCCACAACAAGGAATCCTAGTCTGTTAGTCTCTGAAGATGATAGCAAAAATGTGCTCAACGAAATTAAAAACTCACTTAATGCTGCCGAACCCATTCCCAGAACCAGTAAAGTACAATTAAGCCTTTGAGATATATCTCCACCTACAAAAATACAAGGACTCATCACTCAAAGTGGAATAGAAAGCAAAGCTACAATTTTAATAACATCACCTTACAAAAGGGCTCTCGAAGAAAGTCAGAATAAATAAGCAAAATCGAGTAGAGGAATATGAAAAGGATAATAGAATTAAGAAGTGGCACTGCTAAAATACCCGAAACGCAAAAATATCGAAAAAACGTATCATCTAGTGAATCCAATATAAGTCTCAGGATTGATGATACAGATGACTAAATCTATCGCGGTTATTCCCCATCAGAGGATGCAGAATATAATCACTGCAACCATTCATAGGGAAAAATCGACTCTATGTCTTCAGTGCGATTGCATTTGGTGTCATAATGACTGTATTCCAAAAAGATCTGCTATACTTGCTATACTAACTGAATAAAAGCAGTGGTTATTTTTAATGACATCAATGCAGTTTAAAAAAACGTCGGATAATATGGGAGAGTATTCCATATTATACGTAAATCATAATCACATAACCCGCCCTGTTAACAGTTCATAACTTTCTATTCCAGTGGAAAGTTTTGTAAATATTTTCATTGTAAACTTTGCAATTAATTCAACTTTGCAGTAAGACAAAAGTATACAAAATAGATCGTGCATATGGAAGTACTTAGGGCCAATAGGGCAAATACGTTGAAGCGAGTTGCCGAGATATTAAGCGCAGAGACACTATATATCGGCCAGTGGATGTCCACAGGGCCACTCCTTTTCGGCAGGGGTTAGAGGAATGACATCCGGAACTCGATCGAGTTCCCAAAAACGGCGAACGAGGTCATTTAGAGTCTCATCAGGCGACTGAGACTCCCCGAAGGAATAGTCGGAGAAATTATGTGTCGTTGGCTGCATATGATAGACAAAAGAGAGAGATGCTTTAGGCTCAAGCGAGATAGATGTCAGTAAACCAGCTGATTTCGTTGGAGAGTGTATTGACTTACACGAAGAGAGTGGAGGAAGTCCACTGGAGATCGGCTGGGCCACTGGAAGGGGGGACGATGGAATGAGAAGGTGTGATGGAGAGTCATATGGTTTGTCGACCTGTGAAGAACAACCGATGGTGGGCCGGTTTAAGCGCCGTTTGCGCTTGGGACGTCGGTTGCTTCCATCCACGGTGTCAGCGGAGAAGGTGACGTGCTTAGAAGGACGGCGGTATCGAGCATACGGCCCGTGAAGAAACCAACCAAGGGTGGTGGATATGGCACCTGGAAGTTGAGAAGTAGGACGTACGACGCCAGGGAGCATTATCAATGGCAGGACATCTGAACCTAACAATAAGTTGATGGGTCGTGGAAAGTTATAGGCGAGATCAGCTAAACCCAACCTGCTCATCTCAGGCCATTGTCGGGCAAACGGCGTAGGTAGCATGGGGTCAATAAGGGTGCTGATGACGTACGCTTTAATGGAGAGTAGGGGTGGGACCCCTGAACGATGAAGCGTAAAGTTCCCGAATTATTGAGCGTTCGCAGATGAATGATGTCAGGTTGGATGGTCAGATTCAATCTAGCTACACATTCGGAGGTGATGAGAGTGTGCTGACTCCCTGTGTCCAGCAGAGCGCGTGTAAAGTAGCTGAGGGGGCCGTTGTTGAGTCTGATCCATGCAGTGGGCATGAGATGATCTGGATCAGAGGTATGGGAACGGATGGAACAACGCTGAGAATTGGACGCAGCACTAAACGAAGAAGAGAACAGACGATGGCTTGCTGGACTTGATGTTACTGGCAGTCAATCCGAACGGGATTTAGAAGCACGTGCTGCCCGGTGATGGTCTTCCGGATTGACATTGGGTTTCAACGAAGATAGATCCGACATTAAAACGGAAGGAGACGGAGAGCGTGATCGTTCTAGAACGGTCACTAGAGAGCTCGCCGACGAAGAGGAAGAAGACGACCTAACAGTAGAGGACCGAGAAGAAGAGGGTGATTTTGCAGCTGGCGGAGCCTCCAATCTAGGGTATAAGATAGTGTGATGCCTCTTGCCACAGGTGTGGCAACAGTGAGTTGAACCGCAGTCATCGGTGCGATGAAGATTGGAAAGGCAGTTACGGCAGAGATTAGCTCTGTCAGTGAATGATCGACGTTCCTGACATGTCAAGGATTTGAATTTGGAGCACTGACGAATGGAGTGCTGCAAAGAACAGAAGACGCAGCTGCTGCGAGAGTCCTGGTTGGACAATGCCGACGAGCGCGATTTAGTGGCAGCGTAGCTAGGTTTACGCGGCGCGGGTGAATTTCTATGAACAGGTGAAACGGCAGGGCGGGAGGTGCTTGGCGATGGATGTCGCACGGAGTGACCAGATGATTCAGGGGGTGATGGCGCACGCGCAGCAGAGGTGGTGGCCGTGTTTTCCAGCACGCGGATTTACTGAGTCGCGAAGGCGAGAAGGTCATCGAGGCGGGGTAGCTCATCAGAGGCGATTTGTGCCTCAAATCGCTGTCGCATTTTGGGACTCAAATTTCGTAACGTTACCTCGAACAGCACAAAGTCACTCAAGTCGGGGCCGCTAAGCGCCCTCAATGCCTGCACGGCACTCTGGTGTGTTATTGTGAATTGTTTCAGTTCTTCCAAAGAGGAGCCAGATGACGCAGGGAAGTCGAAAATCTGGTTAATATACATGTGTGCGAGACGACGCGTATGCTGGTAACGCTTCTTAAGAGCGTTATATGCGAGAGGATAATTAACTGCAGTGAGATCGAGGTTGGCCACGATGGCGACGGCTTCGCCCTGGATAGAAGATCGAAGAAAATGAAATTTCTGGACATCCGTCAAGGATGAATTGTTGTGGACCAAAACGTCGTATAAGCCGGTAAACTCCGGCCACTGCTCAATCTGCCCGGTAAACATAGGGATTCTTACGTTCGGGAGGGGTAAATTTAGAGAGGAAGAAGATGGCGTGGAAGAAGGCTTCGAGATACGTTCGATGAACCCTTGCAACAGCGGTTTGATTTCGAGACATATCTCGAAGAAAACGGCAAATTTCGAAGGAGAGTCCGCTTGATCCTCCATCGGCAGTTGGGCGTTGAGGCTGACTATGGCGTATGGCGGCAGTACCTTTAGATTTGTCGAGCAACATGATGGCGGCCGCGAGGAAATTGTCGCGATGTACGATGGCTCCCACCAAGGAGCTCTTAACTTTATCACTCACGGGGGGCATTATGACCGACGAATGTGACCACGGCACAGATGATTCCCGGTTTCGGCACCAAAATGATGCGTGGGGGGTAAAAACACTTCGCGTCACCACAAAAATTTAGATAAAAAGGAAAAGAATAAATAAATAAAGTTCTCGCGACTTACCGGCTCCAGTTGTCGGAGTGGCGGCTTCTTTCGATGTGTCGACGGGGGTATATGGAAAGAGGAGATGGATTTAATGTCGATGATGCCCTCAGGGCTGTTATTAATATGTTATTGTACCGCCTTAGACGAAGAGGAAAACGCCGAGCGATGATGTGAAGCACCTGGCTTTGCCGCTGTCGATTTTCGTCGTAGGATTGAACGGTGGATACGACGTTGAATATGTCGATTCGTAGCACGGGTGGGAACTTCCACCAATTTTTTCGAATTAATAAAACTGACAAGAGTCACACGAACGTCCTCACGGATGACAATGTAATATTATTTTTTAAAAACACGAGGAGAGCAGATCGACGGATAAAAACGGAAGTGACAGAATAGAATCAGAAAACCCGACCGGAGTGAGCAACACACGAAAAAAGGACCCGTTCGATAAAGGGCTCGTTCGATAAAGGGCGCGTTCAATAAAAAAGTCGCTGCCGAACATATACTTTTTATTTATGATAGAAAAGAGCGAAAAATGATGCAACAACTTATCTTTAATTTAATTTTTAGAAGAATAATATCTGTTATCTTAGTTTGTTTTTGTGATTTGCTGTTTTCAAAAAGTGTCTTTCAATTACTTTTTCCAACTGCAAAGCGAAGTCTGTTTTCGTCTCTTTTTTAAGGTCCACGTTAAATGTGAAAGAAATGTTGTATCGTTTTATTCGCCGAAAAAGTATCTTTGGAGGTTAGTGATTGGCAATCGACAGTTGGATTCATTTCTTCTTCGTCGTTGTACTCGTCTCCAAATATGGATTTGAAACAGCTAAAATTGTCTGAAATGAAATGAAATGTCCTCCATCTTTTCAAGTTCTTCATCAATGCTTGGAAAGTATTCCCAACTGTCCTGTGTTGCCAAGTCATCTACATCCACAATGCAGACTCATTGAACCAAAGGTTGATTATCCTCAACTTCATTTTGTAGTCGTCGCCATTCGCCTTGTGATAGTGTCAATCATCTTGATCAAAACAGTTTTCTGTTGCATTTACATAAAATCTTGCATGTGCAAAATAAGTGATTATTGTGCGTTGAGAAACGTTGAGAAACGTTGAGAAACGTTGAGAAACGATCCCAAGCTTTTGAAATCAGAAAAATGGTTTCAAGGATATGTAAGTTTATCGTTGATATCTTTTAAAAATTTCATTATTTGAAGTTTTCTAAAATGGATTTTCAGTGACTTTATTACACCCTAATCCAATGGTTTGAAAACTGCCGTAGTATTTGGAAGAAGAAAGACTAATTTTATTGCTTTTGAATATTCGGTTGAGCAAGACATTTGTCTAAGAACAGTAAAACTTTTCTTTATTTTTTCAAATCAGCTTATTGTCCCATCGTTAAATAATTTTTTCAACTAAGGCTGATGTCGTCCAGACTCTGGGGTTATTTTTATATTCTACATGTAGTTATTTGACTTTCTGACGTCTTTGAGCTTTGCCCATTGGAAAGTTTACTTCCAACACACTTTTCTCCTTTAAACTTTATTGTTTTATCAGGGATCATTCTAAAAAAACAAACTGGTTTCATCTGTGTTGAATATTTCTTCGTCTTTTTATCCTTTTCTGAAACTTGGCCGTACTGTTGTTATCCAATCGTTCCCAATCCCTTCCGGTGCATCGGCCGCTTATCTTTTTTTATACTTATTTTTACCAAAAATAATGTTATACTTTTTTTTCTAAACATTTGGATCCATCCCAGTGTGCATTTAAAATCTTTTAATCCGTGTTGCCTAGCGAAATCGTCGGCTTCTGCTTGAAAAATAGGACCGCAGATGGAAATGTTGCGACTTCTGTGGTTGGTGAGAGTTTGAAATTGAGTTTGATTGATGAGAAAGATTGGGGTCTAATTCAAATTGTATTGGTGTCACTCTATTCTAGATTGGTTGCAAGACCTAACCTTTTTTAAGTCAAATGATTTAGAGCTGTTCTCCTATAAACTCTGTACTTTATCGCGATTTTTGCCTTCTAGAAATTGTTGAATGTGCCACCGGAGATGAAATGATATGCATATACAGTATTTTTACAAACTGCTCAATTATTTAAAACTTACATCAGATTCTTTGGCAATGCAGACATTTGACTATTGAGCTTTTGGGCGCCAAATGGTTGCTATTTTTTCGGCAATTATGAACACTTTTATCGTCGCTATGCCGGCTTTTGTTAAGCTGTTTAAATATTGGATAAGAACTGAACTGACTATATATGATCTGTCGCTTTTGTTTTCATAACCCTTTCATTCCTCTAATTGGATGATTCCTTGGAGTGTTCTTACTTTATTCGCGAGTCCGTCGTTATAGGGCTTAAATTTTAACCAGCTCATCTTTTAATTATTTGTCGCATAATAACTTTCGCCGCAATAACTGATGTCGTTATAAACGAAAGTTCTTACAAACAAAAGTGCTTTTGCCGGCCAGGACTTCTGAAATTCATCGTAAAAGCCGATATGTCTTCTCGTTATGTTGTCGTGACGAATCAAGCTCAAAAGATGCGGCTGATAATAAGATGATTCTGAGAACTTCTTACGAAATGAGCTTTAACAAAATTCTTGATGTGACGGATAACTGGTCGAGAAATGAACCAGTAGCAAATGAATATTATTTAAAAAAGCGATATCGCGAACACGATATCAAACTCTAATGATAAAATATATTCCAATCGTCGCGAAAGAACCGAGAGTTCCACCAAAATTTATTTAATACATTGAAGTCGTGGTGAACTGTATGCAATATATTTTTCCTGAGGCTTGCAGTGAAAGTATACGCCAAGGCAATGATGAACGAACAACAATCCAACGGCAAATCCTCATTCAAGCAATATATTCCGCTGAAGCCGATAAAATGTTGCATAACAATCTGGCAAAAATGTGAGTGGCAAAGATCATATGTGTAACTGTTTACACATATGATCTTAAAATATACGCTGGAAAAGATTCAAACGCTTCAATAGTAAACACTTTAGGTGAAATACGCCTACGCCAAACCAAACACCCCAACACAATTGTAATTTTCGATCGATCGACTGTGTCCAAAAAATAAGTTGACATTTGAATTTAAACTGCGCGCGTCGAAGGATTTGGAGAATTATTTTTTTTAGGTTAGTAATACTGTCAGTGATATCTATGTCAAATTTACATGTCAAAATATTCATAAGTGTTTGAGATACGCGTCGTCTTGTGAGCAGCTACAAGTGAGTGTTTCGTTTTTTGCGTTGTCGAAATTTGTTGAGCAAAGAATTTGCATTAAATTTTGTTTGCGGAATCAATTTTCTGCTGCGTTTACGTTAAGGATGGTGCAGAAACCCTTTGTTGATGAGGCTATGTCTAAAAAAATGTTTACAAGTGGTATAGTGAGTTCCAAGCCAGCCGCGAACGTCTCGAAGACGAAGAGCGTCCTGGGCGACCATCAACCTCAACCGACGAAGCTCACGTCCGACAAATCAAAGATTTGGTGTTGAAAAACCGTCGATTAACGATTAGAGACCTTGTTGATGAGGTTGACATATCGAAAGGCTCGGTCAATACCATTTTAAAGGATGTTTTGGGCCTCAAGCGCGTCAAATCTCGACTGGTACCGAAAACATTGATTTTTTTGGAAAAAAGGCGTTGGGTTGAAGTGTGTGAAACGATGCTTGCTGACTATCAGGACAAGATGGAACGCATTATCACTAGAGACGAGCCTTGGATCTATGCTTACGACCCCGAAACAACCGATCAATCGAGCGAATATCGTGACAAAGGGGGGCCGAAACCAAAAAAATCGCGCCAAAGTCGCTCAAAAATCAAGGTCAGGTTGACTGTTTTCTTCGATTATCGTGGTGTTGTGCATTATGAATTCCTTCCGCCGGGCCAAACAGTCAACAAGGAATATTATTTGAACGTTATGCGTCGTTTGCGTAACGCTATCCGTCTAAAAAGGCCGGAATTGTGGAAAGACAATTCTTGGTTTTTACACCACGATAATGCACCATCCCATACTGCACTCGTAATCCGTGATCATTTCACCAAAAACTCAACCCATATCGTTCCGCAATCACCGTATTCACCTGATCTGGCGCCGTGCGACTTCTGGCTATTCAGCAAGCTCAAAAAACAGCTCCGTTTTGATACGATAGAGGAGATTCAAGCCGCAGCAAAGACGGAACTGAAGGCCATCCCGGAATGTGACTACAATCAGTGTTTCGAAGATTGGAAAATCCGTTGGCATAAGTGCATTACATCGGGAGGCAATTACTTTGAAGGGGATGAAATTGATTGGGAAGAATAAATAAAGAATTTTCAAAATAAATACAATGTTACCCTATTTTTTGGACACAGTAGTATACCTTCACGACCACTCTTCCTTATACTCTCCCTCGGCACAAGTTTGCAAACCAAAGAGAACAAACCCATACTCGCTGATCGTCTAGAAAGAAGATAACCAGTGTTTCGTTTCGAATCTGTTCAGAGGGAATTATGGTAGCCAAATGAAAGGGTTCGCGGGACGTTATGCTTTTGAGTATCTGCTACAAAGCTACAAACACAACCATATTGGGATAAAGATTGGGAAACGCATAAAGACAGAAGTCGAAATCACGTTAATTGTCCGGAAGCAAGGAGGAGGTGTAGATCGATCGTCTCAATAAATCCGAACTCATGATTTGAATAGAAAATTCAGAGCGCAGCTAAAACACTTTTTTAATACCGTTAACGAAACAAATGACTGTAGAAGGAAGGGAGATGCGAAAATATAACGGAAACTAGCTGGGAGTGATCCGAAGTCCAGACGAGCAAAGAAACTACTGAATATTCGAGGTCACATGCTGGTAAAGCAGGGGAAACGAAGGCGATATAAATTATGTTTATTGATAAATAAAGAGAAGCGAACAGTTTTCAAATGTCCAATGTGCAAAATCCCGTTATGCTATGAATGTTTTAGTAAATTTCACTCATAAAACAAAATACAACTATGTGCATTTAAAAGAATTACGAACTTATAAACTTATACAGTGCTGTGCAAAAGTCTTCGTACAGCACTGAAATAAAAGAAAGTTTTTAAATTTCAAAAAATGGAACAAAGATAGTTCAAATTCTCCTTATATATTTACAAGCTACATATATACTAAAAGTAATTAAATGAACAAAAAACAATATTTCAGCATTTATAATAAAATACATCAAAAAGTTCATTATAAGTACTCAAAATTGCTGTGCAAATGTCTTCGTACAATAAGAAAATGAAAAAAGTAGTTCTTTCAATCTTAAAATCTAGTACTTAGTAGGGTATCCTTTTGCATTTATAACAGCACTTAACCTTCGGGGCATTGACTGAACTAATTTTTTGTAAATTCTCCCGTTCTTTTTCCCCACTCGGTCAACAATGCTTTTTTCAAATCCGATTTGTTGGATATGGCATATTTTCGTACATTTTTTTCAAGTTCGGCCCATAAATGCTCAATCGGATTGAGATCCGGTGATTGAGCAGGTGTCTGCTCAACAAATGGGGAACAGTTAATGTGAGCCATTGCCGCACAATATATGCCGTATGTTTCGGATCTCGATCTTGTTGAAAGTAGTAGTTCCCTTGAAAACCCATTTCACTGGCACTTTGCGTCAAATTGTCTATCAAAATTGACAAATAACGGTACTGATCCATTCTTTCATCAATAAATACAAGTCGCGCCACTTCGGATGCCGACATACATCCCCACACCATGACATTACCGCCGCCATGGAGGCAAAAATCGGAAAGCAACTGTGAATGCTTTCCGATTTTTGCCTCCATTTCTTCTCCACTTTTTCTCCACACTAATTTTCGCCCATCTGATTGGAAAATATTAAATTTAGATTCGTCTGAGAAAATTACAGTTTCCCAGAACGAATTTTCAGAACTCAAATATTTTTTTGCAAATTCAACACGTTTGGCTCGATTCACTGCACTAATGTATGGCTTCTTCCTAGGAATCCGCGCGTTATAGCCGGGACGGTACAAAGCTCGGCGATATGTTGATGGATCAGCGTGCTTTTCTGGTGATGTTACAAAAGGATTTGTCTTTACCTGACGAACTACACTAGCTTCCTCTCTCACCGTTAACTTTTTAGGTCGACCACTTCTCACTTTATTTTGAATTCTACCTTCTTCTGTGTAACGCTTAATTATATACTAAACTGTGGGACGACTTCTTTTTACAGTTTTTCCGATTTCACTAATAGATTTGCCGTCTTTATACAAATTAATAATAATTTACCTTACACAGACACTGGTTTCTTTACGTTTTCCGTTTGTATCCATTTTGCGAAGTAACTTTGCAGGTAGCGAAAACTAAACTAAATTGCATGAAGGATTTTGTAGACAAATAACGGATTGATAACGGATTTTTTACGATTAAACATCTTTTGATAGGACTAGATTCCATTACTATGGAAAGCATAGGCAGTGTACGAAGATTTTTGCACAGCAATTTTGAGTACTTATAATGAACTTTTTGTTGTATTTTATTATAAATGCTGAATTCTTGTTTTTTGTTTATTTAATTACTTTTAGTATATATGTAGCTTGTAAATATATAAGGAGTATTTGAACTATCTTGGTTCCATTTTTTGAAATTTAAAAACTTTCTTTTATTTCAGTGCTGTACGAAGACTTTTGCACAGCACTGTAGGCTAATTGTCAATCTTTGATTTCATTTTGGATCTACCCGGTGGGATAAACAGTCCCAAATAACAGTACCATTCGTATAAATAATTCCAGGATAGTGCTCCTTTGTTGTAGGGGTAAAATTGTGTGAGTTAGATAGAAATTTGCATTTTGGAATGCACCATTTTGGTTAAAAAATCATGTGGTGTTCATTGGTGGAAAACCAAAAAAAAAAAGGAAACCAAAAAAACCTCCCCAAATTGGTTTCTGTGGTTAAAAAAAAATACTATTTGCAAAACAAATTTACATTAAATGAGGACTTGGTGGGTGGGTGTATTGAGAGGTCGAGTATGATTTGTAGTACCAAGATAATCGTTTCTCTGGGTCAAAGATCCTTCCTTGATCAGTGAGTAGGCGAAAGGATTCAGGTATTTGGTGGCGTTCGTTCAACTGGAGTGTGAGGTCAGTGTCGGTGTTGATGATTTGTGTGATTCGAGAGGATTCCGATGATAGGTCGCTCGCGAGGAACCGTAGGAGTTGGTCCATGAGGACTGCGTCTATTCTTCGAATTTGCGTTGTGTCATAAAGGATTTGATTGGATATGTGCTTCTGGAGGTCGTTTTTCTATTTGAAGAATCCGTAGCATTCCCGGAGACTTTGTCTCTCTTTGCAGCAAATTTCCTCCATTGAGATGGCGGCAGATCACACCAGAAGGCGAAACCGAAAAAAATTAGTGGTCGAATGAGGGATTTATAGTAGAGGAGTTTCACGTTTTTGAGGAGCGCCATGTGAACATGAATGAGGGTGGAGAGGTCTTTAAATGTGTAAGTGGCTCTTTCTAGGATCGTTTTGACATGGACGTTTGGGGAGAGTTTTTGATTAATTAAGATTCCAAATTAAGTTACTTGTGGTTTGGTTGGGATTTTCTCTCCGTTGAGGAGAAGTTGGGCTTTGATTGAGTCAGATCTGGCTTTCTTGGTAAGGCGAGCTTTGCCATATATGACTATAATCTCGTACTTGGAGGGGTTGGGGATCAGCTTCCATTTGATTAAGCACTTGTGGGGGGTGTCGAGGTAGTGATTGAGGCGTTGCCGGCATAGCGGAATGCTATGCAGCATATTGCAGAATATGGATAAGTGAGATGGACTGGGAAGGGGATGGAATATCTTCAATGCAAATGGAAAGGAGGGTGATAGCGATGACCGAACCTTGTGGGATGCCTGCTGGCATTGACTTCCAGGAGGAGCGAGCGTTTATTAATATTAATCGGAATTTTACTTGAAATTTTCTGGACGACGAGGAAGGACGAAATGAGTTTGCTGAGGTGCGGGTGGAAGTTGAAGATGAGTAAGTTTGGTAAAGAGACCGTTTTGCCAGACGGAATCGAATGCTTTCTGGATGTCAATGAGACAGGCAACTGTGGGGAGGCTTGCTTGTTATAGAGAGCAGTGAGAAAGGTCGGGAGCTGGATGTCTCTGGTGGATTTTTGCCTTTTTTGAGGATCGGTGTGATTGTGGCATTTCGCCAGGTGAACGGGAAATATGCATTGAGGATACATTGGTTGAATAATTTGGAAAGAAAGGGGATGATTGTTCTGACAGACTTCTTTAGGAAGATGATTGGGATTTGATCAGGACCTGTTGATTTTTTGTTCTTGCAGGAACGGATAATGTCATGTATTGGTGTGGTTCTGATGAAGGTGCATAGGTTCGCAGTTAGGTATGAAGTTAATTGGATTTGAACGAGGGTGATTGAAAAGGGAATGGTGAGGGTTTGTGGGTTGATGGAATGTGGGGTTGGATCGTAAGGAGTCTATGGTGGCATTAATTGCACAATCGAAGTTAGGGTTTGATACGTGAGCGGACGTGAGATGTGTGGTGAGGAAATGGTCGACTAACACTTCTGCTTTTTGAGTGGGTGATACATTTTGAGAGAGTATATGATGATTGGCGGGCTTAGAGAATAGGGGGCATGTTTTTCGGAGTTCTTGGAGGGTGTTTTGATTAAGTTGTATGTTAGATAGGCGTAGAGTGATGTTTTGATGATAGAGGTACTGAATAGTTGAACGGATGTGGTAATCTAATTGTCGGATTTGGTCGTGAATATAGGAATTGTTGGGGTTAAATGGTTCGAAGGGTTCTTTTAAGTCGTATATCGTCGATAAGTTCCGGGGGTAGTGTTTGTATAGAGTTGTGGTTAAGGACTTTCTTGGACAAGAATTTCTCGGTGGTTACGTAGATGAGGGTAGTGTAAAGGGATACGGTCGTCAATTGATTGATTGGTGATGGAATTGGTATGAGGGAGGGGGGTGGGAAAGTGGTGTAATAGTGTAGCTAGAAACAGCAGCAATACTCCCGGGCAAGTTCACGCTGAAAAAGACAAAGCACGAGATACTCGTCATTATGTTCTTTACCAAGCAAGCAAAGTCTGTTGAAATCATACTGTAAGAGATAGCATCCGACTACGTAGACTCTTGTCCAAGTGAAACCATCGCTTACAAGTCTCTTTAAACAAGGCAAAATTTACCAGAAGACGACGCGCGGCCCGGACGACCGAACAAAGTGAATATTCTGGTGAATAATTCAAAAAGTGGAAAAAGTAATATTGGAAGATGGTATAGTAAAGAAAAAACAGCATACAGAAGTGGTTGGAGTATCGGATACGACAATTTTAACGAAGTCTCTATGATTATCTTGGTATGACAAAGATCAGCGTTGGATGGGTACTGAGAATGTTCACGCCGCCTCAAAAACTACACCACGTAGATTCCCACTCGTTTTTGGACCTCTTTAGTGGAGACAAGGATTGGGATTGTTGCTGAAGGCTTGGTTTCATCATAATGAACCTGAGTCAAAAAAAAAACATCCTACGCAGTGGCACAAAAATTACACATTACTATCCAACAACTTTAAGAAGTCACGTTTTTTGGGACTCACAAGGGATCCTGTTGACAGATTACAAATAACACAAATATAATAAATGCGTCTCTATAAGTGGAAAAATCTACCCTTCAAACATGGAGAGAAGAAGAAAGAAAACGGGTTTGCTTCAAAGCAATGACAAGGCAAAATTGACTTAAGGAGTTCTGAAGCGAAATTCCGCATTGCATTTATTTATTTAACCTTAAGTGCTCTTTGGAATTGTCATGCGATTTTTTCGTCTTATTTTTGCGTTTTACAAGATTTGTTTAAATAGCTTTCAAACGGTAAATAAAACCTTAAATATTTTCAGTACACAATTTTCATAAAAATTTTCTACTTTTACAAATGTATTCATTATTCATCTGGAGCCCAATCATTGCATTTTCAGTCTATTTCAGTTAAGTTTCAAGTTATTGTCCGAGTTAGTCTTTTTTGGGTCTTCGAAGAGTAAATTGTGATCACCTGTGTGGTATTGTTGAGTGTTGACTAGTGTAATTTCCAGATTAAAAAAAATATTCAGTAAGTCGATTTTAGGACACAAAAAATAAATCTTTCGAGTACAGCTTGCATAAAGTTGTAATTTTCTTGAAACTTGTTTTTGCTCTTCTTTTATGAAATGCCTATTATCCCAACATAATCTCTAACTATATGCCATTATTTCTAATGCTTTTCGAATGATTGTTATGATTTCCAGTAGTTACGTCACTACATAATCACCATAAGCGACCGACAAACCCTCATTAAGCAATAAAATAAATGTGTGCACGTAGATGAAACATTTTATCCTTGTAAACCATGAAATGTTTCAAATAACATCATATTGAGTATTTGTAAATCATAAAATGTTTCAAATAAAACCATAAAATGTTTCAAATAACACATCATTGAACCTATGTAAACCTTTTAAGATAAGATATTCAAATTAGCATTAAGCAATAAAACGAAAATATTTGTAAATTCATGTATAAATAGTATGTAAAAATTGGGCTAATGCTCAGTTTGTAATGTTATTTGTTAGAATAAAGAACTTTAACACAAGGCAAACGTAATTGGCGCAGTCGACGTTCGAACCATAGACTTGGATAAGTGTAAGCTTTTCTCGAAGAAGCTATAAAGGTGGCGTGGATACAGGACCTTTTAGAGGCTCTGCCTAGCATCGAAAAACACGAACAAGGAGCACAACAAATAAAAGAACCACTTCGGGAAGGAACAGAAGAATCACAACAAAGGAGCATAATGGGCTACGAAACGGTCATTATCTATTTGAACTCCAACCCATCATTCGCAGGTGATCAATCAGACCTTCATCCGTTCATCAATGCCATCGATGCAATACAACCAGGGATACAGGAGCTCTCAGCAGCGCAAAAAAACTTGGTGGCGTATCAAATCATCGGGAAGCTGGTAGGAAAGCCGAAAGAAATCATCAACGCTCTTCCTAATACAAGCTGGGAGACAATCAAATCAACACTGGTAACACATTTCGACGAGCCTGAGACGGAAACTCGACTCATGGAACGAATCCTAGGAGCTAAATTTACAACTCCAGCACAAATTTATTCATACATGAGTAAGCACCTGTATCTTATATGTAATAAAATAAAAAATAATAATAGATATAATGATGTGCAAAAAACTTGTGAAATTGAACAGAAAAGACAAATAGTGAAAAATTGTTTTATGGACAAATGTCCAGAGCCCATTCGAGGTGTTCTATACGCTAGACAACCCGCTACATTTGAAGATGCCTACTCGGTACTAGTGAATTCAGGTTATCTATACTTTGGTGCTAAACGGTATAAAGAAAACACGCGGTATCAACACGGTCCTTTTCAAAATCCACGTAGAGATAACTATCGAATTAACGATAATCAAACCAACCATTTACCAGTTCAATTAGTGCCTCAGTCTAATTCTGTCAATCAAATACAAAATTCTAGAACCAGAACTCACAACTATCAAAGAAATGATCTTCATCTTCCTTCTGATGTATCCATGAATACCGCTACAACCTCGGGTTCATCGTTGTTTGCTGGGAATGGAAATTTTCCGTTACCAGCCTCGGACTACCTATTCTTCGATTAACTATCGAAGGTAAGATACTTTGCTGTCCCATAGATACAGGAAGTACGCATTGTATCATGAATATTAAGTATGTAAGCCCAAAAAGACAGTATAAATTATCAAAACCATTGATTATCAATTCTGTTTCTGAAACCAAGGAAATAAATTTTGGTTTTGACACCCCCTTTCCTTCGGAATTTCATACAAACCATCGAATCGGATGGAAATTGATGGATCTCGCATCCAACTCGTTTGATTGTATCATTGGCCTAAACGTCCTCCTAGGTACGAAAGCGAATATTGACTTTAATCTAAAAACTCTAACGATCAACAATATTTCATTACCTTTCAATGCCGAGCATGGCGAACTATATAATGTATTAGCTGCTCAATGTGAAAACATACTAGAAACAGCACAACATACTCAGAAAAAGGAAATTTCTGAAAAAATACCAATCGACAAACAACTTCAAGAAGAAAAATATTCTCTAGAAGAACAAGATCTTATCCATCGTATTAAAACTGAATTTGCTGATATTCAATACAATGAATATGAGAATTTAACATTTACACATGAAATCAAACACGAACTGAAACTGGGAACTGATAACCCAATATACCAACCAAATTATAGATACCCATACTCTTTAAAACCATTTGTTAAACAACAAATCCGAGAAGATTTGTCACAAGGTATTATACAGCCATCCAAATCTCCTTACAACTCTCCTATTTGAGTAGTTCCAAAAAAGAATGGGAAACATCGGTTAGTGATTGACTACCGGAAGATAAATAATATAACGATTGGGGACAAATACCCGATTCCACAAATTGATGATGTCCTTGGGCAACTGGGACATGCCAATTATTTCACAAGCATTGATCTGGCTAAAGGATTTCACCAGATTGAAGTGAAACCAGAAGATCGTCATAAGACAGCATTCTCTACCGACGAAGGTCATTTTGAGTTTACTCGAATGCCATTCGGGCTGAAAAATGCCCCGGCAACCTTTCAGAGGTTAATGAATTCAGTGTTCGCGAAATACCTCAATAAATTCTGTATTGTATACATGGATGACATTCTTGTATATAGTACCACCCTAGAAGAACATGAAGTAGCACTTCGCAAAATATTCTCCACTTTACGTAAAGCAAATTTAAAAATTTAAATAGCAAAAACACACTTCCTTAAAAAATCAACTGAGTTCTTAGGACATATAATATATAATTGAGAAATTTCCATTGCCAACTACTCACAAGCAAATAAAATCTTTTTTAGGCTTAGCTGGATTTTATCGCAAGTTTATCCAAGATTTTTCCAAAATAGCTCGCCCCATGACAAAATATCTGAAGAAAGATATTAAAATAAAAACGTCAAATGAAGAATACATTGAAGCCTTTAAAAAACTAAAATTATACATATCCAATCATCCAATACTACAATTTCCTGATTTCAACAAAATATTCACTGTCACAACAGACGCTTCAAACTTCGCAGTTGGAGCAGTCTTATCTCAGAACCATAAACCCATAAGCTTTGCATCCAGAACTCTAAATGAAACCGAGACACGATATTCAACCATAGAGAAAGAGCTCTTAGCGATCATATTTGCATTGAAGTATTTTAGACCATATATATTCGGTCACAAATTTGAGTTAGTAACAGACCACAATCCTTTAAGTTACCTTCAAAACTTAAAAGTTGACAATCCAAGGTTGCAGAGGTAGAAGCTGAAACTATTAGAGTATGACTTTACCATTAAACATGTTAAAGGAAAAGAAAATTTTGTAGCAGATGCACTCTCTCGTATTGAGCTTCACGTTCATGAAGAAGCAGATTGCAATTCACTAGCAACGCAGCATACAGCTACAGAAGATAATTCTCATTATATTCCTATCTCTGAAAAACCACTGAATTCTTATAATGTACAAATAATAGTTAAAACAGGAAAAACACAGTCGGTTAAAAGAGAAAAGTTCAAAAGAAAGAAACGTTTAACATTTATATTTCAAAACTTCTCAGAAAAAGAAGCCAAATATATTCTTAATAATCATATGCCGCATACAGGCACCGCAGGAATCAAACTATCCGACAAACAAAAACTTTTAATATTACAAAAAGAATACGTTGAATGGAAACTGGCTCATAAGAAATCGACACTTGTCAATGCCGAAATTTTACTTCATGATTGCACCCTAAGCGAGATAGAACAACTCATAACCAAAACTCATAAACAGTCCAATCATATAGGCATCAATAAAATTTATGGGGAAATACACACTTAATACTATTATCCTCGATTAAAAGGACTCGTTCAAGACTATATTAACTCCTGTGAGATCTGTCAGCAATCTAAATATGACAGGAATCTCCCAAAAGAGCCATTCAAGGAAACAGTAACACCTAAATCTATTCGCGAAATCTACCACATAGACATCTGGTTCAAAAATAAGAACAACCCTTTTATAACTTGCATTGATAAGTTCTCAAAATTCCTTACTGTTGCTCCACTTAAAAACAGGCAATGCGACACCATTGTTAACACACTTCGCGCAATGTTTAACAAAATCGGTAAACCAAAGCTACTGGTAACTGATAATGAAAGCGCAATTAATTCAGAGAAAACGAAAGATTGGTTTCTTAAAGAAAATATTAACTTCCATTTTACTCACCCTAATCATAAAACTGGGAATTCAGATGTCGAAATATCGCATCGCACATTAAACGAAAATATGCGAACATTCCTCATCAGACAAAACGAGGAAAAGAATTTACTGTCTCTTAATCCAGTACAAGAGTGCGTTCAATATTACAACAATACGGTACATTCTGCACATAGTGAAAAACCAGCAGGTATATTCTTTAATGAAATAGATACTTCACATATATATAACAAATTATTGACATATAAGCAAAAACTACTACAAAAAGCCAATGCCAATAGAAAATACTCTTTGCTCGATAATAAATGGGTAAAGAATCCAAACCCTACAAAATTAGACCCTCGCTTCAAAAAAACTAATAAGAATTCAAAGATTCATCCTCAGAATAAAAAAAACTAAGGCAAACCTCCTGTTTCAGGAATAGTGTCCCTCACACTTCTCGTAACAACTGCAATTGCGCAGAAAATACAAATTCAGCCTCTAACGCAGCAAAACAGTTACGTCACGAAGAAGATCGTTAGACCATTCGAGTCAACTTCCTTAAATAGAAACATATTAATCCACAAAGAAATCTCAAAGTATAACATTAACGCTCTGACACTGACAAGCATTATGTTAGACGTGCTAATTGAACAAGATAAAATTACCATTTCTATTGAAATACTTCTTAAAATCCATTGTTAGAATCAAGTTGATACCACTACCGAATTCAAAGCAATTACAGATCCACTTTCAAACTTACGAATTCCTTGTACATAATGGCATTCAAGAAAGAAAAAAATTTTTAGAAACATTTATATTTATCAATATAATATTTGTATGTAAAGTGTAATGTAAATGTAAAAATACTATATATCATATCAGAAAACAGTAACCTTATGCTTACTATAACGCAGTGCGTAGTTAAAAGTACTTTTGAATTTACCTTAGAAGAAATTCGTTCATAGCGAATTTCGAATAAACAGAAAACAAAAACAGTCGAATTAAAACATACAGGAATTAAATGAATTAAAAGATTCAGGTACCCTCTTTAAAATAACCCTTCATACAACAGCAATTACTTTATGTATCATATCAATGGTAGTATTCTTATTTGGGAAGTATCAGCAGTCAACAGGGAAACTCCGTCAAATTCTCAAGATCACACCTTTGAAAACTGAGGACAGTTTCCATCTTAAGGTGGGAGGAGTTACGTCACTACATAATCACCACAAGCGACCGACAAACCCTCATTAAGCAATAAAATAAATGTGTGCACGTAGATGAAATATTTTATCCTTGTAAACCATAAAATGTTTCAAATAACATATTGAGTATTTGTAAATCATGAAATGTTTCAAATAAAACCATAAAATGTTTCAAATAAAACCATAAAATGTTTCAAATAAAACCATAAAATGTTTCAAATAACATATTGAGTATTTGTAAATCATGAAATGTTTCAAATAAAACCATAAAATGTTTCAAATAACACATCATTAAACCTATGTAAACCTTTTAAGATAAGATATTCAAATTAGCATTAAGCAATAAAACGAAAATATTTGTAAATTCATGTATAAATAGTATGTAAAAATCGGGCTAATGCTCAGTTTGTAATGTTATTTGTTAGAATAAAGAACTTTAACACAAGGCAAACGTAATTCAGTCGGTATGAAATTACTTCAACTGTGGCACTATGTCTCAGACGAAACGAACAATTCATTCTATCCCCAAAGCCATCACGTTCAAATCCTATAAATTCCCACGAAATGCATCTGTGCACTACACTAGCACTGTGTGTGAACGTTCATAGTACTAATCCCATTCTCCCATTATGACCGCAATGACTTTGCTGTGTTGCTCGAATTTTCCGCAGCGTGTTTTCCACGGTTCACACACAACTGCCTAGACAAAATAGAGATGGAGGGTGAATCCGTTCCTAGTTCAACCTTGAGCAATTGCTGGTTGGAAGCCTTGCGCTCCTGTTCTCAAACGATTAAATTCAGTTTAATCATCCACTAAGCGGCACCGGTGGCACTTCCCGAGTCGAGATAATCCACTCGTCAGCTCACGTCGCTTCACCGTTGTGCAAACAAACAACCCTCGCATGTCCCCTGCCAAAGAAACAAAGCGCCCTTCAAACTCACTCCGCGCCTAACAATCTCACAAACAATTTCCCCGACAAACACCCAACAGCTAATGCGCGGCGTCTATCCGTTAGACATCGGTCTCAGGTAGCATTAGAAAGGAGGGAAAGGCTTTCCCGGAGGAAAATGAGATTTTCTAATGGTTTCCCCAGTCGCAAATCCTAGAGCAGAAACGTGCGAGGCGGTGTCTTGGCATGGAAACTAGACAAGATATCTAATCTAATCGCGGTGCTCCAGTTTGATGCGATTATGCAATCCTAGTAGAAATGTTTGTTAGAATTTGAATGTAGAAACACTTAGGCACAACACATGTGTCGTCGTCGTCTTGGCCCGAACTTGCTTGGATGGGTGCGACCAGCACGACGATTCCGTGCTTGCGGCCTTGGCCGGGGTCGTCCTAACGAGCGACAAGCTTGCCGCCTGGCAAGCCTGGTGGCCTGATCATCTGTGGAACATTAGACCTTGCTTGACGAATCACCCGATGTTGCTAAGTCACTCGGCGGGTGTTGCAACTGGCTGTGCCCGGCTTCCTTCCTTCTTAGCAGCATCAAGTTGTGCGTCGTCTTTATAGCTGACAAATGACTTGGATAGGCACCTGCTCTCCACTACCGTATCTTGCACAAATGGACGGTGGCGAACTAGAAGCCGAAGCAAAGATAACTTTGCAAATACAATTATTAATCCGAACAAACACTGACGAAGCGGCAAACAAAAAACAAACAAAACAATCTTGAAGATGTTTCCAACCCTCTGAACGAGATTGAGCTCCGGATTCCAAGGCTGCCACCACTGCGCTCACGACGGCCTCCGTCGAAAGTTTCCGGAGTGCATAAGCGAACTTCATGACATGTGCCGGCGCGTATCCTTGGCGGATCGCCGAGACTGTATTTGGTGTAGGAAGGAATTTCATCGTATTTGTTTCCGTTTTCTTTTTACCAACTAATAAACGCACTGCCATGGCTGCGAGCACGCCGGCGCCAGCAAAGTTGTCGCTCGACTAGCTCGCTCGCTCACTTTATCGAAAATACTTGGCATTGTGTGCGAAATATGACACTGAATACCAGGCGCCCAGATGCCGTAGCAGCTAAACCGTGTGAGCGCGACCAATCACCCGTTTATTGAAAACCGGTATGACTGAAAGGCAATAGTACATTCAATGATAAAAAAAAATGTGGCTTTTTGCGAAATTTCACTTTTGTCCCACGAGATGTGAATTACGCTACGTGTCTTGCCAGACGTTGCTCCCACATTCAACTTATCTTATGTGGGCACCAGACTAGCCAATTTGTTGTTGTTTTCTTCAATAATCGACAAGAACTCAGCGCATAACAAGTTGATAAGCGCGAATGCAGATCATGTTTTTTGATACTGATTGTAGGAAAACTTTCACTGCATTATGCTCATCCCCGATTGGCTGGGACTTCTTCCTGTTGCTTCTATCATACGAGGGCCCGGTGGCTGCTTCATAAGCAACAACAACGCGTAGCGCTCTCGATTTCAGCATGGCGTGAATGACTTCAAACTTGTATGTTGTCGCGATAAAACCGTGGACTACCCTGACCTTGAAATTTATGTAAGCTGTTTGGTGCCGAGATTGAAGGGAACATTACAATGTACACGCACATGGTACCGTTGATCCGCGACGTTTTGCCCGACGAGAACAAAGAATTCAACCTGTTTCTTTCAAACACTATCCGATGACCAGGCGAGCATATTTTTCAGAAGGCGTCGAACTCCACCGAATGTTGATTCTCAGCTGAATGTGCAACTGAACCGGCATTTGAGACGAGGAAATCGGTCACGTGGCCTTCATTTATGCGTCATCCTCTCGCATTCGTTTTGTCAGGAAACATAATTTTTTTTGCAATCATATGTGTGTGTGATAAGATGAGGATTTCCCGTGTCTCGGCTCTTTTAATCATATACGAATGTGGTATATTTTCATGTAAAAGTTTAAGCCGGATAAGTTTCACAAATAGCGACCTCTAACGAAACTTATTTGGTGTTGAAGGATGTCTTTTAGAGGTATAAAACTTTGAAATCGAATAAACTGCGCATAAATTGCTTCAATTGCAATGCAATGTTAAAAATGCCATTTTCATTTGAATATGATTTTGGGCACGTGGGCGCCGTGACGGACGCGAAGGAAGTCTAAACGAGAGGTCAAATCACGACTACTGCAACCAATAATTGGGGACGCATTTCGCCAATAACGTGCGTATGTTGACTTCCACATGATCAAGCGGCGCGAACTTGTCGGCGTAGACGAATCATTTGACGTATCCTCCAATTATTTTCCAGCAGTGTAAACGAAATTTATCATTACTTAGCCTTTATTTATCATTATTATTATGTATAGATGGACATGTATTCCTGTTTATGATGTGACTTCATCTAAGGCTAAGTTTATATTACAATTCAAAGAATATATTGTACAGTTAATCGCATTTAGGACTGATTTGGCCTTGAAGAATATTATGTACTTTTAAAATAATGAGAGTTAGTTCATGAGAGTCTTTTAGACTGTGAGTACATACTTCTCAATCTTTCATCAATAATAAAATAAAACTAATATTTTTTATTATATTAAATTATTAACTTAACGTCTCTAAAAGACAAATCCAATAGGTTATGGGCCAAGGTTGCTAAACTAGTTATTGGAATATTTTATGTCTTTTATCTATAAACAAAAATAAATCTTTTTGTGTACTGTGTGTTTGGCCGAAGAATGTTATTTAAACTCTTCAGTAATTTAACATCTGAAGAGTAATAAAACTTTATTAGGAAAAATCATTTACTGAAATTTTAGCATAGCAATAAAATGTGCTTCTTAAGGACAAAGGATTAATTGAAATCCTTCGCAGCATCTGCAAGCCACATGCAATATTTTTCTAAGTTAGGATAAGTTCATGTAAATGATTTTGTCTTCAGTCTTGTAAGGAATATCTATTGATAAGGAACATGTCCACCTATCTATTGATGAAAGAGAAGTCAAAGAATAAAAAAGTGTTTAATGAGAATAAATCTAAGTGAATTTATTATTTTAATTAATAACCTTTTCCAACACTAGTTAACTGTGTTTTACTTGAAATAAAAGGGTGATGTATTAGAGTGATCAACTTTTTCCGCTATTTTTTTCTGATAATTGTGCTCGTCAAATGCTTCTTTCAATAAGTTTATGATTGCCCAAGCCGTATCGCATTTCGCGCCAGCCTGTTGAAATCAGAGATTGCCTGCATGACGTTGAATCAATCCGGAACGAGGAAGTTGTTGATCATGGATCTATAGCGGTCACCATTGACATATGGATACATGGAATGATTCCACCGGCCCATAAAGCTCACAAATCAGTGACTTGTTCCGGATGTAACAGTAATTCCACAACCGCAAGTGTTTGCTCATCGCTCCTAATGCGGAAGTTTTGTTGATTGACATAGTCATCCAATCAAAAATGAGCTTCATCGCTAAATAAAATTTTCTCATGGAATTTTAGATTTGCAGCAATTTGTTCTTGTGCCCATACACTGAATTCTGAGTGGTCATTGTGGAAACATTATGAAAATCTTCCATATTTGGAGTCGTTCTCAGGCGTCAACGTAATCATAAAATGGCAAACCGAACTAACCATAAAACGCATGACAGCTGTCACATCATTCGTAGCAGTAGAAAGTGTTGCGACCTTAAAGTTGTACGCTTCAAAAAAGGTTTAAAAACGCGATTCTTGCATTGTCAGTTGTGAATTAACATCGTCCGTCCGGTGTTTGATCGGCCCTGGCTGCCAAGGCACTCGACAGCGTGCTCGGTCGTATTTTGACTTAATTATTGTACTTGTCAGAGTAAATTCTTTACGTTTGTTTTTAAGTGACTTTGTGAAGTTTGGATTTTTGTTTTATGTATTATAGAGCCATAAACTTTTAGATTTTTATACCTTCTTCCGCTAGAAATTAGTCATCCTTTTCAAGTATTTGACTATCGTTTTAAAGTATAAGATCTTCAACTTTACTATCTTTCTGGAACGAATCGTATTTTACTCTGATTCCTTTAAATTTTGCGGACTAAAACTGGTGGTGAACCATTGGGCCTGAATCATTATAGAAACTGAATTAGAAGGGTTTTATTTATTTTATCTTGAAATATGCGAAGTTCTAATGGTAATTTAATGGTTTTAGACAAACTGGGGGGATGTCGGAATCGTTGAAAGCACATGTTGTACTTCTTTTCGGATGCACGGTGCAAAGTGTTTTTGCCCTCTCTAATTTCATTTGCCATTGCTCGGTAGCTTCCTACTGCATCAAGGTGGTTATTTCATCCGATTCCACATTTGTCTCAATGACCGTGGGGCACATGACATCTTCCTTAGCTTCTTATTCTGCTGCTTAACCCTTAATACCCGCATGTCCAGAGGTGCATATGAAATCGCGGGTCAGTTATGGACATCTTTTAATGGTTTCCTGCATGTCGTACTTTACTCTCCTTTTTCTGAGTTGCTTACAACGGGTTTGAATGCACTTTTGGCATCTTGGCAAATGGCAACCATGCTGTCATGCATCTTGATATTTTTTAAGGCTTCGAATATGGCATACAGCTTTGCCTCTACGATGGTTGCGCTGTTCCGGGATTTTGAATTAAAGATACTGTTGTTATTAAAGTTGAAATAACCGATGCCAGTGCCTGGGTAGCTTTGCAGCTACATTGAGCTCCTCCTGATCACTTTTAACAAGTAGGGAAGTTCCTCGAGTAGGGTATAATTTTACAGATGGCTTAAGTTTTTGATCCAGTGCTTTTATTTGTTCATTTTGTGGTTCAAGCCACTTTTGAAATTTGATTAATTTCTAAGCAATTCGGCTATTTCCTTGAATTTTAGTTCAGTTGCAATATGGAAGGCAACTTTTCGGGTGCTTGATGGGAGTCCTAGGGCATTGTTTCAGGATTCTGACCTCGTTTTTGTCCAGGAGTTCATGCAAGAGTGGTCATCTCATGCTCCATTTTTAGTCTTTTAAGCAATTTATTTAAGTTAAGAGGCAGTAAGGAACTTAAAGGTTTAGTTAATGTTTTCAGACATCTGATGAAATCACCTGTGCATTGTAAAGTGTTGAAGTATTTTTCTTGAGCCCGAAAAAATAAGTTCTTAGTCCTTTCTACTTATGTATATATCAAATAAATCTAAATATTTGTTCCAATTTATTTATGAATCTTCGAGTATTAACTTAACCTTCCCTTCGGTGCAACGTGATCATCAATAAATCAAATAATTTTCGGCATCGCTCAATTGGAATTTCAAATGCCTTTTCTGGACCTCTTAGATGTTCTATGGGGTCCAAATCGAGCCATTATTATGGCCACTTCATCAGGTCGATTTTTTGATCTTGAATAAAAATATATGTGAATTTTCTTGAATTATCTTGAATTAGATTTGTATAAAGGGTCATTCTCTTGTTCCAGGATCCGTTTAAAAAGCATTCTGCATAAGGCAGTATTGTAGGCCTTGAAATATTGAAAATTTACATTTGATCGTAATATTGATCAAATGATCAATCAATCAAATCGGTCAAATCAAACTCAAATCGGTCAATCGAAGCAAACGAACAGGAAAATGATCCCATAACTTAATACTCCTTCCTTCATGCTTCAATTTTTTTATGTATACTGCGGCTTAGATTGACTAACTGCAATTTTTATGGTCTTTTGCAAATTTTATTCGCTGTTTAATGTTTCGATTCATTAATAATGGCGCTGTTCTTGATATTCCATGATATAAATTATTCTCTCCAATTCTTCTTTATCTTTAATTAGAAGAAAATATATATTTAATTATAAGAAAAGATTTCTTATAAAACAAAAATATTTTCTCTCGATTGACACTTAAATACGAATGAAAAAAAAACGGAAAAAGCAATTACAAGAAAAGTCAACATACGACTGTACATAGACTTTTTAATACTAGAAAAGTAATAGCGGAACTGACATTAAGTGCCCAGAAGGTTAGGAATGATCTTGAAAGGTCACTGGGAATTTAAGATCATCCTTCTCCTTTTTCTTAGCACAACAGCCCCTTTCTAGCCTTCGCTTCCTGCAACAAGTGCATCGAACTACCTTGGTCCATTGACCGCGTCTGAGGAGCACCGAACTGTCTTCATCAACAGAATCAGATCAGCGTTTCCTTGGTTTACTCACTGGTCTCCACTCTTCAGTTCTCCGAACCTTTTTGAATATCCGTTGTTCGTCCATACGATTAATATGGCCAGCCTGTTGCAGCTTCCGCAGTCTTACATTCGTTGAGACCTCCGGCGCGTCAAAACTTTCATACAGCTCATGGTTATATAGAATACACCATTGGTCCCCGCCCCAATCATCCGCCTCAGGACCCGTGGAACATCCGGAACCTCC
The DNA here is from genome assembly GCA_954870665.1 of Stratiomys singularior. Classification (NCBI taxonomy): domain Eukaryota; kingdom Metazoa; phylum Arthropoda; class Insecta; order Diptera; family Stratiomyidae; genus Stratiomys; species Stratiomys singularior. The sequence goes on from OX940879.1 coordinate 34,569,582, forward strand.
AAGGTGTTTAATATAAGATTTGCAGATGCTTGGGTTAGATACCATGTTTCACACCCAAACCATAGCACAGGCTTATCACAGATTTGTATACTTGGTGCTTTGTTCTCCTGTGTATGCAGCAGGTCTTCATGACCGTCAGACCTTAGTAAAATGTTTTATTTGCGAGCTGTACTCTTCGGAGTATTTCATCTCTTTCACACGCCGTGTTGTATCCTTGGCGCCTAGATACAAAAATTCGCTCACATTTTCGCCAATTGTGGTATTTTGGGTACTTATTTGGGTAGCTTTATTTTCTTCTCATTAATTTGTAGCCCTACTAAATTTGCTTCGCGGTCGAGTTTCAACAAAAGTCCTTGGGCGGTTCTTAGCGACCATGACAAAATGCTGATGCCATCCAGATAAGCTACCGCTTGGTTTGACTTGTAAAATAGTTTGCCTCTTTTATCGACAGGTAACTTATGCCACATTCCAGAGTCAAATTGATTAGAAAAATGCCCTGTCCATCTCCCTGCTTTAGTCCGGTATTCCTGTCAAAAGCGTCTGTTCGTTAGTTATTGATGCGGACCTGGGAGGTTGTCGACGTCATTATCATTTTGGTAAGACTGACTGATCTAGCTGGGATAACAAAGCGAAGCATTATTTAATACAGTTACGATTGATAATAGTTTTTGTATTCATTGTATTTACATGTTTAATAAGTGAATATATTTATGTTTTGTGAGTACTTTGTTTTTGAACAAATTTTTAATAATAAATAATATATATATAATTAAAACACTAACGCAGATTTGTTTTCCTGATCCGTTTTCATTCGCATTCTTCGTCTTCTTTGAGGGTACGTAGACTTTTGTGACTAGTTGTCTAAGTGACTAAGTGTGAAATTGCAACTACTCCGTGGTCCATAGGCTGTCTCAGCGCAGTAACACTTCGGAGCAAAAACTTTGAGAAGATTTGGCTATCAAAAGATTTAAGATAACATGTAGGCAAGTTTTTCGAGTCAAGATGTTTACTTGCTTCAGGTAAATATGCCGGTTCATCCAACCTTTATTGGTTGAAATAATCAACAAATCAAATTTTCTACTCGAGTCCCCTTAAAAGATCTCAGATTTTTTGAGATTTTTAGAAGCTTTAATTTGTGAGTACCTGCAGCGTTGCTGCATGGCATGATTGTAATTTTCTCTCTGCTGCTTATGTGACCTGCCGCTTTCTGTTCACATTCAAATGCGAATGTAGGAGTAACGAAGCCACTTACAAACAAGTCCAGATTCGTAATAAATTTGGTCATATGACAGACTCTCAGATAACACAAACTCTTCAAAATCACGTTGAAATCATAAGCTGGTTGTTGACCACCACTCATTTTCCCCTCTTGTAGTCAAATTTTTCTGATTCCATGACGTTTTTAAATCGATGTTACCAACCGGAAGACGCATCAAAATCTCCCTCCAGGCCCAATAAATCAAAAAATATTTTTCCTTAGCTGTGATGGTAGGACCAGATACAGGAGTACCCTTGCTTCGCAACTGAGTAACCCACTCTTTTAATGCTGATATTTGTCACTGACGAAAAAACTACCACACTGAAAATTCAATGGAATTAATCACTTTTTTACAGTAAATCTGGTAAATATTCTATTATTGAGTCTACACTATTTAACCGGGATATCCTAACTCTCGGAAAATAAAACAAAGACCAGTAGGCAGTGATTTTGCCACACAGACCGGAATAAAAAAAATTTAATCAGAAACGGATATTTCCTTTATTTGTTCGGCCAACATTAAAGTGGTAACGACATAAATATGACGTACACAATTGCAATCGCACGGAAGAGCGGCTTGGTGAAGATCATTCCTCTTGTTGGTACATCTAGGCCATCCGTTTGGTTTAAGTTTTACTAATGTCATGCAATAACTAAAGTCCTAAGGGGATGCGAATGTAACAAAATGTTACAAAAGGTGCGTCGACAATTAAGTTGAATTTATAATTGAAGAGATTAAATGAAACTACACTCAAAAACGGCCAGGCTTTACACTAATATCTATCATTCATTTCCACAAAACCGTTTTAGCGGAGAAAATCTCGTCGTCCATTTTCCCAGATTTCTCAACAATCGAGCGTGTCCCTTGAAACGGCAATTTCCGTGTTCATTGCACTATGGCCTAATCCAATGGAATGCCATGCATGCGCTCGATGTTGATAGACCTGTTCTGGTCACCGTGTAGTTACATAACACACTCGCATAGCTTGGTACAAACGGAATCCCGAGTTGGAATACCTTCACGTGCGCGTCATGATACCGCACCTGTTACATTCCGCCCGGCGCTTGCGACGCGAGACACCTCCATCGACTTCTGATCCCCTAATCAATATTCATCAAATTAGCAAAATGACGGGAGTTTGTTTGACTTTATGCACCCGCCCCTCTTAATTTAATTTCGTTTATTGGCGGCGCCCCTAATAGAGCACACAGGAGTTGTGCCACCGTCGTCGACAGCCCTAGCGAACCCCTACGCCCCCTACACGAAACAAACGCAGCGAAGCACTGAATCCGCGAATGACGGCACTCGAGCCCCGTGTCCCCTATCGACTGGCGTGCGAGTGTCGTATGCCAGACACGAGCGGAGGAGGAGAACAAAAACGAGGAATCTATGCCGGCATCTGATTCCCACGGCACGGATTTGCCAGCCATTCCCATCCAGTTCCGTCGTCATACAAACAGCACTCGGCCATGGCATGGCGCGAAGGAATTTTCGGGGAAATCCAAACTGTCTCACTTTTTACGTTTCCACGTCCTCGCATACGCCCACCGTACAACGCACACTACCAAACCCGGCTGGCTCTTTTGCTGTACGTACATTCGGCTACAACCCAACACATCCATGCCGGCCGGCTGATTGCTACCACGTGACGCCTCTTGCCAGCCACGACTGCAACTCGAGCCGGACGTGGTGCTGCTGCGTTTTCTGGGCGCCTGGCAGAAAAGAGGGAAGCAAAACTCTTTTGGCGGGGCCTCGTTTTTCCTGGGCCACGTTCGGCGCTTCGGCATTCGCTCCGCTTCCATGCCTTCATCCAGTCCGTTACAAGGAAACACCGAACGCCCACCTGCCAGCTAACGGAACGCCACGCCATGATTTTGCGGAATCTCCTTCAACTTTGATTGCTCCTCAAAACCGCGACGTGGGAACTGGGCACGTTCGCGTTTGGTACTCCTCCGCGCGACGGCCGTGAACGATGGGGAGAGTGTTCATCTCGAGTCCAAGTGAAATGTGATGGCAAATGGCAAAAACAGTTTTGAACGCTTGCGATGATGATTCGTTTACGGATTAGCAAGACGGTGGTGTGCTGATAGAAGTGTTGACCAATTTTCAATGACGGAAGCATTACGTCGACGGCAGAGCTGCCAACATTACTATTTGGATCAAGGGAGGGTAGTGAAGCATTTTAACACATTACAGTATTGATTGAAGAGAACGGTCATCTGATACTCAAAATTAAGTTTTTTATTTGACTAATGTCTAAACGTCTGTTAGTGGAACATTCACCATATAGCAGATGAGAAGTGCACAATGAAAAAAATGTTATAGAATAACTGTTTATTGATTATTTTGTCAAGGATTTCGGATATTCGGCCCCAAAATATTGTGCTTTTTGAATATTTGTGATAGTTTTCATTTCAAAAAATACTCAAACTGATCCAGGAGACAAAATACTTCCTTTTAAGTCCTCAGACTGGTCTTGTTCAGCTATCTAATAATTGTTCGGTCCTCTTCAGATACTGATGCCGGTCCAAAATCGATTTCGACAATAAAAGAATCAAATTTCGGTAAGGGTTTATAGATATGAGTTTATGTGCTCGCCTCATATAATTGGTTCAGATTGCGAAAATAATTCTGATAGTTTCAAGAGGTTTTGTCTGTGGGTCAGAACACTTACCACCATTAAACATAAAACAAAGCCATACTGTCTTTTATTTCCGATCAGAGGTCCGGGCATGTGTTTCGATTTAGCCTGTATTCCATGGTTCTGTTTGGATTCTTAGCTATCTTGTTGAAAAGTTTCAGCGCTATGCGCTCGTATTCCCTGATTTTGTTTATTTGCCAGGTTTATGTATGTTTTTGTTTCTAAAAACCATGGAATTCACCGAATCCATCGCGAGGCTCCATTTGGAGCGCTTTTTTGTAGTTCTTTACTGTCCATAGTCTTGTTGTGCTCATAGCTTAACCATTAATAACCGCTAACAGCCCAGAGAAAGACTCGATGCCATCGTGTAGTGTCTGTCCATACTTCTCCATATCAACTCTTTAAAAAAATACGGAATTAATGACCAAATAAGAGCTGCAGCTAGTTGAAATACAGCGAGAATGACCACGAGGCAGCAGACTACCCTACGCGAGTAAGGTACTGAAATCATCAAATTTCTGCTGGGATCAAGTGCTCAACGAATCTTAGAGACAAAGTTCCAGCTAACAAAAGGCCAGCGCATAGACGAGCCGACGAAAGGCTGCTGAATAGCGGGTAAGCTCCTACCGCTCTAGCGTAAAATACAAGAAACTCAGATGGTACCGAATATTATTTTTTTCTGAAGAGGGATGTGTAAACTATGCTTTGAGTATGTGCTTATACCATTCAAATGTAAAATACAATAATCTCTGATAGCACCATATATTGGTTTTTTCCAGAAGACGGGTGTGCATACTTGGCTTTGAGATGCAATGGTGTATAATCTAATCGAAAAGTGAGCCTTAATCTCCGTTCTCAATGAAGCAATTGTCAAGTTGGGTTAAATGTGGATACTTCACATCTGTAAGAACCTACTTTTGTTCAAACGTTTTGTTTCCCTTCAAGTTTTTAATCGATGAATATTCGAATATTCCTGTTTTTATGATCAACGAACGGAATAATGCAGCGCCCAGAGTGAAAAGAGTGCATAGACAGTGCCAGTTGGAACGTTTGAGAAAACTGTTGAAAGCCGAACTTTCCGATAATTAAATGTTAATATATAAATTTACATTATTAAAAGGTGTAAAAGTATTCATTTAAAGCATAATCATGACGTTTCTGTCTCAGAATTAAATAATATTTTTCGAATAATCAATAAGTTATTTTTTTCAAGCCGAGGTTATCATCTTGTATGTCAGAAATACTTTTGTGGGAATTTTTGCTTTTCTGTTTATAATTCAAAGAAAGACACAGTTTTCCGGCACAAAGTTCTGGGGCCTCAACTTAGCGAACAAACATTAACAATTTAGAACAGTAACTTCAAATTGTACTGCTGAATACTATGCTGGATTGAACCACAAATAACACGAAATATATTTCGAACAACATGTAGTAATTATCTTAATAAAAGAAGAAACTACTGGGCACTGGCAGATGAATTTTGATCCATGCATCTATAGAAAAACAAAGCTATTTCAAAACAGTGAAAGGCCGTTTCGAAAATGCAGCATCTTCTCTACATATTACAAAATCAAAAAATACTGATGACCAATAAAGCCTACAACAACCTTCAATTTTTCCAAACAAAAAAGACAAACTGCTGGATTTCACAATAATATAGATTCATTCGATCAACTCTATGTTTCAGTGAGCTGAATATGAAAATTCCATCTAAAATATAACTTTTTTTCACTGGTACACATGCGTGAAAGGTCTGAAAAATGACAAAAATGAAAATTGTGATTAAAGACTTTATTGACAAATCCCTGTCTAAAAATGAAATTTTGCACATTTTCAGTTCGCAAGGCGAGCGCTGATTCATTGTCCAACCTCTCTTCAACTTCAAAACAAACATCTGTTCTAACCCACATAATAACTCACCTACTACCGCCGTCCTGCTAGATATCCGGACAGCCTTTGACACGATATGCCAAACGGTCGCATCCACAAAAGTTTCATCACCCCAGTCAAAATAGGCAACACTCGAACTTTTCAAACTGATACTGCATTCCTTAAGGTTCGGACCTTTCCATCCTCCTGTTCTTAATACATACTGTTGACATGCCTATGCCTAACTTTTAAAATAATCCATATAATACATAATCGTAATCATTTATACTGCGTCTCAAAACTCTCTTTTACTTATTTCTCGTCTGAATAATTATCTTTCATCGCGCGACTCCTTCAAGAGACGGAGACCGCCACTAAAACCGACATGCTTGTCCTGTCCACCCCTCTTACCTCGTTTTTGTGTATTTTTTTCGTACCGTAAATATACTAGTTTATTTATAGAAGCTTTCGTAGATCAACTTATCCACTCTCACTTACCACATTGTAAGTGACTTATACCATTGCTAAGCGAACTCATCGAAGACTCATAGGTGCGGAAGATTTAGATCAATTTTATCGAATAACTTCGAAAGTGAACTTCGCGTGTTCCAAACCAGCTTGAGCTCTGTCCACCATTGTAAATTTCCATTTCTACTAATTGTAAAGTCTATATTAAGTTTTCCAGAAAAAAACGTATTTTTTGGCATAAGAACATGTAACTACTGATATTCTTTTGTTTCAATAAATGTTTGAGATATAACACTGGTTGCTAAGCATAAAATAAAATTGATTTACTAAATTTCTGAAAAATCGTCAACAAAACTTATTGTTGTTTTCCAATTGGGGACGGTAAGTGGCATATGGGCAGGAGCTCTCAAATTTTTTATTTTATTCTTTGACGAGAAATTTATTTGCGTGTATGATAACACTCGACTCCACACTGCTCGTACAACGAGTGGCTATAGTAAGGATATATACAGTGGTTGTCATTAAAATAGAGCCATTGGTTGTAACATAATAAAATGTTCAGTGGGAATTGACATAGCTTGTATAAAAGAAAAAAATAGCCAGCAACAAAATATATATTCCAAGTATGTAAATATAACACAAAGATAGTATCAAAACTGCTCATTAAAAAAAGAAAAATAATATAATAAGCAATCTTAAGTAAATTTCTATGGTCATTGAAATAGAGCCATTACATATTGCATTATGATTTCTACAAAATCAAATACTAAATCACATATTTCGATTTCAATCATTTATATTTGATCAATATTTAGTAGCTTGACCCTTACTTTTGACTACGGCTCTGCAGCGTCGGGGCATAGAATCAACTAACTGCTGACACCGTTTGGTGGCGATGGACGCCCATTCCTTTTGAACAACCTCCCATAATTGTGCTTTCTTGCTTACGTTGTAATTGCCAACAGCACTTTTTAATTGTTGCCATATATTCTCAATCGGATTGAGATCAGGTGATTGAGAAGGCCACGGTAAAACCGACAGCTTATGATCCGCGAAAAACTTTTTTGCCCTCCGAGATGTATGTTTCGGATCATTGTCTTGTTGGAATGTCCATTTTAATGGCATATTATCTTCAGCAAACGGGAGCATAGTATTTTCGAGTATATTAATATATTTATGTTGATCCATATTTTCTTTTATCCAATAAATTGGTCCGATTCCGTACCAAGAAAATGGTCCCCATAGTTTTATGTTCCTTCCTCCATGTTTTACGGTTTTTTTTTTGTGTATTGTGGGAGGAATTCTTTGTTCGGAGGTCTTCTAACGTAATTTCGACCATCAGAACAAAATAAATTTATTTTCGTTTCATCCGTCCATAAGATATTCCTCCACTGTTTTAGGCCATCAACACCATCCCAGTTGATATGGTCAGAAGCAAACTTAAGCCAGTTTTTAATATTTCTCTTAGAAAAAAGAGGGGCTTTTCTGGCAACTCTTCCATTTAAACTATGCTCTTGAAGTCTTCTGCGAACAGTAGGTGCACTTACGTCAAGATTTAATTCAGTCTTAATGCTTTTAGAAGACTTAAACGGATCTCTTTTTGAGGTGTGAGCAATGAGTCGATCAGTTTGGGAAGTAGTTTTTTTGTTTGCTTCACGATTTTCCACAGTTTGCTTAGGTTTGAATGCATTTTCAACCATTTTCTTTGAACAGCCTACAATTCTAGCTATTTCACGTTGAGATTTGCCTTAGCCCCGGAATGTTAAATATTTTGTTCTTTCCTCCAAAGAACAATGCATTCCGCGTCCCATTTTCACTAAAATTCGACAGGGATATATCCTAAATTTGATATTTTTTTATAATAATCACTATTACCTAATTGTACAATTGCAAAAAGGCTGACAATAATTTCCTTTAAACAATAACACTCGAAATAAACTCAATGGCTCTATTAATCTGATAGGCAAAATTGACACGTTTCCAGAAAGAACGTTTCCGCGAAATAATGGAAATGCATTTTAAAAGAAATAGTCATAGCATTTTGTACTAAACTTATTGAACAATTCAAATCATAGATGGCGGAAGAGTAAGTGTATAGATCTGTTCTAAAATTCATACAAGAACCGTATGTAACGTCGGGGCTCTATTTTAATGACCACCACTGTGTGTCACTCAATCGAAGTGTCCAGCGCGATCTACGGACATGAATCGTAGACACCCAGGACATTCGGGGAAGAATAGTTCAATTGTGAGATTCAGTTTCCATAAATACATGAGGGCATTGTGAAAGTGTAGGATAGTTCGTCCCAGGAATTTATTGACAGCCTTATTTAATGCAACTCTTGTTGACAACGTTCCTTACTTATTTTAAAAATTTAAAAAAATTGACCAGAAAACAACTTAAATCTTGTTTTTTCTCTCTTTTTTTGTGCATTAACTAATGTACTTTTGTTATTAATTTTGCAGCAAGAAAATGAAAGAAAGATCTTATTTCGCTATTCTGATTGTGCTGAAATGTGTGCGTTCACGTTAATATTACACCTCACAAACTAACCAATTTGTTACTCATCGATTTTTGTGCTGGCAATACTAGCGAAAACAACACACCTACTTTTTGCTCGTTGCTCGTCGGAGAAGGGGCAGTGCGGCAGACTTTATTCGCAAATGGAGTCCGCTATGACATCCGTCTGCTGTTGACTGGGTGGAAAACCGCGGACGGAGCGACCATCGCGGCTGCTTCCGACATGTGCCGCGCGTGTTGTATCGCCACAGCCACTCGGCACAACCCCTGGACACAGATAACGGCCGTGGCGAGCGCTTGCGGTTGAGCGTGTCGCGAGGCGAACCACGGACGGCACGCGATTCACAGATTTCAACAGGCGCCCAGAACTCGAAGAAAGTGCGCGAACCAATGAACGTGTCGAATGTGCGATTGGCTGCGAGTGTTGCGCTTCGAAGTGCTCACGTAACCGCACATCGCACGGTTTAGTTTCCTTCCCAGACAGACTTTGATCTATTCAAGGAGACTTGGGAGGAGTGGAATTGTTAGTTGATGGCTAGCATTAGATGTTGGCTGGGGTTGTCGACTTCGTAAACGCTGCTGCTCGGTGGCAAGACAATTTGTTGTTCGATGTTAACTTGTAGAATAGAAACACAATTTCAAAAATATTTTTCGAGGGATAAGAACATTAATTACACACGAGAAAATTTTGAACATAAAAATAATTAAATTCAAATTACAATTGATTAATACTCTTGGTAACAGGCTTTTTGTTCTTGAAGTGAGATGTGTTTCTTTTCGAAAAACATAACACGTCATATCGCAAATATTTAAGCAAATGCTGATTTTACTGTCTTTCCTTTGAGGTTTTGCCTAATTTAAATTTGTGCAAAATCGAACCAGTGTTTTCCCCTAACTTGATCTGGTCCCATCCAACTCCTTCGAAAAAGTTTATTAAAATTACAATTAAAGGACTTTCGATGGTATCTTGTCATCAAATAATTTTATAGCGACGTTTTTAAGGTGTAATAGAACTTTTCAACTTCGAATTTAAGACTCGTAACTCGAAATCAAATTCTGCTTCCGGCTAAGGATTCCGACTAAAGTATTTAAGTAAACTTGGTGGAATTCGTTCATATGTTTCAAAGACCCGCGATAATTTGCAGGCGCCCACCTCATCATAAAAAGAGAAAACGGCGTTACAACGTTGATAAAGCGAGGTGCGACTAACTACATTTTTAAGCTGGGAACATGGATGGTTTTGAAAAATTAACGTAGTTGCTCATAAGGAAATATTTCCGGAAGCATATATTGAAATATTTTCCTTGGGCCATATGACATATTAGAGCTGCATTTGGTTTTGAAATGATTTAGCTGAAATATGTCAGATGGCCCAAGTTCTTCTGTTAACTGTTGCACCGAATAGCAACAACAACAAATGAGAAAAAGAATTTCAATAATTATCAACAACCACCCCGCTCATAAGCAATTGTATCTATAAATGTTAAGTTCCATTTTCGAGCTTCAGTTCAAAATGATAATAATCCAAACTTTAAAACTTAAATTTTAAAATTACCTGCTGGGATGGATCAAACAAACTCTCTCGAAAACATTTTGGATACTATGGCATTGTTGACAAAAAATGATGCCATCAAAAATTCATCGCTGACCTTATTACATGTTACTTTTATTTCTATTTCATCATTATCATCATCACATCCAACTTGTTTAACTATATTTCTAAGTTATTGTGCAGCCTCCTTTACATATTGTCTCCTCCCTTATATATTGGTTTCTGGTAGTAGTGAACCGGATTTGTGTAGTAGCTGACCAAGGTATGCATATTTTTCTACTATTTCTAGTGTGTTGTTAATTTTTGTTGGTCCTTGAGTGCTTATATAATCGTTGAACATGATCTTGGTTTTGCTTAGGTTCATCTTCAAGTCTACTTCTACGCTAGCCGCGTTGAGTTCATTCAGCTGTTCTTGCAATTCCTCTTGGCCGTTGGCTATCAGAACTTTGTTATCTGCAAATCTTAAGTGGTTGAGATGCTCACCATCGATGGTCAATCCTTTATTCTCCCAATGTAGAGCTCGAAAGATGCTCTCTAATTTGGCGATATGGTGTCTACCTGTCTTGTCCCCTTTTGTGTGGGAAAATCTGGAGTGTCTTCTAGTACTTTGACCTTTGCTCTGGCGTTGCGGTAGATGTTAGCTATTACTTCCACGTATGGTTTGTCTATGCCTTGCGTTATTAATGCATTTATTATTGCATCGGGGAATACTGAGTCAAAGGCTTTCGCAAAGTCTATGAAGGCTAGTGCTAGGGGTTGCTCATACTCTTTATATCTGCTCAAGACTTCCTGTAATATGTGTATATGGTCTATAGAGCCGACTTCTGAAACTAGCCTGCTCCCGAGGCTGTTCGCCATCTAGGGCTGTTTGTATTTGGTTGCTAATGAGCTTCGTGAATACTTTGTAGATTATAGATAGTAGACTTATTGCTCTGTTTATATAAATAAACAAATATGAAAATAAGTAAATGAAATCGTCCTCTCCATCGTCCATCTCTAAGTCTTTTTTTCTGTTAAGAGGTTTTTTGTTTTAAGACGTAAACGAAAGTAGAATCAAACAAAGAAAAATTGGTTCCTAGTATAGACGGATTGTAGTTTTTGGAGCTGCATATTTGAAGAAAGTATTGTTCGATAAGGAAGAGTTTGTTGATAATAGACGTTTAGTAGTTCAGCTTTTGTTTTTCATTGTTTTCATTTTCCAATTTTAATGAAACGAACTTTGAATTTTGTGTGAGTATGATGTGCAGATATGATCATCGTAAAGAGCTTTTATTAGATGTTGGCTTTTATGGGAATATCAACTTGAGTTTGTTGTACAGCGGAAAACGGGCGATGCAAATAGAGAGTTCCATTGGGAACGGCATTGGGTTGGGTCAAATTGGAATGTTATGAGTTATGAGTAATCGTTATGAGTTTTAGAGAAAAAGTGCCTCACTGCTGTAATAGAGTGGTTCTCAACATAAGAATCATATAAAGCTAAAGCTCTTGACAGAGTTATCAAAATTATATAAAGGTAAGTCCTAATTTGACGATAGTGTATGCAAGTCCGAAACTCAATGTAATGTTCAATTTTCTGGGATAAACTTAATAATCTAAAGGGTAATAATGACTCATCTGTGCGGGTCTGAAACTGGGTTCTGTGTATAAGTCAACAGAATATTAGAAACTAGTGTTCTTTGGAGAGATAGAGGCGTAATAGTTTGCAGGCGAGAGATTTTAGGTTATTATGAGATTTAGACATTAACGTGTCCTAGTTGTGAGCCTGTAATTTAAATAAGTCCTGGTGGTATTTGTTATATTTTAACTTTGAACTGCATGTTAGACATTGCCAAGTGTCATGATACCTGTTGACAACCTGTGATTAGACCTTTTTCTGATGTACTCATATGCTATTCTAGTATGTTCAAGTTGTTCTTTCTTCATAACGTCTTTCTCGTAAAGGATTTCATTACATTTGGCTATCATCATATTCTGAAATACTTTTGGAAGCGAAAAGAGAACATTTGTTGTCTAACACAACATATATTAGATTTACAGTAAATGTCTTTGGAAAAGCAAAAATGATTGCTACTGCCATAGATTAGGAGAGTATTGCAGCTGTAAAATGGCGTTGGGTATGTGTAAAGTTATGTGAAGTATGTCGACGGGCAATCAAAACAACATGTCATATGTTAGCTTGCTTATGCCAGGCGCTTTTTCAAAGTTGATTGTATGTAAAATGTATGTGGTTTCTTATAACTTCGTTCGGTGAACGAAATAATATAATAATATAAGTGGTAAAAGAAGACGTGGAAAGATAGATACAAATAGCGATATAAAAGTAGTAAAAATAAATGATTGGATGCATATGCAGTGATGTAAACAATTACTGACTCAGACAATTAGTAGGTCTCTCATGAAAACAGGAAATTATTTCAAATAACTGTAATTAATTTTGAATAATGCCTTCAGGAAAACTTAAACAGAAGGAAGGGAGTGGTCATATTCCCGTTTTAAAATAAATAAACAAATCATAAAAGCTTGTTCTAAGCTGTTTAATACTTGGAATGATTTTTATTTAATACTTAATGCACTTCTCTTATTTCTTATTGCATCTTATAATCGACTTGGGAAGCTATTAACAAGGTTAATTAGTACTCCATCTAATATTTCGTTCTAGCAATAACTATTCTTTCTTGCTTTACTGTAACATTGTGAATGGATCGCTTCTACTTACAAAATCGTGGAAAATATATTTAATTCCATAATTATTCTCAATTATACATACTATCTTTGTCACAACGCGAAATTGAATAAAAGATTCCATACTACGATATAAAGGTAGTTCCTGTTCTTTCATGTGCAGTTCGTATTACTCTTAATTGTACTTTGACGGCGCTCGAAGTATGCGGCTGATATGCAGCCGGGGCTGCAGCTGATCTGAATACTGGAAAGTATCTTTAAATACAAAAGACTTTAGTTTCTTAGTTTTTTTGTCAGCGGATTTACTAAAGACACTAAGACACACTAAAGACACAAAGTTTCAACTGAAACATAGTTTGAGTATGAATCGTATGAATTTTCAAGATTTATTCTGTTAAGTATCGTATCACCTTATTGTCAGGATTGTCTTGTTGTACATTTTGATCATTGCAGTTATAACTTTTTTAGAAATTTCCAAACTAGTTTAATACATAACAATAATTATTGATTGAGTCAGTAGAGTGTGCGGACGACACCTTATCATGTACAACCAAGAGGGCATGGTGCGAAGAATTTGCCAGTAACTCTAGAGATGAAAATAAAAAATTAACGTAAAGAAAACCATGGCGATATTCTTCAGCAGCAAACGAAAATCCACAATGACGCCTAACAGATTTATAAATTTTCCAGGCCAAATGATTCATTGGTGCAAAAATATGACGACTTAAATTTATCTAAGGTTGTCCTATGAAATGAAATGCCAATCCTAAAAATCCAAAAAAAAATCTAAAAAAGATAATTATCTACGGAGGCTCACATGGAGCTGATGCGCTAAATACCTTAAAATAAAGCTTCCCGGCACCCTGAATCGCTATTTTATAGTTACCTTAATTAAACCCTACTACTTCTCTTCTAGATTTCTACATAAAATAGCTAGTAGCAGCCTTATAGACAAACACGCGGATGCAGGCAGCATCTACTCAAAAAAGGGCCAAGAACTCCTCGACTTCCTATAAATATTCCTCCTATTCCTCTTGGAAAGCATATAAAAACCATCATCATGTGTTCTTACCCATGGATATTTCTAGATTTATTAGTTTTTAAAGTAGGTCATAGTTAAAATAAGGAAAATTGTTGTATGTTATATGTTGGACTAGGATAGGTTTTTGCTGGAACTATCTTCTAAAAACAATTAATACTGTCTAACCAAATGAATTTAATGATATTTGTGCAACCATAGACGCAATTAGAATAAACTCAGGACCTTATATTTAAGCAAGAAGTCAACCTGTTTAAAACTGCAAAAAACTAAACACATATATTATATATATTTTTATTATATATATATATAATAAAATTTTGATGCAAAAGTACGAGATATTCAATTTCAGAAATTTTTTCACTGACAGGTAAAGAAATTAGCTAAATAGATCAGCTTGCTGCCTAACTTCAGTAAGGTGTTTAAAGGAGATTAAATAAAGCATTAAACGCCCACATGGAGAAATATGAGTTGATGCCGAATTCCCAATTTGGTTTTCGTGCCAGGCATCCGACAATACATGAGATAACGAAAGTTACCTTAGAAATATGTTGGAAACTAAATGATAGAGAATATGTTGGAGCGTGTCTCATTAATATGTAGAAAGCCTTCCAAACGGTGCGGTTAGATTGACTAATTTTTAAACTCCTTCAGGACACTTTGTATATTCCGACACTTTGTCATCATGATGTGCAGTATGTTATACTGAAAATCATTTGTTGTAACTAATGGCCTTGCCCACTGCCCTTGTCAATATTCATTGGCAAACTATTGAACGGCTTTGATTTTAATGTCTCACCAATGCGATCATTAGTAGCGTTTGCTGATGATGTGATCATTTATACAGCAGACATAAAAGCTACAATAGTCCAGAGCAATCTCTAAAAAATGTTTAATGATATGCAGCTCTTTACGGATATTTAACGAATGAAAATTAATGCACAGAAGTGAGAAACAATTTTGTTTCGGACATCGCTGCGGGAGGCCAGCCAAGACCCGAAACATAATTAGAAGGCTGTCCACATTATAGCTGGCGAGGTTAGTTCAGAAGGGGTTCCAAATAAATCTTGTGTTCGATGCCTCGATATGTACTATACTAATAATGTCAAAATCATCCTGAGTAAAACACAAACAGTAGTCATGTCCCTTCGTTGACACTTTCATTCTAGATACATTCTTCATAAGGTCAAAGTGATCTGTAACAAGACCCTGGTTAGTCCAATTTGGACATGTGGATTACAGTTCTGCTACAATCAGAAGGCTAGTACTACGTTAAGGTAAAGAGTTTTCGAAAGTCTAAGTAAATGCCTTCGTGCATGTACTGGTTTTTACAGGAAGCCTGAGACGTATTGAAAACACCATATATCGAATAGGAAGATTTATCAAACTGCTAAAGTGAGGAGAGTCGATATCATCATATTGAGAATTGTTCGGAATCATATAGCAAGATCTGTTACAAGAGTCATTCTATCCTACAGATAGGTTGTTGCGACCACTGCTGCTTCGCTATTTCTCTACATAGCAAGGTACGCAAGTTGACGTCATTCCTTGTTCATTTATCCCATCTTCACCTTTTCCTCTCACATGTCATGTTCCTTTTCACCTTGTTCCTCACAATATTCATCCCAGTATCCACTCCAAATAGTTGGTACATAATCCAATATATTTGAATTTCATCTAATTCAAATATGCTGGATTCTACCAACAACAATCCCTGCCTTTAGTTACCCGACGTCAACATCGCGAGTGGCGACGGAGATGCCTGATCTTTGTTATAAATTAACATTCATCAGGTGACTCTGGGCATAGTGGATCCGATTCAGGTTGTGGAACCCCGACTTCTGAGTTCGAATCCATCGTGGGTAGTAATCTTTTAACCTTTTGTCAGTTCCCCTTTTTCAGGGCAATTAATATCTTAATCCAATTGCCCTGGGGAAGTTGACCTGACCGAAGGGTGAAAGGTTAACATCCGCGAGCCGGTGAGGGACAGTTGTCGACAGCGGGATGCTGTACCGGTGACGACAGCGGGTTGGCGGTGATGGGGATTTGCTGGATGATGAGGCAGTTGCTGGATGGTGCTGATTGAGCGTGGTCGAGAAGTTTTTTTTTGTTCGGAAAGAGGAAGAGAGTTGGTCGACAAGTTGGCGGTGTTACATATAGAATTCTGAAAATTGTTATTCTAAATTTTTAAGTGAATTTATGCGATTTTATTAATGTTGTGTTACCCCACGGCTCAGTACTTTCAATTTATATTTCACACGTTGTTTTACGGGATACAATTCATCGTGCGCCGGGAGAAATTAGTGAAATTGGTGAAATCGGTTTTTGGCTAGGAATCGTTACAAAAAAATAACATTTTTGTTCGTTAAGGGCAAGAGTTAAACAAGTGAATTTTGAAACGAAAATACCAAACAAAATCTCTGTGCCCAAGAGTACCATTTGAAAAATTGTGAAAGTGAAATATGAATTCGTTGCTTCCATTGGAAGCCAATTAAATTAAACATTTGAAAATAGTAGAGTTAGATAAAGGCGTGAAATGTCGAGAGGTGACAGTGAGAAAAATGTTTTTTTAAAGGATACTCCATAAAAAAAAAAAAACAAGAAAAAGGGAAAAAGGAAATATATGGTGATTATGTGACTTTGTAACAAAACCTATAAGAGACATTTTACATTAAATGAAAATCTTATCTGAATAAGCTTAAATTGAAAATCCAGCGAAAATCTACTCGGTACGATTAAACTTTTATTTTGAATTGCACTCATCGTGAAAGGCTTTCTCTGAACGAGGAATAGTTGGTCATCGTATGCGACAAGAAAATATGGAAAACATCATCAGAAAAATAAAAAAAATCGGAAAAATAGAATAGGCAATTTATTATATTTATTTTTATAACTGCACTTAATATATAGCATGCTGTGAACCGTACCCGATCGGGTTTGTTGGTGGTATTTTTATTGGTATATTATTTTTTTTTTGAATTTTTCTTTATTTTGTTCTTTCTTCCTTTTTTTTCATAGATTTAAATTTAAAAATTCTCTTTAAGTTTCCTTTTTTTTTTTCATTATATTTTTTTTCCTTTTTTCTTGTTTTGTTTGTTATTTTAATAAAAAAAAATGAAGTAGATTAAAATTTTTTTTTCATTTCTCCAAGCCATCTCTCCTTCGTCCTTATCCCTTATTCCCCTCCAATTTGTAATGTTGTGATTCTGAATTAGGTGGACCAGCACGGGCAGTGATCTTCCCCGAACGACCCCGACCAGCTGAGCCTAGCCGGCCTCAGTATGCCACCTGGGGGAACATGAGATCACTGCCATATAAATGTCTGCGACCGCGGCAGCGTGATCGCGACAAGGTATAATATGACTTGCCTCGCTACTGGCTTTTTTCCTCCAGAAACATTCATGTATTTAGACATGAATCGAAGTTTTTCTGATTCTGAGGGCGTCTCAATTATATATAACATATATAGACGGACCACCGATAAGAAGATAAAATATCTCCCGAATTTGAGTACACAGGACCAACGATTCCAATAGAGATAGTCATTTGCTAAATTCGTTGATGCTGATGGAGCTGAGATGGAGAAGTCTAGGTATTGATGGCTGACAATGACAATGTCTAAATTATTGGTGTTTATTTCCTGTTTTCTACTTTTCGTTACTTGGTTTTTGCGTTTCAGCTCATGAAAGCTACATTTAGTGTTGTTGTTGTGTTAAAAATTAGCCATAGGTTTCAATATTCGGTATAGGTATATTTTATTATATTAGGGCTTAGAGATGAGGTTTAATGTTAAGGCTAGGAATATTGTTACGAGGGTAGGTCAATAAGTCCTTCGATAATTAAACAGATGGCGCGACTAGCACTATAAGCGGTTTTATGCAGCAGCACTACCGACTAGGTATGCTGTGAAGTTGCAGCCGGATTGGTTGAGTTGTTGTGTTTCTCGTGTATTGAAAAAAATTGTTTGATTACAAAAATGGAAACAATTGAGTTTAGATCTGTTATTAAACATTTTCATATAAAAGGCTTAACAGCAAAAGAAATAAAAAATAATTTGGATTTAGTTCACGGCACATCTGCTCTTTCACTCACAACAATTTACAACTCGTTATATGAATTTAAACGCGGTCGTACATCAACTAAGGATGAACCACGCTCAGGACGCCCTGTAGCGGTGATTACGCCAGAAATGATCAATAATATCCACGATATGGTGTTAAGTGATCGAAGATTAAAGTTGAATGAGATAGTTGAGGTTACAGGACTTTCAAAAGGTAACGTCATTTCTATTTTACATGACAAATTGGGTATGAAAAAGATTTCGGCAAGATGGGTGCCGCGTTTGCTCACAGTCGACAACAAACGCAATACGGTAGTTGCCTCTAAAGCTCTGTTGTTGCTCATGCAACGTAATCCGGGTGACTTTTTTCGTCGGTATGTGACTGTAGATGAAACATGGATATAACACTACACTCCCGAGACTAAAGAACAGTACAAGCAGTGGATTGTTAAAAGCGAACCATGTCCAAAAGAGGCGAAAACCGTAAAATCAGCTGGTATGGTTATGGCTACTGTTTTTTGGGATGCACGTGGAATTATTTTCGTTGATTATTTGGAAAAAAGAAAAACAATAACAGGGGTGTCTAATGCATCTTTATTGAACCAGCTACAAAATAATAGAAAGTAAAACAGCCTCATTTAAACAGAGTCCCCTTTCATCAGGACAATGCCCGTGTACACACATGTTCATGATCAATGGCTAAAATTGAAGAATTAAAGTTCGAATTGGTCAATCACCCACCGCCATTCGCCAGATTTAGCCCCCAGTGACTGTTTCCTATTCCCAAACCTGAATACATGGCTCGCTAGACAACGTTTTTTTTAAATAAAAAAGTCATCAATCAAACAAATGCTTATTTTAAGGACCTTCGAAAGTCTTTTTTTTTCTGATGAGTTCAAAAAATTAGAGAAACGTCTAACCAAGTGTGAAAAAAATTACCAAAAAAAATTGTTTTAATGCTTTTTTCTACGGACTTATTGACCCACCCTCATAGCATTATAACAGTATAAGATAAATTGTTTCGATTGAATTTGATTAGAATTAGGTTATAATATTTTAGTCGTAGGATAAAAGTTCATTTTTGTGTGAACATTATAATTTATTTTTGAATAGTGTTGGTTGGCTTTGTTTGTTTCCTTTTTCGAATTGAAGTATGAAAACATTTTAATTAAATTTATTTTGATACAGTTTTTTTTTCTTTGCTAATGATAATGTTTAAAATTAGAGAGCCATTTGGGCTATTAAGTTTTTTTATTTATTTTTATTATTTTTTATTTATTTTAATTTTATTTTTTATTGTTTATTGTAATTTTATAACGATGAGGCTTGAAGAAGGCGATACCAAAAGGTGAGGGAATTATTTTCAAAAATAAAATACAGTTCAGAAAACCTCAAAATTCAATATACCCAATATATTAGGTGCAATATATGAGTATATTGCACCTAAGAATGTTTATTACAATTATGAGTGCGGCTTTAGTGCCAAAAGATGGACGATAGTTGGTAACACTTTGTTTTTCGCACAACATACGAATGGGAATTGAGTTTTCGCACATGAAAAAAATGCAAACCAACGGGCTCATATTTCCCACTCAGGATTTATGCCGTGTCTTGCCGCATGGCTTTCCAATGAGCCACGGACAGAACACGATGCACAGATTTTATTAGGAGTCCAGAAGTTGATTTTGCAACTGTAGAAATGTTATTGGCAAATCTCACTCAGCTGTGCGAATTTTCATATGGAATTTGCATTCTTCTACGCCGGATTTCGCTGCCACGGGCGAGTCAGACATTTGAGCAATTTCAATTTGCTTTCAGATGGAGTCGGTTTATGTTTTCATATTGATTTAATGCATTTCTCAAAATCTGGGCAACCTACTTTCTCGTGACACGTCTAAAATTCGAGTTAAGGTTACCATCTTCAATTCAAAGAAATCTATCTGTTGATAAGTTGAAAAAATTTAACTGGTGACTACTTGGAATTTAATTAAATTGGTCCTTATTTCAAGATTTTTCGTTGAGGTGAACGGAGAATATCCTATATGTAGGACTATCCTGCATGTACGAGGATATGTAGTGCGTTTCATGGGTTTAAAGAATTTGTAGTATGAAAACACTGCCAAAACAACACTTCCAAGGCTGGCGTTTTGTCGAAAAAATTGAGTTCGGGGCTTCTTACCTATTACCTTGAAATGCTTCTTCCCTACCTGATTTGAAATGTTATCATATTAGTAAGAGTACTTTTTGCTTAATGTTTCTCAAACGAAATATAGAAATTTAATTTACAATAGGATTAATCTAATCTTTACCTGACTAAAATATACTCATTTTGTTGGCTCCTTTATTAAGGTGGAGGACGCTCCCTTAACATAAAGCTGTAGGACTCATAATGGCGTACGTAAAGACTGCGAAATTCCTATGAATTCTAAAGTAATCAAGGTAGTGATCATACTATGGCGAAGAACCACTGTGTATCATAGTGTTCAAATGGGTCCGAGAAAATGTATTGCGTTTCAACTCCCGCCAACGAGTCATTCTAGGATTCTAGTCAAGGTTAGTGCTTTATCGCCTCCTTAAGATTGTCTGCTTCATCATGCCAAGATTTGAGGGGGGGGGTTCTATTTTGCATTTGCAATGAATTTTGCTATGAAATTGAGGAATGGACTGCAAGAGACCACAAAGGCATAGTAGGAGCAACGAGCATACCTCAGAAATCGCCTCTAATGGTGTTTCGCTGAAATTATGTGTTCTGACGGAGATGGAATTATTTTCGTCCTCGGAACATTCCGTCGTTCATCGTTGCTTCCTTTGTTTGCGGTGCACCAGCTTCGGTTTGATTTTCCGTTCCGAGTTTTGTCAGTCTGAAGTATTCTTTTTTATAGCTCCTTCGTTTACGCAATCGGGCAAGTGTCCTATAGGTAGGTATATTGTGTGGTATCTTTGTCCTTAACTGCTCCTTGTTTTGAAGGAAGTGTTGATGTATTTCTTGAATAATGTCGCCAATTTGTATGTTGATTTCCCCGTGTCCATTTTGCCAAGCTTCCTTCTCACTTTCTTCTTCATTTCTGTGCTTTTTAGGTTACTTCTCATCTTGTTTGCTAGGTTTTTCTTGTATCCATTGTTTTCTGCTATCGTATATATCGTGTTAAATTCTTTGCTGCAGGCTTGATCTGTTAGGCGTGTCCACAACAGTCTTCTTATTCACCCTTAAATAACACTCGGGATCCACTGGACCCAAAGCCATTTTTGATTGTAAATATTTAAATTTTCGCGTTGGAAATGGAGTTTTTCCCGCCCCCCAAATGATGGTTCACATGTTAAACTACCGGATCGCACACAGATATCACGCTAGTTAACTGCTAGTGACTTGTCAAAAAAGTAAGAAATCGAGGTGGAGTCCCACGTACTCCAGTGTGTCATTAACGTTATTTTTCAGTGTAAAAAGCGGATTTTTTTTCTCGGATAATTACGGTTTGTCTTATTTGGCACGTTCTAAGATGGCATGTCGATTACGGATTCTCAATGGAAATTCTGGAAAGATTTGAAATTTCAAAACGACTAGTTTTTTTTTGACGTTTTTTCTCTTTTCGTTTCTTGGCCTATTATATTCGACGTCTCTTTGAAAAGCTTTTCTCTATTGAGTTTTGGTCCGCTAATACACATAACAAGTATTCAAGAGAACAACAACAACAACATACGTGGAAATGTACAGAAAATGTGAATTTATTTCCCTAAAGGTACCCATCACAGGTAGATATGCTGATACTTTGTCATCAGAAACAAAAATTCAAATATTACTCTCACCAGCTCAATTCCATGCTGGCATGTGTTGCACAGAAAGTGAGTACTCTAACCACTAAATCATCCGGAGTACATAAGAAAGTCTGTGCCAATCCAAAGCATATTAAACTGTAAATGTCTCTAGCACAGGTGTTTCAACGGGAGTTTGAACATATGACGTCGAACCGTCAATTTTCATTACGAACTAGATGCACGAAAATAAGAGAATCGTATATCGTCGGCATCAGTGCAGGACCTTTTAACTACATATTTTGGTGAAAACATTTTTTTCATCAAAATGATTAAATTAAGTATCCCGCCATCTAGTGATGAAACAATAAACTAGGTCGTAAGCACACTTGGCCGGTAAAGCAGTACAATCTAGTACCTTCTAAATGACAATTCAAAAATATTAGTGCAGCACCTTGTAACTGCAGTTTAAAACAATTCGTAAGTTAGAAGAGTGTGAAGTTTTGTTTTTATTATAGTTCTAGCATAAAAAAGGACATGTAAGTAATTACACATGTAAGTAAAAACACAAATTAACCAAAACTGTCACCAACAGAGAGAGGTGTTATTAAAAGAAAATACCATGAATGAGAGTAATACGATTGCGTCAATTACTTGTAAAACTAATAAGCAGAATACTTTGTCTCCTGTTGAAGAATTTTTGTTCGACATTCAGCCTTTTGATGAATTGTTGCCTGTGATAAATAATGATAATAACAATGTTAACTTAACTGAAGTACACGTTAATGAAGGACCTTTTGTGTTACTAGAATTGATTGGCGATAGTTTTGATACATTAGAAGAGATATCAACTCACAATTTAACAGAATTAGTGCCTGTTCCAGAAGGAAATAAACAAACCGCAATAGAGAATCCTTTTGTTGAATCACCAACATTTGAACAAACAATTATTTTAGAATGTTATGTATCTACATTGAATAATGTCAATGACAATGTAAGATTAACAAACCATACAACTACAAGTCAGGAAATACTAAATAATAATACAAAAGTAACCGAAGAACCTACAATTTTACTAGATAATATAAACGATAGCTTTGAAAAAATAGAACTAAGGGAAAAAAATGCTTCAGAAGAGAAACAAGGACCCATCAATATCGAAATACCCCCTTCTGTGGCACCAACGCAAGAAGCAAATGAAAATTGTGTTGCTACAAATGACACTGACAATGAACCTAGTATAAGTGGGACAATGCTGACCGAGAACCCCACAAAAAGAAAGCGCTCTAAAGAAAATCAAAGAGTCCTTAATAAGAAGAAAAGAATGGAAGGCCAGAAATATGTCGGGTTTCGTAAACCAAGAGGGCAAAAAAATACATTTAATGATACAGAAAGAAGCGAAAGAAAATTATTACCTAGATGTAATTGCAGCAAAAAAGACACTAAAGTCACAAAATCGACGAAGAAATGTTATGAGATAACCGAAGCAGATCGACAGGAAATATTTACAAATCTATGGTCTAAAATGAACTGGGATCAAAGAAAAGTTTTCGTGTCTAACACCGTCTTCAACCGTGAAGCTAAACGTAAGACTACTGAAGGAAATAGCAGACGTAGTCATTCTTTAGCTTACCATTCGCAAATAAGGAATAATTTATTAGTTGTTTGTAAAACCATGTACTTAAACACAACTGGACTGGGTCAGTGGTCAGTTGCAGATTGGTCGGCAAAAAGCCAGCATGGTGTTATAGAACAACATTCAACAGCTGTGGCCTCCAGAGCCCTTAGAGAAAACAAGAACACTGATAAGCTTGAGTTTCTAAAAAAATTCGTTAATCTTCTCAATAAATTACTCAGCCATTACTGTCGAAAATCAACAAAAAAATTGTACTTGGAACAGACGTTTACTACTTATCAATCGCTTTACAATGTTTATGAGTCTAGTTGTGAAAAAGAAGGCATAGGTGTCCTAACCATTAACAAAATGAAAGATGTACTTTCAGAAATGAATGTTTCTTTGTTCAAGCCTCGTAAAGACCAATGTGACGTGTGTCTGGCCTATACTAACGGACATTTACCAGAAAATGAGTACGAGGTTCATCAAGCTGAAAAGAAGAAAGCAAGAGACGAAAAAAGTAAAGATAAAATCAGGGCTTTGGAGGGTGAATGCCATGTCTTAATCATGGATGTCCAAGCTGTTAAATTGTCTCCGATGACGAAAGCCAATGCTCTTTACTATCGGACTAAGCTATGTAACCACAATTTTACAATCTACAATCTTGCCACAAGTGATGCAACATGTAACTGGTTCGATGAAACTGTTAGTGACGGCTCAGCATCAACTTTTGCTACTTTTTTGGTTCATTACTTGGAATCCAATTTTCTGGGAAAGGATGATAATCGCCCTATTATAATATACTCTGATGGTTGTACAGCCCAGAACCGAAATGTAATAATGTCCAATGCACTATTAAGTCTTGCCGAAAAATATGATGTTGAAATAATTCAAAAGTACCTTACCAAAGGACACACTCAAATGGAGTGCGACTCCGTCCATAGTACTATTGAAAGTGCGTTAAAAAATCATGACATCTATTTGCCCAGTGATTATCACCGCATTTCTCAGGAAGCAAGAAAACGAAATCCGTCTGAGGTTTTCGTGCCAACTTTTGATTTCTTTCGTGATTATGGATACAAATCCCTGTTAAAGCATACATCGATACGCCCTGGTCGAAGTGTTGGAGATCCTGTGGTTGTTCAACTCAAAGCTATAAAATACACCAGTAAGGGCATATCTTACAAACTGCAATTCGATGAAGAATACCGTCTGTTACCACAAAGACCAAAAAATATAGACCTTGCTCACGCTGAATTTCCAAAATTACATTCTGCTCCTTTGTCAGTTACTGCGAGGAAGTTTAAAGATTTTCAAGAGATTAAAAATGTGATCCCCAGGGATTGTTGGCCATATTACGAGTCTCTACCCCATCGTAATTAAAAAAGTTACTTAAATTAGATTGAATTTAATTGTGTTCATATTCTTTCATTAATAATAAAATTACTTAAAAAAATATTGTTTTATTTCTATGAGTAACACATTACCTTGTATCTACATAAATTCTATCAATTTAGTTACTGCATTTCCATGTAAGTGAATTATTGAATTCTTTAATTTGCTTTTGTAACTCAAATCCTTATTTATAACATGGCTATAAAATAAATAAACGAATAATGTGAAAAAAGTTGTATTAAATTGTTCGCATCGCTTTTAAGAAAGTTTTTATCGTCTACTGTACAAAATACTTTTTTGCATTTAGAAGGTCCTGCACTGACGCCGACGATATGCAAATTTAACAAAAGGCTGTTATTGATATCAATGAAACATAGATTACTACAGGAGTAAACAGTCCCCAGTACGATGTGAATGTGAAGAAATTTTGTCATATAACTTATTATCAGGAAGCCAATTGATAGCTAATGGCAACAGAAAAGCGTTCAAAAAAATATCTGTTTCACATACAACCACTTCAATTGATATGGCGAATTTGACGTTAGTAAATTCGTTTTCGTTCTTCGGCAAGAAGCTTAAGAGGTACCACCCTGGAGATAACCAGCACCGCCGGTTTAGAGACAGTGCGGTATGCAGCTGCTATCCGCAGAGCTCCTTGCCTCCGTACCTGTGCGAGATGCCCTTGGTACGATCCCTTACTAAGATTGTCATCGCAGGCTTCGGAGTCGTACAAGAGCACTGACTCCATTGCGCTCATGGGTAGACGTCTTTTACACGAGATTGGTCCTCCCGTGTTGGCCATAAAGAGACTGAGGACCAGTACTTCCACTGCAACCTTATCCGCTGACGCTCGAACCTGTTCGAAGACGCTAATATTCGTGTAAATAATCAAGCCAAGGTAGTCACTCACACGACTTCCGATTACTAGTACTGCTACGTAGGTCCCGGCCAAGAATGATACCTTGCGTCACCTCTGATGACACATCCATTCTTTGCGGACCTCCCAATGTGTCCATGAAGAGCGTGTAATCCCTGAGGTAGTCTTTCAATATCCGCGTCAGATAATTGGGCACCATGAAATATTGCAGAGCATCGAAAATATCTACCCATAGCTAAATTGAAGGCATTCCTCACATCGAGTCTAATGAGCATTACTTTTCGCCTCGAAAGTTGATTGTGGGTTTCTGCCCGTTGGACCGCGTTCACTACCTCGGCTATTGCACGAATCGTGGATTGGATCAGCCAGCCCTGAAGCTGTAATGCTGAGTAGGCAGATCTCCATCAGATCAGATCTCGGATCGTCTCCCTAAGTCTCTTACTGATGAGCCTCACGAGAACTTTCCCAGCGGCGTTCAACATGCGTAGGGGCCGATATGAACAGGATCTTCCCTTGCTAACCACTACAAGCTTGGCCTCTTTCCAGTAACTTGGGAACAGGTAACTTGGGAACAATATCATGAGCACTATATCAGGGCAAAGATGATGTGCAAGCTATACCACTTCCGCTGGATATCCTTTGGCCCTATAGCCTTTTTAAGAATCTCATCGTCCCACTCAGCTCGATAGAAGTAAAAAATGGGCACCCAGGAAGCCATACTCCATCTGAAGCATCGGGACGAACGGGGGATGCACAGGGAAAAGCACTCGAACAATCTCATCAATATTTTTCGCATCAAGCACACAGGGCTTCCGTGGGTCTCAAGTTTCCGCATGAAAAACTTATAACCCAGGCCCCACGGGTTCCTGTCGATGCATTCAAAAAGATTATGGAGGTTTTTTTCTAACAGGCCTGTCTCGACTCGAAATGTCAAAATGTGACTCGTCCCGATCTCTCGAACTATGGCTTCGCGGCGACGTGTGTGACTCCCCTCGTTACCGTTATGGTTTCACCGTTCATGAGAACTGTGGCGAACGCATCGACACCATTTAAGTAATGTTCCAACCTACAGTTCAGGGTCGGGTTGCTACGCGTCGGACAACAAGCTCGCCAATTTCGAAAGCAATATAATTGTAATCGCTCACAGCGTAGTCCTCCCATATCCTGCATTGGTGTATTCTAAGCAATAAGGATTTCGAAGCAAATTTCACGGGAGTTCCCAAGCTATTTCTCCGTTGGTATTTAAGGTTGGTATGTTTTCGACGGTCATGATGTCAAGTTCCCTCTTAGCCACCATTTCTAGGATTCCTCTCAGATCTGGATGTGGCCTTCCCCATTCGATTGCCTTAGAATTGAAGTCAACACCTATCAGAGTTCGGCTTTCTGTGCTCGAATCGGCTTCCTCCAGTTCATCGAATGTGCTCTGAAATCTTGAAATTGGCTGATTCGGCATGAAATAGACGCCTATGAATGTCATATCCACATACCCAATCAGCACAAAACCATCGCCGCTGGAGCAAGTCCGAACTGAGAGTAGAATACTGTCCTGCACCCAGGTGGCGGCGGTGCCAGATTGTTCACAATACCGTCCTACCTCATTCTTGTTGTTAAGCTGCTCAAATATCAACAACAGGTGCACTTTTTTCTCCCTCGCGGCCTGGTCGAGTAAGTTCAGTGCGTTTGCTCTCCGGTATAGGTTGATCTGCAGGACGTGCATCATTTTTTTGCTTTTCCTTCGTCAACTGCCCCTCCGAACTGGCGGCACCTTCCATTTCCTGCAATGTGAGCCAGATATTCAGTCTTCAGGACCTTGACTTTGCTATTTTGCTTTGATATTTTATTTGTGCTCTCTCTGGCTTTATTGCCGGGAGAGCCTGACTTGTAGCACAAGTAGCTTCGATCTGGCCTCTTATAATTCAGGGAAATGTGTCTGAAGATAGCCACTTTTAGCGTCGAGTTAGGACAACCCTTCAGCAAATTCTGCACTCAATCTAGCCGATTTTGATTTTCTCCTTGGCCAAGAGTTTCGTTACGTCTTTTTCTATATATAAATAAACATAAAGCAAATCTCAAACGATAATAATATCAAAAACTTTAAATTAAAAAGATTTCAACTACAGCAGAGCAATATTTTTAATCTCAAACCTAGGAAAAATCTTTGAATATCATCCTACTTTCCTTCGAAAATTTCGCTTAGTTCTTATTATCACTGGAACAATTTGGGTGTCAAAAAAGGTTTTAACCGCAAAATCGGCTATCCTTGTACACGATGTTACCGCGATTACTCCGGTACGTCTAGGACTTCGCGCGTCCTAGGCCGAAACCCCTCCGGTTGGGGCTCTGGGCTCCGGTAGCTCGTCGAAGACGGGCGTGGGCGCCACTCGCTTACCCAGTTAAGCCCCGATGAGCCGCCAAGCGAGAATGCGGCTCGCCCGGATTACGCTCCTGAAAGAAAAGGAAGAACACTACCTGAAAACACACGGTGCGAAGCCAGAAGAGGAAATTGTCGCCACACCAAATCAACTACAGAGAAGACACGGATTCCTCACACCACCCCCCGACGTCACCTCCGTGGAACCTCCAACCCACTGTGTACGCGCGCTCCGCGTTCACGCGCACCCCGCTTCGTCGCCACTCACAAAGCCGGAAGGAAACCTGCAATACAAAACATAGACTAGCTCTCACCTAAGGGAAAAATAGAGATCTTCCGATAATTTTTGACATTTATTTCAAAAAAAAAGAAAAGAAAAAAACAAAATAGCGAGAAAAAAAGAACTTAAGGCTAGCTTACGACTAAACTGTCTTCCGCGATGGGCCCCTTGCTCCGGTCCGGTCGCGCCGCGCACTCGCGAATGGAATTATCTTAGTTTGGTCGTTATTATGAGTTTCGCGTCCTGGATGACACCCACTTCACTTCTTTTATATTCTGTTTATATTCTGTCCTTGCAAGGTTTTGTATTTTTTTTTATTTAATTAGATAATTATATTTGAAAGACCACTTTTATTCACTTTTATCCACTTTATATCCACTTTTCCACAGCACTCTCACGACTTTAATCCTTTATGTTGTTATTCAAAACCCCACTCACTGCTCGTCCAACTTGTCCCATTCCCATCGCTAACACCGAAATTGAAAAAGAGAGCGCTCGCTATTCACCGTCGTCCTTATATTCTGTCTCCTTAACGGCTACCACTAACCAAGATCCCGCTCCTCGGACATTCACCTCTCGTTCGAGCCAAAAATTAACGTTTCCTTCGCCTGCCACCGCTGTAATCCAAATTCGCCGTTGATCGCCGCAAATCTTCGCCGCGAACTACTTTACCCAACATTCGTCGCGATGATGACAGTTCGCAATGATGACAGTTCGCAATGTTTACCAAACAAAGTAAACAGCGACTCCACCATCCAGAAGGAAGTTGGTGAGTATTATATTTATTTCTATTCTTATTTATTTCGATTTCTATTTTAATTCCTATTTCTATTCCGGGTGTTCTTAGTGGCCTTCGTTTCCGCCACTTTCGACGGCGGTAATGGTCTGGTTGAAGTGCCCGTAGTGTGTTTTGTTGTTGCCGCCGCTCAGTTGGTGAGTATTATATTTATTTCTATTCTTATTTATTTCTATTACTATTTTAATTCCTATTTCTATTCCGGGTGTTCTTAGTGGCCTTCGTTTCCGCCACTTTCGACGGCGGTAATGATCTGGTTGAAGTGCCCGTAGTGTTGTTTTGTTGTTGCCGCCGCTCCTCA
This sequence comes from Stratiomys singularior, assembly GCA_954870665.1. NCBI lineage: Eukaryota > Metazoa > Arthropoda > Insecta > Diptera > Stratiomyidae > Stratiomys > Stratiomys singularior. Next base: position 34,599,058 of record OX940879.1, read on the forward strand.
AGCCTGCCTTGGTAGCGTCGTTCCAGTTTAAGTGTCGAAAAATATCCTCGCCGTGATGTGCCCGCGACATTTCACTCGGTCCCAAATGCGTATTTTGCACGTTCGTATTGCGTGTCGGAAGATCATTGCTTAATGCTACTGTTATTACCTTAACGCTAACTTACTGATGACAATGTAGTCTTACAACTATGCTCCTTACCTACAATTCTGCTTCCCCTACTCCGTCCAGCATCGTGGCTTGAAACGTGGTGGCGCTTCTTCCTCCAACTCCGGGTTACCATTCTCGTCCGAATCGCGTGGTGACCATGCCGCGGAGGTCTCGGGAAGGGGTGAAGTCAACTCAACCGTAACAACGAATATACTTCATCCGATAAAAGGAGGAAAGTAGTAACGGTGGTTCGCTCAATTGACCAAGAGAAAGCGTTCGACCTCGTACGGCCTCTTGTATAACATTATTGCCACACCCCACTGACTCGCATTATAGCTAACTATCTAGACCAAAGATCCCTTCTGCTGAAAATTGCCAATGCCTACCCCAATACTGTCAACATTCGCTCTGGCGTTCGACAAGGTTCAATTATCGGCCACCATCTCTTCAGCTTATATCTTCACGACATCCCAACTGTATGGCAATCGAAGAACAGTTTACACCTCTTTGCTCGAAACAATGTGATCAACCCTCCTCTCGACAAAGTCTTTTACGCATATGAAGCACGTAGCACATGCCCCTTTAAAAGCCCTCCTAAGTAGAGCTAAGTATAATGGTGTTAGAAGCTGAATCTATCTTAAATTCGGGACCAATTGTTTATATGGGTGATTCGACAAGAAGTGAGGAGAAGATTGGTTAAGGCGTACCTGGTACATGACGTCAAAGTGTTCATCATGGACACCTGCCGTTAAAGCCTGGGGGAAAATTTCAACGGTCTTCACAGACGTGGTTGGAACAATGTGTCAATCACCACCCCCATGATCTGAAATAAGTTTCAAACTTGGTTCCCAGCTTTGTTTAATCCTTTAAGGATTCCCAAACACCACTGGTTCGTGTTCAACATACTTTCGACCTTCTAAACCACACCACAACAGCCAGGATAGGCCAGGATAGGCTCGTCACTGTAACAGTATCTTGCCAGTAACCTGACACGGACATCTTTTCGATCCATAGTTCAGATAGACCTCTGATCAGATAGCGTTTTGCTTCAGACACACGGGACTGACTGCCCTTCCTCAACCTCAAGTACGTGGCGACGGAACCCCTCTCCCCCCAAATACTGAAGAGATTGTATCATGGTCATAATGCTCCATGGTCCTCCTTGTTTTGATGTTGCTCAGACATCAGCAACAGGTCGACTATTTCACCCTTGAAAATGGGTCGACTAAGTCTTGTGCGGGTGAGCTACGGTTTAGGCTGACTAAGAGCAGTAAGACTTGGATACAGCTAGGTTTGTTTGGCACTTGTTCGCCTTATGGCAGGAAGTGTCACACTTGTAGCACTGGTTGCTTCGATCTGGCCACTTGCAGTTCAATCTGTCCGAAGCTAACGCACTTATAGAATCGATCTAGTCATATAATCTACTCTGCATCTAATTAGCCGATTTTAATTTTCTACTTGGCCGAGAGTTCTGTTGCGTCTCTTTCTGCGATATCTACTTTTGCGATCCTTTGCCCTCTAGAATTGGTAAGCGTCAACCTTACTCTAAAGCTGTATGCCATAGAAAGAGTTTGTCTAATGGACTCTCCTACAGACTTTTCGGTCTTTAGCATCCACAATACAGTCAATGACTTTTATTTCCAAGGAGGCGATTCACTGCAATGTCTAGACAACAGCTTTAGAGCCAAGGAGCTCATTGACGGCGCTCACGAATAAGCCCTTATCGGTGGATTCCGCCTCAAGTTCTACGAGGAAGCCGCATGTTTTGGTCGCTCTTGCTCCATTGCATATGGTGCAATTCCAAACTTATCCTCTATCTCTAACCGAAAGGTAATCGTGAGAATTCCAGATGCCGTAACAACGCCTGATCAAAAAAAGTTCCATGATTCCAAAAAACAACAAGAAAAAAAAACCAAAGTAATGAAAATTATAGTTCTAGCGTTCTAACTACCTATCCATTACTTTTTATCGAATCAACGGATTTGCTCAGATTTGCACTTATTATTGAGTAGACTTATTATACGACGAAAAACAGATAGTGTGAAAGATATGATAAGAAAAACCATGGCGATATACTATTATAGGATTTCTAGAAAAGATAATCCTCGACATGAGTCCGAAGGGAGAGAGTAGCCGATGCGAATGGCTAACATCCCTTGTAGTTTTACTTGAATCGCATCATTTTCCATTGCACCCGGATATGCAGGACATTCTTTTCATATATGAAGTTTTATCGAAGGATGAATTACAGGAGCTGTGCTTAGGTGGTCTAAGGATCTAAATGTTATTGAAGCGACATTGTTTTTAACAGGGAGATTATTGAATGAAGGAATTTCATCCCTTCTGACATTATTGAATGAGGAAGAAATGACAATAGACACCGAAAGCTTGAATGACGCTGAACATATGGACAACCAGTGCGTGAGCAAACAGAATCGACGCGATTGGTTGCAGTCGAAGGAAGCTCAAAAAACACTGCTGCAAGCCCAGAACGAAACCTATGAAGAAGAATAACTGATATTTGGTGCTGGATTCGCTGATTAATTAAAATATTGTTAACAGCCCTAAATTTCTATTGCAGGAAGTCTATGTTAAAAAGTAAAAACCCGATTTTTATGAAATATTCATTTTAATTGATTATAATTTAATTAAATTACAACAATGGTTCTTTACAAGAAAAAGTATAAGAACTTTTGAATTTTTTTATTGCATTATAAGTGAAAAAAAGGTAAAAATCAAAGAAACATTTTCCAACCCGTACGAAATTTTTAAATGATTATCATTTGTCCCTGCATTGAGGTTCATGTCCTCAAAAAATAAGTTATTAATGTAATATAATGATTTTTCTGACTTAGGTTGAAAACTGGATTGGCTGCACATCTCGTAGTTGAGAATCTTTAGTCATGATCTTCAACGAGTATTGACGCGTAAATTTGTGATTTTTTGCTCAAATCATTAAAAAAATATAAGGTTTGATCACTAAATCTTAAAAAAAGGTTAAATCAAGGTTTGATTGAATTGTGATTAGAAAATAAAAACAATCCAAAAAAACATAAGCCTTCTAATGTGCTTATCCCCCTTAAACTGCTGTCACTTTTGTCTTTAGAATTTGATCTAAATTAGGAAACGAAGGCATAGGGAATTGAAACATGGAAAACGAAAACAACTTCGATTTTTTGAAAATTATTGCTTCCCCTCCCCTAACGCACGAGCAATGAAAAGCGTGACGAATCTAACTCTAGTAAAGGATTTTTATTGTTGCGCTTGCGTGACTGCCACTTGGCGTTAACCACTATTGATGCATCTTCTCCTTTCTGGTTAAAATAAAACAAACTCATAGACTTCTTTTCAATGTTATATTTGATTTTTAATCCTTGCAAATTTGTTCTCTATCGTTTTCCTTATCGATAGGTTAGCTAATTTTTTTTTATTTTCTGTCACCTAAGTATTAACTCCATATTATATTCATCTTTTTATCAAGTTTTTGTACTGTCTAGGTAAAAATTGGTTAAAAAAGTTGTTAAATATATTTGTACATATTGTTTAAATATGTTTTTCACATCGTACATATAGATAAGTAGTCATATCTTTTCTTGCACATATACGTTTGTAAACTGTTCCTTTCTTTTGTATTTGCCTCAAAGTAGCAATAGGGATTACGTAAATATTCTGATTTTGTTTTTGAATTGGTTTGTTCGTTATGTTTAAATGTTCATTGTTTAATAATAATAGTCTCTACTACACATTGAAGTCTTAGCTGTAGGTATTTCATTTCCATGTTCACTTGAAATGTTCACCATTATTTTGTCATTTTTAAACTGTTACTGTAAGAAATATGAATTCGAATTCTTATGTTTAATTTTATTCATTATATTTTGTCTTCTAATTATTTAAAACGTATTTGTATTTGTTTAAGATTTTTCCACATACAAAGCATTCTATTCCTATTATTTTCTTTTGTAAATCACCATTTATCAATATTTCGTTTTATCAATCGTTTTCACGTTATCTTTGTCAATTGCTGCAAAATACAAAACATCATTCTCGATGAATACAACTACAGTAAAGTTAAAAAATTGATTACGAATAGCCATTGACGTTAGAATCTGTTGCTAAATCTCATTTGTAATTATCTTTGCGAACTTGCCCGCGTGATTTATCATATGGAAAGTGCAGGACGTTTAAACTTTTCGACATTTCTTTGATTCGGATAAATGTGATTTCACAAATTGTTTTTGCGCAATTTTCGTGAATGGTTAAAGCATTTTTTTTGTCTATTGGATTTTTAAGTTTGCATTATAGTCAGCTATCGATAAATTCAAGCAGATACAACACTTATTATGTTAAGGATTATTTATGATTTCCTTTTTCGTTTCCTTTACAACGGGAGGCTTTCTATGAAGACGGAGAAAAATTTTAATTCAAATTATAGGTTGGGATTGATGAGCATGGATTTCCAGCGAATACATGAGCTCCAGCGCTATGCTAATTCCTTGGCTAGTTTCAATTTCAATCTGACTGGTGTCATTCATGCCATACATTTTCCATAAAAGTACATTTATCCGGTCTGTTTTATGGTTATATATGAAAATTGTCTTCGTTTTATGGTTATATATGAAATGGTTACATTTTGCTTTTGTTTCAATGTTCCCTTTTAAACTTTCTATTTGGCTTCAATTTTATATAAAATACTCCATTACAATTACTTTGCTCGGGATTTCTATATTTCCTGGTATAAATTTGTTAATTTTTTTCTTATCTGGACAGTTAGCAAATTTGTTGTGCACAATATAATTATGTTTGAAAATAACTTCAAATTATTGTGTATGTTCTTTTTCTTGTTGTTGATTATTTCCATTATTTTTACTCATTACATTTTTATTTGTTAATTTCAATTGTTTTTTTTTTGTTGAGTTAGTTTAAAGTTCTTATACAAATATATAAAAATATGATTGCATTTGTCAATGTTTATGTATTTTGACCTTGTTTGGTTTTAAGTTTCCTTCATCAAAATCGAAAGTCTAATCTGATAATATATTTCAATATTTTTTTTTGCTTTTTATCTAATCGACGTTCATTATGTGTTTATGCGTTTTTCAAATCATTTTAAAACATAAATTGACTCTTTCTAGTTTCGCTAAACATAAAGTCCGGTAAAGGAAATTTTCTTCGATTTAAGTGAAGAATAAAAAAATAAAAATAAAACGAAATGAAAAATATTTCTCAGATGACATCATTTCGAATCAGACAATTTTGTTAACAATAATACCAATCATGTTTAGCAAAAATAATGCATGTGGGTATTCTATCGAAAATTTTACAAAATATATATGTAACCTAAAAACTTATATGTATCACATTTGCAAAGTTTTAAAGCCGTTCCTCAAGAAATTTATGTCCTAATAAACCTTTGAGTTGATTTCCGAAATAAATTACAGTAGAATGATTTGTAGCAAAATACTTGTATATTTTTAAAGAATTTTAGTTTTTGTTTCGAATCGAATTGCAAATTCGAAACGTCGAAATTTAAAGTTGAAAATTAAAAGTCGTAACGCCATATATATGTATGTTAGTATATAATGTGTGAAAAGAACCAAATGATTAGTTGAGAGCAGCAACTAAATTGAAAAACGGAATATCTTTTATTGAAAATTTGATCCGGGGAAAAAGAGAAAATACCACATTTAGTACAAAATTTATTTTTTGTAAAACTGTACAACAAACAGAATCGGAACTTAATATCTTTCGACCTTTCATAAAATGCGTCTTTAAGGCCTTACATACGTCGAGAATTTTCAAAAAATCGATTTTTTATGTTTACAGATTATTATTCCTTATAGTCTTAGGCGTATTTCTGTGTAAGCTGATTGTAAACATTCCCCATAGTTCAAAAGTTATTGTAGATAATGTGACTGCCCGACAAAAGGACAAAGGTCTGACGCGCGCTTACTTGAGTTGAGTTGTTTGAGGCAGCTGGCCTTTACCCTCAGACCCTTTTAGTCTACCTGGTCTTTTGTTATGTTTCAATACGTGGAAGAGAGTTTATAATGTTTCTAAAGAACTTTCTAAAGACTTGGTTTTAAGTTAAATGTTTTTTGAACAAAGTGTGACGATAATATCCAGAGTGTTTTTTCATCGCCTTTGATAAACACTGCACACGAGATAAATCGACGCTTCACATTCGCTTTCCGACTGTAAGGAAAAGGATTGAAGGCAATGGAGCTTTTTTGTGGGGTCATGGATTTAGCATCATGCATCCCACAAACAAGCTTCGATTCAATTATGAAAAATATTGAAGAAACATCAACAGTCGTCGCTAAAGCGTCTATGAAAGCTGCTGCGGAAGAAGAAGTTCAAGAATGTGTTAGACAAGATAAACTACAATTATCTCAGAATGGAATCATTGTATCCGGCGTACTTACTTGGTACTTGTGTGAAAAGAGGCTTTTCTCCGCTTTATGGAGTCACAACATTGGTTGGTTATTTTACGGGAAAAGTTATCGACTTTGTGGTAAAAAATAAATATTGTAAAGAGTGCGAAATTCACCTAAAGCAAAAAGGTACGACTGAGTACGAATCGTGGTTAGAAAACCATCAAGGGGATTGTGCAGCGAATCACACGGGAAGCTCTGGAATAATGGAGCCAAATAGTGTTGTGGAAATGTTTCAACGATCTTTAGAAAACTATGGGATAAAATATGAGTATTACATAGGAAACGGTGATACGAAAATTTTTTCAAGCATCAGGAAAGCTCAGCCATATGAAGACCTCGAGGTAAAAAAAAGAATGTGTGGGTCACGTTCAAAAACGTATGGGTAAGCGTCTTCGCCAAGTCATGAGCGATAGCGAAAAATCTACGTCAAGTATCAAAGAAACGGAATCAACAACGGAAAAGAATAATAAAAAAATTACATCAAATGAAAGTAAACGAGTTAGTTTGGGAGGACGTGGAAAACTTACTGCTAAACTAATAGACGAGTTAACTATTTATTACGGTTTAGCAATAAGAAATAATATTGATTCTCTGGAAAACATGAAAAATGCCATATGGGCGACATTTTACCATAAATCATCAACCGACGAAGAACCTCAACATACATATTGTCCCCCTGGAGAAAAAAGTTGGTGTGATTGGCAGAGAGCAAAAGCCAGAGGTACATTAGACACATACAACCACAAAGCCGCTTTACCTGAAGTTGCACTGCAGGCAATAAAACCCATCTATGAGTCATTAAGTGACGATCAGTTACTGAAAAAATGCTTGGGTGGATTTACACAAAATGTCAATGAGAGCCACAACTCAAAAATTTGGAAGATTGCACCCAAATGTTGTCCAGGTAGTAAAAGAATAGTCGATATAGCTTCCAACATTGATGTATGTACTTTTAATGACGGATCAGAGGCTTTATTAAGAATTGGAAGATTGCTTGGAATAACAACTGGATACGAGGGATACCACTATTGTCTTGGAGAAAATGCGAACCGGCTGAAACACGCTCGAATCAACGCTACCAAAGCAACAAAAGAGGCCAGAACAATTCGTCGATTAGAAAAAAATAAACAACAACAATTTTTCACTGACAAGGAAGGCGTACAATATGAAGCTGAAATGGGAGATTAGACGTAAGTTAACTAAATAAATTAAAAAAAATCATAAAGTTCTTGCTCCAGCCGCGCGCGACTTGGAGCGAAACGCGCTTGAAACTTTAAACGCGTTTTTCTCAAAACTACTATTTCTGACACGGTCGGCATGATAACTCGTACGGTTTTTAATGTTTTTTGATGATTTTTTTTTAATATCCGGATTTGTTTTTTCTATAGTCTGTCGTGCCGGATTTTTAAAATTATAATTAGAAAATTTTATAAAACCAATTAAAGTGTGACTTTTTTGACACAAACTTAAATTTTTTTTTTAAATCAACGTAAATTGTTTAATTTTTCGAATTTCGAAAATCCGGCTCGACAGACTATAACTAATACCTTATTTTACGAGAATTTCTTTACATTTTGCAGATCCGTCAACATTTGAGGAAGAAATACTGCCGACCGTGGAGCAACTTTTTTTTACAGTGCTTCAAAAAATGAGATTTTTCATGTTGTAATTTTTGACAAAAAAAAATGAAATAAAATTTTTTACAAACTTAACACAGTAATAAACAATGTGTAAGAATTTTTTTTACCAATTTCTATTTCTATCCCTCCTAAAAACAGTTTTTCTTTTGGTACGTTTTCGGTATCGCTGGACGTATGTAAGGCCTTAAATTTCTAATAATAACTAATCGATTGTTGTTCTTGTTTTCCACATTGAATATACTCTTGGATTTTGCGCCTAAGAGCTGGTTATTTTCCTGCGGTGTCGGTTATTTTTAAACATTTTTGTCCCACAAAACATTTTGCTTCCTCTAATTCTTATACTTATCATGCATTTTCAAATTTATAAAGACATATAAAGACATTCGAACATTATTCTCAGCCCAGACCAAATACGCTAATGCGGCGAGTATTGGACTGGATGTTCAGGCTAGCCGTGGCAAGTTCCGAAGTGGTCATCTTGGGCAAAGATGAGAATCCCCAGAGTAAGGCGGCCTATCATTGTTGTGGACGTCTTGACTGAATCGATATAAGATCTGTCTGTCCAAACAAATCAGGACAGCAGCTGCAGTCTAAATAGACATGAGCCGCTTTTGAACCAAATCATCACACAATCAGTAGATACTATACGATTTCCCCATCGGTCGAACCAATAGCTAGATGCTGATGAGCCTCAACGACGCAAGCGGAAAACAAGCCACTATTCAACTAAAATAACGTTTATTCAGTATTTGTTCCTGCAATTTGGGGAAACCATCCGTCGTGAGATTTACTGCCCGCAACTGGACGGATCGCCGCAGTTATTGATACTTCATTTATCTAAACTAGCTCGCAAGACCCCATGTATAGAGAAATAGTCCAATCTGATACGCGCAACAATATGCAAACACAGGAAAACGTGAAAACGGCAGGACGAATAATCATCGAGCAACTATTAATTATCTCTATCTCTATAAAAAGAGGAAACATGCCATAGAAAATTTAGAGAACACAAAAGACCAAACCTCTCCCTCCTTACCTGCATAACATTATTTTTTGAATGTCACACTTCAGACTATAACTCAAAGGAATGCGCTTGTTTGAGGAGAAAAACAGATGGGTTGTAATCCAAGAAAATCTGGACAGAGATGTAGGCAATGAAATACGGCAACCAGTCAATGAGATTTAATGCTAGTTTTCACCAGTTCCAGTCATTCAAAAATTAATTCCCCGTAGAATGAAGTTCAGCAAAGAAATTCTAAATCTATAAATATTATCAATCAATCACGTTGTAACAGTAATTTTGAGACAACTAAATAACCAACGGCAGAATGAATAATGTTAAAAATCCTAACAGAAGATGATACAAACATAAAAATATCTTAGAAATCTGGAAACAGTGTAGAATATTCACTTCAAGGGCACACGCCACATTATTTAGGGAAACGTTCATAAGGCAACGTTCAACAGAAACAAGTTCATCGTTATATCATTGGTGTCAATAGGATGAAACAATTAACTGATCACTGTGTCTATTGCCAAGATATCCACAAAAATATTGAACACCATTAAAAAAATGCTGCAGCTTGTATGACGAAAATCAATTCACCGAAGATATATGTAAGGGATCACCCTTATGAAAACTAATATCCGTTTCTGATTGTAGTAAATCCTATTTTCTGAAATTATGTAAACCTACACAAGCCGAAGATTGGTTTTATCATTAGCAATTCGACAGCAACAATCCGAATTTTGCCATTATGCAAGTTATGGTTACAGTACAATAACATTAGCGGGTATGTCAAATTTTCATTTCAGTTTCTAATAAAATAAAAATATTTTACAATTCGCAAGCCTCCTAAGTAGGTGCTCCGACACAAAAAGATTCAAATGACTGCATCAATTTACTGAATGTCATTCCGAAAACGGACATATAGTATTCCTTATGGTATGAAAGCCCTAATATGAATATTTTAGTGATGAACACTAGTGCCCACTAAATGATTTCAACTTCAGACAAAAAAGGAACAAGGAGACAAAGAATGAAAAAAGGGAGACTTCTAAGGATAAGAAGATGAGCTGACTGTTTTAAAGGTTGCCTGCGGAATAAATATATCGCTGTCGTAGTTGAGTCTCTGACATTCTTCTTTGTTTAATATTCAGTATTCGTTGGCTCTGTTCAGTATTATTATATTCCAATTCTAGTGAGTAATCATCTGTGTTAAGTATAAGTAGCTCAATTCTATTAAAGGCACAAAAAGACGGACTTTCATTTCAAGAAACCATAACATATCCATAACAATCTCCGCAAAACTGCATCATGACGTTCGTATCGTTGTAGGGTCCTTATTATTTTGCGAACAATTTCGACGATCCCCTATCTATTCGATTAACTGAAGATACTCAAACGATGTAATGTGGCGATACTTTCAAGTTTAAGTCCCAGTAAGGTGTTATGATAGTCAGAATAATTATGATTGATCACAAAAACAAGATTGATTTCATCGCATTGTTAATAAGTTACTTAGTGTTAAATTAGTTTCAATAAGTTACTTAGTGTTTAATTAGTAAATTGTAAGTTTAACTAAATAAAACATATAAATTCAACATATTTTTTCGATCAAATAAAACATTAACAAAAAGTAAAACCTGCTCTCACCTGTGTGTCAGCGTAACTTCGAGGCAATTTGAAAATTCCTTGAAGGAATCTGGTCAAAATTCGATAATTCTGTAAACAAATAATTAATGAAGTACCTGGCATATCGTTGTCGCCTGAGTACAAAAAACGGTTGGCTTTCATTAGCTGCTACCATATTTCAATAATGTAATGAACATTTGTATGTGTGACCATTTAAATGCTGTAAAAACAATTGTCATAGACAGTTCATTTGCTTTAATATCTTCGTGAAATCATTGTAAATAAGTATGTACTAGTATGTACTTATCGAATTTGTGTTAAGATTTCACATTATTCCTGATCTTCGTCTGAAAATGAAACTTTCAAATTATTGCATACGAAATTCTTTTCCCAGTGTACTGTGAATGTTATTTGATACCTAACTACAATTTTCAAATCTAACAAAAATATAATCTTCAATTAAACGAAAAAATTCCAGCTGCTTGCCGATATAATTATAAAAATGAACGAAAACAAAACTGTATGAATAAATTTTTGAACACGTTTTATTCTTTTTATAAATAAAAATTAATTAGTTTCAACCCTTATATAATAATATTATTTACAATTGTAAGTTGAATTTCTTTCATAGTCAGTTATATTATCGATGAGATTTCTAAGGAAACGGAAGTAGATAAAATATATTAAAAGATAACTACCTATAAGATAATTATATTAAGTTTAATTATCAGATATCCTGGTCATATTGTTTATTTTTTATTATTTGTTTTATTTTACGGTCTCAACTTTATCGATCAATTGCAATTATTTGTTGTTGCTTTATCTAATTACTGTGAATTATTTTTTTTTTTTTGTATGCTTTTGCAATTATGGGTTCCTCTATCATTGAACATTTCGGAATTCTATGAAATATTTTAACAAAACAAATTAAACAGATTTTTAATAGATTATGTATCTATAACAATAATAAGAACACTGATGTAATCTACTTTATGTGATTTTTTTCTATGTTAATATTTAGTAATAGTCGTAAAGTTGTCATCGTTTTGTATCGTTTCTATACTACTGTAGCTTATTGGTTTAATTTGTTTTTATTTTCTTAAAATTGAAAAATGGCAATTAATATGTTTTATCATAATTTCTACAATCTGCGCTGATACATTACACCTACGTGTGTATTCAGTCCAATTTTTGTTTGTTTGTTTGTTGTATTCCTATCAACTTTCTTCATTCTAATTTATTTGTCTTACATGCTATCTTCTATCGTTTTCTTTTATTTTTATTTACAATGTAAATTGAAAATTTAATTTTATATTTTATATTCTTTCTGAATAGTAATTATTATATTGATCACTTGGACGTTGGTTAAAATCTTGTTTTTCTTTTTTTTTCTTCTTTTTTTCGAGTAGATTAGGAAAGTATAAAAAGGCGTAAGAAAAAAGTATATACAAAGCAAATTAACAAATGATTTGTTGAATTTTTATTTTGTTTTATAAATTTACAATTATACTTGGAGCTTGTTAGTCCTCTTTTGTTCTGCTATATTAAATACATAGCCTCTACGTTTGTGTATTTTTCAACTTTGTAAAATCTGCAAAAGAAACTTGGAATTGAGTTTCTTTATTTCAAAATATATTACATGGCGCTCAAAAATTTAAGGAATATTTATTTATATATTCAACTAGCTGATCTAAAAACTAGAAATTGTACGTTGTAATGGTATGAATCAGGTATGAAATAAAATCTACTTTATATATCTATATTTTTTTACAGAAACATGTAGCGACTCAATTTACTTATTATTTCACCTTACTGTATTGTTTTTTTTAGCAAGAAATATTTAAGTCAATCAGATTTGGTTAATATACAGATTGTTCAAAGTGTCGAGCAGGGGTGCAAAGCTGATTTCTGAAATATTGCACAAATTTTCGGGTCTTGAGCGATAGTTATACGCGATAATTGAAGAGATTTGTAATGATTCGGCATGGTATTAGCATATTTAAGGCTTAACTTGTGTCAAAATTATGAGTAGAATGAGCCGATGAGTAGAACATGCGAAGGCTAACTTTATGTGTATAAAGATTCGAAATTCCTGATGTGTTTATCAAGTTGGAAACCATTTCCAAACTTCCAATATTTCTAAACAAATTCGCGAAAATTTGGAAATTGGGATCGAAACTTGCAACATCTAAAAATCAAAAAAAAAGTAATCTGCCACTTATATCCGAGAATAAAAAATCAACTAGACAAAGAATTCATTTAATTTAACATTTAAAACTTTTTATTGTCTTTTTTTAGCCGCGACGAAGAACAGTGGAATTTGTATTTCTCATCAAATGAAGAAAGTCATTCAAATTGTAAGAAGCAAAAAAGAAGAAAAAAAACTAAAGAAATTTATTTCGTATCCAGCTTTGTAATTAAATGATTGGTAAAGGACTTTCAACAATCTTTAAAGCTGGAAAATTTTCAAACCACTAGGTAGTAAGCCTGTGCGTTCGCCTTGCATGGGAAATTGATTAGTGGAGTCCATCAAGTACAACAAAAGTAAAGATTTGCCATGATAGGTGCCCGAAGATTGGAGAATCAACTAGCTATTAAAAAAAACATCAAAATCAAATGAAGTAACAGGGAGATTGAGATGAATCAATTTTCGAAAGAACATGTAGTCCCGTTGGTCCTGATAGCGAAGGACAACCTTAACACTGCATGCCCGGGAAAATGTTTTAATCGAAGTTGTAGAAGAAGATTGTTTTGGCAAATTAAAAGCTGAAATGTAAAAGGCATAACCGATGGGATTGGGTTTTTCAAATGGATTGAGTTCACGTTAAGTTTTTTACAGGCAATATTACCATACTCCTCATTAAGAAAGGAAGAAGGTAGAATAAATAGAATTCGGAAATGTTTCGGAATGAGCATCGCTCTGCACTATTTACAGCGTGGGTACATCAGGTATCTTTGTGCTTCTTTCGATTACATTCGCGCGAAAAAATTATTCGGATTTTTTTATGGAAGACGCATCACCCGGCTCTATTGGTAACGTCAATGAATCTGGTTGGTTACGGTCCATTTTGTTCACTGAATGGTTTCCATGCTTTATCGAGACTTGTGAACTTGCCTGTTGTCACTGTCAGACTAGAACCGCATTTGTGATAGATCTTGCCCATTTAAATCATGTTATGGATCACTTAAATTACATACCAAATAAAAGCTTCAACCACTAGACAAATTTTTCATTTGTGCCATTACGGAACACCAAAGCAAAGAAATTGGAGATTTCTTATTTTATTCTGCACAAATGCCCAGACCTTATCATATGTTTCTTATTCTTTATCATATCTTTTAGCCGTGCATATCTTTAGAAAACCACCGGAGACATTGTTCAAACGATTTCCGAGCAGAAAGCGTTTTCACATTCCATCCTTATGTGTTTAAATAGGAAGATTTGTCTTACATGAAGCGAATACTGTATATCCATCCTATATCCCAGATAGTCAAGAAACCAATGCATGACTTTGACAATGGCACCGGGATGAATATGGTGGTGTAAGAGCCAGTGTGCCTTTGGTTTTCTTAAAGTCATTCCGGGTGTTTCTGCTGCCAAAAGCAAGTATCCTAATTGAAGAACTATACGGAAGTAAGCATGCTTTGATAGCATTAAAGTTAACCGAATTGTAAAACTAAGCAGTGATTGGTGGAGGCAGAGGCAGCAACGAGGACATAATACACTTAGAAATAGTGCATCTGAAGCAGCAATTGAAAGCTAGTACCTACTCACATGTATAATTGAACACCTCCGAAAAAAGTTGCCTTATATTAAGAACATCGTCTTATTCGGCAATGTATATGCAGGAAAAAGCATTCGTGCCAAGGCTGCCAGGATAGGTTTATATTGTCTGTGCTGGTCCATGAGTCGAATATTGCATCTGTGATTTTTATCCCTTATTTTTAATGATATACTACACATTTAATGTGTCTGAGACAACATTTTTTGCTGTTTGGTAGTATTTGTGGAGTGTATGGAACGATATCACGAGGAAGTTCCCCGAGACTACTTGAATTGTTAAACAATGAGCAATAGCAATATATGAAACAATATATAAATTATATTAGTCAGCCGCCGATTAGAGATTTCAACAGCGAAACTTATGGCTCCTGGACATCCATCCATCAGTACTTTCATCGACCGAAAGTACAAAATTGAAAGGGGACAAACATGGCAGACGAACTTTCCTCAGGAGGTTAATAGATGAAGAAATTACCATCGATAAAGCTACGGACGACCGACAAAGAGCTTGAATCCTTTTAACCTACGCGTTTGAAATCGACCTCTATCTAAAATTGAATCGGCAGAACATACGAGCAACGACATAAGATCCACCATAGATGATATCAATCCAACGTGCTGAACAAGGATTACAGATTTTAATGACCTCATCACAATACGGCAAGTATAGGGCAAATAAATTCTATCAAATTAAGGGAAACGACCAAAGTCCATCAGCAATATTCCGAAGGAATATCTACAATATTTTTGCAAGTTTGATCTCGCTGCCACACTGGGAAATCCAATATCAACAAGGTAAAACAGTAATTTATGACGGTTTCAACTACATTCTCAAAGTTTTCATTTCTTTCGAGTTTGTTCCCGTAATAAGTGAAGATTAGTATTCTTAGTAGAGCTGAAATTTGACAAGTTTCAATGAAAAAAAGGTTAAAACTAGTGGGGCGATCAGTTTGTTATCATCAAAATACCAACAAAACTTTTTAATATTCAATTATAAATCAAAATAAATATATAAAGATTATAATTTTAAAAGCTTTGTATAGAAAAAGGGTTCGTCTAGAAGCAACCGCACAGGGCTCGTATAAAAGGAAAGGTGCAATAATCGGCTTGTATAATGGGTTGAAAAAGTTCTTCAGATATTCATCGGATAATTCTTCTTGTTTTTTTTTTCGGGAAAAAATGAAAATTGTCACGTGTTTAGAAAATTTTCGTGAAAGAACAAAATGAAGGACAATCAATGCAAGAGGTGTTCCGGATATTCATAAGAACTAATTGGGATCAGAAGATTTAAGAATCTTGGGACGAAGTTGGCATTACGGGATTAGTTCTTCTAATCATTTATTTTACAGATGATGTTCAAAACTATAATAACTTGAAATTAGTAGATACTTAACCTTAAAAAAATGGAAGCGGATCTCATTATTTCATGTGAATAAACTATCATTAACAATTACATACATCACGCAAGAGCAAAAGATCGTGCATGCGATACCTGCGCAGCAAGCTGATTTTGCGCTTGAGGTGAATAAAAAACAATAACATAATTCGTATTACGCGCAAGTTACAAGAAAAAGACTGGGTTTTCATTACAAATGATTATATAAAAAGCTGATTTTCAAAGTCTAAACGTTGTTCTAAGCGATTTTTAATATCTATGTGGTGAAGCCACTATTATAACAAATGAAAAGAAGGAGAGAAATTCAAATTTCAAACCAAAGACAAAGACAAAGATAATTATAATTATATGAAAACTAGCATCAAAGCATCAAAAGTGCTAAGAAATATGAATTAGTTTACTTTATTACAAATTTTCAATGCAGATTCATTCGTGGGGTTTGTATTTCCCATGATATTTTTTTTTATCGAAATCCAGGTAATTTTTTTCAATTTCATATCAAAATTTATAAAGATATGAATTAAACCTGAATTGATTGAAAAAAAAAACATTCGTTCCTGAAGACTATTTCTTTTCGGGAGCGAAGTGGATGTAAAGCATTCAAGTGTTTCTTCGGTTCAGGTTCCAGTTTTCTTTGCAGCGTAGTTTATTCGGTTCTTAGAAAGTAGTTAATTTTTGGGCGTTCTTGATAGACGGATGTGTGATCGGATATAGTTTGTTTGTGTTGTCTTTGTGGAGTATATGTAGAATAAAAAATTCAGGCGAAATGTGCAGCACGCACGGAAAATCGAAAATGATGGTGGGACTTCCAACATTGGGAAACTTCTTTTTTGTTGGTTCGGTCCGGACGCATTCCTCTCCGAACAGAGAAAGCTAGCCTGCACTCACTTATTGGTCCTTCGATTGGTTTACCTCAAGTGAACCTTGAAGGTTCGTTGCCACACAAAGCAAGACGCATTGGAAAATCAAGTCAAAGAGAATGAAAAACGATCATAAGCTTGAGTCCTAATGATAACCAGAGCACTATGCATTTAAATGCATAAGCCCATTGAGAAAATAAAATGTAATCGATTACATTTGACCACCTTCTTGTGGGACTTTGGTATTGGAATCAATTGACGTTAAAAGTAAATCAAAACAAAATACCTGTAGAATTTAGAATAACTTTCGAAAAAAGATTTTGACTAGAAATCAACTTCACAATACTCTTTCATTTTTTCAGATAGAAGATAATTATTCTCACAAAGGAAAGATTGCAGCAAACCCAAATTTATGCAACAAAGAGGAATCCAGATTTACTATATTAGATGTGAAGTATCACATCAGAGGTGTAACTAAAGACTGTAATAGATTTTGTGTACATATATATTCGGAACTTCAGCTAACATACATAATGCCTGAATGCACCCATCGAAAAATTAATTCCCAGTGCGTCTTCCTTTTTTAAATGAATATAAACGCTTAAACCAAAGATAAATGTCACTTTTTCACCTGACATGCGCGGATGGATCAAAAAGCTCACAGGACTAGGGCTATGTTGGAGAGACTGAATGCAACTATTTTCCAAGTTCACAAGTTGTGACACCCTCATGAAAATTATTATTTTTTGAGATACAGTTTAAAAAAGGAAATACTTGGTAGAAAATTTGCAATTAGAAGAAAATTATGTTGTCAAATATTCACGACACTTCTTTAATGTAATCCGAACAAACAATTTAATCCTTTCGAAAGTACTACATTGCTTTCGTTTTTTAACACGGAGTATCAATATTACACCAGGGATTTCAGAGATGACCCTACTACATTCAATATTTTAAAATTAACTTTGTCATTACTCCTTTTGTCGAATACTGTAAGTGCCAGTATAAATTTACACAAATATAAAAATCATGTTTTGGAGCAGCGAGCGGGCAGCACAACACACGGACAAAAAACAATTTAACATTAATCATAGCGAAGAAAAACGCTAAAATACTGCTAAAATAATAAAACTAAAAAATAATAATTAAAAAGATATATACAATTCAAATGTAAATAGCACTACATATATACAATTATAAATAAAACTATATACAATTTCACGAACAGTTCGAAGTTCAGTAGATATTTAGTAGAAACGTTTTCTGATATGATTTTGGTCAAATGTGCGCTCCAATTATATATTTCTAAAGCAATCCTGTCGAACAATTCTGTAGTAAATAGTTTTCAGAATGAATGTAATGGCATTGAACACTACTTTAAATAACTTTAACTTTGAAAATTTTATCACTTTAAATGTGTTTAGATTATGATTGGCTATAATTGAATTTTCAACAATTTATTTATTTTCATTAATGCCTTCTTTTATATTTAATTGAGGTAAGTATTCCTTTTGGTACGACCGATTTCATTGAGGATCTTATTACATTCTTGCTCAGTAAACTCTTTACCATCGGGACAATATTAAATAACCATGGGATGATTCTGAAAACCACTCATTCCAGGTTCGATTAGCTTTAAAGGAAACTGGCAAGCTCACTATCGATTCAAGTTTAAAATAGTCAAAAAATGTAATTGAAATGTTTCATTTTTGGAGATCTACGAAAATTAAGTTAGTTTAGTACAATATGGAAACTCAAGAAGAACTTGAATACCGGTAAATAGCTGAGCATTCCGGTACAGTAGCCATCCATAAGAGAATAATTTTTTTAGCATCATAACAGAATTTCCTATTCGAACTAATTTTGATAAATATAGTAGGGCTTGTGAGTTTTTTGAATTATCATGTAACTTAAGTAATCAAAAAAATTATTTATCATACCTTAGCGTGAAGTGGAAGATTTTTTTTTGGAAATTCGACTAAATCGATCATGCCTACTATCCCTGCAAAAATGTAGATGTTCTTCATGATCATTAATATAAATATTGTTAAACATGCTATGAATAATAAACCTTTTACAAACCCGGAGCCAATTCGTCCTGAAATGCACAACACAGTTACATTACAATCGTATTAATTAAAAAATTTTTTTTGTAGATTAAAACAAAATTTTGTCAAGTGTTAGGTAAAAACTTTTGTACAAATATGCTTAGTGAAAATGTTTGCAGGTGTGAATATGTAAATATTTATATATATATATAATAATGGAGGATGGATCCAAATAATTTTCTACTTTTAAAAAGATTTAAAAGACAATATCAACAATTGAAAAAGTTACTTGGTGGAGTAAAACACTTGCGAGTTTCTACAATTTAAATTTTGATTAAAGAAAATATGATTGTAAATATGCAACAGGAGGCAAATAATTTTCAATTGAGCCATGGAAAGGAGATTTTTGAAAAATTTAGGATAAAATTTCAACTAACAGAGTACTTAAGTCGATAGCAAGTTTCGCTAATAAACTCTACCATTAAATGGTAATGCAATATTTCTTTTTCGTTTACTCTTTCAATAAAAGTGCAATAAGTAGGTAAAAGCTAAATACTTTGTGCTAGAAAAATATAAACATAAAGTGCAAAAGCAGTATGCAATAATATAAAAATAGTATTACATATTTTAAATTATGCTAGAGTTTATGCATATGAGCAAATAGTAAAAAATTTGATTGACTTGATTCCAGTCTTCCTCAAATGTTCAAACATTTAGAAATTTAAAAAAGAATAGGAAAATTAATTATAATTATAATGGGTGAAATGATTTTTTTCCACTTTCTCACTCTTTCGCTTTTAATTGCTCATTCTATTAAAACATTTTCTAATTTTGCTGTGTAGTTGTGTGAGTAGCAGTCACAGATAAGTGGATTCACCTGAAAGGACACACAAACGTAAAATAGAAAAAATCATACAAGATACATTCGAAATAAATTTCTTATGGATTGTTTCTCTACAGTATATACTAGCCAAATGCAAAATTCGTTTTTTGTTCTCTAAATTATGAAAACGATATTACAATTCAAAGAAATAAACAAATTTAATTTTGAATATTTCAAATGTATTGAAAAAACATGTTCTCTATCACATTCTCGCATACTAGCGATGATGACGATGATTACTTTTGTTGTTAGTAAACGTTTAGTTGAAAGTTAAATAAGTATAAATCAAGATTAAAATTATTTAAAGCAATATCATCCAAAGAACTTTTAAATTAATTACTATTTTCGTCCAAAGAAATGTCAATAAAGTTGTTAGCATTGCAATACCATTTTATATACACGAAATATTTGACTGGTTATTGATTAAGTACATTTCTAATAAATAAAGCAATCAGGAAACCGACCTGTCCATATATCATGCGTACTTGTTGCATTTCATAAATATAAAATTCACTACATAATCATTAGAAGATATTAATAAGACCTTACCCATCATAAACGAAAAATACCTTGTATTATAGAGGCATTGTTTGAATTCATACAATGATGATTGCAAACGTTCCTCATCTCAAAATTGCAAAGGGTACGGTAATTCACTTTATGTGTACTGTATATATTACAGCAATAAAGTATACATGTTTATTGTCCTTTTTAACTAAATGTAGTTTATAAAGCTTATATTTTAGTCATAAGGACAGACATTCAGGCCGTCTTGATCTGATGTTTTTTTTTTTTTTTGAGGATTATTTGATCTTCCTGTAAAATTATTACTACATATATAGAGATCGATGATATCAAGGTTGCCCCTAGTTAGTCGTGAAAGTGAACAGTCCTAAATGTCAGTTTATAAATGCTGATAATTGTGATGAGAAATCTTTTGCAACTTCAATTTAATTTGGTAGCCCTCTTCTCAGGTCGTTGCATAAATGAGTGGGTAGCGAAAGCTCTTATTTCTTTACCTAACCTTGACGAATGTGACTAACTCGAAGAAGCCCTGGGAAGAAAACATTGACTGACAAGAAGTAGCCTAGCCCAATCATATAGAAGGTGGAATCTATCTCAATGAATCAGAAAATGCTAAATAATATAAACTTCCAGGTCCTAGCAGACGTGAAGCAGATATACGAAATTCAACAGGAGGCCAAGGATTGCTGCGCCTTTGATGACAGTACGTATACAAATTCTGGGTAAGAAAAGAGAAGTGCCATTGAAGAATGTAGAATTTTTTTCAAATGTTAAATATGTTAAATCTCCGTCAAAACATAAAAGTTTGAAAAATTTCAAATAGATGATAAGAAACGCTCTGTGAGAACATCTTTGATCGTCGACAATCCTGTTTAATGCTTATTAGAAAAAAAATTTAACGGATACTACTTGTTTTTGCTTATGACGACTTCCCAGAGTAATGTTTTCGATTCAAACGCCTGCGAAAAATGTTTTGAAAAAAAAAAGAAATTTTTTGCTCATTTTTAAGCACAAGGGTTGTATGAAAATGTCATGTCAAAATGTAAAACTATCGTACTAAAGGAAACAAATTATCAAGAAACATTGGCGCATAAATGATCTAAATCCGATTACTATAAATATTAAAATCAATTATAAATATTAAAATCAGCTTTCACATCAACAATAAAATGGAAAATTATTTTTTGTCGATCCAAATTCTCCGATTGTTATATTAGATTCTAGAATATTGAGTCAAATGAATTTGAGGTGTACAGGGTGCGGCGCTTAAATCCGGACAAATTTCAATTCAAATTTCCCGCCATATAGTAATTCCGCCAGAGGTCGCTATTAGCGTTTTTAAAAGCCATGGGCAGCTAGTAAATAGTCTAACAACCTAATAACCTAAAAATGGCTGGGATGTTACGTACAAGTGCGGAGTACAACCGAAGAGTCGCGATTATCGAAAGTCTTCGCGCTGGGCGTTCACCGTCAGAAATAATTCGATTCTTCAAGTACCCAAGATCAACTGTCTACGATATTGTATCTAAGTACAATGTTTCTGAAGTGTCTCGAGAACCTTCTGCTAACCCTGTGAGGAAAACTCATTCGAGAAAACGCATGTCCTAGGTGTTGTGTCCAGCGAGGGTGATGTCATGCCACCACATTTCTTCGAAAAAGGACAAACTATCAATAAAGAAGTTTATCTGGAAGTTTTGACAAATGTCGTGAAACCTTGGATAGTAGCTGTGGCCACTGGGAGACAATACGTCTTTCAGCAGGACGGCGCACCGGCTCACACGAGCAATTTAGTCCAAAACTGGCTATCAGATAACCTGGACATGTTCTGGAGCAAAGAGTTCTGGCCCCCGAATAGCCCGGATTTGAACCCCCTGGATTTTTATGTTTGGAGCGTAGTCGAAAGGGTTACTAACAAGTCCAGGCACCCTAATGTCGCATCTCTACGCACCGCTATCGAAGCAGCATTCACCAATATGGACAGCGCTGCTTTGAAGAGAGCATGCGACCGTTTCAGGACCAGGATAGAAGCGGTCATTAGGGCTGAAGGAGGTTATATAGAGTAATTTTACTTTCAACAGGTACAAATATATTTCTGTAAATGAATTTTCAATTTTTTTCATGTTATGAGTAAATAAATTTGTTTTAAAACAGAAAAAACAATTTGTCCGGATTTAAGCGCCGCACCCTGTATTTGGCATAAAAAAGTGCGAATTGTGGGAGTTTTCGGATAAACATTTCGAAGGAAATGTAAGCCCAATCTATTTTTCAGCATTTTAATCTTATTGACTGTACTCTGATGTAAAGAACATATTGTCGAATCGAAGTCTTAATTGTGGTTAATTTTAAAATTCTTCGAGTTTGAGGCCATACGCGAATCAATCAAGTAATACGGAGCCTGGAACAAACAGATTTTCAAACTATCGCTAATATATGACTTTTAAAAGACACACATACAGTTTACTCACAATTTTTACAGAGTTTTGGATTTTAGCATGGTTTAGGATGATAATTATGAGCTTTGTCGACTGTTGAACTTCGTTTTGTACACCTTTTTGCCTTGCTTCTACGTATATGTCATCGACCTTACCCTGCATAGCGATTAATAGGGTACGAAATAAATTGGCGAATATCAAGAGTTGATATTTTCTTTCTCTCTCTCTATCAAACTCTTTGGGAAATCACATTGTATGAAACTTGTTAATTTTCCAAGAAATTCTGGCTTGCCATAAGCTATTAAGCAGGGAATTGTTACCAGTAAAATAGTGGACGGTATTAAGGTCCTTTGGAGTCCTGAGGAATTCTAGTTATCTAATGGTTAATTGAAAAATGAGTCTGCGAATTTTATATAGTAGTGATATGGAAAGTGTATGCTGACAGTATTACGTAATATGATTGAACGATACGATACTTCAAAACAATAGTCAGACATACATACATTGTATTCATTGTGGCACGAGCTCGCATAGGAACGCATAGTGACAACCATCGGATTTAAAAAATTTGGAAATTAAAAATATAACGAAGAAAGCCTTAACTGCTGTTTTCGAGTATAAAGGCTACATATTATATATATTACATTACATTGGATTACAGAAGCTAACTTTACGACACCGACAACACAGGATAAAAAATTAAGCTTTCAAAACAAGTACAAACCCCTTCGAAATGTTATTTGAATCCTCATATCTAATACCACTTTTCTTTTTCTAGACTGAGACAAAGAACAATAAATTAACAATGTAAAAATCGCAATACCATTTTAAGTGTAAAAGTTTGGACAATTTCCCTCAGTAACTCATTACCGCTACTATGTATTTGCCTTCAAAACGGAATGTGATATACCGAGCAAATTATATTAACTAAATATTCTCGATTTAATCATCTATTTTCTTTTTTTGCAAATTCTACTTACCTGATAAATAACAATTGATTTGTTAACAGCAAAATCTTTAATTCCTGGATTTGGCATTGGGGTTATCCTTTCATTTTAAAAAAGGTGTTGAGCTTATTTTTTATAATTATTTCAGTGGACTAAAACTGAAATTATATCAAGACTGCGTAATAAAGGTAGTAAAAAATGATTTTGAGAGTAATTTTCAATTAATATGGTACTTAGCTCATCAATCATCAAAAATATTTTCGAATCAGTACTTCTACTGTGTTTTCAATTTTGTTATAAGAGGTTTTTAGTATTTCTGCTTATTTGTTTAACATTCACTTCATTTCATGCAAGGCCTTATTTGTTTTTCATGCCAACATAATCGATTGAATTAAAAATTAAGACATAATAAAGCAAATACTTCCAATAGAAGTAACCAATCACCCATGCATTGATATTTCTAAGAGTGCATTTTTTTATATCTTATTTGAATTTTTTCTTAAAGGATGAAGCGCATGCAAATTGATGTATTGAAAAAAATACACAAACGTTTTCAATTCTCCTTGTCCCTGACGAGACATTTGCAAAAACTTAAAACTTATTAACCGATTTCAATAGGATTTTCAAGTAAATGTTGAGTACAATTACAAGGGGACTCATAGGTATCACATTCAGATAATAAACGATATTGCCTACGTATTGAAGAGTTATCAGTTGATGTCTCTTCAACTAATTTTTTTTTTGTTAATTTGTATTTTTATTTTATGCAAAAGAGAAATTTTGTAAATTTACAGTGACGATTGATTATTCATTAAACATCAGAAGTGCGTGAATTTACATCCGAACAAAGATCAAAAGTGCATTTGAATTAAAAAAAATTAAAGTAAATTTAATTTTTCCAAAATTTAATACGTACATATCAACATCATTTTTGTATGCGTCGCAGTTCATATACATCGACGTATGTTTTGATGTTTATCAGGTTAGCGTTAATAGATTTATTGCGTATGCGTAAGCGCGTTTTTTGCATTGCATTGAATTTTAATTGTTTTAGAAAATTGAGACCAATGTTTACAATCAAGATTTAATTGCAGCATGAAAAAATAGAAAAGAAATACCAATTAAATACGTTCAAATAGCACGCAAATATATATATAGCAGTCAAAAAAAATTTTTTTTTGTTGGAATGAATATCTATATATAATATATTGGAATAACACTCCCATTTTATTGGGAACAGGCTGAAATATGCAAGGAATTAAACGCCGGTTGTAAAAATATTTGAAAGTTTAATATCATGTGGTTGTTATTGGTCAATTGTTTTCCATCTACAGTCAATTGAATTTATAGTGTAATTATTCAATTGATTGATTAGAAATAGAAATCACGTTCACTTCACTACTGTAAGTAGGAAATACAATGCATACTTCTGTCGCTCCTTCATATTGAATAGAAATTTGCGCATGTTTTTCCAATCACAATAGCATTTACGTGTTGAGACAACTGATTATGAAAAAGCGAAAATAAGATGCTTATGCTTAAGACTTAAATGCATACACGAATTGCTGATGGACGATTAGACATGTGGTGTTATGTGAATATATTGATATCGACATTTATGAAACTATGATACAATGAAACTTAGAAGATAACAACAATAATACTATGTATTATTTTTACTCTCTATATACATTCCCCGTTATGATAGCATCAATAAAACACTGATTATTATTTATATTCTTCATTCTTTTATCGTCATTTTTAAGCCAACATTTAAAGTATACCTCTTAACACTTACTGAGGAGAGAATTCAAGTTATAAATCTTAATATATCAGCTATGCGTGTTAACAATCGATATTCTCTAACATGAATGCATGCCGGTTTAATTTTATACAGTTCAAAATTTCAAAAGGAAATGTCTGCAATCAATTGCTTAAAACTTATCAAAAATTTTATGTATTTACATTAATGTACAATACAAGTGTCGATGTTAGATCGAAAATAGAAAAAATTAAACCAAATAAAAAATGAGAAAGTTACAAATATGTTCTATCACTTATTTTTAGCCCAATATTATCGAGTCATCATGCATAAAGGACAATTTACTATAAAATGTTTCAATAGCAAGTTTCACGTGTAAGGATTTTTTTGTTTTGTAGGAAAAGCTTAATCAAACAGTCGATCACTTGATTCCTTTATGCATATGAACTCGCCATTTATTTATTTTTAATTCTTAAATCATCCAAAGTCACAGCCAATGACAAATATTATTTAGATTAATTAACACGTGTTGTATACACATAAATATCTGCTTACATATACTCTTATCACTTCGTTCATTTTGTACTTCAAAAAGAAGAAGAATAAGAACAAAAAATTAAACATCATACAAAGTAGATTTGGTTCTAAAATGATGCTTTTGGTATGTACTCTTTCATTTTTTTTGTAATTTCAATAGTTTGGTGTATATTCGGTGTCAACATTTCACTAATGTGTTACCTTAATGTATTTCTAATTTTTCATGCAAACATTATTATTTAGAGTAGCTCGTTCTGTTTATGGACACAAAAGCAGTAGATTAATTATTGTAGCGCAATTTGAAAAGGTGCAATTTCGCGATAATTTTGAACAAAAAGAAAACATATTACAAATCGCAGTGATGCCCATTTCAATTTGATTAATATGAGGTGCATGTATCTACATGTTCGATATATTTACATGCATTATTTTCCAAAGGAAGTTATTGTTCAAGAGGAACAGGGATTGTGCTTCTCATGAAATATTTTGAGAAAATCTTCTGACAATACCACCTATTAAGAAGAATGTTTTAATATTCACTGTCTGAATTGATGTAAACTTCTATTATGTTGCAAATGTTTACGGCTGAATTTCAAAACAGTTTAAATAAACCAGCACTAAATAATTGTTTCCAATCTGCTACAAGGTCGCAAGTGATAGACATCGCTGAACGTTTCCTAACTGAATTCTATTTGTTCACGGTTTAACCATCTTAAGTGCTAACTATATATCAATTACGACAAAACTTTAACAAACGTAAAACAGACGAATGTTAAGCAGGATGAATTAAACCTTTTTAAACTAAAAGGGCAACATTGGAGAACTGGCTCGTTTAGTTCATCAACCGTGCGACAGTCTAGTTTCTTAAGTAATCGCTTATGATAATTTAGAGCTACTTTATTTCGAAGCCAACATTTATTTACATACAATTTGCAATATAAAACATGAAACGCAATTGGGATAACTTCATTTTGGAAAACATGTACTCAGAGTGTCAGCTTAATTACTAAAGAAAGTACCTAAGTCTATCTGCAAATCGTATCAAAAAGGTCGGTAATTTTAAGGAAACACATAATATCCACCTCAAATGACACTAAGACGGTGAACTAGAAGGTCGCATTGTCAAGATGAAGCCACTTGTTACAGAACAAAACTTAGTGGAGAAGTCGGCATTCATAAAAGCAATGTTAGCAAGTACTAGATTTGCCGAATGTTCTGGTCTGTTGAAATAAAGTTTAATGTTGCCTCGAATGAGAAAATTTATTTCCATCCTCCACCCAAACAAGTGAAGCCCGAAATATATTTTGGAGATAAACAAACAAATTTCGACCCAAACAAGTGACGGCCGAAATAAATTTTGGAGATAGTCAAACAAATTGCCAAAAGTATTAAAATATGCAAAAATTATATAAAGCCTTTTAAGAGATTCTAACATGAAATAAAAATGTGTTATTTTTCATTCGTAAGTCTCAAATCTCAAACTTAGTAGAAATTGTTAAATAAAATTAAGACTACCTTCTTCATTTTCAGATTGCAAATTTCTTGAAATTTTAAAGATTTTTTTCATAAAGCCAATGCATAGACCTTCATAATAAGCGAAAAAACTTTTATTTTCATTTCAAGGATCCAATATCAGATTAGCGGACAATGTGAAGTTTCCTGAACTGAATAATATACGGGTTCCAGATGCAAGCCTACGCATGTTAACATTTTACAAAGTGTACTCAATATCGCTTCACTTAAAAATCTGAAAGGGAGCTTTTCAACTAGATGTTGAAATTGTAGGCAATATTCATATTTTTATAGGATTTTGACAATAGCGAAATTCAAATTTTATGCGTAAAGCACTGGAAAAAGGTATTACGTTGTGAAGGACTTTGAAGGTTGTCGAAAAACATATTTGAAAAAACGTAAAATTATTTCACATATGTTTAGGTGATGCTGTCGAACATTTGAAGAGGGCACAAAACCTCTCGCAATCGAAACAAAAGAAATACAATTCGTGTGAAAAAAACATTCTAGATTTTCTTGCAAAAAAAATCTGACAATCGTAGCACAAAGTGACTACCGTGTATGATTTAGCGATAGAATACACTTGGTTTGAATAAATTTTAAAAATATTAACCTTTTTGATTGACATAAAAGTTAGAATTTAGGTGTTGCAGTAAGAAATAAATCACAAATATGGGTAAGTTACTTAAAGTTTCCCAATCTGCCGTGCAGTTCGTTATCAAAATATTCATGGAGACATGGTCTCACTTCAAAAAGACACGAACAGGCTGAAAATGTGTGACAAAAAAAACTAGAACTGATCATGGATGGAAATGGAAACAAGACTCTGTGAGAAAAATGGACAAAGTTGCTACTGAGGTTGCTCAGTTTGATGAGATTGGCGAAAACAGAAAAGAACGAAAAAAAAAGAACGGCGAAAGCAAGGAAGAAACCAACAAGGAGAATCGATTGGAAGGGAATCATTGAAAAATAACGTACACAGAAAGACGATGGGCCAAACTTTCTCTTGCCGATGAATTTAATGTTCAGGTTAACATTGTCATATCAACGTGAGCAGCTGGTGGTGAAAAAGAAATGTTCATTTACGAAAGCCTTATGAAAATAAGATGAAATATTTACAAAATTTAGTCCTACCAATCCTTTTATAAGCCAGAATCTGATTACAGTGCATTAAGGAGTTTGTGTATTTACTGGTGTTTCCACGCATTACCAATTTTACAACTGAGAACAAGAAAGTTTTTTTTTAATTTTTATACAAATATGTTAAGTGCATAAGTGCAAGTATGCAGTGTATTTAATAAAGTTAATAAAAATATTGAGTTAATATCGAACGTCGATTCTGTTAATATATGAAAAGTTATTTTCAAAGCACAACACCAGCAATTTTAGGAGAGCTCTAACGTATTATACCAGGTGCTTGTAATCAGTTTTGATGTTTAATCGAATTGTGACTTTAACTAGCAACTATAACTATAAAACCCAGATTGGTTGTCCTTCTAAACATTTTTGAGTGGATTTTTCGATAACGAGTGTCATGTTTTTTCATAGCAATATCCTCGATATGATGGTAGCAATGTTTTCGAATACCCTAATATACAGTATTCTTGAGTGTGTTTTACTACTCGCGTTGTTTATAACAAATCCAAAGGTTTCATTGGTTGAAAGTTGGATATCGCTTAATAAGCGAGTCTGAAGTTTGCAGTAGTTCATGACAAGTTTGTGTTATTGACGAAATTTAGGATGTAGTTGATAAAAGCTAAATCCTTTTTTGACGAAATTGAATATGAATATGAAAAATATGAAATATGAAATTTAGAACAAGTTTCATTAATTACGATTCCTTTTGAATATAAACACTATCTACAATCAAGTTTATCAATATTTACATAAGAATACGAGACGACATTCCTTAATGGGTGTAATTAATAAAGAAATAATTGAAGATTTATTAAGAATGTACTTTTCATTGTAAATTAATTGTGAGCATATCAAGATGGAAAGAGAAAACAAACCTATAACAAATCCAAATTCCTCAAATTGTTAGAGATTACAATAAAATTTTGAAAAGGTGTTGAATTTACAAAGAAATAAAGCATTCATCTCTGCAATAAAGGATATCAGGACTTTTATATATCTATTCAAGAGTTTAGTCCTAATTATAACCGATAGTAGACAGATGAGGGTCCTCACTACAGTTGTATACATTCAAATATGACAAAAATACCTACGCCGGGAACGATAATCCCATTCACCTCAAATAACAATTGTATTTCTGGTAACCAAATTCTAATCGATGGGTTACTTATATCTCTCACCAAGCGAATTTGGCGCATTAGCATCCATCATACAAAATGAGGTTCAAATCATATCAATGCGCCATCAAATAAACTTCATTTTAGCAACCTTTTTTAGTAAAATATCAACTAAGCTAAGATGAAAATGCAAAATGAATAAGATAATGCGTTGAAGAATTGGATTTTTGCCCTCTTTATGGGTCATTGAATTAGATCAAATGACCGAATTTTAGTTCTCACAATTTTACTTCTTAAAGTAGAATCATCCAAAAATATTCTTCCTTTACCCAGCATCATATGAAAGAGTTCACGAACATTCATAGAATATTTCAATATGTGACTTTTTTAAGATGGTCATCTGAACAACTATACGACAGAGGATACTGTCAATTGCTAAAGCAACGTATATTTCATACCATCCAAATGTAAATATTTGTAATGAATTCATCTTTAAATAAGATTTATAATTTACTAACTTATAAAAAATTTACTAATTTTATGTACTTTAATTTTTAATATTTTAAAATCTTTTTTAAACGATTTTTCTTCTAAAATCTTTTTTAAAATTCAAATAAATCATTTCTAATTATTTATTTTTCAGTTTCTTTTTTGAGTGGTATAAACATACCAACGAAAGTTGAACGTGCTAATGACTAATGACTTTCAGTCGGCGATTAATACGAACGAATTTTGGTGAGAAATTTGAAATGAGAAAAAAAGGGAGTAATTAGAAAAAAAAAGACTGTGAAATTAATTTTTAAAATGTGGTCTCAACATTTTCAGAATCGATTTATTAGTCGTTCAGATTTTTTGAATTAATTTAATAATTCAACGAGATGAAAAGAAACCATGAATTTTATTTCAGAAGGATCGAAAGTTGCTATCGGTCCGTAATGAAAGAGTGTAAAATTTTATAGTAGTTGTAAATTTTCAAAACTATCATCTTCAATCTAAAATATAAGCCTACCGCCTACAAGCTTCATAACAATATATTACTAAAAAAAATTTTGAAGTTAATTTATGAACGATCGAATACTATTCGTTTAGTTCAAATATAGCTTTAAACTTTGATTAATTTTAATTTATCAGAATTTATCTATTTTCATTTATCAAATATTTATAAAGTACGATTGTCTAATTCTATGTGAATGAAAATCAAAACAAGATTATACAATTTGCATAATAAAAAAATTTAGATTCCACCAAATCAAAAGGATTAAATCATTCGAATATAGATATATGTACAATTCCACAAAAAATTTATACAATTCTTCTTTCCCAAATTATCCTACTCAAAGGCTGGTATAGTCGACCTAATATTTTATACGAAGTTCAGTCTTGCATCAATGGTACACAATGGCCTGGTAAAATCTTTATGTGATCTCATTACCCACATTGCCAGAGGTTAAGTGGATGGCATCCGCATATTCATTATGCTGAACATAAAATGGTGGTACCGGTGATATTCAGGACTTCTTGAAAAAAAAGTCTCGAAAACATATTGAAACGATTATTTGTTTATCATTTCTATCATTTTATCAAGAGGCAACAGCAATAAATAATAACTGAATTTGCGGGACACTTTTTATATTAATTGTATGTTAAACAAACAATTTTTTAAGTCCTTACGATTCTAATGCATCTAACACAAGAATATTTAATACAGGAACAAGGAATCATTTTTTTCATTTTGGGCAAGAGTTGCAGTAGTATATTTCATTTTTAAACAAATGAAATTGGAAACATAACCAAGGGCTACGGTTGGGAAATGGTTGAAACATGTATGTAGGGATCATCACTGTTTTTTTTTACTCTCCCAAAAAGAACCGAAATTTCGCGAAATCCACTGCATTGTAGAACATCATAAAAATTGAACCATATTTTCAATCTGAATATTATAATGATTTTCACCCTAAACAAGTCGACTCATTCGCAAATCAAAGCGTTGATAAATTTATTTTGTCAAGTTTTCATTGAATTTAGAAAATAAGAGTTGAGTTTACAAATGATATGAGCTGAACGAATAGCACTATAAAGAAATGCATTTGTATTCTCTTGTGTAAACAAGCGAGAAATAGCCGAGAAGGTGGTTAAAAATTCTCATTTATTTATTGACTCAATGTTTATCTCATTCATAATTTTTTGATTGCACTTGAATTATGTGGATGATCCTGCAAGACACAATTCATCAGCCATATTATCAACTCCTCAAATTCATATTTAAAAAATGTTTATAAAATCTCAAAAAATTTAGCTAGAACGTTTTCGATTTAAGTGCAAAATTCCGTG
Source organism: Stratiomys singularior (assembly GCA_954870665.1). Lineage (NCBI taxonomy): Eukaryota > Metazoa > Arthropoda > Insecta > Diptera > Stratiomyidae > Stratiomys > Stratiomys singularior. The sequence goes on from OX940879.1 coordinate 34,631,184, forward strand.
AGTGTCAATCTATCACATTTTTCTTTGTTAATTTGTTAATAAATTTAACTATAAATAGATCCAAATAATAACTAGCGACATAAATTAACTTCTTTAAGTCGATTCCCGCCGCGATCGACGACAAAAACTCCGAGTAAGTAAGGATCTTAGGCCGAAACTAAGTGGTACATTTGACTGGCGTCTATTTGTAACAGATGATGGTTCAATTAATATTGGTTTACTTTTAAGCTTTGACATCAATTTCTTCGATGGAATGATTGACGACGAAGATGATGAAAGAATTAATGTACGCAGAATATCATCATTATTATCATCATCGCTATTATTACTACTATTCGAACTATTACTTAACGGAAGATCATTGTCATCATCATTCTTAGCATCATCTTTATCTACAGCACAGGCGGTGGCACCATCACCACTACCATTCTCTATCATATGATTTAATAGTGACGATGTCGATGATGGCACTGACATTGGCATGATGGGCGTGTGACGACCAATTGGCGTGGTGGACATCATGACAATATTTTCGGAATATTTTCTTCCTAATTCATAGGCCGTTTTGCGCTTACCTTTATTGCTCGAGTCCATACGACAAAATTCTATAAAAACGAGCAGATCATTGTTTTTGATAGAATACATGCATGTAAATTATTTGTTTTGAGGTTGAATATTTTTTTATCTGTGTTGTAGCATAATGTTATAAATTTTTTTTAAATAACTGTAAATGTAACAATTAAATCGAATTAGCATTCACGAATATTTGTACTTTTAATGTTCATACATCAATCACTGAAGTTCAGTTTTAATCCTTCAAATAAATATTATAATACATAATCGGAAGCAGAAATGCTAAGGACAGCTAAAGTCCAATACCATCAAACAAACAATACCAATACAAAAAATACATTTGAATAAATTTCAAATTAACGAGCGAATACGTATTGAGTTAAAAAGCAATTGCATCTTAAAATTATAATACTAAATTATGCTAAACATTGATTTTTAACAATAATATCGTAATAATTCCAAAGTTATCATTTGGTGTTTCACCAATTTGATAGCTTTTGCATAGTACCGAGGTCAATACGAGCAAAATATGTACAAAAAAACAAACAGGTAATTTCTATAGTATTTTATGAAAAAAGCGGTACAAATGCTCGGAAAATAGATTATAACATTACTATGTACTTAAAACAAATATCGACGCAATCACACATTGATCAAATGATAAAGTTACTATAAAAAGGCCCACTTAGAAACTGCGGCTATGACTGCTGTAAGAAAGGCCACTTTCTGTGATTGAAGTGACAATTTATGGTCAAATCGAAAGGGACCACATAAGATAATTGTGCACCATTTTCTACTCTTTACAATAATTGTTAATTTACATGTTTTACTAACTACTTTGTAATATCCTGCGAAGCCCCTAGGATATGTTTTCTCGAGCAGCAGCAAACGGAGTTGGTGTAAAAATTTAGGAAAGAAAATAAGTCAAAAATCAAAGAATGAAAATGGAAACAGACGCAAGAACCACTACAGACAAAGTGCGGGGGCGAAACCGTCGAGATGAAGCAGTGAGTCCAGCTTGGGAATAAGGCGTTTTATTCAGTTTCTATTTTTCCAGAAAAATGAGAATTAAAAAAAGCTCTAACCCTGGATGGGAAGCATGGTTTGTTGAGCAGACTTTCTAACAGCACAGAATAATCATCGGAGCAAACGAAGATGGAACCCTCATGGTCATTCAGATCAAGCCAAAAGTCTCAGAGGAATTGCAAACTTCAGTGGACTGTTCATTTATAACATGTGAACGACCATCAGTGATTAGAAAGGGTATTTAAGGGGAACACCGAATGACCATTGCCAGTAAGGAAACCTATCAAATGTCTCAAATCAATCTTTACAATTTACTGTAGGCGTTCACTGAACTTTTCTGAGTTCAACTATTTTGAACTATCGAGCAAATAGATAAAAAGTCGAATCATTGTGAACTTGTAAAAGATCATGTTTATTCTTAGCAATAATATGTACGGGAGAGGAAGCGTAAGTCTACTGTAAAGTTCATTTTCAAACGATCTGCCTTACGTGAATGGGAACAGCACAATAATACGTGCTCGATCAACACGATCAACTTAAAGTTTCCGTCTTAAATCACCAGGTTATCATGAGACTGTTTAGTACTAGTAGTAGTACTAATGTATGAATTAAACAGTTAGACGAAAGGATTTGCATATGTTCGTACTGTAAAGTACGATTGATAAAACTGGAGGTCAATTCAGAAAGAATTATTTGAACAAAATTAAATTTTACGAAAGAAATAAAGCAACCATTATCAAAGGGTGATTACAAAAGGACAGGACAGGATAGATCCTAGATAGGACAGATCCTTATTTATTTTCCATAACACTTGAAGAAGAAAATCCAATGTGTGTTTGCAAGAAAATTCAGCCTAATTTGTATAGAAAATTATAGGACCAATTCGCCAGTTATTTTGGGATTTTGATTCATTGTTCAAGTCCTTTGTGCTGTGTTTTATAGATAAATTACTACATACAAGAACGTACGATTCTAAATAATTTTCATGGATTCATCGAATAAGCGTTCCTATATATGCATCTCCCTATAAAGACGAACACAATCGTCTAATCGATTTCTAGTTTTTTCAAGTTTAAATTGTATAGTGTTCAGTGCTCGAGTTGATTTTGCAGACTGTGCGAGCAAATGATGATTGATTTGTCGGGGATGGTGCACGTCAACCCTTACAGGTCTATTGTGCCCCCGCTTCCGGTTCTCCTAGAGCGCCTCAAGCAGATCGATCTTTATGTGAAAGTCAATGATCTGCTTGGGCCTTAGGCGTCTTTATTCCTCCTCGACAAGGAGGCAGCTCCCAAAACTGTCTCTTGTCCTGCGGGACAGTGCGTCGCTGAGCAAATGAAGATATACGAGGGTTATCGTTAAAGTAACGCTCAGCGTGCTCTAGTGACCATTGTAGGAGACATAGACAGCCGATCGAAACGTCAATATTCGTTTCATGCGTTTGGATTCGTTTAAAGAAAAAATGTTGTAGACTTAACAAAAAAACGGTCAAGTTGGGGTATTAGCAATAATGCAATGTGCGGACATTCCCATCCCCGTGGAAAGAGTCCACGGGACCTTAAGCCCATGCCACGTTCAAAGAAGCTTGTGGAAGATTTACTGTGAATCATGAAACATTTTAAAAGCGAAACGAGAAAGTCAATAGCCAAAAATATAAGAAATTAACTTTATAAACGATAAATTGGCAGTAATCGCCGCTGATCGAGCTTGATAGAAGTATGCCACAACATTTTTATTCTAATGCCTTCCGCCCCAAAGTAACATTGCAAAGAAGGTGACTTTTTCGTCTATGCTGGCACATAAATTAATGCATCTACCATAGAACTTTTCGGAAAATATGTTTTTATTCGCGGAAACAATAGGCATATAGAATGTCTTACCTTTAGGGTTTTATTGTAAATGTTACGTAATTTTCTACCTTTTATTTATGTTCCGAATACTGTAATCCAGTGAGTACCTTCCCGAAAAGCAGTGGGCGTTTTCGAAAGGACGGAACTAAGAGAAATTTTTGGTTCGTTCAAAGATCACCCAAAGTGTTGATATTTTCATTTGGCAATGTAATGAGTGTGCTAATGTCCCTTGCTTGCAACAACTGATATTAGTTATGCTTTGCCCCAATCTCAAATTTCACTCTTGAGAAAAATCTTTAGAGTGGGATGTTAACATTTTACTATATGTTACAATTTTGACTATAGTGTTACATGCGAAGTAGAAAAACGTTGAGACAAAATAATGATTTACGGTTAACCTTCAATGAAGTCAGAAGTTTCTTGACCAATAAAATGAAATCAAAATTTCCGGTTCAGAAATATTAAAAAGATGAACAATAAGTTGATTGGTCTGATCGAAAATTGAATCTTTGTTCATATCAATTATCGAAATCCGGAAAGTAAAAATCTAATTGAAAATTATTTTAGAAACAAATTTTTTAAGTGGAAAATGAAATTTTTGTTTGAAATACGAAAACTATGTTGTTACAATTTAACTATGGTTCCAACTGGTTATGACAAGGAGACGAATATTTTCACACTAGCTCATACATTGTGTTTATATAATTGAACGTTGAACAATTCCTTTTACCTTAACTATTACGCTTTCACGATGATCATGATCATCTATAAACTACTTTTCTTTCGTAAAATTTATTTGTTTTTCGAAAATAATCTAGCAAATTACTTGTTTTTGGTTGTACATACACATTGAAAATTTTATTTATAAGATGCAAATATTCGAAAATGTTAAAAAATTGAATATTTTACATTTAACTTGAAATAAATTTGGAATTTACAACAGTATGCTACCGAAAAAATCAATTAAATGAAAATTTGTTTGCTTTGTTTTCGATTAGAATGGAGTTTTTATTAAAATGATATTAGATGCATAAATAATATAGATATAAACAAAATGTTCATTAACAATTTAAACATTCAAAATTAAAATTAATTAATTGACTGTTTCCTAATTTAGATTTAAATAATATATTTTCATTATTCTATATAAATGTTTTATGTTCATAACAAAAGAAGAAAAAATTATATTACATACATTTTTACCTATTGTATAAACTATACAAATAAAACAGCAGAAATCTTTTATATGATTATTAAAAAAGGTTTTCCATAAATTAATGTAATTTAAAATAATTGAATCCTTTTCTTTTCTTCTCTAAATAAGATTATAACGATTTTAAGTTAAATTAAAACACTTAAATTATAGTTTGAAGTGAACTTGAATGTTTTTAATAAGTTATTGTTGTGCATTACCAAAAAAGTGCCTGTTCTCATAACAGATTTAGTTTTAGGCTGAAATTATGTATTTCTCTCACTATGATCTATCGATTGAAGTCCATTTTTGTCGCTTCGTTTTAGTATTGTAGCTTTGCTTTAGTGGTTCTTTTGTAAAACAATTCGACCAAGTATTGTTATAAATGGCAACATGTGACTATATTATTGAAAAGTCTGTCATAAAAATTATAAATTCAAACGATGTTTACAATACCAATGAGATGTATGGCCAACAATGATGTAGTACATAAAAAATAAAATGTTCGGCCTGAAAATCACACACGAGTGTAAGGAATACTTAAAATGTAACAAAAACACCTCCTAAAACATTAAAATGAAAGACAATGCATATTTCACTCTGAGTCTGTATGAAACATTAGAAAGTTCTTGCGAACAATGGAATAGAAAATATGCAAACATAATTATGCTATGTGATTCATTATAATTGTTTGATGAATGTTAAAACCGCTGCATGTCTTGCTTTAGAAATTTTAACTTGTCATAACGAACTGTACAATACATGCATGCGCAGTATAGGCTAGGAATATCGCTATAATTTGTTGCTATCTCAGAGGAAAATTATTGAATTCTAAACTGAAACCCTACACAAGGAAAAGAATTATTTGATGTGATATCACAAAGTCTCGGCGAAACTTTTAAATTAAATCCAATTGAAATTTTTTTTTCCATGAACGTTATATACTAGTACCCTCTTGCGACACATTGGACAATAAACGAAACGTCTTAACTCTAAACACAACAAATTCGATTTGTTTTATTATTTTACGAGTCATTTTAAACGTGCCGCAATAAAGTTCAGTCAATTATCAAGTTTAATCAAAGTAGAATTGTTTTAACTCATTTGCCGTTGTTAGAACCGGCGTTTGAACATTTGAGAGTAAAAAAAGAACATTGAGAGAGAGAGAGAGATTAACGATTTTTAACAGATGTTCATGGCTCGGTCGAAGCCAATGTGCCCCAAAAGGGTTTATGTGCTATCCAATATAGTCACAAAAGGTATAGAACATACATTTTCCAATGTGTTAAAAGTGGAAATCTGACGCGGATACACAAAGACATTGGCGCTACAAAGGAATCAGCGGAAAATGAATTAGGTATAAACACTTGCCGATTAGCGACGAGTTCAGAGAAATGGAAATCAAGGAGCTACCTTTGCAAAGTAGAATTTCCATTTTGATGATTATTAACAATTTATATTTCGGAACGATTTTTTTATTTATTTTACGATTATATTTATTTTACGAACGATTTATTTTTTCCGTTGTTTACCACAAATATTTTTCTATACTATACAGGAGTTGGCAAATACACAAAATGAAAGTAATTGTCGAGTAAGTAAAGTAAAAAGTTGACGGGAAACAATTTTACCGGGTTCTGAATGCATTATTCAACTTTAATCAAGCTAAATCATCAACGTTCAGATCAAAATATTTATTTCATAATATATAAACGATGTTCTAATTTATTGCGCTATTAAAAACCAGACCGATTCCATTAAAATAAATTAACACTTAGATCACTTCAGTTTTTAGAAAGATATGAACAACAGCTATAAGAAAATGCTAGGTAATCCCTACACATTTTTTAATCAAAGAACATTTTAAGGTTTTAGGATTAACGAATCTCAGCATAAAGCATCCAAAGCTGTACATCAGTTTTTAAATAACAGCTCCAAGGCGCAGCATGAATTCGCTATGTAGAAAATTTTTTTACGTGATTGTAGTTACGAAAAAACAAACAGAATTTTAATAAGAAAATTGGATGTTGAGACTATTCTACAGGGTGATGCAATCAGGACTAGATTGATTTTGATTCTTGATTGAATTTATGCATATACCAAGGCTGGGTGCTTAGATTATCGGCGAAAGGTTTTTAAATTTTCGCATGGGTTTCAGAAAAATTTTACTATAAATTGTTCGGTACATGAATTTGCAGAATAAACACTATTTCTCCGTTTCATATCATTCCCCATTTTTGCAGTCTTTTATCACAGTAAAGTTGCAGTAGCTCGATTTAAATATAGCAAAATCAGAATTATTTTCCATTCATTTTCTGAATCGTATATTTTTAAATTGCTCATTGATAAAAAAAAAGTAGTGATTGTCACAAACAAATAAGGTAATTTCACAGTAACCGACATTTGAAAGGCATGCAACATCAAAAATTTGTTTGAAATAATTTTCCAAGTTTTTATAAATCCTCTACATCGTCATTTGAAAAAGGTGAGTTTTATAAAACTTTGAACTTTCATTCATTAGCTTTATTATTTGAGCAACATAGAACATTTTAAGGGAAGAGGGGGTTAAATCTTTAAATAATTTATATGATTTTTGATACTCAAAGAAGAAAATATTTCAATTAAACATGAGATTCTCGAATTGAAATGAGATTCTCTTTACTTCAACCATAAGATTGGTGCGACTTGAACCCTTAAGATGCAAATTTCAGCGAAGATACGCATATTCAGTATTGATTATTTGAATTGAAAATTAATCTTTGTACCTAGCTCCATTCTAGTGCATAATTCTTTATTATGTGTGGCAAATGTCACGCGTTTCATTCTCAACGATAACCGAAATGTATTGAACTGATTTTGAATTAGTAATAAATTAAAAGCAATATCATTCGATTATCCGTGATGGCTTTTAATTCAAATTTTTGTTGATAACGTTATTGCTTTGTGTCGTTATATTTTATTTAGATTGAAAATTTGCAAACTATTCGTAAGTATAAGAAAATAAATTTTTGTTTACTTTAAAAAAAATTGATAAAACGCTATTGTCTTCTTCTTCCTGTTGAAACTTCTCGAAAACTTTCTTATGCACCACTCATCAGAAATATAAAATTTATTAGAGCTTTATATAGATTCTATTTGCTTTTTTATTGGATTGGTATTTCAAAGTAGTCAAAAAAATGATAACGTAAATTGGCCGAAATAATTTAATCGACAAGTAGAATTTATGCACCAAATATTGCGAGATCCTTTGAAGATGTGTATTTAATTAACTCAATAACAAGCTCAAAATATCAAATTATCCGTCGACAATCATTTGGTAAGTGATTACGATTTAAATTTCAATCCAACTATTTCAATATAAGATGATGCAAAAGAATCTGCAACTACGAAATGCTCATAACAAACAAGTAGAACCTTAATGAGACCGAAGGAATAACTTCATTATGTCAGTTATAAGTAACAATTTGTCTGTCATTGATTGAAAATTGATTAAAGAATGAATCCGAAATGCTCTATTTTCAGGATGTTAGAAAGAAATTAAAGTTAAGTGCAAGCACTTTTCGTGTAGATTTTAATTGATAACTGATGAAACTTTTTATATATTTTTAACAGGCATTACATTCTTTCCAACAGAGAATGCAATAGAATTTTAGTTTAAAGTGCGAATGAAAATTTATCTTTTGTTCATCGAAAAATTTTTCTAGTTAATAATTTTGCAAACATTTTTAAATAGATAAAACTCTAAACGAAATATTATTGGAAGCGATAAATTATCAGAAAAATTTCAGCGACTTTTTAATAAATTATAACAACTATATGAATAAGTTAAAAAAATTTTCTATATATTTTTGTTTTTCCATTGAACATAAATATTATTAAATTCTCAACGATCGACTTTGTTACTTGGCCGAAAGTGGTACTAGTGAGAGAGATATATTCCAACCTACAATACAGTACAAACAATAGTAGTGTGCACATAGAGAATATATGTTTACAGAACAGATCAATTTCGAATCTTGTTATAAATAATATATATATAGATGTATATATATGTGTAAATGTATGTATATGTCTAATCAATGTACAATTGGTTTTTCTTTCAAATAAAAATGAAAGAAAAGAATTTAACTTTTACATTTCTATGAATCTTATAATTGAAATGTTTTAAGTTTTCACACATGACCTCGGCTTGGCCAGCATTCTTCATTGTTTTGTTTTTCTCATTAAAATACCAAAATTTAATTCTATATTTCAACTAGAAAAGCGAATATTAAAATTTAGATTCTAAACTATCCATTTATTTTACTTAGGCTCGACAATTATATGTTTATCCTTAATTTTAGTTGAATCATCAACAATATCATCACCAAACACATTTACGTGATCGCTAGCGCTTTTTTTATCACGGATGGCTGTTTTTGCACTGTTTGAGTTCGTTTTGATGCAGCCTTTGTTTTTGCCATCAAAGCTTTTTTTCGTCGTCAACATAGCATGTAAGGACGATGCTGACGGTGAGGATGCGGATAATGGTGCTGGCAAACTGGCACATGGCTGTTGTGTTCGTCGTGGCATTGACTTTTCAAACTCATTACAATTATTGCTATTAGCATTCGAAGTAGCACTTTCTGTTGGTGCTGTTGTTGCTGCTATACCGCTTTTACACGAACTGTTTGAATTTTTGGTTGATTTGCTTTTGAGGACCGAATCTAAATTTTGCCTAAACGCTCGAAAACTGAAGGGAGCACAACGATTTGCCTTACCTGCAGGCGGCGAAGAAGAAATCAATGCAAACGCAATAGAATCATTGGTGCAAATCGTTGATAGTGTCGACTTTGAGGGGATCGCGGATATCGAGTTGGGTGATGTCGGGAAAAGTGTTGATGGCGAAGGTTTTGAGGGAGGATCAAGGGATTTATTTGAATCAATACATGGAGAAAGCTTTTTCGATTGTTGTGTAACTAAATTCGTCCAGCAATTGTTCGTTTCTACGTTCAGCTCTTGCTCTTGTTGACTTTGTTCGAGTGCAGTGTTAATTTTCGCGCTCATATTTATTGAAGCGTCTACTGTATCCTCATTTGCCGTTGCTTGTTGAAGAACCAGTGTGCTGTGCATTTCATCTGAAGGTACTTTGAAGCCAATAGCACATGAGTCAACAGGTTTCGCCACAACAACGCTACCTTCAGACAAACTATTGTCGTTCGCTTTGCTCCGCCTTAAAATTTGTTCACTTATTGTCTCTCCGCGAAGCTTTATCCTGTCTATACTGTTTAGGGGACTTTTCATTGGTGATGAACCGCCAAAACTAAGTTGCTTATCACATAACGACGAATAGAAATCGTCGTGGTCACTTGTACTATTTGTTCTTGTTCGGTGATTTAATCGTGAATAGTTAAACCCTCGACCATTCTCACCGCCCATGTAATCGGCCTCTTCACTTACGTTACTTATTATATCCGTGATGCTATTCGAACCCATATCCGTTTCGATTCCTTCGCGTTTAATCATAACGCCACTGCTACTGTACGCGGGTGCATTCGTCACTTTGCGAAAGTTAACCGATTTGGCCAATGTATCACACAAATCTGGATCTGATTTCATACTCGAAAGCCAACGACGAGCCTTCTGCATTTTCTTGCTTGGATTGTTGCTGTTGCTTATAGTACTGTGTAGCCCAAGTGTTTTGTTCGAAGGTTTCGATGATTTGCTTGCGCTGCTTGCCATTTTCGTCAATATTGAACTGCCCACCGTGGACAAGTCAGGAGCAATCAAAGTGTTCACGTTTCCTTGCTCGTTTACCTTCGAAATCAATTTACTACTAATGATAGAGCTACTACTACTACTTGTATCCATAACATTACTGGCATTTGTTTTCTCAACATTTTTATCCGAATATCTACTGCTTGCTTTAATATTACCATTGTTATTGTTACAACTATTGTTATTTGCTGAATTTGACTTTCGGTTTAGATTAATTAGGTTTGGATTACGGCATTTGTCATTTCTTAAGATAGAAGTATGTTCTTGAAAACTATTATTACTATCGTTACCACTACTATCCTGCGATAAATTGTGAAGAGAAGAAGAAGAGACTAAAGAAGAATGTATATTATTAACATGAACAGTACTATAGCTATCATCAGCATCCATCATCGCCATCAACATTGAATTCTCCTCATCATTTTCATTTTCGATACCAGTTTTATCATTTATAGTTTCTTTACGTTTAGACAAAAGAGATGACTCACCAGATTCCCAATCTTCTTCTTCGTCACCACAGTCGCGGCCACAGCCTGCGCTTTGCGACGAAACTTCGCTGCTGTTTATGCTGCTGCTGCGTGAACTGCTATTGGTCCGCGAAACATCGGAACTCACTGAAGGTGTGTGAAGTTCGGCTGCAGCAGTTGACGTGCTTAAAGAATCTTTATCGCTACCAACCATACTGTATTTCAATGGCTGCTGATCAACTATTTGTGCTAGCCCTACAACTTTACAATTATTCGATGATCGATGTTCACTGTTCGTCTGACTAAATTCCTCTTTTCCTCTTGTCAAAGCAATAGCGTTGGCCAGAGAATTCGAATTGTGAAACTGTAGGTGTTGATGCTTTTGGCTCTGATACTGTTCCAGTTGTTGTTGATGATCCCTTTGATTCGGATAGCAACAATTAACATCCACTATCACTGCTGATGATTGCGATGGCGATGGCAACATCAACATATGCACTTGTTGATCTCCTGAACTACTCCTACTACTGCTACTACCCACAGATGATAGTCGCGTTGCATTTGGTACTCTTTGATTGGTCAATGTTGTTGGCTCACTAATATTGTTGATATTGTTGGTAGGATTTGATCTCGGCAGCATTGATGCTAAGAGCGCATTGTTGTGATTCATTCCAACATTGTTCGAATGTTGCAACTGTTTGTAATGCGAATGGTGGTTTTCTTGCGGGCTAAGTGCTGTAGCGTTACTATGATTCACTTTCAGAAGGCTATTACTATCATTTGCTACGTAACCGATAGCAGGAGTAGTTGATGGCTGTGTCGAATGATGATACTTTGGAACTGGTTTAAATGCTAATTGTACCTGGAATAGAGAAAAAAAATTGACCAATAAGGTAACAGAGGCAGTAAAGTAATTGGGCCTAGTTTAAAGAAAATACTCTGAATAATTGCATAATTAATTCATAATCTATTGTTACTTTGCGATTGCTGGTAATCACTTTATTCTTTTTCCTATCTTGTTCATTACAGTTGTTAAATGCGAAAATCTATAGATTTCAATGTGTCGTCCAATTTCAGAATTTGAACAACTTTGTACTCATTTCCTCGAGAAAATCCGCCCAGCGCTTTTCAGGTTTCGTTACCGGCCTTATTTCAATTCTTCAATAATACCATATTCGGTATACGAGAGTTTTTCATGAGCTGCAAGTGACGAACCGGCGAAACTGCAGTTATTTCGCCGTGTAAACGCACATATTGACCATTGAAAATCAATCAATGATCAAAATGGACACGGATAGAGAAGCAAAATCATGACTGACATGGAAATTGGAAGAAGTACTTCACGGATTTAGTGACATGGTACTATCGGTTCAGCATAAACACCAAAAAAATGTCAAACCGGGTAAGGATTGGAGCAATTGATGTTTAATGTCGGAAATATTGACGCGCCGAATTAAGCTCAGTTTTACTTAGCTACAGTTACATGCAATTTTCATGTAAGCTTTAAGAAAGAAGTATTATGATGTTTTTTATTAATTTCTTAGTCCTCAAATGTCAAACAAACAGATGAATTCCAAAAGTCCAGTATGCCAGTATTCCTGGCCAAACTAACCCTCATTTTACTGAAACGTACGCCCCGGTTCTTGTTTCCTTGACTTGATGACACGGGCTATTACTGCGTTCGCCGCATTGTTTGAAATTGGCTCTCTATTATTGAGCCGGTACACAATGAGCGGATTGTTCTTCATGAGACCAGACAAAATCTCACGATGCTATGGTATCACTGAATAAAAGTTGGTATATTTTTCTTTATGCAAATATCTTGTATTCGATAAACACGCAGTTGGCTTTCCTTTGTAAATCATCCGAGGACGTTTAAAAGGCGTTGTAAATAAATAAAAGCTGCGTACAGACTAAATCATCTTGTTGGTCATTGAGCTAGTCGAGGGGATTAACATGAGCTACGGCATGGATTCGTTTTCCACAGAGATCGTCGTTCGAATGTTGCAATACAAAGATTGAACGCAGCTCAGTTATTTTTGAAATATAATTCATAAATGATTTCATGAACAAACTATTCTATTTTAAAATCTAATTCAGAAAATCGAACAAAAAACAATACAACTCAAGTTCAATCATGGCAAAATTATAAAAAAAGAAAAAAGATAAAGAATACATAAACAAGAAATTACCTTAAAATCTTGCGGAACAGTTTTGTGTTCAGTATCCTTATGGGCATCATCAAGCTCATATTTTGATAGTACATAATAAATTTTCTTCTCACTTCCATCATCTTCAAAAGCTGTAATTTAAAAAATCAAACTGTTGAATGCATTTGTCTACTCTGAATTCAATGTTAATTATTTTCTTTGTAAATTAATCAATTTGCTTACCAGCAGCATTATCACATATAAAATATGTATTAAACCAAAAATGGAAATATTTTTCTCTCCTCTTCATTACTTTACGAAAAACTTCTATTTTAACATCACCCGTTAAAGGTATACAACGATCATTAATTTCTATTGTTTGAGTCTTACGAAAATTAAGAGTAATATTATTTGATTCCTGCAACGAATTATAAAGCAAAATTAATATATTTAGCATTCAAATGTTCAAACAGGAGGCGGCAATTTATTCTTGAATGTTAACACTCACCGCGTTGTCCGATCGTGGATTAGGGTATATGCTACAGTAAATATTATCTTGATTGGATAGTTGTGGAGAAAATCTAATTTCCAAAATCTGTAAAATTAATTTCCTTTCATTAGTTAGAAATTATAAGATAATCTTTGATTGAATAAAAAATTACCTGAAGTGTTCGTTCTTCATATTGCTGCCCGGAACTTACTAATTTTGCATAATATTCAACATATCGCCTTTGGGACGGGATTGTAACACCTTTCTTATTCTTAGTTCGTTTTTCATCGTAAAAGGTCAGTGCACTTTCTGCTGTTGTTTTCATGTGGCAATGCACTAAATAACAACAGATCATAGTACCTGAAAAAGGAAAAATGGTTGCGTTGAAACAAAAGTAGTAACGTTTAAATTTTGTAGAAACAAACATATACTGTATCCAACTCTTTCGAGATTTCAATAAACAAATAAACGAGTACTAGAAATTATAGAAAACGCACTTTTTTGGGTCTAATTTATAAGAATTCACGAATCCAATATCGATCGGTGACCATCCAGAGTTAACTATAGGATTATATCGAAAAAAATATTGTTTCCACCCGATAAAAACATTCAACTAAAATGAGGCTTTTGGCGTTGCAAACCACAAACTAAGCACAAATTTGCACAAGCCTACGCTAAATAAACAGTGAAGATAATTCATGTATAACATTTTAAAACTATCAAAACCCTGGAAATATACAAACAAAAAACCAAGCTGCAGATATTGCTTTACCAAAGTTAAAGAAAATACTACAGGACAACAGCGGACAAAGATGTTCAACACCGAATCATAAAATCCCTTAAAATAAGAAATATTTTTAAAATAAGTAATATTTTCGAGTCTGCATCAATCTTAACCTACTTGCATAAAAGAGAAATTACTAAATAAGAATATTTAATACCGACATACCGAAGATCGAAACAGATTTTAAGACAATAACAAAAACAAACGAGTAATTATAGAAAACTGTACCAATGTGCAATCAAGAGATATTATGCGTCTTTACCGAAACATCGTTGACAATTTGAAGATGCAGTTTCTAAATTTCAGAAAAATGGAAAATATTTATTTTTCAATGGTAATAAACCTCAATTACAAGTTAAGAAAATTTTCAAGTTAATAGTGAATATGCGCTTTAGTTGATTATTTTTCTATTCCTTATCTTAGCAATCGTAATACGCCCGGATGAATATACAAAAAAAAGGAAAAATCGATTCCTTGTCGAAGTCGTATTTCTGTTTTACCAAGAATGCTAAGCCCTAAAGTTCATTGGAATTAAATCACGAGTTTCTAGATCAGGAACAAAGTGAAGAAATTTCGCAAATAACGTTATGTTCTTCCTTCCGTTCGAATTGATGTAAAATAAACTTGTAAGGATAGTGCCGAGGGAGCTAAAAACAAATGTAACAACAAAAACAATAATAAAAACAAAAAGAATAGTCAGAAGTGAAAAGAAGACAGTGAAAATAGATTATTTCGTTAAACTATTCAAAACAATGAATGAAATTTATGCACAAGTAATTATTTCTTTAACTGGGCGATACCCATTAAAAATTTTGCTGGTAAATTATATTCTTTCAAATGCATTTTCCTTAATCTTTTAATGTTATTCAAAAATGAAATTTTTGCGTTGCCTGATAGGCTGCCTAAACCAATTGGCTTGTTTACTTTCCTCTCGCTGGAAGGAAAGGTTTACCCAATGTTACGCAGAAGTAATTGAAAAAGTTCTGTACAGAGACACTGACTATATTTTAAGTTATTAAAAATTATCCTACATAATGCATTCAGCTCATAAACGCTCAAAATACGAAAATTAATAAACGAGTATGATATAAATGCTTTATATAATATAAAAACAACAGCAAAACACATTGCATTCAAAGGACCAACGACAATCTTTTTGATTGGGATGATAACAGTTAAAATAAATCTCAGTAAGAGGGCTATGAATACTTTTTGACCATATCGACTGAAAACTGTTCAGTTTCACTTAAAACATTTTGGCTAATTCCTAAAAATACTCCTAATAAATGCATTTTTTGCAATCTTAACGAAAGAATCTTGACCCCTTTACAAGTTGTATCTAAGTTTTTTCTTAACATGAGTCTCAAATTAGTTCGATTAGTTATTTCGAAGTTTTAAGGATAATCATTCAATAGAACTGAAATGAAGAATCTTGCATGTAAAATACGACTAGATTATTACAACTTAGAATTTTAACAAAAATTACAATAATGTATTCCAAATATTTTTGAAGTAGACTGTATCGTTTGACAGTTGATTAAAAAAAGTTAAAGTTGGAGTATTTTTTCAGATGACCGAAGACTATTAGTTTGCCTGACAGAGTAGAATTTTAAATCCACGAAAGACGTTTCAAGAGGATATGATATCACACCGGAATTATATCTTGGTATCTCCGTTGCAAGATTATGATAGATTATTACTCGATGCGCTCATATGGTATGTGGCGTGGTTTACTAGGTTAGGTTATGTAGGCGTGCGCGACGTCACTACCCCTCTTACCATAAAGATTGTATCGAAGATCTTGCAGGTTGATTCTCCATTAAATGCAGGGGGGTCTATGTAATATATATGGAGTTTTTAAGGAGTAATTACAATTATAATTGATATACTTTGTTCATCACAAACAATCATTAACCTTAAATCCTTAAATAATGCGAATTATTCTAAATTTCTCGACTTTAAATTTTTTTATTTATTGTGAACTTTTAAATTAAAATTCCTTGAAATTTGCGTTGACCATAAATTTCTTCATCAATGGAATTAATTTTCTTTGCGAACATCAAATAAAATACACATTTTAATCACCTTGCAGAAAAAAAATTAAGCAACCTAAATATGCATTTTGAAAGAAAATTAAACAGATTAACAAACTGGTGTTATTCCTAATTCTGACGCTGAATTAGGAAAAGAAGCTATTTTCCTAATTACTACTATCATACTGATTTCTTATCTTGCCTAATACTTGTCGGTCCAAAACTTTCGAAACGCTACTGCATGAAAATATAGGTTTTGTAAAGTTTCGATACACTTTTTTAAGTATTAATTAAGAACATCAGGTTTAGAATTCTTGAGAGACACAACATACTTCAAAGACACAATAAACGCGCCACATAGAAAAAAATTACGAAAATGGAAGATAAGCACTAGCAAATTTATACTTATAAATGTTTTAGTTTTGAAAGTTAAGTTCTTCTAGTGCAGAAAAACTGCAAAACGGAATTGTTGTAATCCTTTTGTTGTTAAGATAATTAGTTTCAACAGTTGTGTTATTTTGTATAACTTTAAAGTTGACTGGGCAAATATTTTGGTTGGTATTCCTATCGTTCTTATTTTAGACGTTAAAATGCAGCAATTCATCTGTCCTACTGTTTTACAAAGTATATAACCAGAACGTTTTCTGTACAATATAGCATTTCAGTGTGAATTGCAGATATTACAAAAGGGGTTTATGTTCAAAATTTCAATATCATAGAGAATCTTTTATAGCCTGATTTCAATCAAGAACTTCATTCAACACTAATTAAAACGATTTTAATTTTTTGATTATTCTATATCATTGAAAAACATAGTAATGATTACTATGTTATGTATTTAGCGTATTCTATCTGGAGTAATTATAGTTCAAGAAAAATTATATAAACCTTTCTAGCATTTACCTTGCGTTTATAGTTCCCAATCTAACCTTTTCGTGACGGTACAGTTAACTCTGCTCGGGACTGGCTAAATAACTCCCTGAGATTGTTAAATCCAAATGATAGAGATAGGATCAAAGTGGAGTAGAAATTGGTTCTACTAAGATAATTTTACCCATCAGCTTACTCACGCAAAAAATCAAATATCAACAAAGCCCAAAGCGGATTGGAAAAACAACAACGACCTCTACGAAATAAGGATTATGCAAATGAAACTTGAATCGCAAGCTTCCTGGGTAGAGTAGACATTTGTGTTAGTGTTATCATCTTACAGGTTGAAAAGTAAACATTTTCTGATGCAGGAAATGAAACTATTAGCCAGGGCGAATTTCGGCTTATAGTCACAAACAATCTTATGACACCGTATTGACTTTAAGCCTGTGAATCAAAGATTATTTGCTATTCTCGTGAACACGAAAACTAACAAGTTGTAGAAGAAAACGTTCCACTTAACGATGAGTTCTACATAGAAACACGAGGATATACACGTCGAATCATGCATTGAACTTGGGGCATATCCTCGAAGATTAATGATGTCTTCTTAGGAAGAAGTAAATTTTACTTATTTTGCTGAATGGAAATTTCTCTACATTCTGTGTATTTGGCATGAATTGATTTGAAAAAGATTTTATTGCAAATACATATTGGTACAACAACTTCTATCACGAATCAGAAAGAATTGAAATTAGAAAACCTAATCAGGTCACTTACGGCCCTAAACGTCCTATTTCGACATTTTAAAAATTGCATATCCAAATTTCCTCTGATTGCTATATTGTTAAGGTTAACAGTGATATTTTAAAATTCGTACAAAATTCTCCAGTCGTACACTAGCACCGGTGGCAAGTAAGAACACTTTTCATTTAACAATTCATGGAACTAATAGTTGCTAGTCTAGATAAGGTTTCCTTGATGAAGGGTAAAACAACTCAATCCGAGAGTGCCACTTTGGAACACTGATATGTATTGAATTGACTATCGCACCGTAGTGTAGTTTCCGCCAAAATTGAAATGACAACTCTGACAATTTTGCCCGAGCTATAAACCGTTAATGTGGATTTTGCTCCTAGTCAAAGAATGGTTGAAAAATGGCTAACCCTTTGCATGAGAAGGAGGGACTCAATTTTAGACGCCCATGGATCGGGTAGGCCAGCATACGTAACATTGTCAGAGATTTCCTAAAAGGTTACTGCTGATTAAACTCGAGCTCACCGCTATGGTCCCTGAGGCAAACCAAGTATCGCTGCAATAGTAATTAAAAGGCAAATCCACTCCTTAAAAATTTCAAGTTTTAGCAATCGGCCGGAAAGGTCATAGCAACTATTGGTGGAGATTCTGAAGAAATCAATCTTCTTGAGTGATTGTAAAGAATTGAATTTCTACTTCAGTAATGCACTCTTTTCGAGATTTATTGAGTTAAGCTTCCAAGGAATAAAGAAGACGAGAATTGACAGAAAAGTGATTCTGAACAACTCTGCAATTAACCCTCCAGCCCAGACCAAGCTCCAATGGACAGCTGTTATTTGCCTGCGGTGCAAAAAAAAACTGAGTGGAATTTTTTTAGCGATGATGAAAGAAAGTCGACACAAATTTTAGCATGCGAGCTTTATAAAAATTTGAATCCTATTTTTTCAATTCTTTTAGGACATAAAGTCATTCGCGAAAATAGCATAACCAAGCAGAAAAAATAGTCTAACAGCTGACATTAGTAAGAACAAATAAAATGTATTCCAATTTTTAAAGTTACCAATAAAGCTGGATTATCAATGAAAACCCTGTAAAGGATTTCTACCTATTGTGTCAGTAATGAATGGTAGAATGCAAATTATAAAACATTTCCTTTGTAGTGATTTTTTCGTGTTGTTGATTGATATTTCATATCAAATGTAAAAATTTATCCCATCAATTTGAAAAGTTTTAAACTCTCTTCAAAATCTTAGGATGAACGTTTTTTAGTGGTGATTTTTAATTCTAAACTTATAATGCTTGAGACAGAGACAACTAAAATAAAGGAAAGGATGTCAACCATGTCAACCATGTCAACCCTATCAACCCAGATTTTTTTTCAAAGAATGAAAGCTGTATAATACTGTACTATTTTTGTTGTTGAAATTTTTAAAAACCAGAAAAAGGAAGATTAAAACTAAACGCAAATATTTGAAACGTCGAAGAAAACAAAACTATTTGCTTATAAGGTATTTTGCACCTTCATATGGATAGTTTAAGAATTGAAAAAAACCATAATTAAAATACATATGGGAAAAGAAGAGGGTACTATGTCCTTTGTTATCAATATTTATAATGTTTAAGCAGTTATAGATACTAATTTTCTTTGCTCGTAACTATTATTTTGTGTTCATCATCAAATCAATGGCATTAAAGAAATAAAGGTTGTTGTCCTCGGCAAACCAATAAATTTAATGCAAATTTGCAGGAAGAAAAAAAAGGGACCGATAATACTGCAGCGAGAAAGAAATGATTACTTGGTTTTCGATGCCTAAATTTTAAAGGTTCTTCAAAACGGAGACTGACTTAATGACTTGCCTTTCTATCTTCAGGTGAAGTAAACATTGCAAACAAATGAATAAAGTTAAATCGTTAAATCAGTAGATGATCAGTGATTGATTTTGAAAATTTGTAGAAACACTTGAGCCAAAGATAGAATGCTAGGCAAAATAAAAAACAATTTTTGAGAGTGTTAATTACAACGACCTTTAACTAGGAGGATCATGTATTAATAATGCAAAATTGAACAAGATTGAATGATTTAGAGCACCAGATATGTATTTCTCAGATATACGTTTTTATTTCGGTAAAAAAATTAAAATAAATAAAAGAAAATTTAAAACACGGATCACATATCAAATAGATGTCAATATGATATGGTCTCATGTATTTTTACCTGTTCGACCTTTTCCTGCCTTACAATGCACAGCCGCTACATTTTCCTTATCTGCTTTTAACCAAGCATCTACATCATCACAGAAATCTTTTATCAATCTAATTGGTGGCGGATTGTGATCATGAAAAGGATACAACGCAACTCTCTGAAAAAAGAAATAAATTAAATTGACTCAACGATTTCGTAAGCAAAATCAGAAATGAACAGAAATCATACTCATTTATTATTTAGCGTTAATTATTAATTCAATCTAAGTTCAGCATCTTCTTCTTTCTTAAAACCAAGCAAACAAGCAAAATTTATAAGTTGACGATGTCATAAAACTGAATTTAACTTACCCCATGAAATCTACTTCCATCATAATTACGTTCCGAACATAAATTATATATTTTATAGTGGTCTTTATGTTTCTCCTCGAGAAAATGATAAACGTGCTCAATTTTATTTCGATAAATACTTTCAATATTTTCGGCTGGATATCCCATTGCAATCAAATTGTCGGTAACATCTGTTGCAAAAAAGAATTAATTACATATGTACTAACAAGATCAAGTGAAAAATAATAATTGAATAGACGGTACACAATGTTGATAAAGGAAAATTAGAAACCCACAGGCACATGTCGATTTACTTTTGAATCTTGCAGTAAACTTTATAAATATTGATTCAAGTATGGAAAGAATGTGACAGGAAGATATTTAACTATAATTTCATTCGCAGGATTTTTCGGTTTTTATGACCATTCCAGCGTATTAAATTAAAAATAACACCCACATATTATTTCACTAAATATCTACTAATACTTCGGCACTTTACATCGCTGCCATTAGAAATGACCAAATGCATTCACGTATATTTTGCTTTTAATACAAACAAATGGGCTATGCGTACTTTGCTCGTTGCCAATTCGAACAAAAAAACTATGCTCTAGATTCATGGCGTTTTATTGAATTTGAGTGGCGAATGTTAAATATTGCACTGTATAATCAAACACGTCCAAATTCAGAAGTCCGTGATTCAGACTTCTAAACAGAGATTTCATAAAAATTGATAGCGTAATTATCCTACCAAATAGAAAATTTAAGATTAAATATATTATTTAGAATCAGCGTTGTTTTATGATAATCACTATTATATTATTTCAGATTTGTGTATTCGGCGGACTTCCAAAGAAATCCATTTGAGATGACTTTAGATCGATTTTTTCCACATCATAGGAAATCCCAACATCAAAACTCATTCTTATAAGACGAAAGCTTTTCTTGAGTACACTATGCTTAAAATGATAAAACAACTCTGACTATAATTAGGCTTAGACACCTATTAGGAGAGAGAATAAGCTGGACGCATTCAGAACGAAAAAAGCATCGTAGAATAGAATTTGAAACTCCTTGCCTCAAGTAGAGGGTGAATCAGTACCACTTTAAACTTACAACTTCAGCTGTCCGACTTAAAAATCATTGGCGGCTTTATACGGAAAAATTTATCTAGTTTAGATCCATTACATTGTAATAATGAAAAGGTATAGATGCCTGAGCAGAATCAAAACGAAAGGAGTACAGCTTCGGGATAAAACCATCTTGTGGAGTGCTCGCGGCGATTAAGGATGTGCTCTTTGCTGCTTAAATATATTTATTTTAACGCAAATCCCCTTAACTGACTAAAAAGTACGTAGCCCCTCCGTAAACCTATAAAAACAGTTCACATGATTGTTCATTTTCTATTGAAGATATTTAGTGAAACGTTGTTATCAAACTGGCTAACATTATCTACTAGCCTCGTATTCAAACTGGGCCTTACTAACCAGATAAATCCATTTTATTGATTTGCCTAGAAATAAGACGAATTTGTTCTTGTTGCGATCAATTATTTAGTTGATCAATCTTTCTGATATTTAAGTCATTTTTCTATTCTTTAAAGGTATTGTTTAACCTTTACTGTATTACAAATTGATATTTATAGCAGAATCATAATCAGCAGCAAGTTTTATATTGCTCTTAACTTTACAGCCTCGCAATTTGCAACTCAAATTTTCTCTTTTTCGATATTATCCTCTTACTCCAGTTACAGGCCCCGAATTGTTCTCCTTACCATTCCTTGAATGTAACCTGAATTTTATGGCTATCATTAAATGCCAAGCAGTCAATTGTGGTACAACAGTAACCGTAATTTCAAAAGTGAAAATCAAGGATCGTTATGTATGGTGAGCAACTTGACCCTGTTCCTTGATCAACATCTGCCATTATTTCTGACTTCAACCAACATCTGTTGTAAGAAACATTGTTCAAAATTTCAAGGTAGTAGCAAAGCTGATGTGTGACTTTTATGGTAGTTTCTTTCAATAATTACATCAAAAGCCGACGAAAAACACATAAAACTAATTCCGAATTAGGTAAAGTAGCCCAAGGGACTAATCCTCAAATACAAATGTGTGCGGTAGAATTCTGTATTTGCATTAGTGATTTTCATTTTTACAAAGATGCATTTGAGAACGAATATTTATTTCAAATGATCAATAATATGTAAGTTTTTGATTTTATTTAAAACTAACCTTATAGAAACCCATTTTCGGTTTGAGTACATCTTTTCCTTTCACATTATAAACTAGTGTTTTATTATATTTATTCTTCTATTATACAACCATTAATTCGGATTTGTACTGTACGGAAGTGGGCAAAGTGAGCACTAAAATTCAGAAAAACCGACCCCCAACTTGCTAAACGTAAACTAAACAAAAGTAAAATTTGTAAACGTTTTCTTTCCACCTTGAATTTGTTAGTAGGACTTTTTAACCTGGACTGAGAGCAAAAGATTTAAAGGTTCTCAAAATTATCGAATATGTAGTTTTGCTGCAACCATTTCATTTTTTTTCTAATTTAGATTTTTTTAAGGGACAACACCATTGTGACGGCTTCAAAAAATCGATTTTTTGAAAACTATCTAGAAAAATCTAAAATACATTTAAGAATAGAATGCTGTTGGTCCCAGGTCGAAAAAATAATTATTTTCGGAGATATTAATTATTTTGTGGAGCGGTGCAGCGCTCTGTGACACTCGGGGTCCCGCGCCACCTCAGCCAGGTGCGCGTCTCAACCGGTCGGCAGGTATACCGGGCCTTTCCCAATAGTCCTGTGAGTCATTATCAGGTATTCTTTTGTCTCCCTTCACAAAAGCCGACTATTGTTATAAATATAGTTTCAAAAAAAGATATAGGTAGCGATAGTTGAAAAATTTTCGCTATTCGCATCTAAACGCTCCGAATCGTTTCGTTTATAAATATCGAACGCTCAGAATTATTCTTTGCTTATCGAAATGAACAACGAGAAAGTGTACGCGGGGAAAAAGGCTACGAAACGGAACTATCCGACGAAGAGTTGATCGAAAATTTCGAATCGAAAACCTCCGAACCGTTATAGCTCTGAAGGAAATTTGGGCAACTATCAAGCATAAAATATCCACAGATAGTGAGCCACAACATGACGATTGCCCAAAGGGAGCCGAGTCGTGGTGTTCGTGGCAGCGAGCGGTTGCAAGCGGTAATATTTCTGAATATCGCCATAAGCCGCCTCTTCCTAAGGAAGTATTGGAGGCAATTACGCCAGTGTATGAAAATTTGAGCAGAGACGATTTGCTGCAGCGTTGTTTGGGTGGCTTTACGCAAAACAATAACGATAGCTACAACAAATCAGTTTGGGCAATAGCCCCCAAGTGTCAGTCCGGGAGCAAAAGAATCGTCGATACTGCCGCTGATATCGCGGTATTATTATTCAACGATGGCCTCAGAAGCCTCATGAAAGTTATGGAGACGTTGAGGGTAGCCATCGGCCCAAATTGTTTCAATTTTTGCGTTGAAACCGACGCAGCGCGGATCGAGCAGGCGGAGCGCTCGCTCACGGATGCTGCAAAAGAGGCAAGAAGAGCCTCTTTTCAAGTTCGAGAAAAGATGCTGGGGACCTTGATTTGCTTCTTAAAGGCCAGCTATATGGTGCCGGAATCGCTGATTAAAGGTAAAAAAATTTTTTTCCAATTTATCACATAAATTAACAAACTTCAAACTTTGAACGCGTTTTTCTCAAAACCACTTTTTTGAGTGCGGCACGCAGCATAACTCGAGCAATTTTTATTCGATCGACTTCAAATTTGGACTGCGTCAATAAAACTAGATTATCTAAAGAAGTGCATAGGATTTTTTCAATATCTCAATAAAAAAAAGTTACAGCCTTTTTTCGACGAGAAATGTGGCTCGAAAATCGACCTTAAATTTCAAAAGCGTGCCTATTTTTTAAAAATCAATATTTATTCAAATCCCTATGTAGTTCTCTTCAAAATATCATATTATTAACGAAAACACTCGGTTTTTTTTTCAGATCGACTTTGAAGACAGTTCTGCTGCGTGCCGCGGATCACAGCAGAGGCAACAGCACCTGACGCGGGAGCTGAAAATGTCAGAATTGTGTTTATATGTAACCCTAACTATTTTAGTGATAGATTTTGCAAATTTTTATTTTGAATTGAGTTTGACTTTTCAACCTTTTCAACCTATCAACAGTCATTAATTTACATGTGTCACAGTTAAGTTCTTATTCTAGTGGTGATTCGCACCAGATATTTTAGTTCAAAACTGCAAGTGCATTCTATGGTACAATTCATAGTGACAGTTAATCCGTCTTTTAAAAAGGACGGTGTAAAGGGTACATTCTTAAAAGACTTTCTCATTCATTTTCATTAGCCATTAGCCACATTGAAACACGACGGTAGTCCGTTCTTTTTTGACGTTTCAAATCATGCTAATGTGAATGCGCGAATCTTTCTAACATGAAAGTTGATCAGCGACTGAAAATCAGAGAGAGAAAATACAAATCACCTATACTGCGCAGAAATTTGCTACGAACTTACTGGAACTTTGGAGGTTGCCATAAGAATTCATGCATCAGAAGACGCTGATTTCCGAGAGGCAAATATACTGGAAAAGCAATCTATTAATTATATCTTAAGTTTCTTCTAAAAATATTATTTTTGAAACGCCTCCCTTTTCTTGGTTGAAATTCAGAGTAATTATTCAAAATCAAAGAGATTCAGAACCTTAGTTGAAAATGTATTTACCATTTGCGAGCAGACGATTCAATTGTTGGGATATATTAACGACATATATTATAACGTTCCATTCAAATGAATTTTTACATCCAAAAAATTTATTGAACAAGTTTGCACATCTGATAGAAAGCATTTGGTTAACTTAGATCAAAGTTTTTGAAGTTTTTGCAACTTTTATATAAAGTCATAACACCAAGAGAAATAAAAAGGTAAATTTTTGTGATGACATTTAACGGAAAAAATCCGATCTAAAAAATTTTAACCTCGTCATCAAATTGCTTACCAGACCGTGCATGTGAAGCAGATTAAAACAATAAAGGCAAAGTGACAAATAATATTTAATAATTTCAAAATTTAATAAGATTTAAATACAAACTTGGATAAACCTTGGATAAATAGCATCTTTTCTATAATAGATGAAATAATGATAACCCAATTTCAGCATCATATCAAATGGGATCATAAAACAATTACACTAATACAATGCAATTGTAAGCATTTCTAAACTAATGTAAGCAATTCAACTACGAATCGCTTCCTTTCAAAAAATATGTTTTTATCCATCATTACTACAATTTCTAAAAAATTCAATCATCACCATAACATTTTTCGATCAAGTGAAAGCTTTATCGGAAAATATTCTGTCAGGGCGGTAAAACATTTAAAGGAATTAGATAAAGAGATCAAGGATGCACTTGCATATGAATTTGAAAAATTATTCAAAATTGTATGAGTTGATCTATAAATCAAGATGAACGCCTAACAAATCGGAAATATAATGTTTCCTATCTGCTTCACCAGATACTAAATATGGTTTGGTCGTCGTAGTAACAAGTGGTTTAATTCTCATGGGAACTGTGGCTTAAGGGCAGCTATACTAAGGAAAATTTGCTATTATTCCAAACAATCATCTCAAAATTCGACATTGCATTTATTGATTTTAATAACCCCCTTATCCCTTTAAGGTATATATAAAGATATCAGACACGAGATGCGATAAGATATAAGATATATTAATTTTTATGAAACCTCGAACGGAATAATGGAAGCCAGCAATATTGCATTTAAGTGGCCCCGTATGATGTTTGCTACTCTCATTCCTAGTAGAGAATATCGAAACGTCGATTGGTAACTATAGAAACTACTAGGAATACGATAGACTTTAGAATTCTGCTTCTAATTTTCATTTTCAAAACATTGTGTACACACATATATCATGATTTCGACCATACAAAACATTTACTTACATGCTAAATCTAAATCGTAACCATTCTCCTGATAACGGATACGTTTTTTGCTTACCACACCTCGTACTGCGTTCGTCATCACTGAGATAGTGTTCGCCATCTTAGAAGAAGACAGTTTGGCGGTTTTATATTATAACTCCGGTAAACAAACGAAAATAACAATTAAATTAAAAAAAAAACCTTATCAAAGAAATGGTAGCGTTACTAAACACTCCTTTCTTTTTTCAAGAAGTTGTGGTAGAAGTTATTCGTGAAACATGTAGAATTTTTCCGACACAAAATCGAAGTTTTTATCACTGACGTAGCTAAAATTACTGCAACTGCTTTTACTTTTACTTTTACTCTTACTTGTACAGGTGTGATGATACAAGCAATGTGTCCTTCTCCTGTACTTTTCAATTTGTAGTTTTTGCAGTTTTAACCGTCGTTTAATGTTATCATCAGTGGTACTAGTAGCTGAGAGTAGGGATCTCGCAGCATTTGTCTTCCCGACTATTTTGTAGAGTAAAGATTGCCGGCTTAATTTCATTTGTATCGTTATAATGCAACTAGCAATAGTGGTGTAATTCATAAATGTTGATGCTGTCCTTTGAAGCATATAAGCGTTGCCGTTTTCGAGATCATGTCTGAAAATAAACAGAAATATTTTCTGTTATTTAAACTTGATTAATTCTGTTATAATTGAATAAATTTAGTACATTTGGATTCAATGATTAATTGACCAATTAAATAAATTCTGACCATGTTTAAAACGAAAAAAATCTGCGATGGAATTCAAAATTAGAAAAAATTTGATCTGTATTTAAAATTTATGGATGCAAATATTTGATCATAATTCTTGAAAAACAAAAAATGCGAAAAACAGGCGCCATTGGAACCAATCTGTCTGATAATTGTGGTCGGACATAGTCTGTATATTTTTTTAATTTGGTTGGAATGTTGTTAAGATTCGAAATAGCAAAAGGTTCTTAAAGTCCAAAATAAGATGCTGAAAAGTCATTTCGAAAAGTAAAACTGTCAGGATTTCTTGCCTGACTACAATTCGATTAATTTCTTCTGAGCTACAACGTGTTGGTAATTTTTCTCATTTATTTGATAAGATTTGTTGATGTCACAATTAGGGTGGGACCACTCCAACCATTTGACCATCAGCTTCATAAATTGATTAACATAAAACGTGTTAGACTTCTGGTATGTCATTTAAATCTTTTAAAAAACAGACATACCAAATTTTTGAAAAATTATAAAAATGCTGAAAATGCCATTACATTACGTCTTAAATTCCACTCAAACAATTTCCGGCTCTACATTTCAAAAATGAATTGTTATAAAAATATGAAAGTAGTTATAAATTACGTCTCTAAACAAATGCAAATCAGAATTTTGAGCCAAATCTCACCGATTAACCCACGCTTGATTCAAACTGATTTTAGGAGTTGGATCCATTTTCATCATGATTTTCTCTCAGGATTATTTTGGACATTATATCAAATTGGCTGAATCGTTAAATAAAAATCGCGAAGGATTATATATATATATATATATATATATATATATATATATATATATATATATATATATATATATATATATATATATTATTTTATTATATATATATATAGATATATATATATATATGTTATATTCACACTTTTCCTTTCAACAAACTAAAGGATGAACATGCTGTACACAAATAAATATATAGGAAATTTTTGAGCAATCAAAAAACAAGGCCCGACGAAACCGAAACTATAAAATGTAAACCTTGAAAATTGTTTTTAGATAATTCGATAGTGGATGGTTCGAGATCACTCAATCCTTCCAATATCGTTATTTCTTGAAAATCCATGGTTCTCAGATACGATCATTTTCAGTTTTGCTTGAAAGAAATGTATTTTTTCGTAGATTATGACATCTCTAACTCAATATTTCAAAGCTTTAGAGCAGATTTGCGGTTTATGCACTTCTGCATAACAATTATTATAGAAATTTTAATTTCAAAGTATCGCAAGTTATCCTATGAAACAACGCTGTTTCATAGTGTAAGAGTGTCTGAGGGTGTATTTAGACTTTAGAGTATTAAGAAAATTTTCATCAAGCTGTATTGCATGCAGGTTCAAAGAACTTTTAACTTTCAGTTTCGGAGGAATAATCTACCAGTTGTATTCATGTCAGTATTTTCAGTATTAAGCGAAAGCCATCTTTTGAATATTCATTTGCACATACGACGGACTAAATGTTCTTGAAGTAACCATGACCATTTTCAATGGTTCTAATTTTGTACGGCTTTTATTTTTTTTTTCTTCTTTTTGCTAATTTTCTTGTAAGATTATGCATTTTCATTTTGTTCTGTAATTTAGTTTTAACCTGGTTTGGTCATTGATTCTGTCCTTGTCCCGTCTCGTTATTTTACAAAAACTTAAAACTTTTGTACTCAAAAAAAAAAC
Source organism: Stratiomys singularior (assembly GCA_954870665.1). Lineage (NCBI taxonomy): Eukaryota > Metazoa > Arthropoda > Insecta > Diptera > Stratiomyidae > Stratiomys > Stratiomys singularior. The sequence continues at coordinate 34,660,135 of OX940879.1, forward strand.
AGCAGCAGAAAATAGCGTCACTTAAAATCATGGTTTCCCAAGGGGTAACGTTTTGTTGAATCACGAAGACAACGGGGTATAACGCTCTAAGGAAAAACTTATTCAGTGATACAGACCTTTCAGTAAACAATCAATTGACTCTTAAAGAGGTTGCTATTAAAGACCTTACTTGTTGAAGTTCGTTTTGGTGTTGCCGCAGGCCAAAATTAACTCTGGGTAGCTTGGGTCCGCCGGGCCTTGCTTTGAGGGTCTCGAGGACGCGTTTCGGCTGCATACAGCCATCTTCAGCTTACTTGTTGCTGCTTTAGTTAGAACAGAACACAGCAGGTCAATTAATTTATCTATGATATAAGCATTTGCCTATGTCTCTGCAGGAAACTTTAGCTTTTAATTGTTTAATGTCTTGTCACCTGCTGTTTCGAAGTATAATGCAGGCCGGAGATCTCAACTCAATTAGCTGGATTTGAGCACAATTTTGCACAATAGGTTTCCCGAACAGACTTGAGAGGTGTAGAGTTTGTATCCTGGTCAACATAATAGTTAAGTATTTTTCCACTATTCAACTTTTGTCGATGTTTGGACTACAGTTAAAAATTTATAATTATGAAAAAAATTTCGAAAAAAATTTTGTCCAGAAAATCCCCAACAAAAATGCAAAGTTTGAAAAAATCGAGACTGTATTGTTTGCAACAATGCAACCTTCAGATTCTTCAAGACTGTTCTTTTTGTTTGCTAACAGAAACCCATCCTATTACAAGTAGCATTTCTCATGCAGATATATCCGATCATTTTCCAATTTAATCCCAAGCTGCTTTCTATGATATAAGCATACGCATTACAATAAAATTTCACGTTATAGTTCAAAAAAATCGGAAATCTAAAATAACTAGAAATTAACTGTCAAGTTATTGACACAAACTCCAGAATTATCCACCCTGCCCACAATGGAGAGATCAACATAAGGAAATATACATAGATATTATGGGATACACCCAGCTTACAATAATATTTTTTCGTCGATTGATCGTTTCTGTTCAATGCTAAGAGAAATGTTCCGTAACTTCCGTAGCAAATGGTTCATTGAACATCTACAACATAACCCAGAAAGTTTAAAGAAATCTTAAAGAAAAATTTGGCGGGAAGGTTCGAAAGTTCGGTGATTAAAGTGATTGATAACGAAGGGCAAGTTAATACAGCTCACATTGATATTCTTACTGAAAACTTCGATTGAAAATTATACTCTCTGCAACCGGAACGTAACTGTCCTTCCTTCAAACCTGCTTTGGAGCCCGTCCCCAAGTACAGACAAAATAATTTCTCCTCTTTCAACGTATTCTCTGCAGACCACCAATGAGACCAATCGCAAATTTATCAGTTTAGAGCTACTAACATACCTGATCCCTGCACTAAAGATGAAAGGTTCTAGTATGTCCGAAAACAGACCCAACATTCTACTAAAACATCTCTCATACTCCATGATTGAATTTCTCCATGAAGCATTTAATTATAGTTTGCAACAATATTAGCACAAAGAAATTTTCTTTCTTATGCTGGGTTAAAATTCTGTGTATAGGGAATTTAACGTACGGAACGTTATTCAAAGGAATTTAACATTACCGCGTTCTCCTCAACCCTGCGATTGTATTCAGGTACGATGAATAGTTTGTAAAACCCTATTCCAGTTGTGAGGAATAGCTGGGTTAAGGATCTTTCCAATCTAAATTTGAAGATCGTCAATGTAAACTGTCACCTCATTAGGATGTATTGGGGGATAGTAGTTGAATAATCTCAACAATTTCTAAAAGTCGAAATGTGTTTAAAAGGGTCTGTGAGGTTGATCCCTATCGAAATGGGTACTCATAATGAACTTTGCCACTTGATAGCAGCGCATGGTCATAAGCTTGCCTCAAAACAACCTCGTTCAAACCGGAGGATAACTTCAACTGTCCAGCCGGTTCTTTTCAAAGCAGCGAAAGTAAGTGAATGGTATAGACCAAAAATTGCGGATTAGCCATAGGTAAGGTTTTTTCTTGTCCTTAAAACCACCTTTTCCATATTTACTGCAGCTCTAACTAAAAAACGGCCCATCCAACCGATTGCATTTTTTGCATTGTGTTTAATACTCATTCCTGAATTAAATGATACTCCTGTTTTTTAATTGCAATTCGTCTTTTTGTAGGCTGTGTTAGGATAAATATAGCGTTCAATTCATAGAACATTCGATGCAAGATTTTGTTTAACTCTAATCCGAAATAATCCTTAATTTTTTCAGTTGTTTTTTAATGAAGTTTACAGGAGATATGTTTCTAGGCGAGGATGACTTAACCTCGCTGTAAAATCACATGAATAATGAGATACATAAGGAGATACTAATTAACTGAAACTATTTTAGCCATAAGTGTGATTTTTTTGACGGTTAAAATCAGAAATCAGAGCCCGTGGGACATTAGCGGGAGTTTTTGAATATTTCTCCTGAAAAAGAGATGTAGCAAATATGAAAGAACCGGCGAAGGACAGAGACAGACGATGTTACCAAATCAATTCCCGTTTAAGCATTTGAATTCAACATCGTTGATGCATAGGTTTTCATTGGATATGTTTAACTCGGACTCAATATTTGGTTTCATATAATATACAATTCTAATTTTATTCTGAAATTGATCGGAAGGATTCTCGCTAGCTGTCTACTCTATTTCTGCTTGAATAATAATGCCTCGTTCGAAAATTGGATTCCTAGCAACAATTTGATAAGGAGGTATTTGGAAGTAAACATGGCACTGAATACTGGATATCATGATGCAATCTGCATTATATATTTCGACCGTTATAAGGTGAAATGCATAGATTTTCAAATAATTTTCATATTCTTTACATTCTATATAACGACGGTGAATCCATGACTTAGGGATATTTGACTTTAGTGTATTGTAAGTTGATCATAGCAGAATGATGCACTGATCTCACCAGACCGTTGTACCAGTTTTTAGGAAACGTTCTTGAAACGAAAACCAACCCCATGCAAGCTTGAAGCTCTTAATTAAACTTCTGTTGCACTGTCGTAAAATTGGTATTACGAGTATTAACAATATTTCACGCATCAGTAAATGTCTTAGACTGGATCACATATGCGAACCAGAAAATTCAATGTGCGAGCAACATTAGATGAATGGAACTCATATTATCGCGTGCAAATATACTTTTGCAAGAATTTTCTTGCGTTATCTACACACTCCAAGTTAGCAGCACATGAGTTGGAATGGTCTTATTTTGGCCGATTCCCACCGGAGTCGTTGCAGCCCAGCTAAAGCTTATTCTGCTCAACAGGAAGCACTTGAAATTGCGCTTTCGGAAAAATATTGCACACAACAGAATAAATCGTAGGAAAAAATACACTACTTCGCAGCTCCCTATATCTTTTCGCGTAACGTTTGGCCATAAAATGTATTTGATAATGGTCGCCACTTGGTTAGTTACTTAGCTAGTTAGTTGCCAGAAATATGGAGCTGTGCATATGTGTACATATATGTACATATGTGTTATACGCAAGCCATTTAAACGCGATCGTCATCGGACAATGACCTTGTATTGCGGTGTCATTTTCATTCAAGATCTAAGATATCTTTATTTGACTGTATCTCGCAAAAAAGTGCAAAATTTCTTGATTGATAAGGTGCTGACTTCCAAATTAGAGCGCATAAAACGCGCCTCTCGATGTGTGCGCGCGCGCGATTATACATATTATTGCGCGCTGATAGTGATAGCGGAGCATTCTGCATGCCAATTATAAAATGTGCCTGATTATGATTATAAATTTATATATATTTGTTCGCTTCCCCCTTTAATCTAGGCTTGATCAACTCAAGACGTTTTTAACTACACCATTTTAATGTGCCTCTTTTTTGCATTTCTACATATATAATACACAAATATAGTAATAACTTTTATTCCATTTAAATCGCGTCAAACGCGGAGTAAAAAACGAGTATGCAGAGGGCATGATGTTTGGATTATCGCGCGTGGGTAAGGCGAAACGAGCATGTACGTGCCAAATGTGAAGTATGCATGCAGAAACGTTAATTAAGTGCCGGGTTATCAGACGTGTGTATCTGAGCGACACAAACGTAAGCTTTCGATGCTAATTACCATAAGCTTCAAATTTAGTTGCAATTCGAATTTTTGTACAATTTATTAGTTGGAAGCTTAGCAATCAACTATAAGAACTACTAGTAAAACCTTTGATATGAGTTTCCACGTATGTAAATAGATCCAAATGCTTATCCAATACCCATTCAATGCACACAATACACAATACATTCTAAGTTGGGCAGCTTTTCTTCTTTGCCGATCCAGTTACAATTGAATGATGACATCTAAGACATTTCGATCATATTTAATTTTCCTTCAAAGTTCAAGGCTCAAAATAATTTCAACATGCTTCAGTCATTTCACCGCCATCAGGCACATTTTTACAGTAAATTCTTTTTGTAGTCTATTTTTAACGACTGAAATGTCAGTATTCGTCAAAACTTTGTACCATTTATTTAAATTTCTGTCACAGTGTCAACAATCCCATACAAATATTTTAAGAATATTCATTAAATTTTTTTTAATAGTTTCCAGCTTTTTTTAACTCTTTGGAGCAATGCGTTCAACTTATATTTAAATTTAAAGTATTGTGTTTGTCAATTAAAATCAATACCATAAAAGCTTTAACCATACTAAGTAAATCAATCAAAACGAAATAAAGGCCACCCAATAAATTGCAATTCTGCTGAGGCTTTGGCGGTTCTTGAAAGGTAGAATCAACTATACTAGTAATTCTTTTTAATGAGATAATTCTTTTTGTATAAAAACATTTATAAGTGAAAAATAGACAAAAAAATTTCGGCTCTGTTTTTTTTCCGTTAGCATCAAGTGTTTTTTATTCTTATTTTTTCATACCTTCGAAGTCAGCATAGCTGGCAAATCGCATTGTCTTTTCTCGAATTCACAGGTAGAACCACTTTCTTATTTAAATAAAATGAAGACCCTTTTTATGAGCAGTCCTTTGGTTCAACCGGATTTTTTATTAGCAAACTCCACATGAAGATTAAGGTCTGGGCTTTAAGTGAGAGACGGTTACAATTGAATAACAGCTTTGGCTAGACCTGGTATGGGGATGGTTGTCGTCAGGTATGAGACTGAAATTTGTATCAGTTCCTTGAGCGAATGGTCCCACATAGGATCTTATTGCGTCCCCCAAATGTCTACCCGTTACTTCTGTTCCTTCCTGATCCTCATCCCATACTATAATAAGATTTCCAAACCTGTAACCTTCATCAATAAAAGCTCCAGGCAGGCAGTATTGTTTTCGTCTTCAATTACTTATACGATTATCGTTACGGGGTTTGGCGAGATTGGGCTCTGTCGTAAAAGCCGCATGAGCATTAGATCTATGAGGCCAAGTATTTTCGTGGAGGTGAATGACCTCTCTTCATCGGCTAGCAATGGAATACACATGAAAGTATTGGCTGGCAGTCCAACCATATCTCTCACTAGGAGTGGCTTCTTTTTTCTAAGCCACTTTTCATTGGATTTCTACGTCATTCATAAATTCAAAATTCAAAAGTTCTAAACCAGATGTCATATTTTCATCGTTGCAAACGCAATATTGTCAAATTTGTTCACTACTTTTTTAAATAGGTAATTAAACTGAAATGAAAACCTAGTAGATAAAAAATTCAAATTTGCGAATAAAATTTACCAAAACTTCAAGTCTAATTATACAAAAAACCATCAATAAATGGAAAGTGGAAGTGGACCGTTGCGTTTGCAATTATGCACACTTCAGAGACCCCTCTTAACCATGCTGCAAACTTCTGATAATCTTTCCCAGCTTCTGATTTTTGAACATAAGCAGGCATTATTTATTTAGCAGGCACTTTACGTAACTTAGACCGTTGATCGCTTGATAGCATTAATAGTTTAGTTTCTGGTAGGGATACTAAACTTTTGTGCCCTTGTTTTCATTAAAGTCTTTATGATTGGCGAACACACATTTTGACAATTTTCAGAAATTATAGAAATTTTTAATTTTTCTGACTAGTTAGTTCGAAAAGCGATCGATCATCCCCGTTCGTAACTTTCTCCACCCACGAATAATAGTTGCGCAGACGCGGTCCTACCAAATGTCGACGCTCAGAACTAAATATCCTGTTTGTATTTGTATGATCAATACTAACTATGGCAAACACTAACGCTATCCAAATTTTCACAATTTTAACATCAAAAACATCTTAAACAATATTTTGTCTGAGCGGTTTCGGCAGGTAGGTGAGGTGACGCAGCTCTACCGTTAATGCGCTCTTACAAAATAAAATCTAAAATAACCCACCCAATGCAATGTTGGGGCGAGTTAGAGGATCATAAGCAATTTTTAAAACTGGTATGAATATCTCCAACAATATTTTATTCTAAAATTAAAATCCATTTCTCAATTTTAGTACAATTTTAGCATACATTGATCGGCATGAATTAACGTTTGGATTAGTAACTTAATTTATGTTTCCAAATCAGCAATACTAAGATCATATTTAAAAATCAAAGACCTCTATAACTTTCGGCATTTTTACTATATATATGATATGCTTTTCTATAAAATTTACAGTATTTTCACTTTGACTTGAGATTTATGGAGCAATATGCATTATTGAGCCATTAGATTTCAAACAGATCATACTAGATTTTACATCTATCCGTCAAAAAAATGGTTTAAAAGTTTGGCTTGTACATAGTTTTTAACTAGAATATGTCAAAGTCTACTAAATTAAGTGAGTAGAATAGAATTCGAAGGAGTACACATAGCAAACACGATCTATGGAACACACATTTTTCACGCACAATAACTCTACTTTATGCTCTTGTTTTTCAGAATGAAGTTCTTCTGACCTCATACCCTCAGAATTATTTTCTAAGAAATAGGGGGAGGGGGATGCATTTTCGAAGGATGATTCCAGATTTGTGATGAAACATATAACATACTTTCAAAATATAAAGTATCTGCAAGAACTTTGATATATCAACAACTCGGAGAATAAATTTTACTTTTCACGCGCCAAATCATATTTGTGGATTTGTTTGATGGCAAAAGGATGCATTAAAACATTTTTTTTATTGATTTCGCCAACATGACTAATAAAGAGGAAAAGTATTGTTTGAGACTGTTCTAAGTTTGTTGTCAGTTTTCCTTATCTTAGTGCTCAAATTTAAATCTCATCAATAATTATAAACCGCTTCTTGAAATCAGGTAAATCCAAATGTTGAAAATTTTTCACCTCAATGCGGTTTTTATCAGAATTGCAGCATCCATCTTCACAGATAGTCTTCTATCCAATTCATTCTTTAAAATATGAAATGCACATAAATTTTAAGGGAGTTTATAACCTCTTACATAAAAGCCTTTAAAACTTCTTATATGAACTTAATTTCACATATATGATAAATTTATTGGCCATTTTTTACGGCAACTTACGGCTCACTAGGCCTCATGAAATTCGGCAACCGAAATATGGTACAGGACTCGAGGCGAGTGGGAACTACAGACTGTCGCAGCACTGCAATTCCAGAAAAGAATCGAAAGGTGCGGCGCCAGGGCTATAGAGGGTAACTACGGCAATGTTACAACCTTAGTTCTGACCAGTAAGTTGCGTCGTGATGGAGGATCAAATCGTCCGCGATCTCCAAACTAAAGCTTTAATTGCAGACTTAGGTTTCGATCAGAATTCAAAGCATCACAAACTTTCTGCGCCTGGCCGCAATTGCAGTTCTTTGCAGGTCGTTCACTGCGTTTCTACACCTTCAATCACGGGGCGAGTATATCTAAACAGCTTGTGATACTCAATATTCTTTGCAAATGATGTAAAATATGTAATACAAATCATAGAACCATAGAATGATACCTGATCATAAATTTTTTTAGCTTTAAAAAAAACTCAATTATATAACGCTGCTCAAAAATCGCTGCATTGCATTTGAAAATGCAATTCTGAACATCAAATCTGAAAACACAAATTGGAAAATTTGCTGAAATTTTGAATTGGAATTGAAATTTTTTGAAATCTTCGTCATAATCTTGATTTTTTTCATTCTGCTAGTTTTTCACTTCAGTTCAATCATCGCCAAAAATGAAAAAGAGAGAAAATCCGAGACTGTTAAGTTAAGCATGATTTCGAATAGTCCTAAGCCTATAAGGCAGCTTTTTACTTACATTATTGGCTTTATGTACTTGCTTTTATTTATAATTTATATAGTAAGGAAAAAATGAAAGTCTGGAATCGAATACGAATACAGAATTCAAAAAGTTTTCTATGAATGGAAACTGAAGATTTCATTTCCAGATTAAAGGGCAAGTATTAATTATTTTTAAAAGAGTTATTAAAATTATTTTATTTTCTATTGGAACTCAAGAGTTCTTTTGCTTCAATTTTATTTTTAATATTTATGTAAAGGATGACAATCATTATTCTGTTTTTAAGTTTAATTGTGACTTAATCTAAAAAGAACAATAGCGCAAATAATTCTCAGTTGCCTATTTCAAACCTATTGCATCTATTTTTTATTTCATCATTCATTCATCAAATTTAATTAAACAAAAATATATATCTCATGAGTCGCATTATAATTTCATATCCACCAGTCCTTCGTTCCAGTCGCTTTTTGTAGATATGAATGTGAATAAAAATAGAAATGAATGTTGGCGAATGCGAAAACCTTTACAAAAAGTTATCGGGTCAGTCGCCAATTCCCCCAAAAAAAGAAAAAAATAAATTTCGAAACAATTCTAGTAAGTGTTGAATATTTTCCAGAATAAGAGAGAAATACTTCAACTTTTCCCAACGTTTAGAACAAGTTTAATATTTAATTATAATATTTTTTTATTTATTATAAAAATTGCATATTATTTATTTCTTTATTCTTTGAGTTTTGAAAGGAATGTTTCATACCACTTTTGACTGTAGGTGTAAGTGTGTACTATGTCAAATTCTTTATCGGTAAAGATGAAGTTATTTAAATTTTAAGTATATTTCATTATATTTTATTTTTTAATAAGCAAGAAAATGTATCAATTCACGGATAATTAATAGGGATGTTGTCGAAAGTGGGATGTTATTGAAAATCACTTTAGTGTATCAGGCGATGGTTCAGGACCAAACCAGGGATTGATATCTCCTTTAGATGTTGTTTTTGTAAATTGTGTGCTGATTAGATTTAAAAAATTAGATTAGATTTTAAAAAAGTTATCCGCAAACACACGGAATTTTAATATCAACATCGATTTTGCTGGTGAAAGCGAAGTAGATTGAATAAATGAAGTGTTCTAAAGACGAGATCTTCATGATGCGCGGAGTAAGTATTATACTGATATGAAGCCATAAATAGTTCTATCGATGTTGTCTTATAGTCCCAATTTTAAAATAAAAAAAAATGTAATATATTGTGCTGGAGAAAAAGTTTTCACAGAAAAATTATGGAAGATTTTAAAAAAAACCTTACAAAAATTAAAAATTTAGTATATTACTCCACAAGATGATGAAACTTTGTAGTCGGTAACTGAGGAATCAACATTCTATGATTTACAGAAGCATTGATTGGATAACACGCAACTTTGTAATGTAAATTTCATAATTAATGTTTATGGAATTGAGCTCCCATCCAATTTTTGGTGACTCTTGGCTTCAAAGCTTTACATAGACAAATAAGATGCTTTTCCCAAAAAACAATCAACAGTGAGTGCAAGATGAAGGATTATTGGCGAATTTAGACATTTCTGACAAGAAAATCTCTCAAATAAATTTTCAAGAAACTAAACTTTTTGCGGAGGGTATTGAAAATTGAAATAACAGAAATTTTTGAAATTTTGAGTTTTGTTATATGTACATTGACCCTTGAAATGAATCATGTAGAAAAGGCGTAAAAATTGCGAACAATCGAAAATCTCATCTCGTTATTTTTTGAGATTAAGTTAAGACATGTCGTAACAATCAACACCTTATTTTTTCATATTGTTTTAGTTTCTTCGGACAGACCAGCTCACAGTTAAAAAGATAAAATTCTAAATTTGGGAATAAGTTAACATTTTATTTTGGTAATCCAACAAGATATGAACGATATGCAAACTTTTATAAAGATAGCTCTGTATTCAAATCAAAAAAAATCTTGTAAAAACATTAAAAAAATACAACTTTCAGCTCGTAACTTCCCTTCCCGTCTGTAATTACAGTACAAAATATTCCCCAACTGCGTGTTCGTTTTTGAATATTATAAATTTGTATCAATTTATAAAAAATTCAAAAACTTTGTTCTTTGTGATTGGTTCTGTGATTTGCTTGGGTCTGATGTGATAACTTATCTCTATAAGAATTCAAACATCCATTTTTTTTTACAAAAGAAAATCAACCCATAATCTTTTTCAACAAGTGTGTATGATTCAAGTTTTTTACCGATCAGTACGTTAATTGGTATAAATTTAGTATTTATATTTGCTTCTATTTTCCCATATTTTTCAGTAAAAATAAATAGAATTTTTTATTCGATTTCGTGTCGTTTTATTAATTACGTTACCAAATAGATGCCCTACCATGATCGAACGGCCTTTATTAGACACTTATCCCTAATAATGACCGGACAATCACGATAAGAAACGCTTTATAAATTAAGTTTAAAAGGAATGAAATCATACATGTCGTCCCCATCGATGAAAATATGACTTACTAATCTCCCCTTGTTTATACCAGTAGCTGCGAGCACCTTTGGTTTTAATATGGAGTACAATTCAGTATAGATATCGGCGCGTGAGGCATATTAAAGCTACCTCATTTCAAGACCTCAGGTTCATGTTCACTACATTAGTAGAGTCGAAGCTATCAATTAAGTATCTAGGCTTGCTGATAGAATCTAAGCTGAGTTTTTCAGAATTTCGGATAATAAAGAAAAATTTGCTCGCGATGAAAGACGATGCACTCTCGACGAATGGCAACAATCATGGGAACTTCTACCTGACCCAGATACTGAGCGAACACGGTTGTTTTCAGTCTTACCTATACAAGATTGGTAAGTCACGGTATCCAGATTGCATATTCGCTTGTCATACTTTCTTTTCATGCAGAATATGGGACAAATAGCGCGGTGATCTTGCCGAAAAATTGGAAGAACTTCGTCCAGATAGCCTAATTGAAGAGATGCTGAATTCAGTTGACAAATGGAATCAAGTGGCAAATTACACTCGGGCAATTCTAGCCACGAAAAAGGCATACTTGATGGCTTCGATACTTGAGGCATCGAGGGTTTCTTTCTCTAGCAATCTTCCTCCTCTTTCCCTCCCACGAAGGCGCCAAAAGACGTGAAATTGGGAGACCTAGCCTGAAGTAATGTGTCAAACGGTTCCAGGCTAGGCGCTCCGGTTGGCAGGGGGAGGTGTTAAAAAAAGGTTCATGATATGGTTAACTGATCAGAATCACGATTAACCTTATTAAGTACCCTGAAGGTATCTATAGCAGCTCGGTGGCCGTTGATATCAGAAAAACAGATTTGAATATTATTGTCACCGGCCGGATTGAATCATGGAATTTGACATTATATGGGTTTACCTTGAGGCAAGTTTTTTTACTAAGTTGCACAAAAACGAACGTTTCAAGGCTTAAATCACTATTGAACTACTATTGAACACTAAATCACTATTCAAAGTCATTCGAGTTGAATGCAAATAATGACGGAAGAGTCCTCTTTTCAAACTGAGGCCCAAAACCGACGTAACAACACTCACGAAATCAAGTGTTTGCAGTCATTGAGACGAATGACTGTAGATAAACATGGATTTAAGTATAGTTTAAAGATAATCCTGTTAAAATTTATAGGAGGGTCTAAGAACAAGGAAGTCGCTCAATTTAAAATGTATATTTGTCATGAAGTTATGTTCAAAAATGGGACCAATCAGAATTACCAAAACATTTTTCAAGTGATGTCAGATGGAATTGTTGGTTACATTGAAACAAATAATTAGCATTATACGACTCTGCTCATTTGTGTTCCATAAAATCGATCTACCAATCTACAATCTACGATCTACCAAAATCATGATGAAACGCAACAAACATTATACGGAAGCATACTATAACTTCATTGTGCAATAGTTGGAAAAAGAAATAATCATCATAGATTTTTGTTTCAACAAGTCGGTTCTTGGAAGTAAAGTTCGATTTTTTTTGTTGTGTCGAAGGATAGATGGTAAATACATAAATATTCACGGTGGTTTGTTATTGCTGCTAAAAAATTGTGTAACAACTTGTGATGAACCCCGGATAAAGTTCTACGTATAGGAATTGACATGAACAGTACACATAACAAACATAAGTATTGCATCCAAAAATTGCTTCAAATTCGTGTCACTGGCAAAAACTTTATTGAAAATTTGTTTCATTGAATGATGCGATGATATACAATGATAACACCGAAGATCCAGGAGAACTCAAAACTCACGTTTTCACATCGTGGGTTACACGATGTTCGATTTTGATGGTCCATTGACATTGGTTTTACAAACGCCTACACTATCCAAGATGTTACTTATTTTAATATTACTTATTTAAATTTTAACTACCGCATGGACATTGTGGATGAAAACCGAAGGAAGTTCCAATGTTGAACCAAAAACAAGTCAAATGGATGCAGAAATAGCGGAGGCTCCAGTGCTACAACGGTCCTTACGCAATAAAATCACTATGATTTGGTCTTTAAGTATGAAATGTGCTAATAATTGCACATTTCATACTTAGCATCAACAATATCTCCGATACTTCACTACCATCGTTCTTTTCTATCAAAGCCATCCAGGCTTTTGACTTAAATAATCTATTGCATCTTGGTCTCGTGATTGAATGTTAGATAAAGCGAAGATGTATCTATTATGGATTTTTGAAAATGGACCACGCCAGCGACCGCGCGAGTCAGCAGCAAGATTTGGGGGAATCATTCCGGTTTCGGATAGTAGCCAGAGTTCGACAAAACATTTGGCAAAATTAAAAACATACTCCAAAGCTCCGGACAACATCTACCGAGTGACTCAGGTTGTATGTAAGTAAAGTATGAAATATTAGTAGAAATTGTCCAACGCACCCTGATCCAAGGTATCTTAAGTTTGGATTGTTGAAAACGCAACGGTGGCGAAATTTTTCAATCACCGAATTTTTTTTCTATAATTGAACTAAAATTTGTGTAATTTTTTTCGCGATTTTGAGTTTTTTGCCCTCTAATTAATTTTTTTTAGTCTAATTATCGAAAAATGTCAAAAAGTGGAAAAAATTCAAACCGTTGCGTTTCCAACGAAGCAAATTTCAGACACCTCCTGATCCAAGGCTAAGTAAAAACGTCCGGGAATGTCAAATGTAAAGGTTTGTGAACAATTGCTGGATAAAAGCCTGAAAATGCTCCACGTAAGCCGTTGTTGAGCGAATGTCACATTGTTAAAGACGAGGCCTCAAGTTACATCAACTACGATTAGAGCAATGTTTTATATTCTGACGATTCTTCATTTTATGCATTTCCTGCTTTGGCATGACTGGTCACATTTGATTAACATATTTTAGTAGCACACTTTCTAATAAAACGATTTTGCCAGCCTCTCAATATTTACCAGCAATCTAATCAACGCAAAAAGATCCTTTTATACAGAAAAGCTTTATGAACAACCGGTGGACATTGGTTCATCAAAAATCTCTACGCCAACGATACCAAACACAGCGTATTCTTGGTAAAGGACAAAATTGGTAGCCTAGTAAACACAACCCTGTTCAATATAGTGGCATATATCAAAACGATTGCGTAGAAGGACAATTACAGTTCGTAGCAATTTTCACGCTGAATTCTTACAATTTAGATTTCTTTGCCTAAAAAATATGCAAAAAATTTTATGGGACATAGTTCACCAAGATCCCAGGCGGTTACAGATGCTTAAAAATGTACCAAAAGTATAATAGCGATGTTTACATTTTCAGTTTTAGTTTAAATTTATTAATCCTTTGTCAGGAAAAAAAATAGTGAATTTTCTTACTAAGATTGGGCTATTTAGGTACTACAACATGGTTAGATTAGCTTTTAAGGCTGCTGCAAACATCCGAAACTCCTCGAATATACAATTCGACGTTCGAATATGAAAATTGTCTCTGCTTCTAATAAATACAAACAGACAGTGTTGCGTTTTAGGTTTAGACAGCAATCGCCACCTATACGTCAAATCAGCTTTTCGTACCGTAACACTAATTGGCCCGAACTCAGCCTCAGGTACAAACCTGAACAGTTAACAGAATGATCACATTTACTGATAATATATACACGGCCTTTTTGTTTGTGACACTGTAAACATAATTGACGCAATATTTTTAAAAACCAGGGACCATAGTTAATTTCAAAAGTGTAAGTTATTGATTGAGAAGAAATTGGATTAAATTACGTTCTCTTCAAAGCTTTCTTTGAGCTATGGACATCAGCCACACCTATTAGCTGATACACTAATGATATGAAGGGATAAATTGATGTAAAACAACCAATAAGCATTTGCGAAAACTACATAGTAACTAATATTATTTGAAAAAGATAATAATAAATTTCAATTGGGTTAGTTCCAATGAATATTTGTATGAATATATCACAAAGAAGAATTTTCTAAAACACACAGAATTCAAAAGATTTGTCATTCTTCACATATTTCGAATTGTTCGCGTAATTCACTTACTTTGTAGGTTTCGTTTTGATGAAGAGACATACAGAACAAATTTTTGCATCAAAAACGAAACGGAAAAATCAAAAAAGGTATTTTTAGAGAAGCTCTGTGCCATTACAATTTCTTCTGTTTGCGTCTAATGCAAAATTCCGAGCATAAATCAAGTGCAAAAGTATTTCAATTTGAAGCTCTTGAACTTTCCATGTCCACCTCTCCACTGCCAAGGTAAAAATGGTTAGCTTAGCAACAGAAACATACATTTTTAAGAAGGAATCACTCCGCTTAACTTGGCACTACGAAGACATTTTATTGAATATGTGCGTATCATGCAAAGCGTATACAGTTACCCACCGGTGATCTTTCACATCTTCTGCTTCCACAGATACTTAATACCTTCCCGAACTCAAACCTCGCGCCCGCCAAAGCCATGCGTACAACCAAATCATTCCTACCTTTCGATCAAACTACAAAACTGCACGCGACTCCCAGAAAAGAGAATGCAAAAATAAATGTAAGCTTGTTCTGAAGTTACATCACACACAATATGTAGAATTTGCCGGCATTTCCAGCTGATGTAGGTATCCCAGCATACATACAATGCACCCAACAGCCGTTCCGTATGTACAAGCGCACGTTTAACACAACCTGACCCAGCAGCTAGCATTCACCAATAATCTTTAGATACATCCCGGGGTGTGCGGCTGCACAGTGGAGCCGGTGCGGATGCTGTTGCCCTGCTGCTAGTCAGGTTGGAAAATGGTATCGAACGCAGTTCCAGATGCTGTCGCATGCACATGGTGATAGGGAAAAAATTATGAAAAATTCCAATAGACGGAAGGCCCCCGAGAACCGCACATTCATTCGACGTTAGATACAAGTGAAAGGATTGCAGATATATCAACACATTTCGATAGAGCCTTCTGATATAGCTGAACTGCACTAACGAAATTCAGCTGCACGGTCAACACATAACACACACTCGCGCGAAGTTGCCACTAACACATCTACCGAGCCGGTAATTCACTTTCATTCGGAAAAGTCGACGAACAGCCGCGAACTTCGGAAACTTTCGTCGAAGGTGTACAGACAAAATCAATGCCATTTCTGCCATCCTTCGGGGGTGAGGTGAAAACGACACCAGGAAAAAGCTCGAACAGGTGATGGAGAAAAGTGTTTGATGGCAGGACAAAGAACACCGAAATTCTTCCACTTTGTGGACACTCACCTGCACCAGCCAAACACAAACCAGCCGACGGATCAAGATACTTCCAAACGCACTTTCAGATAGATTTTCTTTTCGCTTTTCTTTTTTTAAAGAATTTCTCAGGAGGTCCACACTAGAGGCTGATACTTGTAACGACCGAGAACATTTTTCAGAACTGCACAAAGAGAAGACAATTGACAGGTTAATTAGCGAAGTGCTAGGAGTTGATTGTGCGCACCAGAACCGGGCATTGATGCGACTGCAGGCGGGGGCGGGACGATGTCGGGCGCAAGGAAACTATAACCTCCAAATAGAAATTCGCCCGGTGCCAGAATGACCAGAGCCACAATCAAGGCGCATGATCAACACGAAGACAAATCTTTTCAGTACCATGCCCGCGTCTGTAAGCGTTCTAATGTCGTGTGGATGGAAAAGAGAAGACTCAATCAAATATATAAACGAAACTATCCATCGTTCAGGGACGAGTAACATGCGATAAACGGGCTGACAAAGTGTTAACATCTAGCGTTACATGTTGCATACCTTTAGGCCTGAGCTATAAGGCGCCCACCACTTTCTCCAGACAGGTTGGGCAAGGCCACCAACTATGATTTTAAACAGGAGAAGACAAACTGTAACAGTGGGACAAAGTTTTTTATTTAAGCACAACACACAACACTTCAAGACATCTTGGCAAACAAAAATGGCATTTTCTCTTTCGAATCATGATGATTGAACTTTACAGGATACGAAGGATGCTTTTCATAACCGCCCCTACAAAAATTCAAAATAAATAAATTCCAGGGAATTGAAGAAATATGAAACTGTAGAATAATTGCTTCATTATAATACGTGTGGAGACATTACTAGGGCAATAACAAATCTCAAATTGAAAATAATACTCAAAATCTGACAAGTCCTTGCAGGTGAGCAGGTGAACAATTATTTGCAATACAAATTTCATGTATTAAATGTGTATTTCATCCCTCAAAATTCTAATTGCATACTTGGTTTTTTTTTTTTTTTTTAAGTTCGGAGCATGGAACTGTTACTCGTTCCAATACGCGTTTCGTACAATGAGAAAGTTATGTAGCCGTTTACCATGAATGACGCAAAAAATTGCATAAAAAGTCTAAAGATACGAATTCTTGCATGATCACATAAAAAACTTGTGTTCCATCAGTATAATTGCGAAAATTTTTGGCTAGTAGATTAAGATAAGACACTTTTTAGATAGTTGGTTAAATTATCATTCAACAACGTTTTAAGGAGATCATCTGAATACAATTTTTACAGGTCCTAAAAAAATACCTATTTGCTAAGATTTTTCAATCGGGAAAATTCAGATTTCCTTCTCATCAGAAAAGCATTATTTTAGAGGACTCGCTTTTTCATAAAAGTGGTCTCATCGCAAGACAGCACTGTATATAAACCTAGCAGCATAATCTAAATGCAGAAGTGAGTTTTCCGCCTTGCATACAAATGTCTTCGCAGTTTTTTACCGAGGAGTCTAAAGTTTTCATCGTTTCAAATGCAAAGCTACCAATTTTTTTCACTATTCGTTTTTAGTAGATGATTAAACTAAAATGGAAACATATAGAGCAAAAAATTCATAAATGAGAATAAAATTTACGAAAAATTTAAGATACTAGTGGGGTCTAGAAGACCAAAAAAATGATAGTTTCTATGATTTTTTTCTCAGCTCCTTTTCTTATTCTTCCTTATTTCTTAGCAATGAAACTTTTCTATCATATTGTTTTATGTTTGAAATATAGAAAAAAAAATTATTTTATGAATATTTCATTTCTTGTTTTCTATAGATGGCGCTACTGTCAAGTGGTACCAAAAAGTGTCGCATGGCCGCAGGTTAATCTCGGAATTGGCACCACTGAAACAAAAAATTCCAGGGGTATTAAAAAGAAAGTATTCTAACCTGACAAATTTCCACCATTAATCAAAAATTACATGTTTTACCCTTTTTTCGTTGGCCAAATTATTT
Organism: Stratiomys singularior; assembly: GCA_954870665.1. NCBI lineage: Eukaryota > Metazoa > Arthropoda > Insecta > Diptera > Stratiomyidae > Stratiomys > Stratiomys singularior. Next base: position 34,678,090 of record OX940879.1, read on the forward strand.
TTATGACATATTTATTTCAAAATGTAGGAAAATGTCATACATCATACCTTAATAACCAAATTCATCAAGTTTTATTCGCATTTGCCGAGTAGATCCGGATTCCGGAAGATCCAGAACTTGCGGCCAGTTGAAAGAATGTTATTTCGGGGAAAAACATGTTTAAAGTTTTGATAGGCTACGCAACGCATGTGAACGCAATTTTTTTTTTCGCTTTCGAATTCCTCTACAAAATTTGAGGAGATGATTCTTGATACTTTAGAAAACGACAAATGAAAAGAAAAACAAAAATCGATTTATTGGAATTTCTAGACCGTACTAGTAGTGCCTTAAGTCAAATTATTCAAATAATATTAACAAAGTGGAAAAATGAAAACTGAATTTGAGGCTTGGTTGCTAGCGAATTATTTTTATTCGTACAATGCTATTGGATATGCAAAAAATAAAGAAAAGAAGAGTAAAACAAAGTAAGGAATACTACATTATACAAAGGTTGAATCCGTCTTAACCCTTGCGTGACACACGTCCTAAAAATTACATAGTTGGCACACGGGGTCCATTGAACCCCAGCGTAAAAAAATGTTTATAATTTTGTTACTTGTTTATATAAAGTTTCGGAAAAAATCACACATATAGTTTAAACCTTTCTGAAGTTTATTGTGTCATTGTTGAAGTCAATTTTCATTGTTAAATTATCTAAAAAAATTGTCGAAAAAAAAGTAAGAAAAAATCTGCATTTTTTATTTAAAAATTCATATCTTTTTTCATTTTCAATATTTTTTCATGAAAATTTGAGGGTTAACGTAGCAATAGCTGTTCTTTAAAATGTATATGATGGAAAAAGTGGTACTTCTAAAAAAGGTATTTATTCTGCAAAATGAATGCAGAAAAATGAAGGTACAGCAGACAGACAAGCATAGAGAGCATTTTTTCATAAGACTAAGACAGCATTTTTTCATATTTTTTTCAATATAATCGTATTAAAAAGTCAATTTACATTATAAATACATGTTCTTACTTAAAATTAATGATATTTACTTAAAGTAATTGGAAAAACTCCAGCTAAAATTAGCTTTCTCCGGCACATTCGACGCATAAGTACATACGATGATTATCGCACATCGGTCTCAAGCATGAAGGGCATTGCATTATCGTCTTTTTATCTTTGTGACGACTACAGACAGTGCATCTCATTTTCGTTGGAAGACGTGTTCGTTCATTTTCGATGACAGAGGGTTCATCTAAGCCCAAGATGCCTTTCATGCACACCTTTGTGGTAATTCGTACTGACGGATTACCAAGCCTTGTCATCATAAATGACCTCGCAAGATGTACTGCTAGTCGATTTAAACAGTTACTTGCTCTTACTTTTTCGGTATTTTGTACATTTATGTACGCACATTTTAACAAAATCCTGGCATTGACAGCTGCCTGGTCCAAAATACCGAAAAAGAACCGCAAGGGCCAACGATTTGTTCTCCTAGAGACCGTGTACGCGTGACACAGTTGATCAAATCTATCTGTATCACCTTTGGTATCGTTATAGTGCAAAACAAGGTTCGGCTTTCCGTCCGTTATTCCTGTCGATTGTGAATAAGTAGACGTCAAAAAAACGACTTTGTTTTTTTTCGGCGTATATGCCACAAGCATGATTTTCGAATTTTCGGCGGAACAGAATTGCGAATCTGGTACGGTTTTCGACGGAATTTTCATCAGAGCTGGAATTTCGCGCCATTTTTACCGCGAAGAATCTTGCTTGGTCGATCTCGAGCTCTTGCTGCCAGACGTTGCTCCAGTGTACGGTGATCATCACTTTCGAGGTCTACCTCCATAGCATCCTGTTCACGAGCCATGCGTAGCCGTTCTTGAAGCGGTACATTTTCCAGATCACTGTCGGCGTCGAAACCGCCTTCGGACGGTTGATATTCGTCCGTATCGGTGCCCTCATCTTCTACAGAGAGTCGATCTTCCTCCCCAGAAGAGGCTTCATCGAGAAATGTGTCATCCACGTCATCTTCATGCAATAAATCGACCACGTTGCGATGCCTTAGATTATACCGCGCCATTATACTAGAAACGTGATTTTAAAAATTATTATAATTCTTATTATTATTAATTTAAAAATTTTATTTTGACTTCAGTCAATTACTTACTTTATAAATTGTTCACAAATCACTCAAAACAGCACAAAAAAATTTGCTCCGAATTTCACTTGAAACGACATCACTGACACACGGGGTCTGAGGGACCCCAACCGAACTTCGAACCGCTCGCGTTGGCAGGTAAGCGATGAATGCCTACCTTTACCTGCGTGGAATGTTAGTTCAAACCCTCCTCTAAATGTAGGTGACGCGACAGGCCCTAAACCTAACGATTTCTATGTGAAAAATCGCTTTGAAGAGAGCGTGGGATCCTTTAGACCCCGTGTGCCAACTAAGGGTTAAAGGTGTACTTATTTAATTGTTAACTTTTGAAAAAAAAAACAAATTTTCATCATCATTTTACTGTCCAAACAATTTCTTATTAGATACGAAGAATGTGACCGAGCGTTTAATGTCAATACTTGTCAATGTCAAAAGAGTTTATTTTGTAAAATCGATTAAATTGAGTACTTTTTTAAGAACAGGATCAATGTATTATGCAACATCAGATTATCTGTGGAATAGGGTCAGTCAGAAACTAATACGGCTGTCAATTCCTCTTCTTTAATGAAATGAGTTGTCATGTAAATTTGCCATTAACCATGAGCTCAGATGTAAATCACAATTCAAATGTTGAAGTAACCTAAATCCCTTCTTTGTATTTCTTGAACAAAGATAATTGACTTATTGGAATAAAAACAATAATTTTTTAAAGTTATTTTCATAAAATTAAAGAAAAATAACATTTTAAGGCTTGTTCTGCCTATATTGCAAAATTGCAAGGATTAAAATGTCAGCTTCAATATTTGCTGGAATATTATATAACTAAGAAATATAAATTTTCTCAACTTTGTGTCATTGTAAACGCAACGTTCTCAATTTCTTTCCACTTTGAGGATGTTTTTTTGGATAGTTTGACTTAAATTTTGATTTAAGTAAATTCTTTTCGCATTTATGAATTGTTTCTTTATAGGTCTTCATAAAATAGTTAATACATAACAAGATCCGTAAGAATTAAAAGTTTTCTCCTCAAATATAAGTAAATGCGATTTACATGACTGAAAATAGTATTTAATGTTTTGATGCTATATATGCAGTAAATGCGATTTGTATGACTGACAAAAGTATTTAAGTTTTTGATCATTTTCGATGATTTAATTTTCTCATTTTCGAAACGAATTTACTCACCCCGATTTAGGCTACTTTTGAGCATAAATTTTTGAATGGAAGAAAAATTTCTTCTAACGCCTACAATTATAATTCTATACAATTCTAAATCTATATAAAAATTAAGTAGCAAAGCAGAATTAAACAGAGAAAGGAATCTAACAATCAGCCCTCAAATTGCTTCCATTTGTTTGATGTTTTCAAGTGTTCATGTTAATGTGTTCGAATATGCAGTTTCGCGCTGAAGTATCTTGTCTTTTGATTATTCTCTATTTTTTATTTTACTTACCAAAAAAATTTATAAGCCAAAATTCAAAATATTTGACGGTTAAATTCCAATTAAATGTTCGGACACTTCAAATAATGATAATAAATTAAGTACAAAATAGGTTTTTTTCTTATTTTAGTATTTTGTTGAAAACCTTCGGTTTTCCGAATGGCTTCCAGTCTTCTTGGAATAAATTCCAACTTTTTTCCATTCGTCCTACAGACCCACTTTAAGCTCGGTCTTCGAAGAAATTACCCGCGTTTTCGATTTGTTTTCTAAATAGGCCCACAAATGTTCGATAACATTTATATCCGGAGATTGTGAGGCGTTTCTATCACGTGAGGACAATTATACAACAACCACATGCGCGAATTGGGTGCTTTGTATCATTGTCTTGATAGAATGTAAATGTGTCAGAAGTGCCCAATCTATCTATCTTTAAGATTTTCTTTCAAAATGGATACGCACTAGTGTTGGTTCATTATGCCATCAATAAAAACTAGCTTTCCTGGTCCAGAGGCAACCATACAGCCCCATTGACTTTTCCATTTAAAAGTCACGCGATTTATGCTTTTTAGCGAACTTAAGTCGTTATATTAAGTCTGATGTCAATTTTGTAGCACTCAAGTTGGGATTTTACTTCACTTGCTGCACGATCCACCGTTCTGCCCTGAAAATTTTTTCGGCCCACCTATGCTAGGATTATTTTTAATACTTTTATTAATTTCAAAGCGTTTAATGATGTCATGAACTGTCGAATGACTTCCACCGAAGATTTCCCCAATGACGTCCAGTTTATGTGATGTTTTATAACCAATTTCCGAACTTCATTAGTAGTTTCTTTACCACGACGACCCATGCTAGATTTGTATAATAATTCACTATAAAAATTTCGCAACAAGTAATTCGTTCTTTTCGTTTACACTTTGACTACTGTTATTCACACTTAGTCTGTTACAATTCGGGGAATTCGCATCTCAAATGTCAAAAGCAAATCAGCGTTGCCAGGTGTCCTAATATTTAATTGGAATTAAAAATCACATATTTTGAATTCTGCCTTATAAATTTTTTAAAAAGCTATTTCTTAGATTATAAACTAGTGTTAAAAAATAAATGTATATGCATTCCATTTTCTCCTAAATGGTTATAAAGAGTTACTTTCATAAGTTTTCGTCACGTAGCTCTGTCCGACTACATAATTTAGTCACTGTATATCATATTTGTGTATGGATTCTGCTTATTCCGAGATTTCAAGGTACCAGAAATTGGAATCGGTAGAATGCAAGGCATTTTAAGTGTTTCATCAAGTGTTTTGGGAAATTGTTCCTATTTCTAACTTGTCCTTTTTTCTAAGGAGTTGAAAATACTATATTACGTCTAATTTTGTTCATTAACATCCTTCAATCCTTATACTAATCTTCACCTTATGATTTAGTTCTAATGTCGGGATCTCATTAAGCTAGAAGAAATCTTAGCCTATTTAATCGATCAAAATTGTTTTACATTATAATTATTTTATATTCTTCTAGTTTTTGCTGGTGAATGTGTGGAGCAACTTAGGCCAGAAGAATAAAAATGTCCATTCCTGCGTACGTGAATGAAGAATTTGAAACTAACTTCAATAGTAGTAGCACAAATGGGAAAGTCAAAACTTCCAAACAATTAATGATTATTGGGCTTGCCAAAAAAGGATCATAAGGGTGAAAATAGAAGGTGTCGGAAGTTTGCATCGTCGCATATGGTCAACGATCTCAATTTTTTAGACTTTTTGACTTTTTTCGATTATTGGAATGCAATAAAAACTTGTAAATAATCCAACTTAGCAAACATAACTCATAAAAACTTTAGTCAAATTATCTTAAAAAATCAAAATGTGAATAAATTCGACACTGTCGCGTTTGCACCGATGCAATCTTCAGGAGCCTGAAATAGAACTGATATACAGTCAAATGTGATGCTTATCTATTTTAGTTTTTGTTTAAACCTTTAATATTCTTTGCAATTTATTTATTATTTTACTTAAGAGCCAATTATTGCATTCAAAAGAGTAGGATATTCGTGGCTTGAATGTAAGCGTGTTGTTTTATTTGATTAATTGAATTTGATATGAGAACAATAAAGAAAATGAAAACATAGAATATAATATTTTTCAGTGTAAAAAAAACTGTTAAACTTTATTTTTAAGAAGTTCAAGCTCAGGATTTGATTCGAACCATTAAAAGATACGATCCTTGTTAATGACAAAAATTATCCAACATGAGCTTCATTTGGAAAGATTATTCGTATTAGTCTCGATTCGTCGCTTTAAAAAATGAAATGTTCTAAATCGATCGCAAAATCAGGGTTTACCCGAGAATCGATAGACAGTCTTTAATGAAAATGGAACACATTAACTTTATAACTAACTATATTGCAAATTAAACAATGATGTTAATTTGCAGCAACAAAATTGGCAGACATTTACTCAAACACATGGTATGAAATATTTTAACGATCTTTTAGATGACAGTTTTACAGTCAAATTTGATCAACATAAAATATCGATTCGTCTCTAAATTCTGTGTCTAGGTGAGTTAAAAGAATTTACTTTAGAATAAAGTCTAACCTCAAAGTTAAGTTGAAAGAAATTCTATCTCACAGCTTTGTTTTATTTTCAACGGAAGTCATTAGTATGAGTGAATGAGTGTAAGCAATGCAAAGCGATGTCTAATTAAAAAACTAGAAATCAAAAGAACTATCATCCTAACCAAAGAAACCTGTTTGTTTTTGGTTAGCAGTTACACTCAATATGATATGATAAATAATGAATTATTAATAATTTAACTTTAGAATGTATGCTTTCAGGTTGCTCAGTTTTCAGAAATTAATTATTTGTTCAATTTATTAGATTTCATTTACAAACCTATTAGCAAATATTACGTAGATTGTCTTTCATTTCAATAATTTTACATTTTCTTTGTTGAATAATTTATTGCATCAAAGTTTATCTGGAAGCATTTCAGATCATTCAGATCACCGGTATTGTTTTTCAGATTTGTTCAACTTTTCGACACAAAATTAAAGTAGGTATCTGTCAATATATGAACAATAAAATATATTTCATTAAACCATTCAAGGTGAAATTTCTTTGTTTTTATTTTTCTATTGTCTGAGGGCTATTATATCAAGAGTGCTATCAGACGATAAGAATGCACTTACTTGCAGTGTTGGTTAGACTGTACTACGGTATCAATAATTGCAGCAATCATGCAATTATCAAGAAAACGTGTAAGAGTTCTAGATTATTAGCAATTGCATCAATTATTTCATGATTAATATCAACAACAACGGGGAGCTCGGGACGTTTATACACTTGAAAAACAGCCATTCAATATTTTTCCTATTTCGTTAGCTGCTCTTTTTTCGCGTAGCGTTGGTTCGTCCTTGTTTCAAGCTAGCTAGCCCTGTTTCATGTGGATATCGTAAGCAGATCACAAAGTTTAGATGGAATAGTGGGGCAACGATACTAGGAGTAAACTGATTTGTGGCGATAAAACCCGACCGAACCATCTTCACAATGAACAAGACGAGGAAGACTGACCAGATTCGTATATCAGTCCACTAAAGTTGATGTGAGCTTTACGTAGACTGTAGGTTGATGCTGCCACTTCTTCCACTTCTGCCACTCCGCTTCAGCTGCTGTACCACCACCGGCAAGGCTCCTCGCACGCACATTTCACCATAATCACCGTCTTCGTTGTCATTGTTCCCATGTTGACGTAGTGCACATGGAGCATATATTACTTCGCCATCGTTTCGCTCTTGTTGCTTTCCTTCTTAATTTTCTTTTCACCAAAAATGTAATAAATTACCATATCGGTTGGGTTGACTGGGAATGGCTCAAACACGTGTAGGGCGCTGTGTTGCCAAGTTCCCAACCGAGAGCCGAAAATTAACACAGCAACAAAGATTCAACTCGCAACCCATTTTCATCCAACTTCGAATTAGACTGGTTATTAGACGAGAAGGAGTCATAATCGCAGCTATTAGCATGTTCTTGCTAAAAAATAGTATCATCCTGCACTAGACTGGTACACTACACCCTTCGAGATGTGCACATTAATCTCGTCGAGCGTATTACTCAAACATATCATTAGTGTCTAGGAGAATTTAATGGAAGTATATTTTGGGTAGAAAGTGAAAATTATTCCGACATTATTCTGGCAAATATTTCATTACTAGCAAGTGGGAAGCTTGAGACGATACAGTAAATTGAACATTTTGGGTTTATGTTACGCAATATTGATTTTTAGAAATAAGTGTGTGAAAACGAGTTCTAAGGATGAATCATAACGGAATTTCTGGACATATAAAAGATGCGTACAATAATGACAATATAAATAAATATAGTAGGATCTGACGGCACTTGCGCTCGGGTCCATTAAGAAATATAATTTTTAACTATATATGGGAGTTTATTATACAGAACACAATGATTTTGTAGTAATCTTTAGAGTGAAAATATAGCAGTATAGTCAAGTAGGTATACAAAGTAGCTTAGTACTACTACGAGGGTGCGTCAAAAAGTCCTTAGAAAAATGAGTTAAAAAATTTTTTTTTTCATTTTTCAACATAATCTCCTTGGAGCTCCATAAAGTTGGTTAGATGTTTCTCTAATTTTGATAACCCGTCAGAAAAAAAAGTTTTTGGAAGGTCCTTAAAATAAGCATTTGTTTGATCCGTGACTTCTTCATTTGAGAAAAAACATTGTCCAGCGAGCCATTTTTTTCAGGTTTGGGAATTGGAAAGAGTCACTGGGGGCTAAATCTGGCGAATGCGGTGGATGATCGACCAATTCCAACTTTAATTCTTCAATTTTAGCCATTGATCATGCACATGTGTGAACACGGGCATTGTCCTGATGAAAGAGGATTTTTTTTCTGTTTAAGAAGAAAATTCTAAATTCCATTTTTCAATCAAACATTTTTTTTTCAATACACGAAAAACACACAACAACTCAGGCAATCTGGCTGAAACTTCATAGCATACCTTGTCGGTAGTGCCGCTGCATAAAAACGGACCGCTTATAGTGCTAGTCGCGCCATCTGTTTAATTTTCTAAGGACTCCTTGAGCTGCCCTCGACCCTTATATTATATACTACTACTTCTACTACTACTTCTACTACTACTACTACTACTACTATTACTACTACTACTACTACTACTACTACTACTACTACTACTACTACTACTACTACTACTACTACTACTACTACTACTACTACCGCTGAACGTATTTAGAATTTTCGGTGAACAAAAAATCTGAAATAATACATCCAGCAGAAAACAAACAACGTTCCGTGAGGACATCTCAACCTACTCCGCTTAGTTACCATGAATCTTTTGCCTAGGAAAAAAAGGAGAAAGTACTCCGTCCGAGAAGATCAATTATATTGCAAACTTGCAAACTGTCTGAGAAATCTAACAACCAGCTACTAACACAGCATCTTCCATACGGAAAATTTAAATAGAAAAATCAAGAACGTGTTATCCTATGGCGATGTACACAGCTGGACAAAATAATAGGTGTGAGTCCCAAAATTTGTAAAATGTAGAACATATATTGTATAACATTTTGTACGAACAAATAATCAGTTTGCAAATGTGGTAGCACTGATTAGCAATGTAATAGGGTAATCCCCGCAATAAAACTACTAACTGTCAAATATTGCAGCTTATTAATTTGTTCACCATTTAAATTGAGTTGAACAATAAAATAGGTGTGCCTTGATAGAAAGTTAAAATAAATAAATTTAAAGTGTTATTTAGTTGCAAAAGGTAAGATGTTGAGAAAGTTAAACGAAATGGATGTTTATTTACACTATTATAATGATATTAGATGGGTCGTGGACGTCATTGCAGTGCAGAAGAGAAAAGACTTGTTCGTCAGCTCCGAAATAAAGGAAGGACCTCCAAATTCATTGCCACATTAATGGGACGGACCGAAAATTTCGTAACAAATGCTCTTAAACCGGAAAAGTCCATTGAAACGCGTGGGGTTCCTAAAAAACCCTCACCAGTGACCGACAATCATATCATTGCACTAACTAAACGTGACCCATTCACATCATCTAGGACAATTGCAAGCGAAATTGGGAATGTTGTATCATCACGAACCGTTCGGCGACGGTTAGTAATTGCAAAACTACCAGGAAGGATTGCCCGAAAAATTCCTCTGCTTAAAACTACAAATTTGAAGAAGAGGAAAAAATTCGCACTGGTTCATAAGGCCTGGTGTGGACAACAGGGTGAAAAAAAGTGGCGTAATATCCTCTGGCGGGATGAAACAAAGATAAATTTGTTTGGTAACGATGCGGAAAGAAATGTTCGCCGACCAAAAGGCAAGGAATTTCATGGCAGGTTTACGAAAAAACAGTAAAACACGGAGGTGGCAGCTTGATGGTAAGGGGCTGCTTTTCTTGGCAAGGAGTAGGTCCCATACATCGAATCGATGAAACAATGGATAGATTCGTGTACAAGAATTTGTTGCAGACTATAATGCTACCATACGCTGAAGAAAATATGCCACTTTTATGGACATGCCAACAGGATAATGATCCTAAACATTCATCGCGATTGGTGAAAACATGGTTCCAAGAGCATAATGTAGACGTCCTTGAGTGGCCAAGTCAATCTCCAGACCTCAATACCATTGAGAACCTCTGGGGTCAACTTAAAAGAGATGTTTCAAAGACGGTTTGCCAGAACAAAAACCAGTTATGGGAAAATATTCAACGAGTTTGGTATAGTATTCCCGTAGAAACTTGTCAGAAACTGATATCGTCTATGCCCAAAAGAATCGAAAAAGTCATCAAGAATAATGGCGGATATTCAGGGTATTAAATGCATTCTAAGTAATTCAGCATTAAATGGAACGGCAACTAACGAAATTTTAATGTTAATTAATAACTTTATTGGGCACACCTATTATTCTGACCATTCAAAAATTGGTGTATTCCATGAATTAACGAAATATTAAGTTTTTTTTTGGTTTGTGATTTATTTTTTATTCTTTATTACGACAATGAACTATGCTTGTATTGTATGCTAACTAATTTTTTGAGGAATAAAAAAGATATACATGAAAATGCAACTTGTTTGTAAATATGAATGTTTACACCTATTATTTTGTCCAGCTGTGTATTTTGTTTATTATACATATATACAATCGTTTATTTTAATGTCACAACACTGTTCAGAATGCATTAACTAAGTTGACAATTGGAGCCGGTTATGTAGTATGAGTAGGAAGACAGCGATGGAAGATCTATTGGAAACCATGTTGAATGAGGCAAACTCGAATTCAAGAATAATAATTAAATATACCGATATACCATCGGTGACTAAAGAATTAGAATCCAAACTTCGCGACTACCAAAAAATTAGAAACCGAAAGCTTTGACCACTTTGAATGGCCAATAGAAATCGTCTGTGCAATTCGTGGTGATTACAAAATTTTCCATACTTTACCTCGCTTTTATATTTAGATGATAGCGACGCGAAAACAGATTGTTTCCAGAGGATAACAACGTCCAAAGGTGTTACACTCCAACTTAATCCACCTAAAATATCAAAGAATCAACGTGGCGTACAGCCGAACCTTTGATCCTATGTTATCAAGAAAAAAACTGAAAATGCACCAAAAAAATGCTTGCATCCAATGGTTTTCTACTGGTAACAGCCAATGGGCTCTTTTTAAATAACACCAAACGAAATGACTGGTAAAAAATTAGGAAAAATCAACCAAAATTTATGGTGAACAACGTATACTCGGTCTCTCGACGAAATTAGCCGTTCAAACCGAAGAGGGTGATGATTTCGAGCCCGATATCTAATCATCGAATTTTTTCCCCTTTTCGAATATTTTTGGATAATTGGACTGAAGTTTTTCGATGCAACTTTGACATTTTTTGAATTCTATTAACTTTTGGGTCCAATGTTTCACAAGAATCAAAAAAATGAAAAAATCAAGAGGGGTGCGTTTGCTACGATTCAAACTTCAGACCTCTTGTGTTGAGGGTAAATATTTTAAAGGGCTTATAAATACACTCGTATGGTAAAAACATAAGAAAGACACAGAAAAGAGCACTAACCATTTATTCCTGTTTCTAGAATGCTTTCGATAGAGAGAATAATCGACGGAGTTGCGGTGAAATGTGGTTTTACTGAAGTGAAAAAACTGGTCAAAAAAAAAAACAGAAACTGAAATTTGAATTTTATAGCAGATTTCATGAATTTTTACAGGACTTAACTTCGATTTTTAATCGAAAATAATGAAAGCAAAATATTATTCATCAGACTGTGATAGCTAATGTAAACGAACAAGGCCGAAACAAAACATTCGCGATGTAACTTTCCTCTTCCAATATCACCCCTTATACCTGCAAAAAGTTTAAATGTCTTAGCAGTCCTTTCACACCCAAACAAATATTTATGAAGATTGTTTAAATTATTCCTTTGATCCTATCACTTACCCCTCAAAACGAGGTCAATCTGCTTTCGCGCGTTTCGTCCAAGCAAAGTCCACGCGTAGTTACAAGCCGTTAAAAACATTTTTTTATTCAACATTTGATGAAAGATTTTATCGAGTTCTTTTAAGAAAGTGGAAAAAGTAAGAACACTAGATAATTGAATGTAGTTCAAAGTATACGGAATGCAATCTACTCCAAACTATATAAAAATATGTTAGAAAACGAAAAATATTTTCTAAATAGCTCGAAGATGTTTACTAACTTTCATTTGATAATAAATGATGAATAATATTAATAAACAAGGACAATTCAAGTACCACAATGTCAAATTAATTTGCTGAGATATGTTATCTTGCGTATGTTCAAACACTATCCACCGTCGTTCAAAGCTCGAAGTTTCACCATTTCATTTCATTGCAACGACAGGACGATATAACTAACAATTTTTCGGACCTAAATTTATTTTTCATGACCCTTCCAACAGGCAAAAGCTTCTAAATTTGGCATATAATTTACTTAGGGCGCGGCTTTTGTGTTTTTCAGTGTCTGAAGCTGAGTTTTTGCCACTTTAAAAGGAATGCTTATGAAGTTTACATTTATGGAAAATACCCGAATATCTTATATTTGTTATTACATTCATAATTTTATATTTTTAAGCATCATTGATAATTATTTATTATCATGCAATGAAAGCGGACAATCCGCCCCTGAATAGGAGTGCTAGCTTCACCTGTCGAAACAGGTCAGCTAGTCTTCCAAAAGATATTTTTTTGGAAATGCATACCCCATTGCATCATGTACTATTATTGAATATTACCGTTATCAACTAGTACTGTATAACTATTATTAACTTCCACTATTTAACAGCCGCAGTGCAATCGCGAATGTAACCCAGTGTCTACTGATAAAATTCGCCAATCTTTAGATTCAAAGCCTTTTAAAAAGTAATTATAAGGGACATTCAAAGCAATGAATGAAGCAAGTAATATTTTCCCTTATCAATTCACTCCATTTTTATTTTACACCCGTTCAAAAATCGTTCCTCCAAAGTATCGTTACAGCGTTACAGCGAACCGTCACATTATTATCTTCAAATTAATTGCCCATGAACCTGTCACAAAACCGAGAAAAAAACGTAAAAACCTCGGGAAACAGGGCGGGTGTTGAAGTAGATAGAAGCCTGGTTGTCAGGAAGCCATCGCAACTCCTGTCTTGTGTGCAGTGCGAGTGTGATCATAAAACATTTACCCGGCCTCTTCATAATGGCGTCCCGTAATCTTCGAATATGGGTGAAAGCAGCCAATAATTACTTCCTTTTGCAAATATTCCGCAATGACCCATAAAAACAATACATTTGGGAAGGATTAGACGATCGCCTTCTTACAAGATCCTGTTGACTTAAGTAAAATCCTGATGGTCCCTCTGATCTACCAACACTCCTTATCCTCAGTGAAAGACATTCACTATGTTCATTTTCAGTGGACCAATCGCCCAACTTAAATTTTTTTTGGCACAGCCTAAAACTGTAGAGTATGAAGGTGAAGTAACCCCAGGGTTTCTACTTAGTCAGCGTATACACTTTCAAAAGAGAGTTTTTCAGAGGTAGTAAATCATGGCTTCTGCTTCATTTTTAATCTCATTCTCATTCGTCAATTTTAGTGCTGTTAGTGAAATTCATGTATCGCCCAAAATATATGATTCAGTACGGAATCTGGTTTTTGACTTTTTTAATTTTCAGTTAGACTTCAAATATTCATAACTTTGCTTGGGTATTGAAGAGAGAAGGAAAAAGAGAGAAGAAATAATTTCATCTGTTATAAGTGAAAAGACTCGTATTTTTTGCGCATGGGGCCAATCAATCCTTTACTACCTTGGTGTATAGTTTATCTGGCTGTAATAACTTTGGACTTATCGGCGCAGAGGCGAGAGAGTTTAATTAATTAATGCCTTTCAGCATTATGCTATTCAGCTTAAAAAGAGTCTCCTTAACCGGATGGTGAATCCAATAGAGAAAAAAGTCCTAAGTTGAAGTTATTTGGCAAAAAGTTCCAGACAACATTCCCTACGCAAAAGGGTTGGTGCTTATTGGAAGTCCTACACTCAGGTCATAATTGCTTTCATCTCATAAAAAGAGAAAATTCAAATTATTATTTTAATATAATATATAACAATAGTTCGATAGATAGTTACTCTCATCCAGGTGGGAGACGTGGCCATTGCGTCCAAGAAGAAGATAGAATACCTTGGCGTAATGTCTGACTCGAAAATAAGCTTCTTTGAGCAAATCAGAACGTTGCTGCAGTATCGGCACCTCGCTCGTCTTCCGGCAAAGAATGAGGAATCTGTTGCCAGCAGGGAACGACTTTTTATGAGCGCAGTGAAATCGGCGATGCTAAGCCGCTCTGAAATTTGCACGGAAATTCTTAGTAGAGTCGTAACGGACGCGACTGATGCATGTGCACAAGGAAGCCGTTTGGCGTGTTTCATCTGCATAATGCCATATTTCTGAGTGGGCGGTTCTGATCATAGCAATCTACGAGGATTAAAGGGACAAAGACAGAGAGGCGGACACACAAGAGAAAGGAAACAATGTCGTACTATCTCAGGAAGGACGGAAGAACGAAGCGCAGCACAACTGAAGATAAGGCAACTTCACAGCGAGTGCGATAAAGTTTCATTTGCACTAAGTGGGATTGTTAGTCACGTGACAACGTGTTATAGCCAGGTTTCGTAGATGAGAGGTAGTTGAGTTACCGCCTAGATCTAAGAGGGAAAAGGCAAATTTTCATCAGCCTGTTTAGTAAAGAAAGTGCTAAGAGTCAAGGGCAATGGAACTGTGTATCGCATTACTAGAGGGTCTTCTCTTAAATATGATTCAGAGTAGAGGCATGGGGGTCGCTCTCTTAGTAATCTCAGCTCCTTTCGTCTATTCGTAATGAAAGACGGATCTTCCTTATCAAAAACATACACTATTCAAGCCCTGAGTGATCTAGTACCAAAGTGATGAGCTAAACTGTTCCATACTAGGTTCGTGGTGTGACAGATAAGGTAGTCCAGATGCTTCATACAACCGGAAGTTCGATTCTCATGTGGTAATGGCCTTCACCTTCCAATCACAAATCAAAACTTCAGATAGTATTGATATTAAGTTTAACGTTGCAGAAGAAGATAGACATACAAATAAATATAAAAAAAAGATTGCGTCCATTTAATTTTAATTAGTGATCGGACAGAAATGAATAACACATAAGGTGCAAAAATGCAACTATGATAACTTCAGTTATCTGAATTATAATACATAAAGGAATATTAACGAAATTAATCAGGTTCAGATCAAGCAGAGTTTTTCCCCTTTCAACCAAATTTCTGGGACGCTGAACCGGAATTGTTAGAAAATAAACTGTTTGGAATCATCAACACTATGTATGTTTGGTGGTGTTGTGTGTTTATTATTTACCATCAATATAAACACAGCAAAATTAAATATTTGGTATCAAAAGGCTTTGTTACTGCTTAAGATTGATCGGGTTTTCCAACAAAGAGGAGTTTCAGGGAAATTTTGCGAAAACGTCGGACAATCTGGATTCTTTTTGTTGAAAATATGCGCAGCCAAATCAATTGAAAGTTTGCCTAAAAGATGACAGGACCAAACTGCACTACTTGTTAATGCACAATCGTAACAAATATGAGGTTTCTGAAGTTTGCAACACTGTGAAATTTGTTCACTATTTCTTGCTAGTAGATGATCAAATTGAAATGAAAACCTGTACGAGTGCAAAATATTAAAATATGCGAAAAAAATTTACCAAAACTTTATGTCAAATTATCCAAAAAACTGTCGAAAAGTGAAAAAATTAAATACCATTGCATTTGCAACAGATGCAAACTTCAGTCGCTTCAAATATGTTAATCTTTCTACTCATGTGCATAAATTTTTAACATTCTCTTACTTAATCTTATGCCAATGCCGTACTCCAAAGAAAAACCGTGAAAACGGTCTTTAAAATTAAGATATTAATAGTTGTAATATCGTGAAAAAAGTCGGGACGTAAAGCCTATGGACTATTTGAAATGGTTACAATTATTATCGACGGAATATAACCCTAATCAACTCTCTCAAGAATTCTATAAAAAAAATTGTTGAACACTTAACTTGTACGAAAAATGTCTAGAACATTTTCTCCCCCAAATATTTTCGAAATCATTGATAAGAAGCCTAATTAAATCTAAATGTAATTCGAGTGTTCATGAAACGCAACAAAACTTAAATGTATTCATAATATACAAATTCTCTTATTGCAGTAACAGAACGTTGTCGGAAATATTTTTTCGAAAACAAGATTATGATTTCGTTAAAAATGTATCTATAAATTCATACTAATCAAACATATTTTCGATTGCATTCCAAGCATGTAAATGTCAAACGTTTCATAAATTAAAACACAATAAATTAATGCGTCGTTTTGTCATAACGTACTGTAGGACTCAACTTACGGCAAGCAATCAACTGAGTCCTTTTTTAACCCTTTTCCACATTACATCTCTTTACAAATGTTTAATTGTTTTCGCTGCTACGAATGCAATGTCGAAAGCATAACATTTTCGGCCATAATTGCAATCAATATCGAGTTTTGTTCCATTTACTTAATATCCATGTAGCCAATGTTGTTGACTGCGTACCGATGCACGCGAATAAAATGCAGTGAAATCAAATCTGATGCTTGAAATCGTCCACACAGCTGGCTGAAACCCTTAAAAATCCAAACTATATACATTGATTCACGAAAATCTACGGAATCACCGATCATTTTCAAATCCTTTTTCAATTTCCCCACGTTTCAGTCAAAATTGACAGCTTTGTTCCTCGAGCTTTCCAAACACACAATTCGAGCGCACATGTTCTTTTCACCCACTACATAAACAAAACACACACATCATTATCACATCAGCTTTACTTGCACACATCATTCGTTCATGTGCAAAACGCATATTTCCACAAGTTCTCCTTCGCTCTCCTCGCATGCACCTCTTTCCATTCTCTCCTTCTACTTACTACTATTTCTCCTCAAGAACAAAAAAAAAAGGCAGGATTACGCTCTGTCACTCTCTCTCTTGAAAATCCGTCATGCAGCCCAATTCGAGAATCAGCAGCAACATCCTACTGCCACTATTCTCTCCCGCACATCGTTTTTCTTCTCTGTCACTTGGCAATTATAGCAACAACAACAACCTACTTGGAAACAACCGAATGTATGCAATGTTTTACACATTCCGCACTATTTTCTCACTACTTTTACAAAGCACGTGAACACCATTTAATGTCACATTCCGAATTGAACAATTCAAGGAATAATGAATAAATTCACGTATAAAATTATCAAATTCAAATCCGAAGGTTTCACCGTGCTCCAACAAAGCGAGACAGAGATGCAATGAGAGTCCGTATCGAATGCGACTGCGACAGCCTAGAGAAATCTTTTCCGACATCGTACTTCGACAAGAAAAAAAGTCGTATATGAGAGGTGTTGTCGTTCTGTGATAGAACATAACAGAATTATTTAAATTTGATTTTATGCACGCTCCGTGCGAATACCTGACGGAAATTTTCTAAGATTTACGAGAGCCACGAAGAAAGTTTGAGCCATACAAACTATCGTGTGCATTCAAACATTTTGCGTTCTTACAATCACACCGAGTTTTGCATTTGTTATTACAACATCTCACTAAATGTAAAGAATTATATTGATGAAAAATATATCTAGTGAGTTGTAATTTAAACCATAGAATAAATTCTCTATGAACTGAATTGTTGCAATTAATGTGGTAAACTTTAACCTTGAAAATAAATCTAAATTTTTATAAATTCTAGCTGAGTTTGCATGCATAAAATGTCAACTTCTTAGACAGTAATCAATACGAACGAAACAAAAATTTCTGGATTTTCAGCCCAGGAAATTTCAAAAAGCACATTAGTCTGCTATCTTTAATAGCTGATTGGATAAACAACAAAAATAAACTTTAAACAAGGCTAGGTTTGTTTGGTTATTATAATTTAATAATATAAATCAGAAATAAAGAAGAAGCTATAGACTTGCGGATTATACTAAGCAGAAGTGTTTCAAAAGCTATAAGAGCATTTATTATATGCTCTGATTTTGCTTGATTAGATTAGATGCTTGATTTTTTGCAAAATATTATGAAAAAGTGCTGTCAAAGCATGAACTTCGAAACGCATCGTAAGGAATTGCAATGTTTTCCATTGACACGCAACTAGATAACCACCAAGAATCCTCTAAAAAAAACAACCTCCCTCTTATTTCCTTAAAAGAGAATCGAATCTTTATCTCCTACTTGGAGAACACTATACACTATTTCAGTGCATATACACTATTTTAGTTATACACTGAAACTGCTAATTAAAAAATTTCGTGATGAATATCTCTATCATTTCTAGAAGTTTTTGGTAGATCAATTTATCCATTTTCACTTAGAACTTATAAGTGATTTATACCCTTGCTAGCTAACTCAGCGAAGACTCATGGGTGCAAAAGTTCTAATCGAATTTTTCGCATACCTCGAAAGTGAATTTAATATTTACAAAGAAAGTTTCGAACACGCGTCCTTGCCGCTTCTCGTCAGGTGCCAACTCACAGGCTGGGACGCATCAATTGGCACTATCAGCTACGTGGATGTTGTCTGGCCTTCGCTGAGTTAGCTAGCAAGGGTATAAATCACTTATAAGTTCTAAGTGAAAATGGATGAATTGATCTACCAAAAACTTCTAAAATTGATAAAGCTTACCAAAGGCAATTTGGAAAATAGGAGAAATTCAAGCTGAAAGCAACATTCATAACATGATAAAATTTATCCATTTTCAATTAGAACTTATAAGTATATTTAGAATGATTATTAATGTTATTATTTTTTGCAAATATATCACATGCCGCCCAACGTGAGGATTGGAGATAGAACTCGAATGGGAGGGTGTTTTTTTTTAAATACATCACATGGCGCCTATACATCGGAATACGTAATATTATGCATACCATTATGCATGCTTCAAAATGTATCACATATATTTTAATCGATGTGTATTGACTCAGGATCATTTAACGGTGCTCGAAATTCGTGAATTTGTAGAATGTACATTGTTTATTAGTCTAAGTGCATCAAAGGAATTCGAATTTGGTGCATGAAGTTCGCTTTTGTTAATGTCACGCAACTAATTGCAGACCCAATATACAGAATGATAAAGGAGCACAGAAACCTTCACCTCGACATTTAAAATATTGCAAACATATTCGATTAGGCAATCTATCAAAAGCATTTCATTTGCCTAAGAATTGTAGCAACATCAGGAAACTGAAATGAATAAGTGCATTTAAAGTTCCCATCGTTGAAAAGTAATGAAAATATATTGTTAAACAGATTTATGTCAGACGAATAATGATGTTATGTAAAGCAAATTAGTCTTTTTATCAACATTAGTATATAATTATAATTGTTATTATGTTTGTCACAAGTAGTTAGTTTTGGTTAAATTTTATTTAGTTAAATTTAGACAATCGTCAGTAAACTCTACACATATAAATTTCTTTTAACAAGGCACAAATTTGCATTGTCGCAAACGCAACGCTGTCAAATATTTTCTCTATTTCTGTTAATAGATGATTAAAAATAAATGAACCCCTAGTAGAGAGCTTCAAATGCAAATATTCGAATAACATTTACCAACATATCGACTAATCGATTTATAACTGATCGAAAATTTTGGTAAATTTTATTCGAATGTAAGTTTTTTGCACTTTGACAAATTTTCGTTTCAGTTTAATCATCTTTTGTGCAAACAAATAGTGAAATAATGGACTTAGTTGCGTTAACAATTATGCAAACTACAGACACCTACATTTATTGTTTTTATTTGTGTATGTTTGTATAACACATAATCATCTTATTTTTACAAATATTTTGATGAAAATTGTTGAAAGCGATGATCAATATTGATAAGATGTTGTTTATAGTCAAAATTTTTAGTTTAGAGTCAAAATTGCATCAAATCAAACGCAACGGTTTCGAACTTTGTTGTCGTGTTTTTGAATTGTCATCGGCGAAATCTTGACTATTAGGGTGTCTTCAGAGTCCAAATTATGAACAAATACGAACATTCCAATTCCAACTGATCTGAAATTCAGGAAAGGAGAAAAGAGGACGTTGCGTTTGCAATGCAAGCTACTTACCGCTGTTGTTTGCTTGAAATTGGTGAATTTATGGTTTTGACTACCTTTGCAGTTATATGTGTATTTACTTCGCACGAGCGTAGACAGGTTAAAAATCTGTTAATTTTCCTTGTTTGTTTCCTTGGCAAAATTTCTCTTTAAGTATTCAACGCATTACCAAAAAATGGTACAATAATATCAAAAAATAAACTGAAATTTTTAAGGCTAAATTGCCTTAGAAAATTTTCAGCTTATGTATTTTTTAACTGTCTCTAATTTCATACCGACACTGGTAGTCTGCATAATTTTGACAAGAAGTTGATACTCGTAGTTTTTTTTGTAGGGAGGTGAAGGTTATTTACGCCCTGAGTGTCGGACTACCAGAGGCTCAACGGACCTACTGGACTACCGATTAAGCACCTCCTTTGTCAACCGGAGCGCCTAGCCTGGAACCGTTTCACACATTACTTCGGGCTAGGCCTCCCAAGTATCATGGATTGTCAAACTAAGCAGACAAAGTGTGTGCTTGACAATATACTTTACTAGGTTTGTTCAAATAAAGCAATAACAGCAATAATAAATAATATGTATAAATGTAATTTTTTGAATAAAGAGTAAGAAAAGTGTTTCACTCATTTGAAATTTCTTCAATTGATCTTAGCTTCATCTCCCAGAATAACATCCTTAAACGAGTATTCAGAATGATTAACTGCAGAAATATAGTTTTGACGTTATGGAATATCGTGTGTTCTCAACTGTTCGCAATGGGGAGAAATAAGTTTAAACATGGTCGGTAGATGAAAAGCAATGTTCAAAGAACTTATTGGATGATTCTCGTAATAAAATCCCGTAATACTGTTAGTATTCTGTTCATTTGTTAGTTTCATTGTATTGATATTTATATTTCCTGCCATATTCAAACTATCACAACGCTAAGTCTTTTTTTTATTTTTTGCGAGCTTGAATATTGCGTTATGCTTCATTATGTTATGTTTATTCTTTGTAGGTCATTATAATTTGGCGTATGTCATCCATTTGAGCTTTTATGCCTTAATATTCAACTTTAAATAATTTGATGACAAGTTTTGCATAAAAATAGCTCACCAGCTATTATTTTCGTAGTAAGATTTGTTAGGCAATACATGATAAATAATGGCGTTAAAATATTTATGAGTATGCCTACGCATTCCAACTGCATTATGCAAAAATAGAGAAAATTGGAAAATTACAGATTTTATCAAGAATGATCTGCTTCAAAGAAGAGTCAACCAATCCGCTGTAAGTAATACAGAACCGACTCTCTATTATCAAGAGATTTATTCAAATGTTGAGTTACTGTGTCGTAGTCGAGAAAGCATTCAATTCTAATCACCACCGTTCCGCCGTGTTTGAATGACATTTTCCGTTAAAAGTGAAACCCTTTTATGCTCAAGTACACAATATCGGCAACACTTGCAGTTCACAAGCAGAATTCACCAAAAAGACATTGCAAGAACAAATTGACAGGAGAGTTGCACTCATTTCTCTATGCTACATACTTCTCCTTACTTATTCACAATCCCTTCCCCTATTCATCCTTCACATTATTCGCATTCAAATTACTGCTCCAACACTACTCAACCAGTTGGCAGATCGTTCAAAGGATGTTTCTAATTGCTATCAAATATTCTAATTACCATTTCTCCGATCGCTTTTCTGTAACACGCTTCCCGTCAGGATCCGAATCAGCTAAGCATTTCCCGCGCTGCGACAGACGCTAAAAATCGCAATCACTCGACACTCACTAATGGGTGGAAAAGTTAATACCAGTTGTACCAATACAGCCGGACCGAACGAGACAAAAAGCGCACTCTACTTTTATTGCTGCTTCCAATGAGAACACCAAAAACTTTGTGAGACCGAATAGCGAGAGCACAAAACAAAGAAAAAATACGCGGGTGGAGTGATAGATGGGGATTGTTGCACAATCGTCACATCACCAACACTGCTCCGACCAAATCTACACTAGATTCCCTTCGTCTCGCTCCCACTCGTGTCACTTCACTATTCGTTCTACACGCAACGTTCTTCTTCGCGCTTTTCGCTCACCAACACGGTGACGCTACATCGCAACACTTCTATTTCAATTGCACGCCAAATGTCACTCTGAAGAAAACCAGCTACTAGCACTCTCCACTGACACTTTCTTATGCTTTCCTTTCCCACACCGCTCTCACTACTTCGCTCTTCCTTCCTTCCTTTCTACTTACTTCAAATCCTCACACGTTACCCGACCGAAAAACCTTATCCGACTTCTTTTTCCACTTTTCTAATGGCACAAGCAGCGTTTTTCTCACTCTCTTCGATTCGCCACGGTCATTACGTCGCATCCCGCCATTCCAATCCAATTAGGATTCACTTTTTCCATTCCCTCTGCTTCCGACCTATTCCTTTCGCATTCTACTCTGACCTTCGCTCAACACTCTCTTCTCAAATTATTTTGCCGACCGGGCAACACTTCGCTCCTTCTACTCTAGGACACTTCGCGCTCTAGCCACCGACCGACAGGCAACAATGATTCGAAATGTCACCGTCAACACCAACACTGCGAAACAATCGTCCGCGACCTGGTAATTGCCCCGAAATTGCCAGTTGTGACCACTGCAGCCACTACTGTCCGCTGTCGGTCAGGCCAGATTCTTCGCCCGACGCGCAAACTGTTTCTTTCCAACATCCAACCACTCTTCCCCTATCGACGCTTACTTCTCCTACTGCTCTCTTCGCCTTTCCTATCAACTAATCCCCGCTCTGATCTTGTTCTCGTTTTTCTTCTTGCTTCGTCGCTGTTCGCACGTCTTCTTTAGTTTAGGTCTTCGCGAGGATCCCAATCAGACTGCCATTCAGATCATCTCTCTTCGTTCGATGCTACGCATGCCGCGTCCTCCGTTCTCTTCTAAATCTACTTCACTACACACTTCCACCGATCTCTCCTCTCCCGCCTCGCACCCGTCCTATAACTTACTCGCAAACGATTCTAGCTTTGCGCCTCACTTTGCTTCCCTGCTTATTTCGCCCCGCTTTTCTACTCCGTACGCTTTGCTATGCTTCGCGTCTTGCTCTCCTCTCCTTGTGCTGTTTCTGCTTTCCCTAACAAGCCTTCTGCTTCACTTACATCACTCCATACAACACTACCTTCACGCCCGTTCCCGTCTCTTCTAACACTTCAAGCGACCCCAACGCACCTATACCGACTCTACTACTCGCGCTCCACTCCCGCCGTTGCTATGGTCTCTGCGCGCTCTTCTCGCTCGCTCAGCGCCGTCACTGTCGCTTCGCTGCCACCGCGTTTTCCTTCACTTTACTTTGCCGTTCCGTGCCGTGTCGTTGCGTACTCAATGCCGCCGCCTGATGAGTGCCAAGCACCGACCAACCAGCACCAGTCTGCAATTTTTTCTCTACTCGGCCCGAGAACCACCACTGGCGACGAGATGGTATTCCGATGGCGGCGACATCATTTTCCCCCGATTCTCTTTCCCACACGCTCCGTATAAACACCACTTTAGAACATCTACCCGCGCTTCATCACTCCTCGCACTTTACACCGTTTTTCGAGTTCTCTTATTTCGCTCCTTGCGATTTTCACACGATCGCCAATAGCCACAACCTCAGCTTGCGATTCGTCCGTGCGTTGCAACAAATGTCACGATTTCCGCGTGCCCTCACAGCCCTTGTCCTTATTCAGAGGGGATACGCAAATATTCGACGGCGGATTGCTTTTTGCTCGAAATCACGATGAAAACTCAGGTACGAATGGCGTCCATCATGTTGCCCGAACTCGACTTGTTCAACGAGGAAGCACAGCCGAAAGACAAGCGAAGGAACGAATGCTGAATGCCGTGTCGCTGTGCCGTGTGTGAACACAAGCGAAATAAGAAAATGGCAAGAAAAGAAACGCGAATAGAAAAAGATGAGATTTAGTTGTGTGTGCGTATGTGCTACTGCTAAATGGGGTATCTAACGTGTCTCGGCTGTATTTCGGACTTCCAGTTTTTCACTTGCAGAAATTCGACGGGGTTAATGACAATTATTTGTGACAACAATGCTGACTTTAGTTGCTTCCGTTTCGACAGCACACAGCTCTAGCATGCAAGAACAATCCTTGGGCTGCCAAGGTCATCGCATCACAGGCAATCCCTTCGAATCCATATCATGAAGACTAGTCTGCATGGTGCATGTCTAGGTGAGCCTAGGTGCATGCCAATAGATACAATTAACGGAACATCACCATTACATTTTGTATTGCCTTGGAAAAGGATTGGTTTGGGCCCGGGATAACAGGATGATTTTTCTCAAATCTACTCAACGCTTTAAATGATCTAGAATATTTCTTAGACAATGCTGTGTTAAAGCAGGCTAAGGTTAAAGGTTAAAAATTTGTTGATATCAATAAATTGGAACTAAATGAGGATATGACCTACTCAACAGTCTTGAAAATACCATTATGATAGCTTCATAGTTTTCATCCTGTTCGCAAATGAAGCATGGCCAAGTTAAAAGTCAGTTGCTTGCCATATAATTATTCAGCCTCAGGCATAATTTACTCCAAATATAAATTATACCGGATCAAATGCTATCCTAGAGCAGAAAAAGGATGTAGACATTACAAAAACATCAAAAAGATCCAACATTATGTATCAAATTTAAATAAATCCGCATTATAAACAACATCAAGCAGGTTTTATGTCCTAGTATTTTTTTGTGTAAATGTTGACTGCTGCATGGTCTTCATCTGCGGCGACTGACGCTCTGGGTAACTGATGGTTAATTGTGGTTTATTTTCATTGTAATATTTCGTTTATTACGTAAAATTCGGAAAGATAAATGAGCTATTAATTTTGTGCAATATGTTGCTGCAAAAAAAGGAGCAGAACTGAACTGATAAATGCCAAAGTAGAGTGCGGATCGTTAACCCCGTCAGTGCGGTGTAGTTACCTGCAATGGCTGGCTCAGTTCCGAAGCCTTGATTGATACGGGTTTAAGGTCGCACCTCGATGAATCTGGTAATGATCACTGGAGTGCGATAAGTTCCGGTCGGCGAATAGCCAAGATTAACTGCCATGATCCTTAGTTACTTTGCGAGGTTCATAAAGTTTTCAGTTTAATCTTCCTAGGTTTGGGAACCCGGAGACGAGTCACTGCAAATCGACTGCCCACGAAGGACAGCTTTGCCCCACACTGCTGTACAAGCCACCAGAAGGAGACCATCGAGCTAAGAGCCTTGGTAGCAGCTTAACTTTCGGCGTAAATTACAACATTTTCCTATTCTAGAAGTTTTTGGTAGATCAATTTATCCATTTTCACTTAGAACATATAAGTGATTTATACCCTTGCTAGGTAACTCAGCGAAGACTCATGGGTGTGGTAGTTGTGATCTAATTTGTCGAATACCTCGAAAGTGAATTTAATATTTACAAAGAAAGGTGGAAAGAGCTCAAGCTTGTTTCGAACATTTTCCTATATTTGAATAATAGAACATTCAGTATACTTGTCTTGAAAAATATCTATCAATCAATCACTTCCTTCGGTAGGAAGAAAGTTCTTGTCAAGGCTAGCACTGTCACAGTATACCTTGGCTAGCCAGCACCGGACTTCCTTGATCTGAGTATACTTTGGGAGAAATGTATTTAATGTAAAGTCCTATGGGAAGGAGACTGAGAAATCTCCTTCCCATAGGACGTAGAACGTGTAGCGTAGAAACCTGCAATGTAACCTAGTGACGGTTTTCGTTATACAACACTTACCAGTAGGATGATACTAAACTAGCGATCTACACGTGCCCTTCTACTAAAAATTGTTGCAGCAAGCACAGAAGGCAACGCTTGTCATGATTTTTGCCCACTTTTCCGTAACTTCACTATCTGAGTGTAAACTTCAGCTGAGCTTCGGATCTAGAAGAATTCCCAGATGCTTGTTGTTCGAGGATAACGAGAGCCAATAGAAAGTTACAATATCAAGGATTAAAATAACAGAAAAAGGGGTGTATAACTTCTGTTTTCATTCCATTATTCTTTAAAAGACACATAGTGCCACGCAATTTCCTGTAAGACCATTATTCGTAGCTTCGCGAATGACCGAATACGCCCTTGATCAGGAGGCTGAAATACCGTGCTTAAGAAAATCTCGGAAGCAAACATA
Source organism: Stratiomys singularior (assembly GCA_954870665.1). Taxonomy (NCBI): domain Eukaryota; kingdom Metazoa; phylum Arthropoda; class Insecta; order Diptera; family Stratiomyidae; genus Stratiomys; species Stratiomys singularior. The sequence goes on from OX940879.1 coordinate 34,704,563, forward strand.
TCAGACTCTGAATTGCCTTAAACATATAGATTATGTTAGCGACCGTTGCTTCTTCAGCAATTTCGTTGTTGCTTCAATTTAATACCATTATTTTCTATCGATTAGAGCACTCGTTTGATAAAATGAATTAAATTTACTTAGCTTTCAACTTTCATCTATAAAATAAGTGTTTATTTTACATTATAACAAGTCTCCATAGCTTAGTCTTCGTACGTCAACTACCAATCCTCCGGCCCCATCGACACGAAAATTTATTTCCAGTATAGGTTGGAACAACAGATATATCTATTTATACATGGGTCTATCCACATATATCTCCATAAACACAGCCGGTTGCACGGTTGCACTGCCACTAAGTTTCGGGCGAAATTGGTTCCTTACCGTGTGAGTGGCCGCAACCTGTCATGAGCTTCCTCCAATTCGCGGTACACAGAACTTCTGACCGAAATGTGTTCTCTCTGTGGTTTCGGAAATTTCGGACAATCCTTCCTCGATATCTCAAGTACATGGGAATAGTCTTCCCCAAAGGCTTCTAGAACCTAAGATAAGCGGGCACTGTCGAACTTCCTCTATCCGGTGCCTATAGAACATACATATGTATACACAAAGATCAATCCAACTGGAAAATCGTAACAAAAAACAAACCAAAGATTACATACCGCTGAAACACGTATGTGGTCGAAAAAAGAAAAAAATACGACGAACGACGAAAATCCGTTCAAAAAGCAAACACAACATTTCCATCCCTGTTGGAACAATCAAAATATATAGCAATATAAACTTCTCATCTATACACAAAATTGACTTTTCCTCGGAGGCATAGACGAATTTACTAGTCGAATCTGTTTCAACCAGTCTAGCCTTCGCAAACTAGAACTGCTGGAATATGTTGAACGCCAAATCCGATAGTATCATCCATTCTAAATATCATTTTCTACACCAGTAACTTTTCATGCAATCCGAATACACTTGTCGGTGACTACCATAAGGACTTCTATGTTGTCAATAACTAAATAGATCATAAACCGTGAACCGCCAATGCCAGCATTTCAAAGACTCCACAATTTCACCATTTTCTATGCCCCTTATATCATTGGTAGCGTCCTTTAAGCACCCAGTAGCTCGAGCCTATAGCCAAATCGACTAGGTCGAGACTAGCAGGGAAACTCCCAGCTGTACCAACCATGAAGCATTTCAAACAATCAAACAGATACATTTTATGCATGACCCTGTTTATTGGTTGAAACGATTGATTATTTGTACAGTCTAAGGCAGGTTATTCGATTCTAATACCAACATAGGAATGCTGACTTCCTTAAACATTTTACTGCACATGAGACTCTACCGGCGGTTTCCGTAGCTTTTAAATGGTTTTAAAATTACCTTCTTCTAAGTAAACTCTAGTTTAATCACAGTGAAATCAATACAGCTATGATCAGGATACAGAAAAGCGTTCATCTTCATTTTATCCAGCTACAGGCTCTAGTCGTAGAGATTAGAGAGTCTGAATTTTGACAGGGGTTTTATTTTATGATAGAGAGTACTTTTAAAAATATCTCTCTAATCAAGGGCTCCCATATTACAGCGAGATGACTGCTATTCTCTCCTGGGAAGGCTTTGAGGATGCCCATACAGAAGTTAATTTGCACGGCTTTCGGCAAACGTTTTGTGAATACTCATTTCACATAACAGCTCGTTTGTCGCCTAGTTCTGAAGATCACCATCCAGATTTAACGATGGAAAAATTTTGAGTTTCTATACCAAATCTGTTCTTCTCTATCTTGAAATTAATTAGCACTAATGCCTTAATTGCAAGCAAGACTGTCCTCGAAACGTAGCATCAGTTAACCAAATAAAATCAGTTTTATGTCAACCAGTCGCTAGCAGAATAATTCAAGTAGATGAACATATTATCCTGCCCGGCCCACAACAGCCCACAACAGTCCAAAGTCCTTCTTTCCACAAGTTTGGAATCTAATTCGATAAATAAATAAAAAACCAAAACATAACTTGAAAAAGTGAGAATCATCCACTTGTAAAAATTATAAGAGTAAAATTAAGTTAAAATTAAATTAAAACACAAATGATCAGTGATAACCAATGATGACCAAATAATCAGGACACGATTCAAGCAAACATTCTTTCAGTTTCAAATAAGATTGCAATTTACCAGCTGCAGTCTCAACTAAAAGTAAAGAAGGCTAACCAAGAAAGAAAATAGACAAACGAAGCAAAAAACGAAGAAGAATAAAAACGAAGAATAGAAAAAATATTGAGAGAAGGTTGAAACAGATCCGGATGAGCTGTCTGTTTTCCTGTTTGACATGAAAACCCCAGTAAAATCTTTAGAACCATCCACATCCGTCAAACTCAATTAACACAAAATCCTCACACAACGTAAGTAAAAAACGAAACAATTTTTAAAAAATAGACTGTCCGATTACTTTATTATTAACGGAGAACTGGCCTGGACTGTGACAACACAGAATAAACATTGTTTCTGTTCATCGTTTGTTTATACACAAAAAACATTGTTTTTTGTGTATATCTCAGTATATAAATAGTATCTGCAACTACCCGAGATCACAGAAGCATTGGAAACAGCTACTGATGGCAATGAATATGCGTTATTGCAAACTCATCCTCTCCGAGGGTAAACACAAATTAAGAAACTAAATCTTCTTTTTCGAGGTTTTCACAGCCTTCGTTGCGAAGAAATCAAGGAACATTTGGAGACCAAGCTCTTTCATCGCCTTGAAGTTTTCGTCTTTAACTTCCCTCTTAACATGTTAAAATCCTTCTACCGAAAGAGTATCTATTATCTTCAGCGTAATTGCTCGAGAGCAGGGAGAGTAAAAACAGTCAAAATAAATAAATTAATGGAAAATTAATTGTACAATAAAGTTACTTAAAATTTTTATCACGCCGAAACCAATAACTCCAAGAAAAACTTTCGAACTTTGTATCGAGTACAGTTCACAAATGAATGGTGTCCAAGATACAATGCTGCGAGACTCCGATGCACGTCGTATATGTCATCCCGCATCCCATTCCAATCTAAATACATGTGATACGAAGAAGCAAAATGTTTTTATGTTTTATGTAATATTGCTTATGTTTATTTTGTACATTAACTTGAGACCAGAGAAGGAGGCCTAATGAGCGCTTTACTTGTCTCGATTCCTTTGCGTGCTTTGACAGGTCTAATGAAGTCCATGTATTCTTATGGTAGTAAGAAAGTAAGCAAAGTGAACAACCAATTCTCAACTCGAGGCTTTGCATGTCAAAACGAATGTTTAATTTGTGTTTATATTCGACATTAAAATTCATCAGCAATCAACATTCTGACCAATAGTTTGAACTAAATCTTGATATATAGCTCTCTCTCGAAAGCCATTTTAAAGAAATCGTTATCACGAACCACGGGGAAAACTTCACAGTTGACATATGTCAGAACGCTCGTACAAAGTAAACATTGGGTCTTTACTTGGTAACTTTTCTTTTTTCTTTTTCTTTTTCTTTTTGGAATTTGTTGAAATTTTCAACAAACTGGCAAATGACCTACAGTGAGAGTCAAAATAAAGTGTACACTTCATTGCAACAAACATTTTTCTTAAATTCTGACCACCATGCTTAACTTCATAAATTTTTTGATGATTGTTTAAGTTCTCATTATGATCTCTTTTATAAAGTTAATCAACACTTACAGTTATTTTACAACAACAAAAAATATGTACGAAAAACCAAACAGTCCCATTTTCACGCATCAAAATAAAGTGTACACATAATACAAAAGGCTTCGCGCTGGAAATTTTCCAGAAAAATCAATCCAGTTATCTTTGATATTTTGCAGCCGTGGTGATTTATCGTCTTATAAGTTAACTCGTGCGTGTCAAGTCTGGTGATTAGAGTGGAAAAAATTATATTATATTTAAATTAGTGAAAATGGGTTGGCTCTTTAGAAACGCGAGAACTTGTTTTAAAATTTAGAAACGAAGGGAAAGTTTAGAAAATCGGGCAGGTGCTGGTAGGCCAAAGCGGCTAAGTGAAAAGGAAATAATCACATTTGTAAGAACGGTTAAACAAGAACCCAAAACGAGCACAGTGAAAGTAGCGAAAGACATCTCAAGGTCATCAGGACGCAATGTTAGCGCAAGCACAATCAGACGAGCCTTGCATAGTAATGGGCTATTTGGTAAATATCTAGAAAGAAGCCACTCATATCGAAAGCTAACCAACAAAGACGTCTTGATTTTGCCAAAAAGCATGAAAATCGTCAGAATTCATTTTGGAAAAATGTTTTATTTAGTGATGAAAGTAAGTTTGAAGTTTTTGGCAAGAAAGCTCCAACTAGGATATGGAGAGGAAAAAATCGAGAGTTCGAAGATTGAACATTGTATCGACAGTAAAACACGGTGGTGGTTCGGTGATGGTGTGAGGGTGTATGACCGCAAGTGGAGTTGGCAGATTGGTATTCGTTGATAATACAATGAATAAAATGGGATACCTGAATATATTGAAAGAAAATTTGGGTGCTAGCGTGGAAAAATTGGGGCTGGATCGCTCATGGATATTTAAACAAGACAACGACCCCAAGCATACCGCCAAAATAGTTAAAGAATATTTGCTTTATCATGCACCTAAACAATTGGATCACCCCCCACAATCACCGGATCTCAACCCCATTGAACATTTATGGGAACATCTGGACCGGCAAATATGAAACAGGAACATCACTAACATAGGCAACCTAAAAAAGACTTTAGTGGAAGAATGGGAGCATATTTCACCGGAAGTGACATCAAAATTGGTAGAATCAATACCAAGACGATTAAAAGCTGTTATTAAGGCGAAAGGCAAGCAAACCAAATACTGAATGCTTGATTTTGAGTTTTATTTTTAAGTTTTATTAGAACTGTACACATTAATTTGACGCTACGATTATGGATTATTTTATGTTTTTGGCGTATTATTTTCGTATCCATGTAATGTTCTCTTAACTTACTTTGTTGACTATTAAAGTATGCCTTAATAGCTTAAAAACGACTACAATATGTCATAAAACCCCATTGTAAAAGACCAAAATACATGAAAATTATGTTCAAAACATGCTGTACACTTTATTTTGACGCTCACTGTATGTCAAAATGACTTGATGCAAGGAATTCCTGATTTTCCAAATCATCTAAATCATCCAAATCATCATACGAACATCATCATCTAAAACCCCCAAATTCCTACAATTTAATCAATCTTTCAACAAACTTCCTTCGACGTAAAACACATTAAAGGAATAGCAAATGCAGATATATCAAACACGAAAATAACATTCAACGTCAACTATAACCATACAAAGAGCGATAAACGCTGGCCAGTGCTACGGTGACAGGGCCAATATCATCGATTATTTTTAACTGATCCTAAGGAAAAAACAATAATTTTCCAAATATTATCGCTTCGCATCGCCATCGTTATAGATATGCGTATAAAAACACATGCAACGAAAAACCATTGGGCATATAGACACATATCGCTCTCAAATTGGAGTCTCGCAAAATCGTACTTTGGGATTGAAATTTTTTTAAATGAGAAGCCTGCAACGCAATATAATAATAAGCTGATTAAGCTTTATCCTGAATATCCTGAAATCCTGAATAAGGATATTTATGTGACAAGTGAAAAAACTATGGACATTAAAATGGATTTACAGGAGACGAGAAGCTACGAATTGTCATCATCAGGAGATTCAATGGAAATATTTTGCGAATGCCCGAAAGTTATGTAATTTTTCTGTCAATTGAAATTAAATTTACGATGCAACATAAATACGATTATTTGATGATTATAATGACAGACAGTTAAAAAAATACAGGCAATTTTCTAGCTTCTTGCTTATAGATGTAGTACAAGGATACTCGCACGTATATTCAGTATCGGATTTCGGCATATCTGTAAGCCTAACGTTTTTGTCAACTTTGGTATCCTGTTGATTCTGTTCACATTCGTTTGGGAGGAGCTTCGGTAGAATGTTATTTAATTAAAGTTAAATATGTTGGTTTGTCAACTGTCAAATGATAACATTAAGCATCAATATTTTAGTTAAACTCCGAGTTGTTTACCGAGCCTTTCGAACTCATTTGCTTCGGTCATAGGAGTTAATAGCCGGAGTTATCCTTCTGAATTGTCTTACCATGTTCGACAGCAATTTAAATTTCCGTAAAGTCCTCAGTGAACCATTATATTTCTGTGTTTGTGTATAACGCACGATTTCTATATTCTCAGCGTGTGAACTATGGGAAGCCTGATAGCATACGATTTTTTATTAGTGCTAAAATATTCGTAAAAATAAATCTTTCTTCCGGTTCATGCCACGGCAGACACGGCAGAGAAAACAAATGAAAGAAGAGATAAACGAGATAAACAGCATTGCCTTAAAGGCTCTTGTAGCTTGTATATATTAAGTACTTCAGTTATACATACGTAGGATTCCTTGTACATAGGTAACCTCAAACAAGAAAATTTTATTTGTTTTACTTTTTTACAAAAATTTCATTTATTCTTTAATTTCTGGTTAGAAGAATAGTCAAAAAAGCTTCGAGTATTCCTGTATTGGCTGCCAGATTCAGAATGTTCTGTGAAAGTTATTATGCTAGTAAAGACACACAGTTGGGTCTAACAGACAGAATAAACTACGAACAAGAATGAACACAAACAAAATGTTGATGAAGGAATTATTATTTCTGATAATACAAAGGACGAGCCATAGTCTGTTGAAATGCAACTGCTACCAATTATGTCAAGTAACAGTTCATCCCAGGACTTATAGACTTGGGAAAAGTAAGCAAATTCCTAGATCTCTGTCCACGCTGGATCTACTCCTTGGAAGATAATGTTAAAACTTTGAAAGTTATTGACCCATCCGTACTACATTGAAAAATCCAGGCCGACGGACGAATACTAACGTAATGGTAGATAAGTACTTATCAAGTTGCATTTCTTTCGTATTAATATTGAAGTTAAGATGCGTAAGGATTTATACAATAAACTGAGTTATTTTACTGAAAGAATATAAGCAATGTCTACCTCTGTGCCTCAATTTTCCGGATTCATTTATTTATCAACTCTTGCGAGCTGGTCGAAACTCAAAGGACTTTAACCACGTCAGGTAGTACTACTTCAAGTATTAATAATAAATAATAAGAGCCTGTTGAATTGCAAATAGCACCCAGGAACGCTGTTGCAATGAAAAAAAAAGGAGTGCAATAACGTGAATTCTTCAATTTTGAATTTAATAGCCTTTTCACCCAATCTAAGGATATTAATGGTTTTTTCAAATCTAAGTATGTGGATGTTGTTTTGTTTTTATCATGTGGGTCTGTAATTTTTCAAAAGCACCCATTTTCTACACATTTTGTAATAAATTTGTTTACAAGTTGTTGTCATAGCGTAAGCAGAGCACAGTCATCAAACTCTTCGACGGCTTCTGGTAGAAAGAGATAGAGCAAGCAACAGTAGATTTCTCAAGCGTTTTCATAGGGTTATTCTTGTTAAACAGCTTATGGAAATGAAAGGGAATATTTTTACTAATTAAAGTATAGTTCTACACTCCGAGTAAAATACGGAGTGTAACCAGCGTTTCGTTATAGTTTTATGGTAGTGACTTTGTAGCAGTGAGACAAGAATATCACAGCAAACTGGACTCAATTAGTTCAACATATTCAGATTTTTGTGAGAGTAGTCTAGTGACTAGTGAGTACTGATAAGAGCTACTCGTCCGATACAAACAAATACAATGCATCAACTCCACTTAATATTTTACTAGTCCAATCGACTAAATTTTTGGTATTCAGACACGTTTCATTATTAAATTACTCGCTTCTCGCCTAAAGCACTAGTATAGTATGAACTAGGCTACCGCGTTTCGTTTGGGCTTTCTGTCCATTATTTTTATAAAATTACTCCAATCACAAGGATCATCTAGGCCTGTCTTTTTAGAGGTCTGTTAAGTTTTCTTTGATTAAAGCCTGCAAATAAGTTTGGAAACCTTTTCGTCCGATTTAATGTCTTCTTCGATCGTTTGTCGGATAAGAATTATTTTTGGGTCTTCTATTCAAACATTAAACTGGCTTTCTTTGTTAAAGCAGAACCATGGAGGTTGTGAAAAGATCTCAGATACGTGAAGTTTGTTGCATACGTTGCCTAACAGATATCTATTTTTAAATTATTAATATCCTCAAGAAAGCACTTAGGGACCTTGGTAGGATTAAGTCGGTATTGTGTCACTACCGGTCCCAGACGAGATATATATTGTATATCGACCAGTGAAGAACGAGAAATGGCGCGGGAGAAAGAACACATCAACTGTTGGGACACAGCAATTCCCGGGGGAGGACATATATTTTCCAAATGAAAATACAGCTTTTTCAGCGGGAACACAAAAGAGGCGTAAGAAAATTAGTGAAAATATTGGGTGGTTGTATTGAATGTGTCGGTTTAGGGATGACTGATCTGTATAACTCTTTAGTCCAGAACGTCCATTTTGCCGGAATCCGTATACCTACCTGAAAACGGATGTCGGCGACCATTTTAAAAGGTCAAATGTGATTCAAATGTATTAATTCTTTTGGAAAATATAGAAGTGTAAAGATGGTCATTGAAACTGTAAAAGTAAGGTGTGCTCTCTACTACGAGTTTAAATTACGGACAAATGCAGCAACGGCTGCCCGCAAGATATGTGACGCATTTGGAGACGATATTGTGTGAGAACGTACAGCTGAAAGATGATTTGCCACATTCCGCACCGAGGATGACAGCCTTGAAGACGACGAACATCCTGGAGCGATGTTTCGGATAAATCACACGGAGCTTCTTGCCGACATAGAGGACAATCCCCGCCAAACTTTGCACGAATTGAGCGTAAAGTTCGACGTTGACAAAAGCACCATTATTCGCCATCTTCGACGTCTGGAAAATGAACAATGGCTTGGACAGTGGGTTTCACATCAACTTACCGACAACAACAAAAGTCAGCGTATAGGGATCTGTACTTCGCTGTTGTTGCACAACGAACGGGAGGCGTTTTTGAATCGAGTGATTACGTGCAATGAAAAATGGATTATGTATGACAGTAGTCGACGCACGTATCAGTGGTTATCGTCAGACAACCCTCCTTGAACTATCGCAAGGCCAAGCCTTCATCAGCGGAAAACGTTGATGTGTTTATGGTGACATCACACAGGCAACGTGTGGTATCAACTGTTGGGAAAAGGCCAAAGCATTACAGCTGAAGTGTACAGTTTGCAATTAAGAGAAGTTCATCAGGAATTGCGACGTATGCATGCAGCGCTCGTGAATAGGAGGGGAGTCTTGTTCCTCCAGGATAATGCAGGACCACATACAACGGCATGCACCAGGGACACCATAAAGGAAATTGGCTGGGAAACTTTACCATATCCACCATATTCTCCCGACATTTCGCCATCAGATATTCTCCTTTTCCGGGCGATAGATAACTTCATGCTAGGACGACAATGCACCAACCGGAAGGACTTAGATATAGCATTACGAAATTTCTGCCAATGGTAACTATTTTCAAGATTAAATATCGTGCTCGTGCGTTATTTAAAAATTTTTCATAGTTTACTATGTGTAAGACCGACAATTTCAATGCAACCACCCAATATAAGCGAGCACAGTATAACCCCAATATTTTGGGTCACCAAGTCAATTGAGTAGCTTGAGACGAGAAGGAAGAGAGTAAGAAAGGCGTTGTGAAAGCATCTCCGTTAGGCAAAGTTTGTTCCACACTCTGTCAAACAGATTTTGATGAAAAGAAATGTTTGTTATACACTCTGCCAACAGATGTTCATTTAAAAATTGTAAGTATACTTCAAAAAAGCACTTAGGAAGCTTAAAAATCCATACAGGAATTATATAGCAACCAGAGAAGACGGTAAGGGTGTAAGGGCCCTAAAATCGCTCCAGAATTTTCTCCCGAGATTATCCGGAAAACGAATGCGAGAAAACAAAAGCGATGTATGAAAATTAGTGGCGATATTAACTACCCTGAATATTTCACCAAGTCCAAGTCACCAAGTTGGCCAAGTCAATCGATCAAAACGGATCACACTCGCCAAGCTCGGGGCGAACAAGAAGAAAGTACGGTATACTTTTTTGAAGATAGTCCGATTCTGGTCCAAAAACGATTTATTCTACTAAGGCGTACTGATCTGACACAGTTCGCAACAATAAAGGAAAATTACCTGGTTTGTAGATTCTGTAGGATAACCATACGTGGGTAGCTAGCAGTCAATGCTGGTCTATGTCTTTTTCAATAGTAGATCTCAGTGTAAATCATAAAAAAATGTCCTCTAGGAAACACGGTGGTACATTCTCTTTATCGGTAAATGTTAGTTCGAAATATCCAGCATGAATGAATTATCGTAGTTCATGTGTTACTGTCGCGTAATATTTGCGCCTAAGTTGGCACATTCACCCAACAGTTGAACTTTTTTCATAACTCCTTTTTTAACGTTTATACTCTTGTATAAAACACTATATATATATATAATATAAAGAGACTACTCCCTTCTTGTTTTTTTTTTGTATTTTTCATTTTCTATCAATATTTATCAATGTATTTATGTTTTTTGTCTTTTCACCCATCGAGTTTCCCAGCGAGAGCACTTCCAACAAAATCCTAATTTAATTCCTAATTCCAGTTTTCCGCTAGTAATTTAACCTGCATTTTTCCGATTTTGTAAATTTCTTTTCCATCCAATATGTAAAGTCTTTATCTTTTCCTTTGTTTCACATTGAAGTGTCTGTTTCTAATCACCGAGATCCGTAACGATTTCACCTTAGTGAGTTCCATCCGACGACAGAATTAAAAATACGCTATAAGTCTAATACACTAGAAAAATATCCGCAAATGACACAACATATAAGATCAGCGTAATGGTGCTTTATCACACAAATTCCGCCCAACCATGTCATCCAAATCAAAATGTTTAAAACCAACAAATATCATATCCTCAGGATCAAAATGTTTGAACAAACAAATACGGATGGAACTATTATAGATTACAAAGCAAAATTAGTAAATCGATTATGATTGGTGTTTAATAAAATGTGAATTTTATTGCTCATAAGTTGATAGAATATGATAATATAAGGAATTTCGTGTCAACACTCATTGTTTGCCTTCCTATTTGCTGGCTCTTTACGCCGCCATACATGTGAATTCTTCAGGTGACCATTTTTGCGATAGATCATAGATTTATTTATTTATTGCACGCGACTTCCAAATTGAATTTCAAATTCGATTCCTTGAGCTCGTACGTCAGACTCACGCTCTGCATATGCTATTTAGGGATATCGTTTGCGTAGACAAATGGTTCGAAACTTTTAAAGCCTAGAAACAGCCAAAACTTACCATATGCCGCAGAATACCTAGCATTAAACAATAATACGCGCTCTTCAATTTTTTCGTTTTCGGATATAAATTCACATAGTACAAATAAACTTGACACGTTTATGATATTTTATGGAAATTAACATTTCCTGTTCTAATCATCAGTATTTCGTTCTAAAATACATTCAGGATATACCATATATATTCAAATACTGTATGCAAGCATATAACGAAAAGTCAGTTCACTCAACCTTCGCGTTTATTCCATGATCTTATCTTAAGATTTTTTCTCACTTTCCAAATAACATTAACCTTTAAAAGGTAAGCGATTCTATTCCATATATTCAATATCAACAAGATCTAAAACTATTCCTAATTTAAAAGTTAATATTTACTTCCATATTAATTAAACCTTCTAATTTTGAAAACACACATCAAGCATCCGGTCCCGATCGGAATTTTACAATTTCACGCTGCAAATACTACAAAATTCGTGCCGACGATGATGATGATGATAAGAATGCAATTATTCCTAAGGATTGTGTAATTATTCGTCAGACTCGACAAGCCTCAGGCTTCTGGGAAGTTCGGGTAATAGCACAATATTGTCTAATCGAGATCGATTCTCATGTCTGTCACGAGAGTTCCTGTGTGCATTTTTGACTCCCGCATTTTACCAAAGGAGTTTAGCAAATCGTCCATGGTAATAGACAGCTCTTCTTGTTTTATCATAGTGGAATTGCTCGGTTCTACTTTTTCAATACTTTCTTGATTTGTTCGCATATATGCACGCATTCGATGTACCGAAGCATTTCGGCAAAGTTCTCTGAGATCTGATCCAGAAAACCCATTCGTTAACTTTGCTAAACGGTTGAAATCTACGTCAGAAGATATTGTCTCCGCTTCTAATATAAGCTTCAAAATTTTTCCACGTTGTTCTTCGCTGGGCATGCCAACATGAAATTGAGCTGGCATTCGTCTAAGAATTGCTTTATCAAGATCCTGCGGTCGATTTGTTGCACCCATAACAATGACTGTCGAACCTGCTTCTGTACTTAAACCATCCCACAGCATCATAAATTGAGTTTTCATCATAGCTGTTACTTCGTGGTCGTGTGAGTTGCGAGAACGTAGGAATGAATCGATTTCGTCAATGAAGATAATACAGGGTTGAATCTTTATTGCCAGGGAAAAAACCGCGGAAGCTAATTTTTGCGACTCGCCATACCTGAAAGGAAAAGAAAAAATTCCTCAACATGATGTTAGAAGTCCATAAATATTTGATTTAAAAGCAATCATCACTCATAAATATTCTATGAATAATCAAATTGATGTTACCCATTACGTTGGGGTGACCAAACATATGTTGTTATATTGGTCTTACAAGCGTGATTAAAATTTTCAATCTAAATTTAAACAAACGTGAGATAAATTTTATGTTTCCAAATTTCTGATCCAACTTAGGGATTCAAAAAGTTTCGCACTTTCTTCGCCGGCTGATGCACTCAGCGTTTATGAGGATTGCCCACTGGCTGGCGTTCCTTTGTCCTCCCGTCAAATCACTTATTCGGTATCTGAGAGTCGTCGATTTGCTACAAATGGCCATACAGATGGAGTTCCTGGTGCTTTATTATTATAGGGACTTTTTTCTCTTCCTCCAATGTGAACGTACTAAATGTACCCTCACACAAAACTAACTTGTTGCGAATAAATAAGTGAGAGCAATAATTTATAGTTTTGAGAAATGGTAGCCTTGATCACAAAGTCATACTCAATCTTTGACCGCTGTGCTCAATACTTTTTGGCAAGAAATCGTAGAAACTTTTGTGGACAATAACACGAATAGGTGTTTATTCCGATACCCGCGATGGTTGCAGGAAAAAATAAACAATCAACGAACATAAAGGAACCGTATTATAGTTTTATTTTTTAATTAAAAGGTGGAAGTTTGGTGGAAGTTTAAAGAATGTAGAAATCAAAGATGGAACCTTCAGTACACGGCATATGAAGAGAAAACATCACCAATCAAACGCTAGTTGTACAGAGTTTATGTGTTAGGAATGCGCGCTGAACGAGCAGGACATCCATTTGAATGCAACATAACAGGCAGAACTGCCAAATGAAATCAAGTGGGGACGTTCTTTTGAGACAACGAACTCATTGTAGTAGTATTAGACGACCTCAATGCCAGGCTAGGACCACGACAATCAACTTGAGAAACTATAAAAGGCCCTTTGGCAAACCCGAAAAAAGAGACTTCAAAACTCGGGATACGAGACACGAAGGGTGCTTCATTACTGTTCCTCCCGTAAAAGTAGTTAACGTGATTTGAATTAAATGTGTTCGGAAATTATTATTTATTAAGAGATTAATGAGTTGTGAATAAGTTAGCACTTTTTATAGCTCAAAACAGTGTTTAAGACTTGGTGCGCGGTTTGATTTCGAGTATACGTCCCTGCTGATTCATGAAGTGTCAACTCATAACAATGACATTACAATGAAAAAGACATGGCATAAGCATGGCACTCTTACAAATGGTCAAAACTGTGTTCTTCAACCTACTTAAATAAAATTGGAAAACATTTGAATGTTTAATGATTATTTGTAAGAAAATGTTTCTGTAGAAATTATAGAATTGTGATTGCTTTCATCTGAGTTGGTTGATTGTTGACCAAAATCCGGATTGTTTCAATTTTCAATAAATAACAGGATTATTACTTCATTCATTGCTACGACAGCTGCATTATTTTCATAACCGTTCATATAATGTTGCTTAACACTATTATCAACTGTGATGAATGTTTATTTGGTATCTTTGCTTAAATTCGCCTTCGCTACAAACTGACGTTAAGAGTCTGTATTGGTAAGTTTTGATGAAACGCCCCGACAACCTGTGTTAACCAGATATCCTTAATACCGCTTCTCCATAGTAGGGAAATGGGAGAAGAATAGGAAGAGCGGAGAGCTGAATTCAATCGCGAGCTGTATCTTTCTCAGTTATTTAATTATTTCATATGTATACAACCTAAACGCTAGGAAACCTGCTTGGTTGAATTTCTTAAGTTAGTTTAAAAAAAGAGTACACCTACTGAGGATGGTTCTATTCAAAACGTTACGTCCAACAACATATAGTGATACTTTCGTCACTTTTAACAAATGCGCATTTGGATTTTTTGGGGCATCTTGATTCATGATGGCTTGTTTCCATTCGCCTAGAAAAATTTAATACTCTCTGATTTCTCAATAAAGTTGTACCAACTTCTTGACTACATTGGTAAACTGGCGACTTTTCCAGATTCTCGCGGATTTTCCCGACAATTTGGTGCTCTTCAATCGTGATGAAATTATTGTTGGGAGCCTGACTACCCTTACCGTGTGTTCTTTTTTGTGGATGAAGCTGTTTATGATGACCAGCATTGTACTGACACTCAGCCCAACCATCTCACCAATTTTTGACTGAGAACAGGTTCTTGCAGTTGAATTTTGGTACATGGTCTTACGTTCTTCAATAAACTACGTATCTGGTATGTAGTTCTCAAAACATACGTTGTGAGCAATGAGCCATTGTTAATTACACCTTTATGAGGTGCCAAAAGATAAACACAAATGTTTAGGGCAATGCCTTAGCAGATGGATTGTATTCAACTTAGAACCAGAAAAATCATCGTCTTTTGAATCGAATCGATTTTCATCCATTTTTATTTTTCAGTCTACAATATTTTGCATAGTTTTCAACAATATATGAATCCATGACTCCGTGACGAATCATAAAAGATGGGATATTAACGAAAATGATGAATTTTTATTGTTCATTTATAAAATTTAATTTCGTTATGCTCTCAAATATGCAAAATATCTTCAACGTTTTAGTTTTCAATATAATTGAAATTTTAGCTGCAAATTTTCACTACTAATTGCTATTGATGAGTATACTCTTCATAACACAAGATTTTGGGAAATTTTAACTAAGTACGAAACGTATGAGTAAGAAACAATAAACTGGTCAAACTGACGGTTCCGTCAAGAGTTGTTCACGTAATCTTTTGAATTAAAACAAGTACCTCTTCCAACGTTCCAAGAGGGCCAATATTATAAGGTATTCTACAAATATTTAATTCTCTGCTTCGTACCGCTCTCAGTTGGTGCTTTTTTTCACATCATCAATAATTCACTTTTACAGTCTTTCATCCTAAATTTGCACATATCAAATTCCAAATGCTTTAAACTTTACAAATTTTCGTGGCTGATTCCAAGACGCAGCAGGTCTACTGGTAGAAAATTAACTCTAAAGATTTCCGAACTTTGCCTGCTTCTGACGTGCAGCTATTATTTGATTCCGCCATTACCTAATTTCATTTTACATTTAGTCTATATGTGTGTATAATTATCACCGCTTAATTTATGCAAACATTTGAGATGCGCATTTTCCAGAAGAAAGAAAATAGTTACACTTTTGAGATATGTTAAAAGAATCACGCTGTAAGACTTAATGTTCTCGAAGTGGTTAAGTCGAAAATACGCTTTAATTCGATTACTGCTCCGAAGCTGATATCACAGATATTTAAGCTGTTATTTCAATAAATATTTAGACTCGTAATGTTACATTGAAGTTTAAGAACGAACCAGAACTAACGATTTACTAACTCCGCTTTGATGAATTGATCTTTAGACGATTATATCGATTATAGCGGACCACTTTGCCAGTAACGTAAACAGACTGAACTTATCAAATCGAAGCAGATGTAGTAAACAAATTTATTAAGGCAAAAAATGTAAGGCCTTCCATGCGCTACCAGAGTTTATGATGCAGATTGCCCTCAAATTTCAATGCTTTTCTGGGTTTGTTTAGAACAAGTTTATTTTTATATTGGAATTTCGGAATGACATCTCCATTAGAGATAGATGAAGTACCTATTGTTGGAGTCTTTCATTACAGCTTCAACTTATGCAACGAAGCAGTTTGTGTTGAAATTTGATAAGGGTATTAAAAATTTGCTTAAACAATGTTTCCAATACGTTTTAGCTCGTAATAAAATTTGTTAACAATCCACGATAACAAGTTTTGGGCAACATTATAGTTCTTACCATTTATCCGTAAGCATGGCGACATCTAAATTAATAAAACGCATTCCAGCTTCCTTTGCTGTTGCTTTTGCGATGAGAGTTTTTCCACAGCCAGGTGGTCCATGTAAAAGCACACCTTTGGGAGCTTGCCACAGTTTCGATTGATTAAACAAATCGCGATGGCGAACAGGCAACACAACCGACTCCCTTAATTCTTGAATGACCGAATCCAAGCCAGCTATATCTTCCCAGCTTACCGTAATATCATCCGGTACAACTAAATGCGATGCAATCATCAATTCGTAATCGCTTAATGTACTAATTTGCACTTTGAAGCCGTCTCCTTCCTTGAGTCTGCAAATAAAATTGTATTAACAAGTTTTCCTAGTAATGATATGGCTAATGCGCTGATCAATATTAGGTTATCTTTTACCCATGATACCCATGGTGATGTGATACCTATGGACATACCGTCTCAACTGTTCCTCCGCCTTTGTGCGAGCCTTTTTCTTGTTTTTATTTGTTGGGTCCAATTGACTCAACATCCATTTTACCGAATAATATGTCACAACCGATGCAATGGACACACGAATTAGTAATTGCAGAATTTCGTTACGACTCACTTGCGAGCCACCAAAACTAAAATTGTTCATTTCAAATGTTTGAAGGATTTACAAATTGCTATGAACGCTTAAACTATCACTTTGAGGAAAACTAGCTAACGATTGCAAGCTGATAAAGTACACATTTGTCGAGATATATGTCCTTACTACTATGGCAGAACGTAGGGATCAACTGCAAAGACGAACTACGAACTGAACGACTGAACAATGTTGGATAACTATCAAAAAATATTTGACAGTTTCAGCATTCGCAATGGAAATGTAATAGAAGTTGTAAATGGAAGGAAGTAGAATCGTCCGACTGTAGTAAACAAAGAAATAGTAATAAGACGTAGAAAATTCTAACGAAACTAATAAGAAGGTTAAGACAAAAATACTCGATTTGATTTGTGTAAAAGGATAGTGAAATGTGACATTTCTTGGATTGTTTCGCCGTTAAAATATGATGTGGAGGCTGGAATCAGTTTCAGGATACTAAAGAAACGTTTTCAAGGTACATGTACAGTCAATCACAAAAGTTTAGAATACAAATGTGTAGCTATCATAAATTATTAAAAAGCGGTAAAACTTTGAACCCTTTAACGTGTGAAAAAATGGAATATTATTATAAAAGTTCAATAATTTTTTCACGATCCCTTTTTTACACTTTCGCCCTTTTTTCACAACTGGCCGATCCGGTTTGAAGGATCAAAATATATCGGTTACTGCGAATTGTGTGTCCGAATCTCACGCAAAAACAAATTGCATCGTGAATACCGAAATCCAAAGCGATCAATTAAAATGACGAAAATATTTATTTTATTTTTAATTGCTGCTGTTATTTTAGCTGTTATTTTTTTTTTCAATCACACTAAGCGCTAATAAATGCAAAATGAGAAAATTTGATTCAAATTTTCGGTTGTTTTATCCCATGCATGTGTTCCGGCGAATTTTATTTGGAATTTTGAATCTTTATTTATGTTATTTGTAGTTATTGTTATTTTTTCTAAGCACATTTAAATTCATATCATGCTCAATGGTGCTTGAAAAACTGGTTGTGCTTTTGAGAATATTATTGAAGTGAACAATTATGATCGACTTTTTACAAAATTTCTGATATACAGTAAATATGCGAATAAGTATAGCCCTTCCTCGCCGGAACAGGAAAATAAGTTTGAAAACTAGCTCATATATCCAAAAACTCAAGAAAAAATAAGCAGAATATGTAAAGTAACTATTGAAAATTATTAAAAGTTTAACTAAAGTCATGAAAACAAGGTCACATAAGCACATTTACTAATTTAAAAACAAAATTTGATGTTGAAAATGGTAATGATAATATTCCAAGGAATATTTTGCAAAAATCAATCCCTTCATATTTTTAGTGCTCAGCATGCTATTAGTTATAGTCTCACTTTCTGCTACTCTTCTTGGATGTTTTGTGTTTAACCACCTATAACATCTCAGCTTCTTTCGAAAATTCTCTATTATATTCATACCCGCTGATCGTTGTAGCATTGTAAGCTACCTAGGCACATTGTTAAGTGTATACTTCCAGACTATATGCTTTCCATGTGTCGATTTTTTTGTCTTCTTGAAATATAAAACTGCCTGACACGTCCGTCGCTGTCACGAATATATTATTATATTTTGTTGTTGTTTTATTCAGGCGTCAGCAGATAGTTCCGTTAGTATTATTATTATTGTACTGGGGTCCACTTACTGGAAAATAGCATAGGCCAGAATCGGCCCTTAGCTCCCCATGTGTAGTACTATTATTTACTGTCGTCCTACAGAAGCCAAGAAGGTCCCCCAGTTGTGTTGTCGCCTAGTGTTCCAATTATGTTACTGCCAGTACACCTCAGCCAAGTAAGGCGTTTGTTGGCCACTTTAGTTAGTCACTTTAGTTCCTT
The DNA here is from genome assembly GCA_954870665.1 of Stratiomys singularior. Classification (NCBI taxonomy): domain Eukaryota; kingdom Metazoa; phylum Arthropoda; class Insecta; order Diptera; family Stratiomyidae; genus Stratiomys; species Stratiomys singularior. Next base: position 34,723,555 of record OX940879.1, read on the forward strand.
TATGTAGTAGCTTTACCAAACAATACTATACTTCTCCGATTCCACATATTGAGAGTTTTCTTCTTCGCTAAGTTAGCTTAGCATAACGTATAATTCACTACGATGAAGGTTTCACAGGCTTGTGAAAAAGTTGGTGGTGCCTACGGTCAAGATAATTTATCAACAGTCACAGCCAAGAGATGGGTCGCTCGCTCTCGCTCGGGAAATTTTGATGTCAGAGATGCACCTCGCTCTGGTCGACCAAGCACTGAAAGTCGATGAAATCTTACAAAAAATTGAAGAAGACCGAAACATAAGCAGCTATAACATTGCTAAGAACCGAATATGCATAACCAAACAATTTTGAACCATTTGCGTAAGGCTGGATACACACAGAAACTCGACGTTTGGGTGCCGCATGGATTGATACAAAAAAATTGATCGACCGAATTTCCATTTGCGAAATGCTAATAAAACGCAACGAATTCGAACCATTTTGGAAGCAAATCATTACGGGCGATGAAAAATGGGTAAGATACGAGAATTTCGTTCGAAAAAGATTATGGCCAAAAAAAGGTGAATCTTCACACACGACTTCAAATTCAGGATTGACACCAAATAAGGTTATGCAGTGTGTATGGTGGGATTGGAAGGGAATTGTTTATCATGAGGTGCAAGAACCTGGTCAAACACTCAATTCGGCTCTGTACTGTCAGCAATTAACTAGTTTGCAACAAGCAATTCAAAAAAACCGGCCAGAATTGACCAATAGAAAGGGCGTTATCTTCTATCATGACAATGCCAGACTATACACATCTTTAAAGATCCGGCAAAAATTTACAATGCTTGGCTGGGAAGTTTTGATGCATCCACCGTATAGTCCAGACCTTGTACCATCAGACTACCATTTGTTTCGGTCACTGCAAAACTTCCTTAATTAAAAGAAATTCAGTTCAAAAAGGGACTGTGAAAATCACTTGGGCAAGTTTTTCGCCGATAAACCAATGAAGTTCTAGACAGATTGAATAATGCCTCTAGCCACAAAAATGGCAAAAGGTCATAGATAATAATGGACAATATGTACTTAACACGTTCACGCCGGGGCCGTTTTTCATTTGTTTTGCTATGAGGCGACACTCAAATTAACATCGCGCTTCATCTGGCGGCGCGTGATTGTTTTATTATTATGTTATTTTAATTCTCAGGGTTTAATAATCTAATAATTTAGAACACAATCGAATGCGTACCGCCGGTGGCCCGCGCCGCCCGATAGGACTGTTTAGTGCGGGTCACCGATGGCCCGCGCCGCCCGATGAGACAGATTAGTGTGGGTCACCGGTGGTCCGCGCCGCCCGATGAGACAGTTTAGTGCGGGCCACCGGTGGCCCGCGCCGGCGTGAACGTGTTAAATAAGATCCATTCTAAACAAAGGAAATATTCAACCGAAAAATGACAAAAAAAAAGGCTCAATACTTTTTAGACTTGCCAATATAATATTAAGCTTCGTCTTTTTCACAAATCCTGGCAATAGCAGAAGTTTCCAATCATTCTCATCAACATCAACAACCGGGACAGCAGTACATCACATGAAACACATCAGGTGGAACTCAATCCTAAAAATTGAATGATAAATGAGGTTCCATCCTAAATTAGATTTTGATTTCTTTCAACAACATGTTCACCAAAATTAAACAATCTTCTGTAACTATGATTCAGTTACGCTCAAAGTTTAGTCGAAATATTGATTCATGCAAAAATTAAAGGGCAGATACTTAGGTGTCGTGGATTCATTCATTAATGACATTAAATAACCCACTGGTCTCAACGAGAATGATTAAGAAATAGTGGATTAACAAAAAATACTCATGCTCGTGAGAAATCGCAAACAACACAAAAAGTTAGAACGTTCATCTCCCTGACACCACAGATTTCTTGCAGGGAACAGTTAAAGCATCCAAGAACAAACCATCATGTTTTTTTCGGTAAACATTTAATGTTCAACTATATTCTCATCATTAGCGATAAATCATGAACAAACACAAACTTTTTCGCTAACAAATCTTAATAATCTGCCTTCAAACAGAATAACACTAGCTGTCTATAAAAGTAATTACAGAATGAAAGTGGAGAAATGCGGCGGCTGCCTTTGTGTGTAAACATCGAAATATGGTAAAAAGGTGTAAAAACATTTACTTCATTATTTATTAGCTTGAGGTGATGTAGTTTAGTGTGTTGCTACTTATCCACAGCCTCCATCTTTCATTCTTTAGCTCGGCTATCAAATGCTGTCTGGTGGACACTCATTGAATAGCTACAAGCGTCCACACAGACACCTAACACAAAATCTGATTGAAACGAAAGAAAAGAAAGTAATCTCTTATAAGCTATATATTTTCTGAATTGTTTTGAATTGTTGTTTTTATGTTGATGTTCAATATTTTGTTTTTTCGCTGTCGCGCTTATACTTTTGTAGTTTTTAGTAACATGAGGAAAATTCTATGCTGCTTTAATAATGTAGGTAGTTGTAGTAGTATGTAACAAAGTGTGCGTGAAGAGGTACACACAATTCATTAAATATTATTCCTCGCCTAAAAACACTTAGTCCTTGGTTTGCATGTACTTGATGAGATCGACGACACGGTTGGAATAACCGAATTCGTTGTCGTACCATGAAATGAGCTTAACGAATGTATCAGACAATTGGATTCCAGCCTTAGCATCGAAGATCGACGAGTGTGGGTCGCTAATGAAGTCAGATGATACAACTTCTTCCTCAGTGTAGTCCAAGATTCCCTTAAGTGGGCCTTCAGCAGCTTCCTTTACCTTAGCCTTGATTTGATCGTAGGTGGCAGGCTTGCCAAGGCGAGCGGTCAAGTCTACGACAGATACGTTGGGTGTTGGGACACGGAATGCCATACCTGTCAACTTGCCATTCAAGCTTGGAATAACCTTGCCTACAGCCTTGGCGGCACCAGTTGCAGCTGGGATGATGTTTTGTCCAGCACCACGGCCATCACGCCACAATTTTCCAGAGGGACCGTCAACAGTCTTTTGTGTGGCAGTTGTAGCGTGGACAGTGGTCATCAAACCCTCAACAATTTGGAAGTTATCGTGGATAACTTTGGCCAATGGAGCCAAGCAATTGGTGGTGCAGCTAGCGTTCGATACAACCTTCATGCTTGGATCGTAGGCATCCAAGTTGACACCGCATACGAACATGGGTGCATCAGCTGATGGAGCTGAGATGATGACTTTCTTGGCACCACCGTTCAAGTGAGCGGAGGCCTTATCGATGGTTGTGAAGACACCAGTTGATTCGACAATGTATTCAGCACCAGCGCTGGCCCATTTGATATCCTTGGGGTCACGTTCTTGGAACACGGTGATCTTTTGTCCGTTGACAACGAGGAATCCACCTTCAGATGTTACGGTACCCTTGAAGCGACCGTGGGTGGAGTCATATTTGAACAAGTAAACCATGTAGTCGACACCAATGAAAGGATCGTTGACGGCTACAACTTGGGCGCCCTTCTCGACGGCGGCACGCAATACCAAACGTCCAATACGACCGAATCCATTAATTCCAATTTTAGACATGTTGATTGATTTGTTTCTGAAAGACAAATAAAACAGATAAGTCTATTTTGTAGGTTTATATACGACGAAATTGCGTAACAAGTATGAGTTAATTTTAAAATTGAAATCAAAAAGTAGCGTGGATTTTGCAATCATATTTTAAAAGTTGATTTGTGATGCAGAGCTCAATGATCTCTACGAAATATTTCGAATTATTGAATTCATTGAAAAGATTTTTCTTATTGCCTGGCGGGTGTGTATATATTTACACTTTCGTAATTAATTACGTTTGACGGTGGTTTTAACGATACGCGGACGACCAAGGTTAAGTTGCAAGAGGAAAGGTGCAAAAACAATGCTTTCGACGTCAAAAACCTCGATGAAGACATAACCATCCCCAAAAATGCCGTTCTGCATGTATTTTTTCAGGCATTACACGCTATAAGGACGCTTCAAAAACAGAAAAAGTGAGCCGCGAGAGTAATTAACTGAGGAATGGGTGAAAACGCTTCCAAAATCCTTTTTTCCGCGAGTTTCGAGATCGACTCCAGCTGGCAATATGGTCGGAATGAAGCATATTGAAATGACATCACTTTATGCTAAATATATTACCAACGACACAATCTAAACTCCCAAATGAGATCTTCTAACATTGCAATGGTATTCGACTGACTTTATCATTTGTTTCGATTGATGGGGAAGGATACTTTGTTAAGTCAAGCATAGTTTCGATACTTTTCTAAATCAATGTCTGCATGGTTTCCTTTGAACGATAAGTGATAATATTGCTATGGCGTTAGTGTATTGAACGAAGAATGAAATATTTTTTTCAGATTTTTGATTTTTATTAAGAAAACTAGTTCTTTGCTGGGCTACAGGGACACTATACTAGACATGATACTAGAATATAGAAATGGGTTTTATAGGAGCCGAAACTGCGTCAAAACTAATCAATTCTATGATAAAAAGATTAGAAACAGACACGAATGCCGATGGGAAAATCGTCAGATGTTAAATGGATTCAAGAAATGTTTATTTTCTATACTTTCCATATAAGAGTATACACATAATAAATGTTTATTTTCTTCTTTATAAACTATCCATTTTTTCCTATTTTTAAGCATTAATTTTAATGCCCCATGCCCTATCCTATAATAGTATAGAGACTATTGGAGACTAATAGTTGAATAAATCGAGACATTGTGTAGAGCGACATAGAACCGAAAGATTTTAACAAGTCATTCTATGCTAAGCTTGTGATGGAATACTAGCTTTCACGCAGATGCACATTAGAGCGAAAATGAAGTATTACCGGCGATTTCGAAGATAAGACGTTGTAGAATTTTGGCGCCGAATATTGATAGGTCTTAAAGGAGTACGACATACAGGTGTCCGTACCCATATCCTGTGTTGTATTTAAAAAATTTTTTAAATCCTAAAGTATACATGGAAATCGTATGATAGACTTACGCACAGATATTAAAGGGCGGGAATTGATATTTGTTGTTCCACTTCGTACCATAAATGGAGACAAAAGTGAAGAAGATTGACAATATGAGCACAGATAAATCGTTTGATTGATGTTGCTCATAGTCTATGTATCTATAGTAGTGATCGTTTTGATATTTTGATTCGATATCCCAGAAAGATGGTAAAATCGTAGTTCCCACACTTGGAAAAAATATATTCCTTTTTTGCTTCTTCCTGCTGATTAGTAGGTTATATTCGTTTCGGTGCTGTATACATTAGCCAAAGTTATAAGGTCTCTGTACTCTGAGGATGGAGGCACTTTCTTTGGCTTTATTGTACTTTTTTATTTCGGAAATAATGTAAATGTTCTAACTGTTAGTATGACTACCAGGGAAGGGATGTTGCTTTGGTTAGATAAATTTCTTTGGCTTCGTCTAGGGATTTGCCTAAATGACAGAAGTGGTTTCTCTTGATGGTATTGAACATTTCTTCTAGGCAGGATTTATTACTAAAATGTGAAAATTTATCATCAACGATAGAGTATTTGGGGATCTGACGTTCTAGTTCAGACGCGCCTATTGTATTAATTACAACGACGCATGCAGTTATCTTTGCGTTCTTCAGTCTTGCTTTGTTCTATGCTCAGTTTTTCAATATCCTGTTTATTTGGTTTGATATATTGGTGTCTAATTGTTTGTAGTGAAACCATAGTATTAATAGGAGTTATAAGCATGGTTGCTTTTGAGAAGTACTTTATGTTTATCGTAGTTTCCTTGCGCTTCCATGCTTCAATGGCTTTTTCTTGAATTTGTTTGATGGTATCATCCCATTGTCTGTACATGGGGTACAGTCTCCCTCATCTCGTGCTTTTTTCACCGCTATATCGGTGACAGCAAGTCCACTCAGTTTCTTCGAATTCAGTTAAAATGTACTTTCTATTGCTGTTTGCGTTTTCTGTTTGCGTTTGTCATTTTTGAGGGGATGTATTTTATACTTCTGTTAAAAGCTATTTCTTGAATACAGTGGTTAGATTATGATAGCCGAGGAAATGTTCATGTAATGATGGTTAAAAGATATGTTATAAGGCCGCCATGATTTCTGCATTATTGATTGAAGTGTTGTTGAGTTTGTTTGTTTCTGTATGGAGGTGGTGAATGGTGCATCCTCTTCCAAAAAGGTTTTTGGCCGCCCCCGTGTAGAAAATGAGTGTTAATAGGTTGACTACTATGAGGAGGGAAGTTTTGAGCTCGTAGTCTTATAAGGAGTTATGTGATAAATTTGTCAGAGTTGTTGATTTGGAAAAAAAAATTTCTTGGGGGTTATATGGATTTGTCCCCAACAGGTGCTGTTGTACAAATCTAGGTATTTATTGTGCGTTAGCGTGATATTGGTCTTAATTTTCTCTGAGAGGGGTTCCCTGAGGTCACAGTCATCTAGATTTTTGAGGGTACTAGCTAGTGAGCTCTTATTTTAGACAGAGAGGCTTTTGTTATAGGATATATTGTATTTGATGTAGATTAATGGAATATATTCCTAACAAGTCATTGCATATTGTAATGAAAACGTTGCACAAAGCAAATGGTTAACAGTATGCCTTATTGTTGAATGCATTATTGTTCAAAAAAATATTCTTGAGGTATGTAACTTCTGATTCGTAGAGCATCCTTAAATTAAGTGAAAACAACTGGTTACATTGTGTAACTGCATTTGAGAGAAAAACTAACACGAAAAAAATTCAAATAGAATGATTAAAAGCTAATGAAAACAAAACAATTTGTTGTAGTATATGGTGGGGTTGCTCAATCAGAAAGAGCCCGTGAATACTTCCCTGATTTTCGTTGCGGATATCTTGATAGCAAAGATGCTTCTCGCACTGGTTCGTTTGTCGATGAAAAAGTTGTGGCAATCATGTAAAGTATTTAGGACATAGCTATACATAAAGGGGTTAGTGTCATAGCACGATAGTGAAGCAAAAATTATTCATAAAACTCTTTTGAACCATTTGCATAAGAAAGAATACAAAACAAAACTGTTTTTGGAGCCTATGAATTAGCCTTTCTGAAATAATATAATAGGCGACGAAAAGTTTATTAAATACAATTCGGTGCGAAAGACATCTTGGTATAAATAAATGAAACGGTGGCAGAGCCAGGATTAACGTGAATATTGTGTTTTTGTTTTGCGAAACTGCAACTAAACCGTGCCTATAAACTGCTGCAGTCGAGCTAAATCATCGATTTCCAAGCTGCACTGCGATCAGCTGGTTTTCACTTGTGCTTTGCGAATCAATACCCTTTGCAAAATGCTAAAAAATTTGCTCGAAGTTATCAAATGTTTTGATGCGTATTAATACCAATACTAATTGATTGAAACGTTACATTTTTTCATTGTTTTAAGTTTACATACCTAACTGGGTTCATTTCATTTGCAACGATTTTTCTGTTTGGATTATTTAGGAGGAGAAAATCGGCGTAAATTATATAAAACAATTATTGAACCTACAAGGTTCAAAAAAACCCTAGTTGCAGTAGCTGATTTAATAATTTTAAAGTGAAAGCATGAATAAACAGCTTAATATTAGCTAGCGCGAGGGTTGATACAAGACAAGGTGTATGTCACTAAGATTTTGCAACATATCGTGACATATATTTCGAAATTTTATATATAACGAAATTTTCTCGCATTTCAGTTAAATGCAGGTGACTCAGAACCGTATGGTGAAAAGTTAGTGTCGCTCCAAAGTACTTATTTGAATAGAGATCTTTCATATATTCAATAAAATGCGGAAGGTATTTTATAATCAACACGCTCACGTCGACTGTTTATCACGCGTCGTTGAAGATTAGGGATCATGACATGTTAGAATACGTCTTTAATTAAATTTATGATTGGATTTTAATATCAGTAACGTACTAAGGTTCGAATCAGATACTACATAAAAATAGATTGGAAGACGCCAAAAGTTCAAAACCTACACAGTAAAAATTGTTCGTGCTCATTATTCATTCTAACATCGCTGGTGATATTTCAGCTCAACGACATTTTCTATCTCCCCAGCCCACTTGACGTTCTTTAATTACTTTGTTGTTCACCGAAAAAGTAAATACATTGTATACTTTCGACCTTCATTCAACCTCTTGAGATGAAAAACTTTTCGAGGAGCCTAAAGATAGAATGAAAATATTTTTTCCCTCTAACCGAAAGGAAAATGACTCCTGCAACAATCTAAGCATGCATTCTTTCCAATTGGAACGGTACAACTCTAACAGTCCCAATAAGAACATCAAACATGGCGTGTTCCATGCTATGCAAATAGCATAGCGGCAGCCGGCATCGCCTTTTCTTGTATTCTTGTTGTCAAGAAATACAAATGTAAAGGTCATTTGCTTTTGCTGAGTTATTTCGGGACACTACTAAAATGTAGAAGAGATCAGTTACCACATCAGAGATTATCACATACGGTGAACATTCTGTAAGAGGACTAGCCCACATTTGGTTGCTAGTTGGACCAATCGAAAACGACTCGAAAAAAACTTTAATTTTGAATACTAATCGAAAAAAAATTTTGATAGAGATAATTCTAGTATCGCAATAACGAAAAATAAGCCGGACTTGCCTCCTGGTAATCGCAAAGGTTACAACTGAATAGAAAATCTTTGATAGTTCTCAACAAGGTCAAACTAAGGTCAAATTTAGTGGCCAAACATTTTTAGCCGGAAAATACACAAAAATGTTGCCAAAATGAAAAATTTGAAGGTTACGAGCAGGCAATGTAAATAAGCTGTCGAATTTTCAGGAATTCTGGCACTTTATCACGCTGAAAAAAATTTTATCTAACACCAGCCATCTTTCTTCCTTGCGCGTAAGATTTTTTCGTACTATTGATATGCAAACACTATCCGGCACTCCATGCACTACTTATATCTAGATTTTAATAAAAAACAACCACTTTTTTACTAAAATAAGTATAAACTTTGAAAAATATCTCCAAGTACTCACTTTAAATTCTCCCCAAGGAAACTATCAATTCAGAACACAACTGCTCACGTCGGCTTTTACAAGGCGAGTGTCAAATCAAGGGCAAATCGTTTCAAAATTTCCACTTCTGTTGAAATCGTTTCGTCGTTTCCCGCATATGAAACACCGCGGAATTCGCGGAAACCGAGCTGAATATATTCTCTTGGTTGAGCTTTTGCACTCCAATCGAAAGAGTGCGAGCGCGTGGAGCGCAATTGCTAGATGTTAGGTATTATTACAGTATTGCCAACAAAGCTGTTTGGTCTCAACGAATTGAATTCGTTTGCATTTTCACTACTTTTCGTTTATATTTTGAAGGTCCAAAAAGCTTCTGAATTCGGTTGTACAATTATTATGTCCGTCTATTCTTATGTAGAGGATTAATCCTTCGTATGTGTTTTTCTATACAATCAACTCGTAGGACCTTGTGAATGTCCGTTTTCTGTGTAAATTGAAATGAAAAGAACCACCTTTTTTTGGACTAAAAAAAGAAAAGAAAAGAACCAGGACTTTTTTGTTAGTAATTATCGCCCAGTAGAAACCTATACGTCCGCAAAATAGCGTCGAGCGTACAACGTGTTTGTGTATAGTAATTTATTTTTATTGGTGGGGTTTCGGTTTAACCCTACAGCGCATAGTGTGCCACATACGGCACATACACAAATATTGCCTATACGGAAGCACATGATGCAGTGTGCCACCATCCAATTAAAAATATCGTACCTAAACACTACAAAAAGACATAAAATTACCTCAAATTTATTGACATAGCGGTACTAGTAGTCGGGAAACGATTTGAAATTTGATTTAGCTGTAAGTTTGCAAAAATTTTCATTACGTCTGCTATACTCGTGCATAAAAGTTGTGAATTTAGTGCTATCATCCAGAAATAATTCCTAGAAGTAAGTTTATGTTTCTATATTTTTGTGGAATAAGTGTTTTACATTATTAGTTAGTAATCAACAAATAATTGGAAATTTGCTGAATGTGCCTGATATGGGACACTGTGCAATAAGAGAACTATGCATAAATTTGTTTATTTCAGATGACACCTTCCAAACTCGTAACAAAAGATGAATACGAACATATTTTAAATATACCATCAGGCAGTGAAGATGAATTGGAAGTGTCTGATGAGGATAGTGATAATGAGATGTCAAGAATGCGTGATTTGATTGTAAAGCCTAGCGTTTCTGGTCAAATCACTGCACCAACACCAGAAAATAGTGCGACTAGACGGCCGATATTATCTCCTATGGCAAATACTTATACAGTTCGACCTGCCAATCAAACTTTCAAGACAAGTAAGAAGAGGAGAAGATATATATGGCGCCAAACATCTTTTCAATCACCACCTTTATCATTCAAAGGTAATGAAAAGTTAGAGGAGCCTATATTGAGCATCCAAACGCCTTTAGACTATTTCTCGTACTTTTTCGATGACGATTTGCTACAGCATATTGTCGAAGAGTCTACAAAATATAGTATTCAGAAGAATCCGTCGAAACCATTTGTTGCTACTAAGAACGAGCTCAGGAAGTATTTAGGAATTTGTCTTCTATTTGGACTGACTTACCAGGCGAATATACGGTCATTTTGGAATTCTGAATTAGGCATGCCACTCATTTACAACTGTATGACGCTTACACATTTTGAGAAAATTCGTCGGTTCATACACTTTAACGAAAACCTCAATTTCAAACCTAGAGGCGAACCAGGACATGACCGACTTTTTCGGATTAGACCCATACAAGAAGCATTGAAGAAAAAATGTCAGAGCATCCCGAAAAGAGAAACTCTCTCAGTAGACGAGCAAATATGTGCCACCAAGGCTTGCAATTTTTTGCGTCAATATCTCCCAAACAAACCACACAAATGGGGATACAAACTATTTGTTTTATGTGATGACACAGGTTTCGCGTATGATTTTGAAATCTACTCGGGCACAGAAAATGACCCTAACCTGAGAGTAACTGGTGAACCTGATTTAGGCGCGAGTGGCAATATAGTAGTGCGCCTCTGTCGAAGCGTTCCCAAAGAGCAAAACTACAAAGTTTTCTTCGACAATTATTATACTTCGCCTGAATTGATTGCTCATTTAGCAAAATCAGGAATTCACAATTTAGGCACTGTAAACCGAGGTCGCTTAGGTACGAATATTCAAATACCATCCCATAAGGATCTATTGAACGCCAAGACATCATGTGGGTATTCCGAAAAATGGCAAGCTACTGTAGAGGGTATACCAGTAGTTACGGTTAGGTGGCTGGATAACAAACCAGTGACACTAGCATCTTCTTTTGTGGGCAAGGAACCTAAAGAGCAAATAAAGCGATTTTGTAAGAAGAGCAAACAATACATCAATGTCGATTGTCCCAGCATTATTCGCCACTATAACCAACACATGGGTGGTGTAGACCTGCTTGACTCTTACATCGGGAAACATAAAATAAAAATGCGCACCAGGAAGTGGTACATGCGATTGTTTTACCACTTGCTTGATGTTATGCTCATAAACAGTTGGCTACTTTATAAGAGAGTTGAGAAGCAACGGGGAAATAATTCAAGTGTGGTAAAATTACGCGGGTTTCGACTGGAGGTGGCTAAAGCTCTATGCCTATCTGGAACCTCACTTGCACGCAAAAGAGGACGACCATCATCATTCATTTCAGATTTGCTTGAAGAGAGGAAGAAAAAAAAGCCAAATGCCGTTGTACCACCTAAAGACGCGAGGACTGATGGGATCGAACATTTTCCATTGTGGTCAACTTCTAGACAACGCTGCAAGATGCCAGCTTGTAAAGGGAAGTCTTTTGTTACGTGCGAGAAACGTAACGTGGCACTGTGCTTAAATAAAGACAAAAACTGTTTTGTCTTGTTCCATAAATGAAAAAGATGTATTTGTTCTAAAACAGAAGACTATTTCTTATGTCGATCTCAATTAGTTCCTATTTTTCTTTTTTTGTTTTCATTTTCTTAATGTGTTAATATAGTTGCTATGGTTCACTTATAAATATATTTTGTTAGTTTTCATTAAAATATCATATATTAGAATTTTGTTACATTTTCTTTGAGCTCCATATATGACTCTATTTACAACCTAATTGCACTGTGTGACATATCTGGCACATACTAAATAACTGAATATATCTCAAGAAATATTCGGCACAGATTTTTTTAAATATTTTTCCCTAAATAAGGATTAAATTTAAAGGGTGATATATTTTTTCTGTAACCTTAAAAAAAAATCGTGCACTGTAGGGTTAAGGATTAAATAATTGCAAGTGGTTTCTGTTTCTCTTTAACCCTTTGCGGACGAGAGGCGACTCTCAGTCGCCACGGCTTTTCGCGCTACAGGACGATTGGCGAGTAAGAGGCGACAGTCGGTGTTTATTTATGTTCCCTTTATTTTCAATCGATTGGATCGCACTATCGTTTCTTGAAAAGGTTGCTGAGCTGCCTAGGTCCTTTTATAGGATGTGTGAAATAAAACGTCGTAACAGAGAAAAGATAATGAAAAGTTTTTCAAAAAGTGTAATTCTAACAGTACAGTAATTCAGTTGAGACTTGGCGAGTGTGGCAAAAGCGTCAAAATAATTTCTTTTGTGATTTTGTGTGAATCCCTACAAATGTGGATTTCACAAATGAACTCAGCTCAAGTGAAGACGAATTATGGTTTGATACGGTGTATGACGAAATTAAACGTACTTTTAAAAAATCAGTGGGACGGAAGGTGACAAACGCGACGAGGATGATGATTTAGTAGTCGTAAGAACTCAAAAAATCCGAGGAATCCGAGGAAAGATCTGCAGGATCACACGTACCCTTCAATGTGAGAGAATCTGTGAATTTTTTCAAGATGTTCTTTACCCAAGAGTTTATCAATCGAATAATAAAAGATACAAATAACTATGCTGCAAGAAAGTTAGAGGGAAAGACAATATCATCACCTTGATGGACCTTAGTTTCTTATATAGATATTATTTTTTCTAAGTACAGTTTTAATGGTGCAAATATACATAAACAATCAAAACCTAACGTTTTTAAAAGGTAATTGAAGGCAATAAAATATAAAATTTTAATAATAAAAAAGATCATTTGATTGCATCATGTAAGTCACTTAACGCATTGGCGAAAATCGCTTCGTCCTGCTACCTCATCCAGCCGAAAAAGTCGACTTTACCAATCTCAACAGGTAATTGAATAAAGACTGACTGACTATAGAACTGAATTCTTAGTATTTATGGCATTAAATTAAGTAGACATTCTCTTATTTGAGATAATTTCTTTAGATTATTATAACGTAGATTTTCTGTCAAATAAACAATAATCTTTCCACTTAGTAATAATCTAATTCATATTTTTCTTGCTCCATATGACAATCATAAATGCCCTTTCTTTGGTTAAAGTTTAAAAATCTCTTAGGTTTAAATTGATTCTTTTGACAGATTTATAATTCTATATTAGGATATTGTGCATTTATGATACATTTGAGATTGCGCCAGGATTCGAAGTGAGCTCATTGACAGTTTGTAAAGAAGTTGGTAAATGATATTTATTAGGAATGAAATGGATATGAAATTAGAACACGCTATCGCCATTACCGATGCTGTATGTCGGTTGCATGACAATAGGTTACAAGAATTGGAGGATACCTATGCATTGTTCTCTTTTTTGTTACATTTATTTTTTCCATAGTAGTTTCGTGTCAAATGTAACTTGAACTTTCAAGCATGAAGAATTATCTTTGGCTTGAGAAAAAATTGGCCTACGTTTTGCCATGTTCAAACGTTATCTCTAACAGTAAAATTTATTTAATTAAAGCATTCTAAATTTTACTGTTGCAGTATTGATGTAGCAACTTCTTGTAAAGCATATATAATTGGTATATTAGGATAGCTGTATATTTCTGTTGCGAGACCGCAGATTATATTCCACAGAAAATCGGTGGAATGGACAATCCTTGAGGAACTTCAACTTGAATTAGCTGCAATTTAGAGAGATAGTCGTCGGTTTGGGCGCGAACAGTTTTAACTCATAGAAAAGCACATATAAGTTGAACGAATGGATGTGGAAAGTCGAGTGTATGCAGTTTGAAAATAATTTATCACAAGCATTCGCTTTATCAAACATAATTATGCGGGCTGACTTCCTGCTAATCATACTATTTCAAATTTGACCACTCTTACAAATAAGAACAAATGCAATGCTCAATTATAAAGCCAAATTGTTCGTTTATTTGTTGATGCAGCGAGAGTGACTTATCAGTCTTCAATTCGAACGGATTGTATGTTTTTTAGGGGAGTGAAGATACATCATTACAGATGTAACGGACTCGATTTTTGTTCTCTTTTTGAATTGGAATACTGGTAAATATTATATCGCATTTTTCATATTTCTACTGAAAATACTAGTTCCTCATTTCAGTCCAATTATCTCCAAAAGTGAAAAGAAGATTCGAGACGATTTCGTATGCGACGACACAACTAGTTTTTGCGAGGTTTGGCAGTCATTCTCATAATAACTGACGTCCATATTTTGGATATGCTGCAAACAGAAAATAGGTTTTAACTTATTTGTGACGGTTTCTGAAAATTATTATTAGGTGTCATTTGGCCACTATTTTGTTATTGATTATTACCCAGTGCCTGCCGTTCGTGTCAACCTTGTATCTTGTATTTTTTTTATATCTGCGGTCAATTTCGAACGTCTTTCCTCTACCGACTGTTGCTAAAACTATATCCCTCTTGTCCAAGTCATTCTTCCGAAAAGTGTTTTTATAGAAACATTGTGTCAGGAAGTCTACAAAATGTTCTATTTAAAGAAACCGTAGAATAAGAACAACCATATACAGTTTATGCTCAATTGATCTAGAAACGTATGTTTCTATCTGCTATTGCAGAGATTCTTTTTTATCTGTTTTATTTTTTATCAAGTCATAATTCACAAGAACTCTAGAACAGCTTCCGATTTACAATTAATTGCTTGAATTTCAATGTTATAAGGCTATTCTTGAAGTGATCTTAATTCTAATATAAAATGACCACAATATCCATTTCCAACGATTTAAATTCTCGATTTAGTAGCTCTCATTAAATGACTCTTCCAGGATCACACCAAACAGACAATAGAACCATCTGTGGAAGCCTGGTTTTGAAATGGATATTCGTCATTTAGCTCTTTTACAAACTGTCTGGCGCCCTGTCACTTTATTGTGCAGAACCCACTTTTCATCCCCAGCAATCATCCGTGAGAGAAATCCATCATTAGTTTGACGGGTAATGTAGAAAACACAGCAGACGATTCTGTCTTTCTTCCAAACTTTACCATGCATCCTAGCACAAGGATTCTTCTCTCCATAGTTGTTCTGTGGTCCTGGAACGTCTCTGATAATTTTGCGCTGAACATCTCATCACATCCTTGTAAGACTTCCAATAGACAACCATCTATCACCTCCATCAGCCCTCCTGATCGAGACTGATCTTCAAACAACTGTTCTCTATTGCGAAAGTGCTGAAACCACTAACGAAATGCTCCTTCTTTCAGCACTTTTTCTCCATAAGTTCTACTGATATTTCGATGAGCCCCCGCTACCCTGTGTTGTAGATCTATCTCGTGTAGTAACAATGCCCGATGTGAACTTTATGAGCTTCGATGGTTAAATTTCAACTTTTGCTTCAAAACTAAATTGCAAATGCAACGATGAATTCTTATGTGGTTGCGATAATGAGATAACCAAAATTCTACCTGCTTTCGGAACGGATTCATGGATTTAATAAAGAAAATTCATGTGGAAAACCCGGAAAAACTTTTGTACACGCTCAAAATTTATAAAACCACAAGGCCCTCAAATATTCGTAACACTAAGATTTGGCAAAAAATTAAACTTTTTACCGCATAAAATGTTATCCGAAAAAAAAAACAAATATATGTAGCAAAACCTTCTTTGCTGCATAAAACCCCTTCGAATTACAGGTATCATTATAAAATGAAACTATTCTCGAACTATCCCAACCTATATGACACCATAAACGAAAATTTTGAAAAACCTATAAAAATGCTGAGTGTTCCTAATATTTTGAACAAAGACTGTTTTTGTTATGTAGTTTTTTTTAAATGGTATTTATTAAACAATAATAAATTTAACTATATAAAAAAAATTACTATTCATCTCCGAATGAACCAGCAATTCAGGAAATATGAAGCCTCCGAGACAATTTCAATGCGGCCGTCTGTAGGGTTTTATGGCTGTAAAATCCAAGGATCAACAAACCTTGTGATGTGATTTTGAATCAGCTTGAAGTGAGAATATTGACGCTCATCACCTTGGCGATTTTATGCAAGTTTCGATTTGATGTAAAATGTTTCCAATTAATTTCAGGTTATTTTTGTACAGACCAGTACATGTTCGAAGACATTTTCATTTGAAGACTTGGTAACTTTCAATTTGTGCTAGGTAATACCAAATCCGACATCCGTATATTACGACTAGTCACACCAAAGCCTTGTCGCGGTTAACTTTGTCCTCGTGGTCAATGTATCTGGGGTGGAACAAATGTCGTAGGAAAATGTAAACCTAAAGCGCTTTACTATGCATGGTTTTTACATGTTCATTATAGTACAGATTCTCCTCCAGATGGACATCGAGGAATCTTATGTTTGATGGCCCGATGGACATCGACGAATCTTACGCAGAATTTATGCGGGACTCGTTCTCCACATTCTCTCGCCCGTCACAGCGAGGAAATCTCTTCTCGTACGGTTTAAGGTTGTAACCGGTCGGCCGCAGCAATGTTCGAAACAATGTGGATTCGCGCTTTTGCACATTCACTTTCATTCGCCAATTGTCCGTGTAGATTTTGTGTATGGCCAAACATTTTTTAATTTATCTCTCAAACTACTGAAGCGTGTCGATCTGCCGTGTAGATAATCAGTTCATCAACAAATGCAACTAATATTCCTTGAAAAAAAAAACACGTTGTCATGAAAGTTCATCTGTTTGATGTCTGATCAGATGTCTGACCAATTTATTGACATAAGGATAATGGCCGCCTATAAGGTCAACATTAGTTTTGATTGGAAGTGAACGGAATTTGATGTTTTTTGACTTAGTATGCGCGTTTTGCGATTGTTTTTGGTTTTTGATGATTGATTTCATCAGCCGCGGTTTGGATCTGCATGGTTCCTGTCGTCGAGTGTGGATATAGTGATTGGTTACTGTGCACCATCACTCACTTGTTACAATTGAAAACTCAGTTGTTGATTTTTTTATAGTGCACTAGAGCAAGCCTTCTTCACTTTGATCAGATTAAGATAGGTCGTCATATCGGTAAATACTACTTGGCAACAGATAACATTAATTTCGCATAAGTGCGTTATATGATCAAATAACGTTTAAAATGCAATATTTTCACAATTGGCGCGATCGTAAGCTCTGCACTCTCATAAGTGCCACGAATCCAATTGCAAACCGGTTAATTCGACTGAAAATAACAAAACCCAAATCGATTGCGCTCATTTGAATTCAACGAATTAAAGCTTATTGGTAGGCGATTATTTCCACGAAGCTTCGTCGTCTTTTTCTTATCAGAAGAGGCTGTTCCATGTTTCATTACATCGAAACATGGAAGAGCGGCGCATGTTTCGAGCGCAGGACGGAACACTGAGCTTGCGAAGGAAATAGGTGAATGGGAAAGAAATGACTTTCACTTGTGCATGTCATCGACTTCGGGGGGTGTGGTAAACTAAAGGGCAACAGAGGTCAGGATGTCCCATTCTCCTTCGAAAGAAGAAAGCAAAAATTATTACATCATCGTTTCATTCCAGATCTCGTGCAATCTGCAACAACACTGCGAAATCGAGAAATTTTTAGATTCCAATGGTAAAGATGTGACGCACAGACAATGTGCCGGTAGTCACATAAGAGATTAAACTTCATAAACTCGTAAGTGATTCATAGAAATGCTGACGCCTTTAAGGGGATTCCATTGAAATCATAGTAAGCCTGTTGACAATCTCAATAAAGTTGCTTTTGATTATAGTTAGTAAAAGGTGAAAAACAAAAATTCAGCTACACATTTAATGTTTCTTCTAGTAATATCTTGCCATCGACCCGATTGCAATACTTCGAAATTCTAATAGAATTTTCTTCTTTCCTAAAGCACCTTTAACCTTGAGCCTGCAGCAGGACACAGTCCATGGGAATGGAGTTTTATTCGTCGACGAAAATGGAGAACTTGATAAAAATGACTGCAAGTTTTACGTAGAAGTACTCGAAGCATTTGAACGAAAATCTGAAATTCATGTACACGCATGAACTGAATACCTTGAAATTCAGCCATAAAGTAAAATTAAATTAAAAACTGAAAGTATGACGGGTGAATGTTTCTTGGAAATTAAGTTCTTTGAACGTGTCTAAAAGTCAATTCAATCGTCAAAAAGATTTATTTTTAAGAAATTTCAGAATTTTAATAACTTTTGCATTCGTTTGCTATTTGATGATTTTATTTACTGAATTTTCTAGATAAAATCGAACCATTTTGTAAGAATTATTTCAAAATCGGATGATTGAACGAGTGGCGTAAGACCAACATATTTTTCTGTAAGTCTGAAAAATTCAATAGCTGTGAAATTTTCCTTTCGTCATTAAGAAATGCACGGATTTTTTCATAGAAATACACAAAATGAAGTTCTCTTAGCACTGTTTTTATCATTCTTGAGGTTTCCTTTTCCTTACGCTCTTCAGGTTTTAACGTTCGCCGCGATCCGCACTTGGGAACTATCTTCCATTAAGTTCTAAGAAAAAATTGAAATAGGACTTTGTACAAAGATTTTGCAATACTTTTCAGTTATAATATTGTGACTATGTTTATTAAAGAAATTAAAAAACACTGAAAAAATAATTACCATCAGTTTTATTTGCGATAAATATTAAAAGTTGGAAAAAATATGGAATTCTAATTAAAGCCCCTTCAAATGATAAAATCTCTACTGGTCAAATTTTTGTATCTTTTGGAAATCGCGGGGAGCTCCGACGTATTTAGTGACCAAATCCTTAACGGTCAGTTAGTTGTTTCTATGAGGTATCGGCGAGAAGTGACACAACGTTAAGCATATCACTAATGTTGCCTACATCAACAATTGCTGTTTTTATAGTCACGTGTGAGGTTGCTGACGACTCATTTGGAACGCTATCTGTTTATTCAACGTTTGTGGTTAGTGCTGGTTCGTGAAGTCAGCAAGCTATTGACAACACAGACACAGCACTAATTGATGGCCCTGTTTCATTTCCAGGTGCTACAGAACTAGGAGCCTTGATAGCCGACTGACTAGAATATTCTCCAATCGCTGGATCAGTTGACGCAAAAAAGTCCAGGTCTCGATTGGCATCGATTGAATTACTGGATATCTGGATATCACCTAAGATTCTGACTCAATTGTGATACACTTGCAGATCAATAAGCCTGTTTAAAAGACTTGAAAAACAAACGGTCTAATATTTGAAGCTTACGTTTCGTGTTAAGTGGTGTGCTTAGGATATGAATGATGTCTATCTGATATTAGTTGAACAGAGTAAGCCTCAAAAGGATGGACATGTTTCTTAACATGTTATCGCCTCTGCAGAAATATCTCCACATTAATCCAAACGCAAATTTCGTAGGTAATACCGATGCTAATCGGTGGTGCGCCAATCAAAAGCATCTTCTTCCTAGTCAAAATGAACCTTGGGCCCACAAAATGAGCCAATGCATTTACAGAAATCATAACAGTGATGTTAATCCATGTTTACCGGGTGTGTTTTCCGTTTTTTTGGTAAAAAATGCGTAATTTTCTGAGGAAAAATATTGACGATTGTTTTCTAAACATTTCGCCTAACTTTCAGGGAGTCCACGAGTACCATGCCAGAAAAAATGCTTGTCTTTTGCGGCAAACCATTCTTCTAACCATTTTCCAACTTCTTCGAAATCGCCGGAGTGCTGCTCCGCGAGCGCGTGCCCCATTGATGCAAAGAGGCGATAGTCAGATGGCGCCAAGTTTGAGGAATACGGCGGGTGCAGAAGAATGTCCCATCCAAGCGATTTCACGGCGCCTTTAACTGGGTTTGCTGTGTGCGACGGCACGTTGTCGTGTAACAAAATCATTTTGCCATGTCTTCTGGTCTATTTCGGTCGTTTTTCGATGAATGCATGGTGTGATGTCAAAGCAACGAGTTCGGTAAAAGTTTTAAGGAAAGTTTAATTAAAGTTATCAAAGAAAGCTATTAATTACATTTAAACTGATAAATGTTCATCTCCAGATGGTAGTCACTCTTTCTCAATGGTTCCGTATGACAAGTACCTAACTAACGATCAATTCGATTTTGTTTTAAACATCTGGAATGCTTGAAAGAAGAAATAATTTGACAGTTTATTATAAACATTAACCACAGGATCGACGTGACCTTAATATTTAATCAATAGTAATATCACTGAAAACCTATACTCACCTTATACTTTTTTTTTTTTTTTCCTCGTCCTACACTATGGTAGGTGGTATTGGCTATGGTGCCGTGCACATTAGCCAGCGTTTTCGATCTTAGTGCCTTGTGGCAGATTATTGACTGTGCCCCTTTTGGGGTCGTTCTGGTTTACTTTGTTGTAGCTTGTTAGACTTGGTTAGTTTGTTAGTAATTTGTGTTTGGTAGGTTAGTATGATGTATCTAATGGAGATAATGTAAAATGTTTAAAATGATGATGTTAGGGGGAGAGAATTGGATGGTTACAGCTCTGCCTTGGCTTCCTCAAGAAATTTGCCCAGTTGCCAGATGTGGTTTTTTCTGTTTGATTTGAATATTTTATTTAAAGACGAAATTTCTTTGAATAGTGAGAATTTGTTCCTCAAATTCTCAAAGTTGGCACATTTGAAGATTTGATGTTCTAGATCATCTCGACCATTGCACCAACTGCAATGGTCAGATGAAACTATTTTTGCCTTCAGTAGTCTTGTTTTGTTGTACGCTCTGTTCGTGAGTATTCGGTTCATCTGTTTAGTAGTATTACTGTCCAGTTGTATGTAGTGGAACCACGGTTTTTTGTCAAATAGGAGGTCGCTTTTGAGCCATGGGCAGTCCTTGAGATTCTTTGCTTTATCTTTGTAATCTGCGATTTCTTCTTCCTTAATTTTCTCTAGAATTAGTTTTAGGGTATCGTCCCATTCAGTGTAATTGGGTGCATCATTTCCCTCCTCAATCGCTCTCTTGGCCGCAGAATCCGTCATTTCAAGGGGGGTCCATCCACAGTTTCTAGGGATCCAGTAGAAGGTGAAAATCCTGTTGTCATTTTCATTGAAGTACCTCCTCATTCTTGAGGGGACGTATTTGATGTTTTTGTTGGACGCTAGTTCGCGAATGCAATGTTGCGAGTCTGTGAACACAATGACATTTCTACTACTGTTGATAGGGGGTTCTGAGATGGCAAGGAATGTTGCCATGATTTCGGCGTTGTTGGCTGAGGCGTTATTATTGACTTTGTATAGTTTTGTTGTTTCTGAGTTGAGGTGATATATGGCGCACCCTGTACCCAGGGAGTTTTTGGCCGCATCTGTGCAGAAAATCTCATGGGTTTGAATGTAAGTGTTTACCACTGTCGAAATGGAGTTTATGAGGTCATTGTGGTCTAGAGGGGGCATGTTATCAACTAAGTTGTTTTCTGAGCTGTTTAGTTGAAAGAAGAGGTTCTTTGGTGATGTGTTGATCTCACCCCAGCAGGTACTGTCAAACATCTCACGGAATTTTCTGTATATTGAGATGTAGTTGGAATTGACTTTCTCTGTGAGGAGTTTTCTGAATTCACTATTATGAAGGTTCTTTAGAATTTCTTTCGCTGTAAGTAGGTATGATCTATAACTGGAAGGGAGTTCTTTGGCCATGGCTAGTGTGATCGTATTTGACGCCGTTTGTGGGATTCCTAGACACCTTTTCAGTGTGGTGGCTTTATGTGCATCTATCTTCTGAAACAGGTATTGTGGCGCATCTGACATGTTTGCAATATTTGATTCTAGTTGGGGTCTTATTATCGCCCTGAATGTGTTGATTGCTTTTGCCATCTGATAGTTTTACCGTTCAGGTACACATGTTGTTGTGGTGGTCTGTTGTGATAGAACTGGATCGCTGAAGTTTTGTTTTCATTAAGTTCTAGGTTCAAATTTTTCGCTATGTTCTGGAAATGTTTGAAACCGCTTTGTAGGTTGAGGAGAGTCTCTGAAAGGTTCCGTCCTTTGCTTAAAATGATGAAATCATCCGCGTATTGTAAGAGGGTGATGTTTGAGTTGGTGATGTTGTGGAGTTTGTGGGTGTAAATGTTAAACAGAAGGGGGCTGAGAACATCTCCTTGGGGTAGACCATTATCTATTTCTATTGAATTATCATCTAGGGTGAGGATTCTTAGTTTCAGAAAATTTACAATCCAGTCAATATACGGTGTTGAGATGTTAAAATCCTTAAGTGCTTGCATTAGGGTTCTGATGTCTACTCTCTCGTATGCGTTAGAAATGTCACAGATGATGGCCATGTATTTAAACTGTTTACTTCTAGCTGTTTTGTGGAGAAGCTTGTTGATGCACAGATTTATTGCTCTTCCTTGTCTGTATGCAAAACTGTTATCGCTTAGTAAACTCCTTTCCTCAATATGTTTGTTGATCCTGATCTTGACGAGGTTGTTAATGATCTTTAGGGGTACACTCAGGAGGGAAATCGGCCGGTAGCTTTCCATAAGGTATGGTGGTTTGTCTTTCTTAGGAATTGGCACGACTCTTATCTTTCTTATGGACTGTGGAATGTTGATGTTTTTGAAACTACAGTTTATTGCTTCTAAAAAATTTTCCTTGTTGTTCTTAGTTAAGGGTTTTATGGTGTTATATTCTATTTTGTCAGGACCTGGTGATGTCTTTGTGTTGTGTGCATTGAGAACGTCTTCCAGTTCTTGCAACGTGAAATCCTTTGTAGGGGATGAGGTTGTGGCCGAGTTGTGGGTGATTGGGTATGATGTTGCTGTGTGTTTCCTTTTGATCATCTTTAAGAATTCTTGGTTGTTGGTGGGATCCCATTGTGTTTTTGTTTTGCCTATCGTGTTATTTTTGAAGTTGCTCACTAGTCTCCAGAACTCTTTGTTATTGGGGTTTTGGTTGAGTTCGTTGAATTTGGTTTCCCAGGTTTTCCTTTTTTCTGATTTCACAGCCTCTTTCCATTCAGTTTCTGCTCTCCATAGCCTTTGGTAGTTCCAGGAATTCTTAAGTTTTGTGAAGTTTTTCCAGCACTTTTGTTTGTGTTTCCATAATTTCTTGATGTGTTTGTTCCACCATGATTTCGGAGAGTATTTGAAGTCAGCGTTTGCGTTTGAGTTTTCTATGATGGTACGGTTGATAACTTGTAGGGCTTTTTCTAGGTCTTTGGGAAGTGTGGAGTCTTCCAGTTGTTTTTGGATTCTATTTCTATTATATGTAATGAGTCTATTAGTGTTGATGCTGTTGATATCTATTTGGAAGGTGATGGTGCTGTGTTCACTTTTTGAGATTTTTATTCTCGCATCTTTCCATTGACTACTTTCGATTTGGAAGTTTGAGAGAGTGATATCTATATTGGATCTGTGAGTTTTTCCGTTGGCAAGTAGTCTGTGAAATGTCGGAGTTCCCGAATTGAGTAGGTAGAATTTATGTGTGTTGATGATGTTCTTTAGAATTTTTCCTTTTGGGCAGCAGAGAGTGTCTCCCCACATTTTATGCCTAGCATTCAGGTCGCCACCGATGATCATTGGTTTGTTGCTACTATTCATCCTGATGAATTGTTCCAGTTGTTGGTTGAAGGTATTTTTATCTGTATCCGGTGGGATGTAGATAGAGGCTATAATAAGGTTCGGGGTGATATTTGTAGTTTCTATAGCTAATATTTCTGATTTATTGTTGGTAGGGATACTTTTGTATTTGATGGTTTTTTAACAGCTATGGCCACTCCTCCTCCAGTTCTATCAGGTCTGTGTTTGCATTCTATGTTGTAATTATTAAGGCTTCTGATGTTACTGTCCTCTGCGGTCCATGTTTCCTGTAAAATTGCTATATCTATTTTTAGTTGGCTTAGAGCTAATTCCAGGTTATCTTTGTTCTTGATAAGGCTTTGTATGTTTAGTTGGAGAAAGTTTAGTTTGTTCATATTTAGATTAAGATTTAGATTTGGCTGCCTGTCTTCTTGAGTTGATTGGCCTGTTCGATTTCGGCTTTAGTTCGGTCTATTTGTGGTAATAATGAGTTTAAAACTTGATGGAGCGTTTCTGTGAGGGATGTGAATTGGTAAGTTGGTACTATATTCTGTGACGTGGTGTTCTTTATAACATTTATTAATTGGTGTAATTGATTAATTAGTTTTTCCACTTCGTTGGTTTTGTGGGCTGAAGGGTGGTTATACACTGGGGTAGTATTATAGTTTTTTACCGCTTGTTCTTGTGGGGTTTTAGTTTGGGTTTTTTCTATTAGCCAGGGGTTGTGATTGTTTTTCTTATTATTGGGAGTGGACGTCACTGCTTGCGCATAGGTGTTCCTGAGCACTCTCTTGTTTATTTCAGCATTATTGTTTCTGAAATTGACGTTTTGTTTGCGATTTAGTAATGGGAATGCTTCGTCCATTGACTCATTGTCTTTCAAGATGTGGAAGTTGTTATTGTAAATTGCTGTTCTTGCTTCCTTGAGAGAAATATTTCTTATCGCACTGACTTTGAGTTCGTCCTCATATCTTGACCATTTTGGGCAGCTTTTGTCTATCGCAGTATGTTCGTTTGACCCACATAGGAAACAGATCGTTTCCGTGCATGTTTTATTGCACTCTGTTTTTGCACATCTTATGCATCTAGGTGCGTTGCCTCTGCAGTAATTTTTTGTGTGACCCAATCTGAGACAATTACTACATTGTCTTGGTTTAAATAGATAATATTCTACATTAATGGACGTGTATCCGAACCAGATAGCATCAGGAAGCTCCTCACCCGAGAATGTTACTTTCATTGATTTTGTGGGAATTAGCTTTTCCGGTTGTTCCGTGTCCCTTCGTTTTAGTCTGTTGACTTCCAGGATTCCAGCTTCCTTTTTTATCTCATCTTCTGTGATTTCGTAGGGAATGTTTCTAATGATGCCGTACCTAACTAGAAAATTATTGGAAATGAATAGCTTAATGTTTATATTCTTAGCTTCATTGTTTTCTATGGCGTCGTTAGCATCTTTGGCAGTCTGAAAGTTAAGTTTTATCTTATTATAACCTAAATTATTCACGTTGATAATGTTTTTGATTCCTATGCGTTTATTAAGTGAATAGAAAATTAATGCGTTGAGCCTTTTTCTTTCATTCCCTTCACTTAGCCTCTCACAGATGACTGGGAAGGTTCTCCTGGGGTCTTCTGCAGCATATTTGTTGACAGTTTTGTTTGGGGGGGAGGGGTCCGTGGTTTGCATTAGATTTTGTACTTTTGGGGTGTCTAGGGCCTGGTTGTTGGTGCACCGTTCGTTGTTGAGAGTTTCATCACTCATTTCACAGTTATCTGTGATAAATTTTTCTATCTCGTCACTTGACACCGTGATGCTGTCATTGTTCGTCGATTGCGAACATGCGGCCAGATTAAATTCAAAACTGTTGGGGGTTGACTTTGTGCTCAGGGTTGTCCTACCAGAGTTAGCTTTGGGATTATTGTCTTTCTTGTGTTTGTCCGCTGCGTTTTCTAGGTCCTGCTTATTTTTTGCTGTGTTTGTTACCTCCAGTTGCTGTCTTTTCCGTTTAATTCTTGTCCATTCTGTCATTTCGTCCGTGTTCATGTCACCCGGGTCAGGCGGGAGTTTTAATTTCACTTTTTCCTCCATAACTTCATCAAATCTTCAAACAATTACCTTGTACTATGATTCCTTTTCCAAATCCTTGCGTTCGATTTTCACCCAGAAACGCACGAGGGAAATCTTCTCCCTAACCAATATTGGCAGCTACACACAATTAAACAAAGGGGAATTACTGGGAATGGACCACTTGGCAACTGTGCTTTCCTGTTCACTTTCCTGATTCGCTTGGCTTTCACTGTTCTGCTACCTATCTCTACCGAGGTTGGACGCGGAATGAGACCTTATACAAACTGTTGGCAACCTTTTTCTGCGACAGTACGGTTTCGTACCACTTCAGATGCACTTGTGGTAGTGATTGAAAATACAGAGGCTGCTGGACCTTCACATCAGGATTGGCAGACATTCTAGAAGCCCTGCAAAACTCATTCCAAATACTAGAATATCTGAAATATATATGAGTACTTATAAAATAAATACTTGGAAATTACCAGAGGGATCGCTGTCAGATACAACACCAAGTAGGATTGATGGGAGGGGCTAGTCATATCATGTATGGTCCGGGCTCCATTGGTCCCGAGCTATGAACCTCAGAGTCTGGTCTGTTGAGACTTAAAATGCCGGAACATTGACAGGTAATAAGCTCGGCAATTAATCATTGGTTTAATCTAGCGATGGAGAAAATTGAACTAGTGATCCTGATATAGACATAGCAGAAAGTTGAGATGGTTAGTGTCGGGTATACATGTCTAGAATCAAAACTGTTCAGTACATTCACTTCCGGGTAGTGTATAATAAGAATATCCGGTGATTCTAGTATCAAAACAGGACAACAGATGACAAGGTAGCAGGTTGACTTTGGCTATTAATCGTAAACTCTACGTGCTATACGTAGCAGATATTTGGAGTGAACTTGTGGAGTGAAAGAGCTGCGTCGGAAACGGCTGGCAAGGTCGCAGAGATGGGGCAATTTCAGATTAGATTGCAGATCAGCATACCAGACACTCTCTGAGTTATCTATGAAGATCCCTCTGGAGATTACCATCGGTCTCCATGCCGGAGAGTGTATAAGAGTCTACTGCGGAAGAGACGTGCGTAACAAAGAAGCAGGCGCTAGTGGTAAAAGACGAATTACTCTGAACGTGTAGCAATAATCCTGATAGTGTGAGCTAAACGGAAGATGATCCACGATGGATCAAAAATTTTAGGCCGGGTCCACTCAAAAACTTCCTGCGACTAACAGTCAGACTCAGCTATTGAGTGGGCCGGTTTGAGCACCACCGAGAAATCTTCTCAAAATAGAAAGTAATTCTCGATCAGCAGAAGACGCCAAAGACTAAGTGTCAGTCTCTAGTTACCAATTCCTCCTTCCCTTACTAATTGTTTGTCGAGAATGTTGTTGTACGTTCAGAAATGCTGTTGTGATGACCCTGAAATTGTATTACGTTATGAAAATGAGAGTAAATCTTCTATTTTTGTTTACTGAGTAAGGTCCCTGACTTAACACACAGTAAAGAAACGAGTCGAGCTACGGACTGCAGTAACCGGCAATCATTATGAAACTTTCGGTATTTGAGAAAACACTTTATTTGACGATTTTCAAGTCCTTAGGCCAACTGGTCAGGTGTGAGATTCTCGATGACCGTCACGAAACCTTCCATGGCTTTTACAACAAAACCATGTGACGATAACCGCAATGTGCTCGTTGTGTTCCTGTAATTTTTTGCTGATGAGATATTGCCGCATTTATTAACATGCATATTAACATATTAACATTAACATTATTTTATCTTTAACCTAAATAGTTTACAAACGATTGCGAATCACGTCGACCGCTGTCGTAGACTTTTTTGTCAGTGATTTTAGTCCCCTAGGTGACTCACTGAGCCCGGACGCGCTCAATTTGTCGAGGTTCTTAAGGGGAAAATCACTGAACGTGATAGGCTACTTCCATTTAAAAAAAACAACTCAACATCTGACCCGATCGGGTACGGTTAACATGTATTTGAAAATGAAATTATCACATTGGAGGTGTTTTTTTTTGTTCAACACTATTTATAACGTTCGATACTATTTACGTTGGAAAAATTAATGCTAATTTACTTTCCTTTTCTTTCTAAGATTGTTAAACCTTTATTGTTGTTTCTTTGAACATTGTCGGGATTTATTAAAATACTTTCTTCTTTCGGCTTTTAAAGATAAACAGCAATTATCGTCTGTATTACTCTGTATTAAAATACTTTTTTCGGTATTTTAGGCATAATGTTTGTGTTTAAGGTTTTTTAATGTTTTAAGGTATACTAACCTGTACATGTCTTCTGCATTAAAGCTTGAGAGTATTTCACGCGTTGCGCACTGCTTTCAATTATTTTAAGAGCATTTAATGGAATTCATAATCGCTTTTTGCTTGTTTTAGCTTCATTTTCTAAATCAATTTATAACCACGTGAAACTTCAGTAAACTTACGACGTTATTTTTAAATTTCGCGAATTCCCGCGCAATTCATAAATTCATTTAACTTCAGAAAAAAAATTTCCTTCCTTGCCTTGGAAAAAACCAAAATAAAATTTTCCCCGTGCATGGGCCCAAGTTCACTCCACGATTTCCCACCATCCCACAACACGATCGACGCGTCCCGTTCTCGACAACAGTTATGTGGTGTTCCCTTTTATCTTTCGTTCAAGGTCAATTTCCTCGGAGCGGATTAAATAACTCTAAAGAAGATGACGGTGGGCTCGAGCCTAGCATTTAGGCGTCCACAGGCTGCCACCAACCCACTACGCGTCAAGGTATCAAGGTATCTTGCCTCACGTTCAATCTTACCCTGCACGTTCGTCTGAATACACCATTTCATTTCAATGTGTATATTTGATCGTGTACCAACTATTTGAGGTGGATGTTTGGAGAACCTTTGTGGGGAGAATGGTGAAAAGGAAATGACAGGTGAGCGGTAAAATATTGGATTAATGCACATGAAATGACGTCGCCATCCGTAAAATGCTACGTAGAAAACAACGACACAACATGGATTTTAACATGTAAGTTATATACCTAGCCACGATGAATTGCAGGATGACCTTGGTACGTGAACAGCTCATCCGGTTGCATGTTTGTAGTACTTAATCCATAAGGTTTTTATTCTACTAGGAAATTGTTCGAGCGTCGCCCTTTCATAAAGTTTTTCGTTGCCGTAGTGGTGATTTGCTCCAGGGTTGAAGTAGAGAGAGAATGGACATGTATAGAAACCAGCAAATTAACCGATTTCAGTGACAGTAAACAATATTGTAGAACAATATTGTTAACATCAAAAAAACATGATGAGTCCCAACAATTTATCAAACAGGACTTTAGAAACGAGAAAGAGCATGCGTTTACAAATTACTCCGAACAAGCAGCTTGTGAATTTCAAAGGTTTCAGGAAAACAATGAAGGGAGTCAATGGTGATTGGCTTGTGCGCACATATTCACACCAGCGTGTCGTTTATGTTATTTGAAAGGATTCAATTTAGTGCTCCAATTCTTTTCAGTCCTTAGCTGCTTAGTAAGCAATATTATGCACTTTATTGCTTAACTTTATTGCTAATGATGTGAAGAAGGAACAAACTCGAAACCTAGAAAGTGGACCCCTAAGACTTTGAGTCATTATAAGGCATAATAAGAATAAGGAGAACAAAATATTTCGTTTAATGCTCCTAGGCAAGGATCTGTGGTCGACATGGAAAGTGTTTAGTCGATGACCCAGTTCCTTTATGCGATTGTAAGCTTTATTCAGACATTCTGAGTGCAAATAGGTTTTTTTTTCTTGCAAATAACCTGTTTTTTTCGAAACAAAAAAAAAAAAAAAAAGACGGGGATTACAGATCATGATTGATAAGTCTGAAAAATTGAAAATGATTAATTATCCTTCTCGTTAGCAATAATTATTAGCTATTCCAGGGCTAGATATATCTCTCTTTTCCTGACATATCCCTGTTGCATATGCACTTACTCCATATGTGTTCAGTGAATTATATTACGTAGATGTGATTTAATCATAAATCATTAGCATACACATTTAAATTTTTGTATATATTCTAGATTATCCTTTTTAAATGTTATATGTTTCCTACTAAAATTGCCCACATCTAAAAGCACCTTCCTAATTCTACTGCAATAAAAGCTATTAAGGACCGCCGATCATAAAGATCAGCGTCGCCATATCCCTGCGCTACTTATTCACTTTCTTAACTATTAAACGCTTTTATTGATGGGAATTCCCCGGTGACAGTACTAATTTGCTGTTTGGTAATTTTATATTGTCTATCCACATATCCCTACTTTCTTTGCCATTTCCTTTCCTTCTTACTTTAAATTAGTAGAAGAACAGAACGATGACCATTCTCTTTCTGATCTTATCATGTACATAAGGCTCCTTGAATATAGTTTCTGTTTTGTAATACAATTGTTCTGTGCATAAACTACCTTAACCAAATGTTTTAATCACATTTTCCAAATCACCTGTAAAAGACTAAAATGTTTCCGATCTGCAAAAAAGGAAAGGACTATTCGTTTCCGAAACATTATGGTCAATCAACTTGATTTGGAACTAATAATGATATCTTCGCACATTGACGAATACAAGTTGATGCAGAGCTGCCGATTTGGGTTCCGCATCAGGTACTGGGCTAAAATGCGATAGTAAAACTGACTTCATATATTTTTTGGAAACTTTAAAGGCTTCAATAAAGTTTAATCAGATGGAGTTTCAAGAATCATTTATGATAACCTCCCAACACAGATTGTCATCAAGACAAATTAAATTGTAAATTGTGTTAGAAAACCAGCACGGAAAGATTATTAGCCAGGATACCATAAGATCATCGATAACATCAAATTAAAAAAGTGTGAGTGGCTTGAAATGTTCTTTTTCAAAATATCTCTGCAATGAAAGTCTGATAGCCTATGTAAAAAATGTTATATGGGAAGCTATTCTAGTAAGAAATAGAAATGGGGTAATCGTACGCGCTTTATATGGTCTTGAATGTTCTACACCAAAGAATAGCAATTGTGGTTATAGATTTTTAATTTTATTAGAGGCCTCTTGAGGAGCACTTGTATTAACGTGGCTCCTTTGCCATCATGGCTTGTGCTGATAATCTGATCATTAATCCGACAGGTAGTCAAATAACACTTAAGGATATGTTGAACGACATGCAATTCTACAAGAACGACTGATAAATAAAAGTGAATACTCACAAATGTGAAGTTATTTCCGACGTAACTGATCTTGGTTAGTCAGCACTTGAAGTGAAACTGGAAAGATTACCACTGTGTTGGTAGACTCGGTAGTTCACAATAGACTCCTCAGAAATCCTTTAACAAATATAATTATTAAGAATTTGTTGTCCGTTCTTGGGGTGCGATTTTGAATATCCTTCTTGTTAAGTGAAACAGAAATTTCAATACTTATATTAATACATTGAAACGATTAGCCTTAACGCACGAACACACTCCTGTCACCATTCAAATTTACTTGCGTTTTTTTTTCAGCGGATTGGCCACATTTACTTTACACTGACATTCGCATTTTATCTCGACTCATCATGACTGTCCACTTACTGTCACCTTTCTACACCATCTTTATTTACACTTTCATTTGGATTAGCATTGATTGACTGGTTCACACTTTGGCAATATTTTTTCCAGTAATCGAAAAACTTTCCAATTATCCTTCCGAGATTACTTCTTTTATTCTCAATGGATAGTTTTTGTTTTCTTATTTGCTTGTGAATATTGTTCATTGGTTGGCGATAACTTACCGCAACATCCAATTTGGGTTGCTTCCAAGGCGCTTCCAAATACAACAAGTTGGAAAAATGTTGTACTCGTAATGTATTGAATGATTTCTAAGAGCTTGAAAATCTTAAATGGGAATGAAAAATTTAGAACCATTTTGAATATTTATTCATTTTAAGTTTAACTAAATTTAATACCAATTAACATTTACAAATTTATTTCTGCTAAGAGGCCAACACGACCAGCAGCTTAAAAGCATGTTCGATTTCCAATAAAGCTGATTTTGTTCGTCAGTGGGATGAGGAATATTTTCCTGCAACGCTTGCAATGTTGTTGGTGTTGTTAGTAGAAATTAAGGACATGATGTACGATTTATAGTACAAAATCTTAATCGATGAAAATATTATACTTGAAATTTAGATGGTTCTGGTTTTTTATTTTCACCTTAAACATTATCGCGTTTGCGTCCAATTTTTTATTTGGAGTTGCTTTCTTGACTTTCCATTGAATGTTTTGTCGCGGCATTCTCTGATACGTTTTGCGGTTATTAATATTGGGATCTTCTCGTCGTTTTCGATTTCACTTGGGAAACCGGAGAGATTATTTCGATCCCGGGGAGGGATCTGGGAGAGAAAGATTGTTTCGTTCGTCTAGAGGTATTTGCACAAATAGAATTCAAGCGATAGGCTGACGAAACTGAAAGGTTACCGCATGGGTTTCCCTCAGAGGCAGAGAGGCGACAGGTCTATTCGAAGATGAAGTTTGCCAAAACTTTTGCTTCAGAGGCAGAGAGGATACAGTCCCCCTCGGAGGCGAAGTTTTCCAAAAGTTTCCTTCAGAGGCAGAGAGGATATAGGCCCGCTTGGCGGCGAAGTTTGCAAAAAAAAGATCTCACAATGGGTGTAGTAAATTTATCTCTCAAACGTTTCTGAGGGAGATGTAGCCAGAAAAACTAGTTAGCCATATAAATGTCGGAGACACCAAAAAAGCTATTTTTAAGGCAATACTTACCAAGAAAGTTTGGAAATAAGAAGTTAAAGTCGTTGATACAGCCAAAGTATTGCTGTCTGCAGAGATTTTTTGTAGGTGATACGGGTTAAGAACGAGTCACCTGGACCTCAAAATCTATGCTGGAATGCTGGCCATATATTGGGAATCGGGCGTATGAGAACTGTGATAAGCCGAACTGGTTGTTGAAATGAGAGGGTTTACATCATGAACTTCATGTCGTTGTCTCAACTATGCTGATCTTGTATGGAGGAAAATGTACCGTCACTGAAGGAGTAGCATATGATGTTGGATGCAGGAAAGTTGATATTTGCGTATCCGCACCTAGCCGTGGTCTTATCAATCTTTGGGAATATCCACCCACCCCTGTATCAGTGGTAGTGAGCTAAGATTATTAGTCCCTTTCTCAGCAGCGAAAACTGACAATGCTTGTGGAGGTATGGAGCCTGATAAGAGGTTTATTCGAACGTAAGGGATCCATCGCAGGTGATAGTATTTTCACTACATGGAGAGGAGCTTATCCGGGCTTGAACATTCTGCCATCTCTAGTGCTTTCAGAGTTCTCTTAATCTATTGGAAATTTTACAAGAAGAAGAGAATAGATAAATGAATAAGAAAACTGTATTTACGAGTATATACATTTTTCTTCGCTTTGATGCTACTTAAGGAAGAACGTGTATTTAACCAAAAGCCAGTAAGTAAAAAAAAGTCATAATTTCGGTCAAGAAATAATATCATAAGGCGAGATTTGAAACATTACTTAACATAATGTATCATGAACTTAGAAAGGAGTCGTTGCAAGATTCCATAAAATAGGCGGAAATGCGCGTACAACTCGATTTTAAGTTCCAAAGAAAAATCTTGAAAATAGAAATCCGGATCTACCTAGGATTAAATGTCAACCGAAAATCCAAAAAGGAGGTTTGATAGCGAGATATCATTACATCAAAGAACGATTGATCAAATGAAAGATTCGCAAAATAGCTTCATGTAGTTCCAGCATGTCAATAGGAAAGTATTCAGTGCAGAGCTGATAGGAACTTATTAGTAGGTTACCCAAAAATATCAAGAAATTGAAATGGCATCAATCGTTGTTAAACCTTTATTCCCAAGCGAGCAACGCTCTTAAACTTGCGTTAGCATTTTTCAAGGTAAACTTTACGCTTACGACACTACAAAGAAAGGAAAACAGAAACCAAAACCGATTACGAAAATGGCAACATTTTGCATGTCGGAGAATTACTTTAGACTCCAGAAAGGGTATTTTCAACAGGAGGACGGAACATCAGTCGAACATATTCATGAGATGGAAATGATTGAAAAACGATGGAAAATGACATAGAATAGCAAGGAATAATGCTGCAATTCTGGGCCAGATACATTGATGCCGTTTTCTTCATAGTGAGGAAGCTAAAAGCGAAAATCTGAACACTATTCCAACGGGCAAAAAGTTAGTACCCATAAGGAATCTAGGCTCTCATTTTTGGATCTTTTGATCAGAAGAATCAAGGGTAACCTGTAGCCATACATTCATCGAAGGATGAACAACTCCGAGAGAAGAGTAACGGTCCATCATATCACGCACACTTGCAAAAACATTAGTTTTTCGAGTCATCAGTAGCCATCATTAGGATTATGTTTTAAATACCATAAGAAAGAGCAGCTACCAAGATCAGGAAATCATTCAAATGATGATTAAACTTGAAACGGGGCAAGAACGAGATACCTTCTCGTCCCAATTCAAACAAAAGAGGGTACAACAGATATTTATTCTGATATGGAATATTTAAGCAAAAAGATGCTGGTTTGAAACAGCGTACAGCTGTAACTAAGAGCAAGGTAAAACAGTACGGAACGCCAAAAGGAGAAGGGAAAGGTAAGTGTCATCTTTTGAAATTAAAAACGTTGCGATGAAGTTGACATTGAGCATACGGGACGAGCAGTCAGATCAGGTTTGAGTAACACACAAAAGAAGTAAAAGGTACGATGGGACGAGGTTTATGATGGTATGGATGGAGGAAGGTATGATGGTGAAGTTTTCGGTAGCAGAGGACATTTGCAATTGACAAATTTCACATTAGTCAAGCAGACAAGGCACATAGGTAATCTCGACACTTTCCAATCATTCTGGTTCGTGAGGTAGCCAAGAGAGGCCAACAGAAGTAGCCAACAGCAGGCTCAATGAAGAGCTACGAAATGGATACTCCAAACTATTAGAAATAATAAAAAAACATAAAATGAAAAATTTATGACACCAATAGAAATATGATAAACGAACTTATTACCCTTATAGCAATATAATTAGACAAATATACGAGCCAATGAACAATAAGAATAAGAACGCGAATAGTAGATACTTAAGAGTAGGTAACCAGCTAGAAACGAAGTACAATAAAAGTTCAAAAAAGTGCCTTGTACTTTTTGAAAACAAATGACGGCCGGGAACGAAGCAACTTATTGCCGAAATATAATAAAAATATTTACTTTTCTTGATATAGCGAAAATAACGAAGAGTTTAAGTGCATTCTTGACTCATTTTGTATCCTTTAAAAGATGGTTCGAACAGGTCATAATTGAAGTAATATTTTAAAATTTACATAGACTCCTGGTTAAAGAGAATTTTCACATTTTCATACAATTCAATTTATGGTGAATGCAGTCGTTTTGTTTTATCTAGCAAAGAGTGCTTAACAATTCCTTACCAAAAAGTTGAAACAGATTACAGAGATTTATTGCTCATTGCATGAAGTAACAAATGTATTTTAAATAAAAATCCGTAGTTGAATAAACTGAATTATCAATACCAAGCGAGTTTTCTTTTTGACGCAATCTAGTTGTGCCGATTCTGAAGGAACAGCGAACGGAGCTAAATAAGCTGAACAAGTTATTTAAAAACGTAACAATAACGACGCGTTTTTTGAGAATGAGAACGAATTTTCCAAGAACTCACCTCGCTTTGGTGTGCAGATAATGCTGAAGATGATGAAAATGA
Organism: Stratiomys singularior; assembly: GCA_954870665.1. NCBI lineage: Eukaryota > Metazoa > Arthropoda > Insecta > Diptera > Stratiomyidae > Stratiomys > Stratiomys singularior. Next base: position 34,759,214 of record OX940879.1, read on the forward strand.
AGTTGCTCTAGACGAACATGTACCAATGTAAACAGAAGTTTTAAAATCAGTTTAAGTTTTTTTATGATTTCAGTTTTTTTTTATAATTTTTTTGTCCTTGTTTCTTGAATGGTTTCTGTAGATATCAATTCATTTCTTTTAGGTTGTAAAAAGCATGTCGTTATTATTAGTGTGTATTCTGAAAAGATAAAAACTGATGTTGAAAAAGCTGTGAAATACATTCTAAACGATTTCTGCATGAAAAAATGTTAGGATAATTGGATAAGGCGCTACTTGTGTTTATTGTAGTGTAATAACGTGGGTACATACATCATAGACTTTTGCTATTGTATATAATGACTTAAATATTTCAAATGAATTATGCATATGAAGCAGAAAATAAAACGAGAATGCAAATATTATGTTAGTCACTACATACAAACTGGATATTGTAGATCTGCTTTCATTTTTCATGCAGAGTATATTGTTACTCTTATGGATAACTACTTTTGTCGTTTCAACGACCTTATATGCGCTGGTTTCAAATGTATTGTGTTCATACTTGTGACTTTCAGTCTATCCTATTGTACACTCAGAAGTTTGGTAGCTAATCGGGATACCATTTCTTCTCCTTTAAGTTTAATTTTTATCGGAAAACTTCACTTTTAGTCCAAGTTCTAGCATGTCTCAAAGAGGGCAATCTTCGCCTGCACTGTTATCACTATGCTAACCACTATTTGGAGAAACTATCATTTTATGTTTGAAGTTAAAATATTTGGATGCTCGCTCGTATTGTCCACATCAAGGTTTTTAGGTGCACAAAAAGTTCTTCCTCTAGGTGATAAACTGCTTATAATAATAGTTCTCGCAATATCTATCAATACTCAATTAAACTAAACAGCTTTTATAGAACATTTTGCCGTATAGCATAAATTTGCTAAGCACAACGAAGTAAAGTAAGTAAAGTAAGAAAATTGGCTAAGCACAACGAAGTAAGTATCATAGCAGTGCTGCACGTCGCAATAATTGAATTTGAATTTAAAAAATACATCGAATTCAATAGAAAATGAAAAATTTATTAATTGCTTTTAAGTATCATTTTATAATGACATGTCAATAGATCTAAGTGTTAAGAAGTTTTCAAATAGTCCTTTGAGACAGGCAAATATTAGCTTTCCAATATAGTTACAAACATATTATAGAAATAGACCACACGCAAAAAATCAAAAGAGAAAAAAAAAAATTATTTATGACTTATCATTTAACCTAATTGAACTTACATCCTAGATATATACTTTTCTTTTGAATTCATTCAACATCTCAGCTTCCCAATTTCTAGCGCTTTTGCTTGGGTATTTTTTCTTTTCATGAGATTTGTTTATTTTATGTTGTTTTATCATCGTATAAAAACAAGATCATTTATATTACAATCTATATAAAAAGTGATTTTTTCTCTCTCTTTTTTTTTAAAGTGTACAAATGCGTTTTTGTTGTCACAGAATATTTTTTTCAATTAATTGTTGTCGTTTCATTTGAATGGAAATCTCACTATAGCTACAGAGGTTCATTGTAATTTCAAACGTTAGTAATAATTATTTGTTGGAATACGAATATGAGCAATTGAAAAAAAATATACATAGTTTGTAGATAAATACAGTAGAGATAAACTTGGTGGAAACATAATCCTGACAGAAAAGATACATTCAAGTCACAAAACGGCATGAATAGATTATATAAAATCGTATTATAAGCGGCAAATTGGATTTTTAGATAAATAGTAGACGAATTTCACAAAAAAGAAAAAGAAAATAAGAACAAAACTAAAATCACGGCACACAGAAGATAATCTCAAATTGCTTAAGATTATTTCTAAATAACTTGTGGCAATGGTTGCGGTAATGGAGCATCAAAGTGTGCAGGAACAGTTCCAAGTGCATCAGCGCTTGTTCTTTCTGTTGTACAGTTCTGTGAAAAGGATTTCGAATAATGTGTGATGATTTTATGCAGATTTAGCTTGCATCAAGCTGTGTTTACCTTCGGTTTTACACGATAGGTGTCTACGCATTCCACCTGTAATGAAATTTTCTCAACTTCGAATACGTAACCGTTCGAACGAACTACGAGTAGTGTATGTAGGGGAACATTTATGTATGGCACTTGGTCTGAAAAAGATTGAAGAATTTGTTGAGACTCTCAGTAATGACAAAATGTTTTTAAAGAAATGCTTACCAGGCCTCGTTCCCATAAAATAGGCCATAATGCAGCGTAGCACAGCCTGATGTGAAACAACTAGAACATGGTTTTTAGTGAGTATTGCTTGAACCACACTATCAACTCGTTGTAATAGATCTAAGTAGGATTCGCCATGCGGATAGCGATATTTGAACTTGTCCTGATCACGCCAGGCAAATTCTTGTGGGAAGCGCTCTTGGATTTCTTCATAAGTTAGGCCTTCGCAAATGCCCTAAAATTCAATAATCAATATTAACATTGTGGATCTTATGTCACGAATGCGATAGAGTTTGTCTACTCACAGCATTAATTTCATTCAAATCATTGACAGCCGCTCGAGGTCCAGGTATATCCTTGGCTGTATGAACAGTTCTTTGAAATTCTGATGTCCAAATCTGTGAAAATTAAATTACAAAGTGCTAATTAACTTTCAAGGCGATAATATTGTGTGTTTGTTTTTTATACCAATTGCGGTCCGGGCAGTGTTTTTTGATTATCACGAAATAGGCGTGTCAATCGTTCCGCATATTTTCGACCTCGTGGCGAAAGATCAGCATCACCGCCAATCCGTCCCATAACATTAAAGTCCGATTCGCCATGCTAAAATTCAGTGTTTTAAATTAGTAAAAGTTACAATCGATTCTTGATAAAGTCACATTATATTGCGGATGTAAATAAAAACAAATGACCAAATGACGGAACTCTTAGCAGCGATAATAATACTTATACATGTTTTCATGATTGTATCACAATGTATTGGCAATTTTTTTGTGGTGGGTTTTCACATTGAACTCCTAACGAAGAGAATTAGATAAATCTAAAATTGTTTGACTTGCCGATCAGTTGATCTTTTTATTCATGATAAATTTAATTTTAAAATTATAAAAAATACAGCAGCTGCTTCAATGCGTCGAGCGTTGAAGCAGGATCAATTAAACAATATCTCGAATGAAAACAATCGTTATAATTAACAACTATATTTATTTCTCATCATAGTTAAAAGACTTTAACATATAGTTTCAAAAGCCTCAAAGAGGCCCTATCGAAACCAGAGCTCATCTGGACTCGGAAAAGTGAAAGCCAGGAGATGGTTACGTTTGAGCTGGGTGTTGGAGAACGGCATTGTTTACTGTGGGCTTAACGCTGAACAAATCTTAGCATATTTTTTAACCTAGGCCCAAAGGTTATGCTCGTCGAAGGCGACTTAAACACTAGAGCAAGCGAATTACCCACGCTAAAGGCAAATGGATCGTTTACATTATGGCTAGAACTGAGCCCGTTTTGTTTTATGCTTTGTAAGCAATACCAGATTTGTCATTAGCTTCAAATCCCTAGAACACAAGTGCTACAAATTATGCGGCTAGTGTTCACCAATACATAAGAGTTGCGATGAAAAAGGAAAGATATTTAAAAAACACGGTGTTAATAAATAAAAAAATTCTTATTCTAAAATTCTAATTCTAAAAAAATTCTAGTCTCCATAATGTACATAGTCTCCATAATCTACCTTGTCTCCTAACAATTTAATACAGTCAGTGTATATTTATTCTAAAGCCTGAATTCTATTAGAAAAAAAAAAAAATATTTTGTATTAGCTCGAACAAAATGCGGCATCAGGGGCCATTACTTCGCTATCATCTTCAAACTTTTTACCTATTCTTTGAGCCGAGAAGGGGGTAGAACTCGTTGCGTAATAGATATGGAGAATAAGGTAAGTTATCGAGCAATTCCAATTCATTTCTTGATCTTTGTTGTTGCGATATTGTGCACCTTGCTAAAACAACAATGAAACTCGCAGTCTGTCGCGCCTTAACTGGATAACGACCACCCGCAATCTCCTTATCTGTTCTGCACAATAAGAGCTCGAAACAGTGTCTCCCTTTTCATTTCAAATAATCCACGACAATTATTCCTTTAGCATTATAAGGATGCCAAAATCTTTACGGCAAAACTTGACTTTCGTTGGTGTTGCTTGGGACTCACCTTCCAAATTATCGAATGTTGTTTAGTTTCAGGATGTTATTTAGGATCAAAATGATGGATGTTTGATCTAACGAAGAAATTCTGCATTTTTGTGTCATTTCTCCGATTGTCACATAACTTGATATATGCCCGTGCTCGCTCCATACATTATTTTGAAAAACCAAGACTTGGTATACGACGTGAGCAGGGATCGATTGCGCCTCGCATACAAAATAGTCCTGAAGAAATGATGGACGAGATTGCGCATGTTTGGTTTGCTTGCCATCTGCCCCGTTCAGGCGGTCTACGATGAAATACCAATGGAAAGTCCACTTCTCACGAAGATTCAACAGGTGGAAGCAGTCTCCTGACTAAAAGCTACAGGACCAGATAGAATTTCAGCTAAGTTGCTGCAGAATTTCTTTCACTTTTGTCAGGACTTGCTTTTACTGCAGCTGACAAGGCGAAATAAAGTCCTTGAAACTTCTCGTTAAATTATGCAAATGCAGTATTTGTTCAAATGTTTATTTGGTGTAAAGCACAGCAACAAGTAGGAGGCAAGGTCGGCGCATAGATCAGCCTTTCAACATTCACAAACGAACTAAGGAAATCGAGAGAAATTGTTGAATTAACAAAGTGGGTTTAGCATCAGGAGTGACAGTGAAGGACAGTGGGAGGGATTTATTTGTCACTTCAACCTGTGGCATACAATATTTTTCCACACTGAGATTAGTTGTGGTGCAAAATTCATCCAGCGATAATTAAAGAAGTAAATACTGGACCGTTACAGAGTTAGGTGGGGCTTCAGAAGACAAACCAATGACACACACCAACAGAGGTCATTACAACTACCGAGGATTCAAAAGAAGATCATCGAATGGTTAAAAAGGAATGAAAATATTAGTCAGCGAATCTCAGCCTATCGGAAATTAGTTAGCTGACCGTGCCTCCTCACTGTACGCGGCTCAGAATCACGTGCCTTAAAATTTGAAAACGTATAAAATCAAAGGTATCCTGGGGTGACGAATTGACTGAACAGCTCATCCGTGATGTTTGATCTTCAGCTTAGAATCTATAGATTTGCACGCAAAGCACGCTGCAAACTTATACGCCATGTAGTTCTGCTTTCCCAGGCAGCTATATTAAGAGGGTATATTGACATTGGAACTTCGAAATTCAAGTTAAATGATACCAACTGTTTGTGGCTAACTCTGTGGTTAGCATTAAACTAGTTACCATTAAATATTGGAGACTTTTTAAGAAGAACTAAGCGGCGAGATAAAGATATTGCCGTATGGTTGCATGGGAAAATACAGTGGTTCACACAAATATGGAAGCGAACAGATCTAAAAACTTCCCGTAAGAAACCAAAGACGTCAAGCAATGATGATTAAGGATTATTAAGGCGTTATAGCAACACAAATTGGTGCGAACGCCAGCATGTCGAACTTCAGTGAAAGGGCTATTATTCAACAAGAAAATAAAGTTTAGGTTTAGGTAAGTTACTTTTAGGAAGTTCACAATTGACCTCATCTCCGCAAAATATTTTTGAAAAATAAAAGAAAGACCTTCCTTTTAATTTTACGTGCTAATTTAATAGCACGTAATAGGCACAAAATAGGTTTATTCTAAAGAAATATACAAACTTGATAATTCTCAACGGGATTCATTGATTTTAACTTGATGAACATCAGTAATAATTTTTTGGCAAAATATATTAAAAAATGGCGGCTCTATAAGTGTTTCGGCGAAGGTCCTCTGCGAGATCGAAGGTCGAGAACGGGTCATAAAATAAACAGCATCTTTTTCTTGAAGAAGATAACTAAAATGTAGCGACGTTTTTTTTTGTTCCGATCACTACAAAAATTTTTAAAGGGAAAAAATAAAAAAATCGAATTTTTTGAAAATTTTCCGAGAAAAAAATTAATAAAAAAATTGTCAACTCAGCGAAAAAATCCTACACTACACTTTAGATTAAATATCTGAGAGTATTTCTCTCTTGAAATTTCAAGGCAACCGGGCCAAGTTTCCGAAATTTACAAGCTGCATGGTCAAAAAATGTAGTTTCGAGATAAATGCAAAGGAAAGTAAGAACTCAATTTCGCAGACGATGGTACGTTGTTTGCTCAGGTTAGTTTCAATCAGTCATTCCTGGCCTGTATAATTTTCCTTCTGTAGCTGTTTGAGCATCTTGGGTCTGATTTTGAAGTTTCTGTTTTTTTTGCGCTCGTATCTCTCCGATTACGCAATGCACATTGTCGGTTTTCTGGCAGAAGTCGTACCAGCGATACCCGATTTTCAGGTTCAACATATTCACCAGTGTCATCATACTTTTATAGCCATCGTTCAAAATGCTGGTCGCATGATGGGTAGCAATTTGGACAATTTCTGCACCACTTCTACTGGTTTTCGGAGCTACTGACCAAATAACCGCATTGAGACCCGCGTTACTATTTTGCGTGAAGCTAAATCATTCACGTCGTTCCTACAGTTCATCTTCTCCAGGAGGAAAGTCGCCACCCTTTTTTGTCTGTCGAGATTTTCTTGCCCAGATCGTCTTTGGAATGAGAAAATCTTCGAATAGCAAGACCATAATATACTGTTAGCCCATTGATTAGCTTATCCGTTTTTTCCTTTTCCACCCAGCCCTTTGGCCTTTTTTATGTGACGAAGTCGCGAGCCGATCCTTTTCTGCACGTGTCCAAAACATTCTTTTTTTATTACTTTTTCATCGTATGATTTGAATTAACAACTCTTTTGCAGGCTTTTGAATCTCCATCGCCGATGTAATTCGTGTAACGGACAGAATATTTTTTTATTGACTTCAAAATTTTTTCTTGACGCTATCGACTTCCATTCTCGGACGATCCTTCATGATTCGTGGAACATCCTTCCTTGTAATCTTCATACCATAAGTTGCATTCAAGTGTACTGAGTTTTTTTTTTTTACTTTTCCTAAGTAATATCCATTAAACGTCGATACGCCATAGTACGAACTGTAGCCTCGTTTACGCCAAGTCCCGTCGCCGAAAGAGTCAGACCTGGACCCTTCTTCATTTTCGATGCCGAATTCAGTTTTTGTTGCACAGCATTTTTCATTGACACGATACACACAATTTCTGCAGGAGTTTTGATATTCCCGATCACAGTGTCATAGAATGAATGATACACTGCGTTTGACATATCTATAATCCCGCAAATTTTTATTATTCCAATCCCTAACAGTCGGACCAATCCCTAACAGTCGGAATGCGAGGATATTCCGTCTGTTTATATCATAGGCTTAGCTGTTGATAAGTAGACTAGAATTAACAGTTGTGGGTTCGCAAGTGCCGCAAGAAACTACTAATTTGAAACCCAGTCCACAAATGCTCGACTTCGTGAACCTTACTTCACCGTTGCATGTCTTTCACTTGTCGTCGGTGCTAATAACTTGAAAAACAGTAAAAAAAAATTGAGAACACTATACACAAAACTCGCTGAAACCGGTACATCGATATCTTGGCAAATATTCAGTTTCAGTTTCATATCCAGATAAACTCGTGAATCTAGCTATTCAAATTCCATTTTCGTCGTCAAACTCCAAATAATGCTCTACAGTGCAACGTGCCGACGAATCCAATGAAGCAACGGACACTGCTGCTTCTCAAACCGCGCATCATCGGCTCGGAAGTGCACTGCGAAGTTGCACCTAAGAATAGCTATAACTTCGTCATTTTTTGTAATTTTACCACGGGTGACGGCTTTTATTATAGCTAAAGGTTTGGCCTTCATTATAGTACCGGGAAAAATCGATTTTTTTGGCCAGACCCCTTAACTTGTTGCGTGTGGTTCGATGTGTTCGGAATCGCCCGTTGTGTGTGTGTGTGTTGCTTTCCAGTAGGTTTCGATACTGATGTCACCATTCGTTCTTGAACCAATGTGTCGATGAAAGAAATTCTTTATCCTTTTCTTCCTCCACTGATCTCCTTTCAGTTTTTCTTTTCCAGATCGGAGCCCTCCATTCTTGACGTAAGCCAAAATATCGTCCACATACCTGACCATGCATCTGTAATCGGTCCTTTGCTTAAAGTCCATCCTCCAGTTGCGTTATGATCATTACACTAAAAAATGGTGAAAGTGAATTAACTATCATGTTCTTTCTTTATTTTTGCAGGATTCCCCTTTGAACAGTAAATAGTTTCATGTAATACACAGCTTAGACAACTGGAGGTAAAACAGTATCTCCTGCCTTAGTCTCATAAAAATTTAACACGTAAAATTAAAAGGAACGTTTTTATTCCATTTTTCTGAATAATGCATTGTTCAAAGAGCAAGAAGAATGGGTGTTTCAGAGAGTGATTTAAAAGTCACATGATTGATCCAGATGGAACTTTAGAAGTTTTGGCGGAGAAAAGGCCACGGCAGTACCAAGGATTTCTCGTTTGTACTGCAGATGCACCATCGGAATAGTAGTTGCTAATATTTTGGTACTTCGTAGTCCTTACAATATCTAAAGGTACTAATCGATCATGACAGAAGGCCTGTGGACTACCTTGGAAGATTTGTATGGAGTCTGTTTTAATCCTTATTTCTTAGATGATTCCGCCCCACGGCATCGGGCTCGTTCAGTTTGCATGAAATGCATTTTGGTGGATTTGCTTGATGATATTTGATTAAATGGAGTTTCTGGACTTTTCTAGGCACGATATTTCAAGGATGAAGTAGGAAGTTGAAGATAGTTTTGATTTCAATTATATAGAAAACCTTTAGGGGATATTCTCGAAAAAAAAATGTGAAGGAACCCAAGAGGAATCTTTGTCTAAATCAAAGGATTTAGGAAAGAGCCAAGAAGTGCACTCCAAACAGCGCTGGGCTGAGAGTGAACCTTGGTTAAAAACTATATTGTACCTAATCGGAAGCTGCAAGTTATTGACTATTAGTTTTATAAAAAAAAATTAAAAAAGATGGGCATACTTTTATTATTTGTTTTGTTATGTGATTTATAGTGTCATTTAATTCTATAAATTTTAATAAATCATACAAAAATATATTACATCCTATAAGCTACAAAAAAAGCAGAGAAATTAATTTAATTATTTTGTTGAGAAAAACTTAACGAAAAGCGAAACTGACTAATGTGAGGCGGTTTCCCTGCTCTCAGTGTACTCTTCATTCTGAATAATGATTTCGTTTGGACTGAAGTCTGTGGAATCGTTTGAATTCGTTTACCATGGGCTAAACATATCCTATTTGTTCCCTCATAGTTCCAACATTATATTCATGCCGTAAACTTATGGAGTAAGCATGTAAAGTGAAACTAATTAAGCATATTCAAGTGGACAAAGTTTCTCCGAGTGCGTTGAGTGTTTTTAAAGGGTTTTACAAACTGTTTCAATATTTTCTATTATTTAATTTTCAACCTGCCACTCTTTTTAGTCAATTAAAATTATTATCCAAGGCCAATTTACGACTACATCATACTATTATACTGATTTAGTAATAATTTCACCAGATGTACTGTCTAAGCTAAATTGAAAATTTCAAGTGATTCGTTGTTCTTTGAAAATAATTCATGTCCTTAGGGCAAATTGCACCTAAACAGCTTACAGTTTATTTTGCTTGATCACTTAAAAGCCAGAGGGAGTTCGTGGCTGATTTGATTCAAGTAAGTTAAATTGGTGGAAACCCAATTAATGAGAATTTTTCCATTTTTATGACGGTGAAAGTGAGGCCCTTAATCATGTTGATGGATTAAGTGTTCTAGGTAAAAGTAATTCTCAAAATAATGGACGTTAGACCACCGTTAATTGAATTTCATTTTTTAAAAGTACTTCTCATCCGTTTGGTTTTTTTTCGGTTACTTTCTTTGAAATATGGAAAAATGTGAATAGGAATTTATGAATGTATTCTACTTACCCGTGTTATATAAAATACTTGCTCTTTGATCACAGGATGCGACAGAACACCAAGAATAGATGTTTGTAAGGCACCTTGAACACCACGTGCAGTAACAGAATGAATAAACATATCTTCAGAATTATTAACCGTGATTAAGGGACTTTCGCGCGGTGTACACTTTGCATATTTTGGAGTATGCAACTGAATCTGAAATGAAATTAAAGTTATTAAAATTTGCAGTTTTATGCGTTTAAATATTATGCTAACTTATCTGCAAGCACTACTAAATCCAATATGTATGAATTTTTATTTTTAGATTAAAGTTATAAGCATTGAACGTTAGGCACTTTCGACTGAATCAATATAAGTCAACCAACATTAAATTTAATTTTACTCAATCCTTTAATATCTATTGGAAAAAGACATTCGTAGCTATGAGAATATTTCTGTTTTGTATAGAATGTTTATTTCGCCTCCATTGTCAGATATTACGTTCGTATTCAAATATTTGCAAATTTGCTAGTGTACGCAATAAAAATCAATGAGTTGTATTTCCATAATAGTTTGAGGTGATGACCTTCATTCTAAGGAGTGCTTTCCTTCCGCGATTGTTTGCTCATTAAAGAAAACTTTGTGAACGAAAAGTTTGCTTCGAATTCAGTTTGTTTCGATAAGGAGCTACGTTCTTTATTCCAATACGGTCTGACGATTTACTCCATTATGGAATAAGGATATATTCTGCATGCAATGTTTTATGTGTTTCATATTTCTAATTTATGATTTCAATTTCAAACAGTGTTAAGTTCAACGTACGAGCCAGACTTGGTTCTCATGAATTTTTACTTTTTCACGTTCACATTCCATATACTATTCTCTATATAATATAAAGTAATATTTCTTTGAAATAAATAGCATTCACATCCCTTTGAATTCTAATGAAGATACAAAAATGACAGAAAGTCTCTTAACAAATAAAATACAAAGTCAACCAATGAACTTTGAATTGAAACATAATGATAAGTACCAGATATGTTCATGTTACTTTTATGGTATATCAAAGAACAATCGAGGACATTAAGTTCTGAGAAGAATATCGTTCCAATTTCCTTCTCTACTTCATTCAACTCAATCCAGTTCTGAAATTTTTGCGTTGGGCGTTTCGTCAAAAATCGCAAATAGTTCTTGGCTTATGCGCTCAGAGATACATTTCATACACCCCTATAATAAGATTCTTAGGGTCTATGGTCGCACGGTCGCAAGCGGACAGTGTTCATTAACATTTCTTGAAAAAATGTTTGGCAAGAAAAGTTGCTCAAAGTGGCAAATGGAATAGCATGGATATATACCTTAATAGAAATTAACCCTAATACAAAGTAACTTAAAAACCTCAACAACCTTCACATTAAAAACAAAAGAAATTTAATCCCAAAAAAAAAACGTTGTACTTCAGCCTAAAAGTTATAATGGAACACAATTAGAATTCAAATAAGTTTAAGGTTATAAAAAACTTGAGTTTTAATATTAAGTTGGAAAACCTTTTTGTTGTATGACCGCTTCCATGCAATTTGGCATCGATTCCAGCAATTTTCAACAGAAAGATGCCGGAATTTCGTTCCATTCTCCTTTTAAGGTTGCTACCAACTGAATTTTTCTTTTAATTTTGCCTAAAAGTAAAGGCCGAAATACAATACCGCGAGACGACGATACGTGAGCGTGACGAGATTTTCGTTCATTGTAACGCAACGCATTCAATTTAGAATGCGCGCGATGCGGGGAACATTAATGTTCATATGACAAATGTCAAATAGGTGACGTTTCAAATGAAATTGTTTTTGATTTTTTTAAACTATTGAATTTGGAATGTTCCTTCGTTTAGCAAATAAAAGCATTAACTAGGATGCACGAAATTTTCATTCAAAATTCATTTAAAATACTCATAGTACTTAGAAAGTAATAAAGGCGTTTGAATTTCAAATTTCATTTAAGCGCCATATTGCATTTGACAAACGTCACGCACCTCGCTGCGATGAATTTTCGTTTTCCCGAATATTTCCCGCCTCGCATCGACGCATCGCAATCATTGTACGAAGTCGCATACAAATGCATATTACGAAAAGTGCTTGACATTTGCTGCGATACTGTCGTCCCGCTCTCGTATCGCAGTCTCGCGCTAATGTATTTCAGCCTTAACTCCACATCTGCTCGATAGCATTCATTGCAGGCGGTTGCGATGGGGTGGGATTGAGCTTCATGAAGAGAAGGGTAGAGCAACAAACTGAGCACAACATGGTCTTTGTGCTTCGGGTTGTTATCCTTATAAAACCCCTAATTTTCGAACACTCTCTTTAAAATTCGCTTTTAAGAGATTCAAGTAATACATTTTGTCCACATTTCCCTCGATTACATGCAAATCATTCGGTCTAGCAACGAATATTGCATTCCATACCAATATTCAACCTAGGCCTTGCTTAATTGTAGGACGAAGGTTGGCTTTCCTGAGCTGTTCATCAGCTTTACGCCAGACATGATTGGCCATTTGATCGGAAAACGTTGAATTTACTTTAATTTATAACTTGTTCCTAGAATGAATAATGTTCACTAACTATGTTTCTGGAAAACTCCATTCGTTTGTGTATCTCAGCCTAGCTTACAAATGGCTTATTTCTAGGTGCTGATGTTGTCTAAGCACAATTCTAACTGTTTTAAGATTGGCTGTTTTCCCTAAGATAATTCTTTGCTTCTAATGTTAATTTTGGAGCACTAGAATGCGGATTTTTCTTAACAGTTTGCAGTAGCTAACGTTCATCTGGTTCCGAAAAAATTTTGCGACCATTCGACTAATTTTTGAAGTTTTTGGTATTTTGTATTGCTTGATGATGTTAAAAACAGTTTTTGGTTCTCGAATAACAATGACACAATAATTTCGTACGGACTTAGCCACTTTTGATAATCAATTTATGGTTTCTCTCAGCTCAACCGATGTCTGCTTGCCCCGCGGTGCCATTGTACATGTTACCGATCAGAAAAATAAACTAAAATGAGGCTTTTAACGGAACCACATAATTTAACGAGACAGATTGATAGATAAAATGAAGTTGGCTGAAGTTGCAACAGTGAGCTTCGCATAACTTTACAGAGTGTTAGTTGTACTAGTTAGTTAGTTGGCTTTAGTACTACGTTTTATTATGTAATGTAATTCCGTTTGTTTTTAACGTGATTTTTGTTAAAGCTTTTTTGTTGATAATAAATGTATAGCAACTATACTTTTTAACATGAAATAAAAATGTTAGTACTAGATTTGTGGTGATTTTATTAATAAGGTATGAAATTCTATATCCATGCTGTTTCATTCGAACTTGGAGCCACTTTATGTAAATTCTGGTGATATTAAAATTTTCCAGAAAAATTTTTCACTATAAGTCAGGAATATTCTCCATTCCAACCTTGAAATGGAAACAAAACTAGGATCAGTTCACCCCAAACTGTGATTTTCTGAAGATGAGTAGATAATTCGTAAATCTTTTCAGAATTTTGTTTACCCCAAGTGATTGAAAGACTTCCACTTGCTCCGAAACTCACGATTTGTGACGCAAGTCATCATCAGCAGTTCTTTAGTCAGTGATCTGGGCTGTACACAATGAAAGTCCTGGAAGTCTCTACACGCATCCTCACAAAAACAAAGCCATAAGTAGGTAGTCTCGTTGTGAAAATTGGTATCGAAATTTAGAGATTTATATGGACGCGCGCAGATAGTGTGAGAGAAAATTAGCGATCTCGTCGAGATTTGGTTTTTCGGGAAAAGGACCGCCGCGTTCGCAGGATACTTACGCGAAGTATAGTGTGGAAATATAATGAAATATAAATGTATAAAAAATATAATAAAATAAAATGATTTAATTTTCAGGATAATGAGGGCGTGGCAAATGTTCGAAGTGAAAGTTTGACATTTTGTAGACGTTCTGCTTGTTCAAATAAGCGATACGTCGAAGCGACCGTGAAGTTCATATGACTGTTGGCATAAATAGCACCTTCGTTCGTTTAATCAACCTCGATTGGAAAGAAAGACAGGTGTTCAGTTAAGGGTTTTATACTGTTGAAGCTATTGAAAAGTGCGAAAAATCCCATTTTCTGATATTGATATTTGCTCAATGGGGACTTCTTGGGTGCTGCCATATTGTTTTCTGTGCCGCATGAATAGGTCAGTACAACGGTGGGGTGCTCCGAGCCCGATGCCAGTTGACGCTACAGACCTTTAACTGAAGATTCACACGACAACTCCTCCACATTGCCATCCAAGAAAAACTAAGTTCGAATGACTCGGAATAGGCAAATTTTACTTCTCTTTGCCACTCTGAACGAGCGGGTTGACAATGCATAAAATATGACCAAAATTTTGAACCAGCTCTTGAACCAATTTTATTGATACGGCAATAAAAGGGGCGTTCATTTGGTTGAATGCATGAAACGTTGAGCGCATTGAACACTCATTTCGATGATAGATATTACTTCTGCATTGTTGTCCTGTCACTTATATATTAGAACCAAAAGCACACTTGTTTTGTCTTCTCTTTTCCTTTTTCTTATAATTAAAGATTAATAGCACAATATCACGTCCTAATCTAGTCATAATATCGACGACGCTAGCTAGTGACTAGTCTGTCAGGGCCATTAGATCGGGTAAGTGCCGAATCTGAGGAAGAAAATAAATTTGGACAATGACTGTGGAATTTCTAATTTAATTGATCTTATTAAGTTAGCTAATTGTAATGTATTTCTCTGTGGCTGATTGCTTTCATATGAAGGAAACTTTTCAAATAATAGGGTGCATCACTAGTACTTATTGCCAGCAGTTGTACAAATCGAGTGCTATAATAGTCCACTGAATACTTAGAATAGCATACAATAACCAAGCAAAAATGAGACAAGGCTTTAAGTGTCAAATCGCGTCATGGCGTGTCTAATCGCTTATGTCATACGTATGTCTATTGGGGATTCTAATGTCAACGTGTCGGAAATACACAGCGAAGATCAAATAATCTCGTATTATTCTTCTTCTTGGAAAATAAGAGCATTCAACAAGGCATTTAATGGTGCAGAATTTTAAAATCAAATAAAAACGAATAAATTATTTGAAATTGGTTTTGTGGCGCTTTGGAGCCATGACTGAAATGAGAGGTTGAATTTTCGACTATTCTTATCAGTAATAAGGGCCGTATCCCGTCAATAACGCGGTGAATGTTGCCGCCCAAATGGTCAAGTTTCTATCACTCGTTAGCACAGACTAATGAAATGACGTAGCCCCACAAGAAATGTTCCAGGGGTGATAAATCACAAGCAACGAGAAATTATGCGCTAATCAATTGCTTCCTTCCGTCAGTCGATGGTTGCACGAACTGTTTAAAATGTCGCGACATCCTGTTGAAACTAGAGAAACTCCCCTGCATTTCGGCGCTTCGATTTCGGATAGAGAATTGATCTTTACTCTATGATGGTCACCTCTGACTACAATGTTATTCCGAGGAGCATTTTTGAAGACACATGCACCAATAATTCAATCGGCCCATAAAGTTCACTAAACAGTAACTTTCGTCGGATGTAGCGTTTGTTCAATCGCCTGTGTTTGCTAATCACTTGAAATGCCGCAGTTTGTTTATCGACGTAGCCGTTCAACCAGAAATAAACCTCACCGCTAAAAAAAATGTTCTTATGAAATTGCGGATTGGAATTTTTCGAAATAAATCTGCAGAATTTGCATATGTTGCTCAGACGTCAATCTATTTATGTTAAAATGGCAAAGCAAACTAACTATAAAATGCACTGCCAACTTCACACGTAGCATGTAAAAGTGTTGCCGACTTAAAGTTCTGTACCTCTAAAAACACTTTAACAAGAAAATGTTTTTAACATGTTTGGAATTGCGTTTCATGAAATGCATACATTGAATTCTGTGGCCTGCTGCGATTATTTTATAGATAAACTACTAAATTGTCAGTTTTATATTACTAATTTCCATTTTCCTTTCAAAAATAAATGATTTACCACATTTAAATGGATAAGACCTTTAGGTGGTGGGTGGCAGCGCTTTTTTTTCGTGATGCTCTGGAAGCAAAGGCCCCAATTAAGCGAGGAGCCCGTCTCAAAATTTTAGGATTGTTTTATATGATTATTTGCGATCTGCTTATTTTATGATCATTAAAATATTTGCGCTTGAACGACTTCGAGGTTAGACTTCAGACTTTAGAATTAAGAGAAAAAGAATGAGAGAAAAATTTAAAAAAGTCAGTGAACCTCTATACAAAAGCATTCAGTATCACTTGCTTCTAATGCCTTATCTAATACGTTAGTAATTCCTTTCCAGAAATATTATATTCCAAATCACACTACATTTTTACCTAAATTTTTCCCATTTTTCAATTTAGTTTCATATTTTACACTCAAAACACTTTATAGTCATCTTCAGAAACTGCAAAACTCGAATTGAATATCAGCAAACATTAACCTGCTTTGTCAAGTAAATTTTTATTAACCTAGAATCATACATTACATACATTCAGATGCTTATGAAGATATTTCAGCATTCTATACAGAAAAGATACATATCGATTTATTTTCTCCCTTCCAAACCACTTTTTTTCTACCACAACTGTCGAGTTTATGGAATACCATTGGCATTGACTTTTTCTTTTTTACTTTTTCTGAATGTCGATTTCTTACTTTATTTGATAAGGGATCAATATTGCCAATAAATTTGCGAGTTAAGTGGACATAGCATCGGTTGAACTCAGATTGAGGCTGATTGGTGAGTATAACACATGCACCATAAATTAACATTGCCATGAGGAAATGTTCCTCATTTATATCCTTTTGAAGCATGATGTTGTACAGAATAAAAAAGTAATAGACATAAACTAGGGATCATATGTTGACTTAATAAAATGTTTAACACAGTTTTTAAAGCATGCTGGAGGTGTCATGTGTAAGCATTTATGTAATTCTTTCGTACTTCAGGCAAACATACCAAGAATCATATTCGAGGATGTATGAAAAATTTTGATGGTTTAGGAGATCTATTGATTCCTATATTCAACGGATGATTAGAAGAAAATTCGGGGAATTCTGAAGATAGGATGCATAGTGTTTCGTATTATTCACAGCATAGCCTAGTGTCTATATTCGACCATCTATTCGGGAGGAAGGCTAGGTATTTATTTTCAAATGAATCGAGTATCCTTCTGATAAGAAGACACCATGTTTTCTGTTCCATTTTTTGCTTAAAAAAGCCAGCCTATCGTTTTTTTTTATAAAAAATATGCAATGAAGATATCATGATTTAGCCATCTTATGCAACCAAGTCCGGAAACGTTCATCGCAGTAATTGCATTCGGCAAAATCTAATTAACCAGAGTTACCCCAAAGATGACATTAGGGGTCCGAAATACCCCAGGGTATTTTTGAAGGGAAATTTTTAGAATTTGCGCCCAAAATATAGCTATGTAGCGCCACCTAGTACTAGTTTAGACCTTCCCCAAGCTGCTGGATCAGAATCGTTGAGTCAAGGCTGAAATACAATAGCGCGAAATGTCAAGCAGTTTTCGTAACATGCATTTGTATGCGACATCGCACAATGATTGCGATGCGTCGATGCGAGGCGGGAAATATTCGGGAAAACGAAAATTCATCGCAACGAGTTGCGTGACGTTTGTCAAATGCAATATGGCGCTTGAATGAAATTTGAAGTTCAAACGCCTTAATTACTTTTTAAGTACTTTGGTTATAATTTTTTATTATTTGCTAAACGAAGGCACATTCCAAATTCAAAACTTTTAAAAGTTAAAAACAATTTTCAGCAAATTTCATTTAAAATGTCACCAATTTGACATTTGTCATATGAACATTAATATTCCTCGCATCGCGTGTATTGTAAATTGAATGCGAAAATCTCGTCACGCTCACGTATCGTCATCTCGCGGTATTGTATTTCGGCCTTCAGTTAAGTGTTAGCTGTCAGTGAGAACGTTCGAAAAATAGAGTGTACCCCGTTGTGTTATTACCGTTGATTTTGGGGATGATTGGAGCGAAAAAAAATTTTTTTTTTAATCCAACTTGTGATATCAAATAAGTATATTCATCAAAATTCAAAAAAAAATTTCCTATAAAATTTAATAATTTTACATCAGATGATAGCTTATATTTTACGTCAACGACCCGTAAATGCACAATTGCTTGATGACGACGCATATCAGGAAGCCGTAGATAAAGCATCTTCTGATTAAGAGCATTGTGGTAAAGTGGATGATGAAGAATGCGAACCACCTATTGATTCCAGCTCAGAAGAAGCAGAGGCGAGTGACGACGACTTCAAAAACGCGTCCTTGGTGCAGCGTCTATTTGAATCTATGTAGAGTCAAAGCGTGCGTTATCATGTAACGGCTACGCAAGTAGGATGAGGTAGAGGTCCTCCGTCGTCAGTTTTGATCGGAGAAAATATCTATAGATGGAGCCCGAAAGACAGTCATGAAAGAATCTAGAAATCTCTTTTTCGACATCGCTTGACAATTGCATTCTGGATCGTTAATTCCTTCCTTTCTAATTTTAAAACTATAAAAAATTCACAAAAATATAAAACCGGACGAGGGAACTCTTTCAAACCGTATTTCTGGTCAATTCGATAATCAATGATGGCTGAGATGATGTAAGGATGGACATCATTATAAAAGATGAACAGACCATTTTGTAGTATTCCTGTATTCAGTTACCGGTTTTTAGACACATAGCATTCTGAAGTTTCATTAGTTAATACTACAGTATAACTAGAACCCATTGAAAATGAAGTTCCCGATTGTCGTAGCAAATCGTTGTCTATGAGGTTTTAGTGTTTTCGGCGATCTTGAGCCACGAACAAGGTTTCATTAATCGAGAAGCTACATTCCAGGATGGTTTTTCATTTTTACATCAAGCATCTAATTCCTGCGGAAACCCTTATTATGCTCCTTTTGTTTATCTGATAATCATTGCCGTATCTCATGTATCAATGCCGTTCATTTACTAAGAACATGTGTTAAAATGTGATGCGCGCCCGCTTTTGAGACCTCTGATCCCCGCGACTCAATTCGTCTTCTAATAAGTACTTTTTTCGTAGAGAAACGACATTTTGCATTTTCCTGTCAAACGAGTCCTATATGATGCCCACATGTGCTTAATACTTCAATCCACACACTGACGCCCCGATGGGTATAGGCTTGGAAGTATGTTATGATAGAATGTGCTTAAAATTTGCATCATTGCAAATGCAACGGTTTCGAGCTTATTCATTTTTTGAATTTTTTATTATTGGATAGTTAGATAGAGATTACAAGATTGATAAAAAATTTATTTAAATTTGTTCGCATTTTCGATTAAGGTACATTCCTTTAGTTTTTCATCTCAGCCCAACGGGAACCATTCAAAATGTGCAAATATTGGACATAGATAATTTTGCAACGATGTCTTGTCAACGTCAAAACTTCAGAACCTGTAAGAGAGCATCAGTATTCAGACTCGCCACGAAAATTTACACGGAACTTTGGGATTTTACATGGCCGCGCGTGGACGGTGTTTTGTTGAATTAGCAATATCATCGAATTAATGCATTTTTTTTTCGCGAAAATATGGCCATGATGCGCGTAAGATGTAAGCATAAAGTATCTCAACGAATTTGTGAGTGGCATCTAATGAAAGTGCAAGTTTTGTGTTTGTTGTGAAACGTAATTGATTTTGAAATGAGTTTATTGCCCGGAACGAAAAGTATATTAACTTTACAGAAGCCGGGTCCAAAACCAAGTTGTAAAGAAAGGGGTGGAGTTTGATAAATTGTTTTTTTTTCTGGGATTTGCCGACGTGTGCGGAAAGTTGTAGATCTCGGTAATGAGATTTTCAAAGGAGATATCAGAGAGAAAGATATCAATTTAAAGGGAGTGAAACATGTTGGCAATGGGGAAAAGTCACTTCCCATAGCAAGAGCACTCCTAACTTTTGTAACCTATTTAATTTTTTTTTGTATTCAGATGTCACTTTGAAAACCGAACAATTTCTATCAAAACGCGATTTCGAAATCGTGTATGAAATCAACGTGATTTTCCTGATGACCTGAAATTTAAAAGAACCTGAAATTTAAAAGAACCTGAAAAATCGTGAAATCAACGGCAAAGCTGGATATTCTTAGCATCAACGCTTTGTATTTGGTGGAATCAGAGAAGTGTGGCCCATTATGTGCTATCATCGAGACTAATAATCACGGGAGACCTTTACATAAGACAATTGATTAGTCTGAGCCTTAGGCGAAATCAGCTTACGTCCGCCTGGTAGCCCGAAAGTTGCTCCTTCTGATAACTATTTGTTCAGATCGATCTGAAATGATCTTACTGATATACACTTGACTTCAAAACAGAGTATGAGAGACTGACTTCATTTATTCTTGGCTGGCAGTTTTTTTGGGGGCGTAATCCAGAAATAGCCAAAAAGATGGAAAATTGTCAAAGCTTCCGATGGCAAAAACTTTGAATAATGTACTCAATCATATTGCTGCTTAAGTAAATGTGTTTTTATTTGTAAAACCGACAGTTTTTGAGTCATATTGGGGATGCTGACTCCTAAGCCTTTGCAAACCTTTTGAATAGAAATTCGTACAAAGCATTCAGCGTAATGAACTCAAAATTCTTAACTGTGTTTCGGAAAGAATACTTAACCAGGTGAAACGAAAAACGCAACGTTCAGCAATATACAGATATCATAGAATATGAAAGCAAGAATCTGCTGAAAAGGAACAAAAAAATATTTATAATACTTTGTTGTTTTGAAGGAAACGCTATTTTTATCGTTTTTGACATATTTTTTGATACAAATTTGAAAAATATGTTAGTTGAAAGGAAAATTCGACCTGATTGGTAGCGTTTCCGCGAAAATCATAAAAATCTCGGATTTGCTGATGACAATGCTTTTGGTGAAAGACTACGTGCAAACATCCTTTTTACGCATGATTAGTTGATTCAACGGCGATCCCAAAAATATTCAATAAATAAAAACTGCGAAATTCGACTTAAAAACGATATCTGGCTGATTGAGCAGTTGCGGAAAAAGCCAAATTCACTTTGTTCAGTAAGGAGTGGCTGTATTATATATAGCCAGTATTTATGGACAATATTACAGGAAAAATATTCTTCCTGTTTTTGTTCAATGCGTTACTACTCACAGACAGTTTAGGGACGAAAAAGAAATCATTTGGATGTAATATGGCGTATACGGATTTGAAAACTTTTGAGGCGATTTATGAGCATCTTTTAAGTGTGTGATCGGTTAGCCTGACAATTCTCCGGATGTGAGCTCCATCGAAAATACGTAGTTTAAACTAATGAAAAAACGTGTACAGGTTGTTTGGGATGCAATTTCTGCAGTACCTAAAACTGCGTGTGAACGACTTTTAGAGCGTATAGAACTTGGACTGGATCCGCCGGACCTCGCTTTCTTGCTATTGGCGAGAAAGCGAATCGCGTTTCTTGTTCTCGAGAACGAGCTGAAGGTGGCTGTATACAGCCGAAGTGCGTCATCGATAACAATAAGAAAGCAATAACAACCCAAGCAATAACAACAAAATTTTGGGCCGCGGCAACTAAAAAAAACTTAACACTAACTACCTAATCTGTGAAACCAATAATTGATCTTTCAAATTTTATGCAAGAAAAAGTATGGTCAGCAACTTTTACATTAGCATCTACGAGGGCGGTGTGATAAATACTTAGCCTCACTGGCCGATGGCCCCACTATCGCAAGAGAGATTTAATTATCGTGGAGTACTTTCTTTGTTGGCGGCTCCTGTCAAAATTACAGCTGTTTCGGTCTCGTAGTTTTGTTTTGACCGCGTGTGCAAACCCGCGGATTTCAGAAAAATGGAGAAAGTGCAATATCGATCGGTGACTCGATTCGTGTTTTTTGAAGGCAGATCGCGTAGCAAATTAAAAGAGCGGTTGAGTGTTCTATACTGTGACTCCGTTCCTGTGATGACGACCGTACAAAATTGGTTAACGAATTTCAACCTGCTTGCACGTCGGTCTTTGATGAATCACGTCCATGTGCCCCATAAACGGCTACCACATAGGATAACGTGACCAAAATCCACGATCTCGTATTGGCAAACCGCCGAATGAAGGTGGGCGAGATAGCTGAGATAAAAGGCATTTCAAAAGACCGTTCGAATCATATCCTGCATGTAATGCTGTGCATGATAAAGTTATTAGCGCGGTGGGTGCCGCATTCGCTTCCTCCGGACAACAAACAAAACCGTGGGATCAATTCAGAGCAGTTTTTGACGCTGTTTAAGAAGTTTACGCGTCGGTTCGCGACCGACGAAGCATGGGTTCATTGGAAAACAACAGAGACCAAAGAAGAATCGAAACAGTCGACTTCTGCCGATGAACGTGCTTGGAAGATGGCAATGACTGTCCTTTTGGCCAGAAAGGGGTTGGTCACCGACTTCTAGGATTCACAAGGGGTGATCTGCATCGAATACTTGGTGGAGAGCAACACTGCCATAGGACTTTACTATATCAAATTATTGGGCAGATTCGATGCTGATTTGCGGCAAAAGATCTCATTTAGCGAAGAAAAAGTGCTCTTCCACAGTGACAACGGACCTGTTCACACCTCCGTCAGATTTTGCCTCGTACGACTTCTTTTTGGTTCCAAGCTTGAAAAAGTCACTCGCCGAGCAGCTATTTGAGTGAAGCGAGGAGGTAATCACCGCTACGGAGCTCTACTTTGCAGACCTCGAGAGAACTTATTTTACAGATGGGTGAAAGAAGTTGGACCACCGCTGAGTCAAGTATGTCGAACTAAGAGGTGATTAAGAGAAATAAATTGCGAATTTTCCAAGATTTTCATTTTCTAGGCAAATTACTTATCGGATTCTTATAACGGTTCTCGTGCCTCAACAGTGGACTGACCTCCGAAAATATTCTTTTATTTTATTGCTCGACACCAATTTTATTGCTTGATAACACAAATTATTATTTTCCATGTACCAGAATTTCATGAATTGATTTTATTGATGCGTCTCCGAAGAACTTTTATCTTTAAATTTATCAAAGTGAAATGGAAGTTATTGTGTTTAAAATATCAAATAATGATTTTAGTTACCTTTTCCATAAAAACACGTCCCCAATCTGTGTTATTATCTGTTTTCTGATAAAAGCGTATCATCTCTTCTATATTTGATTCGAGAGTTTTTTCATCACAGTCAAATTCAACAATTAAATGGTGGTAGACATGTTCTCTGCAGAACGCAGCAACAAGTTGACGCGATTGACGCGTTAAATGCATTCCATCGATTATCTATAAAAGGATTAGAAAAAGGATTATGTTCAGACATAGACATAAATTCTATTTTAATTAATTTCAACTTACAGCAACATTATTTTCCATGTTAAACCAATCCTGGATCTCAGATAATGTCTCTGGTGTTGCATCGACATCAGCAGTAAAAACTGGGTAAAAAATAATTTTTCGTTCATTAGTTATCGGCGTCATCATCTTTTTTTGAAGAGTGATTACGTTCATTGATAAGTAAATTGTTAAATTTGAAAATAATTTCCGCAATGAATTTATCTTTTTTGTTACCATTTTGTGATTTGTTCATTTTGAACATTGTTTTCTAGTTGATAAGAATCATTAAACAAATATAAGAATCATTGAAAGTGCCCCGAAGATATAGCAGGGGATATAGCTCAGTGGTAGAGCATTCGACTGCAGATCGAGAGGTCCCCGGTTCAAACCCGGGTGTCCCCTGACCGAGATTTCTTTTTGAGAAAATTGCAAATTTTTTTACAGTAAGTATCTTTTGCCTCCTCCTTACCTTTAGCCATTTCTCCTTTCCAGTTCAGGTGACGGGCTATCCTGTGCGCGGCATATGATTTTCCGCGACATGGCAAACCCACAATTGTGACTATCAGCGGAGCACGTAGTGGACATGGCGTCTCGTCGTAGAAGAGATTAGAAGAGCCAATATCTGCAACAGAAAGAAAGAGATAGACATTAAATCATGGATAGAATTAAGAAGATGAAATGAATTTAGATACAACGTGGGATTTTCTTGATGATGAAGTTTTTATAATAATTTTATTAATAGATTTGCATGCAATAACAAGTCAATTGGTTATGACCATTTTATTTAATGTATTCACGTCTCATTAGTTTTATGATTTTTGGATTAGAATAATCCTTTTTCGGCTGTATATATAAAAGGAAGTCAATTCATATAAATAACATTGAAGAGTCATGTAGTTTTTTGAGTTAATTAAGCGTTTTTTTTATTGGAAATATCCAATATAGCCAGAATACAGTCAAGTCCCTCGCCTCCAGGTGAGGAAACGTGGGTGCATAAAATTCTGTGACTTTACAGAATAATTTACTTCTGTTTAGTTTAAAGTTTAAAAGTTTTAAAGTTTTAAAGTTTTACAGTTTTAAAGTTTTAAAAGTTTAGTGCAAATCTTTGCACACAGTGATAACATATTGAAATCGAATTTAAATTTCATATACTTAGAAACTCTTTATTATTACAACATCAATCATTGCAATAAATTATTTTATTGCAATATTTTTTGTATATATTTGTTGGCATTATGAACTACATGCAAAAGGTTTTAATTGGGCATATTATGAATATTTTTATTTTGAGCAACAAAGTTGACACCTCCAACTTCAGGTGAGTTTCTGGCGCAGCTGATTCCAGGAGGATTCCGCAGGATTCCAAGGAGTTATTTTACTTGATATTGTTATTTTATAAATAAATAACGAAATGGCGGAGTTTAAAAAAAAATTCCAAATTTTATGTATTTTTTCGTATCAAACCTGGTTGAAAAAGAAAATATTGATTAAAAATGAATGATTCTTGTTTCGGACAGAGTCATTGCCGTAAAGAATAACATATTAAAATTCCAGTCAAATCGATTGAGTAGTTTTTTTTCCGAAATCACCTGCGCTGCACAAAGAAATGTTCACACCTTCCTTAGGTGTCGCTCAGGGCTCCACCCTAGGCCCAGATTTGTGGAGCATCTCCTATGGTGGGCTGCTGCGGCTTTAACTCCCGGATGAGTCACGCTTAATAGGCCGTGGCCTGAGGCCGTGGCTCAGTCGAGTGCATGTTGAGACGGATTTCTACTTGACCCAGCTCTCAAGCGGGCATGGTTGATTCGGTCTTACTGGCACAAAATTGACAGATCACGGTTTCCTAACTACGTATTTTGTGCAGCAGTGGTGGATGACGTCTGTTACACATTTTTCTCTTGCGAAAGATGGAGCAAGCAGCGCGGAGACCTTTCCAGCGGAATTGGAGAGCTCTCTCCGAAACCCATGTCTCCGACCAATACTAAAAACGATTGACAAATGGAATCGCATGGCACAATATGTTCGGGCAGACCGAAATAATGTGTCAAATTTTTCCAAAGGGAAAAGGTTCTGAGTGTGGTCAAAAAGCATTGTAGGTCAGGAGTCCCAGTAATGTGTTTCTAAATTATTTGGTTTGATATATAGAACTTAAAGACAGGGACAATGGCCGGAAAATCACGTAAATTATTGCTTCAATATTTAGTTGAACTTCATTGCCGAGAATTCTGATCAAAGAATATTAACTTTCCATTTAACATAAGGAAAATCCTGATCAATTGGAATTTTTCCAAAGAATGGGTTTTAACCTGTTTATCTGTTATCTGTTACTAAGGTCGGGTATGAAAACAATACGGGTAAGTGTACAGAATTATTATTGAAATAAAAAGCGTCCATAACAACGTTATGAAGGCCTAACGACATACGAGGGACGGGTGATAAGTCCACTGTCTAAGGTGCTTAACGAAAGAAAATATATGGTTTCTATTTTTTATTTTTCAATATAATCTTCCGTAAGTGAAATAAGTTTTTCACATCTCGTATACAATCCCTTTAATCCACCCAAAAAATATTCTGTGTCATTCTCTTCAAAATGACGATCAACCGCAGCTTTCACTTCGACATCTGCAAATCTCCGGCCGCGTAAGTCTTTTTTCAAATTGGAAAGGCTAGGTCTGGGCTATATGGAGGGTGGTCATTCTCTGAGAACCCCGTGTCTTTCAGGGCTTGCCTCGCAACATGTGCGATGTGAACGGGCGCGTTGTCTTGTAGAAAGAGCACTCCGCGCGTCAGCTTACCACGTTGTTTCTGTACAATAGCCTCACGAGCCAGAGTCAATAAATTGGCATACTATTGGCACCGTAGTTCTCCTGGGTTGGTAGTCGATAAGCAAAATTCTCTCGCTACCCCAAAAAACTGTCACCATTAGCTTGGACGCCGACTTTTCCACCTTGAATTTCTTCGGCTGCCTTTCTCCTTTTTTTTATCCATTGCATGGACTCTTGTTTGGACTCCGGATCATGTTGGCGAATCCATGTTTCATCTACGATGACTATCCGTTTTCCTTGTTATCGCCAACTAGCTCCAAAAAATCTTTGCAACTTGCGAGTCGATGTTGCTTGTGGATCGATGTGAGCATTTTCGGTACCAGCGCGCATTAATTTTTCTCATAATCAAATATTCATGTAAAATTGTTCTCGTTCTTTGCTAAGCTGCAGTTCTTCAGCAATCTGCTACAATTTAATTCTTTGGTCGGCCAGAACCATTTTTTCGACTTTTCGGGCGTTTTCTTCGGTCAGTACCGTAACAGGGCGGCCTGGGTTAGGGTCGTCTTCATAGTTCTTTCGTCCTTGTTGAAATAGGCGGGCCCATTTTTTCACCATCATATATGAAGGCGTAGAATCCTGAAGAACCGGTGACATCCCTTATAAATTGTCTTTCGGTGTATTTCCTTTCTTTACGAGGAATTTTATCACGGCGCGATTGCTTTTATAATATTGCTTTTATAATACTACTGAGTTTCGCAACTAGTGACGTGAGTAACAAGCTAATTACTCGTCTTTAAGTACCCTAGGCCCCGAACTTTTCAGCTGACCCTCGTAATCTCACGAATTTGCTGAAAATTTACGAAAGGATATTCTTGTCATTAAATAATTTTCTGCCGTTTTTTTTAAATTTAATTGAAGGACGAATGTAGTTGCGAAGAAGTAAAAGACAGTCACCAGTTTGTTCGGAGACGACAACATGGACGATGCAATGAAGCTTGTGTTGTGAGGATTGTCAAGTACCCAGGAAGGCTTATGATATGGTGTTGTATTTCGGCAGACAAATTTATATTTATTTATTATTATTTTGGCAATGGGCCAATGAGTACCCTTGAATGCTTTGAGGTCATAGACGATATATGAATTTCATATTTCAATTTTTGCAGATGCAGTGGAACCTGTACCGCTTTTATGCATGTGGTGCTAGACATCATCGTACCCAGTACGTGCAAAATATATTTTATGGCGACAGTATCCCTGTTCTTCTTCTATTCTCTGCCTTGAATCGTATTGAAAATACATGTAGCCTCTTGACAGGCGAAGGGAATGCCTGTTCTTATTCCCTCGTAGATGTATTAAAGGTAGGCATTCCCATTATAGTGGAAAGTAGTGGAAAATTACGTTGATAAGTACATGGACAACATGCCTGCAAACGCGAAAGGGTACGCGAAAAGAATGAAAGCTTCGGGTGGTCTTAAGAAACAAACTTGTATAGACACAGGTAGTATTTAATTGGTTATCAACAATAAGTCAAGGAATATAAAAACGTTCATTCCATGTTCCTTCGTTGTTTGAGCAGGGGCGAAAGGAATAATTTTTGCAAATTTTTATGTTTATAATTTTTTGATCAGGGGCTGTACTATAACACAAGATGCGGTGATCAAGCGCAGGCTCGAAACTTCATTTTTATAAATTGAAAAATAATTTTTATAAATTGAAATTCAGTTCATACTTTATACGTATATTCATTAACTATTTAGCTATTGCATTAATTTCGATTCAACGCAAACAATTAATATGTTAAAACCTCTTTTCTATTGAAAAAAGGGTAAATTTGATTCCCTGTGCAATTAATTACGTTCAGAACTCACAAATTTTTTGATATAATTCGACAAATATGTAAGTTAACAGGAAAATTCGAGCTAAATGGTTGAATTTCTGATAAAATCTTAAAAGCTTTAGATTTCCTGATGACAATCTCGTAGTGAAAGACTGCGTGCAAACATCCTTTGGTGTCGGGAATGGGGGGATCTCTTTTCTAGCACTTCCTTTCTACTCCTTCCTTTCCGCTGGAGAAGAGATTCTCATAACCTGAAGGCGCCTCTAAGCATAAGTTCCAGGCATGGTTCTTTCAATACCCACCAAACTTCTGCCCTGGCAAGAGAGGTTTAGTGGGTAGTCCAGAAGCATTGCGCTACTGGTAGTCCCACGTTCTGGGCGTAAACAACCTTCCCCTCTCTACCACAAAAAAAGTCTTTTGACAAGAAAAAGAAATGAAAAAAATACGCTTGGGTGCAAAATTTCATACGTACTGGTTAAAACAGTCATCGCTACTTTGGGTATTTTTTCCAAGACAACGTTCAAGGGGACTAGATGTAATTCTTAAAAATTGGTAACAAAAGCATTGCTATATCTTCATGAAATGCTAGCGAATGTTCAAAATTACTTTATAATTTTTAGTGTAAAGTGTATAAAATATATATATATTTTAGTATAAGTACTTTATACTATTGGCACGCGCACCATGAAGTTTGTGAATTCGTGTGAATTTGTGAATGCGAAGTGAATTAGTCTTTGGGGGTCATATGGTAGAAAGTAGCCATAATAGTAGCCAAATTTTTTATTTCTACGTCGGAAGCACAATTTTTTTAAATGGCTAATTCATAATAGGTGCTTAACTTTATCAGTATATTTTGAGCAAAGGAAAGTATCTTTTTCCCAGCGCTAGTATTATTTCTACTGCTACCGCTTTTTGATTGAACTACAGCTGTGTGCTTTGCAGATTTGTTTTTCTCTGCTGCTTCAAGTCGTTTTTTGACTTTCAAAGATGTGCTTTTTGGTTTCTTTTATACGCCTATTCATACGTTCTTTGACGCGTAGTACACACTCCTTGTTGTCGACCAATATATTACCATCATAAGGAGCAGCATCTACTAAATCTCTGAAAGTTTTCGAATCTCCATCACCTTTGTAACTTTTAGATTTTTCACCATATTGCCAGGATGACAGGATGCGTTAGATAAAGGAATCAGGCGTACACAAAATATTTATGTAGGAAATAAGATAATAACATGATTAGAATTAAGAAAAGAAAATACCATGACGACCAATTGAGGAACATCGATGTAAGTCGAACGAACTACAACACTTGGAAAATAAAATCAGATCATACGTCAAAATTATTTTTGGGTAGCATCTAGGTGGTTTTAGAGCTGATATATCGAAAAACAACCAATTGATTACTGTCAAGCAGGTGCTTGAGAAATGCTGGGAGGTCAACATAGTGGCTTCCCAGATTTTCGCTGACTTTACGCAGCTTTAATCTGACTTTAAGCTTCGCTTTTACCAGCCAAATGCGTCTGTCTTACCAAATTGACTATGACGTCAACAACCTCCCAGTTCCGCATCAATAACAAACTCATTGACACCTTTGGCCCAAATATCTTGCTAAAGCAGGGGGGTGGGCTGGTCCCTTTACTATTCAATTTGGATCTGAACGCCCGGCAAGCGTTGTAGTGCTAAAAAGAAAAAGAGGAAGAGGAAGAAAAAGAAGGAGTGTCCATTGTCGTAAGTAAGAATGTAAAATAAATAATAAAGAAAACTCTTTCAAGTTTTTTAAGGATAGTTAAGCTTTTC
Source organism: Stratiomys singularior (assembly GCA_954870665.1). Lineage (NCBI taxonomy): Eukaryota > Metazoa > Arthropoda > Insecta > Diptera > Stratiomyidae > Stratiomys > Stratiomys singularior. The sequence goes on from OX940879.1 coordinate 34,789,078, forward strand.
AGGGTTAAAAGTATTTTAAAGGCAAAAATAATGTATTTCCATCTATTCATGTGGCATACTAGCGGATGAAAAAAAAAACAACGATGAGATCATGAAACTAGTAATTCAAAAAGCAAAGAATTGAAGATTGCAAGGATTCTAGCTTACTATTAAGATTTGAGTTAGGTTAAAAATAATTCTGTTAAGTTTTATGAGAAAGCGATAGTAAGAACAGAACAAATTACTACAGAGAAAGTATGTCCTGCGTCAAAACCTTCAATTCTTGTACAGACAAATGTGGAACATTTACTATTTGCAGATCAATTTACATATCTTCTGAGGTATTTCTACTTTTCTAAGATCTATAAAAACTTGACCCTTGAGAAATGAAAGAAAATTATGAAGGCACCGGATCATATTGGAAGTGATTTTATCAAAGATTTCTTTTTTATCTTCTTGAATAAGTGGTACTTAAAAGTGAGCATCTTCGGCAAACGACAGGAAAACTTCAGGAAATCAAGAAGTTAATACACTTCCAAAAATTCGACGAATAATTAGGTTCACTGGAATTCTCAAGATGGCTTCGAATTTAGTTGCAATTTATAGGGATCGTTTACTCAGTGGAAAAAGTCACCACGTTCACCACTGACATAGTTAATTAGAATTAAAAAATAATAAAAAGTTGAAAAAATTATTAATAATTACCATACATACATGCGGAACTTTCCAAGGATCACTTACATGAATTTGTTTTTTTTTTATTTGGCCCTCAACCAGCTGAGATTGCTTGAGTATTGTCGTAAAAGGGGAAAAACGGACGGAAAAAATCAACGTTCACTTTTGTTAAAAGGAGATTCCCCCGATTATATTTTGATAGTTTGGTATTAAAATCCAGTTAATCATTTTGTCAGTATTTGATTCTTTTCAGCCCGCTGCCTAATTTTTGATAATTGTGAAATAGTTTTAAATTATGGGAGACAAGGGCAAAAAAAATTAATGTGAGTGAGAGAAAAATCATAGTAGAGCACTGGAAAAAACAGAAAAAATTATAGAAAAATAGGAAAAAAAGTGGAAGGAACATATTCCTCCATCCAAACAGTGATTAATAATTAAAAATCAAAGGGAGGTTTAATATTGTGCCTCCATCTGGTCGCCCACCAAAACTATCGACAAATCAATGAAGGTTAGTCTATATAATAAAGGTAAATCCTCGACTAACACTAAATCAAATAGCAGTTAAGGCTAACTAGAAATACAATAAGGAAATTTGGGCCATTATGGCAGGAAAGATCCTCAAAAGGGCTGGGTACCATGGACGCGTTGCACGAAGGAAATCTTTTATCTTTCTTTTTATCAAATCGATCGTTTAAAGCAAGTTGCTGTTGCCAATGAGCATCCTGAGTTCTTAAATAGGGTAATTTTTTTTCAGATGAAAGAAAATTCTGTATTCTTCGTATCAAACGAAGCAAGATTGTATGGAGGATAAAGAAAAATTGATCTAGTGCTATGGTGCGCGCGTGCATGTCAAGAAGCGGTATTGGTCAAATGGAATTTATCGAATCTATTATGACCAAGTACGAATACTTGGATATATTAAGGGGGAAAAGGGTCTGAAAATTTTTTTTGTTACTTTTATGACACTGCAACTTATAAGAAATATACTCGGACGTCATTAGGAGCAAAACTTTCCGAGTTACGGACAATTGAGTCTCTCGGCACTCAGTCATTTTATTCATGTATCAAACTTTAATCGGGTACTCAAAACGTTTTTCTTAAAGTCGGGAATCAGAATTTCTCGAAAACCTTCGGACCAATTTCGCCCAAACTTTGCCCGCTTCATTAAGATACTAAATACTCGTTTCTGAACGAAGGATTTTTTTCCATTACAAATTATTTTTTTAAGTTAAACAAAAATAGCTATTTTTGTCGAAAATTAGAGTTTTATGGTCGTACCTTCATCGAAAATTGAAAAATGAAGATTTCGTTAATTCCTTCGTTCAAATTCAAGATAAACTTACGGACTTAAGAAGTCCTTTTGGTTTTTGAATTTCAGTTGTAGCAATCATGAGTTATCCTGACTTAAAGGTTTAAAAGTTTCGCATGGAAACTTTTTTGAGGTGACTCGGTGCTCACCACTACCACCAGCTGAATTTTCAATATTTTTTATGAAAATGTAGCAGAATATTTTTAGAATTATGCTTGATAATGTACAAAAAATTAAAAAAACATTGATAAATAAGGTACTCTGTAAAAAATCACAAAAATATCCTGTGTTATAGTATCTCAGACTCTTGTCCGCCCTTAAAGGACAAATTAAAGTAGAATGCAACAGAACTTAGACTACCGCCGGATTTTATCTTCCACCAAGATAGGGATCTGAAGCACTGCTGAAATTTTTAGACTTTTGCTCCTTACAACGTTTTGAAGCAACTCCAAACGCCCCCACAGTCACCGGATCTTAATCCCATTGAACACCTATGTGATTTATTCGAAAGGAGAACTCGTCAACGTATCATAAAAAACAAAGAAAATAATGAAAAATCTTTTGAATGAAGAATGGGATATAATCACCTCTGTGGAAACCAGGAAGCTAGTAAACTCCATGCAGAAAAGATTCTGGAAGGTATTGCGGAGACGAGAGTTTTCTACGAGTTATTAAGTAAGTTCAATTTTAACGTGTAAAAGCCAGTTGAAACGTTTCTTTTAAAGGTTAACGTAGACTTTTTCAATTTTGTTCTGGATTTTTTTGCAATAAATATTTCATGTATGGCAGCTTCGCCGAGATAAATTCAATAAATTTTTGGTAAAATTGTGTTCAGAATTAAAATTCCATATACGAAAAAAAAAAATTATTAGAAAATCTGAGATCTTTTTATTTCTTTATGAGAACATTTTGATGGGCTGATGAACGTAGACATTTTATGTTGAGTGTATTTCAATAACTAAAAAATATATGTCAATGGACTTATATTGACAGGAAATTGATTAAAACGATTTAAGAATTGCAATATGTAACTTTAACGTACTTTCCTTGAGTGGCTTTTGGACTCTTTCCTCGGAGAATTCTGGAGTTGTATGTGACCAACATGAGGAGAGGTTCCATCAAAAAATTTAAAATTAGGAATACATGTTACTGAAGTGAATTAGTCTAAGGATGTTGACCGACTATTTCAAGATGACCACAAGGGGCTAACAAGGAGCCACATCCTCGGATATTTCTTATTTGCTTTGATTTTCATTCTGTTCTTAGCATTGTTTTTATTTTATCAGTTTAAAATTCTCGTTTGCAAACGAAATGCGTAGGTGATACAATTTGTTCTAAATTTCTTCTTATTTTTATTGAAAATAATATATAAAATAATGATATAAAAGTTTTGTGATGAAAAAGTTTTTAGATCAATTAATCGATTAATAGAAAAAAAAATAATCCAAACAAGTTACTTCAACTAATTTCAATCAAGTTTCAAAATGGGTTTCATGTCTTTCAGCTCACTAATTACACAGAAATAGGAGCTCAGTATTTAATTTGATGGGACCATTCAGTCAATCCTTAATTGGGTATGCTAATAACATACTTAACCTTTCATTTCATGATCCTGTTTTTCAGTGAAGCTCCCTATGACCTACACTTTAATTAAATTTATCCTGATTCGCAGTTTGTCATTAAATCCCTTTATGAGCCTTAGCGTCTAGTATTCAATATCATTACGAACTCCTGGCGTGAATAATGATTTCACAGATTTCACATGATAATCGCATTATTAAGATCGACCTAAAGGTCATTGGAAATTTAAATAAGTCAATGATTTGCATAATTAAGTTAACGCTGTCGTCAAATTTGAATTGCGACAAAAAATCATAATTACAGAAACATGATTCCTCTTCATGTGTAATCAAATAATGCCATCAGTGGCTGGAAAAAAAATCTGATATTCATCAATATTCCATACAATAATCAATTTAAGGACGTTGTTGATATCCGATATTGGAAGTGAACTCATACTGAGGAATGGGCGTGAATTTGTAAATTTGACTAACTGAAAATGTTGAAATTCGAATGCAACCAATGTTGTCGCCCACCATGAGGCTACCACTGGAGGACTCCAATGCAAGCCAAGAATATGAGAGGTCAGAATGGTCAAGTTCATGCTCAATTATCTGTTTTTCTTCATATCGCCTTGAATCGGGCTCGCGGATCTGAAATTTTATCAATTCATTTGCAAACAACAGGCCAAATCAAATTACCGCATTTTTTCCGCGTACAGTCCTTGATAGTGCGTAACATGCCGCGAAGAAACATTTTCGCGTCCAACGACAAAGTGTCTCATTACTTATTCACTGGATCTGATGGAAAAGATGAGCGGGTAACGAGCCAAGGAACAATTGAACTTTTCCTCGTTATTCCAAACCAGGTAAATGTTTACAATGCCACATTTGTAACACAACACTTTTAGCAACAATGCACACCTCACACTATGCGCGCTTCGGCAACACACTCATTCTACACTCTTGCACAACAACGAGACCGCGACGGCACCGTACGTACTCGCGAGGCGCTGTTGGTTCGAATATATTCCAGTCACTAAACTCTGCGGTACTTACTAATGTTGGCCACAGTGTCATCTGTGGTGTGTTATCTTGGACTTTGTTACAGTTCCTGTTCAGAGTTGAGAGGTCAGTCGGTGTTAATAATGAGCGTTTGGACCGAATTCCCTTTGTAATTAACGAGAAGCACGAAAAATGGAAAACCTTTGGTTTGCAGGGAAAGCTGTTTTCTCACTAACGGAGTTGTTGGCGCCGTTACAAACTTACTACACAACATCACACCAAAGCCACACCAACCGAGGAAAAAGAAGAAGATAAAAAAAACAACATTTTCACAACTCACGTTAAATTTTCTGTCTTGCGCATTTCAGATATTTGGACGATTTCCATGCTTTTCACGTAGCCCCAGAATTCATGGTGGAGAAATTACACTTTAAGGTAAAACGATGACGTCATTCCATATTAAGTAATTTTCCAACAAAAGTCAAATAAGTAATTTAATAAAAGTTGTGTAAAAAAATTCTGGTTCTAATCAATTTTCCGAGTTAGTGGTTAATAGCAAGGATTAAGATTTATAGTTCAAGGAAAGTTGAAGTACGAACGATTACGAATAACAATCGCGATCAGCACTTTTATTGACCAATTATATAGAATGTTGCATCATTGATTAGAAGTAGCAACCACATAATTAAGCAAACTTAAACTTAAATAGTTTATGTGTAATTCACGGATTTCAGAGCAAGCTACAAATTGTACTTGAAGTTGCTAAAGATGGTCGAGGTCTAGCACGGAGCACGTAATTTTTCGACAAATACTAGAAAATAGCTTTCAAGATCTGGTTTCAGGTACTGAAACGTTTAATTCTGAACTCGCATATCAACCAAGTCTGCGAATTATTAGTTGTACTGAAAGTCCCTTGCTTTACCCGTAACTTCTACGTATATAATATTAAGAATCGAATATCTCTTTACAGGTCCTCATTTCCCATTTTAAATATTGACAGACTCTGGACGGTGAAAACTGATAACAAGTGATGGTCGATAAGGATACTTCGGAGCACATTTTAAAACCCAATGTTAACCGAAGGTTTAGAATCTTTTTCGTAAAGGCGAATTTTACGAATTCAAAAATTTACGAGCGTGGTCACATGCATTCTAGTTTCCACCAAATTTCCCGTCTATCTATTAATCATGAGGGTTTATATCCTGTTCTAGGCTCCATAGCGCGTCCAATCGACCATGGTCGGTTGTAACGATCCATTTCGCAACTATAAATTTTTATGATTAATAAATGTTACTTTTAACACTTACTACTTTGGATAGAAATTGTCAGTTCAATTTGTCAAGACCATGGCGACGATCAAAATTCGATTCGATCGCTCTCACTAAAGATACAGGTCTCTACCCCATCATAGTTATCCGCCTGGACGTGACGAGAGGCCTACTTACTTCAATAACCGTGGACGCCTACTTATTCCAATAACCATAAAGGCTAAACTATAGATGTTCTTTCCTAGGCAACAGCTTCCCAAAGAACACTTGCCGTGACGAATAAGCGACAGACACCTAAGAAAAATCTGAGAAATTTGCTACCACTGTTAGAGAAATTTTATTGCTGTAATTGAAAAAAGGAAGGACAAAACCGGACTTAAGTGGGTGGGATCAAAGCACCGTTAAGTGGGAACGAAGGGAAGCCCCGACACCAAACTCAAACGAGCAGGTCCTATCGAAACATCGCAACGTACGCACTAACTACAGCAGTAACACTCTTCTTCCATGAACCAGACAAGATTAAAGAGGAAAATATGCAAAGCTGCAAAAATGTCCTGAAGCAGGACCTATTCGATCACCTACGAAGGAAACATGGAGTGATGCCAACGTTCAGGCGGACTTGAGCGAGAGCTGAACATCTGATGGTGAACTGCAACAACAAGCAGTTTCTAGAATGTCTGAAGACTTCAGTCGTCCCCCTAATGTCGGTGTCGCAACAATGCCTCGTCAAGGTATTCATCCCCAACACGGAACAGACACCGCAGGAAGACTTCGCAATGCTTTGCTTTTGCTAAAGCTTCAAATCTCGTAAAAGGTGCATATAAGGAAGTAGACACAAAGATAGCGTCTCTACGCGGAGAAGCTCTGCGACAAAGGCACGATTCTGGTGCTAGGTATATGAAAGCAAGACGTCAATCAGCTAGAGAGCACAAACCAAAGACTAAGTTTTGGTTTGAATCAGTTGCCTGCGAAAACTAAGGTGAGCTAACCCTTAGAAGACAGACGATATTAGAGATTTAGATATTAGAAATTCAAGAAAATTTCTGCCATATTTTAGCAATATGAGCTCAACTTTGAAAATTTCTGAAGGAAAGAACAACTGGAGATACATCCCATTTGATGACCAGATCTTGATTCGAATTTCGCAATTTATTAGAAAATATACAGGGAAACGGGCCAATGTGAACGCGCCATACGAAGTTTCGATAACAAGTGCAATAAAAACGATGTGCATTTACTTAATTTTTTTTTGCTTACCCTAATTTAGCACAAAAAGGGTGACGACACGACACAAAAATGGAGCCGAATTGATCGATATCCCTATAATCACAACGAATTGATTGAAGGACTTGCATGGCTAGAGAGTATGTAAATCACCTTGCCTGTGAGATCACCAATGGAATACACTTCAAGCAAGAAGAGGCGAGAAGACACCATTGATTTACTGCAATCTGAGAAAAACAGATAAGAACGGCTACACAAACGCAAATCATGCAAATCTATTACGAATTCAAAAAGGCTTTGGAATAGAAATAAAGTACTACTGTGATCAAAAAGTAAGGTGAAATTGTTTATAAAATGGGAATTCATTATTTTTCTTCTAAATCAATTTCATCCCCTTTAAAGTAATCCCCGTTCGATAAAACGTACTTTTGCCAACGCTTTTTCCAGTTCTCGAAGCAGTCAGAATAGTCTTTTCCCGGAATAGCTCTCAAGACCTTCTTCGATTCTGTTTTTATCTCCTCAATCGTGTCAAAGCGGCGTCTCCGCAGTGGTCTTTGATGAATAGCCAGAAGTCGCACGGAGCCAAATCAGGCGAATACGGTGGTGGTGGAACTATATGAGTCGAGTTTTTGGCAAAAAAATCGCGAAGAACCAATACAGTATGACATGGTGCGTTATCATGATGAAGGAACCAGAAGTTGTTCGCCCATAATTCCGGCCGTCCCGGACGCAAGCGACGCATATCGCTCAAATAACATTTTTTGTTGACAGTTTGGCCCGGTGGAAGGAATTCATAGTGCACCACACCACGATAATCAAAGAAAACTGTCAACATGATCTTGATTTTTGATTGACTTCGCCATGGTCTTCTCGATCTTGCTTCACCTTTTCCACGATATTCTCTGGATTGGTCGGTGGTTTCAGGGTCGTAAATCCAAGTATCGTCTCCAATAATGATGCATTTCAATTGGTCCTGATAGTCAGCAAAGTTTCAGCACACATCAACGCGACGCTGTTTTTCCAAAAAATTGAGCGATTTTGGCATCAATCGAGACTTGACGCGTGAGACACAAAACATCTTTCAAAATGGTTTGAGCTGAGCCAAATGATATTCCAACACTATCAACGAGATCTCTTATTGTCAATTGACGATTTTCAAGGCACCAAATCTTTGATTTTTTGAACGTGGCTTAAATGTGGCTTCCGCAACATTTTCAACGTGTCCACACAAGAATATTCGTTCCGCAAACCAAATTTGATGCAAGTTCTTTGCTCAACAAAATCACCTATTGTAAAAATCGAAAAATTCACTTTTGGTTGTTTACAAAAACACGTGTAACTCGGAGATAATTAAACCTTTTGACAGACAGATGCTTGGCAAATGTTATAGACAGTCTTACCAACCTAGGAAAAATAGTTTACCTGCCTACCTAATTCCCGGGAGTTTTAAATGACAATTTCGGCTTACTATTTGATCACAGTAGTATATCACATGTACACTACTACAACCAAACAAAAGATAGTAAGCTGAAGGAAGAGAGAACCGAAAACAAATCAAGAATAACAACTTAGGAGTACACAAGACAGCCTGCCGCAGCAATTAAGTCATGGTTTAGGAATATTACAAGCGAAGTCTGAAAATCTTCCAAAATATTGTGAGAAAAGTGAATTTTGGGGTGTCTTGTGCAGAACATTGAGGTAGTGAACAAGATATCTAAGCTAAGTACGGATCTAATAAGACAACTATCTATTGCAGTAATCTAATAAGGATCTTTTGATATCGCAGCAAGTAGGAAGATCGTGGTCAACAAAAAAATCTGTAGACAGCATAGAAACTAAAATAACGGGCTCATCGGATGAATAAGTTGACAAGGAACGAAAAACTAAAATAAGCAACTCTTGGTAAAGAGGTAAAATACCTAAGAATAACTCAAAATAGTAAGCCAACTTGGATTCCACCCATAGGAGAACACATAGCACACATGGCTACCCAGGCTCTTTTCACAATAAAAATACGGGTGGAGACTTGGGGCTGAATACGCAGATATGGTCACTAGATATACACAACTGTAGTCACACGAATTAGCACATAAGATATCGTAGTATGAAGACAAGCACTTCACAAGAAACCCACTGTAGAAGGACTTATAGTGCCAATGAATGGTTCACTTATGCATCGCAGCTGATATGAGGAATTCGCCAACCGCTGCAATCAAGGCAATGTTCAACCACACGCCACTCAAAAAAATCATTTTCAGATAGGCATCACTTGCGAGTATCAGTTTCAAATTCGAAATCCAAAATCAGTTTATATCAATATATATAAGTTTGTTTATATATCAGTTGAAATCAAAAATAATTCATCGAACCACCCTAAAACGGGATGCCTCTGCATATTGAAACAAATGGTAAGGATGGGCCTCCAAGTCAAAGCATGTTGATTTATACCAATCGTTTGCAGAAATTCACATCTGGAAGAGAAATCGTGATCTAAACTGATGGCTCAAAAACCGATGATGAATGCGATGCCGGAATGTTTTTCAAAGATTATCCGCAACTCAAACGAAACTACCAATTTAAGACCCATACCATAGTTTTTCAGCCTTAGAATTCGAAATAAAAGCGGCGTACATCCATTTAGCCTCAGAAAGCAATCCGGCACTTCAGTCCTAAGTTTTTAAGGTTGACAGCTAGTGTATGCCACAGCCCGATTTTACGTAAAATTTAGAGTAAAATGAAGAGTAAAGTAAAATTAGAGTAAAGTGAAGATTTATAGTAAAATGAAGGAGCGAATGATCGAGCATGAGCAGGATCGACTGCCCAAAACGCAATTAGAATAGATTCGACAAAAGTTTCGATAGAAACATAAAATGGGAACTAGACGAAACCCTCTTCAAAGAGGTTGATTAGCTTAGACTGACTGTAACGACAGCATGATAAGCCGAAGCTTTTCATGTCACCCTCACAAAAGGAGGATAAACAACTCCTAGGGAAAACAGAAATGGTAATAAAATGTCATTTTCTTCATGATGTTCGTGCTCAGTTCTAAGTGATTTTTTGTTTCTAAACTGCAATGAATCCCTTATGAAGATGTGATTACAAAAACAGAAACAAGTTTATTTTAAGGGCTTTTCCAAATTTTAAATTTTTAATGTTTTCAAAAAGAAAAAAAAAAACATTGAAAAAAGTACATAGTCAAATGCAAATTCTGTTGTAAAAGACAAAACAACAATTTTTGATTGAACCTCATTTACTTTGTAATAATGCATGTTTACCCCCCTCAAATATTGTCGTAACAACCCTCCGAGTTGAACGAAGAATAGAAAAAGAAACTGCCCGGTAATTTTAACCTTTGGGATTTATATACGAACAATAATCGTCAAGAAATACATAAAATATGAATCGTTGAGAATTCCTTTTGCTATCATTTCAATCATTATATTAAACTCAACCTAGTACCGATATATATTTATAGCGCCAAAGGACTTTTTAGGGGTTAACATGTGATAATTGGTAATTTGAATGGAATGCTGTGAGTTCATTGATATCCTTTCATACTAGAATCTCCAGCATTTTTTTTATACGACCTCACAATCTTTCAGACGAAAGGTATAAAATTCTTTTATAAGCCTGACTCCTACTTCCCGGAATGTGAACATTTCCTTTTATACCACGTGAGATTATTGGAAAAATATTATCTTATTCGGTGAATAGTATGTAAGAAATAGAAAAATTCTAACAAGGAAATGTAAAGAGATCAAGCCAAGTGCCTATAGATTTATTTATATATACATATATATATATATATAAATATATCTAATTATACATATAGATAATATACAGAAGAGAAAATATACAGAAACGAAACATCCTTACGGTCAAACAAGTGCACTTTCATTGGGTTTAAGACGTGAATAATCACTTTCATTTTGTCGCTGAGTGTTTATCTCTAGTTTCATAATTTTGTCGCTGTATGGTAACAATGTTGCGGAAGGTCCCGGGGCTTTAATTCATAACTATACCAACATATAAACTACATACATTCATAAATGTACCATGAGCCAAAGTTGCGTTGAAGGAATGCATTAAATTTATGCCCCCGATAAAGAAACTCGCCCTTCTGCAGATTTGATGACGTAATCCTGGCATTGAAGGCCTTTTCAATACAGAAAAAAAAAATCAATGCCACAATCTCAATATCGAAGGTGATAAGGAAACCTTTTGGGTATATTACATATGTTTATGTTTTACCAACGAAAGGTGAAAGTTGATTTATTTTCGAAAAGAATGTGTGCGGTAAAGAAGTAAGTTCCTTTACGTTACAAATATGAGTGTCGATGGTTAAGGTGCCTGTACCTCCTTGCGTTGAAAGCTCCTTGGCACTTGGGCGCTTGTCTGCAATGTTTACAAACAAATCGGTCAGGCGAAGGGGGTTGTACAGCATTGAGTACAATGAATGTTTGAATTATTAATTAAAAAGGGATTGCACAGAAATGGAAATTTTTTTATGAGAGTTCTAAGTACATATAAGTCGGGCATTATAAGAGACACATGTATATATTCCCCAATATTCCGCCATTAAGAAGTAGCGACGAATAAAAGAATGTCTGGATAGCAGCGTTCAACTGAGTATAATGATAGTAACTGGCGCCTCGCAGCTGGGTGATTCACGTAATGGTTCATCGTGTTTCCAATAATATAAGTGGGAGTGTCCGAACAGGCGTACGAGCAAAGATGCTTATTCTCCGAAATAAATACAAGAGAGAAGACAACCAGCAGTGTTGAGAATAATAATGTTAGAAACATCAAAGCGACGAAGAAAGTCCAGCGTAAGTATTTTCGTGGATGTCTAAGAAAAATGTTCGTGTTGTAACGTATTAGTATACACGTACATATATTAAGTCTGAATGATGATGTAAACGTGCAGCGGCTAAGGAATCATGAAAGAGAATGCAATATGTTTTCTGATTATCTGAGGTTAATTCATCATAAGTAGGTCAACTCTACAGGTTACCTTAAAAACTAATTTTGGAAAAGTGTACTTAATATCGGTAAATTTATCAAGGTTCAAAGCGTAGCTCAATCTAATTCGTACTTCCTTGTGATATCCTAAGGTCCTAAGTTTTTTCGCTATCAAATGTCAAACGCCAAATTTGAACTTGACAAAATTTTTTGAAAACATCATACTATCATGATACATTACTATGATAATATACCTCAAATAAGTTACGGAAATTTCCAAAAAAATGTTATTGTCGAAAAGTATAGAAATTCATAGATGTTGGCAGTAACGTTTGCGTATACAATAATTGGGCCGCTAACACACTCAAAGAAAGGGACATTCATTCTTATTATTGCAAATGTCCGATAGAAATAATCAGATGCATTGCAAGGACGACATTAGCGATGACAAGAATTCTTAAATGTCTAAACTTGCAAAACGTAGTAAAAAGAGAAGGAAAGATCAGAAATGTATATTTATCTATCTACTCGCCTAGCAGAGGTACACTCAGGAGGAGTAGAATTGATAATTACAATTTTGACCATTGTTCAAATTCTGACATTTTTTTAACACCTCAAAGAATGCACCCCAAACAGATGTTTAATTTGCTCAAAAAACTTTTGGATTCACATGTAAAAAATTGAAAAAAGGTAAAACTAGGCAGAAAGGAACACAATCGAAAAGCGGAATGTTCGTCATATTGCCATAATCGTTCTCGCTATGCGGTAGTACAAGTACAGTCGTAGTCCTTGTAGAGATAAGGTCAGCCGCGACCCGTCAGCTGAGTGCGGATCACAAGCTTCATCAGAAAATAGTCTGACTGACGAGATTTTGAAAATTACCAAGGATCTTAAAAAGGACGTTTTGTAAGAATTGGCGAGCTCTTGATTCTAGTCGATGAAATTCAGATCTTCCTTTGCTAATGGTTGAGGACAGGGAAGGATCTATAAGTGCTCAACACAGTTGCAGTTAATGTTGAATGTATGTTTGCCAGTAAAAATTACGACCGATGGCTTATAGCTTCATATGCTAGCTTAGCAGAAAAGAGCTATGCCACCTAAGACGATTTCGTAAGCTCTTCCTTTTCACAACACAACAAAGCACAGCGACGAAGGTTCAGCGTGTGTGCGCCAAAAAAGTGACTCAACTTACGCCCGGAAACGTGAAGCTGCAGAAGCAAAATGGACGTCCAAAAAAGCAGAAGAAAGTCGTACAAAGAATGAGACACCGGTTCACAAAAGTCCTTATGAAGACCCAAAGAAATCAACCAAGACGATATAAAGAAATTAAAAGCAGCGTGGAACCTGAAAGAGGAGGTAATAGAACAAAAACGGTACGAGCGTTCAAAAAGGTGTACTTCTCGTGAAACTCATTGTAGAATTGACAATCGAGGATTTATTTGAAAACCCACCAATGACTGGATTCTGGAAAATCCAGAATCAGATAAACAGACGATAGCTTCTGTAGAAACAAGAGACATTGCTGTGTAGCATATTGCGAAAGCCAAAGAAGCAAAAAAGACCATTCTTTCTAGAGCAATCAGTTTTGGGTGTGTTTTAAATTTGAGAATCCTGGAAGCAAAAAGCTCGCATACATTTATATTTCAGGAAAAACTTCAATTTGGTTTGATAATCTGATGCTTTACAGATAAGTATATGCCAACGGAAAGTCCTCATTTGATGGGTTTCTTAGGGACCTTCATGACTTTCTCAAGGACACATTTCGGGAAACTGCAAAGTTTCAGATCTTTGAACTCCGCCTATGTGAACTGTGAGAACGGCGAGGCGATGGGGGTACGAGGCGAAACACTGCTTGGATATAAAACACATACTCAAGTGCAAATCCATAACACTGAGCTTTAAGTCGGCGACCTCTTCTGCATCAGCAAAACAACTATTAGTTCATAATTTGCTTCATGCTGGGGTGAATCGGTATTCGGTAGGGTGTCACATCGGGCAATACTACAACAAACTTAATACCGAAACTTCTTTATTATCCTCGAAATTTCCCATTTTGGGCTGCTGTCTAGAATTGTCAAAACATGGTTTCTCATCATGTGAAGTAAGTCGGTCGAATTTGAGTGGGCCAACAAATGTTTTTCAAAACAGAAACGCTGATGCTTCAAAATCGTTCTAGCGACAATGCCTTGTTGGAAATATCAAGTAAAGATATATACAATTCTTTTAAAGGGAATGATTATGGCATGAAAGTTATGCTTCAGGGCAAAATTTTTGGGAAAAACAACCGGAAGAATTACTCGATCAGGAAGCCGTTGTCCAAAGTACATTACGTTCAGCAAAACCTTCTTGGAAATAACTGACAAGTTAAACTTCGAAACGATTCATATGAGTAAATATATGCACGTCTTCCTCCTTCGAGAAATAAGGGAGAGAAATAGGATGTGTAAATAGAGATAATATTAAACTTATAAAGTATGTACAAAGAAAAAGTCATATGCACTTGGAAAATAGTATTAATGGTTGATGATAAATCGAATAATCATTTTTAGTAGGAGCGGCGATTTAAAATGAGCATCAAAAGAAAACAAAGAATCTGATGCCATAAGGACTGCTGCTATATACAATTTTATGAAGGACACTTGGGAAACATAGACTTTTTGGAAATGCGCTTGGTGGCTACATGCAACTACAAGTCAAATGAAAAGTAAAAACAAAGTCAAAAGAAAAGTCGAACGAAATTCAACCTCGTGTTGGGCTAGGAAAAGAAACTGCCTGACAAGGTCATGGTGGCTCTAGATGCTGACCTAAATGACAATTGCACCAGATCTGTTATGTGCTGTAGTGAAAATGTTGTGTACACGCCAGGTGGTGTTACTAGTAAGGATTGATTGCTCAAAGGATACAATTATAGTTTCAAACAAGCTATTGCAATGAGGAATTCAATGAGTAGTCGAACCACAGTGCTGGGTTACGGTAGGTCCCAATACTGAACTAGAAAATCCATTGACATAGTCAATCAATTGATATAGTCCATTGACATTCAATGGGAATCCATTGATATAGTCAACGATTTTTGGTTCCATTTTATGAAAAGGATGTATCATTGTGTCCGCCTTCGTCAATTCTCTATAACCTAATGCTTAATTTGGTCTTGATCAGGTCTCGCATCGAATTCTTTCATCTCATTGTGTGCCGTATTTAATTCTTGAATACGAGGAGCTTCAATCTACCCTCGTCGATGTTATCGGATGCTTTTTCGAGATTCTAATTCTAGAAAAATCTAGGACTTTTTTTCAAGATAAAATTAGAATCTAAGAGATGCTAAGTTTTTGATCATAGTACCGATATAACTAGTAGCGGGCATTCATTTTTTTACCACTCCTGCGGGATTTATCTTTGGTTCCGAATGTGAGCCACCTCAAAAATCGAGTTTCGAAATAATTAGCATTTTGTTATATGAGTTCGGGTGACTCTATGTTGACTTTATTCATTTTGCAGGCATGCGTTGGATTTTTAAAAAGTTCCAGAGTTTAGGGTCGTTACCAGGACCTGAATCAAGCATATTGTCTCGAGTGGTGTAATAGCATAGCAGAAAGCGGTTAACAACTCGCTGAATTAAGATGTCTAGTGCTGGTGTACTTTTCCGGCCTTCGCTTTCATTTTCACCCCTGACGAGAAATGTGTTTGACGTTTTTTAACTTTTTATAGTTGAAACTAGTGGATTAAACTATGAGTTGAAAAGCATCCGATGAATACAGGTATGCAAAGAACCACGCCTTGGTGGGAGTTCGCTTAGCGGCTCAGTAATGACAGTCCCAAGCCTGTGTAAGGTGGGAGGGAGAAAGGGAGAGAGCTTGTCGTCTAATGAAGTCGAAATTTAGCCAAGTAGGATGACCGAAAGGTGGATTCGAAGCTAGATTGAAACGTTTTAATCATTTGGTGTTTTGTAAAGTGATCACGTTGAAATGATGACACACGTTTTGAAGAACTGACTGAGCGTTTTATGATTTCTCGCTGATTGAAGAACCGAAGTAATAAAGGAGAACGGCGTAACGAAGGGCCCGAGATTGTAGTTTGGAGTTGGCAGTTGGGAAGGACGGACTGTAGTATCTATGAAGTCACCAATAAGGCCCCAAAAAATTGGGGCCGAGAACAAAGGGGTACTGAGGGTAATCGGAAGGAAGCCGGACCGATGTGCGATGAAAAATCGGAAGACTGAAGAACTGAAAGATTGCTGAACTGAGGACTGAGACACATGAAAAAAATGAAGAAGGAAGATGTGCAGAACGAAGCAGCGTAGATCACAGTTGGGAAGAACGGATTTACTTGATAGACTTGACAGATGGCTATAGGACTGCAGGTGACGCGGTGGGCTGATAAGTCTTAGCTACGGGTTAGTCTTTTTAATCTTTGGGAGAGCCGTCCCCACGTACCCGAGGTTTGAGGAAGGGCAATCAGTCCCGTATGTCTGGAGAAAAACTAAGAGTGTTTTTCGGACTATGGAGAAACGCAACTCGACCAAAGATTTATCTGAACCACGGGTTGTTTTTACTGTTACTGTCAGCCCCCCACACCACGAGGAGCTAAAACATGTTGGTTGTGGTTTCGAAGGCTTGAAAATATGTTGAGCACGAACCAATGAAGTTCAGGAATCCAGTTAGCTTAAACAAGGCTCTGGTGGGAGGGGGATCGTAGGTAACGCAGTTTATTGACTCCGTCGATATCAACGGCAGGGTTCCACGTTAAACACTTCGACTTCATATGTATGCAAGTTTATTTTCAGTGCAGAATTCATCGTGATTATTGCCTGAAACTATAGTTTTATTTGACAGGCTCTATATATATTTTTCAGGGCTTGGGAGATGTTCCTGTAAGCTAAAGTTTAGAATGGTCCATAGTAATGTCACGAGGGAACTTATTGAATTGGCCGGGTCTTTAAGTTGCGGGTTACATGTTGTGTTGCTTTTGTTTTTCGCCATTGTTGTATCGATTTTCGGAAAGGGTTTTGCAACGAACTCGAAGTTCATAGAACAGAGGGTTGTGATATATGATTATCACGCCTGAATATCTGAATTTAAAACTAGAACCATTGGGGTGAATAGAGCAACATGACCATTATGCATCATCGGACCATGGTTTCGCATTATTGCAATTCAGACTGTAAGGATCAGCCACGGGGCAGGTGCGGACATAAAACCAATTATGACTTCAACTTTCCTATTGTTATAAGTTCACTAAATGCTACTTACCAACATAAAAAACTTTCAATTGAAAATTTAAATCGCGAGTCGTGATCACCCTGTAGACTTGTTTTGAACACTTCTTTTGGGAATTCGTTAACGAGAATCAATACTTCAAGCGTCTTGCATGCTAAACAGGTATGACCAACTCAAAACAATACTTAAACCACTAAATCAGAAAGAGTGAAACATTTCTCCAATAATTTATTAACAAGTGGAACTACCATTTCTGTTTTAAAAGCAAAAGTGTTGGTGTATTAAAACCGATAAATTAAACCAATTTGAAATCTCGTATTTCGCTGAAAATGTTCGTATTCACCCCACTAGATGTCAGCGGTTATATGATCCTTCTTTAGCGTCAAGTTTATCGTTTAAGCAAGGTATAGATACATTTTATGAGTCACTACCTTCGAATTACTCGGTATATGGTCCAACGGTCAGAATATTCGCCAACACAGCCCAATCACAACCGGTTCATAACTATGCTAAGACTGATATATCAACACACTCAAACATTCACTTTTTAATTAGAAATGCTAATTGCGAGTACAAGACCTAACTATTACAAAAATATTTGAAAACAACAGCAGTAAACATACTTTCATTTAGATCGCACATGCTATGTATGTTATATGTTAAGAATTTTTTTGGAAAATGTAAAAGCTCTGACAACCGTTAAACAGTAAAGCTTAAGTTTCACACCTTTATCGAAATCGAAAAATTACTATTGAACAAGCGCAATCGAGAGAAACCTGTTGAGAAGAACGAACGGGGCAGTAGGCAGACAGGTAAGCAAGGTAGACTAGAGAAGACACCGAGCGACCTTTAACATACCATCGGGGGAGCAAGAATAGAGCGCGATAACAAACAGACAAGTGGAAAACGAATGCATTGCCATCAGATGTTAATATGGAGAATAGGAAGAAGTGTTTCCTGATGATTGCTCGCGTGTTTTCGTCTTTTTTCTTTGAAGAGATACGGTAAAAAGCTCTTAGGTAGCATGCAGTTCATGCCTGGAAAATCTAATCATGCAAATCATAATGAGACTCGCCACGGTTGCGTTCCCCACTAAGTGCTGAATGTAATTGGTAGAGTAAGCAAAGAAAAAGGTACTTGCTTCACAAAGAAACGGCGCCGGCCAGGAATGGTTTGATCGTATTGACATATCGGTAGGTAGTTGCAACTATTATCTAATTACCAGTTACTACCCTTTTTCTCAGAAGACGTCAAAAGCACGATCATGAGTAGGAGAACCAATTTAGAGATCAGCATTTGAGTTTTTTGATCTTCAGAGTTTAAGGATGCGAGATAGGGGATATCGCAAAAGAGTCTTTTTTTTGTTAACAGGCAATACAGCCAATAAAAGGCTATTTTCGAATGTGGGTGCTAAGTAGTTTTGAGAGTTTAGCGAATTTTGTCCTTACGATTGTCATAAATTTCTGGCGCTCTTCACGTTGTTTTGTTGGGACCGCATTTGCAGATGTCACTTTATCCTGTAAGTTTCATCGTCTATATCACATCCCAGAATGCTACAATTTCAGCGCATCTCCAGGACGCTTTATAGGCGATCCAAAATTATTTTCGAGAGCATCATGTTTTTTGAATGTTTTGCACACTATATAATTTGCTGATCAATTCACGATTGCTGATAGCTGGTTTTGCCTTCTGGTACCCAGGAGAAAAGTAGGTAGTACCGAGCGTTTCTTTGATTGTATTTTATCTAACGATTGTTCTTTTTGATATGGTTTTTGCATACTATATGCAGGCTGCTAAAACTGCGATATCGAAAAAGTTGAATAGGAAAGCATGTAGTCACTATCTATTGTTGTATCTATCACTAATATTGTCAACGACAGCTTTACTTCTGATGTAATCCTACATTGCCTCTGGTGGTTTTTTCTAGTACTGGTTAAACTCGTCTTATAATGGACTGTCAAAAACATTGTCACACGCTTTTCCTTGTGAGCTCGTAGTAGCAGGTTGCCACGTTTTCATGGAATTTCAAACAAATTGATTCCACTGGTCGTATATTGCTTGGCAGTATTCGAACTTGAATATACCTCTAGGTTTTTTTCGCAGTGTTTCAATAATTGAAACAAATTCATATCATTAAAACTTCTATTAATAGTAAAGGTTGAAAAAAAAAGTTAACTGCACCGATAAAAGTAGTTCAGCGACAGAATTTTGACGGAGTCTTCTCTCTGTATTACTTTTCGTATTGCAGATTTCCGGTACTAATGCAAATTTGAAAACGATGCACACCCGTCTTTTCATTTTAGTGTATACGTGACTTAAGCATTTTTGGTAGGTTTTGACGGAATGCTCAACATGTAAGTAGAGACACCCAGGAAATATTTGTTCTTTCGTTCGTCATTAAATGAATAGATTAATTCTTCTTGGTTAAAAGATTCTCGTATTTCAAGTACAGATTTATTCCGGTCTTCGAAGATTCTCTGCACACGTGCATTTCTCACAAGAACCACTGCTAACATCAGAAGCATATGCTTTATTAGAATCTCTTCCCTTAAATATTTCCTTTGCGAGTTGCTCCTTCATTTCCTTTCCAGAAAACTTACATAAGCACGTAAAGTTTGCAATGAGGAAAAATAGGAAGATTTGATATTTGTTATCTGCAGCGTCTAAAACACATAGAACTGAAGGGTTTTCATGCATTGCAACAAGAAATGTTCTTAATTTTTGTATTGGCCTGATGATTTGCACTGTTCAAAATCTTGTTGTCACTAGAAGGCAATATGTGTTCGTGACCTAGGTTAGAGCTCAATAATTCAAAGTTAAATTTAAATATAATTTGAATAAATACTGTCAAATATTGAGTTAAAATTTGAAAGTTTTTCGTGAGTAATCATGGCAAGATATGTGTCATAGTTACTAATGATAGAGAACGAGCAGAGACGAGGGTCAAATTTCAATGTACATTTGGCAATTTTAAGGCGGAACAAAAGGGGTGTTGGCGTCGTATCAAAACTTCCAATGAAACATGGATTAATTTTCTCAAACCCAGTACAGTTGGTTTTTAAAGCAAAATGACCCAGGTTTCTTTTCAGATTTTAGAAAAATATAATTCTCTGCTATTTTATTTGCTTTCGAGCAAAAAATTCGAAATAGGATTTTCTTTCTCATTGTTTAATTAGTCATTTACGACAAATGCAGGTTAGAAGTGGTAAAAGGAGAAGACAACATGAGTAATACAATGAAGATTTTGTTGCGAGAACCGTCAAAGTTCAACCAGCAGTTATGATACTGTCTTCCGTTTTAGCAGTTGGATTCGGACCAATGTAGTCAACAGAATAGTCAATGCTCACCAGTATTCTGAGGTCATGGTAGAAGACATATTAACTTCATATTCCAATGTTACACTGAACCTGAACCACCTTGATCCATGCCATGGAGCCTAGTACATGAGAAATTTCTTCTCTTCCATGGAACCTGTCGATAATAATATATGAAGCCTCTTGAAATTCAATGCTTAGTATCGTAATAATTCCACTGTGGATTGGTAATAAAATGATAATATTTATAATATTTGTAATAGAAGAGAACGTCACAGATTTTGCCGCGAAGCCCAACGTTCAAGGGATCGAGACGAGTCACATTCACGAATGCTGGCATATAGGTCGGCTAGAAAACTCCTTTGACGTCCATTATAAATAGCAAGGCTCACTGCTGGCACAAGTTCGGTGAGGACATCAACAGGGGCCCATGGGGCTTAGGTTACAAGCTTGATATGTGGAAACTAGGAGTCGGACGGAGGCCCTGTGTGCTTGAAGCAAATAAATGGACGAGGTTGTTCGAGCGCTTTTCCCTGTGCATGCCGTCCGACTCCCAACGTTTCATACGGAGAAAGTCGGGCAAAAAATATTTGTAATATATGAGAAAACAGTGAAAATATCAATTACATCATTGAGAAATGTATTGACAGTATGCACGCAAGAATAAAATCGTTTATTTAAGCTGAGAGTGGACTTAAAAAACATTCGTCTTTAAAGACATGTTATGTTATATTCAAATTGCTTTTTGAAGATAATATGCAAAGCAAATGAAAACGTTCACTCTATATATTAAAGTCGCTTTTGGAATAGGATTGTGAGGGGCAACAGTGTAAATTTGTTCCTAACTTTTTGATTAGGTACTATACAGTGGCACAGTTTGTTTTATCTACAGGGTAGTGCACAAGTTTCTAACCTTCGACAAGAAAAATTAACCCATATAAATTTATCAGTAAAAACTTAGCTTCAAAATAAATAATTCATAAAATTCAAATTTTCTTATAGCTTCAATTAAAATTTAACATAAAGAATGAAAACAGAAATTTAAACGAAATTACGATAATTTTTTACTTATCTTTGAGACTTTTATTTAAGCTTCAGTAAAACCAGGAAAGAAAATTCGAAGAAGATTTGTCGGCACGTCTCATTACAAGTCTTATATGCAGAACTGTAATTACTCGTTTAGTTTTTTGTAATCCTTAGATGTTAACTGCTAGTATAAATAACGTTTTGAAATATAAATTTATTTATTCATCTTTGGTAACTTGAACTGAAAGTATTAACTATATCGAAAAAACTTAATTTCAACGATCTTTGTATAAACACTTAAAACTATGTGAATCTTCAACGGATTGATTGGACCTTTTTTGGGGCAATAATGGTACGTAGAATAATATAGTAAAATATAAAATAATAATAGGTGTATAAATATGAAATGCCGATTTTTTTCTGCTTGAAATATGCATTTATTTGAATAACAGAACGAATGAATTCAATAATCAAAGTATTGGCCATCGTTAGCTATGACCTTTTCCCAGCTTTATGTCAAAATAATGGATTCCGTCCCAGCACCACTTCTCATTTTTTGAGGCTAACCACTCAGCAAGTGAATTTTTAACTTCTTCGTAAGAATGGAAATGCTGTTCCAAAAGTCCGTGCTGCATCGATCGAAACAAGTAGTAGTCAGAAGCAGCCAACTCTGGTGAATACGGCGGGTGGGGCAGAACTTCCCAATTAATATTTCCCAAGTAGTTCTGGACAGGTATTGCAACATGCGGCCGAGCATTGTCATGTTGAAAAAATGATTTTTTCATGTCTTTGGTGAAATTCTGGTCGTTTTTCCTTAAGTGCGCGGTTCAATTTGATCAGTTGTTGTCGGTAATGCTCGCCAATAATAGTCTCACCAGGTTTCAGCAGTTCGTAATACAAAGGTCCATTACTATCCCACCAAATACACAGCAAAGTCTTCTTTCCATGAATATTTTGGACTGGTTGTTATGTTGATGGCTGGCTTGGGTCTACCCATGATTTTTTCCGCTTGGGATTGTCGAAATAAATTCACTTTTTATCGCCAGTAACAATCCGATGCAAAAAAAAAAACCTTTTCTTTTCTGTCTGGCAAGCAAAATTTCACAAATGGGTTTTCGCCTTTCGATGTCTCTTTCTTTCAATTGATACGGCACCCATTTTCCAGCTTTTTGGATCTTTCCCATGGCTTTTAAACGTTGTGAAATGGCTGCCTGAGTAACTTCCAACGCTTCTGCCAACTGTTTTTCAGTTTGCGAGTTGTCTTCATCCAATAATGCTTGCAAATCTGTATCTTCGAATTTTTTTGGTAGTTTTCCACGGTCTTTGTTGCTGACATCGAAATCGCCACTTTTAAATCTTTTAAATCATCGTTCACAAGTGTCTTGGCTTGGGGCATGTTCACATATGCTTCCACTAACAATCGATAAGTTTCTGCTGCCGTTTTCTTCAAATGAAAGAAGGTTATTAGACTTCCCCGCAAAACCTCTTTTTCTGGCACGTAATTCGACATTTTTGAAATGAAAAAAAAACTATGTTGTTTCTACAATCAAAATCTATGACATACTGGAATTTGTTAACAGATGTTTACTCTCCAGAACGCCGTATTAGTTATACCCGACACAAACCTTATGTAATGCTTATGCCATCTGCCAACTAAAATCCGCATTTCATATTTATAGACCTAATAATTATAATAAAAGAATGGTAATTACAAATTCAAAACGTATTGCTATTCAACGCATGCAGTGATTGGGGTACAGCTGCTACTTAGATTATAGGAATACTTAGGTTTAGCAAAACTACCATAAAAAACTTTGCAGTGACCAGGAAGGCATCGGGATATGGATATGGAAGAAGTGGTCGACCGTCGGTACTTTCAGCAAAAGCTAAAAGGCAAATTCGAACATTTGCCGTAAAAAAAGACAAGGAGTGGGGACGGAAAAATTTATAAAATTGTTTAACAGTTCTCCGTAGGCCCCAGAAAAAAGTTTCGAGGCAAGTGAAGAAACCTCTACTTTTCAAGAATCCGAGATGTGCTGAATTTCTGCCAGAATCTCGAAAGCCTCAAGTTGGTTGATGACAACGCTCGTGTTAAAAGGCTGCGTGCAATCATACTTTTTACAGAGGATTCATGGATTTAACTGCACCCAAAACCCAATCGATAGAATATGATACTGAGAACGATACCGCAAATATTCCCATGATACAGAGTGCGTAATTCGATTTAAAAATCCTGTTTGCGGGCAGAGTGATCAGTCGCGGAAAAAGCTAACTTCAGCAAGGAATGTTAAAATTAAGGAGTGAAAAACCTACTTCAGCTATCTGTTTTCTTTCAAATTTTACTTTTGCAACACTCTGTACTGCATCCATCAGGCACATCAGTCGCAGCAGTTAGAGAACAATTTATATTTGCTAAACTGGGAGATATAATCACTGGACCGTAAAAAAGGGCGCAATGTTGCCAGGACCAGCCTAGCACTCAGAAAGAACAAGCTCTATTTTTGAATTTTTCAATATCCTTGGTATTATAATGGACACCTTCAAAAGAAGGTGCCTTAATTTTCAATACGTTCAAGTAAGTTTTCTTAGACCATGTCTCTGATACCTTAAAACGATTGTTCAACCCTATCTACATGTAACGTGAACTATTATCGGCACATTGCCGCTTTTTTTTGTATACCAGCGTATGCGTTCAGGTATCGGCCTAGGCATAGGTGCACCAACCACTTGCTTTTACTTCTGTGTTAGCTATTTGTTGATCATTGAAAAGTGTAAAAGCCAAGCGACCAACAATCACAACAACAACAACGACAACAAGTTTATTGTTGCCGCTGCTGTTACTATACTGCATGCAGTTCAATATCCAACTTACTGCTCACTTACTCCCCATTAATACGTCCCTCCATCATACCGATTTGGTAGAATAAGTAAAGTGTACAGAGTCTTTGATTGCAACCTCAAGACGCGATCGCGACTTACACTAGTTCGCCTGGTCTTGGTCTTCGTCTTTCCGCGTTGTCTTCAAGAAGTTTCAGTTCAGTTGAGAAGTTTTTAAATAAAACAGTTCCAATCAACAATTGACGAAATAGTAAAAGTATCTTCACAAGTGCGCATAGCTTTGAAGTTACTAGAAAGTCCTCTGCGAACTTAATCTGACGATTTTCATCTTTTTTGAGGATATTCCGCTGATCTGAGAGAGGCTCAAAACTGTTAAATTTTTCTTACTTAATTGCTTAGCGTTAAATCCGCGTAATTATCCACATATCATAAAACACGGAACAAAGTAACTTGAAAATCCAATTAGTGTTTTTGTTTTCCTTTAACCAGTGCATTAATTGCGGAAAACTCTACAAAACTAATTGATTTTTTATAATTTCGCCGAAACGGATTGGATGTGATGTCAACCACAAAAAAGTTCAAATAAAAGTTTATAGGCAAGCGAGTGTACTCATATGTTAAATCGCGCGTTGATAAGCACTAAAATCAGTTAAATTCAAGTGGAAAACGAGTTCTTTGTTTAGAAGATTGAAAATCATTTCAGTTATTGTTAAAAGTTTATCGATAGTGAAAACTAATAGGCAGAAAGGTAATTACCACTAAATTTTTATTTCAGTTGACTATGTGTGCACACATGCTTGTCATAACACTATTCTGGTGAATTGCATGATTCGAAGATATGATTTGCTTGTATTTTACCATTATAATCATTGTCTTACAGGTTCCTGCTTTGAGATATTTGTGTCTTAAGAACAAGATATGTTGAATATCCAGAATTCGAGATTTTTTTTATATAATTTGGGTTTTCTTTCATTTCGTATGCAAATTATTATACACTTCAACGATACAAAATGTATTAAGTTATGTAATCAAGTTTTAAAATTCTTGAAAACATAACTGGATATTTTAATGATATACACCAAAGGGTACTGGCCAATATCACTTGGAATTTTAATAGCATACGATTTTATAAACATACGTGTGCATTTTTCTGCGCTATAAATCAGTTAATATATGTTATCTGTGTGGTTACGCCTCTCAGGGAAAAGGAACCTGTTGTCGACTTATTTTGAGGAGCATGTTTCATGCAGTAACAGCAGAAAATCTTAAATTGAGGTATTAGTGATTTAACTTATCAGGATCAGTAACATCGTTCGATTTAAATTTAGAAAAGAAGTGGAAAAGACACAGGCAGTAAGCGAAGGATTTCACCCAAATTAATGGAAGCATTCTAATCTCTTTAATTGAATTAGTTGAATGATAACTAGAAAAAGTAATTTAACATTCTCAAAACATACATTTGATATTCTTTCAGTCTTCACATATTGATTAAATCAAAAAATACGTCCCGAACGCAAAAACTATAAGATCGTGTCTCATTTTCTAAATTGGAATGATGGAATTTTGTTTTTCGTGCTGTAAATCCTGCCTTCAAAAGGACATTGTTCCTCATTAAAATTTTGATGCAATTTAATATACGAAGGGTGTGAAAAAAATAAATGGAAAACGGTCATGATTAAAAATTAGTTTTCTTTTCCAATGTAGTCTACTAACAAACCAATAAATTTTCTTTTCTTTTTTCTAAATTTAAATTTTTTTTTAAATTTTCTTTTCTCTAAAGGAAAACCTTTCAAAATATGATTTTCCTGTTTTTGTTTTTTAAATGCACCCACATCGGTCATCAATATCACCGAGCTTTTCCTTATGCCAGGGAAATAATTAAAAAGTATTAGAGGCTAGGTCTGAAAAAAACGGTAGGTCTGCCAGCACCTCGAAGCAGATTGCTCAGAAATGTGTACGAGTAGGTTGCCCTGTTTAAAAAAGTCTTTTGTTTGGAGGTCATCCTTCTCTTTTCAAATGAATGCCTTCAATAAAGCTTCAGAGCATATTGAAAGCCGTATTCCATCAAAACATTCAAAGTCAATGTTCTCATCTATTCTATAACCATTACCCCCGAACAAATCGAAAAAATTGACACAGTAGCCCTTGAAGCATTAGCCCGGAGTTTAAAACTTCAAATTGCAAAACTTCGGTGTTGCTGAGTATTGGCTTTTGTACAGTCACTGCTTGGTTTCGCCGGATCGGATCAGACAGGAATTTTTTAAATGTTTTTAAAGACTATAAACATAAGCTCTAGGAAAGTGAATTCGTCTCATCTTTTTTTCTTCGTCTAATGTGTTTGTCATCCAACAGTCGCATACCTTTGCGATAAGGAACTTTGTTAAGGATTCGTTGAATGAAATCAGTCTCCTTTACTTCATCGATGGTCAGCTCTTGCAACGTTTATTTTCAATGGATAATATGTATAACTTAAATTTTCTGACGCAGCGCCCGACTACAGGATATAGAAGGGAAGAGTCTTCTTAACTAAGTTAGCGTTTGTATCTCCAATAGATCCTTTTCAATCAAACTCTTCTGTTTGGTTGGGAAATTACTTTCCGCTGCAACCCACAACTTTTTTCATCCAAAATGCTGAAGGAGTGAAAAGTAAATTTAAATTCAGTTTGCTTAGCAGTTCAAAGTCCCTGCTAAGGACAACTTATACGGCAAAACGCGATTGATCAGTATGTAAATACAACGAATTTTCTCCGGTAAGATGAGTTTCTGGACATGTGTTACTATATGTTTTCCTGATTAAGGACTAGAGCTTATTTCATTCTGCACACCGCCATGCAGATATCAAAATTTAATGTCTCTTACTACTGTATTCACTACATTTAACATAATTTACAACAATAAAATAACCAAATCCAAAGACATGAATTCGATTGCTTAAGGCATTTTACTCGAAATTGTGTTCGAAAAAATGCTCAAAATTTAGATTTCTTAAAAAGATCAAAACTTATAGGTGCGACTTGATTAAATAATTTAAGACCATTTTCGGACCTAACAGCAAAAATGGTGGTTCCAAAAGGAAAAAGTCTTCAGTGGAGCCACCTGAATCCTGATGAGAGTAATTTGGTTGGATGAGCGCCCTAAATCTTCTTGTACCAATGACATTGGGAGAAAAGCTTCCGGGCTATTCTGGGAATGTTCCGAGTGGTCAGCAGGAATTAAATTTTTGCTTGCAATCGATAATAATATATCTCACTGGCTTGTATGTAAATTTAAGGGTTGTTTGGATTATTCATGTATTGAGAACCTGCTGAACAAGAACAGAGAAATATATGATTGTCAAATACTTTTTTTAAAAAGTCGAAGAATATATCAAACTGAAAAAGAACTCCGTTTCTCACAAAGGCTTTTCTCTAGATAATACGAGGAGTTCTGACAAATCACGTTTAGGATGCTTCTTCGTGGTCTCAATTCTTGAATTAATTCGTAAAAATCTTAAAATTATGGTAGAAAATCGTGGATTTATACACAAGCTGAATGTCATACCTACGGTTTACACATCATTTTACATTAACATTTAAGTATAGAACGTTCCTTTTTGCTAGGCAAGTTCCAGTTTTGTTAATAACCGATAGAAGTTCCACCAAAACTAATTCAGTCGAAAGACATTTCTATGAAAATAGTGTCAATTCATAATTTTGGCCAGGGATCCATAACTGTCAGTAGTGTCACTTGTAGTACTTGAATACACCAATACTCTCTTAAAAAAAAACAACAATCGGAACAATTGGTTGGATCAGATGAATCAACTCCAAAGAAGAAAAGTACTATTTTACCATATGGTCAAAGTGACTGTTTTTAAGCCTTTTGATAACCTAGAGAAGAGTGATACCATCAATAGTCAGGCCATATGCAATAAAGGAAATTTAAACTATTCCTCAAAGGATCATGTTCACCAGATGTAGAACTCGACTGTCATCTCTATCGTATCATTTAAAAATTTAAGCATTTTCAAGTCAATCAAACTACCCATTGTCACTTAAAAATTAGAAATGAGTCGTATTTGCTTAGCTTTGCCAGTGGGGACTATCACCAATTATTGCAATCACAAACACCGCGGTCCGAGAGACCGTTCAATATAAGCAGCAATTCAGCCAGTTCACAACGTTCCTTGTCTGTGCATTTTTGCCGACTGTTTTCAGTGTAACTCCTTGTTCAGAGCGTCGCACCATATTTCTGCACCAAAAGGGGGAACAGAAAGCGCAACGTTCATAAGGAGTTGTCTTCTTGAAACGGTGGGCATCCACCGACATAACCATGTAAGTACCGCTTACATGGTTATGTCGGTGCAGCCCTTTCAGCTGTTCCTCGAAGATTCCTAATTTCCTCGAAGAAAATCATCTTCGAGTCTTTCAATATACCCTGGTATTTCACTTCTTGGTTTGATCCCTAATATTGTTAGACCTAACTATTATAATTTGCTGCGTTGCCGGGATGATCACTTCGGGTTTTTCCATGAAAACCCATGAGGAGGAACCCACGAGGATTAATTTCGCCACTAACTCTCCACATAAGTATATTTAGTCGTTGAGTTTTTAAAAGCTTCACATGCTCCAGTGTGCATTCATTGACAAGCGTCTGCATAGCCGATCAAGCGTAATTCATTCAGCACCTCAGACCGAAAAAGTCGGTCATATGAAATAGGTCCGGACTGAGGATGCAGCCCTGCGTGTCATTTGCTACAACTATCATCCGAAAGTTACCTTTTGTGGTATCGTAGAGCACCTCAGAATTGGCCTAAGATATTTTGGAATTTGAAAATATACATTCCTAGAACTTTCCAAGTTCTCCCAGAATATCTGCCCATCAACACGGTTAAATGCATTTTGATGTCCAGAGCAATAGCAGGACGACGGGTCACGTGGAACTGCTCTGTGCCTCTGTTCGCTAAGCCGTGCTATCTTTTCCGATTGCACTGATGGTGGAACAACGTGCTCTGTAGTTCTATTGAGTAAGGATCCCGGCATAACAAATCCGTACACAAGGCTTTCCCTGATGAATTTTTCGAGAACTTTGCTGGCCGTGTCTATCACACATAGTGGGCGTTAAAAAGATAGTGACTTGGGATTCGCCTTCTTCTTGCAGATCAGCACGAATTATGCTCTTTGGGAACACCCTGTCGGGCAGGCATGCGTTACATACTTCATAGAATAGATTGCTTTCTCGAAATTTCCGGTGACCACCAAACTTGGCGCTTGTCGTGCCGAGGCCTTTCTACGTATAAGGAGTTTGCAAAACCAACGGTCTAGAATTTTTTCACTTCTTGATTTTTGTTAATAATTTGACTCGAAAGGAAAACTAATAAGGTAACACGTCCAAATTACGAAGAAAATAACTGAAATTTCAGCTTAGTCAAAGAGATAAAATACTTCCTTTAAATTTTGTAATTCTTTTATGTTTGAAATTGATTTTCGACCGTAATCATGCCAAAATCGAAGTCCGAAATTTTCATCAATTCAAAAATAAAAGAATCACAAAATTAGAAGAAAATTTTTGATCTCTTTGACCAAGCTGAAATTTTAGGTTTTTTTTTGCAATTTTTTGTTAGTTTTCCTTTTCATTCCAATTATTGAAAGAAATGTAAAAGAAAAATTCAAGACTGTGGAATTTGCAACAAAACAAAATTATAAGGAAGTATTTTATCTCTTTGACCAGTTTTTTGTGTGTATTTTGTGATCTGAATAATATTACAAATATTGAAATTTCAGACCAACATCCAACATTCAGATCACAAAAAAATAATCCAAGAAAAATTGAAAATTGGAAAACTTCAAGACGGCTGTACCACTGCAAACTTCAGACACTTGGTCTTCATAGGGGCATGGAAAACTTACAGACAGACGTTATGTGTTTGATAGTTGGACTACAATCTACTTAAGCTGCACATCCTGATATTGTGCCAATAGAACTTTAATAAAACTCTCGTTGTCCGTTTTCTCAGTATTCTAGTGGAGAATGGAAGATTGAACTTGGGGCTTCCGGAAGTATTTCATCGGTCTCCAGCGCGAGGTACTGGTGATCACTGGCAGAGTAATTCTCCGGGCTCTCAAACTTTGAACCCTTGGTGCTAGGATCACTGAAGCGAATGTTACGTCAGATATGGTTTCAACGCGGGCCCATCATCGGCAAGTAGTGTGACCTGTGTTCAACGTGACAGATCCAAATCTTGCTGCCAAAATCAGTAGCCTTTTATGCCGAGTATCTGATTGAGATATATTCCATTTAACCGCTCTAGTGTTGAGATAAATTTGAATGAGAATGTGGTCCACTGTTCTAGAAACAGCGGCTTCTAAAACATTGAGTCCACGTTGAAATGATGAAAAAGATTCGTTCGGTGTTTGGTATACACTTAAGATTGTGGTTCCCGAAGAACGAACTCAAATGTAATCATCTCCTCGCCCAGTGCTTTGCAGCTGTAATAGAGCACTGTTTCGAAACTAGGTGACTGTAGTATCCGATCCATCAGCATACTATTTTGGCGAATTCCTGGTGTGATGCAGTTCTCTCGTCTCTCGCAAATTGTTCAAGTAGATCTTGGGCGTTTGTGCCAAGGTTTTAATTTGCAGGATACGGGGCACCAGGTATCTTGGTTAGGATTTCTACTAGATAAAACTAGAAACTTCCCCACCAACGGGAATGTCCTTCAAATGGTCTGGCTTACGATCAGACTCCTAGAAAAGGATACATATGCTTCTTTTGTACACTTTTTGCTCACATGTCTTACCTCGTCACGATTGTAGGACAAGGAGTTCCTGTCGGTCCCCTCACATCCCGTTGCGATATTTCCATATCCGGGGCACTTGAAACACCAGGGAGGAATGTTATTCACCGAGTCCGACTCGCAGTATCCATTTCTTATGAGCTTTCTGTCTCTGTGAGGTTAATAATAGCTATGCGTTAAACCCTAATATATGGTATGGTCAACCAAGCTTTCCGCTCGCTTGGTGCAGTGAAATCGCATTCTAAGGTTAGAGTCTGCTTAGGGCAGATTGTTTTTCGTCTGCGGTTGTCTTCCCGCGATTGTTTTTGAGGTTATTTTTGAATACATCAACAAAAGGCATTTGTTGTATCTGACCGAACTTTACAAGTATTTCGCCTGACCGAGAAGACCGTAAAGCTTTGATTTTAATTTGAATATTTTCTGAAAGTCACTTAAATGTATCTACGAATTGAAAAGTCTGCGCATAAGTTGTGGTGCATTTAATTCCACTCATTCCTTTCTTTAACGTATCTGGAAAAAAATTTCGAAATCACGAAGAGCATACCTTAAAACAAAGCTGAACTGAATGTTCAGCGGCTTTAAATTTTTCTAAAGTTGATAAGTTGGTCCTGAGGGTATAATTAAAATAAGTGATCCTTATTTTGTTTTGGAACGTATACGGAATTTAGGAGAATTGACATTGTGATATGTGGTTCTGACCGTGCCCCACAATCCATTGCTCGCTCTTCTTTCCCGATTATGTTGCCATGTTGCATTGTAAATAAACATAAAAAATATGAGTATAAGGTGTCAGATAATTTGCTATTGTTTTCAAGCAAATTAAAAAAAGTATTATTTCAAACGACAGATTACTAAGTAATCCGAGTTTCTACCTCATCTTTTGGTTTCGATTTGGCTGAGTCTGATACCTTTAGCCTCGATCTTTAGTACATCTAAATTTGATTTATTCATTTTTGAATTGTGCTTGACAGTTGGAGCAAGCATGCGTAGGAGACACCCGAATTACGGAAATTGCGTGCACGCTTGATGATTTTAAATTTTAATGTGAATTTTCAGCTTCTTCTCCTTAGAAAAAAAGCTGATTCGATTCTTTTTCAATGGTTTTACGCGGTTGTTGACAGTGTCAAGGGTCGTTAGCTGATATGATGAGAACTTGTTACTCAAACTTGAAATTCATTAAATGTTAATAGTTACTCAGTAATCACTTATGTCTAGTGAAAAATAGGATAGAAAAAAAATTAATAAATCTCTCAGTTCGTTGACATGGTCCAATATTACATAGTCCGCCGGTACTCGCCGCTGACAAGACAAAGTTACCATAGTTGTTATTTAAGTTAGACTTTAATTGGCCGGTTTAATGTGTATTTTATACATATTTTATATCTATTGCATGCAACCACACACATGTGGTAGATTTAAACTTCTGCATAATGAAATTTGTATTTATGGCCAAAGCTAGGTCTCGGCCGGCAACTTCTCTATACTGCGAATAGGTCCAATCATGACTCTTACATGCGGCTTGTATCTACGATTGTATCTGAGTTAAGTTTATGTGGAATGTGTAAACTTTCATGAGAAATCAAGACATGTAAGTTAAAGATTAAAATAGTTACAATGCATTTTTTACTATTTTCATTTTGTTATTATTAGTATTGTTGCAACATTCATATATGGACCGATGATAGTGTGGGCGATTGTAAATCTACACCTTACATACTGCGCTTGCCGATTGAAGTCAATCTTTGAGTTTTACTTTGTTTTGTCTTTTCCATAGATAATTTTGCGTTTCTATTTTGCTAATGCAATTTGTTTTACTATTTACGTTTAGGTGAGATTCGTTTTGTATGTAGATACGATTTCTGGCATGTGTAGAGTATTTCATGGGCGTTGAATTTTAAACACACGCAATGCATGAAGGTTACTGCAACATGCAAGTCCATTTTCGATAGAATATTATGCATGAGGCGAGTGTACGTTGAAAAAATTCGTTTTTTTCAAAGAGTGTTCCTATACACAACTGTTTTTCAGGGTGAATATGTGAATTTATTTGATAATTTGGAAAATCGGACTATCATCTGTTGGTTAGTATTCAAAATGTTAATCTGCATTGAAATGTTAATCAGTATGAGGGGCGCGTTGACTTAGTTTTTCAGTTTGATATGATACATTTTTGTCAAAAGAGACCTTTTTTCGAATCAAACAATCATTTATTATGGTTTCTACACATGACGAGAAATAAATCATGGGGCCGTGAGATATTACGATGTTTAAGCGTATGTAGTAATCTCAAAATATGAATAAGATGTTTCAGAGTCACATATCTCTCTGGTTATTCGTATCAGATTGTAGCATGACATATTGAAATGTGTTGCCACAAAAATGTTTTGGTGGGGTGAATTTGGGGGCGTAAATATCACCATTTATAATTTGAGGTTTAACCCTTTGCACTCGAAGTTTTTTTCAATTTTAGTAAAAACATCTTATTTACATGTCAGTTAATGATATATGCATTAAAGGAAAAATCATCGTTGTATGTTAATATTTTTTTAATTCTTTATGAATACATATATATATGAGTTTTAATACATATACAGGGTGCACCATCTAGACAGGACCTATTTAAATGTTGAATAACTCCGCCATTTTTCAGCTGATTTTGACAAATCAGCCAGATTCTGAAACGTCAGTCATTGCCATTTCAGTCATGCATCGATTTACGCCAAAAAAGCGGGCTGAAATTGTAGCGCTGTTCATTGAAAACAATCGTTCAACTGTGAAAACTGTGCGTGCTTATCGTAAAAAATATGGGAGACATTCGGCGCCTTCCGCCAAGACAATTCGTACTTTGGCGAAAAATTTCTTTGAACACGGGTCTGTAGCTACTCGCCCGCGACCCATTCGACCGCGTCCGCGACGCTCCAATGAAGTTGTTGAAGCGGTTAGAGAGAGTGTTGTCGAAAATCCAAGTGTGTCGTATCGCCGTCGTTTTCAGCAGCTGAACATGAGCGGAACCACTTTAACAAGAATTTTGAAGGATGATCTCAATCTTTTTCCATACAAAGTGCAACTTACTCAAAGATTGTGGGAAACGGACAAGCCGCGTCGCCTTGAATATGGGAATACGATCGCAAGAAAGATCGATGCCGAGCCTGATTTTTGGGACCGAATTTTGATGACGGACGAAGCTCATTTTACGCTCTCTGGCGGGGTCAATAAACAAAACTGTCGAATTTGGGGAACAGAGAACCCACAAATCATTCACGAAACACCATTGCACGACGTAAAAGTTACTGTTTGGGCCGGAGTGTGCTCGAAACGATTATTGAACCATTTTTTTTTCAAAGTTGGAGAAACCATCGACGGTGCACGCTACCGTTGGATGTTGGCGCACTTTGTTTGTCCGGAAATGCGTAAACACGGTCTGACGAACTTTTATTTTCAACAAGACGGCGCACCTTGTCACACCACAGTTGCTACTATGAAGTTTTTGCAGAGCAAGTTCCCGGGACGCGTTGTGTCGAAAAAGGGTGATTTGGAGTGGCCTCCTCGTTCGCCGGATTTGACGGCGCGGGACTTTTTTGTGTGGGGCTATTTGAAGAGTAAGGTGTATGCCAGCAAATCGAAGACTATTGAAGAAATAAAAGCTAATATCACAGCGGAAATTGCTGCTATTACGCCCGAAATGTTGTCAAATACAATGCAAAATGCCCAAAAAAGGGCCGCTTTTTGTGTGTCTAATGGAGGTGGTCATTTGATCGATATTGTATTCTGAGTGAATTATCAATAAATGGCATTGTATACCTTAAATAAATCTTGTTCATTTTCCAAAATCGGCTGAAAAATGGCGGAGTTATTCAACATTGATGGCGCACCCTGTATATATCTAAATGAAAAAAATATAAAATTATTACATTTTGTAATCATCTAAAGTGTTATACCTCCTAAGCAATTGCCAATATGAAATCTTGGGATTTTCTAGACAGGTATCATAAAATTAATAGGTCTACCATCTTTCACCCGGATTTTTTCTATTGGAACACACTAAAAAATCTTTCTTGGTTCCAGAACGTATAATGTGTAGGTGGTTGTTGAGCCTGCTCTCCGTAGTTGGTGTATAAGTGTATTCTCGAGATGTGCTGCTTTATCGAAAATTCCCAATCGGTTGTTTCCTCAACAATTTTACGAATTTCAAGTGTCACATTGGTTTTTCATTATTTATTTTTTCAAGAGAAGTTTGCGACATATATGAATTTACTTTACACATTTTCATCCCCAAGAAAAATAGTTTTCTCTACCATTTCAGGGATTTTCCCAAACAACAATATGTTGTAGCATATTGGTCAGCTCGATCTACTCTACTTATATTTTTTGTGTAATCAATAACAAGTTTAGGTTTTTGTCCTCTGACTTATTCAATACCGCGTACACTTTTATCTACCGATATCAACCACGTTTCATTACAAGTACTTAAAAAAGTTACAATCCTTTTGTCCTTTCATGCGAGGACTAGAGTTTTGCCTTTTCTGCGAGCCACTGTTTTCTTGCCTCTTGAAAAGTTACCTGGAAGTAGCTGAAACTGAGTTACGAATGCAATCGCACACAAGTTCATCGAAGTTTTAATGGCAATATGATTCTCGCCAATTGAACCATATAAGAAAATTGCAATACAGCATGACTCTGTGTCTCTTTACGGCGTACATTTTAATAGCTCTGTGTCCGAATTAACCTGTAATCATTATGTATATGTTGTCCTATGGAATATGTGACAATGATTTATGAATGCAATCGAATAATAAAATTTCAAAATTGTCTGTCAAGAGTATGATGTTTGCGAATTTTTGCGTTTGAGGTTTGCTGAATAGTTTTCTTTAATATTATTTGTAGCTTTCCTTTTTGCTTGTCGTTTGTTGAATTTCTTTATTTGCAGTTGATTTCAGCTACTAAATACGATTTCGTGTGAAATTCTACGCTGTAGACCACTTGGGGAACGCGAATATGAAAAAAGGTTAGGGACCACTAAAAATTTTTTTTCGCAATTTTTATTTGGTTGCACTGTACTTGTGCTGATTATCTATAAAAATGAAGTCCCAGCTCATATATCTACAAAATTATCAATGTGAAATATTTCGGACCGTTGCGATTTCAACGCTGCAAACTTAAGACACCTAACGAATTTCTGTTTTTTCGTTGTCATTGTTAAGCATTTGTCATTTGACATTTGTTTCTATTGTCCGGTGACGAAAAAATTCATTTTAATCAGTTCTTCAGCAAGGGGTATGCTTGGATAATACCAGTCGGTATACGTGTGATAACGTTTAGTATCAGGAACAATGTCCAGTAGTTTTCTATAAAAGTCTAAGGGAATTCTGGAATGGGCAGACAGATCAGGTTTTCTGAGGTTTTCAGAAGTAATATTGTCGTATTAAGGCAAAACCGAATAAAAATAATCGGTATTTGAGACGGTCAAAACGTAAATTCTAATTCCCTATTTTGTGGGTTTAGCTGGATTATACATATGTCATACAACATATTTTTCCCTTAAATTTTATTATGGATTCATCAACGCAAATCGACTGATAAGGTATAAAATACTCGGAAAATTTTGAGTTGATGTATTGTAAAAAGTTATTAGCCTGTTGAATGCGGGTCCATCAACCTGTATTTCGGCCAACTGGTATATACTTCTGTAAATGAAGCATCCACAATATTTGTTGGAATCTATCTCGGGTTAATGCGTCTGAAAAGAATGGAATTTTACTGGTGAATTCGATAAACCAATATTCTTGGAGATTTGCAACCGACATGATTCTCAAATTCAATGAAAGCCAGAAATTCTTTCCGATTAACAATACTCCAAG
Organism: Stratiomys singularior; assembly: GCA_954870665.1. Classification (NCBI taxonomy): domain Eukaryota; kingdom Metazoa; phylum Arthropoda; class Insecta; order Diptera; family Stratiomyidae; genus Stratiomys; species Stratiomys singularior. The sequence continues at coordinate 34,826,086 of OX940879.1, forward strand.
AACTCCATGTTGATCTTTTTTGATAATTGCTTTCCTCGGAGTTTTGAATTTGCGTTATCATTTGTCTCTTTTTTATTGACTCAATCAATGTATTCGTAAAGTATAATCAAAATATATCTAATGGTTCTTTTATCGGTGGAATATGGAAATTTGAGGTGAAATATCGAAATCCATAGGAGATGGAATATTATCCACTTCCGAATCATCTATCCATTCGCGATTTTCAGTTGAATCTGCTATGTCTTCTACATTTTCTCCTGTATCACTTTCAGATCCCTCATTATCACTTACAATTCTCGGTTTGTATCGTCGTATAACAGGAAATATATCCCAATCCTAAGAATCAAATTCAAAGCTTAGTTCAATATTGTAATCACGGCTAGGAGCGTCTATATTATTTACGTTATGTTCACTATAAACTTCAAAATCTAATTCATCGCTACTATTGTCAGTTTCAAAATAATTTTAACAAATTTTTCTGTTATTTGCCATATCGGGGATATAAATATGAATTAAAATAAAAAACAACAGAAATTGATACACTCCGCTGCTGAATAACAGGATTTAAATCATTTAAATCCAAGTGCGGAATTTTGCTCAACCCGCAATTGTCTTCTATTATCCAGAGCATAACATTCCGCAAGCTGCGACCATCATTTGTCACCAAAAGCGAAATATCCTACAAATAGTTTTTCCTAATTATTTTTTTTGGTCTCTATGTTAAAAACTGAAAATTATTTGCATTTTCTCGTAGTGGAGGCCTTGAGTTTGAAGAAAAATTTTAAATGGCTCCGCTCCGGAGCCCTTGAGTGCAAAAGGTTAACAGTTCAGATATATACGAACGAACTCTGATCACGCTACGCCCTCACTATCGAAAGAAACAATGAGCATAACCTTGATGTTGGATTTTGACTGACGTGCCTTTTTAGGGCGAGGAGATCCACTAGTTTTCCATTGGGAACTCTGCATTTTGGTCTCAGGGTCATAACCATACGCTCAACTTTCATCAACATTTCATGAGCTTCTTTGGCATTCTTTGGCAACGTAAAACTAAACTAAATGTTAAGGCGTTGTTCGAAATCCATGTTGCGCGACAGACATGATAAACTCAACCTCACTCTAGCGGCTCTGTCAGCTGACTGACAATTTTGAACGTGTTACAACTTGTCCCTGCCTGTCTCAGCTGATCACGCTACTGGACAAATTACAGCATATGGATGTAGCGTCAGCAGTTGCCGGTATAAAAATTCATTCACCGCATTTTTGCCTATACACCACCATTTTGCCGTACAACTCGTATTTTCATATATTTGCGAACAATTGCGCCCAATGTATAGAGCTTAAGCAATAAAATATACCAATATAAAAGTAAGTCAATTTGAAAGCATTTATTTATTGTCCTATTGGGGCAATGTTTCCATACTAGTTAAATAGTATGCTTGATTTGAGTTCCTCCTGAATACTGATTGCAGCAACTGATGCGAATGAGCGCCTTTACTCCAATCCTCTTTGTGAAAGATGATGTCTTCTTTGAAGAAGAGTATAGTTTCCTTGAACTTCAATCCTTAAAAATTAACCGTATCAAAACCGCGTATCAAAATTGGATGAGAATTGATTCCACCAATTCAATTTCAATTGAATTTTATTTATTTTTGAAAATTATTTCAATCTGTTTATTTTTGCAAAAACTACAAAGTTATGCTACAAAGGACTATCAGGGTGATTTGAAAGCATGTTTTTGAAATAGATTCTGGAAATGCTTGGATTGTAACCCAAATATTCTGGAAATCCGACAAGCTTGTTAGCTCGGCAGAAAACTTCATAATAGTGCAAGTTAAATCGTAGTTCCGCAATTCGTCAAAATTTAAACCAATGTCTACGATACTATATACATGGTTGAGTTTTTGATGGTTAAACAGATGATTGCAAATGATGCGTTTTCCAGAAAAACTTATAATTTGATATTTATCGAGGTTCAAATACAGTTGATTTGTTTAAGACCATTCATAAAGTGCATTTAGTTTGTCTTGAAGGAGTTTCGTTGGGGGCGTTCCCATATTATAGAGCTTGAGGTGATTGGCATTAAATAGCATTAAATAGCTGATATATCAGATAGTTTTCCAGACACATCGGAAATAAAGATGTTGAAAAGAAGAGGACCAAGGCGACTGCCTTGTGGTACGCCGGAAAACACTTTTATATTCTTCGACATAAATCCTTGAATTTTTTTATATATAAACATTATCTATAAAAATATATAGGTAATATTTATATATAAATACTGTCTGGTTATAAATATTGTCTACTTGTTTGAGATACGATTTAATCCACTCCAATATAAGGCCACTAACTACACAATTTTTTACCATATGAGGAAGAATTTTGTAGTTGACGCAATCAAACGTCTTACTTAAGTCGGTATGAATTGCGTGACCTTTTACTAAAATAAATTTGGTGACCTTTTTCAACTGCACAGAGGATACTAGAGACCATTCCAGTGAGATTTGATATTGTCGAGCGATTTTGGTGATAACCGTGCTGTTGATCGTTTAGTCGACGTTCAATGATATGGGATATTTTCGAACAGATTTTTTCAACGAATTTTGAAATGGCTGACAGAATGGCCGTTCCTATCTTATTTTCAACTGATTCCTTGCCTTTATTTTTATAAATCGGTGTCAGATGTGAAATTTTTCAAGTAGATGGGATAGTTCCCAAAAAGAAAGATTTTGTTGATCTTTGCATTGAAATGAAAATCGAGGAGGACGTAAATCGGGCCGGGTCTTTTATTGCGATTGAGGGTTTCTAATGCATTAGATATTTAATATTCCGAGTTGGAGTAGTTTTCAGGGTCCGGTAATGCTGAGGTCATTCCTTGAAGTTCCTTTGGTTTTTTAAACACTTATTCCCTTTCAGTGTTAACTATCATACTTTCGCTTCTTATCTGGATGTTAGTCTCAATAATGTTGTGCAGATCCAGCTACCGAGTTTGGTCATATTCACCACTTCATTGTGTTACAAAATGCCTTCATCAACTAAGCAGTCCTTGTATTAGTTTGCTGTCTAGTTTAATTCCTAGATATTTTATTTAAAATCTATATCATTTTATGTATCACAAACTTAGTTTGTTGTTTGTCTGCCATAGTTTAGGGGAAATAATTCCCGATTTCTGGCCTTTTACGCTCAACATAAACTCGGTTAATTTCGGCCCTCGTTTTAAGGTAGTTTATTCTCACCCTTACATGCAATTATGAGACCGCGGTTTCCATCAAATTAGGAATAGATCCCGACAAATTTTACTAATCAGTATTACACTATCAATAATGGTGAATTACTTGGACGTCTTTTTTATTTAAGTCTTCGACAATGATATGGCTTATCAACTGTATCGTAAAGCGTAGCACCATTTCCGAGCCTCAAAAAAATCGTATCGCTTGTTTTTTCGTACTACCTGCTAGTATCCTGCGAAATTCTATGCTGTAGTACGTTAATGTAAAAAATATGTAAGAACAGGCAATCAAGGCGAAATATAGAGAAAAGGCGAGTTTTTGAAGGCAAGTTTTTGTTTCAATATGAAATTTTGTCCTTTTCTGGTTTCTAGTTTTATCTTTTCTTCTCTGTTAACTTTTCGATACAGGTTTAATTGGTTTAAAACTTTGAAGTCAATCGCCCAATTCAGACCAGATTGACTATAATAATATCATCAAATTATTTCAGGCGAAGAGGGATTTTCAACAATTTTCGCTAAGAACAGTATCAAAACCGGAATTTTCAATTATTTATCCTTTTAATTGAGTTTCAAATGAATATACAGTGATGATAGATAGTAAAACCCTAACCCAATCATCCGCAAATATATCAAACGTCTTCGAGCGACGGGTCCTGACGCGATTTAACGCAGGTTTGACTCTGTTGACGAAAACAGTTCACCACTGCTCGGATTTGAAAATTGGAGGACGCGGTCTATGGAGCGAGGTACTTGGAGGTGCTTGCTGTGGGAAGCGAAGGCCCGATTGTAGTGCAACAAAGAAGAAAAATGATAGTACTACTAAGTTCTGTAATGAAAATGCGTTCTGTAATGAAAAAAAAGTGAAAATGTAAGTTCTGTAATGAAAAATAACTGTCTGGATTGACATGTGATACAGTGCGCTAGAGAGAAGGAAAATGAATTTTACGCTTATTAGGTTGTTAGTTTAATCTTTTACGGAGCGAACTCTCGTTCGTAAAGTGAGTTTAAGCACCCATCGACGCCCGTCAGGATCGTTGGTGCCCACAAGGGGTTGTTCTTTCATCTCTACTATCGACTCTCGTAGCAGACGAAGTCAAACTGAGACCGTCAAAAACTGGTGTGCTATGACAAGTATATGCAAAAGAGAAAGCACGAAGGGACACTGTATAATACAATGCAAGAAGCCCTTCGAGTTGAAAACAACTGATTCCAGGAAAAAGGTTTGTGAGTCAAACTTAATAAAATCATTTTGGTGAATTTTTCAAGGAGATGAAAAAAGGAATTTAAACCATATATGTTCATTGATTGTAGTTGTGGTTTCAACATGTAATAAAGTATTTCGTAATGGAGATGGATGGTATATTAGGACAGGCTATGAAAAAGTTACCACAGCTCTCTTTATGTGCAGTAACATGACAGAGAAGTCCAGGACCGAAAATCGAATCCTTTGGTGGATCTATAACATGATGTTGAGTTTAATCATCACATCCGGAGAATCGATCTGGATGGACAAAATCTAGGAACTAGAGCGAGGGCTTACACACAATCCAGTCCAGCGTTTGGTATCCGTATAAATCTGTAGAGCCCTAAGGTCATGTCCTGCAGCAGCCCCCGAGATAATGTTGAGTTATGGTCACTTCATGTAGCGACAGGAACCGCAGCGACAACTACAATGTTAAGGATTTTCCGTGAAGGAATTCAAAATGAGATCGGAAATTGGCCACAAAAGCACGAAATTCGACAACGTGTCTTCATTCATATGATCAACAAAGGATCGCATGATAATAGTATTCAGCTTCATAGCGAATAAGTCTCCAACGTTGAATCCAACATGTACCTCACAAGATATAATGCGATAAGATGTCATCTGAGGGAAGAGGAGTTGGAGTATTTGGGCTTGGCAACAAGCTGCTGATACGAAATATGCTAAGTGTCTTTCTGGGTGAGGTTTTTGAAATCGCTGTAAGCTTACAATTTAGGCAGAACAGTGGGTCCAAAGGTAAAACTACAGCTATCCTATCAGAAAGTAAGGAAACCTCAAAAACGCTAGAATCGGTGACGAATATATACGCATGCGAATCGAGAAAGTAGAGAAGGAGCTCAATTAGTATTTATCGGCCAAAAACGTCAAAGGCCAAATCGGCCAAAAAGGCCCTGAAATATAATTCTAGTTGATAAAGGAAAGCTAAGGGGATATTCTCGAAGCAATCCACACGAGAGGTAAATCTGAAAAAAGAGCCTGACAGCGAACGATGGGTGAAGATTTTGCGATTTTGCGGAGGAAATAATAATGTAAATTTCAGCACATTAGGAAGAATAATGACAGAAAAGAAGACAGTCTACAGAACTACCGAAACTAACTTTTTTGTCGAAAAGGAATTTGGATGCCTGAAATAAAAGCAGACCATCTTCTTCCTTAGAAACATGAATCTAGGTGAGGTACTCCAGATGCATCAGAAACCGGAATTATTAAATCATTGTGAGTTGACGTTCAAAACTCTCAACAAAATGAATCGATTAATCAATAAATGCCTTTAATAAATTAAATTTTAAATTGTGTACACCATTCTTAAAAAGTTACGTTAACGTTAACCTACACTATTGTAGGTTATCAAATATTAAGCTGTGGGGGTATATCGGATGAATTTTCGCGGCTGAAGTTTTATGCGTAATATAATTGAGGTGAATTTTTCGCAGCGCAAGAATAATCAATTTCCGTGCCACTTCGTGTTTTTGACTGCTTCACTGCGTAATTAAGACCACTATCATTGTTCATATTGTTGTTACTGAATTCTGTTTACGTTGTTGTCAATAAGGTTCATACCGTGAATACAATGCTAGGAAACTGCGATCCAAGAGCAAGGTAAGATTTCGACATATAGCACCCAAACGTCAAGTGTTTTTCATCAGCTGCGGCTATATATGTACATTTACGTATTTAGGTTGCCGTGCGAAAATACGATGCAAGGAACATTCGGAAAATTCCGCGGTTTTGACACATGTCATTTGTCAATTTTTTGTGAATTATTCTAAAATTTCATTTAGACAAACTAACAATATTCGCACCATCCTTAACAAAAAATACAGTTTCTATGATATCTGTTATTGAGTTTGATATAAATACTGAAATATGAGTATATATGCCATTTTGACATATTATATGTCATTTTGACATATAATCTGGGTATATGTATTTGTAACATATGTACTAAAATGATTAACAATTTTGAAGATAACTAAGAAGGTAATACAATATTTTGGAGCCTAGAATCCTTTGCATTCACGAGTTCACGTACATGATTGTGAAATAGAAACGAGAGAATCTTAGATTATAAGGAGAGAACAATGAAGAATATGTAGTACCCTCGGGCGATTATTGAGGTCGTTAATAAAGACGCTCAAATACTTCGATTTCTCTCAGTGCATTGATTCATTCCCAAAAAAAATGGTCTTAGCTTCTTTTGGGGAGTGACAATCGGGATGAAACATTGATCACATTATTGAACTCTATTTGCAGCAACCCCCTTAATTTCGTTAACTGTTTTTCTCTTATCGTATAGTTAGTTTAAAGATCTGTAGCACATGTAGATACTGGTGTTTACTGGCTCTTTTGCTAAAAAAATATTCGTAGGTCAGGAAAACAGTTTGCTAAGAAGTCAAAATAGCCATTATACTGATATAAATTGTGGTATTAAATATTTTTATTCATATTAACAAGACATCTATGGTAATGCGGAAATTTCTTCAAGTTTCTGAAACTAAAATGTTAACTCTGTACACAAAGTTAACTAGCATACACTTCAGTCATTTCAAGCGCACTTTTTTATAAGTCTTCGTCGGGTGTTCTTCTCATGTTCATTAAAAATGACAAGATCTAGAATGAAAGTATTTATGTAGGTTAAAACATTCTCCTACCACATGAGGTACGCTTTATGTGGTGGCTTATGGTTTGAAAATTGTTTCTTTTTTTGTCAATCAACTGATCATGTTGGCCGCAAAATTTCAAATCGTCTAATCGTTTCCGAGCAACGAGGAAAGTCTCTGTTTAGTTTTAGATAGGTGTTCCTTACGTTCGACATATGGGTCTTAACCTGCACGATATGAAATTCGTTTTGGGAGAAAATCTGAACATAAAAACTTGCTATTATTTTAAAAATATTGAGATTAATATTTTTTATTCTTGCCTTTCATCTAACTTGCGAGTATGTTGTTTAATAATATCTACTGTTTACAATTATGTCTGGGCTTAACCAAATCCAAGAAAAGTGGTTCATGTTGGTATGGGTGTGCTCATTTTTATGTCAAACATTAATTTAGACAAACAGGAGAAAATTACACAGTAGATGCTTGGGTCGGAATAAAAGATTGCTTACACACATGTGAAGTTAATACAATGCTATGTGGCGAACAAAATGGATTGACTCGAATCACTTTCGTTTTACTTTTCCGATTTTTTGAAAACTTTAAACTTTGTATTTGCTTTTGAACACATGAAATATATCGAAGGCTTAGTAGGGCATTAATAATTGATTATAACACTTTCGACTGGATGACGACATATAAGTAAAAGAAACATAATCAATCATAGTTACCTCAATTGAATTTCAATTTAAAGTAACAACGAGGCAATAGCAATACTCTGAATTTTTCCTCATCGGGTTCAAGCGAGGAAAACATCGGCCCGCCAAAAACAAATGAAACTGAACTGCTAAGATACTTTAATTTGTGGCCAAAAAATATTTATAAAGTAGCGAACTAACTATACAGCGGGATAAAAGGTGCAATTGAATATCATTTGTTACTTTCAAGTCGGTTGGAAATCAATCATCAGCGGTTAAGACTGTTTAATTCAATTAAAGCGTACTATAATTTAAGAAGGTGTAACTGATATTTTAAACTTCTCACTTGTGATAGTGAGTCGTAAGTATTTTTTTTCTTCTGAGAAACAACCCGGAAAAAGTAGCTTGTCGTTAATAATTCCTCTTACTTTATGCGTGTTTGTGTTACAACATTAAACGCAGCATCTTTCTTCATTTCGTGGTAATTTATAATCGTATTGAATATCCACTTACTTGCCAATAAATTATTCAGCGCAGCCCAGTTTGAAGCCGTATTTTAAACATAAGTTTTCCGGGTATTCAACAAAAAATTCCCATTCGAAACAATCTATCACTTAATTTTCGATAAATTTTCAAAAATTATTCTTATTTTCAGCTGACTTTTGTCATATGCAACATTTGTTAAGGCTTGCCATCCTGTTTCAATCGACAATCATAAAGGGTGTTTTTTTTAGAGGTATAGAAATTTGAAATGAAATGAAATACAGATGAATTGTTTTCTTTGCCATGAAATTGGTTTTGTTCGAAAGAAAATTCTCTGCCATTCTTATTTGAATATGATTTCGGGCATGTGAGCGCCACGACTGGCGCAGAAACGCGCCAAACAAGAGGTCCAATTTATGACTAGTCTAAACATTAATTAGCGCCCTATCTCGCCAATTCCGTGGCGAATGTTTCCATCCGAATGGTCAATAGTCTCGGGTCTGTCGCCATAGACGGGTGGCTTAACGTATTTCCACAAGAAATAGTCCAACGATTTTAAATCACATAATCTTGCAGGCCAGTTCGCAGGTATAAAACGAGAAATAATTTGCTCACCAAATGCTTTTTTCAGTAAGTCGATTCCGCCATCCTGTTCACCTATTCTGGAACGAGAAAGTCATTGATCATGGCTCCTTAGCGTTTACCGTTAACTGTAATGTTATTCCCAGCAGCATTTTTGAAGACATATAGACCAATGATTTTATTGGCAAATAAAGCACATCAAACAGTCTTTCTCCAGATGTAACGGTGTTTGGACCACTTGCTGTGATTGCTAATCGCTCCAAATGCGGCAGTTTTTTTTATTGACGCACTCATATATTCATTCATGACAGCTGTCCCACCATATCTAGCATTAAAAAGCGTTGCCAACTTAAAGTTCTATACCCCGTAAAAAACATCTGTTACTAGTTCAATTGAGAAATGTCTGTTAAGAAAGTCATTTTTCACGCTTTAGGGAAGAATTTTTGAACGATTGTCGATTGTCGATTGTCATATTCTTAGTTTCGGGTGACAAAAAATAACAAAAATATGTATCAATAAAACAAAAAGTATATATAAAATGCTCAATCCAGCAGTAATCCTAGGAGAACATGATTAAAAAGTTGTATGTACAAGATTGTAGAACATGAAAAAAAGGAAATTTCCCGTACATTTTATTGCGTATTTAGGTGTCATCTGAAGAAAGTTTGAACCAGTTTAAGCATTCTGCATTTCATGTAATTTTAAGTTCATTTGCATACAGTTTTAAGCGAATTTTTTAAGTTCGTTATATTTTTTAATAAACGAGGTCTGTTCAAAAAGTATCCGGAATTTTTAAATTTCGCCTGTCTGGAGAGTCCAGTTTTTATTGTGTTGGTATACATGCCCCTAAAATATGATAAAATTTTCAGCCATATTCACTGTTTACTTTGTCAGTGGTAGTCGCTAAGGTTCGACGTGTTTTTATGAGCTCGGCGATTTTTGCTTGTTTAAACAATGGAAGAATTAAAGAGTCAAAGAATTTGTATTAAATTTTGCGTAAAAAATGAAATAAAGTGTAACAAAGTGTGTGAAATGTTACAAAAAGCCTATGTTGAGTCTACTATGAAAAAAAAACAAGTGTTTACGAGTGGTATAAGCGTTTCCAAGATGGCCGCGAAGACGTTGAAGATGACGAACGCTCCGGTCGACCCAGCACGTCAATAATCGATGAAAATGTGGAAAAAGTGGAAAAATGGTTATAAATGATCGCCGAATAACAATTGGAGAAGTTGCTGATGAAGTTGGCATATTAATTGGCTCATGTCATAACATTTTTTCAAAAGTTTTGGGCATGAAACGAGTGGCAGCAAAATTCATTCCAAAACTGCTGAATTTTGACCAAAAAAACAATCGCATGAACATCGCTCAGGAGCTGTTAAATGACGTCAACGACGATCCAAGTTTGCTTGAAAGGGTCATAACTGATGATGAAACATGGGTGTACGGTTATGATGTCGAAACCAAAGCACAATCGTCCACCTGGAAGCATTCAACATTACCAAGAGCGAAAAAAGCACGTCAAGTTCGATCAAATGGCAAGGTTTTACTTACTGTTTTCTTCGATTATAATGGCAAAGTGCATCAAGAGTTCTTACCACAAGGTCGTACGGTTAATAAGAAGTATTACCTTGACGCTATGCGACGTTTGCGTGAAGCAATCCGAAAAAAACGTCCCGATTTATGGAACAAGAATTCATGGCTTTTGCACCACGATAACGCACCTGCTCACTCGTCGTTGCTTGTTCGTAATTTTTTGGACAAAAAACAATACCGTAGTCATGCGCCAATTTCCATATTCACCAGATATGGCTCCGTGTGACTTTTTCCTGTTCCCAAAGTTCAAGAGACCCATGAAAGGACGGCGTTTTTCCTCGATTGAAGAAATAAAGGCCGAATCGCTGAGAGTGCCCAAGGACATACCAAAAAGTGAATATCAAAAGTGCTTCGAAGATTGGAAAAAACGCTGGCATAAGTGTATTATATCTGAGGGGGGGACTACTTTGAAGGGGACCACATTGATGTAGACGAATAAATAAATATTTTTTTGAAAAAAACCAAAATTCCGGGTACTTTTTCAACAGACCTCGTATTCAATAAAGGTTTTGATTGTTGTGCACCAGCTAAGAAGGCTTTATTATCTGGAAACAATGTTAAAAGGCGACTAACATACGCATTCATACTAAGCTCGAAGGAAGAATTTTGGAATACGATTTTGTTTCTTGATGAAGTGAAATGTAACATTTTCGAGTCGAAGATTTGTACAGAAGTTACCAGGCTCCATGTGAAAAACTTATTTCTTACAGTTAAGCATGGGATCGGTAGTGTGATGATATGGCGAGGAAAGGGTGCCAATCTAGTATTTTTCAACAAAGCGATAGATGAGAAAGAATTTTTGGAAATTGTTTAATTTGTTTAATTCAAAGTCAAGCGCTAAGCAAATTGGAATAACAAAATAAATTTCATCAGTCGAAGAGAATGGTCCTAAGCATTCCTAATGACAATTAAAAGAACGATTAGTGTATAATATAAAATCAACATCGCCAAATCCCTGCCAATCACCAAATCTCAATTCTATTGAGCATCTTTGGGACTTTTTGTAACGATTATTTCGTAAACACAGCTTTACTAGCAAAAAGGACTTTCAGACCAAAAATTGTCTAAAATTATTCTTCACGAAAGTCGTAATCTTATTTTCTAAATGTCAAAGCACCTCAAATAGCTTATCCAACAATAAGGATATTTAATGGATTTCATTTAATGGATAATGGATTTCATTACATTCCGAAGTTACATAATCTAATTCAGGATTTTTAGATAGGATCTTTATGAATTGTAGTGAAAATAAATTATGTCGCTGAAAAAGAACGAACGACTGAATTCCGGTCGAAAATCGATCTCGTAAATAAAAATAAAAAAAGTCGCAAAACTAAAAGGAAGCATCCTATCTTTTTGATTAAGTTTAAGCATTTTGTGAAATGAGAACTACTACAAAATACCAATACAAAATAATAATAAATACAAAAATACCAAACATTAAAAATTTGCTTACACGAAACCAAAAAATTATAATTTCAAAAAGATTCGCCCAGGTTGTTAATTACAAAAATCAACAAATTTTTTTAGAAAATTAATACTTTCTCGCATGTCCACATCTATCCTTATTGACACATTTCAAGTGATTCAGCAGACTAAGAATGAATTGAGGTAAAATTCTACGTCCATTTTTAAATGAAACCCCTTTTAGCACTCCATCTTTGAATAAACTGAGGTGCAATGAATCCTTCAATCCGGATTTACTATTGGAATACAATACACTGACTGAGGAGAAGGGAGATGAATCACATTTGGGCAGTTATATAATAACCATTCGTTCTTGAACTTATGTCAGGAGTAATTTTTGCTATATTTGAATAGATCTAAGATGCCCATCCTGAATAACCACAGATCCAAAACCTGCATAACAACGTTTTTGTGAATTTTTTTCCTAAACGTGCATTTTTTTCCAAAAATTAATTTATTTCAAAAGTAATTTATTAAAATCATTGTCATTGAAATCATTGAAATTTATTTATTAAAATCATCAATGTCTTGAACAGTTCTGTGTTTCATGTTGAAACTCTAAATATTTCTGTCTCCATATGTTTTAGCTTTCTTATACCATAGCGTAAGCTCATACAGCGCTCAAACGCAATATCTAACGCTATTCAACCAAAATGATTGGGATTTTATTAGGATTTGTAAATTTTCTTGCATTTTTGCGAAAGGCAAGAATACCCCTCTCAAAGGTTTTGTCTAAAAATGCCTTACAGACATAAACCTAATAGCACTATTTCTATCTCGGTCTAAGAGGAGTCGCTTGAAAGTGTTAACGCTGTATCAACATACGCTTTGTCCATACTTAAAAATTACAATATGAATACTTTTTGATGCCAGCATTTTTCCTGTTCTGCGTTATTATTATAATATTTTTTAAAGTCAATAACAACACGCACTTTGAAGATAATATGATGATCCTTTCAAATTTGCTAGATATGCTCCCGAATTTGTTCTAAGTGCAGATCTTTTTGGGACTTTATACTTTTGTTTTCCTTTAGCTCATCAATTTTTATTAATTTTCCGATACATTTTCTGTCATCTTTTTCGAGGTTACATAATCTCATGAATATCTTATAATATACTATCAACTATACTAATTCGTGTCATCGTTGATGATATAAATTGAGAAATGAGGAAATTTTTTTACTTGAGTAGATTTTTTTTGGAAATTACTGTTTGTGAAATAACTCACAGAGTTTTTTTTTCGTTTAAAACTAGACTTTTCCTCAGGCAGAGAAAAAAGGCTTTCGTTGACTTTTCTATTTTAACAAATGGCCGTATTTCATTACGAGTAAGATTTTTATCAAATGGCTTTATCTAGCATAGAAAGGCGATGCCTTTAAAGGAGGCATCTAAAGTTTGCATCGATGCAATCCCAACGGTTTCGAAATTTTCAGCTTTTTTTCTGGACTGAAATTTTTAATTTATTTTTTAATTTATTTGGAATGGTAGTAGTTTTTCATTCCAGTCCTATCATTGATATGTTGAAAAAAGTGTCAAAAAGTCTAGACCGTAGCGCTTAAAATGATGCAAACTTCAGACATCTTTCATAGGATAACTTCGAATGATTTGGTTTTTTTTGTCTCTCGAACAGTTGATATTGGTAGAGTCTTGGCATGAAAGGGAGAAAAAATCGGAAAAACAAACCTCTGTATTCCCTTTTTTCCCTAATCCCTTTAGAACGATTCATTTCATTCTAGTTTTCAGGGCAAGTTAAACCTTTTGTCACTGTTTAATTGTTTTTCAGCTCCACTGCATAGTCTTCGACAATTGTGAAATTGTGTTCAAATTTTAGTTTATTTATGGAAGTAAACATGGAAATGAAAAGAAAGTGTGAGAGAAAAAGCTGTATTCTGCTTGTGAATTGAAAAGGAAACAAATACGGATAGGAAATCCGTGAGATCAACTATTTATCCGCTCAAAATCGATGGTTAGTTTAATATCGATATCAAGACCTGGTCGTTTATCAAAGCTAGCATAGAGAAAATAACGTAGGTTAACATAGATAATGAAGTCAAATCTTAGATTGAAGAAAAGATTGAAAATAAATAGCAGTTAAGACCAAGGATTAATAGAAAAAGTAAATTTGCGTCGATAGGACACGAAAGATCACTGCTCCTCCGCCTAGGAAACGTTTCATCTGAAGACTTGATCATTTAAAATGAGCATTTTCTCCAGAGCTCCTGAGTTCTGAGATGATATTTTGTTCTTATTTGTAATAAAGTAAGTATTCTAATATACGTGCTCAAGAAATCAGAACTGTGAGAAATAATTTTTCAGTTTCAAATTTTTTCAACGATTTGTATAATTTCATGTCCTTTCCTTTCTGACCTACGCTGAATTAAAATTCAACTTTGTATGCTGCATTTTACGATTTTCTATCATTAAGCTTTGTAGAAACTTTATATGATATCCTTAGATTTTCTTCGAACATATAACACAAGTTGTCATTTGTCATTTCATCATCATCGTACGTTTTTGGCAATTTCAATATTAATTTGCAAGGTCTATATCATTATTATTAACAATAATTTTTCTTTGTGATTGGGAGCTTGAAGCTATTTACGACTTGATTGTCGGACTCCCAATGGTACACACTAAATAGATACAAACATAAAACCTCGCCAGTCACAACAAGAATTTAGCCAAGATTTGTTTGTCACATTACTTGGAATTACACCTCATTGGTCCCGCCTAGCGACGCATTCAGGTTGGGAAAATCCCGCTTTCAGCAGGGATGGATGGGAAGGAGAGGAATTTCAGTAAGAGAGACCTTCTTTTCTTTGCACCAGCAACCGATTCACGATCCTCTTCTTCATAGGAGAATCATCCGCATGTAATATGACATGCAGTTTTAATTGCACTCGATATTGACATCTGGAGAGAGAATGCCTATTTTGCCGAAATGCTCTTGTTACAAGGAGTGTCTGCCCATACTTCGGAGCCGTACAAAAACACTGACTCCATCGCACTCATGAGTGGGCGTCTGTTGTTCGAGGTTAGTCCTACAGTGTTGGCCGTATGGCGACTGAGAGGTGACACTCCCATATCCACTGACATTCAGATTTGATCAAGGAAGCTCATCTTTGAGTCAATCGTCAAGTCAAGGTATCACGAATAATGAAAATTTTTGTTTTTGATTGGGAGCTGAAAGCTATTCACTCCTTGAGCGTCGGACTTCCAGTGTCGACCAAACACGCCCAGTCAAACCGGGAACCTAGTCTGGATGTGTTTGTCACATTATATCGGACTAGGCCTCTTTGGTCTCGGCGTCATCAGGTTATGGAAATCCCTCTTTCCGCATGTATGGATGGTAAGGAGAAGGTTGCTGTCAAAGAGAGTTTCCCATTTAACTCTGCGTCGCCAAGCGTTCCATGATGCTCTTCTTTCTAAGAAGAACCACTGCACGTAATACTCGTAGTTTCAATTGTCTTGAAATGTCAACATCTTTCCTGTTACATATTCTGGAGAATGCAATCCTATTTTCTCGAAGCCTAGACATCTCCCGCATGTCAAGAAGCATTGACAGTGATCCCCGGCAAAATGAACGAACAGGGACGTTGCTTTTCTCATCTTATGCAAGTAATACAGAAACAACTCATGCCCACTGAGTAGTTGCGTCAGGTATAATAATCTCACCGCGATTTTTGCAAAACCACGACCCCAGGTCATTAAAGAGCCTTGCAGTTCATCCGCCTCGCACTTCGTATACCCACGTTTCTTGCTTCAAAGCTAGGGTTCTTCTCCTTTCCTCTCGGCTATTTCTCCACCCTTTGAAGGTAGACTCGCCTTCGTTCTTCAGCAAGCAGTTCTATGGCGACCGCCTCCGCCATGACCAGTACCGACGGTTCAGAGGCATAGTTGTATGTACCTGCCAAGCTCATAGATTCTTGCCACGTTACTTGTGCGAGACGCCGCTTGTACGACTCCTTACAAAGAGTCAACTGCGACTTTGGAGTCGTACAAGAGCGATGACTCCTTCAGACTCATGATTCGATGTCTTTCGCTCGAGGTTGGTCTTCCAGTGCTGATCATAAGGCGACTGAAAGCCGACACACCCGCAACATTCATCAAACCGAGGTATTTTTTTGATTCCCTTGACTCGAGGATCGCTTCTCCAACCTGAACGGAAACAACGCGAGGTGAAAAGAAAGTGGTCACCATTACAGTTTATCCATCTTTATTGAGTACAACATCAAGATTTTATGGCTAATTTCCGGTTGAAACAAAAATTAGTGGCGTGAGAATGATTAAACCTAAACTTTGAAAATATTTTGATCAAATCGTCCTGCATCGCCGAGAAGAAGGACAAAGTTGATATCTCTGAATACTCGAGTTTGATAAAAAAGTGGTAGCCGTGGATGTTGCCTTTTCTGAATACTGAGATTTCAGTTTGGTGATTCGGTAAAATGTGTTACGAAAAATTCGGATAGGACACACATGTCTACGAAGCTTGATCCTGTTAAAACCATTCGTAACAGAGAAAGTATCTGGCAATGTCTTTTTGATTTTGGACGATAATATTTATCATCATGCAGGTCACGAGAAAAGCAGTGAATTTTCTGTTTCAATTGTCTCTGAATACAAATTACGGTCGTAGAACTAAATATCCCTTGCCAAATTTAACAATTAATTAATATATCGAACTCTTATAAATTTCCGCGCAAAATCAACAATTTCCTCACTTCACCTTCTATAATCAGATGGCACATGGCGCATTGATCAGTAATCAGCATGTAATTTTATATTGGTTGTAATTTTTCGATGATGCAAACCTAATTAAAAATTCCATTCATTTTGTTTTTCAATTTCTTTACTCGATTTTCGTTCACAATCCTAGCGCATGTGCTCATACGTATGTGTATGCCGACGCGCGCGAAAAGACGACGAAAAAAAAGGTTAATGAAATTGAAAGTGAAAATTTCATTTCTTTCGATTCGCACATATCATAGAAAAACCAACAAAACTAATAACAAACATCGCATACAATCGTTTGAGTTCATTGTTAATGCACATGGCGTACTTGGAACAATGGATATGAGTACAAGTTAGATATGTACCGACCATAAGACCAATGTGCACATGTGATTTGGACATAAAATCTTGGTCAATAATATATTGCTTGATAAGTAATTAGTAGATACAAAAGTGTACAATGGATATCGAATGCATATGTGAATAAAACTCATATGGTCCGGTTAAACTTCGGTCGGATGGCGATATAATAAATATAATAAACGTATGTGCATGCATGTTGATTGGATTTCCGTTCCGATCAAACTAAAGGTGATAGAAAATCGTTAATGGATAAAGTTATCGAACTGTTGAATAATTTCGATTTCGTTAGTTGATTGTTGCCTTAGTACCTATGTCGGTCAGGCTCTGCCCAGCGTTGCTTTGTCAGAGAAATGGCAAGCAAGGAGTTGGTTGCTGCGACGGTAATTGGCACATTTCTTGTTTCAAAGGCTTTCGAATTTTGAAATAAAGAAAATTTACTCACCATTATATGAGATCAAGAAATAATATTTAAAAAGTGACAGGAATATATTTAATATTGAATTATTTTACTTATTTTCTTATCCTTGCAATGGTGGTGTACGAAAAAGCGTATTTCATCTAGTTCAGCCCTCACAAGAAATGGATTAATAAAGCTAAAAATAATAATAAATAAATAAAATGAATAAATAAATAATATCTATTAATACAGTCCCTGATCTAAAACGTCTGAAACACTAAGGTTTTTGCAAAAAAAATACACTTTTGCCCCTAAAAACTCTTCATAGAACGACGAAAAATGTAGTAAAACTATTTATTAATAATAAATTCCTTCATTATAAAATAAAGATAAGATAAACGCAATCTAAATACTAATATTTCGTAAGACCAACCTTAGTTCTAATAACCGCTTTTATTTTATAAAAATACTAGTCTTACCAATCATATCCATTAATTTTGACGGCCATCCAATTTATTACAAAGATTAAATGATAGTATATACCAGGTTGGCCATCTAACATTTATAATAGCAACTTTACATTATTTTAATGTTTGAAGTTCTGATGACATTTCGGATGTGACAGAAAGTTAGTTTTATGTTTGACATTTATGAAAAGGGTTGCGTTTCGCTTGAAAATAGTTTGGAAAAGTTTAAAACTTACACTATGATCAATAAGTACCGGGACTGTGTCAAAAAAACAAAATTTTTTTATACCTCTGATAAATTTATTTCATCCCCTTCAAAATAACCCCCATCTGAAGCAATACACATATGCCAACGCTTAATCCAATCGTCCATGCACTTCTGGTAACCCGAAGCAGGTATGGCCTTCAGCTCTCGCGTCGCATTTTCTTTTATGACCTCTATGGACTCAAATCTCTTTCCACGAAACGGTAACTTAAGTCGGGAGAATAGGAAAAAGTCACATGGTGCCATATCTGGAGAATAGGGAGCCTGATCGATGGTATTCACACTATGTTTGTTCAAATAATCGCGAATAATGTATGCTTTGTGAGACGGCGCATTATTGTGGTGCAAAATCCAGCTGTTATCGGCCTACAAATCCGGTCGTTTTCTACGAATAGCATTTCTCAAACGCCTCAATACTTCAAGCTAATACTCTTTATTAACGTTTTGACCGGTCGGAACGTATTCATAATGCACCACACCATGATAATCGAAAAAAGCAATGAGCATAACCTTGATTTTCGATCGAATTTGGCGCACTTTTTTTGGTTTTGGCTCGCCTTCAGCTCGCCATTCGGATGATTGCTGGCTAGTTGTCACGTCGAATTCATAGACTCATGTCTCACCGCCAGTAATTATACGTTTCATGAACGTTGGGTCCTTCTTAGCTTCGGAAATCATGTCTTCAGCCACTTGCTTTCGATGATCTTTTTGGACGAAATTCAAGTCTTGAGGAACAAGCCGTGCGGCGGCGCGTTTCATGCGCAAAATATCGACAACAATGTGTTGTGCGCCTCCATATAAGATGTTAAGATTGTTAGAAATCTCTCTGAGGCTCACATGACGATTTTCAAGCACGATTTTCTTCACAATTTCAACATTTTCGTCGGTATTCGATGTGGAAGGACGTCCAGAACGAGGAAAGTCTTCGACCACTTCGCGACCACTTTTGAACATTTTATACCACTCGAACGCTCTGGTTCTTGATAGAGCAGACTCCCCAAATGCTTTCTGCAACATTTTAAGCGTATTGGCACAAGAAATTTCGTTCTTAAGACAAAATTTCAAACAAATACGTTGATCAACAAAATTATCCATTGTAAAATGGGACGAAGTACAAAAAGTTGACAGACGCTAACAGCTGCCAAACAAAAACTAATGATGCAATCCCGCTCAAAATTTGACACAGATGTCAGTTAAGGTCCAACCAACCTTTTTACCTGCATCGGGCAACGGCGGAAAATTTAAAATACACAGTCCCGGTACTTATTGATCATAGTGTATTTCCAAAGTGGTGAGTCTTCTGCTCAAATTGTATGAAATTAATAAAAAAAATAGTTGAATAAGAAGAATGCGTCGAAAGTGCAGTTTGTGGATCAATTTGTGAAGCAAGTTCGTGAAACTGGTTCGTTGTTGAATAAAACAACACGTGTACGCTCTCGCCCAGTGCGTCCAACTGTAAACAATACTGCTGTCGCTCAAAGTGTTTCATGATCGACATTAAGATTCAACTCGCCGACTTTATCAAGAATTGAACATTTCACGTATATCTATAAGAAGAATTTTAAATAAAGAACTCGGTAAGAGTACGTACAAAGTTCAATTGATGCAAGAACTGAAGCGGAATGACCATCCGATGCGTATTCGTTTTAGTTCGCTTCGTGGGCCGAAGACCTCTTCATGGACGATGAGCATTTTTACCGAAATATTTTCACATTAAGCTCATTTCCACCTTGGATGATCCGTCAATAAGCGAAATTGTCGTATCTGGGGCTTAGAATATTTACACGTCATCGTGGAAAATCCGATACATCCACAACGATTGAGTGTCTGGTGCGGAATTTGATCTGGCGACTTTATTGGGCATTTTTTTAGCAAAAATGAGCAAGGGAACGTCGTTACAGTGAATGGCGATCACTATCTCGCTATGCTTAGGCACTTGTTGTCTCCCAAATTGAAGAGGATGATATAGACGATAATTGGTTTCAACAGGATAGCGCAATGTGCCACACACCAACGTAAGAATCAATCTTTTGGGCACTGTTTTTCGAAAATCGCGTAGTTAGCCGAAATGCTGATGTCAATTGGCCATTGTTGGTCTTTTTTTATCGAGATTCATTGAGGACTAGTCTTACATTAACTCTTTAGAGAAAAATCAAGTCAAAGCGAAAAGTTGAATCAAAATTTAAGTAGGGCAAAAAAGTGAAATTTAGCGGTTTTAGCGGTGGACTTAAATAAATACTACACCGCCATTGTTGCGCGTCGCGATTTCAACCGAGATTGACAGCTCAACTCAGAGCAACACTTTTTTTTTCAAAAAGGAGCAATAATCCCTCCGCCAAGCAATTGCTCATTTCGCAGATTAAGGGCTCGTACTATTGATCCCCGAGTCGGTTCATTACCCACGAAGTGGATAATGCTCGCCCTTCGCATCGGATGCTAAAGTCCGATTTGAAATAAGAGTCTTAGATCCCTCCTAACATTGTTTTCCCTCATTGATATCTCCTTAGGGATTATTGAATATATTTTACGCCTATGGTGCGCTGTAGATTTTAGGTTTTTGGGTAATTTACTTGAGTTGTAATATTTGCGCTAAGTTTATAAATGTTCAAGTCGACAGGGGAGGTGTTTAGTGGATAGTTCAGAAGCATTACGCGTCTGGTAGCTCCATACTCATCCCCTCGTTTTTTACAAATTCATGCTTTCATGCCCATTTGGTTTTCGTTGTTCGGTGCAATCGTCTGTTCTTTCACCGGTCCCTTTCTTACTTAAAATCACTTTTGTCAGAGACTATTGCGGTTCAGCCATGTACCAGCAATTTTCATGCGGGTTTCAATAGGCCCATGTCGTTGTCGGTTATGAAGTTACTATTTGAAAACTATATGTGGGAGAGTTTCTTTACGCGCTTGTCTATAGACCAATTTTTCGAACTTTGTGTTCGGAAGCACATAGCCGTAGCACATAGCCCCTATGTGCTTCGAGTAAATGCGTCACGTGGTGGTTAGGCTGGATCTAAGTCAATTCGTGCCGATCATTTATGCTCGCGAAGAAGGACTATTTTCCAGAGTCTTTTTTGAGCGGCTTTATACTTTGAAGGTGCCCAGGAGCGTTGTTTAGCATGTGTAATATGAAGATGAAAAGGAGACCATTCCCTGAGCTTATATTATTAGAGACGTTCAGTAGTTATCAAATCGATTATAATAACGCAAAGAGCTAGTATAGATGTGATCCCTTATGGTCATGTGAACGAAAGAAGTGCGAGCCTCTCTCCTACTACCATTAGCTCATTTGACTATACTGGCCTTTTGACAACATCCAATTACGACGTACGTGACGACTGGCAAAAATAGCCCTTCAGGTTTTTGTCTCAAAGTTTCTCCTCATTTTTGCTTTTCAGATCCCGGTTAGTTTGCTGGAAGTCTGCTGTGCCTTGGCGGAGATATTTTTAATATGTGTCCCTCTGTGAGGATTCGGGCTCAGATCTTCCATAAGTTACTGAAGCACTGCGACATACTTGGTAGAACTATTATCGATTTGGACTTATGTTAAGATTTTATTAAGTTTTTAAAAGCACTATTTTCCCTAGCGTTTGAGCTAGTTTGTCTAGTTTGTTGCTTTTACTCCAAGCAAAATTTGTGCCCGGCTGTTGACCTCGATTGATACAAGTCAGTCATATAATACATGGGGGCTTGTGAATTTCTGAAGCAGCCCATCCGAGACAAGGTTCCACAAGCATGGTCCTAAACTGATTTAAACTGGTCCTAATATTGATCCTCTAAGTAAGACCTTCTCACAGATTTGTCCTGGTATTGGAAAGAGGCACATCAGCCGGAAGGTTTTCGGATATTGCCCGTTTCCCCGCTCTCTTTATATATTCCCAAATCTAGCCTGTCTTCTAAATTACATAGATTAGATATTATAGAGCCAAGTGGCTCTTCTCCAGTTATTTTTTCAAGAGCACATATTAACGAGATTCTCCATAGATGTCTATTCGTCTATTCTCCATTGGATGTTTTCACCGACATACTTTTCTCAGCTGGTTTTTCTTGAGTGCCTGAATACTGTTTCGCGGACAATCTCCAGGACAAATACCGATCAGCTATACCCAATAGGCGTTCGTCATGGAGTGATTGGAAACTTTTTTCAGTTTCATCCGTCCACCCGCCGATTTTATTTTTTCTAATTCTTTTCCGTGGACTTGCTTTTATGCATTTAGTTTGCATAAAAGCCTGAAGATGTTCCGCTGCTACTTTTGCTAAAGAGTTCCAGTTATTTACATTAAGGGAGTACTCAATAGTTTTGTCCAAAAGCTCCCATTTGGGCTTCTTTACAGAGTAACGAAGTTATTTTCAAGGGCTGGATTGTTATCTGATCGAATTGCCTTTCAGCTCACGATCATGAAGATGGTTCTGTATTCTGATGATTCTGTTCTTCTGCTTCAAGTAATACGGTCCTGTACTTTTCACAAATAATTCAAGGGTTCAGAGTTACGTGGATATAAATTCCTCCCTAATTCCGTCGGATTATTCGAATAAATGGAGGATATTGTGTTCCCATATTTGAATCATTCTGCGGGATATTCCCCCCTTTTGTTTAGTTTCGGTAGTTTTTGTGTTTTGGATCCCAGAAATGTAAGCTCGCGTTTGCGCCTAGTGCTAGTATTAGTGGCTTCTAATAAAGCGCTCACAGAATATTTTCGACCTTATGTAGCATTGTTTGAATACTATTTCATTACAATTATCTTGCTATTAGAAAGGCAAACTCTAGATCAGCCACCTCAGAAACAACACCGCGTAGAGTGTTGACCGCGCATTTCGGGGTCTCTGTTGTGAAGACAAGGATGGACTATTGAATCGAATTGGTCTAGTAGGCAAGACTTGGATCATAATTATGAACCTGAGTCCAAACAGGACCCTATGCAGTCGCACAAAAAAGGGCACATCATCTGTCATAAAGTTTAAGGTGTCAAAGTAGTCTGGTAACAAAATAGCGCAGTCTCTTGGGACACAGAACATATCATTTTGAAATTTGGGCGAATCCTTGCGAAGCTTTATAAATGTAATGTTTATTTATAAAGTATTACAAGTTGCAATTACAGTTGATAATTTGAAGCAAATGTTACTACCCGATCTGACAATTGTATCCGATATTTTCTGAATTTTTACGAACGGGGAAATTTATTAGTACCAACAAAATTAAATACAGCTTAATACCGAACTGAAGGTCTATAATTGGTTACCAAACTATGGGAAAGAGTGTTTCAAGAGTACATGTTTTGTATAGGAGCAGAACGTCCTGAGTTCAATGAGCCAGGTAAAGAGGCTACAGCGTCAAGGATGCATAGGTTAGGACTGCTTATATTATTAAAAGGACCCAAAATTCTATTGCAGGTAAAATCGCTCATTGAAAAATATAAAGTACTTAGATTATGAATCTAATAGTATTGTATTCTGTATGATTTTGAAAAGCAATTTCGAACTAAACTGGGAGATCTCCAGGAGTAGGAAAATTTTTTGGCAATGGGAAACACTTAGAAATTTTACAATCATAGATAGCGATGTAATTCGCTACCTACAAGGACCAGTTGTGAAATTTTACGAAAATAAAGATCTTACCAACAAAGAAATATTTTTTTGCGACCGTTCAGTTCCACTGACATTATGGCGAAAAAGAATACAAAGGAACTTAGAGGACAAGCTAAGAGAATTGGAAAACTTCGCAGGCGTGTGGGGAAATTGCCGTCTTTTGCTTTTTAAAAGTCCCTCAAATAGGGATTCGAGTTTCGATGCTAAAAGTGGGCTGAAAATTGAATCAAAATTTTTTCAAGACAAATAGAAAGAAAGCGCTGATACTAGCACAGTAGAAACCAAAAGTCTTAAAAATAGCACTTACACTCTAGCATGCATGTATACATACACATAAACTTATAACTTATGACTCTTAAGTGTGGTGTTGTTCTAGGTACAAGAGATTTTGGTTCCTGAACACAACTCGCTCGTTGCTCTCCATTTCCCGAAATCAAACCCTCAGGATTTGGGCTCCAGATCATGTTTGGTTATTGCATTAAACAGTCAAAGGCACACTTCTATCGCAGTTCAGAAAAACTTCCGTTTGGTTTGCGATTACAGAAAGTATTCCAGCTTTTGCTTCCTTTTCATTGTCATCTTTCATTTCTAAGACTCGTATCTTCGGGTGGAGTAGATAAATTCCCACAAAAAATAAAACAAAAAAATCTTTTTCCAATACCTTTCAACTGGCTTAAAGCTCCAGTTAAATGAAAACTACTGAAATTTAATTAATTTTTCAAAGAATTTCCTAACAATTAAATGCATATGAATATCATTTATCATGAAAAATCTACTAGTGCGAGGAGCACACTACAACCATTTAGTTGCAATCAATTAGCGCATAATAAATACATTCAATTGCAAGTCGTGCACAAACCTTGACCCGCTTAATCAAATCAAAATACTATCAGCAGCTCATTACTTACAGCACTAGCAATCATCAATCATCATTTTCTTACCTGAAAAGGAAAATTTAATGAAAATGTAATTATGAGCAAATTCGGCGTTGAAATCATTAATTAAAAATAATCATTTAGGTATTCTAGTGAAATTAAATAAATACAATTATAATCGAATTGAGAAATTAAGGCTTTAACGTAATGAAACGTTTTTTCTTTTGGTTTTCTTAATTAAACATCTGTGCTTCAATTTGTTAATGCTAATATGAAAAATTAAATAAATTTATATTATAAAAGACTTCGATACACTATTTTTGCTCAGCAAAATGTATGTTTCAACAATCTCAACACGCTTTAAATTGACAATATCGAACGATTTGATTCGCTGTCAGGATAATCAGGAATCACATTTGAAAATCAACGCCTTTTTAATTTAAATTTGCAATAAGATTGACTATATTCTCAGCTTAAAAACCATTCCCACAGCATTATAGATAGCTTCGTGGCGAAGAAATTAAATTTTGAAATATTATAGATACAGCTCACAGTTCATTAGAGGCGGCGCCATTTCGAAATTGATTTGATTGATTTATGAGCGCAATCAGTTGTAATAATCATTTGAATCTAACAAGGTACTAATCAAGCAATCGTGCGTGAATCCGCATTAGTGTCTATCATATAGTGGAATTTGAAATGAAATAATACTAATAAATACTTCAAGGCCAGAATGTTATTGCAGCCATTGCAAGGTTGTGAGGTATTCTCGCTGTATTTGCTCATTAGTTGCAGCTAACAACGATTCTCACAGCCGTTCACAGAAAATCAGCAGGTAGTAAGAATTGAACAAGGATAACCTATATCCCCATACACAGCTAGTGGATGTAAGCAGGAATAAATCCTTAAATATGTTAAAAGGCCTCATATTAATAGAAATATGGTGGTCCAAATTATTGTAAATTTGAAAATCTTTCGAACTTAACTTGAATGTTAAGACAAGCAGCTTTAGATTATGTCCTTTTCACAGAAAATGGTTCAACCATTTCTCAATACATTTACATTTTTCTTGTTAGTAATGAGTTCTATCAGTCTTTTAAGGCATCTGCATCTCTTTTTTTCACTTCTTAGTAAATTCTAATTAGATTTAAAGTGTGTCGCAATAAGAAGTTCAGATTTAAAAATTTATTTTTTTTGGGAAATGATTTCATTCGAATGTTAGTTGCCGCTGGCCTTGGCGTACTTCGTGCGGTCAGCAATGGCTGCTTTAATATTTGTTTCCAAATGATCAATTGTTTGTAGATTGCCCACATAAAAGTTGTCCTGCACGACACGCCACAATTAAAAATCCAAAGACGTCAAATAACAGCACCTTGGTGGCCTATTCACGCCACCATTACGACTGACAATGTGGTCATCGAACGTTTGACGCACTTTGGCTATTGAAACGCCCAACGTGTGGCGTGACGCACGATCTTGCTAGAACCAAACGTCGTCCAAATTAATATCTTCAAGATATGATCACAAAAAGTAACGGTCCGTTGACCATAACGGTCGTGCCGGCCTCGTTTTCAAAGGAATACAGCCCAATAATCAGGACAACCCGCACTGGATGCGTTGGCTCCTCCAGTTATTTGTGTGGATTTTCCGTTTTCCAAATGCACGAATTTTGACTGTTTACGTACCCCTTGAGATAGGAATGCGCGTCGTGCGGAAAGGTGACTTTTTTCAGCAGCATTCTCATCAATTTCAAGTAGTTCGCAGGACCACACAGCCACTTTTGCTGAAGCGTTAAGCGACTCATTTTGTCAACTAGAAATAATATACAGAATTTCTGTGAAAGAATGAATGACATAAGTGTTGCCAGAACCAAAATAACCGGTATGTCAAATCTGAACCGCTTATTGTAACACACTTTGCATCTTATTAAGTTTCATAAAAACATAAAATGACAATAAAAAAAATTAGTATTGTGTCTATAATTTAATTCGTGCGGTTTTTTTTTCAAAATTTGAACGTTTATTTAAGAAAAACATGTACAATAGTATTCAAAGTATTGCCCATCTGAAGCTATGACCTTTTCCCATCTTTCTAGAAATTTGTGGATCCCATCCCAAAAGAACTGCGCCGGCTTGGCAGCCAAGAATGAATCAAGCCAATTTTTGATATCCTGCTCTAATGTGAACCGTATTCCAGTGAGGGCGTTCTGCATCGATCGGAACAAATGGTAGTCAGAAGGGGCAAGATCTGGGCTATAAGGCAGGTGGGATAAAACTTCCCATCCACTGTTTTCCAAATAGTTCTTAACCGGAAAAGCAACGTGGGGCCGAGCGTTGTCATGATGGAAAATTATTGCCTCGTGTCTGGTCGCATATTCCGGGCGCTTTTCGGCTACTGCTCTCTTCAAACGGATTAATTGTGTTCGGTAGCGTGCTCCATTGATGGTTTCATCCGATTTTAGCAGCTCATAATACAGCACACCCTTCTGATCCCACCAAATACAGAGCATTATCTTCGCGCCATGGGTATTCGGCTTTGCCGTTGATTTGACTGGTTGGCCGGATTTCACATATGATTTTTTGCACTTGGGGTTGTCCTTTTGTGGCGTTCCAGCAGCATTTCGGACATGCAAAACCGCCATTCGACGTCTCTCGGCTTGAGTTCATGTGGAACCCAATTTCCTTGCTTTTGAATATATTCAGCTGCTTTTAAATGTTTTGAAATGGGTGCTTGAGTGACACTCAAAGATTCTGCGAGCTCTTCTTGTATTTGGCAGCAATCTTCGTCGAGTAATGCTTCCAGTTCTTCATCTTCAAACTTTTTTGGCTGCCCAGGACGTTCATCGTCTTCCAAGCTAAAATCACCACTTTTAAATCGTGCAAACCACTTTTGGCAGGTTCGCTCAGTTAGAGCAGGTTCATCATAAACTTCCACCAAAATACGATGACTTTCGACAGCAGTTTTCTTCATATTAAAGTAATGAAGAAGAACTCCCCGCAAAACACTTTTTCAGGAACAAAGTTTGACATCTTTGAATGAAAAAAAAAATTATTGTTGTTAACGCTTCGAATGAATGACATACACTGAAAAGACGTACAATGACAGTAGCTTTCCAACGCAGGTTCGGAATATTGGAACGATGTAATATTATGCAAGTTACGCCATCTCTTAGCAAACCACACGAATTAAGTTATAGACCCAATACAATTAAAAATAAAATAATAATAAACCTAAAAAGCGGTAGGTGAATGTAATTGACGAAAATAGTATAAACATGCTTCGATCCACCTTTCTCCCATACAGGATGACGAATTCAAAAGATATAGAATGTTTTAGGCGAGTCATTTTGAAGGAAAGGACCCCGAGAAGAGCTACAATTTGATTCATGCATGCATCTATAAATTCACATCCAAATAAAGGAACTATATTTTTGTCTTTAAAAGCTATCAATACCAAAATGTATAACGAATTCCTTTGGGCAAACCATTATAAGTTATCATAAAATGTCACATTGCCGCCGAACCTTGATTTAAAGATTTCATTTAATTGTAGAAATTCGATTCGATTCGAGTCAGATTTCGATAAAGAAACAAACTTTTCTAGAAGATAACATAAAAATGTTACACAATTCGTAACGTGATCAGTGGAACCCAGTCAAAATCTCACACGCAAAAAACAAACAGACTTTAATACTGAGTTATTCGGGTAGAGCTGATTTTCTCGTTCACTTTGAATTCTCAATTTTTTTTGAATTCGATTTGAAATTTGCGTAGTATAAATAGTAGATAAAAATTTAAAATAAAAATTAAAATAAAAATATAAAATAGTAGATAAAAATTTCATTTTCTTGTTTTTGGGAGGTTAAGGTTATT
This sequence comes from Stratiomys singularior, assembly GCA_954870665.1. Lineage (NCBI taxonomy): Eukaryota > Metazoa > Arthropoda > Insecta > Diptera > Stratiomyidae > Stratiomys > Stratiomys singularior. The sequence continues at coordinate 34,854,551 of OX940879.1, forward strand.
CACGCCTTGAGTTTAGAACCCCTAGGAATCACTTCAGCAAGAAATAGAGTAGAAATAGGGGTTAAATTTCAGTTTTCTGCTTTTTGACTTCGACAAGCGATTGAGGATGACCTTCTTTGAACACAACCAAAACAGAGTGTGACACATAGTGCCACTTGTCTTCTAATCTTCTGTCCTTAGACAAGGCTCTATTCTAGGCTTCGCCTTGTCCAAGGACAAAACGGACGTCCGTTCTTCGCTTTCAAGTTCCTACTATGTATTAGATCTTCAATTAGATTGAAGGTCCTTGTGTATTTTCGGGTTCCTGTGGAGTTCTGATAATCTCTTGTAATGGTCTATACTGCAGGCTTTATAGCTCTTTTTTTTGAGGTTTTGGCTGGTTGACAGCAGACAATTCAAGCACGTACGTGAGCGGAGAGATAATGATGGCGAGCTTTGTGTATATTATTCAGGGGTAACTGTTTGTCATTTTTTATGCATACCGATTTTAAAAGCGGATTATTGTGCGTCTCAACACCCCACCTCTAAACAGTTTTGCTTACAAATACAAATTACAATACGTCGAGAAAAAATCGGTCGAATTCCATTCCCCATATACCAAATGTCAGTTGCTAGTTACGCTGTGGTTACTAGGTTTCGTCTTCAAAACTATTTACAATGTTTTAGTTAAATTATACACAAACGCAAGAAGGCTATTCGAACGGCTTCGCATTAGTCTTGGCTTCTCATATTTGACGTTTGCAACTGTTTTCGTGAATGGCGTCAACGGTTTGGAAAATTCGAGTAGAAATTCACGATCTTCGCAATTTGAGTAGAAGCACCGTTTTCTGAATATCGAAACTGTTCTTCAACCCTTTATCTCATCCAATGAAAAAGATTGCTTAAAGTACGAATGACGGAGAAATCAATGATAACGAAACGTGCGAAAAATGTTAAAAACTGAGCGTTGCGTTATTTGTATGTAAAATACTTTGCCTACCTATCTCCAGTATCCAGTAGTACCAGTAGGTGCAATAAAAACATACCTGAAACACGTTTTCACCGTCAATTTTAGGACAAAATCAGAATATTTATGTCAGCATATAATATTTGCCTCCTTCATGATCACACTGGTTTATTAATCTATTACACGCCATGGTTATTGTTGAAAATGGTGCAGAGGTTTGACCGATAACCACAATGAAAGTTTTTGTCTTAAAAATGAGAATTGTGACAGTTTTGACGTGGCCCCATGCTACTGTAGATTTTTACCAAGTTTGAAAATTTCCGTTAAAACCATATCTGTTCGACGACGCAAGGATAATTCCCATGAATTCGATGACTCTTTTAAACGCCATTTCAATAAAGAACTTACACAACAACTTCAGGACACTGAAAATTTTCTTTCAAACAGGTCCGATATTTTTGGAAAACGTCGTCAGTTGGCTGAGGAATACTTTCGATTACTTTTGAGACACATCTCAAATCAAAATTGTTTAAAGAAAATTGTTCTCGATTAACTGTTTTACGTGTGTGTTTCTGTGTGTGTGTGGTAAACACTTTTCTTCATTAAGGTGATGACGAGTTACCCATTGCAACCCCTTCTAGCGTTTAGAAGAATTGGTCGCGAAACGTAAAGTCATTTTCCCCCGTGTACAATGTTGCTCATTTAATGTCATGGCGCAAAGATTATTATCGTTAGTATCAAGGTTGTTGCGCCAATGGCCTGGATATTATCGATAGTGCTCAACTAACACAAAATAAGCAATACCTACAGAATTACGCTTAAGTTGCATTATAAGTTACATATAAATACGTAGCTTAAGTTACATATAAATTACAGTATTGCTTAAGTTGCAAAGATTCACAAAATAAAGTAAAATTGGTTCGAACGTAATTTAGTCAAATGACTGGTTTAGACAAATGCAAAAGAATAAGAAGTTGGCAACACTTTTTAATGTTTCGTATGGTGAGACAGCTGTCATGAATTTTATTGCTAGTTTGGTTTGCCATTCTGTCATGGCAACATCTGAAAATTGGATATATGTTGAAAAACAAACGGTTTCGTTCGAGAAACTTATCAAACATTCTTTAAATTTTATGACCGACATAATTGTCCATCAGAACAATTGATTCGATTAACCATGGATCGTTTCCGCACCACGTTTACTGTCACTGATAATACCCATCCACTCAGACATCGTACAGAGAGCGTAGTTTCGATGAAGACCCAAGTGAGTCCACTCAATATGGTGCTGAAGAAACAACCTGTGCCCATCCGCATTAAAGGAAGATTTTACGGAAGGATTCGGGGCTTATAAAATACAATTTGTGCAGAAATTGAAGCCGAACGACCACCGGGGATGGCGTTGCTTTGTTGTATTTGCCCCCAAAAAATTTCTGTAGATCCCGAATTTCATAAGAAAATTTTATTTTGCGAAGAGGATCATTCCAGGTTGATTTTGATTGTCATATTTCCTGTTCCAGGTTTGAGATTCAACTTTATTAATAGGAGTTCATGCGTTTCGATAAGGCCAGTCCTTGATACTTTGATTTTCATTGTTTGAAATCATTCTTTGGAATACTCGTTCAAAGGCATGATGATAAGAAAATGTGATGATGCTTTGGGGTAGTAGTTAATGAAATGCAATCAAAATTTGATGGACTGTATCTGATTTACTTTAACTAGAAGATTATGTTCGATAAATTAAGTTGTACGTTATTAAAAAATTTTGTTGGATCAGATTATGTCGATCGTTGAAAAACTGACTAATGGATCTAATGCTCATAATTAATTTCAAAAATCATTGCGATTTCCTTGTTTACATTTTGCGGGATAGTAGAAAATTTTTGAAAGTTTCCTTTTCATTCAAAATTACGTCAAACGTTTCCGTTTATCGAATAAGTAACCGTGAAAATACTTTTACAATAATTTCTATAGAAAATTCATGGAACTAATTGAACTAAATATATGTGAAATTGCAAAAATTATCACAAATAATTTCTACTACGTACAAATTAGGGCAGACAATTTTGAACAGTTCGTACTATCCGCAATATGAGAAAGTAAGATAAAATGATGAGCAATGGTCAAATGTGTAAACTTGCATCACAAATCAAGTTATTGCTACTATTGCAACAGCTACAACAACGTTAAGTAGTTGTTTTTTTTCAACTTTTCAGATTATTTAACAACCATTACAGATGTGGATTTGGTTTGTTATACGCGTTTTATCACTGATTTTAAACTTTAAGCAAAAATGAAATTCACCCAATCTGAGTAAGCACTCATAACTATCGATTATGTACAAAATAGCGTTGAACGCTCTAACATGGTACAAGAAAAATTCGCGGCAACTTGGTGTAATATGTTTCCAAAACAAGAGATATTGAATCATTGAACTTACTAGATACCAAATGAATTTATTATTTTAGTTGCTCTATAAACAATACACTAGCAACGAAAAAATAATTGCTTTTGTGCAGGTGTAATTGATATTTACCAACTAGTGATTGCTCTAGTACGTTTCTGCATGAACTGGAAAGTTAACATATGCATGCTTCCTGTACATATGCATGCTTCGAACCTATTAACCGTAGCATATTCGAGTAATTGGACTATCATTAATCGGATTTCGATTGATTCGAAATAGAAAATGAATGAATTTTGACTTTTGGGTAAAAAAAGCAAAGGTAATAGACGCTCGGCATGAGAAAAGATAATTTTTTTGCTTTTGCTTGAGTCTGTAGTATTTAACAATAATAACAGTTGGATCTATTGGATATGAGTAGTATTATCGCTCAGAGCATGTCAATACACTTTCTCTATATATTCAGTTTGGGCTTGTACGTTCGTTTACCCTTTCGTTCTTCATTATAAAATTATAATCTAACCACTTGTACAGGCATCTACCTATTTTTGGAATAAGTGCATAGGGCATACTTTAAGATAAAATTCATTTAAAAATAGAACGAATTAGAAGATAACTGTGCGTTCATAATAGGTGGAAAAATCTAGAGCAGGGAAAACTCACTTCAACTTCTTTTAGGAACAAAATCATTGATTGCCAGATTTATTTATTTAGCTACTCGATAGTGAATGGGCTTAAAAGATTCAGGGCAGTTCTTTTAAGAAAAAGGTTAAATTTTCATCTTCTTCGTAATGAAGATAGAAAATTTTGAAGCATTCGATAATTTAAACTGTTCTTAAGATATTCATGAGACTATGTTCATTTGTCTAATGCGTTTCAATTGATAGAAGAGAGGGACTATTTTCTTATAATCCTCTAACACCCATATCATCCAGCAATAGATGCCCGTATTTTGATTGTAATAATAAACAAACACAAAAAAATTTGTAACAATTATAAATAAATACAATAGATAATTTAACTGGAATTTTGAATGAACGATTTAATTCAAACGTTTCATGAGTAGTTTTCAAAAGTGCAGAAATAACACAGATTTCGTCTTGTATTGCGTTGAAGGAATTTTATTTTTGGATTGTTTGATTCTAGTTTGTTTTTCAATTCATTAACTAGAATGCTTCACATTTTTAATTCATACAATAATCAGCACAGTGTGTGGCTGTGAATCTGGTTTAGAACATTAGATCCACACAATTTTCGCGAAGGAAATCCACAGGAGAGGTCCAATTTTCGAATACTCTAACCAATAATTGGCACCGTATCTTGTCAGTAACGCGGCGGTTTTTGTCGCCCAAATGTTCACATATCCCCGGCTTGTTGGTGTCATACTGATCATAGATCCAAAACGATAAATTATGCGCTCATCAAATGCTTCTTTCAAGAGCACGTTTTGACGCTCGTTGCACGAGCTTCATGGCATGTCGCGCCATCCTGTTCAAACAAGAAGTCTCCTGCATTACACCAATTCAATTCTGGAACAACAAAGTCATTGATCATGTCTCTATAGCGTTCCCCATTGAATCTTATCTAACATTTCAAGACCTATTGACAAATTTTTTCCACCAACCCATAAAGCACACCTAATTGTCACTTTCTCCGGATATAACGGTGTTTTGACAACCGCCTGTGGTTGTTTTTCACTCGAAACGTGGCTGTTTTGTTGACTGACGGAGCATTTTAAACAGAAATGTGCCTCATCAATAAATAAAATTTTCTAATTAAAAATTTTCTAAGTAAAAATTTAACATCTGTAGCGATTTGTTCTTCGGCCCATACACAGAACCTATGCTCTGCCCGATGGTCGTTCGGCTTCAATTCGTGATGGAGTTGGATTTGAAGATCCTTCCGTAAAATGTTTCATGATGAGGATGGGCACGGATTTAAATGTTGAGCAAGATATCGAATGGACTCATCGATACAACGGTCTAAAGCTGCTATGATTTCTTCACCACGCATTGTACGACGTCTGGATGGATGCGTTTTATCAACGAGAGTAAACAATCCATGATTAATTGAATTAATTGTTCTGATGGCCAATTATGTCGGCCATAAAACGACGGAGTGTACGACGAATTTCTTTCGGAATGAACCTCTCTTCGAAATAAATAATTTATAAATAAAATTACCTATCCATAATGATGAAATGGCAAACGAAACTAACTATAAAATGTATGACAGCTGTCACACAATACTTAGCATGAAAGAGTGTTGCCATCTTAAAGTTCCTCTTAAAAAATACCTTATACTTCATATATTTATTACACATCTACGAAAAAAACCAAATCAAAATTGACATAAATGGTTAATTTGTGCAGATATAGTGGTTGCTCTGTGATCGCGACATGATATGAAGGGAAAGTGGAGCCGTCACGTGATCCTCTCGTACGGAGAACGGGGAAAATATTAAGGCTTTAGTAGAGTCAGAAGTTTGCCGCCTTTGCCCATGAAATCAGACTATATCATAAATGTTGTAAAATATTTTAAAAAAGTTCTACTGCTTTACAATTTCTCAAGGAAAAATCAAAGAGGTCGTATTCTGGGGTTCGGCCGTAAAAGTATGATTGAAGATTCGTCTTTAAAATCGACTCTTAAACGTTGGAATACATGCTCTGAATGCTTTTATTGATTTGACGATAAATTTTCTTGGTAACAACAAATCCGCTGACTTTTGGGGAAAAAATTAAAACTGAAGATGGACTGCTGCAATAAAATCGGATGCAATATGTCATCAAAACTGCATTTTGGTTATTCACATTGGAACTTTTCCCGAAAATATGGGGTCACTAAGCGACACGTGAGAGATGTTCTTGTAAACGAACAAAAACTAAAGATGCGAGCCTACTTTGCACGCAGATTACTTTTGTAGTCTTAATAGAGACACTTCAGGATCCCAATATAAGGAAAAAGCCAGCTACACCAAGAAAACTTGGCATTTTCAATCGAAACGTCAAAAAAGTGAGCGGATAAGCTTTATATTGAAAGCACTTGTATGGAAAAGCATGTCACACTATACTCCCTTCTCAATGAAAATAACTTTTCCTGACGGTTTTGTCACTTTAATTTTCTATCTATCCGTGCGCTCCATGCGTAAACTCGTAGATACTTGTGGCTCTGCAAAGCTCCGCCCTCCTTTTTCATATTCAACTCTATATTTGCAAGCTGATGTTCGAGTGATACATGAAAACAAGTATATGAAACTGAAAGTAATAGTGATGCAGATAGCGAAGATGGCATTATAGTTAGAAATCTTGCAAAACGCCTAAGTAGCGGTGACAGTGTTGCTGATACCAAAAGTAATCTTTCCAGAGAAGAGAATAGATGTGAGGAGATGAGGACAATATTCCCGAAATGAACCTTGTACCTTACGAAAATTAGAAAATAGCCCAAATACCTTGTCTGTCCTGCAAGAAGTATTGCAAGAAGATATTTGAGACATGTTGTCAAAAGAAACGAATCTGTATGCAGAACAAGTTCGGGAAAATCAGCAGCATTGAAAAAAAAGGACTCAAGAAGGATTTTCATGTAACTCGCGGTGAGATATTAGGGTATTTTGCTCTTTGTGTCTTTATTTCACATGTGAAAATGCCTAAGGTACAATGGAACTGGTCAAAGAGCTATGAACTTGAAGGAACTGTTTTTGGGAAAAGGATACATTTTGTTTGTCGAAAACTGTTATAAATCTAAAAACTTTTATTTAATTTTAAAGAAAAACAGAAAAAACGTCGTTGGGACTGTTAGGAAATTTGGAAAAAACATGCCAAAGGGACTTTTTGCTCTAAAGTTTACAAAAGGAGAATTCCAAAGTCATTCGTCTCGTGGTTTACCGTGTTTGAGATGGCGCGATAAACGAGATGTCTATATTACCTAAGTACGAAGCATTCTTATGCCAACATGAGGAACACGGAGAAATAATGATATAAGAAAGATGGTGGTGTGGAAAATGTTGTAAAGCATGAATGTGTTAATCAATGCAACAAAGAAATGGGAGGCGGGGATAAACAAGACCAAGTTTTAACATGTTTTCCCAGTATTTTCGCCTTGATATTGCAAAGAAATTATTGTCAAAAATAGTCTTACCCAATTATAATCCCAAAGGACATCCTGCACAAAACGATACATCGCTACGGTTACAGGCTATGAATTGGAGTCATTTTTCAGAGCACGTCCCAAAAAAAAGGAAAAAATAAAATCCTTCAAAAAGTTGTCATGTATGTGTCAAACACAATATACATAGTGGGTCTACTTGGCAATATAAACGATTGAAGGTGCCTTTACATTTCCCGAAGTGCTTCGAACAATATTACACATAACAATAATAAAAATTAAAAGGAATTATTATAAATTAAATTAGTCATTTGTAATATATTTACACATATGGTTGGTTAATTTTATTTCTAACTCTTTCAATTTTGTCCAGGAATGTTTGTGTTAGTTTCATTGGTACTAGAAGAGGGGTTTATCCTCAAATTTTTTTATTCAGTTTTGTCTTTTTTTTTTATTAATATGCTCTGACGATGAAGTGCAGTGGAAAATTCTTTGAACGATTATAAGCACCCTCTTGCCCCCTTTGTAGAAGCTCAAGAAATTTGGCTAATGACACCTTATTAGAAAGATGCTTATGTGTTTCACGTAAACTAATAACGAAAGAGTTAAGAATTTTTTGTGGCAAATAGCCACCAAGCATATATTTGACCGTCGTTGAAATTGTAACACATATTGAAGCTTGCGTTTTCAACGAAGGATTTGACCCAACTTCGAAAGTAAGGGAGACCAGAGGCATCCAAAAAATATTTTTTTTATAGAAGGGAGATTAAGGCTGTTTATGCACTGAGTGGCGCCATGCTTCTCGACTACCCACACCTCCCCTGTCAACCTGAAAACCTAATCTGGAACCGTTTGGCAAATTACTTCAGGCTACGCCACGTGATCCTACGTCTAGAGATGCCTTCAGATTATGGGAATTTCTTCTCCAGCGGGAAGGAAAGGAGGAAAGGAAGTACTAGAAAAGAGATTGCCTCATCCCCGACATCTCCCAACGCTCCCGTATAGCTTTTTTCAGTGTCAGCACCGCCCGAGCATATTGTACCATGTGATTCCCTTTGTGAATCGTTTTCAGCATGTATCCGAACGTAATTTCCCGGCAGAGCTCTCCGATTTCGCTGAAGAGGCACCCGCGCTGCTTATTCCTCCTTTGGCTGAAAAGAATGTGTGATATGCGTCATTCACCTCTCTGGGACATATCTCGCTGTTAGGAAACCGTGACCTGTCAATATTGTGTAGGTAGGACCATCTTCACTTCTGCACTGGTAAATACTTTTGTGCTCTCTCGCAAGGAAGACGACGGTTATCACCACTGCTGTCCCGGAGACCGTTTGATTAGTGCCAGCAAAGGCTCCCCGCCTTTGCACCTTTTGATGTGGTGGGCCCCCCTATTCTGCCCATTAATCGGGTGAGTGCCTCAACACGCGCTGCAGCCTTGACAGCTGTTGCCCTGATTTGATGGGAGAAACTCATCTTCGAGTCTACCAGGACTTCCAGATATTTAACTGCTGACAACACTTATATGCCTTGATCTGGGGATTCTCTTCTTTGTCAGGATGACCAGTTTGGTATTTTCCAGTGCCAGCCTGACACCGTCAGCAGGCATCCAGTTCATTGTCCGCCGCATTAAGGTATTTAGTCTGAATTGCGCATGCTCGCCTGTGCGTCGATCGACTAACACTGCGACATCGTCCGCATAGCCGATAAAGAACTCATCCGGCAGTTCAAGCCGCAGCAGTCTGCCAAAGGAGATGTTCTACAGGTCCTGCCCAAGGATGGAGCCCTAAGCGACTCCTAAAGTAAGATTCATCTTTTGGCTACCTTCCTTCGAATCGTAGAGCATGCTGAGGTCCTTTAAATTGTCCCTCTTAACCCGCATCGGATACACTGGTACTTGAAAACGCTTCTCAAGTTCTTCTGGAATATCCACCCATCAAGCGCAGTTGAGTGCATTGCGGACAACCAAAGTAACCCGCAAGACGACTCGTCGTGTGGAAATGCTGTGTGCCTCCACACGTTGAAACATGCTCAAATTTTCTAACCGACTTATAAGCTGCTGATCGGATACCATGTCTCTTCCCTGGTCCGAGCTCACACTCCCCTTTTTTTTCGGCAATTTCAGATGACCAACAGTATACTGAGGGCTTGCCGTGTCGTGGTCTTCGTAGGGACACGGAAGACCTACAGGCGGATGTAATGATTCTCATAGTTGAATTCACCACATCTTTTGCCACAGATCCTCCGCTCCTTAACTTTGCTATCAGATTTGTCCTATACCAATAAGCCGGCAAGCGCGATAACCTTGGCATATCCAAAACGCACTGCTATAGCTCTGAAGATTCTAGGAGCAGTAGGGCGAAATGAAGGGAGGATAGAATTCATACAACTGAGATTTTTGATTTTTGAATGAAGGTATTCTGTATGGAGCCATCATTGCTGAATAGCCGTTGACACTTTTTTTTTATTTTGTCAACCACAATAATTTCTACGAAACTACTGAACCAATCCTTCTCAAATATTTACCACTTATTGTACACATGCATAGTTATCGTGTGAACCTCGGGGTTATCAAAATATTAATTTTTGTCTATTTTTGTAAACTTGAAAATCACAAAAAAATGCTTCATTTTCGATTGATTTTATTATATGTTTTATTTTATTTTATACATTAATTTAAAAATCGATTTAGTATTCTTTGAAATGGTAAAGCGCGTAAATCAACTGCATTCAGATGCAATAATACCACACAATAAAATTTTTAATTAACTTAACGTAAGTTATTTCGAAAACAAATAAACCCAGCTATAAACTAAACACTTTGTTGAATCAATATCAGAGCAACGAACTTATATAAAAAGCGAAATAAGGCCAATTAGACTTTTTTGAAGTGTAGGCTTTTTGCGCAAATAAAATAATTAACGTAACATATTCTTCCGCACTCTAATTTACCCATCTTATGTTTTGTTACTATTCTCACATAGTGATAAAATTTAAATTACTTTGCCGAAATTTTCAATTCGAAGGAACTGCATAGGTTCATGCAATTCGACTACAATTGAATTGTTGAGGCCACTAAAACGGAAACAATTAAGGAAGATACATTAAAGAGTTCATTTTGTAGGTACATACATGTATTATGTCACTTCTTGTAAATAACTTAAGCATGCATAATTCGAAGAAGAAAGAAATCTATAAGACAATGGTAGCAATGATTATGGTCGAACTACGGCAATTGTAAATTTTCACATGACAATGGTAGTAAGGCACGGAAAAAACTACTTTAATTTGAATTCTTTTTATGACGATAGCTTGATTTTATGGTTTAAATAGCCGCTTCCATTGTTATTCCTGCTCTATAGCAACCGCAGATTAGTTAAGGCCTTGGTGATCTTTGTTCATCAAAGTCAAATCTTTTATACTACCTTATTGGACCGTGCACATATATTATGATTTTTTTCTTTTCAAAGATACGGGTATAGTTCAACTTTATTTTTCATCTACGCTATGATACCGTTTTCCAAAAATGCTTTTCCGAAGCCACTTCTATTTATTTCATGTATTTAAAACGGATCTAGTCTAGTCATTTAGTGTAGCGTGTGAATTTCCACTAAAACAAAAGTGAAAGATCGACGTATACGGCAAGGACAACCACTTGGAACTGAGATAGATCGCGCAACCGAAAAGAAGTTGGAAACGATGCAATTTATTTCGAACCATGTTTACTGGATTCAGCCAATTTCGGGCAATGTGGTCGATGATTTGTGTTAAGATCATCACGATTGGATGACTAAGAAATATTGCCGATGTGGAAGAATATAGAAGATCACCATGGTTTGACGACCTTGGAAAATACAAACACCTTTTCTTAAGTCTGGGCGGGAGTTTACACGGGTGCAAACTTGAAACCGGCATAGATAACACTTACAAGCATTAAAACAAAGCATTTCCTCGCAGGCTTTTAATCGCTATGTGTTAATTGAAAAACAATTTTCATTAAGAACGGAGCAATTAAATGCAAGATTCATTCATCTTTTATAATAAAAATTTTGCTTTCACAAGTATTAATGCACGCATAGAATCAGACGACTCACTTTCCATATCCATTGACACGTCTCAAGGCTCTCGGCAAACACCTATGCTGTTCATAGTAAATATAGTGGCATGCCATCATGTTCAATAAGCAAATGCCATACGTGTGGATTAACACTATTTTGCGTTAATCGATTGGTTCTTTAAATTTAGCTATGACGATTAACAGTCAAAAAAGCAAACTGGTGGTCAATTTTGACGTGATGTTGGAAAAACCAGTAATGGTAGTCTTTTAGAATAAATTAATTTAACTTGAACAATTTCCACAAATAAAGCAAAAAAAGTGGTTTGATTAAAGGAGCGGAACTCGAATGTTTGTTAATCTTTTTTATTGAGCTCCACTATGACGACAATCACGAAAAATTAAATTTAAATTAAGTAAGTAACTAAGCAATGTTTGATTGTTCGCCTTGAGTTAAAAAAAAAAAATCTCGACTTTTACATTTTGTTGGAAACTAGATAATTTTGTCACACATTAAAGGATAAGTAACGAGCGTATTTTAAGGAAGTTTTTGAAGATTAATGGAAAGATTTTGGTAGGTTCCATATCCTCATCAAATTAGAAAATAAACTTGAATTGTGAAAACCAATTCAAAAGAAAGAATTTATCCTCATCGCGGAAAAAGCAAACTTCAAGATATGCCATTTTCGACAGAAAGAAAGAAAATGTACTTACCTATCTTTTTCGAAAATGTAGGTGAACTCATTATACTACACCACACAACAAAATCGTTTATACATTTATTTTAATAATAATATTGCACGTAATTGTTCTCACTTAATATTTTCAGATTCACTAATCAACCAAAATTTGAATCCGACGAAACTTGGGTTGTTCCGAAATCCAAACGGAATCGGATAAATATAACATATATCACGTTTACCTTCTGCAAATGTTTTCTAACGTCCTCATATTTTAAATGAAATTTCTTGATAGTCAAGCATTTTTTGTTTTTTTTTTTTTTTGACTAAGATAATAATCACCACATAAACCATAAGAAAACTAGCTTACGAAATAGTTTAAATAAATTGCGTACACGTGCGCCAATATGTCTGGGTGCGTGAAACAAGTTACCCAGTTGTTTCACGCATCCAGTCGCGACAAATCTACTTACTAGAAGTTTGGATATTGAAGGATTAAGTCCGTCTACATGTGGTTTAAATCGCTTTTAACATCTCTCCAACGAGATAGAACCTGTGAATGTTTGAAATTATACCAGTTTAACGAAATCTGTAACAGGTTTCCTGTGCAATGTATCACATATGATTCATGATGCAATTTTTGTACCAAACATACCAAGTCCATGTATCATATATGAGCAATTTACGCCCCTTTTTACAAATCACCAAACATCAAGTTTCTCATTCTGCGTCCGTTTACAAAATGCTCTTTAAAGCACAAATCGATTTGCTTCCAATGTCGAAACTCATATGAGCGTGATACTTTCCAATAACAAGATATTCGTGTTGCAGTAAAATGAATTGTTTTTTTTTTGCCTCAAAAAGAGTCCATGTAAACTTTATTCCGATTCTGAACTCTGAGTATACTCTCCAAAATATCATCCCCTCTAGAATGGGTTAAACAGTGTGTAGTAGGCCTGAAAAATTTTGAAATTCTTTTCGTGATTTTGGCTCGACTGACAGGCTTATAATCCTTTCATTTCGGCAAATTATGAGTTAAATATCATAAAGTACAAAAAAATCGATATTTTGCACAAATTTTACACTACAAAAATCTACAGGATATCCCAATCAAGGAAAAGGGAAGTGGGTAACATCAACAAGCAGTTGATTTAAAGATCAACTTTGTATTCAATTCATCAACTAGGAAGACTGAAAAATGTTATGAACGCGGGATTCGCAATCTTCCATTATACAAAGGAAGCTAAAAGATTGAGGCCAGACATATTTGCAACTAGCAACAAAACCGCGAAGGCGAACCGAAAGTTATTATTGTGTTCGGTTTTGAATGACTGAACTCTTTAGTATCCCGCTTAAAACCGAGAACAAAATGTTTCATTGGTGAAACCAAGATTGGATAGGGTTCTTCGAAAAATGTTAAACAGGCTGCAACCATCTGAGTCAACATGCCACATTGAAATTCATTCAAGCTGATGATACATACTACGCTTAATACACAGAAGAAGGAAACTTAGAACACATACTTCTAAATTGCCTGAGTCTAAATTCATGTATGTAATATCTCAATGAGTGTGGATGCAATCACTGAACAGACTTGGGTACAAGAGACATTTTGTGACTCCTGTTAAAATTAAAGGCCAACACGAGCCCACGGCATAACGTAAGTACATACAGTCTGGACACCCTCGAGCTACTTCTCTCAGAGAGAGATAGAAATAGCACGAAAAGTTCACACACAAGGTGGAGTATCTTCCACGTGTCAAGTTTCGGTGATATGACCGAAGTCTGAAGTCTGGATTCCTCTTAAAAAGAGGAATGCAATTCCTATTGATCACTGAAAAGTTCGAACTAAACTTGGAAACTTCTTTACCAATGGACATCGGTCAAGGACTACCGACCTTGTCCTTTATTTGACAAGAACTACCGATCAAACATCTCCCCTGTCACACCGAAAACCTTGTTTAGAAATGTTGTTCACATTACTTCGGACTAGAACTCTTTAGACTCGCCCAGGTTAGGATAATCCCTCTTACAGCAGATATGGATGAGAGGAAGAGAGACTGCTCTCTGAGGGAAGGAACCTCCTTCCCTATGCAACAATAAGCGAATCATGATGCCCTTCTTTATAAGAAGTACCGTCCGTACGTACTGTGGAACAGTTTTCCAATTGATTTCAGATGCCAACATCTTTCCACTTATATTTTCTGGAGTACGCCTTTTTTATCGGAGAGATGCAAACGAAGCCTGGTCCATGTATCGCATGCGAAGAAGGTGTATCAAAAAAACCGCGAAGGATGAATTTCCCATTCTAAGTAGGAAAGATTGAATACTGCTAAACCGTGGCCCAGGTCAATCCTGAGTCATGCGGTCCACCTGCCTCGTGCTTTGTGTAGCCACATTGTGTGTCTCAACGCTAAGATCGTTCTTCTTTCCTCTCGGCTGACAATTTTTGTCTTCGACTCCCCCTATGGAAGTAGACTCGCCAATGCACATTAGCAAATAATACTAAAGGAGCACACTCGCGATAACCAGCACCATCGACCTAGAGATAGTTCAACATCCAGCTGCTATCCGTAAAGCCTTGCCTCTGTATCTGTGCGCCCTTCTAAAAGCGTTCTTTACTCCGATGTGAAACATACGACACACATACAAAGCAGCTTTTCAGCGCAAGGTTGGTATGTTGCCATTGTTAATGACGCCAACTTTCGTACTAGCAGCCACTTATAGGATTCATATTCCTCTGAAATCGGGATGGGTTAATCCCCATTGTTTCGCTTCCCCATTGAAGTTACCGCAAACATGGATTCACTGCTGTAGACAGCTTCCTCCAGTTCATTAAGCCTGCTCTGCAAGGAGGAAATTGATCCATTTGGTGTAAGATATTACTTAAAGATGACATATCCGGGCATCTGATCAGCATAACGGCACCCCCGTTGAAGCAGCTCAGAACTAGAAGCAGAACGCTTTCCCGAACGCAGGGGACGGATATGCTAGATCAGACAAAGTACCACGCAGCCAAGCCCTGTTGTGATGTTACTCTGATACAAACAGCAACTCAGCAATAGCAACAGCAGCTCCTTCAAAAGTAATTCCTTCGCAACCTGGTCATGCAAATTCTATGCAGATGCCATACGATGTACGTTGATCTGCAGGACTTGACTCACAGTTTTGTTTTCCTTTTGCTAAGTTCTTTTATGCACACCAAACACTTCCTTGCATATGAGCCAAGCTCCAGTCACTTAAGTTTGCACAAGATGCAGCTTGGTTCATTAGTGCACTCTCTCGCCTTATAGTCTCGAGTGCCACACTTGCAGCACAGGCTGCTTTGGTTTGGCTCCTTGCAGTACACAGAAATGTGTCCGAAAATAAGGCAGACATCAACTTTACCCCAAAGCTGTCTGCCGTATGAAGAGTTTGTTTAAAAGAATCTGCTGACATTTTGTTCAAAACGTACACGTCAGAAATGTTAACGCTTCCACTATATTCAAGGAAGAAGTTCTTCTTAATCTTCGAATGAGATCAGTTTTTCTCGATCTCCTCATTCAGTTCTTCAATCAAACTAACGAATCTCCTTTCAAATCCACTATAAACAAAAAATGAGGACCAAACTTAAACATTGATGCGTTTATTTTCTACTTTAGAAATTTTTCAAATCACCTGTAAGTCAGTGTCAGATTCAATTCAACAGCCTTCAGTGAAATGCAAATCTTATAGTCAAAGGCGAAAAATGAGAGAAACATGAACACATTGAAGAGAGAAAAAATTATTCTTCTTTTCGCGCTCTCTTTGTTTTTTTGTGAATATTGTTTTTGTGCTATTATAAGAATATCGTTGTGCTTCGGTCATGACGAGGACTTTCTGATTGAAGAACTGTGTGGGCATGATTTGACCTGTAGTCGAAGTTTTGAAAATTTTGGCGGATACGGAATTGAAGTAAGGCCAATACGACTACGGACTCTTTTTTGTCTCAGATGTATCATAAGCAACCATGATCAGAAAGAACTCTGTTCAGTTCAAATGCTGTTGTAGCTCGAATAATAATTGCTCTATCAACGTTTTAGCACATGCATCTACATACGGTTTTTAATATTCCAGGATTTTTTTAAGGACTTCGGGGTAACAAAGCAGAAATTTTCTCCCGTGATGTCAGTTCAACTTACGCACTAACTTCCTTAATTTTGTCGCCAAATTTCACAGTTAAAATGGAAGGTTTTCGGCATAAACGTTTGCTCAGCTTCCACTAACTCTTTCTACTCCACACTGTATTCAGAGGATCTTGGGCGGAAACATTTTTGATTCCCGAATAACTTACGGTAGATGTTGATTCTTTCGAGATCAGATGGCAAATCAAACTATGGGATTATAGTTGGCGGGTGTATCAGTATCTTTGACATAGATGGGTATACCAAGGATATTTCGCTATACTCCGTGTTTTATTTGACAGGGATTTAAATATTTTTTGTTTGTTCTTCTAACGAAATTCCGTCATTGCTTGTCTATTTCCTTGTATCATTCACATACGCGTTTCGGCAGTGTGTCATGTTTTCATATAAGTTCGGAGAACGAGCATCACAAGGGAGGAGCAAATGTCAACAAACACCACAAGTAGAGAACAAACCCCTCTTACTTTACGACAAATTTTTTTTAGGAGTTTACTTACTACAAATACTCGCGATGCGAGCTCTGACTAGGAGTTTTAAACGCTGATTTAGTGTTGCCCGCAATAATTAAAGTGAAAAACCCAAACTTTATGAATGTGCCCCTCAAAAACGGGCGCAGAAATCACCATGGATTACGTCAAATAAATGATCGGATAGATAATCGTAATCTAAACCGCTCTATACTAAAAAACACGAAAGGGCTTTAACCAAAGGCAGGCAACCTATATGGCGTGTCGATTTTTCCAAAGAGTAAATTATTCCACTCAATTTGGACACAAAAACAGGAGACACCTTCCGCTTATGTAACAATTACGAACCTATTTCAAGATTTTTTTCTTGGCCCCTAATTGATAATTGTAAGCATTAAAAAAAGTATCTATCAAAAATTCGGTTTGTTTGAATTAATTTCAATAGTGTTTATATATTTTTTTTCTGTACCATCATCCGAAAAATATCCAAATATTATACAACAGCTCAACATTTCATTTGATAATAATTTATCAGCACTTTTTTGCGAACGAACTTGAAATGAAATCTCAAAGCAATTTGATTTTCACAAATTTTTTTGCGTTAATTTTTTATTTTTATTTTGTTATTATAGCGAAAATAAAACCAGCAACCAAAGAGAAAGTTGATAATACTCGTAAAGAGTATCAACTTACTGTTGAGGACGTACGGACATATCAATAAAATACCAATTAAAAGCGACGTTTTCAAAAATCTGCTTTCGGATTAAATGCACCTTTTCGTCGCAATCAATGCAAATTTTAAATCTTTAAGAATTTCATTCATGGTGTAATTATTTCAATTTCATCGTTTTGCAATAGCGGCTTAGCTGTATTTCGGCGTGAAAAGTTGAAGCTGATATTTAAATTGACTCGTTTACGCAAACGCCGGAATAAATGAAAGGCAGACCTATGCTATGTTATATCTATGTATAATCAGTGTACAGTCTGCACAACCGAAACTTATACGTGTTTCACAGTTAAAACATATAAAATTATTAAAATTCATTAGTTGCGTTCAATTATACGTTATGAACTTAAAAACTGCATCCAGAGTAAATCAAATTTCCTGTTTAGCATTTGGTAGTTGATTGCAACTAGAAAATCAGATGGAAAATATAACAAGTAGTTTTCATCTGATCTTCATCATGAACTGCTCAAGTATATTCACGGACCGTATAATTTTCCTATTTTCCATCATTCGACACACGATGAGGATAATTAATGGATGCTGACCGAGCTAAAAGCTGAAGCGAATCAACCTGTGCGGTATACCTCAATTTGTTACTGCACACTCCTTACTTGGATTACATTGTCTTATGTTGGGATTTGTAATAAATGCCATTTATTATTACTTCTTTATGTAATTCTAGCACAGTGTTCATCTATTATCAGGTTAAATGTCCTTGATCGGATTCGCGTGTGTTAGAGCCATAGCCAAAGCTATGAGATGAAGTTTAATAACATAAATGTTAAGTTTTTATCGCTGGGATTTATATATCTGCTTTGATTTGTATCTAATATAATGCGTATGTCAGCCATTACATAGAGATACATTAAATAGGCGATAGAATACTTTTACATTTGATGGAACTACCATAGGAATTCTGAGCATAATATGAGTTATTATGACAAAACCGATTTCTGAAAAAGGTCAAAATGACGCCTCTTGAGTACAAGTTTATCAACCATATTTATGATTTATTGTAGTTGAAGCGTGAAGGCGATTTACACTCTGACTGTCGAACTACCAATGGCACAAACCAACTAGACTAACAAATAGTACCGCTCCTGTCACACCGGGGCTTAGTCTGAATCTATTTGTCACTTTTCGTCGGAATAGGCCGGAAACCCTTTCTTTTTTGTCGTTGAAGAAGCATCTCGCACGTCACCAAACGCCGCTCGATGTCCCTCTCTTTCAGTTGAGGCGGCACCCATGTCCCAGCTTTTTGGCTCATTCCAACGGTAGATCTGTCAACAATTAACTCCTGCGACGAATTCTTCTAGGCTTCGACTTGAATCTTCATCCAACAAATACCGCAATTTATAATCTCCAAACATTTTTCGGTGCCCCCTCACGATCTTTATCAGTCACGTCGGAATCACAATTTTTTAAAAGGCCGTAAACACTCTCTGCAAGTCGTCTCAAACTGAGCATTATACGATAAGTTTCGGCAGCAGATCATTTCTTGAGAATGAAATAATGAACTAAGACTTCCCGCAAATGCAACTTTTTCGGTATGAAAGATGACGTTTTCCACACGAGAAAAAAAAAACCGTGTTCACGCCTTGAAGGAATGACGACTACTGCGTTTGTGAGCCTACGCATACAAATTCTACACGTAGTATTTGGGTTGATAAATTGTCTTTAATGTTGCGTGTAAAAAGAACATCCCTTTCAAAGCTCTTGCATGAAAATACTATGCAAATATGAATCGACACATGTTTTCTCTATCTCTTTCTCTGTCTCTGGCGAGCAATCGCCAGGGAGTGTTATTGCTGTTTGTGCATACATCATGCCTGAGTTGAGCAATTGAGGGGTGTCCCATTTGTGTGGTTGAAAGTAAAGAACAATCAACTGTAATCGTCCTTAACGCTTCGTTCTGGCATCCCGGAATTGTTTGACTACGCTTATCAATTATTTGCCAGTAGACAAAATTCCGCTTAATTGGGTGCGTACAAAAGCTGTTTTGGGTTTCAACTTGAATAATTATTATTTTGTCACTAATTTCAATAAACTTAGTTTAGTATATAATTTCACCATTATGATCTACGATTGAATAACTGAGTTTTAATTTTAATAAATTAAGTCTAAAGCGGGGTTTTAAATGTGTTGGGTGTGTGCAAAGGTTTTCTGACTTCGATTCAAATGATTTTTTATCATTAATTTATTTAAACTTAATACAACGGTTGGGAAGTTGATATATCCTTCTCCTGTAGAAATCTTCCTCATTACGTCTCAAAAAGTTTAGACAGTCCTGTACGAAGATCCTCTTCAGTATTGAGTTAGTTGTGCACGGATGGAACCACATCCAATGAAGCAAAATGGGGAGGCTATGGTAGGTTCCCAAGGAAAAACTTCTCAGTAAATGTCCGCTGGAAACCGGAGCTTTTTCGTGATAAAAGATGACTCCGCGACGGTTGTCTCATGCAGGATGCTTATCACGCGTTACTTGGCGAAGCTGTTCCAATTGCTTACAGCCCGCATTTAATGCTAGATTTCGATCCCGAAGCTTCCAGTAATAACTTCTCGAAAATTCCACCAAACAGACAATAAGATCTTTGGTGCATGTGAGCCTGAATTTGAAGTCGATGTTTGTGATTAATTTCTTTCACAAACTGTCCGATGCCGTTATTGTACAGGACTCGTTTCCAAAATTCCATCTCTAGTAACCAATCCGTTCAATCCAATAAATTCTTCACTAGTTTGACGAGAATAATGGGAAAGACAGCAAACCAATATGTCTTTGTTGATTTTTCGTGTGTAGTAACCAGGCATCCAACTTCACCACATATCTTAGCATATGAACTTTCCTCTCTATAGTGGTTCTGTGGACCAGGAATCTCTCCGTTAATTTTGCGATGGTTATCTTAACGACACCTTGTATGACTTCCACTAGAAAACTTTGATCTTCAAACTGTCCTTTGCCATTGCCTGTGGTTCTGAAAACACTGTTGGTATGTTCGTTCGTATAGAACGTTTTCTCCATAAACTCTGCTGATATTCTGGGAGCCTCGACAGTGGATATTACTGTGTAAGCCTCCATGTTTATCTTACCACTTTTGCTAGAAAAGTAAAATGTAAATGTAACGGGTATGATCTACAAAAGGTCTTTGATTTAGTTTGGACTGACAAATATATGCTCATCTATTCAAATTGCCTGTCCTCCTTACAGGAATCATCGACAATTTTCTTCCAAACAGAACCTCAACTTTTAAAATCACTCATCAAACTTCAACAGTAATACCCATCCTATTAGGGGTGCCACCATGTTCCATACTCGGGCCTTATCTTTTTAATTACTTCCTTCACGATGTTCCGAGCCCCATCAACTCTACATGTAAAAACTAAATCCCGTCTAGCAACCCGAAGGTTATTATGTTTGCAAACGATATAGTTAAAAGATTGGTGGTTCAAAAACGATGCCTCGAAATCGGAACTAAAATGCTTCCATAACTCCAGCGGGAAAAGGACACAGACTAGTAGTCCCACATAGCAGGTCGATACGATTGAGGCGAGAGAGAGTACCGCCTAAAGGCACCATTGAGTACTTAGGCGCGAATTTCACCAAAAGGTTCAAACCCCCACGCAGAGAAAGCTGTAAATAGAGCTAAAGGAGCAGCAGGGTTAATTTCACATCTCCTTTCCTCCAGATTGATTCGAGATAGAAAAACCAGACAAACAATTTAGCACATACCCAATGTTTGGTTTACTTCCGTTTATCTTTCATTTCTCCATCACAAAAAAAAAGCTGAAATACTTTATGAATATAAGAATTCTAAATTCTCTTTGATGTTACTAAATCAAATTTGCTAACCATGCAAAACAAAAAACCAATTTGTGAGGACGATAATAAATTTTAACAGATTTGCTTTAAATGGGAGTAAGAAAAGTGAGAGACAGTAGATCTCTATTTTCTACACAAAACAGGAGTGAATTTCGCTTTAATAGAATTGCGATACATTTGTGTGACTGAGATAATTTATGATGAAAAATTTCTATATCCTTCTGACATATTTACTTAAGCGAAAGGAAGCGAAAGGTTTCATCAAAATCACTGCCAATCGAACGAATAAATTGTGTCAGGAGACACAGCTTTGTCCGCAAAGCATTGAGTATAACACAACGTCTGTGCGCTCTCTGCGGGGTACTTATATAAAGCAAAATTCGTCAGGAATATCCTCGATGTTACAGCTTTTCTTGAAACGCCTCAGTTGAAATATAGACATTTTTTGACATTTGTCGGATTCATTTTTTGTTAAAAATTAAACAAAATGTAGAACAACGAATTTCCATTCAGTTTTGCTTTGATCTTTGGAAGACTAGTTCGAAAACAATCGATAAGATGAATAAAGCATTTCGAGAGGAGTGTATGAGCAAAACAAGATTAAAAGAGAGAAAGCAGCGGTTTAAATATGGCCGTACAACAGTTAGCAGTGATTCTTCCATTGACTGGCATCCAAGTGCAATAACAAAAGAAAACGTCGAGCACGTGCATCTTGCAATTGATGGAGATCGTCGAGTCATTTAACGTGAACTACGAGGTCTGGCTATTAAATAACGAGACTGCGCGCCTAGAGGACGCCGTAGAGGGGTGGGGAAAAAACGAGTAGTGCGTTGGGTATCTAGATATATTGTCTTTGCACGTACCAAAACACGTTCTTGTCACTATTATTGTATTTGTGCAGTAGCGGTTTGAAACGTGCCGAAAACCATGTGTGACGAAAAACAGGAGCAACGTATCAATCTCAAATTTCTCGTTAAATTGAAAAAAACTCCGACTGAGTGCTATAAATTGTTGCAAGAGGCCTATGGGGACAATTCTCTATCTCGTGCGCGTGTTTTTGAGTGGTGTAAGCGCTTCAGTGAGGGCCGAGAGAGCACTAAAGACGACCTACGCCCAGGTCGCCCTGTCACTGTTTCAACTCCGGAAACAGTGACCAAAATCAACCAATTTGTACGTGCAGATCGTTGAATGAGCATCCGGATGATTGCCGAAGCTTTAAACGCCGATAAAGAAACGGTTAGACAAATTTTACACGAGGAATTACACATGACAAAAGTCAGTGCGAAGTTGGTGTCAAAAAACCTGACTCCTGACCAAAAGCTCTCAACAACAGCGTCAACAGGTCAACAGGTCTGCTCAGATTTCCTTGAAAGGTTAAAAAAAGATTCCGGACTGATGAAGATAATTCCGAAGATTCCGAAGATCAAATCTGTTTTGAAAGGGTCCCGATTTGATTCGATGGAAGCGGTAAAGCAAAAAACGGCAGAGCTCCTAAAGGCCGTCACCAAAGAAGACTTCCAGCACTGCTTCG
Organism: Stratiomys singularior; assembly: GCA_954870665.1. NCBI lineage: Eukaryota > Metazoa > Arthropoda > Insecta > Diptera > Stratiomyidae > Stratiomys > Stratiomys singularior. The sequence goes on from OX940879.1 coordinate 34,877,435, forward strand.
ATCAATGGAAAAAACGTATGGAAAGGTGTGTGGCGGGGAAAGGGGAGTATATTGAAGGGGAGCATTCGAATGTAGAATAATTTTTATAATAAAACCGTTTTTTGTAACCAGTCTCGTTATTTAATAGCCAGACCTCGTATTAGCTGATATTGAAATATCACAACAACCGTTCAGGGAATTTAATCGAGGATTCGGGTATTTTGGCGTGTATGTGAAATCCATCCCGAAATTTCTAAGGGCAGAACAGAAGAAACTTCGCTTTGTAATCACTGCGAACAACTTGGAAATCGTTTCCGATGACAAAAATGTACTTAAGCAAATTATTACTGATAGTGGATCATGGGGTTGAGATTAGGGATCGGAAACAAACCTTAATCGCAAAGTCCAAACAAAAAATCAAGTCAAATTCGGACCGAAAATTATGAAAGATTCTGAAGGGGTTTTGCAACGCGAATATGCTCGGAGTGGTGCGTGCACTAAGGAATACTACGTTGGAGTATTGGAAAGATCACGTTCTGCAGTAGGAGAGAACGGCAACATTTTTGGTCAAGCCGTGATTGGTTGCTTCACCATGAAAACTTGGCAGGGTATCAAACCTTGCGCAGCAATATTTGGCAAAGAATCAAATTTGAGTGTTTTGTCAGTATCCGTATGGTTCCGAGAAAGGTCCTAGAGACTTTTGGCTCTTTCCTACACTCGAAATGCCGCTCAAATGACATCGGTTTGAGGACAATGAAATGGATGAAACTAATACGATGAATGAACTGGAGGAAATTTTGACAACTGATTTACAGAACTGCTTCAAGAAGTGCTTCAAACACCCCTGGGAACGTATTGTTCAATCAAAGGTGAGTGACATCTTTCAAATTGGTGTTTACTTCGAAGGATGTCTCTGACTGGTTGATAAAGAACAACTCGAGTTCTGAGATATGAAAGAAGACTTGATAATTTCGAAGATTTCCTAGTGTAATTGAATTATTTTAGAAAGTCAAAATCCTCCTTTATGTGCATACGTTTTCTGAATTCTTTTTCTGATTTTCAAAAAACAAAAAACAGCATAGATTAGTTTTGCGATAATATGACTAATTACTGTAAACAAAAATTCATTAAAATTTCGCTAGGAAGGATTCACAACACGTTTCCTCTGACAGTTTAAAATTACTTCTTTGCAAATCCAATGATAGGTTTGGATGTTTAGTTCTGCTCAAAAAACCTTTTCAGAATATCTAAGAGCAGATAAAACTTAAAATCGATGACAATCAATGTTTATATAAACAACTTTTCCAGTCATGCGTAGAAGATTCATGGGTCATCTTTTGATATAACGTTTCCACTAACTTCATTAAATTTTTTAAATTTGTTCTTTTTTTAATCAAAATCAGTCCAAAACCCCATAAACTGCGAGAACAACACCTAATTAACCTACATTTGGTTAAACGAATTTATATTGTGCTTAAACTCCTTATCAATAAAAAACTAATCTAATTGGAAAACAATTCTCAACACAATATAAAAGACCATTTAAAAGTGTTTTTGTGTATTGGCTAGCACTTAGTAGGTCCATAAATTATTTATTGAAAAAAAAAGAAATTAATTCATTGATGTTGAAACATACAAAGCAATGAAACGGAACAAAAAACGTGAAAAATTTAAGATGCAAAACCTGACATGAACGTGTGAAAACTAAACAGTTTCAAAATTTTCTCGGTTTTTTGTTTTCAAAAATCGAATTTATTGATCAATCGACATTCGACACATATTTCCCTGATTTTCAAATGTTCATTCGATTTTTGCAATTTCCGTTTTGAGTTAACAATGGAAATACGTGAAGTAGATTATGTTTAATGAATGTCATATTAACACGAATCTCTATAATTTGAAGTTTGACACTAGTGTCTTGGATTCATTTGATTGCTTCATTTGATAAATTTTTATTTATTTTTCATTTAACGGAAATTGAAATCCTACCGTAAAATAGAGAAATGACGGGATAGCTACGTTTAATTTGAATAAAAAAGAGCATTTAAGGGAATAATGCTTAAAAGTTGTGTCAATAATTTTGACTAGTTCAGAAGAAATTATTCTTAAGCAATCATTAGTGAGATTCCGTTAAATGCATTAAATGGAATATCAATAGAATTCATCCGTGCATATCTATCAATCTTCTATCTATGCATTTGAAATCTAAGAGAGTTATTGTTCCTGTATGCAAGATCCTATTTAAAAGGACCTCGCTAGTACTATTTTCTTCACTTTATCAATGTCGTTGTCTGTTGCTGACGTGCTCGCGCATTCAGCACGCTGTACACCGTTTACCCTTTTTCGACCCTCTAAGCAAATTGTGTACCACAGACAAACGTTGCTTAGGTCAAAGGTTAACACCAGATGCCACAGTCGTACACTACGTACCTATAACAGATTCTTTAATCCTGTTTTTGCTTGAATAGACGAAAACGGAAGACAAGCGAAAACACGTCCAAGCACAATAGCTGTCAAAAATTAACTGAAGATTCAAAATGGCCGTAAGTGAGGGTCATGTTTACTAGCACAACGTTACAAATATATCGAAAATCGATTATACAATCGTAGCCTGCGGAAGAACAAAATCTACGATACTTTTTGAACGAACTTCGTACATGTTTTTTGTTTCGGTTCTGAGCAGAAGGCATGAGCATCAAATTTTAAGTTTAGATCGAAAGTTACTCTAAGATTTTGGAAAGAATGCAACAAAGAATGGAGAGTATATATTCTCATTAAGAAAAGAAGCGTTAGGCGCTAGGCATTCAGGAAAATTAAGGCTGATGAGATTAGATTGGCACCAATTACCATGAGTAATCAAGTTTTCTTGAAAACTTTACCAGTCTTCAAGAGAATTTTTTCTCCGAAAGACCTTAAAATTATATCCTTATAAAAGGCAAGGAAAGGTTATCACATATAAATAAATAATACAAATAATACAAAGAAACATATAAAGATAGATAATATAGATAAATTTAAAAAAACTGTAGGAAAAGAAGATAGCCAAGAATATATCCTTGAGGAACGCCGAGTGTTAGTAGAAGAGTAGAAAAAAAAGAGTAGCGGTTGTACAATGGAGACTAATATGACACTAACAAAAGGAAAGGTAGGATGTTATTCAAGAGTATAAAACATCACAAATCCCGTACGATGTTAATTTGAAGCAGAGACGGAAATTATTCATATCATCCAAAGCTTTGGAGAAATCAGTAAAGATTGCATGGACTAGTAGTTCCTGACATATAGCTTTCGCAATACTTTTAGTCAGGCATTTTTTAGGCATCCCGTCAGATTGGTCGTAGTAGAAAAATCCTTGAGAAATCCATGCTGCTCAATAATAATAAAAGCACTAAGTAACTCTACCAACCGATTGTGTATCAGAAGTTCAAGCAACCTAGAGGAACATCAATGGAGTGATATAGGACCTTTACAGGATACACACGATGGATCTTCATACTTGAGGATATTTATATATAGTATATGAATATATATGTAAAAGTTAAACTCATGAGAACTCAAACGTAAATTAAATATGAAGGAAAGGAGAAAACATATACCGAGGAGACAGTAGACTATACGCAAGTATTTGAGAGAAGTTCAGGACCAGTGTTTGCCTGCGATTTATCAGAGTCAATGAACAGTTCTACTTAAGGTTAGCAGTACAGGGAACAATATGATACAGGATGATTTTGATTCCACCAGAGGATCAACCAAAGAGGAAAGAAAATGTGGAAGATAAGAACTGAACAAAACTATCCGACGCAGCTTGTGGAGAAGATGTTGCAATACCTTTCTAACGAACACAACGAGGGAATAGTAAAATATGAGTTAAGGGTGCGAAAATAAAACTAAAGAAGTTGTTGGTTCTAAGAGAGATCTTTAAACTTTTCTCCTTAACCAAAAAGTTCTCTAACAATTTTCAAAAGCTAATCAAATTTCCTTATAGGTTGAAACAAGTAAAATGTGCTTTTGACTCGATCGATACGATCGGTACCTTGTTAACGCAGCGAACAAGGTTTTTTTTTTGAGAGAAGAAACAGTAAGAGAAGAAAGAAGATAACAGAGAAATACAGTTAGATAAAGAGATAGAAGGGCAAGGAGCTACTTTTACATTTCACCTACGCTAAGTTTAAATCACCACCAATCGAAAGCCTGCAAACGTATGCGACAAAATTTCGAACAAATTTCCGAATCAAACGCGATTCAATCTAAATAAGTAGAATTTTGAATAAGTAGAATTTTACTGATTTTATTCATGATTTTGTTCAACAAGCCTCCCGAAACTTTGCGAGAAACGCAATACAAATATAAATCTGCTGACACTTTTTCTATCCCTGTCTGGCGGAATTCAGTAGGGAGTGTTCTTGCTGTTTGCGTTCACGCTATGCTCTGACTTAGTCAGCTGACAACATGAAGAATTTTACCTTAGATGGTCTATAGGGTTTCGCGAATTAGGAAACAAAGAAATTTAGCTTTCAAATAAAGTTATAATAGTAGAAATATGTGAAAACAGAAATGGGTAATCAAGTTTCCTTACTGAGTTATATAGTAAATATATTGGGGCTACTAATAGCAACACTAACTCGTGAAGCAGAGCGGTTATTGTACCTAAAACGTATTGAAACCCTTTGTAGCATTTTAAGTCGTAACAATGGCTGGCTTCAAACCACCATTCCTCTCGTTTGTTCTCAAGAAGTAGCACACTCCTGCAATTCCTTTTCAGAAACATCTGAAGTAGAGATTTAGAGAATCCTGCCAAAAAGATTCCGATTGATCTGGAAATGCAGGTTACAATATCGTCTTCAACCACCATATTTTCTAATATCATCTTTGCATTTGGCGCTTTTCTTTTGTCATCTTTTGTCTCTTGTCATCCCTTGAATAGCACTCTTATCTTTTTGTCTCCACTTATTGTCTCATCTCCACGGTAGGTATCCTGTCGTGGAGATGATCCGTTACTATGCGTTACTATTTTAAGAGCATAATTCTTTGTAGCACAACTGCAGCCTTTGATTCGTTCCTGACCCACTCTTTAATTTTTCTTTCTCTCCTGGATCTGCCTAATTTGTACTTTTTCACTGCATTTTATGTCGTCTGAAGTTACTTTGTAATGGCTAACTTTAACATCTTGGTATCGAAGTCATGATTCAAGGATGACAAAACAAATTTGTCCAGGACTCTCATTTTCAGGTATGCTGATATACTTTCTAAGTTTTGCATTGTTTCGCAAAGGAATTTTCCTGATTTGTGTCCTTTCATATGTCTACTTTTTCATATCGATTAATCGCTCTCCACCAGAAATTTATTCTCAATCTCAACTCCTGCTTTACTGGTCAATTATAATTTGGTGTTCTTTGGGGCTCTTACCAATTCGTACGATACCTTTTGCGAATGTGAGATGGTTTATGTATCTAGAACTGTCGATATGTGTTGGTTGCCAACGAAAGAATAAGTTCCGAGAAAAGCACATCTGTAAATAGCATCTACCTTTAGCCTCCACGTTGATGCCGCTGAGGATGTCAGGAGCTACTAATGGATTAGGATGAAATTGAGTCTTTCGCACTTCAAATCCGAGTTGGGTTGATTTCTAAAGCAAGGAATGGAATTTATGGGTTCTTTTAAATTAAAAATTGAACAATAACTGGGTAAAATGCCTCGGACGGTGCAGATATGTCATTATGGCCCTTAAAGAAACAAAGGACCTCGCTTGGATTTTCGATTGGATTTTGCAAAACTAAACAACTTAACAGGCTTGAGAATATTAAAATAATTTCAGTTTGAGGATGATTCCCGAAGATCGAAAGGATCGAAAAGACGAAGCCCAGTGGATCAACCTCAAAAGTACTGGGCAGATTCTATTGACGCAATGAACTGTCGAATTTGAGAGCGGGACTAAAGATTGAGGAAGTTCCTGGTAGTTTCGAATCCCTAATAGTTTCTAGACTGAAATCAGCATGTAAGTCGCCATGTAGTCGCCCACATCAGTCTGCAGACAAGGTTCATCTGATTTTCCTGAATCCTACCCCCTTGATGTTGCTTGATCGCATCATAGTTTCAATATAGACTTTTTTCCGAGATCTTTTTATTACAATTGTCCATTTGTCTCAAGACAGCTTGAACATTGTACAAGTTCGTCGACCTCTCGTCAAAAAGTAATGGCGCAACAGCCGAATTCGAGCAAGTTGAGTTGATTCAGATTCATGAAGAAATCGGAATAGTCTCAAGAAGGAAGTCGAACAGGACACTTAAATGATATTATTTCAAAGTTTTATATCATCTGCTGTTCTTCGGATTAATAAATCAACAAATAACACCAGAAGTTATCAATTTATGGGCTTCAAAGTGTCGCTTTGAGCCACATTCCACGGTTATCGATCTAGGAAAGCTGCAATGTCCTGGCTATGTGAATTGTATCAACGAAAAATTGGTACCTAGAAGGGTTTTGAAACGGTGAGACGAAAGGTTGACAATAGTGAGGTAGCCAAGAAAACACTAGTCTGACCTTGTCACTAGTCTGTCAACGAAGATGTTCATCGGTGCTTGGATTTCGAAACTGGAGGACGCGGCCAATTACGAAAAAAGTTGGAGGGCCTGCTTACGGTTGAGAAAAAGGCCGATCGACAGAGAGACAGACAAAACTCAAGACGTATTCCGGACCGACAATGACGGTCTATAAAAAAAACTAGTGTTAACTGCGCTTCTAGCTTCAGACGCGGTTGAGGGTTGGGGTTGATATAATTTGAAAAGACATATAACACTAGGAGGCAGTTCCACCGCGGGAGGCGTCATAAACGTAGAAAAAAAAACTATTGATTTAATAGTTTTCGCTCCCGTTCCCAATTAGCCTGTAGTCAACGAATGCAGAATATTTTAGTTAAGAAATCGTTGTTAAAGTTAATATTGCAAACGTCCATTAGACGCTTAAATATTTACTACACATATGTTCATACAATGGAATATCACGTGTATGTTGTTAAATATGACATATTGACAGCGAACGTAGAAAAGCCGCTACTTACCTTAAAATATCTAGAAATATTCCATAAGACTTTGGGGTGTCAGGGTCTCTCTATTTTTCTGGTAATTCATGTACGCGGAAGCACTTTTCTCGGATTTTTATATATTTTTCTTACTCCGCGGTCTTACTCCGTCTAAAATTTTTTTGAAAATGACTGACTTTCACGCCGAATGTCCTAAGCCATGTACGTTATTATTATGCATTTGGAAGATTGATGGCCTAGAAATGGTTTAGAAGAGAACAGGTAAATCCTTTTGCCCATGCGGAGAAAGGTTGCACCAAATGTAGGATTCAGTATCTTTGTCATCAGTGCCAGCATTATTAAAAGCTTTTCGAGTTTTTCTTCATCACAATACCATGACAATTTGAATCATTGGTTTTCTCGGAGTTTCCCTTTCAACCTCAGACATAGGCATGTCTCACCAAAGAAATTATGCATTCCTAGTGTCGAATTTGCTCTCACATTTATGTAACACCAGCCAAAGAAAATTTCATTGTACTAATTCTCTTCATATGGGTGTCTTAAAAAAAAATATAATGGCACTCCGGCACTCTGCTGTTAACAAAAGCCGTGACGAAAATACATTTTGCAATGGAACGTGATCTAAAAAGTGTATAATCAGAACACGATCACAACCCGAGTACAGGTAAGTACTTTGTATCTATTTCCGTGATTGCCATTTGAAATGTTTACTAGTAATTGCTATTGTGCACGTTTATATATAAAAAATTATTTGGCTATTAATGGCACAATAAAATACGTGAAGAAATTATATTATGAACACTATGTCAAAACAGTCCCATGCATCGATCTCGTTATGAATTGTTGAATATTTCAGTCATTTGCATATAGAGCGAAAAAATGGAAAAATTTTAACCAAATTTTCAGTCTGCACAGCTTGATGATGGCTTTGAGAAGGTCGAAACTATATTTTGTCGTTATCATGTCGTTGCACTACCCCGCAAGATACATCTTCCGACAAACTTTCCAAATGTTTCCAACAGATATAAGACTGAAGGTTCCGCTTTGAAATTTACTATCCATTCATTTTCCACACATGGGACACCGTCAGCAGATTAATTGATGCTATGAATCAATACATCAAAAACATCAATTTCTTATGCAACCGTTTTTCTTCCATTGGCAAAATTGAAAAGTTAAGTAAAATGCCAGAAGATACATCATTTATCTGAATGAATACAATTTTTATATCTATTACACTTTGGTTTGGACTTGGATGCGTGGATACACCGTTCCGTCCTCATATGATTGTCTAAATTCAACTGGAAAAAGGCTTTATTGATTCAAATATACTGAAATTGAGTAATAGATTTCTATTCAGAAATAGGTCATTACAAATTATGTAAGAAAGTTTGCACTGTATGCAAACGTACTTTGCTATGGCATAGCCAAAGGAAAATGAAAACTCGACCTCAATATCAAATATCAACTTTTTTTCTCGATAGTATGGAATTGTCGTCCCAACAACACTAAATCCATATATTGCTATTGGTTTCTGATCAAAATCGAAAGGTAAAAGTCGAAAAAAGTACTTCAATTAAGCGGGCCGAGTAAAAAGGAAACATTTCAAGATCAATTGTAGGCCTTAAAGCGAAATTTAATGAAAACATCTTTCAAGAATAACCGCAAGAGCCTAAATATCGTGCTATTATATTTTCTTTCGAAACTTAATCTTTTTCTTAGATAACTTTTATTTTGTGGATTTTTCGAAATGGCTTTATTCAGTGGACGAATTTGGACATTTGGAAAATTCCAAACTGTGATGAATCACGACCAGTTGCTATTGATGATGTTGCTCCAGCTTGATTGGATTGTCTGGTCCATTGATGGTCATAGTGGACGAAAGTGCGCAGCACAGAAGCAACATCCAGCTTCCCACATAGGCGCACTTATAGCAGACGGAGGACACGATTTTATGAGAAAACTAGTTAGAATCGGTCGTCGAAGACAACATACACGTCGCATTTTAGATCAAGATATGGGAAATGGAGATAGTTGCATACATGCACGTTATATGTGATGTGGCATTGAGTTTTCTTGCTACATCGATTGGAGAGATAACGTTTGCAACTTCCTTTTTCCTTAATAGCCTTCTAGTGTAGTTGAATGTAGCGAAATCGATAGCTCCTGAAATGCGCAAGGTGTAGGTTGGTAGTGGGACAAGTTTCCACTTCCAGAGTTCATGGGTTGAATATAAATATTAATGGCTAAGTGAAGATGAATTGGATTGAACACTCGATTTAGCGGATTATATTTAGACATCTTAAATTCCTATTTGAACAAATCTACAAAAAATGATTGAATAGAAGTATAGTTAGGAATTTTGGTCCTTCGACGTTTCGAGAAACGACGAACGCTGGTGGTGAGCTATCAATTCTTTATTTATTTATTACAACATTGATACGTATCTGAAAATCGTTGCGAGCCACTGGGGTTGCCGAGCAACAAAGCAAATACTCAGAATGCATGCACAAGTGCATTCCGGTACGTTTTCGTCCGATTAATCGATACACAATTAAAGTAAACCCAGCAGCAAAAGTATTGCAACCTAAAAACTGTCAACATGAATTATTTTTAAAGATGAAAGTACATCGTTTCGCTTTTACTTTGCATTGACTATTAGTCCTGTTATCACTGCACGATTATATAAGGATAATAGGATGTATCCTTTGAAGAAAACCAAAACAATTATTTGCTTCACAAATTCATTTTAATGATCAACTACACTGCGACAAATGTATTGCAACATGCGGAAAAAGTATTGCAACAAATTAATTTATTCAGAATATATTATCTCAAAAATAATTATAAAATAAAAAATGGAAACATTTTAAGAACATATTTTGTTAATGTTTCGTATCACCTCTTTTTGCATCAATAACTGCCTGCGAGGACGGAATGTATTGTCGTTGTATGTCATCCGATGGAACCGACTTCCAAAGTCCTTTTCTCTTATCTCTTCTCGTGTTTTTTTTCACGTTGATTTTAGGAAAACGCTTCAAGTAGAATCAATACCAATATTCTCTATTACTTTCATGTGCCTATTCATACCAACGCCATTGAGAAAATTTGTGAAATGTCTTCCCTTATGACACCGTGCGTTGTCGTGTTGGAGATTTCAGTCAATAGTTTTACGCAACTTATCGTCAGAAGGAAATGCATTATCATTTAATAATAAAAGGTAATCAACTTGAGTGTAGGTTTCACAGTGAAATACAACTAAATCTCCAGGACCATGAAAGCAAACACAACCTCAAAACATAACTGAGCCGCATCTACTTGCGTCGATTTTATGGCCATAGATTTTCTTTATTTTGGTTGTTACCGCTTAAATTGTTTTCCGTAATGGCCATGAAACTGAAATGAGCTCTCATCTGCACATCAAATATTCTTTCAGATTTCCAATGCCTTATTTAAGTGCTCTTTGGCCAACTCTAGACGTTTGCTATTAATGGCTTCTGAGATGAAACGAGCTTTCCGCGCAACATACGTTTTAATGCCATCTTCCTTGCATCTTAAATTTTAATAACTAATTTGTTTGCCAGTGTCATAAAAACAACAGATTTATAGGATAAATCTGGATGTTTTTGACTGTGTTTACAAGAATTCGGTCTTCTTTGTCACTAGTCGCACGTTTTCGTCCCCTCCTACTTTTGTTTTTTAACGTTCCTTCCATTATCTTTTATTGCAGAGCCTTATTACAGTGTATTTGTTGATTTTGTATGGCTAAAGTAATATCGGTCGCTGAAACACCCTTTATGTATTTTTGAAAAATTTTTGTTCACTCATCGATGCCTAATTGCCTTCTCTTAACCATTTTGTTGTATTTTCAAGAAAAATATTTGAATATCCAACAAAGTTTAGCGAAATTTTTTTCTAGAAATGACAAGTCTGTAAACAAAATTGATATCTTAGGAACTGCCAAATACAAGTCCATTCATACAAGTTTGTTGCAATATTTTTGCTGCATGTGGCAATACTTTTGTCACAGTTCAGTTAAAAACTAATTTGAATGTCTGACGCAAATATTGGTTTTGATTTTTGTAAAGACATTACTATAAGCAATTTTAAATAATACAATGATTAAAGGACTAATAGTAAATGCAAAGTAAAAGCAAAAATATATACTTTATAATCTTTAAAAAAATCATAAAGAAATTTTTTAACGTTTCAATACTTCTGCCGCTGGGTGTAATAATTACGTGCATTGAATACAAACCTTTTCGTTGCTTCCAAAATTTTTGTTGACTTGTTGACCGAAAAAAATAAACATTTCATAACAAAACAACAAGCTAACAATCATGTTATTCATCCTTTGCAACAGGAGAAATCTGAATATACAGTGCCCGGAACAAGTATTTGGACAGTTGGTAATTTTTCCATTAAAATGCTGCAATACAAAATTTCGGAACATTGTTTACATATCCAATGTGTTCTTTTTCATTTTTTAAAACTTCAAACGAAAATGAATATATTTCAATTGACTTAATTCTTAAAAATATAAACTAAATATAATATATTAAAATAAATAAATAATGCTATTAATTATATAATAAATAATAACATAAACAATCAATTCAACCGAATTTTGAACGTAAAATACCAAAAAACGTTTTCACACAGTTTCGCGTATTGACGAAGGAATTTCCGATTTGCAACACTGGTGGTAGCAACATATTTAGGGAACCCTCGGAAAATCATTCAATTATTGAGTCGAGGATCTGAGAAGTAAACTTTTTGCATACAGTTGGGTATGGTACAGTGCATAGTTAAGGGTGAATAAAATAAAATGAGCCGAAAATCAAAAGCGACAACTTTCGCCGCAAGTAAGATTATTTTAAGTTTTTATGCTCATGAAAATTCTTTATTAAATTTGGCGATAATGAATAAAATCCCACAAATAACATTCTCAGGGATAGACGAGGACTAATTTTAACACGCTTTTACATCTAGCACAGTGCAAAATATCGTGTGACATGCTAGTTCCAGTGTGAGAAGACCTGGGATAAAATGTTGTTCTCTATCGGAAAAGAGCACAAAAAATAAGACAAAAATATTTGTTTTTTAAACAGAATTTTGTTTTCACATGAGAGAAAATTTAACATTTTCCGATGCGATGAAAGGACATAAGTGTGTAGAAGACCTTACACACAAATGGATATAAAAATTTGATACCTACCATGAAGGAAAATGGCGGTGATGGAGTCATGGTTTTGGAGTCATAGTCAGAACAACATACGACGCATTTTTTTTTGACAGATGACTTGAATAGCAGCGCCGAGCGTGGATAAAATTGTAAATATCGTAGGTAACGCATTTTTGCGAGCTAAGTATTGCTTAATATGGGAGTAAATCGAAGAAATTTCGGGAGAGCGTCGGACAGGATTGAAATATGTAAAATTCTAGCAATTCGCGGCAAACAACTTTAAGCTGGCAGGAATGCATTTAGCATAGATCAAAATGCCCTACTTATTAAGGCTTTGCTTTGGTGTATTGCATTCAACTGTCTTCACGCTTCCAAAAAATCAAAACTTCGTTCACAGCAGCCGGTGCATTGTCGTGGTGGAAGAGCACTTTTTTCTTCGCCAAATGGGGTCTCTTTTTTAATTCAGCGTTGAAGTGGCCCAATAATTCGACATAGTACTGGCCTGTGGCCGTTTAGCTCTTCTTCAGGTAGTCAAGGTATATCACACCTTGCGAATACCAGAAAACGGTGGCAATTACCTCACCGGCCGATAAGACAGTCTTCGCCTTTTTCGGAGCAGGTTCACCGGACAAAGTCCACTTTTTCGACACTGTTACTTGGTCTCTGGTGTGTATCAGGGGATCTATGTTTTGTCGACGGTCACGAAACGACGTAAAAACTCCTGCGGATTGCGGTTAAACAGGGTCAAACACTGCTAAAAAGGGGTCACACGGTTGCGCGTGTTATCCGGAGTGGGCAAATGTGACATCCATCTTACCAACAACTCTCTTATACATAAAATTTCATGTAACATATGCGCCACGCGGTCTGTTGAGATGCCTTCTATCTCAGCTACCGTGCGCACCTTCAATTTGGCGCTCAAAACGAGATCGTGGATTTTCGAGTTGGGCGTGGCTCATCAAAATCCAACGTGCGACCGCGCTGAAATTCGTTGAACCAATTTTTGACGGTTGCCATCGAAGGAGCAGCGTCTACATACACTGCATTCAAGCGCTTTTTGATTTCACTGCACGATTTCCTATCCAAAAACAAGAATCGAATCACCGACCGATATTGCTCCCTTTCCTTTTTTTTTTGAAATCAACGGAGACGCTTGCTTTGACACGCTCTCAAAACAGAACCACAAGCCAGATCCGGCTGAAATTTCATCAGTAGCCATCAACAGGAAGGATGCACACTATAGTGTATAGTGTACTCTTGCGCTGGTGGCACCATCGGGCAGTCAGGCTAAGTACTTATCGGACCGCCCTCGTGATTTCGTCCTAAAAAAAAAATAATTTAAAAAACTGAACAGGGGTCATTTCGCTTTCAACAAAGTTGTTATTTTCCACTGTGAAGCTAGAGTTACTTGCTTGGAACTCTCTTTTTATTCACTGTATTCCACTGGATCCTGCTGCAAAACTTTCTTCCTCCTCGCAATTATGCTACTAAATTTTTGGTGTTTCCGACAATCCTTCCAACAATTCAATACGTTTTAGAAAAATTAATAATTTTCAATTCATTACACTTTTATTACTTTCCACACTACCCTAGCCTTCATTTTCAATATTGTGATGCAGTTGGTTTTCTTCTTAGAAACTTGATACTTGTTCCCGGTGACTTTCAAGGATATTATCGTATTCTGATTCCCTGGATTTCCTGTCACTTTCATCGCAACAAGACATCCCATCTAAATAAAGCTCGATTTTTTGGTCGGGTAAGGTAGTTGAGTGCCATTTTATTAATTTTCTAAGAAATGGAAAAATTGGACTTTTGAATGGTATCCATATGCCACAAAGATATCGCAGGCTCATATTCACCAACCAAAACAAACGTTTCCTTACGAAAAGAGATAGTCAAAAATTTCAGACTTCTTGATTCACACAACAAAACCCAACAACATTCCTTTTGTATTTTCCTTGTTTGCAATGTTTTGTGTAACAAATTCACTGCTACGTCTATCTACTCTGAAGTCCTTACTGAGAATGGCAAGTTCTACCCGAAGACAAAGGCTGGCAACAAACAAACTGTGTCGTTTCAAAGATAAAGGTTGTATCGAACATGTTTATTACAAGTTCTGGAAAATTCCATTTTATAAGGACGAATGACTCAGATTTTACTTTGATTGCCATATGGCTACCACAGGAAGCAAAGGACCGAAAAGATAAGCAAGAAATCAAATAAATCATTTTCTTAAATATTTTTAAATATCCTTTAGCCTAAGGATGCATTATGTATATGTAATTTTATTCCTCAAGGCTTTGTCAGTGAGAACTCTTGAATTTCAGGGGAATATGTATACTTTTTTTAGACACCTCGTATATGTTTACATGAATTTCACTAAATGGATCTCCCTTCACTTTCAAAATATGAAGAACGCTACGTTTGCGAGTAATTTTATCGTATTTTTCACTGAACAGAGAAGATTAAACATCTAAGCTCAGTGCAACCACTAGCAAACTCATACATTGCATGCTCAAGTATTTAAGCACATTCCGACATTTTGTCAGACTTCCTGACTAATACGAGGTCGAAATACTTTTGAAAGATTGCGCATTCATTATTGCATGCATGCAAACTAAAATGCAACGTCTATCAGCTGTATCTTGAGTCCGGTTCCGAATCAATGATTGTCGCTGCTAGCAAACCTCTCGTTCTTCTTACGTTGTCTTCGGTTTAAGCTTCTTTGCGAATTTCTTTTTGAAATTTAGAAAGTGAATTTGAAATTTTCCGCAAACGCGTTCATATGCATAAATATGTTTGTCGACATGTGTTAAACATTGATGGTGGCAATTCTGGTTTTGAAGCAGGAATCCAAGACTTGAGTGTGGAGTCGCAATATGTTTACCTACGCACCTGATCCGCGGCTACTCTTCGTCATACCTCATATGCATAAGTGCATCACGAAACAATCTATGCATCTAGTTTGGTCTGTTTCTAACAACGCCGCAAGCATTTCTATGCATGATCTTGACTTACAAAGACGTATGTCATTCACGAGTGTGCAAATATTCTGTCTTTTGAAATGCGCTACGACAATTGCAAAGACAATGGATTGTCTAGTGCCCGAGGGAATGCTATCTGAGATCATGATTGTCACAAGCAAAACAATTGCAAACCCATTAACTTACTCTCGCGAAACATTTTCCCAGGATTACGAGCCAAATACAACGCAAGTACAAACACATGCGTTACTTCTAGCTGCAACAGCGTCAGCGTTAGGATATGTGGAGTGAATTTATTGCAAAAGCTGAAACTCTCAACAATCTCCGTTGAAAGTTTAGGGTTAATTGCTATGAAAACAATAAACAATGTGAGTAACCTATACGGCCCCATATGCCCAAGCTGACTGGATAAAATTGCATTTTAAGTGTTTCACTTTAAATTACAATTTCCTTTATGTCATAACTGTTTGCCGAAATTCAGTGTTCAAACTTTAATCTCTTCAAGATTTGTCTATGTATCTATCAATGAAGTCTTTGTATCTATCTGAAATATCAAACTGACCTTGCTCCAGATACAGCGCCTAATGCATTCACCAAAATGCACTTGACATGTCTCGTCGCCGGTTTTGTAGAATTTTTGGCAAATTTCATTTTCTAGCTTGATTTGGCCATTTTCAGCCTCCTCAACAGTATTAGAAAGGAAATGAAATTCAATGGGGACAATTAATGTTTCACCATTTTATAATAGTGCGATTTCGTAAACAGGTTTCGATTCTCGCGTCAAAAAAGCGTTCTGTCTTGTCTTGAGATGTTGAAAGGTTGCCAAAATTATCGACTGTTGTTCCCAGCAATTGTCTTGGCGAAATACTTAAAACGTTTCTTTTTTCTCTGTTGATTGCTATCTAGGAAGTGAGAACCGAAAATAGAAGATATTTATATGTTCGCTGATACGATTAAGAAGTGAATGGGAATAATTAAGTTTGGCTTGGTTGTAAGATGGCCTCAAGGTCTTGTTGCGTGCTGTTTTGTCGTTGTAAAGTGCATTATGGGCTTAGAATGCGAGAAACAAAGCGAACGATGGGAAAAGTTTTGAAGACTTGAAAGTATGAACCTTCTACACATTAGCATGATAAATTGGGTCATTTAGCGAACAATTGCGGATAAAATGGACATGAGGTGAATGCACGAGGCAATTTCAACCGCATGTTCAGTGTTAAAGTTGGTGTTGCTACAGTTACTTCCATTTGAATGAGATTGAGAGATCACAAATTGAGGAAGTTCAATAAATTCTCATAGTAAATAAAGCAAAAAATACGTGTGTGAACGCGTTCGTACCTATGTCAAATTACATGGAAATTAAATAAAACTTTACATCTTTTGAGCGAAGATTCGAAAAAGATTGTCACTTGGTGTCAGAAGTGGGCTGCAATGACAACTCACGTTAATTCATTTGAATATTCCTTTCATTTCCGATCAGCATTTTACTGTCAATGATTCATGTTCAGAGTGGAAATATTCTTTCAGCATTTTGCATTCATTCTTAGAAATAACCTTTCATTATAAAACTTGCCTTACAAATATGCCAAAGTCTACTCAAATGATTTGAGTTTGAGCCAGGATCACTATCGAATTCTGTGTGAGGTTTCCTAGCTATATTTCTAGTGAATTTCTAGCCAATGGCATGAAATTACATGAAATATCCTTTCAGTAATAATAGATACGTAGACAATTAAACTTTCAGTAATAATAAGTACGTAGACAACTAAACGAAGCGGCGGTGTATAGATTGAAGACTTAAGAATTACTTTGTACCATTAATTCCATCCATTAATTCTATCCAAAGAGTAGATTCTAATAATTCGTAAAGACCATGGGAAAGGGTAGGGAAAAGCGGAAAACAAAATAAGCCCAGAGCAGAAAGAAGTTCCAGGAAAGAGCAACGTGGAAACGAAACAACAATAAAATTGTCATGTTTTCTATAAATTTGTGCTGAAAACTAAAAATTGATAGCATATTATTAAAATTTTTTCGTCTTCTGTTGGTCAGACAAAGGATCAAATGTCCTCAATTCTGTTTTGTTGAATAATATCAGTGTAAGAAGGAAAAATTATGATATAAATTTAGGAATGGAATACATTGATTGAATAAATGTTATCACGATACAAAAAAGAGGAATATCGAGGTGGATATTTCCTCCATTTCAATCAAAAACTCAGACAAATCACTTCACTTTAATCGACAATGGATATAAAGACTCACATTAGGCAGGACGCAGAAGAAAATGCCTAAAATTCATGACACAGTTACAAGAATATCTGGAAGGGTTTCTATCATCGTAGCACAGCACAGAAATCAACTGTCAGAGATGTCAAATGTTTCAATACTTACAAAATTGCTTGTCGCAGCAGACAGGATAATCTCAGGAAAAGACATTAGGCGGTGAAGATTAAAATTCCCGAAACAAGCGTGTATCGTATTTTTACAACAAGTGCTAGGCTAAGAAAGTTGATGACGCGGTCAACAAACAATTGACGTTGATGACGCAACAACAAAAGTAAAAAAAGCCAATAATTGCGCAAGGATTCCTTACTTGTTATAAAAGTTGTTACAGATTCTTCACACGATTCCCTTTCTTGATTTTGAATGTTTTTGGGACAGTTCCTCTATGAATTTGACTCAGTAAGCCAAACGTCATCGCTAAAATAGGTTCCATTCGATTTGATTTGTGATTTGTTTTGATGACAGTTGTTTTGTATGCTTCTCGTTTTTTCAATGGTTTTTGATTTAGGTTAACAGCACACGTACGAAAAATGTTGGTTATTACTCGGAAAAGCTGGCACAGAAACTCTTGAATTGTTAAAAACAGTCTTCTGGGTTGATGCTTTTGCGAAAATTGAAGTGATTGAGTGGTTTTCCTCGTTTCAAAAAAGGTGAAATGCCTATTGTCGATCTAGTTGTTTGTCCATGCCTCGAACCGTTGAACATGTTGAAAATATTTCTGAAGTCATCCTGGAAATTGACGTCGAGCTTGCAAGGAAATTGTGGATGAGTCTGGGGTGACTTGAAGTTCGCTAAAGCGAATTTCAACGGAAGATTTGAGGATAAAAAGAGTGTCTACCCAATTTGCGCTTCGAATGCTGCACAAAAACAAAATCAGGTGGAAGCATGCTTGCTTTGAAAGAAGACCATTTTGGAACTAATAATTCAAATTTTCTATTCCAAGACCATCACCGACGACGAATCATGGTGCAAAGGTTACGACCCTGAGCCGAAGAAATAATCAAGCTTGTACAAGTTTGCCTCGCCTCAAAAAAGCTCGTCAAGTGAAATCAAGCTTCAACACCGTGCTGATTTGTTTTCTTGGTGTGAAAGGAGCAGTCCAATCAGAGTTCCTTTAACAGGATCAGACAGTTAATCAGGGTTTGTACCTGGATGTTTTGAAAAGATTGTGCAAAATTTTACGGTGGAAGAGGCCTGAATTGTGATAATCGGCCGACTGCTTTTTTCACCATAATAACGTACCCGAAGTTTGCGACGGGCTTCAATTTTTTCACTTTTCCATTGTTTTTTGGATGATTTGACTTAAAATTTTGGTAAATTTTATTCGCACTTTTGAATTTTTGTACCATATCAGCTTCTCATCATCATCAATCATGTATTGAAAATAAAATAGTGAGAACAAGTGTTTCGTTCCCACCGGTGCAAACTTCAGACATCCTGTCAGTGCGCCAAGTTTGACCAAAAATGACATAACCCCTATGCCCCATTCCCTAACTCACCCAACCTTGCACCCTGCAAGTTTTTTTAAAGAGAGATAAAGCACAAAAGGGAGAAAAAAGGGACAGCGTTGTGCTGACATTACTGAAGTGAAGAATGATGAAAATGATGGAAGCGTTATCAGGTATCACAGTAGATGAATTCAAAAAATTTTGAAGGATAGAATATAAGATTGGACAAGTATATAAGTGCCGATGGAGAGTACTTTGAAAGGGATTGAAAGTTTTTGTTTATATAAACGTATAAATTTGAAACAAATTAATTATGCTACATCTAGATACGCCCTCGTATATTTGCTTATGAATTAACGGCGACAAACAATATTGGAAGACGATAAATAAATAATATACAAGCCAGCAATTGTTACTTTTTTGCCAATCAAATATAACCATTGGAAAGGGTAGCAAAATTAAGGTCCACTATTACTTCGAATTCATAATGATTGATGATTGAATTCATTCTTGTTTATGAGTGCTTTTGCGGTTGCCTCATTTATTTTGGACGAAACACTTTTGTATTCATTTTCTGATGAGTTTTTAGGTAATTTCAAAGTGTGGTGTATGATTTATCTCTTTCCTGAACATCAATGTCAAAATAGGGTTTTATTAGGATGTTCGACAACTTTGTCGGAGAATTTAAGTATTCTTTCCTGTATGGATTTATCTATTGTCGCGATCTTGATCCTGATATCCCTTAAAATTTTAATAATCCTATCCTAAAATCCTTTCAAAATCCTAATAATCCTTAAAATTTTAATAATCCTAAATATTATTTCTTAGTATATGTTTGTTTTCTAGTTATATATTTGGCAGTCTGATTTGAGAATGTGATAAAAGTAAAAAAAGTCACAAATTCCCTTATAATGGTATATTTTGTGTCATGTATGGCCAGTCCAAATAGACGATGGTCGAAAGGAGGGCCTTCATTATCAAACATTCGGGTTCAATATATTGTGAACAAGTTAACCTGTACTGTTGTAATCTGTTGTCGTCTCCGTCTTATCATAAAAACAGTCTTGATCTTATCGTCATTCCGCTTGATATTCCTGGTTGCAAGAAATATAAAAAACATGTTTCAACTGGGTGTAGAGATATTTTAACATTTCTCGGCTTGTCACTAAGAATAGAAAATTCATAATTCATTCGAACACGTAATCGAGTAGAGATATTTTTGTATTTCTCGGCGATCTAAGTATCTACAGTATAAACGATAAAAAGTATTGAAGAAATTTGTGAGCCTTGAGGAACTCCAACTTGAAATGATTCCGCTTCAGAGAGATTGTTTCCAATTTTACGCGAAACAATCTACCGTTGAGGAGTCAGTGAATGTTTTTGTCTCTCGATGTGGAACTAGGGATTCATGCATTTCGAAAATTGGTCTCGCATGCTAGATTTTATCACAAAAGCTTTTGATACATCGAACATGATCAGATCTACCGATTTTGTTCTATTCATTCTATCTGTGGCCCACTGTAGCCAACTGTAGTTCCTGTAATTTTTTCATAAGAAGCCACGTTGTTCTTTCGGAAGAATAGGTTCTCCTTCAATTGTTTCTTACGGTCTGATCAGTACTGGTTTTTCTGCTTATTTGGATATGTATGAGAGAAGACATGCAGGTTCACCGATATTGTAGAAATCTGTGGTCTTCGGCTAGTTTGGAATGAAGGTTATGATGCCCGTTCCGGAACAGCTTGGAAAAGTTTTTTTTATGCGAAAGATTGCATTGCGCATTGATATAGTCTGCATTAAGTTGTGCGGAAGTCAGGATAAAATTGTTTCAGTGAGTCGTAATTAGGGTTTCTCGTCTTTTCAATTCTGTTTTATGAACCTCAAGAAGCCGTATAACGTTGTCATTCTGAGTCTCGGACCTCTCTCTTTTTAATCTTTTTCAGAAACAATTTCTTCATTTATTCAAGATGCTCCTAATAGTCTCGATTTTCACGAAGCCGTTGCGCTAAGGTGCCTGGAATAGCATCTGTTTTCGCTACCTTATCTATAGGTCATTTGGTCGGTGGATGAGCGGCGCCAGTACATTCTTTTTGAGAAGTATTTGGAAATCGTTCCAAAAATATTCTCGGAAGGTTCCAGGTTCACTAACAATACCTCCAATGTTGATTTAGATATTGCGAAAAATGCTTTTGAATTTTATTTGTAAAATCTTTTGCATACCTTCTTGTGTTAGGATAACCCTTGTATAGCTCTTTTGTGGGTCTGATTTTTCTTCCATATCATAGATTCAATCTTATAAGGAATTATGTTACGTTCCTCTGCTTTTCCCTTTCCCTCCTTTTTTAGGATTGGGCCATGTTCTTCTTCCGTAGTTATGACTGTTTCGCTGTTATTTCTGCGATAATTCCATAAAACTCAATGGCTTTGTCCACTCTTCAAGTGATCTCCAATCTCGAACGGTTTCCAAAAGGTTCACTTTTAGAATGTGTTTGAATAATTTGACTTAACGTTTTGGTAAATTTTATCCGCATTTTTGAATTTGCATTTGACTAGGTGTTCATTTCGGTTTAATCATCTAATAAAATCAAATAGTGAAAAATTTGAAAGCGAAAAATTTCAAAATTTGACAACTTCAGACACCTTCAATTCAGAATTGTTTCGGCTTGTGATAAGATGCGAGCCTGTCGATGACTATTATTCGCTTGTGAGAGTAAGGCTTGCTTGATGGTACACGAAGTTTAACGCCTAAACTAAAAAAAAAAAATATTCCAATCATACCAATTTATTAGCACAGGATTATGTAAATGTATTCAAAAGTAGTGCCAATTTTTATTTGAAATTGTTAACTACACATCAATAGCCCTCATTTTGTCTTGTTTGCATGAGTGATTCGTTTGAAAAACAAATTTATTGAGATCATTCTAAGCTTCCGGCTACTACTTTGGCGAACATTCAGCAAAGGGATAGTATATGTAAATCAGTTTGGTCAGAAGGCTAATGGAACAATTATTTTGTCGCCATTGTTTCCTGAGTGTACATTTCTGAGCATTTCGGGGTCTAGCAACTTAAACATAGTAATTTACGCTGATTGGTTTAGAGCAAATTCGTCAGTGGTTTCACTTGGTATTTCAACAGGAAACTAGAGGAGGAGGACTAGAGGACTGTAAAAGACAGCCCTGAAATGTAGCATTCTCTGAGTCTTGTTGAGATTGTTCCTTCACTCAAAATACTTTCAATTTAAAAATTTCTTCAAAAATTTGATTAAAATTTTTTCAAAGACTATTTTCAATAGTTGCAAAATATTTTCAAGACTATTTCCTAAGACTGCATAGTTTTTTCCAATGGCAAAAAAATATTTTAAAAAAAAGCTATAAGTAAGATAAAATTCAGCTGGAAAGTTTGCATGCGTATCTGACACATTATGAAGTTTTGCTACATTGTTGTATCCATAATAAGGGTAGGATGTGTATTTTTTTTTAGTTTCATGTTATATGCCTTTATTTATTTAATAAGTTCTTTTTTGTTTCTAAAAATTTACAGAACTAAGCTAATACTTAAAGTGAGAGTTCTGAATTTGGTATTCATTGCGTCTACAGTATTTTATCTGTTTGTACCACAAATGTTTCTTATTCATATGATATATTTATAAGAGTAGAGGAAAATACAACAAAAACCTCTTTTAAACTTAATTCTAACTTAAACTACTACTACCTATGATAAAACCTTTTCACATACTATTTTGGATCTTAGTAATAACTATGAATACTCGGTTGAGGACGCATGATCTCTAAGGTTAATCTATTAATTTAAATCCTGAGTGCTTGAATGTATGGATTCGAAGCGTGTTCTACCTTAGTTAGTAGATTATCTCTGCGTGAGAGCGCGAGTTTGTTGATAGGGCTAATATTCGCAAGCTCATGTAATTTGCGTGATGAGAAATAAAAAGGCTTATTTAGCGCCATTTTTAAGTATCTGTTTTGAGTGACTTGAAGCTTTGATTTCAAATATTTTGCGCATTGGCTCCAAGTAGTAATCCTATCGCGATTGATCCTGTGAGAATTGCCACACCGCGGCCAAATCAACAGTCTAGAAATAAGAACTAAATTTTTTTGTCACTGGAATCGGTCTAATGTCTTCGATTCCGTAGCACAAATGCTGTACGAGTCATGTAACAAACAAATCAACTAGGAGTTATTAGATGAGTTCTTCCGAATAACTCCTCTATTAAAAACATTTTCTGATGCTTTTGAATACGTTTTTGATGGAGCCCTTCCTTAGAAGGCTTAACGTATATCCTTAAAGTTGTATCAAAGCTGTTTGAAGTAGGTCTAAGAGAAACAATCGTTGTTTCGCTGTGCTCCTTGATTTGTACAACAGGGATGGGAATGTGTAGTTTTGTTCTCCGACCGAAGTTATGTCATTCCTTTGTCATTCGTTTTGTTGAGTCCGAAGCACATACCACACCGAAGATGGCTCACTGCCGAAACGCGTCTGTAAAAATGATGGACGATGAGGGACGACGGAAAAGACCAAAAAAAATGTTATATTTCGCAATTTTTTTGTTATTTTCGCATATACACATTTCGGAGCCATGTACTCTCTTCGGTTCATCCTCCTAGAAATAAAAGGATAAGGGAAGCAGGATACGAGTAGATCGCGAGATGTGGATATGTAAAAGCAAAAAAAACTCTTTTTTAAGACTTTGGCAATCTCTTTAGTATATTTCCTTAACATTTAAATGAAAGCAACGAAAAACCAATCAAAATCTGCACGCCCAACGGAGACAGAGAAAATTTTAATTATTAACATTACCTTGAAAATTCAAAGTGCAACATTTAACACAAAATTAAGAAAATAATTAGTTTTTCGACCCAACTCTTTCCCAACATCGCGTTCAATTAGACATTTTTCTATTCAATGCCAACCAGAAATGATGATTTGGTCAGACCAACGAATTATAACGATTAGCATTTCGCAAGAGGCCTTGCAGCTCGCTAGGTAATCTTCAATTCCTTTCCTTTTACAAAACTCTCTGCCAGCTATTGCCTATCCAGTTCCACCTATGCACATCAAATTTGCAACATTTGCTGTAACTTGCTCACTGTTTTTATAGTCAATTAAATCCTATAATTAATCCAATTCCATAATTTACATGACGTGCTCCATACGTAATTACCAAATTGTAGCTGAATCCACACGTCTTACTTATATCTTGTCGATCGCGCGGAGACATTCACTCTTCATCCAGTCTCACTTAATTTTTCTGCTAAATAAGAAAGTCTTGTGCTAATAGCAACAACAACTAGAAACATTAGTTATTGCTACAGTGAAATCTTGCATAATACCAATAGTAATAGTCGCGGCAACCAAACCAGTCGCATCAGAAATGTCAAGCCTCCGAAAAATGTATCTATGTATCTTCTGTCCGCTTAACTCCTTCCCTGCTTCCGCTCCTGCTTTCAGCAGGCCGGCATCTGTCTAAGCCGACCAGAAATCTTCAAAACTGAACTATTTTGCCAGTATTGCTGAAACGAAATTGCTCAGAAAATTAGTGTTGAAAAGCAATTATGAGTTGATGCTCAACGTGAGTATTCGTCCTAACATCGTCACCAGCTATTCGAACTCATACCATATATAATAGTGTGGCGGAAAACGGTCTGAGCTGCGTACAAGCGCTCCACAAGATACTTTTTACTAATTCGCGTTTCAGCTGCATCTGACCTTTCAAAAGATAGATGTCCATTGATGTGGAGCAATTGGAAAAGTTAACATGTTTGGTCGGTACCCAAGACTACTAGTCTCACCTGCCGTACTTAGAGCTGATACAGTTATTTACATACGTGCTTCTTTGCACGGATGATATTTAAGTCAAGAGCACTAAAGTGCATAATTTGTGTCTTTTTTTCACCTATAACTAAATCGTTTTCAGGTAATCTAGTGAACATCTCTTGGCGTCTAATTATGCATGAATGGTGCTGCCAGCACGGCGATTCACCGGATATTGTAGGCCAGAAAAAAGTGAAAATGTTATGTTTCAGGCGATGCCGACATTTAAAAAACTAAAAAAACAAGTTGTTGAATTCCGTCCCAGATGAAACAAACATTGTTGCATAAGCTTGCATTAATTAGTCTCGACGTATTATGATTTCCATCCTGTTCTTGCAGGGACACAGTCATTAATTTTCTGGTACATCACACATCAAGTCTGCTGAGTCTTCTTCCGAGTTCTGAAGGAGATCCTTCGAAATATCTTTGGATCTTTTCGCTTCCTGTATTAACTGTGGCAACTCCAATGCATGGATGCCATCTACACATGAATTTAATTGGTTCGGAATTAGTTTTTCTCTTTTAATCGACAACCAGTACAAACAATCTATCTTTGAAAAGTCGCACGAGGTATTTGTTGATTGTTGTGAATATCTGAAGCATTGCAAAATATCTTGAATAGTTACTTCAAATAAGTACACTGAAAAACATGACAATGTGTCGTGTTAACCACATAATACTGCATGCTGTCAACTTCAACTAGGAAGGCCATGCACGTTCAAGACTTACTGGAAAGCGAACTTAAAAGATGTGACGAAGAGGACTCATTGAATCTGGATTACAGATTACGTCACAAGATTAAGTAGTTGATACGTTTTGAGCAAGCAACATCGAATAACCATAAATGTATCTTTTTAATTTTTTTATTACCAGTTGATGGTAAGTTGGAGCATTGACATAAATTTTATAGTTTTTAGTGCTCTTTTGTGTTTTCCCATAGTTCGCTATGCTGACACAATGTAGATATTTGCAAAGTTATGCTGAGATTGATTGATTAGATGACCTGCGTATTGTTATGCAAAATTTTTGACCAATAGTTTTTAGTTGGGCTCGACAAAAAACAAATTTTAATAAGGAAATGAAATTTGAAAAGTTGATCGTATTTGTTTGAAATAGTTTAAATTCGAATACTAAATAAAAACATGCAATAATTTCATTTTCAACGCAACAGACCGAAGGCGAGGTAGCGTCTGCAAAAATTTTTCAAAGTAACTACCACGATGCATTTGATTTGAGATTGGTTCATTGAGCGGCAAACCTATTATATGCTCCTGACCCATTCTAATGACCTCCTGGGATCTCAAGACTGATTTCTGAACTCGCTCTTTTTTTATGTAATGAGATATTCCCATGTTTGCCATCGACCAGTTGTTTCACTGCCACCAAAATACGCTGATTTCGCCGTCTTTTCCCTGGGAATACGAACGTACATAGCCATAGAGTATCTAAAGACAGTTTTCAAGTCTCCCATACCCAATTGAATATGTGCATCTCCGATGCACTAGATATATAAGCACTATAACCATAGCATATACAGCAGCAACACTCTCGGAAGTCTTCCATCAGACAGAGACAGAAAAAGCACAACTAGATTTGTATTTGTATTGCGTTATCATGCAAAAGCTTTGAGAGGATATTCTTGCTTTAAAAGGACACAAAAGACACAAAAGGAAAGAAAATTTACCGATCAATAAAATAAAATGTTCCCGATGCTCGAATACCGTTAGACAGAGAGTTAGTTCGAGTTGATGGCACTGTATCTACTCGCGCTATGCCATAAGAGTTTGAAATGTATCCGTTTGTGTCCAGGTACACCAAGATTTTGGTGGTTATGAAGCGAGTTATAAGTACATTCTCATAATATGCCTTCACAGGCTTGCTTCTTGCTATTTATAAGGATTGTCCTATTGGAACGTATGATTTGCTTCCTAATCAAATCTGTAATAAACTCATCAATTCCCACCACTTGGGCTATGCTATTAATCTGCAGATAGGATACACGGTGCGAATATTCTATCTCATCCTTTCTCTCACAGTGTATGTACAAAAACGCACTCGCACTTCGAAGGGGTGTCACAAAGACCAATTCACGAAAACCCCATATGTAGCAAACAAAGCGAGCTTTACAAGATAGAGAGCTTGTGAATTAAGGGATATAGGTGAGTGGATGTTGTGAATGTTCGTGCGAATCTTTCCGCATCTTCGTCTTTATATTCTGTCGCCAACAAGTTTTGCATTGAAACAGCGAATCATCTGAAAAATTTGAGTCGAATAACGTTAGATTAGGAGAAGGACTCGTCAGTTGTAACGTTATCGTTTCTCTACATATTCCCTGAGACAGTTTTTAGCTTCATCACAATGCTTGGAATCTGGTGGATATCCTGAACAAAAAGACAAAAGCGTGAGACAAAAGACAAAAGCATCCTGAGACAAAAGCGGACATCCTGATATCATTGCTGATTTTACTAGAATTTTGTAGGAGTTCTAGACTTTTGTAGCAGAAGAAGACTTATCAAAGAGACATGAATGCTTATCGCCACTTTTCGAGTGCTGTCTTCACGTGTCAGGATAAATATTACACACAGTACAGATGCTGGTCAAGATAAACGTCACGAACATCTTGTGATGTCGGTTCGATAGCACTTTCATAGCGAGGATGTTGAAATATTTCCAATAATGTCTAGGATATTGCACTTTTTCAATCGTTGTCTGAATAGAATAGGCTCACAATACTGCACAATAATCGTCATCCTCCAAGGGTTCTCCTAAGGCTTTATCTTATTGAAGATACTTTGGAGTTGTGTCTGGATTTTAATGAAATTATTAATATAATTTAAAATCTTTCGTTAATGCGTCTCTTATCCTTTCCGGTAATTAAAACTTGAAACTGTTCAGAAGAGTAATGATAAACACTGCAAAAAGTAGAAGCTGTTGGAGAACATACGCCACGTTATCCACAAGAGTAGAGTAAGGACTACAACCTGAAACCATAAAGGATTTAACGTCCAACATTCTATGAACAATGGCTATAACATATTGCGAAAACTTTAACTGCTAGAATCGATGGACAAGCCAGCCCAGCCAGATTGTATGGAACGCCTTCTCCTTATTAACAAGACATGCTTTGCCGCAATTCCCGTTCTTGAACTACCAAAATATATCCAAAGGAAAGTTCTTCAATGCTTGGATGATAGAGTATCCTTTCTGGATCCGAACTTTGTTTTCGATATTCGTTGGGAGCGGGATTTATGACTATCCCGAAAATGTTTCTAACATTTAACAACAAATCGATTGACCGGCATTAATTGGTCTTGCACCAAATGAATCATTGTATTTCTCGATAATCAGAAAGACTTTAATTCTTTTCCATCTCGCTGGAAAGTATCAATTTTTTTGCTTATTATTGATCAACGCACAGTTTTGTCAATGACAACCTTAGACATATTACAAAGGATATTTTTGGGACTCTACCAGTAGCAGTTGACCTCTTAGTGACAAGATTAAATATAAGAGTCAGTTCTTCCTAGGAGACAAAATAATCCCTTAGATCATCATCGTGTATAACGTGATACCTCAGCCCATAGTTCAGGGATCAAAGTGAAATCTTTGAGCTCTTCGTTCAAAAATTTCTGAGACGTTATCTCGCTTAGCACCTGACTGCGACTGATATATTGATCCCTATGAATTCTTATCCTATGAACTTAATCTGGAACAGAATGACTCAAAATGATTCCAGCTTCAGCCAACAAAGATACTCCATTAAATTATACTTTTAGGACTTGCGCGCCCACTCGTGACTTACAGAATGAATTATTAATTTCCATAAATATGCAATCCGAGGGCGATACTTGGGTGGGATTGCTTATGTTTTATCAATCTCCGTAACTACTATCTGTAAACTGAAGTTTTCATCGTTGCGAATGCAAAGGTCTCAAATGATTTGACAACTTGATCCCTTTTTGTTGGTACTTGGACTGAATTTTTTAAAATTATTTTTTCTATTTTAATGTATTTGCGCCCTACTCGTTTTTTATTGGAGTCCAGCAACTAAATCCTGACAGACTCAAACCAGCAACAACAAAAAAATGCAGACTCAAACCACATAACTCCGAATTTACCAAAATTGAGTTTTTGTGATGAAAGTTCCTGGCTTGAGAATCTGTACATTATATTAGGTGTATAAATATGAAATGCGGATTTTACTAACAGATGGCATAACCATTACATATGGTTTGTGTCGGGGATAACTAACCTGGCATTTTGGAGGGTAAACATCTGTCAACAAATTCCAGTATGTCATAGATTTTGATTGTAGCAACAACATAGTTTTTTTTTTTCATTTCAAAAATGTCGAATTACGTGCCAGAAAAAGAGGTTTTGCGGGGAAGTCTAATAACCTTCTTTCATTTGAAGAAATTGGCAGCAGAAACTTATCGATTGTTAGTGGAAGCATATGTGAACATGCCCCAAGCCAAGACACTTGTGAACGATGGTTTAAAAGATTAAAAAGTGACGATTTCGATGTCAGCAACAAAGACCATGAAAAACCACTAAAAAAATTCAGATACAGATTTGCAAGCATTATTGGATGAAGACAACACACAAACTGAAAAATAGTTGGCAGAAGCGTTGGAAGAACTCAGGCAGCCATTTCACAACGTTTAAAAGCCATGGGAAAGATCCAAAAAGCTGGAAAACGGGTGCCGTATCAATTGAAAGAAAGAGAAATCGAAAGGCGAAAAACCATTTGTGAAATTTTGCTTGCCAGACAGAAAAGAAAAGGTTTTTTTTTTGCATCGGATTGTTACTGGCGATGAAAAGTGAATTTATTTCGACAATCCCAAGCGGAAAAAATCATGGGTAGACCCAGGTCAGCCATTAACATCACAACCAGTTCAAAATATTCATGGAAAGAAGACTTTGCTGTGTATTTGGTGGGATAGTAATGGACCTTTGTATTACGAACTGCTTAAACTTGGTGAGACTATTATTGGCGAGCATTACCGACAACAACTGATCAAATTGAACCGCGCACTTAAGGAAAAACGACCAAAATTTCACCAAAGACATGATAAAGTCATTTTTTCAACATGACAATGCTCGGCCGCATGTTGCAATACCTCTTCAGAACTACTTGGGAAAAATTAATTGCGAAGTTCTGCCCCACCCGCCGTATTCACCAGACTTGGCTCCTTCTGACTACTACTTGTTTCGATCGATGCAGCACGGACTTTCGGAACAGCACTTCTATTCTTACGAAGAAGTTAAAAATTGGCTTGATGAGTGGTTAGCCTCAAAAAATGAGATGTGGTGCTGGGATGGAATCCATCAATTGACAGAAAGATGGAAAAAGTCGTAGCTAACGATGGCCAATACTTTGATTATTGAATTCATTTGTTCTGTTATTCAAATGATGCATATTTCAACCAGAAAAAATCCGCATTTTATATTTATACACCTATTAATTTAATATAACACCTGTACCATTTACTAGTAGAGAAATAGAACTAAATATATTTACGCGTTCGCTACAAAAACCACACAAGTCCACAACTTGTGTTGCTTTTTCAAAGGAAATAATTCGCTATGAAATGAAACAAAGCGTTCAACGAACGAAGACGATCGATCTCAGTCTACAAGCTATTGTCGTGCTAGTTCCGCGCTTTTGTGTCGTGTGCTGAGTTTATTAAAAAATATGACAAAAAACGGGACTGAAATGAAGTGCCATCGGAACCTTTATGAAACAAAACGAAGGCCAGTGACAAACAAACGGTTCCAAATCAACCACGCAGAACTCAATGGGTTGGTTCTGACAAAAAAGAAAGGAGAATTGTTACGGCCACGTGGTACAGTACCCAACTCCATGGGCAGCCATTTTTATGGAGTTTGCACCGGAACTGTAAATAGTAATTTTAATATATTGTTTCTTGTTTAAAATTGGATGTTTTGATCATCAAGCGTGGAGTAATTTTCGCCTGTTATATACCATTCGTGTCTATTTTCGAAGTCATCGACAACTGCGTTAGAAGTCTTGTTATTCTGCTTCAGAAATCGGTAACACCCTTTGATAAACGAGGCTAACATATTAAGCCTAACACCTTTAGATTTTAAACGTTGAAAACACACCCACATTCTTGCGTTTCCTCACAACATAACCCCTTATTCTAGCAAGGATGTTGATGTTTCGATGCGCAATTGAATGTTATCAAAAAATGCATAACTTATTTAAAGAATAAAATCCAAATTTAAATGTCACTTGTTTTTGAGGGAATTATTTCAAAAAAGCCTTTTATGTACAGTTCGTTAGACCCTGAATAGACATCTGCACTACCTGTGGAGAGTCCATAGTGAAAGCTACAAACCCTACCTTTGCACCTTATACGAAAAGTGCAGCTGAGGAAAAATTGGATGTCCATAAAACACAGGCAAAAAATCCACAAAAATAGCCAATGGGTGGGATATTTGTCATTTTAGGGATGACGTTTCAGTTTTAAATTTTGATTTTATGCAGAACTTGAACCTACCTGACATCCGATACAGAAAATTTTTTATCGCTGGCAATTATGGGTAAATTGGTTTGATGCCAAAAATTTGAAAACAAATGAATCGGTAGTTTACGTTTACCATGAAGAAGCCAACGAATAACAATCGATAACAATCTAGACAGTTCAAGAACGACAAGAAGGCAGTTCCATCTTTTTCAGATAATTTTCCGGTCAAAACAAAAACCGTATGCATCATTATTTCTGACAGATGCCAGCCGATTGAAATAAATAAATCATTATTTTCCAGTACCAGATCATTCGGTTCTTTCAAATGATTAGGATTTTGGAGTTAAGAAAAATCAAAAAAATTGACCGAATATACGTTTTCGAAGATGTCTGAAGTTTGCATCGTAGAACGAAATTGTCTCCAGTTTTTCCATTTTAAGAATATTTTTTGGATAATTTGACTCAAAGTTTTTTTTAGTTTAGTCACATATGAAAAACAAATGG
This sequence comes from Stratiomys singularior, assembly GCA_954870665.1. Classification (NCBI taxonomy): domain Eukaryota; kingdom Metazoa; phylum Arthropoda; class Insecta; order Diptera; family Stratiomyidae; genus Stratiomys; species Stratiomys singularior. The sequence continues at coordinate 34,909,169 of OX940879.1, forward strand.
GGAAAAATTTGGCAGCGTTGCGTTTGTAACGATACAAAATTTAGACACGAGATCATGTTAGATGACATTCCAAAATTTCATTGGTATTTTTGTTGGAAACTCAACATGTGTTAGAATTTTCAAAACGGTGTAATGAAAAAAGCTGCTGGTGTATCTTTGCCAAGCGATGAAGCATATTCTCTACCGGTGACCCAATCAATGTCAATACATTCCAAACATAAATTAAGATAAGGGTAGTAGACTCGAGCAGCACCTACCATTCTAGGAGGAAATATTTCAAGGTCCAATAGGAGAAGATTATGTTGAAAATAATGATGAATATCACCATGTGCCATCAATCATAATCAGTCTATTCTGTCAACATAAAATACAAACTACTTTTTGAAGCCTTGGAAAAACTTAAACGCTCATGATACGTGAAAATTTCACCTTTTTTGAACGTAGTGTAGAGCGCTTGCTTTCTGCGCAGCAGGTTCTGGGTCCAATGCCATAAATATATAGTTAAGTAGTGGGTGTAATATCAGAATTTGTTCGAAATTAATTTCATATTGAATCCGCAAAGCAATAGAATCTACAAATCCAAAAATACTTTGAACTATATGCTTCACTGTTTGCTCCTTATTCCCTCCAGTTCAAATAATATTAAATTTAAATTTTGAAAACATTCAATCCAACCCATTTTATTGAAAAATCGACTAGGCGAATACATTTTTCTAGTCGCCTACGTGTTTGCCTATAGGAATAAAGGACTTTATACAAACAAAGGCAATATGGGAATGTGGACTGTATATGCTTATTATATTCTGTTTAGATATGGAATAATTTTTCATCAATAATGTGATAAGGAAACATTTGGTTCACTGGGGATAATGTACGCAATATTCGCTGTGGATTGTAATATGTATTTTAGAATCCGTTTGTGTTAGGATGCATAATATACGCTCAATTTCACAATTCTCTTTTCCTTCGAAAAAATGAGAAGGACGAGTCAGGATCGTATCATGAAAAGGAACATATACACGTCCTGTAGCTCAAACAATTTTTTTTTGCATAATTTGCCATGAATAATGAATAAGGATAATATTATACTCTTGACAATTTAATGTAAGGAGATAAGGAATTTTCCTTATCAAATATTCCAACTATTACATCAAGTTTTATTTCATGAATCGTTGCTAATCTCTTTTCTCTTGCAGAAACAATTGACAATACTAAACGGAAAAATGAGAAAGTGCAAATATTGTAGGAATTGGCTTGCTCCTTGATATGGCTTCCTTGTTCTAAAAGACTTTTGTTACAAATAAAATCCAATCAAACATTTTTTGCTACCATTCAAAAATTTCTGCAAGCAACCTAGAGTTTGTTTATTTAATTGCTTTGATTTTAACTAAATTCAGGAGATTTATCCTTTAAGCTAATATATTTCCTGGTTGCTTCTTGTTTGGAAGTTTGAAACATTCGATTCCGTCTTCTACTAGACTTGATGAATGTTTTTGTTTAATTGACACAGTCTATATTGACAGCGAACCTGTCTGCTGTTTTTTCGAACCTCGGCATCCTCGGATTGATTTGACCGGAAATACGAAGTAAGAGGGGGGGGGGGAGAGAGATAGAGATAAAGGATCACGACTCAAGGCAAATCCAAGGGAATCAAAAAAAAATGTATGCAAGATTTATTTTCGAACATATAAGTCATTTGTTTCCTTTATGGAATACAGGTTTGCAGTTTGCCTTCCTGGTGTTTAGATCTAGTACAGATCTTTAGATTCAATAGTGATACCGCTTTATCTTTTGTTACAGCAGAAGCCTCTTAGCTTAGTTTAAACTTGACAGATTTCTTGAAGACGTCCCTCATACAGTAGATTTCTCACCATGTTTTAGTCACTTAGCTTAGTTCTCAGAATACTCCGAATTTAATTTGTTTTATGTGATAGCTGCTTCTTATTACAGAAGACTCAGTCCATCTATTTTTTTCTTTTCTTGAAGGTCTTCCATTGAAAACTCATTTTTTCTTTCCTTTGACTCGTCGTGATTATCGAGTTTATGTTATAGTCACTTTCTCGTCCGATGCGTATTAGGTTTGACTTAATTATTATTCTTATTTGCACAGAAGCTAATATCAAGACTGTTTCTAGAGGTATAGAACTTTAAGTTGGCAGCACTTTTTAATGCTACGTATCGTATGACAGCTGTCATGCCTTTTGTGTTTAGTTCGGTTTGCGATTTGGTGATGAATAGATTGACGGCTGAAGAACTTCTGCAAATTGTGCAAATCTATTTCAGAAAAAAAGTTTACTCTCACCGATAATACGCCATTCATCCAAACGTCGTACAGAGCAGAATGAAGAAACCATAGCAGCTGTCTAGTTTAGTACCGGTTAAGATCCAAGTGTGTCTTTTTGCCATCGTGTTCAACAATTAAACATGTGACCATCCACAATATGGAAGATTTTTCGAAAGGATCTTAGTTTACGGGCTTACAATGTCAATGGTGACCACATATAGAGCCGTGATCAATAAATTTTTCGTTCCGGAATTGATTACCTCGAAAGCAGGGGATCTCTGGTTTCAACTGGATGATGCGATACGTCATACAGCTCGTGCAACTTATTGAAAGAAGTATTTGATGAGTGAATCATTTCTCGTTTTTGACTTATGAACTGGTTTGCAATCTGTTGTAGTTCACACCCTTAGACTATATCTTGTTGGACGTATCCAATCACTCGTCTACACCAACAAGCGTGAAACGCTTCACAATTCGGAAGACAAAATTCGCCACCCCAATTATTGGTTAAAGAAATCGAAAATTGGACCTCTCCTGTACACATCCTCCACGAAAGTTGTGACGCTCACATGCCCCTTCAAAAAAAAAAAAAAAACACACACTTTGCATTCAGATTAATAATCAAAGCAGGCAACATTCAATGTCAAAAATCATAGTGATGTCCTTTAAAAAAAACTTCGTGGTCTGCAAGTTTGGTATTCCAATTTTCACCCTTATCGGAACGAATATTTAGTTCTTTTTTCAACCGCGGAAGAAAGTCGTGTAACCATATCAAACCAAAAAATATAGTTAAACACATGATTTTTGAAAAAGTTCTTTGAGTATTCGGTATACTTCTTTGAATACTAATGAGGTATTTTTCAAATTCCAATGTTATAAATGTGATTCTTTATTATTTATATTATTTTATACTTACAAACTAGCACATAATGTGCAATCTTACCTGGAAAGAAAGAAAATAATAATCAGAATATAATTTTAAACAAATTTTCAATTATTACAAATCGAATAAAATTGAATTTCATTGTTGAAAACAGTACCATACAGTAGTAAAACCGCTGGCTTTGGTATGTGCAGAGATGCAGATCCACGATCCAAACTGCATTTTGGGGAACTAGCAACTTGCCCAATAAGTTGTTTATAATGCAAATTTTTTTTCATGTTCCCTCTTTTTAACGTCATTATCTACATTTTTCCCAGATTTTCAAAAATTTACTCTTTTATTCTATTTTATTCTTTTTATTTTCATTTTCAGAATTTATATATTTATATATAATTTATATATTTCGACACTTTAAAACTTTATCATTTAAAACTACAAATGAGTTGAGCTTATTTATTTTTAGACCAACGCAAATCTGTCAACCCTACTTACTGGTGGGGGGGGGGGGGGGTGCAAGTGGTTTCCAATATATGCCAGTTGATGGTACTACGTGTTTCTGTATTCAAAAATTGCATTTGACGCTTTTTGTAAGTAAAAAAGGATAAAATGGTCTTGAAAATGATAAACAGAAAATTTTTAGTGAGTCATTACAACTAGATATTTACCCAGGAAATAAGAGTTCCACATTATTATGTGGTTGTCATTGGTATGTCCCAACCATGTCAAAATAAGGTCTTCACTTTTACTTTTGATTAGGCCTGTTTTTTGCGGGAGATGAAAGCCTCTTATCCTGCAGGTCCAGAGTTCAAGTATTTGGTGACAGTGATATTCGATTGTGCTAATACATTCAAAGTAGCAGGCATGGTAAAAACTGATTTGATAAGACTGATTTATTCCAAATTGACTTTAAATATCCTTTTTAAGTTCTTTTTTTAAGTCCTTAGTTCGATGCTGGACCGCTGCTTCATCAATTATTGCTTTATTTGATATATATTAGATATGAACTACGTAAATTTTCGCACATCAGGCTCAAACATGTTTTGTTTTTTATTTTTTCCAGTTAAGGACATTTCTCCGTGCGTTCAAAGAGCTACCAAGCTGAAACGTAAGTATTAACTAAGTTTTTGATAGGATTGTCATAACATCGAACATACGAAATGGGAATTGGCATTAACTTTTTCAATGATAAAAAACTTTATTCAATTCTTTGTAATGTCCTCGATATGGTGATGTCTGGTTTCACTTATGTCTCAGCCATATGCTAGGGTAAAACAAATCTTGATGATGGTAGCCAAAGTAGTAATTTTAATAGTGACCATTACCCATGCCGTTGTCAACAACTTGGGTTGAATAGAAACCCTTTCGATCATGATAGTTGCTTCAGAGTCTTAAGAATATAGAAAAGAGATTTCCCAACGAACACTCAGATAACTTTAGCACGAAGAAGTTGAGGTCTGTGAGAATGCTCGTGGGCAATCACTTCCACAATGACCCTCCTTCGGTGGAATGTTGCAAGGATGAGCTTCAAAAAGTTTGTGACGACACAAGATATACACCACAGCTCGCACTTCGCGAAAACCACAGGACTGGCAACTGAAAACTCAGTAAACTCTACAATGGCTGTCATTCAATTTGCCTGTAAGCCATCTATGCTCTGTCACAGATCTAGACATGACAGCTTGACAGTGAATGGTAATGTAAAGATTGACCGTAAATTCTTTGGTAGCTGATCAATTGAAGAAAGATGCGCTGCTAGTAGGATCCTGTGAACGACTTGAAAAGGCTAACGCAAAGCCAGGATTACAAGCCAGGTGTAAAGAAACTTTTTGCTTTACAGACGCTCTTATTACACAAAGTAGTTAATATGAACCAGATAATGCGGGCCCTCTTCACTTATCCTGTGCATGTCGAAAATTTTCAGGAGGAAAAACCAGTAGACTGGACCCTCCTTTCAAGGCAACAACTGGAAGCACTAATTTGTTCTATAAGGCCGGAGAAGTCTCCAGGCTCCTTTGATGTTTGGCTACGAGTAGCAGCTTTCCCCGAGCAAACTGAATAGCGAAACTTGTGCTTCTTGGCCTGGGGTCTACCACCTGCCCGTGATCAATGATAGGGTGGGCCATTTATGATTTGGTATCGGTTGTAATAAAACAGATGAATATTTCTTCAAAGTTATGAGTTTATTAGAAAGATTAAACCTTTTCATTTAGGAATGGAAGACAATAGCATTCAAATAATTGCCACGGATAGTCCTTACCTACCTCGACATCAGCATTTCGGCTGATTCTGCGATTTTCGAAGACAGTGCACAAAAGACCGGTTGCTCCTGCGAATCGTCGTCTATGTCATCCCCTTCAATTTGGGAAACAAAAAATCGCTTATTATAGCGCTGTTGCGATCTCTACTGTAAATCTACTCCATCTACTACTAATAAAATCTACTAAACCATCTACTGTAAAAGCGTATCCTTGATCATTTTGGAAGAAAAATGACCTAATAATGCCGCCAGACTAAACTCTACACCAGACGGTCACTCGTTGTTGATGCATTGGTTTCTCCACGATACCGTTTGGATTGCCTGAACCCAAGATAAGACAATTTTACTCATCATCGTATCCTCCCAGATGGAAAAGAACATCGTTTGAAAAGATGATTTTTCATATTGACCCGCAAACTACGTTTTCAGCACATCCTTTTTGTCACGTATTTTCGTAAATTTGTTACAGTTTGGGTAGAGGACTCACCACTTTGGAAATAAGTTTTTAATATTTCCCAGTTTTTTTTCAAGCGAAAAAAGATCCATTTCATAAATGCCGAACATAAAACTAACTTTCTGTCACAGCGGAAATGTTATGAAAACCCCCTAATCTCAAATTAACCCACAGTTCGAATTCCAAACGATAGATGGACCACCCTGCATTAATACTGGATAATCAGAATACTTTGGAAAACTTATTGCAAGTTTGAATTGAAAATTGAATAAGGATGCTTGAGAAGGAGAAGGATAACAGTATCTCGAAAACAAAGCAAAGTCGATGGAAGATTCTAGTCGAAGCAGACGTGGTACGGCGTGGTACGCGGTAAAACAGTTGGCACTGAACGGCTACGCAGATGACCTTTAGGCACTTATTAACTGCAGAGGCAATTAAATGCAATTAAGGCCAAGTGCGCTTATCCGCCGAATAGAAAGGTGGATCAACAGTTACAGATTCTTTCATTTCTACCCTTACCAAAGGTGTGTGAAGATTGCATCGATACAAACTTAACGATCGCAGTTTTTCAATTTTTTTGACATTTCAAATGACAATTTTTATAATTTCTTTGCGATTTTTTTTACTCACACTATTAGATTTTTACGTCAGTGGAAGACGCCCAAAAAGAGAAGATCAGTGTTGGAGAAGAATTGTCGCTAGGGTCGGAAAGAACAGTGTCAGATACACTTAGAAAAGCCATAAATTTGACCCCTAGGTTTGCTGATAGCCTTCAGGCTGAATTTGTTCTCAGATCAAGTCAGGAAAATGGCTGATTACGACTGAATCGAAAAACAAGACTCAACACTATGGAACTCCCAACTCCAGCAAACAGGCGGCTATTGATGCGTGTCATACCGTCCTTGTTTCTATGAAGAAAACGGAACGGAACAGCGATCTGGAGCGTTGTTTTCAACAAGTTGCAATGAATTTTTAACTTACTTCCAAAGATACCTTTTATGTTAGCTGTATTAATAAACTCAGAGGGGATACATGTCACCCTCAATGACAGAAAGCCTAAAAAACGGCCAGAACAAAACCGAAGGCCTAAACAGGAAGCAGTCGCTACTGATGAAAGACAGAACATTCCAAACAAGAGCAAACTATTCGTGATTGATGATCTAAACAAAAATGTTCCATATGGTTTAACAATTTAAGTTAATTTCAATTTAACAAAAGTGAGCGTGGATAGTCCTCCTCCATCCTGCCCCCTCCCGCTGGAGGGAGATTTCTCTACGCTGACGGCGCCCTATGTCGAAGCAAAAAGAGGAGACCTAGCCCGAAGTAATGTGTCAAACAGTTCCAGGCTAGGGTTTCTTGGCAGGGAGGGTGTTTAGTGGGTAGTCTGGTAGCATGCGCTCCTAGGAGTCCCACACTCCGGGAGTAAATTGCCTTCACCCCAAACCCCCCAAAAAAAAGGTTTAACAATTGCATAAGACCATGGTTAAGTCAAAAATTTCGTTAGGAGCTAGATCAGAGCTAGATCCTTAGCTCAAAGCTTAAACATGTCGCCTTCAATGTTGGAAAGTTCCATAAAATTGCAGCCAGAAAATACCGACGTAAAAATCAGGAAGTAGTGACTACTGAAGAACGGCGACACACCATCAACAAGAAACGATAAGCTAAACAGAATATGTTCCATGTGATTTAACAATGATATAAGACCGTGGATATTTACAACCTTCGTGAAACGGACAGGTAAGAGATCTTGCTCTGAGTGATCGGCTGCCCTGAAAAGAAAGACAACGCCGGTCATAACTAAATTTGACGTGGAAGATAGAACAGATAGTAAAGTGAGAATTCTATCAAGATAGGTTAATTGGAGAGATGGTGAAATAAGTTCACAAAAAAAAAAAACAGGATATGCTATTCTCGATGACAGTCATTAAAAAAGACCATTTTTGGCACGTTGGAAATGTTGAGGCCTGATGGATAGAGAACATTTCTTCAAGCAGTCCGTTTACTTCTTTTGCCGGAAAAAAGATTCTCATGTTCGGAAGGCATTATCGGGCGAGCAGTAAGGAAGCCAACTGCAAATTCATAAGCCTAATTGATTCTTTGGCAGATATTTCGGATCTATCATTCCCTTTCATTGTGTCAATGAGAGCTCGATATTCACGGCACGGGTGGGCTTTGGTTATCATCAAAGGAATCTTTCCTTTGCTAGTCTTTGGCAAATATCACAACATCGCTTATTGTTGTGAAACTATTTCTGTACAGGTTTAGGATTATCTACTCCACTTTTAGTACCCATGCTCATTTATGCCGCGCTGTGGTGTGCTTGCTCAAGCGATATTTTAATGATAGAACGAAGAAAAGGATGCTGCCTGCATAGTTTTGGTAATGGTTGCAAACTAGAGACGTGGTGCACAACTTTTCCCATTGCCTTAAGTTCCACTTGTTATGTGTGATGTATGACCTTTTCCGGTTGGTGAACATATCCTTCGAAGTCGGTTTGCGTTTGATCACTTGAATTTCGATCAACTACAGGTATTTGCATCTACCTAAACATTGCCTTGCCAATTAAAAGTCTGAAAATATATGCCAAAAGCTGTTTCTTAGAAGTCTAACAATAAACTTACAATCCTCATTCTGCACGCAATTGCCTAGTTACCACAATATTTTGTAATATCATCAATTCTTAATTGTTCAACATCTCTCTTCAGCATCTTACCATTTATGTGTGCTTCGCAACCTGGAAATCATTTAATTTTTCTTATTTTACCTACTTCCTTCTATTTGTATGTGAACTTTTCAATTTATATATGATCTTGTTTTAAGAAAACAAATTCAAGAAAGAAGAAGAAACCGTTTTCAAACAAACGTAATAAAGTTCAACAAGAAAACAATCAATACAAGAACAGCATCGTTCAATTTGTCGGTGAAATACGGAGGACAATTCAACAATATGTCCGTTAGAGGTTTTCTGATTGTCTTAAGACCTTTCTGTATCTGCACTTGTAGAGTATGATGAAATGGAATAATTTTCTTGAAAGATTGCTGACAAACAATTCTGGGAATCTTTGCAACGTGCTGTAAGTTTGTATAAAAGTACTCGAAGATTGCAACAAATGCAAGATTTATTTACGAGTTGGCTGGTTGTAAGGAGTCAGGTAATATGATGGACGAATTATGGGATAATGCGTTTTATGTATTGCGTTTGTAATGCTAATGATAATGCAACGAAGCTGGTATAATGGCATTGATATACTATTGAATCTGAAATTATGTAAGATTAAGTCATAAAAATGCGTTTTCAAATTTCCATCATTATCAATTCATTGTGAAATGTTTGTAAAAGAATTGCTTGGCATAGGGAAATGAAACAAACAAATATGATATGTGTATTACTGCGATTGCAATGTGAGTTTTAATGATAGTGCACTGAGCTTGAATATTTATGATTCAACTTTAACGCAAACCGATAAATTTGAACTTTATTAACATCCATAAAATGTTCAGCATGAAAAATGCAAATCCAAGTATCAATTTGGACGTAAATGCAGAGAAATTTAGCATGGTTAAAAGATTTAAAAAATTAAATCATTATTAACTTTTATTTGCATAATTTACAGCTTATATAACTATTATACCTCAGGTGAAACCATTTAATGTTCTTTGATTTCCATACACCAAAAATAAACTTTTACCAAAATAAAATAAAAACAGAAAAATCTGCAACACTTTATGTTCATTTCAATCGCCATGTCACCATAAATTGTGGCAATAAAACCGAAAAAGATTTATTGAAAATTTCTACTTGTACAAAATGAGTACATGGTCTGAAAACAATGAGCAATCTTTCGCTCCAGAATACCAAAATTAACCAACAACTATATGCCAGTGTTGAGTGCATTCTTTTACACGCCAAAAGATCAACAACAATTTCTAGGTTGAAGATCACGAGGAAGCCAACCGTTGCGGAATCCAAGATACTTTGCTTACTTTCGTATCTTTAGTGTTCAGGTGTTAAAAAAATGACATGAACTCCAACAGTGCAAAAGAAATTAAATAAAATTTGGTGGAATTTTGTTGAAAATCGTTTATAGAATTGTTTTTCTTTTTGTAAGTTCATTCGTTTCAATTAACACCCATATTTCAAAGAGATAATATGATTTTTGTTTGAATGCAGTTGTGAATGTCACGGTTTGCAATGAAAACGACATCGTGAATGCAGATGCCTATTTTCGATACATACTTTGTTCCGAAATTCTCAAGTACCAAAATTTATTGAAGCTATAACAAACCTGAAGATTAACAACTTGCTTTATCATTAATCTGAAGTATAGTTTTGATATTTTGATTTAGCAAGTCAGTTACGATTACAAATTAATGGTCAATCAAATTACGAAGTAATGACCAACAAAGGAGGGGCCACGACATCCTGCGGATGACTCCTGACAAGCGCTGTGCAGTCGGTTATACCCTATGGAACACAATTATAAGGTTAAGATAGTCACCTTATAATTGTGTTCCATAGGGTATAGCTAGGAGATACACTGGAAGCGGTTGGCACAGGTGTACAGGCAATAAGCGCAATGAATTGCATGCTTGAAAAGTTTCCAGGACAGCAGTGTTGGTAATTGTATCGCCCTCCTTTCGAGAGAGCGCAGAAGTATTCAACTGCGCAGAAGCAAAGACAACAGAAAAGAGGTAACCAGGGAAGAGAGACAACGCTCTTTCAGCGATTGTCAACAGTCCTGGGAGTAAGACACAAAGGATAGATGGAGCGCATGCCTGATCCCTAACCTGAGGCCGTGGCCCAATCGAGCCCATGGCGACATCGTGACCCCAATTCTTAAGCGGGCATGGATGTTTTCGATCTAACCTACACGAGATTGACAGGTGACGGTCTTCTAACTGCGTGTTTTGTACAGGAGAGGTGGATGACGCTTGTCACAAAAATTTTACGTTACAAAAGATGGAGTAAGCAGTGTGGCGACGTCTTCAGCTTAAGTGGAGAGCTCTACTTGGAAACTATGGCCAGAGAAATACGTAGAAGAGTTAAATAATGGAATCGCGTTGCACAATATGCTCGGTAAGTACTGAAATTTCCAAAAGGCATACTGGAGCACTAGCTATAGATTAAGTGTAGGAACACTAGGCCTAGCCCGAAGTAATGTGTTTAAAGGTTCTAGGCTAGGTGCGCAGGTTGACAGGGGAGGTGTTTACTGAGTAGTCCAGAAGCATTTCACGTTTGGGAGTCCCAACCCCAGGACATAAACAACCCTCACTTCCCTACCTTATAAAAAGTAAAGAAGGATAGGAACATAGAGTGTTCGAAATTCTACTATACTTTAAATAGTAGAAATTCTACTATTAGATTAACTATTTTGTACAAAATGACCTGACCCGTACATTACGCAATAAGATAAAAACTAATCGATGGCAACATATTCAAAAGCTCACTATATAGACCCCACAAGGTATGGAGACTCCCCGAAAACCTTCAAACACATCGAAAAAAAACATTTGCACAGACCACTGACCAAAACAAGTAGCCTTCGTAATAGCAGCCCTAATATTACTCAAACATCTAAAAAGAATCAAACATAGAACCCTACATAAATATTCATACTCCCACGTGTGGGACGAGCCTTTAGCAACATGCATTGACAGTTTCAGCTGACGATGTAACGCAAGACGTCAAAAAAAGTCGAAGCCATTTTTGCAGCAGAAATCATCACACAACACACAAATCAATCGGAGAATTGAGAAAGGTCATTGCTTGCTTAAAAAAACTGAAGAGTTGAGGCAAATTATTCTAGACCTCAAATTTGAAATCATCCCCATTTGCGAAAGGTTCTTGAAGCCTGGAACACAATTTTACTTCCCAAACTATAAAATGTACCGAAACCAAAAATTGACAGGTAGGACGAAGAACCATTCTCATGACGGGAAATGTTATCCATGACCTGGTTCAAACACCAAAACTACAGAAAACTGTAGCGACATCAATGAATTTAAGGTTTTTTCAGCTTACAATCTACCACATGGCAGACAATTTGATCTAGACCTCAAACTCTGTTCAGAATAGACAGCTCACTTTTGATTATTGGACACTCAAATGCCTGACGCAGACTGTGGGGCACTTGTTGAAATAATCAAGGTGGAAATCAGTCAAAACAAAAAAAAGAGGATTTTGCTGATTTGGATAACCTGCAGCTATCCAATGACCAGCACACTTTAGACAGATACGTGGACATCTGATTTCTGATTCCGGTTTGTGATTTTGTAAACCGACGATTTCACGTGAACGTAGGAATAAATATCTTGAGGCAGCTCTCCTCAGATCATGAAGCGATATTGATATAGGACGCTCTATATCAATATATTATATATATTGCATATTGATATAGGACGCCCATCTGGAGTAACCTCTAAGAACTCCGAAAGAAACTTACTTCCTACGACCATGAGACTCAAAAAAAGTTCACCCAAAAGTAAACATAGCTCATGATATCGTCAAAACTATAGAAATAGAAACAAATCATATCAAGCAGGCAGAAGAAGAGAACACAAGACATTAACATCATGTTAAGGAGAAAGAATCACTATCAAAGAAGAGCTAGGAGCATGGTAGATCGTTGGCTACTAAAGAAACAACCGGTTGACAAATGAACTACGAGACTGCATTTATCTGTTCCAAAACCAACAATGGAAGAGCTCTCTAAAGGGCCATTAGCCATGTAAGAACGCCTTCTGAAGGATGTTTAGATACTTCAACATACTGGATGAGGTAGTTGTGCCACCCATGAACGGTCTAAATAGCAAAGAATTTAACAGAACCATCATGAAAATCGGAAATCTTTTCAGACAAGCTGATAGCGCAGTTTTGTCAAAATATCTTCTGAAACGAGGACCGTGACGAGAAAGATGAAATCTTAAACACTATAAAAGAGCGCCTGAGAAATGTGCCACAAACGGAAGACGTGATACCGCCACTTGATAAACAGGAAACAGAAAATTTAATATTAAGACATGACAAGCGGGAAGCACCAAGACTAGACATAGTGAATAATACAACATTAAGGTGGCTTCCAGGTACCGGTCTAAACATCTTGACAGAGACAATACAATTTTTCGTTTACGAAACTTCTTTGCGGCAAAAAAATCGGCTTTTGTAGCAATAATGCGGTAAAAACCATACCTTCCCTCATAACTGGAGACCCATAAGTCTTTGTTCTTCGATCTCCAAAATAGCTGAAAAACCATTATTTTAAAGATCAGATCAGAATCAGATGAAAACGCGTACTTTCCTACGAACAATATGGATTTAAAGCAGTATCTGCAATGGAACTCTAACTATTAAAAGTGACCCAGCTCATTAGAAATGGCATGAACCGAAGGAAGTCAACAGATTCCGTTATGTTTCATGTCGAGAAAGCCAAAGGACTTAACTAGCCTCCTACCGTATATCCAACTCATACACACCTTCCTAAAAAAGATGATCAACTAGGGTCAGGTCAAAACATACCTCGAGTCTGCGAACTATTCAAATTGGAGTTCCACAAGGATCACTTATTTCACCAATAGTATACAATCTGTAAACCGTAGATACTTGAAATTAATTTGAAAAATGGGGTTCTAATCTGCATGCAGATTGTCAGACCGATATAACTGTACGTTGCTTTGTGCATAATAAGCATTTGATTAGCTCATCAGCTGGTTTTTCAGATGAATGATCCTTAGAAATCCCTATTTACCCTATTCTCAAAATCCTATTGACAAAAGAACCCTATTTACAAAAATAATTTCACATCTTCCCAACTAAATACTTGGTCTTATGATCAGAGACATCTGAGACTTTAGTCTATAAATTGGGATAATTCGATGCCGACCTGTAAATGGCCAAAAGTAATAAGTTTAGGACGACAACCCAGGTTGGAAACGATAATTTCAAGAAATCAATAATTTTGCAATCAAGATTCATATGAGACTTTTCAGAAACCAATTAAATTTGGGAATGAAAGAAAACACATATTTACCACGGACATAGCCCAAAGTTAGAGATGATTTTGAAAGATCATAAAGGATATGTAGGGAACATATTATTACCAATAATAGAATTTCAGCTTGTTTCAAACTCATGAATCCTTTGATAAAATTTTCCAGGAAAACTTGAATTCATGTTGGAGATATGACTAAGAGAAGAAGATGTCCTGAAAGGTGCATGAACTGTATATAAAAATCTGTATTCACTTAAAATGACTTACATGAGAAAATTATGGTTTATATTATGACTTAACTTACAATAACTTAAGTATTCTCACACACAATTAGGCTCAAAAACCTAGTTATGGTGATCTCTGCAAGCAACTGTGTCCCTACGTTGTTTAATTTGAAAGCTCTCTATCTTGCGAAGCTTGCTTTATTTGCTACATGAGGTATGCGGATCTCTTTGAGGTATGCTCTGAGCCGATGGTGCTGCTTATCGCGAGGATGGTCTCCGTAGTGCTTCTTTCTGGAGAATCAAGGCGAGGCTATGTATGTAATGTGTAGAAAGACATTGTTAGCAGTGAGCAGTTAGCAGACAAGGAAAAGAAATCTAGCTTTTTAAGAGGAAACGTATGTACACGATGCGCGATGGAGGGAGATCGTACGCCTCATTAGTCACATGAGCCATGGATCTTCAGAAAGCATTGTCAGACTGATTCTAACCTCACCCAAAAACTCAGTAGGCGCAGGTATTTCCGGTTCCACGTGGGTAAGATTGAAAAGTCATCGTACCCTGTTTGGTTGTTCTAGCCGGGACGTTGATGACGCCGACTGAACCTTCTTCACATGGGATAAGACCCAGCCTTCGTTTGCATCTCTCGAGAAAATAGACGTACTCTCCAGAAAACATAACGGGAAAGATGTTGACCGCTTAAGATATTAGGAACTATATGTCACATCACGTACGAATAGTTCTCTGTATAGAGAAATGCATCACGGTTCGATTAACAGTCCAAAGGAAAGGGGATCTATTTGACAGCAATCCATCTTCGTTCTAATCTTTTTTTGCTGTAAGGGATTTTATTGATCATAAAGGCGCGGCTAAGCGAGACCATATAGGCTGAGTCGAAAGTAATGTGACAAACAGCTCCAGCCTTGTTTCTCGGTATTATAGGGGACGTTTTTCGGTCAGTAATCCACATGCATTATGCCACAGGGATTCCAACGATCAGGGCGAAGACAGCCTCCACCTTCCATTCACAATAGAAATTATTTTTTTAAGATATTGTTAAAGAGACAGTACTAGTTTACATTGGAGCAAATCCAACTTTTCATACTAGAAGATGCGCAGTCAAGTTATAACTGACGCTGTATGGTAAGGTCATCTTTCTTAAAACGGCTGTCAGCCTTCCAAAGGGCAGTAACACATTAAGCTAGTCCATCCGGATTTGAGGGCTTCCCGTGAAAAGTTGTTTGGATACTACTTGGATATATCTAGCAAGCTTCGGCAATGTTTTCAATTTAGAACTATCGTATACTTACTAACCATTGCGACCGCGGGAATGCGCGAGAATACCGTCGTGTTCACTGGAATTATAATGGAAACGCAGCAAAGGAGTGTCGATTTCTTTCTTAAACAGATCTGCTATTAAATGCCACTAACATAGCGCACAAAATATCCTGAATTAACTATGGATTTTCAACCGTAGATTCGTTTCGTGTGTAGCATGCTTGTTTTGATTGGGAAATGTATTTTTTTTTTGGACATCCTTTTCACCGGTGTACTTTGCGACTTTAGTATTGAAGCTTTCCTGACAAAGAGGACGTATAGAAAATCAATCCAAAAAAATAAAAGTTATCGCAACTTTTGGCAAACATAGTCTCCCGTCCTAAAACTTCATTGAATAATAAAGAAATGGGAAAATAAAACATGAAATGAAAGGATTAAATTGGGATTTTGTGCATACTGTTTGTAGTTTTCAGAAGGTCGTCAAAGAAATACTCGCAGGTTATTTGAACGCTTTGCGAGTATCCGCACAGGATTCGTGCTCTTAACAGCCGAGTTCATGGTGTTGTTTTTCAGACATAGTAGGAAGCCTTGACATCATACCATCAAATCCCTGAGTAGTACCAAAAATTTATCAAATTGAGTGGAACCACCGACGCGACGTTTCGAACAGAAAATATTTAAGATTGGTAGAATATTTCGAACTGCTATTGAAACAGGCATTGCTGGCGAAAAATGCAATTTTTAGTGACTTTCAATGCGAATATTGGATCCCAATTTTCATTGGATCTAACATTTCTGACGTTTATATATTACGTTTTCCAGAAATACTAATCTGCTGAATAATTTTCAAGAAATGTTCGCATTCTTCAAAGTCTATAAATTTCAAATAACATGAATTGCGTTTTCTCTTCCATCAAAGTATTTACTTTATTCGTCCTTTGTTTCCACCGACCCAAATTTTTGCCAAATTTAATAACACTCGATGAACCAACTTGACTTTTTTCGACAAAACTTATTCGATTCGTCCACATGAATCTTTACGGTCGTTGAAATGCGCATTTCATTCGTCACATTGATTAATTTTTCACTACTAAAAATGAAAGTTCGATACTTTTCCAAAATCAATTCGTTGTATCGAATATCTCAAGCAAATCGTATCTGAACGATCACAAACCATTCCATTCTATCGATTTCATCATTGCAAACCGCCAAAAAGACACCACATGTCAGTGTTCCGTAATTTCAGCGTGGATTCGTTGATTATTTTGGCTTTTCTTTTTCATAATGCAGTTGTGACGGTCACAGCTCAATAACACGATGGGTATCCCAATTACGACATTGCTATTCCTGAGAAAACCTAAACCGCATGAAAAACCCCGAGCATCTTAAATGGCAATAAATTCTCAGCAGCCTACCAATTACAGCGCCGCCCATTTTCTGGATCAACTTTGTCATCTAATTAGCATGGTCAACTTGAGATGACATAATGTCATTATAAATCCATCAAAGTATTATGCGAAGACATTTGTATCTCGCTACCCCGAATAAGGGCAACCGTTGGACAGGCAGGTGGCGTTCAAACAATTTGACCAATATTTTCCGAACCATTCATCCTAGCAATTTGCCATTGTCATATGCATAAATTATAGTTTAACGAATGTGAAAGTGAAATGTGTTGCAACAAGTTGGAAGCTGTATTGTTCGTATATTTTTGGTTTTGTCGACTTTGTTAATACTTTGAGCATTGTATTGTGCTTTAACTTCTCGTATTCTTTGCGGTAGCATGTATTCAAAAATACATGAACTCGAATTTAATTCATGCTTTCAAATGTAAGCATGTATGCTGACTGTCAATGAAGATCAGTATAAATCAATTTGTTTTTCGTTGATTTAATACGAACAAACAGTATTAAATGTTTATTCAATTTCTGGCAATTCCAAAACATTAAATTCTTTAATGCTTTCATAATTCATGAAAACTTTCTGATATGATTTTGATAGCTTATGGTGACCATCTTTCAATATCTGACATCTACTGTCAGCTGTTATTTGTAAAGTTTGACATCTTATCAATAGATTTTCACCGTTGCACAACAATTTTATTATTTTTCAACAGCGGAGACATTTTGTTACTACAAAAAGGCCATTTGGTGCAAAACATGTTAAACATTTTAACCTATTTGTGCTTGTTGTTTGCTATGTAATTAAAAAATTAATTCACTTCTAAATATAATTCACCGCTAAATTAATTCGCCTCATAGTATGCGTAGCGAAGAAAGTTCACACTCATTGAAGGAGGTGAGGAAAATAACGGAAATAAGTAACGTTCCAGACCGTTCCCGAGAAATAGGGCTTTCCATGGTGACTACCTTGGATGTCTTGCGTTAGTAGGTATTGCCGCCAGAATTAATCAAAACAAGTTTACGACAGGAATGAGCTATTGAAGTTTGTCTATTGAGGGCCACATATTTTAAGATGAGGACCATTTTTAGTTAAACAGCGACATAAGGAAATGCAATACCGTTACTAGTTGGGATCATACCATTCGTATCCATGATATCAGCATTTATAGCTATATTTATGTAAATATTAAAGCTTTATTTATATTTCTATAGCTATATTTAAAACATAAATATACACATGTATATTTATAGCGAAATAGCTGTTAATGCGTCTGGTAACATATTTGCGCATTGCAGATTCCTGTGAAAATCTTTCCTAGTTAGCTGTCAATAACTGCAAACACGCCACTGTACAGTTTATATCGAAGTGACAGTAAGGTCCTTTTCATCCAACTCATGATTAGATATGTCAAATATATAAGAATTATAAGTCGAAAATTTCGGAAAATGATAGAACTTGCATCAACTTGCAATTTCATCTATGAAACATATATTGTGGAACTTATAGTTCTTAAGAATTTGAAAACCCAAATAGAGCCAAAATTCAATCCCATGTCAAAAATCAGAAGTGATCTTTTGTGCCAATCATAGTGTATGGGTAATTCAATACGTAAAATAAAGGACTTTCCAAAATCTTAAAAATAATGTTGAAATCGTACCCTGAAAGTACTTTAGGAGCGTGTTCGGACGACCTTCGAAGTGGACCGTCTTCAATATATGTAATATATTCAGTCAAGCAGGTGCTCAACAAATGTTAGAAATATAATATCGACGTTCTCCAACTCTTAGTAGACTTTTGGCAAACATGCGAATATATCGACAGATTGCGCTGTAGAAAACAAAATTTGACGTTGGAGTCACAACATAACTAGTCTGTGTGGTCATAGTTATTATGCTGAACACAAAGCGTTAAGTCAAGGTAAACGTACAGCTTCAAAATGGAAAAGGCTTGAAAGAAGGGAATGAACTTGATCCAATGCTTTTTAATATTTCACTCGAACACGCCTTCAGAAGGACAACAGCTGACACCTCTCGTTTGTTGTGTGCAAGTTAAGTCGAATGTTCAAGTCTTCAATTGAATTGGTAGCGTATGCTGATGATGTCAATATTATGACTCAATCAATTTTAGATGTCCAAGAAGCATTTTTGAGTATAGAATCTGAAGCAAATCGAATTAACCCACAAGTTTATGAAGTGAAAACTAAACTCATGACCAAAACGGGGAATAATATTCCAGCCCAACAAATCCTTACAGTAGGAGACTACAACTTGCATCTTCAAGCCAACCTGAATAAAAAAGGCATTCGTCCTTTTCGCGAAAAGGAATCGAATGCTGCAAGTGAAGCCTATCACTCTGTACTTCCAAGGTCCAAATTAGTCCAAAGGCACAGCAAATTTCGCAACTATAAATCATTTGTCCTGCCAGTGCTGACAAATGGAAGTGAAGTATGGACTCTGACGATCGAACCCGAAAAGGCAGTGAACATAATTGGGCGCAAAGTGCTACAGCAAATCTATGGCCCAGTGAAAGAAGATACAGAGTAGGTAACGATAAGTTGTATGAAGTATTTGAATAACTGCCTACATCTACTTGAATAGCTACGCAAACAATGGACAATCTATGCTGAAAAAAAATAAAATAAAACTGGCTGGCCAAAAGGACGTTGAAGTGTAGAGCGCAAGGCAAACGTTCAGGGGGAAGATCAAAGGATTCGAAAATGTTGCGAAAACAGGATAAACACTGACAACCGATGTTTGTGGATAATGATCAAGTCGAGAAAAAGAACTAGCCAAGTCCTAGCTTGGGGCTGTGACGCAATGGATGAAGGAATATGAAGTGGAATGGAATATGAAGCTGTAAAATGGCGAACAAACACGATGTAGTTAGACTTTTAGACAATTGGTGCTAGACAAAGACTAGCATTCGTATCGCATTACAAACGTTTAGAGATCATCACCAACACCAGCTCTTTGCGTCACCGCGCGTTAATTTCAACTTTGTGATAATTGAACGTCCTTTCGAATAAGAAAGAAAGGAGAGGAAAGAAAGTATACAATTTTTTTCAAAAAAAAAAGACATTCAAAGTGGTCTCGCCAAAATAGAAAAAATACTTTCTCTTCACGAGATAGATTTTAGCTGCTTACGGAAGGGAATAGGTTTTACCGCTAGGATCATCTATTCTTCAGTATCAGTGCGTATACCACTAAGACTGTTTGACTTTGCCCTTCAGCTAGTGTGGAACAGTGGGACCATACAGTCGATCACGAAAACTTTCCACTTAGACGTACTGAGACGGCCAGGAACTTATTGATATGGCGGCAATGACTTTTTGACCGGTAAATCACTCCGATCATACAGCTGCCGTTTACTAAGTGACACAGTGAGCCAAGCCGGGAAAGCGGACGGCCTCTTTGATTAGATCTCGTGATCGAATGAAGAGGACTTGGTACACAAGGGCGAAGGGCGAGTCTTGAGATTTTCGACTACCTAGAATGAAACTTAATAAGTAGATTAATAACGAGCAAAAGGTCTCACCGTTCATAACACTGCGGAAGCTGTAATGGGCTGACCATGTGAATCGTATGAGCAAACAACGGATACCCAAAAGGGAATACGTTGGGAAAAATGAAGGGCGGAGGCAAGTGGGGAAACGGAGTAAACGCTGGTCTGACTCTGCCGACAGTTCACTGCTGCTCGGATTTCAAAGTTGGAAGATGCGGCCAATGGATCGAGACAGTTGGAGGCGGTTGCTGTAGGAAGCGAAGGCCCAAGAGGGGCTGTAGTCCTACGAAGGAGAAGAAAACGATGAGGAGAATGTAAGTTTATAAACCAACGAACGAAAGAGGTGTTCAGTTAAAACTGAGTTTGTTGCGAGGCAAAAACGTACCTGCACCCTCAGAAGTCTGTGACCGAATTGCCAGGCAGAGATAGTAGTGATGTAAGGTATGTCAGGTATGTCTATCTTACATTTTATTATTATATTTTCTATTGGTTTTAATCATTAATTATAGATTTATATTTAATATCAAGTGGTTTCCGTCTAGTTCAAAGTTTATATTTTCAAACAATTACGAAACGTCCCTTTTTCAGCAAATAAAATCGGATGCATTCCTGTCTGAAGGTTTATAACATAACATATAACATTGCATGAAAGGCTGGAGCTCATTTTAATCTGCAGCGTGGTCATCGGATTCGAAAATCCAGCCTAGATCAATTGCAAAAATTACTTCTTCGCTACAAATTGGGCTATTATGATTTCGGAATGTAGTAGCTTTACGAAGAGGTACTACCTTAAATCAAAAATTTGCATTTTCGAAGACATAGTGTTCTTTCCAGATATTAAAGAAAAGAAACAATCACTAGAGAAAGAAAAGGGTTGTTCGAGCGCCCTCTCAACTTATCGATTTTGTTCAATTTGAAGCTATTGATTTAAATATTCAGCACCCTTATTCCATAAGCGTTCATCAGGAATATCGGATGTATTGCTTTGATTTCGATGTCTGATGGGGACTTTGTGTCACCCTGGTTCATGCATACAGTATAGCATATCGTTAACTTAGGAAGAGAAATAAACAGACTCTCGCGTGACTCCTAAATTTGTGTCGCAGTAGCTTTAATTAGAATTAGTCCTCGTGTCTACAAACCTAAGAATGAGAGAATAACTCCCTGTTCAAAAGCCGAAACAGTGGGTTATCTGGAAAGACCAATATAGAATTGCGGAGGAATTTCTTATGAGTCCCGTACCTAGCTTGTTGCCTTGGATAGAGGTAGTGCGAGTGCCTAGAGATCTGTGGAAGATGTTCTCCAAGACCGTTTCCTACCGTTTAGTCTAATGCATGATAATGCACGTTGCAAAGTCGCAAGATGTGTCACAAAATGCCTCAACGAAGTCGGTGTTCAAACTTTGTCCTGGCTAGCATGTTGTCCCGATCTGAATCCCATCGAGCATACTTCGATCAACCATAAAATATGTGTTCGGGTAAGAGTACCATTGCCTACTAACTTTGGAGAGATCAAAACCGCTGCGGTAAAGGAGTGGGACATTATTCCTCAGTCGGACATTCAGGATATCATGGGTGGTCTTCCAAACAGGATTTACGACGTCATAAGCGCCAAATGACAAAAATTGACCTTATTCGTTAACAAAATAAAAATCTTCATTCAAAAAATCTTGAAAAATTTAATTTCGCGGCATAAAGCCATGAATGCTCGTGACATACCATTCATCGAATTTATCTAAAATTTGACAGCTTCGGCAGACTATAATTATAGTGATATATATACTAGACGATATCCTAGTGATACTTTCACTTACAATTTTGGGTAAATTTCAATCACATATTTGAATACTTTGCACTCTAAAAGGGTTCCATTTCAGTGTAACCATCTGCTCAGAAGAAATTGTGAAAAAATTTGACAGCGTTGGGTTTACAACGATGCAAACTTCAGACACTTAGAATTACAGGGTCGGCGATGAATTGTGCCTGTGAGTGTATATGTTCAATATAATTACGAAATGTAATCTTTTTGTGCAATACAAGCCCGAGATTTATAAGTTCCTCATTTCATCGGATTACTGGGATAAGATACTTAACGTTTGTGTTCAAAACTTCAATGTTCAATAATTCCTTCCGTATTTTTTCCATGAACATAGCCTTGGCTTTGATGACGTTTTTTTTAATTTTCCACTTGTGCAGATGTTGATAAACCTTTTGGAGATTCATTTCATCTAAGTGTCAGTTTGGTTAAATTTGCATTTGAAACGGTCTTCATTTTTTTTGCTTTTCGAATGTGTTTTAGGTAATTTAACTTAAAATTTGGCAATTTTAGTGAAAAATTTGATGAATTTGAAATGGAAACGTGATCGAACTGGTACATGGGTTAGACTAAAGTCTTGTGGGACACCTGAACACATATCATTGGTTTAGGGAATCGCAACATGGAATTTCCTGTAACCAAGGAAAGAACAATCAAAAATGGTGAAAAATTTTGACAGCGCTACGTTTGCAGCGATGCAAACTTGACCAAACTCAGACACGAGTCTGATGAGACACCTTCCTAAGATGAACTTTCGGGAATTTCTACATCTAACTTCCTGTAACTAAGGAAAGAAGCTATTAGCATTACAAAGCAAGATCTTGTACTCTTCGTTGTTATATAGGAGCTCTTCATACCAATCTGTGTCGAGCGCCTTATCAAAGTCCAAAATTCAAAGCGGTCTTTGATTCCTTTTATAACTTGCAAAACTTGATGCTCGGAAGAATAATCACGAATGAAGAGAAACAGGGAGTGAGGAAGTATGTTGTTCGGAAGCTCGTTTCAAATTTTTCTGGTACTTTTCTGGTAAGTGAAGATCGTATCCTGGCTTCAAGTTGGGAATCAGTAATGTCAATGTAATCAGTGACACAGTTTGATACAAACATGGAATATAAGGATTGTGAAAACTATTGCTGTAGATGGGAAGTGGCTTTGCATTATATCCAGGAGTTTTGTTGTTTTTCATATGTTTAAGCTGCCTTCCAACTTCTGGTTTGATGAGTTGTTGGCTTGTTACATTCTCGTACAAAGTCATTTGGTCGATAGAAGTTGACATAGTGAGTTAAGCTGTAGAATTAAGTGATTTGGGATAAGGGAATGGAAAGAGTAAACGTTATTAGGAAAATCTGAGCTTTTCCACTGTTAGACAATTTTGCTCTTAAGTTCCCATCATTTAGGGGATATTGAAAACTGAGTTGTTCCATCTGAAATATTTGATTGAGGTTCTATATTTTTCGGGAGTTGTAGTTCAGGTTCCATAACATGAAATTTCATGTGACGTTCCGGAAATCCAATATTTTTCTCCGTATTGTTATTTTAAGACTATTGGAGCCATTTTTATGGCCCCATGGAACCATAGCTGGTACCATGGTTCTTTCTCACTCAAAGTGCACTTTGCTTCTGTTTCTCATGCGATTGTAGGTTTCGGTATTCGGAACAATATATGCATGCTTCTGCTCGGTTTCAAAATTTTCTTATTGCTGAAGCTTAATGCTTAATAAAGAGAAAAAAAGTCAGTGAAACACACGTCATTCCGAAAAAAACTTACTCATCTCTAAAGTATTTTAGAAGAATTCCAAAAAAACGGCACATGATATTTCCTACTTGATATAAATTGCAGATGAATTAGTTCAGACATTATGAAGCGGATTTATAAAATCTTCAAGACCGCAATTTTTTTATTTCGAATCCTTGAAAACATTTTTTGTCTTGATCTGATTTGCGAAAATTCCGCATCAACGAAATCCGCTTTTAAACTATTTAAACGTGCATCATATGTCCTTAACGTAAATAATCAAATACTAGATCTGTAAAACATTTGTTGAATGTTATGAATCGACTATTTCGACTTAATTTAAATAAATTAAAGACTAAAGTTATTATTCAACATCAAATCGTTAGGCCTATTAGTTAACTTGATTTATTCACCCAGGCAAAACCTACACATCACCTAAAATTATATCAACACCAAATCACGTAACTATTTACCTTATGTATCTTTGATGTGAAACTGATAGCAAATTATTCAGCTGAAGGAAAAAATAGTATTATACTACTTAGTAGACTAATAATCCCAACACTATCGTTAACTGAACGTTTTATTTAACAGAAACGGAAAGTCAGACGTGACCCATACCCAACCGAATAGAAATTAAAATTAAAATTTGCATTATTACGCGCTTTTTATTTTTATTTTGTCTAATTTTTCGGATCCACTAAGTATCTTTTGTTTTCCACGTTAATGAATGAAAACATTAGCCCATCAGCAGTATCATCATTGGTCCGAAATTAGTAGGAGACCAAGATGTTTATCTTCGAGCACTTTCACTCTACATAAAAAGGTATTCAAGGCAATTGAAAGAAAACTACAGTCATAGATAAAACAGATAAAACAGAACAAAAAGATCACGTCAAAAGAAATTGTAACGAATTCATGCTGTTTGCCACCAAAACAAGGAAAATATGCTAAATTCGCTGTGGGTTATAATTTAAATGATTACTAACATTGTTTCACGCCTTCCTACTTACTTTGTCTCGAAGATATTTTTTCACTTATCCAGATCGAATGCAGAAATAACAACTATATAAATTATGTAATAGTTATTCGGCAATGATTTTTTCAACAATTTTTCTAGGAGTTTTATGAATTTATTGCACGCAACTTGATATCAGTAGAGTTTGTAGGTGCATTTGGCAAAAGCGAAAAGAAATATTTATTTAAATATAAAGCCCAGAACAAATCACAAAAATAAACACCCGAAACGAACATTTATCCATCTTTCAAACCGGCACCAATTGAATAACCGAAGACAAAAAAAAAACAACAACTCAAAATATACCGAAAAGAAAAGAAACGCATTCACCAAGAAAATTACAAGTTTTCTCCTTTTTGCTGGCTCATGTGGTTAATGCACTTCTGAAATTATTTCCCAAAAACTGTTGAGCAACTCAAACATGTCTCTTTTCCCTTGCAGACAACACTTGAAACATGTGTTTGAATGCTGGCGAAAAAAGTTTTTTTTTTTACTTTTTTTTCATCTTCTACAAGGAATAAATTAAATATTTTAAACAAATTAAAAGTATCATTGATTTGGGGTTTTTTTCGCTGTGGTTTTCATTGCAATAAAAGTTAACTGTACTCGCTTCATATATTAAAGGCATGGAGGTCAATTGTGTTAACATTATCTGATGTTTGAAGGTTATGTTAGTGTTGTGGATCTTTCTTTTTTGAATTGTTTTTTTTTATTGGGGGTTTATATCTTTTTTGCAAATCGATGTAATTTGTGGTTTTGTTTTCATTATTGAAATGTTTGATTTGGGAGGAGTGTCTTTTTATTTTAACTTGAAGTGAATGGATAAAATTTTAATTGATATTGCTGCCTTTTTTCGTGGTTCCCTTATAGAAACCATACGAAAAAAAACTGTTTTTATTTGCATATCATTGAAATGTTTAAAAAAAGTGAATAAATTTAAAGTTTCACTATAATCTCATCGTACTTTTATCTTGAATTGAAGCAATTCAAAAAATCTGATAAGCCTGGACCGGTAGTGGATACAACACTCTCATTTGATATAGAGGGTCCTTGGATAAATACAGGCTGAACTCGTTATAAGTAGAAAGTATTTCAAAAAATTTAATACCCGAATTTCTTGCGATCACTTTTTGTTGATTTATGTTCGACCGCACGCTTTTTTGGTGACGACGCGTTTCTGCTATGCATCAGGATCACCTTGTCAGCCGTCATCAGTTACAATCTGAAGATGACTATAAACAATTGTCCTTAAACAAAATGCTGCATAGCCCGATGGACATAAAAGAATACAACAATTATACTACTGGTTGGGCCTCCTAGCGTTCGGAATCAAAACTAATTGTTGAGGTTGGAACGTTTGATGACATTTCCGATGTGACAGAAAGTTAGTTTTATGTTTGACATTTATGGAATGGGACGATTTCCACTTGAACAGTGTTGGTAAATGGTAAAAACTTATGAATCGGAGTCTTCTCCTCGAACTGTAAGAAATTCACGAAAATTTGACAGTCATGATGTGCCCAAAACGAAGTTTGTCAGTTAATGTGTAAATGAAGTTTGTCAAACTGAATCATTGTTGGATAAAACAACACGCGTATGTACTCGTCCAGGGCGATCATAAGGAAACATTCCTGCTGTTGTTTAGATTGTAGATTTAGGTTTTTGTTTAGATTTAGATTGAACAGCCATTAATATCAACTCGCCATCGTTCTTAAAAATTGAGTTCATTGCTTAAGAATAACTTTGCAAAAAAAGCCCGGCATGAGTGCGTGGAAGTTTAATCAGGACAAAACTGAAATCGCATTATACCACCCATTAAATTTTCACATTGGTTTTCTCAATGAGCCGAAGACCGCTTGACAGAAGATGAGCATATTACCGAAAAATCATGCTGTCAGATGAAGCTCATTTCCACATCGAATGATACGTCAGTAAGCTAAGTGATTGTATCAGAGGCTCATTTAATCTATACATCATCGTGGAGAAACGATAAATCCACAATGAGTGACTGGTCGAATTCTGATTTAGCTGCATTATTGGGCAATTTTTCTTCAAAAACAGTCAAGGACACGCCGTTGCAATGAATTGTGAACGCTACTGCGCTATGCTAAGCAATTTTTCGTTTCCCGGATTGAAGAGGACGACAGAGACGACAACCGGAGTTTCAACCGGACACACAGGCAACGTAACAATTGATCTTTGGCGCAACGTTTTTGGAAATCGCATAATCAGCCGAAATGCTGAAGTCCATTGAACACCTGAAAACAAAGGTTTTCATCTTTGGGACTTTCGTTTGTTGGGAGCCGTCAAGCACGAGTGTTACGCTTGTTGTCCAGAGACGATTGATGACATGAAACCGAAGTTGCCATTGGCGAAAAAGAGGCTCAAAATATATTGAGGCAAAATATACTGAAAAATTGGATTGACCGGATGGTTATTGTAAGACTAGCCGTGACACTCATTTGAATAATGTTGTCTTCCATTTCTAGATGAAAAGATTAAATCTTTCTACTAATCTCATAACATTGCAAAATATTCAGCAGTTTTTTTTTGAAAGCCGGTTCAAATGGCAAATCTTAAATGGCCCACTCTGCAATTTCAATGTTGGCGAAACTTGATTTTTGATGAAAAAAAAAAACAAATTATTGAATGTTTTTCAGTTCAATCAAGATCAAAATCGGGAACTTCTAAACCCACTTCTGGAACAATCTTCTAAGCACCCAGTCAAAAATCTGTAAAATCTAAAAAGAAACTTTTAAAAAGTCAAAACTTTTTCCGAAGCAAAATCCGTGAAAAGGTTGATTTTTTACAGGGCAAATATTAACATGCTTGCATGCTTCTAAATGCATTAGAACAACACTGAATACAAAACATTCAGTGCGCCTGCTGACGTTTGATATTGGATACTACCTTTAATACCGTTTGGCATCACGGTCTACTTAATAAGTTCAAAGGGTACCTCTCCACAGAGAGATAGATGCCTTAGGGTAGCCTTGACTAGGTTGAATTACGAAGTTCAACATCTACTACAAACAGTGACCCTGCTGGTATTCCACAAGGCTCGTGTCTCAGTCGCATATTATTTCATATACATACATCCGACATACCAACAGTCGTAAACTGGACATCTTTTTCACATCTGGCAACTAACCCAATTTGGTCATCTCCACGATGAGGCCATCTTGGTAAAGAATCGACATAAAGAAAAAACTATGGCAATATTTGTTATTCTTAGTAGAAAACGAAAATTCGAATATAAATATAGATATAAAACTCGAATTACAAAATCCTTTTGTGATATACAAAGCCTATGAGAACTATTATCATGTTAACAAATCATTACTCGACCCCATATAAATAAAAATTAAGAATCTATCTCAAACTCTAGAAATATACAAGAATTCAGATAACTTCGGAGCGTTAGAGACTTTCTATACCATGTTTTGGCCTTACCTAACCGTCTCTTAGGAAGGATTTGAGCGACAACGACCGTCCTAACAGTACCAGATTTACGAGATAGATGGAAAAGACCTTAGTCTTCAAAAGATGTGACAATTAATTGCCATGGGCTTCTACCGCATGAACTTATCAAATCTCTGATAGAATTTCTGTGACCATTCAACTGAAGATCACAACTCTTCTGTCTCACAACTCTCTAATACAGGCACTGGTCCTGTGAATAAAATGGACTTATGATTAAGTCAGTATTGAGTTCAACCTAGTTGGTTACAGATCGGAATCGATATAGCACTCAACTTATGTGAATCTACTAGATCGATCTACCAGGTTCCGGTTTCAGCCAGACCAGGAATCAGTAATTAGATATCTTGCACGATTTTCCGTCTTTTAATTCGATATTGAAACTATATTCCGAGTTCATAGTGATTTCAAAATGGGATTATTATAGTTGAATCGATTAGTTTGCATTTCCCAAGCGCTTCTCTGGTTGGACTAATCATCATTCGTCTTCTTACAACACTCGATCACTAGTTTACCAATGAGAATATCCTTTGAATATATCACAGGCTGGCGTAAAACTCTTTCGTCGGTGTTTCTTGTGTCAAAATTTTATGAAAAAAATTTGCACGTTATTATATTATTGTAGAGTATACAACTTATGTAAGATAATTTATCCTAAATATGAATAATGTCCTGCGTTTTCTATACAGTCAAAAGATCGTTTTCTGAAACATTCACATGAATTTCTTGTGCACTCTGTCGAAATTATGTACCTGGGAAAGCGTAAATGGCGAATCAGCTTCTATTTAATTTTTGCTGTCTCTAAAACTACACTCCTTAAATCGGGATCCCACTTTTTCGGCGGGGCTTACATCAGAGGACTTACTAGACATTTCAAAATACACATTAGAAAAATTTTGACAACTGTCAACGCCCTAAAACTTTGCTTCAAAATAGTTTCTTTCCTCCTGTCCAAAAATTGATGGTAATTAATAATGGAAATGTGAAAAATATGGGAGATACTTTCTTTGTTAATTGCCAAAAAAGTACCTTATCAAAGAGAAATCGAATTTAGTTTTTTCTGCGGCTGCACACTCCCCCCGCAATCATGACTTTTGATTTCTCGTTATTTTTCGTTAAGTTTCAGTTGAAAATGTTTATTTATTGATTTTCTGCCCATGTAATTCAATAATTTAAAACAGCTGAACTTAATTTAATACAACCTTAATTCCATATGAACTAGCTTAGGTTATTGGATTGTTTCTCTGGGAAGAGTATTCAATGTTGCACGAAACTTCAAACTGAGATCCTTAGTTATCCTGTCGTATTTCAGATTACAATAGCAATAATTAAAATACACTACAGCAACGTTTGTGGTAGGGATTAAGAACAACATGACAGCGACAAAGAATTTTTTTTTCGAAAAAGCTGCAAATAAAGGGTTGGTAGAACTGGTAGCTTTGGTCAACATTTTACTTTAACCGTCAATCGCTAGTTTCTCACTGTAATGCGTTCCAGCAAGTTGTTAAAGTTTTTCAGAAGGGCAACAAAAAAGGTTTGAAAAAGGTTCAGGGACAAGTTTCAGGCATCGATTTTATGGGATTTGAAGTTGGGAACTTCAAGTTTTCAGTTGAAGTTTTAAGTACTTCCCGGATGAGGTCAAGGAAGAAGCTCCATAGAAAATAAAAGACATGATGATCATGATCTTGTTTTTCGGGTCAGGGAATGATTCGCGATTGAGCAAAGGATTTAGTGCCAATGTTAACTAGGACACTTTAATGAATGTCGATTTAATGTGATCTTTGAATATCAATTTCTATTCAAAACGAGCCCGAAATAGGAACTTTCATTCCAACAAAGAATTTATACACTAGACGAGCAGGCATGGTCGATTTTTTTTGCTTGTTTAGAAAATGGCCTTTTTTCGTGAGATTTTTATTTTTAACTTTTGTCGACGATAAAATTGGAGTGTTTTTTCCACTAGCGTCTCCAAGTTAGTAATTATTTGGTTCTTTGGCGTAAAAGCACATCCGTTCACATAAGCGGCAAGTAAACACATTTTAGAAAATGGCATACCTGAGTTATAAACATAAAAAGCAATGGACTTAAGCATGAGCCTTGGGGAACTCCAGCAGGTATACGGTGACAGTGAGATAAGGTGTTTTGATTTTTGACAGCATATATTCGTTCTTTTAAGAAGGATTTGATGTTAGTTAAATTTAAGTGACGTTTGAATTCGAATTTAATAAATTTGTTTGGTAGGTCAACATGAGACATCACATCCAACGCTGTTTCGATGTCAAGTGAAATAATTCCTACAGACAGCTTCTGCGTCAGACAATGTCCTGAAATATATAGTATGATTGCTTTGCAAAGACTATGACTGCTTTGTATAACTGCAAAGCGAATAGGTACATAATACTATTATACACCCAAGGCTCATCCGCAAAAAGGATGTTTGCGCATCAAGTTACGTCAGGGGCGTTGTCATCCGTAAAGCCATGGTTTGTCAGCTTGTTAAGCTGGGCTTGAGTATTCTCATCAGAAAGTAGAAGACATCCAAATGTATTATTGTTTCTGCGTTTCTCTAACAAGAAAATAGTGAATATTTCCCAAGAACAAGAACATGGATCAACAACAACTTCTACTAAAACACGGTCCTGTTCTCTTGTACCAAATCATTCAAACTTTCTGTGGTGATCACAAGAATCTTTCATGAAGTAATTGAGTTAATTTATTTGTTTAAACATACTTTTTAAAATAAAATGGTGATTAAAATAATTCCATCGTCAACGTATTTATGCAAAAATATTATGAATAAGCATTCGAAGATGCCGGAAAAAGAGTTCAAATAAAGTAATAAACGTTAAAAAGGCTCAGCCAAACTGTCACGCTGATTGTACTGGTATTTCCACTCAATCAATAATTGTCAAAGAATTTTCGCATAGTTTCTTTTTGGTACTCTAGAAAAACTAGAAACTGCTTTCTGGAGATGAGTCCAGTTTACATAAATCACAAAATATTTTAACGTCTTGTCCAGAGTACAGACAATGACGATGTAGAGTTTATTTTATGAAAGATGAATCGTTTATCTACGAAATTTAAACAAACATCACCAGATTTGTTGCTTACTCATTGCAATTAAACCACGAGCCACAACAGCTCAATCTTGTCCAGCAAACCTCAAGAGCAATTTTTCCTTTCATTAAGAATTCGCGGTCATTTCACTTTGTACACTTCTACTGTATGCAAATAAAATTATAATTAAATATTTATAACCTTACCTCTAATTATGCTGATTTATTTGAGCGAAAGGTTTGCATTTTTTGTAATATTTACATCCTGATTGACATAGAAATGTGCATAATACACTCGACACTTACATTGAGCTTCTTTTTCTTTTCGTATGATTTTTTTCTCGAACGAAGTAAACAAATGCAATCGGCCTAAGGACGAAACTCCCTCTGTACAACGGATGCATAATTTTGGATAATTACATAATGGGATTTTGGCAAAGGTTTCTTTAGAATTAACCGTGCGAAATATCAAAATTTAAAATCGACAAAACAAAAAAAAAAATACTACATATTTTACTTTTATTTATGGAAAACAATCGATACTATCAAAGCTCTCAACACTCTCAAAGCAATATCACTTATGTATATCCTTTCCAGTTTTGTTGGACTGAGTGCAACTTCATCACCAATACTACAATACGTTCCCTATTACATATGTTTACTTTTTCCGTAGACTTTGGAAAAAAAATTGAGAATTATTCAAAAGCATCCAAAAGAAAAATCCTAATGGACTGTGATAGCTCGATTTTGGCGGTCAGTTGCCATAATCATTTTTGGGAATAACTTCTTTCGGGAATTTTACCGCGTGCTTCTTTTGTTTGTTTCCTTAAAAAAGGATTCGTTAAACCAACGATTTGTTGAATTGAATACAAATGAGATATTCGGAATTTTTTTGTATTTGACTTTTTGACAGTGTTAATGTGGCAAAACTCAAAGTACTAGGATCTATATGTTTTTGATGCAGCAATTCACTAAGAAACTTGCGCCGTGGAGCGAGTTTTATTTTATATTTCTTCGACCCACTTTTGACACCGAGTCTTCGGTGTCAAAAGTGGGACTACAAATTTGAATAGAGGTTTGTAATCCAGATTTGTATTATATGCAATCATCTGTTTGTAATATGAAGCCATAATATAGATAAATTTGATGAAATTTCAATGATGAGAACTTACTGCGTCACTTAATACCCGTTTGTTCATTTTCATATTAGAAATTTTTACAACGCATTGGTAAACTTATTTCAATACCATAAATAAACATACGAAAAAAATTTTTGCGAAAAGTCGAGGAAAGTTTCAATTCTATAAGCATGAATGAATTTCACATGGCGCGGAATTGTCATTATGGCTGTCAAAGAAACCATTTCGAACACGAATCCAATAAATATAAGTTAAAATTCGTTAGCAATGCAAGCAATACTTTTCAATACAGGATGAAATTCGTCTTTCTCGACTCAAAATTCTAGACTTATAAGTCTGCTTTCGTCAATCTCCAAATTAGCAGGTAAGGCATTACTTATCAGACTTTACGAAGTGATAACTACATCATCCCAGACGAATAATATGGTTTGAAGGAGGCTCTTTCGAAGGAACTCCAGTCATCGAAAAGCATTCAACACCGGCAAATTATCTTCGAAATTCACAAATACTCTACCCGCATACCATACAATACACTGATACACAACTTCCTTAAATGTTGATTTTTATGTAGTTAGTACAGTAGGTCATCTCTAGAGTTTGCGAACTATTCAAGATGGAGTTCCACAAGGATCACCCTTTCTACCAGTTTTGTAAAATTTTTACACCCCAGACATCCCAATTTCGGCAAATAATGTTCTAATATGATTTTATGCGCACAACACTTTCATATAATCTACTTCAAGACAACATGAAGTTATCACCTCAAAAGCGCAACTCTCAGTCAAGGGATTGCAAAAATACTTCCTTAAATGGAAAATTCTGATTAATAGAAACAAGACACAAGAATTTTTCATCATCAAATGTAGAGGACAACCATCAATGGCCTTCAGCATAGGCATCGACACAAAATGATGTGACAGAACAGCTAAATAACTAGGATTGAGATTTGATCATCGACTTACCTGTAAAGAAGATATTCGTTGAAGCAAGCCCACTTCGCAGTCTAGAAATTGAAGGACACGAGCTATTCGACATATTTCCTCAGGAAGTCGTCAAGTCCTCTGTCGGTGATTCGACGATTGGTAAATATTATTTGCTTCACGTTATCTAAGTATTCGCCTGTTATTGACGTGCCGACGTCTTCGGCCGTCTTTGAACATTTTGTATCACCGAAATACAGTACCTTCCTTTGATCCAAGTTAGTTTCACCACATCCACGCCCTTAAGGTTGTTTTTTCACACAAAATTTGGGACAGATTCTTGGGTCCTTTTTTTTGGAAGAGACAAACATCAAATACAAGCAAAAACACGTCCAAGCAAAATAGCTAACAATAGTAAACTGAAGAATTGAAATGGCCGAGCTTGTTAGCGTAAGTGAGGAACATATCGAAAAGCGAAAAATCATCACTGAGATGGACACCAGACATCCATCATAGCACGTTTAAACTGAGTCATATAGGTGTAATAGTCTCACACTTGGTGAATTCTGGAGCAGTATTATGAAGCACCACAGGCAACACTTTACAACACGCTGGCCAATGAAAACTTCACGCAAAAATCTGATACACTTAGCAACATCGAAAAAGTAATTGGTGAAATTACTAGCAAAATTTTCTAGGCTAAAGAGGACAACACAATCACAACGCCGGCAAGGGAAAACAGCCCCCATGACCTCCCTCAGAAAATTGAAAGTCTGATACGGAGGAGAGATCAAACCCGGAGACGAGCTAGGAACACAGGTGATCCTAGCTTTAGAAGACTAACCAACTGGCTTTTACAAAATCGCGAACCAAGCGAAGCCAGATTCTGGAGAATGTTAAATACTTTTGCACCAAAAGCAAGACTCTAGTCCTTCTTGGTACATGGTCTGAACGGCATGATGCTCGAAAAGGTTGGCAAGGCACAGGCTTTTGCAGACAAGCTTGAGGTGTAGTTTCGGGAGAACTCTTGCTCGAAGGAGGACATTGACGGTGAAGAAGAAATACCAAGGAAAAGTGTACGAATATTGCGAACGCAAGCTCAAACGGAGGATAATATGCGAATTTCATGGGATCAAATACCTTGTACAGAAACTAAACATGCGAAAATCCCTCGGCTTCGATATGCTCACAAATATAACTCTACAGAAACGTCCCGACAACTTTGCACAAAAACTGACTGACGTAACTATTTCTATCGTCCACCTGCGAAGGTTCCCAAAGGCATGGAAAGTAGCAATCGTCACAGTTCTACCAAAACCGCGTTGAAACTTCACATTCTCCCGAAACTGGCGTCCCATAAGTCTTTAATCTTTATTTGGCAAAATTGTGGAAAATGCAATCCTTCAAAGATTGTCAGGAATTGTTTGAAAAACAAAATTCTCCCAGTGGAACAATTTGTTTTTATGTCCCAACACTCCACAGTTGACAAAATTAGTACAACACGCACAAAATGGTCTCAACAGCAGGAAATCTACCGGCCTTGTTACGTTCCACGTGGCAAATTGACGTGACATTCAACAAAGTCTGACATGCGCAACTTGTATTCAAAATGCAAAAAGCCTATCATACAAACGATAGACTCTTTTTCTAAGGCAGAACTTCCCGCGTCAGAATTGGCAACCACTTCGCCAACCTGCGGCCCCTTGAAGCTGAAGTTCCACAAGCATCGCTACTGTTGTCCATGCTTTTCAAAATCAGATGCTCCAAAATTACCCACAAACGTCAAACTATCGCTGTATTCCGATGATACTTCTATGTATTATATAGACAAGAAGAAGTCCAGACAAGAAGAAGTCAGCACTTGAAAACTACGACAATCCATCAACGTGCTTTTGAGGTACTGTCGCAAATAGAAGACAAAAATCAATACAGACAAAATTCAAAATATTTTCATCACACGACAAACACAACAAAGACCACCACTGTTGACAATACAAGACGAATACATAGAATGGAAAACTAAATACCTCGGACTAACTCTAGACGGCATACTTTCCTGAACAGAACACATACAAAGAAAACGAAGACTAGTTTCTGGTATCCTTACATCCCTACTTCCCCTAGTAAAACACTTAGATATGAAAAACAGACTCCTCATGTTTAAACAAGTTACGCGACCGACGCCATTCTACGACAGTACTGCTTTCTGCCATACGACAAAAAACAACAAAAAAGCATTTCAATCTCAGAACCTGACTCTCAGGAATATCTACTACTAGACTAGAGCCAGTTGACAAATACATACCGAACAGAGCCCTTAAGCTCTTCAACTAAATTGACAATCACGACAATACTATCTTGAATTTCTTGACAAATCAAACTAGACAGACGTACTAACCCTTACGACAAATAATTGACTGAACAGATTACCAATCTAATTGATCACTAAGTCCGGGTAATTTTAATCCCAGAAGCTAGAAGCGAAGCAAGAGTAGCAACAATAACTTCAAGTAACCTTGGTCTCCTAGCTTTATAACAAACATGCTACTTAGTCTCCTTCCATAGGGTATGACAGTAAATTGTAATGGACTCAAACCGCATGAACGCATGAATCGCTGATGAAATGTTCATGACCATTCAACTGAAGACTTCAATTTCAAAATTTGAGGACGCGGTGAACGGACCGAGACAACTGGAGGCGCTTGTTGCAAGAAGTTGAGGCCCGAGGAACTGTAGGGCTAAGAAGAAGATTCAACTGAACAACACGTACTGTTTGAAGGTATGAGAGTGGCTTATATTGGGACTTTTTACAAAGGTTGTCAAGAATAAGCTTCTGCCTAGAATCCTCATGAGTCTGCAATACAGGCTTAAGTTCACCTAAATGAATTTACGATTAGATCAGTTGTGGGGATACTCTTAACGTCTGCCCATCGAAATTGACATCGATCTACCATGGTCGACCGATATACCAGGTTCGGATTCCAGCTAAGTCATGAATCAGAAACGAGACCCTTTTCACGAATTTCCGTCTCCTGGTTCGGTATGGGTAATGTCCGTATGCTAGGAACTAAATTCAAACTTTCTAGCAATATTGAACAGACCTAGTAACTGCAGGATTCCCGAGTCCGATTACTTCTTCATTGTCATATTCTAAGACGAACTTGAAACATATACGAGTAAGTCTGCACTTTTACGTGAATTGATAGTATTTAGTAGCTGCAAGGCCAACAGATGTCGCTAGATTCACTTTATCAATATATATACGCTATGAAACTGGGTTTACCATATTCATCAGTATGCTATGTAGCGCTAAGAGGTCTTCGTTGGTAAAGCAGCTGTCAATGAAAATTTTGTCAGTTGGTAGAGTTATGACACCCCTTAGTTAAAATCTTCTACCCCATTGGGGTCCCCACAATACAGAATATCAGTATACTACGTTTTTTTTCGAACTCTCTTTGTTTACAAAAACCAACGACTAGGCAAAACCACTTTAAAAGAAATTATTTTTATCAAACAACGACATTAGCAGCTTTATCTATTGTCTTATCAATTTCACGAAATGCTGATAAGCAAAAATGAAATGCTCTTGTTTATGTGGTCAACAAGATCATTCACTCCTCACGCTTTGTACTATCCAAACAACGCAATAGCCTTAAAACAAAAACGAATTGTTCACGCGTTAAATCATTTAACTAATATTTATCTTCTTTAATTGCTCAATTGGTGCGGGAACTGTGAAAAAACAGTCAACTCGATCGGTTCAGTTTCTTACGTGCATTCGTCAATTCTACCATCTTCATCTACCACACGAAGGCATAACAAACAGTTGAGAGTGTTAGTTTTTGCTTCTTTACTTCTTTGGTGCCGTTCAAGCATTCAGCAAAACACTTTTCCATTATTTACTTTATTAGTAACCCACCAAAAAGATAAAGCGGGTGAATAGCGTTTTCGAGCGTTTCTTGCTCGTTACGAGCAAAGTGATCCGCGGCTTCCACACTTGGTCGAGTTACCAAGTAAGTTGGTAAGTAATAGTTGAATGGGAGGTGGTCTTTTCAGATAATCTATTAAGCGATCTAATAACAAAACTCTTCAGAGATATGGAATGCTCGTCGGTTGTCAGCAACATGTCATCCATGAGATAAACTCGGTATCTCGTTCAGAGATAGATCTCGCATGGACCGCGATTACGAAGTGAGGATTGGGTTTGAACCCAGTGTGCTGCTGGGTTGCGTTTGTTGTTCAATATCTTTTTTTTTTGTTGGTTCGTCATAGTGTTCGTTGGGTAGCTGGATTGCTTGCCTACTTGGTTGCTTGCTTACTTGCTAGCTGACTTGGTAGTAGCTCAGCTGGGCTATTCACAAACACCAGACTGTCCTCTTGATCACCATAATAGAGCGTTAACAGATCTCAGACAACACGCAAACTGTTAAGAAGTAAAGTTCCATTTTTCCCTCGTTTTGATTATTTATTTCGAATTCGATTGATTTTCGTTGAAAATTTTAAACCAAAAGATACCTTGCAGGATATCTCTTATAATTTGAAGATACTTTCAATCTTTTTATAATTTGAAGATACTTTTAATCGGATTTTGTGATACTTTTTTTTTCAAATTTTTGACTCGAAGTATACTAACGTTGGTTTCGTCTTTCGTTTATAGGTGATCTGAGATCGAAATCAGGGATTTTCTTCTGTCGATAGATTTTGGAGTTGATTTGGATACCGTTATTCTTTTTGTTCAAACGAGATAAAAGTGAAAATTCGCGCCCAGCAAGATGACTTACAATAGCGGACCACCGACGTTTTCTGTGATAGCACTAGGAATATTTTTAGCACAAATTGGATTATTTAGTTTAATTAATCAAGTTAGTGCCTTGGACAATGGAGTGGCACGTACACCTCCCATGGGATG
The DNA here is from genome assembly GCA_954870665.1 of Stratiomys singularior. Taxonomy (NCBI): domain Eukaryota; kingdom Metazoa; phylum Arthropoda; class Insecta; order Diptera; family Stratiomyidae; genus Stratiomys; species Stratiomys singularior. Next base: position 34,947,511 of record OX940879.1, read on the forward strand.
GCTATCGTGGGAACGTTTCCGTTGTAATACCGATTGCGATGGTGATCCAGAGAATTGTATCAGGTAAGCACCATTTTGATAATTTCTTTTGTTTGTTTGAGTTTTCCTCGCAAAATAGATCAGTCAACGAAATTGTCGAGAGTCCCATTCACAATTGGTGGAACTTACTTTGGATTTTTGTGCCATTTGTTAATTTTTTTTCGTTGTTCTATAAATATAATTCACTTCCATCAACACAACACGTGTAGGGTCTTGAGTGAACATGACATGATCTAATTAGTGAATTTCTATTTCGAGTGCATAATCAATTAAGTGCAATATCCCACAGTGTGCGACTGACACAGTCAATCAATATTATGACAAATTGATACTCCATCAACCTACAAATGGTCACAATGGCCTACAATTGCAAATACTTAACACACCGGATATCATAGTTAAGAAAATTCCATTCGCTGTGACTAACACGCAACAAGTGCAAATCTATCAGCATTCTAAATAATACACATATGCTAATGCTCATATAATTAATCAAGAAAACATCCACAAAAAGTGTGAGTGAAAATTGAAAGTTTGGTGTTTGCGTACAGTCAATCAAAAGAAGTGATTCGCGAACAAAATGACTTGATGGTATTTTGTACTGTCCACCGAATCAAAATGAAACAGTTTTTGAAAGATAATTAGACAGACCTATAGGTGCCTGTTACCCTTATCTACCTTTACGCCTAGTCAACAAGAAACTGTCTATCGTAACGTCAAATCATATAATTCTTAGTTTTTTGGTTTTTTTTTCGGTTGCATACTAACTGAAAACTGAATTTCAAATCTGGAAAAAATCTACATAATGAAATCCGTATCAATCACATTTAAAAAAAAAAAGAAAAAACAGCGCGCAATCCTATAGTGACGACCTTTTATATATTACGTTAATATGCATATTTGTATATTCAAATGTGAACGAAAGAGAAAACAAAAAAAAAAAAAAAAATTAAAGTAGGCGAAACCTCTTTCTTCCGCGGATGTTACTACTTCCACACACCAGACATATATACTACACCTAGAGCGCCAACCAAAATAGAAAAACTCGATATGGAAATGGCAACAAGTTTTGGAGTTGACTTCTTTGAAAAATCACTGAAATTAGAAACACCTTCGAAAAAAATATGAAACAAAAAGTGGAAGATGAAGATTTTTATTACAGGTTGACAACCGGATCAGATGTGTGAAAATTATTTGACTATAAAATCTTTTTCGTCGCGTTAATAAGCTCCAAATTGCGAAAATCGAAAAGGTTGTGATGTGATTGTGAAGATCAAATGTGATAGTAATTGTGGCAAGGTGACGATCGAACGGAAAGATGGAGACTTTTAAGCAAGTCGTTGATATGGTCGAGATCGTGGCATGCATCTGTTCTTTTCAGATGATCCTTAGAACTGTTTTACTTGATTATTCATGCGGAAATAGATCAATATGCTTAAGCGATATGTTTTGCGCTCGAACTCACGCTAACCTTCAAAAAAACACACCATCAGATCAACTGGAACCTTGCGGAACCCCAGATCCTAATTTTCCGAACCATTAAAAGCAATGAGCAGAATCGAAAACGCTGATATATGCTCGAACGATTTAATCTACACATTTTTTCCCGGATACAAATTTGGTACCATCTCTGCAAGCATTTCTGCAGTAACATCACCTAATACCGCATGATCACGCAGGTGATCGACATTTTTAATTCTGTCAAAAAAAAGAAATGATGATGATACTCAAGACCTTGAGTTGAGGACGTCTACAACAGTGACGGCTACTACTTATCCAGTTTTGAAAAATTGGCAAGCCCCATATACGTGAGTCTGTAACAAAACATGAAAAAAAGTCGGTTGGCATCTTTAGTGATCTTGAATCGCTCAAGGCAAAGTGATCATAGAAAGTGAAAAGAGTTGGTCTGAACTGGCGATGATCTGGTTTTTCTCTTCTTTTATCTTCGATGGAGCCTGCTGTGGAATGAAGGAAATAATTTGAATTATAATATGAAAGGACATGAATTGTTAATTATTGGATTTTGTTGGCAAGCCAATTTTAGACAAAAGCCACATGTGGATTTGTTGAATAACGGCGGAGAAAATAGCAGGCTGGATGAATAACGATTCTTTTTCAAATCGCTGGAAATGACCGATTAAAAAGAAGAATCATGTGCTTGATGAGAACATCACTAAAAAAGGGTTTGCCATAATTCGGGTCTTTCAGAACATTCGAAGTAAGCATGCACCAAGGCTACGAACGGTGTTATCCTACAAATTTCCTTTAGAAATTTTAAGAAATTTTTCAAGTTCACGTTTGTCTTCTTGATTAAATTAAGTATAGATACAGATAAACTGAAAGAATGAAAAATAGAGCGGATTCACCGACATAAAATTTCGATGTTATAACGATTTGAGGAAATTAACCGCACTCTCTCTCTCTCCACCATACTTCGGCCATTTCCTAGCAAAGCAAACGCAATTTTTAGACAAGCGTTACAAAACAAACAATGAAATATATTGAAATAATTCAATAAAGCATATTCTTTTGGTCACCACAACTCTTTCACATGCTAAATGGGAAAGAATCTGTCCATCTTAAATCTTCTATCAATTGTTTTTCAATTGTTTTTATCTTCAATCTTCTTGCTACCTCCATTTTAAATAAATACCATTTGGAGACTATTCGCCATCACTACACATGACAATTTGCTATCTCTGGAAAAATTTAAGCCCGTTATAAAACCTCGCGCTTTATAAATTGACTACCAAGGCAAAGAAATGAAACAATTCTCTAAAATTGTTCCAAGGAAATACATCCAGGTGTCGATAGAGACCTTATGACTCTCGCTTCATGTCAGGAGCTTAGTAATGAATCCAATCAAAGATAGTATTCCCCTTCGCAGGGTTTCTCCAACCACGGAATTTTCTTAGTTTTTCTAGTCACAGTGCTCACTTGCTTTCCCTACGCGTCCTGAATTCTGGTTCTACTGATGAGGACTGCCAAGGACTATCTGCGAAACTTTCACTGAGGGTAATAAGCAAGAAAAAGAGTCATTTGAAAATAAATGTATTCTTGTGTTATCTAAATTTCAAAATAAGTTGATTCAAAAACTGCTTAAGACCCAGAATCCACCAGTGAGCTGCGGCCCCAAGGATTATCACTATTTTTCCAATATGCTCATATCGTAGCATTGAAATAATAGCTGCTTTTAAATATCTGAGGATTTCATCAACAAATGTGCCTCTCACTCATTCGTTGCTTTTGCTACCCATTACTAGATTGATCTAGTCTATGGTATGTGGTAGATTTTGTCTCTATAGTTTTGAAGATGCTATTCATGTAGCATAACCACAGCCAAGCGATAGCACTTAGACCCCCAATCTAATAGTATTTGACTCAAGTTTTCCCGATGCATTGATATTTGCAAGCAAAATTTGTTGGAGAAAGGACCTGAAGACGAAAGAACCGGATAATGCAAAGAAAACATTCTTTAAAATTTTGTATTCAATATACAATGGCTCACAAATAGTATTACACCGGAGCAATTATTCTCACATACCTTTAATCTCAGAAACCAAACCACCGCGATCCCTTTACTCACCTATGTCGTTTAATTTGCAAGCTCTCTATCTTGAAAAGCTCGTTTTTCTACCACATAGGTTGTTCGTATGTCTTTCTCTATAGATTGTTAGCACAATTTGAGATCACACTATGCTTTTAAACACTTTGAGTCAATTTTTTGGCACGATCAATTAGCGACTACGTCTAATTCGCTAAGGTAGATGCTGAAAGTAGCAGAATATCAGTTAATCAAAAGACAGAGGTTTTTCTTTATTTTAAGACCGAATTATTTTGTGAAATTGAAAGTGATCATAAATATATTGGTATGAATGAATCCTTTTCGGCTGGAAGAAAAAACTCCTGAAGAAGATTTCCAGGCGTCTCGCTGACAACGATCATGTACGGAGTGGAGGAAGTAGCGAAATAAGACCATATTGGAGCCGTCTTCTTCTCGGTTAAGAAGTCAGTATCGGGAACAGTAAGAGACGAAAAGGGTTTCCGATACAAATTGCGGTCGACCAATACACAACAATTTGTTAGATCTGATTAGCATTTTAGTTGAAAACAAGTCCAAAAGGACTCTTTCTTTGTACTTGACCTTACTATCTCAATCGATGAACAAAAAAGCAACAATTTGAACACAAGTTCAAATAGGAACTACAAAAAAAACAAGCATGGAAAGGACAACGAACTGTTTCCTTCATGGCTTTTTACTTGGCCCAACGCATCCCGTTGAAGCTGCTTAACTCACTCATTTTCCATTTTCATCAATGAAACCAAATCAAAGTCTTTCATGAATTTTTCCGACATTATTTTCGCATGCATGGTGATCACCACACTCCCTACGGAGAACACGTTGAAATGCAACAAGGATTAACAAAGTTACCATAAAAATTTATATGTTAATATTTTAACAAACATGAATATATTTTTATATTCAATTTGATAAAATATATCTTTGATTACCATTTTTTCTGCAAATTAAACAACTGATTTATTTGGAAAAATTTTGAAAGTTCCCGGATAACTATCAAAATTTCCTAAAAATTTCAAATCCACTAAAAATTTTCACTATGAAAATATACAGAAAATGTTCAAAATCACCCTCTCAATTTTTTTTTATTGAAATTCATTATATCGATCTGTGTAATAACCTTCATTAAGTTGAACTGAAGTCTTTTATATTTTTTTTTTGAATTTTTCATGGAATCAAGTATTTTCTGATCATTTTAGAAATAAGGTTTCAATTTCAATCACTTTTCAAATTCACGATCAACAGCAGACTTATCAAGCACCACAAATCAAAATGTGATATAAACTCCTCTAATGAGCTCTTCCGCCTTCAAATCATTATTCCTTTTTAACGATCATGTTAGCCATTTACTCATAAAACCCATTAAAAATCAATTACTCAACATACTGAAATTTTATTTGTATGCTCGATATATATAAAGATATACTTTTTTTTATTGGATCAAATTAAAGCATTTTCGTTGGTTTTTTTTCTCGAAAAACAGATTTTCATAGGTTAAACGAATTTGAGCAATTATACTAAGAATCATTGAATACTTACGAATCAGGAAAAGGAAGTATTTACCACCTTTAAGGAGGTATTTATTAAATTAACGTCCTTGCGATAACTTGTAATTAACTTTTGATCCAAAATCAAAAGTTTGGCAGCATGTGCCAATTTTCAACAAAGCTTTCAAGCTATTTCTTATGTCTTTTATGGTCAACAGTTTATTACATTGCATGGATTAATTTTTGCATTTTTAATATTATGGAATTGGAAAGCCATAATTTTTCAAAAAAAGCCCTAAGCACGACTTAAACCGCAAAAATTCAGTTTGTCATTGACCAGGGCAAAGTGTTTTAAAAAAGCAAAGGCTGGCATCGGTCCTTAGCTCCCCGCTATGATGCTGTTGTTTACAGATTGTTCATCCTGTTGTCCTACAGAAACCAAGAGGGTCTCCTTAGCTCAGTGATCCCAAAATGTTCCAGTTACATTACGGTAGAAATCCTTCATTCGTTGGATAGGCCTGGCTTGGACAATCTCGCAGGAAGTGTTCTGTACATATTTCTTTAAAGTAGAAGAACTGAATACCTGTAATCCACATCATCATCATTGACGACGAGTTCTGATGCAGTGGTAGGATGTCCAAACGAAAATTCTATCGAGGTGTATATTACATGTCAATCAACCCAAAAAAAGGTGTGTCAATTATTTGGCAACATCAAAGGGATGTCTGCTGCTTTCTATGTCTCCCGAAGTGTTAGATAATAGACAAAGATCACTCTAGGAATGTACTCTCCTAACTTTGTAGTTTTATGCGCCGTAAGAAATTGAGTTGCGTTCAACAAAATATTGGAACCTCCCTTAAGACAATGCTGCAAACGAATTTCTGGCTGGCACATTCTTGACGAAAATGCTGACTCCGCACTCTAAGTCTGCATGAAGCTGTGCAGTTAAAAAGATTGGAGATGTCATGAAATTGGCATCTCTGTCACAACAAGGCTCTACCTCCTTCTTCGCCCTTGGTAACAAGGAGAAGGAGCCTTTTACATTTCATTACCAAAAAAATCAGAAACAACAACAGGTTTCTTGCTCTAATCCTGAAAAATTCTATTGGACACAAAAGACTGGAGTTGTTGTCACCAGGAAATTGGCGTCTACTTAAGGACAAAGCTCCAATACATTCTCCACTATTGATTTGGTGTTTTTTGTTCGACAGAAAATTAGACTTGAAGAAGCTCATGGGTTTTCTGACATGATCTCTGTGACTTCCATTAAATTTTAGGGAACATAGAACATTATTACTGCAGCGACAACAGTGCTAAACTATGTTCAAATAGAATCTTTCTCTTGAGGCTGTATTGAGGTTTATCAAGTTTCCAACAATCTAGGTATGTCACCGCATTTGTCTGGCCGAGATAGGTGGCTTCCTAACAGAGGACAAGTCAAAAGTCATACTATCAAATATCCCGATTTATGCGGCGGATGACGGATTGTCATTGCCTAAGAACGGATATTGTCATTCTACAGTGTTATTCGTTTTTGATCCGGGCTAAGATATCCTCTCTATGAAAATATCTTAAAGTAGCCACCAAAATCGGTTTCTTCGAACGTCAAAAATTTATAGTGTTATATGTCACTAATGTTCAAACAAATGTACAGTGCACAATTCTTAACAATAAACTAGGTTTAAGGGTATGATTTGTGAGAAATTTATTGCATGGATTGCTTTATGTTATTCTAAAGAGTACATTTCTCATTTCTGGTAATAATTCTGAGATTTATTGAGTCTCTTTGAAACCACGATGCTTTCCTAAGAGACGGATTGGTATGCGAGCTTTTTTTCAGTTCAGTTAGAAAAGGATAATAATCTGGAAAGTAATTAAAAATCAGGGCAGCGGAAAAAAAATATGCGGGATCCAAACGAATATATGGGATAGGAATAGGAGTGAATAGGAGAAGGGATTCACATTAATGTTATTGGAATTTATTTTATAATTCTTGTTCACTGGCTTTGACAACAATATCATGGCTTGAGGTCATGCGCTTATTAAAGGATGTATCCTTTCGTTCGAAAGGACTTTCCCGACGTTCGAAAATTCAGTCGCAGTTCCTCGCAAATAAAAAGACAAGTAATTCAGCTCTTGAATGTCTTTTTTACGCGATCGTTTCGACTAGGTTAAATATAAGTGTGATCTTCTAAGGTCCGGAATGCCGTAATGGTCTCCTTTCTTTAGTTTATTACAATTAAATAGAGCATAAAGCGGGAGGAGTCATTTTTCAAGCAAGTTTAGGTGCAAATTTTTTTTAACCTAACGAGAACGAATAAAACCAGTCAGATTTTGCTCCGAAATATTTTTTATTGATGGATGGTAGAAAATTAATAAATGGATTTTGAGCGGTCCAGACCTATCAATAGACCTTTACCAGCACTCAAAAATTGGTATCACAAACGGGATATCCCAACCTTCAAACAAGACAAATTTCTTTCTGATTAGCACTCGGTTATAATTTGCATATCCTATCCTTGAACGATTAAATCCTGTCGATGACATTACATTTTAATCAATGCTAATTTTCATTAAATCGATATGCATTTTAGTTACTAAGTTAGTGGTATATTTCACAATCACCAGAAAACCTTGGTATTGTTTAAGAAAAGACACGAATAAATCTTGGACATACGAAATTTCGAATGGAAAACTTGATTCATCAATCCAAACATCCTTTCATTATGGTATTTTGAGCCACTTCATTAGCTACTCAAGTATTTGACGTCTTTTCACTTTCATTTCTAACGCAATGCCTCCATATGAGTATTTTATCTTTGATTAAATAAATTAACACAGAATATATCCCGAATATCTCAACTGGTTTAGAGATCAATTTTGCTTACGTTAGAATTCCAAGTTTTTTTTAAAAGTTTTTCAACGTTTTTCAACGAATTTTCAGCTGCAAGTCACAATACGATATTATGTTTATCTAAATGAGTAATATTGATGGATAGTCGACGCTGTCATGATCTTGCAATTTATCTTAACAATTCAGAATGTTTGTGATATGGACGATTGATATTGAAGATGGGAGAAGGGAAGAAGATCCGGCTGACCAACCTCCTTGCTATCTCCAAATCGTCACATTTGTAGACTTTTTTTTGTCGTATTGAATCTCGTCTGATGAATACTTGAATGTCAAGGTAGTTTGTTGAACTAGTGATTTGCAGGAAATATAGTTTTTTACGAAAAATTCAAAATATCGTTTTTTCATGGTGATTTTCAAGAGAAATTGTTTTGCCTGTTGTAGTTAGACTAAGTGTCAGTGAGGGTACATTACCCGCATATTCATCAACTTTTTAAGGTGCTCGCAAATGATAAATTATTATGCTATAAAACAATGTCTCTTTATTTTGTTTTACTTTTTCTTACCGACACTTGTATTTATGTATAATGTCTGTAATTGCCTTTCGAAGTAAATTGAATCTTTACATTCGACTGAAAACCGTTTTTCCATGGTTTAATAGATTTTTCGCTGCAAATAATTCGACTTTTATATTAACAAAAATATAAACATTAAAGGACGCATTGAGGCTTTCAAATTAGTTCTAAGTCGATTACACTGGGAAATTGTGAAAAAAATGCAAATACGTTTGCAACCTTGCAAATGCAACACTGCCAAATTTTTTCATTATTTTTTTTTTTAGTAAATAATTAAAAGGAATTTAAAATCTAGCAAAATCCAATATATTCAAAATTCCGAATAAAGTTTATCAAAACTATCGTCAAATAACGGTTCCAGGCTAGGCGCTCCAGTTGACAGGGCAGGGGAGGGGTTTAGTCGGTAGTCCAGTAGGTCCGTCGTGCAACAGGGAGTCCGACACTCAGTGCGTAAATAGCCGTCACCTCCCTACCCCAAAAATTCAATATATCTAAAAAAAACATTCCGAAATTCAAAAATGGACACCGTTGCATGTGCCAAGATGGAAATTTCGAACATCATTGCTTCCTCAATACCACATTGAAAACACTCCTTGCTCAACATTTAATCGAATCGAACAAGGAGGTTGGAAGCTTTAGAAGCTTTCAAAAGCTTTGTCATTTTCGAAATGTTCGAAATCCCTTTGGATTCCTTTCCCTTCACCCTTGAAAACAACGCTCTCTACCGTCATTCTCTGATTACATACAAGCCGCCCTCCATGAGTTTAATACGACTCAAATGACTCCAAACACACGGTCAGGTTCGACGAAGCTACCAGGCGGGAACAAAGAAATTTTATTTGAATCGAAATTTGAATAGAACTGAAAACCCAGTGTATTTCAAATTGTGGGAAACAAAAATTGGACAAAGTTGACAGCCAGAAGGGAATATGTTGAGACAGAGTAATGAAAGCAATTTGAAATTTTGTATGTCAAAGCCTATTGAAATGAATTTATTGGTACCATGTCTCTGTCTGTTTGAGAGATTGAGAAAAAATTGGACATGCCTTATAATGAAACACTGTAAACATACTCAATGTAACTCTCATCCCGTCCATGTCAAAAGCAAATGGTTTAGTGATAAGTCACTGATTACGCTCAGAACCAATTGAGAACACTCAAACGACTTTTGGAACACTGCTTGCTCAATCAATTAAGAATAATACTCTCCGTCAACAGACACTCCTTGCTCAGCAAAATGATTTTGATTTTGGCCACTTTTAAGTTGTAATCCGTGGTCATTTCTTTAAATTTTCTATGCCTTTGTTGAGTTGCGACCTGTTCGCTGCCCTTTTGGAGATTTCAACACTTAATCTGAGAAAAAGATTCCTCTCTTGAACTTTTCAATCCTAATCCTTCACTACCATATCGTTCTCGTGTTTATGACAATGTGCAAGTATGAAAATTTTTCTTCTAGCACTCATTGTCCAGAATAAGTTGAAGATGACTCTGGTTACGTGGAAAACGTCCCAAAATTAATCGAGGCGATGACCAACATAGCCAGGAGGCATTTTCTAATTTAAAATTTTGTTGATATTGTAAAAACAATGAATTCCGCATTATATCAGTGTTCCAACCAATTAAAGGATCAACATTGACTCAAAAGAGAACAATGGTTTATCTGCTCTTATATAACAAGAGTTTCAAATTATATTAAAGGAATCAAATCTCGTAGCACTTTTATTAAATATGATGGCATGAGCATGAGTCCAAAATTCTGTTTTCCAAATGGTTTTCATACAATTGAAACATTCGATTTGAATTGTTATGGGTAGAATTAGAGACCTTACGAACTGTCAAAATTCCTAGAGGTCGACAAGAGTTGTGAAATATTTATGTGCAATGCCCATACCTAGAGAGCTGTATCGGGATAGAGTTGCGAAATATACTAAAACCCTAATGAAACAAATTCATGGGCCACATCTTTCTGTCATTTTGAGGAATAAAAAGTTGGAGATACTATAAAATGAGACATCTCAAATACTTTCCTCGTTATTACGAAAGCAGGCGATTTACTGATAAGTCACTGATAGTTTTCGGACCCGATAAAGGCCAATTATACTTTCTCATGGGGTGTTATTAATGCAGGTCAACTAATTTTAGAGGACTCCTTGGTCAACTTTAAAAAAATACTATTCTCCTTCAACAATTTTTTTTAACAGAATGAAGTTGATTTTTTTCAATCTATTCTCCCTCAAGTTTCTGTGATTTTTATATCACAGGGTTTGATAATAACTTTTTATCCCTGATGATGTTTTATATTATCAGAATTATCAGATTTTATCAGAATTACAGATATTTAATGCCTTATTCTGTCGACTTGGTTTGCTAGTCATTGTGTGGACTTCGTGCATTGTCATCAGCAACCCCATTGATAAGATTTTGACAGAAGTTAAGCTGGTCTCGAATGGCTCGGTCTCATGCGCTGGCTTGCTGACCTCAGTAGGTGTGGTATCGGCGTATGGTTTGTCTAGCATCTTTTTGACCAACCTCCAGAGAGTTTTTCAGTTGCATCGTAACGCGCCTTCGCGTGCCTATTTCTGATCGTCTTCAGACAAGTTTTGAATTTTACTTATAGTTTTCCTAAAGGTTTTGACCGTCGCCTGTACTTTTTCATATGTTCTAAGTTCCCTACCTCGGCATTAAGCCAATTTTTTTTAGTGTCAACAGAAACTTCGAAATTTGACATATTTAGCTTCGACCATACCATTGTTTTTATTAATGCAAATGCAAAACTTTAATGTGTTTTTGAACTTGACCATTTATAATTAGTCTCGCAAAAAAGTTTCAGTTTGATCCGTTGAAGATTTCCAATGTTTCTCAGTTTTTGAGAGATATTCATTCCAATCAAGGTCCATGGGTTTGTTTCAAAAAATTTTCTGATTTTTTTCCGATTTTTTCTATTCTTGAAACGAAGGAAATAAAAAATGAATCGAATTTGTACCTAAATAATTTTGTTTGGGAGTCTACAGATCCTAGTAGATTAGTTAGTAGGATTTGTTTATTATTAGTTACTGCAAACTGGAGATTCGGGCAAGACCTCGAATTTTTTTACGCAGACTTCCAGAAAAAAGTCTATGTCTTGAAATTATTTTGACACGATTGAAAACTGTATTTAAATGCTAGTCGGGAAGAAAGAGTTTCCAAGAAGAAATAGAAAAGTAAGAAATGAATTACAACTACGTAGGTCAAAAAATTTGAAAAGTTTTCAATATTTACAAACATTGTTTATTATTGATAAAGTGATTTTGATTAAATTTTTATGATAATGGAGAACAGAAACTCTTGCGCTTACCTGTAGAAATCAATGCCTAGAAAGTATACTTTCAAAGAGGGCAGGATGATGAAAAAGGAACACTCGTGAGTGGCTGATGGGAAAGTGTACGTCGTAGGAAGTTCTACAATCGCGATTATCAAAATGATTAGAGGTGTTTGTCGGCAGGTTGATTCAAATGCTTCTGGGTTTTATTAACTCAATTAAGGAACCGAATTTTAAACATTGGATTGTTATTTCTTAATTTTTTTAAAAAAACTGCGGGAGAAACTTATTCCTGAAACATGTGTATGTCCAATGTAAAATGTAATAGCATTCATTTGAGTGATTGAAAAATAACAAACAGAATTCGAGGAAACTCGACATAGGAGAAGATTTTAAAAAATCAACTCGTAGAAACTTTGCGTCAAATTTGATTGTGATTTAGACATGTATAATTCGATTCTATAAAATATTAAGTACATGAATTTTCTGACTTGGAAATGGAATTCAAATGCGATTTCAATAAATTTCATATTTATGTAACGAACTTGTTTCTCTTGTAAATAGAAACACTAGCATCTGTGTGTATTGTTATTAAAACTTGGCAAAGACTGCATTTTCTTCATTTTTATTTCCGATTTAAAAATTCATGATAATCGTATCCAGACCACTCGTGCATCATTCGTTTGATAAAACACGCTAATTGTTCATAAATGTTGCTCCAGTTAATATATGTTTCATTAGTAATTCTAACAAGCTAACGAGCATATTAGCCTTCAAAAATACACACATAGCCATAAACTATTTCTGAAAAATGCAAAACAAAATCGGTCTTTTCCTTATTTTTAAAGTGTGAACATTTCCTTATTACATTTTATTCTTTTTTCTTGTTTTTGAATGAATAAATATGTAAATAGTTAATGACACTGCCCACTGACCAATTAAAAATATTTGTAACACTTTTGACCTCCGCGGCTGTTTCACATATTATGTGCCCGAAAACAGAATTAACTGGTCCAATTAGTTCAAAATGTAAAACAAAAATTTCAAATCAAACTTACCATTGTACGGTTTAAAGCCTGCAACGAATAATAAAGAAAAATGAGTAAGAAACACAAGTTAGCGTTTTAATTATAACTAAACAACAATCATATAATCGTAACATTAAAATTGGGACTAATTTTGACATTGGTTTTTCAACTCATAATTTCATGTCAATTTGTTGTTTTCTGTTTGTTTTATTTCCCCTTGCATACAACACTGAATCACTTAATCGTAACCTTTTCGAGCAACAATAAAATTATCTTTGAATTTCATGTGTGAAATTTCCTTTTGTCATAATGTGAAAAGAAAAGGCAAAAACGTGAGATATAGTAAGAGGGAAAAAAATCTCTCATTTGCATATTATTTTATGCCGAAGAAAAACTCTACCGAAAAATGTCGAAAAATATCCATTCATCATAAAAATGCAAATAAATATATTTTCTTTAGATATTTTGCAGCTTTAACAAAAGAAAAATTATTAACCTATTGGTACTGTGGGGAAAAGATAGTTTTATCGTTTTCTACAATGTGAGGATAGATAAACAGACCGCCGTCTTCCCTATTTTGTAAGCCATTGCGCCGCCCAACACAATTGAAATACCAGAAAAATAGCCAAAAAGCATGGCCACAAAAAAAAAGCGCGAAATCTCAGAAAAAATGTGTTGTAGTGAAAGCACGTATCTTTAGCAACATTAGTATTTTGGGTTTGTTATTTGAAAATCGCCGCTGTTGCGAACAAAGAACAATCGTCTCATATTTCTTTATTTCATTCCAAAGTTTTCTCTCTCTTTTTTCTTCCTTTCGCTGCTGTTTCACTCTTATTTAATACAAACTTTACTAAACTCAAAAGAAAAAGTACTAAATAATAAGATAAAGCCTGAACAAAAACAAAAATCATACGAATAACGTTTTGATTTTATTCTTCGCGAGGTGCTAACATCTTTGTAATTGTTTGCAACAAACGGAATTTCATTGTGAAAGATACTTACAAATATTAAATCTTATTTAATATCACTTTAAAGACCAAATTAAGACAGATCAGATGAGATAAGAAGTTGAAAGGAACGTCTATGCGTCTTTTGGTTTCCCAGTCAAATAGGCGGTTAGTCAGTCAGTATGTGAATAAACCGTTCCAGCTGATTGAATTCAATTCAGATAAAAGTAAATACGACATTGATGAAGTATTTTTTCTTTTCGTTTCTATCTTTCGCGTCTTGATTTTGCGTCTTTATACTACCAGGTAGATACATCGTGAGTGATGCGTTAAGATACAGAACGAGTACCATAAATACTGTCACTTTCATATATGATTTTGGGCCAGTAGCGATTTTCAGTGTCATGAAAGATACATGCGGGATCTTAGTGAATTGAATCCATCTAAGCATTGAAAAAAAATCTTTAATTGAAATTCCTTCACATTGAATTCGTTCAAGACATTGCAAGAAATATCTTCAAGCATTGACATTGACGGGGAGATTCGATTTCATTTACACAATTTCATTAACAATTTTTATCACTTGAAATTTTGAAGCACAAAACCTTAGTGAGACAAAAGCAAAATTCGTGCACATCAATTTCAAATAATTACCTGAAGCATCTTTTTCTATAATTTATCGACAATTTAATTAAAGAAGAAATTCCCATTTGTTTTCAAGGTTATTGAGTTATTAATTTAAGTTATTGAATTTTCATGGCAGCCATTAACTCGCCATCAATGAAATTATGGATATTTTTCTGATTGAATCTGGAGATCGATTTATTCAAGTCGGCCAGACCAAGTATATCTTTGATTAACATTGTTTTAATTTATGAATGTATTCTCTTTGTTTGAAATTAGGTATGCATGGAGCATCATTTCAATATTTCTTTTAATGTTTTTGTTTTGCAATTGGAAGCTGTGTTCAGGGTTTTCAGTTTTTGCTAATTAAGATAGATTAAATGTTCGCTTACCATTTTCACTTACAAGAAAATCTGATAGCTTAATTAAAAAGAGCTTCAACTGCAACATGTTTAGTGGGGCCAAAAAAGATAAAGAGAAAGTAGGATCAATTTATTCTTACAACGAAAATCAGTACCAGAGATTGGACATGATGTAATTATCGGTTAAGAAAACTTCTTGCACTGAACGTTTCTCAATGGATTGAACGAAAAGAAAATTATTATACCATCCAGAAACAAAACGTGAAGCCTTTATCCACAAGAGGAGGATTAATTCTACATAGTAATTTCGCTACCATTTTTTTCAATGTTGGGAAATGAAGTTAGCGAAATTTGTATACAAAACTTAATATGAAACAGTATAAGTTCCGGAAAATCTAGATAATATCCCGATTTGTTTGCACGAGCCTCTTTGGTGGTAAATGAATTCCGAGCTGATTAAGCTCTACCAAATTACTTTATTCAAGTTGCAAAAGCATTTCTAAAACCAAACTATAGACAAAAGCAAAACTTGGGCTGTAGCGCCATAGATAATTACGAATAAATTCAAGGCTATAATTGACTATAGCTCTCTTTATCAATAAACACATTCAATGTTTTTTTATGCAATCGATTAATTTCAAATGATAATTGGATAAAAGTTCTAGATGCTGGACTCCTTTTAGTTTCTCCTTATGTCACATGTCTTTAGCGGGACAACTAAGATCAAACCGTGAACAGATAACAGATAAAAGTGTATCAGAGAGGTCAGTGGGTCAGGTAATTTGCTTCTACCAGTGCTCGCAGACTCAAACATGTCTAACAAATGAAAACAAAGGATATCTTTATAATACTATACACCTTAGCTTTCGATTGGTTTTATTTACTTTCATTTTGGATTCGTTTTGAATTGTCCAGGCATAGTGTAAAGTGTCCTCCCGCTCAAAAGTTGTGATAATAGTCTTGTTAAAATACAAAACCCTCGTTTAAACCAAGTCTCGTAGACCTGTCTCTTAAGCTCCTCTTTTGATATGTATAAAGTTTTCTATCTATATTTGTCAGTTGTCTACCCTTTCGGCTGACATGCAGTTCCATACTAAACGAGCCCTATTACCATGTTATTCGTTTGATTACGTCTTTTATAATTTTTTTTTTTCAAACGATATCTCTCAAATCATTCAATTTAGATTTTTTTTAAATAAATAGAATGGTTTTCTTAAATTTAATTGACTGATCCTTCAGAAAGCGAATCCTTGAGCACTATTCACTCGCTATGTTCTTGGTTTCTCCATTGCAATTTGACCATGTATCTCCGACTTTTTTATGAGACACAGAGCTGTCTCTATACTCAAATCTCACTCTATCGAATTCTGCATATTAACATGAATTTGCATCGCCAATATACCAGGATAATTCCTTATGCGTTTCGAACTCGTCGCAGCAATGTATTGTCAAAAATTTTCGATCAGCCCATTCTGGGTTTGTTTGATTCATTTTTCATTTTCCTGAATTTTTTTAAATAATACTTTAGGACCAAGAGCTTTGTAACAGACGGAGCTTACCAGTTTTGTACTGCAACTATCTTAGTTTGATAACAGATATCACTTATATTTTTAAGGACCCTTTCGCGTTTTGCCGCAATATCGTTATTTTCTACTTCTAGCCTTCTACAAATACTTCAGCAGCTTTTGTGACCAGTAGAACTAAAACAACAGCAACAACAATAAAATCCTGAAAACCCAGCCTGGAACTGTTTGTCATTTGACATCGGACCAGATCTCTAATTCTTCACCGGTTGGCACCATCGGTTACGGGTGTGTCTTTTCGGCCAGAGGAAGCGTAGGGGATTGAGTTTGCTTGAAAAACAACCCCTTTTCCTTCTCCGTCAAACAAAAGGCCAAAAACCATTTCTTCTTCAGAAGAACCGCCAGAGCGTAATTTACCCCACAGTAACATGGTGAATTGATATCACTACATCCACTAGACTTTCTGGAAAAAGTTCATCAGTTCTCTGGCAAAGGAGTGAGCTTACATAACTTCTATACTTCATAAACGTTCCGTATGCATTGGCCACGTTCGCTAGATATAACTACAGTGTCTTTCTCTTGTACAGGTTATGTAGAAAATATCCGTGACCATTGAAAAGATGTGACAAATCCTTATCGGTTTCTCCAATTACTCAAGTAAGCCACGACTGAACGTCGCCAATGAGCTGTACAGTACACCTGCTCTGAGTCTCATGTTTCTAGTCGTTCTGCCATAAATGACAGTCTTTTACCTCGCCTGCGATTTCCTCTTTGTCTATTCATTCAAATATAGATCTCCTTACGCTCCATCACTAGGAGGGCGATAGAGAACACCCTCGCAATGACTGTTAACGCGGGCACACTGATATGACCAGAATGGATTAGGAATAGATCAAAGATATATCTAAAGGCAAAATCATAATTAATATGATGATTATGTGGGCAGTATCACGCTTAGCTCTTTTATTAATATTCTGATTCCACTGAGGTTACAGAGAGAGATGACCGATCCATTAATTGTTATGGGTAATTAAATTTCTGATGAATTCCTATATTTCAAATAATTCACCAATAAAAATCATTTAGACTCTACGACACGGATCATATACATTTACGAACCCTTACTCTCCATAAAAATTTAAATATGCATTTCACTTTTTTCTTATATTTATTTCAACACTTGATGAGTTATAAGCAAATTGAAAATAAACCAATTTCTTAAAAAAAAAGTTTGCAAATAACTTATAGCTCAAACGAATTCACCGGCTTATTTTTCCGGAACTGCCACTACCAATGGAAGTCGGGGTAGGTTGACCGTAGGACAGCACATTTTGTTCCAAGTCCTTTATATTCTCGTTCCAAAACTTGATTTGCTCGAGTTATATCCAAGCTTTTGGACACGATAGTAATATTTTATAACTACTTTATTCAATGGTTTTGAAAAAAGAAGAAAAAATTGGTTATAAGGATGATTATGATGTCCTTTCAATAAAAACAAGCAACTTTGTTTGTATGAGTCCATAGAGATGCAATAAACCCAAAACGGAAAAGAATCAGTTAATTAAATTATACAATTTATGCACTGCATTTCATTATCGTTGCTGCTCTTTTTTTAAATTCTAATGTTTTTTCACACTGTTTAGCTTGTTAAGAATCTGAGTTTAAATTGTTTTGGCCTTTTGAATACTTTAAAATTATTTCACTAGATGCCTCTGTCTGAGCTTTTGTATCCCGTATTATGTTGAAGTAGTTGGAGATCCAAAAAAACCACGAACATTTTCCATCTTTTGTAGTGTTCAGTAACCATATTAAATCTCAACATTGATATCACTACCTGGTTGAATATGGTTTAAAATATATTTTAATTTTAGATGACCGGATCTGATTATTTTTGGAAAATTAAAAATTTTACGCCTCTTTTCCACCCGCCTTTAGGTTAGAGAGATAACTCATAAGCTGGAAATACTAAATACCAAATACTCATCGTAATGGAGACACGTTTCCATCACTTCATACAAAGATGAAACACAAGGTTCAAATTTGGGGCCTTAGCTGTTTATGAACTTATTCAATCAAGGTATGATTGGATATATTGGATACATTGGATATATGGATCAACTCATTCGGCCAGTCACCTTTTAGTCGGCTTCATTCACAGAATACTTTTTATTTTTAGATAGTCAACATAATGCCCTAGACACACCCTTTCATTTGCATGTGTTCAACCACACATTGTAACCTGTTTTCTCTTCTTTCGGTTTCATTTGCTGCAATACCGGCTATTATTATAACAAAAAAAAAACAATCAACCTCTCTATCAACAAATCCAATAACCATTACAAATTCATCATCAAGCTATCATATTTCGCTTCACACAAGTGTGGTTTAACGCATAAAAGTTAAATAATCTCATATCACGTCACACTTATGAGTATTGTCACATGAGGACAGGTAATATACGTACTTATAAGTGGATTTGTATGTCCATACTTTGATATGTAGGAATAATGAAAAATGAATCAGAAATAATGGAAACAACATACGAGTACTTATGCCGGTATAATGAACATACTCAACAAGCGAACTGACTTACTGACTCAATGACTTCACATATTGGTCTCAGGTGCACACAATGCGAAAGATAATAGCGAAAGATGCTGTGACGTAATTACAATGAAAAGAGACTCGATTTATTAACAGAATCATGTTTCATACACTCATATGGTGGCACATATGATTGCCGGTATGGCATAAGAGTGCAGGTACAGGTTGAAAGCAAATAAAATCATTTGACTTTGTTTCAATTTACCTCCTTAGATTTTTCATTCATCATTTCAATTTTCCACATGTTCTTTTTATTTACAGTAAAAAACATGTGTACAAATGAATTAAGTTGCATTTGCTTACTAGATTACAAATATTTAAATAAAGCCCAAGCTTTTGTCCATTCGTTTGTTGGTCAATAGAATATTCGTTTTAGTACTTTGCATTATAACCAGAGCCTCCTTTTTTGTAAAGTATAATAGGGAAATATGAAAAGATACACTCAAGTTGATTTACGATGACGAGGCAAGTTCATATGCATCCTGTCATGCATAGTGGGTATGACGACTTCAAGATGTTTCCTCTTTTTATGTGCGTTGGCCTTAACATGATTTACTTTTGGTACCGTGTACACTTTTTCCCATATGCTCATTTTTAAGCTGTCATGAATATATTTTCACAAAGCATACTCAGAAAATTATTTAAATTTTTAATATAACCATGAAGCAATAAATGCAGAGGAAGATTTACGAGGGAGATGAGATAATGTTTAAGCATTACTTTTTTACGGATTGATGGTCAAATGGTTACACGGTTTAATTGCCTGCGGTGTGTTTTTGTTAATTTGTTAATATTTGTTTATATTGCAATATTTTATGGATATCAGATAGGTTAGTATGAGAATTTATGCATTTTAACCAGTAACATACATGGCTTGAGTATTCTCAATTTTTTTTTGTGATTTCGACTAGACATTGCTAATATAAGCATGAATGGGCTTAGGTATTTCTTGCCTTAACCTAATAAACTGATGATTTAACGTGAACTTTGGTCTTATGTCGCGACGACCTACACTTACCTCGTTTTATTGAGACCATTGTCTTTTTTGGTACACTCATTAGCTATGTGGCATTAAAATTCATCCAATTTGAGTCTTTCGTGTTGGGTCTTTCAAATCTAATTTTTAATGCGTTTCCCATATGATTTAACATCCGGAATATTCGTACTTCTGCCACTACTACTGCTGCAGTTACTAGAACAACACCAATTCTACTACCATTGCTACTACTACTACTTCTACTACTACTTCTCATGCTACAATGACGATTCTACTCTTACAAAGACAGTAACAGCTACAACGACTGCTGCTACTACTTCCACCACCACTGCTACTACTACTATTACTACTAACAACAGCTAAAAATGCTGCTACTGCTTCCGTTGCTACTACTACTACCACTGCCATTACTACTAAGCCTACTACAATTACTATTTTAACTTTTCTACTATTGTAAGTACTACAACTATTACTTTTCTACTGCCGCTACTACTACTACTACTACTACCACTACTACTACTACTACCACTACTACTACTACTACTACCACTACTACTACTACTTCTGCTACACATACTGACACTCCAACACCGAAAACTACTAAATTATGGCCTCATCACTTCAGCAGAGCTACAAATCGTATTTTCATTTGATCGAAGTTTCATAGCACAGAGTTCTGAAATATAGTGGATCTATGTTTACATCGTATTTGGCTGTAAACATAGATAAGATTGCGGGGATAGTTAAGCTTCCTCATAGGATTGGGCTAAGTGGAATGATTTTGCACATACTGCTTACCGTTATGATATTATTACCTACTAGTATACGAATTACCATAACCATTTAGAGAGGAAATGAATCGAGGATAAATCTCGGAAACTTCGAGTACAATGGACATCGTCTTTTTCGAACAATATGTTATATATCCTTACTGAGTTTCGAGGTTTGATTTTTCGAAGGGTTGTTTATAAATTTCGGTCAACTGTGCTGTCAATTTTGCAAGTTGATAGCCAAGAACCCAATTTTTCCCGAAACCCCACGTCGAGCCTTGTCAAAAGTTTGTCAAAAGTCCTAGAGCGATTAATCTATGTGGCTGGTTGTCGAAGAATATCATTCTTCGCTTTTGAAGAGTGGTTTCTCTACCCTTTTTTCCTTTCATTTTTGTGTTTTCTTGCAAGGTATAAGTATCTTTATTTCGTCCTTAAATTAAATTGATCTATTTTGGAACTTTTGTAATTTTTGTACTTGAAGTAGAAAACACTATGAAAACCAAATCAATGACAAAATTATTCCGGGTCAGTTCTTAATCTGAAATTTATCGTTTTCATTTAAATGCCTAATAGAAATTAACCTTGAATTAGTTTAAGACTTTAATTTTATGCACATCATAAAGCCAAATGACGTCTACATACGCATATATCGTACTAAAGTTGTCTCTGAAAATCTTTTAAGCGATTACCTTGATATCATTAAATTTTCAAGTTGTTTTCTGAATGCATAATAACCTAATTTGTTCACAGACAAGTTCACAAATACGTTAAATTGCTATATATTAAGTAGACAAATGGTAATAAAACTGTATTAACCTTTTCACATTCGTTCAATGTATTTTTCTCAATGTTTAATAGTGTCCGGTATTATTTCACGTAATTGTTAAAATATTTAAAGAAACGTGATTTTATTATGCGGTCAATATATATTTTGGAAGGGTTTCTTTCCGAAATTTTTAAGCTCTATAGGAATTATCTTTTTTTATAGAGCAAAATTTTCATTGCCGCAACACTTTCAGCTACTAATCTAGTCTAAACGCTGCTGCTAATACTCTGAACGAAAGGTTGAACTAATTTAAAGCCTGTCGTGTCCTTCAACAGCGCGACTCTTTGTACTAGTATTACATTGAAGTAAATGCTTTCATCTACATCTACTAATACTACTACTACTACTACTACTACTACTACTATTTCTACTACTTTACATCTGCTTTGCTGTTGAGCATTTACCAAATTTATAGCTAGTACAACTGCTATTGCTACTACTACTACAACAACAACAACTACTACTACTACTACTACTACTAGTACTACTACTACTACTACTACTTCAATAACGTCTACTCTACTACCACTAAGGTTACCTCTACTACTAAACCTACTGATAAAAGTATTTCCTCAACAACTTCACTACTGCTGATTGTATAACTACGACTAGGATTTCTACGGAAACTATTGCTACTACTACACTGCAACGACTACAGTAACAACTATTACTACTATCTATCTACAACAACTTTTACTACTACTATCATACTATATCTACTACTGCTCATACCACTACTTTTACTACAATAACATCTACTACTAATACTTCTACGACTGCTGCAGATACTTATACTTCTACTACTACTACTACTATTTCTACTACTACTACATTTTCTTCTTTTTGCGGCACTGAAATCAAGGCACGCCTAACTGGCACCAGGGCTTAGACTGAGAATGTTTTGGAGGTGAAAATTAATGTGGATACGAAATGCATACTGACAAGACCAACCAGAGACAGGACGAAAGAAAACCAAATTAGCAATAGCGAGGAAAACAACAGATTTAACATAGTTTTATTTTCAGACCATTATTCCTGAAAAAGGATGTTTCATTTCGTTTGAAAAATCATTTTTTCTTGTCAAAATAGTATTTTAAGTGATTTACACTGATATAAACTAAATTGTGCCCTTAAAACTTGAATTCAAATTCTTGATAATTGTGCCTCGCTGCACTGACTCATACCAGATGTATTGACTGGACCAGGATTTTTATGCATAGTTCTTTGCATAACCCACGTTCTTCTGAGTTGTCTTCTCTATTTATTGATCTATCAGTATTGACACTTTGATTGGTTTTCAGACTTTTTCATCAAAAATTTTGACACTTATTTTCAAGGTACAAAGGTAGATGATAAATTCTATATATTGTCCACCACTAGCCACTATTTTGACCATCTTTCTGACAAAGCCAGCAGAAAAAGGTTTCATATCATGGAGGTATTCACTCGTACACAGAATGGCTGTTGAATACAGTAAGATTTCCCAGATGACGTTTCCCAAGCAGATTTTGATTGACCGAATCGAAATTTGACGGAACATTATCAGATAGGAGAATAAACATATGTTGCTTAAGTCGTAAGGGGTACGTTTTTTGATAACTGCAATCTAAAGAAATGCTTTCGATAAGGGCTTCATCGATTGTTTCATTAGGCGTGAGATAGTTGAAATACACGATACAATGTTGATCTAAGATCGTTGAGAACGTTGATCTAAGATCTAATCCCTAAGCTGATTTGTTTCTGGATAAATATTTGGATTGGCTGTTGACGTGGGACATGGTACCCCGTAAGGATTTAAAGTTAAACTCGTAACGTTTAAACTACAGAAAACACTCTCGCCAACTTTCCTAAAGCAGCCTTGCCCTGCAAGGAATCGTTTTGACAAACTATCAAAATTAAAAAGTAAATTCATTGAAAGTTAAATTAAAATTGAAATAAAATTAATTGAAAGTTAAAATTTCAATAAATGATATGTATTTTGCTTGAAACTTCACACATTCACTTTTGACATTAAAAATATCGGTAATTCTTCAAGGTTATACTACCGGTCCAACCTTACGATATGACATTTTACATTTGAAAATTTTTTCACGCAAAAATTCTGGTGGTTCCTGTGTAAATCAGTTTTATCAACAACTACTCAAAATTTCATGAGAAACCCATTTTGAGATTGGCTCTCCAACCCATACAAAACAATGACATTTTGAGCAACAACCATTTTAAGGTTTGTTCGCTATTTTCATTGAGTCCTTTGCGAAACAACTCCAGGAACAACAGATTGATTAATGTCTGTTATTTCTTGACCATTGACCTTATTGTCAAACAAATAGAAGAGCAAGCATAGATTTCTGATAATTAATGGTAAATAAAGATAAATAAAGAAAAAATAAAGATAAATGGAAGTTATTTGGTCTTTTTGTTCTCCAAACGGTCTTCCCTTACAGCCATTTGCGACGCCTTTTTAGCTATTAAGATCCTCTTCTCGTCCTTATTCAGCACATAATTATAGGCTGCAATAACAATTTTGCAGCCAATGACCTCCATAATTTTCAAAAGGGGCACACAGCCCTAATAAAATTTATATTTTTTTGAATTTTTTAAGTTTTGAAAATTGACAGAAAGTTCCACAACAGTGTTGCCAACAAACGTTTGTTTTGGCACGATTACCCAAATAAGCTTGTTGTAATTGGTTCACAGAGGAATTGATTTTTGTCATGCGTGTTCTTTCCCAGGCATCGAGTTAGCAAACCCTCGTTGGTTAATTTTTCCAACACTGGTTTTATATACTCTTGTATTTCTGAGTTTAAGGCTGGGATTTTTTATACTCTTTATTCTCAGATTAAGCGTTCAGGTACTTGCACCCGTCTGCATTGCAAAACTGATGTTATGGTACTTCGTCAGTCGAAATGTGATGGTAAAAACCGGCCCCAAATTTTCTTTTCATTTTCGCCTAATTATCGGAATATGGAATCGTTCTTTTGCTAAAGTATAATTCACTGACATTTTTTTCATGACTTTTCCCGGAAAATCGGTGGTTTTTGCAGATGTTGGCACCGATGCATCAACTTTTCTTTGAGGCAATACCAAACTTTTACGTTTGGTGTTGCTTCGTTCTTCCCTACTCTTGCTTTTGTTTCTGCTCTAATTTCTTTTTCCCATCATCTATTTTGATTTTTTCTGACATTTCACTTGTTTTTTTGACATCTTTAAGTTTCCGAAACATGTGTTTGCCTGCGTGTAACGCACACTTCAGCTTTTGGACGATGCAATTGTCACCGAAAGGATTCGCATCGGAAAGGTCGGTGTAAATTGTCAATTCACATCACCAATATAGAATAAATATTTTGAATGTTTGGCATTGTTGAGTTTATCAGAGTTTTTGAAAATTTTTATAATACCTTGCGCCTCCTTATCACAGAAGCTATCTTCATAATTTACCGAAAATGTGCTTGCTCTCGTACGAGATTTGAAATCTGACGTGAGTCATTTTTTATTGCTTCACATGTTTTTCACCTTTGTGACGATACAAAATAATCCAATAATTCGCCCGATTATTTACCAATCACAGTTGAAATGACAACTAAAGAACTGGAGCTGCGTTTCAACCACGTAGCGTCTCTTGAAATAGTCAGTTGATCGTTGGGAACTCCTTTTTCGCGATTGTTTGTTTCTCTTCTTGTTCAGCTTGTTTAATCCATTTATCGGCAACATCTATAGATACTAAATTTTCTAAAATAACTACTACGACCAACACCGATCAGCCGCATAACGTAAACAATACGACGATTTTTTTCATATCAAGTAATTACAAAATCGCACGAATTAATCGGTCGCTCAACACACTCACACGTAATATTGATTTTGAAAGCAATTTAACGAATACTTGTTCTATTAAATTTGACATCTTTGTCACATTTTTGACATTTAGCACGCTCGAAGCGTTGTCAAAATCGTTAAGAATACAAAGATGCATTGAAAAAAATTATCTTTAATTGTAACTTAAAATCGGTATTGGTTGACAACTATTTCGCAGATGCACTCGTAAATGAAGTAGACTTTTCAGTAGTATTCTGATTACCTCCAAGCTCTTAAGATCTTCTCGTGTATTTGTTTTGTCTTCGAATTTTTCCTGCCTTTTACGTAGCGTTGGATTTTGTCGATACACAAATATACTAATTGACGTTCAAAGAGACACTGAGAACATATGAGAGCGGAAAATATTATAACAGAACAAAACCAGTATTATACCGAAACGGGATACACACCAGACGATATTCGGCCGGCAGCTAAGAGAACATTGGAAAAAACCGTAGCAGCGCGCTTACTTCTAATAGTCGCAGAGTACACAATTTTTCGACTTTCATTTGAAGATTTTAAGACGTCATTTTTTGCGGTATAAGGAATAGAAAAAGGCAAATAAAACAATGATTTTTCGAAATTCAGCCTGTTTTTAATTTAATAACCTGAACTAGTCTAGCCTAAAATTATTAACATGCTGTCCCTATGGATTTTTGATGGCAATGTCAAGAAACTCAATCGAAAACGGATTTTAAGCGTTGCGTCAAATCACCTGGCTGGCATGATTTATGTGAAGTCAGAATAGTAGGCGTACAATAGCGCATGGCTTTGATCACGTCAAATTATCGTGTACAATTGGAACCTAGCCTTAGTCTAAGGACCCTTAATCTTGATGGAGATCACAGTTGTGATGTTATAATCATGCTGTTCGTTTTCATGACAATGATATGTCTATTTTGTTATAAGTGCATATAAATACATGTCAGCGGGATTGGTCCGGAGTTCACGCTAATGCTACTTAACACTTTTTACCAATTAATGCACTTAACTTTTATGTACTCAATAATATAAGCTACTTAATCTATTTTTGGGAAATAACATTTGAAAGGATCGCAATCGCTTTATACTACACAAAACGAATATTTCTCATTGTACTCGTGGTTCATTGATAAAAAAACTTACATGGCACAGCTCTTTGACTTTTTTTAATCAATTTCATTTGCTCTTACCTTCCAGCAATTTTCCATGCGAACCTAGGCTAGTGTCACTCAATAAAATCAATTGAAAATCGACCACACTGTTTTCTATGACCAACCTTGTCTTTTCACGCTTTTGAACCTAGCTTTAGAAGTAATTCGGATGAAATCCTTCACAGGCCTTTAAGCGTTTAACTTTACTTCGGCGAGTACTTTCCATTGTGTTCCATTGCCTAGATGGAAAGGTGGAAAGGTTACAAAAAAAGAAAAGAATCATAGATGGATCGAGTGCACGCATGAATGTCAAAATAAGCAAAAACATACAAATTCTAAATTACTTTTTAATGAACTAGACCGTCTCAAGTCTAGAAATACATCTCGACTTAACCTTCACTTCAAATTAAGTGAAAAATGGTTCAGAGATGAACAAGGGCAAAATTGAAAATCTGAAAATGGAAACAAAACAATACAGGTCAGCTATGTGTCTTTTCGGCGGTAAAAGGAAAATGTTAATATGTTTTGTGTTGCTGTCAAATAGGCGTGAGTGATTATCATGTCGTGAGGGAGGACGCTGAGAGGGTTTTATTGCACAACCAGTGAACTATGGGTATCAGAAAAACTTTTCATAGAGGTTAAGCTACCAGCTCATTTTCATTGGTATCTAAAGTTGTTCGATTGGAAATTCAAATAGACAAGATCGTTACCAAATCCGATATAGTTGATGATGCCTGCTGACCATGATGCTGGTTTGCGTCCATCAATAGTAGATGAGTGATTTACTCATTGAAAACCTAAATGCGTGCGGTAGTGCAGTCATTTTTTGACGATGAAGGTCGTGCCTAATGGGATTTTGAGAAAGAGAATCGATTTTTGTAACTACCCAGGAAATGGGATGTGGTCACTTAATTACAACGCATTAACCGCGAGCACCCATTACCCTTTACTTTAGAAAGAAATATTTAACCGCATTTGCACCAGAATGTGTAATTTTTTTCAGTTTCTCACGAAGAGCCTTCCCAGTTAAAATGTTTGGGCGTAAGCTCGCCCGCTTATTAGTCAACTCTGATCACATTAGATTACATTCGTTCTCTGTTCAAGGCTGTGCTAGTTTTTCTTCTTCGTTTTCCTTGGTTTCCAGCTAACACTAATAGCATTTACTACTTTAGATGAGCAGTCTGTAGTTAGGCTGGAGCATAAGAAGCTTCAACTCCGCCATAGGTAAATCGATTAACTATGCATGGAAGACAAGGATGGAAAGGTCACATCGTGCCAGAGGCGATCTATTGCAGCGGCCAAGAGGTCTCCTCTCTAAACCATGATTTTTCCCTTCTCTATGATTCGCCTTTTTTGTCTACACCCAACCATTAAGGTAGTTGGGTCGATCGGTTTTTATTGTTTTTTCTTTGCTTCTCCATGAGATCGAGTCGTTCTGATAGCTCTAGCCTGCACTTAAATCTATCTAAAGTTGCAATAGATACTCGAATGTTCGTTTGCATGTTAATAGAAAACATGTAGTCTAGTTCCATATGGATCCCAACGATTTACCAGTGTCTGACTGACTATAACCGATGTTGTCAAAAGATAAAGGGTGCAAGACTACTATAAATTTAGGTTGGTTACCCGCACACATTATTCCCAGTCATGTAATTTATGGATTTCTGGAAAGGAATCTTGTCGTTATTGTTACAAAATAACCTTAAAGTTGTCAACTTTCAGTCCACTACAATGATGCAGGCGGATGGAATAATAAATACTGCATCTTTCTTTTTGTGCCCTCTGCAATAGGTACAAATTGAATTGGATTGGATTGGACACAAGGTTTATTGTTCTTTATTTATGGTATTTTTTGTTCGGGTCTCGTTGCAATTTCTGGCAGCGCAACAGATACAATGCAAGGTTAGTTGGGGTGTTGATTATGAGTGATGTGATTATTATTGTCATAAATTATGAGATGAGTTGCGAATGGCAGATGATTTACATGATTTCACCGTGCGGTAGTGTTGACTTTGTAAAGTGGCCAGAAATTGAATTATTTTGTTTTGTTTTCGAAGTACCTACTTGCACATTCAACGTACCATATGCGAAAAGTGTAATTGACAAGAGGTCATTTTTGAGATGGGCAACCTACTTCGTTCACAATGGTTTGCCAAAATTTTCAGTGGAAACGATGTAATAGTAACCGAATCATTGAACCTTCACTACAACAAATCCAGCTGCAGTGTCGCACTCGACAAAGATCAACATCCGAAAATTGTCTTGAACTCAAACCAAAGGAGTATGAGCCATGAATTTCAATGCCGTACGAGTAAAATATCATACGAGGGTTGATCTTGAATATTTGGCGAATAGAAAACAAAAACAATTGTTTAACCAATAAAAATGCCACTATTGACTGGTGAACTACATGTTATAAATGGAGATTGATAAATATTTATGTCAATTCACAAAAATTTCATTTCTTTCTAGCCTTTTAAATGGTTTTTTAAAAATTTTGCACTTATATGTTCTATACGTTTAATCCTTTTCCTGGGGAGGTTTTTTTTGGTTTTTTTGTTGAGTTGGTTTTTCCCTGAGTGTGGGAGCCATTGAACTACTCCCTTATCAACTTGAGAATTCAGGAAAGTCGTACTAACCCTTGTGTTTCTATGCTTACTGGCACCTCCAGATACCAGCGGCAAGAATGAGAGGAATTAGCACTAAAGAAGAGATCCCTCCATCTTGGCATCTCCTGACGCCCTGGAAGACTTCTCTTAACGACGACTAGCCGAACATAATGTTCCACTTCCTTCCAATTCTCAATTCAATCTTTCTCAATTCTTCCAATCTTTATAGTCAGTCATGTCCCCTCACTACAGTGTTCAGAGAGTGTTCTCCAATTTCATTGAGAGGTTACCATGCTGCTTGCTTCATCTTTTCCATTGAAAAATGGGTGACACGCGTCATTGACTTCCCGTTGGTAAAACATGCAGTCGAAGGTTGAGTGACTTCTGACTTCTCTAACGTAAAAATGTCTAATGTAAAAATTTACACTTGATTTCTTTTATTAAAAAGGTATCAATTAATACTAAACCAGATTATTAGTAGGACGGACTATGGTCTTTGTAAAATTTCACTATTTAAATGACGTCTTCCAAAAGCTTCTTGATAGAAAAATCAGGAATTGAATTGCATGCGTTCGAGATGCAATACATCTAGCGAGAAAAAATCAAGATTGGAGAAATAACTAAAAATTTATTACATTAACCAGAAATCAAGAACCAAAAATGAAAATTTGGAAAATTTTTAGAAAAAGCTCATAAAGACGAACGAGCGGAGAGATGCGCATCAGCATTCTCTTGAATTTACATAATCAATCCCATCTATAATTAAGCCCGAAAAAAAATCTCCATATACAGTTAAGCTCACAAAGCTTTCGGGATTCTTCCTGTCACTTATGTCATTTCATTTACAAGCTTTCTATCTTGCAAAGCTCGCGGCATTTGCTCCATGCGGAATTCGCATCTCTTACTTTATGATACCCCTTTGAATCGTGAACGCCTTTTAGGGATTCAGCTATGATATCAGACTAACCTTGACCTGTGATGAAAAAGGTTGTTGCAAAAATTTCGTCTTTAGCACACTTGACAACCCACATTTTGAAAACGAATTTTCACGTTTTTTGGGTATCTTCATTATTATTATAATTTGCTTTCGCTTTTGTTGATGCCTTTGCAGTGCATTCAGGGTACTGATTCGAAGTCAATAAATATTCAATACATTGCAATGAAGAATTGTCACTGACTGAAAATTCAGGTTTAGGTACGACTCTGATTCCGATTGGTGGAACAATTAACTCGAATTTTACTAGGGGATCTAACAAGCTACTTTCAAAATTTCAATCGCATAAAGATACATTCGGAATAAATGAACACAATTATTTGATTAGTTAAAAGTCAAAACTAGTAAATTTATAGTTGGTGTATTGAACATATTTTACTTGAATACCCTGACAACGTTCACAAGATATTAATGCATTGCTGGTTACAATGTGACTCTCAAAGGATATAGGGACAATTTAAAGATAAAAAGGTGATAAATTTGTTTCAATCCGAGTCAATTTAACGTCATATACATAACCCTTGAATAGCTAGAAGCCGACTTTATAGACTGAGAAAAACTGTAAGTCCAGTGGTATACTTAGACAGTACTTAAACAACACTCAACACATTTATTTATATGTTCGAAAAATTCTGTATTTTTTCTACTTTACAACGATGATACTCGTATGACTTGGATAAAACGCATGGAGCGTTACTATAGACTTTGCATATTTTTGACAAATCAACGAAAAATGAGACTTGAGACCGTGAGACTTCTGACAAAATGACTGTCAAAATGAAAAGGTTTGAGAACAATGGATTTGGATGAAATTTAAAGACGTAGTGGTTTTGATATGTAAGAGAACAGCTTTAAAATCATCCTTACCGTATTCTAGAATTTATTCATTTGTTTATCCTGGCAACAGAAAAAGCAATTATAACACATCAAGTTTTACAAGGATCAAGATATTACAACGGCTCGCACTTAAAACCCAATCTTGCAAGCATAGATAGATTTTGCAAGTAATAGATAAGCCTATGAAAGAATCTTAAAACAGACTGCTATTCTGGAAGGATATTGCAAAAAAAAACATATTGTTTTGGAGAGAAGAAAAGAACCGACAAGTCTTAACGTCCGAAATGATCTTAAAGTGTTCAAGAGGAGTTCACTAGTCATATGATTTGTGATGTGATGTGATGACACTCCGCCTGTATTAGACATAGAACTTTAGTAAAATTTAAACAAATTCAATTAACTACCCACGTTTAATAAAGAAATGTTCTTCAACTTTACTTAAATAACAATAAACGTGTAAAACTTGCTTAAACTAATAAAATTACTGATATGTTGGCATAATTTACTTGTTGCAATTGAGTTGCTTTCTTTTTGCTTTCTTTCACATTGTCCCTTCATTCTTTTACTCAGAACACTAAACACGACATTCCAATTCCCCGCAAAACCAGCACTTCGATACATTCAAAATAATACGTCAACTTGAATTTGTTCAAATCATTTTTCAAACGATACAGTCTAAGACGAAAATATTTGACGGGTCCAATAAATCATCAAATTTTTCATTGGCTTTAACTGAAGCAAATAAGAACTGAATGGTTTAAACTCCTTCAAAAAATTTATTTCTTTGAATGATGTTTAACTATGTTTTTTTCAACAGCAATTCAGTTGGAAAGAAAATTTCTGGTCAT
This sequence comes from Stratiomys singularior, assembly GCA_954870665.1. Taxonomy (NCBI): domain Eukaryota; kingdom Metazoa; phylum Arthropoda; class Insecta; order Diptera; family Stratiomyidae; genus Stratiomys; species Stratiomys singularior. The sequence goes on from OX940879.1 coordinate 34,979,298, forward strand.
ATTTACAAACTGATCAAAATGAATTATATTTCGGAGTGAAACTTGTCTGTCAATGATTAGGTTTTGATTATTAAGCTTTATTAGTGCTGATATGTTTTAATGCGCCGCAGCTGTAAGAAACATGACACCAGGATAAAGTTGAAATACTCCGTTTTGAAGGACTTCATTTCTTGACGAAAACCTACAGCTGCATCAGTTACAGTATTTCTGAACATTTCTGTACAACCAACCAAATTTCGAAGGGTACTTTCGTACATTGAAGAGAGGTTTAACTCGTCAGTAACAAGGTTCGAAGATAGTTTGAGCTAGGAGCATTTGATTTACTAAGGATCATCATCAGTTTATTTTTTGGTTTTTGGTTTATCTTGATCCATTGAATTTACCGTGAACAATCATTTCTCGAACAATAAAGCCCCTTACAAGATTATTATATGTTACTCTAGAGAACTATTAGGCGGTCCTTATGATGGTACTAGACTTAGTTTCTATACTTCATTGAACAGGGAAACTTAAACAGGAAAAAAACTGGGAATTTGGCTTTCATTATTTAAACCATAAATTCTTTTCATCTCTGGATTGTTGAAAGAAATAAACGCATAATTAAAAATAAATAACAATAAAGATATGACCAAACCACGAAAAAAATTAGTTGTAAAGAAGAAGTACCTACTCCCCTCCTGTGCAACAGACAATAGAAATCCAAAATATTAGGAAATAAATCAACGCAAGCGTTTGGAAACAAATTTAAATAACCCTCCAAACAGTTAAAATTTATCAAAAAATCAACGCAAAATTGTCTGATCGATTGACGAACTTCACGTTTTTTCCATTATATTAACAAGAAAGGCTAAATGTAAACAATCCGATCGATAGTAAATTGCAATAGCAAATTATGTAATAAATTTCGTAGACAGATTCCTTTCATTTTGCAGCTTAAAAAAACTTTGTTTTCTTTCTCATCCTTTTTTATTTACTGACTCATAAAATGGCACAGTCGAAACCATTACGATGCCAAATGTGCATTACTTGATAACCTTTAATGCATTATTTTTCATGAAACAATAAAAAGTTCATTAAAATATTTTTTTCCACGCAGAAAAAATGTTGAATACACTGTATTGCAGTATTTAGAAATTAAGTTTAAGTTCCTTTTCACAAAAAAGTTGCACAGTAACAGCCACAAGTCAGCATGGGCAAAGTTTTATGAAGGTATATTTACAAATCGCGTTCAATAAGTACTTAGAATACAATCGATTCTAAAATGAATTTTCTTCTATAATTGCATTTTACTTTGTGTTTATCAGTGATTAAATTTTGGATTATATTGTCAAAATTTCCTTTTTTTCTTGCTTTGTCTTTCATAGTCAATATTTCATATAAAATTTGGACACAACAAAGTTATGTCTAACAATAAAACATGAACACCATAATTTTCAAAATAAATCGAATACTAAAAATTCACTGACAAAGATGAGCGAACAATTTAAAAAATTTCCGAGCACAAGTTTCTTTGCTCGTACTCTATCTAATTATGGTTTTTTGATTCATATAGGATGTCATTTGAAATGAGCACGAAACTGAGTAACCCTCGAAAACCCTTGCGTCACAAAACTTTTTACGCTCACTGTTCAATCATCATCAGCATCATTTATCGCCCATAAGTATTATCTTTATATCGTGATCATAAAATTTTATTTTCACTAAAGTTTTTTCGAAATCCACTCGCATCCACTGAAAAAGAAAAACAGGATTATGCAAACGTCCTTCATTGCACTATTTGCAACAAATAAAAGCATTCTAACTAATGCATATCCAACGAATGGGCCTGTGTTCCATTTCATAAACAGACAATACTTTCCGTAAATATGCACTCATGCACACATATGCATAATTAGCGCCTAAAAAGCTTAACGATCTCGACATACCCATTCCATATACTCATCCACTCGCGGAAATATCGCGAAAAATTGCATACTTTTCGGGGAAATGGAAAACTTGCAGTTAGTTGTATTGCCAGATATTACATAATTTTAAATATAAAAATTTAATTTTGGTTTTTCTTTTCATTCTAGCGAGCGTCTCTTCAAAACCATGACAGATTTGGTTGTATCCGAAGGTTATGCTGCTGTTGGATACCAATATATCAATGTTGATGATTGCTGGTTGGAGAAATCACGTGGACCACAAGGACAATTGGTTGCTGACCGTAAACGTTTCCCTAATGGAATGAAGGGACTTTCTGATTATGTGAGTTTGGTCTTTCGTTATTTTTTTTTTGTAATTTTTTTTATTTGCCTCTGATTAAATTTATTTAAATAAAATTACCAAAAGGCATGAGCTAGACTAAACAGTAGAACACAAAATTATGATCCTATTTGAAAGAGATCTTTGTAGAAGGAATCTTATTTCGAACATGAATTTTCGAAGTGTATATTCGGCTAATTAAAGTTGAAAGTTAGAGAAACAAGTTATCGAAGACTGGATTATAATCTGATAGACAAACAGCTACAGAAATATTTTAAAGGACATTTTCGAACAGTTCGTTCATCTAGATACCCAACAATACCTGAAGAAATCACGTCCTGTATGCCTCGCCATGAAATCTCATAATTCAACTAACTTAAATAATGTTAATGTCTTAAAAAGATTTTCAAAGAATATTTATGGGTTTGATGGGGAAAAAAATTTGAAGCACGGGACGTGCAGCCGCAACGGGTTTCTGGACTACTCACTAAAACTTGCCATATCACCTAGTGGCATCCAACTATTGCGTCCATAGCATCCAACTAGTGAATACATTTTTTTAAATCAAGGATCTTTTGCAGGCGCCCTTAGGTCTTGATCTGGAAAGGATTGAGCGTAAAGGGATTTCTTTAAAAAAGAATTCTACTTCCTCAGCGCCGGCAAGTGATCAAAAATGCTCCTCTGTCCGGAGATTCAGTTTTTATACTACCCCCAACAATCCCAAGCTTCTGGTTCTTCTTCAGCGTTTCAAAGATTATTGACACCTTAAGCATGGGGCCTCCGGTAACATCAGACTCTTTGACTATGCACTTAACACTTCCTCAATCAAGTCGCGGATCTGGCCTGAAACTGTTGAATACGTTAATTTGATGCCTCTTTTTAGGTTAGAGAGATAACTCTTTAATTAGTAAGGATAGGATCACTGTTAAATAGTATAAATACTCTTCTGCTTGGGGATCCAGCTTATAGGTGTATAAATATGAAATGCGGATTTTTTTCTGATTGAAATATGCATTAATATTAATAACAGAACGAATGAATTCAATAATCAAAGTATTGGCCATCGTTAGCTATGACCTTTCCCCATCTTTCTGTCAAATTAGTGGATTCCGTCCCAGTACCACTTCTCATTTTTTGAGGCTAACCACTCATCAAGCCAATTTTTAACTTCTTCGTAAGAATGGAAGTGCTGTTCCGAAAGTCCGTGCTGCATCGATCGAAACAAGTAGCAGTCAGAAGGAGCCAAGTTTGGTGAATACGGCGGGTGGGGCAGAACTTCGCAATTAATGTTTCCCAAGTAGTTCGGGCCAGGTATTGCAACATGCGGCCGAGCATTGTCATGTTGAAAAATGACTTTATACAAAGTATACGTAATACAAAGGTCCATTACTATCCCACCAAATACACAGCAAAGTCTTCTTTCCATGAATATTTCGGACTGGTTGTGATTTTGATGGCTGCCCTGAGTCTACCCATGATTTTTTTCGGCTTGGGATTGTCGAAATAAATCCAATTTTCATCGCCAATAACAATACGATGCATAAAACTTTTTCTTTTCTGTCTGGCAAGCAAACTTTCAAAAATGGTTTTTCGCCTTTCGACGTCTCTTTCTTCCAATTGATACGGCACCCATTTTCCAGCTTTTTGGATCTTTTTCATGGCTTTTCAACGTTGTGAAATGGCTGCTTGAGTAACTTCCAACGCTTCTGCCAACTGTTTTTCAGTTTGTGTGTTGTCTTCATCCAATAATGCTTGCAAATCTGTATCTTCGAATTTTTTTGGTGGTTTTCCACGGTCTTTGTTGCTGACATCGAAATCATCACTTTTAAATCTTTTAAACCATCGTTCACAAGGGTCTTGGCTTGGGGCATGTTCACCATATGCTTCCACTAACAATCGATAAGTTTCTGCTGTCGTTTTCTTCAAATGAAAGAAGATTATAAGACTTCTCCGCAAAACCTCTTATTCTAGCACGTAATTTGACATTTTTGAAGTAAAAAAACTATGTTGTTCGTACAATCAAAACCTATGACATACTGGAATTTGTTGACAGATGTTTACCCTCCAAAATGCCAGATTATTTATCCCCGACACAAACCATATGTAATGGTTATGCCATCTGTTAGTTAAATCCGCATTTCATATTTATACACCTAATATAAGAATCACCCAAGGGAAGTGGCTCTTTATTTCCCAATTTTTTTCCTACAAATTCCCCTTTCTTCTCAATCTTTCTTTACCTCTTTCCCTTGCCCTACAGTTTCTGTCGGTTTATTAAACTAACCTCTGGTTGAAGTCTGCATTTATAATCGCCTACTTATCGTTTTCCTGTTTTATTATTACGTATAAATTAGCTGATCAATCTTATTTGGGGGCTAACTCGTGTAGCTTAAATGTATCCTTTGTAAGCTAGGCACAACTTGAAGTTAAGTTATATGCGTTTTGTCCTGGTATAATCAAATTTCAATAGTTCCACAGGATAAAAACGTTCCTTTTACCGTATAGGCCACTGGATTGCAATTTTATCATATTCTGATTCTCTCTTGTTATATTCGTCGATAAGGCCACAAAAACCTTATAAGCCTATATACTATAGCAAAAAGGCTACTTTCCGAAGATATTGATACATACTTACGAGCTGGGTTGTCCAGATTCTTTGTAAATTTCAGTTTATTCGAAAATCTTCGAAATCAGTCTACTGCTGGTTGTGAACTTTGAAATTTTGCACGTTTTTGTAACTCCAGATCCAGTTTCAAATTTTCACAATTTGGCAATTTTTCGGGCACCCAATTTATAAAAATTTCCAAGGATAAATGATATTTGATTTTATATGTAACATCCTTTATGCATATTATTTATCATCTGTTTCGACTTTCATCTCTCATGATAACGTTCGATGATGAACATGTGTCGATGACAAGAACTAATAACATCTATTCAGGCGAACATTACATCTTTAGAGGAGAATGACATGAGAAAAGAGGGTCATGTTGCTGGTGGGAGCTGCGGGGCACTTTAAAGTTAAAGCTATTGTATGGGACATGCATCAGCCAAACCCAAGGGCGAAACGAATCGTAGAGGTGGCAGCCGGACTGATCAACGGAGGTAAGGTCCACCACTGGCAGAACTGTGTCAAAGACGTGAAGAGAAACCCGTGTTGCTGGGCTTTCAGCTAATTATGCGGAAGATTGGTGTTCTATAGAGAATCCCTGCGTATACGAAGTCGACAAAATGGACGAAATAGTATGGCTTTCTTCCCCCACACATTCCGTCAGCTTTGTAGATGCGCACAGGGCACTCTTCACGATAAAAGAACTGGAATTAGCATTTTTTCCTAGGAGGTCTAAGAAGGCTCCAGGACCAGATGCGGTATTCCGGCTGATGTTCTGTAATTAGCCTATTACGTTTGCCATGATTTCCAGCATTTTTTATGCCTGCTTGCGAGAAGGGTTTTTCATAAGTATTTCTTGTACCATGCTGCTAGCGTACCTATTCGTCGATAAATGTCTTAGTAAATTAATAATAGGTAATTCTATTTAGTAACAGTATGGGCCTGATGCAATTGATTTCCCACGCCACATAAATTTTGAAGTTAGCTGGCTGCAATATACCCTAAATGCTGCAATAGAATGACGCTATTTGAACAAGTTAGTTTTAGAGTATAGTCTAGAATATTCGAGGTTAGTCTACAGTCCAGAGACACCGTCTCACGACAAGTTGGAAGAATTTCTGACATTTATTGAATTTTGACATAATTATGAAGTCAAAAACTAGATCAACAGCGTCGTCTGTCACAGGCATGACGCTCAGCTGTCAAAACACAGCTATTGAGGTCTCAATATTCATGCTCATCAGGATGATAGGTTCAAGAATTTTTTTCATTGAACCCTACCCGATTACTGGTCAACGATTACCATTTTAACTAAAGCAATTTATTTAAAAGAAATATTAACACAGCAGTTTTAAATGCAGCCTAAGTTTTGTGACATCTCCCCTGCTGGAGAACCAAAAGTAGAGGAGGAACTTAGTACTGAGGCTGTAATTGCAGCCTGAATAATTCGCAGGTACTCGTTGGTGTTCAGTCAATTATTGGCTTAACAAATATTTTAAACTATCTATACTTGAGCCAAGAACTTTCTGCAATGAAGGAAAGTACCAAAGGAATAATGAATCCAAATTAAAAATTCTGACTCGTATTAAATTCCGTATGAACCCAATTGAAGAATTTTGTTATCGAACATTTCTTCTATTTGATGAGGAAGTAACATCGCCCTTCTTTGCTCCCATCCATAGACAGGCTAAAATGTCCTGAAAAAATTCACAAGCATATTCCGCCAAGGATTTTTTCAGTCATATCAATTGAATCAGTTAAAATTCCAAATGCTCCTTCCAATATTTATTCATGTTCATACTCAATTCCATAAGGGGTTGTTCAACTTCATATTGTACACGTTCATAACCACAAATGCCTCTCTTATACAGATCCATGCACGCGGTTTGAAGTTCGGTATCTATGAAGATTACGGAAACTACACTTGCGCCGGATATCCAGGTATTGTAGGATACGCTCATTTGGATGCCAGATTATTCGCCGAATGGAATGTTGACTACGTCAAACTTGATGGTTGCTATTCACATCCAATTGACATGGACATCGGTTATCCCGACTTTGGAAGGCTCTTGAACTCAACCGGACGTCCAATGATTTATTCATGCAGTTGGCCAGTATACCAAGTTTATGCTGGAATTACACCAAACTATGCTTCAATCATTCAACATTGCAACTTGTGGAGAAACTATGACGATATTCAAGACTCGTGGGCATCAGTTGAAAGCATTATTGACTATTACGGAAACAACCAAGATGTGATTGCTCCAAATGCTGGACCTGGACATTGGAATGATCCTGACATGGTAGGTTTCTAAGACGATGTCCAAAAGAGTGATCCAATACTAAGGACATTTTTTTTTTGAATATTTTAGTTGATCATCGGAAACTATGGTCTCAGCTATGAACAATCCAAAACTCAATTTGCTTTGTGGGCCATTCTTGCCGCTCCTCTCCTTATGTCTGTCGACTTGAGAACCATCCGACCAGAATACAAAGCCATCTTGCAAAACCGCAAGATCATTGCTGTCGATCAAGATCCTTTGGGTATTCAAGGACGTCGTATCTACAAGCACAAGGGAATCGAAATTTGGTCCAGACCAATCGCTCCAATCTATCAAACATACTATTCTTATGCTGTTGCTTTCGTTAACCGAAGAACTGACGGCACCCCATCAGATGTTGCTGTTACATTGAGGGAATTGGGCTTGACTTCACCAACTGGATACAGAGTCGAGGTAATTTTTTTTTAAATTTATCCAAATTAACGTTCATCTAATTTGATAATTTTTGGCAATTTCAGGACTTGTACGAAGATGTTGACTATGGTGTACTTAGCCCACAAACAAAGATCAAGGTTAAGGTTAACCCATCAGGTGTTGTAATCCTTCGTGCTGATGTTCAACCCGAGAGATTTTCAAGGGCGCCGTTCAATCCGCTTACATACTTCCGTACTAAGAAATAGATAATTGATAATGGACAGAAGAATATCCAACCTGATTTTTAAATGATTTAATCTTTATGTCATAGCTTTAAATGTATTTCTTCGCTATTTCATCTCCGTAATTTCACTCTTTTGTCTTCTCAAATTTCCACAATTTTCTTCTGTTTATTTTCCTTTACTTCGAATTTCTAGAATAGCGTGTAAGGACTCAAGGAGATTGACAAAATAATAAATGTTCAATATCTTTCGTATCAACTGTAACATTTATAAATAATTTTGTAAAGATTCCTATGTAATATTTTAGCCTGTGCAAAATCAGAGACGAAAGAAAACTAATTATCTTGCCTGTAAATAAACAGTAGAAGCGCCTTTATTTGGATGTGCAATTTAAACTAAGACATTTGTATTTATCTAACTATTTTGTTGGCGTAAGGAAGTTTTATTAAGTCGATGAATACACGAAACAATATCCACTAGCCAAATCGCATTAATTTTATGGAGATCAATTCCGATTTGAACGCTGAAAATTATTTTCAAAAACTCTTTAGAAAGTAGCAAAATCAGTTGCTTATTTTGTAGGCCACTGCATTCTCCGTGCTTATTCGTATGAATCTATTCCAAATTTAAAAATCAAGTCAAGACTGTGTTATTTTAGAAAATAATTGAAACACTTTTTATTCGTTTGATTTCGATTTCGCATATTTTCGGCCCTTTCCACGACCCTTTCCAAGCGCGTATCAACATGAAAAAGCATTAAAAAATAGTCCAAGTAAAAATGCTCTCTACTGCGTACACTAATTTTCCAGTTTATTTTTTAATTGTTGGATAAATATTAGCAGAAATGCATAAACAGCATTGGGACAAATAACAAAAATAATAACACATAATACAAAGTGAAACAATTGATAAACGACTATAATAAGAAACTTCATTTAGTAGAAGAACACTGGATAGAATGAAAACTGTAAAACAAAACAAAAAACTATTCATTACTTTATAAATAGTTTTAATAAATAATGTGTAATAATTTTAACTAAACGTCATAAAGACACAAGACAGAAAGAAAAAAACGATATTAATTTTTTGTGCCAGCTATCTGAGTACAAGATGTGTGATTTTGTAGAATCAGAGAACAAGAATGAATATTATATACCTTTAAAAATATTGTAAATCAATGTTTCAATTTCGGATCATGCATGATATCCTTGCGTTTATTCAAGGAATCCTGAAGAAAAACAAAGAGAACTTTAGAATTCTGTATCAAAAATCTCTATTCGCCTTTGAATTTGACATTTGTACCCACTAAATTTGACATTTTGGATATTTTTTTTTAAACTCAAGTAGATCATTTTCATCAACTACTTTGGTCGGCGTTCCCCATTGTTTTCTCCTTACTTTTTTTATTGGAAAGTCTAAGAAGTAGTGAGCCTTTTTTGTCACTAGATTTTGTCATATATTGGACAATACTAATCAGATTGAGTCGACATTGCAGTCTACAATTTTCATATGGATACATACATTTCAAAAGTTGTATTCATTTAAAAATGAGTGATATTTCTGAAAAAAATCGTTGTATTTTACAATATCACAACGATCAAGTTGAGAATACATCGCAGGCTCGGAAAAAAGTTTGTGGTGTCTACTTGTGGTGTATAAATATTTTGATGTCAAAGATGCACCTCGCTCAATCACTGAAAAAATCGATGAAATCTTACAAAAAATTGAAGAAGACCGACACATAAGCGGCCATGACATTGCTAAAAAACTGAATATCCATCGTCAAACAGTTTTGAACCACTGGATACACAAAGAAGCTCGACGTTTGGGTGCCGCATGAATTAACACAAAAAAAATTGATCGAACGAATTTCCGTTTGCGAAACGCTAATACAACGCAACGAAATCGAGCCATTTTTGACGCAAACCATTACGGGCGCTGAAAAAATGGGTAAGATACGAGAATGTCGTTCGAAAAAGATCATGGTCAGAAAAAAAGGTAAATTATCACAAACGACTTCAAAGCCAGGATTGACACCAAATAAGGTTATACTGTGTGTATGATGGGATTGGAAGGGGATTGCTTACCATGAGGTGCTAGAACCTGGTTATATTCTCAATCCGGGTCTGAACTGTCAAGCAATTAACTAGATTGCAACCAGCAATTCAAAAAAAAAACCGGCCAGAATTGATCAATAGAAAGGGCGTTGTCTTCTTTCATGACAATGCCAGACCATACACATCTTTGATGATCGGGCAAAAATTGGCAGAGCTTGGCTGGGAAGTTTTGATGCATCCACCGTATAATCCAGACCTTGCACCATCAGACTGCCATTTTTCGGTCTCTGCAAAACTTCCTTAATAAAAAGAAATTCAATTCAAAAAGGGACTGTGAACATCACTTGGCCTAGTTTTTCGCAGATAAACCATAGAATTTCTACACAGATACTTAAATAACATCCATTTTAAATAAAAGAAATATTCAATCGAAAAATGACAAACAAAAAGGCTCAATACTTTTTACACTTACCAATATTTTAAGCCTTTTCCATAGTTATGTCATCCCGCAAATGATTGATTTCCATCTCTTTCCCATTTCCGATTTCAACTTTCGCATTTTCCTTTCGTTCCTTTTCTCTTTCTTTACTTTCAAGCATGGTCCTGAAATATGCGATTTTTCTCTATATTTTTCATTGATTTGTTTCTCCTCTCCGGTGGATCCTTAAAGTAACAACTAAGCATGCTGGATGTCGCTTTGGAAACAGACGAAATGATGCGTCCGCATCATTTTGGGGTTAGGAATTAGAGTTACTTTCAGAGTTTGGAATCGGAGTTTTGGAGTTACTTATGGAGTTTTTATTACTTTTTTTAGGAATATCTTTCCTGGTGACATTGTTTGAAACAAATGATTTACTATAATTTAAATCCTCCAGGCAAAAGCAGAAAATTTTTTTGCAAAGCACTTAGTTGGTGATTTATTTGTTCATCTGAACTTTGAAATTCTATAATTTGTTGCAAAAGATTTTCACCAAAAATATTTTCGAAATCCTTTTGGGACACAAGTTTTTCAGGCACATCCGTTTCGCCCGTATTCTTTGTTGCTAGACATTTTGTACAGAGTAACGCATTTTCATCAAATGGATGCAGTCCACATATTCTAAAACGGTTAGTAATATTGTGGACGTCTTTGTTAGTAATGACATTCCTAAGGATAGTTGCGATATTCGTTATAACTTCTCTCGCATTTCCCAGACGTCTTTTCTAGACATTTTTTTCAAGAGAGTCAAAATAGAGACATCAATTCGCTGTGTGATCTGCGTGGATTTAGGGTACAGAGCAATAAGTACAATTGCAAGGTCCTTGCACGAGAAACTGATTCGTAAACTTTTATGAACATCGACGCATAAAAGATCTAGTTTTTTAATATTGTTTTCCGTCAGATACGGTTCACATAGTTCGCTGGTAGAAAATATTGGCTGTCATCCACCCTGTTTCGATGCTAGTGAATCCCCATTTTGGTGGTCCTGAATTCGCTATTTTATCGGATAACCACTTATATGAATTTGAATAAACTAATGATATGGATAAACAAATAATATGAATAAACTATCAGTGGAGGATGTTTTCTTTAAGATTTCTTCATCGCCTACGGCCGGTAGATGTGCAGGGCTGCAATCCCGTTTCATTCGCATTGAAAACACGTTCCGGATTATGAACTGCATCTAATTATTTCTTTTTGGCTAGATAGTTCCTGATTTCGAAAAAAAATTTTCAACTTCAGAAACACATGCACTAGCTTTTGTAACTCCTTCAGTAGTTCGGTATCTCAAGCTTGGATGACGTATTAAAAAAGAATTCACAAAAGTACATCTTTTTTAGCGGTCAAAATTATCGGATTATCGGTCAAAAATTTTTGCAAAGTAACAAGGTTATCATCCGGTTTTCTTGGAAACCTCTTGCCGGACATATCAATTTGCCATTCCTCGGAAGAGTTTTTTTTCCTCATTTCTTCTTTTAAGCTTAAATTGCAATATTGCCCTCGGAATACCATTTTTGCATACTGCTCTGGAACAAGCTTCATTATTAGTTTCTTGTAAGACTTTAGTAAGTGCATTTTTCAAATATATCGGAACTTTTGACATTCCTGTGAGCACTTTACTCTGATGGAAAAGGTAAAAATGTGCTGCATAGAAATATTTGGCCATGGCCAATAACTGTCAGAATTGTTTAAAAGTTTTTAAAAATTGAATATTTACGTATTTTTTGATGAATACAAAGGTTAACATCGTCTTTAAGGATTTGTGCCTACTAAATACATAATTAAGTATGGCATTTGGCATTTGAGGCCTATAACTGCCTTTTACTTATATTGATGCTGTGGTAATGAGCCATAAAAATAATTTAAGGATTCTTCCGAAATTGATTGCTCTAAAATCGGAAGCACTAATTAGGTATAATTCAAATTTCACTTGTATAAGAATTGATTTCACTGAAACTTCGAACTGACTCGTCAGATAATACGAACATAAATGAAGCCATTGCTTAAGATTTTCTTCAAAAAACTAACATTTTTCATTACAATTTCTAAGACTATCCGCTGCACGTGTAAAAAATAAAGAAAAGACAGGAATTTTTCACACTTATATTTAACATTGATATATTTATTGTGAATAAAATAACAAAAGTGCAGAACAAATCAAATATATCGAAAATTTATTCGGCCACAAAATTTGAGCTACAACTTCCATAAAATTTTCATGTACTGTTAAAAATAACCGCTAAGCTCCTACCAGTTTTATCTTTGGGAACTTGTAACTTTGCTCTGTTAATCAGTTTCTTTCGAGTCATGGAAAGTTTAATGTCAATTCAGTGAGATTTCGGAGAGTGATTTTAACATTACTTGCGCCAGCACTTACCGTGTAGATTTTTTACAGTTCAGACACAAAATTCTTTCTGTATAAAAAAGCTGTAGTTTCTAACCATTCGGCTGTTTCATTCGCGTGTGTCTTGATCAACATTTTGAGGAAGCCAATTGGCAGCTATAAATTTCAAAAGAATTTTGTTCGCTCGTGTTCTTCCTTCACGAAATTATAAGTCACTAATGAATCAAATAATGCGCAATTTAAAGATACATGACGATTTTTTTGTCCATTTGTTTCTCTTCAAATTGAGTATATGATACGAAGGAGCATTTTAAAGTTCGCTGAATAGAAGGGTCGCAAATGTAATAAACGGACTGATAACGTAACTCATGATGAGTATAAATACCAAGGTTTATCCCAATTGGGTAGACAATCCTTAAACTATCGTCGATCAAACATCCTAATGTGTAAGTAACTATAAGTAGTTATAAAACTGATTACCGAAATGTCATTCGTTATCAAACAAGGAAAGTCAGCGTACGGACGGGCGATCGAAGGGAATACTCCGGAAATGATTCAAAAACTCGAAAAATAATATTGGAAGATGCTTATCTTAAGCAATCCATGGCCCTGGTAAGGTCTGTAATCCTTAAATTTTCACGTAAGTACATGGACAGTTATATTAAAACACAGATAATTTCATCACTCAGAACTGTTTTTCAACTCTTATTCTCGAGGCATTCACAGTGAATGCATTCGCAAGTTTTAATGTAAGTACATGTTTTGATTAGGCGTAACCCCGTAGTTCCTTTAGTTTTTTGTCTCATATGCACTTTGCCAGCTGTCATTTTATCTGAGCACTTTCTGTTCAAATCTCAAATGCATATAAAACGGTATTTTTTGAGTCACGGCGAAGGGGTCGTTTATAAAGTTTATACCGTTGTTGACGCAGCGCTGTTAAATTTTTTAGTAGATGATTAAACTGAAATGAAAACCTAGTACTGTGCAAAAATATTCAAAATACGAAAAACATTTGCTAAATTTTAAGTCAAATTATCAAATAAAACATACAAAAGTGCAAAACGTTGCATTTGCAGCGATGCAAACTTGAGACACCTTCGGAATAGTGAGATTTCCAAGATAATGTCTTCTGCCGAAATTGGAATCAAATGTTTATGATTGTTTTCATCTTATGTGTATAGTTATTAGCTGTGAAAGATGGTTTCAGGGCTGGAAGGTTGATTATCTGTCATGGCTTGCGTAGTACTGAGACACAGACAAATACGAACCGTAAGCGAAAATGGTCATCCAAACCAATTGGAAGAACTTTTGTATAACGTTATATGTTCTGTTTTTCATAAACATTTATCAAATTTAAATAATTAATTTTAAGGATTTTGAAAGTCGGCAGTAATAATATAAAATTACAAAGGACCTTCAAAAAGTGAAGGTGCCTGAAATTTGCACCGCAGTAAGTGCAACGGTCTCCAATTTTTCAATTTTTGAATATTTTTTGGATAGTTTGACCCTATGAACTAATAAATAAAGAGAGATCTGTATATAATAGCAAAACTTAACGGTGGAGATCGTTTTAGAACGAGACAAAGTACATGACAACAAAAGAGACACAAGTCGCTCTTACTGTCAATTAATGACAGTTCCATTTTCTATGCAGCTGAACGCTAAAAATTCATTATCGTGTAATTTTGAGTGCCATAAATAAGTTTTCGAATTTATTCACACATCGCAGAAAGGAAAATATTTCAAATACAAAAAGTGGTTCATGGCAAACATTTATTAGGAGCAATTTAAAAAAAATGATATGTTGATCGCTAGATATACAAACAACTCGTCGTTTCTTCGTGGAAATTTTTTTTTTTAGGTAAAAAATCAACCATAATATTGAGCGGATATTCCAGTTTCTGTTCCTACGTTTTCATTCTATTATTTTATAAATAAAATTAAATTGGTAGAAATTATATTTGTTTCCATCATTTGATTATCTGTCAAGAGGTGAATCAACTGTTGCAAATAAAATGCAATTCTGTCACGGGTGCTGTTTACTTGAGAACATAGAGGGAGGAAAAATTTAATTGATTAATTTATGTTTTTGATGAAAAGTTTATATGATATAATAATTTTTTTTATTCTGTTTTAGATTTTCGCAAAACCACGAGTTAAAATAATATAATACTTAAAAAATAATTCAGACAATATATAATAAAAAAACCTGAGTGTACGATAAGTGAATGGGGACCTAGGAAGTAGTGTTTTGATTAATTCATAGTGTTACTTTTTGCTTTTCCTGCCGAATAATGGTAACACACATCCTGCACTTACCTCCACGTATTGATCCCTGGAATTATAGAAAATCCTTCGGATATTTTTTATGGCTGAAGGTGCCTTAAAGTTAATTGCGAAATTAGGCTACGTTTATTAACAACTGATGCCTTGTTTAAATAGGTTATATGCCGACTTATATGCTTATATAATAGAATAATAAAATGGTGCAGTGGTGAATGAATGAATTGTTTGACTTATATCTAGGCTATACGAAACATAGCCATACATCCGTGTTTGTATTTGGAACACTTTCTGGCCGCTTTCTTCGTTATTGATTGAAAATTGAATTGATTGATATCAATTTTAATTCAAATGTCATGCTGTATGAAGTAGCTTAAATGCTGCCCCTATGAATGAACACCGCCTATGAATGAACTATCCCCACAATTGATTCTCACCAATACTTACTTTTACTTTTAATACGATAGACGCAGTATATAGCATTTCCTGAATTCCTAGTTCATTGGTTTGGCCTAACCTTTGGGATTTTATTTTGCATTTTTGAATTTTTTAACACTACACTATACTAGTTTGTCCTTCGAGTTTTATGTCTACTTAAAAAATAAATAGTGAAAAATTAAAAAACGTTGCGCTTGGAACAATGCAAACTTCAGACACCGAAAAGTGATCAAGAGTGAAATGATATTCGTTCGAATTTATATGCGCTATTTTTCAAAATAACCAACCCTGATTCAAAAACACTTTTCCTTATGGTCCCGCTTCTTTACAAATTCCATCTAAACAGGAGAGGTTTCGTATACTCCTTGAAGCGCCCCTCCACAGCTTTGATGGCTTCATCATTGGTTTTGAATTTCAGAGTTAAAGTTCAGAGTTATTTTTATCTAGAGCAAATAAAAGCATTGTGTAGATTTCTATTCAACTTTTGGAGCTAACATTTTCGCAACTCCTTCCATATTTTATAGATTGTTCGTCGTCTAGGAGGAAAAATCCTATAGGAACAACAGCTTGCAACACTCAATTGACACTACAAAATCTATCGAATTTTGAAACGCCTATATTAGAATTTCAAATACGCTACCTTCAGAATACCAAAAACATTTTCAAGAGTCCTTGAACATAAATTATGAAATTTATCGGCTATATCCTTGAACTAGTGCGATAAAGAGGACCTTTAGAGTTTTGAAACATCCTACCAACGCGAATCTTTTTGAAAATTCTTTACTGATTATCATAATTATTTCATATTTTAATATTTATACTGTCTTCGGGTATGCTAGAACTTACTGGCGGCAGATTTGTTCCAAAGTAGACAACCGTACAAGATGCTTTTTGTTTTTTATCTGGGACATGCTTAGCATTTGGAGGAAAAAACTGAAAATTGCATACATACAGATGGAAACATTCAATTTGTGCAATTGATGGCTTTACGAGCATTTGCACCTATTATTGCATTATCTATGATGAGTATTCAAAGGATTATTTCTGATGAGTATTCGAAGGAATCATGAGAAATGAAATTATGGAGTAAAATATTGTCAATTTTCAACACATTTATTTTTTTCAATGAAATCGGCAATTTCCGACGGTTGGAGATAGAAAAGACCCTTTGGCTGTCCTCTTCACATCAAGTACATGGTGTACGTTGCTCCATTTAACACATACACAGCACAAATGGTTTGCATAAATGCTATCTTCTTTGGCTTGCCTGAAGTTGGTACGCGGAGAAGTTCTGAATACCGTTTAAGGATGTTGAATAATTCATTTAGCCTTCAGCAAAAGCAAGGTTCACTGATCCATTAATCCGATTCATGTGAAATCATTTTTAAGGCGAAAATCTCTATTCAGATTTTTCGGTAAACTTTGTTCCCAAACTTTCAAGACGAAAAGAAAACATTTCGACGTAGCACGTAAACAAATCAATCACCCGAAGGATACGTGAAAACTTTTCAACAGATTGATAAATCATTTTCACTGTTAATGCCTTCTCATATGTATCGAATTAAACATTGACCCCAAAAAATAATCCCATAGAATATTTGGGAATCATGCCAGCACTGAAAGCACGCAAAGTCAATATGTATACACGCACACATACTTGTACATAAGCTCCTGCACACGGCGTGTAGTTCTTGACTCATGTCTTTAAATGAAATTCTTCGTGAGCTTCATAAAGAATCGAATCACGAAAACTGTGAACATGCTTTCGAATACTTTCGAATATTTCCGGGAAGAAACAAATGTGACATACTGTCGAGACAATAAACCGCATTTAAAACGACGTTCCAGGTCAGCCAGGATTGTATAAAAATAAAACGTTTCCTGTATTGGTTCGGAGTAAGAATAAATAAAATCCAATCAAGATCCTAGATTTCCTGGTTTTAAAATTTAAAAAACTGAAATTGAAAAATTGATGAAACCCAACATAAGACATGGCTGCAACTACACCAGAGCAATTTCGAGCGCTGAATTTGAAAAATTTTCACATAAATTTCACTTTCGGAAAAGCTGACAATACGTTTTTCTTAAATTGTTGTATCAAAGTTCTATTGAACCTTGATGAATGACTTGTATTAGGGTTCCTCATACAGTTCAAGACTAAACTTGACTGATCCGTCTTCTGATAATTGACTATTGATCTATGGCGTGGTATCTCTACTTATTTTCCTTGTTTGTTGACATGTTCAAGGTTGAAAATATCTCATATAAAAATATTTGATAGGAATCTTTAATTCAGTCAGAGATATTTACATTCATGAGATAATAGACTGAATTTGAAATCAACAGTTAGGTGTTTAGCTTTGCATTGGTACCAAGATTTCAGAGCCATATTTTCATATTTAATTTTACAAGAGGATATATGCAAACAAAAGGATATCATATACACAAGATGCTTCTGAATAATTACTAAAGATAATTTAATATGACACACTTGTTGACTTATGCATGTTACTTAACATATTTTAAAAAAACATTTGACTTGAACACTAATTAAAGACGACGGTGCTATTTTAAGACCGACGGCAAAATCATTTTCAATTTATGCTTATGCACAAGTTGCGGACGTATGATGATATTTGCAGCCATTTTGAAAAATTCATTCATCTTCAACAATCGAAATTTTGTACCAAGCTGACGAAATTGTGAAGGGACATTTTGCTACCTTCGATCAAATAAAAGCAACATTTGTCGATGCTAGTTTACTGTCGACCTATTTTTAGCACTTAAGAGAGTTTCTGCTGCAATATAGGACATTGGCACAACTATAATCTTCCGGTTAGAGTCGAGCAAGGAACGCTGCGCAAATATAGTGAAATAGTGAAAATATAATTTGAACGGACGGCGCTAATAGGGAACTCAAGTTTAATTCCCGGACTACCTAAAACTCAACCATAATCTCAGCTATATACATGATTCACGGCAATGTACACACCCTCTCAGACAGCACCTTAATATTCCAGGCAATTGCCTTTAGCAGATCAGGTGTCACACTCTAAGGGGGCACACAAAGTTACAGCTGACTGAAAAGAAGTGAAACTTACTTACGTCCTTAGCCCTGTATAGTTAAGAGGAACGAAAATGTGGATGAGTGAGTTAGGGGTGGTTGAGCCAATTAAAACGTGACAGTAGTGCCTTGAAACTACTACTATAAATACAACTATAACTTCAACAGTGACAACAACTACTGCTGCTACTACGACTACTACTATTACTGCTGCTACTACTTAAACAACATCACCTACAACTACTAAAAAAACAACATTCTACTACCACGACTACTGCTGCTACTACTACTACTACTACTACTATTACTACTACTACTACTACCACTACTACTACTACTACCACTACTACTCTCTTTTGCAGCTCAACCGAGCTATCAAAATGAAATCCAAACTACTCCCAGGAAGGATTAATCGGTGGGACCTTTATTGACATGACTTTAATGACATTCCAAACAGGATACACCATTCTGAATCAACATGCCAAACTAATCGAGCCGATGAGAAGAAGGCGAAGAAGAAGAGAAGAAAGCGAAGAAGAAGAGAAGAAATCACTTTCTTCTGATTTGTACGAATTTGTTTTACAAGCGCTTCAAATAACAACGACTGTGTTGGAATCGCAAAAAAGTTTTAGAATATGGGCGGTTGGGCGATCGGTTATGCTCTCCCTTATGAGAAGAACCACCGGCACTTAATACGATACGGAGTTTCATTTCCTTTAAGACGTCAACATTTTTCCCACTATGCTTTCGGGACAAAGTGCGCCTCTGATCAGGGAGGGCTGCAAATACTGTCTAGACTATATTTCGCGTGTGAAGGCGTCACAGGTATCACATGCGGTCCGCGGGCAAAATAATAAAACAAGGGACCATATATTTCTCATCATATTTAGGTAGGACTGAAAGTACCAGTGCCCGCTGAGCAGTTTGGACAGTTGAGAATTAGCCTCCCTATGCTTTCTACAAACTCTAAGACATTGTTCACATAGGCAATCCACCTGTCTCGCCCTCCATTTACTCATATTTCTTACCACAATGCTAGGGTCCTTCTTTCCTATCGGCTATCGGTATCTTCTACCTGTAAAGATTTACCTTCACTCTACAGTAAGTAGAACTATGGACCCACCTTTACGGTAATCGCCAAACCTCTTTGACTCTGTCCATATGAGAGACGCCTTAGTAAGAGCAGCTGTTCAGATTTTGGAGAGCTACAAGAGCACTGTTTCCATCAGACTCATGAATACGCGCCTTTCACGCGAGGTTGTCCCAGTATTAGCCATAAATTAGCTGAAAGCCGACATTCCTGTGGCATTATTCGAAGAAACTTGGACCTGATCAACGAAAATCATCTTGGAGTCAGTCATTAAGTAGATGTTTGTTTTTTTCGACGACTCGGTGATTGGTTCTTCAATGGAAACAACACGATGGATCCGCTTCTTGTTCAATATAACGACCACAATTTTCAGCGGTAAGCTAAACCCATCAACATTCATCCACTGGCTCGTTCGGCACAGTATGATACCTGGTTTGAGTTGCGCCTGTCCAGCAATTCGTCCGAACTACTGCTGCTACGTACGATAGGTAGAACTTCAAAACCTCGTCGTACGAAGCATTCAATAGGTTCGGGCCGAGAATGGAACCTTGAGAGACCTCTAATTTTAAATCCATTCTTCGCTTGGTGTGGTAATTTTAGGCTTATGGCCGGCGTTTGCCACTTCTGTTAATGCCTCCAAGCAGTTCCAATTCTCTCTCCGAGTTCCGCCTTGCTGCGCATCTAGAGCACTTTCACAGCGCCGTTCAGCATATTATAAAGGCCGATATCCAGGTGGAAGCTGCAGGTATCCCTTGATGCAGGTACCCCGTTGCTTTTTTCCAGCATTTAGCGAATAAAACCCTCCTAGAGCAGGCATTGAATGTGCTGAATACCATGTTAGGGCTATTTTCGTTCATAAGCTGTAGCACTTCTGATGGGATGTCATCTGTTCCCGTGGCCTTTTTATTTTTTAACGTCTGGACCGCTTTGTCCAGCTCGATGAAACTGAAAAACAGGCACAGCACATGACATTTCTCGCATGGAACATAGGGACGAAGGAACGTGAAGGCCGCGTTCATGCGCGTCCAGCAGCGCGCTCGCCTATTTCGAGTGCAATTTATTTGTGATCGCTCGCCGCTCCAGTACCCTGTGTATAGTAGGCAGAAAGGACTTCGAAGCGAATGTTTCCTCCGGGACTTTCCGAATAGGGACATTTCCTATTCAACCGCCTTAGTATTAAAGTCACCAGCAGCAAGGTTTCAACCAATTAAGGGTATAATAGTAATAATTAAAAAAAAATTATTGAAAGACTTTAGGACACTTTCAATAATGATAAATATTTTATTTGCAGAACAAGTTGATTAAGGTACTCGACAAAATTGCAAACAATTCAGTGCCTCTTTCGAGAAGGTTCGAGATCAATCAGCGATTTCATTTTAAGAAAAAAATTTATGTACCTTTCTATTCTTTTTACGAAAGATATAACTATTACAGCAAAATAATAATAACTCCCTAACATACCCACCAATTTTTCGGTTCAGACCAAACTTGGTCAAACCAAATTTCGAACAAATCCCATGGATTAAGTAAAACTGAGAGGCATACTGATTTTTAAACATAACAATGGCTGTTTTATTCGAACAATGCAATGAATCGATTGGGTAAAACTCCTGCTACACCTAAATATAAACGAAAAGCAAGCAGGGCAATTAAAATACACGCTCCTGATATTTCAGACTCAGTGATGGTGCGTGGACTCAAAGAAATGACAAAGCATAAATGTTAAATTGATGAAATCATATTCAAAGGTTCCTTAAAACGATCCCGAAAATGATCAAAACTAAACAATCATTCACATCCCTCAAAGGAAAACTTACCAATTTTGAACTTGCCAATAACAGCATTAATTTGTTACCAGAAGGTTTGCTATATATGAACGAAAAAATTAACTTCCCAGTGTCAGGACGTTTTATCAGTACGTGCAAAGTGCAAATACAAAACGCCCATGTGAAAAAGGGAATCAGGATATTGTCATAAAATGTAATCGTTAGGAAGAAGTGCAAACTATGGGAAATCGTACTGAAAGATAAAGTTTCGGGCAGTTTTCAAAAAACAGGGATTAAGAAACTGTAACACAAAAACTTTAAAGTAGTATCGAGCACTTCAAGGATAAGAATAAGACAAAGAACTCTACATTCTGTATACTTACTTTTGCTTGTAAGTCAAATTTTCCGTCGGAGATCGGTCCACGGCAAACCTTCGGTGTACTGAATTTTCAACTTTGATTGCTGAACGACTCAACTGCAAGGGCAGAATTTCCAATTAGAAAAGATAATTTGCCGAAGATTTCATAACTTTGACTTTGCCCCAACTCCAAATTTCTTGTTTGGATTCGAGCGCCAACGATCATCAACACAAAGAAATGTGGTTTTCATAGTAAAGTCATCAGAAAACTACTGCGAATAGATTATCATGCACTCTTGACCATAGAAAAGCATTTGACTCAATGCGGATCAATGGGCTCATATTTAAGTGAGAATGGTAGCATGTCCAATCGCTGTCCTTAAAACCCTTTATAGTTTTCTAGAAGAACCTCACAATCCCACCTAAATCCAATCCTATTACACTCTGGGGCCCAAAGGGTTCTAACCTTGGTCCCTGCGTGTTCAGGTTCTTCCTCCATGATAGCCAAAGCCCGAACAGCTCTGACTTGGACTTAATCATGTACGCAGACTACATCTTAGCCACCGCCACCAATAACCTCCCAACACTTCACCGCGTGAAGTCACGTGAATATCTCACTGTATTGTGAACAACATCGCTATAAAAAAGCGGGGACTAGAAATAAATGCAACCAAATCTGCATTAATCTGCTTCTGAAATGCTGGTGGCAAAGGTCACTTTTTAGCGTGTCCCAAAGTAGGCATCCTCCGATTCATCTTCGAAAACGAAGGCGAACTAATTACTCTCATAGACAATATTATATATATTCAAGTTCATTTCACTGAACTCTGTTTTTTAGTGTGGGAAGGCGTTAAAAACACGGAAATTTTTCTGCGTTTGGGAAATCAGTTCGGAAGTCAGTGCCTGAGTAGGGCTGCTGTATTTAAACGGGCCAAAGCATTCAAGGAATGCCGCGAAACCGTCGTATATGAGCGTCATGATCGTCGACCGCGAACCAGCATCACATCAGGCAACATTCACAGCGTAGAACAACTCATTTGGGAGGATCGTGGGATTTATGTTCGAGACATTACGGCTGAACTCGGCATCAGTATTGGCAGTGTAGAGTCTATCCTCCACGAACACCTTCAATATCGAAAAATAACGGCACGATGGGTTCCTAAACTGTTGAACTTCGAGCAAAAATTCACGCGGTTGGAAGTTTGTCGCCGCTTGCTACGATACGAGGTGAAAGGGGGTTTTTTAACGCGAATCTTCACTACAGACGAGACATAGGTACACTATTACACTCCCGAAAGCAAGGTGTCGTCTAAAGAGTGGAGGAGGAAGGGGCGCCAGTCAATGCGAAGACAACCAGATCCGCGGATAAGGTTATGTGTATTGTGTTCTGGGACCGGCGGGGCGTGCTGTACGTCGATTTCCTGCGCACCCAACGTTCCATCAATGCTGCATACTACTCTAACCTTCTGAAAGCACACGTGAAATCCACTTATCGCTCGAAACGGAGGAAAATTCCAGTACGAAGTGCGATTCTTCTCCAGGATAACGCGCGCTCTCATATCGCGCGTCTCACGCTCGATACAATATCGGAATTGGGTTGAGAGGTACTGGAACACCCCCAGCTCTACAGTCCGGATTTATCACCCTGCGACTACCACATGTTTGGACCACTGAAAGATGCCCTGGGAGGTCAAAGATTCAACACCGACAACGAGGTAGAGGAGTTCGTGCACATATAGCTGTCCGAGTTGCCCAAGGAATTCTTCGATACCAGCATCAAAAAGCTTCCGGAAAGGTGGACAAAATGCGTAACTAGTGAGGGGCAGTGCTTGGAAAAACTTTAAATTTTTGTAAATTTTTTCGATAGTAAATAAACGTGTCACAACATTTGTCTCGATCATATTCGAACCACCCTCGTAATATAAAATTTTCTAAGAACACTTGTAACGTACATCTGTCAGACAGATCCAAAACAATGTAAAATCTAAGATTAATCAATAGACATTGTCTTAGCTAACTCCAACCCATTCTAAATGCTATCTAACTCAGCTCTAAGTGGGGGACACGAACGTCCATCCTCCCAGGAACTTACTGGTGAGGTACCGGTAGAAGGGGAGTATAGACGCCTCCCACGTGTGTGATATTAAATCCAAATACACTATGAACTTTGATTAGCGTCACAATTCCTTAATCTAGACTAGTTATAAGAAGAGGCTTAGCTTTGGAATTTATTACAATTGGGAAAAGGATTAGTTTTAAGATTATATTTAATATAAGTTTCAAAGTAATTTGTGCTAATCTCTGTCACTAAATAAGCAATAAGAGCCAAAGGCATCTCCTAATTATGCAAAAAAACTAGCTATATATGTAAAATATATTCAAACCGACAAATTTATTTGACAGCTAAATATTAGGTTTATGCATAACCTTTTTCCGGTTTTTTGGTTAAAAAAATGGTAATTTTTTAGGAAAAAAAAACATTTTTCTACTATTTTACTACTACTGGCCTTTGAATTCTGCACATTTCGCCCAACTTTCAGGTAATTTATTAATATCATGCCAGAAAAATTGCTTGTCTTTTGTGACAAACCATTCGTCGAGCCACTTTCCAACATCCTCGAAATCGTTGAAGTGTTGCTCTGCGAGCGGGTGCCCCATTGATGCGAAAAGATGTAACGAATCCGTACGGCGACCCCAAATAGCACCAAGTTCGAGAGCTCGCCACCGCTGCGCTAAAATCGCAATAAAGACGTTGCGATTTCTTCTTCTTCCTCCAACCATCATTGAGACCAGTCCTCGAGTTTTCAAACAAATTTGTGTTTGACGTTATTTGTTTATACTGTTTTATTTACGTTAATTTGTGTGTATTAATGAAAATATTACAAGTTAAATTGCCCCACAGGAGTACGGCGGGTGCAGAACCCATCCAAGCGATTTCACTTTATCTTTCACTTGCTATGCTGTGTGTGACGACGTGTTGTCATGTAACAAACTCACTTTGCTAGGTCTTCTGGCCCATTCCGGTCGTTTTTCGATTAATTCGCGATTTAAACTTAGCATTTGTTGACGATAGCGTTGTGTATTAACCGTTTCGATGGGCTTCAAAGTTCATAATACACAACACCACTCTGTTCTCACCAGACACAGAGCATGGTGTTCTTGCCCAAGCGATTTGGCCTTGATGTTGACGGACCGACTTAGTCAGGTGAAAGCCACGATTTTTTCTGCTTCGGGTTGTCAAAAAAAATCCATTTTTCGTCACCTGTCACAATTCGATGCAAAAATGATTTCCTCTCGTGGCGCCGATGCATCATTTCACAAGTGAATTTGTAATTTTCCATTTGACGTTCATTCAAATTGTGTGGGATCCATTTACCGAGTTTATTGATCTTACTCATTGCTCCTAAAAGCCTACTAATCGTCTATTGTGACAGCTGTAACATTTTAATGGTTTAGTATGCGTGCCGCAAATTTTCTTCTTCAGGCACCGAATTCAACATGATTGATCAACAGAACTAACCCTTTGCACTCGAGGCCTTTTTCGCTTGCGCGAACCAGCAACTCGAGACGATTTCGGCCAAATTCGGCGAACACATTACAAGTAATTGGAAAACATTTATAAGCAAACAAACATATATAAATAATAAAATTTCACTAGTTTATTTATTTATATGTCGAAAACAAGAAATTTTATTACGTATTACAAAATTTTAATAAATATTACACTTTGTAATTAGTTTTGGTGTGATATTTTGTAAAACAATATCCAAGATGCATCCTAGGTTTGTCAGGACACGTATCACAGTAATACGAAATTTCCCGCCTGCCTCCAGGCGTGTAGCGGTCAGAACAAACCTTACGGTCCCTTTTTGGCCCTTTTAGAATTACGTGGAGCTTCCCGTTTAATCGGATTTCATCGAAATGCGACGTAGACGCTTGCTCTCGTTGCTGGCGATACGACCCTCTTAATTGTTCAACAAGTGTTTTCAAAAATCGTAGATGGCTCAGTGGCTTTTCCCCTTTTTTGTTTTTTTTCTAGTTTATACAAAATATATGAATTGATTAGGGAAATTTCCATTCCCCAGAAAAAAAGCTTACGCCACCATTTAAGCGATTTTCGCAGGAAACAATATGTTGACGCATATTGGTCCGCCCGATCAACACCGCCCATATTTTTTATATAATTTAATACAATATTGGGTTTCTTGACCATTATATCCACACCTCCTCGTGTGATTCTTTTGACAGTCGTCATTCCTGTGTCACCCGCCGTAGTCAAGCAAGTGACAACCCTCTTATTTTTCCATCCTAAAACTAAGGTGTTGTCCTGTCGATACGCGACCGTGGATTTTTTCGAAAAATTTGGCTTCTTTATTTCCTTGGGCAATCCTTTCCTGTTCGTTAAAATTGTTCCGGTAAGGTTACATTTTAATTTGGCTAGTTCTTGCGCTAAGAAATAACTAGTGTAGTAGCGGTCCGTAAACATATGGTGCCCCTGAGCACCTGGAATTTTTTCCAACAACATTTGATATAAGTGTATTGGAATTCTTGATGACACTGGTAAATCGGGTCTGACCAAGAGCTCTGTGGTGAGTGACCCGTAATATGGTAAAATGCAGCAAATGTAGCCAGTCTTTGAGTCAGCTAAAGCATAAACTCTGATACCCCATTTTGTGGGTTTCTTCGGATTGTAAGTTATGAACGAAATTCTACCCTTGAATTTTATAGTGGACTCGTCCACACATATGTGCTCGCCCGGGATAAAATAATCCAAAAACTTCGAGGTGACATAGTCCAAAAAGCAGCTTACGCGTTGTAGGCGCGTTCGTGGATTGGTGTTGCGTGTTGGAATAGTTTCCAGGTGAAGCATCCAGAAGATTTGGCTAAATCTATCTCTAGTAAATGTATCCGAATAGAAAGGAATATAACTGACGACATTTCTCGACCAATATTCTTGCAAATTGGCCAACGGCATCGTCCCCATATTGATTACGACAGCAAGAAATGCCCAGAACTCTTTGTTGGTCACATCACGCCAGCTTCGCCAAATCGAATTTGCAGATAGCGTCTTCCCTTCCAATTTTTTTTTGCATATATATTGGTTTCACAAACAATTTTTTTCACGAGGTCATTAGTGAAAAACAGTTTTAAAAAATCTATTGGTTGTTTTAAGTCAGAAACT
The DNA here is from genome assembly GCA_954870665.1 of Stratiomys singularior. Taxonomy (NCBI): domain Eukaryota; kingdom Metazoa; phylum Arthropoda; class Insecta; order Diptera; family Stratiomyidae; genus Stratiomys; species Stratiomys singularior. Next base: position 35,006,154 of record OX940879.1, read on the forward strand.
ATTCGTGTTACTGTGGGATTTCGGCCAGGTATAAATTGTACATTTGACGGCACTTCGTCGTAGTCTCCGCAAAGTTCCCATGTTGAACTGCTTGCACCTTCCACAGTTTCACTTTCAACTTCTCTTTCAACATCACTCTCAGCTTCACTGTCGCTCTTTATAATTCTAATTTTCCGTCGTCTTACACCTCTTACTGTATCACTGTCTTCACCACTGGATTCTTTCGTTTCGCGGCGTAATCCGTCGGAAATCGATGTAAGTTCATCATCCAAAGCGGCAAAATCGAATTCGTCCGAACTCGAGCTGATCTGATCTTCCTCCATATTTTTAGGGTTCAAATACTTTTTAGATACTGTAATTACTGCCAAGACTGTTTCAAGCGAATGCTACGCTGAGACTAACTAAATTGAGCTAAGATTTGGCTACAATGTAAGCAGAAAGTCCACGAAAGTACTTCCGAGAAAACTATCTTATCGCATATTGTAAATAAGGAGATCCAGTTACAAAAGACCATAGCGTCGTAGCAGCGTAGTTCGATTTAAAGTTTTAAAACACTCGGGCGCCGCAGCAGCGCCGATCGAGTTGCCACTTCGAATCGGCCGGGCGCCGTATCGGCGCCGCTCGAGTGCAAAGGGTTAAACAAACACGGTAGTTCTTCTGGTGGGCTCAAAATGGTTGTGTTGCTAGCTGAATGGCAGAAGATCGGAACGGTGTTTGTGTTAAATTATTACGCTGCGTACTTTTTGCTGGCACCGTCTCATAGTAAGACTGGAATAAACTTATGCATAGACCTGGTAATGTCAAATGTTACATAGTCGTTAACTTCTCACTATCAATTGTTTGAAGTCTCAATAAAGTTTACTTACTTAATCGCTGAACAACAAAGGAAGTATGACAAACTCAGGCAAATACTTCAAAAGGTGGGGAGCAAGGAAAAGGGATGCATCAGAATGATAGTTTATATGTTTGCCAGAAAAAGGTTTTCTTGAGCTTATCAACGCAGTAAGGAAGCTCGGTGTCTGAGTGTGTGTCAATGCGGCAAAAGAAGATAAATAAGTAGTTTGAGTATGACAAGCTACTCTCTGCGTTTTCTTAGAACTGCAGGTGCTATAATAAATCCTTGAATGTGAAACTGAAGGAGTAAAAGAGAGAAACCTAGCACAAAGCAGTGGATCAAACGACTCAAGGCTAGGTTTTCTGGTTTTAAGGGAAGGTTTAAGTCGGTAGGCCAGTTGTTTTGATTCACCCGGAAGCTAACGTTCAAGCGGTGAATAGCCTTTAATTTTAAAAATCTATTAAAAATCCCTATTAAAAATCAAAAAATAGGTTACTTTTTATTGAAACATTATTTAGACATTTAGACAATTTTTTTTAAATAATTTATTGGAGAGACAACATGAAGGAATGTTATGTCCCAAAAATAACGTCCACCAACAAAAAAATTTACTAAATCAACCGCCGAACATCAGACGGCGCGACTATGACGTGGAACACGTGGTATTTGTGCACTAATTTTCAGTAATTTATCTTGTACCCCAATATTTTGGGTCTGAATTTAAAAATATTCGTATGTACACACAAACAATTAATGCGTTAAGCATATGTTCACATTCACACAAGAGAGCAAAATCATATGGAGTCAACAACATTTTTTATGAAACACGCGTGGATCTATAATTAGTTAACAATCTTACGGATCGCATGGTTTGGATCTTTAATCAAAGGCGATTTTTGTCGCTATATTCCTCTTAATAATTCTAGAAGAAATTGATTTAAACAAGAAACGGACAAGTGAATGTCAGCGAAGCTTACACTTCCAAATGACCTTCTAGATACACCAAGTTCAATACGCTCATATGGAGGTTGCAAGGAAAAGTGAAACCAATAAAATCTACTGAATCGAACTTTCATACTCTAAGGTCTGGCATTGGTTTTCAATGAACCTTCGGAACTACGAATCAACATACGTGCACATGTTAGAAGTTAGTGCTCGTATGATATTGGAAGCAATTATCTCTGTATCGCCATATGTAGTTGCTATCAGCAATTTCGTCAGCTTTGTGAAGACAGACGAAAAACAAAACAAGACTAAGGACTTAATACAGATAACGAAACATTCGTCTCTGCTTTTTTGTTCAGAATGCGAATTTGACCGGTTTTGAACGTCACTATTTATTTCGGCCTCGCTCTTTGGCTGACGATAAGAGGCCTGTTTTCTTCGAAATGGAACACACCCCCACAAGTACAAGACGTTCCAATGTTGAAATGGTTCTTGCACAGCAGCCTTATTGTGAATAATGAGAAGAGTGTTGATGGAAGCTAATTAAGGTCGAAGGGGTCATTCCGACATAGATACGATAAGTGCTGATAAGTGGAAAGAGGATTACGGATTTACTTAAATCAGTCATTCTTCATAAGTTGCTTCTTTAGAAATTTTTCAGAATAATACAAAAATTGGTATTATATAATCTCCAACACTGGTTCGAAGATAATAATAATTTCAGTAAACAAAACATGTTTACCTTTCTTCTTTTGCAATCATTGTATTTTTGGAAACATCGATACGTACTTTCCAGCACAATATCGAAGATATTTGAATGCTATTTTACGAGCTTGGAGTACGTGATTCCTGTCTGATACACGTGTAAAATGTCGCACGTCGAATTTCACAATCCACGGGGAAATTGCTTGCAATAAAAGATGAAAAGTCTAAAAATATGGTCGGAATTATTCCCGCTTGCAAGTTACTCCCAGTTATTTTTTTCTTTTCTTCACTGTTTACCTATTATCATATTTTAAAATGTGCAGCAAATATTTGAATACAAACATTTGCAACAATAAATATTATTTGGAAGTTCAATATTGTCTAGAATTTGTTAAATTTAGACGGAAATGTGATCACGACATTTGCTGGCGCTTTATCGTGAAAGTTATTTCAGCGTTTTGGTGTTTTCTATCGATTAATTAATTATCATTATGTTGTCAAAAATATGTTTGACTACTTTTTAATTTACAACCTGAAAAATACAACATGAGAATGGCAAGCTGCTGCTGGGCCCATGACATGGTCTGGTAATTCACCTTGGGACAGAAAATGAAGCATATAATTGCAGCCGCACTTAGGTGGGTAATCAGAAAAACACACTTCCCACGTACATCGCACACATCATAATAGGGAATAGAGTCAGTGCTTTTTTAAGACAAAACAGAATAAGTTTATTTCGTTTTTATTTTTACTACTACTACTGCTACTACTGCTACTACTGCTACTACTACTCCTCCTACTACTACTGCTACTACTACTACTGCCACTCCTACCATAGTAAATTCCTATAAATGCAAGAAACAAACATTTCGGTTTACTTCATTTTCTCACTAATATTTTCATTTGTGTGTCATAAGTCATTATATGGACATCAAAAAATTGCACCTAGAACTAATCTCGTATACACATTAAGAAAAATCAACGGTACTAAATTTTCGACGCAGATCTGCGCTCCCACGTGTCTTAATGACAGTTGCAGTTCTAAAGTTTTCGCAAGACTGTTAAGAAGTTTTATTCGCACAGCTTATTTGAAAATGTCGTAAACAATGAGAAAAGGTTCCAATTGAAGAAAGAAAACTTATTGTTAAGCTCAAAAAGGAAGGTAAAAGTCATGCAGACATTGAAAAAATATTGGAAAAATATCAGGACACTAGGAAACAGTGGACAGGTATATGTCAGGACATATCAGGACGCCCAAATGACAATGACGATGAAATTATCGAGAGTGAAGAAGATGAGGCAGAGCCTGCACCAAACTTGAAGGCTCCGGTTCGCGAAGCTGAAATCGAGGAATCAAGCGAGTCTGACTTTACTTCAGGTAATGATATTAAACTTTCGGAACTGGCCCATGGAAGACAAAGTCAATATTATAAATCGGCCAATGTTACCACGTGGAGTTAAGAAGCACCTCCATCAACGCGAGCTGCTGTTCGAAATTTTTGCTTTAGAGCACCAGGCCCAAAAGGTGAAGCTACTTGCAATGCAAAGGATCCTGTGAAGAGTTTCGATCTTTTTCTCCCAAGATATTTTGAATATATTGGTAAGTTGTGCATATATCTACATAGAAAAATTACAAGAAAATTATCAAAGCGAAAAGGATGCCAAGTCCAACCATTTCATTGAAATGAGGGCCTTCTAAGGTTTGTTGTACGTAATGGGAGTATCGCGAAATGAACGGCGCAATTTGAAAGATTTTTGGGTTAATCCAAAAGGTACTGGGTTAGAAATTGTTTATACCTCAATGTCGATCAATGCATTTAGATTTTTACTTGGTGTACTAAGATTTGATGACATAACCGACAGTGAACAACGCCGAAATGTCGACGAAATGGTACATATAAGACAGATTGTTGAGCGGTTTGTTCACAACTGCCGGAAAAACTATACGCCAAGTAATTCTTTGGTGCTAGATGAACAGCTTGTTGGCTTTCGAGGGCGGCACATACAAAATAAGCCAGACAAATTTGGAATCAAGATTTTTATGGTTGCTGACACCAAATACTCATATGTGTTGAGATATATGTTGAAGCGCAACTTAAAAGCTCATTTCAAAACTCAAATAAAATAATTGACGTTGTCCATAGAGTGCTAAAGCCGCTTTACAATTTAGGTTGTAATGTTACAATTGGCAATTATTTTACGAGCCTGCCCCTTGCTAAGGAGTTATTGCAGAAGAGAATAACGTTTGTTGGTACAATGAAAGGTAATAGGTTAAGATTCCAAAAGAATTCAAAGCTTCTAAGACAAGATCCACAAAGAACTCAATTATTTGATTTCAAAAGGGCGCAACTCTCGTTTCATACGTTCCTAAATCAAATAAAGCGGTCAACGTGCTTTCTACAATGCATTACGATGCAACCACTGATCTCACTGATGAAGATCGCAAGCCCGAAATTGTCACGTGTTATAACCGCACTAAGTCAGGTGTGGAGACTTTTGACATAATGTGTATGCAGTACAGTGTTCTAAGAAACAGCCGCCGATGGCCCATTACAAACTTTTTTAATTTGGTAATTTGGTAATCAACCAAATAAACGTAAATCCAGAAACAATTGTAAGGCGTACCTTTTTACAAGAATTGTTCCTTAATTTGATAAAACCTCTTTTGATTCGCCGGACAACTGTAGAAACACTTCCTCGACACCTGAAGTCTAAAATCCAAATCCTCATAGGTACACCTCAAGACACACAGCACGAATTAACACCGAAGCTGGGACGGATCGGTCGATGCGCATTTTGCTCAAAATCCCGAAATCGGTCGACGAAAAAATTGGTGCAGGATTTAGAACGAATGGATGTGCCCCGACCATCAGGCAGTAGAATGCCTTGAAATTACGACGATAAGAAAAAGGTCATAAAGTCTCAGTAGAAATATGTTTTTTGTCGGCTATATGCATGGCACACTGACGATACTGCTTAAGTCACCAGACAAGGCTTAAGTCACCAGTCTGTCGGATAGGCGATATGGTATCTGAGCGAAACTTCGTCTTGAGGATGCATTGCTTTATATTGTGGTACGTGGCAGAACTTGCAAGGATGTACTCGAAGTTTTTTTTTGACTCAAAGTGAACTTTCAGCCATTTTTATGGCGTGTAATACTTGAAAACTGGCTGCAGTGGGATGTGAAGAGCTTGGGCTTTGGAGGAGCTACTTCTCTGGTATAATTTTATATGTTGAAGGCGTTTGTGATGTCTTAGAGGTTATGATAGATATAGGGTGTCCACAAGGCTCTATACGGGTGCACTCACATGAAACGTGATGACGGATGACCCTCTGGTACAAAGTAAATGCTTGTGTAAGGCATGTGTGTATGATGTTGACTTGCTCCTCTTAGTTGAGGCTGACGGCCACATTCAAGGTACGGTAAATGAACACTATGGTCTGAACGTGTCGGTTTTCCTTTTTACACTGATAAGACTGCAATGATGTTCCTGAAGAGTGCACTCAGTCGAGCATGTCCTCCATGGATGCGGTACGGCGAAGCGCTCTCAAGTACGCGACTACGGTCAGCTACTTGTCTGATCACATATTTGGTACTACTGACTGGTGAAAGATTGGCGTGTTTGCCTCATTTCAGACACTTCAAGCGCGGGACGTTTTATAAAGGAGTGGGAGTAAGGCGAGCTGCACTTCGAAGAATATGAGTGTAATGAGTGCAACATAAGGAGAATTATTGGGCCTTCTCGGCGTGTTATATTTTTGTGTTGTATCCCTGTGTGCCGAACAGGACCAACTGGTACCAATGCAGGTCATAATGGTGACCTCAAGGCTTGATTTAGAGATTATCCGTAAAGGGTACTTCGCTGTTGAAATATGTGACAGTGGTAAGACCTCGTTACAACGATTGATTTAACTTCAATTCAATCCTTAGGTATAGTTGTAAGTCCTATCTTAATCCCTATGAGTGAAGACTACAATAATCGCAAAAAGCTGACCAATAGACAAAAAAAAAGGATCTATTAGGTGTCTATTAGGCTTCCTATGAAGAATGGAGGACATCTCAACTACGAAATTTGAGATGGGACAGTTTAGTAGAAACTGACAGGAGACCTAGCATTTTTCGTATTCTTTTTGTAGATTGCAGCAACCATGTTCTGTTTCTGATTCTGTAGTTTATTCAGAAGTTTTATTCAAAAGTATTCGGCAATTAAATAAAAAACTGCTCGGACTGAAAAACAATGAAAATCCTTCCCAAAAAGACAATAAATCTGATGAATCGAGAAAGTATTATTAGAATTATTTCAAACAAATGCTGTTACATATGGCTTGAGCCGGTCAGATTTTTGAATTTTTTTTTTTTTTGATTTCTTGTCAAATTTTATTCTTTTTGAAGTATGCATATTGTTATTCTTGCATCAGCTCCTGACTGTTGTACAACGTGTATATATGCAATTTGTCCAATAAATTCATGAATTAAGCCTTTAAGTCAAGTTTTGGTGGTTGGTTTAGTGGTGGGGAACCAATCCGTTAGTCAATCAAGGGCAGCAACCTGCTAAATTTGACATTTTTTTATTGCGCTTGATCGATGGTCTGTCGGATCTCAGTTCAACATAAAGTGACATCAAAATTGAAAATACCATAAATCAACATCAAATTTTTGTTCAAACTTACGAAAATTCAAAGAAAATTTTCTTCAGTTCAGGACTTTATAAGTTTCAACGTTTCAAGCGTTTCAGTGAGGGTTGTGAGTAAGACAGAAACGATTCAATGCTAGACCAACTCCACATCATAGAAGTCAGATGCTTACGTGAACAGCCTTTGCAACCTGAGCATTGAAAATCTGCATCCGATAGTACTGTTTGATCCCTGCTTCACTGTCCAGGTTATTCCTGATCAACTGAATTTCGAAAAAATCATCTGGGTACGCGATTTCAAAATTTTCCGATTTCATGTTTTTCCTATCTAATATTTCAGGATTCATAAAGTCTCGCGATATACAGATGTCACAGAAATTAGATAAAATAAAATTTGAATATAAAAGCTCTGCTAAGCCAAGAAAACTCTCAAGAAATTTGGCTGTGATTTTTGCATCCATATTTTGCGATTGCAATAAAACAAACAACATAAGTTTTATAGACGTTGAAGTCTTTCGATGCGGCAAAGAGCCTGAAAATTTTCTGAGCAATCCTTAGGATCCTCCTGAAAGACTGTTTATATCTTCTAGTCGATACCATGATCTATGTTTTTAAGCCACACAGGCTGCAAGATCAAATAAAGAAGCAATACGCTCCGAGAAGATGTTGGTCATCAGGCAGTTTACGTTATTTCGGACAGGAGAATAAATCATGAAACTGTAGCTACCGAAAAACGGAAGGCTTTTCCAACGATTTTCTCGCTTCAGACAATTATTTTCTGTCAGAAGGATTTTTTTTCCATTGTAGCTTAATGCATGGCCATGGTGTAGTGCAATTCTGTGAACCATATTTTTAGCAGATTTCAGTGTATTGAAATATTGCAAGGCAATAATCAGGACAAGCCATCACAAAGCTGCAAGACGTATATCAATTGCTATGCAACGGCAATATAAATTTTTATTCTTCTTTCAAAATCTTTCAAAAATTTTTATATTTGAAACGAAAAGACACTCAAATAAATACTCACGGTTTAATGTATTCAAAAAAGTCATAAACGAGTGATCACTTACCTGAAATGAGAATATTTTAAATTAATGGAAAATCGCTGAGTTTGGGTTAGATAAGTTAAATTTGAATAAATGTAACGTCAAACTGGTCGTTCTTTTTTTTTGATGCACATAGCGGAATTGTTTTTCAGCATAATGCAAAATATACAGCAATAAACTCCTTTCAAATTCATTTAAATATTTAATAATTCTTCGTTTTCATCCGAGATTCTAGATGGACCACACCGTTTCAACGGGGTTACTAAAATGAAAAAGATACCATCAACGTTGTCAGTACTATCCATGATAATCCATCACTCATGACACAGAACTTACATATAGATGGCGCCGCTTAGACCAAATTTTTACAAAGAGCAAACCTTCAAACGCTATATGTCAAAAAAGAATAAGCGAATCACTCTTGAAAGACATGTATTACGTGTATTTTTTTTTTTTTTGATCGAAATTTCGTCGTATTTTGTCTGCTTTCTTGTATGCGTTTCGGCAGTGTGACATCTTGAGTATGTGGTTTTGTTCATGTTTGTGTATGTGGTTTCATTCATTGAATCATGTGTTGTGGTTGATGATAAAGAATGATTGAAGTTGAGGCATCAAATTGATAGTACAACCATTTTTAATGAATGGGTGGGTTCACATAGCCCCACACAGCTCCATCTAGCTTGGAGAAGAGATACAAGCACGGGTGATCTTAAATTAATAACGAAAGATTGCCGGTTGACAAAGAAATTCCGAAAACGAATGCTCGAGTTCTAAAACGATCAATGCGAAGGATTCTTACAAAGCTTGTAGCCTGGCGAGAATGCTTTCTGGAGTATATCGAAATTTTTTCGAACGAAAAACAAGTCAGTTGTGTCACCTATCCACGGACCAAACGGACTCCAATACGACACTCTAGGAAGACGGAAGCGTTCGCGGACACCTTAGAACAACAATTTCGCGGAAACTCCTTTCCGGAGGAGCAAGCAATCTTTGCGAAAACCAGTGAAATTATATCCTCGTGGCAAAATGAAGATTACTTCATAAGACCAATGGACCTTCACGAGACAAAGAAAATTATGTTGACTAAATAATCGAAAGATGCCTAGAGCGGACATGATTACAAATACAATGCTCAAAAGGCTTTCCGAAAATATTCTAAAGACAATAACCAACATAATAAACAAGCTTTTCCAATCGGGGAGGAATTGCCAAATGTGGAAACTAGCTACCCTAATAGTCATCCCCAAACCAGGTAGAGATCACAGATTTCCTCAAAATTAAAGACCTATCGTCCTCCCATTCTCTATTTCCCAAATTGCTGAAATCGAGTTCAAGAGACGGCCGATGATAAAAATATCACCCGCGACGAAGAATTTGGTTTCCGTACCAAACATTTCACTGAACTCCAGTTCAGCAGGGCGTTTGAACATATAGGCAACGGGATTAATCGAACCAAATCGACAGGCTTCGTTATGTTTGACAGTTAAAGAGCCTTTGATAAACTCTAGCATTCAGGACTAATCTTTGAAATGCATGAACTTGATATCCCACTTCTAGTCGAACAAATTGTTCACACACTCCTCAAAGGCAGAACCTTTCGTGTCAGGATTGACAATCATCTTTCAAACATGCGATCAACCGAAACTGGAGTTCCGTAAGGATCACCTATCTCACCAATTCTATGCAGTCTATACACTGCGGATTTGCCTACTCTGGCTGATGATACGTTTATAATATTATACACAGATATCAGATATCATCAAGTTAAAACTGCAAAGCTCCATTGATATTCTACTACCGGAATGGAAAATAAAACTCAATAAGGATGAAATCCAGGCACTGTTCTCATTACAAGGAAAAAGCTACATTCTTGCCTATTACAAGTTAATGACGAATAGATAGCATGGAACGGGAAAACAATAAACTTAGAACTAGCAATTGACCGACGCCTTCCATGGAATGAGCGCATATAACAAAAACGACTATACTGTTTGCAAATTCTCGCATTCTTACAACCAATCCTCAAATCAGAACATGACCATCCAAACGATTCGATGTACTTGCTTTACGATATCCGCATTCGTAGCCTTTTTTGGCCTTTCAAACCGAGGTGCCAAAAAAAGGCTTTGGTGTTTTTAAGACCCATTTTAAATTCACTAAGCCCCAGATAAATGTTTTCCCGTAGGAAAACATTTCAGCAACCACTGCAATGATTGTTTAGAAGCTGTTGACATCAAAAAACAATAATTGTTTACGAAGGCGAAAGTAGCGTCACTCAAACGACTGTAGCTTGTAAACGAAATGTCATAAAACTTCAAACAGTATCTAGTGTCAGATGAGCCTCTTGAAATGAGGCATGTTCATTTTCTAGTGGTGCCACCTATTGGAAATCCCGGGACTGTTCAGCCCATGTAGCACGGCAGCGTTGCCTTTTACCAGATATCGAAGACAAATAAAAAAGCTCTCCAGACATTACAGATTCACACGTTTGATCTGGTCCTGATGATCTTGAAAGTCAGATCCAAAGTAAGAAATCCGTAGCTCTACGTATATGTATCTATAATTTAATCTCTGATATTTCATTACTGAAGGGTATGGGCGCTTAAGGGTAAGGGTATAAGCAAGCATCGAAAAAATGTATTAAATTAAAAGTCAGTTGCAACGATAAATAAATAGATAAAACTATTAATTTAAAAAAAGGAAAAAAAAACACGAAAATAATAAAGTTGCAGAAACCATAGTTGCCTAAAATCTCATATGAGTACAGAGCATTTAACGAGAGGGCAAAACCCATCTTCCAAAGCGTTGTGCGGATTCAATGACCGAAGAAAGCCTTCTGAAATTCGAAGGATGTGATCAAAAGATCTAGAAAAATTTGCAGGCGAGACATCCTGACCATGTCCTATAGAGATCATCAACGACGATGACAGATTCGTCCTGTTTCACTTTTGGTTTTAAATATTGGCGATCAATTTTACAGTTCTATGCATCGAACTCAAGCTCTGATTTTCAATTTAAGTCAAAATATGATCAGAATACGTTTTAAACTTCGCATTCCAAATTCATCATTCAAAAAAAAAAAACTTATCATTTCAAAGTCCGTGGATCTATTAATTGCCAACCTATTTATGTTAGCCTCAATTTAGCAACAGACAGCAAAACAACAAAATTAAAAGAAAAACGTTAAAGGCAATAATTTAAGTGACAATTATAATATAATTGAAAATTGTTTACCATATGTCTTACGAAATCGTAGATACAGAATGATTCATGGTGGCTGTTTTTTCTTAAGATTGTCAGACCGTCAAAAATATTGATGAAAACAAATGAGCTAGAATAAATTCTGCTTGAAAATAAAAAATAAAAATAGTTATAAGTGTTTGCAACATTTCACATGGCTAATTTTGCAAACATTGCTAAATTGTAGTTGTTAATGTTGACCAAACGTTTCGGCAAGTACAAAAATCACAAAATCTTCTCTCTACTCCACATTAAAGCCCAAACCATTATTAAAATACGAAATGACGGGACAATATGTGAAAAGTTTATTACATATGAGGAACTAATTCTTCTGCAAACAACTCGATATTGAGTCAGTGCAATGAAAAATTTTATCAGTTTTATGATAACAAAGTTTATATCATCACTGACTGTTATGATATAAGAGAGAGAGAGAGAAAAGGAGGACTAGGACTATCGAAACTTATCTCTAGTAAATATACTGTTTAAAACATATGCTTACTCGTATTATGAGTACGTACGGTTATCAAGTCTATTTATATTCTAGACTATGTAATCAGATTAAAACAAAAACCATTTTGATGTAAAAAGGGTGAAATTTGCTAAATTTTTATTTGTGTTATCAAACGAATAAGAAATATTGTATTGATTTTAGATAAGATCACAAAGATAAATTTGTTTATTCCAGGGTTAATTCTGTTGAGCAGACCATAAGGCTCGACGGTTTTAGATAAGAAATAGAACGTGGGTAGTGATGCACCCCAAATTTACGTTTCGTATAACTGCTGAACGATTATACAACGAACCAAAATGTTCTTCTTATGTTGCTCATTATTAAGAAATTTACAGTTGACCCTATAAAAAATTATTTCTTACAAAACAAGAAAAACAAATTTTAAGCAGTTCTTTTATTTATTGTATTTTAGTAATAATTAATTCACACTCCTGCAAAAACACGTTCCTATCTTATCGTAAAATTGCTGAATATAAGCCTTGGTATGATAATTTTGAAAAATAAAAATAAACTTTAATCAATGTTTAATAACATCAAAATATTTTCAAAAACGTTTTTTGAACTTATCACTCCTAACGCCATTCAGATAAAGAAAAATGTTTATGGTATTTTGCATTGAAATTTTCGAAGAGAAAGAAATTCAGTAATTCCATGTTTCTTTTTTCACAACAAAAAAAAAAAAGCAATAGCGTGACTTGAATATTGTTTTTATAATCCTAATCAACATTCAATGCACAATGATTGATATTTTTAATTTATAACAATGAATAATGGTTTGATTTCAGTGTTATTGTTTCATACTTTCTTATATATGTATGCATTCTTGATATTTTATCTGAAACATTTTATTCTTTACGATCACGCCATTTTTGGTAATTCCCAGAATTTCCCAAAAACAAATGAATTGATTTTATGTAAACGTCATCGTTTGATGTCAATTTGATCCGCTCTTATAAGTAAATAAAATAGTTTGAGTCTAAATTTGCTCCATCCTTTTTCAATATTTTTGTTTGAATAATATAATTTATACAATGTTTTCCGCAATAAATTGAAAAACATGCATAATATGCATCCAGCGGTCGCAGGCCTTTGCTTGACAGTGACCTTATCTTCCTTCAGGCCTGATTGGGTACCCTGCGCTCAGTCTGTCAGTATCAGATGACTTAGTAATGCAAACAAGAACAAATAAGAGCAAGTAAGCTAGAGAAATGGAGCAATATTTATAGTTCCTATATTTTTACTTGTCAATACTTGAATTTTTTTGTGATTGTAGTTTTTACGTTTCTAGAGTTTTTATTTGTTTTTGTTTTCGATAATTTGACTGAAACTTTTGTTAAATTTTATTCCCAAATTTGATTTTTTTCCACTATACTAGGTTCTCATCCCATTTTAATTATCTACTGAAAAGAAATAGTAAAAAAATTGGACAGTATTGCGTTTGCAACGACGCAAATTTTAGCACCTGTTTCCAATGGATGTGAGCTGAAGCAGTTTAATTATCGATTTCTTTTAAGTCAATTATTTAAAAAATAAAACATGGATGCTTGAAATCAGTTATGCGATTGTTTTATATTTGTTTCCCTTAAGGTGCAATTTCATAGTCTACTTGTCGTACAACCGCGTCTATCTTTTACCAAAACTTTTTAACAGGTAATTTTACACGACTAAAGAAGTTTGTCATAGACGAAAACAAATGACAATCACTCATATCACGATCGCAATCACAACAATGTATGCCTTTATGATGTATGCACAAGAATCTTCCAGTTGGATGCAACACAACTATCTTCCGACAGGTCAGTTTTGGCTGCTTCCTGTTAATTGATAGCACGGAATCTTTGTCTTCTTGAAATGCAGCGAGCTTTGAAAGATAGAGAGCTTGTAAATCAAGCTTCAATGTATACGAGTCAAGAGAGATCGTGACAGCTGGCTTCTGACTTTCAATGCATTTGAGAATGCGTTTTAATTCTGTGGGTTGAATGTGGTCATTTTGCCTGAATAAAAAATTTAAGAGAATTTTATTGCGCGTCCCTCCGCACTTAAGTCTTTATGTCCTATATCCAAAAAGTTCTGGTTGTAAACACCAAGGTAGCAGTAAAATTCCTGTTAGATTAGGAGTTAGTTGGAAATGTTAGGGCTTGTTATCGTAATTACACTTAATTACGGATGCAATCAAAAAGGACAACTTGAAAGAATAATACCGAAACCAGTTTAAGAAACAGAGCACGAGGAAGCTGATGGTGTCCACTATCAGTCAGAACTTGCAGATCCAGGATTAATCTAACATTTTTGAAGAAATATTAAAAGCGAAAAACTGCATTGGAGATTTGAGAACAATTTTCTTGACGCAAATCGACCCAACTATGCTTGGACTTGCATCGAGCCGTCGAAAATAATTGTTTTTGCAGCAATCAAAGGTTATCATGGTGCTTTATAACAAAGAATTTTTTGATATGCGTTTGCAGGTGGAAATTTTGCTCGAAATACTCTTGCAGATGGAAATTCGAGTCAAGATGAAGAAACGCTATTTGGATTCTTGCAAGAAAAAATTAAAAATTAATTCGAACAAATAATTTAAATAAAGTTCATTATATATCTAAACATTTTTACTCGCCATAAAATTATACACAATGGAAAACATAAATTAAATAAATAGAACAGAAGCAAAAAAAAAAACAACAATTCATTGAGTGTTTATATTCAAATAACAAGACAGCATTTGGAAAGAATAAAAAGATGATCTTTTTTGTCATTTTAAAGGTTTTTATATTTTCACGCATTCAAAAACGCGATACAAATGTCAGACATGAATTTTTGCGGGCTAATTGGTGGCGTTTAAAACAATCTGAGCCGCAAGACTTATTTCGTCTTCATTATGTCTGGGATATACGCTGCAGCGTTTCACATGATTTCTACGCTTTGAGTTTCCATAGGTTGGTGAGTTTCTTCAGGAAGTAAGGGAATACGAGGTTTGTTCAAAAAGTATCGCGAATTTTGAATTTTCGAGGGCTACGTATGTTCGATTTTTGATCTTTTGGTAGCTTTATGTTGGTACTCATGACCCTCACTTATGTTGACAATTCCGGCCGTTTTGAATGTCCAGTCAGTTTTTGACAGTTATTGTGCGTGGACGTGTTTTAGCTTGTCTTCGATTTTCGTCTATCCCGAAAAATGGATCTAAGAATTTGTATTAAATTTTGTGTGAAGAACAACTTAAAGTGCGCAGATGCATTCAGAATGTTGACTGTTGTATACGGCGAAGCTACTTTGGACAAAAGCAACGTTTATTGGTGGTACAAAATGTTTTCAGACGGACCGAAAAAAGCACACCAAGTTCGGTCGAATGTGAAGGTTTTGCTGACAGTTTTCATCGATTTCAGGGGCGTGGTGCATTATGAATTCTTGCCGCAGGGTAGAACGGTCAATAAGGAATACTACTTTCAAGTAATGCGCAATTTGCGAGAAGCAATCCGCCAGAAACGCACGGATTTGTGGAAGAACAAAAATTTGCTTTTGCGCCATGATAACGTCCCTGCTCACATATCGTGACTTGTGCGCGAATGTTTGGCCAAAAACAACACTCGAATAATGCCGCAGCCACCGTATTCCCCAGACCTGGCCCCTTGTGACTTTTTCTTGTTTCCGAAACTGAAGAGGCCCATGGAAGGACGATGCTACGCCACGATTGAGGAGATAAAGACGACATCGAAGGAGGAGCTGAACAAGATCACAAAAAATGATTTTTCAAAATGTTTCGATGATTGGAAAAAACATTATCACAAGTGTATAATGTCTGACGGGGATTACTTTGAATAAATAGCTAATTGAAGTTCGTTTGGATGTTGCCGCAGGCCAAAATTAATTCTGTATATACGAACGAGCTGAAGATGGCTGTTTACAGCCGAAACGCGTCCTCGAAACCAATCAAGCAAGGCCCGGCGGACCAAGCAACACAGAAATAACTAATTCTTGAAAAAACATGAAATTCGCGATTCTTTTTGAACAAACCTCGTAGTTTTACATCTTTAAGGTTCCACAAGCAGTTTTTTGAATGTTGATTCAGATTGCAAATCTGACCGTATTAATCTCCATGCATGACATTTAATAAATTTTCGAATTTTCGTTAGATTATTTGCCAGATCATTTGCCTTGTAAAAGGCATTTAAAGCAAACACAAGGGATGTTTCCAAAGTTCTGAGAATTGTGCTATAAATAAGATATGAAACATTGTCCAAATAAGTCTGGACATGTTTTTGCAACTATCTAGTACAATATTGTTCAGTCTGATTTGGGAGTTCGACTAATACAGACGCATTAAAGTAAGAAAGACGCAGTAAAATCTCAAAGAGCAATGATTTTCTTTTTGTGGAGAAAAACGTTTGAAAACATCAGGAATTATTCAGCATCTGCAAGAAGTATTTGATGAATCTGCAAATCAAAAAGTACTGTTTATCGGTGGATTGATCGCTTGATAAGGTGTAGAACATCACTAGAAGACTATCTACTCTGTGCGCGCCCAAGCACATCCTCAACTAAAAGGAACATTCCTGCTGTCATTCCCATATATAATATGAAATGTTATTATTGTCAGTTGATAAACTTTTCCTGTCGACAAAAAAATGTTTTTTTTTTATATTTGGACTTTTGGTGACAGTTTAAACAGATTTTCAACCAAAACCATGATTTAAGCTCCTATAAAAAAATACTTGGAATCAAAACCCGACAGCTTTACTTTGCGAAAAATGTGTAAAAAAAAGTGTCCCAAAATCAAATCAATCGGTTCGGTAGATTTTGAGTGAGTGTTTCCACCGAATTTTAAAAAGCAAGTTGTGTTTTGTGTAAGGCCTCCAAAGCATCGCTTCAAAAGTGTCGCGTTACTTAAATCCTCATATATCGATTTTATAGGTGGCTTGGAAGTACGGTATAACTAGATTTGAAAGACTTCAGACCTCCCGTTGCTGCAGTTCTATGCAGTTCACACCACGAATCTTCGCCCCTGTCACACTTTTGATGCATTGGATTCTTGTCTGGTGAGCTATTATGGAAAAAAGTCGCCCAAAATAGTATTTTTCATTTTTTTCCACAGACTCATAACATGAAAAGCCCAAGGAATAGTACACAGCAACTTGTTGATTATTTTTCAGTTTTCAGTATTTTTTTTAAGAATATCTTTTGAACGCTCAAATAAAATTCCATTGCTTCAACGGCTATACTTCCAGATGGACCAGTAATATTTATTTGACAATTTCCTTTCGCGACATGATCAGAATGCTAATTTTTGTTTCCCGCAGAATTTAGTTTCCTCCTTCAAGTTTTACAGTCGTTACAGTAAGCATTTTTGACAAAAATATACAGAACCTTTCTATTATAGTAAACAATCAAGGAACACACGCCGAATATAGAAGCAAATCCTCGTTTCTGTCAACTCCGTTCTATTAGGTCTACCGAAAAGTTCTGTCCGATAGTGTCACTTTAAGTTTCAATCCATATGCACATGTTCGTTTGAGACATGACTATATCTCTTTATGACTATCTCGCTTTATCATTGCACAAACTAAATAAATTTCAGTTTCAACTATAAATTATCTCTGGTTTACAAAATACTTCAGAAATTGCTTGGTTAACGTCAATCTGATTTCAGTTAAGAGTTATGTTATTAAAAACTTATTACTTATTTTTATTTTCAAGATCCTAAAGTTCCCATTCCATTTAAGGTTAAATTGAGAATTCCTGCGGAAATCTGGAATAAATGGCTTCCAATTATCGAATATATTTCACAGAATCACCTTGGGTGTGGTGGGTACCACATGTTTTGTATTCATTAAGGACGTCATATGAGGACGATACAAATGAGGCACCCAAGTTTTATGTCCTCAATAGTTAGCAAACAATGGGTAGGGAGTGTTTTCGTCCGAGGCTAGCAAGAGAAAATTTTTTATCAACATGAAGAGATGTTACATAGATAAATCAGAGCAATCAGGCAATGATTACATGAGCCCAAGTAATAGATTCTGTCATCTTTTTATCTATTAAATTAGCTACGGGTGAACCAATGTGCTGAAATCAACCAAAGGAATTTATTCGAGTTTTTCGAATATCCAATTTTTTAAAACTTTGAAGACTATGTATATGTAGACTATGTATATATACTCAATCTATACATAAAGATGCACATTAAGCGTACTTTTGCATGTGTATTAACAGATTTGACAAGGTCAATGCAATATACTAACTACAAATGACGAAATAACTACATGTCTGAAATGAAATATAATGGTAACAAGTAAACAACCATAATCCTGAACAATATTCAAGCACTTAAACCGAAACAAGCATCTATAACTATTGAGAGATTATAACATAACGTCCATGACAACACTACATTCAGTTGACTTTGAACGGTTACCTAATTGTGCTGTCACAGTTCTGAAATAAACTGAAACTTCTCAATTATAATATATGTACATAGGTCTGCATATGTTTATTTATATGGGAGTAAATATAACAATCTATTACTGACAATAGCACAAATAAAATTGTCTCTAATATCATACACATACAAACCACGTGAAACACACATGTCCGATTCACAATTGTTCACAGCTCAACAATTAAAAATATGAAACTTACATCGAAATATTTTCATTTAACTATTCAACATTCTCTATATTTCAATGGGAAAGTACAACGGTTCGTACTAATGACCTATTAAACTTTCCTACATTATTCGGATTACATTTCAATTTTCCGCAGAATTTCCAAAAACTTCTTCATGGTCCAACAACTTCTGATCAGTAGCGAAAACATCATCGTATCAATGTTTGTTTTGATAATGACTAGGATGTTGTTAGCCATAGGAAATTTGTGTAATCCAATAATATTTATGATAAATTCTAGACGATATTAAGAAAAATATTAATAAAAAGAAAATAACAACGCATAAGAATATCGAATCTTCACTATACTCTACGTACGTTCACGTTGAGACATTTATTCGCTATAATAGATCCCACATGCTGACAATTTGGCACTCATCCAGGTAAATATTAGCAATCTATTCGCTCACATTATTCAACGTTTCAAAAATTTATTTTTCCTTTTCCTTTTCGAATAAAATCTTCACCCAATAATAGAATAAAAATAGACTTGTGCTAAAATACTTCAACTTTCCACAAAAAAAAAATCTTTTTTCATTCTCATGCTGGTAAATAAAAATTGATGGATTTTATTTCTTTCGAGGAGAAAGACTTGAAATTCACAAAGTCATCATGTGACCAAATGTTTACTTGCCAGATATATCTTGAGACGAAGGAACATTAACAGATGTGTAATACGAGGCTCGTTCAGTAAGTCGTTAGAAAACTATGGGAAAACATATGAGAGTGGGTAATTTTTGATATTTCTTCAACATAGTCGTTTAACTATCTGCGCTTCTATTGTTTTGTCCAGCATATCGGAAGCGCTGAAACGTTAAAACTTCGGCGGATCCTCGCATTATTTTGCTTTAAGAGTGCATGTATACTTCACCTAGTACCTAATAAGGGTCTTTTAAATGATATGAGGTATACAACCTCTTAGATGTCATGTTATTCTACAAATAGGGCATCGTAAATTCATTCTTTTTCCCCCCTAGCACTACATTCTATTTCGACTCTTAACTTCCTACAAGTGTCTACATAGACACGGTAAGAGACGCGCGCTAAGACCACCCCTTCACCCTTTCCAATGGTTTTTTTCCCCCATTCCAACTAGTTTATGAAGAATCAAGGTAAGACGCATTCTTATAAATATCACGTATAAATAAGCATTTCTCGGGGCTTCGTATCACATTCATAACCGGCAACGAAAAAAGCTTCTAGACAAACACTACTATTAATAATTTTTTTTTAAATATTTAAAATTTCGATCCCAAAACAAACATGACGTTTCGAATATACAAGAAATTTCGAAAATGCCAAGATTTATGTCGAAATCTTGGCATTTTCACTGAGGGCGCTAAAATTCTGATTGCAGGTGACGGCAGCCATTTTGACGTATCGTGGGTGTCCTGGATTAAAACTAGTCAGATATTTTCACAATCTAGCGGCACGAAGTAATTTTCCTCAATTTCGTGTTTTTTTCGTAGTTTATTTTAATTTTATTTCAACAAATCAAAACATAGTCTCGACGTATTTGACTATTTTGAAAATTTATTTATTCAGATTGATTAAAACCTATATCGAATCCTTCGACCAGATTCACCGTAACTACCATTAATTGCGAAACTTCCACTGGTATTTTCTTCTCCATTCCAAATTCCTTCCTCCTTTGCCCAGTAGAATTCTAGTTGCAAAGGTTGTTGGCGCTCTCATTTCTTAAAGGCCACATACATCAGGAAGAATTTTGTGACGTCTTGTTGTTGGTGTATCACGCAAACTTGTAATAAACGGATCTGATGAGATTTCAAAAGTTATTTCCAAATGGCCGAGCTACGGCTTGGCGTAGACGACTGCATTGACATATCCCTAAAGTAAATAGTCCAACGGTTTTGACGTACAAGTTTTTGCAGTCCAGTTCACATGTCCAAAACGAGAAATTATGCGCCCATCATATGCTTCATTCAATATGTCAATGGTTACGCGAGCTGCATGGCATATTGCGTAATCCTGTTTAAACTAGTGGTCCGTTCGAGTCCATTCTGCAACAAGAAACCCATTGATCACAGCTCTAAAGCAGTCAACATTAACTGTTATGTTATTTCAGCATTTTCCAGACATGTGGACAGATGATTCCGCCGGCTAATAAAGCACACCATAACAGTGACTTTCTTCGGATATAACGGTACTTGGATAACCGCCTGTGGTTGCCTATTCCTCCAAACGCAGTAGTTTTTTTATTGACGTAGCCATTCTACCAGAGAAAATAAACGTGAAGCAGAAACGATCCATGGTTAATTGAATTAAGTGTTCTGATGGAAGATTATAACAGCCATAAAATTGACGGAGATGACAATTAGTTTCTCGAACAGAGCTATGTTTTTTTAGAAATAAATCTGAACAATTTCCAGATGCCGCTCAGGCGTTAACCTATTCACGATAGAATAACAAACCAACCTAACTATAAAACGTATAACAGTTGTCACGCCATATATAGCATTAAAAAGTGTTGCCAACTTATGATTCTATGCCTCTAAAAAATCACCCTCTACTTACTCTTGTTCCGTGTTTCTTCCATAAAAATTAACAATATACACTCGTCTTATCTTTACTCTTCAGTGTACAAAGGTGCGAGCCAGGATTTTTATTAAAAATATTTCAAAACTAAAATTTACAAATTTGTATGAAAACTTAGTGCCGCGTTTGGAACTGACAATATTGCAGGTTTCTGATTAAAACCATTTTAGGAGCTCAATTCGCTAGGTTTCTTTACTTTATTTTGATTCAGTTATAATATTATTAACTTATGTTCGTTTCCTAACCTTAAACAACTTCCGCTGATATCTGAGTTGAAGGGAGGTGTGTCAAGTTTGCATCTTTGCAAATGCAACGCTGTCAAATTTTTTCAATTTATCTTATTAGCAGATCCTTAAACTAAAAAGAAAGTCTAGCAGAGTGGATGAAATTCAAATATGTAAGGAAAATTTAACAATCACACTATTCAAAAAACATTCAATAAATTTAAAAAAAGTTAAGCAAACTTCAGAAACCCGTCGAAGAGGGGTTTATGAAACAGGTACTTGAGGACCTACTTGAGAAACCTACCCAATTTCATGTAAAAGAATCATGGGAACCAAGTAGACATTTATAGGAGACTAAACTAGACAATAAGACAATTATAAATGGAAAATTATACTTTTTTTTAAAGTTCACCTCCTTCGCACGTCTAGTTTAATTTAACCAAAAATGAAGTTGGGTATTGTCACGTTACAGAAACCCACCAAACGACATCACATTGATTCGAAAAGAAAAAACGGAGTGGTTTCTTTCGAGCGCAATTTAACCCACAATTTTCACCCTACCATCATAATTTTCATACCATTCGACGGGAAATTTGATAATAGGACACTATTTGGCTAAGTTTTTTTTCGAAAAAACCATTTATTATCGCCTCTCACTCATTCCCACTCCTAAAGGTAGAAAATCACATTCGAAAATCGACCATACTGGGTCACCAAGCAACAATATCTATAGACCTAGCATCAAATTGGCTCCTGCATGTATACCGTAGTTGGCGTAGGAGGAAAACGATTTTCACCTCTCACTCATTCCCCCTCCTAAGGGAATTTCCGTGAAATGAAACCCAGCCTTGTGGTCAGAACCTAGGTTCTACCACATAACGGTCCCAAGCCCGTGTAAATGGGGAGGGTAGGCGTTAGTGTTGTTGGTCCTTTGTCGAGTGGAATTGTTGATATAATGAAGTGACGACAGACGTACGAAATGACAGTATATGTGTGTAAATGTCATGCTGAAACCGATGAATAAAGTTATATGGGCCGATGGATGTGCAGTTGGCAGGGTCTGACTATAATGAGTACCGAAGACGTCACTTACGGTTGGGGCCCGTAGTGTACCGAGGGAAAGTTATAGCAGCCTTGCCTCTGTTATCGAACTAGTTGACTGGTGTACTGAAGGACATGATGAAAGTTGTAACTGACGATTGACTCCAGGGATAGATGATTTGACTCTTGACTGAAGGCTGAAGGTAGATATGACGAAATTGACGAACTGTATGTTGACTGTTATGCAAATGTCTGATTGTCCGAAGGAAATCCTTGATTCCTGAGGAAGATGTATGGAAAGAAGAGTGATGAAGTGGATGGATGTAAGTTTTGCTGTAATTGCAGAAAAGTAGGTGGAAGAAGTAAGGCAGAAGAATTAGAAGTAAAGTTGGTAGAAGAAGAGGATGAAGTAGAAGTAAAGTTGATAGTAGAAGAAGTAATGAAGGCTGAAAAAGAAGAAAAAGAAGTAGAAGTTGTAAAAGCTTTTTGCTTGAATTTCCGAAAAAGCTGGTGGAGGAAGTAAGGCAGTGAGTAGAAGAAGAGAAGAAGAAGAGTAAGAAGAAGAAGAGGATGAAGTAGAAGAAAAGTTGATAGAAGTAGAAGTTGATGAAGATGTAATGAAGTAAAGAAGATGATCAAGAAGTAATAAGAAGAAGAAGAAAAAGAAGTAACGTGTTGTTGCAGAAGAAGATTCAGATAAAGAATCGTAAGGTGTGATGACGGATGGAAGAGTCAGAAGGACTACGTTGATGAATTTGTTGGTATAGATGCTATTGTTGTAAGTGATATATGTTGCCTGACAGAATGACGACTGATGAACTGAATGTAACGGACTGATTGTCGTGTAGACGAAGTTTGAAAATTTTGTTAGCAGGTCGAAAAGCTCGCATTACAACATCAACTATGTTGATGATGTCTATGCGATCCCCCTACACGGTTGAGGAGCCTATTCTTGGCTGAAACGTGGTGGTTGTGGTTTCGAAGGCTAGAGAGTGGCGATGAGCACACACCAGTTGTGTTCGGGAATCCAGGTAGCTTCAATAAATTGGCACCTAGGACTGGGACTTGTCTCAGATTCCAGGGGTGGTGGTTCCACGGTCTCCGTCTGTGGAGACCGTGGAATTAAGCCGTATACGGCAGATGTCCACGTAAAACACTTTGAGTTAATGTCCGTAGAAATATGGACTGAACCACACCAATATCAATACACGCCAAATGTTAATAGTAATGGTATGTTTATGGAAAGTCAATTCTAGAATCACCATAGCATATTCTCTTCACTTCTACCCCAAAACGTGGCTGTCGGCTCATTTAAACCTCCCATTTTAAAATAAGCTTACTCGGAAAACATGACAATGAAAATCTTCTAAAATTGTTGAATTGAATTCATTTATCAATGGTACAATACAAGAGTATTAGGACCTTTTCAACTTATAGCCAACAAAAATTTTTGGTTTCGGTGAACTGAACGATTTCCTCTTCAAAGCATACCAATGAATGTCTGACTGGAGGCACCACGACCGTAGTAGTAAAGCCCTTTTTTTCAGCCCTGGATACATACACTCAAACCAGCACTTTGTTAGTCCAAATAATATCATCCTTCCACTTTATCCTGGCTGCCACAGGGATTCTCACCCCTGAAGATAAGGCCGAATTTTCCGCCCAAGCACAATAAGGATCCCAATTGCAAACTTCGTATGAAAGCAATCTTCTTTATTCAGAGGATGATCTGTTTTTAAGGAAACAATCAAAGGAGACAAACATTTTTTGACACCCTGTATCATGCCAAGTGTAGGCAACCTTTAATTACGTTCGTTCCACAGTTGATCATTCCAAACAAACATCGCCTGTCAGTGTTTACCACACGTTCATATCGGGTTCTCGGTCCTCCTCCTGGATGTATGCCTTTTGCTCTAACATTTAATTTCCTTCAAGACAGCCGGGTTTTCTTCCATTCTTTCAATATCACGTCCATTGCAGTATATGAAGCTTAACATAAATAACCGTAGATAAAGGTTGTTCACCAAAAAATTCATGGAATTCATCGCTATACCACAGCCTCCAAACCGACCCTTCTTTCACAGGGCCATAGATTTTCCTGGGCACTTTGCGTACAAATATGTCTATTGTTATTTTGTCTACTAGTATTTATAAATGAGCCGCTTTTTTGTCTGTGTCTGTGATTTTGACATCATCAGCATGCGCTACTAATTGAATGGACATTAGTGTACGAGAGGTTTCTGCTGTTGTCCTTCTGATATCGTATCCCAGCGAAATATTAAGGAACAATAAAGAAAACGCATCCCCTAGTTTCAAATCTGTTTCCGTTTTAAAGCTGTTCGTTAAATTTCCGTTTAAAGATTGGACAAATTCCCCAAAAGATAAGCACTAAAGTCAAGCTTTTTATGTACAGCGCATTTTTGTAGATATTGCGGTATGCTTGATTTAAGTCTGTAAAAAAATTGAAGCACATAGATGTCATATTCTCAATATTCCCCGAGCGCCTGCTTAACTGAGAATTTTTTATCTATTGTCTACTTCGAACGTTTCTCTGATTCCCTCTTATAAAACTTTTATATTACAGCCACAATTTCTTTGTATAATTTGACAGCACTTCATACACGCTCAACACAGTAACGCAATGTCTATATTATTTTCATACATAACCTAGTCTGCCTTTTTTCGTAACTGATCCTCTGACCATATTTAACAAGGAAGGACACTTGAAGGGGTCCTCTCACTGAGTCAGTTATATATTTCTTATAAAGCTTGGTGTTATATACATTTGGCACTATTCTAAAAATACTGAAACGTTTGAAACAAGGACGATTTACTCAGTCAAGTGTATTTCTTATGAGGGGCATCTCAAAGCACTTTCGGCCAAAAAATAGCTCCTTAGATTGTCTCTTTGCCTGCCAGACAGTGTTTCGAAATGTTTACCGGATGAACTGGTGTCTTCTCCGCATAATATCGAAATTTGCACTCACCGCCGTCCAGGTTTGCAATGCCACCTTTGAATCCCAGTTTGGACCCTCAAATTTCTTGTTTTTATTTTGATGTATGTTCAAAACTTCTAAGGAAGAGCTTCGAGATCTGAAGCATTGA
The DNA here is from genome assembly GCA_954870665.1 of Stratiomys singularior. NCBI lineage: Eukaryota > Metazoa > Arthropoda > Insecta > Diptera > Stratiomyidae > Stratiomys > Stratiomys singularior. The sequence goes on from OX940879.1 coordinate 35,031,655, forward strand.
AAGCCTACTCCATAGCTTGTTGCATTCTCTCTTTACATTTTCCTTCATAACCTAGGGTTCAGGGCCTATGAATGCTGCTCATGCTCCTTTCTTGTTAATTGCTCCGCCTGCCCTATACCCTCCTAGCAAATAGAAAAGTTATAGTCATGGATTTTAAACAATATTTCAAACTATATAATTTTTTAAACGTCACACTACGTGACCTTAAAGTTAAACGCAGAGTTGACGAAATAGTCAGTAAAAATCAACAAAAATTATTATCATGTAAAGTAACGTGCGCCATTATTGTTCACAAACTATTACCCTATTTAAATTATTTTACTATTACTGCTACTATTGCAATCATTCCCAATCAACTTCGGTCTCAGTTTCTTGTTTTATCATTAAAGAAAAGCATACGTTAAATAAATTTTAATTTACAATTTCAAAAGCACCCGCATGACCTTTATTTTACATTACCAATGACATATTCGCTTACGCAAATGACTATGCAGCCAAAAATTAATCACCTTGCATTAAAATTACAAACGCACATATTCCAAGCTCTGTTTGAATAATTCAAATGTTATATTGGCTACGATATTTAGCCAAGTGCTGAAAAATCAATGTTTCGAAACGCCCATTTACATATCCATCATATGTACTTTGACTTGCAATCAAACAAACAACTGGATGCACTGAATTATTTGGCATATGTGTTCATATGCATTTGAGGTGTTTTTAGTCATTGACTTTTATATTTGCCTTAAATAATCTCTTTCACACATGGCAGCTTGTATATCGAACCTTAGCAACTAAAACAGGGTATTGGTTTTTTTGAACTGTAATTAAGTGAACGTACTCAAAAATCCTTAATATTTGTTCGACAATCGCTGAAGCGTTTAAATGGGACAATACTCTAATAATTCCTCAGCAGCTGCTGAATGTTTTTGTTTGAGTAGACAACTTTGTATTTCGTTGAAAGCATTCAAGTACATGGCTCCATGCGTATATAAATAAATTAGGTCGTCTACGCAATTAACTGGCTCAGTTTCTTCAAACACACATGGGAGGGATAACAATTTTCTTTTGTGTGAAATTTCGAGATGAACACTTTCCTCGTCCCATTTTTTGATGGGCTAAATACGTCCTAAATGTTTATTGGAGACATTAATTTGTTTTGCCACTTTGTGAGCTCGAATTTGGTTTGAGTGATTGTAAAATCCGAAATGAAACACTCAGAATTGAATAGTAATCAACATCAAAATAATCTTGTACAGAAATATCTCTAATTAATTCTATTAAGGAGTCTTTGCATCTCCTTATAGGCGTCAACACAAAATCTCTAAGATTCGTAGCAAAAACCATAAGTTTTCGAACTTGAAGGATACAAAAAGTGATGGATAAAAGTTTTCACACAAAGATCTGTTAGGTCAAACAAACATTAAAGCAAAAACACAAGAAGAAATGTATTATGTGAAATAATGTTTCGTGTAATCAGCCATGATGTTTTGCCTTTCTTATTTGAGTATTTACTTAAATGGCTCATTCGTTCTCTGGCTCTCACCTAGTATAGACCTAGATCTAAGTGTTCCACAGTGCTTTCAATCGCAAGTCAATCCATATAATTAGTTTGATTTTTATACTCCATTAAACTATAACCCAATCGACATATACGAAGAGGATGAAATCCCGTCTGAATATCCCACTCCTGTCCCGAGCAGGAAAAGACAGGAAGCCAGGAAGCCTTCGCTGACAGAAGGCTTCCTGGGTTAAGTGCCAAATGGCAGTTCAAGATGCCACGAAATTCATCGAGCGTTTTGAACTCAAACTCGTTCCAACCGCTAGGCGAGCTTTCACACATGGACAACCAGGTTCAACAAACCAGCATTAAAGAACACACCAAGGTGAAAGTTCCCAAAACTAAGTTCTAATCCAAAACCAACTTGAATACAGTATACGTAGAAAATTCCACAGCAGTGGAGGCCAAAAGCAAATACAGCAATCACCTACGGTACTTCTACTCAGTACCACCAGTACCACCAACTCCAAATCGTTCAGGAGCTTATCGCAAATTTGGCAAGCTGCAAAAACAGCCAGGATCAGCTTAACATCATCATTAATATATCGATAAAGTTTTTGTATAGCCAACCGGATTAAAGTGCTCATTTGGTTGATTGATTTGAAGCGACATCAATGTATTAGACATACCCACTTTGAAATTTATAGGCACGACTGCTAAGACAACATTGACGGAGGGGTGGCAATAGCCGTTAAAAAAATCTATCCCACATTTCCCTCTCCCATCCTCCAATCCTAGCTCCATCGAAAACATTGGGGTAATGTCAACTGAATCCAATATTTAACTATACAGTGTGTATTTTCCTGGGACGAAACTCTCGAAGGAAAAATTCACTAATCTAAGAAGAGACATATTGCGTTTCTGACGAGCGCATAACAAATTTCTGCTATACGTCGACTTGAACGCTCGGCATACGCATTGGAATTACACACGAAACAACCAAGCCGGCAAAGTAGTTTATAACTTGCAACAAGACAACATGTTCATACACCACTCCCAAGAATCGAGTTTCAACTCCTCTGAAGGTATCGGATCTATTCTCGACTTTGCCTTAGGTGATGTAAACGTCAACCCCTCGTAAGCCACTGTACTACAAGCGCTATCCTCTCCTAATCTTCTGGTAATGTTCTCATTAGAAGCAGCAACAAATTCGACACATGTGTCGAAACGATTCCACTGCTTCAAAAAATCTATTTGGCGCATATTACCGTGCAATTATAAACGACTAAATTTTTTCAGCAATAGACACTCCGAGTTCTCTAAATTCAGCGGAAAAAATAGAAAGGCAAAAAGAGGAACATAAAAATACCATTTGGAGAGCAATAGACAGTAATGCACCAAAATATAGCAGGAAAGTCCACGCAAATTAACTCGATGAGGAATCTTATAAGCTGATCCGAGCACGTAGTTCTCTACGACGCCAGTGGCAGAGAAATCGCGACTACTCCTTTGAAACCGGCTTGAACTCTCTAACGAGAGCTATCAAGCCCAAAACCTATCACCAACCTTGACTATAATGCACGAAAAGTCTGGAACTTGACAAAAATTTTGAATCGAAAACATCATGATCTTCTATATGCTCTGAACGACGAAAATGGTACCCAGATCCATTCTAGCGAAGGGAAAGCAGAGTTACTTGCTGATAAGTTCCACGAACACCACAATATCTCCCATAGAATGAGCAAGAAGATGGCGAAAGTAGTAGAAGCTAAGTCACTACTATCTGACGCAAACGCTGCCATTCATCTCCCGGAGCTCTTAGAAAAACGAAACAAATAATTGAGCAAATAAAGAAGCTAAAGAACGGTAAGCCCCTGGAATTGACAGAATACCCAATATAGTTATCAAGAACCTTCCAAATAAAGCGATAGTGCTAATTTGCCTCATTTTCAATGCATGTCTGAAAACGGCGCACTTCCCAAGCTGCTGGAAACATGCTAGCATAATAACAGACTTAAGCTCAGCGAAAATCCGCATAACTCTAGCAACTGCCTGCCAATAAGCTTACTGCCGGCGCTTGGTAAACTTTTCCAGACACTAATCCTTAAAAAGATTGACGGATTACGTCGAAAACAATGACATCCTCCCTCAATTTCAGTTTGGCTTCAGACATGGATACTCTACAGAACACCAACTGCTACGTGTCTTCAAAGACATAAAAGCAGAACTAAATAGAAAATAGTCGGTTGGCCTACTGACCACAGATATTGAAAAGGCGTATAATATTGTCTGGCATAACGGCCTAACTCATAATCTTAAAGATAGTAGCACTCCTCCTTACCTGCTGAAACTTATCTCATCTTGCTTGAGTGATAGAACGTACCACGTGAAAGTTCGAGGTTCAACATCCACTACCAAAACCGCTGCTGCTGGTGTTCCGTAAGGGTCTTGTCTGAGTCCGACACTTTTCAATGTATACGCGTGCTATTCCCATAAGTTAGAACTGCCAATTAGCTGCTTTTGCGGAAGACATTTGTCTCTACACCTCTGGCCACAATCCTAGCCAGATCCAAGCTTGAAGAAATACTGGAAAAAATCTACCAATTTTTCTACATGTTTTTTCTCTGTCTGTCCACCAAAAAATCGATATCAAGAAGACCCGGGCAATATTCTTGAGCAGAAAACGTAAGCTCTCCATGCTGCCAAGCAGACCCATAAACTTTTTAGGCCAAATGATTCTCTGGTTCGAAAAACTGACCGATTTTGTTCAAAAACTTGATCGCAAACTAACATTTAAAAACAACATCAAACACATCAGTTTTAAGGCTTTGAAGTCGGTTCTGTCCATTGCTCAATCGAAAGTCGCATATGAGTCTACGCAATAAAATCCTTATCATCAAAATGAGCCTTCAACCTATAATAATCTACGGAGTTCCACCATGGAACCAATGCGCTAAATATCTTATCCCCTCATCAAATCTCTCATTGATATGTAAAATCAAGACCAAGTTTCCTCAGCCATGGATCTGCTTAGAGTAGTTAGATTATATTTTAGATCATAGTTATTGTAAGAAAAATAGTTAAAAGTCAGATGTAAGCTTAGTAGAGATTTTTGTTAAATTTAGTTACCTTTCGATTGAGTTACAAGTACTCTACCTAAGATAAGCTATCAAGAACTTAGTATAATCTGATACTAACATAGATGTAATGAAGTTTCTTTCAGATCTCTAGATATACCAACAACAGTTAGAACTTGCACAAATGATGCACAAAATACCAATAAAGAAGGCTGTTTTTCAGAAATCTTTGAGAAATTTAAACGGCTGCTTTTCAGAAATCAAATTCACATCCATCTGAAAAACTCTCACCGGGAGGCAGAATTCTAAGTTTTTCTTTTAAAATTGGTAGATTTCGGTAGAACAGCTTTTATTTTCTGTTTAAAATAGACAAAGTCTATGACGATAATCTAGTCTTTTGAAGTCCCAAATATGAAAAACGAATGGTGGTATGAGTGAAGGACGTCTTTTCTCATGTCATCAGTACTGAGCAGGATGTGTCAGCCTTAGTGTTTCTTGCTGGAACAAGGCCTAATGTAAAGTGATACGCACAGCGATTTTAGCCCAGCTTTTGAGATCGACAGGAGAGGTGTTTAGTGGATAGTCCAAAGGACAGCGGAGGTGTTTGTTGGAAAATCCATAAACCATATGCTTCTACCCTTCAGTTTTACACGTTTTCTAAACAAAAGTCTTTTTCTTTTATTTATAATACTAAAAAAGGTGATCTTTTGGCTATTCTACCATGATACCGGGCATCATAGAGTGCATTTCTCGCTGTAGTAACAAAAACTATTCTAAAATTCAGTTTGAACTTTACTTGATAATTGATAATTGCACATAACGTTTTTAGGTCCTTGTATTTTTCGTACAATATTGTTTTTTATTGCAGTAATTTTTTTCGATCGGAATCGATCGATTGCTAATGCAATACCCGTCAATTATATTTCTCTCTGTTGAATAAAGCTGTTTAACAAACTTCCTGATTTCAAAAATTTTCCTTCGCTACGGAGGTTCACAATAATTCATTTTTCTTCTACATTCGTTTCGTTTTGTTTACGGCCTTTTTTATTTTTTAAATTAAAATAAACTCACTCCCGAGCTCGGAACTGCACATTTAAATCGAAGCGACAAGACTTCCATTTATAATTTTGTGAATAAATTTTTATTCAATTAAATTAAATAAATAAATTCATTATTCACCTTATAAGTGCCGTTATTTTCAGTTAAGTGAGACAGAGAAAGTTCAGCTAAAATGAGAGAATATTTTTAAGATGCATAAGAGAGAAATAAAACCTTATATTTATTCTTATTTTTTATGTCTACCACTGAAGCACATTTTTGTTTATATAATTTCAGAAATAAAATACTTTTAGTGTTAAAAGTTTAGATTTTTTAGTAGTAAATTTATAAAATTCACAGGTGAGCGTATACTTGTTGGAGCCACTGTATGTATTATGACATCATAATTTACACTATTCCTCGTACTAAAATTGCGGCAGGACAGTGCATAAAAAGAAAGAGGGCACAGAGGAGGTACACAGAGTTCTTTGCCAGGAGTATGACCTGAGACCAGATGATTTGAAACACATCCCGTATACAGAGAAGTGTCGGGTCTTCAGGAAGCCCTAACCATGGCCAAAGCGCTTCTGCAATGGTTCGCATCCTTCAAATTAATCTGCATCGTAGCATAATCGCCCAAGATCTGCTCAAACAGTCTTACCGTGGTTGGGGCTGCGATGGAACTATTCCTGATGTGACATTCGTTTAAGAGTACTTAGTACAAAAGGTTAAAAGTTGGAGAGTGCTAGAGGGTTACTCGGCCAGCATTCAACAGTACATAGTAGTGGAAATCCATGACGGTGCTTCACGAAAACCACGCGCTCATTCTTTTGCGCCCGGTGGAGTACTGAGAAAGCGGATACTAGCGTATAGTTTGTTGAAGTGCTTATGGCACGATCACCGCTGACGGAAGCTACCTGGGGATGCGGAGGAAGTCCGGCAAAAAGTGTGGTGGACTCAACTTTAAAGGCCGAAATACTATACTGCGAAACTGCGATACAAGAGTAACATGCGTTTGTATACGACATCGTACAATGATTGTGATGCGTCGATGCGAGGCGTAAAATATTCGGAAAATCGAAAAATCCTCGCAACGAAGTGCATTGACTTATGCGAGATGCTATGACATGACGATGGCGCTTAAATAAAATTTGAAATTCAAACACCTTAAATATTTTTTAAGTACTAGGGTTATTCTGAATGAATTTTGAATGAAAATTTCGTGCATCCTTGTTAAGGCTATTATTTGCCAAGCAAAGGAAAGTTCCAAATTCAAAACTATTAAAAACCAAAAACAATTGCAATTAAATTTAATTTAAAACGTCACCAATTTGACATTTGTCATATGAACATTATTCTTCCTAGCATCCATCGCGTGCATTGTAAATTGAATGCGTTGCGCCGCGATGTGCGAGAATCACATCTCGCTCTCGCATCGCCATCACGCAGTATTGTATCTGGGCCTTAAGAAATATCACGCCCCTATGCAGGTCTTTATGCCACCTTACAGAAAACCCGGCATGGCAAGCCCTATTATACTTGTGGAACCCTAAAATTGCCGAATAAGGAAAGGCTCGGCGAGCACGGACCTGCGAAAAGGCATGTATCCGATCGTCAGCTTCTAAGACAACTTGAAAATGTTTCCGCGGACTCACCAACAGCAGCAAGGCTAGCCGTCGGCAAGATCAGGTGAACAACATGAACAGGGATCCAAAGGGTATAGGCTACAAAACAGTGATGCGGAGGCTCCGTGCCCAAAGGTCACCTCACTGATACGAAGCAGAAAAAAGGAATAACATTGTGCGGGCTCTCTTCCTCATCGTTGAGATCATTCACGATGAAATACCAAGGGAAATTCCACTTTTCACGAAGATTGAAAGAAAGCAGTTTTCTCAATGAAGGTAAGAAAGGCTCCAGGACCAGATGGCATTCCAGCTGAGGTACTACAGCTGATCTTTCACTTTTGCCTGAATCTGTGCCTCTGCACGTTCAATGCATTCCTGCGCGAAAGGGTGTTCTCAGAGTGTTGGTAAGTGGTGAAGCTTGGGCAGATTAGTAAGGGGAAAGGGAATCGTGTGTTGACAGATACATTCCGCGCACTGTGTATGCTAGACAGGGCCGGAAAAGTTTTGTGATTCGTGCTGCGGGCAGTATAGCTTTCAGATACAATCGGAGAAGCGAAGAACGCGATCGAAAATGCGTTATTTACGATACGAAGCAGAAAAGGTGAACAACACCGTGCGGGCTCTTTAATTATCTAACACTGGCACTGGAAAAAACCAAAGTGGTTAACCCTGACAAATGAGAGAATCTCCAGAGTAAGGCGCATCAGAGTTGAAAAAGCGCTAATTGAATCGAAATCAGCAGTGAAATACGTGCGCGTCCTGATAGACTCGAAGATGAGTTTTTCCCAACAAATACAGACACAGCTGACAAGGCTGCAGCGTAACTGCATTCACTCGATTAATAGCAAACATAGGGACACATCACATCATTGAGGCGACTCCTATTAAAAACTGTGCATTCGGTTCTACTCTATGGGTCAGAAAAATGGGGCGTCTCTCTCAGCAGGGCATTACACCGAGAGCGGTTGGCACAAGTAGACTTAACATCTGATCCCTGATCTAAAGCCGTGGTTTAATGGAGTGCGTGTGAGACTGATTCCTACTTGAGCCTGCTATTAAGCGGTCTGTCTACCTGCACAAAATGGACAGATCACGGCCTCCTAGCTTACGTGTTTTGTTCAGGAGAAGTGAATGACGCTTGTCACACATTCTTCTCTTGCAAAAGATGAGCAGTGCGGTGACCTTTTCAACGAATTTGGGTAGCTCGAAAAACTATGTCAGGAGAAATGCTTAGAAGGGTTGAAAAATTGAATCACGTGGCACAGTAAGCTCAGGCAGTGCTGACACTCAAAAAAGCCATACTAGGGGCGTGGGAGGCGATGGGGATGGAGGAATCTCTTTTGTAACACTTCCTTCCCGCTGGTGAACGGATCCTCGTCATCTTAAGGCACCTCTAGACGTAGGAACGGTTCGAGGCTGTTTAGTAATTAGACTAGGAGGATTGCGCGTCTGAGAGTCCCATACTCACGGCGCGAACAATCCTCACCTCCTTACCACATAAAATAACTATTTCTTGCAAAAAGCTAATTTCCTCCGCCGTAGATTTCTTTGCCAAATAGCATTCCACTTTAAAGACGCATAAATTACAAAAGAAATAAGGAAATAAACGCAAGAATCATATTAACACTAGTTAATATAATCATGTTATGCTCAATGAAATTCTTCGACCCGTAAATTCTAGTCATAATCAATATTCATAGAAAATTTCCTGTAAACAAACGCACCTCACATTGTAATCATATGTTAAAGATAATAGTAAAATATTTGTTAAATATCACAAATGCCCTTGAAACGTGCTCAGAGAAAGTAAACAAAAAAAAAACCAGCCCAGGGAGCAACCAACTTTTAACAACTTTTAAATACGAAAAACGAGCAGCCACTTCATTTATTGTCTTTATTATTTCTCATATGTGGTTCCATTGTACAATATATGAATGCACACATATGTTCCGCAACCTTTAAGAATTTGCGTGACTTTGGACTTGTTGTTTGGAAATCATGATTTTTTGGTTCCGTTTCCGTATTTAAATTCCTATAATTCTATATATTTTGAGCTTTAATCGTATACACTGAACTCGTTTGATTCTGAGCAAAATTTATTGAAACTATCTATAATAAAGATAATAATTATAATGGAAACAACTACTGTAAGAAAGGAAAATTCAATTGCATCTAAATAATACTTCAATCGTTAAAAGTGAACAGACAATAACAGAATGTCGTCGATCCAGAATGGACTTTGATCAACGACTTTCAAATGATGATGATTATTATTATTTAAAATGTCATTCAGTGTTTAACCGCTTAATTAAAGTCGATAATTTACGAGTGCGAGGGAAAGATTGTTTAGACTGAATATCTTGGTCTTTGAAGGGCAAGAAAAGTGGCAGGGTCGATTGCAACATTTGATTGTCATTGCTAGAGAACAGTATGGAGACAACGATGTAATAAATATTAAAGCTGACGTTTCCATGAAGCTTGGAAAATTACTACGATCAACCATTAGAAAATTCATTCGATTTATGTGTTGTAATACACAAGACTTGAATACGTTAAAAGTTTGAAATACTGGAACGTCGAACAAATTTTCGTCGCGATTCAAATTGAATTTTTCTGCTATTTTAGTATTGTATGTAAAGAGTTTTGTTATTAACATACTTTTACGTATATAACTCAACTTTAGTATAGATTTTGGTGCATTCGATATTGTTTTATACAATAAAAAAATTAAGTCCTTTTCAACTTTAAAAATTATGGATCGGGACTACAACTGCAGCTTCGTAAAAATAAATAAAATTAATCGAAGCTAATCAAAATGCAATTTAAAATGCAACGTTGTTAGATAAAGCCGTGTCAATCAAGTGTGGATTCAAGTCCGCCACAGATTTAATTGCAAATTGTCAGTTGCATAACGATAACAATGGAGACCCCGTCAAAACCTCTCGAGACAAGTTGCATGCCTTTTGTATTGCATTTGCTAGTTTAGATAAACGCGAGGCAATAGTAAACCGAACGATCTTGAAAGGTGCAAAATTGTAGATGTCTGTTGAGACCTCATCATGGTCTGGACGCCAGAATAAATAAAAAAAAAATGTGACTAGTGCATATACCGGATACAATGTAAATAATTTACGCAATAAGATTAACGTTGGAAAAGATGTTACTTTATTTGATTCTTTTTCTAATAAATTAGGCCATTAAAATACATTCTCTCACAATATATTACCCTTTTATTTCAACAACTGCTACCACTAATCCTAGCTTCGTTGCCTTCATTGATATAACATCTGTCTAACAATGACTCGTATGAATTCATAATGAGGTCCTAGATAGTTAACACATAGAACACTCGAATGACTTTTAGTTGGTACAATCTAGGCGCATTCAACTACAGTTCATGGCATTCCAACCAAGATAATCCCTCAGCGGAAGAGAGATTGACAGCATCCCGTCAAAGTGTCCCTTCAGTCTATAGTACAGACCAAATTTCTGCTCATACTTTCATTGCCTTTAGCCCAAGTTTTACAACTTATTTTCACTCTTAATCACGTTTAGATGGCAGCGGCGTCACACAAATGTGGAGAATGGTCAGAACTATCAAAGCACTTACAGTTCCAGTGTACCAGATTCTATTAAAGCCCGCGGACACACGATTTTTATCAGCTTAAACATGACCTGAGCCACGAGCCACCATAAAAAACACCCTTGCCAGTGCAGGAGGGAATGTACAGGGTACAGAAGGTACAGAGTGCAGGTTAGATACATCAGGTACTGATAATAACTATATTTGTACTAATACAGGCATTTAATGCTGAAAATATTTCATATATCCAGTCTGATTTATATTTTTCCTACTCAACTTCAAGAAAACGATTTTTGTTAGATACTGCACTTAAGGGGTTTCATTTCATGGAACAGGCCGTGCCATCTGGCACGTTCAGTGCAGTGAGTTTTTGAGTTTCTGCCAACTAAGAGCATTATTTTCAACAACGTAAGTACGACGTGTGACAATTAACTAATGAGACTGATTTTATTGCAGCGCTTGTGGTAGACCTGTGTCCTTGAAATTCCCTTCCCCTTCCTGGCATCCTTCACCCTTCCATTGATATATTTACCATCGCTCTAGCTGGGTTAGTTTGCCTGCTGTGTCGTGTTCAGTAGACGTGTGTTGGTGGTTTTTGTCACGAAAATTGAGAAACGAAATCAAGAGCAACGCGTCACGATAAAATTTTGCGCCAGATAGGACGAAACAGCTTTAGAAACATACGCTAAAATTGTAAAAATGCATGGTGATAGTGCTCTCAGTCGTGCCCAAGTGTTTCGATGGCATAGAGTTTAAGGAGGGGCGTAAAAGACGAGGCGCGTAGCGGGAGACTAGTCGAGGTGCGGCCTGACGCGAATGCGCAGCGTGTGCGCGCCCTAATCCGTGAAGATCGGAGTTTCACAGTTCGAATGTTGGCCTCGGAGCTGGGAATGAACCGTGAAACAGTCAGACAAATTTTAACCGACGATTTTGGGATGAAAAAGTTATGCGCGAAGATGCATAACAATGCGAAGGAAAGTTATGCGCGAAGATGGTTCCAAAGAACCTTTTTCAGGAGCATAATCAGCATCGAATAACCGTCGCAAAAGACTGTTTGGAACAAGTGGAAAACGATCCCATGCTGCTTGATCGAGTTATTCCAGGCGAGGAGAGCTGGTTTTTCCAATACGACTCGGAAACCAAACCTCACAATGGTTATCTTCGCACGCCCCTCACCCGAAAAAAGCTCGCATAAGCAAGTCGAAGGTGAAAACGATGATGATTGCTTTTTTTGATAGCCGTGGAATCGTCCATACAGAATTTGTTTCATCGGGGCAAACCGTAAATCAAGTCTACTATCGCCAAGTACTCGAAAGATTGCGAAAACGAGTCAACAGGGCGCGCCCGGACATCGCTCGTAACTGGATCCTTCATCACGACAACGCGCCGTGCCACACCGCCTTCAGCGTGTCCCAGTATTTGGCCTCTAAAGGGATCGCCGTGTTGCAATATCCGCCTTATTCGCCCGATATGTCACCCTGTGACTTTTTTTGTTCCCTAGAACAAAATCGGTGGTCAAGGGAACCCATTTTGAGTCGATTACGGAGATCCAGACGGCCGTGACGAGGGAACTCAAGGATATTCCAGTCGATGCGTTCCAGAAATGTTACGAAGCATGGAAAATCGCGCTGGAATCGTTGTATAGTTGCCCAAGGGGACTACTTTGAAGGGGATGGCAGAGTTGTAAAATAATATTTAAATATACGATTTTTATGGAATCAGTCTCATTACCTAATTATCACATCTTGTACATACAGCGTTAACACTCTCAGGTGACTTTCTCAGAGACGGAAAAACACAATAAAATTTGCAGCTTCACGCAAAAACCTCAGTGCAACCATTATAGAGCGCTATTAGAAGGTCTACCTACTTTGACTGCTTAGCAAAATCGCCTGTTTTTATGTCATGTATTGAAAGCATATGCAGACACTCAAAGTGAAAATGATCCACTCGGTGCAAAACTATTGCAACGTAATTTAATGATAGAAAAAAAATAAAAAATGGATTGTTGCTATCTAAACATAATTACTTCAAATCTGCAAAATCTGTTTTAAATATGGAGTAAATAAAAAAAATTTCGATTGGAAATTCCATAGTCAAAAATGAAAATTATCCATCAGTCTCTTGGCGAGCCTAAGAGCTCATAATCTCTTTGGCATTGAAGCAACGAGTTTTTTTGTGAATTCGGGGCTGATTTTCGACCACTCCTCCAAAATGATCTCCTTTAATCGGTTTCGACTAGATATTCAGGGAGCATTGAATATCGATCGATAATACGATCTTCTAAATGGTCCCATAAGTGTTGGATCAAGTTTAAATCTGGTAGCTATGCTGGAGTTTCTATAACATTGGAACAATGATAGAGCATCCATTCTCGAATGAGTAACGACTTTTGGGGTCGTTATTTTGATAGAACTGAAATTTGTCTTTAAGAACCAATTTTTCGGTGCTGGCGGGTAAATCGTCCTTCAAAAGTTGGAGGTACATAAATTTATCCATGTTAGCGTCGATAACGTGAATATTATCGACTCTATTAGCTGCTTTACAGCCCCAAAGCATTATCGATCCTCCACCATGTTTTACACTTGAACGAAGATTCTTCAAATTCAAATGTTCATTCCTTTTTCACCATAATCGGACCTTCCCCTACGATCCAAAAACATTTTTTTTTTGTGGTAGGGAGGTGAAGGCTGTTTACGCCCTGAGTGTGGAACTCCCAGACGCAAAATGCTTTTGGACTACCCACTAAACACCTCCCCTGTCAACCTGAGAACCTAGCCTGGAACCGTTTGACACATTACTTCGGGCTAGGCCTCGTGTTCCTACGCCTATAGGCGCCTTAGCACGATCCAAAAACATTGAATTCGCTTTCATAAACAAATATGACAATATTCCAAAAGTCTTGGACATGCGCATAGTACCGAGTCGCTAATTGTAGTCGAGGTTGCCGATTTTTCGCAGTTATAAACGGTTTTACTCGTGGGGAGTGGCTGTTAAATCAATGTTTTCTTAGGGTAATTTTGATTGTTTCGTCGCATACCTTGATGCCCGAGGCCTTTTCAACGTTTACACGAATTTTCGGCGCACTAAGCATGGAACATTCTCGGATAAAGTCTACTATCCACTGTTCTTCACCATCGGAAAACGTTTTTTTTTTTGACTTTTTCGAACCTTATTACCGATGCGATTGTCATAAAATCGTTCAATTATATGTTGTACAGTTGACGCACTCTCATTCTTCAATCTTTGCTATTTCGCGTTTACTTTTCCCGAGCTTGAAATGAGGGTTTACAAGCTCCCGTTCTTTGTATGTCGTATGGCGCCCGATTTTGAAAAGAAACTGGCTCAAAACGAGAAATATGCAACATTTGACTGCACTCCGCGAAAGACTGAAGTCAATTAAGGAAATGTCAAATACACATCAACAGCAGATTATAAAATTTTAGTAGTGAACTATATGAAATAAGATGCCAGGATCATTTTCACTATGACTCCATAAGCAGCCTTCTTGCAAAGATTGACCCATAATTTCAAAGGCAATATTAGCATTTCGCGTATAACTTGTGTATGTGTTGCTTACACATAAGGAATTACTTTTGTCAACAAACAAAGTAATTTCCAATCATATAAAATTGTATGCGATGCACATAAATTTATTTACACTGGGTGGATCATTTTCACTTTGAGTGACTGTATATCTAAAATTATTATGTCAAAATTGAATAAAGGTCGGAGCAACTGGAATAACTGTACTTAACTTTTTCACTAACTGTTTAACTGTACTTCTCGGCGGGCTTGGTATATATCGCTCGAGAGCATAAAATTGCTCCTCCTGCATTCTCTTTGCATCAAGATAAGACTGCGAAATGACGGGTAGTATTTTTTAAGTTTCACTTTTATGTCTTTTACTTTTTACTTTTGTTATACTTTTAGTTTGTGAATTTCGAGTTTACTTTCATTTTCATTACGGTGTGGGGACATCGTAATGTTTGAAAGCATCGGAACGGCAGAGACTTTTGCAGACATTTTCGAAATGGAATTCCGTCGGAACCCTTCCTGGTTGGTAGACACTGTCGATGAGGAAATTATCAACACAAATGTGTGGATCCTTCCAAAACAAATCTCTTCTGTAAGATGCTTTGAAACCATTTGACTTTTAGCAAATAACACAACTTATGTAGACAAAACACCCGAAAAAAAGCCACAGAATAGAATAGAAATAAACACAGACATGACTCTACAGAAACTCTTCGACAATTTTATATAAAAACTGGCAGTCTGACATCCAATTACGCTGGTTCCCAAAAGCTAAAAAGCAGCAATCGTCACCGTTCTGTCAAAAGTCGGGAAAAAACTAACAGTTCCCCAAAACTAGCGATCCATCAGTCGAAAAGACAATACTCCAAAGATCGTCAAGAGTCCATTCAGTCCATGGAGATCGTCTCCATCCTGAGGCAAAATGAAGCTGGAGTCCCACAAGGATCACTACTCTCACCCATACTATATAAAATTTAAATGGCGGATCTTCGACAATTACCCGCAAATGTCACAGTATCCTTATAGACTGATGATACTAAGTACATCATTTAAAAAATGCAATTAATCCATCATCGTGCTTGCTTCTATGATTGAAGTATATAGGAATTGCCCCTTGGAATTGCGAGGATTATAGGAATTTAATCCTTGCCAATTAGAGCCATATACCTGTATAAAACCGCAACATAGCATGGTTCTGCGAGAGAGAATTTCGTTTAGGCAAAGAAAATTTTTTGAGAGCAAATAGAACTAAGAATCAGATTGAGCGAGATCTTGAGAGTATGCAGGATGCGGTATAACATGCCAATTATGCTGTCAATGCTCATACAGCTAATGCAATATGTCTTTTCCATCTCGACTTTTCGACAGTTACTGTGTTTAAGTTATTTATTAAGACGTCTGACACTTTCATTGTTGCAAACGCAACTGTTTCGTAAACAGACATCTACTTATTACATATTCAGGTGACAGGCATTGTCAGGTCTTTTGGCATTACACCAAGCAGGGTTCTGGGCACATTTTCATGTAAAATCCAAGTTTCGTCTCCAGTGACAAGCCTCTTTCAGAACGAATGCCTTTCTGTCACTGTACAGGCTGATTTCTGTAACTAGGTGGTTAGTTTGTTTAAAATAGTGTCCTAGAATCCTAAACACGTTGGTTAGGTTATTATCAACTGTTGCTTAAGAGACCCTAGTCGCTAGAGTCCTTTCCATCTTAATTATATTTTTATGAACTGTTGTTTCTGAAATCCTTTTGGTATTTACCATTTACCATGACGTACGTATACATCATTTTTATACAGCCAACACCTTCAAATTAAAATTTTCTTATTCAAATCCGTCAAATCGATTGCGAACTCTTTGAAAAGTTAAGCACCATCCCCGTACACGATACAAATCGGTTCAAACGCATTTTTCAGACTTTTTGAAACAATGAGGTATAACATGGCGTAAATTTCCTTTCGCTACCCATGTGTAACGCTGTAGTTTTTAAATTATGGTACAAACGAGAACAAACAATTATGGTACTATACATGATTAATAGATAAGACTGCATGTTGGCAGAAAAAACTAGAAAAAGCATTCATACCTCAAGGAGAAAGTTTTTTGGAACTTTTTAATAGTCGCCCATACGATCATTAGTTCGAATCTTGTCATCGGGGGTATATTGTTTCTGTCATCAGAAGTTGGACTTTATTTTCAGTAGGTTTGATTAAACTTTCTTCGAAACTTTACCTCATTTTTGATTAGAAACTCAGTGAAAGATGCAACTTGCTATGCTTGCAATATGCAAGCATAGCAAGTTAGGTTGAGAAAAGCAAACCACTAATAACTCAATAGACACATCGACTCAGTAATCCAATCAACGATGGTCTTATTGTACACATATCTGACATTTTTATTTTGGTAATTTCATCTAGTATCCTAGTAAAACAATTGAATTTATTATAAATACCATTGAAATTTTTTTAATATTTAAATTATTTTTATTTATTACAGGCTGGTACGGTTTCCAATTTTTCACTTGTAGAATGTTTTAAGGATAATTTGGCATAAAACTTTGGTAAATTTTTTTCGCATTTTTTTGTACTTTACTAGGTTTCCATTTCAGTTTAGTCATCCACTCGCAACGAATAGTGAGAAAATTTGACAGCGTTGCGGTTGCATCGATATCAACTTCAGACACCTCGTCGGAGATGGGGGTAACTCGAAGCTAGTGTTGACACTTTATCCTAATGGTTAGTATTCACAATTGTGTCCAATAATAGGCAAAAAGATGAAAATCACATTCATAAATCACTAAAAACAACCGTCAGTCAGTAAACATTACAAGAGCAATTTCCGTAAAGGAATGGTAACATTTTTTCGCTAAACAGTTGTGTTTCGACGGGGATGGGTTTTTTTTTCCTCGGAACATTCCGTCGTTCCCCGTTAATTCCTTTGTTTTGTCCTCAGACGTTTTGCGGTGTGCGACATGTTTCAAGTGATGTTCCGTTCAGCAGAACGAGGACAAAAATACAGTAACATGTTTTATTTAAGTGATGCAATTATGAAATTTGACAATGAATCATACACTTTACTTAGTCAACTATAATTGAAATTGAGACAAATGCTTACATTCACAATTGCCAATTCTAATTCCGAATAAGGACATTCGCATTTTTGACATTAACAACGGAATTATTGATTTGAA
Source organism: Stratiomys singularior (assembly GCA_954870665.1). NCBI lineage: Eukaryota > Metazoa > Arthropoda > Insecta > Diptera > Stratiomyidae > Stratiomys > Stratiomys singularior. The sequence continues at coordinate 35,049,208 of OX940879.1, forward strand.
CTTATTTGATTAGCTTAGTGTGGACTTAATATCAGTTGAAGGTTTTTGTTTTCCCCGCGTTTATTCGGCTCCAGCAAACCAAACCCGAAGTCGGGAATCTGTCAAACTTGCATGGAATGAACGGGGCTGCATTCTTCGGGAAATTATGTTCGTGTGATTAAAACGTTCCTGTTATTTTATGTAAGGACTGGTGAATTTGTGTCAATATGCGTACATTTTGGGTTTAGGGCCTCTCTATATATTTAATTTGAATGATCTAGACACATGGTATTGGCTCCATGGTCCAGTCATAGAACAGGTATATAAAGTTCGCATTCGTTCGTTGCGAACGCAACGTTGTCAGTTTCTTGTTTCTTTTTTTTTTTTGGATGATCGAAATGGCATTGGACTGAAACAATGGCTACTGTGTGAAAAAAGTCAGGATTGTGGGAAAAAGTAACAAACTAGTCTAAATATCCAAATCAAAACAAAGACCCTGTTTTGCATGAATCAAACATATAAAGGCTGAGATGTCTGAAATTTTTATCTTTGCGAGCGTGATTATCTTGAATTCTTTAATTCTGATTTGTTCCAATGATTGGAGTGATATTAAGAAAATTCTTAAAAATCAATCATGATGAAACAAATGGACAGTCAAACTATAGTGCCAAAAGGGATGTCGGGAAGGGAAGGTTTGAACGTTTTTTTGGTTTGAAACGTCAAAAATTTCAGGATATCCAAAGTATTATTACTGTGATTGTCAATTTGGTCAAAGAGGTCTTGTATCTATTCGTCAACTGTCTCGATTCGCCGTTCTCTACGTTTAACATTTTTTCGTTGATACCAAGGATATCCGAAGTTCTGCCGTAGAGCAGCTTCGATCATAAAATCTGTTTAAAAATTAGGGGCTTGCTTGTGATACTTAGATTCATTTTTATCCTTTTCGTTTCGGCTATGACAAACCGAACATATTTGCCCTGGCGCTATAAGCACTGGCCGGCGATGCTCGATTCTGTCTTGTTTCTGTTGTTTATTTAAAAGCATTTGTTTCTTGTGTGGTTCGATCCACTAGCTATGTTCTTGTATTTTATTGTTTGCTTTTCTGATCTTGCTTATCTCGTCTATGAGGTTTCCTTTTAGAAAGGGAGTTGTGTTTAATGTTGGTGAGTTTTGTTAGAGAGAAGTGAGTGAGGTTGAGAGACGCGCCTGAAGTTCAACGCAACGTTTTAAAAAAATTTCACTTTTTGATATTTTTCGAAGATTTGTCTGGAGTGAAAAAACAGATGAAAGTCAGTATTGTCAAATTTACGAAAAAAAAAAGTTACAAACATTTTGTCCAAACAATAAAAAAAATCAAAATTTTATAAAAACCGAAAAACCATTGCGTTAGCCACAATGCAAACGTCAGACACCTGGTTTAGACAGTGATATTTGTTTCAGCTAGGAAGGGATTAAGCTCTCCCAGGAGATTCATATTACTTGTAGTCAGTAGATTTTGAACCATTTTGAATTTGTCAAAGAAGTTGTTTTTTACCCTGTTTTCATTATACCTCATGCATTTGAATATACGGTGGTCTACTACTTTTATCTGTTTGTAGAAATTGCAAAGGTCCTAGGTTGTCTGTTTAACTTTGTAAACTCGTTCTCTGCTGTAAGTCCTGTCTGTTTACGATTTTCATTGATCATGCAATTAGTTTTTATTTATGAAACCATTGTTTTTCGCCATTGAGGTAGTGTTCTTTTATACAGAGGCTTCTAATTTTGTTGTGCAACGTTTTATTTATTTTTCATTATACGGTCTAATATTTCATCTAGTTCTCAATGCGTCTCACTTTGTTAGTTTCTTAATACTCGTTTTTTTGCTATGCAGAGTCTTTTCGAAGGCTGTCGGTCAAAAGTGCCGTTTTGTTGGGGTCATCCTTGAAGGTTTTCAAGAAGTCTTCTACTACAAGCTTGTTCTCCTTTTTTCTGTATACTGAATAAGACATTCGTAGAGTCTGTTTAAATGTAAATATCTTTATTGTTCCTGAAAGTACTGTCTCGTAGCGCAATAAGGACTACCACAATTTAAGCGTTTTCGTGGTGATGATGCTGTAGCCTGGTGAACTGTTTTGGTTATGATAGGTGAACGCTATTCCCACTCCTATGTTGTCTTTCGCGGCGTATGTTGTATAGATTCCTTTGTTGTGTTTTATTTGTTCTTTAATTTGGTTCTTGAAGATTGTGTCTAGTATCTTCTCTTGGATTTCGTGATATTTTTTGAATAATACGCTATTTGTCTGTTATTGTTTTGAAAGTATGTTGTTGTTTTATGTCTCTTTTCGGTTGTAGTGACCTTGCAGAGTTGGTGTTAGTATTTTTGATTTGTATAACTGTATTTGCCATTTGCCATTTCTTTGGCCGCAAGGTATTCTGTTCTTTCTTTCGTGTGTAATTCTTCATCAATTCCACATGTTTAATGATTTGGTGTGCTGGGAGGAGTTTTTCAGCTTTTCAGGGCCTTAGCTTTTAAATTGCATTTTTTTTTTTTTGAAGAAATATTTTGGGGCTTGTCCTGCTTGTTATAATGCCACATTCCAGTTAAGTTCTAACAAATAAATTGTAGAGAATTAGGGCTATGGTATGTCTGATTTTAATATGTTATGTGTCTAGAGTTGTTTTGCGCTTTTTTATTAACGCGTTCCTGCGGATTTATTTCCCTAAGTATTTGATGCTGTTTTTCCGACTGATGTTGGTTTTGTCGATACTCAGTTGAAGCGCTGATTTTTGATCTTTTGAAAAGATTATGGCTTGCACTTATTTTGGGTTGATATTTAGCTTTAGCCTTTGAGATATTAGGATGAAACAGTTTATCTTTTCCTGTAAGGCTACGATAGTGTCGGTTACATTTATTCCTTCTTTTGAAATGAGGAAGTCATCAGTATATAGTAACACTGATGAAACGGTAAAGTAAGCATTCCAAAATTTCGCCTCCGTTTTATTGTAATATGTTCTGTCCAGGGAAGTCTATTTTATAGTTTAAACCCATAGTACTTCCTCCAAGCTGTACTTTACCACTGAATCTTTTCACCATATATGATTGAGATTGTTGCTTTTTGGTGTCTTCTTAGTGTATTGTAATACAGCCTGAGTTTTTTCTGCATTGGTTTTCATCTCCCTCTTGCGCAAGTATCTCAAGAGTATGATAATAAACTATTGCAGTTTCAAAGTGATGACTTCTTCTTGTCTTGATTTGCGGATCGTTGTAGCAGAAACGAATCTTTGTGGAACTCCAGCTTCATTTGACCATAGGTTGGAAAGTTGATTGTCAACTCTGACGCAGAAGAGCCTATCGATTGTACAATAGCAAAGGGAATATGGAGTGCATGCGTTATGAATATTAGTCCTGCATGCTCAACTTTATCGAATTCTTTTGCCACGTCGAACATTGGATAGGCGATTGCTTTTCTATTGCTATTTGCCATTGGATTTCCTGCTGTTGAGGTCATTTTCTACGTGTTCTACCAACTTCGTCAGCCGGAGCTCTGTGGAGTGCTGGCACATGAAACCAAATCGTTCTTCAGGGATAACTTTACTTGTTTAAAGTACTTCTGACAATCTTTGGAGCATTCCAATATTTTGCCTAGTGTGGATCGGAGGCTCATGGGTCGCCAGTATTGAGGAAATGGAAGATATTTTTTCGCGGTTTCGACAAAACTGTAATAACTGCTGTTTTCTATGCATCTTATTACTGTGAATGTCCAGAATACCTCAAAATGTCTGCCATCACAACCAATTTGAACTTGTAACGAACATCTAAAGAAAAGTCTATTGAATTTGAATGATCCACAAACTGAATGCAGAACTGAGGCAACATTTTAAATGGCTAGGATTATTCTTTACTTTGACATACCTAACAAGTTTGATGAATCAAACTACGAGAAAAGGAACCAGTTGAAGATTTAAAAGGAGAGAAGTTCCCAGATTTTGCTTCACAAGATGCCACTACATTGCAAACTGACTGAGCGTGTTCCGAAGCAACATTTTCACATTTTGCAGGGTAGATTCTCCCCGAAATAAGGAACGATGCAAAACAAGCAGCGAAAAAGAAAGCTAATATAGATAGCAAGAGCTTTTTAGATAAATTTAAACCTCATACCCAGATTACCCCACCGAACCCCATCGGGGTAAACATGTTTGGCATGCCAGTATCAAATTCTCGAACAAGTCCCGAATTCCTCGAGCCACTTCGTGACGAGGCAACGTCAACAACACGCAACATTGTATATCCCTTGGATTGTTTCCGACCTACGCCAACTTGTCTTGAGAAACTACGCGCGCGGAATTTAGTAAAAGGTTTCTGATATTCTTCAATGACTTCCACATCCATCCCGTGGTGGCACGTTGGCAACAATGGCTCTACTGGAGCACATGCAGTACCACATGCGTCCCCATCCGCCCGAATCTTGTTTACTTACCCGAACTGCCGACACCTTGCTGCATATTTGCTGGACTGTTGTTCTCCTTCGCGTCTTCCTTGGGTAGCCCGTTCGAGGATGATGGCTTGGCGGCGTTGGAATTCTTGTCGAACACTGAAATTGGAGCCATTACCTGCAGCGTGTCACGCGTGGAATCAGAAGCACAAACAACCTCCGCGACAGAATCAACAAGGCAATGACTGAGCGGGTCCACGGCAACAGTTATTCTGTGGGCGCGTCTGTTTACCTTCGAAGCGTCTTTATCTGTGGGTTCGCGACCGAACGTTTCTTTCGTTTTTACCGTGCTCCTTCGCAGGAACTTGGTTGGGTGTTCAAAGCGTCGACAGGGGTGCGGGACGAACGGCGCGAAATCAAAATAAACTGCAGAGGATGGGCGCGGATTATTTATAGGCGAGTGTGATGCGATGAATGCATCGGATGAGTTGCGAAATATTTGGCCAGTTCCGCGATTGTTTGCTAAATTTGTAGTTTTTTAATAATTTTGCTACTGCCTGGCTCAGCTGAGCGACTGGAAAGGATAACACTATCGCGTGGGTAAGGTCTCTACGTTCGATACTTCACACACTCACTAGGAACTTCTGTCGTTCGAATTTCCAAAGAAAAACACTTCACAAGACGACGATAAAACAAATCTCACGAATATTAATCAAACGCTGCCAAAGCAGAAGCAAAAGATGTCTCAGAGAAATGGTCGGACGACGTTTGCTTGATTGCACTTTGCACTAGATCCCGCCAAAGGCCACCATTCGGTCGAGTTCCTTGGGTGCGTTTGCGACTAACCCCATCACCTTCCAAAGAAAACGTTTGCGACCTATTTTTGCAACTTCTTGAGAAGTTATCCCGTTTGTTTTCGCTTTTAACAGCCAGTTTAATTGACTTGGCGCGCAATCAACGCAAAATCGCTCTGAAATCGCCAAATTCTAGCACGGCACAAAATGGAGCCCCGTTGTCGTCGCCAGCGAACAGTCAAGTGGCACGCGTTCTCTCACACTCGCGATATGGCAACTCGGCTGCCGTTTAATTAAAATTTGATAAAACTCGAACGGACGCAATCAATTCGGACAATCACTATTAGATTACACAATTGCAATGCGGGCACTCGGGTAGAAACTTCTTCCCACTTTCGAGGACTTCTCGGCTGTACTCTGACTGTGAGACTCGCTTGAGAATGAGGAACCGTGTCCGCACACACGTTCAAGTAAGTCCCGGTGGATCGCGACAAAATCTGCAAGCTAATGTACGCTGCCCAGCAACCGTGGTCGCTGTGGTGAGGCGAAGAAGCCAACAGCCTTTGAGTGGAAGCGAGACACAAAGAAAACATTGCAGACCAACTCACTCCCGTTGTCTCTGTTCAGCATGAATGCGTGCCGCGAAACCCGTCGCATGGCAACGGCTAACTACGGGTGTGAGTTGTTTCTGGTTTCTTCGAATGCTTATCGGAATTTAAATTCCGTTATCACTAGACGAACAGCTGATGACGACAGGTGAGAGGGGTGTGAGCGTTGCCTAGAAGAGGAATTAAAAAGTGGTGTCATAAAATATGTAAACAGCGACGTTTATCTGAATTACAACATTTGTTCCAGTTAATTTCAAATGAATTTTATTATTCATCTAATTTTTCAACTACAAAATAAAAATTTATTAAACAACATTTACAGATGAATATTTACAAAATAAATTCCAAAATGGTATACAAAAATCAATAGGAAAGTCTAATTAGAAATGCTCTGAAATGTAATGGTGATGGTATGACCATTATAAAACAAGACATGTATCTTCTTGCCGGCGCTGTCCGGCTGGCCAAGGTGGCGTTGTATGTTTACGCAAATGTTCGGCAAATAGATCAATCCCTGCGATATGCAAAATTTTTTTTATCTATAATGTACCAAGAATATACCAAGAAGTTGTATGAACTCCGAAAAGTTTCATGAAATTCGATATTTATCATATAATTATTCGAAATAGTGGAACAAACAGAATTCTTCTAGCCTTCAAAAAGCAATGTTTACACATCATCGTTCCGGATAATTTATATATATATGTATATATATATATATATATATATTGGCTCAAAGTTATATATACTATTCATACTATCAGTTTGTTTCAAAACCAAAAATCGTACAAATACATTCATTCAAAGGCAAGAAAAATAAAAAACATTTGAAAAGTCACATATTTTGGGTCATACTAATAATGGTACACAGTCTTATAATTTAATATTCAATATTTTTTGGTCAGCTTTTTTGCTGTACTACTGCCTTCTGACTACTGACGGTTAGGCATAGATTTGAGTAGCTTCCAGCAATAATCTGGCGGAATTTTTCCTCCATTCTTCCTTCAAAGCTTCAATCAGATCAATTTTGCTTCGAATATCATGTTTTCTTGATTTCTCCTCCGAAAAGCTTTATCGGGTTTAAATCAGACTATTGTGACGGTGTTTTGTTCACGTGAGGGCAGTTATAGAGGAACGAGCTTCGAACATTAAAGCCCTTGTGTTTGGGATCGTTAACCTGATAGAAGTAGACCTATTTCTCAGTGATTTTCGTCTAATTTTAGCTCAAAATGTTCAAATGATATTTTCTCTCCATTATATCCTCTATAATGTGAAGACTCCCACGTCCTGCTGTCGATATTGCAGCCAATACCGTAACCGATTCTAAGCAGTGTTTTACAGTCGTATACAGATGCCTTTCCCGAAACTCTTCATTTCACTTTCTCCAAAAATATGAAGGTCCATCTGACCAGAATAACATCAAACTTGCGTTCGTCCGTAAAAATTAATTTACTCCATAAAATTAAATCTTGGTTTTTATATTCATTTACGAAACTTAACCGTTTTTCTTGTTTGCATTACGCATAAAGAGTTTCTTCTTAGCAACTCGGCCTTTATAGTTGTGCTTGTTGAAGATATTTCTGATCATTTCTGGGTTACAGGTTTTCCAAAGGTGCTTTTCTGCTGCAGCAGCAAGTTTTGGTGAACTAAGGTGTGCCCGGCTCTTGACTTAAAAGCCATCGTTCGTCACAATCCGAAAATATTTGGAATTTGTTCGGTTTTGGTTTATTTAAAAAAAAACTGCATTTTCGTATCGTTTTTTTATATAAAATACTGTAGATTAAGCTTGAGTCACAATTTCTGCAATATTTCAAACAGATTTTCCGGATTTGGAATGCGTTAATATTAATTCTTTAATATTTGTTAAGCTTTCAGGACCACGTGGTGCCAACACTGATGTTCCACTTAAAAATCTGCTAACTTGATCGAAAAATCACTTCAAATGAAGTAGTAAGATTCTATATAAATGACAAATAAAAAAAATGCGGAGATTAACTGTTAGCTAGAGTAAAAATGAATCAATGTTACCAAGTCTATAAGATATGTGACTTTTAAAGTTATTTATTATTAGATTTTATTTTTTGATTTTCCTTTCCAAACTGCTATGGATTAATTTTGACTGACATTTATTTCGGGAGTTAGTTGCTCCATTCTTCGGTGTTCAATTATTTAGAAAATATTATGATTTAAAAAATAATCGACACTGAAGAAGGGAGCAAATTACTCCCGAAATATATACCTGGCAAAATTAAAACATAGCACATTGAATGGAAAATCAAAAAGAAAAATCTAATTTAGAAGTGGTAAACACGGAAAATACACACAGTCGTATCTACTATATGTTTTACCTTTATATCAATACATATTTTTGATTTTAAGTTTTCACTAAACTAATCGTAAGAACATTCAAATTTTATACCATATTTGTAAGTGTCCGTTTTCAAAATAAGTGTAAACTTATTTTGAAAACGGACGGAGGATTTCTTTAACTCATAAAAAGAGCTATATGTTTGGTTGAAATCAAGAAATAGGAACAAATTTCAACAAAACTAAAAAATTTTATTGTTCTGTGCTGAATGGTGCTAATACACTTACATGTCTTTAAATATAAAAATAGGCGTCAGTAAAATGACAATATTGTAACTGAGGACATTTATATATCATTGATGGTTTCACAATACATGATATAACTAGTATTGCATTACATCGGACTTTCTTTTAACTTACATATTCATGTTAAGATGTCACCATCTTCCTCTCCTCTGAAGATGATCCTAAGCATCTGGGGGAATTTACTTTGAGCTACTACAGCCTAAGAACATGAAAAGTCAAACATTAAAGCATAAACGCTTCAAATATGCCAAAAGGCATGATAAAGTGATCTTTCCGCACGACAACGCCGGACTTATGTTCACCGGAGTAATGTTCGCCGGACATTACTCCTTTGGAATAAGACTTGTTCCGGTCAACGGTCCATGAGCTGGCTGAGCAGTACTTCACTTCATACAATGAAGTGAAAAATTGGGTCGATTCTTGGATCGCCTCAAAAGATGACGAATTTCTTAAACGCGGTATCCATACGCTGCCTACAATATGAATAAAGGTAGTAGAAAGCGACGAGCAATATTTTGAATGATATACATCGTACCAGGTTTTCTGTATAAGACTTCAAAATTTGAAAAAAACCTTTAAAATTTATTTGTACACCCAATATGTATAAAGGGTGTTTTTTTAGAGGCATAGCAAATTAAATTGGCAACACTTTTAATACTAGGCATTGTATGACAGCTGTCATGCATTTTATGGTTAGTTTGGATTGCTATTTTGTCGTGAATTGATCGACGACTGAGCATCGTCTGGAAATTGTGCAGATTTCTGTTCGAGAAACTCATCGCACACTCCGTTGAGTTTATTGCCGACATAATCGTTCATCAGAACAATTACTACGTTTAACCATGGATTTTTTCTCAACCACGATTACTCTCACTGATTTTACGCTTCTATATAGACCTCGTGCAGTGTGTTATGAAGATATAGTAGCAGCTGTAGAGCTCGAATCGATGAAGACCCGAGTGAGTCCATTCAGCCATCGTGCTCAGCAATTGAACCCGTGCCATTCCGCACTCTGGGAGATTTTATGGAAGGATCTTCGTTTGCAGGCTTACGAAATCCACCTCGTACAGGAATTAAAACCCTACGACCATCAGGCACGGCGTAGATTCGGTGTATGGCTCATTTCTTGTTGAATGGCTACCTCAATAAGCCAAACTCCGTCTTCGGAGAGATGAGGAACCACAGACGGGTCTCCAAACACCGTTACGTCCGAAAAAGTCCCTATTTGGTGTGATTTATGCGCCGATGGAATTATTGGTGGATATGTCTTTTAAAATGCTGCTGGGAATGACATTTCAGTCAATGGTCATCCAGAATTGAATCACCGTAATGCAGGGGACCTTTCGTTTCAATAGCATGGCGCGAAATGCCACACGGCCCGTGAAACTTTCGACTATTGAAATAATCATTTGATGAAATTTGATTTAAAGAATATTTGAAGCATTTTGATTTGACGCATAATTTATCAGATCGGACCTGTGAACTGGCCTGCAAGATCCTATGATTTAACATCGCTGGACTGTTTCTTGTGGGGATACGTCAAATCACTCTTCTGTTTCAACATGACCGACACGCTAGACTATTTGGAACACAAAATGCGCCACGTTATTCGTGAAATACGGTCCCAATTATTGGTTAGATCAATCGAAAACGGGACTTCTAGTTTGGACTTCCTCCTCGCCAGTCCTGGCAATCAAATGCCCAACATTATATTTAAATAATAATGGCAGAAAATTATATTTCCGAGCAATTTCAATCAAAACAGTTTATATATATTTTATTTAATTTAAATTTACTTATCACTAAACAAAACCATAACGTCATACAATTTTTATTAGCGAAACCGCAGCCATCGTTTTACGTTTACGGGCGACAGAATATTCTAGACCATTACTGCCTCCGCCATATTTGACGGTCGTTTTTGATTTTGAACCAATCAAGCAGACTGAAGCTTTCACATTTGTATGAATTGGAATTGGACGCAATTTATGGGCGGAAAAATAAAGAAGACACGTTTTTTAAATTTGCAGCACTTTAACGCTGTAGTACATGTAACGTGAACAACATATATTTAGTAAGGTAGAAATTGGAGTTCCCACTCTTATAGAAGAGAACTTTTCTTGTCCAACCATTATTATTTCATATTTTCTTGGTTTTTTTTCCATATTTTCTATAAACGAAGTTTTAAATTTTCTAAATCACATTTTCATTCTCGCAAAATCTTCGTCCTTATATCTAGTTTGTCCTTGTAGTTCTTATAGTCATTGGTATTTTTCTTATCACACATCACAAAAAACAAAACAAAAGCAAAAGGTCTTTGCAGTACAACATATGACAAAGAACTGAAGCAGGGTGATTGGATAGTAGCGATTTTATGAAAGCCATACGTGCTCTCCTATCACATACCTACATTGCATAATAGCCAACAAGAATTTCTGTGTTAATAATAATCAGCAAGCTCAATTTTTTATAAAAACAACGAGAACTCCCAGTCCCTCAAAAAGTGACTTGCCATTATCCTATGAATAAAAAACAAACTTGATTGTATACATAAATTTCATCGGAGTCCAAAACAAAACATAGTTGCATCAAAGCATCCGCAAATGCACGTCATACTATGTATGCTAGCGTAAAAGATACTAACAGGTATGCAGACAATCTTTTCATCACTCATAGCACGCGAAAAAGATACTTTTGTTGCTGTTCACGAGTTGTATTTTGTTTACGAAAAATGCCTTTAATTACGTTTGTTTCGTGACGCTAGTATGTGACCAATTTATAACATGTGGTCTACGTTATTTATTTTTTATATTTATTTTCTCGAAACTATCAACAAGTGAGGTAAATCATATGGCTGAAATGGCGCGAATGTTTTCAATCCGATTCGGATAAAATGGCGTTGAATTGCAGCAACTAATCAGTGTGATTACGAAATCCATTCATATCACCTTCCACAGTGGAACTTGTGTGCTTGTATCCTGGCAAATATGGCAAACCTATTGGCTGTAAGTTGTAACAAAAACATCATATTTAAAGTTTTAATTTAAAAAAGGGATCAGAAAAAATCCTGCTAAACAATTTCCTAAGCCCTGAAAACTCTTTCGTAAATGTTTAAACCAGTTTTTATTTTAAATATTTTTCTAATATTTATAGGTTTGTGTCATCGCAGCGATTTGCATTACTGCTTCACACGCATTTTGTGCACCGGGAGCGTTGCTATGCCAACCAATAGGTGGACCTGGTTCACTTGACTATGATTTGGATCTGAATCTTGGCTTATATCCTGGCTTAGGCTTGGGACGCTTTAATTATTTGAAGAAAGGTCCGATCGTCAAACCGCTATTAATGAAAGTTCCAGTTCCTGTAGCTGCTGCACCACAAATAGCTTTTCTAGCTGCACCACTTCCTGCTCAATTGCCTATTCCAGCTCCTGCTCCAGTTCCACCACCAGCTCCACTTCCTAAATGCGGATGCATTGTCCCCAGCTGCTCATGTTTGACCAAATGAGCTGAAGAATTTTTTGTTGGAAAATATTGAACTTTAAATTTGTCCACAAACAAAAAAACAAATTAAGTAAAACACTTATGTTCTTCAATTGTGAATAAACTGCATTACCTTTAAACATTTGATTTTATAAATTGTTTTGACTTTCAATCGAACCTTAAAAATTCAAAGCTCCAGATATCAGTGAAAACAAACAATGCGCGAATAACCGCGGAAGAATAAAAGAAAAGTGGCAGCGAAATGATGCAGCCACAAAATTAGATAAGCCCACAAAAGGACAAAAACAACTGCCTGTCCTGATTTCCGATATATTCTCTAAAGTTTACATGAGTTTACCACCAAAAAATATTTACGAAAATAGTTTAAATTCAGAAACGGATATTTTGTAACTTATATATGGTAGCGCCCTTTTTGCTTCTGGTACTGACTTCAGTCTAGTGAGTTGTCACTCGCCGCGTGGCTTCTTGACTTCCAAAAAGCGCAGTAAAGTCGACAACCTAATCCACCATCAATCATCTTTGTATCATCTCAGTGAAAAAGCATAAGCAGCAGCACAAGTTCCTATTTGGTGCCTGCATTTATCTCATCACAAGAAATTTATTAGCGATCCTTTCATTCTTGCTCTTCTAAAATAAATTCTAACACTGAAAAGAAGAAAACTAACCTTCTAGAATATTAATTCTTCTCCTTTTTAACGTCAAGAAAAATAATTGAATAAAACAAATTATTTAACAATTAAATAGTAAAAATAATTTAATATCAGCCCCCAGCATTAATTTTTGGCTGATCACTTTATATGCAGGGGAACAATCATAAAATTTTCTGTCCTCACGTACTCGAGGTTGAGGAAGGGAAATTAGTCCCGTGTGTCTGGAGCAAAAACTGAAAGTTTATTTCGAACTGCAGAAAAACACTTCCTGATCAGAGGTTTATCTGAACTACGGATCGAAGGGATGTCCGTGTCAAATTACTGTCACGTTACTGTAACGATGACGAGCCTAGCCTGGCTGAAATGTCGTTTGAGAATTCAAAAAGATTAAATAAAGCTGGGTCCGAAGATTGAAACTTGTTTCAGATCATGGCGATGGTGGTTGACATATTGTTTCAACCCCGTCTGTGGAGACCGTTGATTTCCACGTCCACGATGAACACTTCAACTTCATGTACTTCATGTACCAACACTTAAACTTCATATTTTTGCTAGATTCAGGTATGGTAAGGAGTGGTTCTCCAATTAAGAAGTGTCTTGGTGTTAATGTGATTTAGCCATTCGAATCGGAGAGTAACAGGGTTATTGGGCTGGAATTTAAGAAAGATTCAGCATCTAATACCACTATACTTAGCACTATACTTTGAAGTGCTTTTAAAGGGGACATGTGACATGTGTCTTATATCCGTATAGGATTTTGTGGAGAGGAGAGTTGATCCTATTATTTCGAGCAGAGAGGTGTATACTGTTCTTCAATTGCAATACAGTTAGGATGTCGTGAAGATATAAGTTGAAGAGATGCTGGCTAATAATTGATCCTTGTGAAACGCCGGAGCGAATGTTGACAGTATTTGGGTATTCGCAATTTTCAGCACAAGGGCTCTCTGGTGTAGATAGTTGACTATAATGTGAGTCAGTGGGGTGTGGCAATAAGTCTTAAGTGTTATACAAGAGACCATACGGGGTCGAACTCTTTCTCTAGGTCTATTAAGCGAACTACCATTACTTCTTTCTTCCCAGAATACACAAGCTTTCTTTACAAGAATAGCCGATTGATCGGTTGAAACCTTTTTGACACCCAAATTGTTCCAGTGATGATAAGAATTCAGTGAAATCTTTGAAAGAAAGTAGGATGGTTTTCTCAATGACTTTTCCTTGGCTTTGAGGGCAAAGTTATTGTTCTGAACTTGTTTAAATGACCCTTAGCCTCTTTTTTGGTGTGGAGAGTAGTACTGCTGTTCTCCAAGCTCGGAGAAGAATTCATTTTTATTCGGTGATAAATAATGATGATGAGCAGCCTGTGAATGGCGTACAAGGATTTAAAACATTTGGGCCTTGGACTTTCTAGAAATCCAAGATCTGAATTATAAGAGGCCAGATACAAGTGCTACAAGTGTGGCGTCCCCGGCAATAAGGCCACGAGAGCACAATAAGACATCTTGTGCAAAGCCAAGAAAGTAGAAGGTGCCCAGAATTCAAAAGGGCAGACAACAAAGGAAACGCTAAAACATGATCCAAATCATGCAGATCAACTTATACTGTAGTGAAACCGCACAAAACTTAGTCGATCAGGCCGCGAGATAGAAATAAGCTGACCTGCTGCTGATATCTGAACAACACAACAACAGAGAGGAAGCTGTATTGATAATATGACCGATCAGTTATTGCCCCTATCTGGGTGCTGGATACAGTTTTGCTCCAAGTTCCCGCTTGCTCCAGAGGGGATACCTTTGATCAGGTGTACAGATAGGATGTTTATAAGCGTCTATTTCAAGCCCAATCAACCAATTTTATCCCTTCAGAGCAAGCTCTATGAACTAGAGGACGCTGTTTCGAGCACAGAAGGTCAAATCCTTGTTGACGGAGACTTAAATTCTAAAAAAATGGCAACTGCCACATCCATATTTCAGAGGAAAACGAACCATAAAAATGTCACGTAGGATGGAACTTATGGTAATTAAGGTTGGAAACATGTCAACCTTTCCACTGCGGGGCTTCTTCGAAACCATCCCGAACGTGACGTTCGCTTCGAAGTCCTAAGTGCCCATGATATACAAATGGAGGATACTGGAGGACTGCACAACGAGCGATCACCAGTATATTGCACTTGAGATATGCCAAGCCGTAGGTTGGAACATAGCTGAAATGAATGTCGATGCGTTCGTCGGAGTTAACATAGCGGGTTAAACCACCAAGCGGACCAGGGGAGTCTCCATGGCTAGAAGACTTCTCCGTAGGCTAATCAATGAAAGCAATGCTCTTTGCCAACAAAACCTTGTTCATCACATCAGCAGGTATCCGTGGGGCTTGGGCTACAAACTTGTCATTCAAAAGCTTGGAGCCTCATGGAGGCCATGAGTGCTTGAAGCGGAAAGAACTAAACAAGATTGTTCAGACACGTTTCCCCGAGGAATGAGGAGTGTCCTGTTGTGTGCCCACTTTTTAGTGCCATCGAGCTTGATAGAGCGGTGCAGGCTTTAAAAATGAAATAGGCCACGGGAGTAAACGTTATCCTAGCGGAAGTGGTACAGCGTGTACATCAACTTTGCCCTGACATGTTGCTCAGCACATTTAATGCCTGCCAGATGGAAGATTTGTTTCAAAATATAGGACAGAAGCGACATGTGCAGCGATGTGGGAATCAGGAGCGACGCGATCTGCATATAATCTGCATAACGCCGGTGTGAAATTGCTCGAGAAGCTCATCCAAAAGAGACTTGGAGAGGCCATCCGAGCTGCTGGTGTCTATGTCCTCAGCAATACGTCTTCAGGGCTAGATAATTCACGCAAAAATAGATATGGTGAGCGCGATCCAGCGTGCATAAGCACGCAACCTCCACTCGAGGCGATAGGTACAGTTGATAAAACTCGATGTGCGGAATGCCTTCAATTCCGCTAGATCGGTTGATTTTCTCGGTACTCTTGATATATCAGGGTGCCGAAGCAACTCATACGAATGTTGACGGAGTACCTTAAAGACCTGTAGCTTGTCCATGACACATTGTGGTTGTGTTTGTTTTCTCTTAGAGAAAATAAACTGTCTCTGAACCTGCAGTGCTGTTTATTGTGAGGATGGCTCCATAGTACTACTTGCTGAAGAGTAAAGGCGAGTTTAGTTACGTAGGGAGGGATCAGAGAAAGAAGTTGTCAGCCGAGAGGAAAGAAGAAGGACCCAAGCTTTATGGCAAGAAACATGAGTACCCGAAGCGTGTGACAGTTGGGCAGCACGGCTCATTTGTGACTTGGTGTCGTATTTCTGCAGAAAACATTGTGAGACTGATTATTTCCTGAAAGTCAAAGTCAAAGTCAAAAGCGCTTTATTCAATATTCATCTTTATAAATTTTTCAAGAAAATAAAGCTGATTCTAAGCAATAAAAATACAAAAAAACTTAATGGCCCAAATGGCTCTCTAAATTTAAACACTATCATTCACTAATGAAAAGAACAAAATAACAATATCAAATACAATTTAATTAAAATGTTTAATTATTTTAATATTCAATTGGAAAAAGGAGAAGAAAAAAAAACACCCAACAATATTCAAAAATCAATTATAATGTTTATACAACAGTGAACTTTTATTCTACGACTAATATATTATAACCTAATTCTAATCAAAATAATTTATTTATAATATTATACTCAATATTCCTGGCTTAAATGTGAAATACCATACACTAAAGCCAAATAAAACACGATAATCCTATACTAAATATTGAAATCTATGCCTAGTTTTTAACACAACAACAACACTAAATGTTGCTACCATGAGCTGAAACTCAAAAACCAAAAACTGCATAAACAGAGAATAAAAACACGAGTAATTTAGGCTTTGTCATTCAGCCACCAATACCTAGCCTCCTTCATCTCAGCTCGACTAGTCTCAACGAATCTTGCAAATGAGCATCTCCTTTGGAATCACTGGTCTCGTGTACTGAAATTCAGAGGATATGTTGTCTTTTTATCGGTGGCCCGTCTATATATGTATTATATAATTGGGACGCCGTCGGAATCAAAGATATTTCGATTCATGTCTAGATACATCAATGCTTCTGGAGGAACAAAGCCAGTAGCGAGGCAAGTCACAATATACTCATCTGTAGGATGGCATGGCTGTGAAATCCAGGGATTTTCACTCACAGTTACAGATCTTGCGATATGATTGCCAAGAAGTCTCAATATGGAGATATCGATTCTCGTCACTTTAGCAGTTTGATAAATCTTCCTATTCGATATATGGTGTTTCCAATCCGTCTCAGGCTTCCTGTATAAACCAGTACATGCACGAAGACATTCCCTTTCGAAGAGTTTTCGAAATATACTACTTTCCATCGTATCAGCACTCTGGTTGTACCAGATCTGACATCCATATGTCAAAATTAGTCTAACCAGTGTCTTGTAACAAATAACTTTAACCTTTTGAAGAATGTATTTAGAATGAAAGAGTCGACGAAGGGCCATAACTACTTTTTGTGCTTTACTCAGCATTATTTTGATATGATCTGTATAGTACAGGTATTGATCAAGATGAACGCCGAGGTATCGAACACAGGATTTATGTGGAATCCTCTCTGAACTATGCTCGCCTGACATAATATGGAAATATGGGGCCTGGCCCGCCTTTGAAGCGTGGTCCGAAACAAAATTGTTTCGCACTTCTGCGCATTAATTTTGATTCGCCAACTATCGGTATAGAGCTGCACATCATTAAACATTCTTTGGAGGTTGCTCTGGACTATTGAAGCTTTTCGGTCTGCTGTAGAGATGATCAGATCATCAGCATACGCTACCAATGATCGCGTTGGTGAGACATTGGAATCAACGCCATTCAGTAGTTTACGAATGAAAATTGAAAATAGTAGAGACGCAGTAAGTGTACCCTGTTGTAGACCATTCAAAACCGTGAAGTCGCGCATTGTCGTCAGATTTCCATCAGTTACAACAAATGATTTTCCGTATAACATAATACAGATCATGGCAACATGGTGTCTGGGGAACCTGTCCTGAGGGAGTTTAAAAATTAGTCCATCTATCCACACGCTCCAACACATTCTCTATCATTTAGCTTCCAACAGATGTGTGAGGTCACTTTCGCTATCGCATGTATGGTCGAATGCCTGGCACGGAAACCAAATTGGCAATTCGGCATCAACTGATTATTTCCTGACGCATCTACTAAGTAGGTATTGGTGTTTTCAGTCTGACCAGCATAAGGTGTCCCCTGTACCCTGTTCTGCTCGGGAACGACACATGACGCCTGTCAAAACTTCTTTGCAAAAGATCGACCAGGTTCCGTTTACATCTCTCCGAGAATATAGGTGTGCTCTCTTCGAAAAAAAGGGGCTGCTTTCTCCAGACAATTGGAACTGATTATCATATTGCGTGCAGTCGGTTTTTCTTACAAGGAAGTTCTTATAAAAGTACTGTTGCAAGACTTGGAAGTAAGATGCAATTGCTAGATAATTGTTTGTTTCCAACGAATCCGTCCTCCGTCCATGAAACTTGGCTGTTCTATCAACTCGAAATAAAGTTGTCTCACCTCAAATTTGTAATTTGTTACCACGAATCGTGAACGGAATGCGAAATAATTTTGAATACTTTTGCAGACCAGCGACTCAAATTATCAAATTGTTTATTAAAGCTGCTTTCCAATTTCCCCGCAACTGTCAACTGAGTTATTCAAACATCAGTTGTCAATTTCAGCTGGCGGTTAAGCTAAATTTATTTTCCCGCAATGAAATTTCATATGTACAAAATAAGGAGTTTTCAATAGTAATTAGTATGGATCCCAAAACGGGCGCAATTAAGAAGACATTTGTTCGTAACGTAGAAATACCCACAAATCATTCGGTGAATCGAGGGAGAGTAGTAAAAAATTTTAGTTCGAGCTCATTGGGATGCAACGATAGACCAGTGGACCGAGATCATCAAATTTTACGAAGATCGGATCCGGTAGTCGGCACTTCAACCCGATTGTCACGGAAGGATCTATTTCAGCAAAGTCTCAAGTATAGAGTTCCTGCGTTAAACACTAGTGAAAAGATGCAAGAGGCTATTGAACAAATGGAGAACATGCAAATCAGCCGCGAAACAAAAATCGATGAATTAACGCCGAGGAGTAGAGCTGTTGTTAATCAGGAGGTAAACAGTTATTTTCATCATCACGCATGTTGTTAAATCGATCGAAGTAATTCGGTCATGCTATCAAATCCACGAAATTTATTGTTGTTTTGCTAGCAAAGTTCAGATAAAATTTATCACAAGATACCACTGCAAAAATTGTGACTTCACTGGGGCGTTGTTGTAGTTTCCATAACTTGATGAATCAGATAATGACATTGGCGCGAATCAGTTCTTCTTGTCTATGCTTTTGCTTATTCCAGAAGCACTTTTGAACCTTCTGTCCATTATTTGTTATTTATGATATTAGTTTTTATTATTTGATTTATCGTCTTGGTGATGTCCAGATTACCATTGTAATCGCAAATGCTTTGTTCTAATATTTTAACTATGAGAGGCAACTTGCCCTGCGAAATACTTAACATTTCAAAACATCGAAATTCTACACAAAAGGATCAAAGGTGAACCTGTGGATGCCTGCTCCTAATGCTCCACAGAAACTCTGGTGCCACTTTTATTCTCTTTAAAAAAAAGGCGTCTTGACGACTTTTATTTTCTTTTCTATCTATGCTATCTAATTACTGTGTTGTCTTATTTGGATTGTGAGCTAGCAGAGGAAGAACATCGATCTCGCTCCAAGCGAAAAAACAAGGCGTCGCCGATTTTCCTTCTGCATCCTATGAGATTTGACATTTTCTGCTAAGACTCGAGGCTAGCGTAGACTACAAGGTTCACATAAAAAACAATAGAGAAACTAATAAAGAAAATAATTGGTATTCCATGGACTCGAATAAATTGCAAATAAAGATATCAAAGATCTATGTCAACGTAACTCTAATCCTGAAGCCAAGTAAAGATCAATAAACTCCTAAAAATTATAGGCCAATAAGCTCATTGCTGGCGTTGGAAGAGTTTTCAGAAGCTAGTCTTGAAAAGGTAGACTGATCACTTGAAAAAAACACTGATATTCTTCCTAATGTCCAGTTTGGGTTGAGACATGGGTACAGAGCACCTACTATGACGTATTTCTAAACACACTAGAACAGCGCTGAATATAAAAAGGCAATAGGCAGATTTGGCATAAAGGTCGTAACGAACCATACTTGAAAACTGTCATATCAATTGTTAAATAATAAAATGGTATTAAGGGGAGGTTCTTTCAAATTTGGCCAAAAAAAGGCCTAAGTTTGGAAATGATTTGTGGCATGATGCAAAAAAATAGAAACATCCGGTTTTAACTTTTGAATTGGTTATTTATTATACAATAATATGATATATTTTTTGTAACAAAATTCAAAATAGCGCTGAACAATGGCGGCTTTTGTCGATTACTGCCTGAAAAATCTCGTCTCCGAATTTCAAGCCTACAGCCTCTTGTAGTTATCTGAAATGAAAAAGGGTTTTTTAAATGAAAGTAGATGAAATTTTCTATGGCTTATACCTTACTATAATGATTTTTGACCAAAAATTGACTGAAATATGAACGCTCGAAAAAAAAACTTTTTTTGCGACTTTTTTTGTTATTAAACCTTAATTATAAATAACAATTTAATAATGACTTATGCT
Source organism: Stratiomys singularior (assembly GCA_954870665.1). Taxonomy (NCBI): domain Eukaryota; kingdom Metazoa; phylum Arthropoda; class Insecta; order Diptera; family Stratiomyidae; genus Stratiomys; species Stratiomys singularior. The sequence goes on from OX940879.1 coordinate 35,069,514, forward strand.
CGTTTTAGGTATAAGCCATACAGATACCTTCACCTTTCAAACATGCTTTAGATTAAGGAAATCAGAACAATAGATCAAAAGATATCCTTGAAATTCAGATGGAAAACGTAGTTCCGAGCAAACGCGTTGAAAGATAGCACAGCTCCGAAAATGACATTTTTTGTACGAAACATTTAGCCAGGAAATAAATACTGAGAAACGTTCGAAAAAAATCGAGCCAAGATTTTTCTGAAGTGAAATTTTCTGCCCTTTCAGAATCTTACGATTTTACGATATATTGTGACCCTGCATTGTTGTAAACAATTAAATGGAAGAAAACGTGAAATTTTCGCGATCAAAAACGCGTTGAAAAAAATTTATTATTTTTTTTTGTCATGATATAACAACAATATAGGACTTTTATAAAGAAAAGCAAGAAGCATGAAAATTTCGTCCATTATTTCGTTTCCTCAGTTTCCTCCTTTAATCGTTTCCTCAGTTTCTTCGGTTGTTAATGAAGAATCTGACATTGATTTTGCAAAATTAATTAGTTTAAACAATTTTTTTAACAAATAATAACTGAAATCAACAATGGAGGAGGGGCAATTTCTAGCATTTTTTTAAATTCTAAATTTTCAAATTCTTTTGTATTTTATTGTTTAAAATAATAAAATTAGAAGATTTCTAAAGTTTTCCAAACAATTTCTTGTTGAATAGGTTGCCTTATACTCACATCAAGATCTTAGTCGCTTATTCCTGATCCGTACAGAATTCCTTCCTCGATTTCGATGTTGGATTGATTGGTCTTCTCCTGCAGACATTTCGCGAGGCGGGCATTTCGAGAACCGATCGAAAGTCGTCTTTCAACGGCAAGGATTCTCTCGTTATCGGCTTCGTTGCAGTATCGGCTGGCCTCGATGCCGATGGTGACATCCAGAGCGTGCAAGATTTTCAATAACGAAGACCGTCCCTCGTTGAATAAACACGCTGCAATGTAGGTCGCAATTTCGACAATTTTCCAGCCACAATGCAGGTGCTTGGGTGCCAATTTCCAAACTGTAGAGTTGAAGGCTTCATTCGAATTTTGTGTGTTGGCCCCAACGCAGCGTTCGAGGAGATCCGGGTTAGAAAGCGCTTCGTACGTTGGTTTGATGGCTTCCGAAACAACTTTTGCAAGAAGAGGGGGATGTTTAAAAGTTGCCTATCTTCCTTCTTTTTTGGCAACTCACCACTTGCACCAATTGTCGGTTCCTTCAGGGCATAGGTGATGTTGTGGATTATCGTCAGTTGAGCATTTGTGGGAGCAAGTCGCCCAGATGGCATCTTTCATACTTGCAGAGGAATGTGGGTTTCGTCGAATTGCCAATCCATAATAGAGCGTTAGCTCCGTGATCAATTTCACGGTCAATTTCCCCTTCCCACCAAGCCCCTTCGTGTCCTTTTTCAGCTTTCACAGTCGACTCCCGATTTGCTTTTGAACGTGACCCACGCACTCCTTCTTCAGCACCGGGCAGTCATCGTATGGGTTCAAATCAAGGAGAGCCTTATAAGTTTTCGTATCTCCGTCGCCGATGTAATTCTTATATTTCACTCCCAGAAGATTTTCGAAGCGCAAAAACATCTCGCGCTCGCCGTCCATCTCCATTTTCCCCGCACTTCCGGTGTGATTTGCGGTGCATTGGTCGGCATGAGTTTCGTTCCATTCATCGTATTCCGGCGTCCCTTCTTTCGATGCCTAATTGCGACAGGCTTGGCAGTAGGAAGATTTGACGATGACATATATAATTTTCACGGTATTTTTGCCGATAAGCGAGACGAGGCCGAAAAGAGACGAAAATCCTCGCTTCTTCCACGACACATCACCGGAAACGGATCAATGTGTTGGCTCGTTCCCAGCCTCAGAGTTTGCGTCCATTTCTTCACGTACGGCCTTTCTTTGAATAATTTCAAATACAGTCTTTGATGCGGCGTGCAAATTGTCCATAAAGTTGTAGTACATCGTGTTGCTAAAAGAGTTTTTTATGTCCAGCATAGAGCAAAACGTCTTGACACTTTGTAACCCGCACCCAAGAACGCGAAAAGCAAAAAGAAGTCGCCGGTTTATATCGTAAACATTTCGTATCATTGGGGATGATGGTAACTGGCTAGTATCGCACGAACAATTCACAATAAGTTTAAACCCCACGCCAGGTCCCGCCATAGGAAGCCATCAAGGACCACGCGTTGAAATAGGGCATGTAAGTTCCTCAGCGCACGGGGCATTTAAATTAAATTAAAAATAATTTGTTTAAACTATTTAGTTTTGCAAAATCGATATCAGATTCTTCATTAACAACCGAAAAAACTGAGGAAACGATATCCAACTTGCAAATAAAGGACGAAATTTTCATGCTTCGTGCTTTTCTTTATAAAACTCCTATATTGTTGTTATATCATGACAAAAAAAAATAATAAATTTTTTTCTACGCGTAAATATTACCGTACATGACGAATTAGCGCATGTTTTATAAAAATTTTAAAATTTTCAAAATAATTTGTTTAAAATAAATATTTAAACTAATTAATTTTGCAATTTTAATGCCAAATTCGTGATCAGCAACACCAAAAACCCCCCACTATACATTTTCAAGCTTCATTATTATCTTGTTTGATAAATTTGGTCAATTGTTAACATTGGATAATTAATAACTCGCATGAAGCCGTGTCAGACAGCGCCATTTGTAAAATGATAAAAAACGGCTATTGTATTTTGTCGTCCAAGGTCCACAGACACGAAAAAATTGAATTTCAATGTTCTCTGAATTCAATTTCCATGTTTTTCAATCCTTTGAAAAATTTTTGATCGCGAAAATTTCACGTTTTCTTCCATTTAATTGTTTACAACAATGCAGGGTCACAATATATCGTAAAAATGAGACCAGATTCTGAAAGGGCATAAAATTTCACTTCAGAAAAATCTTGGCTCGATTTTTTTCGAACGTTTATCATTATTTATTTCATGTCCTTAAAAAAATGTCTTCTTAGGCGCTAATTGTTTAATTGCGTTCATGACGCTCTGATTGTTTCAATATCGATCGTATCGAAAAATTCTTTCGTTCCCATATTCTACAAACATACAGCTTTAATTTTATGTGAAAAAAAAACGATTTTTTCAAAAAAATTTGAAAGAACCTCCCCTTAAAAAATCGCATTAGGCTATTTAATTGTGCAACTGCAAATAGCTCCACCCTTAATATATTACCAACTGCGAATAAACAAAGCTGTTTGAAGAGCACTGGAATATTTCAGTAAAATTTCAGAAATATAACGAATAAATGCCAACTTACAAACTTTTGTTAGCTGGATTCGGGGATTTATGGTGTATTGCCACCACTAAATTTGATAAATATGAAAAAAAGTTTGAAAACTTATAAAACAAACTGGTTTGTTTGCATAATTTCCAGCTCTTGATTGATTCGGCCAGTAAAATAGAGTGCAGGTTTTTTTAGAAATAATTGGTTGTCGACGTTCACATAGTCGCTTGGTGCATGTCCGAAATACTTGCTAAATACTCTTATTTCTGACTTCGTACATTCTCATTTTCAAGAGAGAAAAAAAATAAAATCAATAAAAAATTAATTAATTATGTGTTAAATCTTATTTATCGCAACAACTTGAACTATTATCACACTTTGAATTGCACAAGAGGCCCTTGATTTTACAGCAGCATTTATTTTTGCATCGCTTCTTTTTGTAATGACAGCGTATAAAGTCTCGCCTCTGCTTTTTCGAATTTGCTGCAGCCGCTCCTCCCAACGAAAATTCTTGAATCGAAATCTCATCTATGGAATGTAACTATCCTTTACGAATTTCGTCAAATGATCTTGATAAACAAAGCGAAATTTAAAAGTCTATATCTAGTTGCGACTGCAAGTATGTAAGGTCCACTTCGCGTCTTGAGTTCATCTCTTCAAAGGCCATTGGTCTAACAACAATTCATTTGTTAGGCACCTTGGCTTTGTTCGCAGTTTTCCCCACTCCTTTTGATTTCATTACCTGTACAAAAAAGTGTTATAAGATTTTTTTTCAAGTTTGACACTTAATTGTGTTAAAATTTGTTACAAATTCATTTTTCAAAGTATTTTCCATCGCTAGTTACTACTTTTTCCCATTTTTCTGGTAATTTTCGGATTCCTCGACAAAAGAACGACTAATATTTTAAGGCTATCGACGAATCGATCCAATTTTGGAGTTCTTCAAAAGACCAGAAGTGCTGTTCCTCAAGGGCATACGGGTTAGAACTTTTGACAAGTCCTGACTCATGACAATTGTAGATGGTAGATTTGCCCTGTGATGGTTCCACCGAAAATCCATGGCCCCAGGGTTGGACAAAATCAACTATGATTTAGTTAGGGCACTTTTTACCCTACATCCAAACAGATTACTCCAAGCAATCAATGACACCGTTAATAATTGTTCAATACCGGAATCTAGTGGGCACATAATGGTAGTCCCCACTTCCAAAACCTAATAGAAATTTGGAAGACTTAAACAACTACAGACCTATCTCATTACTCAGTGTACCCGTCAAAATTATCAACAAACTAATTAAAAATAGAATAGAAAAACATTTACAAAACACAAACCCACTCCCAACATTAACGTTCGCCTACACTAAAAATAGGTCGTCCACATCATGTTTCAACACCCTCTTACAGAAACTAGAGAATAAAGCCACCTATCCCGCCAAAACAGCATGCGTCATAGACTTCTCAAACGCCTATGAGAAAGTCGACCTCCAAATTCGAAGTCAACTACTATCAGATCTCAATATTCCAAAAACATACATCCAGTGGGTTATAAATCTTTACAGGAAGATAACACTCCACATTAATCAATGCTACACGACAATCACCAACGGACTACCGCAAGGTGACGTTCTAAGTCCACTTTTGTTCAACATCTATACTGCTCGACTTCACACCATCTCGGATTCCAATACGACTTAACTGCAATACGCGGATGACTTTTTGATTCTGGTCGAGGGCAAAAATATCAATCATACCACTTACTTACTGCAAGATAAACTCAACCTTTTCTCCACTATTAGCGAAAACTGGAAATTACCTTTTAACCCGGATAAAATCCAAGCGATAAACTTTCATTGCAATAAAAATCCAGTTTTCAATCTAAAACATAGTCACATTGATATGAAATGGAGCAATAGTATAAAATACCTGGGTATAAACTTGACCACAAACCTAAGTTTCAAGAGACGTGATGAACACATACACACCCTATATAACACTGGCAACATCATTAGATACCTAAATAAACCCACAAATCCTTTCAGTCCTGCCTTGGCTTTGAACCTTTACAAATCTCTGGTTAGATTCAAAATAGAGTATGGAATAACCACCCTTGCACCATTTCAGGAAACTAAACCCCACGCACGGCACCAATAAACCAAAGAATTTAATCAACACACCCTTTGCGGAAAACTCTCCCTATCTCCAAACCTGTAACCGACAAGAGCTCAACAACATTTTCAAAACACACACCGATAAACTCTTGCAACAAAAAGCCTTGGTACTGGTGACTGATGCAGCCAAAAATCTCTTTGGCACTGGTATAGGGTTCATCAACCTTAATAGTAAGGTCACTTACAATTCGAGTCTTCGTAAAAGTACAACAACAACAGAAGCTGAACTAAACGCAATACTAATAGCACTAAAGAATAGCAATTTTCAGGACCATAAAAAAATAGTTTTCACCGATTCCAATAATGCAATTAAGAGCCTCAAACACAATCAAGAAGAAAGGAATGTAACGTACGAAATATGGAGTATCATCAACCAAAACCCGGAGAGAATGTTTACTTTCATATGGACCCCAGGACACATGGGCATCGAACCTCTAGAAATAGCAGATCGCCAAGCAAAAGAAGGTCTAATGAGCCACAGATACACGGAAGTCCAATACGAACTCGATGAAATAGTGGCCCTAATTAGGGAAGAAATTGAAGAACAATGGAAAGTCAGAATGAGGGAGAAAAGTTCAAGTTTTTCCCATGCATCTGGAAAGATGCACACCACCTTAATAGCGGTGGAAAACCTTGGTTCCACAACATTGACATATCCCCTAAACACATAAAAACCATTAACAGAATCTTAACGAATAGAGCATACAATAAACACCGCCTCTACCAAATCAAAAAAAGCACAACTGACTTGTGCACACTATGTAACACAACGGACACAATAGATCACCAACCGTTTCAATGCACTAAGTTTGAAGGGATAAGGGTGAATTACAATTTCTTTTAATGCCACAATAATATTAAGAGCTTAATCCTCAAAAATGATCGCAACTTACTTACCAACTTCGGTGCCTTCCTAGCGGAAGCAAATCTTAAATTATAACACTAGTCACTCCCTATACTTACACATAAACCCAAACTAAACAAAACTCAAGTTAACACACAAACTGACATGTAACAAGAACTAGTGACTACAAACACAAGATCGAAAACGCTGGCCGGTGCCATAGTTGCCAGGGCCAATCACACACTGGTATACTACCAGAGCGAACTTTAAAAAAAAGTTATGGTTTCACGTGGTTTTAATAGCTCCAAGTAAAACACGCTCAATTAGTCCCACCAAATACAGAGCATGACCTTGCCACCATAAATATCCGGCTTTGGCGACGATTTAGTTGTATGGCCGGGCAGTCTGTATGGTTATCGTAATGAACCCATTTTCATCACCAATTACAATATTATGCAAAACCCCCTTCTATTTCCCGTTGGAGCAGCTGTTCACAAGTGAAAAAATGTCGTACGACATCTCTCGGCTACTCATACACCACCCAGTATCCTACCTTCTGGATCATTCCCATGGCTTTTTAGCGAACAGATGGCTTGTTGAGTCACTTACAATGCTTGTGCGAGTTTTTCTTGCGTTTGGCACGAGTCTTCATCCAATGGAGCCTCCAATTCGGCATCCCAAACATTCCTGGTTGTCCTTCGCGCTCTTTGTCATTGATATTAAAAGCAGCATTTCTAAAACGTCGAAAGCAGTACTCATAAGTAGAATTCGATGGAGCATGTCTACACGAGCTTCCTGCAGCAGACGACGACTTTCAGGTGTAGATTTCTTTAAATGAAAGAAAATAAATAATCCTTCCCGCAAACTGTGTTTTGTTGGCACAAAAGTTGACATATTTCGAGCACAGAAAAATTATGTTGTTTGCACTTGAGAGAAATGACACCGACTGAAAAAGCCTAATGATGAAGCTTCAAAATGAAGTTAGTTGCAATATTGTCCGATTCGATTAAATATCAGTGACGCCATCTCTTGAAATTCCTTTAAAACTTTTTGGTACAGGTCAGGTCTAAACTCACGACCTTTGTCGCTTTGCAGAACATTGGGGACTCCAAATATAGTTAAAATATCAATTAGGTGATACACTCCCTCTCCTGTACGTTTGTTTTGTAGAGCACGCAATTGTACGAACTTCCTCAAGAGGTCTTGATAGACAAAGGTAAACTTAAAGTCTATATTGAGTTGCGACTGCATGTCAATAAGGTCCACTTGGCGTCTTGAGTTTATCTCTTGAAGGGCCATTGGTGTGTAACAACGTTTCATTTGTGATGCACCTTGGTTTTTTTTTTCGTAGATTTCATAATGTTCACATTCTTCCCCACTACTTTTGTTTTTACTACTATTCAAATTTTATAAATCAACATATCTCTTTTTCGTCAGGAAACCAATGTTTCCCTTCTGGAAGTCAGTTTCGGGATGCATTGAAAGCCTCGTCGATGCTGCTTGAATGTGCTGTATCGAGTTAAGCCGATGTCCCTTTAACTGTCTTTCATTTGTGGCAATGTTTTTCCGTTGCGAAGTATTGCAGCCAGCCAAACCGCCGCCACGCCTCCGTCTGCGTTAGAGAAAATCAGTCCTACTAATAGTATAGAACCTACACTTTAAGTATAGACTAAGACAATGCAAATATCGAGGATAACTTGATTAGTCCAACATCATGTGCAAAGATAAACAAAAAACTGTTGCGAATTACGGCTGTGCGGTCGTACACATTTGTTTGACAGTAATCTTTGGAACTTCCAATCGGCTGAATTACTATGACAGGCTGCGCCCAGTCTGTCAGGGTTCTTGCCGACAGATCACTGCCTGTGCTAGGCCACCTTCATTCATCACTTGAAGCATCACATGTCAAGTTAGGGAGAGGAAGAGAGAACGAAGGTGGATGCGTGGTGAAAATGAAACAAAACAAGTTCCGTAGCAATTCATCACATCATTTTTAACTGCTGGTAAAAGCACAATATAAAATAAAGGAAGAAGAAAGAAAATAAAGGCGTTTCTAGTGCTGAATTTAGATACTTTTTAGAAAATTAGATTTTCTTTTATTTGGAAATAAGGAACGAAAAATGTAGGTAAAAACAAAAACCGCCACCTAAATCGAGCGGTTTATGTTCGGTTCCGGTTCGAGGGACTCCCACCAACAATTATAGCTAATTGTCCCAATGCCTGTTTCGTTAACATTATCGTTTCTGTAACAATTAAGGCCTCTCAATTGTTGAATCGTGAGTAGAACTGAAATTCGGAAAAAAAGATCGGCCACAAATTAAATATCTTTCAATTCAAAGCACGTGAAACAAAACGTGGTCCTTGTATTTCACATCTGCTTCTAGCTTGAAAAATTCAAAAATTGATTGTTTCCAATTTTTTTGTTGCGATTTGGCCAATGATCAAATCTCGATTATTTTTTCGACCACCATTCTCCATCCTCGGATTCGGCCCGACTCCTCATATATACCCTGTGCACCCCAACACCGTTATTGGAGCGGCTTGGTTAATGGCGAAAGGTTAACATCCTCATCGACAGCAGTTACTCTCGGATCGACGATGGAAACCTCGTCAGAGCCGATAAAATAAGATTTCAATCAACCTGCAGAAGATGAAAATGTTTAACACACATAATTGATTCGAACCCAGCATCAGGGGGTCTACAGGCCGCCCCCAATCCTTATTTCTACGAAGAAATTGCAAAACACATGAGTTATTTTTTTAAAAAAAGTTCAAGCATTTTGGTCGCCACTCTCAATCTTAACATCCACGTACGCCGGTGGAAGCCATTCCGTATAATTGAGAGCGAGTGTTCAGAGGTATCTGAACTATAGGAAATTGAAATATTTTGGACTGTTTACCAACTATTTTATCTAAGAGGAATATGTAAGACTAATGCACAAGAAATAACGTCTTAACATCTCGACAATGCTACCGAAGGAAATAACGAATTCGCGTGGATCGCAACAAACAGTTTCAAAATGGGTAGACCAGAAAAGCAAAGACAAGCGCCAGGACAATCAATCCATGTAAAATACCTGAACAGAATATCTTGGACCCAAGATGCCCAAGTAGAATTCATACAAATATGAAGTAGAAGTCAGTTTCACTTAGTTTAAAAACAGACTAGACAAATTAGGAACATATAAATATGCTGATCTTGACGTTGAAGAAATCGAAAATATGGATTTCCTAAAGATTTCACACTTAGCAAAGGTAGGAATATAAAATAATACTGTACAAGACGTGGAGAAAAACATGATCATGTTTCGCACGAACATGTCATTCTGAAAGGTAACCAACAAATACACTCATAAAGAACGGTCAACAGGAATTAGTTATTAACAAAATAAGTAAGAATACACCACCAACAATGCTTGTTTAGCGTTAGAAAGTTGTCCGGAATAATATATTCTTTACTAATGAAAAACATTTCAACGATCGTCATAAAACATTAATTGGGTAATGGTAAAAAACATAAATTTTTGTATGTTAATCTCAGAAAACCAAATTACCTTATAAATCACTGTGAGATTTTCAATATTCAAAACTTAACTAACTTAAACATACTGTGAAACTCATCAACCGTCAAGGATTAAATAAATCTCGATACGAATATTGCAATCATATTATAAACTGATCGACGAAAGAGCAGTCCCAACTGTGTTGTCTTAAATTTAGTCAACATATCGCTAGCTCCTTTAACCTTCATAAGGTCTTTAATATTACTGACGTTACCGTGCTTCGGGTCAGATTTGACCTGACATTAGAACCAGACTGAAAAATGAGTGAATAATAAACAAAAGCTTTTTTTTTTATTTTTATTATCTGTACATATAAAAATGTTATGTTGGTTTGTGTACGCTTCAAAAACTAAAAAAGTTCTACACCGATTGAGCTGAAATTTTAGCATGATATATAATCCGCATCAAGGATTGTTTTTATCTATTTTTTGCATCAGTCACATATCCGCGACCGCAAAGAAAAGTTTTTTTTAACTATCAGTTGTGTTGTGGCGACCTTTTAATGGCAGCATTACAGCCAAAATATATGGCAGTACACATTGCAGCAAAAAATAGATATATGGCAGTCCTCATACGGAGTAGTGCTCGTGAGCGACACGATTTTACACAGCGGTAGACCTCGGAACAAGAAGAACACAAAAACGATCCTCGCGAATATAGTTGTACGCGCAAAATTAGTAAAATAGCTTTTGTTCATTATTGTATTAGTTAAAAAATAAATATTGTGTTGAAGTTAAACCCCCACAAATTGGTGACCCCGACGTGATAACGCACGGGAATGGGAATTGCTTAGTGACGGCAAAAGTACGTAGTGACGCCAAAAAGTGCGTAGTGACGCCATATTGAGATACTTAAAAAAACAGCTGAAGTGACTAAAAATAATAATGTCTTCACCTCCGGAAACACCGAAACGGGTAGAAGAAAGTTCCACGCGCTCCGAAATTCATATGCACTTTATGAATAAAGTTACGATTCCCCCTTTTATTAAAGGCAACCCAAGTTTGTGGTTTGTACAAGTGGAAATGGCCTTTGAAATTTCCCACATTGCGTCGGACAAGGCTAAATTTCGCTATGTGATTGTCAATTTGGACACTTCGGTTCTGCAAGCCGTTTCGGACATTGCAATTAATCCCCCCGAAATCGGAAAATATGACGCAATAAAATAGCGAATTTTAGAGTCATTCGCGGAATCGAGTGAGGCGAAATTACGTCGCGTGTTGCGTGGCGTAAGCATCGGAAAAGAGAAACTTCGAAATTTGGCCGGTGACCAAATCAGTGACGCAGTGTTAAGGACAATGTTCCTCGAGCAAATGCCAGATTATGTGCGCGGGATCCTTGTAGGCAGCGAAGTAACAGACGTTGCGAAGTTAGCGTTGTAAGCCGACAAAATAATAGAGATTTCGCGCCCATCGATCGCGGCTGTATCAGCTAGTACAGCAAACGACCAGACAACTATTCAAATGGAAAATCTACAAAAGGAAATCGAGAGGTTATCCCGAGAAATTCAGCAGTTGCAGCGAGGACGTTCCCAATCAAAGACGCGAAATAGATCAATGTCGCGAGATAAGAAGGCCGGGAAAACAAGTATGTGTTTTTATCACGAAAGATTTGGTGAGCGTGCAAGAAAGTGTCGCGACACTTGCATTAAATCAGACCACCCAAAAAACTAGTTTCAACGACATGCGAGTCGGCGAACGCATGTTGTAACGGCAAAACTAGCCGTCTTTCCATTTATGACAGAAAATCTGGGTATAAATTCTTAATTGATACGGGAGCGGAGATATCCGTCCTACCCAGATCTTCATGCAACAGACAGCATTCGTCTAAATTAAAACTTTACGCTGCGAATGGCTCAGTCATCGATACATACGGATCAAAAACTCTGACAGTGGAATTAGGTTTACGGCGCGAATTTACATGGAATTTTTCTGTAGCGAACGTTACACAGGCAATCCTTGGAGCCGATTTCTTGCAACACCATGGCCTAATAGTCGACTTAAAAGCTAGGAAGCTATTGGACAAAAATACAGCGTTGCGAACTAATGCACCAGTTGTTGCAATGAAAGCGCCATCGATCCATACGTACAATCTGACTGACACATATCATCAACTTTTGGCAGAATATGGAGAAATTACTCGATTGAATCTGCGAGAAACAGTGCCTCATTCAGTTCAGCATCATATTCTGACTAAAGGTGCACCAATCGTAGAACGTGCACGCAGGCTATCTGGTGAGAAGCTTAAAGCAGCAAGAGAAGAATTCGATTTTATGCTGAAAAACGGTATCTGCCAACCATCGGATAGTGAATGGGCCTCACCGTTGCATCTAGTACGGAAGAAAACTGGCGAATGGCGGCCTTGCAGGGACTATCGTCGTCTGAATAGCATCACCATTCGCGACAGATACCCGATTCCTCATTTAAGCGATTTCACGACACAGTTAGCCGGTTGTACAATTTTTTCAACACTGGACCTTAATAGAGCTTATCATCAAGTTCCCATTGCACCTGAGGCTCGTAAAAAAACCGCCGTCATTACGCCGTTCGGACTATTTGAATTTAAAGTGATGACTTTCGGCCTGTGCAATGCGGCGCAAACGTTTCAACGCATTATTCGTGGTTTAAGTTTTTGCCACTGCTATATCGATGATGATATTATCATCGCGTCAAAAGATCCGCAGCGATTTAAAGGCCGTTTTTAAGCGTCTTCAAAAATTTGGTCTTGGCATCAATGTGGCGAAATGTGTTTTTGGGCAACAAGAGCTTCGATATTTGGGTTTCATCGTCAACGCACACGGCATTAAACCCCCACAGGACCGAATTGAAGTTCTTGCTAAATTCGAACAACCAAAAACTGTCGAGGAACTTCGTCGTTTCATAGGCACCATCAATTTCTACCGAAGTTGTTTCCCGCATGCAGCTCATGTGCAGGCGCCGCTTCTTGACCTCATTAAAGGCGTACGTAAACGAGACAAACGACCAGTGCAATGGACCCCAGATGCGAAGCATGCATTCGAGGAATGCAAGGAGCTGGTAACAAAGGCGGTTTTATTAACACATCCCGTCGAAAACGCGCCACTTATTCTTCATTGCGATGCATCAGAAGTGGCTGTTGGAGCAGTTTTAGAGCAGGAGATCAAAGAAAAACGAATGCCGCTAGGGTTCTTTTCGCGGAAGTTGGATAGAACACAACAGCGATATAGCGCATACGACCGTGAACTTCTTGCGGTGTATCAAGCCGTCAAATTTTTCCGTCATCTCGTGGAAGGACGAAACTTGACAATATTCACCGACCATAAGCCGCTGACGTACGCTTTTCTGCAAAAATCAGACAAAGCTTCACCTCGGCAGCTAAGACAATTAGATTTTATCGGTCAATTTTCGACGAAATTGATACACGTCAAAGGCAGGAATAACATTGTAGCCGATACTCTTTCGCGCCATCAATGCCATCAACTATCGATTGGCAAGAACTTGTAGAGCAGCAAAACACCGACGCAGAACTGTAGCATCTTTTGAAAGAGCCCTCATCATCATTAAGGCTAACGCCATTGCGAATCGGAAATTGTGAAACGCCTATCTACTGTGACTTATCTACAGGTACCACTCGTATTTATCTCCCGGATACGATGCGAAGAAAAAGTTTCGACCTGTACCATCTAATGTCACATCCAAGCAGAAGAGCGACACAGCGTGTCATCAGTGAAAAATACGTGTGGCCTAGAATGAATAAAGACATTCAAGTATGGGCACGAAGTTGCGTAGCGTTTCATTTCAGCCCGCTTCCGACACGTACATGTAGACATAATTGTGATGCCGCTTTCAAAAGGCTACAGGTATTGCCTCACGATGATCGATCGATTCACGCGCTGGCCCGAAGCAACACCAATCGCCGATTTGAACGCCGATACCGTAGCAACTGAATTTTATACCCAGTGGGTATCAAGATTTGGTTCGCCCGAAACGATAACGACCGACTGAGGCTCCCAACTAGAATCGCAGCTTTTTGATTCATTTATGAAAATAATTGGTTGTTCCAGAAACAGGACAATAACGTACCATCCGGCACCGAATGGACTTGTCGAACGATGGCATCGATCCTTAAAAGTATCCATCATGTGTCATCAAAATAAGGAATGGGTCGAAGTTCTTTCTCTTGTCCTATTATGATTAAGGACCAGTTTTAAACCCGATATCGAGTCAACGGCTGCCGAACTTGTTTACGGAACAACGCTGCGAGTTCCTGGTGAATTTTTTTTCGAAAATCTGGACGAACCTCCATTGGATCCTACAATATTTGCAAAGAAATTTAAACAACTGATGAGGCAAATCAAACCAACTACTACAATTCACCACAGTTATCCAAAAGCTTTCGCATTCAAAGATTTGGACACATGCAGCCATGTATTTGTTCGTGTTGATTCCACCAAAGCGCCGTGCCAGCAGCCATACGATGGCCTTTTCGAAATCGAAGAAAGGCTATCGGATCGCGTTTTCCCCATCAAAATAAACGGAAAGTCGCAAACAATTTCAACCGAAAGGATCAAGGCGGCATACATCGAAAGGCATGCAACTACTTCAACAAGCGAAGAATCGACACCGTTCGCACCAACAAAATCATCATCTACAAATGCACCCAAACCAATCCGGACGTATTCACGGGTAAAAAATGTCAAATTCACAACTCAATCAACAATATTCGTTCTCAATTACATTGTTTATTTACATAATGCAAATGATGAATAACGGAGTTGGGGGGATCTTCTTATTAGAAGCGCCAGGAGAAAATGGGAAAACATTCCTCATTAGATTGATTCTAGCAGCGAATTGATCAAAAAATGGCGTAGCCTTAGCTCTGGCTTACATGCTTGCAAACATGCAAGTCATCGAGACTCTTACGTGCAATATTTCCAAAGCATCTGGTATGGGAAAAGTATTACAAAAATGTAAACTAATTGTTTGGGATGAATGCAGATGGCACATACAAAATCGCTTGAAGCTTTTGATCGATCGTTACGAGATTTGCGTGGAAACGTTCCATCTTTCGGGAATGCATTGATATTGCTCGCAGGAGATTTTAGGCAAACATTGCCTGTAATTTCTCGATCGACACCAGCAGACGAAATAAATGCTTGCCTGAAATATTCAACACTATGGCGGCACGTACGCACATTGCAGTTGACTACGAATATGCGTGTCCAGTTGCGGAATGATCCATCAGTTAAGGTATTCTCACGACAGTTACTGGAAATTGGAAACGGACAGCTGCCAGTCGATGAGACGTTTAGACGAATATCATTTCCTGATCAATTTGTAATTTAGTAACATCGAAAGAAGAACTGATCGAAAAAGTGTTTCCTGGCATTCAAATAAATCATAGAAATCACGATTGGCTCAGTAAACCAGCTATCCTCGCCGCAAGTAATAAATATGTCTATCAACTTAATAATGTTATTCAATCCAGTATTCAAAATGATGAAATCACATATAAGTCGATAGACACCGTTGTGGAAGCAGATGAAGTAGTTAATTATCCAACGGAATTTTTAAACTCACTTGATCTGCCAGGGATGCCATGACACATATTAAAATTGAAAATAGGAGTGCCAATTATCCTCTTGCGGAATATTAATCAGCCAAAACTCTGCAACGGCACGCGACTTGGAGTAAAGAAATTAATGAGTAATGTAGTGGAAGCAACGATTTTAACGGGACTTTTCAAAGGTAAAGATGTCCTTATTCCTCGAATACCCATAATCCCGAGTGATACACCATTTCAATTTAAAAGATTGCAATTCCCAATTCGATTGCCATTTGCAATCACAATCAATAAAGCTCAAGGTCAATCTTTAGAATCGTGTGACTTAGATATAGATGCGGATTGCTTTTCACATGGACAAATGTATGTTGCGTGTTCCCGAGTCGGCAAACCAGATAGACTTTATATCTACGCAGACAGTGGAAAAACAAAAAATATTATATATCCACAAGTATTGCAAAATTAAACTTATTTTCTGTATTCTTTGTTTTGTTTCTCATTTCTCAACCATTCAATCACAATGTGCCACAGCGAAGCGTGGCAGGGTACAGCTAGTATATTATAATTGTTTCATGTTTTAATTCTGAATTTTTATATTTTAAATATATATTATAAATTTAGAAAGACTTTACAACATTGTCAGATAAATTTTCAGAACAAAAAAAAATACTAAAATCAATCTGTATTACATTGGGTACATAAAATATTTGTATTAGAATGTCTTTTACATACAAATTTTTTACAATTCATACAGGTCAGAGTGTTTTATTATCTGTTTTAGCACATAGTTGGCAAGGACTTCTTTTGGTAGCCTTTTTAGCCGAACCAGAATTATTTTGATGAGTCGAAGTTGATGGAGTCTGTACATTATCACTAGACTCTCAAACCTTTTTTGCGATTTCTATTGAAAAAGGTGCCCTTGGTAATGTTTTCCTGTTTTTTATAAACGGTGGAACCAACTGCATACCTGAGTACTCCAAAATATATCGTCTTTTTGCAGGGCAATCTTCCCTCCTGCTACTGTTGGCAGTCGTGAATAATACAAAATCTGATATATCCACCATGTTACTAAATACCACTGGGGGCCATCGTTTTGTTTTCCTTTTGCAGGTATAACAAGAAACTGCTTTATCGAGTGTATCCACGCCACGTTTGCATGCACCTTTGCTGCGCGATCACTTACTTCTGAACTGTGATGCAATGTGCTAAGAAGATCTACTCACTTAAATTTTTTGGAATGTATGGTACAAGTCTTTTGTAAAGGCAAAACATGATGAATACAATGGTTTTCCTTTTCCTTTTAAAAATTCTGGAGGTAATTCGGGTTACTTTTACGCATAGTTCCCACTGCCGTAATTTGTTTTTCTAATCGCTTTTATGCAAGTCGATATAAAGTAAAACAAAATGTTCACAGAAAGATTATGGCCTTTCAGGCCACTTGTCGAATTAAGGACTACATGCATGCCTTGGTTTTTTTTTCAGCCACACTACCTATTTCTTTACCCGGATACGGTTGAATATTCCAAACATAGCTTGTAGCAGAATCACATAGAACCCAAAATTTTATTCCATATTTAGCTGGTTTCGATGGCATGTTCTGTCGAAATGGGCATCTTCCTCTAAATGCTACAAGTTGTTCATCCACGGTTACGTTTTCAGAAAGATTGTAAAATTTAGGTAAAAGGTCAACCCACTGATTCCACAGATCTCGAATAGAAGTAAACTTATCCAACATTCGTCTTTCAGATCGAGTTTGTCTAAACCTTATCGCTCTTAAAATTTTTTGAAATTCTTTAGTGGCATTACTGCTCCAAAAATAGGTCTTCCTTTCTCACTATTCCACAAGCTTTCAGTGCTTTCACTGAAACACACCAGCTAGTAACTGTTGTCCAATGTATGAAAACAAATCAGTTTCATCAATGTCATTCAAATCATCAGCAAATATACGTTTACCCTCCAAATTACTATATTTCAAAATAGTGTGTGTCAAAGAAGGAGGAAAATATAATTGAAAGCTTGATTTTTCTTCAGAAGTAATTCTTGAGCAAGAAAAACAGGTCAAACCTGGCATTAAGTTGATAATACTTTTCCTCGAAGCTCTCCCACAGGCTTGTGTGACAGGATCTTTAGATTACTTTATTTGCCCATGCTTCGACGTCATTGTGTGAGCAGGCACTTAACTTTGATTGTCACTATCGCCACTATCAGACGATATAACTTCTTCGATGAAATCTTCTGTTTCAGAGCAGGATTCATTACTATCGGACAAATCGTCCAACACAGCTTCTATTTCACTTTCTATCATTTTTTACAAGTCTTTTTGTTTCACAACTGTAAGCTAGGATACGCGTTGTTCAACTGAGGTTTGTTATTTATAAGAATAAGTATAATGTGGGTAGAACAAAAGAACGTCTTGTTTCAAAAGTTCTGCGAAACCTAAACAATTGGGACGATAACAGGGACTTGTGCACATGCTGGTATTACTCGAGGTCACTTCTGACTCGAGGGACTTTAGAGTAAAAAAGTCATAAGTGGAATAATAATAACTGTTAGGGATCCGGAGGATAAGAGCTCAGTAGCTAATAAAACACACATTGGAATTTTATGACACTTTTATTTTTGAATTTTAACTACAAGGTTCTGGCGGTTGCTCGTCAAGTTGGGACGACAAAATCCTGGTTCCTTTGAATAGCCGTGCTTGGAATTTCACTGCAAGATAAAAAGAGATTAATCAAGTGAGGAAATAGACTTAGATCGAACGAACGTAACACACACAATGTGTCCTAACCCCTTAGAGGAAGTACCGCGAGATTCTGCTCAATCACCTTATGAGCGGAACGCTGACACATACGGTGTGTCCCTTAAAAGACCACGCGACTCCGCTCAATCACTTATGAACGGAACGCTTACACACACGGTGTGTCCTTTCAAACAAATTACTCGATTCCGCCCAATTACTTATGAGCGGAACGATGACACACACGTGACACGTCTCGGAAAACTTCAAAAACTCAATTATGCCGAAGCGCAACAGACGATAACTAAAACGACCGTGTCGGAAGACCGCGAAAGGAGAAGTTTGTGATTACCGCCAAAAGAGTTGTGTCGACGCGCAGCCGACGCTATCGAACCGATCATGTCGGAAAACTTGAAAGGAATCCTTTTTTTGGGAAAGAGAAAGTTTTTTTTTTCACATCTGGCGGAAGGAATTTTCGTTAGAGGAGATGGTGGAAAATTCCACTCGAACACATGTTTGCAGGATGTGGAAGGCTTGAATGTACCATGGATTAACCACCGTAATAAAACGATGTAGGTAATTGGGTGCGTGGAAACACATGAGCGCGTTCATGTTTCTTTATTATTTTGTTTTGAAGAGAGGAAAAATATTTGTTTCATTTTTAAGCATGCAAATGAGAGTTTTCTTACCAATCCAGGCAGGCAAGAAACTTTACATTTACTTTACATTTACTTTACATACACACAATAACATTTTCAACAAATTTATTTCATAAATATGTGTATTAGAGTGATTAATTAAAAGTCACTGCATATCGAAGTCCTGAACCATTTATTTGCTGAAAAATTACATTTTATCTCAAAATGGATCAAAATCGATCCAAGGACCTTATGAAGGTTAAAAAAAATGGAAACACTTACATAATGTGCAAACCAAACTATTTTTAAACGATTGCATTAAAATCCGCCTATTAAGGTGCAACTATTTGAAATTTCATTTTATGTAAATCCAAGTTTCATATTGTATATCTCGCGTCAAATACTTGTAAGAATCTTCAAATACATCAACTACAACATTATCGTTTTTATTTCACTTTAAATTAGTGTTTATAACCCTTCACTTCAGTATAAAAGTCCGCTGTTATACCTTTCAGATAGTCGCAAGATTATCCAAAACCAATTTTTATGAAACATTGAAGCGTATGTCAGATAATTTTGTTTGTTAATTTTCCCTCAATGTAACTATAAATATGTAACGTATCGGAATAAGGCATACAGGATAAACAAAGGAGCGGAAATTAAAGTATTTGAGACTGGCACTGAATATTGGCACCAACCAATGCAAAATACGCTGAGTACAGGATGGGCCATATAAAATTTTAAATTTTAAAAAATCAAAAAAAAAAAAAAAAACGGCTTGATATTTTTCAAAAGTTGAACATTTATTTGAAAAGTTATTTTATGAAATTTATTTGTGGAAAACAATTTCGGGCAAATGACCACCACGGCTCAGTTTACAGTAACTCATCCGATCCACTCAATTTTGGAGTACTTTCTCGATGGTTTCAGGCCTTATGGCAGCAACAGCAGCTTGAATCTCGTACCTTCGATCTTGAATTGTTATTGGATGTTTGGCGTAAAATTTACCTTTAACAGCTCCCCAAAGAAAATAGTCCAACGGCGTTAAATCGCAGCTTCTGGGAGGCCAATTCACATTCGCAGCTTCTGGGAGGCCAATTCACATCACCTCTTTTGCTGATTATGCGATTCTCGAAGATAGGGCGCAAAAGATTGAGTGTAGCGTTGGCTGTATGGCACGTAGCACCGTCCTGCTGGAACCAAATGTTGTCCAAGTTTTCCTCTTCAATTTGCTTGAAGAAAAATTCGGATAACATTGCGCGATATCGCTCACCATTGATGGTTACGGCGGCTCCTTCTTCATTTTCGAAGAAAAATGGGCCGATGATTCCACCAGACCAAAATCCGCACCATACAGTGACTCGTGCTGGGTGCATTGGCTTCTCGACAATTACGTACGTGTTTTCTGTGCCCCAAATGCGACAATTCTGCTTGTTAACGTAACCACCGATGTGGAAATGAGCCTCGTCCGAAAAGATGATTTTTCGGTAAAATTGACCATCCTCGGTCAAACGATCTTCCGCCCAATCTGCGAACTGTAGACGGCTCGGATGGTCAAGTGGCTTCAGCTGCTGCACCAATTGAACTTTATAAGGCTTCATAGCGATTTCTTGTTGCAAAATTCGTCGCATAGTTGTTCGTGGAGTGTTCAATTCTTGCGATCGACAGCGAGTTGAGGTGGATGGATTCTCACTAACACTTTCAGCCACAGTCGCAATATTTTCGGTTGAACGCGCGGGAAATGAAAATTGACGTTTTAGTTTATCCACCAACGAGCCAGTTTCACTCACACGCTTGACAAATTGTTGCACAAATTGAACTGATGGCACTTTTTGTCTGTCCATTTTTTTGCCAAATTTCTCCCAGTTTGGGTTAAAGACTCACCACTTTGGAAAAAAGTTTTCAATATTTCCCAGTTTCAGCAGTTCTAGCGAATAGCGACCCATTTCGTAAATTTTATACTTTTTACTGTATATCTGTCACTTTTCGAATGGTATTTGAAATTTCTAATGTCGAAACATAGATAGTTCAAATTTAAAATGCTAGATGGCCCACCCTGTATTTTTCTGTCTGCAGTCTAGGCTATCGCTATAAGCGCACAATTCAACTCAGAAAATACAATGTTAAACTATAGCTGTACTCTCTGATAGCCAAGACGCCTTAAGGCAACCGAAATCACCGATGATTACACAATTTGACAACGGCAAGACAACAAAGGAGTGCTGACAATAGAGTTACTTTATACCGGATTATGATCACGTCGGATTTCAAAGTAATGAGCGGTGTATCAAGCGAAAAAGAGATAATTTGGAGATCATTCATAGATCCTGAACTACCAAGTGCAACTGAAACGATTTTTTAGAGGTCCCAAAAAGAAAGGAACAAGAGTCAAAAGGAACAAGGGTAGCGATAGTGTAAAAGCAAATGTCAAAGCAAATGTCAAAGCTTTACTTTAAACAAAGACCACATTATGTACATTATGTTAATTCTGCCCCTTATGACGATTTACATCAGCCACGACATCCAAATTTCTAAATGACAACTTAATGAATTTCCTAAATCAACAAAAATTTAAAAAGTAACTAGAATTGAATTTTTATTACAAACACAATGGGTATTGGGCATTTTCTTTGGCACGAACATAATAAATTTATATCTAATTATGCATTTCGTATTTCTATAGTGTTAAAAATTTATAATTAACATTTCGCTAGTTGTTTTTGTTCTAATATCCGTAACAAAGTAAATCACCTTTACATGAAGTTCATATAAAATTTTTACAAATATTGCCAAGTATCGCTCTGAATGGAAATTTATCTGTAAAGTTTCAGGAAATTCAAATGAGCAATGAATTATAAAGTTGGAACTCGAAAACTAGAAAGTTTACCAGTTTACTGTTACTATGTTTACCAGACTGCGAGTCGCCAGGTATTTAATGATTGTATGATAATAGTTGCGTATAATCTTGAATTCTTTCAGATTGTCGGTTCAGAAACTTTGGAAGATGTCCCATTGTACATATTTATCTGTTAAGTTTGTAGAACATAACTTTGATGAGCAGAGAGAGTTAAAAAGTTGATTATACAAAGATCATCGTTAGTAGATATTACCAAAAACAAAACCTGGCACAGATCTGTAAGATTGCAAATATTTGCGTAACAAATTACTATAACAACTCAATGCTCCAATAGAACTTTACGTTGCCATCCCTATTAGTTCTCAATTTATGCCTTTAAGCGTCCTAACTTTCTAATTGTTTTTAAGTAAAGATAAACTCACACGATGTTTTCTCCAATTTTCAGATAACAAAGAAGTTAAATTTTGCTCCAGATCAACGGATTTTCAAAAATCTAATATCAATCAACGTGAATGATTCTCAACTGATGACTCCCGAGAAGAAAAAGCCTTTTCGTAAGAAATACATTGCAAAAGCTAACAAAGATCCAGTGCCCGAACTCTCTGATTTTCTCACACCCATTCCACCAGTACAACATGTGATACCACTTGAAGATAAACCACTGATACACCACAAACCTGACAATAGTTTTTATAATTGTATTTATGCATTACACGTAAACTTCCACCCGGATAGTTAATCTCACCTCAAGACTAATTTACACGATATTATAAATAAAAGAAGTCGGTGTTTGTTTTGTATTGTAACTAACGTAGCGCGTAATTAAATATATATATATTTTTTGTAAAGAAAATAGCTTTATTTTGTAGTGTGTAAAAGAGACGTTTTCAGGACTTCGGCGAATGTAGCACTGCGTTAGTCGGCCCATCAGCACTGGTTGAGCATGGCTGAACGCCTGTATGCGTGCTGATGACAAGCTCTCAATATGCAATGCCGCAAACTATGTCCTTTTATCTAGCGCACAGGTCTCACTACAAAATATTCGTACTTCCTAGTCCAAATATTTTCACAGATCCAAACAAAATTCAGGCAAATATAAGTAACAACTTAGAATCGGAAAAGATGGTGCACGATATCCGGCAAATATTCAATGACAAACCAGGAAAACCATCATATCGAGGATGCCCACGATATCAAGATGCAAAAATTAAAATGCTATCTAAACCAATACAACAACACCGCGGTAATATACCAGCAAACTCCGTCAAGCCAGGGGTATCATTTGCATCCGCCATAAGAGGACCGGCGGAAAGTATAAAAAATAATGTAAGTGGCAATAATGAGCTTCTTCTTACCATAATTCAAAGGCTTGATTCGTTAACTGAAAGGTTAGAGAAACAAGATACCAAAATTAATTTTATATATCAACGTTTAGATTTACCACATGTCCCGAAATAATTTGCCATCCAGCCACATTCCCATGGATGGGCTTCGTCTCATCTCGATCAACTTCAACTCGATTGTAGCATTCGATCGACGTGTGAATCTCCTCGAATTTCTTGTCAAGCAAAAGCCTGATATCGTACTTCTCACCGAAACCCACCTCAATCCATGGCATTCAATGACGTTTAAAGATTTTGAATTCGTTCGAAACGATAGGGTAAACTGCAGTGGGGGAGGTGGCACCGCGATACTGGTTAAGAGACCCTATCGTTTCCAAAATATTAATAAAGTCGAGTTTAAAAAATTTGAATTTCTTGAAGTGTCGGTTATTAAAATTTTCCTGCAAGGTGGAAATAACCTATTTGTTATCTCGGCCTATGCAACTGGAAAAAAATGTTCTCAAATTCAAAAAGGAGCTCGATTCCTTGTTTGAAATACTCGAATTAAATAGGCTGCATAATTCTTATATTCTTGCCGGTGATCTGAATGCTCGGCATACATCATGGCTAAACGCCACCAATAATCCAAGAGGTGTATCCCTGAAATCGTGGATAACAGAGAACCAAGATGAATTCAAATGTATACTATATGGATCGGAGTTCCCAACTTTACCGAGGACAAATTCATACTTGGATATCTGCATTGCTGACGCAAGACTAGAATTTAAATTTCATAGTCCTCAACGGAAATTAGAAGTACTACATTATGACCTCAGTGATCATGAGGCGATAGTCATGAAAATAAATCATCCAAGGGATGATATTTTCCTTATTCCGGTTAGAACTGAAAATCATGGTTTGAATTTCAAAAAAACGGATTGGGTAAAGTTCGAAAGAAAGTTTAATCGAGGCTACCAAAAGGAATGTCTTCCTGCTGATGGTGGTAACCCTCGCTCAATGGTTCCCAATGACAGGAACTTAACTAACAATGAAATAGATCTCTATTTATCGAAATTGGAGAAGCTGACGTTGGAAACCATTGAGGTAGTGGTTCCCAAGATTAAGCACCGAAACAATATGGAAGGATATGAAACACCAACCATCAAAAGGTTGAAAAGATTGAAAAGCCTT
The DNA here is from genome assembly GCA_954870665.1 of Stratiomys singularior. Lineage (NCBI taxonomy): Eukaryota > Metazoa > Arthropoda > Insecta > Diptera > Stratiomyidae > Stratiomys > Stratiomys singularior. Next base: position 35,093,644 of record OX940879.1, read on the forward strand.
CTTCTTTCACGCGTCAACAATATTTATCGGCGATTTCAGGACTACAACAATCCCACATTGGCTTTGTTGAAATTACACCTTAAGAATGTCCGAAATTTAATCCGTTCATACTACAGGAGTGAAGTCAGCAACCAATGGGCGGAGAAACTGAGGGGTATTAGCCCACAAGACCCAGATGGCGTTTTCACGAAAGTGAACAACATATTTTGTAAAAAGTCACGAGTGAATGTATCGAATCTCAAAGTCACTAGCAATGAGATAAATATTCTAGATAAAGCAGGTATTGATATTAACACTAAGACTCCGGATACAGATGGAACTAGGATTATAAACGATGATTTGCAAAAACTTGCTTTAATTGGGACTCATTTGGAATTGTTCCATCTACCAAACGCTGAGAGAGGGAGTCAGATACTTTCGGAAATCGTTGAAACAGTTTCCGATTTCAAATCAAGTCTGAATGACGAGTCCATTCTTCAATTCGATGAAACATTGACTTCCGACCTTATACCGAGCGGTAATCTTCTTGATTATTTTGTTACATATGAGGACTTGTTTCTCATATTTGGCAGGGTAAACAATAAGAAATCAAGCGGTATTGACGGTATTCCCAATATAGTACTTCGACATTTGCCTGAGGTGGCTATAAGTAATTATTGCATATTGTTCAACAACATGTTAAACAATTCATACTTTCCAAACGAATGGAAAAAAGCTAGAGTGTTCCCAATCTTAATGAAAGGAAAGGACGCCTCATGTCCGAAAAGCTATCGCCCCATCAGTTTGCTGCCTAACATCAGCAAGGTGTTCGAGGTGGTACTTGATCGGGCATTAAACGCCCATATCGAGAAATATGAGTTGATGCCGAACTGCCAGTTTGGGTTCCGATCCAGGCATTCGACTGTACATGCAATAACGAAAGTAACCTCAGACATCTGTTGGAAACTAAATAATGAAGAATGTATTGGAGCGTGCCTCATCGACATGGAGAAAGCTTTCGATACGGTGTGGTTAGATGGACTAATTTTTAAGCTCCTTCAGGACAAATTCCCCAGTCATCTCGTCGCCATGATGTGCAACATGTTGTATGGAAAATCTTTTCTTGTGACTGATGGAAATCTGATAACGATGCGCGATTTTAAGGTCTTGAATGGTCTGCAGCAAGGAACAGTAACTGCACCAAAACTCTTCTCCATATTCATTTGCAACCTTTTGAACGGCTTTGATCTCAACGTATCACCAACACGATCATTAGTAGCGTTTGCTGATGATCTGATTATTTATACGGCAGACAGAAAAGCTTCAGTTCTTCAAAAAAATCTTCAAGAAATGTTTAATGACGTACTGTTCTACACGAACAATTGGCGAATGAAAGTGAATGCGGAAAAATGCGAAACTGTTTTGTTTCGCACAAAGCTGAGTGTGGCCAGTCAAGATCTAAAAAAGAATTGGAAAGATTTCCACATTATGGCTGGTGAGGGAAGTTCAAAACGGGTTTCGTATAAATCCTTTGTAATATACCTCGGTGTTCATCTGGATCAGTATTTGTACTATAATGAACATGTAAAAATCGCGCTAACTAAAGCGCGAAATGTATTCATGTCCCTTCGGAGACTCTTTCATTCCAGATACATTGATCAAAAGGTCAAAATTTTTTGCTACAAGGCTCTGGTTAGACCAGTCTTGACATATGTATGTCAGATCTGGTATAACCAGAGTGCTAGTATGATGGAAATGTTACGAGTTTTCGAAAGGAAATGCCTTCGCGCATGTACTTGTCTGTACAGAAAACCTGAAACGGATTGGAAGCACTACATATCTAATCGGAGACTTTATCGAACTGCCAAAGTGACGAGGGTTGATATTTTCATATTGAAACTAGTTCGAAATCACATCGCGAATTCTGTGACTGTGTGCGAGAATCCCTGGATTTCGCAGCCGTTCCACCCTACTGATGGATACATTGAGACTTGCCTCAATACTGGATTCATACCTCCCGAAGCATTCGTATATTTAGACATGAATCGATATATTTTTGATTCCGACGGTGTCCCGATTATATACCATGTATACAGACGGGCCACCGATAAGAAGATAGAATATCCTCCGAATTTGAGTTCGAGGATTCAACATTTGCGTTGAAGGTACTCTGTCGCAAAGTTTGTCGAAATTGATCGAGCTAGGACGCAGGAGTCTAGGTATTGGTGGCTGGCAATTAATAAAATTCCCAGTATTAGCTCATTATTGCTACGTTTGTGTTCTGTAATTGTTTATGATTGTATGTGTTAATAACTAGCGATAAGTATAGCATTTAGAATAGGGATATTATTGTAGTTATATATATTATTAATATAATAGTTTGAGAAGATTTATTAGAGTTAAGTAATACAAGTTAAATTTAAGCGAAAAGTTCATTTTTTGGGTTTTTTAATTTTTTAATAGCGTTGGTTGGTTTTTTCCCCTTTTTCCAATTAATGTACCATAAATGATGTTTATATTTGTCTTATGTTAGAGATTGTTCTTGAATTATTAATATGTTTAAATTTAGAGTGCCGTTTGTGCCATTAAGTTTTTAAATATTGTTACAGTTTAAAATTTGCTTTATGTTTTTATATATAATATGTTAAAATTTTTAATAAAGCGCTTTTTGACCTTGACCAGGAAAACCATACACGAAGTCACAAAGATTGCGTCACCCAACTATCTGTTGTCAGAGATATAAGAATATTTGGTTGAGTAGCAAATTCTTAGTGAAATTAAAACAAAAATTTATGTTTCCGGTGTTACTGTTCACGATCGATGCCCATCTCTCGGCCAATTGGTTTTTCCTGATGCTGAGCTAGTTTGGTTCGCATCCTTTGCACGTAATTTTATGCATTTGAATCGTTTGTAGAAGGATAGAAGAGGTTTCCGCAACTAAAAAGTTTGTTCTACAGAGGGAAACTGCGATTTGGATTAACTTTGCAAGATGAAACCTGGCGTTGTTGTTAAGAAGTATCTTTTGATCTTTTTTATTGAGTCTTTTAAGTCGAATAGACTCTTTCACTTAACGATATTGTTCAATAAAGAGCTCTTTCTTGAACTTTGTCCTTTTTTGGCTTTTTGCGCAGATGATAATGACACCAGTCTTCTTCTGGTGTCAGTCTTGTTTGACGTGAGGCGTATCTCCTGGAGCCACCATGCTTTCTTTTACTGATATTCAAGTTTAGGTACCGTTGCACATATCCCGTGACGTTTTATTAAACAGAAGGCCATTATCTGTGTTGTTTCTAGCTCATGATTTTTCGGCAAATGCGATCGAATAAAGAGAATTAGGTGAGATATAATGATCGGAATTAAATTTTTGATAAGCGTGGCGTCGTCGTCTTCTGCCCAAATGCCGAAAACGAAACTCATCACTTTCTAAATTGCCAGGTTTTGATTTTCCTATCCTGTATTAATCATCACCTTTATCCTCGAAAAAGTATGGTAGTCCTGTATGAAGATTCTTTCCACTATTGTGTTCCCGAAATTGTATTTGTACAGGATAATCCCATTGGAGCGAAATCGGGAAGATATGCTTGATCGTGTAAAAATTCCCAGTCAATCTACGTTAATTTTGACTGGGTGACTGCAGCAGTATGCGGTCTCGCAAGATGGCTCCACGAGGATTAATGCAGCGCGCATTAGAAGATTGACTTGAAGATTAGAAGATTGACTTGCTTCTATCCATTTTCCATCTCCAAGAACCAACCGCCGAAGAAATCCTTCATTAGTTTCACGAGTAAGATGGAAAACACAGCAGGTCTTTCCGTCATTTTCTTCCTTTCGCCAAGTTCATGGGTATTAAAGAAACCAGCTTTACCACATATTCTAGCGCATGCATTCTTCTCCCTATAGCTGTAGACCTGGAATTACTTCGGATAATTCTGCGAAGGTAATCTTATCATCTCCTTGTATGACTTCAAATGGATCACCATCTGTCACCTCTTTGGGCCGTGCTGATCGTAAACACTTTTCAAACTATTGTTCTCCATTGATATTCTCGTTGTGTTAGCATGTTTTCGCCATAAATCCTGCGTTTCATTCGGATGAGCCTCCGATCAAGACCAAACTTGTAATTTAAAAAATGGACTTTATCACTTTCTTCCAGCGTGGTTCTTTATCGAGCTCACAGGTCTCGCTGTAAAATACTCCTTCATGCGCAAGGATTGCAGAATCTAACTAGAATTTGTTATTATTTACTTGGCGGCCATTGTTGGGAAAAGCAGCAGCAGGCCTTTGGACCGTGTTCCAATTTTCTTACAACAATACATCTCCGAGGCGTTTATTGACCAGACGTTGACAATCTAGATGGAAGAGTTCTTTACTTTCCTCCTCCTCAGTAGATGTCATACTGTTGGATTCTCCTATTCGTTTGATATATTGATAGAAAAAATAGTGGCCTGTCTGTATTGCCACCAGTATTGTTACGCCATTTCTGGTTTCTCTAGAAGTTGTTTTGTCCGCGTTTTGTTAGGATGAGGCCAAGGAGTTTGGCTTATCGAGCAGTCGCTCCTGTCATCCAAGGCGTATTTATCTCTTCTCAGAGGGGTTTGTCATGTTATCTTTTAACTGTTTAATTGTTTTTAACTGTTTTACTTTTAACGTGTCTATTCTAGTTTCATTTCCTCGTCTGTTCCTGATACGGTTCCCTCTATATCGTTGTGTCCAGGAACCCATTAAATTCATTCGGGTTGTTGGCCTGTCTACAGTCTTCAGTTATTTTTCAGTATTATACTAGTTGTGAAACTACGCGGCTAGTGCCGATTTGCAGTCCGAGGGTCTTTGTATTCTTTCGTTAAGATTGTATGTTCCTGCCTGTGTATTTGCTTTTACTACAAATACTTCCCACTGGGCAACTGTGACATTCCTATCACGTTTGTAGCTTCGATAGAGCTCCCGACTGGGAGTTATATATGTAGCTTCGGTTGAGTTGCGAGTGATGTGAAGTCCTAAACCGTTTTCCAATCTTCTCTGGTTCGTTTGTTTATCTTGTGTGGGATTACATTGTCTACCACCAGTTGAATTTTATCCAGCTTCACTTTGTTTGTTTAGGCCAGCCTCTCCATTTGCTAGAAAATGTCGACGTATCCCGTTTGGGGATGGTTTGATAGATAACTTATTTATGGATTTTAATCTGATGCTCGCAAATTATGTCACCTTGAAGATGAATTTACATAGTTGCATGAGATTGAACGTCATCTCCATTGTAGCAGTTGGGGTAGTTCTGATGTCAGTTATGATGCCAAGGCAGGTCATTGGCTGCATCTTCTTCAGCTCTTTTGTAGTGCTGGGTTATTTTGAACGTTAAACTTTGCTCCTCTCCACAAGAAGTCGGTCCCAAGTTGAAGAAGATTTTTTAGGCTCAGACAGCACATGACTAGTACGTGTAAAGCTACTTCGTCGTACTATTTAAACCACAACCACCACGTTTCAGCCAAATTAGGCTTCCCAAATTTTGACAAATGAATGACAAAACCCTATGGTGGACTTTTTGCGGTTCTTCAGCCCGAAAATGACTTCAACTATAGCCCCTGAAAGCTGGCCGTTGGTCGGCCTCCACCTTCTCCTGCTCCTCTACACTTTTGACCATATAAGACTCCACATACTGATCACCCGTTTACGCTAATTTTCCTTAAGTGTTCAACACCACAACCTACCCTCCAATAACGAGAGGGACAAAACAATAAATTACTAGATGACCTGCAAAAAGCACAATCTATACTTCCCCGAACGGCTGCGATCGACATCGGGACGTCAAATGGAATGTACTCCGATGTGAAAATTGTTAGCACGTTGTCCGTTCCTGCGAACACAGTCTGAACTTGCTCCGTTATTGCGAAAATGCGACAGTCAAGTGAAATTAACTTTCTTCGTCCGCTTGTGACGAAGATTATAAATTTTTCTGCACAGACTCCGATTACCTACCGTTTTTGGATTAGTGCTATGTCGGTGTCCCCATTTGCTAGGAGTTTAAGCAGGTTGGCTGTTGTCGCCCTGTTGTGTTGCAGATTTGCATGTGTCACCCGAACCGGGTTCTTATTTTTGTTCTAAGGGTTCTTAGTACATTGACATCTTCCAGTTGCATGCATAGTACAAGTACTGTGCCTTTGTTGGTTGTTTTCTTCTCTGCAAAGTGATACCATCTTTGAGTTTCGTACCTCGAATTTTGCAGCTTTAGCGTCTTGAGGGCTTTCTAAGGTGTTTGTTATGTTTCGGATATGAATATCTTCATGGTGTATAGGCACAGTTCGTCATTTAAGAAGCCGACTCTGAACTCCTCGTTCAGGGTGATGTTTATCCTGGTGACTACAGTTGTTCAGATAATCTAGATAGTCGTTGCAGAATATAATCAGATGGGCCCACTGAACGTTGGGATTTTTTTTCAGGTTTACTGGAATGATCATCGAAAAGGTCCTTCTTCAGAGCAATATGCCGCTTTGTATGTTAATTCTTTTGCGGATTTGTAAGTTGAATCTATTAAATCTTGCCTGGTTTGTGGAGATCGTCTTTCACTGGCATTATCAATTAGTTAAAGAATTACATTTGATCGGAGCCAAGCTGAATCTGTATGAAGCGACACGAAAATGTCAAAAGAAAACTCGGCGAGTCAGAATGGAAGTTGTTATTCAACAGTCGACAAGTAGAATTCTACTACAAAGCTTTCGTTGAATCACGTTACATCGGGAACTACGAGGGGCGGCTGAAAAGTTCGCGGCCTAGTGTACTTAACGATGAGTAATTAGCATGTTACTCATGTCACTAGCATAGCGTAAACACAAACAGCGCTCACACTCCGAACAAACGGCCGATCTAACGGTATTTGAAAAATTCTGGGGAGTTGCATTGGTGTTCGTAAAAATGTTTATTTTTCTCTATTTTGTCTATCTGTTTACATTGTACTTGTAAACAAAACGAGCAAAAAATTAATATTTTTACTAACACTCATACAATTCTGCAAAATCCGTTAGATTGGTCGATGGTCGGAGTGTTATCGCTGTTTGTTCTTACGCTATGTCACTAGTTACGACACTCAATAGTATTATAAATGCAATCACTAATAAAGTTTGCACTCATAGTTCAATTATTTGTCGAACAGTAAACATCACCATGTCAGCCGAACACCGCGCAGTGATAAAATTCCTCGTATGGAAGGAAAATACACCGAAAGACATTTTCGAAGAAATGTCATCAGTTTTTCAGGATTCTACGCCTTCATATACGATGGTGCAAAAATGGGCTCGCCCTTTTCAACAAAGTCGAGAGAGCTGTGAAGACGACCCCCGCCCGAGCCGCCCTGTCCGGTACTGATCGAAGTAAACGTGCGAAAAGTCGTTCTGGCCGACTGAAAAATTAATTTGTGGCAGATTGCTGAAGCACTGCAGATTAGGAAAAAAACGAGTTGGAGAAATTTAACATGAACATTTGAATATGAGAAAAATTAGCGCGCGCAAATTGGCGAATCCATGTTTCATCTACAGTGACTATTCATTGCTAAATATCTTCCTTTTTGTCGCCGACTAGCTCCAAAAATCTTTGCAACTTGCGAGTCGATGTTGCTTGTGGAGCGGTTGAGCATTTTCGGTACGCAGCGCGCGCTAATTTTTAAAAATTAGCTCAAGCTAATTGCGACTCGGATAGCGAGGGAATTTAACTTATCGACTACCTACCCAGAGAAACTACGATGAATCGCCAATATCACGCCAATTTATTGATTCAGGTTCGCGAGGCTACTGTACAGAAACAACGTGGGAAACTGACGGAGTGACGGAGTGCTCGACGGAGCGGAGAGCTCTTTTTGCAAGACACTGAGCCCATTCACACACCAAGTCAAGCTCTGAAAGACACGGGGTTCTCTGTGATTGACCACCCTCCATATACCCCAGACGTAGAACCTAGCGACTTTTACCTGTTTTCCAATTTGAAAAAGAACTTACGGGGCCGGAGATTTGCAGATGACAACGAACTGAAAGCTGCGGTTGATTGTCATTTTGAAGAGAAAGATACAGAATATTTTTTAAGTGTGTTAAAAGCATTGTATACGAGATGTGAGAAATGTGTTTCACTTGAAGGAGATTATATTGAAAAATAAAAAAACAGAAACCATCTATTTTCTTTCATTAAGTACCTTAGGCCGTGGACTTATCAGCCGTTTCTCTTAACTCAGTTTTTTAACTACTGGTTGATTCTTCAAGTGTTTTGTGCAGTTTGATTTGTTGGCTAGAAATGAATGTGGTTGTTCCTTGTTTCTAGTAATTTTTTTGCTAATTGGGTTGTCTAAATAAATTCTAGTCTTGTATGCCTTTTTGTACATGTTTGTTACAGCTGGTGTTCATTTTTCGATGAAGTCCACTTATATACAAGCCGGGGTAGTAAAGGTTTTCCAGAATTTTTTTACGAAAACTTTCATGAAAACTCAGAATATATATTGCATTGACTGAAGTTACATATTGAAAATGTTCAAATGTATACAGAGGAATTTTTTAAAGAGAAAATTAAAAAATGGCAGCGCTACCGATGCTCTCACTTATCCTTTTTTATTTGCGCTTTGAAATGCTCAGCCTCTGGTAGTCAATTGAAATCAACTAAATAAATTGTTTGCAGTAAAAGATAATATTTCGCTTTGTATATACCTATCTCTAATGATAAGTAATAAAAATTTAGGAAAAAAGGAATAAAATCACACTAGTTTATTTTTATTAAAAAACTATTATTTTATTTATAATTAATGCAAACCTTATACAGATTTAAGCAGGGGCTAATACGTTAAAGAATGTCTGTGCCTAATTTCAAGTTATTACTTTTAACTTATATTTGACATTGCGGAAAAGACATGTTTTGAAAAAACCGTGAGTAAAATTTTCGCTCTTGCAAAGTAGATCTGTATGCAATTTATAACAACAACATCTTTATCTGCAATGTTAGAACCATAAAGCGAGCCTTCTAAATAAGTATGAATAATTCAAATTCTAATTCTAAATAATTCAAAAGAAGTATTAATTATGGCCGCATTCTGTTCTTTTTTGTGCAGCGCTGGCCTCTTCGGTTAAATCTAACAAACGCTGCTCTTGCTTTCTTACTCACTTACTATCGTAAAAGTTTGTAAAATCTCACGTTCTACTTCTATTGTTAAATCTAGGTCACTCTTGACTTTTAACACGATTGAGGAACTATCATTAAATATTTCTGAAGCTAAAAAACGCTGTGATTTTGTTGGAGGTTAAGGATATGTAATTTACGTTTTTAAATTTATAACACAGTTGATTTGATTAAATTAATATCTTTATTTTAATAGAATTGCATGAGGAGGAATTTCACTTTACTTCACAGAGAGACATTACTCAACTAAGAAGTTATCCCTTAACACCTAATTTATAACCATAGAGTCCTAGACCCTTTTCCTTCTTGTTCAAATAAATGGACACATGGCTTAAGAAAAAATGTGTAGATGATAAACACATGCATGTCATACTTTTGTACAGATTTTAATAAATAAATACAAGAAAGGATTCCTTGTTTGACCCCAAGTGTTTAGGTCATAAAATTAGGATCAGGAATCTTCCCATGTAAACACTATAAAAGTTTTGTTATATTTAAAAACTAGAAAGACAACAGACTTTTGTAAGTAGAAATGAACAGCTGTTCAAATATAATAAACAGAAAATATTGTTGATTCATTTTTGTTGAATTCAACAGATTTCGATAATTTGAATAAATTGGCTTGTACCAGTAAAGTACCACAACTGCATGTGACAGAAATTTTGAAGCCGGTTCTTTTTTAACATGATTATCCAAACGACACTTTCTATTTACACAGTTTGCGCCATAGAGAAAGAAAATAATAAATTGTGTTGGTCTTAAAATATTGACTCATGCTTATTATTTCACTGCCTTCAAACCTCATATTTTAACAGGTTATGGGCCCAGGCATGTGAATAACGCGTTGGGAACGATAAAAAGACCGAGAAAAGTGCGTGAAAAACGCAAGTAAAGCGTGTGTAAGTGCTTTCGGGCGGAAAGACCGTGGAAAGGCAAGAATAAACGCGCGGGAAAACAGATAACGGCTGCTGCCGTGAAAATCGAGCCGCTTACGGCTGAAAATTACGACACGTGGAAAATTCATATGCGCGCTATTCTGAAAAAGAATAAAGTGTGGAGTGTCGTGTCAGGTGCTGAGCCAAAGCCACCGAGGACTGAAGTGGAAAAAGTGCAAGCATGGCTAGAAAGAGACGAAGCCGCAGAGTCGGACATTTTGTTGGCGATAAGTCCAAGTGAAGTAAAGCAGTTCGAGGGACTAAGCTCTGCCAAGGCAGTGTGGAATAAGCTGGAAGAAACTTATGAATCTCGCGGGACCACGCGAATGACTTCTCTACTGGAGAAATGTGTCCAAATGCGCATGCAAGAAGGTGATGATCTACGTAAACACGTCGTGGAGTTCTGCGATACCGCCAAAAAGTTGAGTGTCGTAGGAGTGGATATCCCAGACGAAATGTTAGTCATGTTGCTACTATTCAGCCTTCCAGAATCATTCGAAGTCTTCAAGGAATCGATAAAAGTGCTGGACAAACTACCGAAATTGGAAGCTGTGAAAATAAGACTATTTGACCGCTATGAAGGAACCACGCGGGAAAGTACAAACGTTCAGGGAGCGTTGTACGCCAACAAAGGAAACGCGCGATCATCGAAAGGTGAAAACAAAGACAGTCAAGCCAAAGCGACGCTCAGTTGTTATCGATGTGGTCGAAAGGGATATTTTGCGCGGGAGTGCAAAGAGAAAGCCGAGCGTAAACAAAAACAGAGCACGCGGCAAAATAAGAATAGGCCTGATGACGGTGAACGTAAACACCGAGGTGACTCTTCGCTGATGTTAACTACCGCTGAAGAAGTAATGGTAGGTCAAACGAAGAAAAACGTATGGTGCATCGATAGCGGCTGCACAGCGCACATGTGCAATGAGTGGGCAAAGTTCAAGGAATTTACCACAGCTGAAAGCGAATTGAATTTAGCGAACGATGAGAGGACAAGGATCACTGGAACAGGAAAAGTCCAAATCGCAGTTGACACAGGGCGTGAAGAGCACAACGTACACATAAGGAAAGTACTCTATGTGTCAGACCTACGTACAAACCTGCTGTCAGTAGCCAAAATGACAGACCTTGGGTACGAGGTGAGATTCCGCAAGGATGACGCGATAGTGATAGACAAAAATCGCAAGGTTCATGTACGGGCAGATCGAGTAGGTGATTTATTTCACGTGAGATTGTGCAAAGACAGTGCGAACAATGTAGAAACGAAAAGCGCTATTGATGAATGGCATCAAAGACTCGGGCATCTAAACGAGCGCGACTTGAAGGCCATGGCGAGTAAAGGACTAGTTCACGGATTAAAGGTGAAATCAAGTGACAAACTATCGCAGTGTGAGAGTTGTGTAAGTGAAAAACAAACGTGCACACCTTTCCCTAAAAGTAAAGGAGAGCGCACTAAAGAGCTGCTTGAATTAGTACATACAGATGTATGTGGTCCGATGAGACACCCGGCATTATCGGGAAAGCGCTACTTCGTAACATTCATCGATGATAAGTCTCGTTGGTGCGAAGTGTATTTTGTGAAAAACAAAAGTGACATTCTAAGTATCTTCAAAAACTATAAAGCGGAAGTAGAAAACTTCACAGGAAGAAGAATTAAAGCGCTACAGTCAGATTATGGGCGCGAATATGTGAATAGTGAATTTGACAAGTTCCTACGGGAAAGTGGAATCAAACGTCGATTGACAGTGCCGCACACACCTCAGCAGAATGGGATCGCTGAAAGGAAGAATCGGACACTAGTGGAAATGGCACGGTGCATGATGAGGCAAGCGGGAAGCCACCCGGCATTCTGGGCCGAAACGGTAAACACCGCAAGCTACCTGAGAAATCGGTGCCCCACCACAGCGCTAAACGGAAAGATTCCCTACACAGTGTGGACGGGGAAGACCCCCACTGTGGATTACACAAGAATATTTGGATCTAAGGTGTATGTCAAAGACAAGGAAACGACGAAAGGCAAATTTGAATCGCGATCAAACGAAGGAACATTTGTCGGTTACGATAAGTACTCTAAAGCATATCGAATATACTTACCAAGAAGTAAGAGGGTAATAGTGAGTCGAGACGTAAAGTTCCTACAACAGTCAGCACTTAAACACGAATACGAAGAGATATTCGATGATATGCGTGCGAGTGAGTATGAAACTGACGTCGTACTCGACGGGCACGGAGACAAGAATGATAGTAAAAAAGAAAGTCATAAGAGATAAGAAACGCGCAGAAAACTCCAAGCGAGTAGGAGAGAAAAACTAAGAGCGACAACTGGTGATAGAACTGTCGAGGACGAAGACAGAAGCGCTACAAGAATAGTGAGAAAACGTGGTGCAACAGTTTCGTGGGAAACGTTAGTAGCCCCACCGAAACGCGGAAGAGGCCGTCCGAAAATTGTGCGAAGTGGAAGAGTGGGGAGACCACGCTTACAATACCAACCGGCCGAAGGAAGCGAGGAAAACGCTGAGGAAAGGAGCGAAGAAGGGATGGATATACCAGTCGAGTCAAACGACGATGACGTATTCATAGACGCTGCTAATATGGCTTCGATAGGCCCCATATCATGGGAAGAAGCGAGAAAAACTGATGAGGCGATAGCCTGGAAAGTGACGATGGAGGACGAAATTCTAGCGCAAATCAAGAATAATACTTGGGAGATGACGCCGAGACCCAATAATAGACGAGTAATTGGGAATCGCTATGTATTCACAACCAAAAATCCTGGTCGATAAGAACGCAAGAAAGTTAGGCTTGTTGCGAAAGGATACGCGCAACGGCCAGGGGAGGATTTTCATGAGACGTACTCTCCCGTTGTGAGATCAAGCTCAATAAGGTTGATAGCAGCCCTTGCAGCTGAATTAAAATTGGAGATCTATCAGCTGGATATTGTGACAGCGTATCTACACGGCGAGCTAGAAGAGGACGTCTACATGGAAGTGCCGGAACTGTTAAATGAAGTGCTTAATAAAGTGGTGAAGGCTGAAAAAGTCGGGTCAAATGCAAGTGTAGTACAAAACAAGAAAGTGATTGACACTGCGAAGCGCTGGAATCGAGCATTGGGCGAAAAGACAGATTGTGTGTGTTTGTTGAAAAAATCTCTGTATGGGTTAAAGCAATCAGGTTTGCAATGGCATAAGAAATTAGTGCAAAAGTTAGGCGAGCTCCAGCTCAAAGCGTTACCACAGGATCCGTGTATGTTTGTTGCACGGAAAAATGAGCACATAATGTTACTCACAATTTACGTTGACGACATTATAATCGACTTAGACAAAGACTTAGGAAGAATCAAACAGTGCGTTGGTTTAGAATTCGTGCGAGATAAAGACAGCAGAGTGTTTATTCATCAGAAAAACTATACTGAAAAAGTATTAGAGCGTTTTGGAATGAGTGAGTGTAAGACGGCAATAACGCCAATGGATGTAAACATCAAGCTGAAGAAGCCTGAGATTGTAAACAAAAGCGCGATGAGTATGTATCCGTATCAGAGTTTGATCGGTGCATTAATGTATTTAGCTGTGTCTACACGACCGGATATCGCGTATGCTGTGAGTTATTTAAGTCAATTCAATACAAATTATAGCGAAGAGCATTGGAAAGCAGCGAAACGCGTATTAAGATATCTCAAAGGCACGAAAGAGTACGGGTTACTATACGAACAGTCTGGTCTACCGTTGTTTGGTGTGGTTGATGCAGACTGGAGCGGGGACATGGTTGACAGAAAATCGTACTCGGGATTTGCGTTTATTTTTGGAGGCGCACCCATCAGCTGGGAAGCACGAAAACAAAGATCGATTGCGTTATCAAGCACAGAGGCAGAATATATGGCGTTATCAGAAGCGTGTAAAGAAGCCATATATCTGCGGGAAATCCTGAACGGAATTGGCATAAAATGTGAATGTGTCAAGCTGTTTAATGACAACCAAGGCGCTATAAAGTTAGCGCAGAGCCGCTGTTACCATCCGCGAACCAAGCACATAGATGTGCGCCATCATTTCGTTCGCGACGTGTATGAAAAGGGCAAAATTGAATTGGAATATTTGTGTACTGAAAAAATGCCCGCAGATGTATTGACAAAAGGGCCAAGCGGTGGAAAACATCGCGAATGTATTGTAAATCTCGGAATGAGTATTTAAATACTGTAAACACGCTCCCGACTTCGAGGGGAGGTGTTAGGGATAGCGAAGTGCGTGAGCACAATGAACAAGCGCTGTGAATGTATGCGTGTAGCTCACGATGAGCATCTATTCTGTTCACTCTTATAATAATAAGTTAGTTACAATTTGACCACTGAGGAAATCAGATATTGTATTAATAAATTGTGTTGGTCTTAAAATATTGACTCATGCTTATTATTTCACTGCCTTAAAACCTCATATTTTAACAATCTTTAACTGCCAATTTAAAGCTGGTATCCTGAAAGTCAGATATCAATCAATTAAGACGCCAATTCAATGTTTACTTTCATTTTATTTAATAGAATAAAACATGAATATACACTTATCAATTTGCATTGAAACATATCCCTTGGCGACATAAACAAACAATCACCAATCTGTCATTCATACCAGATTTCTTGACCAATATAATTATAGTTTTATCCTGTTGAACTTCGTGTATGAATTCATGTGGATTACGTTATATTTTATTTCTCATAATTTAGCTCATAAATTTCGAATCGAATTTAAAAAATCAAGTTAACAATTTTCAGTTCTAACATTATGTTATAATTAATATTTTTCCATAAATTTCATTTTCATTTGTTCGCACATTACAGTAAATGTTAATATCACTATTCTACCATTGAGAATGAAAGTCACTGCTATCACTACATGGTAATAATTTATATGTAAATATTTGCTTTGGGTTCCGTTTGTTATTCGACTTTCTTCAACGCTATCCTTTTAATGGTTGCTTAATGAATTTGCTTGATTTTAGTATTCATTTTCATTTCTAAACGGACGATCGATGCTGGATAGAGCAAATCGGACCACATTATCGAGACGATGTGTCCTTAATCAATTTATGTAATTTGTTTTTATGTTGTTTTCTTTTAAATGCTTCTATTAAATTTTGCATATTAACTCTGTATTTTCAGGAACAGAGCTTCATTCGATAAATTTCATTTTGAATAATAAAACAAAGTGTACAACTCTTCCTTTATCCATAGAGGAAAAATAGTTTTTCGAAAACATCCTTTCGCTCTGTAAACATAGCAATGGCGAATGGAAATGCGTTTGTCCTTTGTTGATTTCCTCGGAAAAAGAGTAAAATTTAAAAAGTCTTGCTCTTATACAAAAAGTCTTCTCAAAGAGTTTTGTTTTAGTTAAAATATTAGTCAATACTTTGTTTCGTTCAAAAAATTGTATTTTTCTCTGGCTGAGGTGACATTGTATTTTAAATAGAATATTCTCGTATATCAATTGGTTGATCTTAGTGTTAGTTAAATGTATTTTATTCTGAATGTATTTGATTCGGGAACCTTTTTTACTTTTATTTGCGTCGATCTTACATGCATTTTTTTAGGGCTGTCTCTTTGCAGTCACATTAGAATTCCATTCAAATTTTATATCCTTATTTAGCCGTTCAAACTAGCCTACGGTAGTGTTGATGAAGGAGACTTCAAAAATAGATGAGTTGGTTTTCTTCCTTTTGTGAGGAATATTTGTATTTTAAAATGTTACATGCAGACTTCAAGACATTAATAGACTGTTAGAGATCGTTTATTTATGATTAATTACTGGTCAAGGTACACGTATATTTAATATTATTTTGCTTGTTAGAGTTTAATGTTTGTTTGACTTATTTTTATGTGTTGATTTGAACTTCATTATGATATAACACTTATAGAGATCATATTAGCTGATTATCTTCAACTACGTAACGGATTCAATTCAGGATCTCGATTACAGATTATCAAAGCAACTAATCGGAGTCATGACAATATAATTATTTATTCTGTTTAAACAAAATTTTGCAAACTATAGTCGCTTTGCTTAAAAAAAAAATCACCATCTGCTATTAATTCGAGAAGTTTCCTGAAAAGTAAATTAGTTGAGTCTCTATCTTTGCAAAAAATATGCTTTTAAGTACAAAATTATTTGTGTTCCTCGTGGGCGCCTTCTTTCTCATGGAAGTGAAGTATCCGTAATAGATCAAAGTATCATTGATGACCACGGTTCGTTTTAAAGATTTAAACTTCTAAAAAAAAATGTTTGCCTTAAACTATAACACTACTTAATAAAGACCCATTGAAGTGAAAGAACTAGACAGTTTACGATGGAGTGTACACAAAAAGAGTAGTGTGGTCAGTACCACGCTTGAGTTAGTGATGATTACCCCAATTTGAATCAGACATTTTTTTGAGAGAGGTGAGCTCGAAATAAACTGAAGTGCTGATATGATATATTAATAGCGAACAATAAGGCCGACGCACATGGACTTCATTGCTGCTTACGCCTGAGGAGTCAAAAGTCAAATAGCTGTTATCAGGATCTATACTCTATACTACGTTTGGAGCCAGTGGTTTGGAGTGATTTTTAGCTTTTTAATATAGCCGTGATCTAGCTTGCCTTTGCACATTACACATTTAATTTTGTTATCTCATTTTGTCCCATCGATTCCCGGAATTTTTTAGCAGCGAAATAGACAACCCGTCTTCCAATAAGAAATCCCAAGGACTGGCGACGCGGTTTAAACACGTTCGTGACCTCACAATTACGTCAACGTAAGACGTCAAGAACTAGTTCAAACGGCGTCGTCGGCTCCAGGTATAACATATGCAGGCAATGTCAATATCTTATCTGAAAAAAATAGGCATGAATAATACATGGAAGCCAGCATAAACGTCGATAAAAAGAAAAAACAAAATACCGGCTTGGGCGAAGAAGAATACCCTAATGCAACAACATGGAATTGTTGACAGTGTCACATATTAAAGACCTCACCTTGGTAGAAAAGGCATCAAAAGTGTCAAAATTTAGCCGAAGTACAAAAGTTGCGAGTAAAGTTTATGTTTCTGTAATTCGTATAGGGCCAAGATGTGCATAAAAATTAACTTCCTCGACAAACCTGTACTGATGGCAGAAGCGCAGCTTGGGACCGGTTAAGTGTCTTCAAAATGGATCAAAACCAGTTGAAAGAAAATCTTACAAGGAAAATCTGCCGCACAATGAAGCAAAGAACCGCGTGAAGACTTCGTTAGAAAGATTTGTGATTCATATGTATTATAAGTTTAAAGCTACGCAAAACGCAATGGAGGCCAAAGATGGAGGTCAAGACAATCGGCTTATCCAGGTAATCTCAAAATTTATCAAAGCGAGGGAAGTAATAACTTGAGGGGCTTACGCACGTGCTAGCTATATTGAATGATATTTAGGGGAATTCTTTTGGAGACCAGGATCCTACATGGGTAAACATGTTGAATTGATAATGGGAGTGACTTAGGCAGCGGATACTTTTTTCGAACAACTTAATCCTTTGTGGTCGGAAGGCGTCACAGGACGGATGACGGTGAGGGACAATCGGTGTTTATGTTAGATTTCGTTATCTCCAAACGATAGGAACGCAGTATTGGTTGTTGAAAATGTTCCTCAGCTATTGATGATCTTTTTAATTAAGTGTCAAATAACACCTCTTAACGGAGAATAGATGAAACTATTAAATGATTCTCTAGGACTGAAGCTCTGAAAATGTTTTCAACCTCATTTGAAACTAGGCGACCGTGGCGAAAGTATCTAGAAAATTTGTATGATGTAGTGGTGCAATACGTTCTTGCATATTGCGTTATTCTGTTTTGAAATAGTCCAAGACAAATTCGATCGCATTCATAGAAAAACTAGTGATAAAGAATGCGAAAACAGTGATAAAGATGGTGATGTGGTATTGGGTGTAAGGAATGGAAGGGGCAGCAACTGGAACAGGCAGCGATTCCTAAGGTGACAGTGATGTCTCACAGCCCTCTGATTAATCGAAATGGACACCATGTGACGAATCAATAGAAATACTTTACAGGGAAATTTCATTTGCAATGAAAAAATTGCAGGGCCATGGGTATCCGCAACGTCGTACAGCCTCTGAGAAATTTGAAAAGAAGACACAGTAGGACCGATTTCTGCCTGCCTCAGCTCGTCAGTCGGTATGAGTGTTTCCTATCTTGCCTGCGTAAGATGATACGGTCACTCAACTGCTTGATCTGCCCGGGGAGCGTGGACGACGCCTACCTCACCTTATTCGAGTTCAGACAATGGGCGAACAAGCGTTCTCTCCTTTGCGAGTAATTGGTGAACTCTCCTGGAAAGTCTCATGCGTGCGAACTAGATTTTAGGCTATTGTTGGTCATGGCCATAAGAACTACTTGAGAAGTAAAACCCTTTCGATTCTTTGTACAAAAATTTTTTAAGTACAAAATCTTCACAAAGGATGCGCGTTCATTTGTATTTTTAGGAGCATCAGAGCTATTAAATGAGCAGGAATCATTTATACAAAAGATACAATTACAAAACAAATGCAATGACAAAATTTGTGAAGTCCACTCACTTCTGATGTTTAAGACTCATGGAAAAATCTGGGTATGGGCCTACTTAGTAAAAATGTTTCAGGATTTTCATGAAACTCACATCATTAACAGGAGATAAAGGACGTAATAGGACAACGCAAACCAAAATCAGAGCACAGCTCGGTGTCATTTTCTACCGACTTCGTTGTAGTTGCACTTACTTCTGCTAAGGCTTTGTTTTGATATGATTTCAGTCAAGATTTTTTTACGGGTCTGAAATTTGCACAGATGTCCTCGCAAAGCCACAGTACTGGAAAGGTTTAATTTTGTTAAAGAAGTCAGGAACCATCCGAGTCGCATCGGTATACACAGTATTAAGATCACTGGTGATAGTTATTGCCGGAATGGCACCTAACACCTATCTTGCAAGAAAGCGTAAAAGAATATATGTTTGGAGGCATGAACAGAAAAAAGAATCGACGCGTGAGGAGTTGCAACAAACTCTTACCATGTGAAAAAATTACTGGGAATATGAGACGCAAAGTAGGTGAACGGCGAGAATCATTAGCGACGCGAGGCCATGAGTTTGTCGAGGAGACAGTGGGACCGATTCTTATCTGACTCCGCCCCTCAATCGGCATGAGTAGCACTAATGTGACTCGATTGCTTGATCTGCCTAGGGAGCGTGGTATTCAAAATATGAAAAAAAAAAAAAAAACAATAAATGCATACTAATTAACGAATTGCAACCAAGAAATCCAATCCACTTTGTTTGTTTTTACAAACCAAAAAACGTTATGCTCATATATGCCTAAGAAAAAAAGAGCTGTGATATTTGCTACTTCCATGCTTCACAATATCGAGATTGCTAAGGATACTAAAAATCTGGGAATCATCCATTTTTACTATGCAATCAAAGGGAAAGTTGGCGAATAGCACAACATATATGCTTATAATATATACTTCATTCATTCAAGCAGCCAATGATTGAGAAGAAGGCTGGACATATTCTACATTTTAGATTGGAGTACGAACGTTTTTCTACTGTATAATATGTAAGAACTAAGAGATTGAAGAAAAAAGAGACTTCGCAAAAAGTTGAACCAATTCGCTCGAGCCTATCCTCCTGATAAGACGTGGAGACTGCAGTCAAATACTAAAAGGGATACTTATAATAAAGCGAAGTATGAAGATCATATGATGGAATATGTCCAAACTTATGAACCTTGTTAAGTTAACCGTAAGGCGTGCAAAATGTGCCCATCTAATAAGAATGTGCAACTGTGTCAGATGTTGCTATCCCGTATCATTGCACTGTTGTCGCTCCTTACACAACTGTAAACATTTGATACGAAATTGTCAATATTTTACACCAAATTCCCATTAGATAAACCATAAAAAAACTACTACCATACATCAGGAGTAACTTTAATATTTTCTGTTTTTGCATCTTTCAAGGTTAGATGTCAGTGAATTTATTTTAACAAAATAGCTAACATTGTCTACTGGTATAAGGTATACCAAAATACTGAAATATTTTCATTAATATTTCATGTTAATGAAAGCAGAAAAGGATCATTAAATACCAATTTTCGTTTTATTTATTCATTAGTCAAAGCTGGTTGAATATTCTTATATGTTGTTTCTTCGTCATATTTTAAACCAGCCTTCAATGTTTCTATATTATTAAAACAACAAAATTGATTTTTATAACAAAAATGGTGTTTAAAGTAGTATCCTGTGAGAAGTTATAACCCTTGTGGGCCTATAATTGTGTTATGTATTCTGGTAATTGTTCAACGGATAGTTATTTGTTTTCTGAACGAAATTTCATCGTTTTCTATATCTTCTTTTTTCATCTAGAGACGCGTTACGGCGGTAAGTCAGAACAAAGATATGACACACAACTAAGTCGAAATCTATGCAACAATACTCCTTGCCCCGAAAATCCTTACTACATTTCACCACTCAGAATCCTCGAAGAATATCAAGCCAAAGCCGAACCCTTGCGTATTCTCTTAAAACCGGATTTTTACCATAATACCGGCAGACAATACCTTTAGGGGTTCAAATGCATTAATTCATTGATAATAATAATAATATCGATAGTTATTGAAAAATACGCAATTTTCCTTTAAACCATTGCGTATTTTTCAATAACTATCGAAACCAACCATAGCAAAGCAGTCCAAACAACTTAATATTAATAATAATATCGTAAACATTAAGAAGTTTCTTCATACACTGGAGATCAGGTCGGATAGAAATTTGCTCTCTTCGCAAAGTTGAATTGTTTTAATGCTGGGCACTCGGCCAAACAGAACAAACGAGAAGGTTGAACCGTGAATAAATATAAGTACATAGGTTTTGATGTTTAGAATAGATTAAGTGTTATTAGTTTTAAGTTTTAAACGACAGAAAAATGTACATTTGAAATGAGAACAAAATCTAGTCCGTATGGACTCCGGCCGTGTATCCATCAAAAATGACATTTGACTACAGAGTCACTGTCAAATGAATTTTAAGTAAATAGGTTAAGAAAAACATGTGAAACAAATATCTCATTAAATTGCTACTACTTTTACTCACTACGAGGCAATATGTGAACGAAAAGAGGAAATACACAGGGAATGACGGAAGTTCGTTCAGAAAACAAACATCTAAGAGTTTCATCCTTACCGGAAAAATCACAATTAAAAGCGAAATGTTAGACGAATAGGTAAATTATAATGTTGAAAAATTACGGTTGAATGGATTGCATCAAGTAAACGAATCCGTTGTGTTGTCCTTTTTTTAGCGAATCAGGCCAAGTACGGCAACTATTGCCTTTGAATCGATCACACCTTAGTGGAAACTAAAAGCATCGAAAACATGTAACGTGTTCCTTGTTGGTTTCGAGGATTTTTATTACGATTGTGTCCGTATATTTTTATTTTGACCATCGATCTGTTCTCATTCTGTTTATTATACAAAAACATACTAATTTTTTGGGGTGGTGTGGTTTGTCCTTCGAAAAAAACATGGTGGCTAGTCATAAAACAGCAACAAAGGAGTTGCAATTTGCCGGGATTTTATTTTTCTGTGCAAGAGTGCATTCGCTTCAAATCAAAAAGGGTCATTTAAAGTACAACACGATTAAAAATTGAGGAGTATTTATAATGAATCAAACACTGGAAGTATGGAGGGTTCGACTGGGACATAAAATATTATTTTACTTTATTAAAGCATTTGACAATATGAATCGAAACGTACTGTAGAAAATTGTTGAAATCAAAAATAAAAAGTACTGACAAACGGACTGACGGAGTCAACAGCGCAAGTTGAACTCAAAAAATATTTGACGGAAATCATGAAAACTCGATTTGGATTAAACGCACTTTTGGACTGAAGAAGGTTGAACGATTGACTCCGCTTCTGTTTAAGAAATGAAAATAACTTTCAGTTGTCACCGAAGGCAAATGGTCTTTCTTTGTTACCAAAGACACTCTTCAAGTCCAGTCAAATAATTTGCAGATAATTCCAAAACACGTCTCTTCGTAACTAGAAAAAAAATATTTTCCTGATTCTCGAGTCAACAGCAAACAAGGTTAAAAATTAATTTAAATAAAATACAAATTATGACTAAATCAACAGATGAACGTGTGCGAAACTCAAGACGAATTCTACAATGGATAACTTTGCAAGAATAGATACTCACAAGAGAAAACACAGACTCCAAACTGTCGCTAATAAACGCGCAAGCCAGCTTGCGAAAACGCATCTGGACGCAATGTCCAGATTTCATATAAAGAAAAATCAAGGTCCGCGTATACAAATCGATTGTGCGGCGTGTGTTATGTTATGGATGCGAAGCAATGACTCTCCGAAGAACTTAGAAAAATATTTAATCATGTTCCTTAGGTTGATTTTATTTTAATTTTAAACAGAAAGCTGTTTAATGGCCGATATGGTCCTCTCTTCTGTGTTATTTCCAAATTACAAGAGCCTCAAGAACTTATATCTATTCAAATATCGATTATCTATTTTTAAATAGAGTGAGCACTATAGACTAACAGACAGAATACTGAAGAAGACGCCATATTGGCCTTTAGGCCACTGTCCGTTGGATTTTAAAATAAAGTCAACCTGATTAAGGAAAGTAGGATATATTTTTGACAATTTATTAAGAACATTGGAAGCATCTGATTTAACAAATGGAATCCGAAGGGGGTCTGGAGTAGAATCTCAGAGCATGAAGCGAACCGAAGGCTAATAGCGATTCAGTTAGCGCGAGTTGTGAGGAATATTCGATGAGTCAGACGATTCTGAAATAAAGGTACAGAAACTCCAGTAGGTTAGCAGCTTTCAGCGTTTAGACATCCCTCTAAGGCGACGAGAGAACCCCAGGGAAAAGCCAAAGGGCAAAAATAAAAAGCGATGTGAGAATTCAATCGGCCAATACGATGCATGGCTAATATAACATTGGAAGAAGTCGTCAGAAAAAAATAGAAAGTTGGAGACGAGGCATCTGGAAGGACAAAGCCCGAGATGAGCTGTAGAAGCTTGACAACACTCAAGTTGATTGTTGGCGTTATTAATTAGTTTCAAACGGCTTTGTTTTGTGCACGGCAGACAAATAATTGTAGGATTTCATTCTGGAATGGCACTTCAAGCGATTTGTTATTGATTTGCGTTTCATTGAACTGTTTTGACACCAACCCATGAGAAATAAATATAAAAAAAAAATCTTTTTTTGGCTTGGTGTTGCTTGGGTCGTTCGGGCCTTGCTTTCTTGAAATCGAAGAGGCGTTTCGGCTGCATAGAGTCGTTCGCATTCAGCTTGTTCATAACGAGCTGGAGATGGCTGCATTTAGCCGAACCGAGCCCTGGACTTATAGAAAGCGAGGCCCGGCGGACCCGAGCAACACCAAGCTAATTTTGGCCTGCGGCAACAATCAAACGAACATAAGAAATCAATAAGGCCCACCAAATTTAGCGAGAGAATTGTTGAGGCAGTAACAATTTTGACTATCTATAATAAAGATAAAAAGAAACCTGATTTCCCAACTGATAAAACACGTTTATTTTTGAACATAAATGACATAAGAAAAATCATAAAAATTAACAATGTTCGAATTAAAAGACGAGAGATTTGCACTTTTTAAAACAAATGCAGTATTTAAATTCTTTGCTTAAAGCTTTTTAAAGCTCACTATATGTTTACTATAGTTAAATATAGGAAGTGGCAATATGGTGATAGTTATGCATAAAATTCTAATAACTTAATAACTAATATTCCCCCAAAATGTGGCTTCACAATTTTCGATCAAAAACATCCCCATATGTATTTACTTAATTTCTTTGAATAGTGTGTAACGAATGCAATATTTAAACGTATCAATGAGTTGCGTCTTGGAAGATTAAGACATCTTTTACGAGATAGGCATCGAAAAGGGTGTAATAGTAATTAAAAATAAACACAATTCAATAAGAACGCTATGACAAATCTAGTTCATGTATGATGGGTCAGATTTTGATCATTACTACAATTTCTACAACCCATTTCTTAATGACTTACTAAATGATGATTCGATTATTCGAGTGTTCAGTCATTTCGAAAATGCCAATCTTTGCGATAACAACTTAATCAGTAAAATATTTAACTCTGTTTGTCTCTCTTCATGTCTACCTTGACATAATTTCAATTGACAAAGTTTCTACATCTTTCCTTAAAAATTATTAAGAAGAAAAGTATATTTGTAATCCTTTTAATCTCACGTTCTTTGGCAAAATTTTCTTATTTTTTTTTAACAGTATAAGGATATTCTTTGCAAGATTGCAATCTACTAAGTTAGTTTCATGGTCGACTCTAAATAAACCATTTCTTCTACACGTTTTTGTTTCCATCGTCCTTTTTTATGTACTATTTATCCATATAGTATTATACATAGATATATTTCTATTGCGACTTGTTCGTTTTCTTTCTTTCTTTCATTTTCATCTGATGCAACTTTTCAGAAGCTTCTCCATAGGTGACGATGGTAATATAAAATAAGAAAATAGTTTTGCTCTCAATTTGTTCATACATTTTGCATTTCCATAAATAAAATTAATTATTTCAAAATTAACTTTGTATTAAATGATGATCAAACGAAAAATGGATTTTAGACAATTTCAAGAGATTTTATTGCGCCACCATGAGAATAAGATCAATGGAGAATATTCATCGAGATCAACGAAAAATATCCATGAAATTATTTGTATAATCAGAAATGTGAAAATTAATGACAAATCGAATAATTTGTTTGTTGGATGATTTCGGAACATCATTGATTTTTGTATGGCTGCAGACGACGAGGATGATGATGATGGTGGCGATGTTGGTTGTATTTTAAATAGAGCGGTACCATTTGTGCTATTCATTACAGTTGATGGCTGAACTACTGATGATGAAATCAACGACGACGATGATGGTGGTGAATGTGGTGACAATGCGGAATTCAACCGCAATATGTCATTGAGGTTTTTCCAATCAAATGACGAATTCTGTCGAGTGGAAAGATAGGATGGAAACGGGAAGAAAGGAAACGGATTGTATGAGTATGGGAATGGGAATGATGTTGTGTCTTTGTTTTTGATGACCCCAGCATCGATTGCATAGGGTTTAACCTGTAACCCTCAGCTTGGGAATTTGCTGTAGTGAGCATAAGTGAGATCGTAGGTTTGGAAGCGACAATATTGAATATCGCGACGTTGCCATTCGCCAATCATTTTAGTATGATCAAGTTCACGAGCCGCTGCACGAGCTGGCGAAGTCTGTAAATGTCAAGAGGATATAAACTTTCTATAGTTACTAAACGAAATGTTTTTCATTCATTCCATACACACCTTGTTTGCGAAAATTGTTACAATGAATTTCCCCGGCTGGAATGTTTCAATAACGCGATTGATCAACTCGTAGTAGTTGGAAGATGAGACGTTGCTTTCAAAACTAACGTAAGAAAATTCCGGTTCCGGTGTAACGTGAATAGTCATGTAACAACCCTGTAATAAAGGGATATTTCAATATCAACAAAAGTTTGCAATAGGTTTCTATAATGGATGTTTGAAAAGAATAGCGAAATCTACGATATATATCAATTATGCATTCTAAGTGGACGTAATATATGGTTACTAATTTCAAGTTTTAATTTTAATAAAACCACAATTTTCTTTGAAGTTTTACTTCTTTGATAAGTTAACGGTAATTTAGTGGAATTCAGAGTGCTCACGATACTTTTACAAGTTGCTAATATTGGATTCAAATGAGGAGTTTTGAGACAGGGTAAGATTAGAAACTGCTAATTATTAATCATGGGAAACTGTCTTAGAAGACAACGATGAAGTCATGGAAGACTTGTTCAATCATAACATAGAAGGACATTTTGTTGCATTCCCTGCAAACTTTATCAAATTAACTCTTCATTATTACAACGCGAAAGCAAAAGAGGAAAAAATATAAGAGGAAGACCACGATCATAGAAGCACCTTCTGACAACCAGATTAGGTACACGCAATGTAAATACAGCGATGAATCTACAAAAAAAAACCTGGACGTTTTTGGATGGCAACATCTCCAAACAATAGACCCTGTAAGTAGCCTGTAAAATAGACCTTGCAAGTAGGTTTACAAATGATTCAATGAAGGCTTTCCAAAGGGCATATATACCAAAACCCACATGAAATTCGTTTTAGTAGCATCAACACTGAAAAGGAGACTCCCATTGACCTTTGTACTGATGACGCAGGGATACTTGAGATTATCACTGAAAACAAAACTAAATGTCGATGTGACGTGTTCAGTAAAGGTTGCAAGGATATCAATGTAGCATACAACAACCGCCGTTCGCTATTGACTCATTTCATTTGTCATTTCTCATATTAACTCAGATGAGTTAAAATTGATTTATTGATGTGCCAAACATAGCTGAGAGGGCTGAATCTCGCAACTGAAAGAATGACTACTCAAATACCATTCCCAGGAATATAAAACAGCGAAATCAGTCTTTTATGTAGAAACCCAACTGATTCAATAAAGTGAGGAATACTGGGGGAAACACTTAAGACTATCAGGTGGCTTTCCCGATGAACATCAAAATCTATCGACCAGTTCCACAAATTAAAAAATTCTATTTTGTATTGCCTGCTGAAAATTAATCATCAGGAGTTTATGTTTTCGATGTTACGACAAAAGTTTAAGTGACCACATTCAAAGAAGGTAGACCAAAAAATTTATTATACGTAACATTTATACCGAGTTTATATAAAAGATCTGAAACAGTTTCTGAAAAACATTGATGTAAGTTATTTCTACAAAACCTTAAACTCCTTCAAAGTAAATACCCTAGTTGTTATAATTTTGCGTAGACTCTCTTGCAGCCGGATTCGGCAGTTTCTTAGGCGAATGTGCTCAAGATTTTCTGATGGCACTTAGATTCTGATAGTGGTGTCCTTTGAGGGAGGATTTCAAATTCGGAAAGAGAAACAAGTGTGGGCAAATCTTTAATGTGTTGCAGAAGGTCTTCACAAGTAGCCTCTCACCTCTGCTTCTGGTTGTCCGTCAAGCCTTCGGGACGAGTTTGAAACTGATTATTCGCATCTTCACTTTTAACTTTTCGATCGCCAATTCCATCTGCGGTCATGCGCAAGCTAAATCAACGATCTGTATTGAGGATTTTATCGGCCGTCGGCCGTCCTGTTTATTACTACGGTCATCTTTGAAGTGCTTGTGCTACTTATTCATCCTAGAACATTCGGTGCAGCATGCCCACTGTCTCCATACCCAATTGCCCTAGTCCAACAAAAAATTTGATGGCGTAACGCTGCTTAAGTGTTCGCTGCATTTGGAGCCTGCATCGGGTCCGATTTAGCTCGCAAACGCTCGATTTAGCAAACGAATTTACTTGCATTAGTAAAATGAACCGTTAAAGACACGAAGATATAATGCAAAACAATTAAAGAAAATTCTAACTGGTAAAGGGCTGCCAAAGTCATTGGAAAATTGACCGTTATTACGGACTAACCATTAGGAATAACTCAAATTCTATAGAAAAAATGAAAGACGCTACTTGGGCCTCTTTTCTGCATTACAGCTAGAAGGACAGTAATACTCAACATGAAAAGCACCCCGACAAACTTGAATCTTTTGGCAAATATCAGAGTTTTTTGACTGATAAAATAAAATAAGATAAGATAAAATATCGAAAGACTTTTCCACTTTTCCGAAATGAAATATATTCTCTATGAAAACCTTGTTTACAACTCGAAAAAAATGTTGGCGAGTTCGCTTGAGATTTGGCAATTATCTTGCATGTCAAAATGTTTCTATGCCCAGCTCCTGTGATTTCAGGTGTGTAGATCTTGCAATATTGTTTAAGCATTGGCTTGCAGAAGGATTGGCCTATTCCTGATCACAAAATCTGGATGATTATCCACACTGCGTCATCATTTCTATTAAGAGATTGCGGAAGAAGCTCGCCGTTATCGATTGGTGAAGTCTCATAAAAATATAGTGAATAATACTTGGACTGGATCATCAAAAAGACTTCATTATTTGGGTTTTGATTCGTAGCCTCAGTTATTAGCAATTTGTCGAAAAAAGCTTCCGATTATCGAAGACAATCACATTTCAATCACAAAAAATGCATTCCCTTTACGCCGGGGAACTAAGAAACTGTAAGCCTTTGTTAATTCCATTGGTGACGTAAGCTTTCATCATGTAGAATTTGCTTTCAAAAAGTTTTATATTGTCACAAAAGTAACGCAAAACCTTGACGGTAATTCATGCGTTTTTTCCGATGGTTTCGCTTCCACTACAGTTTTCAGCTGACCAGCATCCACTTCACGTTCAAGTCAACGCTCACTTAGATCATTTTGAAGATCTATATTCCCAGAACTCTTCAAACCACCAATTCGTTAATTATACTGATAATAATCTCATATTTTTCCTTCTATTTGTAGGGAGTCTCGGCGACACGTTTAGGTGACATTGTCTTCAGTACCCATAGAGATAACTTTATAGATATTCATTTCATGATTTAGAGCATGATTTCCACCACCGTTGGAAACCAAATCAATTTCAAAGTCATCTATTTATTGACTAGGTTTGCTATACTCTAATTAGCCGAAGCATTTTACTCCTGAGTGCACAAAGTGTTTAGATAATAGCCTGTTTTCAAAACCGTGTGCATATTTGCAGCTTTTAGAGTGCCACCTACTTTCGCTAAAACAAGTGTACCAAATGATTGTGCCATAAATACGAAGCGTTATCCCTTGTTGAAGATATTTGCTTCTTTAAAGACAGCCTTAAATCTCAGCTTTGGCAGAAATAGTTTTGTGGATTATTGTTCTTAAACCTTTAACTATCATGCGGATGATGAATCTCACACAAATTTCAAAAACTTTTCATTCGTTCAATTACTACAAAGCGTTTCCTGTGATTTTTAGCCCCAATGGTCCTTGAATGTCTTACCTGTCAAAAAAATTTGGGTTGTGGTGAGATCGAACGTAAAGTCTGTTAAGTGTGGAGTCTTTATGTGGTCAGTGTGATTAGTGAGAGTTTTCCCTTCAGCAAAGGTGTTTTGAATTGTTTCGTGTTTTTTGTTATATTAAAAACGAAAAGTGTGCGTGGTCTGCTATTGGTAGATATAAGTTTAGGCCAGGTAGGTTTCGTGGCATGTAGGGAAATGTAGTTTTTTCAAAATTGGGAAAATGTATCCCATTATTCCTGAATGGGACAGTGTCCCATTCAGGTATATGAAATAATTGGAAAGGTATTCTTTCTTTTCACATTTTATAGCAAATAGTATGAGCTCACTCCGTAGATTGGCGGAAACTAAATTTTAGGAATTCTTGGGGAAGACTCTGATGTGGACGACTTTAGTTCGTCCCATTTCGAATACATTTCCGGTCCAAGTGATTATGACGACACTGAGAGCCATATTTCTTCCAACTATTGCTTAATGAAAGCCACCCAAGACCCTCCTCAGACCGAACTAACGGTTCGGATAAATCCTTCTCAATTGTTTCGGCCTCGATACGCTTTAACTCTTCGTGTTATACTAGCCCTGGTTCACAGGAATTCAGAAGAATATCCATAAAAAGTCCATAAATTGTTTCCCGAATGTTTCGGCAGGTTTATAGAACATTGCACTAATGAGCGACTACTTATTCTTAATCAGAACCTAACAAATTCAGCTCAAAAGGAGCTTCTAAAAATTCTTAATTGATAGGGCTAGAATCAAGATGGTTCTAGGAATGTATGAATCATAATTATCGATAATAAAGTTCCTGATGAGGCGGATCACTGGTCGAGTAATGGATCTGTAGGAAATGAATATATTAAAAAAGCGATGTTGCGAACACGATATCAAACCCTAATGTCGAAAATATATTGTCCCGAAAGAACTGAAAGATCCATCAAACTTCATTATATGTTAGAAGTCGTGAACTTAATGAAATATACTTTTCCTAAGGCTCACAGTGATAGTTTGCACAAAAGCATTAATGAATATATGACAAAATTCAAAGGCAGATCCTTATACAAGCAATATATTCCGCTGAAGCCTATAAAACGTGACATCAAAATCTGGCAACCTGACCTCTAAAAAAGGTTACGCATATGATCGATTAGAAAGAAAGGCAATCCGTCCTTAGAATCTGCACAAAGAGAACTTTGGTAGTCAAGTAGAAGGATTCGCGAGAAGTTATGCTTTTGAGTAACTGCCACAAACCTACAAGCATCACCATGTTGTCCAAAAGCATTGGCGTTTAAAAGCGAAACGATGGGAGGTGTAGAACTTTCAAAAAATCATAGATCGAAATAGAAATAGATAAATATAAATAAAATAATAGATCAAAAAATCCGAACTTATGATTTGAATAGAAAATCAACTAAATGGTGGCAGAAACTTTTCTTCGAGCTTTTGATGACGACGGTTGCTATCGCTCCTGTTCTGCGCTAGGATATTATAAAGATAATGCTCCTTTATTGAGGAATGCCGTTTGGTATGTGAAACGATTGCACTCGCAATCCTTGCGACAAATCAGAGAGAGAGGAGAGAGAGAGGATTTATACCAAGATAATAAATTTAGTTTTTGTTTTTTGGTTTTAGATCGTTAATCCTCCAGACTAAAATTATTGCTTAATGTGCAAAATTCTCAATATTCCACGTACAACACAAACCAAATTTCGTTAAATGGATTTTATTATGTCCCAACCACATAAGGTCTTTATGGAACGTGAGAAAAGATTTTCCAAAAAAAGTCGCGAAATCTAGGGTTTGAATGAAATATTCATGGGCTCAGGTTTACTGCTTCTAACACTAGTTTTGATTAAATAATAAACCTTCTTCATGTGTATATTTGCGAAATTTTCTTCATCAATCTCTGCATGTTTTCGAATGAGAAAACAATTTTTTTTTTAAATTTTTGTACCTAAAAATTAATGTGGGGCTGTACAAATTGAAATTAATAAAAAATTTCGACGAGATCAATTAAGAATGTAGAAAAACTAGTGAGCAGCTTGCATATGTTTTTAACTTTAAGCTGAATTACTTGAATTACCTATTATCTCATAAATTCAAATCTCATATCAGGCTAAAAACATAAGCGAAGAAATGCTCCATCCATAAGAACTTCTATCATTTCCTTGCCTTCCTTTCCATGTTCTTGGAACTGGCAGTTACCGTTAATTTACAAAGGGATGTCTTAAATGCCGCGCAATAACAATGACGAACACTTTTATCTTTCGCGTAAATACAAGGACACAAGTCTTACTTTTTCGACAATTTTACGACTACTCATTTATTACGCATATTTTGTTATTCCTGAATAAATTCAAGTGTATTCTAACGTGTCGCTCACTATTATTTATCCTTTACTTAATAGGGCGGCTAATTCATAGTTAATTTCGAGGTTCCAATATTAAAAATGAGCTATTTGCGTAGTACGCATAATCGATTAATTAGCCCATCAAATCGTATTTGTCAATGTCATGATTTGCGTGATTATTACATTGAAAGTTCAACTAATGCTCCTCCTACATATTACTTACTTGAGAATATTCTCCAGGAAACTGATGCGATAAAAAATGAAAATACTCGTTAAATATAAGCCTAACTACTTGCGGATTAATGTTTCAGATGGTAAGTACTTACATTATTCTTTCCGATTCCATTCATGGAGTAGCCGCACGGTTCAAATAAGTAGTCATCAATAACCATACCCGGAATGAGCTTATGTATTCCAGCTTTCTATAAAGGAAAAACCAAGAATCATTATTTCCTTCGCTGACAACGTTAGGAGTGATAAAATATTTACAAAACATGCCACGCAGTTGCCAGAACAAAAGCGTCTTGGCCGGGTTCTTACTGCATTTGCAGTTTAAGCATCACATAATAATCTCATAAGATTATTCCATCAGATAAGATTATTATGACCGCTCGGGAAATGACTGCATACTATCAAGTCAGACTTGTACTTATTGCTCCTTGAATAATGCACAAAACTTTCGGATGAACATTTGCCTCCAGCATTACTGGGCGCATTTTCACATACAAATCACAAAGGCGTAGCAGAGAAGAAGGAGAAGCTCGAAAGCGATTTTCTTCCAGACCCAAATCGGTCGTTATCCTTAATCATTTTTGAACATAAGTAATAAGTTGCAGACATTATGTGGATTCTATATTTTGTACCGTACTTACCTCGGTAGCCTCTTCTGCCTTGGAGCATTCCTCTTTGGTAAAGATTGACATTACAGTCGGATCCAATTCAGTCATTAGTATTTCAATGGTTTGATCGGGTTCATTCAGTTCCATACTTTCAATACGTCTTTGTAGTTCCCCTCCCCCGCGGCTTAACGTGTATAGATACCAACAGTCGCGATTTACCGAGCCCAAGCAATATGCACGACCGTCGTCAAAGAACGAATCAAGTAGGGCAACTTCCTCTTCGAAACCGCGGTGGGGGGAAACCTGAAAATAAGTTGTCAAAAATAAATATACCAAACAGTTTTGATTCGTCACACAAGGAATGGTGACGTTTAGAATTACCTGCAAATCTGGACGCTTGAAATTCTTTCGCGAATAGAAGAGTTCTTCTATATCAGTATAACCGATTTGCTCAGCCATCTCCAGTAGAGGTTCCAAACATTGTAGAGGAGTTGTTGTCCCACATGTTTTCAATATCCAACGACGTTTTGAGACAAACATGCTACTTTCACTGGAATTAGATATGTGAAAAAAAAAAACGATGAGCAACCGATACATTTGTATCTACTCGTATTTAGTGATTTTAATGTGTCAAGTTGGAATTTGAAATCATCGCAAGAGTTGTTGTATGGGTTAGAACTGGAAGATTTTGAATATTTCTTTGACCGATAAAATTGAAAGTATTGTAATTTCCTCCCATGAATTCTACAAAAGATAGCTCTTAGCAAATATAATCTCCTAGCTCTTAGCACTGTGTCTACTTTAATGGTCTAGAGTCAAGTATTTCATTTAAATGGTTAAAAAGGCATATCATTATTGCAATAACAGTTAACGTTTACACAAATCAACATGACTTTTGAAATGATATGGCTCTTCGAAATTTTCAAGCAAGTAGATAACAAAGTATATATTTGCCCCCTGTTTATAGTAGATGCTGAGCTCATATAACAACACTTTTCTCGTCTTCTTGTACAGGACACTTGTTTTTATCTTCAGTGGCTGATGGAGAACTCGTTCATCAGTCTGAAGAGCGGAATGAAACATGTAGAAAGCGATTTAGCATTCTTCTTGCTTTGCTAATGCTGGAGGGAAAATAAACTAAAGCCCTTCAAAACCCCTTTATCATATTATTTTGTGAAGTTTCCAATTTTATTTATCATTACACAAGTGTCGCCTTCCCCAGCAAAATTTTGCGTATGGATTCATTCAAATCGATCTACCTTCTCCGCCAACAAAGTCAGTTAGGATAATATCACAGTGAAAGATAACCCTGAACCTGAAAACTATACAATTTAACAAGTACAACAATCACTCGTCCCCACTAAAAAAAAACAACATCGGTTTCTATCATGTGAAGTCCATCAGACAAGTGAGAAAAACTTTGAAAATCTCTTTAAAAATTCACACTACCAGACTCATTAATAAAGTTGACATTTCTTTCAAAAAAACTTTCCGAAAATCGGAGTGTACCTTCATTGCCCTGATTAAAATTTAGTAAGCAAGAATTCTAGACGAGTTCTTAACTCGCCTAGAATTAAACCATTAAAAAATCCAAATAAACATGAAACATTCAAACAAAATATTCCAGGGACTTTTTTGAACAGGGAGGTTTCAATTCAATTTATAAAGTTGATATCTCTTTCATGAGACCAGGTCCCTTTGTTTCCCAGATCCAAACATTGAAGGCTCGCCATTGGCCGCAGGGAGATTTATGTCGGCTATAGACAATGTAAATAAGAAAGATGTAAGAAAGAAGAAGAAGTTAAAGCTGGGGTCGCCAAGGGGATTTGAATACCACATAGAGATATTAGGTAAAGGTACCAATTAGAGAGAAACCTTATGTGGTGAAATTCGATAACGGTAGGAATATTGAAATGTGTAGACAAGAGGCGTTCGTGAATAATTCACACCCTTCCAGCAGGCATCTAAGTATTATGTAAATCTAATCCAAAATTAAAATTTTATAAATATTATACACAAACGGAAGGCAACATCAATTGACTCGTTGAAAAGTACGGCAAAGATATTCGCCTTTAAATTATCCAGAAAATGGAAATCTGTAGAAACAAATCTTATACAAAAACTTAAAAGCTGAAGTACTCGAGAACTCGAGATTGATGGCGAAAATCATAGAGGGGGAGATACTATACCAATTTTATTAGATGGTAATAAAAATCTTGGCAAGGTGAATAGCCAAACTAAATGAATGCGCAGGAGATCTGCTAACTAGAGTAGTTGATTCTTTTGTGGCAGAAGGTGAAGCCTATTTTTGGCTTTGAGTATGCAAATACGTATCCAGATACGCAAAATTACTGGACTACTGGAAATCTCCCCTGTCAGGCTGAGAATCTGGCTTGGAACCGCTTCTTCGACCTACACCTTGTATTCCTGCGGCCACAGAAGGCTTCAGATTATGGGGTTCCTTTCTCCGGCGAGAAGGAGGGGAAGTAGAGATTGTCTAGAGAAGAAATGCCTCCAACATAATCGACAACACATGAAAACAAGATTCCACCGTAGTAAACCAACTAGTGTTTGATGTTTGACATACCAAAAGCTTTTAATGAGATCAGGCCTGCAGGATTAATTAAAATAAGGCATGAATTCTTAATGCCACTGCAGCTTACCTAAATTATCGGTTTATTCTCAAAGTGCAAGACGCTTGAATTAAAATAGAAAATCATATCTCAGGTCTAAATGCGATTCAAGCTGGAGTTTGGCAATTATCGTAGTTCTCGCCCAATCTATCTAATACTTCAAATAAGGAGTATGTTGAGGGCAACCAAAACCTTACTCCTAATCGGTCGCAAACATTTTTTTTCAAAGTCAGCTGCATAGGCAAACAATTTTTCCTTTTCATTCCATTTGAGTTATATATAGAAATTGCGCTTACGTGAAACTTCAGGATTTGCTTTCATTTAGAAGGAAGTGACGAAAACAATTTTACGAATATCCTTTCACAAAGTCAAGAAGACAGAAATTTCATGCACAAGCACCGTGATCATGATTACTGCAATTAACGATATAAATTTTAAAAATTAAATACAAGGAGCGGTTCAAAGATATGGAATGAAAGTGCACGAAGGCATTTTATATCCAGGAACGGAGATTTCGACCATCACGTCAATAGCAGTCATTTAAACTAGCAAATTCACAACAAACAAGAAAAAGAAGCTTCTAGGGCAGAATAGTCTCTATCATCTCTATTTTATTTATTTACTTATTTATATTCTATCTTGTGGACTAATCATCCGTAGATGTATTAAATAGATTTAAGCAAATGGTAATAAGTGGGCGTAATTCAATCAACAAGGAGTTCGTCGCTTAACATGGTCTGAAAGCCTATTTACGAATGAGGAAAAGGCCGAATTTTGGATCAAAAGGCCGAATTTTGGATCAAAAGGCCAAAATTGAAATTGAAAGGCTCAATTTGAGTTAAAAAAAAATAAGACGAGGAGCCACAAGTAGATTATTTTATTCGCTAAGAGCGCAGATGATCGCGACAGCATAAATCAGCGCAGGGACTACAATGAATCTGTTGGTAGTAAAGTTGACACAGAAAGCGTAGGTCTAGAAAAGTAAGACGAGACCCGAAAGAAGGGAAATGAAGAAGACTTGAACGGAAATCATAAGGTTTATAAGCCATCTCAACACAAAGCGAGAAATTTGAAAAAAACGTACGTTGAACGTATTTAATCTTCAAATGAGGGAGGAATACCTTGGAAATTAGGCTACGGAACAATTTTCTAGGATAGGGCGGACCAAACAAACAAACCTACACTAATGGAAATATTGAATTTTTGAACATACCTTAATGCCAAACCAGAAGTTTTAGTTGTTTGGGTGATCACACCGAGGACATCAGCGTCAAATTTTAAATGTTTGTCAAATTTGACTTCTGTAACAACAAAGGACTGTTCGTTCAACATGAATGTAAGGAGCATTGGTGAGATTTTTAATGAAGAAGTCATTTTGTGATACTTAGGAGTACTTACATATAAAAAGTTGTCTTCAACCCTGTCGCAGCGAGTGGAAAAGTTATCTTGTAGGAGATGTTAATCATCCGCATATAGTAGGCAAGGAGAGGAGATCACAGAAGAAAGATCAGTTATAAAAAGAAGAAAGAGAAGTGGTTCAAGAATAGAACATCAGGGAACACCTGACAAAACCAAAAAAGGAGTTGAAATTATGCCGCAGACAGGCACAATTTCAATAGACACATCTTGCCTTGCACGATGGAACAAGTAAGACTTCATTCAAGACAATGATGATCCCAAGATACCAAAAGCCAAGATACCAAAATGGTGATTGACAGTGTCAAATATCTTGGGACAATTCGTGAAGTTCACATCGACTTAGAACAGCCTGTTCATAGTGTTTTTATAGTCTAGTCAGTCATAGTCTTTTAAAGTCAAATTAGTAGTGGTAGAACGTCATTCCGGAAAGCTATGTTGCTGCTGGTTACTGACCGCAATTCAGCAGAGCGTCGGTTGTGAACAAGTCGTTCCAATAGTTTTGGAATACAGGAAAAAAGTTCCATACGCGAGTCATTAAATAAATCAGAACGGTCATAACTTTTAAATGAAACATGAAAAGCATTTGAAACATTTGAAACAATGAAAACCTGCTTCCCATTAGTGAGAAATGCAACAGAGCTTAGATTGAGAACGGTGGAGCTGACAGAGGGAATGCTAGAGATTTCACAAATATGTTTGGAATTCCACCGAGATCAGGAATTATTTTAGGATCAATGGCAGTTAGGATTTTGTTAGGATCAATGGAATTGCTCAAGAGATAGGAAGTGATAAAGAAAGAGAAAAAGTTTGATATAAAAGTAGGAAAGTGGAAACAAAACGGATGATTGCAAAGTTTCTTCGGGAAGAGATACTATACGATCGACTCAGTGAACTGTACCAGGAATAATCCTTGAAAATTTTATTGACCGAATGTGTGCCCAGATTGGTTTCGTATTATTGGTCCTGAGTGAATTTTCACAAAGATAAGACATAACTCTTTAAAGCGGCTCTGGTTTCTTTCCTAGGTATAGACCGAATTGAAAAGAAATTAGTCCTTGCTTTAACCGTACCAGACGGTTATAGACTAGAGCGAGCCTTATCTTAAGCTTTCAAAGGAAGAACTTACACACTTAGGAAAACAAGATATCTGTTTGGTAGATGAGACATTTGAAGGGCAGTAAAACATGTCATAAAATTTGATTGATCTCACTTTCAAGATTATCAAAAAAACGCAATCGAATCAGTTGAGAGATGCTTAATGCGTAATGCATCATAATTGGTCTTTTATAGAAAATATATAAAATTATAAATAAAAAACTTTGGAGACGTTTAATGGATGAAGAAGGCGCAATCTCTAGATCAAGGGAGAGATCAAAGGCAAGGCGAGAGATTCAAATAGACGATGAGATGGAACATTCGATAAAGCAAGATCAAGAAAACTAGTAAGAGGATTATGAACATTTTTAAACTGTGTCATCGAAAAACCACGCCTTGTTGTGAGCCACGCCTTGGCTTGAATTCGCTTTGCGGCTCCATTATGACAGTCCTAGGCCTGTATAAAGTGGGAGGGAGCAAAGGAAAGAGCTTGTGAAGTCGAAATGTAGCCAGATAGGGTAGTCGAAGGGTGGATTTGAAGCTGAATTGAAGTGTTGCATTCGATTGGTGTTTTTTTGAGTGGTTGCGTTGAAATGATGACGGATGTACTGAAGAACTGAATTAATTTTGTAAAATGTCTCGCTGGACTGAATAACCGAAATATGAGGGAGAATGAGGAAACAAAGAGCCGAAGATTGTAGTTTGGAGGTAGCAGTGAAGTCGCCAATAAGGAATTTTTCGGGGCCGAGATCCTGGGTGTACTGATCCGATGTAAACTGGAAGACTAAACAAATTATGAACTGAATAACTGAGCACTGGAAGACACGAAGAAAATGAAGAAAGAAGATATGCAGAGCTGAAGCAGCGTAGATCGCAGTTGGGAAGGACGGACTGAAATGTAAAGCGATGAAGCGCCAAATGGGGTTCTAAAACGGCGAGAACCTCGGGCGTACCGAGAGAAAATTTAAGAACGATGGTAGTACACTTGCTAAAAGTGAAGAATGAAAATGTCGTTTTAAATGTACCTTTATTTTTATATTCATGTGGTTGAAGATATAAACTCGGACCCTATAGACTTGTACTATAGGACTCCGGGTGACAAAGGGGTCTAATAGATCTGAGCTATGGCTTAGTCTTTCAGCTTTTCAGGGGTGCCGTCCCCGCGTACGCTAAGTTTTGAGGAAGGTAATCAGCTCCGTGTGTCTGGAGCAAAAACTAAGATTTATTTTCGGAATGTAGAAACACCACTGAAACGTGGTGGTTTTGGTTTCGAAAGCTAGAAAGTATTGTGAGCATGCACCAGTTGTTTTCAAGTATCCAGATAGCTTAAATATAATTGGGACCTAAGGCTGAAGTTTCAGATCTTGGAGGTGGTGGTTGACACATTTCTTCAACCCCGTCTGTGGAGACCGTGAAATTAGGCTCAGACGGCAGGTGTAGGCGTAAAACCCCTTCGACTTTATGTAACATCTTAAAATGGAAAGGAAATGTTGAAAGCGACGTTGAAAGGAAAATGGAGAAGGTATGGAGGACATCGACACTTCGGCAAAGAGAAGATATAAATCGCGACATTTATTCGGTATGGCGATGATATTTAGTAAAGTATGAAGCGAAGTCAACAAGGAACTTTTTATGCAAGCTTGAAGGAGCTGTATATTGGATAAAGACACAGGAAATTATTACGGGGTTATGACAAGGAAGAGTCATATTAACAATAGTTTAATTCGGTCCTCCGTGGCAAAGTTCTTCGGTACACCCCGCAACCTTCAATGGAAGCCTCTCCACAGCGCTCCTGTGTCACGTTTGCATTTCAGAATCCTCCCCAAACCGTCTTATTTTCAAGAATCATTTCATCTGTGTAGTTGGCTACATGAGTGCAAGGTCTCAAGTACTAGAACACGAAGATTCTACTGCAATTGTTACTAATCAAGTCGTGTACTGTTGTCATTCACTATTTGCATTAAATGTGCATATAAGTATATAATTATGCATAAAATTTGTTTACAATTTCAGCTAGACGTACTGAATGTAGTATCAGCAAGATTCCATCGGATTTCAATGACCTGAACAACGTCTAGTACCAAACGCGTTTATATATTATGAGCTTTGACTTTATGAAATTAAAATAAGCGGAAATGAATCTTATCGAATTGAATTTTTGATCAGACACAATCTTAAGACAATATGAATTTGAAAGCATGCATTTGTAGAGCAGTGAAGGCCAAAGTTCAGCACGAGCGAGATTGTACACTTGCCAATAGCTTGCGTCAGTTTGTAGTGAAGTGTTGTGCGGATGCCAGGACTATTTGAGCACATATACATTTCTAAAAATGGATTAGTCCGTTGATCAATTGGCTGTGAGCTTATGTGAAAATTGGCGCTAATTGTAACGGAAACTAAGGATTATTAATAACTATGATAGAACTTTTGATATTTTGTTCACTTCAACTAATGATTTATTTGTGTTTATGAAATCACACTGAAGACTAATTGCAATATCCAACGTTTTCCCTTCACAGACTCTATGTTATTGGACAAGTGCAATGAATATCTGTGAGTTTGAAGCTTTTTCAATAGCAACTAAGTACTGTTCCGACCATAAATGCTTGCTACAACAATTTGCTGTGATATACATATGACTTTCTTTAGATTTGACGGAATTTTGAGTTTAGCGGATGTGCAACTATGCACTTAGGAGTCCTTTTTATGTGTTTTTTTTTTTTTCAAAATATTTGCATTGCACCTAGTACTGGAATAATTGTGCTGGAGGAATGATAAAATTAAATCAATTTATTTTAATGACCACAACTAGTAAACATGTATCTTATCCTAATCCTGTTGGATTTCTTTTCAAAAAAGAAATTCATCTCTTCCTGCTCACTGATAAATTGAAATTTGAGCTCAGCTGTTTAATAAATTGCCTAAATCCAATTCTTACTTGTTCACCTGATTTGTAATTACAAAACAACTCAACTATGGACAATGAATTGATGATGAACTCAATACGATGCAAAGCATTTTATTTATATTATATTTATAGCTTTTTGGGTGCTACGTCTCGGTGAATTATCTTCGATTGAATGTTTTGCTGCGTGTGTTGTCCTCTTTTTAATACATACATACTTGTCATATTGTTTGTGTCGCACACATTTTATTTCCTGATACATAAATTTGTTTGACATCAAAGATATGTAGGAAATAAAAATGTTTTTAGATCAAACATTTTTTTTGTAGATAATTTATGATTTGTTAGTATTTTTTGTGTGTTTACACTTCTGCAGCGGTTGAAAATAGTTTTGTCTATTCAAATTTGGTAGTTTCACTTAAGAATTAAACAAGACAACATATTGAAAATTGTTTTCTGTGAATTTCTATGGATTCAAAAGAAATATTTGTACTTGTTCACATAATTCACTCTAGCAGGTTACACATCTCTGCATAGGGGAGCCAACTACACATAGATTTAGAATATTTGCATTGATGGATAAGAGCGAAGAATCAGGATAGCCAATCCAACAGATCCGATGATATAATAAACCCATGTACGGAGCAAGTGGAGAAGATCGAGCCCATGCTCAAGAGAGTAGCAAGGAGGGTTGCAAGATATCATATGGTAAACTAAATTAATAAATCATTTATTAAAACTTTACAGTACCCTTTGATTAAGTCTAGATTAGTCTAGCAGAGAAGAGGCAAGATGGGATGGCGAGGAAGACAACGACTTTAAAGACATTACACTTGACCAGCTAAAATGCGACTCGTAGAAGGTGTTTCACCATTGTGAACCTAGTCCATGCTACTCATGTGGCATGAGTAGGAAAGACCGTTTTATCTCCTTAAACTTTCAAATATTAAACGACATGTTAACGTGAATGATACTTTTTATGTTTTAAAATATTGAAAACTTCTAAAGGGAAAACAAATAAAGGCGGATGGCTGAAAGAGGCCTTTAAACGTGTTGTGGAAGAATTGGAAGCATGTTAGCAGCGAAGATTTTTCAATTCTTGAGACGAATTTTTTAAAAAGTTAACACAGTTCGTAGAAATTTAGGAGGTAACACTTGGGCTGCTCAAACATGTGGGTTCCTTCGGGCTCTAAATCATACATAGTAATACAGAGAGCAGGAAATACTTACATCTTTCATGAAAAGGTCTCAGGGGTGTGGACAGAGAAAAATAATAAGACCCACCCTTGTAAAGATGACCCCTTGCGCCGTCCTGTTGAAACCAAATATTTTTTTTGTAACGATGATTCCTTGCTCTTTTTCGACGAAAAATGGTCCAGTGATGCCGCCAGAACAAAGTCGATGACTTGACTTGACGATGACTTTTGGATTTTTTGGGCCCCAGAAACCAAAATCTTGTTTATCGACGTATCCTCTGAGGTGAAAATGAGCTTTATTTGAGAGGATGATTTTTCGATAAAAATGCTAATCATCGATCTAGTGGTCTTCGGCTCATTAAGCCAACCGAAGATGCATGATTTCGGATGGTCATGCGCATTCAGCTCTATTCATACCGAAATCTTTCAGCAAAGAAGTACGAGAAATATTCAACTCTTGACAACGATGGCGAGTTGACGTTGATGGTTATTCAAGCACACCCTGAGCTACAGTAGCAATATTTTCGGTTGAGTACGCACACAGATTGTTCTATCAAACTACGATCCAGTTTCAATTCGCCTCATAAATTGATTCACATATTGCGTTTTTGGCCCATTATTTTTGTCAAATTGTTTTTGTTAACTTCTTCCAATTTGAGTAGACGACCAATTTGGCGCATGACCGATTTGGAAATGAGTTTTAATGTTTCCCAACTTTGTTTAAGCGAAAAGCGACCAATTTCATAACTTTCAAACATAAAGACAACTTTCTGCCACATCGGAAATGCCATGCTTAACTCATTTCACCACCATGACAAGGCTGGCATTAAAATTGTAAAGTTTTTCCGATTCTGAAAAGAAATTCCGATTCTTCGACATTGAAGTCGTTTTCGGGTGAAAAACCGTGCAATAAATCTGGAAGGTTTTTGATCTGGTGATGACATTCGTTGTTCACAGCATTGCTCTCTCCAGAAAAATTTTTTCAATTGATATTGTCGCAAATTCTCGAGCTTTTCCCTTATTCATTGGTCGCTTATTGAAATTTTTTTTCAATTTCTAATTTATCAATGGCAAGAGCCATTTTTCAAGCTTAGGATACCCTGCTGTTCGTCATCGTTTTACTTTTACATATATTATTCGGATCACTTGTCCTTAAATTATTGTCGATCAAACATATCGATGTTGAAGTAAGTGTGAATTCTGGAGGAAACCCAGTACCGCGCAGTCATTAAGCTCCTTGTCAAGCAATAAAACTCAGTTGAAACCAAGCTGAAAGAGATGGAGTGTGCTATGGGGGCTCTTGTCAACAAGGTAAGTATGACAGATATTAGACTGTTTGTAATAAGGTCAGTAACAGAGTTTTCCAGTAACATAGTTTTCAATGCCAAAACGTTGGACTCTAAAACGAATTATCAATAACCAAAATTTTTTGCTCAGGACCCAGTTAAACTTGTTTCACTGTATTACGGCCAAAACAGGTGGAAAGCAGTTCGGTTCCTTACGTCTCCAAAAAGAGGAACAACACTACCTGTCGAAATACGTTTCAGAGCAAGCAGCCAGTATACGATACTCGTGATGGTATTAACAAGAATGATTTTGGAACAGCATCTGACGCTGAATGCTGCAATTGGGTCTTGGGGTGTTTGTACTACGTATGGTTGGATGACTATGGAACTATTATTACGCTTGAAGATTTCAGTGGGGCAACAGACCCGTTTTACTATTGTTGGTTGGGAAGAACATCTAGACTCAAAACATTGACATAAAAATGATGACCAATGCTTCTAAACAGTCTACACATTATCCATCGAGTTCATGATGCTGGCGT
Source organism: Stratiomys singularior (assembly GCA_954870665.1). Taxonomy (NCBI): domain Eukaryota; kingdom Metazoa; phylum Arthropoda; class Insecta; order Diptera; family Stratiomyidae; genus Stratiomys; species Stratiomys singularior. Next base: position 35,137,002 of record OX940879.1, read on the forward strand.
TACATACATGATACCATAACAGCTAAAGTTAGGACCATCATTTAAGAGTCACTACATGGCTACGCTGTAATCCAGGAATGGCGGTCAATGTCCGAAAAGTTGCAGAAATGAGGGCTTTCTATTAGGAAAGATTGAATATTAACACATTATTTGCGGGTAAAGAGTACATTTTTCATATCCCTTCTTAAACTTGAACGCGAGAGACGACTTTACTCCGTTTTACTTCAGACGTTTTGTTCCGCAAAGCGGTGGCGCCAAATGTTTAACGAAAGCTTCTAAACGGGTGGCAGGTCCCGTGTAATCTATTGTAAGCGGCACACGATAAGTCTAATTTTGCGCGAAAAAGTTACAAAATCTCAGCGATTCGGCGTGGTAATGTGCGACTATATAGTGTGAACAGCTATAAATGACTTCAAAAACTTCGGCGTTTAGCTATATGCTTCAAGAGCTATCACTGAGACGAATCTTATTTTGTCTTTTACGACGGTTATTCCGTAACCTAGGGTATTCCCAGCTGACGCACAAATCTTGGTTTCTTTACAACCAAAGGACAAAATGAGAATCGACATCGACATACATTCGGCTCTTTGACGTCAAAATTTACTGAATCACTATAATAGACACCAATACCAATCACAAACTTCAAAACCGTTTGAAGAATTGTGAATATTCTTGTTACCAATGGAGTTTCAAAACTTTAGACTCAAGGAACAATTCCATCCAAACTTTTTCTCAGTATTTTCGGCAGCTTTTGAAGTTGACACGAAGCTACTCAAAAAACCACTGATGTAAACCACGTATGTTACTATACACACTGTAACAGCTGCCATTATATCGTCTTAGAATTTGGATGTTGATGAACAATTGGGATATTGATTAAAGGCCATGTATGCCAAAACAATCAAAGTTCACTATTGCCTGTCCTCAAAAATCCATACCTTTGCTAAAACTCGAAAATTATTAAAAGTAACGAAAAAGAGAGAATGATATATTTCGTAACCTACAATAACGAATCAGAAAAAAACTATTTTGAAAAAAAAGGAGTGTTAAGCAGAAAAGGAGAAAAATAAACTAGAGTGCTAAAGAAAATACAGAAAAATTTGAAAAGTAATAGTGATGCCGAAGACCCCCTTCCTTTTTATTTTTTTCATCTCTATTCCGAACCTATAGAAGTAGATTCAAACTTCTAATCACCAGATCGATGATTCTAAATGGATGTTGTTCTGGTATAGAAGATAGGGTGAAAGGTGACACTCAGGTGCGAAGTTTGTCACCAACTGTGCGTCATAAGGTTTCTCACGCTGTTTTTGATGCACTTCACATGTGATGTGAACCACATCTTGCTTACCAAAAATTATAAGCTTGAGAGATTTATTGCCAATTTAATTATGTAAGAACATTTCTTAGAAGGTATTACTTACGAAAGAATAATTGCGAGCGTATAATACGCTTATGAGATGAATATGAGAAACATTGTTGGTTTTATTGAGAAAACGTTAAATAATCTCGTCTTGCCACTCTAACGCGTGCAAGAAATATGCAAAGGACAGGTAACTAAAAAGGTATTCGATAAAGAAAGTTGAACGTGCGAACGTCTTTTAAGATCAACAAGGATGAGGTCGTCTGAAACTGTGAGCGAGAAAAGATAATCGCTACTCGGGTTTAAGGAACAAAGGGTTGTCAATTAACTACAGTGCTAGGACGAACTTTGGCTAATGAGATCACATTGCTGAGCCCAAGCGAATTATTAGAATACCACAAACAGCCTGCCAAGAGTTCTTAGAAAAAAAACAAGGGTTTGCAGTTGTAGAAATGAAAATCATCGCATAAATAATGTGTATATAATATATACACATATATGTGTATATATGTAATGTGTATATATATGTATAGTAATGTTTTTGAAAGGCTTCAAAATTAGCTCCACAATAATTCGAAACCAACACCTATGGGAAAAACACCACGTACAAGGTATCTACAGGAATACATCATACCCTCCTGTCGACGGACGAACGAATACACAACCGAAATTGCCCTCATTTGAAAAGTAGAAAATTTGAATATTAACACATTATTTTGACAAGATTTTCCCAAGTCCAGGTTTGCCGCGGAGGAAGAAATTTGTTATTTCCAGTGATCTTCAGATTCATCAGATGGCTGTTGAGTCCTCGAGCTGGGGTCATTTGATTTGGGTCTACTGGCGTCTTTTTGGAGGAGATTATTGCTCGTGCTTGGCCATTTATTTATATATTTACATACGGTTTGAAAAAATTTCATATTATTTGTTTCATCAACATCAATTATTCACCAGCATACTTTCGATTAAATTTTTTGAGTATTCTTTACGGACACAAATCACAGATGTCCCAAATTTGTTGCGAAAGGTTTTGATAAATATCCGAGCATGTCTGATGAGATTGGCATCGATTGATTGTGCTGGTCAATTAAACGTCACTGGAACATTACTGTCAGTGTCAATGTCAATTTATGCAAAACTCGCCATAATTCGGTATTTTGTACTATTGGAGAATGCAAACTTCATAACTTTTGATAAAATAACATTGAGCAGTTAGTAATAAAGTTTTTCCGTAAGAAAGAGTATGCCTCAAACATAAAAAGGTTTAGGCAGCTTCTTCCCTAAAGACCTGTGTGTTTAGCTGAATTCAGTCTATGCCTTTGGCAAGCAAGTGATTCCTTACTGGTAAGTGATATTTCTACTCCTTTGTGAAAAATTAGATTAAGTTGTCTGGGAAAAACAAATCAAAGCTACTTTTTAACTATTACAGCGACTTTATGCGCGTTCTGTGTGTTCCGCGTTCTTGCAAATACCAAATAATGCACTTTTTTTGAACGCTTTCGTGTTAACAAGATATCTTGCTACTTTTCAGTTTTTTGTTCAGTTCAGTTATTTTCGGAACCATTGGGATGCGCACTTAAAAAGATTGGCTTGAATTTTTATCTGTCTAGATTATTTGCCGATTAACAACGCATCTTTCAATTGAATCTCCCAAAGTTCCTGATTGGCTTTAATTGGGATCATCAAAGTGCACAGCCGACTCGAGAACGATGTTTAATATCCAGGTTTTCGTACCAACATTCTTCTTTCTCAATCTTCTTATCTCAGCCAATAACGGACAGAATGAAACACTTTATAATTTTAGAATAAAGAATTTATTTCAAGAATTTTAATTCGGTTTACCTTTTCACGAACGAGAAATTCAACAATGGTGCGCAATCCATGATTATCCTAGTTTCTTGAGAGTATCCCTGGTATGGAGAAATCTATTGACTTAAACTACCGAGATTTATGATGTGAACGAGACTCCAGACCATTTTTGGCTAAAAACCTGGCTCATAGTTTGCACAAGTTTGATGCATAAAAATATGCTCTGATAAATGCAGCCAATTGCAGTCTGCACTTAAATGACACTGAACGTACTCATTTTTCCTCTTAAGGTATGAAAAATGTAAAATTGTTTGTTTTTTTTTCAAACCCTCATGGTTGATTGTGATACGCTACATAACGACTTTTTGCGTTTTGCAGTTACTATTTTGTATTTATTCCGTTTATCCTTTCTGTACCCTTCTTCGTTGCTAAGAAAGACACTGAACTAAAAAATCGGTGAAGTATGTCTCACGAAAAACAGCAAATGTGGATAGGAAACGAAGAAAATACTTCCATCGTATATCGACTTATAATCAACCTCTACAAAGAGAAAATTTGACGTTGAGCAAGGATTACGTGAACGTGAAATTTTTATTAGTCGAATAATATTCTGGAAATCGGTAACGATAATAATTCAGCTATAACAAATTTGATTACTTTAGTAAGAGAGGATTATAGATCCATTACCCGAGCATATCTTTAAGATTGGTAGGTCTTAATTTTGGAATCAGCAGTTTCTGAACTTGACAGATAATAAAAACCAATTGGTTTTTTATCAATTTTATAAAATTGAAGTTAATTTGAACTGTATATTTTCCTGTGTTTGCCTTGGAAAATGCTTTTCAAACCAACAACCATTTGATTAATGCATACTGCATAACGCAAAATTCTAACCTACAGTAGCACATATACCACTGCATTTAAGGATTTTACACTTTTTAACCACTTAAATCCGACACTAGTCGACTCAAACTAAATCATCTGTTGCGTAAACTTGACCAAATTAAAAATAATCATTTCGTGTGTATTGTTTTGAATGATTTTGTCTAATTGAAAGACATTCTAATCTTATCCATATTATTTACCCGGCATACTGTTGAGTTTATTTTAACATTTTAAACTCGTTTGACATGCATCTCGTACACACGCTTAATCCCTCCCATCGCGAATTTTCATTTTCTATTCATAGCCAAAAATTTTTACGTCATTGGAACCGGTAAGTGAAAAACGATGAGAAAAAGATACATTTCTATGCTTTTCATATTATACCCTCAAGCGTAGATTACGCAAAAATTTTGCTAATAAAAGAAAATTGAAATGACAACTGAAATTTTAATGCTCCTCTGAATTTATTGAAATCGAATATTGATAATTATTCCGGATTAATAGACAGGTGTAAGCTTTTTCTAATCGTGGACAATACTTCTTTGAAAGAAAGATGATAAGGATTCATTTTGATGACAAAAAAACAACATATTGTAAGCAGGATGTAAATTTAAGACAATGTAATCAATAGTAATCAAAATAAAGAGACTTTTGGACCATTAGATCAAAACCGAACATTTGTGGGAATTTTATGTAAAAAAATTTTAATCGGGATTTCACCACAAACTATGAATCGTGCAGGAGATTATTGGATAGTGTGGTGGAGGGACAGAGGTAATAAGTGGTAGGGGCTTCCCCAGAAACAGATATAATAGAGCAGTGAAATATGATTTTGTCTAGTTTGCACTTAAGTTTAGCTAACAATTACAATGGGTTTGAAATGATGTTTGTGAAATGAGGTCAAATTTTTTGGTTTCACATTCTATTTACATTAAAAAATATATGTGTAAACATATGAAGCTTCAACATATTTCTCTTCTTTCTGCAATACAACACACATTCGCCCGAATTTTTCTTAACGTTAACCATCGTTCAATCCTCCCGACCTTATTCCCGACCTAATTTGCTGCATACACTGCAAATCCTTAGTCACTTAATCTACGTTCCCCCAAATGAAAAAATAGTAAACAGGATTTGTGTTTTTGAAATATATACTTATATTTTTTTAATAAAAAATAGCAAAGTTCCTATAAAACATAAATATTTTCAATTAATTGACATTTCAAAACGATAAACGAAAAAAAAATTAAAAAGAATGTTATAACAAAAGTCTATGTACGACTGCGAAAGTTGAAGAAAAAAATCAAAAGAAGCACCTTGCGGCGACAACAGGCGAAGAAATCAGAGACGGAACCATAAAGCCCCCTCGAAATAAAAAGATCAAGGACTTTTTCCTACCTGCATAAAAGAAAGCCTGCTTGCATAAATGACAGACCTATAAATAAGACCACTTGACATAGACAAAACTCGGAACGGAACATCACACCGATCAAAGTTAGGGACGGGAAAGAACGGAATGTTTCGAATACAAAAAAAAATTTTAATAAATCCTTAAAAAATGTTGCGGAACCGGCAAGATTGGCACAGATATAGTAACAGTTATGAAATCAATCGGAGATCCGGTTTACCTTCTGCTCTGAATGAGCGCAACCAACAGGATATCCGTAGAAAAGCAACAGCAGGATTATAATTATAGTTCATCCAGAAGCTGTACGGCGCTGTCTTAGAAAAACTTGATTTGACAGCAGAAGTCCCCGCAAAAAGCCTTTCATACGTGAAGCCAATAGATCCAAGTGCCTTGAGTTCGTCAAAAAGTATTTTAAGGTACATAAAACCGAACCACACATTTGGAATAAGGCTCTCTTTAAATATGATTGTAAATTTTACATTTTCGGAAGCAACGAAGAATAGAGAGTTGAAAACGTTCTTCCTACTTTCATGGATGAAGCTGGCTTTGTTATGATTGGGGGCTGCATGGCAGCGAGTGGAGTTGGTAAAATACAATTTATCGAGTGTACCACGAATCGGTATACTAGGGTATGTCGACTTGGACATCCTGTAAAGTAGCTTAAAAGCTACTTAACAACGTCAGGAAACAACTCCACCTCCCTCCCTAGTCCCCAGATCTGATTTCCATAGAACATCTATGAAACGGAGATCAATGAACTTGAGTACTCACCAAGGATGACCTCAAAAAAACACTATCAGAAGAATGCACGAAAATCCGGCCAAAATTTAATGCAAAGTTAGTCAGTTCAAATTCATCAAGCTTGCAAGCTTTTACAGACCCAAATGGCGGTCCAAAAAGATACTAAGGTGCAAAAAATTTCTAAATTAATCAGTCGTACATAGCCTTTTGTTGTAATTACCTTTTGAATATTTTTTCGTTTATTGTATTCAAATGCCAATCAAGTGAAAAGCCTTATTTTTTATAATAACTTTATGAAATTTTATTAATTAACGATATGACGAAGAACGTACAAATTAAATGAATGTGAATAGGTAAAATTTTTAAGATTCGCTGCACGTTGGCATTGTATCCTCGTATCACGTATCTTACTAACAACACTTTTTCCTGAACTACCCACCAACAAGCCCATCCCACTGTGTCAAGGGTCTTTCACCATGTACCTATACGATTTCATTTGACATCAAAAAGCCCTGTTTCTTTCACTAGATTCTCTGGGGAAGGACAGAGTGTCATGGCGTCGTACAGTGGTTCACAACATTCTACGTACGTGAGTACTATCCAAACAAAGATTCTCCAGGTCTAGCGTAACGAAAATATTGCGCTTATTACAACATACAGCAAAAAAAATGAAACTCCATCGATTCAACTGTTAAAAAATGAATGCAGAAATTCGAGAAGATGGATTCAACAATAATTTTATGACGATCCGACCAAGCTGGAACATCAAGGGATCCCGAAAACGTAGAGCATGTAAATGAGTTCTAAGCAGGCAAAGTTGCAAGTACTCTAGTGACACTAATCCGCAGTTAAAGCATCAAAACCCTTGCATTCATTCAAAGTTACTGCATGGGCAACTTTGTTAGCGAGAGGAATTATTGGCCCATACTTTTATGAAGACCCAAGAGGAAATTATGTTACAGTGAGAGCTGTTTATGGAAATGCTACAGACCTTTTTTCTGTAGCGCTACAGGATTGTAATGGTGTTAATCAACATACGTGGTTTGAACAAAATGGAGCAACATGTCACATCTGCAACGAGTCATTGAATGCAGTTCGCGAAATTGTTGGGGAAAAAATATATCTAAGAGAGCTGACATAAACTAGCGAGATCATTGCCCAGACTTTTTCCTTTGAACTACTTCCTTTGGGGATACCTTAAAAGTAAAGTGTATAACAACAACCTCAAGGTATCTCAGAAAATAAAATCAACTATCTGAGAGAAAATTCAAAATATTTCCAAAACACTTGCAAAGCAGCAATTGAAACTTTAGACACGAGGTTGCAACTGTGACATCTGGATGAAATTATTTTTAAGTAATAATATCCAGATATTATGGATAAACAGTTTTTATCTCTAATATGAAAATATTTTATGATGAAATATGAACAATTGAAATATAAAAATCTTTTGGTCCACCCCGTATATTATTTTTCGTACCCTATTAATGAAACTTTTCAAACCCTGCATTTCGCGAACACTTTGACTCACCCTCGTATAGGTGTCTGAAGTTTTCATCGTTGCAAACGCAATGCTCTCGAATTTCGTCACTGCTGAATTTTTTAAGAATGACTGAAGGTTTCGTAATTTTTTCGCTCGCAATTTTGAGTTTAATGCATCCTATTCGTTTTTTGTTTCAGTTCGTTCATCTACAGAAGTCCACAAGTGAAAACAAAATGAAGTCCGCTGTTTTGAAATGATGCAAACTTTTGAGACCTCCCACGTATATCATTTAAAGCCTATTGCTGCCGTTAGAATCCTGAGGTAGCTATCGCGTTGAAAGTAATATAAGTCACCTGGCCTAACTTGGCAGAATTTTGTTTCGTATTTGCTTCAAATATTGGATACGCAAACATGTTCAAGTATTTGAAGTTTGGGTCGTAGCAAACGCAACAGCCACGAACTTTTCCACTTTTTGATTCTTGGTTATAATTGGAAGGATATTTTTTCAATTTTTTTTTTCGTTCTTTAGAATCTAGTGAATCTATACTGTGGCTTCATTCATTTCAATCTCCACCCAACCACCAACCTTATTATACCACTTCATTGATTTCGAGTCGACAACGTGTATAATACTATGTTGGTCCTAGTGAGAAGAACGTCAACTTAGTGCGCGATCGTTCTAAAATATAAATATTTGTAAATATATCGGGCCGTTTTTGTTTGGCCTAGAGGAATATTAGTGCCAAAAACGCTAAACCCACTCTCATCTGAATTCACCAAAGTTAACCAAAGATTTTGCAAATGCAGGGCTCTTACATACAAAACAACCGTGAAAGTACCTGAAAACCATACTGACTGTTTTGTAACTTATTATTTAATTATATTGTCTTTTATATCTACCACCAGTTGCAATGCCCTGACTCTGATATTTTAGTCCATATTTAGTTATCTTTCGTTGTTCCTTTCCAGTAAGCTTGAGTAGGTGCCTTATATTGATTATGAGAAGCAAATACACTAGCTGACTCGTACTTACAACTCTTTGAATAGGAGAATAAGTTCTACTTACAAACAAATATTGGATAGTCTAAAAAGTAATGAGCCTTTTTTGTCACTAGATGGTGTTCATTATGATATATCGGGCAATACTAATCAGATTTAGTCAAACTGACATGCGTTTGAAAGGTAACATTCCAGTCTTTCGTATGGACAGTTTTTTATTTCGTCATTCGTGTCAAAAGCTTTGTTCATTATAAATGAGTGAAATTTCTGGAAAAATCGTTATATTTTACAATATCACTACGATCAAGTGAGAATGCATCGCAGGCTCGTGAAAAAATTGGTGGTGTCTACAGTCAAAATACTTTATCAAAAGCCACAGCCAAGAGATGATTCGCTCGCTTTTGTTTGGGAAATTTTAATGTCAAGGAAGCACCTTGCTAAGGTCGACCAATCACTGAAAAAGTTGATGAAATCTTACAAAAAATTGAAGAAGTCCGACACATAAGCAGCCATGATATTGCTAAGGAACTGAATATCCATCGTCAAACAGTTTTGAACCACTGGATACACAAAGAAGCTCGACGTTTGGGTGCCACAAGAATTAACACAAAAAAATTTGATCGACCGAATGCTAATAAAAAAATGCGAAATGCTAATAAAACGCAATGAAATCGAGCCATTTTTGAAGCAAGTCATTACGGGAGATGAAAAATGGGTAAGATACGAGAATGCCGTTCGAAAAAGCCACATGGTCGAAAAAAGGTGAATCATCACAAACGATTTCAAAGCCAGGATTGACACCAAATAAGGTTATGCTGTGCGTATGGTGGGATTGGAAGGGAATTGTTTATCATGAGATGCTACAACCTGCCCAAACACTCAATTCGGCTCTGTACTACCAGCAATTAACCAAATTGCAACAAGGAACTCAAAACAACCGACCAGAATTGATCAATAGAAAGATTTTCTTTCCATCATGACAATGCCAGACCACACATATCTTTGACAGAGCTTGGCTGGGTAGTTTTGATGAAACCACCGTATAGTCCAGACCTTGCACCATCAGACTACCATTTGTATCGGTCTCTGTCAAACTTCCTTAATGAAAAGAAATTCACTTCAAAAACGGACTGTGAAAATCACTTGGCCAAGTTTTTCGCTGATAAACCACAGAAGTTCTACACAGATGGAATAATGGCTCAACCCAAAAAAAAAGCAAATGGTCATAGATAACAATGGCCAATATGTACTTAAATAAAATCCATTTTAAATAAAAGAAATATTCAATCGAAAAATGACAAAAAAAGGCTAAATACTTTTTAGACTTACCAATATATAATATCTTCAAACCACACAATGTTATTGAAGTGTCCCACAACAAAGATAACAAACAGAATACATCAGTAATCTATGATTCAAAATTAAATAAATCTCCAAATTCTGTCAATACAACGTAGACTTCATTGAGGTATCTGAAGTTTACATCTTTGCAAATGCGACGGCCTCTAATCTTTTCACTTTTTGAATGTTTTTTTTTTGGGTATTTTGACTTAAAATTTTGGCAAATTCTGTTCGCATATTTGAATATTTTGCACTCTACAAAGTTCTCATTTCAGATATGCTTTCAAAAGATATGCTACTAAAATATGCTACTATCAACAGCTTGTTTTCGCAAAAAACAGACGTTTTCTTCTAATACCCAATATTCAAAAGAGAAACAAGAATAATAATGAATTAAGCTCGAAACATTTTGACTAAACATTGCAGATGTCAATTTCAAACAGTGTTTGGAATTACTTTTAGATGAAAATTCAAAAAATTGATTAGAGGGGGATATAACAGGATTAGTTAGAATGCATAGTACATAGAAAGCAGTTCGTATATTCATTCATTATATAGGCTCTTTGCGATTTAGTTGTCGTCTATTGAAGTTTTCAATGAAAATTTTATCATATTAATAACCCTCATATCTTCACTGAATTTCATAACTTACCTTAAAACGTATGCGTCAACGTAATCATTCTTGGTGAAGCTGATGATTTCACAACGCACAGATTTTAGTAAAGCATCCCACATTGATCTGAAAAAGATAAAAGAATCTAATCAATTCAATCAATTTATTCGGGTTTTAAAATAAAACCACAGACAACCAAGAAGATAAATATAAAATTTTATGAGGTAAAAATAAACATTTATTAAATTATTATCTTTCACGACTACCAGAATAAGTAAATCGATTATGCATCTTTTTTATAGATATCGATTGACACCTTCCGAGCAATCGACTTTGATGGAAAACAATGAAGTATCATTAAAAAATCGAAACCACTAACCGTGTCAGGTTCTATTAAATTGAATAAAATAACCTATGCGGCGAAGTAAGAATAAGGAAGGATAAATAAAGAAACAAGAAATACGAGATAGTCAAGCGAAATTATTCCAAATGAAATCGAAACTGGTTTTAATGCAAAATAAAAAATGTTTACTTTTATCTTTTTCACTTTTTTTCATAACCAGTAGAGCACCTGAAAGTGCCGGCCGGCCGGTACTTTTCTCTTTTATTTCTCTTTTATATTTCAGTCACCGATGAAAAGCGTCTTTTCCATATACAAAAATATAATTCAATTTGCAACATGTATAGATTAAAATGTAGTATGTAGTACGCTGATCACGTGTGAAGTCAGGCGGGCTGGTATGGTAATCAAATATGCAAGCTTTTTTGTACAACGTCTGATTCTGAGTCAACTGTCACTAATACACCGCAGAATTGGTTTATCGCAAAGTCGATATATGGGTAGGATGTTGTCGCGAACTATTATCGATTTGTAGGTTTTTTTGTTATATAGCAAAATATAAAACAAAATTGAGTATTGAGAAGACGCAAAACTGGAATGAGTTGAAGCATGTGTACATTACACTAAAGACAGCTGGTGTCCAGATGAGTGATTTTTGTTTGCTTTAAAGATATGACGCTTTCGAGGTCAGAATAAAATTAATTAGCACTTGTTACGAGTAAGGTTTTGTCTTGTTATATGCTTCGTATCGTAACGATTTGTTTGACTATTAAATTTGTTGAGCATTCTGAATGAGGCAGAAGGTATGGTACTCGCCTTCCAAGCGAAAAGCCATCGGTGCAATCTCACTGGCGGCTAAAGAAGATCTGCTATATACGATCAGATGTGATGTAGATTGCCTGCTCGTAATGCATATATCCTTGGTAACGGTAATTTGTTTGGCAGTGTCCGACGTTTCGAACTAGCGAATGTATTGACGGGACCAGTCTGACGACTGTATATACGATCGGGAACAGCGCTTCCGAAAGGGGACAACAGAATTTTCAACCCCAAAATAGAAAAGACAACGCTTCAACTTATGGCATTTGAGTAAAGCAAAAAAGTGACCCGCACACCGCAACCAATATGAGTAGACATCAAAATAGAGAGCCGATAAAGCAGAACAATTTTGGTCGAAAATGACCAAGAAATCATTTTGCTCGATTTCGATTTACTGACACCAGAGAGCCTATCGAGCTTACTTGATTTTTGAGAACTATTCCCTATAGAATGAGCTAGACAATAGCGTTCTGACTGGTAACTGTCGGGAGGAGCGGCTTGTCAAATGGGAAGAAACAACTATAAAAAGGAGCGAAATTATGTGTGAAGTACAGCCATAAGCAAAATAGTTCGTAATGCATCTCTGAAACTAAAGAACCCTGAAGCTTTAGACCGGATCGGACATTCAAATTGGTTGATGTCGGAGCAAGAAATGATGGTTATATCTACCACGATTTAGAAAAAAAGCGAAAAGCAAAATTGACAAATAAGACCAAAATGCAAGCCGATAGCCCAATTGAAAGCGATCGGGAGAAGAGGAGGGGGAGAAGGCTTCAATTGTCAAGTGCATACTGTATCCATTGCAATGAAGCTGAGCGAGAACAATGCAGCACTGAAACCAAGAGCCGTATCGTACTGATGCATTCCTAGCTCAGCACATATGTCCAAGATTTGCCTGGCTGTTTCGCGAGAAAAATTGGCCAACTTATTCTCAGGGAAGAACATTGTCAAAAGTCTCATCATTAAATCTGATACCTCTGCGATCTTACAAATTTTTATCGTTGCAAACGGAGCATTCTCGATTATTTTCATTTATTGATAGATACTTCAAAGTAATAGAGGGACAAGATACTTAAAACAAAAGAGATAATACGCATCCATCCTGTAGATGTTAAGTGCTTCCACTCCTATAAATTATTTCTATATATTATTATATGCATCGTATCTTCGTATCATCGTTTCGTATATGCATATGTATCTTTATATGAAAGTACCCTTAAACTTTTTTAATGAATTGTCAATGACAGAACGAAAGTTAAAGTTAACATTTTCATCATAGTAAAGTTAACGAACCAGAAAAGTTTGGAAATGATTAAAAATTACTGCCGAAATTCTCAGTTGTTGGTCGAATTTCCGGCCGTAATAATCGTCCCACCTGACAGGCCGTACGTGCTATAGTGGAAAAGTGACAAGTTTTCACTATTGGACATTCCGGTGTCAAAAAGACATCGTACCGCTTGAAGCGAAGGAAATATCGCAGTGCATCGATTCAAAATAAGCCCAAATCAGTCCGTTCCATATCATTCTCAAGAATTTGGCATCGCTTAAACGACACTGTGACGTATCTTGCGAAAAAATCCCAACATACATGCTTACAAGATCAAATTGATTCAAAAATTTAAACCCCTTAATCATTCGATATGCCGAAACTTATCCAATTAGGCTTTGACAATGCTTGAAGAAAAAGCTTCATAGAAAAAACATCTGTAGCGATGTAGGTCATTTTTGGCTCAATGACTTTTTTAATAAGCCAAATATGCGTTATTGTTCAGCAACAAAATCACATGTGCTTCTTGGGATACCGTTGCATTCGCAAAAAATTACTATTTGGTGCGGTTTTCTTGCTGGAGGTGTGATTGGGCCGTTATTTTCCGTGGAAGAAAACGACCGTTGTGTTACCGTTAATGAAGGACCCTATCGTGATATATTGGAAGATTATTTGTGGCCAGAATTGGATGGACGTTACATAGTCAGTTTCAGCAAGATGGTGCCACTAGCCACACAGCACGCCTCACAATTGATTTATTGAAAGGTAAATTTGGTGAACGTGTTATCTCGAGAAATTCTAGTAGAATGACCCCCTCGTTCATGCGATCTAACGCCATTGGATTTGTTTTAATGGGACTTAATCAAGTCACAGGTCTATGCCAACAAGCCATCGATCTTTGACAAGCTCAAATTGCCAACGTTCCGGTTGTAATGTGTGTCAAAGTGGTGGAAAATTGGGTCCAAAGAATCGACCGCTGCAAATGGGTTCGTGGTGATCATATGCACCCGCAATGAATTTGAAGTCAATATTTCAAATATTTCTGTGGATTATTTATAGATAGAATTGTTATGTCCTTAATGGAAAACCTTTTATTATAAACCATGGAAACTTGTTGCTTGCATGCATGGATCATATTATGAAGAACATGCGATACAACAAGAACAACTTTAAGTAGTTTCTCGACTCAGTACAGCAGCAGTTAAATAATAGTTTCAAAATAGCCGTGTCTTCAAAAACATTTCCCCAACCTTATACTAGGTACTCATATAGGTCCACTTCGGAGGAATTGCGTCTGCACATAAAATTGAGTCCATAAAATATCAGTATAGGTGTTCTAGTTGTGAAGAGTCCGTTTAAATCACATCTTTGTTTAGAGGAATAACATACTTGAATTGACTGAATTCTTGAAGGAGTTTTAAGGTTAGGATTTTCAAAAAGAAACTTTTTTTCGTAGAAGAAAAAAAGATATCGATTTGCAATTTTGCATAGGTATACAAAAAAATCAGAATTTTTGAAGTATTTACAAAAAAAAGGCCAAAATTGATAGCGTCATATATATTATGTCATATTTATTATTATTTACTTTATATTACATGCGTAAATTAAAGCAGAAAATCAAAAATTAAATTCATAATACTGTGTGTATTTTCCCCTGCTTAGCACTTCCAAACTATTCTTTATTTTCTGATTTTCCATTCCAAAATGATTTTTTGGATTTTTTGATATTCCATATGTTTTTGTTTTAATTTTTACAGATATATATTTCGGGAGTTAGTTGTCCCCTTTAGGGAGCATTAGCATTGCATTTTGGAATGGAAAATCAGAAAATAAATGATAAATTCAATTAAGTTCCTCACTCGTATCAAAACGAGCCACGTTTTGCCTTAGGCGCTTAACAACATTTTTAACATTTTATTTCGCTCTAAAACGTTTACATTGTAATATTTTTGATTGTGTTTAGAACCAATATCAGTAAAAAAAATTTGGATGTTTTTAAAAATTTGTAAGTTAAAAGTTGCATTTAAGACTTTTTCTGTTATTTTTCCTATTAAATTTTTTTTAAATTAGCGAATATTAAACTTTATAAAAAGGCATTTCAAAATTTTTAGCTAAAAATGTAATTCTATTCGCCTCAAATTCAGCCTTTCATCAAATTTATTATAGGCGATAGATCCATGCTTGTCATTGCTTTAAGTTGATTATACACATTGTGAAGGACTTTCCAGAATAAATTCTGATTGTACGTCTAACTAATGTTAACTGGTAACTGTTGAAATTCCTTCTTATCAAATCAAGTGATATTTTCAACATTTTCTAATAAAAATTGAATTATGCCATAAAAAAATAAAATACCAGAAATTTCCACACATTTAACTATTTTTGAATAAATGCGAAAATATCATCATCACATTGCAAATCTCCATATTGAGTTCATTGATTTGATTTGTTATCAGTATGAATATTGAAACCAGTTCAATTCTACATTTAATTTAAATATTTTACACGCACTTCAAGTGGATTATCATGAAATTTTAGCGCATACTGAGAATAGAACTTATTCAGAATTTCATTCACATGCTTCCGTCTTTGATTAAGTTCATTGGATTTGTCTATTTTCCCCGGTTATAGACGAAACACGTATTACAAATTGGACCGTATGCGTTTGAATTGTTACTATTTTCGCAAATAAAAATTCCCAATTGTAGATTTCTCAGTTGACAACAAGATTAGTCAGATTGGTGACAAAATAAGATTGCGAACTTAGATGATCCTTGTTGCCATCAACCTTCTCGGTTCGGTTCAATTGAAATGTGTGTTTAAACCTTACACATTCAATTGAAAATTATCACATTACTGGAGGAATCATTTAAGATTTTTCTTTTTGTGTAATATACTAGGAAAATTAGCTCAGAAAATGTTATTTTTACTCGTTACCGAAGTATCAATCAAAACAATTCGATGAATTGACAAGTGGCGTAAAGTACAAATTATGTATGGTATACCACGCTGTTCGTTTTTGAGATCAGTATGGTTTAAAGGGTGCCAAATTTTTTTATTTTATGTTTTTCATACTTTACATAATTATTTTAACAATAATCAAAGGCACAACAGCCCTAATTTGGCTTAGAGCTATAGAAGCCACCTTAGATCATCTCGATCTCGCCATCTTATTCTGCAATTTCATCTTTATGGGCACCAATGTCTTCATAAGTTCCTAGGATCTGTGTTCTATGTACGACCGGAAAAAAGATTTTTTTCAATATATTTAGGCCCACTTTGTGTCGCTTTTTCCGGTCTATAGCTTTCATAAATCAGCCAACAACAAAAGAAAATAGCGAATCAATCATTTTTCATCTTCTCATTTTGATTTCTGAATCTCCCTTTCGATTAAAATTTTTTTTATTAATTCCCCGCGTAAATCGTTCTTTTTATTGCGTATACCATAAAATTTAAATCATATGTCAAACGGTCTACCATCTAAAGGTCGTAAACTCAAAACTGCCAAA
The DNA here is from genome assembly GCA_954870665.1 of Stratiomys singularior. Taxonomy (NCBI): domain Eukaryota; kingdom Metazoa; phylum Arthropoda; class Insecta; order Diptera; family Stratiomyidae; genus Stratiomys; species Stratiomys singularior. The sequence goes on from OX940879.1 coordinate 35,153,573, forward strand.
ATCTGTTGGACTAAACAAGAACAAGATAGAATCCTTTCTTGTTTGGGTCATGAGATTATTTTTTTATTTTATTTTATTGATCCTAAGGTCTGCATTAATCGCGTGAATCGAGTCAAATAATAATTCCTTAACATCTGAAATCGGTCGAGTTATAATGACAATTTTGTCAGGATGCGCTGATCATTTTGTGAGCTAATCGTTTCTTCACTGAATATCCTAGTTCGTATTGCTGGAGATGATTTCTAAATTCCTCAATTAATCGATAATTGTTTTCCCTTTATTATTTAGAAAAAAAACTGCTAACATATAAACTTTTTTCTTAGGATAAATACTAATGTGATCCTGAATGACACATACATACGAGAAGGAAATTTATAATGTAGTAGACAGGGTACAAAAAATTGCTTGAGCGAAGGTAATTAGAACATTCAAATCTTTTTCCATATTTTTCTAGCAATAATATTTTTATTTCTTATTCTTTTTAATTTGTTGGTTTTATTTATCTATTCTTTGATGTGCCTTCATCAACTTCATATGAAGGTAAACTGAAAGAAAGGCCAGCATCGAAAGTGAAAAGCAGGAGTTATTTAGTGTTGGTTGATATTTTCATCAGTTCATTAATTCTTTATTAGATCTTTTCTTTTCGAGATTATGATAAATTCTTCAGTTCTTTCTACTTAATGAGTAAACGTCATCATTGTCGAAATGTTTAAACGTTTTGTCACGTACAAATTTTCCGACTATGTCAATCTAAAGCCCTTGTATATATCAGTATTTTCAAGGTACAATGAAATGGAATAAACCGATTTTATAGCATTGTTTCCAGTAATTTTCGTGCTTAATTTTCGTAAGTCCTCGATGTCTAGCACAAATATATCCTGATGACGAATAAAATCAGCCGTAAAACGTGTTTGTACAGTAACAATTAATGTTTGATATTGATCTTATTCTAGAATTATGGTAGAAGCAATTATTTCAGGATACTCATGTTATAGTTACATTTTGGTTTTATTTGTTTCTTCCATGCCATTCGATTTTAGTGATATGATTTCAACTGGATTTGTTCAAAACTTGGATTATGCCTTGCATGTCCTGTATTTTAACTGGCCGCATCTCACATCCATCCAAGGTCGTATTATTCTTTTGCCTGTTCACATGAACACGCCCAATTCGTCAAGATACTCCTCCCGAAAAATATATGTTTGAAAACGTGTGTAAAGTGTTTGTTCGCAGCTCGAGCAAGTTATAGCTTATTAAGGGACCTTTTTTATATGCATCAAACGTGTCACTTTGTGTAATGCGTTAGAGTATCCTTGTCAAATATTCTTGACTTATTCCAGACTAATACACGACACAGGGACTTGATCATTTTATGAACATTTTATCATTATTTATCTTGAGTCGCCGGTGCTTAAAGTTTCTCGAATTCGATTCCTATTCCTTATCAAGAATTTGATTTCTCGCCAGAGTTTATAGCGATTATTTTCCCTTGCGAGAATAAGGACTGTGTTATCTTTTTCAAGCATTTAGTTGATTTGCTGTTCCTAGCGTTGCTCTTCATAACTTCTCTCAATATTAAGTCCATTATAGCATTGTGGAAACGTCCCTAGTTTGTGGAAAATAAAACTGCCATTAAGCAGTCGCTTGATGAATGTTTCTAGAAGTATCGTGAGTATATTGACGCACGGTTTGAAAGTCCGAAAGAATTTTTTTGTGAACAGCTAAGCTTCTTTAGTAAGATAAAAAAAAAACAGGGAAATGTGGACTGCTATCGGTAATTTAGATGTCCTTTTAAGCACAGATTCAATTTTTTAAACCTTCCCTTAATTTCTTTATAATACCATTATGGTGTAAGGGAGTTATATAAGTTATAAATGCCCTGAGTAAGGGAGTTCCAGAGTCGAAAGGGTTCTAGACTACACTCCAAAGCCCTCCCCCCCTGTCTTTTCGTAACATTTCATCGGGCTAGATCTCGTTTTAGGTACCTAGTTGTTGCCTTTCGGTAAGAGGATTCTCTTTTCAATCGAAGGGGGCGAAGAGAACAAAGGTTACTGTAAAAGCTTCCCCTCTTCACATTGCGTCAACCGGTGATTCAACTCTTTATTTCTAGAGGAGAACCATCCGAACATAATATGCCGCAAAATTCCATTTGTCTATTGGTTATCGCATCCACCAGACTTATCAAAGTGAGTTTACTAATTCTGTCATGAAGTAATAAGCGCACGCTTATCTACCGTCTGAACTTGGAAAAATGTGGTAGGCGTGGTCTACACTTCCCAGACAGACCAAGCAGTCGACAGATTGCGTCTAACTCATCTTGTAAATGCTATTAATAGTGTGTTGAGTGTAAAAAAGTGTTTGAAGTTTACGTCGTAGCAACCGCAACATTGTCAAATCTATTGTTCTATTTAGCAGATGAAAAAATGATTTTTTTTAGAAAAAATCAAAAATGCAAAAAATTACCAAATATTTAATCAAAATTATCAAAAAAAAATATATATTCAAAAAGTTTATAAATTTGTGACTTCAGACACATTTTTAATAAGTCTTTTCAAGTCCATTTTCTTTGTATTTATAATAAATATCTTGTTTCGCGTATTTCTCCGATTTTTTGAAAGATTTTCAATTAAATCATTGAAAGAAGAGTATCAATATAACCTTCGAAAAATTTACAATCTTTATATAATCTTCAAAAAATAGCCATAGTCATTTCATGGAAAAAATAGCAAAATAAGAATTGTTTTCACAGGGACTAGTAAGACGGCAAAATGTATTTTACACCTAAAAGGAGATAGGCATAGTCTCATTATAGAAACATATTATTGAAACCGCCTTTATATTATTCTAAAAAAAAAGATGCAACTTAATGAAAAATAAGTTTTCCATTATTTTGAAAATGACTGACATGAGAAGTTTCTTAAACAAAACAAAAAATACTTTTTTTTCAATTCTATTTTCTATTAATCTATTTTTTCGAAGTCCAATAGTTAGTCCTCATTTTAAATAGGATACACCAATAACTCAATCCAAAACCAGATATGTACACTTTGTACGAACTAAACAACTTCTCTCCTACCAAATTTATTTTTTTCGTTGAAAGGAAATGCTTCCTTAAAGTTCATGTTGATGACTTAAAATTGTTAATCTGATGAATTTATTCTAAGTTCCAATTTTCAAACGTAGTTGCGGGTACAACATTATGCAAATTCATCCCTACTTTGAAAGGGATATAAACTAAACTTAGTTTGTTTCATACAAACTAAGTTTTATTACTGGAAAGGGTATTCACCATATCGTTAAACCATAAGGATATAGAATCTAAGAATATAGTTTAAGACTCATATAACTAATAAATTCAAGAAAGGTCTTATGGCGCTATCCGTATGTTCTTATCACACTGAAATCAGATCGATCTAATGTCAGTTTGCAGAAATGCAATAGTTCGGACAAAATTGGGACTTAAAAGAAGATGGATAGCTTAAAAAAACATAAGTAAATAGATATAGCATAAGATAACAAAAAATTTCATAGTAAAAAGAAGTGTATAATGTGTAAAATTCTTGTCTTAGTATTGTTCAATTTAAACTTGGTATCTCACATGTAGTACACCTCACGTACAAGACAAGAAGCCTTACTCAAATAAACGTAAATTTCATTTTGTCTGATGAATGTTAGGATATGAGAGACGAGCTCCTCTATAAACAATGTGTTGGAAGCGTGTATGGTAAGCGGCAAAATTCCACTAACAAGATCCATTTAAAATATGACAAGAGGCCTTTCAAAAATAAGCGATTCAATTGTGTGTAACTTTGTCAAATATAATTATAAGTAATACTAGTGGTGTTAATTTCAAACTTTTTCTACTCAGGACATGGCAACTTTAGTGAAAATGATCGTATAATTGAGTTAAAAGCATTCTTAAACATTTATACATCTATATTTATCACTAACAATGCATGATAAATTCACGTATCGGTATCATATCAATTATAGTTTGCTTTATATAATAGATTAGCAGCGATACAATTTTCTCAAAAGAAGAAAAAGCAGAAGTTCTGGCTGAAAAGCTTCATAGATTCCATGGCATATCAGACCGAATGTGTATCGATATCACCGAAATATTAGTATGCAATTTCCTTAAAAACAGTCCCAAGTCATGCGAGCAAACCTGCTAAGGCTCTAATTATACCACGTGAGGTAACAAGCTTACTTAAAAAAGTAAAGAGCGGGAAAACCTCTGGTATTGATGGAATCCCTATCGTAGTACTAAAAAATGACCAAGAAAAGGAGTCGTTTTCTTAAGCCTCCTATTTACTGCATGCCTCCAACTTTTGCATTTTCCTGCTATTTGAAACATGTAAACGTTGTACCAACTCTTAAACCCGGTAAAAATCTCAACATGCCCGAGAACTATAGACCGATCAGTCTGCTTTCCACCCTTAGAAAATTTTTCGAAAGATTAATACACAATTGACCAACTAACTTTGTTGAAGGCAACAGCATTCTGCCGAATTTCCAGTTATGTTTTAGAAACGGATATTCGATTGAACAATAACTTTATCACGAAACGAATTATATAAAAACTACTCGGAAAAATCTTCCGTCGGTATGGTAGACATACCATATGTCTACACTACATGTAGAGAAAGCCTAAGCACTACTACTACTGAAGGACTACTCTACAAAATGATTCATAGCAATACCCTATTATATTTGATCTATCATGTCAATACAATCTGATCAAATCATGTCTAAAAGATAGAAAGTAGCAAGTCAAAGTTCGAGGATGTACCTCTTCTATGAGAAACATATCTGCAGGTGTCCCTCAAGGTTCTTCTCTCGGTCCCATCTTATTCAACATCTACACGTCTGACATTCCTACTAATGCGAACTGCCAAATAGCAACGTTTACTGACGATATATGTGTATACAATGCTAGCGGCGACCACAACAAAGTTGTTCGAAATTTGAAAGAAACGTTGGAAACTCTACTTCAGTTTTACCATAAGTGGAAGATCTATAAAAACGTAAGCAAAACTAAATTTCAGCAGAAAACGAAATTTTATTGGTCGAAACGTCTCGTGGTCTGAAGAATTATCCTACCTTGGAATGATACTAGACAAGGTAACCTTTAGAGAAGTCTTCAAGTCAGTTCTATCGGTGTACCCGTGACTAAACAAAAGATTGCAGTTAAGCATGAAAGATAATCACTTCATTATCAGAATGATGATCCAACCCATTATCTTAAAGAGTGCACCCAGCTGGAACCACTGTGCACTGTGTAAAAAATAAGCTTCAGGACGCACAAAATGGCATTTAATATGCCTTTTTCTCTCCACACAGGAACTACACAAAAATTTCCAGAGTGAAGCAAATTAACCAACCAAATTACTCTTCAGAGAAATGCATCAAATCCAAACATACGAATACTACTAGAACAACAGCATTCATATGAGATATCGTATGCATCAACCATGCATGTCAACGAAAGGCTAGTTATTTTTAAGATTTAAGGCAACTTAGGTTTCAGTTTACAAGAGGGTTTGATAGTAGTTTCTTTTTGCAAAAATGTCATCATTATAAACCAATGCTCATCTGTATAAAACAAATAAAAGGGTCACTGCAGATGAAATGAATAATAATTCAGAACACCGAACATAAGCATTAAATGGAATTAAACAAAATCAATTAAATAAATAAATAAGCCAAAGCAAAAATAAAAAGTTCGTTTTGGTGTTGCCGCAGGCCAAAATTCCTCGAGACCCACGAAGCAAGGCCCGGCGGACCCAAGCTACCCAGAGCAAAAATAAAAGTCAAATATATAATTAAAATGCAATTAGATCTCAACCATTCTTAATATTTCTGGCCCCAAAGAACCAGTGAATGGATATCTGATCTTATTTTTCGTTTTTTCCCCCCAAGTTTTCTTGGGGTAGTTTTCTTGGGATTTTCCCCCCAAGAAAACTTGGGGGGAAAATCTCTCAAATCATACAAAATATTTGCATCAAATCGCAAATCAATGTTCAAATCTTTCTTAAAAAAATTGTTAATATATATTTTCTGAATTTTTCATTATTTATTAATATTTTTTATAATTTTTTTTTATTATTTTATATCTTTAATTTATATTAACATTCAAAAGTTTTAAATAAAAAAATTAAGAACTTGGGTTTAAATTTTAAATTTAGTCTATCATATTTATATAAGTTTATTTTTTTAGATGTTATGAAATTCGTTTCCTTCCTCATTCAATTTTAATTAGTAACTTCATGTTTATAAAAATTCAATGAATTAAATGGGTTATTATTTTGGATTAGTAAAATTCAACTAGATCAAAAACATGAATCTTGACACAAAATCTATTGAACTCTAGTCTGATTTGATAAGCCCGTTAACCAAAATTTACAAAAGATGTCCTTTCAAAATTTTACTGGCTTTACTTTATTTTTTTTACTTTATTTTTTATTGATCTGATAATTTTCGTGATGGACTTTGTTCATGATCAAGAATTTAATCTAGAACAAGTAGGAACTTTTCTGAAAAACTCATTCCAACCAATAAATATAGCCACCTTCAACTCACGCATATGCGTGCATACAACGCGTATGGTATAGCATCCGATGACGAAAAGTCGATCCATTATCTCTCTTTTTCAAGCAAAACGTCATTGTGTCATGTGGAAGTAAAAAAATGACACGTGATTTGAAGATTTCATGGTAACAGTAGTATTTTTTGAAAAAGTAGCAAACATTTTGTGATTACGCTGGAGGTCAAGGGATTATGTCTATCAAAAATCCGACCGAAAGCGGTTAGGAATAATCCAGAAGTTTGGTAAAGGCGGAGCCTAATCTTCTCTCAACATTATTTCTACTAAATATTAATAGATTTCAGTTTTTTTACGAGTGTATGAAAATTAATATAAAATTCGAACGATGAAGGCTTTGAATTCTTAGCATTAGGACCAATGTCCCAAGAAAAACAGAACAGGTCAGCAACAACCTTGAACTGACGATTATTATACTGATTAGACACGGGTACAATTTTTTGAAGTTGTGGGAGCTGAAAGTTCATCTGCAAGCTATCAATCACGAATTATACTAGGTTTGGTGATTTCTCGCGTGGAGGGAGAATGTTTTCACGCGTACACCATAGGCGCGTGCATTATTTTCAATCTTGAAATTGATGATGATTTCCCAGTGCTTAAGATAATGAGTTATACCTCATAAATAATTAAATGATGACGAGAACCAAGATGTCGGAGGTAATAAGTGGCATGTATCTGTCAAATTTTTGACGGGAACTTTTGACAAGAGATTGTTAGGAAATTTTATTCTCGAGAGGCGTTTGGTATCAGGAAAATTTACTGCATGTAATCTTCCTCAGCGTTCGTTTTATTATGAATGCTGTATTGGATGTGTGTCTTTATATTAAGAAATTAAATGACACAACTTTAGTAGGGATATAATAGGAAGCCTTGATGAGAGGTCCGGTTAAACCAGCTGTAAACCCAATCTTTACAGCCTCAAACCTATATAAGGTTACACAGGTAGGGATCAGTATGGGTTGATATATCTAGAAATCGCACTTAATGAGTTATATCACCGAGAGGTCGGTGTAAAAGCTCAATCAGTATTTGGAGTTCTGAAAAAGACTTGGTTTTGAGAAAGGCTGGTTTCACATGTTCAAAGATGAGCGCGCTTCCATTTTTAACCTATCAGGTGGAAATTACGAGTGTCGCCCGCAATATTTTCTGGGCCAATTTTGACATTGACAAGCGATGCCCGCCACATATTTAAAAAAACACAGTTCTCCTGTGACTTTGGAGTACTGTAGGTTTTAAGCAATATATTTTGCTATTTTTGGGAGGTTGTTTTATTGAGTTTATGTAACTAAAGATAACATAACAATAATACATGAGATTAATCTTAACCGTTTTCATTTATATATCTAATATAATTTTAAAAAATGCCCCGAAAAAAAGAAAACTTATTATAGGAATGTGGCGATGCGAAAGTAAACGAAAGTTCCTGGCTGTGATTTTAGTGAACTGAAAGATATATTAGAAGCATTCGAAGATGAAAGAAATAATTCATGGGAAAGTGATGCAGATAGCGAAGATAGTATTTTAGTTTCTAGAAACAAAAAACGTGCAAAACGCCTAAGTAGCAGTAAAAGCGTTTTTGTTGATACTTCAAGTAATCCTTACGAAGAATAGATTTGGGAAGATGAAGACAATATTCCTGCAAGAAGTATTGCAAGATGATTTTTGTGAGAGATGTTGTCAAAAGAAACGAATCTGTATGCAGAATAAGTTGGGGAAAATCAACAGCATAAAACAAAAATTATCCAAGGAGTGGTTTCCTGTGACGAATGATGATGCAAAAAGGGGTTTTTGCTCTTTGTGTCGTTATTTCACAAGTGCAAAAGCCTAAGGTACAATGGAACTGGTCAAAAAATGCTATCACACACATTCAATATTTGCCAACACAATGTTATTCAGATGATAGAGAAACTGTGAGGAATGACAGAACAAGTGAAGTACCAACAGTACTGACTTTTTTGAGTAGATTCCGACAGGTATATACACCAAAATGTGATGTAGCTGTTGACGAGTCACTCATGACATATAAAGGACGTTTGAGTTTAATACAATTTATTCCATTTAATAGAGCTCGAATTGGGATAAAATTTTACAAGTTTTTCCAATCAGGATCAGCATACTGTTTAAGTTTTAAAGTTTATGTTAGTCGGCACAAATGGAGCGAAAGGGAAAAATCCGCTTTCGATAGCATAGTTATGGACTTGATGGAACCAGTTTTTGGAAAAGGATATACTTTACTTATCGGCAACTGGTGTTCATCCTCAAGTTGATATTTTAATTTATATAAAAAAACAGAACAAACGTTGTGGGGACTGCTAGAAAATATAAAAAATGCCAAAGGGACTTGATGGAGTAAAGATGACAAAAGAAGAAATCAAAAGTCGCTCATCTTGTTGTTTTCTGTGTTTGAAATGGCGCGATGAAAAGATGTCTATATCCAAAGTTAGAAGCATTCTAATATCAATATGATAAACACAGAGAAAAAAAAATTTATGAAAGATGGTGATGTGAAAAATGTTGTACAGTCGTTGGTATTTTGTTGTTGCAGCATAACCGAGCGGGCCTTTTTCGACGGAAGGTTATGGCCACGGTTACATCCTTTTTTTTGGATACCCATGGCATAGACTTCATCAATTAGCTACAGAAGGGAAGAACAGTAACAGGAGAGTACTATACAGTGTTATTGGACAAACTGAACGACGAAATAAAGAAAAAACAACTAGAACTAGATGCCCAGGAGAGGGTACCGCTTTATCGCACTAATCAGCACAAGGACAGCCACAACTTCTAGAGGAAACCTTATGAAAATGAGGCAATAAAATTAGGAGTGTCAAATATGGATGTGGCAAGTAGGTAGCTGGGTTATATTATTGGATAAGTTCAGGTTCAAAAATTTTCTTTTTTAAATTATAAGCATTGGCGAAGTTATTAATCAGCCGTACGTAGTTTAGCAGGTTTATTTTCAAGGTAACTTGTTATTAACATTTTTTTTGACAGAAATCAAGATTTGTTGCATTCATGTTAAAATGATGTTTTGGTTATTATCACGCTTGATACAATGACATTTGTGTCATCTATATACCTACACGTTGCCCGCTATTGGTCAACATATTAACACCAGCCGCTTTTCTGCCGATAATTCTTTGAATTATGAAGTGAAAGCAACCGATGTAGCTAACTATTGCATGATTTGGACGTTTCTAACCAAATAAATATTCCTACTGATTTCAGATTGTTCAAGTTTCTCATCAATTGTTATTTTCATATATTTCTCATTTGTTTAATTATTTAATTGGCATTTATTGAACACTGCGCATCTAATGCAACCTTCAAATATTCGCAACTTGAAAATATTTTGGTAAATTTCCAAATTCCCGCAAATGTCATAAATACATAAAAATACTCATTACATACACACTACCTTAAAAGTTTGTATGCTTATGTTCTAAGCAAATCAAAAATAGACCTACCCAACAAATTAAGTCGACATATTAATGTGTGTACAAATTTTGCGTGATAATATTCTGTACGAATTTGCACTGGCGTTCAAAATTTCCTTGACATTGAAAAGTTGAAAGTTTTCTTCAAACGCTTATTTTTCGCCGGGGATTTCCTCAATCGTCTAGAATTTTCGCAAATTTTAACATGGCAGATTTTTAATTAATTTGAATAAATCGAATTTATGAATTCTATCTACAAATGAGAGGGTTTTCACCGTAACTGTGAAAAATTTGTTTTAATGGAAATTATATTTTATTGAAGAGATATGTTTGGAAATTTTGGCAGCTGTGTTTGTTTTATGTGATAGGTTCTTCACGTAAATTTCGTTTTGATTTATGAAAGTTCCAGCGAATACTTTAAATATTCAGGTCGAAATGCACAAACAGCACGAGAAACCACGAGTCTGCATTCAAAGCCTTAAAGATGACAGGATGAAATCATGTGAAGCCAGCGATTGTCATTTTTGTCGATGTTGAGACGAACAAAAACTTGCGTTTTCGGAATGTCAAGAAGCTTGACTTTCAACGCTTCAAAAAATACAACATAGATGCCCCATTCATATTGCCTAAATCTCCTGAGTGGAGCGTGTGCAACCTAGTAGACCAACGCATGGCTCCCCTCAGCAAACGACTGTCAGCCGTCATCCTGCCGAATGAAAATTTTGGATAACATCTCGTCGAAAAAGGAATTACTATTGATGACGATTTGAAAAAAAAAACACTATTTTCACCAGGCTAGGGAGACACTTGGTCTTTAGTTGACAACTATGATGTTTCGGCGGAATATAGAAAACCCGAAGATAACTTCCAGGATGCAGCAAAACCTAATCTGGCGTGGTATAGCGCTTACCTTCGTGTATCGCAATATTTTTTGCAAGTGATTAAACGCGAGGACGAATCCTGCTATTCCTGCCCGAGGAGTACATGGTAATGTATCTTTTCGGACACTTTCCTGCCGCCATCCATCCAAATCCTTCAAATGCCGAGCAAGCTCGTTATACCCTCTCAGCTAGACAAAGGATCATGCAAGTTTTCACCACTTCGTGTGTTGTCTGTTGAGTTGTCTGAAGTTTGCATCGTTGCAAACACAACGTTCCCGATTTTTTTCATTTGTTTTTTATTTTTGCTGATGATTGAGCTGGGATCTCATTTTTATCGATAATTAGCTGTAGTAGAGTGCAAATAAGTCAAGATTGCAAAACAAGCATTTTTGAATGTGGAGTGGTCCCTAACCTTTCTTCTTATATACGTGTTCAAAGTGATCAAACACATCGAAAATCGCGGCTTTGATTAAATTATTAAATAAATCACAGAAAACACAGACAACCTCCAACGAAAACATATTTTACATGTTTAATTCGCAAGAACCATAGCCATAGAATAACAGTCAACGTTGATAGATAATTTTTCGAATGCATTCCGTATCTGATTACAGGCGAATTTGGACACAGGGTTACTATGTTCCATAGAGAGACACGGAGATCCTTGTATTTTCATACAAGTATATGGCTCCAATTTGCGAGGATTTTAGTCCTGTGAACCAACCCAGGTATATTCTTTTACGATATATTGTAACTTTGTTGCAGATATTCTGGAGCTATTTACAGGCAAAAACGTACACAGCGGCATTATAATATCGCCGTAGAATGTCACAGAGCCATCCTATACAACTGCCGTACACTATTAGAACTTCTCAATCTCCAGACATAAATCCGATAGAGCATTTAAAGCGAAAGCTTTAAAATTAAAGGTATTTCATTCACGAATTCAGCTTTAAAAGGTTGATACGAAGAGAATGGAAAGGACATCCATCTAATACTGTCGAAAAATAGTGCTTCGATATCAAATAGATAAGGGGCTGTTTTCAAGTATGGATGCTGATCATCATCAAAAACATCAATGAAATTTATTACTTCTACTCAGTAGCAAGAAAAAGTTGCGGACATTTTTTTTTGCTGAGTTGAATTATGTACTTCCTGCCGGTATCCTTTGTATTTCTTTCCAATCCGGTATCACCGGAGTGTTGATTATTTGCTTATAGCTCAGAGAGTGTTTTTTGGAGGTATAGAACTTTTGTTGGCAATACCTTCTTAAATGATACGGAGCATTGTGTGACAGCTGTCATGTATTTAGTTGGCCAGTTTGACAGTCTGATCAACGTCTGCAAATTGTGCAGATTGATTTCGAAAAAACGGTTCAGCTCGCACTCCACACTCATGCCCGATAGATAGATATATATGAGACTTTTTACGTACATTTGATTTTTTTAATACCTACTATAAAAATTGTAATGTTTGACAGCGAGAACAACTTATTTTGATTGATCTGTTCGCAACTGATACTTAGTTTAGAATTGGTGCAACAAAACAATTTTTTTTATAAATTCACCCTTAGCACATCAACATTTTTTTCAGGAAAGGGGTAAGGCTTAGACTTAACTTAATCTAACTTAATTCTACGTACTTATTTTTTGTTTAAAATTTAGAGGTTTGATACGGAGGTGGCAGTCGGATGGAGATGGAGAGGCGCAATCCTGTTAGAAAAAAGCTTAAAAAGTCTGGAGTTTACCTTGGTGGCTGCATTGCTCTTGATGATCGATGCAGCAGTTCGCCTGTTGCTTGCGCACTGCAGAGAAGCGCAACCTGATCAGAGGTTATCAGAACCACGAGTTAGGAGTTACTGTCATCCCCCTACACGGTTGAGGAGCCTATTCTTGGCTGAAAGGTGGTGGTTGTGGTTTCGAAAGCTAGATAGTAGAGCGGAGCACACACCAGTTGTGTTCGGGTATCCAGGAAGCTTTAAATAAATTGGTACCTAGGACTAAAACTTGTTTCAGATCTTAGGGGTGGTGGTTGACACATTATTTTAACCGTGTCAAAGTGACCGTGGGGTTAGGCCTTCTCGAGGCAGGTATCCACGTAAATCACGACGACTTCGTGTTGCTTGCGCAATTTGGTTAGCAGCGGTCGCCGTGTTCTGCCTGTGTATAGAAGGGTTGCTTAAGGGTCAGTAAATTGGTAGAGTTGTTATGGGCGTAGAGTTGGACGTAAGCAATTAAATGGGCAAGAGGTATGGAAAAGCAATGTTCTCAGCGCTTTTGCGGGAGCCCGATTCCCTTATAATACATTCGGCGTGATTTGCAAATTTCTTTAAGCGCTTTGAACTAGTCTCGAACTTTTGTTTTTCTGTATAGGATAGTGCTACAATAGTGTTTTTTGTTGGACCTCCTATACTTGGACACACATTCTCAATATTTTCCTCTTGAATATTTGCAATTCATTCGCTACGGTGGGAGAGATTGTGAACCAGACAGGAAAGCAGTGGCAGATAATCGGTCTGACAAGGGTTTTGTACATAAGAACTTCTGTGCTTACTTGGACTGACTTGTTAGAGAGCAGAGGGGCCAGGGCTGCAGAAGCCCAGGTGGCTTTTTCGATGTCTCTACGGGCATAAGGACAAAATTTTAGACAGTGGTGGAACAGTGCGCTCACGTATTAAATAGTGTTTTTAGGGGCACACGAACGTTATTAATGTATAGTGAGAGTTCTTTGCTTTCAGCTGGCGCGGATCGGTAGCCTTTGCCCGCGGCGTTTCTAAAGCAAATGAGTTCGCACTTTTCTACGTTGATTGTAAGGGTCCATTTTTAAAGATATCTTTGTAGGGATTCTAATTGTGGTACCATGTCTTGCAGGGCTTTGGAGGGGACCTGTGAGTAGCAAGAACTAGTATATCGTCTGCGTATAAGATTGTCCGGAGAGGGGTTGGTGTTATAGTTTTGATGGCAATGAGAAACACCAGCGCAAATACTAATCTCACTGGAGTAGACATTGCCAATTTTCACCAGAAGAGTCCTTTTGTCTAAATAATTGGCTATATTGCGCGTCAGCGGGGTTGACCAGTGGGCCTTTAGGAGTTTATATACGAGGCCTTTAAACCACACGGAGTCGAACGCTTTTTCCAGGTCAATTGAGCCGGCTGTAGTTGCTTCTGTTAGTCGTGTAAGAGGAGGTCTGCTTGTTCGGTAGATACTTTTTCTGTAAATGCAAACTGTTGCGCTATAATCAGGGGTTGGCGAAAGTTTTGAAGGAGAGGACTCCAGTATTTTACCAAGGTTTGAGAGCAGAGATATTGCTTTGAACATTTTCAACCTTTGACCTTTCACTTTTGGCCACTTTTTGGGTGTGGGGAGTAGTAGAGCTGTTTTTCACACTCGGAGAAGGTATTCATTATTTATACAGTGCTTAATAATGATAGTGAGTGGATTGTGAATGACGTTAGAGCATTTCATTAGGATGTCATTCATTATGCCACATTTTTTAGAATTGATAGGACTTCTTCGGAAGAAATCTTCGTGAGAAACGGCTCACTTGAGGAGCTAAAGGTTCTATTGGTCATCAAGAAGATAGTGTGATAGGACCCTTGGTTTCCGTTTACGAATTCTGTGACCGCCTTTTCCACGATTGTGTTAGTGCCTTGGTCTGAGAACGATCTCTCCCTATACATGTGGGCGTAATGTAGTGAGCAAGCAGTTAGCTTCTTTTTAGTCGTATTGAACACTTGTCCGTTTAATAGGATTGAGTCTCTATTTATTCAGAGCTTTGCCGAATTTACGACCGATATAATCGTCGATAAGATCAACTAATTCGATAAACCATGGATCGTTGCGGCATCACGTGTACTCTCACTGACAATACGCATCCATCCAGACATTGGACATTATATAATAAAGAAATCATAGCAGCTGCAGTACTATATAGCTCCTACATCGATGAAGACTCAAGTGAGTCCATTCAACGCCATGCTTAATTATTAAACCTGTACAAATCCACTTTTTGCAAGATTTTACGAAATGATGTTGGTTTGCGGGCTTACCAAACCCAATTCTTGCAGGAATTGAAGCCCAATGACCACCGAACACGGTGGAGATTCGGTGTATAGACCCTAGACAAAATTGCTGCTGATCATGAATTCCATGAGAAAATTTTGTTTAGCAATAAGGTTCGTTTCTGATTGAATGGCTACGTCAATAAACAAAACTTCCGAATTTGGAGTGATCCGCATTCACAGGCGATTGTCTAAACACTTCCAAAATCTGATAAAGTTATTGTTTGGTGTGCTTTGTGGGCTTCTGGAATCATTCCTCCGTATGTCATCAGAAATGCTGCTGGGAATAACATTCCAGTCAATGGTGACGGTGATAGAGCCATTATCAATGACTTCTTCGTTCCGGAATTGACTCGCCGTAATGCAGGGGACCTCTGCTTTCAACAGGATGGCTCGAAATGCCATACAGCTCGTGAAACCATTGATTGATTGAAATAAACATTTGATGAGTGCGTAATATCTCGTTTTGGACCAGTGAACTGGTCTGCAAAATCTTGTGATTTAACATCGTTTGGACTATTTCTACGCCGTCAGGTCCGAGTCGCTTGACCATTTGGAGGAAGAAGTGGAGTCGAAAATTGAACCTCTCGTTAGGGCTTCCTTCGCGCCATTCATGGCAGTCATATGTGCAATATCATATTCAAATTAAAAAGGGCAGAGAATTATTTTTCCAATAAAGCCAATTTCCTGACGGTTAAAGCAATCTTTTTTGGATTTTAAAGTTCTATACGTCTCATCCCTTAGATGGGGCGGAGTTTTTCTAAATTCACTGGCCGCAAATGGAGCAGGATTCCGTCAATCATCACTTTTTGGTGACGGGCCATTTCACATTTTACGACAAATATAAATTGGCCGGCGTGCAATCTGAGCAGTTGATAAATATTTATCTTATTAGAAATGAGACACGCAGCTTTTGAGCAGTCATCATTTAAGCAAACACAGCTGAGCATCACTTTTCATGGTGCTCGGTGGTAAATTTCCACTCAGTCCGTGTGACTCTTCTTCGTCGCCTGACTTTTCCGTTGCGGCAAGTAAATAACTGACCCGCCGCGTCGGCAAATCCATATCGGTCCGGACCAGGTCTAACATCAGTCCCTTATCTGCTTCTCTGGCCGAGTTCGCGGCCAAGCGAAGACACTTCACATCCATACGTAACTCACTTTCGAACGTCTCCCGTTAGGCCGATGCATGCATGCTTTTTGCCGCTTCTCGAACTTTCCATAGCGTGAAATGCGTGCACAATCATACCGGAGTATGTACACGCTTTGCTGGGGGATCGGGCTGTGAATTCGAGGCTCCTTTCGACTTGCAATCAGCAGATAAGTAAATAGCGCGTCCATTGTGTGTATCGGTGACTGCTCGTCTTCCAAGTCCACTTCATTATCGCATCTGCGAACCGGCACATACGCGTAGCTGTATGGGTGCACTGGTGCGCAAACGCCGGTCTCAGTCGCCCGATTTTCTCAAGGAAACTCGCTCACATGATGAATTACTGGAAATGGTTTTTCGGTGTCTTCATTGCCATCGAGGACTGTTTCGCTGACAGATCAGCCGCGAATATGAAATGATTGATGACCAACTCGATTTCCTGCCGATCCCAAGGGAACAGTTCGCGACCAATGGCAGAATCGCGTGTTGTATTCTCGCGGTTTTTGCCACCAACACGCACACACGCGCCCGGCCCAGCTGATACTTATATACTTGTTTTTATTTTGTATACACATATGTGACCCGAGCGCGAGCATATGAGCGTTGGCTGGGCTCAGGTTGGTGCGATGTGCGATTCGCGACAGTGCGGGGCGGCCGTGCTAGATTTTTGCAAACACAGGAATGTTGCGAATCGAGTCTGGTCGTGACGGCGACGACTCGCATTTTCAAGTGCAAGACATTTTACTTGCTAAGCAGAAAGCGAAACGTCTTGAGCGGAACGGGAATGCGAGTCGGGGATGACTCGCGCGGGGGGAGCAGGTGGCTACACAGCGGAGCACACTGGGCCATTCGTCACAGCCGGTGTTTACGTAATCGAGCGCAATTTTCCTGCTTGCATTCGGCGATATGTAATTTCCTCCTGGCCAGACTCGACACGGCAGTGGGGGAGACGGAGGGCACCGTTCTAATGTGGGGGGCACGTTCGCTTGCTCTAGAGCCTGATGGGCTCGGGTTCCGATTCGGCTGTTTGCGAATGGTCCCTGTCCCTACTGAAAATCGAAGGGCACACAATGACGACGAAGGCGAAGAACAAGTTTCCGATGAGCCTGACATAGGCAGGGCAAAAGGGCGGACGAGCCATGAACTTAGGCCCAACTGGAGCCTGCGTGCTTGCAGGCATTCTATTTCGGCACGGAATGAATTATTCAGAGCCTTCTTCAATTGAAATCTTGAATGCTCTTCCATGCCGCCGACGACTGGCCTGAATGCAATCCTTATCCTAGACCTACCCAACAGCTACTCACCTTGGAATTTTCCGTAGATCTGCATTTTTGTTCGTTTCACTTGGAGCGAACCAAATCTCCAGCAATTTCTCGACGCCTTCGAAAAAATGCAAGGAACTGTCTATGTTTACGTTACTTATGTTTTCGTTTTCCGCCATGCCGCGTGCACTTTGACTTGTCGCGTTTACCTAATCACGGGCAGCAATTTTCACGCTTTCCACACCAACTAGCGGCTCACGAAAGCTTCACCCCAAGTCCCTCGGCGCCTTCACGCACTCACGGCCGGACTGCGTTTTCGACGTGACGTTCTGTGTGAAATTTGAATGTGCACAACTTTCCCGACGATTTTCTCTGCGAAAAGTCACGCAATTTCCAAATGTGAGAACCGCTAATTATTTGTTGTCGTTTTGGGCGTTCGCAAAGACTTTTCCAATTAACACTTCAGCGCCGCGCGATGCGAAAATGTACGCGAGACGAATCGTGAATTAAAACAAAAATATCGGAAAGTCAACGAAAATCTATGAAGGACGTGGAGGCGTCGCTGAAACGCGAAAACAAAGTGGTGAAAAGTCAAAACTAAAATTCGCGACACATTGGCTCTAGTCGCGATAGGACTTGCTTAAAGTTTCCTGCGCTCTTCCTGACAGAGGAAGTTATCACGAAACTAGATCCAGATCGTTAAATGCGGATTTAACAGTTCAGCGGAAATTCGAACGAGCCGCGAGAGAGAGAACTGCTTTCTTCACCTTCTTATCAAATCACTTGCAATTATAGATTTTCAGCTTGCACTACGCCTTGCCAATTTTTATTTTCGAGCCGTTCGACCGGGTAACTACTAACGACGAATGGATTCACTGTACTGAAAATCCATTCGGCATCGCACGGTTTCTTATAAGAACGGTGAAATGCGGCGAATTCTTAGCGAATGTGCGAGCACTTTCCCAACACCCTGTTTCAGAAGAGATAATGAGCATCGCGTGTTGGTGGTGTGCCCGTGGTGGATAAGAGTCGAGTCTGCTATTAGCGAATACATCTACCAATTGCTGGTGGTGCGTTTTGTGTGGACAGCATTTGATGAGGTATCAGTCCAGGAAGGCACGTTCAAAGCGTACGGAAAAGCGGGAATGATCTGTTATCCTTGTAAATGCAATTCTAAATTATTTGCCAATTTTAAGATTTTGCCCTTCCTAAAGTGAGTCCCCTCATGAAATCAACGGTGCAGTGGCCAATTGTCTCGAGTTATCCCTGATAAGAAACACCTTTTGTGTAGCTAAACATGTGAGAAGGGAAGGAAAATTTAACGGATTATATAACACCAGCTCTGGAGGGATAACAGGAATAATTATATACAACATTCACAAGTGCTTTGTCGTTTCGGAGAGTACAGTCGATACAGCTTACCGCCTCAAAGGAACTCATTATCGTATAATGATAAAAGGTAAGAGACTTGTGTTAAGCATGCCTTTGCGTCGGTTATGTGTCCACCGATTTTCTTTGTTTTGGTTGTAATCGCATAAATTCTTTTCCGTAATGACCACGAAATAGAAATGAATCCTCATCTGTTCATAAAATATTCTTCCAAAATGCCAATGGCTTATTTAAGTCCCCTTTGGGTAACTTTAATCGTTTCTTTTTATTAGCTTCAGACATAAAAGGAGTTTTCCTAGCGACATACGTTTTAATGCCGGCTTCCTTGCATCTTCTTCTTAAAGTACGATCACTAACATTTGCGGATATTTTTGATAGTGCTAAGAGGAATTCGATCTTCTTTATCAGTAGTCGCACGTTTTTGCTTGCTTCTAGTTTTGGTCTTTAGCGTTCCTTTCATTATCTTTTTATTGTAGAGCCTTATTGCAGTACATCTGTTGATTTTATAGGTTAATGTGATATCAGCCACTAAAACACACTTTCTGTATTTTACAACGATTTCTGTTCCCTCTGCGATGCCCAATTCCCTTGTTTTAACCATTTAGTTGTATTTTTATAAAAATAACTTTAATATTCAACAAAGTTTTTTACAAAGTTTAGCGAAAACTTTTTCTGGAAATGACAACCAGTCTGCAAAATAACTTGATATCACGGGAACTGCCAAATACAATGCACATCCATACAAGTTTAAGCGACAATATCCATGTTGCAATACTTTTGTCGCATCTTGCAATACTTTTGCCACAGTTAATCATTAAATTGAATATCTAAAGCAAAGACTGATTTTGTATTTTTCAAAAGGCATTTACTTTTATCCTTTTATAATACAGCAGGGATAACAGGAATAACAGTTAACGAAAATTAAAAGGGGAAGGATATATTTCAATCATTTTTGTACCTTGCAATTCTTTTGCCACTGGTTGTATACATTGAACCATGTCATGTCATATTTTTATTGTTTTGGGGAGTGAAATAAACGTGAAAATAATTAAAGTGGTTTTGAATTTGAAAATCGATCGATGTAAAGAATTACGCATGAAACGGCGATCGGAAAATTTTGAAGAAATATACGAGCCATAGAAAAAAACGTCATTTGGGGGGGGGGGGGGTGTGTTGATTTTTGGTAAGTTGTTAATTTCTTCTTTTTTTTCTTTTTTAAAATGCATTTCAGGAGTATCGTGTGAAAATTCCATGTCGACCCGAGAAAAATTGACGAGAAGCAGCATTTTTAAGTACGAGTGCCTCAAATGCGATTTGAATGCGCGCAGAATTATTCTGACGCTGTTTCACGACGGGCCCATGAATATTTATATATAAAACGCATACCTACATTAAATATGTAAATGCACCGCAATATATATGTACAGCGAATAACGTATAGTCCAGTGTAGGTTAAGTATTTTACCAAACACGTGTTTGACCTTTTCCTTTATCTTCTTTCTGTGTTTTTATGTTAATTTTAGTTGAAAAGCTGAATAAGGTTATCGGGGATGATAGAGTAGTAGTTCGAGAATGGACTGATTTGAAAAGAATTAACTCCCCACAAACGTACAAAAGATGAGATGGAAACACACAGCATGTCTTCGATTTTGATGAAAAATTGATGTTGCCGAACTCTTTCAGAAGTCATTACACAGCACTTCCAAGCTTAGTTTTACAAGCAATAAAACATATATATGAGGATTTGAATAATTCGACATTTTTGGATTGATGTCTTGGAAGCTTAAGACAAAACAATTATGAAAGATTGGACCAATTTATATTGTAAACTGCTCCCAAAGTTTTCAGTGATACACATCGCTGACATTGCTGCTCATATAACAGCATGAGTATTTAATAAAGGTGGCTTCGTTTTGCTATCCATCCTGTATAATATGGGTATCACTATTAGGCAAAGTTCTTATGAATGGGCAAAAGAAGTGACTATCAAAGAATTAATCGAGCTGAAATCCAAAGTACGCTTCAAAGCAAAAAAGGTTCGGTTAGCCGTAGACAAGAGCAATTACTTATTCTACTTTGGATGACAGTTTCATAATGTATGAGCCCGGAATCAACGACTCTATGCAAGCTAAAAAAAATAAATCTTCATACACCTTTGGGATTAAAAACACTAGTATAAGTTGAATCCCTTTATTTTGAATAAATTTATTGTTATTGCTTCTGGCAATGCCGGGATAAGAAGATGATGATATGAATAAAATATCCCCGGTATGAGCCTTCGTGAGAAGCGAGAAGAACGGCTTGAGGAAATTTTAGTAAGTTTGCCGTGTTTTTGGTTGGCAAGTGAAGACTTGTCGCGGCATTAACTTTTGTTTCCGACGCGAAAAATGCGTCGGGACGTTTCGAGTTGCCACACACCCTCCATTCCAAAAGAAACCGAATTTTTTTAAAAAAATAGTACCACTAGTGCCATCTGATGTAATATTTCACCCGTAGATGGCTTAGTCCCTCATTGACAACTGGTATAAATTTCATGACATTTGGATGCATACAACAAAAGTTATTGCGTTTCAAATGTCAGTGTGTTTTGTACATCGGTCGGAAAATGAGTTTCAAACAAAGAGCTGCAATTGATTTTTGTGTTAAACTTGGTAAAACTTTTACTGAAACGCACCAAATGCTACAAAATGCATATGGTGATGATTGTCTATCCCGTACGCAAGTTTACGAGTGGTTTGGGTGATTCAAATCGGGTAGAGAGACGCTGGATGATGACGAAAGATCAGGCCGTCCCAGAACCGGATTATCGGAAGAAAACATCGAAAAAGTGCGTGAATTCATCAAAAATAACAAAAAATCGTCAGTGAAAGTTATTGAAATGAAATTAAGCATTCCTCAAATAACCACATACCGCATTTTGACCGAAGTTTTGGGCCTTAAGAAGGTTAATTCGCGGTTTGTACCACACAAACTCACCGAAGTCCAAAAAGTTGATCGAATTAAGCATTGCAAAGAAATCGTTAAAAGTGCTCGGAAGGATCAAAACTTGTTGAAATCGATTGTAACTGGTAACGAGACGTGGTGTTTTGAATATGAGCCCGAAACAAAGCGGCAAAGTGCTGAATGGAGAGCGACGGATGAAGGAACATCCAAAAAAAGTCGCTTGGTGAAGTCAAAAGTTAAGGTTATGCTGAATTGTTTTTACGATTCAAAAGGAATTATCCACAAAGAATTTGTTCCACCCGGCCAAACAGTCACTGGAGAGTTTTACTTGGGCGTCATGAAGCGTTTGCTAGCAAGAATTCGTCGTATTCGGCCAGAATATCGAGAAATCGGCAGTTGGACTCTTTTGCACGATAATGCACCATCACATCGTTCGCGACTTGTAACTGAATTTTTGGTCAAAAATCACGTTATTCCTTTGCATCATTCGCCCTATTCACCAGATCTGCCTCCATGCGACTTCTATCTGTTCGGTAAACTGCATTTGGCGATGAAAGGAAAGTGGCACGCATCGATTGAAGCCGTCGAGAAGGCGACGACCGACGTCCTGAAGACCATTCCAATAAAGGACATGGAGAAGTCGTTTGACAACTTGTTGGAGCGTGCAAATTTGTGTATCGATGCAGAAGGGGAATACATTGATTAATAAAATTGATTTGTTCCAAAATGTACATTGGTTTTTTGTTTTTTTAAAAAGTTCAGTTCCTCTTGAAATGGAGGGTGTATTTGATAAATTTTGTTTTTTTTTTCAATTTCAAACTTTAAATACATTTCAAACTTTCTTTTTAAAAGTAGGTGGACACTGTCACTCAAATCTACTGAACCGACCGATTTGAATTTTTACACACTTTTCTACTCATTTTTAGCGAGGTAACGCTCTCGAGTTTATTTCTAATTTTATGTATTTTTTAGAGGAGCTCAAATACTGGTTTTTTTGTCGTTCTTCGCTTGTCGTTTTTCAGTGTCATCAAAAATCCTTAAATGAGAAAAAAATTTCTCTCCTATTTCTTCTATTCGTCTTGCAAAATGGCTTAGCATCCTTTTCCGTTTTTTTTTTGTATTTTTTGCTCAGAAAAAGACACCAAAAATAGCAAAAGTAGATAAAATAGTATGCAGGTAAATAAGACATAACTTGCTATAGACTTATTATTATTGTACTGGGGTCCACTTCCTGGAAATTTGCGTGGGCCAGAAATCGGCCCTTGGCTCCCCATGTGTAGTACTATTGTTTACAGATGGTCCATCCTGTCGTCCTACAGAAGCCAAGGAGTTCCCTCAGTTCTGTGGTCGCAAAGTGTTCCAATTCTGTTGCGCCAGTACACCTCAGCCAAGTAAGGTGTTTGTTGGCCAGATTCGGGCAATCTAGGAGGAAGTGTTCTGTACTTTCTTCGTTCTCGCCGCAAGCTCGGCAGGTGTCATCCGTTTGGATTTCTATTCGTTTGGCGAGTTGACCTAGAAGATTATGGCCCGTTAACTCTGCCACCAAAGTTCTAACACCATTTCGGGTTTTTCCTAGGAGTTGTTTTGTCCTCGTTTGATTAGGGTGAGGCCAACGAGTTCGGCTTATCCTGCAGTCGTTCCTGTCATTCCAAGCCGTATCTGTCTCTTTCCAGAGGATTTCGTCTAGTTACGCTTTTACAGTTGCTAGTGGCACTTTAATTGTGTCTATTCTAGTGGCATTTTGGTCGGCTGATCCAGTTCTCGCTGGCTCATCCGCTCTTTCGTTTCCCTCTACACCGCTGTGTCCAGGGACCCATGTCAGTTTTACATTTACTCAGGTTGTTGCGGTTTTGAGAGCCTGCCTACAATCCTGCACCAGTTGTGAAACTACGTGGTTAAAGGCAAGCTACTGCAGTGCCGACTTACTGTCCGAAAGTATTTGTATTCTTCCATTAAGGTTGTTTGTTGCCGCTCCTGTAGCCGCTTTTATTGCAAACACTTGCGACTGAAAAACTGTGGTGTGGCTCTCCAGTTTATAATTTCGGTTGAGTTGCGATTTATCTGGGAAAAAGATTCTGGCGCCGCTTTCCTCATCCGTTTTGGAACCATCGGTGTAGATCATAATCTCACTACCAGATGTTAAATCCTGCACCGTTTTCCACGCTTCTGTGGTCGGAATGCTGATCTTGTATGGAATTGTTGCGTCCAATATTGGTTGAATTCTATCTAGCTCCCTTTTACTTGACGGGGCCATTCTCTCCAATTTTTTTCAAAGTGCATACATGCCCGTTTGAGAGTGGTTTGATAACCCATATGTGGATTTTAATCTGATGCTTGCAAGTGATGCCTCTCTGAAGATGAATTTGTCGAGTGGCATGAGATTAAGTATTATCTCCACTGCAGCAGTTGGCGTAGTCCTAATGACAACTGTGGTGCCAAGGCAGGTCATTCACTAGATCTTCTCTAGCTCTTTTGCAATGGTTTTTTTTTTTTGTAATGCCTGCCACCGAACCAATGCCCCATAGGTGGTTATTGGTCTCACTACTGTTATGTAGATTCAGTTGGCAATTTTAGGTTTTATTCCCCAGGTTTTCCCCACTAGTCTTTTCATTGTGAAGAGCGCCGCTGTATCTCTCCGTCTGACTGCACCTATGTGTGGAGTCCAAGTTAGCTTGCTATCCAAAGTTACTCCTAATTATTTCACCTTGTTTACTAAACTGATACGCTTTCCGTCAATGGTCGCGGGTGAAAATATCTCCGGTTTACGGCGATTTGTGTAAAGCATAAGCTCCGTTTTGTCGGCATTGATGCGCATTTAGCTTCGCCCACTCAAATAGATGTGAGATTGCGATCTGCATCAATTCCGACATGGTCTCTGGGAACTTTCCACTTATCAGTATAACGATATCGTCAGCGTACGCTATCGTTTTGAAACCCTTCCCGTTGAGGTCTTCCACTATTTGGTTAACTGTGTACCCAAGCAAGTGGTGATACTATGCCGCTTTGTGGTGTACCCCTGTTAGTCCATTTATTCAAGGTAATGCCGTTTTCTTCGGCTGTAATCTTCCTTAGAGCTAGTAGTTCCGTCATCCATTTAGTAAGATATGGGTCTATTGCATATGTTTGAATGGCTGCTACTATGCTCTCAGTTTTTACATTGTTGAAGGCTCCCTCGATATCAATGAAAGCCGCCAAAGTGTAATCTTTGATGGCAAGGTTCCTCTCTACTCGGCTTACGACTTCGTGTAGTGCCGTCTCTGTTGAGCGCTCTGAGAGGTATGCATGTTGGTTGGAGCAAAACTCCGTTATGTTAACGGTGCTTTTTATGTACCCATCCACCAGGCGTTCCAGCGTTTTCAGCATGAAAGACGTTAAGCTGATAGGTCGGTAATCCGTTGCTTTGTAGTGGTTGACTTTTGCCGGCTTGGGTATAAAAACTACTTTAGCTTCTCTCCAGTCCAAAGGAATATAGCCTTTGGATATGGAATATTTTCACCAAAATCCGTATTATTGTGATATCCGCTTTCATAAGCATGATCGGATACACTTTGTCAGTTCCTGGTGATTTGTAAGATTCGAAGGTATTAATGGCTCAAAGGACCTTTTCTTCGCTTACTATTTCTTTTAGGGGGGAGCCACGGTAAGGAGTCACGTTGTTTACTTGTTCTGTCTCCTCATCCGTTGAGCCCGAAAAGTGTTGGTTTAGTGGGAGCTTGAGACGTTCTATGCTATTTGTTGTTCACAATGCTATAAATTTACAAAAGCAAATTATTCACAGTTTTCGATCACACAAGAAAGACAACAACGTCGCAATGCATAAACAGAGTATTGGGGACATAATTGTAATTATAGTGTCGAGCTGTGTTACAGAATATTTCTATAAAGCGAGAAGTTAGGATAAATATTAGTTGTGAAATAAAAATTTGAAAGAATTTTGCTGAGATATATCACAAATCGGTGTACAGGCTTGTAGTGTTTCTTTGAAAACCCCATTTTGTTGTACTTTATTTATTGTACTTTACCACCCCGAGGAACTTGAACACAACGCACACATGTTCTTATCTGTCAAAAAAAGTGCGGTGTTATAAAATATCTGTCCGTTAAGTTATAAAATATCTGGATAAGCGAGGAAAGCAGAATAAGCTCTTCAAAGATAACACCCCAGGTCCAGATTTCATCGATACGTTTATCTCAAGAAATTACCTGTGTATGCCGAACATTAAGCAGTTAAGTCAAGACGTCGGTCAACCGAGATGACATTTGAAACATTTTTAATAACATTGAGCCTTTTATTTTCTCATTAAAAGGCGTTAATCTCTACAATTATCATCAGAAAAACGTAACTGATGACCTTGGTTCAAAGAAAGTGGCCTCATTCTAAAAGTGTTAAAAGAGTGTAAGAACATTTTCGCGCTTCGATCAGTGTTATGATTTGTGCAAATGGTGATTTACTTACTACAAACAAAAAACATACAGTGGTGGACAAAACTGGATACATAACTGGATACAAACATTTTTCTTAACGTTGTTATAACATTTTTTTTATCACTGCTATCAAAGTAATTGCTTTTGTTTCGAATTTTCTAAGCCCTTATCTTCGATTAGTTCACACACAAAACTAAAAAAAAATACACAAAATAGAAAATCCGCTCTAATATATTCTAGAACTGCATGTATCCAGTTTTGTCCACATTGAATTCCCTTGAATGCAGGTCGATTTGCAGCTGTATTTGGTATATGTGCCGCTTTTTATAGTATTTCCAACAGTTCCACATTGTTAGCATTCAAGTGAAACTCAGTTAGTTGTGAAATATTTGTGTAAACTTGAGTGTGAGATATTATTGATAACTAAATCAAAATGAAAAAAGTATCTCGTGAAATCGAAAATGAAATAATATTTTTAAGTCGGAATGGATATTCTTGTCGGAAAATAGCGGCAAAACTTAAAATATGTCACCGGACAGTAAGTTGTGTTCGAAAACGCCGAAATTTTATAGACTCGAGAAATTTTGGTGGTCGGCCAAGGCTGTTATCTGATGGCGATGCTCGCTTCGTGGAACGGTTAATGGTTACAAAGGGTGTAAGAACACCTAAACTTGTTGCAGAGGCACTGAATAAAAATGTAAGCGATCGTACAGTAAGGAGAGCCTTGCACAGAATAGGTTTAGTGTCCGCAGTAAAGCAAAAGAAACCTGCGTTATCGGAAAAAAATATAAAAGCAAGGTTAAAGTTTTGCAAAGAACATGGACTCTGGACTCTTGAAGACTGGAAACGCGTTATTTGGTCCGATGAAACTAAAATCAATCGTTTTCAGTCAGATGGGAAGGATTATTATTGGCACCGACCCAATGAGAGGATTCAAAAGTACCAAGTCAAACAAACAGTAAAGCACGGTGGTGGACATTTGATGGTGTGGGGCTGCTTTACATGGTGGAACCTTGGCCCATTAGTGAAGATCAACGGAATTATGAAAAAGGAAGACTACCTTAGCATTTTGCATGAAAATTTGAAAAGCACACTGCAATTATTGTCAAAAAATGGCTTGCTGAGCAACCATTTAAGACAATGCAGTGGCCCGCACAAAGCCCGGATTTAAATCCTATTGAAAATTTATGGGCGATTGTGAAAAGGATGCTGTCACATTACGGACGTGCTCCCACAACATTGGCCGAACTCTGGGAAAGAGTACAGATTGAATGGAGCAAAATTCCTGATCAAACGATTCAGAACCTGGTAGAGAGTATGCCAAAACGGATCGAAAGTGTTTTGGCAAATAAAGGACTTTGGACTAAGTACTAATTTATCAAAACAATCAATTTGGACAAAACTGGATACATGCTATTTATGAAGATATTTGAAATTTTCTTAAGTTTTTTATATGAATATTGTTAGTTTTTATTTATGTAAATATAAAAAGATAAAACAAAGTATTAGATGTAAAGACAATTTTTAAGTTATCTGCAATAAAAGAAAATCTAAATCAAATTTACTTAGAAATTTTAATTTATGTATCCAGTTTTGTCCACCACTGTATATGACAACTGAATTCAAAGACTTTGCTGACGGTTCAAAATATGCCAGCAGCCCAAGTGGGTGGTCTGTTGTGAAGCTTTTTGATAAATAGTTCTTTGATATCTTATTACCGCATGTTGAAGCCACTCGCAATCCAGATTGATGACAGAAGACATTTGTATTGTTGTAGGACAGTTTGGTTACCCACTTCATGTAAGGACAGGAAAATGTATTTGACTCCGTTTCCAGCGAGTGCTATCCATCTAATGCAATCCTTAGATGTAGCTGTTCTTGCACTTATGAAGAAAAAGTCGAGGCAAATATTGAATGAATGGAGAAAAGAAAGAGAATACCTTGGTTGCATTCCGAAAAATCGGTTCTCTGTATTGTTAAGTAGATCCCGCAAAGAAATTAGCGAGATGGCAACCTGATAAACAGGATTCAGAGCAATTGGTTTACATCCTCCTAATCCCATCGAAGTGTTGAAAAGGATTCGAGATGGTCTTGTTAAAAGAGAAAACTGAGACAGATCTGAAAGTGTTTTAGATGCCAGTTTGCCAGAACTAATCCAGGAGCACCGAGGAAGTGGCGAAAAAGAGAAAAGAAAACGGGGCAACAAAACACAACCAGTCACAAATGCGTGCGTTGCTGTAACTGCAAAAGTGTACGAAATTCCCTTGGGATATAGAAGTTGTTTTCCTTCAAGTTCAGCCAGGTATTCATACCAAGAATCTTCGGAAAGAAAATCCTGTTTCTAAGACATATAGAAGAAAAAATATTGACACGTCCACTTACCGCATTTGAAAAAGACAATGGTAAGATTGACTTGATACTATGTCTAAAATGAAAGTACTGGATCTGTGGTGCCTGTAACAATGGAAGCACATATGAATAGATGAAAACTTTGCTCCAGAATAATAACATTTAGCATAAAGGAACAATGCGATTCAATTAAATTTATATTCTTTCAATTTTCTAAAAATAATGTTTTAATTGAAAATTGTTAACTTTTTGGAGTTTAATTTTTGTTCTGTGTGTATTACATATCCTTAAAGTTCGTAATTCAAACAGTAAGGTGGGTATGATCGACATTTTTAATTTTTTTTTATCGTTTCATCTTTTATCTCGAAAAAATGTGCCTGAAACATGACCAAGTATCCCAAATTTACGATATAACAACTAGCACTAATACTGATTCAGACGAGGAATATTTGATGGATGAAAATATTTTTGAAATTGAATTAGATGATAGTTTTTTTCCTTTTGCAAAAAAGGTCAGGAGTAAATTCGATGTATAGTTCGGATGAATCTGAAAATGTTGATGTAGCTCCATCTACAGTTGATGTTTCGTGTTGTAGGGCAACCAAAGCTTCACATTGTGTACTGTGCGCTTGGGATCATTACCTTGCTGGAACCAACAATCGTCACACAGCCTCAACGTCTGAGCGCTTTGCTTCAAATTCGTCTTCATAATTTTAAGATAACCGTATTGATCCATAGTTGATTCAATTAACACAAGTTGGCCAAATCCTTCTGTCGCCATACACCCACAGAACACACACCACCTCCACCATGTTTCACAATCGGTACGAGATTTTCTTATTCGAGGGCAGTGCCGCTCTTCTGTCACACTAACTTTCTTCCTTCAATGCCAAATATTTAAAATTTGCTTTCGTCAGAGAAAAGGATCTGTTCCCAAAACTCTGGTGGCTTGTTTATATATTTTTTGCGAAATCCACACGTTTCTTCCTGATCACTTCCGAAATGTATTGCTTCTCACGTGCTTAGCGTGGGCGATATTCATCTCTCTTTAGTATTTTTCGTATGGTATCTGTGTGGAGGACCTTGCTAAAAAAAACCATACCAGTTACTCGAGAAGTCTTTTTAACCGCCTGCAAAACGTTTCTTTTTTCGCGTTCAGTCAGTCTAGACGGTTGACCACAACGAGGCTTTGACATAATCGAACCAGCTGTATTAAATGTTTTCACCACATACTGGACAGAGTGGTGAGTTCTGCCTACTATTTGACCAATTTCGCGACAAGTTTTCCCTTCAATCTTAAGTTTCAGCATAATTTTCCTCTCCTCAACACTGATTTCGCTTATTTTGGGCGTCATTATGTGTTCTAGTGCACAAACAATTTAAAAAAAACTGCACTCACTTTTAAACCCCATCAAAACTTAAAGTACAACTATTATCTTTTTATCGTAGGGTTAAACTACTATCGTAGGGTTAAACATTAACCCTACAATCATAACGTGAGTCAAAACGGCTCACATGCGAAATGTTTTTATCTGCCACTTTCCTAACACTGTATGCATCCCACTGTCTTTCCTAGCCTATTCAGTTCGTGATCAGAGGTGTCGAATGGTGCAGGTTCGTGGCAGGTAAGCATTGTAAAGATGTGGATATGATACTATAGTGAGTCAAAATGGCCCCACGTTATGAGATTTGTGTATTTTGAACATGTTTCGAAAATTTTTATTTGTTTTAGGTTTGAAAGTTTATTAATCTTCTAAAATACAATGACTTCGTCTCGGGCGT
This sequence comes from Stratiomys singularior, assembly GCA_954870665.1. Lineage (NCBI taxonomy): Eukaryota > Metazoa > Arthropoda > Insecta > Diptera > Stratiomyidae > Stratiomys > Stratiomys singularior. The sequence continues at coordinate 35,183,857 of OX940879.1, forward strand.
TGCAACACTTTCAGATGAAAGAATTTTTGGAGGATGAACCAGAAACTATCGATGTATGTAGTGAAGAAGAGAATAATTTAAGTGTAGATGACGTCCGAAGCGACTACGAGGATGATTTAGTGAATCACGCTACTTCCGAAGAAGATGCAAATCTAAGCGAAAATTCTCCAAATATAGCAACACAGCGTCCTTCAACTTAGCTGTCAGATCGGATAATTGTTTTATCGCAAAGATCCATTAAAGGAAAAAAACAACCATTGCTGGTCTACAGTAAAGGTACGCAATCAGTCAAGAACTTCCATTATAAATATTATACGATAATCAAGAGGGCCAACAAGAAATTGAAGGAATCGATCGGAACCACTGTCCTGTTTTGAAATTGTATTGTGGACTTATGTTGAGATTTGTCAGAAACTAAACAATGACTTATCTGCTACCTTCGGAGACACTAATTTTGACGAAATTAGAGCATTTATAGGAATTTTAACATTGACAGCTGCAATGAAGGACCATCATCTCACGAATGTTGAATTGTTTGACGTTTCATTTTCTGGCACACGCTACTTATCGATTATGAGTAGAGATAGATTCGTGTTTTCTTAGCATGACTGCGATTCGATGACACATCTCTACTAATCGTCGTAAAGATGTTTTTGCACCCATCAAAAAATATGGAATTTGTTTATTACCCAGTGTAGAATAAACTATTCTCCAGGATTTTATGTGACCGTCGATTAATAGTTATTGGGATTTAAAGGTTGATGTTCCTTCCGCATGTACATAGCAAATAAACCTAACAAATATGGCCTGAAAATTCCAATGATCTGTGATAGTTCGACAAAATACATGTTCGATACCAGTTCCTATTTAGGTAAGGGAACAGAAACAAATGGACTTTCACGTGGAGAATATTTTATAAAGGAGCTATCCAGAAACATGGGTCATGTAGGAATATAACCCGCAATAATTGGTTAACGTCCGTACCCCTGACGAAATCTTATCTCCAGGAGCCACATAAATTAACTATAATTGGTACAATGCGCTCAAATAAAAAGGAATTACCGGAAGAGCTAAAAAATACTAAGTCGAGAGCAGTCGGAACCTCCATGTTTTGCTACAATGGCTCACTAACTTTAGTGTTATATAAACCAAAACCTGCAAAGATTGTGTATGTAATGTCATCCTGTGGCGAGGACGGTGTCGTAACATCTAGGTCTGGAAAACCCGATATGATTGTATTATACAATGAGACAAAGGGAGGAGTTGATACGTTCGACCAAATGTGCTCACAGATGTCATGCAGTAGAAAGACAAATAGATGGCCTATGGCATTATTCAGACATTATTCATGCTGAATATGGCTTTTGTCAACAGCCACGTCATTTATTGCTAAAATATTATTTCAATTAAGAAAAAAAAGCCCTAAATAGGCGTGCGTTCAAAAAAAGAATTGAGTACTAACATAGCAAAGCCATGGATGGAGAAAAGGCTTCAAGTTCCTAATCTGAGTCGCAGGTTACACGAAAACATACAGAATGTTCTACCAAGTGCTTCTGCCCTGAGCTCATATACCAATATAGTTTTGTTGTATGTGATTTGACCAAAGGATTTTAGTTTTTGTATGTTTTCAAGAGAAATAAAAAAAATAAAAACCCATAAATTTATTGATTTCATTCCTTAGGCAAGTCTTAAAATATGAATTCATAAACTAAATTAAAATATGGAATAACAATAGCGCAATTGGTGCGAAAACAGGTGTGAATCATATCTCACGTTATGCTTTCAGGAGCATCAAACTGCGTTAAACACGGGGAATCCCCCGGTTTGTTTTGTACGAATACTTTTTCAGATCTATTGTGTTGCTACAAATTGATTATGTTTGGGTTTCAAGTCTTTTTAAATAGTAAGTATTATAAAACATACTGGGAATCATGCAAAAGTGTAGATTTTGCGATAATATAAAAGGAAGCATTCAAATTAAGTGAACATATCCTTTTTAATTCAACGATAACTTTGTTATCTTGCAGGTACGGATACTTTTTTCTGGCAAGTTTATTTTGGTTCAAGAAGCGAATCAGCATGCTGCAAAAGTAATAGAAAAAAAAAAAGAATACTGAGGCGATCATCCAGGATTCATAATTGGTAATCAACGAACTGCGGAGAAATGCGAAAGTGGGATATATAAATTTAACGATAACGATGGAAATTTAAGCAAAGGTAATCCAAAAGAATTAGTTCAAACGAGCTAAAGAAGGGTGACCTGGAAGCGCACCAAATCGGGCGTTATTTGCAAACGGAGAGATAAAACAGATGTACTGACCATAAAAAATACGCACAAATCTGAGTCCGTTAAATTTGCTAATCGAAACGGACAAGTCTCCATCAAACCCAACATTGTAAGGGATTACACAAAAGGTATCGCAGGTGTAGGGATCGTTGGGATCAATAACTGTCCTACTACAGTGCAACGAGTGCTAAAAACTCTTCGTTTGAATGAGGAAATAGCCGCAAACATTTTTGAAATGGCTGTTCATAATGCGCACATATTTTATTGTCAGGAACCGAACGCGCAAAGAATAATATCTCTTCAATTTAGAATAAAAATTTAAAATATTTGCTAAACGAAAGCCAAGATACATTCCTTAAATTGCAACCATCCACATCGAACAGCCCCGAAAAACAAAATTCCGTACATTATCTTGATGCTATTCCTCCAACACCAAAAAAGACAAATCCGACTCGAAAATATCTAGTGTGCGCAGCGAAAAACATTCGTAACGCGATTCGGTTTTACTGTCCAATCTGTCATAATAAGCCTAGTCCTGAGAAAAGATCATTAATTGACGTGTTATTTTTGTAATAAAATTTTTATATTATTTTTTGTCAAGTTATTTCCATGTGATTGTTAATATTTGCGAGCATAAATGATTTTCTCATTCAAAAATCTGTATGTTATAAAATATAGAGGGTAAGACGATTCCAACATTTGTATTTACGATTTACTCTGCCGAGTTCAAAATATTCCCAGTTTCGTATGTGAAAAACAAGAATGTTTGCAATAACTTATCATCCATTGTTGAGGATTGAGTAGATTGTTTGGTTTTTTTCTCTCCCATTTAGGTGATTCTGGAACGCAGTTAAGTCAGTTTGAACCGGTTCAGATTGAGAATATATCTGTTTTTCCTCAAAGCCCGTTCCCAAAAGTTTTACGAGTCATAACAATTGTCTTTCTATAGAAAATCTAAGCATTCGCAAAAAACTATGATTAACGTATTATTGTTTTATTATTTTAATAATTAATCAATATCAACAAGTAACCATATAAATCAATTTTTCCAGTCTTCAAGAAAACACATCACTTTAACGAATGCTCATAGAGATAAAAGATTTTATTGCATAAAGAGTATGTTAATTAGGATGAATTACATTTAGTTTTTCTTCCAACCCGTAAGCCACTACGACGCGTAATTATTAAAAAATTTCAATAAATATATTTTATGTAGCTTGATTGCATGTGCATGTATAAAATAGTAAGTAACGAGAAATTTATTTAATATTCGTAATTGTACATAAATATAAAATACCCTTAAATCACCCAAAAAGTCACAGTCCAAACGAAAAATGGAATGTTAAGTTATTTGATTACGTTTACTTCTTCGGCGATGAAAATGGAGGAACCCATCCACCGAAAGCTTTCTCCAACTCTTCAGCTACAGCCAAGCAAAAACGGTCATTATAACGTTTCGACACAACTTGCACCCCCAACGGAAGTCCATTCGCACTTAGGCCAAGTGGTACCTTGAAATATAGAAAATAATGAGTAGGACAATCGAATTATTTTGAAAACATCGTTATAAATCTACAAAATATTTTAAGGTGATAAGATCACATTTTTTATATGTTAAGTGTTGTAATGATTTCGTTGACATTCATTGCAAGCCGGCCATTTATAATCGGATAAGACTGAGTAACGTACTTTTGTTTTTTCTTATTCAAGGAGCGTTACTGATTAAAGCTCACGGTTACTATTGTCATTATCTTTGAGCTTATTTTCTTGACAATAGTTGTTATATTTATGGAAAGCATAACTACGTAAAATACACATACATAGGCATATTAGTTTTATGCTTTACAACACAGGTGCACTAAAGCGGTTGTTGTTTCAAGGCGTGAGCTATTCTCAATATTCAACTTGAAATTACTTACAAAACTAAATGCTAAAATGCATCCATTTCGCAAACTGACCACCGTTGAATTATAAATTATCAGTTTTAATGGGGATTGAACGATTTAAATCTAAATTATATTTACCTGTGTAGCCGGCAATTTTAAAACATTGAAAATGGAGAAATAATGGAAGTCTCCAAACTTAAATAACGGATAATAATGGAAAGGTGCAGTGCGAGGATAGCTAGGGAAGATCAAAACACCATTATCGCCGAGGATGTTACTGATTTCATCGCTTAGTCGTCGAGTGACTTCTTGTATTTTCGCTGGATTTCCAGTCGGTATGTAATCGTTTATCATTCCCATTATACCAGCCATTGTAAAATCACTTTTGTTGAATGCTTTCTTTGCGAGTTCCATGAAGGGGTTCGGGCTGACGCCATTACCCATAAGTTTTGAGAATTCGGCTGGCTCTTTTGTCATCCAATACATCCAGAGTTTAGGCGAGTATTCCAGTCCGGGTAATTGAATTTCTTCAACATTGTGACCCGCTATTGACGCAAGATGAGAAATGGTTCTGCGTATACAGAAAGAGAACATGAGAAAGAGAAAGAAAAATAAATGTTGTTTCATGCCTTATATATGTGACAGTTGATATGGTTAAAATCTTTCCACTTACCTATCCATTGCTTGTTTCATTTCCGTAGACATTGGACTAGATAGAAGAGCGTTATTTTTGGCCACATAATAATATCGTAGTTTTTTCACATCAATTTTTTCATTTAACTTGAGTAATTCAGCATTCCTCGGGCCGACAAGAATCTGTTGAAAGACAACAAACGGAACTCTGTTGAAATAATTCTGCAGCAAAAAGGACGTATGAATAAAATGGATGTATCATATTTTCCAGGTAGTCTCCCTGAGCCTACCCATGCGTCAATTGTATCATTTAACACATACAAATTAACCGACTCCACAAAAAAAATACTTGATTTCACGCTTGATGTGTTGATGTTTTTGATTTGTATTTTCCCGCCGGTTCGCGAGGATTGCGTATGAGCCAGTCGATAAATTTTGTTACATTCTCCAAAAGAAAATGTTTCGTGGCGCTGAGGTAAGCGAGCACCCAACATAAGAAATCGTAATCGAAGTTTAAAACTGTCGGTACGCTCTCATCACCAATAGACGAAACTAATGGTGGGGTTATTGTCAACAAGACAATCTGGTAATTTTTCGTCATCTAACAATCAAATGAGTAGAATAAACAACAAATTACAGTAGAAATCGGTTATAACGTCAACCAGTAGACGCCATTGTAAGTGATATACGTTATAACCGAGACATTGCAAAATTCAAAATTTCTAAAAATATTCAGATTAATGTAATAAGGGTCGCTTGAGTTAATAAGGTTCACAAAGGTTATTAATATACGCAAGCATTTTTCTTCTTACCGCTGTCTATATTTCATGTGAAGAGCATTATTGCTTTGCTTAGCATTTCATTTTCACTTTGACATACGATGACAATACCAGTTCCTAGATTTCATCTTTAGTGTTTAAGCGTATTCCACCCAAGTGTTCCTTGAATTTGGGGAATAAGTAGTCATACCTTGAACTAGGACAGGACTTTAGACGGTGTGGACCACTGCAGTCCAGATGAAATCTGTCAGCGGTTCGCGCGCTGGAACAAAGACTTGAGGTTGGGACTCTATTGTCATGGAGTAGCACCAAACCTTTGGACAGTCTTTCTCGTCGGTGCCTTGACACTCTTTGCACTCGAGCGGTGAGTCTCACTCACCATGTGATTTAATGCCACAACTCGAGAGGTGATCGTCGCTCACCACTTCGTTCGCTGCGGTAATTCGATCCGCAGCGGTGACTATTTACGTTTTGTTTCTTCGACGCGGGTTCCTACGCTCTTTGTGGGTAAACTAATGAAGTGTAAAATGATATCCCTTCAAACGGAGATAAGGGTTTCTTATCTGAAATTAGTGCGCAACCACGAACCGGACTGCATTTTCGGTCTCAGTTCGAACTTGACAGCTGTGGCGAAAAGACTAGAAAAGTTGAAGTTTCTGACCTCTATCACCATGGAAGGTAGTAGTGAAATAAGCTCGAGTGAAGATAACTTTGATTTGGAGTCGCTAAACGAGGAAATTACAGCTATATTCGCAAGGGTTGACGATAGAGAGAACGCAAGCAGTGATGATGATAGCGATGAAGTGAGGGGTGTAAGAAGACGAAAGATTCGAAGAATAGACAGTGAAAGTGATAGTGATAATGATGCTGCAGAGGAGCCACGATCCGACAGTTCTGAATGGATTAGTTGTCCAGAATCAGAAGAAATACCCTCAAGAATACCGTTTATAGCCGGCAATACTCCTGTAGGACCGCACGTACATGCAGACAAGAAAGAACCGTTGGACTTTTTCAAATTGTTTTTTACGGATGAACTCGTGAATGAAATCGTTACTGAAACAAATAATTATGCTAGAAGAAAGTTAGAGAACAAAACGCTATTACAGCATTCGATATGGCAAAATTGGCACAGTGTGACTACCGAAGAAATGTGGGCATTTATTGGCGTGATACTAAATATGGGGACAATGCCGTTAGCGAATTTACAAGAGTATTGGTCACGCGATCATGTCAGCTACATTCCTTTTTATTCAAATATATTTACTAGAGACAGATTCAACCAAATTTTTTGGATGCTTCATCTAAAAACAATCCCAACAACAAATGCATGTCAAAGAACACGTTTGCAGCTAGTAAGCTGCTTTCTTGAGTATATCGATTCCAAATTTTTGAGATATTTTACACCGAGTGAAGAAATTTGTGTGGATGAGTCCACTATAAAATTCAAAGGTCGGGTTTCATTTATTACTTATAATCCGAAAAAGCCAACTAAATGGGGTATTAGAGTTTACACAATGGCAGACGCAAATACTGGCTATATTTGTAGTATTCTTCCTTACTATGGAAGTATTACCACGGAGAAATTGGTGAGGCCCGACCTTCCGATATCAGCAAGAATACCGCTGCACCTTTATACGATGCTCCTGGAAAGAGTGCCTGGTAGCCAAGGACACCATATGTTCACCGATCGGTATTACACCAGCTTTATGTTGGCTGAGGAGTTATACAAATTGAAATGCCATTTGACAGGAACAATCCTAGTGCATAGGAAGCATTTGCCAACCGAAATTAAAAAACCAAAGTTTGGCACGAAATCAACAGTAGCATTCCGGAAAGGAAATACCTTAGTCTTACCATGGAAAGACAAGAGGGTTGTCACGTGCTTGACAAATTGGAATAATGCGGGAATAAGTTGTGTGAGAAGAATATTACGAGGTGGTGTTGAAGTTACCATCAAGAAGCCTAATGTTGTAATAAATTACACAAAACATATGGGAGGTGTCGATCGTGCAGATCAATTAGCCGCAACGTACTGTTTCTTACGAAAATCATTGAAATGGTGGCGTAAATTGTTTTTTTGGGGCCTGGAAATTTGCTCAATAAATTCATATATACTTTATAAAATGACTAAGCAGCAGAGAAGAGAACAGCCGCTTTTTCACTTGCGTTATGTGAAATCCTTAGTTCGGCAATTGACGGGAGATTTTTGTCAGACGCGTGCTCAATCTTCAACTTCAACCTCCAGTTCTGAAAACATCCGCTTAGATGGAAACCTGCATATCATTCTAACAGGAGTTAGGAAGGATTGGAAAGTCTGCTCTCAAAGAACTCAACATGGCAAAAGGCATCAAACAACATACTATTGTGATACTTGTCCCGAAAAGCCGGGCATACATCTCGGCAATTGTTTCATAAAATATCATACAAAGAAAAATTACAAGGACTAATGCTTATGAAATTATCTTAGTAAACCTGTAAACAAACATTAAATATTAAAATATAAAAGTTTTATATGTTACTTTGTGTGTGTAATCATTTTACGTTAGAGGTAGTAAATACACCAAATACCGCTGCGAAACGTCTCGAGTTGCTGGTTCGCCTGCGCGGTAACGGCCTCGAGTGCAAAGGGTTAATAAGGCCTCAAAAAGCTTAAATATTTTAAGCTTCAGTGAAGTTGAGTGACACCCTCCATCTGGTTGTTTTATTGCAATGGAAGTGACATGAAATACCTACGTTTCATCACCCATAACGATGGAATTCAACAATTCCTCCTAGTTTGTTTATATCTTCCGTAAAAAAATAAGTGTCAAAACTGTTCCTGCTTATGGTCGAAAGTCTTTAAATTGTGGTGCTGGAAATCTCAGTAACCCGAACAACTAATTTGCTAATGATGACCCTTCAATTTTCATGCAGAATGCTCTCGACTTTTGCAATAATTCTGTCCAGCGACTTTCTGCTTCGTTTTCCACCGTGAATTTAGGTGCGACCTCCCTTGAATCTTCTACATTGTATACGGACATATTGAACTACTTTGCATTATTCTCTATAAACTTCGAATTTGAGGAATTTGAATTTGAGGCTTCGAGTACCTCAGTATAGTGTTTCGAGTACCTCAAATTCACTATCGAGGTACTCGAAACATTTGATCAGAACTTCCGCACCCATGAGTCTTCGCTGAGTTAGCTTAGCAAGGGTATAAATCACTTACAATGTTGTAAGTGAAAATGGAAAAATTGATCTACCAAAACTTCTGAAATTGAAAAAAAAAAGCATTTTTATTTGCTTTCAAGGTAATCTTCTATCAACTTTTGTATTTTAGGTGAATGCTTAATTAGGTGTAGTCCTTGTTCCTAAGAGAAATGAGTGTGCGTTACTCTATCAATAATATTGTTAAAACTTATTAAGGTTGATACTGTTTTTATTGCAATACAAGCTTCCTCTGAGAAGAAATCTCCTCGACTTTCTCCTCTGGCTATTTCAGTTTTTAATCCATACCAGGTTTTGCTTCTAATGATCAACTAGTTAAAAATCTGAAGCATAAACAATTTAATTGTCAGTCTCTGTAACATCTTTATTCATGCTTTGTCTGGCAGAACAGTTGAACCCACAACGTAAGTTTTGTCCCTATATCTTCAGGTTCGTGATCATTTATCAATTTTGACACTTTTTGGTGTTTGGTGTTGGTGTTTTGGTCCACTGTTATGAGAACGAAGTAATGTTAGGGGTGAAAAACATAGCTACATTGTCGTCAATGGCATGTCTTCATATGTCATGCATTTGTCTAAATAAATAAAGTTTTCAGTTCCCACCTTTCTTAACATTCTGCGAAAATTCTCCATCATCAAACATTTTTATTATTATTGAGGACATGAGGAAAGTTTTCTAATTTTTGACACACCAAAGTTATTATTTTGAGGAATACATCCGTAAGTCATGCGTAAGAGGGGTTTTTGAAACAGAATTATACTCACTGAACCTTTTTTGGCACACTTTTTTTCTTTTTCTAAATCGTTGTATTTATGTTCTTGAAATAATCACTTATTTTCAATTCGATTTTCAACTCCCTTCAATTTTTCCCCCGCATTATAAATGCAAATTTTCCTCTGAGTGGATATCGTTGATAAACCTGACAAAATCTCGAAACCTATAAGTCGTCTGTCATCTCTTGCACAAGCAGCTGAAAAAGCGCATTGGAATACTTTGAATTAATAAATAGGGAAAAACATAACCCTCCACTTAATAGAACTGCAGTTCACTAGGCTATTCCAGATTGAATAGATAAGAAACAATCAGAAGATTTATTTATGTCTGACGTAGCGGAAGCAGTTGATAACGTCTGTCATGCTGACCCAATGGCCAAAATGCGTTTCTACTACGTTGAGAAAATCTGCGATTTATTTCTTAGAGCTTAAAAATTTCAGGTAAGAACAGAGAGATTTCTTTCTAATCTGAAATCGATTCTAGCTGGAATTCCATACGGATCGCCATTTTACCAATATTCTGTATAATTGGCGTTATATGTCAATATATATACTTTTTCTCACGCCAAGCAGAAATCATCCCGTCAAAACTGCAACAACCTATTAATAAATTTAGATTGCACACACAGTGTATTTATTTACATGGACTTCTCCGTGTTTGTCAGACGATTTGTTAGTTGATAAAAATGACGGAAAAAAGTAAATCAACGCATTGCGACAAGCTTTGCTAAAAATTTAGAAAGGTTGGCTCGGAAAATAATTGATTTGATGAAGAAGAACAGTGTACAACCAGAGTAAGAATAAAAAAGTCAAAGCAGTTTAAAGATGGCTGGCTACACATCATTTAGTGATTCTCGCTCTGTCCGATCTTCAAGCGCAAAAACATCATCAAGCGTCGAACATCTGCGTTTTGCGACTAGAGGATATCATTAGTTGTCTATGCGCGAATTGGAAAATGATCTTGAAATACAATTTCAACCGTTATTCCGGAATGATTTGTGTATATACGAAATTCTTCCCGAAATGGCGAACAGCAGAACAGAAGAATTTCTACTGTAAAATCGCTAAGGAAAACTTGGAACTCATTTCTAATAACGAGAATGCAGTCAAGACAACTATGACTGATAATGATTCATGGGTTTTTCGTCTAGGCGCGACTGTCTCCACCGGGGAAGCATTTTAAATCGCCAAGTCCTTCAACATAGAGTCAAAATGGAGGCAGTTTTTGTGTTTTCTTTCATTATAAAAGTGTTGTGCGCTATTTATTTGCTCTGAGAGGTCCAATGATCCACGAAACATGCTACTTTAAAGTATTGAAAAGATTGTGTGACGCAGTAAAGAGAAGACGACCACATTTTTGATTAGGCAGCTTAAAAAAAAATCCCAATGCCTTCATCGAATCTTGTGTAGGTGAATTTTTGACGAATCATCAAGGCGTAGTGCGAATCATTGGCTAACATAGATTTGATGTCAAAAAGAGACGATTGAAACTACAGACGTAGCCAGATGATTAGACTCCAGGCATTTTTGCGGTTTAGAGCAATGTTGAACAATGGTACAAGCAATTTTGCTGCAAATATATTTCGTTTGATGTGACCAACCCCAAAATAAATTGTACTTGCAATGCAGATGATAATGGTGGCACTGGTAACGTGCTGAAGGGAAATTTACGATAAGCGCGCGATAGAGACGCACTTTCATTATCGGTTGCAGATGCTCTAGGATAACTCACGTGATTTTGGTTTGTTAGCTGTGATTTTCTTTTAGTTTTTGCTGATGTAAACACAAATATGTAAACGGGTGGATTTTCCTGCCAGAGGTATCACAAACGTCTTTCTTTCAAATTAAAGCACTAACGGGAAAAAAACAATTTTACCCCTACCAAAAATATTTGGATTGGATGCAATCTTGAAAGAAAAAACGCAATTCCTAAAGAGAAATAACGGCTTAAATGCAATTTGCAAAACTACAGCTGCTCTTATAAGCAAATCCATGCGGTCCAACATCAGCTATAGACAATTTCGGTTGAAAAATGGTGGTCGGGAAAGCAAAACTACTAAAGGACTGGAGAATGGAGAGGAAACTAACTAGCTTAATAGAAATGTAATGCTTGGTGTAATAGAAAAGCCACACCAATTGCATACGTACGGTGTTGGTATTTCCTCGAAGACAGTGAGGCAGCAACTTTGCAAAGCGGATTTTAATACACGTATGCCAAGAAAGAAGGCGTCAATCACTCCAAATATGCGAAAAAACTCCTTGCGTGACCTGAGGATCATCTAAGTAAACCTCTCCAAAGATCGGGTAAGTATTCTAAAACATAAATTATGCAACCAACTATCACAAGTGTGCTAAGACAGTAACATCTAATTTGTACTTCGTTTCGTTTCTTTTTCATTAAGGTTTGTTTCAGCGATGAAAGCATTTTCATTTTACGCGAAGAAATTGCACAATATGGAAGAAGGAGGAAAAGTGAAGTCTTTAACTCAAAACATATTCAACAAACTGTTAAGCATTCTGTCCGAGTAATAATCTAGGGTGTGAAATGTTTGCACGTTTGTCCATATAACAAATGGTACCTTGCGACAAAATCAGTACTTAGCTATATTGAAACAACTTTTACCACAAATTCGAGACTGGTTCCCGAAGCAGGATTGTTTTTTTATGCAGGATAATACACCTTGCCACAAGGCTCGAATGGTTATCAATTTCTTTGCCACAAATCAATCAAAATTACTTTTCTGGTCAGGAAACAGTCCAAAGATGAACCCTATCAAGTATTTATAGGTGAATTTTGTGAAAAAGAAAATCGGACAACACACCATCAGAACGGGAGTTTCCTTAATTGAGAACTTAAAATTAATTTTAATTGTGAACTTGAAAGGATGTGTCAGACTTATTGAAGGTATGCTAGATAGGATAAAAGCTGAAGTTTACTAAAGGACTGAATACCAAATATTAAAATGTGATTTTCTAGTTTTATTATATCATTTTTGATTTTTGTACTCAGTTCAAGAAAAAGACTGATGGAGTCAAATCATTTGTCTACGTCGGTAATACAAGGAATACGCTGAAGCGGATTGTTTATTCAAACATCATTCACTGGATGATAAATTGCTGAGCGGATACATCAATGTCGAGATATGACGATGGCTCGATATTTTTGGGAAAAAATGTGCTAAGGACTTACTTTTTATCTGTAACTGACGTTGATTGACGAAGACAAAAAATAAAATATAAAAACACTGTATTGAAATTATTACACCTATTCAGGCTACAACCACATTCGATAGAAACACCATCCAACCATTGTAGAATCGAGTTATCCGAAGTATTTGGTCAATGCCTTGTTAGATTTCGAATACGGATATGAACATCGATCTTGTGCAAAAACATGCGACAGAATAGGAAAAATAATAGATTATATTATTAATATTCCTATGGAATGTATATAAGTTTTGTTGGAGGAGCAAAAAAAGTTTACTCACCGCCCAAATAAAAATATAAATCCCTTACTTAATTAGTGCTTCTTCTTATATAACAGCTGAGTGCAAAACATGTACGCAGATGAAATTGGAGCAACAGTGGTAATTAGACATAGCTATAGACATTTCTATCCATGAAAAGTCAAATTATGCATGTCCATAATTCCTCTTAAATCCCATAAACGGCTTTCGTTGTGAATTTCGCCGTCGATACTTCATTTCAAAATTATATTCATTATAATAATGACACTTTGGTAAACAGATTTCTGTTGAACTGAATTTTGGTTCAATTAAAGGATTTCGAAACTATGTTATTCATTGAAAGATGTGGGCGATGCTTATACAGGGTGATCTATTTAAGATTTGGAATTTAAATTGGTTACTAATGAACATTTGTTCAAAGTTAGGAGTTTATTAGAAAGATCGGACGTTTCAGTTCAGTAATGAAAGACTACATTAATCAAATGACTGCCATGACTAGCTTTACAAACTCCTTCGATCCGTCCAATTTGTACATTTTCGACTGTTTGGGCCTCTATTTCGTCAATGGCATCTTCGATTTCATATGTCAAGTCTTCAATTGTATTTCGACGGTTAACGTAACACTTGGCCTTAAAAAAAAGTCCAACGGAGAGAAATCCTAGCTTCGAGGTGAACAATTGACATCATCATGCGATTTGCAAGGGCAGTGCACAAAAGACCGATTGTTACGTTGGTTGTATGGCACGTTGCGATGTGCTGTTGAAACCAAATGTCGTCTGTGTCATCCTCTTGAAATTTGGGGAGCACAAAATGGCATAACATGGCGCGGTAATGACCGCCATTTACTGTAGTGGCACTTTCATGCTCATATACGAAGAAAAAATTGCCTAATATTGCCGCCAGATCGAAATCCAAACCCAGACAGCCACTCGTTGCGAATGCATTGGTTGCCCCAAGACGACATGTGGAGTTTTCCAAAACGATGATTTTACAGTACGAAGGCTCATCTTCGAGCAGGCGGTCCATGTCTCATTAAGCTAACCAAAGCGCATCGGATCATGCGAATTCAGCTCTTCCACTTATTGAACCATTACGCATTCGCCAAGATCTTTATGCAATAATTTTTTCAAAGAAATGGGTGAAATGTTGAATTTTTGAGAATGATGACGAGTTGATGGTTTTTGCGCACGCTCCGAACAACAGCAGCAACGTACACATTTTATCCAACAACGATCCAGTTTCATGAACTCGATTCACAAATTGATCCAGAATCTGCATTTTTAGCACATCCCTCTAGTCAAATTTCTTAGTTTGTGTAGAAGACTCGTTACTTTTATAATATTTCCCCAACTTTGTTCAAGCGAAAAGCTACCCATTTCATACATGTCAACTATAAAACTCACTTTCTATCACATCGAAAATATCATCAAACCTTCGAAGTTCGAAATAACCAATTGTTCCAGTTCAAAATGCTAGATGGCCCAGTCAGTATAGATCAGATTTTGTATGCTTTGCACAGAATAATAAAGTAATTAAATGGTAAATAGTGAAATATTTCATCTGCTTTTTATATTCTGGGTGAAAGCAAAATATTATTATGCTTTATAAGAACAAATTTCAAGCCATTTTTCAATATCAAAAACTATATATGCTATCTTACAAAGCCCCAAGAAATATTTGAATTAAAAAGACAATTTTAAACCAAAGGCCGATCATAATTTGACTTTCCAAACACCAAAATCTTCTACAAACTACACACCTTAAAGACTGGTAATAAATCACCAGCGAATTTAGTCATCGGACCAGCTGTTACCATCGTTTGTTCTTCATCACCTCGTCTAAATGTGCATCCTTTCATATTAATTGTTCCCGTAGTGGCTTTATGACCGAATATGCCACAATTGAATGCCGGTATACGAATCGAACCACCAATGTCAGTACCTGAGAAGTAAGTGTATAAAGAGGATCAATGAAACACACAATAAACAAAATACCAAAATACAAGATGATTGATTTATTATGTCGTTGATATATTCGTAATGTAATACAACATTTATGAAAACAAAAACAAAAACTCATTGCTAACAAGAATTAAAATTATACTATTAAATTGAACACTGCATTACAAAAACATTGTAACAAAAGTTTGACTTGACTTAATAAATACATATAATGTATAAAAATGCAAAATAAGTAACATTTAATTATTAACTTGTAAACAATTTGCTTCACGATAGACATTCAAGAAGTGATGAGCACATCGAAAGCTTGTATAGAACACAAGTAGATAAATGCATAAGAAATACTGGTAACTTTATGGAAATGTTGGTAAAAGGATTTGAAAATATATAACGATTTGCCATTATTCAGTTTGGATTGGAACTTTATATTTGTACGTTTTTTCTTAATTTTCTAATTAGTTATTTCGACTTAACCAAATTTGCACTGAGTCTTTAATTATTAGTCATAGAAAAGCTTATCGAAAGAAATAGCCAAAAGATTTTAAAGTGTAAATTTCAATTAAGCGTGCCTTGCACAGTTCAGAGTATTCCAATTATTTTATACCAGATTATGAAAATATTTGTTTTTTCTAAGACCAAATTTCGTCTAACTATTGATAAGAAAGTTCAATTACTAAATATCTTTGTTGCATTCTACTGTTTCCCGATGAGCTCCCTTTCTACTCGATGAACTTTTATAAGTTAGACCATTGCGAATTGGATATGCGCGAACACATGCCAAGTAAAAAAAACATTCACATGCGTCGGCATTTAGTTGCAAGATGCAAAAACTTTAGATTAAGGTAAAACTGACACCGTCTGGAAAACATTAGAACCTTTTCTAGAAAATCCTAAAAAAACCAGACACGGTGTCAGCAGATTAAAAGATTGTTTAAATAAATTCGATTGTGACTTTTATTACGTATTCCGATGTGAAGGCGACATTAAGCAAACAAAAAAAAAATATATAAATAAATGAAAATAACAATTAATTTTGAATATAACAATTAATTGTTTTGGTTAAGTTTTTTATATGTACCCATATTTTTTAATTAAAAGAAAATCATACGAGATGAAATAGAAGAATTAAATTAAAATAAAAACATTTATAGTTAGATTTAGGTATTAAGAGTTATGGAAACAGTCCCTAATTGTATGAACCCTCATAAAGAGTCATAAACGAATGCATTATCGCATTCTAAATTCTAATTCACTAATGGCATGCCCATCATAAACCCTGACTCACCTTTTCCAATATATCATGGTTTATGATTTTCGGCCATGATAATTAGGTTTTTCTACGAAGTACGTCTTCGTCCTACCATATATTAGTTAAGTAATTAAGGATAGATTAGGATTAACATGTATGTGTAAGAAATGGTTTAGTTGGTAAGATATAAATGTAATGTCTAGTCTTAAGATTTTCAGAATATACGTGAAGTTAACACAAACAGGTTGTGTTATTTTGTATTATTTAATTTTAAGTAATATTTAGTTAAATAATATTAGTAACAAACAAAACAAAAAAATAAATAAAAAAGTCTCAGAATAAAAATTTCCGCAGAAAAAAATATTCCCAGTAGCCAAAAAAAACCAACAAAATTTCTTGGAAGTTATTTGCGAGAAAATTTTCTATTGATATGATTCACTGGATTGTTGTGTACATATCGCTATAAAAAGAAAAGAAATTGTGAGATATGAGACACTCAATCAATAGAAGAGACGAGCAATGAATAGAAGTATCAATCAAGAGACGATCAATGGATAGGAGTATCAATGTATAGGACACTCAATCAATAGAGGAATCAATCAATAGAAGAGACGAGCACTGGATAGGAGTATCAATAAAGGATCAATAGGAGTATCAAGAAAGCTGTTTGAAGTTTTTAGCCCCAGAAGTCCGCGAATCGCCAATTCACAAAGCCCAAGAGAACAATAAGATAGTAAGCAGGCAGCAGAGGTGTTCAGGACGCAGCGCAGCTGAATTCCTTGACGTCCCGCAATCAAGCAGAGGTGGTCAGAAGTAGCGCAGCAGAAGGAAGTTAAGTCCCGAAACCAGCTGAGGTGGAGATTCGTGCTAGAGGAAGCACTATCAGAGTCAGCACCGCAGAACAAGTGAAGTCCCGAAACCATTTGTGTTGGAGGAAGCAGAAGTGATCAGAGGTAGCGCAGTGGAGATTCGTGCTAGAGGAAGCAGAGGTGGTCAGAATCAGTGCAGCACAATTCAGAGTTGGTCAGAATCAGCGCAGCACAATTTACAGGTGGTTTGATCCTTTGGTATTTGATCCCTGTTTATTTATTTATGAAGGATGAACGAATATTTATGAACGTTACGTTGTTTCGAAAGCGTTGGCGCCTATTATACGCGTTACAAGAGTTTTGTATTTAAAAATAATTTTATAAGACCTTATTAATTACAAATTTATAATGTCGACGAAAACCCATAACGTTGCATGACGATTTAAACGTCATACTGTGAACAATCAAATGCAATGTTTGTCCCTAAACGCGTTAGTTTGCACATAGCGTGCATTAATTTACATAGAATTTTGCGTGTTTGTCAGATTTCATTGTTGAGAAAAATAAGAGAAAAAAAACCAATGAATCTGCATGACGTTTTGCTTTCGTCTTCGAACGAGTAGCTTCAATTCATTTGATTTAAATAATAAGGCATTTGAAGAGGAGTATATGAGAAAAGCAAGAACAAAAGAGCGGTCCAAGCAGTTTAAAGATGGCCGGACGTCAGTTAGCAGTGATTCTCGCTCCGGGTGACTCCAGCGCGATAACATGAGAAACCGTCCAATATGTGCGATTTGTGACTAATGGAGATCTTCAGTCGAATATGCGCGAACTAGAAAGTGATCTTGAAATACCAAAAACTACTGTTTGATGCGTTTTAACTTTTAACGGCACAGGGGTTTCAAAGTGAAACCACAGTTTAAAACTAGAGTTACGGAACCCGTCAATTTGACGGAGTTCAAACTTTGCAATGAAATCTTGATCAATTTCAACCATTTTGCATTGTAAATTAATCATTTTTTGCAAAGAATTTATTTACAATGTTTTTATTCCTAAGCGTTCTACTTTTTGAAATTCATATGTGGTATACCTATCTGTACGAGATCCTTCAAATTGACGGGTGCGCTTATATCGAAAATAATCCTTGTATTTGAATATTTTGTTCTGCTACGGAACTGTTTTTTTCTTGTCGCCGAAAAGAACTCAAGATCAAGAAAAGATCTTCGGTATGCATGCTGTACTTACAGTGTACGAACATTTCAGAAAGACATGGTAGAAAGCTTATTAGGTATTATTGTAGGTATTTAGGGTAATAGAATTAGAGCACAGTATGTTTATATTGACCAATCCCATTTTCCTAGTAATCATGTGTAAATACAGGATATGTAATAAGATATTGGATGTCTGACCGCGCAATTGTGCGGGCGTGTGTTGGCAGTCGTGCGTCGATGATTTGTATATATGTCGAACATTTGTAAAACGGTGATGTGCATTGTGTTGTGTCGGGACAATGGCGCCGAATCGTTGGAAAAATGTGCCGAACTTAGTGACACGTAATGTTGACTTTTTTAAAATTTCGAAGGAAAACGAGAGACTGCGGGCAGAAGTCAAGGAAATGTCAAAGATGGTGAAAAAAATGTTGGCCCCCGCCTATTAAATGGGGAAGATATTTCTGAAGCCTGCTGTCAATGGCTTAGGGGGATTTTTCGGCCATCTCCACCTCCAAGACCCAGGCGACCTTTGCAAAACAACAGACCTTTTCCAGAACAAAATAAGAGCATACCTCGAACGGAAAAACGCCATCAACAGAAAATACAGTTTACGCGAACACAACACCAGTTCCGCAAGAACATGAGTAGGATGGCAAAGCAGATCCTAGATGGTAAAAATGACAGTAGACCACTTGGTCTCAAGAATTGCTACAATATTGGGGGCCTATATTAGCTAATGCCTCAACTAATTATCATTCTATTGTGATCCAGAGCCATTCCTCACTCGAGTTCATAGCTGACCCCGTCACTTGTGAAGAGGTGGTGGCAGTGCAGGTACCACTCGCGTCGGCTTGTGGAGTTGATGTCATTACAGCCAGGCAATGGAGGGCAGTACCATCCACGATCAAGGCACTGTCCTTCAATATAGTTCTGCGTATGGGTGCTTTTCCGGCAGAACTATTGCAAAGCAGGACGGTTTTCCTACCTAAGAAGGACCGGAGAAGAGCTCCTGGTGTCTTCCGGCTAATAAGCATCAGGAATGTAGTGGTTCGCCATTTGCACAAGATACGAAGATTGCGAAGCTTATTGATACGAGGCAAAGAGCATTGGATGACGGCTGCGCTGAGAATATCACCACATTGGCTTCGTTGTTGCATTCGGCGGCGGAAGTTGAAGGAGTTTCATGTTTTATCTCTAGAATATTCTAAGGCGTTAGATACCATAAGCCATGGGGCTGTTGCGTCTATTCTTGGGAGTCTAGAATTACCGAAATCGTTCGTGAATTTCATCTCCACGACATACTATAGAAGCCAAACACAGCTTGAAGTAGAGGGCCAACGATCTGAGCCAATTATTTTGACAAGGGGAGTTCGTCAGGGCGACCCTCTGTCTTCTTATCTCTTTTCTCTGGTGCTGGACAAGGTATTGAAAGCACTTCCCAGAGAGGTAGGGTATTATTTGAGCGGAACCGTAGTTAACTCGACTGTGTATGCCGACGGTATCCTTCCTATATCCTCAACTGAGGCTGGCATGAATAAAATGGTGAGAATAGCAGAACTGGAAGCAAGAAAGTTAGGGCTAGAATTAAATTCTGAAAAGTGTCTTGCCCTGTCGATTCTTCCGGCAGGAAAGCAGAAAATATATAAGGTATGTACCAGGGCTAAATTCCAAATTGAAAACGGTACAACCTTAAAGCAGTTAACTCCTTCAATCGAGTGGAAGTATTTGGGTGGCGATATCAGACCGAAGAGCCCCAAAATACCAGGGAAGACCCTTTGCAAAGATCTTCACAAAATAACAATTAAAGGCACCATTAAAGCCCCAACAGCGGTTATAGATCCTCCGCTCTTTCTTAATTACACGCTTCTATCATGGGCTTGTTTCGGCCGACGTAACCTTAGGTGAATCAAGGGCACTCGATCGGCAAGTCCGTGAGGCTATTCGAACCTGGCTCAGACTCCCTCACGATATCCTCAATCCTTATATTCATGCTGCCATCCGTGATGGCGGTATTCGTATACCATCGTTTGAAACGACGATTCTATGTCTTATACATCCCGTATGAGTAACATGGAAGAGTTGACTTTCCCCGCTTCAAAGGCGGCCTTCATTGCGGATTTCGTCCGGCAACAGATTGAATGGGCAAAGAACGCCTGCACAGCTCAGTTGACGGACATGAGCTGCGCGAATGTAACAAAACAAATATTTCAAACACCTGAGTTGACTCGAGGAGTCATTTGATACCTGGCAGGGGCTATGTCCAATACCACCATGTCAATATCAACTGCTTACACGCATAAGAACTTCACGGAGAGTCCGAAGGCTCGAATATGAAACAAGATGCAGGGCGGGTTGTTCGGTGACTGAGACAAGTACTCACGTCATCCAGGCATGCGATCGCATCCACGGCAGGCGTATCTTGCGCGGTATGCAATATTCTCGCATCGAGTCTGCGTGACAAACGTCGGTAACAAGTAAAAGGGACACACATTCAGACCTCTTGTGGTATACGTAAGCCAGACCTCATTGCTCAGAAATAGGATATAGTAAAAGTGTTGGATTCTGAAGTGGTCAGTGGCGCTGTCCAATTTGTTGAAGCCCATAAAAGGAACGCTAGGTACTATGGCGGTAATACCGATGTAGTAACTAAAATCGCTGAACGCTTTAGTGTTCCAAAGGACAACATCTCCTTCTCGACGTGTAGACTTTCATGGCTCGGAGTATGGTCCATTCGACCGGCCACCCACTCGGTGGATATGGGACTGCCCCGTAGCGTTTTGTCGTCTTTGACTTCAAGAGTGCTTATGGGTAGTCACATGAATTGGACGAGGTAGAATAGAATGGACGACTTGGAATTAGATAGACCGGTGTTGGATGGACGTATTTCTCGATTTCTTTTTGAAGTGAAAACTTCTTTAGCACCGTTGTGATCTGAAACTCGATGAAACGAAAAAGCGACAGTAAAAAGAGACAGATACATAACTCCATAGGATTTAACGTGCGAGAGAATGACATAGGAAGCATTATACAGTGTTTCGTATATTTGTCATCTCCTCTTTGTGCGGTGCTTCGTACGCTCTCCTGTAGTGTCTACCGAGATATAGTGGGTGCGTGTTACGAAGCTTCGGAAAAGGCATCACAACAACCGTAGTGTATTGTACACGTGTATCATTTACATATTCATTTTATTGTTTGATAATAAAATTTTTCTAATATGCCGAAAGTGAATGCAGAATATTGTCGTGATTATCGAAAAAAAAGAAGAGAAAACAAAACTAAAAAGACTGCAAAAAGTTCAACGGAACGTGTTCGTGAATTTCGTGCACGCCAAAAGGCGTTATTAAATGTTAAAAATAATAGTTTTAATACGCGTAATAATAATTCGACTGTTCAAACAAGTGAAAATGATCATAGTAAGTACTTAAATATTTTCTAATCAACAGATTTCGTCCTTAATACGTACTGCTTGTACATCACATGAATAATTACCATACATCACGTGTGTAACCTCATTTGTTTTTCTTTTCACATGATACTCAGACAGATATTTTAAATGTGCAAGATGATGCCTTAATTGATCATCATATTGTAAATAATAATTGTAAGTACTCAAGTGAGTAAAGTTTCATGAAATTTAAATTAGCGTGTATTGAATAATTTTCTGAATTTTTTAAAAAGAGATGTGTAAAAAACATTAAAAAAAATTAATTTAATTTAATTTTGAAATTCAATTAATTTAAATTTATACATTTAAATTGTATTAAATTAAATAATTAATGAATCCAATTTTATTAATTAATTAAATTAAAAATCAAAAAATTAAAAATTAAAATTATAAATAAAAATTGAAATAAAAATTGAAAATTGAAATTAAAAATAAAAATTAAAAATAAAAATTAAAATTAAAAATTGAAATTAAAAATAAAAATTAAAATTCAAAATTAAAATTACAATGAATTCTGATATCACATATTACGAATTGTTTTTAGGTGCCCCTCAAGTGGATGTACAGCCAGCAACTCCTTACTCACAATTTCATCGAAATAAAGTTGCTCATGAAGAATTTAAAAAAAAGTTTTTTAACAATACATTCGGTCATGCGTGCTCCGTTTGTGAACGATTGTGGTTCAAACAAGATTTAAAACCACCCCGCGCAGAAAATGAAGAACTTCTACGTGTAATCATTGAAAACTATCATACAAATGAGGATATTTTACTGTGCTCCACGTGTTTCCAAGCAATCGAGAAACAAGTAATTCCAATGATGTCCAAATACAACGGTTTCAAATATGAAACGATACCTGCGTCTTTACCACCACTGGATTTAATTTCTGAAAGACTTGTCTCTCCGCGAATTCCATTCATGCAAATAAGACGATTGCGGCACGGCCATGGGCAATACGGAATTTATGGTCAAATTATTAATGTACCAGTCGATGTGAACAATATGGTGAAATATTTGCCTCGGAATATTAATGATGATCATTGCATTAACGTTCATATCAAGAAAAAAAAAATTCACAAATCAAGCTACTTAGTGGGGCTGGTAAATAAAAGAACAGTTCGTGCATGGCTCCAGTACTTGATAAAAACTCCACTTTATTTATTATACGATATTAAAATTGATGAAAGCTTTTTTAATGACAATCATATTGATGAAATTAATCGAGAAGAAATAAGTGAAGATATACCGATTGAAGAAAGTCTCACTGCACAACAACATACTCTGATGTGGAATGATGACGAGTATTTACGGATTGCACCTGGACAGAATAATCTTCCAAAAAGTATAATGTTTGATGAACATGCTGAAGAACTTTCTTTTCCATCGATTTATTTGGGCCATTTTCGAACATTCAGAGAGGGAATAAATGCAACACCATTTACAATAGCGACTAGTGAATTACGGAGATCAGACCGGCGTGGAGTTACTCCATATCATTTATTGTACGTTGCTATGAAAATTATGAGGTTAAGAATTCGTGATTCACTTACTATTGCATTCAAGCATGTGGGAAAACATACGAACATTACACGGCAGCAAATTGAATCAGAAGAGTATATTAATAGTTGCATCGAAAGTAATTTGGCTTTTTTGCGATCAATACCAAATTCAGTTTGGTATTGGAGCGAACGAAAAAGAGATCTTTTTGCGATGATTCGACAATTGGGAAAGCCTACGATGTTTCTTACTTTGAGTGCCAATGAAATTGGATGGAACAATTTACTACAATTACTGTATAAATTAAGACATAATGGAGCTGAAATTTCAACAGAAGAAGCTGCGTCACTTGATTATATAACTAAGACTACACTTGTGAATGAAGATGCTGTGACATGTGCAATATATTTCCATAAATTAGTGAATATACTATTGACTACTCTCCAATCAAAGAAAAATAGCCCATTTGGAAATCACCATGTTGTCAACTATTTTAAACGTATCGAATTCCAACATCGTGGTAGTCCTCATGCACACATTTTATTGTGGCTGAATGATGCTCCATTAGATGCACTTAATAGGGACAAACAAAGTGCTATAACGCTGATCGATCAATTGATATCAGTTTCTTCAACGGAAGCTTCTGGATATATTCGTTTGCAAACTCACAAACATACATTCACCTGCTACAAAAAAATTAACGCCAATCAACCTCAGAAATGTCGATTTGATGCTCCATTCATGCCATGTAAATTCACAACGATATTAAAACCGATGCAGAAAGATCACCCAGGATATGCCAGTTATGCTCAACGTTATAAACAATTACAAACCAACCTTGAGAACAATGATTACGAAAACATTGAATCTTTTTATGATAAAAATCAAATTTCTTCTGATGAAGATTATTTTCATATTCTTGAAGCTGGAATTACTAGACCTAAAGTATTTTTAAAACGACAACCAAATGAAAAATGGCACAACCCTTTCAATCCTTTCATTCTCAATGTATTACAATCAAATACAGATATGCAGTTTATTATTGAGGAATACTCTTGTGCCGCATACGTTGTTGAATATGTTAATAAAACTAATAGAGGTATTAGCAACTTACAGCGCCAAATTCTTGAAATAATGAATGAGCATCCTGAGTTCGACATAGTAGAAATAACAAGGAAAATGAGTGTAAATATGCTCAATACTGTTGAATTAACGAGTCAAGAAGCCGCGTGGTACTTACTTCGTGAACCAATGTCCAGAAGTTCAGTGTCCGTAGTTTATATCTCTACCGTATGGCCTATTGAACGACAGCGTATTAAACGAACACAAAAAGAATTAGATGAACTGAATACCGATGGGAACTCAATAAATATTTGGAAGGAAAACTGGTTTGATAAATATGAACAGCGGCCAGAAGAACTCGAAGAATTATCACTTGCACAATTCGTTGCTAACTATACTAAAAATTTACAAGGAATTTATATTCGTCGAAAGCAACAGCGCATCATTCGATATAGAAATTATGACATAGCCTCAGATTACAATGAATATAAAAGGGAAATGGTGACTCTGCACGTTCCATTTCGTAACGAAGAAAACGACATTCTTGAAGAGATGAAATTTATTAGAATTTATAATGAAAATGAAAATCTGATTTTGGAACGTCGTAAAGAGTTCGAATATGAATTAGACATTAACAAAACCATTGAAATTTGTCAAAAACTATGTCGTGAAGATGACCAAGGGGATGATGACGATGAGGTCCATGATGTTGCCACCAGATTTCCAGAAGCTAATCCATTTCAATCACTTTATGACAATCCAGATTCGAACGTAAACAGTGATTTACGCTTAGCGACACTAAATAAACTTGGTGCCATTGCCAAACGAAAAGAAAATCTAATGCCTAATCAACATTATTATGAGCTGATGAAAATGGCAAACCAAAAACAAAAGGATCTTTTGATGCATGTTATCCATAATCTTCAGTTAGAAAATCCTTCTCCGTTGCAAATATTTTTCACAGGCCCTGCTGGATGTGGTAAAACGTTTGTGATCAGACTCTTGATGGAAATTTATAATCGTTATTCGGATAACGATGGATTTTGTAACGCTTATATCACATGCGCTTCAACTGGCAAAGCTGCTGTAGCGATTGATGGGACAACAATCCACACTGCATTAAAGATAAGTCTTTCGAAGTTACTTCCTTTTTCAATTGAAGTAGCACAACAATATAGATCACTGTTCAAATTCGTTCGTGTATTGATTATTGATGAAATCAGTATGATCGGAGCCGAGTTGTTGTCTCAAATAGATTCAAGATTAAAGCAAATTACCGGTAATTTTCAAGTAAACTTTGGAGGATTAGATATAATTTTGATCGGTGATCTACGTCAACTACCGCCGGTTCGTGCTACACCGATTTACAAGCAAATAAAGCGAAAAATGGCAGGACCAACACTATGGCGAGGGTTGAAATTCTTCGAACTGAGCGAAGTAATGCGACAAGCCAATCGAACTTTCTCAACAATATTAACAAAAATTGGTGATGGGCAGCTGTTAGACGAAAACGAGTTGGAATTAATTGAATCACGGTTTTACTCAGAATAAGAGGTTGAGAGACTTTGTCCTGACGGTATACGATTGTTTTTCCAAAATCATTCAGTTGCTACATATAATAATAAAGTTTTGAACTCTGCAATTGGAAAAGTTATTTCAGAAGCAACTGATGTATATATAGGTTGTAACAATATTGAACAGCAAGCATCTATGCGTCAAAAGTTAAACAAAATGTCAACTATTGATACAGGAGGTTTGCCTTATGAACTGACACTGGTTATCAATAAACCATATATCATAACAACTAATATCGACGTGTCAGATGGATTAGCGAATGGTGCGACGGGAAAATTGATTTATATTGAATATAATGACAAAGGAGAAGTAGGTCGTTTATGGCTGGAATTCCCTGGTTCTCCTAAAACTGGCGAAAAAATCAGAAGAAAAGCCGCGGCATTAATACAAAAGCAAAATCTTTCTCTACTGGCAGTACCAATAGCGCGAAGAACATCCTCTATACCATTAGTACCTAATAAAACAATAATTGCAAAACGT
This sequence comes from Stratiomys singularior, assembly GCA_954870665.1. Lineage (NCBI taxonomy): Eukaryota > Metazoa > Arthropoda > Insecta > Diptera > Stratiomyidae > Stratiomys > Stratiomys singularior. Next base: position 35,210,178 of record OX940879.1, read on the forward strand.
AACCATTTCCCACTAGTTGCTGCTTGTGCGATAACAATTCATAAGTCCCAGGGAGGTACATTCGGTGAAATTGTATATGAATATGACAAAACACATGCTCAGCAGCTCCTGTACGTCGCACTATCACGAGTAACGTCTATTGAAGGCTTACATATTGTTTCAAAAAAAAAAATGATAGAATATTTTATCATGGCCGAAGAGCCACAGTATCCACAATTGAATTGCGAGATGAGTTTCAACGGTTGAGCCTGAATCGACTTGAAACTATTGAGAAATTATTGTATGATTTCATAAATACAAGGAAAGGATTGTCGCTGTATACATTTAACTGTCAAAGTTTACAAGCTCATGTGCAAGATCTTCAACTTGACAGAATAGCATTATTCTCTCCGAGACGTGGATGAATGATGAAAACATTGTAAATATTCCTAATTTTGATATTATAGTTAAATATAAAAGACCACATACGAGGGCCGGCGGAGTTGCAATCTACCACAATATAAATGATGGAGCCCGTGTTGTTACTCCACAAATGGAACTCAATGCACAACAACTGGAATCATTATCTGTTCAGCTTTCTAAAGTAGGAGAAATATGTGCTTGTCAAACCAAATTGTATGATAGTAATTCAGTATTAATTGTGGCTATTTACATTTCTCCCAACCAATCAATAAAAACAATTATTGAATTCATCCACGAAAATTTAATAAAGTACACACCGGAGGTATCGCGAATTCTCAAAAAAGATTACGATAAAATTCCAATGATTTTGAGTGGAGATTTTAATTTAAATTTTGCATTAGATACAGCGATCCCTTTGATCGAGTTTCTGGACAACAAATTTCATCTAAAAATGTGCAGCAGTCGCACTGTATCCACAACAAGATCAAAAACAGTAATCGACGCAGTATTCCAACATTATATTAAACAAATCGAAACTAAAGTATTCATTTCATATTTCAGTTATCATAAGCCTCTCATATCATTCATCGAAAATGAAAATTCGGAGTCTGAATAAATTGCTGTAATACGTATGTAAATAAAATCAAAAATTATTTTTAAACTTGGTACCGATATTATTATAACTAAACCCTACAATTATCCTACTCTTAAAATTTTACACTCGTCTTGATATATTAAAGTTCATATTTTTGAAGGTTTCACTTCTATCGCGTGTGAACTGCACGCATGTTTTATTTTTCTTTTGGGACTTTTGGGACTCTAACACCGCTGATGGCCAAGGAGTAGGGGTTTGTAGTGAGTAAGAATCTCACATTGCCTATGGACGCGACTTGAATTAACCAGTCCATAGGTGCCTGAAGGTGAAGGTTTTCCGCTACTTCCCTAAAAAAAGGGAAAGAACCCATCCGTATGCATTCAAGGATATTACAGGACCTATTGCCCATACTAAAAGAAATATTATGGTGGGTTGCATGCTTGGCGCTTTCGAATTGATAATTGACAAACATATAATGCAATACATAAGATTGCACTGAAACCGATGCACGTCGCAACTTGAAAACAGACTGGATAATCACAATTCATGTATTAATTCATTCTTCGTAATTATGGAGTTACGTAGTTTTATAGGAGTTCTGTATGCTCGGGGCGCATATAAAGCGAGCCCGTTAAAAGCTTCCTATTTATGGTCGAAAAAAAGAAACCCATTGACCAGATAAATTTACAGAAATTTTCCATTCAGACGCTTCGATAAAAAAACTAACGATAGAAATAAAATAAACGATAACGATAGAAAACAAATAAAAACCTCGCAAAAGATGAACAGTTATTTCCGACGAACGCGCTATGAGCCAAAGACAAAGAGCCAGTCTCCACAGTGGAAGCATTCTGAATCAACAAGGCCAAAAACAGCAAAGTAATATACGTTAAAGTCTGACAAGCAATCTGGATGTAGTGCTTTGCCAGCCAGTGTATAGTCCCGATATAGTTTGTTGTGAATTTTGGCTCTTTACTTCATTTAAAGTGCCGCTCAAAGGAAATTGGTTTAATGAAAAAGAGTTCATATAGTGGCTCACACGTCCAACCCTATGGCAAGTCCCACACAAAGAAATCCAATTCAAAGATGAATTGTTGGATGTAAACAATTCGATAGGAAAAACATATTATGTATCATGATTTATTTAAAAACCATAAAACGAAAATTGTTAATTCAACAAAATAATAATAATAACTCCCGCGCTCAACTACACGCGATTAACACTAAACCTGCCCAGTTCGGGTTAACGTAGAATTGTGCGGAATTCATCCCAAAATGGCTAGCGCTAGAATAGATCTAAAATCGCTTTAAAATCGTTTTAAAAATCGCTCAGGACAATTTGGAAATTGTTTCAAATGACGAAAATATACTCAAGAAGATTATTAGGCTAGTTTTCACAGTGGAAGCATTCTGAATCGCCAAGGCAAAAAAAATAGCGTCAAAGTAGAAGCAAAGTTATGACATCATGGTGTTGTGCACCACTAATATGCTCCGAGAAGTCAAACGATCACTAAAGAATGCTACGTTAAATTGTTAAAAAGATTGTATGATTGTATAAAGAGGAGACGGCTACATTTTTGATCAAGTTGTGATTGGCTACTTCAACACAGCAGTTCAATTCAACCTTGTGCAGCAACATTCGGCGAGAAACCTGGATGTAGTGCTTTGTCATTGTCAGTCACTGTAAAGTCCCGACATTACTTGTTGTGACTTTTGGCTCCTTACAGCTCAAAAGACATTGCTTTCATGAAAAAGAGTTGCACGAAACTAAAGTAATGTGAAATGCCGCAAGTGCCAACTGCTTCAGGGAGCGGAAACACCGCTGGGGGTGTATTGTTCAATAGAATGATACTATATTGAAGGATGTTGTCATCACAGCTGATGACAAGGATTGAAAGCGAAACTTGTGGCAGGCCAGGTTGGTAAGGATGCGTTTCAGATATTTGTAGCCAGCAGCTTCTCCTCGATGAGCTAATGAGAATTGAAATATATATTTATTTCGCTCTTCTTGTTAGCTCCACAGTGTTAATGAAATATCTTAAAGAATCAGAGCCAATGACAGGATATCAAATGACAATGGAAAACAATTACGGTTGAGATTTGAAGAAATGGGGTGTAAGACATCAAAAGATCAAACTTAGACTTAGTGAGCCGCAATGAATCGAGTGTGTATGAGGATGCCGAGTAAGCATTATCCGCCCAACTGCGATTTCCTTCTTTAATTTGAAGAAATCTGTAGCCAAAGCATATCCATTGTTTAAGAGAGTGAATTTGCCGTGAGTGGTTTCAAGAGTTTACAAACGGTAAGTTTTGGCGTCGACGACAAGGAATATAGTCGAATGACGAAAGTGTTCGATGTTAAGGGGTTAGAAGCATAGCGCTCCCCACTGTTTCAAATGCGATAAACATTGTCCTGAGCCCAAAGAAGCGGAATATTCAAATGAAAAACGAAGGAAGGAGAAAGTTAGTCACTGCTTCCTTCAAAAACACCGCTGGAAGTGGGGTTTCCATTTGCTAACATAGCAAGGGTTGCATCCAAACCATCTACAATTCAGCCTCTACGGCAAGCCAATACGTGTAACAGCCAACAGCAGTAAAAAGAAAGAAATTCCGTTATTTACAACGACTGCAACCAATTCTTCGGTTGTGATTTGTTCACTCTCATTTGCAAAATGGATTCCTTCATTCCATTCACAATCTATTAACTCACTAAAACTCACTGAGAAAACGGAAGCCTTCAAAATATGCTGTCATAATGACCTCCATCCTCAACATGTGTTCGATTGCTCCGCGATATAAATGTAATTCTGGCCAGGAATGCTTGGAATACTCTCAGAATAACACTGATTCAAACTTATTTCAGTCATCCTTAGTTCCTTTTCGTCTGTGTAGGGTTAATAATAGATGTATTAAAATTTTTTAAGATATTAGACATTTAATGTCTAAATGTCATGCCGTCATTTAACATTGAATTGTCCAAAAAACCAATTCATGAGAATGTTAGCATTGCAGGCAAGATGGTATCAATTACGAACGTATGGTTCTTATTATTCAATATAGGCAAGCAATATTGTCAATGAAGCAACAAGACCCTACAAATCTACGCTAAACTTAAGGGAATCTAATAAATTAGTTGTTAGTCTTCACTGAAGATGAAATAAAAATGATAAAGCTTAATAAATTCATGTTTTTTTAACACGGTACTGATATAAACACTCAATTTGCGGTTGCTTCGGCCGCTGCTGCGGGTAAAAGGGTTTAAACATAATAGAAATTCTTCAGCTGAACACATGCTGCCGATTTTTGAAGATTTATCGACTTTTGGATTAAGGCGAGGCGTCTTGAGGTTTCAAACTCAAAACGCGAACATGTCGTTCGACCGTTTTGTTTGGAAGCTAGCTGGATTTATGAAATTTCACCCTTTATTCAACGTTCATCTTCAATGACGGTCCCCATTTCGAATCGAAGATTTTGAACGAGTTTGGGGTGTATTCCGGCAAGCAGGTCTTAGTGTATCTTGGTATTGTTAACAAGCGCCGTGTCAGCAAGCAAGCATCATCGACGATTATTTGGTAGTTCGGTAACTTCGTAGGCAAGAAAGGGAAGCACAAGATTATTTGTCTGAGAGAAATGAATGATTGGCATTATACAAGGAATGGCTGATCAGTACTCCATCAAACGTGTGTGGGACAAACGTGCCCCAGCTATAATTTTTGTTAACAACTTCGATACGAGCTTCCATTATAATCGGGAGCCGCAGATGAACGCGTATAGTCGAGTGTCGACTTTCGTCGACGGCCATGATATGAACGTGCACTTGTCACATATTTTTAATATAACAAGACCGTTTCACTGTTGATGCATGTGGCAGCGTATCGATGTTAAGTCCCGGCGGTGGGCAAGGTTTCGTGGCTGATGGGCGCCGTACCGAAATGGTTAAATATCTCAAAATTTTTATAGCCTATTACATTCGTCGCTGTACTTGCACAGGTTGAGTTTGCAACATATCATATTGCTAACCATTAAAAGTGACTCAGGATCGAACATTGCGTCATATGTTGCAAGAGAAGTGAAGAGTAGACGCATACACTCTGCATATTTCTCCGGTCTGACGGCGCTCCACTTAAATACCACGGAAGATGAGCTGGTAGCTAGTATTAGTAGCTAGGCTAGCTGACTCGGGTGCTAGTATGCGCATGACCTCCAAAAGACATTGTTACTCATCCCTTGAGCCTCTCAGAGAAGATTATTTCGTTAAGATTACCGATGATAAAGTACTGTTCGCAACGTGTATTGGCAAGATTCTGATAATCGAAAATGTCAACGGTCAAGTTCAACAAAGAATAATTGAAAATGTACATTTAGTGTCTCAATTAAAAAGGAATCTTTTCTCAGTAGGAGCTGTGAACGATAAGAAATTTTCTTATTACTCGTATGAAAAGACGGGTGAAATTTGTCATCCCAAAGGTAAATTGACAACGCGAGTCATGTCGATATCATCGTCACCACCACTTCCACCACCAATACCAGACCCATCAATTCGAATTAGCGTAGATTGGTCAGCATAAGAATTCAATGAACCTAAAAGTCAAAATCCAAGAATAACCCAATTAATTGTTTTCACAATATTGCTGATCAATAGGAGGAAATGCAAGCATTGGACGAAAGCAAAACGTATACACTGGTTAAGCTATCGCCAGGAAGACATACCATAAAATCTCATTTTTCCATAAAGTCTCAATCAAATGATGATTGAGTGATTGAATGATGATTGTCTCGTACTAAGTGAACGTCGCAATGCTATTGACAAGATTTTAAATGACTGAAGAGGCCAATGGGTTTGTCTGTTAATAAATTGCACGCAATCGCACACTGAAATTTAGCCAGCCTGACGAAATAGAAAAAGTTTTAGCTCAATTTGGGATTATTAATGCGAATGATCATATTTCCTTGAATGTATAATACTGGAAAAGAATAAATAACGCCGGTATGTGTCCACCAATACAATAAGAATATAAAGAACGTTGAATTTCGCCGTCCAGTATATCCTACAATAATAATCTCAGAAAAATAATCTCTCAGTGGGCTTTTGAATTCATTTCAAGTTTGATGAAAAATTCATTTCGAGTTTGATGGAAAAATAGAAGCGACAGTGCGCGTCAACAAAAGTGCCGAATTAAATAATGTTACAGTGAAGTTAAAATTGTACGCGAGTGGAAGTGATCAGTTTAAGTGGAAATTTAGGATTGAATAACCGTGCAAAGGAATTAAAGTAATAGATTTACAGTGATTTAGTGAAGTGCTAGTTGAATTAAGTGAAGTATAAGTGGAATTTAATAAAGTGTGTCCAATAAGATTAAAAGATTCAAATTTGCGCTTCACTTGCAAGAAGTTTAGATTCTACTAAGTTAAAGGCCGCGCACCTGGATAAGCGCAACATTATGTAAGATTTCGTTATCTCCAAGCGATAGGAATGCAGTATTGGTTCCTGAAGAGGTTCCTTAGCTATTGATGTTCTTTTGTATGAAGTGTCAAATCACACATCTTAGAAGATAAAATCTACCTCAGTTTAAACTCGACGATCGAGGCGGAAGTATTTGGAAAGTTTGTATAATGTGGGTTTGTTAGAACGCCGGGAAAAATGGATATTAGAAGTGAAATAAGTTCTAGCGCTGATGAATTCTGTGACGATGACGAAATCGATCGCATTAATGGAAAAACTAGTGATAAAGAATGCGAAGGTGGTGATGTGGAAGTGTAAGGAATCGAAGGATCAGAATAATAGGCAGCGATTCCGAAAGTGACAGTCATGCTCCACAACCCTCTGATCAACCGGAATGGACACCTTGCGACGAATTAATGGAAATACCACCCAGAATAAATTGAATTCCCGGCCACGGGTATCCGCAAATGTCGTAGAGCCTCTGGATTTTTTGTAGTTTTTTTATCGAGAAACTGGCGGAACAGTTAGTAGCAGATACAAACCGTCATGCTTCAAGAAAGTTAGAGGGAATGAGGCCATCAATGTTTTGTAAATTACCACACGAAAGTAAAATACAGAGATTAGATTTGCGAAATTATAGTCTTAAAGGTGTAAATATGGATAAATTGACAAAGTATAAAGTTTTTGTAGAATAATTTATGTATAAGATTATTTTAATGTACCTATAAGGCGCTCGACACATTCTCAAATCGCGTTGACCTGCCACCTCGCCGGCCGTAAGTCAACGGCCGCAAAGGGTTATCCTACCATATAAGTAAGGAGATAGAAATTTTACACGAAGGCAGAATTACATACTTAAAGTAAAGTTTTATTTTAGAAAGTAAATTTAAGGGAGCACTGACTCGATTTATAAACAGAGGAAATACAGGAATATTTATAGAAGTATGAGATCACGACTATAATCGAGTCCAACAAGCGATAATAAAATTATTTTCAAACGGCGAAAACATTATAAGGTTATTAGGTGTTCAATAACAGCTAGATCCGAACGGAAGAAGAGTTACATAAACAAATTTCTATGCATCATACGAAAGAACCAATACATAGCAGAATAAATGAAACCTATTACTCAGAATGGGACCTTTTTCGCGAAAAGACAGCAAAGAGTTTATTGAATATTGTGGGCAATGCAGGAAAATTGGCTTTTTGTGGCAACGGGTAGTAACGAAAGAGAGGAGATCTGTGTCAGAAAAAAAATTATCAATAGAAAAAAATTCTTGGAACCCTTTTGAGAAAAATGTTCAGTCAACTTGTTTGTCGTGAACAACTATCAGAAGGAGAATAAAATGTTGACTAGTTAGAATAACCCAGAATTGTGAAGTATCGATAAATATAGAATAATCCAGAATTGTGAATCAGCGCAGCAAAATTTCATTGAAGTCCCGAAATTAACTGAGGTGAAGAATCGTGCTGGAGGCAGCTGAAGTTGTCTGAATCAGCGCATCAGAATTCATGTAAGTTGAATATTTTATTTTTAAGTTGATTTTATTAAGCTATTGCATAGCTTTTATCTCGGGCTTTGAGCGCGGCGACCGAATGAAGAAATTCCGTAACGAAAAAAAACCTAACACCACCCACTCCGACCGGCACAGCGGTGCAGCGTTGAAAGCCGTGCATCGTCTTACGTCGTATCAGTTCGGCAGACTTCGGCACGGCGTTTGGGTGCGTGCGACTAGACGTATGCGTGTTGACTGTACGAAGCTCGCACGGATCGAGACGAGCTGCTCCGAGATCGGACGAATACGTAAGCAGCTGTTTGTGGGAAAGTGTATAGGTATCTATCATCCGTTGTACAACAGTGAATATCTGTACGCGTAAAATTTGTGTATATATACTTTATAAAGTGTTTTAAATATGAATAAACAAAGTACATGTATTAATGAAGAAAGTGATGAAATAATAGTGAAAGAAAATGAGTGAGTACTCTATATACATACATTTTATTATTACTGCTATAAAAATAACCTAAATTTTTGATATTAAAATGAGTGATCTTAAAAGTAAATTAAATTTTAATTTAATTCAAATTCTCAATATGTATATATATATATATATATATATATATATATATATATATATATATATATATTCATTCTTCATTATGTATATAATAGAAATCATTAATCTGAGCACGTGTACTATTTAGTACCTTTGTTTTTCGTGTATAGGTTATACACATTAATGCCGCGCAGAGAAAGTATATATGATATTATATCTATATAAATGTTTATCGCGCGAAATTCGATGATCAAACTCTTAATATCGTTCTTTTTGTTCAAATTTTTTGAATGAATAATTGTTTTGGTGTGTAATTACACTATTTATACCTAATTATTTATATTTATTATTTACACCTAGCTATTTTTGTTTTATAGAGAAGAAGAACTGAAAGAGCTAAAAAGAAAAAGGAATTGTGAACGTCAAAGAGCATATTATCAGCGTCAGAAAGATTTGAAGAAAAATGAAAAAACAATAAAACAAAAAAAAGAAACAGTACCAAAATCAAATGCTGAACGTCAAAGGAACTTTCGTCAACGTAATGCAGAAAAATCTTACGTGAATATGTAATTTGATTTAATAATAATATTTAATAATATTTAAAAACAAATTGTAATATATGCCTCAATATTATTTAACTTTACGATTTCTTCATTTTTTTCACAGTAAAAGACAAAAATTGGACAGTAATGAAGAGAATGTCGTGCAATGTAAGGCTGTTGAAAATATAAAAAATGTAACGCTACAAGAAAATCAATTTCACAGCCAACAACTTCATATATATGAACAGCGTAATGAATGCATTACTCCCGAAGTTATTCTACACAGGAACACAGAAATTCCTGGCGATGGTAATTGTCTATTCCACTCGCTCATAAGTGCTTTGCAACTTCAAATTGAGACTTGTGACTTGAGAAATCAGTTACGCGATTCACCCTATTTAAACTCCTGCCACAATCCGCAAGAAGCATATAACATTCTATCAAGCACTAATGATTACGGAGATTTGGATTGTTTGTACTTATTTTCAAAAATGTACAATCAAAATGTTTGTGTACATTATTGTTTTTACAACATAACTACAAAGAATCAAGACACTATCTTTTGTCATTTTAAAGCAAATGATACACAAAACTGGATTCATCTTTATCTTCGTGAACAACATTTCACACCTTTTTATGAAGTATCAGATTTATTGGAGACAATACAAGACGCTACCCAAAATGAAGCCCATGTTGATGCCAATATTCAACTATTGCGTGACAATTATGATGAAGATCCTACTGAAGATAACGATAATAATCATGAAAATGAAATTGAGATTTATAGAGAAGATCGAATTGGTGATAATAATATGGATTTTATTGTTGATGTTACTACTCCAGTTTACACAAATTATCGTAAACACAGTACAAGTCATATTGATTTTTATAAAGACTTTACGAGTAATTCATTTGGTCATTCTTGTATTATTTGTGACAGACTATGGTGGAAAAGAGACTTGAAAATGTCGACCAGTAAACATGAAAGTATTTTGAAAACAATACTGCAGGTAATCTTAATTATTTTAATTATTCACTTTATATTATTTTTTTTTTTTATATGTTGATAATACGAATTTGATTTTTTTTGAATTACACACCTGGTGAAATTGTTCAAGTATGCTCTACGTGTTATACATCTTTGGAAAAAGAAAAAATTCCTCTCATGTCAACCTACAATGGTTTTGCATATCCGAAAATTCCATCAGATTTACCAACGTTAAACCTTATCGAGCAACGATTGATTTCACCGAGAATACCGTTCATGCAGATTCGTAGACTGAGACACGTTAATGGTCAGTACGGTATTTATGGCCAGATAATTAATGTTCCTGTCGAAGTTAATACAATGGTGAAACAATTGCCAAGAAACATTCAAGATGACCATTGCTTTTATGTGCATTTGAAGAAGAAGTTGATTCACAAAACTAGTTATGTCCACGGGCTTATTAATAAAAGCCATATTAAAGAGTGGTTGTCGTATTTAGTATCTACGCCTCTTTATATTTATCATGACATTAAAATCGATGAATCTTTTTTTACGGGGAATGAACATACTTCGCAATTAAATATGGATGAAATAAGTGAACACGTGCCAATTGAAGAAAATTTAGTTGCGCAGCAACAAACTCTTTTGTGGAATGATGATTATTTTTTGAGTCTAGCATCCGGTGAATATAACAGGCCAATCAGTATTTTGATGGATGAACATGCGGAAGAACTATCTTTTCCGACAATCTACGGCGGTCAGTTTCGAACATACAAAGATGGTGTTATTGTTACTCCATTCATGCAAGCTACCAGCGAACTTCGGCGTACTGATAGGCGTGCTACTGATCCACAACACCTTTTATACATTGCTGCTAAAATCATGAGGTTGCGAGTTAGTAGATGTGTCAACGTTGCGTTCAAGCATGATACTTCAATTACGAAAGAGACCATTAAATCTGAAGAATATATAAATAATTGTTTAGAAACAAATCTCGCATTTCTTCGCTGCATACCAAATTCTGCTTGGTTTTGGTCAGATCGCAAAAAAGATCTTTTTGTAATGATCAGGCAATTAGGGTCACCAACTGCTTTTATGACTCTTAGCGCCAATGAAACTGGCTGGGAAAATTTGTTGAAATTATTGTACAAATTGAAAAACGAGGGACCGGAAATTTCAGATGAGTTTTTAGCAGAAATGAGTTATGTGCATAAAGCTCAACTTGTGAATGAAGATGCCGTAACTTGTGCTATTTATTTTAATAAAATGGTAAATTGTCTGTTAAAAGTTTTGCAATCAAAGAAAAGAAGTCCATTTGGAAAATATAGAGTAGTACATTACTTCAAAAGAATAGAATTTCAACATCGTGGTAGCCCACACGCTCATATTCTTCTTTGGTTGGAAAATGTTCCTGAAGATTTATTAAGCAATGATCCTGAAGTAATTAAATTAATCGACGAATTAGTTTCTGTGTCAGCGTCAGAGGCGTCTGGAAATATAAAACTAGTAACACACAAACACACATTCACGTGTTATAAAAAAATGAATCCTAATAAAAAGCAAGAATGTAGATTTGGTGCACCATTTATGCCAACAAAAAAAACTATTAATTTGATACCTATGAAAGACACTGATCCCGATTACTCAGAATCACTTTTCAAAGAATATAGGAAACGATTTAAATTTATAAGAAATAATCTCGAAAATTTTGACTACACGAATTTTGATGAATTTTACTCGCAGAATGATATTATTTCTGATGATCATTACTACAATATTATTCGTGCTGGTATCAACAGACCAAAATTATTCTATAAAAGGACACCAGCAGAAAAATGGCACAACACTTTTAATCCATTCGTATTACATCATTTGAAATCGAACATGGATTTTCAGATTATACTTGATGAATATGCTTGTGCAACATATGTTGTTGAATATGTCAATAAGCATAATCGAGGGATTAGTAATTTGCAAAGACAAATAATTGACATAATGGACGAGCATCCAGAATTAGACATTGTCGATATCACGAGAAAAATGAGTATTGACGTACTTCAGTCTGTTGAAATGCCGGCACAAGAAGCTGCTTGGTATTTATTAAGAGAACCTATGGCTAAGTCATCGGTGGTGACAGTCTACATTCCAACGGTATTTCCTACTGAACGGGCAAGAATTAGAAAATCTATGAAGGAACTTGAAGCTTTAGATGATGATTGTACGAACGTTTGGAAAGAAAATTGGTTCGATAAGTATGAGAAAAGACCTGAAGAACTCTGCGATGTCACGTTAGCACAATTTGTTGCAAAATATTACCTAAATAAAAAAGGAACTTACACTAAAAGAAATACTGCAAGAATAATAAGATACAGGAACTACGATATGGCTGACAATTACAACGATTATAGGCGTGAGATGGTTCTGTTGCATGTTCCTTTTCAAAATGAAGAAAATGATATTATTGCTGAAAATAAGTTCATTCAAATATACGAGGACAACAAAGATACGATATTGGAACGTAGGAAAGAATTTGAATCAAATTTGGACATAGAGAAAACTTTAGAAATTTGTAGACAGTTGTGCCGAGAAAACGATGAAGAACAAGAAGACGAAGAGTTATTAAGAGCGGTTGATATATTGCATGAAAGAGATCCTTATGACTTATTGCTACGTGATCCAAACTCAACTGCTAACGTTGATTTACAAAATGCATCTCTGCATAAACTTGGCGCTATAGCTAAAAAAAGAGAAAATTTAATGGATTATCAACAATTCTATGATTTAATGCGAATGGCCAATGATCAACAAAGAGATATTCTTATGACTATAATTCATCATTTACAAACTTCAATTCAAGAACCATTTCAAATTTTTTTTACGGGACCAGCTGGTACGGGAAAATCATTCGTTATCAAACTGATTATGGAAATTTACAACAGATTCACTGATAATGATGGTTACTGCAATGCCTATATTACATGTGCTTCAACCGGCAAAGCTGCCGTGGCTATTAATGGTACAACTGTTCATACAGCTCTCAAAATTTCTCTTTCAAAACTTTTGCCTCTGTCATCAGAAACGTTGCAATTGTATAGATCTCTCTTCAGATATGTCAGAGTACTGATCATTGATGAAATTAGCATGGTTAGTGCAGAACTTCTACATAAAATTGATAATCGTCTAAAACAAGTAACAGGAAAAAACACAGATTTCGGAAGTACAGATGTTATTTTGATCGGAGATTTACGGCAATTGCCACCAGTAAGATCGACACCAATTTACAAGACAATCAGAACGAGCATGATTGGACCGCATTTATGGAGAAAATTAAAATTTTATCAACTTACCACAGTAATGAGACAAGCTAATGTTGCATTTTCACAAGTTTTGACAAAAATAGGTAATGGAGAAGTACTAGATGAGCATGAGTTTCAACTTATTGAATCGAGATTTTTCAAAAAAGAGGATGTTGCTACATTATGTCCTGATGGAGTTCGTTTATTTTTCAAAAATGAAGATGTTGCCAACTATAACAATTTGATTTTGAGCCGATGTGAAAACAAAGTTCTTTCAACGTCCGTAGACGTCATTATTGGCGCTAAAAGTACTGAGCAAGAAGCTAATTTTAGACTTAAATTACATAAAAAATCGGTTATTGACACTGGAGGACTGCCTTATCACATTACTTTTGTTGTTGGAAAGCATTATGTTATTACAACCAACATCGACGTTACTGATGGTTTATGCAATGGTGCTGTTGGGAAATTGGTACATCTAGAATTTGATGAAAGTGACACATTGATTAGAGTTTGGCTGGAATTTCGTGGTTCAGATAAAGTGGGTAGAAAAAAAAGACAAAAAGCAGCCACTCTAGCAGTGCAAAATAGAGTCGGCAATCTGGCTGTTCCCATTGAATTACGAACAGCAAGTATTTCATTAACATCGGATAGAAAATGTATAGCCAAACGCAAACATTTTCCATTAACTTCAGCTCTTGCTCTAACTATACACAAGTCGCAAGGTGGAACTTTTGAGGAAATAGTATATGAGTATAGTAAAGCACATTCTCAGGAACTCGTTTATGTTGCGCTCTCTCGGGTGACTAATATTGAAAAGTTGTATATCACGACAAAAAACGATTCTACATTCAAGTTTTATCATAATCGAAGGCAAGCTGCATCGACTGCACCTTTGTTGCAAGAATTCAAAAGACTGTCTTTAAATAGTGTTCAGACGATAGCTCAAAGTGTCTTAGATTTCATTAGTAATAGAAATGGCATTTCAATAATGACTTTCAATTGCCAAAGTCTAAATAGTCACAAATACGATTTACAAGATTCAGTTACGAGACAAACAAATGTGTTACTTCTTACCGAAACTTGCATGACGCGTGATAATCCGATTGAAATACCTAATTTCAATTGTATTGTTCAATTCAAACGAGATACTGTTTCGAAAGGTGGGGTAGCTATTTACCAAAATAAGAATAATGTTACTAATATTATGACTCGGAATATTGAAATAAATATTGCCGACGTTAGCGATGTTAATGTTAGGCGCTCATTTGTTGGAGATATTTGTGCGTGCTTATGCCAGCTTAGAAATGGCCTACACATAGTCATGGTAGCAATTTACATTTCTCCGAATCCAAAATTGGACGAGGTAGAGCATTTTATTCATCGCACTTTACTTGAGTACACTGAAGAAGGGTCGAAAATACTTGGTACAAATGGTAATAAATTTCCACTTATCTTGGCTGGCGATTTCAACATCAACTTCGCTGATAAAAAATCAGAGCGGTTGATAACTTTTCTTTCGGAAAAATTAAATCTAAAAATGAATAATGATCCACAAGAATCCACAACAAAATATGGGACCACCATTGACGCGGTATTTTCCAGATATTTAGAGGATATCAAGTCTCAAACTTATGTCTCTTATTTTAGTTACCATAAACCGATAGTTTCAATGATAAAAATTCCTGAATAACCTACATGTATTTTAAGATAATAAAAATATTTTAAAAAACAATATTAACTTCTAATTTATTCAATATTTTCTTTTATTGCTATGCAATAGCTTCACCGCGGCAGTCCCCGAGTGCCACACATTTTTTTTAATTACTTCTTTTTATTTACTATATTTCCATTAAAAAGTTTTTTTTTAAAATGGTATCAATAAGAATTTTCCGTGTGTGTTTTTGACGTGGAAGGATCAGAGCTTTCGTAATGTCCTAGAACCCCCACGCCCGCGCGGTGAGCTAGTCAATTAAAAGTAACTTCTTTCGGCCGCCATTATGCGGCCTTTGTATTCTCAAAAAGCCTGTCTTTAAATCTTGTTCTTTTTTTTCGCTGCAGGGGCGACATATCGGTTGCGACAGCTAATCATATTATTATTAGTTGTTTATATACTTTTTTTTGAAAATGCGTATTCGTATATTCGACAAATAAACAATTGCTAAGCTGACACAACTCCTGTTTTATTAATTTTGAACTCGGTACGTCGCAAAATACGT
The DNA here is from genome assembly GCA_954870665.1 of Stratiomys singularior. Lineage (NCBI taxonomy): Eukaryota > Metazoa > Arthropoda > Insecta > Diptera > Stratiomyidae > Stratiomys > Stratiomys singularior. The sequence goes on from OX940879.1 coordinate 35,225,721, forward strand.
AATTCGGGTGTAACAGTGTTACAACTGAGTGCGAATGTAATGGGGTATAAGGCGGCAAATGGTTAAAGTGACGCTTTTCAAACCGCTTTTTCTCGAAACTGTTTGCATCAAAACATAATTGACCTATTGTTTTCAAATATTTCGGAGGACTTCTCGATATCTTTTTCTATTATCATAACCTATTTTGTATCTATTCTGATTTTAAGTGTAAATAAAGCTAATATTTTAAACAAAATGCATGCAAAATTGTACTTTTTCTTGAAGTTTTATTGTATCTGAGTTTATGTATAATAGGTCAACCTATAGGGGAAGATTGTAACTAACTGGTGGATAAAAAAATTGGACCAAACCTATGATTTATGCATTTTTCGCACTTCAAAAAATCCAATAATGATGAACATTTCTGGACGTTTATCAACATTATTGGCAGAGGGTAATTTGACACATTTTTTAAGTGAAATTTTGTTAAATGTCAGATAATCAGTTGTGTTACGAGTTTTTTTTTTGTTTCATATTTAAAGCCCTGCCGCTATACCGCTTTCTGAAACTATCGTTAAGCCTTAAATGACAATCGTAAATATTCAGATTTTTCCGTTGGAAATGGAGCTTGTCCCGCCTTCGAAACAGTTCACATGGTAAACTACCGGATCGCACACCGATATCAGTCTGATGTTAGTGTCTTGTCAAGACGGTGACAATTCGAGGTGGGGTAATTGGTTGAGGGTTGAGTTAATTCTGATTATCTGCAATTTTGTTATTGATGTTATATTCATCTCAATTTGGTATATTAGATGACACGTCGATAACGGAGTCAGAAGATATGTGAAATGCTTCAGGCTTCGTCAGTGAAAGACATTGAACATGAGTACAGTGTAGATGACGATTCCGATTTTGAGTTATTCAGTTCGAACGGGAGTTCAATTGAAATAGACGATGAGGATCTCGCAGATAGTCCCTTAGAGCAGAGAATTTGAGAAGTGTGAGCGCGCCGCAGTAGTATTCCTAGCCAAGGTCAACCATCCAAAACTCTATTAGGCAAAAATAGTTATAAATGACATACAGGTGATAGCTAAAGAATCTCAGGCACGTGAATCTTTAGCTTAGTTTTCGATTTGAAATTTCAAAACGACAGGTTTTTCTGTCCTTTTTTCTTTTGTTTCTTGGCCTATTATATTCGACGTCTCTTTGAACAGCTTTTCTCTATTGAGTTTTGGTCCGCTAATACACATAACAAGTATTCAAAAGAACAACAACAACGCATGCATGATCTCCGTGTCCTGTGTATTTACTAGTAGTAGTTTCGCTGAATGCGATAAATATTTTCTGTCGGTATAAACATTATTACGTATTCCGAGGTGTAGGCGGACGTGTTATGTATTTAAAAAAAAAAAAAAAATAAAAAAAGTCAGTAAAAATAAAATGTCAAAAAAAAAACTCAAAAAATAGAGGGAATCAATTGAAGTATCAATAGAAGTATCGAGACACACAACCAATAGAGTTCACACAATCAATAGAGGAATCAATTGAAGTATCAATAGAAGTATCGAGACACACTATCAATAGAGAAAGTATCAACAGAAGTATCAAGAAGTATCAATAAAGTATCAATTGAATTATCAAAAAAAGAAGAAAAAAAATACTCATTTATTTATATATATATATTTTGTTTGTTTAATATCGCCTACACCTCGGAATACGTAACAACATCTCACTTAATTCATTCAAAATATGTGTTTAGACAGTGTCTATCCCTATTATAATATTCTGGAGTATGGAAATAGCCGAAAGTTGATGTACATCGTTTGTGGGGAAAAAGAAAAATCGCTTTAACCACGGGTCATGTGCAGAAAACTTTCCAGTTTTTGTGCAAGTGTCTACGGTTTGATGACAATACATAACAATAAGAGATATGTTTGATAAACTTGCGCCTATCAGAAAAATGTGGAGTTTGTTCATACGAAAGAGTCGACGAAAATCTACTCGGTTTTCGTGGAAGATGTTCGTTTCGGATGTACATGAAGACGAAACCTGATAGATACGGCCTTAAAGTTGTTACACTCAATGATGCAACAGAATCTTATTTGCACCACGCCATCCCATGTTTGGGTAAAGTAACATAAGAAGGACAATTTCCAGGAGAGACTATTTCTGAATATTATTTTAGGAAGGTTACAGAGCCGATTCATGGGACGCATCGGACGGTTACATGCGATAACTGGTTTACTTTTCCCATGCTTGATCGTTTTGTCAGAGAGCCATATGCATTAACTATAATTGGTACAGTTAGGAAAAATACGCAAGAAGTACCGGCAGAGTCCAAGGTTGCATCAAAACTGTTCCAGACACCCAATTCTGTTTTTCAAGGAATATTTTATTGTCGTATACCCCGAAAAAATTATAATTGTCTTGGTTGCTTCTTCGAATAGAAATACTACCGACATAGTAATTTTAAAACCACAAGTGATTTACCATTATAATAAAACCACAAGTGGAACAGACACGTTTGATCAGCTATGTCACGCATACATTTGTACAAAAAGGACAAATCGCGCGCTCATGGGCTATTTTTTCTGCATGCTGGATCAAGCTACCTTTAATGAACGAATTTTCCTAACATATTCACATGCGAATACTAATTCTAAAGTAAAAACATCAGCCAAGGTCTGGCACTGCACCTTATAAACCCTTTCCTGCGTACTTGAGTAAATAATTCCACTAATCGGCGAGATATCAGATTGGCCATGTTCGATATTTTAAGTGAGAACGAGACTAGTGAAAATTCTGAGGGGAGGATTTATTTGTCAAAGAAGCAAAGATGTGGATTTCACTAGCTGGTCTACGATTGGGAAACAAAACTAAATTGGCCGGTGTGCACTCGGCCGATGTGTGAAGAACACAGGGGTTATATTTGCATGGATTGTGCGGGTAAAGAATAATAGCGAATACATGCAATGATAGCTTATTTTCAGTTCTATTGTTATTGTACATTGTATTTGCTCAACTCTTGTCCATAAAAGAATAATTTTATCTATGCAAAATATCTATATATTCTCTAAAACTCCAATATTGTTTTTAATCAAATTTGATATGGTTATTCGCTCCAATGAAAATGTGGGGAATAGGTATTGAACTTTATTCGATTGTTGACAGTACTGGAACGTTCCATTGCTCCAAACAATCGAATAAAGTTCTATACTTATTCACAAAATTTATGTGTTGATAGTCCAATTTTTGCCGTTTCGGCCGCCAGTAATATTGCGAGATAAATACTTTTTTTGAAAGATCGCTCGGTAAAAAACACCACAGAATATTCTATTTGATGAATTCACGATTAAATTTTCAGCAAAAAAACATTGAAAATTGACTCAATTAAGCCATTTTTTGTAAAAAAATGAACCTTTATCGTTTTTTTTATCGTATAAAATTATGTTGTTTTCAGTAATAAAATTGACCGACTTAATGGTTCAATCTTAACCAAAACTGTTCAGATACGATTGTGTACGAATTTTAAGTCTCATATTGCTCTCATATATCATATAATATATATTGGAGTTATAATCGCCATTTTTATGATGGGGTCCACCGAACCCCATGTGTCATTTATGTGATTTTGGAGAAGTGTGTCATTCACTGATGAATATGGGTTTTCGCGAAACGGAAGTTTCTCGAATTGTTACATTATTAGAAGCTGTTATGACCCAGCAAAATGTTGATCGTACAGGTGAAGTAAGCCGTTCAACGGTTCAATACGTCCAGAAAAGGTACTTGGAGACTGGTGGCTACATCAGAAAAGATAGTTCCGGTGGGAGAAGAAAGATATCTGAACGGAATGATCGATTTATAGTGTTAGCAAAACTTTGAAATCGTCATCGTTCCGGCATAGAATTGCAGCACCTGCTCTGAGATGGAACAGCAAGAAGACGTCTCAAAGAACGTGATTTAAAACCATACAGATCCGTAACAGGACCTAAACTCACAACTCATACGCTAGCAACATTAAATTTGGGCTTTGGCACAATGAGGGCAGTTTATCTTTTTCGATGAGTCTCGTATGTGTCTTTATGATGCTGACGGTCGTTGAAGAGTATATCGTAGACCAGGAAAACGATATGTATAATGCGCGAGATCCTAAAGGCTGAGCTTTGGAGGTGGTTCAGTTATGTTTGGGGAGGTATCAGTTTAACCGATCGTACAGAGCTGGTTATCTTGGATAAAACGAATGTGACCGCTAAATCGTACATCAGTGACAATCATTGAGAGCATGCAGTTAGAGTTGGTATGCTTTTTCGCAACCTGCGATTTTTTCACAGTGATACGAAAAGAGCAATCGCAGGTTGCGATAGAATTTTAAAAATCACTGCTACAGACTCATCAATAGCAGCTGCCACCAGCGATCGAAAACACAGCGCTAGAAGACGATTAGAATATCGCAGTCAAACACTGCTCATTTGTGATCTCTGCTCATGTTGACTGCAGTATTTTCGTAAGCAACGTGTAGCAGTCGTATGTTGCTCATAAGAATAGCTTTTTGTGTGATTTTGCCATTTGAATGGAAATGAGCAATCTCGGCCGAGACTGCTATTTGATTTCAAAATGTGTATGACGAATTGGTCACTGCTCGGAATGAAAATGTTTGATATTGATGTCCGCTCGGCGGTTTGGTTGCTACAAATGTATATGCCACGTCGTGCATGATTTTTTGTTCGCATAGTGCATATGAGAGGATCTAGGATAAAAATACCGAACATGGAAATCTTTTGTTTGTCTTAATTAGCAGATTAAAGTCATTGCATTTTAAGTGGTGCATGATTGCGGATTGGTTAAAGTGTTTGAGTGTGTGCTTGATCAGTTTTAAGCATATTAAATAAAATTGCGAAGTAAGTAGTAGTTTTTAGCTTTACCTATTTACATAAAGTGATTTGGCTAAAATTACTTAAAATTTTTTCCTTAGTTTTACTTCGTTATTAATTTGTTAACTAAATATGTACCGTTCTCTGGGCTTCTTTTCCACAGAAAATGTATTATTTTAAAATAATAATGGGCCAGAATATTTTTGAATGTTTCTTCACAAGAAGCATGAATTTGGAATAGAAGATATTGAGAGCTTAGTTCTGTTTTTTAATCTAATCTTTAACCGAATCAAAACCAATAATTCTGTAAAAAGTCATAGACTTTCAAACAAAATTTTGAACTACTGATAGACTATTCTGCATTTATTCACTAATAAATTTGATTTGCAAATAACAAACAAGGATTTCATATCTTCCATTGGAAACTCATGATCTTTAATAATAAATACTTGAAGGCATACATTCCCATCAAAATACTAAAAATATACCTTTCCATTTGTGTTTGGCTTATTGCCCTGGAGGCAGCGTTGTAAATGACATTGTCATTGCAGGCCGATTGATTTCAAGTATAACCCATTGTTCAGACATGGACAAAAGTAAAAGTCAGTATCCGCGACCGGGGCGAAAGGGCTGTGGAGAGTATCTTTGATTAAAAAAAAAGTGCTTTCAGGCCGTTTGAAATGTGCGCACAAATAGTTTCAAGGATGATGAAAATTATTAAAATAGTCAGCAACATTCATAATACAGGTTTACATAATGCTGACGATTTGTGTGCGAATTTTCAAGCGGCCTAAAATCGCATTTCTTTGTTGATACAATCAAACAAAAAAAACCTGAAACCAATCGGCCGAAATGACTTTGTCATTTTCAACGCTGCTTCCCGGACACTTACTTAACACAGGAAGGACTTTCAATTAGAAATAACAGTACTTAACTGAGTTTGGATGACACTTACTTAAATTTGCTTATTATAAGACAAATTTAACACTAGTTAATTTAAAATAATATCTTTTTATGTTCTTTTTACGCGACGGGTTTTTTCCTACAAATCATTATCACACTACTAATCAATCAATTATTGAATAACAGCTTGATAATGGCTATATAGTGCCAAACGAGTAACAAAAGCATAATATAGTAGATATTATTTTCATTTTTTTTTTCACTTTCTTAGCTAATGATTACTGAAGTTATATCGAAAATGCTTCAAAAAAATAAATGAACAGCCTTACAAATTTCAATTTGATTTAGCCGTATTCTCTTATAATGTGTTAACATGCCATGCATTTTTAAATATGCCATCTTTTCAGTTTGATGGATTCCAAATCGAAAAAAATAGTCCAATATGGGACTTTTTTACCGCGGTTGACAACTGTGTTGCTAAATGCGATATTTGCAAGGCAAAGTTGTCGTATAAGACGTCAGTGACTAATCTTAAGCGGTATGCCATATTGAAGCATCCATCAGTAAAAATTCCCATTGGTAAATTTATAACAAAAAGCAGTGCAAGGAGTATTGTGCAATGTGTCGTATATATCCTTCCTGTAGTCCAAAAGTTGCGTCATCCCTGATTGTAAAAAACAAACCTTCAACTACCTTGTTACGTATATTCCAACATACCTTGTCAGCTCCAGAGTCTATCAATCGATTCGAACCAAAAAAATCTGTCCACGCACAAGCTCATATCTATTCTTTTTGTAAAATTGCTTTTTAGAATGAAACTACTGGAAGCACCAATTCAACTGAGGCAAGTGTGGATCTGCAACTAAGTACAAGTGCGGGTCAAAATGTACAGGAAAATTGAGAACCCAGATCCATTAAGCGATCGTCATTGGTATTAGGGACAATTAACGATTTTGCTCCTCGAAAATTAACGATGACCGCAAAGCAAAAAATTGACGAAGACTTGATGCTCCTTTTTACAGTCAATTTTCAACCTTTCAGCATTTTGGAAGACTATGGATTCCGCCGACTAGTAAAATCCTTAAATAGTTCCTACGTTTTACCAAATCGGCGCCACATTTCGGACACTATGCTTCCTGCGGCTTACGAAAAAGTGTTGCATGAAGTTAAACTTCTTATGGGCTCAGTTATAAAATGTAGTCTAACAACAGACTGTTGTTGAAATGCAGGAAATGAACCCAAAAAATTAGTTCTGGATGTTTCAACTCGATGGAATGTGAACTACAAGAAGCAGTCAAAGCTACAATAGCTCTCATCGACAAAAACCTTCCGATTTTGTCTGTTGATGAATGGACAATTATAACTCAGGCTATTAAAGTCCTAAAACCTTTTGAGGCGATCACGAAAATTACTAGCGGAGAAAATTATTCATCACTCGTGATTGTACTTATCTCTGGTTTAAAAAATGTGGTTGATCAGCTTTTGAAAATGAACTTTCATCCTAGTGTTGTGTCAATGGTTTCTTCGTTGAAATCTGGGATTGATTCTAAATTTGATGATCTTGAATCAAATGACACGTTTTGCATAACGACATTTTTAGATCCAAGATTTAAGAACATTGCCATCAAAGGAGAATTTACCGCCGATCAGACGAAAAACAGCATCATCGAAGGAATCACAGCAAGAATTGCAAGTAGCAATGGAAATTCACATTCGACTGAAAACCCGCACACTATAACTGACAATGTTTCAAATGATGAAATGTCAGTCTGGAGTGCTTATAATAAAGCAGTTTGGAAAGTTATACCAGTCGGAACAGCTTCCTCCAGAGCGCGTGTTGAAGTGGAAAGATACTTAGAAGAGAGTATCATTCCGGAAAATGAAAATCTTTTGAAATGGTGGCAAGACAACAAACATAACTATCCCTATCTTAGTCAGCTAGCTAGGGAAAATCTATGCACGATAGCTACTTCGGTACCTTGTGAGCGCCTATTTTCTAAAGCTGGGTATCTGCTCAATGATCGCAGAACGAGACTGCAGTCACATAAAGTGGAGAAAATTTTATTTTTAAATCAAAATTTGCGACTAATAAGAGAATGCTATCTAGCATCTCTTGTTCTACAGATTTTAAGAAATCGTTTTAGCTTTAAGTGAACTCTGAATTGGATTTTTTGATTGAATTTTTCTTTAATTTTTATCGCAATGTGTGAATGTATTTATATTGTTTACACTTAGGTTAAGCAATGCATTTGCTAAAACTAGAATTAAGGTATAATCTTATTCTTTTTGTATATATATTTAAGTACTTCTATGTACGTTAATAAAACTGAGTTTTTTCATACAATTAGCAAAAGAGTAATTTTCATATACTTAGCATCGAAATTGATTTTAACTCAACACACGCAAAATATCACTGTGATAAAAGAGCAGCTCTTTTTCACAGATATACCAAATGAACAATCGCAGCAAATCACTGTGATGCAAAAATAGCAGTTTTTGCCATCTCTACATGCAGTGACATAATCAGGATTTATCGGCCAACAATTTAAATTAATGCAAGATAATGCGTGAGTCCCCCGTACTGCGATTTGCGTTAGAGAATACTTGTAAAATGTGGAGATAGAGTTTATGGACTGGCCAGCTCGAAGTCGAGGCCTTAATCCAATAGAATACTTAGGGGGCGTGCATAAATTACGTGAGATGTTTAAGGGGAGGAGGGGGTCGAGTCAAATCTCATCTAATCTTACGTTGGAGAGACAGGGGGTCTCGGCAAATATCACGCAATTTTTTTTCTGATTGAAACAAAAAAAAAATTATACTATTTTGGTCCATTTAATCCAGATTGTACATGCTTAAGATTTAATCTTAAGCGTATATCGTAATACGATTAAGATCATTCACTAATTTGTTTGAAAGAAAATAATTTCATTCATACTTCGACGTTATACATCTACTGACTGTCAAACTACCATATTTGTTTTATACTAAATAGCTCAATTTAATCTGAATTAAAACGGTACAGTGTAGCCCGTTCTTTGTTTTCGCGCTACTGACAGCCGAACGCGCGACTCGATGAACGAGAGCGTACGAGCTGAGTGGCAGCGACACACGGACAGGTTCCAACCTGCTTTGTTTATTCTTGTAAATGTTTCACTCGACTCAGTGCATGCTCTTACTAATTTAAAATGAGTTATCAAGATTTTTATAACGCATACGTCAAAAGATACGTCTATAAGACGAAGAAGTCCTGCCAGGACGATGTGATAAAATTATGGAATACAGCGAAGCAAAAATTCCCGAAGAAAGAAGAGTTAATGCATCACATTCAACATGAGATTGAACGGCTTCTCAGGGAAGCCACTGAGAGAAAAGTTCGGTCTACTTTAACATTCCTTCAAAAGGTAGGTTAAATATATTTTTTTAAGAAAATACTTTTTTTTATAAACTTTATTGTTACAATTAACCCGCCGTTGGTGACGTGTATGTCTGTGAGACCGGGTGATACAAAAAAGTGTAATAACTTTTTTGTACGTGATCGATTTGCACTAAGATTTCGAATAGCTGTCTTATTACGCATCCCTTACCCGCCAATTAACGCCGTGACCTTGTCACGGGCGCACATCCTGGAGTTTTGGTGACAACCCGGTCTGTGAGACCGGCGTCACCAATCACGTGAGTGAAATACTAAATTTTATACATACAAAACCTTTCATATTATTGATTATAACTACCTAGTTTTTATAAAAAAATACTAATAATATTTAACTGTGTTATTATCTTGTTGATAGTAAATGATTTATTTGCATAAAATCAATTACTTTTCTAAAAAAAATATTATACATAGAACTTGCCTAGGATGTTGTGGCAAAGACTTGCAGAGATTTTGGAGATCAATGATGAACCTGGGACTGCTGGTCCTGTCCGTAATGGTCGATGCTTTGACTTTATTATGATGCTTTGATTTCAGACTAACACTAAGATCTCTAACAGTTCTTCGATTCAGGCTGGGACAAGCACTGAGAGTGTTCCAAACGTGGAATGTGCAGGTCAGGTTCAGATCAACGATCATAATATTCAACACGCGGGATCTGCGGTTCAGGATGAGAATCCTGACGAAAATCCGCGATATCGCAAAGTGATCGCACACGCCATAGAGCATTTTAAACAATATGATTTGGACGCAGTATTTATTGTGCCTAATGCCCCTGGCAGGAGCGCATTCAACAGAGTAGAGAGACGCATGGCTCCACTCAGTCGAGAACTAACAGGCGTTGTTCTTCCCCATGATTCTTTTGGGACACATCTTGACTCCAGCGGCAGAACATTAGACGAAAGTCTGGAAAAGGATAATTTCAATAAGGCAGGGGATATTTTGGCTGAAATATGGTCTGCAGTGTGCATTGACAAATACGAAGTAGTCGCTAAATATATAGACCCGAATAATGACACTTTCAGCGTTCCAGACCTGCCAGCCGAAGAATGGTACACTGAACACGTTAGAGAGAGCCAATATTTACTCCAGGTACATTGCAGTTGGTTCATATCAAATTTTTATGCGTGCCTATTTTATTTTTTTTTAAATTTTTTAACGTGCGCGAATGTCAACAAATTTTTGTTATAAGTTACAAAAGGAAATTGTTTTTAATTTTTTTTTAGGTTGTGAAATGCGATGACCAGAAGTGCTGCAGCCCACGCCGGAGTGATCTGCACATGATTCTTCACGACCGTTTTCTGCCACCTCCATACCCTATCACTCAGGTTGATGGACAAGTCATTTGCTCCATTTCTAATACGCCACTGCCTACCGATTCAACCGCTGAATGTCTTCATCAGCACGCCTTATGATCTCTATTGCCCAAGTGTACGTGATGATTTAGAGAAAAGATGCTGCAGTACATGCGGTATTTACTTTGCATCTATCACAAGAGCTGCAGAGCACAGGCGAGTAGCCCACATTGCACCAGCTAAGCAAGCGCGTATGTTCCGCAAAGTGCGACCCTCACGGATTGTCACAAGACGAGCTAATGAGTTACTGTGCGCAAGCGCCAACGGCTTAGAGTGACTAGATCAGAACGAAGTTGAAGGAGCAGATGATTTTACTGAAAATCATATGGACATGTTGGTTCCAATAGTCTCTCTTGAGACCGCGCATGATTTTCCATGGACTGAATTAGAGTAGATATTCTTTTTTTTAATCACAGTAGTCACGATTTAAGTATTCTATTGTTAAATTTTTATTACACTTATAACTCTCAGCAATATTGATTACTAGTCTTAACTAGTCGTAAATAAAAGCACGAAGCAAATTTTTTTTTCTTTTTAAAATAACAATCCAACGCGTTTACGTAAGAAACCCACATTTTGAAAAATCTCACGCGAGATTGGGGGATGGGGGAGGGGGTTGAATAAAATCTCACGACATCTCAGGGGGGGGGGGGGAGGAGGGACAGAAAATTTAAAAAAACACCTCACGTAATTTATGGATGCCCCCTTATGGGACGAGCTAAAACGTCGAGTGAGAAAACAAGAACCCGCTCCAGATAACCTTCAACAGCTGAAAACTGCTTTGTGGGAGGGAAGTATGGAAAATCATACCGTAGTCAACCATCAAGAAGTTAATAGAATCCATGGTTAAACATTAATGAAATCCATAGTTAAACCAAGATTAAACATGTAGTTATTCGCCTCTCAAGTGTGGCAATTCCGTCAAGATGACACACTTGAGAGTTACAAAATAAGTTTTCCAAAATTCACCCCGGAAGTGTGACAATGCCTTCAGGACGACACGCTGGAGTGCGTGTTCGTAAAAGGAGAGAAACGGACGTTCGGTGGCGAGTCAAGTGCCGTGAATTGTAATTCAGTTGTCGGCAGAGTGGAAAAGAATAAAGTTTCGAATTAATAATTATCGGTGCAGCCTTGCGCATCTACTGGATGAATTGGATTTCGCATATACGCTTTGGCGGGATTTTCCAGATCGGATAGTGGGATCAGGGTACAACTCGTTGCATTCTTCGCCGTGGCACTTGTGGAGTAAAATCCATTGCAAACATCAGAGAGAAAAATTATTTTCTTTTTTTTTTAAAACCGCAGTAAAATGTTTATGATTTTCCTAACTTTTTAGATTTTCTTGTGTGTTGCTAAAAAAAATAAACTTGGTTGATTCCGTAATATGTTTCATTGTTAATAATAAACTAACAATTAACAAGAAAAATGTTTTCACTATTTTCATTTTTAAACACGGCCACCACAAACGGTTTAGTAAGTGGCCTAATTTTTTTGTCAATGTGTGTTGTCAAATTGTGCTCAATTTTTCAATGCAAGAAATATCAAGGGATATTTGCCACCTAACCTGAGCTTTCTTCTTGGTGTTATATACGTGATACTACAGTTTGTTTCATATTCCAGACTTGAGCGAACATAAACAGAACTGGACAAAAATTCACTAGCTGGTCACTTTCTGGTTAAAATTTTGCAATAAACAAATCTAATTCAATATGCCAATACCATTTGCACATGCAAAAACAGTAAAGGAGACGGTCCAAGGAATACACACACTTTCAGACGTAAATCGACAAAAAGTAAATGTAAATATCGGCCAATATTGAATAGAATTTGCATTGGCCAACCGAACGTATTACGTATCGATAATTCCAATGCAAATTGAATAATGGCAATTGGCAAACAACACCTAAATAAAAATAAATCATCTGTTCAATAAAATCATTCGGTAACCTAGTCCAATTGCTGATGCGCATGCTGCAACGAGGGCTGCTTCGCCTCCTGATGATCCGCCAACGGATCGGCGACTATCGTAAGGATTGTTCGTGTTGCCAATGATCATATTTCTCGTCTCCATCCACTTATTCACTTCAGGTACGCTTGTAGTGGCAATGATAATAGCACCAGCTTCCTTCATCAGCCGAACGATTTCTGCATCTTCCTCAGCCCGTGTATTTTTCCGGGACAAAAGTCCAAGGGTTTGTAATTTTCCCTTCACTGCTGTACTGTCTTTCGTGGTGAACGGAACGCCCAAAAAGGGTTTTCGGGCAAATTCCTCGGCAGAAATTTCACCTTTGGCCATACGTCGATCGATTCCGTGTGCCTCAATGAGCGCCTCCTGAAACGGGCCGTCCATAATGGCATTAAGGACACCATTGACTTCGTTCATTCGATCTATGAACGATTTCACAACATCGTAGGATTTGGCCCGGCCCTCGCGTATCATCCATGCCAAATCGGTGGCACTCTTGGTAACAATTGTGGGATCCGAGATAGTGATGTGCGGGCAGACCTGTTTCGGTGCAAGAATGCGCTCCAACACCGCGTCCAAAATCCGGTCGACGAGCATGTGAATAATTGCTACGAAGTTTGTAAAAATGCTCCACAAAATACCAAGCATTATATCCGAGGCTTTCGTTTCGCGTCGTCTCTGCAAAACCACAATATTTGAAATGCATGCAAAGATATGCTTCAGCCTATTTACCATTCTCCTTTGGGGCACCCGAATTTCAGACTCGGATCGATCTCGTTTATCACGTTTGCTCAGCCTCATGGTTGCTTGCTATTGCTTACGTTCACACTACACACACGAATTGTGCGATATCAACTGTTATCTAGCGAAACACTGTGCACTTTACTCTTGTCCGATTTCGCTCATCGCCTGCTTTAATTGACACGGGCCGTTGACTATATAAGAAATACTTTTCGTTTTTTTACATACGGAAATGCATAGCGAAGTCAAAACACTCGTTCGAATTGGACGGAGAGGCCGCGGTCGCAAGCTTCCAAGGTGTCAAAAATCTTTTTCGCTTTTGCCTGAAAGTATGATTAAATTTCGGCCATTGGGTGTGTGTCTCGGGTTGGACGTTGCTGATGTTCCACAGTGAGCAATGGCGCGTTTGTTGAATGTGTTACTTGCAAGTCGATAGTGGGTTCCACATTAAATTGTTTTTACGAGTTTACGAAAACTTCTCTTAACCTTCCGAATTCCAGTTACTTTTTTTTTGGAATTTCAATTTAAAACTCTTATAATCCCACCTTGACGAAGTTTTATTATTATAAAAATTAGTATAAAAATATTTGACTAATAAAACTGGGTTTTCCTCATGTCCTTCAATAAGATGAATGGCATGTAATTAATAAATTATTCGTCATTGTGTTAGAGAATATGAAAATACTTCTCCGTTTTTTAATGGATGCCTTGGATGCACCAACACTTCTCAAAGATATATCTTAAGGACTCAATCGAAGTGAGTGCGTTGTAGTCAAAAATCAAAATACCAAAAAAAAAAAAACTTTCCTTAAACATTGTCATTGACATTTAAACTTATTTAGAAAATCAAAGGAGTATTTTGTTATCAGTAATCATGATAACTTGTAAAACAATTGCGATTGGTGGTAAAACATAAATAAATCCAACTTTTTTGCAACATACTGCGGTTTTCTTATCACTGCCACTTTTTCTACAGGGACATTGTTTCGCCCCATATTCGAGTAGATGTCCAGCAATTTTAGTGTGACTTTCTTTAGAAGGAACAGGTTTTATTAGAAACTTGCGATTTTGTGTTTTTGCTTGAGTTCATTATAGTCCATTTCATCCTCATTTTCAAATTCTACATCACTTTGATCATCTTTGATCTAGTTTGGTGCCTAAATTCAGTTTAAATTCTGGCATCTGCACAGTATATTTCTTCGGTGTGCCCTTGTCAGCTTCTATAGCCCTGTATTGCAGTCAAGAATTCACCACACACAAATCCAACAGGTGAGAATTACACGAATCGGACACTATCATGTACGATTGCGGGAGTGAAAAACCGAAAGCCTCCGATCAGTGAGATTGACGCCACCCATGTTTTCGTTGTACTTTTGAATAACATCTGCCCGCCTTACTCTAACGCAGGGGTGTCCAAACTAGATGGAGCCCAGGGCCAATAAAAATGACTAAATACATTGGTGGGCCGCAAAATATTTATAAAAATAAAATACTGGTAATAATAATATCGTTATTTATTATCTACTTTTTCATTAATTTGTCTTTTACAATTCTGTCAACATAAACCTCAATATTAGTAGTAGCTAGGCGCAGTAAACATTTAAGTGAAGTATCTGTCAATGAAGACCTGTATTTCGATTTAATAAGCTTCTTTGTTGAATATGCACTCTCACAAAGGTAGGTACTGCCCATCATCGAGCCCATTTTTTGCAAGATCAGCCAGAAACTGAGGATCTTGCATTTTATCTTGTAGTTCGGAAGTGTCAGATGATATTTCATTGTTTAGAAATAAAGGTATTTCTTTTCGTAAGGTGAAAAAGCGTTGCAAGCACTGTCCAGCACTTAGCCATCTGATTTCTGAATGCAATAGTAAATCTCCATAGATTGCATCGATTTCACTTAAAAAGGCCCTAAATTTTCTATGTGTCAATGCCCTGTTTCCACCTCTAATCAAATTGGTTATCCTTATAACAAGTTTCATAGCATTCATTTGACGCAAAGATTTTCCACTTAAGGCTTCTTGATGTATGATACAATGCAACAAAGGGCAATCAATGTCATTTTGTATTAGAAGTCCCGCGAATCCTGTCACTGTCCCGGTCATAGCTTTTGCCCCATCGGTCACAATACAAGAACACTTACGAAATCCTCCATATTCTACTACAGTTTTGTTAACTGCTTCAAATATATCACTGCCTTTAGTTGTTCCATGAAATGGTATTAAATCCAGCATTTCTTCCGTGATTGTAAAATCTTTCGAAATGCAACATATGAAGATTATTAATTGACTGACATCGGTCTGGTCGGTACTTTCATCCAAACATATTGAATAGTACTCGCAATCTACAAAGCAATCACATAAACTTTTCGAAATATAATTACCCATGTCCTCTATTCGTTGCGCCACCGTTTGATGAGATAATGCAACAGATTCAAACTTTTCCGCTAATTTCGGCTGCATGAAGCGTTTAGCCATTTCAACTGCGCATTTTTTTATTAAAACTCCATCACTAAATGGTTTTTTAGCTCTGGCTAATTGTAATGAAACTTCATATGAGGCAGCAAAGCTTTGTTCAATCTCAGTACTTACTTTTGAAAACATACTTGTTTGCTGTATTAGTTTTTTTTGTACTCAGCCACCATAACTTTTCTTGCTTCACCGACATGTTTTTTATACTTTTCTTCATGTAAAGAAGTATAGTGTCGTTTAACATTATATTCTTTACTTACAGATAAAACTTGCATACAAATCAAACACTGAATTTTATTGTTATTGTTAGAGATAAAGTAGTCTAACTCCCATTTCGCAATGAATGTACGGTTTTCTTCACTTAACTTCCTCTTCTTTGCAGACATGATGAGATTAAAAGTTCAATATACTTAAACACAAAGCGAACAACGTAATAACAAACTTTAAAATAACGTAAAAGTCTTTAATAACTTGAGAGTAACCTTGCGTAATCAAAACTTTCGTCGCGTTGAATGACAAGTGACTAACAATGTCCAATGAACGATGCGCGGTAGGTACCTATTTTGTGTTCGGGGAATTCCCCAAATTCTCGAGTGAATAGTGATGTGTGCGACGTGATCGAACATACCCAAAACATTTGAATTTCGTCGCGATAAAAATAATTTGCTCATTAATGTATTTAAACAAAGAAGATAAAAAGATTCTACGGCCATGGTTTGGACAGCCCTGCTCTAACGTATCATTGGGAGGCCTAGCCCGAAGTAAGGTGTGAAAGGGTTCCAGGCTAGGCGCTCCTGTTGACAGAGGAGGTGTTTAGTGGGTAGTCCCGTGGGTCCGTTGGGCCACTGGGAGTCCGACACTCAGGGCGTAAATAGCCTTCACCTCCCTACCTCCCTACAAAAAAAAAGCGTATCCTTTACAGAGTCATAGCCACATAGTCACAGCGAGTTAACGATCTTCCCTTATTTTTTCTCCGCAGCTACCTCTTGCTTGTTTTTCAAACATTTTTCTTCGGCTAATGCGTAGTTTTTTTTGGAATTATATTCTTCATAATAGGTCAGGTGCCGTGGAAGCCAAGCTTAATTAGTTCATCGTAAACTTTTAGAGTGGTAAAAACCCGATCAAAGAATAATAAATGCCCAGGAACCAAAGTTCTAGTAAATTAATAATATGAGCCTATCCCAAATTAAATTCTTGGTTGTTTGAATGACGAAATGTCGTGTTGCCCTGGTGAGGCTAAGATAGAAACTTTCGAGGACGACTGAATTTGGTTTGTTGAGTCAGTACTGTGCGACAATTTCCAGTAAAATGGATGACTATCTCATCAATACTCATGTCCCTTCGACGAATTTGTTCGTGACATCCAGCTAGGATGCGTTCCAATTGAGGCTTGATTTTCAACATTTTTTGAAGATAGAGAGTTGTATTTTCACTTTAGGATCAGAGACACATTTTGGTCATAGCCATTACTATAATTGATACATTCCATTTGCTGGACCAATAAATTGATATCTACGAATACTGTAATGCGAACATGACCATAGTAATTCCAATATAGACTTTGAGCTTCTTAAATGTAAGCTCCGTGGGTTTACCGATTTCTAAAACATGGGTTCTATTGATACAGTCAACAATATTGGTAAGAATATTGTCGTCTATGTATTGGTCATTGTATTGGTGCCATTCCCATTCTTGTGTAATTTTTTTCGATGTATGCTGGTTACATTAAATCATTTATTTCTGATTCGAAGTTGGTATGGATCCAACTATCTTGAAAGTTAGCGTTGTTCTGTCTATTTTCGATAGCGATCTGTCGGATGGATAATGATTTCAAATTTTCACTCCAGATAAACTACTCCAGACTCCAAACAAACAAAAATACTTTGCGTCTATGCAACATGCATGAACGCAAAGGTGGTTAGTTTTCTCAAAAAATATGCAAGACTTTTCATAAAAATATGATAACTTTTTTATTTCTATGAAAGAATCTTCCTATTCCGAAAAAATTATTTATACCGGTCTGAACGGCGCACAGAGGGGAACTTAACTCAAAAAGTTAGCCAAATTATTTCAAAACATTTTTTTTTCTATTTTGGTTTTGGTTCAATTAGTTAATAAGTGACAATACTTTGTAAAATTTTGAATATTCGGTTAGAACAAAGGAAGAAATAATAATTCTTTAAAAAAATTTTTTATCGAAGATTTTTTTGTCATTGAGCATTAAATCAGGAATTTCCACTTCTTGTGTGGGTTATGGCGTTTATGATATACACTGGTGGTCAAAATAATATATACTGGCCTACGTTAACTTAACTTACCTTATAAGTTAAGCCAGTCTTTTGAAACAATACGTTGAAATATGTAGAATATATGAGTAGCAAAGCGTCTTACCTTTTAAGGATTTTTAATATATTCCGATGTGGATTCATTATCTTAATTATACAGTATCCAAAAACATAAATACAGTATGAGAAATTTTATTGAAAAATTAAATTCATTTCAAAAAAAGCTTTCAGTTTTATTTTTTTAAAATAATAATAACATAGTTATTTATAGCGTGACCATTATTTATAAGAATTTGTTTGCAATTCCGGCATAGAATCCACTAAACATTCGCATCTTTCTTTTGAAATCAGTTGTCGCTCTCTTCATACTGCAGTCCAAAATTCGAAATTATTACAGTGTTTATGTACATAATCCTATCCTTGAACTCCTTCCTATAGTTATCAATAGGATTACGGTCCGGTGAGTGCGCCGGTTAATCGTGAACCAATTGTTTTTTGCGTCTAGACGAAGTCTTCACTATTTTTGCAGAGTGCTTCGGGTCATTATCACGTTTAAATGTTCATCGAAGCGGTATATCTTCTCAGCAACTGGAAGCATTATGTCCTTTAGTATGTCCAAATAACTTATCTTGGTCATAATCCGGCCAATCATTTGAATTTGGCCTGCGCCATACCACGAAAATGCTGCCCACACCATTATGTTACCTCTGCCATGCATAATGTTTTTTTTTGGTATATTAAGGATCAAATGGTTTCTTGAGAGGACGTCTAACATTTTTTTTCGTCCGATCCAAAGGCGGTGAACTAGCATATGTCACTCCAGAGCATATATCGCCATTTTCTCATGCCTTCTTCGGCATCCCGATCTGATTGTACCTTTGCAGAATTTACTCGGCTCCGTATGTTTTTTTACTGAGGATCGTGATCGGACTGGTGATTCCGTGTTCAATTATCTTCTACGAGTTGTTCCAGCCCTCACGTTGGCATTTGTTTCCCGCAAAACACGACCGAAGACGCAAAAGGATTCCTTTTACAGACGCGCTCAAATTTTCACAATTTTTCATGGGTTTCCGTGGCCGGCTGCGATTTTCTATTTCATTCTTCTCATTCGTGGCGCTCTAGACCATTCCCAAGGAGCAGTGAGAAATTTGTGCAATCTTTCGAAGAAAGTAGCCATCGTCCCTTGGGCGTTGAATTTCGATTCTATTGTCTGGGGAACAGAGCTTATTTCGGCACATGTTTGAACTAAAAAATTATTACGAAATCAGGTTATTTGAAATTATTATTAGAAAAGTTTTCACTAAACTTATTCGTAAGAAAAGAAATTCGAAAAAAAATTAAAATGTGGTCCGAAAGTACATATTTAAAAACACTTTATTTATTATTTTATCGTTAAAAGGGTGAAAGGGTAAAAAGTAAAAAGGGTCAAAAGGGTCCTTTGACTTTCAACTTCATTTTGACAACAAACCATATGAATAGGCTTACTATACACAAAACTGTCTTCCCCAATTTCATGATTCATTGCAGCTGATTGCGTCCCTTAAAAAGCATTGCTAGCTGAAAACATAATTGTTTTACGAACAACTTTGGATCGTATTTATAATTTGGACCACCAGAGTACATTTAGAAGGGTCTCTACAAAAAATCCAGGCCAGAATTGTTTACATTGCTTTATTTTTTCAACCTGCATGTTCAACAATGGTTGTTCGTGTTGGGTATATCCGACATATCGAGAGCGCACTTGCACGCTGCACAAAAGAAGAAAATTATATAGTACAAAACAAAATTATCAAGTAGGTATCATAGGATTTTCCTTTTATGTTACTTGTTTGTTTTATAGGCCAAATAATATTTTTTAGTTTAAAAATCATTATGTGTGTACAAATATCCACCATTTTGTCAATAATCTATATTTTCAAAATGACTCCTCTGATTCCGCCCCTACGCACTTTTGATGTATAACACAGCGCTCACTGCTTTCAATCAAATCTCATGTCTCACATATTCTTATTAATGGAGCATATCTCCTGTATGTTTTTATCTGCAAACCAAGACTATCAACAGCCCCAAATGTAATTTTCGGGCACAGAATTAGTTTTGTGAAACACGCTAGTTTTGGTGGACTCAACTTGTGTGTGTTTGTAGCTAAATGTCAGACGATTTAAATGGCGTATGTGCCAAATTTATACGCTGCATACTTCTTCACTGGTATCATTTCATAGGAAAACCGAAAAAATGTATGGATACGTCTTGTATCTTCACTTCATTTTGTCAGCATTCTCTTACTTTTATTTTGTGTGCTCCTTTTGAGTTTTCGAGTTTCTTACAAAATGGTTCTTGTCAGAATTTGTTTCTTTACGTTTTCAGTTAGGCGGGAGTATGCGATATGGAGCCAATACTGCACAGAGTCTCAGGCATATAGAGATACTTTTAATATACTTCTTTTCAATAAGTAGTTTTCAAAACAATTTCCTAAATTGTTTGACCCAACTCACCAATCAATATGAAAGGATTTCCATTCGTTTATTTGACACACAAATTCATTCTACCTCTGGTAAACTCCCTAAACTACTCCCAACTGTTTTGCTGCGGTCGTTAATCAAAATATAAAAAAATAGAAACTTAAAGTCTCGGCATAAGTGAAAATTGCTATTTTCCAAGCTTCTAGTAATTGGGAATTTTGATAACTACAGTTTCTTTTATCACACAATGCACTGTATACAATTCACAATATTTAATTCGATTGTGGATTGGATTAAACTATTTATCTCGTCATCTACCATAAACACCCAAGTTTTAAACAGTTAACATTATAGCATTAAGGAATACAAAAAGAATAGTTGTAGAAATGAAGGGGAACTATTCCAGACAGTTTTCAAAGCTTTTTCTTTCAGTAGAAGTTCGGGAAGTTTACTTGACCCTAGGCATGCGCTTTTCAGTATATTTCCCCTTCGTTTTGCATAACAGGTGAGAATTGTAAATCTCAGAATTCAAAGGATGTATTCGTAAGCATACGAGCTTTCACTGACAGGAGTTGTATTCCCTTAGATTTGGGGTTTAAAACTTTAAAAAATTAACTTTATTACTTAATTACTTTTGAATGAAAATTAAAAAAAAGGTTTAAGCAATGGTGTTTTTGTAAATTTTGGATTTCTTAAATGATTTCGAAGGAGAAAATTTAGTTTTGTATATCCTTTACTGTGAAAGCTAAACAAAAAAGCTATTTAAAACAAGGAGTGTTTCAGTATGTTTCAAGATTTTACTTTACTTTTAAGGAAGAGAAGGCAAATAATAATAAAACAAAGTAATAAAAAAAGCATGAGAAAATAAACTTTTGTTCAAAGAATTTGTTTATGGTAAGATAAAAAATAGTTGTTCGTATTAAAAGTTTGTAATGAGTACATATTTTACTGAATCAGCGTAGAGGGAAAAATTTGATTTCAAAAATTCACCCGATCATTGTTATGAACAAAAACCGTGACGAAGCAGACACTGACCACGGACTCAAAAAAATTCAATCATAGCTTAATCCTAAGAGGTAAAGATGGCAACACTTGTCAATAAAAGCTAGTGAATGTAGTTGTGCATTTTTTGACAGTTACTAACAAAAGGTTATAGTTGATAATCGTTTGAGTGATCCGTTTTGAGGATTTTTGTGAGAATGGCAAAAATTGAGTATAGAGTTGCTATTGAATTTTTGTTTTTGAAAGGTCATATGGTTACATGTATCAAATATGAGTTGGACTTGTGTGTGATGACTCTGCACCATCATTTGCCGCAATGAAAATTTGGGCAGCTGAATTTAAATGGGAGATGTCGAACGTTCGGGACGCACAAAAACTGCGAATATGGCGATAACATTGCTAAAGCTGACCAAATGGTGTGACACGACAGCCGAATTAAAGAGGGAGCGATAGCAAAGTTCCTTGGACATTATGAAAATGTCCAAGGAACGTGTTTGCCATATATTGAGTCAAGATTTAGGTGTGAGGCAACTATCCACACATTGGGTGTCGCGTTTTCTCACGTTAGACAAAAACTTGTTCGAATGAACATTTACAGCGTTTTGTTGGCGCATTTCAGGCACAATAAATCGGAGTTTTTGTGTCGATTAATTACAGTAGAGGAAACTTGGTTACACTTTTATACCCCCGAAACAAAAATACAGTTGAAACAATGGATTGCAAAGGGCGAACCGGCTCCAAAACAAGCAAAAACTGTTTTTTTTTCGCCTGGAAAAGTGATGGCGACTGTTTTTTTGGAATAGTAATGGAGTTATCTTGATTGATTATCTTTAGAAAGTAAAAATCATTACAGAAGCAACCTACGCATCATTACTTGCCAAGCTGAAGGCTGAAATTGCCTCAAAATGACCACATTTGCAAAAAAACCCGTTTCACCAAGCAAACGCACCGTCTAAAACCTTTGCTGTTGCCATGGCACAAATCCACGAATGCCGGTGTGAACTTGCTTGTCTATCCTCCTGACTCACCAGGTCTAGACACAAATGACTTCTTTTTCTTCCCTCATATAAAAGCTTCGCTCGGAGGAGGGACATGAGGAGGCAATCCTTCTGAACCTTCGTGAACAATTACTTTGCAAAGAAAAACGCAGAGTATTTTTGGACGGCTAAAGAGATGGATGCATTTCTGGGAGAAGAGTGTAAAGTTACAAGGACACTGTGTAGAATAAAAAAGAATTGAGATAAAATGTCTTGTACCATTGTTAGGTCGGAAACTTTTCAGACCGACCCTTACTTTTGACCCTCTTTTGAATTACAGTAGCTCTTCAGCCAGTTATATGTCTAAATATTTTGCAGTGTTCTATATCAGCAAGGCAGTATTACAAGGGTGAACAATGAAGTCTATAATCACTCATTGTACTAAAAGGTGACCTTTCTCGGAAGCGTTACAAAAACAAACTAGCTCGCGTTTCTCAGCGTTAATGAATAGCGCCCATTCAGTGAAGTTGTTCTGCACGGATTCTACTGGTGGTAAAACAATTTCCAAGGCTGTTGGCGAGAAGAGTTGCCGGCGTGTATGATAATGTCATTTGCATGAAGATTAGTGAGGGAGGCATGGTAGGAGCAAGTTTTGCATGAGGTGATATAGTAACGTTCTTGGCTGGGCTGTGGGGATATTGTAGCCGATGCTTTTGAAGAGGTACGGCCAAAGAATGAATCCCTGTGCTACTCTTGAATTCATTTATATGTTTTCGCCATGTTTAATGAAAATAATCTCATGCTAATGCAAACTATTGGAATGGGTGATACCGTTGATACCATCTCTTGAAACCTGAACTGCTCACGGAAAATAGACCTTATTTTTAAAGTGGTTTATTATTGTTGTGAAGAGGGGGGTGGGAGATTTAAATATGACGAAGTAACGAAAGGAAATTTTTCGTCTGGCCCAGTTTTTTATTGTTCAAATAACTCAGTCTGGAAAGAACTTGGCCGGGAACTGCAAAGAAGCTTTTTGTTTCGCTTGAGGGACCCGCGGTACGATTGGTGGGAGAAAAGATTTAGAGATAGTTAACAGAATGATTGGCTAAGGACGCAAAAGATCATTTAAAAACAAAGCCAAAGATGAAGCCATTCTTTATGCAGAAAAGCATCATCGTCGATAAAAACATAAGGCATATCTTCTGAAATATTTTCCAGTTGTCCGGGTTCAGGAGTATTCAGTAAATTATCATTAAATTTGCTATGAATGAAACTATTGATGAATGAAAATACTCCGCAATCTGATACAGGACCATTTGCACACGTCTCCACCATAATCAATTCATAGTTCACGTTGATTACAGCTAATAAAACAATGCTGTTTTATTTTATAATTGTAATAGTGGGATCCTGAACTAATCGGTTTTTGTATTTCTACGTGTTTTCCGTCGATGGGACCGATGCAGTTGGAAAAGTTCCATCGGTTCCTTCGAAACTCCTCCGAAAGAGTTTTCCATTCTTGCTTGTTTTCGGTATCTAAAAATTGAGATAAATTTTTAGTAGTCCAGATGTTACTACTTTTTGTTAAGCCTTCTTATATTCTATTAAATTCTTAATTAAAGCTGAACAAGTCTCCATTATTTTTATTCCTAGATATAAGACCGGTATTACCGGGGGAAATTGAAAGTTCTTAAAAGTCTGTTCACTGGCAAAAAATTGGAGAATGGCTGATAACCACTCATTCGCAGAAATCGCATCCCCCATAACTTAACTTCCCTGCTTTGTTTCGAAGGTTTTTTCTGTCAATTTTCAAAAAGTTCCCGAACTCCAGTGGCCCGATCGTTCATTAACTTTGAATGTGAAAACTGAGCTCAGTTTCAATACCAATCTTTTAACCAATTTCTTTTCTTTCTTTTTGGTTTTTTTCTTTCCTTCAGATAATTTGTAATAAAATATAAAAAAAATACGTAATAATATATGGTAATAAAATATGATAAAAATAATTTGTTCTGCATTTTGAACGAAACAAACTAAAATTATGTATCGTGCAAAATCTGTGTGGACGTCTTTTAACCATACAGCTTTGGACAAAGTGACGTTTACATTCAAGTTGTCATTTCGGCAGCATTCGAGAAAATCATATAGAAAGAATATATAAAGAGGCCCTACGATCTCATTTTTTGCCGAAATCACCAAAAGTAACTTATATTAAAATAAATTTACCAAAACTTACTTAAAAATAATCAGAGGTAGTATAAATGAATGGCCGAAAATTTCGTCATCTGAAATATTGTCGCAAACCTTACAATATTTGCTTCCTATAATTCGAGCACATGTTTTGTTTGCTTTCGCATTTTTATATCTAAATACTCATAAACAATATTTTGTCCATAAATCAATAAAATTATAAAATAGTATCGTTACATGAAGTGCCCCATTATTAAGAAATTGGTGCTGCCCATGGACACAGGAAAATCGGTTTAACGGGAATGTTAACACCACACGAACAACATTTCCTGATATTAAGCCCCGCCCATTCCATACAATTTTCACAGCTGCTCGACTTCGGATTTAATTTGGTCGGGTCGAAAGAGCCTTGGGAAATTGCAATCTGATGCTGATTTCAAGGCTACACTACGCTTATCAAATGTGTTCAAATTATAATTCCGTTAAGAATGTCGTTAATAAGCATATCCATTTGCTTAATGAGAAATAGAAATGCTCAGTATAAGTGTTTACGCATTTTCAATTAACGTTGACTGATTAAAGCGTGTGATTCAGCGACCGATTTGATATTATTTTCAACATTCAAGTGGTATGCGTGACCATTCCTTTACAGAAATTGCTTTTCTAACTGTAATGTTAACTCCACTTTCAAATTTAAAACCGTACGAAGCCGAAGATTTTGGAAAATGTAAATTATGTATTATTTTTACATTTAATGATTGAAAATGTTTTTGATTTGCTAATTATATACTGTAATTGGTAAGTTAACTTGTATGTGAAATTGTTGGCAGTAATATTGATGGTTAATTTTCAATTCCAAGCTAGATATATACTCTTCAACAAATCACATAAATGTTGTGCATTTGTCAACTGTTTAAGTTATTTATGAATGCAGTTTTCGTCTTTTTTGCCTATGATTTGGTAATACATTGTGGGTTCTAAGTAAATGTGCTTTTAATTACGCGGAAAACTATGAAATTTCGATACAATTTCGGGTATAATGCTGCATATGACAGAAATTTGCACGAAGGGAGGGAGCCGAACATTTGAACAGCTGATGAGGGGAAAAAAGATTAGTTTAAAACTTCGAACGCTCATGTACACGGATAAAACCTGTCTATATCTTGCACCTCTGTGGAAAAAAATGCATATTCGATTTGTGGAGTAACGTCCGAGCATAAAATTTTTTGTCCGTTAAAGAAAGATGTCCGCTATTGAGCAGAGTCCACTAAGGTAAATTTCACTATAGATGTATCTAAAGTGTTACAAGATATTCGGTGGGAGCACTTTTGACTTATTAAGTTGTTTAATATTTTCCTGCCATGCGAGCGCATTAAACAATTAAATAAATATGTACTAACTTTTTTCTTCGACATCGAAAGGTCCCCATTGACTCCGACGCCAATTGAGAACGAGTATCGAATACCTGGAACTCAGTTTGAACGGTGGAGCTTTTTCGTAGAAAAAACAACTGATAGCGGGAGCTTTCCCCACCAAGTACTCTGATAAACAATTATTCATTCGGTTCCTACCCAAGCTCCGTTTGAACGTGCACAACCTGAAGATATTGCTCCTCTCCGGAACGGTATGTCCGCGGGAGAAACAAAGGCATGCATTGCAAGTGTAGTATATTCTCGGTTTTTTATTGTGCGGCGGCCCCACTCGGGGCGGAATGCAAAATCCGAAATGTTTGTCTAGTCTGAAAGCTGACTGTTCTATCTTTTATCTAGTGCTCATGGGACCACTTCTCAGTAGATACTTTGCATTGGGGATGTTATCGCGCACCGCGTACATACAGATACGAATGTGGGATTTGCATGCTTAGTGTACTTCGTTGAAACAGTGCTGAGGCAAACATTGAATTTGTTTGGGGTTGCCCGTGCGCTGCATGTTCTTGTTCTTGGGGGTGGCGAGGGTGTTGCCACCGCTCGGGTTTCCAGCCTCGCTGGTTCGCTGTGAGGGAGCTGTTCTGTACACTTCCGCTTCTGCTTCTATCGTTCTCCAGAAGGCAAATCTTTTCTGAACAGACGAAACTTTTTTGGGATTTCAGTTTGTCAGTGGTATTCGTCCGCATAACTCGTGTTATTTTTGGCCTCGTCGAGTTCGAATCTATTGTTGTGGGTTTTGATTTGTGTGCATTGTTGTTATCACGGTGAGAAGCTCAATCCGGTGCTCTAGTATTTTGCAATCGTAAAGATAGTAAAGCTGATGCTCGTTATTAATGGAATAATCGGTGCAGGGCACAAAGTTGCATGAGATAATCTGATTCAATCTTACTCCCTTCGAATCGATTTTGTTCGGTTGGAGCAAGAAACCACCCGCCGAGGATAGTGTAAATAAATAATAAGAAATTATGGCCCCAGCTGAAAATTAAAAAAAAAAAAATTTCCATCCTCGTTCAACCCACGATTTTATGTGCGTGAACTCATCCTACTTCCGGAACGTCATAAAGCATAATTAAAATACATGAAGTGCATTTTGTCCTCGATATTAAACGGAGCCTAGATACAGCACAGCAGAACAAGTCTGCATATTCAAGATACATTTAATTAGACCCAGGATTATAGAGTAATTGAATTTCATCTTTTCGCCAGCATCGCTGAAAACGGAGCAACGCTAGTGTGCGGCAAGTCGAAGGTAAGTAGGAACAGGGGTTTTTTGAGTTTACGATATTGCGGCATCCTATTCCGCCTGCGACTGCATCCCAGATGCCGGGCCAACAACAACAGTTTCTATTAGAGCAGGAAGCAGGCAGCTCTATGCCCTCCCTTTCTTGAAACTTCTGTACTCGTATCCAGGATAGTTTCTCCGTGTAGTGGAAATAGTATAATGTAGGATGTAGAGTGGGTACATAAATTGGCAAAAGAATGTTTATTTGTCGGTATGTAGCAAGGATTTACCCAGTTATTGAAGCAATTTAATTGGAGCACTTTTTGTGTTTGTTTTCTTCTTTTTTTCATTTTCCACGATGGATTGTGTACATTTGGAAGCAAGGAATGACTTTCAACGGCAAAAATGAAAAATAACGTTGTTTTGGTGGGATTGTGCACCTTAGATTGGAAATAAGATAAAGTTTGAATGAGATGAAGATGTTAAGATGCTAAAAGGAATCGGAAAGTTTATCGTAAAATAATCGGGAGTTGGGCGTAGCTAGGGCGGTTTAATAGTGTAAGGCAAATTCTCTTAGCCAGAGGTATAAATGGGCCTTACATTTGATGCATCCGGCTCTTTTAGAGATCAGAACAAAAAGCTTTGCAAGAACTAATAATAATCAAACCTTTTGTTTGACTCCTTAACGTTCTCAGTTTTATGTCCTGGGTTACGGCGGTTTATTCTCAGAAAGGATCTCTGTACGATGTACTCTTCGGTCATCACAAGTGCCGTTTGTTTATAAATCAGCAAGAATATTGCCGGAAAAGCAAAAGGCAAGAAATACTTAATTTGTGGATTTTTTTGTTCGTGTACAAGTAATTTTATCTCGTAAAAGTACGGAAGTTGAAGTGGCTCACAGCTCACAGAACATACAAAAAGTACTTGGGAATCAGCGAAAAGTTGTTGATAACTATCGATCATTTTGGACTAGTATGAGTTTATATCGATGTTGTATGGAAGTCCAATTTTTGTGGTACTGTTCTTCAATTTATTCATCATGTTTTAATTCTAGGAACACAGATAATTTTCAGGGACCGTAGACTAGTGAAGGATTTTCTGAGAACGCAAACTCCTAGAAAGTCCTACATAACATTGTTTTACTTTAGAATCCTATACTGATTTAACGGGTACCAGAAACTCCTTTTTCTAAATTTGTATCAGAATTTCGCTTAACTTTCATTCTTGAAAATCATGCATAAAATTAGAGTGTAGAGTAGAGTAGGTAGGTAGCTAGGTTGTATTCTGCCATCAAATTTTCATTTCATCCCATAATCACAATTGAAACCACATTTAACCCTCCGTCCATGTCGTGTTTTTTGGCACCTTCGGTCCATGTCGTGGGTCGTTTTTGCCCGTCGCGCTACTACACTCTCAATTATTTATGGAAAAATCTGAAAAAAATCCTGGTTAATCTTTAGACTCTACTTTTGAAGCCTGCAAAGGAAACTTTCCACTTTTTCCATATTTTATATTTTTTTTTTATCAAATATCAAAAAAAATGTGAAGATTTTTTTTTTTCATTTAAATCCAGCGTGAGTAGAAATCATCGAAAAAAGGTTTCACTAGCGGTTATTAAAAGTAAAAAGGTTGCTCTTTGAGAAAAAAATATTGGGAAATTGTAGCCTTGAACCAGATACCCTATTCATCAACGGGAACATAGACGTATTTTTGGGAGGCTAGAACGAGGTATCGAAGAGAAAAACGCTCAATGTTGAGGGATTTTTTTTTTTTATTTATTTATATTACGAAGTTGAAAATAACATTGAAAAATGAAGCGACAAAATGTTTCTTCATTTACATGCAATGTGAACATAGGTTGATTCGGTGGTTTTCGCATACCGGGACGCCGCATCGACCACAACATTGGTTTGTTTTTTTATCATCTTTACTCGTACACAAGGAACATCGTCGTCGTTTTTCTATTTTATTCGGATATTCGACGCTGGATTCGTCATTACCTAAAATATGATGAATGCTCTGTGTTAGAGATCTCGGAATATTTGGAATTTTGCATCGACGTTCCATATGCGGTCGAACTAATTGTAAAGATAATTTTTTGAGGAAATTCATTCGTGTTAGCTTCTCGTTTCGCTGAATTAAATTATAAATGACTAACGCGTTGATACCCGATTGATCGACCATGCCGAAAAATAGTCTCATGGGCCATCGGTTCGTTATTCGCGCTACGGTATAGCTCGATATCATTTTATCGAATGTATCGACACCACCCTTTGTGCTATTATAAAATTCAATAATTTCTGGTTTTCCCGATGTACCTGCAACGCCTCTTCTATGAAGACTCGAGACCAAAAGAACGACTTTGTTTCTTTTTGGAGTAAAAGAAACTAGAGTTAGTTTTTTACCAAGGTCGTACGCGTAACGGGAAGTACCGATCGCTACTGGCCTCACAAATGAAACTGGAATCTCGCGTTTATTTTTTCTTATGGTTCCGACGACGTCTAAGCCTCGCTCATTTTTCATCAAATTACAGGCTGTAATGGTGGTAAACCAATTATCAAAAGTGATGGTACGACCGGTATGCCAGATAGGCTCCGATAAAGCTCGAAGATAATATTCGCAAACTTTTTCGCCGCGATTACACGTTACTTTACCCGTATAAGGGAGGGAATTTATCATATAGAATGTTTTCGCGTCGTTCATACACACTATTTTCAAACCGTAACGCGCTGGCTTCGATTTTATGTACACTCTCGCCGAAAACTTTCCTCGATAGCCCAATAATTGCTCATCCATGGTTACAGTATTTGAAGGACTATAATTAATTTTGCATTGCTCGATAAACAAGTCCCATATTTCCCGAATTGGTGCTAGAGCATCTGCTTCACGTCTCTCGACGCGAGTGCTGCGATCGTCGAAACGTAGAATTGTTGAAATAAATTCGAATCGTTGCGCGCTCATTGTTGACACGAACAAATTCATACCATACTCCGTCGACCAAATTTCAGCGAGTAAAGATTTCCTCTGTGCCAAAACACCGGCGTAAAACAGAAGGCCGATGAACGCTCGTATCTCAATCACATCTACAGGACGAAACGCATATCTAGCGCGCGAATCCTCGGACATTGTTGGCAATTTCCTCTCTCGCTCTTCATTGGAATATTTAACGATTATATCCATAATGGAGTCCGTAAAAAAAAGATTCCATGACTCCAAAGGAGTGGTTACATTCATTGCTCCAGCTTTTGGAGTAGCGAAGTGCATTACCAAAGGTTCAGATCGTCGACCTCGGTTTTCCGGTGGCTTCTTTGACCACTTTGTCTTGTCTTTGCCGTAAAGATATTTCCGTCCACTGCTCTGTTCATTGATGGAATCTTCTTGCTCGGGCTCCGCTTCATCGGAATCATTATTGTCACTACCGTCGACACTGCTATACTCTTCACAAGAACCGACACTACTGCACTCCTCCTCGTCTAGGACATTATCAATTTCGTCGTCCGATGCTTCACCACCAAAATAATCGATTGGCTCACGATTTCGGAGTGAATAAACCTCCTCCGCTCTTCTAACTCCTGTAGTACTCTCCTAAAATTAAATATATAAGTCAGGATTTTTTTTACGGTTTATAATGCAAAAATATGCATATTTGATGAAAAAAACAAAAAAAAAATTGTCATTTTTACTTACGTCATCCATGTCGTGGGTCGAAAACGTCCCTTCTGATATTTGCACTGCTTGGCGTTTCGCGTATAACTGACTGCCACACCTGGGCCCGCGCGGTCACAGACCCTCAAACCTAAACTTTTTTTCAGTAACACTCAAATGGCGCCACCGTCGCCGGTGTCCGAGAAATTTCAGATAGAAATTTTCGCCCGGACGAAAAAGACCCACGACATGGACGGAGGGTTAAAAGCAATACTATAGCGAAAGCACAAACAATGAGATTACCACCAAAGGGATTCTATCAGAAATTTGGTTTTGAACATTTGGTATTCCGATCCCGAAAGTAATGGCGGAGTAAAGGATGACCGAATAGAATTGCAACTTTCCTTTGGTTTTTTTATTTATCAATAAATTTGTTGAATAAAAGCTTAAAAATGTCAAAGATTCATGTTCAATCAATTCACGTTATTGATGTGGGTGCCTTTTGCCCGGAGTCTGGCTCTCAAATGTTCGAAGAAAGACTCGCACATTGCACCTTTGCCTGAAAAATGCCTTAAATGGAGAAGTCCAGCGTATTTATATCCGGTGACCGTTAAGGCCATTGTGCGGCCGAAATGAAGTATAGAACGTTACCACGTAGCCATCCCTAACCTTTGTGACCTCTTTGTGACCATGACCTTGAAATTTGTAAAGCTTTACTTTGAGCTCCTTTTTCAAAATCCGCTTCTTTCGCTCACGAGCCATTTGTCTGCCGCAACGACGCGGATTTAGTGAAATTCGAGCCTTCACCTTACGAACCACCTCAGGCACTGATACTGTCTTTCTGCGACCATTGCGTTTTTGCATCCTACCAGTGTCACGGTAATGAGAACACGCATCTTTCCGAGACGCGAAAGATTTGTCTACATTGATGTGTTCGAGCCACATGTGTCTTTCCGGCTAAATACAACGAAATAACACTATTATGCTTGAATTTCATTGCAGATAAATAGTTTTCAAATCAGTTGCGACGCAAATCGTTTGCTATGCTTTTAAACAATGAAATATGCTGTCATCCAACACACATATGACATTAGGTTTGCTAGCGGTGTGGAAGCTCTAGCAGTGCTGAATAAGTTGCAAATTGGGGAACTCTGTAGAGGTAGTTGCTAATAAATTGCCTGTCCCAGGCGTTTTGTACATATTAAATAATCCGATTTCTTCAGTCATCTTTTCCTTGGCTATTTATGCGATAGGTGAAGCATTGTCTGCATTTGACATAGCGTCAAAGAATTTTAAAATAATGGGTTTCATGGTGTGATATGCATCAGAAAATTATATTACCCTCCATCCAGCTCAGTGAAATGTATCCCTATGAAAACAAGATTCGGTATTTTTTCCAAGGACAACTAATAAAGCGATATCTACTTTATTAACCATGATCGAGTAACAACTGTTGGGTCGGGGTGATTTGCATTGGTTGTTGACGGTTCTAGGACATTCGATTAGAGCGAGCGTTAAGAAGTCGCACTGGATTTCTTTTCGAAAAATGAGCCCAGAAAATGTTGGTATAGTGAGAGTTTAGGATGTTCCTTGTTCTTTCAGTCCATTACCCCTGAAAACAACCAGTACATGTTTGATTCTTCTTTTAAGACTCTATTTTTCCGGGATTTTTCCAAAGATGGCTTGAACTCGATTGATATCTTCCCATAGCCAACTCGGAGATATTTTAACCCCACTTATAATCTTCCCAATTCATGTCCCCGTTTTTGATGTCTTAGTTATCAATTTATAATGTTTCTTATCTTCTCTACTTGTTTATTCAATTAGCTTGTTCTCTTGTGTTTGATGGTTATAGTTGGACGCACTTGTCTACAGTTTGTAACTGGAGTTTTAATGATATATTCCACATACCTATTAAGTTTTTTCGGTGTCAAATAATTTTGTAGGGTCGATAAATCTGCTCTAATTGTCTTTCTTTATTTATTCCTATACACTAATCAGGCCTTCACGAATCCTCTGATTTTGGAGGTAATTTATAGTGAGATCGGCCCAATTTTTGGTTTAATTCTGATGCTCTGCAGCCCTGTAAGTCATCCAGCGCCTATGTGTTAATCAGGGTGACGTCAAGAACGTTAGACCTGTTATGTCATAGTTTGTGGTGATTAAACTATCAATCAAATTTTCATCACTTTCACTGCTGGTGGTTCTACTCCAATTTTAGTGGTGGGCCTGGGTGGCACGACTAATGGTTGCGTCGAGCACAGATTCCACTACCTTAATTAAGAGTTAAGCACCATTGTCTGCTGTAAGGAAGTGCCGTCGTTTTGATTAGTGTCTTACCTTTGGAGCTGCAATAAATAAGCTTATAACCTGCATGCCGAGTTTGCTTTCATGCAGATGTTAATACCGTGATTGCAAATTGGTGTACCCTTTTCTAGGGTTTACTTTGGCACGCAACAGTCCATAGATATGCCAAAGACGAATCCCATTACACTGATCGTAGAAATATGTATGTTGTCGTTCGTTGAAGTAGTTTTTGAAAATAAAGTTTTCATGATCGCTTAAATCTTAATTTGTAAATTCTGGTAAATGCGGTCGGGACTGATTGCTGTTACCATGAGGATGTCGGTCAGGAATCCTCTTTAAACCCTTTACTTTGTATTTTAATGTCTACGACGAGATCTTCAGTTCTATTTTCTTCCAGCATTTTGCTCTTTATTTTTTTTTGCAATGGATGCAGATTTTTTTTTGGCAATGGATGTAGTCCTTGTTCATTGTTGGTATAATATACAGCCGTAAGATGAGTCTGAAGTTTGTCTTTGTACTGGGTGAGCTACTAGAAGTATGATATTGAATGACAGTCTTGTGAAATTCACTGAAACGTTTGAATATGTTGCTACTAATAAAACGTCTAAACGTTCATTTTCTCTTGATGCTGATGACTTGATTAACTTTAGTTGCATTTTTAATTTGTTGTTTTGTAGGGCTTGCATTTTGGAAAACGGAAAAATTGGCTTATTCTACGTAGCTTTTGAAGAAGGATCAAAAACAAATTTTCTTCCTCTGGTATATGCTGTATGTCTGCGAGGAAATCTCTGATAATGTGAAGGTATCTAAATTACCTCGCCGCAGATCTCAATCGATAAGTGAAGCATTTTTACTGATAAGTTTTTTTTTTTGAGAAAGCAGCCCTAGTAGCTGCAATTGTTTTTGGAGAGCTGTCACATTTTTGAGGTCTGAAAGGTCACAAAGTATTGCAAGTTGTCATTGGATTCCTGGATAAGGTGCTCGTTGGGTTAGATTTTCTTTAGCTTCGATAGATTTTTCCCAGAAACGCTGCTTCAACTCCAGGAATCCCGAGTAGTGATGTTTTTCAATATCGCATAGAAGGTTACTAAAAGGAGCTTTGTCTGTGCGGGTGTCGGTATGAATCTTCGATAATACTGAATATAACTAGGAACTGGCTGAACTTCTTTGCTGCAGATATCGTCTGAAATAAATATTTTCTTTGAGAAATAATATTTTCTTTGAGAGTGTTTGAGTGTCTTTTATGTAGAGTAAAATGCCAGAAAAATTTACGCTTGGTTGTTTGAAGATATTCTTTGTGGGATTGATATGTATTCAGTATTGATGTGTATTCCGCACTATAATACGACGCTTAGGTTGCTTAAATGTTCTTCGTATGGTTTTGTGATTGCAGCCTCCCAAGAATCCACTTTGACCATCGAAATTTGTTGAAAAAATGTTCTTGTGAACTGGATAAAAAGCTGGAAGAAGCGAAGAGTTCATATATCTTCTCGGATAGTATCCATTCGTCTTCTGTTGCATATGTGGTGGTGAGGGCCTGGGTATTCAAGGTTGTAGTTTGATATAAATCAGCTTTCTAAGTTATGCGGTCGGAACCTTTAAAAATGACTAGCGACTAATGTTTATGCAGCCCTTCTTCAGTGATGAAATTTTTTGTTCAAAAATCAATAGAACTCAACTGAAAGGAGAACTAGGTTTGGGAATGAAGATCTGAAGGATCTGAAGTTTTGGAAGTGATCTGCGAAGTATACTTCAGAAGCTACAAGGGAAATAGTGAAGTTCGGCGGAAGAGCAATACTCTGCCCAAAAAAGTTTCACTCGAAAGGACTGAAAGACAGGGTTATGCGCATGACTGTCAACCAGGAAAAATTCCTACTTATACTTAAGCGGAGTGATTTGAAAGTGAAAAATGTTGTTACTGAAAAATTTCGAACAGAAGACTATAATTCTGAAACCGAGTTATCTTTTGATTTACTTTGAGTCTATGGATTATGCTGAAAAGTAAAAAACTTTTGTATCATTAATTTATTCCGTAGGTGTGCAGACCATTACGCTTTCAAATGAATATCCATTTTTGGTGCCTGGTTGTGATGCAATGAATTGTATGTTATCCTAAAAAAAACACCTTTTCTTGTGTTGTTTTACAATTGTTTTGTATTGGTGGTAGTTGTCTTCAAAATGGTTTTGTTTACGGAGTCTGAAAATATGATTTCTCCGTTCAACAGAAACATTTATATATTTTATGTAACTTCTTTGATTCTTGGAAGCCAATTACAAACTTTGCTTTGGAAGTTGCTCATTATTTCGTAATAATCATAAATTTATATAAACTAGAAGTTTTAGATTCCAATCGAATTATAGGGATTTTTTTCCCAATATTTTGCTTACCGATGAAATGATTCTTTGCCCTTTTTTTGGAATCAATTAATTGGTAAGCTTAAAAATTCCTATGAAGTTTAAGCCGTTTTGAATGAAATCAATGGAACTGTATTTTCAAAAGATTCCAATTCAATTTAGCTGGAAAAATTTAGAGAAAATAAAGTTGCGAAAATTACAGCATTCAAGTAGAAAAATAGACTCGTATTGATTGTATGTTACTTTATGCAATTTACTAATTTTTTATTTTAAAATGTCGAGAATCTCTCGCTTTAATCGAACCGAAAAATAAAATTAGCCAGGACGCATCCAAAATATACCTTTTGCATAAAACATTCACTGATTTAACAAAATCACCTTTGACATTTATTCATTTATTTATGGAATCGAATGTTGAGTTTCATTCAAATCTCATTTCGTTATAAACTCTATGCGATTCCATACTGGGTCATATTCGGTTGCGTTCTATGCTTTCCTCATCAAATAGATTATTTTTTGGCTCCTTCCTATTCGCATCTCTCGTCGTTTCATTTTCGTTTGCCTACCTGTCTATCTGTTTGGTTCAAATCTGCATACGAGATACAATCCATGCGGAAACAAATGTGGACGAATGTGTGGCTGCAGGGTTGTATGTAGAGGATACAGACACGTATTTAAACGTTTGCATACTTTATTCAACAAAAATAGTCAACTTCAACCCCAAGGATTTGTTATATTTTCGAAAAGGATTGCAACTGGCGTCGCTGGTGGCTGTTGTATAAATAGCACAAACTATTCCCTTTCCATCACTAGTTTCCATTGTTGTTTGTACGGTTGGATTTGGTCGATGAAGTTTCATTTATTGACGAAACACGAGAGAAATCCTTTAAGGCTCAGTGCGACAGAAAAGAGTTGAATGGCCAGCACGGGAGTTCAAACTACTTTAAATTTGCATAAGCAAATGTCGAAATATATTTTCAGAGTTGGGTTTATTACTTACTCTGGGAATAAAATAGAAAATGGAAAACCATATCCCGTACTGAAATTCAGTATGAATGAAACGTAGTACCCCCATGGTTGTAACTCTTGCATTGAGTCGTTTACATATAGGATGAACATTGGATCGTTTCATGAGGTTCTTACCTGTAAAAGTACTTTAACAGCTTAAATATTCAAATTCTTATCAGACATTTTCACCCTCTGACAAACATATCCTTCGGAATCCTGACAACAACAACTCAAAAAATAAGCACTTATAAATTGTCGTTCACCTTAGCCACCCTCCAACGTATAAAGCAACAACAATACCCCAGAATCGATCCTTCCACAAAAATGTAAAGCGAATAAGTAAGTCCTTTCTGAAAATCTGCTACACGAGACTCTCAAAATCGAAATAAATTGAGAAATCGTTTGTACAGAAGAATTGAAACTGCTATATCTACAATTTGGTTTCATTCGTGTATCCTGAATATAACTTTCTGTGATGTAAACATACATGTATACATTGGAATTCATCCATGTGTAAGTTTCATATATTGTCGTATTTGTTCGGTGGAATTGTGTAATTGGGAAACCTAATATAAATAGATTGAAATTTTGCTGATTAAAGAGATACGAGTACGAAATACAGTCGAAAAGGCCTTTTGGGGATGTGGCAGGCACACAAATGTGCTAACATTAAGGTGCAATTGTACCATATTAAAATTATGGTAATTGGTGGTTGCATGATTCCGAGGATGTACATGAACGCATTGCTTGAAATTTCGAAGTGTAGCCCTTAATTTGCGTACGTTGTGGTATTAAGCCTGCATTCAGGCTGAGGACAACTTTATTTTTTAAAAATTTTAGGCTTTTAAGTATAAGAGCGGGATACACATACACATAGGAGTTAAGCCAATGCTTTAATGTTCGTAGTTAGTCAAATGGTATTGGAATATGACTTGTTTTTTGGGTATACTTCCATAAACTTCTCAGCTCCTGCTTTTACAGACTTCGATTCAACGACTTTTAGTCAGATGTTTGATAAGTATGAATGGAATACCGCCAATCAGCTTTTAGAATATATGTTACCATTTTTTAAAATCAATGTAGGGAATTAGGGGTTTGATTTGAATATAAACAAGATTTAGAGAATGTCAAATGTGAATGAAATTTGACAGTTCGTAAGCCAATGGTTTTCTGCTTGAAATATATAATTCGATACGTCAATCATGACAATAATGTCAGATCTTTGTTCTTTGTTTTACGTGCCTCGGTTTTAAGCTACGATATAAGTTATTCTCTGTTTCCTGAATATCTTAGAACCAACTTATACGGCGTTTTAGGTGAAAGTCCTCTCGCTCCTCGCACCTATCCAGCAGAGAATTTATGCATTATTTAGCGTTTTCGTTACCCTTCCCATAAAGATAATAACCTGGTTGTGCTTCCAAACAGGGGAGTTCACCCATATCAGACATGTCGAAAATATACCTCAAATATTAATTAGGTAAAGTCGTTGTCCGGAACATCAGCCAATCTGCATGAGACCTCGCGGAATCAATAGCCCAAGTCTACAAGCCTCAGCCTTACTTCCCTTCCTATATCGAGATGAATCGCGCTTGGGTTCGGGTTTTAACAACATGCTAGTCATCTATATAAAAGCTGTTTTTTATGATATAGAATTCAAGGCTGGCAATTTCAACATCATTACATCTGGATAAAGTAACATTTTGGTGTTTTTATGGGCCGGTTGAATCATGAGTCCATAGGTCTTCAAAAATGCTGCTGGAAATAATATTAAAGTTAATGGTGACCGCTATAAAGTCATGATTAATGACTTTCTTGTTCCGGACTTGACTCATCGTTATGCAGGGGACCTCTGGCTTCAACAGGAAGGCACAACATACCATACAGCTCGTGCAACCATTGACTTAAGAAACATATTACCAACGGATAATTTCTCGCTTTGGACCTAAAAACTGGCCTGCAAGATCTTCTGTTTTATCACCGATGGACTTTTTGTTGTGGGGATACGTCAAATCACTCGTCTACGTCCCATTTGGGAGACGAAATTCGCCACTTTTTGGTGAGATATGGCGCGAAGTATTGGTTAGGGTAGCAGAAAATGGGACCAACTTTTGCGACTTCCTCCATGTCAATCGTTGTTATATGCCCAAAACCATATTTAAAAACTGGCAAAGAATTTTCGATTTTCCTTTTCAATAAAAACAATTTCTTGACAATCAAAACAATTTACTGGTGTTTGATGTCATTTCAAAGTTCTGTGCCTAAATAACTACCCTTTTTATATGTCTAAATATGTTTATCATCCTCATCTTCATCGTTTTCATCCTCATCTTCATCGGTTAGTGAATCTGAGACAGCAACATCTTAATCCATTCGAACAAAGTCAGAAAAACTTACACCGCTGATGTCAACTAGTAGTTCTATTGCTAGTTCTTCATCATGCAAAATTATAGGAAGATTTTCCTGATCTTCGTTTATGTAACTGGATTTTTTGAAGCAGTTGAGAATCTTTAGGGGTGTTTAATAATTTCTTTGAGATCAAGCGTCTTAAAATTTTGGATGATCCCTTGGTCCAATGGTTGCAATTTGGAAGTTACCTTCGGCGGATAGTAGTAGAGTTCTATGTTGGACAATGTAGGAGGACTGTTGTGGACAGTGCAATGGTCTAAAAATAGTGAATTTTTCCGCTTTTGTCGTTTCATGTTCGCATTATTGTTAAAAGCCAATTGTTGAAAAGTTCTGTTTTCATTCAAGCTTCTTTGTTAGCACGATAATCAGTAGGAAACGATTTCACTCCTTTGAAACATCGCTGTTTCATTGCTTTTCCTATCACTAAGGGTCTAAGTTTTCCCTATCCGTCCAGTTTACTGCAAGTAAAACTGTCAACCTCTCTTTACTATGTTTTCCAGATATCATTTTTCAATTTCATAGGTTAGAGTCTTGTTCGATAAACATTTGAAAAATAGGCCAGTTTCATCAATATTAAATATGTCTCGGGCATTATAGTTTTCAATCAATGTCTTGAATTTACCGAGCCAATCTAAGCAAACTGCATCATTAACACTTCCACTTTCCCCACAAATTTTTTAAACACAACTCCATTTCTCTTTTTGAAATTTGTAAGCCACCCTTAACTTGCCGCAATGTTTTTGATGCTTAGAATAGACGCGAACTCTTTCGCTTTTTCCTTTAATAAGTTTTCGCTAATAGACACTTTTTGTCCTCTAACCAGGCTTTCTTTCAGACGTGGAAATTCACCTTTAGTAGTTCTTTTCCGTACTCCAGCAGTTTGAGCAGCACAAATTTTCCCCTTGTGTTGTATTATGATTGAGAGAGTACTCAGAAGAATCTCAAATTCTTTTCTTACATCACTTTTTTTCTCACCTCCCTCGACTTTTTCGATTGACTTCTTCTTTTCAGTAAATCTGTATACAACCAACGAAAGAGTCATAGTAACTGAAACATTATTAAACAAACCAATTCGTGCCGAAGTGTGTGTCGAACTAATCATAACAAAAACGAAGGCTCGTGTACGATGAAACAAATTTGAACATGTCTCAAAATGTACTTACAATCTTTCAGTTTGTTTCTCTCTGCAACTTTGAATGGTCGAGTGTTTGACGGCGATGACTTCGAATTAACGGGTCGTTCTGTTACGTAGCAATGATTTTTTCGTTCGAATAACCAAGTGCATAAAAATGTATTGATTTAGTTCGAATCAAAAGAGATTTTGTAGGAAACTTGTGATAATATTGAAGTATAGAGAGGTTCGAATTATGGCAGGTTGTCGCAAACGTGTTTTGTTCAGCTTTGACAGTAAATTTTGTGCATTGCTGAGGGACAAAAGAGAATGGAACGTTGAATCTAACATAAATCACTCCACGATCATGCGTATATTGATGGTTCCAAGGAATTGGAGTAATTAGCAAATTTGCAGCGGAGGTCTATGAAATTTCTGTAAATACCGAACCCAGCGTAGACAAAGAGAATACAGAGATAAAACTATATGAGGTAGGAAAGTCATGGTAAAGCAACCTTAGAGACGATGAAATCGTTATCAATTGACTTTCATTGATTTTAGATTTCTTTTATGCACTCAACATATAGTGTATCGACATTAGCGTTACCCGATACTGATTGTCGGGGAGCGCAGATATCAAAGGTAATGAATAATCCAACAAATGCGCGAGGAAAGAAGCTATCATCCATGGGTCCTGTCATGCATTCAATTTACAGGACCTTAAAGGGAAATGAGGATAGAGAATGCAATAGGGTCTGGAGCGGACTTCCGGGGTTTGAAATGTCGAGGGTTTTCCTCAATGTTTCTTACGAGAAGAATTCTCGAGCGTGCAGTCAATAGTAGACAACATAAGGGTCCTTACTGGGATACTCATGTGGCATTGCACATTCGGAACACATTTCAAAAAATGGGCTTGATACTGCATGCATCTGATGCTCTGTGTATCCGGAAGCGGTGGTTCAATAAACGTTTGAAGGTTCATGTGCATTATCTCAGATTAAATCAATCAACCAATCAATACAGGCTAAAAGCAAAGCCTATATTGATTAGTTAATTGAATATATCTGCGAAATTTCCGGTCATCTGCGACTTTACAATAATTTCCACTCTGAGCGCTCTGAGTCTCATTTGAAAAATTATGCTTCAAGAACTTTAAGATTTCTTTGCATGAAACTGGATGAATCAAAACATTTCAATTATCCTCTCTTGAAACATAAAATTTATTGAAGTTTTTCAGGGAAACATTTGCTGAAGCTTTCCAAGAGATTCAACAATGAATGACATTGAAATTTCCATCACAACAGACAATTGGGAATCCTTAGAACATAAAGCTCTTCCCAGTTTCGTTTCAATTACCCCCATTACTCATCTGATGAATGTAGACATTAAAACCAATTAAAATAACATATCGTACATGTCTAGAACACTCACAAAAGATAGAAAAGTAGATTGCTATCATAAAGAAAATTCACGTGCCACATTCTTGGTCTGTGATTTTGGCATATAAAACCATCATGTCATGATAATGAGTATTCCACGACGAGCCATACCACCAT
This sequence comes from Stratiomys singularior, assembly GCA_954870665.1. Lineage (NCBI taxonomy): Eukaryota > Metazoa > Arthropoda > Insecta > Diptera > Stratiomyidae > Stratiomys > Stratiomys singularior. Next base: position 35,267,386 of record OX940879.1, read on the forward strand.
CATGACATGGAATCAACAAAATCACGACAATGTCGTTGGCAAGGATCAGAATGACAGGGACGAAAATCATGCTATGCGTGTTAATCGTATATTCGTCACATCAAACTGATTACGGTGGAACTAAGTAGACAGTTCGCGAACAAATAAAATATTCCTTTGATTTTCCACTGGAATAAAGAGAACAGAATGTAATTAAATAAACAGGAATATTTATGAAAATCGACGGCTGAAAGGATATTCGATGAAAGGAAGTGGATAGTAACACGGGGTTGATTCGAAGGCGTTGAACTTGAGGCGAATTTTAAGGTGATTAATTTGAAATTCGTGGTATGATTCATGCTGAGAGAATATCCTTGTGCTAAATGTCTTATTGAAAAGGAATTATCAAGGATACAGTGGGGTATTACGTGCTACGAAGACTTGGAGATAAATTCGTTGAAGAGAAGAGTTCGTATTTCGTTCAAAGTGAGTCAAGCGTGCTCTGATTCAATGCTATGTAGGCGTACGTACTTTAGTTTAATACATCAATACTCTGAATCGTTAATGTTTTCATCTTGATGACATACTTTCTGTTCCTTAAATGTGTATTGGTGTCGCTACATATTAACTCTGTAGTCTTCAATAGTGTGAATTCATAGAGCCCCTTTTATGTTTAGAATTTTATAGAAAACCCACACGTATACAATCCCGATTGATTTTTCGCATTCACAATGTGTACTTTATTTGGAGCAACCATTGATAAACCGCGGCATCTATTCGTAAACGATTTATGATTAAGCTCATTTGCTATCATTCATTCCAGAATGTCTAGTACTTCGTTTCTACGGTGAGTAAGGTCCTTGGAATAGGCATGAGTCTTTTCATTCTCTAGCTGGGCGTATTAGGACTTATGCTGGCTGTTGAATGCAAGTCCCTTTCTCAGATTTTCTACTTTAAATGTTTAATGTCTATATCCAGATGAAATTTCTTCGATACTCATAGAAAGTCGTCGTTAGCTATGCTAGTTAACCGTAAGCAATATTTCTCTGAAGGACTCAGAAATATTTTCCGTTTCACTGTTTTGCACAAATGAGTTCCTAGAATTTGATCCTGATGTTTATGTTTCAAATGGATTATCGATAATGTCTGTTATTGTAAACAACCGGGATAAAGTCAGATTGTTTAAGATGATCTTCGCATCGATAGAAATAACCATGAACTGCAGAGATTATTCGGAGCTCTATCTAAATTAATCCTGTTTTCAAAACGTACCTTTTTGGTACAGCAATGAAGGCACAACCGCTTGAATTTGAATAAGAAGTTAAATGTGATTGGACTGGTTATTTATGACAGCAACAATTTTTTTCGGCTGTAAACATTAAGTATTAATGACTAAAAAAGGGGTGGAAATTCGGTTGCTTCGTGGTAATAGCGATGCTCAATTGAGTATGCCTGGAGAGGAAAATTATTTCTTAACGTGTTGATTTTAATAAAATATAATTACGATAATTGTTACAGATATACAAAAAATTAAAATAAAAAACTAGTTCGAAACAGAGACGATGTACCACGAATCCTTAATAATATTCTAGCTAAGATTGTGTATGACGAGTGCGATACATCCATCAGTTGTATGAAATTCATTTGCAATCCCGAGGACTCAACGCAACCTTTGTAAGGTTGCGTAAGCTTCAAAAGGCTCGCCATGTGGATTGTAGCGACGAACAACGGATACCCAAAAGATACCAAGATATTCGTTGGGAGAACTGAAGGGCGGAGATCACCGAGAGACCGAGGAAACCCTGGTCTGATTCTGTTGGCCAAGACAGTTTACTACAGGTTGGTTTAGGAATTGAAGGCTTGAGAGGGTCTTTAGTACTCCGATAAAGAAGAAGAAGGAAGATTCCTTATGCAGAAGATATAGCCAATTATATAGCTTGTGTTTTACTCGAAGCGCTGGACATTTGTTAACCTGCGTGTCCCCCTTCCCTAATTGTAGAAGCCTAGCTATTGTTTGTGAGTGAAATATTTTAATCAGGAAATATTTATAGGTAATCCTGGCCTGAGAATTAACGTATACTCCTCAAAAGAGAGAAGTTTGCAAAATGATGACGAAAATAAGCTGAAGGTATGAGGAATAAATTCCATACTCCTTCACTGAATTGACATTACAGTGGTTAGACCAGGAATTGGTTAAACCAGGAAAACCAGCAAAGAGATCACAGCAGCATAGATCTATCAAAAAACCAAAACAGGTCCAGGCACCCTGAAAGCAACGTTTTCAGGTGGGTATAACCAAACCAGTAGTTTGACATATGGGTTCCAATTCAAGAGAAACCTCCCCTTAGGAAAGCTTGGTGAACATTACGGAGCTTCACCGAAGAAAAAGTGAAAGCCACCGATTGTTAAATATATGAGAATAGAAAGTTCGAATTCACTTCTGTAAACACCCTATAATTTAATCGAAGATATAAAATACCCGGGAACTATATAGTTGAAAGTTTCCTTATTCGAAAGTTGTTCCAATTAAAGAAGTTTAAGAAATGACATTGAGCCACCTTCCTTTCATAATTTTGAATTTCAAGCCAGGGTTCCAGCTGATTGTTCGCGTAGCCTCATTGTTACAAGGGGCCGTTTTTCATTTCACGGACTGGAGGCAGAAGTGAGATTAAAACTGCAGAAAGACTTTTCTTTTTCATTTTATTCACTTGGTACTCTCTAAAATTAGCTCATGTATTCCTTCATAAAAAATATTTTGTCTTTATCCCAAAAGTTAGCTGAAACTGCGTCCTTCAATTCTTCATCGCTGAAAAACTTCTTGTTGAAAAACTTTGTGAAAAGAAACGCGGGGTCAGTTTCGGAGATGGCGTAAGCATTCTCGGCCCCCATCTTCCGATGAGTTTTGTTGTGTCAAGATCATTATAAGGAATTTTAAAAATTGTTCTACCTGATACTCCCACGATTTCTGCAAGCTGTTTTTTCCTTAGTCAAGCATGTCTTAATATCACTATAATTTTTCGAAATTTTCCGGGGTAGTCAATTCGACTGGCTGACCGGGGTGTGAGTCATTTTAAAGCGAATCCTTGCCTTGATAAACGCGACTGTGCCACTTGTACACCATAGTTTCACTCAGACAATAGTCTCCGTAATACTATCAGAACACCATCTCCTCCAGTGTGGTTTGAACTGACTTTCCTGTTTGCTAAGGGACTCAATGAGGGCATGCTAGTCGATTATATCCATAAACAAATTTTTAAATAGTTCAAAAACAACTTCAGCGGTTAAGATAAAACTTGCTATTTATACTGGTAATGGGTTACTGAAGGCGTTCATACAATCGTTTAATGCTATAGTGGTATTTCTTTCAAACGAAACCTTTTCAGTCACAATGCTTAACGACTTAGAATCCGAATGGATTTACTGACTACCGAGAAACCCAATCGATGACACACTATCGAAAGGAAGAAAATATTCAATGCTTGTCTGAAAACTTCACAACTTCACAACTTCACAAGCCTGATAAAGATCGGCGAGACCCTAACAACTACACTCCAATAAGCCTACTGGCCGCCCTTCGTAAACACTTTCAGATGCTTAACTTGAAAAGATTAACTGACTAAAAATAATAATATCCTCCCTAACTTTCTGTTTGGCTTCAGGCATGAATACTCAACAGAACACCAGCTACCACGTGTCTCCAAAGGGAAGGAAACAGTTCTTAATACAAAACATTCGATGGGCCTACTGATCATTGAAAACGAAAAGCCTTCGATACCATGCCAGATGGCTTATTTTATAAGCTCAATGAGTGCAAAATCCCACCATACCTGAGCAAGTAATTTCAGTCTTCCTAAGATGTAGAACACATTACCCTCTATGGAAGAACTCCTGCTGGTGTTCCACAAGATTCACGCCTGAGTCCAACACTTTTTACTGTATACACGTCTGACATTCCCACAAGCTGAAATTGCCACCTAGCTGCTTTTGCGAACGATACTTGTTTCTACACTTTTCGACAATAACCCTAACCGGATCATCTGCAACCTAAAGTAATTACTGGAAAAAATCTACAAATACTTCTACAAGTGGGAATTTATTTCAACGTTGAGAAAACCACTGCAATGTTCTTTAGCATAAAACGTAAGTCCACCATGCTGCCTAACAGACCAAAAACTTCCTAGACGTTATTGAATCACTAAGTAGTGTGTATAATTTATAAAAATCAAAACCAAGTGTCAACCCATGGATTTGTTGAGATTAATTAGCTGATAAATAAGTTAATAGTTAGTATTGTATAAAAAATAGTTTGTACTAATCACATTGCAATGGAATTGAAAATGTGTTGAATAGTTGAAGCTTCTTGGTAATTTACTAAAAAGACCGTAGAAATTTCTGTGGATACGAACCTTTTTCTGAAGTAGATGTCAAATTTTTAGTTTTTTGTCTTTACCCCCAGTGAAACACTTCCCCATACTACACTTTACTTGATTACGATGAGTATGTGATCCTTTGGAACCATTGAAATATGTGAAACTATATTACAACTTGAAACTATATTATATATTTTTACATAAACCACTATCTGATAACTCAGGATCGATTGAGATCTGCCTCATGTTTTAAACTGTTATACATTCTATTCAAATCTATTTACTAAACTGTACTATCCTATTCTAATTTATCTTTTATATTGTTTCTGTCTTATCTTATTATACATAACGGGTGACAAGCTGCATTCTGACATCTCCTTTGTAAGTCAAACAAAATTTTAACGAAAATATCGAATATTAAAATAAACGATAAAAAGAAGTGTATACTGGAAGCACCATTGGTCAATCAAAGAGGATTCAGAGCAGGGCGAACAATAATTCATCAATGAGTAATGCTCAGATTAGTGCCGAACAAATATGGCGAGTTCAAAATATACGTTAATCAAATATTTGACAGCATCAATTGAGGGTTGCAGCATTGAATTATACTCTCAGGTTGCCACCGCTACTTGTACGACTCAAGAAGACCAGCATTTTGAACCCACCAGCCCATTACCATTGGATCACAAAGATCAATGAAATTTTATATGCTTAAAAATGCTTACCAAAGCTTTTACGTAAAAACGCGTAACAAATATAAATCTATTTGCACTTTTTCTACATCTGGGACAAGTCACCCGAAAGTGTAAACGATGTTTGCAGCTACGTTGTGTCAGAGACATAGTAAAATTATCAATATATTCAACCTAAATAAGCGGGAAAACAAGAGTGAAAACGCTATGCTGTTAGGTAGCTTAATTTTAACGTGTAAATGAGAAAGCATTTACTCATCCATCTAATGTTCCACCTCATTTGAGAGATGTACGCTGCTTTCCAAATTTATCAGCGTGTAAGATCGGTTAAATACTCGATCCAACTATAGGGTCTTCCGAACTTTGACAGTTGAAAGCGGCAATATTATTGAAGCTTTACCGGCCAAATGGGTGTAGTTCTTGCAGTCTGTTTTGCGAAATTACCATGGATGGATAAAGCGTTTGACAACATTTGCAAATGATAAAGTTGTGTTGTCAAAATTGGTGTATTAGTTGAGCAACGTCACCATTATCGTCCTACTGTGAGGACTATTTGCAGTGTGCGGGATAAATTTGAGTCCACTAGGTCAGTAAACGACATGAGTCGAAGTAGGTAAGTAGGTAAGAAAGTATATCGCCGCTGTACGTAAGAGTGTGAAGCAGAATCCGAGGCAGTCGATTTCGCGGCGCTCAAAAGAACTCGGCCTTTTACAAGCCACAGCTTTGCGAATTTTGTGTCGTGACTTGAGCCTGCACCTGTACAAAATTCAACTGACCAAGAAGCAGAAGTGAAATGACCACAGACAACGACGTATGTTCGCTATATTGGTTCTGGAGCAGTTGGCAACTGTCCCTAATTTCTATCGAAAAATCATATTCAGTGATGAGGCCCATTTTCAAATGAATGGGTACGTGAACAAACAAAATTGTCGAATTTGGGACGATATAAACCCACATGCGATCCAAGAGCCTCCTCGAACGTATGCCATCAGTCAAATACAGCCTGATTTATGCGTCAGAGTCATGGAAAATTCGACATTTCGGATGCGAGCTACCCAGAGAAGTCGGGGCGGACATTTGAGCGATATGAAGTTCCACACATAACGGCAGTGATAGACCTCCCAAACGAATAAAAAAATTTGGATGGTAACTTACACATACTTTGTTTTATATAGATTTGAAGATAGGAAGCACTTAATGAAAGACCCTATACTCACCAATCTTGATCTAATTAATACAAATAAAATAAAAACTTTACATCAAACTGATCCCCGTGAGAGTGAATAGTAAATATTGCCCGGAAAAGCCAGCTTTAAAAATACAAATTCCACGAGTCAAAATCTACGATACGATCTACGTTATTCTTTCTTAAAAACGATCAAGCGATAAAACCTTTGAAATCTTAAACCTTCAACTTTAACGAAGAATCTTTAGAGCAAGTAAAGATGGAGACCGATACCGAGAACTATAAAACAATGATACATACGAAATGTTAGATGAAAAACAGGTCCCCAAAATAATAAAGCTGCGGAAACTTCAGTGAGTTGGCCGCTTGTAGCGTTAAAAATAAGAAAAATTGCAGCTTTGGAGAAGACAAAAAAAAAACGAAGACCAAGAGGCAACAGTTGAAAGCAATGGCTGGACTCTTTTGAAGGAGATACGAGGTCTATTAGAAAAGTATCCGATATTATTGTATGCGAAAACCTGTGTGACTTTTCAAGATTTGTAGGGTAGTGCTAATCAAGGAACGTTTTTAAAGACCAAGGATGGTCAAATCCGGAGATGATGATATCATCATCATTATCTTCATCGTCAAACCTCTACAGCCCATTTCAGATTTTGATTGCCAAGATGTCCGAATTTTATCGATCATTTGTATTTTTCGTAATGGGTTTTCACAAGTAGACACTATCACAAAGCGTCTTACTGCTTTATCGTACGAAATGGACTCTTCGTGAAGATAAAAATTTCCTTACCTGGTTCGCACCTGGATCACTCATAAGAGACGGCAGAAATAGTGTATCATAATGGATTAGCCATAACATACGAACGAAAGTTATATAATCGCGTAACAGCAATAACATTCTAGGGGGCAACACTAAGAAAGAGATAGAGCAAGCGACACTAGAGTAATAGTTGTCAAAACGGGTTATTGTGATTTCTTTCTTTGATGTTCTTTATCAAACGCACAAATGTGTTTTGAATGAGAAAGTAGTTACAAATACAAACAACATTCTAGTATTCTTTCAGCCGAGGGCCGTTTGATTCCGAATTCGTTCGAGTGTTAGCGCTCGTTAGCAGGTCCGCTATGTTAATTTGATGTGGCATCTAGACCAATCTTTTTGTTGGTAAAATTTTATTTTCATTCCTCGAGATCAACACAATGCTTGTTGTTCCCTTATAATTCCCAGAAATTTCATATACAATCAAACTCAAGGCTCGGTAACGTCAAGGCTCATATACTATTTGGGTTTATCACAGAAACGCAATATTAACTTTGATCCATGCAATGAATATCGTAAGTAAATATTTTAGTGAATTCATAGTACGATTACTGAATTTACTAACAAATAGTGCTTTAGGGAGAGCATATACTCTTCTATTGACCAAAGGAACTGCACGCTTTCCACATACTTCGTTCCAACATGAAATAGTCTGGAAAATAATGCCCAAAACAGTTTTGCTCTTATTGAGGCATCATCCTAGAATAAATTTATACATTATTGATTCTGTATTCTATGAAGACCACAAACGGGTAGACCACGTTCAATAAAGTCTGTCAATAATGTTCTAATAACTGATAATTGATCGTGAATGTCAACTACAGCAATACATACATATGTTTGCCATTACATAACTGTACGTGTTGCATGTATGTTGTTAATGCAAATGAATGAATCACCAGAAAATCCGTTGATAATTCTTTAATCATCGATTTCCATTAGTCCAATTTCATATATTTAGGACAAAGCGCATATCCTTACCACCATGCAAACAAAAGGGAAATACGTTTGTCAGTAGAGATATGGAAGTAAGATTAAGGATGATGTTAATGCCAGGAAGCATTCAATACTATATTCAGCGCAATATTTATGGGAAGGGAAAACTAATGTTTGTTTGTCGGATTTTACACATAAAATGGGATTTTCTGAAACTTATACACCTCTGGAGACCAAGTGCCACTTGGGTAAATAATGAATGGTTGAAACGTGAGTAGCATGTGCTTCGCAGGATAAAAAATTATCAGATTTGAAAATGTATAACTTGAGGTCAAGTGGATATTTCATTGCTGAAGCTTTTCTGCTTCTCCGAACATGAAGAATCTTTTGAGGATTTCAGAATAATAACTGAATTATACTGAATATTTTGTACAAATATTTTGAATATGCTAACGGTTTGAATATGCTAACAAGTTTTGTTCCAAGTGGAACGATGGTCAATCTGAAAAAGGAATACTGATGACAATGTTTAATTGACCCGCCAAGATGCAAACTAATTACCCCGTCGTGGGAGAAATTTGTCCCTCAAACGGCCTTGGACGAAGTGACGGTACTCGAAATGGGGGAGAAAGTGAAACTGGCCGAGCAGACATATGTATGCGGCAGTAAATGTCTTTCGAGAAATGCAAACAAGAATGATAATGATAATCTTCTTAATTTCTGCTGATGCCGAAATAGAAGTATTTACTCTCTGGCTGTCAGACTTTATGTGGTTCAAAGCAACTAGACCACCGAATAAACACCTCACCTGTCACACCGAGAACCTAGTTCGAACTGTTTGTCAAACTTCGTCGAGCTATGCCTCTTTATTGTCGCCGAACGAGGCTTAAGATTTGTGCGATCCTAAATTATCTGCAGTTCTCTACATGTATCGAACCGATGCTAGTACATTTTTCTTGTTATTTTTGCTTTGTCATTTTTAAGCGTTATTTATATAAGCATTATCATAACCTGTTTTTTCCCTGTCGTTACAATAAATTGGCTGAAAAGCGAACGCATTGTCACAAACTCTAACGATATGCTCAGCACTATCCTGAAAAGAGATCGGAAGCAGGAGTACTAGCTACTAGCAACTTGCTACTGTCTCAGTAGATATATCAGTAAGGTTAATTGCTGGAATGACTAGGTAGACAATGATGGTGGATGATGAATGAAGATGGATGGACGACGAACGAAGCCATCTGTGATGGAATAACAGCAGAATGTTCACTTTTTACGTAGGAGGAGCTAGAAAAATCAGTCTTGTCTATGAGGCAAGAATGGCCACGACAAAATGGGGTACATACTAAGGTGCTTCAAAAGATCTTGTACTTTTGCTCTTTTTCAATTATTTCACGTGCAACACGTTAAACGCATGTCTCCACAAAGGAATGTGCAGAACACCCACAGACATGCTTGAACGAAGTTAGTACTAGTCCTTAAGAAATGGGGAATACTAAGTGGGTATATATCTGCAAATCGTACTGTTTGTATGCTAGACACAGTCTAAAAAGTTCTCGAAAAACTCTTCAGAGGAAGATTCGTTAAATAAGTTTGCTGCTGTGGTATTATCTCACCGGCAGTATTGTTTCGGGGTAAATTCTTTCACAGCTGATGCAAATTGGGTAACTGACACATGATGTCTAACTTGTAGAGGTATAGAACAATCCAACATAACGTGTTGTCCTGTCGTGCACTCTGCAGGTCAGCCAGTTATATTAGGTTGGTGCATATGAAATGTCAGAATATTCGAAAACGCCAGCATTTTTCTTCCTGATTCCCGCATGCTTTTTTTATAGCATAACTTCGTTTATAGTCGTACTGTCCATCGCCAGAGCCACGTAAAGTAAAGGAAATTTTCACAAAAGTCTTTCCTTTCGTTATTTGTTTTGGATTTTGTACAGATATGAATTTCACCGAGATTCGCGTAATAATTTTGTATGAGTGAATACTTGATAAAAAAAATACAACATAAATTTGAGGCGTGGCGAAAATACTGTCAATGATCCAAAAGTGCTACGTTGGTTTGAAAAATTTCGGGCTTGTGAATTCGGTCACTAGAAGATGACCCAACACGGGTCGCGAAGAAGACCTAAAATACCCATGAAAAATAACGATTTACGAGGAAACTTGCTACTACGATGGATATTGTGACATCTATCTGAAATTGTCAAGCTGAAAAAATGGATAAAGGCCGAAATACAATAGTGCGAGACTGCGATACAAGAGCGCGACGAGAGTCTCGCAGCAAATGTCAAGCAGTTTTCGTAGCATGCATTTGCATGCGACATCGTACAATGATTGCGATGCGTCGATGCGAGGCGGGAAATATTCGGAAAAACGAAAATTCTTCGCAACGAGGTGCGCGACGTTTGTCAAATGCAATATGGCGCTTAAATGAAATTTGAAATTCAAACGCCTTAATTACTTTTTAAGTACATTGGTTATTATGAATGAATTTTGAAAGAAAATTTCATGCATCCTAGTTAAGGTTTTTATTTGCTAAACGAACGAACATTCCAAATTCAAAACTTTTAGAAAATCAAAAACAATTTTCAGCAAATTTCATTTAAAATGTCACCAATTTGACATTTGTCATATGAACCTTAATGTTCCTCGCATCGCGTAAATTGTAAATTGAATGCGTTGCGTGACGGCGAGGGAAAATCGCATCGCGCTCACACAGTATTGTATTTCGGCCTTAAATTGGTATTGCACGAACCAACCGAGCGAAATAAGCTGGAAGGGCTTAGACATTCAAATCGTCGACTCTCAAAGGCGGCCACTTCCAAAGGACATCCAAGGGAGTTTTCAATCACGATTTGTTTGATTCTTTCTGATTCTTTGATTCTACACCCAAAAAGTACTACCTGAACATTTATGGAATACATGGAAAATTGAAAATGATCGCCAGAGCCCACGGTATCTCGACAAAAATGCTCGTATGATGAATGAACGACAAAGAAGCGTATGAATCATATTTTGATTGAATAAACAGCTTGTGAAAAAAGTTATTCAGTTTTATATCGTATCAAAATCCGACATTTCAACGTGTTTTTTTTCAAGATCCGACATTTCAACGTATTAAATTTTTTTAGAGGTATAAACATTTGCGTTGGGAACACTTTCTAATGCTAAGTACGGTGTGACAGCTGTCATGCGATTTATGGGTAGTTTGGTTTTCATTTTATAATAACACAATCGTCCATTAGAGCAATTAGTTCGATTAACCATGGATCATTTCCGCACCACGTGTACTCTCACTGATAATACGCATTCTTCCAGACGTCGTGCAGTGCGTAAAGAAGAAACGATACCAGCTATAGAGCGTAATATCGATGAAGATATAAGTGAGTACATTGGGATCCGGAGTCCGAATCTTGGTTTGCGTGCTTACCGACTCTAACTCGTGTACGATTTGAAGCCGAAAAACCACCGGGCACGGCGTACATTTAGATTTGTCAACAATTTACTGCAGATCGAGAAGATACAGAATTTCATAACAGAAATTTGACTGATAATAAACAAAACTACCACATTTGGAGTGATGAACAAATGCATGCGGTTCTTCAAACACCGTTACATCTGGAGAAAGTCACTGTTTTCGGTGGTTAATGGGTCGTCTTCTTTATATGTCTTTGAAAAAGCTGCTGGAAATAACGTTGCCGTCAATGGTGATCGCTGTACAGCCATGATCAATGACTTTCTCGTTCCGAAATTGACTCGCCGTAATGCAGGGGTCCGTAATGCAGGATGACGCCATATGTCATACAGCCTATGCAGCCATTGACTTATTGAAAGAAGAATTTAATGAATGCATAAATTCTCTTTTTGGATTTGTGAACTGACCTGTAATATATTGTGATTTAACACGTCGAATTATTCGTCTTCACTGGCAGGTCCGAGAAGCTTGACCATTTGGTAGATCAATCAAAACAATTTATTTCTATTTTATTTCATTTAAAAGCTCTATACCCCCTTAAAACATCCTTTAGATGCGCTAGTTGGGCGGATATCTTGGAAGCGCTTTGAAAGCAATTCTATTGTTGCAGATTTTGAGAGACTTTCCGACTTACCACAGTCTACTCTATGAGGCGACGGAAAGACCATTTGTTACATTAGGAGTACGCGAGGGTTCCATCCTCGGTCCACACCTGTGAACCAACTCATATGACGTTTTAACGCTGCCAGATAAGTCACAATTGATCGGCTAAAGAGGTAGTTTCGCGGTTTTAATCTCTGGACGCACAATCCAACATTTTTAACGCTGGCTCAATATGTTAATGCTGTGATTGGTAGACTTGAAGACTGCTCGATAGTTTCGGTGGACTTTAGAAGAAATTCGAAGAAATCATTCCTACAAAAGAGAAAATCGACAGTATTGGGGATGTGCTGTTCACTTGGCTACTTGGCTATATTGACTGACTCGAAGAAGAGTTTTTCCGAGCTGAGAAGGCATTTATTAGATTAATGCTCGACTAACATAGCAGGCATCATGTCATCAAGCGGACCAAAAAGCGCCGTGCGATCTGTTGTACTTTATGAGATATGACTATCTGGCGATGTTTCAAGCAAGAAGTTCCACAGAAAGCAGTTGACACGGGTGCGCAGACCAGAAACGGTGGGAATAGCATGCGCAATGTTAGATATACCGTTACCCAGGACACCCAGCGCCTCCCTTGCCCAGAAATATCAACGCTTAAAGAAGCAAAAGTAACAGAGGAGAGGCCACCAAGGAACAGAGAAACCCCTCTCTCAGCGACAGGCAATAGTCCTGGGGGCAAAACGAAGAGGTAAGATGGTATGTACGCTGGTCTTTTTCGTCAGTTCGTAGTTAATAGGGTGGATGGTGAAACTGATTTCAATTTCACTCATCTCGTAGGCGGGCATTGAATTTTCTTTGTGACCTTAAAAAGATTGATAGGTCACAGTATCCCAACTCCGAGTTGGGTTTTTGGATGTCGCTTGCGATTACTTTTTTGCCTGTAAAAGACTGGTGCAAAATGAGAAGCGTGGTAAGCTCGCATATCATTCATTACTTGAGTTTTACTTCGCATATCGTTCAATATTTTCTTTACAGAAACCATCAGATATGTTCACAACGCATCCAAATATCCTTTATTGAAATGAAACCTAACCTAAATATTCGGTGGCGAAAATTTATCTTCTTGAAAAGAAAAAAAGAAATGTCTTTAAGAAACATTTTAATATTGAAAAATATTAACTGCCGGGAAGACCCACAGCAATTTCCGCTTCCATCATAAATAATCCACCGATTAAAATGAATTGTGAGCTCTAATGTTGGCGCAATTTGTCCAATGGCATCACCATGAACTTTCAAATTCATTAAAATGATACCAATCTTCATTTTATATTTTGAAAGCGCATCATTAATCATTATTATCCTCGAAAATTCTGTCCATCCAAACATGACAAACAGCGAGCAACCCTCTTGTACTACCCCCAGCCCCACACGTTCGTTTTAGATGTCCCTGGCTATAGATGCCATTTTGCCCTAGTTCCAATAGACTTTATTAAAACACTTTGCAATCATTTAATCTAATCTAAATCACTTGGTTGTAAGTCTTAGCAAAATCTACAGAGCCATTACAGCTGGCCAGACTACGGAAAGTGTTTTCCGAGTAATTATTGTAAAAGAAAACTTCCCTGAGGTATAAAAGTTCATCAAACTTCCAACATTATAATTATCATAGCCATCATCATCATCATCGTCGTAGTCGTCATCTTCCTGTACGGGGAAATGTTATTAAGGCGTAGAAACAAATACAAACGAATTCAAGATGTTGTCCTTCTACAAGTTGTCCATGCTAGGCTGACATCCATTCATTCTCAAGGTCCTAAACATAGCGATACAGAAGAATTTGCCATCCAACCATTAATCAAATCTTTTTCTGCTAGGCCTTCTCACACTTTTTTGAGAGCGAGCGAAACCGTTTCACTCCGATTCCGTTTAATTTCTTCAATTCCGCGAGAAGCTTTTTTTCGCATTGTACACAACGTTCGTAATTACGAAGGATTTCATTGTTGGTATTTTGTTGGATGACGGAAAGATGGAATATTTGATAGTGCTCTTTGTTCTGTGTTGATGAAATGGATACATTTGCACTAGAAGGAACATTGTTCTTTTCTGTGAACATAGTTGTTTCGAAGGAATCGAGGACAACAAGAAATGAACAACAAGAGTAGGTGGAACAACTGCGAAATACGCCTGTTGTTTGTAATTTAAGTTAGTAGTGTGATTACAGGATAATCGATGAGAAAGAGCTGAAAATACTCTTATGTAGGTGGAGAGCAGTTTGAATAGTTAATTGTATATAAACTAAAAATAGAAGACATGTTGCGTTATGAGATGTGGATGTTGGAAGAACTCACTTTTCAGGATAAGTAGGCTCAATTGTCCTGAATTTTGCAGAAAATGTTAATCAAATTAAGGAGTAGACCAGCTCAGGTGAGAATATTTTCTTATTCTATTTCCTTTCTCCGATTCTGAGAGTGAAAATCCAAATTGCAGGCTCGTTAAATGAATCCTTAAAAAGGGGACATGACTTCCTCTCTGTTTCATATACACCCTTATATTTGTTATCAATGCAACACTGAATAGTGTTTAAAAATTTACAATAATTAGGGAGGATTGTGACCAAATGCACGAAACCGTCGTAGAGTTAGCCACACGACTGGGTTTATTTTGTACCGAGAGTAAGGCGCCTCCCATCCTTTTGAGATTTATTTTACTCTGAATGCTTGTGATATGGGTTAGGTATTCGATTTCATTCCTTGGTCTGGATCCTGAGATCATCGTACAGGATGGGCCGTTTAAGATTTTGATTTCAAATAAGCTGTAAAAGAATGAATGAATATTTTTTCAAAATTATGAATTTATTAGATTATTTTTTTTCCATTATGGAATGGAAGATAACTTCATTCAAGTGACTGCCGCGGCTTACAATACCCCATTCGATTAATCTAATTATTCAATATATTTTCGATAGATTGGGCTTCTATTTCGTCAATGGCAACTTTGATTACATATTTCAAGCCGTCAACTGTCTCTCGTTGGTTAGTGTAACACTTGTCCTTAACTGCTCCCCATAAAAATGCCCAACAGAGTCAAAAAGCAACTTCGAGGTGGAGCCTCCCTCCTGAAACTGAATGCCGTCTATGTCATACTTTTCAAAATATCGTTTAGCATGTCGCGGTAGTGTACGCCATTCAGTGTAATCGCGCTTCCTTGCTTATTTTCAAAGAAAAAAAGATCAATAGTGCCGCTAGGTTTTTACCGATACCGTTTGGATTTTCTGAGCCCCAGATATGACAATTTTGTTTTTGGCGTATCGTTCGAGGTGGAAATGAGCTTCATCTCAAACTATGCTGAAGCTATCGGCAAAAATGCTCATCTTCGATTAAAGCGGTCTTCCACCCATTGTTCAAATTGAAAACGTATAGGATAATCGTACGGCTTCAGATCTTGCACTAATTGAACTTCGGACATATTCATACCGAGATCTTTGTACAAGATTCCTTCCAAAAATAAGCGTGAAGCGTTCAATTCTTTAGAAAGATGACGAGTTGATGTTGATGGTTTTTCACGTACATTTTGAAAAAAAAAGCAGCGATATTTTCGGTTGAGCGCACTGGACGGGTACAAACACGGGTTGTTTTATCCAATAACAATCAAGTTTGATGAACTCGCTTTCCAAGTTGATCCATAATTTGCTTTTTTGGCGCGTCTTATGAGTCAATTTTTCTCGTAAATTTCCTACAATTTGAGCAGACGACTTACAACTTTGGAAATAAGTAATATAATATTTCCGAACTTTATTCAAGCGAAAAGCGACCCAGTTCATAAATGCCAAACATAAAACTAACTTTCCGTTACATCGGAACTGTCATCAAATCTTTTAAACGTTAGATGGCTAACTCTCTGTATGTCGTATCTATGCATGTAGTCCTTGAAGACAATATTGCCGGACAGTAGTGCCGGCCGTATTCTGTGATTGTATAACAGTATTTAATTTTTACCGTTAAGGTGAATCAGGAAACAAAGAAATTCCCATGCCATGGTGCCCTTTGCATTGTATATGGTCAGGGCCGGATAAACGGTGGTCGAAAGTAGGTTTTAAGTACTTGATCGTTCGGCTTCGGTGTATTGTGTCAGAGTTACCTTGTAGAAGAGTTACCTAATGTTGTAGAAGTCTTATTTGCCTACTTTTTGTTATAAATATCGCGTTGGTTTTGCCATATTCAACAACATTTACTGATTGTTGGAGTTTCGACGCCTTCTGCATGTCGCGACGTTAGTTAGTTAATAGTTAGTATATCTCCTATTTCCGCATAGAGATACTTTATATTTTCTGGCACCATCGGCAAGTCTACAGTCTATATAATATGGAAAGAGGTGACCCTTGTGGGACTGCAACTTGAGTTGGTATTGCATCGAAGAAATAATTTTGGTTTTTAAGTGTAAACGATCTGCTATTGTACGGCTTTTACTATGGAATTGGAATTTAGGCTTCCTACATTTCAAAAATAAATCCTGGGTTTCAGGTTTCATCGATGAGTTTTGCTAAATAGTGCATAAATAGGCCTGTTAATTTGCCACTAGTCATCCCCTATCGAATATTTTGGACCAACCTGACTAGCTAGAGTTTCATTCTATGAACTGATCTATGACCAATTTGTTCTTTTGGGAGAATCGTATTCCTTCGATTATTTATTGTAGTGTGATCAGAAGATCTTATTATTCTAATGCGTTGGACAGTATCCATGTTAGGTGGAGGTCCGAATATGATTGGGTTTGTCATTGAGTGATAGTTAAAAGGGTTTTGGTTCTTTGACTTCTATTATCATGTCTTGTGTTTCATGAACGTCAAGTGTAATGCTGTAATTCTGGGTTTCTTTTCTGGATTTCCTTGAAATCGCAGCTCCAACTTATTGTTTACGATACTTCCATCTTTGGACATCATCCAAAAGATATTCTTACCACATTCCATACTCTGTTAAAACGTCTCCCCTTATACTTTAACTAATTTGTAGATCTGCATGATGTTTAGGCTAAAGAAAAAGGGATTTGGTTGGTTGATGCATTTGTCTTATAAGGAAATGATTAATTCAAGGAATCGCGACTTGATTCTAGAGCAAAATATTAGGCATTTATTGGGGTTTAGTTGCAGCTTCTAACGGCCAAAGAAGGAGTTAAGAGATGTAAGGTAGTTGTCTAGTCGAGAAATAGCTAGGGGATGTTTCGATAGGTAGTATAAATGATAATGTTATTGGAGTATTAGATGGTATGGATGGGGTTACAGCGAGGGGTGGGCTTAAGCATTTCGGCGGTATATATTAAAACTAGGCGGGTAGAAACGTCAGAACCTTGTGGAATTTTAGATTAGTTTAGAAAGTGGATGATATGGAGTGTCACGAATTTTGACTGAAGATGTTCTTTAAGTAAGGAAGAAGTGAATTGGTTCAGAGTAAGGAGAGTTGAAAGTGATGAGAATTTTGTCGATCAAACCATTTGTTTCCATGCCGTGTCGAAGGCTTTCCGAATCTCTATCAGACAATCTTGAGGAATCTTTAGATTTTCTGCGTTGAAGAAGCTCAGCCTTGCGGCCAAATCTCATGCAGATACACTCTGAGTTGAAAAAGAGCGTGTCCATTTTCATCTGAACCAAGATGAGAAATATGGATGAAATTTATATAAATGTGGATGAAAGAGGCCATATGCTCCCTGCGCTGCCCCGACTTATTCCAAAAGTTAATATGATCTTTCAATAAAATCTGTTTTTTTCGGAAGCTGGTTATTCAGGAGCATGTGCGATCCACGAGTTTTGGACGCCCAGATTTCCGAGAATCCACAGTTGGCTGTACAGATCCGTAGTAGCCTATTTGATGGTTTACATAGTTGCTCTATATTAAATTCAATAGAGTTTATTTTATGTATTGTTACATTATTTTTATATTCGCTCATTTTATTAGAATTTCAAATGAGTAGAAGTTTATGACGTAAGGAGGATATGCCCCATTGGGTAAGTACAGAGCCCCAACCTCTTCAATATCTGTAAGGAAGAATCTTCTAGTGTCCTTAATAAGCTTCAATGATAAATTCTACCAGCCGAATGTCCTCATATTATATATCTAGGGATCTCATATCTAGGGATCTCACAGTACCAGTACAGGTTGGGGTTTCTCCAATTATTCATATTGGTATTTGCGGAACCTAGTTTTACCTGACGTCACCACGATACTCGCAAACTGGCCGTAACTAATAAACTGATAGCTCAGGCGCTATATTTTATAATAACAATCTAGTTCCAATGTTTCTACTATGTTCGGGACAGCGGGATAACCAAAGCCCGTCAGGATCATGAGAATCGTATCTATAACTCATCAAAAGGGAGAAAGTTTCTTTCAACCAGATAAGCCCACCCTGCGGGTATGTTTAGGAGACAGGTTGTAGCAGGCGAGTTGTTATGTAAGTTAGCAAGGATGTTTGCTTTAACGATGCGGAGAGTTTGGTTAGTTAATTGGAGGCGGCAGCCTGTGAATTAAAAATGTGGGATGGTTTCATTTGCATCTGATCAATCATCAAAGACTTCATAACTTATCTAGGTAGGACAGGGAGCAAATTGGGCAGCAGCTTTTGTGTAGCAACGGATTTATACGTTTTTTGAGAATTTGAAACGCCATGAGTGGGGAAACTAAACACTGCACTGGTTGAACTGCTTGGCGAGACAAGGGATAATTTTTTTCTACATTTTTTGATTAAGTTGAAAGAAATCCTGTTGTATCTGGCAGATTTTTTGTACATTCGGGAACGTTTGATGTTCAAAACTGATTTTTCGTTGGAAACGAAAACAATTGCAGCATAAAGAAAGGTTAAGTGGGAGGGAGGATATAATAGTGAATTAAGGCATTTTTGAAGTCAGAGGACTCCGTTTGAAAGGAAGGACAATTCAGTTGGTTGTGGATTGAGCGTGTGTGTCGATCAGGGAGAAGCTGTAAATTTAGAAAATGATCACTAAGAGTTAGCTTTATCGATAGTGGATATGTTTTGTTTGAGGATGTGGATAGATCTACCGGTTTTTTTCGAGTTTGAGACAACTTTCCTGGAGTTCTTAGTTGTCTTGTATAGTTTTCCTTTGAAAGATCGGTCATGAATATCTGAAATCCTGTTTTGAATGTCGGCCGTTGGAATTGGACCGTAGTTCTGCCAGCAGTTATGTCTGACTTTGAAGTCTCCGCCACTTATGACGTACGCTATCTGGTTACGAAGGTTAGGAAGGGCCTGAAAGTTTTTAAAAACTTGATCTAGGTGGATCTTGCAAAGGATTTAGCTGCAAACGTATTAATAAGAAAGAGTCTCAATCAATACAGTAATGGTTTCAATGGGAGCTCAATTGAGCTTTTGTAAGAAGATTTGGTAGACTTGAACTTTACGCAGGAAGTAGGTCGCAGGACCATCGCCTTAAATGTTTCTTTGGCAATCAGTTCGTTCAGATCAGACCAGCTCAATATAAAAAACACAACATTTGTTCTAACGATGTTAAGCAGCATTTCCAATGTTTCTTCTATTCCAGCTCTTGGCATGTCAGGTTCAGCTCAAGGACGAGAAACCATCGAATTTATATTTAGTAAGGGTATTTCAATTTCTTTGGTCGGAGGTGAGGATAGAAAGCGTAAGCATTTGCTTTTCAATCATGTTACTTTTGGAATTGTATTTGTGGAAGATAGCGGAGAGATGGTTGCCCAGTAATGATGTTTTTTTTTCGAAAAAGACGATCTATTTCCTTCCAAAACATGAGGACTGCGTCGAGGTGCCATAATGGGCTACAGATGGATGAGAGGTGCTAGGAGCGAAAGGCGATTTGGTAATCGTTTAAGAAGTAGTCGCAGTTTTTAGAGGAAGTAAGAGATGCACTTTTGGGGCTTTTGTCCTGAGTCTTGCATTGTGGCGTAATATCTAGTAGTTTTAGCAATGTAAGGTCGTTTTGTTTTATGACGGTCTTAAATTTAACAAAAGGGTAAAGGATTGACCTGATGTTTTCCGACAAGTTGGTGCCAAAGTTCGATGGCTTAGGTTTAGCTGGAGGTGAGTTTTCTTTAAGTAGGGAGTTTCCAAAACCGAAACCGAAGGAGTGTTCTCGATTTCTTAACTTTTTAAGGTGGTGAATGATATCTGTTGGGAAAAATAAGTGGTGGAAACTACGGATGAAAAAAAAGACGTTCTTTCCTCGGAATGGGTGAATTCCTCCTAAACAGTTTTTCTTGCTGACACCAAGCCTTCTTTTGAGTTAAGGAGCCCTTTCGGGGGCATGGCGGTAGTTCTTTTAGCGAGATATTTGTTGGAGAAAAGGTTTGACATTTGAATCAACGTTGTTCCTCAATAACGAAGACAAACGAGCGTATTTTTTGCTTATCTTTCTTTCGATTTATTTCGGCTCCGCTGTTTGGCGGCTGAGGGTAGGTGTGTACTGTTGATGTTTTGTTCCCGATCGCTACCATGTTCGGGTTAATGTATATCGATTAAGTTGTTTTCATTTGTCTATGGTTGAGGGAACGTTGTGTTCTTCGCTAAAAGATCTGCAACAGGTTCAATTAATCTTGGATTCTTACGCTTCGGATCATCGATTTGCCTTTGTAGCTCAGCCGTTGAAGTTTTGGAGCATGTTTGTTCGTATTCCTCTTCATATGCACTATCTTCCGATTCTGTGCTCGTCGTTGACTCGACGTTTGCACTTACAATACAAGACTTTGTGACCGATTCCAGGTATCGGTTACGCTTCGGTGTCCTGCCAGCGGTATCGTCATTAGCTGTCTTATACTTTGAGGTCCTTTGGTTAGTGTAACCACATTTCTTCTGAAACGATCACGCTTTTACTTCCTTCTTATGTTAGATTTATACAAATACGATTTAAATTTTAAGATATCGTTTGGGTGATTTACACATATGCAATTATTGTCAAAGTATTACTCAGCTTACCAAGGGTTTTGCCTCATGATTGTACCCAGAATTCTATCCTGTTCTACTTATTCTATAATATTTGAATTCCTTTTATCACAAAACATCAACTTATTTCTAAACTTTTATGTAAATAATAAGCAATTTCAGAAAAATATATTCTCACAAACATGGACGAGCAGTATTCGCTGGGCCATAGCATAACTACTAATCAGTGCTAACACTCCGATGAATTTTCCAATCTAATTTGAATCGACTGAGGTATAACGAGATGCATTGGTATTTGTAAGAGCGTTCTCCAGAGTGTTTGTGATTTGCGTTCGCAATGCTCTGTGCTAGAGAAACACGACGTATACAAGCTGACTTGCGCATGATGAATGTAACAAATTATCTATAGTAATACTAATATCAGGACGTTTAATAAGAGCATTAAATGTTGTTTGGCACAGCAGGCATTACAGAATTTCGGTCTCGAGATGTGTTAGAGCCACCAAAGTTAGGTCTTCTTTCTAAGAGCATAAAAACAACCCTATCTGCCTGCGTAAGCTAAGAACGATAAATATAGATGTTTGAGACGGACATAGTGAGAAAGAAACACAACTACGAAGATAAAATATCCCTGATGGTATAAATTTGATCTGGTAACCAACCAATAAAAAGTTTACCCTGACTGTTTTTGCTTTTCAACTTGTTTCCTACCATTGCGATAAACAGCTTGAAAACCATTTCGTTTAATAGGTATTTGTTTTCTGTCATCATATCCTGGGAGTTAGGATAGAATATTCTAATGTCAAGATGTAAAATAACAAATCCCTTTAAAGAGTCTCCTCGAGTATTGTTTGTTTCTAAAGTCGTTTCTTTCTCGTTTACATTTCAAAAACGAAGAGGCTCCAATTCATTTGCTTTTCTTGCGTACAAACTACCGCCACTCAAAACTCTGCACACAATTGTATCCTTCTCATCCACTTTTCCACCATCACATTCGCATCCGGGATATTAATTTCCGACCGTACCAGAACCTTTGTCAATTTTCTTGTATATATGTCACACAGCATGACAGTTTTTGGTCATAGAAAAGGGACTGTGAGCATTCTTTTAATAGAGTGGCGACCTGGTGTCAACAAACAAATCTGATAAGATATGTCCTTTTTCATGAAATGAACAATAATAATAAATAGAGAGTAAACGTAGAATGAATCACCTAAGTCAAGTATACGAAATTTGAGTTGCCTTTTTGGTTAATCTATGCAGTGCGTTCTAGGAGCATGTCATTTAAGTATAATACATACGTGATGGAAGGAACTAGGATAAAAATAACTAACGTAAGCGCTTGACTTGTGCCAGTTTAGTGAGAATAGTTTGTTGCTGTTCTGCTATTTCCAAACGTATTGTTGAAATTTTGTCTGCATTTATTTAATAACTAAAAGGACTAAGTAATTTTGTTGTGAATACACGCATATTTGGCTTTCATATTCTTGTGTCAAACAAGGAGTATTTCATCAGAATCCAGCACGAGTAAAGTTCTACGGCTTGAATTATGATTTCGTATCTATGTCCTGAAGATTTATGCATTTCAATATCTAGCCAACACAACTTGGTATTTCATAATCGCCGTGAAATCACTTTTAGCAATATTGTTGTTTGGTTTAATTGTAAATTCAACATATTAACGAAATACAACTGCATATAGTAGATTCAGATATTTCATAGACGAAAAAAAGATCATCTGAGTCCCAACGTAGAAAGAAGTGCAGAGATAATGAAACCTTGGAATCTCCGACGTCCCTTCGATATTTATGATGTTTGCCTGTGGTATTGAATGCTTGTAGCAAGGAATAATAGGAAAAGAACTCCATGCTTGCAAACCTAATCTTAAAACAACTTCCATTGATATTTTACTAGCAAATTTTTTGGTTTTATATGAGGTTTATTTGTAAATTTCCCTATACTTACGTTTTTTCCCACAGGTATGCAAAAGTTGTTCTTTTTTGTCCAACGAACGAAATCCCGAAGTTTCTCGTCTGGTTTTTTGTATCGTTTACATACACGTTTCGGCTGTTTTCCATCATCAGGGTGTGTGCTTTTGGCCTGAGTTTGTTGGCCGATGCAAATATAAAAATATACGAAAACATGGAAACATGCAAACAAAATACATTTGACGTTGACATTGACATTGACATTGATATTTTTATGATTCATAAATGAACAGGGCACCTATAATTTGGATATAACCTTCGAGCCGCTGAAACAACGAAGTAAAGCCAATGAAAGGAAGGAACTTCCTCAAAATAGAGGAATCACGCACATTTGACGAACCACACTTAAAAGGATCGCTACCTGCTTGTAGAAATGAAGGACCAATAAATTAGCACACGAAGACCTCAAACTCAGGACGAAACAACACACCGAAGATGGAACACTGCGAAAACACGTATCCAATACAAGGAGCAGACGGGAACGATGGAATTTGATGGAAAGGCAAAAACCAACTTCATTTGAAAACACATTTTGCCACTGCTGAATACCTTGAGCGTATTATTACTAAGAATAAATTCTAAAATAATATTCATCATCAGAATTCAGCATGAAGTTTCGACCTTGATTTGCCATAGGAAGTCCTTATCTTGTGTTGTCGGTCCTTAAAATTTTGTCCCGTCTAGAGTCTTATGTAGAGCGCAAAGCAGAACTCAGTAACACAGTGTCTTCTTCTTCTTTTACGACACTAGAGTCCGTTATAGGTCTTCAGTCTCCCTGAAAAGTCGCATCCATTGGTCTTGTTGATCTGACGTTGATCGCATCCTCCAATTTCAAAACGTGCAGCTTTTGACTTGCACTGTCAATAGAAACATCTTATCTGTTGTTTGCTTTGACAATAGATCTTTCTACTCTTCCCTGCAGAACAAGCCAAAGGATCTGGTCTTCTTTCTTGTCATAATATATATAAAACTAATTGTGGCTTGACCTTCTATAATTCTATTAAACGGCCAAGGATTTGTCTTCGGGCTTTCCCACTCGAATGAGTTTTCAGACGCCTGAGCTAAAACCTACGTCAGTTTTTCATAGTATAGACCTGATTATGGTTAAATAGACCCTGATTTTAGTTGTTCTCTGTAAATCTCTTTTTTCAATTATTGGTTACAACAGATCATGCGAACGTGATCCAATTTTTGATTTTTTTCTGCCTAATCATTATTATTACGCGTTCCAAGTTTTATTTATAGTTTTTTGCCATTTTTATTTTTACTCCCATTGTTTCTGTCAAGATACGTCATTTTTTTACCTAGAACATGTAAAATGTTCACATCATCAGCGTAAGCTGTCAAACATTTGACTGCTTTAATGAGCAAACTTATTCATGTGATACCCTTGTACGTAATTAAAGGTCAGGTCTGATTTGTCAATCTTCTGTGGTTTCAGAATCTTTAATGCTATTTGTAGTTTTTTTGTTTAATTTTTGTGGAATTCCTTTTATTCATTCTAACAACTTCATGACATCTTTGCATACTTTCCACATTTTTTTTGCAAAACGTGGGTTCAATCTTCTGCAATTTTTCTATAAATTTAGCCTTAAGAGCTCTTAAGTTTGTCGTATCTCTTAGAAAGAACTTTATGGTCATTAAATTGAAGCCAATTCTATAGCATCCAAACTGTATGCTTTTGCAACATAATGATAGAAACGAAATATACACGAAGTAAAGCAGAGTCAAAATCACGATGAGAAACGAAGTGAAAAAATCACGCCCATGAATTCTAGATCCTTCATATTCATTAGCGA
This sequence comes from Stratiomys singularior, assembly GCA_954870665.1. Classification (NCBI taxonomy): domain Eukaryota; kingdom Metazoa; phylum Arthropoda; class Insecta; order Diptera; family Stratiomyidae; genus Stratiomys; species Stratiomys singularior. The sequence goes on from OX940879.1 coordinate 35,292,156, forward strand.
ACCGATACCTAAGCTGGCGATTGTTCTCCGAAATTAAAGGCTTTCGGCAAGCCACTCTCGTGAGTGTGATCCGTTGGATAGTCATCTGACAGCAGCTAGTTGAGTCAGTGTATTTCAATAGTGCGTTATCTTTTTACAAAGAATCACAACACGGAACAAAGGTTTTCCGTTTTTTTTATGACTATGAATGGATTTTTGTGATTGAAAATATTTAAAAAAAACCCTCTGGTTGCTTACTTTTATCCACAACAACATTTGAGACTTAGTTTAATGCTTCCATAGAAGTCTGTGAAGGATTGATCACATTTTTCTAGACGCCCAATGACGTTTGCGACAGTTAAACAAAATATCAGAGGCCAACAAAGAAAACGAGAAGTGAATTAAATTGCACGTACAGCCTTACAGAGATAAAATGCCTTTTCCGCAAAAATTACATGTCAGTTACAGTTTCTTTGATTTTAGTAAGTGAATTCAGCGTGGTCCGTATCGTCGCCAGCATTGTTTCAAGAGAGTTGAATTTTTAAAAATTATTTTCGTAAACGTGTCACATTCGACATTCTGGAACGCATTAATTTTGATCTCACGTTCCTGGACAGATCCTATGAAACCCAAAGAGCTGCAAACTCAGCTGCAGTATGCTGAAAGCATCATCACTTTGTATTTAAACATTTGGGGACTAGAAATAAATGCAAACAAATCAAAATTAATATTCTTCAAAAATGCTAGTAATAAAGGTCACCGGTTAGTAGTGTCCCGAAGTAGGCATCTCTGAATTCAGATCGAAGGCGAACTAATACCTCTCAAAGATGATATTATAGATCTTGGAGTTCATTTCAATAACAGGATTGAATCAAATACACATGCCAGGAAAACGCTAAACAAAGCGAAAGCAATGGCTGCCCCTACCTCCTCCCTCCTTTCTCCTCTACTCGAAAGCTGTAGGTCCGAGTTTGAAAGTACAGATGAAAAAAACACTTGTCAGACCGATCATCACCTAACATTCTCAGCCTGATCAACAATATCACCAACAAAAGCCGAAGAACTCCAAGTCTTTGAAAGAAAAAAATCTAAGGAAATGTCTCTCAAAGTACAAAAAGTAGTATTTTAAGTTTTCTTTTGGGTCGTCGACCCAACGAAAAATATTTTAAGAAAAAAGTGCTTAACAAAGAAACAGAATAAAAGAAATCACCCATTGCAAAGTATCCAGGAATCTTTGACTTCCCTACTACAAAGCATTCATATTACCTTTGTCCCCTTAATGTCTTCGACAAATACCACCCAGGTTCCTTCAATCCAAATGCCCCTTATAAATCGCTATTTTACGTTTCATCCCAACCTTAGGCATATCGGGGCTGAAACCACTAATTTAAATCATATTAAATCTTCTGAAAAAATTGCAACGTACAGAAGTAAGCAAGTTCCCTGAAAAATCTGAGATAAATCAATTGACATTGTGTTAAGTTAACTCCTACCCATTCTAATTTGCTATTTATCTCAAATCAACTCCAAGTGGCGGGCATGGGACATGCATCCTCCCAGGAACGTACTGATTAGGTACAAACGGGATTATAGGGAATTAAGACGAGGCAAGAGGTGTATAAACGACCGCTAGGTATATTGCATTAAATTCAAAATGCACCATGTTAAGTCTATCGTTGGCGTAACAATTCTTTAATCTAGATTAGTTAGAAAAATTGACATAGCTTCAAATTAAATTATAATTAGGTTTAGGAATAGCTGTAGATTTAAGTTGTTATAAGTTTTAAAGTAATTTATATATTAACCTTTCCAAATAAGCGCCAAATGAGCCATATCAGCGAATTACACATCCTAATTATCTGAAACCACTAGATGTATATGTTAAATATATTCAAACCGACAAAGTTTATTTGACAGCTCAAAAATGTCAAATGTTACGTAGTCATTAAGTTCTCATGGTCAATTGTTTAAAGTCTCAATAAAGTTTACTTACTTACCGAATCGATATTTTTTACCGAATATTTGAATTTTATTTGCGTTCGCTGTAATGGGTGAAGAATAAGTGTTGACCATTCAGGGACGATTGACGACTTGAAACATGAAATCGAAGTTGCCGTTGACGGAATAGAGGCCCAAACAATTGAAAATGTACTGAAAAATTGGACTGATCGGACGGGGCATTGTAAAGCTAGATATCTAATTACTTCTATATAAATTAATTCTGAGAAAGTTTGTACTTTATTCTTATAACCTTCAAAACCTTTGTAAGGTTTAAGAGGGGAATTTCGGAAATGCCCATCTTATTCGTTCGCATTTAAAAAACGCCTAGAAAATTCCATTATCCCAAGCCAAATCAAACGATCATTCCACCAAGTAATAAATTCATTTCCCGCCCAAATTGGCGGAATGAACCACGTGCTAAAAAAATTTCTTCAGCTTGAAACTAACACCATCACCTTTTTTTCTAAAATTTGTATAAAAAAAAATCACAACAGAAAAGAAAAAACAAAAAATTTCTCTTGTTCTCTTTGAAACAAAACTCGCTAATTCATTTTGGTTACAAAAATTTATATAAACAATTAGTAGAACTGTCTTAAAGAATTTCAATGTCTTAAAATTGGCACGCGTTGCTGACTAATAACAACATTTAAATAAAATAAATAATTCGAACCGACACCAACATATTATTTGATGGTATCGTTTTTCTAGTCGTTGATGCTGTTGGCAAAAGAATTATTTTATCGAAGGTGATTTTCCTGTTGGAATGTATTTTACTGAATGATAACAGAATCGCGAAAAAGGTAAATTTAAATAACGACATTATCTGGAAATAACAATTGGAATGAAAATCTGAACAAGATTGATACTTGGAAAATGATTGTGAAATTGAAACACGTTGCCATCAAATTGTTATTAATAAAAACTGTGAAAATTTCCTAAGATTTGCGCTTGAACATGTGGTTTTGTTGTTAATTCCTACTGCGCCAGTTGTTCTTGAAAATTTATTGTTCTTGGAAGCATGCACGCTACCTCTCCGTGATTTTCGACAGAAAATGTTTGCACCGAGTTCTGAGTGCGGAAGATAAACTAAATTGTACTAGCATTAATTATCTACTTTGTTTCATTTGAAAACTTTCCGAGTTTTACTACGTAATCGTGAGTGCAAGTTTGTTTTTAAAGAGCCAATTTCGTAAATGTTTGTTACGCAAAATGTATTCTTGTACAGTTGAGATTATTTTGATATTTGCGATAACCAGGAAGGATGTGCTCATATGAGGATTTATTTATCGTCTAGGTGAGTTTCTGCTACACAAAAGATGGAAAAGCTTTACAAGGTGATTATTAGGAAAAAAGAAGTAAATTTTATACCCTGTCTACTAATTGATTGAAATTATCTGTTCTGATAGATGAGTCCTTTTTCAATCAAAGTTTCTGCATGTTTATGACGGAATTGTTGCGATCTGCAATGGGCCTGGTATAAACTCTTTAATTGTCCATTTACCGGTAAATAGTAGTGGAAACTGGCTTGGGAAGCTCTAATTGCGAGTTTTACGAGTTCTCTTTACGGTATACGAATGATTCTCGTACTCTTTTCTGTTGTCAACTGACTAGGAGATCCTAATCCAGGAAACTTATTGCGCTGATATTTCAACTGTTAGATGAAAACAATTTGATTGATGATCTTGCTCTGATTTTTATTTTACAAATTAACTTCTTATATTCTAACTTAACCTAAAGCCAAATTTACTGCTGCTTCTCATAATTCTCCGAAACACGGTGCTCTTAGTGGTGAGAATTGAAACTGTACTCCCTTTCTGCTGTCCCTTTCGTCTGTTATTTTCTTCTGATTGGATTGTTTATTAAATAAGCTTTCCAGTCATTCATTTAACAAATAGTGCCCCCATAAAGTTTGTTGCATTATCGCAATAAACGTGATTTAGAAAGTCATCTTCGTGCCATGCATCTTCGTATTACTCCAATGAATCCCTCGTTAGTGTGGGATTAGTGAATTAGTGTGTATGGATTTTTAAAGAGAAAAGTGGAATGAAGGAGTCAGAAGGCGCTACGTCGCCAGTGTAGAAAAATAAGAGTTTTCCATAGACTAAATTCTAGAGACGTTAAGTTTTAGGCTATGAGATTCAAAAGAAATGTTTGTCGAGAGAATGGTCATTCGAGGTGTGAAATGAAAAGTGTTTATGCTGTGAGGCAGGTTTATGACTGTCGTGTTTGGGCCTGCTCGAATTTGAAGAGTTCGTAGGAAGAGTGCGGGTGGTTGGTGTGACGCATTATGTGACCATCCTGCAAAGCATCAAATATCTTGTGAGAGAATGAGCGTATGTTTGCTTGAGAGTTTGAAAAGAAAGACAGTTCTAATCGGATGATCGAAGAGTGAAGATGCAGAGCGACGATGACTCATTTGATGTTCTTGTATCGTTTCGATTTTAATTCAAATATATTATTCTTTCATTTCGTTAAATTGAATGTCCTGTTATGAGCTCCCCCTGACCCTGATCCTACATTAGTGACATCGGAAACTACTTCCACGCGGACCGCCTTCGTAGCGAAGCACCGTATATGGTGGTGAGTCCAAATAGGTCCGCAAAAGCTTACGCCTGCTGTATGGAAAGAACGCGTGACCAAAAATCTACACTCCAGGAGGTCACCTGAGTAATCTGGGTTAGCAATTTTGGATACTTTTTGCACAGCTAACGCAATTACTAATTACGTAATACGAGCGTAAATTGCAAGTTATGCCAGTGATCCTGCATGTAAATGCTCCTAATGTAGATGCTGCAATATTAATTTTGAGACGAAGTCTCCTCCGGGTAGTAGCGGGTAGTCCTAACCCGGGTAGTCGTAACCCGAGTAGACGGTTAGGACGTCCTCATACCCTTAATGCTTCTTGGTTATCAATAAATGGTGACAAGGATGTTAAGCGACTCTGTTTTTTTATCTGATGCTCTCTTTACAACTGTCGGATTTCTTCTTTGAAGTGTTCCTTTTGAATTTTATAATTATCCTTGTTAGTGCTGCATTTAGTTCACTTGTTGATAGCCACGATTCTTTTATTTCAGTAGTGTCCTGTTTGCTCAATCTTGTTTATTGCGCGTAAAACATACGCCATGCTTCTTTGTAAATGTGTGAGTGAGTTCCTGTTCATGACCTATGTGGTAGACTCGATGATTTTGGTCTGAGTTGTGGTTGACGGTATTTACCATTGCCGTTGCTTTTCGTTCCTGCTCTGCTAATCGTGTCTTGGGGATCATTCTCTTTGGCCATTGCATCTCTTGCATCAATGAACTATAAGTCGGAATTTAAAATGTTCTCGCAAACATCCCTCGCGATATTAAGTCACACTTGAATTTGTGAGTTTCTGAGTATCAGCAATCCTTTGTGCCACATATGTCTTGAATGAACTAGGATCTCTTTGAATCTATGATAGCACTATCTTTGAATCAGTCCATAGAAATGTTTCATTAATCGATATCTTTAACGTACTTTTTACTTTGTGCTCAGTTCTGCGTCGAGTAGTGCTCCGCATAGTTCCAGTCTCGGTGAGCAGATGTGGTCATAGGTAGCGCAGCGGAATTCATTGCAGTCCCGAATTTGAGCAGAAGTGGTCAGGACGCAGCGAAGCGGAATTCATTGAGGTCCCGAAATCAAGCAGAGGTGGTCAGAGGTAGCGCAGAGGAATTCATCGAAGTCCCGAAACCAAGCTGAAATGTAGATTCGTGTTGGAGGAAGCAGAGGTTGGCAGAACCAGCGCAACAGAAGCATGTCCCGAAATCAAGCAGAGGTGGTCAGAATCAACGCAGCACAATTCATGCAAATTAAATATTTTGTATTTAATTGCTTTCATTTGATCATTTCTATTTATTTATTTTGTCTAATATGAAAGAGTAAGCTCTTTGTGCGTGTATGTGTATGTGACATGCAAGGATCAGGGCTTAAATAATGTCCTATAACCCCCACAACCGCGCGGTGAGCTAATCAATTGCAAATAACTTCCTTCGGCCGCCATTATGCGGCGTTTGTATTTTCAAGAAACCCTGTCTATTCAACCTTGTAGCTTTTTTTTTGCTACAGGTGCGACCTATCGGTTGCGAAAATTAAAAAAAAAATTGAAAATATATCACAGATTTTACAAAAGGGAATTCTTGAACTGGAGAACTCGAGATTGATTAAATGTAATGGATTTTGGAAGGCAACCGTGAAAAAAACTGAACTAGTGTGCCTGATCGCCCATATTTAAGGCAGAACATCGTGACTTTGATTCGTTTTTAAAAAAGGAGGCAGATTTGCAGTGAAACAATGTTGGAGTGATTTCCAAATTTCTTGATTTTAATTGATTCGAACTTTTACTGATAAAAAACGAAAAATTTAATAATCCTTTAGAAGCGAGTCTGGAGAGTAGCGATCGTTAATGTTCGCTTCTTTCAATCTTCCTTAGGTTAGCAACGAAGGTTATCCTTTTCCATTTATCTTTAATTGGACGCTAGATGATAATACTCTGTTTCTGTAGCTAAAGGGTGTTTTTCGGTATGAAATAAAGTGTGGAATATATTAATTGTTTCGATTATCATGAATTCAGTTTTTATTCCATTTTTATTTCAATACAATTTCGGGCTTGTGACCTCTACGGCTAGCATAGAGTGCGGCTAAACAAGTCCGAGATGTCCGATTTTCGAATGCTCTAACCAATAATTGGGGTCGTATCTGGCGTTATAACGCGACGAATGTTGTTTTCCAATTAGCCAAGCTTCTTGGACTTGTCGGGTTAGATGAGTCATTTGAAGTATCCCCTCAAGAAATAGTTCAGCAGTGTTAAATCACAAGATCTTTTCACATATCCCAAAGCTGAAATTATGCGGTTATAAAATGTTTCTTTCTATGAGTCGACGGTTTCACGAGCTGTATAGCATGTCGCGCCATTCTATTGAAATCAGAGATCCTTTGCCCGCAGGGGGAATGCTGGTCAACAGGAGTACTCCTAGAAGCCAGTATTCTTTGAGGAGTGTCGCTCCCACGTACCCGAGGTCTTGGAGGTGACTGCAAGCCCTCTCCAGCGAAAAACGACCCTAGAACGACTCTGGAAAAACGAACCGACCAACTTATTCCAATTGGCGCACTTGCGCTGGCGGACGCGATATTTTGGACCAAGTACCACCGAGGTAAAACTTGCGCGCAAACGGCTCCAATATAAGAATCGTACCGTCTCCGTCCCGGTAAAACCTTGACAGGCCTCGGAGTACGTTCGAAGCTCGCACCATTAAGTTGGTGGTGTAGGTTCGGTTGAGACGAACTCCCGATTAGCGCTGGTCTGGCTCTGAGCACCTGCCCCCATAAGGGCTGGTGCCAACCCTTGCATGGCCTCCCTGTTTTGCACAGACACCCATGGGACCATTAAAGCGACTACACATACGAGTGGAGATAGCGGCACCGAGGGGGGACCCTTTTAGCATGATGCCTTACAAATTAATACCAACCGAAACAAAATCAAAAACATCGAGCAAACAACCGAACCCAGACGGCAAACGGACGAACGAACACAAAAAGGCAGAGAGCCTCTACCAACCAGAAATACTGGCGCTATTTGGACGCAGCAAAAAAACAATGCGCACGCCGGAACGTCCAGTAAGACTAGGGGAAAAGCATGAACAACTAATACCTGGGAAACACACGGAGGGAGAAACCACCAATGAAATTCCGATCATGATTCAACGCAATGCTGCCACTGACACTGCTCCTGATGCCATCAGAGCTCTAGATCCTAACGCAAACAAAGAAAGCCCGCCTCAAAACCAGGCGAAAGACAATCTCATTGTATTGGATCGGCACGAAGAAGAGCGTCTCATGCGTAAGGCAGGAAACATAGTTAAAAAGATCAAAGCTTCCTGCAATACCCAGAAAAACATAAGCATGGTCATTAGGGACGGTATTTTAGAGCTTGAAGAGCTCTTAGACCGTATTGGGGACTACAGACGCAAATGGCTTAAAGCGGAGGAAGAGCAAAAGACCAGTATTTCGGTCGAAACGTAAGTTATTCCCGCGCATAGCGCTACCAAAAGAGTTGCCAGTAGCCCAATCCAAGGGGACCGAGACAAAAGGAGGACGGATGAAGCAGCGAACAGACAGAATATGATGGATTCCAGGTGGTGTCAACCAAGGCCACCAAAAAAGCGTCCAGAAGGCTTCTCCTTGAAAAAGTCACCAATGATAAGCTCCTTCCCGGAGACAAAGGAAAAGATACCCCAAACAAGAAACAAGAACCACGAAGCAAGCCACGCCGTAAAACCCTAAGGCATGCACTGCTGGCCAAACCGACGGATGGGAGAACTTACGCAGACGTTTTGCGGGAAATCAAGGTAGCTGTAAGATCCGATGACACTCAAACTGCCATCAGAACCGTGCGACCAACCAAATTTGGTGGCATCCTTGTAGAATTTGGACCTGAAACAACAAATAACGACTCATTCCGGGATGCAGTCAAAAAGCCTCGAGGGGAAACGGCAACAGTAGCTTCACTTGAACCAATGGCCACTCTTGAAATCAGGAACATTGACTGCATTACGGACAAGACGGAGGTGGAAGAGTGCCTCGAAAGGGTTTCACCCGAATTAACTGGGATCAAATTATGACTAACCTTTGAAAATAATAGAGGGCAGCGCATGGCCATAGTCGACTTAACCGAGAAACATGCCGAAAAACTCCTCTGGATGGGCAAAATAAAAAAAGGTTGGGTGGTCTGCAGAATACGGCGAAGAGCAGTTCCTCTCCGCTGCTTCAAATGCCTATACGGTCATACAGCACAAGGCTGCAAAGGGCCTGATAGGAGCTCCTTGTGCTATAAATGTGGCAACTCAGGACATAAAAGAACAGAATAACCGGGAGAGGCACACTGTATCCGCTGCGAGAACGCTGATCCCAGAACTGATGACCTGAGACATATTCCAGGGACAGGGAAGTGCCGGGTATTCAAAGAAGCCCTAACCAAAGCCAAAGCAGCTCTGCAATGACCCGTGTCCTACAGATAATTTTACATCGGAGCTCAAACGCCCAAGACCTGCTTGACCAATTCGCGAGGGATATGAAAGCCGATCTATTGCTGCCTAGCAAACAACACCGAGATAAAAATTCATCAGCATGGTACCCTGATGAATCTGGTACGTGTGCCATATGGGTTTTAAACAGCAGAAAACTGAAAGTTCGGGGCCATGGGCGAAAAGGTGGTTTCGTGTGGTTCCGTTGCCCAGGAATAATATTCTCCAGTGTGTACTTGACACTGAACGAACCAATGACATCTTTCCAGGCGAAGCTCAACACTTTGAAGGACACCTGAACACAGAAGGTCATCTTCTTATTGGGGGAGACTTTAACGCCAAGACTATTGAATGGGGCATGCCTAAGTCAGATCCCAGGGGCTGCGTGGGCACCATCCCGGACGTGACATTCGCCTTGGAGTCCCTCTCCTCTATGACACACAATTGGAGAGTTCTAGAGGACTATTCGGCCATTGATCATCAGTACCTAGCATTCGAGATCCGCGACAATGTTCCTAAACTCCCAGACACTCAGCGCTCCGCCTTCGTGTGAAATACTGAGAGGATGGACGTGGAGAATTTTGTCGACACGTTCATGACATGCTTACCACCACTTGGCTCATCGCCGGGGAGCAGAAAACTGACTGCTGAAGACATGATGAACTCCACAATGAGTACCATCATCTCCGCTTGTAAGTCCTCTATGCCCCGCCGGAGACCTAGACACGGAAAGCCTCCAGTGTACTGGTGGTCCACTGAAATAGCTGAGCAACGAAGGGAGTGTCACAAACTCCGGCGAGAAGCTCAATGAGCGCGAAGCCAGGACGAGGCATGCACCAGAATGACAGTATATCGATCGGCCAGAAAATGCCTTCGCAAACTGATTAACAGGAGTAAGGCCCGTTGCTGGCAGAAGCTCGTCGAAGACATGAACAGGGACCCGTGGGGCCTGGGCTATAAACTAGTTATGCGGAAGCTCGGCGCTCTACGGGCCCCCTGCATACTTGAAGCGGACATGATGAACGAGATAGTACGTGCAATTTTTCCCAAACATCCCGTCCGCGTTGATGCCGCCAACAGGGAAACAAGATCAATCAGACTGTCCACTCTTCACGAGGAACGAACTGGAACTAGCAGTTTTCTCCATGAAGGCGAAGAAGGCTCCGGGCCCAGACGGTCTATCACTCTTATCCTGACTTGCTGCTCAGTACGTTTAATGCCTGCTTGCGGGAAGGCGTTTTCCCTGAGCGTTGGAAGACGGCAAGACTCGTGCTGATCAGCAAGGGGAAGGGAAATCCCGAGTCGCCGTCAGCATACCGACCGTTATGCATACTAGACACGGCCGGGAAAGTGCTCGAGAAACTGATAAAGAGAAGACTTGCTAACGTTATCCACGCCACTGGGGATCTTCCTCCAAGGCAGTATGGTTTCAGAACGGGACGTTCCACTATAGATGCAGTCACGGAAGTTGTAAGTGCGGTCCAACAGGCGGAGGCACGCAGTCGATCCAACCGTCGGGTAGTCCTTCTAGTGACGCTGGACATAAAGAATGCTTTCAACTCCGCTAGATGGACGGATATTCTGGAAGCCCTGGAAAACTCTTTCTCGGATAGTCCGAAACTACCTGAAGGATCGTAGCCTGATCTACAACACGGTGCAAGGTTGTCGGAGTATGCTAGTCACATCAGGTGTGGCTCAAGGCTCCATCCTTGGTCCGGACTTGTGGAACGTCTCCTACGATGGACTGCTCAGACTTGAACCGCCGGAAGAGTCGCGACTGATCGGCTATGCAGATGACGTTGCGGTACTAGTGGCTGGGTGCACGGTCGATCAAGCGCAATTAAGGCTGAATGTACTAATGCGCCGGGTGGGGAGCTGGATGACCACTCACGGGTTTAACCTTGCGTTAGAGAAAACCGAAGTGGTCATCCTGACCAAGAAGAGGATCCCCAGAGTAAGAATGGTCCGAGTCGGGGACGCATTAGTAGAGTCGAAACTATCAGTCAAGTATCTGGGCTTGCTGATAGGCTCTAAACTGAGTTTCTCGGAGCAAATTAAGGCAACGAAAAACAAGGCAGCAGCAGGAGTCTCGGCAATTAGTCGACTAATGGCCAATCATGGGGGAGCAAGTCCAACAAAAAGGCGTCTGCTAATGAGTGTAGTGCAATCTACGCTTCTTTATGGAGCAGAGATATGGAGTGAAGTTCTAAACAAGGAACTGCATCCAAAATGGCTGGCACAGGTGCAGACACGAGGAGCACTGCGGATACCAATGGCTCTCCTTGCTAGAGAGCGCAATAGAGTCTACCCCCGAAGGCACGAGGGTAATAAAGAAAAAGTTGCTCGCGATTAAAGACGATGCACGACGAATGGCAACAATCATGGGAACGTGAGCTAAATCGAAGATGGACCACTCGGCTTATCAAAGACTTGAGATCGTGGCTCAGTCCAACGCATGGTGAGACTGATTTCTACCTGGCCCAGCTATTGAGTGGACACGGTTGTTTTCAGTCTTACCTGCACAAGATAGGTAAGTCACGGTCTCCGGATTGCATATTCTACATTGTTGTGAAGGATGACGCCTGTCATACTTTCTTTTCATGCAGAAGATGGGACAAAGAGCGCGGTGATCTTGCCGCAAAAGTGGGAGAGCTCCACCCAGATAGCCTGGTCGAAGAGATGCTGAAATCATTTGACAAATGGAATCAAGTGGCATATTACGCTCGGATAATCTTAATAACGAAAAAAGGCATAGTTAATCGGCTGCAGGTGTCGAGGATGGAGTTTCCTTCTCTAGCAATCCTCCCCCTCTTTTCCATCCAACTGGAGAATGGTTACAATCCCTGTAACCCGAAGGCGCCAAAAGGCGCAAAATTCGGAGGCCTAGCCCGAAGTAATGTGTCAAACGGTTCCAGGCTAGGCTCCCCGGTTGACAGGGGAGGTGTTTAGTCGGTAGTTCAGTAGGTCCACTGGGAGTCCGACACTCAGGGCATAAATAGCCTTCACCTCCCTACCAAAAAAAAAAATAAGAGATCCTTTGCATTACAGCGAGTTTATCCTGGAACAAAAAAGTCATTGAACATGGTTCAATAGCGATTACTATCGACTACAATGTTATTCATAGCAGTTTTTCTAAAGACATATCGACAAATGATACCATCGACCCATATTTTACCGATCCACCAACGCGGTGACATCCTTCGGATGTAACGGTATGCGAAGATCCACCTGAGTTTACTCATCACTCAAAATGCGGCAGTGTTGTTTATTGCCGTAACCATTCAACCAGTAATCTAGGAGAAATTTAGCCTAATCGCTAAATAAAGCCTTCTTATGAAAAATTATGGGTCGCCATAAATTCACGTTCCACGCCGTGCTCGGTAATCTTTCGGTTTCAGTTCCTACATGAGTTGGATTTGGTAATCTCGCAGACCAAGATCCTTCCGTCGAATCTTTCATAATGTGGTTGGGTACAGGTTTAATTATTGAGCACGATATCGAATGAACTCACTTGGCTCTTCACCGATACTACGCTCTTCAGCTGCTGTTATTTCTTCATAACTCACTGTACTATGGCTGGAAGGATGCGTATTATAATTCCGAGTAAATGTGTTGTGGGAACGATCCACGGTTAATCGAATCAATTGTTCTGATGGCCATCGTATTGGGCATAAAATTGACGAAGTGCGCGATTAATAAGTAAACCTGCTCAATTCGCAGACGCTATTGTGACGTCAACCTATTCGTGATAAAATGGCAAACCAAACTAACCATAAAATGCATGACAGCTGTCATACTATACATAGCTTTAAAAACTGTTGCCAACTTAAAGTTCTGTACCTCTAAGGAAACATTATTTCTTAGTTTATTTGGTTGCTGACAGCATTTGCTGTCATTTGCTGCTTATTTGCATTTGCAAAATTATTAATTAAAATATTACATTTTTGTTTATAAATTTGGGTAAGTTTTGCGCATTTAGCTATTGCGTCTAATCTGAAGTTGTTACCAAGGGCTTTTAACGCTAGTAAAGCGAGCCTTGAACGCTTTGGAAGTGCATAGTACAGTTGACTTATCAAATATCTTAAGATAATTAGTTAAATTATATTTACACAACAGAAGCTATTGCGAGAAACATGTTTTCGAAACTGGTACCTAAATGAAACGCGTCCAAATTTAGATACATTGTCAACAAACACGTTCCATCAAACAAACCTTTTATTCCCGTCTTAAGTTGCTAATGAGCGTTCTCAAATATCCAACAAGGAGGCAATTCTATTCTAATTTTATGATGATGTGTCTCTGTTTCCGAAAAGGTAGCCAAGCTAATTTTTCGAGCATTTTGCTCATCAATGTTTTGGCACTCGCTGGTGGAAATGGGATGCATGGCCATATGTAATGAAAGAATGTATGCGTTATTATTCATATGATATGCAAAATAATTTGGGAAGTGTGAGCCATACGCGCAAATCAAATATGTAAAGCAGTGTCGCATCATATGCCATTACAACTAACCCCACACCAGAATCGCTCTATCATTTCGAATTCAATAGAATAATTGTTAACTTTTAATCTATTATGTGATTTCTTTGCGCGATATCATGCAAACGCGGAATGCTAAGTGGTTGATAACGCGCGCTATCAATTTTGTGGAGTAGGCTAAATATTAACTTTGTATAATTCCTCTGTTGTCCACAAGAACAATCGAACGTCAATGTGGTTGAATTTATTGTTATTATTTTTATAAGCCAAAGAGTGAATGTTGTATAGTGTTGCGTTGTAAATATTCTCACCAGCAAATCAATTCTTCTCATTTACTTCCCCGCAGGTAAGTAATCGCATTCAAATTTTGAGTCACATGTTCCAGTGAAATTTCAGGAGGGAATCGCGCCTAAAGGAATGGAATCCTATTCTAGCATTGAATCATTTCCTTGCCTGAATACCTCAGAAGCATGTCACTATAGATCCCAACAATTCTATTTACAGAATGATGAATATTCGAATCTATATTAAATATCAGATCCATCTGTGACGATCTTTTGTCTTCTCGAAATCTTTTCATTTCGCTTTCATCAATTGAGTTGACATCGAATGTGGTTTATGGTTTAATTTTATTTCTAACGTGCACAAAATTTTCATATGAGCATGTGTCAGGACGATGTTAATAAACTTGCTCGAACAGACTTATGTGAGTGCTTCGTAAAATCGAGGAGATAGTAATTACCTGTTGTATTAACAAGTCGTATCTTCTATAAATAAAAGATACATACTCGTATTTTGAGTATATTTTCGTCTAGCCCACATAGGTCGGGACGTACTCAGAAGTGTAGCATTTGATGGCAAAGTCGGATGCCCCCACACATAAATGACACTCAGTGTGATTCAGGTGATACACGCACCATAATGAGATGCGAGGACATACTTTATATTAATCCAACCATGTGTGTTTTGAGGAAGAAAGTCACGCTATTAAATTTTGTCAACGGAAGATGTTTTCGGGGTGAGATTTGACAAAGGTATTGAAAGAATCTTTCATCGCACTTGGATTACTCTGAATGGATGTGTGAAATAATTTTTATGGGGAGATGGGGTCTGTAATGATGTGGTCTATTTTAAGGATTTTTTGTGAACGTCTTTATAGAAAATACGTATTACTGTGGATATAATTAAATTTTAATCGATTTTTGTTATTTGGATGGTGCTTTAAGATACTTTTCAATGAATTTAAGTTTATTGCCAATTCTGATTTTGCTGAAACCCTTTTAATATCTTAAATCTTATATATTACCTTTTAATAAGATATCTTACAACCCATATCTGATATCTCGTACTAATGTCGTAGTTTTTATAGAGGATCTCGGAAGAATCCATAGCTAACTAAAATAAGCGGCAAGATTTAAAAAATGAATACATAGATTTATTTATTTGACAGCTCGAAAGCTTGACATTAAACTTTTGATTATAAATTTTCCTTGGTTGAGTAATGTATCATTCTCTATGTATTTTCTCAAAATTTACTCATTCTAACGAAAATTTGCCAAAAAACAGCCAAGGGTAATAAGCATGAATGAACGAAAAACCATATTCTGGACCACTGTTACGAATGTAATGATATTTGGTTGCTATGACTTAATCAACTGTTTTATTTGGATTATCTTAATAAAGATTTTTCCATTAAGTATATGAACATTTTATTTATTAACAAAACACAGAAAAAGTTGGGTATCGAGTTTAAATTTACTGTGAATGTAGTGCAAGCATTACTTTTTGTGAATAAAATTCAACGTCGGTCATATGAACAAAACGAGCCCGATTTCATCGGGCTCGTTTCGTTTCATCGAATCTTCGGACCGAATTTCCCATCAGTCTGGCACACATTTTGACCAGAATGTTGGTAATTTCACGTTGGATGTTCTTTTTGAGCTAAAGTTGCTGTCCAGACCAGTGACTTGAGATAGCTCCATAAAAAGAAATCAATGGCGTTAGATCGCAAAAACGAGGCGGCCATTCGACCGGACAATTTCTCGAGATAACACGCTCCCCAAATTTGCTGCAAACTCGCTCAAAGTCTTGCTGAAACTAACTATGTCAAGCCCATCCAATTCTGGTCACAAATAATCTTCTAACATAATATGATAGCGCTCTCGGCTTACGATAACATAACGGTAATTTTCTTCCCAGGAAAAATAGGGCCCAATCACACCTCCAGCATGAATATCGCACCAAACAGTAATTTTTTCGTATGCAACGGTGTCTCAAGAAGCACTTGTGGGTTTGGTGCTGGTTTGTTGTAATTTTGCTTATTATGATCTGAAAATGCTCTTCATCGCTGAAGATGATTTTTCTATGAAATTCATCATTTTCTGCAAGCTTTGCTAGAGCCCAATTGGAGTAGGTTTGGCGTTTCGAATAATCAAGTGGCCTGAGCCCTTGAGTCAATTTGATTTCGTAAGCATTTAAGGCAATATTATAGGCAAAATAAGCCACAGTATTGTATGAGCGATACCCAATTCCTGAGAATGGTGTGGAATCGACCGATTTCGCTGATTTTGAATTGATGCACTTACTTCATTCGCTTCGATTGTTACGACGTCTTTTTGGCACCGGAACGTCTAGTAATAATAATTTGTACTCGAAATTATGCATGATAGCTCGCACAGCCGGTCGGGTGGGACTATTAATACGGTCGAAAAAAAACGGAGTTGTTGTTGGAAAATTGAGTGAGAATCGAGAAACTGAGAATCGTAGCAACTCAGTAGTAATTTTTAATAATTTCCAAATGATGCTGGTTCGATAACTTTACTGTGATGAAAATGTTGACTTTAATTTACGTTTTGACAGTGACAGTTCATTAAAAAAGTTTAAGTTAAAGACACGAAATTGTTATTTCGCTAATGGGAAACCCGATAGATTCAAGAATTCAAAAATGTAATTACATCACTTTTTTCCCTATACGAATAAGATTCATACGAAAATAAATTGATTTTGGTACGGGTCCCAATGGATACATCAGAACCGACTCAAAGGGGTGATATGCTATATAAATTTCAAAAACTTCAGGCATTATTATCATAGTTAAGCTAATCTCAACGTTTGAGCTCTATGCATATACTAGCAGACTCGTAGGCTTGCGGCTCTGTAAGGCTCCTCCTCCTGTATTTTAAGCAAATGTTCGAAAGAAACATGAAAATAAGTATATTATAATCTAATATTTTAAAAAGCACTCTGGGTTAGGTGTTTAAGGAAAAATGATGAGGTGGCCTCACGCAAAATAATAACGAAAGTTTTATCAGTTGCGTGTGGCTTAAAGCTCTTAAGCATATATTCAACGGTAGAAAAATCGTGGAAATTGTAAAACTCATTGCAGCCTTCATTTTTAACGGACTATTTGGATCAATTTTGAAAAAAAATGGAGACCATTGGCGGCCTGATTGGTCTCATAACCCTTGAATACACATTCACGATAACATTCGCGAATACAAAGCAAACCGTGACAGGTCTGAAGCTTCTAAGGACAACAGGGCAACGCAGAGGGATTATAGAATGCATGAAATTTTAAAAAAAAGGCCGCATTTTGTATGAAGCCGCTTTGCATAGTAGCCGTAGGTACCTTCTTTTATACTTTTTGAACAATAAAACTTAAAAAACATTTTACGCAAAATCACTTTTTTCATCCCGTGTCAATGATTGCTCCGATACTACTAAAACGATCTTTCTCAAATTATAACGATTTATTGTGCACATGTAAAGTTATCGTGTAAACGCGCGTATTCAATATATTCCATTTTTGTGAATCCGAAAATCACAAAAAAAAATGAATTTTAAATAACTTCATCAATCAAGCTTTGGTAGATTAACTTATACATTCTCACTTACGATATTTTAAGTGACTTATACCATTCGAAACCATTCGTACGAAATCAGCTTGAGTTTTTTTCACCTATCTTTCTAATTATAAATCAATTCAAACAAATTAATTGTTCACGTCCGCCATTTTGTTATTTATTTATCTAACTCGATAATTAGGTTCACTCGATAGCCCATGGGCTACTATATAAGAACTCTAATTTTGTGTTTTAGATAATTTCTCGCCTAAGGATCATTGTCACCGTTTTATGTGAATTTATTTAGATGAGTACGAGAAAGCCGCCATTTTGTAAAATATAAAAATTATTCAAGAAAAATATTTTTCGTAAATTTTGATATTTTATTTGTAAAACCTAAAAAGAATTCTACTAATATTAACTCCAGGAGCCTTGTGATAAATTCTTAAAAATAGATAATTTTTTTGAGTGCATAAACCTTTGAGGTCATAAACATTTTGAGGGGATTGTTAATTTAGACCAATAACATTTTCCGAAGGACTAAGCTCAGCTCATTCAATTCAAACATTCTGATTAAATTGCTCGATTTCGGATTAAATTGTAAGAGCCGAGTGAACATGGAGAAAATTCAATCTTCAGCTGATGTCAAACTCACACTAACCTAAAAAATTGACTAATATTACCTATGTAGCCAATTTCCTGATCAGACTTTTTAATTATAATTAGCTAAGTAAAGTCTTTAAGTCCAAGAGCTAGTGAGTGCCAGACAATGTTCTAGTATAAAATCTGAAAATTTTCCTCGGCAATCATTTTACAACAACTAGCAATCGTTATACAACAACTAGCAACGTTTGAATACCATTAACTTTGACTTGTGGTAGCGTTGGGAGATAACAGGTATTTAAAGTTTACGGAATAGGAATAGATAACGTAAAGTCGAAGTCAAAGTTTTTAACTTGGATACCTGCCGTTAAAGCCTGAATCCACGGTCTCTACTGACAGGGTTGAAACAATGTTAATCTGAAAATAGTTTCAATCTTGGTTCGCAGTTTTGTTTAAGGTATTTGGTTTCCCTAACCCTGCTGGTTCGTGCTCAACTTACTTTCAAGCCTTCGAAACCACATCCACCAGTTTTGACAAGAAAAGGCTCCTGGAGATTCGTTGACGGTAACCTGTCATGGGCGTCCCCCGAACCCGTTGTTCAGAGAAACCTCTGATCATGTTACGTTTCTTTGCAGTCCGATAAAAATTTTCAGGTATTGCTCCAGACATACAGGACTGATTGCTCCTCTTTGAACCTCGGGAACGTGATGACGGCACCTAAAAAGACTGAAAAGACTAAACCGTAGCTCAGACTTATCAGCTAAACTGCTTCATGGGGAGTACCATAGCACAATTCTATTGAGTTTGGGTTGACAACCGTCACATCATGTTATTCAATATAAATGCACTTTAAAATGACATTCTTTTAACCAAAATTAGCAAGTGTACTAGTCTCGCATTCACTTCATCAACTAAGTTGATGTTGCAATGTGATCATTTCGACTCTCTTACTACATTTGATATCACAAAGTCTACATGCAACATAACATTCAGTCTGTTACATTTGATTTATCAGGTTAGCTGTCTTTCTCACAACAGTGCAGAACAAATAGCAATTTTCATATGCCTATGTTCATCAATTTTTCTTTACATTCTCATTTGCACAATAGTTCACATCCAGGATGCCTTTTATTCAGTTTTTTTCAGACTTCTTAGTCAGGTTAGTCCTCAGTCTTCAGATCATCTTCTTGCAGGTCTTTCATCGTCAATTCTTCTTCTCATCATCATCTTCGCACATCGGTCGGGCTTTCCTCCATTTTCCCTCAGTACACCGCAATTTCTCGGCGTTTGAAAACCCGAAGTTTTCCGCATTAACGACTTTATCGCTACTCTTGTCAGTCCGTCCTTCCCGACTGCAATCGTCTTCCCTCCATTATTTCATTACTCAATAGCTTTAATCCTTCGGTACAACTTGGTTCTTCAGTTCGTCTGTCATAAGTTCAACGTGCTCATATTCCGCAGAAGACAAAACGACTGGAAGTCTGCACAATGTTGCAATTCGGCTTCAAGTCCACATTTCGGGTAACCTACATGGCAGTCGTTCCGATCTCACGAGCAACAACAAATCCCCTCCACTTCTCTTCTCCATTTCCACTTGGAACTGTTATGGTGGAACCGAAAAGCGAAAATAGTACAAGGTGTCTCAAAAGAAATTTTACATTTAGTGGATCGATTAAAAAAAAGTAAGCCGTATATAGAAAAAATATTTATTAATTATTAAAATGCACTTTTTGGGGATTTATTTCTTAAAAATAATATCGTCTAAATGTAGACCCTCGCGTTCTCGGCACTCATTTAATCGAACAGTAAAATTACTTATGACGTCTCGGCAGGTGGACTCAGGGGTGGCTGCCATTTCGTGACGGATATTTTCTTTCAAATGCGCCAGTGAAGTCGGTTTATTGGCGTTAACTTTAGATTTAAGATAACCCCATAGGAAAAAGGTCATAGGGGTTAATCTGGACTGCGTGGAGGCCAATTTATGTCACCTCTCCGGGAGACAAATTTGCCTGAGAAAATTTCACGAACACGTGGCAGAGACATATTGGACGTGTGTGAAGTTGCTCCGTCCTGTTGGAACCATGTTCTTTGGTTATAGCTAGGAAAGTTTTGCAGTTCAGGTACCAAGAAGTTGTCTAACATCTCCACATAACGCTCTGAATTAACTGTAACTGCACGCCACCTTTCGTCTTCAAAAAAGTAAGGGCCGATAATTCCTCGCGCCGATATCGCAGCCCATACGGTCACTTTAGGCGAATGTAGGGGTTTCTGATGTTTGCGTTTCGGATTCTGCTTATTTACGTGGCCGTTAAGATGCAAATGAGCTTCATTCGAAAACAAAATGTTGGTAAACGTTGAAAATCGCTCAATCACCTGATTTACGAAATTAAGCCTCTGACTGGCATCTTGGGGCTTTAATTCTTGCACCAATTGAATTTTGTAAGGGTGTAGCTTTAGGTCTTTGTGCATAATGCGATGTAATGATGATCTATGCACATTTAAAGCATCGCGCTTCCAAATTGAAAAGTTCGGGTCGTCACAAACAGATTGATTAACATTCTCCACGTTTTCTGCCGTTCTTGATGACCTAGGTCGCCCGGATTTTGATTTATCTAGCGTTGTACCAGTCTCTTCAAACTTTTTAACCCAATGTCGAATGAGAGGAATGCTTGGCGCATGATTTAAGTGGCGAAAACCTCGAATACTGCAGAATTTTCTATGCGCTACAGTTGCCGAATCGCCGTTTTTTGTAAAACTCTCGTACGCAAAACGCGCGGTCTACTCCCGAGAAATGCTCCATAGCGACTGAATTCCCAAGAACCAGGCTACCGATTGATATAACCCCCGCGCCCCTCGAATACGTTGCGTTCACGCAGTAAGCTAAATAAATATAAAATTTCTTTTGGGACACCTTGTATAAAAGTTTGTGGTTGTGATAGTATAAAAGGTAATTTTTTGGTATTTTTGACCAATCATTTTTAATTTTATGTAAATCAATTTAGATTATTTCATGAAAATTTAAATCTACATATGTTCATTAGGGACCTATTTTAAGATATTCGCCAGAAAGTCAGACCTTGTTGTGGGTTCCAACATTCTGCCAGAGACCTTAAAGTTCGGTTTAAGGTGCAAATGCTAAGGCAAAATGCATACAAGCGAGTGCGATTGAGGCGGTTAAGTGGACTTTATGGATAATTTAACAACAACAAAATCTTGAAAAAGGTGGAAAGAGCTCAAGCTGGTTTCGAACACGCGTCCCTACCGCTTCTCGTCAGGTGCCAACTATGCGTCCCGGCCTCAATATCAATTCACTTTCGAGATATTCGACAAATTCGATCAGAACTTCCGCACCCATGAGTCTTCGCTGAGTTAGCTTAGCAAGGGTATAAATCACTTACAATGTTGTAAGTGAAAATGGAAAAATTGATCTACCAAAAACTTCTGAAATTTTTAAACAAAAAAATTCTATACGTGCAAAAATTAACATATTTATGTTTTTAAAATTAACATATTTATGAAACACAAACATCAGAGAGATTCAAATTAATGATTTGGGTGTTTGCAACATTCTAGAAAATCAAATTTTTTTTATTATTTCCATTTTTAAGGGTGAGGTTGAGGGTGAGGCTTGGAAGCAGCTGTCTGTTCCAAAAACAAACGTCAAAGAAATGTCAATTTTGACATACAGTCACTCCAAGTGAAAATGATCAACCCAATGAAAATGACATTATGTGCATCGCATACAATTTTATATTGTTGGAAATAAATTTGTTTGCAGACAAAAGTAATTCCTGATGTGTAAGCAACAAATACACAAGTTAAACGCAAAATGCTAATAATCTTTGCTCGAAGGCTGAATATGGGGTCACAGTGAAAATGATACAGTCAACATATTTCATGTAGTCCACTACTAAGATTTTATAACCTGCTATTGACATGTATTTGACATTTCTTTAGTTGACGTTGGTCTTTCGTTGAGTGCAGTCACCTGTTGCGCATTTATGATTTTTAGCTAGTTTTTTTCGAAATGGGTTGCCATACGACGTACGAAGAACGGGAGCTTCTAACCCATCATTTTAAGCGCGGAAAAAGTAAACGTGAAATAGCAAAGATTGTCAACAAGAGTGCGTCAACCGTACAACGTATAAATGAACGATTTAATGACAATCGCATCGGTTCGAAACAATCCGAAAAAAGCGTTTTCCGATCGTGCCGAACGTCGAATAGTAGACTTTATCCGAGAAAATCTGAAGCGTAGTGCGCTGAAAATTCGCGTACACATTAAAACGGCCATAGGTATCAAGATATGCGACGAAACAATAAAAATTTTCCTAAGGAAACATGGATTTAACAGTCGCTCCCCACGAGTAAAACCGTTATTAAGTGCGCTAAATCAGCAACGTCGGCTACAATTTGCGACTCGATACTTTTCACATGGCCCAGCCTTCTGGAATAATGTCAGATTTGCTGACCAAAGCAAATTCAATGTTTTTGCTTCGGACGGGAAACTTTGCGTATGGAGAAAGAATAATGAAGAGTTGAATTTGAAGAATCTTCGCCCACGTGTAAAACATGGTGGAGGATTGATTATGGTTTGGGGCTGTATTGCAGCTAATAGAGTCGGAAATATTTACGTTGTTGACGTTAACATGGATACATTTATGTACCTCCCAATTCTGAATGACAATATGCCTGCCACCGCCGAAAAATTGGGGCATAAAACAAATTCCAGTTCAATCAAGATAACGACCCCAAACACAAGTCGTTACTCGTTCCAGAATGGATGATCTATCATTGTCCCAATGACAAAAAAAAAACATATTGCTTCGATGCCAAAGAGGTTATCAGCTATTAGGCTTGCCAAGGGCCTTCACACTAAATATTAATTTATTAAAGAAAATTCGTGATTTATATTTTTTTTTGTGTTTTATATTTTGATGGATCATGTTAATTTTGACTGTGGAGTATACATGTTTTTTTTTTACATTATTATATTCTCCTATCGAATAAATGTTTTATTTACTACAAATTTTATACTGATGTTGCACATCTGAAGTAGTCATGTCTAAATAGTAAAAGTCCATCTTTAATTTATTTTCTATCATTTAATTACGTTGCAAAAGTTTTGCACCGGGTGGATAATTTTCACTTTGAGTGACTGTTTCAAAAGATTTAATTTACTCGAAAATTTTCAACATTGAAGCGACAAGTTGCGAAGACACTGAAATGTAAAATTCATTTCATCATGGAAACTGTGTTTACACAAAATCGTATTTTTTAAAAAAGGCTCAATTGCTGGAATGTTTTGTCTTCTGTGCATAGTCTTTGAATCCCTGATGTATGCACAAGTACGGATGTTGTAGTTGAAATAATAAATGAAATATATTGCTTTCACTTTTATACGGTACTAACTCATGACTTTTCAATTGATTCATCGGACTGACGATCGAAACATTGAAGCGAACGACAATTATAAATATGAGTCCTTCAGATGGAAAGTTAGAAGTTTTCCTTTTGTGTATACATTCGAAAGGACCTGTGTTATCATAAAATAGTGGAGCCAAACTTATTGAAAAGTTGGAAAAGTTTCTCGAGAGTTGAGAAAGCGTAAATTAAAATTAAAAAAAAAATGGAATTTATCAGAAGTTCGTTCAAACTAAATATGAGATTTTTTCCTTTATTTTAGTTAATATTTTGATTGGTGAAATACTATGAAGTGAAAACTCAATTTGTGAGTAATAAATTAAAAAAAATCTTACATTTTTTTCTATTCTAGTCATATTTGGGTCACACAAAAATAAGAGAAAGAAAAGATAAAGCATTCGAACCGGACGGAAATTCAACAAAAAAAAAGTCTTAACGGCTAACTCAGTTTGAATATTTCATCGATTCAAACTACAAAGGATACCATATTTTAGCATTCTTGACATTTCTACCAGTAATATTTTTATCTATTTTGAAAGATCTCTTGTCACAATCACGACAGGTAATGCCAATCATAATTGTTTTTCCATTTTCCAAAGTCTTTTATCTGTCGATTTAGTGATTGGGGCTTCGCCAGGTGGATTTAAGTAACTCCCTAGGGTATCGTTATTTAGTCGAATTAGAATTAGAATGTATGAGTTTGTCTGCGTTTGTGGGATCAATGAATCACCTTGCATCAAGGACATACTTTTGATTGTTCATCAGAGCTATATATACCTGAGATAAAGTCGCTTGCAGAAATATTTTTGAGGAAGTCTGTGTCTTTCTTTCCTTTTGTATCTGTCTATTATTTTGATTTTCTTCAATATAGCCTAAATTCGATTTCAGCAAAGTTTGAAGTTTCTTCCTTTTCGCTGAGGGCTATGGATGTCAACAACTGTAGTCCCTTGTTAGAATATTGGGCGGACTTTCATTTTTGCTATAAGCGAACAATAAACATGCAAGATCTT
The DNA here is from genome assembly GCA_954870665.1 of Stratiomys singularior. Classification (NCBI taxonomy): domain Eukaryota; kingdom Metazoa; phylum Arthropoda; class Insecta; order Diptera; family Stratiomyidae; genus Stratiomys; species Stratiomys singularior. The sequence continues at coordinate 35,316,534 of OX940879.1, forward strand.
ATGTAGAATATTCATTTTGAACTCCTGTTTCACAATAAATAAATAAATTCATTTCAAACTCCTTTTCCGCAACAGTTAATAAATATTGATAAGGGCCTCAATAAATGCATTCTTGTTTCTATCACGATCGCTAGTATTGCAATAAAGGAGGTGTTTTTACGTTCCTGAACATTTGATTTTTGTGTTACTTAGTGTAAAAGGATTTGGTTTTTTTGGCAAGCTTTTATTTTCTCGTGATTCATTAAATCGTATTTTATTATGTTCAGCACACGAGGACTTTCACCTCAAAGGATAGCTTAGATCAAAGCAGTAATGAGCTCTTGAAACAAGTGCTCGTGGACATATAAAAACTATAATATGTAGGATTGATACTTAATAGGAAGGAACTCGGGTTTAAACTCACATGGTAGAAATATATTTCCGAAATTTTTTTAAGAAATCAGATTTGCAACGACAACGATGATGCGATTCTGTTGAATTGCGACTTTCACCGTTTCGGAGCACGATGTTCTTAAAAAGTTGAAGGATGTAGATTTTCAGGTGCATCATCCCGCCAAGAGGCCTAAATCAGCAGAAGAGTAATACGCTGAATTGGGCGAAGTCATGGATATGTTGAACTTCTTAACATCTCATTCTTGCAATCTCTAAACTTCCTTGTGACTTTGCAGTAAAATGAATTATAAATTTGGCTGTATTTTTACTGGTCTGTTTCAGCGATGATTGTGCATCTGGAATTTTATCAAAAACGTCAATTTGTGCGCCTATCATGATCTAAACGACCGAGTTATGCAACCAGGAGAGAAATTTCATCCTGGTGGCGTTATGCGGACTGCAAAAGGATCCTATAAAACGATGATTTGATCGGTCACCAGTAATCGACAAAATCAGACAGAATCAAAACAAAGATACATTACAAATTCAACTGCTGCACCAATTTAAAGTAGGGTCTGAAAATGGAGAAACATTTGTTCTCCATTTGTTTTTTTTTTGTTGCGCGATCAATGAAAAGCTATCTGCGGGCACGAAATGTCCTTGTGTTAGATTAGTCAGGCAATAGTCCTGCAACAAATCCAATCGAAAACGTTTGGGAGTAATGAAGCGATTAAAAGATCCGAATTCATCAGTGAACCAGTGAATCCGATCAGTGAATTTTTCAAGAAAGAAATCATTTCGAATTTGCTGGATTTTTTCGAATAATTTACTCTCTATTCTCAGTGTCCAAGTCAAGAATCCTCGAAGAAGAAGCGAGCAATATTTAAAAGGTGTCTTTTCAGAAGTATAGAACTTTAAGTTGGCAACACTTTTTAATGCTGCGTGTTGTGTGATTGCTGCCATGCTTTTAATGCTCAGTTTGGTTTGTCATTTTATCATGAATTGGTTGACGCCCGAGTAGCGTCTTTTAATTATGCACTTCGTCAATTTCATGGCGGACATAATCGTCTATCAGATTCGTTAATACGATTAATCATGGATCTTTCCGCACCACGTTTATGAATGAGCGTAATGAAGAAAGCATAGCAGCAGAGAGCGTAATGTCATTGGAGGTCCAAGTGTGTCCATTCGACATCGTGCTCAACAATTAAACCTCTGCCCATCCTCATTATGGAAAATTTTAAGAAAGAATCTTGGTCTGCGACTCAGAAAATTCAACTAATGCAGGAGTTGAAGCCGAACTACCACAAGGCACGGCGTAGACTAGGTGTATGAAATCAAGAATAATCTGCATCAGATCCAGTAGATCGCGAATTTCATAGGAAACTTTTGTTTAACGACGAGGCCAATTTCTGTTTGAGGGGCTACGTCAGTTTACAAAACTGCCACATTTGAAGTAATAAGCAAACACATGTTGTTGTCCAAAGAGAGATACAGACCCGTGATCAATCATGTTCTCGTACCAACATTGTCTCGCAGTTGTGTGTTGTATGCGAGTTGGCTACTAAGTTTCAATCTGTGTTACAAAAGGTTTTTTTTAGTTTGTTGTAATTACGGATATTTTTTTCCAACGAAGTTCCGTCGTTCTCCGTCTGTTTCCTTGTATCGTACACATAAGCGGCTTGAGGGTGTGTCATCTTCAACCGTTTGCTGCTTCCTCTATTGCTACTACAAATACCACTACTACCACAAAAAAATTGGGCTGGCTTCTATTCTGGAATTACAGAAAACGTGCCAATGAAAACTATAGCCTTCCCACTAGATCCAATAAAAAAACTGGAAGCATTCTTTTTGATATACTAAGGACAAAAAAACATCTAATTTAAAAAAACATGTAAGAGAGAGTCAAATGTCAGCAGTGTGCGCTATAAAGAAGAGCGTGGGTGGGGTGGCTGCACTAAGGATACTTTTATTTGATATAGTCTACTGCACCTCACCGGATGACAATGTCCAAGGAATATAGTATATATATACACTAAAGTGATTGTCTGATATATGTTTTTGCTGATATCATGATGGTCTGCAAGCGCCTATGCTTTAGCCAATGTCGGGTTAGGATTTTTCTGCTCACTGGTCATAGTAGTTTGCGTGCATAGTTGCTTGGGAACTGTTTGTCTGTATTTGATACCCTTTGGTGTCCTTTCTGTGATACATTTCAAGGAGACTAGTAAGTGCTGTTTGAGTGTAATGCGTTTGAGGTCTTACGTAGTGCATGTCGCATTAGGGTTTTCAGAAGAACCGCAGATGTAGCAGATGTCAAATGAGAATTTGGCGCTGTATCAGACCCTCAGAAAGTCTTTGGTACAGTCCAATGTTTTTCTTACAGTGATTTTTTTGCGTGCTATAATGTCTTGCTAAGGATATAAGGTTTCCTTGACTCCTTGACTATTGGGGTTTGCTTGGTGTCCTTTGTTTCGGGAATTGCGCTTTCTCGCTCATGAGATACCCAGAAGTTAAACAGGTTGGTACCTCATGACATCATAACAAGTATTTCGCAATGTTAACCAACTTTATAAGTAATCAACATTGATTTGATTTTATACTTCCTCCCTCATCAATTATGCTTAGTTGATTTGAGGCTTCCTCCGCGCGACGACTGGCGCATATCTCGCCGAAAACGCGGCGAATATTGTCTTCCAAATAGTCAAACATTTTGGACTTGAGTAATGAACTGAGTAAATTAATACTTTCCCACAACAAATTGTCCCTTCCGTAAAATCTTTCATAATGTGGATTGGCAAAAGTTTAACTGTTGAACATGATGTCGAATTGACACACTTGGGTTCTATCAGTTTACGCTCTACATCTGCTATAGTTTCTTCATTACGCACTGTACGACGTCTGAGGGTGCGTATTATCAGTAAGAATAAAGGTGGTGTGGAAACGATCTATAATTAACTGAATTAATGGTTCTAACGGGCGATTATGTCGGCCATAAAATTGTCGGAGTGCGCGATGAGTTTCTCGAACAGAACCTTTTTTGCAATAAATCTGCACAATTTGCAGACGTTACTCAAGTATCAAGCTGCTCATGATAAAATGGCAAATAGAACTAACCATAAAGCGCATGGCAGCTGTCACACCATACGTAGCATTAAAAAGAAATGCCAACTTGAAGTTCTATACCTCTAAAAAACATGCTGTAGAATTATAAAGTTAGTATCGCTTGCTCTTGTTATTATTCTAGTATCGTTTTATGCTCCCCGAAAATTTAAGTGCTCCTTTGTTGCTAGATTTCGGTCTCCAGTGTGTATTTTATTGTATGGAAATAGTCTCTGATCGAAACCCGAACCAAATTGCAAAGCATTTTTGGGAATAATATTCTGATTCGAATTGTTCAAGGGAAGCTGTTTTGAATGGATGAGCAGTAATTTGTGTTTATTATGATGTCTGTATGGTTTCTGAGAATAAAAAAGACACAATTAAATGTTGGTTGCCAGCTTAGAGCTGGCTGGATTGAATAGATTTTCTGTCTCAGAACTGTCTATCTTTCTGTCTGTCTCAGAACAGGACTGCGAACTTGACAATTGTTAAGGGTCAAATGAATTAGGAAATCTTATTATATTTGCTTTTTTTAGGACTATTGTGATCACATGAAGAAGGAACTATTGCGGTCTAATTTCAACCTATCGTCATTTCATTAAATCTAGGTATCTTTTTATTGGAAACATATTCCTCCTTGAACGGATAAAACGACCGATGCTGCGCCTTTTTTATCAAACGGAGAAGACTAAAAAAAACCCTCTAAATATCTCAGAATGAAACATTTAAATAATTCATACGAGGATTTACAATGATCTAAAAATCGCTACTTTTGACAAATTTATGCTTGTTGAAGCACTGAAACTCTTTGACACAAGTTCCAAAACTTCAGTTATTATTTTGGATGTCCTTAAGACCCCGGTTGTCGGGTCTCGTGGCATTAATCCAAGTTCAGAGCAAATTTTAAGCGAATAAAAAAACTATAAACAAAGGCAAGCACCTGTGGCAAAAAGCTGAGTGGGGGGAGCTGCTTAATCGCAACAACTCCCTCCCTCTATACTCCCTTTTAAATGACCAGCTTGCCTGGATTTTTGATTGAATTTTAACCAGTATATAAAAAGGCATGGTTAAATCAGTCTTGCAGACTAAACGGCAATTATTGCTTCCATTAACTCCACGACATTTTCAAATAATCCAATTCATTCGTTGGGCTTTACGTTGGAAATCATGACCCCTTTTCACCAGTTGCTCCCGATCAACAAATTTTCAACCACCTGCTGGCATAGTATAATCTCGTTCACTTCTGCATAAATAATTATTTCCCTTTTTGTGTGTTCAGAAAAACATGCCATGCCGCTGTTAGGACCCAATCACAATTTCCGCTAATGAAAAAATACTTTAATGGAAGAACTTTTCCATGATTTTCATTCCTTTCCATTCACCCTCGCGCATATTTTATTCAAGCACGCTCCGCGTAACCCTAAAGGAGAAAGCATATACGGCGCGTCGGCAAGTCCTTGCTGATTCCGTAGCAGGCATTTGCTCAAAGTATTAGATGAACTTAAAACAAGTCGGTCTGAGAGTGTGTAGCTATCAATCATTCAGTTTGCCTAGATGCTTGTCATTCCGTCGCCCTGAAATATATTTGTGGAATAAGTTGTTTACTCATGCTGCTCCCGGGACAATTTTCGAGCAAAAACAGCATACCGACACGAATGCCAGAGTTCCTTTCTGAAAACGCCAGATTGCCGGAGTCTGCATGTCAGATTTTCTCTGCTCCTGCCATTGCCTCGTTGGATTGTCATCGTCGTCTCTAATCAGGACTCCTGCTATCAAGTTACGTTCTCTTGACTGGAGGAATGGATGTAGATGGAATGACGCATTAGTTTCACTTGCCAGCGTGTATCATAAGGCAGGGATTTTCGGGTTGACTGGATCGGCAATGAGGATGGGGTGAAAATATTCAATCGATTTGGAAAAGTTTTAATTGACTTCGAATTTGCAAAGTGTTTCGAAGTGATTTCACCAGTTAAAATGGTGGGAGAACATTTGTTTTGATTTGGTTGCAAAGTAGCTAATGAAATAACATCATGAAGTTCCGACTGGAATTAATTAACTCAATGCAATTATTTAATATTCAATTTCGATACCTCTGGATCATTGTGGGCGATTTGTCTGAATGATGTTTTCACGGAGTACTTATGGTGAGGTGATGCTTTGGTATCTTGGGATTACTAGCAATGAAACAAATCAAGTTTTTTGTTTGAAACTTTCAGTTTTTGGTTGCTTTGTATTACTTAATAGCTAATGGCCTATTTATGTTGGGAAAACATTTATGAAGCTTCGGTAAGTACTTAAGATGTATTGAATTAGTGATATTAATCCTGGAGGGCTGATCTATTCATGAACATTTGTTTATATACAAAATCCAAAGGAAAAATTTAATTACTTTTGTGAATACCATATATTTGTAGAGACGCGTTAGAGGGTCTAATTCCCATTAGATGTCCTGTAAATGCTGAACAGGACCTGTTTCGAAACTAATGCTTTAAATTTGAACGCTGGCACCTAAAATTGAAGAAGAATATTATTGATGTTGGGTGATGGATTTGGAATAATAAGTAATTCTATTCCAAACTATATTGAGTTAGCTACTAAGTAGTTGCCGATTTCAGTTATAGATGTCTCTCACTCCTGTAAATGTTATGATCGGCTTCTTCTTACTTATGTTAGCTGTCATCCTTACCTAGCTTTACAAGTTCATTTCGTACATGTTTTCTTAAAGTTCTTTTTAGAGTTTTGGAGTGGAAAAAACGGGAATTTTCCCCATATTTCCCTTTATTATTTCCGTAAAGGAAAAAATGCAACGCAAACAACAACAACAACAAAAATAAATAAGTGAGGTTTGTGGTAACGTAGACCTTGAAGCATGGCAATTCCGAAATGGGTTTGGAAAATTCCGTTTTGGAGATTTTTCTCTTAAAGATGACCAACGTTCAGGTCGACCAGTTGAACTAAATGAAGATGAAACCTGAACCATAATCGAAGCATATCGTCACATTACTATACGGAAGATTGCAAAGATGTGTTTCACATACAGCCACTGTGAAACATTTAAAATATGTTAGTCTCGTTATGAAGCTGGATATTTGGTTTGCGCACGATTTGAAAGAAATTCATCTAACAAAATGCTCAGCGCTTGTGAATGATTGCTTGAACGCAATGAATTCGATCTGTTTTTAAAAGGAATCATCACTGGAGATGAAAAGTGGATTGTGTACAACAAAGTCTATCGGAAACAGTCGTGGTGCACGTCTAATCAGTCATCGCAAAGCATCTAAAAGCACATATCCTTTGGATTCCGGGATTGGAAGTGTCTGATGTATTTGGAGCTGCTTCTAAGGAACCAAACCATTATTTCGGAAGTCAACTGTCGGCAACTGAACAGATTGAATGCAGTGGACAAGGAACAGAATTGGTCCATCGTACATATGTAATCGTTCACAAGGAAAATGCTACTCGTATGCCGCGCATGTCTTTGACCACTCGACAAAATCGATGGATCTTATACCATAGCCTTCATATAGCCCTGATCTCACACCATCGAATTACCACTTACTTTGATCCCTGGTGATTACTGAAACTCCCTTCGTGGTAAAACTTTCAATGATTAAACTTCATTTCAAGCAAAAAAAAAATTATTAATTCATTGAAAAAATGGGTAAATACTTAGTAGCCAACCCAATAATTGTGGCTTGCAACTGTTGAAAAAAATTCGAAGTCATCCTTTGTGGCGGTCAAACGACCATAAAAATATACCTACCTAGCAAAATTAAAGAAACAGCTCTGTGAGCATCTTCTCTGAGAAAGATGAGGAAAACTAAAATGGCGAAAAAAAATTTTACAAACGTAAAAGTGGAGAAGGCTTGAGCTAATAGGATGATACAAAGGCTTGAAGTATAATGCGGCAACTGTCTAATCAACAATGCGGGTTATGATTAGACAACTCGGGTCGTTACGAAATGAACCGCCAAAAACACAGAGAACTTTAAAGCTGCACTCCATTCAAATAATGACGTGAAAGTCCAAAGAAGTCTGTATAGCTCCAGAGAAATGTGTAACTTTCTCACAAAAGCCTAGATAGACGGATAGAAGGATATCTTGAGTTGGAATGTTTAGCGAAAAAGGATGATGACTAGCGATTGTAGATGAAGAGAAGGAGGGAAGAAGAGAAGAAATGAAGAAGAGATGGAGAAAATAATAAAAAGAAAAGAAGAGAAGAACAGAAAAAAGAAGAAGAGAAAAAGAAAGAAGAGACGATGAGAACAAGAGATCAAGAGAAGAAAGGAAGAAGATTAAAGGAGAACAAGATTTCTTGAACTGATTTCTGGCATTTAATATTGGTATCAATGACAAGTTGGTTACAATAAGCTACCTCAATCTGTTCGTGAAGGCTTTGTTCACTGTAAACACTTAAGTTCCGCTCGAAGTCAAGATGGCATCGGTGTTGGCTTTCTTGGTGCTGAAAACTGGCTTGAATATAAAGAAGACTTGAATCGTCACTAAATGTCACAATGACATCGAAAGAAGTTCAAACACTTGTCTACGACATTTGAACCATGGAAGACAGTGAAAGTAGAAAAGAAATAGAGGATGAGTTTATAACACTTACAAAATCTGAATGCCCAAACAAAAGCCTTTTCGTAGGAGGCAACATCCTAACTTTTGGATTGACAAATTCGCAGAGATACTGTTCAATTGAACCAATAAACCAGAACCAGTGCAACAAACCAGAAAGACTGGCCTCTATGCCTCCCGTATGACAATTAAAAGGATAGGAAAGCCAGGTAAAGAAAGTATTCCAAAATACAGTCTCTCCACCAGTAGATCAATTCAGGCCTATGGTATGATTGGTGTAAAAATTGACCAACTGCTTTAATAGTTAGGTACCCTGGAGAGACCAAACAGAAATCGAGAACATTGTGTACTCGTTCTCGAAACGACTTCTGTTGACTCCACCTTGGTTACCCAGGTAGAGGCTGGGGTTAGATTAAGCCACGCCATCTTTCGCTAATTCGTGTCTAGTTGCGGGGAAAGTGATATATAAAATTCTTGCAGTTCACTAAGAAGACGCGGAAAAACGTGCAAAGATAAGCCAGGATATCGCACATTGTGAACGGATTTTCTATCCATTTATCAGAACTGTTTCACTCAGGACGACCTGCTTGTTCGCCATGATGCGGTAATCATGGTGACAGATAGGATTAAGGATAGGTTAAGGGAGCCCGTAAGATGCTTGTCAGATTCAAAGTAGCACACGGTTTCTAGGATCGTAGAAACTTGAAACGATAGGAAATGTCTTTGAAGCGTGTGGAAAATTGTGAATAAACTATATCAAGTTGAATATATTTGCGCTCCTTGAGGATCTTCAAAGATAATTGACCACAAATTTAACGTTTATTCATTTAACATAACATTACAACTCTCTGAAACTCTGTATCCACACACAAGAATTCATTCTTGTTTCTATCCTTACTTGTATCAAAGTCATTTCATCCTTACTCTCACTGTCACTGATCATGGGTCGCCACGCTGCTCATTTAATCTTTTGCAGGAAATGTATGGCAGGTGTCATCGACCGCTCCAGTACAAAACTCGTAGTTGAGGGACCATGCCCTAAAAATTGTGTGTAACTAGGACTGGAAATACTCATGCTCCGCAAGAGCTGGAAAATCAGAAATAATCAAAGAATCCATAGGGCAACGGCCTCAGAATTGGGATGGGCGTACAGGCCATCTTTTTTTATTTGGGGCTACCAGAACAGGCCGGTGAGAGAGTGTGTTGAATTCCTTGACATTTTCCCATCTAAAAAAGAAGAAATTTTTAAAGTCTTTAGGAAAAACGGGGATTGGAATCATCGCATGTGATCACCAACACTAATTTCCCGCGGGATGTTCGCCTGTCATTTGCAGCGATGTTGTTCATTATTTGTTGATTCGAAATGCTCCTTGTTTTGATATGCGCCTGAGATACGTAACGCTTCTTGTTCCTGCATCTTTGAGGCCTATTGCCGTTCGTACACTTTTGCTGAGAGTGTGACTTCATAAAGTATGACAGACTGCACCGTGCTCTGCAGACGAAAATCGACTTCTTGATGTATTGGGTGGTCTTATTTCGGACATAAATCGAGTGAGCCTTGATTTTCTTGAGGAAACTTATCTTCGAGGCAATTAAATATGAGTGGATATTTCATTGCTGGTTTCGATTTGACCAGCACTTCTCCAATATTAATTGGTATTACTGTGGGGATTTTCTAGTTTGTCAGGATTATGACTTTGTGTTAATCCAGTGCCGGCCTGAATCCGCGAGCATACAGAATCTCATTCGCGGTTCTAGCATATCTAGTCTCCGTTTAACATGTTCCACAGTGTGTCAGGAGATAAGCATGGCGATCCTCGTAGCCGATCATCAGCAGTTCATCGTAGGAGATGTGCCTTTTGTCTGGACTGAGGATGGAGTTCTGAGTGCCACCTGATGTTAGAAGCGTACTTTCGCTATTTGACTTTGTGTCGAAGAATAGGCGTTAGAAGTCCCTCAGAATGCGCAAAAGGTATTGTGATGATACGAAAAGATTTAAAAGCACTTGCAGGACATCTTGCTTTTCCTGAGAAACAAGCGATTTCTCAGGAAAAGTTCCAAGCAAAGAGCCATGGAACTGCCACGTTATTTCGGAGATAGTGACTTCTTCGATTGCACCAATAGTTCAGTTTCCGCAGTATTCATTGCTAAAGCGGGTGTTCTCCCAATTATTTTACGATCACCTGTCCGTCTTAGTCGAGTATATGAGGGTGCCATTGCGGAATGGAGGGGTATGTATGTAACAGAGTGATAACGCCTTCAGTATTTCAATATCAGATTCACTCTATCTAATCCGCAATTTTTATCTTTATCGGGTCAATAGTCCTTAAACTTGAATCAAACATCTTAATTTGGAAGTAAGTGTGAATAATAGAAAAAATGGAGTACCGCCCCGTCATTTAGTTCTTTAGCATGCTACGAAAGTCTGTTGCAACCCTATTTGAGAAATGACTTCTGGAGAAATGACCATTGCTAGGCAGGGATTCACCCAAGGCCCGGACTACCGACTAAAGTGAATACTCTGGAAATTATTTCAAAAATAATCGAAGGACCAGTTCGACAAGAGACGAAAAACTAAGATTGGAAGATGCTAGATTAAAGAAAAAATAGCTTGTTGAAATGGTTGGAGTATCGGATAAGACTTTTTTTTCATTTTTATATCATCCTGGCATGACAAAGCCAAGTGGTAGATGGATTCCGAAATACTAGCGTTGCGTTAGAAACAATTCTTAGTGTTATAACGCGTTTTGGACCTATTTAGTGAAGACAATGATTGACTATTGAATAGAATTGTAACTGTAGACGAAACATGAGTTCATTATTATGCATCTGAGCAACAGGTTCATAAAATTAACCAGGCTCTCAAGAATAAGAACTCTATGCAGTGGCTTAAAAAGGGCACATCACAACCCAAGAAGTTTTTTTTGGTAGGGACTCCCTGCCTCCCCCCCCCCCTTTGGTTGGTGTGGGACTTCCAGTGCCACAACAGACCTACTGGACTACCGACTAAACACCTCGCCTGTCAACCGGAGCACCTAGCCTGGAACCATTTGACATATTTCTTCGGGCTAGGTCTCCCAATTTTACGTCTTTTGGTGCCTTCGGGTTACAGAGATTCCTTCTCCAGCGGGGAGGGAAAGAGGAGGAGGATTGCTAGAGAAGCAAACCCTCCAAGCTCGACGCCTCCAGCCGATAAAGTATGCCTTTTGTCGTGACTAGAATTGCCCGAGCGTAATGTACCACCTGATTCCATTTGTCAACTGTTATCAGCATTGTTTCGACTAGACTATCTGAATTGTGCTCTGAAATTTTTTTGACAAGGTCACAGCACTGTTTTTCCCATCTTCTGCATGAATAGAAAGTAAGACTGGCGTCATCCTTCATACCAATGCAGAATATGCAATCTCCAGACCGTGACTAACCAATCTTGGGAAGGTAAGACTAAAAACAACCGTGCCCACTCAGTAGCTGGGTCAGGTAGAAATCAGTCTCACCATGCGTTTGACTGAGCAATGATCTGAAATCGTTGATCAGCCGCGCAGCCCATCTTCCTTTTAGTTGACTACGATTCGTCGAGAGTGCATCGTCTTGCATCGCGAGCAACTTTTCGTTATAACCCTCGTGCCTTTGAAGATAGATTCCTTTACACTCTCTAGCGCTCTAGGAGAGCGATGGCTATAACCCCTCCAATTATCAACACCGCTGACTCAAAGAATGTCCGGTATGCTCCTCGTCTCTGCACCTGTGCCAGCCGTTTTCGGTGCAGTTTGTTGAGCTTCTCGCCGGATTTTATGACACTCCCTTCGTTGTTCAGCTATTTCAGTGGACCACCAATAAACCGGAGGCTGTCCGTGTCTAAGTGTCTGGCGGAATTCAGTAGCTTTGGCGTTAAAGTCTCCCCCGATAAGAACATGACCCTCTGTACTCAAGACGGCGTCCTCCAAGGAGTTGAGCTACGCCTGACAAGATGTTATTGGTTCGTTCGGTGTCAAGTACACACAAAAGAAAACCCAAGAAGTTAAAGGTATCACAGTCGGTTGGTAAAATCATAGGGACATTCTTTTTGGCCTTTTTTAGGTAAATGTGTCTCCATACTTGGAGAATATTACGCTTCAATCATAGAGAGGTTAAAACGAAAAGCTGAAAGAAAAACTAGGCGAAAATTGAACAAATGTGTCCTCCTTCAAATGGCTGTGTTGCGTTGGTTGCCATGCAAAAGGTGGACTTCGATATATTGAATCATCGACTCTACAGTCCTGACCTGGGTCTTAGCGATTTTTATCTGTTCCTAATGCTTAAAAAAGAATAACATGGAATGAAGTTTTGATGCAATCAAGAAGTGACGGACGCAGTTTCAGCTTATTTTTCGGACAAAGACAAAATATTTTTTATGAAGGTATGCATAAAGTAAATGAAAGATCTGAAACAAAAATATTAGAGTAGCAATTGAATTGGGAATATTGAAAAAGAAAAATATTTACGTATTTTTATTCTCTCCTCTCCTCTTATTATTCTGCGAACTGAATAATGCCCCCTCGTACAAAGTGGTCGGTTTGCAGAACGTAACTTGGGACTCCGCTTCTATTTAATGACCAGCAAGCTGGCAACACTTGGAAGGGGTTGGTTGACGGGTTGAATGTGTGAAGCACGTCAGAGAAAAAAGCAACGAACATGCGGATCACCTCAGGAGGAATACCATCGGGTCCAAGAGCCTTTCTTGTTTTCATAGATTATTCTTTTCGTCATGGACACCTCTACTTCCTCCAGTTCCAGCTTCGTGAAAATAGCCTTGGCACTGGTTTTTCATCGTAGACAGCCTCAAAGAGTTCGAGACAGGAAGAGAACAATTTCTTCCGAACGAAAGGAGGAAAATGATAAAACATACTCAAAAATTTGAGTAAACGTGGTGAAAATATAGAAGAATTTTTAGCCTGCCATCAATCAAAGCTCATTTTTACAGACAATGAGGTTATAAATGCTGTGATAAAAACTTTCGAAATAAATTATTAATCCGAACAGATTTACTAAAAGCATTTCAGTGTCCGTATGATATTCGGAACCATAAATAACAATAAATTCACTATGTTCGACCCTTGGTTATTAGATAAAGTTGTCATTTTGCACGTATGTAGGACCGATTGGAATTTATGTCCCTTCGCAAACTGTTTGGTGCCAAATACCAATAGTAAATATCTCATTCTACTCAAATTTGTGCAGCATTCCAATTTGTACCCACCTAGTTGTGGAAGCGAACGCCGTAATTCATTTTATCAATGTCATACCATCTCTCTGTTGACATAATTTCCTAGCATCAATATCCGCCCCCTGTAAGAGCTTTTTCGTGTAGAACAGCAAATTCTGACTTTTTTCCGTATCAGTTGGATGCGAAGTTCCACATACTCGGCAGCTACTTGAGCTTATTATATGGAAAATTTAGTTGCCACTTACATGGTCACACTCGAGCAGTCATATGAGTTCGTTGAAATTTCACATTTAAAGTGCACAAAACGCACAAGTTACTACATCAGATCAATTTGAAATATTGCGCTCCAAGTCTTCATTTACGATAGGGAGAACGAATCTGACCCCGAAAACGGAGATACTCAAATCTTCACTTGGAACTGTTTTCAAGTGCACTTGCTGGAGTACCATGTAAACTTGATAGCATGATGGCAGTTCACGTGGAAATTGGCCTACGTTGGAACTCAGTCGGGCGGAGAGGGTTGATAACAAGATTTTTCCATATATGCACTTTCATATGAATAGGTTTCTGCGCGAAATCACGATAAGCTCGCTGGCAACATCGTCATCATCATCATCATCATCATCATTGAGTTAGGGGATCCGCTATTGTGCATTCAAGAACATCATCTTAAAAGCAATTGATAAGGAAGTGTCCAATTACCCCAACAGCACACACTCTAATTTCGAATGATAGACGCATTCAAAGTGGAACCCACTAAATCATCATCATCCATTGTAGCTGAGGTTGTTCGGGAGAGAAGTGCACAAAAGAAGTTTGTTTTTCATGTTTTGCGGTAATTGAGGCTAAACTAATTTACGAAATTGAAATTGACGGTACACCGACAAATGCCAGCAACAATTCCTTGCTACGTTTGAATCCTTATCGGCGAACTTCGTCAATAAATCTCCCACGCTTGCATAAATAAGTTTACGAAACAAATTGATCATTCCGCGCCCAAAACTGTTGTCAGCCAATCTATTAGCGTGTATTTGTCGTAAGCTGACGCATATCTTGTATCGCACTTCATCCTTGTCCAACCTAACTATAGATTGCGTGGAGGACGCTAATGGATTCTAAGGCTGGACTTTTTTCGTTTTCTTTTTTTCGGCCCGTTTTGTAATACTTATCATATTGACCGTGACTCGATAAAAAACCGGAAGAATATTGGTAGGCTCCGAAGTCAGTCAGGGTGAATTCGAGTTTCAAGGAGCTTTCATTTTTAGCAATTGATTCTCCACCAGGAAAAGAATTATGTAGGTCAGACTAGTAGAACGATTAAGTTCCACTGGTGTTCCAAACTGGTGACTTGGGTTTCAAGTCTTTCAATTTGCCCACATCATAAAAGCTGTGTTTATTGATGATACATCCGGTTGTTTAGCATGAGAAGGACTATTCAATTTTTTTCTAGGAAAATAAAAAAAAATGACATCAACTATGGCATAACCAATTTTATATGCGAAATAAATGAGCAAATAATTATGCTTTTTGGGTCCGCTATGGCTTTGGTCAGCTGTTGAATGTTGTCTCGTAGGAAGGATTTCAGAAAACGAAAGGAAGCTACTGAGTTCAACGTACTAAATATATTGAAAGGAGATAACGGTTCATATAATTTATAATGAAATCCAATAAAATTTTCATTGGAGCATGTTAGAAAGTAACCGATTTGCTGTGGTGTGAAATATGCAATGCATTGCGAATAAGTTCTAAAAATTGGCAACTAAGTTATTGCCGATTTCAGTTACAGATGTCTCTCATTCCAATTTTTATGATATCCGTAAATTTTATGATCTTCTTCTTCTTACTTATGCAAGCTGTCATCCTTACCTAGCCTTACAAGTTCAGTGTGTAGATGTTTTCTTGGTTTGTTTTATTTCAATATTAATATGGAGTACAAAAACAAAGATTTTCGTCGTGTTTCGCTTTATTTTCGTACGAGAACGCAGTGCAAGGAGCCAAAAAATATCGTGAGGTTTGTGGAGATGAAACCTTTAGAAATGCAATGCCGAAATGGGTTTGAAAACTTCTGTTCTAGAGATTTTTCTCTTGAAGATGACCAACGTTCAGGTCGACCAGTTGAGCTTAATGAGGATGAAATCAAAACCATCGTGTAAATGGCTCGTTACGTCAATATACGGCAGACGGAGTACGGAGCCTGCGAGACTCCACTTCCAGGCTTAAATGTCAAACAATAAACGATGAATGCAAGAGGTGCGATGAATGTTGCAACCATTTTTGGTTGAGATCTGACAGATTGACGGACGAGTGCCATTTCGATTTTCTTAGCAAAAAAAAGTTAAATTTAGAAGTATTCCAGCTAAACCACTCTTCGAAAATATTCACAACGAAAATAGTACTTGCCATTGATTCCAGAACCTGCAGGAAGATTTACAACCAAACTTGCATTGTGGGATAATCTCCCACACAGCGTTCGAGATACCTAACATAACGGGAAAATGGACAACATTGTGTAGGCCGACCGACACAATGACCGAACAGCCAAGGACGAAAGTGGCCCGGAAGGAACTTCCATCCAACATGATGCCGGCGGAAAACGTGCCTGACAATTCATCGTGCTTTACAAAGGACGTACACCTTATAAATAGTAAGTTTCATGATTTTCTGTTAGCGAAGGGGAAATTAGTTTTTAGGCACAAAGCCCCGGTATCCTCCCATAACCACCCTGCTTCTAACGTTAATCCTTTTAGCGGCTTAGCAAACAATAGACGAACCGAAGGTAATGCGAACGTGAACGCACCAACAAAAAAAGGTTGGTACCCACCAATCTTTGTAGAGCACGTCAAGGCGACTGTACTAAAAGATAAATTGGACAGGTTCACCCCAGCAGACGGTAAACGACTAAGTTCCCGAGTAACGAGACTGTCAAACGCTTGTTTCAAAATATCGGCGGACAAATGAGAAGCACACGAGTACGTCCTAAATCTGATTAAATCTACCTCAGCTGTAGGGTACTCGTTTACACCAAAAGAAAAAAAAAGTGCGTAGTTGTATTAAGAGGAGTAAGTTCTGACTTTGGATCAGATTCGATACTTGAAGATATCCAAAACCAGCTTCCAGAACTGAAAATCGGAGTTGTGTCACCGCTTACCACATCATGGTCGAGAGCAAATAAACTTGACCTTGACCTCTTCCGAATCACGGTGTCCTCGGAAGGCGACAAAAACGCGTTAATTTAATTGCGCTATGTGTTGCACCAACGAGCTACCTGGGAACGCCCTAAAAGAAGCGAACTGGTACAGTGCTACCGTTGCCAGCTTCAACCCGCGTTGTGTAGCGTGCGGTGACCAGCAGATATCGCAGGAATGTCCTCGTAAAACAATGGAAAAACCTGAAATAGCTCCATTTTGTACCATATCCAAAACACACGGTCATCCCGCAAACTTTTCCGGGTATCCGAAACGAAAGCGACTGGTAGACAGAGCTAGGGAGATCAAAATAAAAAGAACAAATCTCAATCCTGAGTACATACCGCATCCTTTTCATCAGCGTAGCGGCCCATTCTCCAATACCCCAGAACATATTCCCTCCATCACTTCCACGGCTACTTTCACCTTTTTGCAACTTCTTTGCCTCTACCGACACCACCGACAGTTAATCCCATGGAATACATACAAAAAATAACCATCGACTGGCTCGGGATATCTCCCTGTGAACTCTTCTCTAAAATCCATTCCTTTCGTCCAGCCTTTGAGTCCACGCCTGATCAAGATAAGCCAATGGCTCTCTTAACCTTCTACTTTAATCTTTATGGAAGGAAGTAGGCTGATTATTCTCTCCCTCAATATTAATTCCTTAATCTCCCATGACAAGAGACTATTCCTGGCGGACCTGATCAAATCCTTCCATCCTGACATCCTGCTTTTGAACGAAACTCCCCTTAAACCTCACCACAAAGTGCGTGTGGACCATTACAACGTCTTTCGTAGCGATACTGGCATGGGCACAGCCATAATTTGTAGAGATGGCTTAGACGTCTCGCTTAGACGCCTCGTGTACCTTAGTGATACTCCGCACTAAACGACCCAACGGTACCCCAGCGAAAATCTTGATTGGCTCCGTGTATTTCCCGTGTAACACAGGTTCCCTACTCTCCACTACCCTCGATAGGATACTTACAGTAGTGGCGTCGCACGACTCATTCCTGATTGGAGGTGACATGAATGCCAGACATGATCATTTGGGTGATTTCACCAACAACACAAACGGAAAAGCCCTTTTCGAATGGCTCCACACCGATTTATTCCTCACAGCCACTTTTGTGAACGCAGGTGTCCCAACTTTCCCGAGATGTCGCTCTTTCTTGGACAATTTCATTATTTCACCCGATCTACTCTCTGATCCCATAAACTCTTATACATGTTCCACAATTGCTTCTCTATTTGACTACCACGGGCTGTACTTGAACATAACTCTCAGATCCCATATTCCAGTTCCTACTTGTCCTTCTCACTACAGACCATTCAAATCAATAGATTGGTCACACTTCCGTAACGATCTCTATGGCCTGCTTCCAAACTTACCACCAGAAAATGAGATCCTCTCAAACGCTGAAATAGACAGGCAGGTATCAGCACTAACAGTCGCATTAATTGAGTGTTTAGATTTACATGCCCCCTTCCAGAAACCCCGCAGCTCGCTATATAGGTGTCTGAGTCAGCAAACTATCCGCTTGTTAAAAATTCGAAAGCATATGCTCCAACGGTTGAAGCGAATTTTCCATAGAAGGTACAAAAGAATAAACGAAGAGTATTTCGAATTAAAAACCCAAATATCCTCATTGTCCCGAGAAATTCACAAATAGATTAAGGAAGATGTAAGTAATTTTTATAAGCACCGATTAAGATCTCTGAGACCATCATCAGAGGTATTTAAAACCATTGAACAAATCACGGGTCGCAAGAGTTCCAAATACAACCCTGATAAAGATCCCATACGGCAAGGCAATGAGGTTTTCAATGCACCTTCAGACAAAATCGGCGCTTGGGAGGGATACTTCAGGCGCCTATACCGAAGGCGTGAGCTTCCTTACGTAGCTCTAAACAACAAAATCAATACCGAATTTCAGCTTACATCTGAATGATATGAAGGTTCTTACCTTACCATATTCTCCAGTTCAAATAAAGCTACTTCTCCCCAGCACCCAATTTTTGGCGACTTTTTCACTTCCAAAAAGGAAGTTGAAGAAATCTTCAGTACAATAAATAACAAGCTATCCCATGGTCCCGACGGAATCCCAAACTTAGTCCTAAAAAGGTGTAGGAAAATTATTTCCTCTTTCCTGACTATAATATATAACAACTGCATCAACAACGGTTACTTCCTCCAACCATGGAAAGATAGCAGACTGATTCCTGTACCAAAGCCTAATTGCGGGGGCAGAATTTCCAACTTCCGGCTAATTTCTTTGTTACCAAATTTCAGCAAAATCTTAGAAAAGATAATTCTTCGAAGTTTTAATAACGTTTACTTTCCCCTGACTCAAAATTTTCAGTTTGGGTTCGAGCGTGAACGGTCCACAGAGCAAACAATAATGCTGCTACACAACAAAGTCACGAGTAATCTTCAGCGGAAAGAGTGCACAGTGGCATGCGCTCTTGACCTTCAAAAAGCATTTGACTCAGTGTGGATCAACGGGCTCAAGTTCAAACTGAAAATATTGTCATGTCCAGTCCAGGTCCTTAGAATCCTTTATAGTTTCCTATCAAACAGAACCTCGCAAATAAAAGTAGGCAATATCACTTTAGATCCCATCCCAATTTACTCGGGGGTCCCGCAGGGTTCTATCCTTGGTCCCTCCCTATTAAATTTCTTCCTCCATGATATCCCTAGACCAAACAGCTCTGACTTAGATTTAATCATGTACGCTGACGACATCTTACTCACCGCCACCAATACACTCCCAACTCTAGCTCAAACCCAGCTGCAGTGCGCTGCGAACAACACCGTTGCGTATTTAAAAAAGTGGGGACTAGAGATCAATGCATACAAATCGGAGTTAATCTGCTTCCAAAATGCTAGTGGTAAAGGGAACAGGTTAGCAGTGGCACAAAGCAGACATCTTCAAATTTAGATAGATGGCGAACCAATTTCTCTCCGAGACGATTTCAAATATCTAGGAGTGCATTTCAACAACAGGCTGGAATCAAACAACGAAAGCAGCGAAATCAAACAACGAAAGCAAGCGAAAGCAGCGGCTGCTCTCATCTCCTCTCTCCTATCCTCGAAAGCAGTAGGCTCGAACGTGAAAGTACTAATGTACAAAACATTGGTCAGACCGATCATCACCTACACATTCCCAGCCTGGTTGACAATGTCACCAACGGCAGCCGAAGAACTCCAAGTTTTTGAGAGAAAAATTCTGAGGAAATGTCTCTTGAAGTATCGACGACCCAACAAAAAATACTTCAAGAACAAAGTGCTGTACAAAGGAACAGGGGTTGTACCGATACTCCACTATATGCTAACAACGAGTTAGATCCGCAGAGAAAAGTGGAGAGATCACACACTCCGGAGTATCCGCGCACTCTTAGAATTTCCTACTGTGAATCATCCGTATTACCTTAATCGCCTCAATGTCCTCGAAAAATACCACCCAGGTTCCTTCAATCCAAACGGCCCTAATATACCACAATTTTACGTTTTATCCCAACATAATACATACCGGGGCTGAAACCACTAATGTAGATAATATAAAACCTCCAAGTCAAACAAAAAAAATCTAAGATTAATCTAGAGACATAGTGTTAAGCTAACGCCCTCCTATTCTAAGTTGCCATCTAACTCAACTCCAAGTGGCGAGCACGGGATTTACATCCTCCCAAGAACCTACGGGTAAGGTATCGACGGGAGGGGAGTATAGACGTCCCCTGCGTACATGACAATAAATACAAATACAATGACACATTTTAAAACTAAAATAGGCGTAACAATTCTTTAACCTAAATTAGTTATAAGAATAGGCTAAGCATTAGATTTAATTATAATTAGGAATATGATTAGATTTGGATTTAAGTTATCATAAGTTTTAAAGTAATTTAGCCAAGTATATTTGACAGCTAAACAATGTCAAATGTTGAATAGTCATTAAGTTCTCACTGTCAATTCGTTTAAAGTCTCAATAAAGTTTACTACTTACTACTTACTTCCTACTTGGACAAGTCGCACGTGCGGCATGACGATTGTCACCGGTGAACGTAAGCAACGCGCGAAAGTGACAGCGAGCAGCTGAGTGATTAAATTCAAACATAGAAATAAAATTAAACTGAAACATTTACTCTTACTCAATGTTGGACTTCTTTTCCCCCTAATCCAACACAAAATCAAGTGATAGTGGAAGTGCAATTGACAGGACAGAATATAAACACGTCTCTCGAAAGTGAGTTCATCCCTTTGAGTCCAAAACGCGCCATTTTGTTTTTTTAAAATCATTGAACGCGTCACTACCAGAAGTGACGCTACTCAGATAGAGTCATCGCACAAATTAATCACAAGGATTCAAAACAAAACATTCAAAATAACGGAATCACTCGAATTGTGACGCGGAATGCTTTTCTCTCAACCGAGGTAAAAGAAGTGATCGAGCGGGAGCTCGGAGTAATTGTAGCAAACCAGCAGCGGTCAAGCTCAACAGAAGCGGGCAGCCAAGAGCCACATGTGACATCAGCAACAAAACGGGACCAACGGTTAATCGAACCCACTGAGGACATCGAAATACCAGTATCGAAAAAATCAACCCCTAGGCAACAAGCCGCGGAGAAGGAAAACGAGAAGAAACGGAAATCAGAAACAAGCGAAGTGCTGCGCGGAGTATCAAACGCAGTTACGATTTCGAACAACTTACCAGTCAACACTGTAAGGACGGATGTCGACATGGCCAATGCGGATGAGGAAGATGAGCTACAAGCAGCCCTTCACGCAGACGAATCTAGATTCAAACTAGCGACAGGCAGACTCATCAGTAAAACTAAGAAAACTAATGTAAGTACTAACGTTACTGTTAATGCTAATAGATTCTATGCACTCGATCCCCTAACGGCACCAAACTCGGTAGGTGAAACAACAAATACTCCAACCATATCGAAAAGCTCATGGCTTCCACCTATTTTCATAAAACAGTTGACTGCCCCTTCGATTGCCCTTCTAATGAAGAGATTCCCGACGTCCAGGTACCGAGTGAAAACGTTCACCGAGTCGTACCACAAAATCATAGCCGACAAAATTGAGGCGTACGACTTCATTTTGAATACAATGAAGGAGCGAAAACTTGGCGGGCACTCATTCACTCCATCGGAGCACCGGAAACCGGTAGCAATCCTAAAGGATTAAGTTCCCTTTTTCCTCTAACGAGCATTAAAGAGGATATTCTCAACCAGCTACCTGGCCTCAGCTTCGAAATTTCGAACCTGTCAACAGCCTGGTCACAGCGCAACAATATAACTTTAAACCTCTTTAAAGTGACACTAAACTCTGACGGAGACTTCAATAAAATTCTAAGGTTAAGATACATTCTTAACCACAAAATCCACTGGGAAAAACCAAAAAGAGGGGACTTAACCCAATGTTTTAGGTGCCAACGCTTTGGACATGTGGCTGCTAATTGCGGCCATGCGGCAAGGAGCGTGGCCTGCGGAAAGGACCATGAAGGACAAAGTTGCCCTCGCAAGATCCTTACAAACCCAATCGAAGAGCTCGCACCTGCAGATCAATCCATTCCCCCGGTATTTTGCACACTCTGCGCCTCCGGCAGCCACCCGGCAAATTTTACAGGATGTCCTGAACGGATAAAGCTAAAAGCTAAGCGGATGGAGAAGAAAGCGGTAAGAGCAAGCGGCTTGCAATTTGTGCCAGCCGCTCCACAAACCTTCAGGCCCTCAGATTTCCCATCATTACCTCAGCGCTTACCACACCAAGTGCCGAATGAACCAACGAGCAATATGCACGCAACGTTTGCATCCGTCTTGAGACCCCCCAACAACTACAGTCACAACACTGTAGAGGATAACCCCTTTGCTTTTATTGCAAGAGAAACACCTGGGAGTTTCTGCAGCCACACTCCTGCAAAAGTCAAGAGAATTCGTGGCCTTGCTTCGTTGGTCTCGAGGACGCGTTTCGGCTGCATACAGCCATCTGTATGAGAACGAGCTGAAGATGGCTGTATGCAGCCGAAACGCGTCCTCGAGACCAACGAAGCAAGGCCCGGCGGACCCAAGCTACCCAAACCTAAAATAAATGTTGAGGACTTTTTAAATGTTGGCAACACTTTTTAATTGTTCGTAAGTTATGACAGTTGTCATGCATTTTATGATTAGTTTGGTTTGCCATTTTATCATAAATACGTTGCCGTCTAGACAACGTATGCAAATTATATATATTTATTATGAAAAAAAGAAAACGGGTACATTCGAAAAGGGAAGCTCATCGTGCACTCCCTCAATGTTTTTATGTATCATTTCTGCACCACGCTAACTCTCACTCATAATGCATCAGTGATAACCGTCGCAAAGTGCGTAATGAAGAAACCAAAATAGCTGTAGATCGTATTATTGATGAAGACTCAAGTGAGTCGTGTCCAACAAATTAACCTGTGCCTATTCATATTATGAAAGGTTTAACGGAAGAATCTTGGTTTGCAGGTTTACAAAAATCTAGTTCGTGCAAAATTGAAACGAAACGACCAACGAGTATGGCGTGTATTCGTTGTAGGGGCCCAAATCTTAATTGCAGCAGATCCCGAATTCATAAGAAAATTTTATTTTGCGATGAGGCTCATTTCTTGTTGGAAAGCTTCCTCAATAAACAAAACTACAACATTCGGAGTGATGAGTGACCAGAGGCGATTGTCCAAATAACATGAAATAAGGAGAGAGTCACTGTTTGGTGTGCTGCTGGGAACAGCATTGTGCTCAATAGTGACCGCTTTAGAGCAATTTAGACACAATTTCTCGTTCTGGACCTGTTCACGGGCCTGGAAGATCTTGCGATTATTTATCGCAAAAAATTATACACAAAAGAAAATATGTCAGAACAGAAACATTCGAAAACGGATGAACGAAAAGTAGGAATACTGGTACAACCAGAGATTTAAACAGCATTTGGGCGCAGCAAGAAAACCATGCGCGCATCAGAGCGACCAAAAATAGAAGAACACAGCCTCTTGCAACCTGGAACAGACGAACACACGGTAGAGAAAGGCGAAACAGTTGAGAAACCTATGATTGTTGCCATCATCACCGAAGTGACTGAAGCACGGGACACAAATATAGAAATTCCTGCACGGCAGACACGGAGTACTTCGATTATCATGGATCGTGCAGAGGTAGAGCGGCTATACCGTAAAGCAGGAAGGCTTATTAAACGCATCACTGCCACATGCAACACACAAACGAACCTTAGCAAAGAGGATAAAAACGGAGTTCTGGAGTTGGAAGACCTCCTAACCCGAATAGGTCATTATAGACGCAGGTGGCTAAGGGCAGAGGAAGCGCAACAGGCTAATTCATTCGACAGCGCAGAAGTCGTCCCGATTTCTACTGCTACCAAAAGGTCGGCCTGCAGCCCAATCAAAAGGGATCGGGATAAACGAAGGAAGGACGAGGACAGGACACTGAACGATCAAATCGCGATTGAGGAGGTTTTTCAGACGGCACTATCCAAAGCTGCTAAAAAAGCGGCCCTAAATCGATAAACCTCCACAGGAACCGAAATGCAATGAATCATCGCAGATAACCCAAGAAACTTAGATTCAGAAGCGTCGAAAACCCATTGGGCAGGCACTGCTGGTTAAACCCACCGACGGTAGATCCTATGCGGATGTTCTGCGAGAAATCAAGGGAGCGGTAAGACCCGAAGAAGAAGAAAGCTGTACGACCAACTCGTTCGGGGGATCTACTTGTTGAGTTCGGATTAGATGCAAACAATAAAGACGCATTTCGTGACGCAGTCAAAAGAGTCCTTGGAGAGAAGGCAACTGTAGCCGCATTCGAGCCTAAGGCCACACTGGAAATTAGAGACATTGACTGCGTTACGGATCTGCCCGAAATAGAAGACGCCTTAAAACGCGACTTCCCCGTACTAGGCGAGACGAAAGTCAGGCTGGCCAAACCGAACAACAGGAGTCAACGCATGGCCATAATCGACCTCACAGAGAGGGAAGTAGAACAGCTTTTGAAGCAGGGCAAAATAAGAATAGGGTGGGTTATTTGTCGGATACGGCGAAGGGCCATTCCCCTTCGGTATTTCAAGTGCCTCAGATACGGTCATACCGCACAGACATGTAATGGAACCGACTGAAGCTCCTGTTTCGAGTATTGAGGGCCATGTGCTCGTCAGAGGTTACTTCAACGCAAAGTAAGAGGTTACTTCAACGAGCGTCTGACTGGGGCATGTCCCAGTCAGACGCTCGGGGCAAACGGATCGTGGACATGGCAGTACAAACTGGGCTCGTCGTACTGAACACAGGCCACACCCCTACTTTCCGTCGATGGGGTTGCGTCGGCACCATACCTGATGTGACATTCGCCTCGGAGTACCTAGCACAATCAGTTAAAAATTGGAGAGTGCTCGGCCAGTGATCACCAGTACATAGCTCTGGAGATCCATAACTGTGCTTCCCGAAGACCACGCGCTTGTTCTTCAGCGCTCCGGTGTAATACTGAGAGAGCGGATATTGAGAAGTTTGTTGAAGTGCTTATGGCGTGATCACCGCTGTCAGAAGCAACGCTAGAGGACGGAGAATCTGCGGCAAGAGATGTCGTTAACTCAACTATGAGAATCATTACATCCGCCTGCAGGTCTTCAATGTCCCTACGAAGACCGCGGCACAGCAAGCCTCCAGTATACTGGTGGTCACCTGTTATTGCCGAAAAATGAAGAGAGTGCCATAAACTACGACGCAGGACACAGCGAGCTCGAACCCGGGAAGAGGTATGTATCCGATTAGCTGCTTACAAGTCATCTAGAAAATGCCTCCTTGGACTTATCAACAGCAGCAAGGCCAGCCGCTGGCAAAACCTGGTGGACGACGTGAACAGAGACCCATGGGGCCTGGAAAAAGGGACGAAATCGTACGGGCGCTCTCCCCATCCATCCCGCCATCGTCGAAGCCGTTCACTATGAAACACCAACGTAAATTCCACTTTTCACGAAGATGGAATTGGAGAAAGCAGTCTTATCTATGAAGGCCAGAAAGGCTCCAGGACCAGATGGGATTCCAGCAGAGGTGCTACAAATGGTCTTCCACTTTTCCCCTGACCTGCTCCTCCGCATGTTCAACTCATGCCTGCGCGAAGGGCTGTTCCCAGAGTACTGGAAGGTGGCGTGACTTGTGCTCATTACGAAGGGAAAAGGGGATCCCAAGTCGCCAGCTGTATACCGCCCACTGTGTATGCTTGAAACGGGCGGAAAAGTTTTTGAAAAACTTATCAGGGGAAGACTCGCTGACGGGATTCATATTGCCGGGGATCTATCTCCACGGCAGTATGGCTTCAGAGCAGGCCCTTCCACCATCGATGCAATTGGAGAAATAGTGAGCGCGGTCCAACGTGCGGAGTCTCACAGTATTTCCACCCGACGGGTCGTCCTGCTGGTTACTCTGGATAGATATTCTGGAAGCGCTAGAAAATCGTTTCCAAGTACCAGTGTACCTGATGTAGATTCTCAGGAACTATTTGAAGGACCGCAGCCTACTCTATGACTCGAAGGAGGGTAGGCGAAGTACAAATCTTACGTCAGGTGTCGCTCAGGGCTCTATCCTTGGCCCTAACCTGTGGAACATCTCCTACGATGGACTCCTGCATCTTGAACTGCCGGATGAGTCACGTTTGATCGGCTATGCGGACGATGTTGTGGCACTGGTCGCTGGACGCACAGTAGACTCAATACGTTAATGCGGAGGGTAATGGACTGGATGACCGCTCACGGATTAAATCTGGCACTGGAAAAAATCGAAGTGGTCATCTTAACGAAGAAGAAAATCCCCAGAGTACGGCCTATCAGTATAGGGGACGAGCTGGTCGAATCGAAATCAGCAGTAAAGTACCTGGGCGTCCTGATAGACTCGAAGATGAGCTTCCACAACAAATCAGGGCAGTAGCTGACAAAGCTGCAGCGCGTGTGACGACACTCACCCGATTAATGGCCAACATAGGGGGCCCACCACTTCAAGGAGACGACTCTTAATGAGCGTTGTGCAGTCACTTCTACTCTACGGATCAGAACTGTGTGGCAACGCTGTCAGCAAGGAGTTACACCGGAAGCGGTTGGCACAGGTGCAGAGACAAGGAGCATTGCGAATCGCATGCGCATACCGAACGGTCTCTGGGGCGGCTATAATTATAATTATATAATTATAATTATAAGTATAAAGTTAAGTTTAAATAAATCGATTATTTGAAATCCATATACAGTATTTATTAAGATTTAATTTTAAGATGTAGGATAAGATATATTAATGTAAGGATTTATGTATCATTAGCAAATATTTCTAGATATAAATGTAAGCATAAGCAAACATTTATGTTGATGATTTTGTTGCAATGTTACAGTTCGGATTATATGTTAAATACTACGAAAAAAAAATCCAGAAAAAAACCGATTACAATTAAAGAACACAAAAAAAAAACATCATATACCGTTGATAAAAAAAATTAAACAAGAAAAACCAATACAAAATGAATAAAAATTAATATTTAAGAAAACCAAAAAAAATGATAAAACCATAAAAACTTCGAGGGAAAAAAAATTATTGTTTTTACTTAGTTAAGATTTCAATTGTTATTTTTGTTTAACATGTTTTACTAGATGTAAGATAGTGATAGATATTTGAAGTTTTTCTAGCTTTTCTTCAAAATTGAATAAGATTTATGTAAATAATAAAACTTTTAAACTAATGACTGTAAGGGGACCTACCCATTAAATATGCCTGGACCAGAGTGCCCTCGGTGGCCATAGGTATAAGTAGATTTAAGATTGTTACCTGTTTTTTTTGTTCTCTTTTTATAAGGTTGTACTCATTATTGTTAAATGTTTTGAAAAAAAAAATAAAGAGAATTTTTAACTTTAACTTAACTTTAACTGGGGCGGCAGCGCTGGTAATCACAGGGGTGATACCCATCATCCTCCTTGCGAGAGAGCGCAGAAGTATTTACCTGCGCAGGGGCGAACATCGAAGAGAAGAGATCACTAGGGAAGAGGCGTCGCTCTCTCAGCGATTGGCAACAGTCCTGGGAGCAAGAAACAAGGGGAAGGTGGACTGCACGTCCGATCCCTGACCTGAGGCCGTGGTTCAGTCGAGTGCATGGTGAGACCGATTTCTACTTGACCCAGCTCTTAAGCGGGCACGGTTGTTTTCGGTCCTACCTGTACAAAATTGACAGAGCACTGTCTCCTAACTGTGTGTTTTGTGCAGGGGAACCGGATGACGCCTGTTACACATTCTTCTACTGCAAAAGGTGGAGCCAGCAGCGAGGGGTCCTACTCAGTGAAATAGGAGAGCTCTGTCCGGAAACTATCGTCGGAGTAATGCTGAAAACAGCTGACAATTGGAATCGCGTGGCGCAATATGCTCGCGCAGTGCTGATATTGAAAAAAGCTTTATTGGAGCGCTGGGAGGTATCGGGGATGGATGAATCTCTTTTCAAGCGCTTCCTCTTCCGTCCTTCCCGTTAAAGAAGAGATTCCCATAATCCGAAGGCACCTCTAGACGCAGGAACACGAGGCCTAGCCTGAAGTGATGTGTCAAACGGTTCCAGGCTAGGTTCTCAGGTTGACAGGGGAGGTGTATAGTGGGTAGTCCAAAAGCATTTTGCGGGGAGTCCCTTACTCAGGGCGTAAACAGCCTTCACCTCCCTACCACAAAAAAAAGATCTTGCGATTTAACACCACTGAGTTATGTAATGCGGAGAAACATAGGATCCTTCGTTTACCCCGACAAGCCCGACGCGCGAGATATGGCCCCAATTATTGGTTAGAGTAATCGAAGATTGAACTTCTCGTCGTGACACTCACTTGGACAAAAAAAAGCCAATTTCATGGCAATCAAAACAGTTTATCCTTATTTTATTTCATTTTTTAACTCTATGCCTTTGAGATAACATTCACATCCCAACATGACCGTACGCTTTAATATCGCACTCTTTAACACGACATCTCATATTTTTCTCATATTTTTTAAAATTCATTTACCTCTAACCAATCAATCAAAGCTTTTTGAATGACTTTTAGTTGAAATTCAAATCATCGCATACCAAGGATAGAAACAAGCCAACTATTAATGACAGACTTGTCCCCTAGTGCAGTTCAATAAATAAAAGGAACTACTTAATACGCCGATGATTATGAATAACTTTTAAAGCAAATGAATCATGCAAACTTCCTTATGAAATTTCACAAATCATGGTCCAAGGAAGTAATTTTAAACTTTCCAAGAAACTTCCACTCGATCGAGGAAAAATTTCTAAAATATGGCGTTATATTTCCTGGGACTTTCCGGACAAATAATCAAGAAAAAATTTACCCTGAAGTGATTATTTCCATCAATAGGGCTTGACATGGGTGGATTTCGCTCCTGATATCAAATTACCAAACTTTCAGGAAATTCCTGTGAAAAGTGATAACCGAACGAATCAATAAGTCTCTATTCCCTCACTTTTCACATCATTTCAATGAAACTGGACTTGAAAAACTTGGACTCGCAATGTTGAAAGTCAACGAAAGATGATAATAATATCCTTTCGAGAATATACTAGCGTCTTAAATATCCACACGAACGGCAAAACGACTTAAAGAGCAACCGTCAGGACATATTTAGGAGCACATCTACGTCCCTCTTTACTTCCGGCTCACAAACAAGTAAACTTTATTTTCTTTTCATAAAATTTCTTTTAAAAATTTGCTCAACGAAAGACATGAGCACTGTTGGGTGCAAGGACTATGATAAAATGTTGTGTTGTTGCAAGGAGTTACGTTGCAAGGCGGACATTGAGAGTTAGTGGTAGTATGTAGGTTAAAAGGATTGTAAAATATTTTCCCGTTAGGCAATAACTTTCCAGATGAAAACGAAGATGAAGTGAATGAAGTAGTTTAGGAGGTCGATGTTGGCATAAAAGTTGAAAGAGATAATAAATAACGAAAACAGGACAGAATGAAGTCTGATGCCGATATATGAAGAAATTTAATGATAATTCAATTCAAATTTGTTTCGCTTTACAACTTTTGCAGCAAATTCATTTACAACAGGCGTTCTTGTTATTTTTACATCCTTCTTTTGTTCTCGCAGCATATTTGTTATTACTGTAGCTCAGTTGGGGCTTATTAATTTATTTGAACACATTGCTTCAACATGCTGCTACGAAAGCGAAATTTTAATGGCTTGATATTGTTAAAATGTTAATTTTGTGGTAGGCACTTGCGTTACGAACTCCATTTTGTATAATTTGCTAGCTCAGCTTTTGTTCCTTTAATAGAGTACTTTGTATGAGATGTAATTAAGTCAAGTTGGGAGTATATCAGCACAATTTAATCCAAACAGTTTGAAACTTTCAATTCCTATTTTATAACAAATGATCCGCTTTTTTCTAAGCGGATGTTGTTAAGAGTATACTCGTATGTATATGAAATATTCTTGAAAGGTAGTATTAAGTAGTTCA
Source organism: Stratiomys singularior (assembly GCA_954870665.1). NCBI lineage: Eukaryota > Metazoa > Arthropoda > Insecta > Diptera > Stratiomyidae > Stratiomys > Stratiomys singularior. Next base: position 35,346,492 of record OX940879.1, read on the forward strand.
TATTAGGATATTACTTTAGTCGAGATTATACTCCTTCGCACTCGGTTATTCCCTTTCATGGGACATCATTATGCCTATCTTGTATGTTTCGCTAAATCTTGAAAAGGCACAAGGGATCGAATCAAAATAAAGTAAAATGACTGATGAGATGTATATAATATATGTCAGTAGCTTTTGTGTCGAAAGAGAACGCGATGCGCGTGCTCATTATACTCCCAGCACTACTCGGTGCCATTTTCGAATATCTTTAGAATAAATATAAATACAAAAATCTTCAACTAGAGAAAAATATTTTCAAACCTGAGCTCGGTTTGGTTTAAAGCGTCGATCGGTTTTATAGTGTTGAGTTTACTTAAAGTCCTTTGCGCTCATGTCTTTTCTTACTTGTGTTTAGAATCAGGTCGATAGAACGCCTGCAAGAACGAACTCCATTTAAGCGATTCCAAAAGTACTTACAGGCGATGCACGTACTACGCCTACACGCCACCAGAAGGAAAAATTTTTTAAAAAAGGCGGCATTCGTTATTATTGGATTATGGTTTGTCGTTTGGTGTTGTCAAAAGTCATACGGTGGATTGCATGTGTGTGCGGTCGTCGTGTATGTGATGTCGTGCTAGCGATCAGTACGATCCAGCTATCTGTGCTAAGCACATGTAAACGAGCGTTTGATTTTTAGTTTTAGTTGTTGTGTAATATTGTGGCTTGTGGCGGCATATGTGATTTAAGGCCGAAATACAATAGTGCGAGACTGTGATACGAGAGCGCGATGAGAGTCTGTCAGCAAATGTCAAACAGATTTCGTAACATGCATTTGTATGCGACATCGTACAATGATTGCGATACGTCGATGCGAGGCGGGAAATATTCGGAAAAACGAAAATTCCTCGCAATGATGTGCGTGCCGTTTGCAAAATGCAATATGGCGCTCAAATGAAACTTGAAATTCAAACGCCTTAATTACATTTAAGTAAATTGGTTATTATGAATGAATTTTGAATGAAACTTTCGTGCATCCTAGTTGAGGCTTTTATTTGCTAAACGAAAAAATATTCCAAATTCAAAACTTTTAAAAAATCAAAAACAATTTCTAGCAAATTTCATTTAAAATGTCACAAATTTTACATTTGTCATATGAACATTAATGTTCCTCGTAAATTATAATAAATTTATATAATATAAATTATATCGTATTCCTGTAAATTGAATACGTTCCGTGACGACGAGGGAGAATCGCATCGCGCTCACGTATCGCCGTCACGCAGTATTGTATTTAGGCCTTTACTTTTAAATGTGATTTCATGAAGCTCCAAATTAATTCTTAGCGAATAAAATGCGACGTAATAAACTCTTCACCCCGTCGAACGGGAGATAAATTTTATCGCCATATAAGAGAATTTTGTTCTCGTCTTTCCATAACGTCTGTGACACGATTGATCATTCTATTCAGGGAAAAGTCAACGATATCGCATTTGGACACAAATGGCCACTCTCTAACTCAAGGACGTTGATGTAGTAACAGACTTGAATGATGAGTAAGATTCCCTCGGAACTGTATGCTCTAATCAAAGGGATACCAAAGTAAGGCTCTCCTATAGAATTATTGATAACTACGTAGGACTTCAATTGACTTGACCGAGAAGAAAGACAAACTAAGTCTCAACAAAGGGTGAAACATAAAAATGGTACATGATCTATAGCATATGATGAAGAATAGTTACACTTCTCTTCGATCTTCTCGTTCTATGAACGCAGTAAAGCAAATTGCTAGAATGCAGGTTGAAATGCAGCCGAGATCTGATGACTTGGAATATATTTCAGGAATAAGAATGCTTCGGATCTTTAAAGAAACTCCAGTCACAGCCGATAGCAATAAGCCATGTCTTATAGATAAGTCTAGACACAACCTTCTGCTTTAGTAGTTTATGGGGGGTCCGAAAGATGACTTATAACTGGCTTGCGCACAGTACCAAGACTGAAATTTTTCAGTCTACTCTCGAACACTACTAATACTCCTAGTTTCCGCTTCCTGGGCTGCACTTACACCTTTCCATACATTGTGTTTCACCTTGGAACTCTATGACCCGAAAAATCCAGTTGCATAGTGTTTAAAAAAAACGTTAAGGCAGTACGTGGTATTCGAGTTTTACGAAGTACTTTGGAATTCCGGCTTCCTTAGCCTTAAAACTTTGTGGCAAGCTCAACAACATACTCTCGAGACGCAGCCTCCCCAGATTTTGACCTTTGTTAAGGAGCAGAGGAGTTGCTATTGCTGACATAGTGAATTTTGCTGTGATGATCATCATCTGGAGACTATCACATGACAAGTTTCCGGCTTACTGGTTAATCTGAGTTACTGAACAACAACGGAGCAACTCTGTCGAGAACCTGAACAGGTGTGTAGCCTAAACAAGAATCAAGAAAGCGGACAATGCCAAGGCCAACTGTTGTCAGTGCCTCAAAGACGACTTAATCTTAGACTTAATCATTATGCTTGGTGTTCTGTAAACACGACGTATGTGATACTGCCAGGTTTCTTTCTTTTACCTCTCGTGCGTGTCAAGGCTGTCTCCGTAAAACACCAGTCGACATTCATTCGTCAAGAGCAATGAAGTGGAACCATCAGTTTCTTCCATGAAGTAGATGCAGATTCAAGACAAAATAGGTGTTATACCTACAGAGATGTAGCATTTGGTAAGCCACGTTCGGTTCAAATTGCTGATCAACACCTTTTGCCCCTGCTGAATTTAACCAATTTTCCTTGAGCGGTTGGTGATGGATTTGTAATAATCAGCAAAGGGAACGGATCTGACAAGTCACCTATAGCATACTGCACGATTTATGACACGAAACAAGGACAGAACAATAAGCAATAATACTTGGACATGTTGGAGCGACTCAGGAAGACCGCTAATAAGATTGCAACACGTATAACGCCCCTTACTCGGTTCATAGGCAATATAGGAGCTCCTGCCGCATTAAGAAGAGAACATTTGATTAGCGCTGCATGCTATTTCGTCTTTATGGGGCAGAAGTATGGGGCAACCCCTTGAGCTGGAAGTTACATGGAAAGCGGTTGGCACAGAGTTAGAGAAAAGGAGCGTTATGAATTTTACTCCCATTTCGGACGGTCTCAGGTGTTGGTGATTGAAAAAGTGATATCCATCACTTGCTTTGCTAGAAAACGTAGAAACTTTCATCTTCAGATAATAGAAAATTAAGATATTAGAGAAGAGGTCACCAGGAAAGAGTGAACACTATCTCGGTGATTAGCAACAACCCTGGGAGCTCGAAACCAAGTGAAGGTGGATTGTAAGTGAGATTGATTTCTACTTAATTCTGCTCTTGAGCGGACGTGGATTTTTCCAGTCTTACCTATACACACGCGTCACATATTTAATGTTTGCAAAAGAGCCAGCCGTAGGGTAAATTCTTCATCAAAATTGGAAAGCTCTTCTAAGAAAAGAAAGTAGGAAGAAGGCTTACTATGATAGACATGACATTGACATGGCAGATTATGCCAAGGGAGTCCAGGCAATTAAAAAAAAAAAATACTGAAGAGTCGGCAATGGAGGAATCTCATCTCTAGCACTCCCTTCTTCTTTTTTGCCTCTCGCTGGCAGTAATGTGTCAAACGGAACGAGAACGGCCTAGAGTAGACACGCAGATGAATACCTCGCTATGTATTCCAGACAACAAAGTTCACTGCTCAAAAATCCACAAATACTTTAACCCAGAGAAGTCATCATTGCTTGTAGTTTTCCCGAACTATTCTAATGTAAGACATAAATTAGAAGCTTATAATGCTCTCTATTTATTGTCAAACATAACAAAGAGATTGCCACTAAATAGATTTACTAAAATCATGCAAGAGAAGAGAATTATCTTAGGTTAACAACAAAACCATTCTGCAGTTTTCCAGCTGACAAGAATGAACCAACATATTAAAACAGGATTATCATCTCAGAAATTTTATTGGGAGACATGATGTCAATACTCGAAGCTTGACACGTCGAAAGTGTTCTATACAGAACAGTTATACGAAGTGTGTAACTTCGAAACTCAAGTGCAGCCCATTCGAATCGTTGGCTCATTCTTAGAACGTGGAGCTCCGCTCCTTGGAATCGAAATCCTCTTTAACGTATAAATCAAGAGTTCCTAGTAGATAACCCGTTCATGAGAGTTGAGACATTTTGTGAAAACCCCCACCAGCTTATACAAAATGACTTTCTAAGGATCAGGACGTTGCTCTAATAAAGTGATACAAAAGTACTATTGAGGATACTCGTCGTATACAAAGATCCACATCACTACAAGTATATTCAAAGCATTGAAATATTTGAGTTCCCTGAAAACGAGAGTGTACGTCCTTGTTAATATGAATTCCAAATAGTACACACATCCACGTTAATTTTTATCTCGATCAGAATTAACCTGAAGTCCAGCAGCAACGTCTGCTAATAAGTTAGCCTCGAACACTACCTAATGTGATATTAAGAATAAGATGCAGTGACAGTAATCCAACATATCTTCCTAATCACAGCTGTTACATTACTATAATTAATTTCATATCCTTTAAGCATCATTCCGCCTCAACTGAGCAATAATTATATTTAACGAGCAAACGTGACGTCCGTAAAATGTCTTTTTTCCGTCAAAACGTGCTCATTATGCTGTGTTTTATTTGGCTCGGAATGATCATAATTAGTTTTGTCGTGCCACATATCCTTTCAACTTGTGCACAACATTTTAATGTACACGTTTCAATCCTTTAATTTTGTTTCTATCGTCCTACTGACTTCGTTTTTTCCTTTTTTCTCTGCGAACGTCATTTCCGTGCATGTGCATGTTTTCGAAATACATTCAGAAATTGTAATTAATACCAATACCTTACTATCAGGATGTTAGCGTGCCGTAGACATTACCATACTCAGATTTCAACGGAAAAAAATCACATGCTCATGTGGTAGAAGTGGAACAGAAGTGAATAGTTGTTGGTTACCTTGGAAAAACTGCTGGCTAATGGGTGTTGACCAAGCTGTACGGAAATGTTCCCGAAATTGTTGTTTGGCTTTTATTTTGATAGCACTGGACATTATTTTTGTCCAACCGACCAGTGCAACGTCTACACAGCTGCCTGAAAAGGATAGTACTCGTTTTGCATAGAATATTTTAACTTGCAGCACTAGAAGTGAAGCTCTAAATTTCGTCGTTGCATTTGTAATTTGCATACTTTTGCCGGATACGAAAAATGTTGAGTAAGTGCCAAAAGTGATGTTAGAATTCGTTCTGACTGACTTGTGTTTATCCTGGATTTTGCACAGGTGTGAAGAACTCAACTTTATTAGTACAGATTGTATTGGAACATCAGTATCCTGTTGATTCCATGTCGACATTCTGCGAAGGTTATCATTTAGTATAAACTGCCACAGATTACTTTTGTATACAGGATTCAGCAAAGTACCTAAAATTAGATGGTTTGTTTTTCATGTTTAAGTAGTACATCACAATTTCCACATCCACATACAACTCACTCTCTATTTTCTGATATAATTCCTGTGTTATTATCGACAACCTCAATGGTTATAACATCAGCTGCTATTATACGAGGGTGGTTCAATAAATTCTCAGCCTCACCGATCGATGCCGCAATAGTGAGAAGATAAATTCGTGTAGTTACGTTGACGGCTACTGTCAAAATTTCAGCCGAATCCAACTCGTAGTTTTGGTTTGACCGCGTATGGAAGTAGGCATATGAGTAGATTTTAGAAAACTTTAGAAAGAGCAACATCGTTTGGTGATACGATTCTTGTTTTTAGAAGGGATTTCGCGTAGCAAAATCGCAAGAAAGATGCGAGAAAGCTGAGACAGAAGGAATCTCAAAATGCACAGGTTCTGCACACCCTGTATAAGGCATGACGGCATGAGAAAGCTGTGAGTGCGATGGGTGCCGCGTTTGCTTTTCGGACAACATGCGCAGTCGTAATACCACATCAGAGCCGTTTTTGGCGCTGTACAAGCGCAATTTAAAGGCATTCCAACATCATTTTGCGACCGCCATCGAAACATGGTACACACCATACATCAAGGAAGAGTCAAAACAATTGCATCACAAGACTTGTGGAGTCAAACAATTCCGATTGAAGGTCGCTGACGAAGACCGAACGATTACGGTCGAAAATCGATTTGGTAAATAAGAAATTCACAAAATTTAAAGGAAGTATCCTAAATGATAATTTTGTGAAATGAGAACTATAAGAAATATAAGTGAATACGTTCCCCAGTCACTGGAGATTCTCTTATCATGCACGCCTTCTTACGATACACTGAAGTGTCTTTGGTTGAAGATGCAAGCCATGCTACGGACAAAGTTAATTCAGACTCATTCAGCCTACTTGTTATTCATTATTTAATGCGATTTTTAAGGTAAAATAGGGCTTGAATAATAACTTCCGATATTCTCCGATGCCACTTAGGTTCGAACCAACATATTCTTTACCGTTATATCGGAGGATTAAATACTGCTTTAGGAAGGTGTCGATTACTTCTTTTGCCGTTATAAAGGATGCAGAAACTCAGTTGCATCTACTTTTGATCCCATCTTACCTACGCCAGTAAAGCAAAGTAGCTGCGCCGTAGCTCAGTGATCTCTGGACAGGGTATTGATGCCCTACAAGCCTTACGAATCTACTTCGTTATATTTTCATGATAGGATACAGCTTTTATCCACGCCACAAGCATCGAGAACGTCCATCTACTAGTTCAACTACAAGATTAAAAACTAGTTCATCTTTGTTGAAAAGGGTTCCATTTCAGCATAGACATCTTCAAAAAAATCAATGTTGCTTAAGCCCGTGTCAATGTCTGGCATCGAAATAGAAAATGAGGAAGCCATGACAATTCTATGACTACCCAATTATAACAAAGAGCAACAGCATGCACAGTGACCTTGTTCCCCTATTCAGAATCAAAACCCTGTCGAAAATGCAGTCTTGACTATTTGTTATCCTCACAAACTCTTATTTTGCATACTTTGCAATGCCCACAAATTGAAGCTGGTATTTGTAAGGAACATTTCTAGCAATGCCACAAGATCCGCCAATTCTTCATGTCCTAGTGGATGGCTAATTTATTCATTTTGCGGAAAAGGAAGATATAAGTGTTATTTTTGATATCATCTAAGCAATATGCAAGACGACAAAACGAGCTACATAAGGAGATTCGAGATTTCTCACGTTTTTCCTTAGCTTCGTTCTCCCCTGAATGCTAAACGCTACCACTCCCGTTGAATGTCACAACGTTAGAAATACGAATACCCCATGAAGTACAAAAAGTAAAATGAACATACAGAAGAAGAAAAAGATTTTTCAAGGGTTAGCACTTGTCAGTAGTAACGTTCTAACCATGGTTCTCGGTTCACTACATGCAATGAACCTAAAAAGCCTGTCTGATGGTCAATCTGTATACATTATCGTCACTCCAATCCTGACTCCATCGGACTTGATGACTTTGGAAGCTGACCAAAGAGTCAAGTAATTTTGCATTGATTCTGACCACCTCTGCTTCCTTCAGGGATTTGACTTGCTACTGCTGCGCTGATTCTCACCGCCTCTGCTTCCTCCAACACGAATCTCCATTTCTGCTTGATTTCTGGATTTACTTGCTTCTGTTACGCTACGTCTAACACGAAACTCCACCTTTGTTTGGTTTCGGGACATCAATAAATTCCGCTGCGCTACCTCTGACCACCTCTGCTTGATTTTGGGACTTCAATGAACACCGCCAATCTTGGCATCGATCTTAATCAAAATGCTCTTTTTGGCTTTGTAATTCAAAGATTTTTGGGGACTTCTGGGGCTAAACACTTCAAACAGCTGCTAATACTTCTTCTCTCTTTATTATCCTCAATACTTTAGTCAGAATTCCTGTCCTTTATTTTCCATCCTTAAGTCACAATTTCTATCCTTTTTATAGTGATATGTTCACAACAAACAAGTGAATCATATCAATGGAACATTTCTTCCCAAAAGCGTTTAGAGAAATTTTTTTGTTTTATTTTCCTACTAAAAAATTTTTTTTTCCTGAGACTTTTTACTGAGACTCCATATATATATATATATTTTTTTATTTGTTACTAAGCTTATTTTCAATTATAAACTCAATATTACTTAATACCTAAATCTAATTATAAATGTTTTTATTTTAATTTTATTCATAGTTCTATTTTGTCTCGTCTGATTTTCTTTTAGCTTAAAAATATGAGTACAAATTAAAAACATAACCAAAACAATTTATTTTTATTTTCAAAATTTTTTGTTATTTTATTTATTTATTCATTTACAGTGGATTTCATTAATAACGACCTCGGTTGTAACGACGTTTTGGTTATAGCGACGTCAAACTTAAGTCCCTGGAATTTAAAGCATAATTCCGTAAGAAATTCTTTCGGTAATAGCGACTTCGGATATAGCGTCAATTTCGTGTATAGCGACTTGTTTTTATGAACCATTCATAACAGATTCCTAGAAATCCCATGCGGATATTGCGACTGAGCCGGCGAAGGCACAAAAACCTCATTCATAGATCAATTAAACTTTCTTATCTTTTGTTTACATTCACCAATGGTGCAACAAATGCTTTGTTTGTATGTAGGACTGCTTAGCACGTGTACGAAGTTAAACTTTTGAATCAGTTAGGTAGCAAATTCCAGTGAGTGAACAGTGTTTCTTAAACTTGTAAAAATGGTTCCTTGACGTACATTTACTGTGAAAGAAAAAGTGGACATCATTTCGAGACTGCAAAAAGAAAAAAACAATGTTGATCTGTGTAAACAATTTGGAGTTTCACATTCTACAATATCAACAATATGGAAAAACCGTACTAAAATTATGGAGTGTTTTGAATCAAAATCCCTGAAAATAAAGAAAATTCGTAATCCAACTCATCAAGATATTGAAAATGCTCTTCTAGTGTGGTTTAAAGCTCAGAGAAGCCAAAAAGTACCCATTAGCGGTCCTCTTCTGCAAGAGAAAGCTAATCATTTGCCAGACAGCTTGGGAAAACAAACTTTGAATGTTCAGGAAGCTGGATTTACAGATTTAGACAACGTCATGATATAGTGGTCGGTAAAGTTTGTGGAGAAGCCGCCAGTGTGTCGCAAAATGATTGTGACAATTTGTTGCGAACAGTTTTGCCAAAATTAACTGAAGGGTATACCGACAGTCAAATATGGAATGCTGATGAGACGGGATTATTTTTTAAATTGACTCCCGATAGATCACTAAAATTCAAAGGAGGAAAGTGTATTGGTGGCAAACTATCAAAAGATAGAATAACCGTGCTTGTTGCTTCAAGTATGGCAGGCGAAAAACGAAAATTGGTAGTTAAAGGGAAGGCGAAAAAACCAAGGTGTTTCAAGAATTTAAAAACTTTGCCGGTTGATTATGAAGCCAACAAAAAAGCATGGATGACATCGGAAATTTTTGAAAAAGTTTTACAGAAATGGGACTCTGAGTTAAGAGGAAACAATAAGAAGATCATTTTGTTTATTGATAATTGTCCAGCTCACCCACAAATTCAAAATTTAACTAACATCAAACTGGCATTTTTGCCACCGAATACCACATCAGTTATCCAGCCTATTGATCAAGGTGTAATTAAGATTCTTAAAAACCATTATCGAAGGCTTCTTGTGCAGAAAATGGTAAACGACACTGAAAAAAGTTCTACCCGATTTGCCGTCAATCTTCTCGATGTCATTGAAATGATTACAACAGCATGGGCACGAGTTAGTCCAGATAAGATTAAAAAATGTTTTTCACACGCTGGGTTTGGTAAATTTTCAACTTTAAATACAGCTGATGACGATTCTGATGATGAATTGGACAATTTGCCATTGGCGAGATTATCATCAGTGGAAGCAACAGTTACGGATTGGGAAACTTATATGAATATTGACGACCAAGTTAACACTACTGATAACTTGACTGATAATGAAATTATTGAGTCTGTGCTTCAAACACAAGAAAAGGAGGATGAAGAAGAGGAAGAAGATTGCAATCTACGTGAGATTCCAACAACCAGAGATGCATTATGTGCTCTAACAACGCTCAAACAGTACTGTTTATTTGGTGAAGGCCAAAATAATTTAGATGTAGAAGGAATTATGAAAATGGAATACACCTTACAGCGTGCACAAAATACTAAACTTAAACAGTGCTCTATAACACGTTTTTCACTAACACCCGTGTATAACATAATAAAATAAATGAAGAATAAGTACATATGTACATGACTTTTTGTTATTTCGGATATAGAGACCTCCGGATTAAAGAGGTCCCTCCGCCGTCGTTATAACCAAAATTCACTGTATTTATAAAAAATTGTTTTTATGTCGCCTACACATCAGACTACGTAGCAACATTTTATGCCCATGAGAATTTCTGAATGAAAGTGATCTTCAATTTACATGAATTATAATTATCTTGTTACTGAGAATATCCTTGTACATAATTATCTTGTTACTGAATAATGAGAGAACGACAGGTTTATCCAGATCGGCCCAAGCAAATGGGTTAAGGTTTTTAGTTGATGCGGTTTCTCCTTTTCTCTCTCTTTATCCCTCTCTCTCTCTCTCTTCTCAAATTTATGCAAAAACTTACTTTTATAACAGCTTTTACAATAATATTTTACAAAAAGCTTTTGTTTTTGCTGCTGCCTTTCGATTTATTCATGTAAAATCCAGTCAGTATCTTCAATTTCAAAAATCAAAGGGCATGCTTGAATTGTTTCAGAACAATCTATTTTTCTCGAAGTACATGATGTCGTTCAGTAGTGACTCTCATTTAATTTAATTTCACACAAATGCCAATTACTTAGCATTGATCAATCCATTTTCAATCGAACAGAAATAAATGTTGTAAACATTTAAACTGGTTGACAGATCGTAGGCATTCTGACATTCTGACATTAAGACAGCGCAAGTACATGCTATGCCATTCGTATAGTACAAGTGCAATTGTTGAATGTTATCCAGCTACTAAAAGAGGATTTACTTCGAATCTGAAATATAAGTAATGTTTTTTTTTTAATTTACATAATGTTGGCAATATCGTTCTGCCCACATTGCATATATTATCATTTTAGGTATTGAAGATATTTTTAAGTTACGATTCTTGGAGTTATTCGACAATTTAAACGAAATCGAAAGCGTCTAGAATTGAAAATATGCTGATGATACTTGAAAAATTGACTTCAGACAGTAATACTTTACTTTAGACAAAATTATTGATAACTGCTAACAAAATATTCATAGAAACTGAAATTCTGAATTTCATATAATATTCCAAATCCTACCTGGCAGTCCCAATAGCGAAACAATAAACATTCCAAACACTCACTCATCGAAAAATTGTAGGTTAAAATCAATCCGTGCATGATAGAATAGGGCTAACTTGCTCTGTTTGATAGATAACATTGCGTGCTTCCCAGATAAGGATACTTATTACTTTTCTTGCTTGATTGATTGATAATCATTTAACCGTTTATTGATATGATATCAAGAATCCTTGTTATATTGTTGACTTTAATTGGTTTCGAAACAACTTATGTTAGGTTATTATTAATTAAATCACCATAACAAAAAATTTTCTGACTTGGAGTAATATTTTGTCCTTATATTCATGTATTTTGTGATGCGATTAAAAACTAATATAATATTTTTCTTCTCTTGCAGGTAATATTCCTCCATATTTGGAATTTGTACGTTAATGTACTAGTAAACAAACTTTTAAAGTAATTATAAAAGCGCTGACAGCTTCTAAACTTTTAGTTTAGAATTGAAAATTGGGCTACATGCTTTAATCATAGATTTTTGAAAATATTCTTTATTTGTTACATCTTAAAAACTATTCAATTTATCGAGACTGTTTTAATGAAGCTTTAACATTGACAATATGTTTTTTTGATCGGAATAACTATGGAGAAAAGACTTCCAGTTAATTTTTTGATTTTCTTGGGTAAAAATCAAAAACAATAGGATACTAATTAACTTTATAACTTAAGGATTGGAATTTAAAAAGTTAATTTACACGCATCTTATTTGATTCTAATTAATCCAGTAAGCTGCATTGAATTCGACGGTAAAAGACTTGTGTATTGAAACAATACTCCGTTTTCTTACTATTTCTCACGCTCTATCCGCGTCCAACGCGCTCTCAAAGCGGAAATATCGCAGCCCCGCATCGCGAGTTTATTAGTAGTTGGAATCACCCAAATTGAGTGTTTTCAAAGAACCCATTTCCGTATTCGCCCAGATGCGAACGATTTGGTTTTTCCGTGTTTTGACGCGAGGAGCCAAAAAGAGCAGTCCGACGGCAATCGTCTAACGCGATACACGTTATCCGCGACACACACAATTTGCCTGTTCGGTGCGATCAACGGCTGAGGCGACCACGAATCATTAATTGTACGACTTTTTAGACTGTCGATATTTCGTAGGCAATAAAGTTTTTGTTAAAAATAATTTGTTCTAAATTACTTTATAAAAACCCACTCACACACAAAGTGCCCATAGTGCCACAATTTGTTTCGAATCCAACTTTCTCGCTCTTTGGATCATAGATCAAAAATATCATTTCTTTGCCGTTGAACGATGTAGTCTACAACACGTCTTGCAGGAGAAAGTATTACGCAAATCATTAATATTAATAAAAAAGAGCCGTTTCAGATTCCTCTCAATTATATCCGCCAGACTCTCGTATGAGCCAACAGAAAGCATTGAGTACAGCCTAAGATAAATGGCTCATCATACTTATTTTCAAATAGATTTAATTCCATATACCATGAACATCCAATAAAATAATTCACTCGTTTCACCACAGCAGTTGCTTCTGCGTCAAAATTTAAATTTGTTTCTTGGGCAAGCCATCGATTCAAGCTGGAGGTCTACACTGATTGGACAATGATTTAGACCATTACACTAGTCCTTTTTAGCTTATCAAACGTGGATTTTCCTTGTATGTCAAAATAATCCATCACCGTTACAAATTGCAACACTATCTTCAGTTATTTTGGCAAACCGCAGATCCAAATCAAGATTAATAGAACTCAATCAGTATTCGTTTATAATTGCGGATGGTAATAGTTCCACAGACCACAAAATGACTCGTTGTTTCCGTGACGCTATAGTATACCTCAGATCATGGCATCTCGTTTCTCATGCTTCCAACAATTTGAAATTGGGAAATCTGAGTAGCAATTTATATATTTTCTCATTAAAATAGTAAATTTGTCAATTGAGTCCAACCCGCGCTTCCTAGTCAAGGTGCATCAGTCGTACCTCAACTTTCTTAATACGTTTCCATGTTTCATTGAACCGCTTGACATTGCAGCATTCCTTATTCTCAAGTCATCCTTTTATAAGGTACATTCATTTTGTTTGCAGGCAATTGCTACAGAGTTGCCTTACAACCATGCCATAGTACATGTCTTATCAATGGATTACAATTTGGAGTTAAGTTCTCCTGTATATGCAGCTGGTCTTAAAAATGAGAAAGTCCTTGGAGAAAATTCTCGAGTCCATGGCTACAATGAACATAAGGCTCTGTTTTCATTTTGGCAAATTGTGGATAGATCTTGGAGCACGTTTGAAGCTCCTATCGTTGAGGTATTGGTGCAAGTCCGACTCTGTTTAATGCTTGTAAGGCTCTGAGAACATATTTATATAGCTTCCTCCAAAGAGTTTAGAACTCAATTGGAGAACGCAATTGGAGTTCTTGATACCAAATTGTCAATCCTTGACAAATCGGTATCAAAAACGATCGGTGACATCAATTTCGAAATCTTCAGGTAGGCAACATACACACAACGGACAATTCGGAATACATCCATCAATACGCAACAAATAAAACTTTCTTATTGCTGAGCTATGATTCATAGGATGTACGATTTACCTCTAAATACAGGATTCGAGGAGAAGGAAACGCAGTATACTCTCGAACTTGCAATGCTAAACGGATTCAAACATTTACAATCAAGAGGATTTCGGATAAAACCAGAAGAACACGACAAAAGAAAGAACGCTCAACTCTACTCAACCCGGATTCTGGAATTGCATTCACTTACTACGAAGTTACCACTAATAAATTAAAAATGATGCTAAAACATCATAAGTGCAAGTGAATATTCGAGTCACGCAACTCCGGTTGATACCCCGATCGTCACGTCAAATTTTTTTGTCGTAGGGAGGCGAAGGCTGTTTACGCCCTGAGTGTGGGGGAATGCCAGACGCCTGATGCTTCTGGAATACCCAGTTAACAGCTCCCCTGTCAACCTAATAACTAAGCCTGTAACTGTTTGACATATAACTTCGGGCGAGATCTTTTTTCCCTTCGCCTAGATGCGTCATCTAATTCCGGGAATCTCCTTTTGGAAAGGAAGGGACAGTTAAGCAGTCTAGAAAAGAGATCTCCGATGCCTCAAAGCTCCAGTATAGCTTTTTTCATTGTCAGTACTGTCTGACCATATTATACCGTTTTCAACATTCCTCCGACCATAGTTTCCGCGCACAAATCTCCAATTTCATTGAAAAGGTCGCTGCGCTGCATCTTTTGCAAAAGAAGAATATGTGACAGTCGTCATCCAACTCTCCTGCACAAAATCAAGTCAATTTTGTGCATGTAAGACCGAAAACAGAAGGGTCTCACTATGCATTCGTCTGAGCCACAGCATCAGATCAGGGATCAGACGTCGCTCTATATTCCCTTTTTGTCTTGCTCGCAGGACTGTTTCCAATCGCTGAAAGAGCGTTCCTGGTGACCCATATTCCTTTTCGTCGCTTCTGCGCAGGCAATTACACGTGGAACTGCGCTCAAAACTTCTCCGATTGCATTGATGGTGAAGTAACTGGCTCTCTTAAGCCATACTGCGGTGGCAATTTAGAAATTAACACTGGACAGACATGAAAAATAACCAACACCAGGCTGCCAAGCCATTAAAGCGAGGCAAAAACAGCGGAGACAGAAAGAAAGAAGAACGAATTAAAATCAGTAGTAGTGGAACATATTGTTACGTTTTTGCAAGTGCGTGGCCTTTGCTTCGCAAACTTCAATTTTCTTGTAATTGAAAGACACGAATTAATTTAAAATTTTCTGTTAATTTTATTGAGTCACTCCCATAAACTTTTCAAACACTTCACTTCATTATCACTTTGGTCAATTATCACTTTTCCCAAATCACTCTCAACGTTTTTTATCCGCGTACAAAATATTTCACTTTAACACTATTTGATTTTTACACTACTCTCAACACGCTCTGTCGCTGTTCACTTATTCAACAATACTTCTCCCTCGCCGCCTGCTGTAGTCGCTTATATACTTGATCCAACAAATCCGGAATCTTCCCATACCTTCTATGTGGACCATTCTCGAGTTCACGCGCTCAATCACTTGCACTTGCATTCTTGTACTCAATTCTCGCAATGCGCTTACATAATGGCTTTTTCTCCTCTTCGAGAATGATATATGTACTTGTTCTATTTATTGTTTTGCATCTTGTATTTTGGCCAACTACAGAGGCGTTTGACATTATTCGAGCATGTAACAATATCATAAATAAGGACCATCAAATCAAGTCAGATATTTTTGGTCGAATATTGTTATACTGTGAATACGAATATTGTGTTATCAATTATTAATTATAAATCAGCGATATTCAATCATCAAAAATCAAACGCGGTAAATCTAATCATGCAAAACGCGGGAAGCATACAGAAAGAAATCAAGGCTTCGAACAAAAAAGATGATAAATATATTAGAACTAAAAGAGCTCTAATCTAAAAGAGCCGAATCGGCTACTTCAGATGCAGGTGGCTGAAAAAAGAACAACAGGCGAAATCCTCTGTCGAGACGTAAGCCTTTGCTCTCATCAGTCTAAACGTAAGGCATTGAAACAAGAGTTTAAATGATGAAACAGTCAAAAAACAGGCTGCGAGAGGATTTGAGGCGGTGGTAATCTGTGAGCCTCTTATTTAAAAAATGTGTAAAAATTCTTTCAACAAGCAATTCCCGAATGGAAGGCACATAGCACCGTGGGGACAATACATTCAACACGAATTTCGAAAAATTTTAATTTTTTTATTTTAAAAGCGTTTCAAGGGATTTTGAGCCCCCATTTGCCTTTCAATGTCTTACCTGTCAAAAACTTCTGGGTGTGGTGAGAATGCGTGTGGTCAGAACGAAGATGCTTTTCTATTCAGTTAAGTTTGGAGTCTTTGCGAGATCAGTTTGACTTGTGAGAGTTTTTCGTTTTCAAAATTGTTTAAGAATTTTTTCGAAATGTGAAATGAAAAATGAAATGTGTATGTCGAAATGATGAAAAGTGATACCTCAGAAAAAAAAAATTCGAACATATGATTTGAATAGAAAATCGACTAAATGGTGACGAAATTTTTTTTTCGAGCTTCCAATGACGGCAGTTGTTGACGTTAGTGTTCTGCACCAGAAGATTATGCACAAGAAAGCATTTAAAACACTTTTCAATACCGTTAGTAGGACAAATAAGTGCAGAAGGAAAGGCAAGAGCGAAAATAAAACGGAAACTAACTGGGAGTTGTGCGAACACTAAACAAGCAATGGTAGTGGAAAATGTCGGAGATCACATGCCGGTAAAGCAGGGAAACTCTGGAAATGATTTTTATTTCTGAATAAAAAGAAGCTCATAGTTTTCAATTGTCCAGTTGATTCCAGTGGAATTTACTCCTTGCTATAATAGAGAACAGACAAAAGACAGAGAGGTTTTAAAGTCTACAAGGATGGACAAAGAGGAGTTCTTATTATCGCTTGCAACATATGCGTCACGGCTTTATCGCGTACTGCCTGGAAGGAGTTTAAAGAAGCTCCTTGTTTTATGAGCGCAGAAAAGTGGGGTACCACAAATTATATAACAGGAAAGAAGCATATTGTATTATGTGCCGAAAATGCTGAGGCTCTGGAACACATGCTTAACCACATGCCAAGAACACAAAGGAACATAGTCTTCAAAGAAAGACTGTCAAATCTACAAATTAATTATAGCTTAATGATAGCCTTCCCGTAAGTCAACTTTTTGGAAGCATATTCAAGAAACGCATATGATTCACTAGAAGTCAACTGAAATTGCTGAGAAATAAAGAATGTGTCACAAATGAACCAGAATTAAGTATGCACCAAAATGACAGTAAGTAGGGGAATTTAACCGGTTGTGGGCCGGGTTTCGTTCTTTGCCCGTAACTTGCATTCAAGTATAAATTTTTCGGACTTTTGGATACCAATGGAAAGCTAGAGGAAATAGGTAACCAAAAAAAAAAAAACATTTTTTTTTTAATTTTCCAAAAATTAATTTTTTCTCACAAATTTTGTTAAGAGCTTGTTTGTGGCCCAAAAGAATTTTGTAACCGGTTGTGGGCCACCCCGGAAAATCCACTACAAATGCGAAATTTTGAAGAAAACCCAGAAAAGAAATATGTATAGTATCAAAATTTATTCATCAATGATAGTGGCAAAAAAACATCCAGAAAATGGCACTTTTTCATGAATCATCATCCTCATCAGTTACGCAATTGTTGCATGTAAAATAGCTCTTTGTCGTAGCAGCGCATTTCAAATGCACAAACCGATCACAGCCACCGTTGCAGTTGATGGAATTGGCTTTCGTCAATTTTGGTGGCAGAAGGTCCAAACAGATCAGACAAAAGTCCAAATCTTCTTCGTCAGAAGCCTTCTGCTTCTTGCGTTTGGCCGACGGTTTGGCTTGGGGTGTTGCCTTGCGTTTGGCCTTTTTAATGAGCGTTGGAGCAGCTCGCTTTTTTGCTGCTTTTTCATGCAAAGCAGCAACGGTTTCCGGTGACGTTAAAATGCCGCTTCTTATTGGCTTTCGACCGCGATTTGATGATTTTTTGGGTGAAGCGGCTTGTAAGGGGCCAATTTCATCCAAAAGACAGCTAACAGAAGTCGATTGAGATGACGGTCCAGGTGTTGTGAGCACAACCTCCTCACGTCCAACAAATGGCCCAACCACGATTTGACGCTGATCCTCTTCAACGATGGGCCCCTCAGCGGTAACCTCTGCCTCATTCGGCTCAACGGCTTGAACAAAATTGGCATCACAAAAAATGTCCGAATCGTATGGACATATGCGGGTCGCTCTAAAACCAGACTTAATCACGTTAGGTGTCGAAGCCAGATCAAGAGCCTTACACGCTAGGCCAGCAATTTGACGGATTTCCAATACCTAGAAACATATCAAACGAAATCAGTTGAAAGCTGGAAAAACAAGTTTTAAGAAGAGTGTTACCCTGTTTGCATTGTTTTTCTGCCAAGCAGAACACTGAGACTTGTAATAAGCCTTCACCGGTCCAAATCTGTAATCTGTGACTGCAGTGCGGTGGAAAAGTGACGATATGAACGCCACTTTCAACGGCCATGTCAATGGCTTCTACAGACAAATGTGAACAATGATTGTCCATCAAAGGAATCACCGGCGAAGCGAGCGATGGTTTCGCGAAGGCGATGAAATGGCGCATATAATGAACAAACTCTGGCTGACATATCCAACCTGACTCGTTTGCATAACCGGCTGTTCCAGATGA
Organism: Stratiomys singularior; assembly: GCA_954870665.1. NCBI lineage: Eukaryota > Metazoa > Arthropoda > Insecta > Diptera > Stratiomyidae > Stratiomys > Stratiomys singularior. The sequence continues at coordinate 35,365,114 of OX940879.1, forward strand.
AACATTGTCCAAGAAGCTGCTCTGCATTTTTTTCCTCGGAAAAAGGAAAAATGGTGGAATGCTGTTGCCGGCAGCACTCACTATCAATGCCATCGTGACCATTGTTCCCCTTTCCGCAGATTCCATTTTTCCCACGCGACGCATTCCCATCAAAGCAATCACTTTGCCTATTTTCGATGGCACGGTAGAGAAGCCACTCTCGTCCATGTTGAAAATTTGGGTTGCCCCAAAGTCATGCCCCGAAGACATAACCGAATCGAAATTTTCAAAAAACCGATTGACATTGGGTTTACAAAATGCTTTGGCGCGATTCATTGAGGTTTGTTCAGGTGTGCGTAATACAAGTTGGGGGTGACGTTTCATGAACTATATAATACCAATGCCATGGGGCCATCTTTTCATCATCACAACCTTCTGGGCAAACATCCATTTTTAGGCGAGCTGATATGCTAATTCACGGAGCTCGGTGATGCTGAGCCCGTAGAAATGACCAATGCATTTCAATATGTATTGGAGGAGATCCTTTTCTTATCTTCTTGTTGAAAATCTGTTGAAAAATTAGAGAAAAAAAAACATTGAAAAAAGTCTCATGTGTTAGTGGAAAGTGAAAATAAATAAATTCCGGAGGTATTTCATCAATTCACCATCTTGTACGGCAGAAATGTCGTCAAATTCGTCACCAACTTTCTTCAGATGCCGCGTAATACGTAAAAATGCACAAAAAAATGCATAGTTATCGATATTTAACGATATCACAGTTATCGATAATTATCAATTAAATTCCCATCCCTAATTTGCCCACAACTGGTTACAAAAGGTGGCCCACAACCGGTAACGGCAGCCATCCCTTAAGTGACTGGCAAAATTCTCGTGGCGAAAAATTTTGAGCAAACTCGATATAAAATCTAAAAATTTATCGCAAACACTGCATAAAAATGCCTAACACTCACCTCTTTGCAATATTTCACTTCGCTTTATCACACTCACAACATCTTCAGAAATTACATAATTGTAAATTTTTTCGTCAATATTTTTCGTTTGGTTGTAGCTGCGCATCAAATGCGTCCTTTCACTTCGGTGTTCGCACCAATACTACCTACTGTCAATGTACACGAAACCTCATACTCCGATCCGCAATATTTGGTAAACGTCAAAAGATACAAGGGGTGGCCCACAGCCGGTGATGGCTCACAGCCGGTTACAAAACGAGTATTAAATCGGTATTAGATACACTTCGTGGATCAACGATCCACGAGGCTTGGCCCTCAACAGAATCTTGTTTGCACAAAACGGACGATATGGATGAAAAAGAACGCATCATCTTCCATATACTTTCCATTAGTATCGAAGCAGTATCGAATCGTTAGCTCAGAAAGCACAACCAGTAGACTGTCCCTTTCGAATGAAATCCTGTCACTTGCAGTATTCTCTAAGAAGTCGATGAAGGCTCCAAGGCGGGATAGTGAGTAGATACAATAATGCTCTTCACATTTATCAGATACACCTTCCTCAAGTTACTTTGGAGCCGCAGGACCGTACTTTCACTCCAGCCTTGAGATCGAAGGAAGTAATCAATAACGTTTGCTTTGTTATTTAAAGTTAATACAAATGATACGGATTCAAGCTTGTATAGAAATTTTTGAAACATAAATGAAATTTATATGATGTATGAATAGCTTGGCAATTTCATTTTCAATTTCAAAGTATAAAAACAAGCCAGCAACCCGTGATAAGTAAAAAAGAGAATATCACTGTTACCCTTATTCAATTTGTTATATAATTTAAATAATTAGATAACCCACGATTAATGGTTTGTCCCAATCATTTTGTAAAATAAGAAGAATAATAAATCATCAAAAAACCCGCACTTATAACAGACATTCAAGGATAATTGCTCCTCAAAACATTCGTCCCAAAAAAAATTATTCAAGTTGTTGTCAAGTTATTTTGAACACTTAGTTGGAATTTCTTTCTTCTAAAATGAATTACTCATCCCACACTCCTTTCTTGAACATCTGATGGAATCTACAGTTCATCCGTGCAACAAAAAATTAATCTTCTACTTGAGTTCACTGCGAGGACATTCTGCTACAGAGAGATCACAAATTTGTTCGCATGACGAGACACATCTCATTTGTTAGTTCCAAAAATATTAAAAAATCCCAACACCAACTTTCTTGCTCGCATTCATCAATCAGTGACCCGAACATGGAGAATTTTTTTCGCGACAAAAAAGGACACTGAAAGGTTAATTTTAATGGAAGTCTCGAATGTATCTAAATTGAGAAACCATAATGTTGATTCGATTCCTTTTCAACTGGAGAATTGATTTACCATCAAAAAGTAATATTTCACATCAACTACATGCCTGAATGTGAAAATGGCGGATTTACAGTATTGTTGCGCCCATTTTAGTTCAACCCTGCCTACGTCAAAGTATGCAAACGTTTCCTTAATGGCAATTTCTTATGGTAGTAACAGACTTACTTACCCGCTTCTGAATGCCATATTGGGTACATTAAAGTAAATTGTTGCAACGTGTACCGGGGATTGCTTTGATAGCTTGTAAGAAGCTTAAATTAGCTTTGATGATGGCAGTAAAGTACAGCTAAGATGTTTGAGATTCTCTACAAATAGGTTAACGATGATAATTCATCTAATTTCGTTCTGTCATGTTGTTTTTTGAGAAGTTAGTCAAGTAACTCTTAGCTGACTACTTGAATATAAGCTGTCCGCGTACAACACAATCATTTATCTACCAAATACGAAAAAGTTACAGAAAGAACTTTGCTGGAAATAAGGCACTCAACTTCAACGATGTCATTTAGAGTGTTACAAGTTTTTGCAATGCTATTAGGAAATTGAAGACGAAGATTTTCGAAACTTATCATAAGGAGTGCGCTACTCGAGTTATTTCTGAATAAACAGCAGTAATTCAATAAGTCCTTAGAAAATCCACAACGCATCGCTTACAGCATTGAAATTTATAATAACCATTGTAGACCACGTGACAGCTGTCAAAGCGTCAATTAATTCTCTTTCGCGATGTAATTTTCTAAGTAGATTAGGCACTCGTTCATTTATACGTTTGTTAAGTAACGAGTTTCAACTCAGTGATAAATGAAAGCAGCATGAAGTTCATAGCGTTTGTGTTTCAATTTTTGAAATTGGTTAAAATTGAACAGATGAGTTATGTGCTATATGTTCTGAAAAGTCATTGGCCTGGCAATGAAAAAAAAAGATGTTTTTAAATAAAGAACAACTTTATTCTTCGAGATAATCTCCATCTATGAAGTGCGCTTAGTTAAACGATCTTTCAACATTTTGATGCTTTTCTTATAGTGCTCCGCGTCAAGTCTCTCGAAATCGACATTTGTTTCATACCCTAGTACGATACTACTAATTAATGGGGTGCTAATGAAGGTGAATTCGATAGCTGTTCAACCACTTCGTAACGTAATTCCTGAAATTTACTGATCGTATAGCGAGTGGATAGAGCTGGAGCTGTCTTGATGAAACAAAATTTTTTTCTGAATCAGGTCGTTCAGACTTGATTCCGTTTTTCATTTGATCCAATAATGCACAGGAACATTGTCTGTCGATTGTTTTTACATGTTGAAGATAGTCTATGAAAATTATACCACGTGCTTACTGAACTTTGCCAGCTGATTATTAAGTCTTTGGGAGATTCCTACGGCATTCATCAGGCAATAATCATTCCGTCAACATGTAGCGGGACTCAGGCTTGTAGTGATGAATACTTGCTTCGTCCATTGTCAGAAATCGTGTCGAATGTTCCTTTTAATCTTGGCGAATCAGCTCCCAATTCCACTGTGAACGAGCACGCTTAGCTTTCTGATCCATTGTTGTGAAAAGTGGAATTAATCTCTCGCACAGCTGTAATCTTTTAGATGTCCATGATGTCAGTAATCTGACTTAATTCAATTCTGTTATGATTCAAAATAAGATCAGTCATTTTATTTATCTTTTCCGATATTGCTGCCTCATTTGGCCTTCCAGATCTTGAGACATTACTGATTTCCTTTACAACAAAATTCTGCAAACCAATATTTAATGGTTGAATATGGTGAAGAAGATGTAATCTAACAATTATTAAGTCATGCCTTTCCTTGCAGCGTATGTTTTGCCATCAAAAAACTATGTTTTATCATAACAAGGGAATCAGTTTTTCCGTTTCTTACAAAAAACTTAGAGGTAACGTCACTTCGACAGCTCTTTCTTGTCCAACCAAATGTCAAAGAGTTTTGACAGAATCGAAGTAAACATTAGTACTCCATAAAAAGCTCATACATTTTGAGACACCATCTCTATTTCAGACTAAATACAATTCAGCTTCTCTATAAAATATATAATGAACTATAAAATTAAGAATATAATATATAATACGGCTAGATTGTAACTGAGAGAATCGAAGATTCGACAAAAAATTAGTGAATTGTTTTTAAATGATTGGCGAATAATGATTATTTAATGATCATCACAACGTTTCGTTTGGCATAAGAAACCGGTGAAGACTAAAATTTGGTGGAATGGGTACAACGTTAGCCCTTAAAGGGAGGCCTAAAAGCACTCATATGGTGAACTTCGCAGCTATATTGTACTTGTCATAAGTAACACTACCTTCCACAATGGTTTTGAGCCATTATAGCCCGAGAAGAGACTTTTTCTCTATTTCTTCTAGTTATTTCGCTTTTGGAAAAGCAAAGAAAAGGAAAGAAAGAAAAGGCTATTGTTTTTTAGTCTTGAATTATAAATGTATATTTTCGATTTCCTTCCCCAGTGCCAATTGTTGTTCCCAATAACAAGGTCCTTGCTTTCATTTTCGTACTATTGACGAAAGTTGATTTCATTGCCTAAGGATTTACAGTGACATACTCTCCATCGTGGAAGAAATCGTTGAATAAAAACGATCAGAAACTGAGTTCAATACAAATCAATTTGACCGTGCCTTCCATTGAACTCTAGCATTAGATCGTTAAATCTACGCGACCTATTTCACACAATCCTCGTTTATTCAGGCTTATTCTTAGACTATGACTCTTTCATCGGGAAAGGAATTATCGAATTCATTTTTGCATTAACATATACAAGTTCACGGACTGTTCAAGAATAAACAAAACTGGTTGTGGCATATTTAAGATCTTTTTGGCATTTCATCTTACATCCGTCATAGACGTTGTGTCAAAATTTCATGACATTTGTATGAATAAAACGCAAGTTATTGTGCTCTAAGTGACAGTACTTTTGTATGATCGGCCGAAAAATGAATTTTGAACAGAGAGCGAATATTAAATTATGTTTTAAACTCGGTAAAACGGTGGCCCAGACGCATAAAATGATGCAAAATGCTTATGGCAGTGAGTATTTATCCCGTATTTTTATCTTCGAGTGGTTTAAGCGTTTTAAGGCTGGGATGAGCAGGATAACGGCGAACGTTCTCCTCGTCCAAGATCAGTTGTGAACGAAATGAACGTTGAATTTTTGTGTGAATTTATTAAAAATCAGCCAAAATCCTCATTGAGTAACATGAAAATGGAGCGTAATATGTCCCGTTTTGACTGAGAACTTGGGCTTGAGAAAGATTTGTGCACGATTCGCTCCTCCCAAGCTGACCGAGAATAAAAATTGCTTCGCATTCAACATTGCAAAGACAAAAAGATTAAATGGCCCGAAACTACCGAAAATCCATTGTAAATTGAGATCTGGTGTTATCTTGATCCCGAAACTAAACGACAAAGTGCCGTATGGCAGCATCCGAATGACCCCAAACCCAAAAAATCGCGTTTGGAGAAGTCAAATCAATATTGATTTATTTTACCATTCCAAGGGGACTGTCCACAAAGCATTCATACTACAAGGGTTAATGCTATGTTTTATCGTTGTGTTATGATTTGACTTTTGAAGCGTTTGCTTTCGCAAATACGTCGTGTTCGGCCAGAATATCGTGAATGTGGAAGTTGGCGTTTGTTTCATGATAATACTCCGGCTCATCGTTCAATGTTGTGGCCAATTTTTTCATAAAAAATGGCATTCCTTCCATGAACCACTCGCTGTTTTCGACTTCTTTGGTACGATCTGACTTTATTCTGTTCGGAAAATTACACTTTGCCATGATAGGAAAGCGTTTTCCGAACATTGAAGACTCCAAAAGTCAACGACCACCATTCTAAATGATTTCAAAGAATGACTTAGATAAATCTTTTGACACGCTTATAGACAGTGCAAAGTGCTGTACTGTAATGCCGAAGGGAACTACAGGGTGGGCCATCTAACGTTTGCATTTTGACCTACTGTTTATTTAGAGAATGACAGCTCAAATGTCATTACTTCCAAAGTGGTGAGTCTTCAGCGCAAACTGTAAGAGATTTGAAAAAAAAAATTCCATAAAAATGAGTGGCCTTCAAGGCAGTTTGTGGATCAATTTGTGAATCGTGTTCAAGAAACTGGATCGTTGGTGGACAAAACAACCCGTTCCTGTTCTCGTGCAGTGCGCACAGCCGAAAACATTGCTGCTGAAGCCGAAAATGTCCGTGAACATCCATCAACTACAACTCGTCATCGTTCTCACGAATTGAACATTTCACGCACCTCCCTGAGGAAAATTTTGCATAAAGACCTCGGTATGAAGGCTTACAAAGTTCAATTAGTCCAAGAACTTAAGCATAATGACCATCCGTTGCGTTTTCGGTTCGCCCAATGGGCAGAAGATCGTTTGACCAAAGATGAGCATTTTCACCGAAAAATCGTCTTTTCAGATGAAGCCCATTTTCACCTCGGAGGCTATGTCAATAGGCAAAATTGTCGCATCTGGGGGTCGGAAAATCCACACGTCACCATTGAGCAGCCAATGCACCCACAAAGAGTTACGGTTTGGTGTGGGTTTTGGTCCGGCGGCATCATTGGGCCATTTTTCTTCGAAAATGAGCAAGGAGCCGCCGTTACGGTCAATGGCGAGCGTTACCGTGCCATGCTCAACGAATTTTTGTTTCCAAAAGTTGAAGAGTATGACATGCACGACATTTGGTTTCAACAGGATGGCGCAACATGTCACACAGCCAACATGACAGTCGAACTTTTGCGCACCGTTTTCGAAAATTGGCCACCTCGGAGCTGCGATTTAACCCCGTTGGACTATTTTTTGTGGGGAACTGTCAAGGACAAGTGTTACGCTAATCATCCAGAGACGATTGATGCCTTGAAACACGAAATCGAAGTTGCCATTAATGAAATTCGAGCCGAAACAATCGAAAAAGTGCTTGAAAATTGGGTTGACCGAATGGCGTACTGTAAAGCCAGTCATGGCAGTCATATGAACGATATCGTTTTTCATTCATAAATAACAAAGTTCAAGCTTTCCAATAAAAAAGAAAGTTTGGAAGAATAACCATTAGTCTTTTTTTTATAGCCGATTCAAAATGCAAACGTTATATGGCCCACCCTGTACTTTGAATTAAATAAATAAATAAGTTATCTTCATTCTTAACGAGTCCGGGAACTTTTGAGACACACCTTGCATCTCTGTAGTGTCTATTAAAGACACCGATCCGTATATCACTCATGTTGTGTGTCAATATCTTCGATTGCACGACTCACTATTTGTTCGACTTATTTTTCATAAAGTCAATGTGTTTTTTATGAGCTCCCACCTTTTTCCTTCAAACAGGATTCGGAGTCCATTAGTGTTCCCTTTAACTTCGTAATGAGCTTTCTGTGTACATTGAAGACTACTCGAGGGTTACACTGGTAGTTGTGGAACCCATATAATCTTCGGTTTGCAAGGGTAACACTGACCGCAAAAATCATTTCCTTTCCTCGTCGTTAATGATGGGTTAGTAATAAGTTAATAATAATAATAACACCGCAGGACGATAATCTTCAAAGATCCGTGACTTAATCAGCTCATCTATCTCACATAAAGGAGCTTATCAAATACCAGAATATATCCCCGGTGAATGCGACCACAAAACGAGTCACAAGGATATTACATGCCGTTTTACCTAGCAAGACCAGCCACTACGTTTTGCATAAAGGTCTACATTTCCGCGCTTTTGATAAATGTCTCCGGATCGGGAAGTACCAATTCACGTCGGGTTCATTGAAATCTCAATTCTGGTTTCGTGGATAATTACTTTGAACCAGATTGCCCCACTCTACTAAGTTTCAGTTGAATATTTGTCCAAGTTTTTTTCCATATGCCACGGATAGTTTTTGGGTGTTGCGTCTGCCCGAAATCTTCTCTTAAGTCGCTGTATCATACTGCCCATACGTTCTTTAAGAAGTCTACACGTCGTAATACTCGCCAGTTCCGCCATGTTTTGTAGTACATTTGCATAAACCACCGGTTTGTTTGACGAACATAACACAAAGATGAGATGTCTGCGACTGGCTTAATTTATGCAATTATCCTGCATTCCGTATGGAATACTTCCTTAGTTTCATTTCCTTATGATCTATTATCATGCGACTTAGAAGTATTTAGTCTGTCACTTTTTCAGTTGCCTTCCTTGGTGTATATAGGTTTAATACCCTTCCTTTACCCGAATATAGCTATCAAATACCTTATTTTGAATGGCCTTAAACTGAACCACCAGGGGACCCGTCAATGACTAGCATAGCTACAATGTGCCATCAATTTTTAAACAGTTGCTTCTGTAATACTTGATACAGTCTAGAAGCTCCTCTATATGAGTTTTCTCGTCAGTTGAGTTCTCTAGCCTTCCATCAAGAGGCACTTTCTCAGGTATAAACCTGAATCTAGAACCTCAAGCAGGTTACCGGAGATGAAAGTAGAAACGTGTAACACGGCGCCATTAGGTTCATCAATACATTTTTTTCATTCACGGTCTGAATTTCTGTCGTGAGATTTTCTGGTGTCTCCTCATTTAATATATGGGCTTTGGATCTCCCTTTTCTTGCGAAAGTAAGAGAAACATTTCCGGTTTCTTCCCGTTCCATGTTAGTTTATTTTGATCTTCTCTTGGAGTGAAATTTTTTAACCAGTTAAGTGTGTTTGACGACTATATCCGTCACGGAGATGTGGCAGAGTCAGAAGTTTTTGGTAGATCAATTTTTCCACTTTCACTTGCAACATTGTAAGTGATTTATACCCTTGCTAAGCTAACTCAGCGAAGACTCATGGGTGCGGAAGTTCTGATCAAATTTGTCGAATATCTCGAAAGTGAACTAATATTGAGAAAGGTGGAAAGAGCTCAAGCTGGTTTCGAACACGCATCCCTGCCGCTTCTCGTCAGGTGCCAACAGATGCGTCCCGGCTCTTTAGCTCTTTCCACCTTTCTCAATGTGGCAGAGTTTTGTGTCATGACGATTATATCCGTTATGCGTAAAATTTTGTTACAATTTAATATTTAAATTGTAATTTTGGCGAAAACTAAATTTTATTCGTAAATTTTTACATGTTTAAAATGTTAAGAGGTCAAGACTAAATGAACATTATAAATAATTTGAATTGGATTCATAACTTCCTCAGAGCTAGCTCGTAAACAGTGGAGTCAAACTGAATCTTTCATTATCCCGTTTTTCATTTTGATGTGCCAAAACCAAAAAAAAAAAATACATTAGATTTTCTATCTTTGGTGATTTCTGGAAAGAGTTCATGTCCGCTATCACTCCTTTTTTTACTGTTTTTTTGTGTAAACAGTTACCGTGCATACATGCTTTAGAGCAGACAATTATTTCCGTTCATTAGGTATAAACATATGTTCATATTAAGCGACTATGTAAATATTACTAACCAAATTGTTCCTTTTCTAAAATAAAGTCGTCTTTTTGACCAAATATTTCAACAGCGCCACTTACTCTGTGTTTGACGACTATACCCGTCATCACTTGGTTATCGTGACACACACTGGTTCTCGGTTGGCCAGAAAGTCGCCACGCTTAACTGGTTGACAGACTAATAGTTGATCGGTCCCTCCAAGAACTGCTTTCGTCGGGATTGATCCTACGATTATCGTTGGAAAGCAGTTATGAAACTTGAATCGGGTCTCGGACACGATTCTTTCCGTGACGGTACCATGTTTCATAATATAGTTTCAAGAAATACTTCGCCGCTAAAAGAATACTTCGCCAACAAACTTACTGGAATATAAATCGAATATTCACATGACCCTCGAAAGTAAATGTTATTCTCCAGATATTCAATTTATAGGGTCAGCATGGTGCAAAACGATTTGTTGGAATACCTTGCCACAAATATCCGTTTTGACATCGACAAAATGTGACCACCCTTTCGGGTCTTCAAAATAATGTCACCACGCTACTCTTTCCTTTAACAAATGATTTTGATCCATCTTACGATCTTATTTATAATATAACAAAAATTCAGACAACACTCCGATTAAAACAACAACAAAAAGACAATAACAATGTCTTAACGAGCCCTTTGTTCTTGATGGCGTAGTAGAGTATTCACCATTTGTGCAACAGATGTCACATGAATCTCAGTAGTGACATTTGATTTGTGTTTCTTATGTCTTGGAATATCAACGAACTTGGTTGAGATAAGGACTTTCGAAATAATTATCAATTTCATTAGTAATCCTGACCAGACTCGTTGCTTTGGTCTTGGACTGAGATGAATCTAAACAGCCTTACGGCTTTTCCTTTTTAATTTGTAGAACACCTATAATCGCAAATATTTCGCAAATGAAGAGTGGTTCTCGCGAGTGATACGAGTTATGTTGGCTTCCAAACGTCAATTGAAGCTGGCTTATCCTGAAGACCAGAGACTTCGTCTAATCTCAACTCAAATAATTTGTAGGGGTGATATCACACGAGCAGGGCTGCCAATTCACTGGCTCAAAACGTGAAATAAGGCTCACACTTAACTGATTTCTCAATAAGTCCATCACTGTATGCGAAGTAGCGCCGTCTTATTGAAACCAAAGTTCACCGACACCACAGGCTTCAATTTTAGGCCTTAAACCATTTTGTATGGTTCAAACCAATATCGTTAGGTAAAATTCATCTAGTTGTTTCGTACGACAAACCAAGCTGTTGAGAACGACGTCATGGTCCTTAGCCACACTAATCGGTCGAGTATTATTCAAAAATGTATGCTGGTTTTCTAATTTGCGGATATTGGCTATAGTGGATTCAGTAGGTCGACAATGCATACCACACGTTGCTCTAAGAGCTCAAAAAACATTTCTCACAGAACGCTGATTCTCGTAATACATCGGAACAATTTGCACTATGATTTGTCGAATAATACTTATAAAAATTACATTACAGTTTGACAGGAGTCACACGTGATCGGTCAAAAAACGCCCCCTATTTGAATTTCTCCTAGCCAGTTAGTTTAGTTTCCTTTTTATGTTGCTAGCAGCACTTTGATTGTGTCTTTTCTAGATGCATTTTGGTTGACTGATACAGCTCATGGTAGCCCATTCGTAGGTTCATAAATCTTTGCAATTATCTAAACTGCAAATTCAATAATTTACTGCACGGTTTTCGGGGAAGCATTGCACACACACGTCGATAACTGAACTCCGAATAAAACTAAGTGGACGGTGTTGTGTGTTGACGGTTGTGAATTCGACTTGCAACCATCAGTCGCACGCTAGATGGCAAAGTTTTTTTTTACTTCGCCAACAATAAAAATTCCGTTTGTCCCGACCGGCTGTATCGATCCCCGCTATCTTTTTGCTTACCGCTTGTCCGTTTTGTTTTATTCTTTCGTGTGCAATGCTGTTGGTATTACCTCACTTGAGAGGTGAATTGTAACCATTTTCGATCTCTTGCTGGGATTGCAACAGTTGAGGGCTGGATTCCAACAAATGCTTCAGACGGGTTGCTTTATGCAGGCTTCCGTTTGGGAAACTATTTGGGCATGTCTCGAATTTAAGGTTTTATATATACAATTGATAGGAGGTATTGTATATTTTCAACAAAGATCCGTATTATTGTGATAACCGCTTCCATAAAATTGATCGGGAACAACTGGCAGTTTCTGCTTATTTCGATTGATTTCGAAATCGTGATTAGCTCACCGGATCTTATCTTCGTTTAAATTTTTTCAAGTAGGGTTGTTGCTCGGTCAAACTCTCCGAAAATTGGAGAAGATGGAGGCGTTCTTCACTATGCGTTTTCCATAACCCGTCTATCCTTTGGAGCTTCGTATCCCTGTGTAGTCCTCTCCGACTGAGGTCGCTTGTTGTTGACAATGTTGACTGAAGACGGGATTCAAAAATGTCGTTCTCTCTCTTATATCAGAATCGTTGAAAACATGCGGGCTTAGCCTTTACTACTTGAAATCTGTATCTCGCCTCGTGAGGGGGTCTGTTGTGAATAATTACATTGTGTCTGTCTTCTTTATTCCAGCTTTATGTTGCAACAGCTAACATTCATTTGTTTGATGTTGGTGGTAAGTTCCATTTTAATGGAACTATCAACTACTTCTCTAGTGGCATACTTCATACTTTATTGTAATTCGTTCACAAGGATGCGAAACCATATATGTCGTCTAGAACACTAGCAGGTGAGCTCATTTGCTTGAAAGTCTCAGTGGTAAGCTTACTCGCGGTTTCCGACATTCTATTTATCTATTTCAGAAGAAGGAGGTGCATGAAAAAGTAAATACACGGTTTTGTAAGAATACACAATCCCAACTTTTAGGCGCTAATCTTATAGTGCTGAGAAATATCTAATACATATGAAAAATTTCATAAAATACATTATACAAACCTGCTGTTTAATTATTTGTTATAAATTGCCACTCACATTGGAAATGACTAATACTTGTACTGCACCCTAAATTGTGCTACAAGTATTACACGTAATATTTGAGAACTGATGTTTATCGTGAACTCATATGCCTCACAAAGGAATCATTAACTTGTTCACAATAAATCCAGGACACGATACACCTCTCCGTATACTAAACTTTATTCCCAAATTAAATCCACTCAATGCTGATTCACTAGCGGCACATATGATGCAGATTTTATCATTCACCACAACCAGAAGTAATTATTTTCATGAAATGTTTATACAATGGCATATTACCTCACATCGCGCTGGGGTAATTTAGAAAATTGCGGAAACACAATATTTCCCACCCCAAATGAGTGCTTGCATTCTGACTAGCAATATTTTTCTTCCTTGTTCGAACTTTGCTACACATACGAGTATAACAATTGGTGCAAGCACATGGACATGAGTTCCCTATGACCCTGATATACCACCCGCTGTAGTCATCCACACAAGTCCAAGTATCAACGCGCTATAATTATTAAAGTTTCGTCAGGGTTAATGGTAAATATCGTAGAAATAATTTAATGATGTTGCTGTTTTCGATTCGCCCGCAATCGTCTTCGCCAACATCATTATAATCCATTCGCTGAAAGGTCTAGTGGAAGCAGGCCACCCACTAATGTACAAAACTACCCCCAACAACCGCCATAACTACCAGTGGAATACGCGGCACTAGAAATTGATGTTTGGCATGGTGCCAGCAAATGAACAGGCGCGCGTATGTAATATGTGTAGGTACCCGTTCATTTATAACACCTTGCGCTCTTTGGGGTGAATGTATGGAAATTGTGCATTGTCCAGTAGAATGAGCAGCATTTTGGAAATTCAAGCTTAAAATTATGGCAAGTCAAGGATGGAATAGAGTTTTCACATATGAGCGGTTCATCATCCTGAATTTGACTTAATATGTGTCTAGAGCAACACACAGGATAACCATATCGGAAGTTATACGCTGGATTTTAGAGATAGGAGCTTGATCTTTAAGTGGTGTTCTATTAAATTTTTATTAGGTAGTTCTGTTCAGACCGTCTCGTTAATATGTCTTTCAAATCATCAAGGATTTTTTCTAAATATGTATCCAGACTAATAAATCCGTCGAGCTAAAAAATGCACTCAGATTTAAGATGGCTTTTCTCATCTAGTAGGTGCGTAATGTCAAATATTGGGTGTTTTTAGTCGCGTAAAACTTCAAGTTGGCAGCACCTTAAGAAGTAACGTAAGGTGTGACAGCTGTCATGCCTTTTATGATTAGTTTGGTTTGACGTTTTGTGATAAATGGTTAACGTTTGAGCAACTAATGCAAATTGTGCATATTTATTTCGAAAAAAAAAAACGGTTCTATTCGAGAAATTTATACTCATTCCGTCAATGTTATGGCCGACATAAACAGCCATCAGAACAATTAATTCGATAAGTCATGGATCGTTTCCGCACTTTGCTTACTGTCACTAATAATTTATAACCATCCATATATATCGATCGTACAGTGCATAATGAAGAAGCCATAGCAGCTGTAGACCGTAGTTTTGATGTAGACCCATGTGAGTTCATTCGACACGACCGCTTATAAAATCCAACTCGTGCAGAAATTGAAGCCGGACGTCCACCGAGCACAGCGGAGATTCTGTGTATGAGCCCACGAACAAATTGCAACTGATCTCGAATTTCTTAAGAAAATTATGTTTAGTGGTGAGAGTAATTTCTGGGTGGGAGGCTATGCAAGAAAATAACTGCCAAATTTTCGATGAGCCACTACAGGCGGTTGTCCAAACGTCATTACATCCGGAGTAAATCACTGTTTAGTATGCTTTATAGGCCGTCGGAATCATTAGTCTGTATGTTTTTGAAAATGCGGCTGAGAGTAACATTCCAGTCAATGGTGACCGCTATAGAATCATTTTCTCTTTCGGGAATTGATTCATCGTAATTCTGGGGAGTTCTGGTTTCAACAGAACAGCGTGACATCCCATACAGCTCGTGCAACCATGGAGTTATTGAAAGAAGTATTTAATAAGCGTGTAATTTCTCGTTTTGGACCTGTGAACTTGCCTTGAAGATCTTGTTATTTAACACTGCTGGACTATTTCTGTTGAAAATACGACCAATCACTTGTCACGTCAACAAAGAAGAAGCATTTTACTATTTAGAAGACAAAATTGGCCCCATTTTGGTGAGGTACGGCCTCAATTATTGGTTAGAGAAGTTGCGAATTGGGTCTCTCGTTCGGACTTCCTTCACGCCAGTCGTGATGCTCATATGCCCAAAATTATACTTAAGTTGAAAATTGAAAATTATCTTTCCAATGAAACCAATTTCACAGCAATCAAAACAATTTATTTGTATTTTATTTTATTTCAAAGTTTTATTTCTGGAGATTGGATTCCGTGGAAATTGCAGCTATAGCAAGACCTCTAGGATGGTTTGATGGGCATTTTTCTATCTAACCGGTGAGACGTACGAAGAATCACTGGATTCGACTGAGTCCTCTTCCGACGAGGCGTTGGCGCTTATATGGATGTTCATTGAGGTTCAGGATATTGGACGACTACGGCAGCGCTTCTGTGATTCACCTTGGCTGTGCGCGTAGGTTTTCCGCTTCATGCGGTCATTGGCTACTTCAATGCGAAACGCCATTGAATCCAATATACTCTTACTGTCTCATAAGTCCGTCATTTCCTCATGCCGTCGCTATATACTCTATCCATGCGACAATGTTGGACAGAATGAGGAAATCTGTCACTCGCATAGTCCTTTCAATAGTTCGTATTTTGAAACGATCATTCTGCATCATTAAATCGAATAAATCGACTGCATTCATACTCTCGCAGAACAAACGAACTACTTTGCTTTCTCTTCGACACGGATTCCAACAATGGCAGCCAAATTGACAACCTTGTTGTCATACCAAGTGAGTGGCGGTAGTGAAAATGACTTCGCCGTTAGAACTGAAACGACGCCCATGGGCAGATATCGTTTTTTCGTCTGGTAGTGGTGGATTGACGAATCGATAGGCAAAAACGGTTCAAGCTGCGTTAACTCGTCAATTTCTTAAAATTTTACGCAATTAGAACGACGGGAAATAGTTTTCGGAACACAACTTGTGCTTCACTTCCTCCTTCGTGACTCGTTTCGTTAGTTCAGAACCTATTGTAGAGCTAAGACAAGGAAATCATACAACAGTCTACTCTTTTTTTTGACGTTTTCGGCAAAGCTTTCTTTTGACGTTTGAAAGAGTAGTTTCACTTGCAAAAAGTTTGGTGTTTAGTAAGTTCATAGAGGTATATACCTCTATGAGTAAGTTAAAGGCCACGCACCTGGATAAGCTCAACACTTAATAAGAAGTGGGATAACTCTAGTAAAAGTGAACACGATCGAACACTTTAATTTTTAAAAAAGTGAGTAAGTTGACAGTGAACTTGTGGACAGTGAAATTATTCAAAAAAAACAAATCTGTTTCAGTGGCATTAAGTTTTTATGAACTTTAACATCAACACGTCCTATAATACCGCATAAAATCAACGCACTGACTTTGACAGAATTGAAAGAAAAATTGGAAAAGAGGAACATTTCCACCGAAGGTAGGAAGGCGAGATTAATCATTCGGTTAAACGGAGCGCTCGCAGCGGTAGGGATGGATCCGGAGTCATTTGAATTTTTCGATGCGAAAAGTCGCACTGAAAGAGACGAAGCAGAAGAATTTTTGTCTGCAAATGGGCTGAAATGGATATTGATGTGAATACAAAAGCAATCAACTGACTTAAACCTGAAGCTCGACCAACAAACAACGAAATTGGAAAAACAACCAGCTGGCTTAAAAGCAGATTTAGGCGATCTATTCAGGTTTAGAAAGGATAGATAAAGTGAAAAAAAAGGATGAAGTGGAAACGATACGGGAAGAAATAGAAAGAATAAAAGAAGACTTAAGCAAAAAAAGGTAACGATAGGCAGTACCCAGGCCCCAATACTGACAACAGCCAATGTCTCATCAAAAACTGTTAGGGCACCAACATTTGATTGACAAATGGCTTGGAGCATGTACAACACCCAGTTTGCGGCCGACACTAAAAGGAATCACTGGAATGAGCAGGAGCCAGCGACTGCATTAATTCTTACCCTGAGAGTGGACAGATACTGAAGTTCTTCAAACTATCTCCATTAAGTCACTGTCAAACTCTATTGCTATCATAAATGCAATTGACATGAGATATGGGGACGATCTTCTTGAGTAAATCTATAAGTCGCAGCTACGGAATCGGATGCAGCAGCCAGGGGAAATCCTGTAGCAGCTGTCCCAGGAAATTGAAATACATGCACTATTAGCTTGCCCAGTATACGACCCAGACCATCGAGATGATGTCGTAACGGAAGTGTTTGATAGCGCATTGTCTGACAGGGAACTGCAACCAGCTGCCCGGAAAGTCGAAAAAAGCTCAGTAAAGGACACGCTGGCCCATAGTTTAAATTTTGAAGCCGCCAAAACAACCGCTTGTAGCACAGCCGGAGTTTGGGAGATTGCAAGAGAAGAATGAAGATGTGAGCGCGTTGACATCAGCAAAGACGCACAGATGAATAGTTAACCTATATGCTGGAATTGTGGTGAATGAAGGCATCCGCGACGAGACTGCAGGCAGCGAAAGAAACAAATCTATTGCCCAGCGTGTGCCCTTAGAAGAAAAGTTCGGGCAATATGGCAACTCATTTTGAGGGGTCGGGAAACGCATAAAAGCAAGCTTCGTGGGAAAGAGGTTGACTAGGATGTTGTAATCCCCAGCTCTACAATCATCTTGTCCTACATCGAGGCTACATCGTGGGTAGGCAGATATGTGTTCAAATCGACGGTGAACATTGCACCCTAATTATTGATACTGGTGTAACATGATGAATGTAACGACCAGATATTGTGAGCGGGCGTTTACTCTACAAACGCAAACAATTCAGTTCAGTTCTAACGATTAGAAACACCAGCTGCATACTCAAAAAGCAAAGCACCAAGTATACAAATCGATGATAAGACCTGTGCTAAATATGGGTGTGAAATATGAACCCTAACCCAAGAACCCGCAACCATATTGAACGCATTTGAGCGACGAGTCTTGAGACGGATATTTGGAGCGAGGCTAGGTGGATAATTCGGGACCAATGACGAATTCGATACATCGATGATCTGGTTGAAATTTTTGACGAGGAAAGGCTTCGATAATTGTAAGACTCCGGAGCTCCAATGGACTGCGCATGTGAATCGTATGGACGAACAATGGAGACCCAAAAAGTATACGCTGGGAGAACTGAAGGGCGGAGACCAGGTGGGAAAGCGAGGAAACGCTGGTCCGACTCTTTTTATGAAGGCAGTTTGTTACTGCTCGGATTTCGAAAATGGAGGACGCGGTTAATGGACGAAGACAGTTGGAGGTAGTTGTTGTAGCAACCAAAGGTTCGAGAGGGGCTACAGTGCTAAGAAGAAGAACGAATGAAGAATAACACAATCTTAATAACAAACTGAATTGAATAATTCAAAAGTAAAATCAAGAGTAGAATGTTTGAAACATTTGAAATTTTTTATTGAATAAATAACAACGATTTTCTTTATTCCACCATCAAACATTTTCCTAACTTTCACTTGCTATCGAGTCAAAAACTTTTAATTGAACAGAAATAAACTCTTTGGAAAAATTACAACAATTTGTCTGATAACATTCGATGAAGGATTTTCTAGAGTAGATACTGATATAATTTTATCTAAGACCAACTCGCAGTTTATAAGGAATGAGGGTGCTGGGACGACTGGATTAAGCAAAGAACGTCTTAGAAGCAAAGACTTCATAATAGTTGTAGTTTTACATTTGACTAGAATTCCTAGCAAACTAATTATAGGAGCATCCTAACGTTCCCATTATCCCGCTTCCTACGATATTTGTTCAACGTTCAATTCGGAATCGTTATCTTAATTAAAACTAAACAAAAAGTTCTTGCAACTTCAAACAACCATTATAATTACCACCAGTTGTATATTCGAGGGGAGAAAAAACAATCTTTCATTCGAGCAATAGAACATGCTATGCAATTAAGGACATCGACTGAATACATCCCATTTATTTATCGCCGACACTAGAACGACCGAACATCAATTCAAACGCTTTTCAGTTTGCTTTGCTTCGCACAAGAAATTTGCATAAGGACATTAAGAACCGAGAAAAAGAATTATTGGATCGTAGCCATTACAAGGAGGTTCCGAACTGGAAAATGTATTGCACATACATTACTCGCATTTCGAACATCGAAATGAAGCATATCCTTGGAACTCCTTAAAGGAATTAAATATGTGAGACGTGATGATGGGGTGGAATTCAAGGCGCAGCTTTGATAGCCGACAAAATGTCGGTAGCACGCCGTAATTTTCCTTGCGGTCGGTTGGTCAGGTCGGTCAATGGTTACATCATTATGCAAAGTTTCTTTGCAAAGGGATGGAAACTGGCGTGAAAGGAGCGAGGCGGCAATCGCGCGAAGCGAGTGAAATAGAAAGTTCCCAACTTAAATCGTTGCTGTAATTATTCTGACACCACGGTCAGCTGAAAAGGAACCAGAGGGTGGCAGAAGTCACGTCAGACAGTAGGCAACAAATAACAAGCTGGTTCAACTTACCAGACCAATTTACATTCTATCCTGAAATGGTAGGGCATGGTTGAGTATGGATCTGAATGGAGTTTAAATGGAGATGGGTATTTAATGGAAACATGATATGGAGTGGAAGTTGTCAGAATATTTTCGGGATACGATTGTTGTTTTGTTCAATTGTACTAGGCACGAGTATTTATGAGCAATTGCTCTGTGCATTCGACTGATAAATTTTCCTTCGCAGTGACTTGACAAAATGCCAGTCTCCTCGTCGTTTATGATAACTTCATTGAGTTGTAGGTGTAATTTCAAGGATATCTTTACAGTTGAAATCTTTTGAAGGGAGTTTATTTATGCTTTGCAATTCTGCTTTTTCTACAGATGCCGAAAACGAATTCATTTAATATTTTACACGCATTAATTTTTGACTTTGTTCCTAATCAAAATTTTGATTATGATTTTAAATGTTTACGAGGAAAGCAAAACAAAACAAGGGCGCAGAAAGCAAAGCACGAATTTTCAGAAATAAAACAGGAATGATGAATATTATTTTTCTCCGAAAAATAACAAACTTTTGCGCGCATTATTAGGCGTCCTTCGATTTAAACTCTTTGTTTAAGGAAGTAAAATTACACTTGAGTAAGTAAATATATTGGGCTTTGTGATTCAGCGGGCTACTGATGATTCAACTGATAGTAAATGTCTAGCCGATGAAACTCAAAAACTGAAATAGCTTAAATCAACTAAACTAAAAAGTGCTTCCTTCCTTTCCTTTTCTTTGCTTCCTGCAACAAGCGCCTTCAACTGTCACGGTTCATTGACTGCAATCTTTGATTTTGAAATCCGAGCAGCGATAAACTTTGCTCGTCGAAAAAGTCAGACAAGCTATTCCTCGGGTTCCCTACTGGTCTCCTTCCTTCTGCTCTCCCAAGGAATATAATTGTGGGTATCCGTTGTTGTCCATATGATTCATATAGCCAGCCCATGGTAGTTTCTGCAGTCTTACAAGCGTTGAGACTTCAGGCTTGTGTTTGCACCCAAAGTCTTATCACAGATTAGTATACTTGGAGCTTTGTTTCTCGGTGTAAGCAGCTGATCTTCATTATCGTCAGAACTGAATAAAACGTTTTGTTTGTGAGCTGTACTCTTCGGCGTATTTCATTTCTATCACTTGCCGTTCTTGTTATCTTTGTCGCCAAGATACACAAATTCGCCAACATTTTCAATACTGTATTCGCCAAGTGTGCTAGTTAGGACATTTGGCGATTTTTTTCTCGACTGTATACTGAGTTTTGTTTTTTTTCTCATTGATTTGTAGCCCTACTTGTTTTGTTTCGCGGTCGAGTTTCATTAAATGTTCCTTTGCGGTTATTAGCAACCGTTACAAAATATCCATGTCACCCGCATATGCCACCACTTAGCTTGACTTCCGCTTGACTCTTATGTCGTCAGGTTACTTTCCTAGGACATCGTCCAGATCCTAATTGAATAACAAAGGGTCCGGTATTTGTGTCAAAGGGTTACGATACGGACCTGTCGTCATTTTCATTTTGATAAGATAGACTAATTTGACGTTACGATCTGTCATATGCGTATTGACTTTAAGTCAACGAAAATCTGGCAAACGTCTTTGTTGAACCCCCTGTATTTCTCACGTACCTGCTTGGTAGAAAACAACTAGTCGTCGATTGTATCGTCGATATACCAGCTCTAAAGCCATCTTGATACTCTCCAATTATATCATTGGCGTATAATCTGATTTTATTTTCCAAGTTCTTCTTTGCATGTCTGATTCTTTTTATCGAACGCATCCTGGCATTCGTCATCGAACAAATCGTTTTATTTGCGCTGGGCTTGATGTCCGATCAGCCCTTCTGCCACGGTCTTAGTTGCTGCTGTCCAACTATCCAACTTTAGCGCTGAAATCGCCCTGAATTATTTTTGTGTCATTTGTAGCCAATGATCGGACTAGCCTTTCCAGGTGATAGTAGAATGATTGTTTCGTTTCTCCGTCCTTTTCTTCGTCCAGGGCGTATACCTTTTTCATCAAAATTTTTATGAAAATTTTTTTCCTAGAATTCTATACTGATCGCAGACGGCCGTTGATGAACAGCTATAAAGACAATAACATGTAATTTGATTTCCCTACCCGCATGGCAGGCCACTCGCAATTCCCGCTTTTTAAAAGTCCTTCACAGCGACAGGGTTATTTATAAGTCTGACATTCCAGGGTCCAATTCCATAAACCTTTTTTCAGTAGCGGGGTCCAATCCAATCTGAGGCTATGTTGCAGGTTTCGAAAGTTTGAAGGGGTATAACAGGGACGGGGAACTCAAACGTTGCCCAACCTCCGCTCCAGCGGCATGGTTATGACTTATCCATTATCATGCATGGAATGCTCGCCTTTATCCTCTTACGTCCTTACAAAAAAGCGTGAGTAAGATTCAATAGTACAGCTTTGGGTGTATTCACAGTTATTGGCATTTCTCTGCATTGAATGTCCTATCATTGGGACACCAGTAATCGCACTATGCGACCCCGAGACCATTTGCCATCGTTTATTCGAAGGATTTGGGAGGAGCATCATGTAAGGTGTGGCCGAGGCGATTCCTCTTTCTTCCTCTACGGGGCTTCAGACCGTCTATAGCCTGTTCAAAAAATTCCTCATCACAAAGTTGACACTATCACGGACATATTTCGTCTTTATATTCTACCGTTGAATATCCGCCTCCATTATAGTTTCTTTAGTATCCACCTAATATATCGCTTGCAAAACAATCGCCTACATATCATTTAACAGGGTGGCGCAAAACTTCATTCATCGATTCATCAGATTAAATT
This sequence comes from Stratiomys singularior, assembly GCA_954870665.1. Lineage (NCBI taxonomy): Eukaryota > Metazoa > Arthropoda > Insecta > Diptera > Stratiomyidae > Stratiomys > Stratiomys singularior. The sequence goes on from OX940879.1 coordinate 35,387,362, forward strand.
CATCGGCAAAATACTCTTTTCAAAAGTTGTGACACTCATATTTTTAAGCCACAAAGCGTTTCTAAAGTTCCTTAAAAAATGAAAATATAAATTTAAACTGTAATAAGAACTTTTATGACTACTATTTAAGAGTTAGCAAATACGGAAATTAACAGAGGTCTTGTGGATATGCCTAATTACAAATAATGTATACCAAAGATTTTTTTTTATAATTTTAATAAAATAAATTAAATTATAATTAAAGTTTTAATATTTGATGAACCATGGATATTACCTCATGTACAGTAGGAGGACGTTCGAAAACATAAATTTATTCATTGAGATTTGGTTGCTTAAAGGGAAGGTACCAAATTCATTTGAAAACTTTAATTTTAATAATTTTTTGTACAAACTCAAAAGCCTTCGCAAATCTTCAACAAATCGAAAGGGAATTTTTTTCCGTCAATACGATTCAACGCATGAAGAATTAGGGTATAACTGTAGCGACATGTCAGAATATTTAGGATCAAAAAGAACAGCATGAATAAACGGTGCAATGGCGCGGAATGAAATGTGCAGGAAATGCAAAGAAGCAACCAAATCTCAGTAAATTCATCAGAAGAAAAAATAGAGAAATTCAAACCTTGGACAACCAATGACCAAACACTGGCAAAAGACCAGGAGTGGGAACGCCAACAGTGACGAAACTGCTGAATGCTTGTTCTGACGCCACTGAAAACATGTCGAGGAGAGCAGTTCAGCGATACACTGCGTCTAACATCTGGGGATGGTAGGCCTGGACGCCAGAAACCTAAGACTCTGAAATTCAACAGGCTAATCATGGTAGCTAGCGAAGTGAGCAGTAGCGATAAAAGCCAATTTCACTATGTTCAGCAAGGTATGTCTCTTAATGAAGAATATAATAGGGAATATATTCTTCCTGGTATTGTCAGGGAGTCAAATTTATAGATAAAATTCAGGAATGTGTGAATTTATTTTCCCTGATTTAAGCACCATCGAAAATGTGTGAAATTTCCTTAGAGATCCCAGACCAGAGAATAAGCCGCAGCTGATTTGACGAGTACAAGTTGAGTGGGCGACTTTAAGTCGGGTCGGCCTCGCACCGACATCAGGACGTGAAGTTTTAGAGGTGTGGCAACGAACGGTACCCTAAAGGTCTACGATTCGACCGCTCGGAAGTTCACTACGTTGGTGGCAGCTGGTGGACCAGTTCAGTGCGGCGAGGTATGCGGACGTGGGTCTGACCCTACTGAACTTCCGCTCCAGATCCATTAGTGAATCAGCCACCACAAAACACGATTTTCCGTACGTGACATTTTCAAACATACCTTCACTTTTTCTTCTTGGATTTCAGTCTATTCAAATCACCCGAATCGATCGCGCATTCGTACCCGAAATATCGCGGTGCCCGAAAACAAGCTATTTGGGCAAAAATATCGAAAATCAATCAATTACTCCGCGAAAATGAATCACTTTATAATACGCAAACAATGACACCGCGAACTCGACGAAACACATCACGTTATACTTATCTGCGCCCCGCCACCTTCCCCTGATAGATATACCGGCAAGTGTAAAGACTTATCGTGACTGCTTTTTTTAAGTAATTCATTCCTTACTTTTATTTATTATTATATTTACAAAACAAAAAAAAACCATACAATTGCAGCAATCCACGATAATCTTCTTTTCATTCTCCACGTTTTTGATTTTCTTCTTTCTCCGTGTAGTTCTTCGAAGACAAGACTCCTTCCGTTGTCCTTTTTCTCCTTTTTTGCGTTTTTGTTTTTCCTAACCTCGTGTTTTTCTTTTTTCCGTCCTCTGCTTAACAAGCTCTCCTCTTCTTCTCTTTTTTTCTTCACGTATGCAGTCCTGTTGGGATTGCCATATCTGCCGAGGTGAATTTAACGCCCTTGATCTCTCAAGTGTACAATGGGATTGCCATAGTTGAGAGGTGCATCACAACAAAGTTTAGACTTTAAAAATGTGTAGCAAACCGAGGAGGACATACTTCATACTGATTAATGTTTATATTATCATATGTGTGTGGTTCATAGTAGAATTATAATGTCGAACCAATTTATTTTCATTGAAATCTTATGCAATACAATGGTTAGAAACTTTTGTACTATCCTGTAGCCCCAACCTCTTTATTTATCATTCGAAATCGATACTCAAACGTTGAATGAGAATTAGAATGTGGTAACAAAAAATTTGTTATTATCCAAATTTTTGATGATTATATTGATGAACATAAAGAGAATGTACCGGATGATTCTAATTTGTTATTGGAATGAATGTCATGTTTGTTTTCTTCGTCACTAACAACAGTCACTCAGAAAATTAATGTGACACATAAGGAAAAGGTTTGTATCAGAAACTGTTGTACCGAAAAATATATCTTTTCAAAGTTAAATACAAAAAAAAGGAAAACTCATGAACTTTTTCCTCACTTGTGACTTCTGTCAACAAAAAACAAGAAATTTTTTTTTTGAGTAATTCGTTTCAGAGTAACTTTCCTTATATCGGAATTTATATGGCTCATTGGATTTTGTAATACTTAAGTCTCGCCAAGTCACTTTCTTGCTGCCAATAGTCCGTAAACTACAACATTTTTGGAGGATTTAGCGTATTGACTTTTTTCCGACGGATATTTTAGTGCAATAATTTATACATTAGTCTTACTACAAAAATTTGAACGGAAAACGTTTATCGGATTTATATATTACATATATCAGGCCGAAGTAATAACGTATTTTATCGGTATGGGAAGAATAATCTGCGTCTATGCAAACATTCTTAAATGCATTCTTAGGTGTTGATGGTTCCTTTACTTGTAGATTACTTACCAAACAAGCATTTTGACAGAAGGTATCAATTTTATTTACTTCAGTGACGCCTTTTTTTTATTTTCTTCTTAAATTATTTATAACGTTTTTTGTTCTACGTTTTTCGCTATACCATGCAATGAAAAGTATGGCTCTGCCTCACTGTTCTCGAAATATTCTAACGACATAATATTCGGCAACCCAGTTTTCGAACATTCCTTGATTTTATATATTTTTTATATTATTATTTAAACAACATTTTGAGCTGTCTGCTGGTTTGTTCTTACAAATTTTCCTTTTAAAGTTATTTTCAACATAAACTGTCCAAATAAGCCAGCGCCCTTCTTAACGTTTTGAATTTTCTTGTTGAATTAACCAGCAGCAAAACGTACTGCATCCTAGAAAGCAATAAGATTTTTTCAAGGACCGAAATTGGTACTCAACTATTTGATACAATTATCCGCCACTGCTGGACATCCGATACATTTTACCCGCCAGTTGGATACAGAATTAAGTTTGAACATTGAAATGAAATAAAATAAAGATAAATTGTTTTGATTGTCATGAAGTTAGTCTTATCGGAATAATAACTCGCTGCAATTATTTGAATATGATATTAGGCATGTGAGAACCTCAACTGGTGCGAATAAGTTCAAGCGAGAGGCTTAATTTGCGATAAATCTAACCAATATTTGGGACCGAATGCTTCAAGCGTCTCAGGCTTGCCGGCCTAAGCGAGTGATTTGGCATATCTTCACAAGAAATAGTCAGATATTAAATCGCCAGTTTACAGGTTCAAAATTAGAAACTGTACTCTCATCAATTGTTTCATTCAATAAGTCGATGGTTTCACGAGCTGTATGAGATGTCACGTCATCTTGTTGAAACCAGAGGTCTCCTGCACTACTGCGAGTGAATTCCGGAATGAGAAAGTCATTTATCATGGCTGTGTAGCGATCAACATTGACTGTAATTTTATTCTGAGCAGCATTTTTGAAGGCATATGTACCAATGATTCGATAATACGCACCAAACAATGACTTTCTCCGATCGTAATGGCGCACATTAGAACAACCGCGTGTGGTTGCTCATCACTCCAAACTTGGCTGTTTTGCTTATTGACGTAGCAATTCAACCATATATGAGCCTCATCGCTAAATAAAGTTTTCTTATGACATCTTATTGATCTGCAGCAATTTGTTCTTGGGCCCATACACCGAGACTTCGCCGTGCCTAGTTGTAGTTCGGCTTCAATTCCTGCACGTGTTGGATTCTATGTACCCGCAAACCAATATTCTTCCATCAAATTTTCCGTAATATGGATAGGAACAGGTTTCATAATTGAGCACTACGTCGAATGATCTCACTTGGGTATTCATCGATAATACGCTCGAAACTTGGTATGGTTTCTTCCTCACGCACTTTGGGACGCCTTGATGAATGTATATTATCAATGAGAACAAACGAAGTGTGGAAATGATCCATGGCTACTCGATCTAATTTTTCTGATGGACTTCTTAACGGAGTGCGCGCCTTGTTTCTCTAACAAAACTGTTTTTTATTTCAAAATAAATCCGCAATATTTTCAGACGTTGCTCATGTGTCGACCTATTTATAAAAAATAAACTAACTAACTAACAAACTAACGACAAAACACATGACAGCTGTCACATAATAAGTAGCATTTAAACGTGTTGCCAACTTAAAGGTATATGTCTTTGAAAAAACACCTTTAATATATCCACCTGTTGCATGGCTCATTTTTAACAGGCACATCCTTACAAAATATCCCATTTCGGTTGGTTGTACTCGCGGGGAACGGATAGATTAAAATTCAAAACCAGGAGAGAAGTAATCTTTTTCTCTTGTTAGTTTATTGGGTATTACTTTCTAATATTTGTTTCATTCTCGCCTCACCTAAAGGGTATGACAACAATTTTTAAACCCGCTCACCATAATAACGAGAGGGATTTAATTTCACGCTCTCCCTAATAAATTATTTAGACCCTTTTCCGGACAGTCACTTTTCTATTTGTCGTACACGATTTTCCTTGTAGATACTTTTAACAAACACCTTTTCGACTCAATTTTATCATCTCACGCGTCGGTTGGCAATCTCAAATTCTTTATTTGCCTTCTTATTCAGGCAGTTTGATTGACTTATCTTTAGAAATTCCCTTTACACTTGGTTGCTTTATTGTAGGTTTCATGAAATCGTAAAAATCTTGCTGAAAACGGTCTTTCTCTTAAACATATCCTGACACAAAGAGTCTTTTAAGTATGTCTTTAGAGGCGTAGAACCTGAAGCATGCCCATTCATCGGGTCCCGCCTTTGTTCATGAAGCGAAAATACCCAACCCCATGGCTCCAGATTACTATCTCTTGCTTAATTCTATTAATCGACTAACTTAGGATAACTCGTAAAGGGTCCCTCTCTGATTAAAATCACCCATTAACATGCTCTCATCTGGATGCTGAGTGGCGTATCGCCGTTTAGTAATTACCAACATCCCATAATAAGAGCTTTTACATGTTGTAGGATAACTATAAAGGATCACGAATTGCCAATATTACCTTGTTGTCGATTTGAATAAACTCCAACGTCCTACCCGTCCCAAATGTGCCCATAAGTGTACGTTATCGTTGAAAGCATCATGAAGACAAGTTTTGACAGACGAATTCACAGGATAATGGGGTATTGTCATGAAATAAAAACAAAATCCTCGATTAACTCACACCGCGCACGTTAGCAAAATGCCATGTCGCTTGTGCTCGTATTGATTCTCAACTCGAAGCAATAATATCAGTTGTATTTCACATTTCACTCCTCCATTTTGTGTAGCACTGACTCAATGGCATTTCTTGTTTGTTTAGGTAAAAACCCATGGAAATTGAATTACAAGTTCAAGGATTACATATCGTTGATTCTCCAATGTCTGTGTTTTGCCCTTTATGCGAAAATGATATCACGCAACAGGAAAAAATCGAAAGTTATTGCTCTGAAAGTGACGTTGAATATCATCGGAGGAATATGGTCGTATTCCTGCGAAGGACTAGGTGGTGGCGTGTTGAGTTCAAAAACATGCTTACCATACTCAATTCCATTCCATCAATGTCCGCTGATGACAAGGAGACGTTCTCGTTGTGCTCAATGCTTTCAGTGACTGTTGCGGTTCGAGGGATAAGTCCATTAGAATAATGACGGGTAATGGTTTTAATAAATCAAAAACATACCATTGCAATATTGCTGATGAAGGAGACATTTCAGGCTTTTGGTTTGAAAGGGTATCGGCGAGTCTAAGGTATGCCAATCCGATTGAGACTCAGCCATACGTCAACGTTTCATATCAAATATTATTGACCTACATGCAACCACTTTGTTCGTGTCTCACATCAATCATAATACCCTTGGAGCTTTATGCTCCTGTCGAACGCTCCTTTTTCTCTAGCGTCGTAAATTTACTATTTCATGATCATTAATTCTCCCCATAACTGAAAATTATTCCCACGTAATATGTGTGTCAGGGTCGTTGGTGCAGTTCGCTGTAGCGCTAATTTTATTTTCAAATTTAATTCACCATGAATTTTTCATAACCAATATTGGGAGTTTACGAGTTCTTGGTACGAACATATCCTGTTCGTTCTTCGACGCGTGCAAAGTAACAAAATAGCACACAATGTAGGCTGAATTATTTTCGCATATATATATCTGTTTATGCGGGAGCGGATGGTTGATGCGGTTGCGTATGGATCATGATTAATTCATGAAGGTTTTCCTTTAAAAAAGGAGTAAATTGTTAATGGTGGATAATATGAAGCTTATTCTAAGGAAAATGTTCTGCAACAGCTTTATCGTGATGACTATGCTTTCGCTTATGGCTGACTAGAGAGACGAAAAGAAAAAGGCACATGCCATTGTTATCCTGTAGTAGACCATTTCATCCCTGAGAGTGCTGTATAAGGTTTAGTATATGAATTTTCGATTTGAATATTTTTAGCATCATTTCAAGCCAATAAATATATTTGGAAAAACTCGTGCAATTTAAATGTTTGGCTTTCAGTGATAAATATGATTCAGTGATAAATACAAGTAAATACAGGATATACCAATAAGCGTTTACCAGTAACTAAAATGAGATAAAAATGTTGTCATTTTATTATAAACAATATTAAGTTCTAAAAAATATCAAAGTTCAAATGTCGTCAGCTTCATTTGGCTGTTTTCCTCTGCTCTTGGCAGATTGGTTAAATTTTTTATTGAGGAATCGCTTGTTTTCTTTAACAAATCAAATCATTCTTAGCGTTTTCTCAGCGACGAAATGTTTGCAAACCATCGTAAGAAAAAGGTCTAGGGATCAGATTATGCAAAAACTTGGTAGCCAGTTGTAATTTCGTGGCATTATTGTTTTGCAATATGTCGATCGTCTCGGAAAATGTGACATATCGGGAAATCCCGCCACGCCTTGATCTCAATGACTACACTAACACTGATTTTTGAGCATAGAGAGGTTATTTGCATTAGCTTGAAGATTTCTTTCGGCCCGATTTGATAGTTATAATTCTGTGCCAGTAACAGGCTTTACTAAAAAAGATGATTTTCTCCCGGAATGTGAATTGACTTCAAACGGTTCAAAGCTCAATTTTCAAAGCTTTAACTCACATCGCGATCAGAAAGTTATGTGTTCTAGAACATTTAAACATAACATAACAATAAAAAACGCTAATAACCTGTAGTGGCATCCAAAGAAAGAGATACGAAAGAGATAAAGAAAGAGATAAATGACATAGGTGATTGCATAGAATCCAAATGTAAGAAAGACAAATTTTTCCATGAAAACAGTATATATGAGTCAGTGTTTAAATGCAAAATTTATAAGAATGTGAATTCGCATCTCTCTACACCACCGTCTGACTTCGGAACTGCAACACGTTTTACTTACGAACGCGCAGGAATCCGGGAAATTAACATCAAACCCCGTTAGATTGGGGATTTATCATTTACGAAATGATGTGACTTTTTATAGGTTGTGCGTTGTTTCAAACTGTTTAAAGCGCAATTTGCAAAGCTTCAATGTAAGCAGTGATCAAAAGGTTTGAGAGCTGGAACCAATTGAAGCTTATACTCCTTCGAATGAAAATCATTACGTGAAGTTTCGACGGTTATCATCTGATTACTGAGAAAGCCTGAGTTCTTGGAAGCCCGGCCAAAAACTCTCCACTTTCTCCAGAAATGTTTTTCTGTAAATAACAGCTACACTTTTGCTACCGAATGCCTTCAAAAAGGTAGGAGTTCAACACAAACTTTCATGGAATATTTTTTAACTGCAGAAAAGGCTACAACTGTGGAAATGGAGACATAAAATAATGTTTGGCTTCAACATCCCAGCAAAACTCATCTGACTCACGAGTACGACAATCTAAAACATTCTGACAGAGTTTGAATCATCTGAAAGAAATAATTAAAGTGTCAATGAAAGTTTAGGAAGGGAGTGTCTGTTTCTTTCTGTGCTCTGCATTACGAAACTCACTGCTTAACATCTTCAAACAATTAGTAGCCTATGTACACAACAGTTACATCAGGTCACGTTGTTTGTTAAGAGAAACATTTCGAAACCTCAGCAGCAAACAAGGCTTTAACAAGGCTTACAAATAAAAAAAAAAATAAATCATAGTTCTTACAATAAAGTGACACCTGTGAATGGTGGACAAAGTAGAATATCTAGATAATATACACGCTAGAGAAAATATTAAAGAGCACTAGAACTTAGAACAAACGCCCAATCTCACGATTTTCGACGCCAATTTTCTATATCCATTGGTATTTTAAGCAAAAGTTGTTGAAAATAGATAGTAGGTATAGAATAGTAGGTAAGATGCACATTAAGATTCTTTTTTGTATTTTCTTTCCATTTTGTGTTCATTCACGATAACCCACCTACATTATTACACCGGAAAAATTAATCTCACATGGATTGAAGCTCACAAAGCTCTGTCGTTTAATTAAAAAGCTCTCTATAATACAAAGCTCACATTTTTTTCGTGATTTTCTCCGGACTTTTATCGCATTTCAGTAGTAATGCTGAGTACATAGATGGCCAAAAAGCATTTCCTACGAATTTATGCTATCTATGACTCATCGGACAATTGACAATACACGGGAACGAAACTGTCGTAGCTAAAACACGAGTGTAAATAGTAACGAGTAGTCACTGATTTGTGAATCGCCAATGGCGCGCTATGCTACAGACATAAAAACTGGGCTGTCATAGAAGCATACAAAAAAAAAATACTAATCCTTCTAGAAAGTAGGGACCTGAGAAGAATCATTAGAGCACACTGAGATTAAGACCAATCGTAAATCAGCTACAAAAACCTTTACTGGAAATACGACGTGTCTGAAAATCCGATTCCCGATAAATTATGCCGCTGAAACTTTTCTGCAGTGATCACTGGCATCGTGTTGACACCTATAGATTCGATTATACTACTATAGATTCCAAAGGACGAAGACCGTTAGGCATTATTGAAAAGCATCCCCATATTGGAGGATGCGATTAAAGGTAAAGGAGCGATAATCTTGGCGAAATGGCATTTTGATCGCCAATGCTCAAACGATCTGGCATCCCAAAGATTACAAAAAAAAACTGAGCTTATTTTATGTACTTAACTTCTAACAACAAAAATTTTCAATTTCTCTCAAAGTGTTCCCCACCGGCCATAATATACTTGACTAATCCTTTGTTTAATTGCTCAAAACATTTTTTAAATTTGTCTTTTGTGATGCCCAATCGTTTTTCGTTTTTTTTTTAAATTCAGGTAGGTCGTCAAAACGGTTTACTTTCCTTGATCCTTTAGAAGAAATAAAAAAAATCACGGAGGGTAAGGTAGAGTGAGAAAGGAGGATAGGGTCAACAATAGGCACACCGAAAGGGCTGTGTGAGCAATGGCGATTATACGGTGGAAAACCCAGATTCCCGACTGTCACAAATCAGACTTTTTTGACCGTAAACTGTTGTGCAATCACTTCAAAACTTTTTGGTGGAAAGCTTAGAGAATTATCTGACCCTAGTGAAGGAAATTCGAATTAACGTCTCCTTATACACCGAAAGATTCAAATTCAAAAACCCGTATATTACGTATATATAATCCGTTTATTATTTTGAAATATAATAAAATATGCCACAAGAAATTAAATGGAACCGAAACAATGCTAGTGGCCATGCTTATAGTTATTTTTCTACACAGTCTCCCTCCCTCCTTAGTAATGCATTTTTCTCTTCAACAAGTAGGTTTTCCATTCCGTGAAGGCTCAAACACATGCAAATCACATGGTGAAAGGCAGGAGCTGTAGGGACGATGTTAAAGCTCAGTCCATTGCATTTCATTCAATGTTTGGTTTGTTTGGACTGCAGTGTGTGGTCTTGCATTGTCATGCAGAAACACGACGTCTGGGATGAAATATTGGAGAACAATCTCAATTTTTTTAAAACATCTTGTGAAATATAAAACAAATAAATATAAAGCAAAAAACCAGTAAAATAAAATCACGCGGGAGGCCGACCACCAGCAGTTACTGCAAGGAGAAAACGGGCCATTCTGCGATTCGCTTCAAATTCATACGCGAGAGGATCAGCCCATAGTCGGATATACGGACGAATTTACAGAATGTTCAACGTTTCTTGCAGCAAGTTGGGCATTGACAGCAGAAGAAGTTGAAATGTAAGCCATCACTAACGTAAGCACATAAGAGCACTCGATTACGATTTGTATGCGAGCACGTTCACTGGACGAACAAAAAGTGAAGTGTTGTTTTTTTCGGAAGAAAAACAGTTTAATTTATACGGCTTTGATGGTTTGCGGTGTAATTTTCCAAGATTTGTGATAGCAGCGTCTTATTTAGAGAAAAAGACAAATGATTAAGTTGGAAGACAGAATATGAGCAGGTATTCGATTGTAGTGATTTAATTCAAAACAGCTGTTGTGTTCGTGAACATACGAATAGTAGTAATTTTATTTCATTAATCCACGAACTGCTAACACGTCACGCTGACAATTTCTGGGGGAAATTAAATTGAACAAGTATCGCGCATGGACAGCAGATTACAATAGTAGACAAGCCGAAATTTGCATAACGAATACATGGGTGCAAATCGACCAAAACTATATAAGAAATTTATATTCTTTCTTGCCAAACAGGATGTGCAAGGTTACAAGCAAAGGTTGTTAAAATAACAATAAAAATATATATAAAAAAACATAAAATTATAATAAATAATGTGAATATATCCTATAATACGCATAGAGTGCCTTAAAGTTTGCTCGTGTCTGCCAATATCTTAATGTTGCCTTTTTCCAAATTCTCCTGTTTATATTTGTATTCAGAAACTTATTGTATTCTAAATTATGAGACTTTTGATGGAATTCTAACAAAGAAGGTACATCATTATTATAAGCACAGAGTTTTAAGTTCCATGGCAATGTCTTTTAGTTATTCATAGCTCTAGTGGCAGACTGTATTCGTGTTATCATATTTATCGTGTTAGGTTCGTTTCATAGCGTCAAGGATCTCAGCTACCTTCGCTCTTTATTATGCATTGTACAAAGAAAGCCACACGAACGATTCTGTCGGAATAACATTGAGAGCTTGTAACCTTCCTATACTGTTTTTAAGATGTGGAGCATACTCCAATCAGTTTTTAATTCATTGGCAAATTATACCATGTTTGTTATGAAATCAAAATACTACAAGGTTGGCAAAACCATGGGAACATAAAAACTATGATAGGATAATGTATTTGGAAGAGTTCGCGCTGTAATCGTAGCAAAGCATGGAAATACCAAGTATAAGTTTATAATAAAATAAAATTGAAGCGATCCTATTTTGATGGCCAGAGGCTGTACTAATCAGCGCTAACACTTTAAAAATCTCTAAGGATCAAACGATATTCAAACCAAAATGACTGGGATGTTATTTTGATAAGTTTATTTTTTCTGATTGTTTGGCTGCTTGATTGTACTATCATCGATGGAAGGATGTTCCACTAACATTCCAAAACGAGCAATAGGTGGGTTAATACGTATCCCAGTGGAAATACATGCAAGTTCCAAAATAAACGAAAGCTGAGAATGCCGAATCAATCCTTTTTTTGGTTTCAGGATAAAAACTTTAATAAATTTAAGGTATATGTTTCGGGGAAACATTATCTTAAGTCCTTTCAAAGATCAACATCGTCATAGATTACTATTTTGGTGTATTAAGTTACATAAAGATTTTCTTCTCCTAGTCCTGCTTATATTAAGACAACGGTCATTACCAGCTCCCTTTATTCGCATATCCTCCATTTTGCCTCCATCGCCTCCGTCGACTCCTGCCATGGAAGGCACGAATAACATGCTAAAAGGTAATCATTCGAAAAAAAAACTTTTTAACAGGGAAAAGACACATTACCGAAAAAAATGTTGATTTCCTACTGATTAAATTATTTAATATTTCCACTTTATGAGCTCCAAGGTAATTTATGGAAAGTACTTCCCTATATATAAGTAGTTGTGTTATGTTATTACTCCATAAATTCGACTACAAAACATCAGGAAGCAGTTTAAGTTAGCAAAAAATTACAACTGAATTTCTAAAGGGTAGTTACTAAGTGTTAATAGGACATCGCATGATAGAAGCTTGATAGCATTTATTCAGAATGGAATTCGCGTTTAGCTAGAAGGACAAAGTGCTTATTGGCATGCTGCTGAGTTTTAAATGAAATTCTTGCCTTGGATATCTTATTCCAAGCAAAATGCTTATAAAGTTATTTTGGAATTTACGCTGAAGGCAAATAACCACCCCTGAAATATACGAGCATAATATCCTTGTTATTGGAACTAATATTTGATTTGCTGTTTCGTTCCTTCCAGGCGAAATTTCAAGTAATAATTTTGATAAGAAGAAACGTTTAAAGACACGAATGACTTGCAAGTCGACCATTAAAACTGATGATAAATGATTTTTTCTACCAAACAAGACTCTTTTGCAAGTCATAAATTAAAGGCATAAGAGATGAAGTTCCAGTGACTTTCAATAAAATCTTATTACTATGAGGCTTGTAAGTTGCGATATATACAATTTTCATTAGATATCTAGGTTGGAGGTGTTTAAAGGGTTACTACGTCATAAACACTTGCTTATTCTCCTGAAAGTATAATTCCCATTAAACATGGAATACATTTCAAAGTTACGTACTAACCAAACGTGAACCCGACCATGGCACTTTGTCAGTCCTCAACCCTCTTCCAAAAGCGATCTATTGAGCCATTGATTACTTTGCTACGTTTGATGCTCTCCATTAGCTACAACATCATACGAGGGTGGTTTGAAAAGATTTTGGCCATTCTGAGTTTCTTAAAAGTTTCCGACCTCAACGTAAAGATGGCGGCACTCGTTGATAATCGCATCTTTTGACAGTCACTCATCAAAGTTTCAGCCATTTTAGATGAACAGTTTTTTGTTGATAGTCGTTTGCGTCAGTCGATGTGAGTATTTTTGTGAGAATGGCAAAAAATAAGTAAAGAGCTATTGTTAAATTTTTGTTTTTGAAAGGCACCACGCCTACGCAAATCAAAGATGGATTGGACTCTATGTATGAGAACTTTGCATCATTATCTACCACAGGGAAAACTTGGGTAGCTGAATTAAATTGTGGCCGTAAGAGCTCGAGAAATGATGAACGCTCGGGACGTCAAAAAAAACTGCGACAAAGGACGATAACATTGCTAAAATTCACAAAATGGTGTGAAACGACAGCCAAATTAAAGTGGGAGACAAAGGAAAATTCATTACAGGAGCATACTTATGTATCATTACTTGCCAAGTTCAAGTAAGATACTGCGGAAAAACTACCAAGCTGTAAAAGAAAATCTTGTTTTACCAAGACAACGTGCCGTCTCACACCTTAGCGTTTGCCATGTCGAAAATTCACTAATTTATGTTTGAACTGCTTGACTATCCTCTTTACTCGGCACATCTAGCCTCAAGCGACTTCTTTATGTTCCCTCATCTAAAAGCTTCGCTCAGAAGACAACTATTTACGTCAAATGAGGTGGCAATCACTTTTGTGAATAATTGTTTTGCAGAGAATAACACCGAGTACTATTTGAACGGGTCTTGTATCATTGTCAGGTGGAAAAATTTTCAGACCACCTTCATATGTTCACTTTCAAATTTTTCCTCTAAGTCCGTATTAAATAGTGGATGTAAGCAAAAGTTTTTGCAGAAGAAGACGAACGTTTGAAGATCAGTCCCTAACAGGACGGGCCAAACAGGTGACAGATGGGGATCTATTGGAAGCCATACAAGCAGCCGATGAAAAGATATTCGCAGAATTATAGCAGAAACTCAGGTCCACAGAAGAACTATAGAGAGAAGAATCCATGTACTAGTATATGCGGTAAAGTTGGATGCTTGGATACCCTACAACAACTATTAACGCGAAACAGCGCCAGACAATTTTCAAAAGGGGTGAATCACCACCATCCACTCCAAAACCAAACTCGTATCTATGGAAGAACTTATCCTTAGCAGCTTCGGAGCTGCCACGGTTCGCTTTGTATATGTCATAATAAGTTGACAACGCTTTCATCAACTCCCTCCGATGGGACTCGAACCAGGCATGTGTTTCACAGAAGGTGAGCTCTCTAAAAACTAAATAACCAGGTGTAAAGTCCTGCTTATTTTGGTTGGACCTAAACTTTGTTTAAAAAGTTCTCGATGTTTTATGCTTACGGGGTGATTACTATGAGAGTAAGCTGAAGGAGATTCAGGGACGTTTTTGCGAATTCCTCAGAGAATTAGTTCCCTAGTAATAGTTCCCTAATTAGGACCCTTCTGGAGTTCTTTGGTTTCCTATAAATCTCGTGTTCCAAAGTTCCCGGAGTACTTTTCCATGGGACATCGCAAAACGGTAGGCTTTCCTACTTCTCGTCCTTCCTTTCTTCTCATCGTTTCCTACTTCTTTTGTCCTTATGGAATCCATCGGATGCTATCAGAGTTATTTCCGAGTCCTTTCTTTTTGGCATGGCAAATATGTGGTCGGTGTACCCTTTTCGTTCTTATCATGACATAAAGTTTTCAGCTGCTAGATCCAATTCTAGAATAGCCGTAAAAATTTCATAACTGAAGGGGGAAAGAGGGTTACCAATTGGTTCACCATTGAATTGTTTGCAGAATTCTCATCAAAAGGTGAAACAGTTCCCTTTCATACAAATTTCAAGGGGTCTGATGAACTGTTTGACGTTATCCTTCCATTTTGATCGTGTCTGTTGTTGGTGTAGCCATTTTTCATAAGACTTACTTCAGCAGAATGCTAGGTATTTATACCTTGACGTCAAATGAGACCATGGACCCGTCTTCTTTGACCTGTCTTATTGTTTCTAGACTTTGGGTAAATTCTTTGGTGCTTCGTATTATTTCTTCATGCATCGAAATTTGCAGAACTAACCCTTAAGCTAACCGATTTGTTGGGGGTATTTCTGTTAAAACGATTTTCCTGACCTCATTTCCTAGCTTATGTATTTTGGTTAGTTCCTTAATCCTCGGGAGTTGCGCGTTAGAAACTTTTAATTTGTTGTTCCCAATGACTAATATCACCTCCTTCATAATTTTGTCCTGTCATTTGATGAGATCCTTTCTTATCTGGTGGTCTGAGTTTTCTTTATAGTCTTTCCTTGATTTTATCACTCATCCTATAGCCGAAGTTTTCTTTATTGAAAATTACGAGTGCCATTCCTTTGTTGGCTTTGATACAATAAACCGGTTTTTTGTTTTAGTTCCTGCATGGGTCCCTTCTCATGCGTTTCTATTCGGTCTATAACTTTATTCGTCCGGTTTTTTTTTCAAAATTTGAACGTTTATTCAAGAAAAACATGTACAATAGTATTATTCAAAGTATTGCCCATCTGAAGCTATGACCTTTTCCCAACTTTCTGGCTATTTGTGGATCCCATCCCAAAAAAACTGCGCCGGCTTGGCAGCCAAGAATGAATCAAGCCAATTTTTGATATCCTGCTCTGATGTGAACCGTATTCCAGTGAGGGCGTTCTGCATCGATCGGAACAAATGGTAGTCAGAAGGGGCAAGGTCTGGGCTATAAGGCGGGTGGGGTAGAACTTCCCATCCACTGTTTTCCAAATAGTTCTTAACTGGAAAAGCAACGTGGGGCCGAGCGTTGTCATGATGGAAAATTATTGCCTCGTGTCTGGTCGCGCATTCCGGGCGTTTTTCGGCTACTGCTCTCTTCAAACGGATTAATTGTGTTCGGTAGCGTGCTCCATTGATGGTTTCACCTGGGTTTAGCAGCTCATAATACAGCACACCCTTCTGATCCCACCAAATACAAAGCATTACCTTCGCGCCATGGATATTCGGCTTTGCCGTTGATTTGGCTGGTTGGCCGGATTTCACATGTGATTTTTTGCGCTTGGGGTTGTCGTAATGAATCCACTTTTCATCACCAGTAACTATCCGATGCAAAAATGACTTCCTTTTGTGGCGTTCCAGCAGCATTTCGGACATGCAAAACCGCCTTTTGCTTTTTTGAAACCCAATTTCCTTGCTTTTGAATATATTCAGCTGCTTTTAAACGTTTTGAAATGGCTACTCGAGTGACACCCAAAGATTCTGCGAGGTCTTCTTGTGTTTGGCAACAATCTTCATCGAGTAATGCTTCCAGTTCTTCATCTTCAAACTTTTTTGGCTGCCCAGGACGTTCATCGTCTTCCAAGCTAAAATCACCACTTTTAAATCGTGCAAACCACTTTTGGAAGGTTCACTCAGCTAGAGCATGTTCACCATAAACTTCCACCAAAATACGATGACTTTCGGCAGCAGTTTTCTTCATATTAAAGTAATGAAGAAGAACTCCCCGCAAAAACACTTTTTCAGGAACAAAGTTCGACATATTTGAGTGAAAAAAAATTATTGTTGTTTACGCTTCAAATGAATGACATACACTGAAAAGACGTACAATGACAGTAGCCTTCCAACGCAGGTTCGGAATATTGGAACGATGTAATATTATACAAGTTACGCCATCTCTTAGCGAACCGCACGAATTAAGTTATAGACCCAATATTGTTATGCTTCTCCGGAGTTCCTTCTCTTTGATAAAAAACCAACCCGAAAAAAACCGATAGTGTCTGACAAATTTGCTCTGACGCATTTCTTTTGTTCCGCTGTTAAAGGCAAATTCTGCGAATACGTTTTGATACCCGCTTCTAATTTAATTACGTGTTGTTGCACGTTTTGTTAGCTGGGGATGGAATTATTTAGTCCTTTATTGAGTAAACGCATTTGATGCTCCGTGAACGTATACAATGACTGGTTAAAATAAACAACCTTATCGACTTGTCGGATGAGCACGAAGACCTTTCCTGGCTTCTATACTTTTTCTAATTTCCTGAACTTCTTTTCGTGAATTTTCTTCTTCTGTCGCTCTCGCATTCCTCGTTCACTTTCAATTCTGTAAGGAGCAAGGGGAACTCCATAAGAAACTGCCGCGCTAGTTTAGGATAAATGTTGTATGCGTCCAATGCTTTGCGATTTAATTTTGCTCGAAGTGTCCTGATGCTGTGTGTGATTTCATTCTCCTGTGTTGTTGTCCTGTTAAAATTAATTGATATTTTTTATCCTGGTGCGATAACTCCTGGGTGTGCTGTTAGATGATTTGCACCTGCTAAGAAATGCGATATCATTGGTTAATGATGCGATTGTTTTCAATCAATCGAATGAATTTGTTTGGTTCGGATGTGGGTTTAGTTGTCATATCTAATTTAAAAATAAAAGAACGGTTTTTGAGTGGAATGAAAAAATAAGTTTTCTACTTTGTAAAATAGTTTTAACAAATAAAACAAAAATTATTGTAATTTAAGGGAATCCGCTCTGTTTCGATAAATGGAAAATCCTTTAGGAAGTCATTTTTTGCTGCTTTTCGATTTCAAGTACGTTTGAAGAAGAAATTAATGAACTTCATTTAAAATGAACTTTACAAACTACACATCATTTATTCAAAAGTAAAATGACCCAACATTATCCCTTTCCATCAATGAAAACAATGTAAAACCGCGCAGTTATGAAACATTACAATCCTTCAGACCGTTCAGCATAAAGAACTTGGGACACATTTATTAGTATTTTCAAGGAAACAAGTGAGAGATTCGAAAAACTGTCTTCCAACTCACGTTGCATTCGTTTAAAAGAAAGCTATATAAATAAAGAATCCTTTTTATCAAACGAACCCAACTTTTTCACTTGGCTTGATAAGATGAAATTAAGGTTGGCTCGTGAGAGAACGCATTAAAAGAAATTTAAATAAAACCTGAAATTGCCTAACATTTGTCTTTCTACTTTTTTACTAATCCGCTGCGGGCTGAAAACCCGGGTTGGCTTTTTAACAATGTTATTTCGAGTCCTGGCGTTGTTTAATCAGTTTCCCAATGTTCAGTATCCAGACAGTCTGAAATAAATGACTTGCCTTTTACGACATTATCAACGGGCATAAATCCCAAACAATTAGAACAACATTTAATTGCAACAACACTTCGGTATGCATTAAAATTCAAAGATAAATCATTTCGCCCAACACCGTGTGATCCCAGACGTCCTAGATTCCCAGCACGAGCTATACAAGATAGTATCACCTTCCTTGGTTATACTTCAGCATTTTCGCCATATGTGCGTTGCACAACCACTCGCCTCATTCACCACCGCCGTCGATAACGACGACCGCCACCCAGGGTAAGTCCCTTGAGGAAAATCGAACGAAGGCAAACTAAGCTAGTGGAAAATTTAAATAAAACTTATGACAAAGTTCCGGGAGGGAAATTTTTCTTGGGAAAACATGCTAAAGAGTCACGAACTCTCGAAAAGACTTAGACTAAGTAGAAAGTATATGAAGCAGAAAAACTTTGCATACGAAATAACTTCTTGTAGTCGTTTTACCGACCACATTGTGCCCAGGGATTCCACCACCGTGTGGTCTGCATCGTGGGGTAGTTTTCGGAGAGAGAAGGAAAAACACCGAAGAGCAATGATAACGCGACTTACGTGGCAGCCAAGATAGCGAGGAAAAACATCGAGGAAAGCGGTAAAATCAATTTTATAGGTGAATGTTTCTTTTCCTTGTTGGCAGGGAGCCGGGTTAAGTGCAAGGTTTTTCGGCTTAGAAACTCAATGTTAGATGTGGATAGCAGTCGAAGAATTTATGAGTTTGCATTGCAAATGTTGGAATGTTGGCGAGTGTGTAGACAGTTCAGAAATATTTGGAGCACCGAAAAGTTGAACATCAATAAAAGCTTAATAATCTTTTCATGCTTTCAGTTTTATTATCTGCATCATAAAGTTGCTTCCATCTCTAAGATAAGGAGCTTGCTCTTAATAAACCACTTATCGGGAGACTTGTGTTTCTATACCCTTAAAGTGTATTCCATCAAAATTTCGCTCAAGGTATCTAAGCTCGAATGATTAAAATTTTGTTTTGTTCACTTTCAGGCGCCCTTCCAACCGCAATACCATCTGCTACCATCTCAAAGTACAATTAATGTCAACCAGAAGAGCTGTAAGGATAAAGCAATAAATACACCAATTATTTTGTTGAATACATTGAAAGACGGTTTGGAGAAAAGTCGCAGTCGTGGATACCACCAGTGAATACGAAGAGACGCCTCCCTCTCCTTCAACTCCTCCTTATCAACGTTTAACGAAATCACTTCAAACAGATCCACGATGTGCGCACGAGGTATGTCAGGAATAATTTATAGAATCGGGCAATAATTCAAATAACTAAATCTATAAGACCAGTCCTTTTTGTGAAACGAGTTATTGTTTTGTCGAGAAGAAAGTATTTTTTAACTCAATAATATAGGATTCAGTTGAAAAAGAACATATGGTACGAGAATCCAACAGTTTTTTTTTTAATTTTTTGGTAAACCATTAACTTTTTTTCCGATAACACTTTTTTTTACTGGTTGGTAGGCGAAGGCTTTTTACGCCGTGATTGTCCGACTCCCAGTGGTCGCCCTGCAAACTAGCCTAGAACTGTTTGCCACTTTACTTTGGACTAAGCCTCATTAGTCATCGCCTAGCGGCGCCTTCAGGTCAAAGGAAATCCTTCTTTCAGCACGATGGGAATAAGGAGGATTGAGATCCGTCTTCCTTTTGCGCCGCCAAGCGTTCCATGATGCCCTTCTTTATAAGTAGAACTCTCCGCACGTAATGTGACACGCAGTTCCAATTGTCTTTTGTTCTTGACATTTTCCTCGTTACATTTTCTGGAGAATGCACCCCTTTTTTCTCTGAGAGATGCGAACGAAGCCTGGTCCATCTTTCGCATGCAAAAAACATGTGGCACGGGTCATCTGTCATCGCCAGGTCGTACAAGCAAGTTGAGGACGGTGACTTACCTATTATACAAGTAAAATTATACAGGTAAGACTGAAAAAACTCGTGCCCACTGAGTAATTGCGTCAGATAGATGTCAGTTTCACCTTGCAGACACATGGGTCCAAGTCACTGATGAGCTGTCCGTCTCCTTTCCTCTTGGCTGTCAGATTCTCTATCGGACTCCCCCTGCATAAGTAGACTCGTTTTCGTTCTCCAGTAGGAAGCATAAAAGGGATCAACCTCTGATAACTAGTACTGCCAGTTTAGAGACAGAGTGGCATGTAGCTGCTATCCGCAGAGGTCCTTGCCTCTGCACCTGTGTGAGACGGCTAAACGTCGAAGCCGTATAAGAGCACTGACTTCATTGCGCTCATAAGAATGCGTCTTTTACTTGATATTGGTTCCCCGTGTTGGTCATAAGGCGACTAAGAGCCAACACTGCCACAGCAGCCATATCTGTTGACGCTCGCACCTGTTCGAGGAAGCGTCTTCATCTTTGAGTCAATCATCAAGCCAAGGTATTTTATTAATTTCTTCGACTCGATGATGGTTTTTCCAACCCGAACGGGATCAAAACAAGGGATCCGCTTCTTGGTCAGTATGACGACCTCGGTCTTTTCCAGCAATAGACTAAGCCCACCGCACTTTGATGTATTTTGTTATATTATTCAGGCTGTGAAGATGTTCTTCTTGGTTTCTGAATGTTGAGTTTTAAGTTATTGTTTTTCTTAGACATTTTTTTTAAATTTAGTAATTCAATTTGATTAGGCTGTAGCACACCAAGTTTGAGTTGCGCCTGTTTAACTGTGCGTCCAGCGTCTAATACTGCTACGTCATCTGCGAAGCCAATCATACGCGACTCCTCCGGTAGCTGCAAATGCAACAAGCTTGTTGTACGACATATTCCATAGATCCAAGATGGAACGCGAAGAAAGGTGTACTTGCACCACTTCACCACCACTTCGTACCTTGCACCACCACTGATGTCACATCCTTTCTTCGCTGACCTCTGAATGTTATCATACACGAGCTTCCAGTCTTTGAGGTAGTCCTTCAATATCCGCGTCAGATACTTTGGCAGCCTGAAATATTCTAAGGCACCGAGAATATCTGCCCACCTAGCAGAATTGATGACATTCCTCACATCGAGATCTATGAACAATACTAATCACCTGGAGTGGTGATTGTGGGCTTCTTCCCGCTAGACTGCGTTCAACGATCGTGGATCGGCCAGCTCCGAAGCCGTACTGCTGAGGAAATACACTCCCAGCACGTTGGATGGCGTCACCAAGTCTCTTCTTGATGAGCCTCTTGAGCACTTTCCCCAGCAGCGTTCAACATACAAAGGGCCGATGTGCAGGTGTAACAACTCGCCTCTTTTCCGCTTCAAGCACACAGGGCCTCAGGGTCGCTCCTAGTTTCCGCACTAAAAGCTTGTAACCCAGCTCCCATGGGTCCCTGTTGATGTCCTGTACCAGCAGCGATCAATGCTCTCGTAAATCAACCTATGGGTGAGCTTTCTAGCCAGCGTTCCGGAAAGTGACTTGTCTCGATCTCTTGAACGTTGGGCTTCATGGTGAAGTTTGTGACATCCTCTTCGCCTTTCAGGTTTTTTTGCTGACCACTAGTACACAGCAGCCTAACTGTGTCCTGGCCATCGCCTAGGAGTAGAGTAGTCACACGCAGAATTGATGAGCCTCGTTGTTGAGTTCACTATGTTTGCAGCTAAGACTCCCTATGTCCCCGTCATGGTTTCAGCGCTCATGAGAACTGCGGCGGACGCATCGACATCTGTTTTGGCAATGTTGCAACGTACAGTTGAAGATTTGGTTGCTACGCATAGAGCAACATGCTCCCCGATTACGAAAAAACTATATTGGTGATCGCTCGCCGAGTAATCCTTCATTTGTGCATCGTAAGCACAAAGGAGTCCGAAGCAAATGTCACATCCTGGATGGTTCCCAAGCAGTCCCTTCATTGAAAATCTGGTGTGTTCTCAACGTTCATGATGACAAGTTCCCTCTTCGATCTGGATGAGGCATTCCCCATTCTATTACCTTGGCATTAAAACCATCGCTAGGAAAAATTTGTGCTTTCGTGCTCGAGACAGCTTCCTCCTCGAGTTTATTAAGCCTGCTTTGAAAAATTAAATTGGCTCATTTGCCCTGAAACAGACGCTTGTAAAATTCGTGTGCAAGGCAGTTGGTAGACACATTACCTTGCAGGTCAAGGATATGTGTCCGAAGCTAAGGCACTTATGGCATCGAGCTGGAACTCCGGCGTATTCCGCACATAATCCAACCGATTTAAATTATCTTTTTGGCAAGAAGTTGCCCAGCATTTTTCTCTAAAATGTCTACTGTTGCAAGCCTTTGCCCTCTGGGATTCAAGGTGTCAACCTGGCCCTAAAGCTATCTGCCGTAGGAAGAGTTTGCCTACTGGACTCTTCTACTTCTTCGCAGCCTTCATTTGCGATATACAGCCTACCCATTGAAAATCAGCATCTCTCTCCTCCCCTTGACTGGCGAATGGAGTTTTGGGGCCCTTAACCCTGGATTCTGTGAACGAAGTCCTCCAGCTTGCCAATCTCGTTTTTAATGTCCTTATTGACATTTTTATGACATTCGGTTTGTACCTCATGACGTTTAACATTGCGCTTATGTTTCTTTTAAGCAATTCTTCCTCACTTCGGTCGACGAGTATCTTCGTAATCAGGTAGTGCTCATGTAACGTTTTCAGTAAACTGTCAGCCAGAGGGTCTCCTAGCTGTTGAGCATCATTTTTTCGCTTTCCACGATCTTTGTGACATTTGAAAATCCCCGCAGAATGACACTTGGGATCGATGGTGCTTTAAGGGATGGTTATGTTTCGGTGATGGTTTCACTTTGTGTTAAATTCGAATTGTATAAGCTTCTGTTATTGGTTATAGATTAATAAACGCGATGCCAGTGTCTAGATGATTTTTCGAAGCTTTGTGACAAGGACCAAGGTTCAATACTGTATTCGATTTTCAAATTGTTTCTTAAATATGTTTTTAAGCTCAATTTTGTTACAGACTTTAAGATAAGAGAAGTTTTCCGAACGAGGTATGTTGCCTAAGTTAGTAAATTTTCTTCGGGTGTAAGTTGGGCAATGTTTGCTAAAATGGTACTTTTAGTATAGAGTTCTAGTTGTTTTTGTAGTCTATTTCGTAGTTTGCACATAAAAGATTCAGATCTTGATTGAGTATCTATTTTCTCACTTCTTTGGCTGTCATCAGTTCCGCTTCCTCATGGTCAGGAGTTCAGTTGCGATATTGAATGGGTAAAATGTGCTGGGAGAAAGTGCTAGACATTTTTTGAGGATTTTGGCTTTAATTCTGTGCATGCTTGTGAATAAATAAGGAGATGCGTGTGCAAGTGTGGTTATTCCGTATCGTAATTTTGGTTGGTTGATTTATTCATTCATCTGATGATGTTTCTTAAATTATTCAGGGTATGAATATGTTCTTTCTGTTGGCTCGGAAAGTTATGTTTTCAGTTATTGTTATTCCATTTTACTTTTCATTATTATTCAATTTGATTAGGTCGTCTTGGATGTTCACTTTCTATTGCAGGAGCGATGAATAGCTTAATTTTATTTGGGTTCAATGATAGCTCACGTTTTTCACTAATAATAGAGAAGAGATTAAGTTTATGTTATAATTTGCTTATGGAGTAGTTTTGTTTTGTTCCCTCGGCCAGAATTAGAAATTTATCCGTATATTGCAAGACAGTTATATTTGGTTCTGAAATTGTATGAAGTTTAATGGTATATACGAGGTTTGTTCAAAAAGTATCGCGAATTTTGCATTTTCGCGGGCTACGTATGTTCGATTTTTGATCTTTTGGTGGCGTTATTTTGGTACTCATGACCCTCACTTATGTTGACAATTTCGGCCATTTTGAATGTCCAGTCAGTTTTTGACAGTTATTGTTCGTGGACGTGTTTTAGATTGTCTTCGATTTTCGTCTATCCCAAATAATGGATCAAAGAATTTGTATTAAATTTTGTGTGAAAAACAACTTAAAGTGCGCGGATGCATTCAGAATGTTGACTGTTGCATACGGCAAAGCTACTTTGGACAAAAGCAACGTTTATCGATGGTACCAAATGTTCTCAGAGGGACCAAAAAAAGCACGCGAAGTTCGGTCGAATGTGAAGGTTTTGCTGACAGTTTATTTCGATTGCAGGGGCGTGATGCATTATGAGTTCTTGCCGCAGGGTAGAACGGTCAACAAAGAATATTACCTTCAAGTAATGCGCAATTTGCGAGAAGCAATCCGCCAGAAACGCACGGATTTGTGGAAGAACAAAAATTGGCTTTTGCACCATGATAACGCCCCTGCTCACACATCGTTACTTGTGCGCGAATTTTTGGCCAAAAGCAACACTCTAATAATGCCGCAGCCACCGTTAATCCCAGACCTGGCCCCCTGTGACTTTTTCTTGCGCCCGAAACTGAAGAGGCCCATGAAAGGACGACGCTACGCCACGATTGAGGAGATAAAGACGGCATCAAACGAGGAGCTGAACAAGATCACAAAAAATGATTTTTCAAAATGCTTCGAAAATTGAAAAAACGTTATCACAATTGTATAATTTCTGACGGGGATAACTTTGAAGGGGACAAAGTAGATATTCATGAATAAATAAATAAAAAAATATGAAATTCGCGATAATTTTTGAACAACCCTCATATGTAGTATAAAGAGCAGTTGACTTAAGACATCTCCTGAGGGTTATCCGTTGGTGATGATCGTGTATGGATGAAGGCTGTTGGCTCAAGGCAAATCTTGAAACTGTTCAAACACACTGAACTTGAATGCAATAACTCTCGTTTGAGTCATAAAAAAATTACAATCACTTAAATGATCTTTTGGCTCCGTCCAAATCATTGGTAGACCAAATTGCAAATATTAAGGTTCCTTTTCAGCATAAAATTAGTCTGGCACATGTTTCACAAAATGTATGCTTCACGAGAGATTATCATTATTATTATTGTTGTTGTTGTTGTTGTTGTACTGGGGTCCACTTGCTGAAAAATAGCATAGGCCAGAAATCGTCCCTTAGCTCCCCATGTGTAGTACTATTGTTTACAGATGGTCCATCCTGTCGTCCTACAGAAGCCAAGGAGTTCCACCTGTTCTGTGGTCGCCAAGTGTTCCAATTCTGTTACGCCAGTACACCTCAGCCAAGTAAGGCGTTTTTTGGCCAGACTCGGGCAATCTAGGAGTTCTAGTGTTCTATACTTTCTTCCTCCTCGCCGCAAACTCGGCAGGTGTCATCCGTTTGGATTCCTATTCGTTTGGCGTGTTGACCTAGAAGATTATGGCCCGTTAATACTGTCACCAATGTCTGTCTCTTTCCAGAGAATTTCGTCTAGTTCCCTTTTTATCGTTGCTAGTGGCACTTTAATTGTGTGTATTCTAGTGGCATTTTGGTCGGCTGATCCAGCTCTCCATACCTCATCCACTCTTTCGTTTCCATCTACACCGCTGTGTCCAGAGACCGATGTGAGTTTTACATTTACTCGGGTTGTTGCGGTTTTGAGAGCCTGCCTACAATCCTGCACCAGTTGTGAAACTACGCGGTTAGAGGCAAGCGCCTGCAGTGCCGACTTACTGTCCGAGAGTATTTGTATTCTTCCATTAAAGTTGTTTGTTGTCGCTTCTACAGCCGCTTTTATTGCAAACACTTCCGACTGGAAAACTGTGGTGTGACTCTCCAGTTTATAACTTCGGTTGAGTTGGGGGTGATCTAGGAAAAAGATTCCGGCGACATACTCTCCAGCCGTGCAGATCCTCCAATGCCTCTGTTGTGATTAGAGTGACGTCAATCACTTCCGCTCCATTTTTGTTATAAAAGTCGGTGTGTTAACCTTATTTGCTAAGTTGAGGTTAGTAGTTATTAAGTAATTGACTAACTGCTCACCTCTTTCGTTGCATTTGGTGCTTCCCAAGAGTTCGTGTTGCGCGTTCGCGTCGCATCCGATGATGGCCCGCTTCCCCCGTATATGCTCCGATAGGGTGCGGAATTTGGTGGTCGACATCGGAGCGTCAAACGGTAGGTATGCCGAGGCCAGCGTTACATGTCCGTCCCTTCCGTCGAACACCGCTGATGTCAGGTCCATGTTGCTGAACTGCAGTAGAAAAATTAAATTAATTTCCTTCCGACATATAATGCAGCTACGGATTTTGTTTACCCCGCTTGTGGCAAAGATTTTAAATTGTTTACACTGATTCCAAGTATCTTTCCATTAAGTTGGTAAAGCTCTTGTATCACTGCTATGTCGGTGTGCCCATCTGCTAGATGATTAAGCAGGTTGGCTGTTACCGCCCTGCTGTGGTGCAGATTTGTTTGGGTAACCCGCATCAGTGTTTCGCTTTTGCTCTAAGGGTTCGGTCGCCTTAGCTCTGGCAGTCAAACTCGGTGAAGCCAAAACTCGGTCGTCCGTTTTTATCCCTTAGAGTGCTGACGTCTTCGTTTCTTGGCGACTTCTTTCTCCGCGAAGAGATTCCACCTTTCCGTTGCATACCCCGTGTCTTGTAGTTTAAGCGTCTCGAAGGCTTCCTGCGGTGTCTGCTCCGTTTCGGGTATAAATACCTTGACGGTGCATAACCGCGGTACCTCTTTTATGGGGACGACTCTAAACTCCTCGTTCAGGGTGGCGTTTACCTTGGCAACTGCAGTCTCTAGATACTCTGGAGACTGCTCGTCGCAACAGGTTACAGTCAGATGGCCTGCTGTCGGTTTCATTCCTCTGAATGTTGGAATTTTGACTGGTTTGCTGCGTAAGTGCTCGAAGAGGTCCTTCTTCAGGGCTGTTTGCAGCTTCACGAGTTGATCCTCCTGAATCTTACCAGTCTCATTGAGGTAGTCTATCACCACTACCATTAGTGCAGCGGTTGCGGCGTCCCGATAGGACTTCCTCGCTAGAGTTTGGGGTTCGGGGCTTACCCTCCGTTTCTTTTTACCAGTGCCGTGGTTGCTGTCGTCCGATCTCATCCGCTTAGGTCCGGTTTTACCCTCTTCCTTTGCAGTTGGTTTTCCCCTTTTCCTCTTAAACGCATGCCAATAGCTGTCGAAGTTGTTAGATAAATTACGTGGCATATTTTCGTTAAATAAATATAACAAAACGTCCGTCTGTTGAATGAAATAGTTATACAACCGCCTAAATGACGTTATTCAAACAAAGAAACGTTCATGAGCTTAGAAATGAACATGTGGCTGTCACCAAAAAAGGGATGAGAATAACCCAAATTTGATATATGTTTTTGATGAGGATACTCTTACATAAACAAAAATCATTCTCATTGTTCGTGTGACAAAAACATCGTTTAGCAATGTGATCTCCTAGATGCATATTCTCATGTATGATGTGAGAGGGAGAGAGTATTACCTTCTCATTCTCATTTTGAAGATATGTAAATACAGTGACTAGTGACTGATGGGGCTTGACAAACATATGTTTGATTTCAGTCAGTATTGTCTTTTTTACATTATTCTTAGTTAGTATACGAACAATCTGTTTCACGTTTTCTTCATTAATAATACAACAGGAACTCATGAGCCTATAAGCGTATGACATGTACAATAGACTTTCAATGAGCTCTCGGACTGCTCATATTAGAAATCATACAAGCTCATGCTGTTGGGTTTTTTCAAGTACAACATATTGTAATCCAATTATGTTCAGTCATCAATTCAAAAGTCTTTTTGTAACTCTTTTCAGGAACAGAATCGAAAGTCGATAACTATTCTTCGCATTTTGTTTCATAATTTTGTTAGATAGATATGACATTTCAAGGTCTTTAACATGTGCCTAGTGCAATATGTCATTCACGTATTTTCCATGTGTTCCGGGAAAATTCTATTAAAAGAATATACCAGTAAACATAATTTATATCGTACATTTTTGTATTGAACGCATAACCCCTCATATGCGTTTTATAATTTTAGAACATAACAGAAGAACAAAAAAGTTCAATCCTGATGACGCGATTGCATTGTATTTGACAGTTGAGTTACATAGTGACTTGCAGAGTTATCGAGAAAACCAGCTCCTTTACCTACGTGTTACAATTTTGATAACGTATTTAGCGGGCTTTGAAATGTAAACTTTGTCTTTGAAACGCTAAGAGTAGTTCATCGATGTTCCTGTTTATGGATGGCGAGTAGTATTTTTAGTAGTTTCCAAGAAATAAGTCCCACACTTCTTTTATTGGATCTAAGCCATGCTGCAATCTTCCAGTAACAAAGCAATTTTCCCTTCAAAACGAATTATTTCAAATAAAAATACAAATCGATAATCACCGGTTATTATTTGACAGAAATGACAACCAATTCGTGTTTTCTAGATACCAGTCGCATTGATATGTTTTTTTCTTGTTCCTATGAAATCTTTTAGTTCGAAGGCTTTTTATTCGTCAAAGCTCGTGTCATATTTAAAAATTTTTATCAGAATTTGCTCTTATCTCACGTATATCTGTATTTTCAACAATAATATTTTGGATTGGGTCAAGCAGTCATATCTCCCATGCTTCGATTGGCTCCTTGACACATCGAGCAATTTTTATGGTGAATATAATTTTATCTAGCAAAAATCGATAGTTGAAACTTTAATGGCGTTTTTCTCGAAACGACATTTTTCGAAAGTATTTTTGAATATATTTACTATACAATGACCTACGATCTTTTTGATGGGTTGAAAATTGGCAATCTGGCATTAAAAAACCGACCATTTTTTACCACAAAAAACGACACTTTTTTCAGAACTACGCCATTTTGTTAATTTTTGATATTTATCAAAAATCTTAGGTCATTGTATAGGAAATACCCTTAACTTTAATAAACTTTTTGAATTTTTTTGTTTCAGCTAGTCATTCGGTCGGAATCATGTCAGCAGTTGGGGAACTTTTTTTGCACAGCACAAAACTCCGTTATTTTTCAATATTTTTTGTAAAAAAAATCTTAAAATATACCTTATTATGTCCAAAAACTTCAAAACGTTCTATCGAGTACATTCTTTTAAAAAAATTCCCAAAAATCGCCTAATTTTTTATGGATGACACTGGTATAGCCCCTTAAACATTCTCCGTGTTCGTGTAAAGATGTTGGAAAGATGATAATATCATATAAACACCCCAGGCAGACTTCTTCCTGAAGATCCTTTAGCACATGAATGACGCGTTAAAAGCGTCTTTACGCCGAAGGGCATGCGCACATATTCATAATGGCCGCTTTCATCTCTAAATGGAGTTTTTTGGATGGCCCTAGCGTCCATTTCATTTTGATGAAACCCGGATGTTAGGTCTATTGTTAACTTATCTAATATCTCATTAATATAAGGGAGTGGATACCTATCGCTTATCGTTTTGTCATTAGTCATTTGTCACTACTTCCGATGGTCGATGACTAGTCTTTTGCTTCCCACTGGCGTCAAGTTTCTTATGAACTTTCCAGATCCGCGAACTCCAGGAAGAAAAGCTAGCACGGATTATTAAAATATCGTTATATTGATGGCAAATTTTAAAAAACAGTTTCTTCTCTTCAAGATTAAGGTGAGATTGACGTAAGAGATTGACCACGTCCAGGAGAACCAAAAAACTTCACTTCTACCTTATTAATTTCTTCATAGTTCTCTGAAATCTTTTCGAACATTAAGGACTTGTTCGAGAAAACGAATTTATTATTGTCAGATACGATGTTTACCTCGAAGGAAGCGAATTGGTGGCTGTGTGAATGACTTCCGAAAGGAGTAAATCGAGTAAAGAATGTCTCCATTTTACATGTCCATGAATGATTAAACCATGGACCATGAATGATTTAATGGGGTGGTATCGTGTAGTTTTCAGACATACAAATTCGGCCCAAAGTTGAGGGGAATTGAGTTATAAGGACGCTTTTACTGGGATCAGCTTGGGCACGTAATTGAAAGAGAGGATCAATGCCTATAAGGCAATTCATCAATTATCAATCTGAACGTTCTTGGTTAATTGAATTCTATGAATTCTGGAAAAGTTATTAATATTTAATTTGGGACTTTTTTTCAAAATTGTCGTAATTGATATGGATTTTATTGGTTTCAAATTTTGTTGGAAAATGCTCCGGTCTCTATTGGCAATTTCAGTTGTCTTCCAAAGGGAGAAGATATCTGAGTATAGGGTAGGTCGAGGTCGAATTGGTCGAGGTGACCAATTAGTTTATGGAGCGAGCAACCGAAAATCAAGGTTGTCTTTTTCGTTAATAGATAAGCAACGGTCCTGATCAGGACAATAGTCCGCGCTCTCGGTTGCAAAAATTTGTTTTCAAAGTTTTGGGTTACAACCTTTGGAAAGTCTATATGGAAGAAATGTGGATGTGTGTGGAATTACTGAATTCGAAATGCATTGGGTTTTCTAAGCCTGTATAGTGGTTGGGGTGTTTGTTCCGAAACAAGCAATTCTTTCACTGCACACCTAATTAGTGGTTGGTGATTGAGAAAACTGGTCATTAGGGTGTAGTTTGCTGTTGTAGTGGTCTTCTGATCATTAGATGGTGTCGAAAATTGGTGACCATGAAAAAAGGTGAAAAGTTGTTGCAGGTCACTGTAACCCTCATAACCAAATCTTTTATATATAGCAAATATGGATTGCGTTTGGTTGTTTCGCATAAAAGGCCTCTGTGAAAAATGGGGAATATGGGGAAGCTTAGGTTGAAACCCTTTTGCAACGAGAAACTGTGGAAATTTGGGCTTTTATATTTGTTCATGTTGGCAGGATTTTGCAATGTTTATCAGATCCCGAATGGAATGGAACATTTTTTGCTTTTTAATACAGTAGGCGTACATTGTAGCAAAAGACTCTGGTTTCAGGGCTTAAATGATTGAGCCCACAGGTTCTTTCGACCCTTGAAAGAATGCATTCAGGCAAACTTACGAAAGAAGTAGCTCTTTAGCCGTAATAACCTCGGAACCCACCTGTTTGCGTCGATATTTATACTTGCAAAAACTTTTAAGACGTTACTATGGAATGTGTGCATAATATCATTGTTCTGACGTAGACGGTGTAGGCTTCTCATGAGAAGGTTCATTTCATTTATCCGAATAATGTAAGTAAGATTTGCTTTTATTTCATCCTAACCTAAAGGAGTATCTTGCGAATTGCAAATTTAGTAGAAAATTATCGATCCGGCTACGATTGCGATTAGCTACTTATCTGAAGTATTTCACGTTGAAAAGGACAAGTTGCGAATTAAGGAGAATAAGATTAAGAGAATAAGAGTAAACAATTCCGTACGACGTTGTAAGGTTTGTGTTGAGTTCGCCGCTGATTGATTTATTTTCAACCACAAGCCTAAAACGTTCGTCGTTTAAACTCGAATATGTCCAAAAATCTTACTACTTAGATATCCTGACCGAGTATCATATCTTCACTTTCATATATATGTATTTATACACGTCTACATCACAACCGGTAACGCAGTCGCGATTCGCTGCTTTTACACTTATTCAAGCATTAAACTTTACTATTATATACTTTTCAAAAAATTACTGTACGAAACAAATGGTCCTTTTACATGCGGTCCCACATACGATTATCAAAATCGATCAATCACCATCAAAACTTTAGTGCGATGTCTTTTAATCTCGACATTAGGCACTCGGCTCCTCTTTCCCGTTTTGCAGCTCTCGGTTTTTTTCGATTCCCCATCAAATTCGCACCGTCAACGACTCGTCCCTTTCCCGACAACTTTTCTTATAGGCAATAGCCTCTCATTCTTCGGTCGAGTTCAACTCCCTCAGAGCAGATTGAACGTGGTTTCAATCATTCTACAGAAGATGACGCGATCAAAAGGTTAAAGAGCTATCACCAAGGGAATAGTGCCTAGGGGTCCTCAAGTCAACGCCAATCCAATGCGTAATGGAGATGTTTGGGATGGTTTATTCTATAACATACATCAAACTTCGCTGTCGCAACTCGCAATCTTACCCTGAATGTACGTCTGTGAAGGCCATTTCTTTTAATTGTAGAGGGATTTGTTGTTAGTAGTATTCAATGCATTTTTTGCAATGAATTATACGAAATTCAAAAACATTGGATCGTGTTCCATCTATTTGAGGTGGATGTTTTGAGAACGTGCTGTGTGGAAAATGGTGAAAGGTAATGACAGGTGAGGGGAAAAGGTGAGAAATGGAATTAATGCACAAAGAAAACGTAAACCTTCCTTGCTGCCTAATCGACCGATGAACTTTTTAGGTCAAGCTATACCATGGTCCGAAAATCTGCAGTATCTTGGGCTAACGTTGGACAAGAAACACATGTTCAAAGACCACATTGAACGAATAAGCATTAAAGCATTTAATTCTATACTTCAACTGTACCCACTACTCAACAGAAGGTCCCAACTGAACATTAAGAATAAGATGATAATTTTAAAAATGGTAATTCAGCCTATAATATTATACGGAGCGCCTACTTGGAGCCAATGCGCAAAATATTTGAAATCAAAGCTTCAAGTCACTCAAAAAAGGTACTTAAAAATGGCGCTAAATAAGCCTTCTTATTTCTCATCACGCAAATTACATGAGCTTGCTAAAATTAGCCCTATCAATAAACTCCGCTCTCACGCAGAGATAATCTACTAGCTAAGGTACAACACGCTTCAAATCAATACATTCAAGCACTCAGGATTTAAATTAATAAATTAACCTTAGAGAAAATGCGTCCTCAACCGAGTATTCTTAGATATTACTAAGATTCAAAATAGTATGTAAATAGGTTTTAACATAGGTAGTTTTTTTTTGGGGTTGGGGGGTGAAAGCAATTTACGCCCGGAGTGTGGGACTCCTAGGAGCGCATGCTACCAGACTACCCACTGAACACCCCCCCCCCTGTCAAGAGACTCTAGCCTGGAACCGTTTGACACATTACTTCGGGCTAGGCCTCTTTTTACTTCGCCCTAGACCGCCGTCAGCCTAGAGAAATCTCCCACCAGCGGGAGGGGGCAGGAAAGGAGACCCCGCGCCCAAGGTTATCTGTGGTACATTTTTTGGCAGTAAGTATTGCCCGAGAGTAATGTGCCACACAGGTCCATTTGTCGAAACTTTTCAGCATTTCTCCGACCAGATTGTCTGGAGAAAGCTCTCCCATCACCTCCCACAAGTCTTGCCGCATCCTGTTCCACCTTCTACAGTTGAAGAAGGTGTGACATGCATCGTCCCTTTCCCCTGGACAGAAAATGCAGTCTGGGGACCGTGATTTACCAATCTTGTGCAGGTAAGACTGAAAATACCCATGCCCGCTGAGAAGGTGGATAAGGTAACAATCAGGCTCACCGTGCCTTCGATTCAGCCACGATCCCACGTCCCCTATAAGGCGGGCAGTCCAGGGACCATTAGAGTCACCTTCTCAGGACTGTTGCCACTCGAGTATTGTGCGCTGCGTCGCTCTCTAGCAAGGAGGGCGATGGGTATCACTCCTGCGATGACCAACACCGCCGACTCAGAGACAGTGCGGTATGCAGACGCAACCCGCAAAGCTCCTCGTCTCTGTACCTGCCCCAAGCGCTTTCGGTACAGCTCCTTACTGAGAGCTCCGGCCCAAACCTCAAAGCCGTACAATAGCACTCATGAGAAGTTGGCGTTTGCTCGGTGTGGGCCCACCGATGTTGCACATTAGTCGGCTTGAAGCTGAGACGCCAATCACGGCCTTTTTCGCCGTTGCCCTGATCTGTTCCGAAAAGCTCATTTTGGAATCGATCAATAGTCTCAAATATTTTATTGCAACTTTAGACTCAACTGTCGCATCTCCGATCTGCAAAGGAATTACCGTGGGAATTCTTTTCTTCGTGAGAATGACCACCTCGATTTTTTCTAGTGCCAAACTGAACCCGCGGGTAGTCATCCATTCCCTCACTTGACGCATTAGCATTCCCAGTCTGCGCTGCGAATGTTTGACTGTGCGTCCGGCGACCAGTGCTGCTATCTCATCTGCATAGCCGACCAAGCGCGACACATCTGGCAGTTCAAGCCTCAATAGCCCGTCATATGACGTGTTCCACAAGTCTGGGCCAAGTATGGAGCCTTGCGCTACACCAGATGTTATCTCCATTTTGCGCCACCCATCTTGCGTGTCATAGAGCAGACTGCGGTCCTTTAAGTAATCCTTCAAAATCCGCATCAGATACCCTGTCAATCGGAAAAAATTTTCCAATGTGCCAAGAATATCCGACCATCTGGCGGAGTTGAAGGCATTTCTGACGTCAAGCGTCACTAGCAAGACAACTCGTTTTTCAGTTTTGTGCGCTTCGGCTCGACGGACTGCATTCACCACTTCCATGATGGCATCGGAAGTGGATCACCCTGCTCTAAAGCCTTACTCCCGAGGAGATAGATAACACTTTCCTGGCTGTGTCCAGCATACAAAGCGGCCGGTATGTAGATGACAGTCCGGGATGACAGCCTCGCCACCTTCCAGTGAAATGGGAATACACCTTCTCTCAGGCAAGCGTTAAACACATTGTGTAGCAAATCAGGACAAACTTGGAAAACCATTTGTAGCACCTCGGTTGGAATGCCGTCTGGTCATGGTGCCTTTCGAGGTTTCATAGAAAGCACCGCATCCCCCAGCTCATTTTTAGTGAACGATGACCATTCGCCTGAGTCGACCTCGTGGGCAGCATCAACACGGACAGGATGAGTTGGAAAAAGCGCCTGCACTATGCCGTCCATCTTGTCTGCTCGAAGTAAACACGGCTTCCGTGAGGTACCGAGCTTGCGCCACACTACCTTGTAGCCGAGCTCCCATGGATCCCTGTTCACATCGTCCTCAAGTTCTCGCCAGCAGCGTGCCTTACTCTCATTGATGAGTCTTCGGAGTTCTTTCCTCGTAGATCTGTATGCTGCTGTCCTATTG
Organism: Stratiomys singularior; assembly: GCA_954870665.1. Lineage (NCBI taxonomy): Eukaryota > Metazoa > Arthropoda > Insecta > Diptera > Stratiomyidae > Stratiomys > Stratiomys singularior. Next base: position 35,422,530 of record OX940879.1, read on the forward strand.
GATGCTTCCTGTACGTTTCTCGAGCGCTGAGCTGCTCGTCGAAGTCTGTGACACTCGCCTCGTTTGTCTGCGATGTCTTTTGACCACCAATGTACAGCAGGTCTGTCGTGCCGAGGCCTCCGTCGAGGCATAGATGAGCTACAGGCAGAAATGATGAGGTTGATCTTTGACTCCACCATTCCCTCGACTCCAGCCCTTCCGCTCCCCGAAGGGCACCCCGATGTCGTTCCGCCTTTCAGAATCACATTGGCGAAAGTCTTCACGTCCATTTTTCCGATATTCCACGTGAAGACTTTCGCCAATAGGTAGTAGTAGTTTAAGTTTGAGTTAAGTTTAAAAGAGGTTTTTGTTGTATTTTCCTCTACTATTATAAATATATCATATGAATAAGAAACATTTGTAGTACAAACAGAAAAAATTATGTAGATGCAATGAATACCAAATTCAGAACTCTCACTTTAAGTATAAGCTTAGTCCTGTAAAATTTTTTTTAGAAACAATAAAGAACTTATTAAATAAAAAAAAATAATGCACAAAGAATGACGTCACCATCCGTGCAATGATATGGAGAAACCACCGACGCAGTGTGGATCGCAACAGGTAGTATAAGAGTAATAAACGTCTCGACTTGCCAGAAGTTTTTCAACACATACTTGACGCGCCTTCCATCGGCGTATAATTCGTCCTGGATACCATTGGCTAGTACCGATTCCCGATTGCACTATTGACTGAAAACCTTTGAAAAGGATTTCGAACCACCGTCGCCTAAGCAACGACTAAGTACCTGTAGGTACCTGTAGGACTAGGTAGATGATCCTTAAACTCGCGCGGCTAGATAAAATCCTGAACTTTTCGCGACAAATCAGCGTACTTATGTCCATGAGACTTCCAGGTTATAGTAAGTACGACCGGCCTCGCCTAGAGTGAACTAATTTCCCGACTGATTGAAGCAGGCAAGGATTGCCACAACTGAGATGGACTATCTATACTATCAAAATACTATCAAAATAAGATGTTTTCGAAACATAAGTTGTATAAACCATCATTCTCTTGTACCTAATCGGTATTGATTATGGTTCCAACAGCTAAACAAAATAGAACTTTAAAAAAACATCCCCAAATTAGTCATCAAATTCAACAAGATAGCTGTTGTACTAATTGGCATCATTTTCAAGTACCACACAAGTAGTAACACACAAATAAACAGAATTAAGTGAAAAGGAATTGCCTCTTTCCATTAACCTTAATCCAAAATATCATACTGTTGCATTATGCTACACACATTCAGGATTAATTTGCCAACTCAGTATAACACTTCCTGCATAAGCATGGAGCTTTGTTTAATTTGATCCACTCTTCGAGTTGGACACCAATTAATTCCATTCCATCGCTTGCATTCGGGATTTATGCCAGAATCCGTATTCATCGTATAACATACGAATGAACAACAACAACAACATGCTTATCCAAATCCCAATCTCTCATCTGCCACGTTTTATTCCTGAGCTGAAAATTAATTAGTATCAGTTCGATAACGCCGACGGGAGAGATGGATGACGTCGTTTGGCGCCATCGAACAAAATAATCAACGGAAACACGCAGCTACCTCCTTGCCCGCGTAAGAAAAATGTTACAGATAAAGTCATCCTTATACCTGAAGTTTCGCACGTGTATCGAGTTTAATGAACTTTTATTGATTGTTTTCGATACAAAATTGCTACGCTCCCAATACGCACCAAAGGATATTCGAGCGATGTGTGAGAGCCGCGTGTGATGCGGATAAGTTGTAAGAATAACGCGAAATTTCATTATCCTTTTCCGTTCTTGTTAATTAAATTCGGTCAGAATGGGTAAGGAACTTGGCACAAGCAATTCATTCTTTCATGCGGACTCAGCTTCTGGTTGAGAAGCCAACACGTAAAATAAAGTTCGTCCCGTGACGATGATGTTCGTATCATTTTCATTATACTGCCAATATTGGTGAACGAGTGTAATTCGATGCGGACTTGGTCCTTTATTGGACGTTTGGCTCATTCATTGTTGGCATTTAAGAAATCATACTTGTTGAATATTCCGAGTGCGGAATGGCTTGTTGTATTTCCAAACGATATGCTCGACCGAGCATTAAAACCACTTGCTCCTTCCTGCAGTACGAAAGATATCCTTTATCTAATGGATCGAGTATTTTAAATGCTTATATCCATTTAGACCGGTCAGCTCACATACCCAAAGTAACTTACATGGAACAACTTGATCGAAATTTGAAACTAAATGTCAAAGGACATAAATGGTGCGAAACACTCGTATATCAACAGCTACAAGAGTCAGTTCAAGCTTCCTGGTGAGACTCCAAACAAATCGATCGCTCAAATTCAACACATATAAACATTTTTTAAACCATTTTCAAACAGTAAACCATGAGCGTTATTATACCCACTAATGTCAAGCGAGTGTCGGTAATTCATCCTTGAAACACATACAAACCCGACATCAAATTTTCTATCGTATAGATATGATAAATTTTCAATCATAAATCATTCGCTTCATATATTTTTTAATATAGCATTTAAAGCTCTCCTTATTTTTCAAAATTCACATTTTATCCTGATAGCTTATATAATGTTCTTGTATTCCTTTTTTCCCAACGGCACATTCGAAATTTGTTGAATATTTGCAAACGTTCCACGTGCAAATTTCATTTTATTCGAATCGTCTTGAAATATTTGAAATGCAAATTATTTAAATGGTTGTTAGGTTTGTTGTCCTTATAAACACAAATCTCTTTTCATATTCCCATGAGCAAATACATGTACGTAGCATAATATTTTCTCCTAATAAATATTACATGAACGTGGCAAGCTTGGTTGGCTTTAACATGGATACTTGGAAATGGAAAGAAAATTGTTTTATTTGAGTTATTTCAGTGTGTTAAACTTGTAACAAGCGTTTGATTGTCTTAAGCAACTAGTAATTGAAGGACGAACTACGTTATTTGTTCAACCGTAAAGCGGAAAGGGTTATGAAACGCATCATTGGCACATGTGATCCACAAACGAGCCTTAACAAGGTGGTTAAAAACGAGGTCCTGCATTTGGAAGACCTTCTAACACGAAAAGGTCATTATAGACGCAGATGGCTGAAGGCAATGGAGAGCAACAGGTTCCTTCGACCGCGCAGTAGTGATCCCGACTTCTACTGTCAACTAAATGTTTTCCTGCAGCCGGGCTCGGGATTAATGGAGGAAGGACGAGGACATGGCATCGAACGATCAAACTGCGATGGAAGTGAGGTTTCAAACGATACATTCCAAAGCTACCAAGAAAGCAGTGCTAAATTTGACTAAAGTCCTAAATTTGAGAAGCAATAAACCTCCACATGAACCAAAATGCAATGAATCATCGCCCGGAACTCAAGAAACAAAAATAAGAACCGTAGAAAATCTATTGGGCAGACACTGTTGGTAAAACCATCGACGGTAGATCGTATGCATATGTCTTGCGAGAAATCAAGGGAGCGGTAAAACCGGAAGACATCCAAACTGCAATTAAAGCTGTACAGCAAACTTGGTCAGGTATCTTCTTGCTGAGTTCGGACTAGATGCAAATAATGATGGCGCGTTCCGTGACGCAATCAAAAGAGTCCTCGGGAAAGAGCAAGCCTATGGCCACAATCTCCCCGAATTAGAACGCGCCTTTAAACGCGATTGCCATGTACTAAGCGTTAACCAAACCAAACAATAAGAGTCAACGCATGGCCATAGTTGACCTCACAGAGAGGGAAGCAGAACAGCTATTAAAGTAACGCAAAATTTTAATAGGGTTGGCTATTTGTCAGATACACCTAATAGTGATCCTTGGATACGGGTATATCACATAGGCATGTAATCGAAGCTTCTTCTGCTACGAATGCCGCAAGACAGAGCACAAAAAGGAGAAGTGCACCGAAGAGGCACACTTTGTTCTTTGCCAGGAATATGACCCGACACCTGATGACTGGATACCAGGTACAAGGAAGTGTTGAGTCTTCCAAGAAACCCTAACCAAGGCTAACACGCTTTTGCAATCATTCGCATCCTCTGAAGCATAATTCGAATAGTTTTTGAGAGACAGGCGAGCTGACTAGCTACTGCTGAGCGAGCAGGAGTACACCAGAAGCTCACCTACATTGTATCCTGATAAATCCGGTACAGACTCCATCTGGGTTCCGAACAGTGCTCAACTCCAAGTACTGGGCCGGGAAGAGGAGATGGTTTCGTTTGGGTTCGGTGCTCGCTAACTACTCTATTTAATGTATACCTAACTCCGAAACAATCGTTGTCATCCTTTCAAATTTGGTGCAATGTTTTGGAGGACGTTATTCCGAGTACAAAGGGCCATGAGCTCGTCATCGTCTGACTTTAACCCTAAAGTAATCGATTGGGGCATGCTTCAAACAGATTCTAGGGGCAAATCGATAATAGGCATGGAAGCCAGCCTGGGCTTGTCGTTTTGAACACAGGCCACGCCCCTAATTTATGTCGATGATGTTGCGTTGGAACCATATCCAATATTACATTCGCTTCGGAGTGCTTCGTAGAAAGGGTTGAAATTGGAGAGTGCTAGAGGGTTACATGTTACCAGTACATGGTGCTGATGACCCTCGACAAAGCTTCCCAAAGACCACGCGCTCAGTCTTCTGCGCTCCGATGGAATACTGAGAAAGCGGATAATGTCAATAGCTACGTTGAGGAATGGCTGACCTGCGGTAAAAATGTGGTGAACTCTACTATGAGAATCATTACGTTCGCCTGCAGGTCTTCGATGTCCGGCACGGCAAGTCCCCAGTAGATTGGTGTTCACCTGATATTGCCAAAAAATGAAGGGAGGACCACAAACTACGACGAAAGGCGCAGCAAGTCCGGACCTGGAAAGAGGTCTGCTCAGCAGCTTACAAGTGATCAAGATAATGTCTCCGCAGGCTAATCAACAGCAGCAAGGCCAGCCGATGGCAAAACCTGGAGGACGACGAGAACCGGGAGCCATGGGGCTTGGGTCACAAACTAGTGATGCCTAAGCTCGGTGTTCAAAGGTCACCTCACTCATACGAGGCAGAAAAGATGGACGAAATATTGCGGGCTCTCTTCCCAATCCATCCCGCCATCGTTGAAGCCGTTCACTATGAAACACCAACGGAAATTCCATTTTTCACAAAGATGGAATTGGAGAATACAGCCTTGTCTATGAAGGCCAGAAAGGCTCCAGGACCAGATGGGATTCCAGCTGAGGTGCTACAAATGGTCTTCCACTTTTCCCTTTACCTGCTCCTCCGCATGTTCAACGCATGCCTACGTGAAGGGTTGTTCCGAGAGTGCTAGATGGTAGCGAAACTTGTGCTCATTACTAAGAGCAAAGGAAATCCCGAGTTGCCAGCTGGATACCGTCCGCTATGTATGCAAGACACGGTCGGAAAAGATTTTGAAAAACTTAACAGGTGAAGACTCGCTGACTTGAATCGTCCCGCCGGGGACCTATCTCCACGACACGCTATCTCCGCTGATAAGGCTGCAGCATGTGCAATGGCACTCACTCGATTAACGGTGAACATAGGGGGCTCAAATCATCAACGATGTGACTTCCAACAAGCGCTGTGCAATTGGTTCTACTCTATGGGTCAGAACTGTGGAGCAACGCTCTCAGCAAGAAGTTACAACGAGAGTGGTTGCCACAGGTGCCGAGACAATGAGCGCTGCGAACCACATGCATATATCCGAAATTCCCCGGGACGGCAGACTGGTAACCGCAGGGATAATTCTCATCGCCCCAGTTTAAAGAGAGTGTAGGACTTTATACCTGCGTAGAAGCGAAGATAGCAGTAAAAAAGTCACCAGGGAAGAAAGACAACGCGCTTTCAGCGATAAGCAAGACTCCTGGGAGCAAGACCCATAGGGAAGTTGGACTGCACGTCTGATCCCTGACCTAAGGGCGTGGCTCAAACGAGTGCATTTCTACTTGATTTCTACTTTATTTCCAATTTCTCCTTGACCCACTTCTTTAGCAGCCATGGTTGTTTTCGGTCTTACCAGCACAAGCTAGACAGGTCAGAATCTCCTAATGGAGGGTTTTGTGCAGGAGAGGTAGATCACACCTGTCACACATTCTTCTCTTGCAAAAGAAGGAGTAAGCACCATCTCTCGGGGACCTCTTCAGCGAAATGGGAAAGCTCGGCATGGAAATGATTGTCAGAGAAATGATTACAACGGTTGAAAAGTGGAATAGTGTGGCATAATATGCTCAGGCAATATTGATACTTGAAAATCAGTACTGGAGCTCTTGAAGGCGTTGGAAATAGGGGGATCACTTTTCTAGCACTTCCTTCCTCTTCGTTTCTTCTGGTTCGAGAAGAGATTCCAGTTCAAATTAAAACAGTTAGGTATAGAAGGCTTGGCAAATCATTTATATGGTAAAACGTTTTTGACCACAATGGATCTATAGCGCTCATATCACTAGATTCCGATACATCCAGATGATCTAGCAAAGACTGCAATAATCACACCATTATTCGAATTTTATCTAATGACATTCAGTTTGAGAAACGCCGCGCAAACTTTCTAGCGATTCAGTAACACCATTTTGGACGGCCTGGACTTCTGATACGCATATCTGGATGATGTACTGGTAGTGTCAAGGAGTCTGCAGTAACACCATAGCCAGCCACCATATCAAATATTCTAGCGTCTCTCACTCCTATGGAGTGAAAATCAATATGAATCTTCTTCAAAATCTTTTACAACTCCAAAATACGTTTTTGGAGTGGCTTATAAAATGGCTTCTGGCTTATAAAAAACCCAAAAACCTTTTGGAGCTTCGCTGGTTTTTGGGCATAGTTAGTTTTTATCGACTATTCTTCCGAAATGTATCTAAATTTTCAATCCTCTAAATTCCTATTTAACGGATGGAAAGAAGAACGGTAAGAATCCAATTATTTGAAACGAAAAAGCCACCAAAGCAAAATAATATCATCATTGAAAAAAGCAAAGCGATGATCGCAAATGCCGCGTTTGTTAGCTCATCCTAATAACGACCCTGCTTTGGTGCGCAAGACTTATACCCCAGAAGTAGCTATCAGTGCTGTTTTGGAGCTGAAGCTATTGGGATCAAAAAAAACTTCAAAATTCTTTTCAAAAAAATTGAATCTAGCCGAACAAAGTATAGTAGATATGAACGAGAGTTATTAGCTGTGTACGAAGCTATTGAATATTCCGGGTGAGTAGCTCGAAACAAGGACTTTCTGAAGCCTTTAATTTCGCCTTTCTTCCGGACAAAGCTTTTCACAGAATATTGTAGCTGATGGACTGTCAAAGATCGACGCTTTCGCCGAACTGAAAGTACCAAGTGTAGAGTATATTGCGAAAGGACAAGTGAACGACTCTGAGTGTCAACATCTCCGCAGCACTAACGCATAATTAGAATTAAAACAGAGTTCATTAGGAAGTGGAAATGTTTTATATTGGAATACATCTCTGGGAAATCCTCGAAAGTTTGCGTGAAGCAGTGTACGGCAAAATCCATGGATAATCGCATTCAAGTGGAAAAGCTACGTGCAAACTTATCTCAAGCAAAGACGTGTGGCAAGTAAAGGCTGGAATACAATAGCGCGAGACCGCGATACGAGAGCAGGACGACAGTATCACAGCAAATGTCGAACAGTTTTCGTAACATGCGTTTGTATGCGACATCGTACAATGATTGCAATGCGTCGATGTGAGGCGGGAAATATTCGGGAAAACGATAATTCATCGCAACGAGGTGCGTAACGTTTGTCAAATGCAATATGGCGCTTAAATGAAATTTGAAATTCAAACGCCTTAATTACTTTTTAAGTACTATGGTTATTTCAAATGAATTTTGAATGAAAATTTCATGCATCTGTTATGGCTTCTGGCAATGCCGGGATAAGAAGATGATGATATGGATAAAATATCCCCGGTATGAGCCTTCGTGAGAAGCGAGAAGAACGGCTTAAGGAAATTTTAGTAAGTTTGCCGTGTTTTTGGTTGGCAAGTGAAGACTTGTCGCGGCATTAACTTTTGTTTCCGACGCGAAAAATGCGTCGGGACGTTTCGAGTTGCCACACATCCTAGTTAAGGCTTTTATTTGCTAGACGAAGGAAAAATCCAAATTCAAAACTTTTAAAAAATCAAAAACAATTTCATTTGAAACGTCACCTATTTGACATTTGTCATATGAACATTATTGTTCCTCGCATCGTGTGCGTTGTAAATTGAATGCGTTGCGTGAGAACGAGCGAAAATCTCGTCGCGCTCACGTATCGTCGTCTCGCGGTATTGTATTTCGGCCTTAATGAAAAATGAACTAGTCTCGTGAGTTAGGAATTGCGAAGCGTGCCAGCGATCAAAAGTTCATCGACACGTGGCGCTGGCACCACGGAACTTCCCAACGACAGATCGGCGATTCTAGCCCATTCACGCAGACATTGTTAGGCCACTTCCATCATCATATGGATGTACGTGTTAGGTCATTCTAATAGATTGGTTTTTCCGGTAGCAAGAATTGGAACAACAGAAACAATAACTACCGCAGTATGCCAGCGAATGTTGCAGTGTGTCTCCAGCAATCAGACCCGGACCACAGCGTACCACCCTGCTTCTAATGGAATGGTTGAAAGATTTTATCGATCTTTGAAGGCTGCAATAAAATGCCGCGAGTCGTCTAATTGGATCAATGTGCAATGCGGATTAAAGAGGACATCGGCTGTTCAACTGCGAAAACGTTTTACATCATGTAGTAACGATTACCAGAAGAATTTTCCTGCGATGATTTCGCACATTTTCATCAAAAAATTGTGACAGGAAGTGCAAAAACTAAAGCAAACATCTGCCGCACATGACAAGCAGCGAACCGTTTTCGTTAACAAAGACCTGTCTACATGTATAGAATAGAAAGAAATGTCTACAGCTCATAAAGCAGTCCTCACGGAGTAGTTGAACGCCTAACCGAAGGTATTTACAAAGTACGGATAGGAAATACAGCGATTACCATATAAAAACCATTTTAAAAACAGCAATGGATAGTTAAAAGAACTTATCAAGGACCAAAAACAAAAACACCTTAGGTGACATATCCAATGTAAATTTCGTTGTCACATAAAGAGGACTTCTGTAGGGTACCGCTGTCAAAGAACTCATGCCAGTGGTGCCCGCGTGGGGTATTACGCCAAAAGATAAGCAGCGGACTTGAGTACTTTAAAATCAAAATTGAACATTTCATATTTACTTGTTATTCGTTGAATTGTTTTATTAAAGTTATTTAATAAATGATTATTTAGTGACACTCGACAGGCTTTGACCAAATTGCAATCAAAGAATGTCATCGGCATGGAACTCGCTGCTCTACATTGACGAATGAGTTACGAAAATTTTTTAACACAATGGCTTTTAAGTCCTTGGCATCCTTGCCACACCTAACACAACTAGGGTAATAAGGGAAAATTGAGACCGATTCCATAAATTACAGTCATAAACAAGTGCGGAGAGTCAGCCTTGCCAAGCCTCGCCTTGCCATGTGATAATTTGTTAGTTGCAGGCCTGTAACCCTTGAAACCAACAAAAATCAGAACGAAACATCATACCGAAGATGGCGCACAGCTGAAACGCATCTGTGGGCGTAACAAAGGAAGAGACGGGGAACGACGGAATGTTCCGAGGACAAAAAATATCTCGTTAGTGGTAATAAGAGCGTGGCCACCTTCAAGCGATAAAACTTCGAACGAATTCCCAAAAATATGGAACGGTATTCGGTTCCAATTTTCCAAATGCAAGCCTTGGAGAAAGAGCAAAAAGGCAAATGGGTCGAATGATGCGCATGAGCAATTTGAAAATTTGTATACACACACAAGAACTTACATATGCCTTTATACCGAGAAAACTTTTCTCGCATAAACTTAAGCTCAGAAAACTAGCCAGCACGATCTCTAAACTCACCTATGACGTTTAATTATCAAGCTCTCTATATTGCAAAGCTCACTTTATTTGCCGCACGGGGTACTCGTTCTGTTAGAGTTTTAAGTGGTTATGCTATCGCGAGAATATTTAGAAGCCGGACACGACGCGAACAATTCAGAGCATACAAGAGAGTTTCTGATGTAAAGTAGTCACCATTGAACCAAAACATTGCTCTAGCCTATATGAAAATCTAAGAGTTACACTTGAATGATGTATATGCAAAAATAGAAGACATTCAGATCCTTTTAATTTTTATTTAATATTTAACTTGAAGATTTGAAAATCTCAAATGGACACCCTATATCAATATTTAATATTGTTGCATGTTCGAATGATGTCACGCGGGACTGTAGTCGTCTTAAGAGAAAGTTCGTAAACAAGTATCAATAACCAATACGTCGATCATCCTCCAAGAGAAAAGGCATAAGATAAACACATCACGTGCGTTAACTACGACAATACTTGTGCAAATGACTCAGCGCGTAAACTCGAGAATGATCCAAGTGGAAGATTCAGGATCGGATGGTACATGTATAAAAGCGACTATAGCGAACGGTGAAGGGAAGTCTCGTGGATTAAGTGAAGAAGTGTGTTGCAAAAGCGAAAAGCGACAGTGCGCGTTAAAAGAAGTGCGGTAATCAAATAGTGGTCAAGTAATATAAAATCGTACGCGGATTAAAAAACTAGTGAAAGTAATTGTTACAATTAATCAATTAGTTAAAATTAAAGTGAATAAGTGAAGCAAAAATAATTGTAACGTGTTATTAAAATTTATTAACAAGAATAAATTTTAAATTAGTTCATGGGTGTTTAAATCACTTTTGCGTACCTTTGCGAAGCAAACAAGTCGCGCACCTGAAAAAGCGCAACAATATTAAATTTATGAAATAAAATATAAAGATTATTTCTATAAACCATTCGATTCGAACGAAATCCCTTGTCAAACCACTAAACAATCAATCGCCTCACTGTCTCCTCACACCATTGGAAATTAATTGAATCGATTTCATAATTAATGACGATAGTATTTACCACAAGAGCACAAGAGGTTCAATCCACCAGGGTAAAAGGATAATCACCATTTCTTATTCAACGTCCTGTCAGACCTCGCATGCCGACATGCACGCTCCAACACGTGATAGTTAAATATCCTTAAGCCAAAACCAAAGTTGAGTGTCACAAAAAAGAACGATGTGTTGGCTTTTCACAAGAATAAAATATCCTTAAAGTCTCAACATTCATCGCTCTTTCACAGGTCGATTCTGAACATTCCCACTCACCGTTCCAATCTTCCTCAATAGATAGGTTCTACCTCATTCTCATTTTTTCTAACTTTTCTATTTCCTTTCATTTACAACAGGTTGCCTTGGGCAGACGAGTAGGCCTCTACAGATTTTGTGGCGATATCGGACGTGGAAACTTTTCAAAAGTGAAATTGGCCGTACATCAACTGACCCGAGGTAAGTAGGAATTTAATAGTGTGTATAATGAACACATGCTAAAGGTATTTGTTAAGGTTTATAGTTTCCGCTCTCTAGACGAAATGTTGTTGGAATAATTTATTGCACTTAGTCATTGTAAATTGGAATCATTTTTCCCTAGATAGAGTTAAACCCTAACATCATTAAATAAAGACACCGTAAGGGAGTTTCCGAAGTGATTTAAGATTCGAAATGCTTTAAACAGGAAGGTGTTAAGTTATTCTAAGCCTGTACAACTGTGTGCATGATTATATGGAATAAACAAGATTAATGGAATCGTTCGTTGGTTTATAGACGATTAGCGCTGAATCAATTCTCATGCCACCAACGGTTGGTTATAAAATATTAGGAATCGACCTCAAGTTTCTCTCCTTGAGAGATTAGGTCTTCTACGTTTGAAAAAAATACCATTTTTAAGGATTTTTTAAAAAATTTTTATAAAAGATATTAAATTGATGGTTTTAATACATACACTTTCAAATACGCAAAATACATAGCAAGCAAAATTTCTATAAAATTTTCCACTATATTAAGCAAAAATAGCATTAAATCTATAAAAGGTATTTTTCTGTGAGGTATAGAAATTTGAAATGAAATAAAATACAAATAAATTGTTCCGATTGCCATTAAATTGGTTTTATTGAGTGCCAAGACTGGAGTGGAGGAGGTCCAAATGAGATATCCAATTTTCGCCTAATCTTACCAATAATCGTGACCGTATCTCGCCTATAATGAGGCGAACGTTGTCTTTCGAATGATCAAGCGTCTCGGGCTTGTTGGCGTCGATGACTGATTTGATGTGTCTTCACAAGAAATAGTCCTGCGGTTTGAAATCACAAGACCTTGCAGGCAGATCTTCACATGCCCAAAACGAGGAACTATGCGCTCATCAAATGCTTCTCTCAATAAGTCAATGGTTGCCTCTGAATTTTTCGAAATAAATCTACACAATTTGCAGACATTGCTCAGTCATCATTCTTTTTATGATAAAATGGTAAATACACCTAACCATAAAACGCATGACAGGTGTCACACCATTCGTAGCATTAATAAGTATTGCCAATTTAAAGTTCTATGACTGGAAAAAAAAACTGTAGTACAATTAGAGGTAACGTAGCGCATACATACGCATTTGGCAGATGACGTATTTTAGGATAATATAAAATTCAGAACATAATTGACAAAATGGCAGGGAAAAAAGTTACTTAAGTTACGTAAGGAACATGTGGTTAAAATTTCATGAGAATCAAATCTGCAGGTTATGAAAAACAGACAACGTAAAGTCAATAAACATAGTTTTGAGAAAAACGCGTTTACTGCTTTATCCCATGAAAAATTGCAAATAAATCTTACTTACGTCTAGTAGGTGTTGCCTGCATCAAATTTATTTCCTTTTATCTTCATTCGCTTCCCTCGTTAGAAGCCTACGTAGAATGATGCTTATTGATTATATGATTTCACTAAGCTTATGCGCGATTTGATCGCGTACGCCAGCGAAGTGAAAAGCGGTTCGGCCAATTCCAACCCCCATTAGTGCCATAATTTTTGTTACTGGATGGAATCCTTGATTAAAAATGCAAGCTGTATTCGGAGATGCAATTTCAGCAATTTACGTGGAACAAAAAGTATGTTTTGGCGCCATAGTCCAAACTGAATATTAGTTGTAATGTTTCCTCCGATGCATCTTGAGTGGACTTCTTCATTAGTCAAGCCCTCGTAAATCGGATGGATAATTTCTTGTTCATATTTAGCAAGGGTAAGAAGATATTTGAAAACTTTTGAAGTACTTTCGCTTCGACTTTAACCTACTAAAACTAGCTTAGTGGTTAGTACATATGCAATGAATTCGTGTCCGTCGAAATGTTACGATAAAACCCAGCCGAAATCTGTTTGTTTCTAGATTGAAAATGTTTCTTTCAATAACAAATATGTAATTGAATGATAACTCTTTCATTACCTTCTTCATCAAATCGGCTGTTATAACCTTTTTCATTAGAACTGTTTCTTATCAATTTTAGTCGGAGTCTTTGATTTTTTTTTTTTTTTTGGTCAGTATCTTCGTAGCTTCACTTACATGCTCAAAGACACGCTTTGAGGAGTTGTAATGGATTTAAAGCTCTCGAATCGTCATGGCGACGAGTGGGCCTCGCACCCGATTTCAGGAATGTTACGTTGCAATTATATCTTTACTTTACCTTTTCTATTCTTCATAACTTAAAACAAGAAAAGCGATTGGGCCTCCACTCACCGGGATACTAAAATACTGCATTACCCCAAAATAAACTACAAATTGAACAAGCGTACCTTCAACCAGAGCGACTTCAAAATGCATATCGTCCTACCCGATTCTTTAAAATATTGGTATTAACACATAGTACAACTAATATTAGCCGATTAATGTGAATGTTAGCAAACAGCGCCAAATGCCAGATTATTGGAATTTCAACCCCTTTTTTTACTTTTTTATTTAACGCAAAACAGTATTTCACGAACTTTGCAAAGAGATAACTCAGTTCACCGCGAATATTAGCAAGCAACAACTCCACTCTCGAAAAGCAGACTTGGCATCACGAAGTACACCTCTAAACTCTCCAAACAGTGGTGTGTATTACCTCGCAAGTGTTTCATTCTACCGGCATTGTCACACTTGCGAGTTGAATGGTGTTAATTTTAGAACTCTCATGTGTGTCGTCCTGCCAGAATTGCCACACTTGAAATGTGAATTACAACAAAGTGAACATCTATAAATTTTTTAATTGTCAATATGCGGACCACAATGAATTTTTTAATGAACGTAAAAAACTTTCTACTTTACCATCAAGATGAGAGAAATAAAGCCTCTTTAAACCAGGAACATTCACTGGAAACAGTTTAATCGTAAACAATCGAATCGTGAGGAAGGGGTAAAACAAGCAATTTGCTCAACTGCTGTGCCCCTGCGTTTCAACTTGAAGGTTAACAGAAACTCTAAACTGCATGTAGGAAAACTAACACACGCACGGTTATTCAATAAAAATAGTTTTATTAAAATGTACTCATTGAAAATTAGAAGAAACAAGTAAATTCCAATAAATAGTTACAACATTAAAAGTCAACTTCCCAAAATCTTCCTTTCGTATTATTCCACAATTACCAGAAAGTTACTCTACTCTTGTTTTTCCGAAAGACTTAAAGGACAAAACATTAAGTACTCCTTTTCAGAAGTGGAAGATTTTGCCGACAATATAGCGAAACTGCCAATTTATCAATTAATTTGTAAACAACAAATGAATTTCTCAAAACAACACTCGATAAATTCAACGCAAAAGGCTAAAGTGGCTTCGTCAAGGAAACTGTTGAAAAAGGACGTTTGCTAACATAAGTCCAATTCTCTTGAAGTGCTCTTCCCATCCTCTCCAAAGTGGATAAAGAAAAGAATTGAAAATGTTCTACCAGTTCCACGACTGTCGATGCGAGTCCCCATCTTCAGTTTAGAAAATTTAAGCAAAAGGAAAATTACATGCAAGTCAATAATATTTACATAGGTTTATGTAAATATTTGCTAATAAATTGATGGGAAAATGTTTTGCATTCATTTTTAAGTTGAAAAACGTTTAATAAATTCAAGTTTCAACTCGTTTTTATGCTAAGAGCTAACAGTAATTTTGATATTAAAAACATGACCCTCGAAATTGTTTAGTAAGAATCTTTCCACGAGCCTCACGTATTTCGTTTCAATTAATTTTGCCTGCACTCTAAGCCTATAATTCAATGGCCTAAAAAGCAGAATATATTATCCACGCGATTGGTTCCAAATTTATAAAAAATTCAGAAACTCAAACGCACCTATACTCATGCTTTGCAAAATGCGAAAGATATTTTGGAAATCGTGTTGCCATGAAATGTGCTTTTAAGAGGTATAGAACTCTCAGTTAGCAACATACTTTAGTACTGCGTGAGGTTTGACAGCTGTGATGCGTTTTAGTTATGGTGATGGTTTGTTCGGTTTGTCATTTAATCATAAAGAGGTTGACGTTCGAGAAGCATCTGCATATTTTGTAGGTTTATTTCGAAAAAAAATCCGTCAATTTTACAGCCGACATAATCGTCCATCGTGCAGGCATGAACAATTAGTTCGATTAACCATGATTCGTTTCTGCACCACGTTAAATCTCACTTATAAGACGCATCCATCCAGACGTTGTACAGTGCAGAATGAAGAAACCATACCATCTGTAGAGTTACCATACAAGTGAGTCCATTCGATATCGTGCCCAACAATAAAACTTGTTCCCATCCACATTATGGAAGCTATTTGTCGTTGTGGACCTGTAAACTGGCATGCACGATCTTGTGATTTAAGGCCGAAATACAATACTGCGATGCGAGAGCGCGACAAGAGTCTCGCAGCAAATGTCAACCCGTTTTCGTAACATGCATTTGTATACGACGTCGTACAATGATTGCGATGCGTCGATACGAGGCGAGAAATATTCGGATGACGTTTGTCAGATGCTTAATGGCGTTTAAATGAAATTTGGAATTCAAACGCCTTAATTACTTTTTAAGTACTATGTTTATTCTGAATGAATTTTGAATCAAAATTTCGTGCATCCTTGTTGAGGCTTTTACTTGCCAAACGAAGGATAATTCCAAATTCAAAACTTAAAAAAAATAAAAAACAATTGCTAGGAAATTTCATTCAAAACGTCACCAATTTGACATTTTAAATTGAATGCGTTGCGCCGCGACGTGCGAGAATCGCATCGCGCTCTCGCTTCGCCGTCTTGCAGCATTGTATTTCGGCCTTTAACACCACTGGACTGTTTTTTGGTGAAACGTCAAGTCAGTAGTGTATTGCAACAAGCCCAAAGGACTTGACCATTTGGAATACAATATTTGATGCGTTTTTGGCAAGATACGACCCTGATTATTGGTTATAGTAGTCGAAATTTGGACCTTTCGTTTGGACTGATATTGTTTTGGATAAACTTTCATTACAATCTAACGATTCTAACTATATTTGGTTACATTTTCAAGTTGTAACCTCTAAAGAAAAACACACTAAATATCCAGGAATTGTCTGAAATGTCCGAAAGTGGTTTCCGCAAACCAAAAACATAGTATAATATTTTGAGCATTTAGACTTTGAACCAAATCTCTCATGAAGGGTATTCAACAGACCGTAGAATTTCAATTTTATTGTTTAAATAAATACAAGTTTTTAATTTATATATAGAACAAGTGGAAAGGGATGTCATATGACCAAACTGAAGGTGAGAAATTTTCGTAATAATTTTCTCGACGAAACAGCCTTCTTATAATCATGTAAGTATAGATGTGAATGCCCTTACAGGTCTACGAATTGAGAACGACCTTACTTTAATGTCATTGAGAGTTATTACGTTATCACCGACCGTGTGAAAATTGAGATCTGCCAAAGCAGGCGTGATCTGATAAATAAAGATGAGATAATTTTTGTCGCATTATTATGGTGCAGTCCAGTCCAGCCGTCTTTTTTCACCTCACCGGCCTCGGTCCCTCAAAGTGTCAAACTGACCATTCCGGCAGGTGTTTTTTTCGGGATCATTTCTTTCACGTCAAAGAAAGCAATGAGTAAGTTTTTCACTCTTGCATGACACGTAACATGGGGGTTTATGTAAGCATTCTGGATCATTTTGATGTTTTTCGTGCATACCTTCTTCAAGAAGAAAAGAAAAAGAGACAAAGAGAGGAAAAGCACAAGTAGAATAATAGTCGAATTGTAAATTTACGCAAAAGCTTTAAGAGGGCAAAAATCAGTTTAATCAACCTAAAACAACAAGTTCAAACAATCCATACCAAATGCTCTAATTAAATATCGTCAAATCCGGAATTTCCTCGAAATGTTAGCGCTGTATGTACTGTGGAACCAGTCTCTTTGCACTTTGCTTCTCTTTCTCATTTCACTTATGCATCCTGTATCTATGCTATGCTTCTGCCATCATAAAAAAGAGATACGAGTGCCCGATGTAGAAAATAAAGTGAACTTTCCTCGAAAGACAGATTAAAATTAATCGACGTAGTTGAGTGAAACGATCGCATTGACTGGCTTTCTTAGATTTATTAAGCTCAAATGTATTTAAAAAGCAAAGCATTTCATTGAAACTGTGCTAACAAAGATACGATTCCCCCATGCAACAAATAAAATGAGCTTCGCAAGATAGAGAGCTTAGCAGTAAGGTGCCCTAGGTGAGTGGAGTGCCAGAGTTAGTAAGAGTGTTAGCACGTTTTAGTTGTTACACTCTGGTAAGTTTTATTTTCTGGCCCAATAGTATTTGTAAGCCATTAGATATGCATACAATTTTAAAGAAATATTAACATGCGTTTGAATGCACCTTTTTCTTTATATTCTGTCTTTTTCCTATTTTAGCTTTGACACACAAAGTTATCCCCGCAAAGCCCTGATTTGATAAGAATGAATTTTGATAGGAATGAAAGCGAATTCTTCTTCTACCTAAATGTCCGATATAAAATTACTGCAATCACGGAGACCACGTTCCAAATAATTTTCCGAAATTTTGCTTACGTTTCGAAGTGCCTAATGAAAATAACATCATAAATATATGATATCCAAAATTCAATTAATGTTAAAGTGCCAGCTGATAGAAATTACACAGCTGTGTGATCAATTGTGATAAATATTGTTGGTTTGAAGTAAGGCACTATGTGCTCCAATGAGAAAACCGAGAAAAACGGTTCTCCAAATAAAAGGATTTTATAAAAGACGTCCTCAAGTCTTTTAGTACCCTCAAAGGGTAAAAAAAAAAACAAATTATTATTCATAAAAGGATCATTTCTGGATTAGTGGGAACATTCGATTATATTTGCTACAATACTGTAAACATGTGGACCAGACAATTTAAAAAAAAAATTAATAAAAAATAATTTAAAAAAATTAAAAATATTCATAAATTAAATTTAATAAATTAATTAATAAACCGATCTGAGGTTTGAACCTGAAGGTGACCCTGAAAAGGACAACCCAAACAACTCTTTAATGATTAGCCCAACGAAACCGAGAACACAAGGCTCATTTGAGAGAAGATCTCAAAACACTCGAGTTCACTTCAGCAACCTATTCAAATAAGTTAAAACTGCAAAAGGCACTTGATATTCCCCGCCGGGGGAATGCTGGTCAAGAGGAGTACTCCTAGAAGCCAGTATTCTTTGGGAAGTGTCACCCCCACGTACCCGAGGACTTGGAGGTGATTGCAAGCCCTCTCCAGCGGAAAACGACCCTGCAACGACTCTGGAAAAACGAACCGACCAACGAATTCCAATTGGCGCACTTGGGCTGGCGGACACGATATTTTGGACTAAGAACCACCGAGGTGAAACTCGTGCGCGAACGGCTCCAATCGTAAAGTATCGTACCGTCTCCGTCCCGGTAAAACCTTGGCAGGCCTCGAAGTACGTTCGAAGCTCGCACCATTAAGCTGGTGGTGTAGGTTCGGTTGAGACGAACTCCCGATTAGCACTGGTCTGGCTCTGAGCACCTGTCCCCATAAGGGCTGGTGCCAACTATAGCCATTTATAGCCTTGTGCTATAAATGCGGCAACTCAGGACATAAAAGAACATAATGCACGGGAGAGGCGCACTGTATCCTCTGCGAGAACGCTGATCCCAGACCTGATGACCTGAGACATATTCCAGGGACAGCGAAGTGCCGGGTATTCAAAGAAGCCCTAACCAAAGCCAAAGCAGCTCTGCAATGACCCGTGTCCTACAGATAAACTTACATCAGAGCTCAAACGCCCAAGACCTGCTTGACCAATTCGCGAGGGATATGAAAGCCGATCTATTGCTGCTTAGCGAACAACACCGAGATAAAAATTCATCAGCATGGTACCCTGATCAATCTGGTACGTGTGCCATATGGGTTCGAAACAGCACACAACTGAGAGTTCGGGGCCATGGGCGAAAAGACGGTTTCGTGTGGGTCCGTTGCCCAGGAATAACATTCTTTAGTGTGTACTTGACACCGAACGAACCAATGACATCTTTCCAGGCGAAGCTCAACACTTTGGAGGACACTTGAGCACAGAAGGTCATGTTCTTATCGGGGGAGACTTTAACGCCAAGGCCGTTGAATGGCGCATGCCTAAGTCAGATTCCAGGGGGAATCGAATCCTGGATATGGCAGCCAGAGTAGGGCTAGCCGTGGTGAACACTGGTAACACTCCCACTTTCCGCCGCTTGGGCTGCGTGCGCACCATCCCGGACGTGACATTCGCCTCGGAGTCCCTCTCCTCTATGACACACAATTGGAGAGTTATAGAGGACTATTCGGCCAGTGATCATCAGTACATAGCATTCGAGATCCGCAACAACGTTCCTAAACTCCCAGACGCTCAGCGCTCCGCCTTCGCGTGGAATACTGAGAGGATGGACGTGGAGAAGATTGTCGACACGCTCATGACATGCTTACCACCGCTTGGCTCATCGTCGGGGATCAGAGAACTGACTGCTGAAGACATGGTGAATTCCACAATGAGTACCAACATCTCTGCTTGTAAGTCATCTATGCCCCGCCGGAGACCTAGACACGGAAAGCCTCCAGTGTACTGGTGGTCCAATGAAATAGCTGAGCAACGAAGGGAGTGTCACAAACTCCGGCGAGAAGCTCAACGAACGCGAAGCCAGGACGAGGCATGCACCAGAATGACAGTATATCGATCGGCCAGAAAATGCCTTCGCAAACTGATTAACAGGAGTAAGGCCCGTTCCTGGCAGAACCTCGTCGAAGACGTGAACAGGGACCCGTGGGGCTTAGGCTATAAACTAGTTATGCGGAAGCTCGGTGCTCTACGTACCCCCTGCGTACTTGAAGCAGGCATGATGAACGAGATAGTACGGGCACTTTTTCCCCAATATCCCGTCCACGTTGATGCCGCCAACAGGGAAACAACATCAGACTTTCCACTCTTCACGAGAAACGAACTGGAACTAGCAGTACTCTCCATGAAGGTGAAGAAGGCTCCGGGCCAAGACGGTATTCCAGCCGAGGTTCTGCAACTGGCCTATCACTCTTGTCCTGACTTGCTGCTCAGTACGTTTAATGCCTGCTTGCGGGAAGGCGTTTTCCCTGAGCATTGGAAGACGGCAAGGCTCGTCTCAAAGAAGACGAAGATCAGCAAGGGGAAGGAAAATCCCGAGTCGCCGTCAGCATACCGACCGTTATGCATGCTAGACACGGCCGGGAAAGTGCTCGAGAAACTGATAAAGAGAAGACTCGCTAACGTTATCCACGCCACTGGGGATGTTTCTCCAAAGCAGTATGGTTTCAGAACGGGACGTTCCACTATAGATGCAGTCCCGGAAGTTGTAAGTGCGGTCCAACAGGCGGAGGCATGCAGTCGATCCAACCGTCGGGTAGTCCTTCTAGTGACGCTGGACTGGAATGCTTTCAACTCCGCTAGATGGACGGATATTCTGGAAGACCTAGAAAACTCTTTCCAAATTCAAGAATATCTGATGCGGATAGTCCGAATCTACCTGAAGGATTGCTGCCTGATCTACAACACGGTGCAAGGTTGTCGGAGTATGCTAGTCACATCAGGTGTGGCTCAAGGCTCCATCCTCGGTCCGGACTTGTGGAACGTCTCCTACGACGGACTGCTCAGACTTGAACTACCGGAAGAGTCGCGACTGATCGGCTATGCAGTTGACGTTGCGGTGCTAGTGGCTGGGTGCACGGTCGATCAAACGCAATTAAGGCTGAATGTACTAATTCGCTGAGTGGGGAGCTGGATGACCACTCACGGGTTTAATCTAGCGTTAGAGAAAACCGAGTAAGAATGGTCCGAGTCGGGGACGCATTAGTAGAGTCGAAACTATCAGTCAAGTATCTGGGCTTTCTGATAGACTCTAAACTGAGTTTTTTCGGAGCAAATTAAGGCAACGACAAACAAGACCGCAGCAGGGGTCTCGGCATGGGGGACCAAGTCCAACAAAAAGGCGTCTGCTAATGAGTGTAGTGCAATCTACGCTTCTTTATGGAGCAGAGATATGGAGTGAAGCTCTCAACAAGGAACTGCACCGAAAACGGCTGGCACAGGTGCAGAGACGAGGAGCACTGCGGATTGCATCAACATACCGTTCAGTCTCTGAGTCAGCGGTGTTGGTAATTGCAGGGATGATACCAATTGCTCTCCTTGCTGGAGAGCGCAATAGAGTTTACCTCCGAAAGCACGAGGGTAATAAAGAAAAAGTTGCTCGCGATGAAAGACGATGCACTCTCGACGAATGGCACCAATCATGGGAACGTGAGCTAAAAGGAAGATGGACTGTGCGGCTCATCAACTTTGAGATCGTGGCTCAGTCCAACGCATTGTGAGACTGACTTGTACCTGACCCAACTACTGAGCGGACACGGTTGTTTTCAGTCTTACCTGCACAAGATAGATAAGTCACGGTCTCCAGATTGTATATTCTGCATTGGTGTGAAGGATGACGCCTGTCATACTTTCTTTTCATGCAGAAGATGGGACAAAGAGCGCGGTGACCTTGCCGAAAAAGTAGGAGAGCTCCACCCAGATAGCCTAGTCGAAGAGATGCTGAAATCATTTGACAAATGTAATCACGTGGCACATTACACTCGGATAATCTTAATAACGAAAAAAGGCATACTTGATCGGCTGAAGGCGTCGAGGGCGGAGGGTTTCCTTCTCTAGCAATCCTCCTCCTCTTTTCCATCCAACTGGAGAAAGAATCCCTGTAACCCGAAGGCGCCAAAAGGCGTAAAATTCGGAGGCCTAGCCCGAAGTAATGTGTCAAACGGTTCCCGGCTAGGCGCTCCGGTTGACAGGGGAGGTGTTTAGTCGGTAGTCCAGTAGGGCCACTGGGAGTCAGACACTCAGGGCGAAAATAGCCTTCACCTCCCTACCCAAAAAAAAAAACAAAAAGTGACGGAATCCAAACTCCTCGTCCTCCTTCAATAGTTTGAGCTCCTCCTGTTGAACAAAGAAGAAGAGGGAGATGTATATGTAATTGAAGAAGAAAAAACGATAAAAGAAATTCTCACCCCTTCCAGCGCCATTTCTACAACAAAAACGACCCCAAGAACTCTTTCACGATCCACCCCGTCTACCCGCAAAATATCTCTTAGCACGAAAGGCTGAAATTATTATAAAGTTTACAGAAAGATAGTATAGGGTGTTTCAACAAGGACTAGCAACTTTGTTTTGAAATAAAAATGAAATGGCTTTGAATTTTGTGGAACTTTTATTATCAATTGGAAGTACATTCGACTTCATTATGTTTTGAATATGACATCATTCAATTATCCGCCGCGGCTGGCCTTACAAGCCTCCATCCAAGACCTCCAATTTTCGATGACTCGCTCACATAAATCGGGTGTAACTTTCATAATTTCGGTCTGCACGTTGCGTTTGAGGTCTTGAATTGAAGCTGGACTATTGGCATACACGAGCGATTTCAAATGACCCCAAAGGAAGAAGTCGCACTGTGTTAAATCGGAAGATCTCGGAGGCCATGGGACATTGCTGCGGCGAGAAATTAACCGATTGTGAAAATTTGCGTTCAAAAGAGCCATTGTTTCGCGACTTGTGTGACATGTTGCACCGTCTTGTTGGAAAAACATGTCTTACGCATCCAAATCTTCCAAATTGGGTAAGAAAATATCAGTTAACATGGCTCTATAGCGCACTCCATTCACCGTAAGGGCTGTTCCGTATTCATTCTCGAAGAATTAGGGACCAATGACACCGCCCGACCATATTCCTCACCAAACGGTTACTTTTTCGGGATGCAATGGTGTTTCCAATATCTCACGTGGATTTTCCTCTGCCCAGAAACGACAATTTTGTTTGTTTACGTAGCCGTTTAGCCAGAAATGAGCTTCATCGCTAAAGATGATTTTTGAACCAAAATTCCGATCAACGGCCAAGTGCTCTAACGCCCAATCAGCGAAATCTCTACGCTTCGGATGGTCAAGCGGCTTTAATTCCTGTGTCAACTGAATCTTATACGGATGCCAGCCCAAATCTTTCCGCAAAATTCGCCATGTGGTGGTCGTTGAAAGGCCAATTTGTTGGCCACGTCTTCGAACCGAAACATTTGAGCGCAAACGGGTATTCTCGGCAACAGCAGCAATATTTTCGACACTTCTGGCTGGTCGCACACGTGTTGGTCCTCTCGAATGTATTCACCAAAAAGCGGATATAGCCTTCGTCTGGCTCTGTAAAACGAGCATATCTGCTACGAAGAGCGCGTTTCGTTAACCGCGGAGAACGCGAATTTTTGTAAAACAATTGCACCTTTTCTATACGTTGTTCAACTGTAAATCTTTCCATGATGAAATGG
This sequence comes from Stratiomys singularior, assembly GCA_954870665.1. NCBI lineage: Eukaryota > Metazoa > Arthropoda > Insecta > Diptera > Stratiomyidae > Stratiomys > Stratiomys singularior. The sequence goes on from OX940879.1 coordinate 35,446,357, forward strand.
AGAATCTTTCTGAGTAATTAGGTAAAATCAGATGTCAAAAATGTCATAGGGTTGCCAGATTACAGCCTTTCAAAGTTGGTAGAGCCCGATGAAACACCCTATATGTACGGCTTTCCTATGTGAGACGGATAAATAGTTATTACACTTTATTAAATAGGACACTGACACACAATAAATTCAAGACAATTTTGACGAGAAGTGTTTTATCCTGAGAAACCTCAAGATGACCGACATGTCACAAAAATTCTGATGGAGAAAAAATGGCACATCACACTTATAACATCCTCGATGGGAGAAACCTCGATATCATTATTCATGACCTTCGCGGGTTTGATCTAGAGGATATTAAAATGGATTCCGAATCCCAGCATTTCCAACTTCTAGAAATCCTCTGGCTCAAGATTCAGATCAGGCCGTCAAAACCATTTAAGGTTCCCCTCACAAATGAGGAAATATCAATATTGCAGCAGTGCGATATCTTGTCTGCAATGTGGAAGCCAATGAATCCCGCAATTTACAGCCTCTGTGTTACCGCCTCCAACAGATTAGACACTTCGGGCAATTGTCATACTCAGGCTCGTGGCGTGAAATGTCAAGTAAATAATCAGACTGACATTACTATATGGCAGTACCGCTTTCTGTCAGTCAGCTATAAAAACCTATAAAAACTAGTCTCTGCAAAATTGAGTCTTCAGGTGAACTGGCCAAAATCTATCGTATTATAGCTACACGGTCATACACCAAGAGTTATATATTGACAGAATAAAGAAATAAATTAAGCACAGAGCACGTAAACTTTTTGACAAGATAGATACAATTCCAAAAGGAACCATGGATATCCTCAAAGGTGTAGTAGATGAAAGTCAAAATGCATACGCAAGCCTCAGATCGATCACCACCAGATTGACACAACCGAATTGAGTCTCGTGATGTGAGGAATGTTAAACACTCACAGGCACGAACAGAACAAGAGTGATTCGTCGCATTAGCACCACGTAACCCGAATTTCAGGCAGGCAGAAAAATAACGGAGCATCTTTAGTAGATATTATTTTTAAGAAGTAAATCCTAGAAAGAGTACTTAAATTTTAAACATCTATATTTATCTAATAGGCAATTTCAATCGAAATGACTTTAATTCTATTTCAATTCAATACGATAACAACGCCGCCCTGATGTCAACATTCTAATGGAACTTATTATTTTGACTCAACAGTGCAGAAAGTATGCTTGCGGGAGCGATTATATCTGACGGAAAAGTCGTTTTAAAAAATTTACATAAAAAATACTCTTTTTCTTCTTCGCCCCTAAGGATAATCTATTCAAATCTCAAAATCAATTCAAATTCATAGGGAATCCTCCTAAGCTTATCAGACCGTTCTTCAAAGTCCTAGTACCATTCTTGTCGATCCTTGATAGCTGTTCACTATGGAACAACCACGTGTTCATCGATTAAGCTAATTTTTTTGATAGGCTTTGCAGCATAATTCTCAAGCATGCTTTCCAATATCGAATCGATGTCGAATAGATTAAGATATTTGCAAGTATTCTTACTAGGAGCCAACCGACGAGGACAAGTCGAACAAGGAGTAAGATTGAAAATTTATTCAGTGGAGTGTCTCAAGGAACGATGATACCAATTTAATCCGCGAGTAGAGGCTGACTGTTGTGTAGATAATCAAATAGATAATTTTATTATCGGCCAATTAATTTGTTAAGTTGCCTGTGAGTGTGTTTATTCTGGGATACAAAAGTTTTTAATTAACAAATTGACCTCAATATGTTCGCAATCTATAAACGCTGATTAAAGAATAAATTTATCATAACGACGTATGATAATCTATCTCTGGGTGCTAACTGAATTAGTTCGCAGTTGATTTAGAGTGGCATTTTTTCCGTGTTTCCACAACATTTTCCTGATAAGTTCAGGTCAGACAAAGTCGTAAAGAAAAGATTGGCGAGGATTGTTAAAGACCATCCTTGCAGTTGCTTTGTATAAGACACAATCACGCTCAGATTTTTAATACACTTAAACCGTCGAAAGCGTGCTGAGCTGAAACAGCTCCTGTTTTGTTTGCATTTATAAAATAGTAGAAAGCGGCCTCGTTTCACTGCTAGAAAATCATGATATTTTATTATATTAGATTATTTTACAAAGTTTAGATTGCCATTTTAAAAAGAGCTAGTCATCTGAATGGTAACGTATGTCGCACATAAGCAAATGTCCTGGAAGATTTCCATAACAATCATTTTTAAAGTTATTGAAAAGTTCAAGGGCTATGATTATTGCAGGCAATGGAATGGACGCATCCTCGGCGTTGATGCAATTGAGCTTCCTAATCAATTAGATCACCAAACTGATTATGAACGATCTTACTGTCGCAGGGGGAATGCTGGTTGACAGGAGTACTCCTGAAAGCTAATTTTCTTTCGGGATTGTTACCTCCACGTGCTCGAGGAAACGGAGGACTTCACGGAATATGGCCCTGAATCAAATATGGACTACGATTTGACTGATTAACCGAAATTGACGCTTTGGCCTGGAGGATATGCTGTTGCCAAGACTGCCAATGTGGCACTCGATTGTGAACTATCATTATGTCTCCGTCCCGACGAAACCTTGGCAGGCCTAGAAGTACGTTCGAAGTTCGCGCCATTGAGTTTGTCGGGTAAGTTCACTAAAGAAGAACTCCCACTCAATGCCGGTCTGGCCCTGAGCACCTGTCCCAATAAGGACTGGTGCCAACCCCCGCCTAGGCTCCCGGCTTAGCAAAAACAACCAGAGAACCATTAAGGCGACTACACAAACAAGCGCAGCTCCCAGAGGAGATATAATAAGCATAAGCAATGATGACAATCAAACATAAGCATTGACATCAAACAAATTATATGCAAACGAAAAGATAACCACGAAACAGAAACATTCGAAAACGGAAGATTGAAAACTATAAAATCTGGTACAACCAGAGAGTCACTGCATTCGACCGCAGCAGGAAAACCATGCGCACATCGAAGCGACTAACAAAAGAAGAGTAGAGAATCATGCAACCTGGGAAAGACGAACACATGATAGAGAGAAGCGAAAAAAGAAACTTATGATTGTTGCCACCACGACAGAAGTGACTGAAGCATGGGACACAAATAAAAAAATCCCTGCACGGCAGACACCGAGCGCTAATCCTGGGTCGAACAGAAGAAGAGCGGCCTTACTGTAAAGCGGAAAGAGATATGAAACGCATCACTGCCACATGTGATGCACAAACGAAACTTAAGGAGGTTAAAAACGGAGTCCTGGATTTGGAAGACCTCGTAACACGAAAAGGTCATCATAGATGCAAGAGGCTGAGGGCAGAAGAAGAGCAACAGGCTTATTCCTTCGACAGTGATCTGATCCCGATCTGTACTGCCAGCAAAAGGTTGGCCTGGAATCAAAGAGGATCAGGATAAACAGAGGAAGGACGAGGGCAGAGCGTCGAACGATCAAATTGCGCTGGAGGAGAGGTTTCAAACGGTACTTTCCAAAGCTGCGAAGAAAGCAGCTTAAAAAGCGGCCCTAAAGTTGAAAAGTAATACACCTCCACAAGAACTGAAATGAAATGAAACCGAGAAACAAAGATTAAGAAGCCTTAAGACCTATTGGGCAGGCATTGCTGGTTTAACCACCCGCAACCACGGTGGCAGCGGGTGTTTTTTCAATCTTGCGAGAAATCATGGAAGTGGTAAAACCAGAAGTAATCCAAACTGTAATAAAAGCTGTACGGCTAACTCAGCTTGGTTATTGACTTGTTGAGTTCGGTTCCGATACAAAAAATAAAGAAGTGTTCCAAGACACAGTGAAAATAGCCCCAGGAGAAAACGCAACGATAGCCTCACTCGAGCCTATGGCCCCACTTGAAATTAGAGAAATTGACAGCGTTACGGATTTATCCGAACTAAAGGAAAACCATATACTACCTTCAGCTGATGACCACCACTATGAAGGCAATCGTGCTGAAAAAAAAGGAGAAAATGAACCATGATTTCCATAAAAATTGGCTGCACTGAGAGCCCCACGTACAATTTCACTAATTAAGCCAAATTTAACGTAGGAGTTAAACTTTTTCACTTCTGAAATACTTCTGACGAAATGCGACTGCCTTTTTGGGGCTGATGTGGATGGAAGAATTTGGATGAAATTCAAAAAAGAGTGACGTAGGAGGCGCTACTTGGGCCTTTCCCAGAACAATAAAGTAGCAATGTTGTCCTTAAGTGATTTCGTTTTTGGATGGCTAGACTCATTACGCTTTTAGGATGACTTCTTTTTGTCAATACTTAACAAGACATGTATACTTCCGTGAATATCTGCATAGAATGGATGAGCCTAGGGCACCTTTTTATCCTTTTTTTACTTTGACAGCGTTTTCAACAGCTAGATTTACTGAATCTGTTCTTGGGCGATAACGAAACAAATTTTATTGATCATTCGAGATTCAGGTTCACTTTGCTTTATATAACAAAGAAGGAAGCTATCTAAAGTAATGCTTCAGCAAAACCATGGGCGTTTCAGCTTCACCCTCCCTGCTTAATATGACTCGGCCAGTTAGTATGGGAACATGTTTCTTAGCAGGAAATCGAATAGGAATAATGAGACGGTTCAACTGATTTGTTTGTTTGTTTGTTGATTGTTTGGTTTACTCGGGGAGAACAGATGACATCTGCCAAAATTTCTTTGCACGCGGAAATAGGTATGTTCCCTCCAGAAAGCCTATTGGGGAACATTTTGAATTTACGTGCGGAGGATTCTTATGAAGAAGTGCAAATGGGGTTTTCCTCACAGCTATCTCTCTCCCTTCCATTCGCTCCTGCTGAAATAAGGATTTCCCTGACATGAGGGTGCCACTAGGGAAGACTAAAGAAGCATTTTCCTAAGTAATGTGGTAAACAGTTCCAGACTAGGTTCTTGGAGTGCCACCGGGCGTAAATCGCCTTCTACTCCAAACTTTAAAAAATTATATTAAGCAGGATCAGATGCCCGGGCCTTCTGGTATGGGAATATAACTCTTCAGAAAGAATCAGAAAATCTAATATAACTCGTACATATCAAACTGCTCATCAGTTTCGAATAATTACATTCCAAACTTCAGAGTCAAATGCAGACTAATTTAATCAGAATATAAAACTTTCATGTGATTAATTGCTTAAATTACCAAAATTATTCCATTCATCCGGACTAACTATTTTGTGACAGCATTTCAACTGCTAAATTAATTCTCATATATGCTAGAACCCATGCTTATTCACATTGTTGAGGCTTTCATAACTAAAAACATATTCATCCTAGCTAAACAACTCTTACGTATACGAATCATAATTTCAAAACAAAAGAGTCTACAACCCTTCACTCATTGCAGTAATTTTATTGTTAAAATTTGAATAAAGTACGTTCACATTGTCCCTTGACTCAGTGAACTCCTTGTCAGCATTCAACTTTCACTTGAATGCTTAAGTAAGTACACTTTACGTTTTGTTCGAGTAACAACATACACTTTACAAAATATCTACTCGACAACATATGCTTGCATGCTTCTGCTTCTAATAAGACCCTCTAGCCCTTGCAGGATACGTCGTATGATGGTGCATAGGGAATAATAGTTTTGCATGAAAGTGAAAAGACAAAAGGATATACAGGAGCTGGAGGAGTAGACTATTGCTGCAAAATTATACATTTATTTGACTTTTGATGTAATATATGCAAGGATATGTTAGAGGAGCGGCGTGACGATAAAACGGATATCTATCCAAACAACATGTATTTATTCAAGGATAAGCTCACTCATTCGGTGTCGTCCCTATCGCAACCACCAGACAATGAGTGGGTCGACTGGTTATACGTTTATCGTGTGCAACCACAAAAGATAATGTTCCACCCAGGACTATTAAATTAACTCTAAAGTCCAATTACTTGCTCCACGGTGTAATAACATTTATTACGTTATGGTGGATGTTTTATGTATGCATTATCATTTCGTGACCACTGGAATATTATCGGCTTTCATTCAGATTACAGCAAAAAGAATAATCCATTATAATCATAGTTCATCAAATAATTGAGAGTGAATCGGGCACAGTTTCATCTATACTCTATAGACTCTGCTCATTTGTAACTTTGTAAACATTAAGTAATTACAAATTTGCTTTTGATGAGCTGTCCTGTTCAGTTCCGACCAGTGAAGTTCAGGTTGTTTGTAATAAGTAAAACTTCACTTCACTTTATATTCAATCCACACCATTCAGGGCCATAGAAGTAAACTAGATAAATATTATGTAGGGCATCAGCCACATATACCTTGCAAGGAGCTTAACATAAAAAGTAGCAAACAGGCACGGGAAAGCCAAGGTCCGTTGGTTATCCCCACACTGATGAAAAACTTTCTTATTAATTGTCCTTTTTTACAAATTCACTGTTTGCGATTTTTCCTTCTAGTATATCTTCGAGTAGAATTTGCCAGGAGTTGAGGTTGATTTTCGCCAAAGCCACTAATATTTACATAAATTTACCACACCTAACAAAGTTGTTACAAAGACGGTGTTAACTCTGGGAAGAGTTCCGTAAATACAAGGCGGTAAAATACAGGGCGGGTCATCTAACGTTTGGAACTGGAACTAAAAGTTATTTTGACGTTGAAGAGTTGATAACATTTCCGATAGAACAAAAAATTAGTTTTATGTTTGACATTTACAAAGTGGGTCGCTTTTCGCTTTAGCAAAGTTGAGAAACATTAGAAGCGTCTTTCCAAAGTGGTGAGTCTTTTGTTCAAACTGTCAGAAATTCACGAAAAACATTTGTTAATAATAGAAATATTTTACGTTGTTTTTTTTTTATGGTAGGGAGGTGAAGGCTGTTTACGCCCTGAGTGTGTGACTCCCAGACGCAAAATGCTATTGGACTACCCACTAAACACCTCCCCTGTCAACCTGAGAACCTAGCCTGGAAATATTTTATGTTAACGATACCGTTAACAATACTCATGTATTCACGTGGGCACAACAAATTGCAGAGTAGAGTTACAAGTTGAACTCATTCTGCACATTTTGACCCGATTCCTTTTTGTTTTTGTCTCTGGAAAACGATGGTCAGCAATAAATCGATTCACATGTGCCTTAACAGCAGTATATAATTATTTCACCCCCATAATATGGTATAAATCCTTTATTCAGATCAAAAAGCAACCAAATCACTCTTTCACTCAAAATTATTATTTTCGTTACAAAAATAGACCGCAGCCAAAGTGATAACTCTCTCGATCTTACGGTATTGAAACGGGAGAAGTCGAACTTTATTTGTATAAGTAAATATTATCCGTTCTCATTATTTGGTTTTACCAGAACTAACACTGTCAAAACCCTTGAGTACAAAACAATACAACCACACCGTAGTTTCAATCAGTACTAACCCTTTGAATACATTCCTGATCTAACGGTATTCAACCAAAATACGTTACACTTTAGTTAGACTGGTAGTTTTACTCTCAGCACCTCCGTTGTTCGTAGAGCATGAAAAAACCTCTCAAAGCGTCTGAACGAAATACAAATGTCAATCAACTTGTGCTTTTTCAAACTCTGAGAGATGCCGCTCGAGCGGCAGATTTATTGCAGACATTCTCGGGAATGTTCGCGGGCTGTTATGCTACTATTAATAAATCTACTACCGTTTGCTTTATCTCTTTTTGTCCGAAGGCCTCCGAGAATGCTCTAGTTTTTTTTGTGTTTTCGGTACGGCAGTTCTCTATTGTATGTGATTCTTCGAACTTCCATCCGAGAGCGAGAATCAGCCTACTGTCCGAATGGATAATTGTGTCAAGAAGAGGGTTGATTCCGTTGATTTTCACATAATGTTATTTGTTATTCGTTAATTGCGGATGTGTTATCCATCGTCAGGATAGAAATGAACAGTTCTGGTCAGAATATTGATGCTTAGACAACTCCAGTGCAAATTTCGATGAAAGGAGGACGGACATTGATAATTGTACCACTATTGGAATAGAACAATTTCTGTTAATAGTCTTTATGAAAGCCCCTTTTACTTGAAGGAGTCGAACTTATTTTCCAAGTCAACTAAGCTGGTGGCTGCGGTTATTTCTATTTTCCCTAAGCCAGAAGAACTGTAGTCCTGTAGAAGAACCGTCTGACTTCTAAATGTTGCACTCGAATGAGCGTCTTAGCCAATACCATAGCGTAAGAACAAACAGCGATAACACTCCGACCATCGACCAATCTAACGGATTTTGCAGAATTGTATGAGTGTTAGTAAAAATATTAATTTTTTGCTCGTTTTGTTTACAAGTACAATGTAAACAGATAGACAAAATAGAGAAAAATAAACATTTTTACGAACACCAATGCAATTCTCCAGAATTTTTCAAATACCGTTAGATCGGTCGTTTGTTCGGAGTGTGAGCGCTTTTTGTGTTTACGCTATGCCAATACTATGATGTAAACAGTTTGTGGTAGTATTACTTCATGTCCAAGACTCTAGCGTATTAAAAGTGGTGAAAAATTTCATTTAACAAATTGATACAGGCTTTACAAAGAAAGATAATTTCAACAGTACGCCTTCAGGGATGAAGTTTTTTCAATGACTTTAAGAATTAAGGCTGCTTACCATGTACACCAGAAAAAAGAAGTGGAAGAGTAATATGTGAAAGCGCTTTTTTAACTTAAATACATCGTCTACATTTTTAAGGTTCACTGTCATATTCAGGACAGTACATAACTGTAAATACACGAGTACATGTAAATAAGAAATGCGTCCATAGAGTGTTCTATCATCTAACCCAGGTAGGATCCATTTTTACGAATGCTTTCTCCATATCAATGAGACGCGAGCAGTTTTTCTTTTTTTTTCAAAGCAGTTTTTGTTGTAGAGTTTCCAACAAATGTCTGAGATTACTTTAGCTTTTGCAATTACAGTAGAATGCTAGGCCTGGACACCAAACAGATTTTTTTTTATTAAAAATTCTGCATCAACTTATATTTTTCGATGTTTGACGTTGATTGCTTGATTGATTATCACTTCGATAATTCTGCCGACATTAGGCAGTAAGCTTATAAATTACATTTTATGACAACATTTTTCGTACACAGTTTTGTTGGTTTTTTTCTCCATAACTTGAAGAAAAAGAAGTTTCTTTTTGAAAACTGCACTTACGGCAGCACTGTTTATAAAGTATTAAGTAAACACAGAAAGTGCGATCTAACACGACTAGAACAGTCAGATTTCGAGTTTATGTGAATTAGGGGATTTTTTCACGATGGCACTAGACTGCGGTTTAAAAGGCAAAAATTCTGTTTTTGATACAATAAAATATGCCCACTCGAGAGAAGAATAAACCAATGTAAGACGAAAATTAGCAATTTCCATGTGTTGCGAGACCGGTTCACTTTCGCGGAAGAAAAGAAGCAGCATAAGTAACGCGGAGCGAGATCGAGCGTATGTTATATCAAAATTTCAGCCCCAAAATGCTGATCAATCAAAAGATAAGAAGCGAGTCACATTTCAAATTGCCTGATTAAGTTTTTGAATAGAATTTTAATTTTTTTAAGGCAATTAAGAATTTCTAGTAAAATTGAGTGGGTCTCTAGAAGAAGGGCATATGTTACAAATTTAAAATTTTACAGGAGGGATGAAAAAAAGAAAGCGCGCAACTTAAGAATCTAATGAACATCAAGTGTAACATATGCCCTTCTTCACAATCGTTTTGGATAGTAACAATAATACTATAAGTTTCATTTTGGATTTTTTGAATATTTATTAACACCATGAAACTTTCAAATACATATTCAAATAATTTATACACTTGAGCAATTTGTAGGAAAACATGTTAAGGTAGTAGTCTGGTAACTTATGCCTAGTTTCATGACTTCTATGGAGGGTGGTTTTTTATAGGAAAATAAAAATGAATTATCTTGAATATTTAGAGTGTTTTTATTTACATATTGAAAATATAAAAAAAAATGTATTTGAAAAAATTTAATAGTTTATTACTATTATTATTGTCACTCGAAGTTGGAACCTCAAAAAAAAACACATGGGTGGTCCGGGTGATTTTGGCTCTTGATGTTATCTGAAATCAAATATTCTTGATATTCTTAATCTATAGACATGTCATTCTGGTCGGAATTACTGAAGTTAAATTTCAAGAGTAAATAACAAAATGGCGGACTTTGAAAAAAAAAAGTCCTTTTATTTTAACAAAGAAAGGGTTGTAAAATAAAAAGTTAGGGGTGAAAAAAATTATCGTTAGTACCGACGAGAAATATAAGTGTGTAAAACAGCCTGTTAAAATTTAAAAGTAACCGGTTAAATAGAAAAAAAGTTAGGACCCGGGCCGACCGGAGAAACAATGTTTTGAGAAAAACGCGTTTAAAGTTCAACAACAAATTTTCATAAGTAAACTTATACTTACGTCAATAGTCTATGCCTGGAGCGTATAATAGGCCTTCATCCTGTTCATAGGCATCATTCTCCGCAACTTTGTCCGCTCGTCGACTTTTTCGGGCTTCTATCGATGACATTGCTGTGACATTTTCCGCTTTTGCAATCCAAGATTTATTGTAGGATTTTGCAAACGCAACAGCGCACGGGCCGAGCGGAACGTCCATGACTTCCAATATTTTAAGTACTGGGAAAAATCCTTCGTTAAATATACATGCTGCAGTGAATGCAGCAATTTCTAACGTTTTTTGGCCTACAAAAATATGTTTTAGTGCAAAACTCCAAACACAATGATTAAAAGCCTCGTTATTATTCTGTGTGTTTCTTCCTAAACATCTTTCCAAAAGATCATCTGATGACAGATCTTCGTAAATTGGTTCCAAAAGATTTGCAGTGTCTTTATCGAAAGCAGGTGGATGAACAAACGTATCTTCATGACCTTCAGATTTCAATTTTTGATACTTGCACCAGGAATCGGGACCCTCTGGGCAATAAGAATGCTGGGGCTCTTCATCAGTTGATATCAAATGATAATAAGTTGCCCATATAGCTTTTCTCATATTTTCAACAGAGTCTTCATTTCTCATAATAGCTAAGCCATAATAAGTACTAAGTTTGATCATTAATTTATTAGTTAGTGTCAGACTTTTGGTAGCTTTGGTGCTCTCGGTATCAATGGTATCCTTCTTTGGTGTTCTTGTTTTTTTTGGTGTCGTCCCTTTCTTCGGAGTTACTCCTTTCTTCGCTGTAACTTCTTTTTCTTCTTTATAATTTTTCTTCGTTTTTTTAGATTTTTGTTCAGCAGCTTCTATTTTTTTTAGCTTTTTGAAGCTGCGTTAAAGTTTTTTTAGCTTCTTTGACTCGTCTGTAGATATGCTTTTTCACATGTAAAACGCACTCATTTTTTTCAACTTTAGGATGTAAATATTTGCTTCTAGTAAATTTTTATAAGTTTTGGAGTCCCCATCACCAATATATTTTTTATATTTTACACCGAGCTCTTCAACGGATCGTCGAAACATTTCAATAACTCCGTCAACCTCCATCTTACCAGAACTTCCTTCGTGATTCGCCGTACACTCAGTCTGGTGATCCTCGTACCATTCTAAATATTCATCTGTATTTTCTTTACCCACCCACTTTTCACAAGCTTTGCAAACTTTAGATTTAACAATAACGTCTATTACTTTATTAGAGTACTTTCCGATTAAAGAAACGATACCTAGTAGTGACGTAAAGCCACGTTTTGCCCATGAACCATCACCCGAAACTGTTATTTCATCTGCAATATTTCCTTCTTGTTCATTTTCTTTTTTTTTCTTCTTGTGCTGCTTTAAGAAATAAAACTTTAGCAACACTTTTAACAGCAATATGTATTGTATCAAGGATACTGTAGTATCCGCTCTTACTTAACCCTGATCCCAAATCCATCATGGCACAAAAAATGTTTATACCCGATAAACCAACACTGAGTAGTCGCATAACAAAAGTAAGACGTCTGTTGACCTCAAACGCATTCCTCACTTTTGAGCAAGAATTAATGGTAGCAAATTCATCGCACTTACACTTTATACACAAGTTAAATCCCAATCTAACTTGAGATTTTTTAAGAAATGTTATATCACTCTTGCAAGCTTTACAAATCAGAACACTTTCTAAAGCACTGAATACTAAAGTAAAACTTAAAAGAGCGTACGTTGAGCTCTCATCAATGGCTACTTCAATATCTTCTTCATTTTTTAATTTTTCAGCAGACTTGCTCATAAATGTTACATCTTTTTCAGCAGTGTATCTATTACCGTGAAATTTTCGCTTAATGCCTGGATCTCCAGGACTTTTCGTACCACGTTTTTTTCCTTTCCTATCCATCTTAGATGCTTACGTGTCAACGTACGATCAAATACTAACAGAGTACTGTGAATTTTAACTTAAATATACTTTAAAATAAATATATATTATATATACATAAATATATATATAACTATATATAATAGAATAACAGAGTCAACCCAGGTATAAAAAATGCGCGCAAACAATAGAAGGGTCCAAGCGGTTGCAGCTGCCGGTCGACCTTAAAGGTTGGACTCCGAGGCGCTCTAGGAAACTCGTTATAACTCCCGAAATATTTCGAATTTCTGTCTGAAATTTTCACAGTATATTCTCAAGACATTGTACTTTCAAATTAAAAATTTTAATTTGAAAGTACAATGCAAAAAAAAAACCAAAAAAAATTTGAAAGCAAAAAAAAATTTTCGATTTTTTGAACCCAAGTTACCAGACTGCTACCTTAAACAAGACATTATTACTCAGTTGGCAAATTCTGATAAAATTTTTTATGTTCTTCGTTAACCAAAAACTTTACCATGTGAAGCAAGTCCTTCTTTTTTCCTTACTGATGGGAAGCGGTCTGTTGTAAAGTTGGGGTAATATGTGCGACGGAATATTGTATTTGAACAACTGAAAACTCTTCCATGGCTTCAGCATGTTGTGACTTTCCCTAACGAACACTGAAGTTGGGTCGTCGAATGACATCTTAAATATTGTGTGATTTGAAACTTACTGTTTTTTACCATATAAGTTTGAGGGAGAATGTCCAAATCTTTGAAGTCACTCTGCATCATTTCTGTTATGTAGAATGGTGTACTGATTCTAGATGAAGCGATGATGTACTTCCAATCTTGTGGTACTAAAGCTTTAGTCTTCTTCTTTCTACGTTCAATTAGTGCGAAATCACGGTCGCATGGTCAGAAACTGTGGCCAGATATCGTAAATTTTTGGTGTATTTCGGAAAAATATCTGGCTTTGATGCGGAAAAAATACAAATTAAGAATAACTTTATTGTTATTTTGGCCGACACAGCGATCTGACCACACAATAAGTTTTCGTTCTTCACCTGCACTCAGCGGCTTCCATTTTGAAGTTATGTATTTCAAAATACATGACCCAATTCCCTTAGAGCCCCGTTTAGCAGTCACTTCATGCCATAGAAATATATTGGATGTGTTACTAGTCACTAGTGTGAACTGCGAAGTTGTAATTGGAGTATTGCCTCTGATAATAAACGTCCGAATGTGATAAATTTGGAGTGAACAGGACTTGCTGTAGATCGACGCAGAGGGTTATAAAGCTGGAGTTTTTTCCGTCGTCAGCAAGTTGTTTGTAAGCTGCATCCGCTTGCATATGATGTATTGCACTATCTTCTTCTATTTTCTTTCGTTCCTCGTCATTCGGTGCAGCAATGAGATTAACATAGTTCAAGTCACAACGTTTGCATGTGTTGGAACGTGGGGATCCGAATCTCAAGTTGAACTCCCGATTGAAAATTTTCCGGTACAAGCTTAAAGAGATAGTCGATTCAGGATGTGTCTGTAGAAAAAGGCTATGCATTTTCCTCACAGAGAGGTCCATATTCAAGCACAACTTTGACGATAAACGTCGGCTGTAGTGGCTTTCAATCGTAGGAAAGCTTTCAATATGTCGTTTAACAGCACTTCTATCTTCGTAGTTCACAGCCCGAGGCCGATTCATATGTTTTCCTCTCTTATCCTTGGGTGCTACATCGCCGTCTTTTAATTTTAACTGAATAATACGGATACGTTTGAGAGAGATCGAAAAAATATTTGCAAGTGTTTTGAGGCAAACTGCTTTTCAATTGATGTTATAGTCAAATCCTGCATTTTTCTGTGAAGTCGCGTCTGTGTAGCATGCTCTCCGGCGCTTTGGCTCCCTAAGATTGATGAATTTCAGCAGGAAAAGTAATTGACCATTATAGTCAAGTTCATAAAAATTTTTAAACAAGTTGTGGACGTAATCTAGAGAAAGTGATCGACATCCAATCTTCGTGCAACTTACTTGACATCCTCGCACCTGCACTGGAGCTTTTTTCGCTGCCACAATTTTCCCTTTGCCACGCTTGTTTACGTATTCCTTGCCCGCATTTCTAAGAGCTTTCAGGTTCTTATCACGCCACTGTTCAATGTTTAAAACACGTCTCTTGCGAGAACTCAGGTTGCTGCATTCACTTACCGACAAATTAGTCTGAATAATATTGTGTAATGGGTGATACACAATATTATTCAGACTTCGCACACACAATAGTAAAGCAATTAAAAATAGGATTACAAATACGAACGGTAAACAACGAAGAAGGCGACGGAACACTTACGAGAGTGATAAGAGAATGTTAAGATTACAGAGACTAGAGCGGAGGGGAGTTGTCACATACGCCCTTCTTCCACTATCTTCGCACTTTTCTCCATACTGGCGATGAATATTTCCGACATCTAGCGTCTGTGAGGGGAACTAAATTCTTACCTACTTGTTTACCATGCTACATTTGTCCTTCTTCCACGAAAAAACCAATAACGACAAATTTGTAACAAATGCCCTTCTTCTAGAGACCCATTCAATTGCTTACGATGAGTAAAAATCGATCTCAAGATCGGTTTACAGATGTTTTTGGATTTGTATTGCTAACGTTGATTGATATTAAGTGATATTGTATTACTTAAGTTGGCATTAAGTGATATTGGATTTCAAGATTGATTCTGTTTGGTAAACAAGAAAAAAATTATAAAAGATCCAGAGACTAAAAAGATAAGCAAGGTAGAGTTAGATAATATTCGGGAGCGGACGAAGTGTAATTCTAGTGGTGCAATAAAGTTACTTGTCAGACTTCTTGTGTGTTAGCTTAGACCGCGAAAGCTCTAAAAATTTAGTTTTCAATCTGATAATTTTTTATTTTTTATCCTAATTTTTATTTTATAAATCTGATGTGTAGATTTGTAAAAAAAAACAGGCCTTTTAAAAACCTTGATGAAGGAAAAAATGTTTCATGTAGGCAGGGAAATGGCAGCGGTCTTTTCCGATTAGTGCTAATTTACTCTCTTTGTTTATTGTGAGAAAGCCTTAGGTTGTAAAGAGCAGGAGTAAAATTTTTCGTCAAATGCACCACCAAAACTTGTGAAGTATTCTCCATATGTTATTGTTTTGGGGATGCCTTATATCACACGGAGTTGACGATGTACTCCTTTGAGATGCGGTTTATGGTTTGAAACACGTAGCAATTCTGAAGAATAGATTGGTTTCGAGCATAGAGTGATTTAGTGAATATTTTGGGAAATTTAATGGATGAATGGTTTTGGCTGAAGGCTACATCGGACCGATTTATTCGCGAAAAATGCAACTAGTCAGTTAAGGGAGTCCTTCTGTATCATAATAGCCAACTTTTTTTAATGCTCGCTCAGTTTATGAAAAGCTACCAAAACGGACCACAGCAGAGATCGGACCATTCTCCGCAGGATATGAGTTAGGGGATACACTCGTGTATATCATAACACTGTCCAATTTTGCTAATCGAACTGTCTATACTTTAGGAAAAGTTATCAAAATATTTTCGTAGACATGTAATATAACTTCAAAAAGTTCCGAAACTGGTCCTAAAAATTATAACCAACTGAATAAACTCCAATTAGAAGGAACTTCTGACAGCGTACTTATGAACCTGGATAAAAATAAAAGAGAAACAGTGATGACTGACAAAAGTTATCATTCCAATTTTGTTCCATGAGAGGAGATATCTATCCTTATTCTGTACAAATATTATCCAAACGTCGTGGGAAGTTAGATTCTAAACTTTGCTGTTAGTTTCACGGTCACGGCATCTATCGGTTGCAAGATAACTTAGTATAGCTCCAAAGCGCTCACTGGCGAACCGATTACTCTTTGCTTTAGCAGGATAAGACAAACTTATTGCGTAAATATAATCTAAATGTTATTTAGGCTATTCTAGCATGTCACACGGAACTTCTGCTAATGCATCTAAAATGTATTTCATTCCAGACAAAGTCGCTATCAAAGTAGTTGATAGAGGCGGACTCGATGCTCGTGCTCTGCGAATGTTATCTCGAGAAATAGCCACCCTGGAATGTGTTCACCATCCCAACATACTAAGGTAATATATCGTCAATCATAGTGACAGACATCAAGTTTGTGGACATAGCATATACACATCCCTAGATGCGTATTCGTTTGAACAGAATCAATCTTCGAGTTAATATGTCATTCTCGTATAACAATCTCAATTTACAATCTCACAAATGTGAGCCAGAAGGCTCATTAACACACGACTATTGTATTTGTATCTTTTAGATTGTTTGAAGTGATTGAGACACTTGGTCGTGTGTATTTAGTGACGGAATGGGTACGCGGAGGCGAATTGTACAATCATATCACTCAAGGAGGTCCTTTACGGGAAATACATGCCGCACCATTATTCAAGCAATTATTATTAGCTGTTAAGCATATGGTATGTAAATATGAACAATTTATGTTAGAACCAGTTGGGTGAACACGACCGAGCTGATTTGCATTTCTATTATTCCAGCACAGCTTAGGATTCGTCCATCGGGACATTAAAGCGGAAAATGTACTTTTAGTGTCTGAGAATCGGTTGAAGTTGGCCGACTTTGGATTTAGCACCGAACTTCTGAATGGTAAGTTAGTTTGCATGCACACATTCCTTTCTACTCTGATTGAACAATTCAAATGGCTAATTCAAAATTCATTCCTAGGACCACAACAAAAATTGGATACATTTTGTGGATCACCACCATATGCCGCTCCCGAACTTTTCAGTGATGACCACTATGTTGGTGGTCCAGTAGACGTTTGGGCTTTGGGCGTTCTCTTGTATTTTATGGTTGTCGGTAATATGCCATTTCGTGCGCCAACTGTTCCCGCATTACGTTCTGCTGTCCTGAAGGGAGACTACTCGCTTCCTTCGCATATAACATTACCTTGCATAAGGTTGATACGTAAGTATTTTATGGAGGGATTGAAGTCTTTTAAAATTATTTTAGTATGTGATTTGGGGGCAGTTGCCGTTGCTTACTATGCATTTTAATGTACTCCACAATAAAATGAACTCCATTTAGCCAGGAAAAGTAGAGTGTTGGGGAAGACCATAAAAATCGATTTTCGTTTTTTTTTTTTTTCGGTTAAACACAGATCTACCAAATATATCTTGATGAAAAATGTATGTATGTTACATAGGAGCATTAGTTCAATCGACACTCAGTACATTTTCGTGAATCTTGGGGAAGGCTCCACTTTTCTTTTATAACCACTTTCTTTAATTTACACCAGCATAAGGACTTATACAAAGATTTATGCGATATTGAATGGGATCGTAAAGTGAATCTGAGAGAAGTTTGGAAAAGAATTTAGCACTCATTTAACTAAATTGTGAGGTAATAAGAAAAGAAACTTCGGGTTTGATCTGGTAAATGGCAACGAGTATCGCGATTTCTAGGGCACTATCACGAAAAATTTTTTGAACTGAATCAGAGACATGGTAGCGGCACAAAATAGGCTTTCCATGCTCATCGTCCCATAATTCTTCGATGACCTTACCATTCCGTCGATATACACCGGCCAGTGGTAATAGACCATAATATGCATGCATTGTGGCTACGTCAGCATTTACTCATTCATCCTTATATTCACGATGTCCTTGCAAGTTCGTCATATCCATTACAATTTTTCCAAATGGTCGGATAAACAATAAAAAAAACCGATAACAGGTTTGTGCATTGCGAAGTAGCAAAAGATGTCGGCCCAATTATAAAAACAAAGTAATTAAAATGTAAAACACTTGAGTAGGTAAAAATAGGAATTTACTTTGTCTAGAAGCGAATAAGCGCAAAGACGATGCATTTGGCCGGGGAAGTAGTAAAAGCTCCCTAGAATATGTGATTTTTTTCTCCTTCGACAAAAGTAGAACATCTGGCTGTAAAACAGCCTCTTTTCTCACTCCTTGTGATAACAGTTCTGGTAATGCTGATAAGAAAAGATAAAAACGGCAGAACCGGAAAAGAAACGACAGAAACCGGAAAAATCGGATCGAAACTGCAAGTATAATACACTGAAAGTATGGATTCCTTATACAGTGTGGATTCGACACTTAAAGTACGAACTCGTTCAATTTTTTCTACAGTCTGTTGGTGACGTTTTTCCGTTTCACCGAAAAAGAATTTGAAAACTACATATACGATTGAGCCATAATTTCAGGCAAATTTAGTCGAAACTTGTCTGAGTTTTGCCTAATTTAAGTTCAAAAAAGTGTCGAATAGTCACAGAATCCGGATAAAGGTTAAATCGTTTAAAATGACTAGACTAAATTTTAATATAAAACGTTGGGATTAAAGAAACCTGAAAAAGTCTAAAACCTGAAAAAAAAACTGAGAACCCTTCACTATGTCCCACCCCCAGTGACTCAAATAAGTTTTATTAAATGCTGCTTATTTTTCGAAATATTTCCTTGTCGAAGAAAATCGAGTAAAATAATCAATTTGAACTTGTTACACTATAAAACCAATTTTTTTACATCTTTCAAACACTCGCTCAAATCAATTGCACATAACTGGGATAAAAACTGAGCTACTGTTTCTGTCTTGTCTCTGAATATATTCAAGGAGCTGACAGATCTGTCATACAATTGACAAGCATTATAACCATGTGGAAAAGATTATGTAATCAGTAGAAGAGTGCAGAATTCATAAATATTCAATTTCATTAAGGATATCATAGGATATCGAATCCTTAAAAATCGGTTGCGTGGGAAAATTTAAGTATCAATTTTTTATTTGTTGATTTTCCATTAAAAGTACTATAAATAAAAAAAATTATTATTTCGACAAATATTTACTTCGGGAGTAAGTTACTTCTTTCTTCAGTGTCAAAAATTTTCTGATATTACAAGACCTTTCGTTAAGGATATTTAGAGAAAGCCGACATCAAGTTTTAATTACTTTTACCTTTAATTACCATTGAATTAAACATATTTTTTATATATTTTATTATCTGCGTGCATATTTTAGTGTTATTTTCCTTATTTTTTATCTTTTATTTTCCTAGAAAAGAAAAGAGAGAACACTGTTACTTTTCAGAGACCGAAGATACAGAGAGGTGTCGCGTCTTCTTCTTGCTTCGATTTTCTTTATCATTCCTGAGACTGTCTTTGCTTCATATCCGTTTTCTTTCGATATCTTACGCTCTACACTCAAAGGAAAAGGCAACAACAAGGAGAACAACAAAAGGCAGTTCTCGTAAACCCGGATCTTGCAGGAGTCTTAAGCGAATTAGTCAAACAAGTCACCATCCAGCTTATCTCACGCAGTGTCCTGTTTTGACTAAGGAGTAGGCTCACAAGCACAAAGGACAGGAAGAAGAAAGAAGAGAAGTGCGGAATCTACAAAATTAAATTCAAACATTGTGACAAAGCATACATCGGACAAACATGACGAACGGTTAAAATTAGTTCTGAGGAACACACATAGGAGGCACAATGAGCAGTGAGGTGAGGAAATGTGAGCACTATTAAATCGTCAATAGCAAAACATATTTGCGAAGGGCATCAAACAGAATGGAATAATCTAAAGGCAGTGAAGAAAGTAAAAAGCATTTGAAAGCTAGACATGTATGAAACGTTATGGATTCTAAGGCAGCCAACGGAAACGAGTCTCAATCATGATCTGGGCAATGGTTACTCTGGCCTCCTTGATATAGTAAAATAGCACGAAAGGTGTTCTTCGTTTTCTTTTTCAAATACATAAATAAGAAGTTATAAAAATAATTAAAATAACACTAATATAGTCACGCAGGTAGTAGAATTTTAAAAAATTATGTTTAATTAAAGGGTAATTAAAGTTAAAAATTAAGATAATTAAACTTGATGTCAGCTTAATATAAATATCCCTAAAGAAGGGCCTTATAATATCAGAAAATTACAAAGGCTGACATAATTTTGAGTGTTTTGAATTTAATAAGTGTCCATAGCTAATACGGGTACGTTGATTCTGACTATGAACAGGGTTTGAGCCCATCACATCGAGATTTTTCACAACATTAAAAAAAAATCTTTTGAGGTATTGTGTACTAGTGCAAAGAAGTACCTTATTGATATTTCTTAAATTGCATTAAAATTATTTCTTTAAAATACTTGATACATCGATAGAAAATATTTTAGTTTAATATTGTTTTTATTTCATTTCGATGGCAGCACTTTTTCATTTCCGCATCTGTCAAAGTCAATTTGAACGCATCGGACGTTGTTTGCGACATACTTAGTTAGTTTAAATTGTTTGTAACATTGAGTTATGTTTTTTTTTCTAAGTGTTTAGTGCGTCATAATGTCATCAAGAAAGTGTAAAAGCAGGCCTGATATATTTTTTACGTGTGTGGTAATTTAACGATAGCAAAGCATCATCGAAACATAACAGAATTTATCAAGAAAGCTTATCACGCTTACTTCGGCGTAAAGATAGGTGATCAGGACAAACTTTCGGCACCAGACAAAGTGTGCTTTCAGTTTTTTGAGCTACTGAGAAAATGGACAAAAAGTAAACGAAGCATTCCTTTACTCTTTGGCATTCCTATGGCGTGGAGGGAACTAAAAAACCATGGAGACTGACTGTTACGACATGTTACTGCCTGCGATGTCAAGGATTTCAATTCGAAAAATAAACATAATATTCAGTATCCTGATTAACCGTCTCCTAGGTGACATGTACCTCATGAAGTGGGAATTCCCTTTCCTCCACCTTTTCTTCACACCATCCAACAGCATTCATCAGATGAAAATTCAAACGAAAACA
The DNA here is from genome assembly GCA_954870665.1 of Stratiomys singularior. Taxonomy (NCBI): domain Eukaryota; kingdom Metazoa; phylum Arthropoda; class Insecta; order Diptera; family Stratiomyidae; genus Stratiomys; species Stratiomys singularior. Next base: position 35,467,485 of record OX940879.1, read on the forward strand.
CCGATGAAGAAGAATTCAATCCTGATATAGACCAATCTCAACAGTTTATCCAAGCTAAACTATCGAAGGATGGTGCACAAATCATAGGATCACAACTGGAAGACAAAAATCTGTTGGCTCCAAGAACCACATTTTCGTGGTATAGGCATCTTAAAAAAGAGTTTGCGGAATTTTTCTTTGAAGAGGGTTCACTGGTGTATTGTAATATTATTACTGAAGTAGTCATGAAACTGGGATATTTATTGATCCTTCTAAGACAAGTCTGAAGAGTATCATGTTGCACAATGGTAATACTTATGCCTCGGTGCCTATTGCTCATTCCGTGCATCTCAAAAGAAAGTGTGAGAATCTTGAGCTGCTGCTAAATAAAATAAAGTATAGCGAATATTAATGGTAACGCTGTGGAGACCTAAGATTAATATCCATGCTTTTGGGTCAGCAGTCTGGATTCACAAAGTTATCATGTTTTTGTGTGAGCGGCACAGTTGAGCACGAACTTTACATTACTTTAAGAAAGAATGGCCACTTAGAGAAAGACTTGTACCGGGACAAAAAATGTGTAGCGTATGTATGTGTAATGTAGTTGACCCAAAATTAGTTCTTTTGTCTCCCCATCACATAAAGTTCGGACTGATGAAGCAGTTTTCCAAAGCCTTAAATTAACAAGGCGACTCCGTTAAATACCTATGCGACAAGTTCCCTACACAAGTCTCCAAACTATAAAGAAATTGTAGTCAACATGGTCGAAAATTATAAAAAAATGGGATACAATATGAGCGTCAAACTTCATTTTCTGGATTCTCGAGTTGACTCTTTGCCTAAAATCATGGAGCTGTCAGTGAACAGGGGAACAGGGAGAGAGGTTTCACCAAGACATAAAGGAGATGCAGAGACGTTACCAAGGAAAATTGGATATTATAATGATTGCTGATTACTGCTGGACCTTAAAAAGGACTCACTCACCAAAATCCACAAAAAGAAAACTTCAAAACGCAGTTTTCATGGAATAGAGAACGATTTTATTCAATTAAAAATAACGATTGTCCAACGTAGACTATACTGCATTGTTATTTACAACACAACACACTTTTGCCGTGTAGTTTTCTATTAAATATAGTTTTGTATAGTATTTTTAGCAGTTTCTATAAAAACTTTTCTTGAAAAAGTTATCTTTTCATGAAAAAAAATGTAGGCCTGTGTAATTGACACTGAAGAAGGGAGCAACTCACTCCCGAACTATATATTTGTCGAATTAAAACAAAATATAGTATTTTTAATGGAAAACCAACAAAGAAACGATTGTTTGGAAATGCTAAACACGAGAAAACATTGAGTTGAATATCCTACCGCCAGTTATAAGGAGCATACAACCCCTAATACATCAACGATTTTTTTAAAAATTGGTATGAATATGTTAACGTATGTGAAATCACCCGTATCCTTGTTTCTTTATTGAATACCTTTTGCTATATTTCCGTTAAAAATTACATTATTCATCGTGTTGAACCACTATAAACATATCTTTTTTACTTTCAGAACGAATACTAGTCCACTTACCACCGCGAAGACCATCCATCGATGAAATTCTCAACAGCCAATGGGTGGCGAATCCAAGTCTAAGTTCTATATTGATGTCACACCACATAAGCCAGCATACAAAGCCAACAACTGAGAAAAAATCCACCTTCTGGTTTCGCACAAAATCGAATCGTAGTCGAAAAAACTATTCGCTCAGGCAACGATATCTGGAAGTCGCCAGTAAAAATATCCTTCAGTTCAATACTAAACGAAATGAAGGTATTATGGCTGACAACTTTTTGCATCCAATCGACCTAACAAGTGAAATTTTCGAGCCTGAGAAGACAACGGCTAGCACAAAGAAGTCCTTTTTTTCCGGTACGCTGAAAAAGAAAATTGGTCCTATGGAAGCCGACAAGAACAAAAAGAATGTCCATAATGGCGACCTTTCGCGTACATTTGAAAACAGTAACTTTAGGGATATACCCCAATCCCCGTTATCGCTGAAAAATTATGACGAAGAAAAAGGCAACTTTATCATGACTCCAACTGACACCGATGAATTGTCCAAGCTGAATCCATTGGAGATTGAGGCACGACAAACCCTGGAAGACTTGGGCGTGTCCTCGGAAATGCTCCGTGCGGCAATCAAGAATGGACCCCGAAGCGACCTGATTGGAGCATATCGAATCATCATTAATCGTCTTCAAAAGCAAGCATGGTTTGCCAAACGCCAAGCTGAGCTTGCGGCATTCGAATTGCTACAGGCTACCAAACAGGAGAAAAGGGAGCGTGGATCGTGTACAATTTTATAAAACCGAAAACGCAAAGCCGGGGAATGTGCACTACAGAGTTTCAACATCTTCAAACTTGTCAAACGGTCAATCGGTGTTCTGGGCTAAATAATGTCTCCTATGGAGTCGACTATGAAACCTAAAAATATAAATTTAAATAAATATATCTAAAATAGACAAAGCTTTAAAATTAAAGGATTCATGTTCAGATTATAAGTAGATGCAATTTAATCAAGAGTATGTAAACTATGGTTCAAACCATTGAGGCAATTATAGTCAAGTAAAGTTACAACTACAAATTATGATTACCAAAATACCAATTAGAATTTAGTTCACGAGTTTTTGTCGGCATTTCGATCCTGATGTCCTACGTGAAAACTGTCAGTAGAATAAAAAAGTACCCTTTTGTATTCCTATCAATACTTCTATTGTGATAATCTGAGATTTATATGATGTGAGAAGAAAATAAATTAAATAAATATACAGTAGACATCCTGTTAGCGTAGTAAAAATTATCCCAATAACACTTAAGAAAAGAATCTCGAGTTCTTATTCTGCGTCATGGTTTCCCTACACATAGCATACAAAAATGTCAAATTTCAATGGATAGAATATTTGAAATACGTGAAAAAATTTTCATCCACTATACAAGCAAGTCCCTACGCATGTATTAGTTCAAAACGAAAGTTCGCTTACACATCTAACGTTGGCTGCGCATAATAAACACAAGATAAAGTAGAATCGCAGTGAAATTAAATAAACTAAAGTCCACGATTATTTGCCATTCAATGAAACCTTATTGCCAATATTGTTGAAAATTGAGAAAAATACATCTTAAAAGTACATTTGAAACAATTGAAAAGAACCAAAGCAAACAAAGACGGTCGAATAAATTATAAAGGAAAATCATGTAATAAATATAGGACCAATACATAAGTAATCATCAAATACTTATAACTAGTAGCAGCATTTGTAGTAGTTTCCTAGCAAATTTAGATTAAATTTATTGTAACGTATGAGGAACAAAAGACAGGAATTTGTTAAAAAAAATATTATTTGTACATATGCATACACATGTATATTTAATTGTTATCAAACCATTTATGTAAATTCTATGAAAGAGATGACAACATTTCTACCATTAAGTTAATGTTTACGAAGAGTTTATAATATATTGAAATTTATTTGAAAATATAAATAATTTTCTCTGCGGAATTTTCCTAATTCTCTTTTCTATTTCAACCCAAAACAAATTCGACAAATGCATGCCAAATTTGGGCCAGTCACGTATATCCTACCCGAAAAGGATGCATCTTTATAAGATGGAAGTTTACATCTCAGCCAATCGAAGACTTTTGAGCCAACGATGTTTGTCGATCTGTCACACCATGGGAGGTTTCTCATTTTATGAACGACACCGTTTTTATTCTGAGTGAGCCCCGATTCTGCAGGATATTCAACATTGCATAGAATGCGTATTGATCCGAACCGATTTAGTTGAGTGGCTTAGCCCTCTGATCTTCTATGTGCTAATGATGTGTTGGTTGAATCATCAGGACATAATATTCGCTTTGCAAAGACAAGGTTCCAACATGTAACCACAATTGTTAACTACTTACTACCAAAGATGGAGGATGAAGATTACAGCTAAGAAGAGCGAGCTGATTGTGTTGAAGGACATACATAAAAACAAGAAGTCGAACGAACCGACCGCTAACGGTTTCAAGCTGGCACTGGAAAAAACCGAACTGGTCATCCTGACAAAGAAGAGAATCCCCACAGTAAGGCCTGTCAGTGTTAGCGACGAGCTGGTTGAACCGAAATCAGCGGTAAAGTACCTGCGCGTCCTGATAGACGCGAAAATGAGTTTTTCCCGATAAATCAGGGCAACAGTTGACAAGGCTGCAGCGCGTGTAACGGCACTCACCCGATTAATGGCCAACATAGGGGGGCCCACCACATCAAGGAGACGACTCCTAATGATCGTTGTGCTAATATTTTCAGAACTGTGGGGCGACGCTCTCAGCAAGGAGTTACACCGGAAGCGGAAGCGTCATGCGAACAGTCTCTGGGATGGCAGTGCTGGTAATCGCAGGGGTGATTTCCATCGCCCTCCTTGTGAGGAAGCGCAGAAAAATTTACCTGGGCAGAAGGGAAGACCGAAGAGAAGAGGTCACCAGGGAACAGACAAAACGCTCTCTCAGCGATTGGCAACAGTCCTGGAAGCAAGACACAAGGGGAAGGTGGACTGCCCATCTGATCCCTGACCTGAGGCCGTGGCTCAGTCGAGTGCATGGTGAGACCCATATCTACTTGACACAGCTCTTAAGCGGGCACGATTGTTTTTGGTCCTACCTGCACAATGTTGACAGAGCATGCTCTCCTAACTGGGTGTTTTGTGCAGGAGAATTGGATGACACCTGTCACACATTCTTCTCTTGCAAAAGATGGAGCCAGCAGTGTGGGACCGCTTTAGTGAAATTGAACAGCTCTGTCCGGAAACTATAGTCGGAGAAATGCTGGAAACGGTTGACAATTGAAATCGCGTGGCATAATATGCTCAGGCAGTGCTGATTCTGAAAAAAGCTTTATTGGAGCGCTGGGTGGCATCGGAGATGAGGGGATCGCTTCTCTAGCACTCCCTTTCTTCCCATTGGAGAAGAGATTCCCATAATCCGAAGACACCTCTAGGCGTAGGAACACGAGGCCTCGTCCAAAGTAATGTGCCAAAGGGTTACAGGCTATGTTCTCAGGTTGACAGGGGAGATGTTTAGTGGGTAGTACAAAAGCATTGCTCGCCTGGGAGTCGCATACTCAGGGTGTAAACAGCCTTCACCTCCCTACCACAAAAAAACATGTTGCGGTCCCACGGTGTCTAGTATTGTCTGTGTCATGTGTCCTTATTTATAGGTCCATCGTTTATGCAAGCAGGTAGGTGTCCTTTTATGCGGTCAGGAAAAAGTCCGTGACCTTCTTATTTTGAGGGAGCTTTATGATTTTGTATCGGGCTTCGTCTGTTCTGGTCATGTGGGGCTTTTTTTGATTTTTGTAGAGTAGTTTTAGCGACTCGAAGATTATGTCCTATTGAGTTTTTGTTTATTCATCGATGGTGAGTCCGTTAAATTTTTTCGTTTGTATATTTCCATGTTTTCTAGTGCGCTCAACTATTGTCCTTAATGTTGTACATGTAGCTCCTTCACTGCTTCCTTGACGCGAGTTGGTATACGAGGTTTGTTCAACAAGTATCGCGAATTTCATGTTTTTTCAAGAATTATTTATTTATTCATGAATATCTATTTTGTCCCCTACAAAGTAATCCCCGTTAAACACGCATTATACATTTGTGATAAAGTTTTTTCCAATCCTCGAAGTATTTTAAAAAATCCTTTTTTGCGATCTTGTTCAGCTCCTCCTTCGATGCCGTCTCAATCGTGGCGTAGCGTCGTCCTTTCATGGGCCTCTTCAGTTTCGGGAACAAGAAAAAGTCACAGGGGGCCAAGTCTAGGGAATACGGTTGCTGCGGCATTATTAGAATGTTGTTTTTGGAGAAAAATTCGCGCACAAGTAACGATGTGTGAGCAGGGGCGTTATCATGGTGCAAAAGCCAATTTTTGTTCTTCCACAAATCCGTGCGTTTCTGGCGGATTGCTTCCCACAAATTGCGCAATACTTGAAGGTAATATTCCTTATTGACCGTTCTACCCTGCGGCAAGAACTCATAATGTACCACGCCCCTGCAATCGAAGAAAACTGTCAGAAAAACCTTCACATTCGACCACCCTTGGCGTGCTTTTTTCGGTCCCTCGGAGAACATTTTGTACCACCGATAAACGTTGCTTTTGTCCAAAGTAGCTTCACCGTATGCAACAGTCAACATTCTGAACGCATCCGCGCACTTTAAGTTGTTCTTCACACAAAATTTAATACAAATCCTTTGATCCATTTTTGGGATAGACGAAAATCGAAGACAAGCTAAAGCACGTCCACGCACAATAACTGTCAAAAACTGACTGGACATTCAAAACGGCCAGAATTGTCAACATAATTGAGGGTCATGAGTACCAACATCACACCATCAATAGATCAAAAATCGAACATACGTAGCCCGCGAAAATTCAAAATTCGCAATACTTTGAACAAACATCATGCATCTGTTGTCAGTAATGTAGTTTGCGAAGTTGGAATCAGTTGTCGCGTCCGGTTACCGTCAACTTGATGCAAACAAATATAGATCTTATTTGGATAACGCAGAACGACCCCATCTTCTGTGATAGCTCTTCATCTACTGATTTCTTGATTGTTTCGGTCAACCTTGAAAATATTTTAAACAACTTGAGGAACTCGAAATGTCGACGCAAATTCTGACCATCTCTATGAAGAGCCGACATTAAGACTAAAAAAGGTATAACGCTCATATAACATACAAGCGGATGGAATTGGACTCAGCCGCCTTCCTATACTTTCCCTCGATAGAATATTGCCAAAGAGATTCAAACAGATCCTAGCAAGCATCAGAAAGTATCATAAATGCCAAGAGATCTTACCTATAACATTTGTTTGCTCATGGATACTGAGACTGAATACTGATGGATATTGAATACTTCTTCGGAAATTATGAAGCAACAGTTCTGTAAGGGAATATGCCTAGTGAGGACTCCGTTTTCGATTCCTTGGTAAAGAGTGCAAAAGAAACCATGGAACTTGTACTTAACTAAATTACCCCATTCGTTTGCCTCAGACACTCCTAATATCATTCCCCTGCTCGTGACCTCTTAAACACTCAGTATGTTCTCAAAAGAGAATAACTTCAAGAAATTAACCGGGACTATTGAAATTTCAAATTTTATCCTTATGTTTATTTTGTTCTTCCGATTCTTTTTCTAGTTCTGGTCTTCTTCTGCCAAACCAGTGCATAAAACCTTTGCTTGGTGTGTCGAAAATGGAAATTCACCAAAATATTTACAATTCTGAAGAAATCTATTAATACGCACGTAGCCAATAATCATCAGATGTCCAATGCCCCTTGTCGAAAAAATTGTCCAATGTGAAGAAGTCATTGGAAAGCGTAACACCTTCCAAAACACCAGAGAGTTCTTTGAAAAGGCTAGAACTATACGGGATAGATAATTCACAGATAATTCAGCTAGCAGTGTTTGCTAGAGCTTGTTCCAAACCGTTTGGTCTCGATTGCAAAGATCCATTAGGGGTCTATGCTAGGCCCGCTTCTCTTAATTATATTTATGTCCCATATTCTTGGTGTTGTCATCAATCGGACGCAAAACTCAAGTCAACACTCCTCTCTGCACAAATGAGGCACAAGTGAGGCAAATAACGGTAACAAGAGCATACATTCATTCGGGCTTACATCGGAGACTCTAAAGGCACAACAATCGGCTCTACCCTGATCGGTTTCTGTATCAAGCGAAGCTGTAAAGCCAACTCACCTTTACGCCAAGAGATAAATTGATGGACTGCAAAAAAAATGATTAGATTTATGTTAAACAATTGAATTTAGATTAATTCACTTAATACATGGAAATGCATGTATAAAATTCTTTAGATTGCTTTTTTGCGCTTTTATGCTAGACGAAAGGGAAACGAAACTTGTCTACAGAAACTCGTCTTGAGTACCAGTCGATTTAGTGCTGACAGCAGTCAGTCACACATATCTGCTCTTGTTTGTCTCAAATTTCAACTGTCAAAAGTTTGTGTATGTGGCTATTTGTGTCCATGGCATTTGTCCATTTGGTCTGTTGATTTTGTATGGAACTGCATAACTTGAATTTGATTTGAGTAATCTTAATTATCAACCTACGAATATACTCCAGTAAGAGATTCCAGATGTAATTTCGTAAAGTAAAATATGCTGGTGTCCTCAGGACACAGAATTGTTTTCAGATTTGATGGCAATGGGAGAATACCTGCAACGAAAAGGTTGTTTAGCGTAAGGGTGCATGGTCTTGGAGTAGTTGGTTCCTTGGAGCCAGTGCGATTTAGCACTCTTGCTCCAATCTTGTCTGTGAGCGACTTTGCACTCACTGTGACCTAAGTTGTTTTACTAGTTTGTGTCAGTAATTGATCTGATTGTGGGATAAGTTATTTTTTGTCGTTTGTCGGGGATCTTTAGGAATTCCATGGTTTTATTAGGGTGTTTGTCTATTTGGTCGAAAAGTTTTAATGCTCTGTCGCGTATGTATTTTTCAATTGAGTCAAGTCTGAAGTCCTTGTGTATGTCCACGTTTCTAATATACCATGGAATTGTTCCGATCCATCTTAGCGCCTTGTTTTGTATTGTCTGGAGTGCTTTTTTGTTAGTTTTCGAAGTCTGGTAGAATGCAATTCCGCCGTAGAGTAGCGTTGGTCGTATTATTTGTGTGTATATTAGTCTTTTGTTTGTCATGTTCAGACGGCCGGATTTGAGGATTGGTTGGAGGGATGCGAGGATTTGTATACAGTGTAGTCGTTTTTGTCGTATGTGGTCGTTCCATGTAAGGCGATTGTCAATTGTGAGTCCTAAGTATTTTGCTATCTTATTCCATGCTATCTGTTCGTTGTCGACTTTTAGTAGTCGAGGGCGTTGTAGTTTCTTTCTGGCGACGAACAGTGCTTGGGTTTTGTCCCTATTAAGTTTTATTTTCCAATTGCGGAAGTAGTCCAGGAGGATATCGATGGAGCTTTGCAGTTTGGACGTGATGACTTCTGCTTGTCGGTCTGTGTAGAATATACAAGTATCATCCGCGTAAAGGGATAAACGTACGTTTTTTGGCAGAGTAGGCAGGCCTGCAGTGTGTAGACTGTAGAGAATTGGTGAGATGGGTGATCCTTGCGGAACTCCAGCTTCGATCGATCGCATATTTGAGAGATGTTGGTCAATTCTGACACGAAAGGTTCTGCCTTTGAGAAAGGAGTGAATTATTTGTATCACTTGGAGCGGTATATGAAGTTCATGCATTTTGAAGATTAGTCCTGCATGCCAGACTTTATCGAAGGCTTTTGCTATGTCAAATATAACAAGGCCTGTCGATTTGGTGCGATTCATTCCGTTTCGGATATATTGGACCAACCTGATGAGCTGGAGTTCAGTGGAATGTTCGGCACGGAAACCAAATTGTTCGTTGGGGATGATGTTTTTGTCTTTGACGGTTTCTTGTAGTCTATACAGAATAGCCCTTTCGGCTATTTTGGAGATGAAAGAGAAAAGGCTAATCGGTCTCCAATTTTGCGGAAATCTGTGGTCTTTCCCTGGTTTGGGGATGACTATGACGGTGGCTTGTTTCCATGCTTGTGGGAATTTTCGCAGTTGGAAAACTTTGTTTATAATGTTTGTTATTGTCGTTAGTACGTTGTCGGGAAGCCATTTGAGCATTGTGTTGGTTACCATGTCCAGTCCTGGCGTTTTTCGTTTGTTGAGTCCCAGTATAATATTTTTTGTCTCGTAAAGGTCCATTGGTCGTATTTCGTACTCCTCATGGTGTCGTGAAGATATTATTTACTGAGCTTTTGAGAGAATTGCTTCCTCCTCTTCAAGATCCTCCTCCGGAAAGGAGTTCTCGCGAAACTGTAGTTCTAAGGTATCCGCGAATGCCTCCGCCTTCCATAAAGTGTCGTATTGGAATCCGTTTTGTCCGTGGATGGGTGGCATAACTGTCCTGTTTTTCGTTCGAAAATATTTGGCTATCCTCCAAAAGGCGTTCTCGCTAGGCTCCAGGCTTTGTAGGAATCCTTCCCATTGGTTATTTCGAAACTCGAGTATTTCCTTTCGGACTTTGTTGGTCAACCGGCAAGCTTTCGTTTTTAGTCTAGGATCACCCGTGCTCCTAGCTCTTCTCCGGGCTTGATTCTTCCTCCTTATCAGATTTCTTAAGTCTTGAGGGAGTTCGTAGGGACTATGTTCCCTGGCCGGAGTTGTGGCTGTATGGCTCTCCTTTACCTGTTTGATTTTTTCTGTAACTTCTAGAATTCGGTTGTCGAGATCTCTAGCCGTTATTAACTCTTGGGTGAAACTTTCATTTGCTAGCGTGTCTCGGAAAGCCTTCCAATCAGTTGTTTTCTTTTCTTTTAGCAGTACGTCTATGAAGACGTCCTCTAAAAGAAAATGGACCGGTTGATGATCAGAGGAGAGCTCATTTAGGACTCTGATTCTTAAGTTGTGGTGAAATTCTCTGGAGATGCCGAAATCGATGGTGGTCGCCGAGTTTCGTACGTGGTGTGTTGGTTCGTCTGGAATGTGTAAGCTGCCTTGTATGCTAGTGATGAATCTGTTAAGCTCAGCCCCGGCTCGGTTACTTCTCACTGCTCCCCAGTCGCGGTGGTATGCGTTAAAGTCGCCTATGATTAGTAGTGGACCTTCTAGGGTGAAGAGAGCTTCTAAGTCTTGTGCAAATTTCTTGTTGTTTGGGGGGTTGTAAAGAGAAACCACGGAAAATTCAAAGAAGTTCGATTGCACTTTGATAGCTGTGACTTCTGTTTTTTCTCACTGGGGTGTAAAGATCTGGTGATGGCGTACATTTCGCCTCACGAGAATGGCTGTTCCACCTCCTCTACCTGACAGTCTGTCATTTCTGTACAGAGTGTAGTTAGGGAAATGGAGACGGATTCCTGGTTTCAGAAAGGTTTCCTGGATGAAAATAATATCAAATTTATAGTCTAGTATAAATTGTTTAAATTCTCCAGTCTTTTGATACAAGGAATTGGCATTCCACGTGAGTATAGAAATGCTATTCACCAGATCCATTAGTGTTTGTGTGTGTGCGAATTAGTGTTTGTGGCTGTGAACATCCCCTGTAACATCTTCGTCATCATATCTTGCATCATCAATTGAAATTGATTCTGCATAGATGCAAAGAATTGCCCCATATCTGGTGTTGTGAGTGTAGGGGGGGATTTTGGTTGTGGTTTATTCGCGGGTTTAGTATTGGGTGGTGTGTTTGCTTGTGTGTTTGTGTTATTTTGGGCAGCTATTTGTGTAAACGTCTTCTTAACGTTCTTCGGGTTCTTAGGACACCCCTCCGTAGTTAGCTGTATGCTCGCCTTTGCAATTTACACAAATTGGAGCAATCTCTTTCGGCTTCTTACATTCTTTATGATGGTGGAGCCCGTCACATTTAACGCATCTCGCTTGTGCATGGCAGTTGCCCGAGGAATGTCCGAACTGCTGGCAGTTGTGACACATTGGCAAGCCGTTTCGGGGTTTCACTGCTTCAACTTGACACACCAGGTGGCTGACATCTCTAATATTGAATATCGAGGTTTCCTCCTTCGGGAGAAGAACCTTGATGAATTTGGATGGTCCAGATTGAAGTTTTATAGGGAAGACTTCTATGGGGTGGAAACCCTGGACTTCTAGGTCTTCCTTGATTTCCTCACAGCTAAGGCCGTGAAGTCCTCGAAGAACGACGTTCAATTTTTTATCTTCAGGGAGATAATATGTATGGTATTGCAATTTGAGATTAGTCAGTAGTTTTGTCATTTGTCTATGGTCTTTCGTTGTTTCGGGGGTTATTTGTATACCTAGGTAAACCCTTTTGGCTGAAACAAAGTTAATTTTGTTTTTCCTAAGTTCTTTTGCCAGTAGAGTCCATTTCTCTGGTTCCCTGAGAATAACCGGTACCGTGCGTTTTTTGTTGGGTTCGCCTTGTTCCTGTTTGTCTTCGGGTTTGTTGCTGCTTGGTGTACTAGGTTTTTGGGGGATGGTTGGTGCCCTTGGCTGTGTCTTCATATCAGTGAAGCATACGGTTGGTTTAGTAGGCGGGAGTGGTGGGAATTCCTCCTCATCGTGAACTTCTTTCATCTCCTCTTCCTGTGTCTCTTCTTCTTCACAGGCTTCTTCCTCTTCTCCTTCTTCCTCTTCTGAGCTGGTGTTCTCCTCTTTTTCCTCACTTGATGAGGAGGCTGACTCCCTGGTTGGTGAGGGGGAGTTCACTATTTTTCTTTTTTTATTTGCCTTCGGGGGCTTTTTCATAGAAATAATGATTTGCAGAAGCTCCTCATTTTTCTTTCTCTGCTCACGGATTTCGTCGTGAGTTCTGGAGTTGCAGTTGCGAGCTTTGTAGTTGTTCTCGTGTGAACTTAAGTTCTTTGTGAACCTGCTCCAACTGGCTCTGCATGTGGTGTAGGTGTTTGGCCTGTTCTTGAAAGTAGTTTGTCGAGTCTTTTTTGTCTGGTTCGTATCCTGGTCCCATCGTCCCTTCCATTTATAGTCAGTAAATAGTCGAGATTATAACTTAACTCTATCAGATCAATTCAAATCAAAAAGTCTATAAGTTCGTGACTAGTAAAACGGATCACAGTTAGCGAAAAATCTGACTCACCCAAGATTATATTGGTTCGATATCCTTGCCGTTATGTCCGGTGGTATGCACACTTCACTGATACTGTCACTAGCATTTAATGTTGATTTCCTCCGCACTTTTAGCTTCTCACTAAGGGTGCATGGTGATACCTGTGACAACCCAGCCTTAAGTGTTCGCTGGTGTCCCTCATAGACCAACTTACAGTGGCACTCGTAATTCACGCAATTTTTTGTTGTGCAATATACGTGTAAGCAGACTGTACTGTAGAGTATGCTTGTATGAGTATGTGTCTGCAGTAGCAAGTACTGCGCCGAGCAACAGCTCGACAAAAGAGTATTAAAAGCGCCAGATCGCAGCCACGCGTCAAGAAGTGAGCACCGTTCAATTTATACCATCATCTCTCATTCTTCTTTTATTAATAATAAATACTATTTGTTCTACTATGAAACTTTGCGTTTATGTTCTTCATGCTAGAGCTTGTCGGTGTTCCTCATATCAAATGTAGCGGATTTTATCGACATCTTAGGGATGAACCCCGTTCTGGTGTGTTGAATCGCCCTCCTCAGATGGAGTTTCACGGCCAAACTCAATGGATCTTCAGTTTTCCGCAACGTATAATTCATAGAATTTTAGGAGCCCAGTGACAGTTTAAGCGAATAAGAATGAAAACTACATCAGGGATGCAATGAGTGACAACAAAGAGATATAAAACAATTTCCGTGTATCTTTTCGATAGGATCGTACCCTAAATTTCGGCTTTCTTAAATCTAATAAATTTTAAGATAACTGAACGCTAGTGAATATTCTAGATGTTCCGTTGTTTATGGTTTCATCAAGTGATTCAGGATTTAAATATCAATAATCATGTAGATCACAAATAGAAAACGTCAAGTTGTTAGTCTATTTCACAATGTCAGTCAGCATTAGTCTTTCGAGTTTCGTGGCATAACTAATCATAAAAATGGCAAACATTGGGAAATTCGTAGATCGATCACCGATAATATGCGCGGTAAATTTTTCTATAGACACATTATTTTGTATTTATCTTGTATTCTACATATTATATCTATATTCTTCAATAATATCTATGTATTTCATAGCTACATATATAAAGCCAACAACTTCGATTGAACTTTTCTTAACAGGCTGGAATCCCTGGTGAAGCTGCTTTACCGGTCAAATCGTTGTTTCAGCAATACAGTTCAGAAGACCACCTTGAATATATGTTCAATTGCAAATTAAGGGAAGAAAGGATAAATAGTCTGAATAAATATGCCAAGATACATAAAACAAGAGAATTCGGAGGTTTCGAAGACTGTATTTGTCCAAGACCCAGGACGAAATTTCAAGAGTTTTATGATAAATTTTACGAAGCAAAATATGAATCTTTCAGAAATCGTCCTCTTGGCAAAAGTCGTCAACCAATAGCAAAACCAGAATATATCAATAATTTGAATACAACATTTGGAAGGAAAGCTGCTCGAGGTGAAACATTGTATGACCTGGTTTTGCCGAAGAAGATACCACTTCAAGTTTTTTGTGAAGCTGAACAAGCACATGACCTGTACCTAAAATCACATCAGGACTATTTTCCAGCTGAGCGAGTTAATCGAAAGTAAGTTCATAAAAATTATATGGTCAAAGAGTTGAGATGATTCCTAATACAGAGAGTAAAAAACAAACCGTGCAATCCAGTGCGCAGATGTGACATTTTATGGAATAGTACAAATATTTACAATATTCAGACTTGAGATACATAAAATGCCAAAAAATGAAAACACAAATAATTATCGCTTTCTTGACAACTTCTTGACAAGCGTTCTTTGAAACCTGTTATTCCACCATCATTGTCTTTATTTAAAAGTATTGAAAATGGTCTTGTCCATTATATAAGCCCCTAATTTGCTACCTACTATTGAGAAGCTTAAAAATTCTCCTATTTGCTTGTCAAACCTAATTTTGGAAGGCTTTTTTATAAGAAGATTCGAATACTTAAAACAGATAGAAGTCTGTCAAAAAGCAGTGTTTCTAGGTTCACTTTTGACTTCCGACAGCGGAGTTCAGATTGTTTGCTTAATCCCTTCTCTGCCAACACTTCTAAATTTTCGAAAATATTTATTTTTATAGTTAAAATGAAATAAACTGAGGATCACAGAAATATATTTAGCATATCACGATATTTTACAGGACGTGAGTTTCAGGAACGATGCCATATAGCATCATTGACAAGCAAAGGTTTTAAAAATGGGAATTTCAGTTTCGATTTAGAGTGCCATTTAACAACAAATATTATGATATACCAGCCTGATTTATAATATTTGTAAAAACAGTTTTTTTGCTTGTTATACATAAATTGAGATCACATTTCAAACATTTAATCCTGGAATATGAATTCATATTTGAACACAGCTTGCATGTTGATTTTTTGGCGTAAACTGGAAAGTGGGCGATGTTGTCAAAACGAGCACCTAATATTGTCAGATGAGGATTGCTAGGACAATATTGTCCTACTAATATCCTTCAATAAAAATTGGTTGGATGGGCTGCCACTCGCACCTCTGTTGCTTGGCCTACTTCTTTCGAACGAAAATGTTTCCCCAAGGACTGAACCCATGAGATGCTTCGGACGTGAGGCTCACAACCGGTTTTACCTTTATAATATTGGCATTCCTTGATACCATACGGTAAAGGAGCCATGCATTGACGAAACAAATATCGGTCGGCTATAAAAACTGGAACATCGTATCTTTTCGTCCCGATATCTATTCTTTAGAGCGATACCATCATTTCGTTCAAACTCTGCAACGACTTTGGGCCTTGGTGCTTCTATGTAGTTTTTTCAGCAACTGACCAGTTTAGAGGCTCTCGGCCCAATAGTGACGATATCAGGTGGATAGGCTTGTTATAAAACGACTTTATGGGCACTGTATAATATTTCCTCTCTGTTTTGAAGTCAAATGGTGCTTGACTCTTCATTTTGAAACTTTTTCAATCAGGAGTTGGCACACCTGGTACAGTTGTAGTGACTACCGACCTGAAGATGGTGCCACCATCTTTTTCCCGCAGGCGAAAGTTCAGCGGACAGGTCGAAAGTCAGCTGACCTACGACCTGGCGACCACTTCAGGTCGGAAGACAGTTTTTTTTTGATTTCGGGAACGGAGAGTTGGGAGAGGACCGCGAGAAGAGACACGCGGGTGGAAAAGAAAAGTGATCTCGTGGAAAATCACTCGACGTAATTTTATTTCCAAACGTGAACGTATCTGGACAATTTGGTGTGTCTTTCGCGCGCGATTATCTGTTGGAAAATAGCAAAGCGGTTTCAAATCGATTTATGGGTCGGTCGTAAAATATACGGTGGATATACGAATTCGTCGCGGTGGAGAGTAGAACGTGAACCGTCAGACGAAGACGGCAACAGCATCACCACCTAAAACTCTGATTGCAATGCAACCGCAATTCTCGTGTCGTGTCGAATGTGTCGAATGCAATAGATATTTGCGTTGTCATCAACGCCACGAAAACAAGGATATCGCCAGAGGTTTGATGACAGTGTGACGTGAAAACCCAGGCGGAAGTGTTTACGAAAGTGTTGTCAGTGTGTGCCCGTGAGCATAACCACACCGCTTGACAATTGCTAGTTTGCATATAAACCTATGTGATTGCTCAATTGGAAAATTGAAAGGAAACCCTTACCGCTGGTTCCTCGGCATTTCAATAGCAAAACAAACTGTGTGAAAATCCGCCAAGACGTTGTGAGCGCGAAATAACGTAGTGAAGCCACATTGTTATGTATATCTGCCCTTGAGTTTTGCATTTCATTCAACACCGGATTTTTATTGTTTTTATTACAAGGAAAAGAAGCCTGCATACAAATTCAATAATGAACCGGGAAAATTAACGGGTATATTTCGCCTGACGCCGTAATTACATCTCACATGTGTAAATGTGGATGCAATAAGTTTTAATGATAAACAAAGTGCTATGTTACAAAAGTGAAAACGCAGCACTTATGGAAAAAGGTTCTTTGTTCGATAAACATAAGAATCCATTGCTGATCCCATTTCGGCGGGGGGATTAAGGAGTTGTAACAGATTGTGAAAAGAAAGACATCAATATAAGAGCATTGTAGTAGTGCTAAGGAGTCTCAGAAAAATTTAGAAAAAAAAATAATTTTTGTAGGTAACACAAACTCTAAATGAATTTTTTTTTATATGCCGATTTTATATAACTTAAAATGTATATTAAAAACATTAATGATAAAGTGAAAGGGTATTCAAATTAAAATAAATGGAATAATGCAAGACGAGGAGAAGTGCCGGCACTTAGTGTAGCGTGGAATCAAACACATATTGGATAATGGCAACTTAAAGATCGCAACGTGTGTTGTAAAATCAGGAAAAATAAAAACGAAGGAAAGTAATCATTGCGAAAAAAAAAAAAGTAGAGTTAAGCAGTTGAAAATATATTTGATGGTAAAATATTTTAAATTTAAAATGGATCGCTTCCTCTTTGATTTGAACTCATTGGAGATTTCGACACATCAAATTTAGAATCAATTTAAGAACTTGTAAAAATTTTTGAATACTTATATTGATAGTGGAAAAGAAATATTCATTTGTGTAAGAATAATGTGCAATTCAAAAGTTTGTTATAAACCCAATGAATGATTAAGAATAATTTTTTTGAAGTAGGTTAAGCAAGTATGTGTACACATATAATAGTATTTCGATGTTTCTGCTTCACTATCGTGCTTTCTTTTAATTTGATTTAATCAACAGTGGACTTAATATAGCGCGATTCTGGTACGTTTGTCTGACTTGTATGAATTGACCTATAAAGCGTTAAAATTTTACATAAATTTTTAAGAACCAGAATTAAAATGAAGTGCTAAAAGAAAAACCACATTCTTTCCTTCCAACAACCTTTTCTTTCAGGTGGAAATGGCGCGAAGGTAAGTGCAGGATGATGTAGGGTCAACAATGTGTTTCGTCGCTCGGGTTCCGCGGTGCTGTAGTTTTGTTCCGGTAATAATTGGTAGTCGTGTCGCGGACTACTAGTTCGGTTTTTCGGGTTCGCGTGTTTTACGGTCGCAAAATTAAAGTAGTTTGTTTTTAGGCACCGCGGTATATCGGTTCGCGAATGCGCGTTAGTCGGGGAGTTTGATCCTTTGATTGTATCTTGATGAAAAAAAATTAGAGTAAAGTAACGTAATTTGTTTAGAAACGTCGCGTAGTAAATCGGGCTTTTCGGTGGCTGGTTCAAATGGAACCAAGAGCGGAAGTTCACTTGGGTCCGACCCACGTCCGCAATCCTCGCCGCACTGAGCTAGCTAGCCAGCAGCCACCACGCGAGGGAACTTCCGAGTGGCCGAGTTGTTGACCCACGGGGTACGACTCGTTGCCACGTCTCCAGGACTGCACGTCCAATTGTCGGTGCGAGGCCGACTTTCATCCCGAGTCGTCGCCGTGACGACCTGGGATTCTAAATCCATTACACAGTATTTGAACGACCAGCTCCCACCGTGAGTATCCCCTTGTTCTTCAAGGTGCATTCCAAACTGTGCGAAGAGAACGATTTAAAAAGATTAAAAAGATTTTATACGCTCACCGCATTTGATTTGTTAGTTTATATCTCAAAATCTTGCATAAATCCAGTAAAATCAAAAAGCGACATTGTAATGCCTATTTTAAGGGATTTGCTCTTAAGCAGGCTTTTAGGGCACAAATTTTGTGAAAATCGAAAACAAATTCCTTTCAAATTCAATCAAAAATACGCTGCCAACGGTGTAAGAACGAATTTTTTACGGAAAATTTTAGGGCTCATTTTGCACTTCTCCAGCGTATTTCATCGTCTTGTTGTTTTGAAAATGTATGATGTACTATTTATGACATATTGTACATATATGTACTATATAGAAAAATGTGCGAAAGTAAAAAAAAAACGATTTGAAAACGTTATTTTTTGAAATCGCGTTTTTTTAGTTGGCAGACGCCATTTTGTTTTAATTAATTTTTTATCGCACAATTGTCATTTATTGATATTTTGTAAAATAAAATGCGAGCAAATTTCCATAGACGGACCAAAATAACGATAAACGATTAATTAATGAGGAAAATTCGAAGAAACTTCATCGCAAGCATTTTTTATAGACATTTTAAAACATGCTATTAATGCTGTTGATTCTATTAATGCTATTAATTCAACTGCAACAACAAAAACATGGTTCACCTTCAACATTGACTTATTTAGCTGACAATGTTCTATTTCAACGTCTAACAATCGTATTGTTACATGTTTGAATAATGTCACGGGCCACTGTAGTTGCAGTAACTCTCATATGTTTCCATTTCGCTTCTGTCAATTTCAAATGATAAGTCAATTTTGAGACGTCAATCGAATTAAGATTTTTTGCAACAGTTTTCGTTTGCCACCAAAATATTTGTGAGAGCATTAAGAAAATTCCATAAATATAAGGAGTATAAGTAGCCACGCCGTTGCTGAAGTCTGATGCAATGACCCGAGGACACGCACCATCAACAGAACAAAAAAAACGGGAAAAACTACACATGGAATAAAGCAATCAATAAAGAACTTGAAAAGTACACAACGATTACCTGTGATTAAAATTGCTCATAAATCTGGAACTAGTTAACAATAAAAAAAACCATACCTTCAAACAAAGACAAAGAATTTTAGCTCGTTCTTCAGTCCTCGAACGAGCTTAAGATGGCTGCATACGGCTGCGAAATAATTTTGATGCACACGGAGCTGAGTATGGGCAGTCATTGTCTAAAGAAAATTTGGAATACTTCCAAAACAAGGCTCATGAAGGCTCGGAAAGAGTTTCGCATAAATCCTATGTACGTAAGATATCTAAGAGATCATCTGGATACTAAATACAAGGATACATTTTTACTATAACCAACATGTTAAAATCACGCAAGTGAAGCGCAAGAATTATTTCAGTCATTTAAGAGATAATTTCACTACAGATGCATTGATCAAAATGAAGGTCAAAATGATGTGCTACAAAGCTTTAGTTAGTTGTAACGAAAACTTGAAACAGATTGGAAGCACTACATACAGTGCCCGTAATTTTCTTAGACACACATCAATTTTCAAGTTACGATTATAGTATTGTGTCCATAACTTAATTCGTGCGGTTTTTTTTCAAAATTTGAACGTTTATTTAAGGAAAACACAATAGTACAATAGTATTATTCAAAGTATTGCCCATCTAAAGCTATGTCCTTTTCCCATCTTACTGGCAATTTGTGGATCCCATCCCAAAAGAACTGCGCTGGCTTGGCAGCCAAGAATGAATCAAGCCAATTTTTGATATCCTGCTCTGATGTGAACCGTTTTCCAGTGAGGGCGTTCTGCATCGATCGGAACAAATGGTAGTCAGAAGGGGCAAGGTCTGGGCTATAAGGCGGGTGGTGTAAAACTTCCCATCCACTGTTTTCCAAATAGTTCTTAACCGGAAAAGCAACGTGGGGCCGAGCGTTGTCATGATGGAAAATTATTGCCTCGTGTCTGGTCGCATATTCCGGGCGTTTTTCGGCTACTGCTCTCTTCAAACGGATTAATTGTGTTCGGTAGCGTTCTCCATTGATGGTTTCACCCGGTTTTAGCAGCTCATAATACAGCACACCCTTCTGATCCCACCAAATACAGAGCATTACCTTCGAGCCATGGGTATTCGGCTTTGCCGTTGATTTGGCTGGTTGGCCGGATTTCACATATGATTTTTTGCGCTTGGGGTTGTCGTAATGGATCCACTTTTCATCACCAGTAACTATCCGATGCAAAAATGACTTCCTTTTGTGGCGTTCCAGCAGCATTTCAGACATGCAAAACCGCCTTTCGACGTCTCTCGGCTTGAGTTCATGTGGAACCCAATTTCCTTGCTTTTGAATATATTCAGCTACTTTTAAACGTTTTAAAATGGCTGCTTGAGTGACACCCAAAGATTCTGCGAGCTCTTCTAGTGTTTGGCAACAATCTTCATCGAGTAATGCTTCCAGTTCTTCATCTTCAAACTTTTTTGGCTGCCCAGGACGTTCATCGTCATCTAAAATCACCACTTTTAAATCGTGCAAACCACTTTTGGCAGGTTCACTCAGCTAGAGCATGTTCACCACAAACTTCCACCAAAACACGATGACTTTCGACAGCAGTTTTCTTCATATTAAAGTAATGAAGAAGAACTCACCGGAAAAACACTAATTCAGGGACAAAGTTCGACATATTTGAGTGAAAAAAAATTATTGTTGTATGGTTGTTGCTGTTTTCAGTTGTATTGACATACACTGAAAATACGTACAATGACAGTAGCTTTCCAACGCAGGTTCGGAATATTGGAACGATGTAATATTATACAAGTTACGCCATCTCTTAGCAAACCGCACGAATTAAGTTATAGACCCAACAAAAGAATGAAATTGAAAAACTCATTCAAAACAATAAATTATTAATATAACTTATTCACTTGCATTCGATTCACATTAAAAATCCGTATTCATTCTATACACGAAAATTCAAAATTGTTTGCGCAATTTACTTGGACGCATTACTTAATTATCATAATAAAACCTTTAAAGTGAATAGAAAAAAATAAGTAGGGGCTTCAATACTTTAATTTTTCGTTCACTTGAATTAAATTAAACATTCGGTTGGGAATTTTTTCAATGAAATTTTTCAGTATGCTCATGGAGAGTTTATTCCAACATTTTCACATTGTCAACGCTTCTAAGCTCTCAGACAGTATTGTTTTGCATTCCACTCAATTAAATTTGACATGATATCTTCCCTTAGACGTTTTCAACTGGGCTTAAGTCTGGACTTAAAGCCGGCCGCTGTATCAAAGGAATGTTCTTCGATGAAAACCATTTCTTTGTATGATTTCAAACAGCATTGCCCTGTTCTAAAATAAAATGCCGTTCGTCAAAATCATCAAGATAAGGTACCAAAGCGAAATCGAGCATTTTTGTATACTTTTCGTATTTCATTTTTATAGAAACAACACATAATTGGACTTTTCCCCAAAAAGAAAAGGCTGCCCAAATAATGAGGTTTCCACTGCCAAAATTTCTACCCACCCTTTCAGTAGCTGTCAAATCCTGCCAACAATAGCTAAAATCATACGGCCCATTTAAATTGATTTTCTTCTCGTCCGAAAATATGATATTTTCCCATTGGTTTGTCCGATTCATGTGTTCCTTTGCGAAATCAAAATAAGCCTTCTTATGTGCCACAGTCAATCGAGATTATTTTTTCGATTTTTTATAAGCAATACTGGGGGATGAATTATGAAATCTGCTGAACTTGCGATTTTTTAAGACACGTTTTTTTTCTTGTTGATTTTTCCAATTGATAAACAATTTGGTTTGCGCTCAGTTGTTTTTTGTGGCTTCTTCTCTTATTACTTTCCTCTTAGATCCTGTTTTAGAAATTTTATGACAACGTTCTCAGATATTGTTACTTTGGGGCGATTTGTTAAGGCTAGTTCCTTGCAGTTTGTGATTTGTGCTTCTGACAGCTAAAGGTCAGATGCGTCCCTTTACCCATCTCAAAACAAAACTGAAATTATGGAGCAAAGTCTCGCAATATCACTGAAAGTATCAGTTAAAAAATTTCAAATTCAAACTGTAGTTCTTTTTATCGTACTGCCAATTAAACTGCGTCTTAATAAATTGCGCAGTGAAGTAGGACGGACTAATGTCAACTACGAAACTAAACGGAATAACAGTATAAAAATTCATGGATGAAATCGTCACGAACACAAAATACTTCGAAGTTTTTTCACATATAACCTATAATACAACAAACCACTTTTAAGAGGGACAGTTAAGACAGTTATTTGTTTCTTCTGTAGGAAGCTTATGGCGCAGTACCTTTATGAATATCAGCTTGTTTGACGCTCTTTTATATCTGCCTCTATTGTAGCCACTTGAAACCCTTGTCAAAGAAAACTGTGTCTCTAAACTAAAAAAGGGATCTTGTTCTATCATAGACTTGATAATGTTGTTATCGATCAAAGATGGCCGTCCTGCTCATGGCTTGTTGCTAAGGTCGAAATCAATTGTTCAAATTTTTAAAACCATCTTCTGCACATTCTATTACAAATTGCATCTGCACTAATATAATAACTTTCACCAAATTTCGACACTCTTCTGTAGCATTTCTTCCTTATTGGAATTTGTACAACATACAGTGGCGCAAATGAACTATGTTAGTACCCATGTTTTCACGATCGCGCCTCACTTGATAATGACATGAGGCATCTTTGTTTCATTTTTATGGACTGTACATGTGTGTAAATGCAATGATTAAGAGAGAAAGTGATATACGTCTCAAACCAACGTGTGCATAATGACTGTGACTTGAAGTGACACTATCGGATAGAATTTGCCGGTATAATAGAAGCATTATTAGGAACACATTTGTCAGACTACCGACCAGGCTTTTGTAGTATTTACTATTGGTTCTATTAGCACTCTGCTGGAATGATTAGCCAGCAGTTGTTACTCTGCCTTGAAACAACTGCATCTGTCGCATTCGGTTCGGTATAGCAAGTTCTATAGCTCCAGAAGTTCACCATGTCCATTTCGCTCATGTTTTTCTATAAATTATAGGTAGCTCTCACCTTTTATATATTTGACAAATGCAATTAGATTATAGAACTTCTTCATCGGTGAAAGGTTCACTCTATTCTATTTTTGTTCTGCATGTCAGACAATAAATACCTCTGAAATAATGGCTGACTAAAGTACGTCATTGTTTTCTCCAAAAAAAAAACTCTTTGTCGCTCATGATCGGGTTTTCTGGCTTGAATTATTTCATGGCCTGCTCATCTTTTACAGATTGCTGTGGTGTACCTGTATGCATTGCTTAATGGCTTTGATCAAAAACAGCATATATTTTTGCATCCAGTTGCCATTTTATGTTTTAGATCATAAACTAATGATTACTAAGTCCTACTCATTTAGGACCGCTTTTTTAGTTCGTTTGCCAAATTGATATAGCTATCTTAAAAAAAGCAGGAAGAACATGTGGGCTGATTCTAACCCTAATAGGGACGGAAGCTCAAAAGCAGACTTGCACTGAATGGGAGTTTTTTTTTAACGTTTTCCGATCCATGCCCAGGTTTGACTCATTTGCCGCGATTTTCACCACGATAGTACCCGTACTATGCAACATGGTCTGCAATACAATATCTGGTTGCCCAAAACGTCAACTAATTCATGAACTGGTACTGGTTTCGTAGCGGGCTTGTAGTCTCCAATACATCTTAATATTATGAAACACGAAGAGTCTTGAGTAATTTCAAAAACTTCCTTGATATTTTTCGTATTTATGTTTGACAGATTATCATATTTATCCACAGATACTCGTCTCCAGCCTACAATGAAAAGCAAACCTTTGGTAACCAATCCAATGTCATGAATGATGGGAAGCATGTCCGTGAAGCTTTAGAAGACATTTGGTATCCAGAATACTTTTGCATCTCAAACTCTATCCAGCATAACTTTTTGGATCGTTACAAAAGTACGCTAGGTAAACCCCTGCAACCGTAAGTGCCCTGGATGTCAAATCATGCATATGAATCAAATTTTCCTTTCCTAGGAACAAAATTTTCAGCAAACTACCGGCCGATTTCACGTTTGGTACTTCAACTAAGAGGAATCAGTCGTCAAGTGAAGAATTGATTTACCAAAGGGATCCTTGTGTCACAAAAGCCTTGTTATATTCAGGTTTGAAATACCTAAATTCTGTTCGAAATTCGTTGAAGAAGAGAGTTAGCTACGACTTAGAAGACATGTATATAGAATTGCAAGCAATGGATACAGAGTCGACAGGAGTCCTTGAACTGAAGAATTTTATTTGCACTATGAAAGAACATCGAGTCAAAGTGGACGAAAACAATCTGGTTCTTTTATTAAAGCATTTCAAGATGCTCCTCGAAGGGAATAAAGTTAAAATCAACGAATTCATGAGCCTTCTAGATTACAGGCATCCCCTACCAGATTTGGGTAGGCTGGATAATAGTTTTTTGCCAGATGCCCATGCATTGACAACGTATAGAAGTTTCGCGAATAACATTTACCAAGACGATCCTATGTGCAAAGTAGAACCGGCAGGACTTCCGTCGCAGTCTCTCGAACGAGAGTTGCCAAAGATTCATAAAGGAACAATTCGTGCTGACATTGATAGTTTGACAGAAGAAACAAGTGTGCGAACGCTTCTCATGCAGAGTATTCCCATAGTTTTCGGGCTTAGTCATCGAGACTATTTTCAGCCGAGATCGAAGGAAGAAATACGAAAAATATTTTCTAACATCGGAGTTGACTTAAATGATAATAACAAGTTTGAAAAATTGTGCAACCAAGCACTGAAACATTGGACGTGCAAAGGTGATATGATATCCGTGGAAGCCTTCCGTCATGTGTTACATGAAAATAGAATGTAAAATTTTTATTCCTCATATTAATTTGTGTAGATCAAATCGATTGTATGAACAGTATAAATTCAGTATACTTAACGGGATTTTAAAGTATTTTTTGGATTCCGCTCCAAGCGTCAGACTCCCAATGGGAACCGGATTACCCACTAAACACCTCCCCTGTCACCGTGAACCTAGTCTGGAACTGTTTGTCACATTACTTCGGACATGGAAAAGAAGAGGATTACCGTCAAACAGATTTCCCTTCCCTCTCCGTCACCAAGCGATCCATGATGCCTATCTTCATCAGAATCATCCACTCGTAATGTAACACGTAGTTCCAATCGTCTTTTGATTTCATCATCTTCCCCTTTACCTTTACAAGAGAAAGCACGCCTTCTTTCTTTTGAGACATGCAAACGGAGTCTTATCCATCTTCCGCATGAAAGTAGCGTGTAGCATGTGTCATTTGTGATCCCTGGGCAGAACAAGCAAGCTGGGGACGAGGACTTTCCCACCTTATACAGGTAAGACTGAAAATACCCTTGCCCACTGAGGATCTGCGTTATGTTGAACCGTATGGTCCACCTGCCTCGCCTTTCGTTTACTCCTGATTGCTGCCAGACTGTTAGGCTCCTTCTCTTTTCTTCTCGCTTGATAACTTCTCCCGCCGACTCTCTCCTTTATAAAATGAACGCATAAAATGGACCTCCCTTGAGAGAACCAGCGCTGCCGGTTCAGAGACAGAGCGGCAGCTGCTATCCGCAAGGCTCCTTGCGTCTGTACCTGTGCGAGACGCCCTCGGTGCGACTTCTTATTAAGAGCATCAGGCCAGACTTCGGAGCCCTATAGGAGCACTGACTCCATTGCACTCATCAGTAGACATCTTTTACTGGTGGTTGGTCCCCCGTGTTGACCACGAGGTGACCGAGAACTTTCACTCCCGCGGCAGCCTTATCCGCTGACGATCGAACCTGTTCGAAGCAGCTCATCTTTGAGTCGACTCAATGATCGTTTCCCTAACCCGAACGGAGATAACACGAGGGATCCGCTTCTTTATCAATATGATGACCTCGGTCTTTTGTAGGGCTAGGCTAAACTCACTGCCTGTCAACCACTCACTCAACGCAGTACTGCACCCAGCTTGAGTTGCGCCTGTTCCACAGTACGTCCGGCAGTTACGTCATCTGCCAACATTGTCCACATCGAGTGTTATGAAAAGTACTATTTGCCTCGAGCGGTAACTGTGGGCTTGTGCCCGCTGGACCGCATTAACCACCTCTGTCATTGCACCGATTGTAGATTGGCCAGCCCTGTAGCCGTACTGCTCCCCTAGCAGCTCGGATGGCATCCCCAAGTCTCTCTCTGCTGAGCCTCTCGAGCACTTTCCCAGCGGCGTTCATCATACATAGGGATCGATATGAAGATTTTTGCTCCGGGTTCTTCGTCTCCTTGCTGATCAGCACAAACCTCGCTTCTTTCTAGCAATTTGAGAACACGCCTTATCCTTCGAAATTAATTTACTGGTGATCACTCGTCGAATAGTCCTCCAGTACCCTCCATTTGTGTATCTTGGGCACTAAGGACACAAATGTCTGAAGCAAATCTCACATCCGAAATGCTTCACAAACAGCCTCTCCATCGAAAGTTTGGTGTGTTGCCAATTTTCATGATGAAAATTCCCTCATAGCCGCCATTTCTGGTATTCGTTTTCCTCTTAGATCTGGATGAGGCATTTTCCATTCTATCGCCCTGGCATTTAAGTCACCACCCACAAGGATTCAGGAAACAGCTTCTTCCAATTCATTGAGCTTGCTCACAAAAAATGAAATTGGCGTGAAATAGACGCTTATGAATGTCATTTCCACACACCAAATCAGCACAAAGCAATCCACGCTTGAACAAGTCTTAACTGTGAGTAGAGCATTATCCCGTACCCAGATGGCCACGGTGCCAGATCGGTCACAATACCATCCAGCTTCCTGCTTGGTTTAGTGTTGTTCAGATACCAGCAACAGGTCCACTTTTTTCTCCCTCGCAACCTGGTCGAGTAAGTTTTGTGCAAAACTTGGATAATGTCTTCGCTTTTCTCTTATTAGGTGTATCTTAGAACTCCTGGCATATCAGCCAGATCATTAGGTTTCACTCCATTTGCTTTGCACAAGATGCAGCCAGGTTTATTTGGGCACACCTTTGCCTTATGGGCGGGAGCACAGTTATGGCACAGGTTGCTTCGATTTGGCCCCTTGCAGTTCCGGGAAATGTGTCCGTAGGACTTATAGCATCGAGCTGCAACTACCCTCCGGTGTATTTTGCACACAACCCAGTCGATTTTAATTTTCTCCTTGGACGGGAATTGCGCAGCTTCTTTGCAATTTCTTTCTACGCTTTGCCCTCTAGGGCAAAATTATGTTAAAATAAAAAAAAATTACAGAAATCGTAGCCAATTTTTTCCGAAATATTCGCTATTACTGTTCATTAACAATCTGTTCATTTATTGAAGTCAGACGACCATTTTTGATGACGGAGACCATACCAAATCAATTTGCTTTCCGCGTAGAGCAACAAATCGTGGTTGCAATCGTAACAGGGAGTTAAAATTTACCTCCTAGATATTTCCAATGGTATTGAACGTACTGCACCAATCTCACAAATTTGTGCTGCCATCTGTCAGTGCCAAACTGACAAACCATGCTAACGTCAACTGCAAATTCGCCGCGCCTGAACGCAGTTCAGTGGACGAGCGAACTTTATGGTGCGAAAAATATGTGGATTTCCAGTCGATTCGTGGTTCGTGTTTGATTTCGTTTGTCTCGACGTCTCTTGGTATTGTGAGTTTTCAAAAAAGCCTAAAACCCTAAAGAAAGGTGAAAGTTTTCACTGCTGTGCAACCCCTTTTCAGTGTATCAATCCACAATTCGTTCCCAAGCGTGATAACTCGACGTGCAATACGGAAAAAAGATAAAAATCATTTTCGCGTCGCAAAGAAAAAGTTTTGCCTGCGTATCGTGTCGACTGTGTGTGGCTGCTGCCTGCCTCCTCGTTCAAGCGAGAAAAAGTGCTCAACCTTTCAATTGGATATGTAACTAAATAGAAGGTAAATTGCAACGATTTTCGGTTGAATATTTTACAGCTAGCTGGTGGCGAGCATGTTCCAATTCACTGGGATTTGGAATTGTGTTCGGGGGCGAATGGAGAATGTGAAATGAGTTCAAACAAAGTATTGACTAGTGGACATACCACGAATCCGGTTTCGGTACGCAACATCTCCACTTGCTCTGCGACCGCTGCTCTATTTTGCCTTTTCTTTGCCGTTGTCGTTGCAGTGCATCCGCGGGCTCGAAGTACGGTTAGATCGGAATTAGATCGTTCGCAACGAGATGCAGAAATTTTCTGCCTTTAACCTGCCATCGCTGGACTCGCCGCCGCGCTCCTATCGAGCCGCAAACACAAATCAATAATGGCCGCACTTGGTGCACGCAAATTGGTTGCTTTGTCTTTTGTTTTTCGCGGCAATTGTCCGCGATGGAGAGGACTATTGTGTCCAGCCACGCGTCTATGGTTCCGTTGCATTTTGTTGTGCTCCGCTCCAGCAGGAGTACAACAAGCGAATACGTGGCCCCGCAGCTGTCCCTCGCTGCTGTCATTGTTTATCAGCTGTAACGTCCAATTCTGCGATATTTTGAGCGCTTAGCTCGGAGCTGTCTTTGTGCAATGCACAAAAACATTCAGGTGGCCAAGATTGATTTTTTGCCATCTCCAGTCCACAAGGAAGCGATGAGGGAACTCCTATACCACGGACGTCAGGATGCGATAGCTTAGAGATACTTCCAAGGCCAGAGTTGAGGTGAAGGTCCTTTCTGGCGAGTGCGTTGTCGATTCGATCATCGTCCGTCCCTTCCTGGTCCAAGCGAGTGCCGTGTGAGGTCAAAGGAAAATTTCTAGTCGACATTCACGTTTTTACACGTCACTGGCCACCCGTTTTCTGATTACAAACCACTTTCGGAGGCTGATGAAATTTTCATGATGATTCACGGGCAACGTGTTTGCTGTAATCCTGCTGGCTCCGGAGTATCCGACATGAATTTGCAATGAAAGTGTGTGCCGGCCCTTCGTATTGTGTTGCGGGGTGAAATGGCTTTGCGCTAAATTGTTTATCGGATGAATTCACCTGCAATTCCATCGAGATGGAGATAAGACATGCATGCGAATGTGTGACTCCGAAACGAGTGCGGGCCAAGCAGTTGTTGCGTGCGAAGGTTGATGAGGAAGGTTTCGATAAAAGACAATGACCTTGGGTATGTATCTAACATAGCCTAGAGAGGGTTGTAAAAAAACACGACAGAAATGTCGCTACCAACTCCATTGGAATGATCCATGAAGGGGTGAGGAAATAGCGAATAGCAGTTGTTCGTAGGCATGTAAACATGTGATTTGAACCGTTTGCACCTTCCTGAGACATTACGAGCCTGTGACTTCACCACCACACAACGACAAAACTTACCCTTGCTTCAAGGGTATTCGGGAATGATGTAATGTTTGCGCCTTAATGATTTGGCCGAATAGCTTACGTCAATAATTTTCTACGAATCATTGTGTCTAGTTTTAGCATACGGAATTCGTGGCGTTATTTAGTCAGGAGCAGAAATTAATCCTTTTGTGGCGTTTTATCGTCGCCATATATTGTTATTTGGATTGTTTTTGTTATATGGCCTAGTTTTCTTTGTTTGTCCCATTGTTTTTATTTGTCTTTTTGCAATAGAAATGTTCTCCAAAGTTCTATTTCAATTTTTAAGGATGAGGATTGATTATTTAATTGTAGGATCATTAACAAAATCCAGCATACAGATCGGAGATGAGGCCCTCATTTCAATCCGCATTTGTGCTCCCATCCAAATCCATTCGCCCGGCAAGAGTTTTCTAGGTATTATAATTGTTTCTTTCTCTGCATACAACATGGAGCATGGCACGCTCTAACTCAAAATATCCAAAAAACATAATAAAATCTACAGAAGCGTTTTTTGATTGTTTATTGAACCTATTAAATTAAACGTTAGTAAAAGCGTTTATTGAATCAGAGACATAAATTTGCACTATTGATTCGGACTTTTACTCAAATCCATGCCTTATAATGTAAACAAAATATTCGATGACTGGATTCCAAAATAATTATAATAAACTGGTTCAGACGATGGTTGATAAAATGTCTCGGTAAAACATCGTCTACAAAATAAAGCTATTGTGTGATGAACATATCATTCTAATTAACCGTCCATTTGATCAAAGGAGCTCCTTAACCCCCAATGAAAAATCCCACTTGGAAGCTTTCAGAACTTAGAATGCAACGTGAGGAAATTTAAGGCAAAGTGCACCTGCAAATCTTATGAAGCAGCTGTGAGATTCACATGAGATACAAATAAGGGTTCAACCTAAGGCCAGGAAACATGCAAAAACGGCTTATGAAGACCGCTCCGCCGAACAAATCACGAGAATCCATTCCAAAACAACTGAAGAAGAATGTTAATGAGGTGTTTGAAGTTTGCATCGTTGCAAACGCAACGCTGTCAAAAATTTTCAAAATTTGTTGCTGGTAGATTATTGAACTGTAATGAAAACCTAGTAGAGTGCAATGAAGTAACAAAGGCGAATGAAACTTTCAAAAATTTCAAGTCAAATTATCCAAAAAAAAACATTCAAAAAGTGAAAAATTGCAGACCGTTGCGTTTCCAACGATGCAAACTTCAGACACCTTGTTAATGACACTGTTTATATCATTCAATCTCATGTAATATGAAAGGTGGCTGAAGTTTTGATCGTTGTAAAGTCACCGCTGTCAAATTTGTTCAATATGTCGTTTAAGTAAATACTTCAACTGAAATGCAAACCTAGTAGAGTGTCAAAAATTCAAATATGCATAAAAAATTAACAATATCGGCACTAAATTTTTTTCATTATTTCTCTCATTTTATACCGAAATTAAACTGAAATTAAAAACTAGTAGAGTAAAAAATATATTCAAAATTGCAATTAAAATCCCCAAAATTTCAAATCAAATTATCCGAAAAACATTTAAAAACCGAAACATTTTTAGACCGTTGCATTTGCAACAATATAAACTTCAGAAACCTTAAAATAAATCAATTCGACTCTATCAGACTTTACTGATGGTGTAGCAAACGGTGGCGAACATGTTCCATTCCTTGGAGCATGTTCGCCGAAAGAAAAGCACACATTCCATCAAATTTCCGTATAGAATTTTCAAGGAAAGGAAAATTTAAACAATTAATTCAATGTTGTTTTTTTTTGCTCTGAGAATTTTTTCGAGGTCAGGGACTCGTCTCAACTTTCGTAACTACAATTTGTACCGACACCACAAAAAGTCTGTTGGGTAAATGGACAATGACAGATATGTGACGAAAAATGTGAAGAGCCAGCTGATTGCTATATCGCAGCTCACAAAAATTAAGTCAACGATTTCGTAGTACGGTTAAGATTCTTTGGATTACCTAGTGATCGCGGTCTAACAGGATACGAATGCTGCATAAACTTCAATACATATTATCCAAATCGGAGGTGTCTGAAGCTCGCATCGATGCAAATGCAACGGTCTTCAGTTTTTCAATTTTTGAATGTTTTTTTTGGATAATTTGACTTGGAAATGTTGGAAAGTTTTATTTGTATTTCCAACTTCCTCACACCCTACTACGTGTCCATTATAGTTCAATCATCTACAAACAACAAATTATGATATCGTTGCGTTTGCAGCGATGCAAATTTCAAACACTGACAAATCGGGCCGATTTTGAGGAGCAATCGAGCCCGAACTACATGAAGTTGAAGCATCATATAAGAAGAAGCAAGCTTGAAATATTTGTTGCCACAAAGCATTATAAAAGCACACCAAAAAATTTGAGACTTCGAAATTTTTACAGTGTTCGCTAAAATTCCCAACACGCTCTCCTTGTATCACCACATTCTAATAGATGGCGCCATCGATCTAAACCATCTGAAAACCGTAGCGTAACGACTAAGAGGTGCCAGAAATTTGCATCATTGCGAACGCAAGTGTCTCGAATTCGTTCACTATTGACATTTGTCAACGCTTTGACTGAAATATAGGACTAGTCGTGTGTCAGGAGGCTTTAAATTACGACATTTCATTCGAATTGAGCAAAAAAATTTAAAAAGATCAGACCAAGATTGCATAAATTCCCCATTAAACAATGATTCGATGCATATTTCACAATAGGATTCAATCTCAGGGAGGTAGCGTTCGCCACCTCTTCACCCACCTACGTCGTTTAATATTCACTCTCTCTATCTTGCAAACCTCGCTTTATTTGCAACACAGAGTATTCGTATCCTCTTTCTTCGTGATTCCCTTGAAAAGTGACCGCACTTTTTAACTATTACCCCACACTACAAAAAAAAAACTGGCAAACCCTCCTGGACAACGCTTCAGTCTGTTTTCCTCAAAAGACGTAGCGACTCTTAAAAAACACAACCCCATTTGAGTGAGTGCAAGTTTAAAATGATTAGGATAAAAGGACCATCCAGTTTTGTTTGAAGTAAAAACGCAAACAGTAAACCATCGGCCGATCGTCAAAGATTGTAAATACGCTGTTAGTAAGGACTGAATTTTTATTACGCTATGCCCATAGAAACGGAGCTAGTTAGTAGCGAGTGTCGGTTTTTTGGCTTGATAAAAACATTTATTACAATTGCTAAATGAATGAGTACATGAACCAATATATTGCCCATCGTTATCTATGACCTCCCATCCTCTGGGAAGTTTGAAGAAGTCCTTATGTTTCGAGGCAAACCATTCATCGACCCATTTTCGCACTTCTTCAGCATTTCGAACGCGTACGTCGGCCAGGCTGATCTAAATCGATCGGAACAAAAGGTAGAAGGAGAAAGGTCTGGAAAGTACGGGGTGTGATCAAGGTGTTCCCAATCGAGCCGATGGCTGATGAGATCTGTAACAGAACTCTGTGGTGTTTTCGACCTATCAATGGCCGTTTTTCGTTGTCGTCGGTAGCGATCAGCTGTGACTGTTTCATTCAGCTTTTGTAGTAGATAATACACTACACCTTTCGGGTCCCACCAAATACACAGCATAAGCTTTTGGCAATAAATATCGCGTTTTGGTGGAGAAGTTGATGGTTGGCCGGATCAACATACGACACTTTCCGTTTAGGGGTTCGTAATAAACCCATTTTTCATTGCTAGCAACGATTCCACTCTTCGAGATGTTTCGCGCATTGTGTTGTTTTTCGTTCAGTTGATGTGGCACCCATTTTTCAAGTTTTTGAATCTTTCCCACTGCGTTCAGAAATGGTTAATCGGGCGATACCCAACTCCAAAGCAAGTTCGTTTTGCGTTCGACATGAATTTTCATCCAATAATGCTTGAAATTCTGTTTCTTCAAAATTTTTGGCTGATCTGGTCGTTCTTTGTCTTCCAAGGGGGGCTTGGTATTAAGAACTACCAAGAGTTTGTGCTGAATATAAAGATCTACTTTTGGGTATTAACGAAGAAGAATAAATGAAATAACGAGTTGACCAGGCCTTCCCATCGTCTGGGATCATATAGTGGTGGGTGACGTTTCGTAGGCAATATATGTCTGTCAGTTATGTACAAGAATTCAACTCCCTTTCGACGTTATCACAAACCAGAATTCTCGGTCAATGAGGTGTCTATATCGTTGCAAATAAAGTTCGATAATTGGACCTTAGTAAAAGAAAAAAAAAGCTAATGTTTTTGCCAGTATGTGGAAATTTAAGGCAAAGGTACAAAAAATTCAGATAGTCTGATCAAAATTATAGCATGCTTGCTTTTAATTTTCTGAATATTTTATATACAAAAATTCAAATTTGTCTGAAAATTTCAAAAAATTAAAAGTCGGATATTAACCTTAATTGTCATTCTGCCATAAATTAAATAACCTACCAAATGACAAAATAAAACAAGATTTTTCCCAAGTGGTTATTGTTGCAAATACAACGGTTTCGTTTTTTGAACGTTTTGAATGTATTTTACCAATTTAAATCAAATCTGATTTTTATAATTAATAATAGTAATTTTTTCGTGATTTAGATTCTCCTAACTACCAGTTTTTCACTTGTTTGCAATTTTCGGCAAGTATGAAAGATTTATAAATTGTAGACCGTTGCGTCTGCATCGCCGGACCCTACATAAAGAATGAAATCCTTCCATACCTTCCACCATTTTTTGAAAGGTTGCCTTAACTGTGGGAGAAATTATCAAAACAAACTGCAATTGTATAGAGAAAGTAAAATAAGCATTCCTTTTTTCGGATTATAGACCATTTAGATTACATCGTTATAAATAATAAAAACTAAAAAATAAGTTTGTTTTTCTATTAAGGGGTAATACCTATGTGAAGGCTAAAAAACAAGCCTTTTTTCAGGATTTTGTTTTTTCAAGGATTTTGAAAAAAAGCTTTTATAAATAACATATCAACATAAAGGGCAACTTTTCGGGAGTGCAAAAATTTTTTTTATTTTAAATTCAATTCAAAATAGCGGCTGTAGTGCACGTCAAAGTCACTAGTATTTACAAAAGACGTTCCGCAGCCGGACAAGTTTCTCAGCGCCATTTGCATCTGGAACAATTAAAAAAAAATTTTTCATAAACTCCATGAGTTTTGCTAGTGAAGTACACAAGATAATAGTTTAATATCGATTTTTCGCAAAATGGCGACCATTTAACAAAATAATTGCATTTTCGACTCAAAAAAATGCCTTCAATTGTTTATAACATTTTTTAAACAAAACCAATCGCTAAAATTGTGTGTATTTCACTAGATAATCATATCAAGAAGCTACAGTTATAACGGTGAGTCAATCGGATGAAAACTGAAAGAGTTTCGTTTCCGGCAAATTTCAAAAATACACTTTCGAGAGAAACGCGTTTAAAGTTTCAAAACCTTATAAAGTTATGAATTTTCAAAATTTTACTATATAAAAATTTTTTTACCTTTACTCTGCTATGCCAGCACCATACAGTTGGCCTTCCAAGACCGTGGATTTCCCCTCCTCTTCCTTTCTTGATGCTAAAAGACCGCGTCTCACCTCTTTTACAACATTGGAAATTGAGCGTTCAGCAGCCTTTATTCGCTCGGCGTCTGTTTCTAAGCAGAAATTGTAAAAATTAGGTCCTGCAGTCAATTCTAATGAGTCGTAGATTGGGAGAAGGCCCGACAGTCCATCATTAAATAAGATAACTGCGATATCCGTCGCAATATCGAGCACCGCCTTGCCGCTCGACACATAACTCGGCGCGATGGACCACACGACTGCATTGAACGATTTACTATAGTACTTTAACCTCAAATGCAGCGTGTAATCGATCGAGTAAACAGAAGCTCTCCTAGCGTCGTTTACGAAGGAACGTGCCCTATACAGTGTATATTAATTACTATATAGTATAAAGTGAGCAAATTTTACGTTTTTCGAGCATTGGAGTTGCTTCGGAAAATTGATTCTCAAAAATTTTCTGAAGTATATTAGTATTTGGACCTTTTTGATTTCAATTCTAGGGATGTGTTAGCATACTTTTAGCCAATTGAATAACAACGGGTATAACCCCTTACACACAATCTTCGAACTTGGGCGGGGAAATACTTGCGACCAGCAGTATACCATATGATCAAAAACGAACAGAAATTTCAGAAAAAAGGCATAATCTTAATTTTTAATAAATTTCTTTATTGTCCCGTCCAAATTCTTACCTCCTGTGGCAATACATGCATGCCAACGTTTGATCCAATTGTCCATACATTTTTAAAGGCCGCCAAAGGTATGGCCTTCAGCTCACGCATCAAATTCTCTTTCATGGTCTCAAAACGCGTTCCTCCTCGCTCCTAAGAAAATAGAATTTTATATAGAAAAAGATAAAGTCAATAGAAAATAGAAAAAGTCACACGGGGCCATGTTTGGACTTTACAGTGCTTGGCTGATGACATTGGTTGCATTTTTGGCCAAAAATTCCGAAATAATTAATAACGCAAATTATATAAAATATGTAAAATTCATGTATTATTCTTCCATAAATCGGACCTTTTTTGTGAATGGCAACCCAAACGACGCATAATGCCTAAATAGATTTCTTTATTGACCGTTTGGCCTCCCGTTAGGAATTCGTAGTGCACCGTATCACGAATATCGAAGAAAACCGTCAGCAAAACATTGATTTTCGACTGACTTTGACACTCTCTCTCATTTTCGAAGCACCATTCAGACGATTGTTGTTCGGTTGGCATATCAAATTCATAAACTTATGTTTCGTCACCAGTAATAATGCGTTCGATGAGTTTTGGGTAGCCGTCTGCACTGGAAATCATCTCTTTGGCCACATGAATACGGCGCTGTTTTATAATGAAATGTAACTTTTTTTGGCACCAGCCGAGATGCGACGCGTTTCATACCCAAAATATCAATTGAAATGTGTTCAGCTCATCCATATGAGATGCTCAACAACACAGCCATCTCTCTAATTCATACACCACGATTTTCCAACAATATTTGCTTCACCGATTCGATTTGTCCTCGGTTACAAACGTTGATTTACGTCTAGGGATCTCATCGTGCTCTAGACTGTCTCGGTCGCCTTTGAACTTTTATACCATTCGTATGCTCGTGTTTTGGACATACACGCTTCACCGTACGCTTTTTGTAATATTTTCAACGAATGGGAACATGAAATTTCATTTTAAACACAAATTATTAGACACGCGCGTTGTTCTAATTTTTGATCCATCATAAAAATCGCCACAAAACAATTTTTCGACTTCTTTGTATGGAGGCCAATTGAATACTAATCGTACGATATGTGTCCAAATTTGACAGAACCCCAATAAAAGTATTGCCAACGTTGAGAAAATCTACCGATTGAAATTCCCGTTCTATTTTGATCATAAGGTATATCGACAAATAAGGACATCGCCTAGCCACATGCATTGATTTCTTGCGTTTATGGGAACAGAAAAAAATCGAAAGAAACTTTTGGACAAACTTTAAGGCTTAGCAGATTTTGTTGAAAAAATTGAAAAACCTTCACTAAATAATCTTGCTTCCATATTTCTCTAAAGACTTATTGAACTGTCCATCTGACGGATTAAGAATTCAAATCCATACATTCAATTTAATGATACCGCATGTTTTCGTTATTAGATTAGTAAACATTACTAGAGAACCTTATGAAATTTCGTTATACATATCATCGTTTACTTTAGATAAAGACAAAAATAAAAATCTTTAAACATTAGCCACAATGACCACACTCACGTTATTTTGTCTAGTATATAATATTTCACTGGTTATCACTTCCTTTGCTATTATAACCAATCTGATGAATGTATTTCTTATCAATTGAAAGCTGCAAAACGATAAGAAACTATACAAAGTTGAACCAGTAATTTTTTCTGATTTTATTTTGAAATTGAAATGAATGAACGAAATTGATTTCATAAGTATTCAATCTCGCAAATCATCGATCGTTATATATATATTCGTTTAACAACATGCGGACATTGAAACGAGCGCATAGACGTTATGATTGGCAAATTGAAAATCTCAACAACAGATATGTAAAATATTCTCATTTGTTATCATTACGTACAAAAGAATGAATTTTCAACAAAATATATCATGCAATTGTTTTATCAAACTTTGTAAGTTTGAAATGTCATGCAAGTTACTCATTCCTGCCAATACATTCTGATTTCATACTTACAAAGAAAGAGCCAGTCATTAGTGATATGACTTTCACTGAAAAGTATCTTTAGTAAATCACTTATCTAGCATTCGTTGCCTCGTTATCTTTCATTATTCAGTTGAAAACTCTCTTAGCAGCAATAAGCGCTTGATAAATCTTCGAAGCTTGAAATTCGAAACAATGAACATAATGAAAGTATGTAACAAAAATTGATTTAGATGTATTTTATTTATTTGAAATAATGTTCAATTTGTAACTCTGAATTGTTTCTCATCTTTACAGAAAGTTTCACAAACATCTTCAAAGCGTAATTTGTGTTGCAAGCGCAAATTTTAACGCCTTACAGATAATCTTGCAATGTAAGTACACATTACAAATCTACTAAAATTTCAAAAGCACATTGGTCAAATTATTTATTTGTAAATTAGCAAAATTGCTCGCTCAGGTCTGCTTGCCCTATTCCTTCAAATTGTATCAGTAAATTGAATTTTCCACGAACAATACAGAGCAGCAAGTATTACTTTTCCCCATTACATCCGTGCAATGAAGTTGCCAATATGTTCGCTACACCTGATGCCTGTAGACGCTTTTCCACCTGACACCGATAACGATAATATGCAATTAAAAACGTATCATAAATAATACACCACCCTTGTCAACATAGATTTGATTTCTCCGGCTCAGTTCTCATCTACATGCTTATCAGTGAGTTGATTCCTTCTTGCCGCCCCCTTTCCCTTTCTGTCCTTTTTTGGTTGCTAAGGGTAAAAATTATTGCTCGATTTTTCAATGCGTTGTTTACCGAGTAGCATTATTTGTGTCACGAACGTTTATGTTTGATTTTGTTCTGTACCCGGTCGTATCACTGTATGACCCAGGTACCCACTACAATTTTCATTTTATATCTAAACGGGGGAAAAAAGTTTCTGTAATTACAATGGAAATTGTTTGCTGTTGTATGTACTCATACATACTCACAGGCAATTAAATAGAAATTGTTGTTGTACTGGAAACGTATTAAGTTAATTTCAATTTGTCCCAAGGTCGCGACATGGAAATATATCAAAAAAAAAAAAAAGAAAAGCAGAAAAGAAAAATTGAGGTGCTCATGCAATTAGTAGATAAATAGATTGTAGATAACTCAATGTTTGATAGGTAATGGCATGCCCAGCATTATTTAATTGTAATATTGTATACATGTAATGTATAAATTTTGAAACAGGACATCGAATCAACCCGATGAAAATAAATTGAAAAGCATTGTTAATACTCCTCGATAATTGTTCGGAAACCATGCAACTTCAAAATTCAGATGGAGTCACAAAATTCTCTTCTCTACTCCGTTCGATTTGCAGCTATTTCTCTCATTTAATACTTGTGATTCATTTCCTTGATCATGACACTAATTCATAACAGCTATTCCTCTCACAAACTACCAGGTGTATGCATAAGTTTTTTCCGGTATTTTATTTAAAAAACATACATAATTCACTTGGGAAAAATTTTTTTTAATTCAAAACACTGGCCATCGGCTTCTACACATTTCGCCCCTCTTTCAGGTAATTTATGAATACCTTGCCAGCAAAACTGCTTGTCTTTTGCGGCAAAACATCCATTGAGCTACTTTCGAACTTCCTTGAAATCGCTGAATAGTTGTTCTTCGAGCGCGTGCCTCATTGATGCAAAGAGGTGATAGTCAGATGGCGGATGCAGAAGGATATCCAACCCAAGCGGTTTCACTGGTTTTGCTGTGTCTCAAAATCACTTTGCCATGTGTTCTGGCCCATTCCGGTCGTTTTAAGATTAAGGCGCAGTTTAAATTTATCATTTGTTGGCGATCGCGTTGTGTATTGACGGTTTCACCGGGCCTGCAGACTTCATAATACACAACACCACTCTGGTTTCACCAATGCCAGAGCATGATCTTCTTGCAGAAGCGATTTGACCTTCATGTTGAAGAACCGGCTACACCAGGCGAAAGCCACGATTTATTCCGCTTCGGATTTTAAAAATAAATTCACTTTATGTCACCCGTCATAATTTAATGCTAAAATGATTTCCTTTCGTCGAGCTAAAACAGAATTTCACAAGTGACTACGATTTTCCATTTGACGTTCATTCAAATCGTGTGGGACTCGTATAACATGTTTATTGATCTCACCCATTGCTCGTAAACGTCTACTGATCGTTACCTATGACATATTTACTATTTCTGCTATTTGCCGTTGAGGTGGGGCACCTTCCAATAGCTCTTGCAATTCTTCCTCTTCAAATTTTTGTTGTTCACCAGAGCGCTGACTGTCTTTCACATTGAAATTACCATTGTGATTTCATTGTAAAAATTTGAATTGTCGAAACAATGTGGCATATGCCCTGATTGATGGAGCGTGAGCAACAGCAAACGTTGGCTTTCAACAGACTTCTTCTTTTGGTTAAACAAGAAAAGCAATGCGTGTCTCAAAGGCTCTTTTCCAGACACAAAACTCAATATAATTGATCAACACGATAAAACAAACACGCTAGTTTTGGCGGACTCAACTTGTGTGTGTTTGAAGCTAAATGTCAGACGATTGAAATGACATATGTGTCAAATTAATACGCTGTGTACTTTTCGCTGGCGCCATCTCAGTAAAATAGGAAAAAACTTATCCATACAACTGGCAATCTTTTTCACGTCAATGATTCTCATAGTAATTCGACGTTTCCGTTCCTGTAACAACGTTTAGGGGGTCGACCCATTTTGTAAAGTAAAATCATTCGATTATTTGTAACAATTTTAATTTAAAACTACAGTGATCCAAAAACTTTATGAAGAAATTTTATAGCGATTGGAGCACTTTAACAATAGTTATATGCCAAAAAAATGCCTGACTGATTTTTTTTGGCGGTTGTACCACTCTGAATTTGAAGTATTACTATCTGTTGAATAATTAAACATATTCCTCATGTTTTCAGTTTTTTCTTCTTTCAGTCATAAAGCAATAAATTGGATAAATCATAATGTGAACGTTGTAAAATGTACCATTTGTGCACAAGCCTTATTGTTTACTTTCAGATAAAGGAAAAAACTTAATCCTTTGAAATAATACAAACAGCACGATGAGGGAGTTATCTACTTTCTAAAGTATTACAACTAAATAATATAAAAACTGTCAAAAATATGCTTATATTTTGCGTATTTGAGCTACTTACTTACCACCACAATTAATTGGCGAACAGCGCGCCATCACAAAACTTACTGTATGTTTGAAAAAAAAACCATCATGTAACGACTACAAAAGTTATTCTAATATGATTTGGAAAGATTAATTGTGCCACTGTGAAAATCACGAAACTTTCTGTTTGTTTGCGACATCATGTGAAGACCGCTGATGGTGAGATCGCTTATGCTCCTAGCTCAATCAAGGAACTTTCGACGGGTTTCTAAAAAACCCTTCATGTGTTATCCGCAGGATCTAAATCATATATGATTTGAATAGATCGCTTTCCACCGTTTGCTTATTGCTGATCTATTCGTCAAATGGCAGACTCTGCTTGTGAAAGCATTTCAATGTGTTTTTAAACAAAAACGAGCATGTTTCGATCAAAGTGAGCGATTTAAGCTGAGATTGTAAAAAAATAAGATAGTGAGTCTCAAAATCTGGAAAAACGAACCTAAGATGTTACAGGGAAATGAGAAAAGGCAATCCACCCAGTAATTCAAAGGTGTTGCTCTGAGAGAACATCAGGCCAGTTTTGCTATAATCTTGTCGATTCCCAACATCAATCAGTCTAGTTTTTCACAATACAGAGCCGATTGAGTGTAAAGCAACAGTCCATATGGCCGCAGTTTATAATAAAAATTTACTTAAAAACACAGCAAAACATTCCTGACTATTTTCAAGCCTTGAAAGGGTGTGAGAAGTTTCCCTCCCTCATCCAATATCGTTGCCGTTTTCGGTCATATGTAACCCGCTTCCTACCTCCAACAAAAATCCCTGCCAAAAAAAGTGCTGAAGTTTGAATTGTTGCAGACGCGATGGTCTCAAATTTTTTCACTTTGTGATTGCTTTTGGATAATTTGACTTAAAATTTTGGAAAATTTTACTCTCATATTTAATTTTTTGTACCCTTCTAGATTTTCATTACAGTTTAAGCATCAACTTAAAAATAAATACTGAAAAAAATTATAACCTTGCGTTTGTAACGACGCAAACTTCAGACAGCGTTCAAAAATGGGTCCATGTTAAAATACCTCAGAATTGTTTGATGGTCAATCTGATCGATACTCCGATTATTTGCATGTCGATTTCCGTTGACTATTACCGTATTTTGATCGACGTTTTCCACGTCAAGTCTTTTGAAGCTCGGTGAACCATTGTGGACCATTACATCAGGACGGAAATCCTTAAACAATTTACATGCCATTGAATTGATATACGTAAACTACACATATTTTATCCTTGAAACTGATTTGATGACCGTCACGGCAACTTTTTCAAGTACATCTTTAATAAGGGATGATTAGTGATGTACTTGAAAAAAATTTCAAGTAAACCAATGAGTTCAATTATGCATTGATCCGCCAACTAACATGCAAAAAGGCTTCAAAACGTATACGCTAACATTAATGGTGAACGTTAATTTTCTAAATTTACTACTGTGCAATTCAGTCTATTAGCACTAAAAGATATTTCATTTAGAGCATTACAGACGCTCATTTACTCTAACGAATTATATAAACAAAAATGGCATTTCAAAATTATACATGAACAATAAGAAAGAAAAAACGCATGGTTGTGTCTCACTCAAATGAAGATAACGGTACTTTTTAGGCAAATAATGAATGCGAAAAGCACGAAATTTGTTCATTGATCTTTTCGCTTCCATTTGAATGTTAACTT
Source organism: Stratiomys singularior (assembly GCA_954870665.1). Classification (NCBI taxonomy): domain Eukaryota; kingdom Metazoa; phylum Arthropoda; class Insecta; order Diptera; family Stratiomyidae; genus Stratiomys; species Stratiomys singularior. The sequence continues at coordinate 35,510,159 of OX940879.1, forward strand.
CCGTTATCGATGATTTAATTGTAATCTTGAAGAAAGGATATGCCAAAGCATGAAACAAAATTTTCTTGTGAATTTCGGGATTTACATCCGTGCCTGGTGACCGTTACACTTCAGTTTCTAAACCAGTTGGATTTTGCCCGCAAACCAATATCCTTCCATAAAATCTTCTATAATGTAAATTGGAAAAGATTTAATAGTCGTTTTTTTTACAGAAGTTGCTCAATCTTTTAATGAAAAAATGACAAACCGAACTAGCGATATAACGCACGACAGCTGTCAAACCATAAACATAAGCTGTCAAAACATAAACATAAGGTGTCGAAAGCCTTTTAGCGTTAAAGCTTAAGTTTTAGCATGGAGTCGGCTCCGTATAAGTATGGTCCTGTATGAGCGCCCAACGTGTGAGAGATTTGGGATTTCTGGTTACAATTAGAGGCCACAAGAAATGCATTAAAATTCCAAAAGAATGGCTTTATAGTACTGAAACCCAGGACAAAGATCACAAGCATACGACAAAGAATACTAAGTTGGTACTACTTAATAATAAAAAATGTTTGAGTTTTTGACTCGATCGAAAATGGATTGTGACTACGCAACCATTTGTGGATAACAATGCTACTTTTCGGGGGAGCACATTGGAAAAGATATCTATTATCGCAATATTCGAAATAAAGCAGATTTTTAAACAGCTTCAACTACTGAATAGTGAAATATAACCAGTGGTGTAATGAACAAATTGAGTAGATTCAGTACTAAAAAGACTCAAACATAGTATCCGAAATAATGGGAGACCGACCAAATATTAAACACTGGAGAAAATTGAAATTTGTTATGACTATTCCAGACATTGCACTAAGTCAGTGATTGATTAGCGTAAATGTGAACAAGATCTTTTTTTGTCTTTCTTATCGTTTCTATACGTTTTTGTTTATAAAATTCGTTAGAAATTATCAGCGTTTATGAAATAAATGAATAGAATATCTGTTAGTACTAATAGTTTGGATTTTGTAGTAGTGAATTTATAAAATTCACAGATGGAAAAATACTTTTTAGAATCACTGTATGTGATTTACAACTTAATTCGTCTAACAAGAGGATATAGAATTTTTTAAGGTGAAATCTGTATATTGAAATCTATTTATTTTTTTTTCTCATTATCATTCCTAATAAAATGAACTGAAGAAAAAAAGATCATAAGCCGGATCAGGAGAAAAATTCATTTACCATGGACACAATTGCTCAAGTTAAACCAATTTTAATTTCAAGTTAAGCCAATGTTAAAACCACTTACGAAATATTTCTCATCAGTGAAATTCTTTGTCAAATGAGTTTGGAGTAGAAAATTTTATTTGTGATTTTGTGTCGTATATTTATAAAACTCCGCTAACAATCTATAAATTTTCGGCCTAAAAACTTTATTAGATCACCAATGTGCTTTGCAAAGTTTGTTTATTGTAAGCAAGCTATCCATTATTTTAAGGATGTTTGCCATTACCCAACGAGAGACAACCAAACAGGCTATATGGCATCCTCTATAAACCCTTGTTCATCCAATTTAGGTACTAACAATAAATTCAAATGATAAATATTTCTTAATTTATTTTCATATTACAAATATTCAATGTGTTTCCAGGTGATAAGACTTGAGATAAAATACCAGATATAAAACCCTGACAAAGAGACGCACATGAACTTCTTTTTTAAACCCAAAATTTCAATAGTATTTTTACGATACCCTGCCAATGACCTTTATGCAAATTGTTATTTTCATGGGGATCAATCGATCTAAAAATTCAGCGAAGGACGTTCATGCTAGTTTTTCATTTAGCGAGCCTGCATTTTGACAACCACAACGAATTAACTAAGGGTACTACAGACTTATTTCTCGCATCAAATCAACGATTTTAGCCATTAAAATTGTCAAATGTGACAAAAAATGAATCTTAGTTTCATTTTGCGCAGCAAAACGACTACAAACATACTCGGTAACATTCACAAAATCACATCTGACCTGAATGCTAATGTTGCAGCCTTGATGGTTACCATGCATTACCGCAAATATTTTGAATATTCCGAGTTTCAGTCTCATGGCTTTACACGAAGCGCACAGAAATGCTGAAATTCAAATCCACCAATTAACTTCTTGCAGAAATTTAATTTTGTCTTCATTCTAATACATGCTACGAAAGTTACGTTTATTTCCAACCTTGTATAAATAACATTTATGAATTTATAAATGCGCGTGCTGCGATTAAGTTTTCGACAAAAATATAAAGGGCATGTTTGTGACACCAAAGCTATGCGTAACAATCCAAATCTTAGCAAAAAGTTTCGATTAACTTAGAAGACAGACTTTCAATTGTTTTTAAATGAATAACTAATATTTTGCTTACAAATAACAAACATTGCACAAATTTCATTTGTTGTTCTCTTTTCCAAGGAAAACAAAACCTATAAATGTAGGAAGAAAAAAAAACTAAATATTATCTAACTCATATCAACATTCAACTTGCTTCGTAACAGGGGGACAACAGCGGTTGCTCACTAAAGACTTCCGCCAGAGATGCTGCATCACTTACTCGAATTTCGCAATTACACTGTGAATACAACAACCAACAGTGGCTAATGATTTTTATAAACAATTTATTACGTCGTTGAAAATTTCAGATGATAATCAATAGCAGAGGTTATACATATTTGAGTCGGCTGTTATGGGGCACATACTGGACACAATACACACGAGTTTTCCAACTGCTGTCTACCATGCAATTCATATGTTCAATTATCTTTGCCCTCACTGGTTCCAATCGATTTCACTGTCGGCCTGCTTGGGGCCTGAAGAGGAGGCAGAGCAAAAAACCAATAGACATAATACGTTCGCTATGATGACGATGATTAAGTAGAGATGGGTTCGATTTGATTTGGTTAACTTCAAAACATATACGCCAGAACCCATTTGTGGCACAAAGTGAGACTCCCGCGAAGTCTAAGGACATTGGAAATGGAATGGAATGAATGATGAAAAATTGAAATACCATAATAACAACAAATTGATGTTGCTGAAACAATAAATCCATACAACACTCACGTTGAGCGAACAGTAGCTCAACACACGCAAGACATAAGCGCAGGACAGTTTGTTTCGATGTCTAGTGTACACCGATGGTGGGGGTGCTCTTACGTATGTGCACAGTACACTGACTCAAGTATCCAACTCACGTGTGTTATTTATACCCAGCCATGAGGCATATATTGTTTTATTGACTAAACTTTTCTCTTTCTCAAGTGATTTTTGCTGGCATCTGATTTCGATCTGTATCGTAGGAGACAGTAGCGGCTGAAATTTTTTTAACAAATTCATTTTCTTTTTTTCGTTGATCTTTTTTATATCTTGTGTGAATTCTCTGTTATGTTTTACATCAATTAACTATCCAATTGATCTGATTCCATTTGGATTTGAAATTTCTTTAATTTTTAAGAAAGAGTCCATTGCAATTTTTCCCCAAATTGAAACTAAAATAAAAATATATTAAACAATAGTCACTCTCTTTAGTGTGTTAATTGATGCAAATCCTTTTTTACATTTATCTTTTACTAGTTATTTCTCAATTTTTTTTAAGTTTGTTTCTACCTAGTCTTCTATATGTCTAGAAATATCTAGGGAAGATTTCACTTAAACTTAATTCAAGCTATAATACATTCGATATTTATAAAATTTGTGCTTTGCCTTGCTATACAATAAGAACATGTTTTGCAGACGCCAGAGAACTAGTTTAGGCAACAATTTATCCTCTGTGCATGGAAAGTCCGATCTTGTTCCATATACTCTTATAATCCATTGATAGGAAGACCTCCTGTACAATTAAAACGATCCAGAATACCTTCAAAAAAAAGTACTTTTCCTTACTCGCTCGCACCGTAGCGGGAGGGTATAAGCGTCGCCACGCATCGCTAATACAACGTGCCGCTAGGGAAGAGTTCTATCTATTTGACAAAATATTGCAAACATGATACGTTATCCGATTCGTTTATTATAATATACGCATAACATCCTATTAGTTCACTATGCCAAAAATCACCTCCGTTGAAATGATTCCGAAAGTTCGCCTGCCGTGATGACATTACAAATTTTATATGAAGGAAACTCTCAAATGCCACTCGCAGATCGCTCACCATCATCACCAATGACTGCATAAACAAAGAATACATCCTGGAAAACAGGATTCCCACTCCCCACACCGAAAAAATAATCCAACGGTGACTTATCTTTGCTCTCAAACTTTAGTAACTAACACTCCCTCATGATCTTGAAATTAATTTGGTGTTGACGGAATGGTATGAACCGAACAAGCCGTCCTCCTATTCAACAGCATGTCGTCGAACCTGAAAAAGCAAGAAGCGACTGTAGACTTTTCAATTGACACAGATAAAGCGTTCGACTACATAAGGACCGTGAGTATCTCGTACTGGCTCCTAGAGCACACTACTCCAGTCCACTAACACGGATTATAGTCAACTTCTTAAACCAAAGGACCCTCCTAATCAAAATTTTATGCCTTATCTTATACTATCAACGTTCGCACTGGTGATCCTAATACTCATCCCACACCTCTTTAGCTTCTTGTTCCATGATATCCCAGCACAATTAAAATCGACAAGCAATGCATAGCGTTCTGCACTAATCAACAACCCGTTCATCCATACAATCCTATTCGCAGATGACATATTTGTTCTTGTTCTATTCACGCAGCCTCTGAACCGCGGACCACACGTAGAATCTCAAGGAAAGTATATTTCAAATGGGCCCTCTCAATCCACTTCCTAAACTAGGCCATGTGTTTCCGAAACGCTCCTGGTATATGCCACCGATCCGCGCCAGCGTATTACTACGTGTGGAAAACATCCCTATCTCCCTAAGGAACTCTATTAAATAATTGGGTCTGATGTTTCAACATCGCCTCAAATTAAATCCCTTTGCCCACAAATCCATCGAAAGTCACTTCGGATTCCGCAGCCCTAGCCCCTCTTTCTCTCTGTCTAGTCAGTCCAACTTAGTATTAAACTTTTTATCTACGAAAACCCTCACCAGAACCACTATGAGCTACTGCTTTCCTATGTGCTTTCCGTTATTTCCCAATATAGCAGAAGATTTGAAAATTCTTCAAAGAAAAATATTGAGGAAGCGTGTGTCCTAAAATAGAAGACCAACCAAAAAACATCGGAGCTCTCTTCTATGTACAGACACAACAAGGTGACCACTTTTACCAGCAACGAGCAAACTTCAAAATTAATCAACAAGATCTATCGCGTCGTTCAAAGTCAGATAGAGACAGGGACTCCTCAAGTCTCGCGCCAACCAGGGCGCCGACTTTCCATCTCCACCCGATTAACATGTCCACATCACTTTTGATTATTAGTAATTAAAAATTAATTTACGATTAAGATTTTTCCTCTCAATGAATGAAGCCTGATGAGCTAAAGAGGAATTTAAAAAACATGTTTTAAAGCTGTTTGACAATCTGTAGCTGTCAAACATCAGACATAATCGGATCAGATAAGAAAAGCATGTAAGAATAAAAGTCTAAGTAAATATATCTATCTCATGTCAAGTCAGAGCAAGAGGCCTGATAATAATGATAAAAGCGTCCTTACGCCATTTCTTCTGCTTTTATTTTTTAGAAAATGTTTGGCTCTCTTTTCTGTCATTCCAAGCTTAGTCTTTCTTCCTCTGAGGTTTAACTTCACTGTTGCTAGTAGCATGTTTATTGTGCACACTGTTCTGTATTATTTGGTTCGTCCGCGATTTAGTCCCTACTCCTTGCACTTGCCTTGTCGCAAGCAACTGGAACTTTCACTATTGCCTGTAGTCTAACTACCCAGTTAATGGCAAACGCCTGCATTGGTTCCATACTATCCAAAAGAATGGAAATATTTCCAGTTGAAAGAATGAGGGTTACATTTTTATTCAAAAGCTAGCAGGCTGTAGCTGGTCGCATAAGTAGTCTGATTTTTGTTAACTTATCCTTTTTAAAACCATTTGTGTCGTTTGTAATTTTTAATCCTTCGTAAACAAAGTAGTGAATCATCTCCCACAGTTCTGCAGAGTGCTATGCATAGTTAGACTCCATTGCTTGACAATGGCATTCTGTTCATTGATGTGTAAATTTCGAAATTGTCCCACAAAGGACGATAAATTCTCTTCGTCTAAAATTTGAGTCTGATGTTCGCTTATAATGATGCTTTTAGGATATGTCCAAAGAGAAGCATCATATTGAGCATTACTTTCTTCGCAGCCGTTGTAGCAGTTCCGTTGATGTCCATGTTGGACATTCGCTGGATTGTTTCAAGCTCCTTTATAGCGATGTTCTTGTGTATTGCCAGTCCATACTGCCGCCTCATAATTAGTTATTGGCCTCACTACTGTAGTATGAATGAAGTGGATGAGGTGGGTGAGTTGAGATTTTTGAAGTATAGTGACAGGTGTCACAACCAATCTTTTTCACACTTCTTTTATATGAATCATCTTTAATGCGCTGTTGTTAAGAGCTACTCCTAAATATCTTGCGTTATTTACAAAACTTATTCGTTACCTTGTGGCATGTGGGAAAATTGCCTATTTCGGCGCTTGTTCATTCCGATTGTCGTCCATCTCCTCTATGATAATGAGTGGAATTTCCCACTTATCAGTATAATGATTTCATTCACTTATCATTCGGGAACCCTTCTATCCAGCTCAGAGATTGTCTTAATAATTGAGAAATGTCTAAAATTGTCTCTAAAAAACGAGTAATAGTAAGTCGAAATTATTTTATTACCTGGAGAACCATGCTACAATATCTAGATCCTAAATTCAGAATGAAGGACATGATATAAAAAGGCTACACATACAAGCGTATTACGTATTTATTTTAAACATATATTCGAGCAATTTCTAATGACTTGGAACACTTCGGCTTATAAAGAAACTCTCAGATTCTTCTTTCTTTTCTTATTAAAGTGAAACTTATCTCCAGTTCAATTTCCTTGAAATTTTTTTTATGAAAAAAATCGACTAATGGCCCTATACTACCTGTCGATAGATATTCTTTGCAGTGCTCATCACAGAGACACGGTTAATTTGATAAGTTTTCGTCTAAAAATTATCTGGAGCATTCGAAGCTGTCAATCGTTTGATTTTAACCCTATCAGCAAACATTATGAACCTTCAATTGCATAGCAGTATATAATCAGTTGACATCAATAGTGAGAGTTGGTCCATAAATTTTATTTTGCAGATTTTAATACCAATAGACTGCTCAATAGGTGCTGTTTGGATTTCATTAAATTTTGAACATTTTCATTTGACTTCGTCAACAAATCTTTTATATTTTTGGATATATTCTGGATAATTGGACAGAATTTTTTGTAAATGGTGCTTTTTCGCACACTACTAGTTTTAAATTTTAATCTACTAGTATTTTCCAGTTTATTAGTCATGCAAACTTCAGCTCCTTCGTTCCTTCTGAATTAATTAAACGACTTACCAACTGACGTTTGATGTCATTCTGCAAGGACATTCCTTTACCATGCAGCATCTTTTCTAGCAGCACAATTTAAAACTGGAGAATGTCGCTTTTTAAACATGAATATCGACATTTCGTTGATTATGTTATCAACTTATTCAGGATTCAATTGGGATCCTCGTAACTTGTAGGCAGAAATTGCCAAAAATTCGGCTGCACATTACTTACGATACGGAACTTAATTTGAAAATGAACTATATACGCTAAACATATTTTTTGTAATGGTTTGTCTGACCATCAAATGGAAGGACAAAACTAAATGTATTTACCTGTTGCAAATATGTCAAATAAATATAAAATAAACAGAAAAAACTGAAAAATCTATCACACAGGTTATAATGAAGAATAAATTAAAGAAATTATAGATAGAGAATAGGCGGAGTAGTCCTGAAACATTCTTATTTTGTGTTATTACTCTTCATTGTCACCTGAACAGAGCTTAATTTTCATAAAATTTCCATGACGACCGATTTAGTGTTTTATTATTTGTGTGTTTATGTCATTGTTTCTATTTTGGTATTAATTTTGCAAAATAAACATATTTTTCTTGTCCTTACATTTGATAGCCAATATCCCGCTGAAGCCCTTGAAAAACCTACAATATGTTTGGACGTAGATTTTCTTTCAACTGTTTTACGCCATCGTTCCTATGGTACTAAATTTTTAAAGTGTAATTGCCGATAGACTTTCAGGCACAAATACAAATTTTCTAAACGTGACGTATCTCAATTATTTAAAAATTGATATAGTAAAAATAGTAAGTAATTTTTGGAAGCTCGATTGGTCAGATCATGATTCTGTATGATATCTTGTCTGGAATATCTTTAACTTCGATAGAATGTTTTTGGCTTAAAAATTATATCATACAGCATCAGAATTTATCTGGTATTTTGGATTAGTTTGTAAGGTAGATTTGTAAGGATTCACTTTACGTCGATATTAATCGTTTCGTAAAAATTTCGGATTATAGCCATTGATGTTTCATAGTCATACGAGGTTTGTTCAAAAAGTATCGCGAATTTTGAATTTTCGCGGGCTACGTATGTTCAATTTTTGATTTATTGGTGGTGTTCTGTTGGTACTTATGACCCTCACTTATGTTGACAATTCCGGCCATTTTGAATGTCCAGTCAGTTTTTGACAGTTATTTTGCGTGGACGTGTTTTAGCTTGTCTTCGATTTTCGTCTATCCCAAAAAATGGATCAAAGATTTGTATTAAATTTTGTGTGAAGAACAAATTAAAGTGCGCGGATGCATTCAGAATGTTGACTGTTGCATACGGCGAAGCTACTTTGGACAAAAGCAACGTTTATCGGTGGTACCAAATGTCCTCAGAGGGACCGAAAAAAGCACGACAAGGGTGGTCGAATGTGAAGGTTTTTCTGACAGTTTTCTTCGATTGCAGGGGCGTGGTGCATTATTAGTTCTTGCGGCAGGGTAGAACGGTCAATAAGGAATATTACCTTCAAGTACTACGCAATTTGCGACGAAAATTGGCTTTTGCACCATGATAACGTCCCTGCTCACACATCGTTACTTTTCGCGAATTTTTGGCCAAAAACAACACTCTAATAATGCCGCAGCCACCGTATTCCCCAGACCTGGCCCCCTGTGACTTTTTCTTGTTCCCGAAACTGAAGAGGGCCATGAAAGGACGACGCTACGCCACGATTGAGGAGATAAAGACGGTATCGAAGGAGGAGCTGAACAAGATCACAAAAAATGATTTTTCAAAATGCTTCGAGGATTGGAAAAAACGTTATCACAAGTGAATAATGTCTGACGGGGATTACTTTGAAGGGGACAAAATACATATTCATGAATAAATGAATAATTCTTGAAAAAACATGAAATTCGCGATACGTTTTGAACTAACTTCGTATGCCTAGTCTGGTCTAGCAGACTAATAATGAGGCTGATTTTTAATAAATTCAAAAGTTTTTATTTTTCTATTTTGAAACAACAATGTTATCCTCTTCAAAGCAGTATGCTTAGGCAGCATACACCAGCGAAGTCGTTCGAATTTGAACCCAATGTATTTTACATTACCTTAAAATTGATCAAAACGAGGATCGTGTCAATCGATGCGATGAAATGCTGCAAAGTTCAATCTAGGCGTATCAAAGGCTGTTTACAATACCTATAAAATTGATGGAACTTTGTTTTGTGCATGTGATCAAAGCAACAATCATGCAATCACAGTGGCATAGAGCAACGTAACGCGGTCATTTCTAAATGATACAAAGCCATTTTTTCTGAATCATAAAAAGCCATTTGTTTGCCAAACGACTTTGGAATAATTCATAAAATTCGAAAATCCATCATGACAATTCGAGGTCTTACATCGTGCCCAACGAGGATATTATTGGCCGGACAAAATTGAATTTGGTACCCAATCATAATTTTCCGTTTGACTGATGATTTGAATTTCACATCAAAAATAAATATTTGAGCGATTAATCAAATCCGACGATTTTTGACACCCGAAAAAGTAGAGGTGTCTGAAGTTTGCATCCTTGCAACAATCTTTTCACTTTTTCATATATTCTGACGATCTCACACATGTCAAAAAACATGTTGCACCTTAATCGCAGTAATAAAACTGCTTCCATGATTTCTTCAAGCGTATTCAAAGGTGCATTAGTTTTCGTGGGAAACATTTTGTAGTAAGATGAAATCAATTTTGGCGTATAATGTTTGTTTTAACCTAATCAGAAATATAAGGAAACCCTCGTACAACATAGATCACTAAATGTGACCCCTAATTTTCACCTTTTGGACTTGAATGCTAATCTTGAGGTTTCCTATCGCCCTCAATTTTTTGTCGCTTTTTATTGTTTTTTGTTTGCTACACAAATCGCTTCATGTGATTTCGCAAAAACCCAACTTCAACATGGAACAATCACATGAATTTAAAAAAAAAAACATTGAAGAGGCAGTAATAAAAATAATATCATCACAAAAGCATCTTGCTTTTTTCATTGAAGTTCTGATTAATTGATTTTCGATATAAATTCCGACTTGGATCATCTCGCTTTGGCAGTTAACAATAGTCTATCATCGTTTTCTTTTTTCTTACTTACCCTGATAGCGACGTTCCATGCCTTTCAAATCCTTGTGAAATCATTCGTGAACACTTGGAGAACAGTTTGTTTGGCATTTATTTATAAGAACTTCCCAAACCTTTCAAACAGGTGTAAAGAGAGCTTCTCGTCGAAAAAGAGGACGTAATGTATTTTCATGCATCCTTAGACATCTAATAAAGAAATCTACTTATCACAGCTACATACTTTGTTCCCGAAAAAGTATTGTCGAATAACTCTTCAATCGTTTGATGTTTGACTTTCATAACTGCTGCCAAAACTAACATACCAAGCAAACATAGAAGGTCCATACAGCTTGTTTTTATTTACCTGGTATGTGCCATATATTCATGGTGTTTTAACGTAATTTCCACAGTTGTCCTCCGAACAATCTCCTCAATACTCTGAATTGTCATAAATGAATCAAATCCTGAAACTAGTTGATAAACAATCCGACACATTGTGGGATCGCGGTTGGAACGAATTATTTTGACAATAGATTTTGTATCGTGTTTTCGACACGTATTCGCACCCCAGTCATGTCAATTTTACCCCACAGCATTGGCTGATTCGGAATAAGTATGTAAGGAAAAGTTCTGGCATTCTTACAAACTCAGAGAAAACAGGCTGAATAGAATCAACAGACAGACAATTTCTTGACAAATTTACCTACATGTGGCGAAGCGTTGTGCTGAAAGATCATTTTGTCATGTCTTTTGGCATATAGGGGGCATTTCAGCATTACGTTCAGCAGTGATAGCTTCGTTAGGCTGAAGTAGCTCATAGTAGTTCACTCCAAGTTTATCCTACCAGATGCATAGCATTATCTTCTTGTCATGAATAGCCCGTTTCGCCGTTGGGTTTTGGGTGGTTTTTCGCTTCAGTCTCCCGTCACTATTCGATACAAAAAAACCCTTCTGATTTTGCATTTAGGGTAGTTGTTCGCACGCGGGTTTGTTTGCTAAAAGCATTAGACATCTCTATGCTGGAGTTCGTGTGAAACCCAATGTGCTTTTTTAACACCATACCCATGTCTTTGAGACGGTTGGAAATCGCTAGTTGAGTCAACCTCAAGGTTTCAGCAAGCTCCTCTTGAGTTTGGCAGGAATCTTGGACCAGTAATGCTTCCAACTCAGCGTCTTCAAACTTTACTGGCCTTCCTTCGCGTTCTTTGTCACTGTTGACAAAGTCGCCACTTTCAAAACACCAGAACCAATACCTTCATGTTCTTATTGGTAAAGTATGCTCTCCATATGCTTCACATAGCAGTCGATGTTTATCAGCTGCATTTTTGTTCAAGTTGAAGCAAAAAAGCAAGACTTCCCACAAATTTTGTTTCGTTTGCACAAAAGTTGACATAATTGGAGAACAAAAATGCGAGTTGCGTACACTTTAACGAAACGAAGGAAAATGGTGACGGCTTATGAATATCTAAGTTACAATAGAGTCGAATATGAAGTAATACTAGTTATATCATATTTTCTAAATCTCTCAAAACTCATCTGTACAGCTAGGACAATAATGTTAAATTATCTTCATTTCGTCGTTAGTGAATATCATTTTAGTAAAAAATACCAAGTCTACTAGAAATAAGGTCTTTAGCACATGAATATATCATCAAATTTTTGATAATCAGGCTATGTGACTTAGTTGAATATGTATACTTAAGGGGTCTGTCTAGTAGCTCGCGCCGAAAAAAACGCGATTTTCGTGATTATTTCTTGGGATACTGGATAAAGGTAATGATATAAAAGTTATAAGGCTTAGTAAATACACTCTTGAAATACCTAAAAAAAATTTTTCTTTTATTTTATACATGTATTATGACCAAAAACGTCAGCCAAACGCAACACCTCGAAAAGTAGGTAGGTCCGCCTTGTTGATAAAATCACGGAGCTGTGTTGTCTGAAACAAAAAAATCAAAGTGCTTTAGGTTTGGTATGACAATGGCTATGTCCCCTATAAATTTTATTCAATTATTTTAAAAAATAAAAAAATGGTGAAGAAAAAACAAAATTTTTTCAAAAAACCGGTTTTTTTCGCCGATTTTTGAAAAAAAAATATAGTAAAATTCAAAACTTTTGAAAAAAATTTATAGGGGACATAGCGATAGGTTTCAAAAATATGTGGTTCAAATTTCATAAGGATCGGTCGAGTAGTTTCGAAAATTTCATCAACAAGGCGAGTAAAAATGTTGTTTCGAGAAAACCGCGTTTAAATTTTTTTTTACATGAAATTCTTTAAAAAAAATTACTTACACCTAGTCAGCGATGCCTGGACCGTACAAAATTCCTTCAGATTGTTCGAAGAGTTGACTTTCTTCCAATCTTTTCTGTCTCAGCACTGTTTTGCCATCTTTGGAAGCTTCCGATGAACGGCGGTTGCCTACTTGGATACGCTGGCGGTCGCGCGTCGCGGCATATGCAACTGCAGTTTCACCGATTCCAACGTGCATCGTTTCCATAATTTTCAATACTGTGCTGAAGCCTTCATTGAAAATACATGCTGCTGTAAGGCACGCAATTTAAACGATTTTTTGGTCAGAGAAAGTGTGTTTCGGTGCCATACTCCACAAAGTAGCGTTGAAACTCTCATTGCTGTTTTGCGTGTTGCCTCCTAAGCACCTCTCGAGCAATTCGTCTTTGGTCAGATCTTCGTAGATCGGCTTCAGCACTTCTTGCACGTCTTCAGAAAGGGCAGGTGGATGCTTGAAATCTTTCAGTGTCTGCTTTGCTTCTGCTTTCCGATATTTGCACCAGCTCGATTCTCCAGCTGGACAGTACTGATGTTGAGGCATTGAGTCGGTCGAAATTTTATGGTAAAATCCAACCCAAATTTCGTTGCGCATTCCTTCGACTGAATCCTTGTTTCTTTGAACTGCTAATCCATAATTAGTAGACAATTCCTTCATTAGCTTGATCGTCAAATCAACAGTTTTAACTTTAGGAACACTGTCAGTTTTCCTCTTCTTGGCAGCGGTTTTTTTTTCGAAGAAGTTTTTTCGACCTTCTCGGTCTGTTTTTCCTCGGCTTTCCTTTTAGCAGTTTCGGCTTTTCTTCGTTGTGTAAGGTTTTTTTTTTGCTTCGCTAGCACGCTTGAATATTCTTTTTGCTACGTGCAACACGCATTCTAATTTTTTTACCGTAACGTTTTCTCCATACGGAAATGTTTCAAGCAGCATTTTGAAAGTTTTGGAGTCCCCATCACCAATATAAAAACCGTAGCGGACTGCGTACTTTGCCAGTGATCTCATGAACATTTTTACAATTCCATTGACCTCCATTTTACCGGAGCTACCTTCATGATTAGCGTCACAATTTTCCTTGTGTTTTTCTACCAAGCAGCAAAACCAATATCATCTTTCCACTTTTTCCAGAATTCGCACGCTTTATGTATCTTAAAACCAATGATGTATCTTAAAACCAAAACCTTTCTGTCCAAATTTCGAAAAAGACACATCACCTTTACACACTTTACACGAAAAATATTGTTCTAGAAGGCTAAACACGAAAAAAACAATATAATACTGTAGCCTGTATCTTTTTTTACACGTACATCAAAACTGTCGTCTTTCGACTCTTTTAGCATTTTTGCTGATGCACTTGTATTACTCCTGCTCCGATCTCCACGTAAACTACGCTTTTTTGTCTTACTTCCTGCACGTCGCCAGGATTTAGTTTGATGTTTGCCTTTTTTATCCATTGCGAAAATACGACAATTTCACGTAGCGAGATGTTGCTCTAACGAATTTACAAACAGAACTGCCTCTTTTCGCTCCAAAAGCAGGTATATACATTTAGTAGATCAAAACAACGAAATATATACGACCTTTAGGGTACCGACATATAATCTATATACATATATACAAGAGGATTCTGAAAGAGAGCAGCTGCGAGAGAAAACAATAGCAGGTAAGTGGCTGGGAAGGCGCGCAAGGAAATTCGCGGTCAGCGCGCTAGAGGTACCTACCTTTGAAGCGTTCAAAAATAATGTTAGAGTTCTCGGATCGTTCTAAAATTTTCACACAATATTTCTTAATATATTTACTTTCGAAAAAAGTAAACAAAAAAAAACGATTTTTCAAAAGTGAGTTACTAGACAGACCCCTTAAATAAAAATTTAATATATTTATTATTGTCTAATGCAACCATTCAGTGGGGTTTTTTTTAAAAAAAAAAAAGGCAAGTTGAAAATAAATTATTAAATAAAACCTAACAAGGAAGGTCTATCTAATTTTGACAACAAAAGCGATGCTAAGTAACTTCAAATCCTCACGTAGTGGATTTTTTAAAATAAAAAATCCACTAGAAAGGGGGAAAACCATTGCAGACCTGTTTGATTGCATGGAGGGAATGTTACTGGGAGAATTCAATTTATTTTACTATAGAACTATAGAATAGTCAAATATATGGAATTAGGAATTCAGTATGGAAATGTGCATAGAAATTCTTAAGTCAGGAAAATACGTGGAATGACGCAAACAGCCAAAAGATGACACAAAAAACAGAAAAACTGTGGAGTTGCAAAAACATCAGACACCAAAAAATTGATTATGCTCCATCATGTTTTGGGTTTTCTAGGGACTTCCGAATGATGCTTTCCCGGTCGCACCCATCGAGTACTAGATCTTAACCAGAGGTAAAGCTGACGTTATTCTTACATATTAAAATTATTCTTCGTATTAAAAGTTACATTCGATTCCGGCACAAATTAAAATTCGCTATTCGCTTGTTGCGTGTTACTTTAAAATAGACCCACTGTATATTTATGGCTGAATTTTCATGCTGATTTCCCAACTCAGGTTGAGTGCTTTGTCTTTCCATTCACTAGAGCAGACTTCATGAGCCCAGCAAACATATGTATAACTTTCCCGTAACAGCAACAATTCGTGCACGGTTCGCATTTGAACAATTGTATGTATAATGTTTAAAATAAAGTAGCATGAACAAACAAAGTACGAGAGCGAGACACAATCGAAAAGAAGAAGGAAAATGAAAACAAAATTAGAATAGCAAGCGCAATTTTCTCAAATCCGCAATCCGCCAAGACGGACGGTATCTACTTGTTAGTGTGTGCTTGCTTATTCCTCATTACAACAGCTGTCTGGTGCTTCTTGAGTTAGTCTTACGAACTCGCGCGATTCGTCAAGACACTGCTCTTACTCTTGCAATCTTAAAGTTAAATAATTACGTCTTGATTTTCGTGCGTGTCGCAATCCAAGAGATTTTCTTGGATCTCAACCTAAGAGATTTTTTTCTGCGTCGTTCGTTCGAAACAATTAGACGAGTTGTTAAGTGGTTTTCGTCAAAAGTGATTTCAAATTTGGTGTTGGTTTTCCTTTTTTTTTCGAATTCGTCAGCTTGCTCGTCAAGCGCGCGAATCAACTTGACCATCTATGGCGATGTCGAAGTGCAAGAACTATAAAAACAATTCAGTTCAACAGTAGTCTTGTGTTGTGGAGGTCATTAATCTGTGCCCATTCATCATCAATAATAATGCAGGTCACTGAAAGTTAATATGTTAAACGAAAAAAGTCAATGCTGCGGTGACATTAGTTTTTCGTTAGGTCGCGGTTATTTCGTTTGCTGCTGGTTGCACTACCACTGTTCGTTGGTAGCCACTTGGAACGTACAGAAGTGATACCTTAAGTTTCTAGCGCTGCCGTCACAAAGCCTGGCAACTACCATTCCAGACCAACTAACCACAGCAGAACAACGGGAATGGATGAGGTAAGACGACTCAGCAATCGCAGTAAGATGAAGACAATGATGGTGAAGAAACAGCAACGTTGTAAAAAGTCATCCAAGTTGAGCTTAACAATGCACTTTCCACCATGCCTAATGGCTCGCCAAACCAGCTAACTGTTTTGTATATACTCATGTTTTATTTGGTGGTTTTTATTCAGCAAGCATTTTCCCCCTGTGATTTGTTTTCACACACAACACCGCCGTATATGTATCTAATATCGCTACAGTCCCGCAATCTAAGCACTCTCACAATGAGTCACAGAACGTCTTGAAAACACGCGGGGGTGACTTACTTATTAATTAACACTCATTCAATAGTACAAACACGGAGCGCAGTACATCGCTTTGTGTGGATTTTATGACTTGGCATGCCAACACTCTGCTCAGCTGTAAGTTGTGTTTATTTTGAAAACGTGTTGATTTTACAAATTCATAGATAACAAGCAGCGAAGTTTTCCGCCCAACTCATATAGTCATCACATGTTCACATATGATGACTACGATAGTACTCGCTCATGATTTGTAACTTGTAATAGAGCATAATAATTTTGCAATAAAAACATTGAGTAATTAAAGAAAGTCTGGAAGCCGATTGTTATGGGGAGAAACGTGTCGAAATTAGGTCCAAAATGAATGCTCTGAGTTGTTTTTTATTTTTATATTTTTCCCCCGAAATTTCTTGCTTTCTTCCTCTGATGCAAATTACAGTAGACCCATGCGCAAAACTGATCATTTGAAGTAATTTGTGTTTGCCGATGCTTGATTTGAATTTTCGACTCCATTTTCGCTTGTTTGCTGTGAAAGTTTACTAAGACAATTTAAGTGAAAAAATAGCACATCAAATAATTTATCTACAAGTATGGTATATCTAATAGTTCTAAAATGTTAGTCAATGCACATGACTTATAGAAAAATTTCCTAGAAATATATTCCCTCAAAAAACGTTCCCACGAATTGAATAAATCTAACTGCGTTGAATAAACACTGATAGTGACAAATAAAAGAGCGAAAACATTTAGAAACTTATTCCTTAAGAGTCAATTTTCCAAGAAAAAACATGATCTGATCGTTGCCCCTGTTCGAATATAGACGAACGAATCATTACCGATTCCTGTGCTGATATGATGTACCTTCCAAAAACATTCAAAAAAATGAATGGCTGCTGCAATGGCCAAAAATAGAAACACCCATTACGTTCATTTGTCAAGCTTAAAAGTAAAAAGTCAAGAACAAAACCATTGCCATGTGGTTCCTTATCGGTTCCTATCCTATTCTAACTTCCAATTTTTTGAAATCTGACTTCCCCATCCTTTCCGACCCATATTAACAAAATAAGCGTTGAAAATAACGTTTCAAAGCTAGAGAATATAAGGAAATTGCTGAAAATTCGTAGCAAAATTATCATTTTCTGTGTTTGTAAGCAATAAAGGTGTATGCATATAGCGATCATGGGAATAGAAGAACAAGTACGAATTGTAGTTTTAATATCTTCAATTTTGATTGCCTGCCCTTGATCAAAAAATATTAGGACTTACTCCTTGTAAAACATTCCTTGATTATTTTTCGTTATGCCTTAATTATTTATTAGTAACAATAACTACGGTTTATAAGTAAATAAGTAAAATGATCTACAAATTGGGAAACTAGACTGAAATACATATTTCTGCCCGAAAATTTGAGATTTCATGCCGAATTTAATGATTTATAGTTCTAACGCTCGTAATTGATATCAATTTCGCGAAATGATTCTCGAAAAATACGACTTAAAACATCTTTTTAATTTTGCATTGTAAATTTTTTTTTTGTAGATTTTGGACCGTTTTTTTTCGGTCTTCCTCAGCGACTGTATTACTTAACTTGGAAACTACTAACATGCTATGTCATTAAATACATTGAAGGGTGTATTCTCGAGAGGGCAATTGAATATCCTTTGTTAAAATTTCATCTGGAAAGCCACCATTTGTAATAACATATTTTTAATTGATAGATTGTTGCGTGAAAAAGATGAAACATCTGGAGGAAATAATAATGAAAAAATACTGGGTTAAAAAAAATTTTTACTATAAACACTCATATTTGACTAAAAGTCCACAGTTTTCAATTACTTTAAGAATCCGTTTTGGAAAGGCTGTTTTTGATGAATTTCGGAGAAATTTCATCCAGCTCATTGTCTTCCCAGAAACAAATTGTGTTGACACTTTCATGATTCCAGCAATCTTGCTGCGCCCTTTTGAGCCATTTTTTTTCCTCAAGCCTTTAGGTACATGATATTGTCCATATTACTTTCGGTGAATTCCAAATTTCCAATGTGGTTGGCTGTTGACATAAATACGCTTCCGCCGACATGCAATTCATTTTTGCAATTCGCAGCTCACTTTGGCGTAAACTAACTAAAGTCAGTAGGCCGTAAAAATTATGGATTATGTTTAGATCGGGTGATCGTCCTGGCCAATCGAGAAGTTTGCTTTCTTTCTTCGACACAAGATTTAACCTTCCTGTCAGTGTGCACAGACGCATTAACATGTTGAAAAACGGCGAAGCATATGCGATTGCCATTAGATATACGTTGTTCCAACAGCTGTAAATACATTTCAGCGTTCCCTTTGCCACTGAAAGTGATCACCAATTCTATCAACCTTTAAATATGACAGCATCACATGTCATCCTTAATCGTCCACCATGCTTCTTCTTACTTAAAGTCATTACCTCCTTCCAAACATTAGAACACATGTCCAGTCATCTTTGACCATCTAAATTAAATTTTCTTTCGTCGGAAAATATCACACGCCTCCATTTTTTTGCACAAAATACACCCCCTGCAAAACGTGAAACTTAAGAAGTGCTTCTTGCTAAGAAGAATTAAGTGTGATTTCCGTTTTAGCTTCCGGGGTTGAAAGACTGATTAATCTTTCATAGCGTTCTGTATATTATGCATCATCGTCTCAACGCGAACTCTTGTGCTGAATTCGCTTTAGGTGGGAGGAAAATTCGAAGACTCCTTCAAAATTCTAAACTAAACTAGTTAAAATTCTAAACTAAACTAATTCTTCCCGTAAATCTCCGGATTTGTTATCAACTTCATTACAGCCTGCCAATGTTTCGTGCAACTTCATGAAATTAAAATGCATACAAATTCATTAAATGCGTCATAAAATCGCAAAATTTTTTGAGAAATTATTATCTCCGAACAGAAACGTGTATATTTCGGTCAATTTTTCAAATTTGTGCAACGTCTTTTTGACCAGCACACCGTTGTTTAGGAAAAAATGAGAAATTGTTCTGGTGTATCATCTTTTTTGTGCGCACTGTACAACCTGTGTCAAAAAATTATTGACGGATAACGGATATTTTGTAAAGTTGATGCACTGTTCTTTATTTATTCAGTTTTCCCATATCTTTCAAATATTTTTCTTTGATGTATCTAAAGTAGTTTTACTGGAGGTATTAGTTTCATATATTTTAATAGAGTTCTGGTTGGGGAATGGAGAGGCCACGATAGAACAAGGGTTCTGAGATCATCAAATATATTTGACACACACTGCTAGAATAACACGGAGCCCCGTCACACATAAATGGTGCAGATTCTACTGCAGCTTTCTATAAAATGAAATATGGATTGAATGTGTCTTCCATATCCTGTTAAAATGTAAGACCTTATCAAAATGGGTGGAGGGTGGTTAATGGTCCTCACAACAGAAGATTCATTGTATCGCTTCTCCTACGGAGAAGACAATATAATGTATATATTTTTGGTCTGGTCGAGTCGTCTCCTTTGCTCCAAAAAAGCGAAAATTGTGTTGAAGTATTTTGGATGCTCTCTCATTTTTCACGTTCCGAGAAATTAGTTTTTGTTTCGAAGAAAACGCTTTGTCATGAGCGTTTTAACATATCCTTTTTCCCGACCCTGTTTCCTCATATTTCTAAATTGCTTGCGTGTGGCATCTTCACTGAACCATACTCAACAAAGAATTTCTTCTTTTAAGATAAATCGTTCTGCTTGGTCGTTATTTGTACCTTTGGAAACTTCTACCTTTGTATCACTTCTAATGTATCTGTAAGCGCCTCTTGCGTTTTGCTTAGATATTTACCGACTTGATACCACACTCATTTGAACATTCAACCGAGCTCTACAAATGTAATAGAAAAGTAAAACCGCAAACGCTGCTTATTGTTGATTCAAAATTTAAAAATTAAACCCGATAACAAGGTTTTCTATGTAGCACTAAGCGACATAAACTGAAAGCTGAATGCTATAAACAGAACCGCTCAGAAACTACCAAAAACAGCTGTAGATATAAAAGACCTCCTCAAAAGGGAGCGAAAACGGAGTTGTAATTGTGTTTAGTTGAGGAGTTGTAATTGTATAGTGGGTTGGCAACCAAGTAATAGCTAATTGGTTCAATGAAATACAGGATCTTATAAAACTTGGAATGAAGTTTAACCTATAAGTAGAAAGTCTGATCCTGTTCGGCCAAAAACTGAGTTAAGTGAAATTTTATAGCGTTATCATTGAAAGTTTTACCACGAATGGAATTGTCCAGGGATAGAATAAGGGGTAAACTGATGGCGCGAGATCAGTTTTAACTGCTGAGTGTAACACCAATTCCCAAACAAATTCCATCAATTTTTGTCAAGTGGTCAAAGACGTGTGCGGCTTAGCATTGTCCTGGTGAAAAATGACACCTTCACGATTAACCAATTCTGGTCGCTTTTCCATGACTGCTGCATTCAATTGGTCTAGTTGCCGACAGTTGACCTCTGATTTTTGGATTATTTTGGATTTTTGGTTCCTTGGGATTAGCTCTAAATACACAGGACCTTCTTAATCCCACCAAATCAACAGAAAAATCTTATTATATTGGATATTTGCTTTTGCGTGCACCACGATCGTTTTCAATTTTCATTGTTGTATTCAATTCAATTCACTTTTCAAATTTACTTTTCGAATTCATTGCGTTTAAGCAATAATCCGCAAGCGCTGATGTGCTTTGTCAGATGATTTTTTTTTTCAAATCAGGGAGATGAATTTCCATCATCTTCGATTGTTTTAATTCTCATTAAGTTCACCAGATCGACCTAAACGTTGGCCATCTTTAAGAGATTAATCTCCAGAACGGAATTTTTCAAACCAATTTCGGCATTGCCTTTTTTTAAGGACTTAATTACAATATACGTCACGTACCTTTTGGGCGGCTTGCCCAGCGTTCATTTCTTCGGAAATCATAAAGCAAAATATGACGAAAATGTTCATTTATGCACTTCATATCAAACACGTTAAGAAACTATCTATAAAAATACGCAATAAGCTTGTAAAACTAGGGAAGGATGACAGCTAACATATACGGATATCATAAAACTTGGAGTGAGAGACATCTTGAACTGAAATCGGCAATAACTTAGTTGCAAACCCAATAATAATTAAATATCTAAAGCTATTGCTAAACCGTAATCTCTTGGCCTCTTTCAAGGATTGCAATTAATGTTGCGCCACACAGAATTTATGAATAACAAAACGTTTCGTTTGTGGGAGGTTTTGCTGTGATTTTGTGTATCAATCATAAAATAATACAATTCCACAAGCTGAGAAGATAAATCTGGCTCATTAATACTTAAATTATTTTCAAAGGCTCTTAGAAGAATGTTTAACATTTTTCTTGGTCTAACACAAAAAACAATGGAAGTCTCTCAATGTTGTTCACTTTGCCAGTGTGCTAAAGGCAGGAGTCCGATTCGGACTACATGTGAAACAACTGAAGTTTAGGTAACCTTCAACTCGCAACAAACAATGATAAGAATCCCATAAGGATAATTCTTCCATTAATTGTTGTTGCTATTGTTGCCGACACTAAAATGCGATTCGCTAAATAATGTAAAAATATTCTTGGAAGTTAACAATAAAATTGATTTTTTAAGTTATTGAACGTCCTCTTAATTGCTTACCTCATTTTTAATTGCATTTGATTTTGTTCAGTATCTCAGAATGTATTTAAAAGCCAGTCTTGCCTCTATATCACTTTTTCTTACTGGATTGCTTATACTTAAGTTGCTTTTTGTATTTCGAACCTCGCCTACACGTCTTCTAAATAATCGACTTACATTAAGACCTCAAAATATATCAAGTAATTTTTTTATCAACTGACGAAAAATCACGCAAAACTTAATTCAAGTCAACGCCAAGTAATCTGTCCACGCGTTAATATTTTGAGTCTCACCCCCACAAAATCCAGAATATTTAGTATGCAAATTGCTGCGAATCATATGTCCTTCAACTCAGCTGGTTTTTCGAACTGAGCAACAGCTGATGTTCTGGGACATGTGCTTCGTATTCATTCTGTCTTATTTATAAATAAAACAAATTTCCATTCAATATAAAGCAAACGTGTATGCGAAGGAAAATCATCGTGTTGTGGCAATTAAACATACTAAATTTATTTTTAATGGAGGTCTGTGTTTCGAACGAGCTTTGGTTATTCCTAACGAGAACGTAATTTGCGTTTTAGATGCGTATGCTCTACGAATATTTTGAGCAAGAATTTTTTCTTTTTTAGTTATGATTTGGCATTTAGTTTTTAAATTTTTATAATTAATTATAGGTATTAAGTAGTGTTATTAGCCAAGTTTTCTTCAAATGTTATTCGCCATTAACTGAGGAATATTACTAGATATAATTCTTTTTTTTTTTTTTTTTTACTAGAAACAGATCTCACATAAGCGCAGGATTACTTTCATTATAGTTTACATAATCTTCGAAATGCGAGAGAAAAAATACTGAACAAATTGTTGATCAGCTCACATCTGTAAAGACTTATGTCCTTCTCGAAAATTATTTCAATGCATTGTAGGATATTTGCAGGTCTTCAACGTGCCAATTATGAATTAATAACAGCACGTTGGGGTTTGCATATCTGTTTTTATTTTTTTATTTTATATTTATTTTAATTAATTGGAATTTCTGAACCCCCAAATAAAAGTGTTTTTTTTTTCTGGTCCTTTCACCTCAACGATTGACGGTCCCTATCATATAAAGTGATCGCGTATCGTTCTGACATCCTTGTGACATAAGCAGTCCGATTGTCTATTCTTGCTTACACCCTTTTAACCTATTACCAATATTTTCGACAATATCCTTAATAATATAATATTAACTGATCAGAAAAAAAGGAACCTCTCATTTCCACAGATCAAAATTTTTAAAACTCAGATGAACATTTTTAAGTGAGTTTTAAGGCAGAATTCTGCTGATTGCCGGAGTGAACGCGTCTCTCCCCCATCGCTGCTAATGATTAGCAGCGACCGTGTCTAAACTTCCAATCAATATTTTATTCAGTTCTCGAATTAAAAACATATTTAAATTGTGAAAGTGTTCAATATTGATTTCATCGAACTCCTTTTGGAATTTACGCGCTTAGAAATTATAATCAGTCGTATTAGGAAGAAACGCGCGGAATAAGCTACAATCGTGAACAAGAGAATTCAAATAATGCTTTCAACAAACTATTTTCCAATATCAGCAACAAAATATGTAGCAACAATTCTTGACACGATCACATGATCCTTCTCTGCAACCAATGATTGCTGATATATTAAGTTAACACTCGTTTGGGACAGCACGATTCTTTGTGCTACAGTCATCTTTAATCAAATCATTTTTACCGATTACCTTAAGAAGAAAAAGGGAAAGAATTTGGGAGATTTTTCGAATGTGTGTTCTCAATTTTATTTGTTAGGCGCAAAGACCAAGAAAAAGCTGTCTTGAAAAATGTTACTTCCCGTTTTTCTACAATAATGTTATGTAGATAAATTATTCGGCTGATTTATTTCAAAATAATTCAGTATAATTTTCAATACCGCAAAGTGGTCTGTAGGGTCAAGTGAAATTCATATCCCGAATGTATCACTCGAGCCAAGAGAAAACATTAATTGATAACTACCTATCTCGGGTTTTGAATGTTAATGTCACTGTCCGCAATTGCACAGTTTATTAGTCAAAATCCTGAAATACAAAGTTAAATAACTCCAATACCAACATGGCATCAAAAGATTTGTTTTCATTTTCAATTTTACATATTGGGCCTAAGCACGGGGTTATGTATCAAATCCTATATACAACATTTCAGAATTTCTCTGAATTCCTTTTCCAACAGCTTAGACAATATCACATAGTGAACATTTTGAACATTCTCATTACATAAATGTTCCTGTGCAAATTTGAACGCTTTCGCTGGCCTAAATCATAAGATTATATGTACAATGACTATAACTATGACTTTTATCTATAGAGCTATAAAATGCACAAAATACCCTTCGAGGTAATTCCCATTCGGCAAAAGAAGACACTTCAGTCGGCGTTGGCAAGCTGAAGGCTACTTACGTCCGGAGTATGAACACTTCCAGCAGCACAAGGATTCTGGCCGATCTTCTAAAGACCTTCCTGTCTACCTGAGAAGCGCAAGGAGCTTAAATACTCTTAAATGAGTAATCTCAAATCTTGATCCAGATGTTAATTCGTCAGATCTTGATTCGTCAGAGGTATGAAATGGGTTGGGTTGATATATCCACAACGTTGTCTACATGAGATCTTAACCTAAAACTGTTTGACACAGATGTCTGAAGTTTGCATCTTTGCAAACGTCGATTTGACAACTTCAATTTTTCCACAATTTGACCATTTTTGAATTTTTTTATTTTGAAAATTTACAATAAATGGTCGTAAACTATTTTTGAGTTTTCATTTGAGTCAAATTGTCGGCAAAAATGAAATGTTGAAAAAACTCAAGAGCGCAGCGCTTGTAACGATGTAAACTTCAGACACCATTCATTTAGTCCTTTTACACTGCAATAAGGCGCCAAAAAAGCTACAAGATCCGTCTTCCAGCGAGAAGAACGCATGATGCATGAATATATTTTTTGGGCAAAAGAACTCTGCGAATGTAACATTTAGTAACACTCGATTAGTCAACAGAAAGAGCATCTCTTCAATCTAACTATCCAGCGAAACTTTGCCGATTCACTGAAAAAGCTCACAATGCTGCCCGTTCTGTCTCCTGCATGAGAATATAATAAAGAAGAATATACAAGCGACCATCATTTACTAATCTCATGTAGGCCCGGTAAAAATTTGAATCAAATAGAAATCAGTTTCGCAATACTTTCTTTTGAGAAACCGACTATTTTCCATCGAACGGAATCTGCATACTTTCTTGACCTGCAGAAGACCTGATTGCCAAGTGCACGTCGTCTATACCCGAAGATAGCAATTATCAGGTCTATCAGAAAGCTCAGGTACTTGACTGCTATTTTCAACTTGTTGACTTTTTTACTTCAAGGACTTTTATGGGATGAATTTCCCGTTTTCTTCAGGATTGGCGTAAATTCGCGAACGGTTATCCAGTCCCTTACACGGCGCAAAACCAAGTAACAACTCTTGATTATGGAGCCGTCAAAAACAACCCTGTAGACAATGAAAGAAGACTTGGTCAATTCTCGCTCTCAGATGTTGCACAGATTTGTAACAAGGATGGAGCCTACCTGGTGGAGCTATCATTCTTGGAGAATCCTCTCTAGTTTTGTGCAGAGGCTACGGTCGCTATCGCAACAGAATCTGAATCAGATAAGCATATTTCCACTCATCTAACGAGGTTAAACACGTTTCTGTAGTCCAAGTCTGACATCTGACATTATGGTATATCAAAACTTCGTGATGCGAATAATGTCATATAAGAAAGTCGCTGTAAGGTAATCGCAAACAGTACGCAATTGCGTGTTGTTTTCTTCATTTAAATATTGCAATATTTATTGTCTTGCGTTTAGATCGAATATTTTCGGACATAAATTAAGAACAATGTCAAATCTTAGTTTTCTACATTAGAGCGAAAGTTTTTTAATGGACAACAGATCTCATCGTGACGCCTACCATATTCATATCCAGAATGATTGATAATTGTTTATTATAATTGCACACAGTGTGTATAACCGATCTTTTTGACAGTATGCAATGCATATATAGTTTGCACCCCCCAGGCTGAACAAATCCTGCCTGCATGCAAAAGATCACCTCCCATTGGTAATTGCGGCTACCGGTTCATGATGCATCAGTGATTGCGATCGAAATAAAACGAAGTCCTTTGGAAATTGGCGTGAAGTTATGAATGATGATCGACAAATGATTTGCTCCTAAAAGGAATAAGTGATTACGACATTGTTTCCAACACTACTCATAGAAAGAGCATATTCAATTTAATTGAAATTGCCACCTTATAACAAAGGACATTCAATTTACATGTGAAATATTTCGAAATTTATTAGTTATCATTATATGTGTCCTATTTTAGAATTCTTAATCATGTAGAATGTAAGTTTGAAATTTTTTTCATCATTTTCCTTGATTTCCCTTAACATTTTTTAATACATGCCGTGTCCAAAACATCCTGATTGCCGAGTGAAAACTCGAATGTCTAATTCAACTTTGGTTTGGTTTTTGTTTTCAAAATGTTCTAGAGAGGTTCAACGGAAGTGAAGCAAGATGCAATGTGTTCAAATTTGTTTTAAAATCCACAATGCAATTTCCTTTTGTTATTGATAACCAAATCAACTAATGTTTAAGCAAAGATAGGGGGAGGGGGAGAAAATTAATGTCCGTTTATAGAACTTATCACCTCTAAGGTTCATGTTGCAAATGTCTGAAATGGGTGAGTACTCTTTGAAAAGGGATAGCAAGAATTCCTGCGTAAAAAGCATTTGCCTCGCTGCTGCACGGCATCTATAATGGCAAATTCATCAAACTATTTATATTCCTCGTCAGGTACATAGCGTCTTAGAGGAAAATGTTCATCTATGCACATGCCAATAATGACCAGAACATGCGCTAAATGTTCTTAAGAAATGGTTTCTACATAACTCAAATGACCTTGAAGGAACTTCGCCAAAGCAAACCATACCGAATGTATTGACATTCAAACAAAAGCAAAACACCACTAAACAGAAAAAAACCTCAACATTTTTTAAATAATCAAACGAGGACAATTTTAGCATTTCAAATGAAGATTTTTTTTTTGAACTTGTTCACAGTTGTCTAATGAGTTCAGGTTGATGAACCTATTTCAGTTGTACTAAATGATGTCTGCTACCATTTAAATGGTGGATAGTTGGAAAATATTCAAAACATGGTACTCGGAACGACTATACGTTGACTTTAGATGTGAACTTCTGTGGACATCACTAATGGCTTGTCCGAAGTACGAACCATAAAGGCATTGCACCTTAAAAGTATCTTTTCATTGCGTTTAACTGCTGTGAACAGAATACAATAATCATCTTTGCTAACCCAATTCACATATCCAAAGCACAATGCAAAGCTGCATTGAGCGACCAAACTACTAATAAGGTCTTATGTAGTATGCAAGCATGCACGCACGCAGGCACTGGGTTAGTTTGGCTTAACAATCCAATACAATAAAACGTAGTTTTGTACACATATTTACGTACGTGTGATATCTGCATATTGTGTTCTCGTATAAAAGTCGCACATGTATGATGTATAAATTCTATAGAGCAGACCGCATGTCGGCTGAAAGCTTGCGCAAGGCATAATAACGACTTGTTATAACATAGAATGCAACACTTGCCAGGAGTATATCGTCGGGCTTTTAAGTCATTCAAGTGTCAATCGAATCACAGGTTACATAAGATCCACGTCAAATATTGTTTATTTTTTATTTATATATGCAGACAGATATATAGTAGCATCACTAGTAAATCACCATGTTTGCAATTAATTTTACCGATTGATCCTTGAGGCGAATATCTCTGAAAAGGATGGATTTAAACTGTGACAGACCGATCGTTATTCGACGATTTGGTTTTGTAAACCTTTAAGTTTAGAACGTACTTCTTTGGTTTAGATTTAACGTAGACTATATTGATACTTCTGCAACATATTAGTAAAGCACTTAAAAGCGCACTTCCTTCAAATCCTGTTTTATTTTATCGGTTAAGAGGAAGCTAAAATTCAACTCTACTTTAAAAAAGCAAAACTATATGAGATGTTTATAACACTCAAAGTTTGCATCATCGGTATGCTTGGGTGTTTGTCGATGTTTCTGGCTATCCCTGGGCTTTAAATTTACTCATAGCATATTACATCAGGATAAAACCGGCCTGTTTCCAGTACAAACTTTATAAACTGAATAAGGCATTTATCGGTGGGAACACTGTTTTTCAACGACGACGTGCAGCTCTAGAACGCTTTAAAATTGTGAACTTCTAAGTGCGTTGATAGCCGATTCAGCAATATATGCTGTATCATTGACGTATTTTGAACCTTTCTTTATGAATTTTTTATGCCGAAAAAGTTCTCGCTATAAAAAGATGAATTGTGAACTGTAAATACCACCAGGAGTGATTTTTTCTCTTAAATTTTTGTCTTTGTCATTGTCTTAAAGTGAATATCGCACTGTAACTAATATAACTTCAAGTATTGATAGTAACACAATACCTTTCTGATCCATCCAAACACAGAGCATAGTATCCTTGCTGAAGCGATTTAGCCTTGGTGTTGAAGGACAGGCTCCGTCAGGTGAATACAACGATTTTTTAAGTTCAAGTTCTTCTTTAAGTCGGGGTCTTCAAAATAAATCCATTTTTTCATCAGCCGTCGCAATTTGATCCAAACATTATTTCCTTTCGAAGCGCCGAAGCAGCGTCTATCGATTTCATTGAACTTACCCTCGTAAATGGCATCATCCAATAACTTTTGCAATATCTCTTCTTCGCATTTTTGTGGTGCACCAGAGGGCTCACTGTCTTTCACATTGAAGCTACCACTTTTGAATAGTTGAAACCATGCCTCACATATCCTAACGGATGAAGCGTGTCCACCATATGTTTTTACCAACAATCGTTGCCTTTCAACAGCCCTTTTCTTTTGGTTAAACTAGCAAAGCAATGCATACTACAAATGCTCTTTTTCAGACACAAGATTTGACGTGATTGATCAATACGATAAAACAAACACGCTGGTTTTAGCGGACTCAACTTGTGAGTGTTTGTAGCTAAATGTCAGACGATCGAAATGGCATATGTGTCAAATTAATACGCTATGTACTTGTGTACAGTATCTTTTAGCAAAAATGGAAAAAACTTATGCATACACTTGGCAAGCTTTTTCACGTCAAATATTCTTATAGTAAATCCATGTTTCCTTCCCGGTAGCAACGTAAGGGTTCTACTCATTTTGTAATGTAAAATAATTCGATTTTTTTTTTAACGATTTTAATTTTATAGTACAGTGCTCCCAAAACTTTGTGTAGAAATTTTAAAGCGATTATATACCTAAAAAGTGCCATAGTTATTACGGCGGCTTCGCCAGTCTGAATTTCGAAGCGTCCTATCTGTTGAATAATTAAACATATTCCTTATGTTTTCTTTTTTTTTCAATCATAAATTAATAATTCGCTAAATCATTATGGAAACGTTGTAAAATGTACCATTTGTGTACAATCCTTTTTTTACTTTTATTGCTTACTTTTAGATTAAGGCAATAAACTTATCCTTTGATGAGGGAGTTATCTACTTTCTAAGGTCTCACAATGAAAAAATATTATAACAGTCAAAAATATGCGTATATTGAATTGAGCTACTTACTTCCACAAATTATCAATGAACTGCGCAATGTAGCTCACATGCTGTCCACCAGGTGCCGGTTCCTGGTGTTAATACCGTAAAAATGAAGCCACCAAGAATCGGAATCTAGATTTTTGCCGCTTTCAGCGCCTCTTTTGATGGTTTATTTCCATCTAAGCCTCCTTTGGGGAGTTGGAATGTGTTTCATCTGAAGGTATCAAAATAGCAAATTACGTGTGGATGCTTCAAAACATCCCTACAAAATGAGTCCAAGAATATCTGGTGCCTTAAGTTGTGTGTAGGTATTTGTTTTTGTGCACACTTTTTACATAATATTGATCCGCGTTTTCTGGGCCACACAGTAGGCCAAGTTACCATTATGATGCGTTTTATGACGTCTTGATATCAGAATCATTTTCGTCCGGATGAAGTTCCGATTATGATACCGTTTTATGACGTTTTGACAGTCACAATTGTCAACGCGATGCTCACATTTTGTCGCAACTATCAACGCGATGCTTTTTTCCTAATACGGAAGTTTTGAGTATTCTCTGACGGGAATTGACGTGTTCCACGAAGAACAAATCTTTTCAAATGGTAGTTGACAAGATTAAAATGCTTTAATTTCAAATGAAAAAGTCATAAATGATAATGCATATCATGGAACTTCACAAACTTTATTCAAAGTATGAATTGTAATTATTTAGTTTTTAGACAGACAGACATCTTCCTTCGCAACTGAGTGTTAACAATCTCTAAAAACCAAAAGATCGCATCTCGTTCTGTCTACTTCCTTAGGTAAACTGAACTTCATTTAGAATTGAAGCAAATCAATTATGTAACGCAGCGCTCCGATTCGCTTATTATTATGTTAGATAATCCTTTAATTTGGATAATCCCCTCAAACAAATAGTATATTGTTTTGTTCGGTGTCCTTGGGCTGAATTTCCTTCTTCAGTTAGCACAATTAAATCCTACTGACATAACTACTAACATATCCTTTCCACTGATAACATTTTTTATGTATATGTATCGTGATCAGTAAAAGGCAGACAAAAAGAAATTAATATTTATTTACGCACAAATACATACTCTCTCCACTTTAATTCGATCTACTATTTCACATTATTGCTAGCATTTAGGTTTATCAAATTTTCCATACACCAATAACGAAACAAATCATCCATAAAAACTTTCCATCGTATGAATAATATTATAGATTTTCTTTATTCCGCTCAAAGACTCGCACACTCCAGTTGTCCGTCTTTCACATATGACACACAGTCTAAAAATGCGTTTAATCAATACAAAAAAGGTGAAAATCCATGTCTCACTTTTATAAATGTTATTCTAAATGTTTTGTACAAATGTTATACCCCACACGTGGATGAGTGTGTGTAGATTAATTATGAAGCGGCAACTTGTGTGTCAATAAGATATTTAAAATAAACCAATTAATAAACAACATCGTATTTAAATATGAATAATGTCATTTTTCATGATTCAATTCCAAAGAAATCGATATAATATCACAACGTTGCATACTGAATGTGATATTAAAGTATTTATTGATTTTATGCACGCAATCGGTTTTTTGTGTTAATAGTAGCGTAAAGTCTGCAAATGTTTCACATATCTAATAATGTGTTATTATTTTACGAGATAATATTTGTTTGAATACCCAAATCTGAGAATCAGTCGTTTATATTTCCATTCATCAGCAAACTTGATAGAAATTATATGTATAACTCTGCAAAGTAAAGGATTCTCAAAATTATTAACACATATTGAACATATTCAGCATTGCTCTTTGTTTCGTAGGAAAATTGAACAGGTTGTCAACGATTTCTGAATAACGTATAACCAACCAAAAGATAAGCTCAGTAAAGTTAATCCTAAGAAAGTTTTGATGTATGCTATCAAATATGACGTTTATCTAGGATAAATTGCTCCTACAATAAAACCGACAAAAAACCATTGGCGTTTACTGAACTTAGGTCTCCAGGTCTTAGGTCTTATTTAAATTCTAAGTCTTAGGTCTGACAGGTTCAAGGTCTCATTTGCCGTCAATTCAGACAGAACCTTTACCAATCGATAAAGGATTTGAGGTTTAAAAAATGTTTTGAGTATATATTTATGAAAAATTTCCATAGAAGACAAATAGGATTTTCCCAAATTTTTGTGCATGCCTCGATGGTTGTATGTGTTAATCCAGGATCCCTTATCAGCAAAAAATTATTCATAATTGTTTTCTGGTAGCTGCCTACGCCTAAACACAACAACAACGCATGTATTTCAATAGAATTATATAATTTTAACCCTTTTATTTACACACCTAAGCTCTGAGGTATTTTTAAGGATTAAGGTAATGCCATAAACTAAAGAACAATTCTTTCTGCAAGCGAGTACCAGTTGGTGTTTGGGTATAATTCTAGAAAAATGGCGTGTTCAGCATAAACGCGGTAATTTTTACAATGGATTGGGAAAGATTAGATTCAGTCGAAACTGATAGAATAAAAAATTTGATGCTGTGTTGCCGATATTGTCTTTTTTCACCGTTTGGTTTATGGCAATAGAAAAACACTTATAAAGATAAAACATTAAAAAAGATCTTAGAGACTTGAAACAAAGTCTTGAACTTGAAAGAGTTGTTCGAATTGCAATGTCAAAAATTGAAGAAGAAAAAAATTTTGTGATGTCTCGTAACTCGACGAAAAATTGGAGGTGATAAGGGGTTGGAGTATGTAGTGTGGAATGGCGCGCAAAAAATTCGTAGATATTTATTCTAGAGTAGGGTATGGATTCGTAGGTTCCTAATTAATCAACACAAGATTTCGCATGATTTAAACAAGGGAAGATTAAGATATTGATTTCATTATTCGCTCCAAAAATAACTTAAGAAGTAGATTCGAAATTAGCCCGATATATGCAGAAAAAAAAGATGTTCATGGCATTCAACGTTTCTATAGCCTGTGAATACTTGAAAAGTTATTTTGTGTTTCGATCTTTTGTACCATGGTGCACAACGTCCTGGTCAATTGTCCAAGCAATGGTTGATTGATAGGAGAAAAGATCCTCTGAGTATATGTTCTGATCTGGTGCCTGAAGTCCATGTGAATCACTTAGTATGAAGAACTTATGTTAAATTCATGTTTATCTTCCTATTTTTTAAAATACTTTGCCAGCATAGACCTTTGTTTAATAAATATTTGGATTGCGAATGCCACTTTAAGCATTAAAAGCTTGTCGTTGGCACAAAACATTTCGTTAAGGTTTCTTTAATTCGCCGATTGCATCTACTCCTATTCCGGTGTATTTGCAGAACCTTTCCCGGATTTTTACTGATCTCCGATTCTTTCATTAACTTCAACGTCGTGAGAATCAAAAGGGGGAGGGGGCGCTATGGCAACTACAACTTTTTCTCTTTTTCGTTGCATCTGAAAAAGCTAGAATGAAAGGCTACGTTAAATGGTAAGCCGTTTTATTGTCATTTTGGCTCAATTCATCAGTCCTCCATAAGCCTGCCAGTCTTTGTCGGCGAGTTAATTTGATGAGGAGCTTGTTTGATTTTGATTGTTACTTCTATATCTAACATAAGAAAATATTACTGCCAAATTGTGCAGCATGACAGTGTACTCTAATCACTATACCTTGCAGACAAGTTGAGTTTTTTAAAATCTAAATAAATTAACATTAGTATTACCTTTTTTAATTTTCAAAGTGTCCTACGATTTAAGAAATATACTTCTCTTTATTCATTTTTTTGAAGCTTCATCTAGAAAAAAATTAAAGCAATCATCAACGAAAGAATTATTGTTTTACACTTCATTTACCACCAACCTATCATTTTGCAAAAAATCACATGCTCAAGTGACAGTTCGAGTTATTCCTAGAATTCTATTTATTTATTAAGGATACGTTCACCATATTTTCCATCAAAAGTTTGCTATGAAATAATTACTGCGAATTTGATTATAGGAAAGTCACTGCCGCCCATCAAAAAAATAGAACGAATACGCACATCAACAAGTACAACGAACATAATGTCATGTTTCACGTGTACTGCTTGTCAAAAAAACATAACGTTATCTTCATCAGAAATATACCGTTCAAGGATACGTACAATGATTAGATGCGTGCCCGTGTGCTACGTTTATATCATACAATTTAATTTGTCCTTGAGTCTTTTCTTCGACTTTTTTATCCTTTTTTTGGGGGGAATTCATTTTTCAAGCAAGGAATACTTGGAATTCGTTTTTCCTTTTGTCTTGTCCAAAATGAAATTCAGAAAGAACATCTTTAAGCAGCTTCATTTCATTGCCAAGGCAATAAAATACAAGCTTCCTTTTTTTCTGCACAATTTTCCACGAATTGTATGATCTATGTCGTTTAGCCTCCTCGGATGAATTTATGCTGGAAAGGCGGTTGTTTAAAAAAAAACAGTATTAGAAAACATGTTGGACGAATTAATTTTGTTATACCGATGATATTAAGAAAGCAATATTGTTAGGGTAACGAAAATGATCGAATAATTGAAGATGTGGTTAAAGTAAGGATTTGGTAATTTGGCATAATATGTTCCCGTGGAATCAGTTAGACGAAAGCACTCTACAGTTTGACGGCTGATTCTTAAAAATAATTAAATATTGGTCGCTGGGTTCTTACAGATGCAAAAATTATACGCTCCCACCAGTTCTCAATTTGGTTTTTTTTTTAGCTGGGAAATGTCATGTTGATTTTTTGATTCAATTTTAGAAAAGCCAACCCAAATCTTTGTTCGAGTTTCACATTCAGCTCTTAGGAATCTGAAGTTTGTATCGTTACAAACGCAATGGTTCGAATTCTTACACTATTTGAATTTTTCGGATAATTGGATGGAAATGTTTTTAATTTGTTGTAATAACTTTAGCTCCACTGACCCTCTAATAGTTCTGTATTTCAATCAAATTATCGACAAAAACCAAATGAATGAAAAGATTTCAATCTGCTGCATTTGCCGCCGTCCAAACTCCAGCGGCTTGGATCTTTGGCAGCTTTCAGCGAAAGTTTTTCAAAAGTTGATGATAATCTTGAATAAAATTGTAAGGTGTTTGTGCTTCATTTTCGAAATTTTTAACCCCAATAATTCTAAACATAATTTATCGATCAGCCTAATCGTCTTAAAGTGTTGCATAAAAACAATTCTTATGATGATAATTCAAAAATAGTCATTTTATCTGGGAGCATTAGTTCGATTGCAACTCCATAATCCCTTGATTCCGCATTGATTGATTGGTCTGCAGTTAACAATGAATCAGGCTCGAATTTTTAGAAAATTTTTGACTATCAATGGTAAGAATGCAAAACTAGCAGAGTGTAAGGAAGTCAAAGTTTCGAGGATACATTAAAATACAAATAAAATCCAATTTCCCAGAGCAATTTCCAAAAGTGTAAATACTCGAGACAGCTGAGTTTGTAACGATTGGTATTACCATACTATTAATAATACTATTGGTAATACCAATAGTATTATTGGTAAAAAGGTTGGTGTTACTGATCTTGTTCCCAAATGTGCTTGTTGAGTTTGCTTATTATTTATAGAATTCGAACTCCAAAAAAACGGTACAACCCACAAACTCTTTAATAGCAAACTATTGTCTTCCATTGCTGCCGATAATATATCAATGTGTGTCGTTTTTAGAAGCTGTGATACAAACTAAGACGCAATCCAGAGGATTCCAATTTTTTATTTTAAACACTCGTTGTCTCCAAGTCGAATGTGAACTATATTCATTGGTGTAATAGATGACCATTTGTGACCACCTTTTTCCCAGAGAAAAATCATCGGATTTCTTATATGTCGGTAGCCTTTGTTCAATGTGAACATATTACCATCAGTCGCGTAAGAAAAGGATCATCTTAGACTGGGTAGAAGCTGTAACTCATGCGATCACGCATATGAATTTATGGCAGGATTTCGGAATATACGTCATCTTTTTGGAAAAATGAAATACTGATCTACGGATAGTCAAAGCAATCGATATAATAATTGATGAGTTATTCTGTTTTTTAATGATGTCACAAGACAGCAGCATATGCAATATGTATATTCCCCATTTTCATTATCAGCAACATCTTCCCACAAGAAAGGAATGTCTACTAACAACGCAAAAAAAATCTAGAATCTTTGTCCAAATGCCTTTACAAACCAGCGCACTACTGTCCTTAATTTTTTGATTTTCCATTTAAAAATGCTATTTTTGTTTTCATTTTGACAGATATATATTTCGGGAGTAAGTTGCTCACATCTTCAAAATTCTTCTTCTGTCAAAATTAAATCAAAAACAGTATTTTGAAATGGAAAATCAAAAAATAAAGCATAGTTTGGACACGCTAAACAGACGAAAATACACACAGTGCAGCGCTCTGCGTTGATCCTAAGTATATTTTTTTTTCGAATTTTGGCGGTGCATTCATGTAACTATATAATTTATTTTTATTAGCATTTGTTTATTTGATATTTAAAACTGCTGGTTTATGTGACTGTCATGCTATATTTC
Organism: Stratiomys singularior; assembly: GCA_954870665.1. Lineage (NCBI taxonomy): Eukaryota > Metazoa > Arthropoda > Insecta > Diptera > Stratiomyidae > Stratiomys > Stratiomys singularior. Next base: position 35,546,711 of record OX940879.1, read on the forward strand.
ATCTGCCTATATTATTATTGTTAAGTAACATCTAATTAAAAGCATGATCTTTAGCATTTTTCTATAAAATTTTAATTTCATTTTTAATATTTTCTCATAATTTCTGACTGAAACGGCCAATTCTCATCAATCTGAACTTGTAGCGCAACCTATAAAATATCTCGAAGTCAACAATTCAGATACATGCGCTTACTATGAGACATCTCTTGGTTGGCAGTGAATGTGTTAGATGATTGCATCAAAATTATTGCATTATTATTACAAGAAGCAACACAAAATAAAACCTTCTACATGCTTAGACTTTAAACCCAAGACAAACTAATCTTCAACCGTGAACGCAATTCATTTCATGTGAACTCATGCATTACAATAAAAAAAATTCTCTGAAACCTAAACAAATCTCCTCTAAATACAAACCCAACTACAAGATTTGATTTGAATCGCAAACAATTAAAAGAAGAGGAAACTGGTAGTGAAGTTAATTTGAACAATAACTAAAATTCTCACTCTTCTAACATCATTGCGGTAATCACATGTGTGTGTAATATTTTCCTCCTGGCTTATTTTTTTGTCAAAGCAATGCGATCCGTTAGGTACAACCACTGAGTATGTCTTATGTGTACTCTATAAAACACGAACTTTGAGCAAGCTTTAACTATACATATATGCTGAGATACATTACGTTATCATGCGTTTTCATCATGTTCTTTCTGGTTGGAAATGGAGGTCTTGCGAATTTTTTATTTTTTGTTAATGGTAAGATTTATTCACCCATAATGCACTTTGAGACAGGCGCGACTTTATTCCGACCTTCTGATTCCGACTCGCGATTTCAATGACGAAATTGTGTACGATATTGTGGAATGTTAGGTGAAAATGTGTGGATATATTTTATTTGAGTATGAATGAATTTTATGTATAATAAATCTGCATTAACTAACATTAAACTCAATGGAATTATTCATGCAATCTTTCCAACTTAACGGTTTGAAACGCGTACAGGGTAAAGCATAAGCTCGTCAAAGTCGACGAATTATTTATGTTAAATTTTTTGTTTTATTTAACTGGTGATTTGTCTATCCTTTATTTTATATTTGATTAATATTCAGCTTTTCTGGAATTATTTAGTTATTTTTAATCCTCAAGAAATCTTTCTACGCCTTTAAAAAAAATTATAAATTAGTATTTATTTTCGAAAGAATTAAAATATCATTTTGAAATAATCAACATATGTTAATTGGTCATAGTAAAGTCCAATTTTTTCTCTGGTTCTATTTGAGACGTACATTTCAAATGTCATCCCATGGGTCGAAAATCCTGAGTATTTTTATATGTCAATGTTCCATGATAAAATGTGGCCACACTTCGTCCTTCATTTGTGATCTAAATGAACCCTCTGCAGAGCCGGATTAAACTGTTGCACAACCACAACATGCGTTTCAAAGGTGTAATTGATTTTGAAGATGAATAATATGATATATAACATCAACGCAATGTGCTTTAAGCTCAAACTTCGAAACATTCGTACCTTTCACAAAATTTTACGTCTTTTGCCTTAACACATTAATAAATAATTATAATAATATGATGTAAACGAAGGCAAAAATAAAAATGATCTTGCAAAAAAGTAAATACACCGAATTGGACAACGGCATACGGAAATGTTTGAGAGATTCACTTAAATTATGAAATTAGCCGTTCCTGTTCAGAAGTGTGGCAATCTGCGATATATTTTTGTTTTCTACTTATTGAAAGTAGGGTTTTTGTTTCCTGCATTCTATTTTGTTCACATTGCCCCGATATTTACTTTCTAATTTTCTGCCTAGCAAAAACTGACACAAGCTCTGATAAACACGAGCAGTATGCTTACGATAAATGCTTAAAAATAACAATTTCCACCCGTTGGCTACCATTTCTCTCATTCGGAGTTACATCAATATTGTAATATAAAAGAAATAATTGAACCAATTCTTAGAGAAAGTTGAGTGCCGAGTATCCTCAATAGAGCACAAAACTCAGAAAAACGATCCTCTCGATGACTCATAATAAAACTTAAATGGAAATTTGTAAATCATTCTTAAAGATGAAAGTTTTGAGGATATATCCTTTCGAAGTATGGTTCGAAAAAGTACGAAGTTTATTTTTTTGGAAAATTTTGATGCTCAAGGGTAGAAAGACTCCTTTGAAATTTGTTTGATATGTTTTCACATGTTTAAAATCAAGATGTTGCAACTATGCAAAGTTCAGGCGTCATACGGCTTCTCTTTTTATTAAGCCAAAACATTATATGTTTTATTATCTAGTTGTGCTACTGTGAAAGCTTCGAATTGAAAAGCTAAAAGAACAAAAATTTTATTATAATCAGCAGAAGGTGGCCTTATTCTAGGTTCTACTGGTCGTAGAAAACTTTCTTCTTGTATAATAATTACTTTAGCATTTTACACGCATCTTTTATCTCTTGTGTTACAAAACTTTTTTTAACAATTGAAAAGTTAACAAAATGAAAAAAAGGTTTGCGACGATAGCCACTGTGAGATTGAATAACATATTGAATGTTTAGCTTAATCCGGACAGTTTATTTGTGCCATGCAGAAAGTACTTGAAATAAATACGTTTAAAGTTATTTTTCGAGAGACAAAATGAAAACATGCGCTAACAATTAATTTTCATACAGAGTTTGCCATCGATATTTACGATGAAAATTAATTTGCAACGATACAGAAACCCTGTTGTAATCTCAACTTCTTCTTTGCTTTATGCTTGCATTTAATTCTGACAAGTTCTAGTTTATAAGAAGCAGTTCTACTCTTTTGAATCATTTGTCAACTGGTATTCAGCTTTATATTTCCGCCGCGCCCGACTATCTCAGCGATTTTCCCTGCTTGTGGATCCATGGTTCTAGTGATTATTGAAACTACACCCAAAATAGATGAAAAGCCACATTTAGTCCAAAATCAATCACCAGATACCGACAGGTCCTTGACGTTTTTTTTTATTTTTGCGAAGAACTTTGACCCTGTTGGCGACGGCCGGTGTCGCAATTTTCTTATTGTTTTACCGAAATATGGTATATAAAACCCATTAAAATTTTATCGACAGTACGCAGCTGCATTTCTGCGGACAATGGATTCATATGTAAGACCGAATAATCGCTCGCCGCTTTTTTTTAAACGGCGGCAATCCTTTTAATCCGTTAACATCATCATGAAATTTTGACAGCATATTCTCCAAATCAGATCGAAAAATCGATTTTCTGGAAATGCTAGACCGTCGGGTTACCTTACTTTAACCGAGAGTGGCCTGCAAACATTTCACAAAACAACATTTTCATCAAACATGAAGTTTGATACAGATAAAAAGTTAGAAATTTCTTATGTCAGTTGTGCGTTGCTTCACAATGCATTAAAAATGGCGATGAAGCATAATGAACGGCCAATAATAAGCATTCTACATGTGCTGATCACTGCAATTAATTCTGATTAAAACCTACTTTTAATACGGGCCACACGAACACATAACGATGAATTTTGACACGACTTAGTTGTATCCCTAACGTTTCAGCCCCCTTACAGTCAAAGAAGCTCTTCACTTTCGGTTGGAAACACAATAAGTTGGTGTGTGCTGCTACTTCTAGAACAAACTTCTATCAGGGTTCTTAAAGTCATTTATCTGAAGATTTTAAGTCATTTATCTGAAGCAAATATAGGTGGATACCCTTTGTCTTTCTTTCTTAAATGCTGGTAAGACCAAGCCATTGCCCAGGTGGACTCCTTGTCAAATCAACCTTCTCGTGTGTATTTAGTCTTGAAATAAGGTGTCTTAAATACACTTTAATATGTCAACTTCTCTAGAGTATCCTCGATTATTATTCCCGTTTTTGATCCTATGTAGAAAGATTCTTGGAATAAAATTAGGGCCAAATTTTCACACACAATTCAAACCGGTGCGTAATCATTCGTGGCAATATAATGCAAATTGAATTTGTCGACAGTAGTTGGAATTTCTCCGGCATAATATGTGAAAAATTTTTTCTCAATATATGAACTGTTACCTCGTAAATCATCTGACTATTTTGCATCTGTATTCTAACCCGATTTAAATAAATAACCAGGAAGTAAGAAAACTGACGTATTTTATTTGCGCTCTGCTAATCAACAAGAAAATTTGCTGCGTACTAAAAAAATATCAATTCATATGACCACCTTTTTGCTTCTTGCGAATAGTCTTAAATCTTCTTTGTCGGAGAAACCTATAAAAAATGATGTGACTAACTTTCGTTCGTCGTAAGAATATAAAACATTTGCAAAATAATATTCATTTTCCCTCAAATTCTCAGAATATATAGCAATTGTGCTATATACATGTTTTATTTATGTCTCATAAATTCCAATTATTCCCATTAGCACACATGCATGCAGTGAAAATCAGAAAAGTTGTATAAATATTTCAGATGATCGTAGTGCCAATAGACGTTTGCAAATGATTGCTGTATCAACACAAACAAATGCCTCCGTCTTCAAAATTAATTTCTTCTTCTTAAATTTTTATTTAGAAAAAAAAAATAAACAACTTTCTAATAATACATTTCCTTAACACTGAAACATTTCCTCTTTGTTTTGCAAAAAATAGAGTAGGCAAATTATTGTATATTCCCAAGCGATAAACAAAAAGAAATATTAGAGTAGAAAAAGTGAACGCAAAAATATGGGGCAAGTGAATAAACTTATAGATTATAGATACGTGGCGCGAATTTAATCAAAATGAAACACTTTTGGCATGAACACGTGATATAGAATACAATTTTTTGGCTAATGTTCAATCAACTTGCTTCTGGATCACCTCTTCACCCCACCAACGAATGGAATTATAAAAGTATTTTCCATATAATTTGGGTTGACTATCAAAACTACGACTAAACTACATTCTTTTCGTCATGCATGTATGATTTACATACTTGCTGTTGTTGACAAATTGTACGATATGGCGTACACACTTGCTTATTAACGTTTTATCAAAATAAATAGTGAGACGAGTCATAAGCCTATATAAGGGTAGCCGCTAATCAGAGGATCTGTGTTGGTCAGATTTGATACCACGTGTTTTGAATTCAACTTAAAAATGCAATGAAAATTTATGGTTGAATAAGTTGGGCGGAAGTATTATGGCCTACCAGTAATATCAATCGCCATTGCCACGTTTCTATCGCAACCCGATCCTCTTTATCAGTTGAATTTGCTTTTATTTGTTGCTTAATTTTGTAAAAAGATCTTTATCTGCTTACTAAAATACATTTACTGCGTTACTTGTTTTCAGGTATTTAATATGAATTTAGGGTTTACATCTTTGAAACTCAACGCAAGTTCAGTTTTTCGTTTACGAATTCGACAAACTTAATAATCAAAAAATTATTTGTAAGTGTTAAGTTTTATAAGGCCAAATGGTTTTAATATAAATGGTAAAATTTCATTAAAGAATTGCATAAGCATAGTGTACCTGAAAACGATGAAAATGTTTCATTCATCAATTTCTTTGAGATGAAAATTTTCATTCGTAAATGTTTTTAAGAAATTTACCTGTAATAATAATACCCCTTGAAAATTTCCACCCTTCATCCTTTCATCAATATTGAATAAAATCGAAATTTTATTCGAAAATCTAATAAAATTTGGTTATATTTATATTAGGCCGCCCCATAAGTTTCTGCCTTTTTTCAATGTCTAACAAAGCCTTAACATGCCCTCTTACCAAAACTTGCAAAATATTCATCTAAATGTGTTTTTATTTGGCTTAGAAGAATTTGCATGCAAGGATAGAAACAAGTAATAATCTCATAGAGCTAGGTCTGGGAAGTACTCAGCGTCCAAACGTCCCAAACAAACTATAATCATTTTTTGCCGTATGGTCAACAAAACATTCGATCTTGCCTTGTGGTGATGGAATAGGACGCCTCGTTCGCCCATTCTCGCCGTTTTTCTGTTATGATGTTCACCTTTCCAGACCTACCAAATGCATAAAAGAACCTTCTTCAGATGAAGTCCAGACTTGGCGACAGTTGTAGGTCTATTTTCTTTAGGCCAAGTGTATAATAATGCCCATCTTGATTAAAAACCAGGTTTCGTTTCCAGTGAGGAGATGCTTTAAGAAAGGATTTAGTCCTTGAAGAAGCAAATCAAATGTAGAAACGCGGCTCATAAGACTGGGCACCGCCAACAGGTCATCCTTTATCTAAAAATTGTCAATTCTAAAGTTCTAAACTAATCGCAGACGGCCCTAATAATTGTACTACTATTCCCGTAAACGCACAATCGGTCAGAATGTCCAAAATGCTGGATAAAATCTAAATCCTTATATTTTTTGCAACTTTTTGACCGGAAATGATAAAATATGCAATTTTAGGTAAAAGTTAGATCAACTTAAAAGAAAAACTTAAATTTTATTGTCTTAAAGGGAGGTTCTTTCAAATTTTTTTGAAAAAATCGTTTTTTTTTTTTTATTATTGCATTTTGTCGTCCAAGGTCCACAGACACGAAAAAATCGAATTTCAATGTTCTCGGAATTCAATTTCCATGTTTTTCAATCCTTTGAAAAAATTTTGATCGCGAAAATTTGACGTTTTCTTCCATTTAATTGTTTACAACAATGCAGGGTCACAATATATCGTAAAAATGAGACCAGATTCTGAAAGGGCATAAAATTTCACTTCAAAAAAATCTTGGCTCGATTTTTTTCGAACGTTTCTCAGTATTTATTTCCTGGCTAAATGTTTCGTACAAAAAATGTCATTTTCGGAGCTGTGCTATCTTTCAACGCGTTTTTCTCGGAACCACGTTTTCCATCTGAATTTCAAGGATATCTTTTGATCTATTGTTCTGATTTCCTTAATCTAAAGCATGTTTGAAAGGTGATCATTTATTGTATGGCTTATATCTAAAACGAGCATAAGTCATTATTAAATTGTTATTTATAATTAAGGTTTAATAACAAAAAAAAGTGGCAAAAAAAATTTTTTTTTCGAGCGTTTATATTTCATTCAATTTTTGGTCAAGAAACATTATAGTAAGGTATAAGCCATAGAAAATTTCATCTACTTTCATTTAAAAAACCCTTTTTCATTTCGGATTACTACAAGGGATTGTACGCTTGAAATTCGGAGACGAGATTTTTCAGGCAGTGATCGACAAAAGCCGCCATTGTTCAGCCGCTATTTTGAATTTTGTTACAAAAAATATATCATATTATTGTATAATAAATAATCAAGTCAACCGTCAAAACCGGATGTTTCTATGTTTTGGCCAAATTTGAAAGAACCTCCCCTTAAATTGAAAAACGTAAATATTTCCAATTTAATAAAATCTCGTCAAAAAAATAGCAAAATATTTCTTAGTTTTTCTCATCACTTTCTTGTCATAACTTTCCACAATTTGTAGCTCAGGTAGTACCTGAAGAGCAGCTGGCATTAAAGATGTTTTTTTTTTTAAGATGTTGCATTTTTAGGCAACGGTCTTATGCTGGAGATACAAAGATACAGAAACTACTCCTAAAAACTGAAAATAGGAAGTATCAAGTTTTCAACACTTTTCTATCCATGCGCAAAGTATTTAATGCACACTTTCTGGAATGTTACACCATATACACATAATTTATTGTTTCAAATGTACCCAGTGGAAAGTGTATGAAAAATGATTGAAAATTATTTTGAAAACTATTATCCCAGCTGATTTTAGAAATGTTTGTAGAACACTCTTGCGGTGTTGAACTTATTCGTAATTCCACTTCAACCTGGACTAACAATCCCATTTCTTTTCGGAATTCTTCTTGAATACGCTTCTTCCTTGCTTTGACAATTTCCTTTGTTTGACTCCTCTTGCTTGCCACTTGTTAAGCCACAGCCGACTCCAACCGATAAAAACCATATAAGCAACATTGCAAATGCATCAATGCAACGTAGCACGTCCAAACTGAAAAGGAGTAACGTCAAAAGTCTTTACCTTCACTTTTTCAGTATCTTCTTTGGAGTTGCTTGACAAATATAACTCACCTGGGATGACGATGTTTCAGAAACTTTATTACAGACTTTGCCATCTATTATTGTAAGTTGCAGTTTGTGAGAAACAGTAACCCCAGCATTGTTTGTTGTCAATGCATCAAATAAACTTAGTGAATCTATTTGGTCTTTGACGTAAATAACTTCTTTTATATACACTCGGTATAGCGATTTTCCAACACTTCGATGCCCTTTCTGTAATACGAAACATCCAAGCGTTCGAAATACGCATCGGTTTCGCGATGACTTCCTCCTTCGATCTGAATCTCTTTCCCTAGAGCCACCGCTTGAGGTTATGAACAGATTATAGTCGATGGAGGCAAAGTTTGGAAAACACAGTCGGTAAGCAGCCATTTGAATTATAATTCGTCCTTTTTGGACATTGCTTTCAAGAACGAGTGTGAAAGAGAGCTGGGTTTTTTGTCGACGGTCAGCAAACGCGGCTAAGATCACGCTAATAACCTTTTCATCTTCAAAATATCTTACATAGTGTATCTTGCCCTTTCTTTTGATATGCTCACTCCTGTAATTTCACTTAACGATTATTCAGGACGATTTGATGCACTTTCTTTACGATTTCCCGCATCGTAGCCTCTTTTGACCTTTAAGAACGAAGTGCGTCTTCGATGCTTTTACGACCCATTTTAAATTCACTAAACCACCGATGAACTATAGTTCTCAAAGAGCAGATGCGGGATAACATTTCTGTAATCATTGCAATAATTTTTCAGAAATTTTTCTCATCAAAAAATAATGTTTAATCAAGACGCGGTTTTTCTGTTTTTCCATTTTTTTTTACGAAGGCGAAATTAGTGTCACTCAAACGATTGTAGCTCGTAGACGAATAATCGTAATGTTATGAAACATTACATAAACTAATGACAGGTAAGCCTCTATGGAATTGTTTCCATCTATTGAAAAATCGCGAGACATTTCAGCCCATGTCGTATCACAATACTTGATACTAACAAGAAATAGCCTTTCCCAAATGGTACTTGCACGTACATGTGATACGCAAAGACTAAAAGTTCCATTGTTATATTCCTCAAACAGTGCGCTACGCATGTTAACATTCCTTCTCCTTCACATTCCTTCACATTCCACTCCTGTTCAATCCTCCTCCTCACTCGTTCGCTCTCTCCTGTCGCATCATGAGACTAGATCTCAAGTCGATGTATGCTAACGTCATGTGTAAATCAATTTTTAAAACGCGACTGATACTTTCAAAAAATGGGTATAGGTCAGGTTTTCGCTTACTCTGGCTCACTGTGAAACGGTGGAAATCTCATTTGCAGTTTGCATGAAGCATAACATGCCCATAACAACAACATGGTGAAGCACAAAATGCTTTTTTAAGCTCTCCATATTGAACTCCGCAAAAAAATTTTTTAAAAGAGACTGTTAGCAACGAAATTTTCTTTTAAAGAACTCTGAAATGACTGAAAATTATGCTATAGGCGACTAAGAGATAGGCGAACAGGCGTCAAAAACTCAGATAATGAAAATAGCTTTTCATGTGTTGATGACAATCCTTTGATAATCAGAGATCATTGGAAACCAGAGTTTTTGTATAAAATCTTACTACTCGTACTAATTAGAACTACTGCAAGAAGACGTCAACTACTCGTTAGTTGATCCGATCTGATCCTTTTCAGAAACGTTACAAAATCGAAATGAGAAACAATTCGTGAATCTTTTTGATCGGTTGTCATGGATTCAGTGACATTGTTCCTGGAACGATTCCTCCAAGCACCAAAAATAAAACTTCCCCAGCCGGAACAATCCCTTCATAGAACACAACGTGGGAGACTAAAACGCAGAGAAATCGTTGCCCATGTCGCGTTTTGAACATTGTTTCCATTATCACATAAAAATTTTTTGAGCCTATCTAGAAACTCTTCCTTGCGTCCACTTAAAAATGTTTTGAGTTTATCACTAAAAAAACTCGCCCTGGTGCCCGTGCTAGACACATTTTTAAGTCAAGAACACTTAACCGCGTGTCTCAATACCCTGAAAACAAATTCAACAACAAAGGGCATAAAGATGTATTTATTTATAAGCATTTCATTTTCTCCTTTTCCGTTGAAAAATATCGGTTGTTAACTTTTTAAATATATTTTTCGTTCCGTACGACTTACATTATTTAGGAACATATCGCTTTAAGGTGAATCATTTTAAACATGTGTTTCATATGTTGATGAGATTTTTCCAAAAGTTTTCGGAAGACAAAGACGCTAAGACGGAAAAAAATAATTCAAAATCTTTGGATATGTTAACAATCTCAAAATATACTGCATGAATTAAAAATACCTCGTACGGAAAGCAGAATATGGCGGAAGGCACTGTTTGAGTTGACAAATAATACAGCAAAGCTCAAAGTTTATCATCACATAAAGTAGGGGAGCATATGAAGCCAAAAAAATCCATGGAAAAACTTAACAATTCCGAAACAACACAAAAATAAGTTTTTAATATAACAAAATTAAAAAACGAACAAGCCACAAATCTTTTTAATGATGTTTCATCGCCAACACATCACCTTTTAACTCTTTCCGTCGGTCATAGATTGGTTCTCTTTTTTCTTTCTTTGCCTTTTTTAATTTGAAGCGCAAAAAGATTTCTTGGCAATTCACCAAAAATGTAAATCGGCGGAAGTTTTCTTGAGATTGGGGCTGAGTCTTACTAAATAAAGCGTAGCTATACATAGCCGCGGAGATATTTGAATGAATATTGTACTAAGTGTGAGAGCAAGAAACCAGTAAAAAGACAATTTATTTAGTTGTGCTTGCATTAAGATTTATTTTATTACCTTTTTTTTACATGTTTTCATGAAACTCACACATGCTGCTGCTGCTGATGAAGACGTTGCCTTGAATATAATGGAAAGGTCTTTCGTTATTTTTGGGATTGAAGATTTGTTTCTTAGTACTGTGTAAGCTTTTGTGTTTGTATGTGTATCTCAATGAGGAAATGTAATATTTCTAATCTAATTGGTAATGTATCTTGTTGTTTAAAAAGCGAATGTTTAATTGGATTAGTAGGGCGAGTGCAAAGGTGTGTTGATTCGGTGAGATTAGATACGGTAAATGGCTGTAAATGATACTTTCCCCGAATAATTCTCTACGCGGTGTTTTTCTTTTTGCATAAAGTGTAAAATTTGAGAAAATTTTTCATGTCTAAGTGCAAATTTGATTTTAGAAAATAGTACATTAGTGTGAGTGGAAGTTAAAACGAAACCCAGACAATAATGATCAAAATGAATAATGAACAAAATCAGAAACCCTGATGGATTCAACCTTACCTCCTGAAATATAATTTATTTTTACGGTTTCAGATCACATTAAACATAACAGAGTTGGAGAAGAACTTTTCGGTAAAGATATGCGTCTATTGGTTTAAAATAAAGCCCACAATTTAATCCCAAATACGACGATCAGAACAACGACACTTTTTCACTCTAAAATACTACTCGTTTCAACAAAGGCGTTGAAACAGAGAATTGGAATAATGTCAATAATATTACAAAATATGGCATTAAGAGCTCTTTTCTTAGCATCATTTAGTTAATTCGCTAAATCGAATTCAAACAGACTATGAAAAAAAAAATTAAGTTCTATCAAAATACAAAATATCAAATGTAACACTAGAAGGTGTCTGAAGTTTGCATCTTTGCAAATGCAACGCAGTACATTTTTCCCCCTTTTTCTTTTTAGAATATTATTAAAGCATTAGTCTCATGTTTCGGCCAAATTAGGAAGGTTTTTTTGTGATGTTTTAAAATTAAGTTTGTTTTAAATTTACTTAGTTATAGTTACAAGTTAGTTTTTACTTAGTTGTGATTCGACTCAAAAACTTGATTTTTTGTATTCTTCGTAATGTTTTTTGGATGCTGTGATTCGGGCATTGAGTTGATTTTCGTTCAGTTGATATAGGACCAATTTTCCAAGTTTTCGAATCTTTCGCATTGCATGTAAACGATCAGAAATGGTCGATCGAGCGACACCTAACTCCAAAGCAAGTTCATTTTGCGTTCGATACGAACTTTCTTCCAATAATGCTTGCAATTCTGCATCTTCAAATTTATTTGGCTGTGTCTTCCAAGGCAAAATCACCACTTCGAAAGCGTGCAAATCATTGTTCATAAGTTTTTGAGTTGGAGCAACCAACAATCGATAACTTTCAGCAGCGTTTTTCTTCAAACGAAAGAAGGTTATTAAACTTACCCGCGTAACAACTTTTTCAGGCACAAAATTCGACATTTTCGAAGCAAAAAACTGCTGTTTACGCTTTTTCGTTCAATGATAAAGTGAGAGTTAATGACAGGTATTTACCCTCTAAAATACCATATAAGTTATGATAGTCACAAATCATATGTTCAATGTGCGCCAGCTGTTATCTAAATCGACATTATTTACCGACACTCCCAATATTATTATTTTAATTTTGCTCAATAAAGTTCACAGCTTCAATTTCAGATGAGTTTGTGGCCCAGGTAATTCATGCACAAAGAGTTATCTCACATGAAAATTAGTATTGTACATGCTTTTGGTTCTGTCCCGAACTAGAATTATACGATTTTATTTTTAAAATTACAAAATGGTGAACTTTTCAAAAAAAAAAAAATCAAAAACTTTTTGTATAAAAACTAGTTAGAAAAGATTAATATTCATTAAAAATGAATGATTCTAGTTCCAGACAGAGCCAGAACATATTAAAATTCCAGTCCAATCGATTGAGTAGTTTTTTTTTCTAAATCACCTGCGCCGCACATAGAATCGTCGATTAAATTTGATAGTTTTCAAATGAAAAAATATAATCATTACATTAATCGGCAATGCCTGGTGCATACAATCATTCTTTCTCCTCTTCGTATGCATCATTTTTTTCAACTTTTTCAGCCTTGCCTTCCTGAAGCATCTGAAGTCACCTGTTCCGCCTTGAAGAACCACTGCCTGTTGTACTTCTGTGTGCATTCCATAGATTTGGGACGAATTTTACGCCAACAGCTCCCATTATTTTTAAAAACAGGCATATATCCTTCATTAAATATCCCGGCAGTAGTTGAAGTTGCTATCTCCAATGTTTTTTGTTTTTTTTTTTTGCCAACAAAAATATGTTTTGGTGCAAAAATTCAAACGCAGTGGTTAAAACTCTCATTGGTATTGTGTATTTTTCCCAAGCGGAGGGGGGAGATTTTTTGAAAATTGTATATCGCCATCACAAAGTTTACACTATATTATTGATTGTAACGCTGTAAATACTGAACTTAAACTTAGAACATTATAACCGAAATTTGCATCGCAAGCCGGTTCAAAATCACTTGAATCTCTGAGTTTGTTAACCGAAGACTCTGAAACTTGGTCACTTACTACTAATTTTAGTTTTTTTTTTTGTTTTTGTTTTATTCATTTTCTGATTTGACTCGAGATTCATTTATCAAATAACGGTTTGATTAATAAATTTCTTTGACATACTTGTGTGCTTCAAAAACAAGTTTAACCACGTGTGCATTTATGAAAGTATTCGTGCTTTGACACTTACAATATAAGAGTAAAAAGTGAAGACTTTTTCAGCTGCCGCTCACCGTTTAACGAACAACTCGACGCGCATTCGTATATATGTTATAACTTACTAAATTTTATAGCTACCGGTGTGAAATTGTCACACGATACTTCTCATGCATTATTCTTTCAAAATAAGTGATAATAAAAAATTGATTTTTTGAAGTTTGAACATGAGACTAACACCTTAAATTGAAAAAAGGACCTAGTAAAAATTTCAAAAGTCCGAAAACTTCAAATATGCAAACAAAATTTCCCAAAATTTTAAGTGAAATAATCCAAAAAGCATTCAAAAAATGTCAAAATTAAAGATCGTCGCGTTTGCAACAATGAAAACCTCAGAGATCTACACTAGAAAGGGTTGCACATTTCAATGTCGAAAGGACTGCGTGTAACAAAAGAACAGACCTTTGTTATTTAATAAAAGTGTGACAGGCACTCCTTTGAAACCCTAAGTATCAATTAAATCAGTTTCAATGACAGAACTTGATGAGACTGATAGTCATTGCTGGAGTCTCTGAATCTGAATGCCCCTATTGAATTCAACGCGATGCTTTAAAGAAGAAAATAAAGGATAAAAAGGTACTGCATAGTGCTCGTTGCCTGAATCTGACTAGTACCGGGAATTGATTTTTATCTATGTATCACAACAGTCGCATAGTACACAAGATATTCAAGGAACCATTCACAGCGAAGTGTAACTTATAATCAAAGGATGAGCTTTGAAATTTGTGGAATTTATTCACAGGTTCCCTGTCCAATGTACATACGCAGCAGCACAGGATGCATTTTTAGTACTAACCATACCAAGTCCATATACCCTATATGAGCAAATTTATAGGTGATTTTTAGAGCACTTATGAAATAACCGCAGTGGAAATTCATTTTTTCGTTATGCTCATAAATGATGCATGATGACTTGGAATGACGGATACAAAATTGCTTCATGTATCATCTTCAATACATTGGAGAGGACCTCTGTTTAACTGAACTATATTTATAGTTCTATATAGAAATAGTTCTACTATAGGAATAATAATTTAATTAATTAATAGTAAGTTTAATAACCACACATTTACAAGTAAAGCTTATCAACGATTAATGTTTTGTGGAATTTACGTCTTAATTAAGATTTCTGTCCAAAGACTTCCTGTTTACTTATCTAAATTTAGAAATTTAGAAATTTACGATCTTAATTATTGATTCATTTATGAATTTTTAATTATTGTTATTGGAATTTATATGGTGTCCAGACAGAAAAAAAATTAAATAAATATATTTAAAAGTAATTAGTAATCTCAATAAATATTCTGACTTCATGTGTATAATTGTAATAAATATCTCATACAAAAAAGGATTCCATGAGCTTAAAGTCACAATTGTATACGTATGTCATGATAGCACTAAACTAAACTAAACTTACTTTACTAATAATAAACGTTTTGATTAATTTGAAAGTTTAACGCATGATGGAATTTATAAATTTCAAATTTCAGTCGTTTCAACAATTTATTCATAAAACCCACGTTGTCTGAATATCGTTCTATTGCTAAATGTTCTGTCTAAAGTTCTGTGATAAAAACTTCGTAAAATTAAAAAATTTTCAATTGTCAATCGTACACATGCGTGGAATCAAACTTACCAAATGAACCTACAGGGAACTTGACCAACCAAGTGTCATACTTGTGCTATTAAAATTACAAAAAGAATTGGATTCAATAAAAATAACGCTTATAACATTTTTTTCTTTCTGTTCACTTCAGATGGGAGACGTTGATCCGGAAACTCTTCTCGAATGGCTCTCGATGGGACAAGGAGACGAACGGGACATGCAGCTTATTGCTTTAGAGCAATTGTGCATGCTCCTGTTGATGTCGGACAATGTTGATAGATGTTTTGAAATGTAAGTACCATATTTTGATTTCAAATAGAAATTAATATAACGCGAACAACATAATTACAAATTTGGCGCTTAGTATTTGGACCAGAGGGAATTCAAAAAAATTATTTCAAAATTACTGTAAGATGCTGTGCATCTTATATATCATAAGAAATTTTTCTAACTTTACGTGCATATTTAAATTAAAATACAAAGGGTTGCAATAAGCATACATCCTTGTGAATGACGATTTAGATTTTGATTTGACTTATTCATAGTTTTATGCACATGGAAAAGTTACTGTAGAACTCACCTCCTATCCCGCAGATCCTAAATTCCAGCAGTTTTTTGCTGACGCTTGAATTTATATTTTTAACTAACAAAGCGCCTACCACGGCATATTAATTTAATTCCAACATGATTTTGACCATATCTCGTCGCGTTTACCTATAGACTAGAAATGTACGCCTGTACCAAACCTTAAAATCTAGGTCTCAAAATTCTACTCGAAACACTATGATGAAGTTATGTTTATATCGAATTCACAGCTATGTAAGAACCATGCAAGTTCATTTACATATGCATAAAGAACATATGCAAGAACATTACGATTTCTGAAAAACTCAACCAGCGTACTGTGGTTGCCACAAGCAAGGAGCTGGTATTTTCACTTCATGAATGAAAATTCCTGAATTTCAAGACATGCAGCTATGAGCTGGCTAGACTTCGAGTATCTACATACGTCGTTGCAACTCAACTTATTACTGTCCACTAACTATCAATCGACAATCGGAAGTGTTTCCAAATATAGTGTGAGAAGTTTGCATCCTTCCAAACGCAACTGTTTCTCATCGTTTCACTTTTCGAATCCACTTTTGAATAAAATTCATAAAATCCTCACAAACTCAACCTATTTGCCCTACTGAAAGTTATATAGTCCATACGCGTATAGTCCATGATGATGTTCCTGCATAGCGTATGGAAGGTTTTCTGTGAATCGCAGCACTAGCAAATCCTAGTGAATCCTAGGTAGCCGTAAGAATATTCTAAAAAGGATCAAAAAGTAACCAAGACGATCCTGGCGCAAGTGCAAGTATTTTAACACATTTAACTGGAAAAGTAGTGACACGACTTTGACAGCTGAAGAAAAAGCGAAATATTGAGGACTTGTACAAGGTTTGCTTGCTCATTATAGAAATCAATATGAAATCTTCCTCGATAGTATCATCAAAATTAATGAATTATGTAATATGCCTTCGAGCCCAAAATGAAAACTCATAGACATGTTTTGAAAGAGCACAAGTTCGCCGAAAACACAAAATGTTACGTGGTTTCTGCAAAAAAAAACCAAAAAAAACAATTTTGGTCCACAGTAAATTGGAGGTACTCACCTCACCACCAAGCAAGCTCCAAGAAAAGGAGAAAAGAGTTCTGATAGTTCGAAAAATCGAATTAGTTGTGTACCGGCAATCAGCTTACATCAATAAGAAGGATTATGTTAATGAACGATATTTAATATTTTTCGTTTTACTGCCAGTGGTTCATTAGTTTTGGGACAACTGTCGACACGCTTTGAACATAAACACTTTTTCTGAACTTTTTTTCAAATCTTCTGGAAACCTTGGAGCTAAATTATTCGATTCAGAACAATTTATTTGAATAAAGTGCCATATCTAAAAAGAATCTTTTTAAAAAAAAACTTTTTCTTAAAAAGATCACAGAATACTTGACTGAAAAAGGACTCAAAACGCTCTTAAGCCTACGTTTGCTTGATAAACCAATTTGCATGTCTTTGAAACAATTTTTAACATTGATCTACTAAAAAAAGACTAAAAATTAAGTGAATTTATGATGAAATAGTATTGAGCATGAATTTAAAAAGTGTTTTGAAATTTTAATTTTGATTTCAGATGCCCACCCCGCACGTTTCTGCCAGCCCTTTGCAAAATTTTTCTAGACGAACTGGCACCGGAGAATGTTCTAGAGGTTACTGCACGTGCCATTACATATTATTTGGATGTTTCAGCCGAATGTACACGCCGTATCGTTGCCATTGATGGCGCAATTAAGGCAATTTGCAACCGTCTTGTAGTTGCCGATTTGTCAAGTCGCACTAGCCGTGATTTAGCCGAACAATGTATCAAAGTTCTGGAACTGATTTGTACACGGGAAGCCGGAGCAGTTTTCGAAGGCGGTGGCCTAAATTGCGTTCTCTCATTTATTCGCGATTGTGGTTCTCAAGTCCACAAAGATACTCTACACTCATCCATGGCCGTCGTTTCAAGATTATGTACAAAGGTTGAGCCGAACAGTCCTTGCATTCAAAATTGTGTGGCGAGCTTGAGTACTTTGTTGCAACATGAAGATCCATTGGTAGCAGACGGAGCATTAAAGTGTTTCGCTTCAGTAGCCGATCGTTTCACACGGAAAGGAGTCGATCCAGCTCCTCTCGCTGAATATGGACTAGTCAACGAACTTTTGAATAGGCTAGGCAATGCTGCAGGAGGTGCTCAAGCTAGCTCGGGCTCATCTGCAAACCCAAATGACAGTACGACGAACGTTACACCTAAAACTCAGCCTACAGATGCTAATAGGTCTTCACAATCGATCTCAACAACAATTTCGTTACTATCTACACTTTGTCGAGGCTCGCCATCAATTACTCACGATCTGTTACGATCAAAGCTGACTGAGTCAATGGAACGTGCACTGAAAGGGGATGAACGCTGTGTGCTTGATTGTATGCGATTATCTGACCTCCTTCTGTTGCTTTTGTTTGAAGGACGTCAAGCATTGAGCCGCGTGAGTGGAGTTGGACAGCAAGGACAACTGGCGCCACGCGTTCGTCGCACTGACTCAAACGCCGAGCGAACCCATCGTCAACTTATCGATTGTATTCGAAGCAAAGATACAGAAGCTCTAACAGAGGCAATCGAATCAGGGGGCATTGATGTTAATTGTATGGATGACGTGGGGCAAACTTTGTTAAATTGGGCTTCAGCTTTCGGTAATTAAATTTAAAATTCATATAGGCTGAGTTACTATTGATTTAAATTGCATTATAGGTACACTAGAAATGGTTGAATATCTTTGTGAAAAAGGCGCCGACGTAAATAAAGGACAACGGAGCTCATCACTTCATTATGCCGCTTGTTTCGGCCGCCCCGGCATTGCCAAAGTTCTATTAAAGCATGGCGCCTATCCTGATTTACGTGATGAAGATGGTAAAACCCCACTTGATAAAGCACGCGAACGAATCGACGAAGGCCATCGAGAAGTAGCTGCGATTTTACAATCGCCTGGTGAATGGATGTCTGCCGGCCGAACTGATCTAAAATCCGATCAGGACGATACATCGAACGAACCACGCGGTGATCCAGAAATGGCTCCAATCTATTTGAAAATCTTCTTACCCGTTTTCTGCCGAACATTTCAAGGCACAATGTTGAGTAGTGTCCGCCGAGCTAGTCTAGGTCTAATTAAGAAGATGGTGCAGTATGCACAGCCAGCTCTTCTGAAAGAGTTGTGCGAATTACAACCACCGAATGTAGGAAACGGCGAACAAAATTTGGGAACACTGCTTGTTGAAGTAGTAGCCAGCGTTTTAGACAACGAGGTAAGTGGCCTAAGGTGCAGTATAGAATTGGCAGATATCAGATGAACCAATTGACAGAATATGTAGAACACAAAATTGTTGAAACGGAATCGAGGCTCACATTTAATTGATAGCTGGGAAGAAACTTCAATTTATTGGCTCTTTTGCTGTTGTATACCGTATTAAAAGCAACATCAAAAATTATAATTAAGCTCACTATTATATAAATTTTAACCTGATTTCAGTCATTGAAAATGGGTCTGAAAATGCCTAATAAATTGAGATTTCAGACCATCTACTAGCAAGTTGAAGATAATCACAAAAATTAATGTTGCTATTAATTCAGATTAGTTACAGTTGGCCTGCAGATTTACCATCCATTTTCAATATCAGCTCTACTGTTAGTACCTCATCACCAATCGATATGTATAGTAGTAGCATCCCCGTTGCTAAGCAACCTCCAAAATGCAGTGCATTTGCACAAGCTATTAAGCAACAACAACGCTCTATTGTAGCCACTCGTTACATTATACCACCGCATTCTCCATCTAAAAAAGCGGCGGTAAAAAGAAATTGTCGTTATTGTTTCTTGATTTGCCTTAGAAAATATTTAGAAAAACAAATGAGTGTAGGTTTTGCTTGTTGTTGGTTACTTGTTTGGCACCGTTTTACTAAAATTTGGCTCTCGTTATACATTTACAATTACATAAGATGTGATTTATCGCTTACAGTTTTTGTCGTTAACAAAATTTACATGACGTTGTAAATAACACGATTATATATGATATGAAAACTGAGAAAACAAGGTAAAATATTTGAAACCTAAATTTTCAGTTTATATAATGGAAAGCAGTATTTCTATTTATTCTCACTAAAAATAACTGAAATACAAATGATTTTGTTGTTTTTTTTCCCTTGAGCATGAAACAATCGCAGTCACAAAATTTTATTGCCGTTATCATCCCTTCCGTTTTATATAACCTACTGTTTATTTTTCGGTATATTTTTAAATCTCAGTCAAGTATTAGTTAACCATGTTATATTACTATTAACATGGAAAGTGGTTATTTATGTACATTGTTGTCTTCAATGGAAATTAAGTTATTCGCGCGAATATTCTACGTAGAGGATATTGATTTCAAAGCTAATAAAATTCCCGTCTTTACGTTTCAGACCGAATTGCACATCTTTTTTGTAATAAACCTGGAAGTTAATGATAACACCCTGATCCATTAGCTACAATTTACTGGTTGTATCAGCTGGCGAATACTTCAATAGTTCAACGCATGCTAGTTTAACCTCGTATCCTGTGTATATATTGTCTGTATACACAGAGACTGTTGGGAACGCTAAGTCGTCAGCGGAATCGGAGATATTTTGTTAGCAGTTGATGTGGCTTTAGTTTTCTCTAATGCTACCTTTGCCACTCCAGATATTCAGTTGTTTTACAGCTAGACTCACGGGAAAACAGCAGAACATTTGTGTGCCCAGGCCGTCTGCAACTCCCGATAAACACAAGATCAAATCACACGCTTGATGTATACTGTGATTTCTTCATCGCAAATGAACAATTCTGTTTGGTTAACAGATTGACCTCACCTCAATTTATCACTTTTGGAGGCTCCGGAAACTGGTTTCTTCCATTCAGTTCTGTTTTGATGCATATTTCTGCAAAAAGTAGCCTTCTATTGTCCATCATTCTGTCGTCATTGAAAACAAGGCTTTGTTCTCGGAGCGGATTCCTTCAATTCTCAAACATCTAGTTTAAATATTCACACAGTGCCGATTTGATCCAAATAGCATGCATTCTGGAATCTTTCCTATCCTTATCGAAACGATTTTTTGTCCATTTATATGCGCGCCAGTCTATGACCTTAATTGGTTTTGCAACATGCGGTTGTCCAAGGTCGGGTTCTGACATCAGTTATTTGAGTGTACCAATCAGTTTCGGGTCAAGATCCTCCTGAACCAAGTTCCTCTTGCGGCCTTTTTTGCTGAAATAACGTTTAACACGTTGGAAATAGCCCTAAGGGATTCAATGAGATGCAGTGCTACCGATTTTTGAGCCTCTTTCGACCGCAATTGAACAATGAATCTGGTCTTAGTTTCCATGTTTATATAACGTCGAGAACGACACATTTGTATACGAAGTGATATAGAACAAGACTTCCAAGCAAACTTGAGAAACGTAAAAAGTACGAGTGATGAACAAAATTAAGTCTTAGTTCGTCTTTTGTTCAGTTCATCTGTCTCTTGAACACAAAGTTATGAAAAGTCAATGAAAAACTGTTTATCCACTCCCAGCTGATATTCGCCACTCGCCTGGGGAAAAAATCCAAGTGAACAAACTAATATTTTTGAAAAATTCGAAATCATGTCAACTAGGCGGATAAACATCTAGGCGAATAAACACCCTTGTAACGTATAAATACGAATAAACCCATTTAACAATATAAGAAAGTTTGGAAATTAGTTTTAGTGAGCTTTGCATACCCTTTACTTTTTATTTTTTGCACGAAGTTTGGTCGTTCAATAATCTATTTGTTTAAGTTTTTCCGTCACATATGCTACTAATCGCGTGTATAATTCTTTGAATAACAATCAACGAACTAGTAACGGCAAAAGTAAGAAGAAAATTTAATAAGGCCATAAATGATTAAGGGGCCTCAAATAATGTAAAAAGGAAAGATTGGCTACATGTTATCATACAACAAAAGTATATTTCAGTGTTCTCATTCACATTGCATTTTGGCAGGTAGTTAAACAAATGTTGAGCATATCACTTGCATATCCTGTCAATTTTTTATATTTCTAATACAAGAAAAATATGTTTCATTTTAATAACATAACAAAAGCATGATAGTCGTGTGTTAAAATTTTTATTCTTATTCAAGTTGCTTTACCTCGTTATCAACGGTGATGAATTTCACTAAATAATTTACTTATCTTTCACTCCTCTGATCAAACAGGATGACGAAGACGGTCATTTAGTTGTATTAACAATCATAGAGGAACTTATGTCAAAAACTCAAGATGAATTCCTAGATCAATTCGCACGTCTTGGTGTTTTCTCTAAAGTACAATCTTTAATGGGACCAGAAAATGAAAGCAGCATAGATAGCATCAAACAAACATCACACGCAGTAAATATTAACGCAAGTACAGCTGCGGGAACATCATCGACAGTTGATGAGCCACATCCAAAAGCACTTGGCAAAGGTTTGTATAAAATATCGAACCGATGAATTATCGGTAGACACTGGACATTTGTTGTTTTGTTGCCTTTCTTGTGTTGTCTGTCTTGAAGACCCGCCTGGTTTTCCCCTAACCATGATTGGTTTGAGCACGAATTTCAGCACTTCTGATACATTTTCAGTGATTTCAACTCTCCTCAGCTATTCTCAACATTCTCGATTAGTTGTTAAATTTCTGAGTTCAACTTCGGTGTTTTTTAAAAGGTTCAAGAGTGTGGAAATCTGCTCTTAAAGCAATCGAGACAACAACAGGCATAGCTACAAGACAACAATCAAGGTTACTGTACGTTAAGACAACTCCGCCTCCACCTCATTTTTTAATATATATATATGCATATATCTTTTCAACAGTGTCCTTTTTTTCTTGTGTAGTATCTGACGAAGTGCTGGAAGATGCCAAAGAAATTCTACCCGGCAAAGCCTATCACTGGCGTGAATGGAGTGTTTGTCGTGGCCGTGATTGCTTGTACGTTTGGTCAGATTCAGCAGCGCTTGAATTGTCAAATGGATCAAATGGTTGGTTTCGATTTATACTGGATGGTAAATTGGCTACTATGTATTCTAGCGGTAGCCCGGAAAATGGCAATGATAGTTCAGGTAAGATTTAAAATTTAATCAGTCGGTTCAGCTTCTTATTAGAAAGTAAAAAATGTATTAGGTTACAAATATGTCTTAAATAGTGTAAAGAAAATTGGCTTCAGGGTATGGTTTTATTCTTTACCGTTACATATCTTCGGTGATTCTGATGCTTTAATACTTTTTTCTGTTAGAAACAGATTGGCACTTGAATGTTTCAAAAGCATGCGTTATATTGCCTTAACAACGTAACTAATCCTTCTTATAATCAAAGGGAAAATTATTGGTTATTCATATGTCTTTTTAAATTAATTTATTTTTTGTTTTTGAGTAAAATTAAAACGTTAATAATGGATTAAGTTAGTAATGGCTGGGGAAAACACAAAATAAGTAAGCAGTATTTGTGTTATATAACTCTGTTTTACCATTTGTAATTTGCCTTAATTTACATTTGTTTTACCATTTTTTGGAATTGTAATATTGCTAACCATTTTCACTGAAGGTAAATGACCAAATAACGTTAAAATTATTTGAATTTTTGGTGCAGCTGTATTTTCCCCAAAATTTAATTTATCAAGTAAAGAAAGCTTATTTCCTTTTTAATCAACAAGATTCGAATTGTATTAGTGAAAATTACATTTTTTTTGCAAGAGCATCAAAACACTCGCCTCACCTAATAAAATGCTTATCATTTGATAGAAGAAGGGGTATATCTTCTATATCAGTAAATTTGAAACTTGATATGTGTACCATTTATATAGAAATACATGTAAGGTTGGTCATAAAAATAGAGTCAATTTTTCCTATATGCATATACTCGTATGTGAAAGTAAGATTACACGCTCGCTTTTCAAATCATATTACTTAAGCATCCTGCATTCACTGATAAGAACTTTTAGGTCTAGTACATCAATTTGAAAAGGTAAATGCTAATCAAATACTTGTATGAACCGCTTCCAGCCTTGCCGCGACACAGCCCTCCCATCGTGTCAATTCCCAGGTTTATTAATCTTGATTGAATGATCCATTTGATTTTTCGCTGTGTTTTTATCTATTTGAACAAATATCAACATAAACTGTTAGAAACTAGAAGAGCCTCTCATATATCCAACCGCCCTTTAATTTTTGTTCTGAATTTAAAGGTGTAGTAGCTTTTACGCATTGCGTCAACTAAACTATATTTATATCTCATCACTTTTCAGATATTCAGCCTTTAATGGTCATTACGATTATGATCCGCACTTTAGGAAGCAGGTAGTGGACAACATTCTTTGTAAAATGCAATCTCCGTAAGATTTCGCGTTTTTGATTCTTCATGTTATGAAAATATAATGCCTTGACGAAATTGCTGTGAAACCAGAATGTTTGGCTGATCCTGTAGTCGTTTCTGTCATTCCAAGTCCAGTGTATCCATTGTACATCTTAAACAGCTTTGACTGGTTTGTCCGCCCTTTCTGACTATACCTCTGTATGCAGCTCAATGTATTTTAATTCCCTCCGATGAGTGCCTTCTTGCAGTTCTACCATTGTTGTGAGTCACTGAATTTTTTCTAGCTGTTGTATGGAGGTATCTTTTTAACCTCGGTCACCACTTTGTCGTTAGTTCACTACTGTGGTGTAGATCCAGCAAATGAAATTAAGTTTTAGCCACCATGTCTGCCCCTTCAGTCTCTTCACTCTCATCCGAGTTTTTCTGCTAATTTCTCATCTTTCTAATTGTTGAATGCTTGCAGCCGATTCACGTTGTAATTTTCAGAATTGCGTTGCAATTCTGTTACTGCCTCTATGGGTTTTGCGAATAATTGCCCCGTGATATGAGGTTGTATGTGGTCTTTTTAGGAAGCAAGTAATGTTTGATAAACTCTTTCCAAGGGGTGCAATTCCCTCATGCCTATCGCTCTTTGATTGTCATTATATCAGACCTTTATTTCGTGAAAAATTTAATTAAATACTGATAATTGCAATAATATATTATTTCGCACACAGTGTGCATCCGAGCCTTTGTCAATTGAGTTCCATGTTGACATCAGGGTATACAGTTAATCGGTTTAACCACGACGATAATGAAACAATTTGAAGAATTTCCCCATTGATTTCTGTCATTTCAAGCTATGTCGTCATGGAACACAATTCTAATATAATACAATCCGGGTTGCAAGCAATTCGCAGCGGAAATTCCTGTCTAGAAATTTATCTTCATAAATTGACAAAATTCTAAAATTTTTATATCAGACTCGATTCAATGACTAGGCTTAATCGAAACTTGGCAGGTGGAAGTTAAAATTTGCTATAACTATTATTTGAGGCAACGTAACTTTTATTGATAGATGATGGCAACAACACTGTTTTTAGTTCTTCAATGGTTCTATTTCTATGACCAATATATATGCATTTCTAACCGTTACGAATTTCCAAAACTGAGTTATCCTTGTCAATTTTCTTTTATATATTTTTGTATATTCGAGTTCAAAATAAATGAGCAAAAAAATCAACAAATCATTACTAATCAATCCTCTTTATCATAAACACATCTTTGTGTGTTTTTTTTTATTTCAATTTTCTGTTTGTAGGAAAAGGGCGTGGCATGGATTCTGTATCTAGTGAAGGTGAGAGAGTTTATGTATACATATGACATTCACGAATTGTTTTCTTTTTATAATTCTTTTGTTAATTTGTAAATATATAATGAACTATTTAAATACTACTGATATTTAGTCATTGTTTCTAAAAAAAACTTAGGAAAACAATATTTTTGTAATTTTGTTTTTGCAAAAGAATTAAAGCGAAATTGTTCTTTAGTATTTGATGTTTTTATGCTACTAGCAATTGTTCTTTTTGAACATTTCATAGATATTATAAATGATTGCTCAAAATTTGTCATTTTGGCAAAGAAACCGAACATCAATAAGCTTATGTAGATATCGCACTAAATCGCAATGACCAAGTTGAATGGTACAATTTGCATTTACGTTTTGTAAATAAGTTACGAAATATTTATATCTTCTTCTCCATACATTCTTATACAAATAAGAACTGCTAATAATTTAATGATGTGTGTATAGAATATTTCGTGATATAGATAGATAATCAATTTATTAATTTTGATTCGCATCAATAGGATGAATTTCATCTATTCAAGTTTTAGACACCTGATCAAGCTATTCATTTTCTCCGTACGGCTTACGCATGATGTTCTGTGCTTTATGCTCCAATCTCCTTCTATTGATATTACATGCGGGTTGTGTCCGTATAGTATCCAATATGGTTTCGTAACACCCTGATGATTTCCATCTTCATTCTATTCAAGATTACTTCCTTCAAAGCAATCTTTATTCAACTATAGAATTCACTCCCATCGCGGTTTCCACATCGTGGAACAGTTGTAGGAGATTTTTTGGAATCAATTTCAACGCTACTTGTCGCAATCGTTATTATCTTTATTGAGCCAGTGTCCAGTGAGTGGAATTTTAACTATTGCGAGCAATGAAAATAAACGCAGGGCACTTTGTTGGAACTGTAGGGAGTTTGGCAAAGTTGTAAGAATATCAAATCGTGGTTACTCTAACGTTCTGTCGCAGATATATGAACACAGGTCGGTTAATTTGAGGATATTATAATCGATTGTACAAGAAACCTATTTCAGCCAACTTCAAAGACTCCTGCTAATATATTCTCAATTTTTTTAACTTGTTCAATTCTAGTTTAAGTTTCATTTAATGATTGACACTTAATTTCAAATCGATGTAATAATGCCAACTGAAAAGTTACGTAAAAATTTATGTATAAATTATTAATATACCAGAAGTTAGGATTGTTAGGACGAAACAAACTTTTTGAATATTGACCAAATTTGAGAGACATTCAAAATTTAATACTTAACCTACATCTTATAACCAAGAAAAAAGACAGTTCTGTCGACTTTAATTGATATGAATATGATATGTAAGTTTAATGTGAAAATTGAAACGCATTTGAAACTTCAGGGTTGTTTTTGGAATCTGATGATTCATGCATACAATGTATATTGTCATCGGTTAATTACTGATTTTATGCAATAAGTATAATAGCTGATTATGTTGATGTTAGCGTTGTGGTTGATGATTGCATTTGTCGATTGAAAAATGAGGATAGATCATTTGATTGGATTATAATGGAGAACTTCTTACGTAGACAGAACTTATCGGTGTCCCATGATCAGATATATATAGTCCATGATTAGAATAATGTTGTATTAAAATTATGAAATGTTTTCTTTTTCTTGCAAAAAACCCATAAAGCAAGTTTGATGAACTCGTAACTGCACTATCGTGCTAAAGAAATCGCTCGTTTGTTTTTGGGGTCGTACTCTTCTCACTACATCACACAACGTGCCCAAAACTGCAAGATAAAATAATTGGTTAAGTATTTGATCGCCTACAAAGCCATTCTCATTGGAAAAACCAAAACATGGCTTTGACGTTTACAACAGGGTTGCGGCAGTTTTTAAGCTGTTTGTATAACTCTTTTGCATTTAGTTCACAACTTCAATGCTCAAGTATAAAGAAACGTTTGGTGCAACCCATTAGTAAACAAGCTGCTACTTTCGGCGATTACATCATTTGAAGAATCTACTAAAAATGACACTGGAAAAAAATACAAGGTGCTAGGGAATGAACAGGTCCTGTTGCTATAGCGGCTAAATCAAGCGAGTTTATTATTCATTTCCCTCGTATCCCTGAGTTATTGATAGAATAATCTGACACGCTTTGCATATTGTCAAAATGTCGAAGTTAAGGAATCAAAATGAAGAAAATCAATCCTCAAAAAAATTTTTTTGTTTCTCTAATTGAGAATTGATTTTATATGGAGCTTTGATTTTTTTTTAATTCCCCGTTTTCCCACAATTGAAGCTTGAGAATTGAAATTATGGTGTGGAATAAGGGATGAATGAGCTTAAGACGGCCCATTCAAGTCGAAATATGTCTGAATATAGGCAGGGTGTGACGAAACTACCAGATCCATGTTTCATCTATTATCTCATATCGTCGTACGAGGTTGATAAAAGATTAGTCTGGAGAACTTTGCCCTGTGATCGAAAATTAGAAGTTAACTTCATTTTTAATGAGTATTTCACTCTGTACCAAATACTTATTGTAATTTAACGAGCGTAAGGTAAGGTTTTGTGCGAATCAAACTAGTTTATCTCGGGAAATTATAGGTTTACCCTCACAGAAGTTTAAAAATTAACACTAAGTGTCTACTGTCGCATTTTTCTTTAGAGTAACATGCTCTCCGGATGTATATATAATTTCTTCCAGATTATTTAGTGCGAATCTTCCAGATTAATTCCTTCCAGATGGAATAAATCTGGAATCGTTCCAGATTTATTTAGTTCGCTAGTGATCATCACTAGTGACTTATTTGCGAAACGTAACTGCTCAACAATATTAAATGCAAAACTCTTTTAATAATTCGTTGAAGTAGACAATTTTATAATGTATATATTCGTTCCTATTTACTTTTTACAGAAAATCGAGGAGAATTTCTCGAAAAATTACAACGAGCACGCGCAGCTGTACGTTTAGGTGCAGCATCTCAACCAATTCTAAGTAGTGTGAGTCTTCAACGATTAGTTGTTGGCAACTGGGTTCTCCAATGCCAAAAAGATAATCAACTTCATATTCACAATACTGAAGGTCATCAAGTAACAATACTGCAAGATGATCTACCTGGTTTCATATTTGAAAGTAATCGTGGAACAAAGCATACATTTACAGCCGAAACAACTTTAGGACCGGACTTCGCATCCGGATGGTCTGCAAGTAAAAAGAAGAAAATTAAGACCAAGACAGAAGTGCAAAAGAATCAAGTCAAAAACATGGCACGTGATTTGTATAATCGTTACTTTAAGGCTGCACAAGCTGTACCACGGGGTGCAGTCGCAAAACTATCAGCGATCGTAAAGCAGATAGAAGAGGCTTTAGAGGAGCAATCGGCCGTTGCAGCTGGTATGGCATCATCTACAAAATGGCAGGATAAACTTCGAAGTGCCCTCAAAGAACTTGCAGGTCTTCTACACGCTGACGGAGTTGTAAGTGCCTACGAAATGCATAGTTCCGGGCTTGTTCAAGCACTTGTTGCCGTGCTATCGAAAAATTACTGGGATAATGGTTTACCACGTAATAAAGTGAATAAGCTTCAAAAACAAAGGATCTCAATTTTCAAACAAACAATCATGAATAGCTTCTCCAGCGATGATATTATGACGATGAGCGACTCGAAAAATACAGCTGGTATTTTAGTACTGAAACTTGTCGCTGTGTTGGAGAGCATTGAAAAACTCCCCGTTTTCATGTATGATGCGCCCGGTACCGGTTACGGATTGCAGATTTTAACGAAACGTCTTCGTTTCCGATTAGAGAGAGCCCCATGTGAAAGTACACTGTTCGACAGAACCGGTCGAACTTTAAAAATGGAACCCCTCGCAACTGTAGGACAACTTTCAAAGTATTTGTTGAAAATGGTCGCTAAACAGTGGTACGATATGGATCGGTCAACATTTTTATATTTGAAAAAATTAAAAGAGTCGAAATCAGGAATCGTATTTAAGCATCAACAGGATTTTGACGAGAACGGCCTAATCTATTTCATTGGAACGAATGGAAAGACGACAGAATGGGTCAATCCAGCTCAGTATGGGCTAGTTCAAGTAACTAGCTCGGAAGGCAAGCAACTGCCTTACGGCAAACTAGAAGATATTCTGTCTCGTGATACGATTAGTGTTAATTGCCATACAAAAGACAATAAAAAGGCTTGGTTTGCTATTGATTTAGGCGTTTATATAGTTCCTAATGCTTACACGTTGCGTCACGCTCGCGGATACGGTCGTAGCGCCCTGCGAAATTGGATGTTGCAGGCCTCAAAGGACGGAGTAACGTGGCAGACATTGGTCACCCACACCGACGATAAGAGCCTTGCTGAACCCGGTAGTACAAATACGTGGCCAATAGTTTGCTCTCCGGACGAAAACCACGGTTTTCGTCACATTCGGATTCAGCAGAATGGTCGAAATGCATCTGGTCAAACACATTACTTGAGCTTAAGTGGTTTTGAAATTTATGGTCGAATTGTCTCCGTTTGCGAAGAAATGGGAAAGGGTGCTAAAGAGCAAGAAGCACGAATACGACGAGAACGTCGTCAAATTCGTGCACAGCTCAAGCACATAATAACAGGCGCACGAGTTGTGCGCGGAGTAGATTGGCGTTGGGAAGATCAAGACGGCAACGGTGGCGAAGGAACAGTAACCGGTGAAATCCACAATGGATGGATTGATGTGAAATGGGATCACGGAGTTCGAAACTCGTATCGCATGGGTGCTGAAGGAAAGTACGATTTGAAATTAGCGAATTGTGATAATTTATCTGTATTAGAAGGAGGCAATTCAATTGCACCATTATCTAGCACAAAAAAATTGGAAAAATCTAGTGCATTAACTAGTCGTAAGTCGAGTTCGACCCCATCATTGCCGGAGGCGACGGAGCTTAATAGGAATTCGGTAGCTGCTTCTGAGCAAGCTGCGTCAGCAGACAATTTGGCTTGGAAACAAACTGTCGAGGCTATAGCGGAGAGTGTTCTCTCTTCGGCAAAATCAGATATTGTAGGAAGTAATTTACAATCGAAAGATAATCCTGTTGGTGTAAGTGCTACACTACGCGAACGGGAGAATCACACAGATCTCTCAGCTATAAATAATTCGATGCAGGGCATTAATACGACTGTCTCAGACTTGGCCACCATCACAGAAAATCTGGCACTTAACGATAGTGGTAAAGGTAATGCAGCTAGTGGAAGTAGTAATCAACTTTTACGGCAACAAAGTTATCCCGAAGACAATAAGACAACAAATATCGAAGCGAATAATAAAATGAATGCGAGCAACTCCGTTAACAGCATAAGCAAAAGCTTGTTGGTTAACTTGCGAGCTAGTTCTGGCTCACGTGTTTCGCAATTCTCATCTGAAGCTATGGAAGTTTTCGATAAAATGCGCGAAGGTGTGGACATGATACGTAACAATACAAACAATATCCTTTCGTCAGACATACTCTCCATGCCGTCAGGCAATCTGCCGCCTGCACCCACTGTTAAAATTGCCCTCCCGAAAGCTCGGGAACCTCTCAGCCAAACAGGTACCGTAGCCAATTCTCGAAGTAAATCCACTGAGGAAACTGGATTCCATTATAAAAAGCACTTTGTGGAGAAACATCTTCAAGTTGCCGCTGGGGATGAGTGTTCTACAAAAGAAAACAATAAGAATTCAACATCTCAGCAACAAATTGATGAAAATTGTGGCAACCAGCAAACATCCGGCAATCAGCAAAACGCATCCGCTACTGCTGCTGTTTCAGTATCAAATGCAATGAGTGTTAGTGTTCCGAATCTGACAACTACAACAAGTGGAGATCATGCAAACCAGCCAGAAACTGCTACGCCAACGGGACTCCTGGAAACATTTGCAGCTTTAGCCCGTAGGCGTCCGTCACAGGGTAGCAGTTTGCAGAATAATCAAGTCATCAATAACGGTAATGGGAGCGATCGCAACAACCAAAGCTCTTCAACAGGATTTTTCCCTCGTGGTCCGAATTCGGTGACAAGTCTTGTAAAATTGGCGCTGTCAAGTCACTTTCACTCTGGTCTGCTAAGTGCTGCGCAAAGTTATCCAAGCTTATCGTCAAATAATGCAGGTTAGCATATCTACTTTGAATGAATAGCATTTAGGCAGGAACAATGAAATAATGATTTGACTCTCATAGGAAACAATTCAAATACAGCTGGTCAAGCCACGGTAACATCCGCTGCTAATCAATCATCATCCATAAATCCTGCTTTGACTATGAGCCTCACTTCGACATCAAGTGATAGCGAACAAGTTTCATTTGAAGACTTCCTCGAAAGTTGCCGTGCTCCCGCCCTCCTTGGCGATTTGGAAGACGACGAAGACATGGATGAGGATAACGATGATGAGGAAAATGAGGATGAATATGAAGAAGTTGGCGTAAGTATATAATGAATGAAATTGATTATTCGCAATTTTTTGGCAAATGTAAAATACAATAAATTTGATTTACAGAACACATTACTGCAAGTCATGGTTTCACGTAACCTCCTCACTTTCATGGATGACGAAACATTGGAAAATCGTCTTGCAACCGTTGGAAAGAGAAAGTCGTGGGATGATGAATTCGTTCTGAAACGTCAATTTTCTGCGCTTATTCCAGCCTTTGATCCACGTCCAGGTAGAACGAATGTCAATCAAACGTCAGATCTGGATATTCCTCCGCCGGGATCAAATACCGATTCGGGCAAAATATGTGATTCAGCTCCCATCTCACAACCAACTCTTTCTCTTACTCTTAAGGGGCCCGGTATAAGTGGCATTGGTGATATTGAAATTGATCTGAAAAATTCGGAATGGACAATCTTCCGGGCAGTGCAAGAACTCATTCAGCAAACAAATTTAACCAAACAGGATAAATTCCGCAAAATTTGGGAGCCGACGTATACGATTATCTACAAAGAATCAAATGAGATCGGAAGTGGCGATGACGGTCCAACCACTCCGATTGCTTCATCCAAAAGTGGAACATCAACGTTGTCACCGAATTCACCATTGAAGAGTGGATGGGGCCTAACAAAAGAGAATATGACTTGCAGCGTCGATGATGTGCTACAGTTACTTAGTCAATTAAATGCTCTAAACCTCAAACCAAAACGTCCAGAAGATTTGGACTTAGATTCCTTACAGTATTTAGCATCAGACACGTTTATGAGTAAGAAGATCACAAACAAACTACTGCAGCAAATCCAGGATCCATTGGTTCTTTCAAGCAACAGCTTACCCAATTGGTGTGAGGATCTTAACCAAACTTGCCCGTTCCTATTTCCATTTGAAACACGTCAGCTTTACTTTAATTGCACTGCATTTGGCGCATCGCGCTCCATCGTTTGGCTCCAGTCACAACGAGATGTTACTTTAGAACGACACAGAATGCCTGGCTTGAGTCCACGAAGGGATGAGCAGCACGAATTCCGTGTCGGTCGGCTGAAGCACGAACGTGTTAAAGTTCCTCGCAATGAACAACTGTTGGATTGGGCAATTCAAGTTATGAAAATCCACTGCACCCGTAAATCTGTGTTAGAAGTAGAATTTATTGGAGAAGAAGGTACGGGATTGGGTCCCACTTTAGAATTCTATGCCTTAGTAGCTGCTGAGCTTCAACGAGCTGATCTAGCGATGTGGTTGTATGAAGACGAACGACATGCAAGTCACGAAGAAATTGATTTGGGCGAGGGTGGAAAACCGCCAGGCTACTACGTTCGAAGACCATCTGGACTATTTCCTGCTCCATTGCCTCAAGATTCAGAAATTTGCGAGAGGGTGTCGAAATATTTCTGGTTCCTGGGAGTGTTCATTGCAAAGGTGCTCCAAGATGGCCGTCTTGTCGATATGCCGCTTTCAACGTCTTTCCTTAAACTTCTTTGTCACAACAAAGTTCTATCCAAAATTAACCGAATTCAAACTTTGAAAACGTCAGACGATTTAATGGCATCAAGTCTAATTTCCGAAGATTCAGAATGGGCAGATTCGTGTTCGAAACTACTCGGCACGGAATTCCCGGAGACTTGTTGGTATGATGGTGTATTGACACAAGAAAATCTCGCCGAAATTGATCCAATTCGTGCTGAATTCATTAAAGAACTTCAGGAAGTAGTCGCTCAAAAGCAAGTCATCGAGATGAACGATTCTATTCCCAACGATCAAAAGCAAGATATGATTAATAATCTGAAAGTAAATACAAAATCGGGCGAAATAAGTCTTGATGACTTAGCGTTAAGTTTCACATATTTACCAAGTTCCAAAGTTTATGGTTATTCATATGCGGAACTAACCCCGAATGGTGCATCAGTTGACGTTACAATTAACAATTTGGAAGAATATTGTGAACAACAAGTGAACTTCTGTTTGCAAGATGGAATTGCAAAACAGCTTGAAGCATTTCATCGAGGATTCTGTCAGGTGTTCCCATTAAATAAATTAGCTGCATTCAGTCCGGATGAGGCACGCATGATGATTTGTGGTGAACAACATCCGGAATGGACGCGTGAGGATTTGATCAATTACACGGAACCAAAGTTGGGATATTCGAAAGATAGGTGAGTTTATAATTTGATTCTTTGTTTGCTGTTCTTTTCTATTATTGTTGGCATGGAAGTCGTAATTTGATTTTATTATTTTGCTAAAATTGTTCACGTTGAATCTATCATTGAAAGGTTCAAGATAATTTGGTTCATATGATTCAATTTTTAAAACATTACAAATTGAGTGTTCTAATCGATAAGCAATCAGTACCTGCGTTGCGTGCGTTCTATTCATATCTGTTTGGGTTGTTGATGGGTTTTATATTGACACCCAAGCTGTATAACGAATATAAATATAAATTACTTCAATTCCTCCTAATTTGCATGAAGGTCGTTTTGCTTCTATCTTTCATCGCGTCGAAAGCATTCGTGAAAAATTACTAGTGGTTCATGTTGCAGTTATGAAAAACTATTACCTTTTTCTTCGGTTACATAATTCACGCAATCGAAAATGCAACAACCTTCCGTTTCCTTCCACAACTCAAGTTAAATTCAAAGCCACATCAGTCGACCTAGAGGTCAATCTAACTCATTAAACTATACAGAGCAGAATGGTCCTAGCCGATTGGACGAACCATATGATACGAAAACTATGAAACTGACGGAAGTTAAACTTGATATAAGGCTATCATGCACATGAAAAGAGTAAATGCAACAAGATAACAAAAAGCAACGAGTTTGCCCGAAGCAAAGGAAATGACAAAATACCCAACAGTAGCTGAAAGGAAAACAAAGGCGTAGAATTTGGACGGGCAATGGCAAATTATTTTAGAAGAGTTTAATCAGCGAACGCTCTTGCGAAGTCTTAAATCCAACAAATTATTAGGAGACAATCGTGTTCGAAAAATTGAAAAACAGCAGTTTTTCTTCAAAACAATGGTGGAATGGTTTCAAAGTTTGGGTTATATTCTATTTCAGACGTGGGTTTAATCAAG
This sequence comes from Stratiomys singularior, assembly GCA_954870665.1. Lineage (NCBI taxonomy): Eukaryota > Metazoa > Arthropoda > Insecta > Diptera > Stratiomyidae > Stratiomys > Stratiomys singularior. The sequence continues at coordinate 35,581,730 of OX940879.1, forward strand.
ATCGGTTTTGGGATGCACAAATTCAAATCAAAACAAAACCCTATACGGCCTTATACTACAGTTGTGGTGTTTATTTCAGCACAGAGAATAATCGATCCCTATTTTCCATTTAATATTTATTTTCTACCAGACTTTAACAATAAATTGCAATCCTTCAGAAGAATGTTACGAGATTTTCTTCGGCAATTCAATCAATTTGAAGCCTTTATATCATGCCGTCATAGCAATAACATGGGTCTATGCGCTAAACTTGATATGTTCGATAGGGAGTTGAAATCGAGCCGAAGGGATATTCTGAGGCGTCCTAGGAATTTAGACACTGATCCTCCATGATCCTCCTACTTCCACTGGGGTTGCTTGAAAGGTCACGTTTACACCAATAAGCAAACCAGATCAACCACTATTCATCGACAAATTTGACTGCGAGTATTCAATGATTTAAAGTGCAAAAACAAAAAGTCCATGACCTAATGCGCATATTAAATGACTTCATTACGAACATAAACTTTTCATCTGTGTATATAATGAAAATATAACCATATTTATATGTTAAGATGCTTTTTAATGAAATTTTTTTATATCCACTCAATTCACGGGCCCATTCTTTTTTTAAATAAAAACAAAGTATATGATATTTTCAATAATTTAGTTTCTTATTGATTTGTCCACACGAAGAAAAGCATGTCTCTAACGGAATCGTATTTTTCTTTACAGTCCTGGATTCATACGATTCGTCAACGTTCTCATGAGTATGACCGGAGCCGAGCGTAAAGCATTTCTACAATTTACAACTGGTTGTAGTAGTTTACCACCAGGTGGTCTTGCCAATTTACATCCACGTTTAACTGTTGTGCGTAAAGTTGATGCTGGCGAAGGTAGCTATCCGTCTGTTAATACTTGTGTCCACTACCTGAAACTGCCCGATTATCCGACGGAGGAAATAATGAAAGAGCGATTGTTAACAGCCACTAAAGAAAAAGGATTCCATTTAAATTAGATTTAATTACAATTCATACGATTCATTTATTTCATTTTTCTTGTGTTATTTTTTCCTTTTAAATGAAAACAAACCACACTATATTATTACAGCGCTATATAAAACTCTAAATAAAATATCTTTAGTACCTATATTTCGATCTAGTTACTGTATTGCTACTATTATATTGTTTGCATAAATGTGAGCATATTTAAGGAAAAGAGAATATGAAATTTAAGTAAAAGAGCTACACGTTTAATAGGCAAAACGGAAATCGCATGTTGGCTACACGCGAAAACTGAATCTTAAAATATTTAATATACATAGAATATTTTCAAAATAATATCAATATTATGAATTACTAAAAGTTTGTAAATAGTTCTAATTTGCTAGATATGATTTGAGTTCAAACGGAAAATGAACGTTTTCAGATCACTTTATGTAGGATACGTTGAAAATTACACTCGTATATGGACGATAAAGTATTTTTACAGAGATTCTCTATGGAAGGATAATCATCACTAATTTGGAACGTGTTCTGCTAAGCGGTTCTTTATAATGAATGAATAAACTGCAAAATGCTCTAACACCTATTCATTTCGTAGTGGAGAAGTTGTCATCCTTTCTTTCTTATGATAAAAGAAAATTTGAAGAATACAACAATGAATTACTTTGTGCACGCAAATCAAAATGAACAAAATTAATAAATTTATATAGCTAACATACATTTACCCTTACACATAAGATTTATATACAAAACTCCTATAAAAAGTAGATGGCATGCAGTGTGAGCTGTTTTTATATACACTTGCAGCCAGCAATAGACCCAAGCCTTGGACAGCCGAATGTAAAATCACTTGTTCGTTAATGATTACAGAAGAGGAGACGAAAGACACAATGAAGTGTCCAGAATATTAAGATTATCACTTATCCAATTTGGAAATAACTTCCTCTTTCCATGCAAAGAAAACGATTTGACTAGGGCGTCGCGCCTTCTTTTTCAAAGGTATTAATTTTGCGCCAATTCATTTAGTCATAGTTTCCTGGTAAATTTTAAATAGTTTTCAATGGACTAAATAATTTCGGTTGAAAATTTACAATATGAAAATTGAACTGTTTGAATTTGGTTGAACTTATTTTCCCCTCTCGTTTTTGCTCGTCTTTTGTCAAAAATATTTAAGAATAAAACATTTCGCTATACTATGATGTTACTTGCAATTGATAAAATTATATTGTTGTAAAGAGAATTATTATGAAGAACCAATTATATCATGAGAATTTGAATTAATTTAAAGCACACACATGAATATTTTTATTTGATATCGTAATAATTAACAAAGAAATACATATGTATGTGAGATATATTTGTTTTTGTTTTAGAGATGTTGAGATATGATGATGACTAATAAAATCATGAATAAATAAAAAAAATAGGAGCTGTGTTTGCCGGAATAATTTTACAGGAAGTAGAAAAAGTGATTGGGAATAATGGGGTCCTTTACTGTAGTTAACATGATAGTATAGTTTAAAATCTTAGTCGGTTTCAGTTTAGCGGTTGGCGAACTCTAGTTATTATAGTAGAACCAGAAACATTGGTTCTATGATTACCATCCATACCGATGTATGTAAATTATTCAAATAGCGTTTGTACCTACCTCCGCGCGAGCATACTTTGTAAGCCGGTTCATTGCTAAATACATACTAATCGAACTCCAATCAGACAATTCGAGTTCAATATCCTGTCCAAATTTTAGAAGTCGATATTCAGAATGGTTTCCCGAAGACACTGCAATTGGTTGTATTTTCTCTGTCTACTAATTTTGAAATATTATGTTAGCTGATAAACCTTTGCACGAGGTTCGATGAATATGCTAGCGTTCTAACGTAACGTAACGTTCTAATCTAACAAAAGCAAAAAATGTACTTTTGGTAAATGTACCCGACGTTCGAGGTAATAGGTGCCTTGATACATGCGGCGCTCCCAGAAATTGTGAAAATTTTGAACATGCTTGAACTTGTTCGGACTCGGATTATGTCGTTTCATATACATTTTCTATACCGGAAATTTATCTAAAACACCAAATGAAAATGCGAAAAAGGGGTTTAGAGAAATTTTACATCATATTTCTTAATTAGGTGATCAAATACTTTGTTCATAAACTTTTTATGGTTTTCATACATTTTGTTGCTGTTGACACGATAAAGCAGTTCTTTATTAATTTTGACCCGGTTTTCTTATCATAAACTTATGAACAGACGTAGATACCATTTTGGAATGACACGAAGGCAGCGAAAATTTGTCTTATGAAATGTGCTAATCCACACTACCTTTGCGGGCCCCGGGCCGTTAAGTGTAGATTTCAAAGAATTACCGATCGAACGACATCAATTTCTCATTATGAGAATAAATTTTGGCTGAAGTTTTTAATCAGGCAATGTTCTACGTACATATATCAATCGTATCATAGTGTACGGCTCACACAGTCCATCTTATGGACGTTTTGAAGCAATGTTCACGTTCCAGAAAATAGCCGACGTTGAAGCAAAATCTAATGCCAAACGTTACTCGGCAAAGTCCTTGGCATGTAAGCAATCATTTTCCTTGAATGATCTTGAGAAATTCTAGTCCATTCTTATTTAAATGTAGATGTCAAATCATGGATCGAATTAGCAGGAGTTAATTCGGAATTAATTAAACTTAACTCGAAACTTTCTTATAATTAAACGTTGCTCTGCTTCAGTAAATTTCTTCGGTTGACCATTTTCTTGCATGCATTCGACTCTTCCTTGATTTTTATACTGGCGTATTATACCAGCCATTGAATTCGTCTCATATTCAAGATTTCTGCAATTTTCCTATTTTTTCGACCTGTATTCAAATAATAAATCATGAACTTTCTTATGGCCACTCCAGAACTTTTTCCTTGACGATCCCATGTTTCGTAAACTTGTTTCGAACTCTCCAAAACTTACAAGATTTACTTTTCAATTCAGAGTCACATTTAGGAAGGTATACAAAAAAAATGTACTGTCCTTGTAAACGATGTCTTCAGCTTGTACAGAAATAAATTTCGGGGATAAATCGAATATTAAAATAACACTTAATGAAAGAGTTTTCTTTTTCATATCACTACTACCAGAAAAGTTTTACTTTTAATGCAAAATATTTACGACTTTTGCAATAAACTTCAATAAATAGTATTATTATTAGTATTAGAAGTAGTAGTAGTAGTAGTAGTAGTGGTAGTAGTAGTAGTAAAAAAAGTAGAAGTAGTATAAAAAAACATAATTGTTTTCTACATGTGTTTTATGATTCTTTCTGCTAACTGCCGAACGCCTCATTTGAGGTTTGACCCAGTATGAAAAGTACCCACTTTAATTTAATTAATTTAATAGACGTAATGTAATTCTGAATCTGCCTTAAAAGGCGGAAAGCTTATGTGAAATGACAAATTTGTTTGGATAAATCTATTCCTACGTCCAAATGTGTGTTGACAATTATAACACAACATTTTTGTTTATTTCACGGCATTGATTAAGATGGCCACTGAATCTTTTTTATTATTAATGAATGTATGTTACTTAACACACAGACTTACGTAAAACACAGACTAAGGTTTAAAATTAAAGGTGGTCCAAAGAAGTAACACTCTCAATTCAGAGCTAAAAATATAGCCCTAACCAAATCTAGTTTGAACTGGTCCATATTACAAAAAGCAAAGAAAACCTGGAGTTTCAAAAAATTAGCTGAAATAAGTAATAAGAAAATTTGGCCGCATCAAAAATTTATTGAAATTCATAAACAACATAGACCCACCTATGTATAACAGTTTCAATGAAGACCAAGCAACATCTTTCCTTGACCTCATAAGAATACCCAAACAACATCTCACGTATAAAGTTACAGATACAAACAATAAACTCACGAGATTTAACCAAGATAGAATTACATAGCATGCTCAATGAAAAAGCACTTGAACAATTAGAAGCATTTATAACCAAGCATTTAAAGAAGTAGTCAAAAATATAATGCCTGTAGTTAGAAGATACATTTAAATAGCACCCATACCCAAATAAAAGTTTAGCAGACTTGACAACCATAGACCAATATCCCTACTCAGCGTACCTAATAAAATTATTAATAAATCAACCAAAAACAGAATAGACTACACTTACTTACAAGAGACAAACTACACTTACACTTACAAAAGACAAACCATTTACCAAACACATACTTTCGTCTCAACCAAAAACAAATCATCAGCAACATGCTTCAAGACACTTCTTTAAAATAAGAAAACTGAATTACGCTCGCCTTTAAAACAGCCTGTTGTTATGTATTTTCAAAGGGAAATTGATAAAATAATATATATATATATAATTAATAATAAAATAATAATTGGGCAACCGATAGGTCGCACCTGCAGCGAAAGAAAGGAACAAGATTATAGGGTTAGCTGAAAATACAAAGGCCGCATAATGGCGGCCGAAGAAAGTTAATTTTCCACCGACTAGTTCACCGCGTGGGCGTGGGGGTTAGGACTTCATTTAGGCCCTGATCCTTCCATGCAACTCACACACACACACACACACAGGGAAAGAGCTTAGTTCCTCATATTATATAAAATAAAAATTATAAAAAAAAATCAAACAACCTGTGAATTGTGCTGCGCTCAATGGTGCTGCGCTGACTGTGAACACCTCCTCCTTTACTGGTTGTGTATCTTCAACTGATTGAGTGTCTTCTATGGTTGAATGTCCTCAACTGGTTGGTGGTTGGTGTTCCTTGGCAGAATGTTCTCTGTGGTTGAGTGTTATCCACTGGCAGATTGGCCTCTACTGGTTGGCGATTAGTGCTCCTTGGCAGAATGTCCTCTGTGGTTGAGTGTCATCCACTGGCAGATTGGCCTCTACTGGTTGGTGGTCCTCGGCAGAATGGCTCTACTGGCTTGACCTCTACTGGCTTCAACTGGTTGAGTGTCCTCTACTGGTTGCAACAGGTTGAGACTGGTTGAGTGTCCTCTACTGGCTGCAACTGGTATCATCGGCTAATCAGCTGAATGTCTTCACTTGTTAAGTATCTTCTATCGGCTGTCGTCTATCGGCTGAATCTCTTCACTTGTTAAGTATCTTCTATCGGCTGTCGTCTATCGGCTGAATCTCTTCACTTGTTAAGTATCTTCTATCCGCTGTTGTCTATCGGCTGAATCTCCCCTTCCTCACAATTTCCACTCCTTTTATATCGATACGAACACAACAACCCAGTGAATCGTATCGATCGTAAATAACTTCCAAGAATTTCTTTTTTTTATTGTGGGGTTTTTTTTCTTTTTTTTGGGGGTTTTTTTTTTTTTTGCTACTTGGAATTTTTTTTTTCTATGTTTTTTTTTTTTTTTTAATAACTAATTATTATTTTGCTAAATCTAACTTTACATATTTTTATTTTAATTTCTTAATTTATTTATTTACATATATATATTTTTGTTTGTTTGTGCAATGTCGCCTACACATGGAAATACGTAACACGTGGGGACGACCTACCCCTTGAGAAGGGTCTCACTCCAAAAGCCGGGCTGCTATCCATGTAGGATTAAGGGACTATGGCCTAATGTCCTGGCAATGGTAGATTCCTAATGGTTTCCCATCTGGGGACTCCAGTTCATACGCGACCTGTCCAACTAAACGAACTATTCTGGCCGGTATGAATTTCGGTGCGAGCTTAGCTGCAAATTTTTCTACTGCACTACTGAGTACGTGATTTCGTACAAAAATCATTTGTCCGGGGGTAAAAGAACGGGTCCTTGCCCGCAAATTATAATGCCTTTGTCCTTTAGCGTAAGCTTCGCCTAATTTCTCTCTAACTCGTTCACGTATCACCCTCAATCTCTCGTGAGGGGTCATGAGCTCGACTTCTCCATCTTCAAAAGAAGACAACTTCCGGAGGAGCTCGTAGTCGGAGCCATGGCTCACTGACTGAAATCCGAACATCAGATAGTGAGGCGAACAACCGGTCGACTCGTGTACAGTGTTGCGGAATGCAGAGCTTGATTCTCGCAAATACTTATCCCATATAGAGTGGTCATCACCTATAAAGGAACGAATGGCAGCTAAAATGGACTGGTTGACCCGTTCGGAAGCATTCGATTGAGGCGAGTATTTTGGAGAGAAAACGTGCTGAATACCATATTCTTGAAGGAATTGCTTGAAATGCTTAGAAGTAAACTGCACACCATTATCCGAATGAAGTAGTTCGGGCACACCAAATGTACAGAATATATCTAGAAGGAATTGAGTAGCGTTTTCGGTAGTGGCCTTGGGCATGGCTTTCATCCATACAAATTTTGTATAATGGTCGAGCACAACAAACAATTGGGTGTTTCCGCTCTTCGAACGTGGATAAGGTCCTAGGAAATCAATAAATAAGCGCTGCATCGGCCTATCAGATATGCGCTCTTGACCCATATGTGGTCTAAGGACCTTATTGTACGGCTTAATTTGCTTACAAGTACTACATTGGGAGATGTAAGAAGCGACGTCCTTACGAAGGGTTGGCCAATAATAATATCGCTGTAGTACTTCGGTGGTCTTACGTATGCCACAATGAGATGATTCCGGTCTATCGTGAGCTTGGGAAATCAGCCTAGATTGCTGACTCACGGGTACCCATAATTTGGTTCGAGGAATGTCTATATCCGGATCGTTAACTCTTCCTAACTTAATGTAGATACGACCATCTCTTATCCATAGGTTGGGGAACCGTGTAGGTTCTTTCGAAATTGAAAGTATTCGTTCTATATAATCAGATTCTGTGAAAGCAGAGTCTGGCAACAGTGAATCGATATGATGATGCTCGGGAAGGAAGGGAAGATACAGACACGAAAGTTCACTAAGACTCTCGTGAACTCGGGAAAGGGCATCGGGAACGATATTAGCGGAACCCTTAACATGTTCAATATTGAAGTTGAAACCTTGCAACTTCAGACTCCAGCGAGCTAATCTGCCGGAAAGGTCTTGTTGGCTCATGAGCCATTTCAAACTAGCGTGATCAGTGATGATGGTGAAGGGAAGTCCTTCAATGTAGGCACGGAATTTTTTTACGCTCTGTACGGCGGCGAGACACTCCAGCTCAGTGATAGTGTAATTTCGCTGCGCCGACGTCAATTTGGCAGACATGAAGGCAATGGGATGCTCTTCTCCCTTCTCGTCCTTCTGAAAGAGGACGCTACCAATTCCAGTGGTGCTTGCGTCGCACTGAATGAAGAAGGGTTTTGAAAAGTTAGGGTTAACTAGTACGGGCGCGGACACAAGAGCTTGTTTTAGTTGGTCAAAAGCAGTTTGAGCGGCGGCAGTCCATTTAAAGGACGATTTGTTTTTCAGCAGATCAGTTAGAGGGGCGGTAATGGAGGCAAACCTATGTATGAATCGGCGGTACCATCCGGCCATTCCCATGAGACGACGAATATCTTTAATAGAGTGAGGAGTTGGGTAATCTACAATGCTGGAGACTTTAGAGGGATCTGTCTTTAGGATACCATCGCTAACGATGTATCCAAGGTACCTTATTTCACGCTGGACGAATTTGCTCTTCCCAACATTTATTGTGAGCCCAGCTGATGAGAGTAACTTAGCTACTGTAGACAACAGATCCAAATGTTCCATGAAGGAAGAGCTGGTCACGAGCAAATCATCAAGGTAAACAAATATTTTGTCTTGAAGCTCATGCGGAATAACCTTGTGCATTAGACGGCACATGGTTTGGGGAGCGTTGCACAATCCGAAAGGCATGACCTTAAAATGGTATAAAGGGCGACCCGGCACCGTGAAAGCTGTCTTTTCCTGCGATTCAGGATCAAGAGGTATCTGCCAAAAGGCGTCCTTTAAATCGAGACTTGTAATAAACTTAGTGGATCTCAATCGAGATAATAATCCATCGATTAACGGCAAAGGATATGCGTCTTTAACGGTAACATCGTTAACACGTCGCGCATCCAGACACAAACGTACTTTTCCAGGTTTACGAACCAACGTTACTGGAGAGCTCCAGGAACTGTGACTCTCGCCTATCACACCCAATGCGAGCATACGATCAAGTTCCTTGTACAGCAGATCCTGTACGACCGGTGAAACAGCATAATGCCGTTGCTTGATTGGCTTAGCAGTCCCAGTGTCAATGTTGTGTGTAACGAGTGACGTTTTTCCCAGACCAAGCTTATTGAAGGAAGGAAATTTGGCAACTACTTGTTGCAATAATAGCTTTTGCTCTGGTGTCAATTGGTGAAGGGTGTCAGCCTCTTCGGCTTGAAGAGAATTAGGGGCTTCTTGGAACGCACTGACATTTTTGAACGACGCTGGTTCTATCTGAAACGCATTCCAGAAGTCAATGCCAAGGTATAATTTACCGGCGAGGGAAGGGACGACTAAGAACTGCAAAAGTTTAGTCTCGTCATCATATGTGACGGGAACATTTACGTATCCTGCTGCTGGAACTCGCTGTCCAGACGCTGTTTGGACACTGGTTTTCAGGGAGTGAATTTTGAGATTTAAGTCTCGAAGTAACTCAATGGACCGATGTCCTAAAACACTGACGCTAGCTCCACTGTCCATAAGACCGGTGAGCTGATATCCTAATATGATGATGTCACAATAGGGACGCGGATCGTTAAGATCGCGATCGGATACTACCGAACTAATCGCTAGTTTACGAAGGGCGCGTTTCACGCGAAAGTATTTGATAGCGCGAAGTCTTCTTCTATATCTTCGTGTAATGGTGAACAGGGGAAAATGGTTGACGGGAGTGGGTTTGTTCAATCGAGTGGTCTGAGCTATAGAAGTCTTGTCATAATGTGATGATGGACTATTCGAACTCAGCGATTGCGACGCCATTCGGGATCTACATTGGTGGATGCGTCCACAGTATTGACTCGAATTTGAGTTGTTGCTTAAGGGTTGAATTTTCGAAAATTTGGAGCGGGCCGACCCCTCATATGCGGGCCGCTCCTGGAATAGTTTCCCGGAGGTTTACACTTTTGGCACTGAGTTTTTCGTACTCCCGGAGTACCGCAACCAAAACAAAACAATCTCTGGATCGGAAGTTGGCATTTGCTGAAGAAATGACCCATATCCTGACAGTTCCAACACAAACGGTATTCGGGATCACTAGCAGGGTCCAGAGATTTGATTACTTCTTCGGGCACTTCTGTTGGGAGATTTTGGTAGCGTGTGTGTGACAAGGCATGGACTGGGCGAACAGGACCGAAAGGTCGTTCTACCTTGCTCAAGTTCCAAACAGATTCTATTGAAGTGCAGCACTGTACCAGCTCATAAACTGATATAAATTGCCGACCTGCGAGATGGTCTCTCAACCGACGATGCATATTAAGATACAACAAGTGCTGCATATCCAAATCAGACATGCCTTTCTGTAACTGCAGCGACAACGTCTCTAAAGCATCGAAGAATTCAATGAAGGGTTCACCCTGCGCCTGATGACGTGCATCCATTTGACGCCGAATATCTATGTCTGCTCGAGCACGGGAAAATCGATTGAGGAAAGAATGGGTGAGAGAATCCCAATCTAAGGAATGTGGGTGCATTTCGTGATATTTCCAGTACCACTCGAGAGCAGGCCCTTTCAGGAAAATGTGGAAGCACTCTGCTAATTGGTTAAGCGGCACCTCTTGAGAGTCTCCCATAGCTTGTAATCTATACAGGAAAGAGTCAGCTCTCAGGCTAGATTGGCTGCCATCATACCCAATACCCCATTTGGATATTGGTATAGACATTTGGCTTATTGGACGTGAGCGTGCGGGAGAGCGCGTACCAAGATCACGTATATTGTCTCGGGGAATCTGTGCTGTAGTGGTAGCATGGACTGGACGGGAGGCTGGACTAACATCCAGTGATTGCTTCATGGGGCCTAGAACATTTGATTCCAGAACTTGCTCCAGCCGCTGGATTTCTTCAATCAGGTGCTCTATCTTAGGTTCCGAAATGAATGGATTATGACTCGTGGTCACGGGTGTCAGAGTTTCATATAATTCTGCCGTGAAAATGTGGGGTTTTTCAGACTCAGAAGACAAATTACGAAAGGGGTTTGAATCATTCAGTTTTGTATTTTGATCAAACGGACAATCATTTGTCTGCACACTCGAGGGTAGTCCAGTGTCCACAAAAAGTCTTCCTGTCCTCACCGGGACATTGGAAATGGAGAAGCCCTGGGGCGTAGAGTGTCCTGACGGCAAAAATTTTTCCGATGGTGGAGACGACATAATTTGACTACTTTATACTTTTCAATTGTCCTTATTTAGTTCTTAATTCTTTACTTATATTATATGTATGTTTTTATTCATTAATGTGTGTATGTGTGCGTTTGAAGACATGCGTTTCCGGATCAGGACGCGAAGAAGGTTAGAAAGTTAAAGATGAAATGGAAGTATGTGAGCAATTCCAAGGGTTGCTGATGCTCATCCGGCCCCTGATTCAAACTCATAGAGCGATAAATATCAGTCGGCATAGAGTCAACAACACCGGAAGGTAAACGTGTTTAAAGAATATAGCAAAGGAAAACAATTAGTGGTGTTTTGAGGTACGTGTGCATCCGCCTGTTCTCCATTCAAACCAAAAACATATGGCGAAATTTACAAGAGATCAATAGATGCAAACGCTCCTTAAAAGTTGTTGTGCGTAATGTCAGCCAAGTCAACTTCAGGAGAGGCATTCCTAAATACTAATTCCTGAATCCTAATTCCATAATCTTAAAAGGAGAAACCAACCACCTCCTTCGTCGACCCTTAACGCTCCGTCTCAAAACTCATCGAGTCGAAATTTACGGAAGCGACAGTCAACATCACTCACGGAAACAGGAAAGAAGAAAGATAAGAAAAGAATACTTTTGGGGCGCCAGCTGCAGATGCAAGCAATCGGCGCGATATGTACTGAAGCGATGGTGCAGTGTGCCAGCGGAAGAGCAAAGATTTTATTTACGAACTTCAAAAAAAAAACGAAATCCTCCGCTGCCACACATTGCCATCACCTTGACCGAACAAAGCCACAAGTTTGGGCGCCATGTTATGTATTTTCAAAGGGAAATTGATAAAATAATATATATATATATAATTAATAATAAAATAATAATTGGGCAACCGATAGGTCGCACCTGCAGCGAAAGAAAGGAACAAGATTATAGGGTTAGCTGAAAATACAAAGGCCGCATAATGGCGGCCGAAGAAAGTTAATTTTCCACCGACTAGTTCACCGCGTGGGCGTGGGGGTTAGGACTTCATTTAGGCCCTGATCCTTCTATGCAACTCACACACACACACACACAGGGAAAGAGCTTAGTTCCTCATATTATATAAAATAAAAATTATAAAAAAAATCAAACAACCTGTGAATTGTGCTGCGCTCAATGGTGCTGCGCTGACTGTGAACACCTCCTCCTTTACTGGTTGTGTATCTTCAACTGATTGAGTGTCTTCTATGGTTGAATGTCCTCAACTGGTTGGTGGTTGGTGTTCCTTGGCAGAATGTTCTCTGTGGTTGAGTGTTATCCACTGGCAGATTGGCCTCTACTGGTTGGCGATTAGTGCTCCTTGGCAGAATGTCCTCTGTGGTTGAGTGTCATCCACTGGCAGATTGGCTTCTACTGGTTGGCGATTAGTGCTCCTTGGCAGAATGTCCTCTGTGGTTGAGTGTCATCCACTGGCAGATTGGCCTCTACTGGTTGGTGGTCCTCGGCAGAATGGCTCTACTGGCTTGACCTCTACTGGCTTCAACTGGTTGAGACTGGTTGAGTGTCCTCTACTGGTTGCAACAGGTTGAGACTGGTTGAGTGTCCTCTACTGGCTGCAACTGGTATCATCGGCTAATCGGCTGAATGTCTTCACTTGTTAAGTATCTTCTATCGGCTGTCGTCTATCGGCTGAATCTCTTCACTTGTTAAGTATCTTCTATCCGCTGTTGTCTATCGGCTGAATCTCCCCTTCCTCACAATTTCCACTCCTTTTATATCGATACGAACACAACAACCCAGTGAATCGTATCGATCGTAAATAACTTCCAAGAATTTCTTTTTTTTATTGTGGGGTTTGTTTTTCTTTTTTTTCTTTCGTTTTTTTGGGGTTTTTTTTTTTTTTGCTACTTGGAATTTTTTTTTCTGTGTTGTTTTTTTTTTTTTTTTTGTAATAACTAATTATTATTTTGCTAAATCTAACTTTACATATTTTTATTTTAATTTCTTAATTTATTTATTTACATATATATATTTTTGTTTGTTTGTGCAATGTCGCCTACACATGGAAATACGTAACACTGTGCCATAGACGTCTCCAACGCATATGAAAAAGAGGACCTCCAAATTTTGAGCAATCTCTTATTTGACCTCAGAGTTCCAAAAATAAACATTCAGTGGATCATAAACCTATTCAGAAAAAGAATACTCCATCTAAACCAAACAAACACGATAATCACCAACGGATTACCGCAAGGAGATACCCTAAGTCCACTACTCTTCAAAATATATACCACTAAACTCCATGCAATATCAGAACTAAACATAATTCTCTTGCAATGTCCGAAAGACTTTCTAATTCTAGTCGAGGCAACAAAGATTTACGATTTAAACACAATCTTTTCTCCATTATAAGCGGAAACCTTATGTTATCATTGAACGCAGATAAAATTTAAACAAATAGTTTTAATTGCAATAGAAATTCAGATTTCAAATAGAGACACAATCACACCCAAATTCATTGGAATGATTAAATAAAATATCTAGGAATAACTGTAACTTGAAACAGATCTTTCAGAATACAGCAAGAAATTATTCACATGAATAAAATATCATTAGATACCTGACTATACCAACTACCCTTTCGGTCCCTCTCTGGCTCTAAACTTATACAAGTTGCTGGTCAGATTAAAATAAGAATATGGAATAACCACTCCTACACACTCACCTGCTTGCTTATTTAACAGCATTGACAGACTTTAAGCCAAAATCCTCAAACAATGTTTAGGGCTACCACCCAGCAAACCAAGCACACACAGCCGAAGAAGTGGAAAAACAGTTCAGACAACGAAATAGACTACAGCTATAACTACATACTAAACTACAGACACCAGTTCAGTAAACCAATTGTGGTTTACTGAACACACATCAGCTGTAGTTGTGTAGGCGACTACAATGGCGCGAAAGACTATCCGAACATGTCACACTATCCCCGCCTTATATCCTTTTCGCCCCAAAAAATGTCAAATCAGCTGTCTCAACGTGTTCCTGCTGATAATAGGGGGCAAGGCGGTCTAGGTGCACAATTTTCATTTTTGCTCTTGGCTACCGGTGCTCCTGTATCCGATATACCACATCGTTGATTCGCTTGATGTTTCTGTAGGGTCCCTCCCAATTCGGCTGCAGCTTCGGTGATCTGCCTTTTAGACGGCGTGGATTATACAGCCACACCAAGTCATTTGGCTAGAATCCGAACGAGTTTGCCATTAAGTCATATCTGGTCTTCATGCGGTCAGTAGTCGACTCGATTTCGTTCCGCACCAATGGTGTATCTGATTCAGCCGTTGCCTTAAGTCACTTGTATACTTCGAAATGGGTTAGAGCTGCTCAGGGGGTGTCCCAAAGTTTACATCAGTTGGTAGACGAATCATTTTTCCAAAGATAAGTTTGGCTGGCGCTTCTCCTGTCGATGCATGTTCTGCAGTTCGGTACGCCAGCAAAAATAATGGAATGCGTCGAGCCTAATCGCTCTGATTTTCATCAACCATCTTGGCCAAATTTTTATTGAGCGTGCCATTGAACCGTTCGACCATTCCATCTGACTGAGGGTGAAGTGGTGTTGTCCGTGTTTTCTGTATTCCCAGCAGCTCACACATTTCGGCAAAAACTTGTGACTCGAAGAACCTATTAACTAACACATACCTATTAACCCACTGTGAAACGATATGCTCCTCTACGGTAGGTGCCTCCTGGTAAGGAATTAGGTATATATTCTGACCACTTAATAAAGTAATGAGCTACAGCAATTAAATACCGATTTCCCGACAACAGTTTCAAACTCGGGAATTTTCCCTCTCTTTCTTCGATATGGGCTTTTAACGGAAGCACATAACGTGCATTTACGGCACCAGTCAAGTACGTCGTCTCGAGCATGAACCCAGTAGAATCTTTCTCACACTTTTGTCAGTCTTGTTCACCCCAAGATGACCTCCCGATGTTCCTTCATGCATCTCTTTCAGTACTCCTTTGTCCCGATTTTTAGGAAGAACAATTTGCATCCAATGTGAAGTGCCGCCGATTCCCGTTTCCGTTTCAAAATTCCATCTTCTACTTAACGGAGTTCCATTGAGTTCAATCACTTTTTACAACGTTGCCACGTGCTGATATATCCTATATATGTCTCTTTACACACTAACATTAGTTCAATATTATCGTCGGCTAGCTGAGCTTCCCGGAATTCGTGCTGCGTCCAATCTTCGTCGACTTCTGTCGTTATTATACGCATATTCACACCTTGTTCCTTTTCCTTTTATTGTTGATTGACAAACCACTCAATATAGCTGACCCACAAGCCAAAGAAAGTGTAATGAGTCACTGAAGTACTTGATGAGATAGTCGCCCTAATCAAGGAAGAGGTAAAAGAATAATGGCAGATAAAAATTTGAGAAAAAAAAACAACAATAACGCCCCATGCATTTTGAAAAAAGTACAACAACAGCAGTAAACCTTGGTTTCTGTTGTTTCCTACAAACTTTCCTATAAACTCAGGCCCTTGCAAAGCAATAAAAGTAATTCAGATGTATGCATCAATATGTGCATTTATAACACAGACACAGATCTTTGTTTGATTCATTGCACAGAATTTCAAAGGAATATAATTTGTTTCACAGATTCAAAAATATTACAGACTTGATTCTAATAAATGTTTACAAGTTTCTTGAAAACTTTGGAGCGTTTATTACATTTATTGCAGAAGCAAATTTCAAAACTATGTCATCGATAGACCATCGTAACTTCACAACCCAACCACATAAACTAACTTAAGACAAAGACTATTATTGAGGAAAACGCTGGCCAGCGCCACCGCAGCCAGGGCCAGTTATTCGCTGTTATAAACCGGAGCCAATTTAAAAAATCATAACTAATTTAATACACCTTTTTCGGTTTTGAAACGGCTCATCTCCACAATTCTTCTGAACGCTTCGTAGGGTTAAAGTTATGTCAAAGGTGTACAAGCGTACGGGTTGCCATGAATGCTCATAAACGAAAAAACGACTAAACCGACGAAAGTGTACACTACTGTTCAAAATCAGACACGCTTCACCACTAGATTTATATTTTTCAAATTTATTTATAGAACTACTTGTTTGTTGGATCGTTTGGAAAGTTCCTACGAAGATGACAACAAAAACAACTCATGACTTTGTCGAAATCTACAGCAACAAGATTATTTTTGGATAATTTCATTTAGAATCTCCCGGTCTGAAAATGATATTGTTTTCCGCTTATCAACAAATACGTATACACGGCTATCATCAATTCTCTATTCTCCCGTCATGCACATCATATGTTTGTGGAAACTCATCGGACCCCTAGAAGAGAAATTCATTCACCGGCTCCGTTGGCATATCTTTCGCATCGCTGTCGTTTTGTAGTTTCACATTTCGGCCGGACGTGTTGACGTCGGTGGTGTACTTGCTGTGCCTTTGCATTTAACTTCCAGATCCCTTTTGCTGTCGTCGTACAAGTCAAATTAATTATAAGTTGTCTGCTGTGCAGTTGTCAAGTTCAACGAGTGTACATATCCGATAAATTCTCAAGCAAAAGCCGCACATAAATCTTCAAAAATGGTAAATATAAATTGAATTTGTGGAAAGATAATATATGGCTAAGTTATAACTTTCATTTGACCTTCTCCATTGCCAGTTTTTGTGCTTGTCAAAAAATTCATTGTTTTGCTAGCGAAATATTGTTAGTGTTACATAATCTTAGGGGGGCATTATCTGTTCTAGGGGTTGGGGTCACATTACTATGCAAAGAGCGGTGACAAAACAAAATTTCAAGCATGCTCCGAATGTAGAATGTATGGTTTGGGAACGTGTCAAGTGAAAGGCGCGCGGGGAATTGAGTGGGCAACTCGGCTTTCACTTCGGATTAGATGTTGGCCGCCAAGAATGCTGACAAAAAATACCAAGAATTCCGCGTATCTCATGTAAATAGATGCCTACCAGTCAATAATGATGCTCTTCATCCTTTCCTTAACGAAAAAGGCTGAATGCTATAATCAGATTCGTAAAGATTAGTTCGACTTTGGGTTATGTAGAATAATGTACCACTAGCAAGCATTAATTTAAACTAGAATTGAAGCGAAAAATTTTATCTCGATTGATAATAAAATGTTTATCGAAAGATATGTGAAAATGATACAGTTGTACATTCACTCTTCGCACAATAAATTTATTGGCAGCGTTGATACAATGACTCCGTATCTGTTTCGCTTTGTATTAAAGAATCATCTGATTGGTGCTGCAGATATAAAAGATATAAAATTTATTTATTTGTATCGCACTGCATGGTATTGATTGTAAACCAAGTGTGATTGCTGCAATTCAACTTCGTCGGCAGCGCCCATCTTATCATTTTTTTTGCTTCTGCCAGTTCGGTGCAATCATAAAACAAAGCTGCAGTAGTCATTCAAGAATAAACTGCAATTTTTATTACGTAAATCATTCAATGTTGTAAGCAATTAGATGCGATTTGAACAATTAACAATGTAAGCAATAACATCTGATTTTAACAATTAATATCACATGCAGTTTTAAGGTTACAAAACATCCGATGTTTGCAAACGTTTTTTCGTATGTGTATGAAATAATACAACATGTTTGTTTCATATTTATTCAAAATCAATCGTATAATTTCTATAAAAAGTCTATATTAATATTTATAATTAATTATCTACGACTCGTCAGCAACGTTCTAAAAAGTGGTTTTATTAGCCTCCTGTAAAATGCTCCCTTGTTCCATTTAAAGTTTGCTAGGCACGATCCAAAATATCAAAAGGAAAATCTGCACTTAACGTCTGATTTGATTCTGGAAATTCCCAACCAAAAACAAATTCAGGCTTTTAGAAAACAAATGATAAACCGCGAAAGAAATGCTAATCTCCTGTTACAAAGCGACGGCCGCTGCGATCACAATGAACTGTTCCGCTGCTAGCTAATGCTCTTCGTAAGACTCCTACGCAGGCCAAACTATGCACATTGTTTACTGGTAAGGGGGATTGTCTAGCATCTATTTAATTAAAAATTCGAAAATCAAAATTAAAGCTACAATCACTTGCATTAAGTATGAGACACGAAGATAAGATCACTAAGCAAGATGGAAGGTTGTTTAATACACCAACTTATTATGCCTTTATTAAGGCCTTAGTTTATAACAAGAAAAACAAACAGAAAATAATAAAAATAACTTGAAAGCAGACCGTCGAACCTGTTCTAGTAGGGCTTACAAATTTTTATCGACACACTCATCCCTCAATTTAAACAGTAGATACGTTCTTGGAAAAATCGTGCAAAAATGAGCCGTGTCAAACAAGACACAATGTTCGTTAAAAGCAGACGGAAACGTTCAATTAACTTGAAAACCGTGTAAACCATGTAAGACCGCCTAACATAAAGATTGAATATTGGTTTGGACGAAAAGAAACAAGTGACGGTGCATGACGGAACATTCCAAGGACGGAAAAAAGTAATGCCATCCCCGTCAGAGGAAAAAAATTAAGCGAAATCAACGATAGTCTTTTCAAAAAGCAATAAATAAGGTGAAAACACGTTTTGTTTTTGTTTGGGAGGTGAAGGCTATTTACGCCCTGAGTGTCGGACTCCCCCGCTACCGGACTACCGACTAAACACCTCCCCTGTCACACCGAGAACCTAGCCTGTTTGTCACATTACTTCGGACTAGGCCTCAGCGATGTCTTAAGGCTAAGGGAAATCTCTCTTTCTGGACAGGAAAGAATTGCGATTACTAACTATAATATTGCGTTACAGAGATGTTCCCTCCCTCGCCAAGCGATCCATTATGTCCTTCTTTATAATGAGTACTGTCCGTACGTAATGCGACACACAGTTCCAATTGCCCTTTGATTTCATCATTTTTCCCATTAAAAACGAAAACACGTTAAGAATATTCTGTACAAATAAAAACGATAAAAGAATTTAAAAATAAATAAACCTAATAAGAACTAAAACCTAAAAAAAACATATAAAAATCAGTCTTTACTCTTCTTCTGAAGTTTGCAAGGCTAGAATTCTCCTGTTCTTTGGTGATGCTGGGGTAACATCACTATCCGAGTCATTACTAGAAACTTCATCAACGTTTTCCATAGGTCCAGCTTCACTCATTGATATGTTCTCAACATTATCTAACTAGATGTTCAAACCGGAGACTAGGTTGAATTTTATGCAGATTGTTTTCTTTTTATGTGCCCTCCCTTGCTTGCATTAAATTCTGTTGCAAATGAAATTTGTTGCTTTTCCCTTAAAGAGCTAAAGAAGTTAAGTGCTAATTGTTTTATCGCATAAAAATCTAGCGATACTCATTTTCGCTATTTTCCTATTTTCGAATACAATCTTCTTTTGGCTTTATTGTCCTAAAAGGTGAATGATTCATTCCATTTTCTTTTGCTACGGATGTTGAGCTTTGTCCAGATTTTAATTTATGTAAAATTTCAATTTTTTTTTCAAACTGATTGTTTTCCTTTTCTTGCGTTTCCTTTATGGTGAATTTTTTTTTGGGTAGGGGGATGAAGGCTATTTACGCCCTGAGTCTCGGACCTCCTGGACTACCGACTAAACACCTCCCCTGTCAACCGGAGCGCCTAGCCTGGAACTGTGGTGACATCATACGGCTCTAATAAAGTTGAAAGATTATTGCGAAATAAATTTTTAAAACTTAAAGCTTTTACCTGTTGTTAGAATTTATTCAAAATTTTATTTGACAAGAAGACAAATGACAAAAAAGGCTGATACAAGCAAGAGCGATTTTAGTTTTGATAAAGGAAGTATTTGGGAACTTTGAACTAGCTTTAAAAAGAGTTCGTTCATCAATATGATACTGATAAATGGCATAATGCAAAACATTCAGAATAAGATCAAACAAATTGTTTATTGTGATTTGAAAACCGTGTAAAAGTGAAATCGTATGATTCGACTATCGTGCGAAGCAATGAACTGGTGTTATTCAATTAAAAAATAATCAGAAAAACATTATATCTACTTACCAATGACTTATTTGCCCCCCATTTGTTCCTTCTTTTTTATGAATTTATATGTTGTCCTTGGAATTTCGTTTTTTATATTTTTCATTGCCTTATAAATTCGTCCTTTTTGTACATTAAAAGTGTTTTTGTTCACAGTGTTCGGCTGTAAAATTAAGTGTCACTGTTTCCGGATGATCACGTCCTTACGGATTTACTTTGTAGTCAATGAAACAACTATAATCGTAACATTGCAGGCTTCTTGTTACTGGGTCTTCCTTATATCCTTAAAAGCTGCGGTTCACAGAGCACGTTCTCCTATATTCAATTCGTTTATTAATTCGCTATTTCAACCTAGCGAATTCGATCAGCGCTTCCTGGGCTTTCCTGCCGGCAAATTTTGTGGTTTCTAGCATTGTAGTTAAAGAGTTCACACTAAGGACGAAAGAGGCTAGTGTTAATGAGATACGGGTAGGATTGAAGAGTTGTTTATAATGGTTGGATAATCACACCTTGATCATGTTGTCTTTAGAAATGGTGCTGCCATTTTCATCCTTGCAGAACGTAATCCTGAACCAATCTATATATTATCCTTTCGACTGCCTGATACGCTTGTCTGGTGATATTTTCATCTATTATTGTCTTGAAAATACTTGCATTAATTAATCTTCGCTACTTAGCGGAGATTTCCTATATTACCTTCTTAGCCCTTTCTTTCGTCGGAAATACGCGTTTCCATTCATAGTTCATGTCTGAGCTTTTCGCTTTCGATTTCTAAGATGCGGCGGACTTCGTTTTGAGACTCAATCTCAGTAAGTTTGCTTGCTAAGTTGACCATAGCCAGTTCGGTGATCCATCTATCTGACCGTAAATTTTGTCACGAAGCCCATAAAGTATGATTTTTTGCAAGCATATGAGATGCACGAGAAATTCAACAAAAATTTTAGAGCGGGCCATGGGTTCATAGATTTCCAATTGCGATCAGATACAAGATTAGATGATAAGAATTTCGCAGCCCGCTTTATGTTTTATATTTTTTCAGCCTTCGTCCTGTGCACCTAAATTTTTTTGATAAAATAAAGAACATTGATTTGTTCAAAAAAGCAACAACCTTCTAAAAAAAGCAAAATTCGAAAGCAACTACAAAATGTTTGTTTAAGAGTTGTCAGGAGTCTGATGGAAGTCTGTTGTCTGTTATTCGAGAGAATATTACTGTTTATTGTTTATTATTATGTATTACGATTTTCGAGAGAATATTACTGCTTCTGGTGTACTATACATTATGATACTATAACACTAACTTCCTGGTTATCCTGGCTAGAAATTACCTGGCCATATGAAGTTGGTAAAATTAAAACTCAAAATGGCACTCACACAAATTCTGAATTCTACACAAAACAATTTAAAAAGCTTCAGATTTGTAAATTCTCCCAACCTTCGATATGCTATGGTTGTCCAGAATTTCCTTGATAGGATATATAAAAGACAATGGACAAATAACAAGCAAAAGTTGTCACGTAAATTTAGAAGTCAATGCACAAATTATTCTATGTAAATAGTCAAGCCACAGACGTAAACGAAAGAAATAAGAAACGAAATCACTGATTTGTTATCGTAACATTCCTTTATCACCCCTTCGATATTAATGCGATATGCCTCCGGTATAATAAATTTAAGATACATATACACATAAGTATGGTACGACCAATTCTACTGTTTGTAGTCTTGCTTTCTGCTCGGCGTCAAAGACAACAAAAGGTTACTCCAGTCTTTGTATAAGAAGAACACGTGCAATTCCATAGATTACACCTTCACATTGAGGAAAAAACTAAATCATACGTGATAGGTCACTAAAAAGCGAAATGTTTCATCGTTGCATAGAATTTATCTTCCTTCAGTGATAATGAGAATGAAAAAACGAATTCCTTCGTACTGCTTTATTGTTTTAAATGTTCACCTCTTTATCTTCTATCTAAGCTGGAACATCATATCAATTTTAGGGAAATGCCACTCTAAATTAAGGCAAATGGTAAATGAAAATACGGGAATTGTTTTTTTCGAAAATCTTTTTCAAATTCAGAATAATATTCTTCGTGTGCGAAACATTGGCATCGCCCTTGCGGTATCCACCTAATTTTTTAAACAATGCATTGCGTTAACATTTTTGTCTTCGTCTTACAAAATTTATCCGTGATCCCTTTTAAAATATTATTATGAACGGCCAGTATTAGGAATTCAATTGCATATATCTGCATTTTCAACAAATGACCATAACTACTAATTTTATCGTTTTCTTCATTCTATTTTCAGTCCGAACCAATCAATGTTGTCGTCACTGGGGCTGCAGGCCAAATCGCCTATTCGTTGTTGTACATGATCTCACGTGGTGAAGTGTTTGGCAGGGAACAGCGTCTCAATCTACATCTACTCGACATTCCACCAATGATGGGTGTTCTTGATGGTGTGGTGATGGAATTGGGCGATTGTGCTTTGCCGTTGCTAAACAAAGTTGTCCCAACAAGTGATCCGGCTGTCGCATTTAAAGATGCCGCGGCTGCATTTATGGTTGGCTCTATGCCACGAAAGGAAGGAATGGAACGCAAAGATTTGCTCGGAGCCAATGTGAAAATTTTCAAAGTTCAAGGTGAAGCTCTCGACAAATATGCTCGCAAGGATGTTAAGGTTTTGGTAGTCGGCAATCCAGCAAACACAAATGCTTTGATCTGTTCGCACTATGCCCCTTCGATCCCAAAAGAGAATTTCACAGCCATGACACGATTGGACCATAACCGGGCCAAATATCAAATCGCAAGCAAATTGGGCCTACCTGTAAGTGCTGTGAAGAATGTTATAATCTGGGGAAATCATTCGTCAACACAATACCCCGATGCCCGGCACGCCGTTTGTACCGCGGGTGGTGCAACAAAATCTGCATGGGATGCCATTGGAGATAAGGGTTACCTTCAAGGTGATTTCATCTCTACTGTTCAGAAACGCGGTGCTGCTGTAATTTCAGCAAGAAAAATGTCGTCAGCTATGTCAGCCGCGAAGGCTGCCTGCGACCATATGCACGATTGGTGGAACGGTACTCAAGAAGGAGAGTTTGTATCAATGGGAGTTGTATCTGACGGTAGCTATGGTGTACCAAAGGATATTGTTTACTCGTTCCCTATTGAGATTAAAAATCAAAAATGGTCCATTGTTCATGGCCTACCTATTGACGACTTTTCAAAAGAAAAAATGAACCTTACTGCAAAGGAACTTCTGGAAGAGAAGGAAGAAGCTATGGCCGTTTGTAACCAAGATGACGCAAAACTCTAAAATTATAATTTGACATTTTTTTCGTTTGAAAGATCATATTGATAAATGTATCGCTGCATTTGCTTTTTTAGTTTAAGCCAACGTTAAAACGTTTTATTTTTAATATAAAAATGAGAATCGGGGTTTTGTTCCAAATGATGTCAATATAACGTAAATATATATATTATATAAATATGATAAAATATATATTGTTTATTGTTGGACATATGTATGTCTTTAGAAAGAATATTGGTTTCATTCATGGTTCACTTTTCATTCAATTTATTTTATATACGTGATACAAAGACTGTACACGTGAGAGGAATATGGCTGTAAGTATTCAATATTTCGGTAACCTAAGCTGCACATATAATAAATATTGTGGCATCCGACTTCATTTACGTAAGTTTTTACCGGAAAAATATGAATGATAGCAACCAGTCCAGAATTGAACTTTTGTTACTGAACCTTTTCATCGGCTTCTAACTGTTTCTGTCGTTAAAACTGTTTCGTTGTCGTTAACAATCAATATCAGTTTTTTTAAACGATAGCAGTTATTACAAAAACAACTGTTTTAGTGATTACGAGGGTCCTACTATGCCGCTCCCAAGCTCGAATGAGTAACATGGTAAAAATCAGTGCAACCGCAAATTTTGTCCAGCTATCCAAGGTTTCTCGTTTTCATCGCTTCGGAATTCATCGAAAAACAGCATATTGTGCATCATTTAAATTGAAATAATTTTAGTGGACCACGCGCAGTGGCGAATTTGTAGACCCAAAAACAATCAGATTAAAACGTTAATTAGGTTCCTAAGGACTAGCCATTTCTACAATATAATTTAGGCTTTATAATACAGGTTAAGCTAGACTTTCGCAAAAAAATTTAAAAAAAACTATAAAATACCATGTTCTACGGGTATATAGCCTTCTGACAAACATCAAGGACAAGCAGAAAACACTATAATCCGTTCAGTTGAGTCAAGCGGTTCTTCCGCTAGATACTGAATTCTTTCGGATTGCAAAGGAAACTGATCACGGATAGTATAATATCGTCTCTACGCTAAAGCTTACGAACCAAACAACAGGAAGAAAAAGAATAACAAGAGAATAGATAGACAGAACACATAGGGCATTTGAATGCGAGAAAAACAGGAAAAGAAGAATGTTGACCAACAAACTAGAACACCTATTAAAACAGCGAAACTGTGCATCCGGTCGAAGCGTAGATACAATAGATGAAATTGTAGTCAATTCATCACCTGAAACATTCGCGGAGACACAGCTGAGACTACTAAACAAAGGCGAGAATTTCGCAATTGGCGACTAGCACCTATCGGTGGAAGACATCGTGGCAGACGTGAAATTCACCATCAAGTACCTGCTGCTGGTGATCGCAGGAATGATGCCCATTGCCCTCCTTGCTAGGGAGCGACCGAGAATTTATGACCGAAAAGTGGAGGGTTCAAGATATGCTGTCAACCGAGAGGAGAGGCAGCGAACAATACTCGAGTGGCAACAGTCCTGGGAAGGCGACTCTAATGGCCGCTGGACTGCCCGCCTCATAGGGGACGTGGGATTTTGGTTCAATCGAAGGCACGGTGAGACTGATTATTACCTTACCCAGCTTCTTAGCGGGCATGGGTATTTTCAGTCTTATCTGCACGAGATTGGTAAATCACGTTTGCCCAGACTGCATTTTCTGCCCAGGGAAAAGGGACGACGCATGTCACACCTTCTTCAACTGTAGAAGGTGGAACAGGATGCGGCAGGACTTGTGGGAGGTAATGGGAGAGCTTTCTCCAGACAATCTAGTCGGAGAAATGCTGAAAACTTTCGACAAATGGACCTGTGTTGCACGTTACTCTCGGGCAAAACTAACAGCAAAAATGTGACCATGGATAACCTTGGGCGTGGGGTCTAGAGGGGTCTCCTTTCCGGCAGTCCTCCTCCATCCTACCCCCTCCCGCTGGAGGGAGATTTCTCTACGCTGACGGCGCCCTAAGGCGAAGTAAAAAAGAGGCCTATCCCGAAGTAATGTGTCAAACAGTTCCAGGCTAGGGTCTCTTGACAGAGGGGGGGGGGGGGTGTTTAGTGGGTAGTCTGGTAGCATGCGCTGCTAGGAGTCCCACACTCCGGGCGTAAATTGCCTTCACCCCCAACTCAAAAAAAAAATCAAGTACCTGGTGATAGAAAGCAAACAAGTAGTAAGGGAAGAAACAACGAAAACAGGGAAAACAATGAAGACTAACATCAAAAACAACAAAAACAGTATTGTAAAGCAACTGAAAGAAAAGCCGATATTCTATCTTGAAGCCGTCAAGGAGAATTAAGTGGTTATAATGGACGAAACAAAATACGACCAATTGGCTTTTGAGGAGCTGAACAGTGGAGAACATCATGAATCGAGGAAAACCCCCTTACCGAACACTATCAAAAGAGTGGAGAAGGCCCCGACAGATTGCAAGAAATTTATATCAAGTAAAATCGCGTTAAGGGTGACATATCCAATACTTCCACGAATTAAATGCCTGTCAAAGACCCATAAAGTAGGTAATATAACGAGGTGCGTGAACCTTTGCGATGACCTGCACACCCCAACAAACTAAATCGCGACATGGCTATTGGAGGAATGCAAATAATATGATCAACCTCCAAGCACCCACTCAGTGAAAAATACCAAACGGAATTAATCGAAAAATTAAGGTCAGTCAAACGTATCGGAGCAGACGAAATACTTGTATCACTCGACATTAAAGCCTTCTTCCCAAGTATCCTAGTAAAACAGGCGTTGGCCTTATCCGAAAAATCAAAACAGACTGAAAGCCGCGTCATTAACAACCCACCACGATCAAAACAGGAACCTTGAGCCAATCCGAAGAGCAACGATTACGTATTCAAAGACTATTGGGAAGATCGGAAAAATTCTGAAGAAAGTCGACATAACAGCTGTACCTACGAGCCAGAAATGGAAACTGAGATCCAGACTAGGGACGCCGAAGGACAAGAAGCAGAAAGACGAGAAATGTGGCATATAGAATATCACCTGTCAATCATGCCTAAAAGTGTACATGGGCAAACGAAACGGCCCGTCAAAACAAGGTACAGCGAACACATGGAGGCAGAGAAGCTAAAATCAAGAAAGCGCCAAGCGAAACCACAAAGTCAGCTGTCGCTAAACATGTTGTAGAAACCATTCATGCAATCAATTAGGATGGTCTGAAGCGAATACAAGAAGAAAGCAATAATCGAAAATTGGACGTATATGAGAGGCTCTGGATTATAGGACAACCGCCAAACTCGCGACTCAACGAAGATGTAGGCAACGGATTTTCGAGGCTTTTGGAACTAGTCAGTTCTAAGTGATATGAAAACTATAACAAACGAGTTTTTATTACAAACTAATAAATAATTGTTAATTCGAGAAGCTTATTTGGTAGATCAACTAATCTATTCTGACTTACAAGCCGTAGGTGACTTATACCATTGCTATGCTGATTTTAGCAGACTTAGATGTGCGGATCCTAGAGACGGCAAAAGAAGTAGAGGCAGACAAAATACAAGATGGGAAGACGACATAAAATTAACAGCGGGGCCATACTGGAGGAGAGTAGCAAGGGATAGACACCAGTGGAAAATGTTAGAGGAGGCCTATGCCATGAGGCACACTGAGTCAGAGACATACTATAACAACACGAAGTAAAACAAATAAAAAGCTCAGGATGAAGAGACTACATAGATAGATAGACATGCGGAAGTTTAGATCAATTTTGTCGGATAGCTCGAAAGTGAAATTATATTAGAAAGAAAGGTGGGAAGAGCTCAAGCTGGTTTCGAACACGTGCCCTTGCCGCTTTTTTGCGCCATTCTAACTCACAGGCTGGGACGCATCGATTGGCACTACCAGCTAAATTGATGCCGTCTGGTTTTTTTACTTGCTATTATTGCTCTCAGCTTGAACTTGTTTTTTTTTTCCAAATTGCCTTTTTTGAGCTTTATTAATTCTAGAAATTATTTGGTAGATCAACTTTTCCCACTATTCCCCTATTATTAAGCCTGTGAGTTGACACCTGACGAGAAGCGGCAGGGACGCGTGTTCGAAACCAGTTTGAGGCTTTCCCACCTTTCTTTCTAAAATAATTGTTGCCATAATAAAAACAATGAAAATACCTCTTATATGGGGATGGAAACATAATGAGGCAACCATAACTGAAATAGATAGAGGTATAAGGATATTTTTTAAGAAAGAAAAAGGTAAAATGTAACGGATATATAAAATATATATATATTTGGATATATAAAATATATATATATATATATATATATTTGTAACTAAAACATATCAATAACAGACAATGAAGAAGAAGGAACTCTTCCCGCCGAAATATATATATATTTTTTTATCTAAACTAAATTTATTCGGAGAAGTCCCATTAATTTGGGAAAAGTTTTATAATGGCGCAAAAACACCGAGATAACGATGAATATGTCTGTTAATTTTTAACAGAAGCCAATTTATGACATTAACGCACTGTCACCAACAATGTATTGAGTTACTATTAGAAGACTTAGAAAATGTCAATTAAAGCTTTTTCATGAATTGTCTGTCAATTATTAAAATACAATTCCATAAATAATGACGAGTCGTATTCAAGAAATATCCAATCTCTGTTCATTAATCGGCGTTAGCATTATCGATCGTCATTCCGCTGAAAATCATTCTTCAAAGTAATTTTCATTCAAGTTATGTTTCAGTTCCAGGTGCACTTCTGGAAGACGGTCGTATTTAAAATCAGAATGTCCAATTGGGCAGATTGCCGCGTTAAGTAATACTCAATTGAATTGTTCAAGTGTCGTCGAACCAATGCTATTAATAAGTAAAGTATTAAATCTTGTACGCATCGAAATAAACAGGGCTATCTCGTAAGTCAAAAACTTTTGCATATGATGCGATGAGTGCATTGCGCTGTGTAGGAGCCACTTATTGATCGTCTAATTTGTTACCGTTCTCTACTCTCCGCCTTTTCAGTATGTTTATGATGCACTACAATAATTTTGTCGAAAAAATACAAAAAACATAGACTTGTAGTTGCCTTAATTTGTACAAAATTTTTTCGAACGGCACTCATAAAAGCATTCGTTTGTCGCTACATTCATCACTAAAATGCTGCCATATTTTATTTTAAAATCTTGTTACATATTCGTTGGTTCCGCTTCTTTATCACGTCACGACAATCTAAATGACGTTATAGGATTCATGACTGCAGGGCGATTTATCGTCGGCCCCTCCTCATATACCAGCTACGCTGATCTGGCGAAATAAAATTTGTTGTTCGTATTGTACGTGGGGATTTTTCGTCTTGAAAACAATGGTAACCACCCGAATAATGTTAGGGAATGTACATTCTGAACTAAAGTTATGGCATCTCTTACCAATCCTTCAGGAAATTAAAATACAGATTTTAACTCTATCAAAAAATAAACAGATTTATTCGATTTGTAATACAGTTTCCGTATGGCTAGTGCGATTAATGAATCATTAAATTCTCTTTTTCATGTATAAAAATCAAAAATTCCTAAAATATACGACGAACTACAATTTGTACATATAACAAGCGAGTGAATATCGAATAAGTAAAATCAACAAGTAATGTGCTCATTTTACTCTTACATATAAAATTTTTCACATTTTCAAAATATGTTTCGACGAAATATTTGTATTCTTCAAAATTTGTATTTGAAATTTTAGCAACAATATTGCTTTAACGAGGTAGTTGGTAAGCACTTTCTGCACAGAGCTCAACCGTTAGTTGTTTCATCGTATATTTTAGTCGCTTATATCTAAAATAGTATTTCAATATTGATTTGTAAAAAACAAGCAGGTTTAAACGAAAATATTTCCTTTGAATTCTTCCTGCACCAATGTCATTGGTTTGATTTCATATGATAAAAAATAATTCTAATTTGGTGGTTTTCCGTCAGACTATCGACGGAATTTGACTTTGTCTTTCCAATGGCCGAAATTTGTACAGAAAATCTGTATTCGTGAAGATTCTCACGGTAAATGGGAAACTATTTGGCAATGATTGAATTGTACTTTAACTTTACATGCAATGCAACAATTTTAGCGTATTGCTCTGTCAATTACGAGAAAATAACATGCTTTAATATATTCGTAGTATAAAGGAATGTTGAGACCATTTCCCTGCTGCAATTTTTCCCTGATAGTATTTGTTTTTAAACATTATATTTGAATATTTCTACCGACCATAGAATATAAAAGTATCCATAGTATGCAACAATAAACAAAACTTGTTGAATTATTAAATTTTAATAATTTCTTTTAACTCAACGCGTGAAACAATTTATGACTTGTTTTTACCACATTAATAATTAAAGCGTCAAACTTAAAAACTAAAAAAAAGATTCATAAAAAAACGTAACGGGAATTTCAAAAGATTCATAATACCAAGTTAAAACAATGAAAACTTCAGGTGAACTTCTTACAAAAAGTACAAATGCTTTTCCAACAAATTGGAAGGAGATTGGTGAATGCTCTGTGCAACGAAAAATGCGAGTTTGTGAGCATATTGACAAACGGCCGGAACACGAGTGGTGCCCGACCAATTATAGTACAAATGAGTCATTTTATAAGTAAGAATTTGCATTTTGTCTGGATCCAGTCCAATATTATCATCTACAATGCTGTAGTGCGTTGGGGTAACGGTGCCTTGTCGAACCGACTGCGACACCAAAAAGAAATCATAACGCTCTGGCAAAGTTATAACATCATCAACAATTGTGCCTGGTGGTGGGTTGTTTTCATTTAAGAAATAACGAGTATTAATTCGTTTGGAAACAATGACAAAAGCAAATTTAGGGCCTCCTGCAATTCCGGCATTTTCGTATATTTGTGTGAGACGCTTGCGAATTTCTTCGCTTTCGATTTTAGCAACTTGATGGAATTGACCCTCGCCGACTCCGTCTCTATAGAGAAGAATGCGGGATGGTAAGGAACCATGAAGGTCACGATATTCTTTCAATGCTTTGGTAATATTCATTGCAATTTCTGTAGATAACTCGCTTCCCTTAATATGAGCCGAAACCGCACTGAAGAACCGAGCCGACGTTTTCAAATCCATTGTCGCAACAATAGCACCATATGATTTATTCTTATCGCGAGCACTGTGACAAACGTCGAAACCAATCGTCATTAGACCCGACACTGGTAATTCAATGTTCCACGGAGCTCCCATCAGCTTACAGTTCATTTGTATTACGACTTTCGTCGCAATAGAAAGTAGTCCTCGAGTATTTCCTCGTTTCGGTGCGATAGTACGGTGGACAACTACTTGAGTAGGAACTGCTCGATCAACCACTGTCTTTTTCTTTATGCAGCTGTACCTGGAAGCACAAATGAAATATTGTCAAGATTGCCTCATTTTCAGGATATGAATAAAAGACAAAAATAATGTCATAAACTTATTTATAAATCTTTAAAAAAAAAAATTATTCAGCGAAAATAATTGAATATTCCACAGTCATCAGAGGATAATTATCAATGTATCTTAGTATCGTTCAATTGTTATCCCGTTTTCAACATTTAGTCACTCTTCAACGCAGTAGTATTAAAGTGTTGTCAGCAACTGTGAAATATTAGTTTCGAAACGCCCTGCAAGGAGATCGATTAGGCTTGGAATGACTGCAGGATTAACCAAGCCCGCTGGTTTCGCCTAACAAAACTAAGACCAAACAACTCGTACAGAGAAATAGAAATGACGTAAAAATGCTGGCGGAATTGCTTACAGTGTGCTAATTCGTGTGCGGAGAACAATGGGACTTATCCTCTAGCATCGACTCCGCAATGGACCTCGTTAATAGTAATATATTTTTTTTTTGGTTAGGACGTGAAGGCTTTTTGCGTCCCTAGTGTCAGACTCCCAGTGACAACCGGACTACCGACTAAACATGTCCCCAATCGCGTTTAGAACCTTGACTGAAAGTGTTTGTCAAAATACTTCGGATCAGGCCTCTTTGTGGTCGCCTGACGGCGCCTTCAGGTTAGAGAAATCTCTCTTTAAAAATGGATGGATGAAGGAAGAACGGATCGCTGACAGAGAGACTTTCCTTCTGTCTGCAGCATCAAGCGAACCACAATCCCTTTATAAGAAAGACCGTCCAATTGTCTTTAGGTGCTACAAATTTTCACGTTACATTTTCTAGAGAGCACGCTTTTATCGGAGTAGTAGTAGTAGTAGTAGTAATAATTTATACAAGTAATTACAATAAAAAATGGTAGAATAAACGAACAAATATGCGTATAAAGAGTATAAGACTTTAAAAATGAGTTCGTCACAAAACCGTTTTATGCAGAACCGGAAATTGAGGCAGAAACGATTCTAGATAGAAATTCGCGATATGAGACTGGTTTTACATCCAGATTATAAAAGTTGTTGCTTGTATGTTGAGAAATAATAACCATTGAAATATAAACACTCTTTGGACATTGGTGACAACAGTCTAGCTCTAATATTACATGAACATTTGGCATTCAAATATTCTTGGAATTGATAAAATATAATTTTAACAATAGCTCGTAAAAATCCAACTGTCTAGTGCTGCCGCATCGTGGATTTAAAACTTAAATTTACGCATATGATTCAGTAATCAAATAGATGTATATGACTGTCTTTCAAGTCCCTTTAAACCCAGAATTGAGATTGCATTAATTGGTTCATGAAGATGACGTTGCATTATCGATTACACACAGAAGCAGAGCTGTCAAAGGAAACACGAAAAAACATTTCTATACGTTCGACGGTGTTGGCAGGTATGAACATGCGTCGCTAATTAACTCATCGAAAGACAGCCCGAAATCCGAAGAACATTTTAACAAAAGCACTTGTGAATCATCTTCGGAGGCATTTGAAAGGCTCAGTGTGGAAAAACAAGTACATGCGGTCTATTCACTAAACCAAGTACCTTCAGTTTTTTTATTTTTTACTTTTTTGCATCGGTGATACATAGAAACGCTGACCAGACATTTAACTTGTTCAAAGATAGTTTGAGATAAATGCTGAACTTTTGACAAAAATATCCGCTGTCAGATATTCAAAACATAGTTAATGGAGTATTGGACCAGTGTTGACATACACAGCATCTGTTGAGCGAACACAACCAGTTTCTGTTTTCACACCATCTCCATAAACCAAACAGTGCTGCAACAAATGCTGCATTTTCCTGACGCTAACATCGGAATGTGTCGGAATGACATCAAGTTGTGGTTTAGCAACATTGCACATCTATGCAAAAATTGGATAAGATGGTACTCAGGTCACACCCTAGTCATCTCATTAATTTACTTACATGTTCTGTAAATATATTACTAATAAATTTTATATATCATCACATTCAGCTTGTTCAACCATATTTCAAAGTTATGGTGCAGCCTTCTTTGCATACTGACTCTTCATTTCTCTCCAAATCTGCCTGTTTTCAGCTATTCTCATCCAAGATGTTCCTGCTATTTTCTTTATGTCATAGTCCCATTGAATCTTTAGGCGTCGTCTCGGTCGTTTGATTTCTCTTGGGTACCACTGCGTTATTTTTGTGGTCCATCTGCCGTTCGTTATTCTCGCCAAGTGACCGGCCCATCGCCATTTCAAGAATTTTGCGCTATGTATCACGCCTGTTACTTGGGTTCTTTCTCGTATCCACGATAGTCTCTTGCGATCCCTTCGTGTAATGTCCAGTATGTATCTTTCCATGGCTCTTTGAGCAACCTGGAGTTTCCTTGTTATTCCTTTTGTAAGCGCCCATTTTTCCCTACCGTATAGCAGGACTGGCAGGATACATTGGTCGAAAGTTTTATTTTTCAAGTACATCTTCATTTAAGACTCGAATATAATCGAGTTCTTTACGAAAGCACTCCATGCCATCTTAATTCTTCGATTGATTTCTGGTAATAGTGAACCGGATATAACAAGCTCATATTCTTCGACTATTTCTAGTTGGGTGTTGTTCACTTTTGTATATCCTTGAGTGCTTTTATAATTGTTTAAAATGATCCTGGTTTTGCTTAGGTTCATTTTCAAACCTACTTTTCCACTAGCAGCGTTAAGTTCGTTCAGCTGTTCTTGTAATTCCTCTTGTCTTTTGGCTATCAGGACTATATCATCTGTGGATCTTAAGTGGTTGAGGTGTTCACCATCGATTTTCAATCCTTTATTCTCCCAATGTAGCGTTCGGAAGAAGCCCTCTCAAGTGGCGTTGAAGAGCATTGACGATATGGTGTCTAACTGTCTTACCCCTCTTTGTGTGAGAAACTCTGGAGTGTCTTCTAGTACTTTGACCTTTGCTCTGGCATTGCGGTAGATGTTAGCTAGTACTTCCACGTATGGCTTGCCTATGCCTTGCGTTATGAATGCATCGATTATTGCACCAGGGAATACTGCGTTAAAGGCTTTTTCAAAGTCAATGAAAGCCACTGCTAGGGATTGCTCGTACTCAAGACTTCCCGTAATGTGTGAAAATGACTTATAATGCTGTATCTATTTCTGAAACCAACCTGCTCGGGTGGCTGTTCGGCATCTGGGGCTGTTTGTATTTGGTTTCTAATGAGCTTCGTGAATACTTTGTAGAAGACCGATAGTAGACTTATTGGTCAAATTTTATTTATATATATATGTATATTTTCGGACTTACTAAGTCACCCCTGAGCATCATTTAAACAATGAATTTAATGTGCCTAGCACAAATTGGGTATCGCTACAATTATCTGATGTTGGGGGGAAAATTCAACACCAAACAGAATTCACTAGAAAAAGCAACAAAACCACCCATTGATTAAAGACACTAGATAAGACGAAAAGTCTTAATTTCCAGTGCAAATCAGGGAATCAAAGTACGTCGAAAAAACCGTCCAAAGTCTATGCCCAAAATCAATACATGTACTGTTTCTGAATTCCAACTTTCTTAAGAACTACTTCTGATATAACAACACATATATTGCCAAAGACGGAACAATAATTCATCTCATGGATGGACGCACAGCGGTAACAAATGAGTGATTCACAGTATATACTACAGGGGATAAGTGGCAACTGCTTCGTCATTGAATCTGAAGCCAATATAGAAGACTAGCTAACACATAAAAATAATAAAGCATCACGGCTACACATATTTAGGCTAGATAAAAACAATAACAACAAAACACTGACAAGTCGTTAACGAACAACTTTTGACCAACTCTGACGTAGGTTTCTCAATCCTTGACATAACGTTTGTAGGAACAAGTAAATCTGAAGAATCAGCCAAGGAAAATTACACGTGCAGCCCTTTATTTCACCCTCCTCAGAAGTCATCATCTATTAAAAATACTTTCAGATAATCGCTCAAGCGCATCCAAAAATACAAACCCCTCAGAACGGGGTGAAATGTTTTGAATCGAAATTAACGAAGACTTAAACTGAGCGCAGTAAAGTTAGTCTAAAATGCCAAAACAGTACTTATCAAAAACCTGGGTCAGGTAATTTTACTCCTTTAATAAGCCATGAATGGCCAGAAAGAGAACATTCAATTAATTAAAGTAGTGGGTGTATATATTTAATTGGAATGAAAAAATAAATATATTTTTGTAACAAATGCAATAAATTTTAACTTACCTCTCTGCATTATTATTGGGAACTATTACCATAATAATCTGAGGATCTCCTTGAGCACAACATTGCTCCAACGCTTGTACATAGTTGACGTTTCGATCATCTTGCAATGTAAGACTTGAATAAAATAAGACCATTTAATTGTACTGATATTATCAGAGTGGAATAAAGTTTAGATGATAACATAAAACCACTAGTTGAATGCTTTTGAACGAAACTTTTCCATCCAACTAATGAAAAAAAAAAAAAGCCAAAAAACCCGAACCGGATGTAACTAATTTATATATGTGACAAAATCAAGGAAATAATTTTTAATTTTGAATAATATGCGAATCGGCAGACTGAAACTTGAATTTGCCAGGACTCAAACGCTCTCACCTTCATTAGCATATCATGATTCTTCGAGAACACTCGCGTACCCGAAAATCACATCCGAATTTTCTATACCAGAAATTACAAACTATTGGCGTAAAGTAGGCATTCCTGGTATTACTGTTTGCATTTATGTACTTTGCAAATACATAAATCAGCTTCTGTAAAGAGCTTCGAATGGCATTTTCATATTGAGATTAACTATCAATAGCTAGAATCCAAAAGAATCTTTTGGATTACTTTTCAATAACAAAATTAATTGAATCACTTCAATACTTACATTTGCGGTTCAGCAAAATTCATTCTCATGCCTTGCGCCGCTTGTTGCAAACTACGAAGAAATTCTGTTGTTTCCCGTTGACTTCTTTTTGGAACAATTATAGTCCAGCGATTGAGATTCGCTGATACAAACATTGAGTTGTTACGGAATTGACGCGTCCAATCAGCATCATCCCCAGCTGGAACTCTGAACAACAAAAACAAAGTGCATGAAAATGCTTTCATCGAATGTCGCATACCTTTTTTGATTTCCGAACACAATATTTTCTTGTCTCAATATTCTTCCAGGCAACTCAACTAAATTTTTATCCAATTTCATATTCCATGAATCCAAAACACCAATGCTAGCAGGTGTACCATACAGCCTATTGTTAAATGCCTTCAAACGCTCTATACGCATTCCGGGCGCAAGACGGGTATGATCCGCCATCGCACGCATTAATCTGGAAGCAGACAAATTTAACAGTGTTCATAGTTCTTGCAGATTTCAAATGTATTCAACTTACTCGAATCTGGAACGCATTTCGTCATTCAACCCAGTAGCCCGGCAAAGTTCTGGAATAAGTAAAATAAGTGAACTCTGTCCTGCACGAAGATTACGCTCAGTTGCCTGCGACACCAATAGTGGTTGTTTGACGTCTTGAATGCGAATATTATATTTCTGTGAAAAATAAACATTTTCAGTTCTTTATCTTAAGCTTTAAAATATCAAGTTTTGTCTACCTGTTTATAATATTCAACAAATGAACATTCAGAACCATCTTTTAACGGAAATTTAGAACTTGGGCTTTCGTTGAAATCCACATCATCGATGCGGTAAGTTTTATTGTTGTAATCGGTCAATACAATCATTCCTGAAAATAAAGATCGTAGTACATTGTATTGAATATTAAAGACACATGTTTCCAAACGAAAATACAGATTACAGCACCCATTCAACTCAATATCCAATGAATGTGGAAAGAAATGTGCATATAAAAACGTTATACTAATAATATCTAATACTATTTAATGATTAACTAGACAGGGTTATAGCAAAAATGCGATAAAGGAGCAACAACCATTCAGCTTTCTAATATTTTTCTTGTCAGGCTTGTAATAAATGCAATGTTGGTAAAGATGTTGCCAACGTTGATTGTATTGAACGTAGAGCACGTCACTCTAA
This sequence comes from Stratiomys singularior, assembly GCA_954870665.1. Classification (NCBI taxonomy): domain Eukaryota; kingdom Metazoa; phylum Arthropoda; class Insecta; order Diptera; family Stratiomyidae; genus Stratiomys; species Stratiomys singularior. Next base: position 35,618,747 of record OX940879.1, read on the forward strand.
AATATTTATTGTGACACTGTTTCCTGTACACCTGAAGCAAATGAATCTTCCGAAGAATGTAAGTGGTCTGCTTTGGCTTCAACCATCCCAATTCCTTTTCGACAGGGAAGAAGCTCCCGAGATTGTCTCTTTGTCTTGTCTCCGCGAGACAGAATGCTAACCAATGTACTGGAGTGAAAGCGTATCGAAAGCGTGCGAAAAGTACCAAGTAACGCCTTACTGTTATGCGGTTCATTCCCATGCACCCTTGAAACTTTACGTCATAAAACTCGAGCAAGACCGACTTTTGAAGCCATGGATGTCTACGCCTGACATTTAGTCGCATTGTCACATTTCCCTTTAGCGCTCTCTCAATTAAATGAATTTCAGTTGCACTAAAGTGTTCAAAGCCGATAAATGAAATTCGAAGCTTCTTCTCTCGCTAATCGATCCACCTAGTCATTGGCCCCTTTACTTGCGAGGTGTGGTACCTAGTACAGTGTAACCCTATTGTCTGCATTCAACCAGTTGAGTGAATTACAGCAACTAACACCATTCCTGATGAAACTATCGGGGATTCTAGCGAGTTTTAGTCGTTCAGATGCGATAGCTTCAGGGTTATATCCTCTATCTATGCTGAGTTGTTCGCTTACAGCGATTGCATAGAGCCCAGCCAAAAAAGTACTTAATACTTCTCACACTTTCCAAAATTTCGATTACTTGGTTTGTGTATCTGTCAGTGACGATTCTCATACGGCAGAATAAATGTTTTCACAGGGGTAGCCATAATTTGATTGCTTATTTTATTTCTCACAAAATGAAGAAGACAACTAACTACTATAGTTTAAAGAGTTTTGAACAAATTACGTACGTACCCATTACTTCCTTTTTGAAAGCATCTTGATAATCGCGTGATTCATTCACACATTTTTGTAAAATATCATAAAGCCTGTCGGTTCTCATGACTTTGTGTGCAATTTCAACGCACAATAATATGTCTTGTTCATGTTGGCGAATGGATGTTGTGTAACCGGGCCATAATTCAATACGATATTCTTTCAAGTCAACCTTTTCAAATAGTTAAACATTATTCATCTATTTCAACACTTACATTTCTTACATACCTTGGCAAGGGCGTCGAAGAAATTCCTTCCAACCAGCTGCAAATTCAAGCCTTCCATTGCGCGACGCAAAATCAAATTCAACACTTGCAGCGAATGGCCATCTTGCATGGTGATAACGCCTACGAATTTTGCTGTGATTACCACCGGTTCCCCTTCTCTATTTTTGGAGACAAATTCATTCACTTCATTTGGCAGTCTCCTTGTTACAAACAAAATGGTTCCATCAAAAATATATCCGCCTATTTTATCTTTATGTTCGCGCATAAGGGCCCGACGCACATGTAACAACTCAATGTCTGGTGCGAAATCAACACGATATTGCAGAATATTCCAAGTCGGAGCCTTCATCAAGCGAAAATAGTTGGCCATCAACGAAACTTTACGTCCAGTTGATCCGCATTTACTTGTGACTGTTGTTGGCCGTGTCACAACAATATCGCGAATCATGCGATTACCACGAACAGCTCCACGACCCGAATCCCCACCAGCACCTACGGATAATTTTGATATGCCGGCGGTTGCCGCTTCAACACTTGGCAAAGATTTCAAATCACGATGCAGTGTTGCTCGTCCTGCACCAGCTGGAACTGGAACAGCCGGACGAGGGCCTCCACCCGTCGACATACCGGCAACTGATGGCGGACCACTAACAACACCAGCTATGGTACTTGGCGCGCCGCGAGCTTGCGGCGGATGTCCCCATGCCGGTTGACCAGCCTGAAAGTAAAACAAAAAATATAGCAAAAAAAAACTTTACATTAAATTCAACAAATGAAAATGCGGGTAAGAATTTTGATAAAACCTAAATTAGACGGTTTCATTTCAAGGCAAATTGTATTTAGTTATTAAAAATAAAGTTGCATTAATGTTGATATGTAGACTCATCAGGATCTATTATTAGAGTGGAATTAACCCCTTCCATAACGATTTAATTTCCAACTGTGCGGGCCAAAAGCGACACCAAGGTCGGTCGCACGCAGGGAAGGGAAACACGCAGCGTTCGAAACTGTGCAAATCACAAACTTCCAAATTTGTATATACACGTGCAAAGTTAATTGTAACTTTGCGAAATGTTTGATAAATAATTACGGTTAGTATATTATAAAACAAAAAAAAGAAGATTTATTGTTGCAAATTGAATAATCCATCCAATAATACTTGCGACCCCTCTGAGGCGTCTTATTCATGTTTGATCCAATAACCTTGCAACGCCTCTGAGGCGTCACTGTCTGCTAAGGGGTTAACTGCCGAATCAATGCAATATTTTAGTTTATTGTTTTAGCCCAGAAGAAAGAGGAAAATAAATGGAAATCACTGAGAGTAGCGATATCCTAAAAGACTGGTGACGTCCTGTAAGAAACTGTCAAACATTACTGTGAGGAAGCATCACGGGAAAACAGAGATATGAGGAATTAGTTAAATATTTTACACCTAGTAGCGCAATTTTAAATAAACAAAATTTTATAAACAAAAACAGAGTTGAAGGAAATGACTTCGCTCTAATCACAACGCAGGCGCCTGAATCAGTCTACCATGTATCAACTTTGAAATGATAAGAGGCAAGTTCATAGTAACAAACGGGAAAGTTGTAAGTAAATACCATAAGAAGAATCCACTTAATATATCTATTACACATTAATTAAAACGTTTACAGGACAGAAAAGTTACCTGATATCTCCTTGTACAAGTTAACACAAAAAAATCAAAGCTTATTTTAATATAAGGAGCCGCACTAGGCGCATTTTTTGATATTAAATGGGTCTTTGATAATACAGTAGAGAAGGCGCTAGCGAAAAATGGAGAGATCATAACCTCATTTCCTACATTTTCTACGCTACAAAGAAATAGCGACGCTCCTATAAATGAAGTCTCATGGGAAAAGTCTAGGACTTAAGGCATACAATTGCCCGCTGTATCTTTGTACCAAAATTAAGATCAAAAACTACCTATGGAGCAGGGTGTCGTGACCGGCACCTCGAAGCGAATCTCGGTGAATCAGCAAATCACATGCCTTTCATCACAAGACGTTAGCACTGCGTCTAAATTTTATGGCACTTTATTTTGTTGGGTAGGGAGGTGAAGGCTATTTACGCCCTGAGTGTCGGGCTCCCATTGGCACAACGGACCTACTGGACTACCGACTAAACACCTCCCCTGTCAACCGGAGAGCCTAGCCTGGAACCGTTTGACACACTACTTCGGGATAGGACTCCCAATTTTATGTCTTTTGGCGCCTTCGGGTTACAGGGATTCCTTCTCCAGCGGGGAGGAAAAGAGGAGGAAGATTGCTAGAGAAGGAACCCCTCCAGCCGATCAAGTATGCCTTTTTGGCTGGAATTGCCAGAGCGTAATATGCCAATCGATTCCATTTCTCAACTGATTTCAGCATCTTTTCGATTAGGCTATCTGGATGAAGCTCTCCCAATTTCTCGACAAGATCTTCGCGCTGTTTGTCCCATCTTCTGCATGAAAAGATACATGGCAGGCGTCATGCATCACACCATTGCAGAATATGCAATCTGGAGACAGTGACTTGCCAATATTGTGCAGGTCAGACTGAAAACAGCCGTGTCCGCTCAGTAGCTGGGTTAGGTAGAGGTCAGTCTCACCATGCGTTCGACTGAGTCACGATCTCAAATTTTTGATGAGCCGCGCAGTCCATCTTCCTTTTAGCTCACGTTCCCATGATTGTTGGGAACATGACCTAACGCTAGGTTAAACCTGTGAGTAGTCACCCAGCTCCCTATCCGGCGCATTAGTACATTTAGCCTTAATTGCGCTTGATCGACTGTGCGTCCAGCCACTAGTGCCGCAACATCATCTGCATAGCCGATCAGTCGCGACTCCTCCGGCAGTTCAAACTTTATGGCACTCAATGGTATAATTATCGTACCTCATTTTTCAATATGCCCAAACAAATATGAATACAAACAGAAAACTTGATGTTCGCGCGGCGAAGAAAGTTAAGTTAAGAAAGATAATATCTTTGTGATCAACAAATGGTTAACAAATAGCTAAAGAATTCAGATGTCTTTTCTTTCTTGATTTTTGCGGACGTCGCAATAAACATTCAACAAAAAGGAATAACTACAGAGAGCTAGAGGACGATGAAATGGACACTAGTGAAAGCTGATAATTCACATCAAATACGAAAAAACTAACTGTCAAGTCAGAACATGGTCCTTTGGAGCAAGCACACTGAAATTGCTGAAACACACTTCTGTGTTAAAAGTTACGGTATCATTGTCAAACAATGATACTGTAACTGGTTACTTCCTCAACATAAAAAGTCCATTTGAATTCAAACATATGAAAAAGAAAAAGAGAAACTGATTTATATTTGAGAATCATTTTGCGAAGATGATTCCAATCCATTGAACACATGTCTTTTGGTCTTGATAATTTGAGCTTTATTTTTATTTGGACTAAAATTACAATTCTATACCATTTCATATGCAGAAGCTCAAGGAAGTTAATATGAGGCAGTACACAAATTTCTTGTTTGTAGTGAAATATAGGGAAAATGACTTAAGTAGTTGAGTAAAAGCTGTAAATTTTCTTGCCCTTCACTGTTTCTGGCGATAAAAAACCAGATTACTTTTAGTCTTATTTTAGGCCAGAATTAGTTTGCAATGTATTACGGAATTGCGATCGTATGGGGGGATTTCTCAGTGACTTGAACATTTTGACAAAAAGAACTTCAATTGGAAACAATGTGGAAAAGTTCTGATAAACAAAACATTGTTTTGGTTTATCAAGAATGGATTCATGGCATAATAATGAATTCAAATTCGGCCAACCGTTTGAAAGTAGAAATTAATTATGAATTCCGATGCCATGATTCAAGATATCGGCATTATTGACACTAAATATTTGCTGAAACATTCCTCTACATCATTTACTAAGGTAACGGCATGTTCGAACCAAGTTTGCTTAAATACGTCCCCTCAAAATTTAAAGACATCCCGCGAAAATTACGAACGCCCAGGCATGCGCACAAAACTCCAAACATGGTCAGCCAAACATTTTGGTTAAGTGCAAACGCCGGCAACACTAGCGATCACATTGCATCCTGAACGAGGAACAAAGAAACTAACCTGTCTAGGTTGCCCTTGTTGCTGAGGCTGCTGCCCCTGTTGTCGAGTTTCACCAGGTCTTCTTCCACCCGGCCGAATATTTTGGGTCGTAGCTCGGCCACGACCGCGTACCTGCCCTTGCCGATTAGAATCCATTTTTGTCTTGCAGCGTTCCGGCAAATAATTCCACAGGAAAACTGCAGTTTTCTCTCTTCTAGTAGTTGACAGCAAAATAAATGCCAAATATGTTTTCCCTCCAGATATAGGACGTCAACGGAAAGTGACAACTGAAAACCAAATGAAATGCGCAATGTTAGTTACTGAAATTCACTTTTCACTGGAAAATAACAAATACTCGAGTATCCCGCACACCCAAACAGCGTCTACCGGACTCCAGTTCTTCCAGGCGTCTTTCAATAAGTGAAAGCTTTATTTGCAGTGGTACATGCAAAGCTTTAATCGCAACAGGTCTTATCGATAAGGGGTACCTGATTTGCAATTTTGCAAATGATTGCAACCCTATTTTTTAGCACAAAACCTGTTTATCTCAATAGCCAAATTTAAATAACCAAATTTGTATGATAGTCAAATAAATTTATAATAGTCATTTATGGTAGTCAAATAAATTCTGTATTGAATTAATAAATACTGTACGAACGGTAAATTCAGAGAACAGAATTGCCAAACTATCAAAATGATTATTTAATCAATTACCACGGATATCTTATAATAAAAATAATTATTTGAAGGAACGAAAAAATAATTAATAATATTATGGTGATTTACGCAAATGTGGCCAGGGCGGGTAAGTGGCCACAAGTTGCACCTACAAATCACAATCAATGTTGCACCATGCTCTGTGGACTGAAAATTAGGAGATAGGTAGATGGTAGAGTTTAGAAAACTGTAAGTAAACTCGTTTCCCGTAATATCGTTGAGATAGGCGCTTTGCGCTTTTCCTACCTTAAATACCTTACCATACCTTAAATTACTTAGCACCAACTCTCCTGACTTAACAAACCCTTACACATTATTGAAATTCCACAAGTCTGAATTCTATATACACAAAGAACAAGGTTATCGCGGATAACTAACTTCCGCTCGCAACGCGGGAACTTGAAAATTGAACACCATGGTCAATCGCTTCATCGAAAGCAGGATGGAAAACTCGTTTTCCATCTGTTAGTTTTCAAATCGTTTTACGTTAGAAAATGTTAAATTTAAGGTTTGCATGATCAAAGCAAAAAGTCTCATGAACTAAGGATAAATTAAAAAACATTTTAGTATACCCGTTAATTTATAGTTGTTGGACATTGGTTCGCCTACGTACCTCTACTCTAGAAAACAAGAACCTCAAAATATACATTAAATACATATATACATCAAAAATTAAATCAAAACCAAATATGAAAATCTTCCTGTAAGGAATTTCCGAGGCAAAGAAAAGTGATTAGCAGTGGCTCAAACCAAATTTACCGGCTGAACGAATGGCAGCGATTACGGATAACTTCGTATTATCACATACGATCGTACGAGCAATTTGAATACACGTACCGTGCCGTTTTCGCTCTGGTTTGCGGTTAAAAATTTGTTTAAACTGCTTTAAAGTGTATCAAAAATTATGCTTTAATCTTTCACACTTTTATTTGAGTGAATGATAAAAGATTTAAAAAAAAGTATTCATCAGAATGCTAATTTCTGATGAATTTAAGAGTTCAATATAAATTCAGCAAAGCGGCGAATTCGCCAATTTCGAACGATGCTTGCTTTCTCATTTGCCCTAGTCCTAGAAGAATGCATGGACCTTTATTGAAGCTGATAAAGCGCGCAAGCCAAGCAACGAAAGAGTAAAATTACATGAAAATGTTACAAATTTGAATAATTTTCAATAAAATTGCTTAAAACGCTGCCAATATTCAGATGTTTAGGAAAGTTGATGATATTTTGCCGTGATTAGTTTTGGGAATCAGTTCGCATATAACCGGTGTCAGTTAATTCGAAGATCCTGATGATTTGGTATAGAAAAAAGATGACCACAATTATCGAATTATCATCGTGTTTAAAGAATGTCTGGGTCTGATAATGTTCACATATGGGTAGGGTATGAGTTATAAGTTAGGTGGCAAGGTGTACTTTTGTAAAAAAGTACTTTTTCAAAGGACTCGTTGCATGTCAGGATAGTCATAAATATATTATTAGATACACGGAGAAATACTTCAGTAAATGAAGGAGCAAAGAATGTATACTCTGCTTCAACGGATATATCACAGCATTTAATTAAACAGTCGAAGATTAGAGTCATTGGTGGGCTCTGTAAAAAGAAAGATTGATCAAGCCTGTAAGGTACCCATGCATCGTAGTGAGCCACTCCTTAGAAAGACGACCTCCCTACTATCGGGTAAAAGACTGGTTTAGCAGGTCTGTCTGCTCCTTCCTTTGGCAATGGTGCAACTTTCGTAGCAAAATACAGAAAAATAAAAATTTCGATTAATTCCAAAAACTAATGTCGGATTTAAATCAAGATGTCCCTATTCCTCGTGGGTTCCCTATTGTTCACAAATGAACCGTTTAATCGAATGCGTAATTTTCATACTTAATTCTCTACAAAACATTTAGGCGGGAAAAGATCAGCTGATTCGAGCACGCCAAAAATTGATGTATTATTTGGAATTCATCAAAAGACTTCGTTGCCTAGTAATGAAATTTCCAAAAAAACAATGAACGACTTTTCGGAAGAACAGTAAATGATATAAGACTGGTGCGTCGTTTGATGAACAGATTGCGGTTTAAGTTTATGACGCAAATTATATGGAATTCAAATTATATGAATGAGAATAAATTATAGTAACTTTTGCTTATAACGTCTAAATGTTAATAACGTAAAGGATATTATGAGATAAGTCAAGAGATTATTAACTTTACAAAATCAGTGTAATCGATTTACAACTACTGGATACTACAATTTCGGGTATCGTTACGGGTGTATTCAGACCAGGACAGACAATTTGAGTCGTTCGGCTTAAAAAAATTAAAAAATCTATGAGAAACATCTCATTTAACCACAGCAGCCGACTCCCAGCATCATGTAAGAATGATTTGGTCGGTAATGTAGGGCTTACATCCGACGCCTCGAAAAAGCGCGAAGAACAGACGTTCTCACAATCGTTGGACACCGTTCTTATTCAAGGACAGAGCGACTGAAGAGCATGTGTTTGTTCATCGACGTTGGTTCAATTGCATCGACGTTGGAGTAAGCTGCTGTGAAGCTATACTGCCATCGAGATAGGTCCCTGGCAGCAAGAAGCATGTTAGCAAGTCTGCTCTAGCATATATAAAGAGTAGTATGCAGCTGTCGACTCGGGATTTCCTTTTTCCTTAGTAATAAGCACACTCTCACCACCATCCACTTACTCTGGGAACACCCCTTCGCGCGGAAATGCGTTGAACATGCGTAGGAGCAGGTCAGGGCCAATGTGGAAGACAATCTCATATAAAAGGGATCTTACTAGTTGATATCAAAAGTCAACCAACCATTGAAGCTAGATATCCACGGTCTTGCAGTCACAGTATTCAAACCTTCGAATTGCATAACATCATAGCCAAAAACCTAGCTATAACAGCGGATTTTATAGTAATCGAAGTTGCAGAATAGACATCATTAATGGCACAATGTATTAATGGACGTTCACGTTGCCGATACACGCCTCGAGTCGACGGCCAGCTGGATTTGCGTTTTCCAGATTTATTTTACTTACCTGCGACTTACTTTCATTAATCATTACTACTATCAGGAGCATGCTGACGTAGCTGGTGTTACATATTCCGTGTCTGATACATTCATCGAGAGAAATTAGGGCACTCCTTATTCAAGAGTTTACAAATACAATTCTTATTCTAAATGTGTAGAAGGCATCTGCGGAGCATAAAATTATAGGAATGAAAAAGACATCTAACATAAACTACTAATCATACTCTACTGCTAAATTCGATGCGTAGTTTATTTCATGAGTAGCAGCCATTTAAATAAAATACCTGGTGATGGAGTCAGAATCAATAACCAGCTGACTAATACCTTTGAGACAAAGGTAGGATTGAAGCAGGGCGATGGACTGGCTCCACTTCTATTCAACCTAGCTCTAGAATACGTCGTACGGAAACTACCTGTGGATACGAAAGGAACACTACTATACAAATCGAGCCAACTTGTAGCCTATGCGGATGACATCAGTATCCTGTCAAGATCCTTTTCATCTGCCAAGGAACTCCTGCTCAAACTAGACCAAGAAGCGAAGCAGGTGGGGCTGCAAATCAACGAGTCCAACACAAAAGTTATGATACAAACCAGGAGAAACACCCCCAACCGGCAAAACATAACAATCAACGAATTCAACCTGGAAAAAGTGGACGAATTTACATATCTTGGCTCCAAGCTAGTGAAGGATGGTAATGAAACGACGGAAATAAAGCGTAGAATTCAGCTCGCTTATAAAGCGTTCTACTCAGTTTTGGGTATTCTGAAGGCCAGCTTCATACATAGGAAAACAAAGCTGCAAGTATACAAATCTGTGATAAGACCTGTGTTGTGTTCGATGGACCGAGACAACTGGAGGCGACACCTGCGGGAAGCCAAGGCCCGAAATGGGCTGTAGTGCTACAACGACGACCTGGTGATTTTTTAACAATGGAGAAAATTCAAAGTCATACTTGAATTCATCATAGGACGAGACGCAGGAACAGTAGAAACACTTTTTTCCGAGACAAATTTGCGCCAAAGAAGCATAATGCAAATTTTTCGGCGAATAAAGTTATTTATAAAATTTGTTCGGCATTGATGTGGCGTTATGCTTTTTCGTTAGCCAAATGTTACGATAGAAAACGCGCATTCAGCAAAGAAAAATCCCTTTTCATTGGGATAACGCACGCATTCACACTATCGTTGTCGTCAAGGCAAATATCGTGATAGTGTACCACTTCCTCATCCTCTATATTGTCGGATTAAGCAGCTACCGATTATTTTCTGAGCCCTAAAGGAAAAAAATCGGATACGACAAACGATTTTTGTGACGCATTGGCCAACAAGCAACGGAGATCGACCTCACAAAAAAAGTTACTAACACGGGTTTTACAAGATTGTAAATCTTCGTAAGCGTGCAGCAAGTCATTCGTAGTTAAGTCACGAGGACGATTTTTTTGCGTTGCTAAGTTAATTGAACAATAGCTTGTTACGAATGATTCATTGAATTCATGAGGCATTAACGCAATCATTTTCGAAGTTGTATGGGAATATTAGTTTCCAGACGGGTAATGACAGAAAAATGTTGGTCTAAATGTTAATTGTTTGGGCTAAATTAGATTTTATACAAAAGTTTTTTACTTGTCTATCCCAAGGAAGTTACCATAGAGCCTTCGTATGTAAGAAGGATAGGGAAGATCATCGATCAACATTAACAAAGAAAAATGGTGTAAAGGGCATGGCATTGTGTTGCTCCCATTGTAAAGAGCAGTAAACAAAGTCATTATTTTGAAAGATATAAATATTTAAAATATAAATATATGCACATAACTTTGTTTTTATATCTGATCGACCAAGCTTACATATAAAAAAGGAGGTAACATCATTAATAATCTAAAATCGAATACCATTTAGTTCCGCGCGTTTTTTCTTGATGATTTCCATTGATTTCAATGATTCAGATATAAGCTTATTTTTGAATATTTGTTTACCATTAGCATTTATTCTTAATTTTCCAATTATGTCTTGGCTCATTTTCCGTTAAAGTTAAACAATTTTAGGGTTATGAAGATTCGCTATGATTTCAAAGTTTTCTCGTCTCTGTGAAATAAGTTCACTTCAAAACCCAAGAACCATGATCCTCACATTAAACCAATCCTCGAAATTCTTTAGTGTTCGTAGTTTTGACCTTATGTACAGGGTGACCGAATAACGATCGAGCAGATTGAACGATCACCTGGTGTCCCTAGAACCAGTCCCATGTCATATTTTAACATAAGTTCCTCTGGAGAAATTAAGTTGTGACATTACACAATTTTCAGTTAGGCAAACAACGTATTATAACCTTCACGTTTTTCTAGACGGTTAGGCACTTAAGATCAATTTTGGAGTCCGAGCTCAATGTGCCTTAAATTTGATTTGGATTTAACGTTGTCGTTATATTTAAATCTATGCGTTCATTTTTTGTGATGTGTAATATGTTTCCTATAATAGCAAGAGTTATAAGATAGCTAATGCCCTTTTGATCTCTTCCCGTTTTAATGCAGTTGTAATATTTGATGATTCTATGATTATTTTAAATACTTTGCTAAACCAGTGCGGGGTATTTATATTTTGCTATAATTATATGCTTCACATCAAAATTACGACTGATATTTGGATATTTAAACCGTATGTACTCGCGCCTTGAAATCCGTGGATCATTGTCTAAGAATTTGTTCTGATTTCAATTAGCTCCGTAATTTGCCCAAACAAAAATTAGGTCAAATCAGATTGTGAGCCTTTCTCGGTCAAACCAAATTACTATGTGTAAACTACTACGATGAGTACTTTTTGAGGAGCACATCAGAAAGAATAGCCAACACTACAATTAATACAAGTGTAAGACGAGGAACGCAATGTTGATACCATGCACATATGATAATACACTAAAACATATTTTAAGTGTAGGAAATTAACACAATTTATTACGCTTCTTCTTTCACAACTGTTGTCTTCTCAGACACGTATAAACCGTCCAAGAACTTACGAATATCCTTATCTTTAACAGTTGTCGATTGTTGGATCAAAGCAGCTGACCCGGAAACTGCTTCAATATCATTTCCTTCGACGATCAATTCGTCCTTTTGTGCCGTTGAGTTCACAACTGTTACACCGGGTGCCATTTCAACACGACGAATGTATTTTTCACCCAAAAAGTTTCGGATCTCGATAACGGTATTATTCTCTGAGGTTACACAGTTGATGGGGAAATGAGCGTATACAGCACGCATCTTGTATTGGAATCCCCTAGTAACACCTATAAAGTACATCGTTAGTATTAGCGCACTAAAAAGAAATCCTGCCTTATCTATCGCATACCCTTAATCATATTTTCAATGTGACTGCAAACTGTTCGAACTGCAGCCAATTCCTTCTTCGTACCAAACCACTTCTCTACTTTCAAGCAGCGTGGATTGACCATGTAGATGTCGAGCGCAAGATGCTTGAAGCACCGCTTCAAAACACCCCGTGGACCCTCGATTGTTACATTGCGAGCCTTGACAGTGGCTTTAATGTTTTTTGGGATTTTAACACACTGGTTGGAGTTGATAGTCCTCATTCTGTCACTGCAACAAAATCGAGAAACGAGTCCATTAGTATGGTTAGAATCCGATCAGACAGAACTTCTTCGGCAATGACAAGAAACATGTTCGATTCGCGGCAATGAACCAAATTTATATTCCGGCGCACTCGGCTACGAGAGGAAAAAGTAACCAAAGAGTAGTTACAGAAAATTATAAACTAAATCAAGCAAACAGCCGCACTTCTACGATGTAAACATAACTAGGTGTCATCTGTCAAACTTCCGAAGATTTTCATTTTCTTGCCATCCAAAGAAGTTCTATTAATGAAATTATCATGCAGTCATGTTTGTCGGGAAATGAGGATTTTCTTCCATTCAAATTTAGTTGAATCTCATTTACCGATGACAAGATGTTTAGAAAAGTAAACCATTCACAAAACCGCGGCACTTACACGTTCAAGAAACCAACCGGAAAGAGAGTTTTTGACAGCGGCGAAATCCAACAATATGTCAGAAAAACAATAAGTACAGCCTTGCCATATTATGATATTTTAAAAAATTAACTATTTCATATGATCATCAATTAAACATAAAAAATAAAACAATTACATTAGCGTTGGACCATGGCAAAGGTAATAACCAAACTTAAACCCGTAGCAAAATAAAATTGTCTACTAAGCAATGGAGTTTGCTTTATTCTCTCATGGTAACAATATTTTTGTTCGGAAAATGGTTTCGATCAACGTCGAAGTTATATAGTACAATAGTCCCATGTATAATATTTTCGTAATTTAACTATCAAATGCTTGAGGTTCATGACGAGGATTAGTTGCACTTTTATTATGTTACCATGCTATGTTTATTTATGTTACCATTGCAATCTGATTAATTTCGATAATCATTGATGACAACATACGACGATCGTTTAAAAACCTATGAAGCTTCAAGTTTCAAGTGATTGGTTGTAATTTCAATGTGGTTTCACTCGTTTAGAAACTTATCGCTTTGAATGTTTGTGTAAATTGGGTTTGGGATCTAATTATGGATACGAAATTGCTTTTGTTTCTTGATATTAGTGGGTTCGAGGTTTTACCGGGATATGATTCTGATAATATTTGTGAGTGGCTTTCCGTAGTATTTCGTCAATGTTTGCAATTACTTCATTCTTCAGATCTTGTCGACCTTTCCTTTTCGGAAACATTTATTTAAGTTCTTTTAACTTTGAGACCATGTTCACTGAGACAAAATACCCAGTAGCTTATTATGGAGTTATTAGTTTAAGAACTCTTTTGATAATGTGTTTAAAAGAAAGGCGTCAATTTAGCCAACTACAATTGTCATATGTTCCTATTATTATCTACTTTATGAACTTTACCTTTATCACAGGAATCACCATAAAAATTCTTCGGTGCACGGCTTAAACCATTTCCATTTCACAATGATTATTAAGCTTGATATTTAATCCAAAGAAATACTTTCTTACATCGTTATATATATGCAAGTTCATAAATCTTTTGATTAGTGTCTCAGTTATTATCATTTTCGGTAATTTATTTCTTCGCGAATGCATTCTACACATGTGCCCTTCTTTGAATGTGATGACCGATGACTATACCGAGCACTCAGCATTCTGGCGAGCTTAAAAAAAATATTGATTGACTTCCTTACATTGAAGTTCTTGAATATTAGCTAAATAATTCTTCTTATTCTTCTGAAAGTGACAGTACAAATTTACACTTCTTTGAAACTGTGTATGGTGCCCCAAAAAATTTTAGTGCTTAAGATTTTTTACTTGCCTATATTAATTGCATTACGAATCAATCTTATACCTTTTTTTTCCCTTAATTTGAATACCAAGAATTGGAAGTCTTCTTTGCGAGTAACTGTTGTCAGATTGGAGAAGGAGCTAGAGTAAAATAATGTTGGTCGTATAATTTGTTTCCATGATAAAATTTGATGCCAAGCTACGTTACTTTCAGGATGGAATAAATGGGATTTACCAATCTATTCCCATTTATTCATTGGTATAAACATGGTCTGTGTGTACCTGAATCAACATAAACCTTCTGATGAGCCAACATTGAAGAACTGAGGATTTTGTTGTTCGCATGTGTGAGACGCCAAAAATTGAGCTAATAGAAAAAATTGCGTAAAGTTTGGCATGCATCCATATAATGTTCCACAATGCCAGACTTTGTTTATTTTGATATTTTATTCCCAAAAGTTTTACTTTAAATGTTTACTCAAAGTTTTGTCCAATGAATACATTTATAAGTGTGCTTTTAGATAAGACTGAAAAAAGTTACGTGCTTGAAAAAGTACGTGAAATGTGCATTTTTTTGTTCAAATACTTAAATCGGTTTTTACAAAGAATTTTTTTCTTAAATTCCCGAAAATTTGCAATTTCGACCAAAAACAGGCATTCCGATGAGAATACAGTCTTTACTCTAAACTAATTATTATTATAGCTTATTTAAATTCCTTACACACGTACTATCATTCACGCAATAAAATATTTCAATTCGCCGAAGTTGCTTTATTTCGAACGCGTCCGTCCATTGTGAACATATTGAGAATCTCTGCGGCTGAAACAAATATGTAAATGACAAACAACAAATTCTATTGCCAATCGCCCACAAAAACAACAATAAGTATTAGAAAATCGAGTCCAAGTGCGGGGCCATTCAAAGTCTTCTATTGTTTTCGTAAATTTTGTGACACAAACGTTCAGTTAAGTAAACTTTATCGAAAATGGATCAACCCGAGGAGACAGATACTGTAAATCGTGATGAACTCATTATGCAGCAACAACGACAAATTGAGAAAGAGGTTAGTTGCTCTGTCATGATCCGATGAAATTTCTAGTTGCTGGTCTGTTTTTGTAAATTGGTATTTCAACTGTCTTCTACGCGTGCTAACTACATTACCTAAACACTGTCAACAACAATGCGAGCATAAACATTTGATAAAGTGTGAATTGATAGATGAAATTTATTTGCAGATTAGCGATTCCATACCGCTTGTCAGTGAGGAACAACCCGTCGAGAGTTTAAATAATGAATATTTGGGCGATGACGTCTATGGGTCAAAAGTTAAGGACTTGGCGGTAAAATATCGATCGATTCGTCGTACGCGACCAGATGGCAATTGCTTTTTCCGAGCGTTTGCTTATTCATATCTGGAATACTTAGCTGGTAATAAAGCGGACTACGACTCATTTAAGGACTTGGCTATGAAATCAAAGGACAAACTTGTCGCGTTAGGCTTTCCGCAGTTCACACTAGAAGATTTCCATGATACCGTAAGTTTGAAGAGGTATTGCTAAATATATTTAATTCATACGCTGTTTGAATGAATGATATCTAAACTTGTGAAAATACTCATTCCTAATTAGAAATTAAGGTAGCGACGTTTATTATCGCCAAACTAAATTGGTTTTTTAGCAATTAATATTTTCCCCCTAATTAATAAAGTGATGATTCTTTCCACTTAACATATAACTCAGGCTAGGAAGCCTAACTAAAGATTACATAAATCAACGTTCATCCTTTTCTTGTCCGGAATAAAGAATGTTATGTGACAAGGTAAAAATCACATAAGGCAAACGCGAACCTCGGAAATGTTGTGCTTGCGAAGTTGGAGAAATACATACCTCAGCGCTTCAGTTGTTTATCTTCCAGGAAGCAGATAATTATCAGATAGATACAAAAGTTTAAGCTGATATAATCTACTATTCAAATCTTTAAACTGTTGTGGACCACCGTCTAAATCCTGGTCCAGGAACGCCTTTCTCTGACGATGTGACATTAGCTACCAGTTTCTGCTCCAGATGCAAGAATACAATTCCTTCCACATTGTTTCAGATTAGCTCACGCTTTGAGACAGTGCTCCAAAAAGTTGATTAGTACGCTGATTACGCTCTGCGTAATAATATCGACATTCATGCACCTCTCACCAGCACCTTGTAACCTCAATTTTGCGGACAAATTTTGTACGTGTGCCAAATCAAACAATATTTTCTACAGGGGGTTTCTAATTTACATTATCGTATATATATGTCGTATATTAATATTTTAAAAAGGCTACTGCAGGGTTGATACTTCATTTCTAGTATTTTCACTTGTTTGATTAAAAAAATTTAGTCAATCTATAAATGTCGGGGCAACTTTTCCCACTGAGGGCACTACATTTACACATAACGTATTGCATGGTAATCAGAGATAGGATGGTGGTGGCATTCGCTGATAACGTGTTTAAGTGAAATGTGAAATAGCTTCAAAGCAACACAACCATCATATATGATGTATTATATATTATCATATATAATGTATAATTCATAGATTTGCTTTGAATTATGATATATCAAAACCATTCATCAAAACAATTTACATTCGACATCATTCATATTAATGAAACCTGGAAAAAAGTGGAAAAAGTTGTATCAATGAAAATCTGCGATAAAATTTTATTAAACAAGATTTGATAGATCTGCAAACCAATGCTTAAAAGAGGTCGCAATGTCACATAGAAATTCATCCAATTAAGCTATTTAAGCAACTTCTCCGCAGGCTTGGCACTACATTTGCCGCGCCACTGATAATTACTGGTCTCATCTTTTCTTCAAGTTTATACTTTTTTCTCCTACCAGGGCATGAAATAGAATTTGACATAACATTTTATTGAAACCACTGAAAATATCGTTGAACATTGGTATACTTATCAATCACCGGTATATCTAGTGTTAATCGCTGCAGTATGAATTGTTAAAAACTCAAAGAAGATCTCATTGTATTTTCGTACAATAGAATGCTAAAAATTGAATGTTAATAATCAGTAATTATATCCACTATACATATTTATTTATTGTATTGAGCATTCAATCAGTTATTCAATTTGTTTTCTATTTCAGTTCATGGAAGTAATTGAACGCGTTTCACCAAATGAGAGCAATGTGAAAGATGAACTGCATAAGGTCTTCAACAGTCAAGGATATTCAGATTATGTGGTTGTTTATTTAAGACTGATTACCTCGGGGAAATTACAAGAAGGTGCCGACTTTTATCAAAATTTCATCGATGGCAATTGCACCATTGAAGAATTTCGTCATCAAGAAGTTGAGCCAATGTACAAAGAGTCCGATCATATTCACATTATTGCGCTTTGTGCAGCATTGAATGTTGGTGTGCGAGTTGAATATATGGATCGTGGTGAAGGTGGACAAGTTAAAGCTCATGATTTCCCTGAAGGTTCGGACCCAAAAGTTTATTTGTTATACAGACCGGGTCACTACGATATTTTATATCCAAATTAGTTGAATAATGATTATACATATAAAGAACGATATGAAAATGGTCAGTTGACTGGACTTATTGTATTTCTATCAACATTTTCCTCTCCTTTTTTTACATGCATATGTAATATAGCTTGATAACAGTTTGATTTGGTTTTATTTGCAATTTATTTGATTGTGATTTGTAGTTGTCCTTTTGTGATTTCTAATTGCTTCACAAAATATTTCTACTGAAAAAAGAAAAATCTACCTTTTAATTTTGTTTTCTTTTTTTCGTTTATCTTTTAAACCGAATTGTTCAATGTCGATGATCGCGACCAAAAATCGACTCCGTGTGGTAAATTATGAGAAATTACCATAAACTTTGTTGCCGATGGTTCATCTATGCAAATAAATTCGACTAAATAACAAGATTGAATCCCCAAATAGTTGCTGTAGTTAATGGAAGTAATTAAATTCATGAATAAATGAAATGCCTCTTTTGCATAAAGCCAAAATCCGTGTCATCCAGCTTTTCTTGGTCCTTAACGTCCGATTACCATCGAGTAACGTATACTTTGATTTCTCAATACCGTTCGACTTTTTATTTATTTTCGACTCTACCCTAGACTGTACTGTTCGACTTTACTTCAGAGCTGAGTTGCAATAATCGATATGATTGGCTTTCATATGGAATAGAGATTTAGATTTTGAACCTTACAGATTATGCGGCGTGAATAATCGATTTTACAAAGTGAATTCTCATTTAGAGTTCGTGAATTCTCAATTTTGTAACTCAAGCACTGGCGATACTGCTAACTTTGCAGCAGTAATTGAAATTAGAAGAAATTATGTTTCTTATGAGTTAGTTAGAATTTCCGTTTTCCCCCCTTGTATTCAGTAGCATTGATTCAAAGTTAATGAAAGTTTTCTTAGGATTCATCATGGTATGCCACTATTCGATTCGACGGATTAAGAAATGAACACCCTATTTAATTATTTAAAGCGACCAGAATGGAATTTTTTACCAGTAAGAAGCAACTAGTAGGAAAAGAAGCAACAATCGATTAGTACGGAATGGAGTATTTTCAACAAAATTGAAAAAAAATTACTGCCAAATGGCTGTGAAGTTTGTCTTTGTGATAAACATTTAGTCATGACGTAGTTAGCGCCTTTGTGTCGTTTATGAGTTTAAAGGAAACAACCCTAAAACAGATGACTGCTACCCATAATAATGTTAAGAAAGTCGTAGTACTCTTCATGCAGCTCCTTTACGGCGTTCTTTGTTACTTTGGTCATGCTTTTGGTTTTGGTTATTCAGTGGTAGAGAGTACCTTTTGCTAGGCCTTGTATAGCCTTCATAAAAAAAATTTCCTTAAATTTAGTGTGACTTTGCGCTTATTTCTATCTCCGAGCATATAGTAAAAGGATAAGTGTGTGTTAAGTAGGCACATAAGTATACGCAAGATTTCGGTAAAATATTAGTGAAATTGCGAAAAATTAGTGAAAATTTGGATCAAGTACGACAAAACTTACCAAAACTAACCAAGTATAAATAGATAAAGCAGTAACCAAGTATAAATTATGAAATGTTTGATTTTTGTGGGAGAGAATCCCTTTTGCCTATAAGAATTTCCGCTTTTAATGTCCCAACTTATTACTAGGACGATTTTTAAGTAAGTTTCAAGATAGAATTTAAGAAAAATGGTTACTACGGACGTAGGGCTTACATGGCGTTATGGGCAATTTACAGTTAATGGTGTAATGCTTAATACGAGTTCTACATCCCCTAATTCATGAAAATTATGTTGATTTTTTAAGGAGCAATTGCGGAATGAATGGGAGAATGTTCATTTGTCCACACAATTCCCATGGTACAATTCTGCTGTTTAAATACAGATCATGTAAACTTGCCTTAAATAATGCAAATTGTGAAGAATTTTGTGTTTTGACATTTTCAGAACGTACCCTTCGACGCTGAGCGCTACGCTTGTCACACTTTTGCCGGATCCCACCATTTTCATTCCCTTCCCTTCAGTTTCTTTTATTTCGTTTCGGAGTTCGAAACGCTGTTACACGACGCATTTGCAATCGTTCGTCGGGATTTGACGGGGTTATTTTCGTGGAGACGGTGTTTAGGGTGTATTTAAATAGGTAAGCGGTGGAATTTTGTGATAAAAAAAGCCGATTAGTGGTGTTGTTATAGTACGATGTCAGAATTAAACCCTCAAATAGCAGGAGATGCATGACGTTCTTTAGAAATGTGAATCTCAATTTTGTGTCTATTCCGAGGTGGCGGGCGCCATGTTTTTTCGATCACTAAATTTAATGTATGCACTTGCCAAAGTGAAATTAATGTGGATAAAATTTTATATTTTCAGGGTTAGTGGTACGACCTCGACTGGTAAATAAATTGGGACAAAGTTTGAAACAACTTCAACATGGAAAGTGACCCGGGCAGAGCGCGAGGACGCGGTCGTGCGAGCAGTGATAACGTTAAACCGGGAGGTCGGCGTCCAAGTGAAGATGTTTCACCAACACGGCAACCTGTATGTCCCAAAATTTTCTCTCAATATTCACAATAATTTGGCTAAAGCATATAAATGCGTAGAATTGGGGAGTTTAATAATCCATGAAACAAATACCTGTAAATCATGATGGCTGTGAAAAGTTGCAGACGCGCGAAATCCGTGCTTTGTAGCGGTGAACGTAGAAGTGCAGATGCATGTACATTGAATATGCACTCATGTATGCTGATACAAAATCATGCAATGTGCCGGCACAGAAGAAACCGTTGTGGTTGGGCACCCACAACAGGTCTTTTGTGCAAGGCGATTCGAAATGATGAACGCACATTTTTCTGTTTCAGAGAGTCAACATTTCGCTAAATGGACATATTTTACTTCAGTGACAAAAGTCACCAACAGATCGATCTCATACTCCTTTATAAGAATGAACTTAAAAACAAAGCATAAGTAGACAGTTGCTATTCTAAGAAAAGCAGAAGTTACGATAAAGACGATAGTGAATATAGAAAGTAGGGTCAGATAATGCTTTTGCATAACTTTGAAATGCAAAAGCCTCCATGTTATGGCATATATTGACTACATATGAGATAGTGGAAAGTAACCTTGAAGCCACAAGATTTTGAATTAAGCAATTTAAACATACATTTAACCGATCGTTGACAGTGCGAGACGAAATTAATATGTTCCATGAAAATTTGTCATATGAATTAAATATTCTTATTAGCTTAATCAAATCCAAGCACTATTACAACAACCGCGTTAGTAAATTTATTTTGGATATCTTTCGAGGCTCGTACATCTGCTGTATGTATGACAGATATTGGTGAGAGCTTCCCGCAGTGCATCCATATTTGACTCATCTAAGGACTATAATTGCCTATTAAAAATTAATTACTTTAGTATTAAGGCTAAACTCATATCCTTATTCCTCCTACCATCTGAAAACAGGATGCCAATGAATATTTTACATGTTGAAATTGCAATTACAAACATCTTGCAATTTACGTTCTTTTGTTCATACACGCATGAATGGGCAACAACTGGGAAAATCTGTTAACTGTTGATGCGAAGCTTTAGGAAATACAAATACAAACACATAGTGTCATATGCCCAATAACACTTTAAACAATAAAGTTTATTTGAAACAGTAATTATTGTTTAGAAATTTTGCTGCAGTTTAGCGTAGATCAAATCCAGCATTAACCCAAAAATTCTCAGTAAATTAGAAATTCATTCTTATTCGCAAGCAAGTTGAACGCAGAAAGGATGTGAAGAGTATGTTTCTTTTAATACTAAACTTCTACACATCCACAATGGTACAATATCGGTATCATACAATGATACTGGTTTGAGAAATTCCTACTTATGAAAGAGTCAAATTCTTAGTCACTGCCTTTTCACATTTCATCCATGATTTTGGTGCTCTAATTTTCATACATTAGCTGGGTTTATTTGCCACCTGGAGTGCTTGTTTTAAACGGCTAAGAGTCATTCCACATGCCAGTTAGTCGCGTGACTATCATATTTGGGCATTTTTCGTGAATTTTTGATCACTAAATGTCATTGCTCTAAGATGTTGTATGGCTGCCAATACATTTAAGCTGTGAAAGGCAAATTTGGGGATAATGTCCAAGTTCAATTGTGGTTCCGATTAAATCACATTGTGCAGATTTGCTTTCTAAACACAGTTCGCCAAGCGTATCGCTGCGCTACCGATTATTTTTAAAATGATTAAACATTTTCGTCCCAGTAACATAAGGTAAACTTAAAAAAACTCATAATCGTGATGCTTATAGACTACACATCTAGGAAAAGATAGAAGGATTGATATATTTCACATGCGCGCAAAACAGTCAATGACTTTCATATCTAGTGAGATAACTTTGTATGGAATGTCTTATAAACGATGACTAATTCGAGGCGGCCTCCATCCAGTTTTTCGAATGCATTTCCGAGCCCCAAGATTTATATTTACAGTTGTTCAATTATATTTCATTGCAATTATCAGTTACGGTCAAAATATCCGAAGCGGGGATAAAACTGATTTAACAAAATTATTTTTTTTATGTCTTAGTTTGTTTTCGAATTCGTCCCAAAATTTAACGGCCCAAAGCCGACTACACATGCCATCAAACTATCAACACAGGACGAAAAAAAATTTGTTGGTCGGTTTTCAGAAAGTGTGCTGCCTTAGTGGTTAAGAGATTCGATCGAATTTCCATCAAAATACTCCGTTTTCTCTTATAAAGTGTGTATGCGACTAAAAAGAATAAAACAGATCCTTTATTATCAGCACGTTTATCAGAATGAAAGACACACGCCGAAAATGTCATAATACTAAGACGCGAAAAAATGTAATCGGAAATTACGAATATCTATATTCGAACACATAGAAACTTTTTGCAATTTCTTTCATCCCCTTAAAACATTCTATAAAAAAGTAGAAAAAATTGAGCTAAATCATTATCGCACTGATGAAGATTTCACCTACAGATTAAAACCGAACGATACGTTTGAAATTCGATTATTGTTACGTCAACGCAACAGAAATAGAGAAAATATTTACATATAGGAGCTATGACAGAAAAATTTATAATTGAATTAAGTCAATTCAAGCTTCTCTAAACGAAATCCTAACGGTTTTATCACATACTGAAGAAGATCTGAACATGTTTAGAGTAGCTTTTAGTGCACCCGTCGTGATCATTTAGGATCGTCTGTGTCTTCGAAGTGGTGTGCTCTGAGCGAAATTTACAATCCAGGAAGCATTTAATAGCGACAGTACGCAATGTGGATAAAATGTAAGCAAGACTACAGCTGATATGCAACACGGAATGGCATTATGACTTGCGCTGATAGTTCTCAAGACGGAATTGATTCAAGCGCGCTAAGTGAAGTCACTTCGCATTAGTGCACGAGTGCCTAATAATAACTATCAGCTTTTAATGAAAACATCTTAGCACCCAAACTAACTAGTTAGTTCCTAAATCGATCACGTTCCTAAAACATCATGTATATGCAAATGAGACTAATCGACCTCGTAGGAGTGGCAGTTTTCATACGTGTCCTACTAACTTGTACGAATAAAACCTCTGTTAAAGGTTGCGGAGCTCAAAGCTGAAAAGTTTTATCAATTTTACATCTAAAAGCATGTTCTGATGTGCCTTCATCAACGTCGGAGAGAAAGCAATCCTCAATGCTCAGACTATGAGGGATACTCAGTATCATAAACCCCTCACGAGTTCAGACTCTGGAGCAAAATTATGAAATTTGTATGTCATGAATTGCGAGCTTATAAAATGCACTAAAAATAAATATACGCTACGTGTGAATTAAGGCAAGTGGGTGAAGGCAAACACTTCATAATTGTGTTCGCACAAAAGTCGCTTGAACTTTGCGGAGCGCAGTCTTATAAACCTGATGAGTTTTATGCATTGTAATAATCTGAAAATAGCAATCATCAAAGCGACTTTGCATCGAGTATCTTATGTACAATTGTCACTTTATAACTAATGATAAAATTATTATGACCAAATTTTAGGACAAAGGATGTCAATATTGTGGTGAAATTGGAGCTTAGCTGTTATTTTTTAGAAAACAAACTAAGTTAAAGTCAAATTTTTATAGTGAATAAAGCTATTCAGTCTTTTGTATGTCTTTGTCTCAATGCCCAACAGTCAGTTTGCTTGTAATTGTCACTTTCTAACAACACAGCCTGTTAGATTTTAAATCTAAGAAATTGTTTTTCTGACAGAGATTTTTGAATTGTCTGTTTCACTATGTAGCTTTCCTTCGAATTGATAGAAGTTAAAAAAAAACCTCACTGGTAGCACACAAACCTGGAAAACTTCCACATTTGTACACTTTAATTTTCGTTCCAGTTGCAATAATAATAATACACGGGCAAGTATCAATAATATTGGTAATTGCTCGTGGTGGATTGATAACACAATCTGTACAAAACATGTCTTTACAAACTTTGTGATGAATGAATAGTCTTTAAACTCGGGAAGATGGATAGAGTAAATTTGTTTTTTTTTACGCCATGATTTCTAACATTACTATGTACACATATAAAAGTATTCATCTAATTGGACATTGAATGTTATATATTTTCAATGTAACGGTATATAAATTCAATTATGATAAGCCCTTGGCTTAGTAAATATTTCGTGTTTATTTCAAATAAAGTGACGAGCAATAACTTGATCTCAACTCGATAAGTAGCAGAACCGCTTATCATTTCGGTATGCATTATACCATTCCCATGCAATTGTAGATAAGGTCGTTATCAATATTCGAGCATCTCACGGCTTGTTTTTTAACTAATGTATATATTAATAATACTTATATTTTTTTATCTCAGGAAACAAATTATTTCGATGGATTTAACAGTACATTAAATTGTATATATTTTCTTATGTATGCAAAATATACTGCCACTCATAAGTATTTGCCCAATTGAAAGAGTTTTGCACTTAAAATCAGCAAATATTTGAATTTATAGGTGTTAAACCTGGGTTGATAAATACAAATTTTGCACTTACTACCATTGTTGTAAACAATTTTAAAAATCAATCAACAAAATCAAAATACAGACTTTACATATAACGAACATCATTACTTTGAAATAGCATCAATTTAAATAGCCACCAGTCTTTCGTGCTCTTGCGTTGATTTTTCGCTCGACAGTCCCACGGATAAAGCAAAGAAGAGTATTTATTGTATATCACCAATAACAAATTTGCTACTTTAAAATCTGTAACACACTCTTCACTAAACAGCTTTAAGGTGTAGGACTACATCCTTGGAATTAATTTTTATTATTGCTCTTATTTTAGAGCTGATTTGATAAGTTTTTATTTGATACAGAAGTAAATACCGGTAATGGAAAATCTTCACATGCCGTGACGGAGGCTTAGCGGATTTACCGTTTGAAAATACACTTTGTGTTGCTTCATGCTTTCTACTATTCTCATCGCACAAAAGCAACAATCATCTTCCCGGGAAAAAACAAGCTTTTTACAGGGAACTTTAATTAATGGACAACATAAATTCATCTCTTCTCTAGCGAGTGCATTTGAAAACAAAAAAATTCTGGATTCTTATTGAATCCACAAGCTGCTTCCTGAAAGACCATTCTCTATCTTCTGCAATTCTCTTACTTCGGAGTTTCTCATTGAGCCGGGAAAATAGGTTACATGAATTCGAAACTTTCCTCTCAAATTACATTGGATTTTTCTCCCACGTTCTGTTTAAGTTTGCGTATGACGAGGAATATAGTGTAAAATTTCTAAGCTCCATCAAATATCCCTAAATCTCGAAAAATAGACAGCATAAATGTATGCACAGAACTTGTGACTTTAAATTTCTTTAATGTCCACGAGAACGGTCTTTTACGGGTCAAAGACTAATGCTTCAGTCAAAAAAGTGGGTGTGGGTTTCGTCCTTGAAACATAATTTTCTCAAAAATCTATCCTGATCAGATACGGTTTTCAAGATTTTCTTTGAAAATAATAACGCGTTTGTTCTTTTGTTCGGCAATAAACATTCTGAATATCCGACGCGTAGGCACGTTGTTCAGCGTTAATAAACCTCTAAATCGACTTAAACCTCTATGAGATCCCTGTGACAAGATGGCCAATGTCACAAGATGTCAGCTAACACCAGAACATGGATTTATTTGAGATTTGAGCAAGAGAATGATTTTTTTCACGATAATTGCCTATTTAGAAATTGGAAATTTCGACAGGCTTAACGTATTACGTATTACTGCAAGACGGACTTTTTCAATTAAAAAAATTCAATTCAGAAAGGCATACTTTTCAGATAAACATAAAATAAAACACCCGTAGCTTCGACAGCTGTAAAGAGTACTCGCAATCAAATCTAGGTTGTTAATAGATTGGACTTGTTTATGAGATAGTGATCATGATTTGAGCGCAGCTTATGCAATCAACGCTTTCTGAACAGTTAGTAGACAATAAACTTAATCCACAATTTGTTTAAATTAGATGGGGGTTGTATATGGGATATACGGGATATGGGATAAGGGATATAGGGGCCAACTTACGTTTGGCCCGTATATCCCATATACAACCATATATATAAGTAAATATCGATGAAATAGGTAGACTAGTAGGTATGGCAAATTTGAAACTTATAAATGGGCGAACTAGGTGGGACAAACCATAATCCATTCGTACTATTGTTGCTAATATATATGCAACATACGAAGAAAAGGCTCTATAATTTCAGCTGTGGTGATGCAGTGGTTAATGAACTTATAATCCCAAGTGCGAATATTTATTTTCAAGTTGACGTGTAAAATGGTTATATTTAAATAGCGAAAAATTTTCGAATGAATGCAAGTACAGCTTACACTTTTTACATTTGGATTAATAACCATTCCAATACACTAATAATCTTCACAAGACTTCAATAATCGTAAGAAATTCATTGCCTGTACATGAATCCAAAAAAAATCTTTTCAACCAGATTTTTATGAGAATCAGAACTGTGAACGTAAAAAGTAGTTTTCAAGTAATTTTACTGAATGGATGGGTATGTACAAGTTTCTGTAGCCTTGCTCTCATTTCAATAGCAAACGCAATTTAAGGAAGTCGGTTATCATGACTATAAAGACATTTTAAAGTAAAAGTGCCAAGGTGAATATGAATGCTGGTAATGTACAAAGTGTGCATTCTTTGCATCATCAGTTTGAACCTAGGGTACAGCGCAGTGAAACAATGTAGGATAAACACAATCTATTTTGAAAACTTGACAACAACGAGAATGTCCCAAATTCAATTGGTTTAGGGGAGCGATAGATCATGACAAAAACCGAAAGCAGAAACAAAGATTTATTGAAAGTAATAATTACAGATGACATGGTAATCATTGCGGATTTATCGGCTATGTACTATGTTGAAGGGCCAAAATTATGAGATTAATCCATTAATGGGATATGTGGAGAATGGGAAGTTCAGATGAACAGTGAACAGACAATTGGTTGCCGTATTTTTGCTTCCTGCTTGTTAAACTGATTAATGATTTCTCCATAGACTACAATGGATGTAGAATCGATCCTGCAGTCAATGTGAAATTGCAAGAGAAGTGTCGGCAACAAGAAACAACTAGAGTGCTTTGAAAAAGAAATTAGTTTTTAGGGTTTCCATGTAAGTCAGCCTTGGTGTAACTATTTTTACTACGAAAAAGTGCAAGCCCACATTCCTTTAGTCACTGTCGCAAGTCGACACTATGCCCCCAGGGGACGGTGTTGGTCAATGGCAAAAGTATCACTATATAACAAACAAAGTAACCAAGTAACCAAATGGTGATGCCAGCGCCAAACGAAAACAAAATTTATAAGATATGTGGGCTGCAACGTGTTAAAGGAGAATAACTGGAATGGCAATTGCCTCATTTGCCTTGTTCACTAGACTTTACTCTTATGATAATTTGTGTTTTTCTCTGGAAACAACTTTCCTGACGGAAATAATTATATGTCTTATAGATCTTCGTAAAGGATTAGCGAACTGTTTCCATTTGGGAAATGCTAATAAAACGCAACGAAATCGAGCAATTTTTGAATCAAATCATTACGGGGTTGTCTTCCATCATGACAATGCCAGACCACACACATTTTTGATGTCCCGGCAAAAATTTACAGAGCTTGGCTGGGGAGTTTTGATATATCAACCGTGTAGTCCAGACCTTGAAGCATCAGACTACCATTTGTTTCGGTTTTTGCAAAACTTCCTTAATGAAAAGAAATTAACTTCGAAAAAGGACAGTGAAAATCTCTTGGCCAAGTTTTTCGCCGATAAACCGCAGCAGTTCTACACAGATGGAATAATGGCTTTACCCAAAAAATGGCAAAAGGTCATCGATAATAATGGACAATATGTACTTAAATAAAATCCATTCTGAATAAAAGATATAAATACAAAAAAAGGCTCAATACTTTTTAGACTTACCAATATAAAAGGATCTGATTTTATTTGTTTCGATCTACCTCAGTTATAAGGAGCACATCAACAATTCTAATCTTCCCGCTTGAAGTGAACCGCATTCCAACCAAATTATTTAGCATCGAACGGTCAGATAACGCTATTTGGACTGATCAAATCAGCCTATTCAGGCGACGCACCCGTTCCCTCAGGATTTTAGCCAACAGTTCATTCAGTTCAATTCATATTTTACTTCGCCGAAACCTATATTTGAGATTTGAAGTAGATAAGTAGAAACCTTTATGGTTTAATTTATTTCAAATTTTAGCAGAAAAGTTTTGCTTCCCGCCAGAAGAAATTTGACGGCGCAAAACATGTCATCTGTGGCACAAGAAGGACATACTTATTTACATTTAAAGAAAATGACATGTACTAATTATTTAATCTTGAACAAAGTTACATATCTTACCATTGCACTCTGTAGTAAATCTGTTAAAACTTAATATTATGAGGTTTTATTTTTTGATTTTACATTCCAAAATGCTGTTTTAGTTTGGAAGCTATATATTTCGGGAGTAAGTTCCTCCCTTCTTCAGTGATAATTATTGCTCTCGTGCTTAACATGAGAAAATACACACAGTATAATATTATGAGTTAAAATAACCGGTATGCATTCCTGTTTTTTTTTCTTGTGCATGAATCCCGTCATCTGTTGAACAAGTTGAACAAGATATGTTGCTAATATGGCTTTGTAAAGTTCTCAAAATGTTCATAAACGGTGTTTCTCGCAATGAAAAAGTTAAAGGATAGTATTTATTCCAATTGTCCAATGAATTTGTTTAAGTATTCTTTTGGTGGACCATGGAAGGAATATTCTCATTGGTACTTATTTAAACGATTATTGATTCGTACTCATGAATAAACCGTCATGAGTATACTAAATAGAAATTTTTTGTAAACACTTTAATAATTTAATCTCTCTTTAATAATTAAACCCTGATTTACAAATTCTATGCTCATTAAATATTACGAGACATATTTTTGAAACATACTGCCTATAATTATTAACATATTGATATGGAAACAAAACCGATTTAAACTTTTCTTAGATTAGGTTTCGGAGTAAGGATTTTAAACATTTTAAACATTCGGATTTTTGTTGTTATAGCGCGAAAAAAAATCAAGGATACAGTCATCCGATTCGCCGCCGGGTACTTCACCTTATGATGAACCAGAGGCAGGAAGCAGTAGCCGTCGTCGTTCACCAGAGCGTGCAGGATCTGGTGATTCTGGTTCTTTGTCAAACAAATCCGAAAGATCAATCAAATCAGAGAAATCTTCCAAGGATTCAAGATCAGAATCATCTTCTCGACGTACGTGCAAAATCCATTGGTTATAAAAATTTTTCGATTTGATTTTTGTATTTACAGGCGAAAAAGAGCGTGGGGAACCATCCGATAGAGGCAGCAGCCGAGGGGATCGTGAACGTGGAGATCGTGCTGAACGTGGCGACCGTGAAAAACGTGAAAGCGTACCAGGTGCTGGTGCAAGTGCAGCGGGCGGTCGTGCAGCGGGGGGAGCTAGAGGCGAGCGCGAGAGACGCAACCGTTTTGAAATTGTGAAAACACGTCCAGCAAATGTACAAACAAAACGCGGCACTTCTGGACAAGAAGTTCAGCTAGTAGCTAATTACTTCCGTCTATTAAAAAAGCCACAATGGCGTTTACACAAATATCGTGTCGATTTCGAACCAACAATCGAAATGATGCGTGTACGTCGTGGAATTCTGTCAGAGCACAAAGCGCTCCTGGGAGGATATTTGTTTGATGGTACAATGCTATTTAGCATAAATAAATTACCTGAAGAGATAACTGTACTCGAGACAAAGAGTAAAATGGGTGAAATGTACAAAATTACTATTAAAAGTGTTGGACATGTTTCAATGTCCGAAGATCAATCATTACAAATTTTGAATTTAATTATGAGACGAGCGATGGAGGGCTTACAATTACAACTGGTTGGCCGAAATTTCTTTGATGCCATGGCGAAGGTGAGCGTGACATTATGCATAATGTCGAAGTAAATAATTACTTTTTGCATTTGTAGATTGATATCCGTGAATTTCGTATACAATTATGGCCTGGCTATACCACATCGATCCGACAACATGAACACGATATTCTTTTATGTGCTGAAATCGCTCATAAAGTTATGCGTACTGATACAGTTTATGATATATTACAGAGATGCACTCATGAATCTCGCGATTTTCAGGATAATTTCAAACGTCAAGTCATAGGTGAGATTTTACACACAATTGATAAAATTACAGCTACTAATATAAAGCCAGTTGAATGGAAGTCCGTCACTCGTTATTCAAATTGTTTTTCATATTACAATGTAAATGATATTTTTTTCTTTGCGAATCTTTCAAAAGTGATATTTTTCATATATATTCATATATTTTCCAGCACAATAAGTGTTAAGCAATCAAGATAATGAACAATAAAAAATAATAGTTCAGAAGTTTTTTACTATTGGAAATTTTATACCAAGTTTTTCTTGTTATATATACTATATTATTCCCATTATTTTATAGGATTAACCGTCCTTACTGATTATAACAACAAAACATATCGTATTGATGACGTCGATTTCAGTGCCACACCGAAACAAACTTTCAGTTGCAAAGAAGTACAAACATCATTCATTGATTATTATTACAAGGTATGTTAATGAAAATATTTCACTATTACAATTAATTCATATATTGAATTTATTTAATTAATAGAAATATCATATTCGTATTCGCGATCCAAATCAACCATTGTTGTTATCACAATCAAAAGAACGTCAAATTCGTGGTGGACAAAATAAGCTTGTGACTCTAATTCCGGAATTGTGTCGTGCTACTGGATTAAATGATTCAATGCGTTCAAATTTCCAGTAAGTTTTTCATTGAATATCATTTTCAAAGGTATATTTGGCTATAAGTTAATCAATAAAAAAATATTTGTTATTTATTGTCCTGGTATAAATATGAATACAATAATAGAATAATAAAATAAAAGAATACAATTTATCTGAAGACAGCGCTATTAAAGGCATCAATTTTGGTTCCTTATGGATCAGTTAATTTGTTTTTGTTTTAAAGAATGTGCACGAGGTATTCGTAGATTTCAAAGCAGTATATAAAATTGCATGTCTCGAACAAGCTAAGGAAAGTACTACACATTCGGAAAAAACAATCCATGAGTAATTTTGTCGTAATAAGACATAAGGATATACATATATTCTAATTTGATAGGGGATCGTAGCCAGGATAAAAATATTTTTTAATCCATAATCCTGATTGGAAATAACGTTTACTGCAATAGAAGTATTCAAAAGAAAGTATTAATCAATTTTCACTTCCAGGTTGATGCGCGCTATGTCCGAACACACACGCTTGAATCCTGACCGTCGTATTGAACGTCTACGAACGTTCAATCGTCGTCTGCAACAAACTGAAGCAAGCATGAAAGTACTGCAAGAGTGGCAAATGTCACTGGATCCGAACCTAGTAGAGTTTACTGGTCGTTGTTTGAAGGTTGAAAATATTGTGTTTGGCCGTGCAAGAAAGTACGCTTTGAATAATCATTAAGTACTCTTATCATTTAATAACTTCATGATTACAGGACACCGGCTGGTGATAACGCTGACTGGACACGGCATTTGAGAGATAACGAAATGTTTACTTCGGTGGAGTTAAAGCGATGGGCACTGGTATGCCCAAATCGTAGCAACCGCGAGGCAAGAGACTTTGTTGAAAGTTTAATTCAAGCCGCGAATGGTATGAAGATGCATATACGGCAGCCGACACCGTAAGTAGATATATTTATAGTTTTATGTTAAAAAACTAAGGCATTAGTAAGTGCAGGATGGAATTACAATATCTACGAAAATTTTTTTAACATTGAGTATCAAAATATAATTCATTAAGAACGATTTATGAACAAATGCATATTCAAGAAAATGTAGCGATCTTGCGAAATGTCAAAAAGATTACTATAAAAAAATTCTGGAGAGTATATTGTTGTTTCTTCAAAAAATCCAGTTATTCATATGTACGCACTGTGGTTAGAAACCATTCTGAGTAGATTTCGGCTTTGTTGAACTTCTTAAATCTGACCCGACGACTACACGTAGACCAATAAACGTGTAGTTTTGTATGCATAGATATGACAGGAATCGCATCTAGAGTGAGGAGAAAGATTCACGGAATCATTTTCTCGAATCGATTTCGAGGGAATCGACGAGATATCCCAGCTGCAGACTATGAACAGGGAACCTCAAACGATGCGTTGAAGGGTAAATGATCATGGACAATCAATATGAAGGCATCTCTGAACTCGTACAAAATTGACACTTTCTGGGCCCGCGCAACAAGGAGATAGAACGTGTAGCGGATGATCCTCTTTACTTGCCGTAATGAACTCTCAACACGTTAAAAACGTTAAAATTGCCAAAAAACACATGCGATCATCTGAATTCTGGCAGAAATATACGGATACTGTGAATGGGATACATTTGTTCTAGACGGGAAGAAGAATCGTTCATACATCAAAACAAGCTGCCATAACAAAGCTTACGACCTACCAGCCTTTCATCTTTTATTATAAAAACTCAGGAGCGAATAGTGGAAGAGTGCATAAAAAGCACCGTTACTGTCGCTGAGTTATGTCCTCCAGTATGGATTCATTTAAAATGGCACTCATGAGTTTTTGAGCAAGACACGGCTTCATCGATATTGAGAAAACCCTCAATAATGTAAAAAGAATAGTAGCATCAATACAGGAACCGTGGAGCAAATGTATCGTGTAATTCGAAAAGTCATCGCCGAGGAAAATGATGGGAGCATCACAGGGTAATAAAATATCGGCAATAACCAAGATCTACGAAGCAAAACTGCTAGGCACAAGCTAGAAGGGAGCGAGTTATAGAGCTGCATGGGCATCATTGGTGTAGTGAACATGCCAAAAGCTAATGTCCAACCTTGGCAGATTCACTTGGCTTCGTCATTTACAAGTATGAGGTACACATTTACGAGAATCGATCAGGTCAGGTCTGGATCAAAATGTTCGAATGGGCCACCTGGAGATTCACTTATCCATGGAGTTTATAGACCCTTAAGCTACGAAGGAATTGGACGAAGTTCGAACAAGGGGTGAATACGAAGTTCTTGTAATCTTCTGAAGCTACAAGCTGCAGGGACCTAGGAAAAATAAGCTTCATCAGAAGACTACACCTCCCCCTGGATAGACATTCTGACATTATCGGCGCTCGATTTTAAGAGCAGTATTGTTGTAATACTCTCAAAGCTGCAGCTAAGCTAAATGTTAATATGACGTGCCATCCTGCACGCACCGAACCCGGGGAGACCAGTAAATCGAAATAGCGGATAAGTAGATAGCCAATTTAATAAGAAAATTTGTAATCGATTGGGGGCGAAGAGAGGAATTAGTAGATAGCGAATACGAAAAAAAAATTATATTAATTTGAATACGGAGTCTATGTAAAAAGTTCAACTAGCAGTTCTTGGCATCCACTACTACTAGGAGTTGAGCAAAGTCTGAAAATGACGATTCCCGAAGAAGAAGAAGCGGAATGATTAATCTTGATCTTTACATCTGGTTCCGTTATTTCTGAAATATCAACTCGTGAGTAGGTTCATCTTTGCAGGAATTTTAATTCACTGCAACTGGATCAATTCTAGTCATTGAAGACGATTAGCATTGTTATTAAATAATTCCAGTCAGCACTAATGTCTTGTCTATCTAAAAAAAACTAAATAAATAAAGCTAGTACAGTGATGAAGATCTTAAAATTAAATGTGAATTTCATCGCTATTTACAGGTTTGCTATATATGATGACAGAAATCATTCCTATATAAACGCTATTGAAAATAGTGCGAGTATGGATCCACAGTTAATTATGTGTGTAGTCCCAAACAACAATGCTGAAAGGTAAGTTGGAAGTAATATCTAAACAATTAATTGCTCATTGTTGGATTTTTTTTGCGTGAAACAGGTACAGCAGTATTAAAAAGAAGACTTGTGTCGAGAGAGCAATAGCAACACAAGTGATGTGTCACAAAACGATTACGCCAAAAGGTGGTAACCCACGTTCGCTTATGTCGATTGCAACCAAAGTAGCCATTCAAATCAACTGTAAACTTGGCGCAGCTGCGTGGATGATAGAACTTCCACTTAGTGGTTTAATGACTATAGGATTTGATATATGCCGCAGTACAAAGGACCGATCTCGCGCATTTGCCGCTCTCGTTGCCACTATGGATATGAAAGCCGAAGCAAAGTATTTTAGTACAGTATCGCAGCATAATAGCAATGATGAATTATCCAACGACTTGACAATAAGTGTTACAAAAGCCCTGCAAGAGTACAGAAAATCGCATGGAACATTGCCGTCCCGTATCCTATTATACAGAGATGGCGTCGGCGATGGTCAAATCCGTCAAGTATTTGAACACGAAGTGAAGGTGTTGAAAGAGCGACTTGAATCTATTTATCGTTCGGCAAAGATTGAATCCGGACCCCGGTTTGCTTTCGTGATTGTTTCAAAAGCAATCAACACAAGATATTTCATACGGGGCCGTAATCCTGCTCCGGGTACAATCGCCGATGATATAATTACACTTCCTGAACGTTATGATTTCTACTTGGTTTCTCAGTCGGTTCGTCAAGGTACAGTTTCACCTACCAGTTATAACGTAATTTACGATACAATGGGCTTGGATCCAGATAGGATGCAAATTCTTACTTATAAGATGACTCACTTGTACTACAATTGGTCAGGAACAACGCGCGTCCCGGCTGTTTGCCAATATGCGAAAAAATTGGCTGCCCTGGTTGCACAAAGTATTCATCAGCCGCCGTCAAATCTTCTGGAGAAATCGTTGTACTTTTTGTAAAGAACGTAAAGATGAACGTAAAGAGCCCGTTTCGGGCGAAAGTTTTCTAAGTACATTTAGTTTTAGAAATTCTTACATTGGATTCAAGTCCA
This sequence comes from Stratiomys singularior, assembly GCA_954870665.1. Lineage (NCBI taxonomy): Eukaryota > Metazoa > Arthropoda > Insecta > Diptera > Stratiomyidae > Stratiomys > Stratiomys singularior. The sequence continues at coordinate 35,654,036 of OX940879.1, forward strand.
TATTGTTTTTATGGACGTTCTAACATGGCTCAGCTAATCGTTTTGATACTTGGAGCATTTATCTGAGATGCTAGATCATGCGAACTAAATAAGACACATTTGATTCCTATACACTAAATGAATTTTAACAAATGTTGAGTTCAACTTAAATACATAAGGAATCATCGATAAATAAGTGTGGGTGAAATGAATTATGCATTTGAATACTACGTTCGATACATTAGTAATACCGGCTTCCAACTGCCATAAACGGATATTTCATCGTATTTTGCTTTTTAAGTGACATTTTAAGATAAATTACACGTAATGGTAACGTTACTATGATTTATGTATTATATAATGCATTGTCGCGAACATCAAGGTAACGATACAATTTTAATGAAATAACCATTTGTTCACGTGGTTTATTGATTATGAATACATTTCTTTTTTCTTTTTCATTTAGTATCATACACATACACAAAACTTAGAGTATAGATTTCTTGATTATACTGTCGTAATTATAAAATGAATAAATTACTTTCTAAATGTTTTAAACTAAATAGTTTACATAAAAAGATAGTTATATATCTCTTCATCATAAAATAAGTTCTTTCAGCTTATGTTTGTTGGGCGCGAGGAATGAATCTAAGGCGGTTTTAAATACTAAATTTCTTACCAATTTTTACTTAAATTTCATAATAAAGGATTAAAATGAAGGATGTTTTAAAATGCTGAAGGATGTTTTAGTTTCGGAAATCTTGAAATAACCATGTGAGATAGTTTTAACTATTGAGTCTCAGAAATTGAGAGGGACAGTGTAGGAGACAGACTTAAAAGTAATTTCGTGTTTACATGATTATTTCTGACGAAGCTTTGGGTATTTTTATCTTTTATTTTATTTTTTATCTTTTTCACAAGCTTTTTGAAGTTAGACCAGAAACATCAAACATCATCCTTCTATACTTATCCTTCATATTTACTAAACCGCCTTTTTTTACTCATTTCGTTTAGATTTGAACGGCTTGAGCGCTTTTTCTGCTTCCACTAGCAATTTAGCATTACTAAGTTTTGCTAGCGGGTGATTTAGATATCCATTGTGACAAACTTGTAGCTTTCAGCATTAAATTCTCCTAAGAATGAAATCTTGTTTGATTTTTGTATAGTATACTCTTTTTTTTTTTCAAAACAAACTTTCTTGATCACGATTACATCTCTCAATCGCAACGAGTCGAATGCTACGAAAGAAAAGCTAAGCTAGAAAAGATCTTACTAATATAGGAACTACTAAACTAAAGGAACATGTAAGAAATCACTATATTGTTATCGAATTTCGAGATGGGTATCTGAGAAAACCTAGTTCTGCCAGTAAACAAGGGAAATTTGTAATTGGGTATTGTGTTTAAATGTAGGATTGAAGAGTTACAGCTAGGTAAAATTTGCGTAAGAAAAAGCGAGGCAACCGTCTCCATACTTGATCATTTTACTCTCAGGTGGTGGCCAATGGCTTTTTCTCAGAGGATTCTGGAAACATATACTCGGAACGTTTGGCAATTATATTGTCAGAGCGCCTAATCCAAATATACTGGGAAACTATATTTGGATGGATAAGATATGGGGCGTGTATAATATTAATTGGTAATGTATTGGTTAGTTATAAGACGTCGGTATACGCGTGGCAATGGGAACAGATTATTAGCATTGTATTTGGGTTACAGTGTGAGCACTCGACTTTTGCAGAATTGGTTGAGCGGAGGATATATACTTGATTGGGGTCAACAAAGTTGTCACACTTGAAGACACTTGGACGTTGTCAAGAATAGTGTACCCTATTGAACATATTGATAACATTTTACTACCATTATTGAGGCGTTTGCTTTAATATCCAAGGTCATCTGGTAAATGAATTGATTTTGAGCTGTGTTATTTGTTAGAGAGGGCTTAGTTCCTTTTAAATGATCGACGGCGATTAAATATATTTTTTATTGTAGGAGTCGAATATTAAGGAAAGAGCAGGTGGTGAAACTTTGTTCATGTATAAACGTGGAAGTAAGGATGTGAGACGCGTAACACAGGATCTACACTGAAAAATGAAGAGAAAATCTGCTTTAATTTTTGTTACATTGTTTTCTGTCTCTCGCGTTCAAGATTTGACAGTTATCGTTCAGACTTCATGAGCGATTATTTACTACTGATGTTTGCTTACTTTCTAATTGAATTCTTTCCTCTAGTCTGAAAATTTGCCGGGTATCAGGGGCTTTGATGTTAAGGTATTTTTCCTTTGCCTATTTGTAAAAAAGAGCTGGAGTAGAGGACATCAGTCCAGACATCTTCGGGAAATTTTCTTTTAGACTGAACGATCACAGCCCAATTCGGTATATACAATAGATACAATAGATTTTGTATCTATGTCTCTATGCTTACTTATTAGATTCGCCAGTGAGTAATGACAAACTGGATAGCTAGAAAGATATCTTAGTTCCCTGGGCTATCATGGTTAAACAAAGTTTTAGTCTCATCTAAGTCAGGAGCGATTTTCCTCTTTCAATTCTTCATTCACTTACACAGTGCAGTTTCATTTGTTGATATCCTTTTCTTTGAAACCAATGCTTACACTTTCATTTTTAAAATTTTCACGTACTAGGTCAGGATCTGTAGCTCTCTTGTTATCAGCCTGTGCAATTGCGGCAAGAAAAGTAGAAATTCCCTGTGATTTTCATGTTGCTTTTCTGATGTCAAAATCGTTTAAATTAAGGGATGAAGATCTATATTCAGCCAATTTTTTCGCAATTAAAAGGCGTTCAGATGCCTTGTTTTGTAATGACAGGTGGATATGTGCAATTTCACATAAGTGATAATTGTTTGCAGTAAGAATATTTGAATTTAAATATCCGTCCTCCGCTCAATATTCTCTGCTTGAAACATGTCACTCCATTTTTCCTACACGAATCTACTCATTCTACATCTACTCAAATAAATCATGATTGGTCTACTTAGATCAAATAGAAACCGCCTTTGGCAACGGGTCAAATGCCCAAGGGAAGCGAAGGCACACCTGTCGTTAACCATCCCCATCCAAACAGAAAATTCCATATCAGTAACGTGACAAACGCAAAAATTTAAAGGGCATTTCCCAATGAGTATTAACCAAATTTATTTTTGTCCCTTTTGGAAAGAAATTCGACACTCTGTCTCAAAAACAAGTTCTAGTTCAACCAATTAAGAGAAACGCTGGCAACGTTTAAATGGGCAATATGGCCTGATGTATGTTTCAATTCAATAGTGAGTCCTTTGTTTAGACGCCCAAGGCGCCTCTTAGAGTTGATCACAAGATTATTGGCATCTCAAAAAGAATTCGTCAAAACGGTGTTATAGAACATTTAGGGCCCTATTCCCCCGATAATTGTACTCATTTTTATTAGGAGTTCATCACATTTTCTTACTTCATTCAAGCATGCTGAAATATTGAGTAACCGAGTACAATAGAATTGAAAACCGATATTGCATGCCATCTAATGATATGATTATTTGTGATTTTCGATTAATTCAAGAAGCTCCAGAGGTATCATGGCAAAAGCACAACAAGAACAAAAGAAAAAGGATGGTATATTGTACGCGCTCGTTTGTATCCAATAAGATTTGGAAATAATGTTAGTAAATCAGATTGAACTATGTATATCACGCCCTTGGTAATTAAGGGGAATCTAAAAACAGTTTTCAAATTTCGTTATAAACACAAACAGTGACTGCTCAGCAAAACTACACCTTCAGCGTTCATTCGAAGCATTCACATTAGAAATTGTTCTGTGAGATATAATTGAAACAATAAGCTTACCAATGGATAAGCCAATGCCAAAATGAATAAAATAATTCAAGTACTAAGTTATATTCGTTTATTTTTTAATAAATGACCGCCTATTATTACATGCCACCTGCAAAGACGAAGCTCTTCAAATGTATGCTCATTAGTTAAAAATGATTACAATTACATGACATTTGATCTAGACATCGTATCCAACCAAGTGGCGTTTTCCGATACATTCACCAACATAGAACCAGAAGAATACTTCCATTGTGATAAGTGAATTCAACCAGGCTTCCTTAACTGTGAGTTGCTTCCATGATCCGGTGCGGGCTCCTTTGATCAAATTGCCGATTCCGGCACGGACGGCTGGAAGATCACGTGGAGATGGCGGTGTCAATTCAACTTTGGCATATTTAAGGAAAACATTGAACTTGGGTCGAGCTTGAGCCAATAGATCTGCCAAAATAAGCGAATAAAATTACATAATATGCATGTTCTCATTAGGTTAGAACAATTTTAATAAATATTCATCAGTTATGGTTGATGATACTTACTGGCTATGAGAGCCTGTCCTTTTGTTGCAGCAGCCATCGTTTTAGAAATTGTATTTGAATGGGCTTTCCTATAAATAAGCAATCTGTTAAATTCCTATCGCAATGGTCGACAATTTGACACACGCACCTACACTCGACACGGATACTGACAGGCTTGCAGTACTAATCATATGAAGAAAATTGGACTAGATGTTTTTCTTGTTGGGCGCATTGCGAGATGTCTTGCCATAGCTAGTCTTTTATTCCCAATAAATGCCTTTCCATGAGGAAGCAATAGGAAATGAACTTATAATTGAATTGAATTTAGTATTTTTTAATGCATCTGCTGTTTAAATGTTTTGAATTGCTTCATTTCATTTCATCGATTGCAACTCAACTTGGTTCTATAAAAAAAATCTTTTAATCATTGTATGATTCAATACGGCTTGGACGCTAATCATTGTTTTGCGCTTTGGATTGTGCAGCAAAAAATTGATTTTTTGAATCAGCGTTAAAACTCCTTTACCTAAACAGAAAGTTGATTATCTGTACCAAAGATAAATTTTGCTGGACACATGAAAGTATCACATGCACTCCTCATTGCAGAATACTGAATACTATAGGTGTCATGCACTTGTGAAACATTAGTATTCGTTCATTCGTTCTTATACTTCTGATGTACATCAACTTTCAAATTTTTTAGAATTTGCTCCCAACATTCCGTTGAACGACACCACGTAATAATAAGTTGTCTTCATGCATTATTTTAATGAGTTAATCACTACATTCACTGCAATGAGCTTCTGCTTCTCAGTTTGACTGCCGGTAATTATTTTCTTTCATATGTTTGCTCAAAATGTTGCAAATGCTTAGAAGAACTTTGTCTCCAAAATTCATTTTGTTTCTTCGAACAATTGTTTTATGGAATTTAAGACTTCATGTAAAAAATTTCTTGATGCTTGATGTGCTTTCGATCAGTTTTCTTCCAACTTTTCAACGCAGTGCTTTTTTCTAGCTTCGAGAATTTTTGTTTAATATTTCTTCGATAATTTTCGTTCAGTTGTACTATCATCATTTGATGTGTTCATGTAATATTTGTTCGATGTGGCGCAACAGATCCTTTTACTACAGTACAGTACACTAGAAATACAAATTCTAATATCGCTACCACCAGTGGTGCTCGAACACAGTTTCTGTTGCGACGAAAGGGAGTACTCTACTTGTCTTCAGAAGTACTTATAGATTTTATATTGATTAATACTCAAGGCTTCTCCACAGTTTTTTCGAATTCGTAATGAGGCTATGCCGTATCTTTTCCAAATTAACTTTAACTCTTGTCGCTTCAAATATGTTTTCTATTCTGCAACATCTTCATTATTTAAACTCTGAAATGGTCTTCAACGTTGTCCCTGAAGTCATATATTCTTAGATAAACTAATCGCCATCGAAAAGTTTGATGTTATTCTATCAGATTATGTATTATGAAATGATTATTAGATACGCGAAAAGGTTAAGTTATTAATGAAATCCTTTCCTGGCATCTAACGCGCTTGGGCGCCATTTACATGCATGAGAAAATAAGAAAAACAAATGAAATATCGATCGGAAAGTTCAATAAAAATTCACCTTTTTTAACTCGAAAAATGCATGAATGGTTTGAAAATAATTTAAATATTGAAAATATATTCGCATGACTTTGTAAACATGGTAATTTTCAGAACTATTTATTCCAGTACTTACACATCCAAGTAACCCAAAGCACTTTTCACGACAAGATCTGAAACCTTTTACAAGTCAACCTTCAACAAAGTCTTTTAAGCTTCATCTTCATACACATGAGTATAATGCCCATTTTTAAATTAAAAAAAAAAACGTGAAAATTTCCTTCACTTCGTGAAAAAGGAACCTTGTTTGTCTTTGTTCTATTGATAAACTAATTTTTCTTTTATTCTCTATTTAAAAAGTGCAGCCAATCAGATCCATTGTGAATCGGATTTCAGAAGAAAATAAAACAATAAACAAAGAGTTGAAAATATATTCGTTTAGGTTTTAGAATTAACACTTTTAACGTTTATTTTTAAAAATATCAAAATATAATAACGACTGTTAAGCGCCACCTAGTTTACCGTAGATAAATTGTATGTTTAGTCCAGTTTCATTTTCGTAATCACATCCCTTTCATTTGCCTAGAGAACTTGCAAGCATCGAAGTGAGATAAATATATATGTGGACGCACAGTGAAGTGAAAGATAAATCAGAAAGAAGAGAAAAAGTCATCTTTAGGATTGTACGACGTCCGCACCCTGTTCGAAGTAGTGCGTCCGTATTTCTTGTGTTTTTCGTCTTATTTGCCGCATTTCCGGATTAAAATTGCGCAAATTTTATCCCTGCCTTATATAGAAATGAATTAGAATACATGAAAAGTGTGAAATTGTGAAAGCAGTGATTTTTTTTCAAAGTGGAAAAGCTGTCGCTGCCGACGTCGTTGAAAGGTGACAGGGAAACGTGAAAATGTCAATTTCGATCTACGCTAGAAATTGGGGCCGCCGCTTGTCGTCGTTGACTTGTTACAATTATTGCGGGTGATTTGCAGCAATTTGCGGAGTATTTTCGGCCGATTAAGTGGATCTTTGGAGTGAGTCGTTGATAAGGAAAGAAGTTGAAGTGACGTCGCGACGGACTTGGATAGTATGCCGACGAGTGAGGCGTGAATGGATCTCATTGAGGTGAAAACATAAGAAAAAGAAAATTGCAGTGTGTGACTGACTGACTGGTTGCGGATAGTGTGACGTGTTTTTCTATTTGTCATGAATGAATGAATAACCAGCGCTTGGTTTGCGGAGTCTCCATGGAGTACGAGTGACTACGAGATCTTTCGATGCTTTGGAGAGGGGGGCGTGCATCCTGCGAATTCATTTTCATTTTGCATGCAATCCTCGAGATAGACAACTACCAAGCGGTGACGCAAAGGCCCCCTGGGAATGCGAGTGTTAATCATATAATGACATCAGGCTAGTTCCAACAATTGGCGTGGTTGCTCCTGCCGTTTTCGAGTAAAAACTAATTTTACAACTGCCACATACCTTTGCTAATGTTGCGAGGACTAGGTGAAGAGGGTTCACATCGCCGAGTCTAATGGTTCTCTATCTTTCTGCCATTTCGCTATTGGAATCAGGTTAAAAGGTTTTGTTCTGCGCAACGCCCATTCATATCTCCATTCACTGGAGCTATCTTGTGATGTTTTCCTGTATTCTTTTCTGGCTACAGACAGAAGTTGAAGAAGCCGCGGTTAGAGTCACAATCAGAGCCAACGTGCAAAGAGTGCGACGTGCGGGACATCTATTTTGAGGACAGGGAGGCCGGTGGCGTAACGTAAACCACCATATCATAGTCACAGCCGTCAACTAGAGGCACTTATTGTGCGGAGTTGTAATTTTTGCATTTGGTATTTGAAATGCCAAGGTAATGGCATGTGCAAGATAATTTACAATAGCAGGCGTTTTATGGCTCGGAGCTTTTGTCTGCGATGCGTTCAAGTACTAGCTACCGTCGCTCGCTGCTTTTGATCCACTGAGGGCAATTAGTAATTATTTTGATGAGGATTTTTCAGGAAGTCACGAGTTGTGTAATCCAAAGAATGAGAACATTATGCATGAAAGTCTTGGGAGAGTACTCCATATGACACATTCCTCTATTTGTGGACGCTACTTGAAAGACACCCTGGAATGTACGATAGAGGTCGTCGACATATGTAGCCATAAAATCTACGAAGAACTATAAATTGTGGATTTAGACATAAAGACAACTGTAAAACTTTCGTTGATTTGTAGTTTAATTTGCCTTTAAAATCATTTCTTCTAAGACCTCTTATCTAATCTACCCCTAGTTAATTTAAGAACATGAACAAATTCACATGAAATCGCAATATATTACGTGTGAATCACTTGAGTATATCAGGGCTACATTATATCAACGCTATATTGACATAGTTTAAAATTATTAGCGAGAGAGCTAAGTGAAAAATCAATTCAATTAAGTTCAGACATGCATACCGAACCTTAAAAATAACTTGTCTGCATCCACTTGTCTCTTCTTCTCTTTTATTAGCCATCTTATAAGCATTTGACCCATTTTGTTGCACCCCTACAAAAATTGAATTGATTTACATTATTAGAATGTTGCCGCGCCTTGAGGCTTGTCTCATGTGATCGAGGTCAACGCTTTTTTATGTTTTTTGTAGTGCCATTACTTTATAGAGAAAACGATAAGACGGACCATTGCATTAAAAAAATGAAATATTATGATACCTTGCTTGTACAAATAATGACAAATATCTCAAAATTCAAGTCTATTCATATGCCTTGCAACGTATTTTATGTATAAGCGTTACGCCTATATAAATCATTTGAAGCAGCAAAATTTTCTAGCAAAGAACTGCTATTGGAAGCAGATAATTTTAGTTGCCTGAAGTTGGCATTGTTGCAAACGAAACGCTGTCAAATCTTTTCACCTTTTTGTTTTTAGTTGATTAACCTGATACGAAAGCCTAATAAATTGCAAAAAAATTCAAAAATTTGCTTAATTCCTTAATTAATTCACTTAATTAGCGCCAAAATATGGTTCATGTGATGAAGAACAATTTCGTTTTATAAATGCTTGTAATGTAATTTCAGAAAGAAAGTAAAGTAAGAGCAAGTAAAAATAGAAGGAGCAAAAAAGAATCAACAATTACATTGAGTCCTTTGTCTGTATACGGGTTATATAGGTGGTGTAAATTTAAAGATACGTCCCTAAAATTAAGCTGAAAAAGGGCTCCTCTTTTGCAAAATGGAAGTTGGTGTTTATTAACAAAAATTTACCAAAGGAACGAACGACGATTCGGTAAAATGACTTTAATTTTCGAAATCGACTTAAAGTCAAACGAGTCATGATAATAACGATTCATAATAAAAGTGATCGAAACGAGCTTGAGCTCTTTCTACCTTTCTTTGTAAACATGATAATAACATTTGTGCCTGTAGTCTTCTGTCTGTAATAATCAATCGTAGTACAATTCACTGCGCTGCGTACTCCATATTTTGCAAGAGAAGAATGTGTCAGGCGTCATTCAGCTCCTGCACAAAACACGCAGTAACGAGACCTTGACCTGTTAATGTTCAGGTATGAGCGAAACCAGCCATGCCCGCTTAAGAGCTGAGTCAAATAGCAATGGGTCTCATTATGCACTCGACTGAGCCACGAACTCAAGCCAGGGATCAGATGTGCAGTCCACCTTCCCCCTGTGTCTTGCTCCCAGGACTGCTGTCAACCGTTGAGAGAGCTTTGTTCGATATGCGAATGCAATTTGCAGTGCCTTGTCACTGCACTTGTGCCAACTGCTAAAAGTGTAACTTCTCTTGAGAGCGTCGCCCCACATTTCTAACCCATAGAGTAGAACCGACTACACAGTGCTCATAAGGGGTCGTCTCCTGTATGTGGTGCCCTCCCTATGTTGGCCATTAATCGAGTGAGTGTGTCACACGCGCTGTCTTGTCAACTGTTGCCCTGATTTGATGGGAAAAACTCATAGTCTCTCAGGACGCCCAGGCTTTTCACTGTTGATTCAACCAGCGCGTACCCAACTCTGGTACGCTTTACTCTAGGGATCTTCTTTTTTTTGTCAGTCACTTCGGTTAACGTATTTAGTCTGAGTTGCGCATGGTCGACTATGCGTCTAGCGACTAGCGCTGCGAATCCAGAAGATCAGCGCTGACAGATAATTATTATTATCTTAAGACTCACTCGAGACAGTGATTCTGTGAATTATCTTATGTCTTATATAAAGTATATCTCAGTTTAGACACCAGCGACTATATGGAGCGACTATATGTTCGATTTTAGCTACTATCTTATTTCCACCCATAATAGGTTGGTAAATACTGTGTGTATTTTCCCGTGTTTAGCACTTCTAAATAAGATATTTTATTTTTTGATTTTATTTTTTAATATCACAATATTATGGAACCGCGTTCTAGACCGCATTCTAGACCAACATAGCATTTTGGAATTGAAAATCCAAAAGTAAAATCTAATGTTTGTGAAGTTTTTTCTACGATTGAAAAATCGGAGTTGGCATGAAAATTGTGAAAAAATGGTATTCCAGCAATACGGGAAACTAATTGGTCTTCTCATTCAGTGCTTTGGTTTAAAACATCAATATTATTATTCACGTGTCGATTTTTGTACCAACTTATCTGAAAGAAATTTAAGTGTCTAGATTTCATACCATAATGATAAACCAGCAACAATTTCTTTAGCAGCTATATTGATTCCTTTTTAATTGGTTTATTGGGTGCGCCGGGCCTTGATCTTCTATTGCGGTCTAGAACGCGGTTCCATAATATTGTGATATTATAACAAGGGATCCAATGGGTTCTCGTAATACATGATATTGTGAAAATTGTAGGTCACCCCGGGCTTCAAGACGTCGTCTGGTCGCACTCGTCGAATTCAAATCCCGAGTCAATTCAAATCTCGTGTGAATTTTGAAATGAAAATACTTTTGTTTTCGGTTGAAGTCGGTTGAAGGACTCATTTACGATTTTTCATCACCTCACCTTGTGTTGGTGTTCGTCAAATTGTCTTCAATTCTCGCAAATTCGTCGTCAGCTCTTCGAAACCAGATTGAGCTCTTTCTTTATTCTCTTTCTTTATTTCTTTCTTTATTCTTTCTTTCACCTTTCTTTATTTCTATTCACTTTCGAGATATTCGACAAAATGACAGAGCAATGGTATAAATCACTTACAACTTATAAGTGAAAATGGACAAGTTGATCTAGTTTATATAATTATGATTTTATTTTTTATTCATCTGACGCTGTCAAATTTCTTTTTTCGTCCGTATATTCTACTCAATACATATCTATCAATTTGCAAAAAACCTAAACAATTAAGCCAGCAGCTTGATTCTGCACTAAAAATCATTCTTGCTCTTGTTTATGGATCATTTCAAAACATTCTGCAACAGGAATCCTAATTGTTCTGCCAGTTTGCAGCTTTTATTCATAAACAATTGACTCTCTTTCCGCAAACTTCCGAATCAGTCCCAATTTTTTTTTACATCGAATGTCCTTGACATTTGACATTAACAGACATCCTTTTCAAGATAATAATCAGAATCTCGTTTCGGTTCTAGATCAAGATGCTAGAATCAAGTATACAAAGACAAAATATTATAAATATCCTCCTGTAAATTAATTTTGTGGATGCCTCGAATGCTGAAGAATGGCCGGCCGAAGAATGTCGAAAATCTTAGCGCAACCATTGTAAGGAAAATATATGAGACCGTTGTTTTTGCAACGATGCCAAATTCTGATACCTTATACGCATCGACATAAGTTATGCTATTGCAAGATTTCTTCTAAGGACGCGCTGGCCGATTGCGTTGGTATATCATGTAAGCTTTGCCTTACAATGGTTCCTATTAGATTTTCATAAGTCTTCGGCCACGGCTTTTGCGTTAAAATCGCAATGGTCGATCTTAAAATCGTTTGGGGGGAAAGAAAGCAAACATCCTTCCAAGTTTGGTCGTTCAATCATTCGTTGACGTCGTCTCGCTTGTCCTTAGTGCGTGAATATTTTCTAGTCTGTTGTTGAAAATTGTACACTCATGCGGAGCGTATTTTGATTCCCTTTATAACATCAGCTTAAACCTTATGAACTTCTGATGGTGCTTCTGATTGAAGAAGTGGAAGACTCGCGTTCACGACACCTTAACTAGTAGCTCCGCGGAGCTCCAGCGACTGCCACGTGATGGTATATTTTCATAATTTATAATTTTATATAAATTTTATTGTACTCTTGTTATGCGCAATTTTATAAATTGCAAATTTTAACAAATTTTATCGACTTTATTCGTTCATACTATTTTACAATTTAATAGTTGCCGCCGTGAAACAAAAGTGGACAGCACTGCTTATATTCAAGTTACAATAAAATTCTTCATGAAATACAGTCAAAATGGGAACCTTGATAACTCGGTAAAAAATTGCTAAGATGAGATAATTTCTCAATTAAATTGGACTTAAATTTTTTTTGGAAACTATCGTTATCGCGACGTACGTTATTTATATATACTAAAATGGGCACGCAATCAGAGTTAGAAAACATTTAGATAAAATTTATTCAAAGATATGTGAATTTTCGTATAAACAGTGGTAACTTAAAAGGCAATAAAAAATTGCTTTTATTTTGGCAGCAAAAGTCTTTGGATAATTTACTGGACTACGTTAAGGGTATCTAACAAAGTGTTAACCGATTTGCGAACATTGATGGTAATTGTTGTGGAGGTTGTAGTAATTTAAACGACAATCAAAATTCAAAACTTGAAAGATTCGTGATTTTGGCTATGCAACATGGCACACTTAGACTGACTTGGGCTTTCACGTCATTGATTGACAGATATCATCTGTATTTTGCCATATCCTACATTCGTCACGGGATTTGACAAATTTACTCAAAGGAATTAAACGAAATGAAGCATAATAATTTTTCTACTCTGATGTCGCTGCTAGTAATTTCCTTATTATCCCTAGATAATGTTGAAATAAAGGTATGATCATTTTCATGCTACAACATTTCACTGAATTTTGTGCATGCTGAAATGCCTACCAATTATCGTTGTTCTTTCTTCTATGCTTAAAATCGAATTGATATCATGTGTGAAAACTTTCCCTTTTTCGGCTTTTTGAATTTATCGAAATTCAATTCATACACCTAGAGAAGAGCAAAATTCCCTATCTTTGCCTGTTTTTTCGCGACTTTGTCTTTTGCGATTCACTAGATTTTTGGTTGGTTTCGAAACTTTGTTTGTTATATGCGTGTCGTGGTCGAGGAGGTTAGTTAGCATTTCGAATTCTTTGGCTTTGCATCATAGAGTTTGTAAGTTAAAAAATTCTTTAGTAACAAACATATGATGTTTGACTGCCAGCAAAATTTTTATGGAAGATTCTCGATTCAAATTTACGTTCATGAGTAGTGAGAAAAGTTTTTCGATTTTGGCATTGAGCAATTTATTTTCTAGAAATTAGAAGAGTAATATTAAACAAGTTCGCAATCATTAAAATCTCTGACTAGTCCTCGTTGAATTAAATTTTATTTATATGAGTTGATCATCATGAACAGTTAAGAAAATTAATTTAACAGAGTATTACTTTGATAATTTAAAACCTTTACAACATTTACCTTTAAAATTTATATTTTAAACCTTACGCACAATAATTCTACCAAATGACAAACGCTGAAAGGGAGACATTTCTACACAAAGTGAAGCTAAGAGAAAAATCTTAAATCTCGCGTCATCATAGAAGCACGCATATTTACAATAATCTCAGAATTGGCACAATTAACAAATATTTGGTGTTTTTTTTAGAGGTATACAACTTTAGGTTGGCAACACTTTTGAATGCTACGACTGGTATAACAGCTGTCATACATTTTATGATTAGTTTAATTTGTCATTTTATCATAAATAAGTTGACGCCTGAGCAACGTCTGCATATTGTGTGGATTTAATTCGAAAAAACGGTTCTGTTCTAGAAACTTATCGCGTACTCCGTCAATTTTATGGCCAAGATAACCGTCAAGCAGAACAATTAATTAGATTAACTGTGGATCGTTTCCCTACCTCGTTTACTCTCACTGATAATACGCAACAATGCAGTCGTCGTACAGTGCGTAATGGAAAAACCAAACAGCTCTAGAACGTTGTATCCATGAATACCCAAGTGAGTCCATCCGACGTCGTGCTGAACAATTAAACTTGTGCCCCTCCACTCTATGGAAGATTTTACGGAATAATCTTGTTTTGCGGGCTTATAAATAAAAAACAAAAAACGCGTGGCGGATTTGAAGCCGAACGACCTCGGAGCACGGCAACGATTCGGTGTATAGGTGAACATTTCTTAAAAATGGTTTAGCGATGAAACTCATTTCTGGTAGAATGATTACATCAATAATCAAAACTGCCGCATTTTGGGGGAAGAACAACCACTGGCCGTTGCCGGAATACCGTTACATCTGGAGAAAGTCACTGATTTGTGCATCATGGGCCGGTGGAATCATTCCTATAACTTCAAAAATGCTGTTGGGAACAACATTACAGTCAATGGTGGCCGCTATAGAGCTGTGATCAATGAATTTTCCTTCCGGAATTGACTCGCCGTAATGCTGGAGACTTTGGTTTCAACCGATTGGTGCGACATGGCGTACAGCTTGTGCAATCATCTACATACTGAAAGATGCATTTGAACAGCGCATAATTTCTCGTTCTGGAGCTCGAAACTGACCAGCAAGAATTTGTGGTTTAACAGCACGCGACAACTTCTTGACAACTCTTCTACACTGAAAAGTCCGAGACCATTTGGAAGCCAACGTTCGCCGCGTTATTGGCGAGCTACGGCCCTTATTACGTTGGACTTCCCCACGCGAGTCTTTGTGCTACACATGCCCGAAGTCGTATTCAAATTCAAATGGTAGAGAATTATCTTTCCAATGAACCAATTTATCCGTATTTTATTTAATTTTAAAGTGTTATACGTCAAGAAAAACACCATTCACATACATGGCAGACTACTGAATCTTTTGGATGTAACAGATAATCACAGTAACAGTAGTCTGGAAATGTTCGAAACCATATGGTTTCACGCATATAATATCGAAACCCTATGGTCAAATAGTTTATCATTTTTCGCATCTATTATCTGAGTATAGTATATATACTCAGACTCTTATGTCTGTTTAAAACAAAAATTGCGAAATTGCACTAGCTCCATAGAAATAACACTCCAAGGATTTCTAATACTCTGTGAAATTTTTATTCTAATCGTTAAAAGTGATATTGTTGTATTTGTAATATAACTACAAATTTCAGCAAATCTCCTGCGTGTTAGCAAATGTAAACATTTGAACATTCCTTGAATCGTATCACGCTGCTTATTCCCAATAAAATATAATCTAATTCAACAAAATAATTTAAGTATTTGATTTCAAGAGTTTACAGATCGGTTGGATTTTATCAATGTGAGTAAAAGCAGTTCTGGTGATATGAAAAGTTTTTTTGCCATTCGCTGTGCGTTAAATATAACTGAGTTGACTCTTTCCGCCTTGAAATTTTTGTATTACATATAATATCTGTTATATTTACATTATTCGATGTGTTTAGATTCGGTTATCTTATCTTATCGGTTAGTTGTCGGGTACCACGCTTATTGTAGTAATGAGATGTTTGGCAACTGAAATAAATTTTATCGGTGGTCGAATCCAACGAGTGCAATTCTTGTTTGATTTCGCTGAAAAAGGAGATCCGTTCCTGCTCATTTCTAAGTACGATAATAATTCATTGGAAAATAAATATTCTATCTTATCGACGTTTAAGCCATTAAAAGTAGCAACTTAGTGACGTATAATACACATTTTTAATCCATCTTCTTAAAAACGTTCAAGGAACTTACAAAAATTGCAAGACGTTACATTGTAAGTCCTTAATATGTTGGTAGACCTTGCTTCCTATTCGTTTATTATCTGTTCAACAATGTTTAATAAATTCATACAACTTAACCAACACCACACTCTCATGATCTAATCCAAACGTTATGCTTACAAAACAGCACCCACATGTGATAAAATGTGTGTTTCTCTACACCCCATTCAGTGTGACTAATTCGTTTGATAAGTTCTCCCCTCTCGGATTTGTTCAATGAGGAAATGGTAATCTGGTCAATATAAATTTATGGACAAGTTTTTAGAGCTGAAAAGAGAATGAATTAAAATTCATAATTTACATGAATGTCTCTGTCAAATCATCGCAATGGTATTCAGATGATTGAGATATTAATATCTCGATTAAAGATATTGGCCCTAACGAATTTCAGTTACATTTGAATGAGTTGAATGAGTATCGTTTGATTGTGATAATTGGTAGATTTTTATGTTTTCAGAATCGCAAAAGATTTGGATATGATTAATTTAAAATTGAAAATCTCTTCAACATATGTTGAATTGAGTATCTTAACATTAATTACAAGAATTTTTGTATCCTCCATTATGTTGCTTTGGTTCTTGGATGAATTTGGAAGGATTTGACGATCTCATTAAACGGTCTCCTAACATTGACAACTGATCCCCTTCTATCAAATTCCTAACCCGTTCTAAAAAAGATGTCTGAAGTTTGCATTATTACAAATTCAAAGCTCTTCATATTTTTCACTTTTTGCCATTTGTCGCTAATTTGACTTCAATAAAAAATTAAAAGAAAGGAAATAATACAAATCAAATTATCCCATAAAAAAATTCCAAAAGTCCAAAAAAGATGTAAACTACAAACATCTTCTTAACATTCTCTTACAGAATATGGAGTGAAAGCACTGAATCTATGTGCGTTTCTTTACCAACGGACACTTATTTAGTTTTTCACATCTATTACACTTCATGCTCCATAGTATGTAGTTGAAAAAAGAGATTTAGAAGTTGTTGGATGATGTGGCTTTGGACGATTTATTGTTGGACTTGAATTTTTGGCGACATTGAGTTCGTTTGTCAGCATCAAAAACATAAACTTCTGTCCGTTTTGAGTCCAACTGTCCCGTCTGCTGAAGTTTCTATGTTTGGAATACAATAACACCACATCCTTAAATTTGATTTGCTACCTAATATCAAAGAAACAAGTAAATTTTAATGTTTTGTTCACATAAAAAAGTAAATGGAAAATATTAAAAAATAAATTAATTTAATTTATCCTAATTTCTAAATTCCTAGTTTCTCTAAATTTTGACGCATTTCTTTCACTGCTTGACATAATTATCGTCAACAACGGGACAAACCAGAATTTTGGAAAAGAGGGAGACAGTATCTCGTAATAATCTTTAGAAGTTCTAATCCATCCCCCTACATCTGCATAAGCTACAAAGTGGCGGAAAACTTTCAGACTTTAGTACGTCTTGTATAAAATATGAATGAAAAGTTATTGATTTAGTATTATACTTTTATTATAAACCACATATATTAGGAAGTATACTAGAAAACAACAAAAGTTCTTTCGGTTTTAATCTGTCAAATAAAAAGCTCGCCAATTTAAAATCATACATTTTTATTCGGGGAAGTAGTCACCAGTTGCTTCAGTGGCCTTCTGCCAACGCTGTACAAGATCATAAATGCCACATTTATAAAAGTTCATATTCTTTGACGTAAAAAAATAACTTTATCTCGTTTTCGACAACCTCTCTAGTTCGGAACTGCCCATTTCACATATGCTTGTCCATGGCTCGGAACAAGTGGTAGTCCGATGGAGCGATGTCAGGGGAGTACGGTGGATGTGGAAGAATTTCCCATCCAATCAAGTTGATCACTTCCACAGTCGTCTTTGCTGTTAGCGGTCCTGGCGTTGTCCTCATGGAACAGAACACCTTTCCTGTTCACCAAAGACGGTTGATTTTTTGCAAGTGACGCTGCAACCCTTCGTAGCTGGGCAGACTACACATCTTTATTGATGGTTCGGCCGCTCAGGAGGAATTCAAAATGAATGACACCGGCCCTGGTTCACCATACACTCAACATGACCATCCTTTGGTGAAGATTGGGTTTGGTGGTCAGGTGGGGAGGGTCATTTGGTAATAATCAATGGTACGTTCGCTTCCTGTTATCATGAAGAACTCATTTTTCATCATACGTAACAATGCGGTCAAGAAACGGTTCCTTCTTGTGACGAGAGAGCAGCGATGAGCATATGGTGAGCCTCTGCTGTTTGTTCGTGGTGGTCAGTTGGTGGGGACCCCAATTACTGACCCGCCACGTTTTTCCAAGTTGATGCAGGTGTCGACGGATGTTTTCATCGGATACCTTGAACCTTTCCGCTAACTCCTGGCATGTTAAACTTGAATCTACTTCAATAGCCTCATTCACCACTTCTGAACATTTTATAACAGATTTGTGCAGTACGCTCTGTCACTGTATTCTGCCTAAACGCACTACAAATTTTTCTGGTCGCATATGCATCTTCGTTTTCTATACACTCTAAAAATCGTTTTCTGGAACTTTCACATAAAGTTTTTACGTAGTCTACAGAAGTTGGGTTTCAACTTGAACACGGTGAGTCAGCTGCAGTCTATTTTATGTTTTGGATCCCTAAAGACACGTTTGTTTTATTTGGACCACTCATTTTTAAAGGTTCCTGAAGTTGGCAGACTCACCTTGCTGAACAAAGTGAAGTTGTCTTTTTCTGCGACTGCTCACTCCGCCAGCTATCATGAGTTTTAAGACGAATTTCGGAGTCTGCTTAGGGGGATACTTGCGGGAGCGCTGGCTTGTGCGCAGCCTTTCACCATGGGCATTGTCATCAGCAAGTCCGAGGTTTTTGAGATTTTGGCAGAAATTTCGCCGATCCCAAATGTTTTTTTTTGGGTGTGTAGAGTTTTCTCGCGGTGTCTATAGGCTTGCCGGTCCCATTTTGTGCAGCGAATGTATCGCTGAACGGTTGGCCTCCTTTTGCATGGCCTCCAAAGAGCTGATAGCAAATTTCGTGCGCACGTCTGTTCTATTTTCAACCAATGTTCGAATTTTCCTTTCTTTCCGATGCATTGCATTGATTTTTCACGGTTCTTGCTGACTCTAAGTATTTTCCTTATATCACTGCAACTTTTCCCCAATTCTGCAATAAGTTTTTGAATTACCATTATCGTCGTGAAAAATTCCAATTCAATCCGTTGAAGATTCACGCAGTTTTAAGGGTTTGTACAAAATATCGCTTAAATTAAGTTCTTTCCAGATACGTAACCAGTAACCAGATTTATACAAATAAATTTGTATTTTCAAACGTCGTTTTACTATACAGAAGTTAGCATGTAAGGCTAATAAAAAATACACAAGTAAAAGGTGTATATATAAATGTCTTCGAATTTTCGTACCTGTTTCTGCTTTCACGTATTATTGTTTAAATTTCTATTCTCACTTCATTAGCTATGTAATGTGAGTGTGAAAATTTTTGGCGATAGTTTCTTGCTGATAAATTTATTCAGGTGTTGAAGGTCAGAACCTTTTCCGTCACACTGTATTAAGCCTGTCATCATATACCTAAATATATGTACAATCAGGGCACTATCTGTTTTGAAATGTATTAAAAAACAACCAACGTGTCAGACATTTAATCTATCCTTGTCAGTCTGTTGGTACTGTAGAGGAAAAAATGCTCGTCCTATTCTCATTTTGAGCGAGCCAGTTATGCTGAGTAGTCGCCGCGACAGGGCTTGTTTTTTGAATTGCTAGTTATCTTTGAAGTATAAGCACATACAATTTTCATTGGTTTTAAGATGGCCCCCTAAAGTTCGATCGTGTCAAAAGAGGTGACCGAAGTTTGCTTAATTACAAAACCCCTTTTTTGAAGGAAAACGGAAACAAAAACATGAAATCGACAATACCAAAAAATGAGTACACCAACTTGCCGAAACACCATACACATATTCACATGCGTAGGCAAGAACACGCACAAACTGGCAAACTTTGAAAGACGAAAAAGTGGCATGCATAAATTTGCAAACATTGACTGCAATGTGGGTGCCAAAGCTATACAAAGCGTATACTAACAAGCTTTTTAACACGCAAAAAACGCGTAATGGACTTAGATGCCCATAAACATGATTCATGGCCAAATCAATGAAGCAATTATTGATTGTCAAAATCAAAAAGACCCAAACTTAACATCCTCATTACCGCCCCTATGACGGTCATTAACCGTCATTTGGAACATTAACTTTCGGAAATCACATTTCCGAAAGTACACGACTTTGTAAGTAATTTTTTAATCCAGCTTTAAAACTTGAGCAGCCCCTCCCTGCTATATTCTGAAGAAAGTTAAACGACGCCAAAATCTGTCTCGTATAATGCACGTAATACAAGAAACAGCGACGCTCAAAGTATATCGGTATAATTTTTAAGAAGTATAACTGAACATCCTTTTTAGATTTATATTATTATAAGAATATACATTATAATTCGATTAATAAATCTGACTTTAACCGTTTCGGTACGATTCGTCGACATAGCGACGAGCGCGCTTGACGCTTGAAATCCTTAGCACTGAAATGGTTAAACCTTCTACCAAAAAATCATCTATTGACTTGGATGAAAAATGTCCATAATACAAACTAAAAGATACATTTTCCTTGTATTTCGTAGAGATTTTATCATTCATTATCGAACATTCCAAAATAAAGCTAAAGTATTCCAAGCGTTACTCTTGGGTTCAAGTTCTATCAAATGCGTGTTGGCTACGAATCATTTATTTAAGTTTATGTTCATTGATTTTTAATGGACTTTTAAAAGTTACTAGGGTCTGTAACTGGTCTTTGGTAAGGGCTGGTCTTTGGTAGGTAACTGGTCTTTAACTCTTTCGAGTGTTTTCTAGTTATTGGGCATAAAATGATTAGAGATTAGAGGTCAATGGGTGTTTTCACAACGATTAAAACTTATTGAGCGATTTTGGTACGTGTCTAACAATTAGCGATTGTAGAAAATTTAATTGCCCCTTTAAATAATTGATAAAGGAGCATTATCAATGGGCGAATTTTACTGATATTGCATTTGACGATTTTGTCATTCGTATATTAAACAGAATTATTTTTCAAAATAACAAAGTTTCACCTAGTTTATGTAAAAGTGTGCGTGGACATGATCGAAGTTCTACTTTGTAGTATTCCAGATATGAATTTTTGATTTATTTTGATTATATTTCAACTAATTGCGTTACTTTTTTCCAGATGAACATGCTTCTAATCATCGAATTCTCCTTAATGTAAATATATTCTTCTGAAAGACTATTTTCAAAAACTGAATCTAGGATCATATTATTACCATGCCACTTCCTAAACGACAAATCGAACCAGTTCATGTTGCACGCTCGGTATATAACCGAGACGATGTACAACATACTGAATTGGAAACTGTTACAAATACTACACTCACAAATATTATTCGACAATTGTCATCCCTTTCGAAACATGCGGAGGATATATTTGGAGAATTGGCTCGTGATGTTGGTAGTTTGGCCGATCGTGCAAATTCTTTACAAGCACGCATCGATCGATTATCAATAAAAGTAACACAATTGGATAGTACAGTTGAAGAAGTTCCACTGACCGATATTCAATTGAAAAAAGCATTCAAATCGGCTAAAGTGTTCGATCAGCAAATATTTTCACGGGCGACCATGCCTGCACCAATGTTAGAAACCTATGCACTATGTGACAAACCACCACCATTAGATAAATTGAACGTATATCGGGATGATGGAAAGGATGGCTTGAAATTCTATACTGATCCGAATTATTTCTTCGAATTGTGGCGACAGGAAATGATAAAGGATACGGAACGTGTTATGCATGATAAAGGAAAAAAAATGCATCGGCCTAGACAAAATGATGGCGCTAGTGGAGGCGGTGGCGGTGGCGGAGCACGAGGACATAAAAAACGTGTGAGAACGCCACATAATACGAGAGAAAAACAACGACAAATAGCTATAGGACATGGTGAAACACTCATGCCGAATAATGTGATTTATAGAACACCGAATTCAGTTTTAAATGAAGAAACAACTTATAGCAGTAAGTATTTATTTACTTATTTATTTATTTATTTACATTTAATTAGCATATTTTGAACAGTTTAAGTCAAATTTTGTCAGTGTTTTGTATATTAAGATATGCTTTTGCTATTTTCTACTTTGTTAAATGGTTTATTGCACGTCTTTTTGTCACAATATATTATATGAACAGGAAACCTGTGATAAGACTAGATACCCTAAAATCTGAAGGTATAAATGTCTGTTATTTCGGTCTAAATTATCTTAGCCCAAATTTATACTTCTTCCCTGTTTCGAATGTTTACTGCTACCTAAACGAGAATTAAAACCATGTTTAGATTCCTTTTTCGATTCTAACGTGTGATTTTTACATGTGAGATTTAAAATTTGTATTGGAAAATGTTAGTGCTATGATTTTTCACCTCGCGATTTGTAAATTTAAATTTTATATGAAATTTATAAAAGTCTTTATAAATGTTCGCTCTTGTTTATTGAAATGTAGCCTTTAATCTTTTTTAGGCGTCTGCTTTAATATCTAACCTTCATTTCTTGATTGTTCGTATTCCGTTGAGAAAATACAGTAAAAAATAATAATTTTGATCTATATACTACGAAGAATTGAATTGCCAAGTTAGTTTCAGAAATTTGAATGCCAGCCATTCACTTAAAGTGATCGCCGAGTGGAAAGTTCTTTGACATGTAACGTACTATCTCAAAAATGTTCGCAGAAAGGGGATGATTGCTTGCGAATTTGTTTGAAAAAGAAGGAATTCACTCTAAAGTGGATAAAAATCCACAATTTGCAAGCTAATGATGACGTTAAGACTATAATGAGCAAAAACAAACCAATAACAACCAAACATTTTTGTTAAAAAAAAAATCTGGCAATGTTTAGTATAAGCTTGAATCGTAAAACCGTTTCAATTTATATTCTGTTTTAAAAATATATGCTTTTGTATAATTTGGTACTACCATCTTTCAGTCGGGTATTGGCCTCATGAAAGTCTTACGACGAAAACAAATATTAACAAAAAATTACGGTTATTATATTCTCACTTATATCTTAAGCTTAGATTTGGTTTCGAAACGGTTAAACGTCAATCGTAGTTCAATTGAAACAAAACAACCGTTTGAATTGAACATATTGCAGAAAAGGCAATCTTTGATTATGTCATGTCTTCTTTTCAGAGCATACATTCATTCATATGATTTGCATCATGGGCACTTTCCTATTATTAGATCGAGTTGAGTTCACTCTATCACAAAAACATGATATACATTACAGGGGTGAAAAAATTATAGATACAGGGTTATTCCCTGATATTAAGTAGTAAATAAAATACAAGTCTTTAATCAGGTCTTCAGGTCTTTAATCCTTCGAAGTTCAATCTTATTCGAATATTCTGTTTGTTCTGATCTAAAACATTGATCATAATTGTTTCTATGATATTTCCTTCTACTGTTTATCTCCGTTGTAGCTCGTAAGGTTGATTTCTTTGACAAATAAATATGTGCACCTTATAATCGTTTAACCCTTATAGTTAGTACCTTGTAATCAGGATACTTTAGAGATTAAAAGTTATAATGATATCAGTGCCATATATCAAGGCGGTTCGAGACAGTATTCTTCGCGTAAGTCTTCAAAAATAAAAAAACCAAAAACTGGGTTTCGCACGGGTTGCAAAATACATTTATACTCCTGCTTCGTGCGTTAAGAAGTGTATTGAGAGTTTCAAAGACTTTTAATGTTGACGATGGGTCAAGAGGAGAGCCGAAGAAAGGAATCTTTAAATTGCGAGATAAGGCCATTCGCAGCTTTTTGAGAAAAATCTGGCACAGAGTCTTAAAAAATGCGACACAAATCGCTACGAACTGGCTTATATTCGTGAAGTCTGTTCATATCTGAATAAGGAGTTTGCTCAGTTATTGCGCAACGTGCGCAACTAAATGACAGACGAATGATGTTAAACCGCAAAGTCAAAGTTACACAGTTTGTTTGTTTTCAGTGTTTTGCTGCTAAGTACCGAGAAAGGAACAAGGAAAACTTCAATGGAAAAACTCGTCAGTGCTATCTGTCACTTGTTTGTATGCCAATATGAGGACTCACAACTATGATTGTGAATCCCTTGTATTGGCACTGAGAAACACTTGAGCATCCTCGGTACAGCCCACACACTCTCAATGCTCTCAAACGTCTGAAACGTCTGTTTTATATATCTGAAGAATGCATGCGGCGGGCATTGAAGAATAAGGGACACTTCCACAAACTGTTTCCGAAGATAGAATCTAGAAGCTTCTCATCTGAAATAATGATGTGTTCTTTGTAACTGACGGAATATGAGCAACTTCTTGCTGATGTGCTAGATTATTTGAATCCGGTGAGCCTTGAACCATTATCAATGGTGCTTTGAAAACAAATTGAAGAAATTATCCGTTTTATAAAATTTACTATATTTAATTTTAGCATTGCAATTACGTTAGAAGAATATGTTCTTATGGCTTCGAAACCATTGAAAGCAAAGTAGAATAGATGAATATTTATGCACTTGCCTGAATCAAGTTGCTTAAAAGAGGGCGTTTTGAGATTTTTTGCCGTTAATAAGATAAGGGAAATATCCAAAACGTCGTCGACGATAGTCCAAGAGAGAAGCTTTGGGTTTTTGCGATGAATTTTATGAATTGAGAACAACACAAGGAGATGATCTGCGCAACAAGGTCACCTGCTGCAAAGTAGTCAACGAAGGCCTGTTCAATTTTTTTCGCCAAATAAAAATTGGGGAGATCGAAGGCAACAGTTTTCATCTGGCTTTAATTGAATGTTGTAATTTGATTTTGGACTATTTTCGCATATAGCTATATATATGAACTAAGATGCTGAGTAAATTGTCTTTAGGGCTTTTTTGGTACAAATTTAATCTATTGACATGAGTCTGCATTTGAATCAAAATTAACTTAATTAAATTAATTTCCCTCTTCAATGCTTTCAAATTCCTTTTCAGTGCAAACCAAGGCCAATTGATTGCAGTAGACAATATGCTGAGATTGCAGTAGTCGTTAATGCTGAGATTTCCTGTTCAAACATCAAAGCTTCACCTTAGTGTTGATGTTATTATGAAACGCCAATGTCATTATAGATTACCAAAACTTCGTGGCATCTGTTTGTCAGGCTTTTTGAGGCAAAACTTACTTACTGAATTCTGTGTAACATTATAATGTTAAACTATGCGACTTTCCTATTGATCGTCTGCTGATATGTTTCTCAGGCGTCTTGTGCACTTGGTGATTGGTGGCTACAAAAACTTCTATAGCCCCTAAAGAGTGCAGCTTCTCCAAAAATGTCTAAATTGAATGGTTGAGCAAAAGCAGCAGCTCAGAGTGGGAACAAATCTAACTTATACAAATCGTAGCCATCGCCAGAGCCTATCAAAAAAGACGTTTCGGACCTTCGGCGCCTACATGGCTGCGTAACCAATCCCATCTTTTGGGCATGGGATTTGATTCTCTCTTTTGTAGAGTTAAATATTCATCAATATTCATCACTTGTCACACTAGTTTCAGAAGTTAAATTGGTCAGGAGATCCTTAACAGTCCCACACCTCTGCATATCCCCTTGCAGAATTTTTGTATACAACCATATTTCTATTATATATATATATTTCTACGGATTATATTATTCGGATTATATTATACGGATTATATTATATACGGATTATATATTTCTGCGGATTGCAATTGCCTAAACGTATAGTTTTCCTCGGTAGGCTTTTCTGCTTTTGCTATAAGCTTTTTTTTCGCATAGAAAACATCAAAGTTCAGAAGAACAATTTGCCGCATGTTATGTGGTCCAACTTTAGTTCGACAACTTTCTGGACCCTTTTAAAGATTCATCCTGCTTTATGCCCCCAGCCTCTAATATGTGGACATATGTAGCCCAAACTAGTATAACAAGGACCCTCTGGATTTTTTGGAGTTTGGTCATGGAAGACCGGCTCATGAAGTTAACGGAAGTTACACCTTTTTCAATGTCTCGTACGGTAAGCTTCTCGTACGCTGTGAAGACCGGTTGAGTCACATTTATTCGGTTCTGCTCATGACACTGTCGAGCAAGTACAACTCATACTAAGTAGTTAATGCGCAGAGCGAGCGAGTGGATTACGACCATTGATTCCGCCAAACGCTGAAAAGGCCAGGGTAGTCATTCTCACCAAAAACCAGATTCCAAGAGTCATCCAGATTTGAGATATGACCATCGAGTCCAAGCAAAAGATAATGTACCATGTCTTGTTGATATACCCAAAGACGAGCTTCCATTATAAAATCCGGGCGTGGGCCAATAACGCTGCAGCCGAAGTATCGAAACTCAGTCGTCTCTGACCAATACGGGGGGAATAATTGCGAACAGGAAAAGGCGTTGGGGGCTGAAGCCCATTTAAAGGAGTCGCATTGGAAGCGGCTGATGCAGGTGCAGTGACGAGGTGCTAGGCGGGTTTTGTCTTCATATCGCGCTGTCTCTGAGCCGACGGTGCTGGTGATCGCGACGGTGCTGGTGATACGATAAGTTTTGTGTTCCTTGCTAAAGAACGAAGAACGAGATACTTGTCTAGAGAGAAGAAAGTGAAAAGACTACTTCACGAGGAGAAGGAAAGTCTCTTCCTCATGGGCAGTGTGGAATATCGTGTGGAATATCGAAACATGAGGCAGGTGAGCTGCGCATCGAATCCCAGAACTGGGGTCGTGTTTTTTTTTTGTTTTGGGTTGGGGGGTGAAGGCAATTTACGCCCGGAGTGTGGGACTCCTAGCAGCGCATGCTACCAGACTACCCACTAAACACCCCCCCTGTCAAGAGATCCTAGCCTGGAACCGTTTGACACATTACTTCGGGCTAGGCCTCTTTTTTACTTCGCGCTAGGGCGCCGTCAGTCTAGAGAAATCTCCCTCCAACGGGAGGGGGCAGGATGGAGGAGGACTGCTGGAAAGGAGACCTCCCTAGACCCCGCGCCCAAGGTTATCTATCGAATATTTTTTGGCAATAAGTATTGCTCGAGAGTAATGTGCCACGCAGGTCCATTTGTCGAAACTTTTCAGCATTTCTCCGACCAGATTGTCTGGAGAAAGCTCTCCCATCACCTCCCACAAGTCCTGCCGCATCCTGTTCCACCTTCTACAGTTGAAGAAGGTGTGACATGCGTCATCCCTTTCCCCTGGGCAGAAAATGCAGTCTGGGGACCGTGATTTACCAATCTTGTGCAAGTAAGACTGAAAATACCCATGCCCACTAAGAAGCTGGGTAAGGTAATAATCAGTCTCACCGTGCCTTCGATTTAGCCACGATCCCACGTCCCCTATAAGGCGGCCAGTCCAGCGGCCATTGGAGTCGCCTTCCCATGACTGTTGCCACTCGAGTATTGTGCGCTGCCTCTCTTCTCGGTTGACAGCATATCTTGAGCCCTCCACTTTACGGTCATAAATTCTCCGTCGTTCTCTAGCAAGGAGGGCGATGGGTATCACTCCTGCGATCACCAACACCGCCGACTCAGAGACAGTGCGGTATGCAGACGCAACCCGCAAAGCTCCTCGTCTCTGTACCTGGGCCAAGCGCTTACTGAGAGCTCCGGCCCAAACCTCAGAGCCGTACAGTAGCACTGACTGTACAGCACTCATGAGAAGTCGGCGTTTGCTCGGTGTGGGCCCACCGATGTTGCACATTAGTCGACTCAAAGCTGAGACGCCCATCGCGGCCTTTTTCGCCGTTGCCCTGATCTGTTCCGAAAAGCTCATTTTGGAATCGATCAATAGTCTCAAATATTTTATTGCGACTTTAGACTCAACAGTCGCATCTTCGATCTGCAAAGGAATTACAGTGGGAATTCTTTTCTTCGTGAGAATGACCACCTCGGTTTTCTCTAGTAGTAGGGGTCGTGGGTTAAACAGAAACATGGAGAACATTGATTACTATCTGACGCAGGTTTTGGACGGGCACGCGTATTTTCATTCCTATCTACCACAGTCTTCTGACTGTCTGTTTTTTCTTCTCAAACATATATACCTCTCAACCGAAAGATCCGTTAGTCGAAGCTAAAAGTGCTTAATCGAAAGTAATGTAACAAACGATTGCAGACTGTGTTTCTGGTGTGAAAAGGGAGGTGTTTAGTCGGTAGTACAATGAGCCATTGGGAGACCGACACTCAGGGCGTAAATAGCGTTTACCTTCAAATCGCAAAAAGTGTTATTATTATTCACATCAATATTGCTACTAAAAGTAACGCATCTCTTGTCGTTTGCACATATTCGTTGCTCGTTTCATTTTATTCTTTTTTTTTCTAGTGAAAAATAAATAAGAATAAATTTCCCTTTGAAATTCAGTTTACTTCAGCTTACTTCTCTAGATTACTCGAACATTTCAATTAATAAAATGGATATTTTAATCAATCTCAGTTGATATTATTTTGGCTAAATTTCTTTCGGATATTAAAAAGAGCATTGACATTGTATTTCATCAATATGTCTACGATATTATTGAAATAGAAACAAAATATGTCGCAAAATATTCGATTTTTTATTTGACTTGCATTGGATTAGGTATGCTTTCATTTCTGCAATTAATTAACCACAATCTAAAACAGGCAATTGGGTCTTGGAAAATGCAAATCGTTATATGCTTCCCATTTGCTAATGATGTGCGAAATCAGCTCTTGTGTGTTTTCTTGTAGAACATAGAAATAACAACAAAATGTGTATAGTGAGAAGTTTATGGGCCTTTTGTTGTGAGTGTACGTAAGTAGTATTCATTGATTTTCTTTATGGTGCACTCTTGAACTCTGTTTTGGAATAAAATTCAACAGTTTTTGTGTTATTTGTATACGGTCGTTCAAGTACAAAATGTTTTTAAATTGTTCATGTGGATGTTGTTAAAGCTGTATCATACTTCTAATCTGTGTGTAATGTCTGATATATGATATACATGTTTAACCCTCTTAGTACATAAGCTCCATGAAAAATAATAATGAACATACAATATTTCTGTGTTATCTCGTCTTTAATATTTACAAATATCTGAAAGTTTTCTTTTTTTTGAACAATTTTTTAATCGATCATACATACACGTGTTGGTGTTTTATTTTCAATGTTCGTCTTTCTATGGATTCTCCTTTGAACATATTCAAATGCAATCAATTGACTAACAAAACTACTAGAAGTGATAATAGTTAAGTGATCAGAAACGAAAGAAAACCAATCGATATTAATATTAATTTCAGATCATGTCAGGCCCTATAATATGCTCTCACATTTGGAAACAAATCACAATGTTGCATTAGTAACAGCGGTTATGATTTCAGGTCAGAATAAGTGGCAAAATATTTATTTATGTATGCTCTAACTCTCTTGTCTTGTACATTACTAGTAATATTCTGAATGCATAACATATTGTATATGATTTGAAATTGAAAACATTATAGACCGCATTATATTTTGTTGACCCATAACCGACTAATAGCGCCAAAATAGCTATTTGAATTCTACACCTTGTATGAAAACGTAATATCTATCATACATAGCGTGCCCCTCTTATGATTTGAACATTTGTTTCGTTCAAATTAGTTGAGAATTTGACTAAACTTAAGAATTTATAATCTGGTATGACACAGTCCCGACAATCGGCTTAATCCAGAAACTCTGCCGCATGAGATTAAAACACACACCCGTACACTTCTTGTATCTTAGGTTAAAATTTTTGCTGTACTTCTTTAGAAACGTGAGCACAGCTTATTCGTTTGCAAAATTATTTGATACATGTGTGTTTCTCTTTCAAGGTATGGGAGTGTACGATACAAGACCGCCACGTCCTAACTCAATAGAAGTGCGTCGAAGTTATCCTGCGGAGGCAGTCGATGGTGCTGGTTATGGACCGCTTTCGCCACAAGCGAACCAATATTCGCAGGCAGTAGGAAATTACCATGCACCAAATGCGGCGCAACAGCACCAGCTCAACCAGCAACAACAGCAGCAGCACCAACACCAACTCTACGATGAAGCTAATTATAATTCACAACCTCTCTACAGTGGCCAAGGACCGATGTCATCGGAAAGTTTATATGCTCCTGGCACCCCGTCGCGAACAAAACCTCGTCCATCACAACCTCCCCCAGCGCCTCCTTCTAGTGGTAGCGGTGGCGCTACGCCAAATACATCAAATGCCAACACTCCGACAAGAGGGCGCAGTATGTCAACTGGTCGTGATAATCTACCCCCACCACCACCAATTCCAGATGGCATGGGATCACCACCTCCACCACCGATTAACGGTGGTGCGGTGGCTGCGAAATTATTGGCTCGTAGTCATAGCACATCAAGAGCGGGATCTCCACAGTTGGGTCCAACTTCAGCTGTTCAAGATGCTAATGCTCTGGTCATGCAACAACTCAACACTCAAATAAATAGCTTAAACACTATAAATATGCAAATGACACAATTGAATGCTATGAACGATCTTCCGCCACCACCACCTATTCCGGAACAGGTAATTAGTGGAAATGATTGTTTGTGCTAAGCATAATCTGTGATTGGTTTTTTTGTCCTTCTCAGCTTTCACCAAAAATGTCTCCACACGACAATGCACCTCCCCCGCCACCTCCACCACCACCTCTTGAAGCTGGAAATGGTAATGCGGGAGGAATTGTACAACAAATTGTACAAAGTCAACGTGTACCGACAGATAAACCTATGGCTAATGGCGACATTCCATCGAATACTTCATTAATGCCAAGTGCTCAAGCAGCAAACGGAGTGCTGATAAGCGGAGCTCAACATATGGTTGCAGCAAAGAAAATTCTGCCACCATTCCATGATTCTCGAACAGATCTCATGAAAGCAATTAGAGACGGTAAGTTAAACATTAAAAACACTAAAACTTAATTGTTTTGTAGTTAATTTTTCTGGCTGTTCTAGGAATGAAATTTATTTATTTATATTTTTACATTTTATTATTGGGCACAATATATTTATTTGATTGTATGAATGAATCTAACAAATTCTTAAAAATTTATGAACAAGCAGTGAAACAGTTAATAGTCGAACTTCATTCAATTATAAATGCAGTATTTTCCTGTAATCCTGTGTACTCAAAAGTGCAGAAATCTATCGTTAGGAATACAGAACTGATCAGACTAAATGCTGCAATTCTAACCCTCAGCGTGAGAGGTGAAATGTGATTCCGGCCACAGTCATTTCGTATGTACTTTTGAAATTTTATGGTACTTTATATCAGCTGACCGTAATACGCCCAAGGGCCCAAGTTGTTCAAGATAAAACTCGTACCAACGATTATCAATTTATAGAATGAGAAAAACATCTTACAAAGCAGTTTGAAATGTTGAAATATTGCTCGACTTGCGATTTCCTTTACGCGTTTGCTATTGGCCTTTCAATTCAGTCAACTTTTACTATTTTTTAAATATAATTCTTACTCTACTCAATTGAATTAACTCTTACAACGTTTCGACTAGCTGATTTAACTCTTGTTGAACCATTTTTTCTTTCATTATCCCTCGTCCTTAGTGTCCAAAGACCCAAGGACCCTGAGTGTGAGTTGGCATATGTTAATTTCTTTCTCGTTTGTCAAGATTTCTGTTGATAGTTGGAATCTTGAAATAATGTTCCCGTTTACCTCGGCAGCAGTATGTAGTGGTAAATCAATCTTTTGGTGCACCATTGCTCTAGAAGTTAATATTTTTGTTGAGTACGGTTGAGTACGGTTTGAGTACAGTTGAGTACGGTTTGATCGTTAAATGTGTATGAGTTGCGTTTTATAGATCTCGATTTTAAAGCTGTCTCAACTACTTGACGCTAGTCTATCAAAGCACATTATTCCTTCGTCCTGTTTTTCTTCCATCAAGAAGTTATCTCTCTCTCGAAGCTACATCTGTTTTAACTCTTTCACTAACAATTCTGCCAATTTGTGTGTGCGCATCCGTGGCGGATATGATATCTTACATTTAATCTTTCTCTCTCTTTGCGGACATTCGGCCAGTGTTTGATTCTAGTTGGAAGATGATCTGCATTTCAATGGCTTTCAGCAGGTCTCTGAATGCTTCATGGACTCCTTTTTTGAGTTTCGGTAAAATGTGAAAAACTGCTTTTTTATTTTTTGTGCAACCACTTCCTGGTGTTTGGCTATCGCCATTAAGTCAGCAACAAACGTAAAAATGATAAAGTCGGTTGCCTCCCTGGTCCCAAACGAATGTATGATTGTAATTATTTCATCCTGTAATAATGATAACTTATGAATGTGCTTGAAATACTTTGTAAAGAATGCTGCACTTAACGTTTTTCTTTTAGATAAAAATGTCAAATTATTGATTGATTTCTAGTACTCAAACCAAATCATTGTTACAACTTTTTTTTTGCTATTCTAGGCATTACACTCCGCAAAGTGGAAAAGTGCGAACAACAAAAAGAAATTGAACGTGCCACTGGCTTACATGATGTTGCCTCAATTTTAGCACGACGAGTCGCAATTGAATTGTCGGAATCAGAAGATTCTGAAAGTGAAGATGATAGTGAGGGCTGGATGGAACCGAACGAAACGTCCGCTTGATCTTTAATGGATGGCGGAACGACAGCAAAAGCAGTCACTATGGTCACGACGAAAAAGAAAAAGTAATATTGAGTAGAGAATATAACAAGAACATCTCATAATGCATTTTAGAGAAATATCTCCCATATAGACTCATTGTAGGTTTGTATGTATTGTGAATGATATTTCAGGATGATCAAACGTGTTATTTATTTTATACACATTCTTAGACAATATAGGGACAACGTGGAAAACTTATCGTGAAAGTGCATTTTGATTCGCGTATTGCAGGCATGTTTTGTTGCCTTTTGTCGTTCCGTCAATGTGAATTGATAGTAAAACAGCGATTAGCTTTCTTGTAAAATATTTAGTTTGCGCTAAGCTTGAATTTTTTTCTTTACGAGATGTAAACTAGGATCGTAGTACTTTGATGTTTTTATATTAAAATTTCATTCGACGTTCATGTAATGATTTGATGTGATTATTCGAAAATGAACTGGTTGGAGCAGATACACAAAGTTGCGTGGGTGATATCTGGTTTAAACATAGTACTAAGATCTACGACAAATAAGACATTACAATGGAAACACTTGCATACCACTTTGCTAGAAAGAACTGAATATAAAAATTCCAAGTTGACTAGTGCATTTACCATATTCCAATGAACCTTGATATCTCGTAGAAGTTTTCATGCTTACCTATTATAAATATTATATATATATACACATGCAATCATCTAATAAAACATACGCTCAAATTGTTTTAAACTTCTCTATCCATTATTGTTGATTTGCTATAAATTTATATAAATAATTCTATAAAACAAATTCTATGATAACAAGACAAAATTGCAATAGAACGCATTTGTACATATATCCGATAATTATTATAATTATTATCAGTTAATATAATAGCATAGTTAGATATGGTATCAAAAAATATTAAAATATATTAAATGTCTACTCGAAATATTTAATGAAAACCAGAGGAGAAGGATATGAAACGCGTGAATATGTATTCGGAAAATTGCTAATTATGATAATTTTTTTGTTTTGTACATTTTAAAAATGAAATTTCATATGACTAGACTATGAACATAGGAATTACCGTATGAGTATATAAGTATTTTGTTTATGCAAGCATCAACAGAATTAAAATGAAAATAAAGGCTGAAAAGCTTTAAATATATTGTAAAACTTTTTTTATTTACTGATACAGAATGGTGTGGAATTTTAGTTCAAGCAGTTTTTCGGTTCGTTGAAGCTGTTGTTTGGAGCTATGATATCGTTAAATATTGAGTAATTTTGTACCGCTGCTACTAGATTTAAGCAAATTTAATATACTAATAACCAATCCACTCCATCTTTGCGAAAGTTGCCATGATTGTTGAAGGTTTTTAAAGGATGATTGTAGAGAAATAATGCATATGTTCATTGATACTAACCATTTGTAACTTATTTGGCTGATATTAAATAAAAATCGGCATTTCAAAAGTCGATGATAAGGAAACATCAATTTAAAATAGTTTTTTGCAAACTTTATTGAATCACAGTGGGAAACCAGAGCCACCTGGAAAGAATTGTGGATAAAAAACCAATAATTGGAAGGAAATTTTGAAAGCCAGTGATTTTTCAGACGTACAAAGTATCAAAAATTTTCACATAAATAAAGCTTAGATATAGCATACGTGTCCGTTGTGCCTTTCCTCCACGCTTAGTACTAACAAATACTCCATTCGGTCGCCTTATTGGAAACAAACAGATATTTGCTTTATGGATACTAGACGTTTCAACTCTGTTATTTATTTCCATCTCGCAGCATGTGCAATGTTTGCGAGTCAGGCCCGGCCCATTTAGAAGAAAGTCCCTCTGCTTTCTGCTTCCTCGCTTCAAGCTGCCAATTGCATTTTATTTGCATGGCTATTTGTTTTTCATATTGCTGATTCGCTGTCATTCATGTCATTCCCTGGAAGCTTATCCATCTTCGTTTTGTGAAGGTGAGGCGAGATAGCGTTCCGCTTTGCTTTCAATAATTCCTGCCATTCAAAATCGTTCCTGCCTCCATCTGAGTTTTGTCGAATTTTGTTTTCACTGTTGCCAATGGTTCTTTTATTGTGTTCACTCTTGCTGTATTTTAATGCTTTTGGGGGGAACAACGCCGTTTGAATTGGTTCTAAATGTCATAATGTCATCGTTCAGAATGTACGAAGTTCTTGCGAAGTTGATGTCATTATAACCTTAATAACTATTTCAAATGGCGTCATCTGTCCCAGGAATAACTTGGAGGAGCAATACTTGCTAATTCATTAACTCATTCTCCTCTATAACTTTGTGTTCAGGTGTCCACTGTGGCTCTACTTAGTTTCGGTAAGCTGGAATTTTAAGTGCCCACCGCCAACTTTGTATTAACTGTTAAACTACTGTTTAATTGTTTTTCAATAATTGCAAATAGGTTGAGTTGAGAATGGTGATGCAAATAAATTCCGATTCTAATATTCAGATATATATTAGAGCCGACGAAGTATATAATGATTTAACTTGAATAAAATCCTACACCGCCTTCGAACACCTCCTGATTGGACAATTGACTTAATATGGGACATGTTTATCAAATACTGGAGTGTACCAGAACTCTGTTTACTTGACGGGGTGATTCTCTCCATCAGTTTGAAAATCTCGATGTGTTCGATTCAAATTTCTGAAAATCTTGTAAACCTACGGATATCCAAGTTAGGAAATGCCATATGAGGCAAAATCAGTGGGTAGGTTGCGGGTAATATTTTGTTTTTTGTATGGATTTTATCAAAATAACATTCACGTTGCACTACAAAGGCTTGTCAAACCTTTGTTTGCTGTCGGGATGTTTCTGTGTTTCTGCCTTCAACTTACACTTGCCATTTCCGCTTGAGTTATAACACTTCATAATCTAACAGTAATCAGCCATTATGTTAGAAATATTCTTTCGCTCCAATTTTTCAAAATTCTGATTGGAACTCGCCACCCCAATGTTTTTGGAAATCTAACCCAAGTTCAATCCCTGGGAATTTTCGAGCATATCATCAATAATATGTTCATGAAAGTGGCATTTGAGATGTTCTCAGAAGTTTCTTAAAATTTCCCTTAACGATACACACGCTGTAAATCCTTTAGAAGTCGATTGTCTATCTACTTATCAATTTTTTATGTGTTTTCGTATGTCAAGCTCGTAGAAGAAGTTAAGCCTCAGACAATCATGCACAAACATGGTCCTCCTACAATTGACAGTGTGCAGTGATTAACTTTAAAGGAGGCAGCCATTTCTGCCATTTAACAGACGCGGCTTCTCCCGCGTTTTTTTGTTTCTCTTTTTAGCAACTACCCCTTACAGATTTTCCGAGTGTTTCCAGTGCTGGTTACTACTGAAAAGATCTAACAAAAACCCAAGATATGGAAGAATGGGAAAAGGGTCATCCGGACCCAGGTGGCCCGCAGGCAAAAGATAAAACAGTGATTCAAAAGAAAAGGAAGTTATCAGACATCACGAATAAGGTTATGAACAAAGCGGAACTAAAGAGTTACACGAAGGAGGGAGCAGAGAAAGTATTATCGGCACCACCCAACAAGGAAAACAGCCCGCAGACCAACACAAATCAACACATGATTCGGACCCCAAACAAATACCCAACAAACTCAAAGGAAGACACATTCCCGGTGTTAGTAGATGGCTACAACAGTGTCAACGAAAGAATCAGAATCACACCCATGCGTTTCTACCTAATCAACAAGAAAATAAGATTAAAAGGCACAAAAGACATCAAGCAGGTTGGCTACAATAGACTAAAATTACTTTTCGAAAGCGCCACAACGGCAAATGAGTGCGTAGTAAACGACCATATGAAGAAAATCGATTTAAGGCCCTTCATCCCCAGCAACTACCTCTATAGATACGGAGTAATCAGGGACATACCGGTAGACTTTAGCATTGAAGAGTTCATGGAATTATCAAAACCGTGCAACAAAATGGTCGAGCATTTAGAACATATACAAATTGCGGAAGCGCATAGAATGAGCACAAGGGACAGAAACGACCCCACAAAGTTTATCGAAACGACATCAGTAAAAATTAAAGTGACTGGGAACGTTCTTCCTGACAATATAAAAACAGCGTACGTAGTCAGCAAGGTAGACTACTATAAATTCAAACCTCGACAATGCATGAACTGTGGTAGACTAGGCCACTCTAGTACCATATGTAAGGACAAGACAAAAACCTGCCTCAAATGTGGAGAGCAGGACTGCACAGGTAACTGTAAGAACATGAAGTGCCTACTGTGCAAGAGCTTAGACAACGAAGCCACCGATCGAAAATGTGAAAAATGGACGGCATACAAGAAAGAAGTTGAAACCAGCTCGATTCTTAACATCTCCAACAAAGAAGCCCGGCAACTGATAAACAGGAACAGGTATGCAGGACTAGACCTGGAAGAGATAGCGAACATGGATTTCCCTCAACTCACTCACAAGAAAAATAACAACCACAGGAACCCAATTAAGGACGTTCAAAGGAACCTTATGAGGTTTTCCTACGCACAAATAACAGCACTACCAGAAAGAAATAAAAGACTGAATACGGATACAAACACTCCCAGAAACCAGCACCAAACTGCAGAACAGGTCATACTGCCTACGGAACCGATTAAGAACAACCCACACAGAACCAGTGAAGCAGAGAGGCTACTATCACAACTACTACACAAACTTACAACACTAATTGAAAATAACAAAGAAAATACACAAATAAACACTAACACCTTACAGGAACTGATCAGCACAACGAATAAGAGTTATAAAAATCAAAAACAAAACACACACTTCGGAAGGAAGGAAAACTGACAACCAAAACACCTGACCCTAAAACATGGAAATACTACAACTGAACATACAAAGCATAAGCAGACATAAAAACAGCCTTGAGTACTACCTTAGGAATAACAACATCACTGCAGCTCTCCTACAAGAAACTCTAGGTAATGCGGACACAAACCATAGGATACCTAACTACAACACAATAAGTCTACTAAGGGAGGATAGCATAGGAGGAGTAGTTGCCATCTTGATTAAGAAAGAAGTCAAATACAGACGCATTAACCTTGCCTGCCAACTAGAGGCAGTCGCAATCCAGACCCTAAATCTCAAAAGAAATGTCACGCTAGTGTCAATCTACATACCACCCACAATAAAAGCAAATATAATGAAGATAGAATTGGAAAAGCTAGAGGGACAAATAGACATTAGAAACAATTTAGTCATGGGAAGAGACTGGAATGCCAGAAACAACCGATGGGGGGACCACGTCACGAACTCCAGAGGCAGAACACTAAGCAACTGGGTAAACAAACTGGAACTAAGTATACTGAATACAGGAGTTTACACCTTCAGGCGGTGGAATAAAAATGGTATATGGACCACTTCAACCCCAGACATCACAATATCTAACTTACCCATAATTAATCTCTCCTGGCAGACAGTTAATCACGACATCTGCAACAGCAGCCACTGCCCGATAAAGATCAGCATCAACCTGAGTCCAAAAACTGTTGAGTACACAATAAACAGGACGAACTTAACACACGAAATCAAAACAGGGACATTCTCGCAAAATCTCATAGACATTCACAACTCCCTAAATAACCTAATAAATGCCAACACAGTCCAACGAAGATCTGACCCCCCTCCCAACTACTGGTGGAATGCGGAATTAAAACTAATCTGGCAAAAAAAGAAAAAAGCTCTTAAAAAATTCAATAGGATTAAGAGTTACAGTAACTGGGCAAACCTACACTGCATCAGAGAGGAATGGAAGGACAAAGTTAAGATAGCTAAAAGAGAAAAATGGGAAGAAAAGATACAGGAATTAGGACAAGCGGGGAACGTCAAACATTTCTGGAACTTTATTCGGGCAAACATGAGCAATAAAGGTCAAGGAGCAAATAACAACTTTGACTCTCAAACAAGCAAACTGTTTCTGGAAAACATTAGAAACAAACAATCCACGGGCCAAACAGTCGTATGGACAGACCCTCAGTATTCAGAAAGAAACCAGAATTTTGGACAAGAAGATCTAGATATGGTAATTAGCGATCACAAGAGATCCACTGCTCCTGGTCCGGATAAGATTGACCACAAAATGATAGCTCAATTGTACCACTCCCATCAGGAGTCCTTCCTTGCAGCTATAAATAAAGCAATAGCAGAATGCTCGATACCTGATACATGCAGAGACATAAGAGCACAACCCATCTTAAAACCCAACAAGGAACCATCGAACATTAACAACTTCAGGCCGATATCCTTGCTGAGCGTACTGATCAAAACCATAAATAGACTGATCAAAAATAAAATCAACATCTTGGTAGAAGGCAAAAACCACCTGTCAAAACACTGCTTCGCTTACAGGAAGAACAGGTCAACAAACACCTGTATTAACACACTTCTGTTGAAGCTATCGCAGAAAATTAGTAACCCCAGCAAGATTGGTGTCATCATTGACCTATCTAACGCCTACGAGAGAGTCGACCTGCACACACTCAAAGCGGCATTGGATGAAATAAACGATCCCCACAGTTTACACCAACTGGATCTGCAACCTATACGGACACAGAAACCTTCAACTAAATGATCAGACTATAACGATCACGAATGGCCTACCCCAAGGAGATGTACTGAGCTCATTACTGTTTAACATATACACAAGGAAACTCCATACTATCAGTGACGACACCACCACAGTACTGCAGTATGCGGACGACTTCCTCCTCCTACAAGAGGGCGGGAACACAGTAAGTCAGACACAGTAAAAACGCTGCAGGACAAAATAAATCACTTTATTAACATATGCAGCAATCTGAAATTGGAAATTAACATGGATAAGATCCAGACCATCTCATTCACAAGCGAGCCCCAACCAATGCAAAAACTGTCCTTGAACAACAGAGAACTGACCTGGGCAAACAGTGTCAGATACCTGGGGAAAAATATAAACAGGAAAACGGCCTTTAAAGAACAAGTGACCGAAATAAGCATGAAGCAAAACGCTTATAACCTGATACAGATGTTATCCAAGCCGACTAACATCTTCAAAACAACTCATGCACTTAACCTGTACAGAACGCTGATAAAACCACAGCTGGAATATGGCATAACAACTTATGCACACGCACCCCAATATTTTTTCAATAAAATAGACACAACAAAAGCCAAGATCCTAAAAAGGTGTCTAGGGTTGCCTCCGAGCTCACCAAATGCTTATGCGTTTGAGATAGCCGCAGAATGCACCACTAAGGACAGGTCGGAATGGCTCACAGCTAAAGAGTTGGGCAAATTGATACACAACGAATACATCAGAGCTGACATGATGGATAGACTCATAGACAACAATAACAGCTACAGCTATGTCTACAACAGACACAAAGATCACCTGCACAGGATTATCCCCACTATAGAAACCACAAAACAGGCAAATTACGCAATTAAATTGGAAACAACGTTCATAAACTTAGAAAGTAGCAAATTTGGAGAGACAAAACACCTAAGTGACTTGTTCAGCGAACACATACGAAAACTCACAAACCGAAAGGAAGAAGTTTACACCACTGACGCGGCTAAGAACCTACTAGGCACAGGAATTGCATATAAAAACCACAACACCAATATAATCATCTCCTTCAGCCTGCGTGACACTGTCACCACCCTAGATGCGGAACTATATGCCATTCTAACGGCCCTAAGGGACAGCACAATGAGGGCAAGTCAAATAGTGAATATCTTCACGGATTCGAGAAGTGCCCTGACAAATATAAAATCAAATAAAGATAACAAATGGGTCATACATGACATATGGCAGGTGTTGAGCAGCAACCCGGACACAACATACAACTTCCAATGGATCCCAGGGCACTCGGGTTTGAAAGATTTTGAAGATACGGACGAAGCCGCCAAGGAAGGTATACTAGATAATCATCAGCTAGACACCCATGAGGAACTAGACGAAATCCTAGGTATCATCCAAGAGGAGATAAACAGAAAATGGAGGATGAACATCCTGGAAAAAACCAGAAACTTCAAACCCAACCCCTGGAAAGAGGCTCACCACCTCAAAAGCGAGAAAGCCTGGTTTCAAAAGAAAAACATACCCAGCAAATCCATTAAGAAAATTAATAGACTACTCATAAACAGAGCATATAATAGGGAGAGACTATACAATATAAAATGTATAGACTCATCGAAGTGCCAGAACTGTGACCTTACAGATGATATAGACCATCGCATTTTTCATTGCACTAAATATAATAACAGCAGGACAAATTTCAGCTTCTTTAACAAATACAGTAAAGTTTATGACATACTAACTAAAAATAACCCCAATCTCCTAGAAGACCTCGGCAGATTCCTCGAAGAAGCCAACCTAATGATATAAACCACACAACACACCATACCATCCAAATTCCCACAACCCCTACTGGAAACACTCCTAAACAAATTACCAACTGAAAATAATTAAGAGCGCATTACGCTGGTCAGTGCCACTTGAGCCAGGGCCAATACTTTCGGAATCTTTGTTTTCCGAACACAGCGAAAAAAAAAAAAAACATGGTCCTTCTGTTAATCTTCAGATAAACATTGAAATACTGTTTGCTATTTGTTCCAGTATAGTTGTCATGCATTTTGTATAGAAGCCGTCATTTTTGTTGCAAATATTTACGTATAACATAACAAAAACAATCACGGGATTAAGCATATTTATGCAAAGCCATTTCAAAATTGCTGCATTAGTTTTGTTTTTCGGGATGCGCGGGATCTCCGAATGATCAATTGTTGTGTCGAAAGGGAAATTTTTGGTATTTGAATGTACGTGTGTACGTACGTACAAATAAGTTTTTTTATACAAATACAAATAAGTATAATTTAAGATCAATTTATTTAAGTATTATATTTAAGTACTTAACTGTAAATTGTTAAAGTTTCTGTGAATTTCGGTGAGTTTCAGATATTTTTATTGGTTGGGTTGATATCGCCAAAGCCGTTTCCAAATCCGGCTTCTAAAGGAAGTGATAAGTGTTTGAGTAAGTTCCTAAAGCTTATAGCAATAAAATGGACAGACAATTTTTTTTTCGGCATGTTCAGTACATGAAGCGTTACATAAACATACATTGAAACGAAGAGGTCGAACTGGAAAAATGCTGAATTTGCCCTGGTTCGAACGATTCCGAAAGAGTCAAGTGCTACAATAATATTTCGGCGTTCAGCAGTGATGAATTACGTGGAGACTTCGATATGGGTTATTTATATAATTCAAGTGC
Organism: Stratiomys singularior; assembly: GCA_954870665.1. Lineage (NCBI taxonomy): Eukaryota > Metazoa > Arthropoda > Insecta > Diptera > Stratiomyidae > Stratiomys > Stratiomys singularior. The sequence continues at coordinate 35,695,868 of OX940879.1, forward strand.
ATGCTGATTCTCGACAAAACGTAAGGGACTGAAAACATTTATTATAACATCTGATATCTCTTTTGCTATTTCTAAGTACAATTTCCGATTACAACCGTTTTGATGTGTTTTTCTATTTTTAAATACGAAACGTTGAATTCAGTTCCTTGTGTCATTTTGCTACTTGTAGTAACTTTACCTTCTTTTTGGAGGAAACTTTCAAACATTAGTCACTGTTTTGCATCATGAGTTTCCAATAATTCTGCAACGTGAACTTGATGTTTATCAATACATCCAATTTGGTGGGCCATGTTCAAATATCCATGGGTATTTCTAGCAAGTTCGTTGAAGTTGATTTGTCTGGTAGCTATTCAGGCCATAATTTGCTTCAAGTTCGAATTATATTGGGCATTTTGATTTCATCCTAGGAGCCATGAATGTCTTCTATCGCCTTAAATATGTTAAATTTTAACCGAAAATTGTATGACCAGTCGAATATTTTGCTGGATTTACCTTTTAGATCTTTTCATTTATAAGTTATAGGAAAAAGTCATAAGTAATAAATTTTCAACGAAGTACTTGCTGTTCCAGGAAGATTAAGAGGTGTAGGAAGTTAAGAAATTTACTCTGACATTTGAATCCAACTCTTCAATGTTTCCTGAGTGTGATATGGCATCATTCAAAACGAGAAGAAAGTTATTTTTTCGAAAACGTAAACCAAAACAAGAAAACAGAAAGAAGGTATAGAATCTTCTCAATTAGTTCGGCAAACAATTGACAATTTCGTCTCTGAAATAATTTGAAAGTTGGTTCCGTTTTAATTTCGTCAGCTCGTCAGTTTGGGTTTAGTGTTTTTATAGTCATCAGTTTGTTTTTTTGAATTCGCTTCATAGATAAATCACTAGTCATCTTGGTGGGTCTTCCTATTTACAAATTTGATAGGTTTCTGATCTGGAGGGGAACGAATGGTGCTATTGTAATTTAGTTAAGGATACTCTCTTCAATTCCTTGATAATTGGAAAACTGAATCGTAAAATTTTTGTTGGTAAGGATTTCTTGCGAATGGATTGTTCGCAAAATATTAATCCAGTATGATTTTTTATTGTGCTGAATTGATTAAATTAGTACGCTGGTCCGCTTTTTGGCCTGCTTTTGGATGGGGCTTTTGATGGTTTTTTAAGTGTCTTTATTCATTTGAATAAAGCTTTATAAGTTGTTGCGACCACTGCTGCTTCGCTATTTTTCTACGTAGCAAGGTACGCAAGTTGACGTCATTCCTTGTTCATTTATCCCATCTTCACCTTTTCCTCTCACATGTCATGTTCCTTTTCACCTTGTTCCTCACAATATTCATCCCAGTATCCACTCCAAATAGTTGGTACACAATCCAATATATTTGAATTTCATCTAATTCAAATATGCTGGATTCTACCAACAACAATCCCTGCCTTTAGTTACCCGACGTCAACATCGCGAGTGGCGACGGAGATGCCTGATCTTTGGTATAAATTAACTTTCATCAGGTGACTCTGGGCATAGTGGATCCGATTCAGGGTGTGGAACCCCGACCTCTGAGTTCGAATCCATCGTGGGTAGTAATCTTTTAACCTTTTGTCAGTTCCCCTTTTTCAGGGCAATTAATATCTTAATCCAATTGCCCTGGGGAAGTTGACCTGACCGAAGGGTGAAAGGTTAACATCCGCGAGCCGGTGAGGGACAGTTGTCGACAGCGGGATGCTGTACCGGTGACGACAGCGGGTTGGCGGTGATGGGGATTTGCTGGATGATGGGGGGTTGCTGGATGGTGCTGATTGAGGGTGGTCGAGAAGTTTTTTTGTTCGGAAAGAGGAAGAGAGTTGGTCGACAAGTTGGCGGTGTTACATATAGAATTCTGAAAATTGTTATTCTAAATTTTTAAGTGAATTTATGCGATTTTATTAACGTTGTGTTACCCCACGGCTCAGTACTTTCAATTTATATTTCACACGTTGTTTTACGGGATACAATTCATCGTGCGCCGGGAGAAATTAGTGAAATTGGTGAAATCGGTTTTTGGCTAGGAATCGTTACAAAAAAATAACATTTTTGTTCGTTAAGGGCAAGAGTTAAACAAGTGAATTTTGAAACGAAAATACCAAACAAAATCTCTGTGCCCAAGAGTACCATTTGAAAAATTGTGAAAGTGAAATATGAATTCGTTGCTTCCATTGGAAGCCAATTAAATTAAACATTTGAAAATAGTAGAGTTAGATAAAGGCGTGAAATGCTGAGAGGTGACAGTGAGAAAAATGTTTTTTTAAGGATACTCCATAAAAAAAAAAAAAAAACAAGAAAAAGGGAAAAAGGAAATATATGGTGATTATGTGACTTTGTAACAAAACCTATAAGAGACATTTTACATTAAATGAAAATCTTATCTGAATAAGCTTAAATTGAAAATCCAGCGAAAATCTACTCGGTACGATTAAACTTTTATTTTGAATTGCACTCATCGTGAAAGGCTTTCTCTGAACGAGGAATAATTGGTCATCGTATGCGACGAGAAAATATGGAAAACATCATCAGAAAAATAAAAAAAAAATCAAAAAAATCGGAAAAATAGAATAGGCAATTTATTATATTTATTTTTATAACTGCACTTAATATATAGCATGCTGTGAACCGTACCCGATCGGGTTTGGTGGTGGTATTTTTATTGGTATAGTATTTTGTTTTGGAATTTTTCTTTATTTTGTTCTTTCTTCCTTTTTTTTATAGATTTAAATTTAAAAATTCTCTTTAAGTTTCCTTTTTTTTCATTATATTTTTTTTCTTTTTTCTTGTTTTGTTTGTTATTTTAATAAAAAAATGAAGTAGAGTAAAAATTTTTTTTCATTTCTCCAAGCCATCTCTCCTTCGTCCTTATCCCTTATTCCCCTCCAATTTGTAATGTTGTGATTCTGAATTAGGTGGCCCAGCACGGGCAGTGATCTTCCCCGAACGACCCGGACCAGCTGAGCCTAGCCGGCCTCAGTATGCCACCTGGGGGAACATGAGATCACTGCCATATAAATGACTGCGACCGCGGCAGCGTGATCGCAACAAAGTGTTTCGGCCACTTTTCTCGAACATAGTTATTTACTCTGTTAGTTTTCCGTTCTTGATATTTTAATTTAACTTCTTTCGAAACTTTCGAAAATACGAAAGTCAGTCAGAAAGTAAGTTTAAGGGCGGCAGCGCTCTGCGTGGTGAAAAGATAAACTAACGAAATTTTAGGAGATTGTTCTCTCATCTGATCTAATCAGTTTAATTTAGCATCGCTGATCCCGATAATCCTATTTATTTGAACAACGATTTAAAATGGAGACGCGAATAGAAGTAGCGTTCAAATGTGAACCGCGTAGTGTCATACGTGTTTTGACTGCAAAAAATTAACGGCTAGTGAAATTTATCGAGAATTATCGTTTGTATAGGGTGAACAATGTATGAGCCTTCAAATGGTTACGCGTTGGCGAACAGCGTAACAGTTTTCTCCGCATGCAAGGTGTTAACGATAGTGATTTGGGATTATCGAGGTATTCTTTTGATTGATTACCTCGAAAAAGGAAAGACTATCAACGCAGAGTACTACTGTGTTGTTTTGGATCGTTTACAAAAAGCAATCAAAAATAAACGGCCAGATTTGTTGAGTCTCATTTAAATGAGACGTGTTGAATTCTTCATACAAAAATGAATACGTCAATGTTTATTTAATGTTTATTGGGTTTCAAAATATGGTGTTTACTTTTAGATGTCTGTTTAAAATCAACATCTGGTTTTGAACAGACAACATTTACAAGGAAAGGATTCTAATCCTAGTTTATGACCAAAACACTTGGATCATGCAAAGAGTTTTTTTTTCTATTGTTATAAGTTTTACATGTGTTCATTTGTTAAGAATTTATTAGGCCATCTGTTAATTTATTCAAACCTTTAGAAGAAGGGTCTAGGATTTTATGGCTTGAAATTCTTTCTACTTAGGATAAGTGGTTAGTTGCAAGACGGTTCTTGAAACGGATATAACGACTTCTCTCCGGTTGTAGTTCTTTCAAATAAAGAACAAACTTTCAAATATTTTAAAGTCTTTTATTTCGTAACATCACCTATCCATAACTTCCAATAAGACGTTTAAATATCCTCCTTATTCCCCTGACTTGGCCTCAAGTGATTTCCACCCTTTCCCCGGCGATGAAAACAGCGTTTGGCGGCATACGATTTGACACGACAATCAACATCACCGAAGCAGTCATGATGACAAGATCCTTTTCGTTCAATGGCTCACCTTCTCAGCTAGCAAAGGGTTTGAATAAATTTCTGCCTTTTTTCTGAATTTTTTAGTGTGTTAATAAGTACGTGCTTTTTACTTCAGGCATCTATCCAAACATTTACAAGCTTCTCCACCGTCGGATTTCGATATTCTGTAATTACCAAACGCGATTTATTTACCCAAATCGCGTTTGATAAAGCATAAAAGCTTGAGTTATTTTATGAATTAAGCATTCATTAAGGTCATATGAACAGTTGTTCGTCCCAACTTCATCATTTTTTCAAAGTCGGTTAACTTTTCACAAACTTCTTTCGTTTCAAGATTTTTAATTGGAACGTAATTCATGCTCGATTTGTTTTGATTTTCAAAGTCGTAGGCTCAAGGGAGTACGTTTTTTTTCTTTTAAATTTTGGATATGATTGTTGAGTTTTCTAAATTTTGGAATTTATACTTAATGTTTTCATGATTGATGGGAAATTTGGTTTGATTTTCTAGATAAAGAACTCGATTTTCGATTCGAGTTAATTTTTCTAAAATATTAGATGTACTACTAATAATTTTAAAGTTTTTTTTTAAATTTTAATGCTTTATTGAGAAAAACTAGTACAATGTATATCATTCAAAATAAGACTCGTCGTTTTCTACTACCTACGTCCATCTTGCAGACGGCATACGAATATCGCGTTTAAAAAGTCCCTCATTTTTTGAGGCGAACCGAACTAAGAATCGAACTAATTTATCACTTGTTCGTAAAAAGTGGAGGGCTTCTAGGAACAAGCAGTAGTCTAAAGGAGCAATGCGTGGCATATTCGGCGGGTGAGGTAGGACATCCCAGTTTAGTTCTTCCAAGGTTCTCTTGACAATTTCATAAACATGTGGCGAAATGTTGTCGTGCTGAAAGATGATTTTGTCGGGCTTGCACCACGTGGATGGTAGTGGATCAACTTTTCGCCTCCCCTCACAACTGTTCCGTTTTGTCTTTGGAGCAGTTGTCGGCATTTTCTTGGCAGATATTCATGCGGAACCCGATGTGCTTTTTTCGCAACATAACCATTGAGACAGCTTGAAATCGCTTGTTGAACCAGTCTCAAGGTTTCAGCAAGCTCTTCATGAGTTTGGCATGAATCTTGGTGGAGTAATGCTTCCAGCTCAGCTTCTTCAAACTTTACTGGCCTCGCCTTCTTTGTCACTGATGTCAATGTCACCCCGTTTAAAACACCGAGATCAAAACTCACATGTTTTTATTCATAAAATATGCTCTCTACATGTTTTGCATTGTGGTCGATGGCCTTAAGCTACATTTTTCTTCCAGTTGAAACAAAAAAGCAGCGCCTCCAGCAAATTTTCGTTGGCACAAAAGTTGACACAGTTGAACCAAAAATGAGTGTTGTTTACATTCTAACGAAATGACACATTCTATGAGAGGAAAATGGTGACGTTTTAACATGATTATGTTATATAAGTTACAAGATATTCCAATGCGATGTAATACAAGTTATGCCTTCTTTTGAAAAGTCCTCAAAATTTATTTGTAAACCTTAAAAAAAGATTTTCCCCTCTGATTGCTTTAATGAATGCTAGTTACGCTTCGTTAGCCTGAGTTCAGTGTTTTTATAATTTTCAGCTTATCAATTTCAATGCTAGTTCCTAATAACATAATTCACTATGCAGATAGGGAATTCACAATATGTGCATGATCCTTATGATAAAAACTCTACGAATTAGAGATTTTCCAGGAACTATGACAATGACTGAATAAATTTACACCTATGTGAATTTCCGCATTTGTTTGATTTTGCATGTCAGTGGGGAAAACAATTCGCATGTAGTTGCGAAAATACGTGAAATTGAGTATGGAACAAAAAACCATGGTATGGGCGATCCAATTTAGCAGGAAATTAAAAGTTAATCGGCAAAGAATATGCAGATTGAAAATTGAAATAAGGACGGATATGAGGGCACTTCATTTGAAAGGAGGTACCACAAAACAAGGTACCACGCCAAGACATGGAGACCATTTGAAGTTTCTGAACTTGGCAAACTGATTTAAATAAGTATCAAAATTACGATTAGAGTTGAAATCCAGTAGTCATGGTACAGTGAAACCTCTAAATAGGGGACAGCCATGGTGACTCAATTATTGTCCGTTAATGAGAGGTGTCCTTAAAGTAGAGGTTTATTAAATTTTGTTTATGTAAAAGTATACATAAAACAATAAGTACCTACATATTCGTGTATATAGATGTAATAGTGGTACATTGGTTCAAATTAAAATACATACAATGCTTTTATTGAAAAATGGTTTTGTTGCAAACAAAAACTGAATTTACATACTGCAAAAACTTACAAAAGAAATTTCACTCACAAAAGTTGATAGATTTGATTTGGAGATTATTACAATGTAGTTTTACCATAACAAAATTGGGTCTCAATAAAACAAATAAATAATAAGAGAGCAAACTGAAGAAATGTCTAAGTACAAGCGGGTTTAAAAAAAATTTTCCAAAGTTAATTGCCTTACATTTTTTTGACGATTAGACTCTAAAAGGATCTGTGCATCTGCTACCAACTTGAAACCTTCAGGGATGGCCCAATATAGGAAGTACTGTTTAATTTTTTGCATAGAAGTCACAACTTCAGCATATGTTACTTTTTCTTGACCCTGCAAGCCTTCGGTTTCTTCAGGGTCTAGCTCTTCAGGATGTTCGCTTTCCCCTTCAGGATGTTCGCTTTCCCTTACATCATTAATTATTGAATCTAGGTCAATGCATTGATTATCAGTAGACACATTTTCATCTATGGAGATGTATTCACAATTATTGCAGTCACATAGCACTTGAAGTTGGTCACTAATTCCTTCTGTTTCTCCATTTTTTTGAGTGTCATTTACATTTTCAATCCCGCTTTGATGAAACAGTTGCGAACTGTACTCGGCTTGATATCTTTTATGGATGAACTGATCCAAAAAGTTCCATCAAGGACTGAAATAGATTTTTCAACAGCTAAATAATCTTTATGCGAATCTATTTTTGAAATTAAATGAATCAAAAATTTTTTTCCTGTAATGAACTTTAAAATTTTTTATAACGCCTTGATCCAATGGTTGACATTTTGAAGTTGTTTGAGGCGGTAAGAAAACCAATTTAACATTTTTTAACTCTGGGCTCGAATGGGAAGAAGCATTGTCTGGCCGCAATAAAATTTTCCTTTTCAATCTTCCCATTTTATTGTCAAGATAAGTTAACCAATCATTGAAAATTTGTCGTGTCATCCATGCATTTTTATTGTGCTCCCACTGAACATCTAACTTGCTAGGATCTACGTTTTTGAAACAGCGTGGCTTTTTTGATTTACTTATCACCAAAGGAAGTCTCAGGAACAGGAGTCAGGAGGAACAGGAGTCTCCTTTAAGAATCATTGTTTTGTTTGGAAGTGCGCGATAAAATAAACCGGTTTCATCACAATTGAAGATATTTTTTTCTTCGTAGCCATCAAATTGATCGACAATTTTCCTTGTCAACTCTTCTACTGCCCCTTCTGAAACTGAATTACTTTCACCACAAATCGATTTGTATTTGATGTTGTGTCGAGTTCGCAATTTTTCAAGCCATCCATTCGAAGCTTTAAAATCATTTTTTTTTGCTGCCAATTCTTTTGCCCTTTCCTGCATAATTGGGCCAGAGATCGGTATGTTTACAGCTCGAGCACGACTGAACCATTCGATTAAATATGAATCGATTTCACTCACCTGTGAAAAGCTAATAACATTGGAATGAATGTTCTTATTTTCCTGCCACAGTTTCTGGATTTCCACACGATTCTTCAAAACACTTGACACTACCGATTTACTCACATTCAATTTTTTGGGTAATTCCCCTACACTTGGCCGGCCCTTTTTTTCGTACTCATCAATGATTTCCTTTTCTTCTTTTAATGAAAACCTTTTACGTGTTGGAGACATTTTGTTAGTTCAAAGATTTTCAATAAACTGGTTCTAAATGAAAATAAATGTTGACCCTACGCAATGTTCTGTAGAAAAGGTGAGAAAAGGGGGGAAGGACAGGAAGTGACTTTGTTTACTGAGTATTAGATGAATTGGACTAAAGGCTAAAGCATTCTCGGAAAATGTTTGAAACAAATTTTAGACTGTCCTTTAACTAGAGGTCTTAAAACCTATTTTCAGGCAATTTTCTTTGTCCGTGTCCTCTATCTAGAGTGTCCCTTAAAAAGAGTTTTCAAAAGCATTGTTTCCGTGCATCCAGCGCCAGTGAAATTGAAAGTTGTCCCATAAACAGAGGTGTTCTTTAAAGGGAGTGGTCCTTAACGAGAGGTTTCACTGTACTAGGAAAATCGAAAGAGGGTGAATGAGATGCATTTACGTTCTCGCCATACTGCAAATTAGACGCTTTTGAATAAACGGATGAAGCTTTTATGGTACATACAACAAGGAAATTGGAATTTAGACGATTAGAAATAAATTATTTTCGCTGGTGAATTGGATTAAATCATCTTGTCCCGGATTAAATAATTATTTGAGACGCAGAATCGGAAAATGATATTTGGAAGAATATATCTAAGCGATGGTTAAGCATTCCCTTATAAGATGGCTCGAGCATGAATTCTGAATAATCACGAACGAAGAAACAAAATATAAATACAACCGAGTTATCGAGAATGGCGTAGTTTTCTACCTTTCCAGGATCTTATGGCAGATTTTATGAGTCCTCTCTTTCAAGATTCGACTTTTGCACATTAAGCTCATTCTGTAAGATATTATGTGAGTGAGAAAAAACTTTTGCTTGCTTATAAACTCTCTAATAGTTTCTCTTTACCGTATTACACAATATAAGGAGCAGCCAAGGAATGAATCGCTGCCGTAATCAGAAATCTTCAACCTAAAAAAAATCTTTTGGTAGTTTCTGGCGTCGAATAGAAAACTGTGAAAAATTTAAAGAGTTTTGTAGAAAAAAGTGTGAATAGAACCAAACGATGCGAGTAAAGGCCGTCGTTGCAGGTAAAGGCGGATCAATCAATTGTCAATGGCTTCTAGATTCGTAAAAGTACTATCAACTTTATCCGATATGAACTTCCTAGGTCATATATAGTTTTTTTTGCATACTTATTAGATGAAAAAAAAACAAATTAAAAACAAGAAAGCATTTTTTTTAATTCTAAATTTGTGACCCTTTTTCAAAATAGGTGCCCAATTTTTATATTTTATTGAACCAAACTCCTAGAATAGTGCCCTAATATTGTGTCGCTTACTTTCTGTGTTTAGAGTGAAAGTTCCTAAAAACAGAATATACAATGGCGTTCCTTTAAGTACTTAGCTCCATCGCACGGTGGCGCCACTATCGCAAGAGAAACTTACGAATTACTATCGATTAATACAATCCCGCTGTAGTTTTGTTTTGACCGCGTGTGGAAGCAAGCGTGCCCGCGGATTTGAGAAAAACGTAGAAAGAGCAACATCGGTCGCTGATTTGATTCTTGTTTAAGTAAGGGATATCGCTTAGCAAAATCAAAGTGGCCTTTGATGCTTTTTAATATGACTCTAAAAAATGGTTTAACGGGTTTCAAAGTTGTCACACGTCAGTTTTTGATGAGCCATGCCCAGGTGCCACAAAACGGCTACTGACGGCTACACGGAGGATAACGAGACGAAAATCAACGATTTATTTTAGCAGACCGCAGATTGAAGATGCGCGTGATAGATGAGACAGTAGGCATCTTGAAAAGCCGTGGTCTTTTCAGATGCCTGAGATGGGTCATGGTCTGCATGAAACTATTGGTATGACAAAGTTATCGGCATGATAGACACTTCATTTATTTACTCCGGACAACAAATCCAAGAGCGACCACTTCAAAGCAGTGTTCGGCGCTGTTTAAGTGCGGTCCAAAGGCGTTACTACGTCATTTCAAAACCGTCGACAAAACATGGACCCACTGGTACACACCAGAAGCCATGGAAGAGTTCAAACAGTAGACTTCACATGGCGAACAAACTCCGAAGAAGACGAAGGCAGTCCTATCGGCCGGAAAAATGTAATCTTGACAAAACGGTCATAGGGCTCTATTATGCCGAATCATTGGGTATGTTTGACACCGAATTGCAGAAAAAAGGATATATTTGGCGAAGAAAAAAGTGAAAACGCACCGATTCACATCGCTGCCATTCAATGATTATAACAAGATTTTAGCTCTTACAAGCGACGCGAAGTTTCAAAGGATTATAATGAAGGATAGAGTTGGTAGCAGCAACATAATCGGTGATGAAACATAAATGTATGTTATGTTTACAAATACAATGCAAGTCTAAGTTTTCTATGGAATATTTAGTTCTTGATACTTTATTTAATGTGTTAATGTATAAACAATAATAGTGTTTACTTTGTTTTGGAGGTTAGACAATAAGACTTTAAAAGTCATTTGTTCTTGTTTTATTCAGCGAATCGGAATTTCGTTTTAGTAAACATAACTTACGCTTGTCTATGAGCATATAATTTACATACAGCGTGAATGTTTTTATGGTGCCCGATGTTAAATAGCTACAACTTGACAGTCAGAATTGTGACAGCACCCGTTGAAAAGTTTATTCTGCACAATATTAACCATTCAAAATTACGCCCCGAAAGAAGGTACCGAAGGTATTCCTCAGTTTCTTAAACGAATTGTGGGTTTAGAGCTAAATATTATGCCCAAATGTGCAGTCTTATCGACGTCTAGAGCCTATATTCAATAAAAACAATTCTTCGGCAATATCAAAACCATAGATTAAAGTTCGTGCAAGTTGAAGTGGGGCTGTTATTGATCAAAACAGAAGCACATTATAACACATTTGTGTTTGTAGATCGCTAATTTCTCTAGTACGTCAAGTCTAAGTCCTAAAAAACCCACGGAAATATAATCAACGAACAAATAATGACCAACTCCGACACAATATTTTCAGTCCTCGACCCAATCCTTGTCAAAAAAAGAAAACGCGACGAACCCGACAACGATAATCCCACGATCCTGAAAAGACCCAAACTTAATGACCCTCGTTAACACCTAATTAACCAGACCTACCCCTCCGAAAAAAGTTTCACTTATAAAAAGATGGACACCGCGACAAAGACATCAGAACGAGCTGAAGATGGCTGTATGCAGCCGAAACGCGTCCTCGAGACCTACGAAGCAAGGCCCGGCGGACCCAAGCTACCCAGAGTTAATTTTGGCCTGCGGCAACACCAAAACGAACTTCAGTTTTCTTGGCAATGGTTTTGTGAACATGTCGGCATTTTCACGTAATACCCATCTACAAATCAACGGTTTGACGCCTTCAGGGCATTTTACAAGTCTCCACGTTTTCATTTGCATCAGTGCATCAAACTCTTCCTGCATTGCACGCTTCCATCCTTCAGGGCTTGACACAGGTATATCTTCTACTTCCCCTATCATGGCCACGTTGGCGTTTCTGTTGTAAGAATCGAGAACGAAATCCTTCAGTCTTCCTGGCTTCAATATTTTACTACGATCTCGCAGTCCTTCTCTTCTTTGGTCTTGTGTATTCTCATCTTCCTGCATTGGTGTCTTCAGTTATCTCACCTTCGAAGTTCGTTTAGGCCGGTTCTTGTGTCGTTCCAGTTTCACCCGTCTCTTCATTCACTTGTCCACTGTTTTGATATGTCTCTGACGATTGGGTGTTTGTCGACTTCACTGGCTTTTCTCCTGACTGATACTGAACAGATGACTTCTCTTTCTCCAGGTATGTAGACTCGATAGCTTGAGGATTGTAGATCATATCCAAAGAAGATTCCTTTTCTTGACTTCGTGTCCAACTTCTTTCTAGTCTGGCTCGTGTTCAGGACCCAACAGTCACATCCGAAGATTCGCATTTTGTTGATGTCAATGCGACGACCGTACCACAGATCAGCTGGGCTTTTCCCGGCGACTGTACTTGTCCCTGTTTGGTTGATAACACTGGTTGTAAACACTGCATAGTTTACAGCTTCTGCCCATAAGATGTCTTTCAAGTTCCTCGCATGCATAGCTGACCTTGCAGATTCCACAATTGTTTTAATCTCCCTTTCGATTCTGCCATTTTGTTCTGGAGTGTGAACATTCGAGAATGTGTGCCTGACTCCCAGCTCCTCCAGAATTTTGCGAGTGGTGGAATTGTCAATTTCTTTGCCATGATCAGATCTCAAAACCTTCACATTTCTGCCAAACTGGTTCTCAACTTCCTTCAAATATATCCTCAATTTGTCTGCTGCTTGATCCTTGGAGTTCAGATAGTAGACGGTTCGAAAGTGCGAGTAGTCATCCTTGAACATCAGAAAGTACTTCGCCCCTCCAATCGACCTTTCGTTCATTTCTCCAAGATCTACATGAACTAAGTCCAATGGTTGGTCAGCTGCTTTTTCATTTCCAGGGTGAGAGACTCGTTATTGCTTTCCCAAAACACATCCATCACAGACTCGGTTTCCCCAGTCGTCTATAAATTTGATGTTGTTTCTTTTAGAATAACCCTAACGTATTTCAGGTTCTGATGTGCAAGCCTCTCATGCCAGGTGACAATTGAAGTTGCAATCAGACTGATACTCTGAGTTGGTTGACGAAACTTGTACAGGTTTCCTTCACGTTGAGCCATTGACAGAATCGCTTGACTTTCCTTCGCCTTGATGACCGACACATCCTTGTTGCACTCTTCAGTATGACCTCGATCCATGATTTGACTGAGAGAAAGCAAGTTGAAATTCAAGCCAGGTACATAAAGTACATCTTCAAGTGTAGCCAATTTCCATTCAATACCATTGTAGACTTCCAGTTCGATGTCTCCCACTGATGTGGCCTTGAGTTGACGAGAGTCTCCCATCGACACTGTGATTGGCTGTTCCAGTTCTCTCATTTCGACAAACCACCTTTTGTGCGAAGTCATATGTTGTGTGGCTCCACTGTCCTGGTACCAGTTTTCATTTGCTCCTCGTTTTTGGTTTTTCACCTCGGCACTTGACAATCCAATGGCGACATAAAGTTTTCCTGACCGACTTCCGTATCTTCTATCACCTTTGTCTGATCTCTCGTTGTCCAATCTGTCATCATTTCTCTTCAGACAATCTCTGGCAAAGTGTCCTTTTTGACCGCAAACATGACAAGGATAGTTTTCTTTGCAGTAGGCTAAATACTTTGCACACGGTTTTCCTCTGCATTGTTTTTCCATGTGCCCTTTCAGTCCACATTTAAAACAAGTGATTGCAGCGCCCCCACTTGGTTTGTCTGGCTTCTGGTTGTTGTGCTGTTTCGTCTTCTTTCGTTGCTGCATCACCAAGGCATTATTTTATGTCGACTCACTTGACCCTTCTTGTGTCTTGGTTCTGTCTTCTTCAAGTCTCAGCTTCTCCAGGAGGTTGGGTATGGTTCGTTGATTTCCTGTTACGTTGTCCCAAGATGTGAGAAAATGGTACAGATGAGGTGGCAGAATTTATAGCATACGAGTCATTGCTCATTGTTCATAGTTGTTTCCATCCAGAGAGGTTAAATCCTCGGCGAGTTGCAGAATGTCGTTGCAATTTGCAACAGCTGATTTGGAGTTGTCAAATGTGTAGCTGAAAAATTTTCGTTGCAGACCTTCGATTTCATAGTCTGACTTTTTACCATACAAGTTTTGCAATTTTTCACAACTATATGCAATAATCACAACATAAATTTTATATTTTGTCGCAAAATGTTCATTATCGGTGCCCTTAAAAATCAATAAACGATTATGGAGGAGTTTTTATGTTCATTAAATATCACAGTATGGTTCTGTGTATACTCAAAAAAAATCATTGGTACTTTTTTTTTGAGAGTAAAAATGATGAAATGAAAATGTCAGAGTTAGTGCATGGAGTGCGGAACCGGCCGATAATATGCGATCTTTCGGCAAATGAGCTTACAGAAATGGTAGGGAGAGCTTCTGGTTCCATTTAGATGTTACACACCACACTTTTAATACAAGGTTATTAAAATAAATCTTCCTCAGTAGATTGATTTCAAAATCTAGTTAATATGATTTGCCACTTCGTTAACCAGAGTTGACTGTACCCTTTTTCGTTCATAATGTTTTTGTTTACAAGCCTGATACTCTTGCACCAATATACGCAAAGAAATTGCACAAATTACACCGAAATGCTTCCAAAAGTGATTGAAAATGCGATAAAAAGGCTGATATGTGTATTACTACTGATGAAGGACACTTGCCATAAAATATTTTCGAAAAGTGACAAAGCAAATTGTAAAAGTTCGAATTCGCCGAAAATATACAAAAGCAAAGAATTTGTTGTATTTTATTCATATTTTGATAAAAAACTTTTTTTTTTGGGTTGGGGGGTGAAGGCAATTTACGCCCGGATTGTGGGACTCCTAGCAGCGCATGCTACCAGACTACCCACTAAACACCCCCCCCCCCTGTCAAGAGACCCTAGCCTGGAACCGTTTGACACATTACTTCGGGCTAGGCCTCTTTTTAATTTCGCCCTAGGGCGCTGTCAGTCTAGAGAAATCTCCGTCCAGCGGGAGGGGGCAGGATGGAGGAGGACTGCTGGAAAGGAGACCTCCCTAGACCCCGCGCCCAAGGTTATCTATCGTACATTTTTTGGCAATAAGTATTGCCCGAGAGTAATGTGCCACGCAGGTCCATTTGTCGAAACTTTTCAGCATTTCTCCGACCAGATTGTCTGGAGAAAGCTCTCCCATCACCTCCTACAAGTCCTGCCGCATCCTGTTCCACCTTCTACAGTTGAAGAAGGTGTGACATGCGTCATCCCTTTCCTCTGCGCAGAAAATGCAGTCTGGGGACCGTGATTTACCAATCAAAAATACCCATGCCCGCTAAGAAGATGGGTAAGGTAATAATCAGTCTCACCGTGCCTTCGATTTAGCCACGATCCCACGTCTCCTATAAGGCAGTTCAGCGGCCATTGAAGTCGCCTTCCCATGACTGTTGCCACTCGAGTATTGTGCGCTGCCTCTCTTCTCGGTTGACAGCATATCTTGAGCCCTCCACTTTACGGTCATAAATTCTCCGTCGTTCTCTAGCAAGGAGGGCGATGGGTATCACTCCTGCGATCACCAACACCGCCGACTCAGAGACAGTGCGGTATGCAGACGCAACCCGCAAAGCTCCTCGTCTCTGTACCTGGGCCAAGCGCTTTCGGTACAGCTCCTTACTGAGAGCTCCGGCCCAAACCTCAGAGCCGTACAGTAGCACTGACTGTACAGAACTCATGAGAAGTCGGCGTTTGCTCGGTGTGGGCGCACCGATGTTGCACATTAGTCGACTCAAAGCTGAGACGCCTATCGTGGCCTTTTTCGCCGTTGCCCTGATCTGTTCCGAATAGCTCATTTTGGAATCGATCAATAGTCCCAAATATTATATTGCGACTTTAGACTCAACAGTCGTATCTCCGATCCGCAAAGGAATTACCGTGGGAATTCTTTTCTTCGTGAGAATGACCACCTCGGTTTTCTCTAGTGCCAAACTGAACCCGTGGGTGGTCATCAATTCCCTCACTTAACGCATTAGCACTCCCAGTCTGCGCTGCGCATGTTCGACTGTACGTCCGGCGACCAGTGCTGCTATATCATCTGCATAGCCGACCAAGCGCGACTCATCTGGCAACTCAAGCCTCAATAGTCCGTCATATGTGGCGTTCCACAAGTCTGGTCCCAGTATGGAGCCTTGCGTTACACCAGACGTTATCTCCATACTGCGTCGCCCATCTTGTGTGTCATAGAGCAGTTTGCGGTCCTTTAAGTAATCCCTCAAAATCCGCATCAGATACCCTGGCAATCGGAAAAAATTTTCCAATGTGCCAAGAATATCCGACCATCTGGCGGAGTTGAAGGCATTTCTGACGTCAAGCGTCACTAGCAAGACAACTCGTTTTTCAGTTTTGTGCGCTTCGGCTCGACGGACTGCATTCACCACTTCCATGATGGCATCGGAAGTAGATCGCCCTGCTCTAAAGCCATACTGCCGAGGAGATAGGTCCCCTGCAGCACGAATTGCGTCTGTGAGTCTTCTTTTGATGAGCTTTTCGAACACTTTCCCGGCTGTGTCCAGCATACAAAGCGGCCGGTATGTAGATGGCAGCCCGGGGTCCCCTTTTCCCTTGCTGATCAATGTGAGCCTCGCCACCTTCCAGCGAGATGGGAACACACCTTCTCTCAGGCAAGCGTTGAACACATTGAGCAGCAAGTCAGAACAAACGTGGAAGACCATTTGTAGCACCTCGGAAGGAATGCCATCTGGTCCTGGTGCCTTTCGAGCTTTAATAGAAAGCACCGCTTCCCCCAGCTCATTTTTAGTGAACGATGGACATTCGCCTGAGTCGACCTCGTGGGCAGCATCAACACGAACAGGGTGAGTTGGAAAAAGCGCCTGCACTATGCCGTCCATCTTATCTGCTTGAAGTAAATACGGCTTCCGTGAGGTACCGAGCTTGCGCCACACTAACTTGTAGCCGAGCCCCCATGGATCCCTGTTCACATCGTCCACAAGTTCTCGCCAGCAGCGTGCCTTGCTATCGTTGATGAGTCTTCGGAGTTCTTTCCTTGCTGATCTGTATGCTGCTGTCCTATCAGATGCTTCCTCTACGTTTCTCGAGCGCTGAGCTGCACGTCGAAGTCTGTGACACTCGCCTCGTTTGTCTGCGATATCTTTTGACCACCAATGTACAGCAGGCCTGTCGTGTCGAGGCCTCCGTCGAGGCATAGATGAGCTACAGGCAGAAGTGATAAGGTTCATCGTTGACTCCGCCATTCCCTCGACTCCAGCCCTTCCGTTCCCCGAAGGGCATCCCGATGTCGTTCCGCCTTTTAGAATCACATTGGCGAAAGTCTCCACGTCCATTTTTCCGATATTCCACCCGGGAGTGAAAGATCGTTGAGACGAGCGAGGAGTGGTATCGCCGATCTCAAACGCGATGTATTGGTGGTCACTCGCTGAGTAATCCTCGAGTACTCTCCAGTTCAACGTCGTCGAAGCGAGGGACTCCGAGGCGAATGTCACATCTGGGATTGTTCCTTCGCAGCCCCAGCGCCGGAAGGTCGGTACATTACTGGTATTTAAAACCACCAACCCAGTCCTCGCCGACATGTCCAGAATGCGTTGCCCTGTGG
The DNA here is from genome assembly GCA_954870665.1 of Stratiomys singularior. Taxonomy (NCBI): domain Eukaryota; kingdom Metazoa; phylum Arthropoda; class Insecta; order Diptera; family Stratiomyidae; genus Stratiomys; species Stratiomys singularior. The sequence continues at coordinate 35,713,275 of OX940879.1, forward strand.
AATCGGTTTGAGACATGCCCCACTCAACGGCTCTGGCGTTGAAGTCTCCTGCTACGAGTACTTTGCCATCTGTGTTCAGAACAGCATCCTCTAGCGCGTCCAGTCTATTTTGAAAAGATGGCATTGACTCATTCGGCGTCAGGTATACGCTGAAAATCGTTATACCCGAGCACCGAATCCACACGAAACCGTCTCCTCGGCCGTGACCTTGGATCTGGAGTTGCATGCTGCCACGAACCCAAACGGCAGCAGTATGAGAGTCATCGGAGAACCAGGCTGGTGAGGCCTTATTTCGATGTTGTTCGCTCAGCAGCAGCAGATCAGCTCCCTTTTCTCTGGCGAACTGCTCTAACAGATCTTGTTCATTGACGCTACGCTGCAAGTTAATTTGAAGGGTCCTGATCATCACCTTAGAGCTGCTTTTACTTTTGCTAGTGCCTCTCTAAAGATTGGGCACGCGCCTGTTCCTGCAACGTGAAGGTGCTCTGTCGGTTGAGAGTTAAGATGATTACATAGCAAACAGCGCGGAGTCTCAACGCACTCTTTTTTCTTATGCCCAGGTGCTCCACACTTAATGCAAAGCATACTACGGTCAGGGCCCTTGCAGTTCGAAGTGGTGTGCCCGTATCCAAGGCACCTGTAGCATCGTACTGGGATGGCGCGGCGGCGAATTCTGCACACCACCCAGCCGATTTTTATTTTTCCTTTGGCCAGGAGTTGTGTAGCATCTTTCTCCGTTACTTCGAGTATGGCCAGCCTTTGCCCTCAGCGATTCTCTGGAGAAAGCTTTACTTTTAATACAGTTATTCCAGGGAACTCTTTTTGAATGGCTTCTTCGAACTCAGCCGGATCGGCGATGCAGTCCAGGTCCCTTACTTCCAATGAAGCTCTTGGCTCCAAGGTAGAGACGGTGGCTTTTGCCCCAAGGACGTCCTTTATTTTGTCGCGGAATATCGATTTATCGGAGGAGTCCGCTCCAAACTCGACGAGTAGCCCTCCGGACCTCGTCGATCGTAGAGTTTTAATAATCGTCCCTGTTTCCTCCGGCTTGACGTTCTTGCGGATATCGCGTAGAACGTCGGAATAGCTCCTTCCGTCGGTGGGCTTCACAAGAATGGCGTCCCCGAGGGCTCTTCGCTTTTTTCTTGCTGGTTTATCCACGGTCTTTGTCGTTGTTTGAACAGGCATTGTTTTTTGGCTAAGCCTATATTCGCGTTTTGCAGATTTTTTTATCCGCCTTAGATAACACGAGTTGGAAGGCGGCTTTTCTTTGTGGCGTTTCTTTTTCTGGCTCAACGTTCTCTTTACGCCTTTTCTCCTGTTCGCTCTCGAGAGGGCTAGCAGCAGTCCTCTTGATACTGGGAAGGAAAGGTTGGGTGACTTTAACGGGCACCGTTTGATCTGGATGTTCTTCTTCCAACTTTTTCCAGAGTCTCCTGTAGTGGCAAACCCGATCCAAGAGGTCTTCGAGCTCAAACACTCCATTTTTTACATCTTTACTGATTGTTTTTTGGTTTATGCACGCTCCTTGCATACGTTTGAGTATCGCATAACATTTTTTAGTCAACCGTTCTTCCTCGGAACGGTTCTCCGCGATAACCTCCTTAACAATCAGGTCTTTTTCGCCGACTTTCTCCTCCGGGGGCTTTCGTTCTATGGTCTGCGTTCCTCCTACTGAGGTCGATTCAGCAGTAGCAATCTTAAGAGTGAGGTGGTCGTAAACCTCCGGAGCCGCATTTACTACCGGCCCATCACTGCTCTTTCCGCTTGGGGCTGAATGAGACCGTGGTGGTGAACGCAAGGTTTTTCCACTACGGGAAAACACGCCAAGATAATCGTTATGGTTGTCAGAATCTCAGAGACGGCCCCTCAGAGCCGCTATCTCCGCTCGGATGTGTAGTCGCCTTAATGATCCCATGGTTATCTATGCAAGCAGGGAGGCCATGCGCGGGTTGGCACCAGCCCTTATGGAATAGGGTGCTCAGAACCAGATCAGCGCTAATCGAGAGTACGACTCAACCGAACCTACACCACCAACTCAATGGTGCGAGCTTCGAACGTACTCTGAGAACTGCCAAGTTTTATTGGAACGGAGATGGCGCGATATTAGCCTGGAGCCGTTCGCGCACGGGTTTCAACCCGGTGGTACCGCGCAGAAAGCGACTAGGTCCAGAATATCATGGCCGCCAGCCCACATGCGTCAAATAAAGTCGAGAGTCAAATCATAGTCCGGGTTCGGTGCTGTGTTCTCATTAGTCGCCTCTTACGACAAGTTGGGTTTGTGTGGATGTATTCTAGCCTCCCCCATCCACAGGGGTAGCTTCTGGTTCCATTTAGATGTTACACACCACACTTTTAATACAAGGATATTAAAATAAATCTTCCACATTGATTGATTTCAAAATCTAGTGAATATGATTTCGTTAACTAGCCACTTCGTTAACTAGAGTTGACTGTACCCTTTTTTCGTTCATGATGTTTTTGCTTACAATCCCGATACTCTTGCACCAATATACGCAAATAAATTGCACAAATTACACCGAAATGCTTCAAAAAGTGATTGAAAATGCGATAAAAAGGCCGATATGTGTATTACTATGATGAAGGACACTTGCCAGAAATTATTTTCGAAAAGTGACAAAGCAAATTGTAAAAGTTCGAATTCACCGAAAATATACAAATGCAAAGAATTTGTTGTATTTTATTCATATTTTGATAAAAAACGTTGGGTACCACAAAAGAATCATCCGGTATTTACACGGTGCTGAAAAGTATTAAATATTATTGCTTGGTTATTTAAGCAAGTGCAACGGTGATTAGAAAACAATCGTACTTCTTATAAGAAACAACAGTTTCTAATCCGCGAACTAGTTAAGCATGCAACCTAGACGGTCGCGTTCACGACATTGAACCAAATAAATGTCGAAAATGCACTTTAGTGGGTAGAGAGCACTTTCAGTATGTGGAATTAAATTTGAAGTCGAATGCAATCGCATATTACTCACGTTTAACTGGAAATTGATTGAAAGTGAGTTTCGGAAAAGATATTACCACAAGTTTTTTATTGTTAAGTTTTTTTTATAAAGATATTTGTCGAAATCGTAGCAAATGGTTTGGGAAAATTAATTTCTTTTGAATTAATTCTTCCTTTCCTGAGATCCTGAGATCTTTTCTGAAAGAATAATCAATATTTTAGCGGACTAGACATTGAAAGAAACTTAGTAGCCACTCGATTTCTTTTGATTGAATTTCTCCTTGAAATGCGGATGAAGGAGACGCAGATGCAATTAGCATTTATCTCCCTTAATAAGCAGTTGCAAGTCTACGTTTCCAATTGCCATAACAAGTACTTGCAATAAGTAACAACTGCAGAGCATATTGTTCGCCTTTGATCGAGGCTGCTTGATCGAGAGCATATCCCATACATTCACACGTAAGTTTACCCAGCAAACACACAAACATTACGCGAATTTGCTCGACAAAAGTTTCCATGTTGCAATCTCATATTAGAGTTGCTAACATGCTTGCCCGGAATATGTTGCGCGATGGTAACGCGTCAGGTAAAGCTTCCAAGGTAACGTATTTTATTTCGTTCGCAGGTGCAGGGTGAGCTTCAGTTGCAGTCTTGGGTAAAAAAAACCAATTGAACTAGTTATAAGAAGTTATCTGGCCTGGAGATCAAATATATTATCTTCCGGGCGCCTCTGTATCTGCCAATCACCTTTATGTGGAATTAATTTGCATTTGAGGTTGAAACGGGATTCCATATATGAATAAGATGCATATGTTATGTGTATATGGTCCAAGGAACTCAGTAATTATTATGTTGGTCCGTTTAGTTACTTGCAATCATCCAGTCAACAGCAAGGATGTTATGCACTCATATTTGTGAATACAACTCTTGGTGATGGATTTATGTATTATTAATTTCGCGCATAACAGCTACCAAATCGAAGTGCTGTATGCACCTCACAGATTTTTTCTTGTAGCGAAAAAGTATGCGGAATAAATGTGTTAACGATATCCAGGAAGAGACGTTGAAAAAGACAAGACAAGACTAGTACCGTACTCTCGACGATTTCTTTGATACTTTGATGTATGATGATGGTCCAGCACGTTTTTTTAAATATAAATTGAATTTTTTTTCAAACTATATATTTTTCAGGCTATATAAATTGATAAAAACCCACTGGCATTCCTTGTCGTCTACTTTCATATTTAATATGAAAGTCATTCAATATGTCTTTCGAAAAACTAAATGGGAAAACTAATGACTGTGCGTAACTTTTTTCTTGATTTCTAATATTCGCTTATTATAACTGTCAGCTTTTCCAAATGTACCCAAGCAGCCGATAAGCCAACTACTCTAAGGACCTGGGCCACAAACCAGCTTGCATAATGTTTTTTCTACTCAAAATCCTAGAGCACTTAGCACTAGGTTGGAGATAGGAAACAGAGACGAAGGTGCGAAAAGATGTGCATTAATATTCTTCCAAATTTTGTTTTCATATACCTCAATATAACTCAAAATTACTATGGCACCGGAAAAAAATATTTTTAGATACATTTTGGATTAGAAAGCCAGTCATCGTCATATTGCCACTCACCTATGTTGTTTAATTTCTAAGCTCTCTGTCTTGCAAAGCTCACTTTATTTACTAAATGTCGTATTCGTATCTCTTTTTCGCTGGTTCCCCTCCGACAATGCTTTTTAATTTTTATACTGTGGTAGTTACTAACCTGCGCTGAAACTCTGATGCTTAAATGTATACAAGAATAATTTTAAAAATCAAAAAAAAAATCAGTGTGATAATATAAGTGAGACATTGTGTCTTAAAACAAAAACTGTGATCGTTCGGTCTTCATCAGCGATCTTCATCAATCGCTGATGTAGACCGAACGATCACGGTCGAAAATCGATTCCGCAAGGTACATTAAAAAAACATAAAATTAGAGGAATGTTTCTTTATTTCTATCACAAAAACTTTTTATGAAGATGGAAGCAATTACAAATATAGATTTATCTTCGTCTGTCTCTAAAAGGACTAAGCCATGATCTTTATCCTTATCTCAACTAAACGAGGACGATTCTACAAAAGAAGAAGAGCAGAATCGGCGTCAGACTCTAAAAGGCATTGCTAAATGACCCAGCGGTATGTTGTTCGAAAAGAATATCTTTAAAAATTATACATGATACGGAAGCTATGGATCAGAGTTGAAAAATGCTGAATCCTGCTGAAGTGAAGAAATCTATACTTTACATACAAGGATATGGTTGGATTTACTATAATAATAGTTCTAGTAACATTATCTATGCTTATTATTATCTATATATTATTAACTTAAAAATGAAGTACAACAACATTTCTTAATTATTTTAATTTGTATAGTAGCAGTTTATATTTTAAATTTTTGTAGTTTTCAGAAAACACAAACTAATCCCGCCTGATTTCATTAGTAGGAAATGATCGTAACTATATAAAATTTCCACGATAATACGGATATGCAGACACGTAACTTTTCCAAAGTGGGTTTCCGATGAAGAGCACTTCCTTCTTATCGGGCTTTCGGAGAGTCACGAAGACAGTAAATTTGATACTTCTATGTTATTAACATACGAATTATGTCGAAACTCGTGATATCGTTGCTCTTTTCATAAAAATTACTCCTGACTAATATCTTTTCGACGACATTAATTGCTGGTACGATTGCTGCACTTATCCAAAGCCCCAACGCTGCAGCCTACTAAGTAATTTGAATTGAATGTATGGGACAAAGATTGGTGTGTAATTTCGTAGTGGTCGGAATCTGCAAGATTGATGGCTGATGAAACAAACCTGTCTGCATCAATCACATACATATGAGGAACAACCTGGAATGTTCATGGTACCAAGTCGGATGCCGTTTTTGCAAGCCGACCAACTTCTTGCTTCTTGCATTCAATTTCAATCTTTTTCGAAGGAGCATTTATCGTGAAAGTCCAAACGTGCTTGCAATTGTATTTGGTACTGCGTTAGCACTACCCCGCAGTTATTATTCATTTGAGCATTTCTGCACTCGCACAATCAAAACAAATTGAAAAGTAGAAAAGATAGTCGCGGTTGCAGTTGAAAGATACTCAACAAGGTTGTTTGAGACTTTAGTTGGAGTATTGTTAGCACGAGCAGTTGTTAATGTGCCCGGCCGTATATTGTGATTGGAGGTGATTATGCAACGGAGTCTTAGAAGGAGAGGTGCTTGACCCAGGTGCGAAAAAGCTCCTCATATGTTATGTGACATTCATTAGATACAGCTGGTGAGAAGACCAACTGCATACTGGCGTATCTTTTGGTGATTGTTGAATCATCAACGGCAACCATTAAAGGCAAAAACAATGCCTGTGAGAGTTTTGATAATGATGATGGCGATCATGATGCTGAGGTCAAATTTGAAATTAATTGTTTTTCGGCTTATTAGAGGCTGAACATCTGAATTTGGGTTAAGTATCGCAAAGTGTATGAAGCCAGCACTAAAGTCGAGGAAAACAAAAGAACTGATCATTCGGAGCAAGTACGAGAACAGTACTTAAAATTTTGTTCACGGTTTCAGCTCGCTTTTTCGAGATCATCGCGCAATAAACTGAAAACTACTGCTCAAATGAGTTTGTTATCAGTTCCATCGCCATCACGTTCCAGATGGTTGAAGCACTAAACGAAAACAGCTTCCCAGAAAGAATTAGCTGCAGTCCTCACTTTTTTCAATAGTGTCTCAAAAATACAACTTTCAAAGAGAAGTCTTTCCAGTCAAACCAGTTCAACTTCTTAGAATAATCTTCTCTGATTCAGTGTCTTATAATCAATTCACAAGTTTAAAAAGATACAAATAAACTTGTGAATTTTTTGTTTATATGATTTCGCGATTCTTGTTAAATCATCTGCAGACATCAATTCCAGCTTACTCGCGATCAGATGACCGCTGCTTGTCTGAAGATGCGATTTTATTCAATTTTATTAAATAATCACAGAGCACACATGTCGAAAGTTGAATTGAATTAGATTAGCGGATGGAATGAAAATTAACTAAGGCATGATTCTGTTAAAATATCCACACTGCGAGCTGAAAATTATTCTATTAGAAACAATAAATATAATTAGATCATTTATTGGGAGGAGTGAAATGTAATCGCTTTAGACGAGCTTGCTGGAAGTATTTTTATCTTTTCATCTTTTTATCTTTTATCTTTATCAAATGACCACATTGATAGTTTTCTTCAAAGGGATAACATCTGATTAAGATTAGACACTAGCAAAAACTATGGAACATTATTCGAAACCTTTCAGGTGCATATTCTAAAGGAGCTCCTGAGGGTTAGAATGTAAAAACAGCAACTTCCAGAACTTTTAACGATTTTAACCACACTTTTTCAAAGGCGAAATCTGTGCTATTTTAATCATAAATGATTATGAGAATGAAAATTGTCATTTTCAACGAAAACGCGAACAATCTAGCAGGGACCGATTCGTTTATTTATTTAATTTTTCGACCGATATTTTTTATTTAATTTTAAATATTTTATATTCTTCAAATTGCTTAGTTTACTTAGTTTTGTTCAAATTACTCACCTATAATAATTATATCGTGCAGTAGGATGGTTAATATAAGTAGAATGTTAACATAAACGAACACTGTTTTTTGCTTATTATTACATGTAAGTAATTAGTTTTTATTGTTATTTATGTAAGTAATTCGTTTTTATTGTTATTTGTGTATAGAAATGTGAAAGAAAAATTAAGAGAATTCTTTACAAAAAATAATTGTCCAACGTTGTTTTTTCAGGATGCTCTGAACAGCTGCCCTTCCTTTTATTTCGTCCAGGGTCTGAATTTCATTGTCATTTGCGCCATTTTCTTGGCACGATTGCTGTAATTTTGAAACTACAAATACAACTTCGCTTGTTTTAATCGGCTCCAAAATCGTGTCCCCAGAGACAATTCAGCCTTCATTCACATCTTCATTTACCTAATTTTTCAACTGTACTATATTTAGTATTTTGATCGATATCAAGATTGATATCGGAGCAAGATCTTGGATATCAATGGATATGAAAAATGAAAATTATTAGCAAGTTATGTTTTGCTGTAAATGTTCAAAGCATACAGTTGAGGAAATGAAATTATACTTTCATAATACTTTATTTGCTTAAAGGATGCTAACACATCCCTAGAATTGAAATCAAAAAGGTACAAATACTAATATACTTCAGAAAATTTTTGAGAATCAATTTTCTGAAGCAACTCCAATGCTCGAAAAACGTAAAATTTGCTAGCTTTATACTATATAGTAATTAATATACACTGTATAGGGCACGTTCCTTCGTAAACGACGCTAGGAGAGCTTCTGTTTACTCGATCGACTACACGCTGTATTTGAGGTTAAAGTACTATAGTAAATCGTTCAATGCAGTCGTGTGGTCCATCGCGCCGAAACATGTGTCGAGCGGCAAGACGGTGCTCGATATCGCGACGGATATCGCAGTTATCTTATTTAATGATGGACTGTCGGGCCTTCTCCCCATCTACGACTCATTAGGATTGATTGCAGGACCTAATTTTTACCATTTCTGTTTAGAAACAGACGCCGAGCGAATAAAGGCTGCTGAGCGCTCAATTTCCGACGTTGTAAAAGAGGCGAGACGCGGCCTTTTAGCATCAAGAAAGGACGAGGAGGAGAAATCCACGGTCTTGGAAGGCCAACTGTATGGTGCTGGGATAGCAGAGTAAAGGTATAAAAATTTGTATATAGTAAAATTTTGAAAATTCACAACTTTATAAGGTTTTGAAACTTTAAACGCGTTTGTCTCGAAAGTGTATTTTTGAAATTTTCCGGAAACGAAACTCTTTCAGTTTTCATCCGATTGACTTGCCGTTATAACTGTAGCTTCTTGATATGATTATCTAGCGAAGTACACACGATTTTAGCGATTGGTTTTATTTAAAAAAAAACTTATACACAATTGAAGTCATTTTTTTGGGTCGAAAATACAATTTTTTTGTTAAATGGTCGCCTCAGTTACAGAAGACTCGTGAGAAAATGCTCTTCATATTTTTCACTATTCACAGTGTCAAGATGCGACTACTTTTCATGTCCCCATGCCGAATTCAACTTTAGATATGTATATTATGAGAATGTGTGTTAAAAAACAGAAAACTGTTTATTTCTCGTTACTCCATTTCTTATAGCATACCCAACAGGGCAAAAGTTTTTGAATATATTTGATTTATATTTTTATTATTTATTAATATTTTTGTTTAGATTATAGCATAAAAAAATTGGGTAGTTCGTATAAGTGAAAGGTCGCTCAATATAACAAGGCATTATATGCTGTCTGAATGAATATAAAGGCATGTGAATATAAGTGCGTGTTAATATAAGTGGTTATCTTCTGTATTTATAAATAATAAAAATAAGTTATGTTTAATATTGTGTTCCGAAATATTTATTTACGAAAACTGACTCGATATGACGTCGCATCGGGTTGACAATTTTTTGATATTTTCTGACAAGAGACTTCCGCATTCTCTGTACTTATCCATGATTCCTCCATGTTCGCATAGCGCAACTTGGAAACTCTGCCCACATTTCAACTTAGATTTTACGATGATTCCATACCTACTTGACCGGGCTTAGGTGACTAGGACTAGCAATTCAGAATTATTATACATAAAATTTAAATTGGAACAAAAGGATATATGGCCATGCTAATTTGTTCAATTATCAATTAAATTCTCAGGATAATGTCACTCAGATGTCTTCAACTTTATCGGGCTGGGTGCTGCAACCAATATTTTTTTTGTTTGGAGGTGAAGGCTATTTACGCCCTGCGTGTCGGACTCCCCCGCTACCGGACTACCGACTAAACACCTCCCCTGTCACACCGAGAACCTAGCCTGGAACTATTTGTCACATTACTTCGGACTAGGCCTCATTAATCATCACTTAGCGGTGCCCTCACGCTAAGGGAAATCTCTCTTTCTCCACGGATGGATAGCAAGGAATTTCGATTAGAGAGAATTGCGTTACAAAGATGTCCCCTCTCTCGCCAAGCGATCCATCATGCCCTTCTTTATAATAAGTACTGTCCGTACGTAATGCGACACACAGTTCCAATTGTCCTTTGATTGCATCCTTTTCCCCGTTACATTTTCTGGGAAAATTACGCCAATTTTCTCCGAGAGATGCGAACGGAGTCTTGTGAATTTATTACACGTAAAGAAGGTATGGCAGGCGTCATCCGTCATCCCGGGGAAGAACACGCAAGTTGGGGATGGTGTCTTTCCCATCTTATACAGGTAAGACTGAAAATACCCATGGCCATTGAGTAGTTGCGTCAGATAATAATCAGTCTCACCATGCATTCTGTAGAACCACGGCCCCAAGTCACTTATCAGCCGTGCGGTCCACCTGCCTCGCGTTTCGTTTTCCCATGTTTGCTGCCACAAAGTTAGGGTTCTTCTCTGTTCCTCTCGGCTGAACCGTTTCTCTCGCCGACTCGCCCCTACATAAGTATACGCGTTTCCGTTCGTCTGCAAGTAACTTAATAGGAACCAGCCTCGAGATTACCAAAACTGCAGGTTCAGAGACAGTGCGGTATGCAGCCGCTATTCGCAAAGCTCCTTGCCTCTGCACCTGTGCCAGACGCCTACGGTGCAACCAAATTTTGCATGAGATATTTGCAAATTCACAAATCGTTTCAGGTTTGTGTTCGATCAAAAATTTCGAATACCATCGTCGAAGAGTCTAAGTCTTAAGCAACCAGTTGACATTGTCGTTTCTTTAAATAACCCGTCCCAGGAATTACCCTTGCAAATTGTCGTTTGCCTGGCAACATGTTTGAAAAAATGCACAAACTAAAACAAACCTGCGATCGCACGTTATCCTCAAATTTCATGCTAAATACGATGCTTAGTCAAAGTCTAAGAATTTTGTAACGTTATTTTTTCACTAAACCATTAAGTAAGATGAGAAGGTGATGAAAGATGAGGTGATCTGGAAAGCTGATTTTGCTTTAAAGCGCCATATGCAAAATTTCAAAGTAAATCACTATGTGTAGGTTAGTAGGTGTAGGTGTAGGTATTCTTGCGCCAGTTGCACCTTAAAACCCTTGAAATAAAAATCGTTACACAAAATTCCTCACGCGTGATTTTCTGGTCTTAATTTTTAGAAAAACCGAGTTCCTTCAAAATGTGCGGAACTGAGGGTTTTGGATATTCCTTCAACTTTTGGTCTCATATTTTAAGGAATTTAATTATGTGATTATATATATATCAGCCCGATACGCAGATTGCCGATGCTCAGAATTTGATTTATTTGCAATCGAACTGGTTGTCTTAAACTTTTCAATGAAGAACTTAATCCAGTGCTCGATTAATTTAAAGGTTATTTTTTAAGACGTACAGAATATTAGAATGCATAATGAACGATTAGTGTGGTTTCAATGCCATAAAATGGACAGATGACTGTATCTAATTTTCAGTTTGATATGATGTTGGTCATATGCTCGCCTGGACTGGCGCGGAGGAATTCCAAACGAAGATACAATTTTCGACTGCTCTAACCAATAATTGGAGCCATATCTCGCCAATAGAGTGGTGAATGTACGAATGCGTAGATACCGGCGTAGATGAATGATATGAGGTATTCTCACAAAACAAGTCCAGCGGTGTTAAATTGCAAGATCTTGCACGCCAGCCCACAACAAGAAATTATGTGCTCATCAAATGCTTCTTACAAGGAGTCGATGTTTGCAAAAGCTGCAGGGCAGGTTGCGCTAATCTGTGGAAATTAGAAAACCCCTGCATTACCGCGAGTCAATTCAGGAACACGAAAGTCATTGATCGTGCCCATATAGCGGTCACCATTGACTTTACTGTTATTCCCAGCAGTATTTGGAAGATATATGTGTATTCCACCGGCCCATAAAGCACACGAATGAGTGACTTGTTCCTAAGGTAACGGTGTTTGGACAACCACCTGCGAATGCTTTTCCATCCAAATGAAACAGCGCAGCCAATTAACGAGAAATGAGCTTGATCGCTAAACAAAATTTTTTTATGAAATTCAGGATCAGCTCCAATTTTTTCTTAGGTCCATACACGGAATCTACGCCGTGCTCGGTACCGGTAAAAGTCAGTTTTGTAAGCTCCAAAACAAGATTCCTCTGCAAAATCTTCCATAATGTGAATGGGTACAGATTTAATTGTTGAGCAGGATGTCGAATGGACTCAGTTGGGTCTTCATCAGATGCTATGGTATAGTTTCTCAAACGCAAATGTTTATTCGAAATAAATCTACACAATTTGCAGAGGTTGTTTGGTGTCAACCTGTTTATGTTAAAATGGCAAAGAAAACGAACCATAACACACATGATGGATGTAAAATCACAGGTAGCATTGAAAAGTGTTGCTAACTCAAAGTTCTATACCGCTAAACAACACGCTTTACTATACACTTCTTCCAATCCACGAAACTACCGGCGAGCTGAAAATTGATTTTGATAATAAAGTCTAATAATTATCTATCGTTATTGAACTGCAGCCTTTCTACTATTACTTGCATAAAAGTATTGAGGATAATAATAAAAAAATTTGACTTTTTGGTCAGTATTACTGTTGAAAGTTGTAACATATCTATTGATAAATTCTTTAGATATTAAAAAACTTATTATTGTTTCAGAGCATCTTGTTCGAAACGCAATATGATTCGTATGATTTCTTTCACGATGATATTTCGCTTTTTTAATCGTGCTACCATGAGAAAAAATGGGTCACTACCACGACAAAAAAGCAACCCAAAATTCATATTATTAGCTCCATATTTAATTGTGAATTCCTTACATTGTTGATTGTACGGTCAAACGCAAGGATGTGCAGAGTGTTTTCTGTCATTTTTGAAGAGATTAGTTTTCGTCCCATCTCCCTACAGTATATTCCTGCATTGTTTTCCTCGCAGAAAGAGGTCTTTGAGGGAATTATGTAATTAAGGGAACTCATCACGTATTTTCGATGTATCCTCTTCAAACATGGAAACTTTCTAGTTTTTGTGGAGACCATTTTTTTGGGAGAGTTGATGTTAACAAATTAAATATTCAATATCCAATATTTAATTATAACCAAACATACCGTTCGGTTGTGGGATTCTGGCAGGGATATTGAATTGAATGGGAAGCGTTGATATCGTATTATTTGATATCAACTTATGAAAAAAAGTTTCGAAAGGTTTTCAAAGCTCTTGCTCCTGTTGTTTCTACAAATTCAAACTTTTGGTTTCATCCTTGATTATAATACACTTTACTTTTTTTCGAAATACGGAACATAAGAAATAATTGATTCTGTCAATGATGCAGATGGCGATGAGATTAGTTAAAATTAGTTTAAATTCCTAAGCTAAGAAAACAGGGCCCACACGCGAAGATGACTTTGTTGAACTCAAGAGGTCAACAAGCAACAAAAAATTAGTGGAGGACTGTCTACTCTTCTTCAGGAACGAACTTCAGTTCGTAATTCTTTGCATGTTGTGGGAGCGGCAGTCTACGCCCTGCGTGTGGGACTCCGAGACGCGCAATGCTTCTGGACTACCCGCTAAACACCTCCAACACTCCAACACAACACCACACTAGAAATAGACGAAGAATATGAGCTTGTTCAGCTAATAAACAAATCCGGTTCACTGCTAACAGAAATTAATCGACGAATCGAGACTGCATGGAGTGCTTTCGGGAGAATATATTCAAGTCTAAAATGATGATGTACTTGAAAAAGAAATCCTTCGTCTAATGTACTCTACCAGTCCTGCTATACGGTAGTGAAAAATGGACGCTGATAACAAGGATAACGAGAAAACTCCAGGTTTCCCAAAGAGACATGGAAATATGCATGCTGGGCATTACACGAAGGGATTGCAAGTGACTATCGTGGATATGAGAAAGGACCCAAGTAACAGATGTGATAAATAGAGTGAAATCCTTGAAATAGCGATGGGTCGGTCACTTGGCAAAAATGACGGATGGCAGATGGACCACAAGTATAACGCAGTGGTACCCAAGAGGTATCAAACAACCGAGAGGACATCCAAAGATTCCATGGGACTATGACAAAGAAAATAGCAGGCACATCCTGGATGAGAATAGCTGAAACCAGTCAGACTTGGAAAGCAATGAGGAGTCGATATGTAAGGGAGGCTGCACCATAACTTCGAAATATGGTTGAACAAGCTGAATGTGATGATTTTTAAACAATTTTCCTTTCAATAGCCATTTTGCATTCTTTACGCTCACAGTTAGCACTGGGAATAAATGCACAAAGCTCGTGAAATTGCGCCTTTATTGTCTTTGCATAATTTCCACATAGCCAGGTTAAGGTCAGTTACAAACAATTCTTATCTAAACGTTTGAACGTAAACTAAGCAAAGCTTTTTTTATTTCAGTAATAATTATAATTGATGTGCAGTATATTATGACTACTAACCCACAAACGCTATGAAGATAGGCGCCTACTTGCCGAAGCATTTATTTCTAGCAATTCATACATACCCATGTGCATAAATTAAAATTTTCTAGTTCTTATCTTAATTATTTAGTGATCTCTGCTTCTTATGGTATTAGCGAATCAGGCACATGATAGAATATTGATTGGTTGAAGTCGGTTGGCATCCTTAAAGCCCTACGTAATAACATTTTTGTGTTCCAATCTGGCCCACCCTACTTGAGTCTACAGTAATCTATGACCTAATTTCCTTTAATATTAATATTAATTTCGCTCATAGTCCTCAAAACGCATTCGACAGGCTTTTCTGACATGAGGAAGTAATCTATTGGCAAAGTTCTAATGACGATAATTTTACGTTACAGATTAAAAATACGCAACAGTTTTTCATGAGATTTTTGTTATTTACAAAGATTGCGCATTTTATTCGTAAGCGTGGCGCGTGCGTTGCTTGTTTTTTTTTTCATTGTTGCTGTTTAATAAATGAAAAGAATAGTATTTACGTGATTTTTTGGTAAATTCTATAATAAAACGTAGATTGCTTTACATGTAAGTGTGAAGAAGTCATAAGTTCAGTCTGTGGCTGGGCAGAAAACTTTTATGAAAAGATTCATCATAATTCTGCGCACTAAGGACGAAATGATATTGGCTCTTAATTGCTGTAAAGATTTACTTAATAGTTATGACTGGGGTCATGCGAGTTAAAAGTGTGAACAGACGAATTATTTATATCTGATTAGGTTACCAAAATTATGAACTGTGGTATGGAGATATTGTGATTAATTATTAGAGTTGCGACGATGGCATTGACTCGTGGAACGCGAATACTAGTCATGAATAAAAGAATGATGAAATATGGCTAAAGAGTTACAGCTCAGTTAACACAATTATCTATGCATTTCAATTCTGTTTGCCATAACTAGAGCAGATAGATAGACAAAACATTTTTGTCAGTATACACTCGCATGGTTCGTCTGATAAAAAACTCACATATAGTTTGCATAGTAATGTGCAGTATGCTAAGAGTAAACACTGAAGAATTATAGTATGATGGCATGAATTAAGAGACTAGGGGATAGGCGGAGAGATAAGATTTCAAGTTTCGAATTTTTCACTTTCCTTCTGATAGTTCATTTACCTCCTACCTCCTACACTATCTGCGAGTTGCAAATGTCCTGTACAGGAGTTACACACATAGTCGTATTTCGGTAACTTTGGGGCAATTTTGGAAAGTCTTTATTCATTGAAGAAAGACATTAGAAGAAAGACAATTTATAAAATTTGCATCATCAGTTTGTGAAAAATCGAATTGTATATCATTAAAAATGATGCGCGGTCATCGGTGAGGACATTCTAAGTCTCCATAATAGGATAATAAAGAAATTGATACCAAATGATTTATTTTTCAATATGCCTCATTACTCCAGTAAAATACAGGACACTCACATAACACTACAATAAGGAAGCAAGAGGAAGAACAAAAACTCCGGTCTCCGGTTCCTAGGCTTTGCGGTGCAAAAAGATTGGTGCGCCGCCAAAAATTAGCAGGAGTTAGGATAAAACAGTAAACTCAAAGGTTCCGTGCTGTGACAACCAAGAGAATACTGATGTTCTTTCTCGCAAAAGCGATGGATTATCCCAGTTGAAGGATCGTTAGCGTCGGAACAAGTATTAAAAACCAGGAGGTAAGCCCAGTAGCAAACCAACCTCCACTCTATGACATCTAATGCCGGTCAACTCTGCTAATAGGAGGATGTTCAAAGACGTCCTGTTTGAAATCAAGGAAGAGGTAAAATTTGATGACACTCAAACTTTTATGTCACACTTGGGTTGTTCGAATATGCAGTTCAACAAGCTTTGACTCATTCCATGACACTGCTCAAAAGTTCTCGGGAGTAAGTAATTATTTTTTTTTTGGTTGGGAGGTGAAGGCTATTTACGCCCTGAGTGTCGGACTCCCAGTAGCACACAGCAACTGAACTACCGACTAAACACCTCCCCAGTCACACCGAGAACCTAGCCTAGAACTGTTTGTCACATTACATCGGACTGGGCCTCTTACATCTCGCCTACCGGCACCTTCGGATTGGAGAGATCACTCCCTCAGCAGGGATGGACAGAAAGGAGAGGGATTACTGAGAGAGTGAGCTCTCTTCCCTCTGCGCCGACAGGCGATCGACGATGTCCTTTTTCATAGTGAGAACCGCCCGAGCGTAGTGCGACACACAGTTCCATTTGTTTTTAGACACCAGCATCTTCTCCACCAGGGCATAGCGTAAACACAAACAGCGCTCACACTCCGAACAAACGACCGATCTAACGGTATTTGAAAAATTCTGGAGAATTGCATTGGTGTTCGTAAAAATGTTTATTTTTCTCTATTTTGTCTATCTGTTTACATTGTACTTGTAAACAAAACGAGCAAAAAATTAATATTTTTACTAACACTCATACAATTCTGCAAAATCCGTTAGATTGGTCGATGGTCGGAGTGTTATCGCTGTTTGTTCTTACGCTATGACCAGGGTATCTGGAGAGATCTCCCCTATTCTCTCCCTGAGATGTACACGTTGTCTCACCCACCGTTCGCATGTGAAGAAGGTGTGGCAAGCATCATCCGCAATCCCCGGGCAAAACAGTCAGTCAGGGGACCGTGACTTTCCCATTTAGTATGGTTTAGAGAATAAGTAATGGTTACGTTACTTCTACCAATGATCAAACTGGTAATTAGCATTCAAATGAGACCTAGATGAGATTAACCCCTGAATATAATATAAGACAGTTGATGGCCATATTGAATTTAAATAATAAGGAAGCCAAATGAACTGGCAGCTAGGGCAAGATAATAGTTTCCGTTATCTGGAGTACACCGCTAAAAGCAAATTCTCTTCGCTAAAGATTCTGATAGGTATTTCTTGCGTTGTAAAAGCTGAGCGTAAAAAAAAGGAATGAACGGTAGGGGCGCGTTTTAATTTCTACGATCTGTTCAGATCATCAAGAAATTCGCAGAAATCATCAATCAATCAGATGATCTGAATCATATTCGAGGGACAACGATGTATCGGGTCTAAAGCATGACCAAACTAAAGATGAAACACCGTTAAAAAATAGACATGGCTTTAATTTAACATAAATCCGTGCAAGTTCGCAAGGATATGAAACACAACTTATTTGTTGGTAAACAGCTTCAAGACTAACCTCCAGCATGGTACACTGATCAATTAAATATTTGTGACATCAGATAGCGGAGCCGATACTTATTGAACCGCCCTCGGGCAGTAGAGATATCATAAAGTCACGGTATAAAATCGATGTACGCCTGCAATCCTGAAGACATAGATAACCTCAGGATTGCATGCGTACATCGACTTCATACCATGACTTTATCAAATTATGATATTCTCTACTGTACGAGGGTGGCTCAATAAGTGCCCGTGTTTAACGACAGAGGGCGTTCCTGAGAGAAGTTAGTATTATCATCGTATGTTGCCATCTATCAAGCGACGATACAACAAATTTCAGACTGATTGATAGGTTACTTTAGATTGAGCAGCCATTCGAGTAAAACGTGTTTTTCGTGATTTTCGCTAAGATGGAATAAGAGTAATTCGTTCGGTAATTCGCTTTTTGTTTTTGGATGGCTAAAAATACGAGAAGACGAAAGCAAAGTTGGATGCTGTTTATGGAGACTTTTAGCCATCCATGACCACAATAAGATATTGATTAAAACAATTTAAATGTGGGCGAACATCTGTTTTGATGAGGAGAGAGCAGGACACCAGCGGACGAGGTTACCGAGGAAATTATCAAAAAGTCTACGACATGATTCTCGCTGATCGACGAACGAAGTTGCGCGAAGCAGCAGAGACCGTAGGTGTGCCGACCGGAACGTCAATTGATATTTTACATGATAAGCTGGTGATGAAAAAATGGTCGGCCAGATGGGTGCCACGATTGTTCACGATGGCCAACAAGCGGATGTGGCTGTTATCTTCGAAGCAGTGTGTGGACCAATTTAAACAAGATCCGAAGGGGGTTTTGCGACGAGTTGTCACCGGATTCATCATTGCACATCAAAAACTAAGCAACAATCTAAACAATGGATTTCTGCCGGTGAATCTGCTCCAAAGGAGGTGAAGACGGTCCCATCGGCCAGAAAGGTCATGGCGACGATTTTTTGAGATGTGCTCGGCGTTATCCTCATGGATTTTTTAAGAAAAAGGAAGAATGATCACAAGACAACGACACAGTGAGTTTTTGGATTACTTCGACAAAAAATTGAAGGAGACTCGGCCGCATTTGGCGAAAAAAAGTGCTGTTCCACCATGATAACGCATCAGCAAAATTCATCCGGAGTTTTCGCCGCGTTATGAATTGAAAATGAAATGCGTTATGAATTGCCGCGGCACCCCCAGTATTCACCCGATCTGACTCCTTGCGACTTATCTTGTTGCCAAACATGAAATAAGACTCGCAGGAAAAAAATTTAACTCAAACAAGGAAGCCAACGCCGAGACAGACGCGTATTTCGGAGAGTTCGACAAATCCAATTTTTTGGAGGGGTTAAAAAAATGACAGGAACGTTGGGAGAAGTGTATCTTTCTAAAAGAGGACTTTATTGAAAAATAAAAGAAAAAGATTTTTTGAAAAAAAAAAAAAAATGTGTCTCCATTTCTAACACGGGTAGTTCTTGAACTACCGTCGTATACCTGTGACCAAATCAACCAATAACTTTTTTGTGAGCTGAACTCGCCTTTTGAGAGATAACAAGATCTTGTGCATAGGAGGTTATATTTGGACAAGGAACATTCATTTAATGTTGAAGGAATTGAATGGATTATAACTCAGACTGAGGCTAGGTAAACGAGTACTAGAGATGAGAGACAGATCCATGTTTAACAAATGAGACAGATTACTTCTTATGGCTTAGGCTCTAAGGGCACCATCTAGTACATGACAATTACTTCGGAGTCCATACTCTCATAGATAGATAATTGTAGATAATTGTAGAGAATACTTGAGATTTTCATCTGCATTTTTGGGTATTCAAGAGAGCTGAACACTAAGACTTTCGCCATTATGTGGGCGGTTGCATCATGTGGATGTGGAAGAGGACGGATAGTTATCAGGTGGCCGAAGAAAATTTTGTTGATTCCTTGTAATTAACTAATTTTAAGAAATTAATTGTCTGCTCACGGAACGAACATCACAGTTTGGCTCATCACCGAGTGCTACAAGACTAGCTGCTGAAGACATGGCTTATTCCATATTATGTCCATATTAAGACATGGCTAATTCCACCATATCTACTGATAGTTCATCTATGCTCCCTTGCAGAGCCTGATACGGCAAGCCTTCGGTGTATTGCCAATCAAATGAAATGCGTGAACAACGAGGTATTATCATTTCCTGCGGGAAGCTCAATCATATACAGAATGGCAGTCTACACAATAGAAATAAGGCCCGCGATTGATAGGACTTCGTTAGACGTGAACAGGGACACATGGAGTTTTAGCAATAAGTGAATTGTGTGGAAGCCCGACCCCATACACAAGTGAAAAATATTTACAAGATGACGCGCACTCTCTTCCTGTCACATCACTTCCGTTTCCAACCTGAGACATAAAAATCAGTAGCAGTCCATCATTTCGTGAAACGAACTGCAACTTCTAGAATCTTTCCATTTAATTGAAAAATATTTCAGGACGACACATCTCTACCCATATTGTGCAATGGGTCTATTTTATTTTCCTTGCAGAGCCATTAATTTCGCCTGTTAAGTATGCCAAATATGGTCGGGAAAGTTTTCGAAAAACGTCTAAAGGGAACAATCACTGCCGATATTTGCTGTGTGCTGTGTATTCTGTTTTAGTGGTTTTATATACAGAAGACGTTAGTGATATCTTATAAAAAACAATGTACACAGGCAGCGCATTGGGCTTGTCGGAAAAGTGATAGAGCTTTATACGGGGAATCTAATCGGAAAGACGTGGAAATCATCAGACAATCGGAATCAGGTGGTACATTACACTGGGTCTGTCCTTACAAACAACAAAGAGGGTTGTCATGAAAATTTTTCCTTAAAACTTATTTTTAGTTTTCCTGAAGGCATTGAGGGTTCAGTGGTCCTTATTTTCCGTCTTTTCTTTCTTTCTGGCTGCGGATGTGACTCTTGTGATCTGAAGGCATCATAAGAGGAATAATAAAAAGGGCTAGTCCTTTGTCATGTGCTAGCCAGACAAGCTTCACAGGTGACAAAAGATACACAGGTGAAAAAGAAGTATTCAATTGGTACCTCAATTTTATCAGGTAATTGGGAGTTTGACCGATACACAAAAGTAGAAACCATTTACCATTTACCATTACCATTTTTTTTTGTCTAGAGACATTCAGAGTAACTAGCAGGACGACCCGTCGTGTGGAAATACTGTGTGACTTCGCACGTTGGACTGCACTCACTACTTCTCCGATTGCATCGATGGTGGAGCGGCCTACTCTGAAACCATACTGCCGTGGAGATAGGTCCCCGGCAGTACGAATCACGTCAGCGAGTCTTGCGTTGATAAGTTTTTCAAAAACTTTTCCGGCCGTGTCAAGCATACACAGTATGCGGCTGCCAACTCGAGATTCCCTTTCCCTTTAACCCTTAAGTACTGAGCACAAGACTCGCCGCCTTCCTGCACACTGGGAACAACATGCGGAGCAGCAGGTCAGGGGAAAAGTGAAAGACCATTTGTAGCACCTCAGCTGGAATCCCATCTGGTCCTGGAGCCTTTCTGACCTTCATAGACAAGACGGCTTTCTCCGATTCCATCTTCGTGAAAAATGGGATTTCTATTGGTGTTTCATAGGGAACGGTTTCAACGATGGCGCGATGGATAGATTTCCAATGAACCCACTAAAGTTTTGAGATTAAAAAAAAAAACAATAAAGGACATAATGAAGAAATCGATGAGTTCCGTTTTGAGATCAAAAATTGTAAAATTATGTGAAATTTGCATTTAGCACGTATAATATTTCTAATATTAGTCTGGGGATTTTCGAGTTAGCTTTGATTATTCAGAATGTTCAAAAATCTTCCCACATTGAACGTGAATTCAAATTTAACACCTCAATTGGCTCAACCACAGTTCTATTAAGTTGGTCTATTTTTGCACCAAATTAGCGTATGCATTGGAAGCGCGAAGCATGCATGCATATGTTTTGCCAGTGTGTACATGTATGTTATTATATAAGGTCAGTGGTGTAAAATGTTTGGTGTGAGCTATGATAAGAATTTTTCTGAAGGATTCGCGGCGAATCGGCTAATCCTGCAAGTCTCGTGGATCTGAGCTGATTAGAAATGCAAAATCAGATTCTATACAAAGTATTCACCCACAAGAATTTATTGCGCTGCTAATCCCGAGGTGAGCATATTTTTATCCTTATTTACAATTCTCTGTTTTGGCATAGTGTCAGCATATCGAACCCCTAGGAACTTGTCCTCTGTCTGGTGTGCAGAAATTTTGTCCGATGACCCGAGATAATTCCGGTGAGGGGGTTTCTTGTCTTTTTAGGAGCCACTCTCGTTTCCATTTGTTCTTTGTAGTATTGTAGTATATTTGTTAAGTATTCCAAGTATTGTTTACCGCTTAGAAGTATTTCATCAATTTAAACCATTTGAAAATGGCGAAAGAATTGCGCTCGGTTGCGGTCTAAAATTAGAGCCGTCCAACGTTAGGTGTCACGTTTGCGGATAATTCGCGCTTGTATACAAACACATAGTCCCACCATATGTTGGTTTTGGGTTTGTTTGACAACATGACTATATAATTAGAACGATTTATTGAACAAGTTGAGTTTTGCGACGGCATTTAGTGCCACTATGTGAATCATTTATCCCATAAAGATCGCGCAATTTACAACATTGATTGCATCTTTTGTATCTTTGTCGTAGCTACTAGCGGCGGATAGGCAGATAGATACACGAGTACGTACTTTAGATAGATAGTCGGTCGTAGGTAGTTGGTGCTGAAGAAGTACTACCAAGCGACATCCCCGTGAACTAGTGGATTCGATCAAACAAGACGTATTCTCAATTTCACAGAATTCAACCACTTCCACCGTGGATCGGGCAATTTTCCTCTTTCATAAAGCGCGAGTGTACTTGCTCGGCGGTGCTTACTTATTGTTAATATACGTATGTACGGTTACGATAGTGGTTTCAGCCGAGTTTCTTAAGACGTAGTCACCGATTTTGCGACCAGTGTGGCAACGGAGCTTTGGTGGGAATACCTCAGCTGAGCTGGGATCAAACTTGACTTGAACGTTGGTCTGGTCGGTCGTCTTTTGTTGTTGGTGCGAGTTCGGTGTGAGAAGCTTAGCAAGCAATAAAAACACTTCAGCGTATCTGTTATACAAGCAGCAGATAAGTGAAAAAGATACTCGGAAAATTGTCACTGGCTGCGCGACAAAACAAAAGAAGTGAAACCTCGACGCAACGCCCGAGAGACAATTGTTGTGGTGTGTCTTGCAAACAAACGATCAGTGCAAAAATGGCCTTTTTCCGCAAATGGAAGCTTTACACCAAGCACAAAAGTAAGTTTTGCCCAACCTTGCAGCCAAATCGTGTCTAATGGCCACGTATGATCATTAAGAAGTGCTCCAAGAAGCGTTTGCTAGTGTACTTGATCGCCATTATCATGTCCACCATCATTATCATCACTGATTTGATTATTATTCTCTTTGTACACGGGCACTTGGTTCTACTGAAGCTTTTTGTTTTTGTTGTTGTTTTTGTTGCTTCCCTGAATCCAGCTACGAGATATAATTATGCATGCTAGCGGATAGCAATTGTACTTTTTCTGCATGAATTATTAGAAATAATGGCGAGAAACCTGTTGTGCTGGTGTGTGCTTGGTACGGACCGTTCAAGACAGACAGAGATAAAATTAATGGAAGAAAATGAAAATGGTGGATGCGAGATGAATGTGGTGAACATGTACGGGTTCGTCCAAGAGATTTTATTAAGGACGGGCTCAGGCGGTGCAACGTCACGATTTAATCGGTTTTCGTCGATACGTTTAATTTGAGTGGTGAATCTTTAATATGGTACTTGCCCGTCGATTGTAGATAGTTAGAAGGTAGCAGTTAAGATGCACACGGGGAATTTTCATGCTCGGGTGCTGAACTTTTCCATGCAAATAACACACGTTAACCAGTCGTACCTGTACTTTTCCAATCGGCTCAATGAGAAGAAAATAAAATAAAGTCATTTCACGTAATGCTGGGCGTAGTGTAAATGTGAAAAGTTCAAGATATGCATGCTAGTTATATTTCTACTTAATTCAGCGTAACGTTGCACTAGCGCATTCGTTCATGCAGGGAATGTTAAAATCGGTTATAAAAATAATCGCGTCTAACACGGCTGCTGGAAAAGTCAGTGGGTTCGCTGGTTCTACTTAATCTCCTTAATAATCACTTACAAGCTCCTGCTATTTGGATGGTGACATCATTGGAGATTGTTGTACTCTATTGAGGTTTTGAAGTTGAAGGACGACAGAATACATTCTGAATAAATTAACTTCCTGTGATATTATTTTTTCTCCTTCTTCTTCTTCTTTTTCTATGTATGGTATTCTGTTTACAGTGTGAAAAAGTTAAAAAAGTTAAATAACTTTCAAGTTGAATGGAAATAGAATGGACTTTAGACAGAGAGACTTTTGTTGAATTGAATATTCGATTTGAATGGAGAAACGACCCACTTGTGTAAGGCCAAGAGATATTTACGTTGTTGGGATTATGAAAATGTTTGTTTTATTTGCAAACAGGTTATGATTGAATGGATAGGAAAAAAAGGATGAATCATCTTATGTTTTAAAATTGTATGAATTGGTATTTATGATAAAAATTTAGACTGCTGGCTTAATAAATGGCACTGATTTTGATAAATTTTAAGTATACGAATTTGCATACCACCGGTAGCTCATCGGCCTTAATATATAATAACAGTTGTTTATTTTAATTTTTCGCAAATTTATGCAATACCAGAGGAAGAATCCTCTGGTGTTTTGCATTTTTCTAAGTACAATAAATAAATCCATACCTATATATATTTGTCTACACTTTTGTGTGCCTTGCAAGGACTATGCACTGAGAGCGAATTGCGATGGTAGTTTCTTTATCTTGCATACGAATTTAAGGCAGTTGGAGTAGCCTTTAAGACCGAATAAGTGCAGTATTGAGACTTGCGAACAAGCTTAGAATAGCACTTCCCACTTCATGGTGCTGGGTGTGTTGTACTCTGTTTCGTAGCCAACCATAGCTGGAAAGTTTAGACAGAAATACCAAACTAGTCAATACTAGTTTACTAAGAAGTAGATTGCAACAAGTTAAATTGCAAATATTTAATCCAATTTCGACTTCTTTTATGCTGATATTTGCGTATAAGTTCTGAATTTTTCGGGGGTTTTCGTTGTACAGCCTTGCCTTTCGACACCCCCGTAACAACAATTAACCACATGATGGCAAAGGTATGTTTCTCGTTGTAGTCCTGACTGTGTATGACGTGGTACAATCCTTTTGAAAATGTTGTCATTCACTTATTAATACACCTCAGTATTGACAGTCGGTCGTTGATTGAAAAATAATGCCGAATTTATCTCTGGAGTGTAAAATTGCTCACCTTATAATAAATTCTTTGACAGTGTTAATGTTTTTAATGCGATTCTACCAGGCGCGCAAGTTTAAAATGTGCCTTTTTTCATGAAAATACGCAATTATTTAAGGACAATGGCCAAACATTTATTATTCGAAGTATTGGCCCTCGTTTTTTGCACATTGTATCTATCTCTCAGGCAATTTATGGATACCTTTCCAAAAGAAAGCTTCAACTATCATTAACATCCATTCATCGAGCTATTTTTGTACATCCTCGAAAGTCTTGAAGTGTTGTTCAGCCAGTGCGTGTCACATCAATGAGAAGAGACAATCAGAAGGCGCCAGGTCTGGTGAATACGGCGGGTGAGGTAGGATTTCCTAACCATGCGAGGAAATCGTTTCTCTGACCACTTTGGCTGAATATGCAGAAGGGTTGTCATGCAGCCGAATGACTTTGCCGTGCCTTCGAGCCCATTCAGAGCGTTTTTCGATCAACGCTTGGTTTAAATTGATCATTTATTATCGGTAGGGGACGGTATTCACTGTTTCGCCGGGTTTGAACAGCTCGTGGTACACTTCTCCCTTTTGATCCCACCACACACACACAGTATGTCTTCCTCTCAACACGGTTCGGACTTGCACTCAATGTTGATGGTTGTCCTGGCGTTACCCATGATTTGTTACGTTTGGGATTCTCAAAATACATACATGAATTTTCATCGCCAGTTACAACCCAATGCAAAAAAACCTTTTCTTTCGTGGCGTAAATGCAGCTTTTCGCAAACAGTTTTTTCGTCTTTGCATCTGTCGTTCAGTCAGTTTGTTTGGAACCCATTTTCCAACCTTTTGAATCTTTCCCATGGCATTGATTTCATTCAATTTTCATTCAATTTCACATTCAATTGCTCCGCCATCATTTGTTGTGTTTGTGTATCGTCTTTGTCCAATAATGCTTGCAATTCGTTGCACAAGTCTTGACGGTTGGAAATCGCCGTAAGTCTCTACAAGAATTTCCGAAGAATTATTTTCCGATGCCTTTTTCTTTTGATTGAACAAGAAAATCATTACATGCCGCAAATGTTCTTTACTTAGCTCGAAATTCAACATGTTTAACATAAAAAAGAAGTATGCCACTAACTCGTAAACGGCTAAACGAATATGACGTTCTGTAGCAGGCAGTCTTACCAAAAAAATGTCGCTTTGGGTTTGGCAGGTTACTTTAATAGGTTTCATGTGCCATCTCTTGATGACAAAATAACATTTGAAACTTGCACACTTGGTATGTGGTAGTTGATGTATCATAACGCATATTGGGTGTATTCATGTATGAAAATTAAAACTTTCATATGAAAATGTTCTTGAAGCTTTGAACGAAAATTTCACAATCGTGTGATGTGTTCGAATGCGTTCCAGCACTATTCTTCCCAAGGTTTCGCTGAAGGATTTGGACCATAATTTAAACACTGAATATCGCAATAAATAAAGAATAACACGCATTTATTTATAGCACTTTAAACATTGTTCAACTGCAAATAATGGGTGCGCTACCGACCATAGAATTAAAATTGATTGACGTATCCGCAGGTTGAGCGCATCGCACGATTTCACTGCAACTTTCCTTACTTCACTGATTTTTGAGCAATTTTTATTTTAAACTTGAAATTTCCGATCGATAACTTTCTTTATAAACAAGGATGTTCTATTTGTTTAGTATTTTTTCTGAGGTAAAAATGATAAGTTCGGTGCTATATGAATGCTAAGCTTGTTTAAAAATGGTGCGCTTCCGTTTCGCTACACATTTTTTCGGTATTCACTCTTCCTTCGCATAGAAATGGAAGTGATAGGTTTGTCTATAAGCAAGGAAGACACTAATCACCAGTAAAACAATACAGTACTAGCATAAACGTTCAAGTTGGTCCGTCCGCTTTTGTCTGACTTACTGCTCAGGATGTTTAACGTTTTCCTGCTTGAAGGCTAATCTCTTCCGAGACCGGACTAGATTGAGATTGTTCCTAAAGAAAATTGCTCTATAAAAAAATCAAGTGTTTGAGGCAACGGAGTTGGCGACTGCAGGATTGGTACCGATTCCTTATTCTCAATGTAAACTCACATAAAAATGACGAAGAAGAAGCACATATGTATTGGCTTGCAATAGTCCAGGATCTATTGGAAGCGCCGCTAATGGATCGAGCAGCTTGTCACGTTTATGAAGCCGTGATTCAATCCAAAGCGTGGTATTACTGCTTTCTGTTTCTTTCAGCTGCACCTCTTTGTTTTCAGCCTTTTCTGCACACAATTCGTAACTAAAAATCTTCCGATATCAAATCCCAATGATATGTGTCAAACTCATGTTTCGTGTTAGAGGTAGAACAACATTGCCACTTCCATGAACAAAGAGCAGAGGTCTCTTTGCATGAATCGAGGGGCGGTTTAGTTCACAAATGGCACCATAGGCTATAAAATTGGGCCAGAAGCACCAATAAAGCAGAGCTATTTTGATTGTCTGAAGTGACCCTTTTTAAGGATAGTCCTTATTCTCTCTGTGATAGTCCTTCTTCCCTCTGCTCTTTTTTGTAGAAAAGTCATCATAGCGGAAGTATTGTGCTGCTGAGAATATGACAATCCAAAATGAAAAGGCTGCATCCGCCTGCCCGAATCAAATCAAATAGAATGGAGATATTAAAGTGTCGAAAACAAAGCAGGAGTAGATTATTGCTATGGGTCTATTGCAAGGCACGATAAACTAGCTTTAAAAAGTATTAATTGTTTTAAAAACTGGGATTGAAATATTTAAAATTACACAATCGTTTGGAGTGTAATGGTACTTCAGTTCTTCAGAGCTTCAGTTCTTTCAAATTCAGAAATCCTCCACATCCAAGATTCTGATTTTGATCTGAATATTATTGAAATATGCCAAATGAGTGGATCCAATCAATGATAATTCCGATCTACAGAAATGTATAAAAAAGCTACAGTGTGAAAACTTTAGAGGCATACCACTACTTTGTACGGCGTACAAAATATTTTCTAGGATCTTAGAAAATGAAATCAGATCATACTCCAACACTATTATTGGGGAGTATCAAGTAAGGTTTAGTGACAAGTAAGGTAATTGAAAAATGCTGGAAGTTAAGCCAGGCGTATAATTGGAGCTAACCCAATGCATTGACGTTTGCCAGATTTTCGTTGACGTTAAGCGAGCATACGAGAATATTGATCGTAACAAATAATGTCTTGCTTTGGTATCCCAGCCCAAAATGACAATGACGTTGACGACCTCCTATGTCCACATCAATAACTGACTAACCGACATTTGACGCAAATACTCGACTAAGGCAGGGAGATGGGCTGGCCCCCTTGCTGATCAATTTGGCCCTGGAATATGGCATAAGAATGCTACCAGTCGATACAAGAGGCACACATTTATACAAGTCAAGCCAAATTTTAACCTATCCGGATGATATCAACATATTGTCGCGGTCGCTAATAACTGGCATATAACTGTTCCTGTAACTCGTCAACGAAGCAAAACTAGTAAAGCTACAAATCACTGGGAAGGAAATATACCTTAAATACCCAAAATATCACAGTCCGCGAACTCATTTTCGAAAATGCGGACGAATTTGTGAATCTAGGCACCAAAATAATGAGAAACGGCAATAATGCAATTTAGACCTAAATAAAATCTTTTGTTCAGTTCTGACGAGTATGAAGACCAGCTGCATACACACGAAAATAACGCTGCAAGAACACAAATCTGAAATAAAACCAATGCTTTGATACTGATGTCAAACATGGAATCTGACCCAAGTATCCGCAAATATATTGGACGCCATTGAGCGACGGGTCCTGAGGTAGTAGATAATGGGAGCGAAGCTAGACGGGAACCAATGGCGACTTCGATACAACCATGAGCTGTATGACATTTTTCAACAAGCCGGAGGTCTCAAAGATTGTAAGACTGTGGAAACTACAATGACCTGGCCATGTGAACCATATGGACGAACAATGGATACCCAAAAGTTATTCGTTGGGAGAACTTAATTTCGAAGAAACCGAGGAAATGCTGGTCTGACTCTGTTGATGAAGACAGTTAATCGCTGCTCGGATTTCAAAATTGGAGACGGCGGTGAATGGATGGAGACAGTAGGAGGCGCTTGCTGCAGGAAGCAAAGGCTCGAGAGGGACTGTAGTGATAAGGAGAAGATTATTGATAGATATCTAACTGACAGAAGACAGAATTTTTCTCAAGTCACTATGAAATATCCATAACAGTCGAAGTCAGGATTTTCAAAATGGATGACATGAACTGACAGATACTTCGAATAGAATACAATTTGTCAACTTTTAAATCGTATAAATGCCTCATCGGATCAAAAAGGTTTGGCAGACTATTAAATGTAGTAATTACGCAAAAGTTTTTAATATGTTTTGCTTTTACATAAAACTTTATGTCCGATTAATATGATGTGCTGGCTCCAAAGATCAACCTGTAGCAAAACATTTGTTTTAATGTCGATTTAAAATGGAAATGCGACATATATTGAAACGCACTCCTCGTTGACCTTGTTATATGAGAAACATGAGTATATACATAAGTTTCTTTCAAAGGGACATATACAACAGATAAGTCTAGAGATATAAAATCAGCTCGAAGTTTCAGGTTTCAGTGCATAATTTAATTTTTTCAGGTTTTGGAATAATTACTCATAATGTTAAAAAATCAATAAAAATACAATTATTAGTATGATACCCGAGACGTTTAGGTTAATAATTATTTAGTAACTTTCCGATAACTTCAGACTAATCAAACATTCAAATAGAATGCAATAACTCGTCTTATAACATTTATAAATAGATCAGCGGATGAAATCGACTGAATAAAGAATCAGAAGAAAGTTAGTGAGTTGTTACGCTTGAATTTTGCCATTTTTTTTATTCCTATTTCATAAATTGACCATTACACGTTTCAATTAAGAAAAACTGAGCATATTTGATTGAACAGCCTTGAAAGTTGCTGAACAGCTACCGGCTTAACTTTTCAACATCGAAATTCAAAGTCAATGATGGTTAGGTATTAATTTGAAATAAAGTTTCATATGTGCAACCTTCGCAATGCACTAACAATTTAACACGTAGATCTCTCGGTTTTTTTTCTCACATTTTTGCAATTATTCAAATTGTACTTCAGTGGATTGTTTCTTTTGTTGGAAGGAAATTTTGTAACAAAACATAAAAATTGTTCATTATCATTGAAAGACTTTTTTTAGCAATAAGTAAATCTTGCTAAAATATACCTATTTAAATGATAACAATGCATCTTGGTGAATAGATTGTGCATACTCTTGTCATGCAGTTGAGGAAGGCTGGTATGTCATCTCGCCGAAGTTTACAGAACGTTTCGAGGAGGAGATTTCTCGCTTGTTCAGTTTAAATCTCTATATATGTAAAATAGCAAAAAATTTATTGCTTATTTTTAATTATTTTCCCTCAGGAGCAATAGTAAAGTAACAACAATTTAAATATTATGAGAAATCAAAATAAAAATATGCAGGAGAAAAAAATCCGAGCTCATTAGCTCAGATTAGACCAATGCATTACTATCAGAAATAACATGTCTTCGGATTTGTTTTGGGAGCCAATTTTTTAATTTTAAATATAGCCAAAAAATTTATTAAATTGTAACAACATGAAATGATAAGCGATCGATTCACATGACTCAGACTTGAACGCTATAAATAAATGAAACATTGTTTCAAATCACTCAAAACTTTTCTAGAAGAAATTTAAACTTTCTCGTTGAAATGAATAAAATTTACTTTTACGTTAAAAATATATAAAATTCGAAAATTGACTCGATTACAATTTTGATTGAATGGGCCTAAATCACTTAATAGTAAAAGTGAAAATTCCATATTTTATTTAAAAACGAAAGTCATTTTTTTAATAATAAATTTAAATCTCAATTGAATCTTAATTTACTCTGTATGCTCCTTTCTTAAAGTGAAGTCATGAAGTCCTCCCAGAATCGAAATAATTTTGTCATAGTTTCTGCAAAATTAATTAACGCTTTACTCAGCTAATATTTTTTGGCATGCTCACATAACCTTGCATTATCATTGAACAATTATAACTCATTTGAATATAATGGGAATGAAATCCTTGAATTTCAGTCTATTTTATCATATACAAGATTTCAATGATATGAGGCAAAATAAAAAATTTTATTTAACGAATTTCCACTTGAAAACTGTTTCAGGTATTTTTCTCTTCCATGCCAATCTTAAGATTCAATTATGAGAAAATATAAGGTTTTGCATATTGACTGTCTATGGGCTTTAGAAAGCGTTTTTGAAGGTCTTTTATCTAATATAATGCTCAAGCTGATGCATTGTTGTTTTTCCAACCAGCTGAAGTTAAAAGCATTTAGGAAACCCAGAAAAATTACAACGCGAAACTACGTGTAGATTACTCTTTTTCGATTTCTTTTCGCAACTTTATGATTTAAAGTTTAAACCCACAAAAGAAGCTTCTTAGGAAATTTGTTGATACAAAGCAAAAGGACTATAGCTTCCAGACTATAGTCTGGAAGGAGCTAACGTCATAAAGAATCATGTAAAAGAAAAGTCAACCTGTTTCGTATCATCTAGATGTAAACCAAGCTATTTGAATACAAAGTGATTTACATCAAGGGGACCGGAAAGCTGTTTTGATTGCGTATTTCAAAGGAATGCAAAATTCCTTTTAAGGTTATTGTGATTTTTTCACTTCTAAATAAGTCTATACTGAATTTTTTTCCAATTTGAAATGGGCGGAATGGCCAGGCAAATACCAGAAGAGCATATCTGGCATTGTATGTTCTTTGAGTTTCACAACGGTAGTAACGCGTCAGGTGAGACCAAAAACACTTGTGATATGCATTGCATATTTGTGAATGCCAAAAATGGTTGTTCAAGTTTAAATCCATTCAATTTAATACTCGTTGACTCCTATTGACCATGAAGACTAATAACATTAAACAATGACATTCTAAGGGTAGAAGTGGAAGCAAATCTATGCCAGTCAATTGAGGAGCGGCCAGATATCCCGAACCAACCCTGCTCCATAACGTGCCCAAGACCTTGTCCTTCTCCTAACAGCTGATTTTAAAAATAGGCAAAGCAGGTGTTTGAGTAACCTATAATCTGTCCGAAGAGAACAAAACCAATTAATCCATCACATATAACTTTTTGCTTCAGCAGCACTATACTGAACCGGTACAGTACCGAGAGAATTAGTCCTTGGATTGATCATTGGTCGTCTTTGGACGATTTGATCATCGCGGACGAAAAATGAATCGCATGCGATAATTTACAACGAAAAAGGCAGTGGCTCTCTCGAAATGAATTATCAGTAAGTCCTGCGAAGACGGGCTTACCTCCCAAAATGACGTTTCTGTATGCGTTTAATTATTTTAATTATTTGAAAGAGCAACAGATAAGATTGAATTCGAAAAAAACCTCATTTAAACGTCCTCTTTGAAAAAATGCAGTCTTGACACTCAATTTTTCAATTCGAGTACACATCTATCAGGTTGTATACTTTCAAAATTTCGTTGGAGTTCCATCTAAGATCGCGATTCGTTTTGTGATTTGTTCTCATTAAGGCCGAAATACAATAGTGCGAGACTGCGATACGAGAGCGCGACGAGAGTCTCGCAGCAAATGTCAAGCAGTTTTGGTAACATGCATTTGTATGCGACATCGTACAATGATTGCGATGCGTCGATGCGAGGCGGGAAATATTCGGAAAATCGAAAATTCCTCGCAACGCGGTGCGTGACGTTTGTCAAATGCAATATGGCGCTTAAATGAAATTTGAAATTCAAACGCCTTAATTACTTTAAGTTAGTTAAGACTTTTATTTGCTAAACGAAGGAACATTCCAAATTCAAAACTTTAAAAAAATCAAAAACAATTTACAGCAAATGTCATTTAAAACGTCACCAATTTGACATTTGTCATATGAACATTAATGTTCCCCGCATCGCGTGCATTGTAAATTGAATGCGTTGCGGGACTCGGCCCTCGGATCGATGCATCGCAATCATTGTACGATGTCGCATACAAATGCATGTTACGAAAACTGCTTGACATTTGCCGCGAGACTCTCGTCGCGCTATCGTATCGCTATCTCGCACTATTGTATTTCGGCCTAGAATCGCATCGCCGTCACGCGGTATTGTATTTCGGCCTCTACTCAAAGATTTCAGGGGATTTCATGTCCCCCTTTCCCCGCACACAATACTCTAAAGATGTGGGTTTTTTTCTTTTACGTCAACACTCAACCCATATAATCAAAAATTTAATGCAATCGTGTGATCGGACTGATGATTGACCGTCAGTCAGTTTATTGAAAAGAGTGTGAGATATTAGTGAGATCTTATTACGAGAAATCCGTACAATGTGTGGTGACTAACGTCCAAATTGCATTTAAGTTTTTCTGCATCTGTTCGAACGTTCTGATGAAGATACCCTTTCAAGAGTCATGACAACTAGTGCAAAGGGATTCATTACTGCGTTATCCAGTCCAATAGAATCAAATTTGAAACAAGGTAATGCTCTCATTTTTCTTGATTGCAAGGGTGTTGTTCAATTCGAATAGGTCCTGTTTACTTTGTAGCATTTAGGGATGCTCCGCAGTAAACAAGATCTACTACATTGAAATTCTGTAATGAATGAGGAACATCATCCGCTCCGAAAGGCAAGGAATATAGAAGCTGGTAAATGATGATTCCTTCATGACTTGGCTGTGGTTAATGCAACCCTCAAAACTGAATTTTATCAATTTATCATTAGTATTCTTCTTATAAAGAAACGTAACATGCATGAAGATGCAGTATATTGATAGGCCTCGTTAATTTGAATTGCCAAAAGTGTTTGATAATATCGAACGTGCGACTTTGACACGAAATCTAAAATGGTCTTCAATTTCTAATGCACCCAAATTAATGGCTAGTGCTTGGAGAGCATAGTTTTTGGTCCAAAATCGGCAATAATCTCTTAGACATCGTAACAACTGCATCACCTCTTAAAATCCAAAAAGGAAAGCTACTAAATCATTGTTCTTATTCATAAAAACCTATGATACGACCGACATTGCTCTATGTTTTCCCATTTCTATCAGACAGTACTGACCAACAAAAAGCGGACTTTCAAACGAATCAAAGAGAGATCAAACGAATCAAAAGATTATTTCATATTTAATTGAGAGTATAGAAGTTTACATGTATGGACTGGAATATTGAAATTGTTCTATGGACTCGATAAAGCACTGTAGCTTTTTGACAGGGCAGATAGTCACCTCGGTGCTCAAGACATCTTGGGCAGAGTGGCTCGTGAAATTCATCCAAAAAAAGGAAAATTGTTGGTTAATATTTTTGATGATTTGATCTTATGGGGAATTGAATTGCAAATGCTGGTCCGGAATGATGAGTGTTTAAGGTGAGCATTTAAGATGCGCAACTGCTGGATCAACTGCTAGCACATTTTGTTAGAATCCTTGCATTTCTTTATGCTCCTGATATATTTGAATGTTTAAAATACAACTTCAGTATAAAAATACTGAACGAATTTGATTTCTAGATTTCTTCTCGATTTCTAGACAGAACTTAAACACCGAGGATCTTAGTTTCTAATTGAGAGGAAAAAATCCTTTAAGGGGAAAATCATAAATATTTATATCTCAGGGAGTTGTCTGAAGTACTTCTTACACTTTTGCATTGTAAACATGCCCTAATTAATAACTTTCTGACGGCAGTGGATCGCAATAGAAGTGGATTCTTATATCTAAGTGAAAAATATGTCTTGCGAAGCTGAAATTGATAATTCATTGATATTCAGTGTTGCCACAGTCTAATTTACAGCGTCAATTCTTCGTGGCATACCTTTTCTGCAAGCCTTGATAAATTCTTTTATCTCAGGCGCCCAACGCCGTGTTTTTTTTTTTTCATATTTTCAATCAACATCTGACGATTGGTGTTATTTTTTTTGTTAAACTAGTCTCTGACAAATATTTTCAATTGGATTCAAATTAGATGAATTCCTGGCAACGCTTCCCTGCCTGGTAGCATGCGAATATTTCTGTTAGCCTGTCAGTCAGCCTAAAGCCTGCATGTGTGTGTTAATGAATTCAATACAGGAATAAGGCGGCGCGGATAAACAAGATCATATATGAGCATGTTTTCCACTCATTCGAAAGTTTATGAATTTGACAAAAATATGTTTATGAAAGAATATTTTTCTACATGGTGGATGTCGCGCTTTGTCATGCTTATTTTCGACTTGACATTGCAGAGCGATTATTATCAAAAAAAAAAAAAAATATTCTAGGCCAATTATAATCCTAGAGGAGACACTTCACCGCTTCGGTTACGAGATAAGAATTTAAGTTATTTTCCGGAGCAGTTTCCACAATTGAGTAAAAAAAAAATCCTTCAAAAAGGTGTCATTTACATGCCAAACACAATATACGTAGTGATGTAATGTAAACCATACAAGATGCCCCGATACATGCTTCGAACCATATCACACCCTTCAAGGATATTAATTACAGGCACTTATTACAGACAAAATAACTCATTTTTAATGTATTAATGCATATGGCTTGTTCATTTTATTCCTTATGTTTTCTATTTTGTCGAGGAGCGTTTTTTTTTGCTTCATTCTTAATTGAAGAGGATATTTTTCAATATTTTGATCATTTTTATCATTTTTAAGGAATATGCTTTACAACAAATTAAATAAAATCGATATTTTCATTATTGTTATAAATACATTCATTAAAATTCAAATATTTTAGTTTTATGTTGTGATGACACCAGCACAATGTTGCATTCAGATTAAATAGTCTGCACATGCATGTTCCTTTATAATTAAATCGCAAGGGAAGGGGTTAAAGATGTTAATCTTATGATGGCTACAGAAGAAAGAAGTTATGTTTTGACTAAGAAATTATGATTTAACTTTGATTTGTGGTATATTATAGTTAATATCTTACTAGGAAGTCAATTTCAAACAGTTTTGATCGATAAATAAGAGAATTTTGATGTATTGCTTTCAATTATGTTGTTCTATGAGTCTTTGGTTTGTTTCC
Organism: Stratiomys singularior; assembly: GCA_954870665.1. NCBI lineage: Eukaryota > Metazoa > Arthropoda > Insecta > Diptera > Stratiomyidae > Stratiomys > Stratiomys singularior. The sequence continues at coordinate 35,749,565 of OX940879.1, forward strand.
CAAAAAATTTGATCCAACTTAGATAACTTGGGTATACTGAAAGGCTGGTCATCAATATGTAAATGAAACCCTAGATGAGCTCATATGTTCATCAATGAAGATTGGATTAATTTATTCCACATATTAGGTCAGCATTAGCATTGCAAAGGTCAATATTAGATTTGGCCACTTGATTTATATATTGGACACTCATATTACCTTAACTTATCAAATTGGTATCGAATAAATTTGATTCAACGTTTCAAAACGTTCTTTAGAATTATTGATTCCAGCAATTTTAAACGGCTTTCCAACTTTCCGACGAAATCAAAATTCTTGTATTACTTCTAGGAAAACAGTTGTAACGAATTTCACTTGTGACGTGAGTTACATAATAAATAATTAAAAAAAAACAAAACCTATTTGTGTTATTAGGAAACAATTCCAAAGTTTATTACTTTTACCGGTTTTATATTGTGCGTTTTTTCTCCTTCATATGTGAGATGCTCTGTTTATGCTTTCTATTGAACGTACATTCTTAGCACTACATTTTGTCCTACTTACTTTTACGACTTGTCTTACCACAACCAGGTACCAAGTACGGAAATTTCAAACTTAACAAATGTAAAAGTTTGATCAGCAGCATATATGTATATTGCCCATGTGCTCATGTGTGATAGTTACGATCTTTCATGCATGTAACTATGGTGGTTAGGGCTTAGCTCTTCATTTGTATGCTACCGGTGGAGTGCAATCGCTTTCTACAATATGCCAAGCACGCATAAAAGGGTGACCATATTCGCCCGTAACTTTGCACATTTTGCAATATGTAACTCTGATAAGCTCCGGATCGCAACCACTTCGTATGAGGCTGATGGGTGTTACATGTATGGTTTTTACAAGGTTAATTTAGTACGATTAGTAAAGCTGCGCAATTAAGAAATAACATATCTAAAAACGTATGTAGATTTCATTTTATTTCCACAGAACATCATTAAGAAAGCATTAACATATAAGTAGTTAATGGTCCGAGAGAGTTGCAATTGGAATGACGATTCTTTAATTATTCTTGAGTTATGACACGTGAACGTACCTAGATTTGCATATTTCTCTATGATCACGATCAATGACTTGATGATTGTTATTGACAACCAATAAAGTACTCAAGCTTGTATAATTATTTGTTTATTTCCATCCAGTTAATTAATCAGGACCATATTCTCAGCGTAGTGTCAATTAATCTGCGCTATTGATGCAGAAACCAGGCGCCCGTGAATTTCAAAGTAATCATAATACTGGAACTGTCATATATATATATATATATATATATATATGTATATATATATATAGGTATATATATGCACGACTAAGTAAAAAAATGCAGGATATTTTAACACTATTTAGTCGGGTCATTTTTTCCCGAATTCGCGGCCCAGAACGGGTGTTTTTTAAATTTTTGCGCCCAAATTAGACTTTCCGTAAAATATTCATATCTTACGTTCTATTTGACATTTTTCAATGAAACTTTTAGTGTTTTACTTTAAAAAGACTTTTCCATTTATGTACTTAGCAAAGTATGTTTATTATAATTTTCAATGTATAAAAATATTCTACTTTATTGCAAATCATAGAAGAAATACTATTCACAATCAAAATAATTTAATTCATCCAAAATTAAAGAGTATTTAGAAAATTTTAACACATTATATTGAAAAGAAACAATAACCTAATAGTGCTTCAATGTGTTGTAGCGTTCGAAAAACTTTCCTTTGTGCAGGAGTACATTGCAAAACTTGCACATATACCGCGTTTCACTCCGTAGTTTGTGAGCGGAACACACACGACAACGATTTATTTGCCGGTTCCAACAAAATGTTCCAATGTATGTTTCTTCATGTCTATAGACAGTCAACCTGGTGGATCCGATTTGCAAACCTTGCTCTTGGATGTCGATGGTACTGGTTCGGCTGGTTCATCTATCGAAATTTCATCTGTTACGCAATGAATCGCTATTTCCTTTAAAAAATTGTGATATTTTTTTTGTTTGTCGAATTAACGGAATTATACACTACAAATGAATTGAATAAGGCACTATTGATCAGATACATTGCCATTCTTTTAGTCCATTTAATAGTTTTTCGTAAGATTGAATAATATGCTAAGTACTGATCTGCCCGGTCTACGCCTTTTATGAATTGATTGTAATCGATCAGAGCATTCTGCTTTATAATTTTTTGTCTCGTCTTTCTGTCCGTGTTTTGACTCTCCTTCATCTCTGCAGAGTGAATTGTAGATATCAGATTTACAGTTTATTTTGATTGCCAAACTTGCAGCAATATATCTTTTTTCCTTCTGAAAGTTGTTTCACAATTTTTCAAAGAAACCGTTTTCAGACAGTCCGGAAGTCCTCTATTTTTTCGTATATTGCCGCAAATTCTTATTTTTTTCTTTAATAGTATCTCACTGTTTTGAACAATATTGTAATAATTATCCGTATACACATGATGCCACAAATCTGCATACGGTGATAGCAATGTCTACATGGTTTCTATTAATCGGTTTCCTTGACCGCAATAAACTTCAAAATTGCATATGCAGCCAGTGGTACTTTCACAAACCATTCGCACTATAGTAGAATCCCATATTTTATAATTTTTCCGGCATTGTAAACTCTAATGAATAGTCTCCCTCTCCATGGTAATATGCCTTCATCTAGAGATAATTGTTGAACAGGCTTGTAAGTTTCTTTGAATTTTCAAAGAAAGATATCCAATAGCGGTCTGACTTTGCATAGTCTATCAGAATTGTCTTGCACATTCTTATTATTATTGAAATGCCAGGTCCTTCAGATTTGACGGAATCTGTCTCTGCTCATCGTTTTCGAAAAAAAACGGTGTTTCTGTATACGGTTCAGTACTCCAATACTCATCCATAAATATTATCTTATAAGTCCTAAAAACTTATTCATTTCTTTAATGGTGATGTCTTTCCACTTAAGGGATTTCTTAGAGGTTTTGCACTTGTCCGTGTTTAGGTGATAATATCTATTCGACTCCTCCACAAGGAACGCAAATAAATTATCATCAATAAATAAATTCACGGCATCTACGACATTGTCAGGAACGTTTTGGATATTTATTTCCAGGGTAACTGCTCCAAAACCGGTGGATTGTCTCTCGATGAACATTCTTCGCTATCAGAACTAGATGATGAACTTGAAATTTTTCTTCGAGTAAACGTTGAAGGAATAGGAATAGTTTCATCTTCACTAGAATCGTAGTCGGATAAATTTTCTACGTCACTTTGGCAAGAACAATTGGAGAATTTGTCAGCAAACAATTCATCGTCACTCTCGTTTCGATTCATTTTCAGGGAAAGTAGATAATAACAACAAACTCACAAACTTACAAAAACCAAAAAAACTCAGAGACACGAAAGACGTCCGAACGAAAGCAGTATAAAGCAGTTACTGGAGAGACGAACGAAAATGCAAAAATAAAATTTTCTATTACGATTTTCAGGTACATCCGGTCATAAAATAATTTCAATATTCTGGCAGTCTATTTTTGTTATTATTATTATTTGTTCTGGCTCTGACTAATTTTATCGACAGGTAGTTAGAACGGGTACCACTGGCAATAGATAACGCACAACCCGCCACCCGTTTACACTTCCGTTTTTACAAGTTTCCCGCGCCTTACCGCTTAGCGCAACAAAACGAGTAAACTCGTCTCCCACGTTTTACTATAAAAAGGTTTATGACGAGTTTACTCGTCTCTCGCAAACAATGTGTTAAATGCGCGTTTATGCTGGTTGAAAATGATTAAGGAGCTCTGTATCTTAACTGTACTGAAGCAATCCTACCAATTTTTTCACGACGAAACACATTTTATAACTTTGTTTTGAAATCCGGCGATTTTTCCCTGAACTATATGTGAAAGATTTTCATCTAATCTATTTCAAAGCATTGTTTTGTGTGCTTTTATGTTATCCGCACTTCTATAATGCGCTTTTTTTATTTTCCGCCATTTCATGAGCTTGTGTAAATTGAACGACGGCTTCAATATCAAATTTCTCTATTAATTTGCATAAAATATAAATTTTTTTCTTGTTATTTCGAAAGAAAGAAACTTACATTGTCTTAAGATATTTCAGTTACCTCGGAAAACCTTTCACTTTTTTTTGAACGTACACTGTTGGCTGGTGAATATTCTTAGATGAAACAGTTTAAATCATTTCTAATGTGCTATTATTTAATTAAAATTTTAATCAGTATTTGTTCACCGCAAAGCTGCGGTAATAACATTTTCTTCGGTTTAGTAGAATAAGTAAAAGCGAAAAAAGATGAAAAGAAAAAGTTATGATTAGATTAAAATACTGTATACAAATTTCTTGTTAACAAGCAATTAATTCAGGTAGGTAAGATTTGATTCATGTTTCAAAATCACTTATAGTGAAATTTCTCTGCCTTCGTGAATCTTTTGAATTTTGTATGCTTGTATTTGAAGCTGTTGAACTATGCTTCCACTCATCACTTGAATGAAATTGAACTTTCAAATAAGTTATCAATAGTTTGGAGGACGGTAGCAATATATTTAATAAGTCAGCAGCTGATTATATAGTTGCCTGTACCTTACAATAAGATCCTCCTCTCAAAATAATATAAAAATATATCAAATCTCAAATCTAACAACGCCTTCGTTATGGTTAGAAAGTACTTCATAACCAAGCGAACCACTTGTATACTCTGAGGAACTGCTATGCACAGGCTCCTAATGTCAAAAGTGATATCCTTTGACCGGAGGTGAAAAAGCTAACTACGTTTACTACAATAATTAAAGAAATTACAAGTAATCTCTCTTTCAAAGATCACACCTTGCCTACTCCAGCGGGTGATACCGACTGGCAGCTGAAAAGCGTCAAGCTTGATCTCATAGTTCTCGGTTCAAATCTTAATATTTCCGATTAAACAAAAAAAAATTATTGTATTTGTGTCCCCAATAGTAGAGTATTTGTTAGTATTCCCATTTGAGTATCCCCAATAGTAAAGTGTTTATTTGGGCAAAGCTGGAACTTTCGCAGAAACCCTGATAGCTGACTTTAGGACGAACGTTTTTGATGGGTAAGGGGCTGCAAAAAGGAAGATCTACGAGAAAATTCACACCATCAGCAGGAAATCAAATAGACTTACAAAAGACCAGACAGCGAACGTAAAGGAGTTACTAACCAGGGCAGTGAAAAACCTTTTTAAAAATTTTTATCGACATAGTCAATATGATCTTTGATTTGCATAAGTATCCCAGTACGGAAGTCAGCCAAAATTATTGTTTGGGTCTTTATTTTTGATACCTTGAAATTGAAACGCAACTCATTTGTTATTATGGGGAAAATTTTAGATAGTGTGCTCCACACTCGACTCGAATAATAGTAATCCTATATTTAGAACGCTAGCTCTACAAAACTCCAACTAGACAGTGTGATCCAACACCAGAGAAGTTTTGTAGCAGTAGAGAAAGAAAGATGCAGTAAGATTTAGCTGCAGAAGGTGAACAATTCTCTTTATAATTGACAGGGGAAGTTTTTGAAAAAGCCAGATAGAAAATTACGAGGGAGCGTTTTTAAGCACGCGGAATGGAGGGTAAGAAGTTAGGGTAAAAACCCAGATCTTTCAATTAGCTTATGTATACCCTCCTAAAGACAGTTTCACCTTTGTCCCAAAAATAAGCTGAAACTTTCCTTTTCCTTTTCCTTTCTCTACGATCGAAGCTTAGTTTTCTCTGGTTATGGAGACGCCTTTATGTTTGTCATCTGAGAATAAGATTCCTTGTTAGCCCCAAATGGGCATGTTGTCATGATTCAGCTATCGAACTGGGACACATTAAACGTCTTGGGTGATGGTTGCCCTTTTTGTGCGACTGCATTGAGTTCTGTTTGGATTTATATTCAGAATGATAAACTCAAGTTTCGTCCATCCTTGTCTTCATTACAGAGGTCCGTAAACGCGTGGTGTTAACTCTGAGACGGCGTGATCATTCTCGGCACTCAAGTAACGCTGACTTAGCCATGCCAAGATGATTGTGAAGAATTTAAAAAATGATCGTATGTGATGCTCCCAACAAACTGCAAACTGTTTTTTTAAGTCTAGTATCTCTCGATATTAATTTTTTGACTTTTGAATTATTCCCGGAGTAGTGACATTGATTGACTGCCCGGGCCGTGGGACACCTTCCGTTGAGCTCCTGCCTTGTCTAAAGAGACTTTGTCACACACAAACCATGATTTTACCCGGGCAAGGGTCCTCGTTAAAGGATGCCATATTTTTCAGTATGATTTCAACAGTCTTTTCTTGTTTGGTAAATAACTGAATGACGGCTGAGTACCCTATTCTTTCCATAATTTCCTGAATTGTTGTTTTCTTGTTTCCTGAATAGATTGTGTGATCGACAGCAGTTTTAGGAATACTGATCCGATTAAGATAAAATTTACTATCCTGTCCGTGTAATCACTCCGTTGATTACATGTAGTAATGATGTACATCTCTATTCCACGAACTTGAAAACGTATCTTCGTATATTTTAAATGCATCAAATTCAAATTTCACTGCACTACATACACTTACTGTACAACAATACCTTAGACCGCGTTCGAATGAAGCCGCAGTTCTAGTATCGCCCATGTATCCCGTTTATAGAGATTATTCTCTCTCAAAATGCTTTTGCTACAACATAGTCACAGACAAATTCTGGGAAATGCAGTCAACTCAGGAAAATTTCGGCAAGCCACAAACAATTTTTTGTCGAGGAAAAAATCAAAAAGATTGGCAACAACCGTAATCACATGAAAACGAATAGACAAGTATTTAGGACTTATATTCGAAAGTAAGTTTTTGGACCGCCCACAAACATAGCCAACAAAACCCAGCTGAATAGTCTTGTGAGATGTATCGACATTAAATAAAAACAAAAAAAAACTTTGAATAGTAGACAGGAATATTGAAAACAAAACCTTTAATAACTAGCAGCCATAAAGGAATGTTGTATATTGAGTGCTCACAGAAAGGATTTAAGATGAGGAACTCAATAGCACCGACTCATATGAACCCGTACTCTCGGCAAGCTCCATAAAAGTAAAAACAGTTGACAAATATTAATACAACTCCGGTGTAATTATCTTCGTGGTCAATTCACAACATAATATTCTAAAAAAATCTTAATCCGGCCAAAGATATCTCTTCACTTGTATTTAACAATGCCTTAAATCTATGTCGTCATTGCTTCATCCATAAAAAGGCTCTTTGTGCTAGTAGCCGAAACAGAGCTTCAAGTTCAATTGGCTTAAAACAAACTGGATGATTTTTTTTTGGTTGGGAAGTGAAGGCTGTTGACACCCTGAGTTATGGGCTCCCAGCTGCGGAAGGCTACTAGATTACCCTTCAAACACCTCCTCTATTACACTGAGAACCCAGCCTGGAACTGTTTGTCAGATTACTTCGGGCTAGGCCTCTATTTCTTCGCCGATTAGCGCGTTCGATTAGAAGAGTCCGATTTTTAACCTGAGGGAACGGAAGGGGAAGAGGTTACTGTAAAAGCTACCTCTCTATCCTCTGCGTCAGCCATCGGTCCAAGATGCCTTTCTTCGTGAGAAGAACCGACCGAACGTAATATGCCACACTCTTCCATTTGTCAATTGATATCATTACATCCACCAACTTTTCTGGAGAGATTTCACCTTTGCTCTCGGAATGACCTACTATGGAAATTAAAAAAAATGAAACAGATAACTTTAGAGTTTTTGGGACAATTGGGACAAAAAATTCTGTTTGTTTCTATTATATGTCAACAGCAAAATAATCATGAGCATAATCATACCAAAATTCTTGCACTTTGATTTCAAATTGTTACAAAAACAAAATATTTTGGAATTTTTCTATAATTACAGCATTTCGAAATAGTCTAAAATTTATTATTCCGATGTTTATTAAAGCAAAAAAGTAAATATTCAACTTTGCTTATTTTCAGAACTCAGCGAAGATTGGGGTCTTGCCAAGAGTTTGAAGGATCTCTCCGAGCCGACCGATGTAGATGATGATTCCAGTGTTAGTGCCTCTTTCAATCTGAAATACTTAGGATGCACGCCAATTGGACCAGAAAAATCAAAGAATGCAACAGCCGAGGCGATTAAGACCGTCATATCATCCGCTAAGACTACGCGCCGAAAAGCTCAGCGCGTGAACGTGAATGTGTCGCCACGTGGAATAGAAATGTTGGACGCCTCAACCGGAACCCAAATGCTACGAGTATCTATTTACAAAATATCATATTGCTCCGCGGATGCAGCTCATGATCATGTCTTTGCCTTCATAGGATCACCCGAATTTGCCGCCCTCGGTGACGTCACGGAAGATATCACTCCAGCAGCGGCCGTCGCAGCAGCTACAGCTGCCGCAGCAGCAGCCGCTACCCCGAAGAAAATCGACGCGCCGGAAATGGCAACGAGCGAGGACCTCCACAAACTTACGTGCTACGTATTCCTATGTCCGAAACGTAGGATTGCTCATGACGTCACGCTAACGGTTGCCCGGTGCTTTGAAAATGCATATCAAATGTGGCGACACACGGTCGAGCGGAAGATGTTGACGGAACAACTTCAAAATCGTAGCAATAAGGATAATGAGGGGAGTGGCAAGGAGAAGAGTGGTGAGAGTGGGCAGGAGGAACCAATACGAGATTTGCTTATTGACTTCACTCCTGACATTCCGACCAATCTGCTTGACAATGATCATCGGCAGTACTTACAAAATACTTGGGTGGCTTTTGATGACGAGTCTAAGGACGTGGATCGATTCTGTAATGCGTCGTGGGAGCAACCGCTTGTGTGTTGAGCTGGTGCGCGTTAAGACAATCGCTTTTAGAAGATAAGTCCCTATGTGTAAGCCAAGTGATGTTAAATGTTTATGTGGATATTCTCAATCGCAAGTCACTCCGAAAGCTTTTTAGGGATCTTAGGGTGTTGACTGTTGACATATCAGACATTACATTCAATAATTCGTGATTTTTAGCGTAAAATGATACTTTTCCATAAAATTTCTATGTCCTCTTGAATAATGTTAAAATATTAGCCACAATATTAGCATTAAAATTCTTTTCAGAAATCGAATTTTATAAGGTAAAAGTAAAAAAAAATGTGTTGTGATGATTTGTTATGAAATTATGATTAAAATTGTTATTAACTCATTATAAACTAGTATTTTTCAAATAAAATACATTATGTTAAAATTAATTCTTGGTTTTTATTTGACGGGATGTGTTTAATTTTTCATTTCAGCAAATAGTATTGTCTGACATCCTTCTCTTTGGTGTGTATAGTTTACACCAAGTTGATGGCGCAAGCCCAATCTCCGGGCTTAGAAATTGCACGGATTTAAGGCCAATCTTCAAAGCACGCACTAACAGCTGTTGAAGAGCACTCGTCTCTGGTGTACTTGTTATGAATTTTAATGTTAGCCTTTTTTGTGGGGAAAATTTTCTACTCACAGATCAGCTTCCTGTTTTCAATGATGTTTCCTCCCATAAACTGAAGGTTTTGTGTCCTTTTATGAGTCAAAGAACCTGATCCATCGGATGGTTAAATGATTTGAAGCTCCGTCCACATGATGTAAAACAAAGGTCAGGGTTTATTCCTTTTATCAAAGCGAACCTACGATGATTCTAGTCTAGTCGAACCTAGGGCAACATCTAAAAGTGTTCCAGAAGAAAATCACTTCTTTTTCTGCTTCATTGCGAAGGAATTGAGTATTAATGAGTGCCTCGAGTGTTATTCCGCTGTACCAGGCCAATCATCCATTTGTGTTCGTCAATGGAAACTTTTAAAAATGATTTTTTTCAGTTTGGAAGCTTTTAAGACTCTTTCATCTTGGCCAAGAAAAATTCTCGGCTGTTTTGCTTGGAGTTATTCAAGTTCTTATTATAGTTTTTAAGTGTTTACAGATAAGCCAATAAAATTCCTATTGGTTGTTGCACTTTGTGTTTAAGCAATCTTGTTTAACTATTTCCCAGAAAACAATTTTTTGTAATTTTCAACGTGCTTGTTAAGAAATGTTTATCATCCTTTACGTTTAAGGTTACTTTATTTTTCATTTCTTCCTTCAGGCTTCAAAATTTAGGTCTAATGTAGGTTGGCTTTGTTGATATTCTGGAATCCCTTCAACGACAATGGTCAATATCCATTTTACAGGAATTGGGATCTTCGGCTGTTGGTTTGAGAGAACCATCAAATGATCGAGTTCTGCATTTGATGAGTTTGCACTTTGCGTTAAGGCTTAGACTAGATACTTTTTAGGACCATCGTAAGTGAGGATTTTCTCTTCGTTTCCTATTTTAAGGTTCATATCGACTTCAGAGGATAGTGTAAACAAATGTATGTCACTCATTTCTGTGCTTCAACAGATTGCAAACTGGCAATTAACGTCCACTAATTGATAACATTTTACTTGTTCTTTCGAGTTCATTCGAAAAGATTTCTTATGTCTTCAGTCGATGCTACTTTGTCGTACGTGATGTGAGATGAGTCAACCAACACGACACCATTCTTGAGCTAAACTTTGCGTCACTTATTATCATTGGGTATTGGAACAGAATAGAATTGGAATAATAATAGGTATTGTATTAAGGTCCGTTTTTATTTGACCAGCACAGCTTTTCTTATTTTCCTATTATGAACCTTTGAAGCTAAAGGTTGAGTCGTCTTGAATCGAATCGAAAGTCGTTGAATCGAAAGTCTTGAATCGTCTTCTCATTTTTGAACAATTGCGACGTCATACTTTCATCTTTCATCAGCGAGGGCCAATGGTGCCGAAACTGTTCAACTGTGTAGAATTATTGGTTCTTATCACCTTTAGCTTTTTCTAGAATACGCTCTGCCTCGGAAATGAGATGTTGTTATCGTTCAAAGCCCTAAACGAAGAGATGACACCCACTGAACTAGCGATGGGAAACACAAAGGTCTGGAATAGTTTGTTCTAGATTGTCTACAAATGAAATAAAACAAAAATGCAAATGACTGGTCACAGGCATATGGCAGAATTGAATTAACTAGCAATCACTTGGCAGTCTTCTTGTTTTATTTATAGAGACTGTATCATTGAAATTTTTTTCCCTACATACAGCCTACATAGAGTAAAAATGAGCCTATGCTGTAAATGCAGCATAGAGCATTGACAAATCTATGAAGTTAACTTAGGTTTTGCATGATTTTGAAAATATTTTCTGTACACAACGCCTCCACAGGTTCACACGAATTTTTCTTTGGAAATTTTAATTTCTTTAGCTTCAAAATGGAACGCTTAAAGTGGTTTGGGCTTTTCCTTCGCTCTACACCTCTGTGTACCACTGAAAAATGCGTTGTTCCTCATTTATCCGCTGCACCCCTTACTGAACTTTACACAACTTCAATACCTTGTGATCTGGTTGTACCTTATTCGCCATTGGCCTCCTTCGAGTTTTGTTTTTATACTTCATCTTAGCATTTTATTTTGTTTGTGGTAGGAAGGTGAAGGCTGTTTACGCCCTGAGTGTGGGACTCCCAGACGCAAAATGCTTTTGGACTACCCACTAAACACCTCCCCTGTCAACCTGAGAACCTAGCCTGGAACTGTTTGACATATTACTTCGGGCTAGGCTTCGTGTTCCTACGCCTAGAGGGGCCTTCTCATTATGGGTATCTCTTCTCTAACGGGAAGGGCGGGAGAGAAAGGAAGTGCTACAAAAGAGATCCAACCATCCCCGATGCCTCCCAGCGCTCCAATACAGCTTTTTTTAATGTTAGCACTGCCCGAGCATATTGCGCCACGCGATTCCAATTGTCAACTGTTTTCAGCATTACTCCGACGATCTTTTCCAGACAGAGCTCTCCAATTTCGCTGAGTGGGACCCCTCGCTGCTGGCTCCACTTTTTGCAGTAGAAGACTGTGTGACAGGCGTCATCCGGTTCCCCTGCACAAAACACACAGTTAGGAGACCGTGCTTTGTCAATTTTGTGCAGGTAGGACCGAAAACAACCGTGCCCGCTTAAGAGCTGGGTCAACTAGAAATCGGTCTCACCATGCACTCAACTGAACCACGGAATCAGGTCAGAGATCAGACGTGCAGTCCACCTTCCCATTGTCTCTTGCTCCCAGGACTGTTGTCAATCGCTGAGAGAGCGACGTCTCCCTTCCTTGGTGATCTCTTCTCTTCGATCTTCGTCTCTGCGAAAGTAAATACTTCTGCGCTCTCTCCCAAGGAGGGTGATGGGTATCACCCCTGCGACTATCAGCACTGCCGCCCCGGATACCGTTCGGTATGCGCATGCAATTCGCAATGTTCCTTGTCTCTGCGCCTGTGCCAACCGCTTCCGGTGTAACTCCTTGGTGAGAGCGTCGCCCCACAGTTCTGATCCGTAGAGTAGAAGCGACTGCACAACGCTCATTAAGAGCCGTCTCCTTGATGTGGTGGGCCCCCAATGTTGGCCATTAATTGGGTGAGTGCCGTCACACGCACTGCAGCCTTGTCAGCTACTGCCCTGAATCTTAGCATTAATGCTGTAATTTTGTTCGGCAATGTGTACCAAATAAAGAAATAGCATTTATGCTAAGATGCGTAAAGATACATTTCTACATCTTAAAATCGTACAGCATAATGGCATTGCCTCTTTGTTCTTCTGTATATGCAGTTGGTCCCAGCAATCGGTCAAACTGACACGAAAATCTTATGCGTGTGCGGTATTCGTCTATTCTCCAACTAAATAATTAGGGCTTTTGTAAATTTTTCGCCAATTAATATGAAATCGTGTACAATTTCTACTATTTTAACATTCAACATTATATTAGGTCGTTTCGGTTTTCCCTGTTTAAATCATATGCTTTGATTTAGCCTCGCTAACATGCAGCCCTGTCTGTTATGCCTTTCGGTACATTGCTTACAATATGTTAATATCGTCACCAAAGGCTACGATTTGGGTTGACTTATAGAGCATTGTATCATATGGAACCCATCCGTTACAGAAAGGTTCACATTTCTTAATGCCTTCCCGGTGAATGTTTCTAATGATCCAATAGTGCCGGGTGATCTCCCTGCATCAGTCCCGCTGTAGTGTCAAAGAGATCAGTCAGTTTGTTGTTCGAACTTCTGGGATTTGACAACTTGTGAGATTTGACAAGGGCATTAACGATGACTCATTAATGTCCTTTTCGTCGTCGTCGTCGTTGTAGCACTACAGCCCATTTCGGGCCTTGGCTTCCCGCAGGTGTCGCCTCCAGTTGTCTCGGTCCATCGACCGCGTCCTCCAATTTCGGAATCCGAGTAGCGTGCTGCTATCTTCGTCTACAGAGTCGGACCAGCGCTTTCTTGGCTTTCCCACTGGTCTGCGTCCCTCAGTTTTTCCGACAAATACCTTTCTAGGTATCCGACCTTCATTCATTCGCTGCACATGGCCAGCCCGTTGCAGCTTCCGCAGTTTTATCACAGTGGAGACTTCTGGCTCGTCAAAAAGTTCGTACAACTCATGGTTGTACCTAATTCGCCATTGTCCTCCTTCCTGCATTGCTCCCACGATTCGTCTTAGGACCCTCCTTTCGAAAGCGTTTAATATGTTTGCGGAAGCTTGAGTGTGGGTCCATGTCTCACATCCGTAGCACAACACAGGTCTTATCACAGATTTTTATACTTGCAGCTTTGTTTTCCTATGTATGAAGCTGGCCTTCAGAATACCCAAAACTGAGTAGAACGCTTTATAAGCGAGCTGAATTCTACGCTTTATTTCCGCCGTTTCATTACCATCCTTCACTAGCTTGGAGCCAAGATATGTAAATTCGTCCACATTTTCCAGGTTGAATTCGTTGATTGTTATGTTTTGCCGGTTGGGGGTGTTTCTCCTGGTTTGTATCATAACTTTTGTTTTGGACTCGTTGATTTGCAGCCCCAACTGCTTCGTTTTTTGGTCTAGTTTGAGCAGGAGTTCCTTGGCAGATGAAAAGGATCTTGACAGGATATTGATGTCATCCGCATAGGCTACAAGTTGGCTCGATTTGTATAGTAGTGTTCCTTTCGTATCCACAAGTAGTTTCCGTACGACGTATTCTAGAGCTAGGTTGAATAGCAGTGGAGCCAGTCCATCGCCCTGCTTCAATCCTACCTTTGTCTCAAAGGCATTAGTCAGCTGGTTATTGATTCTGACTTGTGCTGTTGTTGATGCCATTGTCATTCTTGTCAGGCGGACTAGCTTCGCTGGGATTCCAAGCTGAAGCTGAAGCATTATTTGGTACAGTACTTCTCGATCAATACTGTCGTATGCTTGCTTAAAGTCCACGAAAATTTGGTGGACGTCGATGTTAGCACTCGATGTTAGATTCCCAGCACTTTTCAAGGATCTGCCTAACTGTAAACAGTTGGTCAGTAGTTGATCGTCCGGCTCTAAAACCACCTTGATACTCCCCAATTATTTTTTCAGCATATGGTGTTAAATTACCTTCAAGTATTTTTGTGAGGATTTTGTAAGATGTACAGAGTAGTGATATACCTCTGTAATTTTCGCACTGTAGTTTGTCTCCTTTTTTGTGGATAGGGATGATGATGGATTGGCACCACTCTTGCGGCATCTGCTCTTGATCCCAGACGTGTTGGATCAGCTTGTGGATAATTTTCTGTGCCGCAACACCGCCGTTCTTTATAATTTCTGCTGGAATTTCATCAATGCCCGGCGCTTTACTGGTTTTCTGGCTTTTGATGGCATACTTGACTTCTTCCAGAGTTGGAGGGGCCCAAGGAGACGGTTCGAAGATGTTTGACGACTCTGCTGTTCTTGAGCCGTGTGTAGGATTAAGGAGCTCCATGAAATAGGCAGCCCATCTTTCCTTAATACTATCGTCGTCAGCAATGATGTTACCGCTTTCATCTTTACAGAGTGAAGTCTTGGGCTGATATCCTCGTCTTAAGCTTTTCACTACTTTGTAAGCGTTTCTCGATCTATTGCTCGCCAAATTTGCATCTATTGACCTTAATTGGTCATCAAAATATTTTCTTTTCTTATTTTTCTTTTCTTTTCTTCTAATAATCTTATTGGCTACTCGTCGGAGATTCTCGTAAGTTTCCCTCTTCGTCCTGGTATTTCTATTAACATATTCTTTATACGCCTGGTTTTTCTTTTCTAACGCATTCTGGCATTCATCATCAGACCAGTCATTTCTTCTGTGCCGGGCTATATACCCAATCGACCGTTCTGCTGTGCTTTTGATTGCTCCTTTCACCTCCATCCATAGCTCGTTACTTGTCTTTTCAGACATATCTTGGAGGATAGGAGCTAGTTTGTTTTCGAGGGAGTCATGAAAATCTTTAGCAATTGACTCCGTTTGTAGCTTTTCGATGTCAAACTTTTGTATTGGACTGGTTTTCGTATTAAATGCCTTTGACAGGCGACATCGAAACGTTGATTTGACCAGGTAGTGGTCCGAGTCACAGTTTGCTCCACGGAATGTTCGGACGTCCAGTGTGCTAGATGCCCACCTCTGTTGAACGAGCACATGGTCGATTTGGTTGAAGGTGTTGCCATCTGGAGATGCCCAAGTTATTTTATGAATGCGTCGGTGTGGGAAGTACGTTGAACTAATAATCATATTTCTGCTACAAGCAAAGTCAATCAGGCGCTGGCCGTTGTCCTTACTGCTATCGTGAAGGCTGTGGCCTCCTGTAGTTCCCCGATGGGTATGTTCATTGCCAATTTTTGCATTGAGATCACCTAGGATTATTTTGATGTCGTTTGTGGGCAATGAGTCAAAGAGGCGTTCTAGGTGATTGTAGAAGGCGTCCTTCACTTCCTCGTCCTTATCTTCTGTCGGGGCGTGGACATTAATCAGCCATATCTTGAAAAATTTAGTTTTGATGCGGATCGCACACATTCTCTCGTTTATTGCTTTGAAGTCGATAACGTGTGACTTGAATTCCCTATCCACAATAAATGCTACTCCAAATTCTCGGCTTCCTCCAGGCTTCCCACTTTTAAATAGTGTGTGCGATCTCATGTCCTGTATCTCAGTACCAATCCATTTCGTTTCCTGGATTGCCAGCACATTTAGTTTGTATTCACTGGCCTGTTGTAATAATGCTTTAACAGCGCCAGGTTTGTTGAGTGATCTGACATTCCAGGATCCAATTGCGTAGTCCTTATTTGGTTTGCGGGGTCGTTTCCGTTGTTCCAATCCAATCCGAGGCTCCCTTACAGGTTCCAAAACAATATTCGATTTTACAGGGACCGGTTGTTAGCCCATCGCCCAACCTTCGTTCCGAAGGCGTGGTTATTATATTCCTGTTATCACTCGCAGGAAGTCGCGCTCACCCTCAGTCTTCATAAGAAGTCCAGCGGCCACCAACGTGGAGGTTGCAAGTAGGATTCGGTAGCAGGGCTGTTGGAGTTGCCTATTTCAGTTTCGGTTTTAGAGCATCCCATGGGGAACCAGTAAACCCAGTTCAGCGCCGATATTACCGCTACCATTGACCGCCTAATGTCCTTTTGATCATGTATAATCTGAAATAAATTAAATTTTGCTGGAATGCGAAAATCAAGCATGATTTCAAGCAGTTTGTTTTGATATACTTCTTTAGTGCTCATGGAAATATGGTGGAGATTAATGGAAAAGTTATAGCAGTTTTCCAGGCCTTGCTTCACCGTGAAATTTTTGTGGATAATGAATTTGTTGCCGAGGTGTAGATAGGATTTAAGGGTTGCATAACATAGCTCATCTCTCTTTGCGTCTACACTCTTCACTCTTCACTCAGTCACTCTTTTGTTATTGATCAGAAAAAGATTTAACAAGTGTCATTCGTTTACTGACATATTAAGGGGAAGGATATACCTAAAACATTATGAACATGTGCAAAATCGAAATTTGGGAGCCTTTTTACTCCAAAGTTCGAAATTTCGACCATTTTTTCGACATATTTGACTCCAAAGAAATTATTTATTTACACGCTACCCTTCAAACCTATATAACTTTCCGATAATATAACTGAGAGTAATCTTCCAAAATTCCACTGAACTCGCTCGACAACTTTTTGAGCTTCAAGACGAGCAGTTTTTTAAAACGTAGATTCGAGACAATCGCGTTTAAAGTTTCAACATGTGAAAACTATTAACTGTAGTGATAATGTCCCCCGTTTACAATTTCCCGAAACATTTGCCTGGTCAAAAAAAAAAGTAAATCAGAAAGCTAAGGTTGCTAGGAGAGTACAGCACAGGGAGTATAGCAAGGGTTGCTCTGCCTCTAACGGTTCGAACGCCCGATTCGCTATTTATCTGACCGCAAGCTGTCCCTCCGCTCGACAATATACGCGATAACTCAGCAAATATTGATTATATCGTAAAATAGAAATATGTAGAAAGAAAAAAAAATTGATTTTTTGAAAATTCTTAAGGGATGTCTGGCCTTCAGTCTAAGCGATAAGAGGAGGGGAAAGAGGATAACGATTCAGCGAAACAAACGGTAGGGCACGGTTATAGCAACTAATTAAGTAATAATTTTTTGGAATATTTTTGAACAAACGAAATTCTTTTGTAATTTCTCTTGCGTACGTAATTTCAATTGGAAATTATGTTTAATTGTATGTTGTGGATTAAGAATGTTTAGACCTGTAAGGAAATAATCAGAAATTGTATGCAAAACTGGTTAAGTCGCTGGAGAAGACCGAAGGATTGCGGTCCGGTGAAGGATTGTAATCCTTCGAGTACAATAAAAGAATCACGAGTAGAGTAGATTGTGAAGATGAAAGCCATTACAAATACTCAGTTGATGATTGTGGCACTCTATTTCCACTTATGTACCCGTAGTGACCCCTGCGGTTTCTTTTTACTTTCGCCAGGCAATATATATATCCTATTGTTTCTTCTGCCAAGCCCTTGACGTTTGCCTTCAATTCCAGTCAAAGTCTGATGTAGGTGTTTTGCTGGTATTTTGTTTTCTAAGATTGGTTTAAATAGGTCTGTGGGTCTCATCGAACACTTGAGCAACAGACATCATTTTGAACTTTTCAAGGGTCGTAGTTAGCTCTTTAAAATGCATAGAAATCAAGAATGCCCTAAGCCCATTTTAACTAGATGAATACGTAGTCTGATAAATCTGCCATCTGAGGACGCCAAGTTCCTTTTATAGATGCGCTGATGTGAAAGTATGTGAAGCTTTTTTCGCTACATTCAGGCATTTGTCCAACAGGGATGGAAATGTTCTTTTGTCCTGGAGAGAAGGAAAGAGGGCAACACCACACCCCGAAGATGGAAAACCGCCCAAACACTTTTGTGTATGTCACAAGCAAATAGATGGAGATTGACGGAACTTCGTTCGTAGGATAAGAACGCAACCACCATGCCTAACTGATTGTTATAATTTTGCTCTGTGTGAAGACTTTGGTGGTTATAGGCTCCAGCCTTGACTCATGTATAATATTTAATTTCCTCCTTTCGGATTGACTTTATCTTAAAATTGGTCTTAGGTAGTTTGTACGCTGTAAGCCGAAGAAGTTTTTCTAGGTATTATAGGAATAGACTTCCCTCCAGAGCGTTTGAACTTTAATTGCCCGAAACTTCGAAACCTGCCGAAAGCAGGTTCCAAAATGAAGGTTCTAAGACGAAAGCTAGATTAGAAAATGTCAATAAACAGCAACCATATGTAAGAATAGATTTTGAGTTTAATGTTGGAATATATTGTTGACCAACGGCCTCTACTTCTTAGCACTACAGCCTCTACCGGGTCTTCGCTTCCTGTAACAAACGACTCCAACTGCCTCAGTACATTTAACGCGGCCTCCAATTTGAAATCCGAGCAGCGATCAAATGTCCTCGTCAATACAGTCAGAGCAGCGTTCCCTCGGTTTCCCCACTGCTCTCCGCTCTTGAGTTCTCTCAACGAATACCTTTCTGAGTATCCGTGGCTTTTTCAGGGAATCACACGGCCAGCACATTTCAGCTTCCACAATCTTACAATCGTTGGTATCTACGGCTCGTCAAAAATTTCATACAGCTCATAGTTGTATCGAATTCGCCATTGGTCCCCGTCTAGCTTCGCTTCAATTATCCGCCTCAGTAGGACCCGACAAAGTAGTGATATGCTTCTATAGTTTTCACACTGTAGCCTGTAACGTTTTTGGTGGATAGGGAATACAATCAGTTATAATTAGGCTCCACTCGTTCGGCATATGCTCATTTTGCCAGATGTGCTGATTTTGTGAATGGCTTTCCAGCTCCACTGGAATCTGCGCTTTATTATTCTTTTATGGGTTTGATGGCGAAATAGACTTCTTCCAGAATTGGTGGGGCCAATTGAAGCTCTTCAGGAATTTTTTTAAATATAGGCTCCAATGTTCTGGAACTTAGCGAAGCATTAAGTAGTTTCTCTCAAATATGAAACCAATCTTACCTTAATCCTGCTTTCGTCAGCAATGATGTTGCCGGTCAGTTTGGGCTGATTTCTTCGTCCTTTTCATCGGTCGGAACGAGTATGTTTTTTAAGTCAAATTTTGATGAATTCAATAACAATCAATAGTATGTGATTTGAATTTCCTATCCACAATGTAGGCCACCCAAAATGCTCGTTTTCTAGCGGGTGTTTCACTTTTCAATATTGTGTTCGATCTCTTATTTTGATTATCACTGGCAGTTCAGTTAGTGTCCTGGATTGCGAGAGTATTTAATTTGTACTACCTGACCTGTTGTAAAATATCCTTAATAGCGCCAGGGTTATTCAGTGATCTGATATACCAGAATCCAATGTCATAGTCTTTTTATCGGTTGCGAGGTCGCTGCCGAAGGTCCAATCCATACCGGGGCCCTATTGCAGGTTTCAAAACTCGTAAGGGGTTTTAAAGGGACGCGGAGTAAAGCCATCATCCAACCAACACTCCGGCGGCATTGTTATTGCTTTGATTCCGTTATCAGGCGCGGAATGCTCGCTTTCACCCTCTTACATCCTTACAAAGAAATGAAAGTAAGATTTACAGATTTAGCACAGCTGCGGGTAGATTTACAGTTATTGACCTTCTCGGCATTTAACGTCCCATCATTAGGGAACCAGTGAACCGGTGGGTCACTGAAAGGAGATCACTCTTGCTTCATCAACCGGGCTTGGGACCGCCTGTGGCGGAGTTTGACCAGCAGCTGGAGAAGGTAAATGTCAAGACGATGTCTGAAATTACTGTATTACACATTGTCTGCATACCCACTATTTAAAAAGAGTTTAGCCTTTAAGCCAATTCTTCTGTTTTCAAATGTGTGTAAACGTATGTGTTAAAACGTAAACGTGTTGATATTAATTCAGCTGTTATGGCTACTTTCCAAATTTTGCTATTAAAGGTAACGTCAACCAACTTTCATATTTATAGCCAAGCTTGTAGCATAATGTCATTATATCAAAGCAATTGCAAAAAGGTTGGCGAAAGTTGTTTCCAAGTTTTCCGAGAACTGCATTTAATTGTCTATACCCCTTTCAGCATGAATTAATTCAAATATTTTCACGCTGTTTGATATTTAAATGTGAGAGAAAGTTTTGGTTTTTATAAACATAAACATGAAAAGCCACTCAATGCTAAATGGCGCTAAATTTTATAGTCAATTTATTATCAATTATTGAAGATATAGTTACAAGTAAACTCCTGACGCAATCTTAAAATCCATCGATCAATAACTTAACTTCCAAAATAAATTGAATTTGACGGATGCAAATCATAAATTACTTTACTAAGTTCATGCCTTGTCACCTTGAAAACAAATAACAGATTTTGCTTTCTCATTCGATAGATGTGAAATGTGATCCTTTAATGATTTGATCTGTTTCTGAGCAGAATCAAAGCTTAAACCTAAACAATTGAGTTGCGATTGCATATCCTTTATGACTTCTTCGCGATCAGCGATCGATAGACATGCTGTAGCTCGACATTGAGCAAGTTCATGCTCGAGCTCGTCGATATGCTTCTGTAGAGTAGACTGCGTAGATGTTGATCTTTCCTTAAGACGACAAATGATCTTGGCGGATTCTTGGCGTAAGCAGTCCATTTCCCGTTTAAGTTGCTCATATTTCTCAGCGATACGATTTTTCATCTCCAAAAGTGCTTCGTGTTGCACTTTCAGCTCGGAAAGCTCTTGTTCTAAGCGGCGTAGCTTATCAGGATCATCCTTGTCCTCGTTTGAACCATTTCTTTGACTCTTGAGGATCTTTACTTCGCGACAAACAATCCTAAGTTTTACTTCCAAGTCCTCCTTCTCCTTACAACACTGAGCCAGCTTTGCTTGCTCGCTTTCTAGCATTTTCGGAAGATGAGCCCAGTCCTGAAGTTTTTCTTGGAATTTACTTTTGATCCTTTGAACTTCCAAATTGATTTGATCCTCAACGCGCCTATTGTCGATCTCCATTTTCTGTAAAATGCATTTAAGTTCTTCATTTTTTTGCAGCGACGCCATATATTTTTCTCTATACTCGTCAGTTTGTTTGGCTTGCTCACTGATTATGACTTTAAATTCGTCCTGCTCTTCTCGGCATTCTTTAAGTTTTTGTCGGAGAAGTCTCACTTCAGCTTCATGACTCTCATCAATATCTTTTTCTTGCATTGGTTTTCCTTCTATGAACGCATTTATTTTATCCTTGAGAGCAGACAGTTCACGCTCTTTGCTAGTGTAATCTTCTAGAAGCTCATAGTATCGCACTTTAAGTTCTTGATATTCATTCTTTCTTTCTCCAATGTCGGATTCATCACTTCTTGTTAGACCGTGTTTCGGTGTTCCAGCTCGACTTTGTGAGCGCTCCTTACATTTTTTTAAAGCATTAACCTCCAATTTGAGGCAGTTTAGGGTATTTTGAATCCTATCCATGGCAGTTGATAGGCATTTAGTAGTAGATCCTTGCTCTTTAACGCGGGATTGTAGTTTTGGGAGCTCATCACAAATACTTTTCTCTTCATTCTTCTCCAGGCCGTGAGTTTGCCGGCATATTTTCGTGAGTTCCGCATGCATAAGACAAACTTTCTGCTGCAGGCATTCTATCATGCGGTCGCGGCTTAACAGTTCTTCCTGAAGTTTGTAACGATCACCTTCGAGGTCAGCATTATCAGCAACGAGTTTCTCTTGCATATTGTAGCTACGGGTAAGTTCCTTACTTACACCGCGTTTCTTCGTTTTTGGTGGGTGTATTCGAAGGTCCTTTGTACAATTATCTTCAGATGTGTACTCAGAGGTATATGTTTGATTGGGTGGAAGTCTATAAATAAAAAAATGAAATGAGTCCAATCTAATTTGAGTTCAATATAATGTTTTTAGAATAATCTTAGTTCCTCAATAAGACTTTTAATAATTTTTTATTTGTAATAATTTTCGATGGTATTAAGCATAGTTTATATTTTTTGGATGGATAACATCAAAATAAGGTATCTATCAAAACTGTTTATAAATTATTGAAATACATAATTTGGGAATTTGTTTCTTAAAAATAATATCGTCTAAATCGAAGCCTTCTCTTTCCCTGCATTAACTTAGTTAAAAGTTAAAATTTCATATTGTGACTCGGCAGGTTGACTCAGTGATGCCTGCGATTTTGTATCGAATATTTTCTTTCGAATGCGTCAGAGAAGCTAGCGAATTGTGAGAAAACTTTTGATTTGAGACAACTCCACCGAAAAAGCACATAGAAGTCAAATATCGACTGCGTGGGGACCAATTTATGTCACATCTCCTAGAGATCAATTCATCATTTGTCAAAATTTCATGTACCTTTGGACGTGTGTGAGGTTGCCCTGTCCTGCTGGGACCATGTCTAGTCAGAGGTTTGCAGTTTTTCCACCAAAAAATCGTCTTAACATTTTTACAGAACACCCTTAGTTTATTACAACCCCACGACCTCTTGCATCTTCAAGAAATTAAGGGACTATCATTAATTGCGCCAACAACCTCTAGAATGAACTGAATAGCTCTCTCATGACTGTTTTACATAAAATCACTTGTGAGCTTCCGAACTGAAAGAGTTGGATCCTCACCAACTGACTGGTGAACATTCTTGACGTTTTCTGCTGTTATTGATAACTTTAACTTTGGCCACCCCTAATAACGATTTTCAATGTTGAACCGGTGTCTTCAAAAAGTTTGACCTAATTTCGAATGAGAGGGATGTTTGACGAATCATTTAAGTAACGAAAACCCCGAATACTGCAGGATCTTCTACGTGATACAGTCGGTGATTCACTGTTTGGCTCCCGAGAAATGTTCCATAACGACTGTATTCCCAAGAGTCAGACTCCCTACTCGGTTACCCCTCCTTTCCTCTGATTCGATGCGTCCACGTAGTGAGCTAGTCAAGGGTAAACTTTCATTTGAGACCATAGAGGTATAAGATAATAGAGAGGCTATTCCCGTGTATGTGACTGTCCGTGAGCGTCCAAAGAATTGGATTTAGCTAATTTTCCCCTTTTGTAGCTGCTTCACCTTCGGCAATTTTCGGAACTTCCACATTTCAAATGCAAAATATATTAGAGCTTAAATGGTGAGAAATTTTCTATTTTCTAAAAGCCCGCCCAATTATCTCTTTGCGCAACAACTTAAACATATTACCTACAAGTTTCTTTAGCCCTCAAATGGGAAATCTACCATTTAATTATTTATAAACCCTAAAACTAAGTTGTTAAGGATGATACTTTTACTCGTGAAATTTAAAGATAAATATCTAAACTTTGTCGAGGTTTTCCCCACATAAATTGGTGACAATAGAATCTTATTCATATTTTTTGGGAGAATAAAACATTCTCGCCATGCAAAACATATATTTTTATTGGTAAAACTTAATTTGAAATCAATGTTTACAAATTTTAATACGATGCGAATTGTCGGATACATTCCTAATTTCAATTTGACACTGAGCTGAATATATAGTTAGATAAATAATTCTACTTGAAGGTATGCGCACACTCAAAAAGTATATGGCCAAGTTTTTTTTCTAATATTTTTATGAAATTGAATTACCGGCGGCTGAGTATACTCTAAATTACGAGAAATTTTACTCCTCAAAATGCTTATTCATTGAATATCTACAAGAACCCAGTTTGATAGAAATTTCTTTGTGAACTCTTTTTTGATTTAATGTTGGTAGAATAATGTAGATGCCCCCTGAATTCGTCGAAGCCATTTCTTCTATTTCAGTTGGTTCAATGCTCGGGTTTTTTCGATTGCAGCCGAACTGAATGAATTGTCAAAACAAGACGAATAATCTGTGTTTTGATTCATTTTCGGAGTGATTTACGGGCGAATTTTGTAAGTTACTTGTGTCAGACGAATTTTTCAACGATAAAAATTACAAATCATGAGTGCTACTTTATTTGTGATTGTGGAAAAGTGCAAAGACAATAGTGACAGTGATTTTTAAAGACAAATATAGACAATGAATTGTGTGATTTTCACTTGCAGAAATCACACTTGTTCGCGGCCATCTGGGGTGTCGTTTCATAGGTAAATTTTAGATAATTAATTAATTTTTAACTTTCGCGTTGATTAGGTCAAGATAGATGCCTTTTTCAATAATAATGTAGAAATAATTGGTTTGTCAGTCAATAAGATTGTTTACAAAGGCGTGGCTTAATCTTCGGCTCGAGCTTTTGACACTCACCTGAATTTTTTGTGCGTTAAACTTTCGCGAACCCATTGGCATAGTTCAAAAGTTGTTAAAATTTTGTTGATATTTGTAAATTTTTGCAAATGTTTGTAAAAAGGGGGCGGTTACGACGCAAAAGTGGCTTATCGTCCTCTCTATATCTAATATTTCTATGTTTGAGACACACCGTACAGAATGCAGTTTTGCCGCCATCCATTTTCCATTAAATTCTCACACATATCGCGTAGGAAGTATAAATGGAGCATTCATGTTCCGTCTAAGATCGCGAATCTGTTTTGGCTTATTTGACCAAATATCAAAATTTTTCTCTCTCAAGGCAAACATCAGAGGACGTGATCTCACGCGATCTCTAAATGTCAAACGGTTTTCATTGCATTAGTTGATATACGACAATATAAAGGGTGGTCCAAACAGATTGCACGATGTTAATTGAGAATAAAGCAAAAAGTTTTTAGCGAATCAGCTTAACATTATGATAGAACGATTTATGATAATTGCGTGATAATGCGTGAAACAAAATATCGGCCAAATGCTCACCACTGAGCACTGACGCTGAGACATAAATGAGGTTCAACGTCGGTAATGTGCCAAATTATCTCATCCTATAGCCCTTGAATTTTTCTTGGCTTATTGACGTACACATTTTTGCTTTTAAATATCTCCAAAGAAAGAAGTCCAACAGATCGTGGCGGCCAACGAACATCGCCACGACATTAGATAACACGGCCATGGAATTTCTCACGCAAAAGAGCCATTATTTCGTTGGCTGTGTGGCAAATGGCACCATCATGTTAGAACCACATATTGTCCAGGTCCATATCCTCAATTTCTGAAAAAGTCTGTTTTCACGCTTAAAGTGGTCAGTAGACTTCAGCTTTTGAGTCGATTGAACCTCTTTATTCAGAATTCGGATCAATGATGTTCGAGATGTTCAGTTGTTGGGAACGACGGCGAGTCGTTTTTGACAGCTCTTCTGCCACACTATCGGGAACAACAGCACTGTTTTTCGCACAACGAACTGGGCAAGCATACACAGGTGTTTTCATTTCACAATTCCAGTCTCGATTACACTGGTCAACAAGGTTTTTGCCCAGTGATAATGAGTTGTAATATCAAGAAGTACGTGGTGACTATTCATCAACCATAGACGTTTCGCGGCTGGATTAGTTCGATTTTCTGAGTTATGCTCATGGTGTGCTTGTTGTAACATGTATAGAGTGTTAACGCCGCGTATACCCACGAACGTGTTTTATTTTGTTCAATGACTGATATCTAACGAATATGATATACAGAAACAAACTTGTGAACAGTATTAAATCTGAATCTACTGAACGTGTAGAGTGTTAAATCTGTAGCTAACAATTAGTTTGAATAGTGTATTTTGTATTAAGTGAATTTTTAGCTTTTTAATTGAGTTCTGCGTATTTGTTTTTATTTACATGGATTTATATCTAAGTATTTTATCATTATAATGCCTCGCAGTTGTATAAGTAATCCAAATAATTTTTTTACGTGTGCGGTAATTTTACTACAAAAGAGAAAAGTGAAAAATTAACTCCGCGAATTTGTCGAGTATACGAACTATACTTTGGCCACGCAGTTAGAAATCAAAATAAACCGTGGGTTCCGCACGTGGTATGTTCAAGTTGTGGTCAAAATTTGAGGGGTTGGCTGTCTGGCCGTCGATCAAGTTTATCTTTTGCGACACCAATGTTATGGAAAGAACAGAAAAATCATCTTGAAGATTGTTATTTTTGTGTGAATAAAACTGCAGGGCTCAACACTCGTAAAAAAAGGAAATATCATGATATACGGAAAACCATAACCCCAAAGATCCGGATTTTGTTCTTCCCAACTCATCTGAACCTCATTTAATCACTCAGCCTGAATTAAACGACTTAGTTAGAGACATTCATCTATCGAAAGCACAAGCAGAACTTCTTGGCTCACGTCTCAAGCAATGGAATCTCTTAGCAAAAGGCACAAAAGTCACCGTTTTTCGAAACCGCCACAGTGATCTTGTGAAGTTTTTCAGTATTGATGGCGATTTGGTTTATTGTAATAACATCGATGCCCTATTTGAAGTGTTCAGTATTAACCACGACCCACAATCTTGGAGGTTATTCATAGATTCATCAAAAAGTAGTCTAAAAGCAGTACTATTACACAACGGTAATAAATACCCTTCTATTCCTGTGAGTCATGCAGTTTCTTTGAAAGAAACCTACGAAAATCTGAGGCTTGTACTTGAGAAGATAAAGTATGAAAAATATTCTTTGAAGATCTGCGAAGATTTTAAAGTTATTGCTATACTTTTGGGTATGCAACAAGGTTACACTAAATACAGTTGTTTTTTGTCTCTTTGGAATAGTCGCGATAAAGAAAATCATTACATCAGAAAAGTTTGGCCAGCCAGGAAAAGTTTCACTCCAGGATCAGAAAATATACTCCATCCACCATCAGTTCAACAACAGAGCATTATTGTGCCATTTTTGCATCCAAAATTAGGAATAATGAAAAACTTTGTTAAATCTTTTAACCGCGAAAGTAATGCTTTTCAATATCTTAAAAATAAGTTTCCAAAAATGACAGAGGGAAAATTAAAAGAAGGGATTTTTATAGAGCCTCAAATACGAAAGTTGATAAACGACAATACTTTTAACAATAAATTGAATAAAGAAGAGAACAAGGCTTGGAAATCCATGGTACACGTTTTTACTAATTTTCTTGGAAATGTGAGGGCTGAAAACTATAGAGCACTTGTAAAAGATATGATTGAAGCGTTGCGCGTTATTGGCTGTAAAATGTCCCTCAAAATACATATTCTGGACTCACATTTAATTTTTTTTTCCTCAATGTATGGGAGACGTTAGTGAAGAGCACGATGAGCATTTCCACCAGGATATAGCAGGCATGGAACAGCGTTATCAGGGAAAGTGGAGCCCTGCTATGCTAGCAGACTATTGTTGGACGGCTTGCAAAAGTTGTTTTTTGTTGACCAGTGTTATTAGCATAATTTCATCGATTATGCTTACCCAAAAAATTACGAAGTGCACGAAATGCGTTTTGATTTGAACCCCCATTTTCGTACAAGGCTTCAACAATGCGCTTAACTCGCTGCTCAATTGTGTACCTCTCAACGGTTGAATTTGTCAAAGACCGAAACAAGGAAGTGTAAATTAAAGTTGGGCAAAAACTTGACGTTAAGTTTTGACTCACAATTAACATCGTGCATTCTGTTTGAAACATCCCTTCCAATGATTGCGAAACGAGAATGCGAAGTGAGAAATATTCCGAAAGTTGTAGGAGCTTCGCACAACGCAGCTTAGAGATATTCAACTGCCAACAAAGGATATCTTGAGCCTTGTGACGAAGAAAAATACCTGCTTGTAGCTGATGCGCTGGTATTGGTGTACATGGACATTATGTAGGTCAGATGCTTTCGTAAGCTTCGTAAGTTCTTCATCAATATTATTGGCTTTATATATATTATGCTATGTTTTCATAGCATAGGAACTTTACTACGCCATTTAGGCATACCTTCAAGCGACTTTATAGGGTCATCTTCGATAGAGGCAACATTGAGTTAGATAGAGACAACCTGTTTTAGATGTACAACCTGTTTTAGATGTACTATATAAGAAGGTAGTGGAAAATATTTGTGGAGGAGGTTAACATGTGGACCGAGTGCTACGTAACAGTTCACACATGGAAATGAGGCTGAACAGAAATTTATTCGGGACATCTAGATCTGAATATTGCTAAACATAGTTTATGGGAAAAAGTTGCTTATCCTATTTTTCCGAAAAAGAATGAAGTTTCCGAGAAATAGAAAGAAATAGCTTAAAGCAGCTATTTACATTTTTTAACCACCTTTTGGAGCACGGTCTGTTGCGTCATTTTGTTGTAGATGTAAACTATTGCTGAGCTTGACGTGACTTGAAGCGACATAACTACGGTGGTCTGCCTTTGTATCCTGATAATTTTGACCTTTTCGAGAAGATGCTGGATAACCAAAAAAAAATTAGTTTACGTTATTTAACTTTTGTTCACATCACCTCCTAAAATTTGCACTTCCTACGCATCGGACAGCTCAAATTGCAGAACTTTCCTTTCTGGAAACATTCTCACCTCACAATTGCGTTTGGGCTGCTATCGTGGCAGAATGTGTACCAAGCAATTACTTTGTCGATTGCCGACCTCTTCATTGCAAGATCGTTAACATTTATAACTTAAGAAACTGTTGCTGCTTGTTCTAGCACTTCAAGGATGTCAGCAGCATCTGTTCCACTGTCACTTCAAAAGTCAAGTTTATTTTTCCAATGTGACCATCTAAGTAAAATGCGGAACGATTCGAATTCAGCCAGTGATGTCAGACTCAACTCTCTTCAGTTTAATACCCATGATAACATATTTGGGCAGCAACAGCCGGAACAACGCCTTTCAGTGCTGTTCAAAAATATTTAGAAGGAGGAGGAAGGTTCTAACTTGTTTTTCGTATCAAGTTTACATTCGTTTTTTTTCTCTCAAATCTTTTGTTAGATTTTCCACAAATATTTTAATTTGTTTTCTTCAGCGAGCTCCAGTCAGTAGCACATAATAATATGGTCTTCACTTGCGCCATTCATACCCAATATTTCCGCTGTTTCTTCTAATCTTGGCACAGTCTTCTTCTTGTTCTTCTGAATTTATTTCTCTTCGTTGTTGAAACGTAATCTTTCACTACTGACTTTGAGTCATCTAGATGTCTCGTCAAAATTACACTTGACTTTACGTAACCTAAAACAGCTGGGTGAGCTGATACTCTTGCACCAGAAACACAAATCACAATAACACAGTCACCAGCGATATTCGAACACGGCACCATCTGGAGCATATTCTTTCAATTTTTTGTTCTTAAACCAATTTCACTCCTTGAATTTTGCATTCCTATGTATTATCCTCATTTATTTTCATTGGTCTTCCACCGTTGCTTCTGATCCTGTGTTTTTGTTCATTATATTTCTTCTGGAATCTCTGCAGCGATTAGTGCATTAGGTGGGCGGGGTTCGTTCAGTGCATTTTGTAAGGCTTTTTCATTCTGTTTTTGTACTTTTACTTGTTGATGTTTATATACAGTGTTTGTTATTAATTTGTATAGATTTGACATACCGTAACATACGGTAACACCGATGCCATTCTTTCAAACAAACTCAGTATATTATTTCTAGTTGTCAAAATGAGGGACAAAATAATGGACATTTACGTCCACAACAAAGACAACTGCTGCGACAACACATGAAATGCCTTACAAAATTTGTTGGAAATGCTGAGCGGTGTCGAGAAGTTTGTGCGAATGTTTGACAATCCAACGCGTATCGTGTTTAATCAGCCGTAAATGTGGCCATGATAGCCGAAATGTGCGACCGCGGTCGAAACCATCGATTCGTGATCATGCATCGGAAATGAACACCAGTCGCTCTCCCATGCAACGAATTCGTTGCCAAATATTGCCCTATAAACGTCAGTTAGTCTATCAACTGAAGCCCAGTGACCAGCCGCTTTAGTGTCGATTCGCTGTGTGAACCCGCCACCAACTTGAAATTGCCAAGGATTAAGCTCAATAAATCAGCTTTTCGACGAAGGCGCATTTCCATCTCTGCTGGTAAGTAAAATATCTGACTTATCGCATTTAGGGATCTGAAAACCCATAAAAATATCTGGAGAAACAAATGCATCTATTGCGTGTTACTGTTTGGTATGGATTGTGACATGGTGGCATTATTGGACTGCATGATTCTTAGAAAATAAGGGGAGCGTGACCGTTAGAGTCAACAGAATCAACTGCCACCACATGTCAACATCGTTTTGTGGCTTTGATTCCGAAGCTCGTCAAAAATTCGATGACCACATTATCAGTCGAAATGATGACGTGAATTAGCCGCCAAGAAATTGTGATTTGGTGCTAGTGGATTTTAAATGATTGGGTGCAGTGAAAGATTATTTTTATACGGACAATTTACTGGCAATTTATCATTTGAGATCCAAACCGAAGCTGCCATTGCCGAAATAGAGCCGAACACAAAACAAAATGTGCGCAGAAATTGTAACGATCGAATGAAGTACGCAAACGTCAGTTGCGGCTTCCTTTTCAAATAAATCATTTTCCAAGAATAACCAGAAACATTGAACTTAAAAAATTAATTTGCAAAAATATTAAACCGTTTTTGGTTCACACACTATATCTTGTTAAATTGGCACTTTTATCTGTCGATGCTTCCTGATAAAATCACAAATATTTCCAAGACAGAACCATAAGTTGTGTGCAAATATTTGAAATTATTCAGAACGATTTAGAACACATCTCGATATTCTACGGGTAAAATAAACAAAATTAATTTAAATTCAAAAGGTGCGAAATGATTTTGTTTTTATTTTAAATTGTTTCATTTATTTTGCACTTTCTCTTTCTGAATTTTGGAATAAAATTTACCATAACTTTCTACATTCTTCCATGACGCCATAGTATGTGTTCGGTTCATACAAAGTAAGGACAACAAAGGACCTATTATTTACCTTCTGTCGCCCATTTGTGTAGTGTTTTCCAATATTCATTTATTGCAAAAAGAAAAAAAAACAATATTGTGAACAACTATTCTGAGTTGCTATTCTTTCATGAACTTAACTTTTAAATACCGACATACCTGAATTGCGGCATATCGAATCCTTTTGCATTCTTCTCACACATTTCACTAAGCGATTCATAATTAGCTGTTACTGCCCTATAATCTATGGGTGTAGCCATTCGATCCTCATCCCATGTAGTCTCCAAAGGAATGGGAGGCCATTTTCGATCCGGATACTTTGATTGTATGTTGATCGCACATCTCACTAACGTTTGTAATTTCAAGTTTTCTTGCTCCAAACAAACTTTAAAATTAAATATTTCACGTTCTTCGCACGCTGATCTTGGGAACTTTGTACACTTTTGCTTAATCTTATCCTTCAAGGTGCCGATGGTCTTGTTTTGCGTGACTATTCTCAGCAGAATTTCAGAGTAGTGTTGACTGGGCCGCTTAGACACGTTTTCATCGGAGTCGGATGATGAAGTGCAAGGACTCACTCCTGTATTGTTAGTTTTATCATCAGTGAGAACAGCATCATCTTGGGGATATTCATCTTCTGTTGTGTTTTTTACCACTTGCAGCTCTGGAGTATCAGCAGGTGCAATATCTCCAGGTGGAGGTGCTTCATTTGGAGCTTCGGCTGGAGTTTCAGTAGCTTCATTTACTGGTGAATCCGCTGATTCATCAGTCACGACTTCAAAAGGTGCACCTTCCAAAGGTGGGACATCAATTGGTTCAACAGGTTCCTCGTCAGGACCTTCAGTGGATTGTTCTGCATGCTCCGACTCCAACTGCTCTTGTTGCTCCGACGTGTTTTCATCATCTGACATCTTCCGTTATACTTTTTAAATATCAATATTATCTTAGTTAAGGATCTAGAAATTTTTCGCGGTGATAAACAATTCACCCTCGTGTTCCGTGGACAAAATTAGGCGGTGTGTTCTCCAAGATTCAATAACATGGATTGCTATGACGATTTGCCAAAAGGAGTTTTCCTTTTTTCACGAAATTAAAACAATAAAGGAGGACGCATGACTTTGCTACAATAAATTTTGATCACTCGAAGTACGTTTGATGTTTAACGTAAAACGATTTATGTCCATGCCTCCTATGACAAACTATTCAATATTGTTTAAGGATAGTTTTTCAGATCTTGATTGAAATGCAATTGTATGCAAACCAATTTGGATATAGCTACGGTTACGTTTAATTTCTGGTTCTTAATCATTCTTATAGAAATTGTTGTAAGGCATGTATATCAATTTCATATGAAGTCTATTCTTATGTAGGTATTTCATTGATTCTATTACTGTCCTGAAACCTAAAGACGCAAGTATTCAATACTAAATATTCATAGCATATGCGAGCACTATGAGTTGTTGAGATGTCGCCATATGTTCACCATATACCGCCACCGTAGTTCCCGGAAATAGAAAAATGAAAATGTTGGAAACGGCCTCTTTTTTGTCAAAAAAAAAAGATCTCTTAGCTCAATACACTTCACCCAGTCATGTTGTAACTTCTTTAATCCATCTGTTAAATGCGTTTTCTCGGGATTCTTCTTCAATCTACTCAAATTTCTGAAAGCATGTGACTTCTTTAAGTTTGTAAGCAAAAAGAAGTCACACGGGGCCGAATCTGGAAAATACGGTGGATAGAGTTGCAGTTTGTAGCTGAATTTGCCCATTGCGATGGCAAAAATGTGAGTTTGACCTTTGATATGAAAGGAGAGCATTGCTTTCTTTGCTAAAAGGCACGTGTTTCTATGATTCAGCGTCAAAACGGCCCAATAATTTCGGGTTGTAGAGCTTGTTTTGACTGTTTTCACCTGACTGTTATCCTCACCACAGGTAGTCAATGCATATCACTTCTTGTGAATCCAGGAAAATGGTGGCCCTCACCTTTCTGGCCGGTAGGTTGGTCTTCTTCAGAGCACATTCGCTGGGTGAAGTCCATTGTTTCAACTTTTACTTGGTCTCTGGTGTGTACCAGTGGATCCATGGTTCGTCGATGGTGACATATCTACCGATCCGTATCTACTAAACCTGCATTTTTGTCACGTTCTCATCCGTGGTAGCCGTTTTCGTGGCACCTGGGCATGGCCTATCAAAAACTGAAGTGGGACCAAGATGAAATTCGTTTCGATTTCAATTCCACAAACAAGAATTATATCACCAACTAATACTTCTCTTTCTCTATTTATCTAAAATCTGCGGGCAGGCCCGCTTCTATCCACGGTGATAACAAAACTACGAGTCCGATTCAGCTGAAATTTTGACAGTAGTATGAACTACATGATGGGGAGCTTTGCGTTGAGCGAATTGGAAGGGTTATTGGACGTGGATTTTGGGCGAATTTTTATGTCCGACAAACAGACAGCTGGTTTTGTGGGTTAGAGAGATGGAAATTCCTCCTCGTCTCTATCTTTTTCAGGATTTCCTCCGCAGGTTTCCTCCTCTTCACTTGCTTCTCCTTCCTCCTGAGTCTAATCCTCTGACATCATGACTATGTCTTTTTGATCTCCTGATGAAGAGGTTGACGGTTTTGATGGTGAGAGAGAGCTCACTAACTTTCGCTTTTAGTTCGTCTTTTATGGCTCTTGTTTGTTTGTATAGTTGCTAGCAGGTTCTAGTATATTTTTTATTTTCTTCACGAATTTCTTTGTGAGCCTTCTGCAGAATGATTGAGAGCTCTGCACTTACTCTCTCGTATATTACAGTCCTTTTAGAACCTGGTCTCACTGGTTCAGCATGTGTTATAATTGGCTGTTCTGACTTTGCAGTCTTTTAAATTGTTTGTCTGGGTCGTGTCGCGATCCCATCGTCCATCCATATTTTTGGAAATTGCCGTTTCTATTTAAAAAAAATAATGTTAATACCCAACTCCTATCTTGCACCAGTTAGTGAACATACTGTTCATCCGTTTCTAGCGAAACACAAGTTACGGCAAGATAATAAGTTGACTCAACCAAGAATATTCTTTCTTTGATCTAATTTTTTTTGTATCGTTTATCTCTTTCGTCTATTGGACCATTCTCTACACTCGCGATCAATTAAGTAATTGTCTAACACTACTAATTAACACTCCGGACATTCTTCACTGACATTTTGTCCTATGCACTTTACTGCATTGATGTACCGCTGTTATTCGTTTTGTTTATAGTCTTTGTTTGTTTAGATCGGTCGCGCGAGTTACGGGATCATCGCCCTAACATATTCAATCCACCTGAGACGGACCACACGTGCCGGAAGTACACACAAATTCTTCCCATCAATTTATACAATTACAAATGCTGACAAATATTTTCTTTCACCTATTTATGCACATGCTAGCTATCTAAGCAAATTCCCTAAAATATTAAAATTGCAATTCGAAGAACGCAAGTTAATTATTGCAAAATGCTGATAGATATATTTTTGCACATGCTAGCTATGTAAGCAAATTTCCAAAGATATAAAAACTGTAAAATTGAAGAGCATAGGAGAGTTGTTAATTAGACTTAGAACGTAATGCTGCCGAAATAAATTCACGTTTTATAATTTAAATTTGGTTTTTTTTTGAAAGATAGTTCTATTGGAACTATAACTGGCGCAGTCGATACTTAGGCGGCGGAGATATTAATAGTGATCCGACGGTTTATCGGAAACAAAGTGGTGATCCGACGGTTTATCGGAAACAAAAGTGGTGATCCGACGATTTATCGGAAATAAAGGTGGCGATCCGACGGTTTATCGGTCAAGTGTAGTAAAAAAAAAATCGGCATTTGCAAGTGTTGCTGTAGCAGAAATTCAAGAGAATTGAATTATCCCAAGTATGTGGATAATAATTTGGTGGTAAGTCGAGACTTTTTTTAACTCCTATGCCACTACCCACTCCACAAAAAAAAGAAATCCGCCCCTAACCCGTATCCTACTCTCACACGTAGGCTAAGAAATTTTACCACAAACTTAAGATTTATCTCGGAAAGTGAAAGTGTGAATAGCGTTAGTGGAAATATAAATAATATCGGTAGTGATAGTGAAAGTATAACAATTGATAATAATTATAATACCAATAATAGTAAAAACATAAATAATATCGATAATACTAGTGAAAATATAATAGTTAATCATAATTACAATATTAATAATAGTGAAAATAATTTAAATAACAACTCGCGAATTACAATGACTAATAAAGAAGGTGAAATTGTTATGACAACCATTGATATTTTTAACTCTCTCCGCGTCCCGGATGCGATAAAAGATCTACCATAATTCGATGGAAATCCGCGGCTCCTCTTTGATTTTTTGGACAACGTTAATGAAATTGTGTCCTTAATCAGTATAACAAATGGCACTGCTTATGGGCAACTCCTTCTGAGAGCCATAAGGAATAAAATCGTCGGCGAAGCCAACGAAGAGCTTAACATGTACGGCACTCCCTTGGAGTGGAACCAGATTAAGGAAAATTTAATCTTACATTATTCGGATAAGAGGAACGAAACCTCTCTTATCTGAGACCTTCACGGTCTACGGCAGAACAATGACTCCGTACATAAATTCTACAGTAATATCGTAGAAATACTTTCTAGCATGAATACCCACACAAATATACATGAAGTGGCTCCTAACGTTATAGCCGCCAAAAAATCTTTATTCTCGGAAATGTACCTAAACGCATTCCTTTCGGGCTTGAAAGAACCACTGGGCTCGACCATTCGAGCCATGAAACCGGAAACCCTTGCAGCAGCGTATGCATGTTGCATTAAAGAACAAAACATGTTTTATTCCAAATCTGACTCTGATAGGCATCATTTTGCAAAACCACGACCGCAAACAAACGAACAAATGTTATTAAGGCCCAAACCACCACAGTTTCACATACCAACAGGAATTTATGCTAGACATCCTCACAACCAGCCACATGCATTCCTCCCACTGAAAACTATGATGCCAAACTATCAAGCGCCAAATAATAACACTTTTGGCCTCCAGCGTCACAGTGCTCCAAATCAATGTTGCCAAATAATAATTTTAGACCAAATCATTATCACAATACAATCACTCCTCAAAATAAATCATTCTTTAGCAGACCGAACAATAATATTCAATCAAAGCCTGAACCGATGGAAACATCAGGAACAATAAGGAGACCTCTACAAAGACCACCTATCCCACAAACAAATAACTTCTTTACTCCTCAAACAGCACCAAGATACACTGTGAGGGAATTATTTAATATTTCGGAACAAAACCCTCCAAATTACTACACAAACAGCGACAACCAAATTCAATTCGAACCCCAACAGTTTATGTTGCCAACGGACTATTACCCTATGGATAATCCAGGATCCGTGATTCAAAATTATGAAAATCTTTACGAACCTTTTAACATGGATCCCCAGCACTCTCATTCTGACCAGGATTCATATCCTCCTAACACCGAGGTAGACGATGAAAATTTTCAGTTGAATGCCTCCACAAACCCATCGGGTACCTAGACGTAAACAAACATGGGAACACTCTACCCTACATACAGATATCTTCTCCTTATGGAAGACCCTTGAAATTTCTCATGGACACCGGCGCATCTTCGTCATTCATCAATCCTGAATATATAAATCCCCATGACGTCAAACCAACAAAACCAGTTTCAATCTGCACAATTCTAGCAAAACATGAAGTGAAAGAAGAAGTGACTCTTCCTAATTTTATCGAGTTTAACAAACCAGGAACAATAAGGTTCCTGATTTTCAAATTTCACGGGTATTTTGATGGCCTACTAGGCATTGACACATTATCTCAGTTAGGCGCTAAAGTTGATTTAAGTAAGAACGTACTCATAACACAAAACGCAACAATTCCACTCAACTTCAAAGCAAACTTCATGTCTGAAAAGTATACTGTACCACCTCATTCAAAATTCATCGCAAAATTGCCTGTAGATGCACGGAATGGAGACATTCTTATAAAACCCATCCAAATCACCCCGGATTTATTCATATCTGAAGGCATATACACAGCTGTTGATTGGTACGCCCCCATAGAAGTAACTAACGTGTCTGGAAACGAGAAAGTGCTCTTCATCGAACAATCCTTAATGGTAGAACAAGTTTCAGACAATTATGAGGAAATTAACAACGTGGAAATTAGGTACGAACAAAGCTCTCCATTCACGGACTCAAATGATCTCATCGATCTTTTACGAGTCTCCCACCTTAATCGCGAAGAAAAGAAATTGTTATTTAAAATTTGTCATCAGTACAATGATATTTTCTTTAAAGCTAATCAGGATCTGACGTTCACCAATCAGGTGAAGCACAGAATCAACACCACCGACGATTTGCCAATTTATACAAAATCTTACAGATATCCTTTCGTGCATAAACAAGAAGTCCACAGACAAATCGAGGATATGCTCAAACAAGGCATAATCCGTCCGAGCTATTCTCCTTGGAGTTCACCCGTCTGGATAGTACCTAAGAAATTGGACGCTAGCGGTAAACAAAAATGGAGACTGGTAATCGTTTACCGGAAGTTAAACGAGAAAACGATAAGCGATAGATATCCACTTCCTAATATTAACGAAATATTAGACAAATTGGGCAAATCTATGTATTTCACAACACTGGATCTCGCTTCTGGTTTCCACCAAATCGAAATGGACGCCAGAGATATTCCAAAAACTGCTTTTACAGTCGAAGGCGGTCACTACGAATACGTTCGTATGCCTTTCGGCCTAAAAAGTGCGCCTGCCAACTTTCAACGTGTCATGGACAACGTACTAAAGGACCTTCAAGGCAAGGTGTGCCTAGTATACTTAGACGACATCATCATCTTTTCGACGTCCTTACAGGAACATGGCGAACACCTTCGAAAGGTATTTCAGAAATTACGAGAGGCAAATCTGAAGGTCCGACTGGACAAATCAGAATTCTTGAAGAAGGCGATCGAATTTTTGGGTCGCATCGTCACGACAGAGGGTATTAAACCCAACCCCGGAAAAATCCATGCGATAGCCAACTATCCTATACCAAAAACACCAAAGGAGATTAAATCCTTTCTTGGGTTGCTAGGATATTATCGCAAATTCGTAAGAGACTTTGCAAAATTGACAAAACGCTTGACAGAATGTTTGAAGAAAGGACGTACCATAGATTTAAATGATCGCTACGTACGCGCCTTTCACGATTGTAAAAATCTTCTTATGAATGACCCAATCCTGCAACATCCTGATTTCAGTAAGCCGTTTGTTTTAACAACAGACGCGAGCAATTTCGCGATTGGGGCCATTCTATCACAAGGACCCATCGGCAGTGATCGTCCCATTTGCTTCGCAAGTAGAACCTTAAATGACTCGGAAACAAATTATTCCACGATCGAAAAGGAACTTTTGGCCATTGTATGGGCCACTAAATATTTCCGACCATATTTGTTTGGAAGGAAGTTTAAGATCGTGACCGATCACAAACCACTCACCTGGATAATGAGTCTAAAGGATCCTAATTCCAGATTAATACGTTGGAGACTTAAATTTGAGGAATATGATTACGAGATAATTTATAAAAAGCGCTCCCAGAACAGTAATGCCGATGCTTTGAGTAGAATAAAATCACCGGCAACCATGAAAGCAGCGTCCGTGGAAATATACAACAACGAAACCACAAACTCACCTTCCAACATTTCAGCTCAGAGTACAATAGGTACTACTATACATTCGACAGAAGAAGACATGAATACAGGTATACCAATTTCAGAAAGACCTTTAAACGAATTCTCGCTTCAACTAGTCCTGGAAAGAACTAATAGACAACCTTCAACCTCCGTCGAAACACCGTTTAGGAACAAACAGAGACGAACGATTAAAATGCAGGATTTTTTGCAGCACCCCCCAAAATTTAATAACTGTTGTTACAGATCAGGGATCAGAGTTTACCTCCACTCTCTTCAAAGATTTTTGCAGACAATTTGGCATAAACCATTCCACGACGTCATATCAACAAACCAGTAGTAATGCACCAGTAGAAAGGCTACATTCTACTTTAACGGAAATCTACAGAATATTCTACGAAAAAAATCGTGAAAATGACCCGGAAGACATTTTAAACGAAGTTATAATCACTTACAATAATTCTATTCATTTCGCTACGAAATTCACTCCCTATGAATTATTCTATGGTAGAACATACAAATTCAACAACAGTCTAACACCCTGTCAGACGCACGAATATCTCGAGAAACTTAAGGAATTCCAATCTAAATTATACCCCCAAATAAAGCAACTACTAGAAGAACAAGTTAATAAAAGAAACGAAAAATTAAATTCCTCTAGAGAAAGCCCTGAAACATATAACGAAGGATCAATAGTATATAGAAAGGAATGTCGTAGAAACAAATTAAATCGAAGATTTTCAAAACATAAAGTAAAACAAAATAACCATATAATTATTATCTCAAATAAAAATCAAAAAATCCATAAAAGTAAATTAAAGAAAAAACGCAAATTCCAGGCTCATGCTCATAGCACACGGACAGGAACTGGACATACGGGACCTGACGAATAACAATGGAGTCTTACCCATAAAACTTGGAACAGCACGACTTATCACATCCTACAACAACTTGATACATATCGTACGATTGAACAACTATCGAACAAATATCGACTACATACAAGACACACTCGCAACCT
This sequence comes from Stratiomys singularior, assembly GCA_954870665.1. Lineage (NCBI taxonomy): Eukaryota > Metazoa > Arthropoda > Insecta > Diptera > Stratiomyidae > Stratiomys > Stratiomys singularior. The sequence goes on from OX940879.1 coordinate 35,789,483, forward strand.
TCGAAAACATCTCAGAACTCAAACTATCCTTAGACATGACAAAAGCTAAATTGGCAGAGCTTAATAACAAATTACTTAACCTTATACCTAAAAATCGAACCAAAAGAGGACTCATTAACGGACTCGGCACAATCATAAAAACCATAACTGGCAATATGGATGCCGACGGCGCTATTAATATCAATAATGAAATCAAAAAAGTTTTAAATAACGAAAATAATATGAATAAGGAATTAAGTCAGCAAACTAAATTAAACGAAAAAATGATAAAACGTTTTGAAAATATAACAAATCACATTAATCAACAACAAAAAATTATTACAAACTATTTGAACTATATAAACGAAAATTCTAAAAACCAAGTTATTAAGGAACATAATAATTTAAAATACATACAACATTTAAATCAAGTAAACTATAACATTGACCTACTAAACGATCATATTACTAGCATTTCGGAAGCAATCATCTTTGCAAAACGAAATATTATATCAAGAACAATTCTTAGTCCACTAGAACTATCCTAGATAAATTCCATTTTCGAAAATCAACAGCTAGACATAAAATCCAATGAACAAATTTACGAATTATTGAGCCTACAAGCCTACTCAAACGATTCCAATATAATCTTCAACATTCGAATCCCCATTACATTGAAAGAACATTACTTTCTATATCACATAATCCCTCTCCCGATCAACAAAACCATCCTAACAAAACCCTATCTCCTTTCGAGTCCTAACAACTCACATAGTCTCCACGAAAAATGCCAAAACATTGAGAACGTTTACTATTGCTCAAAACCAACTACAACGAGAAGAAGAACCGAAGAAAATTGCACTGCAAGCATCATAAGCAACATACCTACAAATTGCGAACTACATGACCGCGACTTCGAGATGGAAATCTTCGAGCCGGAACCTAACCACCTACTGTTCGTAAATGTTCCTGTCACCACCATCACGACCACCTGTGGCCAAGACGAATTGAAGATCGAAGGAACCTTTCTCATTCGCTACAATAATTGTGAAATAACCACAAATGGCATTACATACAGCGTCAAAGGACCAATCCACTGGGACGAAATTCATATCGTTCCAACCTTGTTTTCAACAGTGAATTTCACACCCGCCAGTACCAACAACATCCAACTAGATGAATTACAGAAATATCAATTCATCAGGAGGAAGGCCGCTACTCTCGTCAATTATACGAACCAACAGCAATTCTATACAGCACTTACCATAATGTCCTGTTTAACCATCATCGCAACTGCCTGCACAATCTGTTATCTGTGAAGATCACAAGTAATACAACTCCAACAGGATTCACGAGTCGTAGCTCAGTCCAACGAACCTGCAAGGATCCAGTTTCTGTGGCCATCGCAACTTTCTAAAGGGGGAGGAATTATGAGATCATCGCCCTAACATTTTTAATCCACCTGAAACGGACCCCACGTGCCGGAAGTGCACACAAATTCTTCACAACAATTTATATAATTGCAGGTGTTTTCCTTCACCTATTTATGCACGTGCTAGCTATCTAAGCAAATTCCCTAAAATATTAAAATTGCAATTCGAAGAATGCAAGTTAATTATTGCAAAATGCTGATAGATATATTTTTGCACATGCTAGCTATGTAAGCAAATTTCCAAAGATATAAAAACTGTAAAATTGAAGAGCATAGGAGAGTTGTTAATTAAACTTAGAACGTAATGCTGCCGAAATAAATTCACGTTTTATAATTTAAATTTGGTTTTTTTTTGAAAGATAGTTCTATTGGAACTATAACTCGCGCGTCTGACCCTCTTCAATGCTCATCTTCGATTGTTCAGAATTTTATAAGTTACTTACTGTAATAACCAGTGTTGTATGTTTATAAAAGGCAGACTAATACTCAACACAAACAAACAATGTACCTGTAAATTGCGAATATTATTGGAACTGAAAGTGGTTCAGTAAAATGTCACAAAAGCAAATACATAAAAGGGATGAGATGGCAACGGATTATTTTTCATCCCAATGCAAGACGCTTTTATACAGATGCAAAATAAAACTACATGTCACGACTGATTAGCTGTGTAATATTACTAAATTAAAACTTAAATATCTTTCGTATGTATATTTCAATTACCCAAATTTTTTTTAACAAAATACAATTTATAAACAAAATACAAAATATAAGTTACGTACAATCAGATAGATTTTGAACTTTTGACAATAAAATTTATAAATAATCACATATGTTATGATAATGCACCGAGAATTCTCTGAATCACTTGCACTCCATTTTTTTTCAATTTCAAGGCCAATAGGAAAATAATTATTGCATCTTCTGTTGGGAAGTTGTACAAAATATTTTAGGAAAAACAAAATGTAAACAAAACAGTTTCATGGGCATTTTTCACGTGTATTTTTTCTAAAATTATCTTATTTTCTTTTAAAAGTGGGTGTTTCTCACTTGATTGAACAAGAAAATTTAATTTTTCAGTCTAAACGTGTATTCCCATACAGTGTTTCTCAAAGTTCTTTAATAAGAATTTCCATTTAGAATCTGATTCTCTGTAGCTAAAGTTCATTTAAAAAATTCAATGTTTAAATTAGTTCAGAGTTTAAATAAAACGTCAGAACTATAAATTCGTATAAAAACGAATTCAATATCTGATTATAAGTGTTTTCGTGGGATAAATAGGGGAAGCATCCTTTTTTCTGAGGTTTTATTATTCATTAACCTTTAATCATTTATTATCTTAACTTTGTACAATTTTCTTTATTAGTGTAACCCTGAAATATCTCCCGAAAGTTGGATCGTACAAAACGTAAACATTCCATAAATATGCCCGTATCAGGACCTTTTCATAGTCAACGAGTTGAGCCGTGCTCGAGATTAACATTTGCGACACAAATAGCTCAATTAAATGATGCTCAATATTATGGACTGTAATTGTCGATAATTAATACCTCTGTTTGTTATTAAACAAATATAAATGGTGGAAATTTGATATAAAATATTATTAAAAATTTTTAGTTGAGCAGAGGAATAATTTCTTACTATCCTAAATTGTAGTTATTATATATATCCTTAATTGTAGTTATGTATTTCCACTTTTTTTTTATAGAATAATAATTTTTCTCAGAGCTGTTAGTATCTTTGAACATGGAAGATATTAACATGAAATTAAAAAATACAAACAAGGCAGTAAACATAAGATGGGCTTTCACTATTTGCTTCATACTCTGAAGACCTATCGTAACTGAAAACAACCTCAGTTGTCATAAAATACAACAAGAAGGATTGTTCTCTTCTGATCTATTCTATTTTCATTTTCTGTTCCCAAAATCATGTTTTGCGATGTCATTATGCTTCATGCTCAATAAAATGACATTTTGGATTCTTTTTCGGAATTTCTGAGACAAGAACCATTGAATTTCATGCGAAAGTAGTTGCAAACACGGATTTCTTCGCATCCAAAAGATCTGTGGGTGTCTGACATTTATATTTTCGTAAGGTTCCAAGAACTGCAAGTTTTCGTTCTAAAAGATTTTCAGCTAATTCATAAGATGTAAAAAGATCTAAAACAACATGTTATCCTTTACCGGGGGACTTCTTCGGAGTTTTCCAATATAAAACTGAATGGAACGAATGTAACCTGTTTAATTTTTCATTGCTTGGTATGTATCATCGACAAGGACATCGACCTCCGCATGAGGTTGGGGGGCTGTTCGTTTAATAATTGTATTCACCACATATATTCCTGACAGCTGCTAGTTTAACACTTTTCTTCTTCTTTTTAGCACTACAGCCGCTCCCGGAGTTCACTAACTGTAACAAGCGTCTCCAACTGTCTCGATCCATTAACCGCGGCCTCCAATTTTGAAATTCAAGCAGTGATGAACTGTCTTCGTCAACAGAGTCAGAGCAGCGTTTCCTTGGTTTCCCCCACTGGTCTCCGCGCTTCAGTTCTCCCAACGAATACCTTTTTGGGTGTACATTGTTCGTCCACATCATTCACATAGTCAACCCTTTGCAGGATCCGCAGTCCTAAAATCGTAGAAATCTCCGGCTCGTCAAAAATTTCATACAGCTCATGGTTGAATTGAAGTCGCCATTGGTCCCCGTCTAGCTTCCCTCGCATTATCTACCCCCTTAGGACACGTCGGTCAATGGCGTTCAATATATTTGCGGATACTTGGGTCAGGATCCATGTTTCACTCCCATAACAAAGCACAGGTCTTATCACAGATTGATATACTTGGAACTTTGTTTTCCTGGTTATGCAGCTGATCTTCATACTTGACAGAACTGAGTAAAAATTTTTATTTGTGAGCTGTACTCTTCGGGGTATTTCGTCTATTTCGTCAATTCTTTTAAGTTATTTTGGCGCCTAGATACTTAAATTCGCCCATATTTACAATACTGTATTGGCCAACCGTGATTTTTTGGGGATCTGCGGAATTTATTTCTCGACTTCGATATGAGCTTTGTTTTCTTCACATTGATTTGTATCCCAACTAGTGTTGCTTCGTGGTCGAGTTTCATTAAAAGCTCTTCAGCGGTTATTAACGGTATGATCTGTATAAAATTGTGCCTCTTGTATCGACAGATTACTAATTTATAACATATTCCAGAGCGAGATTGAATAGCAAAGGTGCGAGCCCATCTCCCTGCTCAAGCACGGTTGTCTCAAAGGCGTCGGTGAGTTGGTTATAAATACGGGCTTGGAAGTTTATCAACGATATTGTCATTTTGGTAAGATGGACTATTGGTTGAGATGCCACAGCGAAGCATTATTTGATACAGCACGTTGCGATCAACACTGTCGTATGCTTGCTTAAAGTCATCGAAAACATGACAAACGTCTATGTTGAGCTTTTGTACGTGCTTGACAGTAAACAATTGTTCTATCGTCGATCTACAACCTCTCAAGCCACCTTGATACTTCCCAATAATAGTGTTGGCATGTACTCTGATTTTATTTTCTAAGATCTTCGAAAATATTTTTCACGCCGTAAAAAGTAGGGATATAGTCTATAGTTTGCACTGAAGCTTGTCATTTTTTTTTGTGAATAGGAAATATAATTGATTGACTCCACTCGTTTGGCATATGTTTTACTTGCCAGATTTGCTAGGTGACTTCATTTCTACACATAGCTGGTTCCTGGTTTAGCGAGGTTTCTGATAAGATGGGAGCTAGATTTATGTCGAGGTGACAGACGCCATTTAGAGCATTTCGATGTCGAATTTGTGCAGAGGGCTGGTTGGAACACACCTTTGACATGCGACTTCGATATATGAATTTTAACAACTAGAGATCCGAATTACAATTAGGCTTTCGGAATGTGCCTAACGAAAAGGTTCAGAACGTTTATCGAACCAGAAAAATGCTGAAATTTTCTGGAATCATTGTCAGTCCTCCTGGAAGTATAGGTCTTCTATAAGTTTCAAACCACAAGCTTTCTAAACATACATCTTCAGATTTGAATACTCGAGCATATATAAGGCATAGATATGCAGCAAACACGGTCTCATCTAAGGCTTCTCATTCATTTCAGACGCGTAAGCAGTCCTCCATGTTTGTTTGTTTCAAAATTGTAGTCTTCATGCTTCTCAATTCGCTTTGAAACAATTTATGATGTCACGGGAGTTAGATATGGTGTCAAAAGTTGAGTTTAGGATTGTACTTTTCGTCGTGATATCCTCACTAAATGCGCGTTATAAAAATTGCGACAAAACAATTTGGTTTTTGTTGTTCCCTGTTATTACAAGAAAAGTCTCCATTCATTTATTCCCATTCATGCGCGGACGGAGATGAGGGGAGAAGCGTGAAGAATCTTTCATGTTTGGTTGTTTCAAAATTATAGATTTTAAACGTTTATTTACAGATGAGTCAAGAGACTTCCAAATGTACTTATGTGACTAAAAGCATACCTGGTAATGTTTGGTGTAAGTTTTATTACGTTTGTACGACTCAAAGGACCTCTTGCCTGATGTGAAGTTCTCAACAACACAAATTTACCGTTTTTTGATTCCATTTGGGTTGCATTATTATCGGAAATTTATCTTGAAGAGGCGAATTATCGCTATTTGTTCCGTAACTACTATGGCGTAGGCACGAAAAATTGCCGGTCAGTTTCTTGCAAAAAAAGATAGACAAAGCAATAGTAGTCTAATGGTTTATTGGAAGCGCGGAAACAAGACCATCCTGCTTCATATTATGAACCGGCTGATGTTGAGACGGCAGATGAAACATCCTTTCGGTACGGAAATGTTTCAAGGCGGGAATAGTGGGGATGATCAGTGAAAACAGACACGTAAGACTTTCTGTGATTGAAACGCTAAGGCAATTTTGACAGAGGATTATTTGTATATATATTACACAGACTCTACACTGCTACACTACACTGCATACAAGAAATAGCCCACGATGAAAACATTAAACAAATACCGCCTATATTGATAGAAATCAATGAAACAGAAACAAAAAATTCGACAAAAAGACATGACTAAAGAAAGCGAACGTAACTTTATCCGGCCATTACAGTTGGTGTAATAGGCACAATGAACTAGAACATCAAATCTTCTATTGCTCTAACTTTGACAATTTAGGATTGAATTTTCATTGTTTAAAGAAGTTTCCTCCATTGACAAAATTTTCTACTCCGACAAGAAAAACCAAATGTGGCAACTGGGAAAATTTCTAGAGGAAGCCAAGGCTGAGCTGTTATTATCCACAATTTATTCCCTACCAATAATTCATTCTAACCAAAACAACATTCCCAAGCGGGTAATCGTACTCACCAACCAAATATATAAAATACAAAAAAAACTTACAAGGTTACGAAAATCGTATTAAACCGAAAAAAGTGAACCCGAAGGGACACGAACAACAAGCCTCAGAGAATTGTGATCGGAAAACGCTGGCTAATGTACATTGACAGCCCCATAGCCAATATCACCTACTAGACAGAAGGAAGAGGCGAAGGAAGTGGCGAAAAAAGGTTGTAATTAAAGCCGTGTAAAAATTTATGTTAGTTATTGAACTTCGAGTGCCATTTAAGGGGGCCCCATATCATGTGGTGGGTTCCAAAATTTGTTTTTTTTTATAAATTTCTTCCGTAACATGTCTGAAATAAATGTCTAAAGCGATTTTTGAAAATTCGAAGCTGTTTTAAATATACAGCAATTGGACACGTCGGAGTGACTCATTTCTGCAGCCTCATGGAAATATGTTCGGGTAATGGAAATTCAATGTTTATTGCATTACTGAAAAATGATCATATTGCCGCATCTTCAGCCTTCAAAGCTTTATTATCAATCGCTGTTACGCAAGAAAAAACTATGAATCAAGAAGCAGGAAACAACGGGAAGAAAAAAGGGATTTTCATCTTTATTTGGAGCTTCTACATTGATTGGAAAGTACACCGAGAAATATTTATATGCCATGGTTATGAGTCCTTTTTGTGGTGCATGAATAAGTGGAAAAGTAAAAAAAATGTGTACCTTAGAGTACGAAATGTGGTATGAAAGTTATGTAGATGAGTACACCATAAACCACTTTGGAAATTCCGGTAAAATGGAAATAAATGATATCACGCACAGGTTTTTAACATCTATTGGAATAATGGCGTAAAGTATCTTAAATACATCGGCGGTGATGGCAATGAAACAATGAAGGGGATCCTAGATGCTAAGCCGTAATACCGGAGATACTTCAATAACGAAAAAAAGAATGTGTGGGCAACGTAGAAAAGATAGCGGGAACACTACTCCAGGGTGTTAAAAAGGATAAAACAAATAAAGGAATCGGTGGAAAAGGGGCAGGTAAACTTTTTGATAAAGTTATTCAAGAAACAACGAAATTCTTCGGGTTAGCTAATCAACGTCATTCAGATTCGCTTGAAGATATGAAAAAGGAAGTTTAGGCAACGTATTATGACAAATGTTCTTCAGATGAAAACCCTCATGATCAATTTTGTCCAGAAGGCGAAGACGGTTGGTGTAAATGGCTCAACACAGAAGCTAAGAGTGAGCTCGACCTTTTCATCACGATAAACCATCTCTAATACCAGAAGTACAAGCAATTATCAAACGTTTTTTCAAAGAGTTATCAAAAGACTGGTTATTAATTCGTTGTTTAGGAGCAGAGACACTGTTAAGGATCCGGAGTTTGTGCGATGAATGGGTCGTAAAACGCAAGGCGGGATTTTTAACACACTTTTATTTTCTTATTATTTTTAACACACAGTTTGTTGGTTGTCGCTGTCCAAAGTATGACGATAAAATCCTGGTCGCTTTAGGGAGCCGGGCTTGGAGATTCACTGCCAAACAAAAGAGATATTAATAAAGTGAGAGGGTAGACGTAGAGTTTGCCACATGGAGTGAAACACGGTTTCACACTAGAAGTGGACAGACAATAGTCTGAAATTCTATAGTCTCCCCTCAGTAACCCCACACAGTGTGTCTCTAGGCCTTCTGTGAAGGACCATGCAAGTGCACTCAATCAACTTATGAGCGGAACGATGACACACACGGTGTGTCTCTAGGCCTTCGATGAAGGACCTCGCAATTCCACTCACTGAACTGACCGTGTCGGAAGACTTGAAATGACTGAGGCGAAGCATGGACGACGCTAATCGAAGACTTGTAATGACTCGCTTTTTGTTGGGAAAGAGAAAGTTTTTTCACATCTTACAGAAGGAATTTTAGTTAAAAAAGATGGTGGAAATTCCGACACGTTGGTGACCACATGTTTGCAGGTATGGAAAGCGTGAATGCAACCATGGATTAACCACCGTAATAAAACGATTTAGGCATGTAGGTAAATAGGTGCGTGGAAAACCATGGGAGCGTTAATGTTTCTTAATTATATTTTCTTTTTTGAAGAGAGGAAAAATATGTTTTTTTCAGGCATGCCAATGAGATTTTTCTTACCAATCTAGGCAGGCAAAAACTTTAGACAGACACTCAACAATAACGAATCTTTGAATTCGTTGATTTGGACTTTTGCTCCTAAGGATCTTTCTTTTAGCCTCAAGGTCGTTGAATTTGTTACCTACTTATCAGTCATTGTCTTTATTGAAGGTTCTAAAGGTTTACTGAAAGTAATGTGTTTCACGTTTCTCAACATAAATACTTATGTTGAGAAACGTGATGAGAAGCTAATCTCGCTTAGTGAAGCCGTGAAACAAGCCCCGGTCCAACACAAGAGCTGAAGAGGAAGTTCGATCCCAATTTTCTCGAGGCGGAGACGCTGTAACTCACCTTCTACTGAATATTTTTAGCTAAAAATTTATGTTTATACTGTTGAAATATATGTTGATAAATGAAAATAAATATTAAGCTCTATCTTTATACTAGTCGTCAAAAATATTGATAAAATGCCCGAAAAATAGGCCGTCACATGGGGTGACCCCCGTGACAAGAAGGAAATTAAAGGTTGTCCCCGAATACGCACAACAATATGAAGCTTGAACATTATTCTTTCAATTCCTTTTGACACAGCCTAAAGTATTTTTTATTTTTTTTGAGTTCTTAGCCTTGGTGGAATCCCCCGAAAGAAAAGATATCTTAGATACACATCTAAATTTGGGAAGCGCTGATAACCGAATTATTTCACGCACGGATGTTTATACATACGTATTCCGAAAATCGCGAATTGTTTCAAAACTTTAGAGTGTTGGCCAGTGGCAGTAAGTACGCGGATCGAACGGATCAAAGGTGGGAAAAGCTTCGTAAAGATGTCTCGTCCGCGATTTTTCCTTGTAATAGCAATTGTTCTGTTGAAATTTTTGCAACCCACGTTTAGTGAAGAAGTCACGACGGAAAGTGCAATCCTAAACTCAACTTTTGACACCAACCCTAACATCCTTGACACCACAAATTGTTCAAATGCGAAGTGCATCGTGCGAGCAAACATTACGTTGCAATCAGGGATGAAATTTCCGGTGCGAATCAATTGTGCAGCATTGAATGAAACGGATACTGGTCAACGAAATTTCAGCTACAGCAACGAGCTGAATAGTTTATTTTTAAATCGTTTCAAAAATATACACACCATATCAATGGATGGACGTTGTTCGAACGCACTGAACTTCACCTTGGAGTATTTTCCCGAGGCCAATTTTTCATTAGAAGCAGGAACTTTCCGTAATTTTCGAATTGATATAATCCGAAGCGAATTATTACAAAGTGTTAGTGCTGTGAAAGAATTATTTTTTGAAAATAATAACTTTGATCGTATTAAATTTAAAGCCTTTGAACATACACCTCTTGTTCGTGATATAACGTTCCAGCAAAATCACCTGAAACACATTGATCGTGGAGTTTTTGATCAGTTAACGAACTTGCGGAGTCTCAAATTATTCGAGGATGAACTGTCGATCGGTTTTGGAGACTTCTTCCGAAAGATATCATGTGAAAATTTATCGTTATCAATCAAGGAAATGCCGAAGGCGGTATTCGCTAATCTGCCGGAGCGTCTAACTACATTACAGATTAATAATATGTCTTACGATGCAATCGAAATTCAAAACCCCGACAACTTATCATCTCTAAAGGTGTTTGATAATAAAATTCCAAAAATTACTGTGATCGATAGCCATAAATTAAAGTACATAAACTTGGGGGGTAATTCCTTGGAAGAAATCAAATTAGTAAACTGTTCGCAAGTGCAAATACTGAATCTCGCTTCTAATCACCTGGAAGAAATTGGCAATGAAAACTTTGTGGGCATGCAAAACTTAAAGTATGTTTATTTGCAAGAGAATAGATTGAAAACGTTATCGATTGATATGTTCCAGCCAGCACTGCCAGGACTGTTAAGAATAGATCTTGCGAACAATTCATTGCATGCAATCGGCATTGGGACGGATTTCGATCCTAATCCTGCTTTGAAAATAGTACTTCGATCGAACCCATGGGACTGTCTGTGGATATTGAGGACTTTTGATCAACGTCCGGACATTTTCCGAATATTCGAGTACGACAGATTCGTCAGCAAGGTCAACGTAAATGGGTTGCAATGTGGGGCGTATCCTGCGAATGTTAGCACAATCAACGTGAACGTTGCAGATCCAGGAAGCATCGACACGCAGGAAATCGAGACAGATTACGCAGACGACGAATTGGAGCGAACTATTCGAAGGCATATTTTGTACGGTCTTATTTTTCTAGCTGCGGTTGTTGTCATACTTTCGACCATTCTTTACGTGTGGGCGAGATGCCGCAGCATGGTTCGATTGCCGTTCTATGAATCCTTGAAACCTTTCAATTGGAGTCCCGAACGATTTGAAGTTATTCGAGAAAATCCGCTTGACGATCGACCGGACTATGAAATACCATTAGAATTCTTCAACTCAAACGTTAACCTGGAGCATGTGGAATTACTTGATACTATAGGAAGTTTTGAACCCATCGATATGCCTGAATCGCAAAAAACGGAGGGTGGAGCCATATATGAAGAAATCCATGAGTAGAATAGTGAGAATATCATGTCTGAATGAGAATACCTAAGTAAATATAGTGCTTAAGTAAATACATGTACTTTTTAAGATATCATTTTGCATTTAAAATGACTTTGAAAACAAGTGAAAAGCCAAGAGGAAACTTTTGCTTTTGTGAATGTGTTGAAAAGGGAAGTGAAGAATTATTTGAGGATTCACAGATCTAACAAAAAAGTTGAATTGAGTGAGTTGAATGAGTTTTCAAAGATTTTGGAACATGATAAAATGTCTATCTCATTGTCTGAAGATTGTATTTACAGTGGTAGGCAAAATTATTGACACACTTTAAACTTCCAAGTAAAAATCGATTTTAGATTAGGACTGCTTTTGAATAGAAATGTTCCTTCATAAGCTATGTATAAAGTATTACCAAAAAAAAAACTAAGCAAAAATCTACACATAGACAAGATTTATGAACAATTACAGTTTCTGTAGCGTTTTTGTTGCGAAAAATTTATTGGCTAAATTTAAGTAAAATATATTCATTTTTAATATCAGTTAAATGTTAACTGACGAAATGAAATGAAATGTTTTTAATATCAGTTTGACGTCAGTTAAATGTTCCTCTTAATCACTTCATTTAATTTTTTTTGCTTCAATAATATAATTTGCTATACGAGGGTGATATGAAGAGTTACCAACCTAACAATGATACAAGAAATGTTTTCCCCAAATTTTTTTTTTAATTTTCTACATAGTTTTTTCTCTACACTCTTTTCCAAAAAGTACTCGGCGTTTTTCTCTGCAAGATGATTGTTCATGAAGATGATTGCTTCCTCATTTGACGGAAATGTCTGTCCTCCGAGCACAGCTTTACAATTCGTGCATTTTCCCCATAGCAACCGCTGAGGTGTCAGACGGTCAGAATTTTTTGTGCAAATATGCTCGTTTTCCCACATTTTCTGCGTGCGTAGTATGTTTCTGTAATAGTTTTTCCTTTCTGATAATAATCGATTAACATAACTCCATGACTATCCAGTTCCAGCCGAAGAAAACATTTTTTTTTCGAAAAATATTTTATTCTGAGCCGGTTGCCCGTTTGCGGTCCGCTGTTTTGACTGTATTTTTGTTTAAAGAGTATAATGGTGTATCTACAGTAATCGGTGCTTAAACGTTTAAACTACGCCAAAAGAGAGTTTGAAATGTTAATTCGAACACGTTTTAAGTCTAACGTTTGGAAAGGCGGCACCCACCGCGCAAATAGCTTATTCATGCGTAAATCCTGATTTAACATGTGACACGTTCTTTGAACATTTTCATAGCCTCCGTTTTCTATTTTACTTTAATTCGGTGGTCGTCTAATACGCTATGGCGAATTTTAGCAATGTTTTCGTCAGTAGTTTCAGTTTTTGGACTTCCCAAATATTAATCATCTCCCAAGCTCTTACGGCTACGTTTAAATTGTTTCACCCATAATTTCACTATGCTCAATGATGGCGCAAAGTTCCCATTCACAGAGCTCAACTCGTCTTTGATTTGCATAGGCGTATCGCCTTTCAAAAACAAAACTTTAATAACAGCTCTATACTGAATTTTTTCATTTTCACAAAAGTACTCGCATTGACTCACGCAAATGACTATCAACAAAAACTGCTCATCCAAAATGGCTGAAACTTTGGTGAGTAACTATCAGTATATGAACAACTACATTCACTAGCTTTTTTTGACGAGAGCCGCCATCTTTGCGTTGAAACTTTTGAGACCTCTCTCGTATAACTGCGTAATAGCTGCTTTGAGTTGATTTTTAGATGAAATATATTACCTTGTTATACGTCTTGACAATTCTTCCCACAAATGCACCACCAGATTAAGATTGTGTGATTGTGGGCGAGTTGGCAAGATGTGGGAAATGCTGTAAAGGAGCCATAATCGTACGTCAGAAGCAGTATGAGTGGGGTTGTGGTCGTGCTACTACTAAAAGAAACTACTACCCGGCCCCAAATTTTTTGTACTTTTATACTAATTATTTTCAAAATATTAATGTTGAACGTCTTGTTCATAATTTCCATCGATAACATTTCAATTACTCCTGATGCGGACATGCATTCTAATACCATAGTTTTTTTCCATTTAATTCAGTATTTGATTTTTTCCACAATACGCTATTCTGGCGACTGACTGAAAACGTTGAGCTCGCTCCCATCAGAGAATAAAATATTTTTAATTTAAAAGTCTATTGCAAATTTTAACCTCTGCTTTTTGAACTTGCTTCGCTTGTGAGAGGTTTCCTTCTCGTAACCCTCGATCGATATCCGGCACGATTTAAGGTTCTTCGGACTGTTTTTGGATGGACATTCATCCAAACTCATCATGAGAAATTCATCTTTGGTTTATGCTGCAAGTACCAGTGGATTTTTTTTATATCTGAGGTAGGACATCCCAGTTCGGTGCCTCCATACTTTCCTTGACAACTTTCGCAATTATTGGCAGAGCGTTGTTGTGCTGAAAGATTATTTCGTCATATCTTTTGGTGTATTGATATGTTTTTTCTAAACTTTGGATTGTCGTAGTGGATCCACTTTTCGTCTCCCGTCACCATTTGATACAAAAAACCCTTCCGATTTTGCCTTTGCTGCAATTGTCTGCACGTGAATAAACAACGTTCAATGTTTTTTGGCTGGAGTTCATGCGGAACTCAATCTGCTTTTTTGGCCCTGAGACAGTTTGAAATCTTTTGTTGAGTCACTCCCAAGGTTTGAGGAAGCACCTCTTGATTTGGGCATCAATCTTGGTCTCAGCGTCATCAAACTTTCGTCGTCGTTGTAGCGCTACAGCCCATTTCGGGCCTTGGCTTCCCGTAGGTGTCGCCTCCAGTTGTCTCGGTCCATCGACCGCGTCCTCCAATTTCGGGATCCGAGTAGCGTGCTGCTATCTTCGTCTACAGAGTCGGACCAGCGCTTTCTTGGCTTTCCCATTGGCCTGCGTCCCTCAGTTTTCCGACAAATACCTTTCTAGGTATCCGACCTTCATTCATTCGCTGCACATGGCCAGCCCATTGTAGCTTCCGCAGTTTTATCACAGTGGAGACTTCTGGCTCGTCGAAGAGTTAGTACAACTCATGGTTGTACCTAATTCGCCATTGTCCTCCTTCCTGCGTTGCTCCCACGATTCGTCTTAGGACCCTCCTTTCGAAAACGTTTAGTATGTTTGCGGAAGCTTGAGTGAGGGTCCATGTCTCACATCCGTAGCACAACACAGGTCTTACCACATATTTGTATACTTGCAGGTTTGTTTTCCTATGTATGAAACTGGCCTGAAAACTGAGTAGAACACTTTATAGGCGAGCTGAATTCTACGCTTTATTTCCGCCGTTTCATTACCATCCTTCACTAGCTTGGAGCCAAGATATGTAAATTCGTCCACATTTTCCAGGTTGAATTCGTTGAGTGTTATGTTTTGCCGGTTGGGGGTGTTTCTCCTGGTTTGTATCATAACTTTTGTTTTGGACTCGTTGATTTGCAGCCCCACCTGCTTCGCTTCTTGGTCTAGTTTGAGCAGGAGTTCCTTGGCAGATGAAAAGGATCTTGACAGGATATTGATGTCATCCGCATAGGCTACCAGTTGGCTCGATTTGTAGAGTAGTGTTCCTTTCGTATCCACAGGTAGTTTCCGTATGACGTATTCTAGAGCTAGGTTGAATAGCAGTGGAGCCAGCCCATCGCCCTGCTTCAATCCTACCTTTGTCTCAAAGGCATTAGTCAGCTGGTTATTGATTCGGACTTGTGCTGTTGTTGATGCCATTGTCATTCTTGTCAGGCGGACTAGCTTCGCTTGGATTCCAAGCTGAAGCATTATTTGGTACAGTACTTCTCGATCAATACTGTCGTATGCTTGCTTAAAGTCCACGAAGATTTGGTGGACGTCGATGTTAAATTCCCAGCACTTTTCAAGGATCTGCCTAACTGTAAACAGTTGGTCAGTAGTTGATCGTCCGGCCCTAAAACCACCTTGATACTCCCCAATTTTTTCAGCATATGGTGTTAATCTACCTTCAAGTATTTTTGTGAGGATTTTGTAAGATGTACAGAGTAGTGATATACCTCTGTAATTTTCGCACTGTAGTTTGTCTCCTTTTTTGTGGATAGGGATGATGATGGATTGGCACCACTCTTGCGGCATCTGCTCTTGATCCCAGACGTGTTGGATCAGCTTGTGGATGACTTTCTTTGCCGCAACACCACCGTTCTTTATCAGTTCTGCTGGGATTTCATCAATGCCCGGCGCTTTACTGTTTTTCTGGCTTTTGATGGCATACTTGACTTCTTCCAGAGTTGGAGGGGCCAAAGGGGACGGTTCGGAGATGTTTGACGACTCTGCTGTTCTTGAGCCGTGTGTAGGATTAAGGAGCTCCATGAAATAGGCAGCCCATCTTTCCTTGATTCTATCGTCGTCAGCAATGATGTTACCGCTTTCATCTTTACAGAGTGATGTCTTGGGCTGATATCCTCGTCTTAAGCTTTTCACTACTTTGTAAGCGTTTCTCGATCTATTGCTCGCTAAATTTGCATCTATTGACCTTAATTGGTCATCAAAATATTTTCTTTTCTTATTTCTAATAATCTTATTGGCTACTCGTCGGAGATTCTCGTAAGTTTCCCTCTTCGTCCTGGTATTTCTGTTAAAATATTCTTTATACGGCTGATTTTTCTTTTCTAACGCATTCTGGCATTCATCATCAAACCAGTAATTTCTTCTGTGCCGGGCTATATACCCAAACGACCGTTCTGCTGTGCTTTTAATTGCTCCTTTCACCTCCATCCATAGCTCGTTACTTGTCTTTTCAGACATATCTTGGAGTATAGGCGCTAGTTTGTTTTCGAGGGAGTCATGAAAATCTTTAGCAATTGACTCCGTTTGGAGCTTTTCGATGTCAAACTTTTGTAGTGGGCTGGTTTTCGTATTGAATGCCTTTGACAGGCGACATCGAAACGTTGATTTGACCAGGTAGTGGTCCGAGTCACAGTTTGCTCCACGGAATGTTCGGACGTCCATTATGCTAGATGCCCACCTCTGTTGAACGAGCACATGGTCGATTTGTCATCAAACTTTACTGGCCTCCTTTCGTGTTCTTTTTCACTGATGTCAAAGTCGCCAATTTTAAAACGCCGGAACCAATACTCACATGTTTCGATTGATAGAGTATGCTCTCTATATGCACCAGCTGCACTTTTCTTCAAATTGAAACAAAAAAGCAGCGCTTCCTAGAAATTCTTGTTTGCACAAAAGTTGACATATTTGGAAAACAAAAAATGCATGTTCTTTACACTTTAACGAAATGACAAATGAGACAAAAAAAGTGACGTTTCAACATGAATACACTCGATGTAATACACAATACTTTGAAAATAACTCAAAACTTATTTGTTACATCATAATTTATACCAAGTATATGAAGGAACGTTTTAATTTTTGTTAAGAAACTTTTTCAAAATATACTCAAGATTGACTTTAAAATTTAGTTTTACTTGAATGCTTTGCGTGTGATAATAATTTTGTCCATCACTGATATAGGTATTGCTCGCCGGAGCGAGATGATGATGGCAACAACCAGCGGAAACGCGTCCTCATCAAAAACGCAGTATTGCCCGGTGGACATTAAACATTTAATTAATAATAATAATAATAATAATAATAATAATAATTAATAATTTCGGCATTTAGCAATAATAAAAAGAATTTCACGTTTTAAATACATATTTAATTTAAATGCGACGCAATACTCATGCTTGTAAGTACTATTTTTAACGGATAACATTATGACAAAAAAAATTTGTAATTTTGGAGGGTACACCTTTGTAATAAATGAATGATCATAATCATATTTTTGAGAAACGCAATTTTTAATGAAGGATACTGAGATTTTTTTGAGTATTCTTTTGCGTTTACGTTATTTAATTTATAAAACGTATTGAATGTTTCAACGAATTTCTTCACTTCCGATAGATGAAAATCTTTTTATCCTTTTTAATTCGTTGATTTACAGTTTTTTTTTTTCAATCAGACACCGCAGGTTTTCGAAACGTATACTGGATTCATCCTCAGTGAAAACTATACCAACTTATTTCTATAACGTTCTTCTTCTGAAACCTCCCAAAATTCAGCAACTATATCATGTATGCACACTACTCATGTATGCACACTACTATTTTTTACGAATTTCGCTTGTATTTCAAGCAATTTCTGAATAATGGATCCTATTCTTGAAGAATCATTCGTCCTCGAAGTATATATAATGTTGAAGCTGTTTTCGGATACTTTCAAAGAACGGAAATGTTGCGCAATAGGAGCTAATTGAATCGACCGTATGATATCTACAAGGCGACGTCTACCTGTTAAGACATGTTCTGATCGCTTTCATCGCTGGCAGACGACTCGCCCTGCCTTCCAAAAAGTGAGAACCCTCCTCTGTCTTCTTCTCTCTATATATCCATTTTTCCTAATAAACCCTGTGATGTATTTACAAAAAAAAAAAAATTAATAAATAATTAATAATATCATTGTCCCAACCGATAGGTCGCACCTGCAGCGAAAAAAAGGAACAAGGTTAAATAGACAGTGTTTCAAAGAAAGGCCGCATAATGGCGACCGAAGGTAGTTACTTTTAATCGACTATCTCACCGCGCGGGCGTGGGGGTGTTAGGACATTATTTAAGCCCTGATTCTTCCTTGTCACATACACACACACACACACACAGAAAGAGCTTACTCTCTCATATTAGACAAAATAAATAAATAGAAATGATCAAATGTATGTAAGTAAAAATAAAATATGTAAATTACATGAATTGTACTGCGCTGATTCTAACCACCTCTGCTTGATTTCGGGACTTCACTGGAGCGTATGAATTCTGCTGCGCTGTGTCCAACACGAATCCCAACCTCTGTTTGATTTCGGGACTTTACTTGCTTCTGCTGCGCTGATTCTGACCACCTCTGCTTCCGCCAACACAAATCTCCACCCCAGCTTGGTTTCGGGACTTCAATGAATTCCGCTGCGCTACCTCTGACCACCTCTGCTTCCACCTACACGAATCTCCACCTCAGCGTGGTTTCGGGACTTCAATGAATTCCGCTGCGCTACCTCTGACCACCTCTGCTTCCACCAACACAAATCTCCACCTTAGTTTGTTTTTATGTCGCCTACACATCAGAATACGTAACAACCTCCTTTAAAAGGGAGGTATTATTGGCGGTTTCGTCACTTCTTCCGTGTTTGTCCTTTATCACTTTGCCTTGACATTCGCCTTTTTGCTCCTGTTGTCACCGCCTCTGTTTCCTGTTGGCAGAGAGCCAACAGGAAACTTCAAGGCTTCACTCCACACTTCAAAGGGAAACTTCACACTCAAAGGGAAGTGTGAAGGGGAAGGCTTCATCACAGAATACGACATCTGGCACTGCTCCACACTGTTTCATGCGATACAAGAATGCCAAAAACTTCCTTGAGCTCGATTGCGATTGTCCTTGATGAAATTTCGGGATTTCGATAAATTTTCTTTATTATAAAGCGCTTTACCCGTTCGTTTATCTTTGATTCAGGGCCACCTCTATACTGTGGTTCCAATCCAACCTCGTTTTCGTTTTGATTTATTCTGTTATAGATTGGTCTTGATGATTAATGTTACTGAAAACAACTTTAGAACCTCTCCGAAATCGGAGCACCTTTACCCTACTGAAAATTGTAGTAAACCAGCGGAACGTCAAAAGGAAGTCTCCTGTCTGGCATTTGGTTGTCTTTTATGTCTTTTATGTCAACTAATTAGTCACTCACCAATTAAAAGCAATGCACGGCTAACCAACACTACCAAATTAATTAGAATGATGACAAAAATGAACATGGGGAGCGAAAATAACTGTGAAACAAAATTTAGTTCCGAAAAGATTTACTTGAACCTAAGTAAAAAGGTTAGTATTGGGTTGTGTTTCTCGTTTTTTTGGACTTGAAGTTTTTCTTTTCTACTACTTCCTTTCTACGAAGTCCTTTCTACTACTGTGTCCAAAAATAAGGTGACATTGTATTTATTTTGAAAATTCTTTATTTATTCTTCCAAATCAATTTCATCCTCTCCCGATGCAATGTACTTATGCCAACGGATTTTCTAATCTTCGAAACACAGATTGTGTCACTTTCCGGGATGGCCTTCAGTTCCGTCTTCGCTGCGGCTTGAATCTCCTCTATCGTATCAAAACGGTGTCCCCGGAGCGGTCTTATGAGCTTGCTGAACAGCCAGAAGTCGCACGGCGCCAAATCAGGTGAATACGGTGGTTGCGGAACAATATGGGTAGAGTATTTGGCGAAATGATCACGAATTACGAGTGCAGTATGGGATGGTACATTATCGTGGTGTAAAAACCAAGAATTGTCTTTCCACAACTCAGTCCTTTTAAGGCGGATAGCGTTACGCAAACGACGCATAACGTTCAAAAAATATTCCTTGTTGACTGTTTGGCCCGGCGGAAGGAATTCATAATGCACAACACCACGATAATCGAAGAAAACAGTCAACATTACCTTGATTTTTGAGCGACTTTGGCGCGATTTTTTTGGTTTCGACTTCCCTTTGGCACGATATTCGCTCGATTGATCGGTTGTTTCGGGATCGTAAGCATAGATCCAAGTCTCGTCTCCAGTGATAATGCGTTCCATCTTGTCCTGATAGTCAGAAAGTATCGTTTCACACACTTCAACGCGACGCCTTATTTTCAAAAAAAATTCAATGTTTTCGGTACCAGTCGAGGTTTGACGCGCTTGAGGCCCAAAACATCCTTTAAAATGGTATTGACCGAGACTTTCGATATGCCAACATCATCAGCAAGGTCTCTAATCGTAAATCGACGGTTTTCCAACACCAAATCTTTGATTTGTTGGACGTGAGCTTCGTCGGTTGAGGTTGATGGTCACCCAGGACGCTCTTCGTCTTCGACACGTTCACGGCCGGGTTGGAACTCACTATATCACTTGTAAACATTTTTTTTAGACATAGCCTCATCACCAAAGGCTTTCTGCACCATCCTCAACGTATCCGCAGCAGGAAATTGATTCCGCAAACAAAATTTAATGCAAATTCTCAACAAATTTCGACAACGCAAAAAACGAAAAACTCACTTTTAGCAGCACAAAAAAAAAACGACGCGTATCTCAAACACTAATGAATATTTTGACATAGATGTCACTGACAGTACTACCAACGTAAAAAAAATAATTTTCCAAATCCTTCGACGTGCGCAGTTTAAATTCAAATGTCACCTTATTTTTTGGACACAGTAGTAAGTACTGTTTATACGTTGAATTGACGATATATGGATGGACGAATGGATTTAATTTCTGTTGAGAATGACAGTATTTTCTGAGTGGAAATTCAACCCAATCATCATTGTCTCGCTTCATTGTTTTCCTTAAACTTTTAAAGCATTATAAGCCGTTTGCTCGCTCTAGTTTGTGAATCACTAATATTCCATTGAATGTTACTGAATCGATTGCCTTTACTCATTCTCTATTTTAAAAATCTAGTCCTTTTTTTCGGATGTTGGGACACATCTTATTTTTTGTTTACAATTATCGCTAAAATCGCTCACTATTCACTGCTTTATTTGATACTGTCCTTTTGTCCGATGTGATGTTTTCTCGGAAACATATAGCAAGTTTCGTGGCGACCACAGGTGCGCAATGGGCAAATTGCTGTCATCTTTACACACGTTTATGAAAAAAGGTAAGTAAGAGAATCTTACTCAAAAGCGATTGAAATGAGATCCGGGTGTTAATCACATGGTAAACACAAACAAATTTCTTAGCAAATATGGTCTCGTTTCTGCGGGTTAAGACCAACGCTTGACTTCCTTGACAACACAGTCAACTTTAGTAGAAGTGTCACAGTACTTACAACCTTTGTATCAAACAAATAATAACTACTTGCCATTATGAAAATGGACGAGGCTCACACCTCAATGTGAAATAGTAATGTATTGCGACATGAGACACTGTTTAGGCCCAGATTTGCAGGAGTTTTTAAGCATTGATTCGAGACCGCGGTGATATATGGCGACTTGTAATATCATATCTTGAATAGATCATTTAAGCTGTTAAATTATTTCCTAATAACATCATTTCGTAAAAAGGGACTTCACAACTGGCCCAATCTTGGCCCGCGTGACCATTTCTTTCGGCGATACTTTAAAAGATGAGTTGAAAACAAACTTAACCGGGCGCAAATTTAAAAATAACAAACCATCCCAACAGGAACGGCAGCAATATCTACAGCTATATGCCAGCGTATTGTCGGCAATCTTCGTTGAAAACAAAAAGAATGCCGACAGAGTATCGGCCATAATTAGGATAGCACTATCTTTACAAAGTAATTTTCTGTTTTGCGCTCTAATAATCAACAATAATGAAAATAAGTTGACAGCTAAAGGTATTTGCTTTATTGAACCAATAGGGGAGAGCGCATTGACTCGCAATAATAGAAATTATTTTCCTTGAAAATATAAATTCTTTTATTTGTACGTTACTAAACTATCAATTGAAACTACAGTTACTTTCTATTAAAATTTGATTTAACTACTATACGCCTCACCGACACTTGAGATCTATTACGAATAGTTTTATCATCTGGCTTGAATTCCCGATCATCTTTGATTTCTGTAGTAAGCTCTGGACTAAAGGTAACCGTTTTATCGTTTGAATCATCTAAAATATTGCGTCCCTTTACGAGAATGGATTGTGGAGGAGACGGAATCTTTGGATTGTGTTCATTAAGTACCGAACAACTATTATCATTCAATATTCTACAATTTTTTTCTGATTTTATGAGATTGTTTGAAAATGGTGTCTCCCTCAAAATTGGGATATTTTCTTTCGGGGGATCGACTTCATTCTGTCTGACTATTGGTAGGCGGCACATTGTATCCTCATATATTTGAAAGTCTTGTGGATTTTTATTTGTTGATAATAATAAATTACTTTCATGTTCCTCGTTGTAGTATTCAGGCGTTTGGCAAATAGTATCTTCATAAACGGTCAAATGAAAGGGTTTATTCTCATTTGAATTGATGCTTTCGTAGGTGCTCTGAGTTAACAAACTTACGTCTTTACATTTTATAGACGGTATACTGCACGCGGAATTTCCATAGTTTTGCAAACAGTCATTTTCTTCGATTTCGTCGTTATAGACATCATGTTTCGGTTTGAATGGAGTTTTGGTATGCTGTAGAGTCATGCGAGGAGGTGTTGACTCGTCGGAAAATGTCACAAAAGAGGATTTTTCACGATTACATTGAAAGTTTTCGGATTTCTTGTTAGTTGTTGACGCAACAGTAACAGTTGTCTTCTTCAAGTTTTCAGTAGAAATCGAATCAAGTGAATTGCCTTTGCGAGAACTTGTTGGTGTCATATGAAATTCAGGATGGCTAATTAACAATTGTCCCTTTTCATTTTTAACTACAACGACATCACTTTTATTATTGATCTGTGAAGAAAGACTACTGCCGGGAGAACTTTTTGTCTCAGTTTGCCTATTAGGAGACTCTGTTTCTTGGTGAGGTTCCATTATTGTAGGCTCCATTAACGTATTGTTGATGTGAGCCGAACTTCGCTGAAATATTTCAGGTTCCGCCCGTTCCAAACCTTGATCCGAAATGTTGAAAAATATTGGCTTGAAGTCAATATTATTTTCTTCCAGTAGAGTTTCTCTATCAACTATTATTCTTCGAGATTTCAATGCTTCGAAACGCCATCTGCGTAGATAAAATATTGATTTAAATATGTGTTTAAACAATTTATATTAGAAACATTATTATAAATTAAATGCGTTGGTTCTTTCAAAAGGAAAATTTGTATTTCAATATTTTTCAGATCATCCGGACAGTGCTATTTTCTCTATGAATGCGCGTCTCATCGCGACTATTTTTAGCACTCTATATTTTCAGCGCATTCTGGTATTCGGCTCGTAGCCGAAACTCGACTTGAACAAAGCTTAGCGAAAACCGGAGGATATGAAAAACAATCCTATTCGAAAATATATGATTTCATACTTAGCTAAATCTTGTTGAGACTTAACGAGGTGCTCCTCAATGATTCCTTTCTGAATGAGAGAACTGCGGACTTGCTCTTTAAGTCCCTCTGTTTCATTTCTAGAAATACAGTGATAATATTTTGAATTAAAATTGCAGCATATGAAGCAAGTAATAGAATGGTGCTACCTGCAGAATGCCAGCATCGAATCCAACCAATTAATGCCTTTATCCAATGATAACGCAATCAACTTCTCTTGGGTCCACAATAACTTCTTTTCTAATTCTTCATTTTGTTTGAGCAATTGTTGAATGCGCTCGTTAAGTTTTTCTGCAATTATAATTCAATTAGTTTCACAACTAAACTCTCAATTTATGTTTACACCTTTGTATCGCTTGTCGGCACTAAGGAAAATTGTTGCGCATACTTGCATTTCCTTCGCCATAGCGGCATTTTCACGTTTCAGTCGTCGAATTTCTTGTTGGCTTTCGTTATGGCACTTTTTCATATATAAGTAATGTTTCTTTTGAGCCGTTAACATTTTTTTCATCTGTTGCCTTTGATCATCGACTTCTGCAAACAATGAATTGCCTTTTCGATCTGAAACGTGAGAAATAGAATGATTCCACCGAGAGCTTAAAAAGTTAGACAAATGCGTGAAAAGTGTGAACTAATTTGTCAGTTACTAGTATTTTCTGGTTCTGATTTCAACATAGCCAATTCGGCCCTTAATTCCATCATTCTTTCCTGTGTGCCTTCTAGCAATTGTGTCTTTTCTTCGACTTCATCCCGCTTTGCTTGCAAATTCTCTTCCAAACATTCAACTTGTTCTGTCAAAATGTCTATGCGACGCTAGAAAAAAATAAGATATTGCTGGTATCAATTATTCAATTTTGATGGCTTCATCGAAGCTTAGTACAAAATTCATTCAAAAATAAAAAAACAAAACAGATTATTAAAAGGAGTGCGACGATATATAATATATAAAAAATATATTTATAACTGTCACAGCAGTCGGTAACATATTTAATTAGCTATTGTGCAACAATAATGTGCAAATAAAATGTTCCTATTGAATAGAGGGATTAAGTCAACCATAATCTTACTTAGGTCCACTGCATTGTTTATAAGATAACCTTCAATGCGATTGGTGATCACGTATTAGGCATTATATGCCTGATATGTGGCCACAATTTAATACATAATATGAGGGCAACGCTAGATGTCCTAGAGTAAATGCGAAAAGCAAAAACACTCGCACCTTATTGTACGCGATCGAAATTTTAGGATTGTTCGAAAACTGAGTCAAACTAGTTTTGGTAATGGGTCATGATAATCATGATACATAATATGATAATTATGACCATCAGCACAGAGCATTTGGATAGATATTGCAAGACAACATAGTAACCAATTCGATATATGCCATAGTAAATAGCATGCGGGCTGAGTAACATTTTGCGCTTGAAAATATAATTTTTGAAATTGGAAATTATTACCGAATTCTAATCAGATTTCGCAAGTTATGTGTTGTTTGATGCCAAAAATGATCGTAATTATAGAATTTGTGTGGATTATAGGTAAACACTTCCTAACATCGAGGAAACACCCAAACTACTCGCCCATTAGAAAATTTTCACGTGTCTTAATCTGATAAGTGTCTACTATTAAAAAGACATGTATGACAGACATACAGTCTTTAGCCTTTAGTTTTAAAGAAATATACAGTCGGAATATACAGTCTTTGTTACAACGAGAGGCCATTACGAATACATGTCGGTTCCTTTCGGCCTGACAAACTCACTTGCAGTTTTCTTAAGGCTAATGAAGGTTATACACATGATCCCTTTCGGGAAGGTAACCGTTTACATGGCCAAAATTCTGATCACAACTAAAAAAAAAATCCAAGAAAATTTCTATGTTTCAAACCAAGAAACCTAACCTCCGTCGAATCGACGGGCATGGAAAAGAAATATTGTTGTGGCTTTTCAACGCTGCATGCGAATGTTTAGTCTCTGCTTGTCAACTCAGTTGCCGCAGAGA
Source organism: Stratiomys singularior (assembly GCA_954870665.1). Classification (NCBI taxonomy): domain Eukaryota; kingdom Metazoa; phylum Arthropoda; class Insecta; order Diptera; family Stratiomyidae; genus Stratiomys; species Stratiomys singularior. The sequence goes on from OX940879.1 coordinate 35,815,035, forward strand.
TCGCCACAGTGATGTACACGTAGAATAAGTGGGTGTGTTAGCTTTCGAGATCTTTGGTAATTGCCCGTCATACTGACGGATGGCTAGTTATACCGTTAGTTTCTTTTATGTGTCAGTGTATGTTTCTGAGGTAAGTTTTTTATGTTGCAGGTTTTCCCCATATCCTCGTTAGATGAATCTGCCATAGCTGATGTGATAAAGAACTTGCAATGAACAGTGAAACTAACGAGAACAGACAGTGAAACTGACGATTTCGTAATGAAAGTCGATGTCGAAAGTGACGAAAACTTTGAGCCATCTGATTCCGATGAAAGTCTAACTAAGGCTCATTCTTCGACCCGAACTTAATCAAGAAATATTCTACACGTGTCAAGAGGACCGAGCAGTTCATGTAGGGGCCTGACCGGTGTAGAACTTTGCCTCAACAGTTCTTCACAGATGACATATATGAAGAAATTGTCAAATGGATGAATGACATTTCAGTGAAATGAGCTTTGTATAAAAATTTAACCGATGCATAAAGCGATACAAGCATTTTGGAAGACAGAGCCTTAGTTGGTGTTCTCGTTTTGGCCGCAGCTCTGAACGATAATCATTTAACTTCAAAAGAGGTATTTGATTCAAATTATTGTCGAAATGGATATGTAGCTGCATTCAGCCGTGAATGATTTGACTTCCTTATTAAATGTTTACGGTTTCACGATAAAGATTTACGGTTGCGAAGTAATCAAAATGATTTATTTACACCAATAAGAAAAAATTGGGATATGCTTGTTATACAATATCGGAATAATTATAATCCTGGTACAAACGTCACGATAGACGAACAATTGCTTGGCTTTCGTGGCAAATATCTATATGGCAAATAGACGTGGCTACGGGTTGCCATTGGGTGAATATTTCGTAAAAGAACTGACGCGGACAATTCATAGCACAAACAGGAATGTCACCACCGATAATTGGTTCACGTCTGTTCCATTGGCAATAAGTCTAAAGCTCGAAAGCATCGAGGATAGTTGGTACACTTCGTGGAAATAAAAGAGAAATTCCAACAGAACTTAAAAAATAGCAAAAGGGGGCAGGTCGGAACGTCAATATTTTGCTACGATGGACCACTGACATTGCTCTCTTACAAACCCAAGTCATTAAAAGTTATTAATTTCTTATTTTCATGCGACGAACCAGGCACAGTAAATTCATCATCAAAAAAACAACCGGACATAATTGAGTTCTAGAACCCAACAAAAGGTGGCGTGGACACGTTTGATTAAATGCGTTCTCATATGTCCTGTAACCGAAAAACTAGTAGATGGCCAATGTGCGTTTTTTATGGAATGATGAATATTGGGTGCACAAAAAGTTACATTATACATTGTCACAACTCAGTGACATGTGGGGGTAAAGTAATGCCACGCAGAGATTTTATCAAGACACTGTATTTTCAACTTGTGGAACCTTGGCTTCAAGCGAGATTGAGCAAAGCAACAATGCCTACTCAAGTCAGAGATAAAATTAGGAGCGTCCTAGCAGCGGAAGTATTAACTAGTCAAGACCAACAATCAACTAGCCGAGCTTTATATCACCGTTCAGAAAATGAAGAAGAGCCATGACAATCTACGGAAGAAGCAAATCGCAAAAGAAAAACGTGCGGGAAATGCCATTACAAGAAAACACATGACCAAAACTATTTGTACCAAATTTAAGGTAGCAATATGTGGTGAACATAAGGTTGGCTTTTGTACCACATGCGTTACATTGTTGTAACTTTTTTCTTTTATGTAGAATCCTTTTCACAAAAGCAAATATACTATCAGAAGCCAAAAGTTCAATGAAGTACTATTTTTTTGTTGATTTATTATTTTAAAAATTATTGAAAGAAATTCGCTGATTTTTTATATGGCGGAGTAATATTCTTATAGTTTTCAATAAATAAGTAAAATTTAAATTAAAATTATGCATTTTCATTAAAAAGCCTTAGAATTAATGATAACGTAAATTATGCTTAAAAACTAATTTCAAGTACCCGACGGATGGTTAGCCTAAAGAGGGGTCTTCCGAACGTTAGCTATCTAGGGTGAAAAACTCATTTGGATGAATTAGGGTACCAACCCTAATTCATCCAAATGACGTAATGTCGTAACGTAATGCTCTTAAACGTAATGCTTAAACTTAAACGTAATGCTCTATTCTTGGTCCTGAACTACATTTTCTGGAGCATGAAATCAGTTCAGAAGATATGCCACTTGGAATAATCAAAATTGATGCAATTCGTGAATATAAGCAGCCCACTTTAACCAATGAAGGGCGATATTTTTTGTGCTATGGGGCTATTTCCGGATCCTTAGCAAAGCGTTTTCGGAATATTCTGTGGATTTATAGATTCCTAAAGAAAGAACTGAAATTAAGCTGAAGCAATTTCGATATTGCTGTTTGGGGCGAATGTAAGTATACCATCAATGGCCACAGTATTGATTGGCGGCGTTGACGAAAAGACAATTAGCGCTCAACTGCTCTCTCTCTTCGGTGGTTGGGAAGTTCAGGGGTATTTGGCTCGGAGTAGAATAAAAAAAGTAGTTCCAAAGCGGGGACGTTATAGCTCGTGGCTATCTGTCTCCGTTGTAAGATCAAAAGTCAATATCACTGAAGGGAAAGTGGTATCACTGAGGACATTGAAAAGAGGTTGGTCTTGTGTTACATGAACAAAATCCTGGTTCCAAAATGTATAGTAAAGTGATAAAAAATGATACACGACATATGTCTTCTTGCTGGAGCAGTTCGGCATGCCTAGGTTACGTTGAATTTTTACGCAGATGGTCGGCACATGGATTATAGGGATGTTCAAAAAGTGTGAATGCTTTGCAATTGAATAACATCGGCAAAGACGGTCTCAAGCATGATTGAGAAAGGATCCCTTGTTTCCCCAACCCACCGCTTCCATGGTTGCTCATCCTAAATCCCACGAATAAATGGTAGCAAATGATCTGGGTCATTAACCACCTGCAGCTCTGCTACTAAATCCTACTTACACTTCTTTGTAAAGACGTAATAGGGTGAAGGCGATAACGGTCTGCGTCTGATAACGGAATCAAAGATATTACCATGCCGCCGGATTGGAGGTTGGGCGACGAGTTAACTTCCCGTACTGTAAAGCCTCTTAATAGTTTCGAAATTTGCAGTAGAGTCGCGGAATGGATTGGACCTATGGCAACGACTCCGCAACCGAAAAAATCACTATGCCTTTGGATCCTGAAATATCAGATTACTGAAGCACCCTGGCGTTTTAAGGCCATTTTACAACAGTCCAGCCAATACAAATTAAACATACTGGCATTTAACGAAACGAACTGTGGGAAGCTTGCTGGAAAGCGAGAATTTGGAGTGGGCTTTATTGTGGATAGGGTGTTTAAATCGCATGTTATTCACTTTAAGGATATACATACGTTCGATAGACATACGGATATACGATAGATATACGTTCGGCTTGCTTCCCACACCGAAGCATACATAAAATGACCTAGATATCACCGGATGGCAACACACACATTCAGATTGACCATGTTATGATCCAACAACGTTGGGCCTCGAGCATATTTGATGTTTGTACATACCGAGAAACCAATTGCAACTCGGATCTCTACTTGATTAAACTCATACATCGATGTCGCATGTCAAAGGCGTATTCGATGAAGTTGCAAAAATTTAACGGAGGCCCACGACAACCAACCATCTAGCTTCTATCCTATCAGTTACCTTGCTGGAAACAAGTAAAAAATAAGGGTGAAAATGACAATTAAGACCATAGCAGAACAGACCATCGGACATCAAGCCCGGGACAAAATGAATGATTGGTTCGATGACGAAAGCCAGGATGCGTTCGAGGAAAAAATCAGACGTACAAAAAATATTTACAAATATTTACCAAAAACCAGGACGAAGAGAAGAAATCTCAGAAGAGAATCGAATAAGATAATTTTAACTAAGAAAAGAAAAAACTATGACGGCCAATTGAAAAGTATTGATGTAAGTCTAGCGAGCAACAACACAAGACACGCATGCAAAGTAGTGAAAAACTTGATGCAAGATTATCAGCCCAAGACTACGCTCTGCCGTGATGACATCGGCAACATCATCGCTGATGAAAACAGGGTTAAAGGAAGATGGGCTTCATATTTAAAAAAACACTCCTTAATCGTTCTCACAGCTCCAGAACTTCTGAGCCTTTAGATATAAACATTCCTGGAGAGCTCCCATTGGCCCCATCAACTCTGTATGAAATCTATTCCGCCATCAAAGCTCAAAAGTATAATAAAGCGTCATGCAACGATGAGATTCCAGTAGAGCTCATAAAATATGAAAACGAAGTTATAAAACCATACCATGCATAATTAGTAATAAAGCTAATGTTCCTTCATAAAAGTGGACCAGCAGGAAGTATTTTGGGAGTAATTTTTCCGTATTAATTGGTTGAAACTTTCGTTATTTTGTGTGAAACCACCAACACACCGCTCAAAAACTCATCACACAAAACAACAACGAAAGTGTCAACCAATTATAATGGACAATTTCTAAAAAAGGAAACCAATTAACACCCTTTGAAAATGACGTTGAAGAACCGACATATGTGTTTCAAGTGATAAGAAATCGAAGAAGCGTGGTTTTGCACCACTTTATGGTGTCTAATCGGTTATTATTCAGGACAAATTTTGGATGTGCTTGTTAATACTCTTACTGTAAATTATTTGAGGAAACAAAAACAAAAAAAAAAAAAAAAAATGCAGAGTATGAAGAGTGGAAGAGAGAACACATAAAAATTCAATGAACCGCCAATCACACTGCAGCCTCTGGAAAATTCAAGTATCTTTCTTTATTGAAATGTTAAAACGCGCAATATGAAATATGACTTGAGGTACGTAAACTATATAGGAGATAAGGATTACAAAACATACTGTGGAATACTCAAAGCCAAACCTTACAGTGTTAATTTTGTTGTCATGTACAGAATAATATGGTCCCCCGGTTACGTTATTTCGTCAAGAAAACGATTGAGAAAAAAATATTCAAAGGTAAACTCAAAAAGAATATTTTTGGCAAAGGTTCATTGTCTAGTAAATTAAAAAAGTATGACAATTACCGCTACAGCTCTACAGATAAAAAATCTCAGCACAAAAGTTGCCCTAATAGTCCAGACTCGTGATTCGCCTGGCAGCGATCATCGGCAACGAACACTATTTTATAGTCCAAACACGATTATACTCTATGATGTTTTGACTGTCATAATACATTTTTGTGAAGATTTGAGCAAGAATGAGTTTTTGAGCGGTGTGTTGGTGGTTTCACACAAAATAACGAACGTTTCAACCAATTAAAACGGAAAAATTACTCGCAAAATACTTCCTGCTGGTACACTTTTATGAAGGAGCATCAGCTTTATTACTAATTATGCATGGTATGGTTTTAGAACTTCTTCTAACTAGAGAAACACTGCCAAAAATCCAAATTTTTCCTTTGGTTACTTTGTACAACATCTATTTTATGGTCTGGTTAACAAAAACATATTTTTTTTATCACTTCAGATGAACCTGTAAGGAGTAGCGCTGACATCGCGGACGCACCTTTTTTCTAAGAGGCCGCCGAAAATGACGCCACAATGGCGAATTTTTGAATATTTTTTTACGTAAATTTTAGAAATTCTTTGTCGAATGTGTATCTGTTAGACAATAAACAATTTTGAACTGAAGATATTTTTTATGGAAAATAAAATGTGAAAAAACTTGATATTTCTCGGCATAAAATAAACGTTATCGCGCTAGTTACGAACGGTTCCCATATGCAAGCATAATGCTTCCCACGTACAGCGCATTCACCTTCAACATCTTTGATGACACCTGCAAATTGCCAGATGATATCCGATCGCAGTAGACGCTGACTAGCATAAGTAGGCCTCTGGCACACGTTGCTACACTTGCAATTAAATCTAACAATTGTTTTGTTAAAATCATTTTTTACAGTCAGTTATTTTTGGGTGGTAGAAGCGTTAAGTCGAACTAATAAAGTCTATTTTAAAAAACCTAATTCGTTTTTTTAAGAAGACATGTCGAGACACATGTAATTCGCTCCTTGGTTCTTTTCGTACTCATTGGGAAAAAGCGCGGTTGCGCAGTTTGGAATTTTTCGACGTTTTTACAAAATCTTCGTGGGGCTCAATCAGTCAACCGCGTATTCACAAAAAATAAAACACGGCCTAGCTACGGCCTGGAACTACGAAACCCTATAATTTATTCTTGTAGCAACAATAAGAATTACGATAAATTTTATTTCTATCTAACATAAACAGCATATACTAAGCGTTATATTTATCTCTGACTGTAGTCGTAGGTCGGTTTCTAACAATTTGAAGCTTCAAGTTTTCTATCCTAGTTCAGCCTAAATGTGGTAATTTAACCAAGTATGGAAGTTTAAGCTATAGTGTCGTTTACTTCTTTTGAGTTCCCTGCTTTAATTCTCTTGCTTTGCAAGCTACTACCAGCGGGGTTGAAAAAATATCTTGTACAACTTAATTGTGATCTTCAATTACAAATAAACCTCTTAGCGGTAGACTATTTGGATTATTAAAATAGTATTGAACAATTCTGTGAAATTACGATAAATTCGCAAATTTCTTCTAAATGCTTTACTTTTCTAACGTAAAATTATAATACACAAAATGTAGTAATGGATCAAATCTTCGATTTATTTAAAATATTTCCTACCTCTTTCTCAGCTATTACCATCAGTGACGAAGTCATTTTGTCACGACATTCGTCAACCTTTGCCAACAACTCTAAATTCTCTTTGGCTAATTGTAGTTCCCGTTCCATACTCCCAGAAGAAGATGCAAACGTTGTTTCTGTGGGCGAAGCCTTCTCCATCTCTTCCAATTTCCGTTCAAGTTCGTCATTTTTTCCTTTGAACTCTTCTAATCTTTGCTCAAGAAAATTATTTTCAGACACAACTTCCGAGTGTTTCTTCTTTAAAATGTCGATTTCGCACTGAAATTTCAACTGAACCTTTTCGATGTCTGTTGACTGGGATGCTGTTAGAATTTCCAATTCTTGTGACAAATATGATTCTGCCGCTAATGCTGTCTCCCAGCTACGTTTCAACTCATAAATTTTCTGTTGGTCTTCGTCGTGCACCAACTTTAAGTTCCTGTACCGTTCCAAAAGTTTTTTGTATTCTAAAATTACTTCTTCGTGCGTAAACGAATCAGTTAATTCGTCGACACCAGACTTATCCGCACTCATCGTTTGTTTACAATTCCGCGTCCGTTGATTTTGAGTTTTTCAAACGAGAAATGTCAGTTCAACGTGCCATAAAGTGAATGGAATTCGAAAATTGGAATAGCTTGGAAATGAGGATTAGGTGTTGTTACGTTTGTGGGCGTTGTTGAATTTTATAGCAGTACGATGAATTCGATTTCTTCATTGCTTGTAGTTATATATTCAAATTTGATAATAAGTCAATGAACGAGATATAACATTTGGCAGAAATTACTAGCACTTGTCAAGGAAATGAGGCAGCGTGTACGATTCCTTCAAAACATGACCGATTTCAATTTATTTTAGTAAAGGCAAGAACCATAAGTAAGATTTTATCCAATTTGTAAAGCAAACATTTTAATATTAAAACGTCCATGCTGAATTGAATTGCAACGTTGCCATCGTTACAATATCTGCTAAAACAAAGTTGTGTGTTATAATCGCTTGTTACAAAATATAAATTTCAACAACAAATATCGAAAGGAGATCGCTCTACCAATGAATATCCAAGCCGAATTTCAAGCTGCTCTGGAGAAGGAGCAATCAAATACTTTACCAGTAACAACTTTCCAAGCGGATGATTTCATAGAAAAGTTGAAGCTGTTGAACTATGAGAAACAACTATTGCGTGAAATGAAGATGAAGCCACTCAGCAAATTCTACTTTATCAAATCGACAAATCCGGGCGAGCAATTTTTTATGTTCACTTCCATATGTGCTTGGCTGATACGGAAGTTGGGAAAGCATTTCGATCAACCACAAGAGTTCGACGATCCGAATCAAACGATTTCTAAGATTGTTGGAGTATTAAAAGAAGTTGTAAGTTTTCTATTATTTCAATTGCGAGGTGCGAGAGCACAATATTTTATACATATTCTTTATTTTAGGATATTCCAACTGACTTTCCATCAAACAAATTGATTCAAGGAGCCGGACCGATATGCTTGTTCATCCTCGACAGTTTGGCAACACAAGTAATGAAAATTTCTAAGGTGAGTTATAAGTCGTGAAGATTTTTCCATGTTCCAAGTGTTCCAACAATGAATAAATATCATTAAACTCCGGCATATAACGTGAAAAAAACTCGTTACCAATACAACGTGGTATTGGATTTACCCCATAAATCCCAGCGGACAAAACGAATCGCCGTCGATACGAATTCGTATCGCCGTGTCGGAAAATGAGTTCGCCGGTGAATCCGCCAGCGATCCGAATTTGAATCGTCTGCGAATTATATGTCACTTCGCAGGCGAATCGCCGCGGCGTTTCGCAAACGATTCGCCATGGCGTATCGCCAACGAATCGCCATGGCGTATCGCCAACGAATCGCCATGGCGTATTGCAAAAGAATCGCCAACGGTTCGCCATGGCGATTTATTAGTGAACTACCCCGGCGATGTGTGTATAATCCGACGTGGCGATTTGTTTTCGATGTGCCGCAGTACTTCAGATCGCTGTTGAAATTATTCGAAATGGCGATAACAATTCACATCGTCGGCAATCTTTTTGTTTGCTGTATGTTCTGAAATAAAAGTTTTCCAGGTTATTTCCTGAAAGTTAATATTGCTTGAAAAACCCGTTAAATAAAAAAATATTCAGAAAAATTAAAAAAGTCGACTTGGAAATGACCCAAAACCGATGCAATAAATTTTGCGAAATTAGTTTCTCCGTTTTGTAACTTTGTTTGTAACAACTTAAAAATCAATCGTAAGTAAATTTGGTAAAACAAATTTGGCATTGATTCTTTAAAATTAGGTTTATCATATTTAGGACATTTAAAGTCGGTTTTGTTTTTAAAGTAAAGTCGCATTTAAAGTCGGTTGTAGGATTTGAGTCTGATAGGATATTTATATTGTTGAATTTAAACGTAATATAATGTGATGTGATTAATGGGAGGGCTATTTAAACTACGTGAGTCCCTTGGAAAGTCTTAAATGCAGTGCCCTAGAAATTTTAACACTTCATTCAGTGTCGAATTATTTACTAAATATTTTGCAGCTCACTCTGCCGATTCGGAAACAATATTATTTTTAATTCTACTTTCGACATTACTTTGAACGGTAAAAATATAAGTTGAAGGGACTGAAATAAATATTATTCATTGCCTACAACTTATATTTTTTACAACTTATATATATATATATTTATATATATATATATATATATATATATATATATATATATATATATATATATATATATATATATATATGAAACTTTATCGTACGTAATGTCGGCATTACTATCACAGAATGTCGAGTCGAAAGGAGTTTAAGGAGTGGACTGTCAATCGTCAAATAATTCATAATATTTCAAGCTTCTTTTTGAACTGTTTTTCGAGTCATTGTCATCAATACGAATTGGCTTCCATGGTGTAATTGATTACACATAATTATTATCGTCTCTAGATTAGATTATTGTTTTTTAAAAAGGAGTCTATAAGATTCTTACAGACTCCACGTTAACAAAATAGGAATACAAACAGGCTGTAAAGTAAGTCTTTTTTTCATGAAAGAAATTGAACAGTAGAATTAATTCTGTTTGTATAAAGTCACAGAAAATCTGTAAACCAACGAAACATGGAAAATACAATCAAGCTTTTGTAAAAAATTCATGTCTTGCACGTCTTAATAAAAACATGAAAAGGAAAACTGACGAGTCCTAAAAATCTGCAGTTTATCAATAAAATTGGGAGACAGTAAAGTTCGGATAATTGCAATATGCATAAACGCAAAACTCGCTGAAATTTACAGAAAATTCAAGCACAGCATATTTAGGAGTTCATAAAAATGATTTACAATATTCTACTAGTTTGGCGACCTGTCTATCCGTTAGTACGCCTACCTGTCTGTCCTCTCGTTTCTCATGTTTTCTCGGTAACTGCGGATGCTTCAATCTTGTCAATCGAGTCGAAAGAGAAACGGTCGCCATTTTCTTGCGGTGCTGCCATATTAGTGAATGTATGAAATCTCAATGATATATATGTCACACAACAAAACCAGCTGAAATGTTTATTATTAATTTATGCAGTATCCTAATCAGCATAACAGCTGTTTCCTTTGTTGTCCAATGTACACTTCATTACATGCACCTACAGTGGAGCACCGAGAATCCATGTATCCATATTGTGATTGATTTTACAATTGATATCAGCGGCTTTCACATGTGGAAAGCTCATACATTCAACATGCAAAAATCGATAATATCGGATTATATAAAAAAAATATTTTTTTATTTGAATGAAATTCACTTAGGATCACACTATCTAAAATGTTAATGCAACAAGATAAAAAAACACTTAACTAACCAATTTGCTGTAAAATATTGTAAAAAAGGGGGACAAAGCTTCGGCATTTAAAAAGAATATTTGTAAGAAATTTAAAATTTAAAAAGAATATTGATTGAAGTTTACCTGGCGTTCCGACAGTTGGTCGAGAATCCGTGAATAGCGAAATGCTCATAATGGTTCGGTGTTCAAGAAGTGGTAAAGTACTACTATTTCGAAACCTTAAACTAAATTGTTTTTTTTTTTAAATACTTAACACATAACTCGCGCAGTCAGAAAACAAATCAAGAAGCCGAAAGGGATAAACCTTGGTTGCGTTTAAAACTAATCAAAAAGAACGCACAAATGATTACTTTTGATCGCGTAATTAACCTATTGTGAAAATGCTGTACAAGGTAATGCGTGATCGAGAAAATAATCGCAAATTGCGCGATGCAAATTAGTAATTTAAAACGAGAGTATGAGTCCGAAAACGGATAACCAAAAATGTCACTTAGAACTCTTAGCTGAGACTGAACAGAGCAAACTGATCAACAACCCATAAAAATAAATTTGGATCCCGAAAATAGGAAAAAAAATGTTTTCTTGTTCGCTCTGTTCATAGCTTTACGCGCCGCATATGTTATTTTACGACTTTTGTTCGTTCTGGCGAAGAATAGCCGATCCGAATTTAGTTCGCCTTAGCGAGATTCGGACAATATGTTTGCTGGGTATTCGCACATTTCACGCACTGTAAAACGTAGTGGTGGTCGAGTAAAGGCCGAAATACAATAGTGCGAGACTGCGATACGAGAGCGCCACGAGAGTCTCGCAGCAAAAGTCAAGCAGTTTTCGTGACATGCATTTGTATACGACATCGTACAATGATTGCGATGCGTCGATGCAAGAAATATTTGGAAAAACGAAAATTCCTCGCAGCGAGGTGCGTGACGTTTGTCAGATGCAATATGGCGCTTAAATAAAATTTTGAATTCAAACGCCTTAATTACTTTTTAAGTACGAGTGTTATTCGGAATAAATTTTGAATGAAAGTTTCGTGCATCCTTTTTGAGGCTATTATTTGCCAAAGGGAGGAAAATTCCAAATTCAAAAATTTTGAAAAATCAAAAATAATTTTAATCAAATTTCATTTGAAACGTTACCAATTTGACATTTGTCATATGAATATTATTCTTCCTCGCATCGCGTGCATTGTAAATTGAATGCGTTGCGCGATGACGAGCGAGAATCGCATCGCCGTCACGCAGTATTTTATCTGGGCCTTAATGGTGCTGGGATGTATTTCAAGGGCTGGCGCTTGGAAGCTGGAGTTTAGCACGTCGAAGATAGATAGATTTGAATATTTCATATTGAACATTTGTATTTATAATGAATATTTGAATATAATCGAAAAATAATTTGAGCTGGAGTGCCATTAATTTCGACTTCGGATGAGTTTTTTATACAGCCGAGGTAGTGAGGCCCTGGTTGCTCTTTCATTCCCCTTCACAGCTACATACAACCCCACATTTACCAGACCTTAATTCCATCGACATAACCACAAATTTATTGGAGTTCGACAAAACTCAGAAACAACTAAGGAAATGTTGAAAACAGTTTACACAGAGTGGTGGGGCGAAATCAGTGCTGATGACACAACAAAGTTCGTAAATAAGATGCCCAAAAGGCTCCGAGAGGTAATAAAGAACCGGGGATACCATACCAGCTACTGGGGATACCATACCTAGCTACGGTATTGAAGTACCGGCTTCTCCAGGTGAAAGCCACGATTTTTCTGCTTCGGGTTTTCAAAATAAATTCATTTTTCGTCATCCGTCGCAATTCGATTTTTCGATAGAAAATGATTTCCTTTTGTGTGGCGCCGAAGCAACATTTCACAAGTAATTTTCCATTTGACGTTCATTCAAATCGTGTGGGACCCAATCACCATGTTTATTGATCTTACCCATTGCTCGTAAACGTCTGCTGATAGTTTTCTGTGACATATTTAATGCTTTTGCTAATTACGGTTGAGGTTGAGTTGGATCACCATCGAATAACTCCTGCAATTCTTCCTCTCCTCATTTTTGTCGTCTACCAGAGAGTTCACTGTTTTTCACATTGAAATTACCGCTTTTGAATTGTCGTATGTACCCATTTAGGTGTAAGTGCGCCTCGTCTGAGAAAATAACGTTGGAGCGGGTGAACATTTCATTAACAAACTGCAATCTGTGAGCATGTCGTTTAATTTCTGGGCGATTTGAATTTTGTACGGATGTAAATGTTAGTCTTTACGAAGAATGCGACTTAAATATGTTCTGGACACAATTTTGACACTAGACCGCTTTCGAGTAGAGAATTCATGCTGTTGATGAACAGACGCTCTTACACGCTCTACTATATCGACATTCTTTGATGTTGTAGACCGGCTGGATCGTGGTAAATTTATTGTTACTCGTCTCCTCGAGCTTCTGCATCTATTTTTCACCAGTTGGATCGATGGAGCCTCGTTTTTACGTCGTATGTAGAAGAACGCAGGTTGTGCTCCGGTAAACGACGCCATGGCACTAAATTCCTATTGACCCCTCTTTGGATGCGTAACCCCTCTGCCTCACATCAACGTCTCCATACAACGCAGCTACCGATTTCAATGTTACCGGACTTTCACTCTGGAATTTAGCGCAAAATTCAAGACGTAAGTTTATCTCCACCACTTAGCGATATAGGATTAGAAATGAATTTAAGATAAATAAATAAATACATAAAATTAAAAGGAAGGTTTTTCTTTATTTTAAGCAAAACGATTTTATGAAGATGGAAGCAATTACAAATATTTAAAGTCCTTTTTTTGTTAGTTACCCTGCATCCATTAATATGCCAAAACAATTACTACTGGGGGTCTATATTTAATTTATTTGTCATTAAAAAGGAATACAATTAATATTCCAGAAATTCGGAATATTTCCTACCATTGTACTAATACTGGAATATCTGCCCCTAAATTCTACTGACTTAGTGAGTGTTTGCTTGGTGGTAGTGATGGAAAATTTATGTAAAAGATAGTGACTCTAACGAAAATCAGGATGAAAATGCTGTTTATCGTGATAGCTAAACTATCAAAAACTAGCGCGTTTAGTATCAATTCAGTGCTTGTTATACATTTCAAAAACGTGACACAATTTGAAAGATTCAAAAAATCTGAAAGTTGAATAATGGCTTAACGGTAGTTTTGTTTAATGAATCTTTTAGATAACTTTGAACAAGCCACAAATAAAGCAGGAGGAAGAAACTCCAGTGGAATATATGGAAAATGACGCAGAACTAATTTTGGAAAAGGTTGAAGAAGAACAAAGTGCAATTATGAGTGATGACAGTGATGACGAGCACAATTCCGTGCTGGATTTAAACTTGCATCCTAGTCGTCCCCAGAACAAAACCTTAGGTATTTCCAAAGGCAATGAATATCTGGTGGATAATTTCAACGAAGTTGAAAATTGGAGGTGAATTTTCCCAAAATTCAACCAAATTAACAAGTAACTAAAATGTTTGAGTTTGTTTTCGAATTAGATTAGAATTGGAAAGAGTGTTACCCCAACTTAAAGTTGTAATAAGAGCAGATCCCCGTGACTGGAGAGCACACCTGAAGCAAATGACGACCTTCAAATCAGATATTGAAGTCGTAAGTAATAATTGATTTGCACTTGTTTCAAATCGTATGTCCATTAAATCCGTCTTTAGTCCACAGAAGATACCCATAACCAACTGAGGAAACTTCAATCAGATATCACTTTTGCAATGGAAAAGATTGAGAGCCGGGAAAAGCATCTTAACAATGATTTACAAAATTTGATCAGACAATATAAGGATGTGTCAATGGAATTATCGAGCACGCAAGCAGCCATTCGTGAAACCGAAGCAGAACGCGAAGAAATCGAGAAGGAACTTTCGGAGGTAATTGCTCAAAATGAGAGCGTTAAGTCGCAAATGGAGCAACGAGGAAACACCATGTCCGATGGAAGTGAGTGATAAGTGAAGTTGTTGCTTCGCGGAAATGCATGGAAAATTTCCTCTTGCAGGTCCTGTCATCAATATTAAGAAAGCAATTGCCAAGTTACGCGACGAAATTGCTCACCTTAACCTGGAAATGGGTTTGCTCACACACGCATTAGATCAGGACATCATTAAACAGGCGTCGCTATATGCCGAGCTGGAAACGATGCCATCCAGCTTAGGATAATGATTTCATTAATGTACATAAGCAATAAGTCGATTTGATTCTCAGAATCCTGTTGGAAGCTTTTGATATTCTGAGAACTTTTAACATAAAAGTTTGGATAATGCAACATCGGTTAAATGTAACCTGAATTTTATGATTCTCACCCGTCAGCCCAATAAATAGCGGCATTGTTAACAAATCGTACTTTATTATGTTTAGCGTCATTAATATTCCTTTGGTGGTCGTAAATATATCGCCGAAAAGCAATTTCGATCTCAAAGGTATGCCGGTCATGTTGGCCTTGAAATGTTTATCCCAATTTCACCCGATTTAGGTCCGTGACTGCTGCTCGTATTTGCATACAACCGAACAAAATAAGAAGATAATCTTTGGTTTTCGAAAATTACAACAATGAATGCGATTAAGAATTTATGATCTGGCCTAGGAAAGGTCGTGCTAAGATGTTTACAGAAACATGCGAAAACGGTAGCAATCGGTCTGCGTGGATGGCGGCGTTTGCAATAAGAAAGGATGCCGACCAGCCGCGGTGGCGGTAAATCGTATTGTTTTTCAATGAATAAAGAAAAGAGTTCCATTTTATTTTTTTTATTTTTGGGGATGTTAATCGAAGACTGAAACGACGATTGCATTGGCGAAAAGAGAGAAAGAAAAAACTGAGATCTGTTTTTGAGGGCTTTAGATATTAAAACAAAGGCAATGCCAAAAATTGCGATTTAGTGGTACACTAGAATTGGCCCACATATCACATCTTTATTTTGATGTTGTAATACGTATAATAATAGCAGTGTGGAAATTTATGACAATATTGCTAATGTGTTAAATCTAAAGTCTTACGTTGGTGTCTTACATTGGTAGTCAAATCTTGGAGGATTCAGGTCCACCATTATGATACTTATTTATTAAAAATTGGCACCGGTTTAATGCCAGAGAGTTACTGGTCCTGGCTACTGTGGCACTGGCTAGCGCTTTCGATCCGTTGTTTGTTATTTATTGTTCTTGGCTTAGTGTACTCTTTATTTCTGTGTTGTGAAGTATAATTAGCGTATGGATTGATGGTATGTCAATTCCAGAAGTTGTTGGTAGATCAATTTATCCATTTTCACTTACAACATTGTAAGTGATTTATACCCTTGCTAAGCTAAATCAGCGAAGAATCATGGATGCGGAAATACTGATTAAATTTATCGAATACCTCGAAAGTGAATTTTATATTTGGAAAGAAAGGTGAGAAGAGCTCAAGCTGGTTTCGAAAACGCGTCCCTGCCGCTTCTCGTCAGGTGCCTACTCACAGGCCGGGACGCGTCGATTGGCACCACCAACTACGTGGATGTCGTCTGGCCAATGTGGTCGTCATAATTGCCAGTAACGTAGTAGAAAGTAGACTATTTGACATTATACTTTACTGAAGAATTATTAGACAGCATAATAAAAGAAGCAAAAAATGATGAAACAACTTTCGCGAAAGTGAACCTGGCAAAAGTGGCAAGATATTACTAAGGAAGAATTGTAAGCATTCATCGCCGTTATCCTAAATTAAGATTGATTCGATTCTAAAACATGTAAGAATACTGGTCTGTCAAGTGTAGAATCCCCATTTTCCGCAAAAATTCACAAGGACCAGATTTATACAGATGTTTTGGACGTTACATTTGAGGAAACCCGCGCCAAGAAATACATCGATATGAACTCGTATTCAAAAAATCAGTCACTATTTAGAATACTTCGATGGCAATTTAAGACAATATTTCATACTGTATAAAGCAGTGGTTGTGGATGAATCTGTTGTAAAATTCAAAGAGAGAATAGCATTTATTACCTATAATCAAAACAAGCCAACAATGTTGGTTATACGACTCAAAAACTGGATATTTATCTACAAATACTTCCAAACGATCGCAGCATTACTTCTGATAACATACAGTGGTGGCCAAAAGTCTACTTACAGCACCTTATACAGAGTTTCTGAGTGATTGGAAGCTTTAAGCAAAAAACCATTGATGCCGTTTTTTCATTATCGAAAATATATATTTTTAAATAAACAAAAATTTTTCATAACAAACTTCAAAAGAAATTCATAAAAACGAACAAAATGACATGACAAAAGTCTACGTACAGTCAGTGTACTGGGAAACATAACAAAATTTTTCTAAGAACCTATTCTATTATTTGTTGTGGAAGTGCCGTTGCAACGCTTTTATAGTTTTACGCTAGTTTTGAAGTGTTAGGTCGAACAAATGTTGGCCGGCAAAGAAATTTGCAGTGATGTGCGAAAATTGGTTGTTCAATATAGAAAAGACAATAAGTCGTATGGTGAAATAGCGAAACAATTGAAGTTAAAACGAAGTTCAGTGCGAACAATATTAAAAAACTTTGGAAACACCGATTTTATTAAGAAGAAACAACGAACTGGTCGACTGAAAAGACTTTCGCGGATAGACCTCAGTCTAATTTTAAAGGAAGTGGGCAAAAATCCCAAATCAAGTGCTGCAAATTTAGCGGAACATATAGCTGCGGTGAAAAAAGAGATTGTTCATCCAAGGACTATTAGGCGGGAGTTAAATGCAAATGATTTTCGAAGCAGAACTTCCCGTAAAAATCATTGATATCAGCTAAAAACCGACTTCTATGCTTAAAATTCGCGAAGGCTCATATTAATAAGGGCATGGATTTTTGAAAGCAAATTCTTTTTACTGATTAGTCCAAATTTAACATTTTTGGATGTGATGGAGGAGGCGTCAAAATCTGGAGGAAGGACATCACTGCATTAGATCCCAAAAACTTTGTACCTACAGTCAAGCATGGTGGAGGCAATGCCATGGTTTGGGCAGCCATAGCAGCATCTGGAATCGGAAGATTATCATGTATTGAATCCACCATGGATCGCTTTGTATATAAAAGCCAGTTGGAACTACATTTACATCCATCCGTGGAGAAGTTGTGCCTTGGAAGAGGTTGGATTTTTCAACAAGACAATGATCCAAAGCACACAGCTCATATCGTTAGGGATTGGTTGTTATATTACGCTCTCAGACAGCTTAATCATCCTCCCCAAAGCCAAGATTTAAATCCGATAGAGCATGTATGGGAGCTTGTTGAGCGAAACATTCGGAAGTACTCCATAAAAAACAAAGATTTAATGAAAAAAAAACAGTAATTTAGTCGCCCCTTTGTCCCGTAGACTTCAAGCAGTACTTGATGCTGAAGGGGGGCCAACAAAATACTAAACAAATAATATTTAGAAAAATTATGCTAACATTTGTACAAACAAATTGTTTTTATGAATTTCTTTTTAAATTTGTTATGAAAAATTTTTGTTTTTGGTTTTAAAAAATATATACTTCGATAATGAAAAAAACTTCATCAATGGTTTTTTGATTAAAGCTTCCAATCACTCAGAAACTCAGTATACGGTGCTGTATGAAGACTCTTGGCCGCCACTGTATCCCGGCTGGATCTTCCAGTATGCTCCTGGATTTCGCTGCATCTATATAATAAATTATTGTATAGAGTTCCTGTTCTTGAAAAGGATACAACTTGTTCACTGATAGTTACTATACTAGCACCTCTTTAGCAAAAGATTTGGTAAAGGTAAATTATCATCATACTGGCACCATAAATATTAAACAAAAAAGGCACCGAAACAACAAAACAACTTTAAACAAAAAACTTATTATTGCAAAACGTGTACTAATAAGCCTGCAATGCATATTGGTGAGTATTTTTATATTTACCATACTGGAAAATTATAAAAATAAAATATTAATTTTATTGCAAACATACGTGTTCGTAATTGAATTCATCTTCGCAAAATATTTCTAAAAAATAACTGAAAAAACTTCCTTTTAACTTTGCGTTTTTTAAATTTTATTTGTCGTAATCGATTTTCGACCGTTATCGTTCGGTCTTCTTCAGCGATTGTTTTACTTAACCTAAAAATTCTACTTATATACTAAGTTCTTAATTACCTTGAGGGGTGTTTCAACAAGAGGGTATTAAAATTTACTTTATTGGAATTCTTATTTTAATTACATTTGGAGAAATTACTTAACTAATCAACTTAAAGAGCCAGGATTTGCAATTATCTGCGTCGTTGTTCATTAGCACGGCTTTTTCTCTGAAAATGGCGAGACTTTCCATTGCATCCAATTCTCTCATATCTCTTGCTTCTCGTATTGGCGTTACATCTTCCATTGTGATTTGGTGACCTTTGGTTATGATATGTTCCGCTACTGCTGATCGAAAGTTATTTTTCTTTCCTTTCGTCTTCGCTGTATTTGCTTCGTTTAAATGTTCTCGCACCCTGGTTTTGATACTTCTTCTTGTTTGTCCAATGTAAACTTCGGGGCATTCGATCCGATATATGCCTGATTTTTCGTGTGGTTGTCGTTTGTCCATAGTTGATCCGAAGATGTTTTTCAGCTGGTTTTTGCTGCTTGACTCGATTATGCGTATGGACTCGTAATGTTTTAGCCTCCTTTTCAATTTGTCGGTGACACCTTCGTGGTAACTAACTGCTTTACAGTATGCTTTTTCAGAACCCGGGTTGACTAATGTTGATCGTTCTTTCTTATATCGTGTTCTTCTTATTTTATCCGCCATTCTCTTGATCGTTGAGGGCTTGAATCCATTCAACTTCGCAGTGTCGAGAATGTACTGCATTTCCTTCTCCCTGGCTGCCGTATTTAGAGGTAGATCGTACATCCTGTGAATCATGGCTCGGTAATGATAAATTTTTACTTGTTGCGTGTGGTTTGATGTGTTCGGAATCGTCCGTTGTGTGTTTGTTGCCTTTCTGTAGATTTCAAAACTGATGTCACCACTCGTTCTTGATACCAATGTGTCCAGGAAAGCTAACTTTCCATATTTTTCTTTCTCCACAGTGAAATTGATGTTCTTGTGCGCATTGTTCAGTTCCACCAGGATTTTTGGCAGATCGCCTTTCTTCACGTAAGCGAAAATATCATCCACATACCTAATCCAACATCTTGGTAATTGGTGCTTTGCTTTAAGTCCATCCTCCAGTCGTGTCATGAACATTTCACTAAAAAATGGTGATAGTGGATTTCCCATAGCTGCTCCTCCTTTAGTTTTATAAAATTTTCCTTTGAACGTAAAATAGCTCTCTGTCATACACAGCTTTGCTAACTGGAGGTACTGTTTCGTTTCTCGGTTTCAAACTTTTCATATAAATCCAATATTGTTAAAATATGTTACTTAGTTCTAAAACTATGCTAACTAATACAAGGGTTTTTAAATGCCCGTTTCTGCCATAAAGTGGCGGTGAGTAACTGAACACCAACGTCCGGAATTGTTGGGAGTACAAAGCGTTAACTTTAATAAGGGTCTGTAATATTTTTAAATATGATAAAGAAATTGTAATTTGCCCTAATCCTTTGGAATTCTGTGCAATGAAACAAAATGATACGTTATCTTCCGTTATTCTAGGTTGTTTTTTATGCTATTAATTGTATTGATATAATGGTAAAATTATCTTTAAAAATTACTACAGTTTTGTAATCTTGAATTATGTGATTTTTTAGGGCTACTACTATTGCATATAGTTCTGCTTCGGTGATTGGAATTTTTGTACAATTCTAGTTTAATCGATGGCGTTGTATGTGCTTATTTTACCAATGAAATTTCAAAGCTATAAGTCAAACACTTTTTATGGTATCGTGGACACCAGTTAGAAACACATCGTTTTAAGTAAAATGCGATTAAAATTCAACTCTCGCCCTAATTCAGCTGTAACTTTCCATCGACTTCGAATATTGGAAAATAATTTTAAGGAAAACTTTCTACACAGGTTTGAAAATAAATTTATACCGAAAAAAACATAGCACTCAGAGTGACTGCCTTAAATTGGAATGGTGTGTGCTATTAGCATTACAGGTTAATGATGGTTTTTTGCCGCGTCTGTGGCATAGGGGGATAAGATATGGTGAGTTCTCTGCATGAGGCATGTTGTCAAAGTCGGTTTTCTTGTTGGATACATTGATTTGAGTTTGCTGAACGGATATCTGTACTTGTTAAGTATATAGTTATGTCTACAGGTTTCACATTGTGATTTAGTATCTGTTTTTCCACTTTTTTGATTGTCAGCAGCTCTTTTCTCTCCTTGGCTAAGAGTTCAGTTGCGGTGTTGAACGCAAACAGGTTTGGTGTGCTGGGAGCAAGTTCTAGACATTGTTTAAGGATTTTGGCTTTAAGTCTGTCCATGCTGTTGAATAAATCAGCAGGTGCGTATGTTAGTGTGGTTATTCAATATTCTAGCTATATATTCCTGCAATTTAATCGCTGGTCTAACCAGCGATTTGATCACAGGAGAACAGTTAGGTAGCAATCCATTATAGATTCCTCGTTTGTCATGTCTGTGTTCAACCTACAAAAGCCTACTGTTAGCTCGAATCGTAAGTACCAGGATATCCTTTTCCATGCGATTTCATCGTTTACAACAGTCAATGATGTTATTGTTTGCAAGCTTATCCTCGTGCCTATGCCTTGTCTGAATTAATCTGAATATTCTGAACAATGCGCTTTGGATTTCAAATGGGTAACTTTCAGAGCTTAGGAAAGCATAAAATATCTGAATTTCCTTTTTATAATACGACATAAATGCGAAGTTTGGGAGACTCGAACCTACTTGATGTAAAGATATGAATGTAAATATTGTGTTCAAATGCAGTAATTATGATTTTGAGATATTTTCGCCAATCAAAGAACGTGTTAATTGCATACGTAAAAATTTGCAGCATGTTGTGCAATAGACTGGTAAGTCATACATATGATATTATGTATGTGAACATAAGGTCTCTTCTTATTTTGAGAGTTAAAAGACTAAATTTCTTTTCGTGTATGTCAGCTGGCTTGATTTTAACCTTCTCATTCAATCTTTCTCGAAAAAAGTGTTAGTTGATCATGAAACTTCCGCTTTTCACATACACCTTTCAATGACTATATCATAAGTCATACCATGTAATGGAGGTACGATAATTTTTTTTTGTCTTATTTTTAAGGACACGAGCCAGAATCGATTCGATATTGCCTGAAGCTGAGCAACGTCCATTCTTTTTGCTGTTGAAAACATTTATCCCTCCGTAATATACATTGATGCGATCGGTTAGTTTATCTTTTCAATCTAGGATTACCTGAACTTCTTCATAGTTGATTCCTTCTCCTTTTGAGGCGGAATATTTGCTATAGGAGTTCATAGGAAGCAAAAAACAGATTCCAGGCTCCAGGAAAATTACGTGTACGAGTAAGATATGGTATTTGTGATCAAAAATGAAGGAGACGCTTTTAAGGCTCGCTAAAGTTGATAAAGAACCTATTCATTAGTTTTCATATCTCGTTCTTCAGAGTATCTTTTTTTAATTAGCACTACAGCTCCTTCGGGCCTTGGCTTCCTGCAACGAGCGTCTCCAACTGTTTTGGTCCATTGACCGCGTCCTCCAATTTTGGAATCCGACCAGTGATCAACTGTCTTCGTTGCATCCAGGCACTCACCATTGAACTAATCATTTCTTTTAGGCCCGATCGTCGGTTCTGTCATGGTTCTAATTGCCGCTTTCGTTCCCACTCATATTTCTTTGTTCGTTTTCAGCAAGATATCTGATACGATGGGAGCTAGCTGGTTGTCGAGAGACTCTGTTAAATCTTTGGCTAAAGAGGCAGTTTGGAGACTTTTGGTGTAGAATTTTTGTAGAAGGCTGGTCTTCGTTGAATGCGTTGAATTGACACGCGACATTGATCTATTAGTTTCATTAAATGGTGATTAGAATTATAATTGGCTCCTCGGCATGTGCGAACATCGAGGCCCACCGTTGTTGGATCATAAGAATGTTGATCTATTTTTGTGTGTTGTGTGTCGATGTGAGAAGCAAGCCGGACGTACGACTAGATGTCTCATATAAGTAAAATCAATCAGGCTTTAATAAGATAGCTCAATGTCTAATTTAGCGTTGTCACCCTGTATTATTTTTGTGTCGTTTATAGGCAGTAAGTCGACTAGGCTTTCCAGGTAATTCAATTCATTCAAAAATTCAAGCCAAATTGTGAAGAATTTTGCTTTAACAAGGATCTCACGCAACCGTTCATTGACAACCTTCTGTCAGCCTTGTAACAGCGATCTCATATCTTGAATATCACTTCCAGTCCAGTTCGTTTGATGGATTGCCAGTATGTTTAATTTATTTTGGCTAGCCTATTATCAAAGGTCCTTAACAGCGGTAGGTCTATTCATTGATCTGACATTCTAGGATCCAGAGATCCATGCCATAGTCCTGTGTTCCGTTGCGAGGTCGTTGCAGTAGTTCAAATGCATTCCGAGGCTCTGCTCCAGGTTTCGAAACTATTAAGGGGCTTTAAAGGGACGCGTAGTAAACCCGTCGCCCAACCTCCACTCCAGCGACATCGTTATGTTTTTGAGACGGTTTTCAAGCGCGGAATACTCGCGATCACCCGTTTACGTCCTTACAAAGAAGCGTAAATAGGTATGAGTAGCAGAGATTTAGATGTATTTATAGTTATTGGCATTTCTTGGCATTTAAAGTCCCATCATTGGAGAACCAGTAAGCCCAATATCCTATTACCCAATATACTATTTAGTCGTGGGATTTGAGATGAGGAACCATGGAAGCTGTGGGTTGGGGAAACGAGGGGATCCCTCCTCATTTCTCAACCGGGGTTGGGAGCTTTTCGGAGTTTCTTCAAAGTATACACTTCAGTTGTTATTATGAAATCAACAATGGAATCCACTGAAATCAACAAAGAATAATCTATCGTGTTATAATATTAATTATTTACAAGATTTAATATAGTTTCCACCGAAAGAAGATTTCCCACCAATTTTTACTAAATATATTATACGCGCAATCTTAGACAGATTATTGTATAAGAGATAAGTGAAATCTAAGGCATTCTAACATATTAACACCTTCACACTACATTACCATAAATTAGGGTAAATTATATGAAGTTTCAAATTCCATGTCATAAAGAAGTAAAAGTATTTCTCCCCATTCGCTTGTCGGCGTTTTTAATTGTTTCACACAAGAGAATCATTAACATGAACATTTGGACATTTGCAAATTAATCCGAGATATAATAATTAACATCCGCAAAATATTTCAACAATATACGAGTATGAGCTATTATACATGCAAAAGGCATGCCATTACCTACTTTCGTTCCGGAGTTTATTTAACTTAATTTCGCATTCCGTATGGTTATGGTGGTAAAGGTGTGGTGGAAATATATTTAGTAAACATATGAAACATGCGTGATATAAACAATTTGGGAGGAATGCTTTGGTGATATTAATGGTCACTTATGAGGACGTCAAATGGACACTAAATACGAAACAAATTCACCCGTTAGATTGTGAAAATCCAAGGTGAAATAATGTTATTTATAATTAATGTAGCCCAAGCCCACTTTTTTCCGACCCATTTTCGTATTCTCATGACTATTAATCTAGGAATGCTAACATCAACCCTGTGAAATTGATAGATTATTAATCAAAAACTAGTACGGAAGGATTACATGACCACTACCTTAAGGTAACCTTAAAAAATTACTGTATTGTGAGTTGTAACATTTTGCATCACAATTTAAGGCTACTTTTAAAGCTAAGTTATGAAGTTTAATTTATAAAGTATTTTCCATTGTGTTCGATGACCTTTTGCCATCTCTCTGACAACTTGGAAATTCCACGTTCGACTAAAGTCAGATGCTTTTGGCCCAAAAACTGCGTTAAGTGAAATTTTAAAGCTTCGTTATCGGCGAAAGTTTTACAACGAAGGGAGTTGCCTACGTTTCGAAATAAGTGGTAATCTGATGGCGTGAGAGAAGGGCTAAATGATTTGTATACTCAGCCAATATCGACCAATTTTTGCGGAGTGGCCTAAGACGTGTGCCGCCTAGCGTTGTTCTGTTAAGATGTCAAACGACATCTTTACGATTGACCAATTCTGGTCGCTTTTCCTTGATCGCTGCATTCAATTTGTCGAGTTGCCAACAGTAGACCTCCAAATTAACCTCAAAATACATAACCTACCCAATCCCACTAAATTGACTGCAAAATCTTTTTTTGTTGGATGATGATGACTGGCGTGAACCATGATCGTTTTCGATTGCGATTGTTGTACACAATCCACTTTGCTGCTCCAGTGATGATTCATTTAACCAAATCCAATCGAATTTCTTGCGTTGAATCAATAAGCAAGTAGGGTCAAGTGGGGGACAGTGTAACAAAAAAGTTATTTTTATTTTTAGAAACAAAACCGTTTATTGTAATGTCTCCTTATTTTTTACCTTAAAATCAACAGTCTTTACCTCCATATTAGGTTTGAAATAATATCAAAATTATACATAGAAACAATTTTTTTTTTAGTTTTCTGAGATCACAATTTTGTTATAGTATGCCCCAGGGGTGGGGTACAGTTTAACAGCTATAGGGGTACAGTATAACAAGATGGGGTACACTATAACAGTGAACTAAACAACATCAATAAACATACAAATAAAAAAAGCAACAAAAATATAACATCCTTTAACTTCAATTATGATCTAAACATATTTTTGGCAATCAAAAACAAACATAAAAAAATATAATATTATGAAAAATCTTTTCTTAACATAGATTAAACTGCCTTAGAATTTTTTCTGGGAATGAATAGAAGTCTGCCTGACGTTTCGTTTGTTTTTTCATTTTAGGTAATGGCAATATAAGTTCAATATCATCCTGTTTGACAATAGCAAGATCCGGTTCTAAAGGAAAATAAAAGGCATTATCAACTTTACTACTTTTGCGTAGATAACTGACATCATATTCATCTAACTCATTATTCGTCAATAATTTTCCTATATAATGCTTTGTCTTTTTTCCCATAAATTTTACAACTACAAAATCATCTTTTTCTGGAGTTTTCAACAAACAAAGAGGGATATCATCTGAACCGCTAGATACAATATCTGAATCTTCATCTAAATTTTCGGAGCCTTCCTCAGAACTAGCAAATAAAACCTTGGTAACTTTTTCGACTCTCTTTGGTTTTCTCTTTATTTTTATATTTCCCTCATTTGGAGTTTTCTTTTTACGCTTCTTGTTTTCTCTTTCTTTGGCTGCTTCTTCGAATTCTTGTTTAATTGGTGTATCGGTAGCGATACAACTTTTCCCTCTTTTTCTTCCTTTTTTAGAGAGTCTGGGACCAGCCTTTGGATATTCTCTGCATTCAATTGGGCTGGCTAAAATGTCTTCCATTCTATTAACATCATTTATTCTTAAGCTTAAATTTTCTTGCTGCTTCATCGGATCACTGACTTTCTGTGTTTCTTCGAAATTTTGTTGAAGCGATGACAAAGTTTCAGGCGCCGTATTTTGATTTGAGAGCTGTTCGTTCTGTTCTTCAGAGTTTTTAGATGTCGAAGGCCGGTTTAGAGATTGCTCATTTTCCTGCATCAAGGAAATTTTGGAAGCCGTAGTCTGGTTTGCTGTCTGTTCATGTTGCAGTAATAATGAAGCTGAAGATTCTAAAGGTCTGTTTGTAATCTCGCTTGGCATAAAATCTTCACTGGTGAAAATGTTCCTGTCAAAAGGAAATATGCCGGTTTTCCTAAAACCCGATTTTATGTTTATGGGTGTCATTGCTTTTTCAAATGCTTCACCGAGTAGTTCTGCAATATTGTATATCGTCACAGGTACTCCCGGATGACGCAAAAGCCATGAATCTATTGCGGCGTTGTAATAATTCTGTAAAGGACCAAACACTGACACATCGAGTGGCTGCAATTTATGGCTGGAATGAGGCGGAATGGTAAGCAGAGTCATGCCGTTTTCTTTAGCTATGTTCAAAGCCTCCAGAGCTAAGTGACTATCGTGATTATCAAGTATAAAAAGCGATGGGTTTGTTTTTGAGCTTCCAGTTACTTTTACAAAATGCTTTATAACCTGAGGGAACAACTCGGTGTTCATCCAGCCCGTAGGTTGCGCTATGCCCAATGTACCAATAGGGGCGCCCTTCAACATGGGAGATTTGAAATTTTTCCGAGGAAATACCATCGCCGGTGGCAGGGCATTGCCTGTGGCAGAAACTGCGCAGCATGTTGTCACAAGGGTTCCTCGTTCACTACTTGTTACTTTATTGAGCTGTTTTGATCCTTTTAATGCCAAAACTCTTTTTGGTTTTTGTACTGTCGTCGTACCAGTTTCATCAAGACAAAATAGTCTAGTACCGTCGCCAAAACTAGGACACCTTTTCATTACCTCTTCCAAATTGTTATAAAACATTTCAACATTATACCGGTTAAATGATGTAGCTCTTGAAAGGCTACAGGCTTCTGGTTTGCGCAAAGTTAAATCGGGATTCCTTTTTCGAAACCCATCCAACCAATCTTTTCCTGCGATTTTTTTAGCTTCCCAAGATGCTGGCATCTTTAGCTTGTGGTATGTACCCATTTCATAAGCTAGTTTTCTAGTTTCAGTCGTGTCAAGACCGTAGCACATTTTTGAGCACGTTATAAGATATTTTTTTAATGCTGATTCTTGATCATTTGAAAAAACTTTACTAACCGCGTAATTAGGAGTCAACCGCAGATTTTTAGTTTCCTCGGCTGAACAGATCTTTTTTTTTTTAACATAACGATATAAAGTGCCATAATTTACGTTCTTTCTTTCGGCTGCTTTTCTCAAGGGTAATCCATTTTCAACCAACTCTATTGCTTCTTTCATATCATTAGCATCGTGTAGACCAATTTCCGTCTTCCTTTTCCGATTCCGAACCATCTTATTACTCCGAGCACACCTCGAAAAAAAAAAGATGTTAAAAGGGGCACACTATAACATGTTACACTGTACCCCACACCTTATTGTTTAAAAGTAAAAATGAATAAAAATTTATAGGTTAGAAATTGCAATTCACTTTGTTTTTTATTTAAACACCAAGTAATTAAAGATTAAATGAAACATATATTTACTTACCAGATATTATTAGTTTTCCAACAAGAACAAAACTTCAGTAGTTAAGTTTTTCACATTTTTTTTCCACAAAACATAAATTCTATGACTATTCCGTTAACTCGGCAATTCGAAGTCCGATGACACTTGATTAAGATGGCGGCACATGAGGTTGTCAAAACACGGAAAGAGTTGCCATGACAAATAAGAACAAGACAGAGCTAACCTTGATGTTATACTGTGCCCCTTGTTACACTGTCCCGCACTTGACCCTACTGATGCGCTTTGTCAGATGAATTTCTTTTAAATCCTGCGGAACCGAAATATCCAGCTTCTCACCACGACTAACACGTTTTAAACGCTTCCGCCTGGCTGTATGTGAAAGATTTAACTTCTCTGCGACCTCTTTCGATCCGCTTCGATGATGGTTTTGATTTCATCCTCAGTAACATCAAATGGTCGACTTGAGTTATCATAAGAAAACTTTTTGAATGTTGGTTAGTTAATTATATTATATGAATCTATTTATTATCATTTCAAGCTACAATTTTGTATTATCAAAAAATTTATTATTTATTTATTATCAAGACATTTATAAAACAAAATGATAGCCATGTCACTCACATCGGGGCTCATTAAGATAACCAATTACACGTTGTAAAAATTGGAAAAAAAAGGAAGCATTAAATACATATTTTACAAAATAATCCGCTAATGTTTGTAATAAGCTGCTCTCTGAAATTCTGTTTGGCAATAAGGATCGTATTTTTTACTCAATGTATGTTGGATTCAGTAAATAAATCGTTGTTGGTCTTTTTATGCTCGTAGGTGTTTGCATCCTGTTGATTCGAAAGCGGATTTCCGTATTTTTGGAAGTGCTAAGCAAAATATTCGCTGTTGGATTTTGGAATATTTTAATTTCGCTATGATAAAAAAGGTACCCAGTCAATGCAATCATTTCCTCAGACAGATTTTGGTGGTAAGCGTAGAATACTGGCTTAAGAACTTGAGCCAGTATTATTTTTTAGTGGTAGATAGAAATTATAATCTAGATGCAGAATGCTCCGCTAACTGCGATCTTAAACTACAAGGAAATAGTCTGAAATCGAGCAGAACGTATTGGCTGCTTTTGCTGCATTCTCTGGCTCCACATTTTCTGGTTTTCTGATAGATCTTCGTCGGCCATGTTTCCCCGGCCAGCAATGGTTTGACAGCGAAGACATCAAAATTTAACATTGAAGCAAAACAGCTGGGCTCTCTATATTCTGCGGTGAGTGCCGTGTAATCATCTGCGGTCGCTTTGCCAGGTCTGGACATAGAATGGGCCAAGGATGTCATTGTTGGCAGATTAGAGGAGAGAAGTTCGATGGAGGCTAGGTAAGCTGAGGACGTGTTTAGCGACATGTTCCGATAAAACAAGTCACGTAAGATAGCTTCGGTTGACTTGACCATTTACGCTTCGTACTTGATTGAATTATATAGTGGAGAATGACTTAAATTATTGTTTCATCGTAGAGTATACTGCTATGAGTACATTAGGTTTTCGGTATTTGAACAAGCAGTTCCTGAGAATCTTTCTTTCAAATATCTGTAGCTCTTGGACGACGGTGCGAGAGATCATTAACTAAGCCGGGAAGCAGTACGATATTATGGGCCTGATGACGTTTTTGTACATGAGTACTGCTTCAGACGGATCTGCTGAAGAGTAGTGGTGTCAGCGCTGCAGAGGATATGGTTGCTTTGGAAATAGCCGCGTGGGCATGCGGGTTGAATTTGAGGCTGTGGTGGAATTCAATGCCTAAATATTTTATGGTGTTCTCTATTCTGTGACGGTGGATTCTTTCCCGGAAGCATTACGAAAATATCGTGGAGAAATAAGTTGAAGAGATGCGGTCCGAGAATAGATCCCTGAGGAACTCCCGAATTCACACTGATGAGGTTAGAGTATGTGTTCGTTATATTACTGAACAGAACCTTTTGTGAAGAAATTTAGTTAAGATGCGTACTATGTAGATAGGGCATTCATTATTGCGGAGTTTATAAATAGGTTCGTTTGACAACATCGAGTTGAATGCTTTTTCGAGACCAATAGAGTATGCAACTGTTGTTTGTTTCATTCTTAGCCCGGTCCAAAAGCGGTCATGTAACAGTAGCACTGCTTGCTTTGTTGATAATTTCTCTTAAATTCCGAATTTCTGGGCAGACATAAGACGTTTGGCAAATGGTTTGAACGAGAGGAATATGACCTTTTCTAGGATCTTCCCTAAAATCAAGAGCATGGATGTATAGCAATACTTTGCGTAGATGGCTTTGGTGCTTCCGCAGGTAAACAGTGGCTCGAGTGCACGATAGGGCAGCAACAGTGCATTCCACCTGGTAAGCGGTATGGGTCGTTAGAATTATGATTACGGTACCTGTGCCTTCGTCATTCAAGAATATATTATCGTGTGGGAAGTGCAGTTTGTGCCTTAATGATAAGTGAGTTTTGCTATTGCTTTTGAATGAGAGCGAAATCTGGGGAGTACCGTTCTAGCATGTGTTGTCCCGCTAGACGATTGTCGTGCGTATGGAGGTAATTTATGTTTAGTGATAGGAATCTTAACTTACTGGCCTCCAGTGACATACAATGCATCTGCTTGCTGTTCTTGGGGCATGTGTTTATGGGTCTCTCAGGCTTTTATGAGTAAAGATGGGAGTGAGGTTCCAAACATGTTCTAAGTTTCCTGGACGATGAGTTTCAGGGGGTTTTCCCGCTGGTATTTTTCTAACCGTTTTTGCAAGTTGCTGTGTGGCGAGGAATTCTTCGTTACGGAGGCATACGGCTCTCTGTTTTATGATCTGATGATTATGAAGATAAGGTGGGTGGCTCTTTCGTTGCTCGCTTTTGAAGTATTCAATCGTTTAACGCATTCCAGGCAATGGGAAATTGGCCGAATGGTGCGTGTTCGTACATAGAACACAGTATATAGGTGGAATTGAGAGATATATTGCAGAATCCTCTCGCGAATTGCCAATGTTATGTCAGGGACAGGGTGTCGTCTAATGGTCGTTTCCGCAGGCGACACAGTTCTCGCTTCAGCCGTATTTACCGTATATACCATTGTGTAAAGGTCTGACCGTCCAATTTTAGTTCTCGCATTGTTTTAATAATACAATCTTACGCCACAACGTTATCTAGCACAATCTTTTGGTAGGCGTCTGATATCGACTTAATACGATATCTTGCAGCCGGGAAACTCCACATTATTAGTCGTAGAGTCGAAGGAGAAGCATTATTAATGAAAATTAGTGGTAGCCAAGATGGTTTTGGGCTGCTGCAAGTCTCGGGGGGGGGTGAAGTGTTAGTGGGGGAGACGTGTTTGCGAACCTATTTGGACTAATTTTATTAGTATTAGTAGTTAGTTAATCATCAGTATTTTGAATTTTTTTAGCATTACAAACTAATCTACCCGTTGCCAGTTTGAAACGTGCCGCGTCGTTGTCGATCGCTGTTCGAATCTCGTCTTCGGTCGGTCTCTATGGTTCTCGAGAGAGATACTTTGACAGATCTAGTCCATCATCTGTTAGACGAGTTAGTGCTGCCAATGTCGATGTTCCTAGAAATGTCGATGTTCCTAGAATAAGAACATTGTTAATGTTCATCTTTAATATGAACATCTTCATGTTTAATAAGAACATTGTTAATTTTTCTAAATTGAAATTAAATCCGTTGTTCCGTTGTACATATTCTTTTAGAGAACGTAGACTTTGAGTACGTATACTTTTGTGACTGTTGTGACCCTCCAACATAACAAAGTAATTAATACATTTTTCAGTTGTTTTAAGTGATTTATTAATGTAATTTTTATGAAGTTCTTTGTATACTTTCTTATACTTTCATGATTTTTCCTATGTATGCAGAATGTCTAGACAACCAGTAGCAATGTAAGAGCAACGAACAAGGAATAGTAATGCAAGATGGAGTTAGAGCACAAACGGCGTTATGAGCTTATGCGAGGTTTCCAATATTTTAAATAAGGGTGGTAGCATTGGTTAGGAAACCCCTACTTGATCCAATCGAGAATATAGTTTGTATGTTGAAGGCGACTTCAAACTTGAATGAGTAGGATCAAAAAGTAACAGGAATGAATGTTCAGTTAACCATTGCTTGTTGAAAACGGCGAATTGAATGATTGTGGTACTAAAATTTCTTCTTCAGTGAACAAATTTAAAGATAATGCCCAAGAAGACTTAAATTTGCGGGTACCCGAGGGATCAAGAAGTATTCTCATGAAAATTGTCTCAATTGTCGAAAATTCCATGACATGTTTTAATATTTGAAAATAAACGTCCATTCCCTTATAATAACCATTTCAGAAGAAAAAAGGACTAATGAGCTGAGCTTCATTATGCTCCGCATTATTGTTACGGCCTTGAAGCTTAAGGTATGCCAATGATTCTTGCTCATTAACCCAATTAACACGAACGGTACGAATATTATAAATCAAATTACATAAATGCGTACAGAATATCATTGTCAAGACGTTCACACGTTAAACGTGGACATTTTTCGCGGTTCCTTCCTTAACAAAAGTTGAAATGGAAATAAACGTTCGTGATTAAACGACATAACACCTACAACGGATAAAATATTTCTCTGTTCAGGCTCTACCCTTATCCTTGTGAATTTAATTTATGTCGCAATAGGCGAGAATGGGAATAGGTAACAGTCAGGTAAAACGCGAAGGGTGCATAAAATTAAAATTAAAGAAAATCAGAAATAAAGAAAAAGAGGAAAACGAACTCTTTGCAAGAGTTCCTCGCTGAAGATATGGCGAGGAGCGGTAGGCAAGCACACCTTAAGACTGCCATCGACAGAACGTTGTTCTGCATCGGTACTACTAACAAGAAAATGTGGTCTTCCCTTTTTAAGATGGATGGCAAAGAGAAGAAATCAATATGCATGAGCTACATGGTCCTGGGCGAATATATTGCAGCCGCAGCAGGTAACTCACTGCATCACACATGCATATGAGTCTGGCGTTGGAGCTGCTGCGGTTGCTGGATTTGCTGGAGTGGCTCCAGGCTTGGGTACATGGGGCGATGGCGTAGCATGTCTACCGGTTGGAGATCTCTTGCCGAAGAACGTGTAGTGTTAAATCAAGCCTTTTCACTTTGTTGGCCTGCACTCCGTGGAACGATCAAATAAATCACTTGCATAATCATCTCGCGCTGCACAGCTTCAACTCGTCCATTGCTGGGAAATATAGTGTTTAGTGTAGTGTTATGTTCACCTCCGTGAAGATACCATGGCCAAAGACTCCCCTAAAATGGTTTTTATGATACGAGTTGGACGAGATGATTAATTTTTTACGATAATTGGATTGAGCTAAGAATTCTGTGCTGATATAGTGACTGTACACATGCGCGAACGTTGTACCCTCTGCGATTGGATTTTGTAATTTTCACCAGTTGTTCGCGAGGAATTGTTATAATTTATTGGCAAAGGCAAAACAAGTTCTCGTGTTAATGGTTAAGCAGTAAATTTCAAAGTACCCGAATAAGCCATCAATAATTGAGTCTCTTTGATTTAAAGGATATTAGCATACGGATAAAGCGATTGCTTCTGTTGAAATCTGAAGGTTGGAAAAGATCAAAATACCAGAGGGACCATGAAACTGCATGGATTTAGGACATTAGAAATTTCAAAGGCATATGAACATTTTTATTGTTGCCTGGGTCCGCCGGGGTTGCTTCTTTATTCTGGAGGACGCGTTTCGGCTGCAGTATGCAGCCATCACATAGCTAAATTTTCTGGAGGTGGCCTCAGATCAATCGGTTCAAGCCAGAACTTTTTGACTTGAAGAGTGAAACAATGGAGATCCACTAGTATGAATAAATGTTGAAACAATACCCTAAAAATTAGTTTGGAAAATGATTCCATTTAACATTTAATTTTTGGTACCGTTCCGTTGAAATTTTTCACCACTCTTTTTGAACTACAGTGTAAACTCTATATAACGACACTGAAGGGACTGTGCATGTTATGGCGTTATAGAGAGTTGCCGTTAAATGGAGAGAAGAAAAATCAGAATTAGAAAATAAAAAGTTTATTTCAGAGTAGTGTTAGTAGTTATGTACATAAAAAAGAATCTTATGATATTGCGTATAGTCTGTTATTCTTGTCTGACGTCTTTTGCTGGACCAGTAATTTTGTTGGAATTTTTTACTTATTTTATTCATATCTTGCGATAATGAGACATTCTAATGATAAAGGAAATAATTTTCCAATAATTTAGCTGCTTTCAGAGCTTCTTTAATGCTCGGCGGAGGCTCAGGCTCATCTGTTTCATCTTCATCTCCTTGCTCTTGATCCTCAGTTTTTCTTACTGAATCTAAAATTTCTTTGTCTGTGACTGAAGCCGTGGTAAGCAGGCAGTCGTCTACTTCGATGTAGGTTTGAAGATTTACCGTGTTTCCTGTCGTGTTAAATTGTTGAATCCACTCAGTTAATGGAAGTTCGTCGTCACTATCAAACTCAGATTCTGTTTCCACCTCATCACTCGTAGAAATGGTCCAGCATGTCGAAAAGAGTGCTGTATAGTTGTGGGTGTCACTTCTTCCCAGGCTTTAGATAAAAAATTTACTGCATGCAGCATATGAACACAAGTTTTACCCTCAGACTCAACTAGCTCCATCAATAATTTCCTTCTGTAGTGACCCTTGAGGCTTTTGATCACACTCTGGTCCATTGGCTCTAAGACACTAGTCGTATTTGGAGGAAGGAATGCCAACTTTATGTTTAGAAGGTTTGATATAAACGGGTGGGCAGGGCAGTTGTCAACAATAAGTAAAATTTTTCGTCCCTTTAATTCTGCATCCCACTTTTGCACTTCTTCTTCAAAAAGTTGACTGGTAATCCAAGCTGATTTATTAGCTTTATATGTCACTGGCAATTTTTTAATGTTCTCAAAACAGCGCGGATTTTTCAATTTGCCTATTACCATTAGCTTTTAATTTTCTGTGCCATCCATATTAGCAGACACAAGCACCGTAATACGTTTCTTGGAAAGCTTTCCTCCCACACACTTTTCCCCTTTAAATTTCAGAGTTTTATCTAGCGTCAACTTATAGAATATTCCTGCTTCATCAGCATTGAAAATGTCACTTGGGGCGTATTTTTCTGTGAATTTTGACCACACTCTATTAATCCAATCGTGAGTAATATTCGTATCAACACTTCGTGCTTTCCCACTTATTTTACCATAGTTGATATGATAACGTTGCTTGAATTTTCCGAGCCATCCTTCTGATGCTTTGAAAGAAGTTAAACCAAGTTCTTCAGCAAAATTCTCCGCCTTAGCTTCCACGAGCGGCCCCGAGATAGGCATATTATTCTGGCGCTGCCGATGAAACCATGATAGTATAGCTTGATCCAAATCTTCGTATCTAGGTCTCTTTAATTTTTTGGAAGATTTCCCCTCGCCCTCAGCTTGGAGAATTTTTTCTTTGTTTTTCCATATTGTAGACACGGTAGAGTGACTAAATCCAAAGCGTTTACCAAAATCACTTATCTTCTCTCCCGTTTCTATAGCGCGTATCAGTAAAACTTTTTCGTCAATACACAGTGATTTTACTAGCCATTTTACTAGCCATGTTTACAGCTTGAAAGTTTGTAAGCAACTGGGAATAACGATATATAGATAAGGTATAGATGATTCATGACTCCTACTTATTAGTCATGGTCAAAAACAGTCTACACGTGCAAGCAATCCGAATTTGTAAACAAAAGAATGAATTTCTTAGAAAGTACGGTATGTATGATGCCGACAGTATAGATTATTGCGGGCTAGGATAACAAAGCAACAAAAAAACGTACGCAGCTGCGCAGTTTTTACTAATTTTAGCAACTTAAAAGATACTTTTTATTACTCAATTGTTGTCGTTATTGAGAGTGGGTGTGATGCTATGTAGAGTGTATCATTGTATGGTAGACAAGCTAAACCAACCAAAGTCGATTGATTTCGACGCTTTAGAGAGTTTGTTGTTAAATCGAGTGACGTTACGTGGAGTTTACACTGTATTTCCCATATTTGTGATTTGCTGTGGGTATTGTACTTCCGTTCTACATTTGTCAGATCATTCTTTTAATTCTCAAACGAATTAAGAGCCAGCGATTGAGAAGGCCAAGACAATAAAGAAATTTTAAGAACTTTGAAAAATTTTCTCGCTTTATCCGAAGTATAGTTCGGGTAATTGTCCTTTTGGGAAACCCATATTAAGGGCATATTATCCTCACCGAAGTGTAGCATTGCATTCTCGATAATATCGGCATATTCGTAGTAAACTTGTACCAACATATATGTTGGTACAGGACCAATTGCGTGCCAAAAAATGCTACTCATACTACTTTATGTTTTGAAACGAATTCTCGATTTGGTGGTCGACGGATCTAGCGTCTGCTATCAGAACCCAATTAAATTTATTTATTATCGTTTACAAGATTTTGAGGTGGTTTTTCTCTTTCTTCCATGATTATCATTATCGGTTGATGGTTTAAGAGCATATTGTTCTATCTTCTTGGAAAACCCTAAAATTTTGGCAATTTTTCCTTATACCTTCGGTATATCTTCATCTTCCAAAGTAATAATTCTTATTCTAAGGCTCGATGTACAATGAAATCTGCGACCCATTTTTACTGAATTTCTTGTTTAAGGAATATACATAAATCTACTATTGTAAATAAATGGCAACTTTACGTCTGCATTAGCTTAAAGAAGATTTAAACTCTCGGTGTTTTAGCAGTTTCGATACATTTCATAGATTAAAGCTCCAGTGTGAATTTCCACTGACAAATAAACTCAGCGTAGCTGTAGATGCTGATAGAATAAGCTCTCGCGATGGTTACTTGCATTTTTTTTTATTTTTATTTTTTTCATACATTTTTGAAGTTTCATATCA
Source organism: Stratiomys singularior (assembly GCA_954870665.1). Classification (NCBI taxonomy): domain Eukaryota; kingdom Metazoa; phylum Arthropoda; class Insecta; order Diptera; family Stratiomyidae; genus Stratiomys; species Stratiomys singularior. The sequence continues at coordinate 35,851,730 of OX940879.1, forward strand.
GATGGCAAAAATAAAGCGAATTAAATGTTGACAGAAAATTTGATTAATATTTGAAGTCAAGGTGTCTCTATTTTTAAGACAACCACTTGGCTTCAATTGAGCATTTAAACAAATGATTAGGGCTTATTTGAGCTTACTGAAGTTTGTAACAGATTAAAAAGGTCGAAAAGTAAAAAAATATAATTTGTTTTGAGATGAAAATGAGATGAAATTAACATTGTACGAAATAAAAACATTTTCCTATGAATTCGCCTGTAATATTCTTAGTACTGATATTCAGTTTATGCGATGTTTATATTTGGACAGTAATGTATTTTTAATACCAGTTTTTGTTAACCCGTTAAGCGTGTTTGACGACTATATCCATCATGGAGATGTGACAAAATTTTGTGTCAAGATGACTATATCCGTCATGCGTAAAGTTTTGTTACAATTTAATATTTAAGGAGTTATACCTATGTGAAGGCTAAAAACAAGCCTTTTTCAGGATTTTTTTTTCAAGAATTTTGAAAATAAGCTTTTATAAATAATATATCAATATAAACGGCAACTTTTCGGGAGTTCAAAAAAAACTTTTTATTTTAAATTCAATACAAAATGGCGGCTGTAGTGCACGTCAAAGTCACTAGTATTTACAAAAGACGTTCCGCGGCCGGACAAGTTTCTTAGCCCCATCTGCATCTGGAACAATATAAAATTTTTTTCATAAACTCCATGAGTTTTGCTAGTAAAGTACACTCGATAATAGTTTAATATCGATTTTTCACAAAATGGCGACCATTTAACAAAAAAATTGCATTTTCGACCCAAAAACTTACTTCAATTGTGTATAACTTTTTTTAAACAAATCCAATCGCTAAAATTGTGTGTACTTCACTAGATAATCATATCAAGAAGCTACAGTTATAACGGCAAGTCGATCGGATGAAAACTGAGAGTTTCGTTTCCGGCAAATTTCAAAAATACACTTTCGAAATAAATGCGTTTAAAGTTTCAAAACCATATAAAGTTGTGAATTTTCAAAATTTGACTACATACAAATTTTTTTACCTTTACTCTGCTATTCCAGCACCATACAGTTGGCCTTCCAAGACCGTGGATTTCTCCTCCTCGTCCTTTCTTGATGCTAAAAGGCCGCGTCTCTCCTCTTTTACAACGTCGGAAATTGAGCGCTCAGCAGCCTTTATTCGCTCGGCGTCTGTTTCTGACCAGAAATTGTAAAAATTAGCTCCTGCAGTCAATCCTTATGAGTCGTAGATGGGAAGAAGGCCCGACAGTTTATCATTAAATAAGATAACTGCGATATCCGTCGCGATATCGAGCACCGCCTTGCCGCTCGACACATGTTTTGGCGCGATGGACCACACTACTGCATTGAACGATTCATTTGTATTTTGTGTGTATCCACCCAAGCAGCGCGAAAGAAGGTCATCGGAGGTGAGCTCTTCGTAAATTGGTTTTACGGGCTTGAAGACATCCTCATGCATGGCAGGCTTGTGTTGCCAGGGAACCCAGCGCTTTACTGTGCTGCCAAGAGCACCAGGACGCTGCTCCGGCCGGGCACTTCTCGTGTTGCGGCTTTTTGTCCGTAGAAATTTTATGAAATAAAGTGGTCCAAATTTCATCTCTCATTTTTTCTACAGATCCTATGTTTCTCCTGATTGCTAGTCCGAAATAAATAGTGACCTCATCGATAAGCTTACATGTTAATTTACCGTGACCGCCGAGACCTTTCGTATTTTTTTTTTAAATTGCGCAAACGACTGCCTATCCATTTTTGCACGTGTCCAATACACTCTTTTTTTGCAATCGTACAATCTCTCTAGGGCTTTGCGTCAACAATACCTTTGTATGTTTTCGAACCTCCATCGCCAATACAATTGATGTATTTAATATTATGCAATTTTTCGGAGCGGCAAAATATTTCAACTACTGCATCGACTTCCATCTTACCGGCAGATCCTTGAAAATTAGCATCGTAGTTGGGCATCCTCGTATTCGGCTGTACCCTCTTTTTTCTTCCAGTACTCACACACTTTCCAACACTTAGATTTAACACAGACATCTAGTACCTTGCCAGTATACCAGCCGATCAAAGTCATTAAGCCGAATAGTGGTGAAAAGCCTCGCTTTCTCCATGAACCGTCGCCAGAAACTGTGAGCCCATCACCTCCATAGATTCCTGCTTCTCCTCTGCAACTGCTTTTTTTTATGCAGAGTTCTCATACACGTTCAGTAGCTATTGAAATATTTGAAATAATATGATAATACGTCGCTTGAAAGACTGGCTTCGGGAGATCCATAAATGCGCAGAACTTTTTAATGCCATTCATCCCTATACCTAACATTTGCATGGCTAAAGTAATGCGAGTGTTGATCTCATAAGCTAGATCGTTTATTACTGGGCAGCTATTGATTAAGACATCACCGCGATTCGAGCAGCTAACAATAATTTTTGAGCCAAGTCCGCGTATGCTTCCCTCCGAAAATCGCACTTCACCATGACACTGTTTACATGAAACTGCGTCAGACAGAGCGGTAAAAACAGTAAAAAAGTTAATAAGTCTGTAGCCAAAATGACTATTTACATCTCTTTCATTATTCAAATCGCTCAATTTTAATTTCTTTGATGACACGCTCACGTACTCCGAATCGTTCTCAAACGAATTGCGATTAGGCGGACACCTGTTGCTGATCTTGCTGCGCTTCTGCGATGAACAACTTGCTTTACTGCCTTTACGGCCACTGTACAGTTTACTACTCATTTCTAACACTTTTTTATACAAAACAACAGTAAAAATATCAATTAAAACATAGTACCTTAACCTCAAATGCAACGTGTAGTCCATCAGGTAAGCAGAAGCTCTCCTAGCGTCGTTTACGAAGGAACGTGCCCTATACAGTGTATATTAATTACTAAATAGTATAAAGCGAGCAAATTTTACGTTTTTCGAGCATTAGAGTTGCTTCAGGAAATTGATTCTCAAAAATTTTCGGAAGTATATTAGAATTTGGACCTTTTTGATTTAAATTCTAGGGATGTGTTAGCATCCTTTAAGCAAATAAAAAAAATCGAAAAAAAAATTCACATAGGTATAACCCCTTAAATTGTAATTTTGGCGGAAACTAAATTTCATTCATAAATTTTAATATGTTTAAAATGTTTAGAGGTCAAGACGGAATAAAACAAGCAAATAAAAATTCATCGCCGTCATCGCTTGATTATCGTGACTAACACAGGTGCGCTTTGCCAGAAGGTCACCACACTTAACTGGTTGCGTTTAAATCTGACTTCGCACACAAATTGGTTTGGTACTGGGTGCCCTTTGTTATGCTGCGTCTGATAGATGTAGAGTGGCATTCTGAACAATATGCAATGTAAACTATATGTAAATGTAAACTACATTGTCTTACCAGGTACTAGGTTTTAACAAACACGACTACAGGCCGCCCTATTGCTTTTGACGTGTACAAAAACTATCCGATTGCTGGATATCACCTTTTGTTCTGATATTTTTACAATCACCTTTTGTTGTGAAGGTGTTCGCTGGAGGGAGAACTATATTTGCTTTTCACTTTTTTCTGCTTATCGGGAATTTATCAATTCTTCATAATAAAAATTCAGGGTATATGTAGACCGTAAGACAATAAAGACCCTATAGCGTAAAGAAATTTTATACTTGCGAGGCAAGATTTTGTTCTTGAAAATATAAAGGATAAATATATTGTTTTGATTGTCTTGAAATTGGTTTTATTGGAAAATGATTGTTTTTAATTTTTATTTCAATATGATTTGGGCATGTGAGCACCACGACTAGCGCAAAGACCCAAAGGAAGGGTCAAATTTTCGACTACTCTGACCAATAATTAGATTGGTTAGAGTAGTACTAGTTATTGAACTAACTACTACTGCCGTATCTCGCCAATAACGCGGCCTGTGTTGTCTTCGAAATGTCCGGGCTTGTCAGCGTAAACGAGAGATTTGAAGTATCCCCATAAGAAATAGCCCAGCAGTGTTTAATGACAAGATCTTGCAGGCCAGTTTACAGATCCAAAACGATAAATTATGGGCTCATCAACAACTTTTTTCGATAAATCGATAGTTACATGAGATGTGTGACATGTCGCGCCATTCTGTTCAAAGCAGAAGCCCCCTGCATCTCAGCGAGTCAACCCCGGAACGAAAAAGTCATTGATCATGGCTCTATCTAGATCATGGTTCACAATTGACTGGATGGCATTTTCAGCAGCATTTTCAAAGACATGTCGAACAATAATTATGTCGGTATATAAAGGATACAAAACAGTGACTGTCGAGTTTGTGACAACCTGTTCTTGGGCCCAAATACCAGGTCTACACAATGCCCAGAGGGCGTTCGGCTACAATTCCAACAAGATTGGGATTTTGAAAGCACGCAAGCTACGATCCTTCCTGCTTCTACGGTTGCTTCATTACCCACCACTGTGCGACGTCTGGATGTTTGCCTGTTTTTTTTTGTTTTGCCTCAATGTGAGTAAACATGGTAAGGAAAAGATTCATTGCTGATCGAATAAATTGTTGTGACGGATGATTATGTCAGCTGTAAAATTGACGTAGAACGTGCTGAGTTTTTCGAACAGAATCATTTGTTTCAAAATAAATCCGAAAAATTTAAAGACGTTGCTCAGACATCAACCTATTAATGATAAACTGGAAAACCAAACTAACCATAAAAAGCATGACAGCTGGCTCACGTATCATTAAAAAGTGTTGTAAACTTGAAATGTTATACCTCTAAAAAACAAGCTGCTTTGTAAGCCATCGCGTATCAACATGAAGTTTACGCTAAGCATCAACGTCACGACAACGTCGTCCATTTATATGAATTTTACTTAGCTAGCACTGAAACTATCTCTTGTTTCAAGTCAATGTGGGAAACATCGACAACTTTTGATTCCAAAATCATGGTTAGAGATTGTTTGATTCGGTAAGGCCGATTAAATTTTGGTTAAGGATTTTTTGCAACAATGAAATATTGAATATTAAGACTTGTATTGAGGATTTAAGGTTTTTTAAATATGTTTTTCTTTTTTTTTTCATGAAGACACCGATTAATAACATCATTCACTATATGATATGCCGAGAAATATCCTATTCATTGCTTTTCGAATTTATTTTCGGGTCTTATTTAAACTTCAGAAACCGTCCAGAAAGGGCATGCAGTTGAAAGGAGATAATTTCAAAAACGGTAATAAGTTTCAGATTGCACGATACGATGCATTAACTCATAGCAAGGATCTAGTAAAGATCCTTGCCTGTAAAGATCCCTCCTGCTTCTGGTAAATTTTATTCTTAGATCTCTTTATTTTTTGATCAACATTTGAATCCAGAGAATGCTGGGATAGACATGGACATGGACATGCTGGGATAGACATGGATAAAATGGAAGTATAAATAAGTGAAAGATGTTTATTATACTTCCTAGGCGAAAGCAATGCATTGGAATACGAGTGGCAAAGGGGTTTTTCTCGTTCTCGAGCATTCGTATAGTCGTTTTCAGTCGTTCGTTCAGTCTAGTATCAGCTTTCAGAGTGGAAATCCATGGTATAATACTATGAATACTGATTAACCGTCTTAGTTTATTTGAACTCAAAAACTGGCTGTCTTCAATTTTCTGAAAAAGGCACTCTTAGACTAGTTACCTTATTATTTTTGAGGAAAGGGATTCGTGAAATGAATCCATATTCTCATTTGATTTTTAATGACTGAGTGATTGTGCAAACTGAATGTCACGCCATTTGAATTATCTATGAAAAGCAAAGGGATGCAGGAAAACCAAAAGGAAAATGGAGAGGGAAGGTGAAAAAGTCAAAATAGTAAAATACACGTTCCTGATTAACCAGGGCTACCTTGTACGGTCAGCACTCATGAGTAGTACTCAAGTAAAATTGCTTGGTTCAAATTTTCATTAATTTTATCATTCGTTTTCAGCATTTTTTATTTTGAAAAATGAAACATGTTACCGGAGCACAAACCAATCAAAAGAGACTGAAACATGCTACTACATTTGTAGTATCGCAAATTGCATCGCACTACCGCAGCAATATGACAAATTTTCATTTTATTCGACAATGTAGCAGTCAGTTTTAATCAAGATTTTAAAACAGAGCATTTTTAACACCAAAAATCTCCTGTTGAAATTTTTATTCTTTTTTATTTTAGTGTGTTCCATAATAAAATAAATTTTCGTTTACTATTACTTTAATCTTTAAAAAAGTCCAATCGTCTTATAAGCGCGTCCTCGAAAAATTTTGCCAGGAAGTAAATACATATATTCACAATGGAGGAAGGCAATCAAAATCAAGATGTACGTGATCTTACAATTGAAAATAGGCCAACTACTGACGAGGATATGATGGAAGCGGAGTCACTCAGAGATAATTTACGTGAGGATTATACTAAAAATCCCAACATGTCACAATTTCAGTTGCCCAGCGACAGCCAAAATATTGAAATACCAGCAAGAGAACAAGTCAAAAACATGGATTTCACATTTGCGGACGATACACCAAAGCCAATGCTGGCCGATTCAGATGGTTTTGCTCAACCAATGCGAGGGACATTTATTAAGCGAACTCCACGCTCATCATTTAAGGAGCAAAATTTAAAACGCAAATCAGTGGAAACTGTCGATTCTATTCAACGGAAAAGTGATCCGATTGGAGCAATGTTTGAAGATGTCCGTTTGAAAATTGAAGCTCAAAACGATACAATCAACGAACTTAAAGCACAGCTGGAAATTGCTGAAACGAAATTCCCTCAAACATCTGAAACGAGAAATGAAACCAATAACCTCAAAAAAAGGATTGATGTTGGATTGAATCAGCTAAACAATTTATATAAAGATGCACGCCAAATTCAGGAAAAGGATCCTGAGAGGGTTTGGCCAGTTCTTGCGTTTGCAACGACGTTAGAAGAAGATAACGATAAGTCTTCCGGGTTTGACTACGATGTAGTTTTAGCCAATATGGAGCCGCTTTCATTTCCTACTGGCGAGAATACCCTGTGTTCTCCGTCGACCCTGTCTGCCAGTCAGGAGTCATTATTTACTAGACCTCGTATAAGGAAACCAAGTCGGCCACAAATTCAAACAGTATCTGATGAGAGAGATGATGAACGAAAGCGATTACGAGAAGAGCTGGCTAACCGTGACAAAGCGGTGGAAAGGCTCCACAAGAAGATATTGAAAATGCAAGCAGAGCTAATGAAGCTGTGCAAGGAAAGGCAACAAGAAAGGTTTGATTCCAATAGTGTAAACGATGAATGTAACGACTCTGTACTAAATACAGGTGCCGACGGTGATTGCGAGATGTTTGACATACTGAATCAACGTTTCCAGAAAATCCAAAATGATAGACTCAACAACGAATTGGAAGACACTAGTGCTTCTCGACAAGGACACTCTTCATTTGAATTTAGAAAGAAGTACTGTGAACTCTTGGAAGAATATGCTAAAAAAGATTGCAAAATTCAAAAGTTGCAAGCTCAGCTTGATGCAATAACTAGGCAAGATCAAACAAAAAATTTGAAGGATCCTATTGCGGATATACTTCGCAAGCAGTTGGAGGAAAGCTGCGAAGAAAATGAGTCACAAAAAATTATAATATGCGAACAGGCGGAACAAATTGAAGAATACCACGAGAAATATTTGGAATCTTTGCAGAAAAATGAAGAACTTAAGTGTATTGCAAAACGGCTTCAAATGGATAATCGAAAAGTTGAAGATCAAATCAACTCGGAAATAAGGCAAATCAAAAATAAATTCGAATCAAAGCTGGCGGAGTATGCCGAGTACCCGAAGCTGCTGGAAAATGAACAAATGAAGCTGTCTAAATCCGTAAAAGAAAAGCAAGAACTTGAACGAAAATTGCGCGTTGTTTGCTTGGAATTCAAAAAACTTCGTGATGAATATGAAATCGATAAACGTCAGGAAAATCGTTTAAGTTGTCAAAACTGTGCAAACTTGCAGGATCAATTGAAAGAGGCAAACAATCAACTAAATGCCATGCGTCAATGCTATATCGCCATGACCAATCGATTTGATTCCACGAAACTGGAACTGGATACACTGCGGAAGGAATCAGCAAAGGTGATTTGTCGGCTCAAAAAGCGTGCCGAAGAACAACGCGTCAAACTTCAGAATCATATTCAAAAGCTTGAAAAAAACCTGGCTAAAGCGCGTGCAGCTGTTTCAATCACAACTGCTGATAAGGAAACGACAATCAAAGATATGCAAGGACAACTCAGTTGCTTGGCTATGTGTCTGGATTCCTCACAGAAGCAAATCAAAACACTTAAGGATCATGTTGCCTATCTGAACAATGGGAAAACGAAGTCCGTGGTAATATGTTGTCAAGCAGAGGAGAAGAATTTATAAGTTCTCTGGTTTGCTCTCTGAAGAAACAGTCAGAACTCTCCAGTTTGATTCGCGGCAATACATCCAACGATATGTTGCGCTACTCAGCGTTAAGCAGACGTGTTAATTCTCTCAATTTCTTGGTAATAAATGGTTTTTCTACGTTTGAAATGTTCCCCATAATTGTAGATCGTGTGGAAATGATTAATACCTAATCAAATGTAGGCATGAAAAGAAGAAGTTTTTTAAAAATTCAAATAAAAACAATATATGAAATAGAGAAAAAAATTGAATGTGGATAAATACGTTCGGTGTATACTTTCGTCGAGTAGAGTCACGGGACAAGGCCTCTAAACTCTCCACTAGCTTCTCGCTTGCCATTTCGATGAGCTAGATTGCTTCTTCTTGCCGGATGTCGTTTTTTCTGGAGAAAGGTTGATTATTCTATCGAAAAGATTATGATGGTAACTGACTCGGCATCGCACACGAGAACCACAACGACATCCTGAATGATCCTCGGCAAAAGTATGTACTGCAGAGACCGTGACTTTCCTGACCAGGTAAGAATGAAACTGTCCGGTAAGAGTAAACGTATGTCCGATAAGAATTACGTGCGGCAAACCAGTCCTCTCCTGCTGTTGAATGAAATCCCCAATTCATTATTGATTCAATTCATCTAAAAAATTATAAAAACTGAGCAATTACAAAACAAAACTTACCAAAAAATTTTCTTCTCTTAATTTATACAAATAGTATAGTAAGTGTTACAAAAGCAGTTTCTTTTCAAGGAACATAACACCTTTCCTGTTCACCAAAGACGGTTGTGTTTTTGCAAGTGCCGCTGCAACCCTTCGTAGCTTGGCCAAGTACACATCTTTATTGATGGTTTGGCCGCTCGGGAGGAACTTAAAATGAACGACACCGGCCGTGGTCCACCATACGCTCAACATGACCTTCCTTTGATGAAGATTGGGTTTGGCGGTAAGCTGGCGAGGGTCATTTGGTGATAACGGTCGAGAAACGGTTCCTTCTTGTGACGAGAGCGCAGCGATGAGGATATTGTGAGTCTCTGCTGTTTCTCCGCGGCGGTCAGTTCGTGGGGAATCCAATGAATGAGCCGCCACGTTTTTCCAAATTGATACATGTGTCGATGGATGGTTTCATCGGATATCTTGAACCTTTCCGATAACTCCTGACATGTTAAACTTGAGTCCACTTCAATAGCCTCCTTCAAATGCGCCCCGTCAAAAGAAGATGGCCGTGCGAAGCGAGCCTGATCTTCTAAGGTCGTATCACCACTTCTGAATGTTTTGTACCAGATTTGTGCAATACGCTCTGTCACTGTATTCTGCCCAAACGTACTACAAATTTTGCTGGTTTGACACCGACATCTTCACTGCTACCGAAAACCAATTCTGTCGACCAAATGAATTTGTCTACTAATATAAACAAAACACTACTGGCTGAGCTTTTAAGAAACCATAAACACGCCTTCTTCCGGTAAATGGTCAGGGCTCCCTGGACATTATAATGTGTCGCCTAGCGTAAACCGAAAGAACTTTTGTGGTTACCTGGTATTAAATAATTTGATATATTTAGAAATAAGAAGAAAATGCAATCGACTCTACTCAAAAGCAACAAAAGAGGGAAGCTTTCACACATATCTTATGCAAAGATCCGCAGATCGCTATTAAAACACGCAGAGTTAAGTTCTTCTCCTGTCGAAGCCAAAGTCAAAACGCTTTATTTAATACTGATCGTTATAAACTTTTTTTAAGAATATAGAGTTGATTCTTAACAAAAAAAAATACGAAAAAACTAAACGACCCATCTCTAAATTTAAACGTTATCATTTAATAATGAGAGAAAAAACTATAAAATTCAATTTACTTAAGATTATTACATATTCTTAGATTCAACTGGAAAAGGGAGAAAAAACAGCCGATAATTTTCCAAAATTAAAAAAAAATTTATAAGTTATTTTTGCTGCTATAACAACAATGAACTTTTATCCTACGACGAATATGTTGTGACCTAATCCTCATCAAATTCAATCGAAACTATTCATCTTATACTATTATAATGCTAACAATATTCCTAGCCTAAACGTTAATCCTCATCTCTGAAGCCTAATATAAGAACATGTACCTGTACTAAATATTGAAACATATGCCTAATTTTATAATATAGGTATATGAAACCTATTGCCTAACACAGCAACAACATTAAATGTAGTTACCATGAGCTGAAACTCAAAAACCAAGTAACGAAAAGTACAAAAAAATAAAATAAACACGAATAATTTAGACATTGTCATTCAGCCACCAATACCTAGACTGCTCCATCTCAGCTCGACCAGCCTCAACGAATGTAGCAATCGAGTATCTCCATTGGAATCGTTGGTATCCTGCTCTCTGAATCAAAAACATATCGATTCATGACTAAATAGATGAATGCTTCTGGAGAAACAAAGACAGTAGCGAGGCAAGTCGCAATATACTAATCTGTAGGACGGAGTAGTGTTTCACTCACAGTTACAGATTTTGCAATATGATTGCGAAGAAGTCTCAAAATGAAGATATCGACTCTCGTCACTTTAGCAGTTTGATAAATCTTCCTATTTGATGTATGGTGTTTCCAATCAGTCTCAGGCTTCCTGTACAAACCACTGCATGCACGAAGACATCGAAAACTCTTAATCTTTCTATAGTACTAGCACTCTGATTGTACCAGATCTGACATCCAGATGTCAAAATTGGTCTAACCAGGGTCTTGTAACAAATAACTTTGACCTTTAGGAGAATGTCTTTAGAATGAAAGAGTCGAGGAAGGGCCATGACTACTTTTTGTGCTTTATTCAGCATCATTTTAACATGATCTGTATAGTACAGGTGTTGATCGAGATGAACACCCAGGTATCGAATACAGGATTTATGTGGAACCCTCTCTGAACTACACTCGCCAGCCATAATGTGGAAATTCTCCAAATTACGTTTCAAGCCTTGGCTGGCCCCTTGCAGCGTAGCCGAAACAAAATTGTTTCGGCCACGCTGCGCATTAATTTTCATTCGCTAACTATCGGTAAAGAGCTGCATATCATTAAACCTTTCTTGAAGATTGCTCTGGACTCTTGTATCTTTTCGGTTTGCTGAATAGACGATGAGATCATCACCAAACGCTAACAATGATCGCGTTAGTGAGACATTAAAATCAAAGCCATTCAGTAGTTTGCGAATCAATATTGACAATAGCAGAGGCGCTGTAACTGTAACCTGTTGTAGACCATTCAAGACCTTGAAGTCATACATTGTCGTCAGATTACTATCAGTTACAACTAATGATTTTCCGTATAACATATTACACATCATGGCGATAAGGTGTCTGGAACACCTGTCCTAAAGGAGTTTAAAAATTATTCCATCTAACCACACCATATCGAAGGCTTTCTCCATATCAATGAGACACGCTCCAACACATTCTCTATTATTTAGTTTCAACAGATGTCTGAGGTTACTTTCGTTATCGCATGTATCGTCTCATGTCTGGCACGAAAACCAAACTGTCAGTTCGACATCAATTCAGATTTCTCGATGTGGGCGTTTAGTGATTGAACCATTTCGAACACCTTGCTGATATTAGGCAGCAAGCTGCTTGGCCGATAGTTTTTAGGGCACGAAGATTCTTTTCCTTTCTTTAAGATTGGAAATACCTTAGCTTGTTTACAATCATTTGGCAAATATGAATTGTTCAACATGTTGTTGAACAATATGCAATAATTTCTAATTGCAACCTCAGGCAAATGTCGGAGAAGTTTATCCGGAATACCGTCAATACCAAATGATTTCTTGTTGTATATTCTGCCAAATATAAAACACAAGTCTTCATAGCTGACAAAATAATCAATAAGATTCAAACTCGGTATGAGGTCAGATCTTAATATTTCATCGAAATGAAGAATTGGTTCCCCTTGCAGTCTTGATTTGCAGTAGGAAACTTTTGCTTCAACGACCTCTGAAAATATTTGATTTCCTCTCGTAGGATTTGGTAGATAAACCAATTCAAAATGTGTCCCGATCAGAACAAATTTCTGCAGTCAATCACACATAATCCTGTTTCCGTTTCTATCCGGAGTCGTACTATCAATTTCGATACCAGCCTTATCGAGAAGATTTATCTCATCACTAGCGACTCGAAGATTCGATATCTTCACTTTTGTGAAAACGGCATCTGAATCCTGTGGACCAATACTTGGCAAAAGGTTGGCATGTACCCCACTAAAGCCGAATCGCGGAAAAAGAGTGAAGCGGCCTGAGTCAACAGCCCCCAGCCAAGAGGAGGAGATTGGCGGTGACTTCTAATTGGTACGCTCCAAAGCGCAACAGAAGGCTGCGAAGAGGGCACAGCGTGTGGGAGCAAAGGAAGTGACCAATCCCACGCCTGAAAAGCATAAATGTTCGGAACTCGGCGCAATGCCTAGAAGGACCAGACACAAGCAGCGCAGGGATGCTCTACTTATTAAACCGATAGACGGGAGGACTTACGTCGACGCCCTCAAAGAAATAAGGGAAAATGTGGAGCCCGAAAAAACAGGAGCCTGTATAAGGACGGTACGAGCGACCAAAATAGGTAGCCTACTCGTGGAACTCGGGGAGGAATCCACAGACAAGGGCATGTTCGAGAGTGCAGTCAAGGTCCTCCTTGGCTCGAAAGCTGTTATCTCGACAATACAGCCAATGGCCTCTTTAGAAATAAGAGACGTTGAATGTGTCGCGGAAGCCAAAGAAGTGGAAGAGGCCATTAGAAAAACTCTTCCTACGGCAGACAGCTTTAGGGTAAGGTTGACGCCTGCCAACCTTAGAGGACAACAGGTCGCAATAGTGGAGATCCCAGAGGAAGCCGCTGTGCAACTCCTGGCCAAGGAGAAAATTCAAATCGGCTGGGTAGTATGCAGAATTCGCCGAAGAGTGGTCCTGACTCGATGCTATAAATGCCTTTACTTCAGACACATCTCTCCGAACTGCAAGGGGCTAGATCGAAGCAACTTGTGTTACAAAGTGCACAAATATGGCATGCTGCGTTTTGTGCAAACCTAAAGGCCTGAAACCTGAAGATCTGGCACATGTTCCGGGAAGTGAAAAGTGTCTGGAGTTCAAAGAGGCAGTAAGCAAGAGAAAAGGCAAACTATGATCCGAGTCCTCCAGATCAATCTGCACCGTAACACGACTGCACAGAATTTGCTTGACCAGGTCGCGAGGGAGAAAGAAGTCGATCTGCTGCTAATATCTGACCATCGCAACAGGGAAGAGGCAGGATGGCACTCGGAATTATCTGGAACCGCCGCCATCTGCGAGCGGGATAGCATTAGGCTCCCAGATCACATCTGCACCATCGTGGATGGCTTTGTGCTGATCAGGTGTGCGGATATGACATTCGTCAGTGTCTACCTCACGCCGAATGAGCCAATGTCATCTTTTCAGTACAAGCTCGACGAATTGGAGGGAACCGTTTCGAGCATAGAAGGGCTAATCCTTGTTGGAGGCGACTTCAATGCCAAGGCGGTTGAATGGGGAATGCCTCATCCAGACTCCAGAGGGAAACGAATCTTGGAAATGGTGGCTAGGACTGGACTTGTCGTCATGAACGTTGGGAACACACCAACATTTTGCCGGAGAGACTGCTCGGGAACCATCCCGGATGTGATGTTCGCTTCAGAGTCTTTTGTGCCCATGATACGCAAATGGAAGGTACTGGATGACTACTCGGCGAGTGATCACCAGTATATTGCAATCGAAATTGGCGAGCGTGCTCCTCGACGTGCAGCAACCCGACCTTCCGTCGTAGGTTGGATCATCGCCAAAATGGACGTCGGGGAGTTTGCCGGAGCTCTCATGGGAAGAGAAATCATGACGGGGACTAGGGGAGTCTCAGCTGAAAACGCGGTGAAGTCTACTATGGAACTCATCACGTCTGCGTGCGACGTCTCTGTGCCCCGGGGACGGCCACGACGCGATAAGCCTGCTGTGTACTGGTGGACAACAGATGTCGCTGAAAAGCGAAAAGAATGTCATAGACTCCGCCGCGAAGCCCAACGCTCAAGGGATCTGGATGAGTCACATTCCCGAATGATGGCATGCAGATCGACTAGGAAATTCCTTCGCAAGTTAATCAATGAAAGCAAGGCTCGCTGTTGGCAAAACCTCATTGAGGACATCAACAGAGACCCGTGGAGTCTGGGTTATAAGCTGGTCATACGGAAGCTTGGAACCTCAAGGACGCCCTGTGTGCTTGAGGCAGAGAGAATGGACAAGGTTGGCCGGGCACTTTTCCCTGTGCATCCCGTCCGTTTCGATCCTCCTTGCGACGAAAGCCCTGTTGACTGCCCACTTTTCACTGCGAAGGAGCTGGACAACGCGATTCTCATATTAAAAATGCGAAAGGCGACGGGACCAGACGGGTTGGTTCATAAAACTTAAAAAGTGACACGATATCCGGCACCTCAAAATTTGTGGAGAAAAGCTGTCAAACAATGCAGCTGCCATTGACCAATATATTGAAAAGTTCCATTCCAAAATCAAGGAATTGCAATTGAAGCCAGATCAGATATACAACGCAGATGAGTCGGGCCTGTTCTAGAAGCTTCTTTCAGAAAAAACTTTGGTGAATTTCCGGGAAAATTCAGCACCTGGACGGAAAACTAATAGAGAGAGGATAACTTTTCTAGCATGTACAAATGCAACCGGAACGCATAAAGTTAAGATCCTAGTGATAGGAAAAGCCAAAAATCCCAGGTCATTCGAAAATGCTGGAGATCTTCCTGTCGTGTACAGAAACAGTGGCAACGCTTGGATGATGAGATGTTTATTTGGTGACTGGTTTCATCACACATTTGTTCCAGAAGTAACGTTTTCAATTTCCAAAATTAAATTTATTGATTTCAATGGACTTTATTTTGCTTTAGGTCCGCAGATTCCTAAGTGCTCAGGGACTTACACCAAAAGCACTTTAATTGCTTGATAATCCTCCATGCCATCCGAAAGATGGCCAGCTTGAAAGTGATGACGGTATGATATCAGTAATGTGCTTCCCACCGAACTGCACTGCAATCATACAACCTATGGACCAAAACGTGATTAGGTTGACAAAACATTTTTACAAAAAAAGCTTGTTGGCCCAACTTGTAGGTTCTGAGGAATCGGATACGGAGCAAATAAATAAGAGAATAAACTTAAAACACGCCGTATGTCATTTAACTGGAGCCTGTGCGAAGGGCAGATCACACGTTATTGAAAAATGCTGAGAAAAATTAATGACACCAGTCTCTGATTGGACGGAAGAGGATGACGTTCCGCTGAGTATGATGAGATCAGAAATGCAAAGCAGTCCATGAAAGATTTAATAGACCCAATAGGTGATCTTCTGAAAAAAATTGGGCCTGATGATAATTTGACATCAGATGATATTGATAATTGGATTGTGGAAATTGGCGCTCAGATTCATTTTGAAAAGATAGATGACGATGAAACAAAGTCAGTTGCCGAAAGCACCTTGGAGATAAGAGTGAGAAACGTAAAAAATGAAGACGCAGTACGAAACTTCAACATTTGTATTGAATGAGATGGTTTGCAACAGTTGAAGGAGAAAGCTATTGTGAAGCAAGGCAAGAGCCAGAAGCAGGCAACACTTTTTAACTTTTTCGAGAAAATCTGAATACATGCGTTTGAAAAATATAACGGTATAAGAAAAGTTTTTTGTTGCAATCATTCTTTTTGAATTAATAGGTGTATAAATATGAAATGCGGATTTTTTTTGCTTGAAATATGCATTTATTTGAATAACGGAACGAATGAATTCAATAATCAAAATAGTGGCCATCGTTAGCTTCGACTTTTTCCCATCTTTCTGTCAATTGATGGATTCCGTCCCAGCACCACATCTCATTTTTTGAGGCTAACCACTCATCAAGCCAATTTTTAACTTCTTCGTAAGAATGGAAGTGCTGTTCCGAAAGTCTGTGCTGCATCGACCGAAACAAGTAGTAGTCAGAAGGAGCCAAGTCTGGTGAATACGGCGGGCGGGGCAGAAGTTCCCAATTAATGGTTCCCAAGTAGTCCTTGGTAGGTATTGCAACATGCGGCCGAGCATTGTCATGTTGAAAAATGACTTTATCATGTCTTTGGTGAAATTCTGGTCGTTTTTCCTTAAGTGTGCGGTTCAATTTGATCAATTGTTGTCGGTAACGTTTGCCAGTAATAGTCTCACCAGGTTTCAGCAGTTCGTAATACAAAGGTCCCTTACTATCTCACCAAATACACAGCAAAGTCTTCTTTCCAGGAATATATCGGACTGGTTATGATGTTGATGGCTGGCCTGCATCTACCGATAATTTTGGGATTGTCGAAATAAATCCACTTTTCATCACCAGTAACAATCCGATGCAAAAAACCTTTCCTTTCCTGTCTGGCAAGCAAAATTTCACAAATGATTTTTCGTCGTTCGATGTCTGTTTCTTTCAATTGATACGGCACTCATTTTCCACGTTTTTGGATCTTTCCCATGGCTTTTAAACGTTGTGAAATAACTGCCTGAGTAACTTCCAACGCTTCTGCCAACTATTTTTCAGTTTGTGTGTTGTCTTCATCCAATAATGCTTGCAAATCTGTATCTTCGAATTTTTTTGGTGGTTTTCCACGGTCTTTGTTGCTGACTTCGAAATCGCCACTTTTAAATCTTTTAAGCCATCGTTCACAAATGTCTTGGCTTGGGGAATGTTCACCATATGCTAAGACTAACAATCGATAAGTTTCTGCTGCCGTTTTCTTCAAATCAAAGAAGGTTATTAGAGTTCCCCGCAAAACCTCTTTTTCTGGCACGTAATTCGACATTTTTGAAGCGAAAAAAACTATGTTGTTTGTACAATCAAAACCTATGACATACTGGAATTTGTTGACAGATGTTTACCCTCCAAAATGCCATATTAGTTATCCCCGACACAAACCATATGTAATGGTTATGCCATCTGTTGTATGCCATCTAATACAATATTTTGTTCGAATAAAAATAACTTCATTTGTGTTTTTTTGTTGTTTTTCTTCACAAAAGTATTGACCCGAAAATTGCAACAATTCGAAAATCGAAACAAGTCTGTGTTTCTATTAGTTGCATTTACCGAGGTTATACTGTAATTTAGGAAGGATACAAATCAAATACATTTTTCAATTATAATAAGCAATTCTTTAGGCCATGTAACAGTAATAGTATAGTTTTTGACCAATTAAAATGAGGCAAAAACCCAAAAAACAGGGTTGGACTTAAAAAACAAAATGTAAGCAATAACGTCTTATATCTTTTGATTTGAGAGTCTTATAAGGTACGAAACAAAATAACAATAATTATTCTTCATGAGATCCAAGTTGGTTGAAATCACCACAATTTCTACAAAGAATAAATAAGCTTGCTCTAAGCACATAGGTGCTTCGCTTCGCCCACAGCGGTACTTGGTCTTTTGATCTTTTCGAACTTTTTAAATCTTTCGAACATCTTGTTATAGATCTTGTTAGAAATCATTTTTGATTTTTACTCTTTAGTTCAATTAAAGGTCGTTAATTATCAAAAACAGCAAAAAAAAAAAAAATGAATTTATCGAATAATTCGAAAACTCAAACCAAATTCGAAAATCGGCTGCAGATTTGGATTCAGCCCGCGAATTTACCTTGTGAACATTTTTTGGTTGCTTTTGGTTGGTAATTTTTATCATATTTAAATAATAAAATGTCTTGGCTGTGGTGGCGGTCATTTGTCTTAGGCTCAGTTAGTGAAGGGATTATCTTCGTTTTTAATCGGAATTTTTTAATCGAACAAAGGACCAAATCTGGACATAAGGACTCAAAACCAAATATGAGAACCAAGGAAAAGGAATAATTTCAAGTAATCTTTTAAGATCCTATATTTGAGGTCGGGATTCCAATGGCTGATCTTTTGTGATTAATAATTAAAGTAGAACCTAATACTAACTAGATTAGCTTGCTATAGCATTTTTCCTTTTAAGCTGGTCTTTAATATACCATTACGTTCAGGTTCTTACAGGGGATAATATAACATCTAATTTGACGGTAATAGCTTGCTCAGTATACATACACCAACGAATAGAGATTTTAACGTGTTATTACACGCAGGATCAGATGGGATACATATGGAAATTTCATCTGTAGACCAAGGACATCTTCATGAATATTTGTTCTATAATATTTATTTAGATTATAAATTTATTGTCAGAAATTTTAAGGAAAGGTAACTTACAAAAATGATCAACATTTTATTCTATTATGCAGAGTCAAGTTATCAGGAAAAATGTCAGTTAAGTTTGCTGATGAATGAAAATTACAATTCGTTGAAACTATTATGCAAAGCGTCAGTCAGAGTGGTTCGGAGCGTTTGAAGGAGTGTAGATATCAGAAACACAAACTTGATTCGCAGCATGTCCCGAAGAACTCTTCTCGAATCCAGTTCCCTATAGCTTAACTAACAAGTATTTCCTCTTATGTATATGTTAATCACTTCAATAAATTACACATGTCCAATTAATGCTCGACAAACTGACCAAAGGCTGTCTTTCTAGCCAGCCCCATTGGCTCAACCTCACCTCAATGGGATGCCGAAAGAAGTAATCACCTTGTCTCGTCCAGCTTTTTTCTTTTATCCAAACCATTCCCTCGTTCTTCTGCAGATCTTCGAATGTCTCTCTTGTTAGTAAGAAAATATTTAAGTTTTATATCTTCCGAAACAATGTTGTTTTCTTAAGCGCTTGTTCAAAGTATTGTTCCAGATATATTTCTAAGATAAAATGATTGAGCGTGGAGCATGAATGGATGGACGAGTCAGTTAAATATGGAAATGCATGCTGCCCACACGTTGCGTTTTACCGGCCAGCAGGGTGCGAAATCATTGGTCTTCGGAGAGCAGTTTTATAGTGTTTCTTTAATTAGTTAGCACTTCTTTTAATGGGCTAGAGTGCGACTAGAAACGTTTGCCAAATGGTGTTTTATGCAAAACGGCGATGAATTGTAAATGATCATAAACGTAGGACTGGTTTCATTTTGGACACAAACGTGAAATAATATCAAAATAATTTGAATGGAATCAAAATGACTAGGAGGCGATAAGCAGGATTAATGCTTATTCAAATCATGCAAAACGAAACGTGCCGAAAATGGGGTCGGCAAGGAGTTGGTGGCTGAGTTGCGGTATATGAGTCTTTTGATGTTCTGGTTGTTTGGAATAAATATTGGTTTTGATTGAAATTCAAAAACCTTTTGTTTGAATAGAGTTTAAAATATAGCGTCTTATGAATTTCCGATTATTTTTTACATTTGATTATCAGACGGCTGTCTCAGGAAAGTATCATGAATATGCTCGAAGCTCTTCTCATCTGCCTTCATGTTCCATGTCTTCTAGAATTGCCTGATAAACAACTTTACGAAATAGAAACAATTCTTGCAAGCACACTGCGTAAAGTGAAAAGGATATTTCCATAAACGTGGCCCATTATTTTCGTTTTCCTTTCTGGGCTCAAAGGAATCTTACATTACCAAACTTTAAGTTGATGGTATTCAAAATGATGTAACTATACCACCAAAGACCTGGGCAAATTCTTTGCATGTGCCCCTCAGTAAAAATCATCATGTTGTAATTTAATGTTCATAACCACTTTAGTAGTTATCGAATACAATTCATTAATAATTAATTACTGCCTAATAATTAATAATGATCTTTCACCGTTGGTGGCAGTGACAGAAATTGACAGTGACAAATAACAGTAATACAGGATATACTTCAGGAAAGCTGCACGAGTGGACCGTAAATGATACAGATATTTCCCTTTTTTATGTAAAGTTAGAGTCAACAGTTTAAATACACTTATTACCTACCACTACAGAGGTGCAAGTTCCCCAAGTAACATAACGTCGAGTTATTTAACGTGGATACCTGTCGTGTTAGCTCGATTCCACGATCTCAATGTGTCAAACCAATGTGTCAGACCAACCCGAAGATCTGAAACAAGTTTCAGTCCTATGTCGCAATTTTGTTTAAAATATCTGAATTCCCAAACACAACTGGTGAATGCTCGCTGTACTCTCTAGCCTTCGTAACCACAACCACCACATTTAAGCCAAGTATAGGCTTCTCACCGTGTGGAGTGCTGACAGTAAACTGTCATGGGCACCAGTTCATCAGTCCACTTAAATTAACATCCGTGCAACATTAAAATTGCGCAGGATTTAAATCCTAAAGATCACGCTTACAGGTTGCAGTTTGCTATTAAAACATTAAAAGAGTCATCAAGACATCACCAACATTATTTTCTCAGAAGAGGTGCAATTCTACAAACAGACAAAATTGCAGGTCGGGAGTGACATTGAGCTGACGTATGAAGCATCAAAAACTCCTGTATTCACTCAAAATTACTGCATGGGAAGCTTTTTCAGCAAGAGAAATACTTGGTCCATATTTTTATGAAGACCAAAGAGGGCATCCTGTTATGTTGAATACAGACAGATTTATTGCAATGCTACATAACTTTTTTGCTCCAGCGCTACAGGATATCAATGGCTTCAATCAACGTACGTACTTTCAACAAGATAGAGCAACATGTCACACCTCCAACGACTTAGTGGATGCAGTTCGCGAAATTTTTGGGGAAAAAAGTTATATCCAAAAGAAGCGACACTAACTAGCCAGCTCGTAACCCCAGACTTCTCCCCAATGGAATCTTACCTTAAAAGTTTATAACAACAACCCAGGGTCTCTGGAAGAATTAAAATCAAATATCCGAGGGGAATTTCAAAATTTTTCACAAAATCTTGTAAGACAGTAGTTGAAAATTTCCGGTCCAGATTGCAGCAGTGTCAAAATAATCAAGGGTCACATCTGGATGAAATTATTTTTAAGAGAAAATTCCCATTTTGTGTGTTTTTATAAAAAATAAGCAGTTTGAAATAAAAAATTAACTAAAAAATAAAAAAAATATATAAAAAATAAACAGTTTCTCATGTGACCATTGTTTTATCATCGTTTGAAACATGAAAAAACATTCATAGTTTAATTTGAAAAAAAAATTCATGACCTTGTCACAGAGAAAGATCACCTGAAAAACAGGGTCGAAAGTCAGTATACGAGATTTGTTCAAAAAGTATCGCGAATTTCATGTTTTTTCAAGAATTATTTATTTATTCATGAATATCTTTTTTTTCCCCCTTCAAAGTACTCCCCGTCCGACATAATACACTTGTAGTTCGTTATGGTGTTGCCGCAGGCCAAAATTAACTCTGGGTGGCTTGGGTCCGCCGGGCCTTGCTTTTCGGGAGCTGAAGATGGCTGTATGCAGCCGAAACGCGTCCTCGAGACCCACAAAGCAAGGCCCGGCGGACCCAAGCTACCCAGAGTTAATACACTTGTGATAACGTTTTTTCCAATCCTCGAAGCATTTTGAAAAATTATTTTTTATAATCTTGTTCAGCTCCTCCTTTGATGCCGTCTTTATCTCCTCAATCGTGGCGTAGCGTCGTCCTTTCATGGGCCTCTTCAGTTTCGGGAACAAGAAAAAGTCACAGGGGACCAGGTCTGGGGTATACGGTGGCTGCGATGTTGTTTTTGGCCAAACATTCGCGAACAAGTAACGATGTGTGAGTAGGGGCGTTATCATGGTGCAAGAGCCAATTTTTGTTCTTCAACAAATCCGTGCGTTCCTGGCGGATTGCTTCTCGCAAATTGCGCCACTTGAAGGTAATATTCCTTATTGACCGTTCTACCCTGGGGCAAGAACTCATAATGCACCACGCCCCTGCAATCGAAGAAAACTGTCAGCAAAAGCTTTACATTCGACCGAACTTAGCGTGCTTTTTTCGGTACCTCTGAGACCGTTTTGTACCACCGATAAACGTTGCTTTTGTCCAAAGAAGCTTCGCCGTATGCCACAGTCAACATTCTGAATGCATCTGCGCACTTTAAGTTGTTCTTCACATAAAATTTAATACAAATTCTTTGATCCATTTTTTGGGATAGACGAAAATCAAAGACAAGCTAAAACACGTCCACGCACAATAACTGTCAAAAACTGACTGGACATTCAAAATGGCCAGAATTGTCAACATAAGTTAAGGTCATGAGTACCAACATAACGCCACTAAAAGATCAAAAATCGAACATACGTAGTCCGCGAAAATTCAAAATTCACGATACATTTTGAACAAACCTCGTACAAACAAATAAAAAATTGTTATTTCACCTAGGATTTGAAAAAAAAATAGCATCAGTACTGTGTGGGAGACCTCGTCGAGCTTTTATGACTGCACCCAATCTTCAAGGCACAAAGTTGACTATGTTTAGAGTAAAATCAGAATAGATATTTTCCCTTTCTTCCGTCAATACAACCCAGAGATCTTCTTTAGATAGTATGGTACGTTTCCCGATTTTTTTTTTGTCCAAGACTTCCAATAGATTTTCTATGAGATTAACGTCTGAAAATTGAGGAGGGGTTGTAGCAGCTTAAGTGTATTTATACAATAGCTATTCCTTCATAACCTTCGCTATTTGCTTTGGATCATTATCCTATTGGAAGACCCAAGGAGAGTCTCTTATCATTTTCTAGAAAAACTTTCAAACGTTTGATGATATTTGAAAGATTGCTTTAGACTGAAAAGCTGCAGATACCGCATTGATGGTTTGTAAAATGTTGCGATTGAAAACCAATGACTTAACAAAATTGTAGTCCTCCATCCTCCATCCTCCTGTAGTCCATCTTAATTTCTTTCATTTGATTTGCAATTGATTTCAAAATGATTTAAAACTGTCTTCGTTAGCTTTTCAGCAAAGCCAACTATTAAATTCGAAATTTTAAGTTTTTCAAAGTTCAAGAGTCACTGTCCTTATTATATATGAAATATCGTAAAATCTATCTTGATAAAATATTCCATTTTATCCTACTATACCCAAAAAATTATTATTATTATTATTATTATTATTATTATTACTATTATTATTATTATTATTATTATTATTATTATTATTATTATTATTATTATTGTTATTATTATTATTGTTATATCATTAAATTTATTGAACTGAAAAATTTTACATCATTGAGGACTAGATTTCTGTTCTTTTAAATTCACCATAAGTGCCTTTCATTGTATTAGCACCATCATATCCTTGACCTCGATACTTATTTAGAGGAATATTTCTGTCATTTATGAACTTAATAAGTTGGTTGGACATTGTAAAGGTGGTTTAATCCTTAACTTCATGATATCCTGTCGAGACTAGCGTCTCTTGGGTTCCATTTCATTTTATTCGGTCATACAATAACGGTAAATTTTACACAACTAGAACAGAAATTAGTTCACTTTGAATTATTAATTAATTATTTTTCAATTTCAGTATTTTACCTGACCCTTTGGCTTACATAAAAATTCTTGTAAAATCGGATCTTATTTTGCTAATTACTCAACGATACTCAAAAAGTTTCTGCAGAAGCTTCGATTCTTGGTATCTTAGAGCAACATTAGGAAGTCTAGAGAGATTTTTAGAACAGATTTTTATTTCTTGATCATGGACTCTTCTCTTCATCTAATGTTTCGTTAACCTGCCACAGTTGACATGTGCGACAAGAACCCGGATGAATTTTGGATGTTTCGTATCTTTCCATATTATCTACAATACGCAGTCAGCGTAGTCGAAATAACGACAAACTCGAACTTTTAGCAACAAATTCAGTTCAATTCACAAGTTCAGAGTGCTTTATTTTCGAGATATCTAACTTTCAGATGGCAACACTTTGTAATGTTACGTATTGTCCCATAGCTGTCGGGCGTTTGATGGTTAGTTTGGTTTGCCATTTTATCATGAATAGGTGGACGCCTGACGTCTGCGAATTGTCCAGATTTTTTCGCAAAAAAAAAAAAACACTTTTGTTCCGCAAACTTCTCACATATTTTGTCAATTTTAGTTTTTGTCGCACATTTTGTCAATTTTATGGCCGACATAATCGTCCATCAACACAATTAATTTCACTAACAGTGGATCGTTTCCGTAATACTTTTATTCTCATAAATAATTTTTTTTTGTTTGGGAGGTGAAGGCTTTTTACGCCCTGAGTGTCGGACTCCCCCGCTACCGGACTACCGACTAAACACCTCCCCTGTCACACCGAGAACCTAGCCTGGAACTGTTTGTCAAATTACTTCGGACTAGGCCTCATTAATCATCGCTTAGCGGTGTTTTCAGGTTAAGGGAAATCCCTCTTTCTGCACGGATGGATAGGAAGGAATTGCGAATAGAGAGAATTGCGTTACAGAGATCCCCCTCCTTCGCCAAGCGATCCATTATGCCCTTCTTTATAATAAGTACTGTCCGTACGTAATGCGATACACAGTTCCAGTTGTCTTGTGATTGCATCATTTTTTCCGTTACATTTTCTGGGGAAATTACGCGAATTTTCTCCGAGAGATGTGAACTGAGTCTTGTAAATCTATTACACGTAAAGAACGTATGGCAGTCGTCTTCCATCATCCCCGGGCAGAACACGCAATTTGGGGATGGTGTCTTTCCCATTTTTTACAGGTAAGACTGAAAATACCCGTGACTACTGAGTAGTTGCGTCAGGTAATAATCAGTCTCACCATGCATTCTGTAGAGATGCCTTCGTGTAGAAGCACGGCCCCAAGTCACTAATCAGCCGTGCGGTCCACCTGCCTCGCGTTTCGTTTTCCCATTTTTGCTGCCACAAGGTTAGGGTTCTTCTCCGTTCCTCTCGGCTGACGGTTTCTCTCGCCGACTCCCCCTAAGTAAGTAAACACGTTTCCGTTCGTCTGCAAGTAACTTAATAGGAACCACCCTCGAGATTACCAGCACTGCAGGTTCAGAGACAGTGCGGTATGCAGCCGCTTTCCGCAAAGCTCCTTGCCTCTGCACCTGTGCCAGACGCCCTCGGTGCGACTCTTTACTAAGAGCGTCAGCCCAGACTTCGGAGCCATACAAGAGCACTGACTCCATTGCACTCATCAGTAGACGTCTTTTGCTTGATGTTGGTCCCTGCGTGTTGGCCATAATGCGATTGAGCGCCGATACTTGCACGGAAGCCTTATCTGCTGACGCTCGAACCTGCTCGAAAAAACTCATCTTCGAGTCAATCATCAAGCCAAGGTATCTGATTGATTCTTTTGATTCGATGATCATTTCCCCCACCCGAACGGGGAAAACACGAGGGATCCGCTTATTGGTGAGGACGACAACCTCGGTCTTTTGCAGCGCTAGGCTAAGCCAACGGTCTGTCATCCACTCGCTCACTCGGCGTATTACCGCACCCAGTTTGAGCTGCGTCTGTCCGACAGTACGTCCGGCGACTAGTACTGCTACGTCATCTGCGTAGCCAACCAGGCGCGACTCCCCCGGTAACTGCAGCCTCAAAAGCTCATCGTACGAGACATGCCTGAGGTCCGGGCCCAGAATGGAATCTTGTGACACCCCTGATGTCAAATCAATTCTTCGCTGGCCTCCCAATGTGTCATAGATGAGTTTTCGGTTTTTGAGGTAGTCCTTCAATATCCGCATCAGATACCTCGGCGCCCTGAAATATTCCAGAGCACGAAGAATATCTGTCCATCTAGCAGAGTTGAAGGCATTTCTCACATCTAGAGTTATGAGCAGTACTATTCGTCTCGAGTAATGATTGTGGGCTTCTGCCTGCTGGACCGCGCTCACTACCTCTGCTAATGCACCAATTGTGGATCGACCAGCCCTGAAGCCGTACTGCCGAGGAGACAGATCCCCGGCAGTTCGAATGGCTTTTCCAAGTCTTTCTCTAATGAGCCTCTCGAGCACCTTTCCAGCGGCGTTCAGCATACATAGAGGCCGATATGAAGATGGTTGCTCGGGGTTCCCCTTCCCCTTGCGGATCAGCACGAGCCTCGCCTCTTTCCAGCAATTTGGAAACGCGCCCTGCTGCAAACAGGCATTGGAAGTGGTGAGCAGCTTGTCAGGACAAAGTTGATGTGTAAGCTGTATCACTTCTGCTAGTATACCGTCTGGCCCTGGGGCCTTTTTCGATTTTAAAGCTTTCACCGCATCATCCAGCTCGATGGCGGTAAAAAGTGGGCATTCTCCAGAACAATCAACATCTGTATCATCGGGACGAATAGGATGCATAGGGAAAAGCGCTCGAACAATCTCGTCTATTTTTTCCACTTCAAGGACACAGGGCCTCCTTGCAGCTCCTAATTTCCGCATGGCAAACTTGTAACCCAGCCCCCACGGGTCTCTGTCGATGTCCTCAACTACGTTGCGCCAGCAGCGAGCCTTGCTTTCGTTAATTAACCTACGGAGAACTTTTCTAGCCGACCTGTATGCCAGCGTTCGGGAGTGTGACTCGTCTCGATTTCTTAAACGTTGAGATTCGCGGCGGAGCTTATAATATTCTCTCCACTTTTCGGCGATTTCTGCCGACCACCAGTACACAGCAGGCTTGTTGTGTCGAGGCCATCGCCTGGGCATAGAGCAGTCGCACGCATTCTTGATGAGCCTCATGGTGGAGTTCACCATGTTTTCAGCTGAGGCTCCCCCCGGTACCGTCATAGTTTTGCCTCTCATAAGAGCTGCGGCGAACGCGTCGACATCTATTTTAGATATATTCCAACCTACAGTTGAGGGTTGGGTTACTACGCGTCGAGTAGCACACTCGCCAATTGCGAAAGCAATGTACTGATGATCGCTCGCCGATTAGTCCTCTAGTATTCTCCATCTGTGTATCCTAGGCACTAGGATACACAGGGACCCCGAAGCAAATGTCACATCCGGAATAGTTCCCAAGCAGGCTCCCCGTCGAAAAGTTGGTGTGTTACCAACGTCCATGATCACAAGTTGCCTCCTAGCCGCCATTTCTAGGATTCTTTTTCCTTTGAGTCTGGCAGAGGCATTCCGCATTCTATTGCCTTGGCGTTAAAGTCTTAACCAACAAGGATTCGGCCTTCCGTGCTCGAGACAGCTTCCCCCAGTTCATCGAGCCTGCTCTGAAAACATGAAATTGACTCATTCGGTGAGAAATAGACGCTTATGAATGTCAAATCGGCGCACCCAATGAGCACGAAGCCATTTCCGCTGGAGCAAGGCCGAACTGTGGGTAGATTCCTATCACGTACCTAGATTGCGGCGGTGCCGGATCGATCACAATACCATCCAGCTTCCTCTTTGTTGTGGTGTTGCTCAGATATCAGCAACAAGTCAACTTTTTTCTCTCTTGCAACCTGGTCTAGTAAATCTTGTGCGGTTAAACTACATTGTAGGTTGATTTGCAGGACTTGGTTCATGTCTTTACTCTTTTCTTGCTTAGTGCCTCTTTGAACTCCTGGCACCTACCACTTCCTGGAACATGAGCCAGATCTTCAGACTTTCGTCCCTTATCTTTTTACAAGATACAACTGCGTTCGTTTGGACAGTCTTTCGCCTTATGGCCGGAAATGCCACACCTGTAGCACAGTTTGCTTCGATCTGGCCCCTTGTAGTTCAAGGAGATGTGTCCGACCCTAAGGTACTTACAGCATCGAGTTAGGGCTACCCTCCGACGTATCCTGCACACAACCCAGCCGACTTTAATTTTCTCCTTGACCAGGAGTTGCACAGCGTCTTTCTCTGGGATGTCTATTATTGCCGCCCGTTGTCCTCTAGGGTTGGTAGGCGTTAGCCTTACCCTAAAGCTCTCTGCCGTAGGAAGAATTAACCTAATGGAATCTTCTACTTCTTTGGCATCCGCAATGCATTCAAGGTCTCTTATTTCCAAAGACGCCATTGGCTGCAAAGTCGTGAAAACAGCTTTAGAGCCAAGAAGGTCCTTGACAGCGCTCTCGAACCGTCCCTTGTCGGTGGATTCCGCTTCGAGTTTTACGAGGAGACCGCCTGTTCTGGTCGCTCTTACTGTTCGTATACAAACACCGTTTTTTCGGGTTCCACATTTTGCCTGATTTCTTTGAGGACCTCGGCGTAAGTTCTCCCGTCTGCAGGCTTGATCAGTAGAGCATCCCTGCGCTGCTTGTTCCTGGTCTTTTTTGGCATTGCGCTGTGTTTCGTGCCTTCTTGCTTTTCGGGCGCCTGTTTGGAATCTTTTGTTGTCGCGCGGTGTATTTTCTTCGCAGCCTTCTGTTGCGATTTAGAGCGCACCAATTGAAAGCCATCGTTTCCTCCCCTTGACTGATGTCCCCTTCGCCCTTTTCCTACGGTCAGGTTTAAGTGGGCTACATGCCGCCTTTTTGCCTTTTACGAGAGGAGTAGCATTTTCGGTGAAGGGAGTTTTATTGTCTGGAACTTTCTTAAGCTCTTTCAATTCACTCTCCGCCCGTAGCCACCTGCGGCGATAGTGCTGGATCCTATCAACGAGGTCCTCCAATTCGTCAATCCCATTTTTGATGCCCTTGTTGACATTGTTTTGGACATTTGTTGAATTTCTCATCACTTTTATTATAGCGCTTATGTTCCTTGTTAGACGCTCTTCTTCACTTCTGTCAGCGGCTATTCTCGTTTTCAGGTCGTCCTCAAGTGAAGTTCTCTATATACTGTGAGCAGCAGGATCTTGTTGTTGTTGAGCATCAAAGTTTTCGTCTTCCACGTTGTTCAGTGTATGACCTTTAATGGCCCCCGGAGAATGGCACTTCGGATCGATGACTCCACTGCCCGAAGCCTCCACTACGCTTCTAGTATCATTCGCTCCATGACCTTGTGTAGGAGCAATGTTGTGGACAAGCATCTTTTTCGCTGTTGCAAAGCGTTCGATGGAGGTTTGCTTGCACAATGTTTTCTCACTGCCTTGATTAGGCTTGGCTACTCTTTGAGGCAGAGTTCGCAGTAGTTTTGGCCTTCGGGCGAACATGCTTTATTATTCTGATAAATAATACGCACCCCTTCAGTTTGCATGCTGAAAAATGTTCGGGAAAATCAGCAGCATAAAAAAAATTATTCAAAAAATTGTAGCCTGTAATCCTGATGGGATAATAGAGTTTTTTGCTCTTAATGTCTTGTGAAAAATCCTAAGTTCCATTGTAACTGGTCAAAAAGAACTGTCATACACACTCGAACATTTTCCGAAACTATTAAACTATATTTCCCATTTTCTGCATTTCAACAACAAATGTAGCGAAAGGGAAAAATCCGCTTCCGAAATTAAAGTTATGGACTTGAAGGAACCGTTTTTGGGAAGAGAATACACATTATTAATCGGCAAATGGTATTCATCTCGAAGTTTATATTTAAATTTTAAGAAAAACAGAACAAACGTTGTGGGGAATTTTAGGAAATTTAGAAAAAACATGGCAAAGGATTGTTTGCCATGTTTTTGCCACTTGCTGTGCTAAAGCTTACAAAAGGAGCATTTCAAAGCCGCTCATCTCGTGGTTTACTGTGGTTGACGTGGCGCGATAAAAAAAGATGTCTATATCCTAAGTACAAAGCATTCTAATGTAAATATGATAAAGACGGGGAAAAAAAAGATATAAGAAAGATGGTGGTGTGGAAATGTTGTTAAACCTGAATGTTTTAATGACAATAGGCGCGGATAAAGAAGACCAAGTGTTGGCATGTTTTGCCATAATGCAAAGGTTTATGAAAGGATATAAAAAGATATTGCCCTACATGCTTGATGCACGCTTTATACTCGTAATGATCATGTTTTGCATTCAAAAACCCATGGCAGGAAGCAAAACTACGAATTTTTCGCCTTGATTTTGCAGAGCAATTATTGTCAAAAATAGTCTTACCCAATTATAATACTAGAAAACACCCTTCAGAAGGGGATACACCGCTACAGTTACAGGCTAAAAATTGGAGTCATTTTCCTGAGCGCGTTACGCAAACGGTTAAAAAACAAAAAGGTGTCATGTATGTGCCAAAAACAATATACGTAGTGATGGAAATGGTACAAAGTGTTCTTACATTACCGAAGTGCTTCGAACAATATGGGACATTTCAAGAATATTGATTACAGGCTTGATTATTGGTTATTTATAATAATAAAATAAGTTTTTTTAAGATATGTATTCAAAAGGTTTGTTAATTGTATTCCTAACACTTTCCAAGTCGTACAGGATTGTATTGATTTTAGTTTCATTGTTACTCGAAGAGATTATT
Organism: Stratiomys singularior; assembly: GCA_954870665.1. Lineage (NCBI taxonomy): Eukaryota > Metazoa > Arthropoda > Insecta > Diptera > Stratiomyidae > Stratiomys > Stratiomys singularior. The sequence goes on from OX940879.1 coordinate 35,882,287, forward strand.
TTGAATTTTTTTTCATTATTTTATAAATATGTTTACCACAAATGAAAAGATTCCATATTTTTATATACATACAGAAGCGAGCAAAACTGAGTGGATGATTGTTTCTGCTGCGTGTTTGGGTCTATAAAAACCTCAATACTTAAGTAAATTAAAAAAAATCAATAGTTTTTAATTTTTTATTCATTTATGAAATGTAAAACTTAATATTTCAAAAAAGAAAACAAATTGTTTTTAAAAAAGGAAAAAATTACAAATAAAACACATCTGTTCAGTTTTGCACGTTTCGTGATGCTTCCAAAACATTGGCAATCACTCGTGTATTCTAGTATTTGGTCCACAGTCCTTTATTTTTAATGACGCTATTTATGCGTTTGGGCATATGTTCGACAAGGTGTTCAATAATTACTCTTGGAATTTTTTTCCATTCATCTTGAGTGCGTGGCCACAGCTCGTCCAAGTTTTTCGGTGACTTTTCGTAGTTTCCCAATCGTCTTTTCATTATTGCCCATAAGTTTTCGATTGGGTTGAGATCAGGACATTGAGCAGGCCACTCCATTCTCAAAAAATTTTACTTGGCTAACCATTCTTTGACTATTTTTGCTGTGTTTTTGGGTCACCATCCTGCTGAAATAGTACTTCCTCTTCAGGGTAAGCGCTTTTATCTACGAAATCGGGCAAATTTGTTTGCAGTATGTGTAGATAGTCCTCTTTCTTCATAATGCCATCGATTTTATGGAGTGGCCCAAGGTGCCACCAATTAAAGCAACGCCACATCATCAAACTGCCTCCACCATGCTTAACAGTTTGCTTCACATGGTGTTTTTGAATTGAGTCGTAACGTCGTCGCCAGTAAAACGATTTTCCATCGGACTGGAAACGATTTATTTTGACCTCGTCGGACCAAATCACACGCTTCCAGTCATCAAGAGTCCAATGTTTGTGGTTTCGGCAGAATTTTAACCGAGCTTTTATGTTTTTGGCGGACAAAGCCGGTTTTTTCTTTTTTTATTGCTGATTCAAACCCGATTCTCTTTAAGGCTCTACGCGCAGTCCATTCACTGACATCTTTGTTTAGTCCTTCCGAAGCCATCTTTGGTGTTTTGCTAGGGTCCTTTTGCATTTCCCGTATGATTAGGCGTGCTTCTGAGTCTGGAAGTAACTTTGGACAGCCACCTAAGTTCGGTGCTCCGATAGCATTTCGTCAGTTCGCACATCAAGCACAGTGGTTTGACTTATTTTTAATTTTTGTGCAATTTTCCTTGATGACTCACAATTTTTTGTCATTAGTACGATGCTATTTTCAATTTCAAACGATATTTTCTTCATATTTATTTAATTTCACTGACTTCACTTCGCCCTCTTATGCAATTATATTGAAAACCTAAACGATTAGCGGTAAATACCCGTTAGCTTGAGCATCGCTAGTGTCGTTCTCTTTCGATTGCACAAAACGTGCAAAACTGAGTGGATGCGGCTGTATCTGATTTTTGCTTTTAATTTCCTTCCTCTAATTTTTATTTTTTAAATGTAATGAATGTTTTTTTTCAAGATCAATAAATAAGTAGATTTTGAAAGTCTTATTCGATTTGGTTGAGTATTGAGGTTTTTAGTGAACAAAACATACAGCAGCAGTAATCATCCACTCAGTTTTGCTCGCTACTGTATATTCATTAAAAATGAAATATATTTGTTTTATGTTCTGATAACACAAGCACAGAATTGCTTTAAAATAAAATAGTCTGCACACATTACTAAAATAAATAAAATAAAATAAATAGTAAATAAATAAAATAAAATAGAAGAAATTTTAGAAGGCGATACATAAAATTCGATATGGAAAAATGTATCAAAATTCATTTCCTATCAAGCGCAGTATTTCTTTGATGCGAATACATTTCGATAGAAATATTATTTTAAAGAAAATATAATTCCCATTTATTATTTAATAAATAATTCCCATTGCTGTAACGAACCATATTGCATAAATAATTGTAATATTGAGGAAGTAATAGCCGAAACTCCTCAACAAAAGTTGACCTTAAATTTAATTTTTTTGTTTTTTTCGTTGCGTAGCACTGAAAATTCCGCGCAAATATTAACTATCGCCATCCCGCCATGCAAATAAAACATGCATACAATACTTTGGCGAGTTTTCTCATACTTTGTTGGTCCAGCATGGAATCGGCTGCCGGTTAACAGCACAAACATCAAGCAAATCTCAAGGAGCCAAGATAAAGTAAGAAAGGTGCGATGGTACGGTCGTTGAATCCATCGCTGAATCAAATTCTGAAGATGGGCTAACGACTCTGCAATGATCAACAAGGTGCGTGTCATGGCATCCGAGAGAGAATTCGTCTTGGACGAAATCTTGGCATGTGTGCATGTAGACATATCGAGGTGTGTGCCCACCAAAATCAACTACTATTATCAGGTGAAAGATGAAGACCAGCAACAGCACCAAGTCGTCTTAGATGTGCGTACACATGTGAGCATGAGGAATATGTAGCGTGTACGCACTAAAATCCAAAGGTTTGGAATTGCCTTCGGATGGTTTTAGATTTAGATTACGAGCATATGAGTGCGCAATGTTTGAAGGCAGTGAGTTGCCATCCCGAGATTGTACAGGACAGGATACGCTTATCCGAAAATTTTCATATTTATGGCTACAGATATATATATATAATGATTAAATGCACACGTAGAGAAGAAATATTATAATACGCGTTTTAAAATTTTTAAGGACATTTGAGGGGCTTGATTTTTATACAAAAACCCTTCAACCCTCTTCTAAGCAATTTCCCCCGGCACTAGTATAAATGTCCTACATTTTATTTTATTACTCGAAAGATTTTTTAAATTTGTTTTAAACGACTTCTTCATTTGTTTTTCTACACTTAAATCATGTCGACAAAACAGTTTTCTTTCCATTGGAGAAAATAAAAAAAAAATCGCAAAGGAAAAGTAGGGTGAGAAAAAGGAGTTGATGCATAGGGCTGTGCCATTTTTGGTCAGAAATTGGCCCATAGACAGGGCTGTGTAAGCAGTGCTAATATCTAGGTGGAAAAATCAGTATACCGGCAGTCACGATTCCGCCGCAAAATGCCGGACAGTAATTCCAAAACTTCCAGCTAGAACTACATTCCTGGTTAACTATCCGACGCTGAAGAAACTCTCACTTCTTCCTCTTAGCACTACAGCTCCTCTCGGGCCTATCATTCCTGCAACAACTGTCTCGGTCGGACCGCGCCCTCTAATTTTGAAATCCGATAAGTGATAAGTCTGCGAGTTGTAACAAGTGAACATTTTTTTCGTTCTTTGAATATGATCTTTAGCAATTATTACATATTCATCGGTTCTTTTTGAGAAAAATTTCGAACGAGCCATTCCTTTTTTAACATTGATTGGTATCATGCGAAACTCTAACATTTTTGGTAACCTCTGCTCTCGGTCACCTCAATTTTATCACAGTTCAGAAATGCTTTGAAATACAGGATTATTTTTCAATAAAAAAAGGTTCCCAATAGTTCTAACCGGTTAAATATTGGGTGTATAAATATGAAATGCGGATTTATCCAACAGATGGCATAACCATTATATATGGTTTGTGTCGGGGATAACTAATATGGCATTTTGGAGGGTAAACATATGTCAACAAATTCCAGTATGTCATAGGTTTTGATTGTACAAACAACATAGTTTTTTTTCGCTTCAAAAATGTCGAATTACGTGCCAGAAAAAGAGGTTTTGCGGGGTAGTCTAATAACCTTCTTTCATTTGAAGAAAACGGCAGCCGAAACTTATCGATTGTTTGTGAAAGCATATGGTGAACATGCCCCAAGCCAAGACACTTGTGAACGATGGTTTAAAAGATTTAAAAGTGGCGATTTCGATGTCAGCAACAAAGATCGTAGAAAACCACCAAAAAAAATTCGAAGCTACAGATTTGCAAGCATTATTGGATGAAGACAACACACAAACTGAAAAACAGTTGACAGAAGCGTTAGAAGTTACTCAGGCAGTCATTTCACAACGTTTCAAAGCCATGGGAAAGATCCAAAAAGCTGGAAAATGGGTGCCGTATCAATTGAAAGAAACAGACATCGAACGACGAAAAATCATTTGTGAAATATTGATTGCCAGACAGGAAAGAAAAGATTTTTTGCACCGGATTGTTGCTGGTGATGAAAAGTGGATTTATTTCGACAGTTCCAAGCGGAAAAAATCATGGGTAGACCCAGGCCAGCCATCAACATAACAACCAGTCCGAAATATTCATGGAAAGAAGACTTTGCTGTGTATTTGGTGGGATAGTAAGGGACCTTTGTATTAAGAACTGCTGAAACCTGGTGAGACTATTACTGGCAAACGTTACCGACAACAACTGATCAAATTGAACCGCGCACTTAAGGAAAAACGACTATAATTTCACCAAAGGCATGATAAAGTCATTTTTCAACATGACAATGCTTGGCCGCATGTTGGAATACCTGTCCAGAACTACTTGGGAAACATTAATTGGGAAGTTCTGCCCCGCCCGCCGTATTCACCAGACTTGGCTCCTTCTGACTACTACTTGTTTCGATCGATGCAGCACGGACTTTCGGAACATCACTTCGATTCTTACGAAGAAGTTAAAAATTGGCTTGATGAGTGGTTAGCCTCAAAAAATGAGAAGTGGTACTGGGACGGAATCCATCAATTGACAGAAAGATGGGAAAAAGTCGTAGCTATCGATGGCAACTACTTTGATCATTGAATTCATTCGTTCTGTTACTCAAATAAATGCATATTTCAAGCGGAAAAATCCGCATTTCATATTTATACACTTATTAATAATTAAGTCAAAAAGTTAATATCATTAAGTTAAAATTAGGTACTAAACATTATATATCTTATACATCTGAAAAGGTACATTGGGCAATCGATAGGATTGAATTTGATCTGTCTTGTTATTTCGACGTCCTAAAACCATTGCCATCAAAACAATTTATTGAAAATGTTGATACGAATTCAAGAACGATCCTTATCACCAAGAATTTAATAACTCAAAAAGATGTTAACAGTATCGTCCTGCATATGATTTTTATCTTTAAGTGTAGAAGGCATTAAGACGTGAGTAGCTTATGAATTGGAATTAAGGACTTAAGGATTGAATTTCTAGTGTTTTGGTATATTCTATGGAGTTATAAAATGGCCATTGATTGGAAGGCATCCATCACACATCCGCACGTAAAATTAAAAAAAATTAAGTTAAATTAAGAAAGTAATCAATTGAAATTTAACAAAGGATATGGTACTGTCAAACATTTCAAAAACTCTCTTCAATAAAATCAAATCACAACCGTCAAAAAACATCAGATTATTCACAAAGTTCAAAAAACTATAAATAAAAAATTTAAATAAATATACCCAAATATTGTGTTTAAAGAAGAATTAAGAGCGCTATAATAATGGGAATCCTTTAGGTAAGCTTTTTGCAATGTGTACACGAAAATGGGGAAAACCGCTAAAACGGACAGTGTAATGGTATTAGGACAGGACAGTGTCGTTGTTGCCTTAAGAAATACTAGCAGCCTGCTTGTTTTTTGCGAAGTACTGCGAGTGTAGAAGGATGTTCCATTCAAGCGATATCATTGTGTCTTTCATTGGATGGGACCCATTTACCGAGTTGATTGATCTTACCGATTTCTTTTCTGCTGATTGTTTTCTGTTACCCATTTAATGCCTCTGCAAATAGCCGTTAAGTTTGAGTTGGGTCACCATTCAATAACTTCTGCAATTCCTCCGCTTTTTTGCAATCTTTGCAATTTTTGCGGTCTACCTAGTTGATGCAGCGTGTACACCATATGTTTTTACCAGTAGACGATGAGCAATGCGTGCCGAAAATGCCCTTTTTCAGGCACATAATTTGACAGGATTGTTCAACAGGATAAAACAAACACGCTAGTTTGGCCGGGTTCAACTTGTGTGTGTCTATCAAATTAATAAGCTGCGTACTTTTCGCTGGCACCATCTCTTAGTTAAACTGAAAAAACTTAAGCAAACCTGGTATGTTTACCTACTTGAAACTTGACTTTTGTTGTCGATAAATCGTATTTTAATAATTTCTTCGACAAAGTTTTCAACTTCACTATTGTATTGGTATTTATATTCAACGCAATTAAACAAATAGAATACAACAAATAGAAACCGTAGCTTGACAGTATGTGCATATATAAAAATAACGAGAACATCAACGTTCATTCAAAGACAACAAAATTGTCTTCCACACGAACGATAGGAATACATATATGTTATGCAAAAAAAGGACATATTGCAAAGACTAGCATCTAACAAATACAGAAAACGAACGTAAAATCGTTAAGGAACAACTGGTGATTGACGACCTTCATGAATAAGTTCATTTTGGATGCTATGAGTGAGTTCTAAGACATCGTTAGAAATTGACGAAGCGACGATCGATTGATTGATAGAAGTGGCGGGGCTTACTCCTCAAACAGGGATTCCATCAAATATACGCTGAGATTGATTGCCCATGAAACTAAGAAAAATACTAGGTTTAAGAAAAAGCAGCGTTCAAAAATTATTAAATATAAGATCAAAAGGATATTTGGAACAACTATTTTGAACATCAAACATCTATTATTTTGTAATGTCATAGGTTCTTTCCAAAAACACCCAAGAAACACTATTCAGTTCCGTGAAAAAGGACACACAGACAAGTGAAAAACTCATAGCCCATATTTTATTGGGCTCAAAAATACTGCTTCTTATTAACCATAAAAAATGGGTCACCATAACAGGAGAGAATTAGTAGGACATGGCGAGCCTTTTAGGCATATCGTGAATATAACTCCTGAGAAAAATAGCCATAGCCTAAAAACATTTCAGGCAATATTAACACGATTCAATCTTCAATACGTCATATGCAAAAGGAATCCAAACGTATGACACCTGCTTAGCTGGTTGCAAGGAAAAAGAAATTGCAGAAACTTTCTTGTAAATTGTGCAGGTCTCGCCATAAATATCTCACATTGCTAGATTATGCTAACATTTCAAAACTGGAACACTGGGTGACCACAAAACTAGGAAATCTCCTTGCTATAGTAAGAAGATAGGATGGAACAATAGAATATGCTTTATCCCATATTTCACCTCAATTTAAATTTAAGGAATAATTGAAGTATATCACTGGATAACCCGAAAATCTGATATGAGGCAAAAAAGCGGTAAAAACAGGCAATAGGTGTGCTCCTTTTGCATAGTGATGCACATGTGCACAAATCCTTGGAATGCACAAATCCTTGAAATATGTGTCTGTAACCCAGCTAGAGGTCAAACAAATTAACATGTGTTCTCTGAATTTAAAGAAGAGTTTTGAAAAATGTCGTTTTCCAGCGATGCAGAGGTCAAAGAACGTTAATCCAGTTGTGCTTTTTCGCAATGGAGATAAAGAAACATTTTTATGCGGCGAGATATATAAATTTATTGATAGTACCAATAAAAAACATTTGAGTTATCGAAGTATATGGAGGAGGAGGTTGATTTTGCATATATCCGAGGATATCATTCATTTTCCATTTCATTTTATTTATTTTCATTGTAACTTTTATTACAATTAATTGTAACCGTTTCAATACTCGACTATGAGCTATTAATGCAAATGTTCTGCAGCTAGATGGTTCCGATATTTGGTGTTTCGCTATATTAATGAAGCGTTCTCGTCAGGGCGTGTCATATGGGGATGGATGTTAATGGATGATAATGGCCCTTTAACTGGTTCCCGTAAGAACTTGCCGGTTCAACTCTTCAAAAAATTTAACATATAAGCTTTGTTCATAGTGATTAATGCTGCAGGGTGGAGCGTATACAACCGAGTAGAGCGTCGCAGAACCACTCTCAGTAAAGCAATGTCAGACATTATCCTGCCGTTTGACCATTCCGGTTTTCATCTCACCTAGAAAAGAATTACTTTTGCTAACGATTTGAAAAATGCGATTTCCAGAAGGTTTTTTTTTTGTAGTAGGTATGTGAAGGGTGTTTACGTCCTGAATGTAGGACTTCCAGATGCATCTGGATTACCCACTAAAAACCTCTCTTGTCAACCTGAGAACCTATGTTGTAACTGTTGGACACATTATTATGAATGAGCCTCGGCTTCAGGTCAGGGATCAAACATGCAGTCCACCTTCCCCTTGTGTCTTGCTCCTAGGAATGTTACCAATCACTGAAAGCGCCTTGTCTCTCTTCCTTGGTGACCTCTTCTCTGCTGTCTTCGCTTCTGTTCAGGTAAATATTTCTTCAAGCTCTCGTAAGGAGGGCGATCGGTATAACCACTGCGATTACCAGAACTGCCGTTCCCGAGACTGTTCGATATGCGCATAAAATTTGAAGCGCTCCTGAGAGAGAGTGTTGCCTCACAGTTTTGACCCATATAGTAGAATTGGCTACACAGTGACATTAAAAGTCATCTCTTTGATATGGTTGGCACCTCTATGTTGGCAATTAATCGGGTATCACACAGGTTTTGTAGGTGTCGGGTGCTGTCACAGTTGCCCTGATTTGTTGGGAAAACCTCGTCTTCAAGTCTATCAGGAAGCCCAAGTATTTAACTGCGGATTTCGATTCAACCAGCGCGTCCCCATCCCTGATAGGCAATACTTTGGGAATATCTTCTCTGTCAGGGTGACCAGTTCGGTTTTCCCGTGCCAGCCTGAAACTATAAGCGATTAAGCAGTCCCTTACTGGTCGCATTCATGTATTTATGGTCGTATTTATTTATATATATATTTTATACTTAGGTATTTATGGAATGGTCGTCTGTGTGTCCAAAGACTTACGCCGCGACATCTTCCGCAAAGCCGATCAAGCGTGACTCATCCGGCAATTTTCGCTGCAGCAGTCTACATAGGAGATGTTCCACAGGTCCGGGCGAAGGATGGAGATCTGAGCGCATCTGAAGTAAGTATCTTCATCCAGCTACCTTCCTTTGAATCGTAGAGTAGACTGCGGTCATTCAGATATTCCCTATGTATCCGCATCAGATATACTGGTATTTGAAAATGCTCCCAGAATATCCATCCATCTAGTGCTGTTAAATGTAGAGTATATATATAGAGTAATCGGATATATAGAGTAATCAGCAGAACGACCCGTTATGTGGAAATGCTGGGTGCCTCCGCACTTTGGACCATACTCACCACTTATCCAATTGCGTCGACGTTGGATAGGTCCCTGGCAGCAAGAAGCATGTTAGCAAGTCTACTCTAGCATATATAAAGAGTAGTATGCAGCTGTCGACTCGGGATTTCCTTTCTCCTTAGTAATCAGCACACTCTCATCACCATCCACCACTCTGGGAACACCCCTTCGCGCGGACATGCGTTGAACGTGCGTAGAAGCAGTTCAGTGCCAATGTGAAAGACCATCTTTAGCATTTTAGCTGGAATCTCATCCGACCGGAGCCTTTTTGGCCTTGATAGACAACACTGCTTTCGTCAATTTCTTCTTCGTGAAATGTGGAATTTCCATTGGTATTTCATCGTGGACGGCCTCAACGATGGCAGGGTGGATAGATGAAAGAGCCCGCACAGTTTCGTGCAAATTTTCTGCCTGATATGAGTGAAGCGACCTTTGAGCACGCCCCATGGATCCCTGCTGACGTCGTCTACCGGATTTTGCTAACGACTGGCCTTGCTGCTGTCGATGAGTCTGCGGTTACAATTTCTAGCTGACTTATAAGCAGCTGATCGGATCGAAACTCTTTCCAGATCCGTGCTTGCTGGATCTTTCGTCGTAGTTTGCGACAATCTGCTGGTTTTTTGATAAATTTCAGTGACCTCCTGTATACTGGAGGTTTGCGGTGTCGGGATCTTCGGAGGGACATGGAAGACTTGCAGACGGATGTAATGATTCTAAAAGTTGATTTCATGACATCTTTTGCCACAGTTTCCCCGCTCCACAGTGTAGCTTCCGTCATTGGTGATCGTGTCGTAAGCACTTCAACTAACTTCTCAGTATTCCACCGGAGTGCATGGCGCGTACTGGATTCGTCAGGATAACACGTTTGTGAGATTCCGGTGTAATGTTGCTCGCTCAGCAGCAGCAAGTGTCTCTCGCAAACTGTTCCAGCGGATTTTGGGCGAATTTTCTTCGATACAGATTGATTTGATGGATGCGAATCATTGCAAAAGGGCTTAAGCCTTGGCAGGCCTTCTAAGAAGACCCGACACTTCCCTGAATCTTGGATGTGTTTCAAATCCTCTTGTCTCGGGTCATACTTATGGCAAAGAATACAGTATGCATCTTCTGTGCACTCCTTCTTTGTATGCTCTGCCTTGCCACAATTTTAGGATAAGGGTTTTTATCATTTCCATTACATGAGTGTGCAGATTGACCGTATCTAATTAAGGAACTTGAACGACCGGAGACGAATCGCTCTTCGCTGTATCCGACAAATAATCCACCCTACTTTGGTTTTGCCTTCCTTTAATAGCTGTTCTTTTTCCCTTTCTGTAAGGTCGACCATGGATATGCGTGGACCCCTTTTATTTGGTTTGGTCAACTTGATTTTCGTCTCGCTAAGTACAGGTTAATCGCGTTGAAGGTGTCTTCTATTATGGGCACATCCGTAACGCAGTTAATGTCTCCAATTTCGAGTGTGGCCATTAGCTCGAGTGAGGCTACAGTTGCTTTTCTCCGTTGACTGCGTCACGGAATGCGGCTTTATTATTTGTATCTGGTCTGATATCAACCAGTAGATCACCTGACCGAGTTTGCCGTACAGGTTTGATCGCACTTTTGATGTCTCCGTGTGTCCCGCTCCCTTGATTCCTCGAAAGATATCCACATACGATCTACCGTGGTTTTCGATGCTGGTTAATTCTTGTTTCTTAAAATTTCCAGGACGTTGGGAAGACACTTGCTACCGTCTGCGGTTGATGAAAATTGACATACATGATGTTTTGGCGGAACATAGAAAGGATGAAATAACTTGCAGGATCCAGCAAAATGATGCAAGTGGTTTAAAAATTCCTGAACCCTTTTCGACTGCTCTCTGAGCTCCAGTAATCAAAGAGTCTGAGCGGCAGGCAAACACGTGAACAAAGCAGCAGTAACGTTTTTTACGTACCAACTCATTCCAATCAAGCCTAGTGCAGAAATTTTTTTCGCTTTGTTACATGGGGTGGGTGAGGTAAGGTCAAGAAACAACTTTAAAAACTGCGTAACTGGATACTTGCTCGCCCCTCAAGCGCTGTTCAACCTGAACATTTAATTATCAATACCATTTCACAGATACATTTTCAAGGACGTTCAGACTGAGGTGGGAGCCCAAATCGAACATCAATAGCTCCTAGCGATTAGGACGTTGCTTTTGTCATTGGGTTTGAATTGATTTCTCCCCTAGAATCTTGATTCCTCAGTTTCGAGGTTAAAAGTACTATAAATAAGTTCAATGATGCCAACGGCGCTAATTAACGCAAGGATCTTCCGGCATAAGTAGCGTTATGTAGCTAAACTTTTATAATTTCAACTAAGTTTCTATTTCAAACATCCGATAGGATCGAGTTTTGATAGTTTCCTTGAACGAAATTCAAAGCAGAGCTAAGGAGTATGTCGTGTAGATAAGCTCAGGCGCCGAAAGGACATTGTTGACGCCACTAGCGTTGTGTATTGCAACTTTGATTCCAAGTAGTTTTTCCTTTTCTTGTACGAACTTTCATGCCATCCGATTATAACTTGGTAATGAATAAAATCTAATGCAAAAATCATGAATAAAAGATTACAGCCCACATGCATGCATAATACCGTCATGAATTTCTTATTGCAGATAACATTCGTACAACAAAGTAGCGAAGTATCTTAATAAGAAGAGATTATCACGGCGGAGCACGCGAAAGAAATCCTGACGGCAACACTCGGCAGGAAAGTCACAGGAGGCGGATAGAGACTCACGCTTGACGGCAGCAACAGCCAGCGCGGAGTTGCTGTTATTCTCGTTGAGGAACAGTGAGCCGTGTCGTGAACCACTGCCGCCACACATGAAAACATATTAACGGCTTGTTAGCCAGTTCACTCGTTCAGTTCAGTCAGCCGACGACGAAGAGTGGGTTTAGTTGCGGCTAGACCGGTCTGAAGTCGAAAGATACCCACAACAATAGCGAGCTGCGTCTTATCAGACACGAAACCATTCTTAAGATCAGGTGAAAATATCTTAAGATACTTTGGCCAGTGAAGTGTTTTTGCGGGGCGCTCCGTGATTAGGCTCGCGATGGGGCGAATTCCTGAGATGAATGCTCGCATATTGGGCGCATAACGTGACATTCAGAATTTGGACGATGCAAAGTGATGCCGCGAGGGCTGCTGGCGGATTGGAAATAGTGCGTGGGAAAAGTGTTTTTGCTTGATCGAAATCGACACGGAGGAATTCCAAGTGGAAGAGGCCGTGGAGGCCGGCGGGCGTGAGAGTGGAAGCAATTGCGGGTTTAGAGTCGCAACAAGGTGTGAATATTGAACGGTAGTGCAGGCGGGCGCCGATTGCGAGTACTATCTGTGCAGTGTTCCTAATCGCTACGGGCGGGATCCGATGCATTGATACTGTGCAGGCTACGTATCGGCAATAAGTTAACATCTCGCGCGGAACTGTTCGGATTGAGTGGCGGCGTTTGCCTTTGACTGAGGTCGAAGTTTATCTGCGGTTCGGAGTATCTGTGTAGAGTATCTTTGCTGCTGCGTCCAATTAGTGTTGATATTAAAATGAGTGCAATCAGGACATATGTTGTTTTGGTGGGATCAATAACCCTTGCTCAGGTCGGTATTGGCATACAACTTGGCGTTGATGTTGTTCCTCGGGTGTGTGAACCCATCAGGATCGAGCTCTGCCGAGGGATTGGGTACAATGAAACCTCCATGCCGAATTTGGTTGGACATGAGCTGCAAGCAGATGCAGATTTCACCCTAAAGACGTTTTCCCCCCTTATACAGTACGGATGCAGTGCACAACTACATTTCTTCCTTTGTTCCGCTTACGTTCCGATGTGCACGTCGAAAGTTCCTGAACCGATAGGACCTTGTCGCGGACTTTGCGAAACTGTACGCGATCGCTGCCATCCTGTCTTGCAAGGATTCGGCTTTCCTTGGCCCACCGCGCTAGATTGCAATCGTTTCCCCAGAGAGAACAATCATGAGCATATGTGTATGGAGGGTCCTGGCGAACCAGGAGGCAACACACTGGTTGGCGCCGGGATAGGATCAGGAGGAGCTGGCAGCCACTTTTCTCCTCCTATTTCGAAGATCACATCCACATATCAGACAAGCTGCCAAGGATTGACCAAGTCCCATTTGTATGTCAGACTGAATCGTTCGGGACGATGTGCACCGCTGTGCGAGGCGGACATCCTTTTCGATCAGCATGAAAAACATATTGCAGAAATTTGGGTTACGGCATGGAGCTATGCGGCATTGGGCACTGCGATCATCGCGACACTCTGTTTAATCTTTTCGGACGCGAAATGGGATAAACTGCTGACACCGTTAGTGACTTGCCACAGTTTAGTGGCTGTAGGATGGACAATTCGATTTGTTGCAGGACGAAATGCAACAGCGTGTGGCTACGACCCACAACTGCCGGGAGTTTCGTTGCTGTTGATCGACGGTTTATCGAATGCACCGTGCGCAGCGACTTTTTTGCTGAGATACTATTTCGGAATGGCAGCTGGAGTATGGTGAGTAGCTCAATTTATCCTTGAAACTACAATGGAATATGCGAATACCAGAATTTTTTTCTTCCAATTGCGTCAGACAAATAAAATATGTGAACACAGTTTTATGACTTGATATTGTAGCGTTTTACGACATAATCATTAGCTTGTACTGCGTTAAAAAGAGATAAAAATTACATTAAGCAAGTTATCACCTTCTATGTCGATTTATCGATCGTTTGCAATCCTTTAACTGGCTGAGGTAAGTGGCCACGCATGAGTGTCACATGTAGCATATACATATTATGTGCATTGCACGAATGCATACAGGTTCAAAGTTGGGTTGCATTTTGGATTATTGTCAAAAGTCGATTGTGCTTATCTTGACCATCGAGATAGTGCTATCAATTTCTACAATGTCGGTAACATAATTAAAAATTCCACTTATCTATGACGATAATCATTCGCCGTATGTAGGTAGTGTGTATGCTGTAAATTTGGTGAAAATCATTTATTGAGCCATATTTACTTTTTCGGGTTTATGCGCAAAAATAATAAAGAAAGAAGTACGATAATGGAATGTGCCCTAGTTTAGAACGATGTTAACAATGACGATGAAAATTTTCACTCTAATTGCTACAAAATCTGTGGGGCATTATATTACCAAGAGTTATTCAAGTATTGAAAAAAAGTTAAAGTAAAAAAATAAAATCAAAAGCAGGACTAGAAATCACATTGAAAATGCCAAATTTTCCCTAGAATAAGCTGGAAAATATATTTCTTAAAAATAAAATTTATAAAATATATTATTTAAAATTAAACTGAAGACATATTTATCTCAAAAATTTTATTTTTTTTCAAGCAAATTAAATGCCCAATCCATGTTGTTCGATGAAGTTATCAGCCTTCTTTTTTTCAAAAAAAAATTTATAAAAAATGCATCAATTTAATTCTCAATGATCTTCATGACTTTAACTGCCTTAAACCCGGCGGAAATGTAGTGACAAAGCATTACTTCGAGTATGTGGCGGGGTGTGACATTCCCGAAAAAAAAAGAGTAATAAAAATAAATTGAATCACTTCTATTACTAAATTTAAGGCATTCATTTTTGGTCAGAAAACTCGAGGCACTCATTAAAACTGATGAAAAAAAAATTAAAAAATATAAAACAAATTCCAAAAAAAAACTAAAAATACATAGAACATGAGATTTTGTATGAAGTGCACATATAAAACTTACGGTATTGCTAAGGAAACTACTAAAAGAACTAAAGAAATTAGAAAGAACTAAATTCGAAATTTTTTCTAAATTCGGCTTTTTGGTACCTTTTACATAAGTATTTTGTTTTTTCATCTTCGCTGCGAGAACAGTCAAGACGTTGACCGTAACGTCCCGTAACATTCTGGACAACTGGGCGCAACGGTTCATTGATTTGAGAAGAGATCCTCTGCCTTATATTTCTGGGAATATGCTTTTGATCTGCTCGCTGTCGCAAATGCGTACACACCAAACTTAATCCCAAATAATGGAGAAATTCAATGCGCTCTGCGTTTTTGTTTCCATTTTTCAGAAATATAATGTTTGCATTGATAGCAGCCATGTTCAGTATTCCATAAAAGCGCTCTCTATTGCTTCCCGCGCATGCTATAACGGGATACATATGTTACGGTCAATTCATCGACAACCTCTACTCCTACTTTGGATGAGTTGTAGAACGTAATATTCTCCGGTTTGTTCTTACCTCCTGTCCTCTCATCAATGTTAACGACGTGGTGAAGAGTTGACATTGCAACCACTACTTACGCAACCAAAGAAATTCCCTTCTGAACCGATCATTGAAGTTCCTGCTTCATTTCCTGTCTTCAAAAATGCATGTGGAATCCATCTTTTATTTTTGCTAACTGTTCGAGCAGAAGTCAGCCGATGCTCAGTCAAGAGATGCATCATCCATTTTTGACTGGTAAACCAATTGTCAAAAGTCAAATTGCGGTTCGACTTAGATATTGGCATAATCAATCTTTCTTCTGCAGCAAAATCGCTTTTACTAATATCATACGGCCCTGCAGTCTGCTTTTGGCATATATAGGTTGGCTAGGTACATAAACGCGGAAGACGCAACGTCCTCTCTATGCCAAAATCATCTTTGCAGCATCGAACAAAGTGGTCAAAGAGCGTTCGAATATGAGTCACATTGTCAACTTTTTTTCGATCTTTCCTCGGACATTTGTCATTATAGCGAACCCAATTTTGTAAAAAGAAATATCATTGCAATGGCATTGTCGTCCGAAATATAGCAACTCCTGTTCAACCAGTTCTCCATATCCCAACCACTGCGCTTTCAATTTTGTCATCATTTACCTACTGCTCTGTATCAGATTCCAGATTATGTTCGCTGCAATAATCAGACACTTCTGTAAAACTTGATTCATCAGAAGTATTTTCTAACAAATCGTGAAACGTAGACCTAAGTCTTCTTTTACCACTTTCCTTCTCCATGTTTGATAAAAATCTAAAATCAAAGCAAAACAAAACTAAGCTGAACAAAATTAAAGACTAGATAATTTTGTTGCGAAACGTAAACACGAGCTGTGTGGCGAGATGTCACAAAACCTATGAACTTGTACACACGTGTATCTCGAACGCTGGCAGACGCAAGACTGCGGTCACGCCACTATCCCTTCCCTTCAGCACTACCTTAGCGTCAGCTACACGAAGCCTTTAAAATATCACATTGAAAATTAAGAACATACTACGTCGAAAACAATAGATGGGGTCACCCCTTTACACTTCCGCCGGGTTGAAAATTTGAAATATATTTATAATATATTAAAAAATATTTACCTAAATAAAAAGCAAAAATTCTGGACGAGAAATCACGTTGAAAACCCCAAATTTTTCCTAGGATAAGTTGGAAAATACATATTTTTTAAAATTCTGTTTCTGTTGGATTTCGTTTGAAATTGTATTTATTTAAAATTTAAAAATATTTTTATAATTCTTCTGAAAACAAAAGTTATTTCACAAAATTTATTTTTTTCAACCAATTTGTTTAAAATTTGACTTTGATTTAAAATTTACCAAAAATGCATCAATTTAATCCTCAATGATCTTCAAGAAAGTGATAGCCTTCGATGTATTGATGGCAACGAACGAAAAGCGGGAGGAAATTATTAAAATCTGTCTGAGGAATAAATTGAGACAAATTTATGCCGTACAAATTAAATTGGACGCGCTTAATATCGGCTAAAATCGTTAATACAAACACATTTATTTATTTACCAAACAAGTCATGATACTAAGTATAAAACAAATATTAGGTTAGTCATAAATAACTATGTTCTAATCCGATGAAAAATAATCTTGTTTATCAGCTGAATTTGGAAAAGAAATGTTTGATAAAGTCTAATAAATTCGTAAAATTACTAAAAACCGTATTAAGAAATACAAGGAGGATGTTAATAGCAACGAGACAATATTTTTCACATTGCGAAAATTGAGTTTTGAAAATAGTCAAGATTTTAAAGACATAAAAACAGGAAAGCAGTATACAAATCACATTTCCTTTAAATCTTTAAAGCAAATGTTTACGCAGAATCCACGTGAATCAAGAAAGTCTGGCAGAAATCCTTAATGTTAGTAGATTGTCAAAATTAAGGATTCTTCCTTCTCTCCGATTTGAATCGGTGATTGATATTCTTAATCAATCTTGATGCAGAATCGACATAAAAAGCTTTAGAGAATCCATAATTAGAATCCCTAATTTTAATAATCAACGTAACGAAAAGCTCGAAGGAGATTAAGATGCTTGAATTTTCCATTAATATTTTTCAATTTTTGATTTTTACCGGTGATTGAATTATAATCAAGAACTAGTAGAGTATCAACAGAGCAAAATTATAGGGTACAAGATAGCTAGAAAAGAAGGGAACTACTGCTTTCATAATAAATAAAGAACCTTCAGATATATAATGCAAAAGCCTGCCAAAGGAACACTTGAATTTAATTGAATTTATTAATAAAAAATAATAAAATAATAAATAGTACAAATATTTAATTTTACTATTATTATTTTATTATTTCAGGTAAACTAATCATTTACTCGAAACCTTAATATGGATTTTTTATGAAATTTATTCCTCCGAAAAAAAAAACTGAACAAGAAGTTAAAAAATACATTAGATACATGCATATACGGGGGCGGTGCAGTAAGAAACCGTGTTTGACGGCAAAGGGCTTGCTTGGGAGAAGATGATATTATCATCGTGTGTTGTCATCTATAACAAAGACATAACAAATTTCGGACTGATTGAGACGTTAGTTTGGATTTGACGGCCATTCAAGTAAGACGTGTTTCGTGATTTTCGCTAAGATGGAAAAAGAACAGTATCGTTCGGTAATTCGCCTTTAGTTTTTGGGTGGAAAAAATGCGAGGAGATAAAAGCAAAGTTTGATTCTGTTTATGGGGACTCTTTGCCATCTATGACCACAGTTATATGTGTATTGGCTCAACGAATTTAAATGTGGGCGAACAACCGTTTTTAATGAGGAGCGACCTGGACGCCCGGCAGACGTGGTTACTGAGGAAATCATACAAAAAGTCTACGACATGATACTCGCTGATTGACGAACGAAAGTGCACGAAGTAGCAGAGGCCGTAGGTGAGTCGACCGGAACGACAAATAATATTTTACATGATAAGTTGGCGATGAAAAAATTTACGGCTCGATGGGTGCCGCAATTGTTCACCGTGGACTTCAGTTAATTTCGAAGCAGTGTTTGGAGCGATTGTTACTGTTGATGAAACCTGGATTCATCATTACACACCAGAAACTAAGCAAAAGTCAAAACAATGGATTTCTCCCGGGAAATCTGCCCCAAAGAATCGGTCGAAAAGGTCATGACCATGATTTTTGGGATGCGAACGGCATTATCCTCATGGGGCTTTTTTTAGAAAAGGATGGAAAGCTTACTGGATAATGCTACAGTGAGGTATTGGACCGCTTCGACAAAAATTGAAGAAGACACGGCCGAATTTGGTGAAACAGAAGGTGCTATATCACCATGATAACGCACCAGCACATTCAGCCGGGGTTAGCGCCACCAAACTGCATAAATTGTGTTACGAATCGCTTCCGCACCCTCGTATTTACCCGTTCTGGATCCCTGCAACTCTTTCTTGTTCCCTAACATGAAGAAATTGCTCGCGGGAAAAAAAATCAGCTCAAACGAGGAAGTCATTGATGGGAAAGAGGCTTATTTCGGAGAGTTCGACAGGTTCTATTTTTTGGAGAGATTAAACAAATGGCAGCAACGTTGGGAGACGTGTATCTTTCAAAGAGGGAACTAAGTTGAAAATTAAAAATCAATTTATTGAAAATATCGTATCTTCATTTCATATACACGGGTACTTTTTGCACCGCCATCGTAGTACCGTTATATATGTTATCGTTTCGTGCCATTACTATGAAAAGTCATCTTCAATTTGTTTCAAATAGTTACATGAGCTTTGATTGCGCTGTAAGTAAATCAGTTTGATTGGCTCGAATTGTTTTTGCTGTAATTTCCTTCGTAACTAGTCAAGATTTGGCTTATAAATTGGTAACTGCCTTTCCATAAGTTGAGGTTGTTGGGAGCTTTTACTTCCACTCTGAAACCTATTTAATATTTGCTGAACTCGGTTTTTTTTTCTATTTCGATTTATGTCCTTTTTGAACATCGCATCACAAACAAAGGAAGCTTATTATTAACACTTGGAATTTGCATCAATGGAATGGAACGACTTATGATTTAAAATTATGTCTAATATTGTGAATATAAATTGTATAATCCTTATACCGAAATTTAAAATATATAATGGAAAGAAGTGAAGGTTTGTTGTTATCGCGCCAACGGCGTTCTAAACTACTATTTCACTAAAAAACCAAGTATCCAGGAATCGTTGAAAAATATTTCCAAGTATTTAAGTATTCGCACAAATTTTGAGAGATTTGAAAGATCGCAGCCGGTTAAGCACCGTGAGGTGAAAATGGAAGCTATGTGAGCTGTTGCCCAGGACACCACGGATACATTTCCAGTATCAGTAATCCGTCATATTAGACATAGTGTGTGAGGGTTCGCGATTAATATTTCTGTTCGCGATTAATATAGATAATAATTTATCAATGAAAATCGCTTCATTTGTCAAGATCTTCTCCATGCAGATCGCTACAGTTTTGCATGCGTTCAAACCAATTGTGAAAACATTTTGTTCACTCCGTTTGAGAAACTTCCAAAACATGGTAATCAAACAATTCAAAAGTTTATTTGGGCGTCGAAAATCGTTGTCTACGTTGTTTATTTTTGATGTAAGGGAGCAAGAACAAATTGTTGGGTATCAAATAGGGCATTTGATGTTTTGACCGAACACAGCTTTTTATCAGTTGTTTCTGGAGATGCGTGAGAGCTCGCATTATTATGGTTAAAAATGGTTTGACTTAGTTTTTTTCTTATTTCACGAAATACTTCCAATAACCAAATTGTTGCGCACAAGCAGAATTGTCAAAACGTTTTAAGTACGTAGATGTTTAAAAATACCAAACTTCACAAATTTGCCAGTAATGTGATCCTTGCTGTGCGACGTAAAGTGTTGCAAGATTAAACGTAGTACTTCAGAAAACTCAAATAGTATTGTATTCTTGTATTAATTGATTTCCGAGGTTCGCAAAAAGCTCACAGCTGAGTTTTCCTAAAAGAATCAGGAGGTCGTGAAGTGAGCTTTTGCGGGAATATTTGCTGTCCGTCGACTCATCGCCATTATCCCGAGTCTTTCCTCAACAAAATGGCGGTACCTTTCGATTCTAATTCGTATTTTCAATGCATGGGTATGACTCTGAATATGTACTAATCAGTACTCTTCTAGTTCGTCTTAGAAGCAATCTTTCAAATACATGTATATTAAAGTGTCTGAAGTTTGCATCGTTGCAAACGCAACGGTCCCCATTTTTTTTGACTTTTAGAATTTTCTTTTCGTTTGGATTGTGCAGGAGTCCTTGTCTCAAAATCTCAACATAATATACGTGTGTCCTACTTTGTATGCAGCTGAAGAAAATAATTGGCAAAACTGCCAAGAATGTTTCATACTCGAGCTGTATGCTCTTAATTTTTTTATATGTTCTTTTATACGCTTCGCGCCAGTTTATACGGCAACATTTACAGGGAGGCTTATATGTTTTATCAATGGTAATTTCACTTATGAAACATTTTAAAGTCAGGTTGAACAAAGTTGGGCCGAAGTCCTCTTCCTGCCTCAGTCCAACCTTTGAAGAACAAAAACGCTCAAGAAGAAGAACCTGCCAAAGACAAGGATAGTTTGTGTGTTCCAACCGATATTGACAAACATCGTTATTGAACTTGCCTTGAATTCAGGTAAATAATACCGAATTGGCGTTAGTCTTCACTCCAGGACTTACTTGAACGTTCATTTTTTGCTCCTTTTTTGTTGATAGTAAATTATCTCAGCAAGATTATTACATTTAAGACCGCTTCACGCAATTAAGTCACTGCCCAAAATAAGTTTAATTGTGATTTTAAAGCGAAAAAAAGTATACTATGAAAACACACCTAACCGTCATCCTTTTCCTGTAGTGTTAGCGTTGCTTAGTTAATTTTGATTCTTTTTGGTTAATTTGTTGTTTATTACTCACTGGAACATTCAAATCAGCTTTCAAGCATGAAATCTTATTGTGGGAAACTGTCAGGATTGATTTTCGTTCAGGGAAATCGCGGAAAAGTATGAAAAAAAACTCGAAAATATAAGAGCGTAATCGGATCAGCTTATAGATTTTTCGAAATAGTATCCAGGTAAACCTATTTCCTTGCAAAAGAATGTCGAATAGAGAACTTCAAAAAATTACCACCAAAAGAAGCATCTATCCGGTGGTTGGGTGAAACCAGGCGTGAATCTTCTGGTCACAAATGCACGAAAGAGTGTGAAGCACGGTGGTGCTAACATCATGATGTGAAGATGTTTTCCGTGTTCTGGAGCAATAGTAATATTGACAGCATTGACATCCGTTTGGAAAGTCTCGAAGCATCCTCGTTGAAAATTGGGCTCGAGTATGCTTTCTTTTTTCAGCAAGATAACGATTTGAAGCATCGGCTCATACCCATACATTGTTCCGCGGATTACGCATTAAACTGCTTGGGTAGCCTCTCCAGTCCTCAGATTTGAATTCGATCGAAAATTTGTGGTCGATTTTGGATTCGAAAATAGATTAAACTAACGTGACAAGTAAACATCTACTGTTTGAAGCTTTGCAGACAGCGTGGGAATTAATTGATAAGCGGTACTTGCAAAGTCTCGTGGAAAGGATGTCAGTGCAACTGATGACACGCCAAGTATTTACCTTGTTCAAGGAGGATTTGTTTTAACCTTGTACTTTTTCGTCCAATCCAAAAAGTGAGAATAAATGAATTTTTTGCTGTTCCGAAACTTGGTGAAATTCAATTTCCTTAATTTCATGCACATGTATTCTACACCCTATCCTTGTCAGTTTGTCCGAACAAATTGTAGAAGTTTTTTATTTCAAAAACCAAATTGATGTCCACCGAAGCAAGAAAAAATAAGTGTGTACCTTATTTTTGTCTCGTCTTGTATTTCTGGGAGTTCATTTCTATCGACAGCTTTGGTGAAAACCCTGGACACACCTAACTGATGGATTTCAGGATGTTTTCGACTCATCTAGGCCACTTTCAGTTTCCTTTTCTGAATGAAAAGATCATATTGTTGGATTGAAATGAATAACTGAATCAATGAATGAGTGCAGAACTTGCAAAGAAAAAAAATTCGAAAATTTCTGTCTGAAAAATTCAAAATTTTTCAAAAATTGAATAAATTCATGAATCATAATTTTCAACAATGTAAACTATGATAAAAATCTATGCAGGTTACATATGCGACTCACCATGATGCTGACACATGCATCTGATGTGTTTTAGGACAATATAAAGAACACACATGTTAAGGATAAGTTAGTCAGTAAGTCAATAGCCACACATTATTGCGCACGTTATTGGAAAAGCACGTTATAATTTTTATACGTTCCGCACGTTACCATTTTACAAAGCAAGAAGAAACCAAGTGTTTATCTAACTTCCACGAAATAAGATTTAAGGTAACCTCTATGAGAGTTCTCCTAAACACTTTGGATTTGATTTAAATTAAATTAATTTGAATGAAAATCTTTGTTGATAAATTACCATAATTCTATTTAGCTCAAGATGCATTTTTTACAACCATGTTCGTTTAACGTTAAAAATTGTAGATAAAAATAAATTTTAAGTGCCTAAGATAGAAGGGTCAGCTTCGTGAAAACCAAACCAAATGAGCTTCTTTGCTAGTTCAACTGAATCGAAGCGAATATTTAAATATAAATATTATAAATATTCATCATGCGAATTGTAAATTCCAATCAAAATTCTTGCGCATTATGAAGCGTAACGAATGGACAAATTAATAGCATCGTTTGCAAAATAGGCGTTGGTGTCGGGTATCCCAAAAAGGTTCCAGCGTTTCGCATTTCACCTACAATCTATTCGGCTATAAATCAACAAATAAGAAAGAAATTTCTTTTCGTTTGCCGATAAGGAGAAAAAAAAATCCATTACACGTTTCGCGCAACCTTTCGCGACTCACTCAGAAACAAAGATAAATTTAAAAATAGAGTCTTAGGCTGAAATGTTAAAAACAAATCTTCGCAACGACGGTTGGTTTGTCGGTCATAATCATATGTAAATAGGCTTAACGCTGTTTAAAAGTATCTGAGATGTATCACATACGTTTGCGGTGTAAGTTGGCTCTTGATTGAATACATATGGTGATTAAATTAGCATATTCCTAAGAAATCGGAAACATCAATCGACTTGTCACTGTCAGCCGCTCGTCTAAAGTGCGAAAGTTACAAAATCCTGCGCTGCTGGCGCGGAATGGAGGAGTGCGAGAATACGTCAACTGATTTCTGTTGGTTTATCGAGTTAATCCGTTTGAAAGTTAAAAAATGTTGCGAGCAAAACAACCCAATTAGGGACAGAATTATTTGTGCTCATTCGAAATCCCCAAAGCTGTTGATTTAGCAGCTTAATCAATTACTTTGCACATATGATGGATCTACTTATCGTCACATGTATCATAACATGTTAAGCTTTGACTTCGCTATGGGGTTAAGCCGTCGATCGAGCTCTTAATACGTTGCTTCGTAGCTCAAAGGAATTTAATGTAACACATTATCTACTTAGTATTAACCTCCTTCAAATCACACAACACGTCTAGAGAAACCTTGTTCGCGGTTCCTACCATGAGAATTCACCTTTATCGCAAGAGTTACAGATTCCAGT
Source organism: Stratiomys singularior (assembly GCA_954870665.1). Taxonomy (NCBI): domain Eukaryota; kingdom Metazoa; phylum Arthropoda; class Insecta; order Diptera; family Stratiomyidae; genus Stratiomys; species Stratiomys singularior. Next base: position 35,906,359 of record OX940879.1, read on the forward strand.
GTGTGTACGCGTTCGACATACTTCATCTAAATAAATCCGATAAAATATGATTTTATTATAATGCCGGAAGTCAATCTACTTATTGATCACTATATTAGCCGGTAAACATTGGAGCCAAGAGCTCTTAACACACACACACGCAGGCACACATGTGGCTGAACGTAACAAGTGTATCTTGCAGATATATGAACATTCTTGAAAGCATGTCTTCGGCAGCGAAGATTACAGCGGATGGCTATTTATTGAACTTAGATGGATGGTAAGGATTGATGCGAATGTACGGTGGATGCGTAGATAGTTACGTGGATTCTAAGATGGTCGTTTATCTTTTGGTTGAATGAATCTACTTTTCAAGTTTTACAGTTCATACCTTGCCAGATTGGATTTTTCGCGCTTACTTCTTATTTCAATGTCTACCGTTCGGCTTCTTCGTTTTTTAATGGAGGATATTACCAAGCAAAAGTGGTTTGTTAACAATAAAATGCTGTCGTCGTAACTCAAGCTTTATGGTTCATTAAGTGTATTGTGTTTTGTTTTCCGCATCTTTGCTTGTGTACTGAAATCGCGAGTGATACCACTGGGTAAGATTGCATTCAATCAAGATCGTTTCTATGTATGATTTCAAGAAATATTGACCATTTAACGTTGCATAATCATATTTATCCATTGATAAATTGGACGAGATGCATAGGAAACATTTGTCAATTGAAACAAAGCAAATGAATAATAGCAGCGCATCAACCTTGAAAAAGTTATTCTCACTTAAATTAATGCATTATTTCTGCAATGAAACAGTAAGTTTCGTTAATGATAGGAATACACCAAGGCTAAATCCTAATCGCTTTCAAAAACTAGAAAAAAGAACATATTCCAACACCACCTTGGACAAAGATGCTCATATGGTATTCTGAAACGCAAATTTATTTCGAGACATTTCTGCTTGGAACATGTAATCTTTGGAAGTGATTCGATGGTTCGTTGATGCGTCCACCTTTATTTTTAATCAATTCTTGGCTTTTGTATGTAAGTATGGCTTTTGGCAACCCATTCTAAAACACAGTAAAGATCCAATCTTCCTATCTAAAGATCCCCAAACCTATATACCAATCCATCTGCTACCTACCCTCGGAAAACTTCTCGAAAAAATTATACAAAGTTGGCTTGCTAGCTTTGTGTAAAGTAACAAAATTCTGCCGAATTTCCAAATCGGTTTGAGAAAGGGTTATTTAACCTAACATTAGCTTTACATATCAGATGCAACGCGGTTGTACTTGCATACTGCCTCCTTGCCAAAGCTGCCCTCAATGAAAGGTCATCCGTCGGCATGCTGAAACGACCTAAAGTAAGCCTTCGATACTGTCTGGCATGTGGATTTTCTTTTTAAAATGATTCGCTACAATATTCCGCCATACCTAGTCAATCAAATCTTTCCTGAAAGATAGGACATACCAAGTAAAAGTTAGAAGAAATTAGTTCCTACTCTATCGAAAATATATTTGCTGGCGTTTCTCAAGGCTCTTGTCTGAGTCCCATATTATTTAACATTTACACCTCCGACCATACCATCCATATCAATGGCGACTGCCCAATAGCAATGTTTGGTGAAGAAACATGCATACGCAATTCCAGCGTCGATTCCAACAACATTACTCGAAATCTAGAAGCAAAGTTAGGATAATTTTACTGAGTTTTCCCTTAAGAGGAAAATTATTAAATATAAATGGCACTTGATAAGCCTTAATACTTAATACAACAAGAGCTTCACAAGATATTTGGAGTGTAATAAATTAATACACTCGTAAATTCGTGCAAAGCGAAATAACTCACCAGAGGCAGCAATGCATTAAATCCTTACATACCGAAACTAATGAACTTAAGGCTATCATATGAGAAATCGCGTGGGTTAATCATATCTGTCGTAGGGTAGCCCGATTTGTTTTGAAGTTGGCTTTAGGTTAGGTTGGTAGATTTAATGCAATTAAGTTTAGTTAGGTTAAGTCTAAGAGAGGTTTTGTTAGAAATTGCCTCGAATCAAAATAATCATATAATAATTAATATCAACAATCATATAATATCTAAGAATAAATAAAATTAATGCATACAACAAATCTTTCTTTAAACTAACTTATGTATAATTCACGAAACTCTTGAGCCAGTCACGGGATGATAGTCAAGGTAGTATTTCTTTGACTGTCAGTTATATGAAATACCTTCCTTGCTTTTTCACGTATAGATTTTTCAACAGTCTCTATGTTTCTTTCTCTATTAAAGCGCTGCAATCCCAAATCAGTCTTTAGTCTCCTTCAGATTGGTATTTACAGGTCTTGGAATACAAAGGTCTTTTTTGTAGGATATACCATTTGCAGATGCAAATTTCGCGCAGAGAAAAAACATCATGATCTTCAGAAACCGCATTCAACTCATTGTTATACTTATAATTTTCTTCTTGCCGTCGTGTGTTACTGTAGGATTTGGAGGAAGACTTTCTGCTTAAATCTGCTAATCAAATGTTCAGACCACTGAGTCAAATCACTCCAAATCAGGGATTATACGAGGATTATTGCATCAATAACGCACAAAATTTTTTTTTACTCTCATTTTTTATTTTTAGAGAAATATATCTCTACATTACTTCAATATAGTCTCCCTGGTTCTCAATGACTGAATCCCAACTAGTCGGAAGCCTTACTATATCATCGAGGATACCACCTTTGTTCATCTAGCGGATGGCTCGAAAACGACGTCCACGCATAGGTTGTTTCAACTTTGGGAACAGGTCGAAGTCTGGTGGACTCATGTCTGGGCTGGAGGGAGGATGAGGCAAAACCTCCCAACCGCATTCGCGTAGCTTTTCTGTTACGACATATCCAATGTGCAGACGAGCATACTCATTGAGAATGAGTGGTCTAGCATTGAGCAACTGAGGTCGGTTCTAGTGCATTTTTCTACGCAGATTCTGCAGAAATCACGATAGTAAACTGCTGTGACACTTTTTCCATTCGGAACCCTGTCTGTCATGATGATTCCTTGTTTATCGTATGCAAAGATCATCATTTGTTTGACCTTTGATTGTGTTCGTCGAAATTTTTTCGGTCGTGGAAAAGATGGACCTTTTCACTCATTGGAATGTGATTGCAACTCCGGCTCGAAGTCTCTAACCCATGTCTCATCAATCACAATAATTCGATTCAACAAAGCTTGGCCTTCAATACTGAATTTTTGTTTCAGCAAGGTTGCAATGTCCAGGCGTTTTTGCTTCTGTTCACCAGTCAAGTTGTGCGGAACCCATCGCGCCGAAATTTTTCTTTTCTCTAAACCATTTGTCAGAATTCGGTAAACTGATGTTGGTGGAATACCTGTAACTTCAGAAAGTTCCTCACAGGTCGCACGACGATCTTCTCCGAGAGTATCATCCACAAGTTTCACACTTCGTTCATCGGTTGATGGTTTCGGTCTTCCTGGTCTTGAATCATCGTTTATGCTAACACGACCATCAAGAAAACGTTTGGACCAACGAGAAACTGTAGTACGGTCCACTGTTGACTCACCACAAACCTTACTTGAAGCACTGTGGATTTCTGTCGGGTTTTTTCTACGTAAAGTTTTAATCTTAATGTATGCTCGGTAGTCTTTAATAGTCACAGTACCCGAGACACGTGCAGGCTCCATTTAAAAGTCGCGTAACTTAAAAATGCAATACTCTACAAATGAAAGAAAATAACACACTTCTTTCTCAAGCTTTGAACAACAACTGACGAGTTGCTCATTATTGCAGCGCTAACTGTCCCGCAGCGGTACCAACCTGTGCAATATTTATGAAACGCCCCACGTAATTCAATTGATATTGTTTTTAAAAAACATTGTTCTGATCAGGCGCTGAAATACGAAATTTTTGTCGCCCAGTGGTCTATACTACCGTTGACATCCCTATTTTTTAGCTCCATCAAAGTGCCCTGTGGTTCCAATATGCCGTAGCATTCCAAGAGTCTTCCTCATTCCTCTATTTTCTAAAGTTGTTTTGGGCCTTTTATCTGTTTGTGCATGTGCCATCCGAGGGGAGCAGTCCGCAACAGTGTCCTGATTTTTTATTTTCGCAGAAAGTCCACAAACCATAGGAAATTAGTTGTTTATTTCCGCGTAATATTTTTTTATCATTCAGAGTTAAGACTTTCAATGTCCCTTGTTTCTTTCTCATGATGGGAATTGCTTGTGTCTTGTATAAATTTGAATCATCTGGAAATTTTGGGAAATCTTAAGATAACTTTCAAACGTCGTGGCACTGTAATTTGCGTAGCGTCGTCAGCGAAAAATTTGTATTTATAGTCGGCCTAATTTGCTTTTGAGGAATGAAGCAGTTAAGTAAAAGGATGAGCCAATTAAAGAATACCGTCAGTGGATAAACTAAAATATGAGATACGGGCGATCTTTGTGGGACCCCAGTGTCAATTTGTCGAAGGTCTAAGATATTTTGTGTTGATTATGATATCGATAATTGTGCCCCTAGAAATTGTAGATTTAAGAAAATTTATATTTTTCGTAAGTTGGCACTTGAATTTTTTGCATTTTAACTATAACATCGACATGCAAGCTCTATGAAAAAGTTTCTCTGCGTCAAACAAAAAAATGGTGCTGACATTTTGGACTTGAACCCACACAACCTCTTCGTCAGCAATGGAAATGCTAATAAACCTCAGTAAATGCAAATCCATCACAATAAAAGGAAATGCTCGTCCTCCAAAACTGTTCCGAAACTATACCTTTTTTATGCCCTTCAAACTTAATAACTTCAATATTTTATATTCAAAATAGGTAAACTACCTTATCGTCACCAGCGAATGTCCTGCGTACCTCACTAAAAAAAACAATGAACAATTGAAGTAACACACTCAGGTCTACATACGCGCAGAAGCTCGTCCTGTGCCCCAAAGATCAAAATCGTGTGTTACCTCACTGTCATCCGTCCTGTCTTCAGCATAGGCTTCCCTTTTGAATGTAACCTATCACCAGCTCAAATGAAATGCCTCTAAGTTAAGAAGGGTTGGATTCCCATTACTGTGTCAACGTTTTCAGACACGAAGACTCCGATCGCTTTATCAACAACCAATTCCTTTACAATAAAGTGGGAATTTATCGGATTGATCGCTTCCTCATAACACACTTGGTCAAAACGCTACCGAAATGCGTGATTCCCGAAATCCTTTTTTCTTTTGCTTGACATCCTTCCAAATAAATACCATTTACCCCAACTGTTCAACGTGCTTCACGATAGTGCCGGCCACGTTGACCCCAACAATAGAATCCTATACTACGACTGCAACACGTAATTCCAACAGAATCTACTCTGACTCCCAATTCATTAAACGACATCCACCCTCCACGTTTCCCCGAAATAATGCCAACCAATCTTTCGACCCTTTTTATTATTTTTTTTTTCGGCTTATAAAAAATCTAGATGAAATCTTCCTATCAGCAAAAAACACGTTTTATGCCTTTCCTTCCGAGTGAACCTTGAGTCATAAGAACATCTAACTTTATGATATCCTTTTCCTTCAATAAACGTATTGGATTAAACACTAGTTGCGAAGCATAAAATGAGAAAAAAATAAATATTTGTAAAAGAAACTGTCAGAAAAAGGACCAAATAAAAAAATTTTGTTGTTTCAAATTGTTGCGGGACTTGAACACGGTTCTTGTATATTAGAATGCCAGCCTCGTCAGCTGGTTTTTGTTAATTACATTTGTTATAATCAAAATCCTTCTATCAGGATAGTAATTTTTCCTTTTTGAATAACTTAACTTAATAAGTCACTGCCTCTTTCGACAGCAAGACAAAACTTTCAAGAAATATTGTGTCCTAGCATGTTGTAGCGGTCAACTCGTTTGGTCGTGGTATCTTCAAAAATACTTCCATATAGGGGGTTTCCCACAATTTTCATTTCAAACTGGCGTTTTTCTTCGCCACCTGACTTACTGCATCCTTCAAAGTCAATCACATTCAGCTGATGAAGACCCAGGAAGACCCATTGGTATGCCAAGACCCTTAGACACTTCCAGAAGTCAGTTCACATAGTTGTCTTCATGGCACTTGTCGTATTTGTCAGGAGGGGAATTTGCATTCTGTGAACAATCAAAGAAGTTGCAAGAGGCACTCTCGGTTTACCGATTCCACTAGTCTCGTGATTCTAAAAAATTCTTGCACAAGAATTGATGAGTGTGAGTTACTCACACCTGTTCTGCAATTTCAGTGATAACAAAGTTTGCTTAAAGTCTGAAAGATACTTTGTTAAAGGTCTCCATATGGAACAATACGTCCTTTTTGTAATTCCGGGAGCCGTCGAGTTCAAGATCAGTAACCGATCCAACATAGCGTATCCAAAAAACGTTCTCGAGTTACATCAGTATCAGAATCATCTAATTTTTGTCAGGAAAATTATCCTCGTGTTCCTATTCACGGGAGTCTCAGATAGTTTATCAAAGCACTTTGAAGGATACTTAAATGTTAGATGTTAGATACCAAACTGTATCCGTTTTTTCTTTTCTCTCATGGTATATCTGGATGAAATTTATATTTCAATGTCTTTATTCCTGCCTTCCCAATGACTGAGTTGAAGAGCGCATTCATAGCCTTGAATCATTTACGACCGGTGAAGCCAGAAAGCAGACTGCAACCCCATTTTTATCTTGCAACCACAGCCCGCAATCAGCAGCTCGTAGTATTGAGCACCTTTTGAACAAAATAGGTGATGAGGAACGCCAATACCTCGTTTGCTATGCAGATATCATACCTCCCCAGCGATTGAATACATTGCCGTGCTGGTAGGACTAAGAAGATACAAGTATCTGTTGCATTCAATTTGCAGCACCGCCGCAGCACCCATGTCTCCTGCAACCACAAATCTCAGCGAACCAACGCCAACCTTTTCTTTTAGAATTGAAAATTGTTCTGGGTTTTATTTCGGTTTTGAATTCACATTCAGCTACGTAATATAATGTGGCTGCGGTTGAATAAATTACATTGGAGGCTGTTGTTAGGCTCCACTTCACGATCATTGATGATATCTTTAAAGTACGATGGCAATCACTTCTTCTACTTATAGGCCATCCATGGTCAGCATCGTACCAAAGTATCTTTTGTGTCCATACAGAAAGCTCCCAGGTATGGGTGCATACATTGAAGATTGTTAGAGGCATTGTTTCGATTTTTTGCATTTCGAGTCGTGTTGCACGAATGTTGGGATTCCTTTTTTTTTGTCAAAAATCAGATTGTTACGTTTTTTTTTTCATCTTTTGTTTGTTTCTCGCTGGGGCCTCCCGAACTCTGGAGATCTTTGGTAACGTGCTGAGATGTTGTTTAGCTTTTCGTGAAAGATCGAGCGGAACAAACTATGAGGAATTCAACAACTAAGCATTAACTTGATTCTTTGCACTTTCCTTCGCTATTTGTTGAGATGTGAACCTGTAAGAAAAGGAAATACGGATATTATAGAAAGCATAGAATTTATTTTGGAAGCATTCCGATGAAATCCGCATTGTACTGATGATGTGCTTAGTAAGGGAATGGATATCGTGAAAACTAGACAATCTCTAGACTAGTTTTCGAGACGTATGAGGAAAAAAAAGGATTTTAGAAGGAGAAATTTGATGGCTCCACCGCAATATTAATCGGTAATCGATTGTTGGTGAGAGGCTTAATGGTGTCATTACATTGGTCTGAATTTAAGAAGTGTAGAAAAATTAGAATGTAAGTTAAATGGCAAATCCACACCGAAATATGTTAACAAACACATAATGCGGCTCCCGATAGCTCAGTGAGAAATTGGCTATCGTATACAAAGAATAATCGAGTTCGTCGAAAATACCGACAAATCTTAGATGTCAAAAATTTAAATCATTGGAAGCGCAACACTGTCAAATTTTTTGGCTACTTCTTTTCAGTTTCTGATTAAACTGAAATGAAAACTTGCTAGAATGCCAAAACTTAAAAAATGGGAATGAAATTTACCAAAACTTGGAAGTCAAATTATCCAAAAGATATTCAGAAAGCTAAAAAATTGCCGACCGCTTGCAACAATGAAAACTTTGGACATATTGATTGTGAAGTTATGTGGGGCAGGCTTGCCTGCTTGTCTTTCCCGGAAGTATCCCTGTGAAGCTAAAGTATAAATCCTTGCTATGGTGAATTTCATACTCTAAAGCTGTGTAGCTCCAATTGCCTTCAATTGCATCCTAATCGATAATGTCGAAAAAGGAGCAAAATTGGTTATTAACTTTTATTTCTAAGACAAGACAAGATCAGGCATTTATATCTTTCAATTGCACTTGCGTTCACTATCAAGACACGATTGTTTTAACAAAAAACTCACTATATAGTGCTGACCCCAAGGATGGCGTCCAGAAGCAAAATAATGTATAAACTCAGTGGAAGTCGACGTCAGGTTGTTGCCATTCTTAGCAAATCAAAAAAAAAACCAAAACTGAAAGATTAGAAGACCGAAAATTATAATGAACATATAAAATTTTCTTAACAATAAGTCATTCAAAACGCTTAATATAGCCAACAGTACCTTCAACAGAGAAGAGTTTCTTAGCGTGTAACTCAAATTTTCAAATTGTAAAATTGTCTTCTTGATGGAACTACGAAAAAATTTATCAAACATCAAAATTTTTCACACAGATTTCCATAATTATTATTAAGTTTTCCACAGGCTCCTACCATGTATAATCTAAAAGCCAATTAAGGATTCTGCAAAAACTTTTGGAATGTTTGCTTGAAGAAAATCCTCTAAAAATGCCAAAATCATTCGTAACAGTGTCATCAAAATAATTCATTCAATTAAGAATGACCATCCCCGATATATCTACCCAAGTCGAGCCTTTCCTTCTAGAGAAAATTGCCTTAAGCTATTTGTATACAATGGCGTCTTCTTATTAGTAAATCCTAGAAACACCAGTAGCGTGAAGAGAACCTAGATATCAAATTCTCGGGGTTTTGTGTTGATTGTAATTATCTGTTTGTCATAGAGAGTTTGGGATTGCATGCGTTATATATGCGGTATTGAAAATTCGGTCTATAAAGCTTCTCATCGTTCACGTGGAAGGTATTCCAGTATCGACCTTTTTTTTGAGTCTTCCTGGTAAAAATATTTCAAAGTCATTTCAAGATGCATCTGTATATCTGTAGCGATGTTTAAAACGTTCATATATCGGGTTTCCATTACTTTTTGAATGCTATATCAACGTTTTCCACTATAGGGAGACAAGCGCGAGCTTCGTCCTTGACAATTACATTTCGTAACAAAAACGAAGAAGCCATTTGGAGGTTTTTTGTTTTGATGCGACATCTCCACAGTAAACTGCAAAAATTATTTTTATTTTCATTTGTTTTTGAACAATTCTAACATGCAACTGGAATCACAGACCTTTGTTTCAAAAAACAATTAAAATTGCCCCAATGTGTTTGTTGTAAAAAGGAGAGTTTCTTGTAGGTTTTTTAATGAAGCAAATTTTTACGTTATTTTTAGTTTTATTTTTAGTTGAGTGAGTTTGTGAGTAAAGTATTTTTATATTAGTGTAATGTATTTTCTTTTTAAAGTCATCCCCGCATAAAATTATAAATTTGATGAATGTTCGAAATGACTATACTATTCGATAACATTCTTCACAGATAGGAACGTTATGTTCACTACATCTTTTTGTTGCATAAATTGCATTCAGTCTTAATTTTTCAATCCTTTTTCCATGGAAATTGTAATTTTTATACTTAGACGTAGATTTCAGATCGTAGATCTGGAATTTTTGTGCGACATAACAAGTGATACGGCCAGCTCCTTCACATACAGTCCCTTAACATAATGCCCTTTGGTTTTAAGATGACATACGCCTTTATGCCAGCAATGGTCTTAAAGCCAAACAGTAGAATCAGAGGCTACGTTTTAGTAATGTATGACAGTGAGAACGTCCCACCTAATTCGTCAAAGACATCCAATCCTTGTCAGTTATCGGTCATAATCTGTTATCATATCGGGGTTTTGGCATCAACGATAAATTCATTACTTTTTACATCATGATGGATTGTGGATGCCAAAAGTACATCTTTTTCGGCACATACTTTCAGGTGTATGCATAAGTTGTTTCTAGTTTTACTAAAAGATGGCGCCTACGAGAAGTACGCAGCGTATTACTTTGCCACATACGCCATTTCGATCGTTTGACATTTGGTTACAAATGCCCCCAAGTTGAGTCCGTCAAAACTGGCATGTTTGTTTTATCGTATTGATAAACCATGACAAATTTGTGCCTAAAAAAGAGCATTTGGGGCACGCATCACATTTTTTTAACGAAGAAAGGCTGATGAAAGCATATTAGTTAAAACATATGGCGAAGACGTTCCATCAATTAGGACATGATGTAATAAAAAAACATGAATAATAAAAAAACATTATGTAATAAAAAAATAAAAGTGGTAATTTCAATGTGAAGAAATTTGAGCGTTTTGGTAGACCACAAAAATGATAAGATGAGAAATTGTTGGTTTTATTGAATGGTGACATTACTGGAACTCGACGGCAATTTGCAGAAGCACTAAATGTATCACAGGAAACGATAAACATACTTTTTCAATGAGGCATGCGTTAGCAGAGCAGTGCTTCAGCGATTTCGAAGTTGTAAAAAGGATTGAAATTGAAAAGTGTCTCGTCGAATGGTTAGTCGCAAAACGCAAGCATTTTTCTGACATAGTATTCATAAATTATTAATTAATAAATATTCAAACCTGAAAGCTGGGCGAAATGCACAGAAACCGACGGCCAGTATTTTGAATAAGTCAAAAAAACCGTAGAAAATTATGCAGTTTTTTACCAAAAAGAATCAGAAATAAGTACACTTGGTATATCAGAGCGCAATCAGGTTGAACTACTACTATTGCTACTTCTACTACTACTACAAAAAGAACAGAACTACTTTTCCCTCTTCCTTTAGTAGGTTTAAAAAATGGGTGGTACCTGCGGCATTTTCTGTCGCAGATCCTGACACAGTTAATATGGAGGCTTTATGTAACTCTTCCATGAGCGGAAAATTTGTGAACAGTCGTTCATTACAACATTCCTGTTAGAGTTTTTTATAGGCTCCACCAAACGACATCAGTCGCAAAGTTATATTGGTTGTAAATGCTTTCATTATTGCCCACCCTTATTTCAATATTCACAGTGTAAAATTGCGTCACATAATAAAAACATTTTAAACCCATACTTCCCTACTTTACTTGGTACGTTTTGACGAAATCATCATCGAACTCGTTTTATTTTTTCGATTTTTCATCTGTTTTGGGAAGTATTTCACGAAATGCCGCGAGTTTGTCTCGTTTTCTTCTTTCATCACGCTTATTGATATTTTCAAAATGTGAGCACTCGAAAGGAAACGAATGCGCTCACGTGACATAGGCGTCATACAGTTATTAAAACCACCGCCGTCTATTGATTCTAGGCTGCCTGTAGTCTTTGGTATTAGCGTGTCCGCTTCGATATCTTCCACAATAATAGAGTAAAATAAAACATTTCTTTAATATTTGTTGACTTTATTATTATTATTTGTACTGGGGTCCACTTGCTAGGAAATAGCATAGGACAGAATCGGCCCTTAGCTCCCCATGTGTAGTACTACTGCTTACAGATGGCCCATCCTGTCGTCCTACAGAAGCCAAGGAGTTCCCTCAGTTCTGTCGTCGCCAAGTGTTCCATTTCTACTACGCCAGTGCACCTCAGCCAAGTAAGGCGTTTGTTGGCCAGACTCGGGAAATCTAGGAGGAAGTGTTCTGTACTTTCTTCCTCCTCGTCGCAAGCTCGGCAGGTGTCATCCGTTTGGATTCCTATTCGTTTGGCGTGTTGACCTAGAAGATTATGCCCCATAATACTGTCACCAATTTTCTCATGTAATTTCTGTTTTTTCCTAGGAGTTGTTATGTTGTCGTTTGATTAGGGTGAGGCCAAAGAGCTCGGCTTATCCTGCAGTCGTTCCTGTCATTCCAAGCCGTATCTGTCTCTTTCCAGAGGAATCTGTTGACTTACAATCTCTCTTTTTCTTTCTCTCTTTCTGACATATTTTGATCTCAGATTCTATGTATACATATTAGTGCAGTAAAGTGGTTTTTGTATTTTTCAAGTTTTTATAAAACTTGCCAAAATTCCGGTAAATTTTGTACGTTATGTATAAAGCAAGCGCACGCCATTTGGTAACTGCCAATCCCAATATCTATACGAGGCTGAGGTTCTACATTCTCTTCACTAGATGTCGACATAGCTCAAGATGCCCGTATCTCATCTCCTTCTTGCTCTGAATTACTTTCATGCTCATTTTAATCTCCACTGTCTTGAATTTCACAAATATCTTCGTTTAAATAAAACACAAATAGTCGCTATAGGGTTGAAAAACTTTCGTACGTGCTTTACAAGTCTGTTGTGGTCAAGCGTTGCGCCCACACTGACTGCTGATTCAAAATGGCGGATTTTCGCACATTTTCAAAAGATACCTAAAGTAATGCGGAGCGAAATTATTAAGAAAACAATTAATATTTGCGAATTTGTGTCTAAATTTTGCCAGGTTGCACCTTTTGCCGAGTTGAATGCCATCGAATTTACATGAAATTTGTGCTAAATGTGAATCGTAATTTATGAAATGTGAATTAGAATTTTTTCGTAACTAGCAAATGGCATGTAAAATTGATAGCTAACAAATGGAATGGAAAGTTCAAGGTACTTATTGGCCCGTTCTCAGGCAAGTTTTTGACTCATGATGACTGAAAGTTCGAAGCGATTCTCTAGTCTTGTAAGGGTTACTCTGGCGGGCAAAATCAACGTTAAGTTGGCTTCCTGTTCATTTCATTTGTAGAAAAAAATGTGCAAGGGTCAAATGTGTCCTTTTGGTTTAAGTGAGGGGCTTTGGACGTTTATTTTGTTGTAAAATGTTCCCTTCTGACCATTTCGAAAATTCCTTTGCATTTTGAGAAAGTTCGTAAGTATTTTATTTATTTCTGGATTGGGATTCTGCTGTCTAGTCTTTAAACAATTCAACTTATAGAGTAAATCTCATAGAAGTTCGGAATTTCCCTGGACTTGAATGTGACCAAAACACAATTCAAATATTTACATGAATTTTATTTAACCAAACGAACTTATTGTCCCATAATAGAATAAATCATTGAAAACATGTAACCCCAATAACAGCACCAACTTAACAACATTACAAACTCACTTCAGACGGAGCATAACTATCGGAACAAACATGGAATGATTTTCGATGCATTATTCATATCCATATGTGGATGCGATGCATTGCATCGAAGAAATAAATGCATTAGGAGTCGTGCAGTCAGTCAAAGTTGAGTGGAAGTCAATAGCACATACAACACTCCTCAAAGATCTTGTTGATGTTGCTAATGAGCCTCGACATCGTCTTGTAAGTAAAATTAAAGAAAACTACACGTGTTGGGAGTCATCGAAGGCTTGCAAGTACAGTGAACTAAATATATGTTTGCCTTAAAAATACTTCACCCTTCGTTTTTTCGTGAGCATGTTTTCGTTATGTACAGCCTCCGGGCTAACATTTACCTTTGAGCTAACAATTATCAACCTCTTGTTCTTGCTCGTGGTTTTGGGCTGTGTCTTGGTCTTGTTATTGTTAAGATCACGACTGGCGGCTGTTGATCGTTTGCATTTAAAATTATCCAGGCTACGTTAAGGTTGGTACAGTTCTGGTATAATGGTCTGTAGCGGAATCTGGAGGTTGGAATGGGCAATGAAGGCAAAAAGGATACGATAATGGAAAAACGCCTTTAGTCATAGTCTAGTTTTCCATGAATATTATGAGCCTAGAAAGTACTTCCAATGTTCACACTTAAAAAACGAACAGGAGTCTGCTTGGAATGCAGCATTTCAACGAAAAAGGAAGAACACTCGGCTTTGGAGGATCACAATGTTGAACCAGTTTCAATCAGCCCCCAATTGCGCATCAGCACACAAATACAGGCTCGTTAGTTAATTGCTGAATCACATGTAAACCGAAAAGAAATTACATTTTCAGTGAAGGTGCGAATATCTTTCAACAGTATTGTAATGTATGCTCTATCAATGATGTAGTTTTTTGTACCAATCATAGCAGTCGATATGGCAACTTGTGTTTCCTCGGTTTGTGTAAACAATTGGTACAATCCTCGCACCAAAACTGCCAATTCGTGACTTCTTACTGTCATGTCACTTCGCTGATGTAGGTTAAAAGCCATATAGTTGCCCAATTTTTCAAAAAAGCCGGAAATATGTATTTACTAAGAATAATTCAACATAATTTCCAAATTATAGATCTTTGATCTTTTAAATCAAATTATATTTGTTCATATAATAAATATTGGTTTTGAGTAGGGATACTGCCCTACTGTAGCAGATATTAGATTAATATTTTGAAAAAATTCCGAGGGATAAACGATTTGCGTAGGGATAGAGGCCTAACAATGATTTTTTGGATAGAAAATAATTTACACTTCACTTCCTTTATGATCAGAACCGATACGAGAAAATTGTGGATAGTATTGCAGCAACCATCAACAATAATTTTTTCTCTTTGTTCAGTGGAAGTAAGTTTTTTTACTATTCTAGCATCTTTCTAACACTTAACACGTTATTTAATGAATTTCATGAAATCTGGATGAAACCTGTTCCATCCATGTTAAATGTTATGTTAATCCAGCAAATAGTTCTCAGTTAAGATTGTTTTTTCTTGGACAACATTTTCGAAACTTCACTTTCTTCTAGCTTCACCCTATTCTAGCTTTCTTTCTTAACGTGTTCAAATTGTCTTGAAATCGCACTCACTGAATCTACGGTAGTGTTCATGTAACTGATCAAATCTGTAAAATTTTTTAGCTGAAGCTTCCATCGTACAAAATGATACACAAATCTAGACCAAGATTTGATCTCCTGGTTTTAATCGGTATAACATCCATCCTTCCGCACATCCCTTTTTGCCATAAAGGAGATTTAACTTCACCGGGTAGTCTTTCACTTCAAAACATCCTATGAAACATCATATGCTTGATGTTTCTGACATCAAGGATCATCAGGAAGACCACACGTCGATTGGACCGACTGTGTGCTTCCATCCTTGGAACTAGCATCACGTCTTCTGTGACTAGACCGTGGATAGCCTCACTCTGAAGCCTTACTAACGTCGATATTAGTCTCGAGTCACGAGGATTGTTGCAGTAGATCTCGACGCTTTTAACACTACTTTCTCAGGCGTGTTTTAAATGCAAAACGGTGGGTATACCGACTGTGACATGGAACTGGTCTTTTGTAACCCGGTTACAACCAGCCTTGTTTGTTTCCTGCGCTCTAAGTAGTTCTCCTCAAATAAACGGTCACTGATATTACTGAGTAGTGAGTCAGAGAAACGTCATACCAGCTGAAATATTAGGTGAATACGAAGTCTATCTGGTTCATGTGTCTTCCTTACTTTCATGAACTTATTTTGCTGATTAAATTTCAAGCACTTTTAGCTTCATTCATAAACATGGTCATTTCACTGTCGTTATACCTTATGATCAAAAAAGAACGAGAATTTTAAAGTGCCGCGCTTATTCACTCGGCAAAAGTTTATTTCCTTAACGTTGTCAACACTTTTAATGGTGTTTTGTTAAAACTTTGACGCATATCGTACGATGAGTATTCAATTGGCGTCTATACGACATATAAAAGGTTCAAAGTCGGCCGAGAGTACCTAGAGCACGATGAGATCCCTGGAAGGCCATCAACGTCTGTTACCGAAGAAAAAATCGTATCGGCATAGCAAATCGTGTTGGGAAATCGTTGTGTATCGAAAAGAAAGATTGTTGTGTTATTGAGCATCTCATATGGATCAGCGGAACACATTTTAACTGATATATTAGGCATGAAACTCTTCGCTTCTCGGCTGGTGTCAAAAATGCTGAATTTCATTCAAAACAGAGTCTTAAGGATATCGCCAAAGAAATGATTTCCAACGTAGACAAGAACTTAAAATTCATCGAACGCATCATTACTGGTTACGAAACATGGGTTTATGAATTTGATATGCTATCCGAACAACAATCGTCCGAATGGTTCTTCAAAAATGAGCCAAAACCGAAGAGCGATCGCCAAAGTCAGTCGAAAATCAAAGTTTTACTGAGGGGTTTTCTTCGATATTCGTGATGTGGTGAACTACAAATTCCTTCCGGAGGACTATACGCTCGATAAATAATACTATTTATGGGCTTCTGCGTCGTTTGCGTGAAGCCATTCGAAAAAAAGGCTTGATTTCGGGAGAACAAAACATCGATTCTACACCACGATAATGTGTCATCTCATACGGCCTTGGTTATTTCGGGATTTCTTTCTACTTTTACATAGAGGCCATAAAAGAAAAATCGCTGCGTCAGCTAAAGGCCCTATCTTTGGCGATCTGTACCGAATGTATGGAAATTTTGCGTTTTTTTTAAATTCCCGTTTTTTTTAATCAAAAGATTGAACCCTTGTTTGAATCCTTGAATCCTGTAGTCATGAAAGAGAGGAAAAATAACACGAGTAATCTGTTTCATATTTACAGTTTTAAGCAGAAAGTATACACATAAGGCTTGCTGCAGGAATCGTACGTTCAAGAAAGACTGTAGTGCTACGAAGAAGATACACGTAAGGCGTTAATTTTATACTTGTCGCCGGTGTGTCGTTTTACATGTACCATAAATTCTTGTCGGAAGTGGACCATTTTTGCCCTAAGTGCCGAACTCCCAGTGCACAAACCTAGTATCCACTAATACCAACTAAACACCTCCCTTATCCACCAAAGTGCCTAAATAAGAACCGTTTGGCACATTATTTTGGGGTAGGCGTTCCTAGATTATGCCTTATGACGTCTTCGGGTTACATAGAATTATTCTCTAGGAGGGAAAAAGGATTAGAAGTAAATAAAACAGACTGCATGCTAGGTAATTCATTTCTATGTCGGGACGCTCTCCACTCCGGTTCTCGTCATATTTCCGTCTTCATCAAACAATTTCTCTTGACTGTCTCCACTGGGAACTTTCCAAGAAACGATCAAGAAGATATCATGATTCTACTAGATAAACTCACTACGCGATTCGGCTTACACCCGTAGCTTTGAGCTGTCACCTTTTGGCCGAATTATCTAGGAAAACTGGGCCTGTCATGAGTGCATCATTGAGTCCGTTACCCAGGACACCACTACAATCCTGGAAGTTAAACTTGGGAATTTTACGATCAATAATCTTGTTTCCGGCGTTCACTACGCTCCCCGCACACAGTTCAGCATTCTGGCGGCAACTGGAGGTATCTCCAGTTCTGATGTTCAACTCCAACTCCAAAGAAATCTGCTTTTTTCTTCCGTCCCAAGCAAATGCAGTAATTTTGAATCAGGTTCAGACATTGTAGTAGAAAGAGAGCCAACCTGTCTTGCTCGTCGCTACTCGCACCTATGTATCGCTCATTTGGATGACTAGTCGTTAAGCTCGATTACCGGGAAAATCAAAGGAGAAAATGTGTTGACAGAACCAGTATGTCGACAGTGGTTGCAGTGCTTTGGCAATGAAGGCCGACGTTTTGAAAAGCCGTCACGATCAGGACGGTCCAAGGAGGTGACAGATGGTGATCTATTGGAAGTCATATAAGGCGGTTATAAAAAGACCATAGTTGAATTAGAGGAGAGGTTCCAGGTCTACTGAAACACTGTAGCGCGAACAATCCATAGTAAAGGGTAAGGGAACAGGATGTGTGGTTAAGTTGAATATTTGGGTAACCGCCGAATTTTCGAAAAGAAAAAAGGAAAAAGAAGGGCATACTGGCCAAGGTCAACTATGTTTCTTATCTTGCTCATCCAACTAATGAAAGAATCCTTCAATGCATGATTACTGGAGACGAAAAGTGGGTTATGTATAGAAACGTTAAACGGGGTTGGACAATTTGCAAAGGAAGTAAATCACCAACATCCACTTCAAAACCTGGCTTGTATCCACGTAAGGTCTTAATGCTGTTTGTTGGGATTAACGAGGAAGCATTCATTGCGAATTTCTGAAACGAAATCGAACGTTAAATACGGCCTTGTTCTGTCAGTAATTGGAGCGATTTCAACAAGCAATGCGTGATAAGAGTCCGGCAATAGATGATTGTCGCGGAGTCACCTTTAATCACGACAATGCGAGACCATGCATAGCTTCAGTTACCCACCAGAAATTACCGGGGATTGGTAGGGAACTTTCACTCCCTTTTGTTTCGGTGCCTAGACAAGTAACTGCAAGGAAGGGAAAAGAACACTGAAAATGATCCTTGTTCACGTCTAGCAAAGTTTTGCGTTAGTAGGGGTAACCTTTCTACAGGAGAAGAATGCAACAACTTTGAAAAGGTCTGAGACTAGTCATAGCAAAAATAGTGATTATATATTAGATTAAGTTTCAATAAATTGGATATTAAAAAATTTATTTAGTTTTAAAACAAAAAAAAAAAACTTTCGCACACACCCAATAGTCTGCATAAGCCAGATGATGTCAGACAGGGGTAATTTTGCTTGTTTGGGCTATAATTTTCATTTTGGCTTCATTAATCTGGTTTGCAGTATTTCAAACTACCTAAATACTAAATTCGTTTATGATTTTTATTTAATTTATTTTTGATAATTTTGCAACAATAAAATAGGCTTCATACCAAAGCCTTGCAATATTTTATTCAATTTTTAAAAAGGGTAAGCTTATTGAAATCCTATTAAAATTTATTCAAACATTAAAAAAATTGTAATGAATATCTCTCAATCTGATCCTTAGATATATTCCATTCGTCAATACATTAACTTTTATGAAAATGTGTATACATTTGTATTTATGAGTTTGGAGGATAAAAACCATCTTGCTAAGTACATATGCTTACAGGAAATCCTTGAAAAGTCAACAATACATGCAGAGTTAAGAAGAACAATACAGAAGTACTACGCTAAAAGATTTCGTCATTTACATCCTTTATGACCCTTAATGTGTTTCTTTCTCATGTGGCTGCATTGAGGTTTACCTTTTGCACGTTTTAAGCCATTCATTCTTCCCAGAACAGCGGAAGGACCATAATATATAAGGAAGAAATTTTTTTCTAACATATATGAACGCTTTAGCTGGGTTTAAATGGTAGTGAGGGAACGTTTTGTTCAAATAAAAGTAGAACAAAGTGATTTAGTGTATGAGGACTTGAGCATATGAAATTTTCTTTGAGATTGAATTTATATAGGATGTAAATGTAATGATGATTGCAATTAAGAAACTGTAATTACATCACATTCGTTGGAACAATTTCGTATTTTATCCTGACAATATTTCCCTAAGAATTTTCGGAGATTTGTGCATTTTTTCCAGTTTAAATGTTACATGCAAGCTATGCATCCATTCTTAGAATTCACAAACTGCACAAAAGCTTCAATCCAGGGTTAATATGAAAACCAAACGATTGCAATCTTCCTTTACTGGTTTTGCTGGTTGGTTCGCATAAAAAGAGCAGCAACATCAGCTCATTATGGAAAATGATTATCACATCGTGACATCGAACAAAAAGCGGATCTTCAAAGGCAAAAGGGACATTTCGATTTAAACAATGCTATGAGGTGAAAGACTGGATGGCGAAACAATAGGATCTCGTTCCCACATGGCACAGAGACTAGTTTGGCGATAATATGCCGTGCCGACAGACACGATCCTTTTCATGGCCGGTATAGGTGCACAAACTCAACCATTTCACATAGATATGGAGGCATGATCACACAAAGAATTCTTGTGGTAGCCAACCTACTGACTGTTTAACAAGAAATAAGGTAAATGGTAATATAGTACTGGTATATGTGCAGCAACAGATCTTTGTTTTAACAAACCTCATCTTCTTTCCCTTGTGATTTTGTAACCATGTCCCATGGATTAGCATCCCTGGATTAGTGTGCGCTTTTAATTCATTTTTAAGTTCTTTTTCCGGAAAGTATGCTTGTCTCAAATGTTCTCAGTGCTGAAAGATTTATGCGAACCGTTTAGGGAAATCTTCATTACCTTTTTATTTGATTAAACATCTCCTCTTTCGCCGGTGCTCAATGAAACGGCCGCCTTTCAGGTGTACATGCGTGCACACATAAATGTATGTAGAGACATTGTAGGGATTATTTAATTCAACTTTCAGTTCGGAATCGCCTAATTAGATGCCTGTTGGCTCAGATAAATTCAAGGGAATTACCTCTAATTCTTTCATTATCGGTGTTACGTGTTTCAAGTACATAGATTAAAAAGCCATCCACGAAACAAAGAAAAAATATGTGCTGCAATCGCGTAGCGCAACCTATTTCAAGAAATTTCAGTTGTTTCAACAATGAAAGGATTATTTTAGGAGAATATAATTGTGATGTAGAATATTTAGAGGTTTCACAAGTTTTCCTTATGTCCATTTTTTCTTTTCATCCATCACTGAGCTTCTAATTTAATCAGATTACACGTAAAGGATCGCGATCATCAAAATTTGAACATTTTGGCAATTTTACACAATTCACCTATAAAATTATAATTCTTAGTGGAAAAAATCTGTAAAATACATTTCATAAAATTATGAAATGCAAAAGTTTTGATGTTGATAACTTAAACTGTCAGGTCATAAAGAATTGAATTTGTCGAAAAAGTTTAATAAATTGGAAATTTAGAACCGTTAGACTATGTCAAACTTCCGAAAGTTACTCTCATTCATAGAAGTTCCTCACTAAGACGGCACACGACAAGACACAAGACCTGTCACTGTCACTTGCGAATGTTCCGGAGTGATATTCTCATTTATAAGGAGTCATATTCGATCCCAATAAAAAACGACCAACATGATCTGATACCTATATACATTTTTACTTATTCACGAGCAGCTAGTTTTTGAGTGCCCGTTTTGGTGTTTTGAATTAGATTTTGGAGTTCAAAATTCTGAAAAAAAACCAAAAAAAAACATCATCTACCACAAAGTTTTCCGAAGTTTTTCTATACATTTTAATTTAATAGCAAATAAGTATCTCTCATTTCTGAGTATTACTACTCTTGTCAGTCGAAGGATCTAGCCTGGAACCGTTTGAAAAACTATTTCGGGCTAGGCCTTCCTTTTCTAAAACTAAATACGCCTTCAGCTTACAAGGGAAGTGGGACGAAAAGGAAGAGGATTTCTACGGAAGAGATCCCTACACTTGAAAAGCCACTAGCCGATCAATTGTGCCTGTTTAAGTTATTAGAATTGAACTTAATGTACCACCTGGTCCTATTTGTCAACTTATCTCAGCATCTTTACGATTAGGCTTCGATAACCAGACGGAGTTTTTCCGTTTTTCTGGGAAGATAGTCGATCAGTCTGGCCCATCTCCTGCATGAAAAGAAAGTATGACAGGCGTAATCTTTCTCTTTAATGCAGACTACACATTCAGACTATGCAGACTATACATTAAACACAACTGTGTCCGCTCTATAGCTGGGTCAGATAGAAGACAGTTTTAGCATGCTTTCAACTGGGCCACGGTCTTAAATCATTGCTGAACCTCGCGGTTTATCTTCCTTTTTGCTCACGCTCTCACGTCGTCTTTCATCGTTCGCGACCGATTCTTTGGTAACCTCGTGTCATTGGATGTAAATGCTTTTACGCCCTCTGATGAGGAGGGCCGATGGACAATTACCAACACCGCTGGATCAGATACCGTCTGGAATGTTGATGCAATCCGCCGAGCTTCTCATCTCTGCATCTCCGCCAGTGGTTTTCAGTTTTCAAAGCTCCTTATTGAAAACTTCGGTCCATATAGAAACGTTGATTTTACGATACCTATAAGGAAAAGCCTTTTTGTTGAGCTTGGTCCTCCAACATTGTCGACTGTTTTTCGAAACACCTAAGCGGCCTTATTAGGGTTGCCATGATTTGCTCGAAGAAACTCAGGTTAAAGTTTACGCAAGCCCAAGTTCTTAACTGAGAGTTTTGACTCTGCTAATGTATCCCCAACACTGATCTTTCTTACTCTAAGGATCCTTTTCTCTGCCAAGGTGACCACTTCAGTTTTCTCTAGCGCTCCTTAGCTCCCTAGGGAGCTCTAAATGCAGTTCTTTAGCGCATTAGCGCGTTTTGCCTTAATTGCGCTTGATCGACTTTCTGCTCAGCGACCAGTGCCACAACATCCTCCCCATAACTCAATCCCTGCTCTCTCGGTAGTGCGAGTCTGAACAGTCCGTTGTAGAACACGTCACACAAGTCTGGACCGAGGATAGAGCCTTGGTGATGTGACTAGTATGCTCCATTGAAATTGCACCGAAACATAGATCAAAATACGATCCTTCAGTTAATTCTTGATTATCCCCATCATATATTTTGATACTTGAAATGATCCTTCTAGGCTATCCAGAATATCGCTCCATCCAGCGAAATAGAACAGATTCCTGATATCCATCATCACTAGGGGTACTACCAGTCGTTTAGTGCGACTGACGATATCTGTAGTGGTGCGCCTTGCTCTGAAACCGTACTGCCCTACGCAAAGGTCCCCAACGGCATTCATACCGAATACGGATTTCCACTAACACACTTTGATCATTGAATGATTATTAAGGATTATCTTGAATCTCAGGGCTGAATTGTGACAACATTTAAGAACAACTTTCCAAGAAAGGGTTGACTAAAATCTTTTCTTTTAAGAAACAGAATATTATCTCAATGACTCTCCAATAACATCAAACGAGATCGTAGTTTGTAGTCCAGTGAAACGAAAGGTCTTATGTCGAAAAGGAACAAAGTATCCAAAGATTTTCGTAAATGCTACAAAAAATAGCTTTACTGTCACGTTTTGTGGGAACGTTGCTACGTTATATATAAAGCATCAAATCTTTGGATATCTTGGACTGAAAATGGTCCAGAAGGGACCCGTTATAATAGGACAAAAAGTGGATGGATGGATTGCGTCACATTTGAAAACTGGTTTCTCAGTGAAGAAGATTCTGAAGATGACTCTGAAGATGATGTTTCCCTGAGTAATGTCATTCAGCTACAAGGGCTTATACAAGCTGAACCGGGCCCTGATGACGTAAGGATCCCCTAGTGTTGAGGAGAAAAATACTGTTCTTCATAGTGTTTATATATGCAGTGCTGGGAATATAGTTGAATGGGATCATGTTATTGTGACCTGGAATTCACGGAACTACCCTAGTCAGGTTTTGTCAAGGTATCAAAAAAGTGCATTTGAAGCCTTTTTTTTAGGCTGGCAAGCAAACTATAGCGCCTTATATGAAAATGCAGCAAAAAAATTGACAAAGTAACCCGCTCTTACGGTTTATTGATGATCCTTGCTTGAACGTCAAGCATCTGTACCGAAAAAGGATAAATCCAACTTGAATATCAAAGAACTTTATTTTCGTTAGAAAACAAAGACGGTATACAAGTGAAATGGGGATCCTTAAAACGTTTAATGGGAGAGTCCCTGACAAACTAGACGTGATAGAAACAGAAGATATTAACTTTCTACATTTTGTAACTAAAAGAAACATATTGCATCTATCAGTTTTTCGGGTTCCGAAATCATGCCGTGCAGTGTTACGTTTATGCTTATTTATCTGATTCTTGTATAACTTTTTTCAGAAAAAGGAAACAGGATATCAAATATATTAAAATGTCAATCATATTCGTATGCTTACGTGATTAATTTACTTGATTGAGTATTATTAAGGTTGAAAAATAAGACAGATACATGTCGTTAACGCAAATTAAATATTATCAGACAAAAAAATTTGAAAAATGATTGTTATCACAAATATTATCACAAGACACTTATTAGACACTTATTTCCTAATTTAATTTTTCTCCAATACTTTCTTGAAAAAATAAAGCCAAAATTATTGAAAGAAGTCGTTCTCATAAATCACCAACAATGGTAAATTGTCTTATCTAAGCCTAGTTGTGCAAACAATTCGATTTTGCCCTAATATCTGAATCAAACCCCAAAATCAACTATCGAAAATTCCCAAACAATGGAACAATGTCCCTAATTAAAATTCGTACCAGTTTGGCTCAAGCGTAGGTAAACCAACATTTTCTATTTTCCTAAATTTACCAAGACCTCTTACTCCAAGTCACGTCTAATCAATCTTACTGTGCCTATCAGTAACATGCGATCAATCAATACGTACGAAAATACACCTAAACATAGTCGTGCGGCACACAAAAATACACATACTGATAAGGAAACATTATCCTCTTTATCGAATCTTAAATATTTAATCATCTTTTATCTTCCCTAAGCCGCAAATATTGTTTTTGCCTATCGCCCCGAAAAATGTGTAATCAGTTACTGCATATGCCATTAAATAAATTGAAGAGGGTGAAACTCTCAAAAAATCCAATCATAATTTATACCCCACCTCTAATCTACTGTTGTCAAATAAAAAGCCCTTCAAACACCCAACAAAGCTGAAAAGGATAAGAAAAAAAAAGCGCCAACACTCTGCTACACTCCATTCGTTAACTATTACTTTAGTGTGCTATTCACGCCACTCATCAACCCCCTTTTCAGCTAGACACAAACTGTTCCGGAGTTTGGTTAACAATATTATTGATATTTGGATAGTTCAACTGGTAAGTTTATCACTTAAGCCATAAAATAGCTTGTAATAAAAACATGGAAGGAGAACGACACACGGCAAAACAAAACCAAGTGCGGAGTGAAGGGAAAAGGCAACAAACCAGCAACAACAACTCGTAATAATGAAGGTGATACCAGGATTGATAACGAGGTAATTTTCCTCTTTTTCGCCTACTGACAAATACCGTCTCGTCAATATTTCTGATACGCGGCGGATCGTGAAAAGCGATTCCCTCTGCGTGTCGACTAGAAAAAAGATAAATCAAACACTCTAATACGCAACTGTTTGAAAAGTTCACTGTGGAATTTTGGTTTGTCAAAAATAAATAAAAAAAGAGTTTTTTTTTAACGAAAATATCCGAAAAAAATTCTTGAGTAACACTCCATAAAACTTGACACCTGAGGTGTTATAGGTAATCAGCACTCGGGGAAATGAAAAGGAAATGCTTGAGGAGTGAAAAGTAATAAAATTTATCGTTGATTAGTTCTATGTCATGGTATTTAAATTAATGAATAGAAAGGTGTGTATCTTGATTCAAGATAATTTATTGAGAATTTTCAAGTGGTTTTGCTTAAATTAATCGATTTGAAATTCATTTTTGATTGACAGAATACTTTGTTAAATAGATAACAGTTGACAATCAGTTGATAATGGGAAAATATCAATGGTTTAATGGTTATATCGAACTAAATCCTGATACCAATATCATTCGGGTTCGTCTGAAAGATGCTAATCTGTATCTAATCGATAAAACATTGCGGCAACTTGCGAATATAGCTAAAAACTAGTGAAAATGAAAAGCCGTCCAAGGTGTATTCCACGAATACCAGCCCTCTACAAAAATCCGACATCGGAAGGCTCCAAGCGGTGTCTGTTGCCAAAAAATTCACGGAGATCCACGACCGCCAGTTAGCTACCATCCTATCAGATACCTCACTGTAAACAAGCAATGAGTTATGGGTACGGTGAAAGCGGCAATGAAGACCATGGCAGAAAAGACGATCAGAAATCAAAATGTTTAAGTAGGATAAACAGGACGAACAGAGAAGAGTATGAAAAAACGGAACGTATGACAAGCATGCTAAGTAGTAAAAACCTTGAAGCCTAATAACATGCGCTGCCGTGGTCACATTGGCAACATAATCTCTGATAAGTGCAGGATTAAGGAAAGATGGGTTTCGTATTTCAAGAAACTCCTTAATCCTCTTTTTTTATGTATTCAGAACATTCCGAAACGTTCTATTTCATAGCCAACATATTCACCGCCAAAACACGTCCAAAGACACGTTTTGGCGGTGTGCCATCATCGGTGGGATGTATCGTTCCTTAATCCTCCTCATAGCTCCAGAAGATTAGAGCCCATCGCTATAGGTATTCCTGGAGAGCTTCCATCGGCTGCACCAACTCTGGGTACCGTTTGTTCCGCTATCTAAGTCCAACTTAGAACAACACGCAACATCGATAAAGCCGTCCACAAAATCATCCAGCAAATCTGGCCACAAGAACATATGCCGAATTGGTAGAGTCAACTAATGACATTTCCTATCCTATGGTGAAAATGTACAGTCTGAAAACTATAGAGGTATATCACTACCATGTACGGCGTACAATGTATTTTCAAACATCTTTTCAAGAAATGATCTTCGATTTTCACCAACTAAAATTGGGGAGTATCAAGGCGGCTTTAGAGCTGGTAGATAGAGGATAGACCAATTGTTTACTGTCAAACAGGTACTTGAAAAATGCTGGGAGGTCAATATTGACGCTAACAGTTGTTGACTTGTTGTTTTTGTTCACTTTAAGCAAGCATTCGAAGGTATTGATCGTTACGTACTGTATCGAATAATGCCTCGCTTTGGTATCCCAGCCAAATAAGTTCGTCTTACCAAAATGATAATTACGTTGACAATCTCCCAAGTCCGTTTCAATAACCAACTCACCGACGCTTTTGACACAACTACCGGGCCAAAGCAGGGAAGATGAGCTGGCGCCTTTGCTATTTAATGTTTCTCTGGAATGTGTAATGAGAAAGCTATCTGTCGATGACATCAACATTTCATCACGGTCACTAAGAACCTGCCAAAGAATATTCTCTGAAACTCGACAGCGGAGCAAAACTAGCAGGGCCACAAATCAATGAGAAGAAAACAAAGCTCACAACGCTCACAAATACCTCAAATGCCCAAAATATCACAATTGGAGAATACAGTATCGAAAATTAGGGCGAATTTGTGTATCTACATGACAAACTAAGGATGCTTCGCCACCTGAAACCCTGTAAAGCTCCAGGTCTTAATCGTATTCCTAATCAAGTATTGAAAAAAGTACCTAAAACAGCAGTAGTTTGTCTGTGTCATCAATTCAATGCAAATGTTAATTTATTCTTTTTACGAGTATGAAGGAAGCATGCAGTAGTATAGCCACATCACAAGGATTTTTTGGTTAAGCTTTAAGCATTTAGGTTGTCACCGGCTTCGTGAAAGCTTTTTGAAAAGCAGATCGTGAGAGATCCTTGATAGAATATTTTGTAAAAGATTGTGAAACGTAACTGGTGAAAAAGTTATCAAATAATACTTTGGTATTTGCAAGACCTGTATTAAACTTGTTTAGCAACAATTTCGAAACTCTTGTTCCTAAAGGTTTAGTTCCAGATGTAGCAGATTTACCACAATACATATCAAAGGTATAACAATAAACTGTGGAACTTGCACCTACCCAATTCTTATAGTTCATGGGCTTACCTCTAATGAATTGCTTCAATGGGTGACGGCCGTAGTATTTTATCATACTTTTATCAATAGAAATATTTTAATGCAAAACTCCCTATTGATTTTATATGTTGAAACAAAACCAGGAGTTGTTTTGTCCTCGTTTTATTAGGGTGAAGCCAAAGAGCTCGGCTTATCCTGCAGTCGTTCCTGTTATTCCAAGCCGTACCTGTCACTTTCGAGAGGATTTCGTCTAGTTCCCTTATTACCGTTGCTAATGGTACTTTAATTGTGTCCTTTTCTAGTGGGATTTAGATCGGCTGATCCAGCTCTCGCTACCTCATTCATTCTTTCGTTTCCCTCTACACCGCTGTGTCCAGGGATCCATGTCAGCTTTACATTTACTTGGGTTGTTGCGGCTTTGAGAGCCTGTCTGCAATCCTGCACCAGTTGTGAAACTACGCGGTTAGAGACAGGCGCCTGCAGTGCCGACTTACTGTCCGAGAGTATTTTTATTCTTCCATTAAGGTTGTTTGTTGCCGCTCCTGTAGCCGCTTTTATTGCAAACACTTCCGACTGGAAAACTGTCGTGTGGCTCTTCAGTTTATAATTTCGGTTGAGTTGCGGGTGATATGGGGAAAAGATTTCGGCGCCACTCCCCTCATGCGTTTTGGGACCATCGGTCTTCCTGTTGAAGTCTTCCACTATTTGGTTAACTGTGAGTACCCAGGCAAGTGGTGATACTATGCCGCCTTGTGGTCTACCTCTGTTGGTCCATTTATTCAAGGTTACGCCGTTTTCTTCGGCTGTAATCTTTCTTTAAGCTAGTAGTTCCGTTTATTCCATATTTCGAATGGCTGCTACTATGCTCTCAGTTTTACATTATTGAAGGCTCCCTCGATATCAATGAAGGCCGCCAAAGTGTAATCTTTGATGGCAAGGTTCCTCCCTTTTCTGCTTAAGACTTTGTGTAGTGCCGTCTCTGTTGAGCGCCCTGGAAGGTATGCATGTTGATTGGGACAAAGCTCCGTTATGTTCACGGTACTTTTTATGTACCCATTCACCAGGCGTTCCAGGGTTTTCAGCATCAAAGACGTTAAGCTGATAGGTCGGTAATCCGTTGCATTGTAGTGGCTGGCTTTTGCCGGCTTCGGTATAAAAACTATTTTAGCTTCTCTCCAGTCCAAAGGAACATAGCCTTTGAATATAGAGGCTCTATATATGTGGTCCAACAGACTAGGTGAGTTACATACTCTTCAGCCGGGCAGGTCCTCGAATGCCTCTGTTGTGATGAGAGTGAAGTCAATAACTTCCGCTTTATTTTATGTTATAAAAGTCGGTGTGTTACCCTTATTAGGTTAGTTGTTATGAAGTAATTGACTAACTGCTCATCTTTTTCGTTGCACTTGGTGCTTCCCTAGAGTTCATGTTGCGCGTTCACATCACATCTAATGATGCCCTGTTTCCCCCGTATATGTTCCGATAAGGTAGCGGAATTCGGTGGTCGGCATCGGAGCGTCAAACGGTAGGTATGCTGAGACCAGCGTTACCTGATCGTCTCTTCTGTCAAACACCGCTGGTGTTAAGTCCATGTTGCTGCAATGCGGTAGAAAAGTTAAATTAACTTCCTTCCGACATATAATGCAACTACGGATTTTATTTACCCCGCTTGCAGCAAAGATTTTAAATTGTTTTGCACTGATTCCAAGTATCTTATCATTCAGCTGATAAGGCTCTTCTATCAACGCTACGTCAGTGCTTCCATCTGCTAGATGCTTAACCATTACAGTGCTAAGGATTTCAAGTGGCAAGCGCGCTCGTCGCTATGTCGACGAATCGCACCGAAATGGTTAAGCAGGTTGGCTTTTGCCGCCCTGCTGTTGGGCAGATACGCATCAGTTTTTCGTTTTTGCTCTAAGGGTACGGTCGCCTTAGCTCTGGCAGTCACCTGGATGTAACCAAAAATCAGTCGTCCGTTTTTGTCTCTTACAGTGCTGACGTCTTCCTTTCGCATGCCCAGTGCGAGGACCATGCCTTTGTTGGTGACTCCTTTCTCCGCGAAGAGATGCCACCTTCCTTTTTCGTACCCTGTGTTCTGCAGTTTAAGCGTCTCGAAGGCTTGCTGCGGTGTCTGCTCCGTTTCAGGTATGAATACCTTGATGGTGCATAACCGCGGTACTTTCTTTATGGGGACGACTCTAACCTCCTCGTTCAGGATGGTGTTTACCTTGGCGACTGCAGTCTTTAAATATTCTAGAGACTTCTCGTCGTTACAGGTCGCAACCAGTGGCCCGCTGTCGGTCTCATTCCTCTGTATGTTGGGATCTTGCACGGTTTGTTGCGTAAGTGCTCGAAGAGGTCCTTCTTCAGGGCGGTTTGCAGCTTCACAAGTTTATCCTCCTGGATCTTACCAGTCTCATTGAAGTAGTCTATCACCACTATCGTTAGTGCATCGGTTGCGGCGTTTCGATAGGATTTCCTCGCTAGAGTTTGGGGTTCGGGGCTTACCCTCCGTTCCTTTTTACCAGTGCCTTGGTTGCTGTCGTCCGATCTCATCCGCTTAGGTCCGATTTTACCCTTCACCTTTGCTTTTGGTGACATAGCTTCCTTGTCAGCAGCATCCAATTTCCTGGGTTTCTCTTGGTTGGCTGCCGCTTTTTGGCTGGTGCCAGGGTTCGTTGGGAAGCTCTTTTCCCCGGTTTTGTTTTGACGCTTCAGTTTCCTTTGCGCCTTTATTATTAGCGTTCTGGCTGATGTTCTCGTCTTCCCAGTGGGTGCCGTAGCTGCCATTGCGCTTGTTTTGTTGCAGTCACTCGTCAAATG
Organism: Stratiomys singularior; assembly: GCA_954870665.1. Lineage (NCBI taxonomy): Eukaryota > Metazoa > Arthropoda > Insecta > Diptera > Stratiomyidae > Stratiomys > Stratiomys singularior. The sequence continues at coordinate 35,936,554 of OX940879.1, forward strand.
CACGCCCTCACGTTCCCTCAGCGTACATTTCTGGCCCAATAGCTTTGGGCAACTGGTGTTTGGTGCCATCACGCCATTTGCCCGGTCCCCGGAGATTTCTTCCCCTCATATGCCGGATGCTAAGAGTACTTCTTCGCGTTGTACTTCTTCCATGTTTTTTTTTTTGGGTACCTCTTCGCTTCACTTTTCGCCCTTTGCCTATCTGCTGGGTTGGATCCGAAGGTTTGCTGCAGTGTAGTCGTTGGGTTCATTGGAGTTAGTAGGCCCCCTCGCCACGTCAAGGCGGGTAACTCTGAAGGGTCCCCACACCATAAATCACTCCTCTAGCATAAGAACAGACTTTCAACTTCAAACTGAGTGAATTTGCTTTTCAATGATGTCAATATTTTTATGAGCTAACCTAAATTATAAACTGTTGCCAAACTGGCACAGTGGTTAAGAATGGGATAAACATCCTTGCAAATATATCTCTTGTATAATATATACCTATAAAAACACCCTTTGTCAACAATATCGTTCACGGGATCTCTTCTTACGCAGGTGTGGAGCCTTCGGAAAATGTATAAAGATAAAGACTGTGAAATGAAAAAATGTTTATGAAGAACAAAATGTGTTGCTATAAAAGAGTGTAATTAATTCATGGCGTTGTAGATACATCTGATCGTATGAAAGTATACTCTCCTCACTCCACATCAAGTCGAAGTTCGAAAAAAGAAATGTTAAGGACGAAGCAGAAACATTCGGAAATAGAAGGGTAACTCGAAAATCGACTAGAACCAGAGATTCTTACCGCATTCGGGCGCAGCATGAAAACTACACGTAAGAATGCCTTTTCAATTAAATTAAATACACCTAGATTAATTAATTTCTCCTCAAAACAACTTAAAAATGTCTCTTCTAATATTTAAGGCATTTCTAAGAGTCAAAACCTAGCACACTGATAAAAATTGGTGGTCAAGGCGAAAGACGAGTAGTTTTCAGTTCAAATAAGTGGCCAACATCATCTAAAAAAAAAATCCAAAAGATAAGCCAATTTCAGCCAAACCTGAAATTCGACAGGACGGTATAAGTTCTTACCCTAACAAAAAGGAAGTGAAAAATCCTGCAAGTTCTCACGATAAAAATTGTGTAAGACAAACTCGTTACAATTGTGCAAAATATGAAGCGCCTTTATGTCCAGAATGCATGAGATCATTTCATTTACGAATTACCACTAACGTGCATTGGCCAGAAATTTCGACGTTATTTAATCTTGAGACATGCAATTTTTCTCGCCATTATTTTGGTTTTTGAATTCAATTAATATGAATTGAATAATCTGAAAAGAAAACAAAAAATTCATTTTTTCGCCATAAAAAATCGTTCTGAACAAGTTAAAGTGTTTTCGGAAGGAGCTGAAGCCAAGCTATATTTTCCACTATAAGGATATTCAGTTTGAATGTACTTCCTATCTAGTTTCCGTCTGACTCTTTTCCTGGCATTTTCTTACGACACCGCGCGAAACACATGTTCGGATCGCAATTAAAACGAGATACTAAAATTCAAATCGCAATACAGCAGGCAAATGTTCAACACTTCATTAAAATTGTTTTTCATCTAACATATTAAATGAATTTTATGAACAATTAAAAGTATCTAAAAGAAGAAATATGGAAAAGATAAATTCGTGTTCAACACCTGGCACCAACGTAGAGCGCCAAACATTTCAGATAATTTGCCATAAAATAAAAATTCCACTCAAATCTTTTGCAACATTTATTATAATTTACATAAAAGCTTTCCACAAGATGTTTCCGCTCTCCACCCTGGCATCCTCGGTCGCTTACGTTGAACTCCTTATCCATGCCAGCAAGGAGGAATAGCAGACGTTCGGCGTTTTATCACACTCAGGTGTTTATCAACAGCCAATTTGTCTGCTATCGAAAACATTTCGTTTTGTTTGTTGCGTTGCAGCAGTGCCCATTGGATCACATCCGTCCGTCCATTAGTTTGTTCGTTCATCCATTTGTCTGACTGTTGGTTTGTTAGTTTGTTGTAAACGCAAAATTTACCTTTGCGTGGTTTCTGGTCGCTGTTGTTTTTATCTTTCTGCCGCTGAGCGTTCGCCACGGGATGTTTGCTTGTTCGGAAATTTATTTATCCACCTGGCTATGTCCAATTAGTAAGAATATAAGTATGTGTACAGTAGAGGGAGAAAGTATTCCGACATTTTTGATTTGCTTTGTTTTCAAGGGAGGAGGAGAGGACACTATCCAGATAAAGGAATCCATAAAGTATCGAATGAGTAGTTGTTTGCTTCCCAATTAAAAGAAAAACATCGTAAAATTTAATGGTCGGACTAACAACACACGGGTAATCCGCCGGTCAAAGACTTTCTCGCATCACTTTTAAATGCATATTTTCTCCAATCCAAAATTTATCACCGTGTCAGAAGATAAATTGGTTTGTTTATTATACTACAGGTTCGAGTGGCTACAAACATTTGCCCGAATTCAAATTCTCATACTTTCCCGAGATATGTGCAGGCACAAGCGGCTTATGACCTTCCCTCTTCCTGCTCCTTTTCATTCGCCAAGCAAAGCCTCATCTTAGCCACTCCTCACGGGTAACGATCTATCTATCATTCAAGATCACGTCGCTCAAAGATGTTTCTTATCGATAAAAAACAAACAGATAGGCCGTCGAGAATTCCCATTTCTTCGTCTATTCCTTTTCGTCGGGCTCCGGTGAAAAAAAGAAATTTATTTTCTGATCGACAAACGTGTTTATATTTCCACACAGGAAAATTTATCGATTGCCGGTGATTATTCAAGTTATCCGAAGAGCATAAATTAAAGAAAGAACTCAGTCAATGACATGCTGTTTGTTGATCTAACGTAATCTTAAAATACCCGAAAAAATGCCCATTCCACCCTACTCCGGCAGTAGATTGTGGGTTGGTGTGAGATAAATATATTTACAAAAGCTTAAACTGAACAAAAACCACAAAAATCAAAAATTAAAGAAAAAGTCGGGAAGAAGAATTTCAGCAATGAATAACGCCAAGAGTTTATTTTTTCTAGAGCATACAAGATGGATCAGCTGCATTTGAATATGATGGTGTTTGATTAAGGAAGCAATGTTTGCCGACGAATTGTTTCCTTACTTGGGCTTTTCAGCTATGAATGATAGGTTCGTTAAGTTTACTAGTAGAATGTTTGCTTTCATTAAGTAAATATTAAACAAATAGCGCTGTACGTGCTGTTTGTTAAAATGTGGCGTAATAAATTTTATTTCTTGTAAATATTTATTGAAGTCGATAGGCAATCGGAAATTCGGAATGTCAGCCCTTCAACAAACGCCTAAAAGTTGCAGGCAATGAGGGGCCCATCTACCATCTTACCACTACGAGTGATTGTATTTACAATAATTTCCACGCAACAATAAGCGTCAAACAATGATTTATATTTGCCTTCTTGTTGCTGAGTTCATGAGCATGTCACAAGTTATTTTAGAATGATTTAAAAATATTCGAATAATGAGGTTCCTTCAATTTTTTCCTTAGTTTCATTTGAAGTTTGATTGGCAGTTCCTGGTTGATATTAAATCTATTTTTTTAAAGTCAGATTCCAGCTTTTGACGGAATTTGTCATCTTAGTTTAAAGTATTCAAGTAATTTTTATTGGGTGGTTTTGTTTCTTTGTACAATTATTTTCTTAACCTTTAACTTAATCTACGGGTTTTGCCCAATGGCTGTACCCAAAGCCCAATACGAACATTTTCTTATTTTTTGGTTCCTTAAATTAACTTGGTTTTTAAAATTTCTTTTTAAAATTTCTTACTAATTGAGCAAACAACCTGAGTGTGGCCATTAATATTTATCGTTTCATGTTTTATATTATTATAGTTAGCATTATTTTTATTTTAAATCGCATATATTTTAATACAATATTGTTAGCTACTTATCCTTAAGCATTGCGTGCCTGCATACTTCTATCTTACAATGCTCCTTGTGCGACGTCCAGATTTGTGATGTGGATCCTTGAATACAATCAGCTTGCTTTTCTTAGCGTTAACCCTCATCCCCCAATTTCAATAAAAGAAAGTTAACGATTCCAGGTACCTTTGGCATCTCGTTCTTGCAAAGTGGAGATTGAACTCAGAAGACCTCACCAATAAGTCATCGGCGAAGAGATTCGCCTTGATTCCAAGTTGAAATTCATCTCTGATACCTCGGATGTCAGAGGAAAATATATTGAAGAGAAAAGGACCCAGAATTGAGCCCTGTGGGACCCTCCAACTAATGTTAGAGTGTAATAAAAAAAAGGTAAGCTGGTGGAACAAAGAACTGAAAGAGATCAGAAAAAATACTCAAAGATTATTCACAAATCGAGACACGGATTGAGAGGACTATAAGCGAAATCTGAAAATTTTTAAAACACTTGTAAGAAGAGAGAAAAGGAAATCCTGGAATTTTTTTGCAGCAATATTGAGGGAGGAAACGAGACATCTAGGCTAAACAGGGCTCTGAAAAGAGAACCGCATGTGGACACGATGCTCCAAAAGGAGAACGGATCGTGGACAACAAATAGCATAGAACGTCTCAAGCTCCTACTAAACCAACACTTTCCGGGCTCCACGGATGAGGAGACAGAACAAGTAAACAACGTGACTCCTAACAGTGCGCCCCCCCCCCCCTCCTAATAGAAAAAGTAAGCGAAGAAAAGGTCCTTTGGGCCATTAATACCTTCGAACCTTACAAATCATCAGGAACCGAAAAAGTGTATTCGATCATGCTTATGAAAGCGGATATCACAATAATACGGATTTTGGTGAAAATATATAGAGCCTATATCCAAAGACTATATTCCTTTGGACTGGAGAGAAGCTAAAATAGTTTTTATACCCAAGCCGGCAAAAGCACGCCACTATAAAGCAACGGATTACCGACGTATCAGCTTAAAGTCTTTCATGCTGAAAACCCTGGAGCGCCTGGTGGATGGATACATAAAAAGCACCGTGAACATAACGGAGTTTTGCCCCAACCAACATGCATACGTCTCAGGGCGCTCAACAGAGACGGCACAATAGGATAGGAACCTTGCCATCAAAGATTACGTTTTTGCGGCCTTCATTGTTATCGAGGGAGCCTTCAACAATGTAAAAACAGAGCATAGTAGCAGCCATCCAAAGACATGCAATGGACCCGAATCTTACTAAATGGATGACGGAACTACTAGATAAAAGGAAGATTGCAGCCGAAGAAAATGGCGTAACCTTCAATAAATGGACAAACAGAGGTATACCACAAGGTGGCATAGTATCACCACTTGCCTGGGTACTCACAGTTAACCAAATAGTGGAAGAAGGTGAAATATTTAGGGGTAACCTTGGATAGTAAGCTAACTTGGACCTCCACACATAGGAGCAGACAGACGGAGAGCTACAGCGGCGCTCTTCACAATGAAAAGACTAGTGGGGAAAACCTGAGGAATAAATCTCAAAATTGCCTACTGGATCTACACAACAGTAGTGATGCCAATAACCACCTACAGGGCATTGGTTTGGTGGCAGGCATTACAAAAAAAACCATTTCAACAGAGCTAGAGAAGATCCAGCGAATGGCCTACCTGTGCATCACAGAGGCTATTAGGACTACGCCGATTGCTGCAATGGAGATAATGCTTAATCTCATGCCACTCGACAAATTCATCTTCAGAGAGGCATCACTTGCAAGTATCAGATAAAAGTCCACATATGTTATCTAACCACACTCAAACGGGGCACGTATGCATTTTGGAAAAATTGGAGAGAATGGCCCCGTCAAGTAAAAGGGAGCTGGATAGAATTCAACCAATATTAGACACAAAAATTCCATACAAGATCAATATTCTGACCAGAGAAGCGTGGAAAACGGTGCAATATTTCACATCCGGAAGTGAGATTATGATCTACACCGATGGTTCCAAAACGGATGAGGGAAGCGGCGCCGGAATCTTTTTCCCAGATCACCCGCAACTCAACCGAAATTATAAACTGGAGAGCCACACAACAGTTTTCCAGTGGGAAGTGTTTCAACAAACAACCTTAATGGAAGTATACAAATACTCTCGGACAGTAAGTCGACAATGCTGGCGCTTGCGTCTAATCGCGTAGTTTCACAACTGGTGCAGGATTGTAGGCAGCCTCTCAAAACCTCAGAAACCCGAGTAAATGTAAAACTGACATGCGTCCCTGGACACAGCGGTGTAGAGGGATAAACCGAACTCTATGGCCTCACCCTAATCAAATGAGTACAAAATAACTCCTAGGGAAAAACCGAAATAGCGTTAGAACATTGGTGGCAGTATGAACGGGCCATAATCTTGTAGGTCAACACGCCAAACGAATAGGAATCCAAACGGATGATACCTGCCGAGCTTGCGGCGAGGACAAGGAAAGTACAGAACACTTGCTCCTAGATTGCCCGAGTCTGGCCGACAAACGCCTTACTTGGCTGAGGTGTATTGGCGTAACAGAATTGGAACACCTCGCGACCACAGAACTGGGGGAACTCCTTGGCTTCTGTAGAACGACAGGATGGACCATTTGTAAACAATAGTACTACACATGGGGAGCTAAGGCCCGATTTCTGGCCTATGCTATTTTCCAGCACGTGGACCCCAGTACAATAATAATAATAAAAATGGTAGAGTGTTCAAAGCCAGCTCCACTAGACACCGAAAAGGCACGCTAACGCTAACCAGAAAGCCAAGTTAGATCAGTTTGTAGATAAGGCCGTCGATGCAAAAGGAATCAGAAGTTTTTTCTACGTCAATTTGACATCCTGCGACGACCGTTTTGGCCTGCCAGTTTCGTTTTATACTGGCTTGGAAAACGGCCAATGCATCTATCATTGAATAACCTCTTAGACAAATTGTCTTTTCGGCGCAGTTCTTGCCTCTTCGGAGAACTATAAAGCAACTTTCCCACATTTAATAAGAGAGATATAGGGGGAGTTTCAGCTACGTCTGTGCTACTGGATTGCTTCGAAATAGCAAATATTGTTGTGAATTTCCATTGCTGATGGAAGTAGCAAATGTTTATGTAGTTATTTAGAAGGATTGCGAGAAGAACAACACAGGTCTGGGGAAGTTTTTTTAAGAAAAAATTTGAAATTCCATCAGCCCCAGTCGATTTTTTAGAATTTTGCTCAAGTGCAAGACGCTATTCAGTTATTTTATTAATCAGAGGGAACATACAGGCACCTGGTCTAATGTTTGCTAGGGTCTGTTCGAATCTCTCATTGGCAAAGTCAGATGTTCTTCTCGAAATCATTATATTAAGGGACATTACATGAAGGTGTACCCACGAATATTCCCAGTAAACCATATTTACGTTGCGATGGTATATCCTTTAAAGCAATATCCTAAGGCTGCTACGTCTGGGATGAAGCATGAGAATGTCTTCTTGTAAATCTCTATAAAGGTAATTTCTGGAGGAATTTTTTATGGATATCTTTGAGATGACCGTACTAAGGGTTGAATTCAATCAAACGAAGCACCCTTAGATCTCGATGGTTGACAGATTTCTCGATCTGTGATCTGATCTGAGCCTTTCACTCAGGCCAGCATCAATAGCTGCCCAATCGAAACGCTTTTATGGGATAAACAGCAGCAAGTCTGCTACCTCCAGCTTTACACCCTTTCTAACTCTTAAAGCGAGCTGTATCAAAAAATAGTCAGACTCAGCGTCAAGAACTCTATATTCATAATTCCTCCAGCTGTGGGAGATACTAACCAGGTTAGCAGACACAATAAGAAAATCGATCGTTAAAGAGCCTCTTCGGAAAGTAGGCTCCTTCGGCGCAATCAAAACCGAGATTGCTTGCACCCAGTGACCGAAGTGATCATCCTAACGAAGAAGAGAATCCCCAGAGTACGGCCTATCAGTATAGGGGACGAGCTGGTCGAATCGAAATCAGCAGTAAAGTACCTGAGCGTCCTGATAGACTCGAAGATGAATTTCTCCCAACAAATCAGGGCAGTAGCTGACAAAGTTGCAGCGCATGTGACGGCACTCACCCGATTAATGGCCAACATAAGGGGGGGGCCACCACATCAAGGAGACGACTCTGAATGAGCGTTGTGCAGTCGCTTCTACTCTACGGATCAGAACTGTGGGGCGACGCTCTCAGCAAGGAGTTACACCGGAAGCGGTTGGCATAGGTGCACAGACAAGGAGCATTGCGAATCGCATGGAGCATACCGAACGGTCTCCGGGGCGGCAGTGCTGGTAATCGCAGGGGTGATACCCATCACCCTCCTTGAGAGAGAGCGCAGAAGTATTTACCTGCGCAGAGGCGAAGATCGAAGAGAAGAGATCACCAGGGAAGAGAGACATCGCTCTCTCAGCGATTGGCAACAGTCCTGGGAGCAAGAAACAACGGGAAGGTGGACTGCACGTCTGATCCCTGACCTGAGGCCGTGGTTCAGTCGAGTGCTTGGTGAGACCGATTTCTACTTGACCCAGCTCTTAAGCGGGCACGGTTGTTTTCGGTCCTACCTGTACAAAATTGACAGAGCACGGTCTCCTAACTGTGTGTTTTGTGCAGGAGAATTGGATGACGCCTGTCACACATTCTTCTACTGTAAAAGATGGAGCCAGCAGCGAGGGGTCCTGCTCAGCGAAATCGGAGAGTTCTGTCCGGAAACGATGGTCGGAGTAATGCTGGAAACAGTTGACAATTGGAATCGCGTGGCGCAATATGCTCGGGCAGTACTTACATTAAAAAAAGCTTTATTGGAGCGCTTGGAGGCATCGGGGATGGATGGATCTCTTTTGTAGCACTTCCTTCCTCTCCCGTCCTTCCCGTTAGTGAAGAGATTCCCATAATCCGAAGGCGCCTCTAGGCGTAGGAACACGAGGCCTAGCCCGAAGTAATGTGTCAATGGATCCAGGCTAGGTTCTCAGGTTGCCGGGGAAGGTGTTTAGTGGGTAGTCCAAAAGCATTTTGCGTCTTGGAGTCCCACACTCAGGGCATAAACAGCCTTCACCTCCCTACCACAAAAAAAAACGTATGCAGTGAAACGGACGTGGAAGATGAGGATTTGTAGAACCATCATTGAATAACGCGCCATCCACGCCTCAACAAGGTTTAGAACATGTAACCAGTAAAAGAAAATGGTTGAAGGATTTCCTAAAAAATTTCCTTGATATTGGCTAAGAATCCTTCCACTTCTTCATACAAGGAAACTGACAAAGAAGAATAGAATTTAAAGTGGACAAAGTGTAATCGATTGGCGGAGTATCAATACAACTGGAATCGAAATGTTTAGACAAACGATGTCTAAACAATGATTTGGCCTAAACAAAGATTGGTCAACAGTTTGAGATTTTTTGATGCATAAACTCCAAGAGCAAGAGCTGGTATAGATCGCTTAGTACCAATTCGAGATACTTTTGACATGTTCGTGGAAAACCTGCCAGGATGCCTATACATCGTCTGAATATTTGATGGCTGAGCAAAAACTAGTATGTTTTCGATGGAAATGCTGTTTTTGTCAATATATTCCTTCCAAACTGGCAAAATTTGGGTTAAAAATTTATGCTCTCGCAGATGCCAAAACGGTTTTTACGTTTTATTTGGAAATTTAATGTGGGAAACTGCCTGACAATAGCCCATATGCAGTTAGTAATAAGCCGTTTGATGTAGTAGTTCGCTTGGTGAGATTTTTATCAGGATATGAAAGGAAAATCACCATGGATAACTTCTTCATGAGCTACGAAGTTGCTGAAAACTTGCTTCAGAGACGCAATTTCACTGCTGTGGGTGCAACAAGATCGAACAAAACGTGCCTTCCACCTCAATCCAAGGCTGAATGTCAAGAAAAATCTTCTCTTTTAAGATTTCAAAGAGACATTAGCATTGTTTCTTACGTACCAAAGCCACGAAAGTGCGTAAATATAATGACTTCCTTACGTCACAATAACGAGGTAAATCCAGAAAGCGGTGACCAATGAAAATTATGGCCTATTATGGCATTTTATAACTCGACAAAATGCGGCGTTGATGTCGTCGATAAATTGGCTCGAACGTACTATGTTTTCCGCAACATTAAACGCTGGCCTTTAACGGTGTTTTGCTCGATGTTAAACGATGCTGGTATAAACGCCTTCATCGTGTTTCAAACAAACAACGGGATTGAGAAGAATAAGAACAATCTTAGCAGGGAACTTATCAAGCGATTGGGACTATCATTGTTTGAAGACCATATCAGGAAAAGGAAGACATGCTACATATGCCACGAAATATAAGAAGACGCTTGCATGAAATTTTGATTGAAGAAGTCCCAGAACCAGCACCAATAGAAGACCGCAAAGATGTTCATTCTGTCGGAGGAAAAAAGACAGGAAGACTGTCAAGTGGCTGCGAACTGGCTGCGTCAGCTTTAATGCTCCTATATGTAAAGGACATGCGAACTGTTTTGCCAAAAATGTATTCATTGAAAGAGCGAGTTGTTTTAGTTTTATTGGCGTTAAGATCTGGTTGTACATTTTTCAACCAAGCGAAATATGCGTAAGTTTATATACAGAAATGAAAATACATAAAAAAATATATTTCCTTTTTCCGAGGCAAGAACATCAAGTTGACTTTTTGCAAGAGTTATGAAAGTTTTGTGTATTTTTTTCAATTAATGTTCCTCGCTTCATTAATTACATATTTTTCGAGTTTTTTCATTAGTTTATAAATACAGAAAACAAAAAAAAACTATTGTTGAGTACGTTCTATTGAATAAATGCGCAGAATAGAAACAATATTTTATGGGGTAAATCTAACCTCATGTTGTATGGATGAGCAGTTTCTTTCACGTTGGTTGCCGAAGGTTAAAATAAATGGAGGGCATGGAATTAAAATTACGTAGCCATTGTGTCTGAATAAAATAAAATTTATAGTTTTACTTAAGTTCTTCGATCATACGCGTTTTCCAAAAGTGAATTACCTTCATGAATTTTCCAATTTTAATCGCATGTTATTGAATTTTTCTATTCAAGTGTTGAATAAAATAAACAACGATAAATTTTCTCATCGGATTTATTCTAATCGTTTAATGTGGAGTTTTTCCACAACACCAACACTTAATGCCATCATTAATATTCTGTAAACGATGTGTTTATAGACATTAATGAGTATTTTTATATTCCAACGTAATAATCAGGCTTTAGTTAGCCAGAGATTAACAGCGCGTATGTATCAATGATGTGAAATGATTTGGTTCGAGTAAATACTAATTTGTTTTCATAAAAGAATCAGAATTCATAATATTCACATCCTTGTTGTAGATTACATGCGGAGAATTCAAAAATAATCGGAACGTCGATCAATTCATTTTGTACATGTACCCAGTGATGCTTCATCGGCTCATTTTATGCGCAGTTTGAAAAAGGAAGATGCATGTATTCAGATACAATCGTGTATTATTGTGTCATTATTAACAAGCAAAAGGATTTCAGGTACATGCACAGCACACAAGGAATATTAATGACAAATCATTTATCTGCTTCCAATCATTCCCAAGTGATCTTCCATATCGAATCAGATAGGCTTTGAATAAACATTGGCTTAACAAATTACTTTTCGAATTTTCGATTACATCTCACAAAAGACCCTTTCGATCAGGCTCGCCATTGAACGTGAATCCAAATCAAAATACTCCAATCCTAGTAATAAGAGTCTGCAATGGTATGAACCTGCATCTCAGTCGATTTGCGAAAAACTCAAATTCATCGTCACTCATTCAAATCTTTGCAGCATCAATTTGCAAGATAAATGTACTTGATCACGAACCGACCAGCAAAAGAACAAGAAGAAGAAAAAAGGCTTACTATGATCTCTAAGGAATCTAGCAGGTCATTTACAATCAGATCATTAAACCCCCGTCTCGAGTTCATGTGGTACATGCCATTACCGAGATTGAAAAATTCTTTTTCTCTTACCAGCGACGGTACTAAGAAAAAGATAGGCCAAATGCATGAAAAAAGAACGGTCAATCGACAAGAGTGGAATAAAGGAATATGGGAGAATCCTATTAAAAAACTGATTCGTCTTGACGAGTGTACAGAATCATTTTTCAAGATGATTACAAACGAACTGGGCGTAACTTGTTGATGCCCACAGCCACGTTGTTGTTATTCCTTCAGATATCGCAAGAGGAGAGACTTTCCAGTTAGCGAAGCCAACAAACTAGTTGGCCAAGAAGCTGAGATTCGATTCCTTGAGATAAATCTTCTTGGCGCGCATGTTGAGGCACAAGACTTGGAATTCTTATAACACGTGGTCGACTCACATGGAAGATGAGATGTTGTTATGTTAATCATGGTGTGAGTACTTATGATCAGAGACAGTCTATGCAATGATAATGTGTTGAAATTTTTCAATTAAGGTACTGTTGCCTCAAACAAGACACAATTTCAATATTTTTTAATCGTATTTTATATATCAGATAAGGTAATCAAAATGTCTGTATAGTGTTAAGCAACTCTTGTAGAGTACAGAAAAAGTTTTTTTTTTATTTTCCCAACCATGCGCACCTTATGGAGGGCGCCAAAATGGAGCCCTCAACAAAAAAACTGCTCCATGGCGCCCTGTTTATTTCTGGAACAGCGAGGGGGAAACAAAAAATTCAAAATGCGCTTTAAAAAGGAAGCTGTTTTAAATAAGAATATTTGTAAAAATTCAAAAAAAAAAAATGGCGAAAAAATTGGCCTGTTTTTCGAAAAGTTTTTTGATGTTAAGTTTTTTTTCTTTTCACTTTTTTTATTTTTTGAAAGTATGGTCGATTCTTGCAGAGAAAGCTTAAACAAATTAAATGCTTCAAGATTAATTTAAATCGAACGAATAAGTTCGGAGATTAACTGTCCGCCAGTTGGAAAGTTTGTTTTCGAGAACAACCGCGTTTTAAGTTAACTTAGTATATCTCTTTTGAAAAAATCAATTTATTTGGCTTTTTTAGTTAATTTGCAATGCCTGGATCATTTAAGAGTAAATCTTCATCCTCAAATTCATGCTGTTCTTGAAATTGGTCCTTTGTTTTTAATCCGAACAACCTTCCTTTGGCTTTTTCAGTCAGCGAAATTCTTTCTTCGTCTTTTTTCAATGCGTAATAGCAAGAGCAGTTTCATATTGTCCTACGCCCGTCATTGAAAATTATCAATGTGGACAGTCATTTCAATCAATTATAATAAATATTAAGCTATTACTATTCAATATATTAAAAAAATTAAAAAAAAAACGTTGAGGTAAGTTTCTCCTAAATTTCGCAACCCTCAAGTGGAACTGGGCGTAGAAAATTAAAATAACTCATATTTATTATGCTAAGCAGATGATAGCAGACATTATTTTCAATTATACTTTGGCAAAGGATAGCATTATTACGTCAGTATCAGCATTAGCATTAAAACTATCGGCGGTCATGGAAAGGGGACAAAAAATAAAAGAAAACTTTAATTTCAAATAATTGTGCTTGATTTTAGCTAACTAGGACTAGAGGGAAATCGTTCCATCTGATTTGAGAGACGTCTCGCAACTGAACAACTTATCCTAAGTAGAAATAATATCAAGCCATAAAATCCTAGACCCATCTTCTAAAGGTTTACATAAATTAACAGAGCGAGCGTAAAAAATTCTTAACAAATAAACAAAGGTGTAAAATTTATAACAAAAGAAATAGTACTCTTTATCATCCTAGTTTTTATTATAGACTAGATTCAGAATCTTTTCCTTGTAAATATTGTATGTTCGAAACCAGGTGTTGATTTTAAACAGACATCTAAATGTACATATCATATTCGAAAAATCTAACAACCCTAGAATAAATATTGATGGATTCACTTTTGTATGAAAAATTCAACAGTATCCCAACCTAAAACACTCTAATTCTTTCAGCCAAACTTCTGAATTAATAATAAAATAATTCTTTTCTCTTGTAATGTTTGTACAAATAAAAAGGGTTCAAATAACTTAAAATTACGATTATAAAAAATGATAAGCTTAAGGATTTTGAGAAACAACGAGGTTGGTTACGGGGGCGATCCGATAAGTACTTAGCTTCATTGGCAGATGGTGCCACTATCGCAAGAGGAATACATTATAGTGTAGTACCTTTCTTTAGTCGGCTACTGACGTTTGTCTTCGGCTTCTGACGGCTGAGTCATCAGACTTGTAGTTCTGTTTTGAGAGCGTGTGAAAGCAAGCGTGTCCGTTGACTTAAAAAAAATTGAAAAAGGAGCAATGTCGGTCAGTGATTCGATTCTTGTTTTTGGAAGGGAATTCGCACAGTGAAATCAAAGAGCGCTTGCATGCAGTGTATGAGAACGCATCTCCGTCTATGGCAATCTTCAAGACGCTCTCTTTTTGGCAGAACGCCGCTTGAAGGTGCGCGAAATAACTGAGATGAAAGACATCGCAAAAGACCGCGTTGCGCATGTCTTTCATGAAATTTTGGGTATGAGAAAGCTGTCGGCAAGATGGATGTCGCATTTGCTCACTCCGGATAAAAAGCGCAACCGTGTGACTTCTTCAAAGCAGTGTTTTGCATAGTTTAAGCGCAAGTCGAAGTAGTTTTTGCGTCGTTACGTGACCGTCAACGAAACATGGGTCTACTGGAACACACCAGAGACCAAGGAACAGCTGAAACAGTGGACTTCAGCCGGTGAACCTGCTCCGAAGAAGACGAAGACTGTCCTATCGGTCGGAAAGGTGATGAACACCGTTTTCTGGGATTACCTGGGATACCTGGAGAAGAGCGAAACGGTCATAGGGATGTATTATGTCGAATTAGTGGGCCGATTTGACGCCGAATTAAAAAAACTAACGGCCCGTTTTGGCGCAGAAGAATGTACTCTTCCACAACGACAATGCACCGGCTCACACCTCTGCACTCGCCACGGCTAAATTGATCAAATTGGGCTACGAACTGCTGCCCCATCAACCGCATTTTCCAGTCACTCGCCGGGCAGAAGTTTCACTCGAATGAGGAAGTAATCGCCTATTCCGAAAGCCTGCTTTCTCGAGGCTTTCTTCAGATATGTTAAAGAAGGTGGAGCATTGCTGTGTCAAGTGTATCGAACTTAAAGGAGATTATTTAAATAAATTCCATTTTTACCATAATTTTTTCATTTGTAGACCGGGTTCGTATGGTAATTCTTCAAATTTACAGATTTATGCTTTACTTTGCGCAAGCAAATGGCAACTTTACAATTGTTGCATCGCCAAACTGTCCAAACTGGAGTATGTTTTGTACTACATTTGTAGCACCTTCTAGATGTGTCCCGTTTTGGTTGATGGTGGCTACTTTTTAAGCTGATATTTGCAGAAACTGACAGCTTGTGCAGTTTGATTATTACTAGTGTTCGAGACCGTCGGTTACTGGCGGGCCATTAAGATTCAGACATGTTGACATATGCTGTAGCTTAAAGTACTTGGTACACGGAGCCACGAAAACTGGCGTCAAAACGAGACGATCTAAATCCGGCCAAGAAGTGGACTGAAATTCCCTATTAGTGAAGAGGCATTTACAGCTGAGAAAATGAAAAAAATCGATACCACCATTTTTGAGAATTTTTGTCAATTTCATAACAACGTTTCATTTGTTCGAGTTTGCTAAATAATTTCACATGCGCGTTGTAATCCTTCCTTCTGGACACAAAATTGCAACATTTTCTCCAACAGTGAACATCTGTTTAGGGTCATGAAAGTAGATATGTAACTATCATTTAAAGCTGACCATTGATTTAAATCATCTTTAAAGCTTGGTAACTTTTTGTTACCCATTATCAAATTTAGTGCGATCTATTTCCTTGAGGGTAGTATGACCAAAGGTTGAAAATTTGTTTGAAAAGTTATAATGTTTTGCAAATCTTCTGACCAAAACCTGCGGTAAAGTAGAGGAGGAGTAATATTTTCCACGTCGAGTAAATTATCGAGTAAAATCAAATCTTCTTTCAACTTTCTTGGTAAGTCCAGTCTGTAGTTTTTCTTCCATCGTGGCATGCTCATTTCGAAAAAGATAGGACTCTGTGCACGTACTAAAGCAAAACTGTACAAAGGCAAGTCAGCTTCCGAATCTAATTTGTCACATGTGGTTAGTGTGCCTTCCTTTATCTCGTCTTCGCTGAGCAACCTAATTGTTGTAACTTTAGGAGGGAAACTGCCTTTTGAACGAGGAAACGGCACAAAAAAAAACTGACTAATTTAGATGTCACGACACAATTAATTTTTTCAAATTTTTCACTCAGTGTCGACAAAATACGGGAGGGTACTAAGCTTTTTGTTGTTAACAATCCCCCATTTACTTTTTTTAATCAATTATTTTTACGCTACAAAAAGACTAACTACGAACTTTTGAGTTCAAAAATAAAGCCACATCAGCAACAACTGAAGCCAATCTTAGATGACACTTAATGCAGCACAAAGTGAAACTTAGGATACGTCATCCATTGTTTGTTAAATAGCGTGTACTTCAATTTAACAAATGCAAATTGGGGGGTTAGTGTTACTGACCACTCAACCTGAAAGAGTTAAGAAAATAGTTGGAAAATAAATTTTTCATTTAAGAGCATTGAGGGTAAAACAGTAACTATTGAATGCCAATAACATGCGCAGCTAAAATTGAAAACTTCTGAAACTGTGTAAGTCTCAATTGGAAAATAAAGTAATAAAACTTCTTTTGAACTTCCAATCATGATCCATCGAAAGGTGCAGAAACGAGGCAAAAAATGAAGCTCCAGTCATCAAACAGTCAAATGTTTACATTTATAGAACACCATTGCTTCTAGTTGCTTCTAGTAGTTCTGCATCGATTGTATCCTTTTTGTCTAATTACGGTGCTTTCTGGCTTTCATGTAACAAAGTATGGATTCCGACCTCTTTTCTCGGTCTATTTGTCTCCCTATTTGACGTTTTCGAACTATTTACTCATCAATTCTTTTTTTTCACAAATATCCGAAAATATTTTCCTGTTTTTTTAGGAGAAATTTTGGCGCCAAAATTTGCTTCCTCACAAAATGAACTTGTGCGAGCTTACGATTTTTTTTAACTTATAGTCGAATTCGCTATGGTCCCCATCTATCTTCAGGGCCCGCTTCGTAAAAAGGTTGTCAGTGATGTCACCACTGTCATTGATATCAGCAAACCCTTGGTTTCGAGCTCGTTCTTCTCGGAAATTAGAAGTTTCTTCCGTTGATAACGTTGGTAAGAGGATTTCTTGCCCCAGTTAGTAACCAAGTTTATCGCTGAACGGTTCGCCTCCATATGTTTTCAGTGGCCACGGGAGAGCGGTTTTCCTGGTCTACTTTCAGACAATGCTCGAACTTTTCGTTCTTAATTCAGCTGTTAGTGCCAACGGCCGACAACATCTTTGTATATCCTCCACATTAAGTTCTTCGACATGTTCCATTTTTCAACAGTGTTCTAAGGACCCCAAATTTTCTGTATATGACGCTGCAGCTGTACCCAAATCGATGGTTTCGTTGAATCGCAATACGTTTTTGAAATCGTTGCCAAAAAAATGTCAACTCATTTTATTTCATACATTAAAGGTTCACAAAGTTTTTATTTCGTGTTTTTGTTTAATATCCTGTTTACACTCTTTAGGGCTATTTAGCTATATCAAAATTTGAAGTAGATGTCAAAACTTTTGAAGATTGTTTATTACCGATTAATTTGTTTTTCTTTTAATGTTTTAATCAAACATTTGTGACCGTTGATTACAGGGTCACAAATCTGTAATTTAAAAGGCCTGTAATTTAAAATTCGATCCTGACATGACTTCCCTAGTCCAGCTTAAAAGACCAGCCACCATATACAAGGCATTTCATAGTAATCCTTGAAACAAGCTGAAGACAGCTAGCAGAAGTGGAACGCGTTCTCACTCAGCAACCGAAAAAGACCCAATAAATCTGGAAAACATATTTGATAGTTTTTGAAATTATTATTAATTTAAGACTTAAGTTCTAAATTAAAAACAATAAATAACAAATTCTAAAAATTTTCCATTGTATTTTTTCAGGTATGTATAATTAAATCCTTTGATTACAACGAGTCTGAGTTTGTATGATTGTGGAGTATTAAAGTAAGTGTTAAATATTACTGAATAAATAGGATTATAAGCGTTAGTTAAAATTATAAACGTTAAAATCAAGAAGGGTGTTCACTGATAGTCGCTTAAAACGGGAACAATCCAATGCATATTTTCTGAATACGAATTGTTTGGTTTGTTGTCTTGCATTAACTTACCTAAATTTAATAAACTGCTGTCAATTTTCCGCCCTGAATAAGCCCTATGATAAGCATTATGATGAGTTTTTCAATACCTATCGTAATTTATTTTTCAACTTAAAATTAATGCTATTCCAATGAAACATTGTATCTCTCTCTCTTTTTTCAAAAAAACTTATTGGTAACCCGATTATCTTATTAAAATAACAAAAATGACGTCTGACGATACAGAATAATTACGAACCATTCCGCTGATTTTCTGCAAAACGTTGCAATTTTGAATTTCAAAATAACTCTGATAAAATTCTTGAACTTTCAATGTTAACATTAATGTATTGAACTTTCTAACTATGATAATGTGAAACACCTTATGTGCTTTCCGTTAGCTAGTTTTTTAAACTTATAAGTTTTATAAATAATTAAATCAATTTTGCCTATTTAAAGTGAACACATGTAATAAACTTAACTGCTGCTTGATGATTTTTTTATTACTCATACATATAAATATTTGAACTGTACCCGTTATCATGCTCCGCTCTGAGCAAATTCTCTCCTCCGCTTTTTAACTTGATACCATAGCGTAAGAACAAACAGCGATAACACTCCGACCATCGAGCAATCTAACGGATTTTGCAGAATTGTATGAGTGTTAGTAAAAATATTAATTTTTTGCTCAAAATAGAGAAAAATAAACATTTTTACGAACACCAATGCAATTCTCCAGAATTTTTCAAATACCGTTAGATCGGTCGTTTGTTCGGAGTGTGAGCGCTGTTTGTGTTTACGCTATGTCGATACTATCTTCCATTGAGTATTCCCTCAACTTCGAGCACATTTCAATGCTACGTATCATGTGACAGCCGTCATGCATCTTATGGTCAGTTTGGTTAGTTTTATAGTTAAAGGGTCATTTTAGTTTTATGGTTAGTTTGATTTCTGTTATGATTTATTTATCATAAATAGGTAGATCCCTGAGCAGCACCTGCAAATCGTGAAGATTTATTTCGAAAAAAAAATGGTTTTGTTCGTGGCAATCATCACGCACTTCTTCAATTTTTTAGCTGACGTAATCGTCCATCAAAACAATTAATTCGATTAACTGTTGATCGTTTCCGCACCACATTTACTATTAATTATAATACGGATCCATCCACATGTCGTACAGTGCGAATTCTGAAACCATATCAGCTGTAGACTGTTGTATCGATGTAGACCCAAGTGAGTAGATCGTACGCGACAACTAAACTTGTGACAATCTACATTATAGAAGATCTTAAGGAAGGATCTTGGTTTAGGGGTTATAAAATTCAACTGAACAAATTGCTGCAGAACACGAATTTCAAAAGAAAATTATGATTAGCGTTGAGACTCGTATCTGGTTGGATCGCTACATCAATACGTACAAAATTGCCGCGTTTAGAGTGATTGTCTTACCACCGTAACATCAAGAGAAAGTCACTGTTGGTGTGCTTTACTGGCCGGTGAGATCATAGGTTCATATGTCTTCTAAAAAGTTGTTTGGAATAACATCACAGTCAATGGCGACGGGTATAAAGCCATGAATAATGAGTTTCGCCTTCCGGAATGGACTACCCATAATCCAGGAGACACTGGTTTCAATAGGGTTGCGCGATATGCCGTACAGATGACACTGACAGATAGAGGTATTTGATGAGGGCATACATTCTCCTTTTAGACCTTTGAACTGTCTTGCAAGGTCTTGCGATTGACCATCACTGGACTATTACTTGTGCGGAGACATCTAATTGCTCGTATATGCTGACAGCCTGAAACGCTTGACCAGTTGGAATACAACATTTGTTGCGTTATTGGTGAGAAACGGACCCAAATGTTGGTTAGCGTGGTCAGAAATTTGATCCTGGTTAGGACTTCCTCCGCGCCAGTTGTGACGCACTCATGCCTGTACTTATACTCAAATAAGAATGAGAGAGATAGGAAAGAATTATCTTTCCAATAAAACTAAGTTGATGGGAATCAAAAAATGTATCCATATTGTATTGTATTTCATTTCGAAGTTCTATACCCCTAAAATCACCCTATACATATCGTGTCCTGAAATCCCTCGTACTGCATATTATTTTCGCGTCTTCTGTTTGGATTCTGTGATTCTCCGCTGTGATTCTCTGATTTTTCAATTATTTCTATCAGCTGCTAAACACAATTCAGCCGTTTTAATTCTTTTTTAAGTTTTTTCGTTATGTCGTTGTATCCCATTGGTATTTCGCGTTCTGTTTCCTCTTGACCGATTGATTTATTTTTGTATTTTCTTACCCGTTGACGTCAACTAGCCTCGTGTTATAGTTTCGCTTTTAATCAATGTCTTCCTCGATAAGGAGCAGCAAAGGATGTTGCCTGTGAGCTAAGTGGTTGAACCCTACCATGTTGTGTGGATTGCTGTAATTTCATGTGTTACGTATGACCTGCACTGTGTCCATCGGCGTATGGTTTATTCCCATCTAACTGATGTCTTCCCGAATGTTTAATATGTTCAAACATTATATATCGTCTTTTTCACCTCGTATGTGTGATTTGTATCTTCTTGTGTGCTGCGTTGAAGTCTTGAAATTTTGGGTATATTTCGTCCTTTTAGATAACCGAAAAGCTGAAGAAGTCGCTGAACCAACGGTGCTTAATATCGCCAAAATAGTCCTCATAGTCCTTCTTTCCTGAAGTGCGAAGCTGTGTCTATTAACGTACGTGGGAGAGAAAAAGATGCTGCCACTCGAAAGAACAATGATTCTAAAGAAGTTTAGAGTTCGCTAAACTGCTTGATAGCGTATCTGATCAGTAACTTACTAGAATTGAATCAGTTAACTTCCTATTTTCCAGAGAACTTCAGATGGCACATTACGTCCGCTGCAAAAATGCATTCTTGACCGCTTGCTGCGACATAAGTCAATCAGTAATCTTCCTCCATTCGATCTGTCCTTGAAGGAGAGATATCCCTTACCATATTGCTGAGGCAAACCGAACGATGACGGTTGAAAATCGTTTCCGGAAAATAAAAAAAATGCCACGAAAAAGGAAAGGTCTTGCTTTTATTTTTCAGAGTCATCAAAGGTGAAATTATTTATTATAATCATTAGTAACATCATTTAAAATAATAAATCTAAAATATAAATAATAAATTAATGAAAATTAAGGAAATGGCTCACGCGTCCACAGCAAATCCACATTTCTTATCATAATTCGCCTTCGTAATCTCGAGAATCTTTTCAATGCCTGTGGTACTTTTGGGTATCTGTAGTTAATCATAAATCTAAGGATAATAATTATCAGGATTATACGGACTTCTGCAGGCCAAAATGCCAACTGAATTTTTTATAAACGAGAATATCGCAAACACAAATAATAAATTGTGATTAGAAGTCGAAGCATTATAATCGTATAACGACAATATAAAATTTCCTTTTTCGGCTATTATTATGCCATACATTATGTCCGATCCCCAAACAAGATTAATTTTCTTAATACTATCAAAGAAAATCGATACATTGTTGAATATCGCCCGGAGAGTCTCAATATTTGTGAGCAGGGAATTTCCATCAACATCAATAACAACGAGGTACGCTCAGGTCCACGAAAAAGATTGAACAGATGATTAAGAAGAAGTTATTACCTGAGACGAAAAGCAGACAGACCAGACGCTTATGTTACGTTACCTTACCAAAGTCTTAGCATTGCGTTTTGCTGCTTTTACCATCTCATTCTTCGTATGACGTCTTTCATGTTCACTTTTAAACATTTCAACTTTCCAAGTCATTCAACTAAACGATGCAATGGTCCATATCTCAAGGAGATGATGATGACGATGAACAGGGTCTTGTCGGGACGGGGAATGGACCACGTACAAATATAACGTTCGTGTCCAAGTTCATGTTCATGTCCTTTCAAGTCGCGCTGGGACTCCATTATCTCCTTGTAACATGGCAAACTCAACGCCAATAAACAACGAAAATATGGTTGTGATTGTTTTTTATTGCCAAATTGTAATGGAGGGTGACCGTTTCGGTTGAAAGAATTGAAAATGTTGCTCAGCTATTCGGATGGGGCGAGAGATTGCATGGAGCATGCCAGATATCCAAAGCCTTTTATTTTTAAAGGGGAGTTTCGTGTTCGTTCAGAAACAAAATTATTTTTTAGACTAATAAAATTGCTTTCTATATTTTACAAGGTGAAATAATGCATCGTTTTTTGAAGATTTATCTAAGGGTAGTGAGTTAGTAATATAACCATGAATTGTTGCCTTTCATTTAAAAATGGTGGAAGTAAATAGGAAACAAAAGTCGACGCACACTACCTCGGAATGAATTTATTGCGTTTTAACAAGAG
The DNA here is from genome assembly GCA_954870665.1 of Stratiomys singularior. Taxonomy (NCBI): domain Eukaryota; kingdom Metazoa; phylum Arthropoda; class Insecta; order Diptera; family Stratiomyidae; genus Stratiomys; species Stratiomys singularior. The sequence goes on from OX940879.1 coordinate 35,959,142, forward strand.
CGATAGCTATGAACCTGCAAGGTTTTCGAAATTGATTTAGAAAGATACATACCATCAATTCTGTCCATTTGATAGTTCTAACCATTTTGAAAATTTGGTTTATTCAAATTTATTAATGCTCTAAAATACCTTATGTTAAAATATTCATTATGTAATAGAGAGATGCGAGGGTTTACATTCTGAGTATGGGACTTCCAGACCCGAAATTCTTTTGGACCACCTCTCTCTCTCTCTCATATCGACCCAAGAACCTAGCCTAGTACCATTTGACAACTTCCTTTCGGCTAAGCCTCTTTTTCTACGCTACAGGTGGTGTTCAGAAGAACACAAAAAGAAGAACCAAAAAAGAGATTCCTTCTATTCCCAACGTCTCTTGGTGCTCTCTTTTTTTAGAAAAATTAAAATCAAAAACCAATTGATATGAGTTGTGGCTTTCTGATAACGAGACGACTCATACATTTTATTTTGATTTATTTCAAAAAACATAACATGCTTATTTGTCCCCATATTGCTCGATGCGTATCTTACATTATTCGAAACATCGTGCGTTATCTTCTTCGTCAGATCTTTTCTTCACTTTTGAAGGACTCGAAATTAAACTCGTTTTATACAAGTTTCGCCGGGTAGACACATATTTGCATGTGTTTCGAAAAAAGGATAGTGGTTATTTTGAATTAAATTTGTCTCATTTACGGTTTTTTGGGTCTCAGTGAATTTGCTAATTTAGCAGCTAGCAGTTCGCTCAAGAATCATAAGTAAAAGCCTACGTGCTTTCCGTCAGAGGAACCCGTCCTTTTTAAGTATCCTTTCAAATTAGATTCATGAAAAGTAAATTCAAAAGTAAAAAAATTTAAAAGTAAAAGTAAAGATATTTATGTGTTTTGTTTTTATTTCATGAACGTGAAATTTTCAGGGACCAGTTTTCTTGATCCAATTATTGTGTAGAGTTTTCTGTCACTTGTCAATTTGTATCACTTGTCAATCTCAGACATCGTACAAGTGCTCAACCCAAGGTCAGAAATTGTTGCCATTATTCCACTTCTGTTATAGTTTGTCAAAGAACGAAGTAGATAGAAAGATATTTCCAGTACATTGGATTTTCAGGCTCTATTGCACAGGAATTGTTTAGGATCGATGTGAATTTTTGTAGGCATATGAAGTTTAGTAAAAGTTTAGTAAAAATTTTGTACTTTTTTGATCATATCAAAGGAGTGTTTACGTATTGTGGCGATTATATGTCACAAGTGATGTGTTAGCTTTCAAAAAAACAGGCAGAAATAATGTATCCTTCGATGCAGGTCAAAGAAGTTACATCAAAATGGCTTGTAGTTAGCAAAAGTGACAAGACGTTCAGTTGGAAATAAAGGTAATGCTGACCATCGTTGGCATTACTTGGAATGTTCTGATGACAAACTGTTGTATTCGATTAACCTGGCGTCGCCTTTGCTGAAAATACTTTAGCTCATAGAGGTAGAAGATAGTCTTTAAAGTCGAGGCTGAGATAATCGGATCCATAAACGGAAATACGAAAGCAAGGACAGATGCTGCAGCACTGATGGTATGAACCCGTAGAATCATAACAATAGCCACAAAAAGAAAAAAAACAGATGAGCAAATATTAGAGATGTGTATTTCTACTCCGTATAACATACAGAAAACCCACTGCGCTGCTGTTCGACCCATCAGTTTTTACGTCGAAAACATTATTAGGGGATACAAGAGACTTTTAAAGTTAGCAGATTACTGTCTATCAAGAGGTGTCTGAAGTTTGAATCGCCCCAAATATAACGTTGCCAAATTTTTCCTTGTTTAGTTTTGAAATATTCAAACTGAAACGAAAGCTGGTAGAATGCATAAAATTCCAAAGTTCGAGTAAAATTTACCAAAATTTGAAGTCAAACTATCCAAAATATGAAAAAAAAAAAAAACATTTTAAAAGTGAAAAAAATAGAAATGGTTGCGTTGGCAACGATACAAATTTCAGACACCTATATCAATTTTCAAACGCTTGAAGTTCAGGATAGAGTCCTTCTAGCAGGCACACGCCAGTATCTATCGCAACATACTGTACTAAATTATATATAGATTTAGCATTCCAGTAAAACTGGTCTGTCTGATTCAATCTATTTTTGTTTCTTCTTAGCATCCCTCTCGGTCCTTCACTTCTTGTAACAAGAGCCTCCAACTCCAACCAAACTGTCCATTGACCGAGCCCTCAAATTTCGAAATGCTGTTTATCTCTGCTGCCGGTTGTGGAACTATTAAGAAGTTTTACAGAGATGGGGAGTTGACCCGTCGCCCAACCTCCAGTCGGGTAGATTGGATGAAATTGATATGAAAATTAAATCCAGAAGTTTGAAATATTTAAGCCTTAGCAGCTGATATAAACATTTTTTGACAGTCCTCTCCTGCCGAAGTACCGTTACCTTCGCAAAAAGAAACATAGCGAGTATAAATAAAAGTTAATGAATGAGAAAGAAGAGTAAACGTGGGCAATAAATGAGTAAAACTTCTAATAAATATCCACCGAAGTAAAATGAGAAAAACAGCTTAAGTATAAGATTTTCTGTTCAGTTTTGTCAATTCAAAATACCAGTTGCATACGCAAAAGCTCGATTTCTCTATTTTATCTATCTATTTACATTTGGCTTGTAAACAAAACGAGCAAAAAATAAATATTTTTACTCACACTCATACAATTCTGCAAAATCCGTTAGATTGGTCGATGGTCGGAGTGTTATCGCTGTTTGTTGTTACGCTATGCTTATGCTAACAAGTTCGGCCGTTTTCAATCTTCAGTTAATTTTTGACAGCTACTTTGCATGCACGTGTTACGTTCGCTTCGATTTTTATCTGTATCAAATTTGGTGTGTAAACGTTAAGTGTGCGGAAGCATTCCGAATGCTGGCTGCAGCACTTGGCAAAGCTTTCTTGGACCATCAACGGTACAAAATGTTCAACGATGTAAACGTCAAGCAGCGTGCCGAAGGACCGAGTGTGTCAACAACAGACGTAAACATTGAAAAAGTGAAGAAAATAGTATTGGCCAAAAGCCGAATCTGTTAGAGAAGATGCTAGGGAGCTAAACATATAGATTTGTTCGTTTCATTCGATTTTAACAAATTTTATGACAATTTGGCTTGAGATCGGTCACCGTCACGATCGCATTAACATCAGTAAGGAGAGGTTGAACTTTGTCTGTGATCACCGAAATATGTTCAAGAGGTTACCAACTGGCAACGCATTATGGGTTTATGGTTATGACGTGCAAACAAATCTCAATCATTCCAATGGAAGTTATCGCATAAGCCGTGACCGAAAAAAGTGCGCTTATTTCGGCCGGATGTGAATGTTTTGCTTACAGTTTGCGTCAATTGCAGGGATGCTGTGCATCATGAGTTTTTGCCATAGGGCAGAACGGTCAATAAGGAATATTACCTGCAAGTAATAAGCATTTTGCGAGAAGCAATTCGACAGAAACGCTGGGTTTTGTGTGAGAACAAAAATTGGCTTTTTTTCTTACGTAAAACAAGGATAACGTCCCTGCTAACATCGTTGCTTGTGTGGGAATTTTTTGATTTTTTGAAAAAAAAAAAAACACACTTATGATAGTGCAGCCTCCATATTTCCCAAACCTGGCTCCCTGTCCCTTATTCTTGCTCCTATAACTGAAGAGACCCATGAATCGACAACGCTTCGCAATTGAGATATAAACGATTGTGGAGATAATCTGCTCCTCCTTCGGCATCCAAGGAGAATGATGAATGACAAACAATCTCAAGCTTTACACAATTCTTGACGGGCCAGAAGTCTCCAAGGATGTAAAACTAAAAAAATCCCCTTCCGCGTGCAGTAGATCGATGGCAAGCTGCTTACTAGCAAGGTATTTTGAAGTAAAGCTTACGGACAAGGACCAGTAGGAAAGTCTCAAATTGGTTCTAACATTTTTTGAATTGGTGTACGGCGTTGATGAAGAGAGGGTGCTGGAAGTGTCACATACGAGAGATCGAAGCCTGAGATTGGCTGCAGTCCTTATCAAGGAAATATTCATGTAAAAACTGAAACAATTATAGAGTAATGAGTGTTATATGGATGAAATTAGTTTTTTCAAGAATTAATTGAAGTTTTGAATCAACAAAGAATAATCAATTTACCTTTAATATTCAATACAAACAAAAATTGAAAAATGAAATGCCTTTACATTCAATTCTCGGTCTTAAATTAAAATTATATCTTAACGTCGAAACACCACAAAGCGTTTATATTAACATTAATTAAACATTTGGAAAACGATATAAAAACATGAAATTCAACGAAACCAGGATGTTTCAGATTTTCAGGAAGTTTCTTTAAGGCCAACCATTGGAACCAAACGGCAGCTCCATTTGCTCAAAAACTTTTTTCCCATTTCATACCTTTCTGTTAACGTCCCTATAAAACATATTCGAAATGGACGCGAAATTGGAAAAATGTGTAAAAGTCTGTCCAGCTGTCTGAAACATACAATTAAATTATCCGACAATTAAGATTAAGGAAATTCCTTGCGCCATTACATTTCATCTTCTGCTGACGGTTGGGATGCTGTACTCAGCGGAAAGGGAGTCAAGTGGACTGTGAAGAAATTCATGTATGTATTCAGTTCCGCGTGCGTATGCACGATTCTTTATTCATTCGAGATAGCTTCCAGACATCCGGATAGATGTTGGCGACCCCAGGAACACCAACAAAATCAACACGGACAACATAAACACGCTTCAACCATTTAAATAACGTTCGTAAGTTGATGATGAGGTGGTGATGGTATGTTGACGCTATCAATTTCCTTGTTGATGGAATCCATTGAAGTTCTGTTCAGATATGCAACTAAAATTCTTATCGTTGTACAGTGTGAACTATAATTTACTTGAGATTTCATTTGGCGTTTTTATTTTTTTTTATTTTTTTGAAAATCTTGTAAAAGCTTTAATGGCTCTATCAACTCTACTTAAAATTGTTAAGATGTCATTGGAAGTGTCCATCAAGCTCAACAAACATTTCAGCATGTGGGTACAACACCAAAGTAAATTAAGTGTAGATTATATATAAAGCGTGATTTTTGATGAAGACAAGAGTTTATTTCTTTTATGAATTTTCGTTTATCAATTTGTCTCGATTATGGCTTGACATCTTTTAACTTCGAAAAGGAGGAATTAGTCATTGGTTGAAGACATTATCAATGCTCCTCGCCTACTCGTCCAATAAATCTTATCCGTTCTCGTCTATAAAAAAGGACCACATTTGTTATCACTTGTAGGGGAAGCTGATCCTTAGATCATTATATTTTATTGCAAAAATTAAGTTAATTTGAAAAGTGAATTTGCGGAGTGCATTCTAATTTAGATAAAAGGATTTTATAGCTACACATGTGTGATATATACCGTCTATAGTACGTATATATTATGTCAAAGTACAATCGAGAAAAAAATTCCCTGAACGCTTTACTCTCCATAATACAGAAGTGATTTGTTCTGATACAAAGGTTATAGAACTTTTCAGTGCTACGTATGATGTGACAGCTGTCAAGCGTTTTATGGTTAGCTTGGTTAAATAATTTATCATCAATAGGTAAAAACTTGAGCAGCACTTGCAAATTGTACAGATTCATCGAAAAAACGGTTCTGTTCGAATATCTCATCGCGCACTCTGTAACTCCAAGACCCAATTGAGATAATCGACATCGTACTGAACAGTTAAACCAGTGCTCATCATCACCACCCGTCACTTCCTGGTATGCTTCATGGGCCGGCGGAATCATTTTTACAAATGTCTTCACAAAAGTTGCGGGGAAATAACATTACAGTCAATAATCACCGCTATTGAGCCGTTATCAATGATTTTCTCGACTCGCGTAAAACTTCTGGTTTCAACAAGTTAGCGCGACATTCTATAAGGCTTGTGCAACCAACGACATTTTGAAAGAAGTATTTGATGTGCGCATAACGTCACGTTTTGGATCTGTGAATTGGCCTGTAAGACGTTGTCATTTAACCCTCCCAGAACTATTTCTGGCGGGGATACGTCAAATGACTTGCCTATGCCGACACGCCCGAAACGCTTGCCCATTTGGAAGACAACATTGGCTGCGTTATTGGCGAGATGCGGCCCCAATTATTTGTAAGAGTTGTCGAAAATTTGACCTTTCGTTTTCTATTTGGAGTTTCGTGGCAATCAAACAATTTATTTACATATCTCATTTAAACGTTCTATACCTGTACAAAATACCATTTATAATGAAAAATATTTTTTATAGTTAAAAAAATTCAAATACATGTTAGTGTTTATCAAATAGCAAAACATTCCATCATAAAGATTATCCAAAAAGTCATGGGAAATTTCGATTTTTCATGCAAGCCTGCACAAGGACCCGTGACTACCAATTTTTTTTTCTATTTTTTTTTTTTTGAGGAGATATGCAACATTTTGAAAGAAGGCAAACGAATTTCGTTTCTCAAAATATGTGTAAAATTGAATTGAAATAAAATAGGGAGTCATTGCTATGTTATAACGTGAAAGTGGAGGAAGAATGCTTCTTGCAAGTTTCTTCTTTGGAAGCTTGCTTCGATTATAATCTTGTGATACCTTAAAATTAATGTTTTCCTTATCTTCTGGTCTCGAAGTGAATTGGGGCTTTGTTTCCAAAAGTAGATTTTCTGAACACCGTTGATTTCAGTGATATTTTGTTCGGAAGTTTGTTAATTTGTGGGAACTTGAAAAAAGATAATTCCCAAGATCAATTGTATCGTTATACAACTCTAAAAAAAATTAACCTTACACAAATTGTCAAGAAGTAGCAAGGAAATATTCAAAAAAAACTTTAGAAATTTATTCAACTTTTAAGGTAATCATATGAACGAATTTGGTTTATTATTATTTATAATTCCTTTCATAAGTTTTTCTATACTTGGATCAGTTTCCTCTATACTTCGAACGATTAGTGCGTTCACTTAAAAAATTTTTTTTTTTTTATTTTTACTAAATAAAAAGTTTTTTTTGGAAGTATCCACTCAGCGTGAACGGCTTGAATCTTATTTGGAAGATCATAGAAAGATCAGAAAGTCACGGTATCCTGACAACTTCTTTTGCTCAAAAAACAAGTCGAATGCGCCATCACTCCCCCTACACATGGAAACGGGGCTCTCTCAGAGAGTAGACTCTCCCTCTCAAGACCGTTTGGCCGAAAAGACCTTTTGTTATAGCTAAATTTTTTAAAAAAGGACGTCCTTGATCGTTAGTCAGTGCAAGATTAGACGGAACAGAAGTTATTTGGTATCTAAGCTCCTCTCTTCTCCCAACAATGAAAAGGTCTTATCCTGACAGCAAAATTTGGTGAGAAAAAAGAGGCCTGACTGGAAGTTATGTATTAAACGTTTTGAAGCTTCTTACTCTAGGCGTCAGGGAAGATGCTTTGCGAGTAGGTTGAAAACGTTATAGTTCTGAGAGTCCTAAACCCTGAGTGTAAAATGTTTTCTCGTGCGAGTGGGAAAAAATTATATCTACCCTACGACGGGCATGGCTTGCCTCACCTCATTTTACACAAAATTGGAAACTTGTCGTGCACTGACGGCTTGTATTGCTCGGTTATATTCTGGCACATGATCTGCTTTGGGGATAAATGAATCAGGTGTCTTCTGGACTTTAATAAGTGAATGAGCGAGCTACCTCTCGAAGATGTTGAAAAATCGTCAAATAGAAATGCGTATCATACAATATTCCGGTGATTTTCTTGATATAGAACTTAGTTTAAAATAAAAACTTAGTATTCTGCCTGTGTCTGAATAATTAAAGTGAGGTGCCCCATAGGAAGGCTAATTGTCACTTATTTTTTGAGCCTTTTTTGAAGAAAAAGTAATTTTAATTCAACCAAATTCCGATATAACTTTGTTCATGTTTTGAATAATTTTCGCGATTTTTTTTAAATATTTTGAGCAAAAAAATACACGCCATTGCTCGTTGTATGTCATTATAAGAGTTTCTCATTTCTGGGACGTGCATTCCAGTTTCCATCCTAAAACAGTAAAGCGAATTATTTTATTACATTAATAACTTCCTTTTTTTGGGAAAATGAACCTCATTGCACATGAAAATGATAGAAATTCAATATTTCGTAGTGGTTATAAAATTTCCTTCGAATTTTAACCTTGTTTTTTTTTTATATTGGCTAACATATTTCGTATTTTTGTAAAAAAAATTGTTTTAATTTTCACAATAAATGGTCCTTTAAATTTTGAGATAAAGCTAAGGCGAAATAGATAAGTCATTTTGAGAAAAACGCATTTAAAAAACAAATTCCCGGACAATAGGATTTTTCTACCGCTATAATCGTTTAAAGCTCTTACTGATTAATCAGCGATTGCAGCACCAGATATTAGTCCTTCTTCTTCTCCCTAAGCATCGTTCTGGGCTTGCAGCAGTTTTTTCGAATATTAAGAGCTTCCTTCAACTCTAACAATTTACGACAATTGTGTCGGCTAATACGCTGGTTGTCCATTTGCTCAGTGTAACTGAAACTTTAGTTATGTACTATAATACCTTTCTCATTCATTATCATCAGAAGGGATGAATCTTCTTTATTGAATAATCTCGCTGCCAAACACAATGCTACTACGAAAAACTTTCGTCCTGTCAAACTTTAAACCTTAATTTTCCAGCATCAATATTATAATTATATTTATATTATATATTATATAATATTTTATTTTTCCTAAAATTTATATATTTTCCAAAAAACGCAAATAAGTTTAGTTTTGAAGACTCCTTTCACAAGCTTCTTTGCAACTTGATGATTATCACCATAAAGGTTCAAATTGAGGGTTGCTGTGATCGCCCTTGAATGCTGTAAAGGCCCATGCAATTGTTCTCTTCTCAAGAACATATCCAATGTTCATAATTACATAATTTTTACTACAGTCTTTTTCGTCATCAGCCAATATGTCACCAATATATGGTGACAGTACATTCTTCCCATATATAGATCAATGACTATCTCGTCTAATGCTCCGCCCTCCTGGCTGTCCAATCAAGCCGGTAGCACTCAGTTCTATGCCCATAAAATCATAACAAGTGTGAATTTTGGTTTGACATTTTGAAAGGATATTCTTTGCTGAGCTAAAAATTAGGGCAGGAAAAATGTCGAATTTTTTATCTCCAAATGTGATGTCCGCCCTTAAAAAAGTTTATTGCATTTATAAAGGGTTTTCCATTAAGGACATAACAGTTTTAATTATAAATAGAATACGTAAATATTTGAGATATTGAGCTAAATTTATTGTGGGTGTAGTGCAAGTATTACATTTTATCACATTCGGTTATATGACCACCACGAACTCGTTTACAGCGTTCGATTCTTTGGACACAATTCGACTATCAGACAGACATATCGACCGAAAACTTGGCAATATCGTACTGGATGTTGTCTCGGAGGTCGTCTGAAATTGCTGGTTTGTTGGGATGTACAACAGGCATTCAAAATTCCTGACATGTTGGCATAGACTAGTGACTTGATATACATAGCTCCATTAAAAAGAAATCTAATGGTGTTAGATCGTATAAGCGAGGTAACCTTTTGACCGGACCATTTCTCGAGACAACACGTTCACCGTATTTGCATTTCAATAAATCGATTGTGAGGCGTATTGTGTGGCTGGTGCAACCGTTTTGTTCAAACCACATGTCGATGCTGTCAAGTTCATCCACTCCTGGCCATAAATAAGCTTCCGACATAACACGATAGCGCTCTCCATTGACGGTAACATAACGGTTATTTTCATACAAAAAAAAAATCATACCTCCGGTATGAAAACCGCACTCAGTATTTTTTTGGCAGATAAAACGGTGTTTCAAGAATCACATGTAGGTATGTTGCTGACCAATAACGCATATTTTGCTTACTATCAAAGCCATTGAGTTGTAAATGAGCTTCATCGCTGAAGATAATTTTTCGATTAAATTCATCATTTTCTTCAAGCTTTTCCAGAGCACAATTGGAGAAGTTTCGCCGTTTCGAATGGTCAAGTTGATCTTCTAAGCATGCAGGCCAAGATCTTTTCGCAAAATACGCTACAGTGTCGTTTGAGCGATGCCCAATTCTTGAGACGACGTGGAGTCGACTGGAGGCCGAAATACAATAGTGCGAGACTGCGATACGTGAGCGCGACGATAGTTTCGCAGCAAATGTCAAGCACTTTTCGTAACATGCATTTGTATGCGACATCGTACAATGATTGCGATGCGTCAATGCGAGGCGGGAAATATTCGGAAAAACGAAAATTCCTCGCAACGCGGTGCGTGATGTTTGTCAAATGCAATATGGCGCTTAAATGAAATTTGAAATTCAAACGCGTTAATTAGTTTTTAAGTACTAGGCTTATTCTGAATGAATTTTGAATGAAAATTTCGTGAATCCTTGTAGGAAAAATACAAATTCAAAACTTTTAAAAAACCAAAAACAATTTCATTTGAAACGTCACCTTTTTGACATTTGTCATATGAAAATTATTGTTCCTCGCATCGCGTGCATTGTAAATTGAATGCGTTGCGTCACGACGAGCGAAAATCGCATCGCGCTCACGCATCGCCGTCACGCAGTATTGTATTTCGGCCTTGATTTATTACGATGATTTATTGATTACGGCTACGATATTTTTTCCCTTCGAACGATACGACGTCTTTTAGGATCTGGAACATCCAATAGAGAAAATTTTGACTCGAACTCGTCCACTACAGCAGGCACAGTCTGTCGGGTGGGACGATTATTACGGGCCGAAATTGCAGTAGACGCTCTTGAAAGTCCCAGCCACAGTCTCAGGATTTCGATACAAATATATGAAATTGTTATATACCTAATGGAAAATCCGATATTTCCCAATTTCAACTTTTTCCTGTTAACTAATTTTACGTCTTAAGTGAAATTAGTTATATTAATTCTAATTATTATAATAATATTATAATCATTAGTTATATTAATTATTATTAATTATAATTCATGTAATGATTCAGCACATTTGTCTTCAAGTTGGTGCAGAAAAAACAAGAAAAGTATGAGAAGAAAAATTGAAAAAAGGTTCTTAAGAAACTTTACCAGTACAAGGAGAACCTTTTAATTCTCTTTTTATACGAACTGAAAGTAAATCAATTTGCTTGGTATTCGGATTTCCTTTCAGTCGAATGCATTTCTCATTTGCTTACAAAAAGATCAACCCTTCATTAAACTTTGGATAATTTTAGCTGCACTCAACTTACAACTCTTACTCAAGGATATATTCAAAGCGTTACAAATGTCACAAAATACTCTAAAATTTTTAATTTATGATCCTCCATTCATAACACTTGACGAACATATCAAATTTATCATTTATGCCTCTCAGCTTGAAACGCTTCGTTCTGAAGCAAAGCAGCATTCATTAGCGAATAAATTTATGGGAAACATGTGCTTGCATCAATTTTAATTGGTGCGAAATAAAGGAAAACGGAAAAAAGATAAAGAAAAAAAAAATCAAATAAGAAACTCGATACTTTTGCATGGAGACCATCTCTTCCGTGATTAACGAAGTGCCTTTGTTTTTATTCATATTGTTAATTCTTGCAATCTAAATTTTTTTTTCCAAGAAAACGATGTATCTGCATATGCATGAATGCTGCGATTTAATTACGATTGGAATTCATATGGAAAATTCATAAAATTTATTGCGAACTTCTGCTTCGGTCCGAAAACGATAAATGGGTAGGAGAGAACTCATTAGCTACACAATTTGAAACGATGATTTCCTTTCTCAGTATCGAAAATATTCGAAAAAAAAAGAATTAAATTTGTAAGTCAATTTGAAGTGTTTTTTAAGGAATGATCGTTTAATTTGACAGAATAAAGATATTATTAAAGGTGTTTCGCGTGAAATTAATCTTTTTCTAAATAATTCAAATAGATTCAGTCGGACAATAACTGTAAAATCTGCAGCTGGATGCGATAAATTTTTAAATAGTGATAATTTATGATGTCTCAAAAAAGAGGCTTGCATATATGATAAACCACATGTGAGGAAAAAAATGTTCGATATTAATTGAAACGATTTTTCACATTTGATCTTAACAATCTTCATCTTGTTTTCTGATACTGATTCTTTCGAAATATCTCCAATTGGTAACTTCAGATAGCAAAAGACATAAAAATCAACTAAAAAATAGATTTGCAATTTATTTAACAATAGCCTGAACCCAACCACAAGAATATGGCCATCGATTTATGGCAATTTAATTTTTGACCCCATACGGCGATTAAAATTCGCTTGGCGCCAAAGAAACAAGTTAAGAAGATTCTCCTTGTGATATTGCTATCTCATGTCTCGCTGCTCGTACGTAACAAAACGGTTGTAAATGATTGCGATGTAGACCAGATAGAAATGTTAGCATGTGTTCATTTATGATTTCACTCCATCGTCCATTCATTAGAGTCACGTCTTGAACCAATTTAAATGGCCTTAATCCTAGAATGTTTCTTTTGTATCATATTTGAAAAACGGTCGTGTAGAAACGAATTTTCAATTTGGAACTTTAAAATATCCGAAGCGTGTTGTAAGTAGTTTGTGAAGCATGTTAAAACCCCTAAATTACATGACATGTTAGTCAATCGGACAGCTACCAACCATAAAGACTGCTTAAAAACTCTAGGGACTCACACTCAGAAGCCAAATGTTCTTTATTTTAAGTTTACATTTTTGAGTGTCCTTCTAAGCTTCCGCCTCTCCAGCGCACGTTCTTACGTCAATGATGTTTCCGCGTCTTGAAATGCCCTTTGTACATTTTCTATGCAAAACCCCTCCTCTTTTCCGTCACATTTAACCTTTACCTCTAGGATCATCCCAACTCTGGTTCCTTTCAAAGATCATGTGAGTATAAAGCGCTAGGAAAATCCTCGAATAGTTCAGATAAGTAGAATATAAGATAAAAATTGATCGAGGTTTGGTCAAAACCCCACAAGTTCTGGTAGCATTGTGGTAGTTGTCATTTCAGACATTTTGCACCGCTTAAATGTTTTCGAACATCAACATAGTATGATTCACGCACAGCAATCGTCTCGATAACGCTTCTCCAAAGCACTACAGCTCCTCTCGGGTCTCCGCTATTTCGGTCCATTGACCGCATCCTCAAATTTTGACATCCGAGCAGCGATGAACTGTCTTCGTCAACAGATTCAGCCCGGCGTTTACTCGGTTTCCCCTATTATTATACAATGGTCTCCACCCATTGAACCCAGCCCATTGCAGCCCGATTCGTTATACATTTCAGATAGCTCTTGGTGTTATAGACTTCGCTATTCATTGTCCAGCTCCGCCCCAGGACCAATTATACGCCCAATTATAAATTTTAAAATGAACGTTTCGTTAAGATGCATTCAAAGTAAAACTCTTTATAGTAAAGATAAACACATCAATTATGAATGCCAGTAAGATGCACAGCAAAAATGGAAAACGTCCACGACAAATCTGAAATTTTGCCAGTGCCCTAACACATAAATATAACGCGGTAATATTTGCCAGTGCCCTTACACATATTACAAGGTTAAACTAAAGCTTGAAGGCCCAGATACAACACTGCGTGACGGCGATGCGTGAGCACGATGCAATTCTCCCTCGTCGTCACGCAACGCATTCAATTGACAATGCACGCGATGCGGGGAACATTAATGTTCATATGACATATGTCAAATAGGTGACGCTTTAAATAAAATTGTTTTTGATTTTTGAAATTGGAAAGTTCCTTCGTTTAGCAAATTAAAGCCTTAACTAGGACGCATGAAATTTTCATTCAAAATTCATTCATAATAACCAACGTACTTACAAAGTAATTAAGGCGTTTAAATTTCAAATATCGTTTAAGCGCCATATTGCATTTGACAAACGTCACGCACCTCGTTGCGAGGAATTTTCGTTTTTTCGAATATTTCCCGCCTCGCATCGACGCATCGCAATCATTGTACGATATCGCATACAAATGCATGATACGAAAACTGCTTGACATTTGCTCCGAGACTCTCGTCGCGCTCTCGTATCGCATTCTCGCACTATTGTATTTCGGCCTTGAGGCATCAAAAAGACAAATTGATTTTGCATTTAGACAAAGAGCATTGCTTAGTTCTGCATCGCTTGTATTTTTTTTGTCTAATTACGTTGCTTTCTGGTTTTCATGCAACAAACTATGGATTTTGATATCTTTTCTCGGTCTATCTGTCCCCCCATTTGAGACAGATAGACATTTGAGACTCCCTCAAACTTTTTACACTTCAATCTATTTCTTTTCTCACGTATCTTATTTTCATATCCGAAAACATTTTCCTTTCTTTTCAAGGTGAATATTTGAGGTATTTTTTCTTGACTGCATCATGAGCTTTATTTTATTCTCATTGATTTGTAGCGCTACTAGTATTGCTTCGCTGTGAAGTTTCAGAAGAAATTCTTTGACGGTTTTTAGCGAATGTGTCAAAAAATTGAAATCATCTGCATAGGCTACCACTTGGCTCGGTTTGTATAATAGTTTGCCTCTTGTATCGATAGGGAGCTTTCTTATGACATTAACATAGCAAAGGAACCAACACATCTCCCTGCTTTAGTCCGGTATTTGTATCAAAATCATCAATGGGTTGGTTATTGATACCAATCTGGGAGTTTGTCAACGTCACTGTCATTTCGGTAAGACGGGCTAATTTGGCTCGTAGAAACCAAGGCGAACCAATATTGAATACAGTACGTTACAATCAATACTGTCATATGCCAATACAATCGTACGCTTGCTTAAAGTCAACGAAAATCTGTCAAACATCATTATTGGACTCCCATCATTTTCAAGTAACTTCTTGACAGTAAACAGTTGGTATCTCGTTGATCTAAAGCAACAATAATACTCCAAAATAATAATAATGTTGGCGTATAACTTTCTCTTTAACTATATATTTTTATAACTTTCTAACTTTATATCTAACTCTCACACTGTAGCTTGTAACGTTTTTGTGCGGATAGGGAGTATAATTGATTATTTTTACAAATTAGGCATGTGTTCTTGTTGTTAGATTTATTTGGTGATCTTATGAATGCCTTTCTGAATAATGCTGCCTCAATGAGCTCCACTGGAATCTCATCGATGCCTGGTGCTTTATGATTCTTTTGGACTTCAGACTTCATCCAAAATTGTTGATTTTCTTGTTCGTTTTCCCCGGTCAGAATTATTGCAGAATTCAACAGATATCTCACTTTCTCCATCAAATTTCGTAAAAGTCAGACGTTGATAGTCCGGGTAACGGTGTTAATTTATGAGATTTCCAAGGTTTGACTGAAAATTGCATAGCATTAGTATTTCATAGCATTCAAAAAACGCTATTGACTTAAAAAAAACGACAGGTAACAACTTGTCACCAGTAGATGGGGTCTGATCAGCTGATTTGTACAAACCTTGCGACACCAAGGGGATTCCTCTTGCTACCACCAAAATGGGTGTTTCTTAGGGCTATTTCGAATAACTTAACAAAAATCAATTACTGGCAGATGTCTATGCTGGAAGATCTATAAGATGAAATGCACTCAAAAACGTTTAACCTATTTTGATAGAAACAACTTGATTCAAACTATGTGTTTGTTGTGCAAAACTACAACAGCTGAAGTGACAATGCGATAATTGGGTTGCAAGAGATTGGAAAAGCGAAAAACTTTTCAGCTACACTAAGATTTCATGTTTGCCAGTTTTAATGGGTCATTTTGCTCTATAACAATATATTTACTTCACATCAGTCACAATATTGTCAATCGTTACAAGGTTATGTCTTAATGGGTGCTACGAAGAGCATTCAAGGTTTTCCATTACCAGATTCTTTCAAGTCAATCGTTCGTTGAAAGGACTCAAAAAACTTAAACTGTGTGTAACTTTTTACTTTAAAATATTTGTTTTTGAATTTTACACACTTCTGCGACCGTTTTTAAGCTGTTCTAAGATTGACTAACTCAGAGAGGAAACTTAAAATAAGGATCTGCTCGAGTAGTCAAAGCTTCTTGCTGTGGAAGCAACCAAAGTTGCTGTGGAAACTTCTCTTGATTTTATATAGCATATGCTATACTAAAAAGGGTTCCAATCGAAATCTATAGTTTCAACATCCAAATCGTCACGGGCGTTTACCGGTTCAAAGTTTGTTCGAAAAGAATCTTGTTTTCAGAGGAAAAACAAACCTTAAGGGGACATAGCTTAATTACTAAGATCGTATTTCTTTCAAATGAAACCCATTCTCTTAATTGGTTCACTCATCAATAATGACTCTAAACACTTTGGAACTATTTTCGGCGTATGCGCCAATACTGGCAGTTGATATTTCTGCGTTAAAGTTCTTTTTTGGTTGGGAGGTGAAGGCTATTTACGCCCTGAGTGTCGGACTCCCGGTGGCAACCAGACTGCTGACTAAACACCTTTCCTGTCACATCGAGAACCTAGCCTGGAACTGTTTGTCACATAACTTCGGACTAGGCCTCATTTATCGTCTCCTAGCGGTGCCTTCTGGTTAAGGGAAATTTCTCTTTCAACACGGATGGGTGGGAAGGAAGAGGATTGCTGTCAGAGAAATTCCCCTTCCGTCTGCGCCGCCAAGCGGTCCGTGATGCCCTTCTTCCCAAGAAGAACCGTCCGTAGGTAATGCGACACGCAGCTCCAATTGTGTTTTGACTACATCATTTTCCCCGTTACGTTTCATGGAGAGAGCAAGCCTATTTTTGAGATATTTAGAGATGTGAATGGATTCTTGTCCACCTTCCGCATGCAAAGAACGTGTGGCGGGCGTCATCTGTCGTCCCGGGCAGAACAAGCAAGCTGGGGACGGTAATTTTCCCATCTTATACAGGTAAGACTGAAAATATCCGTGGCCACTGAGCAGTTGCGTCTGATAGTAATGAGTCTCACCATGCGTTCTCACGGTTTGTCAACTACTCCTACACTCAACGCATTATCGCACCTACGAGTTTTGAAATGTCGATGATCTACGCGTTTCGGCCATTTGCCAATTTTGGTGTGTGCAACCGTCCTCAGATTGTCGATCTTATCTTGTTAGATATTTTTTTGTGCATGGAGCAGGCCTTTTTTGGGGGGGTGGGAAAAATCCATGATTTTTCTATTTTTCCTGCTTTCCTTTGTCTATTGTCATTGCACAATGTATGGTTTTTGTTTTTTGTAAATTTGATTACAAAAAATAAATAAATTGCCAGGCAATATTTGCTCCCGAAATTTTATCAGTTACTGATCCAATTTCGACGCTTGATAATTTTGGGATTGGGATTCCTCTGTCACAACTGCTAGCAAACTAAGAGCGTTGGAAAAATTTCAAGAAAATATTTGACGTGCAATGACCAAATAATACAGGATGTATTGAAAATACTGGTCAAAAATTAATTTGATCAAATCAACGTCTATTACCTACTACTGTTGGCAGACAATAAAAACTAGTAATATTGAAATATCAAGTTCCATAACACTGTGTATATGTTAGCATAGAGCAAGCATTTAACAGCATGAATACAAATGTGCTGTAAAAAACTATATGTTTATGGATTCCAGAGGAATTTTTCGAAGAATGACTATGATCAACTGCATAGCGCAAAACAAACTCAAACGCAGCCTCATAGAAACCTTTGAAAAAAAAGGCACACAGCTTCGAACTGAGACAGGGTGAAGGAATGACATCACTTTTAATTGATTTGACACTAGGGCACGCCGTTAGAAACCCCCAAGTTGTCACTTGAGATAGACTGCTTTACAAGGATAGTCAAAAAGTACTGTATGCTAACAATATCAAACTTTCCCTTTGCAAATGAAATTTTCCTGAGCCTTGAATCAGTTGCAAACGAGGCAAGTTCACAAATTATCAGATAAAACCATAAGTACGACAAAAGCAAGAAAACTGACAGATGAAATATTTAACGCGCCAGATATCTCCAAACAAACAAACGAACAAAATGTTTTTTGAGCTGAAACTGAGTATTGAAGGACGAAAGGAAACAGGTAAACCTCAAAAGCGATATAAAGCAAATCCTATCTCCGAAGACAGCCTTGCGTGACTACACAATGCCTTAGAAGTGTTTGAATCACGCGGCCAATCCTTCTTCCCATATGGAAGCAACTAAAGTTTACCACGTGAAGTGAAAAAGCTTTTCTTCTCCAGTTTAAGGCCCTTTGGAACCCTGCCACGGGCACCAACTCTAGCAGTCGATTAAACACCACAGCCAACTAGAGTCAAAAGGCAATGTTGAGCGTCACGATTTCAACCGCGATGGTTTTTATACCACAATTAAATTTATCGTATGCAATAAACAGTACATGCAAGAAGTATTTAAACAATCCTGAGACGTTTGGAAACTTATAATTCAACGGAGAGCTGAAGTCAAAGAGATATTGGCCGACATGTTAGCATTTTATCATCGTCATTTGAGATCATCCGTCCGACAAGGAGTTCCTTATTTCTCAAATCAAGAGCTGTGCTCCCGAGCTTTTTGCTAAGGATGACAAGGCTCGAATTGAATCTTAGATTTATCCCAGCATTTTTTACGCTCAATGATATCTCCGTAAGGATTGCATAAACTTTATCCTTTTGTGCTGCGTAGATTTCTGTGTTTTGGAAAATTTTCGCTAAGTTTATAAATGCTCTATAATGTCATCCCCTCTTTTTTTACAATTGCATGCTTGTTTGCGCATCAAGCACTCGTTCTTTTCGTCCATATTAATTTTTCAGGAGCACTTTTTCAGCAAATTCTGCGAAATTCATGGAATCCTTCTCAAGAGATGAGTATCCAGAGTAGTACTGGCCATGCGCTTGCAATTTTCATGCAGGTTTCGATAAGTCAAAGTCGCTTTTGATGATAGAGTTGACGTTCAAAAATGTCAATGCAGATGTCTGAGGGTTTCCACGCTTCTACATAGGCATTCAACACTTGTCAATAGGCTTATTTTCTAGAGGTTGGCTTGATAATTCCTATTTGAAAATCCCAAGATTTGTTCAAATCGGGATGTTTATTTTTTTGGATTATCTATCATAAAATTTGGGGAAATTTTATTCGCATTTTTATCCTTTGTACTCTGCTAAGATTACATTTTGATAATGATTAAATATCTACCAAATACAAATGGTAAAAAAATTGCGACGCTGCCCTTGAATCGAACCTGACTTTAGAAACATTGGCTACACTCTATCTAAGTCTTTTTGGATCCGATCCTTAAGTTTTTATTTTTTATTTCTTTTCAAGGATAATTTATTTTTATTTATATTTTATTTTTTAATTTTAACGATTATTTCCGGATGCCCTTTTTTGCGGCTTTGTATTTTTTAAGGGGTCTAGATGCGTTGAATTGTATACCATGCAAATGAAACCGTTTGCTAAGCCTATACTGACAGTGATGTTCAGTAGCCGCCAAAGCGATTGTGAGAGCTGATCTAAATTTGGTCTTATCTGCTCCTTTGAGCGAAAGAGTCCAAGCCTCTGTGCTGTACCACAGGACTAATTTTCACTATTTTGACCTTATCAAGTTGTGCTATAGGTAACGATAGGCAAAATTTCTCCTTGTACATCTTCAGAGATAGGTAGAAGTTGCTTGTATTTCGAAATAGGAGGACGCCATCAATGTAGCGAAGAGATTGCGGGCGGAAGATTTTGTAAGGCAGTACCCATAATTGAATTATGTCTACTAATTTGAGTCAGTAAAGACAAAAAGGTGCGAAACTCACGAACTCACTCCGAAAATTTTGACCAATGGAATATGTATCCGCAAGCCTATTCCCGACAACCGATAGATTGCTTGATCGCAAAAGAAACTGCTTTGTTGGGTATTTCTCGAGCTTCTATATTTTGGTTAAATATTTTTAACAAAATCGTCATTATTTATGACAGTGATTTAATGAGTTTTCAGAAGTAAAATGCTACAATGTCAGGAAATTACCTCATCCATTGAATTATAACTTTCCAAACGCTTCAGATTTGTTTAAATACTTCTTGCATGTACTGTTTCTTGCATGTGATAAATTTTACTATGGACAAGATATGCAGATAACCAACATGCATCAAAATACAACTGCGAGACTACTAGCGTTAAAAGCATCGACTCCCAAATAATATTACTAAACTAGCATCCTGACTCTCTGTACCTCTTCAGGTAGATACGATATATCTAGATACGTACCAATCGCGATAATTAATGGGTGGACACTCCAAATCGCTTATTTCTGCTTTGTTTTGACATTTTCACAAATCGGATCTGGTTTTCCATGGAAAGTTTATGGGCTGTTATGAATCTAATTACAGTATTTATTGGCTTATTAAGTTCGTTAATTGTTCACCTGTTTGCCGAAGCTCACGATGCCACTGAACTTGTTTGCTTTAGATAAAATCTGAAATCGTTTCAGACGAGCATGTTAACATTTTATGTGTGACTAGAGAAACAATAGACGATATCGGAAAGACGTGTTAAGCGATTTTGACGTAGTGAGGATTCTTGGTCCAACATCTAGTGTTGTAAAAGCGCCGCTGCATCTTTGAGGTCTTGAAAGGAAAATGCACCTATGTTATCACGTTTTTCTCTTTAAGACGTAGCCGAAAAAATAAATATATGTTGCTCAAACTCACTTCATGTTCGGTGTAAACATTTTAGAGATGTAAATGTACTTACAAGTGCTGCTTAACTCAAAGTTGAAGATGTTCGAAATGAATATCGTATCCTTGTCGGAAATTCAGCGACATAAAAGACCGCATCAGTTTGTATGCACTTGAGGATGCCAAATAATTTTTAAGGTTGAGAGAATTTATT
Source organism: Stratiomys singularior (assembly GCA_954870665.1). Taxonomy (NCBI): domain Eukaryota; kingdom Metazoa; phylum Arthropoda; class Insecta; order Diptera; family Stratiomyidae; genus Stratiomys; species Stratiomys singularior. The sequence continues at coordinate 35,979,992 of OX940879.1, forward strand.
CTGATTGTTACCTAATAATAATATTTCGACTTTATATTTTCACTTCAGAAATATTCTTATTATTTTGGACTTTTCGTTTATAATAAACTTTATTCATATATTCCACGTTGCTATTCAAATAATCCTGACTACGGTTCCAAATAGTGTGAGGGATATTTTCTTTGTATCCAAAAATAAAATTTCCGGCACGGTCATCATTAATTTCGTCGAAGTATCTACTCCTTCACAAAAAAGTTCTTCAACTTTAGCATTTAGATGAACTCAATCCGAGTGTCATTCCATAAGCAGGCTCAACGCCTGATTAGACGAAAGCTCGTAATGTTATAGTCCTGTGACACGGAATATTTCATTTTGTTAAGTAAAAATTGCGATGCGTAGTTACGAAGTGTGTCCCATTTCCCAGAGTTGAATAGTTCGTAACAAGGTGTGCAGGCAGGACTCGGATTCAGAACAATTTGAGAAGCTTTTTTTTGTAATGACAACCGGGCAAATTGATTCTTTGTAATCAGAATATTTAATCAAGTTTGTTTAGCTTTATGCAGGATGGTAAGGTTACTCCCTAGCCTGATAAAAATTGCTATGACAAAAACAACGCACCCGCAAATTTTTTTTCAGTGTGAACTTCAGGAAAGTTCCCATTTCAGAAAATTATGAATCTTATCACATCGTATCACAAAATTATGAATCGTCAAAAGTAAACGTTTTAGATGCGAGACCTTTGAATTTTCCATAAGGTTTGGCGAAATTAAAGATTGAACACTACTCCCGACTCAACGTACCATATAGACAAATTTTCCTTTTTTTTCACTTGACTCTTTTATTGTACGCAGGAATGTAATTTTGAATATCCTTTTTGTAAATGATATATATCCAATCCTAAAATTATTGAAGTATATAAGCTTTTTTTCCTGCAACTCCAATATTTGGACCATTTGAATAAACGTCGCCGAAGTTGGGTCCAAATAGAAACTTATCGTTCCATTGCGAAGAGTTCATCTAGAGATCGGCTTATCTCGAATAAAAAATTCAAACTACAATTTATAAAGGAAGGTTTTTCACATGCAAATGCCTAGTCAATCAGTTAAAATTCTGAACTTCTTTTTAAAAATTGTGAAATATTGTCGTTCTTATTTTTCTTATTAAAATTTTCTTTTATTTAAAACCTAAAAGTTAGTAGTTTTTGATTTTTGGGTTGGCGATTTTTTGTGCAACTGTTTTCGTCGTTAAATCACCCTCTTTTATTGCCATCTTCCTCACCTTTTCCAACATCAAAATATAGGTACTTTCTGTCGTTCGACTTGGAAGCAGATGTGTTATCGCTGTTAAAACCTTTTTAAGCTTTTTTATCGTCACTATAGACGATTCCAATGTCTCTCCGATATTTAATAGTCAAAACATCAACATTTAGATCGTTGGCAATATTTTGAAGAGATTCCCCTCTGTCCAATCTTCTTAGCGCTGATTTTCATTTAATAAAAGAGTGTCTTTTACGCTTTATTAGCGACATCTGGAAAAAAGGCGTCCAACAGTAATGGTGGATAATGTAAACGATCATTTTTATTAAAGCATAGGTACATACAGCGATAAAACTCCTAGGCGACTTCTATCAGACAGAGAAAAAAAAGCATAAGTAGATTTATATTGATTTTGGATTTTTACGTAAAACGTTGAGAAAGGTTTTCTAATTTCACTTAAAAACTGGAAAAAAAGATACATATAAAACCCCACTTACTTTAGTCAAATACCGTAAGGTCGTGTGATTTAATTCGTAACTTGTCCAAGTGTAAGTGCTGGTTGTAGTTATAATGAAACTCTGTATGTTGTGATGAAAAATAAGCACAATATGATAAAACCAAAGAATGTTCCGCTTTAGTATATGTATGTACACTATGTACACAGTATGTCGTAAAAGTTCCCGAACTTATTTTGTAGCGCTTGTACGAATGGCGCCACCTCTTGGACGTTGCTACATCCCTCTAGAGTGTCTGAGAATTTTTTCACCAGTATCCGTTCATTAGTTGCCGAGATAGACGTGCTTGAGTGAACGTGTGTTTAGTACCCCGGTGCAAGCTCTACGATGGATGAGAAATTTGAACATCGTACCGCAATTAAATTCTGCTATAAAATTAAAAAAACTTTCGCGGAAACGAAAAAAAGTCCGATTCGGCTTACGGTGAAGGTGTAGTGACGCGAACAACTGTTTAGACGTGGTTCAGTCGGTGCAAGAAGAGTAGAGAGTCGTTAGAAGATGACGAGAGAAGCGGCCGGCCTTACACAAAGAATTTGTGCCCCCAAACACCACCGTGAATGCTGCGTATTACGTAGAGGCGTTAAAACGTCTGAAGCGCCGGAATAATCGCATCAGGTCCGAGTACAAGGAACCGGGATGGTGGAGTTTGCTAGATGACAATGCGCCTGCTCATTCTTCGAACATTGTGAAGCGTTATCGCGCCAAAAATCAGATCCCACGCATCAATCTCGCCCCATACTCGCCAGATCTGCCTCCAGCCGGCTTTTTCCTATTTCCCAAGCTAAAAATGGTGTTGAAAGGAAGATTTTTTGAAGATGTACCGAGCATTCAAGCGGCTTGCACCGAGCGTCTTACAGCGATAACTTCAGAGGAGCACCAAAGGGCCTTCGAATCACTCATGGAGCGCTCAAATGAGTGTATATCTAGGGAAGGGGACTATGTTGAAAGTTAACTAGAATAAATTCCTTTAGATGTAATTTCCGATTTTTTATATCAAAAGTTCCGGAACTTTGCCGACATACTGTATATATTATTTGTATCGGTGAACATTTTTCTTATTTTCCGTTTAAACAAGGGTAACATTTTAGTCGCATCGGTAAACATTTTGTCGTAATTTCGTTTAACAAGAGTAACTGTCTCAAAACTCTTGAGTAATAACACAATGCAAATATAAATACATCATTGCTAGCTCTTTTTCATCATATTCCTCCTGGAAATATTTATGCTATTTTCTTATAACGCTTTGGCGTAACTTCTCGAAAGCTTTCACACTCTGGAGAGCGCATCGTGAAGAAAGCGAGATGAATACTTAATGTAACAAGTAAAACGAGATTCTGCAAGATAGAGATCGTGAAAATTAACTTATGCAGGTGAGTGATTGTGATGGCTGGTTTTCTGAGCTTAATAATTGTAAGTGAAAAATCTTTTCCAGGTGTGATTGTGAGGGTCACTAGTCAAATTTTAAGAGAATGTTGATGCTCTTTTCTCCATAGAATTTTAAGTCCAATACATCTAGTAAGAAAATGGTTGAATCCTGTTTCATTTGGGATTTGTGGGAAGTTTGTTAGTAACGCTGTGGTACGAAGATCAATGGAGCGCGGCCTACAAAAAGTTTTGAATCAACTAAGTCCCAAGAGTGGTAAGTCCCACTTGCTGTGGACTGCTGAGGATTAACCAAGGACGAACTGAATATGTTCTACATCTGAAGATGTACTTATAATTTTATTTTCTTCAAAATCTTTAATGAGGCGATCCGTAGATAGATGTAGTGGAGACCTCTACCAACGGACGCCAGTTTACGCTGGACACCAGCATTTCTTGCAAAACTAACGGTACAAGCGACTAATGCGTCGAGCGAAAGCGGGCAGGGAGGCTATCAGTTCCGCACAACGTAGCATCATGAGGGCTCAGTCGAAGTTTAAGTTTAGGAAGTAATACTGAAATATGCATATACTACGTGTCTTAATGTTGCTTTGAACAAGCAGTAACGATGCTTGTCTCACAACAGTCGTAAAGCTCTCAAGCCAAAGATAGGGAGATACGACCAAACGTTTTCACCTGAATAAGAACAGGTATTAGTGGAACATGTGAGGGACTTTGCTAAAATAATTTTTGGAGTTTAAGCAGAGGACGAAACCACATGCTTTACGTGAAGAATACAGGAAAACCGACGAAAAACGATGGAACTTCGTTCGTAGGAAAACCAAAGCAACTTGACAATTGCGTAGATGATCTCATATCGATTCAATAGTTCGAAACGTTTTCTTGGTAAGCATTTTTATTACAATTATATGACCCGATTTATCCAAACTTACCACTGAGTAGACCAGAGCCTACCAGCTTAATATTAACTGTCCGTTTTATTCGGCCACAAGTGACACACTTTTTTGCGAATCTTGATCGTTTTATGACTCTTCATGGTTTCGTCTAATATATACCGACCGACCGGCTCATGATCAACGCTCCAAATCAAATCATATATGTGACCTAATCAAACGGTTGGGTACATAACAACATCTTTTCACAACGCATGGATCATTTTAGAAAAATTTTCAGGCCCTTCAAAGGAAACTCCTGTGTTGCTTCTGCTGGACGGCCATTGTAATTCTAAGGCACTGCATGTCATAAGTTTTTGTCAGAGGTATCATAACCATTCAATGAGTTCACCATCTCATACAACACATAAATTGCAACTCCTGGACAGGACATTAAGAAACCATTACAAAATGTCTACCACGAACAATGTAACATTTGGATATGAAGGCTAATATAAAAATTGCCTTGTTGGGTTTTAAACGCACAGATCTTTATCTAGTTAGTGAAGTATCTATTCAGACCTCGACCTGTCTGAAAGTATCCTTTCAGACAGCTGACGGAACTATTCCACAAGAAGGATGATGATGTCTCCTTTTCTAGACGCTGCTCAAAAAACGCACAGTTACTAAAAAAAAAATTGAAAAAATGCAATCATCACTTCGTCTCCTTATAAAAACGCTGTAGAAAAAGAAAGGAAAATTTAACTTGATAGAAAACTTAAGGAAGTCTAGAAAAGCATTATTGAACACAAAAGAGCCAGAAAAGTTGAATTAAAGCGTCCCATTAACGCAGAACACCAACTCCAAACATCCTGACATGTGGCCAACCATCTCCCCCGAAGAAACCAAGAAAAACAAGGGATCTTTTGTGGAAGCATGGTATCATGGGTACATTAAGAATGTGTCGACATTCCAGAATGTTCTGATGGCTATATATGTCTTTGTTATTTTATTGTCTTTTATTTTAATTTTTTCGGGCGGCACGGATTCGAAAATTACAATGTCCAGTACTAAGTGGCACAATTTCCAACATTTGTGCAAAATTATATGCTTAAGTCAAAATTTTTTTTCATTAAAATTTACCTAGAATCCTGGAAAATTACTTAATTTTTGCTAGTTTATTTTGTCAGATATTGTAAAGTTAATTTCTACCTGAATAAAAATACTTATACTTTTAGGGTTTTTTCTTACAAAAATCCTAAGGGAACTCCTCCTAACCAGTAATACAGTAAAATACATAGTAAGAAATCTTTGAAAGTTTGGAAGTATAACAGAACCTTGTTTGTTTTCCTCAAAAGGATGTCTCGCCAGCCGCCTGAGAAATACAAAGTGCAGCAAAAGGATCCATATGCATAACATTCACTTTTGCTACAAGCTTTCGATAAATTTGTATGCGATGTAACATTTCGTTTATTTTCTTGATGATTAAGTTTGAAACATACAAAAAAAAAGATGGTTCCTCATTATATATAGCTCCTGAGCGTCGTTACAAAACGTTGGAATTTCCCAAACATTAAACTTTACGTCACAATATCCTAATAATCCGATGAAGTATTGTATTCATTAGAGGTTTTCGGTTTAGAAGTTCTGTCCAATTTCGATATCCGGCTTAACTTCATTTTGGAAATGACGCTCAGTCAAAAATTATATGCTGGTATGTTATCATTGTTTAATCCTTGAAAGAAACTTCAATAAAATTCAAAAACAGCATTTTTATGGATTTAATGAATCTATACTGCCGTTCGTTAAACAATAAAGATAAGACAGTATGTTTTCCATTACTTTGGTACCTCATTAATTTAACGCGACTTACCATCTGACAGCCGCAAATCAATGGGACAAAAGACGAAATGAATTTGCTTTTTTACTAATTATTTTATAGCCTCTTAAAATGTGGCAATAAAATTGGTAAGAATAACACTTCTTTAATTGGTTATATGTTAGTAAAAGTTAAACAAAACAGACAAGATGATAATTAATAGTTTTATGATGATCTTTAAAGACAGTTGTTTCTGAATAAAAGCTTCTTATCAGTAAAAAAAAACAAAAATGCTTATCGCTTTATTGGAAATTGCTTCTTAAAAAAAAATGTAATCAACATTCTAGAAGCGCAGCAAAGAAGATGGTACTGGCTCTTGCATTTGTTCGTGTCAGATCATCAATGTTTCCTGCGTGGTATCCTGCAAATGTAATTTTTCTTAAGAAATTTTCAGTTTGAATTTCGTTCTTTGTTGTTATTTTCCAAAATTGGTTTGTTATTGTTTGTGTCCGCAGAGCCTTGGTTTTGCTATCAGGGTCCTGTTTCGGCTGCGCGTTGTATATGCGTTCTCGGCTTCGAGGACGAGCTGAAGATGGCTGCATGCAGGCGAAAAGCATCCTCGACAACGAAACAGTAAAGCCCGGCGAATCCAAGCAGGAATTTTCAAAACATTGGGTTCTGTATTTGGGATTTAAAGCTGAATAAATTTATATTCATTAGCCGTAAGAGCTCTTGAAAAGTATCATTTCATCGAATACAAACACCACCGTCTTTATGCAAATAAGTTGAACGCAGTATCTACCCGCCGTTTGATCAATCAAAATTACCTTTCCTGATTTTCCAATGATTCATGATCTGTCACACGACTGCATTTTGTAATCGCACCAGCGCAAACACTTTATGTGAAGATACTTTCAGTTTTTCACTCGAATCGACCTCTTGCTGCTTCTACATGCCTGTTTCTGACCCATGTAACGATTGCTTTAAAGATGCTGCTAATAAACCAATAATATGTTTTCGATGTGATCCTTGCAACCTTTCCGATCTGAGTCTTCTAATCAGATTTTCGCTTTCTTGGAATATAAAATTTTTCAAAACACCTGAATGTATTTCAAATGTCCTGAAAAAACATTAATTGTCCAGTTTCATGCTGAACAGCTCTTCCATCTTTAAATTTTGCATGGTGGTCTAGAATCAGGAAAGTGATAGAATTGAACTGACTGCTAGCTTAATCTTTTAAAATCTTTAGTTTTCTATTTAGTTTGGGCGTATATATTTGGGCGATTGGGCGGCAGGACATTTTTCAGTGTTGGAACGACTAGCTACTGTAGAATCAACAAAGACAAGTGTACGAACCGTTAAGGCAAGCATTTCGGCCCCAGAAACAAACTGCCACGGACAATTTCTCAAAAAGTAACTTAAACGTTGCAGAGCTGCTAAAAGACGGGTCGAGCAACAAGGTAGCAATCTTCAATTGAGTACAATGCATTTGCAATGAAGGTGCGAGTCCGCAATACACCTCCTACTCAGGCTTCTCTTGCTGAAGGCGATGAACCAAAATCTACAAGAAACGTAGTGCAAGTGTGGGGGAGCGAAAGCGTCAACTTCAAGCGTTTACCAGACTCTGTTAGAAGCAGAAACAATGATGCTTAGTAGCCGCAAGTCCCTTAGCTGAAATAGAGCCAAAAACTTCACATGTCGACAAGCTAGCTACGCGGATAGCCGTCGACAGAAGAGAAGAAGAATGCCCAATACGAATTATAAGCGCGTTCCTTAAAAATATTCAAAAACTCACCAATGTCCAAAAGAATGCCAATGAAGACATTTAAAACCGGATCGGTGAACTCGAAAATCCGTAGATATGGATAATTCGATCCATGGATTAATATAAAGAATCTATGATCTATCTAGGATCTATGGATTATTATAAATCCACATAAAAGGGTGGAAACCAAATTGCACTGTTTGACCGTATCCCTTATGTTCTGTTTTGAAGATCAACCGTTCCATTGTTAACCTTAACACAGAATTTTAAATTCCTTTTATTATTGATAAAAAAGGGATTTACCGGATGAGCAAATTTCAGCAACTTTGTTCGAGGAAACTGATTCTTTGTCAGGGGAAGAACTGTTTCTAACCAGAAATGATAACGAATTTGATCACATTAGCGAGGGATCTAACGCATGCCGTGAAGCGGACGTGGAAGATGACGAAACATTTACAAAACAATCTTTGGATAACGCGCCATCAACGTCTCAACAATTTTTTCTTTGCCAAGATGGGAAAACAAAATGGTTTAAGTCACAATCAAGGACCAACATAAGCGAAAGAACTTCCACTTCTTCATACAAGGAAACTGACAAAGAATAATTGAAAGCCGTTTTTGGACTTTTGTTTTTGGCAAACTTATTTAGGTCCGGTAGTCAAAGTATAGTCGATTTCGCAGATGTCAAAACGTTTTATACGCTGAATCTAGAAATTCACTGCCCATATGCAGGTAGTAATAAGCCGTTGTTTGTAGTTGTTTGTTGAGATGTGTATCAGGATCTGGAAGGAACATAACGATGGATAACTTCATCATGAGCTACGAAGTTGCTGAAAATTTGCTCTACAGCCACAAGTTGACTCATGTTGGTACACTGAGATCGAACAAAGCATGCCTTCCACCTCAATTCAAGGCTAAATGTAAAGAAAATCTTCTCTTTTTGGATTTGATTTGGATTTGGAGATTTTTGGAAAGCCACAAAAGTGCGTAAATTTGATGTCTTTCTGATGTCTGAATCATGATAACAAAATAGATCCAGAAAGCGGTGATCACAGAAAAACGGCTATTATAAAATTCAATAACTCGTCAAAAAGGGGCATTGATGTCGTCGATAAATTGGCTCAAACGTAACGGCATTTTTCTCAATGTTAAACCATGCTGGTATAAACAAATTTAACGTGTATCAGACAAACAACGGCATTGAGAAGAATGAGACCAACCTTAGAAGGGAATTGATCAAGCGCTTGGGACTTTTATTGCTTGAAGACCATATCAGGAAAAGGAAAGACAATCCACTTATGCCACGAGATATAAGAAGACGCGTGCATGAAATTTTGAATGAAGAATCCCACGACCAGCACCGAAGGAACAAGAAGATCACAAAGATGTTCATTCTATCCAAGAAACAAAGACTGGAAAACGGTCAATGGTTGCTTCAGCTATATTGCTCCTATATGTAAAGAACATGCGAAAACGTTGTGCCAAAATTGTATTGATTTAAGGAGCGAGTTGTTGTAGTTTTATGGACGTGAATATTTGGTTGTTCTACTTTCAATAAAGCCAAATATGTGTAATATTAAATGAAGAACTGAAGATAATATATTCTTATTCTTAATACTTTTAATATATTCTTAATACAAAATTTTATGGGGTGAATCTTACTCCACGTTGTATGGGTGAGAAGTTTTTTCACGTTGTATGCCGAAGGTTAATTTGTGATGCTTCTCAATAAACATGAGATTCACGCCTAGGCTTTTAGCAATCAAATTTCTAAAAATATTTCCATCTTTAATCAAACAAAATATAAGACGTGAACGTCTTGGAATTTATATAGGTACGTATACAAAACTCCATCATTGATTTTACGCTACTCTCCAAATATTTTGCTTTAGTAAACACACTCCAACACTTCTCCAAACAATTTACCATATGAGTATTTACTACATATTCCATACATGCTTCCTCCCGTGCAACTACTAAATTTTGTGTTTATGTTTGCTTTTCCAGGTGGTCCATACTCTGTTTGGAATGGCATCGAGGGATACGACGTGCCAGAAGTGATGTCAATGAGCCAACTATAGTCTCTACGTCGAATAACAACAATAATAATAACACCAATAAATTGTCCACGGCTAAGAAAAATGAGACATTCAGTACATTATCGCAGTTAGCAGCATGGGGTTTGCCTGCCCTTCAGACAGTTGCCGTCCTTGTGGCACGTAATGTCGATGCTGATGAGCTTTTAGGTAAGTTCTTGCATCTCTTCCGGGACTCCAGTGAAGATTATTTAAGATAAAAACTGATAGGATATGTGGAACGAGTCAATGTGGAGACTGGAGAGTGGGATACGTGCTTTGAATTTAGATACCTAAGTTATAGAGGTGTCGATATTTATTTTCCTGCAATGCTTATATGGGCATACCGAGTGAAAAAGATACATTAAAATAATTTATAGGTAGATATTTTTGATAAGTGATGGAAGTCACCTCGGAGGATATGTGAGCAGAATGATAAGCAAATATTAGTGCCCCAAGCTTGTGGTTCTGAAATATAAACGATTAAGGATGATTGGTTTATGGGCATAAAGTTGAGCTTAAATGGAGCTACAATTCATTTTTCTAACATTTATAGCGCTATAAATATTTCTATTTATCAGTTTTATTTAATCCACAATTTCTGTATGTGAATCCTTTGGCACGTGGTATGGAAGCAAAAACGTTTGTTGTAAACAAAAAGTTGGTAAACAAACAGTAAACAGTTTGTGGTTTCTTTGCAATAAAGACGGGTTATGTGGTGTAAAAATGATGGATTGGGATGAGAAACATTATCTCCAAAATTGCCTTTCAAGCAAAAAACTTCTTATTTGAGTAGTATCCTTAATGGTTTAAGAAAAAAGAGGAACTATTGTAGATGCTGCAACAGTATATTTTAATTATTATTTTTTCTACTAAATAAACACGCATTTTCTGAAGTAAATCCCTATTTATTCCGTAAGGGGAGATATACACCTAGAGTAGTTCATAAAAATCAAGATTATCTAATGACAACGCCAAGCTAATATTTTGATGCATAAGCCCGTTATAGCCATAACAGTGAAACATGTTCAGTGCTATAAGAAAATTTCCGTTAAAAGGTTTTTTGTATTAATTCAATAGAAATAAACAGACAGCGGTTTCGAAATCGATGTGATTTCTTCGTCAGTGTTTGTCTATTGAAGTCGGCAGCAACAGTTTTTTAGTCCTTGTTCATCAAATTAGGGAATTCCATTTCTTGTGAGGATTAAGGCATTTATGGTACACATTTATGGAGGTTTCTACAAAAAATCGGGGCCAAAATCGATGGCATTGCATTATTTTTTCCATCATGTACGTTCAACAACGGTGTTACCCAATTATTGGAAATTATGAACGTGCTGGGAATATAGGCCGCATCGAAAACGGCCTTGTACGCTGCGCGAGAAGACGAAAGTTGCGTAGCGGTAACTGTGCTGCAAGCGCAACAATAGACGAAAGGAGGTCGACCGCAAAATTCCGATGCTATGAATATTTCGATGGCCGTAGAAGACTTACACTCTACGTCTGGTATCGATGATTCTGTGTTATTGGACACATTTCAGGATTTATTCATTCCCAAATTTTGAAACATGTTTTTCGCGAAACCACTCTTTCAAAATCGACAACCAACATTTTTCAGAAACCAATAAACCGGTTGTATTGAAATTGGTTATTCAATACAAAATTATCTAGCATGTGTCATAGAATTTTCTTTTTTTGTTACTTAGATTTTGTTTTCCAGGCTAAATAATAACGAATTTTTGGTCCGAAAATTACTATGTATATTCAAACGTCCGCTATTATCTTACTAACCAATGTCTTCAAAATCACCTATGACGAATACTAGATTATATACAATTTGATTTGATCATTTCAGACAATATTCTTGCATGTTTTTGATATTTTTAAATAAAAAATATTAACACTTTTGTGTATTCTTTTGGATAGTTAAACTCCCAATCCCATATTTCTTATAGTTTTCCTTACGGAAATTCTCAAAAGTGACCTTTTCATCCGGCTTTTAGGTGTATTTCTCCCCATAACAAAATTCTTATCTAGGATTTGCATCAGGATAAGATCTGGATTTAAGGACCATATGTTTTGAAGCCAATTTTTTCGAAACTTTTTAAGCATCTCTCCAGCTTTTAAAATTTTCAAACTGAAGGCAATTTTTTCCTTTTTTTCTCATGAGTTCATCTTCTCAGGATTCAGCAGCATGCGTTGATGGACCTTTGGGCTATCTTTTTGAGGATGAAATAACTAGAATAAAAATGATTAAAAAACGTATGAACATTGTTTAGTTGTAAAGTTATAAATTTCTGATTTGTTTTTGTATAGTTAAGACCATGTACTCATATAGCATCTAGGTTTTTCTGGGAATCTTGTTTTCGTTTAGTGGCATTGATTTTCTTTTTATCTTGTGCATCCTTATCATGTGAATAATGTGTATAGCAAATGCTTGACGAAAATTCAATACAATCTCCATCTCGTTTTGATTCATAGCAATTATTCACACTTTATGCAATTATTGCCTTTCGAGTCAATTTCATTTAGATAAGTGTTGCAAATTCTTTTGATACCAATATCTTCATACTCTGAGAATGAAGTAAATTCGTTCTTCTTTCAAACTTTTCTCAATTTACTTGATCATTGTTTGCTTTTTATTCTCACTTTATTCTCACTTCTCTCGCCTTTTCCTACTACCCCTTTTTTCCTTAATTTTTCTTAATTTTTCCTCTTTTATCTCAATCTTGAACCTTTTGTCCGGTTTTGTCTTTTTTTAAGTTTCCTGGGGAGCGATTTTTCTGGGAAAGAGTTTCCAGTAGATATAGTGCGAACCTTTATCTTCAGTGTCTGACATTGGCATAAGGGTTCACATTTTTGAAAAGAACGGTCCCGTTTTGTTCAGAGGTTCCAGGTACATGAGGAGTCTCATACAAATTATTCCATTACTTTCTGTGAACTCCACGCTTGAACAAGTTGTATAGCTGGTTTCCGATATGTAGAAATCTAGAATTTAGGAGTATTTTTCTTCCTAGTTTCCTATGATAAGCGAACATTCATCCAACCAAAAATAAACCACAGTTCACGTAGTCAGGGTTTGGATTTTTAAGTCCTGCTACAAGTGTCAAACCGTCATAAAACCCTTGCTCTAGATTCTTCTCTTTCATTGCTTATGTTGCGGGGGAAAGAGGTGCGGGAGTTTTTTGAAACTAGCGTTTCCTATTTCGCTTCACGTGTCGTTTCTTGAACGATTCATCACTAAATTGGGTTGATCTGTTCAATCAATTATTTGTCGTAGTGGTTTGTCTGGTTTGATTCGTCGAAGATATCCAGGGTAGTATTATCGTAATTGTCGATTTTTTCGAAGAGCTTTCAGGCTTTCTTCCGTATGTATCTGTCAATTGTCTTTAAACGTAGTTTTTTATGCATCTTTAGGTTTCTTTCATACCAAGGACTGCCGAAAATTCTAATCAGAGTAAGGTTCTGAGACGATTTAAATGCTTTTTTGTTGGTTTAGGTCGTCTCCTGGATGGGCCTTATCATATGTTTAAAAATAAGAATCCTATTTTTTGATTTTGACTTTTTTAATTCCACTAGGGCGAATAGGGATGTAACTACTCGAGAAACTATTCTCCGTTTTATTTGTATATATTCTGTTTAGGACAGTCTGTTGTCTAGCGTTAGGAGATATTTACCTGTCGTTTTCAATTATTTGTATTTGTCATGTATTGTTAAAAGTGGTGGTCTTTGGTCTATTTTTCGTATGACGAAAATTGTCTAAGTTTTGTCTATATTGAGTTTCAGTTTCCATTTGCAAAATTATTTCTAACGCTCGTTGATGTACTGCTGCAGTCTTAAATTGATACTTTCTGCTTGTCTGGATAGTATAACTATCATCGGCATAGAGAGATAATTTACCTTCTGTGGAATTTTGTCGAATTATGGAAAGATGATCGTGTACATTTTATATAATATGGGTCACACTGGTGATCCTTGTGGGACTCGAGCTGCGACTAGCTACAAGTATGAGAGCTGATTGTCAATTTTGACGCGTAAAAAACTCCCTTTAAGGTAAGAGTCCATTTTTTGTACTTTAGCGTGGGGTATGTGGAGTGCAATGCATTTTGAATAATAGTCCTGCATGCCAGACTTTATCGAATACCTTTAGAATCTCGAAAATGACAAAGCGGTGGATTTCCTGCTATTGAATCGATTTTGTACGTGCTGCATTAGTTTTGGAAGCTGGAGCTCCGTTGGCTGTTGAGGCATACTCCTAAGGGATAATTTTGTTTTCCAAAAAGACTCCTGTAAAGAAGAGAAGTGTCTTTTCCAGAATTTTAACTTATGAGGGAAACAGACTTATGGTCGCCAGTTTTGAGGGAATGTGAGATTTTTTCCTGCTTTTGGATAGGAAGTGTGATAATTACTGTTTTTGGTTTTTGACTTTTAATATCTGTTTAAAGTGCTTTTTGCTGAAAGGCCCCGTACTATCCTCCGGAGAGGATTGTGTCTACAATATTTCCGCACATCTTTTGATTGTCGTCAATTTCCTTAGACTTATGGTCGCCAGTTTTGAGGGAATGTGAGATTTTTTCCTGCTTTTGGATAGGAAGTGTGATAATTACTGTTTTTGGTTTTTGACTTTTAATATCTGTTTAAAGTGCTTTTTGCTGAAAGGCCCCGTACTATCCTCCGGAGAGGATTGTGTCTACAATATTTCCGCACATCTTTTGATTGTCGTCAATTTCCTTCTCTGCAAAAACGTTCTCATAAAATTGAATCTCAAACGTGTCTGCAAAAGCCTTTGCCTTCCCAACCTTTTCGGATATCATTATTTATGGAAACTAGTGGCAAGATTTTACTCTATTCACAGTAGTCAATAATTGTATAGGTTCACCCTTTTCTTCCAAAGCAACAGAAGGCACGTCCTTAGAACCTTTCATGGCAACTATATTTCCAAGTTAATTATTGTATTTTTTAATTGCGAATCTGTTTCAGGAAGTATAAAATAAAGGCATTCCTTCAATTTTGTGTGTTAAATTTTTTTTATTTTTCTGTATTCGATTTTCAATCGTTATTGTTCGGTTTTCTTCACAGATTCTGTTTCATTAATATTAAAAATGTGTTCAGGTTTACCCGTAAAACCATTTTCTTTCAAAACATTTCGTAAGACGTGAATGCAACAACTTCCTAATATGGGCACCAAGCCTCACAATATTCATTCAGACTGCGGGATGGGAGTTTTAGGGTCGCATTCAAGAAGAAACAAAAGCCAGTAATAGTCTATTTTTTGGATTCATGATTATTATGATTCTCATTGCAATTGCAGCTTTTATGCCAAATAGTTATACAAGTAAAATATGGAATGAGAAAGGGAGAGAGAGTGAGAGTGTTTTTCGGCATCCCAAACCCTTTGATTGAAGCAGTTCAACCATTTTCTGAATTTCGACAGTTTCGACCAAATTTTTGAAACAATATCACCTTTTGCAACATATTTTGTTTTATTTAATAAATACCTCGTAATGCAGACATTCTTTTGTACTAGAAAGACAATCTTAACTTATGAGGATTCGGCTTATATTTAAAATATAGTTTCCTTCAGCTGAATTATCCATTGTTTTTATAAAATTAAAATTGGAATTTATAGATGAGGGCCAACTAATGATTCATGGTTATATGGGTATAGGGAAGGATAACTGCACCAAACGTCACTAATTTCAACATGTCAAAAGCACTAAACAAATGTTTTTTGAAAAATCCGCATCTAATTCATGAGAAAAATTATGCGTCAAACTCAAAATAAACAACTTCTGACAACAAATGCAGCGCTGTGTGACAGGCTTGTCAAATATTCGGTTGGCCCGTGTATATATGTAAATCGGGCGGTACATCGTCTAAACTTTGAGCATTTGCATTGATTATGTGGAATTTAAAGACATCAAGAAATCAAAACGACGCAAAATTCGTCTGCGTAATACTTCGGTTTTTGTGCACAGCTTGGAATTACAGAATCAAACTTTGACAGAACGCGGCAACGTTCTCGGCCAATTATCGGGCCTTTGACGTAGAAGTGTTGGCTGATTGTTATACGGAATCGTTCATTCCAAAGCCATTTGATTTGAGCCACCAAATATTGAAGAAACGACTTTGAAGGGCCACGAAATCTGAACAATTCTAGTGAACATAAAGAAATCCGAATTAGATGAGCAAAGTTTTGGTATTTGCTGAATTGAATCGGTGAAAAGGCTGCAGGGCTTTTTCGACGTCAGTCGTATAATCTGTGCGTAACTACGAATTTTGTTCGGGATATGGTTCTTCCTCTCATTCAGGACACTTAACATCAGTTCCTAAAACGAGAGGAAAAAGCTAAGGGACGATTCTGAATTGTGACCATATCTTCGTTTCTTTAACAAGGCTGTGCATGAAAGTTTCAACAAAAAGTAGAGTAAAGAAAATAAAGTTTTTTGCTTCACTGGTTTGTTGATTTTTGAGCTTGTTAATTTTGTATTTGACGCCTTCGAAATTGTCCTAACGTCAATTAGTAGAATTCAATCAATTTCTACTGCGATCGTCATTATAAATTTGCTGCAAAAACTAATTAAAATTTATTGTTGCATCTAATGCTTCTTCAACTTTATCATGATCATTAAATCCACAATCAACATCATAAACGCATGAGAATTGACAAGGGATCACTATCTTTCTTTAGCCTCCGTGTTATTTTTTTTACGAGCTATCTGAGCACATAAAAACGTACAAAAAACACTCTAACGTAAAGCAACATGTGAATACGTCATTTGTAGTACCCACATCAAACAAAATTCATGTACCTATTTATTTATTAACTTGAGTGCGTAAGGGTAAGAAATTGATCATCCTCGGAAATTTGGAGCCACACATGAACAATTACTCAACATTGTTTTGAAAACATGCGTCGCTGGTGGTCTCAGTAAGTTCAGATAGAGTCCTAGTTGATTTCTTTTTGGCCTTGTCCTTCCCAGGAAAGGGTAAATGTTCTGAGCTTATTTTTGAGCTTAAAATATTGGCAATCATTCAAGAAAATCTATTGAAATAATAAGTAATGATTATTATTAGATTCAATTATAATGTTATTATTAGATTCTTATTTATATTCAAACATTACCTGCACACGATTCTTTTATGAAACTTCAAAAAACATTAAGGAGACTCTATTTAAATGGAGCGTAAGACGTCCGTCAGCCATTGGAATTGGAGAACCCAATTTAAGGTTGAGAAAAATAGTGGGCATCTTTTTAAATACTGAAAATGGAGGAAGTGACCAAAAAATTGCGGAAGTCGGATTCGATGTCTCGCCAAGGGCTAAGACCTGAAACGAGCTGTAGTTGCTATAACGACAATATTTAAACCTATTGGCCAGTTTTCGGAGTTCATACTTGCTAACACATCTGATAAGAAAACTCATATAAAACTAAATAGATAACCATATGAAAATTAGCATAAAAGATAGCACCATCCGCTTCAAAGGCGCACGATTTCTTAACGTCCTTACATTACACTAATATTTAAAATCCTGGCAAACAACCTTTAAATTTTGAAACCGTGTACTTTATTCAATAAAATGCGGTTTTATCTTGAAATTTTTAAGTTAAACAATTCAAGTGGTTAGTAAAAAAATCATAAGAATTTTAAGAAAAAATTAACAAAAATCAACAGTTTTCTGCTAAAAGTAATAAATATTATTCAAAATCACAATATAAATGTTATTTTTAAACTCAAAAATATAATTCAAACAGTAATCAGTCTGAAGTTAGCAATTTATTCGTTATCATTTATTTAAGACTGTTATGACAGACGTCACTTTTTTGTCTGCCACAGTCATTTTTCACATACAACAAGTCATCTTCGACATTCTTTTCTTTTTTGGAGTGCAGTAAATATATTAAAGCCTTTTTGTTTGGTGACTCCCCTTCGTTTTTAATTAGAAGTATGAGTTTTCTTTTGAAAGAATGTTTTCGATGTTGTTTCGTACATGCATTGGCAAAGCACGAGCTTCCAGTCCTTGCATCATCCACATTGAAATAAGCAAAGTGTTGAGTGGTTTCATGTACTCTTTTCAATTTTCTCTCTTTACTTCATCCACTTTAAAATCAGCTGAGTTCTAAGTGTTTTCATGTACTCTCTTCAATCTTTTCTCTTCTCTTCTTTGGATGAAACATCATGGCAGTATACTACGTATGAAATAATGAAAGCTGCATTCAATATGCCATAAAACATAGCCATTTGTCACCACTAGATGTTACTCGAGCATGACATTGTAGAGCACATTTGATCGAATTTGTCGGGGCAACCCTTAGTTTGGTTATAAAAAAAACTAAAGTTGAATTTCAAGTTGCAGGATCAATGATACCTTCCTTGTCACACGATGATAATAATTCAAGAATTTTCGAGGGCTTCGGTTTATATGACAATAATACCAAGCATCCGTCATAGCAAAAGTTTGACGATGGGAAATGCCGATTTTTCAAGTTTTCTGGAATCTCAGATAAATGGACAAAACTAAATCCAATAATTACCCAGAGAACAATTTTGAATTTATTTATAAAAAGTTTCCAAACTTTGCTAATTAGTATGAACGGATCTTCTCGTTGAACAAGAGGTCCTTCCTTAGGCATATATTAAGAAATCGATACGATCCCCAATCATCACAGCTACATATTTTGTTCCCAAAAAAGGACCGTCCAATAATTCTTCGGCCGTTAAGTGCTGTTGTCAAGGCTAAGATACCAAGCAAAGCTAGATACAGCTTGTTTCTCAAAAAGTGGCATTTTTCATTTATGCACAGCATTTTACCGCAACTTCCACAATTGTCCACTGAAAAATCTTCTAAATAATCTCACCTGTCATAAATAAATCGAAACATGAAACTAGGACCTCGGTTTGAACGAATTATCGCAACAGCAGATGTTCTACCATGTTTTCGACCCTTAACCGTGGGCCAGTAATGTTCATTTTTAACCTCGCATATGCGAGGGTTATGTTCTGGCAAGCTTGAAGAATACTGGCTTCGTAATCGACGAATGCATCTTTGCTGTTGCTCTGCTAAACCTCTTTTATCAAAATATCTTCTAATTCGCTGTCACGTTCGCGATATTCATCCTCATTGCTTTCGTCTGCTCGGTTTAATATGGTCCACACATGTATTTTCAATAAAAATTGACAACCGTAAAAGTTACACTAGAAAAGTCCCTCGAGAGCGCATACTATATTCATATATGCTCAAATCCACTGAACGCTAAAAACTATCTGATTCAAACAATCGCGTCAAGAGAGCTACGATCACTGACTGGATTGGATATGAAGGAGAAGTTGATTGATCCAATGTCTGAAAATTCATTGCAAAATGTTCATCGTGTGGGTGCCTCTCCGACGTACGTTAACTCTGAATTCATAAAATTTCCATTTCAACTATCCCAAAAATTTACAAAATTCATAATGTTAGCAACGATGCCAGCTGCAAACACCTTTTGATTGAGACATTCTAAGAATTTTGTTGAAGAACTGTACTTTATGTGCCTTTCAAAATTCTTTATTTGAATGTTGATGTGTGCGCACACACTATACTAAAAAATTGTAACCACAGAAATTATATTCGGGGATTGAGTCAGTGCTTTTGAAAATTAAAGAAGATAACGAAGATTTGGTTATGTAGTTAGGTGGGTGTGCAAGAACAGAAGAAACATTGTAGAGCAACCACTCACGCATTAATGTTGAAGAATGTTTGGTATCATTATCTTGAATAAGTGAAAACCCTTCGTTTCTGCCAATTTGGCCAACACTTCGTTTTACATAATATTTTAGAGATGTTTTATGAATGTTTAAATACTTAACTTTGTCCATTGTAGTTTTAACAAAAACTAAATTACTTAAACATTTTGCAGCAATTGTACCCTAAACCAACAAATTTCCCTTTTCGGGTTTGATAGTAGGTTTCAAGTTTTTTGATTGTATATCAGTGTTAGCTATACACGAGACAAATTGCCGTCCATCAGCGCCAAAAACATAGAATTACCCAGAACTACCTTCCAACTTTGATAGATATTCTTTAGCGTATCGGATTCGTTCTTTTGTATTTATCTTAGAAATGAATGGTTTCCTTCTTGCAACACAGCCCTTTTAATGTTAAAAACTTCGTACAGTTTAGATTTGTCGTAGTATACCCATTTCTCGTCCCCTGTCACAATTACATGCATGAAACCATTTCTTTTTCGTTATTGAAGAAGCATCTCGCACGTCACCAAACGCCGTTCGAAGTCCTTCTCGTTGATGTGTCACATCAGCTGACAAGCCTCAGCGTTTTGAGTCATTCTAGCGTGCAAGCGCTTACCAACGGTAGATCTGTCAACATTGAACTCCTGCGACAATACCTCTAGGTTTCGACTTGAATCTTCATCCAACAATTCCCGTAGATTTGATGCCGAAACCAATCTTAGCAATTCGTCTCAGATGGAGCATGATCACCTTAAAGATCGAGCATTATACGATTATTTTCGCAGCACTTTTCTTGAGAATGAAATAATGAACGAAGACTTCCCGCAAATCCAGCTTTTTCAGCATGAAAGTCGACATTTTAAACAGGAGAAAAAAAGGAATGTCAAAGGAATTCAAGAGGAATGTTGACTGTTGCATTCGTGAGCCTACCCACACAACATCCAATTCCAAAAACACTACCACAGCAGACACTAAAATAGTATATGTAGCTATATCTGTCTACCAACGGCGGAAACTTATTCTCATATCCAATAAATTATCTTTTTTGATTTTCAAAAACACCGACCCTATTTCTTATTCTGACTGCAATTTTTTGATATAGTGTAGTACCGGGATTGACCCGGAATTTTACAATAGGTAGCACCACTAGAATATGAACATGACTCATTACGAGAGGTTTATCTGTCACTCTGAGCTTAAATGTACAAAGTTTCATGACATTTCCTTTATTCGTTTATAAGCTACAGTCGTTTGAGTGACGTTTTTTTCGCCTTTGTAAACGCAACGGAAAAACAGGAAAACGAAAAAACAGCGTCTAGATGAAAAGTTGTTTTTTCATGGGAAAAATCTCTGAACAATCATTGCAATTGTTGCAGAAATGTTATCCAAAATCTGCTCCTTGGAGAAGAACAGTTTATCGGTTGTTTAGTGAATTTAAAATGGGTCGTTCAAGCACCGTAAACGCACCTCGTTTTGGAAAGCCAAAAGCGGCTACGAATCCGGAAATCGTAAAGCAAGTGCATCGAATCGTCTTGAATGATCGTAAAATGAAGTTGCACGAGTTAGTTGAGGCCGTAGGCATTAGCACGAGATTTTGCAGGTGAAAAACGTTTCGGCGCGGTGGGTGCCGGGTGACTGACCGTCGACCGAATACAACAGCGCCTTGATGATTGAACAACCGGTTTGGCATTGTTGCAGATTAATCGAGCGGACTTTTTTGACGTTTTATTACGATGGATGAAACATGGGCCCATTACTGTACGACTGAGTCCAATAGGCAGTCTGCAAAGTAGCTAGAAAGCCACAAAATCCGACCAAAGTGGTCAACAAGGCAACGCTCGGCCAGGAGGTTATGACCTCCTGTTTTAAGGATTCCACGGCGTAATCTTCATCGATTATCTGCGGCAGGTAAGAGCTGTCACTGGTGAGTACTATGCAGCGTTTTTGGACAAACTGAACGACGAAGTAAGGAAAAAACCACCCTAGTTAGCGAAGAAAAACCACGGCTCCATCATGATAGTGCACCGTCACACAGGTCCTTAAAAAGTGATTGACCAAATACGATTTGAATTGGTTGCTCATTCACCGTAGTCTTTAGACTTGGCCCCAAGCGACTATTATCTGTTCCTAAACCTCAAGTGGTGGCTCCAAGGAAAGAGATTCAAATCGAATGAGGAAGTCATTGTGGAAATCAAGGCATATTTTGAAGGCTTTGACGCTTCGTATAACAGAAAGAACATCGAAATGTTGGAAAATGTCATTTGTATCGCCCTTGAAGGCAACTATGTTAAGGTAGAACTTTGCTCAAAAAACGCTTGTTTTCAATAAAAATCCCGGCACTGTTACGTCATGTAGTATGTGCAATATTGCCCTTTTGACGAAGTGGTAGCGATAACAGTTAGCGCCATACTTTTCATGCTCAATGAGAAAACCGACTGCTCCTTTAATTGATTATAAATATCGATTGATTGACATTTTGGCAATCAAAGATACTATATTTAAATCTTTTTTGATATTTCATTGGGTGACATATGAGATGAACATATTCCTCTGCCACTATCATTAAGAATAAAAACATTGGTCGACCTTCTATTTATCTTTAAATGTAAAAAACATACAAAAAACAATGATGAGCTTTGAAAACAAAGTGCTTTGTGTGTAACTACTTTTTCACACTAGGAAATTGACGTGATATCTAGCTGAATTGGATACGTAAGTAGTTTATGCACGCCTACAAAATAGATTCTATGCTGTCATTTTCTCAACGGGCAATAGCTTTACTACGAACGTAATTACATGGGATCATCTTTGTACAGGATATGACACCAAAATATTCTTGAAATCTAAATAAAAACTACGATTAGAAGTAACAATATACATTGATAATTTTCAATCCCCTCCCCTCTCCGTACTAAATAACTAAAAGTTAAAAAACATATGAAATTCGAAAATGTAAATTAATGAAATTTAACTCTGGGTAGCTTGGGTCCGCCGGGCCTTGCTTTGTGGGTCTCGAGGACGCGTTTTGGCTACATACGTTCTCCGAGAACGAGCTGAAGATGGCTGTATGCAGCCGAAACGCGTCCTCGAAACCCACAAAGCAAGGCCCGGCGGACCCAAGCTACCCAGAGTTAATTTTGGCCTGCGGCAACACCAAAACGAACTTTAATAAAATTTAATTTATCTTTGACCACCCCAATGAACTGACAATATTAAAAAAAAACAAGAAAAGGTTCGATCTAATAAAAGAAATGACCGATTTTGTTAAAAATTAACTCTTCACTCTTGCGGAAATCGATTGTTCAGCGAAGCATTGGTCTCAAATTTCCCATAATACTCGCGAGCGACACCTTTAAACAAGAATCCCTTGTGCCCAACTAATTGGAATAATCGAAGGAAAGTTTATTTTGATTAGAAAATGTGGTTCCTGCAAGAGTGCTTGGCCTATACCCAAAAATAAAGAACAGACACTATAAGGTTTTCGTCGGAAGTAGGTAATTCGATATCTGGTTCAGACACTTGCTTGTTATTTCGGTGTTGAGGTGCATATTTTTCAACAGGACAACGACCATAGTCCTTGTGCACGAATTAACACGGCTATATGAATGCATGGAACCATTTAATAAAAAGAACTTAAAAAATTAATAATGCTTCAGATTAAAAACAACAGTCGCATTCGTAGGGAATTGGATACTTTTGTGTCTCGCATATGTACGCGAGTGTTTGCACATAAATGCAAAACACAATGGACGAGGAAAGTTCCACAGAGGAATAAAATATCTCATTTCCTCTTGTGTGCAAAGTGTTCGGCTGTTACCACACTAGTTTACTATTTGCCCGAAGAATTATTTCAACGGCAAAGGGATTAGCCACGAGGGAGTAGTGGGAAGCATATTAAATTACCAGAAAGCAGGACACAAGCAAACGTCGTCGCATAAAAACAATTAGGGAGAGTTATATGTGGAATCAACATATAAAGAACGAGAAATTAGCTGAATGGTAATGATCCATGTGTTGTCCACTTGTAAATAATATGTCCAAAGATGTGAAATAATATTGAATTGCTTGATCCTGTAGAACTACTCCAAACTCCACCGTTCATGGGCCCAAACAGTAATTTTTAGAATAAATAATATATCTTACAATTGAATGATGAAATGCGAATAAGATAGTTAACATGAATGTGGAAAAGCTGGTAACTCAGATATCCAATATCCACCATGTGTTTATTGTTGCTTACAGCACAAATACTCATTGAAGTTTACGCGTATTTAAACCGGTTCAAAAATCCTTTTAAGTTAAATATGCAAAAAGCATTTATTTAGTATTTTTAATTGAGACAATGAGCTTATAACTATAGCATGTACCTAAACTCTCCACACAAGCTAGCTGAAAGCAACACAATCTACTTTCTATTCACGTCAGTAATCACCGTACAAACATTGGTAAAGGACATGGGCAGGTCGATGTTAAAAAGTTGAAGCTATTTAATAGTTTGATGTTTGAATGGAGAGGAATGTTCAAACAATCAAAATTATTTTGTTGGAAATCTCGTGGTAGAACTAAATTTTCAAAATATTTGGCAGCAGTCTCTGCTGGCTGTCATTAATACTCTTCAGTTATTACGTAGAGAAGGGCATGTATGTTAATTTTTTTATTAATTTATTTAATTGTCTATGAGGTAAAGGATATCCTGTTAATTTGGAAGTTAGTGTGACTAAATACAACGCAGATGTGGAATTTCATTCAACATATTTTACAAACACAATGTCGATATTTTTTACAATTTAGCTTTCGCTTTTTGATTTTTGACAATTTTTCATAGGTTGACTCCCACACATAATTAATTGATCGATTTTTTTTTCGGACTTTGAAATTGTATCAAAAGTTCATAATCTAAAATAAATGTCAATACTCAACGTTCGTAACTCAAGAAACTATTTACGAAAAAACCTTTTTGGTTTCTTTGATTCATATGATCCAGTCGGAAGTCATTCTCAACGTAATTCAGCCATTTTATATTTGTGGCAGTCAGTCAAAAAAGTCTGCGTACAAAACTATGGCAGGGAGGAAATTTTTATAGTATTTTTTTTATTTAAATTTACCTCCGATTTGAAAAGTTGCACATTATGAATTTCTTCATCATGAATCATGAATTTCTTAAGGTACTAGTGCGGTTTAGATATTTCAAAAAATCGATTTTTCGATTTTCGAAAACATCAAAAAACATATCCTAAAATTTTACAGAGAAATTTGTGAGCGAAAAAAAGTTGTAGTATTCTATAGCTCACTACGTTTACACCCGTCGCATCGTCTAGCAGAACTTTAAACGCGTTTTTTTTTCGAAAGGACATTTTTTCAACTGGCCGCAAGTTATTCTCCGGATGCCCTTGGTCGATTTGAATAAAGCTTGATGCATTTTGTTTTTTTTAATGTCACCTATTTGACAATTTACCTCATTTTGGAATAAAAATGTCATTTTTGACTATTGGCGGTGAATTGTCATCCTTTTGAATACCCTGTTCTTTGTATTTTTTGTTTTAGTGGTGCCCATTCCCAGATTAATCTGCGGCCATGCGAAGACCGTTTTTTTTTCTTCCACTGACACCAGCCATCTATAAAAAAACAAGAAGTGCAATATCCATTTATTAAAAAATTTTTATGTTGTTAACATATGACGATGTGATAAAAAAATTCATTTTTATATCTTATAAAGGAGCTGAAAACAAATTCTTAGCAATCATCATTTAAAAGAATCTTCGAAAAAATGAAATTACTTTGTGGAATACCCTTTCTTGCTTACAATCTCGTTTAGACGTTTGTTTATGTTGTTCACTAATTTAAACGTGTCTGCTGTCGTTATTTCCTCGCATTCCTCCGAAAATAAACATGTGAGGACTTCTTCTCTGCTGATGGAATGCTGGCGCAAAATTCTTTCTCGGAGCTCGCATACGTGTTCTATAGTGTTTAAGTTCGAAAATTGGAGAGGAGTGCGCATCATCCATTATCAGATCATTATCCTGTTGCAAAATAAATCCGTCGTTTAAACCTAATATCATCGCGCATGGCACATCGCCCATGGTTTTCCTGATTCGCTTTCCTCTAAACCACCATGTGACCGTTTTACCAAGTATGTAACATTTACTCTCATTTACGAAGAAAATTTTATTTCAAAACTCGTGTGTTTCATTGTGTGCTTTATCTAAAGAAAAGAATCCTTTTCTTTAAATAAAGCAAATCCTTCTTTGGGAAATAAAAAGCTTACGAGGAGCAATGCGTATATGAAAATCGGGTCTTCATAGAACATTCCTAAGTGTTTTGGAATGAACTGATAAGCCCCTAGTTGGAGCACTAATTTTTGGATTTGATTCAATTTTTTAAGCCATTTCACGTTCTTGCCTTTGCCATCATAATCAGGACGAGCTGAAGGAGCTTTCGATATAAACATTTGAGTATATTTGATATGGTTTGTAGCCCGTTGAACAGTTTTGACAAAGTTTTGAAAAGGTTTGACAATAATTCTTCCGTTTTTCTGAAGGTTTAACCTTCATCACGCAGATTTGGAATTCATCTACGAACTTCTTCTGTAAATTGCCTGCCCGTTTTCAATATTTTAACTTTTTATATACAAATACTTCAATTTTTGCACTAGCAACTGCACTCAACCATAAATAACGAACGAATGGTAATGAATAATGCTTAGACTCATATCAAAAACTTTGCGTTTCATACATGCGAACGCAAACACGTTTGTCTATTACGCAGATTGTTTTCAAATATTTTTACTTTTTCTTGAATATAGTACATTAACATAAAGTACATATAGTACATTTACTATCTACGACGAAAAGCCATTTATTTATAATTCCTTATTCATGCTAAGAACAATCATATTACGAGGGGCAAGTAAAAAATAAGGTTCCCACATTTTTTCAGGTGTAAGACATTTTTTATTGCAATAAATAAGTATACCATCTGAATGCTTGTACTGTAAACTATTTTTCTACATAGTCACCAGATTTTTCTACGCATTTTTCCTGACGAGTTATCCACTTCCGAAAACCTGCTTCGAAGAACTCCGCCGCTAGGCCGCCGATGAACTTGGTGACCACTTCCTTTACCTCTTCAACTGTACCGAAGCGTTGTCCACCTAAGTGTTGCTTCAATTTTGGAAACAAGTGGAAGTCGCTGGGAGCCAGATCAGGGCTGTAGGGGGCATGATCAAGCAATTTCCAGCCGAATTTGTGGTCTGTCGAGAGACATGCGGGCGCGCGTTGTCGTGGTGCAGCCTAACGCCCTTGGTGAGTCTTCCTCTCCGGCGATTTTGGATGGCTCTTTTGAGTTTCGTCAACGTCTCGCAGTACTTGTCCGAATTTATTGTGGTCCCTTTAGGCATAAACTCGGTAAGCAAGACGCCTTTTCGGTCCCAAAACACCGTAACCAACACTTCGATGTCGATGGTTTTTTCACAAACCTCAGGAACCTGGTCAGCCAGCTCTCGAAGCGTTACTCTCCGATCCATGAAGAGAAGGCGCTCAATCTTCGCCACGACTTCGTCGGACACCGATGGTCTCCCGCTCCTTTGCTTGTCGTGGACATCTGTGCGTCCTTCGGAGAACTCCCTGCACCATTTGCGGACGTGTTGGATGCTGATGCAAGCTTTAAATCGTTTAAAAATCTAATCACTATACGGGTTTCACACGTGGCGGTGACGGCGATAGCGGGCTCCATCGCGGATGGCTGTCAGGCCGGCACTGAACGCCGCAGAGAGTTCTACCAAGACGAGATCTAGAGTGGAAAACCCAGCGCACACGGCGGTGTTGCCGGATTTTGCCTAGCATCTCACGCGGGGAGTTTACAGCGTTGGGAACCTTATTTTTTACTTGCCCCTCGTATAAGAGTCAATTTTGGAGGAATTTTTCCTCAAATTTGCTTCCTTCTTATGTCTTATACGTACTTGTTTTGACTGACTGTACGTTGATCGACTAAAAAGACTTTTTTCGAATTTGTCAAAGATAATTTTACAGAATCAACATGTTCAATATTATCTGTTGAAATATTTTCTCAATAGATAAATTCATCGTTAGCAAACTCCTTAAAAAATTTTAACGCCCTGCATAAAACATAGAAAATAAAGTACGAGGTCTGTTCAAAAAGTACCCGGAATTTTGGTTTTTTCAAAAAAATATTTATTTATTCGTCTACATCAATGTGGTCCCCTTCAAAGTAGTCCCCCCCCCCAGATATAATACACTTATGCCAGCGTTTTTTCCAATCTTCGAAGCACGTTTGATATTCACTTTTTGGTATGTCCTTGAGCACTCTCAGCGATTCGGCCGTTATTTCTTCAATCGAGGAAAAACGCCGTCCTTTCATGGGTCTCTTCAACTTTGGGAGCAGGAAAAAGTGACACAGAGCCATATCTGGTGAATATGGAGGTTGGGGCATGACTACGGTATTGTTTTTGGCCAAAAAATTACGAACAAGCAACGACGAGTGAGCAGGTGCATTATCGTGGTGCAAAAGCCATGAATTCTTTTTCCATAAATCGGGGCGTTTTTTTCGGATCGCTTCACGCAAACGTCGCATAACTTCAAGGTAATACTCCTTATTAACTCTTGATGCACTATGCCATTATAATCGAAGAAAACAGTAAGTATAACCTTGACATCTGATCGAACTTTACGTGCTTTTTTCGCTCTTTGTGACGTTGAATGCTTCCAGGTGGACGATTGTGCTTTGGTTTCGACATCATAACGGTACACCCATGTTTCATCACCAGTTATGACCCTTTCAAGCAAACTTGGGTCGTCGTTGACGTCATTTAAAAGCTCCTGAGCGATGTTCATGCGATTGTTTTTTTGGTCAAAATTCAGCAGTTTTGGAATGAATTTTGCTGCCACTCGTTTCATGCCCAAAATTTTTGAAAAAATGTTATCAAATGAGTTAATTGATATGCCAACTTCATCAGCAACTTCTCTAATTGTTATTCGGCGATCATTTATAACCATTTTTTCCACTTTTTCCACATTTTCATTGATTATTGACGTGCTGGGTCGACCGCAGCGTTCGTCATCTTCAACGTCTTCGCGGCCAACTTGGAAGCGCTTATACCACTCGTAAACACTTGTCTTTTTTTTTTTGATAGTAGACTCTCCATAGGCTTTTTGTAACATTTCACACACTTTGTTACACTTTATTTCATTTTTTACGCAAAATTTAATACAAACTCTTTGACTCTTCAATTCTTCCATTGTTTAAACAATTACCGAGCTCATAAAAACACGTCGAACCTTAGCGACTACCACAGACAAAGTAAACAGTGAATATGGCTGAAAATTTTATCATACTTTAGGGGCATGTATACCAACACAATAAAAAAAATTTTTACAATCGGACTCTCCAGACCCGCGAAATTTAAAAATTCCGGGTACTTTTTGAACAGACCTCGTATATCATCTTTCCTTATATTTTACATATAACTTGCTTATTAGTTATATTAATCCTTCCCCCAAATTCTTCGTAATCTCAATATATTAAGTATTTGAGTGGTTCAGTGACCAATTAAACCATATCCGAAAAAAACTATAGCGAAAAGTCACAAACAATTCACTTGTTTCTACAATTCCGTGGGAATAGTCCTAAAGAAATTGTAGTTGGTGCTTATTGTCCGGTAATGTGCCGGCTCAGAAATTGTACTTCTCGTGCAATTTTTGACCAACATTGGCATTTTAATAGACTACCACGAATGCAAGTCGGCACCTTCCCAATTAGACAGTGTATTTTGTTCTGCCATGCGAAACATCCCAGACTTTAAAATCACTAGCGAAGTTCACTTCATCATACGAATAAATGTCGACAACAAACTCTTTTCAGATCATCAAAAGGTACAATTGTTAATAAAGATCGTCTAGATAAATGAATCTACAAGAAGAAGAAACAAAACCAGCCAAGCTTTCCAACGTTGAAAAACCTATCGAAATAGTAGCACACCTAATGAAGCAGGCAAAAGAGAACAACATCAAACACAACTCAAACAAGAAAATGCAATCCCAATGAAATGCTAGAAATCAAAATCAGGATAAGGAAGGGGAATCAATATCGAAGAAGAGCCAGGGGCAGGGGTGATCCTAGGCTACTAAAGAAAGCAGACCGGTTGACAAATGAAATTCCGGCCGTATTTTTGAGTTTCGAGAAGAACAATGTCAGAGTTTCCTGCAGGGCTTCGAGCCTGGCGAGAATGCCTTTTGAATGATGTCCGAACCCTTTCGCATACGGAATAAGGTATTGGTGTCTTCCATATAGGGTCAAAACCGTATAAACAATAGTAAAATCGGAGAACTGGAAGATTTTGCAGACACGCTGGTGCCATAATTTTTGAGGAAGAGAAAAACATATTAGGAACAGCAAGAGAAATTATCAAAACGGATCCAAAGATGGAGGACATGGCACGGCTTCTAGACGTTCAAGAAACCAAGAACTAATTCAAAGATGAAGAAGCAAAAAGCACCCAATCGTGACCAAACTAATGTGGAAATAGCTGCTAAACGGCGTTATTCCTACTCTGACAGACGTAAAAAACAGAATTTTTCACTGGCGTAGGATCGCCAAAACATGGAAACTTTCTATCATAGCAGTTACGCCTAAGCTCAGCGAAAACCATGCCTTCCTTCAATATTGGAGACTAATAATTCTTCTCTCGTCAATCTCCAATATAGCTGAAAAGGTATTACTGGTCAGACTTCAAGAAGTGATAGCCGAAATAACACATCATCCGTGACGTTGGAGCACGATTTAGTAGGAGTAGTCCATCACACAAAAGTTGAATTTTATCGCAGGAAGTCAATAGGCTTTTTTATGTTTGACATGTCTAATGCCTATAACAAAGTCTGGCATGCAGAACTACTCTACCCCACTATCACTCATTCAACTCATACATAACTTCCTTTAAGGTTGATCTTTCAGAGATGGGATACAAGATCCCCCGATTTTGTAAACTATCATAGCTGGATTTCTACTAGGATCACCAATTTCGTCAATTTTATGCAATCTGTGCATCTCAGAAATTCCAATCTTATATCACTTGACACTTGAATATACTTTGCTTTAAGACAAGCAGAAGTCATCGCCTTAAAATTGCAACTCCTTGCAAAAGAAAACAAGAATACTTCCTTGGTTCAAAAATTAAGATTAATAAAGACAGGATACAAGTTATTTTCATCACCAAACGAAGAGAGTTGTCCTCAAAGGCATTTAACGTAGAAAACGACACAATACTTAGGAATATAACAGCTGAATACTTAGCATTGACAATCAACTTACCTGGAAAACCACATTCATAAAAAATCAG
Organism: Stratiomys singularior; assembly: GCA_954870665.1. Classification (NCBI taxonomy): domain Eukaryota; kingdom Metazoa; phylum Arthropoda; class Insecta; order Diptera; family Stratiomyidae; genus Stratiomys; species Stratiomys singularior. The sequence continues at coordinate 36,010,738 of OX940879.1, forward strand.
CCCACTGTCTACGAATACTCTTACCCTTATACCCTCATCTTAGTTTTGGCCGCCTAAATATGAAAAACAAAATGCTTATCTTCAAGCAGATAATTTGACCGACACTACTTTATGGCAGAATCGCTGTTTGTCCTACGGTGGGTTTGCCAAAGTCCACGATACATTATAAACATGTACAAAAAAAGGACTTAGAAGAAGAAATAGTAGAGCAATACCTACAAGACAGAACTGTTCGATAAGAATGTTCGAGTTCTAAACGAACCATGAAAATCTTCTAATTCCCGGCTAATGAGAGTCACACATCACAGATAGGACAAGAGTTTTTGATTATGATGACTGTTCTTATCCTCGCAGACAAGAATGGAGCAAGAGTAACCAATCGCATTCGCCTCATGTAATCCTTCAAGATCCACTCTTTAATACATAACAGACCAGCGTTGACGGTTATCCTTAACCTGTAGATATGTGGTTGGCTTAAGTGGTTTGATTGGTGTTAATTTCAGAAGTGATGAATTCAGTTACTCTACAAAGTAAACTGGGGTTTTTCTTAAAGTATACTGTCCTTTTGATATTGAATACATGATAGCCGGAATTTTACTTCAAGGACTGACTTTTACCTTCTTCTACAGGCTGATTGTCCTATATTTCTATGGTGAAACTGATCATTCATCTTCGGTCTATCTACTTTTTGAAAGAATTTTGATGCTTTCTTCCTTACAATACATCTAATGATTGTTTCGGAAGAATTGTAAGGATGATCAAAGTGTAATGATAAATTGGTTATTTCCAGTTCATATAGAAGCTCAACAATAATTTTTGGCTTGCATTTTTGGCACCCACTGGAACATTATAAAAAAACATATTGAGAGTGTCGGTTAATAATGCCGTTTTAGACAACTTTTACATATGGTTTGAGTCTATAATAACTTATATGGTATTTTGGAAGGTAAACATCTGTCATTAATTCTCACTTAGTCATTGAAAGATAAAAGGTAAACAACAAAGTTTTTTTTGCTTCAAAAATGTCGAACATTGTGCCTGAAAAAGTTGTTTTGCGGGGAAGTTTAATGTTTCTTTCATTTGAGGAAAAACGCTGCTGAAAATTATTGATTACTGGTAGAAGCTTACGGTGATCATGCTGTAACTCAAAAAAGTTGTAAACGATGGTTTGTACGCTTCCGAAGTGGTGATGTTGACTTGGTAGACAAAGAACAGCCAGGTCAGTCAAAAAATATTTGAAGATGCATAATTGTAAGCATTATTGGATGAAAATTTGTGTCGAACGCAAATAGAACTTGCTTTGCAGTTGGGTTTCGCCCGATCAACCATTTCGGAACGTTTACATGCAATGGTTTCATTACGATAACCCTAAACGTAAAGCATCGTATGTTGACCCGACCAACCATCAACTTCAGAACCAAAACGCGATATTCATTGCGAAAAGCTTATGCTGTGTATTTGGTGGGACCAGAAGGGTGTTGTGTATTATGAGCTACTAAAACCGAATAATACAGTTCCAGCTGATCACTATTGACGTCAACTGACCAATTTGGCGCACACACCGAACGAAAAACGACTATTGATAGCTCGAAAACATCTCTTCTATTCCAAAGTTCTGTTCCACGATGACAATGTTAGACTTCATTGGGTAAACATCGTTGAAGAAAAATTAAAAAGGCTTGGTTGGGAACACCTTGAACATCGACCATCCAGACCATGGTCATCTGACTACCCTTTGGTCCGATCGAAAAATGAGGACTTCTTCAAACGTCGAATCAACAAACTTCCCAGAAGATGGGAAGAAGTCATAGCTAACGATGGGCAATATATTGGTTAATGTACTCATTCATTTAGTTATTGGAGCAAATTTTCAGGCCTATAAATCGAAATTATTAACCGACACTCCAAGTATGAATAGACTACGATTCAATGGAGCTACATTCATTAGAATACTAACAGCCGATAAGATAACATAAAAATTAAGAGGAACGAAATTGGAGGCATCATCAAGTACCATGTTATAATAAAATGTCTACCAAAGACGTATCCACTGCCTTGATGGAAACATCGGGAGGATCTGCTCCTGCAAGCTGAGCCCATTTTAAGCTGTACATACCCTTCACTGTAGATGTACATCGGGAACAAATTCCCCCAAGGAAGATAAGGCGAAAAATCAGTCGACGTAGCTGAAGCATACATCTGAGCTTCACAGGAATTTTATAGTGTAGTATTATAGCAGTATAGGAATTAGAATAGCATAGGAATTGTATATGAAATAATTCTGAACCAAAGGAAAAGAAGAGAGAGAGATGACAAGGTCTAACCTCGAAAAGTTCCACACTGATCAAGAAAAGTTGCTGTCATGTTTTAAGGGTACGAACGAGATTCGGATCCCTGAATAGAAGACTTGATTCCTGGTATGATTTTCATCCTGAACGCAACCAACCCACCAACGTCAAAGTTAGAGTCATAAAGTCAAAAAGTCTAATCCACCAAGAAAGATTATGACCCCAGTTTTCTTAAGACACAGAAGGAGCTATAAGATTTCAAGAAAGGACCCGATATTTCAGGCTTTTCCAACGCAGACAAAATAAGCGTATTATTGATTGAAGAGGATTAGCACTATACCTGCCAATCATTTGGCTTAGGTTTATAAATGAAAAATGTTTCTATTGAATTATTAACGGACTAACTTGTCCATATTATTGAAGTCTAATGGACAATAGGCTGAATAAAAACAAATCAGACGCATCCTTTTGATATCAATATCATTGAAATCAACTGAATGTGTTTGCTTTTTGACTCTGATGAGTTTTTGAGAAGAGGATATCCTTATCTTGTGTCCATTAGCAAAGCATTAACATTCGCAAGTTAAGATATTTGACGTGGATGATACCTTTTATATTTATGTGTGTGTCCTGAACTGCAGGAAATTTTGATGTTTCGTCGTTATGTGATCTTTTGACTTTGAGTATGTGGAGTTGAGTATGCGAGGTTATAAAACATATTATCGCTATATTTTATCAAAGTCAATTTCAAAGTTGACTTTGTTAATAACATGTATAATATAAAGGAGCAGAACACGAGCAACACTATTTCTGTTTAAGTCTTTAAGTTTTGATTTCTTTTCAATATCTCCATTAAACGTTTGAAGTACATAAGCACTTCTCGTACGTTTTATCTTCCTTGTTATATTTTTCCTATATTTTTACAATACTCCTCCATAAACACCAAACAGTAGTACAACTTACTTATACTCAGGTTCACATATGAATTTATAGTTTGTACATTTTATTGACCAAATCGTAGATAACGTTTTACACAAGTACTTTCCATACGTTTCGCATAACATTCGTTTCATAAAATTATATTTATCTTGAAATGAGCATTCAGCTCGAGTATCTCAACTGCTCGTTCGTCTACTGCATCGTGAAAACCATTTTCCATGAAAGTGTACTCTATAAATTCGCAGTTTTCCAGACAATTGTAAAATGCACACACTGCTGCTATCGATTTGCAATTTCGCCAATTTTACGATCGAGCCTTGCGTGTGCTCATTCCTTCTTTGTTAGTTTGTTAGTTTCTTGGCTGTTTGTAGAAGTCTCAAAAATTTCTTTTGGCACACAAATCTGCAACATAAACATTGGAAATGTGTCCAAACAAAACGTATGCAGTCTGTATCCTGTTTGGGTGGTGTTTTTTGTTAGTTTCAAAAAACAAAAAAAACATGTTCATTGAACTGAAACGATAGTGGCAACAGCGAAAGTTAAAATTACTTTTCTGCAGAACGCACGAACTTTGCCCATGTTTGGTACTGCAAAGTTGAGGAGATTTTCTGGGGTGGATAGTGATGTTCCCGCCATCGCAACTGAAATTGCCGTTGAGACTGCCATGGGATTTAAGGGAGACTAAGAAGGAACACCAATACGATTAATCAAATCTTTCTTAGTTTGTTGTAAACAGATTTTAGAGAAATATATTTTGTTTTAGGTATTGATGGTGTGTAAACCACTGCAAGATAGACCCTGCATATCCTTTTGTTGGGGCCACTAGGCTTAAGGTAGATGGGGGTATTTGATCTACTAAGAGACTATAACTGGAGGTTATGGGATATATACGGTGTACAATAAGCTGCCGGTATGGGAAAAGAAACGTGTTATCTGTTCCTTCTTCAACTGCTTTTTGCTGCACTTTCTCTCAACTCAATGTTGAGTTTACTGAGAAACTGGACCACAGGGTATTCCTCCTCGCTTCAGAATACGGTATTGTTGATGCCGATCTATCAAGTCTCTTTAATCTAATCTAATCTATAATCTATTAAGTTGGTTTGGGTCTATTAAGATCTTTTGGTTATTTGGCTTGCTGCGGAGGTCTGATGATCATTCAAGCTTCTCACTTCAAGCATCCACCAAACTGGATGAATTGCACCTTATATGTACTCCATACTTAAATGCACCATACTACTCACCTTCCTGGTGTATAACAAGCATGTGTTGAGAGCAAATGCAAGACACTAACACGGTGCTAACATGATGCAAAAGAATTATTCAATTTCTCGGAGTGGCAACGACTTGAATCATTTATGAAGAGAGTATTTACCATTAAGACCAACATATCAGTGTTGCATTGCTGCAGGAGCCATATTGAACTTTTGACTCGATCGGAGGATTTTCAACTATTATGCTTCCATTCGAAAAAAAGTACTTCTGATATTGTTGTATGTCAATAATTACCTCTGGTACAGAGTAAAACATGTCAAATGAAGGAAACATCAACATAGCAAACGAAACCAGAAAGGTCGTTTATGTAGATTATACTTTCTGTTTTTACAAAATCTCACAAAATCTAACTTGAAGCATTGGAAACGTTTTGCTTCTCACAATGCTGATGATCCTGGGATTCTACCCGACACACCTCATAAGGTATGTCGCCAAGCGTATATAACAAAACTTTGCATCCGTGAGGAATTAAATAAAAATCGGTGAGACTGCCACGCGATGAGCTGTGCAAAGGCTTTGCTTACTGAATTTTATCGAATGGCTGGTTTACAAAACATAGCATTTCCAGGAGGAGGAGTGAATATCTTGCTCCCAGAAAGCAAAACAGTATGATTTTGCAGTATAGGCTTTCTTTCCGAAACCACTTGAAGGATTTGTAGGACAGATCGTCTCAACTAACATATGTGTATACGGCCCATTTCTAAGCAAAAATTAGGACTCATCAGGCGGGCATTCTAAGCAATCTACTTGTGGCTTATTTGTTCGTTGTGCAGCTCATATTGTGCGCCAGTGTTGTTTGAGTGTACAGGACGAATTACCGGTTGTAGTCTTAGGGAGTCTTGTCGAAGTTTAAAATCAACAAAATTATCTGAATTGTTTAGATTTAGCGATGCAGGCTATAATGAGAATTCTAAGCTCCTCTTTCATCACATGCACCAACAGAAAATGACAATACAGCACTCAAGCAGCATTCTAGATATGCAAAACCACTTTTTGACATATCGTGGCTGGAAGTCAAACACGACTTACATGTCTTAATTTTAGATGAACATAAATGTGTCAAATCAATGATTCTAAAGTCAATATACGAAGAAAACATACACTTGCCAGATAAAGTGTACATATATGCAAGATAACAAAGTTATCGTTCTATTAAAAAGGATATGTCCACTTCATTTGAATGTTTTTGAATTTTATATCACAAAATCTACACTTTTGCATGATTCCCAGTATGTTTCATAGTACTTACTATTTAAAAATACTTGAAACTCAAACAAAATCAATTCATGGAAACACAATAGGCCAGAAAAAGTATCCGTATAGAACAAACCGGGGGATTCCCCGTGCTACGCGATGACATATGCAGATGTATATTAATGTTTTTAGGTCCGATAATAGTTCTACTTTGAGTTGTGATAAGTTTAAAAGTTAGTGCAGTTTTTTTAAATTTTTTGTGCCCTAGAATACATGATGACGCTCAAAATTAGCGAAATCAGAGGAAAATTAGGCTGAAACTTAAGAGTGAAGGGAAAACCTACCGCAAAATTGGTCAAATAGAAGGCAGAACTCACTACTCAGTCCAGTGTGTGGTGAAAACATTTAATACAACTGTTTCGATTATGTCAAAGCCTCGTTGTGGTCGATCCTCCATACGGACTAAACGCGAAGAAAGAAACGTTTTGCAGGCAGTTCAAAAGAATTCTCGAGTAACTGCTTCCCAAATAGTTACAAATATAAAAGACTCTTTTGGCCACGAAGATACCATACATACCAGCACATAAGAAGCCATACATTTTGGAAGTGAGCAGGAAGAAACGTATGGAGTTTCTTTCACCAGAGTTTTGGGAACAGGTCCTTTTTTCTGACGAAAGCAAATTTTGGATATCTGGCATTAAAAGAAGAAAGTTAGTGTGGCGGAAGAGCGGTACTGGCCTTGAAAAAGAAGATCGTACGAACTGTCAAACATGGTGGAGGTGGTGTGATGGTCTGGGGGTGTAGGAGAAGGAGTTGACGACCTTATGTTTATAGAATCAACTATAGATCAATACGGTTACCTTAATATTTTGAAGGCGAATTTGAAGCAAAGCATTCAGCAGTTGAGGCTTGGTGACGATTTCTGGTTCCAGCAAGATAATAATCCCAAGCACCCAGCACACAATGTGAAGCTTTGGTTGTATCAACTGAGTACGCCACCCAAATCCCCAGACCTTAATCCCATTGAGCATTTGTGGGAATTGTTGGAGCGCAGGATCTGTCAGCACAGCATAACCTCGAAAGAAATGCTGAAAAACGTCATAGTCGATGAATGGGGCAAAGTTACCAGGCAGGACACAGCCAAAATGGTTCACTCCATGCTAAATCAACTTAAGTAGGTCCTTAAGAGAAATTGTTATCTAAGTAAGCCCTGATATGTAATAAAATATTTGACTATTTTAAATTAATATTGTCATGTACGGATACTTTTTCTGGTTCATTTAAGTGAGGCTTTTTGTTTTTATTTTGTAAAATGAAATTTTTAAAGGAGTACCACAGGAAAAATTTATAGAAAAGATAGTTTCATTATTAAATAAATTTTGTTGCTTAAATATTTTAATGCAGCAGCTTTCTTTAGCATGAATTTCCTTATATGTTGTGTTCTTTTGATGTTGTACAGATACTTTTCCTGGCGAGTGTATGTTAACACATTAAGACCCGCGAGATATTTGTAATCACCGCCTGGGATCGCACCTTTTTGGGGTAAAATTCCTGAAGTCGACATAACAGTGTTATTTATAAAGCGGGTTCCGTTAAACTTTATAATATAGAATAGTTAATTCTGGGCATTATTGAAGAAATTAGGTTTTGTTATGATAATGATAAATTTTTTTAAAAATATTTTCTATGAAATTTTAGGTATTGGAAAAAAGGACGGATTTCAATCAATTAAGATAGTTGTCGGGTTTTAATTATTATTTAGTTTTATTTCAAAATAGATTACACCCAAGCGTCGTCAAGAAAAGCACAACTGAAATAAAACCCGAGATAATATTTTTAACTATAAGTGAAAGCTTGCATGCATAGCAAAATTTAAACGAATTGAATTGAAGTTTTTTTTTGTTGCTCTCCGAACGAAATCCTGTCTGGTTCGTTCTATCATCCATGAACGCGTCCTGGCAGTGTATCATCTTCGGTGTGTTGTTTCGTCCTGAATTAAAGTTTTTGAGTGTGTTAAGATTACCCAAATATTTAACCCTTTTACCTTTAAATATTTGGGGATAAATACTTTTCCCCATTCATTGGGAACATTCGATATATTCGCAAAGTAACACGTCCTGGGAATTTTGTCAATTTGATTTCCATTAACGTTTTTATACATTTTCGTGATACTTATTCACATTCAGACCGCGATAAAAAGTATAAAAAATATGTATCAGATACGATACGATACGCCAGTGTTCCGTTTCCTATTTTTACCCTACACCCTCTTGTATCATATAGGATATGTGTCATTTATAATTTATTGAGGATGCAAAAATAAAATTCAATTCACAGCGCCCATGTTCACAAATCAAACATGTTTTTTTAATCGATTAAAAAATAATGTACGTTTGACATATCGTTCACATATTATTATTAATAAGGAATAAAGTTATATATTTCATGTACCATGTCTGCCGACTAACGTCATTATTGTAGAGAGATCCTTTTTAGTGTTTTATGGGAGCTTAATACTCCAAAGATCATGAATACAGACTCCAAAGATCAATGAATACAGACGAATAATTTTGCGATGTCTTTTTCAATGGAAATTCATTTATATAGGTTGAAATTTGATGACATTTGAATATCTTAAATAGTTAAAGGGTAATAAAATTGTTTTTATGAAAAGTAAAATAATAGTTATACTTTTTTTTGGTTGGCTGGTTAAAAATTCAAATAATATAATACTCCTTCAGAATATTTGAAAAATAAAAACCCGGATTTTTAGAAATAGATATGGAAATGGAAATCAGAAGAAATCTTCGTGAAGTCACAAAGAAAAAATTCAAAAAAAGTGGCGAAGTCGTTATAAGGTAGGTGGATAGGTTTGGGACACTTTTGAAGTAGCATGACAAGCGAGATGTCTCGATGGTATCGTCACAGGTAAAGGTCATGTCATGACCTTTCCGAGAATTGAGAAAAAGTTTCTCATGTTATCTGAAAGTTGAAGTTGATTTACTTTTCTTAGCAGCACTTGTCAATACCCGGACAATTTTTAACGAAGCTATTAGATGTTTCGTTAGTATTTTGGAGATACCGGTTGCATGTATAAATTTTTTCCCACTTTGACTAAGAGGTGGCACCAGCGAAAAGTACTGTAGGTATTAACTTGCTGTGAAAATATGAACACATAAAACACAAATTAATACAACTGCTTTATTTCAAATAAATTCCAAAACACAATTTCCTAAAGTAATATCGGCTTAAGGTAAATTCGATGATTCTCCTCGATGACGGTCGTAGAAAGAAGAAAGCTGCAACATCTATCTTGAGTCGTCAGCGCTGTGGTGGCGAGCTCTATAACTTAATTTTATTGTGGCATAAGTGGCGGCTTACGAATTTGAGTATCGCTACAGTACGCAGCGTATTGAATTGGCACACACGCCAATTTGATCGTCTGACATTAAGCTACAAACACACGCAAGTTGAGTCCGAAAATAACTAGCGTATTTGTTCATCGTGTTAATAAAACGTGTTGATAAAAATTCTTATGTCGAATTTCATGCCTGAAAAAGAGCATTTGCGGTTCGCATTGCTTTTCTTGTTTAACCAAAAGGAAAAGGCATTTAAAATTCATCATTTACTGGTAAAAATAAATGGTGAACACGCTCCATCAATAACGATATGTGAGACATAGTTTTGACAATTCAAAAGTGGTAATTTCAATGTGAAAAACGGTGAGCGTTCTGGTAGGAATTACAGGAGTATTTGAATGATCAACAGATGTTTACGAGAAATAGTTAATATCAACAAACTCGGTAAATGCGTCCCACACAAATTGAATGAACGTCAAAAGGAAAATCGCAAAATCACTTGTGAAGTGCTACTTCAGCTCCACGAAAGGAAATCATTTTTCCAACGAGTTGTGATGGTTGACGAAAAATGGATTCAATTTGAAATCTTGAAGCGGAATAAATCATTACTTTCAGCTGGCGAAGCCGGTCCTTCAAAACCAATGCCAAATTGCTTTCTTAAGGAGACCATGCTTCGTGTCTGGCGGGACCAGAGTGGTATTGTGTATTATGAACTCTAAGAGCCAGGAAAAACCGTTAACACGCAACACTATCGTCAAAAAGTGATAAATTTAAACCGCGCTTTAATCGAAATACGACCGGAATAGGCCAACATACATGGCAAAATAATTTTGTTATACGACAACGCGTCGTCGCTCATAGCAAAACCAGCGAAAGACATAGTGAAGTTGTTTGGATGGGACATCCATCTACAGCCGCCATACTAGCATACTCGGCGCCATCTGACTATCATCTCTTCGCATTAATGAGGCACGCGCTTGTAAAGTAGCACTTCAGCGATTCCGAGGAAGTTTCAAAGTGGCTCGACGAAAGGTAAGCCGCAAAATGCAAGCTGTTTTTCTGGCATGGTATTCATAATTTACCTGAAAGATGAGCGTAATGTGTAGAGGCCGATGGCCAGTATTTTTAATTTAAAAATTTTTCTCTAGTAAACTACGTATTTTGTTTACCAAAAAAACGGAAAAAACTCATACATACACCTGGTACAGGAAACTATGATGCGTCATTGGCTCCGCGAAAACGTAGCTTCTGAGAAAACAGTCAGCAGGACCATCAAACTTGCCAACAAGATCTTCAGGAGAGGGTAAGCTCATGCGACGTCCTTGTGTTCACTGTTATGCTTAGGAAAAAGAGTAAGCAAGAGCAACCTTTAACAGCGGAACAGATGAAAATGGAATTCCTGGAATTTGGCAGAGACTATTGTTTTCCATATTACAAGGATATTAATACTCAGCTCCAGGAAGAAAGCCTGTTTGTTATTTCCGCTTTTTTTTTAATTTTGCATCTATGCTATGTGCTTAAGAAAGGAACAAGTGTGTTTTTTTGTTTTATTTCTATGCTTCAATGAAAAAACATCAATGCCTCTTCAAAAAGGAAACTATTCAGAATTCATTATCATTTTTACTCTTTTCCTAAAGTAAACAATATAACATATATGCTCTTTTACGAATAATTGAATTTCTAGTAGTGCATCCATTCGAAAAAATCCTCTTAACCGTTTCGGTGCGATTCATCGACATAGTGACGAGCGCGCTTGACGCTTGAAATCCTTAGCACTGAAATGGTTAAAGTCACCTGTGAGTTTGCTCATATATGATACATTGACTTGATCTTCAAGTTCACACAAAAATTGCATCATGTATCATATGCGATTCATCAGGGAGGGAACCTATTAAACATTTTATGTTAATCATCATATATAATACTTCTTAGAAGTGTTCGAAAAATTTTCCACGTTGCTTTACTTTCTTTCAAGTCCTTTTGTTTGGTTCGAATCGAAACGCAAAATTTTTAATCAACTGCATCCATATTATTTTTGTGCATGTTTATCGTTAAAATATGTAAAAATTTCCACAGATTGTTTTGTTGATATTGGCTTTTGCCCCACACGGATGACTAGCAATATCCCGATAGTCATCGAGATACGTAAACTATCTTAGAGGGTTGAAAATTTGCATCTGCAGTGAAAATTATCTGAGAATCCTAAATTTAGTTACACACACGCTGATGAGAAATGTCTTTAGGAAATGTGTTTCAATCATTCGGACGAATGGGACGAAGGTGGTAATGGACGGCGTTTGCAGGAAAGTGAGCAATTGAGTTTATTTTTATGTTTCCTTATTAACGCACTAGCGCAACAGCGTCAAAAACGCAATCACGGCGCTGAGAAATTATCATATGTTATATATGAGTTTCGGAATCTCCACGTCTATGGGGATCAGGTGTTTGATATGTTCCGTTGAGTGTAAATTTGTTTTATAATTAGATTTACGATTTAATGATTCGAACAGAAGAGTAGGTTAACGTTCCCTGGATGTTCTGATACTTTAGTTTTCCCGTCTTAAATATTTCCTGTTGATTGTTTAATCTGCAATGAAAAAAGAAACGTATTTATTTGCCCAAGATTAATGTTAATAAATATGCATGTGCAACTGAGTAATGTTTTATACACGAAAACGATTTGTTATGTTCAGCACACGAATCGACATATTTTACACATTTATCCTTATTAATAAAAACATTTTCATACCGTGCAACCAGCCTTGCAATTCCATTAAAATAACTTAACCTTGTGAAAGTCAGTCAAGATTCCTTCACAAGCCAAATCAAATCAACCTGTCCACTTGGGAATGAATAATTTTCCCGGTCAACAACATGTGTGCAAGAATATGTGTTTAAATGGTACATACGCAGCTTTCAAGCTCTTCTCAAGTGGTTTCAAGATTCCTCAACAGGTACAGTGTAATTAACAGCGAACTGGTTGCAGATATAATTCATAATTGAAATGTATCCAAAGGTGTATCTGTCATTTTGATAGTATGGAGGTAAGATTAACCTAAGAGGTTAATCGTTTATGTGTTAACTTTGCGTAAATAAAATATCGTACAATATGTGCATAAATTATTTCCAAAGATCGTGCATGCATTTCTGTTAAGAATTTTTTTTTTGGTGTAATAAGAATAGATCCCCACTTTAAAAATTAAAATTAAAATTGATTAATATTCTCTAACTTGGACGCCTTGAACGTATGAGATATTTGTGACTTATCTAAAGTGCGTGATGCAGACCGAAAAAAATTTCTTACATTTCACTTACATACGCCTTCAAACATTTTCTTGGCAAACATTGTCCTGTCTTGCTCAACATATGCATTATGTATGTGTATCGTTATTGAAAACTCGTGGCAAGTCATTGCCACTTATAAGTAATCCAAGAATTTCTCTTAGTCATGCACGGAGTTATGTTACATGTCAACTTTTACAGCGTCATCCGCACTTGTTTAATAGTCACATGTCTGGATTTTATTATAAAAGGATTAAAAAAAACACCAACAAACAAGCCAACTGGCGAGACCATTGAGACAGATTTTCCATGGTATGGTTGCGACGTTGTAGTGACATATTCAGTTCCCTTAGCGCGGAGCAAGCACTCAACAGGACATTGTGCGGATTCTCTCATATTAATGAGGCCTAATTGTACATACTTGCATGCACTCATATTTTGTTTTTGAATCTTTTAGGGTTATAATAGAGACTGGTAGTCTAATTGGCAGCAGCATATTTGTTCATAGTTCATATGTGTAACTGAAATAGTGAAGATACTAATGTGTGTGTTTTTTTTAAATATTTTTTAAACATATATCCAAGGACAAAGAAATGTCTATGTCCATCCAAATACTTCTTAACTTAACTTCTTCTATTGAGTATAAATGTTTTTCTGTTCAAAAGTTTGATAAAGCTTTCAATATTTTTTTTTCTTTTTAGTTTTCTCCCTATCTCTCCCTAGCTCTCCCTATTTGTATCTCTTTAAGGATGTGTTTGCTTTTTTGCGAGACTACTTTAAGGCAGTTGTCAATTGTTGATAGAGTGGTTGTCTACACAATGCCAGACAAAGAATTGACATGAATTGATACCTAAGACTATATTAAACAGTTTAGAGATCTTAATTAAATAGTTCAGCAGCAATAATGCAGACTTAAAAAAGGGGTTGTTTTCACGGTTCTGTTTCTTTTCTTAACAAAAAGCTCATGTTCTCAAACATCTTTGGTTTTAGAAGGGAATTGAAGAAAATCCCAGTATTTTGGGCTCCTTCACAACATGTGCGTTTAAAACTTTAACAGAGATTCATAGAATTATCAAAGCTGTTCATGAGTTTACTGAATACTGGGGTATGAACCTGTATTGTCTAATAGAGTTGGCGTTTTTATGTATACAACAGTCAGTGAAGTCAGGAATGAGGGCCTAAGACCTCATAGAACCGATAAATATTATTCCAAAAATTACAGGGCATAATCATGATTAAATAATGGATATGTCGTGTAATATAGAAACAAAAAATGTACTTTATATCCTTCAAGATTAGTCATGCCTTGCTTTGAGGGTGACCACCTGAGCCACCCTCAGCCCATTTTTAAGGATCAAAGAGAGCGTATCGTGGTTGAAAGTGAAATATATATTGTGACATGTTCGAATAATGTCACGCGCCACTGTAGTCGTCTTAAGAGAAAATTCGTAAACAAGTATCAATAACCAATACCATTCAATCGAAGAGAAAACAGGCATAACGTAAACACATTGCCTGCGCAAATGACTCAGCGCGTAAGCACGAGCATGATCCACGTGGAAGATTCGAGATCGGATGGTACATGTAACATATAAAAGCGACTACAGCGTAGTCTAGACTAGTTACTAGTTAGTTAGTTACTAGTAGTCTAGTTACGTCTATATAATTAACATATTTTATTTCCTACGTCTGGCTTAAATCCTTTTATTAGGATATTTATGACACGCATGAGCGTCTAGATTTAATCCCAAAAGAATTCTATGCAAATGATATTTGCATCTTTTATTACTTTAAAATAACCCAGATCTACTTAATCTTTTTCTTAGGGTTAATGGTAGGTCTGAGCGTCTGGAAGGAATCACCCTCACGTGCAACACATGTGACGTAATTATGTATGCACGAAAGTGAAGCGTCGTGAAAAAACGTTGTATTCAACGAAAGAAATTTCTCATCACTGACGCTACACGTGTTTTGTTCGTATGTCTATTACATTTAGTGACCCCTATAGGAATTCTTAAAATTCTAGACTATTCGGAGGGCACTTTGTTCTCTATGGACTACCGCTATACCTGAACCCATAGTCATAAGTTACAGCGCGCGCCGGGATCACAAAAGGATCACACTCGGAGCATACCTGAGTGGCGTTACCGCAGAATGAAAAATTTGGGCACTCGGACACTTTTGCCGTGTTCCATCATTTGGTATATTATTTTGAAGACCCTAAAGCACCTTTTAGGCGAAAATTTTTTTTTTCGAAAAATAGAAAATTTTACTGTGATTTCCCCCCTTAAGTGGAACGCTCATTTATAAATAGCAAAATTTATCTCGGTCCATACAATATTGCAATTTCCTATAATATTCCATATATATTTCAAACTGAAATTTTAACTGAAAGAAATATGCATCTGATGTATGTGATGGCAGCATCTATATAACAACTAGTTAGAAAACGCAACGATCTCAGATTCTTTCACTTTTTCTTTTTAGTAGATGATTAAACTGGAATGAAAACCTATTAGAGTTAGTAGAGAAAATTAAACTAACATTTAACTAAAACTATCCAAAGAATGAAAAATTGGCGACTGAGACTGCGAGACACCTCATCTCGAGCCCCTTCTAACTTTTATCTTTTCTCTCGGTATGTTAACCCTGTAAGGAGACTCTATATCCAATTCTGTTTGATTCCTATACAGCTCTCTTTTGCGTTGTGGATACATTATCTCCACATGTTCCAGATTATGAAGAGAATACCTTTGCGATTTTTTGAATGTTAGATATCGCAATGGTTGCTCTCGAAAAATGTAGAAAGTGGCATGATGTTCAGCAATATCTTCATTGTAGCTGTTTGCGTAATTTTAACTGTGCCTAATATCCATTCAGGCCTTGGTGTGAGTTCGCTTGCGGCTCAATCATGACAGCCCCAAGCTTGTGTAAAGTGGGAGGCAAAATGGAAGGGAGTTGTTGTCCAAGAAAGTAGAAATGAAGCCGGAAAGTGGATTTGATGCGGAGTTGAGACATTGTATACGTTCCAGCTCTTATTCTATAAACTTATTGAAAATATAAAAAGACGACCAACGAACCGGTGGACGAAATACGTGTCGCAAAACTCTAAGCTGCATAATTTAAGAAAACCTCGCACTGAAGGAGAAGTCGCCAAAGGGGAGGACGAGCTGTAACGCGGGGTGAAAAGTGAAAGTTGGATAGCAGTTGGAAAGGATTAACAGAATCAAGTAGTGAAGACGTCACCCTTGCCGCATGGGGTGTTGACTAATGACTAGACTTGACTCGAAAAAGAAAGAAGTGGACTGGAAAATTGACGAGCTGAATGTAGACAGATGCGTAAATGAATGATGCAAAGCTTAAAATAAGCATTTGTTGAAAATGATGCGAATTTTCGAAATCAGTATTGTATTGATGCAAGATGACAGACGACTAGCGAAACTTATAGAACTGAGTGTTCTTTTGCATGTAAACGAAGTAACGTTGAATGTTGATAGCAGGTCGAAAAGCTCGCATTGCAACATCAACTATATTGATGGGGTGGATGATGGACCATGTTAATGGGGTGGATGCGAGACGAGTACATCTTCTAAAATGTGAATTTGAATTTGTCGAATGATATGATATTCATATAAAATATGAATTTTATATTGCTGGAACATGTTGTGACAGATGTTAAACCGGGCCCTATAGACTTCTGCTATAGGACTCCGGGTGACACGGGGGAGCTGATGGTCTAGGCTTCGGCTTATTCCAATCAGTCTTTGTGGAGTGCCGTCCCCACGTCCCCGAGGTAGTGAGGAAGGGTTATCAGTACCGTGTGACTGAAGCAAAAACTGAGCGTTTTTTTTTTCGGACCGTAGAAAAGCGCAACGTGACAAGAGGTCAACCACGGGTTGAGGACAGCCACGGGTTGGGCGGACGCCTATGACAGGTAAGTGTCAGCCACCTACACGGTGAGGAGCCTATCATTGGCTGAAACGTGGCTGAAAAGTTTACAGAGGCTCCATACCGGTGTGCGGACGCCACCCAACCTTACCTACGTGATTATTAATCTCACTATTCTTGATAAATAGATTAATAGGTATCTAAAGTTGTCAGCGGTCCCCATTTTTTCAGTTTTTGATACAATATCCACTTTCCATCTCTAGACACCCAGTAATTTAAAATTGGTTCGCTTTTGTAACGCGCAAGATTTGAAAAACAAGTGGAAACTTTAGACACCACTCAAATGACTGCAACGGCTAGCCTTACAATACCTCATTCAATCAGATCATTTTCGATTGTTTGGGCCTCTATTTCACCAATGGGAACTTCGATTTTATGTTTCAAGATGTCCATCGTCTCGGGATGGTCAGCGTGACACTTGCCCTTAAAAAGGCCAACGAAATCAAAAGTTCGAGGTGGGCAACTGACATCAGCATTTCGGCATATTATGCGATTTTCGAAGATGGTGCGTATAAAATTGATTGTTACGTTGGTTGTGTGGTTTGCACAAAGTGATCCACGTTTTTGGCACATCCTGTTTGTCAGGTTTTTCTCGTAAATATCTTACAGTTTGAGGACAAGATTCACCACTTTGGAAATAAGTTTTTAATATTTTGCAATTTCGTTCAAGCGAAAAGCGCCCCATTTCATAAATGTCAAACATAAAACTAACTTTCTGTCACATCGGAAATATCATCAAACATTCCTACCTCAAAACAACCTACAGTTCTAATTCCCAATGGTAGAAAACGCAACCTGTATTTGGACCTAAGTCCACTTTTAATTAACTCATTCATGTTGAAAACTTTATAAGTATAAAGAATTTGATGTCTAATCCGAACGAATTGAACTTTGTCTAAACGGGTTTCTATCTGATGAAAATACATGCTTATGGTCGAAAACACAAGTAATTGCTCATGTTCAAAACGGCAGAACTTTGCCTCTGTTTAACTTTCCCATAATTTTAGAGTTTCCACTTTGGTAGGGATTGCTGTAGCATTCTCGCAAATATAGCAAACGTGAAAGTAATTGTAAATGTAACATTCAATTACTATAAACTGAATAACTACTCAAAAAATATTTATTATGCCTATTGTTTTATTTTTAAGAGATAAAACTAAAGTTAGAAAACCAAACATGTTTATCATTTCCAGACAACACAATATTTTTGATGCATCATTTATGCTTAACAAATGCTTGTTTCGCTTTATTTATGTCATTCAACATATTATATAACCTTTAACATATTATGTAACCGTAATATGCGTAATAGTAGCACGGATATGTGTAATAGTAATAGTTAAAGAAAAATTTATTTTTATCTGGTAAGTTCTCCAAAATCAAGTTGTTGTCCTGAAAATCGGAATATTCTACCGCAGGATCTTCATCATTCAAGTAAACAAGAATAGGCTTATCAGGATCACTATCAGCAATCGGTACCAGCTCTGCTATATCGAAGCAAACCAGCAAAAGGCACAGAAGGATCTATTTGGATATTAATTTTAAGCATTTATATTTGCTTTAATTCAAAGGATACTAACGACAACAAATTTGAACTTTGCCATGTTGGTTAATTGGTTCAGAATAGTAGGAAAAAGTTATTAGTTAGCTTTTATATACTCGTTGAAACTAAGTTCAAGTTCAGTGTTAATGTTCGTTAATTAGTTGCAACACCTTCACCATGAATTAGTTTATCTTTTGAAAAGTAAATTGTTTATCATACGCGGTGAAATTTTCAAGGAAATTATGAAACAAGTAATTACGCTCTAAATGTGTAACCGTCATTTGTCAACTTTTTGAGCTTTGAAATCAGATACTGATGTAGGACCTCAATCTCTGTCTCCACTTGATAATGGTCATTAAAATAGTGAGAATCGGAAAACATAATTTTGAAAAACAAATATTTATTCTATTAAATATAATTATTATATAAAACCAAGACTTCATTTTGTGATTAGCCCTGCAATAGTTTAACTTCAATTGTAAAACTGCTGGCGTTGGTGTAAGTCAATTTCAGTGATATCACTTCATACCATCGGTTTAATGATTATATGTTAATCACAAGGAAATTTCAGTCTAGTCCTATCCTAAACAAATCCTTAAACAGAGCACAACTAATTTTTTTTTAAGTAAATCAACATCAGGTTAAATATTTGCATTAAAAATGGCTTCTTTGAATCTATGTTTGTCATACTTTCAAAAAACACATTGATTTCATCCTTTCCGTGTCGGCTCAAATGGCCATATCATATTGGACTCCTGGAAACACTTGCCTATTGGACTAGCCTAATATACAAACTCGTTTCCTTCCTCCTACTTTTATTGTTACACAACGTTGTTTCCATTATCACATCAGACATATCCAGATCTACAATGAAAGCAACCGTTTTTGCATTCTCTACGAAAAGTTGCAATATAAAAGAATATAAAATTAGTGAATGTATAACAATCCTGAACATGCTAATGAGAAGACCAGAAATACGTTTCTATCAAGAAAATGTTTTGCGGATTCTTCCCAGTATACTATTCCTATTTTATATACGATTCCAATTTTCTGCAATACAGCTCCTTTAGATCTTAGAGACTGTCTCTATAGATATCTTATAGCTTAACCGTCATATCTAACTTGTATTTCTCCTAGTATTCAGAGTCCCAAATTACTTCGCAAAACGAGCACATCTAAATGTATACCAGATTTATGCATAAATTTTCTCCGATTTTTTGGTAAAAAATATACATAATTTTTTAGGTAAATTTTTTAAATTCAAAATACTTGCCATCGACGTCTACACATTTCGCCCAGCTTTCAGGTAATTTATGAATATCATGCCAGGAAAACTGCTTGCCTTTTGCGCAAACCATTTGTCGAAGCACTTTCCAATTTCCTCAAAATCACTTAGCTGGGGCACCATCCAATAACTCCTGCGATTCCTCCTCTACCTATTTTTGTGGTCTACCACAACGCTCACTCTCTTTCACATTGAAATTATCACCATTATGACCATTACAATTTCGAACTGTACAAACCATGTGTCGCATGTGCGATGGAGCATCATGGAGCATGTTCACCACATGCTTTTATCAGCGAACGATTACTTTCAACAGCCTTTTACTTTTGGTTAAACAAGAAAAAGAATGCGTGCCGAAAATGCTTTTTGTCAGGCACCAGATTCGACATGATTGATCAAACGATTAAACAAACACGCTCGTTTTGGCTAATTTAACTTATGTGTGTTGTGTGTTTATAGTTAAATGTCGCAAGATCGAAGTGGCATATGTCTCATATCAATACGCTTCGTTCTTTTCGCTGATGCCATCTCTTAGTGAATCCGATAAGAACCATAAGGAACGTTGATTATTTTATTTGAATTATTTATATATTTATTTATATATTTACTATTTATTTATAATTAATTTAGTTTTTTGATGCCCTCTTCTCATGTCAAACCGATTTCAATGAATTTTTTCTATCTTTATAGGTGCATGCTACGTTGGCAACCAATATGACAAGGCTCTACGCATTCTAGTCGCTACACCACTATTTTCCTATTGGATTTTCGGATCAGTTAATCTATTCGCAGGATATTTGGTCTACAGACGAAATCGTTCATTGCCACCAATTTTGCCCAGTTCACACTCGCATCCCTTATCAATTTTCAATTTGAGCGGTGTCGGAACCTTCTTATTTATATATTGCATTCCCAGCGCTTTGCTTCTGATTGCTGTATTCTACGAGTTTGCGAACAGTGACGTGTGGTTGACCCTACCCCAACCATCATTTGAACCATCCCTTCCGACCAAAGCTCCTATGTGGCCGTTCATGACTCGTGCGTTCATGGAACTGATGCTTGGGGTAGTCTCATCAGCTTGGGTACTGGGACCACGGATAACTACTTTCTACAAAAATCGCTTTGGACCGAAATATAAGCAAACGCCTGTAAAATATCCTTCGACGGCTTACAGCACCGCTTCATATCAAACAGTTTGTCAACCAAGCTCTGTACTAACTATGGAAAAAATGTCGCGTGTACCACGGAAGTATCCACCCCATGCTGCGAGGAAACCACGAGGGTATAAAATGTCTGCACAGTCGTTAGCTTACAATGGAACAGAAACCGTACTTTAAGTTAACCTTAACATGCTAGTGCGTAAACATATCCACATTTAATGTACTGATAAATCACTATAAACCGCACACAGAAAATGTAAATACGTTAAGATATTGATAGCGAATCAAGCATAAATACATACACACTATTAGGGGATGGAATAATTTCCTGCAAAGCACATTGTTCGAGTAGAAATTTTGTTGATTGTTACCTGTAGAATCGCATTAATTGAAAATAAATAATTAAATGTTCACCGAAAAATTAGACATCCTCAAAACCATTTCTTACACATTCAATAGATAAAAAGCATTCCATCCCTTATCATTGAACCAGCTGCTGATTGTCTATATCAAATTACCTTCTACGCTCACTTGTACAATAACTTGGTACATTAATCAATGCTATTATTAAAATATTTTATTTATTGAAAGTTTAACTTTAGAATTTTATTTGTTAAGGCAAATTTATATTGTAAACATTTATTTGAAACAAATCGATTAACACGAATACTAGCAAATGCATTTATACTAAGAATAAATCGAGGCTCACAACAACAATGTAGCCAATCCACTAAAACCTACTTAGCGTATTAATAGATGTAGTCTCTACGTGCCATCAATATTGTAAATACCGTCAATGGATATAAAAGTGTAGATGCTGCATTTATCATTTTATTTAGATTAATAATTTATCTTATAATATTTATTTACCATGTGATATTATATTAATATCGAAATAAAAGAAATATATGGCTTATAGATTAACTTTGTCTTTGTTGATGTCGTAGGACTTGATCTAGTTCCGTCCAATTCTTGTACTTCTCATACATCTCTGTTGAAAAAAAGATTTTTCTAAACTGAAGGCGCCGCTAGCGAGACCAAAGAAGCCTAGTCCGAAGTAATGTGACAAACAGTTCCTGGCTAGGCTTCTGTGTGACAGGGGTGGTGTTCAGACGATAGCTCGGTTGCCACTTTGAGTCCGACACTCAGGACGTAAAGAGCCTTCACTTGCCAACCACGAAAAATCTTGATCCGTTAACGTCAACTCGGAACCGTTAACTAGACAAAAAACGAATGTTCTGAGCGAAATATTGAACTTCATATCTCCATCAGTTTGATTGGAACAGTTGCTGAGCAAAGGTTAAAAAAGTGTAGTTTTGTCCGTAAATGTATAAAAAAATTCAGAAGTAAAAAAACAAAGGTATTAGTTATTTTGATTAATTTGCATTAACTTAGTGTTTTATGATGTGTACACCAAACGATTATTTTGAGGTGTACCCATTTGACCACAATAGGATTATAAAGAATATGGGATACAAGTGTTCCGGTTTTTGACCGTATGGACCGTATCGTTTATGATCGTATGGAATTCGTAGAACGACGTCGGTTGGAGAAAGATACAAAAATTTGAGTTTAGCTTTAGAGGATTTAGTAGAACTCGAGCGACATGTCGACATCGTAATTGTTCCCTCAAAACCACATTATTAAAGTGATTGTGATGACATTGACGAAGACAGTTATGTTACCGCTTGATGTTCCAGTTGAAGTTGAGATTTACCAAAATGACACACTATTCGATTCCGAAGATGAGGTAGCCCTACGAATGTTGTATCCAAGAAATGAACGAAAAACTGGCAGAGAAAATAAGGAAACGAGGAGGAACCTGCTTGGACCAACAGACAAATCATGAATCCAGGAAATACATATCATCAACGCCAACATATCATGATGCAACAGTTAAATATTTATCACCAGTAGAAGTTTCTGAGAAAATTTTTGAAGTAGACATTGTGAAATTTAAAGTACAGGAGAGTAACAGATATGCCGTCCAAAATAGTAATCACGGATTTTCTGTGACTGAAAATGAAATAAAAATGTTCATTGCGATACTTCTCATAATAGGTCTAATCATATCAGTGAATACGAACAATGGCGTTCAGAGCCACAGGAACCATTGCGGAAAATCACTGTTTTTTTTAAATGAGGAACGTGGATTTTTTGAGTACATATATGATTTAAAAAAATTGACTATTATTTGTCATATGGAAGGATGATAGTATTGTGATGATGCCAACTAACTATGACAACACAACTCCACTTTTTAATGACAAGCGTTGGTCTAAGGAGAAAAAGGAATAGGTAAATTTACCCGCCAATCGCAATTATTTGCCACTTATAATTAAGATGTGAGAGGAACTCAGAACTAACTCATCGAAGACTCATGCGTGCGGAAGTTCTGATCAAATGTTTCGAGTACCTCGATACTGAATTTAATATTGAGAAAGATGGAAAGAGCTCAAGCTGGTTTCGAACACTTAGCAAGGTTTCGAGTTAGCTTAGCAAGGGTATAAATCACTTATAAGTTCTAAGTGAAAATGGAAAAATTGATCTACCAAAACTTCTGAAATTGATAAAGCCAGACCAAAGGCAATTTGGAATATAGGAGAAGTTCAAAGCTGTAGAACAATATTCATAACTAGTAAATAACCAGTCGACATCCACTTAAGCTGGTAGTGCCAATCGATGCGTCCCGGCCTGTGAGTTGGCACCTGATGAGAAGCGGCAGGGACGCGTGTTCGAAACCAGCTTGAGCTCTTTCCATCTTTCTCAATAGTAATTTGATAGCTAGTAAAAATGGTCCTTTTCCCCCAAGAAATTAGCAAAACAACTAAGATGTCGACAATGCCATCAGATGTCAATGTATCCAATACAATTCCACTTTGTGTTTAGAAAGAAATTAGTATAAGTAGATTTCAAAGTAGATTTAGTCCTTACCAGAAGACCTAGATGAATAATAACACATCCCAACCAGGAAAATGTTTCGAGCTCAAAATTCTTATGTATTTTCATCTGCTGAGTCTAAAAATCGAATCTTCCGTCTGCTGTTAGACCCATCCCACATTTGGACACTCTACCAGGTCCAACATCACCTCAAAATTATGAATCAGAACTAGTAAATGAGGATAGTGCGGAAGAGGAAGAACTTGCCACGCCTTCCACAACGCATTACCCTGATTTTGAGATAAAAGACGATAAGCCGCACAGACTGACACAAGCGGAATTAAGTGATCTCGTTCGAGACCTTGATTAGTCTCAGGAAAAGGTAGAGCTTCTAGGCTCAAGATTACAACAATGGAATCTTCTCCAATCGGATATCAATGTCTCACATTACAGAAAACGTTATCGAGGTCTGCTAACTTTTTTGAGAAGAAAGGAAATCTTGTTACTTGCAGCGACATAGGTGATTTGATGAAATGTCTAAATTGTAATCGGAATCCCACTGAGTGGAGGCTATTCATATACTTTGAAAGCTGTTTTACTTCACAATGGCAACATGCTTCCTTCTGTTTCTGTTGGCCATGCAGTTCATATAAAGGAGACTTATGCAAAACAGGGCTCGAGGAGGGCTTTCATCTCCTCGAGTCTATCAATTATGCTAAACATAAGTGGAAATACCTGGTGATCTAAAAGTCATTGCTGTACTTTTAGGAATGCAACTGGGGTACGCTAAACACAGTTGTTTTTTATGCATGTGGAACAGTAGGGATAGGAAATCTCATTATGTTAAAATCTGACCGGCCAGCAAGAAATCTGAACATCACAGAGAAGAATGTTGTTGGTGAGTCTCTCGTAGACCCTACAGATGTTCTTCGTCCTCCCTTGCACTTAAAGCTGGGTCTGATGAAAAATTTTGTCAAGGAAATGAATCCTTGACAAGTACTTGAGTACTTGAGAGACAAATTTCCTACGTTAAGTGACGCAAAGGTTAAAGAAGGCATTTTCGTTGGACCACAAATTCGTCTGCTTACAAGGGATCCTGAGTTTGACAGAGTTTTAGAAGGGAAAGTAAAGAAATCAAGGGAAGCTTTCAAGGGAGTTATTAAGGGATGTTCAGGAAAAAACGAGATGATAATTATAGAAACCTTGTACAAGTACTTCTGCAAACATATCAGCAACTCGGATGCGTCATGTCTCAGAAAATACATTTCCTCCATTCCCATCTGGACTTTTGTCCTCCTAGTTGTGGGGTTGTGAGCAGGGCCGTCTTAAACTAGGCTGGGGCCCTGGGGCACACAAGAATTTGGGGCCCTTTTGGAAAGTAAAAAAGCGAATTATAATAACATTTTTTTACTAATAAGTATGAGTATGACCATTTATTATAGGTAATCAAATATAGTATGATATAATATGTCATTAATGATATTGGAATCCTGCTGGTTTTTTGGTGATGATTACGATAACGGTTTCTTTCGGGATTTCTGTTGAGCAAAATATTCTATTATATCCTTAAAGTCAATTTTTTGAAGTATATCACTTTCTATGCACATAATTGACAAATTACTCAGTCGTTCTTGTAACATTGTTGTTCGCTATTTATTTTTTATTCTCTTAAGCTGCGAAAATGACCGCTCTCCACTACAATTGGTAACCATTACGAAAGGAATATTCTTTTAGCAATTTCTACGTTTGGGAAAGTTTCTTCCAATTTATCTGATTTTATTA
Source organism: Stratiomys singularior (assembly GCA_954870665.1). Taxonomy (NCBI): domain Eukaryota; kingdom Metazoa; phylum Arthropoda; class Insecta; order Diptera; family Stratiomyidae; genus Stratiomys; species Stratiomys singularior. The sequence continues at coordinate 36,035,670 of OX940879.1, forward strand.
GGTTATGTAAGGTTGAGATATTTAAATCCACTGATTGCCTTGCTATGGTTTTTAAATATTGGCTTAAATGAAGACATTCTGTTTTGAGCTCATCTGCATTAATGTCTTCATGATAAAATTCTGCAAATTCTTTGCATTGTTTGGTCAACTCATCAGATTCGATTGTTGTTAACTGACAAATAAAAACTAAATCGACTATCAATTTCTTGGTATGCTGCCGAACGTTTGTTTAAATGCGTATTTAATGTGTCAATTATGGGAATGAAAGTATCTACACGAAACTTTTCCTTGCCTCTCAACTGTGCAGTCTCTGATGATCCTTCAAAAAAAGTGATGCGTGTGCTACGAAATTTTTTTCTTTTAAATGTATCTTTGTAGTCAGCATATGGATTTTTTTCTTTAGCAGCCGTTTCATACTGATCAAAATTATTGCGTGCGGTATTGACATAACTGATTAGAGATTCGTAGAGTTTCGTTACAACGTCCATGGTCATTGTGCTATTCTGTAAACTTGGACTCGTTTTATTCATAACTCCCAAAAGATCATTCCATATTTTCGTTAGAAGAGCAGTCTCGAATTTTCCCATTATTTTTGCTAGGCTTTGGGCTTCCTTTCTAGTGTCTCCTGGTTGATTGATGTCACTCGCGATAGAAGACAATGCTTCAGAAATATTTAAATTACCATTTTGCAAATCATTAATAGCATTAGCGCGTGCAGACCACCTAGTTTCCGAAAGAGACTTCAGGACTCTATTTGCACCTAAATGATCTGTCAAAATTTTCCATCGTTTTGTCGAAGCCGAGAAAAAATTGAACAATTTTTGTACAAGTTGAAAAAATGTTACTGCTTCAGTAACACACTCAACAGCCTGAACACCCACCAAATTTAGCGAATGTGCTGCACATGGAACGTAGATCGCAAATTCGCAAACTTCTTTTATTCTTGACTGTACACCAGAGTACTTTCCAGACATATTTGATGCATTGTCATAGCTCTGTCCACGACAAACTTTTATAGGAATATCAAGGCTTTCAAAAAAGTTTAAAATATTATCTGCTATATGTTGCGCATTATGTTCATCCATAGGCAAAAATTGCAAAAATCTCTCAATAGGCTGTCCGTCTTTTACGTATCTAACTATGAAAGTCAGTTGGTCAACGTAGTTGGTCAGATCGGGCGTAGAATCGACGCTAATAGAGTAGTACTTTGCTGATTTAAGTTCTTTGACAATGGTTTTCAAAACTTGCTGTCCCATTAAATTAATAAATTCATTACAAATATTTGCCGATAAATATGACGTACTTCCTTTTCCACGATTTCCGTAGTTTTGTATGTGATCAGCACGAAAAGGATCAAATTCACTAATCAGTTCTAAGCATCCCAAATAATTCCCATTATTTTGCGATCCTAATGTCTCATTATCACCACGAAAAGCAAGACCTCTTGAAGCCAAAAATTTCACGACTGCAACAATTCTCCTGAGCATATTCTTCCAATAGTTAATTTCTGTATTATATTGGGACAGCAACTCAGTATCAATTCGTCCAGTAGTTTTCATTCTTGCAACATAATTCATCATAAATTCCCTGTGCTGTAAACTGTTCTCATGCTCTATCAATAAGTTACTTATATGCTTCCAATCTTTATATCCATCAGGAGAACTTAAGTTATGTCCAGTACCAGTAGTGGTATTAAATAGACGGCAGCAATAACAGTATACAGATTTCTTTGCTGGTGAATAAAGGAGCCATTTTCTTTCTAAAGACTCACCGTTCGTCAATTTACGAATAAAAATATTTTTAGTCAAGTATCTAGTTTTCGTTTTACCATTTGCATCTGGAAAACTTGTAGAAGTTTCAGAGAAGTCACTTTTTTTATTTTGGAAAAACTCTGGCTCTTTTCGAATCCAAATATCACGGTTTTCTTCCGGTAAAATGTCGTCACAGTAAGTACCAGGGTCGGGAGACACTGATACATTCTCTAAGCTTGCAGTTATTAATTCACAGTAGCTTGAAGTCGATGGTTCAGCATCTAAAGTGTGTTTGTCATTTTCGTCACAGGTAACCTCTTTTTCCTGGCGACATTCAGAGGTACTTTTGTCTTGCGGTGATGAGAATGAATAATCCTTCGGCTTATTTGTTTCTTCAACCGTAAAAAGCGAAGTGAGCTTTGGAAGTTTTTCCTTTATTTCTTTTTGAGCTATAACTTTTTTTCTTTTTTGTGAACCACTTAAATATGTTCTTATCGATAGAATGAAATAATGTTTAAACTAACAAATCGAAACTTCTGTTTCGCCAGAACGCCACTCACTCTTATCGGACTGATAGTTTAATACATCATTCGGGGATTCCCCCAACCATTGACAATGTCGACATTTATGTTAGGCCTTGTTTAGACGGTGCAGCTTGACTTAGGAATCGGAGGGATTGCGTGAGTGATCGCCAGATTGTGTACTTAGTAAATTAGGTAGGACACGTTCGGAAATATTATTAATTAGTACAGTAGGAATAGGCGCAGTCATCGATATAATGACGTAGTATATGCCTTGTAAATACCTTCTGATAAGATTACTGATTTGTGAAAAAAGTGTAATGTGCCCGACAAAAATGTTCTGAGAATAAATGTGTGAGAGAAATTGTCGGTCCTTCGGGGCCCCCCGAGATTGGGGGCCCTGGGCACGGGCCCCGTGTGCCCTTATGGTAAAGACGGTACTGGTTGTGAGTGACGTACATGAAGAGAGATTCCATCAGGATATTTCTACAAAAGAACGAAGATACCAGGGCCGTTCGAATGGAGCTATGCTAGGGGATTACTGCTGGTTTGTTTGCAGAGATGCTCCTGAACTAAGTTACAAGAGGCAAGCCAAAAGAAAGCCATCTCATGAAACCAACACATTAACTTTCACTCTTAATGAAGGGCTCAGTTGTTTTTGAAGCAGGGAACACTTCTGGAGTTTTTTTTGGCAATATGAATAAATGTCATTATATAATTTGCTTGTTCCAAAAATAGTCATAGTCAAAAATAGCCATTTCAAAAACAGCCATTTAGAATGCCTCAAATCCCAATAACGTTGGTCTTCCAAGAAACACTCGTAATTTTCATTTCAAGATCGCGTCACACAAGAAACTTGTAGCGAACTGGTTTGTTTCTACAACTATTGCGTCGAGGAATATGGCGGTTAAGAAAGGAGTGAATAGGATGTGAAGGTAAAGGTAGCGCATGCTTAAGTCTCGGTATTTCTAAAAAACAAGTTGGTGATCAATGCGAAAATTGCGTATTAACACTTTCAGCGCCACGGCTGAGAGCGTATAACATGGTATCATCATCATCACATTCAGCTTGTCCAACCATATTTTTAAGTGATTGTGTAGCCTTCCTTACATATTGACTCCTCATTCCAAGCCTACCTGTTTTCAGCTATTCTCATCCAAGATTCGCCGGCTATTTTCTTTATATCAGAATTCCATCGAATCTTTGGGTGTCCTCTCGGTCGTTTGATTCCACATGGTTACCACTGCGTTATTCTTGTGTCCCATCTGCCATTCGTCATTCTCTCTAAGTGAGGGGCCCACCGCCATTTCAAAGATTTTGCTGTATGTATGACGTCTGTTACTTTGGTTTGTTCTTTCTCGTATCTACGGTAGTCTCTGTGATTCCTTCATGCAATACCCAGCATGCATCTTTCCATGGCTCTTTAGGCAACGTGGAGTTTTCTCGTTATGCCTGTTGTTAGCGCCCAAGTTTCATTGCCGTATAGCAGGACTAGTAGGATACATTGATCGAAGGCTTTCTTTTTCAAGTACATCTTCATTTTAGACTTGATTATATTCTCCCGAAAGCACTCCACGCAATCTTGATTCGTCGATTAATTTCTGGTAGTAGTGAACCGGATTTGTGTATTAGCTGACCAATGTCATATTCGCGGACTATTTCTAGTGTGATTTTACTCGCTTTTGAATGTCCTTGAGTGCTTACATAGTCGTTGAACATGATCTTGGTTTTGCTAAGGGTCGTTCAAGCTTGCTTTGCCGCTTGCAGTGTCAAGTACATTCGGATGTTCTTGGAATTCCCCTTGGCTGTTGGCTTTCAGGACTATGCCATCTGCGAATCTCAAAATGGTTGAGGTGCTCACCATCTATGTTCAATTATTTATTCTCCCTATGTAGAGTTCTGAAGATAACCTTTAATGTGGCGTTGAAGAGCGTTGGCGAATTGATGTCTCTCTGACTTACACCTTTTTTTGTGGGGAACTCTGAAGTGTCTTCTATTGCGGTAGATGTTAGCCAGTTCTTCCACGTATGGCTTGTCTATGCCTTGCGTTATTAGTACATTTATTGTTACATCAGGGAGTACTCTGTCGAAGGCTTTTTCAAAGTTTATGAAGGTCAGTGCTAGGGGCTGCTCATACTATTCATATCTACTCAAGAGTTCCCGTAATGTGTGGATATGGTCGATAATCCTGTATTCACTTCTGAAACCAGCCTGCTTTCGTGGCTGCTCAGCATCTAGGGCGGTTTGTATTCGGTTGCTAATGAGCTTCGTAAATACTTTGTAGAGGACCGACAGTACACTTATTGGTCCGTAGTTGTTGATGAATTCTTTGCTGCCTTTCTTGTGGATCAGTCTTATAGTAACACTATTCCGGATAATTACACAGCTGCCTTCCGTCTGTTGTAATCTACTATAATTTGCGTCTTGAACTTGTATCCTTCTCTGCATCCAACATTCACCATTTCTGACGAGTGCCATGTCGAAAGAACTAGGATGTATTTATTTTTTCTCCATTTCAAAATGGTTATTCCTCGGTTATTTTCTTCCACTTTGATTTCTCCTCGGTTTGATTTCGTTGATATCACTCGAATTTCTTCATCTATTAGAACGCAATGTTCCCAGTGAATGGGTGTTAGATATGTTTTTCAGCTAAATCTCTCGTGGTCGCATTATATTTAGGCAACATTTAAAACGAACGCGCCACATATATGGAATTAAAATATTTAAATGTTGCTGTGGACCAGGATATACGTATGCACTCCTTCTGTACGAAGGGAAAAATTTAGAAAAAGGAAAAACCAAGCCCACTAACATCTTAATGCCTCTTTGCAAAGATCTGTTCCATAAGGGACACACGGTACTTACTGCCAACTGTTACACGAGCTTGGAATCAGCGGAGCTTCCTTAAAAATCGGTGTAGCCTTCAACGTGTTAAAGAGCGTAGTGAAATTACGTGATTTTCAATGCAATCTCCCATGTTATTATCTCGGAAGCATCACGGGGAATTCGCATGTTGCTGGTCGAAAACGCTCCAATCTCACTTAAAATCGAATCGCGTTGATAGTACATTTCATTTTCGTGATCCATGATCGTTTCTTCCACGTCAGTAAATTTTTCACGATTGGGTATAGCCCGGAATCATTTGCTAAATATCAATGCTTGTTGATTGAAAATTAACCCTTTGTGGACGAGTGTCGGCAAATAGCCGCCCAAGCCTTTTTACCGTGGTGGACGCGTGTCGGCATATAGCCGCCCAATTCTCGCGCTGCGGCTGGCGTACATCTATCGTCCTTAAGGACGGCTAAAGGCCGGCTATATGCCGACACGCGTCCGAAACGGTAAAAAGGTTTGGGCGGCTATTTGCCGACACTCGTTCGCAAAGGGTTAAAACTTGTTTTCAACGGCCTAAACTATTTGATACTTTTATATGATATAAAGTTTTAATAAATATCGCATCACCCAATGCAACACACTAGAATCGCCCCCAATCAAGCACCAAATGATTTAATCGTCGATATAGCAACGAACTGCGGTTTTGGGGTACTTCATGCTCATCGCTATATCAATGGATCACTCAAGACATATTTTTTCGAACACTTTTTACATCCGCTACACGTTTTTCCTTAGCATAGCATGAATTTATTTCACAGCTCCTTACAACTGTTTGGACAGTTCAATGATTTCTTCCAACTATTACACCGATTTCCCGTAGAGATTTTTCCTCATAGAATATTTTATTAGGTCAACTCACACTTCTAAAATATTATTTCTGACTCTTTCATTAAAACTGTGCCTGCTGGCATCCTTGCGAATTTATTTGACAAACTGATTCGATTGCCCTTTATGTGCAGACTGTTGGTGGTGGATGTCCTGACTAATGTGTACGAAATGTAATGCATATGCAACACACAAAGTGATTTTCATTAGAAATTGATTCAGTCATTTTCTTCTTCTTTACCCTGCTGACATCTGCTTTTCAGTTTGTTGTAGGTATTAGAGTCAAACACCCAGCAACAATTGTGAGTGACAACCATTTACGCGCGTGTTTTGACGTTTGTGATGTAAACAAAGTTTTGTATCTGACCTGGCCTAGTAAAATTATTTTAATTCTGTAGATTTGTTGTTAAGAAAATATTTAAATTTTAAAGTGCTGTAAATGAAGTGAACAAAATGAGTTTCTATCCGACTGAAGAAGAAGAGTTTGAACTCATGTACAATGAGGAACTCGAAATTATGGAAGAAAGTAATGCTCGATTTCTTGTTGGCAGACGAGTTTCTTGTAATTCCCTAATTTTCAGTGAACCATTTCGACAATATTACTAGGACTGAACCGCAACCATGTACATCGAAATCATTGACTCAGAGTTCCTTTGCTAGCGAACATTTATCGCAGATACCCCACGACGGTGGTGGCCAACCCGTAAACCGAAGATTATTCTCTACTCCTGGTGGCCAGAAGCGGATATCCTCGACACCGCTACCGAGAACAACCAGCACCGAAATGGTACCCTTAGATCCGTTAACAGAAATTCAAAACATTGGAATCAGTCGGAAACGTAAACTGGAAGATTTATTCGGTGACATTCGCGATATTGAACAGGAAATGGCAATGGAGTGCAATGAAAGGAAAAAGATGAAAAGTGAAGAAGAACGCGACATGGAGCTCATAGAGAAGATCGTAGAAGCTAGACGAAAAGTTAGGGAAATGCAAAATCCTCTGAAAGTCGATGCAGTTGTGCGTCTCAACAAGTTATACAACTTTAACACTCAGAACTTGTCCAGTGATGTTCCAAAGTGGGTAAAAAGTTACTACTAGAAGACTCATTCAAAGTATATGTTTGTTCCTCTCATACAGATGGCCGTTCATTGCCGTTTGCCATAATGGTCTGGACAGAGTCTATGTTCGATACCACTCTGAAGAACTGCAAACAAAAGAAATTAACGAAATCGAAACATTTAACAAGGGATACGGGGGCCTTTTGGGTAATGCGAAAGCCGACATTTGGAATCAGGCACGGGAAATGGTAAAAAGACTAAACTAAAATAATAATTTAAACTTATTTAAACTCTTTTTAGGTGCTCAAACGAATGACAGCTTCACAAAATGCACCAAATGTGCCCATCGGGCCTGTAGAAGTAACTCGTGATGACCTTTTAGTTGAACAAGAACTTTGGGTGGAGAAATACCAGCCGAAAAAGTATATTGAACTATTATCGGATGAGACGACTAATCGAAGTCTACTTTACTGGCTTAAAATGTGGGATAAAGTTGTGTTTGGCAAGTAGGTAAAACATATATAATACTTAAATTGCAGATTTTTTTCGCTTAAAAAGTAATTGATCCTTTCTAGTAATAAAGCATTCGCGGTCCCTGAAAACAGACGGGGATAGTACAATTTTGCCAAACTGAAATTGATCATATACTATCGAAGTGTCGGCTTAGCTTCTTGGTGTCTGGCGCTAGACCGGTGTCTAGTCGAACTGATTTGAATTCTCCTGGGTTGTCCACATAAAATTTCGAATGTTGATGTATTCAGTCAATGACGATTGTTGTAGAAAGTCGGCCATTGTGAATGTCAGTCTAAAACCCATTTTTGATTTTCATCAACATTGTCCATGCTTTTGGCATCAAATAGTTGTTTTTAGTATCCCATGGAAAAGTCTTACCGTCTCGTTGAGTTGAGGATAGTACGATTGGTTCGTGATTAGTTGGTAGTTGATAGGCGATTGAATGAAATAAATAATTTCGACTCAAATATGCCGCCTTTGTTACGTGTGGTTGCGCAGCGGGATTCTATTATAGTTGCTTTACTTGCTTTCAATCCTTGCAAATTATTCTTTGCGATCGTTTCAGCTTCTTCGCCGTGTACCGGTAACGCTTCTAGCAAACGTGAGAGACGGTCCACGCGACGATCCCTTAACAAAATGACAACGCGTTAATTGCTTCCCAGACCAATGTATCACAAATGATTAATAATACAATTTTTACCAACTATACCAAGTCAATGTATTATATATGAATATATTACGCTCCTATACGAAAAAATGAGTTTCTAATGTTGCGTCTTTTGAAAAAAAGACAAAGAGGACCACCTATAGTGAACCTTATCATTGCAATTCACTGAAAGGAAAAACCATAAAATGTCTTCAGCAAATAAAATCTTTTCTTTCAATAAAAAATCAGCGAAAGATGTGCTTTAAGACATCCTACATGTATATTTTTATGGAGTTTTCTAATGAGTTTAATTCATGGCCATTCATTCGCTGAGTCCTGCGGCCCATCTGTTTCCCGCTGTTGAATTTCCACAACTTTATTATAGACAGTTAGATGAAAAGTAAACCAGAGATGCCCGTTTCCTCTCAGCATCCTTTCATCTTCCCGGTTGTTTTTTGGGTCTGTCTTTTTTCTCTTGGTACGAAAAAGCGAGCGAGTCTTTTTCAGACAGTGATCCGGTGAGCATGAATTCGCATCGTGAATAAAGTGAGCTCTTGTATACTTGATAATTCGAAAACTTAAAAGACGTAAATTGGAACAGACATAGTCATAGCTAGTTTCATGAGAGTGGGTGTTTAGTAAACTAAGCAATCGATCTTCGAGTGTGTGTGAGCTCTTGTGTTTTTTCATAAACGTTCTGGAAAATTAATACTAAGGTTGTGCGATCTTTCTGTCGCATAGAGTGAAATCTGGCAGTTTCAGCAATAAGTACTCGTCTCAAATCGAGAAAATTCTTTTGTTTCTAATAGTGATAAAGTATTTATCACTGCTAGAGACAATAATTTCGTTCGTGACAGAAGCCTAGTCTAAACGAAATGTGTATAAACAATATATAGAAATCCTCGTAGCGATCACTAGATTTCTAATCAATTCTAATATTTCTAGACTGTCGCACCAAGACAGTCTCCCTTTTGGTTTTTTTTCTCCTTTTTCAATTTAAGGTTGTTTCCTCGTGGGACGTGAACGTCAGACTTTTGTGTCCAACTTAGCGGGGCCCGAGCCATTTTCATACAGCGTTCATTTGCACACATTTCATATATGAACTTGGCATGGTTCGTACAAAAATTTCGTCGTGTATAATAGTAGAGTTCCGTTGAACGTTGTACGCTTTTTGCCAGATGAAATCCTGTGTAACAAGCTTCGTGATTACCTTTTTGCCTCTATGAGACTGCCGATTTATAGATTGAAATACGGCTCTTCTGAAAACAAGCTTGGAATCCAGTCGAGCTTTCATGGTTCAGATGTCATAATAAAATTGGAGCGCGGGTTCTTGGAAATGTACTTGCGTGAGTCTCAAAGATGTTTTCAGAGGAATACATTTTAGTTTTGAATCATTTTCTTAGGACAATGCCAGATCAGCGTTATGGATGGGCCCTTTTATTTACTCAGTTCGAAATTAAGCATCGGCGATAATGTTATCTTTTCCAAAATCGTAGCACCTTGATTTTTTGTTGTTGACAATGCCAAGTCTGTATGTTCTTTTGATTTTATTTTGCGGCAGACAATATATATCAGCGGTGTTTTATTGTGTAGACATTGAAACCCTGGCTTCAATCATGTCCCGATGTTGCTTGGCAGATGGCGACTGAAAAAGACAGACAATACTCCAAACCTTTTCCAGTATTTGTTTTATGACATCGCAGGAAACGAATGAACTAAAAAAGGGTAATTCGCTTGCGTCGAATGTGCAGTTTGACATTTTGATTACTACACAGTATGTCGGAAAAGTTCCCGAACTTATTTTGTAGCGCTTTTACGAGTGGCGCCACCGCTTGGACGACTATGTTGCTACATCCCTCTTGGACCGGTACTATGTTGCTACATCCCTCTTGGACCGGTACTATGTTGCTACATCCCTCTGGAGTGTCTGAGAATTTTTTCACCAGTATCCGTTCATTAGTTGCCGAAATTTGAACATTGTGCCGCAATTAAATTCTGCTATAAACTTAAAAAAATTTTTCGCGGAAACGAAAAAAAAGATCGATTCGACTTACAGTGAAGGTGTAGTGTCGCGTATAACAGTTTGTACGTGGTTCAGTCCGTTCAAGAAGGGTAAAGAGTCATTAGAAGATGACAGGAGAAGCGGCCGGCCGTCAACAGCTGTTACCGACGAAAACGAGGCTCGCGTGCGCGCGATACTGAAGCAACCTTGCCACATGTCTCTCAGAATATTGGCAGACGAACTGAACATGAGCAAGGATAGCGTCACGTTGATTTTGAAAGGAAAAATGAACCGCAAGAAAGTCTGCTCTCAATTTGTTCCGCACTTTCTCACAACAGAGCAGAAACAAACTCGCATCCAATGTTGTCAAGATTTTATCGAGACTTGCGACACCGCTCCGGGCTTTCTAACCTCAATTTCGACTGAAGACGAAACTTGGTGCTTTCAATACGATCCTTCCACGAAGCGCCAGTCCTCCGCTTGGCTCAATCCGGGCCGTGCGAGGCCTCAAAAAGTGCGCAAACAAAAAATACGGGTAAAGACGCTGCTCATCGCTTACTTCGACTCCAAAGGCCTGATACACAAAGAATTTGTGCCCCCAAACACCATCGTGAATGCTGCGTATTACGTAGAGGTGTTAAAACGTCTGAAGCGCCGGATTAATCGCATCAGGCCCGAGTACAAGGAACCGGGATCGTGGAGTTTGCTGGATGACAATGCGCCTGCTCATTCTTCGAAAATTGTGAAGCGTTATCTCGCCAAAAATCAGATCCCACGCATCAATCACGCCCCATACTCGCTAGATCTGGCTCCAACCGACTTTTTCCTATTTCCCAAGCTAAAAATGGCCTTGAAAGGACGATTTTTTGAAGATGTACCGAGCATTCAAGCGGCTTGCACCGAGCGTCTCACAGCGATAACTTCAAAGGAGTACAAGAGAGCCTTCGAATCACTCAAGGAGCGCTCAAATGAGTGTATATCTAGGAAAGGGGACTATGTTGAAAGTTAACTGGAATAAATTTCTTTAGATGTAATTTTCGATTTTTTATTTCAAATGTTCGGGAACTTTTCCGACATACTGTGTACTTGTCGTTTTTCTAAAAGTTTTGAACGCTTTCTGTAGATGCTGCAGATATTTATGCGGAGTTTCAAATGTCAGGATAATATTGTCCAAACAAACAAAAATGAAGTGCACGGAGTATATAATGCATGAAACGCTGAAAAGTGTGGGAGGCGTTTCATAATCTGCACGTCAAAAACCGGACATTTGTAAAAACTGATGGGTATCAACATTGTTTTCATGGATGTCTTGTTTGGCTCTGACTGTGTGAAATGCGATTTCATTTAGGTGATTTTTAATAAACTCTGTTGCTGCGAAACACATGTTCAAGATCATAGATTTGCCTCATTGGATACGTATCGAGAGCAATGCGTATTTTTTGTACATGATCATTTTCTCAAGTTAGCCTATTTCGTTGCCTTCATCTTGTTTCGTGGCAATGTGTAAAAATGCATCATTTTTGCTGGATTACGGACGCGCCGTGCCGAATTTACCCATGACTTCGAGTTTTTTCGCGCAGCTTCGTGTCTGGTTGAACCCAACGGACGAGGTTTCCTCGTTGGTGGTGCAAGTGTCGTTTGGATGTAATGTCTGGAATCATTTCCTATTTCTGGAACGCGATCATCGGAATCCTCAATATTGGTTTCTTGAAAGTTTAGGCAGTGCCCTGAAGTTTTTCATTGATAGCTTAAAGCCGTTCGCGTCTTGGTTGTTCCATGATCTTGATGATGGTCTTCGCAGGCGAAGTTATGATTGGGAAAAATTGAGGGTATCCGCGAGTTTCTCCAACTTATTACGCACGGCTTTGTTTCAGTAATTCGGATTGAGTGAAGGATTGTTTTGTAACATTTCACGGGGAAAATCGAGTTGGATTTTACGGCTAAATGTGAAGCAAGATTTGTGTGGCGTTTTTATAGGATGTGGCGTGTGTTTGTTACGGGTTGGTTTTTTTTTATTATTTTTTATCGTTTGAATTGGGTAGCATTAAGAAAACATTTATAAACTGAGCGGATAAGTGTGTACTGTTTGATTCACGCCAATGTAGCTGAAGGATCCTTTTGCCTTCATTTATAGCCGAGCGAGTGTATTCGATAACTCGATAACGATAAAAAATAATTATACTCAGTGTGTATAATGAGCTAATGTATCTATTCTATGGAAACGATGGCGACGAGTTTAACATTGACACCTACGTGGGATCCTAATTTCTTGGTCTCCATACGAATAGCGTTGAATAAATATCAGCCAACATCCGCCATTAACATGAGGTGCCAATTGCAATTCCCGGCCCGGCTTAGGTAATGGCTGAAACCATGTATCCTGCGTTTCAGCCATTTTAAAGCACAAACTACTCTTACCTTGTAGGCGGATTAGAACATGACATAGAATCCACCTAACCTGTGCTTCCGATGAAGCCTCTGATTGGGTTTCTTTTTCCCCCGGTCTGAGGAGAGCTGCCAATTTGAAGCCTGCATCTAGGGATGGTGCTTCCCATACAAGTCGTGCACAGCTCAACCATTTTATAAATACCAGTCGTTCTCAGCAGAACCTAGAACACATTCCAGATTGACATAACGCGCTATAGATACATCATCTCTGCGAACTATTCTTGACATTTTTGGAATGTCCAAATTTGAAGTCGGGTCTAGAATCTCGGTTTGAAAGCAAAGTGATATCAGTTAGGTTCCGCACAACTTATGCACATAATTTTAAACAATACCTTCGCAATCTATTGAATTGGATATCCATCTGTATATTCTTAACTTCATCACTTTTCTCTACTATGTCTACTGTATCTACACTCTTTTGAGAGTGGGTAACAGGAGAGTTAGTATTAAAAATTTACATTGTTGAGTATACAATGAAACTGAAATTCACTTTTCTTGCAATAGTGGACAACTGACTCATTATTATCATTTTTCATGCTTCATTCGCTCATTTACCGCTTCTGTGGGAATTCAGATTGACTCGAAGATGATTTTTTTCGAGCAGGTTCGAGCGTCAGCGGATAAGGCTTCTGCGCGAGTATCGGCTCTCAGTCGCCTTATAACCAACACGCGGTTATAAGCAAAAGACGTCTACTGATGAGTGCAATGGAGTCAATGCTCTTGTATGGCTCCGAGGTTTGGACTGACGCTCTTAGTAAAGAGACGCACTGAAGGATTCTGGCACAGGTGCAGAGGCAAGCAGCTTTGCGGATAGCGTCTGCATATCGCACTGTCTCTGAACCTGCAGTGCTGGTAATCTCGAGGGTGGTTACTATTAAGTTACTTGCAGACGAACGGAAACGTGTATACTTACGTAGGGGGGAGTTGGCGATAGAAACCGTCAGCCGAGAGGAACGGAGAAGAACCCTTATTTTATGGCAGCAAACATGGGAAAATGAAACGCGAGGCAGGTGGACCGCACGGCTGATAAGAGACTTGGGGCCGTGGTTCTACAGAATGCATGGTGAGACTAATTATTATCTGACGCAACTACGCAGTTGTCACGGGTATTTTCAGTCTTACCTGTATAAGATGAGAAAGTCACAATCCCCAACTTGCGTGTTCTGCCTGGGGATGACGGTTGACGCCTGCCACACGTTCTTTACGTGTACCAGATGGACAAGACTCCGTTCGCATCTCTTGGAGAAAATAGGCGTGCTCTCCCCAGAAAATGTAAAAAAAATGATGCAATCAAAAGACAATTGGAACTGTGTGTCGCATTACGTACGGACAGTACTTCTTATAAAGAAGGGTATGATAGATGGATCGCTTGGTGAGGGAGGGGGGATCTCTGTAACAGCAATTCACTTCCTTCGTATCCATCCATGCCGAAAGAGGGATTTTCCTTAACATGAAGGCACCGCTAAGCGATGATTAATGAGGCCTAGTCCGAAGTAATGTGACGAACAGTTCCAGGCTAGGTTCTCGGCGTGACAGGGGAGGTGTTTAGTCGGTAGTCCGGTAGAGGAAGTCCGACACTCAGGGCGTAATAGCCTTCACCTCCAAAACAAACAAAAAATGTCCAATTTTGTCGACGAATTATCGAAGGCGTCTCTTGCTCACGCATTATCGAAGTCGACTTCTTTCGTCTTTGTTAGAATTTTCTAATATTCGACATTTTTATATTTAAATGCACGAATCATCATTACCCACAGTCCACATGAAAACCAGACAAACAAACGTTCTATGCGGTTCGAACCCACAATCCAGCTTAGAACATGAAACCGCGAAAACTATAACATGCTTGGAAGTAAATTCCATCGTCACGTTGGACCATGGGAAAATTAAACTTACTTGCTAAAAACAAAATTTTAAAATGTATATAAAGAAAGCTGTATAAATGAAAGATATTTAGTTATCTTGCAACATTACGAGTTTGAGTTATAGCTATTTGTCACCTACCACAATTTTATTCCGAGTTCAAACAGTCTTCTTCAGCAGCCAGAAACTTTTTTGTGTTTTCCTTTCGGTTGTTTATTGATTTATGGTACGAATGAAAGGATCGGTAGCCTTTAACTTCCATATTGATAACTTGTTTGATTAACCACCACATCGACTGATATTTCTTTTTGAAGAATTCAGTTGGGAGTTATCAATATAACAGCAGATCGATAGGCCAATATCAGCACACAGCTACCCGCGAATGTGATTATTGGTAACATCTGATCCATCCATCTTTCTCCCAGATAATTAGTAACAAATAAACTTTTTCCCACAAAAACCACAAAGATAACTCTGTGATGTTCCAGTTCTGTTACGTTAATTCGCGATACCCTTGTGGGTAAAGTCCGAAAGTTTCTCGAGCCCCATTTTTTCGTCGAATGCTCGATGGGCTCATTTGGATGTCAATTCGTTTGGCTGTGGAAATTGTGACCCCTTAATAATGCCATTTCTGTTTTTCACCAATTGTGTTGGCTTCATGTTTTTTGGGTTAAGCCGGAGGAGCTCCCCGGCTTTCTTTTCCATCTGGAAAAACAAAGATACGTCTAAGGATGACAGGAACGACTGCAAGATGAGTCAGCTCGACTTATCTTACCTAAGTTAAATTAAAACAAACTGAAGTTAAAAATTCCTTTTCGCTGTTAAAAATTGCTTGCTGGTTTTTGGGAAGAACGATTTGAACCCTGTTTGATATGTCTTCCAACGTTTCTCATTTTTGAATAATGAGCACATACATCTAGTGAGACCGCCCAAAAAAAAGTGATTTTTGGGATTTTTTTTAAAAGGAAACTACTGCATTCAGTTAATTAATGAATGAAAATAAATGGGTTTTTCCGGCATGTTATTCGGTATGTCCCAACTCACTAGAAATAGTCCTCTACTGCTGCTGTGAGTGCGGCCTTCATCCTGACTGAAATAAATGTGTTCGAAACCAGCTTGAGTTCTTTCCACAATTCTTTATAAAATATTAAATTCACTATCGAGGTATTCGAAACATTTGATCAGAACTTCCGCACCCATGAGTCTTCGCTAAGTTAGTTTAGCAAGGGTATAATTCACTTATAAATTGTAAGTGAAAAGGGAAAATTGATCTACCAAAAACTTCTGAAATTGAAATAAAAAGGTTTTTGAAAAACAAGTTTTTGAGTGGACTGAAAATTTTTTTATTTAATTGAAACTGCCTCAGTTTTTCTTAAATTCCAGTATTTATTTGCTTTCTATATAAACTTGCATTTCGTCTGCTGCTTCCTCGGAGTGTGCTCGATCGAGGAGCAAACAAAAAATGGAATTGAAGGCTAGCTGCTCGGTTTCATTAAATAAAAATAGAAAATATTGCCTGTACAATGGCCCATGATTGTAAAAAAATTAACAAATTCAAAGTTTTTTGAAAAAAAAACCAAACAATTAATCCAATTTGCTCAAAAATTTGATGATTTATATAATCATACAATCGAATAACTCGAGGGTAATTTTTACAGTGACATATATGACATATACCAAATAAGTATGGAGCAAATCAAAAGAAGAAGATAATTTTTATTCGAATTATAATTGCAGAAAATTTGAAAAATTTTATTTTGAGAAAAACGCGTTTAAACAAATAACATTCATTTTATCGCTGTTAATAGATAAAAATCATATTTGCAGCTGAACTCCAATTCACTTCCATCCTTTTCATAATGCGCCTGCTGGGCTGTTGAAACATGCTACGAAACAAGGTATATCATCCCGAAGGATAGACCTTCTTTCGCAGCGTTTTGACGATGCTCTGCCTGTCGTGGTATCGTTTCCTCGTGGTCTCGAAGTTTAGGATCAAGTGGAAGACAATCGTTTTGAACTAAGGCAAGTTCACTCTTACAGCTTCCGCGCAGCGATCCACTCTCCGCTTTCTTGGCAGTTTCTTTGGTTTGAATTCTTGTCAGTTGAACTCAGTCAGTAGAAACAAACTGAATAATATCAAATGTTTATGATTCGGATCAATCATGATACTTTCATCTCCATTTTGTAATAGTTTTTCAGGAGATGTGCTTCTTGATTCGCGGTAAATTGCTGAATGTATGTTGGTTCCTCGTGAAATTTGGTTTTAATAAAACTGATCTTCACTTGGTAGTGTCTTTAGCACTTTTTGCTTTGAATTCAAAGGATCCTACTAATTTTTACTAAAATAATTTACAAAGTGCTCAGTGTTAATAAAAACTTAATATATTTGGCTACGCAAACGTGTCATGTAGTAATAAACGAAAAATTCCTCAAGGGTGAATCTAGTCATACATTTCTGTATATCTTAAAGATTTTATTAGTAAAAAATAGTAGTGTTATTGCCCACGATGGCAAGAGAGCCCGAACAATTACTCTGGTGTGCCTAGTAGCAAATGTGATTTTCTAATATCGGAGCGGTCACACTTTAGAAGGGTTCATGCTCCGATAATTCCTTTAATTCAAATTTGCTCCGATAATTCCTTTCATTAAAATTTTCTCCTATACTGTTCCATACCAACAACGGCCCAATATCTTTAACCCGTTTTATTATTATTATTTTCAAGTATTCTTGATTCTTCAAACATTTGTCTTCGGCTCATTTTAGTTGCAAGAGGCATGTCGTAAGTATTCTATTCAAAGGATTCAACAAAATATCGTTTTAAGGGGAGGGTAGTTTAATTCGTACGAAGAATAGCACGTTTTTTTAATTTTAGTGACGACACAGTTAAAAAATCTTTATTAAAACCAATAGTACATTAATTTTTGACATTTGAAGAATATTGCATTAAAATTTTGACGAATAAATATTAAAATAAACGGTATTGGCAGCAATTATTCGGACGTCTCTCGTAAAAAACTAGAATTGTCCCTCATAACTTGGTGCTGGATCATGTGAAATCAAAAAATCATAGTTCATTCGTTAGATAATAGTTTTCCCCAGGTAAGTCATTTTGAAGTTATGAGGGGCACCGACTTTGAAAATGTGAGCTGTGGGGGAAACGCTTTAAAGTTTTGAACACTAAAAACTCTGGTATAAAACGTTTATAAGCAAATTTTATCGGCTTACCTCACACTCAATTTTATACTCTACACTGACAAAATATACAGTACAGCTATAAACGTTTGTACTTAATTCGAAATTTCTAAAAATAGAACTGGTGGGTAAGATTTTTTATTATATAGAGATCGAAACATCTTCCGCGTAACAATAGTGCGCTCGGGTCGGGTAGAGATTAAAATCGGACACGTATAAAAATAATCGTAACTTCGTCAATTTTGCTCCAATCGACTTCAAATTTCGACACAATATTCTTGAAATATTATGCATTCAATTAAATTGCAATTGAATTGAAATTCAATCAAAAAAAATGCAGAAAAAAAATGTTAATACCTTAGCCCTCCTTAACTTCTGTATCCGATTATGGAGTTATTTGTAAATTATTAATTGACATATAACTTTAGGTATTTTTATTCGATATTTACAAACTAATCAATTTTAATTTTTAATTTAAGTACTACAGTCGAATTTTAATTTCAAGTTTAAATACAACAATCATCGAGCTCTAAATTCATACTCACTATTTTTTATCATTTTTCAATTACATTAAAAACTATTTTTTTAATAGGTTACTCGGTTAAAATTTTTAATAACGATGAGTGATTTTCGTTTCAACTCCGCATGTAAGTTTAGATTTTTCGTTCGAGAAGCTCCCAGTAACTAACTCCTCGAGAATCCCACCCAAGCGATAAGACTTTACGTTTCACGTTATTGTCCACCTTTTCTGACCAGTAAACTTCCGTCGAGCAAGATGAGAAAGACAACAAGCCATTGTGACCTCCTTGATCCTTTGGACAGGGTTCGTGGGGCTACCAAGCATTCAACTTTATCAAATATCCTAGCGCATAGATTCCTGTCTGGATAATAGTTCTGTAGATCTGGAACCTCTCCAAAAACTCTGTGATGGTCATCTAATCTCCTCCTTGTATGATTTTCAATAGATCACTATTTGTGATCTATTGAACATCATACAACCTATTTGGGGGATCTATGTGATCCCCCAAAGGGGGTGCCCTTTGGCTGTCCTCATCTTCAAACTGTCGTTCTCCATTATGAAAGCACTTAAACCATTGCTGGCATATTCGTTCTATAAGCACGTTTTCTCCATAAATTCTAATGAGCATCCAATGCGCGATGTCCAAGATCGACCTCATGAGGTGAATTATGCTTAACATGGATTTTATCAGCTTCAATGCTTATCTAAAAATCTATGAAAACTAAAATGGGAATGCAACGATAATTTCTCTTTATAGTCAAGATGATGAGATTTCCTTCCCGGCAACCTCCTGGCCAACGGGATAAGGGATTTCTAATATACAGTTTAAGAAAAATCTACATGAAAGCCCGAAGAAAACAAACCCAATATATTTTCAGAAGTTTTTGGTAGATCAATTTTTCCATTTTCACTTACAACATTGTAAGTGATTTATACCCTTGCTAAGCTAACTCAGCGAAAACTAATGGGTGCGGAAGTTCTGATCAAATTTTGTCCAATATCTCGAAAGTGAATTAATATTTTAGAAAGATAGAAAGAGCTCAAGCTGGTTTCGAACACGCATCCCTGCCCAAACTTCTTAAATTGATAAAGCCGACCAAAGGCAATTTGGAATATAGGAGAAGTTCAAAGCTGTAGAGCAATATTCATAACTAGTAAATAACCAGTCGACATCCACCTAAGCTGGTAGTGCCAATCGATGATTCCCGGCCTGTGAGTTGGCACCTGACGAGAAGCGGCAGGGATGCGTGTTCGAATCTAGCTTGAGCTCTTTCCATCTTTCTAAAATACATATTAAACCCAATATATTTGCGTGCATACCCAATACATTTTTCCCAACGAGACCCATTAGGCTAAGAATTTTTCCGCTTTTGCCTGCTTCCTGTTAATTCCAATCGTTTGTTTTACCCGCCGCTTCAATCTGTACCCTGTAAATGCTCCAAATTTTTGTCTGTCGAACACCAACATTTTCACTTGTCTTGATGAAATGTGTCGGTACTCGCTATTAAAGCTGACATGGACGTGTTATCACTATACAGGCGGGAGTGTACACGCTTTTGGTTTTTGTTCTTGTCTCCATTGAATTTTGTCCTCCATTGGTTTTTGTCCTCCTTCACCTTCTCCATTTTTCCCCCCATAGTTTCCATATCATCTACTCTATTAGGTTCACTTTTTATCAAATCCTTTGCCTTTTTACCTTTAAATCCAACTTCTAAGTTACATTTCCCAAATCTTTCATTCAGTGTGTTGACTATTTTTCTAGTTTACCCACATTTGAAGTTATGTTGGTTAATTGATGATCCAGTTCGTCCCTGTTGATCCCAACACGTCTGCATGTCGTGTAATTGTTTACCAAATCTGGTATTTTTTTGTTGAGTTTCTTCATAAAGCTTTTAATCAATCTCAGCAGTTAGTTATCATCATCTATTCCTGCACATAGTTTGTATTTCTTTTCAATCTACACCGGTCTGTGCACTGACTGATTCAGAATCCATTTCTTGGGCTAAGCGCGTTTCTAAGTATATTAGTATAGTATTCTTTTATAATTCACCAAAATAATGGTACTGAATTTATGATTCATGTCAACAAAAAATTTCCGATTTTTCCCCACTTCAATCACGATTTGAACATTTTACAGGCTTGTTAAAAGCTCAGTTGATTTCACTTTTACCAAAAGCATCTTATTTCTAACATCAGTGTTGTACTTCAAACTACACCTTGACACAGTGCGACATTGGTTGATATTGGGTTATATTTTATGTAGTGGAAAATAAAATATATATTAATACAGACTGTATTAATACAAATAACAACAAATATGAACAAATAACAAATACAAACTGTTAAAAAGGTATTTGTTGTAAAAGCTTTTCATTTAAATTGAAAATTTCGTATTTTTCTACATTAATTATTCAAACATCTTCGATACAACTTCATATGAAAATCTTCCTGTATATACATTTCCACCTAGAGAGTTCAACATCAACAAAACAGACAGAAACAAATTCAACACTTTCAACAAGAAAACTGGCAAATTTGAATCTACGGGAGGTTGGAAAAAGAGAACGAAAAACATGTTAAATACTGATGTAGATGAACACGGACGACCCGTTCAAAAAATTGCATTACTGTGTGGCCCTCCTGGTCTCGGAAAAACTACATTAGCGCATGCGATAGCCCGTCATGCAGGATATGTTGTACGTGAGATAAATGCTTCCGATGATCGTAGTCCAGAAGCATTTCGACTGGCTCTAGAAAGTGGTACCCAAATGACATCTGTTCTGAATCAAGATCATCGTCCGAATTGTATAGTACTTGGTAACTACATATATCATATATACAAATCTTCAAATTATGATTTCATTACGGAAATTTTCAGATGAAATCGATGGAGCACCACAACAATCAATTGACTATCTAATCAAATTCTCTTCTGACAACGTAACTGAAAAGGCGAAAAAGGGATCAAAAACGAAAAAACAAATTTTGAGGCGACCTATTATATGCATTTGTAATGATATGTATGTTCCTGCGTTGAGACAACTTCGGCAAATAGCATTCGTTGTAAATTTCCCACCTCTAGAGACATCACGATTAGCTGAAAGGTTTGATTTGAATTACTTAGCACTCCGTCGTTTTGCTTACCTTATTTAAACTATTCAACAGACTACTTCAAATTGCAAGATGTGAATGTTTAAAAGCGGATATGTCTTCACTGTTAGCATTGGCTGAGAAATCAGGGAATGATGTAAGATCGTGCCTTTCAATGATGCAATTCTTCAATGCGTCCAAAAAACGACTGACACTCCACGATGTTTTGAGTAGTGAACTAGGACAGAAAGATCGTCACAGAGGTCTGTTCGAAGTGTGGCAAGCAATATTTCAGGTAACTTAAAGCAGCTCCGAATTTAAATGAAAAAGGACTATATTTCTTTTTGAAGATTCAACGCCCTAGAAAGCAAATAACCGAAACGAAAGTCAACGATAAAAATACACAAATTATTACTTTGACTGATATATCGTCTGAAGTAAGATCTGCCCATGTTTTAGAAGTAATGCATAGTGGAGGTGACTACGAAAGGTAAAAAATATTAAATGCTGTATACATATCGAAAATAATCGGGTTTTAATATAATAATACCAAGACAATACTTTATACTTAATTAATCTTTCCTTACAACAGACTGATGCAAGGAGTCTTCGAAAATTATTTAACTCAAAAAATGCCTGATCCAAATTTAAACGGTATCGTACAAGCAACATCGTGGTTTTCTTTCTCTGATCAAATTCATCGGTGTATCAATCAACATCAAGATTATTCAACGTACGCCTACCTGCAGTACGGTTTCGTAGCATGGCATCTGCTATTTGCAAGTTTAGCTTGGCCGAAAATACAATTTCCAAATAAAGGATTTGAGGTGAGTAATGTCTTTTAAAATATTCACTTTTCGAATGTCGCGATATACTTGTGTACAACTGGGAGTATCTTATGATCTAACAATTAACAATCTACACAGAAATACATACATGTATAAAATCTTCATTCTGAGTTTTCAACGCGGTTACAGGGTTCCAATCATTGCTGCGTAAATAAATTCAAAATAAGGATTCTGTAATTAGCATAAATATTCGGGATCATTATTTGTGATAGTATCAAGCTTTCTTTCTTGGTAATAAAAAGGTCGTGTTTTGTGACAAGTATAAAGTATTGATCAGAATTTCATTGCAGTATTTTATTCTAAAAAAATCGTAATCTAAAGCACGTAGAATTCCCTCTGAGTCTCACAATGAACATGCCTGTAGTGTCTGCATATAACGAATCTAAAGAGACCAACAGACTTTGTTTCTTGTAGACTAGGCTCACTGTATAGGGAAAAACAACACTTAAGTCTTGTAAAATGTGTGCTCTGGTGTCATTTTAATATTGAAGATAGAACACTTCAAAGATTAACCTAAAAATTTGCATATTTTATGTCTTCATATTTAACTGTTTATGCATTTAAAAAAGCATGTAAAAAGCTCTAGGAAGAACATTTTGGACAGAAAGTGTGACAGTTGACAGTTCACTTCTCGATGATCAATATGAATCATTTACTTGGGACCTGACCTGTGAAGCGACTGAGAACATCATTTATAGTATTTCGTAATTGCGAAAAGTTTCGAATCAGACTCATGTTTAGCATCACGTTGGTAATAGGCGGGATGGTATTATGATAGAGTTCTACGCAATCGTCTTCTTCGTCGGTACCTTTCGCTAATGCCATACAAGATAATTTTCTCAGTTTTTAGAATCCAGGTGCTGATAAGACCCACGCCGATTCAGATATACTCACTTATTTCTTTGCACTCATTTCTTCACTATCTGTTACCGCAATGATAGTAGGAGAGCTGTGCCTTAACCGTTCAGCAACTGGAACGACTTTTAGGCATCAAATCCTTCAAATCCATCTGCCAGTATGAGCATTGTTTGTAACGACACTTTTCCTCATGTCATGTGAAGGAAATTGATAGCATTATAACACGCTGAAACCATACTTATCTTGATCAGTATCAATTGAATGGATCCATTTCGCGAGAAAAATGCATCTGTAGTTACTTTTCAAACTGTGAATGAGACGTTGATCCAGAAGTTTTAACTTCAAACTTATATTCAGTGGCATAAATTCCAATTTAATATATTCGAAGCTTTCTCGACCTTGACATAGTCAACAAATTATGAAATTTTCCGCCTAGATCTGCACAATACCCTCTCCCACTGCCGTGAATTCTTCCGCCACAAAGTAATTGTAATCAACACTCCATCGGCAATAATGCTTTAATATAATCCTCACAAGTTTACGTTATTGGAGGTTGATTATATTATGAATTATAATTAAATTGAAAAATTCTTAATGTATTTGTTATGAAATACAGCGAAACCTCTCATAGGTGGACACTCATGGTGCCAGTCTTATTGTCCGGCTATCGGAGGTGTCCGCTTGTCGGAGGTATCGAACACAATTTAGAATTTTATATGCGTATTAAATACATATGTGCAATGTATTAATGTAAAAAAGTACATATTTCAATTATAATTACGTCGTGTTATTAATATTTATATGTAGATACAGATAAAGGAACTATTCATACGTACATTTTTCTTGTTTTTATAGTAAAAACTAGGTTATATATGTGTCACGTAGTATGAACTGAAATAATCTAATGAAAAAAAATTTCAATTTTCGATTGCTGAAGCTTAGTCTGTTTTAATTTGAGCTGTTGTTTCTCGAATTGATCCTCTGCCCTTTTCCAGAATTGAAATGCTACATAGTCATCTCTGCGAGTTGTTTCAAACGAACAATTTGCTTCCGGGCTTCATCATTTGAGTTTATTGGATCAATATCTTGTATGGTTTCCTCGTCATCGGAATCATTTTCGTCCACAATGTTAATTTGATGTTCAAGTCGAAGCTCAATATCGTCATTTTCAGTATGTACTGTCTTATCAATGTTTGTCCAATGTATCAATCGTTCCAAATTTTGATTCTTGAAATTGACGAATAATTTTTTGTAAATTTTTTAATGTTGATAAGAGTAGTTCATCTTCGGCATCAAATTCCAAAATATTTTGAGTTGTTTGTTCAAATGTTGCTTCTCTAAAACAATTTTTAATAGTCACTTCATCAACTTTATCCCAAGAGGCTTTGATGAAGTATAAAGCATCAAGAACATCTATTGTTTGTTGCGAGTTCTGTTGCTGACTTGGTTCTGTCAATTTTCGAAAGAATGTGTTCGAGAATCTATCCTCTGTAATGAACCTTGAAATTTGGTATATTCCCTTAATCCAAGGGTTGACAGACTGAAGTAGTGTTAGCCTGTAAGAAAATTATGCTAACATGTTTTCATGTTTCAATTCTCTAGGATGAGATGCAGCATTATTCAAAAACAAACGAACTTCTTTGATTTGAATTTTCGTTTTCCTGTCCGATTGCTGTAGCCATTCGGACATAACATCCCGCGTCATCCACGCTTTTTGTTTCATGGACTTCCAATTGGCAGATAAAACTTGCAAACGAAGATTTTTGAATGCACGAGGACGGGCTGCTTTACCTATGACTAATAGCATCTCCTTCTCTCCTCCTCTCTTTCTCACACCTTCATAAAATAAATAAAAATAAAATAAATAAAACCTTCAGCCTTTCCTTCGACAATTTGCTACCAGTACATTTTTTCGGATTTCAAGGCGAAAGTTTTATCGGGCAAAGCACGAAAAAACAGGCCACTCTCATCAGAATCATAAATATCCTCGCGTTTATATCCAGACAAGAAAGTTGGCAATTTAGTCCTAAACTGGTCAACGTCCAGTTGATCAACATCTGAAGCTTCGCCAGTTATGCACTTGAATGTTATATTGTGCCTTTTAACGCATTTTTCTAGCCAACCGTACGACGCCAAAAATTCACAATATCCCAATGGGTGGGCTATTAGTTTCGCTTTCGCTTAATTATTTCATTTTATTCATTTAATCTAATTTATAAATTAATTAATAATCAAAATTCAAATTCATTTGCCGCTAAAATTCTTGCTAAATCTGGATCACTTGTTTCTATAACTATGTACAAGTTGAATTGGTTTGGCGCAAGTTTGTATCCATATGACGATGTTGCATTGAACTTTCATAGATTCCGGTCATTACATGCATTCACTATTGACGCTGCTGCAAGAAGATCGTCACCATGCTATAAGCAAATCTTGAAGACAAGGCGACAGAGTGTGGATTGATGGGAAAGAATTGCGGAATCCCTAAAGTAGTTTCGCGGTTCGCATCTTGCAATCTCGCAGTTATAGGGCTGTGTTAGGCGAATATCAACTGGATTTCCCCGCTAAGATGATTTCAGCGGAATCACAGAAAGTATTTAGATTTGTACGATACTAGGATCTGTAGAAGACTTTGTTAGCGAGTCCTGCTACCTTGTATTCGCGAAATACTAAGTGTAATGCTAACCGTTGGACGTATAGTATTCTGTATAGTATAGTATCTAGTATAGTATATAACGAGTATTCTGCGACTAGCTTCGTGCCTTAGGGATTCCGTATGGCAAGCAAAATCAAGGATTGAGTTTCAGTCTGATCTGGGACCGAGCAGTGCCTGCGAAAATGAGACGCGGAGCTCGTTGGGGTTTCTGATCTTACGTTTGATCTTGACAACATAAACTACAAACGTTGAAAAAGCTGATGTAACTTAAATTCTTACAGGTACTTCGTTAACGTTCCGACACTCGCACAAAGGAAAAAGAAACCCTTCTCGAGGATCCGCTTTAGACTCCTGGTATCGAAAATTCCGCCTCACCACGTGCTTGCTTGTTGGGTTCGTTTCATTCCAAATGTTTGTGGGTTCCGCCCTCGTCGAAGTCAGTACACTTGTATTGGATCACAAGAGCAACTTCCTATTTCTACAGTACTCGGGAGTTTAATTTACCGATCACGAGCAATTTCCTTTTTCATGCTTTCTGCTATCCTGCTAGCATGGTTGCTACAATTAAAACTGTGATTGTTTGAAAGGTTTCGAATGTAGCATGACTTTTCCTTAGCCTTTAAAGTCTTCTTCGGTGTGAGCTTATAAAATAACTCGGTTTCGCCTGCGCTGAATTCAACTTCTAAGTAGAGATCAGCTTTTACGAAGCCTAAAAAAATCTCTACCACTGCTAATTCCCTCAATGTTTCCGGAAATAATGTAATAAAGTGTTTTAATAGCTCAATACAGCTCACATTGTCATAAATTTTATCGTTTCCGAACTTATCTGCTTTTGGTTGTTAAGAAGCAGGTTTGGAACATTCACAAGTCACTACTGTGAAAACTATTTTAAGTAATTGGTCGAGCTCGTCAAGTTTTGAAGTCTTTATTTCCTTAGTGGTCCAAATTCTATTCTAAAAACTAAGCACAACAACTCTACAAATTTCCTAAATTAATCTTGTTGATTTGGAAAAAAAGGAAATCTTTTCTTTATTGTAATTAGGCTGGCATTGTAATAAATGTGGAGGTAAAAGCATATAGCATCGTTAAAAAGTATAAAAAACAGGACGATAACCCTAAGCGTAAGTGATCATGGGGTAAGACCAGCAGTGCATGGATTTCGTTCGCAAAGTTAACTATCTAGGATGCAATTTATTATGAACTTTTCAAGCAGAACGAAACTACCATGGAAAATTGCTATAAACTGCAAGGAATGTGCGAGTCAAGCACTTAAAAAACAGCCGCTGTATGAGCAGAAGACGACTAGGAAATTTTTTCGCTCTTCACATGTTGCATAACCGGTGGAAACCTACAAAAATCAGAAGACGCTGGTCTTCTGGTCTGATCCCTTATGACTTGCTCAGTGTGCAAATGGTGCGTTGTTTCTTGAAAAGGAAGTGGAGTTCGCGGGCTGTGATGCCGAAAATTGGCAATCGTGCTGCTGAAAGATCAGGAATCTACAGAATTGAATGCTTGAAATGCCAAGAAGTCTATATCGGTCAAAAAAGTGACTAATAAACACCGGAATACTAGAGCACATAAGTGAAGCGACAGCAGCAGCAAAGAAAGGAAAGCTGAACAACTTCAGGTCAGCCGTAGCCGAGCACATTATCAGAAAAGGACATGATATAACTATTAACGACGCAAAAGCAGTACGGGAAGCAAGGGATACAAGAAAATTAGACGCCCTAGAAATCCTGACGATTCTAAGAGAGAAGAATACTCTTAGGAACCAAGATAGGGGTAATTGCAATTCCTAGCTAATCACCTAAAATTGGAAAATTTTAAGTCGCCTTAATTACACACTTCACTAAGTGACTTTTAATTTACTAGGTTAAGTAACCACACAGTGTATAAGTTAATGTTAAGTTAAGCCCTATTAGTCGCTGAAGAAGACCGAACGATTACGGTCGAAAGTTAAAACAAAACGCATAATTAAAAGCTGAATTTTTATTATTATTTTTTAGATTAAACATATTTTGCGAAGATGGAATCAATCACAAAAATGCTGAATATGTTGTAGTAGTTCAGCATACTGATCAACCAAATTTATGTTTTCTAGACGCCGAAAGAATAACTTCAAAAAAATGTTTAGCGTTGATGATTTATAGAATTTAGATTAGCCCTTTCGTTTGTTCTCGTGCAAGATGGACGTGCGCACATGTGCTTCGCCGAAAACTATGATGGGAGTGGTAGTGCTAGCATTTAGCCGCCCGTCTGTAATTAGTGACAGTGAAAGACATCACAAGTTCCACGTCATATACTCCCTGGTTTTGTTTTTGCGCGAGTTTAGATTACCAGATATTTTCTTTATGCTCAGACAAAATTGGTGATTTTGTAGAGTAAGATAGTTAGTAAGATTTAATAAAATCGTAGAAACATTTAATAAAATCGTAGTAACATTAAGTATAAAAATTATATTTTGCTCTTTGAGGAACCTGGAGTTTCTTTGTTATTCCTATTGTTAACGCTCATGTTTCACTACCGTAGAGCAGGACATGGTTTTTTGTATACTCTTTGTATAGTATATCGAAATTTATACGTCAACTTAGAATGACTGCTTTTTTTTCAAAATATCACTTCATAAAATTCCATTGCATAGAGAATCACAAAAACTACAGGCAAAATATGTTTTCCCATTTATAATCACCCATAATCTGCATTTCTTTGCAGCTGCACTGTAACCGCTGATCTGATTTATATAGATTATTATTATTATTATTATTATTAATATTTTTATTATTATTTTTTTTTTATTATTATTTTTAATATTTGTATTATTATTACTGTTCTTCAGAGTCCGCTGTTAAACGCATCATATACCAGCGAACGCCTCTAGTTACCACTGTATAGTTTAATTTTTGCATATAGTCCATCCGATAGCGCTACCGTAGTCAAAGAGAGTCCTAAGTCTCATAGTTGCCAAGTCTTTCAACTCAGTTATACGGTTCAACCCCGCTTATTTGAGATGGTTACGAGATAGACGCAGACATTATTGAAGAAAGGTTTCAAGCTCTCCCCGCTCTCCTTTTCCTCGTTGGGAGCTCACCAGGGGCTATCCAGTTGAATCCCTTTTCGTGTAGCATGTTGAAATAAAAGGTGATGACGTGCCTAGCTCTTCGTTTTGTTAAGGCGAAGCGAAAAACGTCTTATTCTGCAAGCCATCTACCTTCAGATGGTCTCTAATTCCTTTTGCATTCTTGTCATTGGTACTTTGATTAATTCCACTCTTATTGCATTTTGTTCAACTAATACCACTCTTTCCAGTTCATTCACTCGTCCGGATGACTGTGTACTTCTGTCTCCAAATACCCACGCTAGATTTACTCTTTAATTCAATTTAATTTCAGGTTTGAGCGCGTGCACTGCCGGCTTGGTATGCTATTGGTTGATCAGTACCTTTACTTTGATCGTCTTGATTGTATACAATTTCGACTGGAAAACTGTTGAAAGCTTCTTTAACTCATAATTTTTTATGCTATGGCATTATATGTTATGATATCACTTCACATTTTCACAAATTCCGCATCGTTTTCCACTTGTCAAAGGCGGATAAATCGTTGTCCTTGTGGCCTCACCATGGAGGCCAAATCCATCATGAATTTGTATCAAATTAGTCTGATCTTAGCACAATTTCACACTGCCAAAAATCCATCGGTCCATCCATTCATCATTGTTATTGGCGTTTGCTATCCAGTCTGAGTCCAGTTTTATCCTTAACCGCTATGGATTACAGGAGATTTATCTCAACCGTATTCATTTTCCATAGTTTCCTTAGCACGATTGTTTTCATTTTAGTGTCCTATCTCATCGTTTCAATCGCCCAGTAGACGATTGCACGAGTAGATCCATAACATATCGAGTTACCTCAAAGAGGTGAATAACAATCATAGTGAAAATAAGGAATAAATCTAGCGTATTGTCAGAAAGACAACGTCGAATGAGATGATAGCCGATCAGCTAAAGGCCGTTAAGAAAATTTAACTTAAACAGTTTAATCAGGAACTCCTAAGATGTTCAACAAACTTGTTGACGATTACAATGCTGCCTAACCTAAAATCAATCAATTTCACGGGCCCGAATGACTCGGTGTCATGTCTTCACGTATGATGGCCACGATCTAATTGTAATTATAATGTCGCTATATTCAAAGGAGATAAGAGTTAAAAAGAATCGTTCTTCACCAATAACCCAGCAAAATTTCATAACATTTCGACCCCCTAATGTCGAATTATTGCACTCAAATTGATAGCGTGACTGCTTTGGTCGAAAAATTAGCTTCGAACAAAGAGCATATATTAAATTTTGTTTCGCTTTATTCAAGATTTTGTCCGACAGGGATCGAAAAGTTGTTTTTTTACTACGAATGAAAAAAATACTTCCGTCGTTCTCCGTCTGTTTTCTTGTATTTCACACATACACGTTTCGGTGCTGAGCAATCTTCAGTGTGTGATTTGGTCCTCAAGAGGACAAAAAACTATTAAGTTTAGTATTTATAAAGAAATGTGGAAAGAGCTCAAGCTGGTTTCGAACACGCGTCCCTGTCGCTTCTCATCAGGTGCCAATTCACAGGCTGGGACGCGTCGATTGGCACTATCAGCTTAGGTGGATGTCGACTGGTTATTTACTAGTTATGAACATTGCTCTACAGCTTTTTGAACTTCTCCTATATTCCAAATTGCCTTTGGTCTGGCTTTATCAATTTCGAAAGTTTTGGTAGATCAAAAGGTAGAGAACAAAAAACTATTAAGTTTAGTTTATCCCAGTTTAACGTTAACTGAAACGTTTTAAATAATGAAACAGAATAATGTTTCTAGGGTTAATGACTAAATTTGGATGTGATTCATCCCATTAAGAATCAAGGAAGTTTAAATTGCGCGCGAATAGGCTGACGCGCGAAAGAGCTCTGGATTAAACAGAGCAAGAACTTGACGAAAGGTTGAAAAACAATCGAAAATTCAAAACAGTCGTTGTTGCTAGTCAAGAAACATAATGTTGTCAATAAGAAAAACATTCACCAAAATCTCGCACTATGAATGGGCCGTATTATCTTTTCAAGCGTTCGTTGTGGCAATTTATTTTTCTCTTTGCCGGCTTTTAAAAAAAATTAAGAACTGTCTATCCAATTAGTTTATTCTTATTAGTTTCTGATTACTTAGTCGACCACCCCCCTCCCCCCGGGGGACTACCTTAACGTGGTGGGGGTCGTGGCGAGGTTGCCCGTTATCCAGACGCGTGACCGAGTCACTAAAAATACCCAACCCAAAAACATGATGGACGACATAACAAAAAATAAATTCGTGGTGGGGATATACACTCCAACGTGTGAGGAAATCGCGAACTTATGCGGGCTTCTCCTCAGCAATCAGGTTGGGGATAAGTCGCCAGGGTATTTTTCAGTGATGGAATTGAAAAATCAACAATTACAAGTACAAGGAGGCAGGCATGTTCGCCCGCAGGCCAAAACTACTACGGACACCGCCCCAAAAAGTGAAAAAATCGCCGCAGACCTGCGAGAAAACAACGAGTATTCTATCTACCATTGATCGCTTCGCGTTAACGGCAAGGGTGCGAGTCCAAAACACTCCTCCTGCACAGGCCTCTCCTGCTCAAGGCGATGGAGCAAAACCCACGAGAAGCGTAGTTGAAGTGCAGGGGTCCGGAACCGTCGATCCCGAGCGTCATGCTCCAGAGACTGTTGAAAACCACACACCGGATTCTGTTGGTAGCGGAAACAATTATGCTCAGCAGCCACAACACCCCCCAGCTGATAGCGGGCTCGTCTATGACACATTTGGGGGTCGGCAAAGAATGGATGTAACTTCCGGGGTGGCGCAAGGCTCCATTCTCGGCCCAGACCAATGGAATGTCTCGTACGCCGAGCTATTGAGGATAGCCTTACCGGATGAGTCGCGTTTGATCGGCTATGCTGACGACGTAGCGGCATTAGTCGCCGGACGCACTGTCGAGCAAGCGCAACTCAGACTAGGTGTGATAATGCGTTGAGTGAGCGAGTGGATGACAGACCATGGGTTCAGCTTAGCGCTGGAAAAAACCGAGGTTGTCATTCTGACCAAAAAGCAGATCCCCAGAGTTATACCCATCCGGATTGGCGAAGAGACCATTGAGTCCAAGAAGACGATCAAATACATTGGCATTATGATTAACTTGAAGATGAGTTTCTTCGATCAAATCAGAGCGTCAGCGAACAAAGCCGTAGATGGAGTATCGGCGCTCAGCCGTCTAATGGCCAACATTGGGGGACCCGTCGCGACCAGGAGACGCCTACTGATGACCGCAGTGGAGTCGGTGCTGCTATACGGCTCCGAGGTTTGGGCTGAAGCTCTCAGTAAGGAGTCGTACCGGAAGCGACTGATGGAGGTGCAAAGATGAGGTGCTCTGCGGGTTGCGTCTGCATACGGCACTGTCTCTGAGCCGGCAATGCTGCCGTCGTGCTGTCATCGCGGGTACGACACCTATTATGATCTTTGCTTAGGAACAGAGGAGGCTCTACCTGTGTAGGGGAGAAGAAGGTAGAGAGGCTGCTTCACGCAAGCAGAGAAGAAGGACTCTCGCTCTGTGACAGGAAGAGTGGGTAAATGAAACACGGGGCAGGTGGACTGCGCGCCTAATCAGGGACCTGGAGCCGTGGCTTAATCGAAAGCATGGCGAGACTGATTACTACCTGACACAGCTTCTCAGCGGACACGGGTGTTTTCAGTCTTACCTGCACAAAATGGGAAAGTCACGATCTCCTGAGTGCCTGTTTTGCACGGGGATTGTGGATGATGCTTGCCACACCTTCTTCACATGCGAACGGTGGGTGAGACTACGTGTACATCTCAGGGAAAGAATAGGGGAGATCTCTCCAGATACCCTGGTGGAGAAGATGCTGGTATCTAAACACAAGTTCCATTTGTCTTTAGATGTGTCGCACTACGCTCGGGCTGTTCTCACTATGAAGAAGGACATCGTCGATCGCCTGTCGGCACAGAGGGAAGAGGGCTCACTCTCTCAGTAATTCCTCTCCTTTCTGTCCATCCCTGCTAAGGGAGTGATCTCTCCAATCCGAAGGTGCCGGTAGGCGAGACGTCCGTAGACGTCTCAGGCCTAGTCCGATGTAATGTGACAAACAGTTCCAGGCTAGGTTCTCGGTGTGACAGGGGAGGTGCACACAGCAACTGAACTAGTCGGTAGTTCAGTTGCTGTTTGCCACTGGGAGTCCGACACTCAGGGCGTAAATAGCCTTCACCTCCCAACCAAAAAAAAAATTCTTATTAATTAATTGTATTATTTCGATGTAAACGAATAGCTTTTTTCATACCTTATTCTTGAGAACCAATAAAAATATGGTTTATAATAATTTTTCACATAATATTTATTGCATTCCCTTCGATATTTGTATTCCTGCAAGTGAATTCGTTCGAAAATATACGTAAGTTAAGTTTACTACTTATACCTGCTTTACTTGAATCCTGACAAACAAGATATGTTCACTGTCTTCATACGTCCGTCCTAAATAATGATTCCAATTACTTTATTTATCTCGTATTATCCAACCTCTCTATTTAACCATAAATGTGAATATACAAACTCGACAGCAAAAATTCCTATGAATGGGACAAACCATTCACATTTCCCATCATTCTACGTTCATTAAGTTTCCATTGTGTATGGTACGAGTAAGAGTTTTCCCATATAGCGTCACCCGTTCCATAGAATTGTCCGAGATCCCCTCTTATAATAACTTGGTATATTGAAATTATAAGCGGTGTAAATTATGTTTAAACTGTCTCAACAACTGGTAAAGGACTTTTTCCTGAACGTTTGCTTGTTTCTTTTATGAAATTTATTTGAGGGACTTGTACAAAAGAGATGGTGACATGCACTTAAAATCACCTGCTGTATGCTTCGTTATGAGTTACCATTCTATCTTTCATAAATACTATGTGTTTTGAATGTTATTGTCTACTTTGTTTTAACTATTGTTAATTCTTGCCAAGTTGGCAAAAATACGGATTAAATATTTCATTAAATCCAAATCATAATAGTTTTTCCAATATCCGATCCAAATATAAATCCAATATCTTCGTAATAGTTTTTTCTCATGTGATTTTAAGTTCGACTTAAGTTCGAATGAAGCAATTGTAGCAACTTATAACATCTACAAGAAAGGAATCCTTAAGAATCCTGGCAACCCAGCCAAATGCGCCAATTTAACCATAAAAGGAGGGTGGATAAGATCATAAAACATAAAACACTATTAGCAGTATGTTGATGTAGCACGATATGAATTTGAATTAAATGTGTTTGGACTATATTGAGGCACTTCCTTGTTTCATTCACTCATTATTCGCCAACTGCACCCCGGTCACCGTTCGAGTGCCACTGGAAGCACATACTTGCAATGTAGTCCTGCCAAGTGTTTTGCTATTGCATGAGTGAAAAACGAATGAACTGAAAAGTCGATGAAAATAATGTTTTGCATGAAAGGTTAATTGAAATCGCTTTTGTACACTTTCATCTCATGATGGCTCTCTAAGATCCTGGCATTATTTATGCTGGTCCTTTGAGCGTTCGCTTGCACACGTTAAATAGGTTTTAGAAAAGGAAATTTTGTTATGGCTTTGAATGAGGCTGCTCTGACGATTTCGTCTCGGCTCTCGCAGTTTTGTGTAGACTCTCGAGCCAGCTATTCATTCAATATAACGTTATTGTTAATTAATAATTACCTTGCATGGTTTAATTTGCAACATTTCCTTTTAGTTGTTTATGTGAAAGGAACATGTCCTGTATTTTCTCGTTAATGACAACTTTATTCGAGAGTATTCACGAGTAATTGGTTGCTTCTGTTTAGTACTGAATAAAGGTGGAGGTCATTTACAAATAAAAATGGCATAGATCAGTTTGGTTTCAATTACACTCATCTGATGTCTATAACGTTTTTGAGTTTGTGCAAGTTATCGAGTACAATATATTTACATACATTTAAGATTGCTTTATACATTTTTAATTGTTTTTAAATATTTGAGCCTTAGTTTATGCGCTGTTTTAGTTTCGCTGTTAATGAATATCCAAATATAGTCAATTGCAGTTCTTTTTTGCTTTTTCTAATTCTTATTGGTTGGAATTCTGTTGGTCATATGAAAAAGAATTGTTTGCCATAACTTAACTAGAAATCCAATGTTCGTTTCATTGTTAATTTGGGAGCTAGGTAGATACTGCATAGGCAAAGTCGTATCAATTTAGCAGAAGCCGCTTGAATGTCTGTTTATCATGTCTTAATAGGTTAACAATGTTTTCAGAATCCTTACGGCATTTCGATTTGAACTTGTTTAGTCATCTTCTCCTCCAAGCCTGCAATCCACTATACTACGAAGCTGCTTGAGGCGTTTTATTTCATTACAAGGCTCAAGCATCTTCTTTGCCACTATGCAATCTTTATATGCATATATGTACATCGAAATCATTCCTCAAAGCATCCAGTATTCAATATACTCAATAATACAATAATTCATTATTTGAATCATGGTGTAGCCAACAAAAAGCTTTAACAGTCCAGCGAGGCATTACAAATAAAGAAATACGAATACTCCATGTAGCAAATAAAGTGAGCTTTGCAAGATAGAGAGCTTAGGAATCGATTGGCATAAGTGAATGGAGAGATCCCGATAACTAGCTTTCAGAGCTTGTATGGATTGGAGTATAATTTTACCGGTCTAATAGTATATGTGAGTCATTTACGATGAATACCCAATTGAAGAAAACGTTAATATCCAACACCCCGAACCTTCATCTTTATCTCCTATCTCTTAAAAGTTTTCTCTTGCAATTAATAATGCATCTGGGAAATGGGTGCTGAATACAGCAAGATTGGTAGTTTGCTCGAAGTGTGGCACTATTTAGTGGTTACGTATTGATTTGGACTATACGAAATTCAGTTATATTGAATTATTAGTATATAGCCCTCCGAGGCTATTTAGAGGGGGGGGGGGTATATTTGAATGTCGTGGGAAAAAGTGAATAAGGGAGACAGGTGAAAAGCCAAGGTAAAACGTAATTAATAAGAAATGACGTCCATATATATTCATTGCTACGAAAAAAATAAAGAAACAGCGTCAATTCGCAATTGAATATATTTTAGTCGCAGGTCAAACACGTCTGAAGGAGTCAATATATATCTTTACCCCCAAAGCCTTAAAATATCCAAATTTAAGTAATCTCTATAGCTTGAACACTTACCAAAAAAAAACAGTCCTTGCGAAAAAAAACACTTGCTTTTAAAGGATGGCTTGGAAATCCTATCTAAATATCTAATATCATCAAACTTGTTCCAATGGAGGAACTTACATTTGAGTTCCCTGTAATTTAACTAAATGCAAAGGGAAGTCTGATAACACAACACGAACTATAAAAAATTGTGTTGCGAAAACATAAAGTTTCGACCTACACACTCAAATACAACAAATAATCACGAAACTTCAACAATATAAAAGAGTATCCTCTATCAAGTCAGCAATTAAAAACTGTAACACTCAAGACAAACCACTCAGTTAAACTATATCCAAACAATCACTATCGCTACTACGTTACTACGTTAGCGATCCCTTTAGCTATTACTTGAAATACTTAAACTACTTAAATATAATTACTTAATACTTGAATTACTTAAAATATTGTCTATCTCCTACAAAGTATCGAAAACTAAATACTAAACCCCACTTTAAAACGTATCGCTTTCAAAATAAAGACGATAGGAAAAGTTCATAAGAAAACCGAATTGAAACGCAGTTATTATTGGAAAACAATCTTATACACAAAATGGGATAATGAACTTAAAAATCACTGACTCCAAAAAAACGATTATATTATCCAATACCAGGAAAGAGCCACAAACGCAATGCTGCCAATCGCTACAATCAAATTTCGTTTATAAAATGTTGTGTCAATGTTTTACAATTTCCACCTAACAACTAACTCAAAACAAATACACGGAGTATTCAGAAAGTAATGCTATCTACCATCGAGACCACAAAAAGAATACAAAAACAGGACAAATAGTGTAAATGGCGAGATAGTGATAATTTAATAAAACATTAGAAACTGAGCTGTACTAAATAAAAAATTTAAAAGCTGGAAACACAAAAATTGAGAAACCATTATTCATTATCGATAGACGGCGATCGATACTTTTTAGAAAGACCAATTTACATAAGAATTTGCTGTGACTACAAACGAACCTTGATAGGAATCAAAACTAGGAGGACAACTTTCAAAGCAGTTTGATTAGCTGATCAATTTAATGGAAAAATAAAAACAATATAAAAAAGGAGTTATTAAATGTTCCCAATTTTGAAAATTAATTAAGATTGTAAATCGCTTGAAAAAAATTCAATTGATATTTGTCACGTCTAAACGTGATTATATTTTATATAGGATTGAATTGAATAATTTCAGATACTGACTATTTTGAGCGTAGAATCTCTGTTACTATTTGGCGAAAGACTTTCTCAAGCTGTACTAAGTTCGTAAAAAATACAACAAACATTTTTATAATTCATTATTTCGAACTTTGTATAGTTTCACCAATAACCCAAAAAGAACAAATCTATGATTTTTAACTACTATTATTATATTTAAATATATTATTCTACTTTTATGTAGTGAATTGGTAAAAGATGTTTATTTACAATTTGTTTTTTATTTCCAGATCCACCAAAAGACTACAACTCAAAAGATGATTTTTTATGCATTTCGCCGAGGCATATCACCTGGCGTGATGGGTATTGGCGATGGAAGTGTTATTTTATTGGATACAATTCCGTTTTTGAAAAGAGTACTCTCACCTCAATTGCGATCAGTATCACTACAGCTTTTAACACCGAGGTAAGTTACTTCTGATATCTTTTTCATAGGGTAATATAATTTGATCAACACTTTTTCTTTCCTACATCAGAGAACGATATGACTTAAGTCATACAGTTAAAGTAATGGTCGATTTAGGACTAGTGTTCACTCAAACAAAAGCTGCTGATGGTACATATCAATATCAAATAGAGCCTGATTTAGATTCAATGTGTCAGTTTCCTGGTAAGCATATATAGCTTAGCTTCACCCTTTTAAGAGAATATCATATATTTTTTATTATAATAATAGGACAGTTAAGCATAACGCTTTCGTACTTTGGAAGGCAACTAATAGCACGAGAAGTAGAATTGGAGATAATGAGACGTTCAGCACCGAAAAGTAAAGCAACTGACAATGCCGTGGGTACAAAGAAACTGGTGGAAAAGAAAAAACCTGATAAATCACCTTTAAATCTTCCTAATCATTTGCAAACACTTAAACCTAAAATTCGACGTGGCGCAAATACAAAGGAAACGGTGAGTGAAAGCAAAAAACTTAAGCGATACTTTTTTAAAGTAAAATTGGTAAGCTACCAGTGTGTTGGATTAAATAATACAAAAACTGATTTTTTTACCTACTTCGTGGAACCTAGGTACTATTCTGTTGCACGATTTTCCATGATCTCTCAAAAAAAATGAAAGTTTCGGTTTTCGAAATATCTCTTTATAATTGTCTTCTTTCTTTAAAGTTCCTTTTATTCTCTACTGAAAACTTACATTTTTTTTCGATTGACAATTGGAACCAATAGAAATCCTTGGACTACCTAATTAGTTAAAGTAAGAGAATGAAGTAAAATACCCCAATTGAGCTTGCACTTATTTGCAACATATAGTCCTGGGATTTGCGATTGAGCTTTGCAGTACGGATTTGCATTTTCAGAGAAAACATTTTTATATGTATCACTAACGATTTGGGACAAGTAATTTAAAAAAAAAATTAGTTGAAAGTGAGTCGGATATGTGGTGTTTACTGTAAGGCACCATCGCAAAAGAAAGGGCTCAGTGTAGAACAAAAAATATATTCATTATGAAATTCAGTTTTACACATTTTGTGGCACGCAAAGAATCCTTTAAGGTTCTACTTTGCAAAAATTAATTACATGAATAATGCTTACATACTTGATACAATAAAAGAATTCAAAGCTCTAACTATCAGCTCTCAAGAATAAATTATCGTTTGTGGTGATCTTCAACACAAGATTTTGCTTCACGGTAACATGAAGGTACTTTACATACTTTACAGCCCCCAAAAAGACCGCACTGACTCTTTTTTTCTTCTACACCTGCTACATCGATTGTTTACTGGCTGATTGTCAGCAATAGCTAATCGAAGAGGTTTGGAAACTTCGGGTTAGTTCTTACTACTGAAACTAGAATCAAACTTGCCGATAAAATTGAGATATTTATTTATATTTATTAAAACTTTTGATATCTGCCGGACATGTGGCGCCAACAGTGTCGCCATTTCTTAGTCTAATAATTCAAACGTTGATCCAGATTTGGATTTGGAGAATTTGAAGAACTTTCAGGAATTTTTGAATGATCCCAACTGTGAAAAGTGAAAATGTGCCACAGCTTATTCATTGCAAGTTTGCAAATGTTATTCAGGATTGTAAATCGCTCTAATCTGAATTAAAGTAAATCTGAAATTAAAATAATTTCAATTGTTAGTTGTAATCCCTAAAAGCACATATAATCGGCTATATTGCATGGAATAACTTTAGATAATAAATATTTTGAGCCTAATATCTCTGCTACTATTTTACGAGAGATCATGATTTGGCCATGAACGTTTGTCAACAAATACATACACCGCTGATATTTTCATTTCATGTACGCCACCAATTGATACTCGTAAAACGATCATCAAATTTTCCATGATGCACTTTATTGCCAGCTTTTAAGATGCGGCAAGTGTTTCCCAGAAGCATTGACAGTCCGGTGATTAATATGCCTATAGTAATAATTATTAAAATAGTTGTCAAAGACGGTGGTGTTTTCCTTTGAGCCCATTACAAAACTTTCTAACAATTTTATACAACAACTTTACAACAACAACTTTTAACAACTTTGTTTGTTATAACTGTTAACTTCAAATATATAACTGTTGACTTCATCTGGTTAAATAAGATGCTTCTGAAGAAAAAGCGACCTGAAAAGATCAAAAGGACGAGAAATTTCCATTACGTAACGTAATTTTTAAGCAACTTAGCGAACCAGAATACTGACACGATACACATTAACCTTTTAAAGTATAACCTTTGTTTTACAAACTTTGGCATAAAGCCAAAATAGCAACTGAAGGCTACCATAAAAAAGTCACGTGACAAATATTAAAATATCGCAAGTACTACATTTCTAAACATATGAATCTCAATATTGTGCGCCATAATGCACATGGACTTTCATGTGAATATATCGAGGAGGACCTCCAGTAACTCCCTCCATCCGTATCGAACTGATCAATACTGTCCTCCTGCAAAGCGAAACTTCGGTTTACTTTCAAAGGTAGTATCCCACCGAATCTGGATATCAGAGTAACTCAAACGCCAATCATCTCCCAAAATTGAGAAAAGTTCAAAGAATTGTCACCAAGAATACCACAAATCGGTAAGATTTCCGTGACGCGATAGCGTACAAAAGTTTCAGCGAAAAACAAGGCTGGTGAAGTCTTAAAACTCGTTGAAGATATGAAAAAGAAAGTAAAAGACAAAAAAAAAACACGAAATAAGATCCGATGAAAGAATAAATTTCCTATGAGCTCTCACAAAATATCAAGCTCTTGATAAAAAATAGGACACAAATAAGGAAAAAAAAAATATTTAAGAGCTCGGATGTCTTTAGCCTTTCTTGTCCACATTCAAGACTAGAGAACACGTGATCTAAGAACTGAGTTGAAAAATGAAAACCAAAATTATTACCCCGTATTTGAAATAATAAATGAAATTTGCCTTAATTTATAGAAATTACTAACATAACTTATAGAAATGATATTGGCCGTTTTTATGTTATTATAATTATTTATTATAATAAAATTACATTATTCAACAATCAAATCAAAAAATCAACAAACTCATGCTCCCTTTGGACTTATTTAGTAACAGAATATAATTTTGCCATTCCATTATTCCATTCAAAACTTTCGAAAAATTACCAAATTCATGCTCCCTTTGGACTTATTTAGTAACAGAATATCATTTTGTCAAATTATTAGTATTGGTAAGTCTAAAAAGTATTGAGCCTTTTTTTGTCATTTTTCGATTGAATATTTCTTTAATTTAAAATGGATTTTATTTAAGTACATATTGTCCATTACTATCTATGACCTTTTGATATTTTTTT
This sequence comes from Stratiomys singularior, assembly GCA_954870665.1. Taxonomy (NCBI): domain Eukaryota; kingdom Metazoa; phylum Arthropoda; class Insecta; order Diptera; family Stratiomyidae; genus Stratiomys; species Stratiomys singularior. The sequence continues at coordinate 36,076,639 of OX940879.1, forward strand.
GGGTAAAGCCATTATTCCGTCTGTGTAGAACTTCTGTGGTTTATCGGTGAAAAACTTGGCCAACCTTTTCACAGTCTCTTTTTGAAGTGAATTTCTTTTCATTAAGGAAGTTTTGCAGAGACCGAAACAAATGATGATGCAAGGTCTGGACTTTACGATGGATGCATCAAAACTTCCCAGCCAAGCTCTGTCAACTTTTGCCGGGTCATCAAAGATGTGTGTGGTCTTGCATTGTCATGATGGAAAACGCCCTTTCTGTTGATCAATTCTGGCCGGTATTTTTGAATTGCTTGCTTCAATCTGGTTAATTGCTGACAGTAGAGAGCCGAATTGAGTGTTTGGCCAGGTTCTAGCATCTCATGATAAACAATTCCCTTCCACCATACACACAGCATAACCTTATTTGGTGTCAATCCTAGCTTTGAAGTCGTTTGTGATGATTCACCTTTTTTGATCATGATCTTTTTCGAACGACATCCTCGTATCTTACCCATTTTTCATCGCCCGTAATGATTTGCTTCAAAAATGGCTCAATTTCGTTGTGTGTTATTAGCATTTCGCAAATGGGAATTCGGTCGGTCAACTTTTTTGTGTTAATTCATGCGGCACCGAAACGTCGAGCTTCTTTGTGTATCCAGCCTTACGCAAATGGTTCAAAACTGTTTGGTGATGGATATTCAGTTCCTTAGCAATGTCATGGCTGCTTATGTGTCGGAATTCTTCAAGTTTTTGTAAGATTTCATCGACTTTTTTAGTGATTGGTCAACCTGAGCGAGATGAATCTTAAAACTCATCTTGAAACGAAATACAAAACTGTCCATATGAAAATTGTAGACTGGAATTTCACCTTTGACACGCATGTCAGTTTAACTCAGTTGACTTTTAGACTATCTTTGACTTTTTAGACTATCCAATATATTAGTATGAGTATGAAAATACTCAGTTTTAGTTTAGTTTTTTTTGCCGTCGAGCCATCCCATTTTGATGCTACAGGTGCCTTGGATACAGGCACACCACTTCGAATTGCAAGGGCCCTGACCGTAGTATGCTTTGCTTTAAGTATGGAGCGTCTGGGCATAAGATAAAAGAGTGCACTGAGAGTCCGCGCTGTTTGTTATGTAATCATCTTAACTCTCAACCGACAGAGCACCCTCACGTTGCAGGTAGAGGAGCATGCCCAATCTTTAGAGAAGCACTAGCAAAAGCAAACGCAGCTCTGGGGTGATGATCATATTCCTTCAAATTAACTTGCACCGTAGTATCAATGCTCAAGATTTGTTAGAGCAGTTCGCCACAGAAAAGAGGGCTGATCTGCTGCTGCTGAGCAAACAACATCGAAACAAGACTTCACCAGCCTGGGTTTTCGATGACTCCCATACTGCTGCCGTTTGGGTTCGGGGCAGCATGCGAGGAAATGGCTTTGTCTGGATTCGGTGGCCAAGTATAACGTTTTTCAACGTATACCTGACGCCGAATGAGTCAATCTTTTCCATCTTTTCAAACTAGACTGGACTCGCTGGAGGATGTTATTCTGAATACAGATGGCAAAGTACTCGTAGCAGGAGACTTCAACGCCAGAGCCGTTTAGTGGGGCATGTCTCAAACCGATTCCAGAGGGCAACGCATTCTGGACATGTCGGTGAGTACCGGGTTGGTGGTATTGAATACCGGTAATGTACCTACCTTCCGGTGCTGGGGCTGCGAAGGAACAATCCCAGATGTGACATTCGCCTCGGAGTCCCTCGCTTCGACGAAGCTGAACTGGAAAGTACTTGAGGATTATTCAGTGAGTGACCACCAATACATCGCGTTCGAGATCAGCGGTACCACTCCTCGCTCGTCTCAACGATCTTTCACTCCCGGGTGGAACATCAAGAAATGGACTGGAGACTTTCGCCGATGTGCTTCTGAAAGGCGGAACGACATCGCGGAGGCCTTCGGGGAGGGAAAGGGTCCTGAAATGGTCCTGACTTGCTACTCAATGTGTTCAACGCTTGCCTGAGAGAAGGTGTTTTTCCATCTCGCTGGAAGGTGGCGAGGCTCGCATTGATCAGTAAAGGGAAAGACTACGAGCTGCCTTCTACATACCGCCCGCTTTGTATGCAGGCGGGAAAGTGTTCGAAAAGCTCATCAAGGGGAGAGTCACTGACGCAATTCGTGCTGTAGGGTACCCATCTCCTCGGTAGTATGGCTTTAGAGCAGGACAATCCACTTCCAATGCCATCATGGAAGTGGTGAACGAGGCCGTCGAGCCGAAACGCACAAAAATGATTCCAAACGAGTTGTTCTGCTAGTGACGCTTGACGTCAGGAATGCCTTCAACTCCGTCAGATGGGTGGATATTCTTGGCACATTGGAAAATTCTTTCCGATTGCCAGGGTATCTGATGCGGATTTTGAGGGATTACTTAAAGGACCGCAGTCTGCTCTATGACACACAAGATGGGCGGCGAAGTATGGAGATAACGTCTGGTGTAGCGGAAGGCTCCACACTGGGACCAGACTTTTGGAACGCCTCATATGACGGGCTATTCAGACTTGAGCTGCCAGATGAGTCGCGCTTGTTCTGCTATGCGGATGATATAGCAGCACTGGTCGCCAGACGCACAGTCGAACCTGTGCAGCGCAGACTGGGTATGCTAATGCGTCGAGTGAGGGAGTACTTATCACCCGCGGGTTCAGTTTGGCACTGGAGAAAATCGAGGTGGTCATTCTCACGATGAAAAAAATTCCCACGGTAATTCCTATGCAGACCGGAGATGCGACTGTTGAGTCTAAAATTGCAATAAAATATTTGGGACGAAAATGAGCTTTTCGGAACAGATCAGGGCAACGGCAAAAAAGACCGCGATAGGCGTTTTGGCTTTAAGTCGACTCATGTGCAAGATCGGTGGGTCCACACCGAGCTCATGAGTGCTGTACAGTCAGTGCTACTGTACGGCTCTGAGGTTTGGGCCGGAGCTCTCTCTGGTCGGAGAAATGCTGAAAACTATCGACAAATGGACCTGTGTGGCACATAATTCTCGGACAATACTTACAGCGAAAAAAGATACCATGAATAACCTTGAGCGCCGGGTCTAGGGGGGGTCTCCTTTCCAGCAGTCCTCCTCCATCCTGCCCCCTCCTCCTGGGGGAGATTTCTCTAGGCTGACGGCGCCCTAGGGCGAAGTAAAAAGAGGCCTAGCCCGAAGTAATGTGTCAAACAGTTCCAGGCTAGGGTTTCTTGACAGGGGGGTGTTTAGTAGGTAGTCTGGTAGTATGTGCTACTAGGAGTCCAACACACCAGGCGTAAATTGTCTTCACCCCCAACCCAAAAAAAAGTTTTTGATTCGTTAATTTTTATTCTTGTTTTGATTCTGCGCTTTGAAATTGAGAAATAATAATTGCGAATGAGTGATTGACAATTCTTCGCTGTGCTATGTGGCGAATTGTGTAAAGTAACAATTTGCAGTAAATGCAGTTAGAAGGATTTCAGTTTATTTGGTCAGCTTTGGAGCATCATCATTTTTATTACTAAACACAGACAATGTCTGATGGTCTCCGAAGTTTTGATACTTTTACCCAGGCTGTGCGCATTTCTTATTTACATGCTCGAAATGACATGCTAATGCATTCACACGAGTCATCTCTTTGGTAAATGAAAGCCCTGCATCAACTGTCTGGAGGGTCTGATGTACCTATTAAATAAAATTAAAATGGTTCTGCTTCATTTATTTGAACAAAAAATTCGGTGAGCAAATTGAATATAAAAAGGTTGTCAAGAGTCGTGAAATCACATCAAACCATTTCGATTCGCATAAATACAATTTGTATCCGTTCACATCCTTGACAACCCATTATTCTTTTATCATACCTATTTCAAGTTTGCAACTTACACTTTACAATGGAAATGAATGACTTGTTCTTCATTCAACGGAAAGCTCGTTGGCGTATTTGAATTTCAATTGAAAATCGAAATTATGTGGAAAATTGAAAATAAACGAAATTCGTCACGATAGAATCAAAAGTTTGCGCGAGCTCCAGATAGTAATACGAACACGACCTGTGAACGTCTACTTCAATGTATGTTGTGGAAAAATCGTATAGAGAAAAGGAGCTGACGGTAGTGCTTCTTATGTTTGGCATCGAGATAATTCAAAAAGTCCTTGAAGTTTACTTAGGAAAATAAATTGAAATATATTGACTATTCGTTTGTGATAGGGCTCGCGTGGAAGCTAAAGAGTTTTCATTGTTTCAATAGAATATATAATAGTTTATATGAAAGATGTTTTATTTTTTACTTCTTGTTTCTTTATCTTTTGATTTATATTTAGTACACATATATTTATGTATAGTAAATATAGATACGCAGTTTCTTTGGGAAAAATTGTATTTCTTTCATTATAAAATTATAAATGGTTATTTTGAACATTAAAATCTTCCAAGAAAGAAAACCTATGCCATAGATGAAATTGTTGTTATACTCTTTCTGTTAGGATTCTTTAAAATGAGCCATAAATTTAAAGAAAATTTCCGGAATTATTTTATTTAATAAATTTTCCACGGCGATGTCGTTAAAATATTGTGTGAGCCAAGTATTCTTTTAACTTCTAATCCTGCTACGCAATCCTATATTATGCTATATGTATTATGATCGATGAAAATGTTTGCCCAGTTTAACCGAGACTCGTAAGCTGGTTTTCAGAGCATCGTTACCAATCTTAGTCTCAGGTCGCTCTGCGGCTAATTGTCCTACTTGAAATCACTAGATCGGAGTTTTTTTATGGTAATTGCACTGTGCGATCTGTAGCCATTTCCGAGGAATGCACATCGGTGATACTACGAGCTGTTGCGCCACAGTGGTTTCACGGTGGAATTTGTTTCATCCACACACGAATATTGTTTAATTTTATATTGCTAGATTTATATTTTATATAAATTGATGCCAGCATAACTGATATGGCTAGCAACGGACTTTAGCTATTTATATATTTACCAGCAGTGACTCGAAAGGGAAAACATGACTGAACTGTTGGTAAAGGGAATCATAAAAATTATTCTGTTCGTGACGCTATCTTTTTTTTCTTCCTGATTCGCAATGAATTGCGAATTTTGTTTGTCTGATAAAATATTTTAGGAAGAATGCTAAAAACCGGTTGAAAGAAGTGAGCAACTGTATATAATTTTTTACCTAAAAACTAAGGAGGTTACATAGGTTTTAAATTATTGAAGAAATGATTTTGTTTTTGTTTCACCTTATAGTACATCTCAAAGGAAATAGTTTCCCAATGTTTTGATGGAGTCTTCCGAACTTTGCCAGTTGATAGCGGCCATATTGTTGAAGTTACATGTGTCAAATGGCTGTCGTTTATTCAGTTTGTTTTGCACAATCGCAATGGATGGGTATAGCGTTTGATAACACGTGCAAAATATAAAATTGTTTCGTCAAAATAGGTGTTCTCTTCGGGCAACGGTCCACGAGCTTCGCCCATTTTGGACTATTCGCAATGTAGTGGATAACTTTGAGTCTGGTTTTAACTGGTTCAGTAAACGATCAACCAACAGCCGTCCAACGACGAAATGCAAAACCTGCCGAAAACATCGCCGCTGCCCGTGAGAGTGTGCAGGAGAATCCGAGGCAGTTGTTTTCGCGTCGCTCACAAGAACTTGGCCTTTCACAAACCACAACTTGGCAAATTTTTCAGGACTTGTGCCTGCACCCGTACAAAATTTAACTGACCCTGAAACAGAAGGGAAACGACCATAGATAACGACATGTGTTCGCTGAATGGGCTCTAGAGCATTTGGCAACTTTCCCAAATTTTCATCTAAAAATCATCTTCAGCGATGAGGATCTTTCCGGATGAATGGGTACGTGAACAAACAAAATTTGTCGAATTTGGGACGATGCGAATCCACATGAGAACCAAGAGCATGCATTCCGAAAAAGTCACTGTTTGGTGTGGATTCTGGGCTAGCGGCGTCATCGGTCCATATTTTTGCCCACTGGTCCACTTTGAGAACACCGTTGGCCAAGGCATCACCGTCAACGACGCGCCCTATAGGTCGATGATTACCAACTTCTTTTGGCCTGAATTGGATGATATGAACAATAAGGACAAGTGGTTTCAACAGGACGGCGCTACGTGCTACACAGCTCATACCACCTTCGACATTCTGCACGAACGATTTAAGAGCATGGTCATCTTACGTGGAGGCGATGTGAACTGGCCACCGAGATCCTGCGATTTGACCCCGTTAGACTTTTTCTTGTGGGGTTTTCTTAAGTTCCGGGTCTATGCGAATAAGCCGCATACCACAGTGGTCCTCGAAGTCAGCATAACCCATGTCATCAGTCAAATTCAGTCTGATTTATGCGCTAGAGTCAGGGAAGATTGGACATTTCGGATGTGCGCCACCCAGAAAATCCGCGACGGACATTTGAACGACGTTATACTCCGCGCATAATGGCACCAGTAGGCTTCCCAAACGAATAAAAAGTCTCGATAATATCTCACATACACTTTGTTTTATTTAAATTTGAAGATAAGAAGCACTAAATGAAAAACCCTGTACTTTAGAAGAGATAGCGTCTTTCCCAACTAAGCTCCATCATCTGTCTGAATCGTTTTGTGATGTTTTCACAACAATCAAATCAATTTATAAATGCGCTCTGAAAACGTTATTTAAGTGGTTTTACTCAAATCAATAATGAAAGGCTGAATCAATTAATTTGGAAAATAACAAAAAAATACTACCTGTTGGTTCAATAATAGTAAAAATAGCTACCTCGACGTGTGGGTTTTGCAGCACTATTAATGTTTATACATGGAACAGACATAACCCTTGGGAAAATCAGTCACAATTATTCAAGGACATCTTACATCTTACAGAGCAGCAACTGAGACGAGGAAAACCAAAATTCGACTCGGACAAGAGCAGAGGAATGCTATGTACATCGCTCCTGCCGGAGAATCGTTGTTTTATGGGGCTGTCATAGATGATTCTATGTAATTTGGAAAAGCATTCACTTTAAAGCTTTAAACGCGTTTTTCTAAAATCTGTATGTTTTATGTTGGTGAACACGATTGCTCAGAAATTGATTGATTGTCAAAAAATACATTTCTCTTACGTAACGTTGACAAAAATTCAGATTTCAATTTTTAACAAATATTTCGTGATTTTGGCTAAACTCACACTTAAGAGAAAAAAATGGTTTTTTGTTCGAGATAAGTCCCGGTAAAGTTATGATGTCCACCGTATTTTTTGAAGTTCTTTGTAAAAAAGCTGCCAGAGAGCGATTTTTCTATATTTCTCAATGAAATTTCCTTTTATATGGCTGTAAGGCCACTCATTTTTTCAGTTTACTATGCAACTTGCAAACTTATAACTGTATTAAAATAAATATTACATTATTTGGCCTTTAGATAAACTGTTTTTTTTTTTCATTTTTCCAAACCCATGTATCCTCTGGTGCTGCTATTTGGGATAGGTGTAGTCACTTCTTTCTTTGTTCAGTGCGAGGAATTGCGGAAAGGAGATCACAATTCACACTGCGAGCAAGCAATGTATTCAAAAACAACAAACTGTACCTTGTCGCATGACTTACCTCCTTGGATTGTCGGCCCTCTGTCTTCTCGACTCATTTTCCAATTTATATGTTTTAACAGGTGAAAGGCGATTGCCTTCATGTGTAAATGTAAGAAACTCCACCGGGAACACTTTGTAGCATTGAATAGTAGCATCAAGATAAAAATTAGCAAAATTACTATAAAATGTTATTGCAGATGAGCAGTTCGTGTAAAACTCTGAGCGAAGTTTCTTGCTCTATTTAAAAAGAGTAAAACAATTCAATTGGGGTGAGCGAAACTAGTCTTTAAAACTATACCAATGCAAGTCTTTTTTAGGACCTAGGTCTGAAAGTTTCTTAGTTGATTTTGGGACCAAATATGCAGTAGAAAGTGATTTGGTCTGAATCACGTGTGACTTGTTATCGCAAAGATATTTGTTGCTAAATCCTTTGATAACCCCGAGTTTAATAGAACTTATCACACGATTAAAAGATCACTCTGCAAATGATATTAAAAACGGGGTATCGTTTGCAGAAGGATCTGCGAATGCAAATGAAGATTCACTTCTGCAAACGATACTAAAATCGGGGCCTCCTAGAAAGAAACAAAGATGTCTGCCTATAGGGAAACCTTTTATGATTTCTTCTATGGAATAGGTTGTACTTCGTTTTTAATCGTCGTGCTGATCTTCAATCCTGGTGCATCTAATTATGTTCACCAGCTTCCTTACATATAAATATATAAGTATTACTTGTATAAGTCTACTTTTCCTTATATAAGTATAAGTTGATTAATTACTGATATTTCTTATAATGCATAATTTCTACCAATTATAAAAGCAATCTGCTCCAAGTAAAATGAGTTTTCATCAATTTATACCACAGTAGAGCCCGTTGCCAATCTTTTAACTTGATACCTCAATAAATGTCTCTACTAGTTGGATTTATTTTATATCACAGCTCCGATCACTAATAAGGAAAATAAATACATCCTTGTTTTATTGCGCTGAAATTAAATGTTAGAATTTCTTCAAAGAATATACAATGTAATTACAATTCACTCTCATAGTTTTCATTTATTTCAAATCAATTAGCTTAAACGATTTCAGTCTGGAAAACCTCAAGCCAACTGTGTACCATTCTGAAGGATGAGTAAATCAGTACGTTACCCCTTCACATTTAATTGCAAAGGAAACAATAGTTGTTTTGTGGGATTTATTTGTCTTAGCTCAGCAAGCACAAAGAAATCTTAAGTAACGAAAATTAATTCTTCTAATTGCACATTTGGAAGCCATTAACAATGTATTACCACCGACAACTATCTGAGTCCGGGCAATGAGTGAGTTTTCCAAATCACTCTCAGATCTCGAGCACGAACAAAACAATGGCATGCAACTGAACGAAAAACTTTCTCATTCCGAAATACTGGAATACTGGGAATAAATTGCCGAAGAAGGGGTGAAGGCAACGAAAAGGAAGTAAACGGGGAGTAAAAGATAATATAAAGCAATTTATTTGTACCGCACAATTTAAGACCATTATCTTCCACTTCCCCTTTTAGTCGAATAATACATTCAGTAAAGTGATTTTGTGGAGCAGAAAAGCAAAAGTTTTATGTACATTCTTCACATTATAGGATTGGCCAGGATATCCGGAGAGAATTTCGTTCTCCATTGATACTCCTGTGTTTCTCGAATTGTATCACGTTTGGAATTGAGTTCGGGTAATTATTGTTGTTAAATGCTGCATTGAAATTAACACATAAATTTGGTAGTAACATTCCTGTGGAATGAGATTTGATTTATTCATGTAGTTTATATAAATTGTTGCTAGTGTTAGTTGAAATGAATGCATTGGAAACTGCAATGCTTCGCCCACCGCGTTGAATTGTATTGTCGATTTTATTCCCAGCGTAACTCTTTTACTTAGTCAGTACTAAGCTGTTAGACATCCTTAAATATGTTCACTAAATGTACAGTAGTACCTTATTTAATATTGATTTTCTATTCAGAGCAGAAGAAAACGAGTTGATTGTTTAGTAAATAACAGCCAGGCCTTGGTTTTAGATTTATCCTATTTTGCTTTCGGCGGTACGACCTGAAATATCGCTCAGCTTGCAGAAAAAATTTACTTCAATCATCTCATTCCTGGGACTCCGTTCTCTAGTCCTCCGTTTTGCATATACCTGACGGTAATCTGGTGAGAACTTTCACATTTTCTTCTCATCATTTTCTTGGTTTCCTTCACGGTTTTATCCCATTGTATACCCCAAACATTGCATCTTCAGATCATAATTGCAACGATCGGTCCGTAATTGCAGAACTCGTTAAATTATGTTAAAATTATTTTCAAGACAGTGACAATCACTTGTTTTGGTTCTGTGTTGAAAAAACTCAAAAGTTCTACAGCAATGGGATTATTGTTTCAATGCAAATTTCAATTTATTGTCAATGCGGTTCCTTAATGAAAGTTCAATGTTACTAGTGAGCACAATCTTGCACTGGACAAGAATGATTACTCTAAAAAGTAGTGAACCATTGAAGTTGCCATTTATCTTTGTTTAATTAATTAAATATGCCTACGAAAAATTATCCATAAACCTTTCAAACCAGCATTAAATATAAATTACTACTGATGTGAAACTATCTCTTATTATTGGATTTATGACTAAACCAACACTTACAGTGGCTCGAAGTTACAAGTGACACAAACCTTAAATATTTGAACCTGACATATTCATACAATCAGCATATTTAAAACCAAAAATCAAATATATTAATTGATACAAGGGTAAAAAAAAATAATAAAAACTTAAAAAAGTCAAAAAATAGGACAAAAAAAAAGGATAATAATGGGACACATGGGAACCCAAAATAATTTGGTTCTAGCTAACGGTTAAAATTTGAATTTTTTATTTGTCATTTAAACAGAATACGACTACTCCATTTGAAGTGATTTTTCGATCAAATTAGCAGGTATTTAAACAGAATACCAGTGATGACACCTGGCGGTCCTCTAAATTCGACAAATATTAGAAAATTAAAATCAACGTATCCCAAATCAGGAAAATCTGTTCGAAATATTTCAGTAATCGTGAATAAACGTCGATCTACAGTATTTAGGTGTAGGCATAAGTTTATGCCGGTTTCGCTAAAAGAGGGCGCCACCGAAAACTAAGTAGTGAATTTATTTGAAAGAAACGGTATAACAATCGCTTGACATTTAGCTACAAAACACACACAAATTGACTCCACCAAAACTATCGTCTTATCGTGTTGATCAATCATGTCGAATATTAAGCCAAAAAAAGATCAATTCCGGTACACATTGCTTTTCTTGTTTAACCATAAGCAAATGCTATTGAAAATCATCGTTTGCTGGTGAAAACATGTGGTGGACACGTTCCGACAATCAGGACATGTAGGGCATGGTTTCGACAATTCATAAATGATAATTTAAATGTGAAAGACACTGAGCAGACCTCTTCGCGATGGGCGAAACATGTAGAAGCCTATGGCCACCATTTTGAATAAAAATACCGGCTTTTACTATTCTTTTCTCTCGGAATTTTACGTAATTACTTAATTTTACGTATTTTTCTTAAGCAAAAAGCCCCGAAAAAATTTATGAATACACCTGGTACTATAATCTAGCTGTACTATCAAATCAAGAACCGGCCACACTTATGCCCTAAAGTGTTGCTAAAAAGCTTGGTGAAAACCCCCATGCGGAAACCTGTAGTCCAAAAACGATCAGAAATATATTGAGGAAGCAATGCATCAATGGCCGAGTTGTTAATAAGAAACTCTGTTAACAAAATATTAAATCATAAGACTGAAATGTATTTTATTTTCTATATTTATGTAGTGTAACGCACTATTACCTTGAACCCAAATATGTGACTTCAAAGTCTTTTATTATTTTCTTTTCTTTCATGTAAAGTATTTATGAGATACTGGAAAACAAATAACATTTTTAGTATTTGTAAGTGTCCCATTATAATCCTGAGTAGCGTAAATATTCGTAAAACTTCATTTCGCTGCTTTGACCTTTTTATGAGTAGAATTTGCACTGATTGACTTTCAAAATTCTGCAAAACGATTTTCTTGGCATTAGACACATGTTAACACCATTTGAAAGCATTTTTCTTTTTAACTCCAATTTTCGTTACTGCTTATTGATTGAAGACAGCAAAGTGTGTTTTCCCGTCGTTCTATATGATGAAATAACCTTGATACTAGGGATAAAGGTCTGGAGGTTTTTGCCATCCCGATCGCTGAAATGTATTTGAGAATATTTGCGAAAACTTTTGTCTGAAAATTTTCGGGGCTCCAACTTTCCATTGAATCAATTCACTCGTTCACTACCGCTTTTTGCCGAATTGTAGTCCCAAGCTCATAAAAGGCGCTATAGTTTTAGCAATGCTCGTTTTCAACTCCGTCAATTTCATAAAATCATAAACTTACAATTTTTTTAAGGTAGATGAAAAACTAAAACCATCATCTCCGAAACGACTGTTGCACGGGACGTACATCAAATTAGATTATTGCACAGAAGAGGCCAAGCAATTCAAAGAATTCAAAACAGAGTTTTGGAGTTGGACGACCTCCTATACGCAGCTCAGGAAAAAATTACTCAGAACTTTATTAGTACGATTGTTTCCACAATTTCTCTCGCGAGCAAAAGATTTGCCCGTAACCAGAATCGAAAGAGATCGGGAAAAACGAACACAGGACAAAGAAAAAGCATAAAAACATCAACGTCCATCATCAAGTCCAACGATTTTAGCCAAAAAACGTACTTAGGATAAACCTTCACACGACCCGACATACAAAGAACCATCGGATGTAACGCAAAGAAAAACGCAGGGTGAAGCTTTGCAAACTTCTTGGGCTGCTAGCTGGACCTACACCCTGTACATTCATCCGACCATACATCCTGCGCAGACGGCTTGCCAGGAATCAACGCATTGTCAAAACTTGAAAACATCCAAACTGCATTCAAACCTGCTATGTATTCGGCAAGCAATACCAAAATAAACGAGCAATATTCAGAGGGAGCGAGCAATTCCAGAAGTTCGTTGACAAATTTAATGTAGCCGCTACGTAGGTTTGGAACAGAGCTAAGAGCGTCATTTGGGTTCGTTGTTCGGGAATTACTATTTAATGTACATTTAACACGAATGAAGCGTTACTACCTTTTCAATTCAGCGCACTGCTCTGGACGACGCAATTTCGAGTACAGAGAGCCATATGCTCATCTGAGAATATATATTGAATGACGTATTTCTGAATCATATGCTTAGAGGGAAAATGGATCCTGGACATAACAGCCAAAACTGAGCTCGTCAGTAGTCAAAACAGGCAACACCGTTTTCTTCCACGGATAGGATTTCAGTGGAACAGTACCAAGCCACCAAGAGCTAAACATTTGAGAGTTCCGAAAGATTACTCAGCTTGCGATTGCCAATATAAAGCACTTCAACACTCCAATGAAATACCAGGAAGGTGGATACTGAAAGATTTGTTGAATTGCTTATACCATGATCATTAGAACCGCTGGAATGGCAACTAATCATGTAATCCACTAACACATAAGCGTTCTTACTTCTGCTGCAAGTCTTCCTTGAGCTTAGAACGACTCAAGACAACAAGCTTTCAGTGAAATGGTGGTTGATTAAATTCTTTTAATTGTAGTAAACTCAGAAGTTGGCAAGGCCTAGATCAATGTAGCCGAGGCTACAAATCAGTCACGCAGACGCCTTGCATCAAATGGTTGCCTATCACCCAAACAGTATATCCCTTTAGAGGGTGTTCAAGATAAGATATGAATGAAAAGATCAACTTCTACTTTTAACTAAGATGAAACGTGAGGAAGGAGTCTTGTCTATGATGGCAAGAAAAATCTCAGAATCATATGAGACGTGCTCTCATCACTCTTTTCTGTTGCTCAGCCGATTCAAGGCTAGGTTAAGAGATACAAAGAAAGGGGGATAGCTATAATATCTTGGGTATGCTTCAACATTTTTACCATGTCTTCGTGTTTGTACAGGAGGGCTGAATGGAGCCTGCCATAATGTTTTTGCCAACAAAAGATAGCCATGAGCATTTGGAAAGCTCTCTTTGGAAACTAGTTAGAAAGATGCTTAACGACGGTTGATGAATGGTGTCGCGCTGCACATTATACCCGGGTAGTATTGTATATCACACTTAAGCGTCGGTAATGGCAGGATTTTTTTCTACAATTCCCTTCCTTTCCTTTCCTGCGCAAAATTCTTGTAACTTGTAGGCATTCTTAGGCTTAAGAATATGATGTTTAGTCCGAAGTTATGTGGCAAACGAATTCAGTCCAGGTTATCAAGTGGATAAAGGAAGTTTTTACTAGATACTCCACAAGCGTTGCATTCATCGCTACAAATGAGTGGGTGGATCCATGAAAAATGCACTTTTCAGCGTACGTCGTCATGACCTGATCTTAATTGTATTGATTACATTTTTTAAATCCTGATAATACTGGATACCACGGCTCATTCCTGCAGCTGAACAGCAGTATTTGTTAGCCATAGGTTGTCTACAAAAAAAAGCCATTTAAACTGAAAGTTCATGTGCTGGCTTCATGAGATCGCTTTCTTTTGGCTTGCTTCTTGTAACTTAGTTCAGGAGCATTTCTGCATACAAACCAGCAGTAATCTGCAAGCATAGCTTCATACCCTTTGTATAAATATTCAGATGAAATCTCTCTCCATGTTCGTCACTCACAAATCCACAACTAGGAGGAAAAAAGTCCAAATGCAAATGGAGGAATTGTATCTTGAGAGACATGTTGCATCCGAGTTGCTGATAGTTGCAGAAGTACTTGTTCAAGGTTGCTATAGTTATCATCACGTTATCTCACGTTATCACGTCATCTTTGCCCAAAAATCCCTTAATAACTCCCTCAAGAGCCTTTCGAGCTTTCTTTTCTTTCCCTTCTAAAACTCTGTCAAACTCAGGATCCCTCGTAAGCAGACGAATTTGTGGTCCAACGAAAATGCCTTCTTTAACTTTTGTGTCACTTAACGTAGGAAATTAGTCTCTCAAGTACTGGACGGCTTGTCCTTCTTGATTCATTTTCTTGACAAAGTTTTTATTCAGACCCTGCTTCATGTGCAAGGGAGGAAGAAGAACATCTTATGGGGCTACGAGAGACTTGGCAACAACATTTTTCTCTGCGGTTTTCAGATTTCTTGCTGGCCAGTCAGATTTTACCTAATGAGATTTCCTATCCCTACTGGTGTTACTGTAGGGTCCTAACCCTACAGTGTTTAGCGTACCCCAATCGCATTCCTAAAAGTACAGCAATGACATTTGGAACCCCACAGATTTTCCACTTCTGTTTAACATCATTGATGGTGTCGTCAATGAGTCCTTGCTGATGGTTAAGACTACTGAAAACCTAGATGCAGCCACTTTCACGGAATTAACGTTAAATACCCAACTAATATTTCCCGTCTGAAAATTCCATCAAGAGAAGTAGTAGAGGCTAGTGTAGTGGAGGCTAGTGTAGTTTAAGCTTACTTGAGTCTTAATGAGGATAAAATGAAAAATACATTGCTCGTTTTGTACAGGCAACGAGAAGCGTTCAAAGATACATATGAACTTTTGCATCTGTGGTGATCAAAGGATGTAGCACTACAGATTGCAAATCTACGTTTTCAACTTGAACTGCAATCAATAGGCCTCAAAGGCTGTCAATGGGTCACCAAAAAATGGCTAGTATGGTTTTTCTGGCCTTTGGAAAAAAAGAACAATATCAGCTGATCTGAAAGAAGTTCTTTGCATTTTTAATAATGTGGCGAATCATATAATTCAGCTGTTTTAAATATTTTTTTATTATTATGTTAATTATTATAATAAGTTTGCAGAAACAATATGATCTGAATGGCTTTTACGTCGAATCTATTTACTCGTATCACCCTACCCAACAATTTATTATTAAATCACTCTCACTCATCTAAATCCGGAAGTTCAACCATCTTTTTCGCTTGTTCTTCATGATTGAGGATTTAATAGTTCTAAGATCCATGCTCATTCTCTGTCACAGAAATTATTTGTCTACGAATACCTAAGACCAGGAGCCCGTGCTTAGAGGGCAGATCAATTATCATAAATTTTTACTATCGCCCCACCTGTATACCACCACCAATGCTGTCCTACCTCAAATTCGACTCTAGCTACAGCCCTGCTGGGAACCCTAAGGTTAAGGCTGACTGAGAGCTGGCAACTATTTTTTTTTTTTCAATTCTTTAAATCGTTTGATTTAAAATGACGCAAAATTGATTAAAAAAGCATAAACATGCAATTTATATCAGCATATTAATTACAGGTAGCTGCGGCTAATTTTTTATAGGGAACCTATCGCTTATACGCTGCTTACTCCTTACTTACTCATTCATTTAAAATGAGTTTCATCAGAAACCAGATAGCTGCCGAATCGAGAAATGGGATCCCAGACTATAAGATGTCCAAAAGAATTCCTCCAATTATTTAGTACAACTCATCGCTATAGATGTCTCTTGTCCCTAATGTTTCTAAACAATTTGATATCTTGTATGAAACCGTAATGTTAAACTAAACAGAAGTAAGTCATTTACATTTGAAAACCTCAGTATAATTTGCCTAAGAATTTGCCATTGGTTCAGTCGCCGTCAGACTTCGTACTCTAACTTAATTTCATATTATAAAGAAAAACTGCAGCCGCCCTTCGCGGTATCATATAAAATAAATCAATTAGAGGGTTACTCCATTTTCAAAGATAATCCCACGTCTATACTTTTCACCTTTCAATACTGTACTTGGCGTCACACTGTAAAGCCTACCGGGAGTTAACTTTATCTCAACTGTACTGAAGTAAAACCACTTTCAATATAAACGAATATCTCGAAAAATCCCTTTTGGGATTCTGAAAAATGACTCGACCATAATGGAGGATTACCAACGAAATTGTATATAGTCGAGCGGTATAGTATTTTCTCAACGCCGAAGGACGACTTTTGTCTTTAGTTGTGTATTTTCGGTTATCCAATTCTGTTGGCATTGTTCCTATTATTATTAATAGACTGATGTGATTGAGTTTGTGCAAGATTATTTGATTTATAGTGAAAATGATGCAAAGTAAATATATATCAATTTTGCTAAGGATAAACGCTAATAAATTGATTTTTCTTTTTTTTTCGTATTGAAGGTGTCGAAGGACTTTTTTGGGCGGTTAACGACAAAGGAAACAATATTAAGTGTACAGGAAGGTATGAATATGAAATATCTTCTTTTTTGGTTTGGGGAAAATTTACCTTCTTGCTTTTCCCGCAGGTGGCACAGATGTAATCGTCAAGAGCCCGATTTGGTATAAATATAAGGAAGGATTTAATAATGCAGTTCGAAAGGACATCCTCATTTCGGAGCTACTTTAACAAAAACCGAATGAAAGTAGTGATATTTATGTTTGAATGTGTCATTTTAGTATTTGCAAGCCGTAAAGAAAAATTAAGAAAATGTTTTATAAATAGAATTATAATAGCCCAATTTCTTTTTTTTGTCATTGAGAGCTCATCCGGTTGTGAAAGGGAGTTAACTTCAAAAAGAAGAGACCTTTATTTGGTCGGTTCTGTTCAGTATGAACCCTTTCTATTCAACAACAAACAGATGATATTTCATTCCTTATATATTTGGTGATTTCGCCAGTTATAGAATGTATGGCCTTAATTTAGACGCAATATGAACTGATTGTCTAACTGACATGCTGTCCGCCTAACCGGAAAACGCTCAGTAAAGGACGCACTGGCCTTTTGTTTAAATTTCGAAGCCACCAAAACAACCGCTCGTAACACAGCCAGGATCCGAGAGATCACAACGGAAGAATGCAGATGTGAGTGCGTTGACATGGGCGAAGAGCCACAGGTGAATGGTTTGCCTATATGCTGGATTTCAGGGCAACGAGGGCACTGCAACGAAACTGCAAGCTGCGAAGGAAATCAAGCTATTGCCCGGCGTATGCCGCTAGAAGGAGACTACTGTGGGGGTTTAACTTCAACACAATATTTATTTTTTAACTAATACAATAATTAACTAAAGCTATTTTACTAATTTTGCGCGTACAACTATATTCGCGAGGATCGTTTTTGTGTCCTTGTTGTTCCGAGGTCTACCGCTGTGTCGAATCGTGTCGCTCGCGAGCACTACTTATGAGGACTGCCATATATCTATTTTTTGCTGCAATGTGTACTGCCATATATTTTGGCTGTAATGCTGCCATTAAAAGGTCGCCACACTTCGACAAAAACCAGAGCCTGGCAATAAGGCCCATCAAAACGGGTTCGGGAAACGCATAAAAGCCAACTTCGTGGGGCAGATGTTGGCTAGGAGGACCGATGTTCCCAGCACCACAATCATAGTGCCCAGGCTACATCGGGAAGAGGCAGACTTATATATTCGTGGACAAGTCGACGGTGAACATTGCACCTTAACTATTGATACTGGTGCAACAACATTAATATTACGACCAGATCTGGTGAGCGGACGTTTAGTCTCCAAAGGTAACCCCCTTTTGTTACGAACAGCAACGGAAGAAACAGCGCCGGTATACGACGAGATCAGATTCCAAGTACAAGTAGAGGATTTATTGTTTTGACATGATTTTCTATGGCAGTTCGTGAGAGAGACAAACTCCCCTCAAATCGCCAAATATTTGACAAATGGGTTCAGCGGTTGAAGGTGATTTATATTTCAGGTGATTTCATCACAGTAGACGAAATACTTTTGCGTTTTCGTGGAAGATCACCATTCACGCAATACCTCCCATCGACCCCAGCCAAGTATGGAACAAAGTTATGGGTTGCGGTTGTTACAGAATCGTATCATGCATACAATTTGCAGGCGTACGTCGGTGGCAATCGCAACTGTGCTCCAGAAAAAAGTCAAGGCGAAAGATTCGTCCTAGAAATGACTAAAGGTATTTTGTTCTATCGTTTTTTTAATTATTCTTCGCCCCATCTTACTTCTCTTCTTCATTTTTTAACCGGAAAGTGTAGAAATGTAGCTTGTGACCACTGTTCCAGGTCACATCATCTGGCTTTTGAATTGAGAAAGCGCCAAATGACATTGGTTGGTACAATTCGAAAAAATCGAAAAGAAGTATCACCGATTTTATTTTATATGGAAAGGAAGCCAGTTCGCCATACCGAGTTTCTATTTGAACGTAGGCTGCGGGACTGCATGCTGTCTTATCTATCGTAAAAAAGGCGCTTTGTTACATTATTTTCTACTTACCATACCTACCGTGAATATTGATACAACAGAAGACAAACAAAAGCCCGAAATAATAAAATTAGTCAACCAAACGAAAGGTTGCGTCAAAGTTTTAAACAAACTCGAAGGAACATATTCAAACGTAATCGAAAGATGAAAGATCCCTAGTGTCCCAAATAAACAACAAGAACCAACACCATCGCATTCAACTTCATGTGAATTGACACATGCACAAATGACGAAAAAAAGGTCGGTGTCGTTAATGCCAATACGCTTCAAACGCAAATGTCCATAGTGCACGCGGTGAAAATGCGTAAAGCCGTTTTATTTTATGTGAAAATGTGCTAAGGAAATACAAAAATACATAAATCACTTTTATACGATGTATTTTTTTTAATTATCTTTACCTCCCTTTTGAGTATTCATTTAGTTATTATTGATAGTTTTTTCTTAAATATATTTTTTTGGTATTCCGAACATTCCGACGTGCGCTGTCACTTACTTCAATTTGTCCACAGACTCGTTTCGGCGGTCCGCCATCATCGGTCTGTTGTTCCGTTCTGGATTCTGTCAATGACGGAGTGTCAGGGGCTGTATAATATCGTTTCTGGTTTTTCCGTATGTCCTTATCGTATGGCGTTTCTTTTGATTTTTGTAGAGTAGTTTCAGCGACTCGAAAATTATATCCGAATGAGTGTTTATTTGTGATGAAACGTCCGTCAAATTTTGTTTGTTTGTAAATTTCCAAGTTTTCTAGTGCGTTGAACCGTCGTCCTTTATGTACATGTAGTACTTTCACTGTTTCCTTGACGCGAGTTGGTGAACATTTATTTTGGAATCAGCTGTCGCGTCCGGTTTTCGTGGCCTTTTGTTGTAGTCCCTCATATGCTCGCGAAATCTTGTCCTGATTGTCCGATGTAGCTGTGCTGACACGCACAGGTTAATTTGCAAACACCCTGTGTCCAGTACCTCTTCGTTTATGTTCGTTCGTGGTTTTTGTCCCAAATAACTCCTTGTTTTGAAAGCCGTGTTGATGTGTTTCTTCAACATCTTCGCCAGTTTGTATGTTGTTTTTCCAGTCTATGTTAGTGTTGCCCAAGATCTCTTGTAGCCTTCTTCTTCCCTGTGCTTTTTTTGTTTTTAGGTTCCGTCTTATCTTGTTCACCAAGTGTATCCATTTTTTTTGTGTTAGCGTTTATATCGTGTATAATTCTTTGCTGTAGCCTTGATCTGTTGGGTGTTAGTTGTGTATTATTGTGTCTGTGACTGTGGGTTTTCTATATATCTCGTATTCGAATCCGTTTGATGTTCTTTATTGTGATATCCAGGTAATTTATTTGCTCTTCTTTCATCGTCTCCATTGTAAACATAAGATTTTTGTGGTGGTTTATTGAGATACTCCAGAATTTGTATTTCGTTGTTCTTAGTCGTTATGCATATTATTTCGTCCACGTATCTTACGTAAAATATCATTCTGAAATTAGAGGTCAGTTCCTTCATGTATTGTTGCTCTAGGTTCTGAATGGAGGTTTTCATAAGGATGGCCAATGGTGTACTTCCCATTCCTAGTCCTTTTGTTTGTCTATTTACATTGTTGTTGATCCGAAAGTACTTTTGCTGTAATGTCGTTGGGAGGAAGTTTGTAAGCTGGGTTTGTAAGTCTGTATTCTTCTTTTTGTCAAGTAGTGCTTCTCAAAGTGGTATTGATGGATATAGATCTTTGATATCGAATAGGACTAGTTTGGAGTCTTTTGCAGATTCCATGTTGCTTAATTTGTCCATTAGCACCGTAGAGTTGGATATCCTAAATTTGTTTGGGAGTCCGAGGTTGTTCCTGTTATTGCCAAGTTTTCGGATAGATTGTATCCAGGGGCCGATTTGTAACTGATTATGGGCCTCATTAGAGTGGTGCCGAAGGCTTCGTTGTTGTTAGCGTGAGCGCAGCTTTAGGGTTTATTATCTTCGTTGCCTCTTTGATTTTCGCTTTCTCTGTTTCTCCGATGTATTCTCCCTTGTTTATTAGTACGGTTGTGTTTACCTTGCCTGCTTTTGTTGTTATGCCATTGTTTGTTTTCCATGCCATTACCATTGTTTGTTCTTTCTCTGAATTTACATGTTTTTCAATAATCCGTCTACAATTGTAACTAGCTTGGTTTTGTTCCTCGACGGGAAGCACTAATAACGCAACTTCTGCATCCGCAATTGTGTCTTCGATGTCCTTCTTCTTTTCGCAGTTGTGGAAGCTGTGTTTGAGGCGTTTTTTCCAGTATCACGGCTTGCTGTACATCGATTTCGATATCCGTAACGTTGGACGTTTAATTTTGGATTATCGCTTACTTGAAACTTTTTTGTTGGCTTTTCTTTTCCCTCGACTAGTCCTTTCAGATTTTTGTTCAACATTTTGTATTTTTGTTCCATGGCTTTTGTAATTTGCGGTCTCGTTTTTAGCGTGATCGTTTAGTGAATCGTTTAAAACCGTCTCGTTTAGTGAATTTTAGTGTGATCTGCAATGGTTTGATGAAACAAATTTTCGCTTTAGTTTTATAAATTTTTAGTAGTCGTTTAGTAGTGTGTAGATTGTTAGTAGCTTGATTGTTCCTGGATAATGCGCTTGGCAAGCGTTGGTTCCGACAGGCATAAAACCATTTTTTTGTATTCGGAACATTCCGTCGTTTCCCGTCACTTTCTACAATTTGTCCACAGATTCTTAAATATCCTTGATTTCTTCCATTTAACTATTGAAAATAATCATTCAAATATCAGTGTAAATTTGATACTTCAAATTCGAATTCGTTTCTGAAAATGAACTTCAGATGAGGGCTAATCCGTAAAACGATACACGTGAACGTGCCAATTCGAAAGGATCAATCGATGAAGTATCTTTTAAAAAAACCTAAAAAAATCGATTTTTATTTTGGAAATTTTAAGGTGCCATTTTCCTTACGCTGTGTAATATATGTTCGATAATAGCTGACAATTTATTTCATCGTATCTACAGATCACGACAGGATCCTCCATCTAGGCTGATTTCCCCATCATGCACCCGAAATAGTACAGAATTCTTATCCTGATAAAGCATATATCCCTGAGTTTAGGTACTAGTACAGTCTAGAATTTTCAAAAAATCGAAAATTTATTATTGATTTCGATTTGCCTACAGACATTCAAAAACATTCTCCCAAAATATTATAGATAAATTTGAACTATATTTAATTCTATAGTAAATATAATAACGCGCGAGCGCACAGCCAAAAGCTCGCACGGCGTTTATGTCGATCCCCTCTCCAAAATACCAGTTTGTTTTATATACAAATTGAAATTCAAAGTTTCTTACGTGTTTTTCTCTCAGTATCTATTTGGTAGTCGATATATTGTTTTGTATTATGGCTCCAAGCAAATCGTACCGAAAGTCGAGTAAAACCGCTAAACCGAGAAAAAAAAGAGTCACGAGGAAATCTCATGAATTCCAAGGTAACCAATTTACTTCGGAGCAAAATACTACTTTTACTAGTAAATCTGTTTAAAAACTGTCAAGAAATAATGATTTTGAGGTTAAAGTTGATGAAACGTTTAGTTATTGTCTGCTGTCGTTCAGTCTCGTCTTTTCGGCTTTGGAAAGCATGGTGAAGTGTAAAACGTGGGATAAAGACATAAAGTTTTCTAAAACCGGAATTCGTGGGTTAGGATTCAAATTAAATATCGAGTGCGAGTGTGGAAATAGAACAGTAAATTCATCTCCGTTTTTAGAGAAGGGATTTGAAATAAATCGGCGTATAGTTTTTGTCATGCGATTACTCGGCGTCGGTCGCAACGGCCTCGACTTGTTTTGCTCTCTCATGCATATAAAATGAAATTTTAATAAATCAACGTACTATTACTTATTAGAGAATGCTAAAATCGCAGCAAAAAATGTAGCTGATATGTGTATTCGAAAAGCTGGAGTTGAAGAAAAAAAAAGAAATAAAGAACAAGGATTGCCCGAGAACGAGTTATCGGTGTCCGGCGATGGCACTTGGTCTAAACGTGGCTTTAGTTTGCTGCTTGGTGTTACAACTATAATCGGTAAATACACTGGAAAGATTTTGGACTATTTTGTGTCTTCTGAAACCTGTAAAACTTGTGAGGTGATGTTGAAAAAGTTAAAACGCGTAGCTTTTGATATATAGTATGAAAGTGAGCATAGTGAAAATTGTAGCGCCAATTATGAGGGTAGCTCAGGAGGAATGGAGGTCCAAGGTGTCATAAAGATGTATCAAAATTCTGAGGAGCTGCACGATGCGAAATATGCTTACTACATAGGTGATGGTGTTTCAAAAACTTTTTCGAATTTAATCGAAGCCAAACCTTATGGTGATTTTGTAGTACAAAAGCTCGAGTGCGTTTTACACGTTGGCTAACGGATGTTTCGGCATCTAAAAGAAGTAAAAAGATCCCTTACTGAGCTGCGAAAAATCAAAAAAGCCGAAGAAAAAAAAATGAGAAGCCGAAAAAAAATGAGCCAAAGGTTAGTCAGCCGCAAAAAAAGGAAAGTTGACAAGACCGCGCCACCACCGCCAAAAACTGTAGATCTGACCGGGAAAATCATGAAAAAATTGTCTATTTATTACTCTTTAGCCATTCAACGGCATCCCGATTCTCTTGAACAAATGAAAAAAGAGATATGGGCCGGATTTTATCATTATATTTCCACAGACGATGCACCGCAACACGAGCGCTGCAATCCTGAATGGTGCATGTATCTCAAAGCGCAAGCGGATAATATTTCCTACAAACACAAACCAGCTTTGAGTCAAGAGGTGCAACAATATGTGAAACCTGTGTATGAAAAATTGACCAACGATGAGTTATTGACGCGCTGCTTGGGAAAAAACACCCAAAATAACAACGAGTGCTACAATAAAACTCTTTGGGCGATCGTTCCTAAACACACGTTTGTTGGTAAAGAAGTCCTCGAATTGGCCGTCCACATTTCACTGTGTATATTTAATGAAGAAAGAATGACTTTATTAAAAATGATGGAAGTGATGGGATGTACCATTGGGTCAAGTGCATACATGTACTTAGCGTACAAGGACGAGGAGGAGCGCATTGTTTTAGCTGAAAAAGCGAGCAAAGAAGCGACGAAGGAAGGTCGTTTATCAAAAAAAGAAGCCCATCAGCAAGAAGAGGAAGCTAATCTTGATGACGGTTCTTTATAGTACGGCCTTGGGATAGCAGATTAATCAATTATAATAGGTAAAATCCGATTTCTTACTGTTTATAACCGAAAGATTGAAAAAAAAAAACTTTAAAGCATTTTTCTTGAAACAACGTTTTTTCAAATGGCAGACAGTTAATCTTCGGAACTATAAAACTTAGAGTAATAAATCTTGAAGCATTTTCTTTGACCCTTCATGGGACATGAAAATTTACCACATTTTGTAAAAAAAAAATTAAATTTTAAATTTAAAAAAATTTAAAAAAAAATTTTTAATTTATAAAAATTTTCGAAAGTCTGCCATTTTTTCAACAAATTTTTACTTTCGGTGGTGAATTGTCACACAAAATAACACTTGTTATAACAAACTTTTTGAATTTTTTGTTTCAGACTTATCAATTCTGAGAATAACTGTCTGCCATTTAGGAAGGATTTTTTAAGGGCACAACTTTGGCGCCCTCTACAAAATTTATATAAGGAAGAAAAAATTAAAAAAAATTTGTTTATACACTTGAAGATATTTACTTTTTTTATGTAAAAGATTGCAATGATGTAATTACTAAAATGGCTTTAAGAAAATCTTGAAAATCATGCTTTTTTTGCATTCTAGACTAGAGTTGTAGAGTACTTTAATACTACGATAGGAAACAATTGTTATCACAAGCCTGAAAGCAATAATAAAATCATTTTCTCGGTTATTTATATAATATCATTTTATTGGCTACACTTTGCGGCACGTTATGCTTAACTTTTAATTACTTGATTGACACAACTTGTTCAAAACAGAATACATGGTCTTCTCAGTTCCTGTCTTGGCCAAACTTAAATGCAATTAATGGATAATTTGTTGATTTCTAAATTTTTTCCAACCATCACTCTTTCTACTTTACAAACAATCTTCAATCTAAAATCTTTTGCAATATATTACTACGGAGCGTGCTAAGATCCTATACTATAAGCATATGTACACGCTACATTCCCTACAAATTTTCCATATTATATGTATATTAATTATTACTAGAATACAATACTGTTTATTCTTATTCTGAATATGATCTAAGTGTAATGGATTTGTGATTTGAAACAGATAAGTTGTAATTGTATTTTACTTTAACAAAACTTTTGATTAATTAAAAATTTAACATAATATTGAAAATAGCAAAGATAACTAATTTCAAATAGTTGATCCCACTCGAAATTCCACAAAAAAAAAATTAATAGTTTAATCGAATTTATGGAGGATGTTTTAGTTGGGACAAAGATAGTCAATTGAATTTTTTTTCGTATTTCTTGGATGATCTGCAAAAGTCCTTAACCATTAAGTTCTATTTATTTTACGCGTCTTTATACACAAGACACTCCCCAAAATATTGCGACTAACAACTTGATAATTTATTCATTCTTCACACCGTTGGGGTGTTGCGAATCCATTGGTGACAACGACGATGACGTTGTGCCATTAGTTGTCATATCCTGGGCTTCTGACTTTCGACTATTCAATGCTTGTTGCAAGGACAACGGTGGTAAATGTAAGCCGGGAAAGGCTAAACCTGCAGCGGCGGCTGCATGTAATGAATGTAGAAGGGCAGCGGAATGCTCTTGAGCTTTCCGTCTCAATTCGGCCACTGAGCTGGATCGCGGATCCGGATGACTTCCTGACGACGGTGGGGACACGGAAGACGAGGATGAAGTCGACGTTGTAGTTATTGTTGCCGGCTTCATAGGACAACATGAACATAATCCCGGAAAAGCTAGAAAAGAAAAGAAAAAAACATTCTTGATAAATTTGATGATTGATGTGGGATGAAATTCGTTTTGTCAGACTATTAGGATTAAATCAAATTTAATGCAATTTTCCAATAACGTTCTACGCTAATGTAAATATAAATCCTGATTATAAGCTGACATTTACTTTGAAAACATCTGCTGCCCGTGAGCGAGAGTATGGGAGTGAATGAAAGTAGGGTGAGTTTATGATCCTCTCGGCACAAGTCTAGCTTGTAACTTAATACTTTTGGTGGAGGCAGGACACCTTTTCTTTTAAGCGTTGTGTAATCTCGCTAAAAGCTCTCGTATCTTCTGTTTCGTATGCAGTGAAGCATGTCTTATTGCCACTTTGGCGAATCATCTCATCAAATTTAAAATTATGGCATAAATAAAGAGCGAAATTCAATTAAAATTTTCGAATGAAAAATAAGGCAATCAATAAATTGTTGAGGCACATACTTTAATACTTTTATGAAAATTTGTCAAATTAGGTAATCGAAATGGATATCAAGTTTAGAACTGCTGGTGCAAACCTTATCTGATTGTACAGGTTTGAGTTTTGTCGGCAGCATATTTGCTATTAGATTTTATTTTTTGATTTTTCATTTCAAAATGGTTTTATGGTTTTACTTCTGACAAATATATATTCTGACTTCGGAAGTAAGTTGCTCCCTTCGTTCGTGTCAATTATTATACAAGGAAAATAAACACACAGTGTAGCATATTTACCTTTGAGGCCCGGGAAAAGCGGCTGTGAAAACTGTGAGCTTAAAGATGCAAGATGTGGAGGTAGAAATAGTGGTGGATTTGTCCGGGGCGAGCCGCTGTCCAAGACAGGACGAAATCCTCCATTGCTGAAATGAAAGAAAAGAACAATGGAAAAAACATTAGTTTATAACAAATAAAAAATTTTGTGGTCAGAGTAAAGTGTTCTTATAAAATCTAATGTGACTTATATTTATTTTCTAAATTTCCCAACTTGCCGCTAGATCTATGGACATCATCACAAAACTATATTCTGTAAAAAAAGAAAGTCAGAACAATTCCAATACCATTGTCTTTAGATTTTTTTGAAATGATTCTGAAATGGGCAGTTCCTTACTAAGCCGTTGAACAATCTCGTCACTTGCGAAAAAATTTTTGTATGCTCTTTTACTACACAATTCTAATACATTTCAAAAATAATTAACTGCAAAACTAAACAATTTGACAGTGTTTTCAAGAATTTCTAAGTGAGCGTTTAAGTAGTATTATATATATTATACATTAAAGTATAAAGAGTACTTTAATTCGATATTTGTTGTATCGATCTGATTAACTTGCTGACGCTCCTGCCGGTCGGTCAAGACTAGTAAAGACGTTCACGTGCACGTTCTTCAATGCTTCCCCCAGATAATTTCAATAAACATTCTAAACTGAAGAAATCAAACAACGCAATTGTAAATGTGTCAGCTCCGAAAAAAACCTAATGCAAAAAGATACCGATTTAAAGTATCTGGTATTGATTACACCATCTAGTATTAGAAACATATTGAAGTATTGGGTACACCAAGTACTTAGTGCAAGATATCTGCCTGCGTTTCTGCCTGACTTGTCTCATCGTTCGGGGTTTCACAACGTTCAAACTTACTTCTAAACATATTTCCACTGTTTTCGTCGATTGAGTCCAAATTGCAATTTCGAGTTTCACCTATTAGCCTTCCATCTTTCGTCAAATAAACGATGCCTTTCGAAGACGGATAAAATTTTAAGTTGGCAACACTTTCCAATGCTACGTATAGTGTGACAGCTAGTGGTGTGACATGTGTTTTATGATTAGTTTGGCTTGCAACTTTATCTTATATACGTTGACGCCCGAGGAACGTCTGTCACTTGTGCTGTTTTACTCCCGAAAAAAAACGCTTCAAGAAACTCACTGCATCAGTTATATGGCCAACATAATCGTACGTCAGAAAATGTTATTCATTTACGCACTACGTTTACTCTGACTGATAATACACATCCATTCTGACGTCGTACAGAGCGTTATGAAGAAGCCATAACAGCTGTAGAGCGTAGTATCGATGAAGGCCGAAGTAAGAACTAAATGGTTTGCGGACCTGCGAGGTCCAATTCATGAATTGAAGTGGTAAAATTCACAGGCACGCCCTAGATTATGTTGATGGACCCAGGAAGAAATTGCTGCTTATCCCTAATCTCGTTCGATGACTTTTTAAGCAATGAGACTCATTTCTGATTGAGCTACTGATTGCAACGTCGAAAACCAAAACTGTCGCATTTAAAATGAATAGCAGCCGCAGGCGGTTTTCCAAAAAGCGTTACATTTGGAGAGAGCCACTGTTTGGTCTGTTACAGCACCAATTATAGAAATAATTGGTGCATATGTCATCAAAAATGTTGCTGATAATAGTATTACAGTCAATGGTGATCGCTAAAGAGCCATGATCGATTCTGGTTCCGAAATGGATTCGTCGTAATACAGGGGACCTATGGTTCAACAGGATGGTAAAACACGTTATACCGCTCCTGAAACCATCGACTTACTGAACGAGGCATTGAATCAGTGAATAATTTCTTGTTTTGAATCTGTCAACTGGCAAGCAAGATCTTTTAACCTAACACCGTTGGACTATTTCTTGTGGAGATACGTCAAATCTCTTGTCTACGCTGCCAAGCCCGAGACGCTTGACTATTTGTCATATAACGTTCATCGCGTTATGGCCTAGATACAGCACCAATTATTAGTTATAGTAGTCGAAAATCGAGCCTCTCATTTTTAATTACTCTAATCTGAATCAAAACAATTTATTTGTATTTTGTTTCATTTCCAAATTGTATACCTCTAAAAGAATACTCTTTATTTACATGGTATCTCTTGAAAAAAGGGATATAGCAAGCGAACATAGATTTATAGTTGTGCTTTTACTCATAAAAAGCTTATTCTTATTAAGAAGAAAAAAAGTGAATCGAGTGACAAAGTATTTACTTAAACAAATAAAACGCTACTACTCTCTATTGGATTCCATTCGATCAGGTTATTTAGAAGTAGTAAAATTCTTATTACGCTTTGCATGTAGGATTCAGTATGATGAGTTAAGTTTAAGTGAATGCAGCGATCCGGCACCGTCATTCATTTTAATTAACCATCTATAGCTTAAATTTATCACCTGAAAATGATTCATATCCACAAAATTAAGTAATTTCGATTTTAGCATTGTGCGTTTGTTTCGTGTTCTTAGCCAATTGTTTTTTTAAGGTACGAGTAGTACTTTTAATTAGTTATAATGTGTAAACTTTATAACTAAACTCAAGGGAACGAGCATTTTTTATCGTTATAGAGTGTTACGTATTCCGATGAGTAGGCGACATAAAAACAAAAAAATAAATAAATAAATAAATAAAAAAAATCTCAGTAACAAAGTGTCAGAAAAAAAATTCTCAGTAGAAAAAAAATTCTTGGAACGCTACTGAGAAAAATTTTCATTCAATATGATTCACTTGTTTGTTGTGAACATATAACTATAAGAAGGATAGTAAAATGTTGAGTAGAGATAGAAATTGTGAATTAAGTATTCAGGATAATAATCGAGTATCAAGTTTTGAGGATAATAATCCAGTATCAAGTATTGAGGATAAGGACCCAGAAATCTAAAGTATTGAGGATAATAAAGAGAATCAAAAAGTATTAGCAGTTGTGTGAAGTGTTTAGCCCCTGAAGTCCTCGAGTCGCAAAATTTTTGAACTACAAAGCCTAAGAGAATATTTTGATTGCGATTGATACAAAAAAGATAGTAAGCAGGCAGCAGAGGTGGAGATACGTGTTGGACGTGCCGAAAGTCCCGAAATCAAGCAGTGGTGGTCAGAGGTAGTACAGCGAAATTTATTGAAGTCCCGAAACCGAGCTGAGGTGGAGATTTATGTTGGAGGAAGCAGAGGTGGGCAGAATCAGCGCAGTACAATTCATGTAAATTCAGTATTTTATATTTACATACTTTCCTTAGATTATTTCTATTTATTTATTTTGTCTAATGTGAAAGAGGCAGCTCTTGCTGTGTGTGTGTATGTGACATGGTGGGATCAGGGCTTCAATTATGTCCTAAAACCCCCACGCCCGTATGGTGAGCTAGTCGGTTAAAAGTAACTTCCTTCGGCCGCCATTATGCGGCCTTTGTATTTTCAAAAACACCTGTCTATTTAACCTTTTTTTCGCTACAAGTACGACCCATCAGTTGCGAAATTATATCATTATTAATTTTTTATTATTATTTTATTTCTGCAAATACATCACAACAGGTTACCGTTGTATGAAATGAAGAATGAAAGATAACCAAATTCACATATTTTTAATATGCGTTTGATAAAAAAGGTTATCAAATTATTCTATTATGAATTGTTAGTTAACTTTGCTTGACATTTTTCGCTTTACCAGTACTTGTTATGTATTGTCTTATATATATTCTATTAATCCCTTGATATGTGGTGGGACTGTCTTTATCAAACAATAAAAATTTTCTATTAACTCAGCGGTATCAAGTACTTGTTGCATAGAGTTGGTGGTGGTTCAAAGTCATCTACTTTATTATCTTCTTCATCTTCATTCAGTTTTTCCTTGCTTTTCGACACTAAATCAAGAATTTGTTCATCAGTAAGTGAATCAGTTGTGACCACGTCTCCGTTTATATTTTCGTATGTTTCTTGATCTCCATTGAAATTTTTTGGTATGTTGATGCTGAATTCTTCACAAATGAATCAACAATATTTTCTGTTTATTATATTTGAACAGCCGTTCATTTCTAGTTACATATGTCTGTTGTCTTTCTAGTTTTTAAATATAACAAAACTTTTATAGTGTTTACATGGAAATATTCCTGATCCTAATTTTATGACCTAAACAATTGGGTCAAACAAGGAATCCTTTCTTGTATTTATTTATTAAGTTCTGTACAAAGGTGTGGCATGCATGTGTTTATCATCTACACATTTTTTCTACAGGCATGTGTCCATTTATTTGAACAAGAAGGAAAAGGGTCTAGGACCCTATGGTTATAAATTAGGTGTTAAGTTAGGGTTAAGTTCTTAGTTGAGTAATGTCTCTCTGTGAAGTAAAGTGAAATTCCTCCTCATGCAGTTCTATTAAAATAAAGATATTAATTTAATCAAGTTAAGTGTGATATAATTTTTAAAATCGTAAATTACATATCCTTAACCTCCAACAGTTGATCTGTTTTATCCATTGATACAGTGTTATGTTGTCATCACAATCAAACTGATCCGTTTCTTTTCTATGAATTTTCCTTATAAGGTGACCCTTATGGCTTTAAGTCACACTCTGATCCATTACCTGCAGGATACTACTTGTATTAGCTTGGAAAATTGCTCAATTTAAGTTCCGAAAATTGGATATACGAGGGTAAGCAGAACAATTGTCTACTAGAAGCAAAAATTTCCAAGTTGACAGCTTTATAAGTGACAGGTAACTGTTTCATATTCTTGAAACACAGAAGGTTTTTCGATTGCTTATAAGTCAAAGCATTCTTTTTTCTATGCATATCATATTGCCGGCTACTAAAACAGTAAAACGCTCTTTACAGAGTTTTCCCTCTCACACATTTTTCACCTTTAAATTTTAAAGTTTAGTTGGGAGTCTTTTTGAACAAATAGTCCCATTTCATCAGCATTGAATTTGTCATTTGCAGAGTGCTACTTCTGTAATTTAGGCCATATTTAGTCATATTTATATCAACATCCCGCGCCTCTCCATTCATTTTACCGTAGGTAATTTTGTGACGGTCCTTAAAGATTCCGAGCCAACCTTCTGATGCTTTAAGTCAAGTATGCCAAATTATTTCGGCAATAACTTGACAATTGGAGGCAAGATAGGTACGTTATTCTGTCGCTAGTTGTTGATCCACGACAGCATTGCATCCTATTCTTCTCATTTTCTCTTCGTTAATTTATTTCGGAGACTTTTCCTCCCCCCGGAATTATTTCCTTTTTTTTTTTCAAATTGTGGTAACACTAGAATCTAGTTAGGTAACGCTACACTTAGTTCGAAACGTCTTCCAACGTCACTTTTCGTTTCTTCACTTTCAATCGCACCTATCACACAATCTTTTTCTACAGCATATAAAGTTTTTTATGTACTGGCCATAGTTGGTTTACGACTGACAATATGTAGGATAGGAACCTAGTGTATTTAGGTGAAGCCCATCATTTACAAGCTAACCAAACGTAATGATGCACGTATTCAAGGCAATTAACAATGACGAGAGCCATACGGCTGTTTACGACTTCAGAAGATAACATAAAAAGAACGATAATGGATATTTACTGTGTCTAAATTTGGACTCATTTGTTCGTTATAGAGAATGGCTTGTCAATGTGTGAGTTTTAAGATAAACTAACCAAATTGTACTCACTTCTACGTTATAAAGAATAACGTTTGTTGCGATTTACGTTGCATCGTTGATTTCTGCCTATCATTGATCGTGTGGTACTTTGATTTCTTGTGCATTAATCCCTTTCCACACCTATTCCTCACACCTGTCATTTCCCTCTCACCATTTTCCCCACAGAACTTCTCCAAATATCCACCTTACGATTTGGTACACGATCCAATGTATTACAATTTCGTATAATTCAAATGCATAGTATTCAATACACAATAATTCCGGCTACAATCAAAGGAAATGGCCTCTACAGACGCGCATGCATCGTATGATTGCGAGTGGCGACTGACACGCTTGTCAAGCAGCTCCGTTGCGCAGTGGATTGGCGGCGGCTTGTGGACCCCCAGACGCTGGGTTCGATTCCACAGTGGGTGATAGCCTTTTAACCTATTCGTCACGTCTTCTTCCTTAGGTTGATTGACATTATATTCAATCTGCTCTAAGGAAGTTGACCTTGACCGAAGGATGAAAGGGTATTGCTCACGAACAGGAGCAAATAGTTTTCGGGGAAGGAGCGTTGGTGGAGCGAAACGGATTGCATTGGAAACGCGGGAAAAACTGGGACGGAAGAAAAAACGGAAGGGAATTGAGTGCGAAACGTGGAGATCTTAAGACGTGGTATGAAAAGTTTTTGATTGTGATTAGCGGATGTCGATGATTGTAGCTTGTAAAAGGACCTTATTTTTTATGATGATTATTTTGAGAAGTAAATAAAAGTAAAGTTTAACGTTTGAATAAGTGGAAAAGCAGCAGATCGCGACGGCCTTCCGGTCGTGGCGGCAGTGTTTATAGATATACGAAAAATTAAGATATACTATTCGGGCAGGATATCACTGTAACAAGATGTGCAGACATATTCGAGATTGAAAGACGATAATTTAGTGAATTGAAATTGTTTATTCAAAAAAAAAAAAAATCAAATTTGAATTCAGATCTTACGACGCTGGACGGAATCTTGCTTGACTGCGATAAATATATCTATACATATATGTATAATGGAAACAAGGTTTTCCGATATTCTTCTCTGATATAACGATCGAGACAGGAGTTAAACAATTCAGCGAGCAGCGAGGGACAAGTATCGAAGCAATTAGATTTATTGAAAATTTATTTATTTATTTACTGAAAATTAACAAAACTAACAAAAAGTTAATTAGACTTATTAGTAGCTTATGCATTTAAACCGTACCCGATCGGGTTAGGTGTTGGTTTAGTCTTGGTCTAGTTTAATCTAGTTTTATTTATTGCTTTTAAATTTTTTTTCATCTTAACGGCTAAGCAGACTCCATTTCTTTCTTATATTTTACGATCATTTATTAATTTTTCTCATTTTTACGTTTTGTTTTTATTATTTTGAATAATTTATTTATTTCAATAATATGAATAACATCTAAAATAAACGTGTCTTTCATTTCTTGACGCATCCTTCCGTATTCTTCCCAATATGTAAATTTTATGTTTTTTTTGATTAAGGTGACCCAGCACGAGTAGTGAACTTTCCCGCAGAACTTCGACAGACTGAGCGCAGCCGGCCACAGAGTGCCACCTAGAAGACCCAAAGATTACTGCCACAAGAATGTCTGCTACCGCGACCACTGTGTTTCGCAACTCTTTATAAAGAGTTAACACTGTAGTTTTCTTTTATGCGAAGGTGCAGGTATAGTGAAATTCCGCAATAACTTAAAAATTGATATCACGTAGATACTAATTTCAAATTTCATCATGCAAACACATCCGCTTAATGATATCACGTTACGCAAGAATTTCACCATTTGAAAATCCTTTCCCACCTTTATCTCCTCCATTTTGAAGTTGCGAGTACCACAAATAGCTGCGGGATAAAGTCATCTACCAACGGCAAAAAACACACGTCTCAACTTGATTTTCTGATTATGATGGCTACGACTGAACATTTTAATTCAACTTATACGCTGCCATAATCAAGGACGAGCTGCTCAACATGCTTTTGTGAGCAGGTGGCATCCTTTCTCATATATACCAGCCAAATCATAATCCAAAGTGAATTTTTGGTATTGCCTAACACAACCACACGTACATG
The DNA here is from genome assembly GCA_954870665.1 of Stratiomys singularior. Classification (NCBI taxonomy): domain Eukaryota; kingdom Metazoa; phylum Arthropoda; class Insecta; order Diptera; family Stratiomyidae; genus Stratiomys; species Stratiomys singularior. Next base: position 36,110,941 of record OX940879.1, read on the forward strand.
CCGTTCCGCTTTGTACACTGTTCCATACGAAAACGCCAACACGACAACGAATTAGCTCCTCGTAAATTTTTAATGTAAATAACATAAATTTAAATTAAGTTTAATTAGGGGAAACTTAATTTTACTGTAAATATTGGACTTATCTTTTCATGAGATGTGTTTTCATAAGGTAGGAAATTTCTTAATTCCAGGTATTTGACTCACAAAATCACTAATGCGTGTTGAAGCTTTGCTGAAAAGGATTTTGCTGAAAAGGAAAATTCTGTGAAGCTTTCATTTCGACTTTATTTAATTATTTACATAAGGGTGGCAAAAGATACGGCACACGTAATGAATTACACACTAATCAGATTCTTATATTTACTCTCGGCATAGGTCAGGTAATCTGATTTGAAAATTCCCGGAAATTCGGATTAATAAAATTGCTTGAAGGATTCCTTGCCAAGGGTCTTACAAACGCATACCTAGAAGGATCAAGGTAAATTTGGGGTACATATGTATATATTCATGAGTGAATCAATTCTCGAAATTTGTTGCTTTTAAGTAAGCCGAATGTGATATGTTATTGAGTATGAGATCTTGAGATTCAATTGGAGCAGAATTCATTCGTGTCTAATGCCCAGCGGCAGACATTCTCATTGAAATGTCGCCACGATGGTTTGCACTTAACTGCACTATGGAAATGCATTCGCGAATGCGAAAATGATTAAGTGCCCTCGTAAGGGAAGAAGAAAAACGATCATAAATTCAATTATGGTCACTCATGTTACTTATACAAATTTATTGTCAGCACTTTATTATTATCTTTCCCTTCCAAGTCCGCTTGGTCATTATTCATACTTGTAATAAAATTATTGAATTATAGCCTCTTGTTCTCAAGTGGATGGTTCGTTGTGAACTGGGACACACACTCAAGGGGTATCCTTTATGATTTCTGGTTTAATTATGATATTAAAGAAAATGTTTTGAATACGACATCTGATGAACTCAGAATATATGTTTCCCATGAGCTTTGTAGCTTTGTAGTTTACAGATGGTCCATCCTGTCGTCCTACAGAAGCCAAGGAGTTCCCTCAGTTCTGTGGTCGCCAAGTATTCCAATTCTGTTACGCCAGTACAGCTGAGCCAAGTAAGGTGTTTGTTGGCCAGACTCGACTATCTATAATTTGTCTTTTATTTATTCTGAGGATGAGCTCTGTGGAATTCTCCAAAAATGAATCAACAATATTTTATATTTATTATATTTGAATAACTATTCATTTCTAGTTTCAAATGTCTGTTATCTTTCAAGTTTTAAAATATAACAAAACTTTTATAGTGTTTACATGGAAATATTCCTGATCCTAATTTTATGACCTAAACAATTGGGTCAAACAAGGAATCCTTTCTTGTATTAGTTTATTAAGATCTATACATAAGTATGGCATGTGTTTATCATCTGCGCATTTTTCTTAAGCCATGTGTCCATTTATTTAAACATTTAGGAGAAGGGTCTAGGACTCTATGGTTATTAAATTACGTTTAAGTTAGGGATAAGGTGTCAGTTGAGTAACGTCTCTTTGTGCAGTAAAACGATTCCTCTTAATGCAATTCTTTTAAAATAAAGAATATTAGTTATCAGATCAACTGTTTATAATTTTTACTTCGTAAATTACCTATCCTCAATCTCCAACAAGCTCTGTGCATGAAAATGTGATTATTTCGAAGACTTTATCAAAAATGTATTTTTATGATAAGTATTTATATGATATATACATTACAGAGAACAAAATCTTCGATGGGCTGCCAGTTATTGAAGCAATACAAAACAGGACAGCTCAAAGCTATTCCGCCTTTTTAGTTTGAGTACAGCTGGAAAGGTATCCTTTTGATAAGTTTTTTTGTAATTTCTCCAGGATAGTGTTAATTTGAAATAAAGTAAGCCTCGATTGACCCCCATTAGGACATCGGTAAGAAATTTGAAAATCTGTGTTCCGATTGCTTCTGTATCTTAAAAAATGATCCTGATTGCTTCACAAGCGTGTTCATTTAAATTCATAGACTCTCAAACCAAAACCTTTATCAGTAATACCATTATTACTGATTCCTTCAGTTGGCCATACTGTAGCTTTACTAATTTTCAAACAAAGTCTTTATTTAATGTTTGTCATTAAAATTCATTGAAACCTTCGATTGATCTAGAATTGAAGAGCATGTGAAACTGCATATAAGCTTTCAATTTACCGTCATTTCGGCAGTAAAGGACCACCAGTTAGGAAAATGTATTAATATGATTAAAAGTTAAGGACTATCGTATTTGGCGCTGCTAAAAATGGGACTGCATTTGACTGTTGCATTATTTATTCAAACTTAGTTATGGTTGTTAGCTGAAGTTCTCGATTTTTACGCACATAAAGGAAAACCTTCGTTTTGATGTCGATTTGTTTTGTTGTTGATGATAACAAACTAAACAAAAACTTCATCAATGTTTATTTTTTTCGATTTTTATCAAAAGAAGTAAGAACGTAAGGCAAATCCGGCTCACTGAATCAAGGTGTCGTTCTTATATATGTTACGGTAAAAGTATGAACTGCCGATTATACACAGTTTGTCGGAAAAGTTCCCGAACTTATTTTGTAGCGCTTGTACGAGTGGCGCCACCTCTTGAAGGACACCGGTACTATGTTGCTACATCCCTCTGGAGTGTCTGAGAATTTTTTTACCAGTATCCGTTCATTAATTGCCGAGATAGACGTGCTTCAGTGAACGTGTGTTTAGTACCCCGGTGCAAGTTCTACGATGGATGAGAAATTTGAACATTGTTCCGCAATTAAATTCTGCTATAAACTTAAAAAAACTTTCGCAGAAACGAAAAAAATGATCGATTCGGCTTACAGTAAAGGTTTAGTGTTGCGTACAACAGTTTGCACGTGGTTCAGTCTGTTCAAGAAGGGTAGATAGTCGTTAGAAGATGACAAGAGAAGCGGCCGGCCGTCAACAGCTCTTACCGACGAAAACAAGGCTCGCGTGCGCGCGCTACTGAAGCAGGATTGCCAAATGTCTCTCAGAATGTTGGCAGACGAACTGAACATGAGCAAGGATAGCGTCACGTTGATTTTGAAAGCAAAAATGAACCGCAAGAAAGTCTGCTCTCAATTTGTTCCGCACTTTCTCACAACAGAGCAGAAAAAAACTCGCATCCAATGTTGTCAAGATTTTATTGAGACTTGCGACACCGCTCCGGGCTTTCTAACCTCAATTTTGACTGGAGACGAAACTTGGTGCTTTCAATACGATCCTTCCACGAAGCGCCAGTCATCCGTTTGGCTCAGTCCGGGCCGTGCGAGGCCTTAAAAAGTGCACCAACAAAAATCACGGGTAAAGACGATGCTCTTCGCTTACTTCGACTCCAAAGGCCTGATACACAAAGAATTTGTGCCCCGAAACGCCATCGTGAATGCTGCGTATTACGTAGAGGTGTTATGATTAATTGCATCAGGCCCGAGTACAAAGTACCGGGATCGTTGAGTTTGCTGGATGACAATGCGCCTGCTCATTCTTCGAACATTGTGAAGCGTTATCGCGCCAAAAATCAGATCCCACGCATCAATCACGCTCCATGCTCGCCAGATCTGGCTCAAGCCGACTTTTTCCTATTTTCCAAGCTAAAAATGGCCTTGAAAGGGCGATTTTTTGAAGATGTACTGAGTATTCAAGCGGCTTGCACCGAGCGTCTCACAGCGATAACTTCAGAGGAGTACCAGAGAGCCTTCGAATAACTCATGGAGCGCTCAAATGAGTGTATATCTAGGGAAGGGGACTATGTTGAAAGTTAACTGGAATAAATTTCTTTAGATGTAATTTTCGATTTTTTACTTCAAAAGTTCGGGAACTTTTCCGACATACTGTGTATCTACATTCAGGTAATTATGTATAATCATCAATTAATTTGGTGAATATGAAAATTTTTAGAAAATTTTTCAAATTAACCTGTTTGTTTGCATAATTCCCAACTCAAAAGATTACAACATTAAATATTTTAAGTAAACAGGTTGTGAAATAAAAAGTTAAAAATTAGAAATATACCAGCAATGCCCACTCTGAAACATTACAGTATAAAGATGATAATATGATATGTAGTCGCCTCACTCTTGGCCGGAAGACCGGTGAGTCCCGAAATTCCAGCTGTGATCTGATCCGCCGAAGCCCCGATTTGCTCAAGGGAGCTTATTTTCGAGTCAAACATTAAGTCAACATATGCTATAATCTGCTTGGACTTAATAAACACGTGTCAAACCAGAATGGGAGTAACTAAAAAACAGCTAAGACTGATGAAATTGCAAATTTTTTCTTGAGAAAACCTCTCCATACTTATTTTGTTCTTCTGGTAGTCCTTTTTTACAAATCCATACATTTTTGCTACTTTCCTTAACAATAAAAATGTGCCAAATATTTGTTATTCTGAAAGGATTGAATTGATTGTAGTCGATACTCACCTGGTATCTCTTTTGTCTATTTTGGAAAGATTACCAAAAGAAGGAACATCCTTCAAGGTATCACATAGTTCACTAAAAGCAGGAACTATTCTGCAAAGACAATTTGGGTTTAAAAGAGCTTCCTTGAGAGTAGTAGTAAAAAAGTGGACAGTTTCATTGAGATCCGTACTGCCTTTGCGGCATCTGAAGGAGCTAGTTCTGAAATCGTTGATATCAATTCAGGCGTCACCAGGGGTCAATCCTTGGCCCCCTTCTCTTCAATTCATTAACATCCGATATATAGCTATCAGAGACGAACTTAAACCTGGGATCAAGGTGAATTTATACGCTGACGATCTATTAGTATGATCATCAGAACATTATATCCGCTTTGCAAAAACGAGACTCTAAAGGTACTTGGATTCGTAAACTTGCTACTACCAAAATTGGCACATGAGGATTAATGCTTAGAAAAGCGACTGTAGATTGGTAGCAGAAATAAAACCAAGCGTATCTGTGATACCAGAGTCAAGTTATATGGGCAGGTGGTTCACATCTCCTAGCAAACAACGTATCGGGGGGTGATTTTCGATACGGAAAACACCATCAATACTCACGCAGATTCTGCTTGGAAAAAACTATTTTTGCATACCATCTTCTTATGCCACTTTTCGGGAAGCAGCCAGTGAGCAGCAAGCAAATATAGGTTGTTGTTTATGAACCCTTTCTCTGGGTAATAATTCTTTATGTTGTGTTTATTTGGCACGCAGTGCCAATTACAAGCAGGACAATATAGCACTAGTGGAGTTAAAGAAACTCTGGGCTTGCATGGCATTCTACAAGAGGGAGGATGGACGACCCTATCCCAACGATTTCTCTCCTGTCGAGCGTGCAGCGAAAAGGATGCCCAAGCACGCATTATCCTATTATGTCATTTTTCGTGTTTTTATGCGGACGGCAAAGATTGTGTAAGGATTTTTGAAGTCGATTTTCGTAGTGAAAATATCGTGATGTGTTTTCATGCCGAGAGAGGTGGGAAGTCCTCGTCGTTTTTGATGTTTCCTCCATTTGCGTAGAATACCAGTGAATTATTCTAAATTTGTTCTTAAACTACAATAGGTAACTATGAAATTACCGCCATGATCAGCCACGTGATCGACAATCTAGCGATGAAAGATGCAAAAGAATAAGAAAAACCCATTGACTAACTTCAAAAAGAACCACACAAAAAATAAAAACCAAACAAAGAGATGTCACACTTTGAACAAATTTCAAAAAGTAACGATTATATAATAAGTATGCTAGGATAAAATTTTCCGCACAGCCATAAGGCAAACATGTAGGCTAAGTATTAGGATAAAAATAATTGTAAATAATCCACCGAATAAATTATTTTGAATTTTTAATCTTAGCTATGGTGGGAAACTATTTCATAACTTTAACTCAAGGTAGCGACGGAGGACCTCCCAATTTAAAAGGAATCAACCAAAATCAGTAGAATACATTGGTATTGGTAAAGACTTTCTGTATCAATTTTTAGTAATTTGCTATACAAAAGTCACGCTCTGCAAATGCTTGAGTAAACATTCAAAACAATTTTAAATCAACTTTTGCATTCTCTATCTCTTTCTGCCAGAAGTCGCTTGGGAGTATTCTCGCTGGTTTGTTATTACGCTGTGGGTAGATTATGTTTATGATGCGAACGTTGTTACGGAACGTTGTGTTGTTCGCAGAAATATTATATAGGTGTAAGAAGAACGTTGAACTGCTCGAAGGCTCTTGATGAACTTGCCGAACAGCGGAAAGAAAACTTTAACTTGAGAGAGAAAATCAAAGAATTGGAAAATAAAAAAGAAAAGAAACGGAACAAAAACAAAAAACGGAGGATTGCGAACTCCTCGTTTGTCTCTAATAATTCTGGTTCAAACAATTCAGCTTCCTCTTCCGGAGGAGAAGTAGAAGATGAAGAGATAGAAGAAGGAGAGGAAGAAGAAGTTGAGGAAGAGATGAAAGTAGACGAGGAGTTCCCACCCCTACCGGTCCCAAAACCCGCGGTAAAACTCCCACAGCCAATAAAGATTTCGAAAACCGAAAACCTTACCTCAGCCCACTCCATCCACTTCTAAATCTTCACCCAACACAACCGGAACAGGCGCCACCTCAAAAACTACTGAACAACGGACAGTACCAATCATCCTTCGAGAGACGGACAAATTGACTCAGCTGAACAGACTAATTAGACAGAATATCATCAGCAAAAAGGGTTTATCTAGGTATCCAGATAATCCCTGAGATGGCACATGACCACCGAAAAATTACAAAAATTCTGACTGAGAATAAGTGGAAATATCACACCTATTATCTCCCGGAGGAAAGAAACTTCAATATTGTAATCCGTGGCCTCCACGGCCTAGAACTGGATGATATAAAAATAGACCTAGAGTTCCAAGGCTTCCACCCCCTGAAAGTATTCTGGCTTAAAACTCAAACTGGCCCCTCTAAACTGCTTACGGTTCTCCTTCTAAAAGAGGAAACAGCCATATACTTGTATAACATTAAATCGGTATGCCAGCTCATCTGCAAAGTGGAGGCCATTAATCCACGAAACGGACAGCCAATGTGCCACAACTGTCAACAGTTTGGACACTCCACGGGCAATTGTCATGCTTAGGTTCGTTGTGTGAAATGCGACGGCTTACATCACTTCACACAGTGCAAGAAAAGCCAAAATACGTGAACTGCGGTGGAGAACCTCCCGCAAGCTATGGGGGTTGCTCGAAAAACCCAAAAAATGTCAAAAAGACGTTCGCACAGATCGCTGCACAAAACAAAAAGCCCACACAATCACCGACGATCAGTACCCCACATACACACAAAACCAACCAAACACAAAATCACACACAAACAATCACACCGCCAGACATGGGACAATTTTTTGAGAACATGCAATCTAAGTTTCAACTGATGATGAAAGACATGATGGCAAAAATGGTCAAGGGCATGTTTGCAGCACAACTCACCACACTTAAACACAAATGAACCAGTTGAATCACGTCTCTATACTCACGTGGAATGCTAATTCCTTGCTTCAACTAACTGGAGAGTTTAGACAATTTATTCTCGATAGTAAATTCGAAATTATTCTTATCCAGGAAACCTTCTTGAAGCCTGGAATGCGTCTTCATGGACAGGCAGGGGAGGAGGAACGGCCATTCTCGTGAGGAGAAGCGTGAGACATCAACTGATTCATATCCCACAGCTACACACAACAGAAGCAACAGCCATCAAAGTTCAGACGAACTCTTTTGAGTTTGTGGTTATTTCGGTGTACAACCCACCAAAAAATAGGCACTTCGAGCAAGACTTACACACTTTATTCGAAATAGAAGGGCCACTTCTGGTCATTGGAGACCTCAATGCTTACCATAGGCAATGGGGTCCTGTGAGAAGTAATCAAGCTGGGACTGAGCTTAACAGATTCATCACAAGCAACAACGCAAGCCTGCACCTCCCCAATGAGCCTACACATTTTGGTCGTATACGCGGAAATATCCTCGACTTTGGGATTTCCCGAGAAATCCAGGCTAATATACGAATAAACGTCCTCAACGAACTCTCTTCAGACCACCAGCCGGTAGACTTCTTAATAGAAGACGTCTATATAGATGAACCTATAAGAAGTAGGGAGAAAACTGACTGGCAAGCTTTCCATGGCCATCTGGCTAACGAAAGTTTCACCCAAGAAATAAAGACAGCCGATGATGTCGAGAAAACTATAGAGATAGAAACCAACATTATCCAGCAGGCAAAAGAGAACAACACAGTCACAGCTCCGATAAGGGAATACAATTCCTACGAACTCCCGCGCGACATCAAAATTAAAATAAGGAGGAGGAATCAACATCGGAGAAGAGCTAGGAGCACGGGTGATCCTATACTAAGAACGAAAGCTAACCAGTTTCGGAATGAGCAATGGGAGAGTTTCATGCAGAGCCTCGAGCCTGGCGAGAATGCCTTCTGGAGGATGTCCAAATACTTCCGGACACGGAACAAGGTAGTTAGGCCACCAATACACGGCCCAAACGGAATAAAATACGACAAACCCGATAAAACAGAAACCTTTGCAGATAAGCTGGAGCTCCAATTCCGCGAAAATACTTCCTAGGAAGAAGACCTTGACGAAGAGGACGCCATATTAATCCAAGTTAGAAAGCTTCTCAAAAACCCACCACATGCGGAAGAGGTGATACGGCCACGTGACACACAGGAAACAAAAGACTTGATACTAAAACTTGACAAACGGAAAGCACCAGGACCCGACGCAGTTACGAATATAATGCTGAAATGGCTCCCAGACAACTTTTTAAGCATCTTGACAGAGACAATCCACACTATTTTCCGTTTGCGTTGGTTTCTTACGGCCTGGAAATTGGCTATCATAACAGTCATACCCAAACCTGGGAAAAACCACGCCTTCCCCCAAAATTGGAGACCTATAAGCCTTCTCTCGTCAATCTCCAAAGTAGCCGAAAAGGCATTATTGACCAGACTGAATGAAGTGATAGCCGAAAAACGCATAATTCCGGACGAAAAATATGGATTCAGAGAAGCACATTCGACGGAACTCCAACTGATGAGGGTGACCCAGCCCATCAGAAACGGATTCAACCGCTGGAAGTCAACAGGTCTAGTAATGTTTGACATAGATAAAGCCTTTGACAAAGTCTGGCATGCAGGACTTATCTTCAAAATGCATGAATTCTCTATCCCGCTACCGTACATTCAACTCATACATACCTTTCTAAAAGGCAGATCTTTCAGAGTTAGGGTGGAAGTTCATCTTTCGAGCCTGCGAACGATCCAAGCTGGAGTTGCACAAGGATCACCCATTTCACCAATATTGTAAAATCTGTACACCGCAGACATCCCAACCCTTCCAAGTAATGTTCAAGTATACGAAACCTGCATATACTATACCTCAAGGCAAGCAAAATTCATCACTTCAAAACTGCAGTACTCAATTGAAATTATGCAAGCATACTTCCGCAAATGGAAAATCAAGACAAACAAAGAATTCCATGGTATGTTCGGAATACGGACATACACAAAGCCTTACGCATCGACACAGTCGAAAAGTACGTACGAGACAGAGCACTGAAACTATTTGACAGAATAAACGAGAATCAAAACAGAACCATGGAAATCCTCAAAATTCGAGACGAAGTAAACAGCAAATACCCAAGCCTCAGATCAATAAACAACTAGTAAGCTAAATAATAGAGTGGGTTTGTCAGGTTATGGTTAGTGTTTAACACTCACAGACAGGAATGGAGCAAGAGTGCTAAATCGCACTAGCTCCCCGCAACCTATACTCCAAGAACTTCTCGAATCAAGCGTTTTCACACGTTGAGGCTATTTCGTTTAGCAACCAAAATATGGGCGAGGCATCTGTTGCGAATCGATCTCCAGGAGGATTTCAACGAAGAATTAATTTAGAACCTGAATTAATTGACGTTTCTAAGTTCTTTTTTAAGGTGTTACTGGTTAGCAACCTTGTTTCTCTTGATAGATCGTAATTCGGGATTGCTTACGATGTTCAACATCGATGACAAATAATCTCTGCGGTAACTTTGCTAATATGCAAAATAGAAAATTGACACGAAAACCGAAATTATTGCGTGGAACGTTAAATTTGACAATTAATTAATAAAACAAGTTAAATGAATATTGATGTTTCCTCCTTTGTGATGAGGATTTTAACAAGTTTTGAATACTCAGCCTCGGTTTTGAGCCTGAATATTTCGAGAGGGTGGAAATCCTGGTTTCTAGTCCATTTAAATTTCCCTTTAGGAGGTGAGGACAAGTGTAAAATTGGCACGTTTTTCTTCATCTAAAGGTGATCGAGGGTTCCCCCAAGGATTATCTGGATACCAATGTGTACCCTTCTTGCCAAAACTGTCTGGATTTAATTTCTTGTATTTTGGAGCTATTGAAAGTAGCTCCATTGCTCCATACTACTGGAGTATTAATACTTATCCTAGTATTTTGGATTCTGAAAGATTTTTTTTGGGGTCGTTTTTTGGTGTGAAAGTATCGGTACGAGTCTTTGGGCCGGGAGAGGTACTCCATGTCGTCTTTTGATTCTTCCTCCACATGTGTGGAATGTCTGAGTGAATTGTTCAGAAAATACTATGAGCATACGTCTATATATGTTATTTTTTGTTTTCTTAAGTTTAATGATGGTACTTGTCTAAAAAAATTGTGACTTCTCGTTATGGTGGTTATGTATGTGTCCTCGGAAAATCTACAAGTGGGTCTCACTTCACCCGCGACTTTTATCTCGAAATCCGTGCAACCAAAAAATTGTACAGAAAATGTAATACTTTCCAATGTTCAACATCTAAATTCTATGATAATTCTATTCATATCGCAAATAAATAAGGGAGGTCCTTGATGTAATTCTCAGTATTTTTCTTCGAATCAGTTCTCTTTGCAACCAGCTCTTATTGCGCAAGTGGCGCAAAATTCAAATCTTGCATGAAACATGGACCCTTTCCAATCTTGAAAAATTCTCAAATATCATAAGGATATGCAGTATCAGCACAATTGTGCTGGTATTTACCATAGCCATCATAATTTAATTTACCATTCTAATTTCATATTTACAAATTATAATTCCAATTGCGTGTACGACAGTTGAATGAACGCATTTCGATCTCCCTAGAAGAAAACCTTAAGCGATTCTTTTCCTGCGTTGATTGAATGAAAAGGCGAATGAGGCTGGTAGTGGTCTCAACACACATAGATTGAATGAAGGCATCCATCCGATGATCGTACAATAAACACAATACACATTTCTTTAATTATGTTAGGAGCTCACAACAAATGAATTAGCTGGGGACACATTTGCTTCAATTTTATTCAATTCGTTTATGAATTTTAATTGAAATTAATCAAATCGTCGTCGTTGTTGTGTTTATGACTCAAGCTCTAAACTTGCGACCGCAAACGAATATTTCTAAATTAGTGTATCATCCTTTTAACCATGCACATGCATGGATTCCTACAATGTTACAATAGAACGTTTGATAAGTGCGGGTAATGCTTGGTTATAAATGCAGGGTAGATACCATATTATAAGTCACCATCTATAATTAGATCCGAACCAATAAGAATGTTGTGTGATCTTAAGTGGATTCATAGTTTGGTGTGTTGCGTAATACGAAATACTTTACTAAGCAAATTAGTATGATAGTAAGTAATTTTTATTTAGTTCAAAATTTTATGTTGTCGAGATTGATTCAATTTGGGATGGATTGTCCAATTTTATGTAGATTATAAAAAATAGGTCCCGAGCCAATCTGTCCTTGCCAGAATTAAGGTAAAAATTCTTACTTTAGTTTTCAAAAAGGACAAATCTGCTACTGGAAGAATTTGAAAAAAAACCTTGATGGAGATATCACCGTTTCAATTTATACCCTTTAAAGATTCTGCACTTGCCCTTTTATCATATGTTTTAACTAAGCCCAGCCTACCGATTATGTATACTTATTACAATCCTTAAAAAGTACGAGTGAAAGTTGAAGACGGAACTTGCTCCTATGTGTCGAAATTCATTGACTTCAACTTTATTCTTATTCATATTTCTAATGGCGTTTAGCATTTATTCGAATTCATTGACATTAATCTATTCCAACCGCTAGTATTTTTCAGACATAATGCAAATTCTTGCAAAATATCAGCTCCAACTGCCATTTCGAACAAACGTTTTAATATATCCCCACATTCCATTGACACCATAGATAAAAATTTTATTTTAAGATCAAAAGCAAAACACAAATTTGTCGTTTCCTTTCGATAGTTTTGTTCCCAATTGTCAATTGTTAGCCAATTCAAACAAAGGTGTCCACTGATTTGATACGAGGGCAATCTAATAAGTACTTAGCTCAGCGCTCGATGACGCCACTATCAAAAGAGAATATTCTATTCTACGGTTACCTACCGCGTAATAGGTTTTCGGAAATGGGTTCTGTCGATATTTCAGCCGAATCAGACTCGTAGTTTTGTTTCGGAGTTCACGGAGCTGGCATGTAAGCGGATTTTAGAAAAATAGTGAAAGAGCAATACTGGTCGGGGCGCTGAAGGTGCACGAGATAGTTGAGACAGTAGGCATCTAGAAATAGTACGTAAGCAATATCCTGCATGAAATTTTGGGCATGAGAAAGCTGTCGGCGCGATGGGTGCCGTGTTTGCTCACTCCGACAACAAATACTGTTCTGAGTCCACTTCAGAATAGTGTTTGACGCTATTTAGCCGTAATTCGAAGGAGTTTCTGCATCGTTTCGTGACTGTCTACGAAACACGGACCCACTGGTATACACCAGAGACCAAGGAATAGTAGAAACAGTGGACTTCGTAAGGCGAACGTGCTCCGAAGAAGGAAAAAACCGTGTTATCGACCGGAAAGATGATGGCCACTGTTTTCTGAGATTCACAAGACGTCATCTACGTCGACTTCCTGGAGAAACGCAAAACACTAACAGGGCTCTACTCTCCCGAATTACTGGGCTACTTTGACTCCGAAATCCAGAAAAAACGGCCTCGTTGCGGGAAGGAAAAAGTTCTTTGCTACCATGTCCACGCACTGGCTCACACTTCCGCCCTCGCCATGGCCAAATCGCTCAAATTTGGCCTCTAACTGCTACTCCATCCACGTTTTATTCCAAACCTGAAAAGTCAGTTGCCGGGCAGAAATATAAGTCCAATGATGAAGTTGTCTCCGCTACGGAGGCCTACTTTGCAGACCTCGAGAAAGAATACTAGAAAACTCCTTAAAGAAGTTAGAGCACCGCTGGGTCAAGTGTATCGCGCTAAAAAGAGACTAGTTTGAAAAATAAATTTCCACATTTCTAAAATTTTCGTTTATCTTTTGTAGGCGAAGTATTTATCGGACCATCTTCGTATGTATTTTGTGAACAGTTTCCCTTGTAAGAGACAGCTTTGTAGTTGAGTCAAAAATTTTATTTTGTAATTTTTAGTATGCAGGCCACTTTGGCTTGTTAGTCAACGTAGACACAGGGTAATTGTCAACAAGGACTGGTGAGCTTATTAAAAAAAAGGAAATACTTTTAAAAAATTTTGAATATTTGCGGAAACATAGCCTCTACAAGTTTTTGAGAAGCGTTTTGAGAAGAAGTTTGTGTTGCACTTTAGAAGATGCAAAAAAGGTTCTGCTTAACGTACAGCCTTCAAATATGGCTCGTAGAAAAGGGTAAAGTATAGGAAATCTGAAAAGTTTGAGACATCCTGATTAAAAAAGATCATTTCAGTGTCCTTTATCGTTCAATATTTTAAAATGGGTGTTTAAGAAACCCGTAGTTGCAATTTTGTTACCCATTCAACCATCTGTAAAGGCTCAGCAATAATTATTTCGACAGACAGTCGCCGGGAAAATTCGTAACCCAAAATTTCCCATCATAATGATATAAAATAAGCAAATCTTTTACAACACCACGTGCAGTTTACCGATTCATTAGACCTTTGTTTTTATTGCACTTAGGTACTTGGGACGCTGCGACGTATGTACGCATATGCGTTAGAGTATCAACATCAGTTAAAGAATTACTGGTGGTGATACGCGTTCAGACAACACGCGAGTATAATCGGGTTAGAGAAGCCTTTACGGATGGTTTGCAACTTAAATTTATTGATGAAAATTAGAGTCTAATGAACATTGTATTGTTGAGCATTGTTATTAATAAAGTGAAATTAATTAATTAAAAATATCCGGAGAACTTTAATACAGCGAAGCTAGGAATTTTACTAACGATCGCAAACAATGGGTCACATAGATTTTCTAGATTTTTTTTGTAATATTGTAAACATTTATGTTAGCTAGAAATGTGGAAAATATCAAACCGGTACTTAAATGTAAATGTCAAACTTTTTAAAGTTGTCGATGACTTTAATCGCTGAAGAAACTTTATAGAGTGTTAGTACCAAAAAATGATACTGGCATAGGGTAAAAGTGACAATTGTACGAAACAACTTTTGAAGGCTGTATGTGAAGTGGAGTTGAGTTTTTGTTATTTATTTATTTAATAACTTCTTCATTGTTTCTAAAAATTTACAGGACTAAGCTAATACTTAAAGTGAGAGTTCTGAATTTGGTATTCATTGCATCTACAGTATTTTTTCTGTTTGTACCACAAATATTTCTTATTCATATGATATATTTATAATAGTAGAGGAAAATTTAACAAAAACCTCTTTTAAACTTAACTCTAACTCAAACTTAAACTACTACTACCTATGTTAAAACCTATTTACATACTATTTTGGATCTTAGCAATAACTATGAATACTCGGTTGAGGACGCATGATCTCTAAGGTTAATCTATTAATTTAATTCCTGAGTCTTAAATCCTGAGAAATCCTGAAGCGTATTCTACCTTAGCTAGTAGATTATCTCTGCATGAGAGCGCGAGTTTATTGATAGGGCTGATATTAGCAAGCTCATGTAATTTGCGTGATAATCGTGTTAATCGGTCGATTAGGCAGCAAGGAACGTTTACATTTTTTAAGTGAAAAATGTTGCCTTAGTTTTGTCAATATTGATGCTTATTTTCCACCTGTAGAAGAACTGATATACTTTTTCAAGCATTTTCTCTAAGTTAGCTGTTATGGCACCTGGGTGAGTTTCTGAAGTATAGAAAAAGGTATCTTCAGCAAAGGCAGCTATTTGACATTTTTCGCTTGTAGGGAGATCAGAGGTGTAAATATTGAAAAGGGGAGGGCTCAGACATGAGCATTGGGGAACACCAGCAGGGATGCTTTTTACAGTAGAGGTGCTATCGCGGACCTTTACCTTAAATGATCTATTTTTGAGGTAGGAAGCTATCAAATTACGTATGTATGCTGGAGTTTTGTACTCTTGGAGCTTATAAAGTAAACCTTCGCGCCAGACTCTATCGAAAGCTTTCTCAATATCGATGGTGACCATTCCAACTAATTGCTTCCCTATTAGAGCTGTCCTTATTTCCTTTGAGACGCGATGAAGCTGGTGGTTCGTTGAATGGCCGTGTCTGAAACTGAACTGAAAGTCAGGAAGTATGTTGGCAGAATTAGCTTTTCGAATAGTTTACCAAAGGCTGGCAAAAGGCTTATTGGCCTGTAGCTTTCTGGCACATGTGGATCCTTCCCAGGCTTTAGCAGTGGTACTACAACAGCTTGTTTCCAGGCGAGTGGAAAATAAGATAGTTTGAGGCAAGCATTAAATAAGAGGCAAGTGAGCACAATCCCTTTCTTTGACATATTTTTCATTACATAATCAGGAATTCCATCGATCTCAGGAGCTGTTCGATTCTTAAGTTTTTTAAGTTGCCTAACTATTTCTGTGGTCTTGATGTAGGCGGGGGGGAGGGGGAGTGTTGCAAGTTGTATGTGTTAGATATACTTTGCACTGAGTTATCTATCATCGTTTCTATGATATCATTGCGCCTTTTGTTTGAGATTTTGTGGTAATTATGAAATTTATCAGCCAGAATTTCTGCTTTTTCTACACAAGAGTAAGTCTGCTGGCCTCTTGCGTCTTTAAGTGGGTAGGGCAGGTTGTGGGATTGTGGTTGTGGGCCGGATCCCTAGATCTTTGCCACTGTCTTCTAAGGTTATTTCGGGTACGAATAAGCTTCAGAGCTTCCTGATCTAATTCGAAGCTTGTATATTTGGCATTAGATTTGGGTTCACTGCATTCTATACCCCTCCAAATAGTTTGCTTAAATTCGGAGATTTTTTCATCTACCGCATGCGTTGTGTTCAAAGAATTAAACGTATTTTGCGAAATCGATATACTGTCATTAATATGTCTTCGAAATTTCCTCCAGTCAGCTGTTGAGTTTTTGAATGCAGCACAAACTGATGCTTTTCGAAAATTTCAAAAGATCGCATTGTAGTGACTACCGACCTGAAGATGGTGTCACCATCTTTTCCCGCAGGCGAAAGTTCAGCGGACAGGTCGAAAGTCAGCTGACCTACGACATGGCGACCACTTCAGGTCGGAAGATAGTTTTTTCGATTTCCGGAACGGGGGAGTTGGGAGAGGACCGCGAGAAGAGACACACGCGGGTGGAAAAGAAAAAAAAAAGTGATCTCTGGAAAATCACTCGACGTAATTTTATTTCCAAACGTGAACGTATCTGGACAATTTGGTGTGTCTTTCGCGCGCGATTACCTGTTGGAAAGTAGAAAAGCGGTTTCAAATCGATTTATGGGTCGGTCGTAAAATGTACGGTAGATATACGAAATCGTCGCGGTGGATGGTAGAACGTGAACCGTCAGACGAAGACGGCAACAGCATCACCACCTAAAACTCTGATTTCAATGCAACCGCAATTCTCGTTTTCTTCGAAAAAAAAAATCCGAATAGCATTGAATTGAGTGAAAAAAAAACAAAAGCTACTGTGTGATTCTGCAAGTGTGCATTTATAACAGTGAAATAAAGGTGTTCATCTATATTATGTAGCGGGTGAAGTATACGCAGAGTGTTTATCAGACTCTGCTATCTTTGTGCAGTCTCGTAATTGTAATTATCATCACGGCTTCCACCCATCGACAGTGTGTAAAATTCCACCAGTCTGTTAATCATGGATTTGAAGCTGTTTTTGAGCTGACACGTATGCGCACAATACGTATGAGCTTTGTCAAAGGTTGGGGTGCTGAATACCATCGTCAAGATGTAAACTCGACACCATGCTGGATCGAAATTCATTTGCACGGACCACTTCAATGGCTTGACAAGGTGATCACGCAAATGGGCTCTCCCCATAATGCTATTAGTTCGGTATCCTAAAAATTTAATAATTCTCGTTCATAGATTTTTTTTCTTTTTTGTTCTAAGCATAAGCGTAATAAAATATTAAAAGAAATTTTATTTTAGATCAACTGCATGCCATATAAAACTATATTGAAAAATAATGAAGAAAAAAACACATTTAGAAAAATTTTGATCTCATTTTACAAATGAAAAAAAAAAAATAAAATTATGACGATCATTCATTTTAACATCATCAGAATAAGCACTTTCGTAAAAGAGAGAAAAAAAATATTGGAAAAAGTAGAGTTAAGCAGTTGAAAATATGATGGTAAAATATTTTAAATTTAAAATGGATCGCTTCCTCTTTGATTTGAACTCATTGGAGATTTCGACACATCAATGAGAATCAATTTAAGAAATTGTAAAAAAAAAAACCTCGTACAAAATTAAGCCTTTTTGAATACTTATATTGATAGTGGAAAAGAAATATTCATTTGTGTAAGAATAATGTGCAATTCAAAAGTTTGTTATAAACCCAATGAATGATTAAGAATAATTTTTTTGAAGTAGGTTAAGCAAGTATGTGTACACATATAATAGTATTTCGATGTTTCTGCTTCACTATCGTGCTTTCTTTTAATTTGATTTAATCAACAGTGGACTTAATATAGCGCGATTCTGGTACGTTTGTCTGACTTGTATGAATTGACCTATAAAGCGTTAAAATTTTACATAAATTTTTAAGAACCAGAATTAAAATGAAGTGCTAAAAGAAAAACCACATTCTTTCCTTCCAACAACCTTTTCTTTCAGGTGGAAATGGCGCGAAGGTAAGTGCAGGATGATGTAGGGTCAACAATGTGTTTCGTCGCTCGGGTTCCGCGGTGCTGTAGTTTTGTTCCGGTCATAATTTGTAGTCGTGTCGCGGACTACTAGTTCGGTTTTTCGGGTTCGCGTGTTTTACGGTCGCAAAATTAAAGTAGTTTGTTTTTAGGCACCGCGGTATATCGATTCGCGAATGCGCGTTAGTCGGGGAGTTTGATTCTTTGATTGTATCTTGATGGTAAAAATTAGAGTAAAGTAACGTAATTTGTTTAGAAACGTCGCATAGTAAATCGGGCTTTTCGGTGGCTGGTTCAAATGGAACCAAGAGCGGAAGTTCACTTGGGTCCGACCCACGTCCGCAATCCTCGCCGCACTGAGCTAGCTAGCCAGCAGCCACCACGCGAGGGAACTTCCGAGTGGCCGAGTTGTTGACCCACGGGGTACGACTCGTTGCCACGTCTCCAGGACTGCACGTCCAATTGTCGGTGCGAGGCCGACTTTCATCCCGAGTCGTCGCCGTGACGGCTGGGAATCTAAATCCATTACAGCATTGTCGCAAATATTTCTTATTTTTCAAAAATAACTTGATGCCGATTCCTCGACTATTATATTGATATTATTCACAGTCGACATTTTAATGATTTCTGGCGATAGCGATCCAAGGTTGTTGGTCAATGTTCCGTGGGACAATTCCACAAGAGAAGTTTCTTTGAAAACGAAAAGAATCCTCAAAATGGCGTCGACGGCGTCCCATAAGTTAGTATTTGACTACACTTGTTAAGGCTTGTTTGGACATTACTAGTATTTTATTCGAGTCCTGTATTATTTAGGAACTAAACGTATCTGAACGCCAATAATTCAGTCGAGTAGATAAGTAAGTAAGTTAGCCAATTTGATCCATTTTGCTCTAGTTTTTCGAGCAAGTAGTACTATCCACTGCTCACTTGAACTTTCAAATTAGTCGAGGATATTTGCGGCGAAAATATTGTGTCACATGAAGTCACTTGGTTATTTCGAAATACATACAACGAGTGTTTATGAAATATTAATTCCCCATACTACAAAAATAAACAAACGAAGCAATCTGCTTGCTTGGACTATAGATAACCATTTGCCATCTATTATATAAACTTTCTATCCAGAATTGATAAAAATCAATTGGTTTTTAAATCAAATATCTCGGGATGGCATTTTGTACACCATCTGAATTTTCACATTTTTTGTCACTAACAATATTTTTTTGGGCATAGGAATAAAAGGATGCACTAAGGGTCCACATCGAAAGCGTATTGTGAATGAGGCAGTACCTCCCTTCCCAATTACTTAGGCTTTTCTAGTGTACACCTTACACACCGGATTGCATTTTTATTTTTCAAATTTATGCCCTTACCGTAGACAATCGGCGGATACTTTTCGATTGAAGACTGGTTAGATCCAATTGCTCACAGTAAAGGTTGACATCAAATGATCAAAAAACGCCACTGTGTTGTCTTGACTAAATAAAACGTTGAAAGTGATAAATCGGTTGGCTTTGTTCTATTTGGACAGATTTTAAAGTACTAAATACCAGCTCTGCTTATTTTTGTAATCTACTGTGAATGTTTCCGGATCGTCAACCACTGTTGATTGAGGGTGTTTGACAGTTCCGCAATTGTTTGACTTAGTTTAACTTCCACTCCTGCCTTGAGCGTGTCATTCCCTTTCCAATTGAAAGGAGTCAGACAGATCAACAATTACCGGCTCTGAAGTTGGAAAACCAACTTTGTCATTTACTAACGTCAAATTCACTTGGATAAACACTGCAAATGCTTTTGGTTGCATTAGTTACCTTGCAAAACGAATAGCATACAATGCCGCATATGCTTTTCTGAAACTTGTTTGGCTATTACACGCCAAATTGCAAACAATGTCTTATATTGAATTATTTAGGATTTAGGAGTGCACAAGTCAAAATAACCTTAAATTGCCTTAAGCGTGCTTGTAGGGTACACAATGAGCTGACAAATGGCAATCAAGTAACGACATGCGCAAGAATGGCACTACTACTACTACTACTACTACTACTTCTACTACGACTACTATTACTACTACTACTACTACTACTACTCCTGCTACTTTCTATCAAATTGAATGGTATATCAAAATAGTAACGTAATTTGATTGGAGAGTCGAAAAAGGACATAAGTTGTTGTACTGAATGGCTACTAGTCAGGCAAGGGAAGTTCGGTATATCGACCAAAAAATGCTGTCAAAATGTACTATAGATGCGAGGATGATGTCCAAAAATAAAGGGTTTTCCAATAAGAGGTTTCATTTTAATATTTAAAAAAAAACGAGTATTTTTTAAAAGAAATCAATGGATGTTTATTTTTTTGTAAAGAGGAAGGTATGCCATTAACAATGGAAAACGATATCATTCAAATGGCCTCCACGGCTGCGCTTGCAGCACCATATCCTTTTCATGAAATTTTCCATGACTAATTCGCACATTTGCGGCTGTATGTCCTCGATAACTTCACGAATTCCATCGTTAAGGCCTTGAATCGATTGTGGAGCATTGGCATAGACCTTATCTTTCACGTGGCCCCCAAGAAAAAAGTCTAAAGGTGTTAAATCACAAGATCTTAGTGGCCAATTGTGATCACCTTTTCGAGAAATAACACGGTCAGGAAAATTGCGATGGTTTCGTTGCTTATATGGCACGTAGCGCCGTCTTGTTGAAAATAAACGTCGTCCACATCAATATCTTCCAATTTCGGCCATAAAAAATCATTAATCATAGCTCGGTAGCGCAATCCATTCACCGTAACAGTTGCGCCAGCCTCATTTTCGAATAAGTAAGGTCCAATCACACCGCCAGCCCAAAGACCGCACCAAACAGTGACACGTTGAGGATGGAGAGGCTTTTCAACAATAATTATTGGATTTTCCGAGCCCCAAATTCGACAATTCTGCTTATTAACGTAGCCTCCGAGGTGAAAATGGGCCTCATCACTGAAGATGATTTTTCGATGAAAATCTGGATCATTTTGATGCATTTCAAGGACCCAATCAGCGAAGATACGCCGTTGCTGGTGATCGACCGGCTTGAGTTCTTGTGTTAACTGAACTTTAAAAGCCTTAAGACATAAGTCTTTATGCAAAATACGGTGTAATGTCGTTTGTGGAATGCCTAATTCCAAAGATCGACGAGGAATCGACAAACCTGGGTTTTCGTCGACACTATGGGCTACAGCAGCAATATTCTCAGTTGTTCTTGAGCGACGCACACGGCTTCGATTCTTCACATCACTAACTTGTCCCAAGAGCTCAAATTTTTCCACCAGTTTCACTATTGCCGGCCGAGAAGGTGCTTCACGACGACCCAAAAGTGCTTTAGTTTTGCGAACTGTGACTGCAAAATTTTCACCATTTTTTTAGTGAATTTTTACAATTTCAATGCGTTGTTGAAGCGTGTATCATTCCAATTTTAGTAATGGCGTAGTTTTTACTTGTCAAATGTCAAAAGATGACAGCTTCAAAAGTGACAACTGCCCGAATAGCGGGCTATTCAAAATGAAACCTCTTATTGGAAAACCCTGTATTTTTTATATCGATTTGTTAAGCGATTTTTTTTTGCTATATGACAAAAAAGAAATAATTTGCAAGGAGTTCCTGTTAAACGGTTAAAGGTTTGCCGCATACTCGCTATACGAGGGGGTGACATGATGAAGACTACACCTATTACCTTTTGCATAGTACGCCACCGTGTACAGCTTCTCAATGTGTTTTTCTCAATGTCAATCACATTTTAGACATCAAATAGTCTTCGTTTTCACCTGATTTAAGACATTGCGGCTATCTCATAATCATACAAAGCTAGTTCCCAATAAAAGAACCGCACTGAGTCAATATTGAGGCAAAACCTAATGTAAAGTTTGTTGTTTAAAAGGAAAATATCTTTATTTTGGCAACACTTTTTAATGCTACGTATGGTATAACAGGTGCACTGCATTTTAAGGTTAGTTTAGTTTGCCATTTTATCATGAATAGGTTGACGTCTTAGGAACGTCTACCTATTGCGTAGATTTATTTCGAAAAAGCTGTTCTGTTCGAGAAACTTACCGCACACTCTGTCAATTTTATGGCCGACATATTCTTCCGTAATTTTAATTTATTCGATTAACCATCGTATTCACACCACGTTTACTCTCACTGATAGTACGCATTGATCCAGATGTCGTACAGTGCGTAATGTATAAACCATAGAGCGTAATATCTACTAGTGACATAAGTGGGTCTCTTCGACATCGTTCTCAACATTTAAATCTGTGTCCATTCACACTATGGAAGATTTAGGGAAGGATATTGATTTGCTATATGGGTACCAGCTCGTACTGAATTTGAAGCCAAACGACCACCGGGCACGACGTAAATTCGGTTTATGGACCCCAGGACAAATTTGTGCAGATCTCGAATGTCGTAAGACAATTTTCATTACCCATGAACTTCATTTCCAGTTAAATGGCTACGTTTATAAATTAAACTGCCTCATTTGCAGTGATGAGCAACCACATGCGGTTGTCCAAAAACCGTTACGTCCGGAAAAAGTGACTGTTTGGTGTGCTTTATGAACCGTGGGTATCATTGGTCTATATGTCTTCAAAAATACTGATGGAAATAACGCTGCAGTCAATGGTGACCGTTATAGAGCCATGATCAATGACTTTCTCGTTGATGACAATGATAGGGAACCTTTAGTTCAAACCGAATGGCAAACCGTTCGTGCGACCATTGACTTATTGAAATAACCATTTAATGATAACTTTTTATCTTAGTATATAATTTCGTGTTTTGGACCTGTGAACTTGCCTGCAAGACCTTGTAATTCATCGATACTGGACAATTTCTTGTCGGGATACGACAAATCCCTCGATTACGTCAAGAACCCCGGATGCATTATTATTTGGAAGACAAAATTCGGAGCGTCATTGGCATGATATGACCCCAAGATCATTTGAATTTTTTCCGCGTCAGTCGTGGCACTCACATGCTCGAAATCATATTCAAATGAAACAACAGACATATCTAGGAAGAAGCACAACAGTAAGACTAAGTAAAAATTTTCACAGCAAAGAAAGGCAAGTAGTCGAGAAACGTGAAAGGATATTTAAGGAATCAAAGTCAGTAGCTAAACACTCAAATTAACGGCCTTGAGGAAAGAGAAAACTTTGTCGAAGAGACTGTATCAAATTTATGGGATAAGCAAAGTAGAAGGGATATAGGACGAAATTTATAAGATAATAGAGTACTTGAAAATAATGTAGATCATCATAACCATCGCCGTAGCGTGAATAGCAACTATATATCGTAGCCAACTTCTTGAAATGTTGACTTGAATATCCTTTGATACGCGGATTCAAACATTTACGAGAATTAATTTAGTCAAAGACGCCGCTAAAACGAATGTGTCATGAGCAAGAGCAAATAAATTTTTGAATTCTCGACGCTAGATAGTGAAGTTGCACCTGAACTCTTAGGCTACTATG
This sequence comes from Stratiomys singularior, assembly GCA_954870665.1. Classification (NCBI taxonomy): domain Eukaryota; kingdom Metazoa; phylum Arthropoda; class Insecta; order Diptera; family Stratiomyidae; genus Stratiomys; species Stratiomys singularior. The sequence goes on from OX940879.1 coordinate 36,134,559, forward strand.
GGTACGCTCGACGTGTGAGGAAGGAATAACCATCTGAAGCAGATATACAGGTTCAAATTACGAAATCACATGCAGGAGACTAACAAATCTCCACTGCTCCTAGCCCAGGATAACGAGAGACTGATACTATTGGCCTACCCGTAATGCCAAAGGGATGCGGCAATGGAGGTGTTCATCAGCGGATTCAATAACAAAGAACTACAACGAGTTGTTTAATTATTTGAATCAATCGGTTAACGATGAATTCGGCAATGGCTGATACAGGGACGTGTATACAAATTAACTTAAAATGAATAATAATATGAAATATGCAATATATTAGTCTCAACCAGCTAATAACTGACTTTGAACTTGGTGGGCTATTACACGTTCCTTGTCATAAGCCTAGAGTAATCATTTCCCTGTATTTCGAATATCTAATAAGGACATTTATTCAGCAATCGCTATTAAATAAAATTCAATTTTCTTTTTTCTTCTTTTAACTGATTTATTATTCATTCAACGTGTACCATTTTACGTTTGATTCCTTTGCGACGTTTTAAATTCATACAAAAAATTAAATAATTCAAACACTTGCTAGCCCCTTTATTGTCGTATACTCTCTACACGGTACACATCGACACCAGCAATCCAATAGCCTGCCAGTCAAGAGGCGAATCCTTAAACCTACCTTCCTATATCTTTCCTTTTCTCTAAAATATAAGAACATCAGCATAACCTTTTTTCCAGAATATCATGGATATCTTTTTATTGAATTCAAGCATTATTATTGGTTAAAAAGGGGACTGAAGCTCATCTGAATATTGTGGGTAATTGTAGTGAAAAGCCTTTCTTCTATCTATCGCTGGCTTTTTTCATGTCCTCAGCACTTGGGTATGAATTTTTTAAAGGGGTTGAAATTTAAAATATGCCGAGGGTAGACAGAATGTATGCGTACGCGGACGGGTGAATGGAGTATGATGAATATTTTTGTTAGATCTTTATCAGCTAGGAATATTATCATCTAATGTCCTTATCACATTAAGCTACTGTTCCGCCGGCCAAAGATCGTTAGGTCGTTGTTGTCTTAGACACCCCCCCTCTCCTTCATACATTGAGAAAAATACATCGTACTGTAAGCGAGGGAAAAGGATATGGCTGCGCAACGACAATATCACAAACAGAAAGGATATAATGTACATTTAAGATCAAAAGAAATTATGTTTATTGCATAATAATTGCCGCTAGGGACGTGTATTTTATCTTGTTTTCCTCCATTGTGAGTGACAGGCAATGCGATAAAATTTATTCAAGAAAACTTTGTTATTTATAATCTATGAAGCCTTTATTCGCGCGTATTAAATTGCAAATCAATTTGTCACATTAGCGATATCATTTGGTGTCTTTGGCCATCTTCATAACAGCGTTTTATCTGAATTCAACAAATTATAGTAATGCGTTATTCTTAAATGATTTTAATTAAATTTCGCAACATATTACCGTCAAAATTGATTAAACTGTGGGCACGGCACGACAAAATCGATAAAAACTTAAATAATTTTTTTGTTTTTGTTTATTTATATTGAAAAATATTTTATTTACTTTATAAAACAAATTTATTTATTGGAAAATTTAACGAGTCAGCAGATAAGAAACGAAACAATAAACATTTTTTCGAAAGTCGAAAATTGTTACTTGTTGATGTTATACAGGGTCAACCGAAATGTTAGTTCAGTTAGATCGGTAGCTGCTTCGCTTAGCGATGTCGGTGGACGGCAGTGTGTTACGCATCGAAAGGGCGGCTAATGAGACTTTAGTTCAATGACGTTGTTCATCGGAGCACAACAATCGAAACAACGAATCTTCGACTCTAACGCAACGAAAATATTGCGTTCATTTCAACATACGGCTTAAAAATAAAGCTCCATCGATTCAACTGATTAAAAAATGGGTGCAAAAGTTCGAGGAGACGGGTTCAACGATAAATTTACTACGATACAGCTGACCTACAAAATCAAGGTATCCCAAAGTCATAGAACGTGTAAGAGTGTCTGTTCGCGAACAACCTGGACTCTCTACTCCAAAGCAAGCTAGTGTCTTAAATTTGTCCAGAATATCTTCAAGTCGCATTCTTCACATTTACATCTGTACGAAATTCAAAATGTCTCGGAATGGAATCCTTAAAATCACGCTCACAGGTTGCAATTTGCTAGTGAAACGAAAAAGAATTTCACCAGCTTCACCAAAACTATTTTCTCAGAAGAAGCGGACTTCCATCTAAATGGGTACGCAAACAGGAAAAATTTCAGGAACTACAGCGACATCAATCAACAGTTGAGGAATCAAAAACCCCTACATACACGCTAGATTACTGTATGAGCAGCTTTGTCAGTAAGAAGAATTATTGACCATACATTTATGAAGACCAGAGAGGAAATCCTATTATGGTGAATACAGAGCGGTATATTGCAATGCTCTACAGAACTTTTTTGCTCCAGCGTTACAGAACTTCAATGGTTTTAAACAACGTATGTGGTTTCAACAAGATGAAGGGACGTGTCACACCTCTGACGACGGTGACATTAGCCGGCAAGCTCATGGCCCAGACTTATTCCCAATGGACTATCTCCTTTGGGGATACCTTAAAAGTAAAGTTTATAACAACAGCCCAGGGTCTCTTCAAAAATTGAAATCATATATCCGAAAAGAAATTCTAAACATTTTACAAAACTCTTGTAGGAAGTAATTGAAAATTTCCGCTGCAAGTTCCAGAAGTGTCAAAATTATCAAGGAATTACATCCGGATGACATTATTTTCAAGAAAAAAATTCCCATTTTGTGTACTTTTATAATTTATAAACAGTATTTATCTCATGTGACAAATTACACTGGTCTGCAACGAAAAACTCCTTTAAACAAAAATATGATCCTTTAATAAAATCCTTTAAACAAAAATATGATCAGTATGAAGTATTCAATATCCTAAATCTAGATCTGTTTTTATTTTTTTGCTATCACGTATATATTCTTTAAAAAAAAATTTTTAATAGCTTAAAATTCTACATTTTTTACTGTTGTTCGTGCGTTAGCGCAACTTGATTTAGTTGAGATAGTAGTTATGGTTACCGACTGAGTCATTTTTATACGAATACATGCGCCTGCGCAGTTGTCGCTGTGACTTCGTGGCGCTCAGTACGTTATTAAAGTTTTATAGTGATTGTTTTGGATTTACACGGAATATTTTGGTAAGGTTCGAACAATTTTGATACGTGTGGTGAAAATTACATAAGAATCTCAGTTACAGTGCAAAATAAAGTCACACGATAGGAATATTGCTTTGATTTTATAGCAATTTTTATTATATTGCAGGCACATAATGCCAAGGAATTGCAAAAATTCTCCAGATGTGTTTTGCTACATTTGAGGTGAATTTACTATAAAAGCTCAGAGAAATGGTTTGTCTAGTCTCGTTAAAAGTGCCTATCAGCGTTATTTTGGGTTTCCGGTTGATGACAGGGATAAAAGTTGGCTCCCGAAAATGTGCTGCAGCAGTTGCTCAAGAATCTTACGTGTTTGGCTTAGAGGAAGTCATAAGACTATGACCTTCGCAACACCTGTTATGTTAGAACCAACCTCGACCACAAGAACAAAAACCATGGGGTCAGCACAATTTGCCAAACCTATAAAAGACTTAAATCTAAGCAAAGACTTGGAAGGAATTAAATATTATAAACAGAAATTGTGCTCTTAAGATAAAATTATGCTGATCTGTTAATTTAAACACATACTAAGATTATCGACAGAAATGAATAAGTAAGATGTAAAAGTGCTGATCAAATGGAATTGTGCATCGAAATAAAAGTATAAAAGACCTTTAGAGATGTTTTGTGCGAGAGTCAAGATAGAACCGCGTACGTAACTTCAAACGAAGTGAAATAAAATAAATAGTAATAAAACTTATCCTGTGTTGTCATTTAAAATATTAATCCTGTATAATCAGAGGAGCGGTATCCTTGCAAACTTATACAGTGATTTAAATTTTTTTATTTCGGTTTCAAAGTACAAACTAAAGTCGCCTATGATTTGGAGTGAACCACAAAACCATGAAAATGATTGTTATTTTGGTATGATCAAAACAAAGGGATATACGAAAAAAAAAACAAAAATATGATTCAATATCCAGAAATACTATCTGCACAAAAACCAGTTCCTCGAAGCAAAGATGTTTTGCCTCCAATACGTAATAACAGCGATGAAACTCCGATTGATGGAAACTTTTCTCCTCAACTTACTCAATCAAGTACCATATCTATTTCTTCAGCGTCATCTATAAACTTAGAAAAACCTCATCTACTAATTCAGTCAGATTTGAATGATCTTGTTCGAGATTTAGGACTCTCAAAATCAAAGGCTCAACTTGGAACTTAAACAATGGAATTTGTCAGAGAAAAATACAAGGGTCTCATATTTTCGAAACAGACATGAAGAATTTGTTAGTTACTTCACCAACGAGTATGATTTGGTATTTTGTAATAATGCTAACGGTCTTCTACAAGAACTAGGTTTTCCTGATGAACCCAAAGAGTGGCGACTTTTCATTGATTCATCTAAAATAAGTTTAAAAGCTGTCCTACTTCACAATTGCAATAAATATCCTTCAGTTCCTCTCGCACATGCAACAAATATGAAAGAAAATTATGTAAATATGAAGTTGTTATTGGAAAAAATTAAATATTCACAGTATATGTGGAACATTTGCGCTGATCTTAAAGTTGTAGCACTGTGAACTGGCCTACAAGGAGGATATACAAAATATTGTTGTTTTTTGTGTGAGTGGGATAGTCGGGCGAGAGATAAACACTACGTAGTAAAAAGCCGGTCTCAAGAACGTTAATGAAGATTAACTCTAGTTCCAATTGAAACTGAATTTTTCAATTCAGTTGTACGCAATGTACTTTTTTTCTTGGACTTCGATTCACTGCTGAATAAAAGCTTAGGCCAGCATTGGCGCATCGCGTGTGGTATTATTGTTTACAGATGATCCATCCTCTCGTCCTAGGAGGTTCGAAGTAGGATGCCTCGCTTTGTAGTCACGTTCCGTCGCTTTCCGTGGAAGTTTTCCATCTTTTTACATTAGTACTCCTTAGCCATGTGAGGCGATTGATGGTTGGGCTTGGACAATCTAAAAGGAAATGTTCTATACTTTCTTCATCATCGTCATAAGCTCGGCAGATGTCATCCGTTTGGATCTTATATTTGACAAGTTTGACAAGTTGACTTCGAAGATTTTGGCCTATTTTTGGATTTTGGTAGTGGTATCAGTATTTTATGTCATTTGTGTTTTTCGCCAGAGGTTGTCTTTTGTTGTTTTGATAGAGTCAGGCCAAAGAGTTTGGCTTATCCTGCAGTTGTTCCTTTTATTCGGAGCCGTATCTTTCTATAGGGGTGCGCCTAGTGGCCTATTTACTTTAGCTAGCGGCACTTTGATCGTGCCTCTTCCAGTTATATTTTGGCTAGTTGATCCTGGTTATCCTATATCATCGGTCATGCACACAGCGGTTTATAGCTACCTATGATCGTTTTACATTTATTCGGGATCTTTGGGCTTTGACGGCATGGCTGAAGTCCTGCTCTAGTTGTCAAATTACACAACTTAGAGCCAGGCGTCTCCGGTGCGAATTTACTGTCCGATACTCACTGTGTTTTTCCATTAAAGTTGTTTGTTGCCGGCACTATTGACGCTTTTATTGCAAGAAAACTGTGGTATGACTATCAATCTTATAGATTCAGTTGAGTTGGAAAGATTCTGATGCCACTGTCCTCATTCGTCACAATTTCAATACTAAATTTGAAGTCCTGTATCGTTTCCCGCTCATGTCTAGTCGGTCTATTGATCCAACGTAGAACCGCTGTTTACATCACGGATTCAATTCTATCCAGCTCTTTAACACTTGATGTTGCTATTCTTTTGAATTGTTTCAAAATGTAGACGTATTCCGTTTGGGATGTTTAGATAACTTATTCGTTGATCCTAATCTCATACCGCAAGAGATATGTCCCTTAAAATCATTACATCGAGTGGTATGGACTTGAACATAATTCCCATTGCAGTATCTGAAGTAGTCCTTATGACACCTGTGACGCCAGGCAAACCATTTGTTGGATCTCCTCCTATTGCTGGCCACCAAACCACTGCTTCGTCTTACTACTGTTGTTGATATCCAGTGATCAATTTCGGGTTTTGAGTCCTATGTTTGAAGAACACGGCTGTCGCAATCCGTTTGACTTCCTTTATGTGTAGAGTCCCATGTTAATTTACTATCCAAAGTTTATATTACATCTTTCAACTTGTTTTAAAGGTTTTTTTTTTACATTATCAGTGGCGAATGAAAGTGGCGTTTTGTGGCGTTTTGTGTAGAGTCTTAGTCTAGTTTAGGTAGCCTTTGACGAGCTTAGAAGCTCTTTAAAGTGGGACTTTTATTGCTCATGTGGTTCTCCATCATCTGATATAATTAACCAGTTTTTGTTTTGGGAGAGATCCATTACAGATCGATTTTCAAACTTTATTTGAAAAAAAAAAATGCATAAATTCTCCGTCATAATCCCTTAATCTAATCTTTTCGTGTCAGAATATTCCATTCCTTGCTCGTCTGAGCAAGTAATATCCAATTACTTTTTTTATCGTTTTATTTTTTTATCAGCATATTTTGCTAATATGCTTCATTATTTCCGCCATAAATTATTTTGAGTCGAAAATTGTAATGTGCAAGGATCTTATCAAGTATTTCGTTTAAATTTTGTTACATAAACGTTTTCCGATAAAGACGAATTTTCACAAATTTTCACTCCGCGATTGAATTTCGTACCAAAGGGTGCATATTTGGCAAGCATAGAACCACTAACAAAAGTATTTCTTGAACCCGAGAGTTGATGCAGAGAAGACAGGTGAAAAAGCTACCTACCGTCAACTCTATCAATAATTCTTACGAGTGACACGCCTGTGATTGGTTTTACATTAAAATGTGAGAAAGGGAGTAAATATGGCGCTTCAAAGATAAAAACAACGAAGGATATAAAAAGTTGCATCATGTGCAACGCTCTAAGTTCAACATTTTTTAAGTAGTTTTCGCCTAAAAAATTAATAACGCGCTCCAAATTTTTTCAGGGCTCGGGAAGTCACAAATATTTGTTTAATATTTGAAAAATATTACATAATAAGCTTTAACGATGCATTCTGCATAAACTCCTCTCGATTCATTAAAAAAAATTGAAAAGTAGAAGGAAATGTTCCACAGGAGCTGATTTTTACTTCTGTAATGCGATTTTTCAAAATATTACCTAAATTGTTTGCAATTACTTTGTGTTCCTTTGTGCACCTCGAAAAAATGCACATTGTTTCGATTATTGCATCCGATTCAAAGATAACCGCTCGAATGTTGTTGCACTTGTCTGATAAAATCTATAGGTCTTTCTCTCAATGGAAGCTTCCCAGATCTTATGCCAGATCACTTCAAAAGATTTATTACATTGCCAAGGAAATGAACGAAGACGAAACCGTCTAAAGATTAAGCGAATTCTGAAAAACATTCAGTGCATAGTTGGAAATTCAGTACGTGCTGCACAGAATCGAACAGGAAACGGAAACAACAACAACATAACACAAACTTCATCTACACTTTGAAAACGAACATAAATACATGTAATACATTGAACCTATCCTGAATACGTGCAACATCCATGAATCAAAACGTATCCCGGCTCTGAAGAATCATTCCAGCCCACCACACCCTAAACGCTCCATCCATGCATTCCGACTGTCTTTCTCTGCAGGATAAAATCGAATATTCAGCAATGATCAGGCTGTCTGATTGCACACAAATAAAATTCACCCTGTGCCAGTTGCTTCCTTGGTGAGATCCTTATTCAACCTCTGAGCATTGAAGCTATTCACTCGTTCCATGCTTGTGTGCCGTCGGTCCTAAGGAAATGGATGGTCGGTCCTAAATGACTTCCGATTTGTAGAGTCATTGGATTATCGTTAATTTTCGACTTTGGATGGATTCTCAAGCAAGGGATTAGGGTTTGGTATGTGCAAGGATAACGGAGATGAGATTGGGTGAATTCCTGGCACGAGATAAGTGAAATTATTCGATTCTCTTTGGTTTCGGCTGATAGAAAAGACATTGAGTGCACGAAAATTTGCTACACGTTTCCTTGGCATAATTATATCTGCGATGAAATCATGTAGGGATTGTTGTCAGTGTTACTTAGCGTTAGTTAGGGCTCCTTCTACTAGTTTCCGTTATTGACTTTAGTTATTATGTATGTATTATATTGTATTTGTAGCATAGCTAATTGGCAAAAGAGATTGGTTGCCCGGCGATAATTTTATTAGTGATATGTGGGCCTACGATAATGAAGAAATGCGAATGGTGTAATAAGGATCCCAGATGTTTACTATTTGATCAATGCTAATTATTGCTTGAAAAGGGTGTCTGAATACGGTGATTATATCGCTGCTACCATCTTAATGATTTTTTGGCGTAAAAGAAATCGATTTTCATTCGAACCTACGTATCTTCAAATTACATTTCAAATTACGTAAAACTGGAAGAAAGTTGATATCAATCATGCCAACTATCCTATGTTTGCTTCAAGTTTTTGATCTCATTGTCATTGGATAACAAAGATGATACGAAAGTCTTCCGAATGAACCATGATATCACTACAACGACAGACATCACCCAAAACAATTCCATCACTCACAATGTTTCAAATTGACATGTCTCAAAATTTCAAGGAACATTGTTAAAATGGCGTTCTAATTAAATCCCATCTTGATTGAAATTAATTAATTTAAAGTGTTGTGAATAAACAGTGCAGTTGGTTTGTGGCAGTCTGAACAAAGGCAAGGCAACAAGGCTCCTTTAGCATATCCACTTAATGAAATTCTCGTGCCACCACGCTCAATCCGCTGCCGTGTCTTTCAATCTTCAAAGACGTCGAGAATGAATTCAAGCCCCTTCTAAATGAGAACAGGATTCCACATCAAAATAATTGCGTAAAATGTATATGTTTGTAGCTAATATGTTAAGTTGACGTAATTGACACGGAACATAATATGCGGGTCTTAAAATTTTTAAACCGTCTCGTACGAAACTGTTGAGATGTGGCAGAGGTATTGGATATTAGGCTATCCCGATTTTATACGGCAAGGGTATACACTGTATCTGCCGGGTGAATGATTCAATGCTCCAGTCCTGATGTAATTAAACACGCGTTTATTTACAAGCAATGTTGTCATTTATCCATTAATATTTAATTGAGAGTGATTAATCAATTTTTGATGGTGTTAATTTCATGTGCAGTAAGACAACAACCAGAAATATAACCAAAATCCGGATTGATTTGGTGTATGAGAAAATGCTGATGGAATGGTTGGCGATAGAAACTACATCATTTATTGGTTGAGATTCCTTTGAGCATTCTCTATTAGATCTCACATGAATCAATTGATGGATGTTCAAAATCTCTAATTAGGTTTGTTCCTAGATTTTAAAGGCGCGTTTGGCAACCTTAGCTTGCCTGTCATTTTGACCAAACTGGTGTCTGTTGGTTGTAAGGAGGTAGGTCTCTCTATCGACGTTTATTCAGGGAGTCTGTGATATTGTCAATATGTCGGTAGAGAAGGGTTGCCCGCAGGGATCCATTGCTGGACCATTTATATGGAACCTAGTAATGAATGACCTGCTGAAGGAACTTGTGAATGTATGCTATGTATGTGCGTATGCTGATGATTTGCTTGTATTAATGAAGGGTAACAGTCGTAGGCAGTTGGAAGATGTTGCCATGCAATGCATGGCTGTGGTGGAGGGATGGTGTGGGAGGGAAGGACTGACCGTCTCAGTTGAAAAATCGTCGATGATGCTCCTGAAAAGAGTACTCAACCCGAGTCGCGCTCCATGAGTGAGATATGAGGGACGTGCTCTCAAGTATGCGACTTCAGTCACTTACTTGGGAATTCGTGCGAGCGAGAGGCTGACCGTTTGGCATTTTAGGTGGCTACGAGAACGCCTCAAGTAGCTAGTTGCGCTGAATGTTGCGGAGGATCTGTAGGAAGGACTGGGGTTTGCGCCAGGAAGCTTTCACGAAAGTATATTATGGGTTGTTTGTCGCAGTAACGACATATGGCTCTCCTGTACTTCTTGAGGGTACCATGAGTACTACTGGTAGGACGCTTAGCGCGCGTGGTCAGCGAATGGAATTGCATTCCTGCGTGTAAGTTGCACAGTCACGACTATTGCTTGGCAGGTCCTCATGGGGGTCCCGCCACTGGATCTGGAAATCATCCGTAGAGGATTGATTTACAGATTGCGGAAGGGCTTCCCCGTGCGGTAGCATCAATGGCTACGTGGCACTTATCCTAATGGACTAAGTCGGGCCGCCATTCGGGGAATTATGGAAGAGGGCTTGATTGCTGAATGGCAATCCAGGTGGAGCTAATGTGTGGAGGGGCGTACCATGTATCAATTCCTACCGGGTGTGATGACTGCGATGAAGATGTTGAGTTATGATTTCTGTTTGGAGTTAAGGGATTTACTAACTGGACATGGTAGTTTTAATGAATGGATGTGCAGTCATGGTATTCGTATCCAGCGTAGATGATTGTTATGTGGTGCGGTGAGTGAAACTTGGCAACATGTTTTGTTTGAATGCCAGCTAATGTATTGCGAGGGGTATTGACGCTTTGAAAACTCCAGCAGATTTCGGGGATGCATTGCTGGACGAGGAGGCCTTTTAAGGGATCAACTGGTTCGCGCGTGAAGCCTTCCGATTGCGACTGCAGCACTCTGGTGCACGGGGAAGTGAAGGCCATGTTGCTGTTTACTAGTTCCTCAATGTTGTCACCGTTATGTGTCCTAAGCCCAGTGTCATGACTGTTTGACCGGTAGTAGAACAAGTCTAGGTTTGCTTGATCAGCAGAGGTTTGATCTGTACCATGGGTTAAGAGGAGGCCCATGACAGGTTGCTGTCACCCTCCTACACGGTGAGGAGCCTATCCTGGCTGAAACGTGGTCGTTTGTGGTTTGCGGTGTGGCTAGAAAGTAGTTGTTGAGTACCAACCGGTGTAACTAGGATTTCCTACATTTTGTGTACTGGGACCTCATTTATAATGACGGACGTTGGTTGACGCATTAAATTAACCCAGTCTTTGAGACCGTGAGGTAAGGCCTAATGGTGGCTTACGTTAAACACTTTGACTTCATCTTTAATTGAAAGCTTAGTTCGAAAACATTGGTGAAAGTATACGCTGTCCAATATCTAAAATATCCAAATGTCTGAATAACATAATCCAATAAATGTGGAGAAGATGCAGAAAAATGTCAAGGTACTTAGTGATTGTTTAGCATGTTTAGTTTTTGAAAGTTATAGTTTCAAGGGAATATCGCTTATCTGCATGTTGTGAATTTTTTTACTCATCTTTATCAGTTCCTGCTGATTCTCGACAACTCTATGCAACATTTCAGGAGTTATCGAAATTTTTGGTCGTCGTATATTGGTTTCAAGCTCATATCGTACAGCGAAAACTACTTTTAGTCACCAAGTTTTAGTCACTTTTATTGAGTTTTATGTTGCATATCCTTGTAAGCCAACTGATTGGAACACTTCATAGGATCATCGAATTTATCTCGCGAGAAATCTATGATAGAGGTTGCTGAATGGTAAAGTTGAAATGCTAATTTTAAGCCCCCCTGGAGCAAACTTTCAACTTGACAAATATATAATTGAGAATAGTCAAAACTTTAAAGTTAAAAAAAAATAATGGAGTATAATGTTTTGAGTTCAGAGAATTATTTCCAATATGTGTTTTAATCATGTAATTTAACGAAAAAATCAATAAATGTATTGAATTACTGGAATGACACTATTTACATTTCGAGCCCCTCGTATGCATGCGTAGGGTAAGAAGTGAGAACAAAAATTCCCAATTTTTCTATTTCAATATGTTCACCTGCTGCTCTAATACGTTTTCCTCATATTTCACTTAGCTTATGCATACCTTTAAAAAAATATTTTCTCTTTTTCCTGAAATAAGCCGAAACCTTACTACTTCATCTCTCTTCCCACGAAGAAGTTTTCAAGCTTCTACTTTTCTTTTTAATATTTGTAAAAATAATAATTACTGGGAGATAATGTGTGGACTTTAGGGTTGGTGATTGAAAATATAGAACGCATTACAGGTTGGGTAATACCATGTAAACAAGCTTGTTGTCTTGTAGAAGGATGACTCCGTTGGTCAATTTTCCCCTTCTTTTTTCTTTGCTACATTCTTTCAACCCTTCTTGATTGAAGCGTAGTATTTCCCGGTTATTGAGATGCCTTTGTGTTTGTAATCTGCCAACAGGATCGCTTCTGAGTCTTCTGAATTTTTTTTTCTTAGGGGAGGTGAAGGCTATGCCCTGAGTTTCGGACTCCCAGTGGACCTACTGGACTACCGGCTAAGCACCTCCGCTGTCAACCGGAGCGCCTAGCCTGTAACCGTTTGACACATTACTTCGGGCTAGGCCTCCCGATTTTACGCCTTTTGGCGCCTTCGGGTTACAGGGATTCCTTCTCCAGTTGGATGGGAAAGAGGAGGAGGATTGCTAGTGAAGGAAACCCTCCATCCTTGACGCCTCCAGCCGGTCAAGTATGCCTTTTTTCATTGCTAGGATTGCCCGAGCATAATGTGCCACTTGATTCCATTTGTCAACTGATTTCAGCATCTCTTCGTTTGGGCTATCTGGATGGAGCTCTCCCACTTTTTCGGCAAGATCACCGCACTGTTTGTCCCATCTTCTGTATGAAAAGAATGTATGACACGCGTCATCCTTCACACCAACGCAGAATATGCAATCGGAAGACCGTGACTTATCTATCTTGTGCACGTTTGACTGAGCCTCGATCTATATTGGTCATGAGCCGCGAGATCCATCCTCCTTTTAGCTCACGATCCCATGATTGTTGCCATTAGTCGAGAGTGCCTCGTCTTTCATCGCGAGCAACTTTTTCTTTATTACCCTCGTGCTTTGGGAGGTAGACTGTACGGTATGCTGATGCAATCCGCAGTGCTCCTCGTCTCTGCACCTGTGCCAGCCGTTTTCGGTGCAGTTTCTTTTTGAGAGCTTCACTCCATGTCTTTACTCCATAAAGAAGCGTAGATTGCATTACACTCATTAGCAGACGCCTTTTTGTTGGACTTGGTCCCCCATGATTGCCGACTTATTACCGAGACCCCTGCTGCGGCCTTGTTTGCCGTTGCCTTAATTTGCTCCGAGAAACTCAGTTTAGAGTCTTTCAGCAAGCCTAGATACTTGACAGATAGTTTCGACTCTACTAATGTGTCCTCGACTCGGACCATTCTTACTCTGAGGATCCTCTTCTTGGGAAGGATGACCACTTCGGTTTTCTCTAACGCTAGGTTAACCCCGTGAGTGGTCATCCAGCTTCCCACCCGGCGCATTATTACATTTAACTGTAATTGCGCTTGATCGACCGTGCACCCAGCCGCTAGTGCCGCAATATCATCTGCATAGCCGATCAGTCGCGACTCTTCCGGCAGTTCAAGTCTGAGCAGTCCTTCGTAAGAGACGTTCCACAAGTCTGGACCGAAGATTGAGCCTTGGGTCACATCATCCTCCGACAACCTTGCACCGTGTCGTAGATCAGGCTGCGATCCTTCAGGTAACCTCGGACTATCTGCATCAGATATTCTGGTACTTGGAAAGAGTTTTCCAGGTTTTCCAGAATCTCGTCCATCTAGCGGAGTTGAAAGCATTCCTTATGTCCAGTGTCACAAGAAGGTCTACTCGACGGTTGGACCGACTGCGTGCCTCCATCTGTTGGACCGCACTTACCACGTCCACGACTGCGTCTATAGTGGAACGTCCCGTTTTGAAACCATACTGCCTTGAAGAAAGATCCCCAGTGGCGTGGATAACGTCAGCGAGTCTTCTCCTTATCAGTTTCTCGAGCACTTTCCCGGCCGTGTCTAGCATGTATAACGGTCGGTATGCTGACGGCGACTCGGGATTTCCCTTCCCCTTGCTGATCTGCACGAGTCGTGCCGTCTTCCAGCTTTCAAGAAAGCAGGCTTCCCTCAAGCAGGCATTAAACGCACTGAGCAGCAAGTCAGGGCATAGAGTGATAGACCAGTTGCAGTACCTCGGCTGGAATACCGTCTGGGCCCGGAGCATTCTTCAACTTCATGGAAAGAACTGCTAGTTCCAACTCGTTCCTTGTGAAGAGGACTGTCCACTGATGTTGTTTCCCTGCGGGCGGCATCAACTCGGACGGGATGTTGGGGAAAAAGTGCCCGTACAATCTCGCCCATCATGTCCGCGTCAAGTACGCGGGGGACCCGTAGAGCACTGAGCTTCCGCATAACTAGTTTATAGCCCAGGCCCCACGGGTCCCCGTTCACGTCTTCGACAAGGTTCTGCCAAACCGGGTCTTACTCCTGTTGATCAGTTCGCGAAGGCATGTGTCGACCGGAATAGATATTAATATTAGACATGACAAGTTGGCGTTGAAAAAATTATCGACCCTGGAAAAAAAATTGCTCACGATAGACAACAAGCAAATGCGGCTGTTAACTTTAGAGCAGTGTTTGGAGCAATTTAACCCCCTCGGACCTGAATTTATATAAAGCATCAATAAAAATATTTTTAAAGTTTTTCTGTAAGTTAGTAGTATAGTTAAAGGATTTTTGTATCAGTATGCGATTTATTGTTTTTAGATTTTTGAAAATTTTGATGTCCACTTGAGTGGACAACCGGTCTAGATTGTTGTATTAATACGTATTTAATAAATGAATGATTTGTAGTACTGTTTTGAAATAAGTAAGCAAAACTTTAATCATATTATTATAATGGTTTATTTATTATTTAATATTTTACACGGTTAGGATTATTTTTATTTTTGATGAAACTTTCGAAAGCAATTTCGCTCACTAGTAAAACATAGATGTATTTCACATTTCAGGCAGTAAACATGTGTCTTTCCTTTACATCCTGGATTTTTACATCGTGTAGCTTCTTTTTTCTTATCATATTCTGGCAGATGGTCGACAGTGTCATACTGAATTTCGCTCGCTGGTCTTATTTCAGGTCTGAAACGGTGTCGTATTGGTGTAACTGGTAAATTTACTGGACTGCTACCACTAGATGCAGGCCGTCCTCTTTTTCTGCTAGCAATTGGATGCCCCATTTTTATTAGAGCCTCTGCAACACGCTGCCGAAAGTGCAACAGATCTAAAACATCTGTACTTGGTATATTACAGGTTTTGCAATCTTCTTGGTATTCTAGCCAGCTATTAGTTAGGGCTAGGTCAATGGCGTGAAATATCATACGCAAAGTCCATTTTTTGGACCTAATGAAGATACGATATAAACTAATCAGATGATCAGTTTTATCTACACCTCCCATACCATTGTTATATAATTGCACAAGTTCAGGACGCGGTATAGTTACGTATTTTTTAGATGTTTTATCCCAGCGTCGAACTTCATCTTGGTTTCCTATTCCAACAAAATTTGATGCAAGAACTACACCTTTAACGTCCATCCACTTGATAACAACCACATCTTTAGTATTATTCGTAACTTGATCAGTATATCCCCTATCTTTTTTGGATCCTTCCTTGTCGGTTATGAGTGGCAGTTTTCCAAAACGATTTATTCTGATTGTTCCTCCTGCATAAACTTCCCTCTCGCGAAGATCCTTCAGCAAAACATAATTGGAAAAATAATTGTCAAAAAAGAGGTAATGACCAGACCCATTTATTCTTTTTGACAAGGCATTTACATAAGCAGCAGAAGTGCCATATTTCAAAACGTCATTTTTATCTAGATTTGTAGTTGCGCCTTGATAAATTATAAAATCGTAAACTAATCCACTCTTACCGGAAATCATGAATATCTTTACACCCCATGGCTGTGGTTTTCCTTTAACATATTGTTTGACTTCCAGTTTTCCTCGAAAAGGTACAATCTGTTCATCAACGCTCAATATTTGCTCTAACTTTAGTTCTAGACATCGTTTTCTAACTGATTCATATAAAGGTCGAACTTTGATAAAACGGTCAGTGTTATTTTTTGGAATGGAATTGTTATCAATTATGTGCAAATTGTTTCTCATCTGAAGAAATCTATCTCTGACCATATTCTCTAAAAATATTTTCATATCTAAACTAGAATCCCAATACAGACGAACACGAGGAAACTTCAGGTTACCCATTATGATATGAAGACCCAAAAATATTTTCATTTCTGTTGAAGTACATGGCTTGAAATTACGGACTTCATTTCTCACTGCATACAAATTTGTATTGAACGTAAAATCTTCAATTAGGGACTCTGATATGTATTTAGAAAAATAATCGATGGGAGCACGAGGTGAATCTATTTCTGAAGGTGGTGGAGCTGACCAAATGAATTGTGGTGATTCAAACTGTAAATGTTTTCTCCAAATTATTTCACTTTTAGGCTTACTACTTGATCCGGTTTTCCGGCTTGGTTCTTCCTCCTTTAAGTCTTCTTCTTCTACTATATCTTCCTCATCTTCAGAGTGACCAAGTATCACTCTTTCGGTTGATAGCGTTATATTACTACCCACACGAACATTGTTTTCTGGTATTGCCTGTACAATTTCATCGTCACTTTCTTCGTCGAGATCCGATATTGTGCCGTTTTCTAATAAATTGAGTAAATTATTCACATCTTGGCTTTTGGATAAATCAAAACCTAAAAAGAAATAAAAATGATATGTATAATTCAGTATACAATTTTAACATAAATACGAACGCTCTACAACTATTGTGACCCTATGTCCACTGAAATGGACATAACTTCATCTGCAATATTTTATAACAACAACCACATATTTTGTATTCTTTGTAAACGAACATCTTAATAAATATGATCACTATACGGAATAAAAAATATCTAAACAATCGATCAAGCCATTATATAGTAAATAAAATAAAACTAAAGACTTACTTGCTTTGTGCGTATCCATGGCGAACGTCAACACTTGACTAATGATTTCATACTACCCACAAAAAAATCCGATAGTGTTTTGTTTATTGTAACGTTTCTAGGTAAGTCGCGGGTAGAGTTAAATATTTACACTAGCATTTTTATTATTCTGTTTCATATTACACGCAATAATAAATCGTGTCCATTGAAATGGACGCCGGGTCCGAAGGGGTTAAGAAAGATCCGAAGAAAGAAAAAGAACCATTGATGAAACCCGGATTTCACCAGAAACTAAGCAAAAATCTGCTCCAAAGAAGACGAAGAAAGGTCATGGCGATATGGTCATGGTCATGTCATTTTCATGGATTTTTTTAAGAAAAAGGAAGAATGATGACTGAACAATGCTACAGTAAGTTATTGGACCGTTTCGACAAAAAATGGAAGGTGACACGGCTACATTTAGTGAAAAGGAAGGTGCTGTTTCCCAATGCTAACGCACCAGCACATTCATCTGGAGCACTGGAAGGTTGCTTTAACAGTGACACTCGTCACCTGTATGCATTCTTGCTGGAAAAAGAACCACTGAACCCTGAAAGCGCAATTCGACAGACCAAAAACAGAGGATTTATCAGAATAATTGCGACATTTGAGTTCCTGGTTACGTTCTTTGGGAGATGAGATGAGGACGGTAAATTGACTAGAAGATAGTTTGCAAGCCTTGCGTCTTACTTCCATCGTGCAATTAGCCTCCACCTCTTAACTAACAAATACATTTATTTTCTATCTATATTTGATTGATTAGCGGTTTTGTTGTTCGCCATTTGATTTGCTTGCACTTTTCAATGCAAAGTATTTCCATAATTATTCTTAGGCAAACATTATGCAAATCAGCAATAATAAAGCCAAAATAATCGTATAATCTTCATGACTTAAACAAGAAAAATGCTCGTGTCTTTGAAATTCAATTACACATTAGGTCGTGAACATAAAATTCTATTCTATAATTTCATATTTCTGTAGAACGTACAATTTTCTTGTACGCATAAAACCTTTCTGTGATCCTTTTGCTGCTCGGTGTAGATGTTGCGAAAAGCCACCGAATGTTGAATGTAAAATACGACAAAATTTCGTTACCATTTCAATTTCACTGGTGTATATCGTAGTCACGACTTTACCAACCACATCGCCATACCACATACATTTATATAATAAAGTTTTCAGAATGGTATTCAAAGAGGGCATAGCCGACTCCCATTCTAATGTTTATTCATGTAAAAAGTCGTCACCAACAACGCCATCATCTCACTTGCCATCGTCCTTGGTCTCTTTCATTCTCATCGCTCTGCCCATGCATGCGTTGGAGACCAACATACCTTTTGATGTTCCTCTCCACAAGGCGATTATGAAATTTTCATGTCGAATAGGAAAAAGTTTTGGAAATGTAATAATTTTTGCATTTTAAATATCCTCGGGGCTTCCATTTTATTCTGTGGTTATATCCGAGGAGCTCGATTGCTCCTACTCGAGCTGAATCTCGTTTTCTACTTTTGCTTTTTGCCCATTGCCTTCGTCCTGGTAGCTGAAATGCTTTGGCGCTACCATCACTTTCTGGATTTGTGTAATCTAATAAAATACCATACCATCTATTAGGAGGAATGAGCGTTAAATTAATAAAATGGTATCACGTTCTCCTTTGTCTGGGTGGAAACCTTAAGGAGTAATTTGTCTGAAAGAATTATTTGAGTTTTACATTTGCATAATATACTTAAATGTATGAAAAACTTTGAAAATGACAAGAAATTTAATGCAAGCTATCAGCATTGATGTGATTCGTCCTAAGCGGTTAATAAGAAGTAATAAATTATTCATTTAACATTACTTTAAATTAGAGGACGGGTCCTTGGTTTCGGTTGCTTCAAGCCAGCTTGATTTATTTCAGGTTCGGCCCAAGGTTTGCAAATGTCATGTCACACATGTAGTTTCAGCTAACAATGCCTGGTAAAACTTTTAGTAAAAGTGGTATTACTGTTCCACATAAGACACACTCATAAACGATTATCAAAACCTATTGACACCCGAAATGCTATCCTGTTCAAAATATAGATTTTGATAGTATTTCGTATATTCTTGGCAACCTGAACGTAACTTGAGTTTATTTTTTTGTTGAGAAACGGACAATTTTATTAAAGATACAGCGCTTCATTGGTGAAGCCAGATTTATGGACGTTTCTTTTAGCTCCTGCATCAAAGAATGATCTATACTTTCAAATAAATTAAGTTTTCCGGAAGGATTGAGCATTTTATCTCTTTGTCAGGTAAGAATTGAACTGTCAAAATGGGTAAAAATTGAAATGTTTTAAGTCTGTCAGTGCGGATTAAGTGCTATCAGTCCTTCAATGGTTCCAAATTAAGAATACGAATTCACAAATAGCGCACATATGTCTGACGTGAAATAAAAATAAAAAGATTTGTGCCAGCCGTGAAAACGTAAATTTGTAAAAAATACTTGTCAATACGTGTCAAAAAAAGTGCTTGCTAACTATGTTTTTTGACTGGTAATGGTTAATTGTCACATAAAGATTTACTCTTTTAATTATTCCGTTAGAGTTTTTTTTTTGTTTCAGCGTTACCAATTCTAAGATTAAACTGCGGCCATGTGACATTCTTTTTTGACAAAGAATGAGTAATGGAATATGTATAAAAACTTTATTGGAATACAACACAACAATTTTACAGAAAATGTTCTTTTGCATTGTTTGATAAGGACGCTGAAGACAAAAATCTTAAAATATAACAATTTTTGGCTCTCTAGACTGTACTAGAAACTGAACGCATTTATATATTCTACGCATGGTCTGGAAGACCGGAAACCTGCTGGGTGACGTCTAATAAATAGTTCTAACACAGTTCTAACAGTTCTGTTTTGTTGTATATTGAACTCAAGGGGCTCAAAAGGGTCATTCGTCTTGAATACTCATCAATGTGTACGTTAGCTTTTCAGGATCAATTCAATAATAGCATATGCAGGGACAGCTTCAGATTTTTCGTTCAAGAGGTTGCTTCCTTTTTGACTAGAACATTTAAGTCTGATTTGTTTTATAGTTTGTATGCCAAAGGCATATCCAAGTCACAAAATTAAATTAATTAATTATTATTAATGAGTAACGATTTATATTATGAATTAATTTTACAATTCCTTTCTTTTTTCATCTATTTGATGTTTTAACTTTCGAGATATTTCTTATTCAGTTTACGATATATTTGATAATTGAAAACTAGATCAACATTTGATCTGGCCATAAACTAAAGCTTCACAAATGCAAATCAAAATGAGTGCTCAATACGATTCTTTTAGATAGTCAATGAGATCATTGGCTTATGTGTAATGTTTGGCGTACTTGAGTAAGCTCAATTATTCGATTTTAAAAGAAATTTCAAGACATTTCAAGAAGTTCAAGAAACAAAAAAATAACATATTTTTTTGTTTCTTGAAGAGTTGATGAAGAAGTCAATTCGATCCAACTACTTATACCAGGTGTATGCATAAGTTTCCCCCTTTTTTTGTAAGAGGTGGCATCATGATGTCGACGTGATTTACGTGGGTACCCGCCTGGAGAAGGCCTAACGCCACGGTCACTATGGCAGCGTTGAAACAATGAGTCAACCACCACCCCTAAGATCTGAAACAAGTTTCAGTCCTAGGTACCAATTTATTTAAGGCTTCCTGGATACCCGAACACAACTGATGTGTGCTCCGCTCTACTCTCCTGCCTTCGAAACCACAACCACCAAGTTTCAGCCAAGAAAAAGGCTCCTCACCCGTGTACGGGGATGACAATAACCTGTCATGGGCTTCCCTAACCCGTGGTTCAGATAACCCCTGATCAGGTTGCGGTTCTCTTCAGACTGAGAAAAACTCTCAGTTTTTGCTCCAGGCGCACGGGACTGATAACCCTTCCTCACATCATGGGTACGTGGGGTCAGTACTCCCCAAAGACTGAATGGAACAAACCGAAGCTTAGACCATCAGCCCCCCTGCGTCACCCACAGTCCTATAGCACAAATCTATAGGGTCCGGGTTAACAACAGTGACAACATATATGCTCATAAAAATCAAGCTACATTTATCGGCATTCAGACAATAAATCTTAGCAGGTGTACTAGTCTCGCATCCACCTCATCAACAAGTTGTAAGATGTTGCGTCAGTGAAAAGTAAGCAGTGTATTAATCTGACACATACGCAATTTCGACCGTCTAATATTTAGCTATAAACGCACACATTACATTACAACTAAAACGTATCCAAGTAGAAAAACAACCAGCCGTCCAAAAACGAAAAAAAAAGTTATCTTGACAAATATGAGAAGGGATATAGCCGATTGGGCAAAAGCATGTATTTAATGCAAGAGATCAATAATTAGTCGGAACGTAATAACCCTTTCCCTTCAGTTTGCGTAACGTGATAAACGCTTCGACCAATCCACGTTGACTTAGTTGGGCAGTTACTTGTTGTTAAAAACTATAAATACGTTTTTACAATGATCAACAGGTTCCCGCGATGGACAGAAGCAGTGCCAATCATCGATGTAACAGCTGAGGTGGTAGCATCAAGTTTTTACACCAACTGGGTAGCGCGATTCGATTGTTCAAGCACTGACAATGCTGCATGGGTGTAAACATTCGGAAAGTAGCACATCATCTAGCCTCTAACGGCATGATCGAGCCATTCCATCGATTCTTGTAAGCAGCGTTATTGTGTCGCGAAAATACCACATGGATACAAGCTTTACCAACTGTTCTACTGCATCTACGTTCTGCCTACAAAGAATTCGCCAAATGCTCCGCTGCGGATATGTTATATGGGACGACGCAGCGAATACCAGGGGAATTTACAACTTTAAAGCAAATGATTCACGGAAGCGAACATTTCTTTGTAGAAAAATTTCGAAAAGATATGAAAAATCTTCGACCAACTCCTATGAACCATCATCATCAAGGAAGCGCTTTTATTTACAAGGATCTGAAGGCATGCAGTCACTTATTCGTTCAAGTAGGTACCAAGAAAATCATGAAAATAGCCTTACGTCGGACATTATCGTGTAGAACGGTCTAATAAGGTGTTCAAAGTAATGAATAATGAAAAAGAAACAATAATCTCAGTTGATCGACTATCACCGGCGTTTATGATAGATCCAACAATCGAGAAAAAGACGCCATCACGGATCGTCAACTACATGGAGAGAAGATTCCCAGTACTTAAAACGTATTTTTGGCCCCGAAAATCCAGCACTAAACAAGTGACGTTTCAATTGTCTAATTGACAATTCTAAGGAGGAACGTGTGTTGCGATTGTCGAACGAAGAAGCGACATCTGGATGTCGATATAAGTTTTACACTTGGTATTTGTAACGCTTTTAAGACCTCACTCAATGTTAGAATGCCATTGTGAGATTGCTTTTAATGAAATATATTTAAAACTGATACGGTGTTTAGTTGCAAATCACGAGACATTTTAATGTGTAGCCACGAGTGCTACACTCTCCTGGATTGGCCCCATTTGAATATCATCTCTTCGCCTAAATGGGCCACGCGCTCGATGAGCAGCACTTCAGGGATTTGGAGGAAGTTGGAAAGTAACGCAACGAATGGTTTGTTGCAAAAGACAAGCCGTTTTTCTTGCATGGTATTCATAAATTACCTGAAAGACGCACGAAATTTGTAATTGTATTTGTATGGCCAGTCTTTCTAATGAAAAAAATTTTTCCCCTGAAAATTACGTATTATTCTCCCAAAAAAAAAACTGGAAAAATTGATGCACACACCTCGTCAGTTCGTCCAGATATATGAAGTTTAAATAGATGAAAAGTTGTAATGAATTTAGTTGGAAGAGTTTGAACGGAAAAGAAGAAAAATTTTTGTATTCCTTACCCTTTACTTAACAGTGGCGTTTAATTATCAAAATAATCAACGATTCACTATTAAAGATTAATTACTGAGGGTGGAAATTCTTTAAGTGAATGCGATTTGAATGATCACGTTTCCTATTTATATGAAGGGTATCTTTTATAAATTTCAACGAATGTAGGTTTAATTGCATATTCCTGGTCAGATTCGGTGGTGCGATAGCATTTTCGAATAATATTTATTTCCTATTGCTATAGCTGTTGCATTTTTAAGCTATTGTTGGGAACAAATTTTTACGCTTCAACAGCTATTTACGTTCTGAGTGTCGGACTCCCAGTGGCACAACAAATCGACTGAACTGCCGACTAAACACCTCCCCTGTCAACCGGAGTGCCTAGCCTGGAACCGTTTGACACATTACTTTTGGCTAGGCCTTCCAATTTTACGCCTTTTAGCGCCTTCGGGTTACAAGGATTCCTTCTCCAGTTGGAGGAAGATTGCTTTCTCACTTTTTCGGCAAGATGCTCGCGCTGTTTGTCCCAGCTTCTGCACGACAAGAAAGTATGACAGGCGACATCCTTCTCCCCAATGCAGAATATGTAATCGGGAGACCGTGACTTACCAAACTTGTGCACGTAAGACGGAAAACTACCGTCTCCGCACAGGAGCAGGGTCAGGTAGAAGTCCATCTCACAATGCATCCAACTGAGACACGATCTTAAATCGTTGATGAGCCGCGCGGTCCATCTTTTTTGGCTCACGTTCCCAAGATTGTTGCCATTCGGCGAGAGTGCCTCGTCTTTCATCGCGAGCAACTTTTTGTTTGTTGCCTTCGTGCTCGTACTCTTCAACACTTTGAGTAAGGAAAAACAGTGTTGAACTCATATAGAAATAATAGTTATGAAGAATAAGACTATTCTTTTGTCCTTCGATTCTTATAGTAGTCCAAAGATGGTGAAGTAATGTCTCCGACAGTGGCCATTGGTGAAAAACCCCGACACACTAATTGCATTAGTGCTGCAGAAAGCACTTGGGGTTGATTAAAACGAAAGGAAAGCAGATCATCAAACATTGTCTCTTATTTATCCAACTCATTGATGTGCGTATTATACTTTTCGGTAAAGGATTGAGTTATAAACAGAATATACTAAGCGCATATCCGAACGAAAAATCAATTCCCTCACATAAAATTGCACTTTAAATGCAGGAAAGAACAGAAAGTATCAACCAAGCTAATCACTGTGAACAACCCACAACATATTGGCCAACAAATATAAACTATAAAATACACTTTGTCACCCTTGTACCACTCAAGCCACTTCTATTCATTTGAAACTGGTATAACAAACCAATAAAGACCTTAAAAAAGCAAATTTTCACCCCTAAGTACAATATTCTGAACGATGTTTGAATGAATTCGCAACATTATTTCAAGTGTATCTTGAGCATAAGTTTCCCTTTCTGTTTTTTAAATGAACTTGATGTAGTACAAAGAAGGGCAAACAAACGACATATAACAGTAGCACTTTCAACCCTCGGGTGTTATTCCATTTTCGCTTTTCACTTTTACGCGCCCCATTTGCCATTGAGCTCTTAATTCAATGCCGAACAACAATGACATAAGGATACTTTTTACCAGTACAAGAATTGAGGAATTTCGCCTAATAGCCTAAGATGAATGAATGAAAGTGGTTATTTCAGGATGTTGGATGGATGCAAAAACGTTGGTGGTATGGCCCGCCTGCGGTTTCGGAAGTCATTAAAAAGTGCATTGTAAACTGTGTTTTCTTAATGGGCTATTTATGATAATTGTATATAGTGGCCAACAATTTTTGCAAGCTGTAAACAAAAAAAAAATGATCATTAGACTCAAAAACATTTAGGAAATACATTTTGTAGAACGCTAAAACATTTCATGGGTTGTGTTCGTACTATTTAACATAGACTACCATTCTACGTACATATGATTAAAAAAGATAAAAATTTGCCATTAAAATTGCGCAAACCATGCATTGATTCGTCCTTGTTGCCAAATCACGCTGTTTTGTTGTTTTACAATGGGAATATATGGCTTTAGATTTGATTTCCCTTTTCCCAACTATCCTTCTAGTTTATCATACTTCAATCAACTCCCCCATCAACTCCTGCCTGCCGGTTCCAACCCAATCTGCTCAATCATTGTTCAATATTTTGCGAACTGTATAGCTGCTCATTGAATAAGCCTCCATCTAACCTCACCAATTAACAACTTCAAAGCATGCAGCTTGCTGAAACACGAAACAATACAGGATCACTAGAGCTATACACCTTTCAGTAATTAGGTAAACTTTTCTGGTAGATAGCTGCCCTTGTTGCATCACCTTTTTGGATGCCTTACCTCTTTACTCCCACCGATTGGTAGATACGAATCGGTATCTACGGTATCAATCGGTATCAATCCTGAGGTCCCTCTTCTTGAAGGCGCAGATGGGCAGGAGAGGGATAACTTCGAAGATTGAGCACGTATTTCTTATCATAATGTCCAGTAAACTGAGTTTCAAACAAATGTCTGATGAGAAAAAAATTAAGAACGTGACGTTTGCTGAAGCGGGACTTTTTTCACGTCAGATAGCAACGAGGATGAGGAACAACCAATCCACTGTGGTAAGAATAGTAAAAAAAATCGTTCCCAGGGATATAAAGAGCTTCCCTGTCTTCCTTTTTATTCCAGAGAAGAAAGAAACTGGAAGATAAAGGAACACAGATGAGCGTTTTGATCGCATGATGATCAGATTATTAATGAGAAACTTGTTCTAAGCTGCCAAAGAATTATCTAGAGATCTAGCAGATTGCAACAGCAGTAGTAAGTCGAGAATCAGTTGGCAGATGATTGAAAGAAAAAGGTTTATGAGCAAGAAAACAAAAAAAGGAACCATCGTCTAAATTGGGCACGGAATTTTAAAAATTGGACATCTGATAACTGGAAATGATTTTTCCAGATGAGAGTACATTCAATGTCTTTAGCTGTGACGGTGCTTCATATATAAGACGTCGGCCAAATGAAACAGTGAAACATTCAGCAAGTTTGCTGGTCTGGGGATTTATTTTCTATTTTAGAATTGGTCAAAAACACTTCCTAGATAGGACGGTGAATATAGAAAAATACAAGGAAATTTCGGAAGAGATTTTGATTCCCTCAATGGATTCCCATCTTATATACTCCGAATACTTATTTTTATAAAAAGATTCTGCTCCACGTCATAGAGCCAAAGCGGTAAGTTATTTTTTTATTTATTTAAAAAAATTTATTCGCTGTAAGATAAATTATCTGTTATTGCCTACACCATTGCGTTTTTGGATAGGTAAAACAGTTTCCCCCCAGAAAACGAGGTTTCCACGCTGCCATGGCCAGGCAATAGTCCTGGTTTAAACCCTATTGAAGACTACTGGATGATCATTGAAAGCAAATTCATATTACAAAGCCTATTATGGACTAAAAAAGGCAATTGCACTGGTGAGATATGAGTAGATTAGTGATGAAATCATTAAAAATCTGATTAACTCAATGCCAAATAGGATCGCCTCAGCTATCAGAGCTAATGGCGCTTCGCAAAAAAACTAGCTTATATTAATATGTCATTAAAAATATATATTTAATAATTTTTTTCAAATAAATTCATAAAAGTACGTTAAAACAATTTTTTTCTTAAATACCTCCTTAACACTAAAAATTGTATTTTCATTTTATGAATATTAGATTTTACTTGGGTCTTTACCATTTTTCATTCTCATAACATACTTATTTTTTTCATTTGCGAAACATTTGAAAATCATCGAAAGATAGGAAACACATTGGATTAGTGACAACGACTCTTGTAAATTTTCTCGAGAGAGGTAGGTTTTTCTGGGAAGGTTCTATTGGAGAGATAAGACGCCTGTTACAACTTAATACTGAATGACAGATAGTCTGCGGGTGATACATTCAATCCGCGAACCGTGACTTTACGATTTTGTGCAGGTAAGGCTGAAAATTTCTGTGCGTAACAAGCAGTTTTAATAGTTAAAATTTACAACCGCTTAAGTAATAATTAACAGCAATATGCCCTCTGTTACATCCCAGCTCCAACTCCGTGCTGAGAAGTGCGAGGCACTGGCGCATTTTTCCTTCATAAACTTTGCATCGTTGTTTTTACCTCTCGAGTAACACCCTCTCTCTCCTGCCCCATCTTCTATAAGAAGACACCAACAACAATAATAGTTTTATATAAAGTGAAACGGAGCAGTTTTCCTTGAAACTGCATCGTCCTTTGTACGCTCGTAGGTATTTGCATCCAGTTGATTCGAAAAAGGTTTTCCGTCACTTGGGAAGTACTTGCAGTCGCTACATTCATTGAATTTAAGGGAACTGATGGGATACATGTACCAATTGAAAAATTACCGGTTGCCAATTGTTCCGAAACAGTTACCGGATGTTTCCTAAGAAACTGTAACAAGAGAAAATATACCGTTGCTTTTATTAAGCAGAGGTCTTTGTATACCTCTCTGCTTTCGCTCACGACTTATTTTATTATTTCTTTGATTATGTTTATCCCTGATGCTTTTTCTCTGGAAATATTGTGACGTTTAACGTTATATGCTCCGCTACTTTTGACCTAAAGTCGTTTATGGTTCTCCGGTTCGCAATTTTCTGCTTCCCTAAGGTGCTCTTTAGGGCGTGTCTCTACCCTTCTTTTGGGCGGATATATACCTTGTTACAATGGGAACACGTGATTTTACACATTCTGGACCTTCCCATTTCTACAATTGGGTGCTTGGTTGATCCACATAGAGACCTACGTTCATTGTCTCTTCTCTTTAAAACCACTTCCTAATTCTGCTTTTATAATTTATTTTTCAACGAGGCGGAAAACTGGTTAAAGGTGAGTGGTATTTTTCTTATGGGTGGCTCCCACGTAGTAAGGTTAGACAGTGTAGCTCATTGCAGCTACCTCCTTTGTTGTTTAACATGTTTAAGGTTGATTGCCAGGGTATCCATTCAGTCCTGCTGTATTAAAAATGTGTCAGGTTTGTTTTCCTTTACAGAAAAATGGGGAGTGCTGATAAAAGGTTTGAGATCTGGTTGATTAAAAGAAGGATGCAACCTTGTTCTGATAGCGATTACCCTTCTGTGTCATTATGGACAGTGTGTTCAAAGTTCATTTTAAATCCTTTTTTCAATATAGCAAGTATGTCGCGAAAATCCAAAGTTTCTAAAATCTTTGCATGACGTTTTGGCTTCCAGATCCACTCAAAGTTTGCCAGAAAGATTTTGGTAATGAATGGGGAAAGAGTTTTACTCACCGGTGGGTAAAACTCAACAAAGTTTTGATCACTGTTTGACTTTTTTCCTTCCAATGATCCAAGATGCTAAGAAAAGAATGCCTTGAAGTCCAATGAGAATTGACTCGAATTCTTTTGTTTTCCCATGACTGTGATTCTAATTGCTTCACAATGCTTCTGAATTGATGAACCGATTACCTAACCGGGGAGTTGGCAGAAAATCTGCTGTTTTATGTTTTTTGGTAACTTAATTATCAGGCGTTTGGTTTGCATTCTTTCAAAACTTCGTTCAAACGTTTCATGAGTTCATTTCTGATCTGGAGGTCTTTCCTGAGTTTTTAAACGATCCTTCTTTGATTTTATCGTTCGGCCTAGGGTCGTAGTCTTCTTTATTCAAAATAACAAGTGCGTTTCCTTTGTCGGCTATGACATAGTAAACTGTTTTTTGTTTTAGTCCCTGTTTTTTCTCCCGCGCATTCTTGTTGCTCTTGTCCTCTGGAATTCGTATTTTCCGATGGTCTCAGCTACAGTGGCTTTAATGCATTACTTTTGTTTCCCTGTCAAAGGTAAATATTCCCAACAGATATTGATAACCCCTTCTTGTTTCATGATGAGTTTTTGACCGTCTGATTTGCGTGAGATGGAATAATTTTTTTCCTTAATTTTTTAGACAAAACAAGAAACAAGAAAACAAGAAAACTTCATAGCGGATTGCTGAACATTTTACAGATGAATGTGGTATGCCCCTAAGGTTTCGCGTCGAATATTGCTTGGTGTGTCTTGATGCTGTGTGTGATGACTTCATTTTCCAGTGCTGTTAGTCCTGTTTAAGTTCATTGATGTTTTTATACTTTAATTTTAACCTTCTCTGCATCTGGAAGATGGACCAGGTTCCGCCTGCATGTCCATCAAAAATGGCGTGGTCTCTCCAAAAACTTAAACGGAAAAGATGTTGACATATAAAGACAATTGCACCTATGTGTCACAGTACATGCCGATGGTTCTTCACATAAAAAATTGCATCGTAGATTGCCCAGTGGCACGGAGGGAAAGTGGTTTCTCTGAAAGCAACCCTCTTCCTTCCCATCTATCAACGCTGTAAATTGATTTTCCCCTATCCTGAGGGCACTGCTGGTCGAGTCCAATAACGCCTAGTCCGAAGGTATGTGGCAAACTGTTCCAGGCTAGGGTCTCGGAGTGACAGGGTAGGTGTCTAGTCCGTAGTTTTAACTTAGTACTCCACAGCCATTTAAGGCGTCTGTTAGCCAGTCTCAGACAATTTAGACGGAAGTTCTTTCATCATCACGAGGTATTTATTTTAAATTGTGAAAAAATCCTCAAAAATAATCAAGATTTTCGAGGTCTGCGTACTAATATCTTAATGTCAGCAACAGCTGTTAACTTTCAGTAATTTTGGGATGTTTAAAAGCTTTAAT
Organism: Stratiomys singularior; assembly: GCA_954870665.1. Classification (NCBI taxonomy): domain Eukaryota; kingdom Metazoa; phylum Arthropoda; class Insecta; order Diptera; family Stratiomyidae; genus Stratiomys; species Stratiomys singularior. The sequence continues at coordinate 36,164,195 of OX940879.1, forward strand.
AATGAAATTTCTTACAATTTTCTTGGGGAAAATTTGAGCAACTTGGAGGATTTGCGTATAAAAGTGTGTACGTCAATAGGTGATTTAGAAAATCTCAGAAGATTATAATTTTCTAGTTCGTTGTTATTTATTTTTGCCAATTTTAACAAAAACTTCAAAATTGCTCTTTTTCAATTATTATCTTCCTTTTTGACGATGCTCAACATGAGAAATCAGGCCATGCATGTCGACAGCTCAACGTTGGTCCAATAATTTTAAATATAATTCAACGCTACGTCTATGGAATACTGAAGGCATGCAAAACTACTATTGACCATTCCCTAAACAGATTCTCTGTTTCTCAGAAAACATAAGATGGCCGCTTACTAATAATAACGTTTGAATTCCGATTCAAATATATTTTTTAAATTGCAGAAGGATTAAGTTGTTATTTTCAATTCAAATCACGCGTTCTTTTTCAATATTTGAATTGGAATCATTTAAGACAATAATTCCAGGTAGCATTAGTCCTGTGTAACTATTCCAAACAACTAATCAATGGCTAGGCTTTACGGCGCTATGAAAATACAGCAATAATTTTCTTTGTAGCAAATAATGGATATTATCTAAATTATTATTCATTACAATCAAATGAATTTTCAGATATCATGAAAATATATCTTCTTTCACTGTACTCTGTATATTCAACTTTGATGATGACATTTCGCTGATAACCAAATATACATAAATTATATCCTCATTATGCTCATTATCCTTATAGCATAGCAACATCAACATTCACATCGTCACTAGGAATCATTATGATCCAAATCACATAGCCATAAAATTAAATAGTCATCATCAAGAGAGGCGAATATCCATAAATTATACTCCGTGTCATGATTATGTCTGCTATCAAGACACTATCAAGATGTCAATTGATTTAAGGACATTTACTACCCCTAATTCACTCCTCATCCTAAATTGTTGGCATTTATTCCTTCGCACATTCAATGTTCTCGAGTGCTGTATTCGACGTTTCCGGAACGGACAAACGGCGGTGCTCAGTAATAATTTACGATTTCCCCGGAATCAAGGAAAATTTGCGGAAATCTTTCTCCTTAATACAGCCTCCGCTGGCGAATACTTACACAAACAATGACACCCTACCAACATTGTTGTGTTCAATGTTGCGCACGCGTTACACAGCGGGCGGTCCGGCAATTACGTTATTTGCCCACTGTCTCGTCCTTTATTCTGATTTTATTCTGTTTTGTTTTTGTTTTTCGTCTTTGCTGTTTGTGTACATAGACCAGTTTTACAAAGGTCGACCCCTTCAGAAATAGTTAGGCCTTATTCAATGTTCTTTTGTTAACGCCTGTTGTTTTACTTGGGGAGAAGGAAAAATGTCCTTGCTCCCAGTCAATTTAACTCGAATCAAAACAGTTCGATTGCTAGCACGTGCAATTAATTGAACAGTGGCATATTAAAAAATATGCGATTATGGGCCTTTGTTTTTTCGTCATATTGAGAATTACAACAGCAATTAAGGATGGCAGTGATTCAGCCAATCAAAGGAATTAGTATATGGATATCATTCAATGATGGCTTCTGACTTTTGTACTTTTTTGTTTTTAGATACATGCTATGGAGTTCCTTACAACAAATTCCTTACAACTTACAACTCACCTTTCACTAAAATTCCCAAAAATATGATTTCCAAATGATGGTGTGGTAATGGTTGGAGCTCTACAAGTTAAGGATATCGGACCGCCAACTTCAATCGGTGAATCTGCATTGTTAGATGTGGTGGGACTATTTGTAGAGTTTTGTGGGGTTTGCGATCCCGGAGAAGGAGACCCGGCACTTATTGATCCCGACTGTGACGCTGACTGATTCATTTGCGAAGAAGAGAGTGGCCGCTCGTTATCAGAATCTGCACGTGGACTAGTGGGAGGACCACTAGTACTTTGCACTTCATCATCGATTTCTCCAGTTATATCAGGCGAAGACTCTCGACTATTTTCGGTCTGCAAAAGAAAACCATCGTACTCATAATCTTGGAAATTTTGTTGGCAGTTAGATTTACTTTTTCAACGACTACTGAACTCTCTCCACCATTTTCACGTTTTCTTTGCTCTTCCTTCAGACGTTCAGCTTTCCGCCATTTGGCACGACGATTTTGAAACCATACCTGGAACAAATAAAAGAAGGATACTGAGTACAAGCCAACTAGTTTAAATCTCTAATCTAGTTAAGAGAATGTTGAAAACTAGTAATTCGTTGGCAAACTATGCAAAAGTACAAGTTCATCATCTGCATTCACAGCCTGAAAAAAAATCTTCATTTTCACTAAGTTACTGTAAAGTTATTCTCGGAAAACTCTCGGAAGAACAATTGAGACCATTATTTTGATTTTGAAATCATACCTTTAGCATATAAAAGAAGAGTTTCGAATGTTTGCTTTCACTGATTAACACTTTTAATTCTTGTGTAACGATTTGTTTACAGGCTTTGGAATGACATCTAGTTTTCCTTTCCATTTAGTTTTAATAGAGATATTTGTTGATATCATGATATGGATATGATGCAAGTACTCTATTTATTTAATTATTTATTATTGTTCATTTATATTTATAATTTCTATTACTTTTTTAAGCCCCCTTTTGTATACTAGGACTTATCTCATTATAAAACAGATGACGTGACATTGGGATTGTGAGGAGTGGAACTGAAATTTATGATACTATTTACATATAGGGAGCCTGACGTTTAACCTTTTTTGGGGCTGTTCTAAGTGAAAGACAGGCGAGTATATCTATGAATTTTAGTTCAAGCTTAAAAGCCATATTTTCTTTTCCTTATAAATTTCATGTGTACTGTACTTGAGTGCTATTGAGTATTGTACTCAAGTATTCAAGCATACGAAATGTTCCTTAATGAAAATTGTCAAAAGATTGGTTGCAGCCAAATGCTTAAAGCTGATTTGACGTTTACCTAAATTTATCAAGTATTGCAAATAAATTTTCAGTAATGTGCGGGTATTTTTCTTCTTTGTCCGATAATCAATAGTACAATAATAACCTTTTAAACCACTGTCTTTAGAGATTTCAGATCCGCAACAAATTGCGGACCAAAAATACAAGAGAACATTTTTTGAAAAGGGCCCAGGTTTAATTATTGATCTGGACGACTCCCTCAATGTAACCTTAACCAGTAAGGAATTCACGCTGCAATCTTTAAATACCCGCTGATGCAAAAAACATAGAACTTTCAGCTAAAATTTTTTTATTTATTTTAAAATTTTCTTATTTTTAATTCTTTTTTAAATTTAATGGTTTTGTAAAAATTAATTTTTTTTCTTGTATATAATATTGAGAAAAAAGAAAAAATTTTATAAGCTCTAGTTGTTATGATAGACAATAAGTTTATATATACTCATTTATTCCGGGGAATTGAGAAAAAATGTACAATTTTTTACGTATTATTTCAACAATATTTAAAGTTTATTTATTTGTTATGGTCAGTTACATTATAAAAACCTCAAATTAACGAAAAAAAATACTGAGGAATTAATTAAAACTGAAATTTGATGTGTTGGCATCATGAGATCGCTTTCTTTTGGCTTTCCTCTTGTAAATTAGTTCTGGAGCATCTCTGCAAACAAATCAGCAGTAATCCGCAAGCATAGCTTCATTCCAACGATCTTGGTATCTTCGTTTCATTGTTGAAATATCCTGATGGAATCTCTCTCCATCTTCACTCACAGCTCCACAACTAGGAGGAAAAATGTCCAGATAGGGATGACTTTTAAATCAACACAGATTTTTCACTTATATTGAGCATAATTGATAGACTCGAGGAGGGCTTTCATATTTGCATAAGTCTCCTTCATATGAACTGCATGTCCAACAGAAACAGAAGGAAGCAGGTTGCCATTGTGAAGTAAAACAACTTTCAAACTTGGAGGAGTCAAAGAAAAGCCCCCACTCTGTTGAATTGTGATTACAATTTTGACGTTTCATCAAACCATCTATGTCGCAGCAAGCAACAAGATTTCCTTCCTTCCCAAAAAAAGGAAACAGACCTCGATGACGTTCTCTGTAATGTGAGACCTTGATATCCGGTTGGAGAAGATTTCATTGTGTTAATCTTGAGCCTAGAAGCTCCGCCTTTTCCTGGGACAAATCAACGTCTCGAACGACATCACTTATTTTCGTATAAGTACCGCACAGTCTGTATCAGACTGTGCGGCTTATCATCTTTTAACTCAAAATCAGGTTCATGCGTGGAAGGTGTGGCAAGTTCTTCCTCTTCCGCACTATTCTCATTTACTAGTTCCGGTTCATAGTTTTAAGGTGATGTTGGAACTGGTAGAGTGGTCGTATGTCGGATGTGTCTAACAGCCGACGGAAAATTAGGGTATTTAATTGTTCTTATTTTCTACATTGACAACTCTGCCTTTATGAGTGAAGTCAAGCATTAATAACAATCGTCAGTGTGAGCATAAGGACCCCGCCAAACCATAGGAACAGCGAAAGCCATACGTCAGTTTTTGTTTCTCAGTCATTCTCGTAGAGTAACTGAGCAAGACTTACAACATATATGTGGAACCCATGACTTATCCTGGTCCCCTAACTTCACACAAAAATAATGCTGATAGGCCGATTTTGTACAGAAGCGTCAAAATGTGATGAAAATGTTATTCCGCCGCAAATGTAACAAAATTGTTCGCTGAATTTACACACTTCCGTGGAGTATTGATTTAACAAGTTCAAAACTTCCAAAACATAAAAAAAATCCATATCCTACACTCTTAGAACACCAAAAAATCCAAATATCGGCACTAACTACAACATAACCTATGAGCAAGAACAGCAACAATGAATAACTTGATGTTTATTAACTAAAACAGCTGATGAATTGTCAGTTGACAAGTATGAAAATTTGTACTTAAGAAAACAACATGTCAATTTATCTCAGAAACAAGAGCTAATCGGTCTTTTTTATGATTATTTCTGGACTCAGCAGGTGAAAATAAATAAGAATTAGCTGTCTTTGAACCCGATACATTTTCCTTCTTGGGTATTAATATATGTCATTGACCATATTATATCGCAGTGTATGTAATATTCGGTCGCAGTTTAGCCGTATTTTTAATTATTTATATTAATACTTTTATTTAATTTCAGTTTCTGGGTTTATTGTTCGTAAAAGGACATATGCGCCACTAATCACAGTTGAGTGTGAAAATATAAAAGTTTCTTCGTCCTGAAAACGCAGTCCAACTTGTACCCTCTCTAGAGGCCCGAACGAAATTAAGTTACAACTTGAGAAGTCTAAAATAGATCTAGTTTTTCCGTCTCACACCTGGGTGTGAGGCCTGGTGTTCGCCAATCACAGGTGTGATTTACTGATTGCTTTTTTGTATTGTGTATGTATCTATTGTGTAGAATATCAAACAGTGTTGATCTTCCAGTGCTAATGCAGAAAACTCATACACTTATCTAGTTTAAAAGCCAGAAGCAAGCGTTTTTCAAGTAGTCAAGCTTGTTTTAACCGGGTAAAGTTTGTTTCCTCCTGCTGCAATTTCTGCCTTTTGACGACAGTGACGCGTCAATGAGTCAGCTTTTATTTGTCTCTTTTTGCACCCTCTTGCGCTCAAATATTTGACAAATTGATTAATGTACCAGTTCTTTTCGTCTGATAATTTAACAAAGGCTTCGAATCCATGTTGCACAAGCATTGTAAATAATCATTATCATTCGAAACAGCATCGAATTCTCCGCAAACCTCAAACAATTCAATTTTTTCAAAAAAGCCAGTTGAAACGAACTCCGTGAAAACATTTCTGTAGCTCAAGACACCCTTAATCTCTTAAACGAACCTGAAGGAATAGAACGAAAACTAGAGGAACTATAAAATACCATTTGGAAAGCAGCAGACAAGAGTGCACAAAAATACAGCAGCAATGTCCTCGCCGTGAAACTTGACAAGGACTCTCATAAGCTGATCTGAACACATAATTCTCTAAAACGTTAGTAGAAAAGAAATCGTAACTACTCTTTGAAGACTCGTGTATAGTCTCTAATGAGAGTTATCAACGTCAAAATTACGAACCTACGAAACATTCACTGGAACAATCTTCTCAACAACTTTGACCACAACGTACGAAATGTCCGGAAGCTGCCAAAAGTACTGAAATTAAAACACCACGATCTTCCTTATACTCTTTAAGACGACAATGATATCCAGACTCATTCGTGTTAGAGGAAAGTAGAGCTATTAGTGATAAGTTCCACGAGCACCACAATATCTCCCACAGATATAGCAAAAACATCACAAAAGTAAAAGTAGCTAAATCGCTGCAAGCTGACACCAAAACCGCCATTTTATCCGCCAATAAGCTTACTGTTGGTGCTTGGTAAACTATTTGAGAAGTTTATCTAGACAAAGTTGCTTGATCACGTTTAAAATAACAACATCTTTCCTAAATTTTAGTTTGGCTTTAGTCATATATACTCAACAGAGAACCAGCCACTACATGTCTTTAAAGACATTCAAACAGCACTACTGACCATCAATATTAAAGAAGCCTTCAATACCGTTCGCAGTGCAATATCCCACCATACAACATAAACTGATTTAATCCATTTTGAAATACAGAACATAGACTAAGTTCGTCTATAAAAACCGATCCTGCTGGTGCTTGACAAGGTTCATACCTGAGTCCAATACTTTTCAACATATACACGCCTGACAGTGGGTGTGTCAAAACCTAGTAAAATAGCAGCTTTTATGGTAGACACTTGCTTCCACATTTCTGGCAACAACCATAACCGGATCATCTCCAAACTATGAAAAGTACTGAAGAAAATGAAGTTTCTGTGATTGGAAATTTAAAATCAGCATTCGGAATACCACGGTAATGTTCTTGAGTAGAAAATGTTAGTCCACCATGCTGCTTAAAAGACCTATAAACTTTTTAGGTCTAAGGATTCCTTGGTCCGAAGATCGAATGATAACGTTTGCGAATCATATCAAGGACATAAATTATAAGAGATTCACGTCTGCTCTGTCTTTGTACCTATTTTGCAACCCAAAGTCGCCCCTGAGTCTACGTATTGAAATCTTCATCCCTACAATGAGCGTCCAACCAGTAATAGTCTATGGAGCCCCCAAATGGGGCAAATGCGCTAAATACCTTAAAGAAAAGCTTCAAGTCACCCAAATCGCTATTTAAAAATGGAACAAACTATACTACCTTAAACAAACTATACTACCTCTCCTGCAAATCGCTTTACAGAATAGTCAATATTAACCCTATTCACAAGTTTCTAGATTCACGCAGAGCGAATTTGCCCAAAAATTTTTTTAAAAAATCCTTGAATTCCCTCATCAATTAATTTAGTGATATGTAAAGTCTAGAAAAAAATCAAGTTTATATTAGACGTAAGCCTAGCAGAGGTTTTTGTCAAAATTTTCCTTTCAATTCAGGTATCCAGTTATCCTCTGAACCCTGAATCCTGTCTAAGGAAATCATCACGAATTAAGTATGATTTTATGTGATCATAGATTCAATCAAGAATCTACTCAGAACTCTAGGTATACGGTAAGCAATCAACTGTCAGAAAGTGAACAAATCACAATGCCAATGAAGAAATTTATATACCATATCTTGAATATAGATTAATACTATCATTACATATATAGATATATTACATTACATATATAGATATATATATAATATACTACATATATAAGGTTGTGTCAATTCAGGTGTATAAAAATATATTTCTTATAAATTATACTTGTATGGAAGTCCAAGAAACAGTCGCATACATGTAGACCGAGTTTTCTTGTACATCTATCGAGGAATGTTGTTCTTTTCATCCAGGACCACAACGAGCTGAATTAACCTTCCATTTTTGGTCCTTCAAGGGTGGCTTCTAGCTATTCGGAGTTTTCCATTGAACCGCCCTTCCTGGAGCGCCTTCAGTGGTTAAGTGATCCTGGGTTTATTATTTTTAATTAAAATTTTAAATTAACATTTAAAATTTAGAATAACAAACAAGCTTAAAATAAACTTAAAATCATTTGGAAATTATAGAAGTAGGGAATTAACGAGGAAATAAGGACAATTGAAATATATAAAAGAGTCAAAATGTGTCGTCTCCACCACCGGAGAAATTTTTGCCGTCAGGACATTTTACGCCTCACGGCTTCTGCATTACCGATGTCCCAGTGAGGATACAAGAACTATTCACAGACACCGAACTATCCTCGAGTATGCAGACCAATGATTGTCTCCTCGACCAACAAACGAAACTGAATGTTTCAAACCCTGTCTATTTAACCTTGTTTCTTTCTTTCGCTGCAGGTGCGACGTACCGGTTACGAAAATTATATCATTATATCATTATTATTATTAATTATTTATTATTCAATTTTTTGATTTATTTATTTATTTTTTGATTTATAATTCAATATTATTCACATTTTTTTAAGTTAAAAGAAAATCCAACGAGATAAAAAAGAACTTAGAATAAAATTAAAATAAAATCATTTATAATTAGATTTATGTATTAAGTAATATTTATAATACGGCATATTTACACATGATAACAAATAATAAGGATTTTGCAAAGCTACAGTTCCATCATTTATAAATCGCGGTTCCTTATAACTTCTGGAAAATATATCAAATTCATCTGAATTATTCCTGATTTATGAGATTTCATTCTGAGTAAATCTTTGATCAAGAGGTAAGCTAGGGTAGTACCTATCAGTAATAACATAGTATCATTCTGCATCTGGCGCCATCATACTACCGTCATATGGCAATATTCCATAAATATAACTAGTGTTTGAATAGGTCCAGTTATGTACACGGATTTTGCATTACGTCCGGCTTTATAGGATTATATGTAAAATAACACATTTTCTCTATAAATTTTCTTTATAAAATTTGTTTTCTCTAAAAATAAAAGATCGAAAATCTATCCCAAGTAAATAAAAAATTACTGAATTTTTGAGTTCAACGTATTCGAAAAACGTTGATTCCTTAAAACATTTTCATTTAACTGTAGACATCTGGATGCTGGGAATAATATTTTTCTTGTAAATATCCAGGGAACCACAGTATTTAGAGCTTTCTCCTCTACTCCAATAGTTTTGCATATGATTTAACGAAAAATGGCCTATAACCAGAAATATTCCTATGAATGCTGTAATTTCTTCTGATATAGCATACCTCCAATAATTCCTTGTTGAACATTTATATAAAATTTTCTTTATCTATCGTGGATTTAACATCCAAATTATTTTGTTAAACCAATTTTTATTGTAAGTTCAACAATGAAATAAATTTGAAAATATTTGAGTTTTACAGGTGTTTGAAGCATTGAAATTTTTAAACCAATATCGTTTCTTGTAAAAAAATCTGAATCTTTTGTGTATGTCATAATTTAACGGTACATATTTCTATTATTATAAATTAATTCTTCGCCCTAATTCTCAGGTTCACTTTTGCTGCTGCTGCTTGAATGTTATATGTCCGCCGTTCATTTTTTTCGAAATGCCAAAACTTTTGACTCACCACGAGATGAAGACAATCCATTGGGAATATGAAATTTATCTTTATCATCAAAGTATTTGAAGCGAAACTCCTCGTCACTACTTTCTGAATTCTGCACATCAAAAAGCCTTCAGTTTTTCCGTTTTACCAACAATAAATTCAGGCTGAGCAAAGGGATAAAATTCGTACTAGTAATATTTGTGATTCTCTCATTTTCGAAATCGATTTTCGACCGTAATCGTTCGGTTTTAATCAAATATGTTTAATAAAACTAGAATAATATTTAATAAAAAAAATAATAAAAAAATAAATATTAAAATCACTCAAATAATGAACTTCGATAAGTACGTTTAACGTCCATCGATTTCTAATGTGTGAAATATGAAATGAAAGGTTAATGAACTTCGATATTTTAATGTTTTAAAAATATAAGAAAAACATAAAAAAACACGCATCCACAATGATCAGAGGAATCAACTGAACTGAAATTGCAAAAGAATTAACCGTTAAGATCACAAGCGTATCCAAAACAGCAAAGAGTAAGGGGAAAATATGCCTGATGTTGCTCATAAAGTACCGGCATAGCGTAAACACAAATAGGGCTCACACTCCGAACAAACGACCGATCTAACGGTATTTGAAAAATTCTGGAGAATTGCATTGGTGTTCGTAAAAGTGTTTATTTTTCTCTATTTTGTCTGTCTGTTTACATTGTACTTGTAAACAAAACGAGCAAAAAATTAATATTTTTACTAACACTCATACAATTCTGCAAAATCCGTTAGATTGGTCGATGGTCGGAGTGTTATCGCTGTTTGTTCTTACGCTATGGTACCGGTATCGGCTTTACATTCATTCATCTTAGTAAGTAGAACTGGAAGTTGAAGTAGACTGTCTTTACATGTTATACAAGCAATACTAGGACATAGAACACAGAGGTTTAATTATTAGTCACTTCCTGCAGTGTGTTCTCGACTTTCCATGAATGTCTAAACACAATTTTTCATCTTTCGGCATTTTCTTTTGAAGTCTGATGTGGAAGAGGTTGCCCAATATTTTATCATTAGACTGCAAATGAACTAACATATCACTTTATTATACAAGGTGGTGCAAAAGTTTCCTACCCTTGACAAGAAAATTCAACCTGCTTATCGACAAAACTCTTTCTTCCAAAATTTTGACTTTGTCACATCTATTTCTTTTATTTATTTTCTTTTAGCTACATAGCTTTAATTAATTTCCACAAAGTGTGAAAGCAGATTGATTTAGGAGAGGATTCAGAAAGAATGACTTTTATTTACGAGTCAAGAAAACATGTACGAAATTTCGAAGCAGATTTGTAGGTACGCCTAAGTACAAATCAAACATGCAGACCCGTGATTTCATGGAGGGTATTTTGTTATAAGCTAAAGGTGTTAACTCTTGTGCAGTCAAAAGTCGTTCGAAAATACAAACTTGTTCATCCAAATTTGTTGTATGATTTTTCAGTATAAGTGAGTGACCTTAATGTTCACGCTGTTTTCGGGGAGAGAATTATTTGCCGATTTTGCTTGAACATGATTTCGGAAGGAAGTCTAATTTTCGGCTACTCTAACCAATAATTGGAGCCACTTGGCGAATATTTGCTTCCAAGTTGTAAAATGTAGATGGTTTTCGGCATAGACGAGTGATTTGACGTATCCCCACATGAAATAGTCGAGCGGTGTTAGATAACGAGATCATACAGGCCACCATACAGATCTAAAACGGCGAATTATGCACTCATCAATTCTGGAACGAAAATGTCATTGATCATTGCTCCGCGGCGGTCAACATTGTCTGTTCTGTTTTTGCCAGCAGCATTTTTGAAGATATATGCAGCAATGATTCCACCGACGCATAAAGTACATCAAACAGTGACTTCCTCCAAGTAAAAAGGTGTTTAGATTACCGCCTGTGGTTGCTTATCACTTCGCAAAGAAATGAGCCTCATTGTGAATCATTTTTTATGAAATTCGAGATCTGCAGCAATTAATTTTTGCCCAAAATTCATATACTACGCTGTGCCCGGTGGTGGTTCGGCTTAAATTCCTGCACGAGTCAGATTATGTAAGCTCACAAACGAAGATCCTTCGGTAAAATTTTCCATAATGTGAACGGCACAGGTCTAATTATGAGGTAAGTTGTCGAATGAACTCAATTGGGTCTTCATCGATACTATGCTCTACGGCTGCTATACTATTTTCATTCCGCACTGTACGACGTCCGGATGGGTATGTATTGTCGGTGAGAGTAACCATGGTCTGAAATCAATCCATGGTGAATCGAAATATTTGATTTGATGCCATTATGTCAGCAATAAAATTGCCGGAGTGCGCGATGGGTCAATGAAGAAGAACCGATAGAATATAAACTAACCTAACCATATAACACATGACAGCTGTCACACCATTCGTAGCACTAAAAAAATTTTGTCATTTCAAAGTTCTATACCTCTAAAAAAAAACACCCTAAATACACTCTGAAAGCTTCATGAATTTTCAACGTATTTTTAGTTTTAATTTTTTCGCGACGATAATAGTAAGTAGTTGAAATCAAAAACGTTTTCAAATTCAACGCATGCATCGATTGGTCTAGCTGCAGCAATATATGCAGAATACTTGGGATCAGCAAGAAACCCGTAAAAAAATGGTGCGATGTGCGATGCCAAAGAAGGAACATGGACGACATGGGAGGTAATTTTCGCTGAAGTAAAAACAAAAAAATTCAAAAAAATCGGCAAAAAAAGAAGAGTAGTGACGCAAAAAATGACGAATCGTCTTAACAGCTTTCCGAGAGCCACTCAAAACGTGTCTATATAAACTGTGTGATGTTCACAAACTACGGCCGAAAAGCTTATAGGGCCAGCAAGAACCTGTAATTTCTGAAAAGAACATTGGAGAGTGGCTGCATTTCTGCCAAAATTTCAAAAACCTCTGATTTGCTGATGAGTCGAGTATTCAACTCCATCCAATACCCAATTGGCAAAAAAGTGCAGTGAGAGTCCAGCTATCTCGTCAATATTATTGTAATACTGACTCCAAAAATTGAGTTGAAACTCATGGTCGCTGGCGTAATGTGAAGTCGCAAAAAGACCCAACTTCTTTTTCCCACACTTCACGTTCAACAAGAAGTGTATGTTTATGGAGAATTTTACAGGGAAAATATTTTTCTTGTTTTTGTGTAATGTGTTTTTAATCGCTAACAATTCGGGGACCAAAAAAGGTATTAGGATGCCAAAACGCATACTTTTTTGAAAAAATATGGGGCTATTAAGCATTTTTTTATGTGAGGACTCATTGGCTTGGTAATTAGTCTGATTCAAACCCCATCGGAAATGCGTAATCCATCTTAAAAGGGAGCATCTTTAGAGATCCCAGACCATAAACATATGCAAAAGCTGATTCGATGTGTACACGTTGAGTAGGACGCAATTTCTGCAGATTACGTGAACAATGTATGTAAAAGTGTCAGAAAACTACTTTAAGAGTGTGTCGAGGAGGACATACTCCATACTGATTAGTTATTACATTACCTATTTGGTGTAGTTTACAATAAAATTAAACAATCTCTTTTCCTTCAAATTTTAGATAAGAAACACTATGCTCAGAATCTCTTTAACTATTCTGTAGTATGTAAGATAACAGCCGAGGAAAACATCGTAACCTTGAATAAATGGACTAACAGGGGTACACCACAAGGCGCCATAGTATCACCACTTGCCTGGGTACTCACAGTTAACCAAATAGTGGAAGACCTCAACGGCAAGGGTATCAAAACGATAGCGTACGCTGACGATATCATTATACTGATAAGTGGAAAGTTCCCGGAAACCATGTCGGAATTGATGCAGATCGCACTCTCACAGCTTTTTGAGTGGGCGAAGATGAACGGACTGCGCATCGATGCCGACAAAACGGAGCTTATGCTTTACACAAAGCGCCGTCAACCGGAGACATTTACACCCCCGACCATTGACGGAAAACATATCAGTTTAGTAAACAAGGTGAAATACTTAGGAGTAACCTTGGATAGTAAGCTAACTTGGACTCCACAAATAGGAGCCGTCAGACAGAGAGCTACAGCGGCGCTCTTCACAATGAAAAGACTAGTGGGGAAAACCTGGGGAATAACACCCAAAATTGCCCACTGGATCTATACAACAGTAGTAAGGCCTATAACCACCTACGGGGCATTGGTTTGGTGGCAGGCATTACAAAAGAAAACCATTGCAAAAGAGCTAGAGAAGATCCAGCGAATGGCCTGCCTTGGCATCACAGGTGCCATTAGGACGACGCCAACAGCTGCAATGGAGATAATGCTCAATCTCATACCACTCGACAAATTCATCTTCAGAGAGGCATCACTTGTGAGCATCAGATTAAAATTTACATATAGGTTATCTAACCACACTCAAACGGGGTACGTACGCATTTTGAAAAAAATTGGAGAGAATGGCCTCGTCAAATAAAAGGGAGCTGGAAAGAATTCAACCAATATTGGACACAACAATTCCATTCAAGATCAGCATTCCGGCCACAGAAGCGTGGAAAACGGTGCAAGATTTCACATCTGGAAGTGAGATCATGAGCTACACCGATGGTTCCAAAACGGATGAGGGAAGCGGCGCTGGAATCTTTTTCTCAGATCACCCGCAACTCAACCGAAGTTATAAACTGGAGAGCCATACCACAGTTTTCCAGTCGGAAGTGTTTGCAATAAAAGCGGCTATAGAAGCGGCAACAAATAACCTTAATGGAAGAATACAAATACTCTCGGACAGTAAGTCGGCACTGCAGGCGCTTGCCTCTAACCGCGTAGTTTCACAACTGGTGCAGGATTGTAGGCAGGATCTCAAAACCGCGGCAACCCGAGTAAATGTAAAACTGACATGGGTCCCTGGACACAGCGGTGTAAAGGGAAAAGAAAGAGCGAATGAGCTAGCGAGAGCTGCATTAGCCGACCAAAACGCCACTAGAATAGACACAATTAAAGTGCCACTAACAACGGTAAAAAGGGAACTAGACGGAATCCTCTGGAAAGAGACATATACGGCTTGGAATGACAAGAACGTATGCAGGATAAGCCGAGCTTTTTGGCCGCACCCTAATCATATGTGGACAAAACAACTCCTGGGGAAAAACCGAAATGGCGTTAGAACATTGGTGGCAGTATTAAAGGCCCATAATCTTTTAAGTTAACACGCCAAACGAGTAGGAATCCGAACGGATGACACTTGCCGAGCTTACGGCGAGGAGGATGAAAGTACAGATCACTTCCTCCTAGATTGCCCGAGTCTGGCCAACAAACGCCTTACTTGGCTGAGGTGGACTGGCGCAACAGAATTGGAACACTTGGCGACCACAGAACTGGGAAAACTCCTTGGCTTCTGTAGGACGACAGGATGCACCATCTGTATACAATAGTACTACACATGGGGAGCTAAGGACCGAGTTCTGGCCTATGCTAAATTCCAGCAAGTGGACCCCAGTACAATAATAATAAAATAATAATAATTCTGTAGTATATTTTGCGTTTCAAATCCTTTTGTGAGCTTAAGGATAGACACATATGAAAGTGCTCTGGAAGCAGCTGACAGGCGATTTCATTCTCTTGTGTGTTAGTATTCATAACAACCAGATACCGAATATTCAGAACTGTCAGTCTAAACTATAAAATAACGAATGATGCAAAAATATTATCAAATAACCCGGGAAATCAGAAGAATAGCATTGATCAAGGAGTGGATCAACTTGAAAATGTCTAGTAAAATATGGTAGCAAGTAATTTTACACGACTCTCAAATAACTTCTACAACTTTTGCTTATATTATCCTTTACATGGTTAATCAGAAAATGGGCTGCATTTGATCAAAAAAGGTAAACTGAATTACATACACCCCCTACTATACGTAGTTGCGCCCGCTTGTATGGAATGAAAAACAAAGAAAAATTAAAGAGAAAGTTCAATCAATTCCCATTAGGACTTCCAAACCACTTCTTGGCAAACATTACCGTATTAACAACTTATTTCAACCCTCTGCCATTCCGATCAAAAATTACGTTTACCCTTTCCATATGTGAACCACATATCCTTTTGCTTCTCCGATACTCCGTAACGGACTGCGAAACTTCAACATAAAACTGAATTAAGAGGATAAGCCTCTAGCATTACCCAAGAAGTCAATATGGTAGCATTTGGGGTGAATTCACCATAGAAAACCAAATTTTATCGATAATAACACGTTACGATAATAATTTCTAAAAAGTTTCTTTTCTCTAATGTGGACGGTTAACATTGAAGGAAGGGTTAATAATCACTCGACGCAACCGAGATGAATTTCTTGCCGCAAGCAAGTAAAAGGGTAACCACACATCGATTGATACATCTGCTCGAATATCTTCAGCTTGAATAAATTTATATCGCCTACCAACCCCCTTTTGTAATGCCAAGTATCAACACAATTTGTCATTATTTACAGATTAGTTTTTGTTTCTTGTGGTTTTCCATTGTTCAAGTGATTTTCGTGCACGAGGGTTTGGGGTAGTGGAATGGTGTGAGCGTTGTGTTTTGTATTGTTTAGCTAATTTTACACTTGACGAGATTGCAATTATCTGAGGGTGCCACTGTAAATATTTGGTCAAATGTTGTAATTATTAGCTGGTGAAAGTTAGCGGCTTACAGTGAAATTTAATGTTAAAACCGCAGGAAATGTCTCCTGAAGTATTCTGCCTAGCAATGGACTGACAATGAATGAAGCGTTTGTACGCATCCAAACAGAATTAAGGGAAAATATGTTGGCATTATCATATCATACGTTGTTGCACTTTAGCCCAACAAATTTTGTTTCAGAATATAATGCAACCAGCAAAGCCGATTAAAGGATCTTAATTACATGGTCTTCAATATTTTGTTTCAGGAAGAATTGAAAATAAGATTTTCACCAAATACTTTTTAAAACACTCAAATAAAAATTTTCGATTTCGACATCGATTTGGAAACCATTTTTTTAAAGGGACATTTTTGACTACAACAAGAAATTTGTCATTATAGTCAATTTTTTTCTCAATTCCACTCCTACGTACCGATAGTTTCCAGTTAGAAGTGGTAGTTGAGTACGCTCAAAATGTCATTTTTTTGGTTGCGGGTGAAGGCAATTTACGCCCGGAGTGTGGGACTCCTTGTAGTGCATGCTACCAGACTACCCACTAAACACCCCCCTGCCAAGAGACCCTAGCCTGGAACTATTTGTGACATTACTTCGGGCGAGGCCTCTTTTTTCTTCGCCCTAGGGCGCCATCAGCCTGGAGAAAATCTCCCCCTAGCGGGAGGGGGCAGGATGGAGGAGGACTGCTGGAAAGAGTCACCGCGCCCCAAGGTAATCCATGTTATATTTTTCAATGCACGTATTGCCCGAGAGTATTTTCCACACAGTTTTCAGGATTTCTCCGAACAGATTGTCTGGAGAAAGCTCTCCCGTTACCTCCCACAAGTCCTGCCGCATCCTGTTCCACCTTCTACAGTTGAAGAAGATGTGACATGCGTTGTCTCTTTCCCCTGGGCAGAAAATGCAGTCTAGGGACCGTGACTTACCAATCTTGAGCAGGTAAAAGTGAAAATACCCATGCCCGCTGAGAAGCTGGGTAAGGTAATAATCAGTCTCACCGTGCTTGATTGAGCCACGATCCCATGTCCCCTATAAGGTGGGCAGTCCAGCGGCCATTAGAGTCGCCTTCTCAGGACTGTTGCCACTCAATTATTGTATGCTACCTCTCCTCTCGGATGACAGCGTATCTTGAACCATCCCCTTTTCTGTCGTAAATTCTTCGTCGCTCCCTAGCAAGGAGGGCGATGGGTATCACTTCTGCGATCACCAACATTGCCGACTCAGAGACAGTGCGGTATGCAGACGCAACCCGCAAAGTTCCTCGTCTCTGTACCAGTGCCAAGCGCTTTCGGTACAGTTCCATGCTGAGAGCTCCGGCCCAAACCCTCAGAGCCATACAGTAGCACTGACTGTACAGCACTCATGAGGAGTCGGCGTTGCACATGAGTCGAGTTAGATCTGAAACGCCTATCGCTGTCTTATCCGCCGTCGCCCTGATCTTTTCCGAAAACTCATTTTTGAATCGATCAGTAGTCCCAAATATTTTCTCGCAAGTTTTGACTCGACAGTCGCATCTCCAATCTGCATAGGAATGACCGTAGGAATTATTTTCTTCGTGATAATGACCACCTCGGTTTTCTCTAGTGCCAGACTGAACCCGCGGATGGTCATCCACTCACTCACTTGACGCATTAGCATTCTCAGTCTGGGCTGCGGATGTTAAACTGTGCATCCGGCGACCAGTGCTGCTACATCATCCGCATAGCCCTGGCAGCTTAAGCCTCAATAGTCCGTCATATGAGGCGTTCCACAATTCTGGTCCCAGTATTGAGCCTTGCGCTATGACAGACGTTATCTCAATACTGCGCCGCCGGTCTTGTGTGTCATAGAGCAGACTGCGGTCCTTCAAGTAATCCCTCAAAATCTGCATCACATACCCTGGTAATCGGAAAGAATTTTCCAATGTGCCGAGAATATCCACCCATCTGGCGGAGTTGAAGGCATTCCTGACGTCAAGCGTCACTAGCAGAACAACTCGTTTGGAATCATTTTTGAGCGATTCGGCTTGACGGACTGCGTTCACCACTTCCATGATGGCATCGGAAGTGGATCGTCCTGCTTTAAAGCCATACTGCCGAGGAGATAGGTCCCCTACAGCACGAATTGCGTGAGTGAGTCTCCCCTTGATGAGCTCTTCGAACACTTTCCCGCCTGCATACAAAGCGGGCGGTATGCAGAAGGCAGCTCAGAGTCCCCTTTCCCCTTGCTGATCAGTGCAAGCCTCGCCACCTTCCAGCGAGATGGAAATACACCTTCTCTCAGGCAAGCAAGTCAGGACCAATTGAGCAGCAAGTCAGGACCAACGTTGAAGACCATTTGTAGCACCTTGGTTGGAATGCCGTCTGGTCCTGATGCCTTTCGAGCTTTCATAGAAAGCACCGCATCCTCCAGGTCATTCTTTGTGAACAATGGACATTCCACTGAATCATCCTCGTGGAAAGCATCAACACGGAGGGGGTGAGTTGGGAACAGCGCACGCACATCCCGTCCATCTTGTCTGCTTGAAGTAAAATAATGTCATATTATTGATGTCATATTAGTAAAGTAATGTCATAAGTTAAAATGTCATGCTTGTCTAATCTTTGTTTTTGCATTTCAACTTAAAAAATAACATTGGAATGAATTTTTGATTATTTGATACCAATAAATCATTAATTAAACAAGTTTGAAAATCAGCAAAATAATTGTTTTCATATATTTAAGTATAAAACCTGACATTGCACAGTATCGACGTTATGTGGTCCAGAACGTTTGTGCTGATTTTTTTTTTGAAATTTAAATGCATTATACTTAATTCCAAATTAAAATAGTTGCCATAGTAGTTTTTTTTCCATTTTTTCTCCATATTTTGAGCAACTTTAAAATTGCGTCTTTTCAAATTTCCACGAAATTCCGTCAAAAACCTTTCCAAAAAAATGGTTTTTTTTAGCTTCATATCATTTTTCAGCTCGAGGACAATATTGAACCTTTTTTTATGTGTAATGTAAAATTAGAACTGATCGAAATGGGTGGATTCAGAGAATGTATTGCCTACTAAACTTTGCAGTTGAACCTCTCACTCAGTTCCACTTACGGAGGATGTGAAATGCTTTTAATAACCACGAAATCCTTTCAATTTGTTATTTCTATTCGTTTTCTCGAAATCGCTGCCTTAGATTCCTCTGGGTTATATGTCACTTCTTTGAATGTACCGTTATGTTCTTTCGTTGAAACTAACTAAATTTTAAAAAACTTCTGGGATTCAGTCTAAGAGAATTCTCAAACTGTTAGTATGTTCGATATATCCGTGACTTAATAAAATGGTTCAAATTTACATATAAAAACGTTAAAATTGTCAAATGATGATTATATTAGAAATAAACCATGTATCCTTATACAAACGTGGACCGGTCATTTGACTCATGCAGCATTTGTTGGAGTAAAATAAATTTATATATCGCTTTAATATTTGATAGGGGGTTCATCATAATACATTAGGTCTTTCGGAAAGTTCTGACCGATAGTATCACTTCAAGTTTCAATCCATATGCACATGTAGGTTTGAGATATATGTGACTATCGCTCGTTATCACTGCATTCACTCCCATGCACACTCTTGAAAAAATTAAACAAATATCTCATGTAATTATTAAGCAAGGCGCGATCGTGAAAACATTGGTAGCAATAAAGTTCACTTACGCCACTGCATCTTGTACAAATTCCAAAAAGGAAGAAATGCTACAGAATGAAATACTATTTAGTGAAAGCACCGCGTAATAACATACAGCGATAACACTCCGAACAAACGACCGATCTAACGGTATTCAACGAATTGTACAGAATTGTGCTGTGGTAAAAGTTTGTGGTACAGATGGAGTTTATGACAGAACGTGCATAAGATGATTTGACAAATGCGAAGCAAGTGATTTCGATTTTAATGACAAGCTACATTCAGACATTCATGACATTCAGACACATTCATGACGAAATTATCAAGGCTAGGATGGTGCAAGATCCTTTTGTGACAACATCGGAGATTGCAGAGGAGCTGAGTTCAACTCAACAAACCATTTCCGACCATATTCGGAATCTAGAATTGGTCTATACGTATCCTAGGTGGATGTCTCATCAGTTAAGTGAGAACAATTTCAATGATCGAGTCGTTATATGCATATCTCTGCCTGCTCGATAGAAAAACGCACCTTCCTTGGACCGGATGATAACTGATAATGAAAAATGAATTAGGCACAAAAACACCGTGTGGAAAAGAGCATATTGTGAGTCTGGAAAGCCCGCCCCTCCACTTCTAAGCCGAGTTTGAAGCTAAAAGAAAAATGTTGTGTATATGGGGCGCCATCAAGGGACCAATACATTAAGAACTTTTGAAACCTAATGAAAAACTAATGTCAGAGAGATACTGAAAGCAAGAGTAAAGAGGCTGGCATTGTTCAATAGGAAGCACGTCATATTGCATAATGAGAATGCCAGACCTCATGCTGCTTTGACGGCTCCTCAGAAAATCGCAGGGATCCCCAGAACTTTCACCCTCCAATGATCACTTGTTTCTCTCTTGCCAGAACTTTTTACAGGAATGAATTCAAAACGGAAGCCGATTTCAACCAAGCACTAGTTGAGTTCTTTGCCTCTAAAAATAAATCATTTTTTAAAAATACCATGTAGAAGTCGCCATCGCGCTGGCAAGATGTCATAAGAAGCGATGGAAGGTATACTTTACAATAAATCTTATTAAATTTATGAAATTTGTGCTATTTTATTTCAATCCGCAACCAGAAACAGAAAGTAAACCTATTATGAAATATAGGTCCCAAATACACATCAATTATTATAAAGAAATGGTTGCTTTAAAATGTCCGAAACCATCTTAAATCACAAACGTCTATGGTCTATGTTATGTCGTCGATGGTATTGCGTCAATGGTGGCTTGAATATTGGCTTCCAATGCTTCAAGAGTTGTCGGCATGTCGGCATAAACCTATGACTTAACATATCCCCATAAAATCCCTCCTCTTTATCGAGAGGCATTAAGTCGTATGAACCAAGTGGCCAGTTTTTAGGACCACTTCTGGAAATAAAGTTGTCACAAAATTGATTTTGTAGTGAATTGATGGTTATGGCAAGTTTCGCCATCTTGTTGGAACCAAATGTCATCGATGTTTATCTGATTAATTTTTGGAAAAAGAAAATCAGTCAACATAGCTCGATAGCACTCGCCATTCACTGTAACGGCGGCTCTTTCAGGTCCAACAGGATTGTCTTTGCTCATTATACGGCAATTTTGCAATTTTTCGGTACAAATGCTCATCTTTGGCCAGTTTCAAAGTACCCCATTCAGCAAAAATGTGACGTAAATGATAATCATTTGGCTTTAATTCTTGCGCGAGCTGCCAGGATCCTTACGTAAAAACTTCTAAGTAGTCGAAGGGCAAAGACCAACAAGTTGGAAATGGCGACGAATTGAAATTTCGGCGTCTTCTTCATCACTTCACGTTTTAGCAGGAATATTCCCTTCGGTACGCACATTTTTTTTCTTCTGTTTAATAGTTTTGAACTAACTGTAGAACATCCAGCTCTTAAATGAGGTTAGTTATTCCTTGTTGACTTGCAGCAGAAAAATTATCCTGACCCAAAATTTATTATTATTTCAATGAATTTGACTATAGAATTTAAATCTAGGATAAATCCTGCATTTATTTATATAAAAATCATGGATTACAAATTATTCTATTACATTAATTTTTTTGTCCTTTTCTAATAAACCGTCAATCTGAAAACTTTAGTTAAAGTCAACTGGTAAAATTAACGAACCAGTAACGTTTGAAAATTATTAAAAACTACTAAAGAAATTCTGAGTCGGTGGTCGCAACTTTCAAGAACGCTTACTCCAATTTTCGGCCATAATAACCGTCCCATTCAGCGGGCTGTGAGTGCTATAGTGGATAAGCTGGAGGACAATTTTTTAACTATTGGATGTTCCGGTGCCAACAAGACTTCGTACCGTTCGAAGTAAAGGAAGTAGCGCAGCCGTATGAGCATCGATTTAAACTGAGCCAAATCAGTCGATTCCACGTCGTTCTCAAGAATTGAAATCTTCCATGCTGCATCTTACATGATGCTTACAAAATCAAATTAACTCAAGGAATAAAGCCATTTGATCATTCGGAATTGACGAAAATGAAGAATTTCATCACAAAATCATCTTCAGTGATGGAGCTCATTTCTGGCTCAATGGTTTTGTTAATAAGCGAAATATGCGCTATCGGTCAGCAAAAACCCACATGTGTTTGTTGCAACACCGTTACATCCGCAAAAAGTCAGAAGTGGATGAACTTGACAGCAACAATATATGATTTCAAGAATACGATGCCCCTAGCCGCACTGCACGCATTACAATCGATTTATTGAAGGGAAAATTCGGTAAACGAGTTATCTCGAGAAATTGTCCGGTCGAATGGCCGCCTCGTTAATCCGATGTAACGCCATTGGATTTACTTTCATGGGACTATGTCAAGTCACTAGTCTATGTCAACAAGCTACCAACTTCAGACAAGCTAAAAGGCAACATCCAAAGTGAAGTTACCAGCGTTCCTGTCGGAATGTATGCCATTGCCGACCACTGTTAACGGGCTCGTGTTCGTCATAAGACCAAAATTGACTTTCATTCATAAAATGTAATGCTTGCACTACACCTGCAATTATTTTGAACTCACTATCTCAAATATTTCTGTGTTTTTGGACAGATAAAATTATTGTCTTTAATGGAAAACTCTTTATAAGTAAAATTTTGTTGGGATGATTTACGCTTGTCACTAAGTCTTTAATGCAAATTTGTGTTAGCAACTTTCGCAATTTACCAAAAATCAGTCGCTTTGTGGCAGTAAAGATTCGGTTAGGTTTTAATTCTTAACTGAAAGAAAGTATGGCAGGAGCTAACTTACGAAAAAGTAGAAAAATTGCATGGAACAAGTATCTTTCCTCTCTCCATATTATTCTCCTGTACACAAAGATTGTTTTATAATATAATGTTCAATTTAATTGATATCAAAACGAGTTTCATGAGAAATCGCCAGTCACTTTCGATTCTTACAGACATCCCGATTTCCATTTGCAGACATCTGAATACCTTAGTAAATAGAACTCCAGATTATTTCAACTTCATTTTCTTTTAAATGTGTCTCCCAAAGGAATCAAATTAATATTCAAATTTAACTTTACTAATAAAACACAATAAGTGATTGCCAAAATCAACAACATATTCAGTCAAGTGGCAAATTGAAAATTATCCTTAGGTAAACCCATTTAGTATTTCTCCAATCAAAATCATTTGCCAATGATAGCAACATAAACATTCAAATGGAATAAATAAGCAACGTTTCCCACACTTGCGTTTCTTGTCGTCTTAGACAGCTTCCTTCAAGAAAATTGGAACGAGTGAATAAACCAAATACTCAGGCAGCCATGTGGAAACCCATTGTTCGCTGAACGTCGAAAGTGTACGAAAAACATTGTTAGCTCCCAAACAGCAACAAAATGAAGGAGAGAAACATTATTTGCATTTGTATTTGTTCTACCTAATGACAAATTTATTTGATTGCGCTCCACACAATGCCATCCAGGCATTTCTGGCAAGCTTCAACTCGAAAATCCAACAAAGATAAACAGTAATTCCAATTGTTCCCTTGAAATCACATTACAAATTTGTTATGTAGCAAGGATGGAGCTAGTGGAAGAGGAGGAAATATGAATGCTCGCAACATGCTTTGATGGTCTTCCTATTCCATCGCCATCTTTCATTAGGAAACAAGACGATTCAATTCTTCCACTTTACACTCTTTCTCTTCCTCACCCTCCTCCCCCTCACTTCGTTTCGCTCCTTGCAACAATAGACATAATAGGCTTTTGCAAATTTGTTACACAATTTAGTCTTTGCGCAGGAGAAACGTCTAAGGAACTTTGTTTGATAATATGGCGGCAACGTACGTGCAAATGTGGTAGCAAGTGTTGTGGGCGGACATGGAGGCGACGGGCGAGTTAAGTATTTGCTTTTATAGCGCAAATAAAATCGCCCACTTCGAGCTTGAGTATGGAGCTCGTCCTGACAACTGATGCTGCTCCTGCTGGATCAGCGCTCGTTCTTCTTGGTAAATTGTAATTTATATACAGAACACATTTGCTAGGAGAATGTGAACCACTTCATACTCAATTGAATAGGGAGGTGGTTTGTTTGTGATGGGAGTATGTGGAGACCAACGGCGGCTACCTTCAGAGTTATATCCCTGTTTCCACAGTGCTCTAGTTTGATGTCCTGGGGCGGGAAAAAGAAGTGGTTGCCAACCATTGTTGTGCATGCGACTAGTCGTTTAAAAAGTTGTTACTGCAAGGAAACGTTATTGTTTCGATGAAATTTATTGCTTTTGGGAGGATTGGTGGCTTAAATTACCAAAGTTTCAAACAAATGCTTTTCTTAATTTAAAATGTTAGTCTACTTTTATTTAGGCGGTCAACGGGACTAGATTTTGAATTGTTTTCAAACGACACAATCAGGTTAAGCTTCGCTGGATTAGACTATAGTTTTAGTATTTCTCCTACCTCATCAACTTGCAATATACCCTTCACTACATTTTGGTCTACACGATTATATCTTGGAATTATTCAATTTCTTGAAGTCTCGATGGCTCCCCTCCTGCGGGATCCTACAACTACTATATCAGCGTGCCATCGACCGACCAACCCTCGATTTTATTTCATCTTCTCTTTTATTGGAAGATTTATTATATTGCTACTACCACCCACTACTAAACAAACCAGCAGGATCCGAATCAGAGACAATGTCCTGGCGAGAATGGCGCACTACCATCGATTCAGCTCTCACTCGGATAGTGATGGGTGGTACCTTGTGTACCTTCTGTTGCAGTGTAGTCGAATTTAAATAAAGATATAAATTTCGATTGCCCTCCAGGTACATGGTCGCATAAGTTTGATACATTGATACACTCAAGTTGAATATGAAAAGGAAAATTTACATAGAAATATGCAATGATTTCTTTTTGTTTGGAGCAAAATTTAGATAATATTGAATGGGGTCTATGAAAGATTTAGTGTTTCAGGGGATGATATATCTATTAAATAAGATCAAATGAAATCTTGATTTAAGGGTGCATAGTATTTGTAATTTCAGCACATGTTACAATCATATTAGGTTTTATTTTCGGGATATCTCAGATATATTTCGGTTGTACTTATGGTTTTAAAAATTTGGAAAAGTTTTGCATATTTTTGGATTAAATT
The DNA here is from genome assembly GCA_954870665.1 of Stratiomys singularior. NCBI lineage: Eukaryota > Metazoa > Arthropoda > Insecta > Diptera > Stratiomyidae > Stratiomys > Stratiomys singularior. The sequence goes on from OX940879.1 coordinate 36,189,721, forward strand.
TAGTTGGAGGATATGTTTAAATTCTGATGAATTTCGAGAAAAGTATGAAATCCTAATTGCACGTAGAGCGCGTAGAAAATTTCGTTTCAAACAAGGCATTCAAACAAGAAAGGGATGGTAAATTGGTTATAATGGAAAAGGAAAAGTACGACAACCTCGTAGTCGAAAAACTGAACAATGGCGACTTCTTTGTTTTAAGGAAGGATCCACTCCCTGAAAGTATTAAACGGGTAGAAAGAGCTCTAAAGGAGTGCAAAGACATACTCGGTGAAAAGACGAGCTTGAGAGTTACCAACACCGTGCTTCCAAGAATCAAATGCCAACCAAAGATACACAAGAAAGAGATGGAGATGAGGGAAATCATAACTTCAACAAACGCTCCGACATCGAAATTAGCAAAGCGACTGCTGGAAGAATTCCAACAGATAGGGATTCGGACCAATAAATTCTCCGTGAAGAACCGAGATGAACTGATCAATAAGCTAATGCAGAACAGTTGCTTACGAAGTGATGAGAAAATGGTATCCTTTGACGTCAAGGCTCTGTTCCCAAGTGTACCGGTAAAGCAACCTCTCGCGCTCTTGGAAGACCGACTGACCCAAAAAGATCCAACAATGGAAGGAAAGAAAAAAGCAAGAACAATCACAAAGCTGGCAACACTGTGCATGTCGGAAAACTATTTCACTTTTAGAGGAAATTACTACAAACAGAAGTCTGGAGCACCGATGGGTGCTCCAAACTTCTGTCACCGTTTTTAAGCGAGTTAAGCTGTCACCGTTTTTAAGCGAGATTTTCATGAACTGGATCGAAGAAAAGATTGAACAAGCAGGCATAATGCCCAAATTTTGGGTTCGTTACGTAGACGATATTTTCGCCATAGTAAAAGAAAAGGACATAAACAACTTGCTACCGAAATTAAACCACATCCATAAAAACATCAAGTTTACAATTGAGGAGGAAAAGAACAACGAACTACCCTTCCTCGATTTAAAAATCATAAGAGATAACGGAAAATTAGAATTGGACATATACAGAAAAAACACAAGCACCCAAAGGACCGTACCGAGGACATCAAAACACGCATACTCACAAAAAATGGCGTCTTTCCGAGCGTGGATACATAGGATGATGTCAGTACCCTTGAGCACGGAAAACCGAATCAAGGAAATGAATTATATTCTGGATACAGCGAGGAAAAACGGATATGAAACAAGGACGATTTCAGGAATGATAAGGAAAATAGAAGCAAGAAGAAGACAAGATGGGTTTACTACACTCTACACTCAAATTAGAAGCCAAAAACAAAGAGAACAACAAAGAACAGTAGTCATAAACTCAGGGCTAACGGGGGCCTTAAGCAGATTGCTAAAAAAAGTCAACATCCAGCTAATCTCAAGCAGTGGCCAGTCTCAACTAAAGAGTAGGCTCACAAACACAAAGGACAGCAAGAAGAGCGGTATCTACAAAATCAAATGCAATCACTGTGACAAAGTATATATCGGACAAACAAGATGAAACGTTAAAATACGATTCGAGGAGCACACAAAGGAGGCACACTTAGCGATAAGACGAGGAAACGTGGCAAACGTGAAATCTTCAGTAGCGAAACACATTTGCGAAGGACACAAAATAGAATGGAACGACCTCACAGTAGTAAAAGAAGTGAGAAATATGAAAAAGCTAGACGGGTACGAATCATTGTGGATCATGAGACAGCCAACCGAAACTAGGCTCAATGATGACCTTGGAAATGGATACTCTAGCCTCCTGGATATGGTAAAGTAGCGAAAATAGTAGAATAGAAAAGACATACTAATTAAAGTACTCAGACATGTAGGTAGGTAATAAAACTCCATTGTAATTAGACCTTAAGTAATTAGACCTTAAGTAATTAGACCTTAGGCAATTTAGGACTTTGTGTTAACTTAGTATAAATATCCCGATAAAGGCCATTTAAAATCAGAAAATAATTGACACTGAAGAAGGGAGCAACTCACTCCCGAAATATATATTTGTCAAAAATTAAAAACATAGCATTTTTTAAAATGGAAAAACAACAAAAAACAAAATCTAAATGGTAATGCTGTAATTATAGACCATGAGAAAAAACAAACAGCAGTTAAGACAATCGCACATCAGAATTGGCAATTGGAACCATTCTTCTATAACTCTGTTAAATAAGCGCCTTGCTCGAGTAACGATAACAAAATCGAAGATAATTCAATAACACAAGTTACTGTTAACATAGTGAAAAGGATCTTGGGAAAAAATTATTGAATAATTTCAATAACAACTAAATCAATCAAAAATAAAAACGTTAATCTAAACAAAGAAAGAGAAATTTCATGGTATTCAAATGCAAGAGAGGAAAGAACAGGATACGAAAGAGGAAGTTCAAACGGAGCAAACATAACACCAGAAAAATAATTAAGGAAAATGGCAGCCAAAGCTTAAAAGACGTAGGAATTCAGACGACGCGATGAGCACAACATGACTTTCAGGAACATGAGCTCAAGCTACTCATAACAGGACACTCGATCGAAGCCCCAGGTATGATTGAATTCTTTATCAAATACTTTATTACCTGTTTTTGGATGGTAATTTTCAGTCGCGGAAATATTACCGTCTTTCGGAGTATATGGAAGAACGTGGCGCTTGCGTTTCAGTATTTTCCCCAGAGATTTTCAGACGTCCAGGTTTTTCGTGGATTGTGGTTAAAGCTGCTGAGGAGATTTTCCAGAAGAAGATAGCCCTCGTTAGAGAGTTTTGCAGGACGCCTCACGATTTCTTTACAAATAAAACCGTAGATAAATACGCACCCGAATCAGCTTATAAACCTTCTTGTTGATTTCCACGGCTTGAAAATTGCTGTTTTTTTTTCTATTGCCTATCACTTTCCACATGGTTTTTCACTGATCAAAAAGATAAAATGCTTCCTTTTAATTTTGTGAACCTTTTACCCATTATTTCGTTTTTTTTTAGTTTCTCTGTTTTTATTTTTATTGCTTCCACTGAATTTAAGGATATGAATTTGAAAATTATATTGACAAAACGATTGTTCAGAAAAAATGTATAGTGTCAAAATATGAATATTAAGTTTACTATTATTTATACCTTTTAAGGTGTGCAACTTCTTGAAACAATGTCTTACATGTAAAAGTAGTTTCCAGTGGCATATTTCACACAAGTAGACTGTTGTTCGCCTTCCACCGTTTATTTATCGATTTAAGCTTTTCTTTGCCTCCGGGATCCAGTATTAGCATATGCAATTCACCAACTAATCGATTTTCGTTCCCCCGGCAACACGCGTTTTTTCCAAAATTTCCCGCAAGTCGCCCTACTAATTTGCGAACAAAATCGGAATGCTTTCTGGGTTTCATATCATCTCTTTTGCAACGTGTTTTCTATTCAAAATGTTTGGATCAACGGAGCAGATTTCTAGCCACCAAACGTATAATTTCCCCTAAAATATTACCGATTTCCGCATGAAATTTTTTGCAGCGTATTGTTTCGCATGATCAATAACTTTCATGCACAGGAATTTTTTTTAGATATTTACAATTTCAAAATGAAATAAAATACGGATAAATTGTTTTTATTGCCATTAATTTTTTTTCAATTTTTTCCATCTGTGGGGCCGTTTCTCGACAATAACGCGACCAATATTGTCGAACTAGTCATGCCGTATCGGTCTCGTCGTTTTGATTTGACATATCCCCACAAGGAAAAGTCCAGCTGTGTTAAATCACAAAATTTTTCAGGCCAGTTGACAGGTCGAAAACGAGAAATTATTCGCTCGTCCAATGCTTGTTTGGATAAATCGATGGTTGCACGAGCTGTTGATACCAGATAAGTTAATTCCGCAACGATATAATTATTGATCATGGCTCTGTAACAGTTACCATTAACTGTAAGGCTAGTAGGCTGTAGTAGCACTTTTAAATATATGTGGACCAACAGTTCCGACGGTCCATAAAGCACACGAAACAGCTTTTTCACTCCGGATGAAACGATGTTTGGGCAACCGCCAGTGTTTGCTCATCTCTCCAAATATGGCAATTTTGTTTGTTGACTTAGCAACTCAACCAGAAATGAGACTCATCGCTCAGTAGAATTTAATTATGAAATTCGCGATCGGAAGCAATTTTTTTATGGGCCAAAACACGGAATCTATGCATTGCCCGGTAATCGTTCGGTTCCGATTCCTGCACGAGTTAGATAAAGCCTGTAAGCCTGTAAAACAAGATTCTTCCGTAAAATCTTTCACCATGTAGATGGGTACAGACGTCGGGATGGATACGTGTTATCAGTGACGTGCACGAGATGCGGGAATGATCCATAGTTTATCGTATGAATTGTTTTGATGGACGATTATGTCGACCATAAAATTGACGATTTTCTTGAACAGAAACTTAATTTTTAGAAATGAATCTGCACAATTCGCAAACGTTGTTAAGGCAACCTATGCATGATAAAATCACTAACCAAACTAATCATAAAAAGCATGACGGCTGCCACACCACACGTTAAGCATTAAAAAGTGTTGCCAACTTAAAAACCATCTTTCTTTATTATAAACGCAAAGTACCTGAGGCTTTTAATGTCGTTTGAAGTAACTCTTCGTTTAATTTTACAATAATTTTTGATGACGACTTGATATAGGACACGCTTATTCTTCCACGATAATACTAATAAATTTCGATGGGAAAGCAAAATAATTTACATATAAAGATTTTATATAGTTACCTTTGCAGGTAAAAGTTTTCTGTTACTCTAATTTGTTCCAATAACATTGAAAATTTGACATTTTTAAACAATTAAACATTTTTTCGTGAGACGTGTCCCGTTTAATCGGTAGTTTCTAGTGAATAAGTTAATCTATGGTAATAGCCCCTTAATGAGGTAATGTTGAATATAATTTGCTCTAATTTGCATCTGCTGGTACATATATCCGAAGTTCCCATTTCATTGGCTTATTATACATTTTGGTGGTTGCAGAAAGATAACGACTCAAACATATATTTGGTACTCCATCAAAAGAAAGATTTTGTTTCCAGCAACTCCATACTTTTCGGAATAAAATGCATTTATAGAAGTTAAGAAGGCACAAAACGATGATTTGATTCCTTGTAATTAAGAAATAAAATGCAGAATAAATATTGGTAAAAATTATTAACTCCGTATAATACATGATATGCTTTTCATTTAATACATAGTAGTTTCCTTTTCTCTTTGCATCTAATAATCCAGTTGAAAACCCATTTATAAGATTATTTAATATACTCTCCGATAACTCATTCTACACTACAGTTATCCTTATCCACATTTTCTAAATAACCCTATAGCCACAAATTTGGCTATAGGGTTCGGGTAGGATCTTAACGCTAACCCTCATAGCAACTCGATCTTCGATTCACCAAAAAGTGGGTTCAGACTTTTTGGTTGAAGTCGCCGTACGAATCGGGGAATTATCCTGCTGATAGATAATGTTTTCTTCTTGTGCAAGTGCCACAAGAGGTAATAGACATTGCTCTAATAACACCTGGATAAGTAATACCCAAGTCACCTGGATATCAGGTGCACTGACATCCTGGTATTACTAGACACCTGGATTTATTATATATGTCCAACCATTTATGAAAGCTATTTTGATCCAAGAACTTTTCACTTAAATCATAAAAGATCCGCCTCCAGTTGCTCTTCTTGAGATGATGTTTCGATCCTTCCGCAAACTATGCCATCAATAATTTTCAACCATCTGATTCATTAAGATTGAAATTGTTTTCATCATGGAAGATCCCCAAAAGTGTGGTTTTTGTATAACATTTCCTGCGAAATTCAATCGTGTATCATTGTGTTGTTTAATCAATTTTGGCTTTTGCAAAAATTTTTGATACTTGAATTTTTTCGAAGATGCTATCGGTGTTCCCATTAAACTGAGATCACGACCCAAGTTCAAAAGTCTAGCAATTTGTTGTGATGAGGCTCCTGTGTTCGGAAATTCCTTTTAAACTTGGCGTTTCACAGCAGGCAAATACTTGGGCGGACGTCTAAATCACTTATTTCTCCCATTGTCAATTTCTAGCTTCACAAAATCAATTTCCACAACTACACATTGCGACTTTTTGATTTCACTTCCGATTTTCCGGAAAATTCCGAGAAGTTCGCGGCCTAGCGTACTTATCGATGAGTAATTAGCTTGTTACTCATGCCACTAGTTGCGACACTCAGTAGTATTATAAAAGCAATCACTAATAAAGTTTGCACTCATAGTTCAATTATTTATCGAAGAACAAACATCACCATGTCAGCCAAATCTGGAAATTCTCGGAATTTTGAACACCGCACCGTGATGAAATTCCTCGTAAAGAAGGGAAATACACCGAATGACATTTTTTAAGAGATGTCATCGGTTCTTCGTAATTCTGTTTCTTCATATAGAACGAAGGTCAAAAAAACTCGCCCACAAAAACGAGAGAGCTGTGAAGACGATCCTCGCCCGAGCCGCCCTGTCACGGTTCTGACCTTCTGACCGAAGCAAACGTCCGAAAAGTCGAAAAAATTGTTCTGACCTACCGAAGAATTAAATTGTGGCAGATTGCTGAAGAACTGCAGATTAGCGAAGAATGAGTTGGAGAAATTTTGAACATTTGAATTTGAGGAAAATTAGCGCGCGCTGGGTACCGAAAATACTCACTGCGCTCCACAAGCAACGTCGACTCGCAAGTTGCCAAAATTTTTCGGAGCTAGTCGGCGATACCAAGAAAGACATTTGGCAACGAATAGTCACCGTAGATGAAACATGGTTCTGCCAATATACTCCGGAGTTCAAACAAGAGTCCATGCAATGGATAAAAAAAGGAGAAAGGTCGCTGAAGAAATTCAAGGTGTCGGCGTACAAGCTAATGGCGATTGTTTACTGGGATACCTAGAGAATTTTCCTTATCGAGTACCTACCCAGGTGAACTACGATAAATGGCCAATATTACGACTATTTATTAACTCAGGTTTGCGAGGCTATTGTACAGAGACAACGAGGAAAACTGACGCGCGGAGTGTCATTTCTGCAAGACAACGCGCCCGTTCACACCGTTCATGTTGCGAGACAAGCTACCCTCCAAATAGCCCAGACCTCGCACCTAGCGATTTTTTCTGTTTTCCACATTTCAAAAAGGATTTACGGGGCCGGAGATTTGCAGATGACAACGAAATGGAAGCTGCGGTTGATCGGCATTTTGAAGAGATAGATACAAAATATTTTTCGGGTGGGTATTTTGTTGGTATGGGAGATGTCAGAAATATATTTCACTTCAGGGAGATTATATTGAAAAATTAAAAAATAGAAACCATATATTTTCTTTCATTAAGCACCTTAGGGCGCGGACTAATCAGCCGTTCGTTGTAAATCTCAGAAAGCTTTCTGTTATCCAAAAAAATGTTCAATTTTTTCACAGAAAACTGTAACTTCCAAAGACTACGAAAAAAAGGTTGAGTCTAAGCACGGTAGAAGATTATTTTTTTTAGGGACAAAGTTTTCCCTAAATTTCGAACCAAGATATTCTTTGTAACTATTTACTTTTTATGTTCAAAACCTGGTCTTACGTTCAAAATTAATTTTCTCAAATCTCCGTCCAGTTTTGCGATGTTTCAAAAATTTTATTTTTCGCGTACGAGTTTACTTTTCTGCTATTTTACTAAGTTAAATAAGTTTATCGGTAAGAAATTACTTTAGAAGAATCGGCTTCAAATTATATTCGTGAATAAGGAAGAAAGAATCGATACTCCAATGTCTTGTCGCAAATGGGATCATCTGTGGTAAAGAATCTTTAGAATTCGCATTAATTTGGGTTTTTTTCCATAAATATCACTGTCATTGCATTTGAACAGATGATAAGGAGTACTACCATACACATACTGAAGAGTATATAATAGAAGGTATTCCAAATCGATTTTTAAATAAAACTGTTTCTCACTAATTTGCTTCAAATATGAATTGTCATAGGTGACATATGATTTTGACAGGAGTATAGTTTTATCACGCTAGAGGTCACTTTAGAGTTATAAGGAAAAATAGTTTTGTCACGCCAGAGGTACGTACAGTGTGAAAAGGGCTAAAAAAAATCTAGCAACGGTTACAAAAAGGCAATAGAAATATTGGAAACAACGAACTCAAATTACAAGAAAACGCCGACGTTTCTGTCTAGTGACTGGAGGAACTTCGACCTGACAAAACACTTCGTAAAAACAAATGTTTGTTCAGAAATTTTAATGGGTGTAAGATACAATTTATAAATGTATCTCGCTTGAAATAAAGGATACATGGAGCTAATGCGATTCAGCAATCTTACTCTATTCCTGTCTAAATTCATGATATAACAGTAGTATTGTGTTTCATAACAGCGGGTTAATTTCTTAACTATTTTTTTAATAAACATATTTATAAGGAGAATGGTCTAGCTATATTTATATAATAACGCGTGCAAAAGTAGGCAACAACATAGCATTTGAACTAAGAGGTTGATTTGAATAATAAAATATCAAGGACTGACATTTCACCATAAGCCGACCTAGCGCGTCAGTGAAAGACGACAGGCGAAATGGTAAAAATTATAAATGAGTGAACGCGTCTTCGCTTCCTTGCAGCCATCATCAGATTAGAAAGAAAATTGTTAACAGCGAAATGGTTTTATTTTACTTTTATGTGGTGCGTCTCAATCTGGTCCCTACTCGTTTTTCTTCATTGTTTTAGCTCAGTGTCAACTAGACTAAACTTCATGCTATTCACATTCCAGATTTTGAGAAAATTGACGTGTCTAATATGCAGAGAAATCTGCTTGTCTTTCTGTCAAATCAAAGATTAGCCTATCTTAAAAGCCAGGATACATTCGAAAACAGTATAAGAATTTGGAAAAATTCGTCAAAAACTCAATTTTTCATATATTTATGACTGGTATCGCTATGTACCTATCATTTAAAGTTTTGAATCTGAATTGGCAATAAAAATATCTTATCAATATTTTGTCAAAATTATGAGGTTATGATAAATATTAAACCTTCCCCTTTAGGAATAGATGACAGCTTCATGTCCCATTCGATTAGTCCAATTTTTGCACGTTATAGGACTAACAGAGTCAAATCGAACTTCGAGGTTCTGAAATGACATCAACATTTTTGTTAACTATGCGATTTTCCAAAACATCTCGAAAAAAATCAATTGTTACGTTGTCTGTGTGGCACTTCCACTGCCCTGTTGAAATCAAATGACGTTTCTGTCATGCTCCTCATTTCTGGGGTACTATTAAATACGCGGTAGCGATCGCTATTCATAATTGGAGTAGTGGAGTAACCTCCACGAACGTGGGGGTTTTCTGATCTCCAAAAACGACTAATATACGACTAAAGTTTCTTATTAACGTATCGTTTGTATCGGATGGTCATGCAGGTTTAGCTTTTGCACTTGTTGAACTTTATACACATTCATACCGAGATTTTCTTGCAAAATTCTCTTCAAAGAAGTGCTTGAAGTTTTTAATTCTTGAGAACGATGACCAGCTTGATGTTGATGGTTACTCACCAACAAACATAGCAACAGTAGCGATGTTTCCGATTAAGCGTACCGAAAGATGACATTCACCGATTGCATTATCCAATTACGATCTCGCTTCACAAACTGAACCAGAAACTGCGTTTTTGACACATCAACTCAATCATATTTTATGTCGCAAATATCTTGCAATTAGAGTAGAATACTCAAAACTTTGGAAATAAAATTTGATTATTTCCAAAGAAAAAGTGACTCATTTTATAAATATCAAACATAAAGCTAATTTTTTGTCACATCGGAAATGTCACCAAGCCTTCTAACCTCAAAATAACCTTTAGTTCCAATTCCAAACGTTACAACTCCGTTCCTGTATTTATTATTTTTGAAATTTTATTCCGTCGGTCACTGTGGACCTGCCATCTAATCCCTTAACATTTTAGCGCAAATTCACGACCATATTTTCAACACTAACATATTTACCAGGTAAATTGAAAGAACTTATGGCCTGCATGAGCAGGTTTCATTATTTGGAAATCTGAAAATTACTTGCAATTATATGCTACATAAATGATAAGTTTTTGAACTTCAATCAATTTTCCATACGAAACAACGTATAAGTCCAAGCTTGTAAGATATCATTTCAATTTCCTCAAATTTAAACAGAAACCTTAATTTAACAAATAGGGGAGTAGGAACCACCATTTTTGTCCGGGAGATATGCGAACCATCACCTGGTTCATACATCAGAACAGAAGAGACAGAACCAGCAACAGACAGAAGAGAAGCGACGACCAGCAATGAGCAGACAAATTTTTTTGAGTTTTTGATTATTTTGCAGTACAACTCACCAACCAACCAACACTTTGAAGAAGACCTTCATAGTCTTTTCGAAGTAGAAGGACAAAATCTGCTCATCGGAGAATTCAATGGCTATCACAAGCATTGGGGCGCTGAAGGATGTGATCAAGCAGGGACTGAGCTCAGCAAGTTCGTCACAAGCAGAAGCGCAAGCCTGCTCCTATCCAATTAGCCAACGCTTTTTGGACAGATGCGCATAAATATCTTTGAATCGACCGAGAATTTCATGGAAACATATGAACATATGTTCTCAATCGGCTCACCTCAGATCATCAACCAATACACTTCTTTATAGAACGTCTTCTTGCCTTTAAGAAGTAGAAAGGAAACTGAATGGCAAGTTTTCCACGAATAAGGAAAACAAGGCTAGGGATAGCTTCACGATCGGGATTGGAAAAACGTTCGGGAATGTAATAACAGACCATAACAAGCAAGCAAAAGAGAACAAGGCAGTTTCAACTTCCGGAAGGGAATACAGTCCCTATAAACCCCCCCACGAAATGTAAACCATGATATGGAGGAGGATAGCCAGGTGCACGCATGTTCCATGGCTATGAATAAAAACCACCCGCTTGAAAAATGAAGTACGAGACCAAATTTATCTCTTGCGGAACGAACATTGGTGAACATTCTGCAGAGTGATTGCAGAATCAACCTACTGAGAATATCTTGCTGGGGATGTTATCATAATTTCGTATACAAAATAAGATAGTTGTGTCGCTCATGCGCAGTCCAAAGGGCATAATATTTAACAAAATTTTCAAAGCAGAAGCCTTTGATTGTCAGTTTCGTGAAAATACTTTTCCTTAAAAGGATCTAAACGAAAAAGCTCCAGAGAAATTTGCCACTGGCGGGAATGGTGAAACGGCCACTTGGCACACACCACAGGAGGGTCAGAATCCACAGAATTGGGTCACAGTGAGTGATCCAATTCCGTAGTAGCTCCCTGACAACGTCTTAAATATCTTCCAAACATCGAAGATTCCCAATGATATGGAAATCGGCAACTATAAAAGTAATATCTAAGTTCGGGAAAAACCATGCCTTCTCTCAAAACTGGAGACCGATATGTCTTCTCCCGTAATTCTCTGGAGTAGCTGAAAAGACATTTCTGATTAGATGAATTGAAGAAATTGCTAAAAAAACACACATAATTAATGTCGAACAATATTGATTGAGAGATGCACTTCCGACGTATTCGTAAGGGCGATTCAGCACATTAGAAAGGAATTTAACCGAAGGAAGTCAACAGGCCTGGTTATGTTCAATATAGCGAAAGTCATCATCTCTTAAAGTCCACTCATCTCTTAAGCCTGCAAGCTATTCAAAGTAGAGTTCCACACGGATCCCACATTTCACCAATACTGTACAATCTGAATACCGCAGGCAACTCAAACTTGCCAAACAATGGACACGTATCACTATATGCGAATGAAACTTGCACATACTATACTTCAAAACAGCAGGAGCCAACACTGCAACACTCGATTGAAAAAATACAAGAATACTTCCGTAAATGACAATTTATGATCAACAAAGACAAGATCTAAGCCATATTGTTCACAAAATGCAGCACGCAAGAACCAACAATTCTTCTCTTATACTGAGACGCAATACCATGGAACAAAACAGCTTAAAACTAAGGGCTCAAACTCGACCCAGGATGATTTGGAAAGACCACATACAAAATAAAAAGAAGACACTGGCTAAGAATACTCCCCACCACCACGACACTCTCTCCTTACATCTAGCCGCCTGATCTTGAAAAATAAGGTTCTCATCTTCAAACATGTAATCAGACCGACACTATTAAGCGGCACTAACGCATGCTATCAGAAAGCTAAGACATTTAAAAAAGCGCTACAGTCCCTGCAAAATAACGTCCTACGGTGGATTTGCCGAATCAAATGTTTTTTTCTAAACGCTGGCATACACAAGAGTGAATTTGCATAGTAGAAATATATATTAAGGATAGAGCGATGAAAGTATTTGACAAGATACACGAGTTCCTCAGAACCACCAAAGCCTCTGATGGATAACAACTATCAAAACGGAATTCAGATTATGTAATTCGATCAGGTCAAAAGATTAAGACAAGATTGACATTATTGAAAAACTCGCAGGAGCTGTTCCAATGCTGTATGCAAGGAATTTGTGTATAATGTGAACACAACATGGAGTAATTTGGAAAGAAATCCACCTCCATGTTGCAAAATTTCAAAGATGTCTGTGTTAAACTAAATTTTCTTTAAGCCGGGTCCACTTGCTTTAAAAAATTAAATAATACATTTCAATCCGTATCAACTGCAATGCGAAATTGAATAACGTGATTACTATGATCCTTTACCACGTTTTAAAAACATCCTGTCACATAACGACAAAGACAACTGCCCCCCAACTTGAAATCCTGGCCAGCTTTTGAAAAAAAGAAGTTCAAAATAAATTACCAAATTCCCTAACGGTAAATTCAGCATCTAAATACGTTACTACTAATGGATAAGACAAATTATGTAAGTTTTCCATCAACCTAATTCCACCCCAACACACTTCCCACAAAATTGAGAAAAATCGAGGAGCCAAATTTGAGCAGTTTAGATTGGTGTCATGTTACAAACTGGGCTGGGTGGCAGCTACTTAAAGGCCACAACGAAAACATGAAATTTTTCCCCGTTTCGCTTCTCGCGTCCTTTTTTTAAAAGTTCATCGTGAGTTCAATTCTTGGTTGCCAATTTTCTTGTCCTCGATATGAAAAAAACCACACGAACAGGAACCGGAGATTTTCAAGAGGAAAAATAAGTAAATGGACGAATTGAAGTTCTGGGGTACTATTAAATACGCGGTAGCGATCGCTATTCATAATTGGAGTAGTGGAGTAACCTCCACGAACGTGGGGGTTTTCTGATCTCCAAAAACGACTAATATACGACTAAAGTTTCTTATTAACGTATCGTTTGTATCGGATGGTCATGCAGGTTTAGCTTTTGCACTTGTTGAACTTTATACACATTCATACCGAGATTTTCTTGCAAAATTCTCTTCAAAGAAGTGCTTGAAGTTTTTAATTCTTGAGAACGATGACCAGCTTGATGTTGATGGTTACTCACCAACAAACATAGCAACAGTAGCGATGTTTCCGATTAAGCGTACCGAAAGATGACATTCACCGATTGCATTATCCAATTACGATCTCGCTTCACAAACTGAACCAGAAACTGCGTTTTTGACACATCAACTCAATCATATTTTATGTCGCAAATATCTTGCAATTAGAGTAGAATACTCAAAACTTTGGAAATAAAATTTGATTATTTCCAAAGAAAAAGTGACTCATTTTATAAATATCAAACATAAAGCTAATTTTTTGTCACATCGGAAATGTCACCAAGCCTTCTAACCTCAAAATAACCTTTAGTTCCAATTCCAAACGTTACAACTCCGTTCCTGTATTTATTATTTTTGAAATTTTATTCCGTCGGTCACTGTGGACCTGCCATCTAATCCCTTAACATTTTAGCGCAAATTCACGACCATATTTTCAACACTAACATATTTACCAGGTAAATTGAAAGAACTTATGGCCTGCATGAGCAGGTTTCATTATTTGGAAATCTGAAAATTACTTGCAATTATATGCTACATAAATGATAAGTTTTTGAACTTCAATCAATTTTCCATACGAAACAACGTATAAGTCCAAGCTTGTAAGATATCATTTCAATTTCCTCAAATTTAAACAGAAACCTTAATTTAACAAATAGGGGAGTAGGAACCACCATTTTTGTCCGGGAGATATGCGAACCATCACCTGGTTCATACATCAGAACAGAAGAGACAGAACCAGCAACAGACAGAAGAGAAGCGACGACCAGCAATGAGCAGACAAATTTTTTTGAGTTTTTGATTATTTTGCAGTACAACTCACCAACCAACCAACACTTTGAAGAAGACCTTCATAGTCTTTTCGAAGTAGAAGGACAAAATCTGCTCATCGGAGAATTCAATGGCTATCACAAGCATTGGGGCGCTGAAGGATGTGATCAAGCAGGGACTGAGCTCAGCAAGTTCGTCACAAGCAGAAGCGCAAGCCTGCTCCTATCCAATTAGCCAACGCTTTTTGGACAGATGCGCATAAATATCTTTGAATCGACCGAGAATTTCATGGAAACATATGAACATATGTTCTCAATCGGCTCACCTCAGATCATCAACCAATACACTTCTTTATAGAACGTCTTCTTGCCTTTAAGAAGTAGAAAGGAAACTGAATGGCAAGTTTTCCACGAATAAGGAAAACAAGGCTAGGGATAGCTTCACGATCGGGATTGGAAAAACGTTCGGGAATGTAATAACAGACCATAACAAGCAAGCAAAAGAGAACAAGGCAGTTTCAACTTCCGGAAGGGAATACAGTCCCTATAAACCCCCCCACGAAATGTAAACCATGATATGGAGGAGGATAGCCAGGTGCACGCATGTTCCATGGCTATGAATAAAAACCACCCGCTTGAAAAATGAAGTACGAGACCAAATTTATCTCTTGCGGAACGAACATTGGTGAACATTCTGCAGAGTGATTGCAGAATCAACCTACTGAGAATATCTTGCTGGGGATGTTATCATAATTTCGTATACAAAATAAGATAGTTGTGTCGCTCATGCGCAGTCCAAAGGGCATAATATTTAACAAAATTTTCAAAGCAGAAGCCTTTGATTGTCAGTTTCGTGAAAATACTTTTCCTTAAAAGGATCTAAACGAAAAAGCTCCAGAGAAATTTGCCACTGGCGGGAATGGTGAAACGGCCACTTGGCACACACCACAGGAGGGTCAGAATCCACAGAATTGGGTCACAGTGAGTGATCCAATTCCGTAGTAGCTCCCTGACAACGTCTTAAATATCTTCCAAACATCGAAGATTCCCAATGATATGGAAATCGGCAACTATAAAAGTAATATCTAAGTTCGGGAAAAACCATGCCTTCTCTCAAAACTGGAGACCGATATGTCTTCTCCCGTAATTCTCTGGAGTAGCTGAAAAGACATTTCTGATTAGATGAATTGAAGAAATTGCTAAAAAAACACACATAATTAATGTCGAACAATATTGATTGAGAGATGCACTTCCGACGTATTCGTAAGGGCGATTCAGCACATTAGAAAGGAATTTAACCGAAGGAAGTCAACAGGCCTGGTTATGTTCAATATAGCGAAAGTCATCATCTCTTAAAGTCCACTCATCTCTTAAGCCTGCAAGCTATTCAAAGTAGAGTTCCACACGGATCCCACATTTCACCAATACTGTACAATCTGAATACCGCAGGCAACTCAAACTTGCCAAACAATGGACACGTATCACTATATGCGAATGAAACTTGCACATACTATACTTCAAAACAGCAGGAGCCAACACTGCAACACTCGATTGAAAAAATACAAGAATACTTCCGTAAATGACAATTTATGATCAACAAAGACAAGATCTAAGCCATATTGTTCACAAAATGCAGCACGCAAGAACCAACAATTCTTCTCTTATACTGAGACGCAATACCATGGAACAAAACAGCTTAAAACTAAGGGCTCAAACTCGACCCAGGATGATTTGGAAAGACCACATACAAAATAAAAAGAAGACACTGGCTAAGAATACTCCCCACCACCACGACACTCTCTCCTTACATCTAGCCGCCTGATCTTGAAAAATAAGGTTCTCATCTTCAAACATGTAATCAGACCGACACTATTAAGCGGCACTAACGCATGCTATCAGAAAGCTAAGACATTTAAAAAAGCGCTACAGTCCCTGCAAAATAACGTCCTACGGTGGATTTGCCGAATCAAATGTTTTTTTCTAAACGCTGGCATACACAAGAGTGAATTTGCATAGTAGAAATATATATTAAGGATAGAGCGATGAAAGTATTTGACAAGATACACGAGTTCCTCAGAACCACCAAAGCCTCTGATGGATAACAACTATCAAAACGGAATTCAGATTATGTAATTCGATCAGGTCAAAAGATTAAGACAAGATTGCCATTATTGAAAAACTCGCAGGAGCTGTTCCAATGCTGTATGCAAGGAATTTGTGTATAATGTGAACACAACATGGAGTAATTTGGAAAGAAATCCACCTCCATGTTGCAAAATTTCAAAGATGTCTGTGTTAAACTAAATTTTCTTTAAGCCGGGTCCACTTGCTTTAAAAAATTAAATAATACATTTCAATCCGTATCAACTGCAATGCGAAATTGAATAACGTGATTACTATGATCCTTTACCACGTTTTAAAAACATCCTGTCACATAACGACAAAGACAACTGCCCCCCAACTTGAAATCCTGGCCAGCTTTTGAAAAAAAGAAGTTCAAAATAAATTACCAAATTCCCTAACGGTAAATTCAGCATCTAAATACGTTACTACTAATGGATAAGACAAATTATGTAAGTTTTCCATCAACCTAATTCCACCCCAACACACTTCCCACAAAATTGAGAAAAATCGAGGAGCCAAATTTGAGCAGTTTAGATTGGTGTCATGTTACAAACTGGGCTGGGTGGCAGCTACTTAAAGGCCACAACGAAAACATGAAATTTTTCCCCGTTTCGCTTCTCGCGTCCTTTTTTTAAAAGTTCATCGTGAGTTCAATTCTTGGTTGCCAATTTTCTTGTCCTCGATATGAAAAAAACCACACGAACAGGAACCGGAGATTTTCAAGAGGAAAAATAAGTAAATGGACGAATTGAAGAAGGGTAAATTTGATAAGTGGTTGAGAGAAGTATGAAAAAAAATAAGATGAAAATCGGGCAAGCGCTCTAAGATCGCAACCAAGTACGAACATAACAAGTATATTCACGTACACATATATTCAGGTTTACTTTATTTGCAGGATTTTCTATCGTCCGTCATTCTCGTCTGCGGAACCAAGCCAAACATCTCAGTATTTTCTTTTTATGCTATTTGCTTTCCCTCGAAGAGAAGAGAATAAGGTTCTTATTTCATTTCTTTGTCCTGCCGGAATTAAAATGAATTTTTCAGACAATTTTATATCTGACAGGCGAGAGATGGGAATATCCTGCGAAAGTACGATGTGCGTGTCGGACACGTTTCGATAGCGTTTGTGCTCGTTACAAGGCCACTTGACACAATTGAATTACACATATCAAATGTCAAAATTTCAGTCAAGCTGAATATAATTTTATAAGGCTCCTTACAATTTTATTTTATTCGTAAAATAAAAGAGATAGCGTTCGATATTTGTAAGAATTTCAATGCACAAATTGGACGTGTAACATAAATGCTTTTCCAATTGCCGAACTCCTGCGTTTACAACGATATACCGGCGAGCAATTCGAATGTTAACATATTTAGTGCGGGAACGTCACATTGAATGTTTGGAATATGAGAAAGTTTCAGTTATAATTAATTTTTTTAAAGTGATATCGAAAGTTCGATAGCTTTTGGTAAGTCATAAAATAATAAAAGTCTTAAACGACAAAAAAAAGCAGAAATGAACCCTAGAAAATGTATCAAAGAACTCAAAAAGGATTCACTTGGTATTGGTAAATGAAGATTCAATTAACGATATGCACTTTATTATCCCTTAAACTTTAATACTTTAAGCGAAGTAACGAAAATTTGCGAGGAAATCATTACACCTATACCAGTGGAATTCAGTGAAGATAGTGCAATGAGTTGGAAACTCATCAACTCCGTTAATAAGGGCTTTGATGGTTTAAAAGGGCAAATCATATTTCAACCTTTAGAAGTTGTTGCATATTAAGAAAGAAATTTTGAAATAAACGATGAGGAAACTCGATTCCTTGACTCATGTCCTTGAAGACGGTCATGATTTAGAGAATTAAACTTCAGTTGATGAAGTCCTTACAAAACTTATAAGAGAATGCTGAAGAGAAAGGAAAGAAAAGAAAACCATGTTTACTTGGTGAAGCAATGCAGAAGCATATTTTTTCAGGAAAGACAAATATTGAATCATAGACATGAGTACACAATGAAATCATTGCAATTACATAAATTAATACATTCCAAAATCTACAGATACATTCAAATCCACGAACGAGAAACAAAGAAGATATGCTACAACAAGACATTATTGCAGAAAATTCTTCAACAAAAAGTTCAAAAATTTTGACAAGAAGAAACGGAAAATTGTCATTGATCCTAGACTTCTAAGCCAAGTTACAATAACTGATAACAATCAAATTCCCAACATTAAAAATATTTTTGAGACGTTGGCGCTAATAAAACACCAGAATAAAAAGACAACTGCTTTCTCTGCATCTTCAGGGTACTTCGTGTTTGTAAGAATGTCGTTTGGTTTTAAGAATCCCCCAGTGGCATTTCACAGACTTATAATCTCCTTTTTTGATGAACTCCGTTTTCGTGTATTTAGAGGATATATTAATATTCAGCACAACAATAGAAGAGCATATGACAAGTATCCTAAAGGTCTCTGATAAGTTAAGAGAGCATAATTCAAAAATACTGTCAGTTAAGAGGTCTATCCACTCTTTTAACCACATCAAAAATGATTTCTTTTTGATTTTTTTCTGAAGGAAACTATTTGAAGTTTGAAGTTATTGTACATGGAATCAATGAAAGAAACATACCTACACCTGCTACTTTCTTTTAAGGTCCATAATCAAAAATCAAAATATATTGAAATGTTCGTAGGTCATAATTCAAAATAGAATTACTACTGAAAAATATTAGCCGTCATTTGGCAGTCGTCTGTAGATACGCTGGTTAGTCTGCGGGAGGAGCAATCTTGTGCATTCAGGCGACATATACCAAGCCCACCGACCAAATCTTTATCCATTTTTGACAGAATAATTTTAAATTTACCACGTGTATGTACAACGTTTTCAGAATTTACTGAGAGATGGCGTCAGCAGCAAATACGCACCGTATTAATTTGGCATTTACGTCATTTCAGTCGTCTGACATTTAGCTACAAACACATACAAGTTAAGCCCCTCAGAACAAGAGTGCTTGACCAATCAAGTTGAATTTTGTGCCTGAAAAAGAGCATTTGCGTCGCGCATTACTTTTATTGTTTAACCGAAAGAAAAATACTATTGAAAGTGTAGTAAAGACATATGGTGGGCATGCTCCATTAGTTAGTACATGTGAAATATGGTTCGAACAATTCAAAAGTGGTAATTTCAATGTGAAAGATAATGAGCACAATTTCAGGAGTTATTGGATTATGACCCAACTCAAACCCAGTGGCAACAAGCAAATGCATTAAATATGTCACAGGATACGATCGAAATTCGTTTACAAGCAATGGGTAGTATGAATAAACTCGGTAAATGGGGCCCACACTGTTTGAATGACTGTACAAATTGACAGTCACCAAGTCACTTGTCATGTGCCATCGAATTGTTACGGAAAAAAGAAAAAAAAAATTAAAAAATGAAAAAAAGGTTTAGTTTGAAAACCCGAAGCGGAAAAATCATGGCTTTTACCAGGTGAAGCTGGTCCTTCAACACCAAAACTAAATCGCTACGGCAAGAAGACCATGTTCTGTGTCTGGTTGGACCAAACTGGTATTGCGTATTATGAACTCGAGCGTATTATGAATCTTGAAATATACACGAAATTTGTTGCTTTAGTTTAATTTATTATGTTACATAACATAAGAACCGTTCTCTCCCATGACTTTCGTTTGTCTTTTAGAAATTCTCTTTATGCCGGCTTTTTTAGAGATTATTGAGACATACTTGCAAAACATTCATCAAGATGCGTTTTAATTTCACTAATGTATTTGAAAAATCCCAAAAATCCGATTGAGGAATTTAACAAAGAAAGGAACAAGTTACAATTGGATGCAGCATCGGGTGTAGAGAGTACGGTGTGTCAGTGATAAGACACTTTAGGAAAGGGGTTACTTTATGTTGCTGAAGAAAAAATCGTACGTAGAGACGCTGTTCATAAGATCCATCTGATTATATGGTTACGTACAGTTGTAAGCGGCACCTAGTGGCATTGACTACCCCTAGCACACTATATCGCGGACTTTCAGTGAGCATAGTCTTGATAATGTCCGTAATTGATGTGCGATCGCTACGGTCTACATCCTTTAACTTCTGAATGCAATTGGTCCTAATATTACTAATATTCTGTCGAGGATGGATATCGAGGAGTTCGCCGGAGCTCTCATGGGAAGTGAAATCATGACAGGGACCACGACGGGGACTGGGGGAGTCTCAGCCGGAAACATGGCGAACTCTATTATGCAACTAATCACGTTTGCGTGCTGCGACGTCTCTATGCCCGGGCGAAGGCCACGACACGATAAGCCTGCTGGGTACTGGTGGTCAACAGATATTGCTGAAAAGCGAAAAGAATGTCACAGACTACACCTCGAAGCCCAACGTCCAAGGGATCTGGATGAGTCACATTCCCGAATTATGGCATACAGGTCGGCTAGGTAACTCCTTGGCAAGTTAATCAATGAAAGCAAGGCTCGCTGTTGGCAAAACCTCATTGAGGGCACCAACAGAGACCCGTGGGACATGAGTTATAAGCTTGTCATGTGGAAGCTCGGAGCCTCACGGACGCCCTGTGTGCATGAGGTAGAGAGAATGGACGAGGTTGTCCGTTTCGATGTTCCATGTGACGAAAGTCCTGTTGACTGCCCGCTCTTAACTGCGAAGGAGCTGGACAACGCGATGCTCAAAATAAAAATACGAAAGGTGACGGGACCAGACGGCATCGCAACAGAAGTGTTACAGCTTGTATATCTTCTCCCTGATATGTTACTGAGCATATTCAACGCCTGCCTGCAGGAGGGTGTATTCCAAAAATGCTATATGGAGAGGAGGCTTGTGCTGATCAGCAAAGGAAAGGGGAATCCGGAGCTACCATCTGCATATCGGCCCCTTTGTATGCTGAACACTGCTGGGAAAGTGCTTGAGAAGCTCATCAGAGAGAGCCTCGGGGAGGAGACTCGAGCCACAAGGAATCTATCTCAGCAGCAATACGACTTCAGGGCTGGGCGACTTCATGATTGGCACAACTATAGAGGTGGTGAAATCGGTCCAGCAGGCAGAAGCCCACAAGACCGCAAGCTCATCTATGACACATTAGAGTGTCGGCGAAGAATCGACGTAACATCCGGGGTGACACAAGGCTCAATTCTTGGCCCAAACCTATGGACCTATTAAGATTGCCTCACCATTCTGACCAAAAACAGATCCCCAGAGTTACACCCATCCGGATCGACGAAGAGACCATCGAGTCGAAGAAGACGATCAAATACCATGTCATGATGATTGACTCGAAGATGAGCTTCTTCGATCAAATCAGAGCGTCAGCGGACACGGCCATAGATAGAGTATCGGCACTCAGCCGTCTAATGGCCAACATTGGGGGACCATTCTTGACCAGGAGACGCCTAGTGATGAGCGCAGTGGAGTCGGTGCTGCTATACGGCTCCGAGGTTTGGCCTGAAGCTCTCAGTAAGGATTCGTACCGGAAGCGACTGATGCAGGTGCAAAGACGAGGTGCTCTGCGGGTTGCATCTGCATACCGCACTGCCTCTGAGCCGGCAGTGCTGGCCATCGTGGGTACGACACCTATTGTGCTGCTTGCTAAGGAACGGAGGAGGCTCTACCTGTGTAAGGGAGAAGAAGGTAGAGAGGCTGCTTCACGCGAGGAGAGAAGAAGGACTCTCGCTCTGTGGCAGGAAGAGCGGGTAAGTGAAACACGGGGCACGTGGACTGCGCGCCTAATCAGGGACCTGGAGCCGTGGCTTAATCGAAAGCATGGCAAGACTGATTACTACCTGACACAGCTTCTCAGCGGACACGGGTGTTTTCAGTCTAACCTGCACAAAATGGGAAAGTCACGATCCCCTGACTGACTGTTTTGCCCGGGGATTGCGGATGATGCTTGCCACACCTTCTTCACATGCGAACGGTGGGTGAGACTACGTGTACATCTCAGGGCGAGAATAGGAGAGATCTCTCTAGATACCATGGTGGAAAAGATGCTGATGTCTAAGGACAAATGGAACTGTGTGTCGCACTCGCTCGGGCGGTTCTCACTTTGAAGAAGGACATCCTCGATCGCCTGTCGGCGTAGAGGGATGAGGGCTCACTCTCTCAGTAATCCCTCTTATTTCTGTCCATTCCTACTGAGGGAGTGATCTCCCTAATCCGGAGGTGCCGATAGGCGAGACTTAAGAGGCCTAGTCCGATGTAATGTGACAAACAGTTCCAGGCTAGGTTTTCGGAGTGATAGGGGAGCTGTTTAGTTGGTAGTTCAGTAGCTGTGTGCCACTGGGTGTCCGAAACTCAGGGCGTAAATCATCTCCCAGCCACAAAAAAATAGTACTTATAGTCTGGTCCTAACTGTCGTAGTCCCACACCCAGTACGTAGTCCAGTGTAAATCTTGTCTGCGGTGCCGCATACACTGCACTGTTGCCGTTTTTAAAGCAATGAAGCATTAAATGTCGCAAATTTTTGCTCTCTCTGTTGAACAGCGCTGAACAATTTTTAAAAGAGATTTTGTAAACATCCTAAGATAAGACGATGGAAACCAATGTCATTTATGAGCAAGACTTAGAGAAGCTGATACCAAGAGTTAGGGCCAGCTAGATTCATTCGTACCGTGGTGTGGATGAAACTATTGAGACATCCTAACACATATACACAAAAAAAAATCAAATCGATGATAGTTTGAAACTTGATTTTATTTACGTTTTTTGCGTTTATTGCCGTGTTTTGAAGAAAATGTTGTGGAATTGTTATGAAATTAACAAAGCAAACCAATGACATAGAGAGCCATCAAATTTATATAAAAAAAAAATTTTTTATTTAAATACTTTGTGAATGAGTCAATTTCTACATCGGATAGGTGACCCCAAAAAAGGAAATCAGATTAAGTCAAGCTGGACCCACATGAAAACAAATACTGAAGCCCGTTGTCAACGTGACGTTTCAATTAAATATCATGTAAGGTACAAGTATGGTCTAGAAGGCCAAAAAATGATGAATCTTACGATTTTTTTCTCAGCTTCTTAGATTAGATTTAGTAATGAATTTAGAAACAAGTCTTTTGTACTGCTTAATGCGTTTATTGTTTTTCATAGATGACGCGAGTGTCAAGTGCTACAAATAAGAGTGCCGTCTAGCCACGGGTTAATCCTGGAATAGGAACCACTGAAACAAGAAAAATCCCACGGGGTATTGAGAGGGAAGGGGAAAGGAGAGGGAATATTATTCCAGAATGTGGTAATTTGTCATATAGAAGGCCTTAATAAATACAATGCACCAAGCCTTATTCAAATTGGTCGAGTAAATTCGGGAGTAACTTGCGGCCAATTGTAAAAATGTAAGTTTTGGTGCATTTTATTTCCTTGACATTTACATGAAAAACAAGTTTTATTACCACAAATGATTAATCTGCGATCCCTAGGCCATACAATAAGTTTTCAGGCTCCTCTTTATGCTCCAGCTCTTCTTGCTGGGCCTATTTTCTGGCTAAACGTCCTTCTTTCGTGGCGCTCATAGTTGCCTTCTGAGCCATCAGGATTCTGCTCCGATCTTTTTGTTTTTCAGCGTATTCGTAGGCTGCAACCCATATAGTGCAGCCCATACCTTGCCATAAAGTGCAGCCCAACTTTTGGAAATGTCATACAACCATCATTGAATATCGACAACGATATTTTTCCTTATCAGCTTTTTTCAAGCAGGTATCAGGGACTACTTTCGTCGCGATTTTCTAAAAGAACTGTGTTTGTTTGATTAATTAAAACCTCCTTTGAATCTAAACCGTTTCGATCAACCCCAAGTAACCGGAAAACAAACATAATTCGTCACATGTTTTATATTTGAGCAAAGCTTCGAACGCTGAGAACACCAGAGGAATGAAAGTAATCAACTTTAACGTCAAAATCAGTTTTTCTTGGTAATTTACGAGCAGAAGTGTTCGTAAAAGAGATACTAAACGCGAGCTGTTCTCACTTTTGCATGTTTTTTACCTTATCTGTACGAATTCACTCTCGTTTTAACACAAATATTTTCGACTAAAACCAACAGACGACTGAGCACGAACTTAAGAAATTGAAATGAATAGTGGAAACATAATTGAAAACCGGAATGAAGTGAAGTGCGGAATAAAACGTTAAGAGCGCTCACAGCAGCGGTAGTCGACGAAACGCGTTTTCTCTTTTGAATTTGTCTATAAAAGGAGGAGACGACTCTTGGTACTTGAGAGAATCGAAAAATGAAAAAAAAAAAAAACGTTTTGTTTAATAATTTAATAATTATTGTCTCTTGTATGATCAATCCATTCGATTTCATGATTTTCTGTGTGCAGCGAATGCTGGTTTTGCCGATGCTGGATTCTTCGCTAGCCGAATTTAGAACCTGTACCTTATTAAACGTTGTACACAAATTAATTATAACCATTAATTTGTGCACTCAGCATTAATGACCGCGATGATCCTGCGAACCGCGATGATCCGCGAACTTCTTCAAATTCTAATGGCGACTAACGATCCTGACTGATGATCCTGGTCCTAAGTATTGTCGTGTTTTTCAAGTCTGCTAAGATTTCTTACAAGATGCAAGTGCATCAATCAGCCACTGCATCCTACTCAAATTCAACAAGGCTCATCATAAAACATGCGATAAAACGGACAAAAATCTACTAAGTGAACTAGTTGGCAATAAGAAATATTTATAAAATGAGGTCTAGTATCGTTCTTCACATGTTGTCTAATAGTTCTGCAACATGTCTCATTGCATGTACACTAATTGCTGTAAACTTTGCTTCCGCACTTGCCATAAATGGGATGTGAAGAAGAAAGCATCATTATACGATAACGCGGTATGATTTAAGTCCTCATTCAGGATATAATGCATCATGTAATTATTTCCGAGATCTTACAGCATACTAAGTAGCGAAACGTAGCTTGTATTTGCAGCATGGAAGGATCTTGTTCCGTTTCAAAGCGACGAACTATCCAATTAAATAACTGAGCTAAAATTCGAAGTGAGGTCGAAAGATGCAAGAGACAAGGTAGATTCGAAAGTCCTCCTTCCATTTACGCTCCCTTGCAACTTACAGATCCTGTGCAGGCACTTACGCTGGCAAATCTTGGAGCGGCAACGAGAAAAGATAGGAAGAAAGGTTACGGACAAGTGTATGAGTAGATACATCCGAGAAAAGCTATTCTTAATATTTTCTCATCTCAGTGCTCTTCCTGTTTGCTTCTCAAGTGTGCAGTTAATTTCACAAAGCCCTTCAACTCCTCAGCTCCTTGTTGGCTTACGTCCCGGGAAAACAAGATGCTGTTCTTGCACTTGTGTCGACACAAGTGGCAAATACACAGAAACTAACGAGAAAATTTCGCAATTTAACACTTTAGAGCGCCCGTCAAGAGATGAAACATCCTCGAGGTGTATATGAAAGAATTTCCTACACTTGGAACATGTATTTTATCGCTTGTTCACTCTTTTCGAGGAAAATTTAATGTTTATATTTGTTGAGAATTATTTTTCTTTGGCATTGAGAAGCATTTGAGAATTTACGTAATGTTTAAACTTATATGTAAGTAAGAATGGCGCAATAAATGCCAGCACGCGAAAATTTGTTTAACTTTGAATAATGCTGTAATTAGTCCTAATGGTTTGCAATATGTCAGATTTATCCTGGAAAAAAATTTTAATATGGAAATATCAATTTTTTCGCTTACCTGAACACGCGCTTCGGTTAAATTTATTTTCATAGCTAAATCTTCCCTAGTGAACACGTCAGGATAATGTGTTTGAGCGAAAGCTGTTTCGAGTTCTTCCAGCTGCAAAAAAAAAGGAGATTGTTCTCTAGCTCACAACACCAATACTTCTCAATAAATCCGCAAAGTACCTGCTGTAAAGTGAATGTTGTCCTATTTCGCCGTTGCTTGCGCCGCACAAAGGTTTCATCGTGAATGGCAGGATGATAAGAGTAACTTGCATCTGAAATAACGAAAACATTTTTTTTTTCATTCGCACGTAGCCAAACTTGATTTCGATCAGGTTAGCTCTTAAAAATTAAATTGAGAAATAACACGAGGGAAGTCAAAATAAAACGCAAACAGCAAATTCCCACCATCCTTAATTTGGGGTGTATAAAGTAAAATTAGAAATTTAATATCATCAAAACATTTAATCCTCTTATGAGCCACAAAGGCCATTTACCCACAACAAAATCAGAAAATTCATGTATATTTAACAGTATTTGAAATTTTCCAATTTCCAACGTTTCACTTTCTCTGACCCGGTGAGAGCCGGTAGCTTAGTATTAATAATTCATCGGAAAGATTCGATTTTAAAACACAGACTTGACTAAATCCTCTAAACCATCAAGCAAAAAGGAAGCGTACATTCATTTGTATCCTTTTTGTACGATTCGCAGATATATAGTTGTTGTGAAATAAAAGCCACAACGGGGTTGGGGTAGATATTGGATTGTTGCCGTCCATATTTGCCGTTCATATCGTTTCCTTGCCTTTTTCCGTTTCCAAATGCCCCATTCTGCACAATAAGGAAGGATATACGGAGACGGTATGAAAAACACCGCGACGAATTGAACTCGTGGGTCATAGATAATTCAAGTAAAATAGGAAATTAATTTTCCGTCCAGCGCATTTTCCCATTTTAAAACCCCAAATGAAATCCGCTTTGAAAATAGTAAAAGGTGAACATGAAGAAGGGAGGCGTGTGGACATTTTCGTTGTACGGGTTCTTCGTGAGTTTGTTTCTGTAGATAAAAAAAGATTGGATTATGAAATATTTCAAGTAAATTATTGCTTGAAAGTAACATTCTATCATTATGACATTGGATCATAACAATCAACATTTGATAAGAAATGTTGAAGTGTGATAGGAATTTTGTACAGGTTCTGTCACTCGCCACATACTTGAATGTTAGTCGTCTTTACTCACGAACTTACTCATTTTATAGTCTAATTTTTTAACTGATTTAAATGATTTAACTTGTAAAATGCGCTCAATTCCCTGTTGCAGACCATTTGCTGAGAATTTCAGATTCCTTTCTGATGTGGACTATTCTGGGAGTCGATGGCTGTTGAATGATATCCAGAATGGAACAGGAAGCAAGACAGTCACACATCACTGGAGTGAATCTTTAGACCAAACCTCTAAAACCCTATATACATGCCTTTTAAATTCACGCGATCATGTAGAGATGGGAGTTGTTTTTTACGAGGCATGTTGTCTGATTTGCGGTCACAGAGACTCAGGTGGAAACGCCGACAATGTGGATTCCTAACAGAAAGTCACGAAAATTATAGCGTAATTACTCGAAAAGCAATTCCGTTTTGGAGAAGCATCACACAGAAAGAAATGCGAATATCCCATGTAGCAATTTAAACTTTACAAGAGCTTTGCAAGATAGAGTGCTTGCAAATAAAATGACATATATAGTCGATAAGATCGAGATGGCGAGCTTGTGGGCTTCAATGTCTGTACTATCAATTTTTCCTGTTTAAAAGCATATATGAGTCACCGTGCATGAAAACAAAATTGAGGAGAATATTAATGCTTTCTATTAATTAAATCTATTAATGCTTTCAGTATGTTAGACTATATGTTCGTAATTGATTGCATCTTCGCAAAATATTCCTGAAATGTACAAGATACACCTTCCTTTTAGTTTTGAGTGTTAAATTTTAAGTTTTCTGTAACTGATTTTCGAGCGTTATCCTTCGGTCTTCCTCAGTAATTGTTTTGCTTTACCTGGAAATTCTACTAATATACTGTTATTAATGACATTGACGGGTACTCTCTCAAGAGAGTAATTGAAATGTACCGTAAAGTAAACCATCGAACTTTAAAATATGCAATACAAACACGCAGTTATCGTTATCGAGACTTTTTGAACACTAAACAATTTTTGCGGTCAACTTTCATATTTTGTATCTTGGGTGAGTAAGTAGCCCAATAAAGCGATACAATAAGATTAAAAGACGAGTTTTATATAAGAAATATATGTTTTACTTAATTAAACACGAAAATTGCGAGGTGTAGTAGATCAAAGCTTTATTTTATTATTCTTGCTTCAAAATCTCAAGTGAACAAACGAGTGAACCTTTTAATTATTTTAGATAATCCATGAAAACAAAAATTAAACTACAAAAACTAAAAACAATATTTTTAAAACTGAACGAATAAATATTAATTGACTTTTGCTCATCGCTAATTCTTTTTATTCTGGAGAAAATTTTTTTAATTCTGTAGCAATTTTTATCTGTGCTTCCATTGTTACAGCCACCACACATCCAGGCCCTGCATTACAGACATTGTATCCAGTCAATCTTAACATTGTCGTGTTTCCACTTCAGACCGCATATATAGCAGATTACGTTTCAATATTTTTTCTTTTATTTTTTTTACAGGATTTTTTTCCGAAGATTTTGGGTCTAACGAAGAGGGCTGATCTTGAAGGGAAGCAGCCGGACGTATCTCGGACGATTTAGTAGTTACAGCAATACACGCATTTGTGTCTGGTTGTATCTTTATGCCTCGTTTTCTTTTCTGTTTCTTGCCGCTTCCTCGGTGCTCCTGCAATAGTTCCAGCAAACTGGCATCTGAAACTCTTTCACACCAGTGTCTGTTTTCACTATTACCGAGATTATCTGGAATCCTTTTAAACACTTCATTTGGATCAGGAGGATGCAAACCAGTTGCTATAGATCTTGTTTTCACCTGCTCTTTCTGAACTGTTCTTTCCGAAAGCGACCAGGGTTTCTGTTTTCTTTTCTCCATCCAATCAACATTTGTCTCCACTTTTTCTTCATAGGCGCATAAAAAGTCACATCTTAGGGTTGCATTTGCTGGAAACGGAGTCAAATAGATTTCAATCTCCTTACAAGCTTCAATCACTTTAGAGGAGAAGTAGTTAGGCAGATTGTCTCCCAATAATAAAACTGTATTTTTTTGAATTGCGAATGGCTTCAACACGCGGTAATAAGATATCAAAGAACCATTTTTCAAAAAGGTCCATGTCAAACCATCCACTTGGGCTGCTGGCATATTTTGAACTAGCTGGTCCACCTAGAGCCTAGTTGACATATATGTTTTGTGCTTTATAACTCGTAACTCTGCTTGAAGCGCGAGAATGTTCTTGCATTCTTTTTATCCTTTTTGTATTTCTTGGAACTATGACTTTCTTAGCATCAGGCTCAGCGGTTACATTCATACCTCATTATTGTGTAGATTAACGCCATTTGCAGTGGAAAGAGCAAGCAAAAGTTTAAAATGTCATCTCGGTTGACTGACGACCTGAACAGCCTAAGGTTCGACGCAAGCCTAATGGACAGGTGATTTCTTGCGATAAATGAATCGACCAAATCCGGAGCTGGCATGTTATCTTAGAAGGCCTTGATCCGATTGCTTTGCTTATCCAGATATTTTTTAACCACATCGCGAACGTCAGCCTTTGTCAAAGGTTCATCTCCAAAGCGCTAAAATAGCTAGCGTTACCTAAATCAACTGCTCCTCAGTCTTACTTAACCCAGTGGGACTTTGTACTTGGTTCTTGTTTTTTCCATGTATCTTCCGTACTTACGTTGACCACGACACGTTCAATTTTTCTAAAACCTGCTTCTAAGACTTCCGTCTTCGAACTGCAGCCATCGCTTTTTCCACATCTTTCATATTATATGTCATATAGGATCTGAACTTTTGAGACCCTTTATATGTACCCTCAATTTAACAACACTAAATTGTCTGTAGTAACACAATTAACACACAGGTTACCACTAGCACTATTTCACCACACTTTTGTCTGACAGATAAGAAAATGTATGCGTTGTGTTCAATTTACCTCGGGGTGGTTAAGTTTCCTCGCTATACGGTACTTTGTTGAAATCGTTATAACAACATTCGAGCGTCATTGGTCATTATCACGACTGTTTCCTTTACAATGGCGAGGCTTTCCGTTGCATCCGTTGCATCCGTTCCGTTGCATTTGACTAATGGCGACCTAAAATTTCTTTTCTATTCCTTTGTCTTCCCTGCACTTCCTTTGTTTATATGTTTTCACATCCTGGTGTTGATTGTTCCTCTAGTAGTTCAATGTAAACTTCGTGACAACTAGGCATTCGATCGGGTATATAACTGATTTCTCGTGTCGTTGCCGTTTGTCCTTGGTTGATCCGAAAATGTTTTTTAGCTGATTTATGCTGCTTGGCTCGATTATTCGTATGGATTCATGACAATTTTACCTCCTTTTTAAATTATCGCTAGCGCTCATAGCAAGTACCGGCCTTCCAGTACGCCATCTTGAGGGTTGTTTGTTTCGTCGAGTTTTGTTTGACTTTCCTGATTTTGTCCGCAATCCTCTTGATCGTTGAAGACTAAAACTAATTCAACTTTACAGGGTCGAGGATATACTGGGTTTCCTTCTACATGGATGCTATATCTACAGGTAGTTCGTACATCCCGTGAATCACTACTTGACAATGGAGAACTCTCGCTTGTGTCGTGTGGTTCTATGAGTTTGGAATCCTTTTTTTTTAGGTCTTGTCATCCTGTAGACTTCGGGACGGATGTCCACTTCGAGACGGATGTCTTTTCTTTCTCAGCCGTATCCTTGTATGCATTGATCCACTAGGCTTTGATGCAAATATCCTTTCTTTACGTAAGCGAAAATATTACCCATATACCGGATCGGATACCCATATAGCATCGAGGTAGTTGGCTTTGTTTAAGTCCTGCGTTCAATCACGTCATGAACATTTCACTAGAAAAAAGTTGTTGTGGATTTCCTATAGCTGTACCCCTTTAGTTTTATAGAATTGTCTTTAGGTATTATCTCCAGCAAAATTCGTTTACAAAACCCAATTAACCGCGGAAAGTTAGAAGTACAACAGATCCACAAAAGAAGTTCGAGTGAACCTGGATATGAAGGTCAGTCCGTTCAAAATGCCGTCACCCAGTAGGCTGGTAATGAATATACACTGGCCCCGAAAAATCCAATAGTCATTACTAATATTTATCCCACTGTATGTTATCGAGACCTGGAATTTTGACGAGAAAGACTAATACTACCAAGGATGAATCCTCCCGCTAACGCACTGTTTCTGAATAAGATGCGATGACGGCAATGGAGCGAGAGTAATGAGCCCAATATTGTCGAAAAGGAAACATTTAGAGTAGTTTAAGGGAGATGGATTAGGTATAGAAGGGTCTGTGGTGCAAATATGCAAAGGTGGTTCAATTCACAGAGTGTGTTGAAATATGGATCAGAGATGGGAACATCAACACGTGATGTTCGACTTTCTCAATTTCTAATGAACATCAATCTAGAAAAGAAATTGGAAAGACTAGGACAATTTTTTTCAAATTTGATAAATCGAAGATCATACAACAGACTTCTGAAACCACACAGCTGCAGACAGCTTCCTGAAATGAAATGACTTAAATCTAATAAGACGAACCATGTTTATCGGAATGGTTCAGATATCGGGAGGTTGATTGACTTAAAATGACTTAGTAGGGATTCCACCGTGAAATATTTCATGAGCATTCTCAGAATACCTTTCTCTTCCAGTCTAGCTAGGAAAAGAATTTTTAGCTATTCTTTATTAAGCGTTCCTCCACTAACACCGTAAAACAAAACATTTTAAATTAACAGTGACAAAGTACGCTCCAAAAAGAGGTTGGATTGGAAAAGGATTGGATTGCAGGATTTCTAAAGTAAGCACACATAACTGCGGCTTATCCAAAGAAATCGAGACGGAATATGTGGTTCAGCCAGTCAGAAAGGATTGAGAGTGAGTTCAATTTAAGTGCCACAAGCAACAGTGACAAGCGAGTTGAAGTATATCTACCCCGTGCCAGGAGGTAGACCCGATTCGGAATGACAGTCATAAGGACAAGATAAGTCTAGCCCTTTGGCCTTACAAAAATATATCTAATATAAAAAACACTTACATAGTAACAGAACTGACAGAAGAACCCAAATGACATTTAAGCTATGCTGATGATACTTCCTGTAGCTCTACAAAAGCTTAACTCCCATGCGACCTGCAGAGGATTCAATTCGAAAATGAAAATGAGATAATGGGATAATTTAGAAGAAAGTGTTCCTAATACTCTGCGCAGGCACGATTGCTGTTGCCACTGAACATAATTCGATTTTATTATTATTACGAAAATAAAAAGGTTGAGATGAAGCCGCAACTCAGATCTAAAAAGAACTTGGATATTTGTTTTTTTGTTAGAACTTTGAATTTTATTATTATTTTTAATATTACCTTGCAAATCTTTTATTTTTTACTATGGTTTCGAACCCCCTCATGGTTACCCGCCTTGACGTGATGAGGGCGCCTACTAAGTCCAATGAACCCTGCGGCTACACTGCAGGAGACATTCGCATCCAATCTTTCAAGTAGGCAAAGCGCAAGAAGTGAAGAGGTAACCAAATTAAAAAAAATATCGAAGTACAAGAAGAAGAAGTACCCTCAGTACCCGGCATACGAGGGGGAGAAATCTCCGGGGACCGGACAACTGGCGTGAAGGTACCAAGCACCAGTTGCCCTGAGCTATTGGGCCAGAAATGCATGCTGAGGGAGCACGGTGTGCATTTGACGAGTTACTGCGGCAAAACAAGCACAATGGCAGTTACCGCACCCACTGGGAAGAAGGGAGCATCAGCAAGACCGCTAAGAAGAAAAGCGCAAAGGAAACTGAAGCGTCAAAATAAAATCGGGGAGAAGAGCTTCCCTACGAACCCTGGCACCAGCCAAAAAGCGGCAGCCAACCAAGGGAAACCTAGTAAATTGGCTGCTGCTGCCAAGGAAGCTGTACCACCAACCACAAAGGAAAAGGGTACAACCGGACCTAAGCGGATAAGATCGGACGACAGCAACTAAGGCACCGGTAAAAAGGAACGGAGGGTAAGCCCCGAACCGCAAACTCTGGCGGTGAAGTGCTATCGGGACGCAGCAACCGATGCACTAACGGTAGCGGTGATAGACTACCTCAATGAGACTGGTAAGATCCAAGAGGATCAACTCGTGAAGCTGCAAACCGCCTTGAAACGCGACTTCTTCGAGCACTTACGCAGCAAACCAGACAAAATTCCAACATTCAGAGGAAAGAAACCGACAGCAGGCCATCCGATTGTAACCTGTAGCGACGAGCAGTGTCTAGAATATCTAAGGACAGCAGTTACCAAGGTAGACACCATCCTAAACGAGGAGTTTAGAGTCGTCCCCATAAAGGAGGTACCGCGGTTATGCACCGTCAAGGTATTTATACCCGAAACGGAGCAGACACGGCAGGAAGCCTTTGAGACGCTTAAACTACAAAACACGGGGTATGAAACGGAAAGGTGGCATCTCTTCGCGGAGAAAAAAGTCACCGAAAAAGGCATGGTCCTGGTACTGGGCATGCGAAAAGAAGAAGTCAACACTCTAAGGGACAAATACGGACCACTGAGTTTTGGTTTTACCCATGTTACTGCCAGAGCTAAGATGACCGAACCCTCAGAGTTAAAGCGAAAAACTAATGCGGGTGGCCCAAGCAAATCTGCACCACAGCAGGGCGGCAACAGCCAACCTGCTCAAACATCTAGCAGATAGGAACACCGACATATCACTGATACAAAAGCCTTACCAACGTAATGGAAAGATACTTTGAATCAGTGCAAAACAATTTAAAATCTTTGCCACAAGCGGGGTAAATAACATCCGTAGTTGCATTATATGTCGGAAGGAAATTAATTTAATTTTTCTACCGCAGTTCAGCAACATGGACCTAACATAAGCGGTATTCGACGGAAGGGACGGACAGGTAACGCTGGCCTCGGCATACCTACCGTTCGACGCTCTGATGCCGACCACCGAATTCCGCACCCTATCGGAGCATATACGGGGGAAGCGGGCCATCATCGGATGTGATGCGAACGCGCAACACGAACTCTGGGGAAGCACCAAGTGCAACGAAAGAGGTGAGCCGTTAGTCAATTACTTAATAACTACTAACCTCAACCTTTGCAAATAAGGTTAACACACCGACTTTTATAACGAAAAATAGAGCGGAAGTGATTGACTTCACTCTCATCACAACAGAGGCTTTGGAAGACCTGCACAGCTGGAGAGTATGTGACTCACCTGGCCTGTCGGACCACCATTGGATCACCTTTCAAGTGAGAAGAGGCGAGAAGACCCCATTGGTCTTCTGCAATCCTAGGAAAGCGCATAAGGACGGCTACACCAACGCGACTTAAAGATATATAGGTTCACACCAGTCAAACCCATTGAGAAATCGAAAGGACATCGACATTGAAGTGAGATACATCACATGTATACTGGTCGATAGTTTCAGTGAAATGCGTCCAACCACTACCGTCAAACAAAACAAGGTAAGCTGGTGTAACAAAGAACTGGAAGAGATCAGAAAAAATACTCAAAGATTATTCAGAATAGCTCGCCTCACAAACCGAGATACGGATTGGGAGAACTACAAGCGAAATCTGAAAATTTTTAAAATAGTTGTAAGAAGAGAGAAAAGGAAATCCTGGAATCTTTTTTGCAGCAATATTGAGGCAGGAAACGAGATATCTAGGCTAAGCAGGGCTCTGAAAAGATAACAACATGTGGACACGATGCTTCAAAAGGAGGCCATATCGTATACAACAAATAGCATAGAACGTCTCCAGCTCCTAGTAAACCAAAACTTCCCGGGCTCAACGGATGAAGAGACAGAACAAGTAAACAACGTGACTCCTTACGGTGCCCCTCCCCCCTAAAAGAAATAGTAAGCGAAGAAAAGGTCCTTTGGGCCCTTAATACCATCGAACCTTACAAATCATCAGGAACCGACCAAGTGTATCCGATCATGCTTATGAAAGCGGATATCACAATGATAACGATTTTGGTGGAAATATATATAGCCTCCTTATCCAAAGGCTATATTCCTCTGGACTGGAGAGAAGCTAAAGTAGTTTTTATACCCAAGCCGGCAAGGGCCAGCCACTACAAAGCAACGCATTACTGACCTATCAGCTTAACGTCTTTCATGCCAAAAACCCTGGAACGCCTGGTGGATGGGTACATAAAAAGCACCGTGAACATAACGGAGGTTTTCCCCAACCAACACGCAAACCTCCCAAGACGCTCAACCAAGACGGCACTACACGAAGTCGTAAGCTGAATAGAGACGAACCTTGCCATCAAAGATTACACTTTGGCGGCCTTCATTGATATCGAGCGAGCCTTGAACAATGTTAAAACTGGGAGCATAGTAGCAGCCATCCAAAGATATGCAATAAACCCATATCTCACTAAATGGATGACAAAACTACTTGCTAAAAGGAAGATTACAGCCGAAAAAAATGGCATAACCTTGAATAAATGAACTAACAGTGGTACACCACAAGGTGGCATAGTATCACCACTTGCCTGAGTACTCACAGTTAACCAAATAGTGGAAGACCCCAACGGGAAGGGTTTCAAAACGATAGCGTACGCTGACGATATCGTTATACTGATAAGTGGAAAGGTCCCGGAAACCAAGTCGGAATTGATGCAGACTGCACTCTCACATCTTTTTGAGTCGGCGAAGCTAAACGGACTGCGCATCAATGCGGACCAAACGGAGCTTATGCTTTACACAAAGCGCCGTAAACAGGAGACATTTACACTCCCGACCATCGACGGAAAACATATCAGTTAAGTAGACAATGTGAAATATTTAAGGGTAACCTTGAATAGTAAGCTAACTTGTACCCCACACATAGGAGCAGTCAGACGGAGAGCTACAGCGGCGCTCTTCACAATGAAAAGACGTGGGGAAAACCTGACGAATAAAACCCAAAATTGCCCACTGGATCTACACAACAGTAGTAAGGCCAATAACCACCAACAGGGCATTGGTTTGGTGGCAGGCATTACAAAACAAAACCATTGCAAAAGAGCTAGAGAAGATCCAGCGAATGGCCTGCCTTGGCATCGCAGGTGCCATTAGAACTACGCCAACTGCTGCAATGGAGATAATGCTTAATCTCATGCCACTCGACAAATTCATCTTCAGAGAGGCATCACTTGCGAGCATCAGATTAAAATCCACACATGGGTTATCTAACCACACTCAAACGGGGCACGTATGCATTTTGGAAAATATGGAAAGAATGGCCCCGTCAAGTAAAAGAGAGCTGGATAGAATTCAACCAATATTGGACACAACAATTCCATACAAGATCAGCATTCCGACCAGAGAAGCGTGGAAAACGGTGCAGGATTCCACATCTGGAAGTGAAATTATGATTTACACCGATGGTTCCAAAGTGGATGAGGGAAGCGGCGCCGGAATCATTTTCCCAGATCACCCACAACACAACCGAAGTAATAAACTGGAGAGCCACACCACAGTTTTCCAGTCGGAAGTGTTCGCAATAAAAGCGGCTACAGAAGCGGCAACAACCAACCTTGATGGAAGAATACAAATACTCTCGGACAGTAAATCGGCACTGCAGGCGCTTGCCTCTAACCGCGTAGTTTAACAACTGGTGCAGGATTGTAGGCAGGCTCTAAAAACCGCAATAACCCGAGTAAATGTGAAACTGACATGGCTCCCTAGACACAGTGGTGTAGAGGGAAACGAAAGAGCGGATGAGCTAGCAGGAGCTGGATCAGCCGACAAAAATGCCACTAGAATAGACACAATCAAAGTGCCACTAGCAACGATAAAGAGGGAACTTGACGAAATCCTCTGGAAAGAGACAGGTATGGCTTGGAATGACAAGAACGACTGCAGGTTAAGCCGAGGTCTTTGGCCTCACCCTAATCAAACGAGGACAAAACAACTCCTGGGGCAAAACAGAAATGGCGTTAGAACTTTAGTGGCAGTATGAATGGGCCATAATGGCCAAGCGAATAGGAATCGAAACGGATGACACCTGCCGAGATTGCGGCGAGGAAGAAGAAAGTACAGAACACTTCTTCCTAGATTGGTGTACTGGCGTAACAGAATTGGAACACTTGGCGACCACAGAACTGGGGGAACTCCTTGGCTTCTGTAGGACGACAGGATTGACCATCTGTAAAAAATAGTACTACACATGGGGAGCTAAGGGCCAGTTTTCTGGCCTATGCTTATTTTAAGGAAGTGGACCCCAGTACAATAATAATAATACTATGGTTTCGAATCTTCTATGCATGGAGTCTTGACAAGCTTTCTGGAAAAGGAAGGGTCAATATTATTATGGTCGATGATAAGCGAAATATGTAATGAGCTAATTTGTTAGCACATAATTTCGAATTTTTATGAATTTTTTAGTTTTTAGTTTTTTAGTTTTAGTTTGAAATTTATAGTTTCAATTTGATTTCTTCAGATTACCAGAGCTGTCAATTTTTCAGATGAGAAATATATTTTCGATTTCTGTGGCATCGAACTGAAAATTTCGAACGAAAAATGTCCCTCTGATAAATTATATGATCCCTGCACAGAAATGGGTTGAAAACTTCTTTTTGTCCTTGGAATTTGCAATCAATTGCCTAGAAAATTCGGTGGATAGCTCAACAAAATGGTTCTGCTTTCAATTTGCTCCTTACTCGGGCGCCATATCCTTTTATGTTTCTGAACAACAAAGCGCTATACAGATCGCATGATTCGTATATAATTCCAGAGGATTTTACTTAAGTGTAAGCGTATCAAAAGTAAAGATTATAGCGCGTATAATATCGAAAGGATCCCTCCACCATCGAATCCTGCTTTCTACACGATTCTACCTCGAG
Source organism: Stratiomys singularior (assembly GCA_954870665.1). Taxonomy (NCBI): domain Eukaryota; kingdom Metazoa; phylum Arthropoda; class Insecta; order Diptera; family Stratiomyidae; genus Stratiomys; species Stratiomys singularior. Next base: position 36,227,904 of record OX940879.1, read on the forward strand.
AATATAGAAAAACAGAATCATTAGTTTATTAAAAGGATGTGTACTCAATATCAATACTAAATACTTAAAAGATCGGCAAAATTATTGGGATTATTGCTTGGAATGAACTTCGTTTGACGGTGCTGTAAGTGTATTGAATATCCAAACTATTTCGTATGATAACAAACACTTGATAACATTAAATGCAAGCTTCCTTGTATAGCAATTAAAATTCAAACAGTCTTGTGTTCTCGCTGTCTTCCGTCAACAAACATGAAATGCTCCTAATCCAATTTCCTTTCGTCCACTGGTCAACTAATTAGTCCAAATCTCGGTGTTCTACCTGTCCGATACTGAAATCCTGTTTGGAAGACAAGCAATAACAGGATCATCTCGTCAAGTTGAGAATTTCGTTACGCTTTCAACTCCCATGAGAAAAACTTCAAGAGATTCCTTATAAACTTCAGTGTCCCATGCAGGAAGCCGAAAATGAAAACTCCAACTTGCCGTGCAATGGCCACTATCCGAACTAGCGTCGCCGTTTGCAATTTCGATTCCATTACCAGTTTAAAGTGTGACACCCTCTTTTCGTTTGCCAGGAGTTGTAGCCGACTAACTGAGTGGCTTTTCACATGACTACTTTTATCCTTTTGCATTCGTGCAACGTAGATATACAAATTGGCATTCCTTCTGCCAGATAAGAATGGCGTTTCACTTTGTAGGTACAAGTTGGATTTCGGATGCCACCCTTTTATTAAGTCTTCGAATTCTCATGGACGAATATACCACATGTACGTCCTTATTCTACGTCTACGTGTATCGTAGCAGTGGCGCTTCCTATGAAGAGAGCTTACGTAGCAGGGATTCATGCTAATTAGCTTAGGATGATTTCAGAATTGCTTTGCTGTCCCAAATTATCATGTAGAGATGTGTTGAAATGCTCTTGCGTCTTCCTCCTAAGCTATGCTGTATGTTGCGATGGTAAAAGAGAATATTTTTCGGCCTGAACATTTAAATTGAAGGGACTAATGGAAATGCGGGATTAAATTTGCTCCTTATGTATCATTAAAACATTTCGAGCAGGCTGTTAATAATTGATGATAAATTTCGCGTTAATTGGCAAATTATTCTTATTTAAGTGAAATCTTATTTGACTGCTATTACATCTAATAAGTGACCAGACGCATGATATCCTGGATTTGAGATAAAAGTACACTGAGTGTGCTTATTTTGATTTGGGCTTGATATAATGAATTCGATAGCATTTGATATTTATAGGCGTTGAATTGTTAACCGTTTCGGTGCGATTCGTCGACATAGCGACGAGCGCGGTTCGTCGCTATGTCAACGATTGCGTCAGTCTGCGTTAAGCGCCCGGTGGGGGAGGGTTGTTCATGCGTTCAGTCTTGTTTTTTATCGTTGGTCAAAAATTAACATTGTAATATGTAATAAATTAACCGTATTTTATTACTGCAATTTTAATTATTTAAATTTAATTTAAAAATCCTTAGCACTTAAATGGTTAATTAAAAGTTCTATCCATATGCGGAAATAAGTCTTATCTGAAGAAAATCGAAATATACATACCATCCATTCTAATTTATTCAATGAAATGTTTACGTTTGTCAAGCATATGACAATAAATCTTGATATTTACATTGATTGTACTGTACAGTCTTGTTCCTTGTTTCTTTTTTATTATAATTTACTTTATGATCCCGAAAAGATTTTAATGGATTTACCGATCTATAGCTGCATCACGACTTCTGCTTCCCGATTCAATACTTTATTTTTTTCATTTCGAGTGATTTCTGCAATGATGATGCCCGAAGGAGTCACACTCAGTTTACGGGGGAAAAATTATTTTTCGCAGTTTCGAAGTTTGTAAACTTTATAATCTAATTTTCCTTCATTTTTCATGCTATTTCCTTGCAATCACTTTCTATGTACATGTGCTCCGATTTACTGGCGGTTCTCTGCGTTATTAGTTTAACCAGTCATAGCCACACGGGGTGAATATTCATCCCTGGCTCATAAAAGTGAATTTAGATGTTTAAAACCTTTCTAATTGATACTAGTTTCGACATCTGCCAGCATTAAACAAGTATGAGATGTACCTTCATTACATCGGAAGGAAAGATTGGATGATTTCGCTTTAGCATGCTTTTTAAATGATAAAATATTGTTTTTGTCGTATTCTGATCAATAGTGTTTTTTAGAGATATAAAACTTTAAGTTGGCAATACTTTGTAACGCTGTGAAAGCTGTTATCCGTTTTATACCTAATTTGATTTGCCAAGTTATCATGAATGGTTAACGCCTGAGTATCGTCTCCAAGTTGTGCGGATTAACTTCGAAAAACGGTTCTGTGCTAGAAACTCATGCCGCCCGCGTTAATTTTATGACGGACATAATCGTCCATGAAAGCAATGAATGCGATTAGCGGATCGTTTCCGCTCCAAGTTTACTCTCACTTACAACACGCATCAATCCAGACGTCGTGCAGTGCGTAATGAAGAAGCCATAGCAGCTGAAGAGCGTTATATCGATGAAAACTCACGTGAGTCCATTCAACATCGTGCTCAACAACTAAATCTTTGCCCATTCACATTGTGGAAGATTTTGCGACAGGATCTTAGTTTGCGGACAGTATCTTAGATTGAGTAAATGGGCCCAAGAACAAATTTGCTGCAGATTCCGAGTTTCATAAGAAAATTTTATCTAGCGATAAGGCACATTTCCGGTTGAATGGCTACGTCATCAAAGGTGGTTGTCCGAACAAAGTTACATTTGGAGAAAGTCACCCTTTGGGGCGCTTCACGGGCCGGTGCAATCATATGTCTTCAGAAGTGCTGCTGCGAAAAATATTACAGTCAATGGTGACCGCACTATAGCACATGATCAATCACTTTTTCGTTGCGGAATAGACTCGCCGCTGTGCAGGGTATCCCTCTTCGACAAGAATTTAACCATAAGTTATTTGAAAGCAGCATTTGATGAGTGCATAATTTCTCGTTTTGGGCCCGAGAACTAGCCTGCAAGATCTTGTGGTTTAACATCGCTGGACTATTCTTTGCGAAGATACGTCTAATCACTTTCTTCGACCACAAATCCAAAACGCTTGAAAGTATAGAAGGCAACATTGGCTGCTTTATTGATAAGATATGGTCCCAATTATTGGTTAGGATAGCCGAAAATTGGACCTTTTGTTAAGAATTCCTCCGAGAAATTTGTAGCACTTGCACGCCCCAAGTCATATTTAAATACATATATTTTGATATAAATATATATATCAAATATAATAGGTTTTGTACCTTCTATACAAGAAAAAATAAAAAAAAACCCTATACAAGAAAAAACTTGACTATTATTCGAAGTTATGACCCCACTTACTTTTCAGTGATAGGGGGAGAGGCGGAAAAGAATCGATGAGATCATGAAAATCCCAAAGTCAATCTCCGTTTAGTTAGAATTGAGAATTTCTTAACCCGACTGTTGTCTTTCGTAATAAGTAAATGTAATTACTAGTATTATTTGTTTTACCTTCAGGTAAAACAAGCATCGCTAACATCACTAAAGTTGGACACCATTTTACCGCGAATTCCAAATCCGTTCGGGACCCATTTGAGATTGAGACCATCCTGTGATTCTCCATGTGGATTTTCATTTCATTTATTATGTATTTGAATCTACTAGATTGAATACATCAGCCGAAATTCAATTTGTAGGGGAGAAGGCTGGGTTGTGAACCGGGCTGAGTAGTGAACCATCAGCACTTTTTTTCCCCTAATGGACCGATATCGCCATCTGTCTTCGTAAGCTTGTATTTTATTATGAGCCAGTTTTTGCGCTAAAACAAAAGCATATAGTCAGATTACTTGTGACAGCTGCAGACGTGGTATTGACGATTGATCGCGAAAAGTTTTCTGATTGTTTGTAAAGTGCTATTCAAGTGGCTGAATTTTCGTCGAAAAGGTAAATGTTATGCATATTTGTTGAGTGTTTTGATTCTATTTTTCGATCTAATATTGGTTTATGTCGTATTGAGATTGTGAGTATTTTGTGTTTGACGTTTCCAAAATTGCGTTATGGCTGGGTTGTAAACCATCTCGGTGGCTGGGTTATGAACCACCTGTATGTCATGCTAGAGTTGTATCATAACTGTCAAATATCATTAGATACATTGAAACAAAGTGTATTTATGTAATTTTACTCTATTTGTGTTACGCTCATGTTTATTTATTTTTATTTTCAGGCATGTCAACCTTAAAAACAACCTCCGCAACACCAAAGAAGGCTGCCGTATCCAAAGAAATGAACTTTAATGCGTTGTTGGATGCCATTAAAGACAATTTGTTGAAGGAAAAAGCCATACGAGCGGCTGCCCGTGAATATGGAGTCGATAGAATCACGCTGACCCGTCACGTGAAAAAAGTTTCCGACCATTTCACGGATATTTCTACCGTCAGTGATGTTGATTTGCTTGAATTCATCCGCACTTCCAATACGCACATTCCGTCGAATATGGTTTTCTCTCCCTCGCAAGAAAGAGCCCTCGTTCAATATATCCTGAAGTGCGTCAATCATTATTATGGCCTCAGCATCAATGAATTAAAGGAATTGGCGTATCAGTTTGCAGTCAAACTCAAAGTCGATTATCCTGAATGTTGGAATGAGAACTCGAAGGCTGGTCGTATGTGGTACTGAGGCTTCATGAAGCGCAATAACAAGCTAACGTTGAGGACACCCGAGCAGACGTCAATGAACCGAGTCAAATCTTTTTGCAAGACAAACGTAGATAATTTTTTTTTACATTTGGGTCGGTAGCTTGACGAACACCGCTTTGACAGCACTTCCATTTACAACATGTATGAAAGTGGATTCTCAACGGTGCCAAAAAAAACCGGCAAAGTCATTGCCTTGAAAGGGGCGAGGCGCGTTGGGCAATTGGAAGCTGCTGAGAGAGACACCATGATTACGATGGCTCTCACTGTGAGTGCGAGTGGGAATTCTTTTCCCCCTTTGTTTTTGTTTCCGCGCAAGAATATGCAGGCGTGTTTTATGAACAATGCTGCAAGTGGTGCAGCAGGATACGCCAATTCATCTGGATGGATATGCCAAGAAGAGTTTGTGCGTTTTATCGAGCACTTCATCAAGTTCGTCAAGGCGACAGTCGCTTCGCCAGGTTTGTTGTTGTTGGACAATCACACGTCTCATCTATCGGTTCATGCCTTGGATTTGGTGGCTGCAAATAAGGTTCACATACTCTCGTTCCCCCCCCCCCCCCACTGCAGTCACAAATTGCAGCCACTCGACGTTTCCGTGTTTGGGCCAATAAAGAGTAACTACAAGACCCAATGTTCCGCTTGGCAAAAAAACAATGCTAATAAATGCTTGGAAATCCGGCACGTTGCTGGTATTGTTCGTAAGACATTGGACTTGGGATTGACGCCCAAAACAATAAAATCAGGATTTTCGGCAAACGAATCTCGGTGAAGACGTACGATGACTAATAATTTTCGATCCATTGAACGTCGGGTGTGAAGAAACCGTTGACATCACTCCATCTACTTCTCGTGATTTATCTACTTCTCGCTCTGTAACAGTCTCGCTACTCAGCACCAGTGTTTCGTCGTCCAGCCAAGCGTCTCAAAACAAAAAAATCATCAACACCTTCAGAACCATCACCAGATAAAGACATCGATTTTTGCACCATTTGTTTGCGGTTTCTGCCAAAAGAGCTGACTCCTAACAACTCCATCAAATGCAACTCATGTGGCCGGCCTGTCCAGTTGAAGTGCGCCAAAATGACGCGTTCGTATTTCACGTGCAGCCATTGCGATACTGATATGGATGATGATGAATGAAATGGTGATAAAAAAACTCCATTCATTCCGATGGTTAATCCAAAGTAGTGTCATTGCTTTATTACTTTCACAACTTGTACTTTACTTGTTTTGCCTCTTAAAGTGTTGTAAATAAAAGCACTTATCGTTTTCCATACAATTATGAGTGTTTCACTTTGATTTTTCCAATTTTCATCAGGATTTGACCAGTGGTTCACAACCCAGCCACTTTTTTAAAACAGCCAAAAATCACGTCCTTCGAAAATTGGCCGTAGAAGTTTACCGAACGATCAAAACAGAAATTTGTCCAAACAAAAAAGTTGCGTGTTATATTCAGCTTTCAAAAAGTTTTCTTGCATTCTTTGATATCTTCATTCTATAAAAAGTTACAGATCAAAAACAAAACCCGGTTCACAACCCAGCCTTCTCCCCTACCAATCTTTGAGTAAAAGATTTTCATACCGAAAATTCCAAACTTGACAGATACAAAATTAACCTAAGCCAAATGCAATGCAACGTTCTATTAGCTGTCAGTACAACTTAACATTTTATTCAACCAGTGGCGTGCATCCTACGAATTTCTGGGTAAATAATTTCGTTGCCATTGTTGCCATCCCATAATGACTTGTGTTGTTTTAATTTTGACAGATATATGTTTCGGGAGTAAGTTGCTCCCTTCTTCAGTGTCAATTAATAGCTTTTAGAAGAAGGTAGAAACTTACTCCCGAAACATATATCTGTCAAAATTACAACAAAACATAGCATTTTGGAATGGAAAATAAAAAAAATAAAAGCTAATTTGGAAGTACTAAACACGGGAAAATACACAATCAATCAGCAAAAATCAGTCTTGATCATGTTTTGCATAGATTTTTCAAACTGATTTGGTGTGTTGTTTTAATTATTGTTTGGTGCTGGTGGTTGTTTTTTTTATATTTTTGGTTTTCTGGTTTTGGTCTGTTTTTTCTTGTTGTCTGGTATTGAGCTGTGATTTTTGGAAACGACTTTCAATACGCTTAGGACGCTTTGCACAGCTTGGCTTTCCGCCAAGTTCTTCAGCCAAGTTGACAGATTTCAGTTTTGCTCAGGTGTCTTTTTGCACTTAGAGAAGTGATGGAGCATTAACAGTCTCCATATTGCTGGCAGTTGTGACACATAACCTGTCAATCTCCTGATTTTGACACTTCTCTTCTGCAGACAAAATGACATATGGCAGAAGTATTGAACACATGTGTTTTTGAAGAAAGACTTTGACAGGCGCTCGTTGCATGAAAATTTAATAGCCCCAATGGTGACGTTAAGATATCTCTCCCCGGGAAGGTAATATGCGGTGCACCGTCACTTCTGTCCTGTAAGAAATTTTGTCACTTTTCGGGATTTTGTTTTTGCTTTTGGTATTATTTGTACTGTACCTGTCCACACATGAAAATCCCAAGACTTCTTCTTTCCATTCTTCTCTCTCTCGTTTTCACAAGTTTTGGACTATGATGTTGGGGGCTTGTACAGTAAGCCACAGTTTTAAGACTATAGAATTTCCCAACCTCCCTTACGTTCCAGTGGTAAATCGTTTCTTGCATCATTGATTTGCTACGCTCCCCGACATTACAACTCGCGTTTGAAGTAGTATAAAGATAAATATTATCATAACAGAGCTTCCCGAGATCAACGCTTAGTTCCTTTCGATGAAGAACGATGCCTATTTATCTTTATATTTCCGTTTTCTCCTTTAGATATTATAGATATAAATATTTCAGACTCACAATCGACTTCAAAAAATTTTTGATCTTCCTTTGATTTACGCAACTCAGTCATTTTGGAATTATTTTGCGTTACAATTCTTCCTTTTGTGCGGGAAATTCCAAGAATAAATTACCTCTATGGTCATTCTAATTCGTGAGTGTGGATTGCAATCAGGACAATCTACGCAGAGTTTGATATTTCTCAGCGAATTTCCCCCTGAATGTTTTAAATAAGGATTCGTTTGGTAGCTTTTAGATGAAAATGTAATTTTAATATAAAATGTGGCAAGTACTTTTTAGGGAATTGGAAGGAGCCGTTTTTCTCTCCCTTTGTTAATTTTTCCTCCGCCATTTTGTCCTTTCCCACATTGTAACCATCGTACTATTAAGAACTATTAAGAACAATACTTAATTCTCAGTTACTTCTTAAATTCGAATTCAATGGCTCCAATCGTTGAATTTCTCTCTTCATCATCGTACATCATTAATTCATTATCCAATATGAATATATTACATAAATCCCGATTCCTCTGAGAGTATTGTGACGTGTTCAGGTCACGCGAACTGTAGTCGGCGTAAACAAAAAGTCGTAAACATGTTTACGACTATCTGCTACCAACACATCGATTGTTCTCGTGTGCGCAAGCATAAAGCACGTCACGCGCATCAAATACAACAGATCCCGGTGCAAGCGACTCGACGCGTACACGCGAGAACAATCTGTATGGAAGGTTCTGGGATGGTTGGTAGTGGTATATAAGCGACTACAGCGAACGACGAGACAAGCAGTTGTGAATGGAAAACGCGAGAGTACGCGACAGTGCGCGCCAGAAAAACTCGAAAAGTGAGAAAAGTGTTAAATAAGTGAAATAGTGTTTAATTATATTGAATAAGTGTTAATTAATTAATTTAATTCATTAAAGTGATTTTAGTAAATTAATCATAAAGTGTAGAAGAAACTTAATTAAATTTTAAGAATTAATTTTAAAATAGTTCGCGAGTGTTTTATTTCACTATTAGCAATATTTGCGAATAGCAAACAGGTCGCGCACCTGCTCAACGCGCAACACTGGTGTCAGAAGTGGGATTATTCGTGCAATAGTGAAGTGAAAAATAACTCAAACACTTAAAAAAAAAAATCGTGAACTATAGTGAACACTTTTGAACATTTGAAGTAAACTTGTAAGAAAAATGCCGCGTAAAATCAACGCTCTCACTTTGCGGGAACTAAAGGAGGAGTTGGAAAAGCGGAAAATTTCCACCGAAGGAAGCAAGGCTAGATTAATCACCCGGTTAAACGAAGCGCTGGTAGCGGAAGGAATGGATCCAGAGTCCTTTGAGTTTCCCGATGCTGAAAGTTGCACTGGAGGCGAGGAGGAAGAACAAATTCTGAGTGCGCAAGGGTTGATGCGAATGTTGATGGTAATGCAAAAGCAATCAACCGAGTTGAACGAGAAGCTCGACCGGCAGTCAACTGACTTAAAAGAAAAGTTCGACCGGCAGTCAACTGACTTAAATGAGAAGTTCGACCGGCAGTCAACTGACTTAAATGAGAAGCTTGACCGGCAGTCAACTGACTTAAATGAGAAGCTCGATCGGCAGTCAATTGAGTTAAACGAGAAGCTCGACCGACAGTCAACAGCGTTCAACAAGCAATCAGCTGAATTAAGAGCTGATTTAGGTGAACTAAGCCGAAAGCTTAACCATCAAATTGAAGGTTTCCAAGAAAGGATGGACAAAGTGGAAGAAAGGATGAGCAAAGTGGAGACGGTTCGGGAAGAGATTGAAAGAATAAAAGAAGACTTAAAACAAGGGAAAATAACGATAGCGAGTAGCCCGGCCCCTATAGTGAGCAACCCGATCCCGATATTGAGTAACCCAAGCCCGATAACGAATACAGCCAGTATCTCAACAAGGAGTGTAAAAGCGCCAACTTTCGATGGACAAATGGCTTGGAGCATTTACAAAACCCAGTTTGAAGCTGCCGCTCAAGCAAATCACTGGAATGACCAGGAGCGAGTGACAGCCTTAATTCTTGCTCTGAGAGGCCCAGCTGCGGAAATACTCCAAACTGTCCCTGCCGAGTTGCAGTCAAGCTCCGTCGCTATCATGAACGCACTGGACATGAGGTATGGAGATAACCACCTGAAGCAGATCTACAGGTCGCAGCTGCGCAACCGGATGCAGAAACCAGGTGAAACTCTACAGCAGTTGGCTCAGGATACTGAAAGGCTTGCACTTTTGGCTTACCCTGCATACGACCCAGAGCATCGGGACGATGCAGCAACGGAGGCTTTCATCAGCGCGTTGCAGGACAGGGAGATGCAACAAGCTGTCCGCCTAGCCGAAAAATGTTCAGTAAAGGACGCCCTGGCATACTGTTTAAATTTTGAAGCTGCCAAAACAACAACTCGTAACACAGCCAGGATCCGACAGGTTACAACGGAAGAATGTTTATGTGAGCGTGTTGACATCAGCGAAGAAGCGCAGGTGAATGGTGCGGCCATATGCTGGAATTGTGGTGAACGAGGTCATCTCCAACGAAACTGCAAGCAGCAAAGGAAATTAAGCTACTGCCCGGCATGTGCTGCTAGAAGGAGATCAAGGCCAAAAACAGAGCCTGGCAATAAGGCCCCTCAATCCAAGGGGTCGGGAAACGCGTAAGAGCCAACTTCGCGGGGCAGAGGTTGGCTAGGAGGATCAAAGTCCCCAGAACCACCATCATCGTATCTAGGCTACATCGGAGAAAGGCAGACTTATGTGTTCGTGGACAAGTTGACGGTGAATATTGCACCCTCACAATTGATACTGGTGCAACAAGGTCAATATTGCGACCAGATTTGGTGAGCGGGCATGTTCTCTCCAAAGGCAAACCGCTTTTGCTACGAACAGCAACGGGAGAAGCAGCACCCGTATACGGCGAGATCAAACTCCAAGTACAAGTAGGGGATATACTGTTTCAACATGAGTTTCTTGTTGCTGATATAATGGACGACTGCATCCTGGGAATGGATTTCCTAAGACCACACGGGTTTACGTTGGATTTGGGCAGACGGGTCTTGAGATGGCGGAATGTTGAGATCTTAATGGAGGGTCATTACGACAACATTCCAACACCGAAAGTGGTCGTCAATGCCGACACTGACGTACCGAAATCTTCCGAGAGCATTGTATGGGCCAAATTTGAAGGTGATCCTGGAGACCATAGATCCTACCTAATTGAGCCAACAAAAACACCGGCACTGCGTAATTTAATTTTGGGACGGACACTCGTAACAACAAATAAGAGTGGATGCGTGCCGGTTAGAGTCCTTAATACCTCGGACTCAGTTACCCACATCAAAGCTGGAACCATTATTGGGAGCTGTCAGCTGGTCTCTACTGTAACATCTTTGGAAGTAGGAGATAGCCAATGTCCAGCTAAGAAACGAAATACTGGGGAATCCCGTGAGTTAGTGTCGACTTTATTGGAACCAACCAAGGTATCACCAGAGCAGTTCAAGAAAGCCTCGGAATTGGTGAACAAATACCGCGACATTTTCTCAACTGGTGACGACGATCAAGGACGTACAAGTATGGTGACTCACGTTATTGACACACAAAACGCTAAGCCGATTCGACAAGCACCAAGACGACTTCCATTAGCCAAGCAGGGAGAAGTAAGCACAATGATCTCCGACATGGAAAAACAAGGAGTCATCGAACCTTCAATCAGCCCGTGGGCATCGCCTGTAGTCCTGGTGAAGAAAAAGGATGGAAGCACTAGGTTTTGCGTCGACTACAGGCAGCTCAACGATGTCACGAAGAAAGACAGCTACCCACTTCCGCGCATCGACGACATTATGGATACAATGGCGGATTCGAAGTGGTTTTCTACTCTCGACTTAAAGAGTGGATACTGGCAGGTTGAAATCGACAAGAAAGACAGAGAGAAGACTGCATTCTCTGTGGGTACTGGATTGTGGCAATTTGTAGTGATGCCATTTGGTCTTTGCAATGCTCCAGCAACATTCGAACGCCTCATGGAATGTGTACTCCGCGGGTTAAGTTGGAAAACATGCTTGGTATATCTGGATGACATCATTGTCATAGGGAAGACGTTTGACGAACATGTGCGCAACTTGGAAGAGGTGTTCTCAAGGCTACGACGGGCCAACTTGAAGCTGAGTCCACAGAAGTGTACACTTTTCGCATCTGAGGTAAAGTACCTAGGACATGTTGTATCAGCAAAAGGTGTGAAAACGGACCCTGAGAAAATAGAAGCTGTGAAAAGTTGGCCGAAACGTAATAACAAACGACAACTTCGAAGTTTCCTTGGACTGGCGACCTATTATCGCCGATTCGTTAAAGACTTTGCAAAAGTAGCGAAGTGTCTCCATCAGCTCACGGAAAAGAATCGCCCTTTTATTTGGAATGAACAGTGCGAAAAAGCCTTCGAGACGTTGAAGAATAAGCTCTGTGAATCACCGGTTTTAGCATATCCCAAGCCTGGAAGAATGTTCGTGGTTGATACCGATGCGAGTAACAACGGGATCGGGGCCGTATTGTCACAGCAGATCGACGGTGAGGAGCGAGTAATCTCATACTACAGTCGAGTTCTGTCAAAGAGTGAAAAGAACTACTGCGTAACCAGGAAAGAACTACTAGCTATAATTGAAGCAACAAAGCAGTTCCACAAGTACCTTTACGGACAACGCCACTTCACCCTCAGTCCGATGGAATGGTCGAACGGTTCAATGACACGCTTAATAAACATTTGGCCAAGATGGTGGATGAAAACCAGAGAGATTGGGATCGACGCATTCCATTATTTTTGATGGCATACCGAACTGCGGAACATGCATCGACTGGAGAAGCACCCGCAAAAGTCATCTTTGGAAAAATGATTCGTCTACCAGCTGATGTGAAGTTTGGGACACCCCCTGAGAAGCCCCAACCTATTTCGGAGTATACAAGCGATTTAAGGCAACGGCTGAGTCAGATACACCAATTAGTGCGGAAACAAATAGAGTCAGCCACTGATCGCATGAAAACCAGATATGACTTAATGGCAAACTCATCTGGTTTCCAGACGGACGACTTGGTTTGGCTATATAACCCCCGGCGTCGTAAAGGCAGATCTCCGAAGCTACAGCCGAATTGGGAAGGACCCTATAGAATCGTCAAACGGATCAACGATGTGGTATACCGGATACAAGAACACCAGAAACCTAGGGCAAAAATGAAAATTGTGCATCTGGACCGCCTTGCCCCATATTATCAGCAGGAAGACGCGGAGATGGTTAATGTCACACTTTTTCGGGGCGAAAAAGATTTAAGGCGGGGATAGTGTGACGTGTTCAGGTCACGCGAACTGTAGTCGGCGTAAACAAAAAGTCGTAAACATGTTTACGACTATCTGCTACCAACACATCGATTGTTCTCGTGTGCGCAAGCATAAAGCACGTCACGCGCATCAAATACAACAGATCCCGGTGCAAGCGACTCGACGCGTACACGCGAGAACAATCTGTATGGAAGGTTCTGGGATGGTTGGTAGTGGTATATAAGCGACTACAGCGAACGACGAGACAAGCAGTTGTGAATGGAAAACGCGAGAGTACGCGACAGTGCGCGCCAGAAAAACTCGAAAAGTGAGAAAAGTGTTAAATAAGTGAAATAGTGTTTAATTATATTGAATAAGTGTTAATTAATTAATTTAATTCATTAAAGTGATTTTAGTAAATTAATCATAAAGTGTAGAAGAAACTTAATTAAATTTTAAGAATTAATTTTAAAATAGTTCGCGAGTGTTTTATTTCACTATTAGCAATATTTGCGAATAGCAAACAGGTCGCGCACCTGCTCAACGCGCAACAGTATCATATCACAAAAGATAACCCAATTTCATCCTTAAAGCTTCTAACACTAATTTTCAACATACAAACACACACATATTCATCTCGCACATCCAATAAACAGCAAAAAGAAATTCAAATCCATTCAGGATCATTTTCAAATCAAAAACATCGAAAATTTACATTTTAAATTTAATTTTACGCACAACGAAAAAGCGCAGTGGGTGAATGGATAAGTGAGAATTTACTCTGTGAAAGAGAAATGAAAACAAAAAAATCAAATATGCCCCATCAAAGATAACACTCCTTGGCCGAATCAACACAGAGAATATTCGACAGCAGAAAGGGGATGAACTAGAAAAGGTTCAAATATCGATGATGTCAAGTCTAATTCAAATCAAAAGTAATATGACGTAGATGGAAGCCGGATTTGTCTTTTTTTGTTGGACTTTTTTTTTCCACCAGGCACTTCAAATCAGGACTCGTCACTTTACTTCACGATATGCAATAGAATATAGATATTGGAAATGTATGTACATAAGTCCGCATATTTTTCGTTATGCCTGAGATAATTTTGTGATTTTGGAAGTGTTACCTGTACATTACCTGAATAAAATTGCAGTCTAAATTGAGAAATATGATTGTCGCAGTCAAGAGGACAATTATTATTGCTTTCAATGCTCAACATTCATTGAATGTGCTAGGACCGGATGGTAGCTGCGTTGCGGTGTCCTTGTTGGTTCCCACTCGCCGTATCGAAAGAAGACGTACCTAATGTGAACATTTGCAGGGTTTGAGGACAAATCATCGCTGAATACGTCAGAGAAATTGAATTAGGGATGGCTCTTCGAAATATTTTAATGATGGTTACACCAAATGTTCTTGAATTGAATTAAAGTCCTCTTACTCGTTTGAACAGTTTGTGAATTTTTCGAACAGTGCCTTTTCGTGTGCTTTATTCCTGCATTGAACTAGAATGGTAAGGCAGCAATTGGAACATTTGAAATTGAAAGACCTCCAAGAGTTCAGGTTTGATTTACAGAAAATAAAGACATTTCAAGATGAATTTCACTTTTGCAATTGAAACTGACCGCGAAGCTCTTTTCTCTTAGTATGAATTTTATCGCATGCTCAAAAGTCATGCTTAATGCAGAAAATATCTACGTCCATAAGTGATATTAATCTGTCCGTAATCTCCTTAATTCGCTCTAATAGAATTTCCATTGCTTCCAGTCCAGCTCTTTGCAGACAGCATGCGCAACCATGCTCCCAGGCATACCTAAATAACTCAAGTGACTTCAGCTTTGCGTTGGCAAAGACTCGACATAACAGAATTACAGATGACTTAATAGTTTTAACGTTTGTCATAATGTCGTTAAGTCCCTTAAATTATCTTATTAGTCACTGGTATATATTCAGGACTGTGTATTTCGCATGTATATTTGTTTGAGGATACAAAGGATACGTTCATACTCGCATCACTTATGCACACACAAACTCATCCGCTTGCACTTGGTATGATATTATATAGAAATCCTGCATCCTGCCCAAGCATTGTATGCATGCGGTCAAGTTCCTCTGCTCAAAGCCGTAACACAGTTGGTTCACTTAAGCCCCTGCACTTTAGGATTAGCCACACTTAGTTCTCTTGGGACTTATCCTGTCTGGAATGTGATGACAGGCATGCATATTACAAGCAGATGGTCAGGATGAAGACGAGCACGGGAATGGGTAATTGTACACAATGTACAATGTAAGAACTCGGTATTAAATTTAGGTGAAAGATCTAAATTACAGAGATGGAATGTACTGAGAAAACTTGCAAAGTTCAAAACCTTTTTTGTACTGCCGAAAACTTGCTCAGTTCAAAAACTTTTTTGAATTTTCAAATCAGAGAGGACTTGCAGGATTTTTTGAATTTATTAAGATCATCAGAAACCTTTTGCTAAACAATGATGTGATTGAAACTGAATTAAAACAAAAAAAATGTGTGGTTCCCTTCAATATTTCACAAGTGTGTACTCATAAATTGTTTCAGGACACAAATGCATATAAGTTGTTGCTCTAATTTCCGTATCTAGGAAGGAATAAAAAAGCATGAGATTCATTTGCAATAAATTTATATATATTTCATTTTATAAATTTTCCCACAAGAATCTTATTTTAATCATTGTATTCATTCTTACCCTCTTGAATATTTAATTATGAAAATTTCAAAAATAAAAATAAAGTATCCTATCCAGAAACCGCAAACTAAGATACACAAAGAGCAGTTTTTGAAATAGAATTTCGCATGTGACACGCATTAATATCCTAAGTGTATAACTTTCAGGAGCACTTAGCTTCCAGGATTGCATTAAGCCTCTAACGTACCTCTCCACGTGCCTCTTCTGCCTCCAAGAGAACCTTACCTGGAACTATTGTCACACAACTACCCACTAAGTCCTATTTTAGCAACAGGCTGAGCGTCCCTTAGAGGAATAAACATTTTTATTTGGAAAGAATGGAGGCCGTAAGAGGGACTAAGAGGGACAGGCCGTGCACTCTGCCTCGAGGACCGAGGGAAGATGATCTCTTTTATAAGAAGGATCAATGGAGCATAGTATGACAAACATTCCAATTAGATCTTTGCTAATATCAGTTTATCCACCAAACTATCTGGAGAGAGTTTACCATTTTTCTTACCAAGAAATAAACGATAACTTGTCCAACTATCGCAAACGGTGAAGGTTTGGCAGTATTCAGCCGACAAAACGAGCAGTCAGGAGTTCGCAACTTTCAAATCCAAGCTGGAAAGTCGATGAATACCTAAATTTGCTGTACAACTGCGTAATAATCAGTCCCGCCCTACTTTTATTTTAACTACAGTCCTAAATCGATTACCTGCACAGTTCACCTGCTGCGCGTTTCGTTAATCTACCTCAGCAGTCAACGAGCAAAAATCCTACTCTTCACTTCTCGGGAAAAAAACTTTCGACATATATATTCAGATCCTTCTTCGTTCCTAAGCAAGAAAACAATTACACATCACTGCCATTAGCCCATGCACTGCCAGTTAAAAGACATTAAAGAATACTAACGAAATCCGCAAGATTTTTCTTCCTCGAACCCTTATCAATAACTTTGGGCATAACTACAGTTAAGAACTGACATGCTTTTGTTTATCTGTAAGCGATTCTTGCCTGAAATAGGACTCAAATGGTCAAGTGGACCTACTATCCACCATATGTTTATCTGTCGATACTCGGATATGATTGAAAAAGTGCCTTCCAATCGTACCAATGACGAATCAGCCTCCTAGAAAATGGACGTTATCTAGATTCATTCCATATTTGAAGAAGTAACTTTGAATACTTTTCAGCATCAATTTTACATTCCCATATCTACGAGGAATCTCGAAAATTAATATTGACAGCAGATCACACCGAAAAGTAATGGTTAATCACAGAAATGATGTAATAAATTTTTTATGCTTGTCTTTTGAATGTCGCGGTATGAACACTGATTAAGAAACATGGGATATTTGGAAAGTAATAAAAATGTAATTAAAAACTCAAAAATCCATAGTTGGATAAAACTTAACGATTTTTGTCCAGCATTCAGTCAGATTCACCCTTTTGCAGTGGTCAACCGTAAAATGTCAGAAAGGGGTGATCTTCTAGAAGTATATAACTTTCAATTGGCAACACTTTTTAACGGTGCGTATGGTGGGACAGCTGTCATTCGTTTTATGGTGAGTTTGGATAACTATTTCATCATGTATATGGATGAATTATGGTTGACACCTGAACGACTTGTAACGTTATGTAGATTGATTTCAGAAAAAAGGTTCATCGTGGACTCTTTTCATTTTATGGCCGACATAATCATCGATTACAACAATTAATTCGATAAACCATGGATCATTTCTGTACCACATTTACTCTCACTGATAATACGCATCCATACAGACGTCACGCGGTGCAGCTGTAGAGCGAGGAAACCATAGAAACTGTAAAGTGTAATATTGATGAAGACCCGAGCGAGTTAACAATTAAACCTGCGTCCATTCATTCATTCCATTCATTCATGAAGGATTTTAGTTTGTGGACTTACAAAATCCAACTCGTGCAGAGTTGAAGCCGAACGACCAGCGGGCACGGCAAAGATTCGTTGTATAGGCCAAAGAACAAATTGTTACAGATCCTGAATATCATAAGAAAATGTTGCTTAGGGATGAGGCAACGACAATAAACTTAGACTTTTGAAGGGATGACCAACTACACACGGTTGTCTAAACACCGTTACATCCGGAAAATGTCACTTTTTAGTGTGCTTTATGCACCGGTGGAAACATTCGTCCATATGTCTTCGAAAATACTGCTGGCAACAACATTGCCAGCATTATATCATTATAATTGCATTGTAACTGCCCAGATGAAGCACTCATTAGTCAGTCATTTGTGATCTGTTTAATCAATCGTTCGTCGTAATAGTTTATACGGCTGCCTAGTCTGATACGTCAAGAATCTTAGGATATCCAAGGTAGTATTATATTAGCTCTTGATTTTTGTTGGGTACTTGTGAAAGATTTCGCCGCATAGATGTTATAAAATATCGGCTACAATGGCGGTGGTGTGAAGTGGTGGTGCGGTGAAACTCCAGCTTTAATTGGCCGCAGATTGGAGATCAATTCTGACGCGAAAGGTATTTGGACGAAAGTGCCGATCGTTTGTATAGTAGCAAGGGGTATGTTTAGTGCGTGCGTCTTGATTAATCCGGACTGCCAGACTTTTTCGATGGACTTTTAGCTGTTGAAGCCATTTTGTACTCGTTGTACTAATTTAGTCAGCGGGATATTGTGGGGAATGTGGGAATTGTGGGGAGTGTTAGGGCATGAATCCAAACAATTCCTCTGACTTAACTTAGCTTTCCAAAACGGCTTCTGACACTTTGTGAAGTGTTGTTTTTTCCACAATTTTGCCTAGGAAAAATTAGAGAGTTATGGGCCGCCAGTTCTGGTTTTTCCCCGGATTTAGTAGAACTTTGAGAACCTTTGCAGGTGGAAGAAGAGGTAGTTCTGTCAGTCAGTTGAATAAAATTGTGGGGAAGTTTCTGCAGAGCCATGTTTGTGAACGTATTGCAGCCGGTTGACTTTCGGATTGTAATCTATGTACAAGTTGTTTCATTTTTTGAAAGTCATTGGGTCTCATACCATCCTCCAGAGAGACTTGTGTTCGCAGGTTTAGCGCTTTTCCTTGATATTGCTTCCTCATTGTCAATGCCCCCCTCCGAGAAAGAATACTACATCTTAAGCTAATCTGCAAAAGCCTCTGCCTTGGCAAATTTTGCGAACATCATGCTGTTCGGACCATGGCTAGGAGAGACCACGGTCTTGTTTTTGGTTCCGAAGCTTTGAGTCACTCTCTAGAATCAGTCATCACCCGGTTTGAGGTTTTCTTAAAAATTCTCCCACTTCTCGTTGCGAAATATATTGATCTGATCACGAATTATGTTTGTGAGCTGGTTGGTTAGCTTTCTACAGCTAGGACCACCTGTCTTCTCCGTGGTTGATTCCTTTTCCGCATCAGAGTTTTAATTAGCTGAAAGGATTCGTAGCAGTTGTTATCCCTTAATGGAGTTGCAATTGTGTTTTTCTTTTTAGTCTGGATAATTTTGCTAGGAATTTCTCCAATCACATTTTGATATTTGGAAAGAAAGGTGGAAAGAGCTCAAGTTTGTTTCGAACACGCGTCCCTGCCGCTTCTCATCATGTTATCTTCTATGAAAAGGAGGCCAAATTTCTGAACAGATGACAGCTCCTCGAGGACGTTTAAGCTGATTTTATGGTTGAACTGTAAGAAATTGCCTTATCTAAAACGTAGATGTTCCTTGGGAAAAAACTGTGGGCTTATTGGGGATATGCAGGCTTTCATTTGCCTTTGAGACAAACCGATTGAGCTCAATCCCAGCTTGATGGATTTTCACAGCTCCCCAATTGCGATGATATGCATTCATATCTCTTGCCATAAGGATTAGATCATCAACTTCCAGTAGAGAGCGTTGGTCTTGCGAAAGATTTTGCAGCAGAGATCAATTGTACCCTGATACGATAAATTCGAGGATATCGTCTGTACCTTGATAACTCTAACTTCAGGGGACTGGAGGTAAGGGGTACTTATCTCGTAATAATTCACAGCATTCCTTGAGAGATGTTTGATGTGAGTTTTGACAGCAGCTATTTGTGCAAACGTCTAATTTATCTGACCAAGGAGATAAAATGCTTCAACAAGTCGCTGAAGATGATCGAGCGATTACCGCCAAAAAAAGGTTTTGAAGGTAAAAGAACTACAAAATTAAAAAAAAAAACATTTTATCTGTTTCACCAGTCTGAGTACTTTGTGAAATGAAAACTATTACAAATATTGTCTTCTTCATATTAAATGGGATTTATTTCATACTATTTGAGAAAATCGCCATAGCTCTCCATGCAGTTGACATATTTTGGCTTTTTTTTCCTGCGGTTTTTTCCAGGCTGAGAAGTTCATCATATTTAACGCACAGGGATTACGCCTGGCAGTTTTCGACAGAATGACTAAATTCCTGGCAGTTGTAGCATTGAGTTCGTCCGTTTCTTCGCAAACAATATTGCAGACCTCTTTACGCTGTCAAATTTTAAATAAAGTAAATTTCTACCTCTTTACGCTGTCTCTGGTATCAGTTGTTTAAAATATGTATAGTAACTATTTGAGTATTCCTTGGGACTTTCGAAGTTTTAAGTACTTAAGAGAAATGTTACCATTGGAGAACATTATTGAGCAAAATTTTTTGCCAAGGACTTAACAGAGCTGCAATTAGTTAACTGCATTTACCGAAAATATGATAATATTTAGGTTTATTTAACATCCTCTTCACCATCTTACAAGTGAACGCGGATACCATGTGGACAAAAATATAAATACTGACCTTAGAATAATGTCAGCGATATTAAAGTGTTGAGTTGAAGGCTGAATTGTCCTTTAGTGGGCAAAGTTTTGATAGATCTCAGAATCAGTAGCAGATTTTTGAAAATTAAACGAATAAAGTTTACGTCAAAAACTGGGAAGGTACTGAACGAGGAAATTTAATTACACCAAACAGAGGAAAATAGACAAAATAGTTTTGAAGAAGTCAACATAAAGCGTTCTACTAATATGTACGATACATTGAATAACGTTAAAAGATAAAATGCATAAAACCCTAGTAGCATTTTTATCGGTACTTGAGTTAACCTCATATATAAAGGCGTATTTATTCTTTCAAGCAACACTAAACTGGACGCTTTTTTGAATTGTGAGACCCTGACTCTCAACTACTACTGCAAATGATTCAGGTGAAGTTACACAACGTGATTCAAATATTTGACTACCACAGAGCTGGGAATGCTTCATTGTTTCTCATGGGTGAAAAGTATGCATGGAACTAGGCTTTCACACTGATCTTTGCCGTTTTTAACAGGGAACTCTTATGTAAAATGATAGGAATACACCTTCTGTGTGTAAATGTTCAAAATTTTGATGTTTTTTATAAAAACGGTCTCCAAAAATTTGAAAAGTTTAGTCAATATTAGTTAATTGCGACTCTGTATTCAAAATAACCACAATACTGACGATTTGCATCGCTAGTAACAGCAATGTTGCCAGTTCAATCAACTGTCGTCGAAAATACCCTGGTCTATATGTGGCTTCTTACAGCACAATTCTTCGCTTGTTTTGGAAAAGGCTGCTGTCAAATGAAGTTTTCAATATTTCAGACAGCTTCTCCATTGCTCGAGTGAAGCTGCTTTTTCCTACAAAATTATCCTACAGACTCTTTCATTTCAAGTCATAGATATGATCGATACGATGGATTTTGATCAACAATCAATGCAGCATAAAATGTTTTCAATTATATTTCCGAAAGCAAAATTTCCACGACTTGAAGTGTGAAAATTCTTGATTTGACATCCGGGTTTGTATTTCAGACTAATCAAAAATGCTCTCTATGATTTGAAAAATAACATTAAACCTTCCATCAGGAACAATGTCATGCATTCCCAGTTCTGTGATTTGGTTTATATCCTAAAATTTCCGGAATAATATTGAAGGAGATAATATTTTTGAAATGTGACTGACTGAGAAAGTGTTAGTATTTGCCATAGAAAACCCGCAGCCATAAATTTAGCGTATATTCAACTTGTTTTTTTTTAAGCTATCTCAAAGTCCTAGAACTGGGCAACGATTTCTTGTAGAAAATGCAGGCTTCTGGCCTTCGTATATAAACGATAGATAGACCTTAATTTTTCATTTCTTTTGCGAAGCTCGTCCGTTTTTAAGGCTCTCATAGGAAGATCGGTACACGCCGTGGAGTTTTGTATGCAAGCACTGGTGTATTTGGGGAGGCTGCGTTGATGGATTGGTGGTCTTGGGTTCCACGGAGTTAGCGTTCGACATGTGCGACAAGCCAACTGTTCGTTTTGGGACTGGAATGCTGAGAACTCTTCATCCCTTTCTATCTCTTCATATCGCGCTTCTTCTTCCCTTCTTCTATTGCCTCTTCTTCGCAATAGAAGGCGGAGGGAGGCCTGTTTGCCTTCATCCCGTTTTGTTAGACGAAGGCAAACAGGCGTCCCTTCGCCGTTTCCTTTTCTTTGTTTTTTTGTTGGTTTTTATTGACATTAATTTTATTTTCAAGTTTTTCTACTTCTCTCATCTAATTATCCAGTCCAGCAACAGCCTTTCGGAGCTACTGAAGTCGCAAATCTATCCGTCTCTTGCCGTGCAACACTCCAGACTTCGTTTTTTAATAAGTCGTTTTTGGCCCTACTTGTTATTGTTCTTGCTGTTATGTTTGTCTGGTTTTATATGCGTATGGTTCGGTTTAATATGCCATGTTTGACATTGTTTATTAAACGTTTGCTTTTGTACTATGTGTTTGCTGAAATCGTCCTTTGTAAACTGTTAGCAGTTCGGATGTTATTGAACGATTGGTGTCTAAATGCCAGGATTTGATTGTTTCGCTACATCTCGCTACATATAAATCAAATTTTCATATTTGTTTAAAATTTCAATTTGAAAAACAAAACCGAATCGTAGTCTCGTCACAGTCATAGTGAATCATTTCTGTGGACTTCTTTTTGAGTCTGTATAAACATTATAGCATATATTGAAATCGAGCTCAACTACGCGAAATTTTCTTTCAAACAGAAAATAATTTAGTCATTTCAAGATCAAATACAAAATATATTTATCTTAACAAAAAATTAAAAAAATAAAACTTACATTAAAATACAAACTCATCATAATATGATTCGCAACACTTATTTTACTTTGCACCAGCAGCGCCTACAAATTATCTTTAATTCTACTCTTAGCAAGGTAACATTCATGCTTCAAATTGCATCCCTACAAATCATTATGGATTTCAATATTTGAATAATGAATCAATTGTAAATCGATATGAGATTGAGACACAATCGGTATTCCTCTGATCACCTGATTGATTTCTCAGAAGTTGTCGACAAATTGGCATCATTACAACCTTATTGCATATTTGTCGCGTGGAATGTGAAAATTGTATGGTTTGCAATGATCACTCCACGTATGAAATACCATGAATATATTTCACACATAAGCATACGAAGAATGCAAAATTTATCATATGTGCAAATGAAATTGAGTGTTCAGACTCATTTCGTTGATGTTCCAGCTTTGTTGAATGGAAATGATGGACTATGGGTTCATGTAAGACATTTCACTCCTCGGTGCCAATTCGTTCGCTGATAAAAGAAATCAAATATATTTATTGAATTTGACCTTTTATCTCTTGGTTAAAAGTATTCTTCATAGCTTAAAAAAAGTAATAAGACATGATGCATGAACAACCAGTTCCAGTAACAAAAACTTCCATATATAAAAATTTCCTTGTATTATCTTACTATGTTGACTCCTCAAACAAATTATTTACTTGCATTTATTACTATTAAATAAAATTAATCATCAGAAAAAAATTAAGTAACATTGTCACAACACATAGGTTGAGAGAACCCTGTCATGAAATTTGTTTTCAAAATTCGAAAATA
This sequence comes from Stratiomys singularior, assembly GCA_954870665.1. Taxonomy (NCBI): domain Eukaryota; kingdom Metazoa; phylum Arthropoda; class Insecta; order Diptera; family Stratiomyidae; genus Stratiomys; species Stratiomys singularior. The sequence goes on from OX940879.1 coordinate 36,251,383, forward strand.
TTTGGGGGATGGGTGCGAATTTTCCAAAGTTTTGAAAAACTTTCCAAAAATCGTTTGGAACAACAAGTTTTCCTAAGTCCCCTTAAACAATGTGGAGTGGGACTTTTCTATGGTGACCAAAATATGAGACTCGCAGTATACGTGTACCAAGCTGATAAAATTGTCATTAGTTTCCAGTGTACCCTGGACCAAAGAGCTGTATTTTCAACGCTCGTTTCCCTTTGAAGAGGCGTCGATAACATCACATACCATCACTTATGTACAATTGGTGACCAGTCTCTTTACTTCACACTAGCTACTGAATTTGATGCAGCTATGCAACCTATCAACCATTCCTTCTTAGAATCCCATGACAAAAAAATTTGACCCAATCCTTGCCCACAGCTTTCAAGTTTGTCAACCCAGTAATCTTCTTGTTCTTTTCTTATTCTTATCGAATCCGAAAGTTATTCAAAATTGCCTTCCGAATCGCAAATATGCCAAAAATTCTTGACGTAATTTGCCTCTTAGGTATCTGCAATTTCGATTTCCGGAGTATTGAAGTGGGAAGATTTGGCTCCTTCTTGTGAATTAAAGCCCAGTTTATAAAACTCCCTGAAGCGAAATGGTTCTGGACTAACCAAAAACCCGATGCGCCGTCAATCTGAGAATAGCTCCACGTTTCTCAGCATGTTCTTTCCCTACGCCTTGAGGTGTCAGTAATTAACAGAAATTCCTTATCTAGTGCAAAGGAAAGGAGAAGAAAGGCAGTGACAGAAAAAAGAAATATTCATCCAGACGTCTCTTGACGCTTCAATGTGTCTATGAATCGTACAGATGATACGGATACAAGATGATACAAACCTAAGATACTATCTGGCAACCGTTCTTCGTATCTTACCAACTATGGGTTCTCAGAACGAAGTTGATATTCACTTTCAAAGCATTCAAATTTCTCATTTCAACTCCACCTTGAAATATAAATTTATATCTATAAAAATATATCTACTTTTATTCTAATTTTCGAATTTTCTCAAGGCTCGCTACTGTCCTCTATGTTTTTTTCTCCTATATTCCACCGAAAGAAAATATTTAAATAAAAACCAATCCAAGGGGTTCAAATTATTGGCGATATTAAATTTTTTAATGAATTATGATTGGAAACTGATTCCAAATTCTTCGAATACTCAAGCACCCTCAAAATGTTTAGGAATTTTTAAAAAAGAATTTGACACGGCTTTTTCAAATAATAGCACTCATTTCGTACTTTCCAAAACTATGCATTGACATTCAGTGGAAAGCTCTTAGCCAACCAGATTGCATTAAAAAAGAGAAAATAAGAAATATGAAGAAAAATCAATGAAAAAAAAGGAAAAATTAATCGAAATCTCCTCAATTTTTTCGCTTGAACCTACCTTTGCCATAAACCGAATTTTGCTTTACATTTTAAATAGCTATATAGGGTAAGTCCGGGATAGATGGACCACCGGTATAGACGGACGATTCGAATATTTCGCTCGTCTGTCACAGCAGCGCCGCATTCGTTGAACATTATTTTTCTACTCGTGCAGACGTCAACACGTTTAGTTTTGCTCGTGCGTGTCATATGTTTTTTAGGAAAAAAACTTTGTTTATTTCTTTTGGTGAGTTGAAAAATATTTTTCACTGGGTTTCATTGGAAAAAAACTGGAATTCATTGGAAAATGCAGCCAGAGCTGTTCAAAGTAACGAAATGGGAGTTAATGCTGCATCGAAGGTGTTTGGAATACCGAAAATAACTTCGAAAAGACGCATCAAGCTACAAAACTCATTGCTAGGAGTTGAAAAAAAAATGAAAAAAAAATTGTAGTACACATAAAAAAATTACAATCGAGGGGGTTTACTCCAACCAGAGACTCAGTACGTTCTATGGCTTACTATTTAGCTGAAAACCTGCAATTGAAGCATAGTTTCAATCATGAAACAAAGCAAGCAGGCTACGACTGGCTTTCTTTTTTTTCTTGTTCGCAATCCTAAACTGTCCATTCGGCAATCTGAAGGTGTGTCTATTGCGAGAGCAAAAGGTCTAAGTAAAATAGATGTCAAAGCATATTTTGACCTCTTAAAGAATGTTTTGGAAGAAAATGGTCTTATAGATATACCTGGCAACATTTTCAACATGGACGAAACAGGTTTACAGCTAAATAACAAACCAGGGAAGGTAGTTGCTTTGAAAGGTTCCATGAATGTAACTTCTGTTACTTCAGGAGAAAAGGGTGAAACCATATCAGTATTGGCAAGTGTGAATGGAGAGGGTACATTCTTACCACCTTTTTGCATAATGAAAGGAAAGAACCTAAAGCAGGAGTTTTGTGACGGCTTACCACCTGGCGCTGAAGTAAAAATGCGCAAAAGTCTGGCTATTTGTTTTTTGATTGGCTGAAAAATCATTTCACTCCAAGAAAACCAGCAGGAAAGTGTCAACTTTTGACACAAGTGAACTTGTGTCAACAAAGTTCAGACTGTGAAAAGAAAAGTTCAAACTATATCAACAGTGTTAAGCTCTCCAGAAAACATAACTGCTCTGAAAAAGAAAAAAAATGAGAAAAAGTCAAAAATTAAAATAAAAGAAGAAAAGAAGAAAGACAGGGAGGAAAAAAAGAAAGACCGAGAGGAAAAGAAAAGAGAAAAGGAGAAAAAGAAGCTAGAGAAAAGAAATGAGAACAATATGCAAATAACGATCAATAAAAGTAAGAGAACGCGAAGAAAAAAAGAACTGACGTCATCCTCAGATTCCGAAGATATTGATATCGACACAATTTGCAACGACAATCTTTATGAAAGTGACTGGGATGAAGATTTCTGTGTATGGTGTAAAGAGAACTACAACGAAACAAAACGAGATGAAGATTGGATTAAGTGCGTGTCATGCTCCCGCTGGACACATGAAGGCTGTACAAGATTCGAGGATAAATGCGATTACTGCGGAAAGCAAGATCCTCCAAATAAGATGACTGCTGAATGATTCACATTTCTAGAAACTGAGTTATACTAGCTCTATTTTTTAGTTATTTTGATTGTCAAATCTATTAATCATATCAAATAGTTTATAACTCTATACCCTACCTTTATAGCATGGAATAAATAGTCTTTATGCCTTTGATAACATGTATTTCTTGTGTTATATCCTGATTCAGTCACGTAAAATAAAGGTCCATCAATCCCTATTAAGTGGTCCATCTAACCCGAGTATGCTTGGGATAGACGGACCATCGAGCAAAACCAAAAAAACATCATAACTCCCGGTATGATAAGCTTAACAACTGCAAACTTCCTTACAATTGTTTAAAGACATATATACTTATTAAAAAAATTTAAAACTTATCCTAGACATTACAAAATTTCGGAAAAAAATAGCTTTAGAAAAACATGTTCCAACTATCCCGGACTTACTATAGGTAACTTGAGTAAATTTTGAAAAAAAGGAAATGTTTATTATAAAATGATATTGCTGAAGTATGTTATATCTTGAAATTTATTGCGAAAAAGAGCCCCACAAATCAGATTCAAATCACTCCAGAAAATGTGTTACAAATATAACAACAACAATCAATCATATTACGTTGGAAAACTTAAAAATACAAAAACAAAAATCATCTCCTTGCTTCAAAACTCTATGGTCTGGTGAGAGTTGAAAACAAAACAAACCCATCAGGCCAGTAGTCTCGTTTACCTGCAATCTTTTGAGACTTATAAGAATCACTATTGCGAAAGTTTCGATAAAACTCCCTAATTTCAGTGCTTTTGATATCTAAAAATTATTTTGTAGACCTGGTCAAACATAATATGCCAAAAATCTGTTCACTTATCTCATTTGATATAACCAATATGTCCTCGAATATTCCTCAACCAATATTGTTTAGAAGTACTCAGTCACCTTTTGACCCAAAAGTCATGAACCTTGAAGAAGGGCTTTATAGGAAACCCCTATTTGAAAACGACTTATGTAAAAGAGAAAAAGGATTTGCTACGGATTCTTCTCTAACCGCTTCAAATTGACTCTTCTATTAACAATAAAGGACCGTTTTTTTTATCAATGACGCAAAATACATTAACTCTTAGCAGAGATTTTTCGATAATATCCTTGCTAGTTCATTAGCTATATAGAAAATCATTATCAATTTTCCAAGCTTTTAAGCATTAGAAACAACGTGCTCTTTTCTTTAGAAATGCGAATTTCCATTCCGTCCATTTTGTTTACAAACGAAAAAAATTTGAAGAATAAATTTTCAAGTTCTGACAATCCCTGGAAATGATTCAAACAATTTTAACTTCAACGTTTTGAGAAAACATTTCTACCAATTGAACAGTTTCCGCCACGCACTCAACCCTGCCATATCACTAAGCACCTAGATTGGAACCGTTCGAAGTACATAGATTGGAACCGTTTGACAAATCACTTTGAGCCAATTGACAAGCCGTGTGGTCTATCTTCCTTTCGACTAAAGCTTCCAAGATTGTTGCCACTTGTTAAGGGAGCCCCATTTTTTACCACTGGGGTCTGCTTCTTGGTTACCTTCATGGTTAGGAGGAAGGTTCTACAGCCCCTACGATTATCAACAAATATCTTAACTTCCATTACTCTGATCTGCTATCAACAAGCCCAGGTGCTTAACTGATAGTTTCGACTCTACTAAGGTATCCCCGAAACTTATCGTTTTTATTCAAATGATCCGCCTGAATTACGCTTGGTCCACTTTGCAGTAAGGAACCAATGACGCGAAAAAGTCCGCATAGTTAATCAGTCGCGACTACTCCAGCAGTTCAAGAGCAAACAGTCTGTTATGGGAGATGTTCCACAAGCGTAGACCTAATGGGATTAACATCCCTTGTTAACCAAGGGCCGTGTCGTCGATCAGACTACGAGTCTTCAGGTAATTGCGTTTCTTTCAAATTCAGGTAATCTATAGTAGAGCTACGCGCTCTGAAGCTGTACTACCGAAGAGAAATGTTCCCAGCGAGTATGGTGACGCCAGCTCAGGATTTCCCATCCCATTGTTGATCGGCATGAGTCTTACCCCCTTCCGTTGCTTAGACAAGACTCCTTCTCATAAGCAAGCGTTCAATTGCTCATCAGGACAAAAGTGATTAACCAATTGCAAAATTTCGGCCGGAATACCGCTGGGTCTTGGAGCCTTTTTTGGCTTCATGAAACGAACAGCTTTTTCTTTTCTCGTTTGAAATTAGCAGTTCTGAAAAGTTGAGAGAATATTGGTCTTTCCTTGAAGGCGGCTTCAACATGGATGGAGTGTGTGGGAAAGTTAACGCACTATCTCGTTCATCTTGTCAACTTCGTATGGGCAGGATTATTGTAGTGCACCAATCGTCTAGCCCATACCCCGCGGGTTCCTACTCAAATCTGCGACGAGTTTTTACCAATAGTGGGCCTTATTTCTGTTGACCACTCCGCGAAGACATTTCCTGACCGATTGTCCTGGCTTCCCGTCCGTTGAGCATTTCACTGGAGTTTCTGACACTCTCTTTGTAGTTCGGTAATATCCTTTGACCAAAAAAACATCGGAGGCTTACCATATATTGGTCTCCGGTGGAGCATTGATGACCTATAAGCATATTTGATGACACTCATCTTCATGCCTTCCGAAGCCAGTCCTCTGGCCTCCCACGAAGAGTCTAATCATAGTGTGACTTTTGTAAGAGTGTTCTGTATCAGATATATACTAAAGAATGGTATCCCTGTACAACAGACCCGTGAAAAACCATCTCTTCGCTTGCGTGTCTGAGATGGTCTCTCAGATGTGCACTGTTTTGAACCCAGATAGCGCAAGTGCTATATTCGCGAAGGTACTATACTAACGATTTTTTGTAGTATAGCGAAAAGTTCGTCAAGCACTAATATATTCGCTTGCATATCCCTTTCGAGCGCTACTTCAGCTATGACTTCTTTGGAGGCACTACCCGGCTTTTGGAATGTATTCAGGCCGTTGGATCTGGAAACAGCGTTTTCATAGAGGATACAATGCGCCTCTTTCGCGCATTCTATTCTTTTCTGCTCTGCGTTACCATACTTATAGCTCAAGAAACTCCTGTAAGGTATGACCATAACTTACGTATTTGAAACAGCAAAGAGGAGAGTTGCGCCGTATTCTGAAGATAACAAAATCTAATTTTACTTTAACCATGTTGAGAAATTTTTAGGCTTGTTTCTCAGTCAAGTTTTTATGGCCATGCGCTATTACTATGTTCTAGGGTTTACCTTACTTTGATCCCGCCTTATTCAGAGAAAAGCCTGTGCATAACGCATTGAATGTCACAATTTTTGAGGGCCGCGATTAATTCAAGTGACGCCACCGTTGATTTTCCTTCAAGGGCCCTTTTAACTGTGTTAGGGAAGAAGTTATTACTTGTTGTCTCAGACTTCTTCAAGCAGGCCTCTTGATCGGGTCACTCAAATTATTCTAATGGTAATTTGAGTATCATTGGGATTTTGCGAACGTTCCACCATCCATCAGTTAATACAGCAAGTCATGCACTTCGCGGTTCTTGTCGCTTTGTTCTTGTCCGGTGTTTCTCTGCCTTTGACCCAGGAATCTTGAAAGAAGACCCTTTTTCTCACTGTTCCGGTAGCTCTAGTTACCACTACATGGAGTCCGTCATTCGACGAAGCCTGTTTGCTTGCTGCTTCATCCTTCCTCATTTTGTCACTGTTCACATAGATTGGTCAGCTTTCAGATACTTTGGTAATGTTACGCGCGGGAATGATTTTCCTTTGGACCGAGATCATAGCCTTATGCTCTTCCTCCTTTCTTCCCCTCCTTCTTCACTTCCCCCTTCTTTATGACGCGTGTACGAATGTAGTGGTCCATGCGACCTAAGAGTTATTCCAGCTGTAATATACTATCCCAAATGGCCTTACCTAGATTTTTTCAACATCGATGAATGCTTTGATCATCTTTAGCCTGTCTACTGCCTTTTGAATGACTTGTTGTCCTCATGACTGTCGACTACAATAGAACTATCCTGAGTTTCGATTTGAAACGTGCTTTTATTGTTTGCACCCGAATCTGAAGCTCTGAAGGCATCAATAGCAGTGTCAGTAATAGCATTGCGTCGATCATGCTTTGAATACAACGAAAAACTTCCCCAATCAAATATACCTATCATCATTGAACCTTGTTAATTAATATTTAACAAAATATCGAGTTGTACTGTTTTGCTAGCCTCCGGATAGTCCAGCCATAGTTTCTACCGACTTCTGCTCTTTTCCAGAATACAAAAGCCTCTCAAAGGAAATCAATTCGATTAAAAAAGAGATGTTGAAACTAACGCAAACAATAAAATTTCGAAAACTGCCTTCTAGAACCAATTCAGGGAGTGGAAATATCGCTGAGGCTTTGCTGTGAAATGAATTGGTGATTTTTTCAAGGATATTACTGATCGGTTTACAAACATAACACCAATGCGTAGATATGAATGCAGCCTCGATACTTCTTAAACAAACCTCGTGTGAATGAAGAAATAATACACGATTTCTCCAGTTTATCTTTTCAAACTCAACATCTTCGAAAATCAATCAAATGAGTAATAAAAAATTAGTATTTGAAAAGGAGATTTCTGAATTTAGCTTTTCAGTTCTATGAAGTATATAAAAAAGTCAATGGAGCTAAAGAAATACTCCATTTGCTGTTACCGTGACGTTATATAGGGTATATTTTAGCTGCATGAGAAGTTTCAATGGTTGTTACCTATGGTTTGACAGTTGGGAATGTCAAACTGTGTTGACATTTCTATTAAGTTAGGTTTGGCAATTCATCATGAATCGTTTAGCACAACGCTTTCAAATTGTGGAAATTTACTTTGAAAAAAAAAAAGAAAATCTGTTCGAGATGTTCACAGAGCATATCGTTCATTTTACGGTAAACATTATTGGCCTAGTCAGCAAGCAATTCCTGTAGTTATTTGTTGATTTCGCACTAATGTTACTCTTCTCGATTCAAAATCATCAACAAGACAAAGAAATGTGCATAGCGAAGAGAATATTCGTGCTGTAGCTGGAAGTGCTGAATAAGACGCCGAAATGTCGATTCATCACCTTTTGCAAGTTGTTGGCCAATGTCCTTCGACCACGTGGAAAATTTTACGTAAGAATCTTGGATTACGTGCCTATAACGTCGTTATACGTGCCGTTAACGTCGAATTTTTGCTGATTAAGCTTACTTGAAACTAAACGAAGATAACCGATTTCATCGAAGAATTGTGTTTAGTGGTGAAACTCATTTCTGGTTAAAAGCTTCTTCAATAAACAAAATTGCCGTATTTGGAGCGAAGACAATCCATTACATTCATTAAAATTGACTGTTTGATGCAGTTTACACGCTGGCGGGATCATCGGTCCTTATTGCTTATATTTTGTTTACGAAAATTAATCAGCTATACATCTACGACATTTGGTTCCAGCAAGATGGCAAAACTTGACATACCTGGCGCTAAACCACTAATTTATTGCAAAATAAATTTGGTAACAACTTTATATCGAGAAGTGGTCCTGTAAGCTGTCCCATTCATTGATGCGACTAAATCGGTTCATGCTGAACCCGAAACTAAAACCATCAACTTTTGATGCATTGGAAGCCAATATTCAAGCGACATTTGACGTAATACAGGCAGGTTTATTGGAAAAAGCAGTGAAAAATTGGACTGATCGAATGGTTTATGTAAATTTTAGCGGCGGTGGACATATGCTGGAAATCATATTTAAAAAATAAATGCCATAAAATTATCTGCCTGATTATAACAATAAAAAATTCATTCCAACATTATTTCTTTCCTGTTTTATTATTTAAAGTTCTGAAGCTCTTAAAAACTCCCTATAGATTGTTTAAGAACGTTCAGGATAGATTAGAACTGAACAATCGTTCACATTGGTATTTTAATTCAGATAATGGATAAATACTATGCTAATAAATAGTAAACTAATACTATATATTCAGATAATGGATTGGTCACTATGCCAAAGAATGGTCAACTATGCCAAAGAATGGGTTACTCTAATTAGAGTACAAATTATAATATGATATGGTAAATTCAAAAATCGCTTTTCAACGGAATACCATGCTTCGAACCAATGCAATCATTTTGAATAAAAAATATTCGTGATTTTCTTGATATTCTTGTTCTGTTAGTTTCAAATGAGAAATTTGAGAATATAAAATTTCGAATAAGACAATGGATTGATGCTGAAATCCAAAGTCCTCTGCAAGTCTAATTTCATCAGATTATCCGCTTGATCTGAATTCTCCGTCTAAAGACATACTGTCAAGCAAGTAAAAGACATTGGGTACGTATAATGTTCCCTCGAACATCGTAAACCACAATCTCAGGAACGGTTGAACCTTAGTTGTCCGTTTCAGGACAGAGTTGAAGTTCTCTGTAAAATTTTCTAGCCTTAGTAGTCTATAATGATATATACAGGAAGGGCCATTTAAAGTGGAAGCATCGGGCAACCCAATAACTTTTGACAGAATTGTCAGATCGACTAATGACATACCGTGTTGGAACCGTCATTCCAAGACAATTTTATCATCGAACAGTACACACCAAAAGCACGTCCTGAAATTGTTCAGCTTTACATTCAAAATAACTTTTCAATTGTGAAAACCAAACGTGCGTTTCGTTCGAAAAATAAAGTTAAAAGTGCTCCCGGTGATAACACTATAAGACGTTTATACGTAAAATTTGTGAATTGTGGTAATGTTAGTAATGCCAGTCATGCATCCAGACAACGAACAAGGCGTTCCAATGAAAATATTGAAGCCGTACGAGCCAGTGTTGAGGAGGAGCCGACAACATCATCTCGTCGTCATTCTCAGGAGTTGGGCATCGCTCGGACACCTCTCCGACGCATAATTCGTGTCAATTTGAAGATGTTTCCGTACAAAATTCAAATGGCTCATAAACTGAACCCAGGTGATTATCTGCGTCGCGTCGACTATGCCAAATGTATCATCGAAATGGCCGAGAACGAGGCCAACTTTTGGCGAAAAATCATCATGTTAGACGAGGCACATTTCACGTTAAATGGAAGCGTTAATAAGCAAAATGTCGGTTCTATGCCACTGAAAACCCTCAATTAATTGAGGAACAGCCTCTATACGACCAAAAACTTACAGTTTGGTGTGGTGTTTGTGCGGATATGGTCACTGGTCCCTATAACTTCGAAGACGATGATGGAGCAACGAATACTGTTAATGGCGAACATTATCGAGCCATGATAAATAATTTTGTGATGCCCATTGTCCTTGAAATGGTTTGAATGGCTTCTGGTTTCAACAGGACGGTGCACCATGCCATATAGGTCGACTAACAATCGATTTGTTACGACCATTGTTCCCCGGACGAGTTATATCGAAAAACGGTGATTTTGACTGGCACCCGAGATCACCCGATTTGACGCCACCAGACTTTTTTTGTGGAGCTATTTGAAATCCAAGGTATACGCTGATAAGCCAAGGACCATAGCTCAACTTAAAGACAGCATACGACGTGAAATCGCCGCCATATCGACCGATATATAGGCCAAAACGATGGAAAACGCCGAAAAAAGGGCACATTTTGTACTCAAGGCCAAAGGTAGCCATTCACGCGATATCATTTTCAACAAATAGCTGTAACGTATCTCCTTGAACCAAAATAAATTATAATCGAAATATAAATAAATAATATATATATTCATATATTTTTTCAGAAACAAATGCTTCCCCTTTCCACTGGCCCACCCTGTAGTATGCAACTACAGGTGTAGTTGCAGCAGTAGTAGCAATAGGTTAGCACAACGAGGATGTTTGCAATATTGACTTCTCTAAAGTATTGCAAATTTGGTTAACCTATCTATGGCAACATACCAAAAGCACTTTATTTCCGCCTCAGTTTTATTGAGTTTGGATAACATTATCGAATAGTACAGAACACGTTTAGAATAAACAGAATTCAGCTGTTGAAATGATGTGGCCTTACTTTGACACTGTCACTTATTGACTTTATACTTGATTTTATTTCTTGAAGAAATCTGAAAAGAAAATACACGGCATGCTCTACTTTTTCACTTTGAGCACAACAAGACTGACTTTGTAAGAGACTTTTCAACAAAGTAATTGAGTATGTTCTCGCAACGGCTCTTGCAATACGAATCAGACACGTGATACTCAACCATAACATTTGTAACAAAGTTAAAAACTTTTCCTTCCTATGCTCGATTTCTTCGCCCGAACCGAACAAACATAATGAATTAATGTAATTTCACCAGTTCTATCCCAATGCCATTTGTCTGGCTGGGTTTGGTTCATTTTGAATGTAGGCAGCATCACACAAGGATTAGATCCTTGATAGGAATTGTTCGTGCATCATTTGTAATTCGATATCTTTGATTCTGAGTCGAACTTGTTTTTGCTTCACCCTTCATAATCATATCTTGGGCTTTTTATCTAATTTGATTATGATTTTATTTATTATTCTGTCTTATAATGTAGTCTGAAGGATGGTCCTTTGAGTAAAAGATAGTACGGTGTTAATGTAAACGGAACATATGATACTTACAGGGATGTGTTGGTGCAAATGGATATTCCAATGTTGGTAGACGCGGTGGATGTGGTCCGCTCGGATGTAATGTCGGTGGACAATGGTAACAGAACATTCCTCGTCCTGCAGCCGCAGGGCCCAACTGTGAATAGAATGAAAATTTGTTAATTTGTTATTTGCTTGAAATGTGATTAAATATTTTTATTATTTATGCGACAGTGATTATATTTGCAGTTGCCGATAGCTTATCATAAACGAATCATAAATTCTAGGATTTTCATGATATCAGACAAAAAAATTTGATCAAAGCAGAAATATTTGATATCGATTGTAGTGTATGCATGCAATTACAGCTTTTTCGACCCACTTATTGCGTAAAATCAATGCCATCATTGGCAATCTTCTCATTTATAAAATGAAAATCCAATTTTCAAATCCCCTATTCAGCTCCTCTGCTTCCTTTCCACTCCAGAAATCAAAAGAACAAATACAACATCTTTGTAAAGCGCAAAGCCTAGACGTTTGTATATCTTGGAATGATGATAAGCATGGTCAAACAATTCCATATAAATTAAACTAAATTGAATTTGATGCCGTCAAGAGCCATAAACAAATGATGATGTCATCAAATTTATTTGGTTCACATGTGTCTGTATAGCCTACATATATAAAAGTGCAATTGTTATAAGGAAAAACAATAATATTCGAAATACCATGCAGTAGCATTTAATTCAAACGAATGCGACTCAGTTGAGCCTTTTAACTTAATAATCGTTTATCTAGTCACAACGAGCAATAGCTACAATCGTTCCACCAACCGTCAAGGGCTCAAAACTCAACTTTGTAGAAATATCGCCTGAAAAATATAATGTGGCATGCACTCTATATGCACGTATTACTGAAGAGATCACCAGTGCATTTTAGTTTTATTAAGTGTTGTTAAAAGCCCGATCCAATACCCCACAAACAAACATATTTAGGATACACCGTTCAGAGCGGCTGAGGATCCTTATCTCTGGGTAATCAAAACGCCAACTTACTCCAATAAATTCTGTAATTGCTTGTAGAAAGATAATTCAAAGTGTTTGATATCATGCTCCTTCGGACGCTATGTTTTATTTCATTCAAGTGGATGTGGGTCGTTCAATATGTATTTGAGTGAAAAATTACACAATTAGTTCTAATTAAATAAGATTTGATGCTATTATGATATGCATTGGTCGACGTTTTGTTGAAATTTATTGCCGTTTTTGAATTGATACAAAAATGAACGCAACGTTTCTCCGTCACCACAATTCTGTTTAAAATTGATACAAAAATGAATGCAACGTTTCTTCGTCATCACAATTCTGTTTAAAATTGAAAATTCAAAATAGCAAAAGCTTAGACAAAAGAGACGATTATAAATATCCATCCAAAGTAGTCTTTTGAGGAAAAATAATGGTTTTATGCATAAGAATCTGTAAAAATTAGGTGTTTCTTATTTCAATTGCAAACGCGCCCTGTCTTCCAAGTTATGCACAAGTTTTTCCAGTTTTACAAAGAGATGGCACCAGTGAAAAGTACGCACCGTATTAATAATTTAAAGCATACGCTACTTCGTCGTCTGACATTTAGCTACAAGCACCGACAAGTTGAGTCCACTAACGTGTTGGCTTTATCGTGTTGGACAATCTGGTAGAATTTCTTGCCTGAATGAGAGCATTTGCGTTAAATATTGGTTATTCTGTTTAAACAAAAGAAAAAGCTGCTAAACATCGCCATTTGCTGATTAAAACTTATGGTGATACGCTCCATCAATAAGGAAATGTGTAACATGGTTTCGACAATTCAAATGTGGTAATTCCAATGCGAAAACAGTGTGCGCTCTGGTAGACCAAAAAATGCGAAAAGAAAGAATTGCAGGAGTTATTGAATGGTGACCCATCTAAAACTCAGCGGCAATTAGCAGGAGTACTCAATGTACTACAGGAAACGATCAGCAGACGTTGACGGGCAACTGGTAAGATCAATAAACTCGGCACATTGGGCCCACACGATTTGAATGAACGTCAAACTGAAAATCACATAATCACTTGTGAAATGCTGCTTCGGTGACAAAAAACGAAATCATTTTTGCATCGAATGGATTTATTTTGCAAACACCGAGGCCAAGCTATTGTATTCATGTGTATTATGAACTCTTGAAGCCCGACGAAACCGTATTAATGGTTTAACGCTATCGTCAACAAACAATAAATTTAAACCGCGCATTAATCGATAAACGACCGGAATGGGTCAGAAGACATGGCAAAGTGATTTTTTTACACGACAACGTCGAGTGACACACAGCAAAACCAGTGAAATCGCTTTGAATTTTGAAAAAAAAAAGAATATTATTTCCCTTAGAAGGGAACTACTTGCATTTACAGCCAAATAAATGTCCCTTATGCTTTGGTTTTAAAAGCTTGAATATAATAAATATAATGTGGTTTGAAAGGCGGAAGTGTGCGCAACTCTCCCGAATGCTTCTTTTTGTCTGCTTCTGGCCCTGACCTTATCTTCGAAGTATAATGCATGTGAACCTGAGGCGGTACACGAAATGGTAAACCATCTTTAATAATAAAATTATAACATGATACTTCACACAAACAAATATTCTATGCGTTTGTTTGGTTCATTGAATACTAACTTGGTGTGGATGACGTTTTCCAGACGCGAAAATACCCATTTCAAACTCATGATGACCAAAGAATCAAAGAAAATAACTAGGGGAGTGGCTATACACACCAACATGTAAGGGAGCCGCAACCTCATGCGGTCTTCTCTCCGGCAATCAGGCTAGAGATAAGATCTCAAGGCATGTTTCAGTGGTGGAACACTTGGCCACTGAAGAATCAACAGCTGCAAATGAACTAATCATCAAGGCAAGAATGTTCCCGTAGAACACGCCCGCATGTCAAAACTTTTACGGAGTCCTCCTCAAAAACTATCTAAGCCTACGGGCAAGTAAACTTCTTTTGACCGCTTTGCATTTGCGACCACACCACACCACACCATTCCTTCTGTTCCTGCTCGTGGCGATGGAGCTAATAATACAAAATGTGCAGTAGAGGTATATCTGACAGTTTACCGAAAACGTCACGTGAGGACGAGCTGGCTACGAAGATGATCATCGACTGTTGTGAAGAAGATTTGCTTACAAGAAACACAATCGCGGTCTTAAGGTTATGAGGAACGGAAGCAACGTTCATAAAATGTCAATAAGGACGTTAAAAACGGGATCAGGAAACTGAAGAACATCGTTAATAGAATTCAGCACCACCACCGCTCCGAGACCAGGCACTAGTCAAGGGAAGGAGAAAGAAGATGACTTTCAACTGGAACGCTCCAAATCACAACAGAAGACTGTGTAGAAGATAAAAGGTGGGGGGGGGGTGTTGCAGAAGAAAAAAGAAGAAAACTTAGCAGGATGCCTAAGAAAACGAGACGGAATAACCATCGGGTTGCTCCACTAACCAAGCCTGTAGACAGAAGAACTAACGCCGAGATCATCAACAAGAACAGGCAAAATGTTGAGCCCGAAAAAAACCGGAGCTTTCATACGAATGGCAAAAGCGACCAAAACTGGCGGCCGCCTCATAGAACTCGGAGTGGGATTCACCAACAGAAGCTTTTTCAAGAGTGCGGTCTAGGACCTTTTTGGCTCTAAAGTAGTTAGCCCGGATTAATAGCCAATGACATCTTTGGAAATAAGAGACATTGATTGTGCTGCGGTTGTCAAAGAAGCAAAACAGTCCATTAGATAAAATCCTTTCAGAGCAAATTCGATGAACTGAAGGATGCTGCCTAGAGCACGGAAGGTCTAATCATTGTTGACAGTGCCTTTAATGGAAAAACAATTGTATAGGAAATGTCCCATCCAGATTCAAGAGAATAACGAATCCTAGAAATGGTGGCTAGAATGGAACTTGTCGTCATCAACGTTATAAACATATCAATCTTTCAATGAAGAGATTAATTGGGACCATCCCTGACCAGACTTTCGCTTCGCAGTTTTGTGCATATGATACACAAATGGAGGGTACTGGAGTGCTACTCGACGAGGAATCACTGGCAGATTTCATTCAGAATCGGTGAGTTGTGAGCATTGCTGGAATGAATGTTGACACATGCACCTATGTTCTCTTGTGTGTTGAAATCACTACGGGGATCACGACGGGGCCTTGGACAGTCTCAGCCGAAAACGTGGTAAATCTACCATTAGTCTCATCATTTGTTCGTGTGTCTTTTCTATGCCCAGGCGATGGTCACGATATCATGAGCCTGTTGTGTACTAGATGTCAGAAGAAATCGCATATCACAGACCTCACCGCAAAGCCCAACGCTTAAGGGATTGAGAGGAGTCCCATTCCAAAAAAACCCGCGCACAGAGGGCGACTTGAAACCTCCCCGTAGGTCAATCAATAAAATCAAGGCACCCTGCTGGCAAAAACTCGTTATCGACATCAATAGGAAAGCGTAGAGCTTGCTTTCTAAGCTTGTACGGATTCATGCGAAAAATGTCCTGAGGCTGGAAAAATGGACATTAAAAGATATTGTTCAAGTATATTTCTCTCTTTATCCCGTTTGTTCCTATGCTTCATTCCAAGAATGTCGTGAGCGATATTTTTTTCGCAAACGTACCCGCTTTTCAATGCCATCAAGGAAGACAAAGCAGAGAAGACTTTAAGATCGAAAAAAACCCACGGGACCAGACCGTCCAGAACTTTGCCCTTACAAACTATTCAGCACATTGAATACCTGCATACAGGAGGTTGCTTTCTTGAAATGCTAGAGAGAAGCGATGTTTGTGCTCATCAACAATGAGAAAGATGGTCCGAGTCCCTTATTTTCCAATTCGAGTCGCAGGAAAATTGCTCGATATGCTCATCAGAGAGAGTCTAGCACTGAAAGAAACCGAGGTCGTCATACTGACCAACGAGCGGATCCCCTACGTTATTCTCGTTCAAATTGGTGAAACGATCTTATCAGGAAGAATCAATAAAATACCTTGGCTTGATGGTTAACTGGAAGATGAGCTCTTTCGATTAACTTCGAACGTCAGCAGATAAGGCCACTGTCAGAGTGTCGGCTCTCAGTTGCCTGGCCAACAATGGGGCACCAACCTCGAGCAAAAGACGTCTTCGCATATGTGCGATGGAGTCAGTGCTCTTGTATGGCTTCGAAGCCTCGGACGCTCTTAGTAAGGAGTCGTAACGAGGGTGTGTCACACAGCATAAGACGTTGTTCCTGAGCCACCGCTGTTGGTTATCGCGGCGATAGTTCCCCTAGTGCTACTTGCTGATAAGTGACGGTGAGCCTACTTACCTAAGAGTAGTCTCAGAAAGATTTTGTTAGCTGAGAGGTAAGAAGAAGGACTTTAGGTTTGTAGTAGGAAATTTGAGTACGTTAAGAACGAGGCAGGTGGACCGCGCGACTCATCACTGATCTGTGGCCGTGTTATTGAAGGAAGCATGATGCGACTGATTATTCCTGACGCAACTACTCAGTGGGCACAGGTATTTTCAGTTATACCTGTATCAGACGGGAAATTCACCTTACCTGGTTTGCTTGTTCTGCCGTGAGACGATAGACGTCGTCTGCCACACATTCGTCATAAGCGAAAGATGGATCAGGCACCATTTGCATCTTTTAGGTAGATAGATAGTGATTTATTGTTTAAAAACAAATGGTTAAAGAAATTATACATATTTTGATATGTTTCTTTGCATATGATACTCATTTTTGTTTGTTTTTGGCTCTCTTTGCCTCTTATTATGATTTGGTTACTGTAATTTTTATCGTATTTATATCAGTTTTTACATCATTTTCTAGAATTTATGTTGATTTATGCATCAAAATTATAGGATGAGTATCAATTTATACATGGGTTTATACAAATGTTTACAATGTTCATATTTACAGTGGCATTTTTAGGCTAACTTCCGAAAAAATGGAATCAAATCAAAGTCAAATTTAAATTTCAAGGAGGAGAAGCTACACTTTTCAATTTATTCTGATGATTATCTCATTTGAGAGAGTTTTTTTGGTTGATGAGATATCTTCTCAAATTGGTTTTGAATGCTGAAAAGCTTGTTATCGATGTAATGTCCCTTTTAATTTCATTCCACGTATCAGCACTTGTAAAGGTATATGATTTTCTATGTTGGTCAACGTTCCACCTCGACACTTGGGAAAATGTTCTCTTGTACTCTAGTTGTTCTAGCCGATAATTGTGCTGATGTGAACATGCTCGAAATGTCACTTCGTTATTGTGTGTTGATGGCAGTGTCTGTCATTGACACTGTAAATAATAATCCCTTTGTTTTTTATTGACAGCCACCCCATACGTACTTGCTCATCTATAAAACTGGAGTTACTCGGTAATCCAAGTACATATCTGACACATCTAATGCACATCCTTTGGAGTTTAATGTCAAGTTCTTTTGATATTTCCAGCGTTGTTACCAAACAATAATCTAGGTTTGACATTACAAGACTTCCCACCAGCTTCTCTCTGACATCTTCACCTGTATAGATTCGAATATTATACAATTGACAGAACGCGCTGTTTACCTTGGCGGAAATTGGCTTCACGTGGGCTTTGGATGTCATGTATTCATCGAAAATTACGGCCGAATTTTTTGCTGATTTTACGACTGGAATAGTGGTCTCGCCGTCGTTGAGAGTTGCCAGATTTCCATAGTTCAGGGACTTCAATATCCTGGGTTGCCCAATTATAATGGCCGTAGTTATAGTATTTAGAATCAGCGATTCTCCATCGACAAACATTTTCAGTCTCGCTATTTCCTTGTTCAAGATTCGTTTGCAGTTTGCGAGGTCCTCTTTTTTACAGTGCATATAGGCTAGTAGATCATCGGCAAAGCCTAATCTAATGCAGGTGTTTATGTGTGATCCCAGATGTAAGATATGAAGTGGGAAAAAAGGGGCCCCAGTATGGTCCCTTGAGGGAGGTCTAAATTAGTTTTCTGCAAATATGACAGATTCTCATCTTAACTTTTCACAGCTTATTCGCGACCCGCAAGGTAAAAAACGAACCATTTAAGCGCATTTTTGTCAAATCCTAGCTGGGATAAATTCCTCAATAGGTCTTCGTATGTCGAATGTCTTCGAAAAATCAAATAATACAAGCACTGTCAGCATTCTTTTATCCATAGCTGGTCTTGCGTTAGCTTTATTATAGTGGTTTAAATCATTCAGAAAATATAAGCGTGCTCTCCCCAGAAAACATCTTAAGAAAAGTTGACCTGCGTGTCACATTACGTGCCTGTGGGTAATGGGGTACCAAGCGGCCCAGCGGCTTCCCTCCTTCTCCTTCCAATTTATCGTTGCTGAAAGAGGGAATTCTCTAATTTGAAGGTGCCAATAAGCGAGAACAAAGAGGCCTAGTCTGAAGTAATGTGACAAACAGTTCCAGGCTAGCTTTTCCGTATAACAGTTGAGGTCAGCAACTCGGTCGCCACTGGAAGTCCAACACTCAGGGCATAAATACCCTTCACCAAACAAGAAAATACATCATTATTGTTATTAATATTACAAATAATATTTTAATTGCACTGCAAATCGACTGTGTTAGATAATGTACACACAGCATCAAATCACAGATGCAAAGGAAACAATTATATTCAAATTATTCAAAATTGCAAGCTATCAAACTTCTCATGGAATCTAATTTCCTCCTACCACAATTGAGCAAAGACAATTTTCAATATTAGACAGCCATGCTAATCCTCTCCAGCCTCCACTATTCCATCACACGTTCATAGTCTGGTCCAGTTGCTCTTAGTAATGTCGAAAATGTGAAAACCACGGCTCACTCACATTACCATTAGAATTAGCAGTGAAAATGCAATTTCGCAAAGTGTGACATCCAATTTAGTCGTTCACAATTGAAATTAATGCACATAAACTATTAGCATTGATATCAAGCCGACGGACTACCACACCGTGTCGTCTGCAAACCTGACCCGTTCTCGGATCCATAATACGTGCTCATATGTGTGTTTTATGAACGTGCAAACGTACTATATGTATGTATTTTAAGTAGCCATCAAGCCACGAAACGAATACAAGAGGATATGCCCAATATCAAACGTAATGTGTGTGATTAATTGAAACCGTACGAGTTCACATATCAGTCCAACAGAAGTGAGATGCATTGCCTAGTGCATATCTACAAACTAAAACTAAAGGTAATCAGTATTTATTAGCCGGTAAGCAGATATATTAGGCCTATTTCGTGCATCTATTTCGCTGGAGGCGTCCTCTCGCGCACAGTTCGCAGCCAACGAAGGTCCTAGACTGATTTCGCAGTCTAGGACCTACAAATGGAAAATTTCAAAATGTTTACGCAAGTTGCTATGCTCGCGAAAATTGCTTGAATAATTTTAACAAATTTACCACGAAATGGTAGAATATTCGGTGCAATTTGAATCTGGGAATTTCACACGATTTCATGCGAGGATTCTGCAGAAAGCAGAGAGATAGAGCCCTAATAATAAGTTTGACGGTTCGACGGTATCATGTTTGGCTTTGGGATTTACGCGCCACTTGTGACGACCATCAACCCACATTGGAGTATCTGAGTTGAATAATCACAGAATGTTGAGCAAGCATATACAGTATTTGTTGATGGATCTGACATACAGCGTTGCAGAACTCTAAAAGGACATGCTGCCTGATAATGATGCTCAGTTACAAGTTTTTCGGCATCGTTATTTTAGTATTTGATTATTCAGAGACAAAATACTCCAATGTTTTAAAACCAAAAGCGCAACCCTATCACACATGCAAGACTTTCAGGTAATTCCTTCGGCACGTTATGCGATTCCGAGGCTTTGGCCCGGCATGTGTTACTAAATGATGTGCTTGGTCTTCCTGGACGAGTCCGGCTTGTCTTTCCTTTGCAAATCTGCACTCACCCATAATATATCCGTCATCCGTCATAATTTAAACCAATTGTTTCTGAATTTGATTGTGGCAATTGAATCCGCCGTGCGCATGGTCATCATATCACCGAATCGTCGCTCAATATGCATTGCACTATGGCACCATTCAATTATCCAAACATTCGCATATTAGCCTACATCCATGCATGACTGCGGAACATCTATGCACATATATGTATCTTTTCATCACACCACGATATTCAGTATATTGTATGCGCACAATATAGTCATACGTATTCTGTATTCTATTTGGTGACGCTGAACTGCGAACTGCGAAACGAAGGCCACGAAAATAGAATGAATTGGTCCATATCAACGGGAATAGAGAATGCCTAAAATTTTAAATTCAATTAAATTCGTTCATCATAATATTTAAATTATTTGACTAAGTGGGGACCTCGACATTTTCAAGTTTATTCAATTTGCAAATGGACAAAAATCATCGGGTAACACTAATGCATTTGCGGTTGCCTAATTTGTTTTCTGGGGTCAGTGAGATTCGAGTGTTGTAAATATGACCCCATCATATATGCGTGGATGCATGTGGGCTTAATGGGGGCCTATTTTATTAATATCGTTGGTGATTTGAAAATATGATTCTAAAATCTATTTGAGTTTTCAAACGCGTCTAAGTTAGTAATTTCATCGACCGAATACTGTGTGGTTAGTTAGTTTGGTTTAGTTGATTTTTAGTCCCGCGATAGTGAGAGATTGCGTTTATTTTTGGCCTCTTATATTAGTGCTAATGCTTTATTTAAATTCAATTCAATTTTCACTGGGATGATACCATATTTCCTCTGAAAATATTGGTATTTCTAATAGCATGTCAATATTCCTAGTTGAAAATGTAGTGAGTAGCAATTGTATGTCAGCTTTTCCGAATGCACAAAATCTTTTTGGAATGGAGGACGATCTACCCTAAATGGGAGAATAAGGTATGGAGACTGCTTCACGCGAGAATGTGACAATACTCACGTTCTATTGCTGGAAAGGTGAGTGCATGGAACATGTAACAGGTGGGCGGTGTGCTTTATCAAGGACCAGAAGATTGGCCTAACCGAAGGCACGATGAGACTGGTTACTGCTTGACAAAAGTTCTCAGCGGACACAAGTATTTTCAGTCTTTCCTGATCAAAATTGAATAGTCACGGTATGTTTAGCACATGAAACTTATCACATCTTGTCCACATACGACCGGTGGGCTAAACAGCCTTTACATCTTATGGAGAAAATAAGGAGATTTTTCTCCGAAAACCCCTTTTGGGAAAATGTTGATGTCTAAGGACAAATTAAACTGTGTTTGACACTGCGCTCGGGTTTCCGTTACAAAGAAGGGCAACTTAGATCGCCTGTCGGCACAGAGGGAAGGGGATTCACCCTCTCATTTATTGCTCTCCTTCCTGTCCATTTGTGCTGAAAGATGAATCTATGTTACCCGATGGCAATGCTAGGCGAAAATTAAGAGCCAAAGTCCAAAATTGTGTGACAAGTAGTTCGAGGCGAGGATCTCGGTCTGAGAAGAGAGGTGTTTAGTTAGCAGTCCAGTGGCTATTTGCCTCTGGGTATCCTTCATCCCCAAACTACGAAAAAAGTATTATCGTTCTTTTTTTCAATCTATGAATATGTGACAAGCATCATCATCACCCTTGAAAACCAAATCTTCAGATCTCGTCTTATGCAGGTATACACAGGGGTACTAAGTAACTGCTATACCCATGCCTACATAGAACCAACTTAAAAGGCATAGTCCAAAGTTGTGGGACAAGCAGTTCTTAGCTAGGTTCTCGGTCTGATAACAGAAATGTTAGTTGGTAGTCCTCTTGCTGTTCAACAGTAGGAGTCCTTCATCTCCCAAATTATATTTTTTTAATTATATGCGTTATTTCTTTTTTATGCGATCTTTCAATATGTGGTACACATCATCATCTACCGTGAAAAGCAAAGAGTCAGCAGATCTTGTCTTTCGCGTTTGTACTCATGGCTATTAAGTAGCTCACTGCAGCACTGTAGCACTCACAAGTAACTCACTGGTTTATTTTCATGTCACTCATGAGATATTTCATTTCAAGTAGTTTTTTTATTTACCCCAGCATATAAAAAAACAAGAGACCTTTGCTAACCTTGCTGAATCTTTCGAAATTTCTGGGTTACACATGTTGCCAAGTCTCCCACGATTGCAGGAGTTTCAAGCATGTCAGCCCATTCTCACGGTCTACCGCGTTTGCTTTGTATTTGCGTCACTCCCGATATTTACATTTTTATCCACCGCTATTCAATTTACTTACTTGCAACGCCGCAATTTATCAGGTGCTGTAGAATTAGTAGTTTTATTTCATCCTCTATTTTAATTAAAAAAATCAAAATGTCATTTGCTTATGAAGCTTCAAAGACAAAGCTGAAAGCAAAAAGTTTAAATTTTACTGACCGGACAAAATTTAATTTGAATCAACTGATTACACTGGGAAAGAAACTTGGGATCAGCTTCACGCCAGACAAGTCCGAAAAGTTACCAAAGGAATTTTTAAATAATCAATTGTTCGAAGATGAACACGAGATTCGGAAATAGGCAGAGAATGATGGTTGCCATATCAGGATTGATGTAATTTGGGATTAGATATTTTAAAAAATTGCTTAGACTGAGGCCTTTCAATATCTTCGAAAAATCATAGAAAGAGTTTTTATTCTTCTGCCTTCGAACGCTACTGAGGATGATACGGAAGAATGAAACCCACCTTCAACCTTTGAATTTCCTGCATTTCTTTCGCATTTTGACATTTCCTTATCTCCCGAGCTTTTCCCGCATTGTAACCTATCACTTCTCGCAAGAGGAATTGCGTAAGTTGGCAAGTATTGATACACCCAGAAAGTTTGACAAAAAGAAAAAGAGTATTGAAGGAATTAAGTTCTTCCTGAGAGCAAGTCCCTAAAATTGAGTGTTTTTTTGAAAACTGTTTACAATGTCTATTGTTATGTATAGTAGGCTCATAAACACTTGTCCACTTTCGCTAGCCGGTATTTCGAGGATTTCTTTAGTATGATTTAGAACCTCGTCTATTTTTTCAATTTCTTTTCCTTGTCTAGTATCTACTTTTCTACTGTTTCTAGTCGAACGTACTTGTGAATGTCAGTGTTCCTAACATATTATGGAATGTAAAAACTCGGGCTGAAGGCCCTTTTTTGCAGGGCTTGAAGGGTTTTTCTATGTGACCTGGCTGTTTGGCAAAAGTTGGTTTTGTCGTATAGTATTGTTGGACTGGTCAGTTGTTTGTCCCATAGTGGGTTGTTCTTGTTTTTATAAGGGATTTTAGTAAAAATGCTCAACGAGTTTGGGATGCGTAAGCACTTAGCTCGTTACTCTTTGCTTGTGTTCTTCTTAGATCCACCTATGGTCGATTATTAGTCCAAGATATTTTACTGTTCCAGTCATAAGTCAGAAGACTTATATAAGTCCCCAGCTTTGCGTGAAGGTATGGATTTTCCCAAGCTATGATATGAGCGTAATACCCGACTTCCACGCTTTAGGTAAACTTCGGTAGCGAAAAATTGCGTTAATTATGTCTGCCGGATTGTTTATAATGACGTCTGGAAGTTATTACAGCATAGTGTTTGTAAAGATACCTGATTCAGGTTCTTTCCGATTGTTGAATCTGAGTTTTATGCCTGTAATTTTCTGTGAATCCAGCGGGGTTCTCCGTTTTCAATGGTTGTTTAAATTTGCACAAAATCTGGCATTTCTCGTCAAGCTCCTGGTCCGTGGAATTGTTTTCTACCGCTCAAGCGTGTATTTTCCTTCTTTGACATGTGTATTTTATGTCATTTTAGCCGTGTTTTTAGGAAAATTTTTGATTATTATTATTCAGATACTCTCCAGAAGGCATTCTCACCAGGCTTCAGGCTCTGTAGGAGCCAAGTCTCCCATTGATTGTTTTGAAACTGATGTATTCTGTTTCAGATTTAATTTGTCAACCAGTAGGCTCTCGCTCGTAGCTAATAATCACTGGCTTATTTCTTCTTTTCATGACTTTGATGGTCCGAGGGAGTTATTAGGGTTTGCTCGAAGGTTCCCTTGCCGAAATTTTGACACTGTAGTCCTCTTTTGCCTGTATCATGTCATTTTTGTGATTTGTAATTCCTATCGTAGCATCTCCGACTTCTTGAGCTGTTTTTAGTTCCTTTGTGGAACTTTCGTTTGCCAAAACGTCCTGTAAAGCTTGCTGACTGGTTATCTTCCCTTATTTGAATGGTTCGTCTATATAGAGGTCCACTTTGAAAAAATTTTGATGACCCGGGAAATTCTCGGTTAACACATTTATTCAAGTTTTGGATTGGAATAATCGACAGATTCCGAAGTGATTGATAGTGGCTCTTATTTCTCAGTGTATGCCTATAGAACCTGATTGAGTATCAATCCATGCAACTGATATGAGGTAACCTTTTTCCTCCTCCCCCACGAAACCTTTTTTTTTGTCAGGAGTAAGTTGCTCTCTTCTTCTAAGAAAATAATTGACTCTGAATGGGTTAAGGACCTTACTTCCAAAATATATATCTGTTGAAAATTAAAAACATAGCATTTTGGAAAATAAATTCTAAACTCTATAGTAATTTATTTGAGGTAAGCGCCGACGCTTTTTCAGTATTTGTGGTCAATATCAACTCTTTCTCAAGAAAAAATTTTAATTTGAAATCCTTATCGGAACTTATAGATTCGAAAAGCAAACAGTGAATGATTTTTAATATGATGGTTAATTGGAGATGTGAGCGTATATACATTATATTATACGTCATGCATGGTAAGTACAAAAATAAAAATATTAACTTCAGAATAGAGATGCTTACATGTTTCGCTGTATATTAGATTCTTTCCGACAGAGTTGAAAACATTATCTGTTGCTCTTCGAAACGTTTTTCGTGCTTCCTCCCTTATTTCATTTCCTGCATCTACATACTTCGATGGTATTTCAACTTTCGTGTGTAGTTTTGTTCTGAGTTCGTCAATCTTATATGTCCTTATCGATATCTTCATCATTTGTTCAGACATGTAGTTAACAGCCCATAGTTTCTTTAGATTTTTATAATTTTAATTGCTTGCAAAACTTGCTATACCGATCGTTTGATTTCTAAGGTCCCTACTTTGCAAAGTTTGTTCTATTTTCTGCACGGAATATTCGTATTTCCTTACTTGTGTTGTCTTTTCTAGAATGTTACCGCTTTTTAAATATTTATGCCGTGCTTGGAACCATCTCCAATGTAACGGTATTCAACGGAAATAAGTGAGATTTCGTTTAGATTAGCGAATTCCCAGGGAGAAGATACACTTTTCCCAACGTTCCTGCATTTTTTAACTCCTACATGAAACTGGATTTGTCTAACTCTCCAAAATACGCCTTTATCTCGGCGATGTCTTCCTCGGTTGAGCTAAACTTTTTTTTCCACGAGCCACAAGAAAAAGTCGAAGGGAATCTGATCGAGTCAATAAAGGGGATGCACGAGGAATTCGTAACGCAATTCAAGCAGTTTGGTGCGACAACTGGT
Organism: Stratiomys singularior; assembly: GCA_954870665.1. Lineage (NCBI taxonomy): Eukaryota > Metazoa > Arthropoda > Insecta > Diptera > Stratiomyidae > Stratiomys > Stratiomys singularior. Next base: position 36,277,455 of record OX940879.1, read on the forward strand.
ACTGTTGCGTTATCATGGTGAAACAGCTCCTTCTTTTCGCCAAATGCGGCCGGTTCTCCTTCAATTTTTTTGTCAAAGCGGTCCAATAACTCACTCCAGTGATCATTCATTCAATCCCATGATAATTATACTATCCGCATCCCAAAAAATCGTCCCCATGACCTTTACGGCCGTTGGGACCGCCTGTGCCTTCTTTTGAGCAAATTCACAGGGAGAAATCTTGCTTAGTTTCTGGTATCGGTGAAATTATCATTCATGAAATAAACGATGACAATTTGATGCAATATCTACTTCAGATCTTGATTAAATTGCTCCAAACACTGCTTCGGAGTATACAGTCGATCATTATTTATTGATTACTGTTCCAGTCGACACACCTACAGCCTCTACTACATCGCGCGAATGTGTTCGTCGATCAGCAAGAATCATATCGTAGGCTTTTTGAATAATTTCCTCGGTAACCACGTCTGCCAAGCGTTCTGGTCGCTCTCATTAAAAACGGATGTTCAACCACGTTTAAATTGAATCAATGAACCAATGTGGTCATAGATGGCGAAGGGTCCCCATAAACACCATCTAACTTTGCTTTTATTTCCTCGCTTTTTCCGTCCAAAAACAAAAAGCGAATTATCGAACGATACTGCTCTTTTTCTATGTTAGCGAAAATCACGAAACACATCTTACCCGAACGGCTGCCAAATCCAAACTAACCTATCAATCAGTCTGAAGTTTGTTATGTTGTCGTTTAACAGATGGCAGCATACGATGATAATACCAGCTTTCCTCCGGAATGCCCTCTTTCGTCAAATACGAGTTCTATTTAATCGCCCTCGTAAATATTCAAACAGTAACTGGTTGTTTGCATAGGTAGAAAATTTGTGTCAGTAGTAATAAATGAAACCTTTATTCGAAAGCACAAATATTTATACTCTTCATTCCGATTACCAGTAACTTCTTTAGTTCCTCTTGAATTTATCACGAATTATCTTTCATGAAAGTTCAAATATCGGATCCCTGACAATTCATAGCCGTACTACATCAATCCTTTAATTTATTGATGCCGATGAATAAATCAAATCTAGATCCTTCCGAGAAACGGAATGAATTTTCTTTGCTATATACGTTTCAAAAAAAAAACTTACTCGTAATTCCAATGCACCAAAAAAATATTAATCGAAATATGATTCCCCGTATTATCGCATTCATATAATTCCTGCAGTGATACTTTTTTTCTTGTAACATTGTAACGAGGGAAAAGCAGAACATTGGCATGGACCCGTACCCTTTTGAATAATTTCAATTATTGAAGACAAACATTACAGCTAATGGGAATATTTAATTAATCCTCGAATTAAAATTAATTTAAAGCAATTAAAATGTTATTACATTCTCGTTCGGTCTCATGTCAGTAGTGAGTATTACATTCCACCCAGCTCGTGTAGAACCCGAACAGCCATTGAAAATGCATAAATCCTGTCGACCAACTTATAGTCTGGGTATTATTATTTCAAGCCCCGCTTTCATGAAGGTACCCAACTTATTCATATGCAGGCAAATGAATATGAGTTTAAAATAAATGAAATGAAAATATTATTGATTGATGCGCATGATTACCAATTTAATTCGAATTCCGTCTCCTCTTGCCGTACTACAAGTCCTACGTACTTTGATATGAAATTCATATACAACACATCGAAACTTCATCGAGCCACAGTGGAATTGATTGACAATATACACTCGTTCATATCAATTTAATTTACATATGGGAGAAAATGTTGGCAAGCACATAGTATAGCCTGCATAACTATGCGCACACCTCATTACAAACATACACTCATTGCGGCAATAAATACATGCGATAAATTCGATTTGTCGCAATTGATTTGTTTAAGGACAATTTAATTGAAGTGCAATCGTTCACTATTTGATTTTATTTCATAAACTCGACATCAGCGGAGAAAACGTTCGAAGTAGAAAGGAGATGAACTTGCGTGGTATTTACTGTGTGTGTATTCCAGTTTGGTAGCAATTTGGCATCAATTAAATGGAATTTTCTTAATAATTCTTTAATTCTTTCGAAATGTCTGATTGGTTTGTATGTTTAACAGAAATAATCTCAAGGCATAGGAAAGATCTTAGAAGATAGAGTTAAAATTGGTGGCAGGAATGGGATCCCGATTAAATTTTACCTCATTTTTCGATAAAACAGGATGCATGCATAACAGTCTGCTACTACCACCCTTCTAATTTAGAGACATAAGAGGTGAGTCGATTGAGCACCTTTCCTCAATCCAGATCTATGAGAGGTCTTATGTCCTTCTTATCATATAGAAAGAGACCTTGTTCTATTTACTCATTTATTATAAGATCATTTATTTTAAGCCACACGAGTTATTCCGGGGCATTATTAGGACGTTGCAAACCATACAATTTTGAGTGATCGACCTCGGATATATTTTGGAATTGCTTCGATGCAGAAATCATTGTGTGAATTTTAACGGTCTCCTTTTCTTTCTTTGTAACTTGTAGTTTTAGTAGTAGTTGTACTTTATTGAAACTTTTGTTTTATGTGTATGTCTTATTTTATTATTTACAAATTATTTGACAGTGACTTTGTAGTCAAATGTCATTTTTGATGTATATGCGGCCGGAGTCCATACGTGCAAGTCCTGTATATGCCGACTCCAATTTCTCATGAAAATAACTTTTCCCGCGTTGACCAATTACTGCAATCGTTGCATTTACCTGTATGCAACGAATCAGCCACGGCCATGAACCAAGTCTAGACAACAAGGCAGCATTTTTACTTGGTGTCGCATGGCCAGTAACAAGTAGAATGTAATTCAAGTTTTGGGAAAACACTTTTGATTGGTAAACAATATGTTTGCATAAATAGAGGCATATAAATGAACTCTTGAGGAGTAAGCGAATAGAATCGTAAGAGGTTTCTCTGTCCGTCACTAATACCAAAAGTTGTGTTTTAAATAAAGAGATTTTTTTATATACACGAAAAAGTCCGTGTTTTGATTGGGTGCGCGGAGCACGGTGATTTTTTTTTTTGGAAGTTCGATCACGAGGATACAAAACTGATGCATTCGGTAAACGCCACAAGTCGAAAATCCGCGAAGGAAATAGATAAAACTGTCGTGAAAATTTAAGTTAACGCTAAATCGGTTAAGTGCCGTTAAGGTGCCGATAAACAAAATATTAACAATAATAATAATCGGAAAGCCGCGAACGTCAATACGGTTATTATTAAACTACATAATAAGATCAGAGCAGGCACACGAAGCATAAAGGCCCGCTTAAAACTTGCAGTGAGGCTGCTGTTGAGATCTGATCGCCTATAAAATAATAATATTTTGTGTGAAAAAACGAAAAACTAATAGTGAAGGTGAAAATCAACAATCAGACATTGGCAAAGGAAACAGGTAACAGATCTTAAGATTCTTTTTTAAAAGTGGATCCGGCTGGGAAAAAAACAAGAAGAGGGAATATCTTCAACCAAGGGCGGAACGGTGCTTACAAAATGGCGGAGATCGTCGAAAAACTTCAACAACTTCATCTGAGAGAGGAGCAGATTCAACAGTTGGCACTGGCTCTTCAACAGGTTTCAATTAGGCAACCGATTACCGACCAAAACGAAAAACTACTACGGGAAGTTAAACACATGAGTAATTTTACCGGAGTTGGGGACATTACAATCAACGGATGCCTGACTTGTGTGGAATATTACCTTAGAAAAATAACCAATGAAGATATTAGGAAATCAGCAGTGCGGACTATTTACTACGAAAAAATTCAGGGAGAAGCTAAAAACACAATCATCAACATCCCAGAAACAGATAATTGGCAACTCATCAAGGAGCAATTAAAGTTATGATTCAGACCAGATGTACAACCGTGGGAAATCTACAAGAAAATCAACGACCTAAGGGTGCACAATGTAAGCGAATTAGCCGAGGAAGTTCAAAAAATTAAATATAAGGCAGATGAATTGATACTTTATTACCAGGATAATCTTTTTATAGATTTAAGTAATGTCAATGTAAGTAATGTAATGTAATGTAGTGTAAAGTACTGTAAGTAATGATTTAAGTAATGTTAAGTAATCTTAACGAACATGGTAAAAGAAATGAGTCAAGGTTTTCTATATATTCTATATAGACCAGAGTTTCGAAAGCTGAAACACTTCAAACTTAAATTTTACAAACATAATTTCAATTATTGCAGCCCCAATACCTCTCAAATTAGACAGACTGACAAAAGTTTCGACGCACAGAACAGACAATATAATGAAAACAGACAACAAGACATGGATAGTGGGCAGTATCAAAGTGGTCAAAACAAATATTCCAGATATCATAACTCGAACAGATCGGGTCAGAATAAACCTAACAATTTTTCAGGTCGCTCAAGGCAAACATGGAAATCAAATATTTTGAATATTTTGAAATTACAAGGTTAATAAAACGCTTTGAGGGGATATTTTTTAAAGAGGGTGACAAACTCACTAGTACACCCACAGTACAACATGAAATAAAGACTACAAATGAAAATCAAATAAATTCAAAACTTTATAGATATCCTCCTAAGCATGAAGCTGAGGTAAGGAAGCAAGTCTCGGAACTGGAAAAACAGGGAATCATTCGTAAAAGTAATACTATGTATTCGAGTCCTCTTATAAGTGTACCGAAAAAATCGGACAATTCAGGAGAAAAGAAATTTCGTTTAGTGGTAGATAATAGAAAACTAAACGAAATAACATTGGATGACAAATTTCCTTTACCAAATATTGACTCCATCCTGGAAAAATTAGGTAGAGCTCAGTATTTTTCAACAATCGACTTAGCCAAAGGATATCATCAAATTTTGGTCGAAGAGGCAGACAGGCACAAAACCGCCTTCGTAACACCTCACGGACTTTATGAATTTGTAAGAATGTCATTCGGATTGAAGAATGCACCAGCGACATTCCAACGCTTAATGAATGACGTGTTAAGGGATTTCGTTAATAAAACTTGCGTTGTTTATCTAGATGATATTCTGATTTTCAGTACTTCTCTAAAGGAACACATCCAATCGCTGACAGACATCTTTCAAACTTTAAAAGCACACAAACTTAAAATTCAAATAGATAAGTGCAATTTTATGAAGAAGGAAACCACATTTTTGGGCCACATTATCTCCAAAGATGGATTGAAACCAAATCCAGAAAAAGCTGAAATAATACAAAAGTTGGAATTACCAAGAACCCACAAACAAATAAAAAGCTTTCTAGGATTAACGGGTTACTATAGAAAGTTTATAAAAGATTACGCGAAAGTAGCTCAACCCATCACAAAGTACTTGAAAAAGGATCAAAAGATTAATTGCAAAGATCCAAATTATATAAACGCTTTTGAGAAGCGAAAAGCCCTTATAACCTCTCATCCTGTCCTCAGATTCCTCGATTTTCAAAAATCTTTTCAATTAACAACTGATGCTTCTCAGTATGCAATTGGTGCCGTTTTATCACAAAATGGACATATACCATAGACCATACCTCTATGGTAACAAATTCACAATATTTACGGACCACCAACCTATCAAGAATCTGCATGCGAAATATAAAGGGAAGGACCTATCACCCCGTCATCAAAGATTAGCTATTGAAACTAGGAGAATATTGCTTTGATATCGAGTATGTAAAAGGAAAAGAAAATAAAGTAGCGGATTTTCTCAGTCATACCAATCAACCTAAGGAATGGGACGAGAAATCAACAAGCTCATTTTCATATACAAACCCTTATTCAGATTTAGGAAATGTATTTAACCTAGAAGAAGGTGATAGTACAATAGCTACAAAACATTCTGCGGAAGAAGATCTACAAGATCACATATCCATTAAAGAGGAAACCAGAACGACTGGATTCATAAAGGACTACAAAGCAGTAAGACACAAAGAAAAGCCGAGATATAGAAAGGCGAAATTATATAATGTCCATCCTACAAATATCAAAAGAGAACTAAAATATACAAAACTTAATGACTATTCAGAAGAAGATAGCATAAAAACAGAGGATCAAAAAATGCTAAACGCAGAAAAGAAAGTCAAAGAAGGCCCCAAGGGTGAAATACTGGTAAAGAAATTTAATCTTTCAATAACAAGTAGCGATGCAGCCACATTACCAGAAAAAGAATGGTTAAATGACCAAATATGTAACTTTTATCTAAATCTGCTAGTAGAAAGAAACTCATTAGACAATAAAGAAAATTTGCCAAAAGTGTATACAATGAATACGTTTTTCACGTTATGCTTAAAAAAACACGGATATAGTGCTGTTCGAAGATGGACAAGGAAAGTCGATGTATTCACTTATGGCTTAGTAATAATCCCTGTTCACATAAAACAATCACATTGGTGTTTAGCCTTTATAAATCCAAAAGAAAAATATATAAAATATTATGACCCAATGAGGACTCCAAATGTCGATATTCTAGATCTGCTAGAAGACTATGTTAAAGAAGAATCATTGGATAAGAAAAACAAAGTTCTAGATTTTTCATTTCGGAAAAATGAGCAAATTCTAAACGGTCCACTTCAAACAAATGCCTATGACTGTGGCGTATTTGTTTGCACATTTGCGGAATATATTACTGGCAATAAGGAACCCAAATTTTCTCAAGAAAACATGATTTATTTAAGGAAGAAAATGTTAGCAGACATTTTGCAAGGAAAAATTCTATAACATAAACACTTTAACCATAAATAAAGTACTTTTGGTATAAAATATCTAAGATTACATATTTACTTTAGGTAATAATCCCCATATGGTTGCTTTTAATCTCTATGGTAGAACCAACAATGGGGACATTAAACATACAACCAATATCGACTGAGAATGGTTTTACAATTATAAACATGGGAACAACAGAGGTTATTCAAGACACAAGAACAATAATTCACGTAATGAACTTAACAGAATTTAGGCAGGCAATCAATTTAGCAGATGAAAACATCAAACGGTTGAACCTTGAGAATGACTTTACTATTAGACAAGAATTAGAGACTATTCGATCGAAGTTTAGAACCATTCAGCCCAGTCCTAGAGAAAAAAGAGGATTACTCAATATCGTTGGTGCAGCAGAAAAATGGCTTTTCGGTACCATGAAAGGAAATCGCTGATACAAAACTTGCAAGTTTTTATTTATTTCAAATACACATTCTTCTACCGTTTGCTCGAACGGTTTGGTTCTTTAGTGGTTAACAGCATAAAATTTAAAACTAACAACCCTTAACCTATTCTAAACCTAAAACTTATGTACTTATATTTATTCGCGGCAAAACCTTCTCGTTTGTTTTGGCTGACTGTATGCTCTCTTCTCAGCGTTAAAACAATCCAAATTTCTGAAGAGGGTGAATTTCCATCTGACCTGATCTCCAGGGTATGAAGAGGTATTTGGTAAACTTTTAGTTTAAGAATTAATTCATTTTAACCCCTATAGGTATTGACTGCGGCTATGTGGTAAAAATCCGGCTTTAAGGGACTATGTAGAGCGTCGGCACTAGATTGATATTCTTCTAGAATTCTGAATGGTGAGATGTAATAAGGGTTTTCGGGGCAAGGATTGTTGTTATATAGGTTTCGAATTAGTGGTAAGTCATGTGTCCGTCATTTGGCTCATCTTATCTTGCTTGTTTTGATCATGTATTGCAAAATAGGAATAATATTTTTTTATAGAGTGTTTGATATTTATAATATTTTTTGCTGTGGTCGGTATTTCGATACATATTTTCAAAGTATGCTTCTTTCAAATATTTCTATCTCTTCTCTCCGCTGTCGGTGAAATAGTCATCCAAGCTGGGAAAGAGTAGGTGATTACTGGCCGGATTAACTTTTTATACATAAGGAGCTTTACGTTTGGGTAAACGAATCTGGAGGAAAGTAGAGGTGAAATTAATGCTCCTTTAGCTCTGTTTACAGCTTTCTTTGCGTGGGGGTTCATTTTGAACTTATTGGTGAAATTCACGCTAAATACTTAAAAGTGTCCTTAGGCGATATTATCTCGCCCTTAACGCTCACTCGTATCGACTTGGTTTGTTGGACTGCTAGTCTGTGTCCTTTCCCGCTAGCATTACGGAAGCATATTAACTCGGATTTCGAGGCATTTATTGTGAGCCCCCAATTTTTTAAGTAGCTTGCTATTTCGTCGACTGCTCCTTACACCATTTCTACAGCGAAAATGGGAAGAGTGGACTGGTCAGTACTAGTATGTCGTCTGCGAACATAACAACCTTCGGGTTGCAAGACGGGCTTTGGTTTCTACTTGTAGGGTTCGTGGAATTCGGAACATCGTGAAGGCAAAAATTAAAAAGGTAAGGCCCGAGTATGGAACCTTGTGGCACCCCTGATAGAATGGGTACTGGTGTTGAAGTTTTATGAGCGATTTTAAAAGTAAAGATTCAGTTTAGTAGAAAGTTATCGATGATTTTTGTGAGGGGAAGAGGGCAATTTGAAGACATGAGTTTGAATTTGACACGGTCAGTCCAAACGGAGTGCATTGTTTCTTGCGCAAGTTCTGATTAACCGTATCTTGCATCAGCATTATTGCTTGTCCTGTTGACTTCCTATGTTGGAATCCAAACTGAAACACAGGAATCAGGTTTTGAGAGAACACTTTAAAGCTACGTAGGATGATTCTTTCTAGGACTTTACTTATGTTAGATAGTAGCGAAATAGGTCTGAAATATTACCATCGCAGTATGGCTTTGGAATGAGAACAAGCTTGCCCAATTTCCAGGACTGAGGAAAGTAACCATTATTGATGCAGTTGTTACAGAGAATCGTAAATGTTTTCGCAACAACTGCTCCACATTTCCTCAGAATTTTGTTGGGTATGCCATCCAGGCTAGCGGAGGTCTTGCTATTCATGCTGGCTAGGATCTCTTCAACTTCAGCCTCATGAGTGAACAAGTTGCCAAAGATATCATGTCTTCGTGAAACTGCCTTGTTGGTGTTGGAGAATATGGTTAAATATGTGCCCTGGTAGCCGATTCTTTGCAACTTGTATCACCTTGTGCTGTGTTGAAACAAACACTGTCATAGAATGTACTAAGGCAGTCTGATTAGTACTTAGCCTCACCGCCCGATAACATCACTGTCGCAAAAGAAATTCGCTGTCATTTAGTATATTTTAATAGAATTCCATCCGAACTGGGCTCTTAATTTTGTTTTGAACGCGTGTGGAAGTGAGCTTGTTCGAAAATCCTAAAAAAAAGGAGAAAGAGAAAGATCGGTCGGTGATTCGATTCTTGTTTTTGGAAGGAAACCGCGCAGGAAAAAGAAAGAGCACTTGGATACTGTGTACATTGACCCTGTTCCTGCGATGGCGGCCGTTAGAAAATTGGTTTCGCGAGTTCAACGTGGGTACACGGAAGTTTTTGATGAGCCACGCCCTGGTACCCGGCATAGGCTAACAGCGGGGATAATGTGACAGAAATCCATGATCTCGTATTGGGTGATAGCAGAGACACCAATCAACTTGAAAGACAGCGTTAGTAGTATTTTGTATGAAGCTTTTGTCATCAGAAAGCTGTCGGCGCAATTGATGCCACATTTGCTCATTTTATTCAATTTGTCATCTAAATGTTAGATCACCTAATGCAGAATAATGGACAAGGTGCATGTGTACAATGAAGCATATTGATATTTATGAAGTTCCCTTAAGAACGAAAATTTAAATTGATCAGAAAATCAGCTAGTTCTAGAGCGTAAAATACTGCTAAATCATCGTCAAACAAAAAAGATATTTTTAAAGCGAAGATGGAAAAATTAAAAGGAAAAATAAATCAGAAATAATAATACTAGTATATGGAATTGCTCTTAAGTGATTGCTCTTAACTCTGCCTGTCTTAACGCTACCGAAGAATTTCCTTAAAAAATTATCGAAGAAGAATGATACCATGATGAGTGTATCTAGGCCCGAAAATAATAAGAACGGCGAGTTGAAGAGACGAAATATGCCGAAGAGTAAAACTCGCAAATAAATCCTTTTATTCAGTGCTGATGATTATCAAAAGCAGCTGCATATACAGGAAAACAAAGCTCCAAATATACAATACTGTCGTTAGTCCTGTGTTATGCTATGGGATTGAAAAATGCACTCTAAATCAGAAAACCATCCGCAAATGTATTGAAAGCCTTTGAGCGACAGATCTTTAAGTGGATAATTGGAGCGATACTAGACGGAGAACATTGGCGAGTTGGCTACAACTGTGAACTCTATGAAATTTTCGACGAACTTGAAGTCTCAACGCAACAAAGACTGCGGAAGCTTCAATGGGCTGACTATATGAATCGTATGGACGAACAACGGATACCGAAAAAGGTGTTCGTTGGGAGAAGCGTCTGACTCTGTTGACGAAGACAGTTTATCGCTTCTCGAAATTGGGACACGTGATCAATGGAACGACGCAGATGGAGGACCATGTTGCAGGAAGCAAAGTCCCCAGAGGGGCTGTAGTGATTGAAAGAAGAAAAAGTATGAAACACCCCACACCAAGTTTGAAATGTAGTTGAAAGGAGTCTTTTTGGGGGAAATCACCAGTGGCTTTGAACTAGCAAAGGACCGTGTAAAATTGTTCTTTTATTATAATACTTCAGGCTACGATTACCAAAAAGAGCTACAAATCATATTGTATAGAAATTACTTAAAAAATATTTTCGCTTCCTAGGCTGGACCCTGAGAACCAATTGTTTTCAGAAGAGTTGATACTCTGAGACATGGATATTATTATCATAATCCATGACGTAGCAACCCAAGGCGGGTCTTGTCCTCCAAGATTCAACCTCGTCTAGTTCTCCAATTTATCACTCCCAACAAATATCGGCTTTCAGTGTTTATCGTGTCTTCTCATCGAATCCTTAGTCTGTCTTCTGGATGTTTGTCTTGCGCACTGCTTTTCGATGTCATTTTGGATAGTCGGTTTCCTTTCAATTAATCTACATGGCTCGCCGATTGCAGCTGGTTTGTCAATTACCTCTTACAACTCGATCTTTAATAGTAGTCTCCACTCTGAATTGTTGTCACTAGTCGGCTGACTTTCCGGAAAACTTTTTGTTCAAATATATCCACTATCTTTTCGAATACGCTTTCATGCTTCAATTCCATATAGCAGCGCAGTTTTGACTCAAAATTTGTAGATGCAAAGCTGGCTCTGACTGGGACCTTAGCATGGAAAGTACAGCGTGAGAGGATTCATTTGCGGCATCCATTTCGGTTTTTATTCATGTCAGCTCCAAGAGACACATGGTTTCTGAATTTTCAAAGCTTTGGTCTCCTATAGTCAGGTTTTGTTAGGCTGAGGTATCGTTCTTCGGTGTAGTCTTTAGAGATTTTGCTCCATTAACTTGTAAGTCGATTTGACCTGCTTCAGTTTTTAAACTCAAAAATGGTCCTTTGGAATTTGAGATTGATCGTACCAGAATATTGACATCATCAGCATGCGCTACCAATTGTGTGGACTTGAACAGAGATATGAATATTAATTGCGCGAAATGCAAGTGATCTCAGAATGAAATAAATTGAACCAAAACCTTACTTGTATGGTTTCCTTTTTTTTAATTTTTGGGTCTTCATTTCAGGTTTTACTTATCATTGTAGAGGAGAAATGAAAAAACAGTAGAAATGTTTGGAGATTTTGAAATTTTCGGAGTTTGCTGCTTTTTGCGACTTCGAGGAATTGATTTCAGGATGAAGTTATCCTGGATGTGTTAGGAACGTTTGCTGTCCGTTTGTATGTCCAATTATCAACATGAAAGCAACTGGCCCGGCTGGCAACAGCAAAAGACTGTCTGTAGCCTGATTTGGACCAGTAACAATAAATTCCGAATCTCTAGAACAATATAATCCAATTATTCTTATATCTCTGCTGAATGAAATCTCTATTAGGTCGTATATTAAATTATCTGTATAAAACAGGTATTTATTAGCAATTTTCCGTCCGGAAGTTTCAATTCGCTTCAGCACGCACCCGCTTAAATTCGCCAAATGTATAATGTAATGTAGTAGATGCTAGTTCATGCACCACACACCCACATTGGTTGTCTGTTACCATTAGATTAGGTTCGTATTTGTATGCAACGACACGTTCTACTAGAGATTGAAACAAATGAGAATCTTACAGCGAAAAACAGGATAAACAATGATCATAAATCGTCCATTTAATCATGGAAAAAATTAAATCATTTGCGACCTTGTTACGTACTAAACAAGGACTTCTGCAAATTCTGATTTTATTATATGGCATAAATATCATACATCACACAACCTACGTCGACGGCCCCCAAATTGATAGTTGGATGGTCATATGGATCATATTGTCTGCTGGACAAGTACTTGAAAACGTGCTATCTGCCAGATTAGTGCATTTTAATGTCTGCACTTAATCTGATTGCGCACTTTATTGTTTTGTTGCTCCGCGCTGTCCCGGACGGTTATTGTTTTAGTCTAGGCGGGAGGGTTAAATTAAGGGGGTTTCTAACATGGGCATGGAAAATTTCAAAGCTTAGCTTAGCCATTTATTTTTAACCGTCTACTTGAATACGTTTATCCCGAAGGATTTCAGGACAATTTCATTCTGTTGAGAGATGAAATTTATCTTAACATTATCAATAAAGATGCCACTTCCCGTTTTTTTGCTCCAAAAACTTTTGCACGTTTTCAAATTTGCCGCGCGCTTTAAGGCTTAAATAGAAAAAAAATTACAGCCTCGTGTATCCGTTGACCATTGCAAGTGAATGAAACGAGTAAATGATAGTTTGTCCGAGTTCCATTCATTTGAATTTCGCGCAGACACTGGATCATCTAGTGCAACATTAGACGATTGCAGAACTGCAATTATTCAATTTGTTGGAAAGGTAATCGAGGCGAGACTGGAACACACATACTCGCAATAAGCTCATGTGATTGCCACTGCAAAAAGTTGCACTTGATTGACTTAAACTATCAAATAGTATGTGCCTGCTGTTAAATTGTATCAAACCATATTTATTCAGGGTAGTTTGTTGACAAAATGGAATTAGAAATTCATTTTTGCAATCTGCTATCAAGGAAGTTACAAACAAACGCGGCTGTAAATAGTTGGAATGATAGCGCATTTCCAATTCGTTGCGTGAATAGAATGTGGGTTGGTAGTGGTTTGATTATATTGAGGTTAAAACTAATTTAGAATGGAGTGGACTTATCTATTTAATCATTTGAGTATTTCATCGCGTTGAACCTGTCTTGCATACAAAAGGACGGAAAATTCCCTTTTACGTTCCACTTTTCCTTGCTTTTTTATTTTCCCGGCTGGACCAGCAATTTCGATGCGAAATCAGTATGAGAAAAGGCTCCTACGAAAATTTCTTTAGTCTGAATAAATCAGAGAATACTTGGTTCTTTTTTCTCCCAAATATTGAAAATGAAACGTTTTGCCTTTTTTCAACTGATTCATGTTAGTAGTCACTGACCAGACTGAGTCATGTTAGTTCCATGTTAGTACCTCAAAGAGACCTTTTTTGGGATTTCGTTTTACTACAATGCATGGCGGTGTAATTGTTTCTAGGTCATACAAATTCATTCTTAAAGTGCAAAAAAAATCCACTTGATTGATTTTACTTCGTTAGGATTTGACTTTTTTGTTGGGAGGTGAAAGCTACTTACGCCCTGAGTGTCGGACTCATAGGGACAACCAGACTACCGCTTAAAAACCTCGCCTGTCATGCCGAGAACCTAGCCCGAAATTATTTATTAATTAAACAGTCCAATTACTTTGGACTAGGCCTCATTAAACATCGCCTAGCGGCCCCTCTAGATTACGGGAAGTCGCTCTTTCAGCATAGATCAGAGAGATCTCCTTTCCTCGGTGCTGTCAGGCGTTCCATGATGCCCTTCTTTATAAGAAGAACCACCCGCACGCAACAAAACCCATGGTCCCAATTGTCATTTGACTTCAACAATAGTTTTTCTGGAGAGAGTGCGCTTATTTTCTTTGAGATATCCAAACGGAGCCTGGTTCATCTTAAAATGCCAAGATGGTGTACGTGCGTCATCTGTCGTCTGCGAGCAGAATCAGCAAACAAGGGACATTGACTTTTCCATCCTATACATGTAAGACCGAAAAAAACCGTGCCCACTGAGTAATGTGACAGGTAATAATCAGTCTCACCTAGCATTGCATGGCCCCAAGTCACTGATGATCCGTGCGATGCAGCATGGTTACAGCTTCGGTTACCCATGTTTCTTGTCACAAAAATAAGAGTTCTTCCCTTTTCCACTTTGCTCTTCTTGTAAAGGGTAAGTTTCTCTACGACGTCAGTCGTCCTTGCTTCGTTCTTCAACAAGTCACATAAGGAGCACCACCTTTGCGAAAACCAGGACTGCCGATCCAGAGACAATGCAATATTCACCGGCTATCCGCAAAATACCTTGCCCCATTCCTATGCTAGACGCTGTCAGTACCTTATCAAGAGCATCAGCCTAGTCTTCGAAGCCTTACAATGATTAACAATGGCTTCGGAGCCATTGCACTCATGATTAGACGTTTTTTGCTTGATGTTGATAGATGGATAAATGTGTTGATGTCCTCCAGTGTTAGCCTTAAGACGACTGACAGCCAAGTCTCCCGCAGCAATCTGATCCGGTTATAAATAATTAAAATAATGATAATGATATTAATAATAATGATAATAATAGTTTAAACAAACTAAGTATAAAAGGAAACAAGTTATGGTGTGCAAATCTCGGTTTTAAATTATCTGAAATAAAAAATTCGAAAATATTTAAGTCAACTAGAAATGTGGCTATAGTTAGAACTACAATAATTGCACGTGGCAACTTTAAACAGTTGGCAAATGCTTTCAGAGAAATTTAAAGCGCAGTATAACAAATCCTCGTTTTGCGAGTTTAACGTTCCTATTTATTTTATTTCTTTTTCGAAGATCAATGTTTGTAACTGTCTCTCAATCCACAATGCCTACAACATATGGTATGCCATCTTCTCCTTTTTGAATATCGTTCTCAGTCAACCTAGCCCTCACCGCCCACTTCTGTCCTCTTCCAACGAATTAAGTCTTCAACGTTCGTGAATGTGTAAATTTTCGCGAGAATGAAAACCTCCATAATTTTTTTTATATTAGATTTCAATCCTTGATCGAAAGTAAACTTAAACTTTGGTTGGGATTTTCACTATCCATGAGCCATTCAATAAATTCTTTAGTGGCATACTCCAAACGGATCTATTGAAGCAATTGTTTTTGTTTTGGGTGCGAAGGAATCTTTTCTTCCAGCTTTGCTCGAAAATAACCCTTGTTCTTCAACAGGAGCACGATCTCATGCTAATAGGCATTGTAGTAAGCTGACGCAAGCTCCACGGCTCCTGGCCTCCACAGTTACATCCTGTTCCGAAAGGACTCCTCACTTAAGAATTTATCTATTATTATATTTTTATTATCAAAATCTTGACGCGACACGGATACGGCATTATGATTCGAGTGATCCTTTTTATGTATCTATACATCTACTAAGCAAGATATATGATAAAGTTATGAGTATCATTGCCTCAGCAAGGATATGAAACATCGGAGGCCCTCTAGACAAAGTATTCTCATAAGTATGACTGGCTCGATGCTCCCGCACAAGGCTTACGTGTGGAAGTGCTCAACTAGTATATAAATGAAAAGGATATTCCGGTTCGCTTGTTATTATCAAACATTCTCCGATTGAACCGTGAAAAAAATATAAGTCTAATATAAATCTGATATAAATATATCAAGATAAGGATCGGATGCAGAGGCGAAGATGTAGTCAAATGCGCATTGAAATTGTATCAGAACTTGTATTCCCTTCATTTTCATGTTATAATTATGCATCCATACAACATTTGTTTGAATACGAGGGTGAGTCAAATATAAACCGGACTTTTGTCTTTATGAATCTCAGACTCTGCCGAGCGGTCTGGTTGGGTGGGGAGTCTTAGGTTGGTTTGTGAAGAGTGGGGACAGCCACTCCCGGGCTGCTCATTCTTCAAGTTGATCAGTGGCAGTCATGAGTGAGCAAGTGGTTCTTTTATCCATTGAGCAACGAATTATCATTAAATTTTTAACAAATGAAGACGTTTAACCATTGAATATTTTGGCTAGATTGAAGATACAGTTTGATTGGGCTAGAAAAGTTAAAAATGGACGAGAAAGTGTAGAAAATGAAACTCACGATCGACGCCCAAGATCAAGTGTAATTGTTGACAATATTCGAGTGGTTCGAAATCTAATCGAGGGTGAACGCCCATTCACTGTTGATGAAATCGCTTCAGAAGTGGGTCAGCAAAAGCCGCCTACAGAAACAAAAGAAGGAAAAATCCCATCAGAGAGGCCATTGTCCTCCATGACAATGCCCGACCTCATATAGCTGCATTGACAAAAGATAAATTAATGGAGCTGCATTGGCAGACCCTGCAGCACCCTCCTTATAGCCCAGACTTGTCCCCATGAAACTATTTTTTGTTTGGTCTCATGAAGGAAGCTCTGGGAGGCGAAAAATTTGAAGCGAATGAAGAACTTGAGAAGCGCGTGCGCAACTGGTTGACAATGCGACCTCAAACTTTTGGAGGCGAAAAATTTGACGCGAACGCAGAGGTTGAGGAGCGAGTGCGCAAATGGTTGACAACGCCACCTCAATGTTTCTATGAACAAGGAATTTTTAAGCTGCCAAAACGTTGGGAAAAATGTATAGACCGTGCAGAAGACTATGTAGAAAAATGATTAAAGTCTTATTTGAATAAATATGTATAAAAAAAAGTCCGGTTTATATTGGACTCACCCTCGTACATTCAAATCTATAAAGTTAGACATGCGTTCTCTCCAATCCTTGTCTCTAAATTTCATCTCTCTATATTAGAGTGCTCGCTATATTTATTTCTCTTTCTACATGTTGTTTCCTTGTAATGTTAGCACTAGTCTGCAAATGGACAATGGCGGTGAGTTGTACCATAGTGGAGTCAGTCCGATGTTGGTCAAGTAATTCCGATCAATCAGCTAGCTGTAGAGCAAAGGGCGTTTTTTTAAGTGCAATTATAAGATAAAAAAGGGATGGGAAACGCCAGTATCAGCATTGATTTGAACAACATTGACGGATTTCCAACGACATGGGACTTTGGACGCTCGGAGTGTTAAGCGTTCATCTCTGTTACTTCCTGACAATACAAATATTGCCGAAAGTATAAGCAGGACATTAGGAGGGTGTACGAGTACCGAATTTCTCCTCAGCGGGTAGCGATTATGTTTTCCAGAATATGACCAGAAGCGAGCTATTCTGCAAAACCAGGGGTTATAATTCAAATTTAAGATTAAAGCACATCATTGTGTTGACTAGTAACCTAATGCTGCGTAATCTTAGAAATCTGAATATTTTTCAAGGGTTTATAAAAAGAGTTCACGAAAAACGAATATCGTATAAAGTTGGAAATACTCATTTGTAAGTCTTGACATGGTATTTTATATTTGATAATTTTATTCTCTATAATATCAATAGTATAGTCGTGGATATCCTTTGCAAAATCGTCAGAAGCAAACCAATGTGTACTTTAGAATATTAATGAGATACTACTTTGAAAAATGGTAAACTGTATTTGTTTGAACGAAGAGCGAGAAAATAATAAATTCCACTACGAAAAACAACATTAAAATCATTAAAAAGTTGGCAGCGACGTGTCTTATCGAACGAAAAGTCTTACAGGAGAATGAACAAAACATACTCAAAACGCATAAAAACATTAAATTCGATTATCTGACAGATTGATCCCACAAGATACACAATGAATATAGAAAATGAGAACAAGTCAAATCAATCTGCTTAACTAAAATAAATGTTGAAAGCTTCCACGACTCTAATTTCAGCCATGTAACAAAGTTAAGCATATCGACTTCGTAGGCCACATGTGTAACTATAGACAGTGTCATGCATTCTGTAAAATAATGCATCGTAAAATAATATGTAATAAAGTTCTTAACGCCCATGATTCGGCGAGAAGTCAACGCCGTGAAAGAATATCGAATTAATCTTGCAAATCGAAGTAAGTGGATATATCCTAATATATTTTCCGCCCAACAACCTCAACTAAAATCACCAGAGGATTTTGGATCACACTTGAACCCCTAATGATCCAAATATCCATAAAGTCGAACAAAATACATCGTGAGAAGGATCTGATTCAAAATTTAAATGTAGCTCATCAGAAACTCAACAACTCAATCAGAACCTACTAAAAGAAGCTTCTGAAATCTTAGTATCTAGTTTAGAAGAAAAACATTTGCTTACTCCGGAAAATAAATTTACTTTTAATCATACCTGAGCAAATGAGGTGAGAGGGAAAAGTAATGAGACTCGGAACATTGCCGACGATCTGGCAACTATGTGTCTAGCACCCTGACTGACGTTAGACTGGTTTGCTCAGTTCCTTCTTTCTCAGTCCGAATTTTAATTTCGTACAGCTAACACAATATTCTTGACCGTGCCATCAGTGAACTAGTGTTTTTGTTATGTGCTAGAAAAATGGAGCATCAAAATTTTGAGCTACATATTATAATAATAAATTGCGTAAAACTTGTCAAATTCGCCTGTATGACTGTTGAAATATTGAAACAGGACAATGGAAAACATCGCCTATGAAAAGCACAAGGTTACCGCTGGAAGGAATAATTTTTTGAAGACCGAGAACACGTTGAAGATCAATCTCCCTTAAAAAGATCTTCGACTCACAAAACGGGTGGAAAGGTTGCATTTGTGAGAGCTCTTATGTCATCAGACCATCGTTTTGCAATAAGGATGATGAGTGAATTGTTAAATTTAGACACTTTCACAGTACTGCAAATTTTAACCGATGATATGGGTATGCGAAAGATCTGTGTCAAAATGGCGTCATAAAATCTCAAAAGTAAATAGAAGGACATTTATAGAAATGAAAGGATTGGAACCGACCAAGAATTTTTCAATAGTGATCACAGTTGACAATTCTTATATGTTGGTGTATGACTCTGAAACAATGCGGCAAAGCGAATAGTGGCACACGCGATTATCCCCTAAACAGAAGAAATGTCGAATGATCACATCAAATATTAAGGCCATGTTGGTTTATTTTTTGACAGTAAGAGCAAGTACATCGATTTGTTCGAAAAACCCAAACTGTCAACAATGCGTTTTATACAAGTACTTGAAAGGCTCAGGAAAAGATTGATTCATGTGATATTTTCCATTTCCATCCCTAAATTTTTGACCTTAAAACACATTTATGCTATTCCACAACGCCTCTGTTCACCTCACTTGAGTCCTTGTGACCTTTTCTTTTTCCCGATATTTGCCTAACATATCCTAAAAGTACTTAAGTTTGAAACCGAGGGGAAAATTCAAAAAACTGCGGTCGACCGGTTAAAAACGATGTCAGTTGAAGCTGCTACGAAGAGTGGGAACAGCAACACTGTCGGTGTAGAGCCGTCCAAGTGAACTATTTTGGAAAGGATAACGCTGTTGTTTGCTAAATAAAAACTTTGGTGAATGAAACGTTTCTCAGCTCGTACTTTAAACTCCTGCATACATCAGTCCTATGCATGGTGCATATGGATTTAAAAATTATATGGGTTTAATTTTACCAGGTAATACTCAACTATTTCAGGTTTTACTTTTCAGGTTTTACTTTTGACTTTTCTTCGGAAGGTTCGGAGGAAGATCAGGAGGTTCTTCCATCAGAGTTTCAACGAAAAACGTGTCACCGTTCTAGCTAATCTAGTTATTCAGATGAGGAAACGTTGAACATTTAGGAAATTCGCGTTTGGAATCAACCAATTCCTCATATGTACGACCAGCAAGAACACAAGGCAGCAGCACTTCCCGTGTGAGGGCACGTATTTGTCATTTTCCTGTATGATAAAAATATACAGGAATGGGAATGGCACCAATCCATGGAACATACATTAAAGGAGCTCAAAGTCTATATTGGAATTACCATGGTCATCTCCGCATTACATCAATTATATATCAATTGGTCATAATAATGGTAAGTACCAATAATTGCAATGGCCATGAACCGAAATAGGTCTTTTTTTATATGCCTGAATCTAAAATGTGCCTATGATACTGAAATGACAACAAAACAAAAGCTTAAGTAAATTTTCAAAATTCAGCCTCTATTTGAACGCATCCTAGCTGACTTTCACGAACAAAGTCATCCAAGGGAAATGAGTATTGATGAAATGATCATCCCTTTTAACTGGAAAGTGTTGCATGCGGCAAAACTGTCTCAACAAATCAAATCCAGGAGGCCTTAAAAGTTTTAGACTTATCAAAATGTTTCGTTTGCAGCATGGCAATTCATCAGCGAGACATAATATTTCCTGATCCAAGGATTTAAACTGGGAGAGGCTACTATTATTCATTTGACTAGAACTTAGGTTCCTGGGCATTGGTTATTTTTTGACCGGCTTATCACCACTCCAAAACTTTGCGGCGAACTAATCAAGCTCGGTTTCCACGGCATGGGAACTATTATAAAGAAACGAATACGGAAAAATTGCGCATTAAGCGAAGAAAAAATGTTTAAAAAAAGGAAGAGGTAGCTGCATAGCAACAAATAAGGGAAAATTGTAGACTCGCTGTGACTATGTGGCTTTATAATCAACCTGTAATGATGATGCCTACGTGGTGATGTCTACATGATGTCGCTCAGAACTACGATGAATGGAAGCGGTGGTCCGAGAAATACAAAATATATGTCAAAGTACAAAAAAGTGGACGATTCGCGTTATCTCTCATATTTTGGATTTTTGTGTGGTGAATTCTTGGACATAATAGAGAACTATAGAAGGTGACATGGACACAACGAAGAAAAATATTGTGCAGATGAGAGAATTCAAACTGAATTTGGACACCTAACTCATCGATCCAAATGGTGGAGAATGTGAGAATGAATATCAAATAGACTATGATGAGCTCGAGCAAAAACATAAAAAACGTAAGATTCTAATAAAGCTCGTTTCTTCTAAAGAAAGTCACTCTAAAAGTGCTGGACATCTACCAGAATATGGAGCGAAACAAAGGAGCCGCAGAAAAAGTGGCTGTGGTAAAAAACCACAGTATCATTCAAAAAATGTGGGAATTATTTATGTTTTACCATCAATTGCAATCGTTTTACAAATTTTCATAAAGACTGAGAATATGTTGATTATTTTGAGATTTTGAATTTCATTGATTTTGCAAATGCGTTTAAATATTGGTGATGATGTTCAAGGAAAGTTTTGTTTTTTTTTATTTTGATGTCTTGAATTCAAATACATAATGAAAATAAAACTGCAAACTTTTTATTACAACACACTCAGAACTCTTAATTCCTTGAGATATATCTTTTAGATGTATAAGTGCATCTAAGACACTTAAAAAAACGGAAAAGTATTTCCATATTCACTAACACAATGACCAAAAATTTATTAATTACATGCCATTGTTCTCTCAAAAGGACATAGCAAAAACCCAGTTTTAATTAGTCAATTTTTTTTTACTATTCTTTCCATTAAGATGTGACGTTATCCGTTGTGTAGGCGACATTAAGAAATAAAGACAAAAACGAAAAATAATAATAAAATTAATAATTCAAAGATATCAAGGAAGATTATTTGTTATAATTAAGTTTTGATTAAAATGTGAATTTGAAATTATAGTATTTTAGTTTATAAGAAAAGCATCCGAAATCCGAAAAGAGAACCAAAACTAGAGTTAAAAAAAAAGCATTTGTAACTAGATATAGGTATTAAGTAATATTCAGGTAAATAATATTAGGAAATAAAGTCTCAATAAAATTAAGAAAAAAGTTTCGGAAAAAAGTCTCTAAAAAAGTCTCAGTAAAAAACATCTCCATTAAATTCTCGGAACGTTTGTGTTAAATTTTCCATCAATAGAACTCACTACTTTGTTGTCAATAACTAACTATAAGAAGGAAAAAATGGAAATGTAAAGACAAGAAACAAAATGTGAAAGTAAATTTAGTAAAACAAGAAACGAAAGAAAGTGGACAAGAACGACAACTGAGAAATACGATAATGTAAAGATCGAAGAAAGAAAAGTGAGTGGTAAGATAACGTACATATCAACGAAAGAAAACAGAAAAGTACGATAACTTAAATATCGGAGAAAGACAAGTAAGTAGTGAGATAACCTTAATATCGAGGAACAAAAAGTGAATAGTACGATAACGTAAATAGAGATGAAAAAGTGAAAGTATAAAATATAGCAGAAAAAACAAAAAGTGAAAGTAAATGAAGCAAAAAAAAAGAAGAAGGAAACGCGAATAAACAAGAAGTTTAAGTGTAAACTAAATATCGAAGAAAGATAAAGTGTTAAAAAAGGAATTATAGAAATAGAGAAAGAAAAAAAGGAAGAAAAATGTACCCTTGCTGTGGGTAGAGGAGTGATAATTTTAATCATACTGATCAGCGGATGACTGATAATTCAATACGAGCTTTTCGGAACGTGAATGGTATCTGTTGGCTTTTGACGAATTATCGAATTATCTTGACTACACTAGCAGACACTTAGATAAATATAAAATTTATATTTATAAAATGTCCGCGCTGCAATTTGCATATAAAATGACGAGGTCGTTTCTGGCGAATACGAAGTAAAAGATATCGTGAAAAAGACATTCAGGTGAAGTCGCGAAATCGGATTCAGCTAAAAACTCGTGTTGGAGGCAACAACAGAATCAACTCAGCAGGACGAATTCATATAAATTGGCTATTTTTATGTTTATATATTTGTTTATATTTGTATTTTGGCATAAAATCTTAAAATGAAGCAGTAATATTTTTCGTGTGTGTATGCGTTATGCAAGGATCAGGGCTTTCATAAGGTCATAAGACCCCAATGCCCGCCCGGTGATCTAGTCGGTTACAAGTAATTTCCTTCGGCCGCCATTATACGGCCTTTGTATTTTCAAAAGACCTGTCTAACCTTGTACCTTCCTCGATACAGGTGCGTCCTATCGGTTGCCCCAACAATAATTATTATTTACCATTATATTTATTTTCATAACTACATTTATTTGTTTTTATTTTTGGAAATACATAACAAATAAGATTTTCATCAAGGTGGGATTATATGAGTCTTAAATAATAATTCCAAGAAAGTAAACGTAGAACTCAGGAGTCAAATGTCGAATAAGTCAATTGGCTCTGATCTTAATTTCGTATGAGGGTTTTTTTTCCCCGTTCTGACTTTCGTTTAAACTGAAGTTCAGAAGCGTTTCTTTTCAAACTTTATTGTAGGTAATCTTTTGCCTTCTAAATTATAGCTAAGTCAAATTTGTGCGCAGCAGCAGCTATGAAACGAAAACACTGGAAAAATTGTTGCATGATGGGAAGTTTGCTTAAAATTTGGCTGACACAAAGCAGGCCACAAACAAAATTTAAATTTAATAAGCAATTAGAGCTCATTTCATATTTATAAACACTTTCGTATACGAAATCAAGACTGGCATACATTGATCAATATTGAATTATTTCTTTCTGAGCAAAACTAAATAATTTTATAAATTATTAAGCAAATCACCCGAATCGTTTATGCAAGGATTACCCTCGTAGCTAACATATCTTGTTCTCCCATAAAGCCGCATGATAATATGACCCTGGAGAGAGCATCAGCTGCTTAAGATATTCTAATTATTCCAAAAACTATTTGGTAAATGAAATATTCACAAGTAAACAATGACTTCCCCAAACGCCGACATTTTTCACCCTGCAAAAGCAATTTAAAACGACAAACGCAATGTAAACACGTTCACCTGCGAAGCTTTTCAATTAAACGAAAAGCATTTGGTGACCACACGGTGTTGAATTATTATTGCAATTAATTCAATAGTCGTTGGCAAAATTGCTCAAACAGCCAGACTATAAATCAGTAGCACTTTCACCTTATGAAATTTTAGGAGTCCGTAAGTAATAAGGTCCTGGCGAGCGCATTCCATTACAACATAAAAGCATTTCATCCAAATGGAAAATAAAAGCCTTCAAAATTATCCAAATTTAATGATCATATGAAAACATGTGTCTCATTTTCAATTAACGAAATGAATAAAATTGCATTCTTTGTGAATAAACAATATGAGAAAAATAAACAAATTTAAAGTACTTTAATTAATTAATAAAAACTGCATCAAGTATGCAATAAAAAAAAAAAAACAGGGGAAAAAATCCAATTCATTTATTGAACAAATGTAAAGTAGTTGTTGTATGTAGCACGTACGCATTAATTAATTAGCAGAAAGTTGAACTTATTCGCTGTATCACGACATTCAAGCATTCTGCAAATGGAAAATGTGATGGCTGTGATGATGATGATGATGATGACACTGATAATGCTGTGGATGATGACTATAATGATTTAATAGCTTGTAGCAATGTCATTTTGTCAACATACTTGCGGAGAATGCACGATCCCAAATGTACGTTCGCAGAAACAACACGAAAATACAAAAATAATTCAAGCATCCTTCGTCGCATCAGGATTGCACACGTAATAAAGTTACCTACCCGTAATGAGCACAACACCAGCTCAGTTGGCCTTTATTATCCTAATTGCATTTGGGCTATTTCCCGGCACTTAAAGTCTTTTTCCTATGGCAAAGCTGTATTTTGTGTACATATTGCACTTGACTGTTACGATACCGCGCTTAGGATGTCAAATAAGGGAGAGAAGAAAAACATGGAGGAATTCATGTTCGTCAATTTTCTGTTCCACATTGCAAACATAAAATTCTCAGGCTCGCCTGCCTTCCTCGGCCAAATCATGGGTAAAACCTTAATTTACCATTTCCACAAGAGCGCTGCCAATTGTCATTTTCTACTTGAATTTCACGACTAATTGAGCACGAATCACAATAATAGAAATATATTAAGGATGCGAATGTACATCCTTACACTCGAGCACTCTAGTCAATGGCTGGGTCTATTGTGGAATTATCGAATTGTTTTTACTCTCTGATTTCTCCTCGATTGGCTCATCTGAACGGTTCAATCAAAATGATTACTATGTGTACAGGATACACTGACTACTAAGGACTTCTTTAAAGAGAAAAGAGAAACTTAACCCATCTGATCAAATATAATTTCCTTCCAGTGTATCCTTCTTATTTAATTCTATGCACTTGCAAACGTTCAACACTCTTGATACACCTTCAAAGGACATTTATATTAAGCGCTAGGGTACAATTATCCTATTTTGTGTATTGGTTATACGAACTTGTTGTATTGAAGTAATGTCAAGTTAAGTGTCTACACACTTTTAACAGGCGTGCATGCCTACTGTTCATGCTAAGTTTCATGTGTGGACATTTCGTACAAAAAGGGTGAAACAGCAAAGTGAAATGACATTTAATACGCCTGTTGTTGAACATGAACACGTTTGTTATTTGGCGATCAATTCACTTCGTTTCACTTATTAACAATCTACTTGTGACAATGAGGACAAATGCTAAATAAACATATAGTTGTCACTCAGTTTTACATTTAGGGAGAGCGAATACGATTTTAATCCGATTATCAATGATAGTCCTTCTGGTTAGTAAGTTCGCTTGAATGGGGTTTTGAAATGGGTGTTTGAATTTTGCATAATTTTCATTTGAAATCGAATCATTTGCATAATTTCTAACGACATGTTGGATAAAAGATATAATTGCAACACGGCTCGAGGCCAAATTTGACTTTTCAAGTTTTTAAATTAAAAAGGATCTTTTAGTTTAGGTTTGAAGGGACTTTGCTAAACCACATTTAAAGAGAGCAAAGTGAAACTTTTAAGAATAGTATCGTATAAATATGAGTCATTCGGCAATCTTTACGAAATAAAAATATGCGCGCAGAATCTGGAAATATTTTCAGGAATTTATATTAAATTTTTATCTTTGATAGTATCGGGTTAGTATCCCATCCCAACAGTACATCTATAAATAAGGCCCATAGCGCATTCATTTAAAATAAAATCAATTTAGCTTATATTCTATCAGCTAACCATGCAGAACATTGAAGAAGCTCCAATTGAGCGTTTGGCTTTCATAAAGATACCAAATATGCAAACAAATCCTCCTGAGTAAAATATTCCGAACCAAAGCGAGAGAAGAGCAAATCAGACTCAGCAAAACAATCAGACTCGTGTCACTGCCAAAACCCGAAAATGGCTCCAAATGGCGGCTCATGGAACACTGCCTCTGGTCCTCCGATCTTTGGTTCAATCAGCAGCGGGTTCCACATCAAGCGAAAAACAGAATGACTAAAGAGGTGAAGCCCAAAAAGAATGTCAGCTCCCTTAAATATTTTTAATACTCTCACCTTGCAGAAAATACATAAACGCGAAAAAGGGATCGCTAGTAAATAGAATAATAAAGGATGACGTATTGGAGCGAGAGGAAGTTTTTGAAGTTATACTCGCTAGTATTATGAACTGCCAAATGGTAGAGACAAATTTAAGGTAGAGCGAGTTCCGCAGAAATACAACGCTAAAGAAATAAATTATCGTAGAATGCCCGGGTGCCCGCAAAATCCTAGCATCTCAGAAGACCCAAACTCGAAGAAGCCCTGGTCTCCAATCTCACAAATGCACATTGGTGGCTCATCAACCTCACAAATACACATTGGTGGCTCACAAAAAGGATCATGATCATCCGAAGCACGTACAGGAAGCATTGACGGCCTGAAGTAACCTTAGGAATTGCGCTCTCGAAGAAGATATCAACGAATTGGTGAGAGAAATCAGGAGCGCAAAAACTTGACGTAATCGTTGAGAGTTTCTAGGGAGACATATGTCTGCTTCATTGGAACCCTCAAACCACGAATCAGCAAGACTGCCGAGCGTGAGTAGGGTCACCATCATATTCACCCAGAAATGTAGGATGAAACGCACGAAACCTTCAGTGACATTCATACATCCTAGACTTAAGATGGAACTTTTCATTCTCAACTTCTTTATCTTCAATGAGGAAGCTGCAGATGCTAGCGAAGCAAGGAAAATGCTGCTTACAATTAAATAAACATCACACTTTGAATTCTGATGGAACAAAGATGAGTATGGCTGGATTCGGTGAGGTATCTGATTATGAGGTATCAGGCAATCCTGACAGACAATCTATATGGAAATACCCAGCGTACAAAGGGGAAGGATTGTGTTTGCAGTTTGACTACAGCAAGCAAAATCGCAGAAAGCTTTAAATCGCCCAGACCAAAGTATCAGCTGCTGAAAATGTGATCTAGTATACCTTGTGTCGGAATTGGATTTCTGCACCATGTAGAAAACTGGGTACGTTAGACTTTGCCTACTGAGAAGCATGCGAGATTTATTCAAAAAGTATCAAGCCTACCTTCATATTCCTGCACTGGTGTTGTTCTTCATCATCCTGAAGGTGCCATACTAAAAAAACTTCTTTGAACAACAATTTGTGATAGATGAACAATGAAATGAGAATTTCGAACGATTGAACAACATGCATCCAGCGGCGTTTCCACTTCTTGAAGCAGTTCTGGAAGTCAGTTTTCGGAATCGCCGTTAGTGCCTGCATTGCATTAGTTTCACCAATATCCTTTCCATTGAACCAATTTCCTTTTGAAAGGATTTTTATCATTGGGAAGAATCAGAATTCGCAAGGAGCTATAGCGGTTTGTATGGAGGCTATCACAGCTGACTAAAATACATCAGTTGTCTTATTTCTAAATCACGCAACCTATTGATGCTTTTGTGGTCGTTTGATGTCTCAGAGTAGATTCATGGTGCACAACATGGTGCTTTGCTCTGGCTTTGACGTGATTTCTTGACCTTGGCAATTCAAAATGCTTCCACTTTAAAGACTGTCGCATCTATTCTGGATCACGGTAGTAAGTAGTTTGTTTCATCATCAGTTAGAATCTTCTAGAGTGCATTGTCTTCATTAGAAACATTTCCAAGTTATCCTGACAAATTTCATAAACGAAGATTCTTTTGTTCTACCGTTAGTATTTTATTTTGTACTACCGTTTTGGTATTTCCAAATCACTTTCTAGTTCTTTCCCAATCTCTTTCAATCACCCAATCAATGTATTCTGATTTTATTGCGTTCGATGGTCGGTCAGAGCGAGAATTACTACTAGCTGACGTGCGGCCATCCTTAAACCGTTGATATCCCTCTTTAATCCTAGTTTTGCTCAAACCATTCACCAAATGCCTTCTTTTCTGAAGTATTCTAAAGTAGTCTTCCCAAGATTAAAGCAAATGTTTAATTTTTTTGTTTTCTTTTTCTGATTTCATGGCTGAAAAATCCGAAGCAGGATTCCTCCAGGAGAACAAACTGCGGCATCATGGAACTTTCTAAAGTGGTTTATGTTAACACCAGTCAGATTGCGCAAGGAACTGTTGGCGCTACTTTTGGAAAAAACATTGCAGTACTGAAAGTGCTTAAAAACTTGATGAGATTAAGTTAGCTGTCAAAAGTGACAACATAAAAAAAAAATCAAAAAAGGTTAGGAGGAAACGTGAGTTCTCCTAGGAAACCTGTAGCACAGCGAAAAGTTCATGACCGTGTCACACTGTTCATCTTGGAACATAGGCTGTAGGTCATATTAATTAGTGAAACGAATGAAACGAATCAACTTAGAAAGGGAAACTGCAACATTTAGAATACAAACAGCTTTAGCATCGTCAAAAGCCAATTGTGAAAAAAATGGGAACCAAATCCTCAAATCAGAACCCTGAGTAAGAGCGTATGCGTACTGTATGAATGAACGAAATGATGGAATAGCCAAGCTATGAAGAAATTCTATAGCATCTAGACTTAGAGCACAGTTGCCAAGGAATACACCTTAAGCTCATGAGCACCCATATGGTAGCGCAGAAGGAACTAAGAAAAGTATTGAGAAGAAAATGATAGGCTCTCTGTGAGAAAATCGTCCTGTGGATGGGATTGTGATTTCCAAAGTTTATTACGCAACGTCAGAAAATAATATCAAATTTAACACAGCAGATTATCGTTTTCTTAGGGTCTTTGAGTTGGACCGTGCAATTCCCAGGATATAAAACTGGAAGGCCGTTAGGTCTAGATAAAATTCCGGTCGAGGCCGCCACTGTGATTACACAGGATCAACAATGCTTGTGAGTGGATTTATAACGGGTGATTTATTATGCGGTTTGATTTTTAATACGCTTTTTTGACAGATCACGCCTGACTCCTGTCAAACTTTAATGTAATTTTTATTCAGTATTGTTTAACAAACTATCATGGAAAGACTTACATTGCAACAACATAACCAAATTGTTCAGCTATAATATGAAAATGACTGTTGCATGGAAATTTTTTTTGGCCTTTCGAGCAACTTACGGTGTGCATCGTCGACCGACCAAAACCACTATGGCCAATACCATTTGCCAATTCAAAACCCAGCATAATCTATTGACTCGACCGATTAGACCATCACCAGCACGTAGTGAAGGGAAAATAGCGGCTTGTAGCTGACAGTGTGGCTGAAGCCCGCGATGAACCAATTCGGCGCCGTTCTTAACAGCAGTCCTACACAACAACTTGACGTTCTTAATCTTGAATCTTGGTTTTAAGGAATACAAAGTTCAACTCGAGCAAGAATTGAAGCCGGGCGAGCCGGTTTGCATTGAGTTTTGATTGAATGAGCTCTGAATTGTGTTTAGTGCTGAGGGGCATTTTCGACTCAATAGAGACGTCAACCAAAAAATTACCGTATTAAAGCTGATGACAAAACCTGAAGATCTTCGATAAATACCACTACAGCCACAGGAATGCACAGTTTGCTGCAGTTTATGGGGCGGTGGAATCATCGGTCCATTTTCTTTAAAAATGAATCCAGTCTGAACATAACTGTCAATGCCGACCGTAATAGCACCATGATAACGGATTTATTGCTACCTCAAAATTGAAGCCTTTTTTTATTGGTGAACTTGGGTTTTAACAAGATGGTACTACTTCGCATACAGCGAGGGAAACAATGGATTTGTCGAGAAGTCATTTTGGTGAGAACCTAATTCCACGTTTTGGCTCAGTAAGCTGGCCACCGCGATCGCGTGATATCACATCTTTAGATTATTTTCTTTCGGGTTACACGAAGTCGCTGGTCTTCAGGGATAAGGCAGCTTCAATCAATGCTTTGAATGTCAACATTACGCGTGTCGTTCGCGGAATATCGAGTTCACAACTGTAACGCGTCCTCCAAAACTGGACCCTCAAGTAGAACCAGTTACGGCGTTGTCGCGATCAACATTTAAACGCGATAATCTTTAGAAAATAAATGTCAAAGTTTGTTTTTTTGACTTCAAAAAAAAACAAATTTTACTATAGAATTCAACTTCATGCCTTTTATTTGAGATCAAAAACCAAAACTCATAAGGAGTCGCCCTTTATAACTTGTACTTACACTTGTTGCTTATACACAATGGCAAATATCACCCACGGTCAATTTTCGAAACTGCTTCGAAGCTTCCGCTGTCAAACCCAATGTTACCTTTCTAATTTACCCCTTGTTTCGGAAAAGACACGCAAAAATCAAAATTATCTCAGTGGAACGAAAGAGTCCTACAACTTTACAACTAATAATACACGATGCGTAAAATCTGTTGAATCTGGTTTGAGGATAAACAACTTTCGAGGACCTAAGTGAAAGTTCCATGTTCTTGATTACTTGTTGGCCTTAATGTGGCTTTATCGGAATACAGAATTAGTTGTCTGGTAGTCATCTCCAAGACCTACCTCTGCCAATCGTAGAATATGGTTGTGTTAGCCGAAACAATAACATACTGAAACATTCGCGGCGCTGCGCTATTTTGATGAATCGAGTTATATAGAGAAAGCAGAGATATAGGGAAAGGACCATTATTAAGGACACCAAATATTAAAAAATTATTTGTCTTGCAATATATATTTTAACATATTTTAGAAGATTCCAAAAAACTTTTCTCATGTCTGAATACATTTAATTTTCATCAAATATATTTTAAAATATTCAAAAAATCACCCTGTACTTTAGTCCTTCATAGTGCTATTGAAAAAATTTTGATTTTATCAGTTTTTCGAGCAAATACAAAACAATAATTGAATTAAACCATCTGTATAACTTCAGTGCAGCGCTATCATTACGATTGTGTGTAAATTCACAGGAAAGGTATGAAATAAAACACTTTAGGACGAAGTACTCATTCATTATTTCAAAAGACGACTGAACATAAACAAGATTAGGACATGAATAAACGTATGTTAAGCATATTCTTCTTAGTACGTGTTGAACGAGATTTTAATCGTTGATGAATGAATAGCGAAATTTCAATCGTCCAAATTCTTATCAGCCAACAAAAAGCCTTACGAATCTTAATGCCGATTAACAACGGTCCCGACCTTTTTAATGCACAATGATATCCTTATAAATGAAAGCGTTGTGTATGTACTCTGGTTCATGGAACCTTAAATGAAACGAAGTTAGCAAAATTTCATTTCAACTTTCTGTACATTATCCTTTCCTGCAATCCTGACCTAAGTACAACGGCAAGTAAAATATTTAATGTGATTATATTTTCAACAAGATTAGCTTTAGACATTGCCAAATTAACTAAAATCAATTAGAAGTTTGAATAATTCACCAGACAAGGCCTTTTGTGAAATTTCGCTGAAAGAGCTTTCATCCGGTCGACGGGCGTTATTTCAGACATCATCGAGATCAAAGGCGCACTCGTTTGCAAATGAAAATATTGGAAATTAAAATTGATTAGGCAATTAGCCCTTTTTGGACCAAGGCTTCGAATGAACTTTTCAAACAGTGGTGTTGGTGATGGTTCTATTAGTAATTTATGGTGATTTACTCGACTTGAGACGTTGTGCGAAGGCTGTTTGAGCCTGACATTTTATCCACTTTATCGTTGACTGAAGTGAACGGCAATCCGCCATTCGGAGATTGAATTAAGGAGTCATGAAGTATTCCAATCAGATTGATTGCAGCGAAAAACCAGTGCAGTCGCCATGCAAACTGTTCAACACTAGTCGCACGTCCTCTTCGGAGAACACTCAGATAAATGCCAACAGAAGAAATCAATTAAATATAACCAACCGAAAATCGTGGCCACCATGATGGCAATGAATGTAATTCGCGAACGGAAAATTGAATCCGAAAAACCAAAAAGTGATCAATTAAAATGCAGTTTGAATAATTGATGATAATTAACAACATGGACTGGACGAGCAGCGTTGCAGTGCTTTAGCTGGTGCACTCTCGTGCTCCTGGGCCGCCTCCAGCTCGGAGGCTGCATAACGCCCGATGCAATTCATTGCAAATTGCCACATTGCATCACTCAATATGAAAAGGGTGTGGATCGGCCGCAACTAACCAGTCAATTTCATTTGGTTGTAAATGCAGGCTCCATTCACCACGCCATCGCCATAGATATGCGAACAACCTAAATACGAGCAAGTTCCTGTACTGAGACTGCTTCGACTGCTGATGAAGCTGCCGACGATGATGAACCACAAATTCATTTTGACCACTTGAGCATCTAATTTGTATGGCAAAGATAGCCTAGCCTGCACCGGCCTAGTCTATTCATCAATCCATAGGACTCGAGTAGAGCAGTCGCCATTCATGCGTCTGCATATGTGAGCCTGGACCGTTTTACGAGCAACTATAGATACATACTCGATTCATAGATAAAGCCGCCTTTTTACTTTGACCGAATAAAAAGGAAATTCGATTATTGTCATCTATTGGCTGTTCTAATCGCATCTCCTTTGGTGGTTGAAAATATGCCGTCATTAAATTGATTAAAACGATACACACATTTAAATTAGACTAAATTACTGAAGAATGGTCGGGCTAGGAATTTCATTTCAGAAGTAATGAAGCAATGACCGCTATTGCATCAAGAAGGACCATGGTAATTGGAAAATGGAAAAGTGCTTGCCGAGTTGGGTGATTCTTGAGCAACACAAACTTGAAATATTATACACAAATCAAAAAAGGATATGCAAAGGCCATTTGGTTATTACATGAACCAAAAGTTGGTTATACTTTGCACATATACATGACAATACCAACTGGTTATATCAGCATGATGTACAGATTTGAAACTCACATTACGAACAAATGAAAGGCTACTAAATTACAACGAAATCTCGAAAAGGAAACGAAATCGAAAGAGAATTGCACAATTAGTGGGCACGAACGAATAAAATATTAAAGGAAATTTGAAAGGTAGCAAGAAAAAAAGCAGCAGTTTTACTTCTTCAGCAGGGGCTGAAAATGTGAAAGTAAATCAAAATCAGGCCCATTTTGGCTTTGTTCAATGGGTTTCCAACTGACAATCGAGCTCTGTTGATATTTTCAAGCAACTTCAGCAACTGTCATTAGTAACCATCATAAGTGTAAAGGTCAAAACGTGAGGCAAACTTAAACTGATGATGGATCTAAATAGCTAATGAAATATCGTCCCCCCAAAAATTTCTACATAAGGCAGCAGTCTGGGTCATTTTTTTTTTAAGGTAATCCTTACACATAAAATTAGTGTACCAACTTTTATTTCGGTCAGGAGAGACAAAAAATATGAATCTAATGCGATACAATGTAGTGTGTGTGAGCGCGCTCAGCAGATGTTTCGCCAGCTATTTAGTTTCGATAGATATACACTTCTTGTAAGATATTTCCTTAGTTAGTAAACTCTCGATGGCCGTCTTTCATGTCGAGAGCTACATATAACATTACATTTCCGAATATTACTATATAATAAAAATTTGAAAAATGGATAAAAAACAAGACAAAATATGACACTTCAATGGAAGATCGTAGAAAAATGATACAAATACTATAATTGTTTCTGCTAAGAAAATTGGGAAAAATCCTCATTTTGAAGTAAACGCTGGTCGTACTTTGCAGTACCATATACAGTGGTGGTCATTAAAATAGAGCCATTGGTTATAACATAATAAAATGTTCGGTGGGAATTGACATAGCTTGGATAAAAGAAAAAAATAGCCAGCAACAAAATATATATTCCAAGTATGTAAATATAACACAAAGATAGTATCAAAAGCTACTCATTAAAACAAGAAAAATAATATTATAAGCAATAGTAAGTAAATTGAAATTTTAACTGAGTATTAAGGACATGTATAGCTACAGCCCCTACAAGATTCAGATTTTTTTATTCATTTTTATTAACTTTGTTAAACAATTTTGCTGCAATGAACAAGACAAAAAACTAAAAACTCCGCCATTTTGTTTTTTTTTTCGTCCAAAGTGCCGTTTAATTTTTTTGTTTCAGGCATTCAAGTCATGAGATATGGTGTCAGCCTTTTTTTAACGAAAAAAATTCATATAATTCAATGATTATTCTTTTTTTATGTTCAAAAGTTTCTATGCTTAAAAATAATACTTCTGTTCAAAAAAAAATTGTTGAAATTACATGTAAAAGACCCAGACTCCCCTGAATACTTATGTAAGCTTCAATCTTTGTAAAAATACCCCGAAATTCTTTGTTTGTGAATTTTCATTAAGTGTTAATAAAATTAGAAAACTGAAATTCACAAAATTCCTACACTGGTGAAAAATTTTTGCTTGAAAAATCTTTCTACCGAACAATTTTTTACAGATGCAACAAACATTTGGGGTGGATGTTCTACTTTATTCTGTAATGGCAAGGAGCTGTGCAGAGTTCAAACGTGAAAGATTCAAGATTCAAGATGAACACCCTTTGACATCTGTCAGAAATGATTTAAAAAAGTTTGAAAAAGTTGTATTTCATGATTGTCGTGTGACAGTACGTTCAATTAATGAAGATTTAAAAATTTTTAGAGGAAATGCACATAATATTTAACATGACCACTTGGGAAAGAGTTTCATGGTTCCCAGGAACTCTTTCCCAAGTGCAAAGTGGAAAGAGTTCCTTCTTTCTTTCTTGAAAATACACTTAGTTTCCGGAATTCCCACGGATGCACATAAGCAAATGTAACTCAAGATTTCGAAAATATCCGAATGGATTCAACAAGATCCTGATTCGTTTTTGGCTATATTCATAGCTATAGATGAAACATGGCATCACAATTACTCCCAAAGGTTCTCCCAAAGAAAACCAATACAACAATCATGGACACTTATTTTTGACACAGCCAAGGATTTGTAATGATTGAATACCTTTGATCATAGAGGCATTGTGACAGGAATTGTGCATGCAGAGCAAATAAAAAACTTATGACAGGAAATTTATAAAAGCAACGCAGAGATAACTCGCAAAAAATAATTTGTCTCTGCAAAACTTCTTTTGCATCTTTTTCATCAAGATCTAAATTTGTTTTGCTATCAAAAACACGTACGTATCATGGTAGCAATCCAAGATGCTGCCATCGAAATCACCGAACATCCTCCATATTCGCAAGACTTAGCTCCTAGTGATTTTTATTTATCAGGAAGTAAAATAAAGGAGTATTAAAATGGCCAAAAAATTAAAATGAAGAAAAGAAGAAATGGAAGAAGAAAATTTTTAAAAAAGATAATACTAGCGCTAAAAAGTATACTTTAAATGAATTAAGCGATTATATAGAAAAATAAAATACGTAGAAAAATCATACGCAGTTTTTTGAAACACCTCCCGTACTTCCGTACAGAAATTCAAATTGAGTATGAAACTAATAAATAAAAATCAAGGGTTCTTCAAGGACAGTTGGACAACTTTTCAGAATTGTATCGAAAATTAAAGACGAGGATTAATGTAGGAAACAGTATTGAATCAAACATTTTGTACATGGAACTTACGACAAAAAACCAATATTTCCATAATTCAGGAGGATAGGAACATTTTGAAATTAGTCTGAATCAATATTTTTTATATTAACTTTATGAAACCAATGAACTAATTAAACTAATAATTAAAAACGTAATTTGCGTCTTCTATTATTTTAAATTTTAAAAAGTGATGCATTAAAATGGAATGTAATTTTAATTGCACATAGTTTTCTATTATCACTGCCGCAATGCAAATTCAAAAAACATATTCAAAATACAAGCTGGATACACCCTTCCTAATTGACTTTGAAGGATTTCCCAAAGTTTGTTGCTGCTTTTATAGGTAGCAACCCTTCCCACGTAGTTGTAGCAACCCTTCTCACGTAGTTGGCCACCCAAAAGTAATGGCTCTAACTTTCTGGGTCCTTCAACTACGTCCTCTAATAACAAAAAGTCCGAATAACTATTCATAGTCTTAGCTAACTAAGTTAGACAGCCTGCTTCTGAGTTTTCCCATGAGACGGTCCTCAGCGTCACCTGCGACCACTTTCCTAGGTATCCGCTGTATATTCGCCCAGTTCATTGGTGATTGCGTAGTTTTATATCAGGAGACATCTGACTCTTCAAAAACCTCTTACAAGTCGTCTTTCTAAAATATTCACCTCAGATCTCTTTCACCTAAGGATCCGTCTTTCATATGTGTTGATTGTATGAATGACACATTCCATGTTCCAAAAACATAGTATAGAATTCTCAAAGCAGATAACAACGTTTTACAAACCGGTTTCTTCCGTATACTACCGTTGATTCATTATTATTTTTATTAGTTAATCCAAGGTACTTCCAAGGTTTTTCCGACTAAACAATTCAGCGTTATATAAGGCTGGTTTAGTGTCGTGTTTTCTTGCTTAGACCATGATCTTTGGAATGATTTTAGTCCCGCCTACTTTGCTTTTTGGTACGTGCTTAGCATGATTTTTACAAAGGATATGATATGAGAGCTAAAATTTGGTTTGGTTCTTTTTTATTAATGATGAGCTTCCTTATCCCGTATTCTGTAAAGAGCCCAAATAAAGAGCAATTACGCGACCCTTCTCGCTTTTACAAATCACCGTTTCTATCAAAGCTATTTGTCAGCTGCTTGATTTTTAGGACTTTTGATATTGTTAACATTAAGGTAATTATTGTTTGACATTCTAGTTTTGCAGGGGTGTATGTCAATGAAAATATGGTTAACATCAAGGATAAACTCGTAATGACTCCTTGACTTTCTGGACTTGTTTGACTATGAACAGTTGAGTTTTTTTCGATGATCTACCTATCAAATCTATCGATGCTTAATACTTATGTGTTCCAACAACTTCTTAAAAAATTTGAACAGACGATTTGCCAATAGTTTAGGGTCTAATAAATCGAAAAAGCAACTTATAATTGAAGTTTTTTAACAGTCACTGTCGTCAACAACCAAAAGAAGGAGTTTCCTCCGAAATTTATATTAAATGGTTCATATTTGCTATAGAGGTTATTGTGCCTCTTGCGAACCAAAATACCATTTTTTTTTTTGGAATTCATTCACAAAACTTCAGTATATTATTTTTAATTATCAGAATGGGTCACTTGATTTTCCATCAGAAGTGGAAATGTGGTAAATACACTTCAACAACAAACACAATTAGTTCAAAATCGAATGAAAATACCACACAAAATTTGGTTGACAAACGGCGCTCACTCAACGGTTCAACGGTATCAAGAATTTCGGGCAAAAAGTTCGTAGTGGGAGCTACCTTAATGACAATTCAACGCTTATTCGTGTCTGACGTGTTCGTTCAACCGTAAATGTGGGCACGATGGCCGAAAATGTGCGCCAACGGCCGAGAATATCTATTCATCGTCATGCAGCGGAAATGAACATCAGCCGCTAGTCCATGCAACGAATTCTGCGTAAAAACCCTGGTTTATAGTTCTATAAAGTTTTATCGGAACAGTAACTGAAGCCTATTGACCATGCATTTCGTCACTGGTTCGCTGTGTGCCGCGAACTTGAAACTGATAAAGATTTTGCTCAAAACATCATCTTTTCCGACGAGATCAAAACATCATCTTTTCGGTGGGTACGTAAACAAGCAAAATTCACGCATTGGGGATCAGAAAATCAAGAAGACAAGGATATCAAGAGATGCCAATGCATCTATTGCGTGGTACTGTTTTATGCTAGTTGTGGCTTGGCGGCATTATTGGGCCGCATGACTTGGAAAATGAAACAGGCGCGACCGTAATGGTTTACGGAATCAACTACTTTCACAAGTTAACACCTTTTTTGTGGCAATTCTTGAAAATATTGAATTGAACGACCTTTGGTTCCAGCAAAATTAGGCGTTACAATAGCCGAAATGCGTAAAAAATTTGATGACCGCATCATCAGCTGAAATGTTGACATTAATTTTCCACTAAGAAGCTATTATTTGACACCTTTGGGTTGTAATTTGGGGATACCGTAAAGGTTATGTTATGCGAACATTCAACATCATTTGAAAGCCAAAATTGAAGCAACCACTGCTAATATAGAGTTGCACGCAACCCAAAATGTCCTCAGAAATAGGATCGACCGAGTTAGACACGCGGCTCCTATTTGAACGATATCATTTTAAATAAAACAACAAAAGGGTTGTATTTTCAAACAAAAAAAATGAAATTTTTTTAATATTTAAACCTTTTTGTTTTTATAAAATTTTGAAATCTGAATTTCTTATTTTTTTTATATTTTTAGCATTTGAGCATTTTTAATCGATGATCAAATGCGGTATTTTCAATATGACCCAGAAATAAGTGGGAGAAATACTCATTTATGTCATGCACGGACGCTTCAAGATGAGGACTCGTCAATGGACGGACTCGTGGACCATAAAGTACATTATCCCAGCGCTAAGACCATGTAAGAGACGTCTACGGCGAATTCCCACGAAAACTTTGTATCACACTTAAAATTCATCCAAACATTAAGTAAAGAAATTCTTGTTTCAACGCGCAAGAACACTGTTTTTAATAAAGAGAAGATTTTTCAAAATGTAATATTTGTAGTATTTTGGAAGTGTCTCCTTCCTTTTGAAAGCAGCGGCGTGACATTTGACAATGAGTTGCAATTTGAAAGGAATTAGGAATTATAAACTTTTGATTGTATTAGACATATAGGGAGCAAAAGACGGTTTGCCAATCGGCCGATGACCTGACAATATAGGTCTTCTTCATATCCCCTTTCATAATTTGTGAAATCACAAATTACGCAACGAAGAAGCTACAAGCTGCGCAAGTTGACTGAAATAACCACAAAGGACATAGAAAGCTCTTCAGCAATGAAACTAAAACTCCTGACTAAAATCCTTCCTAACTTACTAAACCAATTGGCGGTGGGGTTTTTATAATGGCATCCATTCTGGAACCAACAATGTTGTACTCATGCTAAATTGAAAGGTCAAGTGGAGAATAAAGGATTGTGTTAAGTGAGCACTGGGGTAATTTGAATGCATAGAATCGTGTTAACAAAGAAGTTAGGTGTTGCCTTCTGTTGTTGCAGCATTACTTTTGTTTAAAACAATGGATAATAACGAAAACTATTGCTCAAGGTGTACAGAGTAGTAGGAATTCCGAGCCTCATAGATCATTAGTTTTATGGTTTTCCAGAGGCATATTGAGCTACAAAGAAAAAAACTTTGCTTTGATGAAGATAATTGCAGCTTCAGCTCCTTCCTTCCATTGGTCGCCAGATTAAGAAAATCGCGTCAAAAGTTTCACTCAGGATTGAGGAGTCTGATAGCCAAGCTATACTGCTTTAGTTATTTCTTAGGCTTCTTACAATAAAGTGTTCATGATGATTGATCGCACTAACTCTAGTTGTTTTTTTTCGGAACTATTTCCATCGTTCCCTATTTGTTTTTTTTTTTTTTTTGTATCGTTTACATACATGTTTTGTACTCCTGACGAAACCACACACCAAGAATTA
Organism: Stratiomys singularior; assembly: GCA_954870665.1. NCBI lineage: Eukaryota > Metazoa > Arthropoda > Insecta > Diptera > Stratiomyidae > Stratiomys > Stratiomys singularior. The sequence goes on from OX940879.1 coordinate 36,317,250, forward strand.
CACACTAAAGATATGCGTATGTGAACGATACAAGGAAACAGATATGGAGCCACGAGAATTCGTTCGAAGAACAGAAAAACGAACAGGTTCCATTGCTCTCGGGCAAAACACTGAGTGTTTCGAAACTGTCTCTAGCTCAAGGAACACTTTGTTAAGCACTTCCTTCCTGACCATACCGGAGAGATTACGAATTTTAGGGAAAATACAAAAATGTTTATCTATGATTGGAAAGCGTAAAGTGAAATTCTGACGGTAGTTGCAAATCCTTCCGGCTTTGCAGACATATAAAGCCTGTTTAAAGCCCTTCCTGCTGTTACTCGTTCTGTCAGGCAAAGTTACTGACAATATGCGAGCTTTGCGATTTACTGAACAACTGATTATTCTTATTTAGCCAGATCGGATAGCCAAACTACTATCAACGCCCTTAACCCGACTATCACCTCCTCTTAAATTGAAGGGTAGTGTCGAAGAGAAGTGTAGAAATGAAGGAGTCGGCATCTGTTTGCAGTCGATTTAAAGTTTCTCTGGCTTTCCAGGCATGGGAATATAGGAGAAATAAATGATTAGTAATTGTGGCATGATAGGGTTCAGCTTCTTTTGATACTTCGTTTCCAAAAGCGAGAATACCACCGCTAAATCACTAGCGATTCCGGCCAGATAGGATTCAGCCTTTAATACTTTCTTTACAAAAGCGAGTAGTACACTGCTAGGAATCCTGCAGGCAGAAACGTCCTCGAACCGCTTTTATAAGGTAAATCCATAAAAACTAACCTTTGCAATCACTTTACATCAAGAAAGATATGACCTCAAAACCACAAAAACATTTGACCACAAAACATTCAAAAACAACAGTCCAGAGTTTATTTTCCCTGTAACTTTCCGGTATTAGCCAGAGACAGGCAACGATTACTAAGTAGTGTCCTCTTTTCAAAGGTGCAAAGAATCATCAAAGGAAAAAAAAGTTGATTATTGCCTTTCCTGAACACATCCCAATTCTTTTTTCATATTCACACATTCAATTCACATCCCAACACCAGCGAATCTACCATTCAGGTCCATCATCAATACCGCATCGATAGCTATTTAGGACTCAGTAGCGGGACCATCCGCTACTAGGTACTAACTCTCGAATCGCCTTCATTGCAGAACTGTCAGGAAAGTTTGCCTACTTGGATATAAAAGAAGTTGTAAAATACTGGTATAAAGGTCGAATAGGAAATTCGTTTGAAAATTTGCAGGTTAAAACAAGACCCGCTACTGGTAGAACCTCGTTGATGACATAAACAAGGATTTATGCGATTGGAATTGTAAGCTGGTCATGCCGAAGCTAAGAGAAGCAACGATCCAAACTGTCTAATGCGAAATTTTTTTTAAAAATCAACCCTAAACCCTGACATACTTGCTGTTAACCTCGTAAGCTATAAAATCAATGAAATATTAGTAGTAGTAGTAGTAGTAGTAGTTGTAGTAGTAGTAGTTGTAGTAGTATTAGTAGTAGTAGTAGTAATAGTAGTAGTAGTAATTTAGAAACAGGGTAGGTGCAGCTATACCCACTGGTAATCTTGAGGCGCAATAAATAAACAAAGTTGTCAAAGCACATTTCCATATCCATCGTGTCCATTTTGGTGTTCTAGGTGAATTATGTCTGAAGAATTGGCTATATTTATCACAAAGTAGCTGAACAAAACTGCACAAGCAACGAAAGATTCGAAATACAATGGGGTGAACCGAGAATTCCATCAGAAATGCTATAATTAGTTTTTCCTATTGGCCTGAACATGTTACTTAGTACATTCAGCAACAGTCTACAGCAGGTTATATTATATATCCTGTATTCGCAGGAGGCCCTTGTGTTTGCTAATCGCAGTTTAAACAGTTGTCGACGAGCTCACCAGAGAGAGCCTTGGCGAGTCCATCTGAGCTGCAGGTGATATGTCAAAACTAGATCGTCCACCTTCCATGCAATTGCTGAAGTGGTAAATGTGAGGCAGCTGGCTTAAGGCTTACAAATACCACTCAAGACCTGACTCTTGATGTGAAGAACGACTTCAAATCCGTTAAATGGATAGAATTTAGAGTTCTAAAGAGTCTTTAAAGGCATCAAAGTATCTGATGATAAAATTTTCAATCACTGCAAATGAAATTTTCAAACACTGCAAGAACCACAGGCTGATCTACAGCACACTTGAAAGTTGGCGAGGAACGATGTGTTACATCAGTCAAGACGCAAGGTTCCATTCTTAGACCAGACCTATGGAGTACCTCCATAGTGTAGTTGATATGACAACCAATATTTCAACGCTGCAGCTACTGGATGAATCTGTAGTTGCAGTCATCAATCCTGACTGATTCATGTCTCATCACTGCAAGGTGAGTGATATATCAGGCATGAGTTTGATCATCTATAAACACAACTGAAACAGAATGCAACTGGAAGAAATCGTTGCCTCTTAGTGACATTATTTCAAGCATCTAAAATTCTGAATACGAAATTCAAATCGCACGCAGTTAACAACATTTTCAGATTGTCCAACGAAGCCACATCTAACAGAGATTGCTGCTTTTGGTAAGTTTTAATTACGAGGATAAAAAAAGGAAAAAACCTGATTCGTGAAAAACATGACACACGAAAACTTTCAAAAAAAGAACATACATAATGTTTTTTCCGGAGATGTTGATATTAAAGTGATTTTCTATTATTTTCGTACAGACATTTGGCATTCTGCGGAATACCAAAGATAAATTGACGGTGCAATGAGTCCAATAAACTGGAGCAATGACTCCGTAGAGAAGGCAACCGATATACGTAGTTTAGCAGAATAAAATGGAATAGTTTTTTTGCACATTTGGCATGTCAAACTCAAATTTAGAAGACCTGTATAAATCGTTGTGAGCAGGAAGGATAAAATAAACACAAGAATATGTTTGGCTTCGGAGTGCGGCGAATAGATATGTCAATACCAAAAATTCACAAAAGCCTATAAAAAGAATTAAATTCTACTGACTAGGAATGCGTAAGAAATTCATAAAAAATTCCGAAATAGATGTTGTAACTAAAGGATATGGAATTACATGCTGTGCATGTCACCACAATGCAAACACAAAATGAATGATATCACTTTATATCAGTGGTTAAGAATCATTCAGGGCATGCAGCTGTATTTGCATATTGGATATCTTCCAGTTTAAGCATTTTTGCTTAAGATACTAACTCTCCAGTAATCAATTGGCGACTTCCAGCTACCAGAAACTTGTATTTAGGTGGGAGCAAGATGTTCTAAGGAGCAAAATTTTAAGATGCTCATGACGAAAATAAATTCATCTGTGTAAAACACTGGCGATAAGGGTGATATTGAGGATACTTTTGCATCTATTGAGTTGTTGATACTGTTGCGTATATCGGAAATAAAAGTGCAAGGGCAACATGTACCGAAGATATCCTTTCTCCTGATCTCAAGATGAATTTATTCACGGTCAAGCAAAAAAAGCCTGAACCTCAGAATCTTTGTTGGCTTTTATTATAATAATTTGCGAAATTTAAAAGCTAATATTTAGAAGGCACAAAATCGAAGAAAGCGGCTAACAATCACAAAAAAGACGGCAACTGAAAAAAAATATTGTTCAATGGCGGCAATATTTTATTTTCTCCTAATGTAGAAGAAGAAAAATGGACCACCTTTAAAAATCCACGGAAAAACAGACCAAATTCACTCATCATGGTACTATTTATAGTAGCTTTGAAATCAAGAAATTGAATCTAACTGATTTTTCGGATTTTTGAATCATTTTTCCAATGGTAGGTTTGTCTTTGCATTTACTGCAACAAGTTTTGCCACATATTAAAACTGGTAAACGATGATTGCAGTTTCCTTTTTTCGTCGCGCCTATTCAGCATTTTCTGTTCTTTCAAAGACGACGGCAACCTTTATTTTGTGAGTTATTTAACTTTATTGTATGAATCTGTATCGAGTATGTCATTTTACCACTACTTCACGGACAAATTATAAGTTTAAGCAGTTTACGAAATTCCTAATTTTTTTCTGCTGGATTCCTATTTGATTTTAAGGTTGTTGTTGAATATGTGAATATTCATAAGAGAGATTCTATGGAGCTATTACAAGTAAATATATAGAATTACAAATGAAAACAGACGATTTAGTCCATATTTCTTCCATATTTAAAATGGAAAATGAAATATTAGCATTAATTAAATGAATTCATATCATCTCATTAAATTCACACACAAGCTTTTTCGCTAATTACCTTATTCCCGTCCGTGAAAATTTTGTTGGATAAATTAAGCGGGTACACACCCGCTTTGCTGTTGCCGAAATGAAAAATTGAATATAGATTTTATGCAACAATTTCAATTTGCCGGAAAACTTTCAAGCACTCTCAGCCGAACGATGCCAATTCGAAAGAACACCAAATTTTTTTCTCAAATCAACCCAAATCACTCGCGTAGGAATCCCAGGTGTAACAGATATGAAAACTGTTGACGGAAAAACACTTTACGCGAATTGAAACTTTAACCAAACATACAACAACGTTGCCTTGAATTTTCCACCAGCTTGATTCCTTCTTATAGGAAAAGTTCTTTGCTCTTATCTGCTTGTCTTGTGTTCTCAGAAAGTTTACGAAATTGATGTTGAGCTGCCTGTGTGTGGAACACAATGTTGCAAACAATGTATTAGGTGACTATCTTTTCACTAAAGCACATAATCATTGAAGAGAGTTCACCGTTGAGAGAATTTTGAAGAGGTTTTCCACGGACGCAATATCTTGTGTTCTAATTCATCATTGAACTTAGTCCAGAGCTTCGACTTTTTTCATAGAATTCCAGATCACAATATGATTCACTTCACACAAGAAACGCACAATTAATATCCATTAGAGTCAAATCTCATCGAAATCAGGAGAATTTGGCAAGCTTTGAATTTTCAATTTAGTGTAACTGAAAACACAAATGAAAAACTTTAATTCACCATAAGTGCCCACCAACCGCCTTGCAGACAATCGAGCATGAAGTCGTCAACGATAAAATAATTAATTCGATCACAATCCAAAAATCACACGAAAAGCGGAGCCCGAGAAAAACTCTCCTAAACGCTTTGACGTCCGCGAATCAAATCATAACGGAATCAGCTGGAGTCCAGATGAAATCTTTAGTCGGTTGCAGCATCCACATGACGCACATGATGCGAGGGATGGACCGGAACCCACATCTCATGCAAGCGCGGGCCCAAACTCCGCCCTCTCGTTCAATTTGTTTGCATGAAATTTGTTTACGAAACGAACCATGCGCGAATGTCCCGCCTGCCGATGGCCATTGTCGCGCGCGGGGACTCTAGACGGAGTCGAATTCAACTCAAGCAACGCCATTATCGACGATTTTCCACAATAGCTGCTTGCAAGGACGAAGAAAAGTGGAAAACTGAATGCACTTGAGTGTGTATGTGTGGCTCGTGCCTCCTTTAGTTTGATTGTCCTGCAATCGAATTTCAGTGGCTTTTCAGGTTGCGGGTGGGTGTTTGTGCGACGCAAGCGGGGCCGCACTCGTCGCGATGCTTGACTGTATGTAACTTACCCCATATTGCCACCCTCCGTGCCGTTTTCTTGCGTCTTTCGTATGGCAAGTAAAGTAATTGCTTACTAACACCACACCAATTTGTTTTGGGGCTTGGCATCAAATTTCTTTAGGAAAAATTGATTTCATTAAAACAATTGGAAGATGTCGTAGCTGGAATTTGTTTATGAAGCAGCAGCACAGGATCAGGACGATTGGGGGGATGGTGTACAATAGAAGCGAATTACTGTTGTTTGACTGTGATTGTTAATCCCATTTCGCTCTAGGATTTTATTCGGTTTTTTCTCTTCAATTTTCTCGAGTGTTGTGGAGAAATGAAGGACTAGCAACGAATCTGTGCATAATGAATTTTAGATAAGTTAATTTTGCAGATTTTAATACGACATAAGAATATTGGAGGGAAGTAGAGGGCGCACAACAATCACTCAACGTTCAAATTAATTTGCAGAGGATTGCGGAATGTTGATAAATCGTTATTGGAAGGAAATAGGTTCGTAATTGGGTGATGAATATGTTTGCGGTTGTCTCTTTCGATTTTAGGCCATAAAATTCCTGCAACGTTCTCATCTTTCATTATTTTTGCTTCGATCCGAATCACATGCTTAGGAGTATCTGAGTAAAATTTGACTAAAAGAGTTAATGGTAACTAAATTCAGAATTCTTTCATATGATTCTAAATTTGACATACATGCTTTGATAGTAAATCAAATACATATGATGCTAAATTACATTCTAAAAGTTCTTAAATTTGAAACAAATCATAAAATTGAAAAAAGAATTAATTTACATTATCCATCATAGATCGTACCAACGTGCTGGTACACAATTTGGATCTTAATGAAATCTGGAAATTTTTATAGAATATCGAGGATACACGAAAACACGGAGAAAATTGCATGTTTTTCAAACTCAGCATGTTTCCCCTTTGGACAGACAAAACCGATCCCCGCTTTTCAGTAACTACAAGGTCAGTGCCCGTTGACGTCGGAACAGGAAGTGTTGTCGCGCTAGTTATGTACGATGATCCAATTAGAATCACAATGCCATGACATCACAACATGAAGTCCTAGAGACGTTGCAACGAATTGTATCCTAAAAGTCATCGGTTTTGCCACTCGGAAGTTCACTTCGTTGGTGGTTACTGGCGGACTAGCTAAGTGCGGCGAGGTAGATGGATGTGGATCGGACCCTTGTTAACTTCCGCTCCGATTCCATTTGTGAACCTAACATCGTTAAACGTGGTTTTCATAACGTGACATAACGATTATATCTTTAATTTACCTTGTGCATTGACCATAAATCAAAACTGCATGATCCATCGCGCCTCGGCTCACCGGAATGCCGAAATACCGCAGTACCCGAAAATAAACTACGTTAGCCCTTAACCACTTGTCAGCGTTCATGGTGACCGCAACGACTTTTTGAATTTGAATTTCAACGAAATCCGTTATCGCATGTTAGTTTGCGTCTGTGTACCTTTTCTGTTGGTGGTTTAGTGTCGCGTGTGCGCTCGGCAAGGATAGTAGTGCGCCCGTTGGGTTTGGGTGAGTAAAAATATTATGTTAGCGGTGACCGCATGCAGGTAGTTATGTGATTATTGTGTATTACATTCATGTTTATTGTTTTAGCGTAAAAATGGATATAAACGACGAAAATATTGTGAGATGGTTAGAGGAAGAACTGTCAGATGCGGAGGATACTCTTAAGGAGAGTTGCAGTGATGTAGAACCTGAGGATTTCGAAGTTCCTGTGATTTTAGAAGACTGTGAATCTGATGACTGCCAGCAAGTGTCGTCTTCCGCCTGAGGACAGCCTGAGGGTGGTCTTTCTACGCAGCGCTTTTCTGTGAGTAGGATGTCAGTTGACGAATTTTCTTCAGAAGACGAAGTACCCTTGTCACAGCACCAGACTAGAAATCGAAACTATTTTGGAAAAAATTGTTTTCGGTAGTCTTCTGTGTCAATTGCTAGTAGTACTAGAACTCAGTGGCTAAATCGGCCTAGCATGACGTTCTCAATGATTTTAGAACACCTCTTGATCTTTGGAGCCTTTTATTTACAGATGAGATGCTCGAAAACATAGTGATACATACGAACAACAAAATAAGGCCGTTACGAACAAAATATAAAAAGCAAGGCTGTGTTCATGATGTTGATCTCATAGAGTTAAAAGCACTTATTGGTTTTTTATTCAATACAGATATTTTCAAAGAAAACTGGGAACACTCTACGTCATGGTATAGCTCTGATGGTTCAGGAAGAGAGATATATCGATGCATTCTAAGTAAAAATAGATTCGAGATTTTGATGAAAGCAATTCGTTTCGATGATGCTGATACAAGAGCGCAACGGCGGGAGACTGATATTTCTGCACCAATCGCCGAGCTATTCGGCTCTTTTATTTAAAATTGCCAAAAGGTTCACAACATTGGAACCTGTGCCTGATGAGATGCTGGTAGCTTTCCGAGGTCGTTGTCATTTTAAGATGTTCATGCCAGCTAATGGCTTAAAAATTATGTGCCTTACAGATGCCCGAAATGGTTATTTACTCAATGCTTACATATATTTAGGTAAAGACTCGGACGGGACAAATTTGACCCCAGGACAAACTCGATTTTCTAAACCTACTCAAGCAGTTTTACGACTCATATCCCCAATAGAAAAGCCGAATAGAAACATCACTGCTGATAATTGGTTTTGTTCAGTTGAACTGTTCGACGTTTTAAAAGATAAAAAGTTATTTCTTGTCGGTAATTTTTTTAAAAAAAAAAGAAGAAATTCCGCCAGAATTCAAACCAAGTCGGCGACGAGAAATTGTAACCTCGCTTTTCGGTTTCACTAAAAATATTACTTTGACATCTTATGTTCCGAGAAAAAACAGGGCTGTGGTGTTAATTTCAAGCATCACCATACAGCTAACTTAGATGATAATACAAAAAAGCCCGAAATAATATTATACTACAACGACACGAAAATGGGCGTGCGGATCAAAGGTGTTCGAACTATACCACGGCGTGGCGAACGCAGAGATGGCCTTTGTGCATTTTTTATCGGCTGTTAGATATATCAGCTTCCAATACATACATCAAGAGCTTCCAAAATCAGGCGCAGAAAACTGGAAGTAGATTTAAAAGCTAGCAGAAGAACTGACTAGGCCACACATGGAACGTCGAGAAAATAACGAGCACACTCCTCGTGACATCAAAACTTCTATTCGCCGAAGATGAATTGCCTACAGTTTCCGGAGCTGATCATCTTGAAACACGTAAAACGTGTTCAACTTGTGATCCCAAAAAGAAACGAAAAAAACATTTCATCTGTGTTTTGTATGTAAAAAACCAGTCTGTGTGGAATGCTCTAACAAATTGTGCAAAAATTGTCGCGAAAAATTGTAAGAATTTACCCCCTGCAAATTTCTCGCAGTTTTGATTTTTTTTATACTTTAACTTTTTTATGTTATTAGAATGTTATTCGATTCTTTAAAGAAAGTCATAATTTGATATAATATTTTGTTTCTATGTTAATAGATCTCATTATGTAAGCATAATTATATTTTTAGTTAAAATGTGCCAGCAATTTAATTGTTCACATTCATGAGAAGAATATGTTCTTTTATTATTTTTTTTTTTCACTTAAATAAATAATTTGATATATATTAAAGAGTTTTTTTAATTTATACTTATAATAAAACCTTAATATCTTAAGAAAACTCATGTGTATCCGATGCGGTCACTGTGACCGCGCGCAGGTGGCTAAGTAACTGATATAGGGTTCAGATATAGACAAGACGAAGAAAACCAAAAGACTACGAACCGAATTACAAACTACGGCACCATGGAACCCGAACCAACGAAACATCTGAAGCCCTACATTACCGGAAGACTCTCCTTGGCGCCATCACCTTCATCCTGAAAACATAGTACGACCGTTGGATGTTAATAATATTTGGATTCATTTTACATACATTGAATCAGCTTTTATAAGTTATGTACGACCGAACTAAAAAATAGTTTATTTTCAATCTAAGAAAAAATGTTTTCTAAAAAAATTTGCGATCGAATATTTTTTTTATTGACTTTACATTATATTTACCTTTTTTCTTAGCTTTCGTTTCTAATATTCACTTTTTCTTCTTCAGTTTTTAATTACTTTTTCTCCTTAAATTTTTTTGTCTCTTCTGAACTTTTCTTCCACTTCCATCCACTTTTACTTCTAACTTTACTTTATATAAACTTTTTCTTAACTTTAATTTTTTTTTCTTAACCTGATTTATGTAGGGGAGAAGTGGCATGAAAAAGCCAGTTTACTAAACGGAGCAAAGAAATATACTTTTAATGAAAGAAGTGATGATTTTGCTTGTCAAACAATTATTTATTTATTAAAGTAGGTAATTTCATACGAAAAAACCTTTTTTTTTTGTGGTAGGGAGGTGAAGGCTGTTTACGCCCTGAGTGTGGGACTCCCAGACGCCTAATGCATTTGGACTACCCACAAAACACCTTCCCTGTCAACCTGAGAACCTAGCCTGGAACCATTTGACACATTACTTCGGGCTAGGCCTTGTGTTCCTACGCCTACAGGCGCCTTCGCATTATGGGTATCTCTTCCCTAATGGGAAGGACGGGAGAGGAAGGAAGTGCTACAAAAGAGATCCATCCATCCCCGATGCCTCCAAGCGCTCCAATAAAGCTTTTTTTAATGCAATTCCAATTGTCAACTATTTCCAGCATTACTCCGACGATAGTTTCCGGACAGAGCTCTCCAATTTCGATGAGTAGGACCCCTCGGACCAGTAGAAGGATACGTGACAGGTGTCATCCAACTCTCCTGCACAAAACACACAGTTAGGAGACCGTACTTTGTCAATTTTGTAAAGGTAGGACCGAAAACAACCGTGCCCGCTTAAGAGCTGGGTCAAGTAGAAATCGGTCTCACCATGCACTCGACTGAACTACGGCTTCAGGTCAGGGATCAGACGTGCAGTCCACCTTCCCCTTGTTTCTTGCTCTCAGGACTCCCAGGACTGAGAGAGCGACGTCTCTCTTCCTTGGTGATCTCTTCTCTCCGATCTTCGCCTCTGCTTTTCTAGCGCTTCCAGAATATCCACCCATCTAGCGCTGTTAAATGCATTTCGGAAATCCAGAGTCACCAGCAGGACGACCCGTCGTGTGGAAATACTGTGAGACTCCATACGTTTGGCCGCGTTCACTACTTCTCCAATTGCATCGATGGTGGAGCGGCCTGCTCTGAAGCCATACTGCCGTGGAGATAGATCCCAGGCAATACGAATCACGTCAGCGAGTCTTCCCCTGATAAGTTTTTCAAAAACTTTTCCGGCCGTGTCAAGCATACACAGTGGACGATATGCAGCTGGCGACTCTGGATCCCCTTTTCCATTTGTAATGAGCACAAGTCTCGCCACCTTCCAGCACTCCGGGAACAGCCCTTCGCACAGGCATGCGTTGAACATGTGGAGGAACAGGTCAGGGGAAAAGTGGAAGACCATTTGTAGCACCTCTGCTGGAATCCCATCTGGTCCTGGAGCCTTTCTGGCCTTCATAGACTAGACTGCTTACTCCAATACCAACTTCGTGAAAAATGGAATTTCCGTTGGTGTTTCATAGTGAACGGCTTCAACGATGGCGGAATGGATGGGGAAGAGAGCCCGCACGATTTCGTTCATCTTTTCTGCCTCGTATGAGTGAGGTAACCTTTGGACACCGAGCTTCCGCATTACTATTTTGTAGCCCAGGCCTCTGTTTCTCTGGGTCTCTGTTCACGCCGTCCACCAGGTTTTGCCAGCGGTTGGCCTTGCTGCTGTTGATAAGTCTACAGAGCCATTTTCTAGATGACTTGTAAGCAGCTAATCGGATAAATGCCTTTTCCCGGGTTCGATCTCGCTGTGGCCTGCTTCATAGTTTGTGACACTCCCTTCGTTTTTCGGCAATTTCAGGTGACTACCAGTATACTGGAGGCTTGCTGTGCCGGGGTATTCGTAGGGACATTGAAGACCTGCAGGCGGATGTAATGATTCTCATAGTTAAGTTAACAACATCTCTTGCCTCGGGTTCTCCGTCCTCTAGCGTTGCTTCCGACAGCAATGATCGCGCCATAAGCACTTCAACAAACTTCTCCATATCCGCTTTCTCAGTATTCCGTCGGAGCGCAGAAGAACAAGCATGTGTTCTTCGGGAAGCATCGTGATGGATCTCCAGAGCTATGTACTGGTAATCACTGGCCGAGTGATCCTCTAGCACTCTCCAATTTTTAACTGATTGTGCTAGGCACTCCGAGGTGAATGTCACATCAGGTATGGTGCCGACGCAACCCCATCGACGGAAAGTAGGGGTTTGGCCTGTGTTAAATACGACGAGCCCAGTTCGTGCTGCCATTTCCACGATCCGTTTGCCGTTTACGAAAAAACCTTAAACACATTCCAAAAACCAGTGAAATATTCATTTCTAAAAAATGTGTCTTTTGGCTGTTTCATAACTTTTCGGTACTGAAAGAGCCACCAAAAGTTATGAATGAGCCAGTCTGTGAAAATTGTGCAAAATAATAACTATCGCCCTATAAAAAAACAAAAAGACAATTCTAACAAATCCTTTTTATAAACTAATGACTTTTTTAACAAATTTTTAATTTTACCAGTCATTTTAAGTCATTTTAACAAGCGCTTTAATCTTAACATATTATTCAGTCATACCTATTATAATATATATAATCTTAATATATTAGAGAATGATTATCTTTTATTAATAACAATCTCAAAAATTTAACAAGATAAAAAAATAATATCTTCTATCAAAAACAACATCGTTAAATCATTAAGAAATTCAAAAAAAATATTGCCCACTTTAAGCTTCAAAATCTTAACTATCAATTTGCTTAAGTTTAAGATTCAAACTTTTTAGGGACTTTAGAATATAATGTCATTTTCTTGATATTAGAAGCATGTCTTGCAAAAGAAATCAAACCCTTAATGCCACAGGATTCATGAGCCCAACCAGAACAAATTTTACACTTAAACCAATCTTGAAAACTGTTTTCATATGTTTTGTTGCAAACTACGCAATCATCACTATTTTTCTTTGTTTTGGAGTTTGTTTTTCTTCGAACAACCTTTTTTCTTACTTCAGCCAATACGATAGAGTCAGACGAATCAGAGTCACCTTGCAGTAAGGAATTTTCTTGATTTATTGTTAATTTTCTATTACGTTTGCTGTTTTGTCGTCAGTTTCTTAATAATATTTTTTGGTTTATTTGCATTACCCTCTTTCTCTTCTAATTTTTTCTTTTCGGGAGCGTCAGTTACGATGACAGAGGACATTTTTCTCTTATTGCGTGTCGTGTTTTGTCTTGGCCCCGCCTTAGAAAATGGTCTTATCGTTTGGTGGTATAACTTGTTGCCTTGAAGTACTCGGCATCGCAACTGCAGGAGTAGAGGTTAAATGGAGAGATGGTCTGATATTCTGATCTGTTACAATCTCATTTTCTTCGTGAGCTTCAGGTGGTTTTGTAGAAGGCAGAGGTTTTGATCTTAAGTTGGTTTTAATATTTTCTTTGTCCAAGTTCAACTCAGTACCATCGTTTGACTGTGATGAATCAGGTCTATCAGTCACATATGAAGATAAAAATTCTTCCTCATCAAATATATTAGAATTTAAGGGGTAAATTCCTGTTTTCAAAAATCCTTGTGTTATATTCTGAGAGCTAAAAGCTGAGAGATATGCTTCTTTTACAAATTGTCCAACTTGATAAATAGTCACCGTTTTACCAGGGTTTGACAACATCCATTCATTCATGGCAATGCGGTATTTTTTCGCAAAGACTCATAGGCGGTTTTCGATCGAGTAATTACAGAGTACAGAGACAAAACCGACTTCAATCCTTAGAACTTATGTGCTCGTTCTGGGCTTTAAACGTAAGTTTGCGGTCGGGTTTTTGACCCAAAACGTTAACTTAAGTTTCCTGCTAAAGAATACCACCGTGATTTTCTTGACATTGATTTTAATGTTCCACCTGTAGAAAATTGGCAGATATTTTCCAGCATTTCCTCTTGGTTAAAAATGATTTAGTTATAATTGTTGCCAGAGGTGTAGAGACAGTTGCCGTCTGCAAAATCATCTAATTGGCAGTTTAAGCTTGTGGGTATGTCAGACGTGTATACATTGAAAAGTGGACTAAGGCATGAACCTTGTAGAACATCCGCAGGCATGGTTTTGGTAGTGGATGTTGATCCTTGAACTTCTACCTAGTATGTTCTATCTCTATCTCAGGAAGGATGAAATTAGTTTGAGCAAGTATGGGGGAGTATTGCACTCTTTAGGCTTGTGAAGTAGGCTGTCAAGCCAGATAGTATCGAACGCTTTTTCAAAATCAATGCTTAGTAGGCCCACCGACTATTTTGTAGTTGGTGTTGCTTTTGTCTTTGGGGACACGTAGTACTTGGTACTCTGTTGAGTATCTATGTCTCAAGTCGAACTTTTCAATCAGCCTTTTTAAGATGAACTTCCCAAAAGTTTACCAAGCACCGGCAGTAAGCTTATTGGGCTGCAGTTGTTATGGTTATTATGTTATGACTGTTATTATTCCGGTGTGTTTCTGGCAGCTTTGAAAGAGTGACATTTTCAGACAGGCGTCGAAAATGAAACAGATTAGCGATAATGCTTTCTTTGAAAGGTTTTTGATCGCTTTATAAGACATTCCGTCAAATCCAGAGGCTTTAGCATTCTTTAGTTTTCTTATATGCTCAATTTTATGATCTGTTTTTATAAGAGCTCTGGGAGGTAAATTATTTACCTTACGCTCCTATTATTTTTGCCACTTTTTTGGTATTCGATGGGAGATATTGTTTCGTTGAAATTATCAGCAAGTAACTATGCTTTCCCTTCACTAGAATGGATCTGGGTACTATTGTTTTCGTTGCGGGTAGAAGATCGAAATGTTTTCCTTTCAGAATTTTGACAACTTCCAGACTTTACGTAGGTTGTAGTCGATGTTGGTGAGAAGATTGTTCCAGGTGTTGTCACCTAGGTTCGTAATTTTGACATTGATAGCTCTGGTTAGACAGTTTATGCCGATTTTCAAGGAGGAGTCACGATTTCTCTGCCACTGGCACCGTAGAGAAATACTAGCACGGACCAGCTTATATACATCTTCGTCTAGTTCCATGACGTGAAGTTTGTTGCTGTAATTTGGTGCACTATTGTCGATTGCTCTACAAATAGTATTTTTAAGTTCCTCTATTTTTTGTTCTATTTTTCCCGCTGAATCATGGGTGTGTCTTGACCTAACGAACTCCTAGAGGCATGGCAATGAACTGTGCCCAAAAAGACAACGATTCCGCCACTCGAAATTTTATAATCAATTTATAATCAATTAAAATAATAGATAAATCTTAGTTTTAATGAATTTTATTCGTATCATCACATAATTTTAATATTCTTATTTCACAATTGAACTCCATGTTATTTTGTAGGTTTCTTTTACTTAAATTTAAAAAAATAAACTATCATTCTTGATCATCAATACATTGATTAAATGATATCTCTAGGTATGCCAGCAGGCTTTTAGCCTGAGAGTGGTTTGTGATTATCATGCATATATTGGTAATAACAAAGTGTTGAAATACATAATTAAATTTCTATCCAACAAAACATTTGACATGTTCGACAAAACTTTGACATTGTAAATTCGTTAAACCACATTTAGTCTTAGAATATGCCTGACTCAGTCAGCATAAGTTACTCGTAACTGAAAATTTTATACCTCATTTTTTAAATAGTCGCACACATGTCTATCTACGAATTGTTTGGAGCCGATTAAACGCCACTTTTCCAATGGGAACGATATTATTAATGATTGTTAGAAATTAAATCCGAAAATATCCCGAGAATTTTCACATATTTTACGAATTGTTGCACTTGACTCTCTCTGTAGTCCCGTTCTTTTTTTCTCACGTCTTTCTTTCCGCCGGCCGTCCCAAAATAACCCAAAAAAGAAACTCCTCACACCGCGTGTTCAGTTCCGTCATTTCCCTCGGAAGTGTGTCACTATATCGGCACTGTGACACTTTGAGGTGAAATAAATTTAGAAATCAAGTGTATCATCCGGTCGGAATTGCTACACTTGAGAGGTGAATTACAACATGTTAGAGAGATTAATAAATCGATTAATACATTATTATTTATTGTTATCATTTATCCCCGGATTACCTGTTCTTTTTATCATCTTAAAATCTTTTATTATTTTTAGTAATTCATTTTTGTTTCCAATTTCTTCTTTAAATTGACACATAGAACTTGTATTTTTTTTTCAAATTCAAAATTGCTTGTTGGATATCATCAACATGATGTCATGTTGATGTTGATGGTCATTTGATTCACTATGTATTCCACCTTGCCCACTTTTTAATCGCCTTTTGAGGAAATTTATTGTGTTATTTTCGTTTTGCATTCTTATGGTGAAAAAAATCTCTTTGTTTTATTTGTTTTCCTGTTTATTCTAAAAGGACTTATTGTTTGTATTTATAACGGTATGGCCTTTAATTGGAATATGATAATTAAAGTTTCCGAATAGTTTACGTAATGTATTACCTCTAGTGCTTTCTTCAGATTTTCGAGAAAAAATTCTTTGTCTTTTTAGTTTTCTTGATTAATGGATAAAATTAAATTTCATGTCAGGTGAAACACCCGATGATTTTTCACCTTGTACTTTATATTTTAAAGTCTTGATGGACGTTCTTTGAATGTTACTCTTTTCGTTCTTGTGCATGTTTATATCTCCTGTTTATTGTAATCTTAATCAATAGTCTGCTGGCATATTATCTTTTCCTGTAATGTAATCCAATTTCATATGATATTCTCCTTATTTTACGATCAAGATTTTGCAATCTTGGAGTAATATGATACAGTTTCCTTCGAATTTATAAAATCATTTAAAATGCTACTATTGCTAGCTTTGTTTTCAATTACAGAGGGTCCTTTTCATGATCGTTCAATGTCCTGCTAATATAGTAAACTGGATGTCCGTTTTGACTTAAAGCCTTAAAATCGTCAAATTACTAGCATCTGTAGCAACTTTGAATCTTGGTGCATGACAAGGATGTCAATGAACAGGTGCTGGAATTAAGAAACTTTTTCCCTTTTCGAAGGCTCCGACGTATTCGCTGAAATGCAGATTCACTTATCGATCCTTCTTTAAGTATCTTATCATTGGCTGTGCTACTTTAGCATAGTCTTTTATAAACTCCCGATAGTATTCAGTTAATCCCAAGAAGGGATATATCTTTTCATCAAGGAGGAATATCTTTTTGATTTTATCAGTGTTCGGTTTTATACCTTCTGCTGCAAAAGTACGTCCCGAAAATTGTGTTTCTTTCTTGTGTTACTAGCGATGTACCGAAGATTAAAATGTCATCTTAGTATACCAAATATAATTAACTTATGTAACCTTTTAAGGGGACATTCGCCTTTGAAATTGAAAAATAAAACACAGTTTTTAAAAATTTTATTACGTAAAAACTATTATATTTATTGACAAAATGTGTTTTGGAAATTTTAAAACAGTCTCTAAAAATTTTAAAATTATTTTTTTCATTTTTAGTTTCCCTTGGTTGCTGTAGAGGGCGTCATCTAAAAGTTACTTTTCAAACGGTAGGACTAATTGTGGACCTCCTGTAACAGATTTTTGAAAAATTCAAAACGCCTTCTATTCTTGAGACGCAAAACTATACAATAAGCCTCTATAACGCATTTCTTCATATTTTGAAGTTTTTGTATGTATATTTCTGAAAAATGCGAAAAACATCATTTTTTGGGGGTAAGCCACTCCCGTAAAAACAGGGTGGGGGTACCTTTTTAAATTTTTAGAGGCTTACTGTTTACTATTTTTAATAAGTAATCGAATTCTCATGGTTTTTTATAAAATTGGTCGAGTAGGTTCGGAGAAAAATGTTCTACCAGTTTGATAAAGGTAGTTTCGAGAAAAACGCGTTTAAAGTTTGTTTACCATAATTTTATTGAACAAAAGATCAACAACTTTTTTTAATTTGAATCGGCCATTCCTTGTGAGTACTAACGACCCTTGTTATCTAGTAATTGCTGTAAGTGGCTGGCCAAAACTATTTTTCTTAATTCGACCATCTTTTGATTGCTCACTGCTCCTCCTATTTGCTTGAGAGATACGGTCCTCGTCATCTTTTTGCGCAAAAGCCGTTGTAGTTTCACTAATTTTGATGCCAATGAGATCCATAATAGCAACATAAGTTCTCGAGCCTTCGTTGAAAATGAATGCTGCTATCCACGCTGCAATTTCAGTCATATCTTTGCCAGAAAACTTGCTTTTTGGAGAAATGTTCGAATTCAAATTTTGTAACTTTTGTTACTATTTTGAGTATCTTTACTAAAACATCTTTGCAGCAACTCATCAATACTAAGTGACTCGTAAACTGGTAAAATGTAGCCACAAATGCTTGGATCTAGTGGTAGCTTATGAGTAAAAGGCTCAGTTTTTCCTCTCTTTGCAAAAATTTACACTAATTCTTATTGCAATACTCGCGGCGAGGTTCTGCATCTGTTGAAATTGTTTACAAGCTTTATGTATTCTTGAAATTACAGTATAATAAAACGAGTACGAACATTTTGCAGGAATACCCATCAAACTCAAAAACATATTCACGCCATTACGGCCTACGCCGAGAACTCTCAGGACAAATATGAGTCTCTGATTTATTTCGTCTAAATTTCGAGATTCAGATGGGGAAGATTCAATAAATTTTCTACCACACGAACATTCCACATAGATTTTAAATCCATTTCAGATTTTAAATCAAATTTCACCATTACATTCTTTGCACTTTATATATTGAGAAAGAGCCGAAAAGACTAGCACAGAATCGCATACTGGATAGAACTGTCCGTAGGAGGTCGCAATTCACTACTTGTTTATTTTTTAGAAGAGGAACTTGGTAAATCAGGATTTTTTTCGGCAGTAATCTGATTCACAGTAAATGTTCTTTCTTTGTTTTTACGTCTTAAACGAAGAATACTGTGATTACCTTTGAAATGACCACCAGGTTTATACATTTTTTTTTCAACTTTTTAGCAAATTTTTAACGAATTTCAAAAAAATAAAAAATGGGCTTACTTAAAGAATACCAAAGAGCAACTGCCGAGCAGTATAATATCACATTTATGTATACCAAAGATGTTTACACCAGGAGAAGAAGCAACTGGCGCGCCGCTCTACACGCGTGAATAGAAACCGGTTTTTACTCATGGGCATACGCTGTTACAAATAAGGTACTCGCGGGTATTAAGGCCTGTCGGGCAATAAGGCCTAAGTAACAAAAAACGTACGAAATACAGTAATTGACGATCAAGGTTACACTCACACAAGCTCAGAGCGTTTACAAGTTACTGCGAAGTGGCGGACGAACGCTTGCACTTCTCCCCCCGCCCCAGTGTCGTCGAAATCATTCAGTGGTGTGGTCACGCGGCACGAATTATAAAAATTGGCTCCAGTAAAACGTAAATTATTTTGAAAATATCATATTTACAAACCTGTATTGACTGTCCGTTTATTAATTAATGTATGCTTGTCCCTAGGTTACCGTATTAAACTACTTGTAGTTGTAAAATTTTTATTATTTTTTTCTGTAACCACGTGGTTGGCGGATATTAAAGCCTATAAAATTTTACTATAGGCCTTATTATACTCCTATTTTTTTTAAACTGCTATATAAGTAGGAGCGTGTTTTTAAAATGTTTGTTGGTGGGTAGTATGTACATAATTATACATTTTCAATTTATTTATCATTGTTTTCAGTGTTTACGGTCACGATGCCTCCCAAACGGGCATTGTGGTCAGAAGACGATCTGATCGCAGCAGTTAGAGCAGTACAAAGAGGAACTTTGACTACGTATAAGGCTGCAGAGAGATATAAGGTTCCTAGAAGAACAATCAGAAATCATCTGCAGTCTGGCAGTTTAAAGAAAAGTTTGGGACGTAAACCTATATTAAATGATGAAGAGGAAGCTCAACTTGTGCAAAGGATAATCCGGTATTCTGAAATGGGCTTTCCTGTGACACCAAGAATATTGCGTCGATTGGTGTATAAATATTGCGAGCAATAATATAAAACACAATTTTAATGATGAGGGCAAACGCGCAGGCAAAGACTGGTTCAAAGCGTTCATGAAAATACACCATGAAATATCCGTAAGAAAAGCGCAATTCATGAACCCAGCTAGAGCCCAAAAGCTAAATAAATTTATTGTTGATGACCATTTTAAAAAACTGAGAGATATCTACGATAAATTTAACTTATATGATTATCCCGAGAAAATTTATAATATGGATGAGAAAGGATGCCGTCTCACTATCCAACACCAGCAAAGTGTTTTGGCCAAAAAAGGGACTAAAAGGGTTCATTTACAGTTTTCTGAACATGCTGAAAGCATTACCATCGCAGGATGTGTTAATGCTATTGGCACAGCTATACCACCTATGGTCATATTTAAGGGAAAACGTTTGAAACCAGAATTGTACGATAATTTGCCTCAAGGATCTTTAGTAGAGAAATCAGCAAAAGGGTATATGACCAATCAACTTTTCAAAATATTTTTAAAACACTTGTCTAGATACAAGAGCCAGGGACCATGCCTTTTGATACTTGACGGAGCAGCATGTCATTTAGATCTTTCCATAGTCGATATATCCGATTCACTTGGCATTAATTTGTACTGCCTACCTTCAAACACAACCCATGAATTACAGCCCCTCGACAAAGCCGTATATCGATCATTCGAGCACCATTGGGATGCTGAATTGTTATCGTTTTTGGACCAAAACAGAGACAAAAAACTCACTAAAGCACGCTTTAATATCATTCTTTCAAGAGTTTGGTCTAAATGTATGACACACAGCAATATCACGAGTGGCTTTAAAGCGACTGGCTTGTATCCCTTCAACCCACAGGCCATACCGGAAACAGCTTTTGCCCCTTCTACTACTTCACTATCAATTTTGACACCGATTCCAATACCCGATGTCTCGCTTGGAAATATTTCACCTGTTGATTGTCTTCGACCAGCGACTCCAGAACAAACTAAGCAATCACCAGCTATAGCATCAACATCCACAGGTCAGGTCTCAAGAGAATCAACCGTGCAACGTAGCTATTATCGCACAGTTTATGGAACAAGCTCTAGTTTAGATGAATCTGATGATTTACCACTCATTCGGTTGAAAAGAAATGATTTTTATGATCTTCTGCCTACGCCTGTTAAAGTTCAAACATGCACACCGACTGTTAGACGAAAAGCCATTAATTATCGAGGTACTCCAGTCACAAAAGATCTATTTGATAAATATAATGAAGAGAAAATAAATAGTAAAGAAGTGAAAGGTAACAAAAGAAAGAAAAATAAACAAGACAAAAACTGTACAAAAGAAAAAACAAAGTTTAAAAAGACTTTAAATCCTAAGAAAGCTAAAATCGTATCTGCAAAAAAGTCTACTACCGTCAAAGGTAAATCACAAAAACAAGTGAGTAGGTACTGTCATGCCTGCAAAGAAGATAGAATGGACGATGTAATGAAGCAATGCTCGCGATGCTCCAAGTGGTACCACGAAGAGTGTGTCGGTTTGACTGCAGAAGATACTGATGACTTTCAATGTCCTGATGGATGCGAATAAAGGCAATTTATTTAATTTTCTAAGACCACTATGCTTCCTATTGCTTTATGTTAATGATTATTAATCTCAAGAATACCAATTTACGTAGTATAAGTTGATTTTTGGATAGTTTAAAGTATAGGCCTTTTTAACCTACCCTAGTATAATAACGCCTACACACTGCGTTTTTAAAAAAGCTATATATTGTTTTGGTTTTAAGCTAGAGAAGCTATTTTTTGTTTAAACTCTGCAGTAATTTAAGTACATGACTGATAAATAATAAAACTTGTTGATTATGTTGGATATTTTTCATTTTATTACAAATTTCCCTTAGCTAGGCCTTAATACCCTCAGGTACCTTATAGCTGTAACTTTTTTATATTACAAATTTCTTGATGAAATTTTAGGAGGCAACTTGTGAACGTATAAAAAAACGAAATATGTAAACCTCAAGATCGATTTTTTGAAAATTTCAAAGCCAGATGTCCCCTTAATACATGCTTAATTATTCTCTGAAATGTAACTGGTGCGTTTTTTATGCAAAAGGCATTCTGGTCTACTCGTAATGTCCTCTTGCAGTAGATAATGCCGTTTTCTTAATATTTGACTCCTTCGTTTGGACTTGATGAAATCTTTTATCTAATTCCAAAGTTTTAAAATCTTCCTAATTTTTCTAGGATACCATCAATGTTTAGAATCGGGAATCTGTCATCTGTTGTTACAGTACTCGGTTTTCTTTAAAACTGAGTACTTTAACAACCGATGACAGATGACGTTAGCTTTTCACCATTTTTTTTGCCCAGATTTATCTATCTTTTCCGCAACGACAACTTCTGATGAATTATAGGGTGAGTTGCTTTTTCTTGTAATTCTTTGCTGTAGCATTTTATTCATTGGTCTTTCTATTCCCTTATCATCTATTGAGCATATTAAATTTGAGTATAAGGGTAGTTCAAAAACCAGTCATTTGCAGATCTTTTTTTTTGAAATTGGTACCAAGGCGTCACAACTTATGGCCGATCTTGTTCCTTGTACATAGTCTCCTAACACGCGGAACCCCGTTACCGGCAACGTTGATTGGTCGCAAGGAAAACACCACATCTTCATCTCGTTCTGTGTAAGTTGACGTTGTAGAGCTACCTGTGCTCTATTGCGTTTAACATATAAGATTCATTGCCTTTCGACATAGAGTACTAGAAAAGACTTTACGTTTGAATCGGTCATCTCAAAAACCTATTAAGTCACATTTTTTTCCAACATGCTTTTTTTGCTGAAAATGGTTTCTTAAATGGTGATGCGTATTCTGGGTAAAAACCACGTTAGGTCATACATTCCTTTCTCTTTCAATAATACCGCGTGAAAGACGTTCATTGCGTAAACAACATTAGTCAGTGACTTATGAGGTTTTTGCATGCATGCAACACTAATTGGCAGAAGAAGTTTATGACTGAGTTGGACGTTTTTAAATTTGCTTTTTGATTGGTTTAACAATTTTTCGTAAACCATCGCCATTAATGTCATATTTGAAGTTCACTTGATTTTTACTAAATTATGTAAATGGTATAAGTGGTGGCGAGGCGAAAAGAAGAGAACGTGTAATCCTGCAAAGTAAAAAAGGAATGTTATAAAAAATTCTAAAGTTAAAGGACAGACATATACTAATTATAGAGGAAAAAAAATAGCTCCGAGATCTACCGGTGAAAATTGCAGGCAAGTTTACCATAAGCCTTTATTCAGTTTAAGTTTTTTTTTTATCGAGGCCTATATAAACATAATATATCGCTTATTTATTGCAGATGTAAGAAGGAATGTTTTGCGAATTACAACCAAGATGATATGGACTTTTACATTCCAAAAATTAACTTTTTTTCAACAAAGAATCAGCAGGATACATTTCTTCAAACACTCAGAGGCGTCCTCAAAAAGAAAATGCTACGCAGAGGCAAAATGCTTTTCAATTCTATGTTTTAAAATAAACTGATAAAGTTAAAGTCTGCAAGAGAGCATTTATCAGCCTATATGGAGTTACTGAAGCCAGAGTTCGGAAACTTTATGATTTGCTTAATGAAGGGAAGAGTACTACAGATAACAGTGGTTGTCACCCGAAGCAAATACAGTGCCTCCTGAAATATGCCAAAAAATACACGAACACATCCGCTGCTAGAGAAAAAGGCACATTATGCAGCAAAAGACATTGAATATCTTGATACACGATTTGATACACGAAAAATGCATTTAATGTTTAACGAAAAATATCCAGATCTCGGTGTAAAGTACAAATTTTACTGACAAAACTTCAATGAAAACTTTTCCCTCAGATTTGGTCGAGCACAAGTCGACACATGTATAACTCGCGAAGAACTATGAACAAAAATAAAACAATCAAACTTATCAGAAAATGCGAAACGTTCGGTAGAAGCTCAGTTAATGAGCCATAAAAGACGTGGCAAGAAGTCTTACAACAAAATTTCATCAGTTCAAGATCTTTGTAAGGAACAAGATGATGTTGCAGCTATAACATTTGATTTTATGCAAAATCTACCATTGCCTCACATACCTATACAAAACATTTTTTATTTACTGCAATTATAGTTTCACTGTTTTGGTATTAAGGATTTAAAAACAGGCAAATCGACATTTTACATGTATCACGAAGGCATTGCTAACAAAGCAGCCGATGAGGTATGTTCAATGTTGATGCATTATATAAAAAATAATATTGGGCCACATATTAAGTATTTATATCTTTTTTCTGACGGCTGCCATGGTCAAAATAAAAATAATAAATTGCTGAGATTTTTGTTGGCTTTGACTGACTCTAAAAGATTTGAAAGAGTTTACTAGTATTTTCCCATATGTAGTCATTCGTTTTTACCAAATGACCGTGATAAAAAAATAAAAAAATGTTCGAAAGAATGATCGTATCTACGTCCCAGGAGAATACATTGATTTGGTTTCGAACTCCAGCTCAATATTTGCAGTCATAGAGCTAAAAACTGAAGATGTTTTAGAATTTAAGAAATGGTGGCCAAATTTGTACAAAAAAAAACAAGTTTGTCAACTGAATCTTATGGAAAAAAGTCCCAAAGGACTAGAAAAAGTCATTCGCACCTTCGACATACACGAGTTTTCAGTATGATTCAGATTGAAAAGGAACTATCATAGCCGAGGAATACATTGATGGATTGATTAAACATTCATTCTCATTAATAAAAAAAATAACAGCTTCTGTTTCACTTCCATCATCCAAAGCCTATGATTTGAAAGTGCAAATCAATAAAATGAAAATAGACGATTTAAAACAAGTTCAACATAGCACTCTGGAAGAGCATATGCCATTTTATAACAACATTTTTAGCTGGCCAACTGCAAATGTTGAAGATAATCCAGAAGAGAATGATGGAGAATATGACTATGTACCATAAATACATTAAAACATGACAAATTAATGCATGTAAAATGTTAATAAGATTATTTTCAAGTGTAATTCTCTATTATAAGCATTAAAAAATATGATTACTACGATTGCTTTGGTTAAATTATATACCACTAACCCTATTTCTCACTAAAGAACTGTTTTTCAGATTTTTTCCATTATTTCTATCAATAAACTTTAAAGGTTATTCGCTATTTTAATTTTTTACTACTCAAATATTAAATTAAACATAAAAAAGTCCTTGAAAACTCATTTATTTGTATTTGAAACAGTTTTTATTGATTTCTGAAAAATTCTAATTGAGTGACATATGAGGTTTTTGAAATGACCGATTCATTTAAAAGGATGTTTTTTCAATTACTTGGCACTGAAGCCTATCACGCTGCCATCACCTTACCACCCCTCATTGGTAAAGCTCCTAGATTGATCCTACATTGATGCTCCCAACCGGCAGATGTTTAAGCAGATCGGTTGTAGCCTCCCTGCTGTAGGTTTTGGTCAATTTCATTCATTTAATTCGTTTGATCTCATTGTTAGTAAGTTTTTCATAATCCTGGCAATCGCCTGCTTGAAACCATATCTGAAATGCTGGTCCTATCCATGTTTTTAATCTTTACCTTTCGCAACCCATAAGACGAATACCGCCTACTTAAAAGTGACCTACTTCTGTGTGGGTTTTGGATCTTCAATAGCTAAAAGGCTTCCTACGACATAATTTCAATTCTTGGGGCAGATACCTCAACAGTACAAAGCAGCGATTCCTCCCTTGTTGAGATAATTTGTACTTTCTTTTGCTTACTTTTGTAAAAGCCGTCTTAAGATTTGCCAAATATTGCTCTTCGTTGCTTCGGCTTGATGTCGAATGGTAAATTGTATGCATGGTAATTTTATAGAAGAATATTTGCTGGCCAAAAAAAAAGGATGTGGAAACTGTATGTGATTTTGTGCACCGAATTTCATGATTTATTTTATGTTAACGATTTATTTTGTTTTATATTATGTTATTAAGCATCTCCTGCATACAAAGTCGTAATGCATAGATGATTTTACTCAGAAAAGATGTGAGTTGATTGCTCCAGCTCACATAAGAGATAGATAGTTTGGTTCTGTCCTCTCTCTTGAAACACGAGCTCGAGAACAGCATTTCAAATTAATCCAGTAATGCATACTTGAAGCAATAAATTTTCAAACACTAATAATCCTCTAGGAAAATTCCCGAACCATATACAACCAACTCAATTCCCTGAAAACGATTACCATCCAAAATTTCCAATTTATGTAGTATCGGAATTAATCTTACTAATATACTGCAATCTACCCAGTAAATTGCCGTATAAATGAGCAACATTTTCCACTAACTGAGAAAAACCACCATAACCATATCACAAGCCAACAACAACAGACAACAGGAAGTAGCAACATCAACAACTACAAAATGGAGAAGAAGAACATACTAATACCGTCAATATATTTCATCCGGAAGATTCCTGACAGCGGTGAAAACGGATAGGAAACGACATCGTGCACAGCATCCAAAGTACTAAATATACAAAATAGAAAGCATTCATTCCAAGAAAGTGGCCCCAAGCCATAAAAACATTTTTTGTTTTTTTTTTTTGCTTTTCGTCCTGTTTGCCTTAGCCTGGAAAAACTCTCGAATTGGGCCGAAATTTACGCATAAGACATAAACAACCAAATAAAATTAATTATTGTCCATTACGCTTAAGTGTATATAAAATTTCCTCGGAAAGCAATTTGAGCAGTAAAGTATCCATATAAATTACATATAAGGCGCGGTAACACCCAGAATCAGCCCCTCGTTTCTGCTGTGCCTGGAGTTCGAGTTTTGTTCGGTAGCAGGACGAGATGTGGAAAAACGGTGGCTATGGCAATAAACGATTGCTCTATGTTCCTGATAAAACGAGGGGAGATCGAGTCTAAATAAAATTGCTCCATCGTGGGCACTTGAGTTGAGGTGTGGAGCTGGAGAAAACGGGGGAAACGCGTTTCAAAAATACGATGCCAATAAAAAAACCAAATAAAGCACTTAAATCAACCGAACTGTGAGCCAAGCAGAACTGCAAAAAAATTCAAACGTCCTGTAATGACAACGCGAACAGGAGTAGCAACAAGCCACACTTGTGCTGATAAACGCCTTCAGACTGACAGGTGGATATTTTAGCAAGAAGTTTATTTGATAGCAGATGAAAAAATTTGTTCATTTTGTAAAACAGATAAATCAAAACGATCAACTACGATGAAATTACAGAAATTTTTTTAAAAATTGGCAAAAAATTTGACTTTTGTCAATATAATAATATCTACCAGAGGTTTTTGTAGACTTAAAGATATACCACATATCATAGGACAACATCGAGTTGTCTTGTAGTTTCCACCTCGACTCTACTCCCGCCGTTTTACCAGAAACGAAAACCTCAATTCTACTACGGAAATTTAAACTAATTTTGAATGTTTCAGACTTGACAACCACGAAAGATATGAAACTACAGCCCAATGGAGGTAAAGATATTTCTTCCGTAGCACATGAGATATTACTTCGAGAAAGCTAAAAAGGACCACCGAAACAATTAGTTTTGGTTAGTGACAGTTCAATTTCTTTCAACAAGACCGCGACTTCATCATAATCGAAAAAGGTTTAATCGAATCTCTGTAGCCTAGTGACTTAAAAGTAAATGAAGCCTTCTGTTTTCTAGACTCTACCACACCTAGGAAAATAATCCGCAATAATCTTTATGGAATGCATGAAAGGAAAAATATAACAATTATTGAGCTGCGGCTAGGTACTTTTCCAGACCCACAGGGAAGTCATTTGGATAAATGGCTTCTAGTTGTGTATTCAATCTTCGTACCTGTGTAATACTCGGGTCATTTTTCTCAACTCATGCCAACCAACGATGGAAAATCTCGCTAATTTGCAGTTCAATGATACCTATATTCAACAATAAAATTATCTTCAAGACTAGTTAATATATATATAAACTTAAAAATGAACTAAGAAAATAAGTTACATTGTAAGGTCACCTGACAAGGTCTCTAATATTTTTAATTTCTATATAATTAAATTATATAATTTTATATAATTTCTAATTTACAGTAAAGACTGAACTGGAAAAATTCCAGGAAAAAAACTGGAAAATGGTTAAAATATTTTCAAATCCCTTCATTTGAGTCATCATCAAGTTTTATAATTGAAGGTTTCAATATTAAAATTTATCATGTTTACTTTCCAGGAACTAAAACTAATCCCGAAATGTTGAGAAGCTGTGAAAGAGATTGCAAAGGTTTATTCATTAAAGCCAAGGATAGTTATGTTAATGATAGGCAAGAAAATTGTAAAGGAGTTCAGGTCTCAAAGCCCTTTTTTCACCTCATCGACCGGTCACTTTCCTAATTGAAATAGATGGAAGACCTTCAATAAAGCATTTTCTTACGTAAAGAGACAAATTGGTCAATGTCAATTTGGATTGGGCAAAATCCCGTCAAAAACTACCTTACCGGAAGCCTCTAGTCACTGGTGGTAGACTGAAACCGCTGAAGAGCTAAGGAATTGTCACAAGCTTCAGCGTGAAGCTCAACGGGCACAAATGACGATGATCCTGACGTCGGCTAGGAAATGCCTTCGTAAACTGTTCAACAACACCAAGGCTCACTGCTAGGAGACGCTTGTAGCCGAGGAACCTTGGCTACAAGCTAGTCAAGCTGAAGCTTGACGTCCTACGGACGCCTTAAATAGGCAGGGTTATTTAAAAATACAAAGGCCGCATAATGGCGACCGAAGGAAGTTACTTTTAACCGACTAGCTTATCGCGCGGGCGTGGGGGCTTGAGGACATTATTTTAGCCCTGATCCTTCCATGTCACATACACACACATACACAGAAAGAGCTTACTCTTTCATGTTAGAATAATAAATAAATAAAAAGAAAGATACTCAAATGAAAGTAAATAAATATAAAATATTCTATTTACAATTGTGCTGTACTAATTCTGATCACCTCTGCTTCCTCCAACACGAATCTCCACCTCAGCTTGTTTTCGCGATTTCAGTGAATTCCGTTGTGCTACTTCTGACCAGCTCTGCTGCCCGTTCACTATTTTCTTGGCATCGATGTTAGTAAAAATGTTCTCCTGAGCTTTGTAATGCAAAGATTTTGCGACTCGAGGACTTCTGGGGCTAAACACTTCACACAGCTGCTAATACTTCTTGATTCTCTTTATTCTCCTCAATACTTTCATCACAATTTCTATCCTTTATTTTCCATTCTCAATACTTAAGTTACAATTTATATCCTTTGTTTTCCATCCTCAATACTTAAATCACAATTTATATCCTTTATTTTCCATCCTTAAGTCACAATTTCTATCCTTCTTATAGCGATATGTTCACAACAAACAAGTGAATCGTATCAATGGAAAATTTCTTCACAAAAGCGTCCCAAGAAATTTTTTTTCTACAGTGAATTTTTTTTTCTGAGACTTTGTTTTTTCTGACGTTTTTGTTTACTGAGCCTTTTTTTTGTTTGCTTGTTTTTATGTCGCCTACAACGTCGGAATACGTAAAAATAGTCCGGAATTATCTAAAGGATCGTAACTTGATCAGTGATACGTCACAAGATCAGCGGAGGATATTAAGCAAATTAGGTGTGCACAAACGCTCTATACTTGGACAAAACTTGTGGAATATCTTCTACGATGGACGGCTCTGACTCAATCTACCGGAGGAGTTGCAACAGATCGTCTATGCGAAGGATCTTCCACGACTATCTTCAATACTTTATAATTCAGGGTCATTATTCTCAAAACATGATACTGGATTATTATCCTCAAAATTTGATACACGATTATTATCCTCAATACTTAATTCACAATTTCTATCCTCAAAACTTGACGCAAATATATTATCCTCAATACTTATACCTATATGTTCACAACAAACAAGTGAATCATTTTGAATGAAATTTTTCTCAAAAGCGTTCCAAGAATTTTTTTGTTTTTTTCTTCTGAGATTTTTCAATTTTTTTTTGTTTGCTTTTATGTCGCCTACACAACGGAATAGGCAACAGAAGGGAAATCCTAAATCACCGTCCTGCATTCCAGACACCACTACAGACGCGATTCGTCCTGTTGGGGCCCCGTTTAATTGACTGTAAGGTTATACAGCTGGTCGCTCCAGCAAAGATGAGATTGCAGAGGTGGTGAGCGCGGTTCCAAAGGCAGAGGCATAGCATAAATGACTGCCTAAATGACGGATCATTCCATTGTTATGTTAGACGTTCGGAACGCCTTCAATGATGGGGGATATTCTGGATACGTTGAAAACGCCTTTTCTAGTTCTCACATGCGACTTTTGAGGGATTAAGTTAAAGCTCAACGCCTGTTTCATGGCACGACACAGGCCCAGCAAAGGACAGAGGTCACATCGGGGGTTACCTAGGGATCCATACTGCGTCCACGCTTATGGAACGTTACGACAGTTTACTGAGATTGGGTTGAATTCTAGATGAGTCGTGCTGGATCGGTTTGCAAATGATGTTGCCGCTCTAGTTGCTGGACGCACCGTCGACAGGCGCAACTAAGGCTAGGTATGGTAACGCATCGAGTTAAGAACTGGATGACCACTCGCGAATAAAATTTAGGGCTGGAGAAAACTGAAGTGATTATTTTGACAAAAAAAAAAGAATCTGTAGAAGAAGGATGATCAGTATTGGCGGATGATCAGTCGAATCGCAGCCAGCGGTTAAATGCCTCGAGCTACTGATCGATTCGAAAATGAGTTTCTCTGAGCAAATCAGGGTAACGACTGAGAAGGCTGCTTGAGACGTATCAGCTCTGAATTGACTTATGACCAAAGTTGGGGGCCCACCTAGAGTAGACTGCGGTCCCTCAAGCGGTTTTCAACCGCTGCCAGAATATCCATCCATCCAGCGCAGTTAAATGCATTTCAGACATCCAAAGTAACCAACAGAACGACCCGTTGTGTGGAAAACGGTGTGCCTCCGCACGTTGGACCATGTAACTGTGGACTATGTGTGTGTGGACTATGTAACAGAAAAACAAACAAGAAAACTGAAGTAAACTAAATATAGAGAAAAGAAAACGTCTGTCTGTCTGTCTAAAAAAACCCCCACATCCGCGTGGTAAGCTGGTGGGTTAAAAAAACTTCCTTCAGCTGCCATTATGTGGCCTTTCTATTTTCAAAAAACCTGTCTAACCTTGTTCCTTCGTCGCTGTAGTTGCGACCTAGCGGTTGAACCCAAGTATTAATATTTATCAGTTTTTTAACTACATTTTTGTTTTTGTTATTTTAAAACATTCTTCTGTCCACTCCTTCTTTTGTGCCCTGTCTGGCCACAATTATAGCACAAGGAGTTTCTATCTTTTTCATTACGTGCCTGTGCGGTAGGCCTATATCAAAGGCACTTGAAACATTGGAGAGGAATCGCTCTTGACTCTTTTCGACATATAACCCGCCCTATTGTAATGTTGCCCTTCTGTTCTGTTCTGCTTCGGCTAGTACAGAGAAACCGCGTTTTAAGGCGTCTTCTATTTCCGGCAGATCCGTAACGTCGTCAATGTCTGCAATTACGAGTGTGGCCATAGTCTCGAGTGAAGCTATAATTTCTTTTTCTCCCAGAGCTTTTTTGACTGCGTCAAGGAACGCGTCTTTATTAGTTCGAGGATTTAAGCAGCAGTGCCTATACTATATGTTTTCGGCGCTTCTTAATCTTCGTTTCTGGGGTTACGAGTGATGATTCATTACATTCCGGTTCCAGTGAAGGATAATCGCTTTTCAACTTTAGGGCCGCTTCTTTACTTGCTTTCTCGGCAACTTTGGACAGTACTGTCTGAAACTGTACTACTCCTCCATCGCGATTTGATCGTTCGACGTCCTTTCCTCGTCCTTCCTCCGTTTATCCTCATCCTCTTTCGTTGGGTTGCAGGGTAACCTTTTGTTGTCAGTAGAAATTGGGACAACTACTGCGCTCTCGAAGGAATTAGCCTGTTCTTATTCCTCTGCCTTCAGTCACCTGCATCTATAGCAACCTATTCGGATAAACACGTCCTCAACTCCAGGACTTTTTGACCTTCTCGCATGGTTCTTTTGTGCATCGCATGTTGCAATAATGCGTTTCATGACCCTTTCCTGGATTACTTTAGAGTCGTTCTTCCTCCGCACGATCCAGAATAATCGAAAAGCACGGAGTCTGCCGTGCAAGGATTTCTTCATTTGTGTTCCATGCTTCAGTGACTTCGGTGTAGGCGGCAACAATCATAGGTTTCTCAACCATTACATCATTGCTTATGGGTCTCCCTCGAAGCCGCTATCTCCACTCGTTCTTGTAGTCACTTTAATGGTCCTGTGGTTATCTTCGCCAATCAGAGGCTATGCGAGGGTTGAACTCAGCCCTCATGGGGACAGGTGTTCAGGGCCAGACCGACGCTTATCGGGAGTTCGTCTCAACCGAACCTACACCACCAACACAATGGTGTGAACTTCGAACGTACTTCAAGGCCTGCCAAGGTTTTACCAGGACGGAGACGGTATTATCGTTAGATTGGAGCCATACACTAACGAGTGGCACCCCGGCGCTAGCGTGGTCCAAAACATCATATCCGCCAACCAAAAACGTCAACTTCGGGTTATCGTTAGAATCGTCGTCCCTGTTTGATTCAGGATTATATTCCGTGAAGTCTTCCGTTTCATCGGGTACGTGGGAGCAACACTGCCCAAAGAATACTAGCTTTCCGGAACACTCCTGTCGACTAGCATTCCCGCTGCAGGATTTTTATAGTGAGAAGTGCAATAGTTTAAAAGAATTGGACCTTCCGCAATTCTGGCTTTTCCTCTATTATGAATGTTAGGAGATGTTGAGGCCTAGACACAATCTACTGAAGACTAGATAAAGTGTCCATCTTCTTCGTGGTGGCTGCATGAGTTTTGCACAATGTATAAGCCACTGCCCAACCGCTGCGAGAGAGAGGCAAGATCAATTGTCATAAAGAATTAAGAAGTTTTTTTTTCATTTTTCGTCATGTTTTCACTTTATTTTATAACCTCAACTTCTTTCAATTGATTGAACTTTGATAATGTTATTTTGAATTCACTTTTAACTTTGTCAATAAAAATTGAATGTTAATAAGTACACTACCTGTCATCACAAGGATTTGAAAAAGGAAGAACAACTGGTTTAACGGGATTTAGATGTGTAAGTAAATTTAAGAGTTTTCACAATTTTAAGTTGTTAAATGTTTAATAGTTGTCTCTGGGTAGCTTGGGTCCGCCGGGCCTTGCTTCGTGGGTCTCGAGTTTGATTCAGGCCCCGGACCCAAGCAAGGAAGCAAGTTCCGGCGGACCCAAGCTACCCAGAGTTAATTTTGGCCCGCGGCAACATCAAAACAAACTACAATAGTTGTCACCCATTTTTTGATAAATAAGTTCTTTTGCATGCTGGGGCGTTTTGTAAACTGCCTGAACCATATTATCCAACAGGGTCGTAGGGTAAAAAGTCCTAATATAAATTTAAAAAAAAATAATTTTTAAGCATATTCTTCTACTCTTATTAAAACTTTGTTTTTGCCAGTTTTGTGCCTGAAATATTATAAAATGATATGAAAAAGGTTTTTTGAAAAACTTCACTAGAATTAATTTTCAACATCAATATTTTGTAGGGCATATTACCCGGTTTTACCCCATAAAAGAGTTCGCGATCAACACAATTTTTATCTTTTTACCACTTATCATAGTGCACAATTTTACAAAACTCATGACACATATCAAATAACGACCAAACAATTTGCCGAATCCTCATGTTTCGCAGTTTTTCATCTACTTGAACTTTAACCTTACTTTTTTATTTTATCTTTAACTTCACTTTTCGTTTTACTCTGTTTTACCTTTAACCTTTCTTTTCTTTTTTCTTTGCTTTACCTTCAACCTTTCCTTTATCTCGTTTTCTAAGCGGTCAAGTTTCAAGTTTCAAATAATTTATTGGGTGAATTTTTATTTGTTTGTGTACAATTATTTACAATTATTCTTAACCTATGGGCTTAGCCTAATGGCTGTACCCAGAGCTCAATACATTTTTTTTAACTTTTTTTGTAATTGATTCCATAAATAAGTTTTTATATTAAAATTTCTTATTTATTACATTTACACCCTTAGTGTGGCCTCTAATATCCATCTTTTCGCTTACATTTACATAATATTAATTTTTAATATAATTATTACTTATACTCTAAAACAATATTTGACTACAATGTTTAATCTTCTTATTAACTACTTATTACCAACCGTTGGCTGCCCGCATTGCTGATCGTGGTGGTCTCATGCTCCGCCATCCGTTTTGCCGCTCGCTCGATCAACCTCTTAGCACAGAGGTTAATTGGTTCCACGACTGCATCCCTGTACAGTAGTCGGTTGGGGTAGCGCCGTCCGTCCTCCCGTTTATATATCCTGAAAAGAGGTAAAAGAGGATGGTAAACGTGTCTAGTTTTCTTCAACACAGCGTCCACGTGAGCACTAAAGTCATTGTTCTTATCAAAAATTACCTCCACATGCTTTGTTTGCTTCGAGCACCACCTGCCCGTTCAGCTTTATTCTGGTGATGTGGATCCTTGAAAACAATCTGCTCCCTCTTCTTTAACCTGCGGTAACCCTCATCTTACACTTTTGATAATATGAAGTGAACGGGTCCAGGTACCTTTTTCTAAGCGTGCTGATCTCTACATTTTTAAATATGACTAAACACTACCAATCCGAAAACTAGTAGTAGTACTTTATTGAGACTTTCTTTTACATATATGACTTAACCTACTATATTTATTTACGTTTCATTTGACAGTGACTCTGTAGTCAAATGTCATTTTTGATTTATACGCGACCGGAGTCCATTCTTGCAAGTTTTTATTTATTTCAAATATACATTCTTCTAGCGTTTGCTCATACGGTTTGGTTCGTTAGTGGATAACAACGTAAAACTTAAAACTAACAACACTTAACCAATCCTAAAAACCTAAAAACATATGTACTTATATTTATTTACGGTTAAACCTTCTGGTTTGTTTTGGCTGGCTGTATGCTCTCTTCTCAGCGTTAAAACAATCCAAATTTCTGAAGAGGGCAAATTTCCATCCGACCTGATCTCCAGGGTATGAAGAGGTATTTGGAAAACTTCTAGTTTAAGAATTAATTCTTTTTAACCCTTATAGGTATTGACTGCGACTATGTGGTAAAAATCCGGTTTTAAGGGACTATGTAGAGGACCGGCATTGGATTGATATTCTTCTAGATTTCTGAATGGTGGGATGTAATAAGGGTTTTCGGGGCAAGGACTGTTATCACATAGGCTTCGAATTAGTGTTGACTCATGTGTCCGCCATTTGGCTAATCTTATCTTGGTTGTTTTGATCATATATTGCAAAATGGGAATAATGTTGGTCTCTTTATAAAGAGATTTATTTTTGTAGTATTTTTTGTTGGGGCGTCGGTATTTCGATACACATTTTCGAAGTATGCTTCTTTCGAATATTTCTATTTCTTCTGCCACTGTCGGTGAAATAGTCATCTAAGCTGGGAAGGAGTAGATGATGATTGGCCGGATTAACGTTTTATACATACGGAGCTTTACTTTTGGCAAAACGGATCTGGAGGAGAGTAGAGGTGAAATTATTGCTGCTGCTCCTTCAGCTCTGTTTACAACTTTCTTTGCGTGGGGGTTCATTTTGAACCGATTAGTGAAATTCACGCCTAAATACTTAAAAGTTTCCTTAGGCGATACTATCTTGCCCTCAATGTTCAGTCGTATCGCCTTGCTTTGTTGGACTACTAGTCTGTGTCCTTTCCCGCTAGCATTACGGAAGCATATTAACTCGGATTTCGAGGCATTTATTGTGAGCCCCCAATTTTTTAAGTAGCTTGCTATTTCGTCAACTGCTCGTTGCACCTTTTCTACAGCGAATATGGGGAGTGCTTGACTGGCTAGTACTATTATGTCATCTGCAAACATAATAACCTTCGGGTTGCAAGACGGGCTTTGGTTTCCACTTTTAAGATTGGCGGGATTAAAAAGGTATGGCCCGAGTATGGATCCTTGTGGATAGGATGGGTATTGGTGTTGAAGTTTGATGAGCGATATTAAAAGTTAAGGTCCTATTTAGTAGAAAGTTATCGATGATTTTTGTGAGGGGAAGAGGGCAATTTGAAGACATGAGTTTGGATCTGAGACCGTCAGTCCAGACGGAGTCAAATGCCTTTTGTAGATCCAGTGCGCAAGCCAGCGTGCATTGTTTCTTGCGCAAGTTCTGAGTGACCGTGTCGTGCATCAGCATTATTGCTTGTTCTGTGGACTTCCTATGTTGAACTCCAAACTGAAACTCTGGGATCAGGTTTTGGGAGAACACGTTAAAGCTACATAGGATGACTCTTTCTAGAACTTTACTTATATTAGATAGTAGCGAAAAAGGTCTGAAGTTTTTAATGTTACCATCACAGTGTGGCTTTGGAATGAGAACAAGCTTGCCCAATTTCCAGGACTGAGGAAAATAGCCATTATTGATGCAGTTATTACAGAGGATCGTCAATGTTTTCGCAACATCTGCTCCATACTTCCTCAAAACTTTGTTGGGTATGCCATCCAGGCCAGCGGAGGTCTTGCTATTCATGCTGGCTAGAATCTCTTCCACTTCAGCCTCATTAGTGAAAAAGTTGCCGAAGATATTATGTCTTGGTAACACTGCATTGTTGGTATTGGAGAAGATGGTTAAATATGAGCCCTGATATCGGATGTTTCTGGCTTTAACAGAGGCAATTATCTCCTGTGTTTTTACGTTCTCCGTGCTACGTTCTCGGTACCAGTTACTGTAAAAGGAGGAAACTGCTTGGAGTTTTTGATTAACAGTAGAAAAAGATTGCCCTCCACTTTTGACAGGATCTCTATCAATACTGAACTTTTGTTCCAGTCGTCCTGTTGAAATATTAATTTCTCTAAAGACATCCGAAGAAGGCCTTAGACTGTTCAGTCTACTTTGGTAGTTTTCGTTAATTTCCTTTCTCACTTGCTCCCTTATTTTGTTGGACATGGCATTGATTTCCGCTTTGAGTGTGAGATATTCCTCGCTCACTCGGTTGTAATGCCTATGGAAAATACGTTTAAGCCTCTGGAGCTTCTTATTTTCTATCAATAATAAGGGCTAATGTATCCTCCGCAAGTCACTTGTACAGCATTTGCTTTAGTGGCTTTCTGGGGGCATGGTAGTCCATGCAGCCTATTATCGACTCAGAGAGGATTTTTATATGGTTATCTATTTCTTGGTTAGATAGTATTCTATTTGCTGGAGGGATAGGGGGTAAGAAATCTTCGAGGTCTTTGGTAAACTGTATCCAGTCTACGTGGGAATAGGAGCGAATCTTTTTCGGACTCACGATGTTGGTCTCTATATTTTTCAGATTAGGTATTAGTAGTAGGCCGTAGTGATCGGATATTGATGGAAAGGTTGAACAGTTATAGGAAGTCGAATTTCGGGCTAACAGATTATGGGATACTATGAAGTTATCAAGGAAGGAACTACTTCTTGGGTATGTCGGAGTTCCTACATTTATGATGTCGCACGTCAAAAAAGGGTTCGAATAGTACCACTGATGGATACTTTTGCCATTTAAGTACCGGCTAGAGTCCCCCCACTGATCGTGTTTCGCGTTCAGGTCCCCCCCCCCCTCCCCTAAGATGATGGAATCATAGTCACAAGCTATATTCAAGATCTTATCGAGAAAGGTTTGTATAGGATTTATCCCACGATTCCCATTAGTTCTCTTTGTATAAAGGGTGGCTAGCGTGCAAGAAATGTCTGTGTGGTCAATGGTTATTTGTTCGACCGAAAGGTTATCGCGGTGTAGAATTGCAGTTCCTCTGCCCGAGTCATTCCTGAGAATTTGGTAATTGTCCACATGGATCTTGTGGGCCGATTTCAGTACAGTTTCGTTTAGAAGTGTTATGTCTGGTTGCACTGATTTTGTTAAATTAGAAATGAATGTTCTTTTATCATGGGAGACTAAGGAATTTATATTTAGACAAATGGATATCAGCTTATTTACCCCCATAGATATTGAGGTATAGCTCTATCAGTGCAATTGGTTTGTCTTGTACTGGTGTAATATCGTATTTTGGCCAAAATTCTGCAATTTTTTTTAGTAGGTCGCCTGGTGACATTCCTAATACAAGCAAGGTTTCTTGTTGTAGGCGTTGAAAGGGATTTCCCTGTACTGATACGCTCCGCGGTGTTTTAGCACAGAGTCCTTTCGTGATTTCAGCGCTTGATTGGATTTTTGTTGGAGTGGCGGTTGTTGTGTTTTGCGAAGGGCTGGGTCTGTAGGCGGGGGCTGGGGTGGGGAAATCTAGTTGTTTTGTTTTTACAGACGCTATTTTATCCCTTAGCCTTTTCCTTTCGGGGCATCCGGAGTAGTTTACAGGATGGCCTTTCTCTTTGCAAAGGACGCAGAAAGGTGGCTCATTTTGCTTGTCTGTTTGCCGTCTTGGACACGCCGCATTGCTATGTCCTTCTCCACAAGCGACACATCTTGAGTCAAAGGCGCAGTTTGGTTTGGCCAAACCTCTGGCACCTTAAATATTGGAGCATTTCACTCCTTTTAGGTCTTTCCCAGATTGCCTTTTGATTGAGTATATACCGTACCTTCAGTAGACGATGGAGATCAGCTTCCTGTTCTACGGTCACTCTATAGAGGTCTAAGCTCACTCCGTTTGCTTTGGACCAACCGTTGGTCAGTGGCGAAACGGTGCATGCTTTTATGCAGGGGCATTGATCCTCAACGTCCTCTTTTACCTCCTTTTCACCGAAGGCGGAGTCTACTCCTCTGAGGATAGCAGAGTATCTTCTACGTTCTTTTGGGGTGAAGGAGTAACCTTCTGCGTTTGAGTTCCGTATCGTCTCAAGCAATTTTTCATGGGTGGCAACGTCGTCCACTATAATTTTCAGTTTTTTTAAGTTTAAACGCGTGACTCTGTATTTAGTTGTAGGGTTTTTTTCCATGATCGTTTTGATCGCCATGGCCGAAATACATTCCACAAATATTGGGGGAAACCATGAAGATTTTTTTTGGGGAATGTTTGTTATTGATGTGTCTTTTGGTGGGCTCTTTGAGAGAGGCGAAAAATGATTCTCGCTATGTTTTGGGGGTTTTACTCTAGAAGCGGACAACTTACGTTTAAGAAGAAGTTTCCCCGTCGCTGTTTTAAATTATTCTACCTCCTTGTTCATAAGCTCCACTTCGGTGCGTTCGACTGTAGTTGTTGGTCCTTGCTCCATTTCTATTGATGATGCAACTTCGATTTTCTTGCGAGCGGCTTTCGTTCGGGGTGGTCTTACTGCTTCCTCATTGGCTCCTTTCGACCATCTTTGTTTAGTTTGGGGCTCGCTTTGTTCGTGTTCCGCAAGTCTCTTCTCACTTATTTCACTTTTAAGTTAATCAGGCTCTTCTTCTGTCTTTTCGCCTTTTTAGATTTCACTGTTTGTTTTGACACTTCGTCACGTTTTGGCACTACTGAGCTGTCATGTAATATGAGAAGTTTTTGGCACGAACGAATAAAACACGTCTGCACGCTACGGCTGGTAAATTGCTTATTATTGCAATTTTTGCTTAATTTGATTGATATTATTTATCTAAATAATATTAAATAAGTGAATCTTATAACAAATGCTTTCACTTTAATTCTAGTCTTTATTCTTCTTCATTTCATATGATTTTCTATTAACTTAAAAATATTATGAGTACAAATTAAAAATCTAATCAAAAGGTCATTCCATCCAAACAAAAAATCCTCATTCAATTATTCTTGCTCCCTCTTTTTAATGTTTTTTTTTATATTTTAACATGGTTTAAAAAGCTCATCCTTCAATCCTTCATAGACAAACAATTAACACCATTTAAAAAAACCACATTCCCGTAAGTAGTGCACTCTCAGAACAGCTTTTCAGAT
The DNA here is from genome assembly GCA_954870665.1 of Stratiomys singularior. Taxonomy (NCBI): domain Eukaryota; kingdom Metazoa; phylum Arthropoda; class Insecta; order Diptera; family Stratiomyidae; genus Stratiomys; species Stratiomys singularior. Next base: position 36,356,963 of record OX940879.1, read on the forward strand.
TTTTGGGTCATTTTTTTCCATTGCATTAACTCATTTTTCAATTTACTACTCGTTGTTTAATTTATTTTTTGTTGTTGTTTTCTTTTTCTCTATGCCACCTACACTACTAGACAACGGAAAACGTAAGAATGTTTAAATTAAATCCAAGTACTGCAAGGCTTGTGAAAATCGGAAAAAGGACAGTCACACTGAAGAATACAAGGAGTTCGTCTAAGCCCATGTAAAGGAATGCAAGCAAATTATGGCAGTTCCTCTAAAAAAAATGGAGGCAGATGCCATCGTAGACGTGTTGTTTAAGATTAAGTTTCTAAATAAATATTTAATGTTAAATATACCAACTATGTGGGAAACGACGGTTGTAAATGGCTCATAAAAGATTGACAGTCCTATGAAAATTTTACTGTTAAGAAAAAGGAGGGCATTGATTGATTGAGAGAGACTCTCAATTTCAAAAATTAAAACAACCGAAAACTAAGTATAGAAAACTCTTAATCTAAGTTAGGAATTGCACTGGATAATATTAATCAACCTAAAGAGGATCGGCTGATATTACAAGGCACTCATCATAAAAGAAAACTCTTTTCAAGTGCATTAAAACGAGGAAAGGGAAGCTTAGTATTCACAGTCGTCAAAGATAATCCGATTCTGCAAAAAGTTGAGGACGATCGGCATATAAGGGCTCATAAGCGACGGCTTTCTGATTTTAGAAATCAATTGATTTGCACTGAGGGAGGTAACTAATTCTCCCGAAGTATACTTATATCAAAAACGAATGAACAAAAAAGAACAAGTTAGTTCATACTCCACGAATTTTTAAGCATTTTGTGTGCAATATCTTTTCTGAAACTCTGTACAAGCTCACTATTTCGATAAAGTTACAGCCGAGCAAACATTTGGACGGAATGTCGCTCAGGCGAACTCAATTTGGATCGACTTTTCTTCGCCAGAACGAAAAATTTCGGAAAATAGCATATGAAGCGTGTATAATTATAGGAAAATCATATTTTCATCGCCAGAGCGAGCAAGAAAACTTTTCTTTTTCCCTTTTTCTGAATCCATTTTTAATTTTATGGGCTGTTGATCAGATTACTCTTGCCAGTCTCAACTAAAAGTTTTAAGTGACATTTCAGGTTATCCGTTTTCGGACTCAGTCACTCTAGTTTTTAATTATTAGTTTGCATCGCGAGATTCACAAAGATAATTTTTGTCAACCAAGAATGATCCTTGTGCGGCTTTTCCGAAATTGGTTTTTTACGCGATCAAGAGTTATGATTTGTGGATTCTTCTTAATTTATTTTTTACACAACCAAGATCTATCCTTTGTGACTTTTGTGAGGTCTAAGGTAAGGTGTCTTACATGGTAATTTACCACCTTTTATAAAATGATTGTTTTCAAAGCAAAATGGCGGACATGTGAAAAAATTGTTGTAAAAATTACGTTTTTCCCCTTTTTGCCCTTGTGAATTATTTATTTTCAAATTTTTCTGCAATTTTCTGGTAAATTACGATAAAAAACATCAAAACAAATAAAACTCGCTGAAAATTAAAAAGATCCGTCTACTCGTTGCGGAGAATAAGTCTGGGCCGATTGAAAAAACACCATTTCGAGAAAATCGCTTTTAAAGTTTTTTTTACTGTTTATATTGTTATATTTTTGAATCAAATCAAGTTTCAATACTTACGATTCAATCCTTGGTCCAAATAAAAGAAATCCCGAATCAATAAATTCTTGCTGTTCCTGTTGAGCTGTTTCCCTCTTCGTCTTTTTTTACATAATCGTACGAAGAATGTCCAATTATGTTACCTCTAATATCTTGAATATCATTATTGTTTTGGGTAGTCTTTCTTTCATTCCATATTTGTTTTAAGTCCTAGTCCACGAATTGCAGTTTTGGTTAAATCTCGCACGTTTTACACTGTAATATACTCGCCAACGCCGAGAAAACCAGGAAAAACGACAAACCACGATATGAATCTCAAACGTCAGTTTAATGTCAAAATTACTTGTTGACAATTTACATGCCAAAGTGCTCGTGAATACTGTGCTGTGTTCAGTAGTATGCTGTTTCTCTTGAAATTTACGAGATGTTCTCTCATTTCTTGCTTTTTCGCATAATTTCCTTTTTTTTCCTTTTCCATACGGATTTTCACCCAGTTTGAATATATCGAACGTTTGTGAACACTTCCAAATATAAACTGAATACGTTTGAGAAAGCCAACAGTGAGGTATGTTTGTGTATATATGTATTTAAATAGAATAACGGCGTTTTGGAGAGAGAAGAAGCGCACCTGCCGAAACTCGTCAAACTAGTTGTTGCGCACTGAAAATGCGCATGCATCAAAACTGTGACAAATTTCTTATTTTTTTGAATTTTTATATATTAGGTGTATAAATATGAAATGCGAATTTTACTAACAGATGGCATAACCATTACATATGATTTGTGTCGGGGATAACTAATATGGCATTTTGGAGGGTAAACATCTGTCAACAAATTCCAGTATGTCATAGGTTTTGATTGTACAAACAACATAGTTTTTTTTTCGCTTCAAAAATGTCGAATTTCGTGCCAGAAAAAGAGGGTTTGCGGGGAAGTATAATAACCTTCTTTCATTTGAAGAAAAAGGCAGCAGAAACTTATCGATTGTTAGTGGAAGCATATGGTGAACATGCCCCAAGCCAAGACACTTGTGAACGATGATATAAAAGATTTAAAAGTGGCGATTTCGATGTCAGCAACAAAGACCGTGGAAAACCACCAAAAAATTCGAAGATACAGATTTGCAAGCATTATTGGATGAAGACAATACACAAACTGAAAAACAGTTGGCAGAAGCGTTGGAAGTTACTTAGGCGGCCATTTCACAATGTTTAAAAGCCACGGGAAAGATCCAAAAAGCTGGAAAATGGGTGCTGTATCAATTGAAAGAAAGAGACATCGAAAGGTGAAAAACCATTTGTGAAATTTTGCTTGCCAGACGCAAAAGAAAAGGTTTTTTCATCAGATTGTTACTGGCGATGAAAAGTGGATTTATTTCGACAATCCCAACCGGAAAAAATCATGGGTAGGCCCAGGCCAGCCATTAACATCACAACCAGTCCGAAATATTCATGGAATGAAGACTTTGCTGTGTATTTGGTGGGATAGTAAGGGACCTTTGTATTAAGAACTGCTGAAACCTGGTGAGACTATTACTGGCAAACGTTACCGACAACAACTGATCAAATTGAACCGCGCACTTAAGGAAAAACGACCAGAATTTCACCAAAGACATGATAAAATCATTTTTCAACATGACAATGCTCGGCCGCATGTTGCAATACCTGTCTAGAACTACTTGGGAAACAATAATTTGGAAGTTCTGCCCCACCCGCCGTATTCACCAGACTTGACTACTTCTGACTACTTCTTGTTTCGATCGATGCAGCACGGACTTTCGGAACAGCACTTCCATTCTTACGAAGAAGTTGAAAATTGGCTTGATGAGTGGTTAGCCTCAAAAAATGAGAAGTGGTACTGGGACGGAATCCATCAATTGACAGAAAGATTGGAAAAAGTCGTAGCTAACGATGGCCAATACTTTGATTATTGAATTCATTCGTTCTGTTATTCAAATAAATGCATATTTCAAGCAGAAAAAATCCGCATTTCATATTTATACACATATTAAAAATTTAGGAGATGATTTCTGAAGGTATAATGAATCAGTAAATGTAAATAAAACGATTTTTAAAAATACTTGTCGGTAATAGTCTTTTTATTCAGAAACAATTCCACCTGGGAAGCCAGTCCGTATTGATTACAATGTCACGAAAAACAATTCAAAAGTAAGTTTCAAAGTAAAAGTAATAATTTGACAATTGACTTCAGTTACACTCCCAAAACTCCTTCCGATTCACCATCCTTTAATTGTTTCGACGACATTACACAGGACAACGTTTCAGAATGCATTGTCGCTTATAGAAAAGAAAATATTTCAGTTCCTGCAACTTGTATTTTTAACGTTGAAAGTAATGTAGATAGGAGAATCGAAATTGATATTGTTCCAAAATTGGCCGTGTAAGCTGCAAAATATTTCATAAATAATTCGGTACTAAATGAACTGTTAAAACTTCTTGGGCACTACAATAATTAAAGACGTTTCAAAGGATGCACGTAGGTACAATAGTACTCCGATTAATGTTACATCTGTTGATGCAGATGCAGAAGGCTTCATCATCTTTATCGTCAACACCAATGAATAGTTTAAACATACAATATTTCTGAGATGAGCAACAACCATATTTCATTATGTTATGTTTTAATTCCACAATATAAATGTCCTATCAGACTCAAATCGTATCAGTTTTTAAATTTTTCTTTTCTATTTGAATGTGAAACGGTTTATTGAAACGGCGAAACAAGTTCGTATCGTCGGCGATTCGTTTTGTCTGCAGGGTGCTAATATCGAATAAATACCATCAAATTATTTCAGAAAACTCAACGTTTCGTACGATATATTTTAACAATAAAGTTGTATCCGGGTTAATAAATATTGGACGTCCTTTAAAGACAATCAATTTCCGTCTCTCCTTTCCCTCTATAATTTTATCTACAATGAATCTGTTCTAATATGCATTGAGAACTTGCATCTGAATTAAGCGTCCGGCACATTTTCCATATCAACGAGAAATTTTCCCCCCAAACCCCAGGTCAACTTAATTTTCTTATTCAATATCTCAAACGCAATGTCCAAAGATGGCGGCTCTGGAGAAAAATTCACTTAGCATCCAGCTAAGGATAGTAAAACGGTGAACGTCTCACAAAACTTCCATTCTCTCAATAAATTACTTCATCCACCGCAATTTATTTGATATTCAATTCCATCCCTTCCATTTCTGTTGCAGATAAATTACAGCCAAACGATAAATGAGAGATTGTTTATTACACCATCATCTACCTTGCCACGACTCCGCACTTACGGCGAAAATCACATCTTCAATTCAAGTGCGTACACCTTCGTCTCGTCCTTCTGCAATCGTCCACCCAATCGTATTTCACCCTCGCCGAAGCTGAGATGCTGTTGGAATCATGCCACCCTAAGTAGATACTTTTGCTTCGAGAAAATCCAATTTCGAGGCGAAAGTGGGGAGCCCCTCAAGCTGCACAAATCCAATCAATTTAGTAAATTTACCTCGCCTCCCCGGCCGGTAGGAGAAGGAAAAATGTTCCTTCGCAAGTTCTAAGAAAACAGAATGACAAGGATTCCATCAACTCAACATCCCCTTCAGCCAAGCTATGGTTTGTTTGACGGTGTTGAATATGCGACAAGACGAGCGATAAAGCCGTTCGGCACGGTGAAGGAGCGCCATTGAATTTTTGCTACGGTGTAAAATGGCATTGGCATGTGCGTAGGCGAGATGGAGAATCATTTGTTGGAGAAATAATAATAAAGGGCGGCGTCAATGCACATTGCCACCATTTTGTTTCTCCCTACTTCTATTTTGAGCGTATTTGATAGAAATCACTCATTGCAACGAAAGTTCTACTCAAGTCGAGTAATTAATTCGATGATTTTGATTTGATTTTTGGATTTCTTGGCATTTTCGGAGCAAATGGAGCAAAAATGACTTTTGATAATGACTTTGAAATGCAATTTTTGATTTAAATTTTTCAAAAAATCAAAATAAAAATCGAGTGAGTTTTCGTATCAGAGTGAAAGTTTAAATTTCAAAATTTGTTGGTTTGTGTCTAGACTTATGCGGAAGTTAGTCGGTTAAATTTCACTAAAAATTCACGAATTTACTAAAATTAGTGAATCACATCATGAAAAGATGTTGGTTTTACGCTCGTCTGATGGTTGCAAGACCACGAGTAGTTGGACCATTGTTGACTGTTATTTCGCTGCATCAACGCCATCATCAGCGAATTACAATGAATTTTGCGGGTTAAGTTTCAGGTTTTGATTATTAAATGCGTGGAGTTTGATGACTGGTCGTTATTGTGCCCTGCATTGCTCTATTTGGCTGGCTTGGAGCTCATATCCTCGCCATGCAGGTACCTATCTTATGATAGTTCAGAAAGTACAAAGAAGATCTGGTATTAATTAGGAAGGAGAATGGCTTCCAGCGGCATAAATAGCCAGCAAGGAGGCTTGTAACCACACTAACGTAACAGGAAATCAAAAAAAAACCCAAATCAACACTCAAATCATGTAAAATACCCTCGAGCAAGCTCAGGAGCAAGTTTCATCGAATCTTTAGAGTCTCAGGAATTTACAATATCATATTATCCTGTAGAGCGTCGATGGGGTCCCTCCTTACAGCACTTTATCTAATTCTTTGAACCGCTTCTGCAGTTTTGAACCATGAGGTGGTCATCTTCATCCTTGGGAATAGGAAATAGTCCGGAGGTGCCATTGCCAAACATACAGTAGCATAAAAGCAGTCTATAATCCCTTCTTGCTGAGTAAAACTACGCTGCTACGCTAGTCTAAACCATTTTCATCGTAAGATGGTGTGTGAATACAAAGTGACAGAAAAATGCAATGTGTGCAGTACGAAAATCACATTTATAAGTTTTCGCATGTGAATTGTTTCTTAAATAAATTGATGGATTGATCTCTCAAACTTATCTACTATGATCAAATAGTTATTAATAGTTGGTAGGATCCAGCACTATCGCCGCAGGTGGCTACGGGCGGAGATAGAATTGAAAGAGCTTAAGTAAGCTCCTGAAAATAAAACTCCCTTCACCGAAAATGCTACTCATCTCGTAAAAGGCAAAATGGCGGCATGTAGTCCACTTAAACCTGCCCGTAGGAAAAGGGCGAAGGGGCCGATAACAGTCGAGACAGAAGACATCAGTCAAGGGGTGGAGAGAAATGCTGGCTATCAATTGGTGCGCTCTAAATCGCAAAAGAACGCTGCGAAGAAGATACACCGCGTGACAGCAAGATTCCAAACAGGCGCCCGAAAAGCAAGAAGGCACGAAACACAGCGCAACGCCCAAAAAGACCAAGACCAAGCAGCGCAGGGATGATCTACTGATCATGCCTGCAGACGGAAGAACTTACGCCAAGGTCCTCAAGGAAATCAGGCAAACTGTGGAACCTGAAAAAACCGTGTCTGTATACGAACAGTAAGAGCGACCAGAACAGGCGGTCTCCTCGTAGAGCTTTGAGCGGAATCCACCGACAAGGGACGGTTCGAGAGCGCTGTCAAGGACCTCCTTGGCTCTAAAGCTGTTATTTCGACATTACAGCCAATGGCCTCTTTGGAAATAAGTGACCTTGACTGCATTGCGGATGCCAAAGAAATAGAAGATTCCATTAGGCAAATTCTTCCTACGGCAGAGAGCTTTAGGGTAAAGCTAACGCCTACCAATGCTAGAGGGCAAAAGGCGACAATAATAGACATCCCAGTGAAAGACGCTGTGCAACTCCTGGCCAAGGAGCAAATAAAAGTCGGCTGGGTTGTGTGCAGGATACGTCGGAGGGTAGCCCTAACTCGAGGCTATAAGTGCCTTAGCGTCGGACACATCTCCTTGAACTGCAAGGGGCCAGATCGAAGGAAACTGTGCTACAAGTGTGGCACTTCCGGCCATAAGGCGAAAGACTGCCCAAACGACTGCCCAGTTGCATCTTGCGCAAAGATAAGGGACGGAAGTCCGAAGATCTGGGTCATATTCCAGGAAGTGGTAGGTGCCAGGAGTTCAAAGAGGCACTAAGCAAGAAAAGAGTAAAGACATGATCCAAGTCCTGCAAATCAACTTACACCGTAGCTCAACCGCACAAAATTTACTAGACCAGGTTGCAAGAGAGAAAAAAGTCAACTTGTTGCTGATATCTGAGCAACACCGCAACAAAGAGGAAGCTGGATGGTATTGTGATCGATCCGGCACCGCCGCTATCTGGGTACGTAATAGAGCTCTACCCACAGCTCGGACTTGCTCCAGCGGAAATGGCTTCGTGCTCATTGGGTGCGCCGATTTGACATTCATAAGCGTCTATTTCACGCCGAATGAGTCAATTTCATGTTTTCAGAGCAGGCTCGATGAACTGGAGGAAGCTGTCTCGAGCACGGAAGGCCGAATCCTTGTTGGCGGTTATTTTAATGCCAAGGCGATAGTATGGGGAATGCCTCTTCCAGACCCGAGAGGAAAAAGAATCCTAGAAATGGCGGCTAGGAGGCAACTTGTGATCATGAACGTTGGTAACACACCAACTTTTCGACGGGGAGGCTGCTTGGGAACTATTCCGGGTGTGACATTTGCTTCGGAGTCCTTAGTGCCTAGGATACACAGTGCGGACAGACACAAGCGGAGAGAATGTCACAAACTCCGCCGCGAATCTCAACGTTTAAGAAATCGAGACGAGTCACACTCCCGAACACTGGCATACAGGTCGGCTAGTAAAGTTCTCTGTAGGTTAATTAACGAAAGCAAGGCTCGCTGCTGGCGCAACCTAGTTGAGGACATCGACAGAGACCCGTGGGGGCTGGGTTACAAGCTTGCCATGTGGAAATTAGGAGCTGCAAGGAGGCCCTGTGTCCTTGAAACGGAAAAAATGGACCAGATTGTTCGAGCGCTCTTCCCTATGCATCCTATTCGTCCCGATGATGCAGATGTTGATCGCCATCGAGCTGGATGATGCGGTGAAAGCTTCAAAATCGACAAAGGCCCCAGGGCCAGACGGTATACCAGCGGAAGTGATACAGCTTACACATCAACTTTGTCCTGACAAGCTGCTCACTACTTTCAATGCCCGTTTGCAGCAGGGCGCGTTTCCAAATTGCTGGAAAGAGGCGAGGCGAGTGCTGATCGCAAGGGGAAGGGGAACCCCGAGCTACAATCTTCATATCGGCCCCTATGTATGCTGAACACCGCTGGGAAGGTGCTCGAGAGGCTCATTAGAGACAAACTTGGAGAGGCCATCCGAACTGTTGGGGATCTGTCTCCTAAGCAGTACGGCTTCAGGGCTGGCCGATCCAGGATCGGTGCATTAGAAGAGGTAGTGAATGCGGTCCAGCGGGTAGAAGCCCACAATCACCACTCGAGACGAATAGTACTGCTCATAACACTCGATGTAAGAAATGCCTTCAATTCTGCTAGATGGACAGATACTCTTCGTGCTCTGGAATATTTCAGGGTGCCGAGGTATCTGATGTGGATATTGAAGGCGAAGAATTGATTTGACATCAGGGGTGGCGCAAGGTTCCGTTCTGGGCCCGGACCTCTGGAATGTCTCGTACGACAAGCTTTTGAGGTTGCAGTTACCAGGGGAGTCGCGCCTGGTTGGCTACGCAGATGACGTAGCAGTACACGTTCTTTACGTGTGCCAGATGGACAAGACTCCGTTCACATCTCTCGGAGAAAATAGGTGTGCTTTCCTCAGAAAATGTAACGGAAAAAATGATGCAATCAAAACACAATTGGAACTGTGTGTCGCATTACGCACGGACAGTTCTTCTTATAAAGAAGGGCATGATGGATCGTCTAGCGAGGGAGGGGTATTTCTCTGACAGCAATTCTCTTCCTTCCTATCCATTCGTGCGGAAAGAGGGATTTGCCTTTACCTCAAGGCGCCGCTAAGCGATGATTAATGAGGCCTAGTCCGAATTAATATAACAAATAGTTCCAAGCTAGGTTCTCGGTGTCACAGGGGAGATGTTTAGTCGGTAGTCCGGTTGCGGGAGTAAATAGCCTTCACCTCCCAACAAAAAAAAATTATTTTCAATGATGTCAAATTTTTCATATTTAGCATAGTGACATTTAATTCAAATTGTTACAGTTTTGGAAGCATCAATCATAATAATAAAGTCATCATTTGTATTGTATAAATTACTCTGTCAACTTAAAGTTGTATTTGATGGTTTAGAATTTCAATTACCCAAAAACACGCCATTTGTGTAAAAACTTTAAAACACTTCTTAAAAACAATGGAAAAGTTATTGTTTACCAAAGGTTCCGATTTGTTCATTTTAAGAGTGAATGGGATATGATAGGATAAATCATACGGATAAGAACTTAAATCCAATTACAAAACTTGAGCTAGCACGTGGACCCAAAAGTATTTTTGGGAGAAACGCAAAAATGATCTTAAATAAATTCTAAGCAGTTTATAATTGTTACAAAATGTTTCGGAATTGTCTCTCCGTGTACCTCTAGATTGCTATTGCCTGTTGACTTTCCAGCAAATTTCCAGTTCTATTATAGATAAATAGATAAAATATATAGATATAAAATATATAATATATAGATAAAATTATAGATAAAAAAAAATCAAAATTCCAGCAAAAAGTTCTCGTAATCCACTATAGATGCAGTTACGGAGGTGGTGGCTGCATTCTAAGAGGTGGGGAACCTCCTCTAAGTGGCGTTAGACGTCAGCAATGCGTTGAACTCCTCTAGATGGGCCGATATTCTGGGTGCCCTGGAAAATAGAATAGAATCTAATGCGGATAGTCCGGAATTATCTAAAGGATCGCATCCTGATCTATGACACGTCACAAGATCAACGGAGGATATTAAGCAAATCAGGTGTGCCCCAACGCTCCATCCTTAGACTATACTTGTGGAATATCTTCTACGATGGACTGCTCTGACTCGATCTACCGGAGGAATCGCAACAGATCGTCTATGCGATGGATCTTCCACCACTGGACACTGTGACCAAAAGCAAGATTAATTGAAGAATTGAAGATTAAATGCTCTTTTGCACCAGGTAGGAATTTGAATGACCATCCAGATCATCTTGACAAAGAAGCGGATCCCTAGAGAAAAAACGATCAGTGTCAGCGTCAGTAGCGTCAAAATTAGCAGTTAACAGTGACGATCAGTCCAACGGTCAATATTGGAGAACCAAGTATCATAAAAAGGTGACCCTCAATGAGTACCGTAAAATCTGCGCTTCTGTATGGAATTCAAACATGGAGCAAAGCTCTTAATTAGTTGCTGCACCGAATATGGCTGGCACAGGTCCGAGTACGAGGAGCACTGCGGATTGTGTCAGCATTTTTGACAGTCTTCGAATCAGCGGTAGACTCACTGGTTAATGTAACTGCAGAGATAATACACACCACCCTCCTGAGGAGAGAGCACAAAAGAATTTATTTCCGATAACACGACAATAGTAAAGAACATTTGTTATCGGTCAAAGATAACGCAGTATCGGTGAACGGTGTCACGTCCTAAACACTGCATATTTTGCATTAGAGACAAAGATGACACATGTCATAATTTTTTTACGCCAGAGATTAGAAAAACTGCGCCGCAATTTTGCCGATAATGTCAGAGCACCCGCCCGAATAGCCCGATCGATAAGATGCAGATGAAATCAGCTGACAAATGGAACAAGTTGGTACATTATGCTGGGGCACTCCTAACAACAACAAAAAATCGCATACTTGATCTGCTGCAGACGTCAAGGATGAAAGAATCCCTTCAGTAGCAACCCTCCTCCGCGTTTCCTACTCTAGGGTTCAAATTCCTGTAATCCGAAAGTGCCGAAAGGGGTAGAATATTGAGATCTAGCTCGAAACAATGTGTCAAACGTTTCCAGGCTAGATGATCCGGTTGACAGGGGAGATGTTCAGTTGGTAGTCCAGTTGGTTTCTGCCACTAAAAGTCCGAAACTAATGACATGAGAGGCCTGCATTCCCCTTTTCAAAAAAAATTTTACTGTTGAATTTTAGTGGATTTGGTAAGTCAATATTTATACAGAGGGGAGCATGTTTAAACTCGCGGAACGGTGGATAAGAAGTGAGAATCAAAATACAGAATTACTTTTCTTATTCAATATATTCTCCTAATACACTTACATTGCCTTTTTCAAATCTTTCATTTAGCTTATGTATACCATCATAAAAAAATAAGTTTAAACTTCTTCTGAAAAATAAAACGAAGTTCTCATTTAAGCTTTGGGATAAAAATAGATAGTAAACCACATAATATTCATTGCGGCTCAGGTCGGGAGAATAGAGTGGGTGATCCAAAATATTGAAGCCTCCGTTGCCTAGGGCAACAAACGCAACATGACACTTATGAACCGGAGCATTAACATGTAGAAGGGTTTTTGGTCGATTTTTGCCTTCTTTTTTCTTTGTTACAGTCTTTCAATCGCCCTGTCATTCAAGTGTAGGATCTGTCACCAGGATCCCTTCTAAACCTCAGAAGACATGATTTTACCAACCGACAGTAGCACACATAACTTCTTGGTTGGTTGAGTACCGTTTTGTGCCACTGTAGAGTCCTATTTGAATTGAGGTTCATAGCGATAAACCCAAGTTTTGTCTCCAGTTACAATTCCATTCAGTAGTCCATCCTTGGCTTCACTACAGAGGTCCAAAAACACAACGCGGTATTGTTTCTGAAGTATGAGTGAGTGTTCTCGACATCCATCTAAAGCTGACCGTTGACATGCCATGATGATCATGAAAAAGTTTCAAAATTGACGTCTCCGACACTACAAACATTGTTGGTTGGAACATTTTGTATCATCGCAATAGTCTCTTCGACCAGTCGTCTTGGTCCTAGGTGTTTAAATATACTGTGTCAATTGTGAACCATTGTTTAATTTGGACAAGAATCCCTGTAGACTACCGCTAACCCTTGTAAAGTGGTTTCGAGGCACTCAATTTTTTCCAGGTTGAGATATTTATTGGACGATAGTTGAAGGGTAACTTACCCGATTGAGATAAGTCTTGCTATTTATATTGAAAATGAATTACTGAACGCATTATCACTCCGTTAATTGCATTTACTGATAACGTGCGCCTCCATTCCGCGAACTTAAGAGCGCTCCTACGTATTTAAAGTGATCTCAACAATATTATTTTCTAATCTAATCAATTCATTGGAATGATAGGTGCGCAATCCTGAGGCTGATAATCGTTGAGACTATCCGCATGTTAAGGTTAATCTCCATAAACTCTTTGATGGACATTTTTTTGCCACGCTTTTCCTCAGCACTGAAATAAGCTTAAACATAAAGGTTACACACAAGGAAAGATGCCAATCACAACGAGCTGAAGATGGCTAAATACAACCAAAACGCGTCCTCGTCAACAAAAAAAGCAATATGCGGCAGGCCCAAGCACAACAAATGAATACAGCAAAAGTAAAAACTTCAACACAGCCTGCCAAGTAAAAATGCTGAGGAAATTGGACCATAGCCAACATTTGGTTTAAAAGGCAATGCCTTTGAAAAGGCATGACAGAAGCATACGCCAAACTCAAGGCAAGGCAGGAAACGATCGCTGGACGGCCTCAACGCAGTGGTGAAACATTCAGGATAAGAAACGAGAGCAATCAAACACAATTACTACAGGATCAACATCAAACTACCAACGCAATATAGACGGAAAACTCTCTGCTACTACACTTAACCTAAAGGAATGAATAGATGCCGGCTAAAGGGCAAGTACAACCTAATGAAACAGAGAGCAAAAAAGTTACCCGGGAACCGAACACAAAAGGCACGGGATCAATGGACAGCGTTTATCAAGGCATAGTCAACCTTACGGACTAAATATCACAACAGAGCATCACAATAACGCAGCTAGTCAAAGGACGGAAACTCAATACAAATCACAATGAGGACATCGCACAATTGGCTATAGACACAGAAATAGACATCAATGAGCAACCCGAAGAACAACAGGTATATGCAAAACGCAGAGCATTGGACATCCTACAAAAGTTAAAAACAAACGCAAGCAGATCCTATCAGATAGGGCATAAAGGAGAAGTTCAATCAACAGTAAACAAGGCCGACAAGCGACACGCACCAGTGATAATAAAGACGGTAAACTATACCCAAAAACAAAGGAATTCATCAACACCAACTGCTACACTAGAGCAACAAGAGACTCCAAAATAAAGCATCAATAAGTCATACCGGATGCAATGTTGCGAGTACTATTAATCGCCACACCAAACACCAAATACCGATAGATAGATCCCAATCTTTCAACACCAAGGCACGTCCTAACTTCCTAAGTCTAACATCCCTATCAGACCCATCATTAGCTATTGTCCAGCTCCCGCCTACAAACTAGAAAAACACCTAGCGTTGGTACTAGTTGACGTCCTAAACTACCTGCCCTAACCGAATCAATAACGTTGAACGACAACCACCGACTCTTATCACTGATTATCACCAACCCTGATACATCAATACCTGTGAGTGAAACACTGAAAATGACTGACAAGTTACTACTAAACATTAGCCGACCAATCAAAGAAATAGTGAACCTCATCAGGACCACACTCCAGTAAAACTCTTTTGAATTAGATGACAACATCTACATTGCTAAGAACGACTGGACATGACACACCCAATATCATCAACCATGTCCGAAGAATTCATACAAAGCAAAGAGGAAGTGCATATAGTATACCGAGAATAGTGCAGAAGTTCAATGTCATATACTACTAACGACATGTGGACGACTGCTTCATCATCATTGCCATAACCATCATACGAAAAGAAAACCACTTAGAAAAAAAAATTACAGGAAACCGATTGCCATGGACCACACCATGAACGCTTCATCTAACCATCGTAGCTGGATAGATAGAAAGAAATAGAAATAATTAACACCACTCAGAATCCTGACACTAACTAGGTCAAGTTCGGCGTTCCGATCAGAATATTATTAGTAGTAATAGTATGAGGTAGTAGTACTTTATTGACACTTTTATTTTACAGACTTTTATTTTATGTCTTAACCTGCTATATTAATTTACAATTTATTTGACAGTGACTCAATGTCAATGTCATTTTTGATGGATACGCGACTTGAGTCCATTGGTTCAAGTTATTGTTATTTATTTCAAATTTACATTTTTCTACCGTTTGCTCATTCGGTCTGGTTTTTTAGTGGTTAACAACGTAAAACTTCATACTATCAACTGTTATGTTTGCCGTAACAAGAAGAAATAAAAGCAAAACAAAAATAAATTAATTAAACAGAGCAAGTACGATTATTTGTTATAATGAAGTTTTTTTTTAAATTTTTATTTGCAATAATAACATTCTAAGTTTAAAAAAATCATACGAAGTAAATAAGAACTAAGACTAGAACTCAAATGAAACCCTTTGTAATTAGATTTAGATATTTAGTAATATTAAGATAAATAATGTTAGCCAAAAAAATAACAAAAAAAAGTCTCAATAGACAAAAAGCCATTGAATCCCCGAAAAAAATTTTCAATCAAAATAATTCACTTGTTTGTTGTGAACAACTACCTTTAAGAACAAGAAAAAATGAATAATCTAAATAAATAAGAAGAAAATAAAGTGAAAGGGATAAAGTACATATTAGAATAGAAGATACAGTTTGAGAAAAAGAATTAACGAAATATAAAAGAAAAAAGGAAATAAGGAAATACAGTTTAAATAACGTAAACATAGTTTTGAGAGTATAGTAAATAAAGTTTAAGTAAAAGTGAAAACAAGAAAAGCGGACACTTAGTAAGCTGTTTGTGGTCGTGGAAATAAATCAAATAATGAATATGAAGGAGCTCGTGTTCGGATGTATCACATTTCCCTAAAACCAGCTGTGAGTACAACTGTAATAATTTTTAGCATACGGATAAGCGGCTGGCGGAAAATTCAATACGATCTTCAGAACGTGAATTGTGTCTGTTGGTGTTGACTGGTTCTCGAAATATTTTGAAGACATATTAATTTGCGCATCAAAATACGGAGATCGTTTCTGGCGTATGCCTGTGAATTATATTCGAAGAAACACCATCCAATACCTTCGAATGTCAGACCAAGTTAAGGAGTTAGTGAAAGAAGACGCTCACGTTAAGTCCCGAATTCGGGTTGAGATTAAAGCTCGTGTTGGAGGCAGCATAAGTAGTCAGAATCATGTCGTTCTAATCTTGTTCTTTCTTCGCTGCGTGTTTGACCTATTGTTGCCCCAATGTTATTATTATTATTATTTTTTTTTTTAACCAAAGTTTGTTTTATTTGAAAGTACATAACACAACACTTAACGTTTTCTAAAGCTAAAAACGTATGTGCTTTAATTTATTCACCGTTCAACCTTCTCGTTTGTTCTGGCTGGCCGTATGCTGTTTTCTTAGCGTTTAAACAATCCAACTTTTTTAAGGTAGCTTATTTACATCCGACCTGTTCTCCAGAGGATGAAGAGGTATTTGGGAGACTTCTTTTTATAAACCCAATAGGTATTCCGATCAAAATACATCTTACAGCTAGTTTCAACTAGTATCAATTTTCCAACATGATATCACGTGGCTGCCTTAAAACAAACTATAGCTGGAGGTTGAATGGTGGTACTATCCATTTTATATTGGCTGGCATTTTTCAAAGAGGTCCTGTGGGGATCCCGGCTAAAGGCTACACTAATTACTTTACAGCACCCAGGATTATAACAGATAAAGTATTTTGTAGTGTTTAATGTTTCTAAAGAAATGTTTAGGGAATAAGAAAAAACCTGCAATATAAAAAGTTAAGGATTCTGTGAAATTATTCAGCAAGAATGTTAGCCCGAGCAAAGAATTATTTAAAAACAACGTAGTATTTGTTGAAATTTAAATAATTTTAGTGAAGTTTTTATTTAATGTTTACTCGTCACTTGCACTATTATTGTCATATTTTTCAACATTATTTTACTTTAATCAAAGGTACATTGGAAGATTTTTTTTTGGGTTGGGGGGTGAAGGCAATTTACGCCCGGAGTGTGGGACTTGTAGAAGCGCATGCTACCAGACTACCCACTAAACACCTCCCCCTGTCAAGAGACCCTAGCCTGGAACTGTTTGACACATTCCTTCGGACTAGGCCTCTTCTTACTTCGCCCTAGGGCGCCGTCAGCGTAGAGAAATCTCCCCCCAGCGGGAGGGGGCAGGATCTAGGAGGACTGCTGGAAAGGAGACCCCCTAGACCCCGCGCCCAAGGTTATCCATGGTACCTTTTCTTGCTGTAAGTATTGCCCGAGAGTAATGTGCCACACAGGTCCGTTTGTCGAAAGTTTTCAGCATTACCCGGACCAGATTGTCTGGAGAAAGCTCTCCCATTACCTCCCACAAGTCCTGCCGCATCCTGTTCCACCTTCTACAGTTGATGAAGGCGTGACATGCGTCGTCCCTTTCCCCTGGGCAGAAAATGCAGTCTGGGGACCGTTATTTACCAATCTTGTGTAGGTAAGACTGAAAATACCCATGCCCACTAAGAAGCTGGGTAAGGTTATAATCAGTCTCACCGTGCCTTCGATTTAGCCACGATCCCACGTCCCCTTTAAGGCGGGCAGTCCAGCAGCCAATAGAGTCGCCTTCCCAAGACTGTTGACCCTCGAGTATTGTGCGCTGCCTCTCCTCTCGGTTCACAGCATATCTTGAGCCCTCCGCTTTTCGGTCATAAATTCTCCGTCGTTCTCTAGCAAGGGGGGCGATGGGTATCACTCCTGCGATCACCAGCACCGCCGACTCAGAGACAGTGCGGTATGCAGACGCAACCCGCAAAGCTCCTCGTCTCTGTACCTGCGCCAAGCGCTTTCGGTACAGCTCCTTACTGAGAGCTCCGGCCCAAACCTCAAAGCATTTCAGTAGCACTGACTGTACAGCACTCATGAGAAGTCGGCGTTTGCTCGGTGTGGGCCCACCGATGTTGCACATTAGCCGACTTAGTGCTGAGACGCCTATCGCGGCCTCTTTCGCCGTTGCCCTGATCTGTTCCGAAAAGCTCATTTTCGAATCGATCAATAGCCCCAAATATTTTATTGCAAGTTTAGACTCAACAGTCGCATCTCCGATCTGCAAAGGAATTACCGTGGGAATTCTTTTCTTCGTGAGAATGACAACCTCGGTTTTCTCTAGTGCCAAACTGAACCCGCGGGTGGTCATCCATTCCCTCACATGACGCATTAGCATTCCCAGTCTGGGCTGCGCATGTTATACTGTGCGTCCGGCGACCAGTGCTGCTACATCATCCGCATAGCCGACCAAGCGCGACTCATCTGGCAGCTCAAGTCTCAATAGTCCGTCGTATGAGGCGTTCCACAAGTCTGGTCCCAGTATGGAGCCTTACGCTACACCAGACGTTATCTCCATACTGCGCCGCCCATCTTGCGTGTCATAGAGCAGACTACGGTCCTTTAAGCAATCCCTCAAAATCCGCATCAGATACCCTGGCAATCCGAAAACATTTTCCCATGTGCCAAGAATATCCGACCATCTGGCGGAGTTGCAGGGATTTCTGACGTCAAGCGTCACTAGCTAGACAACTCGTTTGGAGTCAGTTTTGTGCGCTTCGGCTCGACGGACTGCATTCACCACTTCCATGATGGCATCGGAAGTGGATCGCCCTGCTCTAAAGCCATACTGCCGAGGAGATCGGTCCCCTGCAGCACGAATCGCGTCAGTGAGTCTTCTCTTGATGAGCTTTTCGAACACTTTCCCGGCTGTGTCCAGCATACAAAGCGCGCGGTATGTAGATACCAGCCCCGGGTCCCCTTTTCCCTTGCTGATCAATGTGAACCTCACCACCTTCCAGCGAGATGCGAATACACCTTCTCTAAGGCAAGCGTTAAACACATTGAGTAGGAAATCAGAACAAACGTGGAAAACCATTTGTAGCACCTCGGTTAGAATGCCGTCTGGTCCTGATGCCTTTCGAGGTTTCATAGAAAGCACCGCATCCCCCAGCTCATTTTTAGTGAACGACGGACATTCGCCTGAGTCTACCTCGTGGGCAGCATCAACACGGACAGGATGAGTTGGAAAAAGCGCCTGCAATATGCCGTCCATCTTGTCTGTTTGAAGTAAACACGGTTTCCGTGAGGAGCCGAGCTTGCGCCACACTACCTTGTAGCCGAGCTCCCATAGATCCCTGTTCACACCGTCCACAAGTTCTCGCCAGCAGCTTGCTTTACTCTCATTGATGAGTCTTTGGAGTTCTTTCCTCGCTGATCTGTATGCTGCTGTCCTATTGGATGCTTCCTCTTCGTTTCTCGAGCGCTGAGCTGCACGTCGAAATCTGTGACACTCGCCTCGTTTGTCTGCGATATCTTTTGACCACCAATGTACAGCAGGTCTGTCGTGTCGAGGCCTCCGTCGAGGCATAGATGAGCTACAGGCAGAAGTGATGAGGTTCATCGATGACTCCACCATTCCCTCGACTCCAGCCCTTCCGCTCCCTGAAGGGCACCCCGATGTCGTTCCGCCTTCCAGAACTGCTCTAACAAAACTTGTGCATTGATGCTAAGGTGCAAGTTAATTTGAAGGGCCCTGATCATCACCTCAGAGCTGCGTTTGCTTTTGCTAGTGCCTCTCTAAAGATTGGGCACGCGCCTGTTCCTGCAACGTGAAGGTGCTCTGTCAGTTGAGAGTTAAGATGATTACATAACAAACAGCGCGGAGTCTCAACGCAGTCTTTTTTCTTATGCCCAGACGCTCCACACTTAAAGCAAAGCCTACTACGGTCAGGGCCCTTGCAGTTCGAAGTGGTGTGCCCGTATCCAAGGCACCTGTAGCATCGTACTGGGATGGCTCGGCGGCGAGTTCTGCACACCACCCAGCAGATTTTTATTTTTCCTTTGGCCAGGAGTTGTGTAGCATCTTTCTCCGTTACGTCGAGTATGGCCAGCCTTTGCCCTCGGCGATTCTCTGGAGAAAGTTTTACTTTTTCTACAGTCATTCCAGGGAACTCTTTTAGAATGGCTTCTTCGACCTCAGCCGGATCGGCGATGCAATCCAGGTCCCTTACTTCCAATGAAGCTCTTGGCTCCAAGGTAGAGACGGTGGCTCCTTCCGTCAGTGGGCTTCACAAGAATGGCGTCTCCAAGGACTCTTCGCTTTTTTCTTGCTGGTTTGTCCACGGTATTTATCGTTTTTTGGGCAGGAACTGTTTTTTCGCTAAGCCTATGTTCACGTTTTGCGAATTTTTCTGCCGCCTTAGATATCACGAGTTGGAAGGCGTCTTTTCTTCGTGGAGTTTCTGTTTCTGGCTCAACGTTCTCTTTACGCCTTTTCTCCTGTTCGCTCTCAAGAGAGCTAGCAGCAGTCCTCTTGATACTGGGAAGGAAAGGTTGGGTGACTTTAACGGGCACCGTTTGATCTGGATGTTCTTCTTCCAGCTTTTTCCAGAGTCTCCTGTAGTGGCAAACTCGATCCAAGAGGTCTTCGAGCTCAAACACTCCATTTTTTACATCTTTACTGATTGTTTTTTCGTTTATGCACGCTCCTTGCATACGTTTGAGGATCGCATAACATTTTTTAGTCAACCGTTCTTCCTCGGAACGGTTCTCCGCGATAACCTCCTTAACCATCAGGTCTTTTTCACTGACTTTCTCCTCCGGGAGCTTACGTTCTATGTTGTGCGTTCCTCCTACTGAGGTCGATTCAACAGTAGCAACCTTAGGAGTGAGGTGGTCGTAAACCTCCGGAGCCGCATTTACTACCGGCCCATCACTGCTCTTTCCGCTTGGGGCTGAATGAGACCGTGGTGGTGAACGTAAGGTTTTTCCACTACGGGAAAACACGCCAAGATAATCGTTATGGTTGTCAGAATTATGTTCATCGACTCGTTTTTTCGTCTCCTCTGCATTATTATGTTTGTTGTTGTTGTTGTTTTTCTTCATTTGGTTCTTAACGGTCCCCCCTCAGAGCTGCTATCTCCGCTCGAATGTGTTATGCATGGTTATCTGAATGGTTATCTATGCAAGCAGGGAGGCCATGCGAGGGTTGGCACCAGCCCTTATGGAGTCAGGTGCTCAGAGCCAGATCAACTCTGATCGGGAGTACGACTCAACCGAACCTACACCACCAACTCAATGGTGCGAGGTTTGAACGTACTCTGAGGCCTGCCAAGGTTTAATCGGGACGGAGACGGCGTGATATTAGCCTGGAGCCGTTCGCGCACGGGGTTCACCCCGGCGGTACCACGCAAGAAGCGACTAGGTCCAGATAATCATGGCCGCCAGCCCACATGCGTCAAATAAAGACGAGAGTCAAATCATAGTCCGGGTTCCGTGCTGTGTTCCCATTAGTCGCCTCTTACGACAAGTTGGGTTACTGTGGATGTATTCTAGCCTCCCCATCCACAGGGGAAATTCGGAAAATAGTAATAATAAATACTATCAAAACTCTTTATGAAATAAAGTAAACAAAAGAGGTACATTTTGGAATGTTTTGATAACACGCATAAATTAAATTACGAGTTTTGAATGTTATTCATCTCTGAAAATAATGACTCGCAGGCATAGGTCGATGAAAACATTGTTAAAATAGCATGAGCCAGCTTCTTCAAACAGTTAAATGTATCTGGTAACGCATTCCATGTTTCCAGAATTTTGTTATTAGCATTTTTACTTAAATTACTTGTCAATCTTTCAGTATCAATTAATTCCAACTCTTTCCTTGTTTCAATAAATTTTTGAATCCATATTGAACTTGATCGGAAATCAATCAGCTGCATTTTAAATTCTTCAATTTCCAACCAATCGAATTGACAGAAGTTCAGTTTATGAAATGACGTCACATCAGGGTACATAATAAACTTGAGTATTTCCGACAATTCTTTAAACTGAGAAAATCTCCCTAAAATTTATTTGATTAAAGAATCGATCACAGAAATAAATTATTCAGTAAATTTTTCTTTGTCTGCTATTTCGTGAATATCAAAATCATTGATATATTTTTTCAAGTTTCGATAATACTTGTAGTTTCTTGTGATAATATCGTTTCTGAAAACTTGCAGTTTAGCCTCAGAAGCGCGAATGAGATCTATCATGACAATAATTGTTTTGTTTGTCCCTTGAAGCTTTACGTTTAATGTATTTAAATGTTGGCATATGTCTGTAAAAAACATCAATTTTGAAAGCCACATAACGTCAAACAACTGTAGGTATTGTTCAATTTTTCCCTCATTTTGCAAAAACAATCTGATTTCTTCCAAGCAATCAACAAATCTTTCAAGTACATTCCCGCGACTCAACCAGCGAACATTATTATACATCAGTAAGCCATTATACAAAAAAGCATCGAACTTTCGCTCGTTTAAAGCCTGCGACGAGATGAGGTTGACTATTTTTGTAACTACCGCCATTTTATTATCAAGGGATATTAAACCACTCTTAGCACACAAGGCTTGTTGGTGAATGATGCAGTGGAATTTAAGAATCGAATGTCCTATGTCTGTTTGAAATAAACTTATGAAACCATTTTTTTACCCCACCATACTTGGAGCACCATCAGTTGTTACAGAAACAATTTTTTTATATCAATTTGTTTTTCAGCAAGCAAATTTTTAACTGCTTCTACTAATATCTGTTCCCTTTGTAGTTGTTAGCAACGATTTTATTGCAATTTATTCTTCCTTAATGACGTTTCCTACGCAATACCGAGCATAAACAGCTAAACGTGCAGATTTAGTGACGTCAGTGCTTTCGTCAAGACATAGCGATATAAAAGAAGCATCGTTAATGTCAATTTTTTGTTGATCTGTTATATTTTCGGCCAGTTTTAAGATTCTTTCTTTTATTGTGTTTCTTGATAAAGGAGTATCTTTGATGCGCTGAATCATCTTATCTTTATTATCAAAATCATCAAAAAGAGAGGGCGCGCATGCTAACCAGGCTTCCTTCAAAAAGTCTCCTTCTTGAAAAGGTTTACTATGCCGAGCAATGACATTTGCAGCCGCGTAAGTTGCCGTGGTCGTAAGACAACTTTTGCAAACAAATTTAATCATAGATGTTGACTGTTTATTTCTGTCATTCAATGCACTTGCAATTGATTCTTTTTGTTCTGCTTCGCTTTTTTGACTAACAGATTTGTGATTTGTTTCAAAATCCCGTTTAACAGACGATGTTCCACATACCACTGTTCCAGACCATAAAACACATATGGCTTTGTCACCTTTACCAATCATGCCATATTTCTGAGTCCACCAAGTTTGAAATTCTCTGATACACTTACTATCTTTCACTTTTTGTTTTTTTTTTTTTGCTGAACTGGCCATATTAAATATCAGTTTAAAATCATGAAAATCACTCGAATAAACTTTTAAATACAATTATGTCAACAAAACTCACTATTACTTTATGCGTAAGAAAACAATGCGTCATTCGCAATTGAAACTCACGACCTATAAAAACAAAATCAACTTCCTGCCTGCCGCCGCGCCGCCCCAACCCTGCGCACCGAACACTCCGTAACGTAGGATCACTCGCGTTCGATTGCCATAAAATACGTACTTAACACATTTTTTACGCATGTTTTATGATCGGCAACGTGCCCAAAATATTGTGTCGCGTGCCATTGGTTCGCCTACTCTGGTGTACGCCGTCTACTCTTAACCAATACGAGTCGCGTACGGAAGCATCATTCACGTGAATGAACAATCTTGTCGAACTTTATTCAATAAAGCCAAATATGTGTCATATTATATAAAGAAACGAAAATACTTTATTCTTGCATTAAAAAAATTGATGATTTTTCCGAGACAAGAACATCAAATTGATTTTTTGCATGAGTTGAGAAAATTTTGTGTTTTTTTTCAATTAATATTGATTGATTGAATTTTTTTATTTTGAATTTTTCATTAGTTTATAAATACAGCGAACAAATAACTATGGTTGAGCACGTTCTATTCAATACATGCACAGAACAGAAACAATATGTTATGGGGTAAATTTAACCCTACGTTGTATGGGTGATGAGTTGTTTCACATTGTATGCCGAAGATTAAAAGATACTGCAAATCATTCATCTTCATTTAGTGTCTGGTTGGGATTCATTACATATTCACTGGTCTTGGTTCGAAAGGTTTTGATATGTAGCCACATTAATACAAATGTCATATCAAATCTATCTTGCACTGTTGATTTCCACAAATCCAGAAGGTGTGCGCCTGAAATAATTCCTACATACCAACATCCCTATGTTCAGCAAAGGCAGAAACCGCTGACATATGTTCATGCATGAATTTTTCAACGACTTGTTAATATGTCAAACCACGATGTCGTTTGCGTTCCAGTCTAATATACATATCAAAATATAAGACGCAAATATATTACAACACATGAAAAGCTTATATTCATTTTACGTTGATAAAATACTTGCTTTATCGCAAAATCGCTATTTACTCAAAGTTAACGGGAAACAAAGGAAATTTAGTGTTAGCGTTCGGGGAATTTAATACGTTTAACTGAAGGCGTTGTTTCTGAAATGTATTTGCCACCGCTCTTAACACGTCCCTTTGGCGCAGAGGATAGCGCGTTGGACTTCTAATCCAAAGGTCGCGGGTTCGATCCCCGCAAGGGATGCATTGTTACTTTTGTTAGTTTTATTTTGCATCTGAATTAATTAATTATATTTATTTCTTTTTATATTAATTTTAAGTAGAACAAATTATTTTTACATCTAGATAACTCAATTATAAGATGTATTCGCACTTAGTTTTCGTATATACGCGCCGAACGTCAACACACATACTCCCAAGCAGTGTCTTATACTGAGGTTTGATCTCGTCTACACTTTTTTAGTTACTTTTTGGGCATTATTGGTATTTTATACAAAGAAAGAGTACAACAAGTAAAAGTATCAGAAAGAAAAATGTGAAATTCAACATTATTCTGTTGAAAACAGTTTTCTAACTCAGTGTGTTAAAAAGAACAAGATTCGTTTTGACAACAGATTACAGATATGTATATAAACTGGAGAGGTGACAATCGACACGTCAAGGTTGACATTTTGATGTGTTTATCAGTAAATAGTTAAATTTGGAATTTTTTCGGCCAGTTTGATCTTTAAATAACGTCACAAAACATTGGCAAGGAAAATAGCACTTGACATCTGAATTCAGAACCTGCAAGAAGAATTACAATCAACTTTGCATTGTGGGCGAATGAATGTCCACACAGTCTTCGAGGAATCAGCCGTTAAGGGGAAAATGAACCACGCACTAAAGCAGCCAGGAAGGAACTCTCATCGAACGTGACATGAAACTTAGCGTGCTTGACATATGACGTGCAAATAATTAACAGTTAATTCAATGATTTCGTTTAGCGAGGGTAACACTACTCTGTAAATAAAAAGCCCTGGTCTCCACTCATAATCGTTAGTCTCTTCCTTTAGCATATTGTCGAAAAATAACTCAAATGAAAAACATACTAACGTTAAAGCACCATCAAAAGTAGTACGGTACGTTCCACTCTATAGAAAACAACAACTACTGTGATACAACTGTGCTTAAGAATATTCTAGACCGATACACCCCAGCAGACGATAATCGATTAGGTTATCGAACTACGAGACTGTCAAACGCTCGCTTAAAAACAAACTGGAAGCACACGAGAATGCTCTGGGTAGCTTGGATCCGCCGGGCCTTGCTTTGTGGGTCTCGAGGACGCGTTACGGCTGCATACAGCCATCTTCAGCTCGTTCTCTTCAAAAACGAACTTCACACGAGAATGGTCCAAACCTAATAAAATCTACCTCAGCCGTAAGGTTTTTTTTCAGCCCAAAGGAAAAAACATTGCGTGGTGGGTTTAAGAGGTGTAAGCTCAGACTTTGGAGCAGATTCTGAGCTGAAAATCAAAGTGTGTCTCCGCGTGCAACATCGTGATCTAAAGCGAATAAGCTAACCCTTGACCATTTCCGAGTAAGGATCTCCTTTGAAGGAACCAAAAACATACTGCTGAAATCGCGCTAGTGTTGTGCTAACGGACTACCTGGGGAAGCCCTAAAAGGAATGACCTCGTACAATGCTACAGTTGCCAGCGATTCGGACATGTTTTCACCAACTGCGACTTCTCCTCTTATTGTGTAGCCTGCGGTGATGAGTACATGTCGCAGAAATGTACCCGAGAGAACAATAGAGAAACTTGAATGGGCTCAATTCTGTACAATGTGCATAACATATGGTCATCCCGCAAACTTTTCGTGGTACGAGAGCCCGGAATGAGAGCTACGCGCAAAAAGAGCTAGGGAGATAAAAACAAAAATAACAGTGTTTATTCATCAGCGTAGGAGTGACATTCCGTTCATCAATTTTACGGCTGCTTGTTTGGAAATAGCCAGACCAGCAATCCCTACATCTCCACAGACACCACCGACAGTTCATTCTATGAATTACATGCAACGTGTAACCATCGAATGGCTCGGGATATCTCACAGTGAACTCTTTTCGATAATTGTTCCTTTCGTCCATCCTTCGAGTCGAAGCCCAATCAAGATAAGTCAATGTCTCTCTTGAAACTCTATTTGAATATCTAGGGTGGGAAGTAGGCTGATCATTCTTTCTCTTAATATTAATTCTAGTGGATTTCTTCAATCCTTCAATAGAGTTCAATTTCTAGTGGACTTGGACACTGCCGTTAGATATCACCACAAAGTGCGTTTTGTGGGGGTTTAACTTCAACACAATATTTATTTTTTAACTAATACAATAATTAACAAAAGCTATTTTACTAATTTTGCGCGTACAACTATATTCGCGAGGATCGTTTCGTGTCCTTCTTGTTCCGAGTTCTACCGCTGAGTCGAATCGTGTCGCTCGCGAGCACTACTCCTTATGTGGACTGCCATATATCTATTTTTTGCACTGCCATATATTTTTGGCTGTAATGCTGCCATTAAAAGGTCGCCACAGTTTAGATAACGTGCTGCGCAGCGGTACTGGCAGAGGCACATCCGTAATTTGTAGAGATGATATAGATGTAAATAAAATCTCCAGTGAACAAGGTAGCTCCTCGTGTCCCCTAGCGACACTCTCCACTAAACGACCCAAAACAAATTACAAGTATAGCTCCAAGTAGCTTATACTTGTTCCTTTAACTTAGTAAGAAAGAAAACAAGAAACAATAATTATAAGTTTTTTTTTATATATTTTTAACATAAATAATATTTGAATATCGTCGTAGGCAATTGAGAACTTACTGACTAGTTACACAAAATGCATTGCCTATTTATAATTAAAGTACATCTTATCCTATTTCAGGGGTTTTCCCTTTCAATTATCCTTTTTTCTTACATCCTAAAAATTTACATAATTTCTTACATTTTAATGATTATCCTAAATGTAGTCAAACTATTATTTCCAGACATCGTTATGTGATTAGTCTGGTCCGTGTCTTGCAATTTAAAGACCTCATAAAACATTAAAAAAAGGATTTTAATTTCTTATGAGGGTGATAGAAATATGCGCATATTGATATTCCTTGAAGTTTTGTATATGGCATACTTCGCACGCGTTGTTTGAAATGTAATTCTGTAACTATTTCGCACTCGTCCTTTGATGTGTAATTATGTAACTAACGGAACTCCAGCGAAAATCTTAACTAGCTGCGTAGATTTTCCGTGTAACATAGGTTTCCTAATCCCTACTAGCCTCGATCAGATACTTATACCGGCGGCTTCACACGACTCACTTCTCATTGGAGGTGACCTCAATGCCACACACAGACAGACACGATCAACATAATCGGCCTAGTGAGCAAGTAATTCGTGCGGGTATTGATCGTTTTTAGGTACCCACGTAAATCACGACGAATTCATGTCAGCTGATACTGTTGACTGATTTGCAATTAGCCACAGACTGTGCTTCGCCATCGATTCATTGTATTATTAATTTGGTCACAACTTTATTTCTAGACATGGTCCTGTTAACTGCCCCCTCGTTCGTGCGAGTGACTCCTCTCGATTACTTTTTATGGGGCTAAGTTAAGTCATTGGTCTATGCCGTCAAACCAGCAACTTTTGAAGCATTGGAAGCCAATAATTAAGCCAATGAAATATTTTTTAAAGGGTGTAACTCCAATTTTCTCTACTTGGAGCCAGCTTGTCGACTGAAGTGCTCTGGCTCCTTGCTTTGTTGTCGCCAAACGTAAAACATCGTACTGAACAAAATTAAAAAAAAAAAATAGGTGAAATCAACTTCAGCTCAATCAAAATTTGTAATTTTTAGCATGTTCGCAAAATCAATTTAGGCTAGAAATAAGGAGTTTTCTGTTTAATTTGCGTTTTTTGTCATATATAAATTGACGTTGCGAAAACAACGTTTTAAATTCGTTTTAATTCGAATTTAAAAAAAAGCAAGATTAAACGAACTTTTTTCTTACCGTTCACCCATTTTCCAGCCCTTATACATGTTAACACTTAACACATGTTCAACTAGAGATAGGTCGTTGATGGTTTTTCTGTTAACGTAACGAAACCGTTTACAAAGAGCCGTCAACTGGTTTGAAAACCAATTAACGTTTTTAACTAGTTTGCTAAACGGTTTGCTCGACTTAATTAAACATACTGAACTGATAATTTTAATGAAGTAAATTGAAATTAATGTTAGGACAAAAGAGTTTAATCTTCAGTCTTTAAAAATGTGGAGTTAATGTCGCTTCATACTTATTCAGGCTTAGGACTTGCTAGTGTATAAATTAAATTATTTATTCCGGGTAGAATTAATAACTCTGGGTAGAGTTTGTATTGAAAAGAATTTATTCATTCAAAAACTGTTTTTAAAATTTCTAAATTAAATTCTTGCTGGTTGCTTCTACTTTCAGCAACTCGGGAATACTACTTCTATTTTCAAAATAATCTTTTTGTATTTATACCAAAATTATCCTTATTCTATTGTCGCTATTTACATTTACATATTTTAACACCTTAACCTCTATAAAGTTTTTCTTATGTGTAAACTGATCAGCGCATCTTTGAAATGCCGACACCCTCATAAAATAAAAAGCAAAAGGATATTTTGTATTATTCTTCGCAGATCATGAGGATGGTCAGCAGATGTGTTACGTGTATTGTGTAACTGATTCTTGGTGTAGCTAATTGCATTTATGTTTTCCTGATGGATTTCCAATTTGTTTGCATACGTTTGTTGCTGCAATTTTCTTACACATAGTGTTTATATTTGGTTAACTTATACACTCCCTTGAAAATGTTTACAGAATTACACACACAAGCGACTTTGAGTCGCGGACTGCCATGCATCGACTGCAACGAATACATCTCCTTTCTTTTCTCTTCGCATCAAGAGATTTCTATCAATAGCAATACATCAACTTCAATCTACCTATACGTTTCATCCCTCGTTGGTCGTTTTTCGTTAAAGCAAAACGGTTGATGTATTCAAATTGTTATCTTCTTAATCGTTTTTCGGTGATCGTTGACAAAAACTGTTTGTTTATCGTTCGTTTAAAAAGCAGGTGATGCATTCAATTAGTTCTGCGAAGAAAGAAGTTGATGGGCGAAACGTTTTCTTCTAGTTCATTCGTTGAGCGTTGAAAAAAACGGTTGACAAAATCAACTTGTTTTTCGATTGCAATGAAACGGTTAACGGGTTAATTCTTGAAAAACTGTTTAAAAAAACAGGTTTGTTGATTAAACGCTCATTCTTAGTTCAACGCATGCAAAGGTGTCTTCCCTCAGAGCAGCTCCACACAGCAGATTCTGCTGCTGATTACATTAGACGTTAAAAATGTATTTACATCCGTGGCCTAAAAAACAGCCCATCTCGAAAATTCGCAAATTTTCCACTTTGCAGGTAAAAAATGTTAGGAAAGGGTTTCGAATGATAATAAATTTTGTTTTTACCTGTTTATACATACTTTTTCCTGCTATAAAAAGACACAATCTGTCAGAAGTTGTCCATTAACATTTCAGAAATCACAGAACGTCCATCAGAAGTAGGTTTTTAGAAGTTTTAAATATGGTGTTAAACCAAGAACAAAAATACCGTATTATAGCACTGAGTGGAGAAAACTATTCAAAAAGAAGTATTTTTCAAATAATTGCAACGAATGCACAGTGCGACGTTTTTAAAAAAAAAAATTCAAGAAACCGGAAGCATACAGAGGAAAACCGGAAGTGGGAGACCAAGAATCACTACAACGCGAGAAAATCGATCGTTGGAACGAATGTGCCTTCGAAACCGGTTCCAGACTGCTAGGGAACTGAGGAGAGACCTTCAGGAAAAGCTGGGAATGCAAATCCGCTCTTAACACCGGCTATGAAGAAACAACGGTTAGAACGGGCCAAGGAGCATAACAAGTGGACGGTTTCTTGAATTGGCAGAATGGCATATTTTCTTATGAATCGAAGTTCAATTTGATTGGGCCCGATGGAAAAGCCACAGTTCAAAGGAGATCGAAGGAACGATATTCCGATGAGTGCATTCTTCGAACAGTGGAGCGTTCACCTTATGTTATGGTAGTGGGATGCATAACATATTATGGAGTTGGACAAATTTTGTTGCTAGAAGGTTCCGTGAATGCAAATATATACCATAATGTCATCAAAGAAGACGTTGGCAGCTGAGCTGCCGTGTTGAAAACCCAAACTTTTTCAAGACGATAGTGCACTTTGCCACCGAGCTCACTCTGTAAGTAAACCCTTAAGTTTTATGTAAATATGCATTCTAATGGTCATTGTGTATTCCCAGGTAACACTATTAAAAAACAATCTGAAGATAGTATCGGTGTCCTGGCCAGGAAACTGCTCAGACCTTAATATCATTGAAAGTTTGTGGGGAATTATGAAACGAAAAATCCAAGAGAAGTCTCCAAAATCCATCAATTTTAGTTAAAAATTATTTTGAATGAAGTGTAGTACAACGAAAAAACCAAGAACCACATCCAAAATCTCCATGATTCAATGCCCAGAAGAGTGGAAGCTATTTTGAAGGCCAAAGGAGGATCAACGAAATAGTGAAAAAAAAATTAAAAGCAAAAAAAGAAGAGTATACAGAAAATTTTTGAATTCTAAGAATATCTGAAGATAATAAAAATAACAGAAACCAAGAAAAACCAACATTTTTTATTTTATTACCCTATTTTTAACAAATGTTGAAAAAATTAGATCTTGGGGTTTTCCGCTTTTATAGCGGAAATCTACCTGCCCGCCAACCCTAACCCTTTTTCTTAAAGATTTTTTTACAGGTAGAGAGGCTATAGGGATCAAATAATACAAAAGAAAACGTACAGGTAGCCTTCTTTTTTTAAATTAAATTTTGCATGAGTAATGAAATGCTATCAGTGCGGCCTTTTCTTTTTGGCCATGGGTGTAAGGGTGCTAGATGAACGGATACCCACCTGACACTTTGAAACACTTGAAAATCGTTTTTAAGTACTAAAATGTCTGTTACTGATTCTCAGGACTTTATGCCTATTGTGCGGTACTAAGGAAGGTAGACATAGAATGATTTTCAGAAGTTTTTGGTAGATCAATTTTTCCATTTTCACTTACAACATTGTAAGTGATTTATACCCTTGCTAAGCTAACTCAGCGAAGATTCATGCGTGCGGAAGTTCTGATAAAATTTATCGAATAACCCGAAAGAGAATTTTATATTTGGAAACAATAAATCACTTGCAATGTTGAAAGTGAAAATGGAAAAATTAATCTACCAAAATGCTTCTGAAATTGATAAAGCCAACCAAAGGCAATTTGGGAAAATAGGACAATTTCAAGCTGAGAGCAATAATCATAAGAAGTAAAAATAACCAGACGGCATCCACCTAGCTGGTAGTGCCAATTGACGCGTCCCGGCCTGTTAGTTGGCACCTGATGAGAAGCGGCAGGGACGCGTGTTCGAAACCAACTTGAGCTCTTTACACCTTTGTTTCCAAATATAGAATGATTATTACTCCAAGTGTTGCCACTACGCTTTATCCTCAGCCTTAGCCAGAGGAACGTCTTCTACATCAGACTATGGACATCAGACTGACACTGGAAAACTCCAAAGTCTAGTGAGTGGATCCAGAGTGGTTCGAATGGTCAAATCGAAACTAGTGCTGCATTTTTTTGGGTGATTTCAAGGTCTCAAAGATGAGTTTTTCCGAGCAAATCAGAATAACCGCTACCAAGGCTGCAGCACCGTATCAGGGAGGCAATCCCTTCTCAACACTGTGCGATTCATTCTAAGCTATCGAGCTGAAATATGAGGCCACGATCGGAGCGAATAGTAGCAGAGAGAACAGATCGCTGCAAATTGCATGTGCATATTGATCGATCTCCGAGACGGCGTTGTTGCTGATCACAGGGCAAATTCTAATTGCTCTCCTTGTTGGAGAGAAATTCTGGCGTGGGAGAGACCACAGCAGAAAAAAGGACACCAGGAAGAGAGAGAGGAAGAGAGGACACCGGGAAGACACAAGGCTCTTGCAGAAACTGGTAACAGTCCAGAGAGGGACCTGGGGCAGAAGTTCAATGGAGCAATTGTCGAGACTGATTCCTAGACCACCAAGCTCTTCAGCGGCGTTGGATGTTGCTGACCTTACCCATACAAAACTGATACAACTACAAGTTTTGCACAAGTTAAATGGATGATGCGTATCGAACATTTTATTCTTGCTAAATGCAGAGTAAGCAGGATAGTGATCTCTTCAGGGGGAGAACTAGAGAGGGAAAAATTAGAGAGTTTTTATCAGAAAATGTAGTCTGAGAAGTGCTCCAACGATTCGAAAATTAAATCGGTTGGACTTTTCTCCTCAGACAGTCCACACAGCCCAAAGAAGACAAACTGGGGCGTAAGGTAGTGTCAGGAGGATGGACCTCTTTTCTGGAACTCTTTTTG
Organism: Stratiomys singularior; assembly: GCA_954870665.1. Classification (NCBI taxonomy): domain Eukaryota; kingdom Metazoa; phylum Arthropoda; class Insecta; order Diptera; family Stratiomyidae; genus Stratiomys; species Stratiomys singularior. The sequence goes on from OX940879.1 coordinate 36,389,492, forward strand.
CCTCCCTTCCTGCTTGAGAAATAATTCCTGTAAGAAAGAGTTGCCTGTAGTCATAGGAATACAAGGCTTAGCTCGGCGTAATATGTCAAACGGGGGAGGTGTTTAGTGAGTAGACCAGAAAAAAATATGTAACTGGGAGTCGTACATCTAACAAAATGACTGGGAGTAAATAGCTTGAATCTCTCTAGTCGAAAAAAGGAAAGCGTCAAAAGAATAACCTCATTCTCCAAATTCTACTCTCAATATGAGATACTAAATACTCAAGATATGTGTCAAAGTGTTTAAAAGTCAAATCTGCACACTGTGTTAATTTCAATAACGTGGCCAAGAAACATATTTGCAAATTTTTTTAAATGTACACTTAATGTTGATCGCTGTGATCTAATAGAAAACATTAGCAAGGATACGAGAGTCCCATATCCTTTTATAATTTACCTCAACTTTTACTAAAATTCTTTTAGATGAGTTAATTCAACAGCTATTCCTGCAAAAAAAGGTTATTCATTCAAAATAACATAATCACTTGATATCCTTCGCTTAAATACGATACTACAAGCAAAAAGTACAACGGTTATACTACGAATTCCCAACTCCAACTTTGTAAATATTCATACGAGATGGGATTTGCATGGAATATAGTTGCGTGGTTGGGAAAAACTATTTGCATAGATGGAAATGGACTAGGATTATTTATGATATGTAAATTCAGTCACTTTATTCGATCATAAATCATAAAAACTTCACTTTATGCTCGTACGTACGCTCGTCCGTTTGTTCCTTTTTCGTTTGACTGACTTGACTTTTATGTCTTTATTTAATGGAACATTTCTTAAGTTTCGCTTTTTTGTTCGTGCAGGATTATATGATTTTGATGTATAGTTACATGATTTGCCTCATATTTGCATGCTTTTAACATGAAAACTGATTGTATGTTTTCGCCTTCTATTGATATATGATTACCATTGAAAGGATATCCCATTCTGCATTTTATTGACTTAGGAAATTAGGGATACAAATTGCTTTCATCATCGATGATTGAAGTGAATATGTGATACCGTTTTTTATGCGAGTGATGTACGAGTTGCGATTTGATTAATTGTGCGTTTTTATGGATTTCATCGAATGTGAGGAAAGTATTTTGATACACATATATCAATCAAAATTGTATCTGCATCGATTATGAAAAAGAAATAAACGATATTGGGTTAAGTGTTCGTTTCACTTGCTTACTGAACTGAGTACAGACATTAAAAGAGGCATAAGAAAAAATAATTAAAAAAAAAACACAATGATAGTTGCTACAAAGAATTATTTTTTCAACATTATTCTACAGAAAATTGTCTATTTATAACTTTTACTGTCTTAACACATTATGAACGACCCTAAGTTCGCTTGAATTCCGTCTGTTAAGGATTGATAAAGAATAATCTGTGTTTTTTACACGCTGTCTTAAGATGTTAACTATTTTTTGCACTATCTAGTTTGTGTGTTTAAGCATTTCGATCGATAGACATTGTAATAAATTTGATGGTTGATTCAATACCCTTTCACGAATTTAGCAAGGAACACCGATGGTTGGAGTTCGTCTCATCTACACTGAAGGAAATGGCCTCATTGGTGGAAACCAAGCAGGTCCTTTTATGAAAATCAGTAGAAAAGAACGAACGTTAATTAAAAAAAACTCACTGAGCTCTCAATCACAACTGTGGACGGCTCACGAAAAATCCGTGAGGCAATAAAAATACCAGCACCTGCTGGCAACTTTACTAACAAACAAGAGCCATAATCGGCAGAGTCAGCATCCTCATCAGGAGATTAAAAAGACCGAGACATGAGGATGAGACATCAGAAGTGAGACTCTGGAAGAGGAAGAAGTTAACAGAGAAGAGAAAGCCTGCGAAGAGGAGACTGAAGAAGATAGTGTCGAGGAAGAGCTGCCATTCCTCACACCCAAAAAACAGTTGTCTGTTCCTCGGACATGAAGATTGTCCCAAAACCATCCACGTCCAATAACCCTTCCAATACATTCAATACCAATATCCCAACAACGCACAGACAAAATGGAGCCGCTATGAAACGAGAGATTCCAGTTCTATCTTGCGAAAACCAAATAAATGAACAGGAATAGCGAAAACTCTGAGGCAATACAAAATCAACTTTATTTTGGCGAAAAGCTAGTGTCTGAAACAACAAAAGACTAAATACAAATCACCTATCTACTGACTAAAACTAAACCCCGAAACCATGCCTAGTACCTTCCCGTGGAGCAGAAATTGAATGTTGTTCTGCGAGGTCATCACGGCCTTAGTTGTAAAGAAATCAGGGAAGATTTGGAGGCCCAAGCCTTTCACGCAATCGAAATCTTCTTCTAAAATCTTCAAACAGGTTCTTGTAAAGTGGTCAGAGTTCTTCTCCTAAAAGAAAAGACTAATATATTTAATTCAACGGCAATCTGTCAGATTCAGGCGCTCAAACCACAAACGTCTGACAATGTGCCACAACTGCAAACAATTTGGCAATTGTTTGGGCTATTGCCAAGCACAGGCGAGATTTGTCAAGTGTGATTGAGATAAAGAGTGCAAAAACCCAAGAAACCAGCACTTAACTGCAAGTTACCACCAGGAAACCTTCTTGAAACCGAGAATTCGTCTTCACTTCCCTAACTACATTCTGTATAGAAATGACAGATGGTCAACAGTGAAACAGATAAACATTGACAACGATAGACAGTAAAACAGCCATTCTCGTATGGAGAAAAGATAATCATCCCCAGATCTACTAAAACCATTGATTGAGACAAAAGCCACAATCATCAAGGAGTCGTGAAAAAGCGCATGACCGTGGCGCATTCTTCATCCTTGAGGGCCCACTGACGATTGGAGACTTTCATGACCACCACTGGAGCTGAGACCGAGTTTATCAGGCTCATCAAGCACGTACAAGGTAGCCTGCCCTTCCAAATTATAATATTATAAATATTACGGGCCAAATTCACCAATCATCCTTGACTTTGAAATCTCCCACGGACTCTACCATAACGAAACGCATCTTGGAATTTCGCTACAATTATTGGGAAGGTTTCTTACAAAGCTTGGAAACTGGCGGAAATGCCTTCTGGAAGATAACTAAATATTTCCGCATAAGAACAAGGCAGCTGTGCCTCCTATACACGGACCAAACGAACTTCGATATGACGACTTAGGTAAGGCGGAAGTTTTTCCAGACACATGAGACCAACAGTTCCATGAAAATTTCTCCAGGGAGGAAAATTTTGAAGAGGAGCAGGCTGTCCTGACAAAAATTAACCAAATAGTATCCTGAAGATAACTACAAAAGGAAGAATGGATGATACGTTCGCTTCACCTTCACGAGAGAAAGGACATTATATTGGGCATAAATAAAAAAAACACCTGGTCCAGATCTGTTATCTAGTGATGCTAAATTCATTACAGACATTATTCAAACAATAACAAACAGACAATAACAAACACAATAAACTTAATTTTCCGCCTACAGAACCGGCAACCATAATTGTCATTCCAACCAGGTAAGGACCACACCATCCTTTAAATTTGAAGACCTATAAGTCTCCTCTCTTCTCTATCAAAAATGAATCAATCAATAAAAGCAGTCTCATTTAGACTCCATAAGATAATAGAAGAGAAACATATCATCCCCAAAGAACAATTCCGAGCAGCACATTCTATCGAACTCCAGCTCACCAGAGTGGTTCAACATATACGAGATGGGATGAATCACATATGTTCTACAGGTTTAGTTATGTTTGGTATAGCCAAAGCCTTCAACAAAGTCTGTTATGCAGGACTCACCTTTGATATGCATGAACTCCATATCCCACTTTCAATCATACAAATAATACATTCATTTTCCCAAGGCCGATCTTTCAATCAACAATCTCTGTAACATGCGAAGCTGGAGTTCAATAGTTATACAATTTATACGCCATGATTTGCCTAGTCTACCAAAAACATACACTTATCCCTCTACGCCAATGGTACGTGAATTTTCTATACAGTCCGAAATGCAGAAGTTGTCACTTCAAAACTGCAACGCTCCATTGATACTCTCCTAGAATACTTGAAGTTGTCACCTCAAAACTGCAAAGCTCCGTTCTCTAGAATACTCTTCTAGAATATTTCCACAAATGGAAACAAAAATCAACAACGACAAAACCCAGGCAATATTTATCAAGAGACGGAGATCACAACATCTTTCAAGGCAACAGATGGATGAACTAAAAATACCTAAGAGTAACATTTGATCACCGTATAACATGGAATGAGCACATACGATAAAAACGACAACACCACTTACGAGTCTTTGCTTCCTTGCATCTCACCCTTAAAGCCTTAACAGCCTGACTAACTTTTTTAACTTAGTTAGCCTGACTAACAAAATCTTCATTTACAAACAGGTAATAACACTGACTTTACTCATCGGCAGTCTTGCCAGACATCACAGTCAACCAAGAAAGAACCGCAGACATTACAGAAAAGGGCTCTGAGACGGACCGGTTCCATGGTATATTAGAAACGCGGACATATACAATGACTTCCGACTCCAGACAATAGACAAATTCATACGCCACCGAACCCAAACTCTTCGAACAAACAGATAGACACCCTAACAAAAACATAGAATCCCTCAAGATCCGTCAAAATAGACCAACACAAATATACCTAAATCTAAGATCAATTACAAACTAGACAGAAACTAGTGTAAATTCCTGGTTGACAAGAACACAGATAAGAATGGAAAAAGCGCTCAATCGCATTGACACAAGGAATCCCACTACTACAAGACAGAGCATAGCACAGCATTTTGACAGACAGAGCAAAGCATTTTGGTAAGTCTTCAAGAGTTCAGGTTCCTTCCCTTGCAGAAATGGCATCCATCAAAAAATGAATGGAAACGAACGAAGATGATATCCTTCCGATATCTTTTGACTATTATTATTTCATGTTCCCAATTAGAACGAAGATGCACGTAGCTCTTTTCAAAATCTTCAAAACATTGCGTGAACATTTCCTTCTTATCTTCGGTTGCACTAAAAGACATGAAGAAAATCATGAAGCATTGCCTGTTCGGTCAAACATGGTATCCGAAATCTAAATGATTTTCGGGCAATTAAAAACACTTATTCTTATGAATCGTTAATACTCACAATGTACTGTCCAATCATAGGATAAAAGGATGAAAATTACATTTATAAATCACTAAAAACAGCGGGAAAATGTGGCACTTTTAAATGCCATGTTGGAGTAACTAACTTATGATAACAAGACATTTCGTTCAGGACATTAGAACAATGGAATTATGGATTTGAACATATTTAATTAGCTTAGTGTAGGCTTGCTATCAGCTGAAGACTGCATTTCCCCTGTTACTTCGGCTCAGAATTAAATTCGAAATTGTGCATCTGTTCGTGCGGTTCACAAACAGATCATCACACGTATTATCTTATTCTGCAATTAGACGTTTACGTATCTCCTTTCCTTACGATCTCAGATCCATCTAAAATAGAACGACGAAATAATAAAACCTGCCTCTTCCCGTGGAAGAGCACAACACCTCACGTTAATTTGAGAGTGCACATTTTCGCTCAAAATCGCGTTATCCGAGGCATATATCTTGCAGATTACTCTTAAGAGCACACAGCTTAAGGACATTATATCGATTCCACTTATTCCGCAACATAGCTTTATATTTTTATTCTTTAAAAGATTCGCATTTTTCACTCAGGGCTGACCGCTACCTGATTATTTCATGTTTCCCACACTCCATACCTTTCTCTGTCTTCGTGCCCGAGAGTTTCGTTGAAATCATGTACTCCGACGGGGATAGATGTATCCCCGTGTATGAGCCATCATCGGTGTGATGTTCCGTTCTAAGTTTTGTCGATGTCAACTGTCATTTATGATCGTTTAGCAGTTAGGTGTCCTTTTATGCAGGTAGGAAAAAGTCCGTGATTTTATTTTGAGCGGGCTTTATGATTTCGTCTCGGGCTTCTTCGTCTGTTGCGGTCGTGTGGCGCTTCTTTTGATTTTTGTAGAACAGTTTTAGCGGCTCAAAGATTATGTCCGAATCAGTGCTTGTTTGTTCGTTGATGATGCGTCCATCAAATGTTTTTGTTTGTATATTTCCAAATTTTCTAGTGCGTTCAACCGTCGTCCTTTATGCTGTACATCATGTAGAACCTTTACTTTTTCATTGACGCAGGTTGGTATACATTTGTTGTCAATCATTTGGTTTGCGACTTTGGACTCAGATGTCGCGTCTGGTATCCGTAGCCTTTTGTTGTAGTCCCTCATGTGTCCGCGAATCTTGTCCTTATTTTCCATCCTGATTGACCGATGTTGCTGTGTTGGCACGCACAGGTTAATTTCTAAACACCCTGTTTGTCTAGCCTGTTTGTCTCTTGGCTTATATTTGACCGTAGTATTTGCCCTGAATTCCTCCTTATTTTGAAAGCCGTGTTGATGTTGTTTTTCACCAAAAACTTCGCCAATTTGTATGTTGTTTTTCCCGTGTATGTTGGTGTTGTCGAAGCTTTCTTGTCGCTTAGTTCTTCTTTTCTGTGCTTTTTGAATGTTCCTTCTTATGTTGGTTTCTTCTTATCTTGTATCAATCGATATACATGATAGCAGAAAATATTGAATACATGAGAAACCTGGTGAATAAGATAAGAAGGAACTTAGAAAACCCCAAAAGAATACTCAGAATCACCTCTGCCGAAGTGATCACATTCATCAAGATTCATAAACTCTGTGAGCTAAACATTGATAAATTCAATGACCAACGAATTCATTCTGAGACCGTAGTGCTGGCTTGTTACATAAGTAACAGTAAGTTGTATAAATAAATTAAACAAAAGGTAGTAGCGTTAATAAATATATAGTACTTACATCATTTTCAGTCAATGTTTCTCGGCAACCATATTTTTTCCGAAAAGTTCACTCCATCATACTGTTGCTTATTTTCTAAGCTGGACAAATGGAAATTGTACTCCTGGAAAATCATTGAAAAGAACCATTACGCAGGTAAAATAAACAATCACTAATACACATCATTGAATTGGTTAAAAAAAAGTTTGTTAAATTCGTAAAATAAACCTTGGAATTACAATGCGCAGGCGGAAATTCCCCCCGATAATTCGAATATTTAAGAAAACATTAAAATTTATCCTCAATAATATCCTAAAAATTTTATCTGATCAAATATCAAGATAAACAGTAATAAGGATAAAAAATAAGGAACAGTCGGATTTTTGCAAAACTTTTTTCTCTCTTTTTTTCTTCTTTTAAGCATCAAAAAATGTAGATAAATCGATATGATTTAACTATTCATCAATAATAAAGGAAAATACTTTCGTTTAAATACTAATTTTTTTGTAGGATCCTGCTTAGCATTTAAAACAGTTTTATTTGTCAGATATACTGTCTATGCAGTAATCAGACATGCCTTTAATTTTTCACAGTTTTCCCGATTTCTTACATAAATATATTTCATTAATACATCTACGGAGGTAATTGTTTGTAGGTACATAAATGTAAGGTTTCAAGAGGATTCGCATATTTTCAATAGGGTTCAGATCGGGGGTTACCGATCTGAATCGGGGGTTCAGTTACTAGGCTATGGGAGGAATACTGGCATATTCCTTACACGGTTGAAAAACGATTTTACAGGTTTTTCGTATTGTCGTTTAGTCTGTTCCAGCTCATTTTCTGACCAGAATAATTTTATTTGCTGGCTATTTGGAAAGGACTCTTATCGCGTTCTTGGGGAATGTTCAAGTATTACGTATGGAAATTTGGGAGGAAGGGGTCTTGTAAAACATTAAGATGCATAAAAGGGCAAGTAATAATCAAATCAAATAACTCAATCAAATATTTAAATAAAATATTTTTTGTATTATTGTTTGTTCCCTCTCAACACGATAAATCACTTTATATTATTGAGATGCCAGAAGTATTGAGCGTATTTATCAATCCCAATACTTATCATCAACGTCCTTAAGGAATAAAAGTTTATTGGCCATGTCGGCGGTTAACCGGCTTCTCTATTCTCTTAGAATTTGACCAGCTCCAGAGAAAATCCTTTCTGAAGGAACCATAGAGGAAGTAGATAGATAGAGGCCCTACGCTCTCATTTCTGTCCAAAATCACCAAAAGTAACATACATTAACACAATTTCACCAACACTTATTTGAAAATAATCAGAGGTCGAAAATTTCGTCATCTGAATTATTATCACAAACATTACAATATTTCATTGTTTTGTTTTCATTAGCATTTTATTATCTAAACAATATTTTGTCCGTAAATAAACAAAATTACGAAATAATATCATACCGTCATGACCGAATTTGTACTGCCCATGGACACAGGAGAATCGGTTTAGCGGGAATGCTAACTTCGCATGAACATCATTTCCCGAAGAATTAAACCCCAGCCATTCTATACAATTTTCACAGCTGATTGAGATCGGATTTAATTTGCTCGAGCCGATTGAACATGGGGAAATTGCAATCTGCAGCTGGTGTTTATAATATACTTAGCTAATCAAATGTGTTTAAATCTATAATTCCGTTGTGAATATCATTAACAAGCATATCCATATGCTTAATGAGAATTAGAAATGCTCAATATAAGCGTTTGCGCATTTTCAATTGACGTTGACTGGTTAAAGTGTATGATTAATCGACCGATTTGATAACATTTTCAATATGCAAGTGGTATTTGTTACCATTCCTTTACAGAATTTGCTTTCCTAACTGTTATGTTAACTCACTGTCAAATTTGAAACCAAAGGTAGCCGAAGATTTTGGGAAATGTAAATATTGTATTATTTTTACATTACATGCTGTACTTGGTAAGTTAACTTGTATGAAAAATTGTCGGCAGTAATATTGATTTATAATTCACAATTTCAAGGCAGATATATGCTCTTCAACAGAACAAGTAAAAGTTGAGCATTTTTCAGCTGTTATGAGTGATTTATGAATACAGTTTTGGTAGTTTTGCCTATGATTGGATACTGCATTGCGAATGCTAGGTAAATGTGCTTCTAATTGAGCGAAAAACTTTGAAATTCCGATAGAATTTCGGATATTATGCTGCATATGACACAAATGGCAGGAACGAATGGAGCCGATGATTTGAACAGCTGATGTGGAGAAAAAAGATAAGTTTCAAACTTCGGACGCTCACGTAAGCTCATGTACACGGATAGAGCGTCTCTATGTCTTATACCTATATGGAAGGAACTGACGCCGCTAGCGCTGGCAATTATGTTATGGTCATTTTAGAAACTACTGGAAACGTCTCAGCCATCTGTTTCCAGAATAAGACCGGACTTTGTTGGATCTCTGCAGTAACGTTCGCAGATACAAACTGAATTCCTCATTTATGCCGCCTGGGATATCTTGTCGTACCGAACGACTTATAGATCACATCTTCTGGATACCTTTGTTGTTCTTATTAAAGAAAGGCGAAGATGATGCACCTGAAAGCAAGAAATATATGATGTAGCAAAGTCGCCAATCTTTGATTCATTCTATGATCTAAATTTACCCCTAACCAACTTCCAAAAGATGTGCTGACTATAACTATGTGAGTTAGGTACTCTATGACATATAAAGTATTACTATCTATTATTCTATTTTCCAATTATTATTCTATCTATTATTCTATTATATTCTATTTTTATTATTATTATCATCCCAGACATCGAAGAGTTCGAGTCTGAAGAGGTTTCAGTTGAGAAACGAGTAGGAGATACACTCTGATTTTGCCGTTTTTGGTTTGAAACGATATTCATGGTCCTGGCAAAACTGGACTCAGCCTTAAAATACATCTTCTTGAACCTGGAACCTAGGATGCACGATTGTGCCAGAAGCCAACATTGTTCTATCCCGCCAAAACGTTTTTTGTGTTGAGTCAGCAGCGAGCATCGCAAGGCCTTCCCAACTTGGTGTTTTGGATCCAACTCTCTACTGATTCCTTAAGTACGGCTGCAACTGGAATCGCCATGCTGCTGGTGAGATGTTTTTCGGAGCTTTTGTTCTGCATGTTCATCTATTGATAAAGGTTCCATGTCCTTACATATTATGTATACAATACGTTGAGTTGTCTGTGATCCTTCTCCTTAAAGATCCCCCCTCTTTGTGAGAAACTACCTTGTCTAGAGCTGTGCAAAACAGATTGACCCACTGAAGCTGACGAAGACGAACTGAAAATGGTTGTTGTTTTTTAGATACACCGCTCTCCGGCTCGTTTCTGCTGGTCTCTTCAGAATAGTTATACAAGTTTTTACGCAACTTGATCTGGAAAAATTAGTCCCAATAGCCAACTGATTTTCCCTGGACTAATAGTACACATCGCATACTCGATATATTAAATGTACTTACTTTTCGCGTAGAGCAGGCTTGCTTGTATTTCTTTTTCGTCCAATTACAAGGTTTTGCACATTAGCACGTTAATTTGAACACAAGACTTCGACTAAACTTTACACAAGGACCGCGGCACATTGCTCGAATGAAACAAAGCATATCTAACAAGTTTCTAGATGAATGTTTTAAATGATTTTGAAGTTTTTAATAAGTTTAATGAAACACCCATATTTCTTTATATTACTCTATTCGCATCGCAACTTCCCAAAACTATTTACATCTGCATAATAAATGGAATTTTATACATTGCAAGTTATTGGATTTGTACGGCACTTAGTTATCAAAGAACATACATCTATTTGGTGGAAACTGGAAATCAATTTCTTAAGTTATGGAAAACATTAAAGGATAATACAATTTTAGAGTTCGCTTCATTGTTCAGGTAATGAACTAAATACTTAAAAAAAATGTTATTATTTTCCATTTTCAGGTTTAGGTTTTTTATTTTAGAACAGACAGCTCTATGGAGGCTGATATGGTCCCTTCTTCAGTGTTTGATCTATTACATATTACATGTCTTGTTTATGACACCTCATCACCTACTTCAAAGAAACGATAATTTCCAAATTTAGTTTTAGGATATCCGGGTAATACAGCACGAAAGACGCAAAGTATGATTTTCAATCGCAAATGTAAGTTTTGCTAAGGATCTTTACTTTACGTATGCGCAGAAATACTGTGCTCAGTTGAAGGTATGTCCTATATGACTACATCAAATTCCCAAATTATGTGCACCGGCGCTAGTCTCGTGAGAATGTGGGACCCGGAAATCATCCTACCTATTGAACTGTTTTTAGGAAAAATTGTAAATCTTTGCGATAGTCGCCAATGTGGTGCGTTCGCTGATGGAGGGGTTAGCATAAGGATATGTAACCTATGATTTTACTTATGTGACTGATAATAATAACGAGGACTTATATTCTCAAGTATTCGGCTGTGAGTAGTAAGTAAGTTGACTCTTACATACTCATTCAATGACTTATGTGCAATTTCAATATCTGAATTACAAGTTTTATGAAGTGGACTACAAAAGTGGAAAGTAATAATCTCTTTCTCCAACCATTCTTTAGTTATTTCGATATATATCGCGCTGTTATTGTGCGAGTTCCTGTCTATAAACCAAATATCGATGTGATATAAATATATCAAAATCTTCTTTTATTTGATTTTTCACAAATTCTCTGAGTGCATATAGGTATCTATAATGTCTTGCTTAATTTCCTGGGAAAAGATAGTTCCTGGTATTATTGTATGCTAAATTAAAGAATTCTCTTTTTAATTTTCTATGACTTCTACTTCTTCTTTCGTAAGATGTATCGCATCGTTAGTCTTGGCTTTATTTTCTGGCTCAAAGTCTGCTGCTAGGGCCGTATACATCATTTTTTGTTGGACACTTATAGGTACAGCAATACTCATAATTGAAATCGTATAATTTTCAATAGTTAATTATAGCTTTCGATGGCCTTAGAATGTTTTGTCCTCTAATGCAGTCAAAAGTCATACTTTCAAAAGGTAGTAATTTCCACGAAATAGAACTGAAGTAGAGCAGCCAGTGTCGAATTAACAAAGGAGCTCTTTATTTTCTATAGTTAGTCGAATAATGGACCGTTGAGACTCTCCTTCGAGGCCCATAGCCGAAAATCTGCATTCGCATGAAGAGAAGTAGAGTGAGAAGTAGCTGTGCCCATAGAGACATCAGAAGAAAGAGATAAATCTGCGCTATTTGGAAGCCTAGTATTTCTTGTAGAAATACGTCCATTAGAAGTTGAACGAGCTGCAATATTGCCCGACAAGCTTTTGAAGTCCATTCTGTCGTTGTTCGGCGTTAGTTACTTCAGGTTACTTTACCCTGTGATTGATAGTTAATTTTATCGTTGAGTTGATGATTTCATCTAGCATATGAGCATTTAATTTTCGATGCGATGTTCTATTGCTAAGTGATTTCAAAAAAATCGCAAACCGACTGCTTAACTAATGTTCACAAGTTTTCGACGATGAAATGTTCACTCTTTCTATTTTGTGAGATAACTCTGCTGCGATCAGTTGCCCTTTTATATGTCTTACTTGTGTTTATGTCTTACTTGCTAATAAACTATCTTAATTTGCATATTACCTGTTGTTCTAAGCCCTACTCGTGTCCTTTTACAAAACTTATTTTGCAACAAATAGTTGCTTATTTAATGACACGTTTTATAATGTGACCAACGAAAACGGTCACTAACAACAAAATACTTATCCTTACGTTTACCGCTTAAGGGGTTATACCTATGTGAAGGCTAAGAAACAAGTATTTTTTCAGGATTTTTTTTTTCAAGGATTTTGAAAAAAAGCTTTTATAAATAATATATCAATATAAAGGGCAACTTTTCGGGAGTGCAAAAATATATTTTTATTTTAAATTCAATACGAAATGGCGGCTGTAGAGCACGTCAAAATCACTAGTATTTACAAAAGACGTTCCGCGGCCAGACAAGTTTCTCAGCCCCATCTGCATCTGGAACAATAAAAAAAAATTTTTTCATAAGCTCCATGAATTTTGCTAGTGAAGTACACAAGATAATATTTTAATATCGATTTTTCGCAAAATGGTGACCATTTAACAAAAAAATTGCATTTTCGACCCAAAAAAATGACTTCAATTGCTTATAACATTTTTTTCAACAAAACTAATCGCTAAAATCGTGTGTACTTCACTAGATAATCATATCAAGAAGCTAGAGCTATAACGGCAAGTCAATCAGATGAAAACTGAAAGAGTTTCGTTTCCGGTAAATTTCTAAAATACACTTTCGAGATAAACGCGTTTAAAGTTTCAAAACTTTATAAAGTTATGAATTTTCAAAATTTTACTATATACAAATTTTTTTACCGTTACTCTGCTATCCCAGCACCATTACAGTGCTACCTTCCAAGACCGTAGATTTCTCCTCCTCGTCCTTTCTTGATGCTAAAAGGCCGCATCTCGCCTCTTTTCCAACGTTGGAAATTGAGCGCTCAACAGCACCAACAGAAATCGTAAAAATTAGGTCCTGCAGTCAACCCTAATGAGTCGTAGATGGGGAGAAGGCCCGACAGTTCATCATTAAATAAGACAACTGCAATATCCGTCGCGATATCGAGCACCGTCTTGCCGCTCGACACATGTTTCGGCCCACATGGACCACACGACTGCATTGAACGATTTACTATAGTACTTTAACCTCAAATACAGCGTATAGTCGATCGAGTAAACAGAAGTTCTCCTAGCGTCGTTTACGAAGGAACGTGCCCTATACCGTGTATATTAATTACTATATAGTATAAAGCGACCAAATTTTACGTTTTTCGAGCATTGGAGTTGCTTCAGAAAATTGATTCTCAAAAATTTTCTGAAGTATACTAGTATTTGGACCTTTTTGATTTCAATTCTAGGGATGTGTTAGCATCCTTTAAGCAAATAAAAAATTCACTAATACTAATTTACATATTCCTGTGCCGGCATCGACCTTTGTCGATGCCAACCCATTGGTTAAACAGAAATGTTATGACGTAACTGAGGTTTTAAGGGTTGTAAGTGATTTGTCTTAATGAAAGATAAATACATCGATCTTGAAACACGAGATCTCAACGAAGAAAACAGTTAGATAATCGTTATAAAATAATCGGTTACTCGATAAATCGACCCCAATACAATCGATTATTGAGCAAACTAATTGATACCAATCCCTACTTTTAGTGCCTCCAAAATGAATGCGCCTGCCACCCTTTGTTCTCACCATCAATATCGGATGATATCACTGTTTCACTGTACTCCCTAGTCTCTGGGGTGATTAACACATACTGGGGAAAACATAAGCAAGCATTGTCTGATTTAAAAATTGAAATTGAGTCGATATTTTCATTCCTATAATTCAGGTGGAGTGTAATTTTGAACATAATTCACAAAATTTAATTTTGGAAATCATTTAAGGGGTTGGGAACAATAGCAATGCAAAGCAATGCCCATGGAAGAATCTTCAAATTTTGGCAGATGGAACCGTTTCATCACCAACTGTTGACCACTTCAAGCTTAACAAGTCCTCACTCGAGCGACTCAAGTTCGTACAATCATATCAATTTGCTATTCATATTTTTCTTCCTCACTCGACGAGCTCCTCGGTTCTATTTTCCACACATTGTTGGTGTTGGGCCGCTCATATGTGCTGCCATCACTGATCTCAGAGCTCCGCCGTGTACCATCACTGCAAGCATGAGTTGCTGGGGAGCGAGAGTATCTTTTATCTGCTTTCCTCATAGGCCAGCAGCTCCACCGCGCAAACCGCCAGCGAGCGCTTTTCTCATGTGGGAGCTTCCTCCACGCATGTGTGTGTGCGCCGAGAATTCTTGAGATCATTGACAGAATTCTTAATATTTCGAAATGATCAACAGGAAATCAAAGTGGCTGAATATTGAGGCAGCGATGCGTTCCTAGCCGTAGACAGTTGTAGATATTTCGGTAGCTAGCAGATACTTTATCTGAACGGGACTCGTCGGGTAGTTGCGCCTGTCCGCGGTTTTTCCTTGGATCGCGAGTCAATCTGTTGACCTACGCGCGATTTCTTGAATGATTTGCGTCCGTGCAAGATATGTGTGCTATAATTAAATATGAGTTTGTACTATTAGTCGAGAGTATCTGAATTGGTCACTGCTGCCTGTGAACAGACCACACGGCTCGTGGAGCTCTGCAAGGTGGTGTTGTTGGTGGAGCGTGTGGCGTTGTTTACGTACGTACACATTGTTCACGTGTGCAAGTCGCTGAAGTGGTTTGAGTGGTCGCAGATAGTGCGATCGTCGAAGCTTTCCTAGCGGTTCGACAGCTTTTCATAAACAAACACGGAGCGATCGCGAAAAATCGCAAAATAAACAAAAGGCGCCGGCGGCACAGGACTTCTCAGGAATCAAAGAGTGACCGAATGAAAAACGCTCACCTCCAGACGTCTAGGCCCGGATCGGTCCGCATTGTACATACATAATTAGCTGTTTTGGCTGGCCGAGGGAGAAATTGGCGCCGCAATCGAAGAAGTGAAGTGGCAAACGATCGCGGCCGCTGAACGAGCTGATTGGGTCCGCCAAAGTCCGCGATCACGCGAATCATTCCCGTAGTTGATAGTGAGCCAAATGCCAATACCTTTCTCCGTCCATGCTGCGCCTCAGCGTAGCAGTTTATAATTGACGCACTGCAATCCGCGCCGCAAACTACATCGACTACACCTCAAATGACTCGATAATCCGATTCCGCGAAATCATTTAATCGAACCACAGTCGCCGCGAAACAGTTAGAACGTGCTGCGAACCGAACGATTGATCACCTTTTGTTTTCCCGGCCGACAACACGTTTCGGGAGCCTGTTGGCCTCCTATTTTCGCAACAAACACCTGATCGCCAGCGAAGATTCTCCTTGGGACCAGGGCCTAGTCCGTCCAAGCGGGTGTCTAACGGCGGGAGCGCTTGCCATCGAATTTCCCGGAAATTTTCACTTTCACTAGTCCGCATTGGTGCGCCGCGCGGAAGATCGCGGAATCAGTTGTCAATTACTAGCTGCGCGCGCATTATTTCCTGCTCGTTTAATGTGTTCGCCGTAAATAGTGAATAGTCGCGATTTTCCCTAAGTGCCTGGAAAGTTGCCCAAGTGATCTGTGCAGTTAGTGTGTGTCGGTTTGGTGTCGACGAAATACCGGTATCTCCGTTGCAGCATCCTTTGTTTCTAGTCGTCGCATTGCTGCCTTCCAGTTGGATCAAAATGTATGTTACGTTTATTTACCAAATTTGTATCTAATCGTAGCCAATCGTTCACATATGACACGAACCCGTTCGCATGCCATGCATGCTAACGGACTTAACTCATTTGGATCTGGTTTAGAACGATCTACAGGTGGCATTCGGCTGGGAGGAGACACCTCTAGACGTTTTTCTCCATAGATGAAGCGTTCAAGGGTTCTGGGTATGAGTCAGGTCTGCAGCCTATAACCTTGCGATCAGCAGGCGGGTTCTACTGAGCCGCGGCTATAAATAGAACCCGTGTGTGAAGAGGACAATGCTGAATGGAATTTCGGATCCTCCGCGATCCGGTTGAGTAGAGGAATTTGGGTAGTTGCGCTGTGGGCCAGTTATTTGATTAGTTGATTTTTATTTGAAATGAGATTCAATATGAAACCAGTTTTTGTGGCCTTCCGCGATTGTCAAATCCGCACTCTACGAAACCACGATTTTCATTTCGAAGAGCGCGAGAGAACGATCCATACATGTGGTTATGTAGATGTGGCAAGGTGCATTACTTTACCCCCACACTGATCCGAAAAAGTACATCGACAGTTTTACAGAAAAAAAGTGTTACTGAAAATTTCTCTCATATTCATGGCAATATTGATTCTATTTTATGTCCGTAAATGGTCATATTCAAACGGATCGCCCAAATTATAGGTCGCATTCCGCTCTTAATATAGTGGGTTTCGAATATGCTTTTTGCAAATCAAAACGCGTGAAAACGTTCTTGTTTCTAAACAAAAAAGGTATCTGCTCCATATTTTGAATAGTCGATTCAGTCAATATTAATTGATAACTATGAAATAACCTTTTATTATATAATTAATACTTAACCACGGAATCAATTGTTTTCCGACGAGAATTCTGTTAAAAACACTTTTCATTTGGTTCATTTTTTAAAAACAATAAGTTCTCAATTCTCTCATAAATATGATAACTGTTCAGAAGTGAGGCTCCAGACGAATTTCAATGTGAATTTTTTTTAATGGTTCATTTACCTTTTAACCACGTTAACTTGATGATTTAAGGCGGAAGAGCCCAACTTTTTACATAAAATAAATTTCAAGCCCCAAAAACTGTTAAAAATGATAAAAATTATTTTATTATATTTTTAAGACATTTTTACTGTTAATATTTGAATGATAATATCTTCTCACATATCTTATAGATATTTGAGAAGAAAAAAACCTTACTTTTTTGGAGAAAATTTTTTTAACTACCTGAAACAGGTAAAACTAAGTGATTAAATTCGTTAAAATTCGCTGGTAGAAGTAGGGCTCCAGACGAATTTCGTTGGAATGATACTACCAATCATCAAGTTATCTTATTTTCACCCGAACTAAGTATTTTAGCAGGAGGGAGTTTTGCTTTTGTTGTGGAAAAAATGAAACAAGTAAAAATACGTGTTTTTTTTTATAAATACAGCTGAAAAAATTAGGGTTCCAGCCGGATTAACAACAAAAAACAAATTTCTCATAAACGTAAGGAACATTTGAAAAGTTCATGTTCAAATACGAAAAATTTACGTTCCATCTACAATTCCCATTTTACAACCACGACAAGTTATTTGCCTTATCGTTGCAGAAATAATGAACCTAATAAATTCTATTAAAGAAAGAAAACAAGCAGCCTCTCCTTCTACAATAATGTTTATTTTTCGTATATACGCGTAATTATTGTAGAAGGAGAGGCTGCTTGTTTTCTTTCATATATCTACAAGAATCGGGAACAGTTATTTTTTAAATTCTACTATTTTTTTTATTCCGTAGCAATAAACAGATTAAAATTAGTCTGACAATTTTTACATTGACTAGTTTGTTCCACTACACCGGTATGCTATTGCGTTTTGGTTTTAAATTATACATTCACGTTCATCCTTTTCCGCATTTTTACATTTAAAATACTTAGTCAGGATGCAATATTTCTAACGCAAAAAATGACGCTCCCCCGCCCCAGGTTGTCTATTCATGTGTTTCTTTTTTGGGGTAGGGAGGTGAAGGGTATTTACGCCCTGAGTGTCGGACTTCCAGGGGACTTACTGGACTACCGACTAAACACCTCCCCTGTCAACCGGAGCGCTTAGTCGGGAACCGTTTGACACATTACTTCGGGCTAGGCCTTCCAATTTTACTTCCAATTTGGCGTCTTCGGGTTACAGGGATTCCTTCTCCAGTTGGATGGGAAAGAGGAGGAGGATTGCTAGAGAAGGAAACCCTCCACCCTTGATGCCTCCAGCCGATTAAGTATACGTTTTTTCATTACTAAGATTGCCCGAGCGTAATGTGCCACTTGATTCCATTTGTCAAATGATTTCAGTATCTCTTCGATTAGGCTATCTAGATGGAGCTCTCCCACTTTTTCGGCAAGATCATCGCCTTGTTTGTCTCATCTTCTGCATGAAAAGAAAGTATGACAGGCGTCATCCTTCACACCAATACAAGATATGCAATCTGGAGACCGTGACATTCATATGTGTCTAAACATGATCCAATTACAAAAAAAAATTTTTTTAATTCAAAATTCGTCTCGAGCCCCACTTCTGATTAAATACCATATTTTATTAGTTGTTATTTCGAAAAATATTTGGGCACTACCGTCTTAAGTGTCGAAGAAAAATCGTCGATTTCCTTAAAATGGGAGTATGTCAAAATCACATGCCCTGTAATTTTGTTGCCCTTATAGTCAATAGGTTCCAAAACGCTAGAAAAGCGGATATCTGACCGCAGATATGTGGAGTTAGAACGCTAGAACACAAGTCGAGACGATCAGTTTTCCCGAAAGCAATGAATATAAAGCAGTAGATAATATGACCCATAACGACGGCTTGGGGTTCAAACTGATACTAATAAATTTATAGAGATGTCCGCATCATATTCTGGGCAATAAAGTACTTTTCTTTCCAGATTTTCCCTACATCCATTAAATTTGATGCAGGTAAAATGTAGGATGTACATTTACAATTTCTAACAAAATATTCACAAGGGCAGCGTAAATTCAAACGTAACAATTTCGTAACGAGTATTATGATAAAAAATTTGAAATAATGTATAGTTTGGTTAATTTGTTCTGTTGGTTGCTTTGCATTTGTTAAGTTCATTTCAGAACACTAAAGAAAAGAAAATGAATGTTGCGGAATATTAATTCTTTCTATTTGGAATGACAGAAAATATCAGGCTAATGAAATATCAGCCCCGGTAATAAATGCTTCGGTATACCAATAGACACGGAGGAGCAAACTTCCCGAGACCTTAAACTGCCGAAGTTTTCTGCCCGAAAAATTGGACCCAACGCGTTAATATATTTACGGGGTTTCACTTGAAAATCAATCAATGTAAGCACGTTAAGGTTCATTGGCTTTACAATGAATCTGGTGTA
The DNA here is from genome assembly GCA_954870665.1 of Stratiomys singularior. Lineage (NCBI taxonomy): Eukaryota > Metazoa > Arthropoda > Insecta > Diptera > Stratiomyidae > Stratiomys > Stratiomys singularior. The sequence continues at coordinate 36,409,119 of OX940879.1, forward strand.
TAAATTTAAACATAAATTTGAATTTAAACGTTTAAATTGTGTACATTGCGTAGTTTGCATGGCTTAGTGAATAATTTTTTGTCGATTTGACATATACTAGACCTGATGTCTAAAGTTTGTATCGTTACAAACGCAACGGTCACGAATTTTTTTTCACTTTTTGAATGTTTTTTGGATGGTTTGACTTGGAATGTTGGTTAATTTATTCGCACTTATGTATTTTTTCCACTGTCATTTGATTTTGTTTCAGTCGAATAATCTACTACTAATGGTTGAAAAAACGAACAGGGTTAAGTTTTCACGATGCAAGCTTCACACACCTTACTAGACTGCGACTAAATTTTTCATAGAGAGATGGTGTACACATGACCAAATTCCGAAATCTACTAAAACCCCGTACACGCTAAGCATAGAGATCAACTGTCGTAATAAATTTAATACTTAATGTATTTGGCATGTTTTAAGAGAATTGAAATAGTTTATCACTAATATTTGTCGGATTTTTAGATGTTGCTTGCTATGAGTCGTGAAAAGTGATACAAATGATAGGATAGAAGCTAAATGGTTTTGTATAAAAGCGTGAACTTACCCTTACGTACGGTACATTTTCGAACGGGACTTTAAGCTTCTTGACAGTTCTGAAAACAAACTTAAACGAAGCGTGATTAACAAAAATTACAATGTTCAAAAAACAGCAGTCAAAATTAACATTTCATGCATAAGTAATACTATTTTTAAATAATATTTTAAAAGTTCCTTGCAAATATTTCAAGTTGCTTGCATTTTGTGTCACAGCCAATGCAATGGTCATGAATTTTCCTCATTTTGTGATATTTGCCGACGATTTGTTTCAATTGAAATGCTAGTTTAAAGTATAAGAAGAAATTATAAAAATTAAAATATAAAAAAAGTGTAAGAAGAAATTATAAAAAGAAACGAAGCGGTGGCGTTTTCAACGTACAAACTTCTAAACTACAGAAAACTAATATTTTAGAGTTTTTATACTTTTACTAGTTAGGAAGTATTTTGAATGCATGTTTCCTATTATTTCTATACTATTTCTAATTAGAAAGAAAGGTGGAAAGAGCTCAAGCTGGGAGCTTAAACTCCCGGCCTGTGAATTGGCACCTGACGAGACGCGGCAGGGGCGCGTGTTCGAAACCACGTTGAGCTCTTTCCGCCTTTCTTTCTGATTATAAATTGACTTTCCAAGTAATTCGACAAACTTCATCTAAACTTTCGCACCTATGAGGCTTCGCTGAGTGAACTTAGTAATGATATACGTCACTTACAACTAGTAAGCGAGAATGGATAAGTTGATCTACCAAAAGATTCTATAATTAATTTTCTGCTTTGGAAAGTTCTGTAATAAACAGAACAAATAAACAAATGATATAACTATAGACAATTCAGATGTCTGGAGCTTGCCTCATTGCAAACGGTCTGCAATTTTTTTCAATTTTTCAAATTTCATGCTTCAAATGCTTCAAATTTCACTCTGCAAGTTTTTCAACTCAGTCAAATCGTCGATAAATGTCAAAAAGTGATAAATTTTTAAAACGGTCTGATTTCAACGATGCAAACTTCAAATGCTTTCAAAACTTCACATACCTTGTGGACCTCACGTCGGTCTACAAATTGAAATTGACATTTTCCGCTGGGGTATATGATAGTAAGAACCTTGCATAAAACGCCAACGCTGACTCCTGGTTCAGGCGGGATCGGCTCCAATTCAACTTTACCAGTTATGTCCCTGTAAACCCCTTATAAGCCTCAGAGGAAATTCGATGTGCACACAATTGAAATTGTGGAATCAGTTTGGCGGGTAGTAATTCCGAATAGCGCTAAGACGATTTTAGCGCCATCCTTCGCAAGGCCTCCCTTTTTTATCACTGAGATGTGATTCCGGCGTGAACGTCTTAAATTTCATTACAATCTCATCTCCAATTCGGTGAAGGTTGAATCAGGTATAATAGTACTTTCAACGATTGCACCATTGAGTTGGTAGATGCTTGTAGCTTCCCTGTTTCGCAAGGATAAACATGGTACCGTTAATGTGATTTCACCTATCAACCGTGATAGTGGTCCCAAGGGAAGTATCGTAAACTTGAATCACTGCACATGCGATTTTTCACTATTTAACAGTCTGCTATTTTCCTTCTCTTTAAAAACATCCGAGATTGTTGTAAACCATGAAAACACTTCTTCGAAGAGTGATCCAATAATATTCCATAGTTCTTCTCAATCAACAGCCTTAGGACGTGCATAAAAATTCATGCAAAGGAAGATCACAGATTGCGAAAAAAAAGAAGAAAAAAATGTTGAGCGTTGAAAGCCTCAGATACCTTTACAAGGGGATGATCAAATAATCATAAATTGATAGCGACGAGTATCAAAAGACACAGCAAAGGAAGTTGACAAACGGTTCAAGGAAGAAAAAAATAAGGGACCCGTATCATCGAATGACTTTCATGGCATTTTTGCGCAACCAGGATCTGACATTCAAAGAGTGTTATTCTGTAGAGAATGAGAACACAGACAACGTAGCCCTGGCCAAAAAGGATTGGACTGGGCAAAAAAAGATGTACTATTGAGCGATTTTCACACTACTGACATCAACTGACATTGGTACGACAACTAAACCTCTCTCTCTAGGAGAAAACTTAGAGAATGCCTCATGTTGGTTTTTATGTCAGGAATATTCTTTAAACTACGCGCGGAATTTTCCGAAAAATTCGAAAATTGAAATAAGGTTGAGATCGTCACGTATACAATGGTGCAAACTTCAAATACCTTTTGATAACGGATATGCGGAAAAAGGATGTGACCTTGTCTGTTAGGGAATCACTGTTTTACAAATGTATCATTTTGGCCAACACTGTATTCTCTACAAAGATGTTAATCCAAGACAGGACGATAAAAAACATATCTAAGGAACCGAAAAATATAGGATTTACAAGTGCGGCGACCAGTGTTCTGCAAGTGTATTTAGGCCGGAGGGTAAACGCCCAAGTCTAGGATATGGCTACTAGAGCCGATTTTCGAAGGATATAAAAGACGTGCTGTCGCTCTTCTGTGCATAAGATCACGTCACGAAGAAGAGTCACGAATTGGTCTGCATGATGTCCTACTGGATTTGTTTCCGCTGTCACCCGAGTCTAGAATAGCGTTGATTTTCGAGCCGAGACTCATAGTCAAAGGGATAATTCTTGAGTATACGCCAAATAAAATATATCAAAACTTTCAGTTAAATTCTATAAAAGGCATTTGAAAAGAGTAAAAATGGAGGTCGTTCGTTAGGAAGGATGCAAAATTTAGATACCTCAAGGCTCTAGAAAGCCATGTCCCGAATGCAAAGAATCATACTAGAAGAGACTTGAGCGGTAGAGCGTTCAATTAAGTCCTGGATCAAATAATACACAATAACTCAGTTTTCGCCATGGCATGTGGTAAGTCCTGAGAAATTTACTAAAGAATAGAAGAATGCCGGCTGAAAGCCTTGCGAAAAAGCCGTCCAGAAGACGCCAACAGGATGACTTTTAATATGCTGCTGGTCAATCGAAATCGATCAAAAAACAATAGAATGTCAGAGGCTCAGGCTCAAAAACTGAAAGCATATCAGAAGCTAGAACAGGAGGCTTAAAGGGCGTGGATGTTGATTTTCAAATTTAAAAAACAAAAAATCTGTTACCGTAAGAATTGTGGACGAGAACTGAATTATCCACGTCATGATTCCTTCAAAGTAGGAGGCGTATAAGCATAGATGCAATAGTAGTAGTTGTGGTGCATGTAATGAATCGAGGTTCACAGCTGGGGCACGAGACAGAGTTGGTGGTAAAACTAGATGATAGGAGCTCATCTCAAAACTTAATTCTGGTAGGCAGTTGGGTATTGTTGAAATGCTGGAAAATTTCCAAGCTACTGAATACCTGGAATATATGGAAAAACACGGGATCACATGAAGGAGATTCAACGAAGAATGAAAGTTTGATCTCTGGTTCATCGCAAACAACGAAACAGTGATGCTTATCAACCAGAGATTCATAGTGATAGTTGTTGGAAACAGAGTTGAACAAACGCGCCGTGGTGAATAGCCTGCAAACCAAGACTGTCGTCCTGAGAAATAAATTTTTATCGGGACAAAAAAGCTAGTCACCCTGAAATAGAATAGAAGCCTTATCGTAAGGATGTTCTGCATAGGCAATGCACGAGTTATGTCGAGAAAATAGAAGAAAAAAATTATACGGGGCGCAGTTCAATCCAAGATGTTTATCAGACTGAGTTCTGCTGACTCAGCTGTTGACAGGTCGCTGAAGTTTGCATCATTGCTATTTTTTCACTTTTTCAATGTTTCTTTGGATAATTTGACTTGAAATTTTGATAAATTTTACTGCCCTTTTTGGATTTTCGCACTCAGCTTAGTTTTCATTTCAGTTGAATCAAAAAGAGAAATAGTGAGAAAACTTGACAGTGTTTCATTTGAAACGATGCAAACTTCAGACATCAGCTTTTGACAGGTATGCATGTTTTTAATTTAACTTGCAAACGAGTCCTGTATACTTACGAGGAAACTATGATGCTTGTAACATGTTTGCCTGATTTAGGGGAGAGTGAATGCAATATGATGACCTCTTTGAGGAAATAGCCGCAGTCCTGTTATGAGTTTTTATTGAAACGACTGTCATTTCTTTTGACTAATGAAGTCCTGGAGTACGTTACATTCGAATGGTTTTTTGCGTTTTATAAAAAGAGTATTCTGATTTTTGACAAAGTATGTTCGATCTCGTCAGGCTTCGATGTCTTCTAGTCTGCAAGTTTCCTCTTTTAGTTGCTCATTTAGCTTGATAGCCCCTTATGAAAAATGGAAACTTAGTTTTAATACATCGCCTTGTAACCTGCCATGAAAAATTAACGTTAAACAAGAATTGAAAAACTAATTCAAAACTTTCTACTTCTGATAAAAATCAGTGGACAGAAGCCCAAGAATCTGAATTACATGAAGCTCCTTGTCCCCTCAGAACAAAGGAACGTATAGAGTCTGAAGTTTGCATCGTTCTAAATGCAATTCTATCCACTTTATGCCAACTCTGTGCATTCTTTTTTGGGTAGTTTGACTTTAAACTTTGCAATTTTCATATCATATTTGAACTATATGCAATCTACCAGGATTTCGTTTTAGTTTAATCATCAAAAGCTTAATCGTCAAAAAATTTGACAACGTTTCATTTGCAACGATGCAAACTTCAGACACCTCGTACATAGAAACATTGCATAAGTCTGACATGCATGGGGGTGACGGGTGCTCTGAGTAACACGTTCCTCGAATTTTTGATAACAATCATTCAGTTTTCGCTTTTTGGATTTCCTGGATGATTGGATTGAAGTGTTTATATTTTTTTTGTAATTTTGACTCTACTGATACTTCAGTAAAAGATTGGAGCGTATGCAACGATGAAAACTTCACATGTCCGTTTTCGATTGGGGGATTTGGCTACAATTTCTAATAGTATGCGTTTTCCCTTATATGTACGAGTGTTTAGACATGGAATTTATGGAACATTGCTTAGTAAATATTGTTTGTTTTGTGTAAATTTCGGTGGAATGGGTAAAATTCCTCTAACAATTGATTTAGTTGGAGGTTTCATTCGATTTGAAGTTGGCTGTTGATCTTGTCGACAATTGACGTAATAATTTATTGTTTGTATGTTGGGTCGCAGAATATTGAAATTTCAAAGGGAAACATTGGAACGAACTCACCAGAAAAAAAATTATTTTTTTGTATCATTACTACATGTTGTCAAAACCTTGGCTCATAGCTTCAACAAGTGAATGATTAAATTCCTGAAAAAAAATTTCGAAACGTCTTAGACGGGGAATATTTACGTCAGTTCCTAAAAGCGGGCACCTTTTCCAATATTTTCCAGCAGAAACGAGTGATGATGTTTCTCATAGAGTTGTTCCTACAACGATAGATTCTGATATTAAAAGAGGTCCGCTTGTTCTATCATGCTGGTTTCTTAAATACGTTCGTACAATCTTTTCGGTTTTACAAAGTATCAAGTAGACTCGTGTTAATCGTATCATAAAAAATTTAATCCTAGCTTATACTGTCTCAAGGCTCTCATCTACTTTTCACGTAATACAGACGCATTATAAAAAAATTATTCATTCAGCTAATGTGCTCACTCAAGTATTTTCATATATATTTCGCATTGACAAAAAAAATTGTCTAAAATGAGGATTATTTTCTAAATTTTTTGCTAATTGCGCATTTTGTAGGAAAAATTCACACATTTGCACTTCCTCTCTGAAGCAAATATGAACTTAACTTTGACATTGAAATTTTCACATGTGTTTTATGGGGCTTTTAAAGTTGATTACTGAACGATTCCTCAACAGAATGTAAACATTTTTTCTCTACTTTCAAAAGAATAAAAGCGAAAGTTTGCGGAGCTGCTAGAAGCTTTTCTAGTCAATATTGATAATGTTATAGTTTTATTTTTAGAAAGACATGACAAGACCGACGGGTGGAGAGGTCTTCGATTCTGATAATAATTTGCATACTAACGAATGGTACCTATTCTGTTGCATGAATCATATCAGTTATGAATTTATGGGAAAAACTAAAAATTGTTGACTTCTCATAACTCTGCTTATATAAAAATTTCAATTCAATTGCGTTTGATTTTATATTGTTGTTAATTTTCGTATTAATCAAACTTTGACTCCTTGTTTCAACAACGTGATCGATACCAACCATTGTATTCAGTAGGCTATGAGAGGAGCGCAGGTGAGAAAAGGAAGGTGAATGCTATTCTAATTAGCGGGACAAAGTCTTGCAGACCGCACCGTTGTGTGTAAAGTGAGACCAACCACCGCCAACGTACGCAAAACGCATGGGTGTCCACAAATAGGAGTTCTTTCTCCCCTATTACTGGCTTTTATTGTACATAGAATGTAAGTTAGGATGTTCGAAGCTGGGGTGGGGTCCCGCGTATGCAGGTGGCAGGAATTGTGTCCAATTGGTGCTAGGAAATATATTTAAGGTTCGATCCCGTGAAAAATCACTGGTGCCAAACGAACAGGCTGTGTTTCCCAACCTACCAATGGCTGCCAAAGCTACGCTGTTGTACAGAAACTTGGCAGGGAAATCCTGAGGTTAATACTTCAGTAGAGAATGTGTGCTATCATGGTGAGAACCATCCTCAATCCTCAGACAAAGTCCAAAAACACAAGTGAAGCCTAGTATTGGATAGAGTTTTTACATGCATTTGCATTACGAGAGGTGATTTTCTAATCATGTTCATGTCTTGGACGAATTCTAATTTAATTTGAAATCTTGGACGAATGTCTATGATTGACAAAAGATTTGACAAAAGATTCAATGATAAAACTGGATTTTTGAGTATGGTATATTGAATATTGAATTATGAAATATTGAATATAGTTGTAGATTGTACAAACAATTTCTGCGTATTCAACAAAATGGGTGATTCAGAAGTTTTCCCTGTACAAGATTCCTGGAAGTGCAGGAAACGGGGTTAATGAGCTTCAATTCTGACCAGTCCAGTGCATTTAAAAATGTGTCTGAAGTTGTATTGTTACGTACACATCGCTTTCAAGTTTTTTTAACCATATGTTTTGTGTTTACTGAAATGACAACCAAGTAAGGTGCGAAAAGTTCAAAAATCCAAACAAAATTTACCAAAATTTTAATACAAATTATCCAAAAAGCGTTCAAAAAATGGAAAAATTGGGGACGCTTGTGTTTGCAACATTGCCAACTTCTGACACCTACCTGAAATTAGTTTTGTTCAGATAACTCTGAAAGAAATTTTATACAGGAAATAAGGGTTTATTGCTTTGATAAAGCTTTGCACGACACCAAATGTCAAAACCCTTCCTTGCTGTTAATGACGAAATGAAGTTTAAGCTTGAAAGGAGAAGATTGGAGATTAGAGTCAATGCTTAAAACTTTACGCGGCATTGTACATTCGGAGGAGATATGAAAAAATTGGATTTAAAGCGAAGGGTCATCGCACGCTCTGCGATTTCTTGAAATTATTCTTGCAGAATAAGATTTAATTAAGCAAGTGAGTTTCTCCTGGAAGAGGAATTTTGAAGCTTGTAGCCGAAGAGAATCTTTAACTGTTTAGGAAGATCGATCTAATTGGTTTCCACCTTTTTCAAAGAATCGCAACGACAAAGAAATTATAACGAAAAAATGCCTTTTTGAAAAAAAGTCACCCTTATTTCTGGATTTAATGTACACCTACTTAGCGCCAAACCTGTCGGAAAAACTATAAATTAGTGAATTTCCATGTAATCATAAAAGTTTGGTGGATCCATATCCAGAGGTTAAAGGAAATTTTACAGGTAGGAACTAGGGAACTCTTTTAAACAAGAAATTGCAGAATTTTCGCACCAGTTTGGTTGTGCAAGTGAACGAGGAAATGGTAATCACAGAGAGCCTTTTTTTCTAGCCAAAAGTCCAAAGTTTTCGTCTGACAGGATGTAACGAAGGACCGATTTGCATTTGATCCAAAACAATAAGCAACTTGAAGTCTTGCGCAAGAAAAGGGAAGAAAATAGGCAAAAAAACGGCAGAAAATAGGCTGTTATCACAGATATGAAAGCCATTGAAAGTTTTTGACGCTTGCAAATCGATTCACATGAGCATTGTAAGGGGTCCGCACATTTTAAATAACTTAGTTTAGCAGCATCAAACGGTTTTCTCCTTTTATTTAACTGAATAAATTTAAGTTTAGAAGAAGGCGTCTGAACTTTTATCGTCGCTAACGCAACAAACTCGAATTTTTTTCGCTGTTTGATGATATTTGTACTGAAATCAAAACAAATAAAGTGCAAGTAAGTCAAAGTAGCGAACGCATTTTAACAAAATTTTGTAAAAAACCATCGATTGTAATCATAAAAAAATGCAATATCAATAATATATAATATAATGCAATATCAATAATAACACTAGACAATAATGAAAATTTCCAGACCGTTGTCCAAGTTCTGAAGTATAAGTTTGTTTTGGTCAAAAAGGCCCCCATTTTTATTTTTGAATGACTCTTTCTCCGTGAATGAGATGTTCTCAAAATAAAAAAAATGTTGTGCAAAGAAACTAGTTCCAGTGTACACAGTGTACATTCAGCAAATTTCTATGAAATTCGTTTCTCTGAGATTCTTTTTCGCTGAGTGCATTTTGAGAATGAACAGACACCGGCATTTCGAGAACAAACTTCTCCTCAGTTCCATAGTCCAAAAATTTGTTGAACTTTTTGCTTTTGAAGCATGAAAGTTTTTAACGACAGCGGAGATACAATTTTCTCAAATTAAAGAAAAGCAGATATTCTGGTTGAAAAGTTTCATAGATTTCATGATATATCAGACCGAATGCGTAACGACCTCACCAAAATATTAGCAAGCAACTCCCTAAAAACAGTCCCAAGTTGTACAAGCATACCTCCCAAGGCTCTGATTATCCCATGTAAGGTAACAAGCTTACTTAAGACAGTAAAGCACTGGAAATTCCCTGGTATTGATGAAATCCTAGCGTAGTACTAAATAAACTTCCCACGAACAGGAGTTGTTTTCTAAAGTCTCCTATTTCATGCATGCCTTAAACTTTCGTATTTTCCTAAAATTTGGAAACAAGCAGTCGTTTTACCAATTCCTTAGCCCGGTATGTAACCTATCAATCCCTGATCCCAATCAATCCCTGAATGACCGATCTCCTATCTACTCTCCGAAAACTTTTCGAACGATTCATACACGATAGACTAGCTAGCTTCGTGGAAGGCAACAGTTAGGTTAGGTTTACAGTTAGGTTAGGATTCCAGTTAGGTTTTAGAAATGGATATTCGACCGAGAAACAACTTCATCGCCCAATCAAATATATAAAAACTGCTATTAAGGAAAAGTCATCCGTCGATATGGTAAACTTAGATGTAGAGAAAGACTTTGGTACCGTCTGGCACAAAGGACTACTCTCCAACATGATTCATTATAATACCTTATTATATCTGGTCGATCATTTAATCAGATTTCTGAAAGATAGAAAGTACCGAGTCCAAGTTCGATCATGCACCTTTTCAACTTAAAATATATCTGTAGGTGTCTCTTAAGGTTCTTGTCTGATCCCTATCTTATTCAACATATTCACCTCTGACATCCCTACTAATACGAACTGTCAAATAGGAGCATACATGTGTATACAACGCTAGCGTTGATCCCAACAGCATTGTTCGAAATTTGGGACAAACTCTGAAAAAACGATATCAGTTTTACCATAAGTGGAAGATCCAAATAAACGTCAGCAAATCTCAATGCATATATTTCAGCAGACAAAGAAAACCTAAGAGTGCTCCCAAGTAAACCACCACTGAAGAGTTATCCTATCTTTGACTGATATCAGACAAAAAGTTAAGCATATTGACCACGTCAGCGCGGAGGCGTTCAAGTCCGTTCTATTGTTACATCCACTGATAAACACAATCGCAACCCATTATTTAAAACGGTGCCTCCAGCTGGAACCAACGTGCCAAAAACTTATGATATAAGTTTCAAGTCACACAAAAAGATACCTCAAAATGGCATTTGATGAGCCTTTTTATTTCTCTTCACAAGAACTACACAAAATTTTGGGAGTAAAGCAGATTAATCAACTTGCTAACTCGTGAAAAGATAATTTATTCTCCAAAACCAGAATATAAATATAAATAAATAAAAATCTTAATTTTCATAATATAATATGCATTAAGGTATCTGAAGTTTGCAGCGCAATCGTTTTCAATTTTCGCCCCTTGTGAAGTTTTTTTGATAATTTTAAAGAAACTTAAAATCTGCTTTTGATTTACATGAATTTCACTTGTTTTTCATTCCAGTCCAACTGTTGAGTAAATTTAAAAACTGGAAACATTCGAGGACGTCGACACACAGCGTTATCCTTACCTAATTGACCTTTTAATTTCTTTCTATATGTCTTTTTGTCTATGTGTATTCGCTTTTTGCTGTATCCGTTTGTCAGATCCATGTTTAATCATTTCACTTTCGGTACACAAATCTAAATTTGTGTTACGAATTCCAAAGCTTACAGCTTCATCCAACCGTTTCCATACGCTTATCTTATGTAATACTTCTGTTATTCACAACGTGAAATTGCAATAAAAAAGGACATCGCGTTTAGAGTGTGAAAAATTAAAGCAATAAAGCGTCGCAGTTTAAAATGGTTTCATAACTAGACCGATAGATAGATCTTAGAGTTGTTTAAGTTGATTGAGTTGTAGTTGTTTCTTAGAGAAGGAAAGAGATCACTGGACACATAAAATAACTATATTACATCTTATAACATAAAAATGTCCTAGACGCAAAGACAATAAAAAAAAATAACCTTAACTAGCTACCCTTGTCTAGAAGAAAGTAGAAAACAACGGAGAGGACAGATACGACAATCATTCGTATTGCGTGCAACAATGATGGGTTTCGACTCGTAGCCCGAAACAGCAGCTTACCAACGAAGGCGATGATATATCGATGATGACATTACGGAGAAGGTGTATGAAGTTTGCAAAAAAAAGCATTTATAATTTTTTTTAAATATCATAGAAGTCGATAAACCGATAAAATCAATAAATAGGTCCATAGGAGAGCATTCGTTAGTAACAGTATCCTTCAAGATACCGTTACTGATGAATGTTAAATCGTATCTAAATACTTATTTATGGAACTATAAACCATAAGGAGCTCAAAATAGACACGTTTTTAATATACTTTTTTTACTTTATTATCAGCTAAGGTTATCCATACTATTAAGAAAGTTTTGCAGAGTACAAATAAAAATAATTTTAATTGTTTCCATACCGTGCGCACCTTATAGAGGGCGCCGAAATCGACCCCTCAATAAAAAAACACTGCGGAAAGTTAATGTAAAGTTAAGAGTCTGAAATAAACGAATCAAAATGCATTTCAAAAAGGAAGCCGTCTCGCACAAAAATCGACCAGAAAATTTGAAAAAATTCAAAAAAAGCGGACGTTCAGAAAAACGGCGAAAGATGATTTCCTACGTGTAAAACACACTTGATCATTTGAATTACAAAGTTGTACGTTTTGGCATCTATAATATCTTTGAATCTCTGTCGCCGATATAACAAGCATATTTGGCACTATGAAAATTTTCAGAATTTTTGAAAATTTCCACCATTCCCTGAACTTTCATGCCACCGGAACTACTCTCATAATTTACTCTGCATTCTTCGTGATGCTTGCTGTCAGATTAAATTTGGAAGAGAACGTGGTTAATTTTTTTATGGATTCACATTTTTCGAGGAAATATAGTAATCTATATTGAAAGAGAGGTGGGAAGAGCTCAAGCTGGTTTCAAACACGCGTCTATGCCGCATGTCGTCAGGCGCCAACTCACAGGCCGGGACATATCCAAGTGAGAATTGATAAGTTGATCGAGCAAATAAAGCTTCTAGAATAGTAATCTAGTATTTTGCCTGTATATTTACCGACTACAGTACACAGACCGGCTAATGAACTGACACCACGTTTTGACCAAGTACCATCACCGTACACTGCTAATTCGTCGTCGACCAAATTTTGATCCTTACTTTTTACTCTATATCTGTGTCAACTTTTTGTCTCGGTTTTCACTTTTGCTACCTTTTGTATAATTAGTAGCTCTTTTAAGGGCATTTCGATTTTTCTATGAGAAAGTGCTTCTGTAACGACTATAATAGAACTGAGAATCTATGAGAAAACAAACAATTTCGATGTAAATATATAACGGGATTTTTGGGGAAACAGCGGATTAGAGCACCTGCGGGGAGTCGAGAGCGCGCGGTCACTACTAAACAAAAATCTGTATCTTATACGCATTGAAATGATTAAATGTATATTTTTGACCAATTTCTTAGTGTTTTGATTAGACTGGCTATGAATTTACACTAAAAAATTCACTGTATTGGAAACTATATACAGTCTAAACTCAACTTCTTAGCTCGTTGAATACTTCGGAACGTCCTTAAAATTAATGTTTCATTATCTTAACTGTAACATAATCCTCCGAAAGAGGAGGTTTCCTCCGGAAAAAGTACTTTTTGGTGCTACATAACCCTCCGAAAAACGTTGCCCCAAAAGAAAAAAAAAACCTTTTCTAACACATCGTCCTCGGCGCTGATTTCAAACACTGTCGACACATATGATTCAAATGGTAGGATTGTATTATTCGCTCGGTTCCATCTTCGAATATTGCAGAACTTAAAACTTTCCCACTGTTTTGAATTTCGAAAAATTCAGGATATGTGTGTCTAGCTATCGAACATGGATTGTGAAATCTGGAAGTGGTGAAGAAAATTGGGAACCCGAGCTGAATTGGAAATAGTCGTGGATCTTTTTAAGTTTTGAATTCTTAAAATCGAATCCTCAACTGCTTGTGATTAAATGCAATCGAAATTTTTGATCTTTGAATAGTAATGAAACGGAAATTTTCCCATATTTTTTTATGATTCAGTTTTTCCCATTTCGAAACCCAAATTTTTGAATATTCTGGGAAGTGAACAGCTAGTGTGCTACTACATGTTATTACCACTGTTCAAATGTTTCCTCCCAGTTTGGAGAGCCCAACAACTTGTTTTAAACCAGCACGTTTTTCCGGTGGCAATGTGTGTGCATATGTGTATCTAAGTAAACTTTTCCATGCAGTACGAACGCGTACTCTGTTCAGCTGTAGCTCTTTGAGAGAGCTGCACTACCACTCTGGAAAATTCTATTAAAAATGAGAGTGATGATAACACATGAAGTAAACTTTAGTCATATTGGATAGAGTAAACTATCTACACTAAAGTTCACACATGTAGAACAAAAGCAGCATTGCCAGCTCTATTCATATTCAATACCATATTTTGTCTCTTTCTCGCGTGTAATTTGTTTTGACAAAATTCACTAGCCGCTCTGTTTTGAGCTTTATTTTGTTCGATTTTCGTTTTATTTATTTGCTCATTTTTGTGTACTGTTTGATATTATGATGAGCTATTAATAACTTCACATGTGAGTACAATATGATTCCAACAAGAAGAGGAATAAAGCCGGCATCTAGTTGTCTGTCTGCATATGAAGACGAAATGAATCGTATATTTGCGAATTGCATGAAGTGGATTTTAATGACTTGCTAAATGATACCGCCATCAAACTTTTCTGTTTTTTCGATTTTCCTTTCCGTAGTCGATGCAATTGCAAGCACTAGATAAAACAAAATAAGTGTCACGTAATGATATGCAATACGAGTTAAATGTTTGCGTTAATGCGAATGAATTTTTTGTGCGTAGTTCCGAAATAAATCGCTGATGTCTAAGGAAAAACTACATTCCAAGTGAACGCATCTTATGAATTGTGAAAATTATTTAGTATTCATGTTGCATGTGGAATGTTTTAGTGTGTTAAAGAAAAGTACGAAGGTTGGATGAAGACAATGCAATTAGTTTTGGACATGTGCTCCCTTGCGAATTTAACTTACTGAATGGAAACTTGAATTGAATGTTTTTTTTCTCGGCTGACTGGCAAATAAGTCCACGAAAAAATTGCAAAATTTTTTAATTTTATTATTTTGGTTTTACTTGAATACCAAACGCAATGCCTGTCCTTTGTATATGCTGGTTGCTAAGTTTGTTGGATATGATGACATACTGTCATTTTCAATGAATCAATGCGAACTCCATGCTATGAAAATTTAGGTTAAAAGTTAACGTACAAAATATGTTAACTTAATACTCTGTTTGCAAGTTGACTAATAAGTACCGAATGGTCCTGAATATGAATATGCCTCTCTGGCTAACTGCCCAAAACAGTAGGACAGATATCACATATATTTGTACGTGTAGTTAAATAGGTATCACATACTACTGTGGGCAAAAAATAGTAAGACTTTGTATAATTATACATAATAATTTAATAACATAACATTCATAATTTGAAAATTCGTTATTTGTTCTTCCAAATCTATTTCGTCCCGTCAAAGTAATCCCCCGGGTCCCTATACGCTTGTACCAACGTTTTTTCCAATCCTCGAAACAGTTGTTAAAGTCAATTTCTGGAATAGCCTTCAATGCGCGAAGCGATTCACGTTTAATGTCTTCAATTGACTCAAAACGGTTTCCCCGGGGCGGTCGTTTGAGTTTGCTGAACAGGCAGAAGTACCACGGAACTAAATCAGGCGAATACTTTGGTTGTGAAACGATATTGGTTGAATTTTTGACGAAAAACGCACAAAAAATCAATACAGTATGCGACAGTGCATTATCGTGGTGCAAAAACAAAGAGTTGTCTGCCCATAATTCCGGCCTCTTTTTACGAATAGCTTCCCGCAAACGGCGCATAATACTCAAATACCATTCCTTGTTGACAGTTTGGCCGGTCGGAAGGAATTCGGAGTGAATCACACCTCGATAATCGTAGAAAACTGTCAACATGACCTTGATTTTTGACTAACTTTGACGTGGTATTTTTGATTTCGTGTCACCTTTTGCGCGTTACTCGGTCGATTGATCGCCTGTTTCTCATCAAGACTCAAGACTCATCGCCAGTTATAATACGTTTCATGCCATCCCGGTAGTCGGAAAACACTGTTTCACAGACGTCAACGCGTCGCTGTTTGTCCAGAAAATTGAGTGATTTTGGAACCAATCGTCCTTTCACTTTTCTTAGGCCCAAATGATCTTTTAAAATGGTTTTCACTGATTCTTCCGGTCTTCCAACAATGTCAGTAAAGTCTCTGACTGTCAATCGTCGATTCTCGAGCACAAATTCCTTGATCTTATTGACGTGTTGATCATCAGTTGATGTTGATGGCCGTCCTGGACGTGGTTCGTCGTCAACGCGTTTTCGATCCTCCTTGAACAATTTGTACCAGTCAAAAACACTTACTCGCGACATAACATTATCGCCGAAGGCCTTGTGCAACATTCTGAACGTTTTGGCACCAGATAGTTGAGTCGGAAACACAAAACTTAATGAAACTTCCTTGTTGAATAATTTCACTCTTTGTAAAAATCGTCGAATGCACTTTTTTTACCTAAGAAAGACAAGCGACAAAATTTTCGTCTGAAAGACAAGAAAGACAAAATAAAAAATATTTCGACGAATATGTTTCCAAGCCAAATTCAAGGGAGACTTTGTCCTTGAAATTTTTAAACAATCAATTTTTTTTATTACGAATTCTTAATCTACATGTAAGCAGAAATAAATATGTCGAAGCGTTTCCTGGATTTCGTACGTTTTTTAAACGCATTGAAAATTGACACCTTCAGTGCGCTCTGACCGTCTCAGCGGGGCGCCCGGCTAGCCGAGTTCCTGCAGGTCTCAGCGAGTTTGACTCAGGTATACAGAGCTTTTTATGCTAAGAAACCTTTGAATAGGGTCCCTAATTTCTCCTTTATCGATTTTGCAGCGGTTATTTCAGTCTGGCTTCGGCGTTGAAAGCGAAAACAGCGTATCGTCTGTGTTTTGTTTTTCGGTACTTAAAAGTAATTCATTGAAAATTTGTGTGCAATATGCCTCGAAAGGGTACAAAAGATCGAAACAGTACATGCGCAAAAGATCGCAACACCCTAATCGCTGGGAAATTGAAAAACAGAATCACCGAAATCTTTTTCTGATCGGTAGAACTGCACGGAGTCAAATACGTCACTTACGTCGCGGATAGTGACAGTATAACGTTTAAGGATTGCGTGAAGCCAAACCCTTTATTTATTTAGAATAGAATTTATCGATCGAAAAAAGAATGGGAACGAAATTGAGAAATATGAAAAAGGGAACCAAGGGACTCGGAGGAAAAGGGGCACGCACCTCACAGATAAAGCGATAGGAGAACTCACTAAATACTATGGCCCGGATAGCAAGGCCAATTCACATTCTGTGCAAGTCATGCAAGACGCGGTATGGGCCACGTATTACCACAAAAGCTTCACGGATAAAAACCCCAGCATGAGATGTGTCCATCAGTAGAAAACAGCTGGCCTACGTGGCGTAAAGCTGAAGCGTCGGATACTTTGCCTTTATCTAAGCACAGGGCTCCTCTTAGTGACACTGTTCTGAAGGCCATCTAGCCAATTTACAAAAACTTGTCGTCGGACGATTTGATCGAAAGATGTTTTGGTGCTCATAGTCAAAACAGTAATGAGTGACTCAGTAATATGATTTGCATGCGTGCGCCCAAACATCTTCGTTCCGGCGCAGATGTGGTCAATATTGCCACGGAATTAGCAGTGATTATCTTAAACAAAGCTGAGGAATCATTGTTAATTGCCATAAATCTCATGGTTGTCCGGATTGGCTCTTTCGCCGAGAGCTGGGTCCATTCACGGGACAAAGAAAGGATCGAGCCCGCGGAGAGGCAGGTGACCGACGCAGCAGAAAAGGCCCGGATTGAGCAGCGAGAGATGTTAGCGGCTCAACATGAGCAGCTAGAAGAAGAGGAGGGATGTCTCTATGGAAAACGCTTTGCCGATTAGCAGTAATTATAAACATATTACAAAACTTTAAACGCGTTTTTCTCGAACAATCGTTTAAAAAATGGCAGAGACCTGACCGCTGTAATTATAATACCGACCTGAAATTTGGAGAGCATACTTAGAACAAATGTATCGTTTCTTCGATAGATACAATTTTGCATTTATAAGTTATCTTTTTATGCAAAAAATAAAAGCGATTATTCGATTTTTTTTAATTGCCGCCATTATCCGTATATCGCATTTCCCATAACCCATCCGTCATTCTATGACCATAGGGCCACATACTGATAATATCCTTTGAATTTGTGTTTCAGATCAACAAAGAAGGGGCAGTGATGTCAGCCGTTTACGTTCCGTGATTTGAGGAAATGTTTTCGCGGAGCTGCAACGACCGCCATTTTTGTTTAAAAAAAAACTTTTTTTAACGTTTTGTACATCATGAATAAAAGTAAGAAAAAAACCGCACTGGAAAAGCTTTACTCGTTTCCCTTAAAGAAAAAAAAATTAAACACCTGAAATATGGGACTCCAAGGACAAAGTCTCCTTTAAATTTAAAAGTCTTACTATTTTTTGCCAACAGTAGTATGTGGATTTAAACGAAATATTTTCGTTCTTCTAAGATTGTAAAATGAGGATACAGGCTAAGAAAGTAAATTGTCTGCCAAGGATAAGAAGTGATCCCAGAAAATCGGTGTTTATATTTATCCCATATCCAAATACAGATCCTGATTGTCTCTTTTACTACTGTATTATGTATTATGTTGTACTACTGTATTTGTTCTGTATTATAAGTTAACATTCTTGCTTCAGTTGGTCACTCTCTTTTGACCATTTTCTACATTTTAACAAATATTTCACTGTATTTTTACAATAGCCAGCGTCCGCCAGACGTACGTCAGAGTATCAAAGCTAAAAAATGTTTCCATCTGTAGTCCCAGTTACTTCACCACTGGCTTCGATTCAACTAGTATGTCGTTAAAACTGATCATCCTTACTCTAGAGATTCTTTTATTTGTCAAGATGATCACTTTTGTTTTGTCCAGTGCTGAATTGAGTCCGTGAATGATCATTCAGTTCCTCATTCGTTTCATTAGCGTACCTAGTCTACGTTGCGTCCATCAACTAAAGCCGCGACTTAATCTGCGTAGTCAAACAAGCTCCTCTGACAGCTTCAATCTCAGCAGTCCGTCGTAAGACACGTTCCACTGGTGCGGAGCAAAGATAGATCCCTAGGCAACACTTTCTATCCTGCCCTGGCCCTGTGTCGTGTTATAAAGCACACTTCGATGAATCACCACCTCTCAGTCCCTCAAAAGTTGCATAAGATATTCCGGGACTTGAAAAGAGATTTTCAACGTATCCAGAATATCCACCTCTATAGCGCAGTTGAAGGCGTTACTAATGTTGAGCGTCACCAAAAGAACGATTCGGCGCTTGGTGCGGCTATATGCCTCTGCCTTTTGGACTGTGCTCCCAACTTATGCGATCACATCGATGGTGACGTGGCCTTCTCTAAAACCGTACCGCCGAGGATAAAGATCCGTAGCGGCACGAATAACGTTAGTGGGTCTTCCCTTGATAAGATTCACTAGCATGTCGCAGCCGGGTCCAGCATGTGGCGATTCAAGATTTCCCATCCCAGGACAGGCAGGCTTCGATTATGCTGAGCAGTAAGCCAGGACAATGTTGATTGCCACCGTCTAGGTCAGCAGCCTTTCGCATTTTCAAGGAAAGGACTGCCTTTTCCAACTCCGACTGTGTGAAGAGTGGGCAATCGATTGCTGTCTCATCACGGACAGTGTCAACACAGGCGGGGAAAATTGCCCGCACTATCTCGTTGTAGGACACCAAGCTTCCGCATAACTAGTTGGAAGCCAAGTTCTCGCGGTTCCTTGTTCACATTGTTCACTAGTTCTTGCCAAGGATGAGCTTTGCTGTTGTTGATCAGTTTGTGAAGGCATTTCCTGGCCGACTTACATGTCTTTGCTCGGTTGCATTCCCCGTTACGATTCCGTGCCCGTTGAGCTTCACGACGAAGCCTGTGACACTCCATTCACTTTTCCAGGACACCATGAAAATTTTAAAACAGGATGAATTACGACATTAACCGTATTTGCTAAATCTCGCCCCTTCCGGTTGGCACTTGGGTCAGCAGATGATGGATAGGTTTTGGTTCCACACAGAAAATAAAAGTTTGGCTTAAGTTTTCCGTTTCTATTCACGTGGTTCTATCTTATATCTTCGTGGTATTCGTCTGTTATCCCGAAAATAATTTTAGTATGTATCTAGTGAGTCACCATGCGCTTTTAGGCAGGTTTTCTGTTTTTCTTCAGAAATTTTTTGATTTAAGGAATGAGTAAACTTCTGTATGAAGTTAGTGCTCAAACAAATATGGTAAAAAATCTTACATATGTAAGTAGCTTTTAGAGCAGTATTTTCGGCAACAAAATTACTGTGGCTCAAGACATTTCCTGAATAAATATACTAAATAGACGAAGGGGAAGAATAGTTATCAACAGTTTCTGATTATTCGTAAGTTTATCATCGTTGTGATCGGTTTTGTTTCTTCAAGGCAGAAAGAATTATCTCAATCCTTCATCGTATTCATTTTCTTGTCCTATTCCAATGCTACTCCAGCAAATATTCTAGCTGTCTGTACTAATGGCTTATATAAAATTATGAGAGAGAATAAATTAGGTGGCCACTCCTTTACATCAGACGCGCGCAGGAAACCGGTGGTAATATTAAATGGTGTTAACTCTCTTTTCACAGAGAAAGAGATCCTGGAGGATATCTCCGAACAAATACCAGAGCTCAAACCCGTATCTGTCACCCAGATGACTACTACTTGGTCGAGGCAGAACAACGTGTTCCTCAACCTTTTCAGAGTTGTACTTGCGTCAGAGGAAGACCTCCGCAAAGTTATTAAATAAAACTCGTCCTAAATTGCAAGGCAACATGGGAAAAGCCCAGAAAGCGTGACCTAACCCAATGCTTTCTTTGGCCAGAGGTTTGGCCACGTTGCCGCTAATTGTGGCTATTCGCAAAGGTGCGTTGCTTGCGGACAAGAGCACGAAGGCCAGTTTTGCCCTAGAAAAAGTCTCATAAACCCAAGAGAACAGGCTACAACAGACCACACCATCCCCCCAGATTTCTGCGTTCTATGCTCAAGCACGGGTCACCCAGCTAACTATTCAAACTACCCCGAGTGGGTTAAGCTCAGAGCCAAAATTGCCGAAAATCCAGCAACAAAAAACCAACCTCAGTTCATTTTCAACCCCAATAGCTTTCAAGCGGCGGAATCCACCAACACCCGCACTCAATATAGAACCTCCAACAGGACTTCTCCCTGGACAGCAGTACTCCGAAGTCTTAAAAAGACCTGCAACTCATTCCGTGCCTGCAAATCACGATCAGCCCCGGAACGACAACGTAATAAATCTGATTGCACAGCAAACTGTCAAGCATTTAGGCGTTCCTCTTGCAGTGCTAGTTGAAAAGGCTCGAGAATTTTGGATGATCTTCAGGCACCTCACAATTAAGGAGAAAACAGAAGCCTTACTTAACTTCTACATGAATGTGGTCGGGGAACTGTAAGCTCAGAAGACTGGCAACTAACATAAACTCTCTCCAGAGGCACTGGCGTACATTTTAAAAGAATATAGGCCCGATTTAGTTTTCTTGACCGAAACACGCCTCCTAGGAAAGCATAAACCACACTTCCCACATTACAATATCTTCCGTAATGACGAGAGTAGAGGTACCGTCATTTTGGCATGCACCGACCAAACCATCTACCAAGTTTATTGCCATGTCATGCCATTATCCTGTACTCTAGCCACACTCCACCTCCGGGGACAACGGGGCCACATCCGCAAAGTCTTGCTCGGGTCTTGCACTCTACATCCCATGTGACAGCGGACATGCAGCGGACAAATCACCAAAGGACAGGGATAGTTTGTATCCATAGGCGTTTTTCGCGCATGGATACAAACTTTGGATAATTGAATTATGAAATTAAAATGAAAATTATGAAATCTGAAAATTTCGTTAAATGAATTCATATTTTCGATTGTTCGATTATATCTGGCTGTTAGAGTCCTTTTTAGTAGATGTCTGAAGTTTGCTCGAATTTTTTCAATTTTTGACTGTTTTTTGGAAAATTTGACATGGAATTTTGGAGAATTTATTCATAAAATTGAATATTTTGCACTTGTTTAGGTTTTCATTTCTATTTGATAATCTACTGAAAAGAAATATCGGGAAAATTTGGCAGCGTTGCGTTTTCAACGATGCAAACTTCAGACATGCTTTTTAATTGTATCTACCATTTTTAACCGACGAATTCATTTGATAATCGATGCTAAGTTAAATTGATTATTGTAGTTCAAACGCAAGAGCGTTGTAAAGTACACAATTGAGAAAGTTCTAGGAAATCTTATTATGAGTTTGCGTTACAAGTAGAATTTGAATGAATTTGCGTTACAAGTAGAATGTTTTCATGTTCTCGTTGGATTGGTGATACAGGGTGATACGAACATTGTTAGGAACATCCTTTTCGATATTGTCACGCTATCACTCCATACAGCTTAAAGGTTTTGATTCTAATCACAAGGATTACATGTTTCAGGTTAAGTAAATAATTTATAGTGCTTTCATATCTTTATCGACTGTTAAGATATGCCCAAAATTGTGATTCGCATAAAATCTGGGCAATAAAAAATAGTGCGAAGTACGACTATAATTCTATGTGCTAGATTTGTGTTAGGCTTGACACCTGAATCATTCCTTGAACACACCCTTATTTGAAAGTGCTGTGATCCTCGTTTCAATGTCTGATGTTGATTCTAATATTAATTACCAACTAATCCAGGTAATAGTTTGTAATTGTGTTTTGCACATCGTTAAAAAGATACAACATCAAAACTATTTGTTCATTTGACTCATAATTTTTTAATCTAAATTAAAAACAAATATTGTCCGTCGCGATGATTTCATGTTGAGCCATCAAAATTTTTTAAATTCGTCTCAAAACCTGTGAATTTTCTAATCTGGCCTAATTCTAGTTTATCTATTTCGGATTGAGCATGCCGGGTAAAATGACATTCAAAAGAACAAAGATAAATCCAAAACACTCATTGTGTACACAAATCATTAAAAATCAGAACTAGGACATTTTTTGTCACAAAACATAGCAGGAACAATAACGAATGATACTAATTTTATCAGAGGAAGTCGCCAGCTTTATTTTCGCCTAGACGCAGCTCCGAGGAGTGTGCAACCTTCGCACGAATCAATTCAAAAACAAAATGTCTGTTTTCTCATTGTTGGCAATCTGATTAGTCAAATTATTTGAATTTCCCATAAAGTCTATAAATAAGCTTGTCAAAAAAAAGTAGTATTAATACAAAATTGAAACTACACGGTCATGATTCGCGCCAATTGACGACCGCAATGACGTCACTTGTTGGCAAGTTCAGTGCTGCGTGCGAGGAAGATGAGCTTTAAATAAAGTACAGCAACAAGTGAACACGTTCATGTGTGCATATATGAGTGTTGTACGTTATGCTCCGATATGTACAAATGTCCCACCTTAACCATTAAACGTTTACTTTAAGAGCTTGTAAATATGACGATAGAATGTGTTAATACTTCGGTTAAATAGATTGGAATTTAAAATATCTTTATTTTATAGTTAAGACACGTTCGATAGATGAGTTTGTTCGCTTATTAACAAATGTACAGGGTGATTTGAAATGTTGCAGTTTCCGTTGTCGCAATTCACAACTAGTCAATTTATTCCAAATGACTTCTTATTTAATAATAAATAAAGAATGGAATTATAATAGCCATTAAAAATGTCGTTTTTCACTACTCAGAGCCACACTAATTTAGTTTAAAAATTTGATGAAAAGGAAAATTGAATTCAACTTATAACGAGCTAATTACGTGGTCGAGGGTCGAGTGGACGAAAAAATAAAAATTTCCACCGGAAATAAGAACAACTGTATCAAATTTAGCTTTCTTTATTTTAACACCGAGTACTAGTATTGTACCTTAGGGCTACGCGACAACTGAGAGAGAGGTTACTCCTAATAGCAAATTTATAGTTTCGTAATTGCTGACACCTGCGTCTGGCTTCTTATCATTGCCTAGAAACGATTCTAATGTTTTCCAGCCGGTGTCAGTTTCACCGGAATCTGCATCTTGCAAATTACTTGCAGGTGCATGGAAATGTTTTTTATATGTAACTCGTAATTGCTGACACCTGCTTCTTAGCATTTCCTAGAAACGATTCTAATGTTTTTAATATGTAACTAGCTATTTCTACCTACCGGTAAATTTTTAAAGAAAATCCTCAATTTTGTAGAAGAAATTATCATGCCTCCATAAGCAGGCGTTTGAATTGTCGGCACTTTTTTAATGGAGGGATGTTAAAACTCGTCCGTTTTTTCCCAATTTTTGATTTTAATGGTGAAATGTAAATGTAAAATGAGAAAATTCACCATTAAAATTCGACACGATTGTGTTTGCAATGATGCAAACTTCTGACATCTTCATAAAACAAAGTAATCTACAAATGAAAAATATGGTATTTTCAAAGCTGAAGTACAGGACGCGTCATCTACTTCAGTGAACATGAAACTTTTACTATTTAAAAAGACAAGTCCCAGCATTGTGGCAAGTATATCATTAAGTTGACATTCTTCAGGTGTATTCCATTTCGGTACAAACAACGAATCTGAATCTTAAATTTGTAGAAATCCGTCAGCTCGTTGTGAGAGGAATGGCTTTTTGACGAAAATTAGATTCTAACTCGGTCTAATGACAGAAACGCCACTCGTCAAGCAATCACAAAGTATAGTGTCATATAGTAATTACAACACTTTCACAAACTATGACGGGTTCTCTATACACTTTCTTTAGTTCTCTTTACAATTATTGTAAAATACATATTTTCAAGATAATTTATCATTTTAAATGAGTACAAAAATTATTGTGAACTTGAGTAATTTAAGAAAGTGGAATTCTGTTGGCTGTTGTGTCATGTGGACGTCGTAGGCCCAACTCCTTTCTTCTAACTGACTCTTCGGTACCGAAAGACCGAAGCGTAGGGAGTAGGAACTGTAATTTCGGTGTTACCGTTGACAGAGCTGAAGATTCAATTTCGAATTTGAATTTGTCAAGGTTGCGGTGAAAGTATGCCGCGACGATTAGCCGCGACAGCTTTAAAAATTTGCAGAGAGTAGGAGATCAAGTGTTTCCAGTTTCATGTGATTTCTAGGTCCTTTAAGGGGGGGGGGGGGGGTCATGAAATCGAAACTGTATCCTGATAATGTTTGAATGGTGAAATTTTCTTTTTCAAGTTGCCATGATTATTTTTTCGAAATTAGTGGTGTGCAAGGTAATCTCGTCCTAATATGTTCTCGATTCCCCTTCGTAGGTAATCCCGTTAGTTTGGATGTTGCAGTTTTTGAATTGGGAAAGTATTGTTCCCGAAGCGCTTTCTGATGTTAAAGAACAGGTAGAGTTGAAAGGTTCTTCAGTGCTATTGATAAGCAGAATGCGGATACCCTCTGGTTGAAAAATCTCGGTTCATACATCCGCCTACAGGAATTCACAATCGGCGGGTTTATTCTGTACTAGGCTACTGAAACCATCTAAAGTTCTTTTGTTTTCGACAGATTGGCTTTCGACAGTAAATTTTTTGAATTTCGGTGCATCTATCTTCAAAATATTGGGTATTGCTTGTGTTTAGGATTATGTAGAGTTTCGACACTATTCTTATGTTGTTTTGTGTTGGGATTGTGGACAAGTGGAAGAAGGTATAATTTTCATTTCGAAAATAGGGAATTTGCTGGGCTTTTAATGTTAGCAATTCGTGTATGTTATCTTCAGACTGCAACTGATAATTTCATCCTTATAAGAAATAAAAAGTCGTAGGAGTGATTTTTGAATTTTGTCCAAATATAATTGGAATATTTTTAGTCGTTTGATGTGTTTAAAGTCTTTGTGTCCTTCTATTAGGTTAGTTGTCCCATGTTGTAGCGATAGGAGTCCCCGGTTGTTGCGTAGATCGTGGCTTTCCAGGCTTTGTGTTCTTGTGTTTTAGTCAATCTTTCTTATCTGTAATGATGAAAATAGGTGATTTATTATCTCTTTTGACTTAATCGCTTTCTTTTACATCAGTAAGTAAGAATATTTGAAAGACAGAATGAAAAATTTGAAGTTTTTTCCTCGAAAAGAATTTCAAATAAACTTCTTGTACGGTTCTAAACGTATTGTCGTCCGAAAAAAGGGCTTTTGTTTTGTTTGGTCCTAGAAATATTTTGAGAAAGTCAGTTGTATTCCCTAAATCAAAGGTGTTCATTGTGATAGTGCGGCGGTGTTTATTCTTGTAAGGAATATCCGTTGAAGTAGTGCGAGGTATATTACAGATTTAAAGCATTAATAGAAGACTCTATTCAATTTAAAGGCGTTCGCAAATGCAAATGGGATCATCCAAGCTTTCCGCAGCTGAATGGATTGTTGCGCGTCGTAACCTCACATCCTGGTTGTTCACGCTATGCAAGTTGGTTTCTGTTTTTGTGAGATCATGACTAAGCGCATCTGTATCAGCGTCGAATTCATTTGGTTTGAGTTTGGAATTTTGGGTCTTTGAGGCTGATAAGCGACCAAGTAAGAGGTTGGTGGTCCGTGTCTATTTAAAATGCGCAAGTTTTACTTGCCGAGCAAACTGGCATGTTGGAACCAATCGGATCGTGAAATAATACGGCGCCGATTGCGAAGTTACTTGCGTCGGTAGCCAGAATAAACGGCCTGAAAAAAGCTAGAAATTGTTGTAAAAGCTCGATTGTGTTGACTTTTCTCTTTTTCAAATTAACAGTTTTGTTTTTCTTTAAATATTCCGTGAGAGGTGTTGTCAGACAAGGTAAATCTTTGGTAAATTTGCGGTAGTAGCTAAAAACTTCTAGGGATGCTTCGTTTCTGTTCTGTTTTTAGAGATGGAAAATTCCTTAATAGCTTTAATTTTATCGGGGTTTGGTATCACCCTATAATTGGTAACAATTTGCCCAAGAAAACTGACTTCTTTCTTTAAAATTTCGGACTTATTCAATTGAACATAGAAGCTAGCTGGCCTTAGGTTTTGTGAAATCTTTTTCAAGTTTTCCATGCGTTCCTGTAATCAGGTTCAGGAAAAAATAATGTCATCCTGGTATGCAAGCCAAATTTTCACTTATGTATCTTTTAATACACTATCCAGAAGCATTTGAAATGAAATAGAAGCATTTTTCAACCTAAAGAGCATGCAACCTTTAGAGCAACCTAAAGTCCATTTTCAATCGTGAATGCCGTTTTACCTATGTCTTGAGGGCAGATCCCAATTTGATGAAACACGCTTGATAAATAGACAATGGAGAAATACACGCATTTCCCAGTTTGTCCAGGATCTCGTAAATACTAGGGGAGGGATATCTGTCTCATATGGTCTTTTGATTCAGCTCCCGGTAGACAAACACTAGACGCCACTTTTGTTTTCCATTAGCATCTTCCTTTTTTGGAACAATTGGTGAGCTCCAAGGCGGAAAACTAGACCTTATAATTCCTTGCCCTAACATTTCCTGAATTTATGACTTGACTTCCTGCTTTTGGACGAATGGGTATTTGTATGATTCACTATATATGGGTATGTCGTCGGTTGTTTGATAACCACGGGTTGTCTCTCGGTTCGAAAAAGATGTCCTCATATTCCTTATATAATCATTTCAATGGGAGGTTCGAATAAAGTTGACTATGTCACAGAAACAGAAGAAGGACTCGAATTGTCGGTGTGAGTATTGACAATTTTTTTTTTTACAGAGGTCTTCTTTATTAAATTTTTCAACTTTAATAATTATATTGGTGTACGAAATTTCGTATTGATCTGATTTGTTGGTTACTTCGATCATGCTAAACCGATTTCAAGCAAAAGAATTACCTACGGATGCAGTTGAACTAAGAAATATTTCAGTTTGGGGCAAATTTCTCCATTTCGATGTGCTGGTTAAAAATTTTGAGTGTCCTGGGATTGATAATTTAGCTGATGCAAAGTTGTGCTTAAAGAGAACAGGATGAACTGAGTTTTCAGTGTCTAGGGTTTTATTCTCAATATCAACACTTGCTGCCAGATTAGAGAGCCCTAAAAAGCGTATGCATCTAGCCCCAAAAGGCTATCAAAGTAATTGTGAAATTTGAATATTAGCAAGTATTGTTCTCCAGGTTGTTTAAATTCTACGAAATTTGGTAAATTCGCTTGCACAAGTTATGATGATTGACGATCGTCGTTATAAAAATTGGATCTATGTTTTCTAGATCAGCCAAGTATACTCTGGATACTCTGGACTAAAATATGATGTAGAAGCTCGTGTGTCGATAAGAAATGTTTATGGGTGGCCAAAACGAGATGATATTAATATGTATATGGAAGGTTTGATCCGTGTTAATTAAGTTCTACGTAACCAATTGAGTGATCGAGGCTGTTTGAGGAAGATTTTAGGACCATAATTTTATTTTCAAAATTTTTTCGGATTTTCAGAAAAAAAAATTTGTCTTGCGTGTCATCATTTTTGTAGACGTTTTTGTAATTACATATAATAGCTATCAAGATTTTGAAAGTTTGAATTCAAATTTCGTTGCCTATCTTTGAAGGAATAAACGTTAAAAAATTTTTGTAATGTGAATTTCGTGGGTTGATCGAAATGAGTTATTTTGTTCGTGTTGGCTCTGTCGTGAGTTATATGGTTGCCTGGTGTTAAAAGTTCCTATTTCCTTTTGTTCGATTGTTTTCTTGCCAACTAAATGTACTCTGTTTGAAATTGGAAAAAATGCAAGCTTTTGGGAGCGTTTGTAGTTTTCTGTGGCTGTCTATTCTCTATGGCTTGCATCATTGATGGTACCCTGATATGATTGTTAAAAGTAGTTAATCTTGTTACATTGTCTTTTATTTTTCGGTATATTGACGGGGTATCTATGTCCTAATTTGAAAACTGGTTTTGCGGTGGGAGGGATGACTAAGTCTTTGAGCTATTCATTCTTACTGGTAGAATATTGTTTGAATTCTAAAGCGTTCGTGATATCGGTCTGGATGGTCGCCATGTTACTATTTGTAGCGACTGAGAACTCACACATCAAAGACAAATGGAATAAATTATGTCACTTTCTCACTTGATATGTACAACGCCTCAATTAAGTAATCAGACAGAGCTACGAGACGAAGACTTATGTCTAACTCTTTGTAAATCCCATTTAGGAGAAATTCATGTGATATGTAAAAATATGTGATTGTTAAATTCTAATTAAATATTCGGACACCTGGCAATGCTGGTTGTCTTTGACATTTGAGATGAGACTTCCCCTCATTGTAAAAGATTAAGTGTGAATAACAGGAGTCAAAGTGTAAGAAAAAAAGAGCCGAGTACTTATTGCGTACTTTTTATGGTGAATTCTTATACAAAAATTGCATGGTTCGTCAGTTCTTCTATCGGAATCATCAGCAGAAGCCATTCAACAACAGTTCATGACATCCTTAAACGGTTTGAAGTTAATAAAAGTGTAGAAAATAATTCTAGATGGCCGAAAATTTCAGAGGCAGATAAATTGTGGATCGTGCAACAAGTAAAGAAAAATTCCAAGCTGAGAGCGACAAAATCAAAAATCAGCTAAAGCGATTTTAGTTCTCTAAAAAGCATAAATCGCGTGACTTTTCCTATTGGAGCCCTGTGATATTTACTGACAAGAGCAAATTTAATGTTTTCCAATCAGATGGGCAAACATATATGTGGGGACGACCAAATGAGAACTTCAAACCAGTTAAACCGACCGTAAAACATGTAGCTCGATCATTATTGATTTGGGGCTGTACGGCTGTCTATGGACCAGGAATGCTACTTTTATAAGAAAATCTTAAAGAAAGTGTAGATCAAATGGGCATTTCTCAGACATTTTCGTTCTGTTAAGAGAATAACCCAAAACACAAAGCTCACAATATGCGCATGTTGTTGTTGTGAAATTGCCGTCACGTGGTGGAAACGCCCCCACAATCTCCGGATATAAATGTTATCGAACATTTGTCGGTATATTAAGAAAACAAATTGAAATTGCAGGCAATTTCGTCGACGGTCGAGCTCTAGAGGTCGAAGGGAAAAAATCGAATCTTCTTATGGCAGGTCGTTGGCGGAATCTATTCCAAAATGACTAGAAGCCATTCGGAAAACCTTAAGTTTTCCAACAAAATACGAAAAAAGCTAAACATAATTTACTATCATTATTTGAAGTGTCCGAATATTTAATAGGAGTTTAAAAATCGTATATTTGGAATTTTGGCTTAGAAATTATTTTTGTAAATAAAGTAGAAATTTATTTTTTCTTATTTTGTAAACTATTGTTACCTAGTAAATGTATCTACATTTCATTTTATTTCATAGTTTGTTTATCAACACTTCATAAATCACCAGAACTAGGATTGCAATATATTAATTAGTATGGAAAAGGAAGAAAAAGAAAGGAAAAGATAGGAAAAAATATCCAACTTACATATGATGAATAAACCTGATTTGTCAAACAAGTAGTATTATTATTTTCTATCTTTGTTTTATTTCTCTTGTCTTCTTTCCTGTTTTTGCTTTCTGATATTCTGTAGAAATCAAACGTTGAAGTATTTTCCCCGATTTTATAGTTTTTGACATTTTCCCGAGATTCCGAGAGAGAGATACGGGACTTCCCTTTAAGAAGGGATTAATTACTCATTTTCTGTGTTCCAGCGAGTGAATACATCGCCAGTCGAGTGAGACACGTGGGGAGGGAGCAAGGACGTGTCTAATATGCGTTCGATATAACAGTTCAAGGAAACTTCTTGTATTGCCACAAAATGATATGACTTAACACTAGGAGAATTTCAGCCTCGCCAGTGATTGTCGGATGACGTCATCGAGCGTATGGAGAAAATTGCCTCCTCGGACTGATATTTCATAGTCGGCGTTTCCGTAGGGTCTGCACACGCTATTCTGCATGAAGAACTGAAATTGTGGAAAGTGTGCTCCTAGGGAGGTATCGCGAATGGCTGCTCGATTGGCATATTAGGCGATGTTGCCGTGGGAGCACGCCATGAATGGAAATATTTTCAATAATTCAGGCATGGATGAAGATTTCCAGCCTTAAAAGGAGCACCACACTACTCCATAGATTTACGCAAACTTATATTTATCAGCACTACTGCCCTTCTCGGGTCTTCGGTTCCTGCAACATGCGCCTCTAATTGTTTCGCTCCATTGACCGCGTCCTCTGATTTTGTAATCCAAGCAGTGATTGAACGTCTTCGTCAACAGAGTCAGAGCAGCGTTTCCTCGATTTTTCCGCCGCCTCCGGGTCTCCGCCCTTCAGTTCTGCCAGGGAATACCTTTTTTTGATATCCGTTGTTTGTCTATATGCTTACATGGCCAGGCCATTGCAGCTCCGCAGTGATACAATCGTTGAGACTTCTAGCTCCGCGAAAATTTCTTACAGCTCATGGTTGTATCGAATTCGCCATTGGTATCCGTCTAGCTTCACTCCAATCATCCACCTCAGGATCCGTCAAATCAATTCAGGATCCGTCGCTCAAATGCGCTCAATATATTTGCTGATACTTGGGTTAGCTTGAAGCTTTGTTTTTCGGGGTATGCGTCTGTTTTTTAATATCGTCAAAACTGAATAAAAGATTTAATTTGCGAGTTATACTCTTCGGTGTTTTTCGTGTTTTTCAATAGCGTTTTGCGTTGTCACCTAAACACATGAATTCGCCCACATTTTCAAAACTGTGGGGCATTTGTGGCATTTTTTCTCGACTGCTTCAAGCCAGCAAAATTTTTCCAAAATGTGTTACAAAATGGTGTTGGACACTATCTGTGACAGAGTTGGCGAAGTCTCTACTCATTGTGTTCTTAATGGTACCGCGGTGGAATTTTTTTCAGGAAAATTGTTCTCCCAAATAGTGTGGGAAGGGAAAAGCAGTACGTATGCCCTTTTATTTGTACAACGAGGCAATACATCGGGCAAACGCTTCGCTACAGTTTTATCGCGTAAAGACCCTCTGGTAACCTGACTCCTGGCGAACTTTGGCTTTTTCAGCGATGAAAGACACTGTTTGTGGTCAGACATTCGCTAGCCGCTCTGCAATGGGTCGTCTATGAGAAAAAGAAAATCAAAAGTAGGGTAGGATGGGGCTAGTTGAGCAATTTTTCACTTGGGCGGATATAGCTCCTCAATAATAAGTCTCAATGAGTTGTTATGCGGCTTGATGGATTAGTAATTTATACCTTAGCAAAAGTGTGCCTAGTAATTTTTTTGTAACAAGTCGAATTTAAGAGCTACAGCTGTTTAAATGCAGAAAGTCAAGTACGCTCAATGTACCCCATAGGTGAGGTAAGTTGAGCAAGGGTATGGGGCAAGTTGGGTACTAAGAATGTCTAACCAAACCATTGGTTCAATGTTGACTAGAGATGAAGTAAAATATGTGTTTGACAATCAGCTCTTTATTTATAGTCTTTTAGTGACAGAACAACAAAAATTAAAGTAATTTTCTTTGATTAATTAAGTAAAACTAGAATCAACAAAATATTAACGTATCTTAAGACTAACTTCAGGATTAGATTCAGTCTTTCTGTTTAAAATCAGACTCAAATATCTTAAAAAATATATTAATAAGATCTTAGCAACTTAATCGTCGTTGTCACTGTTGCAATTGACACAAACAAAAGTAAGACCAGTACCTGGAACACATTTTGTAAGTGCCCATTCCCTGCAAGCTTGACACTGGATCCAATTTTCTCCTGGTAAATTTTCAGCATAGCCTTCGCAACAAATCAGACAGGAATAATCATCATCATCACTTTCCTCACTTGACTGGAGTATTTTTTTTACAGACACCCTTCTTCCTTTTCTTATCCATGTTCTTCTTTGGCTTCTTATCTTTTTTTGTGGTTTTATTTTGCTGTTCTTCTAAAGCGTTCTTTTCAGGAGTGCAGCTTTCCTCTTTCTTCTGTTAGTTTTAGCTGCTATTCTAGGGCCAGCCTTTGGGTATGGTCGTACAAGTTCCGGGGAAAATATTTGTATTAGGTTGATCGTCTCGTTTTCTTTGTTGCTTGGACCAGGTTCGGGTGCAGCTTGGCTGGTGGAGGCAGAAGGAGCAGGATTAGGTCCAGTGCTGGACATCACAGCTTGCTCTGGATGATCTTTTTCCGGCTCGATAGTTTCTGGTTCAGGACGATCGGTTACAAATGATGGTGAAAACTCATCCTCACCAAAAATGTTTGCATTATACGGGAAGATGCCTGTTTTTCGAAAACCGTTAACAATATTTATACTTGTTTGAGCAAACGGCAACGAATTAGCGACTATTTTCGGTATATCATAAATAGTAAGGGTTTTCCCCGGGTTGTTTCGTAGCCATGCATCTTGAGCAGCAGCGCAGTACTTTTTGAACGGTCCAAAGACTGAAACATCCAACAGTTGTAATTTATGGCTACAATGCAGTGGAAAGGACAGCATTACAACTCCGTTCGCTTTGGCCAAAGTTAGTGTTTTAACGTTCAAGTGAGAGGAGTGATTATCCAACACTAACAAAACAGGACGCTCCATGGACGGTTTCACGTGTTTGATAAAATGTTGCATAAACTAATAGAATTCTTCGTCTGTAACCCATCCACTGGCATTGCCTGCTCCTATACATTCAGGGGGACCACCGTTAAGAAAGTGTGTCTTAAACTGTTTTCTCGGAAATACAAAAATAGGAGGTACAGGATTTTCAAGAGCAGATACAGCAGTTACTACTGTAACATTAGTCCCTCGTTCCCCAGAAGTCATTGCGCCGACGTTGCGCTTACCTTTGGCAGCTACAATTTTATTTGGCTTCAGCAGAGTGGATACTCCTGTCTCATCTATATTCCAAATGTCTGCCGCAGTAAATCCATATGTATCCATTAATTCCGCTAATTTCTCAAAAAAAACTTCAACATTCTGCTCATTAAATGATGTTGCCCTACCAAGGCTGGTGGGTTCTGGTTTTCGTATGGATAGCTCCGGATTTCGTTTTAAAAACATCGTAAGCCATTCTTTTCCGGCCATCTTATTTGCAGTCCAGCTGGGTGGAATTTTAATGCAAATTGAACAGCACATTCGTAGGCAAGGCGACGGACGTCTTTTGGAGAATATCCATAGAAGATTGATGCCATTTGTAGCAAGTATTTTTTCACAGAGTCTTCCTGTGTAGGAGAAAATATTTGCCTCGGTGTTGCAACTATAGCTCAACTAACCCCAACCCGGAATTTTAAAACAAAAGTGAATTTATAAAAAAAATCGTAAGAATTATACCCAGAACCTCTCTACATATCAAAAGTACAATAATTCTCTGGAAGATTAACACTTACCTGATTGAAAACAGATAACAATTGACTAATACAGACGGAAACTTGCGATAAACGACGTTTTTACTTTTTGGTCACAAAATAAGCAAAACGCCCGGGTACTTCACTCGTTCGTCCAGCCGCCACTAGCGATCGCGTGGTGATTACCCCTCCCGAAACTCTTTCTTTCTGCCATACGATGCCTATGCGTACGGTGAATAGTTTGCGAGATATTTCGATTGCCCAACTTGCGCCTATGCTCAACTAGCCCCGCCCTACCCTATTATCACTTGAATGCCCTTGATATTCGAATTCTCAACTCTTATCAGAATATCAATGCACTAAGAAGCATAAGGTACTATTTTGTGCTAATATTTAAGCTCAGGAAGTTATCTCCTAGACACTCAATTTGAAAATCGATCGAGAATAGATTCGGAAGTTCTGAATATATACTTTGAAGGAGTTTATAAGTCAAATCGAGGTCGAATTTTTCTTGCGAGAGCTATTTAATTTTTAAGGTTTCAAGGATTCTATTTTAAGACAAATTTTCGGCTATCAAGACATAGAAATCGGCTTCACTCATTTACTTTTGTTGAATTTTTTTAATTTCCAAATTGTCTTAAATGCAAGACGCCATCTCTTACGATTTGCTCATATGACTAAATTATGTATTTTATACAACATTTCCTATGTATTTCGATTTTATTGTTCTGAATCAAAGACACGCAGTAGACACGTATAAACAACTAAAAATAAACTCTATCCAATAAATTTGTCAGTTTTATGTTTGAGTTTTTCTAATCAGAAAAAAATAAGATATTAAATGCAAAGAGGACATTTATTTGTCAGAAATAAATTATTTGGTTGATTATTTTACTCTTCCTTGTTATTTTTTTTTTGATAGGAGCAGTAAGCAGTAATTAAGTAAAACTAGAATCAACAAAATATTAACGTATCTTAAGACTAACTTCAGGATTAGATTCAGTCTTTCTGTTTAAAATCAGACTCAAATATCTTAAAAAATATATTAATAAGATCTTAGCAACTTAATCGTCGTTGTCACTGTTGCAATTGACACAAACAAAAGTAAGACCAGTACCTGGAACACATTTTGTAAGTGCCCATTCCCTGCAAGCTTGACACTGGATCCAATTTTCTCCTGGTAAATTTTCAGCATAGCCTTCGCAACAAATCAGACAGGAATAATCATCATCATCACTTTCCTCACTTGACTGGAGTATTTTTTTTACAGACACCCTTCTTCCTTTTCTTATCCATGTTCTTCTTTGGCTTCTTATCTTTTTTTGTGGTTTTATTTTGCTGTTCTTCTAAAGCGTTCTTTTCAGGAGTGCAGCTTTCCTCTTTCTTCTGTTAGTTTTAGCTGCTATTCTAGGGCCAGCCTTTGGGTATGGTCGTACAAGTTCCGGGGAAAATATTTGTATTAGGTTGATCGTCTCGTTTTCTTTGTTGCTTGGACCAGGTTCGGGTGCAGCTTGGCTGGTGGAGGCAGAAGGAGCAGGATTAGGTCCAGTGCTGGACATCACAGCTTGCTCTGGATGATCTTTTTCCGGCTCGATAGTTTCTGGTTCAGGACGATCGGTTACAAATGATGGTGAAAACTCATCCTCACCAAAAATGTTTGCATTATACGGGAAGATGCCTGTTTTTCGAAAACCGTTAACAATATTTATACTTGTTTGAGCAAACGGCAACGAATTAGCGACTATTTTCGGTATATCATAAATAGTAAGGGTTTTCCCCGGGTTGTTTCGTAGCCATGCATCTTGAGCAGCAGCGCAGTACTTTTTGAACGGTCCAAAGACTGAAACATCCAACAGTTGTAATTTATGGCTACAATGCAGTGGAAAGGACAGCATTACAACTCCGTTCGCTTTGGCCAAAGTTAGTGTTTTAACGTTCAAGTGAGAGGAGTGATTATCCAACACTAACAAAACAGGACGCTCCATGGACGGTTTCACGTGTTTGATAAAATGTTGCATAAACTAATAGAATTCTTCGTCTGTAACCCATCCACTGGCATTGCCTGCTCCTATACATTCAGGGGGACCACCGTTAAGAAAGTGTGTCTTAAACTGTTTTCTCGGAAATACAAAAATAGGAGGTACAGGATTTTCAAGAGCAGATACAGCAGTTACTACTGTAACATTAGTCCCTCGTTCCCCAGAAGTCATTGCGCCGACGTTGCGCTTACCTTTGGCAGCTACAATTTTATTTGGCTTCAGCAGAGTGGATACTCCTGTCTCATCTATATTCCAAATGTCTGCCGCAGTAAATCCATATGTATCCATTAATTCCGCTAATTTCTCAAAAAAAACTTCAACATTCTGCTCATTAAATGATGTTGCCCTACCAAGGCTGGTGGGTTCTGGTTTTCGTATGGATAGCTCCGGATTTCGTTTTAAAAACATCGTAAGCCATTCTTTTCCGGCCATCTTATTTGCAGTCCAGCTGGGTGGAATTTTAATGCAAATTGAACAGCACATTCGTAGGCAAGGCGACGGACGTCTTTTGGAGAATATCCATAGAAGATTGATGCCATTTGTAGCAAGTATTTTTTCACAGAGTCTTCCTGTGTAGGAGAAAATATTTGCCTCGGTGTTGCAACTATAGCTCAACTAACCCCAACCCGGAATTTTAAAACAAAAGTGAATTTATAAAAAAAATCGTAAGAATTATACCCAGAACCTCTCTACATATCAAAAGTACAATAATTCTCTGGAAGATTAACACTTACCTGATTGAAAACAGATAACAATTGACTAATACAGACGGAAACTTGCGATAAACGACGTTTTTACTTTTTGGTCACAAAATAAGCAAAACGCCCGGGTACTTCACTCGTTCGTCCAGCCGCCACTAGCGATCGCGTGGTGATTACCCCTCCCGAAACTCTTTCTTTCCGCCATACGATGCCTATGCGTACGGTGAATAGTTTGCGAGATATTTCGATTGCCCAACTTGCGCCTATGCTCAACTAGCCCCGCCCTACCCTATTATCACTTGAATGCCCTTGATATTCGAATTCTCAACTCTTATCAGAATATCAATGCACTAAGAAGCATAAGGTACTATTTTGTGCTAATATTTAAGCTCAGGAAGTTATCTCCTAGACACTCAATTTGAAAATCGATCGAGAATAGATTCGGAAGTTCTGAATATATACTTTGAAGGAGTTTATAAGTCAAATCGAGGTCGAATTTTTCTTGCGAGAGCTATTTAATTTTTAAGGTTTCAAGGATTCTATTTTAAGACAAATTTTCGGCTATCAAGACATAGAAATCGGCTTCACTCATTTACTTTTGTTGAATTTTTTTAATTTCCAAATTGTCTTAAATGCAAGACGCCATCTCTTACGATTTGCTCATATGACTAAATTATGTATTTTATACATCATTTCCTATGTATTTCGATTTTATTGTTCTGAATCAAAGACACGCAGTAGACACGTATAAACAACTAAAAATAAACTCTATCCAATAAATTTGTCAGTTTTATGTTTGAGTTTTTCTAATCAGAAAAAAATAAGATATTAAATGCAAAGAGGACATTTATTTGTCAGAAATAAATTATTTGGTTGATTATTTTACTCTTCCTTGTTATTTTTTTTTTGATAGGAGCTTGCTGTGAGGATACTTTACATCTATGAAATGGGTAATGACAGTAAGCTCGAAAACGTGTACGTATATACTCAAAATAGGAATGCTGATGTATCGAAATTCGTATATGGCAGACTGTTATGATTGTATTGAAAGCAACCTATTGGACATTACCTGATCTCATTTTTCCTTGCAATAGTCCTTATTCTTTGCGCTGTAGTATGCAGCAAGTGGAGAAAATGAGTTCAGAAAAGATATAATTTATTTGTATCTTGAGTTTCATCCCGTCAATGCTTTGCACGCACCACTTAGATGATTATCTAATCGATTATTAATTTAGATGCGTGTGCTTTCCACCCAAATCCATTTTGCATTGATAATAATTGCATTTTCCAAGGCATACACCACGTAACACTTGCTAATCGTATTCAAATCACATCAAATCATCCAAAGTCAATTGTCTGGTGTTAATCCGTGAATAAATCTCTGCTAATTTAATTCAGTAAATCATCAAATCAAAATGCAATGCAAAAATCTAACAACTACCACTGATCACATCCCAGTATGATACCTCACCGCCCGCCATCGTCCTAGGCAAATGGAGTCAAAATTACTCATGCATGAACTAACTCATGGAAAATTCATTTTGTGGGGTCTGTCCGCGCAATTAGCATATGTTCGCGATCTATCGATTGAAGTATCTTTAGCTGATCAGCTTACAGCTAGCATCTAAAGAGAGATTATTAGAATATCTAGTGAGTAAAGTATGTCTTGTATATATGAATTGATTGGCCAGATAGGTTGGTATGTCACAGCGGAGCTGGGAAGTTGCGTGGTCAATGGATGTGGCTGAAACATCACTTGAGGCTATCACATGCTTGCAAAGTAACGCAAATTTATTGATCAAGATGAACGCTGGACACTAGATCAACTTTTAGCTCTCGCTTCGATGTCCTGAGAGACGATAACTAGAATATGCCAAGGTCTGGAATTTATCGGGCTGACATTTTTAGGTGTTTACATAGGAACAATTCATCGAATTCAATGGCCGCTCAAATGACTTTCACAACATCAAGAAGAAATGAAAATGATACCGAAAAATGTAGTAAATTTTTTTGCCTTTAACAATTCTGCAATTCTTTAACAATTATTAAGAAAAGTTTACGATTGTTTCCTGGATATGCAAAAACCATTTATTGAATAAGTCTCCAATGGGACAAGGACTCTAGTTATTCAAACTTAATTTTATGAAAAAGCTTCCGATGCTCTGATATATCTGTTTTCTTGGCAATAAAATACAGAAATGGGCTTGGGCAGAACAATCGATCAGTTTGACCATATGCTCATCGATATGACATATGATGTAGAGGACATGTGACGTAGGGACCTCTATCAACTTCACATAAATTATGGGGCAGCAAATAGTGTTTATAGTAGCGCCAAAAAATCTTGAATTCAAATCAAATCCAACGATCAGATG
Source organism: Stratiomys singularior (assembly GCA_954870665.1). Classification (NCBI taxonomy): domain Eukaryota; kingdom Metazoa; phylum Arthropoda; class Insecta; order Diptera; family Stratiomyidae; genus Stratiomys; species Stratiomys singularior. The sequence goes on from OX940879.1 coordinate 36,448,150, forward strand.
ATTGCATTAGAGAACATCATTGACAAAATCCATAAAAGCTGCAGGCGATACCATCAAGCATGCTAAGAGATAGCACAGAAATTTCTCTTCTTCGGAGTCTTCCTTTGTTAAGAGTTACAGTTTATGTTACATGTGGCTTGTCACTATCAATTTGTGAATCCTGTTCAATGGACTCTTGGTTCTTGCTGCGTTCTCCGTACTCTAGATCTGTACAGATTTTAACTTGCCGTCGATGGAATGGAAGACTAGTTCTCCGCACATTGTTTTATCATTGAAATGTGTTCTCTTTCTACGCAATATGCACTTATTCACAATATTCGCAAACTTAATCTTTTCCTTTCTAATCTATCAGCCAGCTGTTTCAATTGCATTGCTATTGACTTCATGGTTAAGGTAGTTAAAATCTGACTCTGCTTTCGGTTTCAAAATAAACCTTCTTTAAGGTAAATTACGATGTCATGAGTTCTCATCTGCAGTCTGTTGATTGGAACTCCTTTTTTAAGGATCATATTTGTGACGCAGTTCATCCATATTTCACATGTACATCAATCAATTTATTACCTGTTTTAGACCCCTGCAAGCTGCTAGCAAAGATAAGTGTAAAGTTTCACGTAGTATTATAATAATACTTGAAAATCCAACGAGAGTGCGTTCCATAAAAGGTCAGAAGTCCATTTTTAGTAAGGAGAACATTTTAGTTCTCCTAAATAAAGTCCAGCTGAGGCTGAAAATTTGAAAAATTAATTCCAAATTTTTGAGAATTCTCTTCAAGATACCAAACTTAGGCTTTTCTGTTCTATTTTTGTTTCCTTAGATCATCCTCTACTATTCCTCATCCTTTTCAAGGACCTCTCTTCGAAACGCTTCAATACTGTTTCCTCAGTTTTTCTCTTCCACATTTTCTTTGCCTTCAGTGGTTGCACTTTTCGCGGAACAACAAGTAACCCACGCTGTATCATGTTCTTCTGTATCTGCTAACTCCTTCGAAGTCGAACTTTTTATTTAATTCGAAAACTAGCCCTGGTTCTGATAGTTTCCCAAACGTAAAGTCTACTGCCTCTTCAATGCGTTTTCCCCTTTTTTTCATCTGTGATTCAAGTTTGAGTGATTTTTTCATTTTGTTGGAAAAGCGCTAATATATTTTCCTACCCTCAGATCCATTGCGTGCATTCCATTATTGTCCCTTATCACTGCCATCCTGTTTTCCTGAGTTGCTTGTATATCTGATGCACAATCGGCTTTTAGTCAGTTATTAGATTGCTATACAGCCGCATTGTTTTCTAAAGATTTCTTCTACTACTACGAATCTGACTGAATCCGCAGTACTTATTTTTATGGTACTGACACTGATTTCTCTGAAGCCTTTGATGCTGTAAGTAATTCTCATATTTGCTTGATATTAAAGTCCTATGAGATTTCTCGCGGTATTTACTACTGCATGTTTTCTCACCTCTCTTGTCGTACCTATCGTGCTTATCTTCATGGCAAACCATCCGTTCCTTGTTTACCGATATCCAGTGTCCCTCAGCGATCTTTTCTTGGTCCTTCTCTTTTCCTGCTATTTAGTTTTTATTGATAGAGGATATGCTTCTGTGATATCCCCTTCCTGCCTTTTTTATGCAGATAATTTTAAGGTCCTTCGTGAAATAAAGTCTCGCCTAAAGAGCCAGCATGTTCAGGCAAACTTAATATATCTTGGTACTTGGTGATAATGATACTCTTGTCGTAACTATACACTATGTCGCACGCTCCTCTCTGTGGTGTATTCTTTTAAATGTCTTGGAATTTTAAAGGTCTTGGTCTTCGATCCAAAGTTTAAATTTCATACTCATGACCTTTGCACTACGTCTGTGGCTTTTAGAGTTCAGGTCAGATAATTTTTTAGTCTAGTCCAAACTTTATGTATTGCTCTGTAGTTTGGTCTCCGAGAGATTTGTACCTTGAGTCTTCACAACAAAGTCTTCAACGAAGGTTCCCACTGTTCTTTCATATCTTGAGTCCTCCCAACAACGTTTTGAACGAAGGTCCACAATGTTCTTTAGTGGCATGTATCTTTCTATCCAAGTTATCTTACGGCTTTTATTTCCTTAGTTAATCCTCACTCATCTGTAATATGAGTTCTTTTTATCCTTTATCTTTGTATCCTTCCGTCAGTTGGAGCTTGCTTCCAGGAGCAATGATCTTTTTTCGGTTCTGTATGCACGGACTGAAGTTAACTTTCATTCACCCATTCCAAGTATTACACGGAATCATAACTCTTCACGGCTTTGTCCTCCTCAATCTTCTTATAGGATTCTCACCAGAATATTAAGAAAATTAATCAAAAATAATTCCTCTTCAAAAATCAAAATTATCTAAATATATTTTAATTATCCCTTCTCTTAACTGTTAATTGGCATTCAGCTGTCTTCTTTCCCTGGTTTCACTATTGTTTGACATTTTTCATGGTCTCAGTAATGTTAGTCATTTCTCTATTATATAATTTGATTTTCATGGCTGTTTCGTGCGAATTAAATGAAATTAATTGAAGAATAATGAAGAAACAAGTGATTTGACATTGAATGTAACAATACAACAGAGGTAAAGAACGATGTTTCAATGAACGAAAGCACCACAACAACGTGCACTAGCGAAATGGAGTAGAGGTTGGAAGTAGCAACTTATGATCTACATACGAAAGGATAAAAATCATCAAAGGATGTGAAGCAGAAGGGTATCTTTACAAGGACGCGCCTGGCACAATATTTTGTGATAGCGAAAATATGAAAAAAAGTCTAATAAGACGTCTGAATAATATTTCCAAACGCTAATGCTCCCTGTCACCCCAGCAATCCCCAGAATCACAAAGGTCAATACCGTCTTCCACTCTTCTTCCACTATACCAAATGCCGAAGCTGTCTTGAAAAGTGAAAAAGCACTAATATTAGATTTAGACACTCCCAATTCTGCACAAGTACGGGAAAATTAAAATATTTCTGAAGATTAGTGTGACAACATCATATACCCGACCTATCGGAATCAATCAACAACCATCAAATGTTTGAGGACTTTAAGGAAACGTACGCTTGTACGATGGGGATTACTTCTTGAAGTTCTCGGAATATTTCAAAAATTTGACGACCTTTTGAAAATGACATCGAGAAACTCAGCAGCTCAAGCTTAAATTCAAAAGGATCTAACTAGAAATATTATAAATTCTGGTCTGAAACAAGGTGACAGGGTTCAACCTTCCGTACTAGACACGAAAAGTATAATTTAATACAGAAAGTTAACGCAAAACAAACAAGACATAAGATTAAGACAATGGCTTAAGAAAGTGTGTTGTTTGTTCTTTGCCCAGTAACAAAAATGGTAGAACGAAAATGAGTTGTATACATTGTATCACGAACCAAATGTTTCGGTGTACGTGAAGCTCAATATACTACCATCTAACAAGGATACCGAAGGAAAGGGCTAATACCGATAAGAAAATAAAGTTGAGAAGCTGACAAGCCTTTCAACAGAGTCTACCTTCCAACAAGGGGTCTTCTCAAAAGACCATTTGTTAGAAGGGTCGAGAAGGATGCAGGCGAATGCAGACGGAAGTCATGGTCTGATATGAGGCTATAGCGCCTTAGAGGAACAGGAGTTTATAACTGTATCAAATTTACTCAACTATATTTGAAAATAAAATAATAAAAAGGTATTGCTTGAAAAGAGATCCTATTGAACTGCTGGATTTTGAAATTTATATTTTAAAATAACAATGCATGATGATTATGCATTGATTATTCTAACACAAGCCTTATTCTTGCCCTAACCGAACCTTGGTAGCTATAACGCAAATTAGGACTTTTACGTGTGTATTGATTCAAAGCAAGAGACATTCCAGCATTTATTTAGTAAGAATCCAGGAAAAATAAAAACGGCCTAATTGCGACTCAGGATATTTAGCAGCTCCATCTTGCATATGTTTTTCGGGGAATTCTTGGCAATACATCCTTCTCGAGTTCGTATATTTAGCTTCGAAAGAGGACGCATAATACTTGCCACTTAGTTACAATTTTTTCTTCATAAATATAAGCTCCAGTACCTCGTCACTGTAATTGTTCGTTCGCTTGAACAATTGTTCGTTCCACGGTGCAACTGAAGTTCAGCTTCAGTGGTTGAATCTTGGTCCTTTGCTGAATTCCTACACGATTGTGGCCAAAATCTGGTTTATGATCGAAAACATTGATTGGCTAAATTGAGGAGAGGCTATGGTTTCTTTTTGTTGTATATTTAAACATTCCCACGTATTGATAGAAGGACTGCACGGTAATCAGCGACAAATATCCACAGCTCAAATGAGAACACAACAACAGTGATCATTATCTGACGTAGCTTCATAGCAAGCCCGATTTTTGACGGTCTCGCCCTCAGAAATTTTAAAGTTATGTTATTCAAATTGCAAGCTATTTCTTAGCCATCATTCACACATTGCTTGGAATAGGTGGATTCTCTCCAAAATGCTGACCATAGCGTAATACCAAAGGGGCAATAACACTCTCGGTTGGCATCTGAAAGAAAGAGCTAGCAATAGTGGATTTGTAGTTGTATTGTGTTTTTGTATCGTGATCTTGAATGATGCCTGTCGCGTATGCGAGTGCGAAAGGTAGGGGATGCATTGTATATGCCAGTCGCAATTTTTTCACATTTGGAAGCTAGTTTAGGTACTGTTTACATCCTACCGAAGTACTAGGGAAACTTGGAGAAAAATGCTAAGAAAGTGATCTCCTTAAATCTGACGAATACATTCGCGAAGAAGAGATAAGGAAGAATCTAAGATATTGATGAATTTTCCTCTTATGGAAATTCTGTGATGTATTTTCAAAAAAATATATGTATATATATTTACATATATATGTATACAAAAAATAAATAAAATAAATATTGGGGGAAACCGCTAGGTTGAACCTGCAGCGAAAGAAAAGAACAAGGTTAAATAGACAGGGTTATTTGCAAATACAAAGGCCGCATAATGGCGGCTGAAGGAAGTTACTTTTAGCCGACAAGCTCACCGCGCGGGCGTGGGAGTTCTAGCACATAGCCCTGATGCTTCATGTCACATAGGCACACACACACACACAGAAAAAGCTTATTCTTCCATATTAGACAAAATAAATAAATAAAAAGAAATAATCAAATGAAAGCAAGTTAAAATAAAATATTTAATTTACATGAATTGTGCAGCGCTGCGTCCAACACGAATCTCCACCTCAGTTTGGTTTCGGGACTTCAATAAATTTTGCTGTGCTACCTTCGACCACCTCTGCTTGATTTTGGGATTTCTCTTGAGTAATTGAGCTCTGCTGCGGTGATTCTGACAACCTCTACTTCCACCAACATGAACCTCCACCAACATGAATTCCGCTGCGCTGCGTCCAGACCACCTCTGCTGCCTGCTTACTATCATCTTGGCCTTGATCTTAATCAATAAGTTCTCTTGGGCTTTGTAATTCAAAGATATTGCGACTCGAAGACTTCTTGGGCTAAACACTTGAAACAGCTGCTAATACTTATTGATTCTCTTAATTATCTTCAATACTTTAGTCACAATTTCTATCCTTTATTTTTCCCTCCTTAAGTCGCAATTTCTATCGTTCTTATAGCGATATGTTCACCACAAACAAGTGAATCATATCAATGGAAAATTTCTTCCCAAAAACGTTCCAAGAATTATTTTTTTCTACTGAGAATTTTTTTTCTGAAATGTTTTTTACTGAGACTTTTTTTTGTTTGTTTTTATGTCGCCTATATATCGGAGTACGTAACTATTCATTTATTATAAAATAAAACTAGTAACTTTTCTTTAAAATGAAATTTGTGGGAAGTAGTAGAGAGTGTGATTTCCCAAATGAAAAGGGAGGCTTCGTCGGGCTAGTAATGTGACAAGCTCTAGGTTTTTGGGGAGATCTCTTGCTGCTAGGACTCCTACTTTTTAGGTTTAATTATCCAAAAATATGATTTGATATAATTGATAGATAATGAAAGTTATAATAATGAAAGATAATTGATTTCAAAAGGAATCATATTAATTGATACTAATAGTCAAAAAATATTTCTACTTTGTATGTATAAAAATTTGATCTATTATTCTCCGAATCACGTTAATCTAAATTCAACAGCTTTCCCACCTGCCAGAGAGGTATGATTTTGCATTTAATCTTAATTTTTTGAGCCTAATTTTTGTTTTGCTATGAATAATTGAATAACTAATTTAAATATTATTTGTCTTTCCTTACAGGTAAGTGTCTATCTCTTCCAAAGGCGTAAGTATATACTGAAGGAAACGGTGTTCAGAAACGCACAAAAGTAAATATGTGCATTATAGCCGAAAAAGGATAAGAGATAACATGATGATTTAAATCAAATTTTGTCGTCCTGAAGATGACAGTTGCATCCTGCACTTTTGTTCCAAAGCATAAAACGATTCGCTCAAAAATTGTTACAAATAATTTAAATTAACATAAAACAAGGTCATATGATGCTTGGATGTCATTTCTTGAAAGTTATTTAAAATAATTAAACTTTTTGTCTTTCATATGAAAAAAGTATTTCCGAAGTTTAGCCATGGTATCCTCTTGCCTGACCGTATTGAATTCCGTACAGAACCAAGCCTAGTTACTTATAGCATCTTTACCATATATTAGCGGTGGTATCGCAATTGTCCTGAAAAGAAAAGCAACTCAAAATTTCATTATATTAACCCATCAGGAGTCCAAGCCATACGCAGTCTAACTTTTATGTGAATTGTTTTTCTTTTTGTCCGAGAAAGTTTGTTTTTGGTAAAATCCTGGCAACTTCACCCGATTTGAAAGTATATGTTAAAAGATAAGAATATCTTAAAGTTCTGTGCCACTAAGTTGTTTTTAATGCCTTATAAGTATAATAGTTATAGAGTGCACAAAAAGGCAACAATGGTAAATTCAGATCTCAATTGATTGATGAAAGCGTCAATTCGTTCTCCATGTCTTCATAGAGTACATACATATATCAATTCATTTCAAAGAGTACACACATAGAACATACATATGCTTAAATTGTTTTGCTTGCGACATAGGAACTTCAAAAGCATTCTCTTAAAGCATTCCCACTCAAACCCTCATTTGATTTTCTGTTAATTTCATGTCCTTTTAATGGTGAATGTTCGTTATTAATTACATGTTACAGATACTAGGAATTATATTTATATTATTATTATCAAATCGCACTGTTTTCAAATCACAAAGTCTTGTTGCCGTATATGATACTTACGTAGTGATACTTAGTCATGCGTACATAAAGGAGCATAAAGAGAGGACAATCACAGCTCAGGCGATAACTTTACGCCCAGATTGAAAACCTGATGAGAGAAACAATGATAGGCATAATATAGGGAAAGGCATCTTAGACTGAACCGAAAAAGCGATTAGAACTTTACCTAAAATACTTTGAATTAAGACCCGCATTCTTCTGCAGTGTGTGTGTCACCAGTATGTAAAACAAACATCATTAAATTTGACCATGCATATTCGTATAAACCAATACTTCCGCACCACAAGGCTTTTGCGTAAATATGTAATGTGTACATTACACATATTTGGTCTTTTTCTATCTCTGTCTGAAGAAGTTGTCTGAGAGTGTTCGCGCTATATGTAGCTACGCTGAAATACATACAGGGATGATTGTTTTGTCAAAATTTTGATGTGTCAATTCTTATGAGCAAAATATTCATGAACGTCTTATCATTGAGTCCTTAACAAACATTTGAACCTCCCCATTCCAGCGCGTGATGAGGGTCCCCAGATTTTTATTGTTTCACTGCACTTTTAAGCTACGAATTCGAATTGCAAATCCAAAAAAAAAAACCAATGAAGTTTTGTAATTTTTTTCTCGTCACCTTTTTTACATATTAATATGAAACATCAAATTACTCATTAGCAGTACAAAAAAAAAATTTTTTTATATAATCATTTTTAACAATCTAAAAGAGTGCGCTAAAGTTGAAACCATTTATCTCCCATGGCGGGCAGAGAATCTCCGAATTAGCACATCCTAAACAACAAATTACCAATTAAGTTTTAAAGAGAAAGATTTCTCAACCATAAATTCACCACCGATAGCAAAAATTTCATTAAAAAAAGCGGCTTTTTGAAAAATTTCGAAAATTCGAAATTTTTCAATTTCGAAAATTCGAAATTTTTCCCATATTTTCAAAAAAAATCCCCAGGTATTTACAAAATTGTTATGGATTCCTGTGTAAAACAGTCTCATCAACAAATGTTCAAAGTTTCATGAATATCAGTCATACCAATCCTGAGATAGGTGCCCGTACAATGGAGAAAAGACCTTTTCAGGAGAACCCGTATAAAGTTTTTTGGCTATTTTATTTGAATAACATACGAAAATATATTTTTCGCTTAAAATTAATCATCAGCTATTTCTGGAGGACCATATAAACGTGTTCAGTCATCAATACATTCTTGCTCTTCCATTTGTTTGGCGTTTTAGCTCTCCAAAGAGCCTCCACTTGTAGCCATCTGCGTCGTCTTTTCAGCTACCAAGATCTTTTCCTTAGGCGAATGCAGAACAGAATAGCAGGCTGCCATGCTCATTTCGCAGCCCATGTACTTTATAATTTTCAAAAGGGGAACTCGACATTCGTTGAACATGAATAATAAAATTTGTGTAGTAAGTTCCACAACATCCTTGCAAATCCTTTTTTTCTAGGCATCGAGCTAGCGAAACATCGTTGGTGAATTTTTCAACCATTAGTTTGATATACTCTTGTATTTCTGGATCCAGAGCTGGGATGTGTTTGAACTCTTTGTTTCTAGATTGAGCCGTCAGGGACCTTCATAAGTGTGGCTTGTAAAACTGATGTTGTGGAACTTGATCAGTTGATATTAGGGTTCAAAATCCGGCCCATATTATTATTTTGATCCCAGCTAAATTATCAGGACAACGTTGTATTGTCAAATTATAATTAAGTAACATTATTTTTATGATGGTTTACGCAGCAGTGGGCACTGGTGCATTAATTTTTGTGGTGAAGTTTTAAGTTTGTTATTGCTATGTTCTTCCCTATTTTTTCCTTCTTTGATTTCTTCTTCCCTTCAGCTCTCTTGATTTTGCGTATTTATGTTGAAGTTTTTTTGACAGGCTCTGGAGCATGCATTCAACTATGTGTAACACACACTCGAGCTCTTCGTCAATGAAATTAACTTTGTAGGGATTTTTTGAGTGCCCATCACCGATATGGAAAAATGATTTGGAATTGAAGACCCTCGGGGAAAAACCAACTTAGTCCAAAAAATAAAATTTCCACAATTTGAAAAAGAAAGTTTAGCAAGTCGTAACTTTCGTTCTAATAATGATTTCTTATACCGGATTGCGTTATTTGCTTTGTTTATCTATTGCCTTTAAACTTATAACGTGAAAATTAAAATTTACTATTTATAAGAAGAAATATATCAATTTTTGTGGGTAAAACTTCTGGACTTAGTTGGGTTTTCCCCACGAAAATATCCTAAAACATTTTTTTTTTGTATCATCATCAGTTCGGTGGTTCTGTAAGCAAAACAGGTTTGTAACAAAAGAATAACTAAAATCTATCATTTTCGTTGTTATTTATTTAGAGTAAAAAAACATTTCTTAAGAGAAAAAAAGTTTTTAAAATTAAAATCAGGAAAGATTGTTAAAATTCGTCTTCATTAGGTGCTTCCCATTCATCGAAATATTCGTCATCTGATTCCATTTGGTTGTAATTCTTCGGGTCTTGTTTGTGTAGTTGTGAATAAAACAATTTTGCTTCAGGATTTTCACAAAATTTAGCAAGATGTTGTAGGTCACAGAACTTTGGATGTTTCAGTAAAACGCGTCCAGTATACAGTTGCCAAGGTTCAACAGATGGCATCAGGTCTACAGTAGTTCTTTTGTTCTTCGCAGATCTTTTTGGTTTAACTACTGTCGAGTTATAACTACCAAAGTAGGCGTTCTTTGAATAAAACATTCATTCATCTGCACTGACTTTGAACACACGAATAGGCCTGGTTGCTAAGGTCAATTTTTTTTACATAAGCAGGAGCTAGGAAAGCTGTCCAGTTTTTAAATAATACTACTTCAAACTTCAAAGGATCTACTTCAAAGGGAAACGGTTTAACCCTGCTAGACCTTATCACCTCATTCCAATCATTAGGGAGTTCTGTACGAGTTTTTTTGGTTGACTAATGACATGGCTTTGTCGCTTTCCATGTAAGAGTGACCCCTTATGGGAAAGATGATTTTAACTGCGTCAAATCTCTTCTTAACCGTGACCAAGTAGTGGAAGAATCTGAACATGGTAAAATTTTTATTCTGGCCTGAGAATGAGTCACAAAAAATGATTAGATGTTTTACGTTTGCATCTAGCTGTTTAGTAACAAAATCAAAAAGCATCGAGCAGACGTCGTCAGCACCTTTTTTGCCTACAGTCTCGTCGTACTTATACCAAATTGATCTCTTGTTCGAAAGGACGTGCATATTAAAACTGTAGAAGCTAAGCTGACGTTTGTAATAGATATCATTTGTAGTTAAATTGGGCAAAGGGAGGTTTTTTGATAGTCCAGGGTGATGGCTTCAATATCAGGATGTTTTTGAGCTCGTCTGCAAAGCATCCTCTTAAGACTTTAAAATTTATCCGCTTGCCGTTTGTGAAGTCCGTGTTGTTTATTAATCTTATCTATTTCGGTTAACAAATTCAACTTGGCATCTTCTGAAAGTTGCGAAACCAGTTTGACTTTGATAGCTGCCAACTGAACTCCAAACTGGTCGCAGGTACTGCAAGTGTCCTTCCGAGGATAACCAAATGCGATGTTAAATTTCATGTTGAATATTTCACGAAAACTGCTTGCAGAGACGTGAAAATTAGGACTTTTTTCAGTATAAACGGTGTGAAGTTCTGTTATATTTAACTCTTCAGAAAGATACATTTTTTCGGATTTTTTTAAACTGTAATGTGACTTTCGCCCTTTTAATGAGCGGATAAAATTCTCAACTTTTTGAATAGTTTCATTTGATAATTTATGAGGGCGTGTCGAGTGCTTGCCACGTTTATCGGTTGGTGATTTTTCACAGGTAGACAAAAAAGTGCGTAGTATGTGTACGCGTGACATCGTAATCCCATGAAACGAGAGAAAAGCTTTAGCGCACACAGGAACGTCAACGTGTTTATCTCCTTCAATGACTCGGACTCGGTAGGAAAAACTGGCTGCATGAAAATTAGATTCTTCCCTTGAGACTCTTTGGCGACGACGAGCAACTGGAAGCACAGTCATCAATCCGCACAAGTAGGAATCTTACTCATCTACCGACATCATTTGGTTGAACTCGTTAAGAATTCGTTTCTTATCATCATCGCAAACAACATTAAAAACAACGAAATCGCTTACATTGGCAATCGGGTCCGAGCTCATGTGAAGACAGCCTCATTTTTTTCATAACGTCTGATAATCGTCCACTTTTCTTTCGCTTTTAACTTTTTTCCGTGCGGTCCACAACAGTTTCATCATCACTCTCACTCCTGGTCCCACTAATCATGGTGACTTAAAACAATATAAACATATTTAAAAAAAACAACAAACTAGCGTGGAATGACACAATCTTGACAGCGACTAAGATAACCTCCTCGGTAGTAAACCCTGCTGATAAGCCTGTTTACCAGGGTGGACATGTTTGTTTTTTCCCTCATTCCCATGGACTCAGTTGATTCTTCCCCGAACCTTTTATAATTGCCCGTTCATTTTCAGGACTACTACGTTGGTTTTTCCCCATAGTTAATACCTTGAATTGTAGTACACCTTAGCAGCTAAAAGATGGAGCTGAACTCTCTGATTTTTGAAAAAGTGGACTAAGTTGGTTCTTTCCCGAGGGTCTTCAATTGTGAAACTTCTATAAAATTTTTAATTTCAAAAAATGATCAAACAAATAGAAACATAGGTTGCTGCCTTTTAATTTTGCAATTTATTTACGAAATCGATTTTTGACCGTGGTCATTCGGTCTTTTTCAGTGTCTTAATTTATTATGCAATTTATGAAGGATACTTAATCTATAACGGCTTAATCAACGTAAAAAAACATAATTTTATCAATAGGTAATTGCTGAAGCTATTAAAGCAATTACAAACGTATTAGATCTTTGAACAATGTTTTAAATTAGCTGGAATAACCATGACTTACAGTTTCCTTCATCCTCGTCCATAAACTTCTTCCCATCCCGGCTGATTGCGATGCTTTCCATGACATCCAATTCTCGAGTATCTCTAGTGTCCTTGATGATAGTTGCACCTACGATTGTAATCTCATGTCCTTTTCAACTAAATATGTTGTCATACAAAACTTAAAATTGTCTTCAAATTTAACTTCATAATCAGTATGAGTTGATACCTTATTTGCAGAAATGAAGTATTGCCAAATTGAGACTTTTCAGTATTGTCAAATTTTTCAATCTTCTTGTCGTATGTTTTTCTTTTTGTTTCGAATTTTGACTGCCTTATACATAGCGTGGCATTTTGCTGACCCGCAAATATACTTATTGACGTTCAAATACACAAAGAGAGCGTATTAGAGAGTCGAAACAAAAAAGTAAAACGGTTATTAGACTGAGAGGGGGTTAAACAAAAGACGATATTCGGCTGGCAGTTGTGAGATCCCCGGCAAAACCCGAAAAGGCGCACTCGCATTTGACAGTCATAGAGCTCAAAAGTTTTTTTTACTTTCTTTCAGATGTTTTTTGAGATCATTTTTGAAGATATAAGGAATAGAAAAATGCGAAAAATAAAAAGATATTCTAATCCGAACTAGATGCTTCAATCCATCACGTTCATATTGTTTTCTCTTGTCCATTTCGAATTCCCGGCATGTCCGGGTGGTATAGAAAATGAATATTCGCAGGAGTAGAGAAACTCGAAATTAAGTCTAAAATGCTATTCTACTCACGGTTAAGCAAAGAGAATTCTGATTATATCACGCATTGGTTTGCTGCAGTCCGTCAATTGCTTATTTTTTTAATAACATTGTTATTTGGTTACTTGATTTCAATTTTCTGTTACCCTGTATTATACGATACTAAAATCTATAAAATTTCCAAAGTGTCAAAACGACGAAAGAAAACAAATACGACAAATTTATAAACAATAAACAAGATGTCAAAGGTATTTTTGAATTTGATAAGATTCAAATATTTAATTCATTGCACCGAGAATAGAATGAATTGTTGGTAGCGATGATATTATGTTTATATTGTTGCTAATCAAAGTTGGCTGGTAATATTTATTTATTGCGGCGTATTTCTAATTTAATTAACACTTCTTCCAAACGTTTCTTATTGGCATTAAAAATTCTTTCTTGCCTAAAAGTCTTTCTTCTAATTGAGTTTCACTCGGAAAATAGTTAAAGAATTCAGGATTTCAAACAATTTATTTGTTCGTGGCAAACTAAACATATGTTTATTCAAATTAATTTGACTCCAGCCTGAGTCCAAGAATTGAAGTTTGTTCTTTTTTTGATTTCATCAAAAATGATCATAATAAACTATTAAAAAATGTCATAAAATGACTAAAGTAGACACAATGTCATAAAATCTTTATTTAAAATCCACACAGTGTAAACAAAATAAATTGATTAAGATGTGTGAATCGTATCCTCGGAACTTGTTTGAAAATATTAATGAGTTCCACGCCATTCTTTACCAATTAAGTTAATTCGAAAAAGATAGCTTTTTTTGACGTTTGTATATTTGTTATTTACTTATTCTAAACGTCAATGTAGTGTAGCATGAATAATTGTTTTCGTATTTTGCAAGCATATTATAAAATAACTCATTCAATTAACACTCCTTGAATAAAAGTTAGCACTTAATATTTTCAACATAGATACCAATTAACAGTGTTGAATCGAAATGTTTGGTTTATATGGTTTTCCTCGACAGATACATTCTACAAGACTCAATCGTATTCCAAGTTTGCAATGAGACATCCACAAAGTGATGCCTTTAGTAAAACTCTGATTCATTTGACATTATTACCAAATAGAGTATTCTGGAAGCAAAATCCAATTTTCATTTCATTCATTGGTCTTTTAATAATCTTAGTCTAGATATTCTCAAATTCATAATCATGGCAATAATGCTGAACCAGTAACAGAAAACCAGAAAAAGACTTAAAAACATTCTTATCAGTTTGGATATTTTTTCTATTTTTACTATAAATTTCTTTTCTAAATCAATATTATAATAGTTTTTTTGTGTGATAGATCACTTACTCCCTCTGTGTCGGACTCTCCGTTGCGACTGGATGGGATGGTATTATCCCTCTGGAACAACGAGTTCCTAGCCTGTAACTGTTTGTCTCATGACTTTACTAGGACTCTTTCGGTTCACCTTTCGACGCTTCAGGTTAGGGAAATATCTCTTTCAGCAAGGATGGATGGGAGAAGGATTGTCATGTGGCATGCAGTTTAGATGACAACATCTTCCCCGTTATCTTTTCTGTAGAGAATACGCCCCAAGTGCAAACAAACCCTGTTTCACATTCAAAATGCCAAGAAAGTATGGCATGTTAACACATGGTCTTCCCCGGGCAGTACAAGCAAACGGGTAAAGGCAACTTTTCGGACTTGCAGTTAATACTGCAAATATCCGTGCCCGCCGAGGAGTTGAGTCAAATAAATCTGACTCAAAATCTCCGCGTTTTCTGCAAACCATGGCACCAGGTCACTGATGTGTCGTAGGCTTAACTGGCCTCAAATTCACTATTTTAGAGATACCTTGCGGGTCTAAGCAACCTAACCTGCTCGTTAGGTATAATATATTCTAATATTTTCATTTCATAGTGAAGCTAAACGGCGACCGCTTGCATGACATACAGTGTGAAAATTCAGTGACGTCAATCAAAAGAGAAAACTCGACATAATTTGGATGCAATGGGTGCAGTAATTATACAGCCTAACAATTATCCTAGGGTGTCCCGAGTCAAAATAAAATCCTGATTGAAAAACAAAAAGCAATTTTTTTTGTTCATTTGGCTCCCATTTTTCACGCGCCATAGTCGCCCCCCCCCCCCCCCCAACATTTTTAAGTACTCCAAATCAAGATATCTGAAGTTTACATCGTTGCAAACGCAACTTCAATTTTTGGTTTGTTTGAATTTTTTTTGATAATTTGGCTTAAATCTTGTTAAATTTTATCCCTATTTTTGAACTTCTTGCACGCTACCAAGTTTTCATTCCAGTTAATTCATCTACTTACAAGAAATATTGAAAGAAATTAGACAGCGTTGAAATTTACAACGTTACAGACGTCTTCCAAATCATAAGGGTACTACAAACAGACGCTAATACTCTCGGGGAGCAGCGGCTTGAAAGAGAAACGCTTATCATAAATAGAATAAATAATGATTGTGAGAGTTTGTCCTAGATTTCCGTCGAAAGTTTGAATTTGCTTTGTGAAGGAGCTTGGCTATTTTCATTGGGACTCAATGACTTGCATTTATCACAGTGACAACTTCAGAAGGTAAAAGTAAGTTTAATTCAAGGATGACTTTGAAAAGAGAAACCAAAAGATGAAATTTTGGACATGTAGTGACATACAAATCTCGACATGTCCTGCATGTTTGAGCAGCAGAAAAACATTCAGATCCTATACGCAGTTTAGTGGAAGACCACCGTTAAGTTGCAGATGAAATTTCGTGTTAAGAATGCTTTTTCTCTATCCGCGAAGCCAGCTGAAAGTCTCTGACAAACCTTTCGTAAAGAATCAGCTTCTGATTTTTCATCAAAAGGCGACAGACCCATCAACTTTTGGCTGTTAATGTGGAGGGGGCTCATGCAGACTCACAGCAATTTCGGCTTCGCACCTAATAGATATGGGTCAAGTTATTCGTTAGGCAAACTTTTCAGTAGCTGTCAGTGACCAGACCATATTTGACGGTTCGTCTGACATTACACTTACGGACCTAAGACTTACGGATTTACGGATGCAACGTTTTTGAAGTTTGGATTGTAACGAAAATGTCGATTTTTTCAATATTTGATTGTAAGCAATAATAGCAATGAAATAAAGAAATTTCGTAGAGGGGGAAAAGTTCAAAATGACAACAACAAAAATTTAGAATTTAGTCCATTTCTTAAAAAATTAGAAGCATCAAAAACTTCTTTCGAATTTTGAAAGCGTTAAATTCGCAAGGATCTTAACTTGAGATTGCGGTACAAATCACTGAGCCTTTTCTTGACGCGTTTGAATTTCTTGTGAGCAAGCACCCAACTCCCCATTCTAATTTTTTGTTTTCTCAAGAATAAAGTTTTCATGACACGTAATTCAAAACCAATAAATGCCAAAATCTGTTTTCCCATGCTCTATTTTTTTCTTTGAGATGCCTCCGAAGATGTTAGTGCTTTTTCATTATGATGCAATGCTGAGATATCATTGGTGTAAGGTATTGATTCTAGCATTTATATTCCATGAAATAAGGGTAGTCACAAATATTACCTATCTAGGATGCCCATTCTATGTGCAAGGATTTTGGTAAAGTACCGTTACAACGAAAATTCGTTTCATATGTTAGTGCTTCTACCTGTTTTGAACGGAATCAAGCATTGATACTCTGATAGTTGCTATCCAGATGAGGCTAGTAACAAATATTACATAGGGTATCCATCATGCGTACAGGGGTTTTGGTAGCGTACCGTTACAACGGTAACAAGGGTTTTATAAGCTATTACTGGATTTTGGTCTTGATTAAAAAGCAGATTAATAAATTAACAGAAAATAATGCACTTATTTTTAGAATTCATGGATGGTATCATGGTAATTTGATTTATTAGTTTTTTTTTCTTATTCTGAATTCCTGGACTTATTTTGATTTATTCATTGTACTTTTTTCAATCCTTAATCCATAAGCTTATTCTTTCGTTAAATTCAAGTATTGAAGATATAAAAACGTATTATATGAGAACATGGTAACTGCTCGTATTCCAATAAAGTAATCTTGTCGCTTTGGATACATAGCTTTTGAAATAAGAGTCAGCGTGAATACATTTTCGTGTTCCGCGGGGAATCGAAATTGAACATTTAAATATTCACGAGATTTTTCTCTCATTTAGAACCGATTCCTGATGAACATGGCCCCTTAGCTCCCTGCGTGCGGCTCCATATTTATAGATTGTCAATACAGAAACTAAATAAATCTCTTAGCCAAAGTTACCTAAATAAAATTTAAAATAAGTATAACAACATCAACATAACGTAGCGTTCAATATTTCAAATGTGTTGAACATAAAATTGAAAACATTTTTCCGTTGGAAACTGAATTTCGAATTTCATTTTTTGATTTTCTCAGTAGTTCAATAGTTATAGATACCACAAAATTGTTATTCTATACGTGGATGGAAAAATACAGAATAAAATCTGAAACTTTACGGTGGATCACCCACAGGTTTGCCGTTTTGATTGCTGAAAACCTCTTTAATTAGGGCCTCAGGTCAAAGAATTTAGTTTTAATTGATACCATGGCGCACTGTTTGATTTAGTGTAGATTTGTGGTGGTCCGTCAACTCCTCGCAGGGTTTATCCACAAAACCGGGGCTTCTTGCTTACTCGCGAGAAATGTCCCAGTTATGAAGTTTGATCCCGCCCCAGGCCACTTAAAACACAAATTAGTCGCGGGAATTCTTAGGTTTCGAAAGTGTTCCGAGCTGTCTTCTTCCTCTTTGAAAGATTCGCATGTATCATCTTTGTAAATGCCCATTCCGTGTTAACCGTGGCGTGTTTACCGAGAGGGTTGAAAGCAATACGACTTCAATTCCTGTACTCCCCTTAGAACTTTCTGATTCTCGGTTTGTAAGATTATAACCAAATTTTTTTGGCCTGTCCTGCAATTATTCTTGTCATCCCAAGTAGAATCTTTTTTTTTATATCGGATTTCATCCAATAAAAAACTTTCACGGTTTGAATTGAGCCTATTCTTCCTATGTTATGACGGTTCGTATTAGCTATTGTTGCTTCGTCCGCGCTTTTGCTTCCTTCTGCAGGGACCCACGTTCGTTTCGCTTATAGTAAGGTGCTGTTTTGAGTGCCTCCTGCCTGCAATACTGCGTAGCAATTACACGGTTAGAGGTAAGCACCTGTATTGGGATCTCTGTATACACTACTAGTTTCGTTGTATCCATCCCAACCAATCGTTCCGAGTGAATTGAGTGCCATAATAAGTATTTCAAAACAGGGACTCGTTTTGAATGTTCTGGAATTTGTCAATTTGATCAACTTTTGAACGTATTAAAACTGTAGCATTTGAATATCTTCACGACCTCTAGACTATCTTGTTCTGTAAAATGCCTTTTTTAGGCATAAGGTATAAGGAAGTATAAAAAATATATAAAATCTTCCTTATAAATAAAAGTATAAAGAAGAATGTTCTCTGCTTGAGCATCGCTTTTCTTCTTGATCCTTATCCTTTATTATTTTGGAGTTTTCGCGTTTAACAATGACTTGGCGGCGTCAAGCAAGGATATGCGGTAACTTGAACTATTTATGTAATACTTACTTCTGAAGCCAATTTAAAACATTGATCCTTGATGTTTAAAATTAGAAAATTCACGTTTATGATAAGAATATCCGAAGCCAATCAAACGGTGGTCAGTGTAGTTTTAAAAGTATCTTTGACCATTAGATACAATCATTTATAGTATGCAGTAGCAAATAGTGGATTGTTCAAGTGACAATGCTACCACTGTGTACATACTCAGCACGTTGGTAAAGAATGAGAATTGTAAAACTTGAATCCGCATGGTTGCTGATCTCTGGTAAACTATTATTCAGCGATATCCACCAGCAATGGCGAGATTTATCAAGACACGGTGAGAATGGATGCGGATCAGGGGGACTCGTTCGGTCCGTCAACAGCGAGCGCGAATGTGGGGTTTTGCTGGAGTAGGACTTGCCACGATCAATCCGAAGCCCAGCCTAAACCACTTGTATGCTCCTCATGCCAGACCAGCAACAAAACAGCGGAGCCTCCAACTCCCGTGGAGCTAAGATCGCGGTTTTTCAGACAGCGCTCGTATGAATCCATTAGATTGAAACTTGTGAATGGCAACTTGGCGTTATCACTCATACGTTGTTGTTGAAAAATCGCGAAACCAATCGTGCCGCTGCGTTAATGTATTACATTCATCCTCTGTGAAAATTATCGCGATCGCGTCCAAGTTAAATCAAAGTTTCGTTTTTCCCGGCAGATAGTGTTGAATGAACGTCGTCATTAGTACGTGAAGCATCTGAAGGAACAAGTGGTTTGAGTTTTCCCGTTTGATATACGTTGAACCTACGGATCGAAGATTTTATTCCCCGCGAAACAATACATAGGACTAAAGAACAACTAAAGCAAAACAAATTGCGCTGAAAAAATAGCAACAATACAAGACGTTCCCAACCAAACGACAAACGAACGATTTTCTTTTCTTAGAGAAAAAGCGTTTTCAGTACGTTCGAGACATTCATAACGCGTGGACACAAACCCTACTCTCTTTCGTACCGAGCGGTAATAAATAAATCGCGCGATTTTTCAAATATTTACACGCATCACACGTGTTTGGATCCCTCACGCGAAAATCAATTTCGGCGAATAAGTGTGATTTTCATATGGGAAGTATCTTTTGACTGACTGTGAATTGAATTGCGAACGAACTTTTCGATCGGATACAAATCGTTTGGGTGGATATTTTGTTATCTGCCTGATCGCGGGTGGATTTCTCCGGGATGATATAAGTAAATAAAAATTTGATCACTGATTGTATGTGTTGGGAGAATGTGACGCGAATTTTAACACATTGTGTTTTGTGAGTGCTTATCCTTGATTCCGTGCTCAAAGATTCGACCAGTTCGAAAGAAAAATTTGGAAATCTGATAGTTGGAGTATTTAATAGTGTGAAATCCTTCGGGGCAAGGATATTTCGTATTTTAACAGTGTTTTATTTTTCTAATAAGTGTGTGCAAAGAATTGTGCAACCGTCCTTTATCGTGTAAAATTATTCAAGTTTTCCCACCCAATCGAACGGAAAATCCTTGGGTACTTAATCAGTTGTGCAGGAGGTCATAAGCCTGGAATTTTCCGTGCATATTGTGGTACGACGCTTCACCATTTTTTGTGCGAATATTTGGCGTAACTTTGCTAATTTTGTTTGTACAAATTCATCGTCAACCGATTGATTAACTCAATCACACATCACAAACAAACGAGGTAATAATGAATCAAGTGTACAAATATGACGATCATTATGACATTTTATCCTAATGTGGCTTGCGGCTCAATAAAATTGATTGGATTTATCCGTATTGGGCGCTAAGTATAAATTTCAACAATATCTCACATGTTTAGGTTGTCTGAATCCATGACCAGTGGCTACGTTCAGCCTTCCACTGAAAAGATAATGGCGAAAAGTATCACCAAAATATTTGCTGATGAAATTCAAATAGTGGTTGGTTCATATCATGGATATTTTTAACAAAATCTTCATATCATATGTGGAGCGGTGCCGATGATGGTTTCATCAATGTTTGAAACAATTAAAGTGAAGTCATGTGGTGGACTTGTCGCGCTGTGACAATAGAATTGATTTGTTACGCTCGTTCTTATTAACAACGTTTTATTGTACTTTATTAATTTATGTGCATCGTGGTCTTCATTAAAGTATTTACATGTTATGGAGACAACGATTGGCGATTCATTTTCATCGTTTGTGATTAGAATGTGTCGCTGGAACGATTAACAAATATCGCGGTTTTTCTAGCGCAACAAGAGTACTTAATAAGGATTATCGTTGCTTTTAACCACATCCATCTTCTCGTGGTGGCAGTAAATGCAAAGATTATCGCGGCAAATTTGCATTTTGTATTTGCATCAAACGTATGAGGGCACATATATCATGTAAGCGCGGAAAACAGTGCTAAATTAGACATTTTTGTGCTACCACCATTACGATTTTGCGGTAGCTTGGAATAGATAATGCACGATTAAAGGCATTATCACGTCAAGGAGCTTAACGATACAGATAACACATGTTTTCTATTATTTTATCATCAAAATGTGTTCATTTGGTGTCGTTTTATTTGGTTTAACAAGTTTAATAAACATTGATTAGAGTGAGTTCATTTCAGCTTTGAGGGTATTTCTGAAACTGTTACAAGGTGAAACAAAAGTTTCAATTGTGTTAATTAATGAATTCGTAACATTTTTGGTAGATATGAGTCTAAACTGTCTAAGGGAAAAGGCATAACTTTTCTGTGAGCTCAGACGCACACGCTTCAAGCGATTTCGCTCAATATTGGCACAAGGCATCTTTATCCTGCGTCTCCAGAAGGATGGATAACATTTTTTTTTGTATTCTTCGTCGCCAGTTTCATGTCTCGTACATTTTGCCATTCAACGGTAAAAAAATAATTTTTTTTTGTAGTGAAACATATTTATGGAGGCCAAAGGACACGTTACAAATTTTTGGGTTTCTTAATACTAGTTTGGTATGGTACTACGTCTTATTTTAAAAGTTGTTGCCAGTACTCTCACTTAATTTATGTGTTTAGTTTAACATGTTTACTTTTACTTAAATCTTTAATGTTGTTTGGGAAAGCCTCGGAAAACGCTACAATTTTGACTATTGTTGTATTTATTTACAATTGGTTGCTGACATTTTTATCTACATATTTACATACATTTTAAGTCTTATTTTAATAAGGTATTCATTCATAGTCCTTACGTTCTATTTCTTTCACGCCTTAGTTAAATCTATAAAGGTATTGCTATTCTAGTTACGCCTATGGAATGTAAGTTCATCTCCTTGTTTTGTTACGCCTTTGTTTAGTAGCTGATATAACAAGGATGGTGAAAAGATTTTGTATTTATATTTATTTTAGTTGCTTTGTTTTCGAGCTTATTTAAGTACGTGTCGTTAAGGACTTGGGGCTCCATAGGTCTTTTTAATCCACAAGCTGATTGTTTTCAGGATTAGAGAATTTTCTTACTAGTGATTCAATAAGCGTAACATCTAAAGGGACAAATATTTTGAACTTACTATTCTCACATTTATTTCATTATTTCCTTTCCTTAATTTTTTAGAGGCTTCATGTACTGTAATGCATATGTATAGGTATTTTCGCTCTAGGATTTAACTTTTTTTATTTGTCATGATTGGCAGGTTGCACCACGCTTTAAAACCATACATCGTTATTGGTCGAATCGTTTGTCTATACATTGCATATTTTTGGTGATAAGTAATCCTACTGATTTAATATATTTTTTATAGGGTACGTAATGCTGCGTTACATTTTCAGATTATGTTTTCAGCCTGTATTTTTGGGTTCCATACGGAGGAGAGTTTGATTCAAAGATACTTCATGTAGCTCACTGTATTTTTTGGGTTTCACATGTCGCTGAAGCTATCTGAATAATATACCATTGTACCGTCCATAACATTAGACACCGTCAATATGGAGGCATTTATTCTATTTATTAGATTTTTTCTGCCCATGCCTGTTGTGTAGATAAGTGTATCGCCGGCATAAAGTATCACTTTATTATTACTGGAGGGATTTTAAAGAAAGTCTGACATAATAAATAGGATGGCTCCAAGAATCGAACCTTGTGGTACCCCCGCCCTAATAGAATTATTTTCCGATCGGTTGTTATTGAATTTTACCTTTAAGCAACAGTCTTACAGATAACTTGCAATAATTCCACTCATGTTAAGTGGAAATCTTAAGGGTTTCATTTTGCTTATAAGTCCTTCGATTAACACTTCGCACAGGTCCTTTTTCAAACTTTTTGTACAGGCTAATGTTATTGAATTCTTCCGAAAGCCTTCGTTCGTATTTTCCGCAAGTCTTATCAGCGCATGACTCGTTTATCGTTGGATAATGAATCCGTATTGGTTTGAACTGACAACCTTAGCTCATCGATGTTTGACAAGATTTTGTCTTTCAGGACATATCCACATGGTAGCAGGTAGATCGGTTGTATATAGATGAATATGTGGCCATGCTGGTTGTTTTTGGTATCAAGACGACAATTTATTCTTTCCAAATTTCTGGAAAGTAGCGTTTATTAAGGCAGTTGTTTATTAAGATTGTTAAAGCCTATGATGTAACTTTCAGGCAACATTTTCAGATTTTCGTTTTAAAGCTTCATTGTTGCCAAATCAAGACATTGGGTTTATCTGCTGTGAAAATACAATCGAACATGAATTCGTTGTGAAAAGTCTTTAAAACTTCTATATAAGAGTTAACAATAGGATGCTCTGTGGTATTGAAGCTCATTTGTCCTGCATTTGATTGGTTATTATTAATTTAATTTCTTTGTAAAAGGTGGACCCCTGTCTAATGTTTTTAATTTTAGTTTGTAACCTTTCTCGATATTTTTTAATAATCTTTAAATCGATTTCATCACTTATTTTTGCATACGATGTTGCGCATTCTAGTATCCCTTTTTCCAGAGCTAAATTGACGCCTTCTGAGCTGTTTTTTCAGATTGGTTAACTTCGGATGGTATCGTTTAGTACCATCAGCCTGTTTTTTGTTCATTTATAGGTTTGGACATGTGTTAGTATACCTTTTGACACCATGAAATCAATTTTTTTTAAAATATAATTTATTATTTCCTTTTGTCGCAGATTTCGTTCTGAGGACTGTATTTTATTTTGAAGTTGCAAGTCCATGTGTATTTTTCCAGCCACCCTAGTAAAGTCTTGAATGTATGTGAGTGGTTTGATTCATGTCTGACACAATGAATAGGATGGGTCCGAGAATCGAACCTTGTGGTACCCCGCCCTTATAGAATTGTTTCCCGATCGGTTGTTATTGAATTTTTCCTTTAAGCAACAGTCTTACCGATAACTTGTAATAATTCTTTAGGATTCCATTTTGCACCTGGCATTGATAGTGTTCTCCTAGCTTTATAATCTGATTTAAACTCGTGTGTTTCTAGAAGTGGGTATTGCTGAAGTTGGGAGGTGGCTAGGCATTGTGATATGATGAAAAAAGGTGATAAATGAAAAAGATCTTGAATCTGCGCGGCTTGGTAGCCATGATGTTTGATGTTAAACGAGTGTTTAACATAAATTGCTCGCAACCAATTGTTGAGATTTATTCCGTTTATATTATTTATCCTATTGCCCCAGTTTGTATGACTGGCGTTGAAGTCTCCGGCAATGACAATTCTTTCGCTTCCTGATATGCCGCTTAGGAGTGTATCTGGTGTATGGCCGTTTGCTATTTCACTGAACGCACTTAGCTTATGTATATTTCAATCAAGTCCTTCGAAAATGAGTTTTTTTTATTCATTTTTATCAATTTCAGTTTAGAGCTTTTCGTTAAATCGGGGATTAGCATGGCTTGAGAAGAATAAAGTACGAATAAAATTATAACTTCTTTTGGAGACTTGTTCAGAACCATTTTAGATGCTTCAGTATAAAACATATCGAAAAACTATAAAGAGTTTCTCTTTTACAAACGACATTTGCGGACAAGAATAATTATCGTTCAATAAAAATAAATAAATAATACATTTTAAAACTAAGAAAATCATGGCATCATGGTAAATGATTATAAGCATGATACATGGTAAGCATCATAAAGTATTTTCTAGAGAATAAATTACTCTTGTAGCGAGTATCAGCAAATCAGAAAAAAAATTAATTATCTTTATAAATATTCATAAATTGCTATTTGTCGATTGCGATTGTGTAATCTTTGCGACATTATTTACACAAATAATTTATTTATTTAGCATTGAAACTTATTGATATGTGCCCCACGTAAGACTTTTAATGTGTGATCTTTACTCGAGGACACTATCCCGCAATAACGAATAAATTGCACATTTTTTCGAAAAGATACTGCTGGTACTGCTTTATAACTATATACCAATGATCTCGATGAATTCGTCAACTTTGTCCACCAACATTTATTTTTTTATTATTTTAGTATTATCTATATGAAGAGCAGATTTTTTAATACATTTTTTTTGTCAATGATCTCAAGCGCTCGTCACTGCCTGAAAAAAAGGATAAATTATATTCCTTATTTCATTCAATGACTGGAATTGATAAACACCTTTATCTTGTAAAGTTTTGACTACGATAAAGGGACTTTTACGGGCAGAACGTACGCGTCCAAGAATGTTTTTGTACAATTCACCAAAAAACTCTCCTTTCAACCAAAGACTCTATGTTGATGTATCTGAAGTTTGCATCGTTGCAGGAGCAACGCTCAAATTTGTTAAATTTTTGTGTATGATTGGACTGAAATGAAAAACATTTAAAGTGCGAAAAATCAACCGATCGCGAAAGGACTCTTCGAAAAAGTTCGATCCAATCATTCAAACAAAACCCCATAATGGGAAAAAGTACGAGGCGGTTGCGTTTGTAAGGATGTAAAGTTCGGAGACCTGCACCTAACCTGGTACTATTTGAGACCTTACTTCCAAGTAATCTTTATTTCAACACGTTGAAAGTGCCGCCAAATGTAGAGGACCTTTTTCCAATTGCAAGGAAATATATGGGCTAGTATAAAAGGTATATATAAACATATATATTTGTTATTATAAATGATGTATATATACTGTATTTACATCACTCTTCGGCGCCTAAAGTAATCAAAGATGTCGTTTTTATGTGTAAGCACTACCACTTTCGGATTTTCTTTTCTAGAAAGAGATAGAAAAACTGAAGAGAATTTTTAAATGGTAGTAGATAGTATTTATAGATGGTAAACGAATTTATTATTGAAAAAGTTTTGAACGGGTAGTTCTTGTTTTACCCAAAAATTAGAGAAAATTCAGGAATCCAAAAACAATTTCTCTCATTTTGGTTGAGTATTGTTAAACCGGAAGTTTTTTCGAAGTTTTAATTGTCTATAGATACATTTTGGTCCAGATTAGCGTACGATTACCATTAAAAAGCACTAAAAGTCCGGAGGGGCATCACAGGAAGAAAGACATATGAATACCCCACGTTGCAAATTAAACGAGCTTTACAAGATGGAGAGCTTGGAAACTGCACGAAGTAGGTAGTATAGATTGAGTTGGCCAACTTTTTGAGCTCATTTGGATGTAAGAATAATTTAATAATACGGTGTAATAGTACATGTGAGTCAATATGTATGAATATTAAATTTAAGAAAATGTTAATGCGTATTTATATCGACTTCCTGTTAATGTGGTATCTTCAACAAGTTTTGCTTACAAATATCAATGCCTCTGGAAAATTTGACTTCAATACCGGCAAATTGTGAGTTTTTTCGAAGTGATAGGATTTAGAACTTCGCCTAGAACCATTTGAGACAATACTTCAAGCTGAGTTTCATTATCAGGGCCTAAGTGCGTCGTCGAATGCAGAAGATTTTTTCAAGTGACGAGTTGGAATAGGGGTTTTTATAAAAGAATATTTGTAACATTAACGAGCAGGGATGCCTTTTCCAAGGGTATTCATCAATCGAGGGTAATGTGCAAGAGAAATAAATTTATGGATTGCAAATATCGTATCTCTCCAGTGGGAGTTTGTAGAGAAAGCTCTTGAGCCTGTTCAAAGATGTCTTTCCCTTATATGTCTCCTGATAGACATGTCGCACTT
Organism: Stratiomys singularior; assembly: GCA_954870665.1. NCBI lineage: Eukaryota > Metazoa > Arthropoda > Insecta > Diptera > Stratiomyidae > Stratiomys > Stratiomys singularior. The sequence goes on from OX940879.1 coordinate 36,474,796, forward strand.
ATAACACATGAAAAATAGTCATTATTGTGGATTTGTTACTGATTATCTTACGCACGCCGGTACTGACAAAATTTTTTCGTTGATACTCAATAAAGGAAATAAAATTTGCCTTAATATTATAATAGTAGGAGGAAGTGAAATGACAAAGCCATGTACGGTGTAAAACTGCTGTAGAAGCTGTAAGCACAAAAATAACTACATTCCCAAACTGACATATCATATCTCAAAACTTCTACGATAATGTGTTGGAACTACAGGCTATAGTTACTGGTTGTTTCAATTATACCAGCGTTCCCGTTTTTGAGAAAACTGAGACAAAACTTGAACATGCATTGTCCGTTTGAACCATTGATATTGTAAAAGGTTTAAAGGATATTCTAAAAAGTATCTCTTACGCCTTTGAGGGACGTGTTCAGAGGCGGATATTCGAAGCGAAGCTAGACGGGGACTCATGACGAAAACAATACAACCGTGAGCTGTATGACAGTTTTGACGAGCCGAAGGACTCAACGACCCTCTTTTCGTTTCTCTTTGAAAAAACATTTCTCTTCGACCCGTAAATATAAGATGTATCGAGCGCATATCGTGTATGAGTTGGTTTAAGACCGAAAAAACCGCATCCAGCACCTGACTTAGTCACCTGAAAACAAGGTTATGTTCTGTGATTGTGGTACCTCAGGGATTTTTGATCATGATAGGCTAGTTAGGAGTAGAAAACGGATACTAACTTTGCCTTATGGGAAAGCGAAATTACAATTATCACGGATATTTTGCAGGAGGGACGGCAAAACTGTAGTCAGAATATACTTCCTCAACCGTTTTCAAATGAAGCGAAGATTCAGCTCAGAGAGTCCTCCCGAGGTCTTTCTATTCGACCATTGCCTTGTTACTCGCGACATTATAATTGTTTTTAATTGGAACCGGTTTGATACCAGTAAGTTATTAGCCCCGACTGCTGTGGAACCAGTCAGGGTTTTCAATAATGTGTTTTTTATTTATCATCCTTGGCTTTGATTACTCCGTATGTCTGTGTTGTGAAGTAACTATGGCTCGCGTATTGATGATTTGTGGTGTTTGGACTAATTTGGTTCGTCTATTTTCAAATTCGCTTCTGCAAAAAATACCCGAAAGTTTTCAAGGAGCTTGTTATACTGAGAATTTTCATTCTCATTTTTATATTTATAAAATTATTTATTTTTTAATTCTTTATTTTATTATTATTATTTATTTTTTATATTATTTATTATTTTTGATTATAACAATTTTTGACAATTAAATTATTAAGTTATTAAGTTTTTTAATGTTTTTAAATTTGTCGAAGAAATTGTACTGTATCCTAATCTTTTGAAATTTGGTTTAATGAATCAGTAGGTGATCTATTATTTCTGTGTTGTTACAGTATATACATTTATCAGAAGTAATTTTTTTGCTTTGACAGAGCCTGAGTTTGTTGTAGGCGTTGTTGGTGATAAGTCGGTTAAAAGTTTTAATGTGTTCTGGGAGTGTTTTACTGTCATAAAACCAAGGTTTGCTGCTATTATTGAGGTGGTATGTCTCTAAATAATAAATTTTCAAAAATAATTGAATGACGCCTTTATAAAAATGTCATCTTGCGAAGAATTCAACCGGAAAAAGTTTTTTTAGTTAAAAAAAATTGCCGGTTGTCAATAATTTTATGTGAGTTCTGTCATATGCAGGAGCATTTTGTCTTCGAAAAATTACATGAAAATAAACGTTAAGATAGTTAAGGGCCAAAGTTAGTCGTTATTTTTCGGTTCGGTTCTACGTTGGTTGCAACTTTTTTTTTTCTTAATGAAACTTTTAAAATTTTCTAAAAAAGGAGAAATATTGAAGAACAAGTCAGCAGTTTGAACATATAAATTTCTTATAGTGAAGATGAATTTTAGCTTTGAGAAAATGGAAATTCGGGAAATAGAAAGACGTCATACAGATATATGAAAATGACCTTTATGGAAGTTCGGATATTAACATAATTACAGAGAACTATTGTAAATAACGCTGTTGATAGTGACCTTCTCGATTGGGAAAATATAGAAAAAATGGTGACAGGGATGAGTCTAGGGACTTAGTACATGTTACTGAATTGCAAAGCGATTGCAGATGGTCTTTCTTGAGAAAGCCTGTCGAAAATTTTGGAATGGGTTGTTCTTTCTGAAAGATGACTCTATGAAAGAGTCGCACTCTCTTCTATATGAAGCTATGAAGCTATATATGAAGAACAAGGCACATCCAATAACTGCATGCGCTTTGACGTATGGGTTGGCAGAGACAGCAATTGAGTATATTTTTTTTGCTCATGTGTGGCCAGTGAAATGTGGTTTGCATATTTTTCTAACATAAATAAAACCCGTTCTTCAGGAGAAAGTTTAGCATTAATGGGTAAAATCCTTAGAAATCCTTTTGAGAGTGGGGTTAATCTACTTTTTGGGAAAGATATTCATTCTGCAACTTTAAGCACTCATGGCGCAGGGCAAAGTGATATTTTTTGCCCATCTTCAGCTTATTATAAATCTTATCCTGTTCTTTTCTTTTCCAATGTTTTGGAAGATAAAAATTTTGGTTTTATAGGAGTCAAAGTTGTTTTTGGGCAGCGATTTGTAGTTTTCCTTTAGTTCTGCTACCATATCGAATCGAATTAGAATCGGTGAACATTGTTTTGTTATCAGTTGTAATCCTGTTGATTCTAGTCCATATAGAAGTATTATTCATGCTAACAAATCCACCAAACAAACTAAACTCTTACAACCAATTTTGAAGACGAGTTGAAATGGTGTTTCAGCTTTAGGATTTTATTTGGTTTGGGGTGCAAACGAAGAAAACATTGGTTATATTCTTGATTGTATCTGCCAATTCTGCTTCCACCTCAGATGTTAGCACAGCGTTACGGCTAAGAAGAGATTTTTAAAGAAGGGGACACGAGTTTTTTTTTTTTTTTTCCTGTTTTGAAGACTGAAGAATGGAATGTTCATGATATTTTTCGGCTTTTCTCATTGAATAATTTTGGTCGTCGATGAGTTTTTCTTGTTTTTCTAGTTGGTCCATAAACAAGCTAGTTTTAATTGTCTTAATTGGAAAGAATTTCGACATCTTAAAACAAAAAAATACACTGTTCCATAAAGGTTAGAAAAAGTGGGTAGACTTTTTATCAACTCTTAAAGTGACATCAAAATGGGGTGAAATTTTCACATGTCGGTTTCTGTCTAGCGCGTAGAGTGAACTGCGTATGTGATCGACACCCTATGGAAATGACGTGAGTTAGCGCGAAATCATCTTGGTATCAATTGGTTCCGTTCGGTTTCTATTATTTTGAGATGATCACATCGCCTACTGGTTGTAATTGTCTACATCTCCGCTGCGGGGCAGTACATAACAGCTTCTTTCAAGGACTGTGGAATAAGTTAGCATGAGAATATTATGTCGGATAGGGACTAATTTCAAGGCTACGAAGTCGATTTGGTAGGAATAAACCGACTTTTTCAAACAAATTCAACTCCATTTTGGGATGAAACAGTATATTCCCGCTTTTTATTCACGCAAAAAATATGCTTTTCTGTTGAGACTTATTGCATTTGATTTCACCGATACCTTGTGGTGACCCCTGATTATATTATTCATTTCGAACTCCATAAATATCTGATATTTATTCCTTCCAATTTGGATAGTAATCATATCATTTTGATAATGCAACATCGCCAGATTCGATTAAAACTGCTTCAACTGGCTGTAATTGCTAGTTCCCTATTATTTGCGATACGTTATCGCAGTATATATTTGTACATATATCTGATAATATGTAATAATGTGTACATAAATGTATGTATATAAGAGTGATATATCGTACGATCTTAAAGAATCCTCTAAGGTTGACTTCGACATCACTTGCAACCGGTTCTGGTAATAAATTTAATGCTTTGAATCATGCATCCACATATTTGTATGGTTATTGGAATTATTTTTTGCTCGTATGTAGATACCCATGCAATACAGTAATCGTTAACCACATTGACCAGCTTCTTTTTTTTCGTATCCTTCGAAATTATTGGCAGTCGGCTGCTGCACAATGATGCCAAACCATGAGCGTGTATGATTTAAGAAGCGTTCGCTATCAATTTTGTGGGTTTCTAGTAAAAAAGATGTTTGGCGTATCTGAAAGATACATCAGAACAGGATTTTGACTATCTTTGTCTTCACTCATTCATCATTATTCCTGTTCTGAGAGAAACACTCCGGCAAAAACGTACAGGGTGACTCTCGGTGGCTTCCCGCGAATCCTCATTTCATAACAAACTTGCATCTTCAACTCAATACATCGTTGCAGAACCCTGCAGTTGAATTCAAGATGCTACCATACATCCTCAGCTGAGTTGTCAGCAGATAAAGAAAACAGCTTGATATAGACTCAATGCTGCGACAATCCAAGGAGAGCTCTCACTAGCATCCAGCCACTATCATCGATTACACGCCGAAACAGATGCAATGGCGATAAAGTTGTTGCGGCAGATTCTTCGACTCAATTTGCACTCCAACAAGTTCTCATATGTAGATGCAATTTTCCAATTGCCGCTTTTCCTTGACTCCTACTTTCAATCGATGCATCGGTGGATGCATCGCGCTTATAGCTCGCAGCAAGTGAACGATCAAGCAAAACTACTTGTGAAAAATAGAAAACGCACCACCAACAGAAAACACCAAGGAACATTTCATTTTATTGATTTATCGATTGCATTTTAATTATTATTAATGCAGACTGAGTAGATAAGATTGTTACGCTATCACCTAATGATTTAGTGGTGTCAAATTGAAAATCTGTTAGACAGTCGACACCAGCGCGTGACAATAAATCAGCATTGAGCAAATATTAGTGTGTGGTGATTAAATCCTATCTGCAAAACAGAATAGAACGAGGACGAAAACGAGTCCTGACTGCCGGCTCTGAACGAGTCATAAATAAATTGAATAGATCTTGTTGTAATCGTAATGGAAAAAGATACTTCTGCCCGGGGCTGGCGAGCAAATTTTGCAAGGTGTGTCGCATTTTGTATCTCACCTGTGATTATTTATTGATATTTAAATAAATTTATCGATATTATTTGAAGAGGGAACAACATTACGTAGCAATTTATAGTGGAAAATGCTCAAATGTTATCGTGAATGCAACATAGAATGTGCTATCCAAAGATTAAAACGATAACAAAATGGATACTTGTTTCTTCGATAGAACGTTGCACTTGTTATCTGCTCATGTGGTCTGGAATTTGTTGGTCTTATTGTTAAATATCTTTAAAAAACAACGAAAAAGGTGTATAGAATCTTGACTGGATTTCACTTGGTATTTTGTATGAGGGCTAAGCATGCAACCTCCTTTCGGTCGATTAGAGCGCAGTTTATAGGGAAGAATATTTTTCTAGAGAAGTGAAAGCTATATACGCCCTGCGCGGAAAAATCGCAAACACTAAAAACCTCTGCGGTCAACATGAATAACGACGCTGGACTTTTGTTTCTACGCCCAAAGGCACCTTCAGCTCAAGAGAACCGCTTCTCTAGTAAGAAGGGAGGAAGACGGAGGGAATTCTGGACAAAATATCGTCGACATTTCCTGACGCTCAAGAATGTTTTTTCAAAGTTACAGGATAACGTGAGCCCAATGTATAACATGAATTCGTTTGTCCATTTAATTCCGCGAAGAGCCTTCCCATTTTGCTAAAGGAGTGATCGCCCTATTTACTCCGTCTCTTGAAAGCAAAAATTGTGTCACAGGCATCGTTTACCTCCCCTGTATAAAATTATAGTTGAGAGACTGTTACGTCTCAATCATGTTCAGGTAAGACCGGAATCGTCTATGCGCACTCAAGAGTTGGTTGCAACAGAAATCAGTCTTGTCTCGCCTTTCGATTAAGTTACGGTCTCAGGTCAAGGATCATTCGTTCTGTTTACCTTCCCTCTGGTCACGCTCCATGGACGGTTGCTGATCGCTGTGGGAGAGTAATCTTTCGAGGTGACTTTTCCATTTTTGTTTTCACTTCAGGTCTCTCTAGTATGGAGGGTGATAAATCTTACCCTTACAATCACTACCAACAATACGTAAATGCTTTCTCTAAACCCATCCTTGCTCAGAGAGTCAGTCCATAGTGTGGAGAAGACTGCATTGCGCCCGGTAGGTTTCCTTGATGTAGGTCCCACCCTATGTTTGTCGCTAATGGAGGGAGACCTTTATATGTACTACATCCTTGTTATCGGTTGTCCGGATTTCGTATCAATCGATACGCGAAATCTTCTGCAGCTGTTTTTGATTCGAACAGCGCTTTCTCAATACTGATATGCTTTACTCTGGAGATTCGGCAAAAAATATATGCACCAGTGACTATTGAAACGTGTAATTCCGACTATAATTCCGTGTTCCTGTGAATATTTTTCTGTGACTTTAAAATCCCTTTGGATTTCTTCTGTCTCCTCTTCAATTTTCTCATCTTTCTCGCTATCGCTCTTTTCGCCTCTCTTTCTGTCTCTTATAATTTAATATATCCACCAAGAATTATTTCAATTTATTTATTAAATCTGATTTTAATTTAGGAGTTTTTCATAAATTTTTTCAGGAGTTAGTTTTCATGATTAGAAAAAATTTTGTTAGTTTTGACTTTCGATGTTTATCATCGCATTATCACAGGAATCCAGTCAACTCATTTCAATAAGGGCTTAAGGCAAAGTAGATCGACTTTTTTGTATCGTCTGAAAATAATCATCATAATAATAAGAATCTTGTGGTCCTCTATATACAGAGTCGGCCATTTAAGGTTTGGGATGTGAATCGGCTATATATTTTTTCAAAGTTATGTGTCTATAAGAAAGCTTGAATATTTCAATTTAGGAGCGTAAGACATAAATATTGAAATGACTGCCACGGTTAGCCTTACAAAACCTCATTCGATCTGTCCAATTTCTCAGTATATTTGCGATTGTTTGTGTCTCTATTCCGTCAATGGCAACTTCGATTGGATATTTCAGCTTGTCAATCGACTTTGGATGGGTAGCGTAACACTTGTCCTTAATGCCTCCACACATAAAAAAATCCAATGAAATCGAACTGCAGCTTCGACGTGGGTTATTGACATCAGCATTTCGGCTGATTGTTACGACGGCTGTGTGGCACGCTCTGCCATCCTGTCGAAACCAAATGTCATTTATGTCATCCTCTTTATTTTTGGATTTTTGCGGTAGCGATCGCAATTCACTGTAACAGCGTTTCATTAAAGATACGTCCATTTTGCTTACTGGCGTGTTATCCGAGGCGGAAATGAACTTCAAATGAAAACATGATTTTTTGGAGAAAATGCTCATCTTCGATCGAACGGTTTCCGGCCCATTTAAATAACCGAAAATTCATTGAATGGTCAGATATTTTTCCTAAATTTCTTACAGTTTGAGTGGAAGACTCACCACTAAGAAAATAACTTCTCAATACTTCCTAATCAAGTTCAACTTGTTCCAGCGAAAACCGACCCATTTCATAAATGTCAATTATCATTAAAGATTCCAACCTCAAAAATAAACTATAGTTCCGATTTCAAACGTTAGGTGGCCCACACTGTTTTTATATGAAGTTTCATTTCAGAACGACAATCTTTGGTGGAGAAAATATACTTGACAAGATTGTTTTTATTCATAAACATTGATTTTATTCTTTCTGAGTAATATGTACAAAATACGGGAAATATTCAAAAAATATGCGGTATTTTGTACGCGGTCAAGCTACTCCCAAGGGATCTGTTATAGGCTTAAGATTTTAAAAACTTAACTAAAACCCTATTTCAGATGCCGATATATTCATTCAATGATTTCTAAAGTGGCATTTAGTAAAGTTAAAGTTAGTCTTGGATTAATGCAATGAAAAAATGTCTAGTTGTTATATTTTTAAGGAAAGTTTTTAATATTCCCAAATTGCTTAAGTATATGTCGCTGAGGGTTATGTTGCGATGAAGAGTATGGCATCTTTGAAGCGGCATGTATGTTTTAAGGATCTTCGTTGTTCGATGAAAGTCGATGAACATCATGGGTGTCCTTCCATAACAGATGATCCATACGTCAGTAAAATGAGCACCAAATCAGGCCAAGTGATGAAAAGATGAACCGAAAAGAATTGTGTGTAAAAATTTCTTAGCGTTTCCAGGGCATTCTATCATTGGAAAGCATAAAATATCACGTTCAGATTTGTAACGAGCAAATCGTTAATTCAAAAGATTATGTAAAAATTTCGTTAAGGATCATAGGACACATAGAACATTGGCTAAGAGCACATGATATGGAAAAGATGGTGTCAGTCGAAGGTTGAAACATCTTCGCGTTTAAAAAAAACCAACCCTGAAACTATGATCTTCTGTTAAGGTTATGTTGGAACTTTCATTTCTCAGATGCTTCGCGATGCAAGGAAAATGTTTGCTCTGAAGTCCGTTCTCAAGAGTCTCTAAAGCTTAACAGTCTTACCACATTGAAGTTTTGTATAACTTTATTGGTAGGTAAACCAATAAACTAAACTAAACAATAAACTAAAATTTACGAAAGCGACTGATTTATCTCCATGAAAAGGCTCCGGGTATCCACCACCACCACCATCGTGAGTTACTTTCCCAGCACTTTATCTCTCCAGTTCAGTTCATCATCTTCTTTGCCACCGGTAGAGAGGTTTCCTACTAGAGATAACCTTAAGAACAAGAAGATTTGGCGCAACTCTCGAGACTAAAGTAAATGTGACACAAGATCTGAAACGCTTTACAAGAGAAGTGTCCTAGGTCTCTTCTAATAAGTGAAGATGCTAAACAATTATCTGCCTGGGAAATAAGGGAGAATGAGATCCAACACAGATATGAAAGTTTTAAATAAGGTACCCTTTGTTCTTCGACAACGGTCTTTTCGGTTTTTTTTACTGTTGTTTGGAACAGACTTCGCTGATTTCGTTCGTTTCCACACTTCCTTGTAAAACATTGTTTTTCATCAGTTTTGATATGTTTTTCTCTGTCATTTGTTCTTTGAGTTCCTGAAGAGAATCATAACTTTTCTTATGAAACTTTACAGAATATCAACTCTTCGAATTTCAACCTCTGGAACAATTCGAAAATTACATTCGAGAATACTTTCTTTGCATTATGAACATGATATCTGCAAATATGAGTACGGGCTAATATGTCCTGGACTTGAAACGGAGATAGCGCCTACAGATGATATTTTTTGCATCATATTGTTGTACCATCCTTCAAAAGTTTTTATACAGGGTCTGTATAATAAGTAACCGGACTGAGCCTGCCCCACGCCGTCAAAGGGTCTGCTAACCGGTATCTGGTGCTGTAGTGGTGGTGGGGGTCTAGGGAAAGGGAACCGGGCTACAGCAGTTGCCTCCAAGCGCTTGGAGAGATAGCATCGAGCGAGAGCGGAGTGCGTGTTCAGTTACGTCGTCGGAGTGAAAATGGAGCGTACGATCGAGCAACGTGTTAGCATCAAATTTTGTGTCAAACTCAAGAAAACGGCCATGGAAACTCTTCAAATGATTCAAGAGGCTTACGGTGAGGATGCTCTGCCCAGAACTCAAGTGTTTCAGTGGCACAGAAATTTCCGGGAGAGCCGCGATGACGTCCATGACAAACAGCGCGACGGTCCTCCATCAACGAGTCACACGGACACAAATGTGCAAAAAGTGCGTGATGTGTTGAACAGTGATCGTCGTCTGAGCATTCGGGCTATCGCAGATGAGGTTGGAATTAATAAGATGACCGTTCACAACATTATTAAGAACGATCTGGGCATGAGGAAGATCTGCGCGAAGCTGGTACCCAAACATCTGACTGATGAGCAAAAGGAGCGTCGTGTTGCTGTCGCTTCGGAAATCCTTGATCGACTGCAAACCCAACCAGAGTATTTTAACCACGTTATTACAGGAGACGAGACGTGGGTTTTCGAATACGATCGTGAGACGAAGCGGCAGAGTTCGGAGTGGCACACACCGGCGTCACCACGACCGAAAAAAGCGCGCATGAGCAAATCGAAGAAGTCGATGCTCATTGCTTTCTTTGACGTGAAAGGCATTGTTCTCAAAGAGTTTGTGCCACCCGGCCAAACTATAAACGGCCAGTACTACAGAGAGGTGCTCCGTCGACTAACCGCCCGGGTTCGCCGAGTCCGTCTGGAGATTGCCGATTCGTGGATCCTCCATTACGACAATGCTCCGTCGCACACCTGCCTGCTCGTCACCGAGCAGTTGGCGAAACAGTCGAGGGCAACGTTGCCACAGCCTCCTTATATGGCACCAGCGGACTTCTTTCTGTTCCCCAAAATCAAGAGACACCTCAAGGGGACGCGGTTCGGGACTCTGGAAAACGTTCAATGTGCTACGACGAGGGCTCTAGACAGCATCGAGGTTGCCGAATTCCAGGGAGCGTTCGGGGATTGGAAAATCCGGTATCAGCGTGTTATCGACTCCAATGGGGACTACTTTTAAGATTTCTAAAAAAAATTGTACATATTTTGCCAATGAAAAATTTTCTGAGGTCAGTCCGGTTACTTATTATACAAACCCTGTACGTATTTTCAACTTTTTTCATTAAATTAGTTTGCATCAAATAACGTTTTGAAATAAAAATTTTGACATTTTTACAAAAGTAGAAAAATTTGAATATCGAAAAAAGTTAATATAAAATTCTTCATTTGAAGAGTTGTACGTCCTCTCAAATTGATGTTGATACGGATAACAGACTGTTAAACTTTCAGCAACCAAACTCAATGCTGTAAAGATGGGTTTCTAAATTTAAAAAATGTTGCAGTCACTAAATCACTAAAGATGAGCCACGTTCCGGAAGACCCGTAAAATTCGACCCTAGATTCCAAAAGAAACCAGACTTACTACTTTAATGTTTTGAAGGACTGAGTTGAAGGTTTTTTAAGTTCTGTCTTCAGAAGAACGGTATTTTTAAGGCGACTGATTTATCCATCATCAAAATGCTTCAGTCTACCCACCAGCAGTTCCTCCGCTCGGAAGTTTCATGTTAAAAATTTATTTTCTCTCATTTCATGTCATTTAATTTCTTCTCTTCTTCTCATCCACTAAATAATGTTTTTCTTCATCGGTTATGATTACACAAACTGAATAGTCAAAAAAAAAAGTTGCGGAAAAACTAAAACTGTTTGAGAATGCGAATATTATAAAAAGGACGAAACTGACAAGTATGCTGGAACATTCTCATTCAATTATTGCAGCAGCTTAAACTCATAAGATGAGCGTCCAAGCTTCCTACTTTGTCTATCTTCAATGGCGGTAGATAACTAGGTGACGAAGATTAAGGCGTTATACGCTCTTAATTTGGAGCTCCCTGACGAGAAAGTTTCTGGACTAATCCCTTGTCAACCTGAGAACCTATCCTAGTCTAGCCATTTAAGCGCTAAGCGTCGTGCTCCTGTTTCTGCAGGCGTTTTCATATCTGCAGATCTCTTCCGACAAGGAAGGGAGTGCCAACTCGCCGACGCCTCTTGATGCTCCAGAATCCTTTATTGCAGTGGCAGGACTGCTCCAGCTTAATTTGTCATGCGATTCTATTTGGCAATTGTTGTAAGTATTTATCTTACTACAATTTTCGAGAAGAGCTTTCCAATTTCGCTAAACAGTTCACCATGCTGCTTGGTCCTCTTATAACAATCAAGCAATATGATACACTTCATCAACCTCCCCTTGGCAAACCATGTAATTGGGGGATCGCGATCCATCAATTTTGAACAGGTAAGAGCAGAAACATCTATGCCCGCTGAAAAGATCAGTCAAGTAGAAATCAGTAGAAAGTTGGGGATCAGATGTCCATCTTCCCTTTGTGTGATCCCTTTATATTCCCTAGCGTCGAAATTGAATTGGGGACACCACGTTCTGAGGAGTAAAAAACCAACAACTTTACAACCTTATATCACTGAATTAACACAATATGGAAAATTTATTAGCCTTTGATGTTTAGGGATATGAAAGAAATGTCAAAAATAAAAAAAAAATCGGTTATTTTCATTTTGAAGCCCGGGGCTTACCAGCGGAACCTTCGTATTTTCACAAGAGTGACTTGAATAGAAGTCGAAAAATTCAAATCGGAAGGTTTTTAGGACGAAAATTATTCTCAAAAACAATGAAAACACTATATCCGAATCCGATAACATTTCTAAGAATAAGCTATTTCTAACGAGAATAAGCTATTTCTATTTCCTAAGAGGCATTCAGAAATCCGTCCTAAGATGAGAAATTCAGAAAATCGACAAATGGGTGCTTCATCATTTTTGAACATTTTTTTGAACAAAAGAAAAGAATAACATATCATTTTGTCGTTGGTAGGGGTCAAAAAAAGTTAATTTTGAATGTTTATAAATGTTTACAAATGTTTATAATTAATCCGCAGATGCTTCATTGATACCGTACAAATAAATTTTGATACTAGAAAGCGGTCGTGCTTTCTGAAAAAAGAAAACTGGAGAAATCTGTCTAAAGTGGTTAAAAATGTTCTGGCAGCATGTTCAGTTCTGATTCCAATCAAAAACAACAAACGTATTCATAAATCTAAATCGATCAGTTTATAAAAAAACTTGGGAATTTATTTTCGAACCCCTTTCTATATTGAAAGATTTTATAGTTGAAATTTTATGATAGACTTATCGTGAATACATCTTTATCCAATTTTAACTCAAATAGAATTATCCAAAATATTCGAACATACGAAAACCACTATTTGATAGCTTTACTTTTGGTGAATTTGAACGCATAAGATTCATTAAGTTCAATTTATGCGTGAACTTTTGAAGACCCAAAAATTAAATTTAAATATGTGGCAATTTAAAATTACGATAAAAACTCTGCTTATAGCATCACAAACCGATTATTTGATGCCAAAGTTATTTAAGGTGACTTTAAGGTTACAAATTTTCAAAAATTGAATTTTTCTACTGGGAAAAATTGAAAAAACTTGTTTCTACTCATTTTACTTGTAAATACAATAATAAATACAATGAAAGAGGATTTAGGGCGATATAAAAATTTTTAAACTAATTGTTAAGCATCTAAGGCGACAGCACATTTTCAACTCTCCAGCGTATTTGATTGTTCTTGACTCCCCACTCGTTTTAAAACATCTGCTTCCTTTCATATTTGAATTATATACTATATATTACGTATTTTACACACATTATCTCTTAAAAAAGGTGCGGAAACTCATCAATTTTTCTCTCAAATTTAAAAAATCGATTCAAAAAATAAAAACACTTTTTTTGCCCACCTGAAACATTAATATATATCTGTGCAAAATTTCTTAAACGATATTTTTTTTTCCTTCTTTCAAGAAAAAATCATGTTTATATTTTGAAAATCGCAACCTATAAGCCCCCTTAAATGCAGTTCTGAAAAGAAACGAAATCCCGATTAATTTGAACCAGGAATATTACGGCAGAGCTATTTTATCCAATTTTCAACTTTATTCTATTTAATTATTGCCTAAAGCTAAACTATTCCATAAAGTATGGTTTCTATTAAATTAAAATTTGCATACTCATACTTTAAATTTTATTGGATTTTTGCATTCATTTGTTTTGGCTCATATTTGATTCTCAACTGATGGAAATGCTGCAAGTATCGTTTTTGTTGCCGTCACACATCAAAAAAATTCAACGCACTCCTCATGTTGTACAAAAAAGTTAACGCATGTTCAAAATGTCCTTGAAATGTCTAAAAGATGTTCGCGTCATTATTTGGGAAGGTTAATGAGCACATGAAATGTCGTATTTATTTTGAAATGATATCTCATCGAACAGCTTGAAAAATTTATTATTTTTAAAAGTATCGCGTTTCCATTGAGGAATGTTTGAATTTCATTGCAAACGTTTTTTTTTTCGTTCAGAACTTTTTTCGAAATCAAATTAAATTATTTGAAAATCGATTTATTCTATGGTTGAAATTTGATTGAAAGACAAAATATAGACATGTATGGCAAAGAAAAATGTTGATATAGTTATTATTTACGGTCATAGATTTTTAAAAGAAAGTATATTTAGATAGTCCGTTAAGAGAAGAATTCATATTAAGAGGCCCACTTTTACGCTTTTTTCGTGATAGGCCTTCTTTCCCCTTGTTGATCGGGAAGAAATAATTAGAACTTATTGAATTTGACTGCCTATCTCATTTGTTTTGTGAACTATATTTCATAAAACAGAAACATTTTAAAATTATTATCATCAAAACTCGTAAAGTTAGATGCTTCAGTAGGTCCATCGTCTGTGTCTCTCATTACCCTGAGTGCTGGAGTTCACAATTTTAACTTGGGAGCGGTTCAAGTAAATTCTTTATATTATCTACGTGCATCATCGAAGTATGAACTTAATTCGGAGTGCAAATTTTGAAAATTAAAAGTTTGTGACGCGTTTGAAAGAAGAAAAAAATTTGAAAATTTTGTAGTTTTTTTCCTGCTTTTGTCATAAAAATACTCTCAATAAAACATGATTATTCTGTTTCATACTCCCGTTCTAATAAGCAAATTCAAAAAAGATTCAGAAAATTTTTAGTTTTTGAAGATCGGTTAAAAATTCGCTAAGATAAAATGCACAAAACCCGGGAAAAACGTCTCAGGAGAAAAACGCATTTCTAAAAAAATAACCAAAAACTGAGTATTAAAGAGAGTATTGAGTTATCTTAAAGAGAGAAATTATTATACATATCGTCTATCATATCACCAATCAATCCTCTTTTTCATAAACCACATTTTATATCCTCATCTCCTCTTTTCACGCTATCCTCGCTTTCTACGTCTGAAGAGCGCTACGTCGGTTTGTCTCATGATGCGTTGATAGTCCATAATCAAGCTCCGTGTTCCAACTCCGATTTCAAAGTCATCATAAGCATTAATAAAGCTCAATTGCCTTCGTTGAATACATGAACATAATGTAACTGCTTCGGAGCGAAACGAAGAATCTACCAGTTAAAATTCTCTTTTGCATTCTGAGTATGACCACCTAAATAACGTTTAAGTAAATCTTTCCTTGACAAGTCTTCATAAATTAGTAATATTTCTTGCTGTTAGTCGGAGTGTAATGGACACGGATGAATTTCAGGCTCAGTTTCATGTGCCTTAGCCTTTTGCCATACTCACCAGTTGTCATCGCCCGTTGGACAGTTTGCGTGTCGAGGATTTTCATCATTCATAATAGAACGTGGTCATTGTAGCTTCATCGTGTCATCAACACTGTTAATATTTCTTCCGATCGCAGAACCTTAAAAGTTACTCAGTTTTTTCAGCAAACCTCCGGTCAATTTATTTCTTCCACCGAATCCATCTTCCATCGAATTTTGTTCCTCATATTACGAAGTCGCGTCTCCATACTTTTTTGAACAACACCTACAAACTCGGTCTTGACAATGACTGGATCTTACCTATATGGATGACTGTCCTTAAGAGCCTTGAAGGCTTGTGAGTCCTAATCATCTATATAATTCATGTATTTTACATCATAACGTTCACAGATGGAACTTCCATGCTTCCCGTTGAACCATTTTCAGGCAACTTTCTTGGTCGCGCTCTTCTCTCCAAGCTAAACTTTCTTCGGAATCTTTAGATTTGTTCCTCCACAAAGGACTGACAGTAACTACTTTTCACTATGAGATCAACTTTCGCGGTTCTCGGTACAACTTCCTCGTGACATTTCTAGATACTTTAACAAGAAAAGGGAATCGGCCTCCAGTGCTGTTCATTTTCTTTTTTCCCTCTTCTACAGCTATTTTAGCTACAGCAAGAATCAAATACTTTTTTGAAGCAGAATATATGTGAGAGTGAATTCGGTTGCAAGTTCCCTGGAATTGATACTGGCAATATCCATATAGTTGCAGAATAGATTTAATCCTTGCATTCAACACCTAACAATCGCATAACTAATCCAATTCTTCAATTAGCTTCATAACCAGTCTTCATTAACGGGCAGGAATTCACGTCTCTCGATCTTCATCTTTAAACAAAATTTTAAAACGAGCCCTTTAATTCCAATTTCTTCGAAATTGACTTCACAGCTTCGATAAACCATCATATCCGAATGTATGGTACATACGCTAAGAAGTTTATACTCTTCGCCAAAAAATTGATTTTTTTTAACTTTTTTTGTGGTAGAACTCGGCAGTTTTTTGGCTGAAACACTTTGGTCAGCACTTTCTCGTTTATCCGTAACTTGGAAAGATCGATATGTCGAACCGTTAAAAGATTTCGAGTACGAAGCCATATTTATTTGTTTTACTTTTACTGTAGACGTTGACAAGTAGAAGCAAACTGAGGTCCTTTCTTTATTTCAGATTTGTATTTTTATTACTTCTATGTAGGGCTACGAGGAAAGTTGCCTATTCTTGTTTGTAATCCCTGCCCCAACTCATTAAAAGGTAAGATAGATGCATACAAAGACAGCTGCGCGACATCTCCTCCCAGCCTGTCTGCTATCCCTCAATTCACGAGGGTTGCGATACGGGTCCTCCCGTGTATTCGACCGCGCCTCGGTTTTTGCCCCAAAAATATAGGAAGGACTAAGAATATCGGTCAAAAATAATTTGAGCATATTCTTGAGTAGATAAACATTCGATTCGGAAAAAAAGCCGAAAAAAGCCGATTTTTTGAATGGTCTAATGTGACTTCCTCCTCTTAAGGCAGTCATCCCGTGTGCTAGCCCATATTTTTAGTTTTTTTTTGGATTTTTTTTGTCCGAAAATGTGACAATATTGCAATTTGAAATTTTTGATATATATTTCTTAATACTCCAACAATAGTTCAAAATGTTTTCAAACTAAAATTTTCATCACGAAATGGGTTTCAGGTGTGCAAAAAGACTCATGTCAATAAAAAGCTTGAAAACAGTCACCACGATTCCAGCAGGTTGTCTGATCGGAATTCAAAAAAATCAAATGGCATATCATATTCTAAAACGGTGGCTATCGAATAAACCAGAATGATTTGAAACTGCGTTTTATGTGCTTATTTTATGTAATGAAATTTCAAATCTATTAGTTTATAAGATATCCTGGAGACCAGTTTGAAAAACTCCGTTTCGAATAAAACATATTTAAATATTCAAACGTTGTTTTAACGTATGAACAATTAACTCACCATTATTCGGTTATGCCTGGTCCATAGAGAACCCCTTCTTCCTCTGGGAAGTCTCTTACAGCTGCTCACTCTGCTTTTACTTGAATCCTGGCTTTTTTTCATTCTATCGCTCTCGCGTCGCTCAGACCGAGCAATGCGTGCATGAATACGACAATGCACGAAAGCTTTCGCTTCGCAGCCAATTGAAAATCCCATCGTTTTGATTGCTCTTTGAAATCCCTCGTTAAAGATAATGATATTGAAGAAGTTGCAATTTCAAAAATTTTGGCACCAGAGTGTAGACGCTTCGGAGTGAAAGTCCACGTCAAATAGTTCAGAAGTTCATTCAAGTTCTGCGTTTCTGCTCCTAAGCATCAGGTGAGTAGGTCTTCTCTTGATAAGTCTTCGAAGTCAGGGTTAATGGCTCCTTGAAATTCTGGGATAAAAGGTGGCTTTTGATTGTGGTTTACTTGGGTTTACCCTTATCTTCAGCTTGTTTCCATTTCCGTTAGCTTTAGTCACCCTTTGGACAGTTTTGTTGCTGTAGTTATTCATTTGACGAGTTTTCATGATAGAAAGTAGCCCAAACTTCACTATTCATTTCCTCTACAGAGTATGGATGCCGACGGATAGCCAACCTATAAAATTTTGTTAATGATTGTTAATTTTTATGATTCTGTCAGTTAGTTTGTCATCGCCTTTGCCACTAGTTCGTTTTTTACTCTTTTTAACAAAACGGGTAGTGTCCCCATTCTTTTTTCTAAGTATCCAACGCAGTCTTTTCTCCGTATGGCTCGGCATTTAAAATTCCAGCAAAAGTTTCGATATCTCCATCAATCGTTAAATACTGCATGACATGTTTTACCACCGGTCTTAAAAAATGGTGTGTAATAGCATTTATTTCCATCTTAGCGGGGCTTCTAAAATGATTCAAGTTGCAGTCATTTTGATGAGCATCATACTATATTTCATTGGCTGCTGTATTAGTTTCTTTTTTGACCTTTCTTCCTTTTCAACCTTTCCGGAGTTGTTTTCACTCAGGGAAGGGACAGCGAACAGTGTCGAGAAGACTCGTTTCTTGCATGAGCAGTCGCCTGAAATCTTTAACTCATTCCGTGTCTTCCTGGCTCCTTTGTTCAAGTTTTCGTTTTGCGTAGCAGCAAATGATAGACTAGAGTCAAAAAAAGAAGCATATGCCCATAAGACTGCAAAAAAGATTCGTCTCCATGTCCATAACGTTTTTGAGTTTATTAGACGAAGCTGATATTAATTGCACATCACTTTTCACTGTACCTTATAAGCAAAAAAGGTCGGGAATTTAAAACAACGCAAAATTTCAATTTTTATTAAATTTCTTTATTATCCCCTTCAAAATACTCTCGTCCTGCGGCAACACATGCATGCCAACGTTTGATCCAATTTCCCAAACATTTTTTTAAGGCCATCAAAGGTATGGCCTCTTTGGTCTCAAAACGCGTTCCCTTCATCGGAAATTTGACTTTGGAAAATAGAAAAAAGTCAACGGAACCCATATTTGGACTCGGCTGATGACGTTTGTTTAATTTTGGCCGAAAATTCCGAAATAATGTATGAGATGGCGCATTATTGTGGTGAAAAATGCATGAATTTTTCTTCCACGAATCGGGCCTTTTTGGGAATGGCTTCACGCAAGCGATGCATAAATAGTATTCTTTGTTGACAGTTTGGCCTTCCTGGAAGAATTCGTGGAGCAACAACAGGAATATCCAAAAAACCGTCAGCAAAACTTTGATTTTGGACCGACTTTGGGCCATTCTCTTCAAGTTTGGCTCTTTTCGAACCACCATTCAGACGATTGTTGTTCGATCGGCATATCAAATTCTTAAACCCATCTTTCGTCACCACTAATGATGCGTTGGAAATCAACTTTTTAGCCACATCAATACGACGCTGTTTTTGAATGAAATTCAATTTTTTAGTATCAGCTGAGCAGCGACGTGTTCCAGGCCCAAAATATCAGTTGAAATTTGTTCGGCTGATCCATTTGACATGCTGAACAACACAGCAATATCTTTAATCGATACACAACGATTTGCTAACACGATTTGCTTCGCCGATTCGATGTTTGCTTCGGTGAGAGACGTTGATAGGCGTCCAGAGATCTTATCGTGCTCTAAGTTCTTTTATACCATTCGTATGATCGTGTTTTCAACATTTACGCTTCACCATACGCCTTTTGTGACATTTTCAACGAATCGGCACCCGAAATTACATTTTTAAAACAAAATTTTAGGCACGCGCATTGTTTTAATTTTTCATCCATTATAAAAATTGTCAAACAATTTTTCCACTTTTTCGTACCGATGCCAATTGAATACTAATCATACGATAAGCGTCAAAATTTGACAGAACACCAATAAAAGTATTGCCAACATTCAGAAATTTACCGATTGGAAAAGCGCAGTAATTCAACATTCAAAATTCCCGTTCAGCTATGATCATAAGGTTTGTCGGTTTCTATGAAACTTTTATTGTTTGCACCGACCAGGATGAATATTACCAGACTTGCATCCTTTCCTCCCACTAGTTGCGAAAAAAGATCAACTGGTTCCATGCATACACAGAGTTTTCCTGTGTATACATGTACATGAGTTTTCATTGAGGCATTGAGTTCAAATTTAATATGGGTACTACATCAATACTTATAGCTTTACATTTTATGAATGGATTTTAGTTTTCATTTCATTTTTCACTTTTCCACTGGAACGTTGGCAATTCCGCGTTTGATGTTGACTGAAACGAACGGCATGAACGAGGTGGCAATTTCTCGAGATAACACTTCCACCAAATTTGCCCTTCCATAAATCAATTATGAGGTGTGCTGTGTGTCTAGGGGCACCTTCTTGTTAAAACCAGATGTGCTTGCTATCAAGTTCCTCTACTTCTGGTCAAAAATAATCTTCAAACATAATACAGGATAGGGCAAATCAAACAGTGCAGTTTTGAAAGGTTGGTACTTCTCGTGTGATGGGGATATTGCGATTATGATGGTTTCATTTCGTCGGGTGGGCCATGCCGCCATGCCATTATCAGTCATTCCCATAGTTTGGTCTGGTGAACAACAGGGCTTCCCCGTCCGTACGTTTGAAAATGGTCGATCTTTCATCGCAACTCAGCGAGCTTTCCGGCTGCAGTTTAACCTTCCGCGTCATGATACCGTCCCTCATCGTAATCTAGTCGCAAATTGGGTGCGTACATTTCAAGAAACTGGTTCTACCCTAAAACCTAGGGGTTCAGGAAGACCCAAAACGGCAAGAACACCCGTTAATTTGACGAGAGTGGGATAAGCTATTGCGCAGTCGTCTAAGCATTCTGCCCGAAAGCATTCAATTGCATTGCGCGTTTCTGACTGCTCAGTAAGGAGGATTTTGCATCAAGACTTATTCTTCCACTCCTACAAGATTATGGTTTTCCAAGAGTTGAGTCCACTCGACTATGAAAATCGCAAGAATTTTTTGAACAGGATCCATGTGAGGTCAACATTTTTCAGTAGTGACGAGGCTTACTTTCATCTCAGTGGAGCAGTGAATACACAAAATATTCGCTATTGGGCAGAAAATAATCTACGGAAAATTCACGAGAGACCTCTTCACTCCCTAAAAATGACCGTGTGGTCTGCGATTTCAAAATTTGGGGTGATTGGGCGTTATTTTTTTGAGGAGAATGGACAAATCGTAAATGTCAACGTTACGTTTCCATCACGTTTCCAATTTTTTTGAACCTCAATTGGACGAGCCAATGGAAGAAATATATATGGGAAACATCTGGTTCCAACAGGACGGGGCTACGGCACATACTGCTCGAGTTTCAATGACGTTGTTGCGACAGATGTTCCCTACGCACCTCGTCTCTCTGAGGGGAGATGTGATTTGGCCCGCGCGCTCACCGGACTGGAGCATTTGTAATTTTTTCTTGTGGGGCTACCTGAAGGAAAAGGTTTTTATACATTTGTCTCACACCTTAGAAGAAATCAAAAAGCGAATTTTGGAGGAAATTGGCGCTATACCAGTCGGAATGTGTAAAAATGCGACAGAAAACTTCAGAAATCGCTTTCATCAATGTATCGCTGCAGGCGGCCATCATCTTTCCGGTGTCATTTTTAGAACTTTAGATGAATTAGAATTTTAGATGGTGGTCGTTTTCTTATACGAAATACTACGATCCAATCACACCTCCGACGTGAAAACCGGAAAAACAGTAATTTTTTGCGGATGCAAAGGTGTCTCAAGAAGCACAGGTGGATTTGTTGCTGATCAATAACGCAGGTTTTGCTTATTAACGAAGAAATTGAGCCAGAAATGAGTTTCATCGCTGTAGCTGATTTTTCGATGAAATTCTTCATTTTCTAGTGGTTGTTCTGGAGTCAATTTGATCTTGCTAGCATATAGGCCAAGATATTTTCGCAAAATACGCCACAGTGTCGTTTGAGCGATGCCCAATTCTTGAGAACGACATGAAATCGGCTGATTGATCTCATTTCAAATCGATGCACTTACGGCTGCAATATTTCCTTCAATTCTAGCAGTACGACATCTTTTTGGTACCGGAATGTCCAATAGTGAAAATTTGGACTCGAACTTACCCGGTATAGCCTGTCGGCGTTCGTTAACAGTACCATGATGAAAATGTTGACCTTAACTAACGTTTTGACGTTGAAAATCCATTGAAAATGTTTTATGGTGTTATGTTAATTGTTATGTCCCTAATGAAAAACCAGATACGAACAAACTAATGGTTGAAATCGAACTGATTTAAAGTATCTGTTACACACTTTGGTATGTTACCGAGATGTATCTAACTGTTTCATCTCGTAAGCTCATAATTTTGCATATACTGTAAATCTCTCTCTCTCTCGCTGTTTGCTTCTATACGTTTATAAGCCTACGTGCTTATTGTTATTATTTAGATAACAATTGCAATCATCATAATAGTTTATTAATATATAAAAGTAGTTTATTAACCTAATTTGCTGCCTAGTTTAAATAGCGCTCCGAACAGCTTGTAACGGCTGCAACTTTTCAATGAATTCGAGTATTGGAAAATTATTTTAGGAGTACTTTGTACACAGGATCGGAAATAAATTTATACAATATTTTTATATATTTATAAAAGTTTTGATTTCTTCAACACAACACACGGGGTGACTTGTAACTTGTTTTTAAATCGCAAAATATGTCGTTCAAAATACAAATACAACGCATTCCAGTTCACCCCGAAAAGCTTCTTGTTTTTCGCGTTAGTTGAAATTCAAACGAAATTCCTGGCTATAAGGGTAGATAATCTATTTTCAACGAGACAAGAATTAAAAAATAAAACTCAATTTGGGAAAATTTGATACTATTTAACGCTGGTTAAGTGCTAATCGAGCTCTTTGTATAGGATTACATTTCAGTTTTTGATAAATTGTCTTAACCAGTTACATTTTGCAAATTGTAGTTAAAATTTCACATACGCCGGTTCTCGCGTACATGATTTATTACTTAGTTGACGTGTCACTCAATAACTTTGTTAATTTTCCATGGCTTGAACTTTTAAAATATAGCCTGAAATATATTATTAGCCAATTTCATTTCGCAGCTCAACATTCATTTATATTGATAGCATCGCAATGAAAATCATAATTTTGGACACTTCTTTGCAAAGTCACCTCAGGCTTAGTTCAACGAAATGTTAAAAACAAGTCAACTCATCTGATGGCAATGGACTTTAATAATTTCAGATGTCTTCTCCAGATGTTTTCAATTGAAAAATGAAGGCTACGCCAAAAGGAACAAGTTTATAACTTACCACGCCTTTGTGTCATATTGTACGTTCTTTTGGATTTTTCGCAACTTTTCCATACGGCGGCGATGTGAATGCACTATCGAGTAATATGTGAGTGTCTTTTATTTTATGGGAGACATTTATTTAAATTGTCACCATACATTCACCAAGTTAATCGTTTCAGCCATGATGATAACCTACACATTACACATTGGCAGGATTCACCAGCAGAATATCCATATGAGCTGTGTCGGTGCCAATGTTATGCGACATAATCGATTTAATATAAAGTGAATTTTCATGGCACTGTTCAGTTTGTCAGTTTATCAGTATATGAGTATAGGATGTCTACTATATATCAACACTTAAAACGTGAAGAGCAGTGAAATTTCTTAACGTGTTAACTTGTTTTCTGGTTGCATTATTGCAGGATGTTTCACAGGCTTGGTATGTGACCAACTCTGGAACTTTTGTTTAAGCCACCTTTCTGTACGTCCTAAGTTTCGGGATGAAATCTTCCTCAAAGGATTCTTTCATTCCATTTGTAATTGTATTTGTTCATTCTATCCATTATGTTCAATGAATTCAAGGGTCGTTTCAAAAGTTCATAAATAGTAATTCACTATAAAATAACCTTTTCGACTTTTTTCAAGCATTCCTCATACTTGTTTTTTGAATGAATTGAAGTATTGAAAATCAGGTTTACAGAGGATCTTCTTAATAGATGTCTGCTAGGAAAAGAACCCTCTTATAACGTGAAATATTGTCTTAAGTTATTGTCTGGCCAGATTGGTAAGAGAAATCTCATTTGCATTTCTGGAAACACATATTTCTCCTCTCTTCACAAAAAAAAAAAAAATAATAAAGATAATAAAGAAGCATGAATGCTCGCATGCTTCCTAACGCACCCGCTTACCTACGCGCCTACATCTTATTATTACGATGGTTAATCCATGTTAACACTCAAGCCTTCACCACCATGGTCACCAACGAGTGTGATTTTCCATCATTTTATTTATCTGAAATTTCTTCTGCTAGATGTATCTAAACTTTTTTTTCAAAAAAAAATCGCTGTCGTTTGGGGTCTTCCGATACAGTCGGTTCGGTGAGAGTCTTCTGTTTTCCGCGCTTCTCGACTTTTGTTCGTTTTCTGGATTCTTTGACCAAGTTTCCTGGCATCTTTCTTTCAACCGCTTACAGTTTGAAGAATCTATCTGTTGTCTTTCTCGTTGATTGAGTACAATTCCTTGGTCCTTCATAAAAGGCTTAGGCGACACATCGTGTGTGTCATCGTTCGTTGCACGATACGTTATTGAGAGGACGCTGCAGAATTTCGTTCTGTTGTCTGTCCACTTCGAGTGTGAAACCGTGTTTCAGTTCGTTTGGACATTTCTTATCCTGAGAAACTTTCAGCGAACTCTATCTCCATCCTTTCACTTCGTTGGTATCTCTTCTGGTTGGCAGTGAATCTCCAAGCCCAGCTTCCTGATGTGACGTTAGGATCTTCCTAAGCGATCAGGATGCATCATCGGTAGCATCGCATCTTCAGAATCTGGACATCGCTCATCGCAAAACTATTCCTTTTCACAGATAGTTAATTCAGTGAATAAAATTTAATAAAAGTTTATTACAAGGACCATCTCGCATGTGACTAGCAATTCAACTCATAACTTACGGATCCTTAACAGTTGTAAACTTGTACAATAGTTTTTGTACGTTTGGAAGTTGAGTATGCCACTGGATACTACGTTTAGTAAAAATTCTCGTTATGTTAGAGGGTTGAACTTTATAGCACACACCTAAAAGACTAAAATTGTCTTTTGCAATTGAGCTGTTATTTTTGCAAGTGGGATAAGTCCATTTGTTATGAACCGAAATATTTAAGCGTTTGATTTCGAATTAATTTTAAAAATAATGGCAAACGTTAATCAATCAATTTGAGTGGTATTTTTATTTTTAACACTCAAAACTTTTTAAAATTATTAACTGATTTTTTTTAACCTCCAGACTGATTTTTTTTGTAGAAGCGAACTGAAGGCTGTTTACGCCCAGAGTGTGGGACTTCTAGACGCTTTTACGCTCTGAGTGTGGGATTCTCAGACGCGCAATGCTTCTGGACCACCCACTAAACATCTCCCCTGTCAATCTGAGAACCTAGTCTGGAACCGTCTAACACATTACTTCGGGCTAGGCCTCGTATTCCTTCAAATTACGAGAATCTCTTTTCCGGTATGTAGGAAGGGGGAGGAAGTATTAAAAAGAGATTTCTCCATCCCCGACGCCTCCCATTATGGATTTTGTTAGTGACATACCTGACCGATCACATTTTGCCGCGCGATTCCAATTGTCAACCGTGTACAGCATTTCTCCGACGAAAGTTCCCGGGCATTGCTCCCCTATTTCGTCAAAGTGGTCACCGCGCTGAAGAGAGAATTTGTAGAGGGAAGAATTTCTATATGGCGTCATTCACATCTTCTGCACAAAACAAGCCGTTTTGAGATGGTGCCCTGTCAATCTTGTACAGGTAACACGGAAAACATCCATGCCCGCTTAAAAGCTGGGTCAAGCAGAAATCCATCTAATCATGCCGCCAACGGAAGCTAGGTCTCAGGTTAGGGATTATGCATGGAGACGACCTTCCCTTAGTGTCTTACTGCCACGTCTGTTGGCAAAAGCTGAAAAAGCATTTTCTCTCTACATTGGTGACCTCTTCTGTGCCGTCTTCGCTGCTACGCACGTAAATATTTCTGCGCACTCTCGCAAGGAGGGCGATGTATATCAATCCCACTATTAGCAGTACTGCCGTCCCGGAGCCTATTCGATATGCGCATGCAATTTGCAGCATTCCTTTTCTCTGCAACTGTGCCGCTTTGGCTGTGGCTCATTGTTGAGAGCATCGTTCCACAGTTAAGATCCATAGAGTAGAAGCGATTGGACAGCCATCAATCGGGTGAGTGCCGTTACACGCGCTGCAGCCTTGTCAGCTGGTGTCCTAACTAATCTTCGAGTCTACAAGGACGCGCAAGTATTTCACTGCTGATTTTAATGCGACCAGCGCTTCCTCAACACTGATAAGACTTACTGTGGGGATTCTTTCTTTTGCCAGGATGACCACTTCGGTTTTTCTAGTGTCAGCCTGAAACCGTGAGTGGTCATCCAGGCCCTTACTCGTCGCATGACCATACTTAGTTTTTATAGCCCATCAAGCGTGACTCATCCGGCAGTTCAAGTCACAGCAGTCTGTCAGAGGAGATGTTCCAAAGGCCCGGGCCGAGATGAGAGCCCTCTGCTGAGGCCCTTCAGGCGACACTTGAAGTATGTATCGTCTTTCCCTACCTTCCTTCTCACCGTAGAGAAGACTGCGGTTCTTCAGATAGTTCCTCAGAATGCGCTTCACATAGACTGGTAACCGAAAACGGTTTTAAAGCGCTTCCCGAATATCCACCCTTCTAGCGTAAAAGTTGTTATTTTAGGACGACCCGTCGTGCGGAAATGTTGTGAGCCTCCGCCTGTTAGACCGCGCTTACCACCTCTCGGATCGCAACGATGATGGTGAAACCTTTTCTGAAGCCGTACTGCCGTTGATATAGATCCTCGGAAGCACGAATCACTTCTTCGTCTTCCTCTGATTAATTTTTCGAAAAATTTTCCGGCCGTGCCTAGCATAAGCTGTGGGCGGTATACAGCAGGCGACTGGTGATTTCCGTTCCCATTACTAATCAGCACAAGCATCGGTTGTGCTGATTAGTAATGTCATCAGCACAGTTAAACAAGACAAGCAATTGCTCTTTTTCAATATGATAAAACATGATGATAAAACAAAAAAAAAATGAAAAAGGATAAAACAAACACACTAGTTTTGATGCACTCAACTTGTGTGTATCCGTAGCTTAATGTCAGTGGATCAGAATGGCGTATGTGTCAAATAAATACACTGCATACTTTCGCTGGTGCCATCTCATAGTAAAACCGGGAAAAACTTATAAACAAACCTGGTATAAAGCTTACATTTTCGTAAGTTTACACTATTGAATTGAAAAAAAATTGAATTTTTTCGTTTAAAGTACGCTCTAATTGTTATCTAACTCTGCGTGCTCCGTTTTTGGTTTCAAATAATGTCAATCACAACGTAGATGTGTCGTCATTTGTCGAATGTGCGTGACATTGCCATGCTGTTGGTGTTGCATTTCTTTGAAGTTCGTTCCGAGTATTTTTTGTTTAAACATTTCTGTTTAAGCTTTTCACTATTTTTGAACCTTGCCTTGTATGATCATCAATTTTCCTTTTCTTCGACTTAAACATGAAAGGAGGTAGCAAAAAATAATTCGAGGACGAGAGCTCTTTTTACACTTCTCTATCGAACAATGTTCAAATGGAATTCTTGAAAGTTTACGTTAATTGGTAGTAGGAATGACTGATACTTGCAGCTCTTTTGTTTTTCCATTACAAAAGTCAAATTAACTAAATTGCATATTTGCATCAACCGATTTCATTGTTATTAATTAAATATGTTCCTAGCCGGTATTTCACAGCTGCTGGAGGCTATCGAAGCGAGAGGATCAATAATACATTTTAAATGTTTACTTCGTGACTTGTTGACTACACCTTGATCGACAAGAACCTTTCATTGATTTTACCGGTAGTTTTTGTATTTTGTTGTATGTATTCCGTTGTACATACATGGTCATGTGCATTTTACATGTGGTTATAAATAACGTAAGTTAACTTTTTTGTTGTACCTATCTTTTCATAGCATTATAATCTAATTAAATTGTGTCGTATATGGTGGTGGCCCGCAGCTATACCTGTCTGAGGATTAAATTTCCAGTGAATTGATGAATACAAATTATATTTTGTCGTTGCGTGTAGCTCGTATATGTGTAATTATGTGAAATTAATTCCAGGGAAAGGGATATTTGTATAAACTAAATGAAATTAAAGTTTCAATCAACCGTCATAGAAGTTTTATCCATATCAACACGCGAAGAAAACAAAATCTGAGGTACACGAAAAGCAATTTATTTTTCACCTTGATAGGATGCACCTTCGATGGGAGTTAAAAGCATGTTCAGTAGAAACATTGATTTCTAAAATTTGGTGCGCAATGGTGATACCTAGGTTCGATTCCCGTGAAAATTTCAAACCCAAATATGTTACGAAAAACTTCACACATGAAAGCAATGCAAATGAATATTTAATGCCGTTCAGCTGCAATAATGCACAAATAAAAGTTGAAAAAATATCAACACTTTGGATGGTGTGAGTTAAATAAAGAAAGAATTAGTAAAATAAGTTTCTCTGTGCTTAGCATCTGCAAGACAGAGTAGCTCTGAGCAACTGTCTGTTCTGTCTGTCTTGAGCAACTGTGGATATCTGCGATGTATAGAATAAACAATAAAGGTAATGCCGGTGATCCCTATGGAACTCCAGCTTTAATCATTCACGAATTGGAGAGCTGATCTTCTATCTTGAAGACGGATGCCAGACTTTGTCAAACACTTCGGCCATGTCGTACATTTCGAAGCCGGTCGACTTCCTTCGATTATAAACGTTTCAAATGTGTTAAATCACCCTTAATAGTTAGATTTCAGTGGAGCGTGCTTTTCCCAATTTCTCAGGGATAATATGTTTCTTGGTTTCTCACTTTGTTTGGTTTTGCCAGTTATGCTATTTTGGAGATTTTGGAGAGAGAAGACTTATAGGCCTCCAATTTTGCAGGAAGGCATGGTTTTCGCCAGGATGTGTTATGAAGGTTATA
Organism: Stratiomys singularior; assembly: GCA_954870665.1. Classification (NCBI taxonomy): domain Eukaryota; kingdom Metazoa; phylum Arthropoda; class Insecta; order Diptera; family Stratiomyidae; genus Stratiomys; species Stratiomys singularior. The sequence goes on from OX940879.1 coordinate 36,503,488, forward strand.
TAACTGATTTCCATGTTTTTACCGGCGAAAAAATGCGTAAATGTTATCTGGCAAAACTATTTCAACACAGTGTTCATTTTATAATAATAATAAAATAATAAAATATTATATTAGTCCGGGGGCTTTCCAAATATAAGTCTAACTTATGAGGTCCTTTGTCTCCAGCGTGTCTAGTGGCTACTTTATGTCTTCAAACTGGGCCTCAGCTTCCATCTGTTAATTAACTTCGTGCAGAATGTCTCCTCGATAAGGTCATGGTCTCAAAAGATGTTTTCCTCAAACTGCTGCTCCAACGTGTTCTAGAGGTTTCTGCTTCTCCGATTTTGTCGTATTAGATGCCATGTGGAACATGTATTGGAAGTACAACTCCCTTATTTCGAGACTGAAAATATTTGGACATCTTTCAAAAAAGTTCTAAACCCTGCAGGAACTCCTTTCCATTGGTCGTCTAGGAACTGATGTATGCTGTGATCGAATTCCTTTCCGGTTGGCTTTCGTTTTCAATTTAGTATCACCCGTGCTCCTAGCTCTTCTGTGGTATCGATTCTTTCTCTTTATCATGACTTTGATGTTTTGACTAAGTTCGTAGGGGTTGGGTTCTCTTGCCGGAGTTGTGACTGTGTTGGTTTATTTTTTGCTGCTTGATGTGGTCTATCATTTTTCTCATTGTGTTATCGACATCTTTGTAAACGTCGTGAACATTTTTTGGCAATTGGGTATCGTTTTTATTTTCAAGAGCTTGTTTATAAGGACATGCTCAATATGTGTACGAATTGATCTATATAGACGTCATGTACAGCTTGATGATCCAAGGGGAGTTCGTTGAAGATATTTATTCTTTAATATGCCTGAAATGATCCAGAGTTTCTGAAGTCTATGATAGTAGCATTTGAGTGCGTCGCCCGTAATGCGTGGGCTCATTGGATATGTGCAGGTTTTTTTGCTTGCAATGAGTGAGTGTAGGAAAGTCCATGATTGATTGTTTCTCACGGTACCTCAGTACCTATTATAGACATAGAAGTCTCCAATATTGAACAATGAGCACAGCGGAATGGTGCTCGTCTGTACCTTGATGGCTATCGCTTCTACTTTATGAAGGTATGTTGTGAAATTCCCCCAGTGTGAAATTGGCAGTTCCTCCTCTCTTGCTTGCTATTCTCTCATTTCTGTATGACCTATAATTGGGAAATTGGAGACGCATACTTGGAATCAGAAAAGTTTCCTGGAAGAGAATAATCTTGACCACATGATCCGAAATAAATTGCTTGAAGCAAACGATTGGTTTTTCACATGCGTATGGACATATGGTTCATCTGATTCGTTGTGGTTTACCTGTGGATACCTTAAGCTGCGACTAAGCCTTGGACCATTTTCGTCATCATGTCTTGCATCATCAATTGCACATGAGATTGCACGCTAGTGAAAAACCTGTCCCATGTCTAGTGGTTTGGGCCTGGTGTGTATTTGTTTTTGTGTTTTTTTTGGGGAGTTGTGGAATCCATGTTTGTAGTGATTTAGGTGCTCTTTTGTGCTTTAGTTCATTTCGTGGTTCTTTTGAGGCAAAGCACTACTGATTTTTCGGAGATTTTTCTGGACAGTTTTTTGGGACTTCACAACTTAAATATTTTGTCACCTGTTCTTTGAATTTTTTTGCATGTCATGGACTGATCAAGACTTTTACAATTTAAACATGAAACTTTGGAATTGCATTTCGCTAAGGAATGTCCAAGCTCCTATCAATTTTGACACATGGCTTGACATTTTCGAGGTTGCATCCCTCCCATAGACCTAACAAGATAACAAACCACGGTTATGTTAAATATTTTGAATTATTTTGTAGGGCGTGGTGACAGTTTTAATGGCAATAGCTCAATGAAATACATCTGACACTCCAGTGAATAAATCGATATTGCTTATATATGTATAATATATACGAGGTCGGTTGAATAAGTACCCGTGTTTGACGACAGAGGGTATTTCTGGGGGAAGTTGGTATTATCATCGTGTTCTGTCATCTATTAAGCGACGAAACAATAAATTTCCGACTGATTGATATGTTAGTTTGGATTTAGCAACCCTTCGAGTAAGATGTGTTTCGTGATTCTAATTTTTGGTTATTCGCTTTTTTTTTGGATGGAAAAATGCGAGGAGATAAAAGCAAACACTTTGCCATCTATGACCACAGTTAGATGTTCGTTCAACGAATTTGAAAGTGGGCGAACATCCGCGAACATCATTTGCAGACGTGGTTACCGAGGAAATCATTAAGAAAATCTACGACTTGAATCTCGCTAACTGATAAACGAGCGTACCCGAAGTAGCAGAGGCCGTACGTGTGTCGACTTAAACGGCAATTAGTATTTTACATTTACATCATAAGTTGGCGATGGTAAAATTGTCGGCTCGATGTGTGCCGCGATTGCTTGCTGTCAACAAGCGGATGCGGCTGTTAACTTCGAAGCGATTTAAGCAAGTTTTTGCGTTAAATTGTCACCATTGATGAAACATGGACGTCTCATTACATACCAGAAACTAAGCAAAAATCAAAACAATGGATTTCTCTCGGTGAATTTGTTCCAAAGAAGGCGAAGACGATCTCATCGGACGGAAAGCGTCATTCTCATGGATTTTTTGGAAACATGGAAACAGCGAGGGATTGGACCACTTTGACAAAAAATTTAAAGAGACACGGCCGCATTTGCTGAAAAAGAAGGTGCTGTTTCATCATGATAACGCACCAGCACATTCATCAAAAGTTGTCGTGGCTAAAATGCAGCAATTGCGTTACGAATTGCTGCCGCGACCTCCGAAATCACCCGGTCTGACCCCCTGCGACTTTTTTTTCCAACATTACCCTAACATGAAGAAATGGCTCGCGGGAAAATTTTTTAGCTCAAACGAAATAGTCATCGCCGAGACAGAGGCGTACTTTTGAGGGTTCGAAAAATCCTAATTTTTGACGGGGTTGAAAAATTTGCAGGATCGTTGGAAGAAGAGAATCTTTCTAAAAGTAGACTATGTTGAAAAATAAAAAACAATTTTTTGCAAATATGGTGTCTTCATTTCTTAAACGAATACTTATTGAACCGCTCTCGTATAACTGAAAGAGAAAAAGCATGCGCTTACCTTTAAAAATTTTGTTTTTTAAAATACAAAGCAAACTTACTGGGGTGAACTACTATGTTCATTAATTTGGTGTAAGAAACTGAAAATCGGGTACCCAATACCCAAATAAACGTTAACATGTGTAATTAGCTGCACAAGCGAAAGAGTAGAGGTCATGCTGAACTTTGAGCTTGAAAACCTGGGCGACAACCGGCAAGCTCTGTAGAAGTTGCCAGGAGATCACTAATCCTTGTCGCCAGCTAGAAACTGAGGTGAAGGAACCTCCAGACGTCGGGAGCCTAACTTGAGCTGCCCATGAATATATTTTTATATTTTTAATGTATTTTAAGAGACACTGGCTCGCCTTAAGTTAATTTTTATTTTCTAAAAATTTAAGAATTTTTTCTTAAATGATGAAATCAAGTAATAAAGGAAGAGATGCCTATAAAGTTGAACACCTTAAATAATGCTGCACAGACTTGACTAAAAATTCTAAGTGAGGGTGTTAGCCTTGTCAAACAAATTATAAATTTTCTGGATAATTGCAAAGTAAAAGTGTGCAGAATAGACTAGGGATTAGATATATCCTGAAGAAGATTTATTGTCGATTCGGGGAAATGTGCAGCTTTTTTTAACAATTCCTCGCGAAACGTTTTCCAGACCTGCGAAACTTATATCAGTACAAATACTTATATTCAATCTTCAGTAATTTACATTTCAGCCGTTGACAAATTTGCAAAACAATTTAAATTACGAAATTTTAAAGAAATTCAATAAAATCTTTTAATAAATTGAAAATAATTCGAGCTTGTGCACATAAAGCCGTTTGATAATGTTAAAGCTAAGAAGTGGCAAATGCAATAATATATGTATAATTATATTTTGTCGAAAACCTGTCCTTCGTTTAAAAATTCAATTCACCTGATTGGGGAGCTAAATTGGCCACCTTCCTAGCAAAACGACTTGGTATCAAATCAACAAACTCTATCGACATTGATTCGCCAATAATTTAAACATGGCGGTAGTCGGAGGTGGCGCGAAACGTAACCTGACTGGAAAAGTTGATTGAATTGCCGGTATTGCCTTATTTGCGAATGGAAACAAACTGTTACATGATCATTGATAAATTAATTATGGTACATGTATGTTGTTGGTTATAAATTTCAGATAATTGTCTCAAATAATTAAAGTCAACGCGTTATTTCACATCCTTGATAGGATGAAATTTTACGGCCAGTTTTTCTGGTGCTCTGTCATTTATAAACTTTTTATCCTTTTTTATTACGTGACATGGGGGGCGCTATCTGAGGAGTGGTAGGAAGATAATTCGTTTAATTCATACATAAATGTATTGATATGTAGGAAAAATGAATGAATTTCGAAGTCGAAATGTTTTTTGTCGCCTCCTGAGTGCATAAGATCATTCACACTTTAGCAAAAGTGTGTTCGAAAAACAAACAAAAAAAGCTGAAATTCCAATCAGATATTGATTTATGTTCGTGCTCGCATTGAAAACATCGAACTGGTTTATAAACTCATCCAGTCTAATAGAAAACATGCAATGTTTCACATTTTTTCATTCTTCCGGAATATCTATAAAACATGAATGCATCTATCATATGTAGACATATCCTATTACATGTCACAATTAGAGGTTGAAACCTAAGTTCAGATTCTCGTTTAAACAAGGCAGGATAAGAAAACTTGTAATCAAGTTCGGAGGCATCTTAGCAAAAATGTATAATTAAAATCTTGCGTGAATCCTAGCGACGGACTCATTAATCTTTTATGTACTTTGCTATCTTCACACTTAACCGTATCAAATGCTTATATCGATTTATTGGAAAAATTACGTGACAGGCGACACCCGATGATAAAATCTTGAAAAGTGTGAACCTTATAAAACACTTGACGGGGCCTAGTACACTTTTCATCGTTTCCTTTTGAAATGCATCTAATGTGGCTTGTGAACATTGTTCATGATATGTTTGCATGTTGGCAGAGGCTCGCACCAAAGAGAACTTCAGAACTAACACATGATCAACACTAAATCAAGAAACAGACATGAGTGCAAATGTCATTCATTTTCAAATAAACATGCAAATCCTAATTAGTGGCTTCCTGCGAAAATACACTTACACACAGATACACTTGATTGTAAGCAGCGGTCCGAAAGGGAGTCCTATTTGTTATAAGAGCTAACATCATGCGCATGGAACGTTCGCTTGATTAAACTTAGAAGGAGGAGGAGGTTATTAAGTCTGTAATTGACGCGAATGCAAGGTTAATTATTTTAAATTAATAATCTTATGGTGGCAATTACAGTAAGATCAATTCATTTACCTACCGCAGACTCGCTTAGTGTAATTAAACGCCCTTTTTCATATTGTGTGTTCATTATTTCCGGCTTTACCGAGACGGAGTCAGATTCAATTGATCTGGAAACCTAACCGAAATTAATTCAAATCTGAATTTATGATACTTGCTTTAATCTTGTTGCATGGTTTCGTTCGATCTTAAGCGGGACATGCTCAACAGTTCAAACCATGTTACTTGTGTGTGTTACATAGTACTGTGACACACATACCATGTCATTTTGGGTCTTCTATCATCATTTAGGAATCACGGACTTATTCCTTCCAGATTTGAAAAGATGTTCTGTAATCCAATCCTCACTTTCAAATGACTTCAGGATGAAGAAAACTAGTGAGGTTTCTTGATATTGATTGTAGTCTCAATCTTGTTTAGAGGCTCTGCAACAATTTTTCGTAAAATGAATTCTAATCATGCGGCGAAACAGTATGTATTCCCTTTCATAGAGCGTTTTCTTTCAAAAAGTGATAAGAATTCTTCCTAGTGCATCCAGAAAATACAAAGAGCTCTGTGTCTCTTCACCTCTCGGGTCCTACTTATTAGATATTACCCTACAAAGATATTGCTTCGTGGACTTGCACGAGTCATATGTCTCAGCTTTCCTCCGTTTTGGCGAAAATTGTCAGGAATTTTCCAGACATTGTATGCTTAACATGCAACAAGAATATCCCTGAACTCTTCTTATTCAGCAATCCGTATTTTTCGAAAATTCACTGGAATTTTTAAGAAATTTCATTCTAAACAAACTGAAAGCACTATATCTTGCCTTATCTCTTTTATCAAGCCCTATTTTCGAAAATATACAGAAATTTTTAAGACATCGCATTTTCAACATGCAACGAGCACCATGTCTCAACTCTTCTTTTTTGGCGATCCCTTCTATTCGGAAATTCACAAAAATTTTTAAGAAATAGTATTCTGAACATGCTGAGCGCACTATGTGTTGCTCTTCACTTTTCTTGATTCCTATTTTCGCAAATTCTTAGGAATTTCGCTATTATTACATTCTCTACATCTAGCTAGCATTATGTCTTGTGTCTTCATTTTTGCCAATCCCTATTTTTCAAACATCGACTGATATTTTTTCAGATACTGCATTTCGAACATGCAGCAAGCCTTATGTCCCGGCTCCTCAATTTCTCGAGCCATTTTTCCGGAAATCGTCAGGAGTTTTTTTGTCAGGAAGAGAGTCTTACATCAACTCGTTTCGGGAGCCCCATTTTTCGAAAATTCTCAGTGCTTTTTAAGGCATTACATTCTGAACATGCTGCAAGCTTTATATCGCGGGTCTTCGCATTTTTCGAGCCCCAGTTTTCAAAACTTCGCAAAAAATTTTCGCAGACATTGCATTTAGAGCATGCTGCAAGCACTACATCTTGCTCTTCTCTTCTCTTGAGTCCTATTTCCGAAAATTCAAAAGAATTGCAGCCAGCATTTTTTTTTCTTCTTCTTGTTTATGGATCCTTATTTGGCCGATAATTCACTGGAACTTCTAAGTTATTACATTCTGTGCATGAAAAGAGCTTTCCTAATCTTTTTTGTCGATCGAATTCACTAGAATTTCTCGGATATCGCATTCTGAACTTGCAGCGGGAAATATTTCTTACATTGCATTCTAAACACACAGCAAGCATAATGTTTCGCTGTATTTCTTATTTCGAGCATTATTTAATGAAAACTGGTAGGAATTTGTAAGACATTGCAGTCTAAGGGTGCTGCGACCACTATGTCTTGCCTCTTCTCTTATCTCGAGTCGTATTTCCGGAAATTCACTGAAGTATTTAGTTATTGCATTCTGAACTTGCAGCAAGCCTTACGTCTCGGCTCTACTTTTATTTCGAGCTCCTTTTCCGAAAATTCACAGGAATTTTCCAGAAATTGCACATGAACACTGCATTAGAAGCACACAACAAGCTGTACGTTTTGCCTCGTCTCATTTTTCGAGCACTTTTTTTTTTGAAAATGCACAGAATGCATTCTAAAGATGCAGCAGACAGCATTATAGCTTGCCTCTTTTCTATTCCTTATCTTTCGATTCACCAGAATTCCTCAAATATTAGATTCTGTACATGACGCGCGAGCTTGCCTCTTCTTTATTGTCGTTCCCTTTATGTCGTTCCTTTTTTGACATTTTCAGGCATTGCATTCTAAATATGCAGCGATCTCTTCTCTCTTGTTCGGTCCCATTTTTCGAAAATAAGTTATAACCAAGATATTGTGAACGATTAACTTCTGTAAATATGGATAGATAGATGATCGCTATGACCAACAAAATGTCCTGCAATTGTTGTAGCTAAACAAAAGATTCTAATTTCTTAATATGGCTACTGCTGGACGCTACTTCCCACTCTGATTTCGACGTGGATAGTATTGTGCAGGGATGATGCTGCCTTATTCTGGATTTATTCAATAACGTGATATACGGCTAAATAGTTCAGTCCGATGAAAACTGCAAACAAAGCACTTAAGCATTCTATCAATGACAAGGACTATTCATCTATATAAGCCACGAAAAAATACTATCTATCTGCATCCTATGAGTAACCTTGTGTTGTCGTTTGGAGGATACTTAACCTCCTCTTAATGACGAATACTGATGGACTTCCAAATTCAGCTAAAATTTTCGAATAAATAATAGTCATTCAGAGGCGGATTTTTTTAATTTAAATTTTGATAGTTCAAGCTATCACATTTCGTGAAAGAAGGATTCATCCAGTATTACAAAATGTGTTGAATTTGACTTTCAAAACGGTGTGGTCTCATGCAAAGAATACTGCTAAGTATTTCGTAAATACTGCATAAATTCATTGAATCTAGCTCAGGTGTAGCAAAGGTAATAGTTGTTAGACATAATAAAACATAATCGATTTTGTAATGGATTGACTGAAAGTACGAGTGTTTTACTAAATGTGAAATGCGGATTTTACTAACAGATGGCTAAACCACCACATATGGTTTGTGTCAGGGATAACTAATATGTCATTTTGGAGAGTAAACATCTGTCAACAAATTCCAGTATGTCATAGGTTTTGATTGTACAAACAACATAGTTTTTTTTCGCTTCAAAAATGTCGAATTACGTGCCAGAAAAAGAGGGTTTGCGGGGAAGTCTAATAACCTTCTTTCATTTGAAGAAAACGGCAGCAGAAACTTATCGATTGTTAGTGGAAGCATATGGTAAACATGCCCCAAGCCAAAACACTTGTGAACGATGGTTTAAAAGTGGCGATTTCGATGTCAGCAACAAAGACCGTGGAAAACCACCAAAAAATTCGAAGATACAGATTTGCAAATGTTATTGGATGAAGACAACACACAAACTGAAAAACAGTTGGGAGAAGCGTTGGAAGTTACTCAGGCAGCCATTTTACAACGTTTAAAAGCCATGGGAAAGATCCCAAAATCTGGAAAATGGGTGCCGTATCAATTGAAAGAAACAGACATCGAAAGGCGAAAAACCATTTGTGAAATTTTGCTTGCCAGACAGAAAAGAAAAGGTTGTTTGCATCGGATTGTTACTGGCGATGAAAAGTGGATTTATTTCGACAATCCCCAGGGGCAAAATCATGAGTAGACATGGGCCAGCCATCAACATCACAACCAGTCCGAAATATTCATGGAAAGAAGACTTTGCTGTGTATTTGGTGGGATAGTAAGGGACCTTTGTATTACAAACTGCTGAAACCTGGTGAGACTAATACTGGCGAACGTTACCGACAACAATTGATCAAATTGAACCGCGCACTTAAGGAAAAACGACCAGAATTTCACCAAAGACATGATAAAGTCATTTTTCAACATGACAATGCTCGGCTGCATGTTGCATTACCTGTCCAGAACTACTTGGGAAACATTCATTGGGAAGTTCTGCCCCAACCACCGTATTCACCAGACTTGGCTCCTTCTGACTACTTCTTGTTTCGATCGATACAGCACGGACTTTCGGAACAGCACTTCCATTCTTTCGAAGAAGTTAAAAATCGGCTTGATTATTGGTTAGCCTCAAAAAATGAGAAGTGGTACTGGGACGGAATCCATCAATTGACAGAAAGATGGGAAAAGGTCGTAGCTAGCGATGGCCAATACTTTGATTATTGAATTCAATCGTTGTGATATTCAAATAAATGCATATTTCAAGCAGAAAAATCCGCATTTCATATTTATACACCTATTAGTTACTCACCACTGAGAAACTGGATACAATCAGAACGCCTGACCCACTTCTTCGACTATTTTTCTTTACATACTTTAGATTTTTTCTATCAGTTTTAATTTGATTCTGCAGCTTCGTATCTTCAGTGTTTATTCTCTTTAATTTTTATCTTTGTGTTCGAGAAGGATCGTTGAATTAGGTATACTGAGTGTATTTTCTGACTGCCCAAAAGAGACTCCCTGAGTATTGTCTATTTTTGTGTATGTTCATATTTCTCACCTTTCTAGTAAAAAACGCTTTCTTTGCTAAGCTATTATCAACTATGAGCCATTTTTGACTATACAATTGTACCTGCAGCGCAATCGGTAATGTGGCAGCCGTTTTTAATAAAGATTAAAAGACAACTAGAACCTCCCGGCAACTGCTCAATTTTTCTTCTCACATTGACACACTTTCGACTCGATTGAATTAACAATCAGCCTCTCACTTAGCATCATAGCGTAGAAACTAAGGGCTAACACTTCAAACAACTCCTAATCAAACAGAATTCAACTATAATTTTCTAAGTGCATTAGTATTTGAAAGCAAAACTTGTTGGAGATACGACAAACTGACAAATGGGCGCAGAGATTCGCTTTCATATTCTTTTACCCGACTCGCGCATTTCAGTACTCGGGAATAATTATTCTCGCTTATTTTTATTCTCGGAACATTCCGTCGTTCCCTGTCACGTTCTGTGTTTCGTCCACAAACGCGTTTCGGCGGTGCGCCATCTTCGGAGTGAAAGCTCCCTATTTTCGAAAGCTCGTTTTAGATGCTACTTGTGGTATTCGTATCATTTTGTTCGTGAAGTCCCTCATGGCAGTCAGCGCTATTTAGTAATGTGGCTATGGTGTTAACACTCTATGTTGTCTATTCATATGCCTGTGGACATTTCTGTAGCGAAGAGAGAGGTGGAATTATACCAAACCTGGTGGAGTATTACTTCTGCGCTAATATCGAGTCAAAAACTATCTGGAATCAGAACGGAATTCGCAGCGCCCGTAGTAATCTGTTAGACGCTCTGAATGAAGATCCAAGCTGCTTCGCCAACACAAGCATAGCTTTAGTATATAGAGCACTGAAACTGCGAACGATAGCGCAACCCAATGGAATTCAACCAAAAAAATTATATTCGGATTGCTATATTTTCTCAGATTTTTGCATAAAGAAAGACTACCTTTCCCAAATTTTTTGTGTAAAATCGCAATACAAATGTAAAATTTACTTGGGCCTTTTCTATCTCTTTCTGGAGGAACACGCCCGAGAGTGTTAACGCTGTATTGTTCTACGCTGTGTTGTTCTACGTTCTGTTTTTCTACGCTGTGTCTATATATCTAATAGTATATGTGTCTGTGTCTAATAGTATATTACGCTATGCTCCTTGTTGAGAGATATGTACAATTGCATATCTGTTATTTATACAACCTCATGTACGGCGCCTATTAACGATCAGCTTGCTCATATAAATCTCCATTCACCCAGCAGCTCAAACGTCAGTAGTTCATCATACGTGACGTTCTGAATGTTTGAGGAATAGGGCAGTGCTTGAAGTAACTTTCATTTTTTGCTGACGTTCCACTGTTTTCCAATGCATACTTCGGTTCTTCAGGTCACCACCTAGACTCTACATTGAAGCCGCATGCTGGTACTTCGAAATTTTCGAACATTCCCAGGATATTCGTGCGCCTAATGGAGTTGTGGAGGTTTGAAAAGTTTCCATTTCTCGAACTTTTTGATTTTTAAACATCTGTCAATGTCTTGACTGAAATGAAAAACTAGTAAATTGCAAACAATTCAAAATTTCCAACTACACTTTGGAAAATTTCAGTCCAACTTTATAAAAAATGTAACAACATTGCGTTTGCCATAATATATACTTGAGACACCTAAATCGTGGAGGTCTCAAGGAAAATAGACTTCAAAAAGACAGTTTATTTTGTTTCCGTTGGATGACATTAACTTTGCCCAACGGAATTAATATAGGAATGTTCTGCTTTCAAGCCAAACTTCCGTGAACATAAGTTCCGAACTGCATAAACTGCATCGGCGAATTATCTTCATTAACTTTTCTCGGGGAATAGGGTATGCAGAGGGGGTTCCAAGTCCTTGCTGATCAGAATGACCATTTCCGCTGATCAGAACGCTAAGGAAGGCTAATTATACAGGCAAGTTTTGGACATACTGAGAACATCTCGGAAATAGATGATACCCTCGCTGCAATTCTACAGCTTGGTCGTTATCTGACAGCTCCCCCCCCCTCCTCCTAAATCTGGCTTACTTCAATCATTTTTTCAGCTACAAAGATTAGAGGCTCCTGGACTACGGAGCTCCTGAATGAATAGTTTGTACCAAAGCGTGAGTGGCTGCTTATTCTTGTCTATAACGAGATTGATACAGGGGTGCTCCTTCTTTGTTGCCTTTGCAGCAGGGTTTTACAAACGACCCTGGATAGGTCGGATAGTTCTCCTGGCTGGATAGTCCTCCAGAAGCCGCCAGGTTTGTTCCTTTGTTACAAGAAACAGGCCAACGAGAGTTACGTCTTGTTTGGTTTCTACAAAGCTCCCATGGCGGAATGCTAGGTGGTAATATTAGGAGACAAGTAAAAATAGAACATAGAGGGATTGGAAGAAGTTTGGTATTGAATTGCTACCATGACAATTCCTGTTTTGATTCTGATCTATTTATCGTTGACAAACGACAACAATCAATAGGATTTCTTCAAAAACAGGGGAATCGTTTCTTATCTTAATGAAATACATTCTATATTATTATTATTATCTTAATGGAAATAGCAACAAGTGAAGCAGAAGGACAATTGTGTATGGTTGGTTTCAGTAGGTCATCTATGCGAATTTAGCCTACCGCAAACAAATTTGATAGGACTAAACTGAATATTAGGTGGACCACTAAATATGTTGTTGTATTTTATCAGTTTCTGAAACTTCTCTTGGCTGACAATGAAAGTTATTCGGTATGCAGCGATCTATTGGGAATATAATTCTCAATTTAATAAGGCAAGTCCACATATTGCTGAATATAATAAACAACTACTTAGAAAGCCAGAACTGGAAAATGTTAGTACATTATTATCATTTTCGGTCAATGCAGTGAATCTATCTATTTTTTATTGAAACATCTTTAATGGGATTTAGGAGCCCGTTGACTCCAGGGACGGGCACTTTATACAGAGGGAATCAGGAGATTACCTTAAAAATAGGAACACTAAGAGCTTCCAATAGGGCATACTCTGGGTAATGCTAACCGAAATATTACAAAAAGGACAGCGCATATTCCATTCCTTATGCTCAATCATCACTTTTTCTATAAATATTTTTATTTTTTTTTAAATATGACTATAAAATATGGTTGCAGTCCAAATCTGTTTTTGCTAAATAGATTCTTATAAATAAATTTCTTCTAAGATAATAAATGTCCCTGCTCACAATAAACAGAAACTAGAAGTATATTTTTGAACTCTGCAAATAAAGCATCACGTGCGGTAGCCTTTTAACTAGAAGCTTATCTGTGTATTGTTATTCGTCCCGATCATGTTCAGCTGTGATAACTCTATTTATAAATCCATTAGGCAAACTCAATGTTTACAAATTTTCACTCCCATTTTTGTTTACAATTTATTCAACTTCTTATCGTTACCCACATTTCTGATGTGCGATAACACATATGCTAGTACCTAAGTCAATGTATGAATGGATATTGCAGACCAATTTCCTTTTAAATTATACTACTTTGCACTAAATTGAAATGTCTGCAACAATAGAATTATTTAGTTGCCAAATAGAGTTATAAATTGTATACAATTAGCATTTTTGAATATGTGAACAATAGGACAACAAGAAATCAGCATTAAATTGGATTTTCAACAAGTTTGTTGAAGTTAAAGTGGAGCAAATTGTTTCCGCCGTAGTTTTCAAAACCATAGTCAAGACTGTTGTCGGTTAGTAACATTGATTACGAATGAAGTTTTTGGTATTCTTGACTTGATTTAGGGTGAATATGTCTGAAACTTGAGTAAGGCAGATCAATCTGTCAAGTCTTAATCTAAAAAAGTCGATCAATGCCTTAACAAAACTAATTAATCAAATCGGATGAGGATATGTGCTTTCAAATGGGACCAAATGCTTAGTTAAAATGTAAACAACGTAATAAACGTAAAAAAGAGCCCGCATAGAAAGATAAGACGAACAATAAGATTACGGTGATACAGCAAAGATTCATGTCTTACTTTTTGGCAAAAGCAAAAAAACTATAAGGCAAAAGCTGAGTATATAAAAAATAATGAAATGTCTTAGCAGCAGTGGTGATGGTTTTGGATATTTGAAATAAGAATCTCCAAGAAATACTCTCACAAGGAATAGGAATTGTTTATTGTGAATCACCTCAAATAAAAGAGTTGATTATAGAGTATATTGACTCTTATGTCCGCGCGGTCATGCTTGGCTTTTTTCAGGTTTTATTCACCGAAAACAATGTGTTTTCATTAGGTTTCAAAACCTTGTAATGTATTGGTCCTTGCAAATCACATGATATACACAACATTCTCTTCTTCAGGTTCACGCTCGGCTTTGCTATGGAGGGGGCAGGCTGTCCGGGCTCCCAATATGCACTTTTCCTAACGATGTTTTCTTCTGTTATCCACTTTTCATAACCAAATATAATCCAAAGTAACGACACGATCATTCAATATTGTCTCACTTGACTGATGTGGCACCCATCTAGAACTGTCATAGACCAGTCCTAGCTTCCGAATATAGTTGTAATAATGGTTTGTTGAGTTGACCTAAGCTCCTCTGTAATTTCCGATGTTGTAAAAAAGAGATCTTGCTCTATTATAGTTTTGATAACGTCAACATCGATCAAAGATGGCCGTCCTGAACATGGCTTGTCACTAAATTCGACCTTACTTGATTCAAATTTGTAAATACATCTTCTCCACATTCTTTCGCAAACTGCATCTACTTCAAAAAATTTCACTCAATTTCGACACGCTTCTGTAGCACTTCTTTCTTGTTGGAATTCGTACAAAATACAGCGCCGTAAATGAACTTTACCGATACCCATGTTTTCAGGATCGCGCCTTCTCACGATCACGAACTTTCCTTCATTTTTTTAGCAGCATACATGTGTGTACATGCTTTTCCGATGCTCAATGAAAACGAGAGGCGGTCATGGTTGGTGCATATGGTCGAGACTTGAAATGGCACTTTCGGCCAGAACTCTCCGGTAGACCTAATAATTTCTGTAAGTCGCAACAATAGAACCACTTTGATAGCATATTTCTACTTTTGATATTAGCACACTGAATAATACGGTTCGTAACTGTTTTAGGAAATTTGATACTTAAAAAAACAGAAAAAGTTTTGAAAAGATTAAATTTTTGCACTCTTCTATCATATCTTAAAATTTTCAACTCGGAAGAAGAGAAAAATTATCTGAGGGAACTGCCATCATAGCAACACAGTAGTAAATCTTCCGCTGAAAAGAAATTTGCCTGATACAGATTACATTCACACCAACAACAAAAAACAACAGACTCAAACTTCAAACAACGCGCTATAAAGATCGACAGCGACTCCAATATAAAATTTCAAAAAACTGTCAAAAACTTTTCCTTGGCCTTTAGCCGCCATTCGATACTCGTCGGTTATTTTGTTGACATTAATAAATATTTTTCAGTGTTGCTTTTGTGTTTTGATTTATAGAAGCATCCCAAAATTGTCCCCACATATTTATGTGCTCTTTGTAGAGTCACAACCCTAACTTAGAGCTTGTCAGAGTTTCATGACATTCGGTATTCATCATTTTCTAGTAATTGTTTTCATGGTGACGCTACCGCTTAGGGAAAATTGAATTTCCTGTTTTGGTAAACAACAAAACCATCAGAAACATTGTTTTCTAATGGGGCAAATACAGTGCAAACAAAGCCATGGCTTGATAAATCCTATGATACATTCGCCTTATTCAACCATTAAAAATTGGTTTGCTGGATTTTATCTTGATCGAACGAGAACCAGTGATACCTCGCGATCGGGAAGGCCAAATGAGCAAGTAACTTTGGAAAACGTCAAAATGTGTCAGACCTTGTGTTGAATGATCGCAAAATTAAATTGAGGGAAAGGTTTCACATCATAGACATCACATAGCAATGCGTTGGGCATATCATGCACGAACATATAAACATGTGAAAGTAATTAGCTAACAAATTACGTAAATTGAAACGTTTTCTTCTTTTAAAGCGAAATTTCGAGCTTTTCCGCCAAGAGAAAAATTGTTTTTAGCACAATTTTTGACAATGGATGAAGCATAGATTTATCGTCACACGCCTGAGTCCAATATACAGCTGGCGTAATGGCTATTGCCTGGTGAACACTATAGGAAGCAGACGGAGAACGGAGACGCAACAATCAGCTGGGAAGGGGCCAAATTTTTGGGATGCATATTATATAGTCTTCATGGACTATCTTCGCCATAGAAGAACAATCAACAAACAACATTACTGTGCATTGTTGGACCGATTTGATAACGAAATCAAATCGAAACGACTTCCTCAAGTAACAAAAAAAAACCTTGTTTTAGCAGGACAACTCTCAAGCCCATTCTGTTCGCGATACGACAGATAAACAAATGAATTTAAGTAAATAAGATGTTTTAAATAGAAATAAAAATTAATTACGCTGCGAAGTAGTTGAACACCCACCATTTTGGCCTGATTTAGCTCCTAGCGCTAGGTAAAATTCGCTCACCGGGGTGAGATTTTATTCAAATCAGGAGCTTCAGTATGAAACAAAGCCTCATTTGAGGGTCTTGACGCGTACCACTATTACAAAGGTATCGAAGGTTTGACGATTGTTGTACTAATTGCACTATTTATTGAGATTGTAACCAAGAATTAAATTCTCCTCCGTAATTTTATGCGTATCAAAAGTGACATGTGTCATGCACATGACAAATGTAACAAGGATTTCAATGGAAGCAAATGAAAGTTCATGATGAAAGGAGGTTGATCTTTCATTTTCACAGCACTCTTCATTTCGAAATCGAATCGAAAACAATCGAAGAAAAACTAATATCCAAAGGTCCCCGATGTAGAGTGGAGAAAGGGATGTTTCTACAACAATCCAGAATTCTATTATACGAGACATTCAGAGAAACGCTAGGATAATGGAAACTAACTGCAAGATGGTTCCCAATTCGTATACAACAAATGAAGTCCTCCAATTTTTTCGGACCGTTTCACATCACCCTGGATACTTATTTGCTGAAAACATGATAATCTGAGAGCTTAAAGCTCTAAAGAAAGAATTCCTAAATAGGGATTTTACCGAAGAAATCCCTCATATAGAGCCTTTAGATTATCATATTTCTCATCTCTTTGAGATCACACATGGGCGGAATTATATTTTGAAGCGAAGAGCAAGGTGCAATAATTGGATATAAAGCAAAGGAATGGAACTGGCAGCACTCTTTGCATAAAATACTAAAATATTTGTGCCACGTCTCACCACATGCATTGGAGGCACTATGCGGGAGGGAGTAATTTTTTCAGAAAAAAAAACACATCCCCCTATTAACCAACTATGCCTTATTATCACAATGTTATCTTTCATTCAGGAATCACAATCGTCTATGAAGCATGTAAAGAATTGAGAAACCGTGATAAGGCAGACAAGCAATTGATGGAGAAAGTGTAGCAAATCCAAACGGTGAAACAAAATAAAACGATCCTTTTACATTTGCCCCTAACCCCATTGTTACATGATGAATACATTGTTACCATACCATACATTGTTGAAATACACCCCAGGATCTCCTCCATACTCTTCAATTTAGCATCCTGGTAATTGAAGAGTATGAGAAATTGTTGAAATACACCCCAGGATCTCCTCCATACTCCATGAGTCTGAAGAGTAAGAGTAGTAATTTAGCATCCTGCTAAATTGAAGAGTATGGAGGTCAAACATGATTTAGCAATCATGTTTGCTGGCAAATGTACTACATGGGCTGGAAAGTCCCGGGATTTTAGGTATAGATGACACCACTAGAAAATCGAGAGGCACATCTGTCACTAGTTAATGTATGGATTTCATGACATTTCGTTTATTCGCTGACAAGTTACAGTCGATTGAGTGAAGATACACTCGCCTTTGTAAACCAAATGAAAACGTCTTGATCAAAATCTGTTTTTTGATGGGGAAAACTATTGAGCAATCATCGCAGTATTTGACTAAATGTTATCTGATCTTTCGTGAACAATAGTTTATCGTTGGCTTAGTGAATTTAGAATGGGCTGTAAAAGCACCGAAGACGCTTTCGCTCTCTAAGGCCAAGAGAGGCTACGGATGCAGTAATTGTAAAACCAGTGCATCGAATCATCTTGAATGATTCGATGACGATTCGATTCGATTGACGTAAAATAAAGTTGAGCGGTTCATGTGTGGCAAAAGGCATCTAAAACAAACGGTCAGGATACATTGTGCACTCTATTTTGGAGATTAAAAAGGCTATCGGTGCGATGAGTGCTGCGTTCGCTTACCGCCGACCAACACAGCAGCGCGTTAATGGTTCGACAGCTGGTTTGGTGTTGTTGCAACATGATTGACATTTGATGATTTCACATGATTTTGTGACAACGGATGAAACATGTGTTCATTGCTATACGCGTCCAATAGGCAGTCTGCAGAGTGGCTGGATGGCTACGAAAGCCGACCCCGAGCGACCAAAAAGCTAACGCGCCGGGAAGTTTATGGCCTCCATTTTTCGAGATGCCCATGGCGTAATCTTCATCGATTACTCGCAAAAGGAAAGTCAGGAAAGTGCTACGTAGCGTTATTTGACAAACTGATCGGCGAAATGAAGAAAAAACGGCCCTATATGCTGAAGAAAAAAGTACTGCATCATCATGATAACGTATCGTTACACATGTCCTTGAAAGTGATGGCCAAACTGGACCAATTGCGATCCGGTTTGGTTGCTCATCGACCGTTTTTTCCAGACGTGGCCCTCAGGGGCTTTTCTTTGTTCCCAAACCTCGAGCGATGGCTCCAAAAAAAAAAGTGCAGATCGAATGAGGAAGTCATCGCGGAAACCGAGGCGTTTTTCCTTTGACGTTTCGTGTTACAGAAAAGTCATCGAGATTTTAGAAAATCGCAACACCTAGTGAATCGCCATCGATGGCAACATTAAATATAACTTGATGAATAAAGGGGAGAAATACGTGTAAAAGGAAGTTTTGATGCTGATTATCAAAAATTTTTTTAAGGTTTAAAAAATGAATATTATTTATTGCAACTATTTTAGGTTATTTTATAAACATTTTAATAAGTGATTTTAATATTTTACAATAATAAAATTCAAAAAGTAGCGGAGATGGATGACAGCTGATACAGATCGCATGTTGTCATCCGACTGAGCAGTTGGTGTACACGATGGAAGCCACAATTGTTACCCGAAATCAATGGCCCATAAAAATTACTTTTATTATATGTGTATCTTCTATATGAACCTCAATTTAAAAAAAAAATTAAAATTTGCATATTTTAGAGAGCTGTTAAAATAAGACATGTTTTTTAACCATTTTTTCATATATTGTTTATTATAAAAAAAATAGTTAAATTAAAAATATCGCTTATGATTGAGGTCCATATACAGCACAATTGTGTAAAGAAGTTATAAACCAAATTTCAGAATGATTGGTTCAAAACTTTTTAAGCTAGAGTGTACACTGTTTCGAAAAAACTTGTTTCGAGAAAAACGCGTTTAAAAAAAAAGTGACAGAAAAAGTTAATGTAAAGTAGTATTTAATTAATTGAAACAACCTACCAATTAATCAGCTATTCCAGCACCATATTGCAAACCTTCTTCAGCTTCATATGCGTCATTTTCAGCTTGCAACTTTTCTTTTCGGGCTTTTCGGGCTTCTTTACTGTCCAAGGAGTTGCGTCGGTTCTGTCGGGCTACGCGTAGACTGTCGTATTATTGTGCGTGACTGAAGCTTCTGTTACCAACGATCTAACTCGTTCATTACTAATAAAATACTTGAACTGCCTTCATTAAACAAGCAAGTAGCCAAGTATGCAGCAATCTCGATAGTTTTTAAACCGCAATGCAAATATTTTGGAGCCATACTCCAAACAGTTGAATTGAAACTTTCATTAGCATTTTGAGTATGGCCTCCTAAACATCTCTCCAATAAATCATCCCGGGATAAATTCTCGTCGATATTGGAAGAATTTCTTTTTGAACGTAAGGATGTAGAGGTGGCGGGTGTTTTGGAGGCTCTGTCCCAAGAGCTTCAGCTTTTTTCCATTTACACCAGCTATCTACACCCGTTGGACAATTGTCATGCTGTTGATTATCATCTGTTGATATCATATGGAAGTAAGTTCCCATTATTGCTTTTTTCATGTTTTCAACGCTATCAATATTTCTTCTAATTGCTAGTCCATAGTAAGTGCTTAATTTTTTGATTAAGGCCTCTGTCAACTTTCCTCTTCCACCCAAATGTTTGTCCTTTTTTACTTTTCGAAGCCGCGTTCCCATTCGCTTTTGTACGTGACCTATACATTCGTTTTTAATTACCGTCAGTTCATCACCATATGGATTCAATTTAATAATTGCTGCAAATGTTTTGGAGTCTCCATCGCCTATATAATTACCGTATTTAACTCCGTGTAATTCTTCTGATCTTGTAAACATCATTTTGATAGCTTCAACTTCCATGCTTCCCACAGATCCTGCATGCGTTTGTGTGCAACTTTCTTCATCATGATTTTCTTCCCAAGCTAGATACTCCGGCGAAGTTTTCGGCTTATTTTTCCATATTGCATACGCATGACAGTAACTGCTCCAAACAACAAGATCTATGACCTTTCCACTATAATATCCTATTAGAGTTGTTACGCCAAATAATGATTTGAAACCTCGTTTCTTCCAAGTTCCATCACCAGACACTTTTAAATTAAGAAGAGGTCTTTCGTGCTTCTCATTTTCTTTTTTTTCTTCATCTACAGCTTTCTTACAACAATGTTCATACGCTTTCTTAGCAGCAGTGTGAATATGATCATATGTTGAGTTGTAAGTATTTTCACATATACCAGCACCTATGTCCATATAATTGCAAAATAAATTAATTCCCTCTCGGCCAACACCCAAGAGTCGCATGACAAAAACAATCCTACGATTTATTTCGAATCCATTATTTATAAAAGGACCTGATGGAATTTGTTTCGATCCGCACTTGCAACTAACAACGAGCTTGAATCCGAGGCCTCGTATTCCACTTTCAGCAAATTTAACATCCTGCTTACAATTTCGACATATGAGAATATCTGATAAAGCTGTGAAGATGTTAACAAATTCAATGATTCTATAAGAATGTGAAGGGTTAACAATCACATTTTCACTCATAGCATTTGAAAGTTTTTTGGCACTTATACTTTCGTTACTATCACCACAGTCGTTTGATTTACTATTTGAATATTGATTTCCGTGAAAAGATCTTTTGCGTGGTCTACTACGACGAGCAGAATCACTACGCCCTTTTTTTGGATACGAAGACATTATTTTAACTCTAAACTGATACTTCAAACGCACGCTACGAAAGTCGGTTGTGAACTAATACTATATGATTGTTTGTTACAAGGAGTCCTTGTCAAGGACACTAATGCTTCTAGTCGTTTCTATACAAATAAAATAAAAGAACATCTGCCCATGGCCCTTTCCCCTCTTAAAAATACATACCTGGAAGTATATGAATGACTACCTACTCGAGTAACTCGACCGCTCCGTTCTGAAAGTTATATTCTCGGACGCTGTACCGGGGCACTTACTAAATCGCTTATAACTTTTGAACGGATAAGAATTTTGACTTGAAATTTTAAATTTATATCTTTGAATAGTTTTACAAGCGATTTTGAAATTGAAATTGAATTTTTTTAAGCCTCTACACGTATTTCCCCCTAAATATAACTAAATATAACCCAAAACACACATGATTTCATTAAAAATCCCGAGACTGTCCAGCCCATGTAGTGTGTACGCAAAATCAATCATAATAAAGTGATTCAGCAAATTGTACGTATTCCATACAATATGAAATTATCCATCAATCTTGTGAAAAAGCGAATTTCCAATCTGAATAAGGAAATCATTGAAATGGCAAACAGTTCCATTTAAAGGAATACGCCAGTTACTTCACATTGATTCATTTCAAAGTTTTGGTCATTTGAATTTCATATAAGTCAAAATGTTTTCCGAGCTGTACAAAGAAAATGTGAAAATCGCCATAAAACGTTTGCAAATGGTGCGACTAAACGATTTATGGTTTCATTACCCAAACAGGAGTTACACATTACTCGCTTTTGGCTTGGGCTACAGGAATGTTGGCCTCAGTTTGTGGGCGCAGAGAATTAAGAGAAATGTATGAATTAAAATACTAGTTTCCGCTTATTGCTTAATAAGGATGCGCGATGGTTGTTTAGATTGTATGGAGAAGAAAGTATCTAAAATTTACAAACTTGACCACCAATAATTTTAGTTGTAACTAAACCCATCTGACACCAGTCTGCTTTGGTTTGGACTTGGCGCTTTCATATTTGTTGAGTTGACACTGTTGTCTCAATATTGCATAGTGTTCACTATCCCACACCTCGTTTGCTCAGGTTGCTTCACCGAACTCATATACAACAAACCAAAATGAACTTGCAGGTAATACGCCCATATTTATCGTGTTTTTGTGCCTTATCTGGAAAGCCATGTATCTGGCGTACTTTACAAGCAAAAGATTGTAGATTCTGCTCAATTAAGTCTGTCGAATCCAACGATTAGAGTTCTTAGCACTTCCAAGCGTGCCAATTCATTAGCGCTCTCCTTCAATGGACACACCAATCCGTTTCATGTGTAGTCTCGCAATCGAGCAAGCATGTAGCACCTTCAAAAGCCTATGGACCATTCGGCCTCAGAGATATGCTCTTTGATATTCCTGCGTTAACACAAATACTTAAGACGTGGATATAAAACGTGGGTGTTGAATCTTATCTTTCGATAGCAATTTATGAAATGCAAAATGGGGTTTCAACAAATGCTGTCCGCAGACGGCATAGCAGCGTCTGCAGGGGTGAATTCTTTAATTGAAAATAGAGTGCTGTGAGTCGAAAATACTGCGTTGACGGGCAGATCCCGAGATAAATTTGGATAAAGACCCCAATGCTTATTGACTCGACATAAGATTTGCATCGTTTATCCTTGGTAAGTTATCTTGACGCAACGTATCCCTAGGGTCTGCCAAATGAGACCAAACGTTGCCGAAGGAAGCAAAAGAGTTCAATCGCAACCCGCCGGTTTCCAATCGCATTATCTTAAAGCCAGCCATATTTAAGACGCAATAGCTGCGCGTAAATGTATTCTTTCAGAAAATTCATGTTCATATGCAAATTATTGGTTGTTACCGATTGGCTTAAAAATTCATTGAAACCGCAATTATGTGGTTAGAGCTGCCTTACGCTGAGGCTTGCCTCGCTACAAAACCGCCAATGGCTAACCACGTCTTGAACGCCCTGGTGGTAGGAATGCAGTCTTAAATGTGTTACACCAAAGTGGTAGTTCGCACGAGACAGATTCCAATTCAAATTCAGATCTAAAGATAGCCGTTGTTGTAGTGTTACTTCAGCAGTTGCCTGACATTGATTGTTTATTATTGTTTACTTTTAATTATAGCGCACAGCTAGATGTTTTCAACAGCTTTTTCGCGTAGTCACTGCAATATATATATATCAGTATTTTCAATGTGATCACACATTGTTGATTTGATCAATGTTGATAATGGGTTGGTCTTTCTATGTTGGAGAGGGTGCCATTGAACCGTGCGTTTTTCTTAGATACATCGCTATACGCTGACGTACTGACGTGCTATTTCGATTCGAAGCGAGCTGGAAAATAAATTGAAATTTTTTAAAAGACAGCTTGCCTCCGTTTGAAAAGTTGTTACAGTTAATATGTTGCTATTTGATTTTTGTTTCTTGTTTTGGAATCAGTTTAAGGATCATTGGGTCATGACTTGCGCGATATCGATCTTATAGTCTTCTGTTCGTTGCTTCAAATCAAATCAAACGAATTTTTTAATTTTTTCCGAAATTGTTACATATGTAACATACACTATTTTATACATAAAGTACACAAAATATTGTTTCTGTTCTGTGCATGTGTTGAATTGGACGTGCTCAACCATCGTCTTTTTGTTCTCTGTATTTATAAACTAATGAATAAACTCAAAAAATATGCTATTCATCAATATTTATTGAAAAAAAAAAACACACAAAATTTTCATAACTCTTGCAAAAAATCAATTTGATGTTCTCGTCTAGGAAAAATCAAAATTTTTTTTATGTAAGAATATATTATTTTCATTTCTTTAAATAAAATTGCAAATATTTGGCTCTTTTGAAAAGCGTACAATCAGATCTTCACGTCAATAAAACGAAGACAACTCGCTTCTTAAATCAATACAAATTTGACAAAACAGTTTCCCATTTTCTTTACTTATAGAAGCGTTACAGCTTATGCATTCATTGACACTCTTCCTGTCTTTGCTCGTTGGACAGAATAAACATCTTTGTGATCATTTTGGTAGCTGCGGTTCGTGTTCGTGGGACTTCTCCATTCAAAATTTCATGCACGCATCTTTATATATCTCGTGGCATATGTGGATTGTTTTTCCTTTTCCTGATTTGGTCTTCAAGCAATGAAAGCCCCAAGCGCTTGATTAAAACCCTTCTAAGGTTGATCTCATTCTTCTCAATATCGTTATTTGTTCGTTTCACGATGAAGAAATTACCACTAGCAGCATAGTTTAACATTGAGAAAAACACCGTTAGCGGCCAGCGTTTACTGTTACGGGCAACATCAAACGTTCCAGCCAGTTGTCGTTGACATCAACGTCGCTTTTTGTCCAGTTAGAATAAAATGATATAATAGCCGGTTTTTTTCGGTCACCGCTCACTGGATCTACCTCGTTATCATGATTCAAGGAACACCTCGTAGTTGTGACCATTTCTGGCTTTGGCACGTAAGAAACAATGGTAATACCATTTTGAAATTCAAAAAGAGAAGATTACTCTCGACGTTGACCCTTGAATTTAGATGAAAGGCACGCTTTGTTCGAGCTTAATGTATCAACAGCTTAATGTATCGGCTATGCGGACGATGTCGGGGCGCTAGTCGCTGGACGCACAGTAGACCATGCGCAGCTCAGACTCAATACGTTAATGCGGAGGGTAATGGACTGGATGACCGCTCACGGATTAAAGCTGGCACTGGAAAAAACCGAAGTGGTCATCCTAACGAAGAAGAGAATCCCCAGAATACGGCCTATCAGTATAGGGGACGAGCTGGTCGAATCGAAATCAGCAGTTAAGTACATGGGCGTCCTGATAGATTCGAAGATGAGTTTTTCCCAACAAATCAGGGCAGTAGCTGACAAGGCTGCAGCTCGTGTGACGGCACTCACCCGATTAATGGCCAACATAGGGGGGCCCACCACATCAAGGAGACGACTCTTAATGAGCGTTGTGCAGTCGCTTCTATTCTACGGATCAGAACTGTGGGGCGACGCTCTCAGTAAGGAGTTACACCGGAAGCTGTTGGCACAGGTGCAGAGACAAGGAGCATTGCGAATCGCATGCGCATACCGAACGGTCTCCGGGGCGGCAGTGCTGGTAATCGCAGGGGTGATACCCATCACCCTCCTTGCGAGAGAGCGCAGAAGTATTTACCTGCGCAGAGGCGAAGATCGAAGAGAAGAGATCACCAAGGAAGAGAGACGTCGCTCTCTCAGCGATTGGCAACAGTCCTGGGAGCAAGAAACAAGGGGAAGGTGGACTGCACGTCTGATCCCTGACCTGAGGCCGTGGTTCAGTCGAGTGCATGGTGAGACCGATTTCTACTTGACCCAGCTCTTAAGCGGGCACGGTTGTTTTCGGTCCTACCTGTACAAAATTGACAGAGCACGGTCTCCTAACTGTGTGTTTTGTGCAGGAGAGTTGGATGACGCCTGTCACACATTCTTCTACTGCAAAAGGTTGAGTCAGCAGCGAGGGGTCCTACTCAGCGAAATCGGAGAGCTCTGTCCGGAAACTATCGTCGGAGTAATGCTGGAAACAGTTGACAATTGGAATCGCGTGGCGCAATATGCTCGGGCAGTTCTTACATTATAAAAAGCTTTATTGGAGCGCTTGGAGGCATCGGGGATGGATTGATCTCTTTTGTAGCACTTCCTTCCTCTCCTGTCCTTCCCGTTAGAGAAGAGATACCCATAATGCGAAGGCGCCTCTAGGCATAGGAACACGAGGCCTAGCCCGAAGTAATGTGTCAAACGGTTCCAGGCTAGGTTCTCAGGTTGACAGGGGAGGTGTTTAGTGGGTAGTCCAAATGCATTTTGCGTCTGGGAGTCCCACACTCAGGGCGTAAACAGCCTTCACCTCCCTACAACAAAATAAAAATTATCAACAGCAGTCAATTTGTGGCTCTGGAGGAAATTTTCAGCTACTTCGTAGCTCACGAAGAAGTTATCCATGGTGCTTTTCCTTCCTGATCCTTCCAAATCTCACCAAACAATCTACCAGGTCTACCAGACCACCAAACATGATGGGCTATTGTCAGGCTGTTTCCTACAATAAATTTCGAAATTCAGTGTATGAAACGTTTTGGCATCTGCGAGAGCATAAATTTATAAACCATAGTTGGCCGATTTGAAAGGAATATATTCTCGTTTTCTTCGAAAACTTACTATGATAGTTCTTCATCAAGTGTCAAATATTCAGACGGTGTATATGCATCCGGGTAGGTTTTGACGAAAATGTCAAAAATATCTCGAATTGGTGCCAAGCGATCTATTCATGTTCTTGCCGTTCGAGTTGATCCATCGTCAAATGTCAAACTGCTGACAAATAATGAAAATCTGGTCTAGACATCGTTTGTCTAAATATTTCGACTCCAGTAACATCGTTACTCCAAAAATCGACTACAGTTTGTCTGCCGGACCTGAAAAAGCCCGCCAAAAACGATGTTCACTTCTTCTTTATTAGCTTCCTTGTATGACGAAGTGGAAGAATTGTTAGCCAATCTCACAGAAATCTCCAGGTTTGTATATTTTAAAACCATATCCACAATTTCTTCTTCCCTTGGATTTTCATGTCTCGAGCAATGCTTTTGTGTTGGTGTAAATGTGTAATTATGTATATTCTCCGTATATTGTTCCTTGCTTGCGACTTAAACCATTTTGTTTTCCCCTCTTTGCCAAGAAAAATGGTTGAGGTGTTGATGGCGCGTTTTCAAAAGATGGTTCTGCAAATGATTCGTCATATTAAACCGTCTTATCACTGCTTACGTGAGATATCTCGCTGATGTGATTTGATTCGCTATCACTTACGGTTGGAAACAGTTCTTCATCCGACAAAGAAGCAGTTTCCTCCGACAGAGCCGCTAAAATTTGGTCGTCTGATAAATTCCTGGCCATTTTCAAGACAATGTTTTTGGACATTATTTGATCAAAATGACAATATTTGATTAAAATGAATTTTTTGACATTCTTTGATTAAAATCAAATAATAACCCTGGGTACTATAAAGTTATTAGTGTAGCCTTTAGCTCAGATCCCTATAGAACCTTTGAAATACAAACAACCTCATAAAGCAATTAAAAAAGGATATCACACTGCACATACCTTAAAGCCTTCTTGCAAAATACATAGCAATATAATAAGGATACTAGATGCACCGAGGGTGAGCCATTTGAGTGATAAATGCATTTTGCTAGCGTTTTGAGGAGGTATAATGTGACGAAACGGTCAATCCGAGGAATTGTTGCTTGATTCTCAGCTTGAACAATTGGGTTTTGATGAAGCGGTTGGTGCTTCATGTCTAAAAATGTTGATACAGGTGCGGAGAATCACAACACAACAAAAAACGGAGCCGAAGGTGCGGGTTAGACGTATGAGTCGAAAGTAACTCACAGTTTGATCGTTGGGATGGCACACATAAACAGTAAAAGAGCTCCGAATACGTTAAATGCATTTCTGATGGTATTATGAGAGAAGGATGTCGAAAAGTTTCTGATAAACGGGGACTAACTGGTAGGATACCTGTTCTGAGAATCAAGTTTAGTTGATCAGTTTCAAGGGCGTATAAATTGTAAGTTATTTCCGAATAGTTTGGAGGAGAGGAGAAGCCCGACACTCCCTCTTGTTATGATAGATTCCCATTTATTGGAGTTTAGCTGGAGTACCACGAGCCAAATAAGAAGTTGAGGCGAAAAGTAGCTAGAGGGTGTCTCGAGAGACAGTATATATGATAATTTCATCGGCGTAATTAATGATATGGATTGAGAGTTGAGCTTGGCCATAGTTTATATTGAAAACAGCAGGGTAGAATGGACAGAACCTTTTGGGATTCCGGATGTGAAAAGCAATGAGACCGAATGTTGCCTATTTTGACTGTGAATATTCGTTCGATAAAGGTCGTTAGGGTTAGTTTACATATGTGATGATGAAAGTGGCGTACGATAAAGACCATTATTCATTCCGTGTCAAAGACATTATGGATGTCTAGGAGGCAAACGGTAGTAGGTGAGATATTCTGCAGGTTAGCATTTTGTTTTGAGTATCAGGAAAGTATTGTCGATAATTTTGGACGATTTTATTTGTAGCCAGGTGTTTGCCTAAAAAGTCTTGGATGATAATTTAGAAAATCCTTCCAAGACAGGACAGTAGAAAAGTTTCCGTAACTGTTGAGTAATAATCGATCGCTACGTATTTTGATTATTGGGGAAAGTATGCATGTACGATAAAGTGGTTGAAGAGCTTGACATGGAAAAGGCTAAAGGTTTTTTTACATTTTTTGGCAATGGTGACAAAACGGTAGAGATTTTGTTTGGTCGAGAACGTTTGATATTATAAATAGGTTATTCTGTGAACGAAATCGATTGAAGCAAAGGGAAAAGTGAAATTGGATGGAGGATGAAATGGTAATCTGAAGGAGTTTCGGAAGTCGGAAAACTCCGTTTGGGAAGAGAGCAACTCATCATGCTCTGGATTGTGTGTAGGACCATAAGCTACGTAAGGTAGTTATAGTGCTGGTCGTGAAAAAATCTACAAAGTAATTGGCTAAAGAGTAAAAACGGAAACGGATGTTAGGAAGTTTAAATAGAGGTGAATATTAGTGTTGATAGATGAGAGGTAGTTTAATGGTAGCATGGGAGAAGTTAATAGTTCAAGAAAATTTTTAATACTCTGCAGTTGCTGGTGTAAGTTGTCTGGGACAGTGAGAGGTGGGAGGCGTAGAGAGCTGTCAATCTTTAAGTAGGAAGTTTAACAGAATACCGTCATATGATGCGGGGGAGATTTCTAGGAAGTTTGCTTGTTTATTAAAGGCATACCTGAGTTTTCGATGAAAATGTCAATTCTAGAGTAGGATTTAGGAGGATGGTTGATTTGTACTATAAAGTGGACTTGAACGTCCTGCAGAGATTTCCGACATTGAAGTCTCTGTCATATAGGACGTAATCTTTTTTGTGGTAAGGGTTGGGAAGGGCGTGAAAGTTACAAAGTTTTTACAGGCGTGATATGCAAAGGCTTTGGCACCAAACATAAATACAGGAATGATAAAGGATAAAATTAACAGTCTGGAGCTTTACAGTCAACGCGAGGTGAATCATGCAAAATATTCATTTGGATGATTTGAAAGATTTGAAAGGCTTCACTTCCTGCAAAATGCGAATCACAGTACCACCACCAAAAGATTTTGCTCAGCAATCAGTCGATAGATCATGAAATTTGGAACGGGATGGAGGGGGGGGGTCTGGTGTGTACTTTGGTTTCACAGAGAAGCTTCGAGTTTAATTCTGTTAATCAGCATTTACAGCTCATGTCTTCGGATATGAAAAACCATTTATGAACTTATTATGACCTCAAGTAGTTTAATTTCCATAATGAGAACCAAGGAGAGAGAGCATACATTTATTCCTTTGCAATCAAATTTTTCGTGACATTTTATTTGAAGCTGAATATCAATATCAAAAGATAAATCAATATCACATTATTGGGTAACCAGCTCCCCGGTTGTCCAATGATGCGATATTGACTCGGAGAAGGAGATAAATTGCATTCGCAAAGAATAAGGACTCCGTAGAGGTGCCAGAACGAAAAACAGACGCCGTGAGAAGTGCCAAGGATGCAATATTTTGAGAAACTTGTTGTAATAGTTTTTGCTAATATAACTAAACTAGTATCAACAGTAAAAACTTTTATAAAAGATTCGAAGGAACTGTATTGTATTGAAGGATGGAAGGAGCGATTTTTGAAGGAACCTCAGTTGACAAACTTAGGCAAGTTGGGTTCGTGTGACAGTCTAGCCTAATTTCTGGCAGTTTTTAAAATTAAAGTGCTCCTAACTCCCCTCAGACTATATGAAAAGGAATTGAGCGGATAGTTTTTTAAAAATGTTGTCAAATATTGGCTCACTTGTACTGAGCCATGAGCTTCTGTTGTTTGCATTCGAATAAGCTGTTTAAAAAGCCCTAACTGAAGGAATTTTCTTGACTCATACATTTTTGGGATCGTCAATGATACTGCTCGGAGGGAATGAGTAGTGGAGACCAAGGATAATGAAGGATGAGGTCTTTTCCTGCGAATGAGTGAAGCTCTTAACGTTAGAAAAAAACCTTCAGAAAGTTTTTTTTTTTGACTCGAAGGTACGATACAAACTTGGTGGGACGTGTCGGTGATTCTTTTTAGGAAATATTTGTTGGCGAAACGGTGGAAATTGACGTTTCAATGGATTTAATGTTGTATTCTTCCTCGTTGACTAGGACGATTGTGGGTATTCGTATAATTGAATGGATTTAATGTTGTATTCTTCCTCATTGACTAGGACGATTGTGGGTATTCGTTTTTTGTGTTACCTTTCTTTTGATTAATTCTGGGTACGCTGGTCGTCGGCTGGAAATGAGCGTGTCCTGATGTTGTTGTTTCGCGAACGTCGCCATGTTTAGGTTTCTGCGATTGGATTTTTTTTATCAATTAATGTTTGTTATGTCTTCACTAGTGGCTATGCGACAAGCTCGTTAGATCTTGCATTCTCATGCTTCAGGCGATTGAAACGCCTTTGTAGCTTAGCGATTGAAGCTTCCGAACTCGTAAGTTTTTTTCTTCTTTACATGAATGCTCTTCTGATTTAAATTGTTTTCGATGTAAAGATTTCAAAAAGAAGTTCATATCTTCTTTTTATTTAGTTTGCTGAACTTAGTTCCCCCTTTGATCTTTTCATTGTTTTTCGACTGAGAGGGTACAATTTCTTTGTTGTATTTTAAAAAAATGGATCGAATTCAAAATGCTTACTTAGCAACTGTCCAGCAAACCGTGATGCAACGATAGAGTGCATAAGGGAAAACAACCCTCCAGTTAGCCTCTAGTGCAACCCATGAATATGTCTACAGAATAATGAGGTAGAATAATCAGAGATAAGAGACCAGTTAGAAAAATTACTTCGGAGATTATTTATTGCTTTGAAAATATATTAATTGTAATGCTGGTTATTAACTCATCAATCCGTATCCCTTTACGTAACGTAGAACGTACAACATTTGAATAAATAGCAAATGATAAGAATGATAATACATTTAACGTTATCATTTCCATAGTTTTCACATTCATGTCAATATTAAGCTCTCATCGTTTACGTCCTATACGTCACATACTTAACATTTAATCTATCTGAAATGCTGTTTCAGACTTTATCTAGAAACGCGAGTTAGTGTCAATCGATGGCTTTTTGGAATCATAATATTAACAATATTTAGTAGTTCGGTGACTGTCATTCTCGCAATTGCTTTTGGTGAACCTTTTTTGAATTTTAATTTTTTGTTTCTTCTTAGATTTCATGTTCCAAATAAATCCACCTTAAATTGAACTGCGGCATTCGGAATGCGTTACTGAAACCTAAAAGCTAGATTTATTATGCGGTATTTGTAATTATTTGTTTCTTTATCTGACGTCATGTGGTGACTTTTCGCGGAAAAGTGGTTGTGGTTTCGTTATATGTTATAAAACACGCTAGTTATTTATGTTTACACGTTTTTATTTGAGAGTTCAGAATGTGGCGATAGTTCAATCATTTTCCAACAATGTAAGATTTTAATTTTTATTTAACGTCTAATGTATTCTGCATTTCACTCACATGCTAGACTACGCAACACTTCAGACAAAATAAATATTGACTGAAGTTGTTGACGGAAAATTACGTTTTTTTTTTTTCAATTTATTCCCAAAGACAAATTAAATGAAAGATAAAATATATCTTGACAAATTTATCGTTACGTAGATTTTGAATCGTCGGTAATTGAGAATAAATAACAATATTTAATATTGAGTTATAATCATTATCTTCCAATTTTAGATAGTGTGCGATGTTTGCTGAAAGAATTATTCAGACTTGTGATATGTAGTTTAATTTTGATAGGTGTCTTATATCGAAGGTGTCTTATATTTTATCATCTTCACAAATTGGTAACAAATCCAGGTAACCACAAATCAGATGAATGATAAGAATGTAAATAGGATAATCAAACAGGTCCGTAACAATGTAGGGGTACTTAATCCCGCCAGATTTGAGGTTATATTACCCGAATGCCAAAAAAAAGACCCCCCCACGAAATTTTGAATCACTTACTAATGACATATATGATACCTGAAGGATAAAGGCGGGAGCCTTTATAATCAAGGACGAAATTCGCAGGAGTACATAATTGGTAAAACTCAAGGTCAAAAATTTGTGGCCAAATATGAGGCCAGGTGAGATACGTCTGAACTACGGCACAAAGTCCAACTGACGTTGGACTTTGACACATCAATCACATTGACGTCAGTCAATGTCAATTCTCTCTACCGTCAATGACAATTCTATCCAACGTACCTTCAAATCCCGAAAAGGTTCAAGGATGAGTTCAATAGAATGTTCAAAATCAAATTAAAGTCTACAATAAACTTTTATCGATCAATGCATTCATAACGCTGTCCCGTAAGGTGTCCCTGCGTAAATAACTTACGCAAAAGAGGATATCAAATTGAGGTTTAGTTTCTCAATTATGCAACATACGCGAAGCGTGTGATCATTTGTGCCTCTAAATACAGCGCTGACACTCTTGGGTGACTTTTCTCAGACAGAGATAGCAAAAGAGCAAGCGGGTTTAGATTTGTATTGCCATGAGACGCAAAACGTTGAAAGGGGTAATCTTGTTTTCGATAATAAGGCGGGAAAACTTACTAATCCAAAATGATTTCAATTATTTTGATTGGATACCGTTAGATCAGAAGTTTCTTATAATGAAACGTCTTTACGCTATTCTATTAGTCTGCAATTCAGCTTCTAAAGTCTTTTTTGCGAAGGAGAAGATCGCACTACCATATCGAGGCGAGGTGCATTCCTTGACTCTGAACCGCTACCCTATTCTCTGAAGGGAGGTGCAGTTCAAACGATGTTAGCATTACTGAACGTATTTTCATGTCAAATTTACGAAAAAGAAAGTCAAAGTAGTAAAGAACAATAACGAACTATCAATATTTCTAAAGTCCACACACATGATGAGGGCGATCGGGATATTCGATGACCCTTAAAAGTGGGCGGAATCACTGCCACTTCTACTAGCCGATGTATTGCACATACTTGGGTTTGTCATATCCCTCGCCAGTCCCTTTCCATATCACAGAAATGAGGTTAGTGGTTAGTACGCACTCTCCTATGATGGTGCTATGTAACACCGAATACTATCTAGACGTTGAATTTGAATTGTCAAAATTAATCATTTCAAAGTGGCTACGTTAGAAATATTTGGCAGCCATTATGAAAACTAATATTATTGTTGAGTTCGGAATGTCCGAAAAATGATGCAAACTTTGTTCGCAGCATAGCATCAAACCCCCCATTACTCCCTTTCCGACAGTTATCAGGAAACTCCACACAACCCGAGATTTGCGTGTTTTGGATTTCGCTGCGACTGTTTGCTTCATCCCGATGATAAGCTTGGGAAATAATTTCTGACACAAAAATCACATCCTTACAAGAAGATATGCTAGCCACTGTCAATTTTTTTATGTCTTCTGATTTTCAAATCGACATCAAGAAACAGAAATACCTCTTGGATTGTAGGATTTTCAGTTAAATATGGATCTGTTTGAAGGCTACATTGAAACCCGTTATATACTCAAGTGCCGTCCCCCTCCTATTACAATTTGAAATTCGTTAAGATCTGAAGTATCTTTGTAAATCGCGATTTGAAGGTCCCAAGATCTATGCGACAAGTAAGGGACTGGATAGGACCGCTCATTATTTCACGCTGAGTCTGAAAAAATCGAAGTGGTCATCGTGACGAAGAAAAGAATTTCCAGAGGGGATTCTGATAAGACCTACTAGTGTCGAGGAAACGATAGTCAAATTCAAATGGATGTGAGATACTTAGATGTTCTGATAGACTCGAAGATGAGTTGTTCCCCAACAAATCGAGGCAACAGTTGACAAAACTGCAGCGCGTTTGCAACGTTTAAGCCTGCAGCGTGCAGCGTTTCAGACGATTAATGTCAAATCAAGGAGACTCTATAGGACGACGTTCTTAGCAAGGAGTTACACGGAAAGCGATTGGCACAGATGCAGAGACAAAGTAAGCTGCGGATTGCATGCGCATATTGAACAGTCCCCAGGACGGCAGTGTAGGTAATCGCAGGAGTGGTATCCGTCGCCCTTCTTCCGAGAGAGCACAGGAATATTTACCTGCGCAGAAGTGAAGACAGCAGCTAAGAGGTCACTAGGAAACCTAGACAACGCTCTCTCAGCGATTGGCAGCAGTTCTGGGAGCAAAACACAAAAAGGAGGTGGACTGAACGTCTGGTCCCTGATCTTCTAAGGCTGTGGCTAAATCGAGTGCATGGTGAGACCGATTTCTGCTTGACACGGCTCTTAAGCATACATCGATGTTTTCAGTTATACCTGCACAAGATTGACGAGTTGCAGTCTCCCAACTGCTCGTTTTGCGCAGGGAAGATGGATGACGCCTGTAAAACGTTCTTTTCGGGCAAAAGATGAAGTAAGCAGCGCGGGAACTTCTTCAGCGAAATCAGCAAGATCTGAACGGAAACTATGTTCAAAGAAATGCTGAAAACGGTGGACATATAGAATCACGTGGCACTATATGTTCGGGGAGTGTTAAAGCTGAAAAAAACATATTGGATCCCTAGGAGGGGTCGGGGATGGAAGAAACTCTTATAAGCACATGTGAAAATCCCTCCCTTCCCGCTGTAGAAGGTATCTCCTTACTCTGAAGGCGCTTCTAGGCATAGGAACACGAGGCTTAGCCGTTTGACACCGAAGAATGTGTCAAACAGTTCCAGGCTAGGTTATTAAGTTAACAGAGGTGGTGTTTAGTGGGCCGTCCAGAAGCACTGCTAGTATGAGAATTTTATACTAAGGGCTCAAACAACCTTCACCTCCCTAGCATAAAAAAGTTTGATAGATGCATTACGTCAATTGAATTGGAAATTTAAATGCAGAAGAACTTCAACCAGACGTTGACAGTTGGAGTTTTTTTGATGAGTTGGAAATGTTGAATATAGGGACTCAATACGACACTGCGTCGAATAATTTTGAAGCTACCAAAACAGGAGTAGGATGCAATTACTGGACAGTGTTTTGTACATTATTTGATTGTTTATTAATTTACTTATCGTGTATAAATTAAATAAGGCTGGAAAATGTCCGGAAAGCATTCTTGTTTTTATAGGCAAAAAGTTCACGTCGTTTTGTGAAAATAGCGATTCTTTGATTTGAGGTGCAAACTCGGGCTACGTTCTTGCCCAGTTTTCGGATTGTTCAGTCCTCATGCACTTGGAAAATTAAAACAACACTTCAAGTCAACTACTAATTTTAATCGTTCCAAATTTTGCAGCTAAGATTTACCAAAAACCAATCAGCAACTGTCGGTTTTCTTTATTTAAATATGATCATTTTTGGCTTTTTGCATTGGAGAGCATAAATGGCCTATGTAAGTACAAGGTGTGGCACAATTTTGAGCAATTTTGAAAAATTATAATAAAGAAACCAAAGTATTTATGAAACAATTGATTTGAATTTTGAAATGAAATCACCTTTCATTTATAGTTCATTTAATTTCTTCAAGATGGCAGCTGTTAGCTGTATCACATTGCTGAAGCCGATTTTTGAGGTTTCGTATAGCCCGTTGACACATTTCCCGGAATGATGCGTTAACTTCTTCTTGCTTTCCTAGCTCGAGCAGATTTTGGTGCTTATGCTTAAATCAGATGATTGTCAAGGCACGCCTTTCAAAGACCCTAGACGCTACAGAAAAATAACGAAAATTCGAAAACAAACCACCTCTGTGGCAGGTTATAAATCCCACGCCAAAAAAAAACGATTCTTCTTTCGAAGCAAACCACGAAAAAATGGTAATCGGAGGCGAAAAAGCCGTGATCGATTGCATTTTCCAATTAAATGCCGGGATCGTATCCTTGAGCCGTTTTGCTATTTTTCATGGGGCATTATCTTGAAGCAAGATGACTTTATGTTCGTTTTTACGTATACCTCGAGTCAAATCGATCCTTTCTTTTTGGTAGCGATCATTGTTAACGGTCTTACCAGGTTTTAGTACCTGACCCTTTGAAGCCACCAAACGCAGAGCATTGTCTCCTTTTCAAAAACGATTTGTTCTTGCAGTGCATGTTCATGGTTCGCCTGGATTCACCCATGACTTACGATGCTTAGGATTCTGAAAATATATACACTTTTCATCAGCTGTCACTATTTGGTGAAGAATGATTTTCTTTTATATCTGGCGAGGAGCATTTGACAAGTGTCTCTTCGATTTCCTTGCTGTCTTTTATTGAGCTCATAGGAAATCCATTTTCCAAATTTCTAATCTTTCCCATCGCTTTCAGACAAAGAGATAGTGTCTCCTGTGTCACATTTAATTGTTTCGCGAGTACTTGTTTAGTATGAGCATCGTCTTCATCTAATAAGGCTAAGGTTTTTGGTGAGTTCCACGCTCTTTTAAACCACTCATAGCATTGACTTTTTGCAAGAGCATGAAGTAGGTTAGGGTTTTGGTTAGGTTATTGGGGTTTGTCAAATTTCACCAGGTATCACAGGAAGATGGCGCTATAGAACCGATCTTCTGGCCTTTAAACTGTAGCGATTGCCAGATGACAACCTAGTGTCAGGTTTCACCGCTAGATGATGGAGGTATAAATAGCGACAGCGAGAAATTGATCTCTCTCACTTTCAATTCAACTTATATAGACGCTTGACAACTGACGTAAAGTAGAAAGTTATTATAATCAACAAATTGTAATTAAATAAATTAATACATTACATTGGTGACCCGGACGTAACTCGAAGCCGACGCTAACAAATATGTCTTCAAAAGGAAAAACGGTGCGAGACGCAGCTGAAAAGCCAGAAGTGGAGAAGACGAAGATTGCTAAAGCCGAAGCCGCCGCTAAAGCTGAAACCAGCACAGGAGCCGTAGCTGACACCGAAGCTTCACACACATCATCCAGCACCAGCGACATCGCAAATGTGCGCCTTCCGCCATTTTGGACGACTCGACCAACGCTATGGTTCGCCCGCGTCGAAGCACAATTTCGGGTGTGCAAAGCTTTCTCCGACACCGCCATGTTCGATCGTATCATCAGCGAACTGGATTGCACCATTTTGGACGCCGTATCAGACATCGTGGAGAATCCACCACCAACCGGAAAGTACGAGTCAATTAAGGCAAGGCTGATCAACGTGTACGCGCCGTCCGAAGAAGCTCAGGTACGGACACTACTCACAGGCATGGAACTTGGCGACAGCAAGCCGTCACATTTACTGCGATGCATGACCTCAGCTGCGAAAAATAAGGTAGGTGAATCATTTTTAAAATCATTGTGGTTACAACGACTGCCCCCGGACGTGCAGTCGATACTCGCCATCGCGGAAACAAGCGATCTCATCCGCCTCGCTGAAATGGCTGATAAAATTATAGAGGTTAAGCAGCCAAGTGAGATCTGCGAGATTTCAAATTTCCAAAATTCAAAAGGAAGCTCGCCCAGAACGGAAGACTTAAGTGCACAGATCGCAGAATTGAAAGCATCAATTGAAGAACTACGTGTGTCCACTTATCGAAGATCAAGATCACCACGACATTTCAGGCGACAAAGCCGTTCTCGCAATCGAAAAAATGAAAACAAAATTTGCTACTTTCATCGAAAGTTCGGAGTAGCCGCTCGTCGTTGCACCAAGCCGTGTAACTTTCAGGTACCAGTGACACCGGGAAACGCATAGGAGCCCTGCGGGTTGAGACGGATCGCAGCCGCTCCACAACAAACCGTCTGTTTGTGATAGATCAACACTCCAAACTAAAATTTTTGATTGACACAGGTGCGGACGTGTCAGTCATACCTAAACTCCAATCGCTCGGAAATCATAGTAAGACAAAATATAAGCTATATGCGGCCAACAAATCTCCGATAAATACTTATGGTGAAAAGTTGTTGACATTGAATTTCAACCTGCGTCGACCATTCACGTGGCCATTTATAGTTGCTGATGTTTCGCAACCAATCATAGGTGCTGACTTTCTGAAAGAGCACGGTCTATCTGTAGATTTAAAAAACAGACGTCTCGTTGATCTAAAAACTAATCTCACATCAGCCGGAGCCATATCAAATCTGTGCACAGGATCTATTGTTACGATAAATGGAGAATCGCGATTCCACGAACTCCTGAAATCATATCCGGAAGTTACAAATCCAGCCTTAGCGAAAACAATTCAACATTCTGTAAAACATCACATCGTCACCACTGGTCCACCCGTAGCGGAGCGCCCTAGACGACTACCACCAGAAAAGCTGAAAATCGCCAAAGCTGAATTCCAGTATATGATGGACAAGGGTTACTGCCGCCCGTCAAACAGCCCATGGGCCAGTCCTTTACATCTAGTGCCCAAGAAGGAAGGTTCGTGGCGCCCATGCGGTGATTATCGCAGACTAAATGCCGTCACCATTCCGGACCGCTACCCCATGCGACATATACAGGATATTACATCAGGTCTCACAGGCAAATGTGTATTTTCAAAGTTAGACTTGCTTCGTGCATATTTCCAAATTCCTGTTGCCGAAGAAGATGTCCCGAAAACGGCAGTCATAACACCTTTTGGATTGTTCGAATTCAAAGTTATGACATTCGGCCTTCGAAATGCCGCCCAAACCTTTCAACGGTTCGTGGACGAAGTTTTACGTGGTTTGGACTTTTGTGTGTGTTATCTAGATGACATTCTGGTTGCATCTAAATCCAACGAGGAACACATGCATCATCTTCGTGTAATTTTCGAACGGTTGAAATCATACGGAATAGTCATCAACATCGCCAAATGTGAATTAGGCGTAAAGGAAATCGAGTATCTCGGCCACAAGATAAATAAGCATGGCATTTCTCCACCTGATTCGCGAGTGAAAGCCATACGAGATTTTAAATTGCCAACAACGGTAAAGCAACTGCGTTGTTTTCTCGGCACTTTAAACTATTACCGAAGATTTATTCGTGATGCTGCTAACTTACAAGCACCTCTTCATCAATATCTCCGCAACGTGAAGAAAGGTGACAAAAGCTTCATCGAATGGTCGGCAGAGACTATAAAAGCCTTTAACGCTTGTAAGGAAAGCCTAGCGAAAGAAACATTGCTAGTGCACTTTTCTCCATCAATGCCATTACAACTTGTTACTGATGCCTCGAATGTTGCGATTGGATCCGTCCTCGAGCAAAAAGTTAATGGTAACTGGCTACCTCTAGCGTACTTTCAGCGGAAACTCAGCAACGCCGAAGTCAAGTACAGCGTTTACGACCGAGAGCTATTAGCTATTTACAGCAGTGTAAAACACTTCCGACACTGGCTGGAAGGCACGCAATTCGTTATCAAGACGGATCACAAACCATTAATATATGCGTTCAGCCAGAAAACAGAAAAATCTTCGCCGAGACAGATAAGGCACTTAAGTTTTATATCTCAATTTTGCACCCGAATCGTGCATGTAAGTGGAGAGGAAAACATCGTAGCAGACACATTATCACGAGCAATCAACCTGCCATCGTCAATAACCACCTGTGAACTGATCGATGAACAACGCGACGACACCGCACTTCAAACACTCCTATCTGGAAACAGTACTTCGCTCAAGCTGCACCCACTCCCTATGGAAGAACAAGGAAATTTATATTGTGATACATCGACGAGCAATATACGACCATACGTTCCATCAACTCTACGAAATCGAGTAATGGAGACCTTCCATAGATGCTCGCATCCTGGAGCCCGCGCAATGATTCGAGCAATTCAACGGAAATTTGTTTGGCCTGACATGAAGAAAGACATTCGGGCGTATACACGCTCTTGTATACCATGTCAAAAATCCAAGGTTGGCAGACATACGAAAAACACCATTCAAGAGTTTTCGATACCGGACAAACGCTTCCAGCAGGTTCATCTGGATATAATCGGACCACTAATAACAGCCAACGGTTATCGCTATTGCGTAACCATGGTTGACCGATTTTCACGCTGGCCAGAAGCAGTTCCTGTTTGCGACCAAACAGCTGAAACCGTTGCCTTCGCATTTTACGCAAGCTGGGTATCGAGATTTGGAGCGCCACAGATCGTAACGACTGATCAAGGAACTCAATTTGAGTCCGCGCTTTTCCCTTCACTCTCTAAACTCTTGTGATGTAAACGAACGCGAACTTCGCCATATCACCCAGCATCGAATGGGTTGGTCGAGCGATGGCATCGCACATTAAAAGCTGCCATCATGTGCCACGAGCGGAATTCTAACTGGCCCCATATCCTACCAACCGTTTTACTAGGACTCCGAAATGCATTTAAGGACGATTTAGGAGCAAGTTGCGCTGAGCTGGTTTATGGAACTACATTAACACTTCCTGGCGAGTTTTTCGTGAGCGATGACAAACAGTTCGATCCGCACGCATTCGGATCGATGCTGAAGCAACACATGCGTGAATTACGACCAGTTCCAGTCAACCGTCGCATTGAACGAACAACCTTCGTGCATCCGCAGTTACATTCCTGTTCACACGTCTTCTTGAGGGTTGACGCCGTCAAGAGATCACTCTGCCAACCGTACACAGGACCTCACAAAGTGATCAACCGGATTTCGGATGTTTTGTTTACCATTGATGTCGAGGGTAGACAAATCAATGTGTCTACTGAACGTTTGAAACCAGCTTTCGTTGCCGTCGCCGCTACCCAGCACGTCGAAAATCCGTCATCCTTCATATTAAATCAAAATGCTTCTGTTCCTTGTCAGCCGAAATCAATTTCATGGCAACCCGTCACATCACGACCACGAATTATTAAGACGTATCCTCCTGCAAAACATCATCGTGACAATGTCACTCGAGGGGGAGTACTGTAGCGATTGCCAGATGACAACCTAGTGTCAGGTTTCACCGCTAGATGATGGAGGTATAAATAGCGACAGCGAGAAATTGATCTCTCTCACTTTCAATTCAACTTATATAGACGCTTGACAACTGACGTAAAGTAGAAAGTTATTATAATCAACAAATTGTAATTAAATAAATTAATACATTACAAAACTTATAGCGAGCAGCATCTATAGGGAAAGTCCTGTGTCATGCTTCTACATTCGGTGTATCAATAGATATAGATGTAACGTTCTAACAAAGTTTGCGTTCGACAAAATTGCGTTTTCATTTACAGAATATGGTGATGTATCGTGATATTGAAGAACTTCAAATATCATCATCAAGATTATGGTCTGAGACTGTAGCTGAATCCAAAGAAATGTTCATTGTTTCAAAAACAAGTATCTTGGAAATACGGTGAACGCAAAAAGAGTTCACTCTAAGAGATGTTTTGCTGTGGTGAGTTTTCCAGTTCAGAAAAACTTACATGAGCTGCAATTTTTTCAGAGCGAATCTGCTTAGAGTAAAGTATACTCCCGGGAACGATTAACTTGTTAAAGTGCTCTAATCCAGGGTAGTTATATTTATACATATTTCCTACCTAGGTTATAGAGTACCATCTGTCGTGAGTAAATATCCTGAAATATGCGGAAATTGTAGCATAAAATTACGCTTAGCATACCAGTTGCCGTCCAGATTTCTACGATCCAATAAATTGTCTGTAAAGATCTTCATACATAATTATGCTATGAATTTCAATTGGTTTGAAGAAAATTATGTCTGCTGTAATCACGTGAAATGAAGACACCCGGAGGTGCATAAATGGGTGCAGATGTAAACGTACTTTGACCACTTGAACGACTGAATCTACGACACGAATCTCACGTAGTTACAAAATGTTTTGCATTTAATATCCACTCCAGGCAACATATGAACAAGAATATTTACTTTTACGATCCGGTAATTAACGTCTACGGCACTGCACTCACGTGTCATTTTTCACTCCTAAATGAGTGCTGATGTTATCATCGAAAAATGTCTTTCACATAAATTTATGAAAATGTGTAAATTATGAACGGGAGTCGAATATTCGATATTCCTTGATGAATGTGCAAAACATGTAGGGTAGTTCGATTTTGATTGAATCCTTAGATTTATCCGGAAGAATACGGAGAATGATAGTTCGAATTTGCATAGACTGATTGCCCAGATCCGTCAATTGAACTCGTATTTCCCTGTTTGGGTTTGAATGCTGATCAGGAGGTGTTTCGGTGTGCAGATTACGAAAGTTTACGAAAGAAAGAAAGATTAGAAAGATTAAGAAGTTTAAAGGTCATCGAAAGAACCATTTGTCCGAAATTTTTGATCATTTTCTTCGCACATTCCATACGCATTGAACTTTTATGGTTTTCTCAAAAAATGTCTCATTGCTTCCTCGACTCTTCGCCTGAAAATTTGATTTCAAAGAAACATGCGCGTGCAGACCAATCAATTTCGATGCAACTCTGTGCTGGTGCTGTCAGAGCATAAAGTTGAAATATTTTAATTTTAATGAATGTATGTATAAAAAACGGATTTTATTGCATTTGTAGTAAAAAATATTTATAAAATAATGACAATCAAAAAATTTTAAAAATAACCTCTACAAGTAATTACGAAATTAAGAAAAGATTCCTGGACAAAATAGAATGTATTAGGAGCAAAATCAGCAAACCAAATGTGTAAACATATAAAAAAAGACTTATTTTATTTAGAATTGCCTGGAATTAATATTCTCGAAGTGTGTGATACTGTTCTAAGTACTTCGGAAATTTAACGTCACCTTTGATCGTTTGTATTGTCAAAAAGTCTCACTACGTATATTGTGTTTGGCACATACATGACACATTTTTGAAGGATTTTCCTTATTTGTATGCTCCAGAAAATGACTCCAATTCTTTGCCTGTAACCGTAGCGGTGTATCGCCTTGTGAAGGCTGGGTGCCATCTAGTATTATAATTGAGTAAGACTATGTTTGACAATAATTTCCTTGCAATATAAAGGCGAAAATTCGTTTTGGTTTCCAGCATGGATTTTTGAAGGCAAATCACGAGCATTATAAATCGCTAAAAAATATCTTTTTATATGCATTCATAAACTGGGAACTTGATCATATTTATCCACGCCTCCCATTCCTTTTAGTGTATTCACTAACACTAACATTGACATTAAAATGCTTCGTACTAAGGATAAAGACATTTGTTTATCGCGCCATCTCAATCAGAGTAAACCACGCGAAAACCTTTTCTGAAAGTGAAGCTAAGTGAGGTGCTTTAGTGAAGCAATTCCTTTTTGCATGTTTTTTTAGTTTGATAAATTCACTACTACTACTACTACTACTACTACTACTACTACTACTACTACTACTACTACTACTACTACGTCTACTACAAGGACTACTACTAATACTTTTGAATCATTCAAATATGTGCCAGGCATGGTTCGTCAACGACGAATTCGGCACAGAAAATGTTTGCTGGCGACTCTCGCCATTTCCGCTTTAGGGGTTAAGAAGACTTTTAGGTTACGATTTGCACAAAACAATCTTTTTCGATGATTTTTCTTCATAGTAGGGCAAAGATATCATTTTGCAGTTTTGTACAGACATTTATTAAGATTTTGGGAGACAAAAAAGTCCGAAATTGTTGGCTGTCGTCATTTCCTGAGATTGAGACATATGAGAAAAACGAAAAAATACAAACTGATCCTTGTTTAAGTGGCAATCGTGTGAAGTAAGATAATTTTTTCCATCGAAAAAGGACACAAAAGAAAAACGAGAGAAATACGCTGAAGAGTAACTAAGGTACTTTACAACTAGTTTAAAATTTGTTATCGCATCGAAGGATGTCATCTTTGGCAGATAAGAACAGAGGAATTGGATTGAGGCTAGGTAGGATGAGGGGGCGTTAAGCGACATGTTCCGATGAAATAAGTCTGTACTATGGCTTCGTGGTAAATTGACCATGTACTCAGTCTCTACGCGCTGGTGTGAATCATATAACTGAGGACGGGTTTGATTTTTGTTTCCTCGTAAAGTATGCTGCTGCGGTAGCACTTTTTGTTGCGCTTTCGGTATTTAGACAGGCACTTCCTAAGAATCTTTCTTTCGAAAATCTGCAGCTCTTCAGCGAAAGTCAGGTAGATCGTTAGCCAAACCGGGAAGCAGTACGATATTATGGGCCTGATTAGGGTTTTGTAATGAGCAGCTTTGTACTGATGCTGACGGATCTGCTGGAGTGTAGTGGTTTCAGCACTGCAGAGGCTATGGTCGCTTTAGAAATGGTCGCGCACGCATGCGGGTTGAAGCGATGGTGGAATCGGACGCCTAAATATTTTATAGTATTCTTTAGCGGTATGGAGGAGTCGTCGATGTGTAGAGTTAGTTTTCTACTTTCTGACAGTGCCAATCGGTGGCCTTTCCCGGAGGCATTACGGAAGCAAATCAGTTCGCATTTTCCGGCCTTGATGGATAGCGCCCATTTTGCGAAGTACTTTTGGAGGAATTGTATCCGTGGTATGATGTTTCTCAAGGCTTCCTGAGGGGAAGAGTGGGTGGCCAATACGATGATGTCATCTGCGTAGAAGAT
Organism: Stratiomys singularior; assembly: GCA_954870665.1. Taxonomy (NCBI): domain Eukaryota; kingdom Metazoa; phylum Arthropoda; class Insecta; order Diptera; family Stratiomyidae; genus Stratiomys; species Stratiomys singularior. Next base: position 36,548,337 of record OX940879.1, read on the forward strand.
GGAGGGCGATGGGGTAATGGGAGTAGCGTTCTGAGAGGGATGATTTATATACTTGCTGGCTGCGCCATGGGGATATCGTGGAGGAAGAAGTTGAAGAGATGCGGCCCAAGAAAAGATCCCTGTGGAACTCTCAAGTTCACACTAAGTTGGAATATGTATTCGCTATATTTAATGAACAGAACTTTTCGTGGAAAAAGTTTGCTATGATGCGTGCAACTGGTGTAGGTCATTTGTTATTGAGGAGTTTATAAATAAGTTCATTTGACCACACTGAATCCAATGCTTTTTCAAAATCAATGGAGCATGCCATGGTTGTTTGTTTCATTCTTAGCCCGGTCGAAAAGCGGTCGTGTAGCAGTAGCGCTGCTTGCTCCGTTGATAACTTCTCTTGAATTCTAAATTGCTGGGCAGGCAAGAGGGGTTTGGCAAATGGTTTGAATAAGAGAAGTATGATCTTCTCTAATATCTTCCCTAAATTCGATAGCATGGATATTGGAATAATAATTCCAAATAAATTGACAAATTTGTACCAAATTGATTTGAAACTCAGATTCCAAATTTCTTCTGATCTGTATGTTTCCAATAAGCTTTACCACCAAGAATTTCGAATTTCCAGAGGGCATCCCAAACACTATAGAGAGCTGAAGCGTATCATACTTATCTCCTATTTAATGCCCATTTCACATGACATATGATGCATGTCATTTGGTGACATAATTTTATCTAGGTTGGTAAGCTAGAGCCTATTTAATATTCCAAAGCTAACACTCGACAAGTTATAGTAAAAGAACAACCTGATATTTTACGATAGTGGAAGTTCAGAATCACGCCGAGCAAAAACCAGCAAAAACTGTCAAATAACGACTTAAATATTCTAATAAACCGCGCCGAAGTTCACAACAATTGGAAGACAACGGAAGCTGCAATGGGATGCCCATGTGAATCGTATAGACGAACACCAGTTACCCAAAAAGGGGCTTTGGGAGAAGTGAAGGACGGAGACCAGTGGGGGAACCGAGGAAAAGAGGATTTGACTCTGTTAACACAGACAGTTCATCGCTGCTAAGATTTCAGAATTAGAGGACGCTTAGAGTATTAGAAAAAGAAGAATCAAAAGCCCTTTATTTGCTGTTAGCCTTTAGAATAAAAAATCAAGTTGAATAAATGATGAGGGATGAGTTTACCTTATTAGACAATATAGTCCAAATGTAAAGGTGTGATGAAACTCAAATTGATCAGGTAACAGACCACTATTTTGTGAGTTGATATGGGGGAGTCTTGTAAGAAATACCTCAAAAGAAACAAAAATTTGCTTGCCAGGGTTTTTTTTTGTCTCTTAAGCAGGCAGCAACTTACTCTCAAATCATATGTATACGAGATTTGTTCAAAAAGTATCACAAACTGTGTTTTTTCATAAATTATGTATTTATTCACCAACATCTATTTTCCTTGCTTCAAAGTCGGCTTCAAATCGTCATCAGATATAATAAACTTTTTTTAAGGATTTTTTAATCTTTCCAACACTTGAAAAAATCTTTTTTTGTGATCTCGTTTAGTTTTGCCTCCTTCGATGCCGTCTTTATCTCCTCAGTTGTGGCGTAGAGTCGTCGTTCGATCGGGCCCTTCAATTACCCTTGGGCCCTTGAGAATACGTCGGCTGTGGCATCATTAATGTACCTTTTTTGAGCCAAATATTCGCACGCAAGCAATGATGAGTGAGCAGAGGCATTATCATGGTGCAAAAGCCAATTTTTGTTCTTCCACAAACCCGGCCATTTCTGACGGATTGTTTTGCGCACATTGGGTAGTTTTTTCAGATAATATACTTTATTGACCGTTCTGTGCTGTTGCAAGAACTCATGATGTACCACGCCCTGCAATCCAAGAAAACTGGAACCAAAACCTAAAAATTCTTCCGAACTTGGCGCGCTTTTTTCGGTTTGTCTCGTACGGCAACCTCTATTGGAATGCTTGAACTTTCGGCTACACGTCATAACTGTATACTCATGATTCGTCACTAGTTATGGCCCTTTGGAGCAAATATGGCTAATCGCGGACAGAATCCAACAGCTCCTTGGCGATGTTAATACGATGCTGTTTTTGGTCGAAATTGAGGAATTTTGATACGAATTTTGCGATGACTCGTAGCAAGTCCAAATTATTGGTAAAAGTCGGATGACAGATGACAACCAATATGTTTGGTTCCTCAAAAATTTTGCAAACGCTGATTTGACTATTGGCGAAAATTATTTTCTGCACTTTATCAATGTTTTTGTCCGTTGATGACGTGTTCGGGCGTCGTTTGTATTTTCTCTGCATTGCTTTGGTCCAAGGTAGCTTAACCATATTCCACATTTAACAGTCTGAATGCGTCCGCGCGACGGAAGTTGCTTTCACAAAATATGATACAGATTATTTGATTCATCTCTTGGAAAAGACCAAGCCAAAAACACGTCCAAACAAAACAGTTGTCAAAAATTAACTGAAGATTCAAAATGGCTACACTTCTCAGCATAGGTGAGTGACATGAGTGCCATCATTTCGCCACAAAAACATAAAATAAATCAAATATATAATAAATAACATAAAAAGAAATAATAGTAAGATAATAAACAATTATAAAATCGAATGTACGTAGTCCATGGAAACTTAAAATTTGCGATACTTTTCGAACTAATTTCCTATATGTAAAAAAAGTGATGATAATAATCAAAAATTCTAATTGGAAATGCAAAACAATTAATTGGCTTAAAAATCAATTATAAACTTCTCTATACTTTGGGCAATTTCATCGCCATATTCTGATTTATAGTCATATTTTAATAATTCAAAATGGGCTTATAAGTTTGATTTCAGTTTCAGCCCTGTTTGAGTGGGCCCAAATTTTGTTGTTGCATCATGCAAACAAAACCCATGCTGTAATCAGTGCAAAGATGAACTTCATAGAAGTAAAACTCTAATAATATGCCATTGGAAACTTTCCCATTAAGATATTTTTATGTGACGAAAATTTTCATATTTGTAATGGCTCGTTTCAATACTACGTTTTTCATCATTCACATGTATGATTTCTCTTCTCCATACATGGGACTTTAAAAAATTAACATAAAGCTTAAAAGCGAAAACAACTTTGTTTTCTCTGAAACGTGTTGCATTCACCATATGAACCGTTGGAAAATAAAAACTGAACACGTTCTTTGAACAATTGGTCTGGTAAGAACCGTGTATAAGAGAATTTTCATAAATTCAAGATAAAAGTTTTCCTTTAAGCCACATGTTACTTTATGTTCAAATCTTTATATACATCATCATCGGCGGCAGGCTTGACTAATTTATAACTAAAACTGGTTACTTAATCAACGCAAATAAGCAGAAAATTTATCATTATTATCTTTCAATTTCCTCGGATCAATTCCTAATTATATTTTATTCTATTGTTTCCTGATCGACTAGACATTTTAATAAGTTTTCACAGCGAAATGCTATTTTAAGAATACAAACTCATCGTTCAAAGTATTCAACTGATAAAGCGATTTCATCGAGTAGGAAGTATTATTTTTAGCGCCTGATTGTGGTATAAATTATCCAAACGTATGAAGAATTTGTTTGATAAATAAATCATTCTTCGCTAACCTTCATCGAAACAAGCTCGTGCTACCTACGAATTCATTTTATTTTCCAACAATAGAATTGAAACTAAAATAAAATTTGCATTCATTTATCATATAAATTCCCGATTCATTTGATTTAGTCTTTTGATGTGACATTTTAATATTCAAATGCAATAAATCTGTTTGCTTGGTTTTCGTTGCAGGGGTGTGATTAATCAATTTTCCGCGTTCGCACGTCTACCGGTACTTTTCAAAAATTGCGTGCATGCGTATCTGCTTTGATAGGCTGTGCTTTGCAACACGCAGGCCAGCCGGTGAAGAAGATCAATTGCCCCAATTACAAGACATAACGCCCATCAACAATTATCACGATATCTCAACGATAGCATTTGCTAAAAACTCAATAAATGCCCTGGATCCGCCGAATCAAGGTGAATACTATCGATGTACGTCCGCCATTGAATCGATTTCCGCGGGTACTATAAATAATAACACCACGACAGCAATAACGACCCCACCTGTGACGTACTTCACTAATTCTGTCGCTAAGGTCGTCGATTCCGTGGATAGCGTGGATAAGAACGACGAGAATAAAAGTGATAAAAGTGTGATCGCAAACGGTATTGACGTTATCGCGGGCGCGAAAAATACCACCAATACGGAAATAAGCGCCGCGTTTCCGATTCGGGAGGGCAGCGGTCAAACGAATTTAAGTGAGGACACAAACACATCAGCGAAAATGCAGCAAGAACCGAATTTAAATATAAAAATGCAACAGAATTTGCGAATTCTGAATAGCAGCCAGTCGCCGGGAGTATTGCCATCGAATTTATTGCTCACGTCGCAAGCAAATCCTCCATTGAATGATCCGCAAACATTGAATTTTCTGCAACAACAACAGCACGAAATCCAGCAACATTACCAACAGCAATTAGAGGCTCAACTAGTACGGACTCAGCAGCTCTATCCTCCGTTTCAAGGGCAGGCCAATGCCCAGCAGCAAACACCTCAACAGCCAGAACAGGAGCAACTACTACAAACTCCTTTGCTGCAACCCCTGCAGCAAACATTGTTCAACCAGCAGAAGCAAATTCAACCTCAGCTACAGTCGCCCATTCTTCAGCAACCCCAGTCACAGTTGCAGTCACCTCAGCCAAACACGCCACTTCAAAACGAACGTACCTCCCCACTAGCTGCGCATAGACAATCTCAGGCTGAAGTCCAAAACCTGCCCCAACAGACCAATCAATTAGACAACCGAGCGAGCCTCACAGCACCCCTGCCGGGTTTCGAGCAATTAGACCAGCAAAGTCCGTTGCTTCAGCAGCGATTCCAGCAGCAACAAATTCAACAGCAGCTTCAACAACAGCAGCAGCAGCAGCGTCTTAGTTTCACCAAAAATCTTCAATCCCTCAACAATCAAATGCAGACGTTGCGCTTGAGTGATCCATCCATGAGTGCGGTGGTTGTTAATAATAATTTTGTGCCGTTATCACCCAAAGATCAGCACTACCTCCAACTTATCAATGTTCGCGATATGCAGATCCAAGAATTGCAAAAGACGTTGCGGGCGAAAGAAAATGAAATCGCGGAGTTGAAATCGCATCTTGACAAGTTTCAAAGCGTTTTTCCGTTCAGTCGAAGTCCGGGTCCGGGTGCATGTCCGGGAGCTGTTGGAGGAGTGGCTGGCGCACGAAAATCGGGTCATGTGTTTCCGCGTCAAAGGGCTCAAGGTATTTCGGCCGAGCCACAAAGTGAAAGCTCTGTGTTGGAATTGTTGAATGTAACGTTCCCGAAATACGACAAGGATGAAAGGTGAGTTTGTCAGAATCCTTCTTAAAAGAAAACTCCATTTATAAACTTATACTTATAAACATTCCTCATATAAATTTCTTTTATCTGGACATTATATCGTTAGGGTTTTTGTCATTTTTCAGAGTTTAGATCTACATTACAATGTACATCCTTAGGATGTGATAATTCGTTCAAGTTCAAGAGCTCTTACGTCTCTTAGGTGACGGTATAGTATGCACAGATCCTTGTGTTACACATTAGTCTCTTTACAAAATGAAAACGATGCGCAAAGTGCTGTGAAGTTTGACATTGTTTGGCATTGAATTTATCGTTCAACACAAAAGTTGTATCCTGATTCACTTCTACTTCAAGAAGACACAAGCAAAATTCCGCATAAAGAAGAGAAGACCAACATTGGCAAACACAAGAGGTACCTTAGCAATCGAATGAACAGTCAAGGACTTCAGACCAACTGTTGAAAATAAGTTGTGTTTGATGGTCAGGGACAAATTCATCGTTTCCTGTCATCTATACACATTCGTTTTTATCTAGGTATCTTAGGTCCAAGAGTAGGTAGGTACTTTTGCATCCGAAAGAAAGGCTCTGAGCCATGAACAAATTAGGCCATCGACGATCGATGCACTTGATGCACGTGCAGATGACAAGGACTGACAAGAATGTTCCAGTCTTTCCAGAAAAGAGTGATCAGCAGAAGAATATAAATTTCTTGGTATATTAAGAACAACAAAACTTATAGCGATGTGAAACAGAGACTCAAACAGATTGGGCGCCATAGATAGTCGATCTAATAGTACCATGCCAATCCTAAGACGATCGCCTAGTGAGACATTTTATACCCAAATATACGACACTTTTTAAATGAATTTTAACAGAAAAGTTAAAATATACAAAGAAAATCTAGTTATCAATATAAGTTAAGAATGATGAGTACATAATGATTCTCGGCTTGATTTAGGTTAAGGCGCTACAGCTCAATCAACTCGGTTGTCTTTTGACGTTGAAAGCATTAGAGGGAATTCAAGTTTTTTCAAGGAAGCTCAATTCCTTAAAAAACCTGAATTCCTCCAAATAATTACTCAAAACAAAAAACGAAGCAACTAAGACTAATAACGACAAGTAACCGAAGGATACTGATGTTCTTCTATGAAACTTCTTTGGGGATTTGTTATTTCGTCACAATAATGAAATCGAACAATAAAACTAGCCCGTTGAACTCTAGAAAGGCAATCATACGTTTTCAAGCCGCACGATTCCTTAAGGTCCCTATTTTACAATTATGTTTAAAATCTAGGAAAATCACCCTGAAAGTTTGAAAACCCTGTATATTTCTAACAAAATGCAATATTAGCTTAAATTCATTCATTTGAAGTGGTTCAAAACATACACGACAAAAATTTTTGGAAAAAATTCACGAAACCACCAGTATTCTGCTAAATGTAGCAAATATTTTTCAAAATCACAGAATAAATGTTGTTTTTAACAATCGCATACCTAATTCAACCTTCAAACAGTCTCATATGAGCAATTTATTCCTTATCAATTATTTTGTAGACCGTCATGACAGACGTCACTTTTGTGTTTTTTGGATAGTGGCTCCTCTTTGTCTTGCATTAGAGCTTGTTTGTGGAAGAATATTTTGGAAGCTGCTTCGTACATGCCTTGGTAAAGTGAAAGCTTCCAGTCTTTGCTTAATCTACAAAGAAATCAGTTTAGTACTGACTGTTTTCATCTATCCTCCACGATTTAAGGGCTTTTCTCCTTTCAACAAAACATGATGGCAGTATATTACAAAATTAGACAAATGAGTGTTTTAAAATAAATCCATTGGCTTTTTTTTATACTATTCATTTTTCCAGACACAGTAGACATTTGAAATTAATTACTTCCTCGTCCCACCATGATAATAAGGACGCCATCTTCGAGGGCTCCGGTATACATGTGGATAATGTCGAGCACAGCTCTAATTGACTCCTTAAGCAATTATTTGTTACTAAACGGGCATCTAGCTCGAAAGCCTAGCAATTGCTGGTCAATAGGGACATAACTATCACGAGAATAGTTTGTTTTGCATTTATTTATAAAAAGTTCCCGTACATATCTTGTTCCTTCTTGCCGCCCTGATAATTCTCTTCTATCAAAATATCTCCTGATTTTCGACCATCATCTCTCATCGCTTACGTCTGTTCGGTTCAATATGGCACATATTTCTCTGTCAATTTTTTTTTGCTTGTCATCATTCCACTCTCAATCAAAAGCATTCGTAACAGAAACGTTTTCCAATAAAAAATGACAACCTCAAATGTTAACAAAACATGCGCCTCGCAAGCGCACGATATGTGTGCATATGCTATTAAGTGCTAAAACTATCTAACTGAAACACCCGCTTCAAGAGAGCTTCAATCACTGACTGTGTTAGTTATGAAGGACAAGTTACTTCATCCACTGATTTAAAATTTATGGCGATATGTTCATAGTGTGAACGACTCTGCGACGGAAGTTATCTTTTTAGTGTTAATATCACAAGCTCAATATTTCTAACAAAATTCGTGTAACTAACTGCACTGTTCGAACCACACAAATGACAGATCAACGGCAACTGAACTTTGCAATTGACAATTATGTTCAGTGCAGTAGCTATCTTAGGGGTTATGTTGATGCGGGAACAAAATGTTGCATGTATTTGGTCTAGAGTTGATGAGCTGCGGATGTAAATCGAATTACGCTTGTTCAGGCTTTCAATTTAATGAGCTTTTCGTTGAATCCTTTATAAATATGTTGATCGTTTTGCTAACTGTTTTGTGCGGAAAAATGGCTTCCATTCCAAAACCATCATTAGTGGTGGTGATGATGCAAACACTTCATGATATTTTTTGATCCAAATGAACTGAGGAAAAGTTGTTGTGAAATTTTTAATTTATTGTTTCTATTTTATCCTTTCTGAATTATTTTGAATAACATTTAAAATTTCAAAATTACAATTTACAGGCTATTTTTTTGTAAAAATTTTTGTGATCCAAAAAAAACAGTGGCTACATCGGAAGGATTGTTCAGATTCTATTATTTCGACTTCACTCTTTCTGAATTGTTTTCAGAAACCTCCAATCGACAATTTCTTAGTGATGACAGTCGTTGAAAATAAGTCTTGGTGTTTTAAATACAACAGCCTAAAGTACACAAGCAGGTCCCCTTAAATACAGCTGACATCCATCTAAAGTTACAACTAGCTTAGGCGATAAGATTACAGATTCAGATTCTTATAGGATTTCTCTAAAGATAATAAATTATTCCTATTAAAATGGTGTTAAGCAATGGAAAATAGAAGATGTTGATGAAAAAGTGAATCTTCTTCCTTCTGCATAAGTTGATTTGACCCGCCAAGGCAGTCAGATATCTGATCCACGTCTTGAACTCTTTTGTCTTTGTTCCCAACCATTGATTTGTGCAACCTCAAATGAAAAACCCTCATATTTATCAACTGTTTATTATGTTGCAGCTGTCTCTTCGCTTTATATAGTACTCCTTTTCCTCGTCAAATTCTACAGGGCTCCACAGAGGAGGTAATGGAATTCGAAGCTTTAAATTAGTTCGGAAGAGTTGAGGTCAAGTTTTGAAGTCTATTTCTAGAAAATAATTCTTGGTTTAATGGTTTGCTTCTACAGCATTTAGGAATTAAATATACAACTCAGAGGACTTTATATTTAGACTACAATATCTCACCCATTATAAGGATATCCTTTTGTCAATCACTGTTGCTAAGCTTCACCGACGGCCTCGAAATTAATAAAGAATCTAACTCAAACTGATTTTTAGTTTCTTCTGTTACTGAGAAAGGATCAGTGTAGACAAGGGAAGAAATAATAAAGAAGATCGGCTTATGACTCAGGGCTACCAAATTTTCGACAAAGCGTACTTCAAACCAGATAGTGGTCAGGTTAGTTAGGATCAATTTCTTCTTCTTAGCACAACAGCTCCTCTCGGACCTTCGTTTCCTTGTCGCGATCCATCGACCGTGTCTTTGAATTTCAAATCCGGAGAGCGAAATGTATTCGCGAACAGAGTCCTACCAGATTTTCCTCGGTTTGTTGCTAGTTACATTATATAGTGTTATCTCCATTCAAAATTAACAAGCTTCCTTTCTTCTCTCATAGTCATTTACTGAACACTCTAGGACATTTATATGACTAAAGGATGAGAACCATACAGAAAGCTGCTTTTATTCTTTGCGAATCTCTAGTTATTCGCTGACTTTTGGTCTGCCTGCATTGGTACAAAAAGTTTCTTTTTGTTACTTTGTGGATAGAATGAAAGCTTTGATAGAGAAGTTTTTGTAAAGCGGATTTGTCGTTAGATGCATAAAACTTCAAGTTGGTAAGACTGACAGCTGTCATGCGTTTCATTCATAGCTTGGTTTGCCATTTTATCATAAATAGGTTGACGACTGAGCCAAGTCTTCAACGTGTGCAGGTATATTTCGAAGGAATTAGTTCTGGTCGAGAAATTCATTCCGCACGTCATTCATTTTATGGTGTTCATCATAGCACATCACTAGAACATTTAATTCGATAAATCATGGATCATTTCTGCAGACGTCGAACAGTACGTACTGATGTAACCATAGCAACTGTACAGCGTAGTATCGACAAACACTTCAAAGTAAGTCCATTCGACAACTTTGGGGACAATTGAACCTACACGCATCCACATTATAGAAGATTTTACGAAAAGATCTTTGTTTGTATAGTTACAAAATCCAACTTGTGCAGGAATTCAAGCCGATAGATTCCGTGTATGGGCCCGAAAACAAATCACTGCAGATCCCAGATTTGGATGAAGTTCATATCTTGTTAAATGGCTACGTCATTCACAAACAGAACTGCCACACGTGCACCGGACACAGCGTTTCATCCCTAGATTGTTTGGTGTGCTTCATGGGCCGTTGGAATCATCAGTCCATATGTTTTCAAAAATGCTGCTGGGAATAGTATAATATAAAAACAATAACATTAAATTATGTTAAATAAGTGTCACTCCAAAGCAGACTCTTAACATAAAAACAAGATTAAGTTTTGCATTCAAAGAATATGACGATAAAAATGTTAAGTACATATTTCTAAACCACGTATCTCAAGTAGGTACAATGGAGATTAAATTTATTATAAAAGAAATACTTCTACTATTCCAAAAAAAAAACTATAATTCTCGAGAATCCCATATCCACAAATTATACTGTTTAGTGTATAAATCCATGGTATCTAATTCACGAGTATCTCTAGTTTCCTTGATGATCGTTGCATCCCCCATTTTTATCTCGTATCCTTTCGTGATGATATGTTCCACTACTGTCGACTTGAAGGTTGAAGTTCTTTCTTGCTGTTGCTGCTTTGGCTGGATGCTCCTTAATTCTCGCGCGAATGAGTCTTCGCGTTTGTCCTACGTACACTACTTCGCAAGTAGAGCATTCGATATGATAAATGTCAGATTATTCTTGAGTTCCACGTTTGTCCTTTGCTGATCCGAGAATGTATTTGAACTGTTTCTTGCTGGTTGATTCAGTCAATTGCACAGAATTCTGTGCAAATTCATTTAATGTGGCTGTTTAGATGATGTACTGTTATTTTTCCGTTGGCGTCTTTGTTTAGCGGCAAAATAAGCATTCGACGAATCATCGTGGAACATTTAGTTGTTCGTTGTTGTTCTTCGCAAGCAGAGACCACCTTTAGGACTTAAGAGTAGCATCTGGAACTTATTGTGGCAAAGGATATGTGGAAGATTTACTGCCCAAGGCGGATAGGGCATACAAATGCGAAAAGCAGACTAACATTATAAAAGCTGACGCAATATTGCTGGAGACAAAATGGACGGAGGTAAACAAACGGTTTAGTGAAGAAAGAATACATGTCATCGACATGAGCCGTTTTTCAACTGAACGAATTTTAATAAAACTTAACTAACATATCAAAAGACAACTCGTTAGGACAAATGTTAAATTGTTGCATGGGCATAAAAACTAAGAGCTTACTAGTCCTCTTTAGTTTACTCTTTAAAGGAAAGGGCTACTTACAGTCAACTAAGATGAGAAACGGGAGTTTGATTTTACCTTTTGTATTGACTCTGTAAAGTGAAGCTTCTGAATCAAGTCTAGGTTGTTTTTGTTTCAAGGAATGTGAACACAATGCTGCTGAAATTTATTCTTTTCTAAGGCTGTTTTAGATTTGCTTGTGCAAAAGATTAGATCCTTGCAGAACTGCACGAAAGTGTAACCTCGAAAAACCATTATCTTCTCTGTTTTCAAAAAATTATACCTCTGAATGTATTCGTACTTAAACATGAAAACGTCAACAGTTTCTGGGAAATCAATTTGTTCATGAGCGTCAACATTTCTTGATATTATCTTCCTTCAATCCAGAGCAAACTACCACGTCCTTCATTTAAAATCTTGCAGATTTATTTGGCAATATCAAAAAAATGACACTGAAAACCAAAACGGGTGTACTAAAAATAAGTGGCTTGTCACTTGTTCCAATATTTTGATCTGTATATATGATTCCACAATGAGGTCATTTAATAATAAACCACGTCACAATGCTGAAGTCAGATTGAGATAACATTTAAATCTTAAGTGTAAAACGCCGCCCGCATCAGAAGCTGTCAGCCGGCTCCATTGTGCTAGCGTCAATGGTTTAAAGCCTCTAAGTGCGAATATTACTCATTCGCTAATGTTTATTCACTACTCCATACCTTATTTACTTTCACTACTATTCCAATTTAATTGATTCGGTATTGAAAGATAGCCGCATCAGCAAACGAATTGGCACGTAAATCGTTTCAATGACAATCAAATGTCTCATTTGTTTCATTTGTTTTATTTATATCATTTGTTTCACCAGTGTCGGCTTGTTTCTGTCTGTTACGTGTCTTCTCTTTGAAACAATGAAACGCGATTGCTCGCAGTAAGTCAAGAGTAAGTGTCTCAAGTAAATGCTTTTGAGGTATTCCGGCATGCTGCAGAGAATTTCGTTAAATTTTAAAAATAGAATCATCAACATTTTGATAAAATCAGAAAAAAATGTATTGTCTCGACAGCACGTCAAGTTGGCATCAGCATATTTTTCTGGTGGTTTGAGCAGTGTGTCTAGAGTTTGTGATGGAAGAATTTGACGCAGAAATGAATAATTATTGCTATCGCATATTATACAAAGTTGCACTTTGTATAATGTGCTTTGTGCATGCTACTGATTTATTTATTATTAACACAGAGCAAACCAGGTTCATCGGATGCTCCCAAGGTCCTCTGTAACAGCATCCACTTAACTTTATCATAAAAAAACTTTTTGTCTCCAGTATTTGATTGTTTTCATCAAAACAGTTGAGGGATCCCCTCATGTTATCAGAACTTCTTATCAAATCTTAACTATACTACTTCAGCATCTAAATTTTAGGCAGCGCGATCACCCTAACAGTGCGTTATTACACATGGTTTAGTTTTAGTTGGAATTGCTTGGAAATGATGTATTTAAACAAGGAAATCAAAAAAAAGTTTCCTAACCTATCTAGAAATCACCATAGATCGTGGACAAAAGCAGGGAGCTGAGCTGGCCCCTTTGCTGTTCAATTTGGGTCTGGAATGTTTCATAAGAAAGTTATCGGTCGATACTTGAATCATACTATTATACAAGTCAGGCCGAATGGTGGGCTATGTGGATGCAAATCATCCGCATAGCCCGCTATTTT